>CM069871.1:40000000-45950612 GCA_036172665.1 Prosopocoilus inquinatus | reverse complement strand
GTCAAATAACATGATAGATAAATAAGGATCGATTAGATACATCACACGAACAACGTTAATACGTGTTGTTTCGTTTAAAACTATTTCCAGCTCCTGCTGCGTCCAAAAACTTCGTATCTCACATCAGAGTTACTAGAGTCCATCCAAACGTCAAATAACATGATAGATAAGTAAGGATCGATTAGATACAACACAGGAACAACGCTAATACGTGTTGTTTCGTTCAAAACTATTTCCAGCTTCTGCTGCGTCCTAGAACTTTTTATCTCACATCAGAGTTACTGGAGTCCATCCAAACGTCAAATAACATGATAGATAAGTAAGGATCGATTAGATACATCACAGGAACAACGCTAATACGTGTTGTTTCGTTCAAAACTATTTCCAGCTTCTGCTGCGTCCGAGAACTTTGTATCTCACATCAGAGTTACTGGAGTCCATCCAAACGTCAAATAACATGATAGATGAGTAAGGATCGATTAGATACATCACAGGAACAACGCTAATACGTGTTGTTTCGTTTAAAACTATTTCCAGCTTCTGCTGCGTCCGAAAATGTCGTATCTCACATTAGAGTTACTGGAGTCCATCGAAACGTCAAATAACATAGCAGCTAAGTAAGGATCGATTAGATACATCACAGGAACAACGCTAATACGTGTTGTTTCGTTTAAAACTATTTCCAGCTCCTGCTGCGTCCAAAAACTTCGTATCTCACATCAGAGTTACTGGAGTCCATCGAAACGCCAAATAACATGATAGATGAGTAAGGATCGATTAGATACATCACAGGAACAACGGTAATGCGTGTTGTTTCGTTTAAATCTATTTCCAGCTTCTGCTGCGTCCGTAAACTTTGTATCTCACATCAGAGTTACTGGAGTCCATCCAAACGTCAAATAAAATGATAGATGAGTAAGGATCGATTAGATACATCACAGGAACAACCCTAATGCGTGTTGTTTCGTTTAAAACTATTTCCAGCTTCTGCTGCGTCCGAAAACTTTGTATCTCACATCAGAGTTATTGGAGTCCATCGAAACGTCAAATAACATAGTAGCTAAGTAAGGATCGATTAGATACATCACAGGAACAACGCTAATACGTGTTGTTTCGTTCAAAACTATTTCCAGCTTCTGCTGCGTCCGAAAACTTTGTATCTCACATCAGAGTTATTGGAGTCCATCGAAACGTCAAATAACATAGTAGCTAAGTAAGGATCGATTAGATACATCACAGGAACAACGCTAATGCGTGTTGTATCGTTTAAAACTATCTCCAGCTTCTGCTGCGTCCGAAAACTTTGTATCTCACATCAGAGTTACTGGAGTCCATCCAAACGTCAAATAACATGATAGATGAGTAAGGATCGATTAGATACATCACAGGAACAACGCTAATGCGTGTTGTTTCGTTTAAAACTATTTCCAGCTTCTGCTGCGTCCTAGAACTTTGTATCTCACATCAGAGTTACTGGAGTCCATCCAAACGTCAAATAACATGATAGATAAGTAAGGATCGATTAGATACATCACAGGAACAACGCTAATACGTGTTGTTTCGTTCAAAACTATTTCCAGCTTCTGCTGCGTCCGAGAACTCTGTATCTCACATCAGAGTTACTGGAGTCCATCCAAACGTCAAATAACATGATAGATGAGTAAGGATCGATTAGATACATCACAGGAACAACGCTAATACGTGTTGTTTCGTTTAAAACTATTTCCAGCTTCTGCTGCGTCCGAAAATGTCGTATCTCACATTAGAGTTACTGGAGTCCATCGAAACGTCAAATAACATAGTAGCTAAGTAAGGATCGATTAGATACATCACAGGAACAACGCTAATACGTGTTGTTTCGTTTAAAACTATTTCCAGCTTCAGCTGCGTCCGAGAACTTCGTATCTCACATCAAAGTTACTGGAGTCCATCGAAACGCCAAATAACATGATAGATGAGTATGGATCGATTAGATACATCACAGGAACAACGCTAATGCGTGTTGTTTCGTTTAAAACTATTTCCAGCTTCTGCTGCGTCCGAAAATTTCGTATCTCACATTAGAGTTACTGGAGTCCATCGAAACGTGAAATAACATAGTAGCTAAGTAAGGATCGATTAGATACATCACAGCAACAACGCTAATACGTGTTGTTTCGTTTAAAACTATTTCCAGCTTCTGCTGCGTCCGAAAATTTCGTATCTCACATTAGAGTTACTGGAGCCCATCGAAACGTCAAATAACATAGTAGCTAAGTAAGGATCGATTAGATACATCACAGGCACAACGCTAATACGTGTTGTTTCGTTCAAAACAATTTCCCGCTTCTGCTGCGTCCGAGAACTTCGTATCTTACATCAGAGTTACTAGAGTCCATCGAAACGTCAAATAACATGATAGATGAGTAAGGATCGATTACATTCATCACAGGAACAACGCTAATGCGTGTTGTTTCGTTTAAAACTATTTCTAGCTTCAGCTGCGTCCGAGAACTTCGTATCTCACTTCAGAGTTACTGGAGCCCATCCAAACGTCAAATAACATGATAGATGAGTAAGGATCGATTACATTCATCACAGGAACAACGCTAATGCGTGTTGTTTCGTTTAAAACTATTTCCAGCTTCAGCTGCGTCCGAGAACTTCGTATCTCACTTCAGAGTTACTGGAGCCCATCCAAACGTCAAATAACATGATAGATGAGTAAGGATCGATTACATTCATCACAGAAACAACGGTAATGCGTGTTGTTTCGTTTAAAACTATTTCCAGCTACTGCTGCGTCCGTAAACTTTGTATCTCACATCAGAGTTACTGGTGTCCATCCATACTTCAAATAAAATGATAGATGTGTAAGGATCGATTAGATACATCACAGGAACAACGCTAATGCGTGTTGTTTCGTTTAAAACTATTTCTAGCTTCAGCTGCGTCCGAGAACTTCGTATCTTACATCAAAGTTACTGGAGTCCATCGAAACGCCAAATAACATGATAGATGAGTAAGGATCGATTAGATACATCACAGGAACAACGCTAATACGTGTTGCTTCGTTTAAAACTATTTAGAGCTCCTGCTGCGCCCAAAAACTTCGTATCTCACATCAGAGTTACTAGAGTCCATCGAAACGTCAAATAACATGATAGATAAATAAGGATCGATTAGATACATCACACGAACAACGTTAATACGTGTTGTTTGGTTTAAAACTATTTCCAGCTCCTGCTGCGTCCAAAAACTTCGTATCTCACATCAGAGTTACTAGAGTCCATCCAAACGTCAAATAACATGATAGATAAGTAAGGATCGATTAGATACATCACAGGAACAACGCTAATACGTGTTGTTTCGTTCAAAACTATTTCCAGCTTCTGCTGCGTCCTAGAACTTTTTATCTCACATCAGAGTTACTGGAGTCCATCCAAACGTCAAATAACATGATAGATAAGTAAGGATCCATTAGATACATCACAGGAACAACGGTAATACGTGTTGTTTCGTTCAAAACTATTTCCAGCTTCTGCTGCGTCCGAGAACTTTGTATCTCACATCAGAGTTACTGGAGTCCATCCAAACGTCAAATAACATGATAGATGAGTAAGGATCGATTAGATACATCACAGGAACAACGCTAATACGTGTTGTTTCGTTTAAAACTATTTCCAGCTTCTGCTGCGTCCGAAAATTTCGTATCTCACATTAGAGTTACTGGAGTCCATCGAAACGTCAAATAACATAGTAGCTAAGTAAGGATCGATTAGATACATCACAGGAACAACGCTAATACGTGTTGTTTCGTTTAAAACTATTTCCAGCTCCTGCTGCGTCCAAAAACTTCGTATCTCACATCAGAGTTACTGGAGTTCATCGAAACGCCAAATAACATGATAGATGAGTAAGGATCGATTAGATACATCACAGGAACAACGGTAATGCGTGTTGTTTCGTTTAAAACTATTTCCAGCTTCTGCTGCGTACGAAATCTTTGTATCTCACATCAGAGTTACTGGATGGAGTCCATCGAAACGTCAAATAACATAGTAGATAAGTAAGGATCGATTAGATACATCACAGGAACAAAGCTAATACGTGTTGTTTCGTTCAAAACTATTTCCAGCTTCTGCTGCGTCCGAGAACTTTGTATCTCACATCAGATTTACTGGAGTCCATTCAAACGTCAAATAACATGATAGATGAGTAAGGATCGATTAAATACATCACAGGAACAACGCCAATGCGTGTTGTTTCGTTTAAAATTATTTCTAGCTTCAGCTGCGTCCGAGAACTTTGTATCTCACATCAGAGTTACTGGAGTCCATCCAAACGTCAAATAACATGATAGATGAGTAAGGATCGATTAGATACATCACAGGAACAACGCTAATGCGTGTTGTTTCGTTTAGAACTATTTCCAGCTTCTGCTGCGCCCGAAAACTTTGTATCTCACATCAGAGTTACTGGAGTCCATCCAAACGTCAAATAACATGATAGATGAGTAAGGATCGATTAGATACATCACAGGAACAACGCTAATGCGTGTTGTTTCGTTTAAAACTATTTCCAGCTTCTGCTGCGTCCTAGAACTTTGTATCTCACATCAGAGTTACTGGAGTCCATCGAAACGCCAAATAACATGATAGATGAGTAAGGATCGATTAGATACATCACAGGAACAACGCTAATGCGTGTTGTTTCGTTTAAAACTATCTCCAGCTTCTGCTGCGTCCGAAAACTTTGTATCTCACATCAGAGTTACTGGAGTCCATCCAAACGTCAAATAACATGATAGATAAGTAAGGATCGATTAGATACATCACAGGAACAACGCTAATACGTGTTGCTTCGTTTAAAACTATTTAGAGCTCCTGCTGCGCCCAAAAACTTCGTATCTCACATCAGAGTTACTAGAGTCCATTGAAACGTCAAATAACATGATAGATAAATAAGGATCGATTAGATACATCACACGAACAACGTTAATACGTGTTGTTTCGTTTAAAACTATTTCCAGCTCCTGCTGCGTCCAAAAACTTCGTATCTCACATCAGAGTTACTGGAGTCCATCGAAACGTCAAATAACATGATAGATGAGTAAGGATCGATTAGATACATCACAGGAACAATGCTAATGCGTGTTGTTTCGTTTAAAACTATTTCCAGCTTCTGCTGCGTCCGAAAACTTTGTATCTCACATCAGAGTTACTGGAGTCCATCGAAACGCCAAATAACATGATAGATGAGTAAGGATCGATTAGATACATCATAGGAACAACGCTAATGCGTGTTGTATCGTTTAAAACTATCTCCAGCTTCTGCTGCGTCCGAAAACTTTGTATCTCACATCAGAGTTACTGGAGTCCATCCAAACGTCAAATAACATGATAGATGAGTAAGGATCGATTAGATACATCACAGGAACAACGCTAGTACGTGTTGTTTCATTTAAAACTATTTCCAGCTTCAGCTGCGTCCGAGAACTTCGTATCTCACATCAAAGTTACTGGAGTCCATCGAAACGCCAAATAACATGATAGATGAGTATGGATCGATTAGATACATCACAGGAACAACGCTAATGCGTGTTGTTTCGTTTAAAACTATTTCCAGCTTCTGCTGCGTCCGAAAATTTCGTATCTCACATTAGAGTTACTGGAGTCCATCGAAACGTGAAATAACATAGTAGCTAAGTAAGGATCGATTAGATACATCACAGCAACAACGCTAATACGTGTTGCTTCGTTTAAAACTATTTCCAGCTCCTGCTGCGCCCAAAAACTTCGTATCTTACATCAGAGTTACTAGAGTCCATCGAAACGTCAAACAACATGATAGATGAGTAAGGATCGATTAGATACATCACAGGAACAACGCTAATACGTGTTGTTTCGTTTAAAACTATTTCCAGCTTCTGCTGAGTCCGAAAATTTCGTTACTCACATTAGAGTTACTGGAGCCCATCGAAACGTCAAATAACATAGTAGCTAAGTAAGGATCGATTAGATACATCACAGGAACAACGCTAATACGTGTTGTTTCGTTTAAAACTATTTCCAGCTTCTGCTGCGTCCGAAAATTTCGTATCTCACATCAGAGTTACTGGAGTCCATCGAAACGCCAAATAACATGATAGATGAGTAAGGATCGATTAGATACATCACAGGAACAACGGTAATGCGTGTTGTTTCGTTTAAATCTATTTCCAGCTTCTGCTGCGTCCGTAAACTTTGTATCTCACATCAGAGTTACTGGAGTCCATCCAAACGTCAAATAAAATGATAGATGAGTAAGGATCGATTAGATACATCACAGGAACAACCCTAATGCGTGTTGTTTCGTTTAAAACTATTTCCAGCTTCTGCTGCGTCCGAAAACTTTGTATCTCACATCAGAGTTATTGGAGTCCATCGAAACGTCAAATAACATAGTAGCTAAGTAAGGATCGATTAGATACATCACAGGAACAACGCTAATACGTGTTGTTTCGTTCAAAACTATTTCCAGCTTCTGCTGCGTCCGAAAACTTTGTATCTCACATCAGAGTTATTGGAGTCCATCGAAACGTCAAATAACATAGTAGCTAAGTAAGGATCGATTAGATACATCACAGGAACAACGCTAATGCGTGTTGTATCGTTTAAAACTATCTCCAGCTTCTGCTGCGTCCGAAAACTTTGTATCTCACATCAGAGTTACTGGAGTCCATCCAAACGTCAAATAACATGATAGATGAGTAAGGATCGATTAGATACATCACAGGAACAACGCTAATGCGTGTTGTTTCGTTTAAAACTATTTCCAGCTTCTGCTGCGTCCTAGAACTTTGTATCTCACATCAGAGTTACTGGAGTCCATCCAAACGTCAAATAACATGATAGATAAGTAAGGATCGATTAGATACATCACAGGAACAACGCTAATACGTGTTGTTTCGTTCAAAACTATTTCCAGCTTCTGCTGCGTCCGAGAACTTTGTATCTCACATCAGAGTTACTGGAGTCCATCCAAACGTCAAATAACATGATAGATGAGTAAGGATCGATTAGATACATCACAGGAACAACGCTAATACGTGTTGTTTCGTTTAAAACTATTTCCAGCTTCTGCTGCGTCCGAAAATGTCGTATCTCACATTAGAGTTACTGGAGTCCATCGAAACGTCAAATAACATAGTAGCTAAGTAAGGATCGATTAGATACATCACAGGAACAACGCTAATACGTGTTGTTTCGTTTAAAACTATTTCCAGCTTCAGCTGCGTCCGAGAACTTCGTATCTCACATCAAAGTTACTGGAGTCCATCGAAACGCCAAATAACATGATAGATGAGTATGGATCGATTAGATACATCACAGGAACAACGCTAATGCGTGTTGTTTCGTTTAAAACTATTTCCAGCTTCTGCTGCGTCCGAAAATTTCGTATCTCACATTAGAGTTACTGGAGTCCATCGAAACGTGAAATAACATAGTAGCTAAGTAAGGATCGATTAGATACATCACAGCAACAACGCTAATACGTGTTGTTTCGTTTAAAACTATTTCCAGCTTCTGCTGCGTCCGAAAATTTCGTATCTCACATTAGAGTTACTGGAGCCCATCGAAACGTCAAATAACATAGTAGCTAAGTAAGGATCGATTAGATACATCACAGGCACAACGCTAATACGTGTTGTTTCGTTCAAAACAATTTCCCGCTTCTGCTGCGTCCGAGAACTTCGTATCTTACATCAGAGTTACTAGAGTCCATCGAAACGTCAAATAACATGATAGATGAGTAAGGATCGATTACATTCATCACAGGAACAACGCTAATGCGTGTTGTTTCGTTTAAAACTATTTCTAGCTTCAGCTGCGTCCGAGAACTTCGTATCTCACTTCAGAGTTACTGGAGCCCATCCAAACGTCAAATAACATGATAGATGAGTAAGGATCGATTACATTCATCACAGGAACAACGCTAATGCGTGTTGTTTCGTTCAAAACTATTTCCAGCTTCTGCTGCGTCCGAGAACTTTGTATCTCACATCAGAGTTACTGGAGTCCATCCAAACGTCAAATAACATGATAGATGAGTAAGGATCGATTAGATACATCACAGGAACAACGCTAATACGTGTTGTTTCGTTTAAAACTATTTCCAGCTTCTGCTGCGTCCGAAAATGTCGTATCTCACATTAGAGTTACTGGAGTCCATCGAAACGTCAAATAACATGATAGATGAGTATGGATCGATTAGATACATCACAGGAACAACGCTAATGCGTGTTGTTTCGTTTAAAACTATTTCCAGCTTCTGCTGCGTCCGAAAATTTCGTATCTCACATTAGAGTTACTGGAGTCCATCGAAACGTGAAATAACATAGTAGCTAAGTAAGGATCGATTAGATACATCACAGCAACAACGCTAATACGTGTTGTTTCGTTTAAAACTATTTCCAGCTTCTGCTGCGTCCGAAAATTTCGTATCTCACATTAGAGTTACTGGAGCCCATCGAAACGTCAAATAACATAGTAGCTAAGTAAGGATCGATTAGATACATCACAGGCACAACGCTAATACGTGTTGTTTCGTTCAAAACAATTTCCCGCTTCTGCTGCGTCCGAGAACTTCGTATCTTACATCAGAGTTACTAGAGTCCATCGAAACGTCAAATAACATGATAGATGAGTAAGGATCGATTACATTCATCACAGGAACAACGCTAATGCGTGTTGTTTCGTTCAAAACTATTTCCAGCTTCTGCTGCGTCCGAGAACTTTGTATCTCACATCAGAGTTACTGGAGTCCATCCAAACGTCAAATAACATGATAGATGAGTAAGGATCGATTAGATACATCACAGGAACAACGCTAATACGTGTTGTTTCGTTTAAAACTATTTCCAGCTTCTGCTGCGTCCGAAAATGTCGTATCTCACATTAGAGTTACTGGAGTCCATCGAAACGTCAAATAACATAGTAGCTAAGTAAGGATCGATTAGATACATCACAGGAACAACGCTAATACGTGTTGTTTCGTTTAAAACTATTTCCAGCTTCAGCTGCGTCCGAGAACTTCGTATCTCACATCAAAGTTACTGGAGTCCATCGAAACGCCAAATAACATGATAGATGAGTATGGATCGATTAGATACATCACAGGAACAACGCTAATGCGTGTTGTTTCGTTTAAAACTATTTCCAGCTTCTGCTGCGTCCGAAAATTTCGTATCTCACATTAGAGTTACTGGAGTCCATCGAAACGTGAAATAACATAGTAGCTAAGTAAGGATCGATTAGATACATCACAGCAACAACGCTAATACGTGTTGTTTCGTATAAAACTATTTCCAGCTTCTGCTGCGTCCGAGAATTTCGTATCTCACATTAGAGTTACTGGAGCCCATCGAAACGTCAAATAACATAGTAGCTAAGTAAGGATCGATTAGATACATCACAGGCACAACGCTAATACGTGTTGTTTCGTTCAAAACAATTTCCCGCTTCTGCTGCGTCCGAGAACTTCGTATCTTACATCAGAGTTACTAGAGTCCATCGAAACGTCAAATAACATGATAGATGAGTAAGGATCGATTACATTCATCACAGGAACAACGCTAATGCGTGTTGTTTCGTTTAAAACTATTTCTAGCTTCAGCTGCGTCCGAGAACTTCGTATCTCACTTCAGAGTTACTGGAGCCCATCCAAACGTCAAATAACATGATAGATGAGTAAGGATCGATTACATTCATCACAGAAACAACGGTAATGCGTGTTGTTTCGTTTAAAACTATTTCCAGCTTCTGCTGCGTCCGTAAACTTTGTATCTCACATCAGAGTTACTGGTGTCCATCCATACTTCAAATAAAATGATAGATGTGTAAGGATCGATTAGATACATCACAGGAACAACGCTAATGCGTGTTGTTTCGTTTAAAACTATTTCTAGCTTCAGCTGCGTCCGAGAACTTCGTATCTTACATCAAAGTTACTGGAGTCCATCGAAACGCCAAATAACATGATAGATGAGTAAGGATCGATTAGATACATCACAGGAACAACGCTAATACGTGTTGCTTCGTTTAAAACTATTTAGAGCTCCTGCTGCGCCCAAAAACTTCGTATCTCACATCAGAGTTACTAGAGTCCATCGAAACGTCAAATAACATGATAGATAAATAAGGATCGATTAGATACATCACACGAACAACGTTAATACGTGTTGTTTGGTTTAAAACTATTTCCAGCTCCTGCTGCGTCCAAAAACTTCGTATCTCACATCAGAGTTACTAGAGTCCATCCAAACGTCAAATAACATGATAGATAAGTAAGGATCGATTAGATACATCACAGGAACAACGCTAATACGTGTTGTTTCGTTCAAAACTATTTCCAGCTTCTGCTGCGTCCTAGAACTTTTTATCTCACATCAGAGTTACTGGAGTCCATCCAAACGTCAAATAACATGATAGATAAGTAAGGATCCATTAGATACATCACAGGAACAACGGTAATACGTGTTGTTTCGTTCAAAACTATTTCCAGCTTCTGCTGCGTCCGAGAACTTTGTATCTCACATCAGAGTTACTGGAGTCCATCCAAACGTCAAATAACATGATAGATGAGTAAGGATCGATTAGATACATCACAGGAACAACGCTAATACGTGTTGTTTCGTTTAAAACTATTTCCAGCTTCTGCTGCGTCCGAAAATTTCGTATCTCACATTAGAGTTACTGGAGTCCATCGAAACGTCAAATAACATAGTAGCTAAGTAAGGATCGATTAGATACATCACAGGAACAACGCTAATACGTGTTGTTTCGTTTAAAACTATTTCCAGCTCCTGCTGCGTCCAAAAACTTCGTATCTCACATCAGAGTTACTGGAGTTCATCGAAACGCCAAATAACATGATAGATGAGTAAGGATCGATTAGATACATCACAGGAACAACGGTAATGCGTGTTGTTTCGTTTAAAACTATTTCCAGCTTCTGCTGCGTACGAAATCTTTGTATCTCACATCAGAGTTACTGGATGGAGTCCATCGAAACGTCAAATAACATAGTAGATAAGTAAGGATCGATTAGATACATCACAGGAACAAAGCTAATACGTGTTGTTTCGTTCAAAACTATTTCCAGCTTCTGCTGCGTCCGAGAACTTTGTATCTCACATCAGAGTTACTGGAGTCCATTCAAACGTCAAATAACATGATAGATGAGTAAGGATCGATTAAATACATCACAGGAACAACGCCAATGCGTGTTGTTTCGTTTAAAATTATTTCTAGCTTCAGCTGCGTCCGAGAACTTTGTATCTCACATCAGAGTTACTGGAGTCCATCCAAACGTCAAATAACATGATAGATGAGTAAGGATCGATTAGATACATCACAGGAACAACGCTAATGCGTGTTGTTTCGTTTAGAACTATTTCCAGCTTCTGCTGCGCCCGAAAACTTTGTATCTCACATCAGAGTTACTGGAGTCCATCCAAACGTCAAATAACATGATAGATGAGTAAGGATCGATTAGATACATCACAGGAACAACGCTAATGCGTGTTGTTTCGTTTAAAACTATTTCCAGCTTCTGCTGCGTCCGAAAACTTTGTATCTCACATCAGAGTTATTGGAGTCCATCGAAACGTCAAATAACATAGTAGCTAAGTAAGGATCGATTAGATACATCACAGGAACAACGCTAATACGTGTTGTTTCGTTCAAAACTATTTCCAGCTTCTGCTGCGTCCGAAAACTTTGTATCTCACATCAGAGTTATTGGAGTCCATCGAAACGTCAAATAACATAGTAGCTAAGTAAGGATCGATTAGATACATCACAGGAACAACGCTAATGCGTGTTGTATCGTTTAAAACTATCTCCAGCTTCTGCTGCGTCCGAAAACTTTGTATCTCACATCAGAGTTACTGGAGTCCATCCAAACGTCAAATAACATGATAGATGAGTAAGGATCGATTAGATACATCACAGGAACAACGCTAATGCGTGTTGTTTCGTTTAAAACTATTTCCAGCTTCTGCTGCGTCCTAGAACTTTGTATCTCACATCAGAGTTACTGGAGTCCATCCAAACGTCAAATAACATGATAGATAAGTAAGGATCGATTAGATACATCACAGGAACAACGCTAATACGTGTTGTTTCGTTCAAAACTATTTCCAGCTTCTGCTGCGTCCGAGAACTTTGTATCTCACATCAGAGTTACTGGAGTCCATCCAAACGTCAAATAACATGATAGATGAGTAAGGATCGATTAGATACATCACAGGAACAACGCTAATACGTGTTGTTTCGTTTAAAACTATTTCCAGCTTCTGCTGCGTCCGAAAATGTCGTATCTCACATTAGAGTTACTGGAGTCCATCGAAACGTCAAATAACATAGTAGCTAAGTAAGGATCGATTAGATACATCACAGGAACAACGCTAATACGTGTTGTTTCGTTTAAAACTATTTCCAGCTTCAGCTGCGTCCGAGAACTTCGTATCTCACATCAAAGTTACTGGAGTCCATCGAAACGCCAAATAACATGATAGATGAGTATGGATCGATTAGATACATCACAGGAACAACGCTAATGCGTGTTGTTTCGTTTAAAACTATTTCCAGCTTCTGCTGCGTCCGAAAATTTCGTATCTCACATTAGAGTTACTGGAGTCCATCGAAACGTGAAATAACATAGTAGCTAAGTAAGGATCGATTAGATACATCACAGCAACAACGCTAATACGTGTTGTTTCGTTTAAAACTATTTCCAGCTTCTGCTGCGTCCGAAAATTTCGTATCTCACATTAGAGTTACTGGAGCCCATCGAAACGTCAAATAACATAGTAGCTAAGTAAGGATCGATTAGATACATCACAGGCACAACGCTAATACGTGTTGTTTCGTTCAAAACAATTTCCCGCTTCTGCTGCGTCCGAGAACTTCGTATCTTACATCAGAGTTACTAGAGTCCATCGAAACGTCAAATAACATGATAGATGAGTAAGGATCGATTACATTCATCACAGGAACAACGCTAATGCGTGTTGTTTCGTTTAAAACTATTTCTAGCTTCAGCTGCGTCCGAGAACTTCGTATCTCACTTCAGAGTTACTGGAGCCCATCCAAACGTCAAATAACATGATAGATGAGTAAGGATCGATTACATTCATCACAGGAACAACGCTAATGCGTGTTGTTTCGTTTAAAACTATTTCCAGCTTCAGCTGCGTCCGAGAACTTCGTATCTCACTTCAGAGTTACTGGAGCCCATCCAAACGTCAAATAACATGATAGATGAGTAAGGATCGATTACATTCATCACAGAAACAACGGTAATGCGTGTTGTTTCGTTTAAAACTATTTCCAGCTTCTGCTGCGTCCGTAAACTTTGTATCTCACATCAGAGTTACTGGTGTCCATCCATACTTCAAATAAAATGATAGATGTGTAAGGATCGATTAGATACATCACAGGAACAACGCTAATGCGTGTTGTTTCGTTTAAAACTATTTCTAGCTTCAGCTGCGTCCGAGAACTTCGTATCTTACATCAAAGTTACTGGAGTCCATCGAAACGCCAAATAACATGATAGATGAGTAAGGATCGATTAGATACATCACAGGAACAACGCTAATACGTGTTGCTTCGTTTAAAACTATTTAGAGCTCCTGCTGCGCCCAAAAACTTCGTATCTCACATCAGAGTTACTAGAGTCCATCGAAACGTCAAATAACATGATAGATAAATAAGGATCGATTAGATACATCACACGAACAACGTTAATACGTGTTGTTTGGTTTAAAACTATTTCCAGCTCCTGCTGCGTCCAAAAACTTCGTATCTCACATCAGAGTTACTAGAGTCCATCCAAACGTCAAATAACATGATAGATAAGTAAGGATCGATTAGATACATCACAGGAACAACGCTAATACGTGTTGTTTCGTTCAAAACTATTTCCAGCTTCTGCTGCGTCCTAGAACTTTTTATCTCACATCAGAGTTACTGGAGTCCATCCAAACGTCAAATAACATGATAGATAAGTAAGGATCCATTAGATACATCACAGGAACAACGGTAATACGTGTTGTTTCGTTCAAAACTATTTCCAGCTTCTGCTGCGTCCGAGAACTTTGTATCTCACATCAGAGTTACTGGAGTCCATCCAAACGTCAAATAACATGATAGATGAGTAAGGATCGATTAGATACATCACAGGAACAACGCTAATACGTGTTGTTTCGTTTAAAACTATTTCCAGCTTCTGCTGCGTCCGAAAATTTCGTATCTCTCATTAGAGTTACTGGAGTCCATCGAAACGTCAAATAACATAGTAGCTAAGTAAGGATCGATTAGATACATCACAGGAACAACGCTAATACGTGTTGTTTCGTTTAAAACTATTTCCAGCTCCTGCTGCGTCCAAAAACTTCGTATCTCACATCAGAGTTACTGGAGTTCATCGAAACGCCAAATAACATGATAGATGAGTAAGGATCGATTAGATACATCACAGGAACAACGGTAATGCGTGTTGTTTCGTTTAAAACTATTTCCAGCTTCTGCTGCGTACGAAATCTTTGTATCTCACATCAGAGTTACTGGATGGAGTCCATCGAAACGTCAAATAACATAGTAGATAAGTAAGGATCGATTAGATACATCACAGGAACAAAGCTAATACGTGTTGTTTCGTTCAAAACTATTTCCAGCTTCTGCTGCGTCCGAGAACTTTGTATCTCACATCAGAGTTACTGGAGTCCATTCAAACGTCAAATAACATGATAGATGAGTAAGGATCGATTAAATACATCACAGGAACAACGCCAATGCGTGTTGTTTCGTTTAAAATTATTTCTAGCTTCAGCTGCGTCCGAGAACTTTGTATCTCACATAGAGTTACTGGAGTCCATCCAAACGTCAAATAACATGATAGATGAGTAAGGATCGATTAGATACATCACAGGAACAACGCTAATGCGTGTTGTTTCGTTTAGAACTATTTCCAGCTTCTGCTGCGCCCGAAAACTTTGTATCTCACATCAGAGTTACTGGAGTCCATCCAAACGTCAAATAACATGATAGATGAGTAAGGATCGATTAGATACATCACAGGAACAACGCTAATGCGTGTTGTTTCGTTTAAAACTATTTCCAGCTTCTGCTGCGTCCTAGAACTTTGTATCTCACATCAGAGTTACTGGAGTCCATCGAAACGCCAAATAACAAGATAGATGAGTAAGGATCGATTAGATACATCACAGGAACAACGCTAATACGTGTTGCTTCGTTTAAAACTATTTAGAGCTCCTGCTGCGCCCAAAAACTTCGTATCTCACATCAGAGTTACTAGAGTCCATTGAAACGTCAAATAACATGATAGATAAATAAGGATCGATTAGATACATCACACGAACAACGTTAATACGTGTTGTTTCGTTTAAAACTATTTCCAGCTCCTGCTGCGTCCAAAAACTTCGTATCTCACATCAGAGTTACTGGAGTCCATCGAAACGTCAAATAACATGATAGATGAGTAAGGATCGATTAGATACATCACAGGAACAATGCTAATGCGTGTTGTTTCGTTTAAAACTATTTCCAGCTTCTGCTGCGTCCGAAAACTTTGTATCTCACATCAGAGTTACTGGAGTCCATCGAAACGCCAAATAACATGACAGATGAGTAAGGATCGATTAGATACATCATAGGAACAACGCTAATGCGTGTTGTATCGTTTAAAACTATCTCCAGCTTCTGCTGCGTCCGAAAACTTTGTATCTCACATCAGAGTTACTGGAGTCCATCCAAACGTCAAATAACATGATAGATGAGTAAGGATCGATTAGATACATCACAGGAACAACGCTAGTACGTGTTGTTTCATTTAAAACTATTTCCAGCTTCAGCTGCGTCCGAGAACTTCGTATCTCACATCAAAGTTACTGGAGTCCATCGAAACGCCAAATAACATGATAGATGAGTATGGATCGATTAGATACATCACAGGAACAACGCTAATGCGTGTTGTTTCGTTTAAAACTATTTCCAGCTTCTGCTGCGTCCGAAAATTTCGTATCTCACATTAGAGTTACTGGAGTCCATCGAAACGTGAAATAACATAGTAGCTAAGTAAGGATCGATTAGATACATCACAGCAACAACGCTAATACGTGTTGCTTCGTTTAAAACTATTTCCAGCTCCTGCTGCGCCCAAAAACTTCGTATCTTACATCAGAGTTACTAGAGTCCATCGAAACGTCAAATAACATGATAGATGAGTAAGGATCGATTAGATACATCACAGGAACAACGCTAATACGTGTTGTTTCGTTTAAAACTATTTCCAGCTTCTGCTGAGTCCGAAAATTTCGTAACTCACATTAGAGTTACTGGAGCCCATCGAAACGTCAAATAACATAGTAGCTAAGTAAGGATCGATTAGATACATCACAGGAACAACGCTAATACGTGTTGTTTCGTTTAAAACTATTTCCAGCTTCTGCTGCGTCCGAAAATTTCGTATCTCACATCAGAGTTACTAGAGTCCATCCAAACGTCAAATAACATGATAGATGAGTAAGGATCGATTAGATACATCACAGGAACAACGCTAATGCGTGTTGTTTCGTTTAAAACTATTTCCAGCTCCTGCTGCATCCAAAAACTTCGTATCTCACATCAGAGTTACTAGAGTCCATCGAAACGTCAAATAACATGATAGATGAGTAAGGATCGATTAGATACATCACAGGAACAACGCTAATACGTGTTGTTTCGTTTAAAACTATTTCCAGCTTCTGCTGCGTCCGAAAATTTCGTAACTCACATTAGAGTTACTGGAGCCCATCGAAACGTCAAATAACATAGTAGCTAAGTAAGGATCGATGAGATACATCACAGGAACAACGCTAATACGTGTTGTTTCGTTTAAAACTATTTCCAGCTTCTGCTGCGTCCGAAAATTTCGTATCTCACATTAGAGTTACTGGAGCCCATCGAAACGTCAAATAACATAGTAGCTAAGTAAGGATCGATTAGATACATCACAGGAACAACGCTAATACGTGTTGTTTCGTTTAAAACTATTTCCAGCTTCAACTGCGTCCGATAACTTTGAATCTCTCATCAGAGTTACTGGAGTCCGTCCAAACGTCAAATAACATGATAGATGAGTAAGGATCGATTAGATACATCACAGGAACAACGCTAATACGTGTTGTTTCGTTTAAAACTATTTCCAGCTTCTGCTGCGTCCGAAAACGTCGTATCTCACATCAGAGTTACTGGAGTCCATCGAAACGTCAAATAACATGATAGATAAGTAAGGATCGATTAGATACATCACAGGAACAACGCTAATACGTGTTGTTTCGTTTAAAACTATTTCCAGCTTCTGCTGCGTCCGAAAACGTCGTATCTCACATCAGAGTTACTGGAGTCCATCGAAACGTCAAATAACATGATAGATAAGTAAGGATCGATTAGATACATCACAGGAACAACGCTAATACGTGTTGTTTCGTTCAAAATTATTTCCAGCTTCTGCTGCGTCCGAGAACTTTGTATCTCACATCAGAGTTACTGGAGTCCGTCCAAACGTCAAATAACATGATAGATGAGTAAGTATCGTTTAGATACATCACAGGAACATCGCTAATGCGTGTTGTTTCGTTTAAAACTATTTCCAGTTTCTGCTGCGTCCGAAAACTTCGTATCTCACATTAGAGTTACTGGAGTCCATCGAAACGTCAAATAACATGATAGATAAGTAAGGATCGATTAGATACAGCACAGGAACAACGCTAATACCTGTTGTTTCGTTTGAAACTATTTCCAGCTTCAGCTGCGTCCGAGAACTTCGTATCTCACATCAAAGTTACTGGAGTCCATCGAAACGCCAAATAACATGATAAATGAGTAAGGATCGATTAGATACATCACAGGAACAACGCTAATGCGTGTTGTTTCGTTTAAAACTATTTCCAGCTTCTGCTGCTTCCGAAAACGTCGTATCTCACATAAGAGCTACTGGAGTCCATCGAAACGCCAAGTAACATGATAGATGAGTAAGGATCGATTAGATACAGCACAGGAACAACGCTAATACGTGTTGTTTCGTTTAAAACTATTTCCAGCTCCTGCTGCGTCCGAGTACTTTGTATCTCACATCAGAGTTACTGGAGTCTGTCCAAACGTCAAATAACATGATAGATGAGTAAGGATCGTTTAGATACATCACAGGAACAACGCTAATACGTGTTGTTTCGTTTAAAACTATTTCCAGCTCCTGCTGCGTCCAAAAACTTTGTATCTCACATCAGACTTACTGGATTCCATCCAAACGTCAAATAACATGTTAGATAAGTAAGGATCGTTTAGATACATCACAGGAACAACGCTAATACGTGTTGTTTCGTTCAAAACTATTTCCAGCTTCTACTGCGTCCGAGAACTTTGAATCTCTCATCAGAGTTAATGGAGTCCGTCCAAACGTCAATTAACATGATAGATGAGTAAGGATCGATTAGATACATCACAGGAACAACGCTAATACGTGTTGTTTCGTTTAAAACTATTTCCAGCTCCTGCTGCGTCCCAAAACTTTGTATCTCACATCGGACTTACTGGAGTCCATCCAAACGTCAAATAACATGTTAGATAAGTAAGGATCCTTTAGATACATCACAGGAACAACGCTAATAGGTATTGTTTCGTTCAAAACTATATCCAGCTTCTGCTGCGTCCGAAATCTTTGTATCTCTCATCAGAGATACTGGAGTCCATCCAAACGTCAAATAAAATGATAGCTGAGTAAGGATCTATTAGATACATCACAGAAACAACGCTAATACGTGTTGTTTCGTTTAAAACTATTTCCAGCTTCTGCTGCGTCCGAGAACTTCGTATCTCACGTCAGGGTTACTGGAGTCCATCCAAACGTCAAATAACATGATAGATAAGTAAGGATCGATTAGATACATCACAGGAACAACGCTAATACGTGTTGTTTCGTTTAAAACTATTTCCAGCTTCTGCTGCGTCCGAAAACGTCGTATCTCACATCAGAGTTACTGGAGTCCATCGAAACGTCAAATAACATGATAGATAAGTAAGGATCGATTAGATACAGCACAGGAACAACGCTAATACGTGTTGTTTCGTTTAAAACTATTTCCAGCTATTGCTGCGTCCAAAAACTTTGTATCTCACATCAGACTTACTGGAGTCCATCCAAACGTCAAATAACATGTTAGATAAGTAAGGATCGTTTAGATACATCACAGGAACAACGCTAATACGTGTTGTTTCGTTCAAAACTATTTCCAGCTTCTGCTGCGTCCGAGAACTTTGTATCTCACATCAGAGTTACTGGAGTCCGTCCAAACGTCAAATAACATGATAGATGAGTAAGGATCGTTTAGATACATCACAGGAACATCGCTAATGCGTGTTGTTTCGTTTAAAACTATTTCCAGCTTCTGCTGCGTCCGAAAACTTCGTATCTCACATCAGAGTTACTGGAGTCCATCGAAAAGTCAAATAACATGATAGATAAGTAAGGATTGATTAGATACAGCACAGGAACAACGCTAATACCTGTTGTTTCGTTTGAAACTATTTCCAGCTTCAGCTGCGTCCGAGAACTTCGTATCTCACATCAAAGTTACTGGAGTCCATCGAAACGCCAAATAACATGATAAATGAGTAAGGATCGATTAGATACATCACAGGAACAACGCTAATGCGTGTTGTTTCGTTTAAAACTATTTCCAGCTCCTGCTGCGTCCGAGAACTTTGTATCTCACATCAGAGTTACTGGAGTCTGTCCAAACGTCAAATAACATGATAGATGAGTAAGGATCGTTTAGATACATCACAGGAACAACGCTAATACGTGTTGTTTCGTTTAAAACTATTTCCAGCTATTGCTGCGTCCAAAAACTTTGTATCTCACATCAGACTTACTGGAGTCCATCCAAACGTCAAATAACATGTTAGATAAGTAAGGATCGTTTAGATACATCACAGGAACAACGCTAATACGTGTTGTTTCGTTCAAAACTATTTCCAGCTTCTGCTGCGTCCGAGAACTTTGTATCTCACATCAGAGTTACTGGAGTCCATCCAAACGTCAAATAACATGATAGATGAGTAAGGATCGATTAGATACATCACAGGAACAACGCTAATACGTGTTGTTTCGTTTAAAACTATTTCCAGCTCCTGCTGCGTCCGAGTACTTTGTATCTCACATCAGAGTTACTGGAGTCTGTCCAAGCGTCAAATAACATGATAGATGAGTAAGGATCGTTTAGATACATCACAGGAACAACGCTAATACGTGTTGTATCGTTTAAAACTATTTCCAGCTCCTGCTGCGTCCAAAAACTTTGTATCTCACATCAGACTTACTGGATTCCATAAAAACGTCAAATAACATGTTAGATAAGTAAGGATCGTTTAGATACATCACAGGAACAACGCTAATACGTGTTGTTTCGTTCAAAACTATTTCCAGCTTCTACTGCGTCCGAGAACTTTGAATCTCTCATCAGAGTTACTGGAGTCCGTCCAAACGTCAATTAACATGATAGATGAGTAAGGATCGATTAGATACATCACAGGAAAAACGCTAATACGTGTTGTTTCGTTTAAAACTATTTCCAGCTCCTGCTGCGTCCCAAAACTTTGTATCTCACATCAGACTTACTGGAGTCCATCCAAACGTCAAATAACATGTTAGATAAGTAAGGATCCTTTAGATACATCACAGGAACAACGCTAATAGGTGTTGTTTCGTTCAAAACTATATCCAGCTTCTGCTGCGTCCGAAATCTTTGTATCTCTCATCAGAGATACTGGAGTCCATCCAAACGTCAAATAACATGATAGATGAGTAAGGATCGATTAGATACATCACAGGAACAACGCTAATACGTGTTGTTTCGTTTAAAACTATTTCCAGCTCCTGCTGCGTCCCAAAACTTTGTATCTCACATCAGACTTACTGGAGTCCATCCAAACGTCAAATAACATGTTAGATAAGTAAGGATCCTTTAGATACATCACAGGAACAACGCTAATAGGTGTTGTTTCGTTCAAAACTATATCCAGCTTCTGCTGCGTCCGAAATCTTTGTATCTCTCATCAGAGTTACTGGAGTCCGTCCAAACGTCAAATAACATGATAGATGAGTAAGGATCGATTAGATACATCACAGGAAAAACGCTAATACGTGTTGTTTCGTTTAAAACTATTTCCAGCTTCTGCTGAGTCCGAGAACTTCGTATCTCACGTCAGGGTTACTGGAGTCCATCCAAACGTCAAATAACATGATAGATAAGTAAGGATCGATTAGATACATCACAGGAACAACGCTAATACGTGTTGTTTCGTTTAAAACTATTTCCAGCTTCTGCTGCGTCAGAAAACGTCGTATCTCACATCAGAGTTACTGGAGTCCATCGAAACGTCAAATAACATGATAGATAAGTAAGGATCGTTTAGATACATCACAGGAACAACGCTAATACGTGTTGTTTCGTTCAAAACTATTTCCAGCTTCTACTGCGTCCGAGAACTTTGAATCTCTCATCAGAGTTACTGGAGTCCGTCCAAACGTCAATTAACATGATAGATGAGTAAGGATCGGTTAGATACATCACAGGAACAGCGCTAATACGTGTTGTATCGTTTAAAACTATTTCCAGCTTCTGCTGCGTCCGAAAACGTCGTATCTCACATCAGAGCTACTGGAGTCCATCGAAACGCCAAGTAACATGATATATGAGTAAGGATCGATTAGATACAGCACAGGAACAACGCTAATACGTGTTGTTTCGTTTAAAACTATTTCCAGCTTCTACTGCGTCCGAGAACTTTGAATCTCACATCAGAGTTACTGGAGTCTGTCCAAACGTCAAATAACATGATAGATGAGTAAGGATCGTTTAGATACATCACAGGAACAACGCTAATACGTGTTGTTTCGTTTAAAACTATTTCCAGCTCCTGCTGCGTCCAAAAACCCTGTATCTCACATCAGACTTACTGGAGTCCATCCAAACGTCAAATAACATGTTAGATAAGTAAGGATCGTTTAGATACATCACAGGAACAACGCTAATACGTGTTGTTTCGTTCAAAACTATTTCCAGCTTCTACTGCGTCCGAGAACTTTGAATCTCTCATCAAAGTTACTGGAGTCCGTCCAAACGTCAATTAACATGATAGATGAGTAAGGATCGATTAGATACATCACAGGAACAACGCTAATACGTGTTGTATCGTTTAAAACTATTTCCAGCTTCTGCTGCGTCCGAAAACGTCGTATCTCACATCAGAGCTACTGGAGTCCATCGAAACGCCAAGTAACATGATATATGAGTAAGGATCGATTAGATACAGCACAGGAACAACGCTAATACGTGTTGTTTCGTCTAAAACTATTTCCAGCTCCTGCTGCGTCCCAAAACTTTGTATCTCACATCAGACTTACTGGAGTCCATCCAAATGTCAAATAACATGTTAGATAAATAAGGATCCTTTAGATACATCACAGGAACAACGCTAATAGGTGTTGTTTCGTTGAAAACTATATCCAGCTTCTGCTGCGTCCGAAATCTTTGTATCTCTCATCAGAGATACTGGAGTCCATCCAAACGTCAAATAACATGATAGATGAGTAAGGATCGATTAGATACATCACAGGAACAACGCTAATACGTGTTGTTTCGTTTAAAACTATTTCCAGCTTCTGCTGCGTCCGAGAACTTCGTATCTCACGTCAGGGTTACTGGAGTCCATCCAAACGTCAAATAACATGATAGATAAGTAAGGATCGATTAGATGCATCACAGGAACAACGCTAATACGTGTTGTTTCGTTTAAAACTATTTCCAGCTTCTGCTGCGTCCGAAAACGTCGTATCTCACATCAGAGTTACTGGAGTCCATCGAAACGTCAAATAACATGATAGATATGTAAGGATCGACTAGATACAGCACAGGAACAACGCTAATACGTGTTGTTTCGTTTAAAACTATTTCCAGCTCCTGCTGCGTCCAAAAACTTTGTATCTCACATCAGACTTACTGGAGTCCATCCAAACGTTAAATAACATGTTAGATAAGTAATGATCGTTTAGATACATCACAGGAACAACGCTAATACGTGTTGTTTCATTTAAAACTATTTCCAGCTTCAGCTGCGTCCGAGAACTTCGTATCTCACGTCAAAGTTACTGGAGTCCATCGAAACGCCAAATAACATGATAGATGAGTAAGGATCGATTAGATACATCACAGGAACAACGCTAATGCGTGTTGTTTCGTTTAAAACTATTTCCAGCTTCTGCTGCGTCCGAAAACGTCGTATCTCACATCAGAGCTACTGGAGTCCATCGAAACGCCAAGTAACATGATATATGAGTAAGGATCGATTAGATACATCACAGGAACAACGCTAATACGTGTTGTTTCGTTTAAAACTATTTCCAGCTTCAACTGCGTCCGATAACTTTGAATCTCTCATCAGAGTTACTGGAGTCCGTCCAAACGTCAAATAACATGATAGATGAGTAAGGATCGATTAGATACATCACAGGAACAACGCTAATACGTGTTGTTTCGTTTAAAACTATTTCCAGCTTCTGCTGCGTCCGAAAACGTCGTATCTCACATCAGAGTTACTGGAGTCCATCGAAACGTCAAATAACATGATAGATAAGTAAGGATCGATTAGATACATCACAGGAACAACGCTAATACGTGTTGTTTCGTTTAAAACTATTTCCAGCTTCTGCTGCGTCCGAAAACGTCGTATCTCACATCAGAGTTACTGGAGTCCATCGAAACGTCAAATAACATGATAGATAAGTAAGGATCGATTAGATACATCACAGGAACAACGCTAATACGTGTTGTTTCGTTCAAAATTATTTCCAGCTTCTGCTGCGTCCGAGAACTTTGTATCTCACATCAGAGTTACTGGAGTCCGTCCAAACGTCAAATAACATGATAGATGAGTAAGTATCGTTTAGATACATCACAGGAACATCGCTAATGCGTGTTGTTTCGTTTAAAACTATTTCCAGTTTCTGCTGCGTCCGAAAACTTCGTATCTCACATTAGAGTTACTGGAGTCCATCGAAACGTCAAATAACATGATAGATAAGTAAGGATCGATTAGATACAGCACAGGAACAACGCTAATACCTGTTGTTTCGTTTGAAACTATTTCCAGCTTCAGCTGCGTCCGAGAACTTCGTATCTCACATCAAAGTTACTGGAGTCCATCGAAACGCCAAATAACATGATAAATGAGTAAGGATCGATTAGATACATCACAGGAACAACGCTAATGCGTGTTGTTTCGTTTAAAACTATTTCCAGCTTCTGCTGCGTCCGAAAACGTCGTATCTCACATAAGAGCTACTGGAGTCCATCGAAACGCCAAGTAACATGATAGATGAGTAAGGATCGATTAGATACAGCACAGGAACAACGCTAATACGTGTTGTTTCGTTTAAAACTATTTCCAGCTCCTGCTGCGTCCGAGTACTTTGTATCTCACATCAGAGTTACTGGAGTCTGTCCAAACGTCAAATAACATGATAGATGAGTAAGGATCGTTTAGATACATCACAGGAACAACGCTAATACGTGTTGTTTCGTTTAAAACTATTTCCAGCTCCTGCTGCGTCCAAAAACTTTGTATCTCACATCAGACTTACTGGATTCCATCCAAACGTCAAATAACATGTTAGATAAGTAAGGATCGTTTAGATACATCACAGGAACAACGCTAATACGTGTTGTTTCGTTCAAAACTATTTCCAGCTTCTACTGCGTCCGAGAACTTTGAATCTCTCATCAGAGTTAATGGAGTCCGTCCAAACGTCAATTAACATGATAGATGAGTAAGGATCGATTAGATACATCACAGGAACAACGCTAATACGTGTTGTTTCGTTTAAAACTATTTCCAGCTCCTGCTGCGTCCCAAAACTTTGTATCTCACATCGGACTTACTGGAGTCCATCCAAACGTCAAATAACATGTTAGATAAGTAAGGATCCTTTAGATACATCACAGGAACAACGCTAATAGGTATTGTTTCGTTCAAAACTATATCCAGCTTCTGCTGCGTCCGAAATCTTTGTATCTCTCATCAGAGATACTGGAGTCCATCCAAACGTCAAATAAAATGATAGCTGAGTAAGGATCTATTAGATACATCACAGAAACAACGCTAATACGTGTTGTTTCGTTTAAAACTATTTCCAGCTTCTGCTGCGTCCGAGAACTTCGTATCTCACGTCAGGGTTACTGGAGTC
Source organism: Prosopocoilus inquinatus (assembly GCA_036172665.1). NCBI lineage: Eukaryota > Metazoa > Arthropoda > Insecta > Coleoptera > Lucanidae > Prosopocoilus > Prosopocoilus inquinatus. Next base: position 45,925,280 of record CM069871.1, on the reverse strand, counting down.
CATCCAAACGTCAAATAACATGATAGATAAGTAAGGATCGATTAGATACATCACAGGAACAACGCTAATACGTGTTGTTTCGTTTAAAACTATTTCCAGCTTCTGCTGCGTCCGAAAACGTCGTATCTCACATCAGAGTTACTGGAGTCCATCGAAACGTCAAATAACATGATAGATAAGTAAGGATCGATTAGATACAGCACAGGAACAACGCTAATACGTGTTGTTTCGTTTAAAACTATTTCCAGCTATTGCTGCGTCCAAAAACTTTGTATCTCACATCAGACTTACTGGAGTCCATCCAAACGTCAAATAACATGTTAGATAAGTAAGGATCGTTTAGATACATCACAGGAACAACGCTAATACGTGTTGTTTCGTTCAAAACTATTTCCAGCTTCTGCTGCGTCCGAGAACTTTGTATCTCACATCAGAGTTACTGGAGTCCGTCCAAACGTCAAATAACATGATAGATGAGTAAGGATCGTTTAGATACATCACAGGAACATCGCTAATGCGTGTTGTTTCGTTTAAAACTATTTCCAGCTTCTGCTGCGTCCGAAAACTTCGTATCTCACATCAGAGTTACTGGAGTCCATCGAAAAGTCAAATAACATGATAGATAAGTAAGGATCGATTAGATACAGCACAGGAACAACGCTAATACCTGTTGTTTCGTTTGAAACTATTTCCAGCTTCAGCTGCGTCCGAGAACTTCGTATCTCACATCAAAGTTACTGGAGTCCATCGAAACGCCAAATAACATGATAAATGAGTAAGGATCGATTAGATACATCACAGGAACAACGCTAATGCGTGTTGTTTCGTTTAAAACTATTTCCAGCTCCTGCTGCGTCCGAGAACTTTGTATCTCACATCAGAGTTACTGGAGTCTGTCCAAACGTCAAATAACATGATAGATGAGTAAGGATCGTTTAGATACATCACAGGAACAACGCTAATACGTGTTGTTTCGTTTAAAACTATTTCCAGCTATTGCTGCGTCCAAAAACTTTGTATCTCACATCAGACTTACTGGAGTCCATCCAAACGTCAAATAACATGTTAGATAAGTAAGGATCGTTTAGATACATCACAGGAACAACGCTAATACGTGTTGTTTCGTTCAAAACTATTTCCAGCTTCTGCTGCGTCCGAGAACTTTGTATCTCACATCAGAGTTACTGGAGTCCGTCCAAACGTCAAATAACATGATAGATGAGTAAGGATCGTTTAGATACATCACAGGAACATCGCTAATGCGTGTTGTTTCGTTTAAAACTATTTCCAGCTTCTGCTGCGTCCGAAAACTTCGTATCTCACATCAGAGTTACTGGAGTCCATCGAAAAGTCAAATAACATGATAGATAAGTAAGGATCGATTAGATACAGCACAGGAACAACGCTAATACCTGTTGTTTCGTTTGAAACTATTTCCAGCTTCAGCTGCGTCCGAGAACTTCGTATCTCACATCAAAGTTACTGGAGTCCATCGAAACGCCAAATAACATGATAAATGAGTAAGGATCGATTAGATACATCACAGGAACAACGCTAATGCGTGTTGTTTCGTTTAAAACTATTTCCAGCTCCTGCTGCGTCCGAGAACTTTGTATCTCACATCAGAGTTACTGGAGTCTGTCCAAACGTCAAATAACATGATAGATGAGTAAGGATCGTTTAGATACATCACAGGAACAACGCTAATACGTGTTGTTTCGTTTAAAACTATTTCCAGCTCCTGCTGCGTCCGAGAACTTTGTATCTCACATCAGACTTACTGGAGTCCATCCAAACGTCAAATAACATGTTAGATAAGTAAGGATCGTTTAGATACATCACAGGAACAACGCTAATACGTGTTGTTTCGTTCAAAACTATTTCCAGCTTCTACTGCGTCCGAGAACTTTGAATCTCTCATCAGAGTTACTGGAGTCCGTCCAAACGTCAATTAACATGATAGATAAGTAAGGATCGATTAGATACAGCACAGGAACAACGCTAATACGTGTTGTTTCGTTTAAAACTATTTCCAGCTCCTGCTGCGTCCCAAAACTTTGTATCTCACATCAGACTTACTGGAGTCCATCCAAACGTCAAATAACATGTTAGATAAGTAAGGATCCTTTAGATACATCACAGGAACAACGCTAATAGGTGTTGTTTCGTTCAAAATTATTTCCAGCTTCTGCTGCGTCCGAGAACTTTGTATCTCACATCAGAGTTACTGGAGTCCGTCCAAACGTCAAATAACATGATAGATGAGTAAGGATCGTTTAGATACATCACAGGAACAACGCTAATACGTGTTGTTTCGTTTAAAACTATTTCCAGCTCCTGCTGCGTCCGAGAACTTCGTATCTCACATCAGAGTTACTGGAGTCCATCGAAACGTCAAATAACATGATAGATAAGTAAGGATCGATTAGATACAGCACAGGAACAACGCTAATACGTGTTGTTTCGTTTAAAACTATTTCCAGCTCCTGCTGCGTCCAAAAACTTTGTATCTCACATCAGACTTACTGGAGTCCATCCAAACGTTAAATAACATGTTAGATAAGTAATGATCGTTTAGATACATCACAGGAACAACGCTAATACGTGTTGTTTCGTTCAAAATTATTTCCAGCTTCTGCTGCGTCCGAGAACTTTGTATCTCACATCAGAGTTACTGGAGTCCGTCCAAAGGTCAAATAACATGATAGATGAGTAAGGATCGTTTAGATACATCACAGGAACATCGCTAATGCGTGTTGTTTCGTTTAAAACTATTTCCAGCTTCTGCTGCGTCCGAAAACTTCGTATCTCACATCAGAGTTACTGGAGTCCATCGAAACGTCAAATAACATGATAGATAAGTAAGGATCGATTAGATACAGCACAGGAACAACGCTAATACCTGTTGTTTCGTTTGAAACTATTTCCAGCTTCAGCTGCGTCCGAGAACTTCGTATCTCACATCAAAGTTACTGGAGTCCATCGAAACGCCAAATAACATGATAAATGAGTAAGGATCGATTAGATAAATCACAGGAACAACGATAATGCGTGTTGTTTCGTTTAAAACTATTTCCAGCTTCTGCTGCGTCCGAAAAAGTCGTATCTCACATAAGAGCTACTGGAGTCCATCGAAACGCCAAGTAACATGGTAGATGAGTAAGGATCGATTAGATACAGCACAGGAACAACGCTAATACGTGTTGTTTCGTTTAAAACTATTTCCAGCTCCTGCTGCGTCCGAGAACTTTGTATCTAACATCAGAGTTACTGGAGTCTGTCCAAACGTCAAATAACATGATAGATGAGTAAGGATCGTTTAGATACATCACAGGAACAACGCTAATACGTGTTGTTTCGTTAAAAACTATTTCCAGCTTCTACTGCGTCCGAGAACTTTGAATATCTCATCAGAGTTACTGGAGTCCGTCCAAACGTCAAATAACATGATAGATGAGTAAGGATCGATTAGATACATCACAGGAACAACGCTAATAAGTGTTGTATCGTTTAAAACTATTTCCAGCTTCTGCTGCGTCCGAAAACTTCGTATCTCACATCAGAGTTACTGGAGTCCATCGAAACGTCAAATAACATGATAGATAAGTAAGGATCGATTAGATACAGCACAGGAACAACGCTAATACGGGTTGTTTCGTTTAAAACTATTTCCAGCTCCTGCTGCGTCCCAAAACTTTGTATCTCACATCAGACTTACTGGAGTCCATCCAAACGTCAAATAACATGATAGATGAGTAAGGATCGATTAGATACATCACAGGAACAACGCTAATACGTGTTGTTTCGTTTAAAACTATTTCCAGCTTCTGCTGCGTCCGAGAACTTCGTATCTCACGTCAGGGTTACTGGAGTCCATCCAAACGTCAAATAACATGATAGATAAGTAAGGATCGATTAGATACATCACAGGAACAACGCTAATGCGTGTTGTTTCGTTTAAAACTATTTCCAGCTTATGCTGCGTCCGAGAACATCGTATCTCACGTCAGGTTTACTGGAGTCCATCCAAACGTCAAATAACATGATAGATAAGTAAGGATCGATTAGACACATCACAGGAACAACGCTAATGCGTGTTGTTTCGTTTAAAACTATTTCCAGCTTCTGCTGCGTCCGAAAACGTCGTATCTCACATCAGAGCTACTGGAGTCCATCGAAACGCCAAATAACATGATATATGAGTAAGGATCGATTAGATACAGCACAGGAACAACGCTAATACGTGTTGTTTCGTTTAAAACTATTTCCAGCTCCTGCTGCGTCCAAAAACTTTGTATCTCACATCAGACTTACTGGAGTCCATCCAAACGTCAAATAACATGTTAGATAAGTAAGGATCGTTTAGATACATCACAGGAACGACGCTAATACGTGTTGTTTCGTTCAAAACTATTTCCAGCTTCTGCTGCGTCCGAAAATTTCGTATCTCACATTAGAGTTACTGGAGTTCATCCAAACGTCAAATAACATGATAGATAAGTAAGGATCGATTAGATACAGCACAGGAACAACGCTAATACGTGTTGTTTCGTTTAAAACTATTTCCAGCTTCTGCTGCGTCCGAGAACTTCGTATCTCACGTCAGGGTTACTGGAGTCCATCCAAACGTCAAATAACATGATAGATAAGTAAGGATCGATTAGATACATCACAGGAACAACGCTAATGCGTGTTGTTTCGTTTAAAACTATTTCCAGCTTATGCTGCGTCCGAGAACATCGTATCTCACATCAAAGTTACTGGAGTCCATCGAAACGCCAAATAACATGATAAATGAGTAAGGATCGATTAGATACATCACAGGAACAACGCTAATGCGTGTTGTTTCGTTTAAAACTATTTCCAGCTCCTGCTGCGTCCGAGAACTTTGTATCTCACATCAGAGTTACTGGAGTCTGTCCAAACGTCAAATAACATGATAGATGAGTAAGGATCGTTTAGATACATCACAGGAACAACGCTAATACGTGTTGTTTCGTTTAAAACTATTTCCAGCTCCTGCTGCGTCCGAGAACTTTGTATCTCACATCAGACTTACTGGAGTCCATCCAAACGTCAAATAACATGTTAGATAAGTAAGGATCGTTTAGATACATCACAGGAACAACGCTAATACGTGTTGTTTCGTTCAAAACTATTTCCAGCTTCTACTGCGTCCGAGAACTTTGAATCTCTCATCAGAGTTACTGGAGTCCGTCCAAACGTCAATTAACATGATAGATAAGTAAGGATCGATTAGATACAGCACAGGAACAACGCTAATACGTGTTGTTTCGTTTAAAACTATTTCCAGCTCCTGCTGCGTCCCAAAACTTTGTATCTCACATCAGACTTACTGGAGTCCATCCAAACGTCAAATAACATGTTAGATAAGTAAGGATCCTTTAGATACATCACAGGAACAACGCTAATAGGTGTTGTTTCGTTCAAAATTATTTCCAGCTTCTGCTGCGTCCGAGAACTTTGTATCTCACATCAGAGTTACTGGAGTCCGTCCAAACGTCAAATAACATGATAGATGAGTAAGGATCGTTTAGATACATCACAGGAACAACGCTAATACGTGTTGTTTCGTTTAAAACTATTTCCAGCTCCTGCTGCGTCCGAGAACTTCGTATCTCACATCAGAGTTACTGGAGTCCATCGAAACGTCAAATAACATGATAGATAAGTAAGGATCGATTAGATACAGCACAGGAACAACGCTAATACGTGTTGTTTCGTTTAAAACTATTTCCAGCTCCTGCTGCGTCCAAAAACTTTGTATCTCACATCAGACTTACTGGAGTCCATCCAAACGTTAAATAACATGTTAGATAAGTAATGATCGTTTAGATACATCACAGGAACAACGCTAATACGTGTTGTTTCGTTCAAAATTATTTCCAGCTTCTGCTGCGTCCGAGAACTTTGTATCTCACATCAGAGTTACTGGAGTCCGTCCAAAGGTCAAATAACATGATAGATGAGTAAGGATCGTTTAGATACATCACAGGAACATCGCTAATGCGTGTTGTTTCGTTTAAAACTATTTCCAGCTTCTGCTGCGTCCGAAAACTTCGTATCTCACATCAGAGTTACTGGAGTCCATCGAAACGTCAAATAACATGATAGATAAGTAAGGATCGATTAGATACAGCACAGGAACAACGCTAATACCTGTTGTTTCGTTTGAAACTATTTCCAGCTTCAGCTGCGTCCGAGAACTTCGTATCTCACATCAAAGTTACTGGAGTCCATCGAAACGCCAAATAACATGATAAATGAGTAAGGATCGATTAGATAAATCACAGGAACAACGATAATGCGTGTTGTTTCGTTTAAAACTATTTCCAGCTTCTGCTGCGTCCGAAAAAGTCGTATCTCACATAAGAGCTACTGGAGTCCATCGAAACGCCAAGTAACATGGTAGATGAGTAAGGATCGATTAGATACAGCACAGGAACAACGCTAATACGTGTTGTTTCGTTTAAAACTATTTCCAGCTCCTGCTGCGTCCGAGAACTTTGTATCTAACATCAGAGTTACTGGAGTCTGTCCAAACGTCAAATAACATGATAGATGAGTAAGGATCGTTTAGATACATCACAGGAACAACGCTAATACGTGTTGTTTCGTTAAAAACTATTTCCAGCTTCTACTGCGTCCGAGAACTTTGAATATCTCATCAGAGTTACTGGAGTCCGTCCAAACGTCAAATAACATGATAGATGAGTAAGGATCGATTAGATACATCACAGGAACAACGCTAATAAGTGTTGTATCGTTTAAAACTATTTCCAGCTTCTGCTGCGTCCGAAAACTTCGTATCTCACATCAGAGTTACTGGAGTCCATCGAAACGTCAAATAACATGATAGATAAGTAAGGATCGATTAGATACAGCACAGGAACAACGCTAATACGGGTTGTTTCGTTTAAAACTATTTCCAGCTCCTGCTGCGTCCCAAAACTTTGTATCTCACATCAGACTTACTGGAGTCCATCCAAACGTCAAATAACATGATAGATGAGTAAGGATCGATTAGATACATCACAGGAACAACGCTAATACGTGTTGTTTCGTTTAAAACTATTTCCAGCTTCTGCTGCGTCCGAGAACTTCGTATCTCACGTCAGGGTTACTGGAGTCCATCCAAACGTCAAATAACATGATAGATAAGTAAGGATCGATTAGATACATCACAGGAACAACGCTAATGCGTGTTGTTTCGTTTAAAACTATTTCCAGCTTATGCTGCGTCCGAGAACATCGTATCTCACGTCAGGTTTACTGGAGTCCATCCAAACGTCAAATAACATGATAGATAAGTAAGGATCGATTAGACACATCACAGGAACAACGCTAATGCGTGTTGTTTCGTTTAAAACTATTTCCAGCTTCTGCTGCGTCCGAAAACGTCGTATCTCACATCAGAGCTACTGGAGTCCATCGAAACGCCAAATAACATGATATATGAGTAAGGATCGATTAGATACAGCACAGGAACAACGCTAATACGTGTTGTTTCGTTTAAAACTATTTCCAGCTCCTGCTGCGTCCAAAAACTTTGTATCTCACATCAGACTTACTGGAGTCCATCCAAACGTCAAATAACATGTTAGATAAGTAAGGATCGTTTAGATACATCACAGGAACGACGCTAATACGTGTTGTTTCGTTCAAAACTATTTCCAGCTTCTGCTGCGTCCGAAAATTTCGTATCTCACATTAGAGTTACTGGAGTTCATCCAAACGTCAAATAACATGATAGATAAGTAAGGATCGATTAGATACAGCACAGGAACAACGCTAATACGTGTTGTTTCGTTTAAAACTATTTCCAGCTTCTGCTGCGTCCGAGAACTTCGTATCTCACGTCAGGGTTACTGGAGTCCATCCAAACGTCAAATAACATGATAGATAAGTAAGGATCGATTAGATACATCACAGGAACAACGCTAATGCGTGTTGTTTCGTTTAAAACTATTTCCAGCTTATGCTGCGTCCGAGAACATCGTATCTCACGTCAGGTTTACTGGAGTCCATCCAAACGTCAAATAACATGATAGATAAGTAAGGATCGATTAGACACATAACAGGAACAACGCTAATGCGTGTTGTTTCGTTTAAAACTATTTCCAGCTTCTGCTGCGTCCGAAAACGTCGTATCTCACATCAGAGCTACTGGAGTCCATCGAAACGCCAAATAACATGATATATGAGTAAGGATCGATTAGATACAGCACAGGAACAACGCTAATACGTGTTGTTTCGTTTAAAACTATTTCCAGCTCCTGCTGCGTCCAAAAACTTTGTATCTCACATCAGACTTACTGGAGTCCATCCAAACGTCAAATAACATGTTAGATAAGTAAGGATCGTTTAGATACATCACAGGAACGACGCTAATACGTGTTGTTTCGTTCAAAACTATTTCCAGCTTCTGCTGCGTCCGAAAATTTCGTATCTCACATTAGAGTTACTGGAGTTCATCCAAACGTCAAATAACATGATAGATAAGTAAGGATCGATTAGATACAGCACAGGAACAACGCTAATACGTGTTGTTTCGTTTAAAACTATTTCCAGCTCCTGCTGCGTCCAAAAACTTTGTATCTCACATCAGACTTACTGGATTCCATCCAAACGTCAAATAACATGTTAGATAAGTAAGGATCGTTTAGATACATCACAGGAACAACGCTAATACGTGTTGTTTCGTTCAAAACTATTTCCAGCTTCTACTGCGTCCGAGAACTTTGAATCTCTCATCAGAGTTACTGGAGTCCGTCCAAACGTCAATTAACATGATAGATGAGTAAGGATCGATTAGATACATCACAGGAACAACGCTAATACGTGTTGTTTCGTTTAAAACTATTTCCAGCTCCTGCTGCGTCCCAAAACTTTGTATCTCACATCAGACTTACTGGAGTCCATCCAAACGTCAAATAACATGTTAGATAAGTAAGGATCCTTTAGATACATCACAGGAACAACGCTAATAGGTGTTGTTTCGTTCAAAACTATATCCAGCTTCTGCTGCGTCCGAAATCTTTGTATCTCTCATCAGAGATACTGGAGTCCATCCAAACGTCAAATAACATGATAGATGAGTAAGGATCGATTAGATACATCACAGGAACAACGCTAATACGTGTTGTTTCGTTTAAAACTATTTCCAGCTTCTGCTGCGTCCGAGAACTTCGTATCTCACGTCAGGGTTACTGGAGTCCATCCAAACCTCAAATAACATGATAGATAAGTAAGGATCGATTAGATACATCACAGGAACAACGCTAATACGTGTTGTTTCGTTTAAAACTATTTCCAGCTTCTGCTGCATCCGAAAACGTCGTATCTCACATCAGAGTTACTGGAGTCCATCGAAACGTCAAATAACATGATAGATAAGTAAGGATCGATTAGATACAGCACAGGAACAACGCTAATACGTGTTGTTTCGTTTAAAACTATTTCCAGCTCCTGCTGCGTCCAAAAACTTTGTATCTCACATCAGACTTACTGGAGTCCATCCAAACGTCAAATAACATGTTAGATAAGTAAGGATCGTTTAGATACATCACAGGAACAACGCTAATACGTGTTGTTTCGTTCAAAACTATTTCCAGCTTCTTCTGCGTCCGAGAACTTTGTATCTCACATCAGAGTTACTGGAGTCCGTCCAAACGTCAAATAACATGATAGATGAGTAAGGATCGTTTAGATACATCACAGGAACATCGCTAATGCGTGTTGTTTCGTTTAAAACTATTTCCAGCTTCTGCTGCGTCCGAAAACTTCGTATCTCACATCAGAGTTACTGGAGTCCATCGAAACGTCAAATAACATGATAGATAAGTAAGGATCGATTAGATACAGCACAGGAACAACGCTAATACCTGTTGTTTCGTTTGAAACTATTTCCAGCTTCAGCTGCGTCCGAGAACTTCGTATCTCACATCAAAGTTACTGGAGTCCATCGAAACGCCAAATAACATGATAAATGAGTAAGGATCGATTAGATACATCACAGGAACAACGCTAATGCGTGTTGTTTCGTTTAAAACTATTTCCAGCTCCTGCTGCGTCCGAGAACTTTGTATCTCACATCAGAGTTACTGGAGTCTGTCCAAACGTCAAATAACATGATAGATGAGTAAGGATCGTTTAGATACATCACAGGAACAACGCTAATACGTGTTGTTTCGTTTAAAACTATTTCCAGCTCCTGCTGCGTCCAAAAACTTTGTATCTCACGTCAGGGTTACTGGAGTCCATCCAAACGTCAAATAACATGATAGATAAGTAAGGATCGATTAGATACATCACAGGAACAACGCTAATGCGTGTTGTTTCGTTTAAAACTATTTCCAGCTTATGCTGCGTCCGAGAACATCGTATCTCACGTCAGGTTTACTGGAGTCCATCCAAACGTCAAATAACATGATAGATAAGTAAGGATCGATTAGACACATCACAGGAACAACGCTAATGCGTGTTGTTTCGTTTAAAACTATTTCCAGCTTCTGCTGCGTCCGAAAACGTCGTATCTCACATCAGAGCTACTGGAGTCCATCGAAACGCCAAATAACATGATATATGAGTAAGGATCGATTAGATACAGCACAGGAACAACGCTAATACGTGTTGTTTCGTTTAAAACTATTTCCAGCTCCTGCTGCGTCCAAAAACTTTGTATCTCACATCAGACTTACTGGAGTCCATCCAAACGTCAAATAACATGTTAGATAAGTAAGGATCGTTTAGATACATCACAGGAACGACGCTAATACGTGTTGTTTCGTTCAAAACTATTTCCAGCTTCTGCTGCGTCCGAAAATTTCGTATCTCACATTAGAGTTACTGGAGTTCATCCAAACGTCAAATAACATGATAGATAAGTAAGGATCGATTAGATACAGCACAGGAACAACGCTAATACGTGTTGTTTCGTTTAAAACTATTTCCAGCTCCTGCTGCGTCCAAAAACTTTGTATCTCACATCAGACTTACTGGATTCCATCCAAACGTCAAATAACATGTTAGATAAGTAAGGATCGTTTAGATACATCACAGGAACAACGCTAATACGTGTTGTTTCGTTCAAAACTATTTCCAGCTTCTACTGCGTCCGAGAACTTTGAATCTCTCATCAGAGTTACTGGAGTCCGTCCAAACGTCAATTAACATGATAGATGAGTAAGGATCGATTAGATACATCACAGGAACAACGCTAATACGTGTTGTTTCGTTTAAAACTATTTCCAGCTCCTGCTGCGTCCCAAAACTTTGTATCTCACATCAGACTTACTGGAGTCCATCCAAACGTCAAATAACATGTTAGATAAGTAAGGATCCTTTAGATACATCACAGGAACAACGCTAATAGGTGTTGTTTCGTTCAAAACTATATCCAGCTTCTGCTGCGTCCGAAATCTTTGTATCTCTCATCAGAGATACTGGAGTCCATCCAAACGTCAAATAACATGATAGATGAGTAAGGATCGATTAGATACATCACAGGAACATCGCTAATGCGTGTTGTTTCGTTTAAAACTATTTCCAGCTTCTGCTGCGTCCGAAAACTTCGTATCTCACATCAGAGTTACTGGAGTCCATCGAAACGTCAAATAACATGATAGATAAGTAAGGATCGATTAGATACAGCACAGGAACAACGCTAATACCTGTTGTTTCGTTTGAAACTATTTCCAGCTTCAGCTGCGTCCGAGAACTTCGTATCTCACATTAGAGTTACTGGAGTTCATCCAAACGTCAAATAACATGATAGATAAGTAAGGATCTATTAGACACAGCACAGGAACAACGCTAATATGTGTTGTTTCGTTCAAAACTATTTCCAGCTTCTGCTGCGTCCGATAACTTTGTATCTCACATCAGAGTTACTGGAGTCCGTCCAAACGTCAAATAACATGATAGATGAGTAAGGATCGATTAGATACATCACAGGAACAACGCTAATACGTGTTGTTTCGTTTAAAACTATTTCCAGCTTCTGCTGCGTCCGAGAACTTCGTATCTCACGTCAGGGTTACTGGAGTCCATCCAAACGTCAAATAACATGATAGATAAGTAAGGATCGATTAGATACATCACAGGAACAACGCTAATACGTGTTGTTTCGTTTAAAACTATTTCCAGCTTCTGCTGCGTCCGAAAACGTCGTATCTCACATCAGAGTTACTGGAGTCCATCGAAACGTCAAATAACATGATAGATAAGTAAGGATCGATTAGATACAGCACAGGAACAACGCTAATACCTGTTGTTTCGTTTGAAACTATTTCCAGCTTCAGCTGCGTCCGAGAACTTCGTATCTCACATCAAAGTTACTGGAGTCCATCGAAACGCCAAATAACATGATAAATGAGTAAGGATCGATTAGATAAATCACAGGAACAACGCTAATGCGTGTTGTTTCGTTTAAAACTATTTCCAGCTTCTGCTGCGTCCGAAAAAGTCGTATCTCACATAAGAGCTACTGGAGTCCATCGAAACGCCAAGTAACATGATAGATGAGTAAGGATCGATTAGATACAGCACAGGAACAACGCTAATACGTGTTGTTTCGTTTAAAACTATTTCCAGCTCCTGCTGCGTCCGAGAACTTTGTATCTCACATCAGAGTTACTGGAGTCTGTCCAAACGTCAAATAACATGATAGATGAGTAAGGATCGTTTAGATACATCACAGGAACAACGCTAATACGTGTTGTTTCGTTTAAAACTATTTCCAGCTCCTGCTGCGTCCAAAAACTTTGTATCTCACATCAGACTTACTGGAGTCCATCCAAACGTCAAATAACATGTTAGATAAGTAAGGATCGTTTAGATACATCACAGGAACAACGCTAATACGTGTTGTTTCGTTAAAAACTATTTCCAGCTTCTACTGCGTCCGAGAACTTTGAATATCTCATCAGAGTTACTGGAGTCCGTCCAAACGTCAAATAACATGATAGATGAGTAAGGATCGATTAGATACATCACAGGAACAACGCTAATACGTGTTGTATCGTTTAAAACTATTTCCAGCTTCTACTGCGTCCGAGAACTTTGAATATCTCATCAGAGTTACTGGAGTCCGTCCAAACGTCAAATAACATGATAGATGAGTAAGGATCGATTAGATACAGCACAGGAACAACGCTAATACGTGTTGTTTCGTTTAAAACTATTTCCAGCTCCTGCTGCGTCCCAAAACTTTGTATCTCACATCAGACTTACTGGAGTCCATCCAAACGTCAAATAACATGTTAGATAAGTAAGGATCGTTTAGATACATCACAGGAACAACGCTAATAGGTGTTGTTTCGTTCAAAACTATATCCAGCTTCTGCTGCGTCCGAAATCTTTGTATCTCTCATCAGAGTTACTGGAGTCCATACAAACGTCAAATAACATGATAGATGAGTAAGGATCGATTAGATACATCACAGGAACAACGCTAATACGTGTTGATTCGTTTAAAACTATTTCCAGCTTCTGCTGCGTCCGAGAACTTCGTATCTCACGTCAGGGTTACTGGAGTCCATCCAAACGTCAAATAACATGATAGATAAGTAAGGATCGATTAGATACATCACAGGAACAACGCTAATGGGTGTTGTTTCGTTTAAAACTATTTCCAGCTTATGCTGCGTCCGAGAACATCGTATCTCACGTCAGGTTTACTGGAGTCCATCCAAACGTCAAATAACATGATAGATAAGTAAGGATCGATTAGATACATCACAGGAACAACGCTAATGCGTGTTGTTTCGTTTAAAACTATTTCCAGCTTCTCCTGCGTCCGAAAACGTCGTATCTCACATCAGAGCTACTGGACTCCATCGAAACGCCAAATAACATGATATATGAGTAAGGATCGATTAGATACAGCACAGGAACAACGCTAATGCGTGTTGTTTCGTTTAAAACTATTTCCAGCTCCTGCTGCGTCCGAGAACTTTGTATCTCACATCAGAGTTACTGGAGTCTGTCCAAACGTCAAATAACATGATAGATGAGTAAGGATCGTTTAGATACATCACAGGAACAACGCTAATACTTGCTGTTTCGTTTAAAACTATTTCCAGCTCCTGCTGCGTCCAAAAACTTTGTATCTCACATCAGACTTACTGGAGTCCATCCAAACGTCAAATAACATGTTAGATAAGTAAGGATCGTTTAGATACATCACAGGAACAACGCTAATACGTGTTGTTTCGTTCAAAACTATTTCCAGCTTCTACTGCGTCCGAGAACTTTGAATCTCTCATCAGAGTTACTGGAGTCCGTCCAAACGTCAATTAACATGATAGATGAGTAAGGATCGATTAGATACATCACAGGAACAACGCTAATACGTGTTGTATCGTTTAAAACTATTTTCAGCTTCTGCTGCGTCCGAAAACTTCGTATCTCACATCAGAGTTACTGGAGTCCATCGAAACGTCAAATAGCATGATAGATAAGTAAGGATCGATTAGATACAGCACAGGAACAACGCTAATACGTGTTGTTTCGTTTAAAACTATTTCCAGCTCCTGCTGCGTCCCAAAACTTTGTATCTCACATCAGACTTACAGGAGTCCATCCAAACGTCAAATAACATGTTAGATAAGTAAGGATCCTTTAGATACATCACAGGAACAACGCTAATAGGTGTTGTTTCGTTCAAAATTATTTCCAGCTTCTGCTGCGTCCGAGAACTTTGTATCTCACATCAGAGTTACTGGAGTCCGTCCAAACGTCAAATAACATGATAGATGAGTAAGGATCGTTTAGATACATCACAGGAACAACGCTAATACGTGTTGTTTCGTTTAAAACTATTTCCAGCTCCTGCTGCGTCCAAGAACTTTGTATCTCACATCAGACTTACTGGAGTCCATCCAAACGTCAAATAACATGTTAGATAAGTAAGGATCGTTTAGATACATCACAGGAACGACGCTAATACGTGTTGTTTCGTTCAAAACTATTTCCAGCTTCTGCTGCGTCCGAAAATTTCGTATCTCACATTAGAGTTACTGGAGTTCATCCAAACGTCAAATAACATGATAGATAAGTAAGGATCGATTAGATACAGCACAGGAACAACGCTAAAACGTGTTGTTTCGTTCAAAACTATTTCCAGCTTCTGCTGCGTCCGATAACTTTGTATCTCACATCAGAGTTACTGGAGTCCGTCCAAACGTCAAATAACATGATAGATGAGTAATGATCGATTAGATACATCACAGGAACAACGCTAATACGTGTTGTTTCGTTTAAAACTATTTCCAGCTTCTGCTGCGTCCGAGAACTTCGTATCTCACGTCAGGGTTACTGGAGTCCATCCAAACGTCAAATAACATGATAAATAAGTAAGGATCGATTAGATACATCACAGGAACAACGCTAATACGTGTTGTTTCGTTTAAAACTATTTCCAGCTTCTGCTGCGTCCGAAAACGTCGTATCTCAAATCAGAGTTACTGGAGTCCATCGAAACGTCAAATAACATGATAGATAAGTAAGGATCGATTAGATACAGCACAGGAACAACGCTAATACGTGTTGTTTCGTTTAAAACTATTTCCAGCTCCTGCTGCGTCCAAAAACTTTGTATCTCACTTCAGACTTACTGGAGTCCATCCAAACGTTAAATAACATGTTAGATAAGTAATGATCGTTTAGATACATCACAGGAACAACGCTAATACGTGTTGTTTCGTTCAAAATTATTTCCAGCTTCTGCTGCGTCCGAGAACTTTGTATCTCACATCAGAGTTACTGGAGTCCGTCCAAACGTCAAATAACATGATAGATGAGTAAGGATCGTTTAGATACATCACAGGAACATCGCTAATGCGTGTTGTTTCGTTTAAAACTATTTCCAGCTTCTGCTGCGTCCGAAAACTTCGTATCTCACATCAGAGTTACTGGAGTCCATCGAAACGTCAAATAACATGATAGATAAGTAAGGATCGATTAGATACAGCACAGGAACAACGCTAATACCTGTTGTTTCGTTTGAAACTATTTCCAGCTTCAGCTGCGTCCGAGAACTTCGTATCTCACATCAAAGTTTCTGGAGTCCATCGAAACGCCAAATAACATGATAAATGAGTAAGGATCGATTAGATAAATCACAGGAACAACGCTAATGCGTCTTGTTTCGTTTAAAACTATTTCCAGCTTCTGCTGCGTCCGAAAAAGTCGTATCTCACATAAGAGCTACCGGAGTCCATCGAAACGCCAAGTAACATGATAGATGAGTAAGGATCGATTAGATACAGCACAGGAACAACGCTAATACGTGTTCTTTCGTTTAAAACTATTTCCAGCTCCTGCTGCGACCCAAAACTTTGTATCTCACATCAGACTTACTGGAGTCCATCCAAACGTCAAATAACATGTTAGATAAGTAAGGATCCTTTAGATACATCACAGGAACAACGCTAATAGGTGTTGTTTCGTTCAAAATTATTTCCAGCTTCTGCTGCGTCCGAGAACTTTGTATCTCACATCAGAGTTACTGGAGTCCGTCCAAACGTCAAATAACATGATAGATGAGTAAGGATCGTTTAGATACATCACAGGAACAACGCTAATACGTGTTGTTTCGTTTAAAACTATTTCCAGCTCCTGCTGCGTCCAAAAACTTTGTATCTCACATCAGACTTACTGGAGTCCATCCAAACGTCAAATAACATGTTAGATAAGTAAGGATCGTTTAGATACATCACAGGAACGACGATAATACGTGTTGTTTCGTTCAAAACTATTTCAAGCTTCTGCTGCGCCCGAAAATTTCGTATCTCACATTAGAGTTACTGGAGTTCATCCAAACGTCAAATAACATGATAGATAAGTAAGGATCGATTAGATACAGCACAGGAACAACGCTAATACGTGTCGTTTCGTTCAAAACTATTTCCAGCTTCTGCTGCGTCCGATAACTTTGTATCTCACATCAGAGTTACTGGAGTCCGTCCAAACGTCAAATAACATGATAGATGAGTAAGGATCGACTAGATACATCACAGGAACAACGCTAATACGTGTTGTTTCGTTTAAAACTATTTCCAGCTTCTGCTGCGTCCGAGAACTTCGTATCTCACGTCAGGGTTACTGGAGTCCATCCAAACGTCAAATAACATGATAGATAAGTAAGGATCGATTAGATACATCACAGGAACAACGCTAATACGTGTTGTTTCGTTTAAAACTATTTCCAGCTTCTGCTGCGTCCGAAAACGTCGTATCTCAAATCAGAGTTACTGGAGTCCATCGAAACGTCAAATAACATGATAGATAAGTAAGGATCGATTAGATACAGCACAGGAACAACGCTAATACGTGTTGTTTCGTTTAAAACTATTTCCAGCTCCTGCTGCGTCCAAAAACATTGTATCTCACATCAGACTTACTGGAGTCCATCCAAACGTTAAATAACATGTTAGATAAGTTATGATCGTTTAGATACATCACAGGAACAACGCTAATACGTGTTGTTTCGTTCAAAATTATTTCCAGCTTCTGCTGCGTCCGAGAACTTTGTATCTCACATCAGAGTTACTGGAGTCCGTCCAAACGTCAAATAACATGATAGATGAGTAAGGATCGTTTAGATACATCACAGGAACATCGCTAATGCGTGTTGTTTCGTTTAAATCTATTTCCAGCTTCTGCTGCGTCCGAAAACATCGTATCTCACATCAGAGTTACTGGAGTCCATCGAAACGTCAAATAACATGATAGATAAGTAAGGATCGATTAGATACAGCACAGGAACAACGCTAATACCTGTTGTTTCGTTTGAAACTATTTCCAGCTTCAGCTGCGTCCGAGAACTTCGTATCTCACATCAAAGTTACTGGAGTCCATCGAAACGCCAAATAACATGATAAATGAGTAAGGATCGATTAGATAAATCACAGGAACAACGCTAATGCGTGTTGTTTCATTTAAAACTATTTCCAGCTTCTGCTGCGTCCGAAAAAGTCGTATCTAACATAAGAGCTACCGGAGTCCATCGAAACGCCAAGTAACATTATAGATGAGTAAGGATCGGTTAGATCCAGCACAGGAACAACGCTAATACGTGTTGTTTCGTCTAAAACTATTTCCAGCTCCTGCTGCGTCCGAGAACTTTGTATCTCACATCAGAGTTACTGGAGTCCGTCCAAACGTCAATTAACATGATAGATGAGTAAGGATCGATTAGATACATCACAGGAACAACGCTAATACGTGTTGTATCGTTTAAAACTATTTCCAGCTCCTGCTGCGTCCAAAAACTTTGTATCTCACATCAGACTTACTGGAGTCCATCCAAACGTCAAATAACATGTTAGATAAGTAAGGATCGTTTAGATACATCACAGGAACAACGCTAATACGTGTTGTTTCGTTCAAAACTATTTCCAGCTTCTACTGCGTCCGAGAACTTTGAATCTCTCATCAGAGTTACTGGAGTCCGTCCAAACGTCAATTAACATGATAGATGAGTAAGGATCGATTAGATACATCACAGGAACAACGCTAATACGTGTTGTATCGTTTAAAACTATTTCCAGCTTCTGCTGCGTCCGAAAACTTCGTATCTCACATCAGAGTTACTGGAGTCCATCGAAACGTCAAATAACATGATAGATAAGTAAGGATCGATTAGATACAGCACAGGAACAACGCTAATACGTGTTGTTTCGTTTAAAACTATTTCCAGCTCCTGCTGCGTCGCAAAACTTTTTATCTCACATCAGACTTACTGGAGTCCATCCAAACGTCAAATAACATGTTAGATAAGTAAGGATCCTTTAGATACATCACAGGAACAACGCTAATAGGTGTTGTTTCGTTCAAAATTATTTCCAGCTTCTGCTGCGTCCGAGAACTTTGTATCTCACATCAGAGTTACTGGAGTCCGTCCAAACGTCAATTAACATGATAGATGAGTAAGGATCGTTTAGATACATCACAGGAACAACGCTAATACGTGTTGTTTCGTTTAAAACTATTTCCAGCTCCTGCTGCGTCCAAAAACTTTGTATCTCACATCAGACTTACTGGAGTCCATCCAAACGTCAAATAACATGTTAGATAAGTAAGGATCGTTTAGATACATCACAGGAACGACGCTAATACGTGTTGTTTCGTTCAAAACTATTTCCAGCTTCTGCTGCGTCCGAAAATTTCGTATCTCACATTAGAGTTACTGGAGTTCATCCAAACGTCAAATAACATGATAGATAAGTAAGGATCGATTAGATACAGCACAGGAACAACGCTAATACGTGTTGTTTCGTTCAAAACTATTTCCAGCTTCTGCTGCGTCCGATAACTTTGTATCTCACATCAGAGTTACTGGAGTCCGTCGAAACGTCAAATAACATGATAGATGAGTAAGGATCGATTAGATACATCACAGGAACAACGCTAATACGTGTTGTTTCGTTTAAAACTATTTCCAGCTTCTGCTGCGTCCGAGAACTTCGTATCTCACGTCAGGGTTACTGGAGTCCATCCAAACGTCAAATAACATGATAGATAAGTAAGGATCGATTAGATACATCACAGGAACAACGCTAATAGGTGTTGTTTCGTTTAAAACTATTTCCAGCTTCTGCTGCGTCCGAAAACGTCGTATCTCACATCAGAGTTACTGGAGTCCATCGAAACGTCAAATAACATGATAGATAAGTAAGGATCGATTAGATACAGCACAGGAACAACGCTAATACGTGTTGTTTCGTTTAAAACTATTTCCAGCTCCTGCTGCGTCCAAAAACTTTGTATCTCACATCAGACTTACTGGAGTATATCCAAACGTTAAATAACATGTTAGATAAGTAATGATCGTTTAGATACATCACAGGAGCAACGCTAATGCGTGTTGTTTCGTTCAAAATTATTTCCAGCTTCTGCTGCGTCCGAGAACTTTGTATCTCACATCAGAGTTACTGGAGTCCGTCCAAACGTCAAATAACATGATAGATGAGTAAGTATCGTTTAGATACATCACAGGAACATCGCTAATGCGTGTTGTTTCGTTTAAAACTATTTCCAGCTTCTGCTGCGTCCGAAAACTTCGTATCTCACATCAGAGTTACTGGAGTCCATCGAAACGTCAAATAACATGATAGATAAGTAAGGATCGATTAGATACAGCACAGGAACAACGCTAATACCTGTTGTTTCGTTTAAAACTATTTCCAGCTCCTGCTGCTTCCCAAAACTTTGTATCTCACATCAGACTTACTGGAGTCCATCCAAACGTCAAATAACATGTTAGATAAGTAAGGATCGTTTAGATACATCACAGGAACAACGCTAATAGGTGTTGTTTCGTTCAAAACTATATCCAGCTTCTGCTGCGTCCGAAATCTTTGTATCTCTCATCAGAGTTACTGGAGTCCATCCAAACGTCAAATAACATGATAGATGAGTAAGGATCGATTAGATACATCACAGGAACAACGCTAATACGTGTTGTTTCGTTTAAAACTATTTCCAGCTTCTGCTGCGTCCGAGAACTTCGTATCTCACGTCAGGGTTACTGGAGTCCATCCAAACGTCAAATAACATGATAGATAAGTAAGGATCGATTAGATACATCACAGGAACAACGCTAATGCGTGTTGTTTCGTTTAAAACTATTTCCAGCTTATGCTGCGTCCGAGAACATCGTATCTCACGTCAGGTTTACTGGAGTCCATCCAAACGTCAAATAACATGATAGATAAGTAAGGATCGATTAGATACATCACAGGAACAACGCTAATGCGTGTTGTTTCGTTTAAAACTATTTCCAGCTTCTGCTGCGTTCGAAAACGTCGTATCTCACATCAGAGCTACTGGAGTCCATCGAAACGCCAAATAACATGATATATGAGTAAGGATCGATTAGATACATCACAGGAACAACGCTAATACGTGTTGTATCGTTTAAAACTATTTCCAGCTTCTGCTGCGTCCGAAAACTTCGTATCTCACATCAGAGTTACTGGAGTCCATCGAAACGTCAAATAACATGATAGTTAAGTAAGGATGGATTAGATACAGCACAGGAACAACGCTAATACGTGTTGTTTCGTTTAAAACTATTTCCAGCTCCTGCAGCGTCCCAAAACTTTGTATCTCACATCAGACTTACTGGAGTCCATCCAAACGTCAAATAACATGTTAGATAAGTAAGGATCGTTTAGATACATCACAGGAACAACGCTAATAGGTGTTGTTTCGTTCAAAACTATATCCAGCTTCTGCTGCGTCCGAAATCTTTGTATCTCTCATGAGAGTTACTTGAGTCCATCCAAACGTCAAATAACATGATAGATGAGTAGGGATCGATTAGATACATCACAGGAACAACGCTAATGCGTGTTGTTTCGTTTAAAACTATTTCCAGCTTCTGCTGCGTCCGAAAACGTCGTATCTCACATCAGAGCTACTGGAGTCCATCGAAACGCCAAATAACATGATATATGAGTAAGGATCGATTAGATACAGCGCAGGAACAACGCTAATACGTGTTGTTTCGTTTAAAACTATTTCCAGCTCCTGCTGCGTCCAAAAACTTTGTATCTCACATCAGACTTACTGGAGTCTGTCCAAACGTCAAATAACATGATAGATGAGTAAGGATCGTTTAGATACATCACAGGAACGACGCTAATACGTGTTGTTTCGTTCAAAACTATTTCCAGCTTCTGCTGCGTCCGAAAATTTCGTATCTCACATTAGAGTTACTGGAGTTCATCCAAACGTCAAATAACATGATAGATAAGTAAGGATCGATTAGATACAGCACAGGAACAACGCTAATACGTGTTGTTTCGTTCAAAACTATTTCCAGCTTCTGCTGCGTCCGATAAATTTGTATCTCACATCAGAGTTACTGGAGTCCATCCAAACGTCAAATAACATGATAGATAAGTAAGGATCGATTAGATACATCACAGGAACAACGCTAATGCGTGTTGTTTCGTTTAAAACTATTTCCAGCTTCTGCTGCGTCCGAAAACGTCGTATCTCACATCAGAGTTACTGAAGTCCATCGAAACGCCAAATAACATGATATATGAGTAAGGATCGATTAGATACAGCACAGGAACAACGCTAATACGTGTTGTTTCGTTTAAAACTATTTCCAGCTCCTGCTGCGTCCAAAAACTTTGTATCTCACATCAGACTTACTGGAGTCTGTCCAAACGTCAAATAACATGATAGATGAGTAAGGATCGTTTAGATACATCACAGGAACGACGCTAATACGTGTTGTTTCGTTCAAAACTATTTCCAGCTTCTGCTGCGTCCGAAAATTTCGTATCTCACATTAGAGTTACTGGAGTTCATCCAAACGTCAAATAACATGATAGATAAGTAAGGATCGATTAGATACAGCACAGGAACAACGCTAATACGTGTTGTTTCGTTCAAAACTATTTCCAGCTTCTGCTGCGTCCGATAAATTTGTATCTCACATCAGAGTTACTGGAGTCCGTCCAAACGTCAAATAACATGATAGATGAGTAAGGATCGATTATGTACATCACAGGAATAACGCTAATATGTGTTGTTTCGTTTAAAATTATTTCCAGCTGCTGCTGCGTCCGAAAACGTCGTATATCACATCAGAGTTACTGAAGTCCATCGAAACGCCAAATAACATGGTAGATGAGTAAGGATCGATTAGATACTACACAGGAACAACGCTAATGCGTGTTGTTTCGTTTAAAACTATTTCCAGCTTCTGCTGCGTCCGAGAACATCGTATCTCACGTCAGGGTTACTGGAGTCCATCCTAACGTCAAATAACATGATAGATAAGTAAGGATCGATTAGATACATCACAGGAACAACGCTAATGCGTGTTATTTCGTTTAAAACTATTTCCAGCTACTGCTGCGTCCGAAAACGTCGTATCTCACATCAGAGTTACTGGAGTCCGTCCAAACGTCAAATAACATGATAGATGAGTAAGGATCGATTAGATACATCACAGGAACAACGCTAATACGTGTTGTATCGTTTAAAACTATTTCCAGCTTCTGCTGCGTCCGAAAACTTCGTATCTCACATCAGAGTTACTGGAGTCCATCGAAACGTCAAATAACATGATAGATAAGTAAGGATCGATTAGATACAGCACAGGAACAACGCTAATACGTGCTGTTTCGTTTAAAACTATTTCCAGCTCCTGCAGCGTCCCAAAACTTTGTATCTCACATCAGACTTACTGGAGTCCATCCAAACGTCAAGTAACATGTTAGATAAGTAAGGATCGTTTAGATACATCACAGGAACAACGCTAATAGGTGTTGTTTCGTTCAAAACTATATCCAGCTTCTGCTGCGTCCGAAATCTTTGTATCTCTCATGAGAGTTACTGGAGTCCATCCAAACGTCAAATAACATGATAGATGAGTAAGGATCGATTAGATACATCACAGGAACAACGCTAATGCGTGTTGTTTCGTTTAAAACTATTTCCAGCTTATGCTGCGTCCGAGAACATCGTATCTCACGTCAGGTTTACTGGAGTCCATCCAAACGTCAAATAACATGATAGATAAGTAAGGATCGATTAGATACATCACAGGAACAACGCTAATGCGTGTTGTTTCGTTTAAAACTATTTCCAGCTTCTGCTGCGTCCGAAAACGTCGTATCTTACATCAGAGCTACTGGAGTCCATCGAAACGCCAAATAACATGATATATGAGTAAGGATCGATTAGATACAGCACAGGAACAACGCTAATACGTGTTGTTTCGTTTAAAACTATTTCCAGCTCCTGCTGCGTCCAAAAACTTTGTATCTCACATCAGACTTACTGGAGTCCATCCAAAGGTCAAATAACATGTTAGATAAGTAAGGATCGTTTAGATACATCACAGGAACGACGCTAATACGTGTTGTTTCGTTCAAAACTATTTCCAGCTTGTGCTGCGTCCGAAAATTTCGTATCTCACATTAGAGTTACTGGAGTTCATCCAAACGTCAAATAACATGATAGATAAGTAAGGATCGATTAGATACAGCACAGGAACAACGCTAATACGTGTTGTTTCGTTCAAAACTATTTCCAGCTTCTGCTGCGTCCGATAAATTTGTATCTCACATCAGAGTTACTGGAGTCCGTCCAAACGTCAAATAACATGATAGATGAGTAAGGATCGATTATGTACATCACAGGAATAACGCTAATATGTGTTGTTTCGTTTAAAATTATTTCCAGCTGCTGCTGCGTCCGAAAACGTCGTATATCACATCAGAGTTACTGAAGTCCATCGAAACGCCAAATAACATGATAGATGAGTAAGGATCGATTAGATACTACACAGGAACAACGCTAATGCGTGTTGTTTCGTTTAAAACTATTTCCAGCTTCTGCTGCGTCCGAGAACATCGTATCTCACGTCAGGGTTACTGGAGTCCATCCTAACGTCAAATAACATGATAGATAAGTAAGGATCGATTAGATACATCACAGGAACAACGCTAATGCGTGTTGTTTCGTTTAAAACTATTTCCAGCTACTGCTGCGTCCGAAAACGTCGTATCTCACATCAGAGTTACTGGAGTCCGTCCAAACGTCAAATAACATGATAGATGAGTAAGGATCGATTAGATACATCACAGGAACAACGCTAATGCGTGTTGTTTCGTTTAAAACTATTTCCAGCTTCTGCTGCGTCCGAAAACGTCGTATCTCACATCAGAGCTACTGGAGTACATCGAAACGCCAAATAACATGATAGATGAGTAAGGGTCGATTAGATACATCACAGGAACAACGCTAATACGTGTTGTTTCATTTAAAACTATTTCCAGCTTCAGCTGCGTCCGAGAACTTTGAATCTCTCATCAGAGTTACTGGAGTCCGTCCAAACGTCAAATAACATGATAGATGAGTAAGGATCGATTAGATACATCACAGGAACAACGCTAATACGTTTTGTTTCGTTTAAAACTATTTCCAGCTTCTGCTGCGTCCGAAAACGTCGTATCTCACATCAGAGCTACTGGAGTCCATCGAAACGCCAAGTAACATGATATATGAGTAAGGATCGATTAGATACAGCACAGGAACAACGCTAATACGTGTTGTTTCGTTTAAAACTATTTCCAGCTTCTACTGCGTCCGAGAACTTTGAATCTCTCATCAGAGTTACTGGAGTCCGTCCAAACGTCAAATAACATGATAGATGAGTAAGGATCGATTAGATACATCACAGGAACAACGCTAATACGTGTTGTTTCGTTTAAAACTATTTCCAGCTTCTGCTGCGTCCGAGAACTTCGTATCTCACATCAGGGATACTGGTGTCCATCCAAACGTCAAATAACATGTTAGATAAGTAAGGATCGTTTAGATACATCACAGGAACAACGCTAATAGGTGATGTTTCGTTCAAAACTATTTCCAGCTTCTGCTGCGTCCGAAAATTTCGTATCTCACATTAGAGTTACTGGAGTTCATCCAAACGTCAAATAACATGATAGATAAGTAAGGATCGATTAGATACAGCACAGGAACAACGCTAATACGTGTTGTTTCGTTCAAAACTATTTCCAGCTTCTGCTGCGTCCGATAAATTTGTATCTCACATCAGAGTTACTGGAGTCCGTCCAAACGTCAAATAACATGATAGATGAGTAAGGATCGATTATGTACATCACAGGAATAACGCTAATATGTGTTGTTTCGTTTAAAATTATTTCCAGCTGCTGCTGCGTCCGAAAACGTCGTATATCACATCAGAGTTACTGAAGTCCATCGAAACGCCAAATAACATGGTAGATGAGTAAGGATCGATTAGATACTACACAGGAACAACGCTAATGCGTGTTGTTTCGTTTAAAACTATTTCCAGCTTCTGCTGCGTCCGAGAACATCGTATCTCACGTCAGGGTTACTGGAGTCCATCCTAACGTCAAATAACATGATAGATAAGTAAGGATCGATTAGATACATCACAGGAACAACGCTAATGCGTGTTATTTCGTTTAAAACTATTTCCAGCTACTGCTGCGTCCGAAAACGTCGTATCTCACATCAGAGTTACTGGAGTCCGTCCAAACGTCAAATAACATGATAGATGAGTAAGGATCGATTAGATACATCACAGGAACAACGCTAATACGTGTTGTATCGTTTAAAACTATTTCCAGCTTCTGCTGCGTCCGAAAACTTCGTATCTCACATCAGAGTTACTGGAGTCCATCGAAACGTCAAATAACATGATAGATAAGTAAGGATCGATTAGATACAGCACAGGAACAACGCTAATACGTGCTGTTTCGTTTAAAACTATTTCCAGCTCCTGCAGCGTCCCAAAACTTTGTATCTCACATCAGACTTACTGGAGTCCATCCAAACGTCAAGTAACATGTTAGATAAGTAAGGATCGTTTAGATACATCACAGGAACAACGCTAATAGGTGTTGTTTCGTTCAAAACTATATCCAGCTTCTGCTGCGTCCGAAATCTTTGTATCTCTCATGAGAGTTACTGGAGTCCATCCAAACGTCAAATAACATGATAGATGAGTAAGGATCGATTAGATACATCACAGGAACAACGCTAATGCGTGTTGTTTCGTTTAAAACTATTTCCAGCTTATGCTGCGTCCGAGAACATCGTATCTCACGTCAGGTTTACTGGAGTCCATCCAAACGTCAAATAACATGATAGATAAGTAAGGATCGATTAGATACATCACAGGAACAACGCTAATGCGTGTTGTTTCGTTTAAAACTATTTCCAGCTTCTGCTGCGTCCGAAAACGTCGTATCTTACATCAGAGCTACTGGAGTCCATCGAAACGCCAAATAACATGATATATGAGTAAGGATCGATTAGATACAGCACTGGAACAACGCTAATACGTGTTGTTTCGTTTAAAACTATTTCCAGCTCCTGCTGCGTCCAAAAACTTTGTATCTCACATCAGACTTACTGGAGTCCATCCAAAGGTCAAATAACATGTTAGATAAGTAAGGATCGTTTAGATACATCACAGGAACGACGCTAATACGTGTTGTTTCGTTCAAAACTATTTCCAGCTTGTGCTGCGTCCGAAAATTTCGTATCTCACATTAGAGTTACTGGAGTTCATCCAAACGTCAAATAACATGATAGATAAGTAAGGATCGATTAGATACAGCACAGGAACAACGCTAATACGTGTTGTTTCGTTCAAAACTATTTCCAGCTTCTGCTGCGTCCGATAAATTTGTATCTCACATCAGAGTTACTGGAGTCCGTCCAAACGTCAAATAACATGATAGATGAGTAAGGATCGATTATGTACATCACAGGAATAACGCTAATATGTGTTGTTTCGTTTAAAATTATTTCCAGCTGCTGCTGCGTCCGAAAACGTCGTATATCACATCAGAGTTACTGAAGTCCATCGAAACGCCAAATAACATGATAGATGAGTAAGGATCGATTAGATACTACACAGGAACAACGCTAATGCGTGTTGTTTCGTTTAAAACTATTTCCAGCTTCTGCTGCGTCCGAGAACATCGTATCTCACGTCAGGGTTACTGGAGTCCATCCTAACGTCAAATAACATGATAGATAAGTAAGGATCGATTAGATACATCACAGGAACAACGCTAATGCGTGTTGTTTCGTTTAAAACTATTTCCAGCTACTGCTGCGTCCGAAAACGTCGTATCTCACATCAGAGTTACTGGAGTCCGTCCAAACGTCAAATAACATGATAGATGAGTAAGGATCGATTAGATACATCACAGGAACAACGCTAATGCGTGTTGTTTCGTTTAAAACTATTTCCAGCTTCTGCTGCGTCCGAAAACGTCGTATCTCACATCAGAGCTACTGGAGTACATCGAAACGCCAAATAACATGATAGATGAGTAAGGGTCGATTAGATACATCACAGGAACAACGCTAATACGTGTTGTTTCATTTAAAACTATTTCCAGCTTCAGCTGCGTCCGAGAACTTTGAATCTCTCATCAGAGTTACTGGAGTCCGTCCAAACGTCAAATAACATGATAGATGAGTAAGGATCGATTAGATACATCACAGGAACAACGCTAATACGTTTTGTTTCGTTTAAAACTATTTCCAGCTTCTGCTGCGTCCGAAAACGTCGTATCTCACATCAGAGCTACTGGAGTCCATCGAAACGCCAAGTAACATGATATATGAGTAAGGATCGATTAGATACAGCACAGGAACAACGCTAATACGTGTTGTTTCGTTTAAAACTATTTCCAGCTTCTACTGCGTCCGAGAACTTTGAATCTCTCATCAGAGTTACTGGAGTCCGTCCAAACGTCAAATAACATGATAGATGAGTAAGGATCGATTAGATACATCACAGGAACAACGCTAATACGTGTTGTTTCGTTTAAAACTATTTCCAGCTTCTGCTGCGTCCGAGAACTTCGTATCTCACATCAGGGATACTGGTGTCCATCCAAACGTCAAATAACATGTTAGATAAGTAAGGATCGTTTAGATACATCACAGGAACAACGCTAATAGGTGATGTTTCGTTCAAAACTATTTCCAGCTTCTGCTGCGTCCGAAAATTTCGTATCTCACATTAGAGTTACTGGAGTTCATCCAAACGTCAAATAACATGATAGATAAGTAAGGATCGATTAGATACAGCACAGGAACAACGCTAATACGTGTTGTTTCGTTCAAAACTATTTCCAGCTTCTGCTGCGTCCGATAAATTTGTATCTCACATCAGAGTTACTGGAGTCCGTCCAAACGTCAAATAACATGATAGATGAGTAAGGATCGATTATGTACATCACAGGAATAACGCTAATATGTGTTGTTTCGTTTAAAATTATTTCCAGCTGCTGCTGCGTCCGAAAACGTCGTATATCACATCAGAGTTACTGAAGTCCATCGAAACGCCAAATAACATGGTAGATGAGTAAGGATCGATTAGATACTACACAGGAACAACGCTAATGCGTGTTGTTTCGTTTAAAACTATTTCCAGCTTCTGCTGCGTCCGAGAACATCGTATCTCACGTCAGGGTTACTGGAGTCCATCCTAACGTCAAATAACATGATAGATAAGTAAGGATCGATTAGATACATCACAGGAACAACGCTAATGCGTGTTATTTCGTTTAAAACTATTTCCAGCTACTGCTGCGTCCGAAAACGTCGTATCTCACATCAGAGTTACTGGAGTCCGTCCAAACGTCAAATAACATGATAGATGAGTAAGGATCGATTAGATACATCACAGGAACAACGCTAATACGTGTTGTATCGTTTAAAACTATTTCCAGCTTCTGCTGCGTCCGAAAACTTCGTATCTCACATCAGAGTTACTGGAGTCCATCGAAACGTCAAATAACATGATAGATAAGTAAGGATCGATTAGATACAGCACAGGAACAACGCTAATACGTGCTGTTTCGTTTAAAACTATTTCCAGCTCCTGCAGCGTCCCAAAACTTTGTATCTCACATCAGACTTACTGGAGTCCATCCAAACGTCAAGTAACATGTTAGATAAGTAAGGATCGTTTAGATACATCACAGGAACAACGCTAATAGGTGTTGTTTCGTTCAAAACTATATCCAGCTTCTGCTGCGTCCGAAATCTTTGTATCTCTCATGAGAGTTACTGGAGTCCATCCAAACGTCAAATAACATGATAGATGAGTAAGGATCGATTAGATACATCACAGGAACAACGCTAATGCGTGTTGTTTCGTTTAAAACTATTTCCAGCTTATGCTGCGTCCGAGAACATCGTATCTCACGTCAGGTTTACTGGAGTCCATCCAAACGTCAAATAACATGATAGATAAGTAAGGATCGATTAGATACATCACAGGAACAACGCTAATGCGTGTTGTTTCGTTTAAAACTATTTCCAGCTTCTGCTGCGTCCGAAAACGTCGTATCTTACATCAGAGCTACTGGAGTCCATCGAAACGCCAAATAACATGATATATGAGTAAGGATCGATTAGATACAGCACAGGAACAACGCTAATACGTGTTGTTTCGTTTAAAACTATTTCCAGCTCCTGCTGCGTCCAAAAACTTTGTATCTCACATCAGACTTACTGGAGTCCATCCAAACGTCAAATAACATGTTAGATAAGTAAGGATCGTTTAGATACATCACAGGAACGACGCTAATACGTGTTGTTTCGTTCAAAACTATTTCCAGCTTGTGCTGCGTCCGAAAATTTCGTATCTCACATTAGAGTTACTGGAGTTCATCCAAACGTCAAATAACATGATAGATAAGTAAGGATCGATTAGATACAGCACAGGAACAACGCTAATACGTGTTGTTTCGTTCAAAACTATTTCCAGCTTCTGCTGCGTCCGATAAATTTGTATCTCACATCAGAGTTACTGGAGTCCGTCCAAACGTCAAATAACATGATAGATGAGTAAGGATCGATTATGTACATCACAGGAATAACGCTAATATGTGTTGTTTCGTTTAAAATTATTTCCAGCTGCTGCTGCGTCCGAAAACGTCGTATATCACATCAGAGTTACTGAAGTCCATCGAAACGCCAAATAACATGATAGATGAGTAAGGATCGATTAGATACTACACAGGAACAACGCTAATGCGTGTTGTTTCGTTTAAAACTATTTCCAGCTTCTGCTGCGTCCGAGAACATCGTATCTCACGTCAGGGTTACTGGAGTCCATCCTAACGTCAAATAACATGATAGATAAGTAAGGATCGATTAGATACATCACAGGAACAACGCTAATGCGTGTTGTTTCGTTTAAAACTATTTCCAGCTACTGCTGCGTCCGAAAACGTCGTATCTCACATCAGAGTTACTGGAGTCCGTCCAAACGTCAAATAACATGATAGATGAGTAAGGATCGATTAGATACATCACAGGAACAACGCTAATGCGTGTTGTTTCGTTTAAAACTATTTCCAGCTTCTGCTGCGTCCGAAAACGTCGTATCTCACATCAGAGCTACTGGAGTACATCGAAACGCCAAATAACATGATAGATGAGTAAGGGTCGATTAGATACATCACAGGAACAACGCTAATACGTGTTGTTTCATTTAAAACTATTTCCAGCTTCAGCTGCGTCCGAGAACTTTGAATCTCTCATCAGAGTTACTGGAGTCCGTCCAAACGTCAAATAACATGATAGATGAGTAAGGATCGATTAGATACATCACAGGAACAACGCTAATACGTTTTGTTTCGTTTAAAACTATTTCCAGCTTCTGCTGCGTCCGAAAACGTCGTATCTCACATCAGAGCTACTGGAGTCCATCGAAACGCCAAGTAACATGATATATGAGTAAGGATCGATTAGATACAGCACAGGAACAACGCTAATACGTGTTGTTTCGTTTAAAACTATTTCCAGCTTCTACTGCGTCCGAGAACTTTGAATCTCTCATCAGAGTTACTGGAGTCCGTCCAAACGTCAAATAACATGATAGATGAGTAAGGATCGATTAGATACATCACAGGAACAACGCTAATACGTGTTGTTTCGTTTAAAACTATTTCCAGCTTCTGCTGCGTCCGAGAACTTCGTATCTCACATCAGGGATACTGGTGTCCATCCAAACGTCAAATAACATGTTAGATAAGTAAGGATCGTTTAGATACATCACAGGAACAACGCTAATAGGTGATGTTTCGTTCAAAACTATTTCCAGCTTCTGCTGCGTCCGAAATCTTTGTATCTCTCATCAGAGTTACTGGAGCCCATCCAAACGTCAAATAACATGATAGATGAGTAAGGATCGATTAGATACATCACAGGAACAACGCTAATACGTGTTGTTTCGTTTAAAACTATTTCCAGCTTCTGCTGCGTCCGAAAACGTCGTATCTCACATCAGAGTTACTGGAGTGCATCGAAACGTCAAATAACATGATAGATAAGTAAGGATCGATTAGATACATCACAGGAACAACGCTAATGCGTGTTGTTTCGTTTAAAACTATTTCCAGCTTCTGCTGCGTCCGAAAACGTCGTATCTCACATCAGAGCTACTGGAGTCCATCGAAACGCCAAATAACATGATAGATGAGTAAGGGTCGATTAGATACATCACAGGAACAACGCTAATACGTGTTGTTTCATTTAAAACTATTTCCAGCTTCAGCTGCGTCCGAGAACTTTGAATCTCTCATCAGAGTTACTGGAGTCCGTCCAAACGTCAAATAACATGATAGATGAGTAAGGATCGATTAGATACATCACAGGAACAACGCTAATACGTGTTGTTTCGTTTAAAACTATTTCCAGCTTCTGCTGCGTCCGAGAACTTCGTATCTCACATCAGGGATACTGGTGTCCATCCAAACGTCAAATAACATGTTAGATAAGTAAGGATCGTTTAGATACATCACAGGAACAACGCTAATAGGTGTTGTTTCGTTCAAAACTATTTCCAGCTTCTGCTGCGTCCGAAATCTTTGTATCTCTCATCAGAGTTACTGGAGCCCATCCAAACGTCAAATAACATGATAGATGAGTAAGGATCGATTAGATACATCACAGGAACAACGCTAATACGTGTTGTTTCGTTTAAAACTATTTCCAGCTCCTGCTGCGTCCCAAAACTTTGTATCTCACATCAGACTTACTGGAGTCCATCCAAACGTCAAATAACATGTTAGATAAGTAAGGATCGTTTAGATACATCACAGGAACAACGCTAATAGTTGTTGTTTCGTTCAAAACTATTTCCAGCTTCTGCTGCGTCCGATATCTTTGTATCTCACATCAGAGTTCCTAGAGTACATCCAAACGTCAAATAACATGATAGATGAGTAAGGATCGATTAGATACATCACAGGAACAACGCTAATGCGTGTTGTTTCGGTCAAAACTATTTCCAGCTTCTACTGCGTCCGAGAACTTTGTATCTCTCATCAGAGTTACTGGAGTCCGTCCAAACGTCAAATAACATGATAGATGAGTAAGGATCGATTAGATACAGCACAGGAACAACGCTAATATGTGTTGTTTCGTTTAAAACTATTTCCAGCTCCTGCTGCGTCCAAAAACTTTGTATCTCACATCAGACTTACTGGAGTCCATCCAAACGTTAAATAACATGTTAGATAAGTAAGGATCGTTTAGATACATCACAGGAACAACGCTAATACGTGTTGTTTCGTTCAA
Organism: Prosopocoilus inquinatus; assembly: GCA_036172665.1. Taxonomy (NCBI): domain Eukaryota; kingdom Metazoa; phylum Arthropoda; class Insecta; order Coleoptera; family Lucanidae; genus Prosopocoilus; species Prosopocoilus inquinatus. The sequence goes on along the minus strand of CM069871.1, from coordinate 45,892,115 downwards.
AACTATTTCCAGCTTCTACTGCGTCCGAGAAATTTGAATCTCTCATCAGAGTTACTGGAGTCCGTCCAAACGTCAAATAGCATGATAGATAAGTAAGGATCGATTAGATACAGCACAGGAACAACGCTAATATGTGTTGTTTCGTTTAAAACTATTTCCAGCTCCTGCTGCGTCCAAAAACTTTGTATCTCACATCAGACTTACTGGAGTCCATCCAAACGTTAAATAACATGTTAGATAAGTAAGGATCGTTTAGATACATCACAGGAACAACGCTAATACGTGTTGTTTCGTTCAAAACTATTTCCAGCTTCTACTGCGTCCGAGAAATTTGAATCTCTCATCAGAGTTACTGGAGTCCGTCCAAACGTCAAATAACATGATAGATGAGTAAGGATCGATTAGATACATCACAGGAACAACGCTAATACGTGTTGTTTCGTTTAAAACTATTTCCAGCTCCTGCTGCGTCCCAAAACATTGTATCTCACATCAGACTTACTGGAGTCCATCCAAACGTCAAATAACATGTTAGATAAGTAAGGATCGTTTAGATACATCACAGGAACAACGCTAATAGGTGTTTCTTTCAAAACTATTTCCAGCTTCTGCTGCGTCCGATATCTTTGTATCTCACATCAGAGTTCCTAGAGTACATCCAAACGTCAAATAACATGATAGATGAGTAAGGATCGATTAGATACATCACAGGAACAACGCTAATGCGTGTTGTTTCGGTCAAAACTATTTCCAGCTTCTACTGCGTCCGAGAACTTTGTATCTCTCATCAGAGTTACTGGAGTCCGTCCAAACGTCAAATAACATGATAGATGAGTAAGGATCGTTTAGATACATCACAGGAACATCGCTAATGCGTGTTGTTTCGTTTAAAACTATTTCCAGCTTCTGATGCGTCCGAAAACTTCGTATCTCACATCAGAGTTACTGGAGTCCATCGAAAAGCCAAATAACATGATAGATGAGTAAGGATCGATTAGATACTACACAGGAACAACGCTAATGCGTGTTGTTTCGTTCAAAACTATTTCCAGTTTCTGCTGCGTCCGAAATCTTTGTATCTCTCATCAGAGTTACTGGAGTCCATCCAAACGTCAAATAATATGATAGATGAGTAAGGATCGATTAGATACATCACAGGAACAACGCTAATACGTGTTGTTTCGTTTAAAACTATTTCCAGCTCCTGCTGCGTCCCAAAACTTTGTATCTCACATCAGACTTACTGGAGTCCATCCAAACGTCAAATAACATGTTAGATAAGTAAGGATCGTTTAGATACATCACAGGAACAACGCTAATAGGTGTTGTTTCGTTCAAAACTATTTCCAGCTTTTACTGCGTCCGAGAACATTGTATCTCTCATCAGAGTTACTGGAGTCCGTCCAAACGTCAAATAACATGATAGATGAGAAAGGATCGATTAGATACATCACAGGAACAACGCTAATACGTGTTGTTTCGTTTAAAACTATTTCCAGCTCCTGCTGCGTCCCAAAACTTTGTATCTCACATCAGACTTACTGGAGTCCATCCAAACGTTAAATAACATGTTAGATAAGTAAGGATCGTTTAGATACATCACAGGAACAACGGTAACACGTGTTGTTACGTTCAAAATTATTTCCAGCTTCTGCTGCGTCCGAGAACTTTGTATCTCACATCAGAGTTACTGGAGTCCGTCCAAACGTCAAATAACATGATACATGAGTAAGTATCGTTTAGATACATCACAGGAACATCGCTAATGCGTGTTGTTTCTTTTAAAACTATTTCCAGCTTCTGCTGCGTCCGAGAACATCGTATCTCACGTCAGGGTTACTGGAGTCCATCCAAACGTCAAATAACATGATAGATAAGTAAGGATCGATTAGATACATCACAGGAACAACGCTAATGCGTGTTGTTTCGTATAAAACTATTTCCAGTTTCTGCTGCGTCCGAGAACTTCGTATCTCACATCAAAGTTACTGGAGTCCATCGAAACGCCAAATAACATGATAGATGAGTAAGGATCGATTAGATATATCACAGGATCAACGCTAATGCGTGTTGTTTCGTTTGAAACTATTTCCAGCTCCTGCTGCGTCCAAAAACTTTGTATCTCACATCAGACTTACTGGAGTCCATCCAAACGTCAAATAACATGTTAGATAAGTAAGGATCGTTTAGATACATCACAAGAACAACGCTAATACGTGTTATTTCGTTCAAAACTATTTCCAGCTTCTACTGCGTCCGAGAACTTTGAATCTCTCATCAGAGTTACTGGAGTCCGTCCAAACGTCAAATAACATGATAGATGAGTAAGGATCGATTAGATACATCACAGGAACAACGCTAATACGTGTTGTTTCGTTTAAAACTATTTCCAGCTCCTGCTGCGTCCCAAAACTTCGTATCTCACATCAGACTTACTGGAGTCCATCCAAACGTCAAATAACATGTTAGATAAGTAAGGATCGTTTAGATACATCACAGGAACAACGCTAATAGGTGTTGTTTCGTTCAAACCTATTTCCAGCTTCTTCTGCGTCCGAAATCTTTGTATCTCTCATCAGAGTTACTGGAGTCCATCCAATCGTCAAATAACATGATAGATGAGTAAGGATCGATTAGATACATCACAGGAACAACGCTAATACGTGTTGTTTCGTTTAAAACTATTTCCAGCTTCTGCTGCGTCCAAAAACTTTGTATCTCACATCAGACTTACTGGAGTCCATCCAAACGTTAAATAACATGTTAGATAAGTAAGGATCATTTAGATACATCACAGGAACAACGCTAATACGTGTTGTTTCGTTCAAAATTATTTCCAGCTTCTGCTGCGTACGAGAACTTTGTATCTCACATCAGAGTTACTGGAGTCCGTCCAAACGTCAAATAACATGATAGATGAGTAACGATCGTTTAGGTACATCACAGGAACATCGCTAATGCGTGTTGTTTCGTTTAAAACTATTTCCAGCTTCTGCTGCGTCCCAAAACTTCGTATCTCACATCAGAGTTACTGGAGTCCATCGAAACGTCAAATAACATGATAGATAAGTAAGGATCGATTAGATACAGCACAGGAACAACGCTAATACGTGTTGTTTCGTTTAAAACTATTTCCAGCTTCAGCTGCGTCCGAGAACTTCGTATCTCACATCAAAGTTACTGGAGTCCATCGAAACGCCAAATAACATGATAGATGAGTAAGGATCGATTAGATATATCACAGGATCAACGCTAATGCGTGTTCTTTCGTTTAAAACTATTTCCAGCTACTGCTGCGTCCGAAAACGTCGTATCTCACATCAGAGCTACTGGAGTCCGTCCAAACGTTAAATAACATGATAGATGAGTAAGGATCGTTTAGATACATCACAGGAACATCGCTAATGCGTGTTGTTTCGTTTAAAACTATTTCCAGCTTCTGCTGCGTCCGAAAACTTCGTATCTCACATCAGAGTTACTGGAGACCATCGAAACGTCAAATAACATGATAGATAAGTAAGGATCGATTAGATACAGCACAGGAACAACGCTAATACGTGTTGTTTCGTTTAAAACTATTTCCAGCTCCTGCTGCGTCCCGAAACTTTGTATCTCACATCAGACTTACTGGAGTCCATCCAAACGTCAAATAACATGTTAGATAAGTAAGGATCGTTTAGATACATCACAGGAACAACGCTAATAGGTGTTATTTCGTTCAAAACTATTTCCAGCTTCTGCTGCGTCCGAAATCTTTGTATCTCTCACTGGAGTCCATCCAAACGTCAAATAACATGATAGATGAGTAAGGATCGATTAGATACATCACAGGAACCACGCTAATGCGTGTTGTTTCGTTTAAAACTATTTCCAGCTTCTGCTGCGTCCGAAAACTTCGTATCTCACATCAGAGTTACTGGAGTCCATCGAAACGTCAAATAACATGATAGATAAGTAAGGATCGATTAGATACAGCACAGGAACAACGCTAATACGTGTTGTTTCGTTTAAAACTATTTCCAGCTTCAGCTGCGTCCGAAAACGTCGTATCTCACATCAGAGCTACTGGAGTCCATCGAAACGCCAAATAACATGATAGATGAGTAAGGATCGATTAGATACATCACAGGAACAACGCTAATACGTGTTGTTTCATTTAAAACTATTTCCAGCTTCAGCTGCGTCCGAGAACTTCGTATCTCACATCAAAGTTACTGGAGTCCGTCGAAACGCCAAATAACATGATAGATGAGTAAGGATCGATTAGATACATCACAGGAACAACGCTAATGCGTGTTGTTTCGTTTAAAACTATTTCCAGCTTCTGCTGCGTCCGAAAACGTCGTATCTCACATCAGAGCTACTGGAGTCCATCGAAACGCCAAGTAACATGATATATGAGTAAGGATCGATTAGATACAGCACAGGAACAACGCTAATACGTGTTGTTTCGTTTAAAACTATTTCCAGCTCCTGCTGCGTCCAAAAACTTTTTATCTCACATCAGACTTACTGGAGTCCATCCAAACGTCAAATAACATGTTAGATAAGTAAGAATCGTTTAGATACATCACAGGAACAACGCTAATACGTATTGTTTCGTTTAAAACTATTTCCAGCTCCTGCTGCGTCCAAAAACTTTGTATCTCACATCAGACTTACTGGAGTCCATCCAAACTTCAAATAACATGTTATATAAGTAAGGATCGTTTAGATACATCACAGGAACAACGCTAATACATGTTGTTTCGTTTAAAACTATTTCTAGCTTCAGCTGCGTCCGAGAACTTCGTATCTCACATCAGGGTTACTGGAGTCCATCCAAACGTCAAATAACATGATAGATAAGTAAGGATCGATTAGATACAGCACAGGAACAACGCTAATACGTGTTGTTTCGTTTAAAACTATTTCCAGCTCCTGCTGCGTCCCGAAACTTTGTATCTCACATCAGACTTACTGGAGTCCATCCAAACGTCAAATAACATGTTAGATAAGTAAGGATCGTTTAGATACATCACAGGAACAACGCTAATAGGTGTTATTTCGTTCAAAACTATTTCCAGCTTCTGCTGCGTCCCAAAACTTCGTATCTCACATCAGAGTTACTGGAGTCCATCGAAACGTCAAATAACATGATAGATAAGTAAGGATCGATTAGATACAGCACAGGAACAACGCTAATACGTGTTGTTTCGTTTAAAACTATTTCCAGCTTCAGCTGCGTCCGAGAACTTCGTATCTCACATCAAAGTTACTGGAGTCCATCGAAACGCCAAATAACATGATAGATGAGTAAGGATCGATTAGATATATCACAGGATCAACGCTAATGCGTGTTCTTTCGTTTAAAACTATTTCCAGCTACTGCTGCGTCCGAAAACGTCGTATCTCACATCAGAGCTACTGGAGTCCGTCCAAACGTTAAATAACATGATAGATGAGTAAGGATCGTTTAGATACATCACAGGAACATCGCTAATGCGTGTTGTTTCGTTTAAAACTATTTCCAGCTTCTGCTGCGTCCGAAAACTTCGTATCTCACATCAGAGTTACTGGAGACCATCGAAACGTCAAATAACATGATAGATAAGTAAGGATCGATTAGATACAGCACAGGAACAACGCTAATACGTGTTGTTTCGTTTAAAACTATTTCCAGCTCCTGCTGCGTCCCGAAACTTTGTATCTCACATCAGACTTACTGGAGTCCATCCAAACGTCAAATAACATGTTAGATAAGTAAGGATCGTTTAGATACATCACAGGAACAACGCTAATAGGTGTTATTTCGTTCAAAACTATTTCCAGCTTCTGCTGCGTCCGAAATCTTTGTATCTCTCACTGGAGTCCATCCAAACGTCAAATAACATGATAGATGAGTAAGGATCGATTAGATACATCACAGGAACCACGCTAATGCGTGTTGTTTCGTTTAAAACTATTTCCAGCTTCTGCTGCGTCCGAAAACTTCGTATCTCACATCAGAGTTACTGGAGTCCATCGAAACGTCAAATAACATGATAGATAAGTAAGGATCGATTAGATACAGCACAGGAACAACGCTAATACGTGTTGTTTCGTTTAAAACTATTTCCAGCTTCAGCTGCGTCCGAAAACGTCGTATCTCACATCAGAGCTACTGGAGTCCATCGAAACGCCAAATAACATGATAGATGAGTAAGGATCGATTAGATACATCACAGGAACAACGCTAATACGTGTTGTTTCATTTAAAACTATTTCCAGCTTCAGCTGCGTCCGAGAACTTCGTATCTCACATCAAAGTTACTGGAGTCCATCGAAACGCCAAATAACATGATAGATGAGTAAGGATCGATTAGATACATCACAGGAACAACGCTAATGCGTGTTGTTTCGTTTAAAACTATTTCCAGCTTCTGCTGCGTCCGAAAACGTCGTATCTCACATCAGAGCTACTGGAGTCCATCGAAACGCCAAGTAACATGATATATGAGTAAGGATCGATTAGATACAGCACAGGAACAACGCTAATACGTGTTGTTTCGTTTAAAACTATTTCCAGCTCCTGCTGCGTCCAAAAACTTTTTATCTCACATCAGACTTACTGGAGTCCATCCAAACGTCAAATAACATGTTAGATAAGTAAGAATCGTTTAGATACATCACAGGAACAACGCTAATACGTATTGTTTCGTTTAAAACTATTTCCAGCTCCTGCTGCGTCCAAAAACTTTGTATCTCACATCAGACTTACTGGAGTCCATCCAAACTTCAAATAACATGTTATATAAGTAAGGATCGTTTAGATACATCACAGGAACAACGCTAATACATGTTGTTTCGTTTAAAACTATTTCTAGCTTCAGCTGCGTCCGAGAACTTCGTATCTCACATCAGGGTTACTGGAGTCCATCCAAACGTCAAATAACATGATAGATAAGTAAGGATCGATTAGATACAGCACAGGAACAACGCTAATACGTGTTGTTTCGTTTAAAACTATTTCCAGCTCCTGCTGCGTCCCGAAACTTTGTATCTCACATCAGACTTACTGGAGTCCATCCAAACGTCAAATAACATGTTAGATAAGTAAGGATCGTTTAGATACATCACAGGAACAACGCTAATAGGTGTTATTTCGTTCAAAACTATTTCCAGCTTCTGCTGCGTCCGAAATCTTTGTATCTCTCACTGGAGTCCATCCAAACGTCAAATAACATGATAGATGAGTAAGGATCGATTAGATACATCACAGGAACCACGCTAATACGTGTTGTTTCGTTTTAAACTATTTCCAGCTTCTGCTGGGTCCGAGAACTTCGTATCTCACGTCAGGGTTACTGGAGTCCATCCAAACGTCAAATAACATGATAGATAAGTAAGGATCGATTAGATACATCACAGGAACAACGCTAATGCGTATTGTTTCGTTTAAAACTATTTCTAGCTTCAGCTGCGTCCGAGAACTTCGTATCTCACATCTAAGTTACTGGAGTCCACCGAAACGTCAAATAACATGATAGAAAAGTAAGGATCGTTTAGATACATCACAGGAACAACGCTAATACGTGTTGTTTCGTTCAAAACTATTTCCAGCTTCAGCTGCGTCCGAGAACTTCGTATCTCACATCAAAGTTACTGGAGTCCATCGAAACGCCAAATAACATGATAGATGAGTAAGGATCGATTAGATACATCACAGGAACAACGCTAATGCGTGTTGTATCGTTCAAAACTATTTCCAGCTTCTGCTGCGTCCAAAAACTTTGTATCTCACATCAGAGGTACTGGAGTCCATCCAAACGTTAAATAACATGTTAGATAAGTAAGGATCGTTTAGATTCATCACAGGAACAACGCTAATACGTGTTGTTTCTTTCAAAATTATTTCCAGCTTCTGCTGCGTCCGAAATCTTTGTATCTCACATCAGAGTTCCTGGAGTCCATCCAAACGTCAAGTAACATGATAGATGAGTAAGGATCGATTAGATACATCACAGGAACAACGCTAATGCGTGTTGTTTCGTTTAAAACTATTTCCAGCTTCTGCTGCGTCCGAAAACGTCGTATCTCACATCAGAGCTACTGGAGTCCATCGAAACGCCAAATAACATGATAGATGATTAAGGATCGATTAGATACATCACAGGAACAACGCTAATACGTGTTGTTTCATTTAAAACTATTTCCAGCTTCAGCTGCGTCCGAGAACTTCGTATCTCACATCAAAGTTACTGGAGTCCATCGAAACGCCAAATAACATGATAGATGAGTAAGGATCGATTAGATACATCACAGGAACAACGCTAATGCGTGTTGTTTCGTTTAAAACTATTTCCAGCTTCTGCTGCGTCCGAAAACGTCGTATCTCACATCAGAGCTACTGGAGTCCATCGAAACGCCAAATAACATGATAGATGATTAAGGATCGATTAGATACATCACAGGAACAACGCTAATACGTGTTGTTTCATTTAAAACTATTTCCAGCTTCAGCTGCGTCCGAGAACTTCGTATCTCACATCAAAGTTACTGGAGTCCATCGAAACGCCAAATAACATGATAGATGAGTAAGGATCGTTTAGATACATCACAGGAACAACGCTAATACATGTTGTTTCGTTTAAAACTATTTCTAGCTTCAGCTGCGTCCGAGAACTTCGTATCTCACATCAGGGTTACTGGAGTCCATCCAAACGTCAAATAACATGATAGATAAGTAAGGATCGATTAGATACATCACAGGAACAACGCTAATACGTGTTGTTTCGTTCAAAAGTATTTCCAGCTTCTACTGCGTCCGAGAACTTTGTATCTCTCATCAGAGTTACTGGAGTCCGTCCAAACGTCAAATAACATGATAGATGAGTAAGGATCGATTAGATACATCACAGGAACAACGCTAATACGTGTTGTTTCGTTTAAAACTATTTCCAGCTCCTGCTGCGTCCCAAAACTTTGTATCTCACATCAGACTTACTGGAGTCCATCCAAACGTCAAATAACATGTTAGATAAGTAAGGATCGTTTAGATACATCACAGGAACAACGCTAATAGGTGTTGTTTCGTTCAAAACTATTTCCAGCTTCTGCTGCGTCCGAAATCTTTGTATCTCTCATCAGAGTTACTGGAGTCCGTCCAAACGTCAAATAACATGATAGATGAGTAAGGATCGTTTAGATACATCACAGGAACATCGCTAATACGTGTTGTCTCGTTTAAAACGATTTCCAGCTTCTGCTGCGTCCGATAACGTCGTATCTCACATCAGAGTTACTGGAGTCCATCGAAACGTCAAATAACATGATAGAAAAGTAAGGATCGTTTAGATACATCACAGGAACAACGCTAATACGTGTTGTTTCGTTCAAAACTATTTCCAGTTTCTGCTGCGTCCGAAATCTTTGTATCTTACATCAGAGTTACTGGAGTCCATCCAAACGTCAAATAACATGATAGATGAGTAAGGATCGATTAGATACATCACAGGAACAACGCTAACGCGTGTTGTTTCGTTTAGAACTATTTCTAGCTTAAGCTGCGTCCGAGAACTTCGTAACTCACATCAAACTTACTGGAGTCCATCGAAACGCCAAATAACATGATAGATGAGTAAGGATCGATTAGATACATCACAGGAACAACGCTAATGCGTGTTGTTCCGTTTAAAACTATTTCCAGCTTCTGCTGCGTCCGAGAACTTCGTATCTCACATCAGGGTTACTGGAGTCCATCCAAACGTCAAATAACATGATAGATAAGTAAGGATCGATTAGATACAGCACAGGAACAACGCTAATACTTGTTGTTTCGTTTAAAACTATTTCCAGCTCCTGCTGCGTCCAAAAACTTTGTATCTCACATCAGACTTACTGGAGTCCATCCAAACGTTAAATAACATGTTAGATAAGTAAGGATCGTTTAGATACATCACAGGAACAACGCTAACACGTGTTGTTACGTTCAAAATTATTTCCAGCTTCTGCTGCGTCCGAGAACTTTGTACCTCACATCAGAGTTACTGGAGTCCGTCCAAACGTCAAATAACATGATAGATGAGTAAGTATCGTTTAGATACATCACAGGAACATCGCTAATGCGTGTTGTTTCGTTTAAAACTATTTCCAGCTTCTGATGCGTCCGAAAACTTCGTATATCACATCAGAGTTACTGGAGTCCATCGAAACGCCAAATAACATGATAGATGAGTAAGGATCGATTAGATGCTACACAGGAACAACGCTAATGCGTGTTGTTTCGTTTAAAACTATTTCCAGCTTCTGCTGCGTCCGAGAACATCGTATCTCACGTCAGGGTTACTGGAGTCCATCCAAACGTCAAATAACATGATAGATAAGTAAGGATCGATTAAATACATCACAGGAACAACGCTAATGCGTGTTGTTTCGTTTAAAACTATTTCCAGTTTCTGCTGCGTCCGAAAACGTCGTATCTCACATCAGAGCTACTGGAGTCCATCGAAACAACAAATAACATGATATATGAGTAAGGATCGATTAGATACAGCACAGGAACAACGCTAATGCGTGTTGTTTCGTTTAAAACTATTTCCAGCTTCTGCTGCATCCGAAAACGTCGTATCTCACATCAGAGCTACTGGAGTCCATCGAAACGCCAAGTAACATGATATATGAGTAAGGATCGATTAGATACAGCACAGGAACAACGCTAATACGTGTTGTTTCGTTTGAAACTATTTCCAGCTCCTGCTGCGTCCAAAAACTTTGTATCTCACATCAGACTTACTGGAGTCCATCCAAACGTCAAATAACATGTTAGATAACTAAGGATCGTTTAGATACATCACAGGAACAACGCTAATACGTGTTGTTTCGTTCAAAACTATTTCCAGCTTCTACTGCGTCCGAGAACTTTGAATCTCTCATCAGAGTTACTGGAGTCCGTCCAAACGTCAAATAACATGATAGATGAGTGAGGATCGATTAGATACATCACAGGAACAACGCTAATACGTGTTGTTTCGTTCAAAACTATTTCCAGCTTCTACTGCGTCCGAGAACTTTGAATCTCTCATAAGAGTTACTGGAGTCCGTCCAAACGTCAAATAACATGATAGATGAGTGAGGATCGATTAGATACATCACAGGAACAACGCTAATACGTGTTGTTTCGTTCAAAACTATTTCCAGCTTCTACTGCGTCCGAGAACTTTGAATCTCTCATAAGAGTTACTGGAGTCCGTCCAAACGTCAAATAACATGATAGATGAGTGAGGATCGATTAGATACATCACAGGAACAACGCTAATACGTGTTGTTTCGTTTAAAACTATTTCCAGCTTCCACTGCGTCCGAGAACTTTGAATCTCTCATCAGACTTACTGGAGTCCATCCAAACGTCAAATAACATGTTAGATAAGTAAGGATCGTTTAGATACATCACAGGAACAACGCTAATAGGTGTTGTTTCGTTCAAAACTATTTCCAGCTTCTGCTGCGTCCGAAATCTTTGTATCTCTCATCACAGTTACTGGAGTCCATCCAAACGTCAAATAACATGATAGATGAGTAAGAATCGATTAGATACATCACAGGAACAACGCTAATACGTGTTGTTTCGTTTAAAACTATTTCCAGCTTCTGCTGCGTCCGAAAACGTCGTATCTCATATCAGAGTTACTGGAGTCCATCGAAACGTCAAATAACATGATAGATAAGTAAGGATCGATTAGATACAGCACAGGAACAACGCTGATAAGTGTTGTTTCGTTTAAAACTATTTCCAGCTCCTGCTGCGCCCAAAAACTTTGTATCTCACATCAGACTTACTGGAGTCAATCCAAACGTTAAATAACATGATAGATAAGTAAGGATCGTTTAGATACATCACAGGAACAACGCTAATACGTGTTGTTTCCTTCAAAATTATTTCCAGCTTCTGCTGCGTCCGAGAACTTTTTATCTCACATCAGAGTTACTGGAGTCCGTCCAAACGTCAAATAACATGATAGATGAGTAAGGATCGTTTAGATACATCACAGGAACATCGCTAATGCGTGTTGTTTCGTTTAAAACTATTTCCAGCTTCTGCTGCGTCCGAAAACTTCGTATCTCACATCAGAGTTACTGGAGTCCATCGAAATGTCAAATAACATGATAGATAAGTAAGGATCGATTAGATACAGCACAGGAACAACGCTAATACGTGTTGTTTCTTTTAAAACTATTTCCAGCTTCAGCTGCGTCCGAGAACTTCGTATCTCACATCAAAGTTACTGGAGTCTATCGAAACGCCAAATAACATGATAGATGAGTAAGGATCGATTAGTTACATCAGAGGAACAACGCTAATGCGTGTTGTTTCGTTTAAAACTATTTCCAGCTTCTGCTGCGTCCGAGAACGTCGTATCTCACATCAGAGCTACTGGAGTCCGTCCAAACGACAAATAACATGATAGATGAGTAAGGATCGTTTAGATACATCACAGGAACATCGCTAATGCGTGTTGTTTCGTTTAAAACTATTTCCAGCTTCTGCTGCGTCCGAAAACTTCGTATCTCACATCAGAGTTACTGGAGTCCATCGAAACGTCAAATAACATGATAGATAAGTAAGGATCGATTAGATACAGCACAGGAACAACGCTAATACGTGTTGTTTCGTTTAAAACTATTTCCAGCTCCTGCTGCGCCCCAAAACTTTGTATCTCACATCAGACTTACTGGAGTCCATCCAAACGTCAAATAACATGTTAGATAAGTAAGAATCGTTTAGATACATCACAGGAACAACGCAAATACGTGTTGTTTCGTTCAAAACTATTTCCAGCTTCTACAGCGTCGGAGAACTTTGAATCTCTCATCAGAGTTACTGGAGTCCGTCCAAACGTCAAATAACATGATAGATGAGTAAGGATCGGTTAGATACATCACAGGAACAACGCTAATGCGTGTTGTTTCGTTTAAAACTATTTCCAGCTTCTGCTGCGTCCGAGAACTTCGTATCTCACATCAGGGTTACTGGTGTCCATCCAAACGTCAAATAACATGATAGATAAGTAAGGATCGATTAGATACATCACAGGAACAACGGTAATGCATGTTGTTTCGTTTAAAACTATTTCTAGCTTCAGCTGCGTCCGAGAACTTCGTATCTCAAATCAGGGTTACTGGAGTCCATCCAAACGTCAAATAACATGATAGCTAAGTAATGATCGATTAGATACATCACAGGAACAGCGCTAGTGCGTGTTGTTTCGTTTAAAACTATTTCTAGCTTCAGCTGCGTCCGAGAACTTCGTATCTCACATCAGGGTTACTGGAGTCCATCCAAACGTCAAATAACATGATAGATAAGTAAGGATCGATTAGATACATCACAGGAACAACGCTAATGCGCGTTGTTTCGTTTAAAACTATTTCCAGCTTCTGCTGCGTCCGAAAATTTCGTATCTCACATCATAGTTACTGGAGTCCATCGAAACGTCAAATAACATAGTAGATAAGTAAGGATCGATTAGATACATCACAGGAACAACGCTAATACGTGTTGTTTCGTTCAAAACTATTTCCAGCTTCTGCTGCGTCCGAAATCTTTGTATCTCACATCAGAGTTCCTGGAGTCCATCCAAACGTCAAATAACATGATAGATGAGTAAGGATCGATTAGATACATCACAGGAACAACGCTAATACGTGTTGTTTCGTTTAAAACTATTTCCAGCTGCTGCTGCGTCCGAAAACGTCGTATCTCACGTCAGGGTTACTGGAGTCCATCCAAACGTCAAATAACATGATAGATAAGTAAGGATCGATTAGATACATCACAGGAATAACGCTAATGCGTGTTGTTTCGTTTAAAACTATTTCTAGCTTCAGCTGCGTCCGAGAACTTCGTATCTCACATCAGGGTTACTGGAGTCCATCCAAACGTCAAATAACATGATAGATAAGTAAGGATCGATTAGATACATCACAGGAACAACGCTAATACGTGTTGTTTCGTTCAAAACTATTTCCAGCTTCTACTGCGTCCGAGAACTTTTTATCTCACATCAGAGTTACTGGAGTCCGTCCAAACGTCAAATAACATGATAGATGAGTAAGGATCGTTTAGATACATCACAGGAACATCGCTAATGCGTGTTGTTTCGTTTAAAACTATTTCCAGCTTCTGCTGCGTCCGAAAACTTCGTATCTCACATCAGAGTTTCTGGAGTCCATCGAAATGTCAAATAACATGATAGATAAGTAAGGATCGATTAGATACAGCACAGGAACAACGCTAATACGTGTTGTTTCTTTTAAAACTATTTCCAGCTTCAGCTGCGTCCGAGAACTTCGTATCTCACATCAAAGTTACTGGAGTCCATCGAAACGCCAAATAACATGATAGATGAGTAAGGATCGATTAGTTACATCAGAGGAACAACGCTAATGCGTGTTGTTTCGTTTAAAACTATTTCCAGCTTCTACAGCGTCGGAGAACTTTGAATCTCTCATCAGAGTTACTGGAGTCCGTCCAAACGTCAAATAACATGATAGATGAGTAAGGATCGGTTAGATACATCACAGGAACAACGCTAATACGTGTTGTTTCGTTTAAAACTATTTCCAGCTTCTGCTGCGTCCGAGAACTTCCTATCTCACATCAGGGTTACTGGTGTCCATCCAAACGTCAAATAACATGATAGATAAGTAAGGATCGATTAGATACATCACAGGAACAACGGTAATGCGTGTTGTTTCGTTTAAAACTATTTCTAGCTTCAGCTGCGTCCGAGAACTTCGTATCTCAAATCAGGGATACTGGAGTCCATCCAAACGTCAAATAACATGATAGCTAAGTAATGATCGATTAGATATATCACAGGAACAGCGCTAATGCGTGTTGTTTCGTTTAAAACTATTTCTAGCTTCAGCTGCGTCCGAGAACTTCGTATCTCACATCAGGGTTACTGGAGTCCATCCAAACGTCAAATAACATGATAGATAAGTAAGGATCGATTAGATACATCACAGGAACAACGCTAATGCGCGTTGTTTCGTTTAAAACTATTTCCAGCTTCTGCTGCGTCCGAAAATTTCGTATCTCACATCATAGTTACTGGAGTCCATCGAAACGTCAAATAACATGGTAGATAAGTAAGGATCGATTAGATACATCACAGGAACAACGCTAATACGTGTTGTTTCGTTCAAAACTATTTCCAGCTTCTGCTGCGTCCGAAATCTTTGTATCTCACATCAGAGTTCCTGGAGTCCATCCAAACGACAAATAACATGATAGATGAGTAAGGATCGATTAGATACATCACAGGAACAACGCTAATACGTGTTGTTTCGTTTAAAACTATTTCCAGCTGCTGCTGCGTCCGAAAACGTCGTATCTCACGTCAGGGTTACTGGAGTCCATCCAAACGTCAAATAACATGATAGATAAGTAAGGATCGATTAGATACATCACAGGAATAACGCTAATGCGTGTTGTTTCGTTTAAAACTATTTCTAGCTTCAGCTGCGTCCGAGAACTTCGTATCTCACATCAGGGTTACTGGAGTCCATCCAAACGTCAAATAACATGTTAGATAAGTAAGGGTCGTTTAGATACATCACAGGAACAACGCTAATAGGTGTTGTTTCGTTCAAAATTATTTCCAGCTTCTGCTGCGTCCGAAAACTTCGTATCTCACATCAGAGTTACTGGAGTCCATCGAAACGCCAAATAGCATGATAGATGAGTAACGATCGATTAGATACTACACAGGAACAACGCTAATGCGTGTTGTTTAGTTTAAAACTATTTCCAGCTTCTGCTGCGTCCGAAAACTTCGTATCTCACATCAGAGTTACTGGAGTCCATCGAAACGTCAAATAACATCATAGATAAGTTAGGATCGATTAGATACAGCACAGGAACAACGCTAATACGTGTTGTTTCGTTTAAAACTATTTCCAGCTTCAGCTGCGTCCGAGAACTTCGTATCTCACATCAGAGCTACTGGAGTCCATCGAAACGCCAAATAACATGATATATGAGTAAGGATCGATTAGATACAGCACAGGAACAACGCTAATACGTGTTGTTTCGTTTAAAACTATTTCCAGCTCCTGCTGCGTCCAAAAACTTTGTATCTCACGTCAGACTTACTGGAGTCCATCCAAACGTCAAATAACATATTAGATAAGTAAGGATCGTTTAGATACATCACAGGAACAACGCTAATACGTGTTGTTTCGTTCAAAACTATTTCTAGCTTCTACTGCGTCCGAGAACTTTGAATCTCTCATCAGAGTTACTGGAGTCCGTCCAAACGTCAAATAACATGATAGATGAGTAAGGATCGATTAGATACATCACAGGAACAACGCTAATGCGTGTTGTTTCGTTTAAAACTATTTCCAGCTCCTGCTGCGTCCAAAAACTTTTTATCTCACATCAGACTTACTGGAGTCCATCCAAACGTTAAATAACATGTTAGATAAGTAAGGATCGTTTAGATACATCACAGGAACAACGCTAATACGTGTTGTTTCATTCAAAATTATTTCCAGCTTCTGCTGCGTCCGAGAACTTTGTATCTCACATCAGAGTTACTGGAGTCCGTCCAAACGTCAAATAACATGATAGATGAGTAAGGATCGTTTAGATACATCACAGGAACATCGCTAATGCGTGTTGTTTCGTCTAAAACTATTTCTAGCTTCTGCTGCGTCCGAAAACTTCGTATCTCACATCAGAGTTACTGGAGTCCATCGAAACGCTAAATAGCATGATAGATGAGTAACGATCGATTAGATACTACACAGGAACAACGCTAATGCGTGTTGTATCGTTTAAAACTATTTCCAGCTTCTGCTGCGTCCGAAAACTTCGTATCTCACATCAGAGTTACTGGAAATCACAGGAACAACGCTAATGCGTGTTGTTCCTGTGATGTATCTAATCGATCCTTACTCATCTATCATGTTATTTGACGTTTGGACGGACTCCAGTAACTCTGATGAGAGATTCAAAGCTCTCGGACGCAGTAGAAGCTAGAAATAGTTTTGAACGAAACAACACGTATTAGCGTTGTTCCTGTGATGTATCTAAACGATCTTTACTTATCTAACATGTTATTTGACGTTTGGATGGACTCCAGGAACTCTGATGTGAGATACAAAGATTTCGGACGCAGCAGAAGCTGGAAATAGTTTTGAACGAAACAACACGTATTAGCGTTGTTCCTGTGATGTATCTAATCGATCCTTACTTATCTACTATGTTATTTGACGTTTCGATGGACTCCAGTAACTATGATGTGAGATACGAAATTTTCGGACGCAGCAGAAGCTGGAAATAGTTTTAAACGAAACAACACGCATTAGCGTTGTTCCTGTGATGTATCTAATCGATCATTACTTATCTATCATGTTATTTGACGTTTGGATGGACTCCAGTAACCCTGATGTGAGATACGAAGTTCTCGGACGCAGCTGAAGCTAGAAATAGTTTTAAACGAAACAACACGCATTAGCGTTGTTCCTGTGATGTATCTAATCGATCCTTACTTAGCTATCATGTTATTTGACGTTTGGATGGACTCCAGTAACCCTGATTTGAGATACGAAGTTCTCGGACGCAGCTGAAGCTAGAAATAGTTTTAAACGAAACAACACGCATTAGCGTTGTTCCTGTGATGTATCTAATCGATCCTTACTTATCTATCATGTTATTTGACGTTTGGATGGACTCCAGTAACCCTGATGTGAGATACGAAGTTCTCGGACGCAGCAGAAGCTGGAAATAGTTTTAAACGGAACAACACGCATTAGCGTTGTTCCTGTGATGTATCTAATCGATCCTTACTCAACTATCATGTTATTTGGCGCTTCGATGGACTCCAGTAACTTTGATGTGAGTTACGAAGTTCTCGGACGCAGCTTAAGCTAGAAATAGTTTTAAACGAAACAACACGCGTTAGCGTTGTTCCTGTGATGTATCTAATCGATCCTTACTCATCTATCATGTTATTTGACGTTTGGATGACCTCCAGTAACTCTGATGTAAGATACAAAGATTTCGGACGCAGCAGAAGCTGGAAATAGTTTTGAACGAAACAACACGTATTAGCGTTGTTCCTGTGATGTATCTAAACGATCCTTACTTTTCTATCATGTTATTTGACGTTTCGATGGACTCCAGTAACTCTGATGTGAGATACGACGTTTTCGGACGCAGCAGAAGCTGGAAATAGTTTTAAACGAAACAAAACGTATTAGCGATGTTCCTGTGATGTATCTAAACGATCCTTACTCATCTATCATGTTATTTGACGTTTGGACGGACTCCAGTAACTCTGATGAGAGATACAAAGATTTCGGACGCAGCAGAAGCTGGAAATAGTTTTGAACGAAACAACACCTATTAGCGTTGTTCCTGTGATGTATCTAAACGATCCTTACTTATCTATCATGTTATTTGACGTTTGGATGGACTCCAGTAAGTCTGATGTGAGATACAAAGTTTTGGGACGCAGCAGGAGCTGGAAATAGTTTTAAACGAAACAACACGTATTAGCGTTGTTCCTGTGATGTATCTAATCGATCCTTACTCATCTATCATGTTATTTGACGTTTGGACGGACTCCAGTAACTCTGATGAGAGATACAAAGTTCTCGGACGCAGTAGAAGCTGGAAATACTTTTGAACGAAACAACACGTATTAGCGTTGTTCCTGTGATGTATCTAATCGATCCTTACTCATATATCATGTTACTTGGCGTTTCGATGGACTCCAGTAGCTCTGATGTGAGATACGACGTTTTCGGACGCAGCAGAAGCTGGAAATAGTTTTAAACGAAACAACACGCATTACCGTTGTTCCTGTGATGTATCTAATCGATCCTTACTCATCTATCATGTTATTTGGCGTTTGGATGGACTCCAGTAACCCTGATGTGAGATACGAAGTTCTCGGACGCAGCTGAAGCTAGAAATAGTTTTAAACGAAACAACATGTATTAGCGTTGTTCCTGTGATGTATCTAAACGATCCTTACTTATATAACATGTTATTTGACGTTTGGATGGACTCCAGTAAGTCTGATGTGAGATACAAAGTTTTTGGACGCAGCAGGAGCTGGAAATAGTTTTAAACGAAACAACACGCATTAGCGTTGTTCCTGTGATGTATCTAATCGATCCTTACTCATCTATGATGTTATTTGACGTTTGGATGGACTCCAGGAACTCTGATGTGAGATACAAAGATTTCGGACGCAGCAGAAGCTGGAAATAATTTTGAACGAAACAACACGTATTAGCGTTGTTCCTGTGATGAATCTAAACGATCCTTACTTATCTAACATGTTATTTAACGTTTGGATGGACTCCAGTACCTCTGATGTGAGATACAAAGTTTTTGGACGCAGCAGACGCTGGAAATAGTTTTGAACGATACAACACGCATTAGCGTTGTTCCTGTGATGTATCTAATCGAACCTTACTTATCTATCATGTTATTTGACGTTTGGATGGACACCAGTAACCCTGATGTGAGATACGAAGTTCTCGGACGCAGCAGAAGCTGGAAATAGTTTTAAAAGAAACAACACGTATTAGCGTTGTTCCTGTGATATATCTAATCGATCCTTACTCATCTATCATGTTATTTGACGTTTGGACGGACTCCAGTAACTCTGATGAGAGATTCAAAGTTCTCGGACGCAGCAGAAGCTGGAAATAGTTTTGAACGAAACAACACGTATTAGCGTTGTTCCTGTGATGTATCTAATCGATCCTTACTTATCTATCATGTTATTTGACGTTTCGATGGACTCCAGTAACTCTGATGTGAGATACGAAGTTCTCGGACGCAGCTGAAGCTGGAA
This sequence comes from Prosopocoilus inquinatus, assembly GCA_036172665.1. Classification (NCBI taxonomy): domain Eukaryota; kingdom Metazoa; phylum Arthropoda; class Insecta; order Coleoptera; family Lucanidae; genus Prosopocoilus; species Prosopocoilus inquinatus. The sequence goes on along the minus strand of CM069871.1, from coordinate 45,872,274 downwards.
ATAGTTTTAAATGAAACAACACGTATTAGCGTTGTTCCTGTGATGTACCTAATCGATCCTTACTCATCTATCATGTTATTTGACGTTTGGACGGACTCCAGTAACTATGATGAGAGATACAAAGTTCTCGGACGCAGTAGAAGCTGGAAATAGTTTTGAACGAAACAACACGTATTAGCGTTGTTCCTGTGATGCATCTAAACGATCCTTACATATCTAACATGTTATTTGACGTTTGGATGGACTCCAGTAAGTCTGATGTGAGATACAAAGTTTTTGGACGCAGCAGGAGCTGGAAATAGTTTTAAACGAAACAACACGAATTAGCGTTGTTCCTGTGCTGTATCTAATCGATCCTTACTCATATATCATGTTATTTGGCGTTTCGATGGACTCCAGTAGCTCTGATGTGAGATACGAAGTTTTCGGACGCAGCAGAAGCTGGAAATAGTTTCAAACGAAACAACACGTATTAGCGTTGTTCCTGTGATGTATCTAATTGATTCTTACTCATCTATCATGTTATTTGACGTTTGGATGGACTCCAGTAACTCTGATGAGAGATACAAAGATTTCGGACGCAGCAGAAGCTGGAAATAGTTTTGAACTAAACAACACGTATTAGCGTTGTTCCTGTGATGTATCTAAACGATCCTTACTTATCTACCATGTTATTTGACGTTTGGATGGACTCCAGTAAGTCTGATGTGAGATACAATGTTTTGGGACGCTGCAGGAGCTGGAAATAGTTTTAAACAAAACAACATGTATTAGCGTTGTTCCTGTGCTGTATCTAATCGATCCTTACTTATCTATTATGTTATTTGACGTTTGGATGGACTCCAGTAACCCTGACGTGAGATACGAAGTTCTCGGACGCAGCAGAAGCTGGAAATAGTTTTAAACGAAACAACACGCATTAGCGTTGTTCCTGTGATGTATCTAATCGATCCTTACTCATCTATCATGTTATTTGGCGTTTCGATGGACTCCAGTAACTTAGATGTGAGATACGAAGTTCTCGGACGCAGCTGAAGCTAGAAATAGTTTTAAACAAAACAACACGCATTAGCGTTGTTCCTGTGATGTATCTAATCGATCCTTATTTATCTATCATGTTATTTGACGTTTGGTGGACTCCAGTAACCCTGACGTGAGATACGAATTTCCCGGACGCAGCAGAAGCTGGAAATAGTTTTAAACGAAACAACACGCATTAGCGTTGTTCCTGTGATGTATCTAATCGATCCTTACTCATCTATCCTGTTATTTGGCGTTTCGATGGACTCCAGTTTCTCTGATGTGAGATACGACGTTTTCGGACGCAGCAGAAGCTGGAAATAGTTTTAAACGAAACAACACGTATTAGCGTTTTTCCTGTGATGTATCTAATCGATCCTAACTCATATATCATGTTATTTGGCGTTTCGATGGACTCCAGTAGCTCTGATGTGAGATACGACGTTTTCGGACGCAGCAGAAGCTGGAAATAGTTTTAAACGAAACAACACGCATTAGCGTTGTTCCTGTGATGTATCTAATCGATCCTTACTCATCTATCATGCTATTTGGCGTTTCGATGGACTCCAGTAACTTTGATGTGAGATACGAAGTTCTCGGACGCAGCTGAAGCTGGAAATAGTTTTAAACGAAACAACACGTATTAGCGTTGTTCCTGTGCTGTATCTAATCGATCCTTACTTATCTATCATGTTATTTGACGTTTGGATGGACTCCAGTAACTCTAATGTGAGATACGAAATTTTCGGACGCACCAGAAGCTGGAAATAGTTTTAAACGAAACAACACCTATTAGCGATGTTCCTGTGATGTATCTAATCGATCCTTACTCATCTATCATGTTATTTTACGTTTGGATGGACTCCAGTATCTCTGATGAGAGATACAAAGATTTCGGACGCAGCAGAAGCTGGAAATAGTTTTGAACGAAACAACACCTATTAGCGATGTTCCTGTGATGTATCTAATCGATCCTTACTCATCTATCATGTTATTTTACGTTTGGATTTACTTCAGTAACTCTGATGTGAGATACAATGTTTTTGGACGCAGCAGAAGCTGGAAATAGTTTTGAACGAAACAACACGTATTAGCGTTGTTCCTGTGATGTATCTAATCGATCCTTACTCATCTATAATGTTATTTGGCGTTTCGATAGACTCCAGTAACTTTGATGTGAGATACGAAGTTCTCGGACGCAGCTGAAGCTGGAAATAATTTTAAATGAAACAACACGTATTAGCGTTGTTCCTGTGATGTGTCTAATCGATCCTTACTCATCTATCATGTTATTTGGCGTTTCGATGGACTCCAGTAGCTCTGATGTGAGATACGACGTTTTCGGACGCAGCAGAAGCTGGAAATAGTTTTAAACGAAACAACACGCATTAGCGTTGTTCCTGTGCTGTATCTAATCGATCCTTACTCATCTATCATGTTATTTGGCGTTTCGATGGACTCCAGTAGCTCTGATGTGAGATACGACGTTTTCGGACGCAGCAGAAGCTGGAAATAGTTTTAAACGAAACAACACGCATTAGCGTTGTTCCTGTGATGTATCTAATCTATCCTTACTCATCTATCATGTTATTTGGCGTTTCGATGGACTCCAGTAACTTTGATGTGAGATACGAAGTTCTCGGACGCAGCTGAAGCTGGAAATACTTTTAAATGAAACAACACGTATTAGCGTTGTTCCTGTGATGTATCTAATCGATCCTTACTCATCTATCATGTTATTTGGCGTTTCGATGGACTCCAGTAGCTCTGATGTGAGATACGACGTTTTCGGGCGCAGCAGAAGCTGGAAATAGTTTTAAACGAAACAACACGCATTAGCGTTGTTCCTGTGATGTATCTAATCGATCCTTACTCATCTATCATGTTATTTGGCGTTTCGATGGACTCCATTAGCTCTGATGTGAGATACGACGTTTTCGGACGCAGCAGAAGCTGGAAATAGTTTTAAACGAAACAACACGCATTAGCGTTGTTCCTGTGATGTATCTAATCTATCCTTACTTAGCTATCATGTTATTTGACGTTTGGATGGACTCCAGTAACCCTGATTTGAGATACGAAGTTCTCGGACGCAGCTGAAGCTAGAAATAGTTTTAAACGAAACAACACGCATTAGCGTTGTTCCTGTGATGTATCTAATCGATCCTTACTTATCTATCATGTTATTTGACGTTTGGATGGACACCAGTAACCCTGATGGTAGATACGAAGTTCTCGGACGCAGCAGAAGCTGGAAATAGTTTTAAAAGAAACAACACGTATTAGCGTTGTTCCTGTGATATATCTAATCGATCCTTACTCATCTATCATGTTATTTGACGTTTGGACGGACTCCAGTAACTCTGATGAGAGATTCAAAGTTGTCGGACGCAGCAGAAGCTGGAAATAGTTTTGAACGAAACAACACGTATTAGCGTTGTTCCTGTGATGTATCTAATCGATCCTTACTTATCTATCATGTTATTTGACGTTTCGATGGACTCCAGTAACTCTGATGTGAGATACGAAGTTCTCGGACGCAGCTGAAGCTGGAAATAGTTTTAAATGAAACAACACGTATTAGCGTTGTTCCTGTGATGTACCTAATCGATCCTTACTCATCTATCATGTTATTTGACGTTTGGACGGACTCCAGTAACTATGATGAGAGATACAAAGTTCTCGGACGCAGTAGAAGCTGGAAATAGTTTTGAACGAAACAACACGTATTAGCGTTGTTCCTGTGATGCATCTAAACGATCCTTACTTATCTAACATGTTATTTGACGTTTGGATGGACTCCAGTAAGTCTGATGTGAGATACAAAGTTTTTGGACGCAGCAGGAGCTGGAAATAGTTTTAAACGAAACAACACGAATTAGCGTTGTTCCTGTGCTGTATCTAATCGATCCTTACTCATATATCATGTTATTTGGCGTTTCGATGGACTCCAGTAGCTCTGATGTGAGATACGACGTTTTCGGACGCAGCAGAAGCTGGAAATAGTTTCAAACGAAACAACACGTATTAGCGTTGTTCCTGTGATGTATCTAATTGATCCTTACTCATCTATCATGTTATTTGACGTTTGGATGGACTCCAGTAACTCTGATGAGAGATACAAAGATTTCGGACGCAGCAGAAGCTGGAAATAGTTTTGAACTAAACAACACGTATTAGCGTTGTTCCTGTGATGTATCTAAACGATCCTTACTTATCTACCATGTTATTTGACGTTTGGATGGACTCCAGTAAGTCTGATGTGAGATACAATGTTTTGGGACGCTGCAGGAGCTGGAAATAGTTTTAAACAAAACAACATGTATTAGCGTTGTTCCTGTGCTGTATCTAATCGATCCTTACTTATCTATTATGTTATTTGACGTTTGGATGGACTCCAGTAACCCTGACGTGAGATACGAAGTTCTCGGACGCAGCAGAAGCTGGAAATAGTTTTAAACGAAACAACACGCATTAGCGTTGTTCCTGTGATGTATCTAATCGATCCTTACTCATCTATCATGTTATTTGGCGTTTCGATGGACTCCAGTAACTTAGATGTGAGATACGAAGTTCTCGGACGCAGCTGAAGCTAGAAATAGTTTTAAACAAAACAACACGCATTAGCGTTGTTCCTGTGATGTATCTAATCGATCCTTATTTATCTATCATGTTATTTGACGTTTGGTGTACTCCAGTAACCCTGATTTGAGATACGAAGTTCTCGGACGCAGCTGAAGCTAGAAATAGTTTTAAACGAAACAACACGCATTAGCGTTGTTCCTGTGATGTATCTAATCGATCCTTACTTATCTATCATGTTATTTGACGTTTGGATGGACACCAGTAACGCTGATGTGAGATACGAAGTTCTCGGACGCAGCAGAAGCTGGAAATAGTTTTAAACGAAACAACACGTATTAGCGTTGTTCCTGTGATATATCTAATCGATCCTTACTCATCTATCATGTTATTTGACGTTTGGACGGACTCCAGTAACTCTGATGAGAGATTCAAAGTTCTCGGACGCTGTAGAAGCTGGAAATAGTTTTGAACGAAACAACACGTATTTGCGTTGTTCCTGTGATGTATCTAAACGATTCTTACTTATCTAACATGTTATTTGACGTTTGGATGGACTCCAGTAAGTCTGATGTGAGATACAAAGTTTTGGGACGCAGCAGGAGCTGGAAATAGTTTTAAACGAAACAACACGCATTAGCGTTCTTCCTGTGATGTATCTAATCGATCCTTACTTATCTATCATCTTATTTGACGTTTGGATGGACTCCAGTAACCCTGACGTGAGATACGACGTTTTCGGACGCAGCAGCAGCTGGAAATAGTTTTCAACGAAACAACACGTATTAGCGTTGTTCCTTTGATGTATCTAATCGATCCTTACTCATCTATCATGTTATTTGACGTTTGGATGGACTCCAGGAACTCTGATGTGAGATACAAAGATTTCGGACGCAGCAGAAGCTGGAAATAGTTTTGAACGAAACAACACGTATTAGCGTTGTTCCTGTGATGTATCTAATCGATCCTTACTTATCTACTATGTTATTTGACGTTTCGATGGACTCCAGTAACTATGATGTGAGATAGGAAATTTTCGGACGCAGCAGAAGCTGGAAATAGTTTTAAACGTAACAACACGCATTAGCGTTGTTCCTGTGATGTATCTAATCGATCCTTACTTATCTATCATGTTATTTGAGGTTTGGATGGACTCCAGTAACTCTGATGAGAGATAAAAAGATTTCGGACGCAGCAGAAGCTGGAAATAGTTTTGAACGAAACAACACCTATTAGCGTTGTTCCTGTGATGTATCTAAACGATCCTTACTTATCTAACATGTCATTTGACGTTTGGATGGACTCCAGTAACTCTGATGTAAGATACAAAGATTTCGGACGCAGCAGAAGCTGGAAATAGTTTCAAACGAAACAACACGTATTAGCGTTGTTCCTGTGATGTATCTGTATCTAAACGATCCTTACTTATCTAACATGTTATTTGACGTTTGGATGGACTCCAGTAAGTCTGATGTGAGATACAAAGTTTTTGGACGCAGCAGGAGCTGGAAATAGTTTTAAACGAAACAACACGTATTAGCGTTGTTCCTGTGCTGTATCTAATCGATCCTTACTCATATATCATGTTATTTGGCGTTTCGATGGACTCCAGTAGCTCCGATGTGAGATACGACGTTTTCGGACGCAGCAGAAGCTGGAAATAGTTTTAAACTAAACAACACGCATTAGTGTTGTTCCTGTGATGTATCTAATCGATCCTTACTCATCTATCATGTTATTTGGCGTTTCGATGGACTCCAGTAGCTCTGATGTGAGATACGACGTTTTCGGCCGCAGCAGAATCTGGAAATAGTTTTAAACGAAACAACACGCATTAGCGTTGTTCCTGTGATGTATCTAATCGATCCTTACTCATCTATCATGTTATTTGGCGTTTCGATGGACTCCAGTAACTCTGATGTGAGATACGACGTTTTCGGACGCAGCAGAAGCTGGAAATAGTTTTAAACGAAACAACACGTATTAGCGTTGTTCCTGTGATGTATCTAATCGATCCTTACTCATCTATCATGTTATTTGACGTTTGGATGGACTCCAGTGACTCTGATGAGAGATATAAAGATTTCGGACGCAGCAGAAGCTGGAAATAGTTTTGAACGAAACAACACCTATTAGCGTTGTTCCTGTGATGTATCTAAACGATCCTTACTTATCTAACATGTTATTTGACGTTTGGATGGACTCCAGTAAGTCTGATGTGAGATACAAAGTTTTTGGACGCAGCAGGAGCTGGAAATAGTTTTAAACGAAACAACACGTATTAGCGTTGTTCCTGTGCTGTATCTAATCGATCCTAACTCATATATCATGTTATTTGGCGTTTCGATGGACTCCAGTAGCTCTGATGTGAGATACGACGTTTTCGGACGCAGCAGAAGCTGGAAATAGTTTTAAACGAAACAACACGCATTAGCGTTGTTCCTGTGATGTATCTAATCGATCCTTACTCATCTATTATGCTATTTGGCGTTTCGATGGACTCCAGTAGCTCTGATGTGAGATACGACGTTTTCGGACGCAGTAGAAGCTGGAAATAGTTTTGAACGAAACAACACGTATTAGCGTTGTTCCTGTGATGCATCTAAACGATCCTTAGTTATCTAACATGTTATTTGACGTTTGGATGGACTCCAGTAAGTCTGATGTGAGATACAAAGTTTTTGGACGCAGCAGGAGCTGGAAATAGTTTTAAACGAAACAACACGAATTAGCGTTGTTCCTGTGCTGTATCTAATCGATCCTTACTTATCTATCATGTTATTTGACGTTTGGATGGACTCCAGTAACTCTAATGTGAGATACGAAATTTTCGGACGCAGCAGAAGCTGGAAATAGTTTTAAACGAAACAACACCTATTAGCGATGTTCCTGTGATGTATCTAATCGATCCTTACTCATCTATCATGTTATTTTACGTTTGGATGGACTCCAGTATCTCTGATGAGAGATACAAAGATTTCGGACGCAGCAGAAGCTGGAAATAGTTTTGAACGAAACAACACCTATTAGCGATGTTCCTGTGATGTATCTAATCGATCCTTACTCATCTATCATGTTATTTTACGTTTGGATGGACTTCAGTAACTCTGATGTGAGATACAATGTTTTTGGACGCAGCAGAAGCTGGAAATAGTTTTGAACGAAACAACACGTATTAGCGTTGTTCCTGTGATGTATCTAATCGATCCTTACTCATCTATAATGTTATTTGGCGTTTCGATAGACTCCAGTAACTTTGATGTGAGATACGAAGTTCTCGGACGCAGCTGAAGCTGGAAATAATTTTAAATGAAACAACACGTATTAGCGTTGTTCCTGTGATGTGTCTAATCGATCCTTACTCATCTATCATGTTATTTGGCGTTTCGATGGACTCCAGTAGCTCTGATGTGAGATACGACGTTTTCGGACGCAGCAGAAGCTGGAAATAGTTTTAAACGAAACAACACGCATTAGCGTTGTTCCTGTGCTGTATCTAATCGATCCTTACTCATCTATCATGTTATTTGGCGTTTCGATGGACTCCAGTAGCTCTGATGTGAGATACGACGTTTTCGGACGCAGCAGAAGCTGGAAATAGTTTTAAACGAAACAACACGCATTAGCGTTGTTCCTGTGATGTATCTAATCTATCCTTACTCATCTATCATGTCATTAGGCGTTTCGATGGACTCCAGTAACTTTGATGTGAGATACGAAGTTCTCGGACGCAGCTGAAGCTGGAAATAGTTTTAAATGAAACAACACGTATTTGCGTTGTTCCTGTGATGTATCTAATCGATCCTTACTCATCTATCATGTTATTTGGCGTTTCGATGGACTCCAGTAACTCTGATGTGAGATACGACGTTTTCGGACGCAGCAGAAGCTGGAAATAGTTTTAAACGAAACAACACGCATTAGCGTTGTTCCTGTGATGTATCTAATCGATCCTTACTCATCTATCATGTTATTTGGCGTTTCGATGGACTCCAGTAGCTCTGATGTGAGATACGACGTTTTCGGACGCAGCAGAAGCTGGAAATAGTTTTAAACGAAACAACACGCATTAGCGTTGTTCCTGTGATGTATCTAATCGATCCTTACTTATCTATCATGTTATTTGACGTTTGGATGGACACCAGTAACCCTGATGTGAGATACGAAGTTCTCGGACGCAGCAGAAGCTGGAAATAGTTTTAAAAGAAACAACACGTATTAGCGTTGTTCCTGTGATATATCTAATCGATCCTTACTCATCTATCATGTTATTTGACGTTTGGACGGACTCCAGTAACTCTGATGAGAGATTCAAAGTTCTCGGACGCAGCAGAAGCTGGAAATAGTTTTGAACGAAACAACACGTATTAGCGTTGTTCCTGTGATGTATCTAATCGATCCTTACTTATCTATCATGTTATTTGACGTTTCGATGGACTCCAGTAACTCTGATGTGAGATACGAAGTTCTCGGACGCAGCTGAAGCTGGAAATAGTTTTAAATGAAACAACACGTATTAGCGTTGTTCCTGTGTAACGTACCTAATCGATCCTTACTCATCTATCATGTTATTTGACGTTTGGACGGACTCCAGTAACTATGATGAGAGATACAAAGTTCTCGGACGCAGTAGAAGCTGGAAATAGTTTTGAACGAAACAACACGTATTAGCGTTGTTCCTGTGATGCATCTAAACGATCCTTACTTATCTAACATGTTATTTGACGTTTGGATGGACTCCAGTAAGTCTGATGTGAGATACAAAGTTTTTGGACGCAGCAGGAGCTGGAAATAGTTTTAAACGAAACAACACGAATTAGCGTTGTTCCTGTGATGTATCTAAACGATCCTTACTTATCTACCATGTTATTTGACGTTTGGATGGACTCCAGTAAGTCTGATGAGAGATACAAAGATTTCGGACGCAGCAGAAGCTGGAAATAGTTTTGAACGAAACAACACGTATTAGCGTTGTTCCTGTGCTGTATCTAATCGATCCTTACTTATCTATCATGTTATTTGACGTTTGGATGGACTCCAGTAACCCTGACGTGAGATACGATGTTCTCGGACGCAGCAGAAGCTGGAAATAGTTTTAAACGAAACAACACGCATTAGCGTTATTCCTGTGATGTATCTAATCGATCCTTACTCATCTATCATGTTATTTGGCGTTTCGATGGACTCCAGTAACTTAGATGTGAGATACGAAGTTCTCGGACGCAGCAGAAGCTGGAAATAGTTTTGAACGAAACAACACGTATTAGCGTTGTTCCTGTGATGTATCTAATCGATCCTTACTTATCTATCATGTTATTTGACGTTTCGATGGACTCCAGTAACTCTGATGTGAGATACGAAGTTCTCGGACGCAGTAGAAGCTGGAAATAGTTTTGAACGAAACAACACGTATTAGCGTTGTTCCTGTGATGCATCTAAACGATCCTTACTTATCTAACATGTTATTTGACGTTTGGATGGACTCCAGTAAGTCTGATGTGAGATACAAAGTTTTTGGACGCAGCAGGAGCTGGAAATAGTTTTAAACGAAACAACACGAATTAGCGTTGTTCCTGTGATGTATCTAAACGATCCTTACTTATCTACCATGTTATTTGACGTTTGGATGGACTCCAGTAAGTCTGATGAGAGATACAAAGATTTCGGACGCAGCAGAAGCTGGAAATAGTTTTGAACGAAACAACACGTATTAGCGTTGTTCCTGTGCTGTATCTAATCGATCCTTACTTATCTATCATGTTATTTGACGTTTGGATGGACTCCAGTAACCCTGACGTGAGATACGATGTTCTCGGACGCAGCAGAAGCTGGAAATAGTTTTAAACGAAACAACACGCATTAGCGTTATTCCTGTGATGTATCTAATCGATCCTTACTCATCTATCATGTTATTTGGCGTTTCGATGGACTCCAGTAACTTAGATGTGAGATACGAAGTTCTCGGACGCAGCTGAAGCTAGAAATAGTTTTAAACGAAACAACACGTATTAGCGTTGTTCCTGTGATGTATCTAATCGATCCTTACTCATCTATCATGTTATTTGACGTTTGGACGGACTCCAGTAACTCTGATGAGAGATTCAAAGTTCTCGGACGCAGTAGAAGCTAGAAATAGTTTTGAACGAAACAACACGTATTAGCGTTGTTCCTGTGATGTATCTAAACGATCCTTACTTATCTAACATGTTATTTGACGTTTGGATGGACTCCAGTAAGTCTGATGTGAGATACAAAGTTTTTGGACGCAGCAGGAGCTGGAAATAGTTTTAAACGAAACAACACGTATTAGCGTTGTTCCTGTGCTGTATCTAATCGATCCTAACTCATATATCATGTTATTTGGCGTTTCGATGGACTCCAGTAACCCTGACGTGAGATACGATGTTCTCGGACGCAGCAGAAGCTGGAAATAGTTTTAAACGAAACAACACGCATTAGCGTTATTCCTGTGTAGTATCTAATCGATCCTTACTTATCTATCATGTTATTTGACGTTTCGATGGACTCCAGTAACTCTGATGTGAGATACGAAGTTTTCGGACGCAGCAGAAGCTGGAAATAGTTTTAAACGAAACAACACGCATTAGCGATGTTCCTGTGATGTATCTAAACGATACTTACTCATCTATCATGTTATTTGACGTTTGAACGGACTCCAGTAACTCTGATGTGAGATAAAAAGTTCTCGGTCGCAGCAGAAGCTGGAAATAATTTTGAACGAAACAACACGCATTAGCGTTGTTCCTGTGATGTATCTAAACGATCATTACTTATCTAACATGTTATTTAACGTTTGGATGGACTCCAGTAAGTCTGATGTGAGATACAAAGTTTTTGGACGCAGCAGAAGCTGGAAATAGTTTTGAACGAAACAACACGTATTAGCGTTGTTCCTGTGATGTATCTAATCGATCCTTACTCATCTATCATGTTATTTGACGTTTGGACGGACTCCAGTAACTCTGATGAGAGATTCAAAGTTCTCGGACGCAGCAGAAGCTGGAAATAATTTTGAACGAAACAACACGTATTAGCGTTGTTCCTGTGCTGTATCTAATCGATCCTTACTTATCTATCATGTTATTTGACGTTTGGATGGACTCCAGTAACCCTGACGTGAGATACGATGTTCTCGGACGCAGCAGAAGCTGGAAATAGTTTTGAACGAAACAACACGTATTAGCGTTGTTCCTGTGATGTATCTAATCGATCCTTACTCATCTATAATGTTATTTGGCGTTTCGATAGACTCCAGTAACTTTGATGTGAGATACGAAGTTCTCGGACGCAGCTGAAGCTGGAAATAATTTTAAATGAAACAACACGTATTAGCGTTGTTCCTGTGATGTGTCTAATCGATCCTTACTCATCTATCATGTTATTTGGCGTTTCGATGGACTCCAGTAGCTCTGATGTGAGATACGACGTTTTCGGACGCAGCAGAAGCTGGAAATAGTTTTAAACGAAACAACACGCATTAGCGTTGTTCCTGTGCTGTATCTAATCGATCCTTACTCATCTATCATGTTATTTGGCGTTTCGATGGACTCCAGTAGCTCTGATGTGAGATACGACGTTTTCGGACGCAGCAGAAGCTGGAAATAGTTTTAAACGAAACAACACGCATTAGCGTTGTTCCTGTGATGTATCTAATCTATCCTTACTCATCTATCATGTCATTAGGCGTTTCGATGGACTCCAGTAACTTTGATGTGAGATACGAAGTTCTCGGACGCAGCTGAAGCTGGAAATAGTTTTAAATGAAACAACACGTATTAGCGTTGTTCCTGTGATGTATCTAATCGATCCTTACTCATCTATCATGTTATTTGGCGTTTCGATGGACTCCAGTAACTCTGATGTGAGATACGACGTTTTCGGACGCAGCAGAAGCTGGAAATAGTTTTAAACGAAACAACACGCATTAGCGTTGTTCCTGTGATGTATCTAATCGATCCTTACTCATCTATCATGTTATTTGGCGTTTCGATGGACTCCAGTAGCTCTGATGTGAGATACGACGTTTTCGGACGCAGCAGAAGCTGGAAATAGTTTTAAACGAAACAACACGCATTAGCGTTGTTCCTGTGATGTATCTAATCGATCCTTACTTATCTATCATGTTATTTGACGTTTGGATGGACACCAGTAACCCTGATGTGAGATACGAAGTTCTCGGACGCAGCAGAAGCTGGAAATAGTTTTAAAAGAAACAACACGTATTAGCGTTGTTCCTGTGATATATCTAATCGATCCTTACACATCTATCATGTTATTTGACGTTTGGACGGACTCCAGTAACTCTGATGAGAGATTCAAAGTTCTCGGACGCAGCAGAAGCTGGAAATAGTTTTGAACGAAACAACACGTATTAGCGTTGTTCCTGTGATGTATCTAATCGATCCTTACTTATCTATCATGTTATTTGACGTTTCGATGGACTCCAGTAACTCTGATGTGAGATACGAAGTTCTCGGACGCAGCTGAAGCTGGAAATAGTTTTAAATGAAACAACACGTATTAGCGTTGTTCCTGTGTAACGTACCTAATCGATCCTTACTCATCTATCATGTTATTTGACGTTTGGACGGACTCCAGTAACTATGATGAGAGATACAAAGTTCTCGGACGCAGTAGAAGCTGGAAATAGTTTTGAACGAAACAACACGTATTAGCGTTGTTCCTGTGATGCATCTAAACGATCCTTACTTATCTAACATGTTATTTGACGTTTGGATGGACTCCAGTAAGTCTGATGTGAGATACAAAGTTTTTGGACGCAGCAGGAGCTGGAAATAGTTTTAAACGAAACAACACGAATTAGCGTTGTTCCTGTGATGTATCTAAACGATCCTTACTTATCTACCATGTTATTTGACGTTTGGATGGACTCCAGTAAGTCTGATGAGAGATACAAAGATTTCGGACGCAGCAGAAGCTGGAAATAGTTTTGAACGAAACAACACGTATTAGCGTTGTTCCTGTGATGCATCTAAACGATCCTTACTTATCTAACATGTTATTTGACGTTTGGATGGACTCCAGTAAGTCTGATGTGAGATACAAAGTTTTTGGACGCAGCAGGAGCTGGAAATAGTTTTAAACGAAACAACACGAATTAGCGTTGTTCCTGTGCTGTATCTAATCGATCCTTACTTATCTATCATGTTATTTGACGTTTGGATGGACTCCAGTAACCCTGACGTGAGATACGATGTTCTCGGACGCAGCAGAAGCTGGAAATAGTTTTAAACGAAACAACACGCATTAGCGTTATTCCTGTGATGTATCTAATCGATCCTTACTCATCTATCATGTTATTTGGCGTTTCGATGGACTCCAGTAACTTAGATGTGAGATACGAAGTTCTCGGACGCAGCAGAAGCTGGAAATAGTTTTGAACGAAACAACACGTATTAGCGTTGTTCCTGTGATGTATCTAATCGATCCTTACTTATCTATCATGTTATTTGACGTTTCGATGGACTCCAGTAACTCTGATGTGAGATACGAAGTTCTCGGACGCAGCTGAAGCTGGAAATAGTTTTAAATGAAACAACACGTATTAGCGTTGTTCCTGTGATGTACCTAATCGATCCTTACTCATCTATCATGTTATTTGACGTTTGGACGGACTCCAGTAACTATGATGAGAGATACAAAGTTCTCGGACGCAGTAGAAGCTGGAAATAGTTTTGAACGAAACAACACGTATTAGCGTTGTTCCTGTGATGCATCTAAACGATCCTTACTTATCTAACATGTTATTTGACGTTTGGATGGACTCCAGTAAGTCTGATGTGAGATACAAAGTTTTTGGACGCAGCAGGAGCTGGAAATAGTTTTAAACGAAACAACACGAATTAGCGTTGTTCCTGTGATGTATCTAAACGATCCTTACTTATCTACCATGTTATTTGACGTTTGGATGGACTCCAGTAAGTCTGATGAGAGATACAAAGATTTCGGACTCAGCAGAAGCTGGAAATAGTTTTGAACGAAACAACACGTATTAGCGTTGTTCCTGTGCTGTATCTAATCGATCCTTACTTATCTATCATGTTATTTGACGTTTGGATGGACTCCAGTAACCCTGACGTGAGATACGATGTTCTCGGACGCAGCAGAAGCTGGAAATAGTTTTAAACGAAACAACACGCATTAGCGTTATTCCTGTGATGTATCTAATCGATCCTTACTCATCTATCATGTTATTTGGCGTTTCGATGGACTCCAGTAACTTAGATGTGAGATACGAAGTTCTCGGACGCAGCTGAAGCTAGAAATAGTTTTAAACGAAACAACACGTATTAGCGTTGTTCCTGTGATGTATCTAATCGATCCTTACTCATCTATCATGTTATTTGACGTTTGGACGGACTCCAGTAACTCTGATGAGAGATTCAAAGTTCTCGGACGCAGTAGAAGCTAGAAATAGTTTTGAACGAAACAACACGTATTAGCGTTGTTCCTGTGATGTATCTAAACGATCCTTACTTATCTAACATGTTATTTGACGTTTGGATGGACTCCAGTAAGTCTGATGTGAGATACAAAGTTTTTGGACGCAGCAGGAGCTGGAAATAGTTTTAAACGAAACAACACGTATTAGCGTTGTTCCTGTGCTGTATCTAATCGATCCTAACTCATATATCATGTTATTTGGCGTTTCGATGGACTCCAGTAACCCTGACGTGAGATACGATGTTCTCGGACGCAGCAGAAGCTGGAAATAGTTTTAAACGAAACAACACGCATTAGCGTTATTCCTGTGTAGTATCTAATCGATCCTTACTTATCTATCATGTTATTTGACGTTTCGATGGACTCCAGTAACTCTGATGTGAGATACGAAGTTTTCGGACGCAGCAGAAGCTGGAAATAGTTTTAAACGAAACAACACGCATTAGCGATGTTCCTGTGATGTATCTAAACGATACTTACTCATCTATCATGTTATTTGACGTTTGAACGGACTCCAGTAGCTCTGATGTGAGATAAAAAGTTCTCGGTCGCAGCAGAAGCTGGAAATAATTTTGAACGAAACAACACGCATTAGCGTTGTTCCTGTGATGTATCTAAACGATCATTACTTATCTAACATGTTATTTAACGTTTGGATGGACTCCAGTAAGTCTGATGTGAGATACAAAGTTTTTGGACGCAGCAGGAGCTGGAAATAGTTTTAAACGAAACAACACGTATTAGCGTTGTTCCTGTGCTGTATCTAATCGATCCTTACTTATCTATCATGTTATTTGACGTTTCGATGGACTCCAGTAACTCTGATGTGAGATACGACGTTTTCGGACGCAGCAGAAGCTGGAAATAGTTTTAAACGAAACAACACGTATTAGCGTTGTTCCTGTGATGTATCTAATCGATCCTTACTTATCTATCATGTTATTTGACGTTTGGATGGACTCCAGTAACCCTGACGTGAGATACGAAGTTCTCGGACGCAGCAGAAGCTGGAAATAGTTTTAAACGAAACAACACGTATTAGCGTTGTTCCTGTGATGTATCTAATCGATCCTTACTCATCTATCATGTTATTTGACGTTTCGACGGACTCCAGTAACTCTGATGTGAGATACAAAGTTATCGGACGCAGCAGAAGCTGGAAATAGTTTTGAACGAAACAACACGTATTAGCGTTGTTCCTGTGCTGTATCTAATCGATCCTTACTTATCTATCATGTTATTTGACGTTTGGATGAACTCCAGTAACTCTAATGTGAGATACGAAATTTTCGGACGCAGCAGAAGCTGGAAATAGTTTTGAACGAAACAACACGTATTAGCGTCGTTCCTGTGATGTATCTAAACGATCCTTACTTATCTAACATGTTATTTGACGTTTGGATGGACTCCAGTAAGTCTGATGTGAGATACAAAGTTTTTGGACGCAGCAGGAGCTGGAAATAGTTTTAAACGAAACAACACGTATTAGCGTTGTTCCTGTGATGTATCTAAACGATCCTTACTCATCTATCATGTTAATTGACGTTTGGACGGACTCCAGTAACTCTGATGTGAGATACAAAGTTCTCGGACGCAGCAGAAGCTGGAAATAATTTTGAACGAAACAACACCTATTAGCGTTGTTCCTGTGATGTATCTAAAGGATCCTTACTTATCTAACATGTTATTTGACGTTTGGATGGACTCCAGTAAGTCTGATGTGAGATAAAAAGTTTTGCGACGCAGCAGGAGCTGGAAATAGTTTTAAACGAAACAACACGTATTAGCGTTGTTCCTGTGCTGTATCTAATCGATCCTTACTTATCTATCATGTTATTTGACGTTTCGATGGACTCCAGTAACTCTGATGTGAGATACGAAGTTTTCGGACGCAGCAGAAGCTGGAAATAGTTTTAAACGATACAACGCGTATTAGCGTTGTTCCTGTGATGTATCTAATCGATCCTTACTCATCTATCATGTTAATTGACGTTTGGACGGACTCCAGTAACTCTGATGAGAGATTCAAAGTTCTCGGACGCAGTAGAAGCTGGAAATAGTTTTGAACGAAACAACACGTATTAGCGTTGTTCCTGTGATGTATCTAAACGATCCTTACTTATCTAACATGTTATTTGACGTTTGGATGGACTCCAGTAAGTCTGATGTGAGATTCAAAGTTCTCGGACGCAGTAGAAGCTGGAAATAGTTTTGAACGAAACAACACGTATTAGCGTTGTTCCTGTGATATATCTAAACGATCCTTACTTATCTAACATGTTATTTGACGTTTGGATGGACTCCAGTAAGTCTGATGTGAGATACAAAGTTCTCGGACGCAGCAGGAGCTGGAAATAGTTTTAAACGAAACAACACGCATTAGCGTTGTTCCTGTGATGTATCTAATCGATCCTTACTCATTTATCATGTTATTTGGCGTTTCGATGGACTCCAGTAACTTTGATGTGAGATACGAAGTTCTCGGACGCAGCTGAAGCTGGAAATAGTTTCAAACGAAACAACAGGTATTAGCGTTGTTCCTGTGCTGTATCTAATCGATCCTTACTTATCTAACATGTTATTTGACGTTTGGATGGACTCCAGTAAGTCTGATGTGAGATACAAAGTTTTTGGACGCAGCAGGAGCTGGAAATAGTTTTAAACGAAACAACACGTATTAGCGTTGTTCCTGTGCTGTATCTAATCGATCCTTACTTATCTATCATGTTATTTGACGTTTCGATGGACTCCAGTAACTCTGATGTGAGATACGACGTTTTCGGACGCAGCAGAATCTGGAAATAGTTTTAAACGAAACAACACGTATTAGCGATGTTCCTGTGATGTACCTAATCGATCCTTACTCATCTATCATGTTATTTGACGTTTGGACGGACTCCAGTAACTCTGATGTGAGATACAAAGTTCTCGTACGCAGCAGAAGCTGGAAATAATTTTGAACGAAACAGCACGTATTAGCGTTGTTCCTGTGATGTATCTAAACGATCCTTACTTATCTAACATGTTATTTAACGTTTGGATGGACTCCAGTAAGTCTGATGTGAGATACAAAGTTTTTGGACGCAGCAGAAGCTGGAAATAGTTTTAAACGAAACAACACGTATTAGCGTTGTTCCTGTGATGTATCTAATCGATCCTTACTCATCTATCATGTTATTTGACGATTGGATGGACTCCAGTAACTCTGATGAGAGATACAAAGATTTCGGACGCAGCAGAAGCTGGAAATAGGTTTGAACGAAACAACACCTATTAGCGTTGTTCCTGTGATGTATCTAAACGATCCTTACTTATCTAACATGTTATTTGACGTTTGGATGGACTCCAGTAAGTCTGATGTGAGATACAAAGTTCTCGGACGCAGCAGGAGCTGGAAATAGTTTTAAACGAAACAACACGTATTATCGTTGTTCCTGTGATGTATCTAATCGATCCTTACTCATCTATCATGTTATTTGACGTTTGGACGGACTCCAGTAACTCTGATGAGAGATTCAAAGTTCTCGGACGCAGTAGAAGCTGGAAATAGTTTTGAACGAAATAACACGTATTAGCGTTGTTCTTGTGATGTATCTAAACGATCCTTACTTATCTAACATGCTATTTGACGTTTGGATGGACTCCAGTAAGTCTGATGTGAGATACAAAGTTTTTGGACGCAGCAGGAGCTGGAAATAGTTTCAAACGAAACAACACGTATTAGCGTTGTTCCTGTGCTGTATCTAATCGATCCTTACTCATATATCATGTTACTTGGCGTTTCGATGGACTCCAGTAGCTCTGATGTGAGATACGACGTTTTCGGACGCAGCAGAAGCTGGAAATAGTTTTAAACGAAACAACACGCATTAGCGTTGTTCCTGTGCTGTATCTAATCGATCCTTACTCATATATCATGTTATTTGGTGTTTCGATGGACTCCAGTAGCTCTGATGTGAGATACGACGTTTTCGGACGCAGCAGAAACTGGAAATAGTTTTAAACGAAACAACACGCATTAGCGTTGTTCCTGTGATGTATCTAATCGATCCTTACTTATCTATCATGTTATTTGACGTTTGGATGGACTCCAGTAACCCTGACGTGAGATACGATGTTCTCGGACGCAGCACAAGCTGGAAATAGTTTTAAAAGAAACAACACGCATTAGCGATGTTCCTGTGATGTATCTAAACGATACTTACTCATCTATCATGTTATTTGACGTTTGGACGGACTCCAGTAACTCTGATGTGAGATACAATGTTCTCGGACGCAGCAGAAGCTGGAAATAATTTTGAACGTAACAACACGTGTTACCGTTGTTCCTGTGATGTATCTAAACGATCCTTACTTATCTAACATGTTATTTAACGTTTGGATGGACTCCAGTAAGTCTGATGTGAGATACAAAGTTTTTGGACGCAGCAGGAGCTGGAAATAGTTTTAAACGAAACAACACATATTAGCGTTGTTCCTGTGCTGTATCTAATCGATCCTTACTTATCTATCATGTTATTTGACGTTTCGATGGACTCCAGTAACTCTGATGTGAGATACGACGTTTTCGGACGCAGCAGAAACTGGAAATAGTTTTAAACGAAACAACACGTATTAGCGTTGTTCCTGTGATGTATCTAAACGATCCTTACATATCTAACATGTTATTTGACGTTTGGATGGACTCCAGTAAGTCTGATGTGAGATACAAAGTTTTGGGACGCAGCAGGAGCTGGAAATAGTTTTAAACGAAACAACACGTATTAGCGTTGTTCCTGTGATGTATCTAATCGATCCTTTCTCATCTATCATGTTATTTGACGTTTGGACGGACTCCAGTAACTCTGATGAGAGATACAAAGTTCTCGGACGCAGTAGAAGCTGGAAATAGTTTTGAACGAAACAACACCTATTAGCGTTGTTCCTGTGATGTATCTAAACGATCCTTACTTATCTAACATGTTATTTGACGTTTGGATGGACTCCAGTAAGTCTGATGTGAGATACAAAGTTTTGGGACGCAGCAGGAGCTGGAAATAGTTTTAAAAGAAACAACACGTATTAGCGTTGTTCCTGTGATGTATCTAATCGATCCTTACTCATCTATCATATTATTTGACGTTTGGATGGACTCCAGTAACTCTGATGAGAGATACAAAGATTTCGGACGCAGCAGAAACTGGAAATAGTTTTGAACGAAACAACACGCATTAGCGTTGTTCCTGTGTAGTATCTAATCGATCCTTACTCATCTATCATGTTATTTGGCTTTTCGATGGACTCCAGTAACTCTGATGTGAGATACGAAGTTTTCGGACGCATCAGAAGCTGGAAATAGTTTTAAACGAAACAACACGCATTAGCGATGTTCCTGTGATGTATCTAAACGATCCTTACTCATCTATCATGTTATTTGACGTTTGGACGGACTCCAGTAACTCTGATGAGAGATACAAAGTTCTCGGACGCAGTAGGAGCTGGAAATAGTTTTGACCGAAACAACACGCATTAGCGTTGTTCCTGTGATGTATCTAATCGATCCTTACTCATCTATCATGTTATTTGACGTTTGGATGTACTCTAGGAACTCTGATGTGAGATACAAAGATATCGGACGCAGCAGAAGCTGGAAATAGTTTTGAACGAAACAACACCTATTAGCGTTGTTCCTGTGATGTATCTATACGATCCTTACTTATCTAACATGTTATTTGACGTTTGGATGGACTCCAGTAAGTCTGATGTGAGATACAAAGTTTTGGGACGCAGCAGGAGCTGGAAATAGTTTTAAACGAAACAACACGTATTAGCGTTGTTCCTGTGATGTATCTAATCGATCCTTACTCATCTATCATGTTATTTGACGTTTGGACGGACTCCAGTAACTCTGATGAGAGATTCAAATTTCTCGGACGCAGTAGAAGCTGGAAATAGTTTTGAACGAAACAACACGTATTAGCGTTGTTCCTGTGATGTATCTAAACGATCCTTACTTATCTAACATGTTATTTAACGTTTGGATGGACTCCAGTAAGTCTGATGTGAGATACAAAGTTTTTGGACGCAGCAGGAGCTGGAAATAGTTTTAAACGAAACAACACATATTAGCGTTGTTCCTGTGCTGTATCTAATCGATCCTTACTTATCTATCATGTTATTTGACGTTTGGACGGACTCCAGTAACTCTGATGAGAGATTCAAATTTCTCGGACGCAGTAGAAGCTGGAAATAGTTTTGAACGAAACAACACGTATTAGCGTTGTTCCTGTGATGTATCTAAACGATCCTTACTTATCTAACATGTTATTTAACGTTTGGATGGACTCCAGTAGTCTGATGTGAGATACAAAGTTTTTGGACGCAGCAGGAGCTGGAAATAGTTTTAAACGAAACAACACATATTAGCGTTGTTCCTGTGCTGTATCTAATCGATCCTTACTCATCTATCATGTTATTTGACGTTTGGACGGACTCCAGTAACTCTGATGAGAGATACAAAGTTCTCGGACGCAGTAGAAGCTGGAAATAGTTTTGACCGAAACAACACGCATTAGCGTTGTTCCTGTGATGTATCTAATCGATCCTTACTCATATATCATGTTATTTGACGTTTGGATGTACTCTAGGAACTCTGATGTGAGATACAAAGATATCGGACGCAGCAGAAGCTGGAAATAGTTTTGAACGAAACAACAACTATTAGCGTTGTTCCTGTGATGTATCTAAACGATCCTTACTTATCTAACATGTTATTTGACGTTTGGATGGACTCCAGTAAGTCTGATGTGAGATACAAAGTTTTGGGACGCAGCAGGAGCTGGAAATAGTTTTAAACGAAACAACACGTATTAGCGTTGTTCCTGTGATGTATCTAATCGATCCTTACTCATCTATCATGTTATTTGACGTTTGGATGGGCTCCAGTAACTCTGATGAGAGATACAAAGATTTCGGACGCAGCAGAAGCTGGAAATAGTTTTGAACGAAACAACACCTATTAGCGTTGTTCCTGTGATGTATCTAAACGATCCTTACTTATCTAACATGTTATTTGACGTTTGGATGGACACCAGTATCCCTGATGTGAGATACGAAGTTCTCGGACGCAGCAGAAGCTGGAAATAGTTTTAAACGAAACAACACGTATTAGCGTTGTTCCTGTGATGTATCTAATCGATCCTTACTCATCTATCATGTTATTTGACGTTTGGACGGACTCCAGTAACTCTGATGAGAGATTCAAAGTTCTCGGACGCAGTAGAAGCTGGAAATAGTTTTAAACGAAACAACACGTATTAGCGTTGTTCCTGTGCTGTATCTAATCGATCCTTACTCATATATCATGTTACTTGGCGTTTCGATGGACTCCAGTAGCTCTGATGTGAGATACGACGTTTTCGGACGCAGCAGAAGCTGGAAATAGTTTTAAACGAAACAACACGTATTAGCGTTGTTCCTGTGATGTATCTAATCGATCCTTACTTATCTATCATGTTATTTGACGTTTCGATGCACTCCAGTAACTCTGATGTGAGATACGACGTTTTCGGACGCAGCAGAAGCTGGAAATAGTTTTAAACGAAACAACACGTATTAGCGTTGTTCCTGTGATGTATCTAATCGATCCTTACTTATCTATCATGTTATTTGACGTTTCGATGCACTCCAGTAACTCTGATGTGAGATACGACGTTTTCGGACGCAGCAGAAGCTGGAAATAGTTTTAAACGAAACAACACGTATTAGCGTTGTTCCTGTGCTGTATCTAATCGATCCTTACTTATCTATCATGTTATTTGACGTTTGGATGGACTCCAGTAACCCTGACGTGAGATACGATGTTCTCGGACGCAGCAGAAGCTGGAAATAGTTTTAAACGAAACAACACGCATTAGCGTTATTCCTGTGATGTATCTAATCGATCCTTACTCATCTATCATGTTATTTGGCGTTTCGATGGACTCCAGTAACTTAGATGTGAGATACGAAGTTCTCGGACGCAGCAGAAGCTGGAAATAGTTTTGAACGAAACAACACGTATTAGCGTTGTTCCTGTGATGTATCTAATCGATCCTTACTTATCTATCATGTTATTTGACGTTTCGATGGACTCCAGTAA
Source organism: Prosopocoilus inquinatus (assembly GCA_036172665.1). NCBI lineage: Eukaryota > Metazoa > Arthropoda > Insecta > Coleoptera > Lucanidae > Prosopocoilus > Prosopocoilus inquinatus. Next base: position 45,849,068 of record CM069871.1, on the reverse strand, counting down.
CTCTGATGTGAGATACGAAGTTCTCGGACGCAGCTGAAGCTGGAAATAGTTTTAAATGAAACAACACGTATTAGCGTTGTTCCTGTGATGTACCTAATCGATCCTTACTCATCTATCATGTTATTTGACGTTTGGACGGACTCCAGTAACTATGATGAGAGATACAAAGTTCTCGGACGCAGTAGAAGCTGGAAATAGTTTTGAACGAAACAACACGTATTAGCGTTGTTCCTGTGATGCATCTAAACGATCCTTACTTATCTAACATGTTATTTGACGTTTGGATGGACTCCAGTAAGTCTGATGTGAGATACAAAGTTTTTGGACGCAGCAGGAGCTGGAAATAGTTTTAAACGAAACAACACGAATTAGCGTTGTTCCTGTGATGTATCTAAACGATCCTTACTTATCTACCATGTTATTTGACGTTTGGATGGACTCCAGTAAGTCTGATGAGAGATACAAAGATTTCGGACGCAGCAGAAACTGGAAATAGTTTTGAACGAAACAACACGTATTAGCGTTGTTCCTGTGCTGTATCTAATCGATCCTTACTTATCTATCATGTTATTTGACGTTTGGATGGACTCCAGTAACCCTGACGTGAGATACGATGTTCTCGGACGCAGCAGAAGCTGGAAATAGTTTTAAACGAAACAACACGCATTAGCGTTATTCCTGTGATGTATCTAATCGATCCTTACTCATCTATCATGTTATTTGGCGTTTCGATGGACTCCAGTAACTTAGATGTGAGATACGAAGTTCTCGGACGCAGCTGAAGCTAGAAATAGTTTTAAACGAAACAACACGTATTAGCGTTGTTCCTGTGATGTATCTAATCGATCCTTACTCATCTATCATGTTATTTGACGTTTCGACGGACTCCAGTAACTCTGATGTGAGATACAAAGTTATCGGACGCAGCAGAAGCTGGAAATAGTTTTGAACGAAACAACACGTATTAGCGTTGTTCCTGTGCTGTATCTAATCGATCCTTACTTATCTATCATGTTATTTGACGTTTGGATGAACTCCAGTAACTCTAATGTGAGATACGAAATTTTCGGACGCAGCAGAAGCTGGAAATAGTTTTGAACGAAACAACACGTATTAGCGTCGCTCCTGTGATGTATCTAAACGATCCTTACTTATCTAACATGTTATTTGACGTTTGGATGGACTCCAGTAAGTCTGATGTGAGATACAAAGTTTTTGGACGCAGCAGGAGCTGGAAATAGTTTTAAACGAAACAACACGTATTAGCGTTGTTCCTGTGATGTATCTAAACGATCCTTACTCATCTATCATGTTAATTGACGTTTGGACGGACTCCAGTAACTCTGATGTGAGATACAAAGTTCTCGGACGCAGCAGAAGCTGGAAATAATTTTGAACGAAACAACACCTATTAGCGTTGTTCCTGTGATGTATCTAAAGGATCCTTACTTATCTAACATGTTATTTGACGTTTGGATGGACTCCAGTAAGTCTGATGTGAGATAAAAAGTTTTGCGACGCAGCAGGAGCTGGAAATAGTTTTAAACGAAACAACACGTATTAGCGTTGTTCCTGTGCTGTATCTAATCGATCCTTACTTATCTATCATGTTATTTGACGTTTCGATGGACTCCAGTAACTCTGATGTGAGATACGAAGTTTTCGGACGCAGCAGAAGCTGGAAATAGTTTTAAACGATACAACACGTATTAGCGTTGTTCCTGTGATGTATCTAATCGATCCTTACTCATCTATCATGTTAATTGACGTTTGGACGGACTCCAGTAACTCTGATGAGAGATTCAAAGTTCTCGGACGCAGTAGAAGCTGGAAATAGTTTTGAACGAAACAACACGTATTAGCGTTGTTCCTGTGATGTATCTAAACGATCCTTACTTATCTAACATGTTATTTGACGTTTGGATGGACTCCAGTAAGTCTGATGTGAGATACAAAGTTTTTGGACGCAGCAGGAGCTGGAAATAGTTTTAAACGAAACAACACGTATTAGCGTTGTTCCTGTGATGTATCTAAACGATCCTTACTCTTCTATCATGTTATTTGAAGTTTGGACAGACTCCAGTAACTCTGATGTGAGATACAAAGTTCTCGGACGCAGCAGGAGCTGGAAATAGTTTTAAACGAAACAACACGCATTAGCGTTGTTCCTGTGATGTATCTAAACGATCCTTACTTATCTAACATGTTATTTGACGTTTGGATGGACTCCAGTAAGTCTGATGTGAGATACAAAGTTTTGGGACGCAGCAGGAGCTGGAAATAGTTTTAAACGAAACAACACGTATTAGCGTTGTTCCTGTGATGTATCTAATCGATCCTTACTCATCTATCATGTTATTTGACGTTTGGATGGGCTCCAGTAACTCTGATGAGAGATACAAAGATTTCGGACGCAGCAGAAGCTGGAAATAGTTTTGAACGAAACAACACCTATTAGCGTTGTTCCTGTGATGTATCTAAACGATCCTTACTTATCTAACATGTTATTTGACGTTTGGATGGACACCAGTATCCCTGATGTGAGATACGAAGTTCTCGGACGCAGCAGGAGCTGGAAATAGTTTTAAACGTAACAACACGTATTAGCGTTGTTCCTGTGATGTATCTAATCGATCCTTACTCATCTATCATGTTATTTGACGTTTGGACGGACTCCAGTAACTCTGATGAAAGATTCAAAGTTCTCGGACGCAGTAGAAGCTGGAAATAGTTTTAAACGAAACAACACGTATTAGCGTTGTTCCTGTGCTGTATCTAATCGATCCTTACTCATATATCATGTTACTTGGCGTTTCGATGGACTCCAGTAGCTCTGATGTGAGATACGACGTTTTCGGACGCAGCAGAAGCTGGAAATAGTTTTAAACGAAACAACACGTATTAGCGTTGTTCCTGTGATGTATCTAATCGATCCTTACTTATCTATCATGTTATTTGACGTTTCGATGCACTCCAGTAACTCTGATGTGAGATACGACGTTTTCGGACGCAGCAGAAGCTGGAAATAGTTTTAAACGATACAACGCTTATTAGCGTTGTTCCTGTGATGTATCTAATCGATCCTTACTCATCTATCATGTTAATTGACGTTTGGACGGACTCCAGTAACTCTGATGAGAGATTCAAAGTTCTCGGACGCAGTAGAAGCTGGAAATAGTTTTGAACGAAACAACACGTATTAGCGTTGTTCCTGTGATGTATCTAAACGATCCTTACTTATCTAACATGTTATTTGACGTTTGGATGGACTCCAGTAAGTCTGATGTGAGATTCAAAGTTCTCGGACGCAGTAGAAGCTGGAAATAGTTTTGAACGAAACAACACGTATTAGCGTTGTTCCTGTGATGTATCTAAACGATCCTTACTTATCTAACATGTTATTTGACGTTTGGATGGACTCCAGTAAGTCTGATGTGAGATACAAAGTTCTCGGACGCAGCAGGAGCTGGAAATAGTTTTAAACGAAACAACACGCATTAGCGTTGTTCCTGTGATGTATCTAATCGATCCTTACTCATTTATCATGTTATTTGGCGTTTCGATGGACTCCAGTAACTTTGATGTGAGATACGAAGTTCTCGGACGCAGCTGAAGCTGGAAATAGTTTCAAACGAAACAACAGGTATTAGCGTTGTTCCTGTGCTGTATCTAATCGATCCTTACTTATCTAACATGTTATTTGACGTTTGGATGGACTCCAGTAAGTCTGATGTGAGATACAAAGTTTTTGGACGCAGCAGGAGCTGGAAATAGTTTTAAACGAAACAACACGTATTAGCGTTGTTCCTGTGCTGTATCTAATCGATCCTTACTTATCTATCATGTTATTTGACGTTTCGATGGACTCCAGTAACTCTGATGTGAGATACGACGTTTTCGGACGCAGCAGAATCTGGAAATAGTTTTAAACGAAACAACACGTATTAGCGATGTTCCTGTGATGTACCTAAACGATCCTTACTCATCTATCATGTTATTTGACGTTTGGACGGACTCCAGTAACTCTGATGTGAGATACAAAGTTCTCGTACGCAGCAGAAGCTGGAAATAATTTTGAACGAAACAACACCTATTAGCGTTGTTCCTGTGATGTATCTAAACGATCCTTACTTATCTAACATGTTATTTGACGTTTCGATGGACTCCAGTAACTCTGATGTGAGATACGACGTTTTCGGACGCAGCAGAAGCTGGAAATAGTTTTAAACGAAACAACACGTATTAGCGTTGTTCCTGTGATGTATCTAAACGATCCTTACTTATCTAACATGTTATTTAACGTTTGGATGGACTCCAGTAAGTCTGATGTGAGATACAAAGTTTTTGGACGCAGCAGGAGCTGGAAATAGTTTTAAACGAAACAACACATATTAGCGTTGTTCCTGTGCTGTATCTAATCGATCCTTACTTATCTATCATGTTATTTGACGTTTCGATGGACTCCAGTAACTCTGATGTGAGATACGACGTTTTCGGACGCAGCAGAAACTGGAAATAGTTTTAAACGAAACAACACGTATTAGCGTTGTTCCTGTGATGTATCTAAACGATCCTTACTTATCTAACATGTTATTTGACGTTTGGATGGACTCCAGTAAGTCTGATGTGAGATACAAAGTTTTGGGACGCAGCAGGAGCTGGAAATAGTTTTAAACGAAACAACACGTATTAGCGTTGTTCCTGTGATGTATCTAATCGATCCTTTCTCATCTATCATGTTATTTGACGTTTGGACGGACTCCAGTAACTCTGATGAGAGATACAAAGTTCTCGGACGCAGTAGAAGCTGGAAATAGTTTTGAACGAAACAACACCTATTAGCGTTGTTCCTGTGATGTATCTAAACGATCCTTACTTATCTAACATGTTATTTGACGTTTGGATGGACTCCAGTAAGTCTGATGTGAGATACAAAGTTTTGGGACTCAGCAGGAGCTGGAAATAGTTTTAAACGATACAACACGTATTAGCGTTGTTCCTGTGATGTATCTAATCGATCCTTACTCATCTATCATATTATTTGACGTTTGGATGGACTCCAGTAACTCTGATGAGAGATACAAAGATTTCGGACGCAGCAGAAACTGGAAATAGTTTTGAACGAAACAACACGCATTAGCGTTGTTCCTGTGTAGTATCTAATCGATCCTTACTCATCTATCATGTTATTTGGCTTTTCGATGGACTCCAGTAACTCTGATGTGAGATACGAAGTTTTCGGACGCATCAGAAGCTGGAAATAGTTTTAAACGAAACAACACGCATTAGCGATGTTCCTGTGATGTATCTAAACGATCCTTACTCATCTATCATGTTATTTGACGTTTGGACGGACTCCAGTAACTCTGATGAGAGATACAAAGTTCTCGGACGCAGTAGAAGCTGGAAATAGTTTTGACCGAAACAACACGCATTAGCGTTGTTCCTGTGATGTATCTAATCGATCCTTACTCATCTATCATGTTATTTGACGTTTGGATGTACTCTAGGAACTCTGATGTGAGATACAAAGATATCGGACGCAGCAGAAGCTGGAAATAGTTTTGAACGAAACAACACCTATTAGCGTTGTTCCTGTGATGTATCTAAACGATCCTTACTTATCTAACATGTTATTTGACGTTTGGATGGACTCCAGTAAGTCTGATGTGAGATACAAAGTTTTGGGACGCAGCAGGAGCTGGAAATAGTTTTAAACGAAACAACACGTATTAGCGTTGTTCCTGTGATGTATCTAATCGATCCTTACTCATCTATCATGTTATTTGACGTTTGGACGGACTCCAGTAACTCTGATGAGAGATTCAAATTTCTCGGACGCAGTAGAAGCTGGAAATAGTTTTGAACGAAACAACACGTATTAGCGTTGTTCCTGTGATGTATCTAAACGATCCTTACTTATCTAACATGTTATTTAACGTTTGGATGGACTCCAGTAAGTCTGATGTGAGATACAAAGTTTTTGGACGCAGCAGGAGCTGGAAATAGTTTTAAACGAAACAACACATATTAGCGTTGTTCCTGTGCTGTATCTAATCGATCCTTACTTATCTATCATGTTATTTGACGTTTGGACGGACTCCAGTAACTCTGATGAGAGATTCAAATTTCTCGGACGCAGTAGAAGCTGGAAATAGTTTTGAACGAAACAACACGTATTAGCGTTGTTCCTGTGATGTATCTAAACGATCCTTACTTATCTAACATGTTATTTAACGTTTGGATGGACTCCAGTAGTCTGATGTGAGATACAAAGTTTTTGGACGCAGCAGGAGCTGGAAATAGTTTTAAACGAAACAACACATATTAGCGTTGTTCCTGTGCTGTATCTAATCGATCCTTACTCATCTATCATGTTATTTGACGTTTGGACGGACTCCAGTAACTCTGATGAGAGATACAAAGTTCTCGGACGCAGTAGAAGCTGGAAATAGTTTTGACCGAAACAACACGCATTAGCGTTGTTCCTGTGATGTATCTAATCGATCCTTACTCATATATCATGTTATTTGACGTTTGGATGTACTCTAGGAACTCTGATGTGAGATACAAAGATATCGGACGCAGCAGAAGCTGGAAATAGTTTTGAACGAAACAACAACTATTAGCGTTGTTCCTGTGATGTATCTAAACGATCCTTACTTATCTAACATGTTATTTGACGTTTGGATGGACTCCAGTAAGTCTGATGTGAGATACAAAGTTTTGGGACGCAGCAGGAGCTGGAAATAGTTTTAAACGAAACAACACGTATTAGCGTTGTTCCTGTGATGTATCTAATCGATCCTTACTCATCTATCATGTTATTTGACGTTTGGATGGGCTCCAGTAACTCTGATGAGAGATACAAAGATTTCGGACGCAGCAGAAGCTGGAAATAGTTTTGAACGAAACAACACCTATTAGCGTTGTTCCTGTGATGTATCTAAACGATCCTTACTTATCTAACATGTTATTTGACGTTTGGATGGACACCAGTATCCCTGATGTGAGATACGAAGTTCTCGGACGCAGCAGGAGCTGGAAATAGTTTTAAACGAAACAACACGTATTATCGTTGTTCCTGTGATGTATCTAATCGATCCTTACTCATCTATCATGTTATTTGACGTTTGGACGGACTCCAGTAACTCTGATGAGAGATTCAAAGTTCTCGGACGCAGTAGAAGCTGGAAATAGTTTTAAACGAAACAACACGTATTAGCGTTGTTCCTGTGCTGTATCTAATCGATCCTTACTCATATATCATGTTACTTGGCGTTTCGATGGACTCCAGTAGCTCTGATGTGAGATACGACGTTTTCGGACGCAGCAGAAGCTGGAAATAGTTTTAAACGAAACAACACGTATTAGCGTGTTTCCTGTGATGTATCTAATCGATCCTTACTTATCTATCATGTTATTTGACGTTTCGATGCACTCCAGTAACTCTGATGTGAGATACGACGTTTTCGGACGCAGCAGAAGCTGGAAATAGTTTTAAACGAAACAACACGTATTAGCGTTGTTCCTGTTATGTATCTAATCGATCCTTACTTATCTATCATGTTATTTGACGTTTCGATGCACTCCAGTAACTCTGATGTGAGATACGACGTTTTCGGACGCAGCAGAAGCTGGAAATAGTTTTAAACGAAACAACACGTATTAGCGTTGTTCCTGTGATGTATCTAATCGATCCTTACTCATCTATCATGTTATTTGACGTTTGGATGGGCTCCAGTAACTCTGATGAGAGATACAAAGATTTCGGACGCAGCAGAAGCTGGAAATAGTTTTGAACGAAACAACACGTATTAGCGTTGTTCCTGTGCTGTATCTAATCGATCCTTACTTATCTATCATGTTATTTGACGTTTGGATGGACTCCAGTAACCCTGACGTGAGATACGATGTTCTCGGACGCAGCAGAAGCTGGAAATAGTTTTAAACGAAACAACACGCATTAGCGTTATTCCTGTGATGTATCTAATCGATCCTTACTCATCTATCATGTTATTTGGCGTTTCGATGGACTCCAGTAACTTAGATGTGAGATACGAAGTTCTCGGACGCAGCAGAAGCTGGAAATAGTTTTGAACGAAACAACACGTATTAGCGTTGTTCCTGTGATGTATCTAATCGATCCTTACTTATCTATCATGTTATTTGACGTTTCGATGGACTCCAGTAACTCTGATGTGAGATACGAAGTTCTCGGACGCAGCTGAAGCTGGAAATAGTTTTAAATGAAACAACACGTATTAGCGTTGTTCCTGTGATGTACCTAATCGATCCTTACTCATCTATCATGTTATTTGACGTTTGGACGGACTCCAGTAACTATGATGAGAGATACAAAGTTCTCGGACGCAGTAGAAGCTGGAAATAGTTTTGAACGAAACAACACGTATTAGCGTTGTTCCTGTGATGCATCTAAACGATCCTTACTTATCTAACATGTTATTTGACGTTTGGATGGACTCCAGTAAGTCTGATGTGAGATACAAAGTTTTTGGACGCAGCAGGAGCTGGAAATAGTTTTAAACGAAACAACACGAATTAGCGTTGTTCCTGTGATGTATCTAAACGATCCTTACTTATCTACCATGTTATTTGACGTTTGGATGGACTCCAGTAAGTCTGATGAGAGATACAAAGATTTCGGACGCAGCAGAAACTGGAAATAGTTTTGAACGAAACAACACGTATTAGCGTTGTTCCTGTGCTGTATCTAATCGATCCTTACTTATCTATCATGTTATTTGACGTTTGGATGGACTCCAGTAACCCTGACGTGAGATACGATGTTCTCGGACGCAGCAGAAGCTGGAAATAGTTTTAAACGAAACAACACGCATTAGCGTTATTCCTGTGATGTATCTAATCGATCCTTACTCATCTATCATGTTATTTGGCGTTTCGATGGACTCCAGTAACTTAGATGTGAGATACGATGTTCTCGGACGCAGCTGAAGCTAGAAATAGTTTTAAACGAAACAACACGTATTAGCGTTGTTCCTGTGATGTATCTAATCGATCCTTACTCATCTATCATGTTATTTGACGTTTCGACGGACTCCAGTAACTCTGATGTGAGATACAAAGTTATCGGACGCAGCAGAAGCTGGAAATAGTTTTGAACGAAACAACACGTATTAGCGTTGTTCCTGTGCTGTATCTAATAGATCCTTACTTATCTATCATGTTATTTGACGTTTGGATGAACTCCAGTAACTCTAATGTGAGATACGAAATTTTCGGACGCAGCAGAAGCTGGAAATAGTTTTGAACGAAACAACACGTATTAGCGTCGTTCCTGTGATGTATCTAAACGATCCTTACTTATCTAACATGTTATTTGACGTTTGGATGGACTCCAGTAAGTCTGATGTGAGATACAAAGTTTTTGGACGCAGCAGGAGCTGGAAATAGTTTTAAACGAAACAACACGTATTAGCGTTGTTCCTGTGATGTATCTAAACGATCCTTACTCATCTATCATGTTAATTGACGTTTGGACGGACTCCAGTAACTCTGATGTGAGATACAAAGTTCTCGGACGCAGCAGAAGCTGGAAATAATTTTGAACGAAACAACACCTATTAGCGTTGTTCCTGTGATGTATCTAAAGGATCCTTACTTATCTAACATGTTATTTGACGTTTGGATGGACTCCAGTAAGTCTGATGTGAGATAAAAAGTTTTGCGACGCAGCAGGAGCTGGAAATAGTTTTAAACGAAACAACACGTATTAGCGTTGTTCCTGTGCTGTATCTAATCGATCCTTACTTATCTATCATGTTATTTGACGTTTCGATGGACTCCAGTAACTCTGATGTGAGATACGAAGTTTTCGGACGCAGCAGAAGCTGGAAATAGTTTTAAACGATACAACACGTATTAGCGTTGTTCCTGTGATGTATCTAATCGATCCTTACTCATCTATCATGTTAATTGACGTTTGGACGGACTCCAGTAACTCTGATGAGAGATTCAAAGTTCTCGGACGCAGTAGAAGCTGGAAATAGTTTTGAACGAAACAACACGTATTAGCGTTGTACCTGTGATGTATCTAAACGATCCTTACTTATCTAACATGTTATTTGACGTTTGGATGGACTCCAGTAAGTCTGATGTGAGATACAAAGTTTTTGGACGCAGCAGGAGCTGGAAATAGTTTTAAACGAAACAACACGTATTAGCGTTGTTCCTGTGATGTATCTAAACGATCCTTACTCTTCTATCATGTTATTTGAAGTTTGGACAGACTCCAGTAACTCTGATGTGAGATACAAAGTTCTCGGACGCAGCAGGAGCTGGAAATAGTTTTAAACGAAACAACACGCATTAGCGTTGTTCCTGTGATGTATCTAAACGATCCTTACTTATCTAACATGTTATTTGACGTTTGGATGGACTCCAGTAAGTCTGATGTGAGATACAAAGTTTTGGGACGCAGCAGGAGCTGGAAATAGTTTTAAACGAAACAACACGTATTAGCGTTGTTCCTGTGATGTATCTAATCGATCCTTACTCATCTATCATGTTATTTGACGTTTGGATGGGCTCCAGTAACTCTGATGAGAGATACAAAGATTTCGGACGCAGCAGAAGCTGGAAATAGTTTTGAACGAAACAACACCTATTAGCGTTGTTCCTGTGATGTATCTAAACGATCCTTACTTATCTAACATGTTATTTGACGTTTGGATGGACACCAGTATCCCTGATGTGAGATACGAAGTTCTCGGACGCAGCAGGAGCTGGAAATAGTTTTAAACGAAACAACACGTATTAGCGTTGTTCCTGTGATGTATCTAATCGATCCTTACTCATCTATCATGTTATTTGACGTTTGGACGGACTCCAGTAACTCTGATGAAAGATTCAAAGTTCTCGGACGCAGTAGAAGCTGGAAATAGTTTTAAACGAAACAACACGTATTAGCGAAGTTCCTGTGCTGTATCTAATCGATCCTTACTCATATATCATGTTACTTGGCGTTTCGATGGACTCCAGTAGCTCTGATGTGAGATACGACGTTTTCGGACGCAGCAGAAGCTGGAAATAGTTTTAAACGAAACAACACGTATTAGCGTTGTTCCTGTGATGTATCTAATCGATCCTTACTTATCTATCATGTTATTTGACGTTTCGATGCACTCCAGTAACTCTGATGTGAGATACGACGTTTTCGGACGCAGCAGAAGCTGGAAATAGTTTTAAACGAAACAACACGTATTAGCGTTGTTCCTGTGATGTATCTAATCGATCCTTACTTATCTATCATGTTATTTGACGTTTCGATGCACTCCAGTAACTCTGATGTGAGATACGACGTTTTCGGACGCAGCAGAAGCTGGAAATAGTTTTAAACGAAACAACACGTATTAGCGTTGTTCCTGTGATGTATCTAATCGATCCTTACTCATCTATCATGTTATTTGACGTTTGGATGGGCTCCAGTAACTCTGATGAGAGATACAAAGATTTCGGACGCAGCAAAAGCTGGAAATAGTTTTGAACGAAACAACACGTATTAGCGTTGTCCCTGTGCTGTATCTAATCGATCCTTACTTATCTATCATGTTATTTGACGTTTGGATGGACTCCAGTAACCCTGACGTGAGATACGATGTTCTCGGACGCAGCAGAAGCTGGAAATAGTTTTAAACGAAACAACACGCATTAGCGTTATTCCTGTGATGTATCTAATCGATCCTTACTCATCTATCATGTTATTTGGCGTTTCGATGGACTCCAGTAACTTAGATGTGAGATACGAAGTTCTCGGACGCAGCAGAAGCTGGAAATAGTTTTGAACGAAACAACACGTATTAGCGTTGTTCCTGTGATGTATCTAATCGATCCTTACTTATCTATCATGTTATTTGACGTTTCGATGGACTCCAGTAACTCTGATGTGAGATACGAAGTTCTCGGACGCAGCTGAAGCTGGAAATAGTTTTAAATGAAACAACACGTATTAGCGTTGTTCCTGTGATGTACCTAATCGATCCTTACTCATCTATCATGTTATTTGACGTTTGGACGGACTCCAGTAACTATGATGAGAGATACAAAGTTCTCGGACGCAGTAGAAGCTGGAAATAGTTTTGAACGAAACAACACGTATTAGCGTTGTTCCTGTGATGCATCTAAACGATCCTTACTTATCTAACATGTTATTTGACGTTTGGATGGACTCCAGTAAGTCTGATGTGAGATACAAAGTTTTTGGACGCAGCAGGAGCTGGAAATAGTTTTAAACGAAACAACACGAATTAGCGTTGTTCCTGTGATGTATCTAAACGATCCTTACTTATCTACCATGTTATTTGACGTTTGGATGGACTCCAGTAAGTCTGATGAGAGATACAAAGATTTCGGACGCAGCAGAAACTGGAAATAGTTTTGAACGAAACAACACGTATTAGCGTTGTTCCTGTGCTGTATCTAATCGATCCTTACTTATCTATCATGTTATTTGACGTTTGGATGAACTCCAGTAACCCTGACGTGAGATACGATGTTCTCGGACGCAGCAGAAGCTGGAAATAGTTTTAAACGAAACAACACGCATTAGCGTTATTCCTGTGATGTATCTAATCGATCCTTACTCATCTATCATGTTATTTGGCGTTTCGATGGACTCCAGTAACTTAGATGTGAGATACGATGTTCTCGGACGCAGCTGAAGCTAGAAATAGTTTTAAACGAAACAACACGTATTAGCGTTGTTCCTGTGATGTATCTAATCGATCCTTACTCATCTATCATGTTATTTGACGTTTCGACGGACTCCAGTAACTCTGATGTGAGATACAAAGTTATCGGACGCAGCAGAAGCTGGAAATAGTTTTGAACGAAACAACACGTATTAGCGTTGTTCCTGTGCTGTATCTAATAGATCCTTACTTATCTATCATGTTATTTGACGTTTGGATGAACTCCAGTAACTCTAATGTGAGATACGAAATTTTCGGACGCAGCAGAAGCTGGAAATAGTTTTGAACGAAACAACACGTATTAGCGTCGTTCCTGTGATGTATCTAAACGATCCTTACTTATCTAACATGTTATTTGACGTTTGGACGGACTCCAGTAACTCTGATGTGAGATACAAAGTTCTCGGACGCAGCAGAAGCTGGAAATAATTTTGAACGAAACAACACCTATTAGCGTTGTTCCTGTGATGTATCTAAAGGATCCTTACTTATCTAACATGTTATTTGACGTTTGGATGGACTCCAGTAAGTCTGATGTGAGATAAAAAGTTTTGCGACGCAGCAGGAGCTGGAAATAGTTTTAAACGAAACAACACGTATTAGCGTTGTTCCTGTGCTGTATCTAATCGATCCTTACTTATCTATCATGTTATTTGACGTTTCGATGGACTCCAGTAACTCTGATGTGAGATACGAAGTTTTCGGACGCAGCAGAAGCTGGAAATAGTTTTAAACGATACAACACGTATTAGCGTTGTTCCTGTGATGTATCTAATCGATCCTTACTCATCTATCATGTTAATTGACGTTTGGACGGACTCCAGTAACTCTGATGAGAGATTCAAAGTTCTCGGACGCAGTAGAAGCTGGAAATAGTTTTGAACGAAACAACACGTATTAGCGTTGTACCTGTGATGTATCTAAACGATCCTTACTTATCTAACATGTTATTTGACGTTTGGATGGACTCCAGTAAGTCTGATGTTAGATACAAAGTTTTTGGACGCAGCAGGAGCTGGAAATAGTTTTAAACGAAACAACACGTATTAGCGTTGTTCCTGTGATGTATCTAAACGATCCTTACTCTTCTATCATGTTATTTGAAGTTTGGACAGACTCCAGTAACTCTGATGTGAGATACAAAGTTCTCGGACGCAGCAGGAGCTGGAAATAGTTTTAAACGAAACAACACGCATTAGCGTTGTTCCTGTGATGTATCTAAACGATCCTTACTTATCTAACATGTTATTTGACGTTTGGATGGACTCCAGTAAGTCTGATGTGAGATACAAAGTTTTGGGACGCAGCAGGAGCTGGAAATAGTTTTAAACGAAACAACACGTATTAGCGTTGTTCCTGTGATGTATCTAATCGATCCTTACTCATCTATCATGTTATTTGACGTTTGGATGGGCTCCAGTAACTCTGATGAGAGATACAAAGATTTCGGACGCAGCAGAAGCTGGAAATAGTTTTGAACGAAACAACACCTATTAGCGTTGTTCCTGTGATGTATCTAAACGATCCTTACTTATCTAACATGTTATTTGACGTTTGGATGGACACCAGTATCCCTGATGTGAGATACGAAGTTCTCGGACGCAGCAGGAGCTGGAAATAGTTTTAAACGAAACAACACGTATTAGCGTTGTTCCTGTGATGTATCTAATCGATCCTTACTCATCTATCATGTTATTTGACGTTTGGACGGACTCCAGTAACTCTGATGAAAGATTCAAAGTTCTCGGACGCAGTAGAAGCTGGAAATAGTTTTAAACGAAACAACACGTATTAGCGTTGTTCCTGTGCTGTATCTAATCGATCCTTACTCATATATCATGTTACTTGGCGTTTCGATGGACTCCAGTAGCTCTGATGTGAGATACGACGTTTTCGGACGCAGCAGAAGCTGGAAATAGTTTTAAACGAAACAACACGTATTAGCGTTGTTCCTGTGATGTATCTAATCGATCCTTACTTATCTATCATGTTATTTGACGTTTCGATGCACTCCAGTAACTCTGATGTGAGATACGACGTTTTCGGACGCAGCAGAAGCTGGAAATAGTTTTAAACGAAACAACACGTATTAGCGTTGTTCCTGTGATGTATCTAATCGATCCTTACTTATCTATCATGTTATTTGACGTTTCGATGCACTCCAGTAACTCTGATGTGAGATACGACGTTTTCGGACGCAGCAGAAGCTGGAAATAGTTTTAAACGAAACAACACGTATTAGCGTTGTTCCTGTGATGTATCTAATCGATCCTTACTCATCTATCATGTTATTTGACGTTTGGATGGGCTCCAGTAACTCTGATGAGAGATACAAAGATTTCGGACGCAGCAGAAGCTGGAAATAGTTTTGAACGAAACAACACGTATTAGCGTTGTCCCTGTGCTGTATCTAATCGATCCTTACTTATCTATCATGTTATTTGACGTTTGGATGGACTCCAGTAACCCTGACGTGAGATACGATGTTCTCGGACGCAGCAGAAGCTGGAAATAGTTTTAAACGAAACAACACGCATTAGCGTTATTCCTGTGATGTATCTAATCGATCCTTACTCATCTATCATGTTATTTGGCGTTTCGATGGACTCCAGTAACTTAGATGTGAGATACGAAGTTCTCGGACGCAGCAGAAGCTGGAAATAGTTTTGAACGAAACAACACGTATTAGCGTTGTTCCTGTGATGTATCTAATCGATCCTTACTTATCTATCATGTTATTTGACGTTTCGATGGACTCCAGTAACTCTGATGTGAGATACGAAGTTCTCGGACGCAGCTGAAGCTGGAAATAGTTTTAAATGAAACAACACGTATTAGCGTTGTTCCTGTGATGTACCTAATCGATCCTTACTCATCTATCATGTTATTTGACGTTTGGACGGACTCCAGTAACTATGATGAGAGATACAAAGTTCTCGGACGCAGTAGAAGCTGGAAATAGTTTTGAACGAAACAACACGTATTAGCGTTGTTCCTGTGATGCATCTAAACGATCCTTACTTATCTAACATGTTATTTGACGTTTGGATGGACTCCAGTAAGTCTGATGTGAGATACAAAGTTTTTGGACGCAGCAGGAGCTGGAAATAGTTTTAAACGAAACAACACGAATTAGCGTTGTTCCTGTGATGTATCTAAACGATCCTTACTTATCTACCATGTTATTTGACGTTTGGATGGACTCCAGTAAGTCTGATGAGAGATACAAAGATTTCGGACGCAGCAGAAGCTGGAAATAGTTTTGAACGAAACAACACGTATTAGCGTTGTTCCTGTGCTGTATCTAATCGATCCTTACTTATCTATCATGTTATTTGACGTTTGGATGGACTCCAGTAACCCTGACGTGAGATACGATGTTCTCGGACGCAGCAGAAGCTGGAAATAGTTTTAAACGAAACAACACGCATTAGCGTTATTCCTGTGATGTATCTAATCGATCCTTACTCATCTATCATGTTATTTGGCGTTTCGATGGACTCCAGTAACTTAGATGTGAGATACGAAGTTCTCGGACGCAGCTGAAGCTAGAAATAGTTTTAAACGAAACAACACGTATTGGCGTTGTTCCTGTGATGTATCTAATCGATCCTTACTCGTCTATCATGTTATTTGACGTTTCGACGGACTCCAGTAACTCTGATGTGAGATACAATGTTATCGGACGCAGCAGAAGCTGGAAATAGTTTTGAACGAAACAACACGTATTAGCGTTGTTCCTGTGCTGTATCTAATCGATCCTTACTTATCTATCATGTTATTTGACGTTTGGATGAACTCCAGTAACTCTAATGTGAGATACGAAATTTTCGGACGCAGCAGAAGCTGGAAATAGTTTTGAACGAAACAACACGTATTAGCGTCGTTCCTGAGATGTATCTAAACGATCCTTACTTATCTAACATGTTATTTGACGTTTGGATGGACTCCAGTAAGTCTGATGTGAGATACAAAGTTTTTGGACGCAGCAGGAGCTGGAAATAGTTTTAAACGAAACAACACGTATTAGCGTTGTTCCTGTGATGTATCTAAACGATCCTTACTCATCTATCATGTTAATTGACGTTTGGACGGACTCCAGTAACTCTGATGTGAGATACAAAGTTCTCGGACGCAGCAGAAGCTGGAAATAATTTTGAACGAAACAACACCTATTAGCGTTGTTCCTGTGATGTATCTAAAGGATCCTTACTTATCTAACATGTTATTTGACGTTTGGATGGACTCCAGTAAGTCTGATGTGAGATAAAATGTTTTGCGACGCAGCAGGAGCTGGAAATAGTTTTAAACGAAACAACACGTATTAGCGTTGTTCCTGTGCTGTATCTAATCGATCCTTACTTATCTATCATGTTATTTGACGTTTCGATGGACTCCAGTAACTCTGATGTGAGATACGAAGTTTTCGGACGCAGCAGAAGCTGGAAATAGTTTTAAACGATACAACACGTATTAGCGTTGTTCCTGTGATGTATCTAATCGATCCTTACTCATCTATCATGTTAATTGACGTTTGGACGGACTCCAGTAACTCTGATGAGAGATTCAAAGTTCTCGGACGCAGTAGAAGCTGGAAATAGTTTTGAACGAAACAACACGTATTAGCGTTGTTCCTGTGATGTATCTAAACGATCCTTACTTATCTAACATGTTATTTGACGTTTGGATGGACTCCAGTAAGTCAGATGTGAGATACAAAGTTTTTGGACGCAGCAGGAGCTGGAAATAGTTTTAAACGAAATAACACGTATTAGCGTTGTTCCTGTGATGTATCTAAACGATCCTTACTCTTCTATCATGTTATTTGACGTTTGGACAGACTCCAGTAACTCTGATGTGAGATACAAAGTTCTCGGACGCAGCAGGAGCTGGAAATAGTTTTAAACGAAACAACACGCATTAGCGTTGTTCCTGTGATGTATCTAATCGATCCTTACTCATTTATCATGTTATTTGGCGTTTCGATGGACTCCAGTAACTTTGATGTGAGATACGAAGTTCTCGGACGCAGCTGAAGCTGGAAATAGTTTCAAACGAAACAACAGGTATTAGCGTTGTTCCTGTGCTGTATCTAATCGATCCTTACTTATCTATCATGTTATTTGACGTTTCGATGGACTCCAGTAACTCTGATGTGAGCTACGAAGTTTTCGGACGCAGCAGAAGCTGGAAATAGTTTTAAACGAAACAACACGCATTAGCGATGTTCCTGTGATGTATCTAAACGATCCTTACTCATCTATCATGTTATTTGACGTTTGGACGGACTCCAGTAACTCTGATGTGAGATACAAAGTTCTCGGACGCAGCAGAAGCTGGAAATAGTTTTGAACGAAACAACACGTATTAGCGTTGTTCCTGTGATGTATCTAAACGATCCTTACTTATCTAACATGTTATTTGACGTTTGGATGGACTCCAGTAAGTCTGATGTGAGATACAAAGTTTTTGGACGCAGCAGGAGCTGGAAATAGTTTTAAACGAAACAACACGTATTAGCGTTGTTCCTGTGCTGTATCTAATCGATCCTTACTTATCTATCATGTTATTTGACGTTTCGATGGACTCCAGTAACTCTGATGTGAGATACGACGTTTTCGGACGCAGCAGAATCTGGAAATAGTTTTAAACGAAACAACACGTATTAGCGATGTTCCTGTGATGTACCTAAACGATCCTTACTCATCTATCATGTTATTTGACGTTTGGACGGACTCCAGTAACTCTGATGTGAGATACAAAGTTCTCGTACGCAGCAGAAGCTGGAAATAATTTTGAACGAAACAACACGTATTAGCGTTGTTCCTGTGATGTATCTAAACGATCCTTACTTATCTAACATGTTATTTAACGTTTGGATGGACTCCAGTAAGTCTGATGTGAGATACAAAGTTTTTGGACGCAGCAGAAGCTGGAAATAGTTTTAAACGAAACAACACGTATTAGCGTTGTTCCTGTGATGTATCTAATCGATCCTTACTCATCTATCATGTTATTTGACGATTGGATGGACTCCAGTAACTCTGATGAGAGATACAAAGATTTCGGACGCAGCAGAAGCTGGAAATAGGTTTGAACGAAACAACACCTATTAGCGTTGTTCCTGTGATGTATCTAAACGATCCTTACTTATCTAACATGTTATTTGACGTTTGGATGGACTCCAGTAAGTCTGATGTGAGATACAAAGTTTTGGGACGCAGCAGGAGCTGGAAATAGTTTTAAACGAAACAACACGTATTAGCGTTGTTCCTGTGATGTATCTAATCGATCCTTACTCATCTATCATGTTATTTGACGTTTGGACGGACTCCAGTAACTCTGATGAGAGATTCAAAGTTCTCGGACGCAGTAGAAGCTGGAAATAGTTTTGAACGAAATAACACGTATTAGCGTTGTTCTTGTGATGTATCTAAACGATCCTTACTTATCTAACATGTTATTTGACGTTTGGATGGACTCCAGTAAGTCTGATGTGAGATACAAAGTTTTTGGACGCAGCAGGAGCTGGAAATAGTTTCAAACGAAACAACACGTATTAGCGTTGTTCCTGTGCTGTATCTAATCGATCCTTACTCATATATCATGTTACTTGGCGTTTCGATGGACTCCAGTAGCTCTGATGTGAGATACGACGTTTTCGGACGCAGCAGAAGCTGGAAATAGTTTTAAACGAAACAACACGCATTAGCGTTGTTCCTGTGCTGTATCTTATCGATCCTTACTCATATATCATGTTATTTGGTGTTTCGATGGACTCCAGTAGCTCTGATGTGAGATACGACGTTTTCGGACGCAGCAGAAACTGGAAATAGTTTTAAACGAAACAACACGCATTAGCGTTGTTCCTGTGATGTATCTAATCGATCCTTACTTATCTATCATGTTATTTGACGTTTGGATGGACTCCAGTAACCCTGACGTGAGATACGATGTTCTCGGACGCAGCAGAAGCTGGAAATAGTTTTAAAAGGAACAACACGCATTAGCGATGTTCCTGTGATGTATCTAAACGATACTTACTCATCTATCATGTTATTTGACGTTTGGACGGACTCCAGTAACTCTGATGTGAGATACAAAGTTCTCGGACGCAGCAGAAGCTGGAAATAATTTTGAACGTAACAACACGTGTTACCGTTGTTCCTGTGATGTATCTAAACGATCCTTACTTATCTAACATGTTATTTAACGTTTGGATGGACTCCAGTAAGTCTGATGTGAGATACAAAGTTTTTGGACGCAGCAGGAGCTGGAAATAGTTTTAAACGAAACAACACATATTAGCGTTGTTCCTGTGCTGTATCTAATCGATCCTTACTTATCTATCATGTTATTTGACGTTTCGATGGACTCCAGTAACTCTGATGTGAGATACGACGTTTTCGGACGCAGCAGAAGCTGGAAATAGTTTTAAACGAAACAACACGTATTAGCGTTGTTCCTGTGATGTATCTAAACGATCCTTACTTATCTAACATGTTATTTGACGTTTGGATGGACTCCAGTAAGTCTGATGTGAGATACAAAGTTTTGGGACGCAGCAGGAGCTGGAAATAGTTTTAAACGAAACAACACGTATTAGCGTTGTTCCTGTGATGTATCTAATCGATCCTTTCTCATCTATCATGTTATTTGACGTTTGGACGGACTCCAGTAACTCTGATGAGAGATACAAAGTTCTCGGACGCAGTAGAAGCTGGAAATAGTTTTGAACGAAACAACACCTATTAGCGTTGTTCCTGTGATGTATCTAAACGATCCTTACTTATCTAACATGTTATTTGACGTTTGGATGGACTCCAGTAAGTCTGATGTGAGATACAAAGTTTTGGGACGCAGCAGGAGCTGGAAATAGTTTTAAACGAAACAACACGTATTAGCGTTGTTCCTGTGATGTATCTAATCGATCCTTACTCATCTATCATATTATTTGACGTTTGGATGGACTCCAGTAACTCTGATGAGAGATACAAAGATTTCGGACGCAGCAGAAACTGGAAATAGTTTTGAACGAAACAACACGCATTAGCGTTGTTCCTGTGTAGTATCTAATCGATCCTTACTCATCTATCATGTTATTTGGCTTTTCGATGGACTCCAGTAACTCTGATGTGAGATACGAAGTTTTCGGACGCATCAGAAGCTGGAAATAGTTTTAAACGAAACAACACGCATTAGCGATGTTCCTGTGATGTATCTAAACGATCCTTACTCATCTATCATGTTATTTGACGTTTGGACGGACTCCAGTAACTCTGATGAGAGATACAAAGTTCTCGGACGCAGTAGAAGCTGGAAATAGTTTTGACCGAAACAACACGCATTAGCGTTGTTCCTGTGATGTATCTAATCGATCCTTACTCATCTATCATGTTATTTGACGTTTGGATGTACTCTAGGAACTCTGATGTGAGATACAAAGATATCGGACGCAGCAGAAGCTGGAAATAGTTTTGAACGAAACAACACCTATTAGCGTTGTTCCTGTGATGTATCTAAACGATCCTTACTTATCTAACATGTTATTTGACGTTTGGATGGACTCCAGTAAGTCTGATGTGAGATACAAAGTTTTGGGACGCAGCAGGAGCTGGAAATAGTTTTAAACGAAACAACACGTATTAGCGTTGTTCCTGTGATGTATCTAATCGATCCTTACTCATCTATCATGTTATTTGACGTTTGGATGGACTCCAGTGACTCTGATGAGAGATATAAAGATTTCGGACGCAGCAGAAGCTGGAAATAGTTTTGAACGAAACAACACCTATTAGCGTTGTTCCTGTGATGTATCTAAACGATCCTTACTTATCTAACATGTTATTTGACGTTTGGATGGACTCCAGTAAGTCTGATGTGAGATACAAAGTTTTTGGACGCAGCAGGAGCTGGAAATAGTTTTAAACGAAACAACACGTATTAGCGTTGTTCCTGTGATGTATCTAAACGATCCTTACTCTTCTATCATGTTATTTGACGTTTGGACAGACTCCAGTAACTCTGATGTGAGATACAAAGTTCTCGGACGCAGCAGGAGCTGGAAATAGTTTTAAACGAAACAACACGCATTAGCGTTGTTCCTGTGATGTATCTAATCGATCCTTACTCATTTATCATGTTATTTGGCGTTTCGATGGACTCCAGTAACTTTGATGTGAGATACGAAGTTCTCGGACGCAGCTGAAGCTGGAAATAGTTTCAAACGAAACAACAGGTATTAGCGTTGTTCCTGTGCTGTATCTAATCGATCCTTACTTATCTATCATGTTATTTGACGTTTCGATGGACTCCAGTAACTCTGATGTGAGCTACGAAGTTTTCGGACGCAGCAGAAGCTGGAAATAGTTTTAAACGAAACAACACGCATTAGCGATGTTCCTGTGATGTATCTAAACGATCCTTACTCATCTATCATGTTATTTGACGTTTGGACGGACTCCAGTAACTCTGATGTGAGATACAAAGTTCTCGGACGCAGCAGAAGCTGGAAATAGTTTTGAACGAAACAACACGTATTAGCGTTGTTCCTGTGATGTATCTAAACGATCCTTACTTATCTAACATGTTATTTGACGTTTGGATGGACTCCAGTAAGTCTGATGTGAGATACAAAGTTTTTGGACGCAGCAGGAGCTGGAGATAGTTTTAAACGAAACAACACGTATTAGCGTTGTTCCTGTGCTGTATCTAATCGATCCTTACTTATCTATCATGTTATTTGACGTTTCGATGGACTCCAGTAACTCTGATGTGAGATACGACGTTTTCGGACGCAGCAGAATCTGGAAATAGTTTTAAACGAAACAACACGTATTAGCGATGTTCCTGTGATGTACCTAAACGATCCTTACTCATCTATCATGTTATTTGACGTTTGGACGGACTCCAGTAACTCTGATGAGAGATTCAAAGTTCTCGGACGCAGCAGAAGCTGGAAATAGTTTTGAACGAAACAACACGCATTAGCGTTGTTCCTGTGATGTATCTAATCGATCCTTACTTATCTATCATGTTATTTGACGTTTCGATGGACTCCAGTAACTCTGATGTGAGATACGAAGTTCTCGGACGCAGCTGAAGCTGGAAATAGTTTTAAATGAAACAACACGTATTAGCGTTGTTCCTGTGTAACGTACCTAATCGATCCTTACTCATCTATCATGCTATTTGGCGTTTCGATGGACTCCAGTAACTTTGATGTGAGATACGAAGTTCTCGGACGCAGCTGAAGCTGGAAATAGTTTTAAACGAAACAACACGTATTAGCGTTGTTCCTGTGCTGTATCTAATCGATCCTTACTTATCTATCATGTTATTTGACGTTTGGATGGACTCCAGTAACTCTAATGTGAGATACGAAATTTCCGGACGCAGCAGAAGCTGGAAATAGTTTTAAACGAAACAACACCTATTAGCGATGTTCCTGTGATGTATCTAATCGATCCTTACTCATCTATCATGTTATTTTACGTTTGGATGGACTCCAGTATCTCTGATGAGAGATACAAAGATTTCGGACGCAGCAGAAGCTGGAAATAGTTTTGAACGAAACAACACCTATTAGCGATGTTCCTGTGATGTATCTAATCGATCCTTACTCATCTATCATGTTATTTTACGTTTGGATGGACTTCAGTAACTCTGATGTGAGATACAATGTTTTTGGACGCAGCAGAAGCTGGAAATAGTTTTGAACGAAACAACACGTATTAGCGTTGTTCCTGTGATGTATCTAATCGATCCTTACTCATCTATAATGTTATTTGGCGTTTCGATAGACTCCAGTAACTTTGATGTGAGATACGAAGTTCTCGGACGCAGCTGAAGCTGGAAATAATTTTAAATGAAACAACACGTATTAGCGTTGTTCCTGTGATGTGTCTAATCGATCCTTACTCATCTATCATGTTATTTGGCGTTTCGATGGACTCCAGTAGCTCTGATGTGAGATACGACGTTTTCGGACGCAGCAGAAGCTGGAAATAGTTTTAAACGAAACAACACGCATTAGCGTTGTTCCTGTGCTGTATCTAATCGATCCTTACTCATCTATCATGTTATTTGGCGTTTCGATGGACTCCAGTAGCTCTGATGTGAGATACGACGTTTTCGGACGCAGCAGAAGCTGGAAATAGTTTTAAACGAAACAACACGCATTAGCGTTGTTCCTGTGATGTATCTAATCGATCCTTACTCATCTATCATGTTATTTGGCGTTTCGATGGACTCCAGTAGCTCTGATGTGAGATACGACGTTTTCGGACGCAGCAGAAGCTGGAAATAGTTTTAAACGAAACAAAACGCATTAGCGTTGTTCCTGTGATGTATCTAATCGATCCTTACTTATCTATCATGTTAATTGACGTTTGGATGGACAGCAGTAACCCTGATGTGAGATACGAAGTTCTAGGACGCAGCAGAAGCTGGAAATAGTTTTAAAAGAAACAACACGTATTAGCGTTGTTCCTGTGATATATCTAATCGATCCTTACTCATCTATCATGTTATTTGACGTTTGGACGGACTCCAGTAACTCTGATGAGAGATTCAAAGTTCTCGGACGCAGCAGAAGCTGGAAATAGTTTTGAACGAAACAACACGTATTAGCGTTGTTCCTGTGATGTATCTAATCGATCCTTACTTATCTATCATGTTATTTGACGTTTCGATGGACTCCAGTAACTCTGATGTGAGATACGAAGTTCTCGGACGCAGCTGAAGCTGGAAATAGTTTTAAATGAAACAACACGTATTAGCGTTGTTCCTGTGTAACGTACCTAATCGATCCTTACTCATCTATCATGTTATTTGACGTTTGGACGGACTCCAGTAACTATGATGAGAGATACAAAGTTCTCGGACGCAGTAGAAGCTGGAAATAGTTTTGAACGAAACAACACGTACTAGCGTTGTTCCTGTGATGCATCTAAACGATCCTTACTTATCTAACATGTTATTTGACGTTTGGATGGACTCCAGTAAGTCTGATGTGAGATACAAAGTTTTTGGACGCAGCAGGAGCTGGAAATAGTTTTAAACGAAACAACACGAATTAGCGTTGTTCCTGTGATGTATCTAAACGATCCTTACTTATCTACCATGTTATTTGACGTTTGGATGGACTCCAGTAAGTCTGATGAGAGATACAAAGATTTCGGACGCAGCAGAAGCTGGAAATAGTTTTGAACGAAACAACACGTATTAGCGTTGTTCCTGTGATGTATCTAATCGATCCTTACTCATCTATAATGTTATTTGGCGTTTCGATAGACTCCAGTAACTTTGATGTGAGATACGAAGTTCTCGGACGCAGCTGAAGCTGGAAATAATTTTAAATGAAACAACACGTATTAGCGTTGTTCCTGTGATGTGTCTAATCGATCCTTACTCATCTATCATGTTATTTGGCGTTTCGATGGACTCCAGTAGCTCTGATGTGAGATACGACGTTTTCGGACGCAGCAGAAGCTGGAAATAGTTTTAAACGAAACAACACGCATTAGCGTTGTTCCTGTGCTGTATCTAATCGATCCTTACTCATCTATCATGTTATTTGGCGTTTCGATGGACTCCAGTAGCTCTGATGTGAGATACGACGTTTTCGGACGCAGCAGAAGCTGGAAATAGTTTTAAACGAAACAACACGCATTAGCGTTGTTCCTGTGATGTATCTAATCTATCCTTACTCATCTATCATGTCATTAGGCGTTTCGATGGACTCCAGTAGCTCTGATGTGAGATACGACGTTTTCGGACGCAGCAGAAGCTGGAAATAGTTTTAAACGAAACAAAACGCATTAGCGTTGTTCCTGTGATGTATCTAATCGATCCTTACTTATCTATCATGTTATTTGACGTTTGGATGGACAGCAGTAACCCTGATGTGAGATACGAAGTTCTAGGACGCAGCAGAAGCTGGAAATAGTTTTAAAAGAAACAACACGTATTAGCGTTGTTCCTGTGATATATCTAATCGATCCTTACTCATCTATCATGTTATTTGACGTTTGGACGGACTCCAGTAACTCTGATGAGAGATTCAAAGTTCTCGGACGCAGCAGAAGCTGGAAATAGTTTTGAACGAAACAACACGTATTAGCGTTGTTCCTGTGATGTATCTAATCGATCCTTACTTATCTATCATGTTATTTGACGTTTCGATGGACTCCAGTAACTCTGATGTGAGATACGAAGTTCTCGGACGCAGCTGAAGCTGGAAATAGTTTTAAATGAAACAACACGTATTAGCGTTGTTCCTGTGTAACGTACCTAATCGATCCTTACTCATCTATCATGTTATTTGACGTTTGGACGGACTCCAGTAACTATGATGAGAGATACAAAGTTCTCGGACGCAGTAGAAGCTGGAAATAGTTTTGAACGAAACAACACGTACTAGCGTTGTTCCTGTGATGCATCTAAACGATCCTTACTTATCTAACATGTTATTTGACGTTTGGATGGACTCCAGTAAGTCTGATGTGAGATACAAAGTTTTTGGACGCAGCAGGAACTGGAAATAGTTTTAAACGAAACAACACGAATTAGCGTTGTTCCTGTGATGTATCTAAACGATCCTTACTTATCTACCATGTTATTTGACGTTTGGATGGACTCCAGTAATTCTGATGAGAGATACAAAGATTTCGGACGCAGCAGAAGCTGGAAATAGTTTTGAACGAAACAACACGTATTAGCGTTGTTCCTGTGCTGTATCTAATCGATCCTTACTTATCTATCATGTTATTTGACGTTTGGATGGACTCCAGTAACCCTGACGTGAGATACGATGTTCTCGGACGCAGCAGAAGCTGGAAATAGTTTTAAACGAAACAACACGCATTAACGTTATTCCTGTGATGTATCTAATCGATCCTTACTCATCTATCATGTTATTTGGCGTTTCGATGGACTCCAGTAACTTAGATGTGAGATACGAAGTTCTCGGACGCAGCAGAAGCTGGAAATAGTTTTGAACGAAACAACACGTATTAGCGTTGTTCCTGTGATGTATCTAATCGATCCTTACTTATCTATCATGTTATTTGACGTTTCGATGGACTCCAGTAACTCTGATGTGAGATACGAAGTTCTCGGACGCAGCTGAAGCTGGAAATAGTTTTAAATGAAACAACACGTATTAGCGTTGTTCCTGTGTAACGTACCTAATGGATCCTTACTCATCTATCATGTTATTTGACGTTTGGACGGACTCCAGTAACTATGATGAGAGATACAAAGTTCTCGGACGCAGTAGAAGCTGGAAATAGTTTTGAACGAAACAACACGTACTAGCGATGTTCCTGTGATGTATCTAAACGATCCTTACTCATCTATCATGTTATTTGACGTTTGGACGGACTCCAGTAACTCTGATGTGAGATACAAAGTTCTCGGACGCAGCAGAAGCTGGAAATAGTTTTGAACGAAACAACACGTATTAGCGTTGTTCCTGTGATGTATCTAAACGATCCTTACTTATCTAACATGTTATTTGACGTTTGGATGGACTCCAGTAAGTCTGATGTGAGATACAAAGTTTTTGGACGCAGCAGGAGCTGGAAATAGTTTTAAACGAAACAACACGTATTAGCGTTGTTCCTGTGCTGTATCTAATCGATCCTTACTTATCTATCATGTTATTTGACGTTTCGATGGACTCCAGTAACTCTGATGTGAGATACGACGTTTTCGGACGCAGCAGAATCTGGAAATAGTTTTAAACGAAACAACACGTATTAGCGATGTTCCTGTGATGTACCTAAACGATCCTTACTCATCTATCATGTTATTTGACGTTTGGACGGACTCCAGTAACTCTGATGAGAGATTCAAAGTTCTCGGACGCAGCAGAAGCTGGAAATAGTTTTGAACGAAACAACACGTATTAGCGTTGTTCCTGTGATGTATCTAATCGATCCTTACTTATCTATCATGTTATTTGACGTTTCGATGGACTCCAGTAACTCTGATGTGAGATACGAAGTTCTCGGACGCAGCTGAAGCTGGAAATAGTTTTAAATGAAACAACACGTATTAGCGTTGTTCCTGTGTAACGTACCTAATCGATCCTTACTCATCTATCATGTTATTTGACGTTTGGACGGACTCCAGTAACTATGATGAGAGATACAAAGTTCTCGGACGCAGTAGAAGCTGGAAATAGTTTTGAACGAAACAACACGTATTAGCGTTGTTCCTGTGATGCATCTAAACGATCCTTACTTATCTAACATGTTATTTGACGTTTGGATGGACTCCAGTAAGTCTGATGTGAGATACAAAGTTTTTGGACGCAGCAGGAGCTGGAAATAGTTTTAAACGAAACAACACGTATTAGCGTTGTTCCTGTGATGTATCTAAACGATCCTTACTTATCTAACATGTTATTTGACGTTTGGATGGACTCCAGTAAGTCTGATGTGAGATACAAAGTTTTGGGACGCAGCAGGAGCTGGAAATAGTTTTAAACGAAACAACACGTATTAGCGTTGTTCCTGTGATGTATCTAATCGATCCTTTCTCATCTATCATGTTATTTGACGTTTGGACGGACTCCAGTAACTCTGATGAGAGATACAAAGTTCTCGGACGCAGTAGAAGCTGGAAATAGTTTTGAACGAAACAACACCTATTAGCGTTGTTCCTGTGATGTATCTAAACGATCCTTACTTATCTAACATGTTATTTGACGTTTGGATGGACTCCAGTAAGTCTGATGTGAGATACAAAGTTTTGGGACGCAGCAGGAGCTGGAAATAGTTTTAAACGAAACAACACGTATTAGCGTTGTTCCTGTGATGTATCTAATCGATCCTTACTCATCTATCATATTATTTGACGTTTGGATGGACTCCAGTAACTCTGATGAGAGATACAAAGATTTCGGACGCAGCAGAAACTGGAAATAGTTTTGAACGAAACAACACGCATTAGCGTTGTTCCTGTGTAGTATCTAATCGATCCTTACTCATCTATCATGTTATTTGGCTTTTCGATGGACTCCAGTAACTCTGATGTGAGATAAGAAGTTTTCGGACGCATCAGAAGCTGGAAATAGTTTTAAACGAAACAACACGCATTAGCGATGTTCCTGTGATGTATCTAAACGATCCTTACTCATCTATCATGTTATTTGACGTTTGGACGGACTCCAGTAACTCTGATGAGAGATACAAAGTTCTCGGACGCAGTAGAAGCTGGAAATAGTTTTGACCGAAACAACACGCATTAGCGTTGTTCCTGTGATGTATCTAATCGATCCTTACTCATCTATCATGTTATTTGACGTTTGGATGTACTCTAGGAACTCTGATGTGAGATACAAAGATATCGGACGCAGCAGAAGCTGGAAATAGTTTTGAACGAAACAACACCTATTAGCGTTGTTCCTGTGATGTATCTAAACGATCCTTACTTATCTAACATGTTATTTGACGTTTGGATGGACTCCAGTAAGTCTGATGTGAGATACAAAGTTTTGGGACGCAGCAGGAGCTGGAAATAGTTTTAAACGAAACAACACGTATTAGCGTTGTTCCTGTGATGTATCTAATCGATCCTTACTCATCTATCATGTTATTTGACGTTTGGATGGACTCCAGTGACTCTGATGAGAGATATAAAGATTTCGGACGCAGCAGAAGCTGGAAATAGTTTTGAACGAAACAACACCTATTAGCGTTGTTCCTGTGATGTATCTAAACGATCCTTACTTATCTAACATGTTATTTGACGTTTGGATGGACTCCAGTAAGTCTGATGTGAGATACAAAGTTTTTGGACGCAGCAGGAGCTGGAAATAGTTTTAAACGAAACAACACGTATTAGCGTTGTTCCTGTGATGTATCTAAACGATCCTTACTCTTCTATCATGTTATTTGACGTTTGGACAGACTCCAGTAACTCTGATGTGAGATACAAAGTTCTCGGACGCAGCAGGAGCTGGAAATAGTTTTAAACGAAACAACACTCATTAGCGTTGTTCCTGTGATGTATCTAATCGATCCTTACTCATTTATCATGTTATTTGGCGTTTCGATGGACTCCAGTAACTTTGATGTGAGATACGAAGTTCTCGGACGCAGCTGAAGCTGGAAATAGTTTCAAACGAAACAACAGGTATTAGCGTTGTTCCTGTGCTGTATCTAATCGATCCTTACTTATCTATCATGTTATTTGACGTTTCGATGGACTCCAGTAACTCTGATGTGAGCTACGAAGTTTTCGGACGCAGCAGAAGCTGGAAATAGTTTTAAACGAAACAACACGCATTAGCGATGTTCCTGTGATGTATCTAAACGATCCTTACTCATCTATCATGTTATTTGACGTTTGGACGGACTCCAGTAACTCTGATGTGAGATACAAAGTTCTCGGACGCAGCAGAAGCTGGAAATAGTTTTGAACGAAACAACACGTATTAGCGTTGTTCCTGTGATGTATCTAAACGATCCTTACTTATCTAACATGTTATTTGACGTTTGGATGGACTCCAGTAAGTCTGATGTGAGATACAAAGTTTTTGGACGCAGCAGGAGCTGGAAATAGTTTTAAACGAAACAACACGTATTAGCGTTGTTCCTGTGCTGTATCTAATCGATCCTTACTTATCTATCATGTTATTTGACGTTTCGATGGACTCCAGTAACTCTGATGTGAGATACGACGTTTTCGGACGCAGCAGAATCTGGAAATAGTTTTAAACGAAACAACACGTATTAGCGATGTTCCTGTGATGTACCTAAACGATCCTTACTCATCTATCATGTTATTTGACGTTTGGACGGACTCCAGTAACTCTGATGTGAGATACAAAGTTCTCGTACGCAGCAGAAGCTGGAAATAATTTTGAACGAAACAACACGTATTAGCGTTGTTCCTGTGATGTATCTAAACGATCCTTACTTATCTAACATGTTATTTAACGTTTGGATGGACTCCAGTAAGTCTGATGTGAGATACAAAGTTTTTGGACGCAGCAGAAGCTGGAAATAGTTTTAAACGAAACAACACGTATTAGCGTTGTTCCTGTGATGTATCTAATCGATCATTACTCATCTATCATGTTATTTGACGATTGGATGGACTCCAGTAACTCTGATGAGAGATACAAAGATTTCGGACGCAGCAGAAGCTGGAAATAGGTTTGAACGAAACAACACCTATTAGCGTTGTTCCTGTGATGTATCTAAACGATCCTTACTTATCTAACATGTTATTTGACGTTTGGATGGACTCCAGTAAGTCTGATGTGAGATACAAAGTTTTGGGACGCAGCAGGAGCTGGAAATAGTTTTAAACGAAACAACACGTATTAGCGTTGTTCCTGTGATGTATCTAATCGATCCTTACTCATCTATCATGTTATTTGACGTTTGGACGGACTCCAGTAACTCTGATGAGAGATTCAAAGTTCTCGGACGCAGTAGAAGCTGGAAATAGTTTTGAACGAAATAACACGTATTAGCGTTGTTCTTGTGATGTATCTAAACGATCCTTACTTATCTAACATGTTATTTGACGTTTGGATGGACTCCAGTAAGTCTGATGTGAGATACAAAGTTTTTGGACGCAGCAGGAGCTGGAAATAGTTTCAAACGAAACAACACGTATTAGCGTTGTTCCTGTGCTGTATCTAATCGATCCTTACTCATATATCATGTTACTTGGCGTTTCGATGGACTCCAGTAGCTCTGATGTGAGATACGACGTTTTCGGACGCAGCAGAAGCTGGAAATAGTTTTAAACGAAACAACACGCATTAGCGTTGTTCCTGTGCTGTATCTAATCGATCCTTACTCATATATCATGTTATTTGGTGTTTCGATGGACTCCAGTAGCTCTGATGTGAGATACGACGTTTTCGGACGCAGCAGAAACTGGAAATAGTTTTAAACGAAACAACACGCATTAGCGTTGTTCCTGTGATGTATCTAAACGATACTTACTCATCTATCATGTTACTTGACGTTTGGACGGACTCCAGTAACTCTGATGTGAGATACAAAGTTCTCGGACGCAGCAGAAGCTGGAAATAATTTTGAACGTAACAACACGTGTTACCGTTGTTCCTGTGATGTATCTAAACGATCCTTACTTATCTAACATGTTATTTAACGTTTGGATGGGCTCCAGTAAGTCTGATGTGAGATACAAAGTTTTTGGACGCAGCAGGAGCTGGAAATAGTTTTAAACGAAACAACACATATTAGCGTTGTTCCTGTGCTGTATCTAATCGATCCTTACTTATCTATCATGTTATTTGACGTTTCGATGGACTCCAGTAACTCTGATGTGAGATACGACGTTTTCGGACGCAGCAGAAGCTGGAAATAGTTTTAAACGAAACAACACGTATTAGCGTTGTTCCTGTGATGTATCTAAACGATCCTTACTTATCTAACATGTTATTTGACGTTTGGATGGACTCCAGTAAGTCTGATGTGAGATACAAAGTTTTGGGACGCAGCAGGAGCTGGAAATAGTTTTAAACGAAACAACACGTATTAGCGTTGTTCCTGTGACGTATCTAATCGATCCTTTCTCATCTATCATGTTATTTGACGTTTGGACGGACTCCAGTAACTCTGATGAGAGATACAAAGTTCTCGGACGCAGTAGAAGCTGGAAATAGTTTTGAACGAAACAACACCTATTAGCGTTGTTCCTGTGATGTATCTAAACGATCCTTACTTATCTAACATGTTATTTGACGTTTGGATGGACTCCAGTAAGTCTGATGTGAGATACAAAGTTTTGGGACGCAGCAGGAGCTGGAAATAGTTTTAAACGAAACAACACGTATTAGCGTTGTTCCTGTGATGTATCTAATCGATCCTTACTCATCTATCATATTATTTGACGTTTGGATGGACTCCAGTAACTCTGATGAGAGATACAAAGATTTCGGACGCAGCAGAAACTGGAAATAGTTTTGAACGAAACAACACGCATTAGCGTTGTTCCTGTGTAGTATCTAATCGATCCTTACTCATCTATCATGTTATTTGGCTTTTCGATGGACTCCAGTAACTCTGATGTGAGATACGAAGTTTTCGGACGCATCAGAAGCTGGAAATAGTTTTAAACGAAACAACACGCATTAGCGATGTTCCTGTGATGTATCTAAACGATCCTTACTCATCTATCATGTTATTTGACGTTTGGACGGACTCCAGTAACTCTGATGAGAGATACAAAGTTCTCGGACGCAGTAGAAGCTGGAAATAGTTTTGACCGAAACAACACGCATTAGCGTTGTTCCTGTGATGTATCTAATCGATCCTTACTCATCTATCATGTTATTTGACGTTTGGATGTACTCTAGGAACTCTGATGTGAGATACAAAGATATCGGACGCAGCAGAAGCTGGAAATAGTTTTGAACGAAACAACACCTATTAGCGTTGTTCCTGTGATGTATCTAAACGATCCTTACTTATCTAACATGTTATTTGACGTTTGGATGGACTCCAGTAAGTCTGATGTGAGATACAAAGTTTTGGGACGCAGCAGGAGCTGGAAATAGTTTTAAACGAAACAACACGTATTAGCGTTGTTCCTGTGATGTATCTAATCGATCCTTACTCATCTATCATGTTATTTGACGTTTGGATGGACTCCAGTGACTCTGATGAGAGATATAAAGATTTCGGACGCAGCAGAAGCTGGAAATAGTTTTGAACGAAACAACACCTATTAGCGTTGTTCCTGTGATGTATCTAAACGATCCTTACTTATCTAACATGTTATTTGACGTTTGGATGGACTCCAGTAAGTCTGATGTGAGATACAAAGTTTTTGGACGCAGCAGGAGCTGGAAATAGTTTTAAACGAAACAACACGTATTAGCGTTGTTCCTGTGCTGTATCTAATCGATCCTAACTCATATATCATGTTATTTGGCGTTTCGATGGACTCCAGTAGCTCGGATGTGAGATACGACGTTTTCGGACGCAGCAGAAGCTGGAAATAGTTTTAAACGAAACAACACGCATTAGCGTTGTTCCTGTGATGTATCTAATCGATCCTTACTCATCTATCATGCTATTTGGCGTTTCGATGGACTCCAGTAACTTTGATGTGAGATACGAAGTTCTCGGACGCAGCTGAAGCTGGAAATAGTTTTAAACGAAACAACACGTATTAGCGTTGTTCCTGTGCTGTATCTAATCGATCCTTACTTATCTATCATGTTATTTGACGTTTGGATGGACTCCAGTAACTCTAATGTGAGATACGAAATTTTCGGACGCAGCAGAAGCTGGAAATAGTTTTAAACGAAACAACACCTATTAGCGATGTTCCTGTGATGTATCTAATCGATCCTTACTCATCTATCATGTTATTTTACGTTTGGATGGACTCCAGTATCTCTGATGAGAGATACAAAGATTTCGGACGCAGCAGAAGCTGGAAATAGTTTTGAACGAAACAACACCTATTAGCGATGTTCCTGTGATGTATCTAATCGATCCTTACTCATCTATCATGTTATTTTACGTTTGGATGGACTTCAGTAACTCTGATGTGAGATACAATGTTTTTGGACGCAGAAGAAGCTGGAAATAGTTTTGAACGAAACAACACGTATTAGCGTTGTTCCTGTGATGTATCTAATCGATCCTTACTCATGTATAATGTTATTTGGCGTTTCGATAGACTCCAGTAACTTTGATGTGAGATACGAAGTTCTCGGACGCAGCTGAAGCTGGAAATAATTTTAAATGAAACAACACGTATTAGCGTTGTTCCTGTGATGTATCTAATCGATCCTTACTCATCTATCATGTTATTTGGCGTTTCGATGGACTCCAGTAGCTCTGATGTGAGATACGACGTTTTCGGACGCAGCAGAAGCTGGAAATAGTTTTAAACGAAACAACACGCATTAGCGTTGTTCCTGTGATGTATCTAATCGATCCTAACTTATCTAACATGTTATTTGACGTTTGGATGGACTCCAGTAAGTCTGATGTGAGATACAAAGTTTTTGGACGCAGCAGGAGCTGGAAATAGTTTTAAACGAAACAACACGAATTAGCGTTGTTCCTGTGATGTATCTAAACGATCCTTACTTATCTATCATGTTATTTGGCTTTTCGATGGACTCCAGTAACTCTGATGTGAGATACGAAGTTTTCGGACGCATCAGAAGCTGGAAATAGTTTTAAACGAAACAACACGCATTAGCGATGTTCCTGTGATGTATCTAAACGATCCTTACTCATCTATCATGTTATTTGACGTTTGGACGGACTCCAGTAACTCTGATGAGAGATACAAAGTTCTCGGACGCAGTAGAAGCTGGAAATAGTTTTGACCGAAACAACACGCATTAGCGTTGTTCCTGTGATGTATCTAATCGATCCTTACTCATCTATCATGTTATTTGACGTTTGGATGTACTCTAGGAACTCTGATGTGAGATACAAAGATATCGGACGCAGCAGAAGCTGGAAATAGTTTTGAACGAAACAACACCTATTAGCGTTGTTCCTGTGATGTATCTAAACGATCCTTACTTATCTAACATGTTATTTGACGTTTGGATGGACTCCAGTAAGTCTGATGTGAGATACAAAGTTTTGGGACGCAGCAGGAGCTGGAAATAGTTTTAAACGAAACAACACGTATTAGCGTTGTTCCTGTGATGTATCTAATCGATCCTTACTCATCTATCATGTTATTTGACGTTTGGACGGACTCCAGTAACTCTGATGAGAGATTCAAATTTCTCGGACGCAGTAGAAGCTGGAAATAGTTTTGAACGAAACAACACGTATTAGCGTTGTTCCTGTGATGTATCTAAACGATGCTTACTTATCTAACATGTTATTTAACGTTTGGATGGACTCCAGTAAGTCTGATGTGAGATACAAAGTTTTTGGACGCAGCAGGAGCTGGAAATAGTTTTAAACGAAACAACACATATTAGCGTTGTTCCTGTGCTGTATCTAATCGATCCTTACTTATCTATCATGTTATTTGACGTTTGGACGGACTCCAGTAACTCTGATGAGAGATTCAAATTTCTCGGACGCAGTAGAAGCTGGAAATAGTTTTGAACGAAACAACACGTATTAGCGTTGTTCCTGTGATGTATCTAAACGATCCTTACTTATCTAACATGTTATTTAACGTTTGGATGGACTCCAGTAAGTCTGATGTGAGATACAAAGTTTTTGGACGCAGCAGGAGCTGGAAATAGTTTTAAACGAAACAACACATATTAGCGTTGTTCCTGTGCTGTATCTAATCGATCCTTAGTGATCTATCATGTTATTTGACGTTTGGACGGACTCCAGTAACTCTGATGAGAGATACAAAGTTCTCGGACGCAGTAGAAGCTGGAAATAGTTTTGACCGAAACAACACGCATTAGCGTTGTTCCTGTGATGTATCTAATCGATCCTTACTCATATATCATGTTATTTGACGTTTGGATGTACTCTAGGAATTCTGATGTGAGATACAAAGATATCGGACGCAGCAGAAGCTGGAAATAGTTTTGAACGAAACAACAACTATTAGCGTTGTTCCTGTGATGTATCTAAACGATCCTTACTTATCTAACATGTTATTTGACGTTTGGATGGACTCCAGTAAGTCTGATGTGAGATACAAAGTTTTGGGACGCAGCAGGAGCTGGAAATAGTTTTAAACGAAACAACACGTATTAGCGTTGTTCCTGTGATGTATCTAATCGATCCTTACTCATCTATCATGTTATTTGACGTTTGGATGGGCTCCAGTAACTCTGATGAGAGATACAAAGATTTCGGACGCAGCAGAAGCTGGAAATAGTTTTGAACGAAACAACACCTATTAGCGTTGTTCCTGTGATGTATCTAAACGATCCTTACTTATCTAACATGTTATTTGACGTTTGGATGGACACCAGTATCCCTGATGTGAGATACGAAGTTCTCGGACGCAGCAGAAGCTGGAAATAGTTTTAAACGAAACAACACGTATTAGCGTTGTTCCTGTGATGTATCTAATCGATCCTTACTCATCTATCATGTTATTTGACGTTTGGACGGACTCCAGTAACTCTGATGAGAGATTCAAAGTTCTCGGACGCAGTAGAAGCTGGAAATAGTTTTAAACGAAACAACACGTATTAGCGTTGTTCCTGTGCTGTATCTAATCGATCCTTACTCATATATCATGTTACTTGGCGTTTCGATGGACTCCAGTAGCTCTGATGTGAGATACGACGTTTTCGGACGCAGCAGAAGCTGGAAATAGTTTTAAACGAAACAACACGTATTAGCGTTGTTCCTGTGATGTATCTAATCGATCCTTACTTATCTATCATGTTATTTGACGTTTCGATGCACTCCAGTAACTCTGATGTGAGATACGACGTTTTCGGACGCAGCAGAAGCTGGAAATAGTTTTAAACGAAACAACACGTATTAGCGTTGTTCCTGTGATGTATCTAATCGATCCTTACTTATCTATCATGTTATTTGACGTTTCGATGCACTCCAGTAACTCTGATGTGAGATACGACGTTTTCGGACGCAGCAGAAGCTGGAAATAGTTTTAAACGAAACAACACGTATTAGCGTTGTTCCTGTGATGTATCTAATCGATCCTTACTTATCTATCATGTTATTTGACGTTTGGATGGACTCCAGTAACCCTGACGTGAGATACGATGTTCTCGGACGCAGCAGAAGCTGGAAATAGTTTTAAACGAAACAACACGCATTAGCGTTATTCCTGTGATGTATCTAATCGATCCTTACTCATCTATCATGTTATTTGGCGTTTCGATGGACTCCAGTAACTTAGATGTGAGATACGAAGTTCTCGGACGCAGCAGAAGCTGGAAATAGTTTTGAACGAAACAACACGTATTAGCGTTGTTCCTGTGATGTATCTAATCGATCCTTACTTATCTATCATGTTATTTGACGTTTCGATGGACTCCAGTAACTCTGATGTGAGATACGAAGTTCTCGGACGCAGCTGAAGCTGGAAATAGTTTTAAATGAAACAACACGTATTAGCGTTGTTCCTGTGATGTACCTAATCGATCCTTACTCATCTATCATGTTATTTGACGTTTGGACGGACTCCAGTAACTATGATGAGAGATACAAAGTTCTCGGACGCAGTAGAAGCTGGAAATAGTTTTGAACGAAACAACACGTATTAGCGTTGTTCCTGTGATGCATCTAAACGATCCTTACTTATCTAACATGTTATTTGACGTTTGGATGGACTCCAGTAAGTCTGATGTGAGATACAAAGTTTTTGGACGCAGCAGGAGCTGGAAATAGTTTTAAACGAAACAACACGAATTAGCGTTGTTCCTGTGATGTATCTAAACGATCCTTACTTATCTACCATGTTATTTGACGTTTGGATGGACTCCAGTAAGTCTGATGAGAGATACGAAGATTTCGGACGCAGCAGAAGCTGGAAATAGTTTTGAACGAAACAACACGTATTAGCGTTGTTCCTGTGCTGTATCTAATCGATCCTTACTTATCTATCATGTTATTTGACGTTTGGATGGACTCCAGTAACCCTGACGTGAGATACGATGTTCTCGGACGCAGCAGAAGCTGGAAATAGTTTTAAACGAAACAACACGCATTAGCGTTATTCCT
Organism: Prosopocoilus inquinatus; assembly: GCA_036172665.1. NCBI lineage: Eukaryota > Metazoa > Arthropoda > Insecta > Coleoptera > Lucanidae > Prosopocoilus > Prosopocoilus inquinatus. Next base: position 45,810,682 of record CM069871.1, on the reverse strand, counting down.
GTGATGTATCTAATCGATCCTTACTCATCTATCATGTTATTTGGCGTTTCGATGGACTCCAGTAACTTAGATGTGAGATACGAAGTTCTCGGACGCAGCTGAAGCTAGAAATAGTTTTAAACGAAACAACACGTATTAGCGTTGTTCCTGTGATGTATCTAATCGATCCTTACTCATCTATCATGTTATTTGACGTTTCGACGGACTCCAGTAACTCTGATGTGAGATACAATGTTATCGGACGCAGCAGAAGCTGGAAATAGTTTTGAACGAAACAACACGTATTAGCGTTGTTCCTGTGCTGTATCTAATCGATCCTTACTTATCTATCATGTTATTTGACGTTTGGATGAACTCCAGTAACTCTAATGTGAGATACGAAATTTTCGGACGCAGCAGAAGCTGGAAATAGTTTTGAACGAAACAACACGTATTAGCGTCGTTCCTGTGATGTATCTAAACGATCCTTACTTATCTAACATGTTATTTGACGTTTGGATGGACTCCAGTAAGTCTGATGTGAGATACAAAGTTTTTGGACGCAGCAGGAGCTGGAAATAGTTTTAAACGAAACAACACGTATTAGCGTTGTTCCTGTGATGTATCTAATCGATCCTTACTCATCTATCATGTTAATTGACGTTTGGACCGACTCCAGTAACTCTGATGTGAGATACAAAGTTCTCGGACGCAGCAGAAGCTGGAAATAATTTTGAACGAAACAACACCTATTAGCGTTGTTCCTGTGATGTATCTAAAGGATCCTTACTTATCTAACATGTTATTTGACGTTTGGATGGACTCCAGTAAGTCTGATGTGAGATAAAAAGTTTTGCGACGCAGCAGGAGCTGGAAATAGTTTTAAACGAAACAACACGTATTAGCGTTGTTCCTGTGCTGTATCTAATCGATCCTTACTTATCTATCATGTTATTTGACGTTTCGATGGACTCCAGTAACTCTGATGTGAGATACGAAGTTTTCGGACGCAGCAGAAGCTGGAAATAGTTTTAAACGATACAACACGTATTAGCGTTGTTCCTGTGATGTATCTAATCGATCCTTACTCATCTATCATGTTAATTGACGTTTGGACGGACTCCAGTAACTCTGATGAGAGATTCAAAGTTCTCGGACGCAGTAGAAGCTGGAAATAGTTTTGAACGAAACAACACGTATTAGCGTTGTTCCTGTGATGTATCTAAACGATCCTTACTTATCTAACATGTTATTTGACGTTTGGATGGACTCCAGTAAGTCTGATGTGAGATACAAAGTTTTTGGACGCAGCAGGAGCTGGAAATAGTTTTAAACGAAACAACACGTATTAGCGTTGTTCCTGTGATGTATCTAAACGATCCTTACTCTTCTATCATGTTATTTGAAGTTTGGACAGACTCCAGTAACTCTGATGTGAGATACAAAGTTCTCGGACGCAGCAGGAGCTGGAAATAGTTTTAAACGAAACAACACGCATTAGCGTTGTTCCTGTGATGTATCTAAACGATCCTTACTTATCTAACATGTTATTTGACGTTTGGATGGACTCCAGTAAGTCTGATGTGAGATACAAAGTTTTGGGACGCAGCAGGAGCTGGAAATAGTTTTAAACGAAAGAACACGTATTAGCGTTGTTCCTGTGATGTATCTAATCGATCCTTACTCATCTATCATGTTATTTGACGTTTGGATGGGCTCCAGTAACTCTGATGAGAGATACAAAGATTTCGGACGCAGCAGAAGCTGGAAATAGTTTTGAACGAAACAACACCTATTAGCGTTGTTCCTGTGATGTATCTAAACGATCCTTACTTATCTAACATGTTATTTGACGTTTGGATGGACACCAGTATCCCTGATGTGAGATACGAAGTTCTCGGACGCAGCAGAAGCTGGAAATAGTTTTAAACGAAACAACACGTATTAGCGTTGTTCCTGTGATGTATCTAATCGATCCTTACTCATCTATCATGTTATTTGACGTTTGGACGGACTCCAGTAACTCTGATGAAAGATTAAAAGTTCTCGGACGCAGTAGAAGCTGGAAATAGTTTTAAACGAAACAACACGTATTAGCGTTGTTCCTGTGCTGTATCTAATCGATCCTTACTCATATATCATGTTACTTGGCGTTTCGATGGACTCCAGTAGCTCTGATGTGAGATACGACGTTTTCGGACGCAGCAGAAGCTGGAAATAGTTTTAAACGAAACAACACGTATTAGCGTTGTTCCTGTGATGTATCTAATCGATCCTTACTTATCTATCATGTTATTTGACGTGTCGATGCACTCCAGTAACTCTGATGTGAGATACGACGTTTTCGGACGCAGCAGAAGCTGGAAATAGTTTTAAACGAAACAACACGTATTAGCGTTGTTCCTGTGATGTATCTAATCGATCCTTACTTATCTATCATGTTATTTGACGTTTCGATGCACTCCAGTAACTCTGATGTGAGATACGACGTTTTCGGACGCAGCAGAAGCTGGAAATAGTTTTAAACGAAACAACACGTATTAGCGTTGTTCCTGTGATGTATCTAATCGATCCTTACTCATCTATCATGTTATTTGACGTTTGGATGGGCTATAGTAACTCTGATGAGAGATACAAAGATTTCGGACGCAGCAGAAGCTGGAAATAGTTTTGAACGAAACAACACGTATTAGCGTTGTCCCTGTGCTGTATCTAATCGATCCTTACTTATCTATCATGTTATTTGACGTTTGGATGGACTCCAGTAACCCTGACGTGAGATACGATGTTCTCGGACGCAGCAGAAGCTGGAAATAGTTTTAAACGAAACAACACGCATTAGCGTTATTCCTGTGATGTATCTAATCGATCCTTACTCATCTATCATGTTATTTGGCGTTTCGATGGACTCCAGTAACTTAGATGTGAGATACGAAGTTCTCGGACGCAGCAGAAGCTGGAAATAGTTTTGAACGAAACAACACGTATTAGCGTTGTTCCTGTGATGTATCTAATCGATCCTTACTTATCTATCATGTTATTTGACGTTTCGATGGACTCCAGTAACTCTGATGTGAGATACGAAGTTCTCGGACGCAGCTGAAGCTGGAAATAGTTTTAAATGAAACAACACGTATTAGCGTTGTTCCTGTGATGTACCTAATCGATCCTTACTCATCTATCATGTTATTTGACGTTTGGACGGACTCCAGTAACTATGATGAGAGATACAAAGTTCTCGGACGCAGTAGAAGCTGGAAATAGTTTTGAACGAAACAACACGTATTAGCGTTGTTCCTGTGATGTATCTAAACGATCCTTACTTATCTACCATGTTATTTGACGTTTGGATGGACTCCAGTAAGTCTGATGAGAGATACAAAGATTTCGGACGCAGCAGAAGCTGGAAATAGTTTTGAACGAAACAACACGTATTAGCGTTGTTCCTGTGCTGTATCTAATCGATCCTTACTTATCTATCATGTTATTTGACGTTTGGATGGACTCCAGTAACCCTGACGTGAGATACGATGTTCTCGGACGCAGCAGAAGCTGGAAATAGTTTTAAACGAAACAACACGCATTAGCGTTATTCCTGTGATGTATCTAATCGATCCTTACTCATCTATCATGTTATTTGGCGTTTCGATGGACTCCAGTAACTTAGATGTGAGATACGAAGTTCTCGGACGCAGCTGAAGCTAGAAATAGTTTTAAACGAAACAACACGTATTAGCGTTGTTCCTGTGATGTATCTAATCGATCCTTACTCATCTATCATGTTATTTGACGTTTCGACGGACTCCAGTAACTCTGATGTGAGATACAATGTTATCGGACGCAGCAGAAGCTGGAAATAGTTTTGAACGAAACAACACGTATTAGCGTTGTTCCTGTGCTGTATCTAATCGATCCTTACTTATCTATCATGTTATTTGACGTTTGGATGAACTCCAGTAACTCTAATGTGAGATACGAAATTTTCGGACGCAGCAGAAGCTGGAAATAGTTTTGAACGAAACAACACGTATTAGCGTCGTTCCTGAGATGTATCTAAACGATCCTTACTTATCTAACATGTTATTTGACGTTTGGATGGACTCCAGTAAGTCTGATGTGAGATACAAAGTTTTTGGACGCAGCAGGAGCTGGAAATAGTTTTAAACGAAACAACACGTATTAGCGTTGTTCCTGTGATGTATCTAAACGATCCTTACTCATCTATCATGTTAATTGACGTTTGGACGGACTCCAGTAACTCTGATGTGAGATACAAAGTTCTCGGACGCAGCAGAAGCTGGAAATAATTTTGAACGAAACAACACATATTAGCGTTGTTCCTGTGATGTATCTAAAGGATCCTTACTTATCTAACATGTTATTTGACGTTTGGATGGACTCCAGTAAGTCTGATGTGAGATAAAAAGTTTTGCGACGCAGCAGGAGCTGGAAATAGTTTTAAACGAAACAACACGCATTAGCGTTGTTCCTGTGCTGTATCTAATCGATCCTTACTCATATATCATGTTATTTGGTGTTTCGATGGACTCCAGTAGCTCTGATGTGAGATACGACGTTTTCGGACGCAGCAGAAACTGGAAATAGTTTTAAACGAAACAACACGCATTAGCGTTGTTCCTGTGATGTATCTAATCGATCCTTACTTATCTATCATGTTATTTGACGTTTGGATGGACTCCAGTAACCCTGACGTGAGATACGATGTTCTCGGACGCAGCAGAAGCTGGAAATAGTTTTAAAAGAAACAACACGCATTAGCGATGTTCCTGTGATGTATCTAAACGATACTTACTCATCTATCATGTTATTTGACGTTTGGACGGACTCCAGTAACTCTGATGTGAGATACAAAGTTCTCGGACGCAGCAGAAGCTGGAAATAATTTTGAACGTAACAACACGTGTTACCGTTGTTCCTGTGATGTATCTAAACGATCCTTACTTATCTAACATGTTATTTAACGTTTGGATGGACTCCAGTAAGTCTGATGTGAGATACAAAGTTTTTGGACGCAGCAGGAGCTGGAAATAGTTTTAAACGAAACAACACATATTAGCGTTGTTCCTGTGCTGTATCTAATCGATCCTTACTTATCTATCATGTTATTTGACGTTTCGATGGACTCCAGTAACTCTGATGTGAGATACGACGTTTTCGGACGCAGCAGAAGCTGGAAATAGTTTTAAACGAAACAACACGTATTAGCGTTGTTCCTGTGATGTATCTAAACGCTCCTTACTTATCTAACATGTTATTTGACGTTTGGATGGACTCCAGTAAGTCTGATGTGAGATACAAAGTTTTGGGACGCAGCAGGAGCTGGAAATAGTTTTAAACGAAACAACACGTATTAGCGTTGTTCCTGTGATGTATCTAATCGATCCTTTCTCATCTATCATGTTATTTGACGTTTGGACGGACTCCAGTAACTCTGATGAGAGATACAAAGTTCTCGGACGCAGTAGAAGCTGGAAATAGTTTTGAACGAAACAACACCTATTAGCGTTGTTCCTGTGATGTATCTAAACGATCCTTACTTATCTAACATGTTATTTGACGTTTGGATGGACTCCAGTAAGTCTGATGTGAGATACAAAGTTTTGGGACGCAGCAGGAGCTGGAAATAGTTTTAAACGAAACAACACGTATTAGCGTTGTTCCTGTGATGTATCTAATCGATCCTTACTCATCTATCATATTATTTGACGTTTGGATGGACTCCAGTAACTCTGATGAGAGATACAAAGATTTCGGACGCAGCAGAAACTGGAAATAGTTTTGAACGAAACAACACGCATTAGCGTTGTTCCTGTGTAGTATCTAATCGATCCTTACTCATCTATCATGTTATTTGGCTTTTCGATGGACTCCAGTAACTCTGATGTGAGATACGAAGTTTTCGGACGCATCAGAAGCTGGAAATAGTTTTAAACGAAACAGCACGCATTAGGGATGTTCCTGTGATGTATCTAAACGATCCTTACTCATCTATCATGTTATTTGACGTTTGGACGGACTCCAGTAACTCTGATGAGAGATACAAAGTTCTCGGACGCAGTAGAAGCTGGAAATAGTTTTGACCGAAACAACACGCATTAGCGTTGTTCCTGTGATGTATCTAATCGATCCTTACTCATCTATCATGTTATTTGACGTTTGGATGTACTCTAGGAACTCTGATGTGAGATACAAAGATATCGGACGCAGCAGAAGCTGGAAATAGTTTTGAACGAAACAACACCTATTAGCGTTGTTCCTGTGATGTATCTAAACGATCCTTACTTATCTAACATGTTATTTGACGTTTGGATGGACTCCAGTAAGTCTGATGTGAGATACAAAGTTTTGGGACGCAGCAGGAGCTGGAAATAGTTTTAAACGAAACAACACGTATTAGCGTTGTTCCTGTGATGTATCTAATCGATCCTTACTCATCTATCATGTTATTTGACGTTTGGATGGACTCCAGTGACTCTGATGAGAGATATAAAGATTTCGGACGCAGCAGAAGCTGGAAATAGTTTTGAACGAAACAACACCTATTAGCGTTGTTCCTGTGATGTATCTAAACGATCCTTACTCTTCTATCATGTTATTTGACGTTTGGACAGACTCCAGTAACTCTGATGTGAGATACAAAGTTCTCGGACGCAGCAGGAGCTGGAAATAGTTTTAAACGAAACAACACGCATTAGCGTTGTTCCTGTGATGTATCTAATCGATCCTTACTCATTTATCATGTTATTTGGCGTTTCGATGGACTCCAGTAACTTTGATGTGAGATACGAAGTTCTCGGACGCAGCTGAAGCTGGAAATAGTTTCAAACGAAACAACAGGTATTAGCGTTGTTCCTGTGCTGTATCTAATCGATCCTTACTTATCTATCATGTTATTTGACATTTCGATGGACTCCAGTAACTCTGATGTGAGCTACGAAGTTTTCGGACGCAGCAGAAGCTGGAAACAGTTTTAAACGAAACAACACGCATTAGCGATGTTCCTGTGATGTATCTAAACGATCCTTACTCATCTATCATGTTATTTGACGTTTGGACGGACTCCAGTAACTCTGATGTGAGATACAAAGTTCTCGGACGCAGCAGAAGCTGGAAATAGTTTTGAACGAAACAACACGTATTAGCGTTGTTCCTGTGATGTATCTAAACGATCCTTACTTATCTAACATGTTATTTGACGTTTGGATGGACTCCAGTAAGTCTGATGTGAGATACAAAGTTTTTGGACGCAGCAGGAGCTGGAAATAGTTTTAAAGGAAACAACACGTATTAGCGTTGTTCCTGTGCTGTATCTAATCGATCCTTACTTATCTATCATGTTATTTGACGTTTCGATGGACTCCAGTAACTCTGATGTGAGATACGACGTTTTCGGACGCAGCAGAATCTGGAAATAGTTTTAAACGAAACAACACGTATTAGCGATGTTCCTGTGATGTACCTAAACGATCCTTACTCATCTATCATGTTATTTGACGTTTGGACGGACTCCAGTAACTCTGATGTGAGATACAAAGTTCTCGTACGCAGCAGAAGCTGGAAATAATTTTGAACGAAACAACACGTATTAGCGTTGTTCCTGTGATGTATCTAAACGATCCTTACTTATCTAACATGTTATTTAACGTTTGGATGGACTCCAGTAAGTCTGATGTGAGATACAAAGTTTTTGGACGCAGCAGAAGCTGGAAATAGTTTTAAACGAAACAACACGTATTAGCGTTGTTCCTGTGATGTATCTAATCGATCCTTACTCATCTATCATGTTATTTGACGATTGGATGGACTCCAGTAGCTCTGATGAGAGATACAAAGATTTCGGACGCAGCAGAAGCTGGAAATAGGTTTGAACGAAACAACACCTATTAGCGTTGTTCCTGTGATGTATCTAAACGATCCTTACTTATCTAACATGTTATTTGACGTTTGGATGGACTCCAGTAAGTCTGATGTGAGATACAAAGTTTTGGGACGCAGCAGGAGCTGGAAATAGTTCTAAACGAAACAACACGTATTAGCGTTGTTCCTGTGATGTATCTAATCGATCCTTACTCATCTATCATGTTATTTGACGTTTGGACGGACTCCAGTAACTCTGATGAGAGATTCAAAGTTCTCGGACGCAGTAGAAGCTGGAAATAGTTTTAAACGAAATAACACGTATTAGCGTTGTTCTTGTGATGTATCTAAACGATCCTTACTTATCTAACATGTTATTTGACGTTTGGATGGACTCCAGTAAGTCTGATGTGAGATACAAAGATTTTGGACGCAGCAGGAGCTGGAAATAGTTTCAAACGAAACAACACGTATTAGCGTTGTTCCTGTGCTGTATCTAATCGATCCTTACTCATATATCATGTTACTTGGCGTTTCGATGGACTCCAGTAGCTCTGATGTGAGATACGACGTTTTCGGACGCAGCAGAAGCTGGAAATAGTTTTAAACGAAACAACACGCATTAGCGTTGTTCCTGTGCTGTATCTAATCGATCCTTACTCATATATCATGTTATTTGGTGTTTCGATGGACTCCAGTAGCTCTGATGTGAGATACGACGGTTTCGGACGCAGCAGAAACTGGAAATAGTTTTAAACGAAACAACACGCATTAGCGTTGTTCCTGTGATGTATCTAATCGATCCTTACTTATCTATCATGTTATTTGACGTTTGGATGGACTCCAGTAACCCTGACGTGAGATACGATGTTCTCGGACGCAGCAGAAGCTGGAAATAGTTTTAAAAGAAACAACACGCATTAGCGATGTTCCTGTGATGTATCTAAACGATACTTACTCATCTATCATGTTATTTGACGTTTGGACGGACTCCAGTAACTCTGATGTGAGATACAAAGTTCTCGGACGCAGCAGAAGCTGGAAATAATTTTGAACGTAACAACACGTGTTACCGTTGTTCCTGTGATGTATCTAAACGATCCTTACTTATCTAACATGTTATTTAACGTTTGGATGGACTCCAGTAAGTCTGATGTGAGATACAAAGTTTTTGGACGCAGCAGGAGCTGGAAATAGTTTTAAACGAAACAACACATATTAGCGTTGTTCCTGTGCTGTATCTAATCGATCCTTACTTATCTATCATGTTATTTGACGTTTGGATGGACTCCAGTAAGTCTGATGTGAGATACAAAGTTTTTGGACGCAGCAGGAGCTGGAAATAGTTTTAAACGAAACAACACATATTAGCGTTGTTCCTGTGCTGTATCTAATCGATCCTTTCTCATCTATCATGTTATTTGACGTTTGGACGGACTCCAGTAACTCTGATGAGAGATACAAAGTTCTCGGACGCAGTAGAAGCTGGAAATAGTTTTGAACGAAACAACACCTATTAGCGTTGTTCCTGTGATGTATCTAAACGATCCTTACTTATCTAACATGTTATTTGACGTTTGGATGGACTCCAGTAAGTCTGATGTGAGATACAAAGTTTTGGGACGCAGCAATAGCTGGAAATAGTTTTAAACGAAACAACACGTATTAGCGTTGTTCCTGTGATGTATCTAATCGATCCTTACTCATCTATCATATTATTTGACGTTTGGATGGACTCCAGTAACTCTGATGAGAGATACAAAGATTTCGGACGCAGCAGAAACTGGAAATAGTTTTGAACGAAACAACACGCATTAGCGTTGTTCCTGTGTAGTATCTAATCGATCCTTACTCATCTATCATGTTATTTGGCTTTTCGATGGACTCCAGTAACTCTGATGTGAGATACGAAGTTTTCGGACGCATCAGAAGCTGGAAATAGTTTTAAACGAAACAACACACATTAGCGATGTTCCTGTGATGTATCTAAACGATCCCTACTCATCTATCATGTTATTTGACGTTTGGACGGACTCCAGTAACTCTGATGAGAGATACAAAGTTCTCGGACGCAGTAGAAGCTGGAAATAGTTTTGACCGAAACAACACGCATTAGCGTTGTTCCTGTGATGTATCTAATCGATCCTTACTCATCTATCATGTTATTTGACGTTTGGATGTACTCTAGGAACTCTGATGTGAGATACAAAGATATCGGACGCAGCAGAAGCTGGAAATAGTTTTGAACGAAACAACACCTATTAGCGTTGTTCCTGTGATGTATCTAAACGATCCTTACTTATCTAACATGTTATTTGACGTTTGGATGGACTCCAGTAAGTCTGATGTGAGATACAAAGTTTTGGGACGCAGCAGGAGCTGGAAATAGTTTTAAACGAAACAACACGTATTAGCGTTGTTCCTGTGATGTATCTAATCGATCCTTACTCATCTATCATGTTATTTGACGTTTGGATGGACTCCAGTGACTCTGATGAGAGATATAAAGATTTCGGACGCAGCAGAAGCTGGAAATAGTTTTGAGCGAAACAACACCTATTAGCGTTGTTCCTGTGATGTATCTAAACGATCCTTACTTATCTAACATGTTATTTGACGTTTGGATGGACTCCAGTAAGTCTGATGTGAGATACAAAGTTTTTGGACGCAGCAGGAGCTGGAAATAGTTTTAAACGAAACAACACGTATTAGCGTTGTTCCTGTGCTGTATCTAATCGATCCTAACTCATATATCATGTTATTTGGCGTTTCGATGGACTCCAGTAGCTCTGATGTGAGATACGACGTTTTCGGACGCAGCAGAAGCTGGAAATAGTTTTAAACGAAACAACACGCATTAGCGTTGTTCCTGTGATGTATCTAATCGATCCTTACTCATCTATCATGCTATTTGGCGTTTCGATGGACTCCAGTAACTCTAATGTGAGATACGAAATTTTCGGACGCAGCAGAAGCTGGAAATAGTTTTAAACGAAACAACACCTATTAGCGATGTTCCTGTGATGTATCTAATCGATCCTTACTCATCTATCATGTTATTTTACGTTTGGATGGACTTCAGTAACTCTGATGTGAGATACAATGTTTTTGGACGCAGCAGAAGCTGGAAATAGTTTTGAACGAAACAACACGTATTAGCGTTGTTCCTGTGATGTATCTAATCGATCCTTACTCATCTATAATGTTATTTGGCGTTTCGATAGACTCCAGTAACTTTGATGTGAGATACGAAGTTCTCGGACGCAGCTGAAGCTGGAAATAGTTTTAAACGAAACAACACGTATTAGCGTTGTTCCTGTGCTGTATCTAATCGATCCTTACTTATCTATCATGTTATTTGACGTTTGGATGGACTCCAGTAACTCTAATGTGAGATACGAAATTTTCGGACGCAGCAGAAGCTGGAAATAGTTTTAAACGAAACAACACCTATTAGCGATGTTCCTGTGATGTATCTAATCGATCCTTACTCATCTATCATGTTATTTTACGTTTGGATGGACTCCAGTATCTCTGATGAGAGATACAAAGATTTCGGACGCAGCAGAAGCTGGAAATAGTTTTGAACGAAACAACACCTATTAGCGATGTTCCTGTGATGTATCTAATCGATCCTTACTCATCTATCATGTTATTTTACGTTTGGATGGACTTCAGTAACTCTGATGTGAGATACAATGTTTTTGGACGCAGCAGAAGCTGGAAATAGTTTTGAACGAAACAACACGTATTAGCGTTGTTCCTGTGATGTATCTAATCGATCCTTACTCATCTATAATGTTATTTGGCGTTTCGATAGACTCCAGTAACTTTGATGTGAGATACGAAGTTCTCGGACGCAGCTGAAGCTGGAAATAATTTTAAATGAAACAACACGTATTAGCGTTGTTCCTGTGATGTGTCTAATCGATCCTTACTCATCTATCATGTTATTTGGCGTTTCGATGGACTCCAGTAGCTCTGATGTGAGATACGACGTTTTCGGACGCAGCAGAAGCTGGAAATAGTTTTAAACGAAACAACACGCATTAGCGTTGTTCCTGTGCTGTATCTAATCGATCCTTACTCATCTATCATGTTATTTGGCGTTTCGATGGACTCCAGTAGCTCTGATGTGAGATACGACGTTTTCGGACGCAGCAGAAGCTGGAAATAGTTTTAAACGAAACAACACGCATTAGCGTTGTTCCTGTGATGTATCTAATCTATCCTTACTCATCTATCATGTCATTAGGCGTTTCGATGGACTCCAGTAACTTTGATGTGAGATACGAAGTTCTCGGACGCAGCTGAAGCTGGAAATAGTTTTAAATGAAACAACACGTATTAGCGTTGTTCCTGTGATGTATCTAATCGATCCTTACTCATCTATCATGTTATTTGGCGTTTCGATGGACTCCAGTAACTCTGATGTGAGATACGACGTTTTCGGACGCAGCAGAAGCTGGAAATAGTTTTAAACGAAACAACACGCATTAGCGTTGTTCCTGTGATGTATCTAATCGATCCTTACTCATCTATCATGTTATTTGGCGTTTCGATGGACTCCAGTAGCTCTGATGTGAGATACGACGTTTTCGGACGCAGCAGAAGCTGGAAATAGTTTTAAACGAAACAACACGCATTAGCGTTGTTCCTGTGATGTATCTAATCGATCCTTACTTATCTATCATGTTATTTGACGTTTGGATGGACAGCAGTAACCCTGATGTGAGATACGAAGTTCTCGGACGCAGCAGAAGCTGGAAATAGTTTTAAAAGAAACAACACGTATTAGCGTTGTTCCTGTGATATATCTAATCGATCCTTACTCATCTATCATGTTATTTGACGTTTGGACGGACTCCAGTAACTCTGATGAGAGATTCAAAGTTCTCGGACGCAGCAGAAGCTGGAAATAGTTTTGAACGAAACAACACGTATTAGCGTTGTTCCTGTGATGTATCTAATCGATCCTTACTTATCTATCATGTTATTTGACGTTTCGATGGACTCCAGTAACTCTGATGTGAGATACGAAGTTCTCGGACGCAGCTGAAGCTGGAAATAGTTTTAAATGAAACAACACGTATTAGCGTTGTTCCTGTGTAACGTACCTAATCGATCCTTACTCATCTATCATGTTATTTGACGTTTGGACGGACTCCAGTAACTATGATGAGAGATACAAAGTTCTCGGACGCAGTAGAAGCTGGAAATAGTTTTGAACGAAACAACACGTATTAGCGTTGTTCCTGTGATGCATCTAAACGATCCTTACTTATCTAACATGTTATTTGACGTTTGGATGGACTCCAGTAAGTCTGATGTGAGATACAAAGTTTTTGGACGCAGCAGGAGCTGGAAATAGTTTTAAACGAAACAACACGAATTAGCGTTGTTCCTGTGATGTATCTAAACGATCCTTACTTATCTACCATGTTATTTGACGTTTGGATGGACTCCAGTAAGTCTAATGAGAGATACAAAGATTTCGGACGCAGCAGAAGCTGGAAATAGTTTTGAACGAAACAACACGTATTAGCGTTGTTCCTGTGCTGTATCTAATCGATCCTTACTTATCTATCATGTTATTTGACGTTTGGATGGACTCCAGTAACCCTGACGTGAGATACGATGTTCTCGGACGCAGCAGAAGCTGGAAATAGTTTTAAACGAAACAACACGCATTAGCGTTATTCCTGTGATGTATCTAATCGATCCTTACTCATCTATCATGTTATTTGGCGTTTCGATGGACTCCAGTAACTTAGATGTGAGATACGAAGTTCTCGGACGCAGCAGAAGCTGGAAATAGTTTTGAACGAAACAACACGTATTAGCGTTGTTCCTGTGATGTATCTAATCGATCCTTACTTATCTATCATGTTATTTGACGTTTCGATGGACTCCAGTAACTCTGATGTGAGATACGAAGTTCTCGGACGCAGCTGAAGCTGGAAATAGTTTTAAATGAAACAACACGTATTAGCGTTGTTCCTGTGATGTACCTAATCGATCCTTACTCATCTATCATGTTATTTGACGTTTGGACGGACTCCAGTAACTATGATGAGAGATACAAAGTTCTCGGACGCAGTAGAAGCTGGAAATAGTTTTGAACGAAACAACACGTATTAGCGTTGTTCCTGTGATGCATCTAAACGATCCTTACTTATCTAACATGTTATTTGACGTTTGGATGGACTCCAGTAAGTCTGATGTGAGATACAAAGTTTTTGGACGCAGCAGGAGCTGGAAATAGTTTTAAACGAAACAACACGAATTAGCGTTGTTCCTGTGATGTATCTAAACGATCCTTACTTATCTACCATGTTATTTGACGTTTGGATGGACTCCACTAAGTCTGATGAGAGATACAAAGATTTCGGACGCAGCAGAAGCTGGAAATAGTTTTGAACGAAACAACACGTATTAGCGTTGTTCCTGTGCTGTATCTAATCGATCCTTACTTATCTATCATGTTATTTGACGTTTGGATGGACTCCAGTAACCCTGACGTGAGATACGATGTTCTCGGACGCAGCAGAAGCTGGAAATAGTTTTAAACGAAACAACACGCATTAGCGTTATTCCTGTGATGTATCTAATCGATCCTTACTCATCTATCATGTTATTTGGCGTTTCGATGGACTCCAGTAACTTAGATGTGAGATACGAAGTTCTCGGACGCAGCAGAAGCTAGAAATAGTTTTGAACGAAACAACACGTATTAGCGTTGTTCCTGTGATGTATCTAAACGATCCTTACTTATCTAACATGTTATTTGACGTTTGGATGGACTCCAGTAAGTCTGATGTGAGATACAAAGTTTTTGGACGCAGCAGGAGCTGGAAATAGTTTTAAACGAAACAACACGTATTAGCGTTGTTCCTGTGCTGTATCTAATCGATCCTAACTCATATATCATGTTATTTGGCGTTTCGATGGACTCCAGTAACCCTGACGTGAGATACGATGTTCTCGGCCGCAGCAGAAGCTGGAAATAGTTTTAAACGAAACAACACGCATTAGCGTTATTCCTGTGTAGTATCTAATCGATCCTTACTTATCTATCATGTTATTTGACGTTTCGATGGACTCCAGTAACTCTGATGTGAGATACGAAGTTTTCGGACGCAGCAGAAGCTGGAAATAGTTTTAAACGAAACAACACGCATTAGCGATGTTCCTGTGATGTATCTAAACGATACTTACTCATCTATCATGTTATTTGACGTTTGAACGGACTCCAGTAACTCTGATGTGAGATAAAAAGTTCTCGGACGCAGCAGAAGCTGGAAATAATTTTGAACGAAACAACACGCATTAGCGTTGTTCCTGTGATGTATCTAAACGATCATTACTTATCTAACATGTTATTTAACGTTTGGATGGACTCCAGTAAGTCTGATGTGAGATACAAAGTTTTTGGACGCAGCAGGAGCTGGAAATAGTTTTAAACGAAACAACACGTATTAGCGTTGTTCCTGTGCTGTATCTAATCGATCCTTACTTATCTATCATGTTATTTGACGTTTCGATGGACTCCAGTAACTCTGATGTGAGATACGACGTTTTCGGACGCAGCAGAAGCTGGAAATAGTTT
Organism: Prosopocoilus inquinatus; assembly: GCA_036172665.1. Lineage (NCBI taxonomy): Eukaryota > Metazoa > Arthropoda > Insecta > Coleoptera > Lucanidae > Prosopocoilus > Prosopocoilus inquinatus. The sequence continues at coordinate 45,795,216 of CM069871.1, read as the reverse complement.
TAAACGAAACAACACGTATTAGCGTTGTTCCTGTGATGTATCTAATCGATCCTTACTTATCTATCATGTTATTTGACGTTTGGATGGACTCCAGTAACCCTGACGTGAGATACGAAGTTCTCGGACGCAGCAGAAGCTGGAAATAGTTTTAAACGAAACAACACGTATTAGCGTTGTTCCTGTGATGTATCTAATCGATCCTTACTCATCTATCATGTTATTTGACGTTTCGACGGACTCCAGTAACTGTGATGTGAGATACAAAGTTCTCGGACGCAGCAGAAGCTGGAAATAATTTTGAACGAAACAACACCTATTAGCGTTGTTCCTGTGATGTATCTAAAGGATCCTTACTTATCTAACATGTTATTTGACGTTTGGATGGACTCCAGTAAGTCTGATGTGAGATAAAAAGTTTTGCGACGCAGCAGGAGCTGGAAATAGTTTTAAACGAAACAACACGTATTAGCGTTGTTCCTGTGCTGTATCTAATCGATCCTTACTTATCTATCATATTATTTGACGTTTCGATGGACTCCAGTAACTCTGATGTGAGATACGAAGTTTTCGGACGCAGCAGAAGCTGGAAATAGTTTTAAACGATACAACACGTATTAGCGTTGTTCCTGTGATGTATCTAATCGATCCTTACTCATCTATCATGTTAATTGACGTTTGGACGGACTCCAGTAACTCTGATGAGAGATTCAAAGTTCTCGGACGCAGTAGAAGCTGGAAATAGTTTTGAACGAAACAACACGTATTAGCGTTGTTCCTGTGATGTATCTAAACGATCCTTACTTATCTAACATGTTATTTGACGTTTGGATGGACTCCAGTAAGTCTGATGTGAGATACAAAGTTTTTGGACGCAGCAGGAGCTGGAAATAGTTTTAAACGAAACAACACGTATTAGCGTTGTTCCTGTGATGTATCTAAACGATCCTTACTCATCTATCATGTTATTTGACGTTTGGACAGACTCCAGTAACTCTGATGTGAGATACAAAGTTCTCGGACGCAGCAGGAGCTGGAAATAGTTTTAAACGAAACAACACGCATTAGCGTTGTTCCTGTGATGTATCTAATCGATCCTTACTCATTTATCATGTTATTTGGCGTTTCGATGGACTCCAGTAACTTTGATGTGAGATACGAAGTTCTCGGACGCAGCTGAAGCTGGAAATAGTTTCAAATGAAACAACAGGTATTAGCGTTGTTCCTGTGCTGTATCTAATCGATCCTTACTTATCTATCATGTTATTTGACGTTTCGATGGACTCCAGTAACTCTGATGTGAGCTACGAAGTTTTCGGACGCAGCAGAAGCTGGAAATAGTTTTAAACGAAACAACACGCATTAGCGATGTTCCTGTGATGTATCTAAACGATCCTTACTCATCTATCATGTTATTTGACGTTTGGACGGACTCCAGTAACTCTGATGTGAGATACAAAGTTCTCGGACGCAGCAGAAGCTGGAAATAGTTTTGAACGAAACAACACGTATTAGCGTTGTTCCTGTGATGTATCTAAACGATCCTTACTTATATAACATGTTATTTGACGTTTGGATGGACTCCAGTAAGTCTGATGTGAGATACAAAGTTTTTGGACGCAGCAGGAGCTGGAAATAGTTTTAAACGAAACAACACGTATTAGCGTTGTTCCTGTGCTGTATCTAATCGATCCTTACTTATCTATCATGTTATTTGACGTTTCGATGGACTCCAGTAACTCTGATGTGAGATACGACGTTTTCGGACGCAGCAGAATCTGGAAATAGTTTTAAACGAAACAACACGTATTAGCGATGTTCCTGTGATGTACCTAAACGATCCTTACTCATCTATCATGTTATTTGACGTTTGGACGGACTCCAGTAACTCTGATGAGAGATTCAAAGTTCTCGGACGCAGCAGAAGCTGGAAATAGTTTTGAACGAAACAACACGTATTAGCGTTGTTCCTGTGATGTATCTAATCGATCCTTACTTATCTATCATGTTATTTGACGTTTCGATGGACTCCAGTAACTCTGATGTGAGATACGAAGTTCTCGGACGCAGCTGAAGCTGGAAATAGTTTTAAATGAAACAACACGTATTAGCGTTGTTCCTGTGTAACGTACCTAATCGATCCTTACTCATCTATCATGTTATTTGACGTTTGGACGGACTCCAGTAACTATGATGAGAGATACAAAGTTCTCGGACGCATTAGAAGCTGGAAATAGTTTTGAACGAAACAACACGTATTAGCGTTGTTCCTGTGATGCATCTAAACGATCCTTACTTATCTAACATGTTATTTGACGTTTGGATGGACTCCAGTAAGTCTGATGTGAGATACAAAGTTTTTGGACGCAGCAGGAGCTGGAAATAGTTTTAAACGAAACAACACGAATTAGCGTTGTTCCTGTGATGTATCTAAACGATCCTTACTTATCTACCATGTTATTTGACGTTTGGATGGACTCCAGTAAGTCTGATGAGAGATACAAAGATTTCGGACGCAGCAGAAGCTGGAAATAGTTTTGAACGAAACAACACGTATTAGCGTTGTTCCTGTGCTGTATCTAATCGATCCTTACTTATCTATCATGTTATTTGACGTTTGGATGGACTCCAGTAACCCTGACGTGAGATACGATGTTCTCGGACGCAGCAGAAGCTGGAAATAGTTCTAAACGAAACAACACGCATTAGCGTTATTCCTGTGATGTATCTAATCGATCCTTACTCATCTATCATGTTATTTGGCGTTTCGATGGACTCCAGTAACTTAGATGTGAGATACGAAGTTCTCGGACGCAGCTGAAGCTAGAAATAGTTTTAAACGAAACAACACGTATTAGCGTTGTTCCTGTGATGTATCTAATCGATCCTTACTCATCTATCATGTTATTTGACGTTTGGACGGACTCCAGTAACTCTGATGAGAGATTCAAAGTTCTCGGACGCAGTAGAAGCTAGAAATAGTTTTGAACGAAACAACACGTATTAGCGTTGTTCCTGTGATGTATCTAAACGATCCTTACTTATCTAACATGTTATTTGACGTTTGGATGGACTCCAGTAAGTCTGATGTGAGATACAAAGTTTTTGGACGCAGCAGGAGCTGGAAATAGTTTTAAACGAAACAACACGTATTAGCGTTGTTCCTGTGCTGTATCTAATCGATCCTAACTCATATATCATGTTATTTGGCGTTTCGATGGACTCCAGTAACCCTGACGTGAGATACGATGTTCTCGGACGCAGCAGAAGCTGGAAATAGTTTTAAACGAAACAACACGCATTAGCGTTATTCCTGTGTAGTATCTAATCGATCCTTACTTATCTATCATGTTATTTGACGTTTCGATGGACTCCAGTAACTCTGATGTGAGATACGAAGTTTTCGGACGCAGCAGAAGCTGGAAATAGTTTTAAACGAAACAACACGCATTAGCGATGTTCCTGTGATGTATCTAAACGATACTTACTCATCTATCATGTTATTTGACGTTTGAACGGACTCCAGTAACTCTGATGTGAGATAAAAAGTTCTCGGACGCAGCAGAAGCTGGAAATAATTTTGAACGAAACAACACGCATTAGCGTTGTTCCTGTGATGTATCTAAACGTTCATTACTTATCTAACATGTTATTTAACGTTTGGATGGACTCCAGTAAGTCTGATGTGAGATACAAAGTTTTTGGACGCAGCAGGAGCTGGAAATAGTTTTAAACGAAACAACACGTATTAGCGTTGTTCCTGTGCTGTATCTAATCGATCCTTACTTATCTATCATGTTATTTGACGTTTCGATGGACTCCAGTAACTCTGATGTGAGATACGACGTTTTCGGACGCAGCAGAAGCTGGAAATAGTTTTAAACGAAACAACACGTATTAGCGTTGTTCCTGTGATGTATCTAATCGATCCTTACTTATCTATCATGTTATTTGACGTTTGGATGGACTCCAGTAACCCTGACGTGAGATACGAAGTTCTCGGACGCAGCAGAAGCTGGAAATAGTTTTAAACCAAACAACACGTATTAGCGTTGTTCCTGTGATGTATCTAATCGATCCTTACTCATCTATCATGTTATTTGACGTTTCGACGGACTCCAGTAACTCTGATGTGAGATACAAAGTTATCGGACGCAGCAGAAGCTGGAAATAGTTTTGAACGAAACAACACGTATTAGCGTTGTTCCTGTGCTGTACCTAATCGATCCTTACTTATCTATCATGTTATTTGACGTTTGGATGAACTCCAGTAACTCTAATGTGAGATACGAAATTTTCGGACGCAGCAGAAGCTGGAAATAGTTTTGAACGAAACAACACGTATTAGCGTCGTTCCTGTGATGTATCTAAACGATCCTTACTTATCTAACATGTTATTTGACGTTTGGATGGACTCCAGTAAGTCTGATGTGAGATACAAAGTTTTTGGACGCAGCAGGAGCTGGAAATAGTTTTAAACGAAACAACACGTATTAGCGTTGTTCCTGTGATGTATCTAAACGATCCTTACTCATCTATCATGTTAATTGACGTTTGGACGGACTCCAGTAACTCTGATGTGAGATACAAAGTTCTCGGACGCAGCAGAAGCTGGAAATAATTTTGAACGAAACAACACCTATTAGCGTTGTTCCTGTGATGTATCTAAAGGATCCTTACTTATCTAACATGTTATTTGACGTTTGGATGGACTCCAGTAAGTCTGATGTGAGATAAAAAGTTTTGCGACGCAGCAGGAGCTGGAAATAGTTTTAAACGAAACAACACGTATTAGCGTTGTTCCTGTGCTGTATCTAATCGATCCTTACTTATCTATCATGTTATTTGACGTTTCGATGGACTCCAGTAACTCTGATGTGAGATACGAAGTTTTCGGACGCAGCAGAAGCTGGAAATAGTTTTAAACGATACAACACTTATTAGCGTTGTTCCTGTGATGTATCTAATCGATCCTTACTCATCTATCATGTTAATTGACGTTTGGACGGACTCCAGTAACTCTGATGAGAGATTCAAAGTTCTCGGACGCAGTAGAAGCTGGAAATAGTTTTGAACGAAACAACACGTATTAGCGTTGTTCCTGTGATGTATCTAAACGATCCTTACTTATCTAACATGTTATTTGACGTTTGGATGGACTCCAGTAAGTCTGATGTGAGATACAAAGTTTTTGGACGCAGCAGGAGCTGGAAATAGTTTTAAACGAAACAACACGTATTAGCGTTGTTCCTGTGATGTATCTAAACGATCCTTACTCATCTATCATGTTATTTGACGTTTGGACAGACTCCAGTAACTCTGATGTGAGATACAAAGTTCTCGGACGCAGCAGGAGCTGGAAATAGTTTTAAACGAAACAACACGCATTAGCGTTGTTCCTGTGATGTATCTAATCGATCCTTACTCATTTATCATGTTATTTGGCGTTTCGATGGACTCCAGTAACTTTGATGTGAGATACGAAGTTCTCGGACGCAGCTGAAGCTGGAAATAGTTTCAAACGAAACAACAGGTATTAGCGTTGTTCCTGTGCTGTATCTAATCGATCCTTACTTATCTATCATGTTATTTGACGTTTCGATGGACTCCAGTAACTCTGATGTGAGCTACGAAGTTTTCGGACGCAGCAGAAGCTGGAAATAGTTTTAAACGAAACAACACGCATTAGCGATGTTCCTGTGATGTATCTAAACGATCCTTACTCATCTATTATGTTATTTGACGTTTGGACGGACTCCAGTAACTCTGATGTGAGATACAAAGTTCTCGGACGCAGCAGAAGCTGGAAATAGTTTTGAACGAAACAACACGTATTAGCGTTGTTCCTGTGATGTATCTAAACGATCCTTACTTATCTAACATGTTATTTGACGTTTGGATGGACTCCAGTAAGTCTGATGTGAGATACAAAGTTTTTGGACGCAGCAGGAGCTGGAAATAGTTTTAAACGAAACAACACGTATTAGCGTTGTTCCTGTGCTGTATCTAATCGATCCTTACTTATCTATCATGTTATTTTACGTTTCGATGGACTCCAGTAACTCTGATGTGAGATACGACGTTTTCGGACGCAGCAGAATCTGGAAATAGTTTTAAACGAAACAACACGTATTAGCGATGTTCCTGTGATGTACCTAAACGATCCTTACTCATCTATCATGTTATTTGACGTTTGGACGGACTCCAGTAACTCTGATGTGAGATACAAAGTTCTCGTACGCAGCAGAAGCTGGAAATAATTTTGAACGAAACAACACGTATTAGCGTTGTTCCTGTGATGTATCTAAACGATCCTTACTTATCTAACATGTTATTTAACGTTTGGATGGACTCCAGTAAGTCTGATGTGAGATACAAAGTTTTTGGACGCAGCAGAAGCTGGAAATAGTTTTAAACGAAACAACACGTATTAGCGTTGTTCCTGTGATGTATCTAATCGATCCTTACTCATCTATCATGTTATTTGACGATTGGATGGACTCCAGTAACTCTGATGAGAGATTCAAAGTTCTCGGACGCAGTAGAAGCTGGAAATAGTTTTGAACGAAATAACACGTATTAGCGTTGTTCTTGTGATGTATCTAAACGATCCTTACTTATCTAACATGTTATTTGACGTTTGGATGGACTCCAGTATGTCTGATGTGAGATACAAAGTTTTTGGACGCAGCAGGAGCTGGAAATAGTTTCAAACGAAACAACACGTATTAGCGTTGTTCCTGTGCTGTATCTAATCGATCCTTACTCATATATCATGTTACTTGGCGTTTCGATGGACTCCAGTAGCTCTGATGTGAGATACGACGTTTTCGGACGCAGCAGAAGCTGGAAATAGTTTTAAACGAAACAACACGCATTAGCGTTGTTCCTGTGCTGTATCTAATCGATCCTTACTCATATATCATGTTATTTGGTGTTTCGATGGACTCCAGTAGCTCTGATGTGAGATACGACGTTTTCGGACGCAGCAGAAACTGGAAATAGTTTTAAACGAAACAACACGCATTAGCGTTGTTCCTGTGATGTATCTAATCGATCCTTACTTATCTATCATGTTATTTGACGTTTGGATGGACTCCAGTAACCCTGACGTGAGATACGATGTTCTCGGACGCAGCAGAAGCTGGAAATAGTTTTAAAAGAAACAACACGCATTAGCGATGTTCCTGTGATGTATCTAAACGATACTTACTCATCTATCATGTTATTTGACGTTTGGACGGACTCCAGTAACTCTGATGTGAGATACAAAGTTCTCGGACGCAGCAGAAGCTGGAAATAATTTTGAACGTAACAACACGTGTTACCGTTGTTCCTGTGATGTATCTAAACGATCCTTACTTATCTAACATGTTATTTAACGTTTGGATGGACTCCAGTAAGTCTGATGTGAGATACAAAGTTTTTGGACGCAGCAGGAGCTGGAAATAGTTTTAAACGAAACAACACATATTAGCGTTGTTCCTGTGCTGTATCTAATCGATCCTTACTTATCTATCATGTTATTTGACGTTTCGATGGACTCCAGTAACTCTGATGTGAGATACGACGTTTTCGGACGCAGCAGAAGCTGGAAATAGTTTTAAACGAAACAACACGTATTAGCGTTGTTCCTGTGATGTATCTAAACGATCCTTACTTATCTAACATGTTATTTGACGTTTGGATGGACTCCAGTAAGTCTGATGTGAGATACAAAGTTTTGGGACGCAGCAGGAGCTGGAAATAGTTTTAAACGAAACAACACGTATTAGCGTTGTTCCTGTGATGTATCTAATCGATCCTTTCTCATCTATCATGTTATTTGACGTTTGGACGGACTCCAGTAACTCTGATGAGAGATACAAAGTTCTCGGACGCAGTAGAAGCTGGAAATAGTTTTGAACGAAACAACACCTATTAGCGTTGTTCCTGTGATGTATCTAAACGATCCTTACTTATCTAACATGTTATTTGACGTTTGGATGGACTCCAGTAAGTCTGATGTGAGATACAAAGTTTTGGGACGCAGCAGGAGCTGGAAATAGTTTTAAACGAAACAACACGTATTAGCGTTGTTCCTGTGATGTATCTAATCGATCCTTACTCATCTATCATATTATTTGACGTTTGGATGGACTCCAGTAACTCTGATGAGAGATACAAAGGTTTCGGACGTAGCAGAAACTGGAAATAGTTTTGAACGAAACAACACGCATTAGCGTTGTTCCTGTGTAGTATCTAATCGATCCTTACTCATCTATCATGTTATTTGGCTTTTCGATGGACTCCAGTAACTATGATGTGAGATACGAAGTTTTCGGACGCATCAGAAGCTGGAAATAGTTTTAAACGAAACAACACGCATTAGCGATGTTCCTGTGATGTATCTAAACGATCCTTACTCATCTATCATGTTAATTGACGTTTGGACGGACTCCAGTAACTCTGATGAGAGATACAAAGTTCTCGGACGCAGTAGAAGCTGGAAATAGTTTTGACCGAAACAACACGCATTAGCGTTGTTCCTGTGATGTATCTAATCGATCCTTACTCATCTATCATGTTATTTGACGTTTGGATGTACTCTAGGAACTCTGATGTGAGATACAAAGATATCGGACGCAGCAGAAGCTGGAAATAGTTTTGAACGAAACAACACCTATTAGCGTTGTTCCTGTGATGTATCTAAACGATCCTTACTTATCTAACATGTTATTTGACGTTTGGATGGACTCCAGTAAGTCTGATGTGAGATACAAAGTTTTGGGACGCAGCAGGAGCTGGAAATAGTTTTAAACGAAACAACACGTATTAGCGTTGTTCCTGTGATGTATCTAATCGATCCTTACTCATCTATCATGTTATTTGACGTTTGGACGGACTCCAGTAACTCTGATGAGAGATTCAAATTTCTCGGACGCAGTAGAAGCTGGAAATAGTTTTGAACGAAACAACACGTATTAGCGTTGTTCCTGTGATGTATCTAAACGATCCTTACTTATCTAACATGTTATTTAACGTTTGGATGGACTCCAGTAAGTCTGATGTGAGATACAAAGTTTTTGGACGCAGCAGGAGCTGGAAATAGTTTTAAACGAAACAACACATATTAGCGTTGTTCCTGTGCTGTATCTAATCGATCCTTACTTATCTATCATGTTATTTGACGTTTGGACGGACTCCAGTAACTCTGATGAGAGATTCAAATTTCTCGGACGCAGTAGAAGCTGGAAATAGTTTTGAACGAAACAACACGTATTAGCGTTGTTCCTGTGATGTATCTAAACGATCCTTACTTATCTAACATGTTATTTAACGTTTGGATGGACTCCAGTAAGTCTGATGTGAGATACAAATTTTTTGGACGCAGCAGGAGCTGGAAATAGTTTTAAACGAAACAACACATATTAGCGTTGTTCCTGTGCTGTATCTAATCGATCCTTACTCATCTATCATGTTATTTGACGTTTGGACGGACTCCAGTAACTCTGATGAGAGATACAAAGTTCTCGGACGCAGTAGAAGCTGGAAATAGTTTTGACCGAAACAACACGCATTAGCGTTGTTCCTGTGATGTATCTAATCGATCCTTACTCATCTATCATGTTATTTGACGTTTGGACGGACTCCAGTAACTCTGATGAGAGATTCAAAGTTCTCGGACGCAGTAGAAGCTGGAAATAGTTTTAAACGAAACAACACGTATTAGCGTTGTTCCTGTGCTGTATCTAATCGATCCTTACTCATATATCATGTTACTTGGCGTTTCGATGGACTCCAGTAGCTCTGATGTGAGATACGACGTTTTCGGACGCAGCAGAAGCTGGAAATAGTTTTAAACGAAACAACACGTATTAGCGTTGTTCCTGTGATGTATCTAATCGATCCTTACTTATCTATCATGTTATTTGACGTTTCGATGCACTCCAGTAACTCTGATGTGAGATACGACGTTTTCGGACGCAGCAGAAGCTGGAAATAGTTTTAAACGAAACAACACGTATTAGCGTTGTTCCTGTGATGTATCTAATCGATCCTTACTTATCTATCATGTTATTTGACGTTTCGATGCACTCCAGTAACTCTGATGTGAGATACGACGTTTTCGGACGCAGCAGAAGCTGGAAATAGTTTTAAACGAAACAACACGTATTAGCGTTGTTCCTGTGATGTATCTAATCGATCCTTACTCATCTATCATGTTATTTGACGTTTGGATGGGCTCCAGTAACTCTGATGAGAGATACAAAGATTTCGGACGCAGCAGAAGCTGGAAATAGTTTTGAACGAAACAACACGTATTAGCGTTGTTCCTGTGCTGTATCTAATCGATCCTTACTTATCTATCATGTTATTTGACGTTTGGATGGACTCCAGTAACCCTGACGTGAGATACGATGTTCTCGGACGCAGCAGAAGCTGGAAATAGTTTTAAACGAAACAACACGCATTAGCGTTATTCCTGTGATGTATCTAATCGATCCTTACTCATCTATCATGTTATTTGGCGTTTCGATGGACTCCAGTAACTTAGATGTGAGATACGAAGTTCTCGGACGCAGCAGAAGCTGGAAATAGTTTTGAACGAAACAACACGTATTAGCGTTGTTCCTGTGATGTATCTAATCGATCCTTACTTATCTATCATGTTATTTGACGTTTCGATGGACTCCAGTAACTCTGATGTGAGATACGAAGTTCTCGGACGCAGCTGAAGCTGGAAATAGTTTTAAATGAAACAACACGTATTAGCGTTGTTCCTGTGATGTACCTAATCGATCCTTACTCATCTATCATGTTATTTGACGTTTGGACGGACTCCAGTAACTATGATGAGAGATACAAAGTTCTCGGACGCAGTAGAAGCTGGAAATAGTTTTGAATGAAACAACACGTATTAGCGTTGTTCCTGTGATGTATCTAAACGATCCTTACTTATCTAACATGTTATTTAACGTTTGGATGGACTCCAGTAAGTCTGATGTGAGATACAAAGTTTTTGGACGCAGCAGGAGCTGGAAATAGTTTTAAACGAAACAACACATATTAGCGTTGTTCCTGTGCTGTATCTAATCGATCCTTACTTATCTATCATGTTATTTGACGTTTGGACGGACTCCAGTAACTCTGATGAGAGATTCAAATTTCTCGGACGCAGTAGAAGCTGGAAATAGTTTTGAACGAAACAACACGTATTAGCGTTGTTCCTGTGATGTATCTAAACGATCCTTACTTATCTAACATGTTATTTAACGTTTGGATGGACTCCAGTAAGTCTGATGTGAGATACAAAGTTTTTGGACGCAGCAGGAGCTGGAAATAGTTTTAAACGAAACAACACATATTAGCGTTGTTCCTGTGCTGTATCTAATCGATCCTTACTCATCTATCATGTTATTTGACGTTTGGACGGACTCCAGTAACTCTGATGAGAGATACAAAGTTCTCGGACGCAGTAGAAGCTGGAAATAGTTTTGACCGAAACAACACGCATTAGCGTTGTTCCTGTGATGTATCTAATCGATCCTTACTCATCTATCATGTTATTTGACGTTTGGACGGACTCCAGTAACTCTGATGAGAGATTCAAAGTTCTCGGACGCAGTAGAAGCTGGAAATAGTTTTAAACGAAACAACACGTATTAGCGTTGTTCCTGTGCTGTATCTAATCGATCCTTACTCATATATCATGTTACTTGGCGTTTCGATGGACTCCAGTAGCTCTGATGTGAGATACGACGTTTTCGGACGCAGCAGAAGCTGGAAATAGTTTTAAACGAAACAACACGTATTAGCGTTGTTCCTGTGATGTATCTAATCGATCCTTACTTATCTATCATGTTATTTGACGTTTCGATGCACTCCAGTAACTCTGATGTGAGATACGACGTTTTCGGACGCAGCAGAAGCTGGAAATAGTTTTAAACGAAACAACACGTATTAGCGTTGTTCCTGTGATGTATCTAATCGATCCTTACTTATCTATCATGTTATTTGACGTTTCGATGCACTCCAGTAACTCTGATGTGAGATACGACGTTTTCGGACGCAGCAGAAGCTGGAAATAGTTTTAAACGAAACAACACGTATTAGCGTTGTTCCTGTGATGTATCTAATCGATCCTTACTCATCTATCATGTTATTTGACGTTTGGATGGGCTCCAGTAACTCTGATGAGAGATACAAAGATTTCGGACGCAGCAGAAGCTGGAAATAGTTTTGAACGAAACAACACGTATTAGCGTTGTTCCTGTGCTGTATCTAATCGATCCTTACTTATCTATCATGTTATTTGACGTTTGGATGGACTCCAGTAACCCTGACGTGAGATACGATGTTCTCGGACGCAGCAGAAGCTGGAAATAGTTTTAAACGAAACAACACGCATTAGCGTTATTCCTGTGATGTATCTAATCGATCCTTACTCATCTATCATGTTATTTGGCGTTTCGATGGACTCCAGTAACTTAGATGTGAGATACGAAGTTCTCGGACGCAGCAGAAGCTGGAAATAGTTTTGAACGAAACAACACGTATTAGCGTTGTTCCTGTGATGTATCTAATCGATCCTTACTTATCTATCATGTTATTTGACGTTTCGATGGACTCCAGTAACTCTGATGTGAGATACGAAGTTCTCGGACGCAGCTGAAGCTGGAAATAGTTTTAAATGAAACAACACGTATTAGCGTTGTTCCTGTGATGTACCTAATCGATCCTTACTCATCTATCATGTTATTTGACGTTTGGACGGACTCCAGTAACTATGATGAGAGATACAAAGTTCTCGGACGCAGTAGAAGCTGGAAATAGTTTTGAATGAAACAACACGTATTAGCGTTGTTCCTGTGATGCATCTAAACGATCCTTACTTATCTAACATGTTATTTGACGTTTGGATGGACTCCAGTAAGTCTGATGTGAGATACAAAGTTTTTGGACGCAGCAGGAGCTGGAAATAGTTTTAAACGAAACAACACGAATTAGCGTTGTTCCTGTGATGTATCTAAACGATCCTTACTTATCTACCATGTTATTTGACGTTTGGATGGACTCCAGTAAGTCTGATGAGAGATACAAAGATTTCGGACGCAGCAGAAGCTGGAAATAGTTTTGAACGAAACAACACGTATTAGCGTTGTTCCTGTGCTGTATCTTATCGATCCTTACTTATCTATCATGTTATTTGACGTTTGGATGGACTCCAGTAACCCTGACGTGAGATACGATGTTCTCGGACCCAGCAGAAGCTGGAAATTGTTTTGAACGAAACAACACGTATTAGCGTTGTTCCTGTGCTGTATCTAATCGATCCTTACTTATCTATCATGTTATTTGACGTTTGGACGGACTCCAGTAACTCTGATGTGAGATACAAAGTTCTCGGACGCAGCAGAAGCTGGAAATAATTTTGAACGAAACAACACCTATTAGCGTTGTCCCTGTGATGTATCTAAAGGATCCTTACTTATCTAACATGTTATTTGACGTTTGGATGGACTCCAGTAAGTCTGATGTGAGATAAAAAGTTTTGCGACGCAGCAGGAGCTGGAAATAGTTTTAAACGAAACAACACGTATTAGCGTTGTTCCTGTGCTGTATCTAATCGATCCTTACTTATCTATCATGTTATTTGACGTTTCGATGGACTCCAGTAACTCTGATGTGAGATACGAAGTTTTCGGACGCAGCAGAAGCTGGAAATAGTTTTAAACGATACAACACGTATTAGCGTTGTTCCTGTGATGTATCTAATCGATCCTTACTCATCTATCATGTTAATTGACGTTTGGACGGACTCCAGTAACTCTGATGAGAGATTCAAAGTTCTCGGACGCAGTAGAAGCTGGAAATAGTTTTGAACGAAACAACACGTATTAGCGTTGTTCCTGTGATGTATCTAAACGATCCTTACTCATCTATCATGTTATTTGACGTTTGGACAGACTCCAGTAACTCTGATGTGAGATACAAAGTTCTCGGACGCAGCAGAAGCTGGAAATAGTTTTAAACGAAACAACACGCATTAGCGATGTTCCTGTGATGTATCTAAACGATCCTTACTCATCTATCATGTTATTTGACGTTTGGACGGACTCCAGTAACTCTGATGTGAGATACAAAGTTCTCGGACGCAGCAGAAGCTGGAAATAGTTTTGAACGAAACAACACGTATTAGCGTTGTTCCTGTGATGTATCTAAACGATCCTTACTTATCTAACATGTTATTTGACGTTTGGATGGACTCCAGTAAGTCTGATGTGAGATACAAAGTTTTTGGACGCAGCAGGAGCTGGAAATAGTTTTAAACGAAACAACACGTATTAGCGTTGTTCCTGTGCTGTATCTAATCGATCCTTACTTATCTATCATGTTATTTGACGTTTCGATGGACTCCAGTAACTCTGATGTGAGATACGACGTTTTCGGACGCAGCAGAATCTGGAAATAGTTTTAAACGAAACAACACGTATTAGCGATGTTCCTGTGATGTACCTAAACGATCCTTACTCATCTATCATGTTATTTGACGTTTGGACGGACTCCAGTAACTCTGATGTGAGATACAAAGTTCTCGTACGCAGCAGAAGCTGGAAATAATTTTGAACGAAACAACACGTATTAGCGTTGTTCCTGTGATGTATCTAAACGATCCTTACTTATCTAACATGTTATTTAACGTTTGGATGGACTCCAGTAAGTCTGATGTGAGATACAAAGTTTTTGGACGCAGCAGAAGCTGGAAATAGTTTTAAACGAAACAACACGTATTAGCGTTGTTCCTGTGATGTATCTAATCGATCCTTACTCATCTATCATGTTATTTGACGATTGGATGGACTCCAGTAACTCTGATGAGAGATACAAAGATTTCGGACGCAGCAGAAGCTGGAAATAGGTTTGAACGAAACAACACCTATTAGCGTTGTTCCTGTGATGTATCTAAACGATCCTTACTTATCTAACATGTTATTTGACGTTTGGATGGACTCCAGTAAGTCTGATGTGAGATACAAAGTTTTGGGACGCAGCAGGAGCTGGAAATAGTTTTAAACGAAACAACACGTATTAGCGTTGTTCCTGTGATGTATCTAATCGATCCTTACTCATCTATCATGTTATTTGACGTTTGGACGGACTCCAGTAACTCTGATGTGAGATTCAAAGTTCTCGGACGCAGTAGAAGCTGGAAATAGTTTTGAACGAAATAACACGTATTAGCGTTGTTCTTGTGATGTATCTAAACGATCCTTACTTATCTAACATGTTATTTGACGTTTGGATGGACTCCAGTAAGTCTGATGTGAGATACAAAGTTTTTGGACGCAGCAGGAGCTGGAAATAGTTTCAAACGAAACAACACGTATTAGCGTTGTTCCTGTGCTGTATCTAATCGATCCTTACTCATATATCATGTTACTTGGCGTTTCGATGGACTCCAGTAGCTCTGATGTGAGATACGACGTTTATGGACGCAGCAGAAGCTGGAAATAGTTTTAAACGAAACAACACGCATTAGCGTTGTTCCTGTGATGTATCTAATCGATCCTTACTCATATATCATGTTATTTGGTGTTTCGATGGACTCCAGTAGCTCTGATGTGAGATACGACGTTTTCGGACGCAGCAGAAACTGGAAATAGTTTTAAACGAAACAACACGCATTAGCGTTGTTCCTGTGATGTATCTAATCGATCCTTACTTATCTATCATGTTATTTGACGTTTGGATGGACTCCAGTAACCCTGACGTGAGATACGATGTTCTCGGACGCAGCAGAAGCTGGAAATAGTTTTAAAAGAAACAACACGCATTAGCGATGTTCCTGTGATGTATCTAAACGATACTTACTCATCTATCATGTTATTTGACGTTTGGACGGACTCCAGTAACTCTGATGTGAGATACAAAGTTCTCGGACGCAGCAGAAGCTGGAAATAATTTTGAACGTAACAACACGTGTTACCGTTGTTCCTGTGATGTATCTAAACGATCCTTACTTATCTAACATGTTATTTAACGTTTGGATGGACTCCAGTAAGTCTGATGTGAGATACAATGTTTTTGGACGCAGCAGGAGCTGGAAATAGTTTTAAACGAAACAACACATATTAGCGTTGTTCCTGTGCTGTATCTAATCGATCCTTACTTATCTATCATGTTATTTGACGTTTCGATGGACTCCAGTAACTCTGATGTGAGATACGACGTTTTCGGACGCAGCAGAAGCTGGAAATAGTTTTAAACGAAACAACACGTATTAGCGTTGTTCCTGTGATGTATCTAAACGATCCTTACTTATCTAACATGTTATTTGACGTTTGGACGGACTCCAGTAACTCTGATGAGAGATACAAAGTTCTCGGACGCAGTAGAAGCTGGAAATAGTTTTGAACGAAACAACACCTATTAGCGTTGTTCCTGTGATGTATCTAAACGATCCTTACTTATCTAACATGTTATTTGACGTTTGGATGGACTCCAGTAAGTCTGATGTGAGATACAAAGTTTTGGGACGCAGCAGGAGCTGGAAATAGTTTTAAACGAAACAACACGTATTAGCGTTGTTCCTGTGATGTATCTAATCGATCCTTACTCATCTATCATATTATTTGACGTTTGGATGGACTCCAGTAACTCTGATGAGAGATACAAAGATTTCGGACGCAGCAGAAACTGGAAATAGTTTTGAACGAAACAACACGCATTAGCGTTGTTCCTGTGTAGTATCTAATCGATCCTTACTCATCTATCATGTTATTTGGCTTTTCGATGGACTCCAGTAACTCTGATGTGAGATACGAAGTTTTCGGACGCATCAGAAGCTGGAAATAGTTTTAAACGAAACAACACGCATTAGCGATGTTCCTGTGATGTATCTAAACGATCCTTACACATCTATCATGTTATTTGACGTTTGGACGGACTCCAGTAACTCTGATGAGAGATACAAAGTTCTCGGACGCAGTAGAAGCTGGAAATAGTTTTGACCGAAACAACACGCATTAGCGTTGTTCCTGTGATGTATCTAATCGATCCTTACTCATCTATCATGTTATTTGACGTTTGGATGTACTCTAGGAACTCTGATGTGAGATACAAAGATATCGGACGCAGCAGAAGCTGGAAATAGTTTTGAACGAAACAACACGTATTAGCGTTGTTCCTGTGATGTATCTAATCGATCCTTACTCATCTATCATGTTATTTGACGTTTGGACGGACTCCAGTAACTCTGATGAGAGATTCAAATTTCTCGGACGCAGTAGAAGCTGGAAATAGTTTTGAACGAAACAACACGTATTAGCGTTGTTCCTGTGATGTATCTAAACGATCCTTACTTATCTAACATGTTATTTAACGTTTGGATGGACTCCAGTAAGTCTGATGTGAGATACAAAGTTTTTGGACGCAGCAGGAGCTGGAAATAGTTTTAAACGAAACAACACATATTAGCGTTGTTCCTGTGCTGTATCTAATCGATCCTTACTTATCTATCATGTTATTTGACGTTTGGACGGACTCCAGTAACTCTGATGAGAGATTCAAATTTCTCGGACGCAGTAGAAGCTGGAAATAGTTTTGAACGAAACAACACGTATTAGCGTTGTTCCTGTGATGTATCTAAACGATCCTTACTTATCTAACATGTTATTTAACGTTTGGATGGACTCCAGTAAGTCTGATGTGAGATACAAAGTTTTTGGACGCAGCAGGAGCTGGAAATAGTTTTAAACGAAACAACATATATTAGCGTTGTTCCTGTGCTGTATCTAATCGATCCTTACTCATCTATCATGTTATTTGACGTTTGGACGGACTCCAGTAACTCTGATGAGAGATACAAAGTTCTCGGACGCAGTAGAAGCTGGAAATAGTTTTGACCGAAACAACACGCATTAGCGTTGTTCCTGTGATGTATCTAATCGATCCTTACTCATATATCATGTTATTTGACGTTTGGATGTACTCTAGGAACTCTGATGTGAGATACAAAGATATCGGACGCAGCAGAAGCTGGAAATAGTTTTGAACGAAACAACAACTATTAGCGTTGTTCCTGTGATGTATCTAAACGATCCTTACTTATCTAACATGTTATTTGACGTTTGGATGGACTTCAGTAAGTCTGATGTGAGATACAAAGTTTTGGGACGCAGCAGGAGCTGGAAATAGTTTTAAACGAAACAACACGTATTAGCGTTGTTCCTGTGATGTATCTAATCGATCCTTACTCATCTATCATGTTATTTGATGTTTGGATGGGCTCCAGTAACTCTGATGAGAGATACAAAGATTTCGGACGCAGCAGAAGCTGGAAATAGTTTTGAACGAAACAACACCTATTAGCGTTGTTCCTGTGATGTATCTAAACGATCCTTACTTATCTAACATGTTATTTGACGTTTGGATGGACACCAGTATCCCTGATGTGAGATACGAAGTTCTCGGACGCAGCAGAAGCTGGAAATAGTTTTAAACGAAACAACACGTATTAGCGTTGTTCCTGTGATGTATCTAATCGATCCTTACTCATCTATCATGTTATTTGACGTTTGGACGGACTCCAGTAACTCTGATGAGAGATTCAAAGTTCTCGGACGCAGTAGAAGCTGGAAATAGTTTTAAACGAAACAACACGTATTAGCGTTGTTCCTGTGCTGTATCTAATCGATCCTTACTCATATATCATGTTACTTGGCGTTTCGATGGACTCCAGTAGCTCTGATGTGAGATACGACGTTTTCGGACGCAGCAGAAGCTGGAAATAGTTTTAAACGAAACAACACGTATTAGCGTTGTTCCTGTGATGTATCTAATCGATCCTTACTTATCTATCATGTTATTTGACGTTTCGATGCACTCCAGTAACTCTGATGTGAGATACGACGTTTTCGGACGCAGCAGAAGCTGGAAATAGTTTTAAACGAAACAACACGTATTAGCGTTGTTCCTGTGATGTATCTAATCGATCCTTACTTATCTATCATGTTATTTGACGTTTCGATGCACTCCAGTAACTCTGATGTGAGATACGACGTTTTCGGACGCAGCAGAAGCTGGAAATAGTTTTAAAGGAAACAACACGTATTAGCGTTGTTCCTGTGATGTATCTAATCGATCCTTACTCATCTATCATGTTATTTGACGTTTGGATGGGCTCCAGTAACTCTGATGAGAGATACAAAGATTTCGGACGCAGCAGAAGCTGGAAATAGTTTTGAACGAAACAACACGTATTAGCGTTGTTCCTGTGCTGTATCTAATCGATCCTTACTTATCTATCATGTTATTTGACGTTTGGATGGACTCCAGTAACCCTGACGTGAGATACGATGTTCTCGGACGCAGCAGAAGCTGGAAATAGTTTTAAACGAAACAACACGCATTAGCGTTATTCCTGTGATGTATCTAATCGATCCTTACTCATCTATCATGTTATTTGGCGTTTCGATGGACTCCAGTAACTTAGATGTGAGATACGAAGTTCTCGGACGCAGCAGAAGCTGGAAATAGTTTTGAACGAAACAACACGTATTAGCGTTGTTCCTATGCTGTATCTAATCGATCCTTACTTATCTATCATGTTATTTGACGTTTGGATGGACTCCAGTAACCCTGACGTGAGATACGATGTTCTCGGACGCAGCAGAAGCTGGAAATAGTTTTAAACGAAACAACACGCATTAGCGTTATTCCTGTGATGTATCTAATCGATCCTTACTCATCTATCATGTTATTTGGCGTTTCGATGGACTCCAGTAACTTAGATGTGAGATACGAAGTTCTCGGACGCAGCAGAAGCTGGAAATAGTTTTGAACGAAACAACACGTATTAGCGTTGTTCCTGTGATGTATCTAATCGATCCTTACTTATCTATCATGTTATTTGACGTTTCGATGGACTCCAGTAACTCTGATGTGAGATACGAAGTTCTCGGACGCAGCAGAAGCTGGAAATAGTTTTGAACGAAACAACACGTATTAGCGTTGTTCCTGTGCTGTATCTAATCGATCCTTACTTATCTATCATGTTATTTGACGTTTGGATGGACTCCAGTAACCCTGACGTGAGATACGATGTTCTCGGAGGCAGCAGAAGCTGGAAATAGTTTTAAACGAAACAACACGCATTAGCGTTATTCCTGTGATGTATCTAATCGATCCTTACTCATCTATCATGTTATTTGGCGTTTCGATGGACTCCAGTAACTTTGATGTGAGATACGAAGTTCTCGGACGCAGCTGAAGCTGGAAATAGTTTTAAATGAAACAACACGTATTAGCGTTGTTCCTGTGATGTACCTAATCGATCCTTACTCATCTATCATGTTATTTGACGTTTGGACGGACTCCAGTAACTATGATGAGAGATACAAAGTTCTCGGACGCAGTAGAAGCTGGAAATAGTTTTGAACGAAACAACACGTATTAGCGTTGTTCCTGTGATGCATCTAAACGATCCTTACTTATCTAACATGTTATTTGACGTTTGGATGGACTCCAGTAAGTCTGATGTGAGATACAAAGTTTTTGGACGCAGCAGGAGCTGGAAATAGTTTTAAACGAAACAACACGAATTAGCGTTGTTCCTGTGATGTATCTAAACGATCCTTACTTATCTACCATGTTATTTGACGTTTGGATGGACTCCAGTAAGTCTGATGAGAGATACAAAGATTTCGGACGCAGCAGAAGCTGGAAATAGTTTTGAACGAAACAACACGTATTAGCGTTGTTCCTGTGCTGTATCTAATCGATCCTTACTTATCTATCATGTTATTTGACGTTTGGATGGACTCCAGTAACCCTGACGTGAGATACGATGTTCTCGGACGCAGCAGAAGCTGGAAATAGTTTTGAACGAAACAACACGTATTAGCGTTGTTCCTGTGCTGTATCTAATCGATCCTTACTTATCTATCATGTTATTTGACGTTTGGACGGACTCCAGTAACTCTGATGTGAGATACAAAGTTCTCGGACGCAGCAGAAGCTGGAAATAATTTTGAACGAAACAACACCTATTAGCGTTGTTCCTGTGATGTATCTAAAGGATCCTTACTTATCTAACATGTTATTTGACGTTTGGATGGACTCCAGTAAGTCTGATGTGAGATAAAAAGTTTTGCGACGCAGCAGGAGCTGGAAATAGTTTTAAACGAAACAACACGTATTAGCGTTGTTCCTGTGCTGTATCTAATCGATCCTTACTTATCTATCATGTTATTTGACGTTTCGATGGACTCCAGTAACTCTGATGTGAGATACGAAGTTTTCGGACGCAGCAGAAGCTGGAAATAGTTTTAAACGATACAACACGTATTAGCGTTGTTCCTGTGATGTATCTAATCGATCCTTACTCATCTATCATGTTAATTGACGTTTGGACGGACTCCAGTAACTCTGATGAGAGATTCAAAGTTCTCGGACGCAGTAGAAGCTGGAAATAGTTTTGAACGAAACAACACGTATTAGCGTTGTTCCTGTGATGTATCTAAACGATCCTTACTTATCTAACATGTTATTTGACGTTTGGATGGACTCCAGTAAGTCTGATGTGAGATACAAAGTTTTTGGACGCAGCAGGAGCTGGAAATAGTTTTAAACGAAACAACACGTATTAGCGTTGTTCCTGTGCTGTATCTAAACGATCCTTACTCATCTATCATGTTATTTGACGTTTGGACAGACTCCAGTAACTCTGATGTGAGATACAAAGTTCTCGGACGCAGCAGGAGCTGGAAATAGTTTTAAACGAAACAACACGCATTAGCGTTGTTCCTGTGATGTATCTAATCGATCCTTACTCATTTATCATGTTATTTGGCGTTTCGATGGACTCCAGTAACTTTGATGTGAGATACGAAGTTCTCGGACGCAGCTGAAGCTGGAAATAGTTTCAAACGAAACAACAGGTATTAGCGTTGTTCCTGTGCTGTATCTAATCGATCCTTACTTATCTATCATGTTATTTGACGTTTCGATGGACTCCAGTAACTCTGATGTGAGCTACGAAGTTTTCGGACGCAGCAGAAGCTGGAAATAGTTTTAAACGAAACAACACGCATTAGCGATGTTCCTGTGATGTATCTAAACGATCCTTACTCATCTATCATGTTATTTGACGTTTGGACGGACTCCAGTAACTCTGATGTGAGATACAAAGTTCTCGGACGCAGCAGAAGCTGGAAATAGTTTTGAACGCAACAACACGTATTAGCGTTGTTCCTGTGATGTATCTAAACGATCCTTACTTATCTAACATGTTATTTGACGTTTGGATGGACTCCAGTAAGTCTGATGTGAGATACAAAGTTTTTGGACGCAGCAGGAGCTGGAAATAGTTTTAAACGAAACAACACGTATTAGCGTTGTTCCTGTGCTGTATCTAATCGATCCTTACTTATCTATCATGTTATTTGACGTTTCGATGGACTCCAGTAACTCTGATGTGAGATACGACGTTTTCGGACGCAGCAGAATCTGGAAATAGTTTTAAACGAAACAACACGTATTAGCGATGTTCCTGTGATGTACCTAAACGATCCTTACTCATCTATCATGTTATTTGACGTTTGGACGGACTCCAGTAACTCTGATGTGAGATACAAAGTTCTCGTACGCAGCAGAAGCTGGAAATAATTTTAAACGAAACAACACGTATTAGCGTTGTTCCTGTGATGTATCTAAACGATCCTTACTTATCTAACATGTTATTTGACGTTTGGATGGACTCCAGTAAGTCTGATGTGAGATACAAAGTTTTGGGACGCAGCAGGAGCTGGAAATAGTTTTAAACGAAACAACACGTATTAGCGTTGTTCCTGTGATGTATCTAATCGATCCTTTCTCATCTATCATGTTATTTGACGTTTGGACGGACTCCAGTAACTCTGATGAGAGATACAAAGTTCTCGGACGCAGTAGAAGCTGGAAATAGTTTTGAACGAAACAACACCTATTAGCGTTGTTCCTGTGATGTATCTAAACGATCCTTACTTATCTAACATGTTATTTGACGTTTGGATGGACTCCAGTAAGTCTGATGTGAGATACAAAGTTTTGGGACGCAGCAGGAGCTGGAAATAGTTTTAAACGAAACAACACGTATTAGCGTTGTTCCTGTGATGTATCTAATCGATCCTTACTCATCTATCATATTATTTGACGTTTGGATGGACTCCAGTAACTCTGATGAGAGATACAAAGATTTCGGACGCAGAAGAAACTGGAAATAGTTTTGAACGAAACAACACGCATTAGCGTTGTTCCTGTGTAGTATCTAATCGATCCTTACTCATCTATCATGTTATTTGGCTTTTCGATGGACTCCAGTAACTCTGATGTGAGATACGAAGTTTTCGGACGCATCAGAAGCTGGAAATAGTTTTAAACGAAACAACACGCATTAGCGATGTTCCTGTGATGTATCTAAACGATCCTTACTCATCTATCATGTTATTTGACGTTTGGACGGACTCCAGTAACTCTGATGAGAGATACAAAGTTCTCGGACGCAGTAGAAGCTGGAAATAGTTTTGACCGAAACAACACGCATTAGCGTTGTTCCTGTGATGTATCTAATCGATCCTTACTCATCTATCATGTTATTTGACGTTTGGATGTACTCTAGGAACTCTGATGTGAGATACAAAGATATCGGACGCAGCAGAAGCTGGAAATAGTTTTGAACGAAACAACACGTATTAGCGTTGTTCCTGTGATGTATCTAATCGATCCTTACTCATCTATCATGTTATTTGACGTTTGGACGGACTCCAGTAACTCTGATGAGAGATTCAAATTTCTCGGACGCAGTAGAAGCTGGAAATAGTTTTGAACGAAACAACACGTATTAGCGTTGTTCCTGTGATGTATCTAAACGATCCTTACTTATCTAACATGTTATTTAACGTTTGGATGGACTCCAGTAAGTCTGATGTGAGATACAAAGTTTTTGGACGCAGCAGGAGCTGGAAATAGTTTTAAACGAAACAACACATATTAGCGTTGTTCCTGTGCTGTATCTAATCGATCCTTACTTATCTATCATGTTATTTGACGTTTGGACGGACTCCAGTAACTCTGATGAGAGATTCAAATTTCTCGGACGCAGTAGAAGCTGGAAATAGTTTTGAACAAAACAACACGTATTAGCGTTGTTCCTGTGATGTATCTAAACGATCCTTACTTATCTAACATGTTATTTGACGTTTGGATGGACTCCAGTAAGTCTGATGTGAGATACAAAGTTTTGGGACGCAGCAGGAGCTGGAAATAGTTTTAAACGAAACAACACGTATTAGCGTTGTTCCTGTGATGTATCTAATCGATCCTTACTCATCTATCATATTATTTGACGTTTGGATGGACTCCAGTAACTCTGATGAGAGATACAAAGATTTCGGACGCAGCAGAAACTGGAAATAGTTTTGAACGAAACAACACGCATTAGCGTTGTTCCTGTGTAGTATCTAATCGATCCTTACTCATCTATCATGTTATTTGGCTTTTCGATGGACTCCAGTAACTCTGATGTGAGATACGAAGTTTTCGGACGCATCAGAAGCTGGAAATAGTTTTAAACGAAACAACACGCATTAGCGATGTTCCTGTGATGTATCTAAACGATCCTTACTCATCTATCATGTTATTTGACGTTTGGACGGACTCCAGTAACTCTGATGAGAGATACAAAGTTCTCGGACGCAGTAGAAGCTGGAAATAGTTTTGACCGAAACAACACGCATTAGCGTTGTTCCTGTGATGTATCTAATCGATCCTTACTCATCTATCATGTTATTTGACGTTTGGATGTACTCTAGGAACTCTGATGTGAGATACAAAGATATCGGACGCAGCAGAAGCTGGAAATAGTTTTGAACGAAACAACACGTATTAGCGTTGTTCCTGTGATGTATCTAATCGATCCTTACTCATCTATCATGTTATTTGACGTTTGGACGGACTCCAGTAACTCTGATGAGAGATTCAAATTTCTCGGACGCAGTAGAAGCTGGAAATAGTTTTGAACGAAACAACACGTATTAGCGTTGTTCCTGTGATGTATCTAAACGATCCTTACTTATCTAACATGTTATTTAACGTTTGGATGGACTCCAGTAAGTCTGATGTGAGATACAAAGTTTTTGGACGCAGCAGGAGCTGGAAATAGTTTTAAACGAAACAACACATATTAGCGTTGTTCCTGTGCTGTATCTAATCGATCCTTACTCATCTATCATGTTATTTGACGTTTGGACGGACTCCAGTAACTCTGATGAGAGATACAAAGTTCTCGGACGCAGTAGAAGCTGGAAATAGTTTTGACCGAAACAACACGCATTAGCGTTGTTCCTGTGATGTATCTAATCGATCCTTACTCATATATCATGTTATTTGACGTTTGGATGTACTCTAGGAACTCTGATGTGAGATACAAAGATATCGGACGCAGCAGAAGCTGGAAATAGTTTTGAACGAAACAACAACTATTAGCGTTGTTCCTGTGATGTATCTAAACGATCCTTACTTATCTAACATGTTATTTGACGTTTGGATGGACTCCAGTAAGTCTGATGTGAGATACAAAGTTTTGGGACGCAGCAGGAGCTGGAAATAGTTTTAAAAGAAACAACACGTATTAGCGTTGTTCCTGTGATGTATCTAATCGATCCTTACTCATCTATCATGTTATTTGACGTTTGGATGGGCTCCAGTAACTCTGATGAGAGATACAAAGATTTCGGACGCAGCAGAAGCTGGAAATAGTTTTGAACGAAACAACACCTATTAGCGTTGTTCCTGTGATGTATCTAAACGATCCTTACTTATCTAACATGTTATTTGACGTTTGGATGGACACCAGTATCCCTGATGTGAGATACGAAGTTCTCGGACGCAGCAGAAGCTGGAAATAGTTTTAAACGAAACAACACGTATTAGCGTTGTTCCTGTGATGTATCTAATCGATCCTTACTCATCTATCATGTTATTTGACGTTTGGACGGACTCCAGTAACTCTGATGAGAGATTCAAAGTTCTCGGACGCAGTAGAAGCTGGAAATAGTTTTAAACGAAACAACACGTATTAGCGTTGTTCCTGTGCTGTATCTAATCGATCCTTACTCATATATCATGTTACTTGGCGTTTCGATGGACTCCAGAAGCTCTGATGTGAGATACGACGTTTTCGGACGCAGCAGAAGCTGGAAATAGTTTTAAACGAAACAACACGTATTAGCGTTGTTCCTGTGATGTATCTAATCGATCCTTACTTATCTATCATGTTATTTGACGTTTCGATGCACTCCAGTAACTCTGATGTGAGATACGACGTTTTCGGACGCAGCAGAAGCTGGAAATAGTTTTAAACGAAACAACACGTATTAGCGTTGTTCCTGTGATGTATCTAATCGATCCTTACTTATCTATCATGTTATTTGACGTTTCGATGCACTCCAGTAACTCTGATGTGAGATACGACGTTTTCGGACGCAGCAGAAGCTGGAAATAGTTTTAAAGGAAACAACACGTATTAGCGTTGTTCCTGTGATGTATCTAATCGATCCTTACTCATCTATCATGTTATTTGACGTTTGGATGGGCTCCAGTAACTCTGATGAGAGATACAAAGATTTCGGACGCAGCAGAAGCTGGAAATAGTTTTGAACGAAACAACACGTATTAGCGTTGTTCCTGTGCTGTATCTAATCGATCCTTACTTATCTATCATGTTATTTGACGTTTGGATGGACTCCAGTAACCCTGACGTGAAATACGATGTTCTCGGACGCAGCAGAAGCTGGAAATAGTTTTAAACGAAACAACACGCATTAGCGTTATTCCTGTGATGTATCTAATCGATCCTTACTCATCTATCATGTTATTTGGCGTTTCGATGGACTCCAGTAACTTAGATGTGAGATACGAAGTTCTCGGACGCAGCAGAAGCTGGAAATAGTTTTGAACAAAACAACACGTATTAGCGTTGTTCCTGTGATGTATCTAAACGATCCTTACTTATCTAACATGTTATTTAACGTTTGGATGGACTCCAGTAAGTCTGATGTGAGATACAAAGTTTTTGGACGCAGCAGGAGCTGGAAATAGTTTTAAACGAAACAACATATATTAGCGTTGTTCCTGTGCTGTATCTAATCGATCCTTACTCATCTATCATGTTATTTGACGTTTGGACGGACTCCAGTAACTCTGATGAGAGATACAAAGTTCTCGGACGCAGTAGAAGCTGGAAATAGTTTTGACCGAAACAACACGCATTAGCGTTGTTCCTGTGATGTATCTAATCGATCCTTACTCATATATCATGTTATTTGACGTTTGGATGTACTCTAGGAACTCTGATGTGAGATACAAAGATATCGGACGCAGCAGAAGCTGGAAATAGTTTTGAACGAAACAACAACTATTAGCGTTGTTCCTGTGATGTATCTAAACGATCCTTACTTATCTAACATGTTATTTGACGTTTGGATGGACTCCAGTAAGTCTGATGTGAGATACAAAGTTTTGGGACGCAGCAGGAGCTGGAAATAGTTTTAAAAGAAACAACACGTATTAGCGTTGTTCCTGTGATGTATCTAATCGATCCTTACTCATCTATCATGTTATTTGACGTTTGGATGGGCTCCAGTAACTCTGATGAGAGATACAAAGATTTCGGACGCAGCAGAAGCTGGAAATAGTTTTGAACGAAACAACACCTATTAGCGTTGTTCCTGTGATGTATCTAAACGATCCTTACTTATCTAACATGTTATTTGACGTTTGGATGGACACCAGTATCCCTGATGTGAGATACGAAGTTCTCGGACGCAGCAGAAGCTGGAAATAGTTTTAAACGAAACAACACGTATTAGCGTTGTTCCTGTGATGTATCTAATCGATCCTTACTCATCTATCATGTTATTTGACGTTTGGACGGACTCCAGTAACTCTGATGAGAGATTCAAAGTTCTCGGACGCAGTAGAAGCTGGAAATAGTTTTAAACGAAACAACACGTATTAGCGTTGTTCCTGTGCTGTATCTAATCGATCCTTACTCATATATCATGTTACTTGGCGTTTCGATGGACTCCAGAAGCTCTGATGTGAGATACGACGTTTTCGGACGCAGCAGAAGCTGGAAATAGTTTTAAACGAAACAACACGTATTAGCGTTGTTCCTGTGATGTATCTAATCGATCCTTACTTATCTATCATGTTATTTGACGTTTCGATGCACTCCAGTAACTCTGATGTGAGATACGACGTTTTCGGACGCAGCAGAAGCTGGAAATAGTTTTAAACGAAACAACACGTATTAGCGTTGTTCCTGTGATGTATCTAATCGATCCTTACTTATCTATCATGTTATTTGACGTTTCGATGCACTCCAGTAACTCTGATGTGAGATACGACGTTTTCGGACGCAGCAGAAGCTGGAAATAGTTTTAAAGGAAACAACACGTATTAGCGTTGTTCCTGTGATGTATCTAATCGATCCTTACTCATCTATCATGTTATTTGACGTTTGGATGGGCTCCAGTAACTCTGATGAGAGATACAAAGATTTCGGACGCAGCAGAAGCTGGAAATAGTTTTGAACGAAACAACACGTATTAGCGTTGTTCCTGTGCTGTATCTAATCGATCCTTACTTATCTATCATGTTATTTGACGTTTGGATGGACTCCAGTAACCCTGACGTGAAATACGATGTTCTCGGACGCAGCAGAAGCTGGAAATAGTTTTAAACGAAACAACACGCATTAGCGTTATTCCTGTGATGTATCTAATCGATCCTTACTCATCTATCATGTTATTTGGCGTTTCGATGGACTCCAGTAACTTAGATGTGAGATACGAAGTTCTCGGACGCAGCAGAAGCTGGAAATAGTTTTGAACGAAACAACACGTATTAGCGTTGTTCCTGTGATGTATCTAATCGATCCTTACTTATCTATCATGTTATTTGACGTTTCGATGGACTCCAGTATCTCTGATGTGAGATACGAAGTTCTCGGACGCAGCTGAAGCTGGAAATAGTTTTAAATGAAACAACACGTATTAGCGTTGTTCCTGTGATGTACCTAATCGATCCTTACTCATCTATCATGTTATTTGACGTTTGGACGGACTCCAGTAACTATGATGAGAGATACAAAGTTCTCGGACGCAGTAGAAGCTGGAAATAGTTTTGAACGAAACAACACGTATTAGCGTTGTTCCTGTGATGCATCTAAACGATCCTTACTTATCTAACATGTTATTTGACGTTTGGATGGACTCCAGTAAGTCTGATGTGAGATACAAAGTTTTTGGACGCAGCAGGAGCTGGAAATAGTTTTAAACGAAACAACACGAATTAGCGTTGTTCCTGTGATGTATCTAAACGATCCTTACTTATCTACCATGTTATTTGACGTTTGGATGGACTCCAGTAAGTCTGATGAGAGATACAAAGATTTCGGACGCAGCAGAAGCTGGAAATAGTTTTGAACGAAACAACACGTATTAGCGTTGTTCCTGTGCTGTATCTAATCGATCCTTACTTATCTATCATGTTATTTGACGTTTGGATGGACTCCAGTAACCCTGACGTGAGATACGATGTTCTCGGACGCAGCTGAAGCTAGAAATAGTTTTAAACGAAACAACACGTATTAGCGTTGTTCCTGTGATGTATCTAATCGATCCTTTCTCATCTATCATGTTATTTGACGTTTGGACGGACTCCAGTAACTCTGATGAGAGATTCAAAGTTCTCGGACGCAGTAGAAGCTAGAAATAGTTTTGAACGAAACAACACGTATTAGCGTTGTTCCTGTGATGTATCTAAACGATCCTTACTTATCTAACATGTTATTTGACGTTTGGATGGACTCCAGTAAGTCTGATGTGAGATACAAAGTTTTTGGACGCAGCAGGAGCTGGAAATAGTTTTAAACGAAACAACACGTATTAGCGTTGTTCCTGTGCTGTATCTAATCGATCCTAACTCATATATCATGTTATTTGGCGTTTCGATGGACTCCAGTAACCCTGACGTGAGATACGATTTTCTCGGACGCAGCAGAAGCTGGAAATAGTTTTAAACGAAACAACACGCATTAGCGTTATTCCTGTGTAGTATCTAATCGATCCTTACTTATCTATCATGTTATTTGACGTTTCGATGGACTCCAGTAACTCTGATGTGAGATACGAAGTTTTCGGACGCAGCAGAAGCTGGAAATAGTTTTAAACGAAACAACACGCATTAGCGATGTTCCTGTGATGTATCTAAACGATACTTACTCATCTATCATGTTATTTGACGTTTGGACGGACTCCAGTAACTCTGATGTGAGATACAAAGTTCTCGGACGCAGCAGAAGCTGGAAATAATTTTGAACGAAACAACACGCATTAGCGTTGTTCCTGTGATGTATCTAAACGATCATTACTTATCTAACATGTTATTTAACGTTTGGATGGACTCCAGTAAGTCTGATGTGAGATACAAAGTTTTTGGACGCAGTAGAAGCTAGAAATAGTTTTGAACGAAACAACACGTATTAGCGTTGTTCCTGTGATGTATCTAAACGATCCTTACTTATCTAACATGTTATTTGACGTTTGGATGGACTCCAGTAAGTCTGATGTGAGATACAAAGTTTTTGGACGCAGCAGGAGCTGGAAATAGTTTTAAACGAAACAACACGTATTAGCGTTGTTCCTGTGCTGTATCTAATCGATCCTTACTTATCTATCATGTTATTTGACGTTTCGATGGACTCCAGTAACTCTGATGTGAGATACGACGTTTTCGGACGCAGCAGAAGCTGGAAATAGTTTTAAACGAAACAACACGTATTAGCGTTGTTCCTGTGATGTATCTAATCGATCCTTACTTATCTATCATGTTATTTGACGTTTGGATGGACTCCAGTAACCCTGACGTGAGATACGAAGTTCTCGGACGCAGCAGAAGCTGGAAATAGTTTTAAACGAAACAACACGTATTAGCGTTGTTCCTGTGATGTATCTAATCGATCCTTACTCATCTATCATGTTATTTGACGTTTCGACGGACTCCAGTAACTCTGATGTGAGATACAAAGTTATCGGACGCAGCAGAAGCTGGAAATAGTTTTGAACGAAACAACACGTATTAGCGTTGTTCCTGTGCTGTATCTAATCGATCCTTACTTATCTATCATGTTATTTGACGTTTGGATGAACTCCAGTAACTCTAATGTGAGATACGAAATTTTCGGACGCAGCAGAAGCTGGAAATAGTTTTGAACGAAACAACACGTATTAGCGTCGTTCCTGTGATGTATCTAAACGATCCTTACTTATCTAACATGTTATTTGAGGTTTGGATGGACTCTAGTAAGTCTGATGTGAGATACAAAGTTTTTGGACGCAGCAGGAGCTGGAAATAGTTTTAAACGAAACAACACGTATTAGCGTTGTTCCTGTGATGTATCTAAACGATCCTTACTCATCTATCATGTTAATTGACGTTTGGACGGACTCCAGTAACTCTGATGTGAGATACAAAGTTCTCGGACGCAGCAGAAGCTGGAAATAATTTTGAACGAAACAACACCTATTAGCGTTGTTCCTGTGATGTATCTAAAGGATCCTTACTTATCTAACATGTTATTTGACGTTTGGATGGACTCCAGTAAATCTGATGTGAGATAAAAAGTTTTGCGACGCAGCAGGAGCTGGAAATAGTTTTAAACGAAACAACACGTATTAGCGTTGTTCCTGTGCTGTATCTAATCGATCCTTACTTATCTATCATGTTATTTGACGTTTCGATGGACTCCAGTAACTCTGATGTGAGATACGAAGTTTTCGGACGCAGCAGAAGCTGGAAATAGTTTTAAACGATACAACACGTATTAGCGTTGTTCCTGTGATGTATCTAATCGATCCTTACTCATCTATCATGTTATTTGGCGTTTCGATGGACTCCAGTAACTTAGATGTGAGATACGAAGTTCTCGGACGCAGCAGAAGCTGGAAATAGTTTTGAACGAAACAACACCTATTAGCGTTGTTCCTGTGATGTATCTAAACGATCCTTACTTATCTAACATGTTATTTGACGTTTGGATGGACACCAGTATCCCTGATGTGAGATACGAAGTTCTCGGACGCAGCAGAAGCTGGAAATAGTTTTAAACGAAACAACACGTATTAGCGTTGTTCCTGTGATGTATCTAATCGATCCTTACTCATCTATCATGTTATTTGACGTTTGGACGGACTCCAGTAACTCTGATGAGAGATTCAAAGTTCTCGGACGCAGTAGAAGCTGGAAATAGTTTTAAACGAAACAACACGTATTAGCGTTGTTCCTGTGCTGTATCTAATCGATCCTTACTCATATATCATGTTACTTGGCGTTTCGATGGACTCCAGTAGCTCTGATGTGAGATACGACGTTTTCGGACGCAGCAGAAGCTGGAAATAGTTTTAAACGAAACAACACGTATTAGCGTTGTTCCTGTGATGTATCTAATCGATCCTTACTTATCTATCATGTTATTTGACGTTTCGATGCACTCCAGTAACTCTGATGTGAGATACGACGTTTTCGGACGCAGCAGAAGCTGGAAATAGTTTTAAACGAAACAACACGTATTAGCGTTGTTCCTGTGATGTATCTAATCGATCCTTACTTATCTATCATGTTATTTGACGTTTCGATGCACTCCAGTAACTCTGATGTGAGATACGACGTTTTCGGACGCAGCAGAAGCTGGAAATAGTTTTAAAGGAAACAACACGTATTAGCGTTGTTCCTGTGATGTATCTAATCGATCCTTACTCATCTATCATGTTATTTGACGTTTGGATGGGCTCCAGTAACTCTGATGAGAGATACAAAGATTTCGGACGCAGCAGAAGCTGGAAATAGTTTTGAACGAAACAACACGTATTAGCGTTGTTCCTGTGCTGTATCTAATCGATCCTTACTTATCTATCATGTTATTTGACGTTTGGATGGACTCCAGTAACCCTGACGTGAGATACGATGTTCTCGGACGCAGCAGAAGCTGGAAATAGTTTTAAACGAAACAACACGCATTAGCGTTATTCCTGTGATGTATCTAATCGATCCTTACTCATCTATCATGTTATTTGGCGTTTCGATGGACTCCAGTAACTTAGATGTGAGATACGAAGTTCTCGGACGCAGCAGAAGCTGGAAATAGTTTTGAACGAAACAACACGTATTAGCGTTGTTCCTATGCTGTATCTAATCGATCCTTACTTATCTATCATGTTATTTGACGTTTGGATGGACTCCAGTAACCCTGACGTGAGATACGATGTTCTCGGACGCAGCAGAAGCTGGAAATAGTTTTAAACGAAACAACACGCATTAGCGTTATTCCTGTGATGTATCTAATCGATCCTTACTCATCTATCATGTTATTTGGCGTTTCGATGGACTCCAGTAACTTAGATGTGAGATACGAAGTTCTCGGACGCAGCAGAAGCTGGAAATAGTTTTGAACGAAACAACACGTATTAGCGTTGTTCCTGTGATGTATCTAATCGATCCTTACTTATCTATCATGTTATTTGACGTTTCGATGGACTCCAGTAACTCTGATGTGAGATACGAAGTTCTCGGACGCAGCAGAAGCTGGAAATAGTTTTGAACGAAACAACACGTATTAGCGTTGTTCCTGTGCTGTATCTAATCGATCCTTACTTATCTATCATGTTATTTGACGTTTGGATGGACTCCAGTAACCCTGACGTGAGATACGATGTTCTCGGACGCAGCAGAAGCTGGAAATAGTTTTAAACGAAACAACACGCATTAGCGTTATTCCTGTGATGTATCTAATCGATCCTTACTCATCTATCATGTTATTTGGCGTTTCGATGGACTCCAGTAACTTTGATGTGAGATACGAAGTTCTCGGACGCAGCTGAAGCTGGAAATAGTTTTAAATGAAACAACACGTATTAGCGTTGTTCCTGTGATGTACCTAATCGATCCTTACTCATCTATCATGTTATTTGACGTTTGGACGGACTCCAGTAACTATGATGAGAGATACAAAGTTCTCGGACGCAGTAGAAGCTGGAAATAGTTTTGAACGAAACAACACGTATTAGCGTTGTTCCTGTGATGCATCTAAACGATCCTTACTTATCTAACATGTTATTTGACGTTTGGATGGACTCCAGTAAGTCTGATGTGAGATACAAAGTTTTTGGACGCAGCAGGAGCTGGAAATAGTTTTAAACGAAACAACACGAATTAGCGTTGTTCCTGTGATGTATCTAAACGATCCTTACTTATCTACCATGTTATTTGACGTTTGGATGGACTCCA
Source organism: Prosopocoilus inquinatus (assembly GCA_036172665.1). Classification (NCBI taxonomy): domain Eukaryota; kingdom Metazoa; phylum Arthropoda; class Insecta; order Coleoptera; family Lucanidae; genus Prosopocoilus; species Prosopocoilus inquinatus. Next base: position 45,760,851 of record CM069871.1, on the reverse strand, counting down.
GTAAGTCTGATGAGAGATACAAAGATTTCGGACGCAGCAGAAGCTGGAAATAGTTTTGAACGAAACAACACGTATTAGCGTTGTTCCTGTGCTGTATCTAATCGATCCTTACTTATCTATCATGTTATTTGACGTTTGGATGGACTCCAGTAACCCTGACGTGAGATACGATGTTCTCGGACGCAGCAGAAGCTGGAAATAGTTTTGAACGAAACAACACGTATTAGCGTTGTTCCTGTGCTGTATCTAATCGATCCTTACTTATCTATCATGTTATTTGACGTTTGGACGGACTCCAGTAACTCTGATGTGAGATACAAAGTTCTCGGACGCAGCAGAAGCTGGAAATAATTTTGAACGAAACAACACCTATTAGCGTTGTTCCTGTGATGTATCTAAAGGATCCTTACTTATCTAACATGTTATTTGACGTTTGGATGGACTCCAGTAAGTCTGATGTGAGATAAAAAGTTTTGCGACGCAGCAGGAGCTGGAAATAGTTTTAAACGAAACAACACGTATTAGCGTTGTTCCTGTGCTGTATCTAATCGATCCTTACTTATCTATCATGTTATTTGACGTTTCGATGGACTCCAGTAACTCTGATGTGAGATACGAAGTTTTCGGACGCAGCAGAAGCTGGAAATAGTTTTAAACGATACAACACGTATTAGCGTTGTTCCTGTGATGTATCTAATCGATCCTTACTCATCTATCATGTTAATTGACGTTTGGACGGACTCCAGTAACTCTGATGAGAGATTCAAAGTTCTCGGACGCAGTAGAAGCTGGAAATAGTTTTGAACGAAACAACACGTATTAGCGTTGTTCCTGTGATGTATCTAAACGATCCTTACTTATCTAACATGTTATTTGACGTTTGGATGGACTCCAGTAAGTCTGATGTGAGATACAAAGTTTTTGGACGCAGCAGGAGCTGGAAATAGTTTTAAACGAAACAACACGTATTAGCGTTGTTCCTGTGCTGTATCTAAACGATCCTTACTCATCTATCATGTTATTTGACGTTTGGACAGACTCCAGTAACTCTGATGTGAGATACAAAGTTCTCGGACGCAGCAGGAGCTGGAAATAGTTTTAAACGAAACAACACGCATTAGCGTTGTTCCTGTGATGTATCTAATCGATCCTTACTCATTTATCATGTTATTTGGCGTTTCGATGGACTCCAGTAACTTTGATGTGAGATACGAAGTTCTCGGACGCAGCTGAAGCTGGAAATAGTTTCAAACGAAACAACAGGTATTAGCGTTGTTCCTGTGCTGTATCTAATCGATCCTTACTTATCTATCATGTTATTTGACGTTTCGATGGACTCCAGTAACTCTGATGTGAGCTACGAAGTTTTCGGACGCAGCAGAAGCTGGAAATAGTTTTAAACGAAACAACACGCATTAGCGATGTTCCTGTGATGTATCTAAACGATCCTTACTCATCTATCATGTTATTTGACGTTTGGACGGACTCCAGTAACTCTGATGTGAGATACAAAGTTCTCGGACGCAGCAGAAGCTGGAAATAGTTTTGAACGCAACAACACGTATTAGCGTTGTTCCTGTGATGTATCTAAACGATCCTTACTTATCTAACATGTTATTTGACGTTTGGATGGACTCCAGTAAGTCTGATGTGAGATACAAAGTTTTTGGACGCAGCAGGAGCTGGAAATAGTTTTAAACGAAACAACACGTATTAGCGTTGTTCCTGTGCTGTATCTAATCGATCCTTACTTATCTATCATGTTATTTGACGTTTCGATGGACTCCAGTAACTCTGATGTGAGATACGACGTTTTCGGACGCAGCAGAATCTGGAAATAGTTTTAAACGAAACAACACGTATTAGCGATGTTCCTGTGATGTACCTAAACGATCCTTACTCATCTATCATGTTATTTGACGTTTGGACGGACTCCAGTAACTCTGATGTGAGATACAAAGTTCTCGTACGCAGCAGAAGCTGGAAATAATTTTAAACGAAACAACACGTATTAGCGTTGTTCCTGTGATGTATCTAAACGATCCTTACTTATCTAACATGTTATTTGACGTTTGGATGGACTCCAGTAAGTCTGATGTGAGATACAAAGTTTTGGGACGCAGCAGGAGCTGGAAATAGTTTTAAACGAAACAACACGTATTAGCGTTGTTCCTGTGATGTATCTAATCGATCCTTTCTCATCTATCATGTTATTTGACGTTTGGACGGACTCCAGTAACTCTGATGAGAGATACAAAGTTCTCGGACGCAGTAGAAGCTGGAAATAGTTTTGAACGAAACAACACCTATTAGCGTTGTTCCTGTGATGTATCTAAACGATCCTTACTTATCTAACATGTTATTTGACGTTTGGATGGACTCCAGTAAGTCTGATGTGAGATACAAAGTTTTGGGACGCAGCAGGAGCTGGAAATAGTTTTAAACGAAACAACACGTATTAGCGTTGTTCCTGTGATGTATCTAATCGATCCTTACTCATCTATCATATTATTTGACGTTTGGATGGACTCCAGTAACTCTGATGAGAGATACAAAGATTTCGGACGCAGAAGAAACTGGAAATAGTTTTGAACGAAACAACACGCATTAGCGTTGTTCCTGTGTAGTATCTAATCGATCCTTACTCATCTATCATGTTATTTGGCTTTTCGATGGACTCCAGTAACTCTGATGTGAGATACGAAGTTTTCGGACGCATCAGAAGCTGGAAATAGTTTTAAACGAAACAACACGCATTAGCGATGTTCCTGTGATGTATCTAAACGATCCTTACTCATCTATCATGTTATTTGACGTTTGGACGGACTCCAGTAACTCTGATGAGAGATACAAAGTTCTCGGACGCAGTAGAAGCTGGAAATAGTTTTGACCGAAACAACACGCATTAGCGTTGTTCCTGTGATGTATCTAATCGATCCTTACTCATCTATCATGTTATTTGACGTTTGGATGTACTCTAGGAACTCTGATGTGAGATACAAAGATATCGGACGCAGCAGAAGCTGGAAATAGTTTTGAACGAAACAACACGTATTAGCGTTGTTCCTGTGATGTATCTAATCGATCCTTACTCATCTATCATGTTATTTGACGTTTGGACGGACTCCAGTAACTCTGATGAGAGATTCAAATTTCTCGGACGCAGTAGAAGCTGGAAATAGTTTTGAACGAAACAACACGTATTAGCGTTGTTCCTGTGATGTATCTAAACGATCCTTACTTATCTAACATGTTATTTAACGTTTGGATGGACTCCAGTAAGTCTGATGTGAGATACAAAGTTTTTGGACGCAGCAGGAGCTGGAAATAGTTTTAAACGAAACAACACATATTAGCGTTGTTCCTGTGCTGTATCTAATCGATCCTTACTTATCTATCATGTTATTTGACGTTTGGACGGACTCCAGTAACTCTGATGAGAGATTCAAATTTCTCGGACGCAGTAGAAGCTGGAAATAGTTTTGAACAAAACAACACGTATTAGCGTTGTTCCTGTGATGTATCTAAACGATCCTTACTTATCTAACATGTTATTTGACGTTTGGATGGACTCCAGTAAGTCTGATGTGAGATACAAAGTTTTGGGACGCAGCAGGAGCTGGAAATAGTTTTAAACGAAACAACACGTATTAGCGTTGTTCCTGTGATGTATCTAATCGATCCTTACTCATCTATCATATTATTTGACGTTTGGATGGACTCCAGTAACTCTGATGAGAGATACAAAGATTTCGGACGCAGCAGAAACTGGAAATAGTTTTGAACGAAACAACACGCATTAGCGTTGTTCCTGTGTAGTATCTAATCGATCCTTACTCATCTATCATGTTATTTGGCTTTTCGATGGACTCCAGTAACTCTGATGTGAGATACGAAGTTTTCGGACGCATCAGAAGCTGGAAATAGTTTTAAACGAAACAACACGCATTAGCGATGTTCCTGTGATGTATCTAAACGATCCTTACTCATCTATCATGTTATTTGACGTTTGGACGGACTCCAGTAACTCTGATGAGAGATACAAAGTTCTCGGACGCAGTAGAAGCTGGAAATAGTTTTGACCGAAACAACACGCATTAGCGTTGTTCCTGTGATGTATCTAATCGATCCTTACTCATCTATCATGTTATTTGACGTTTGGATGTACTCTAGGAACTCTGATGTGAGATACAAAGATATCGGACGCAGCAGAAGCTGGAAATAGTTTTGAACGAAACAACACGTATTAGCGTTGTTCCTGTGATGTATCTAATCGATCCTTACTCATCTATCATGTTATTTGACGTTTGGACGGACTCCAGTAACTCTGATGAGAGATTCAAATTTCTCGGACGCAGTAGAAGCTGGAAATAGTTTTGAACGAAACAACACGTATTAGCGTTGTTCCTGTGATGTATCTAAACGATCCTTACTTATCTAACATGTTATTTAACGTTTGGATGGACTCCAGTAAGTCTGATGTGAGATACAAAGTTTTTGGACGCAGCAGGAGCTGGAAATAGTTTTAAACGAAACAACACATATTAGCGTTGTTCCTGTGCTGTATCTAATCGATCCTTACTTATCTATCATGTTATTTGACGTTTGGACGGACTCCAGTAACTCTGATGAGAGATTCAAATTTCTCGGACGCAGTAGAAGCTGGAAATAGTTTTGAACAAAACAACACGTATTAGCGTTGTTCCTGTGATGTATCTAAACGATCCTTACTTATCTAACATGTTATTTAACGTTTGGATGGACTCCAGTAAGTCTGATGTGAGATACAAAGTTTTTGGACGCAGCAGGAGCTGGAAATAGTTTTAAACGAAACAACATATATTAGCGTTGTTCCTGTGCTGTATCTAATCGATCCTTACTCATCTATCATGTTATTTGACGTTTGGACGGACTCCAGTAACTCTGATGAGAGATACAAAGTTCTCGGACGCAGTAGAAGCTGGAAATAGTTTTGACCGAAACAACACGCATTAGCGTTGTTCCTGTGATGTATCTAATCGATCCTTACTCATATATCATGTTATTTGACGTTTGGATGTACTCTAGGAACTCTGATGTGAGATACAAAGATATCGGACGCAGCAGAAGCTGGAAATAGTTTTGAACGAAACAACAACTATTAGCGTTGTTCCTGTGATGTATCTAAACGATCCTTACTTATCTAACATGTTATTTGACGTTTGGATGGACTCCAGTAAGTCTGATGTGAGATACAAAGTTTTGGGACGCAGCAGGAGCTGGAAATAGTTTTAAAAGAAACAACACGTATTAGCGTTGTTCCTGTGATGTATCTAATCGATCCTTACTCATCTATCATGTTATTTGACGTTTGGATGGGCTCCAGTAACTCTGATGAGAGATACAAAGATTTCGGACGCAGCAGAAGCTGGAAATAGTTTTGAACGAAACAACACCTATTAGCGTTGTTCCTGTGATGTATCTAAACGATCCTTACTTATCTAACATGTTATTTGACGTTTGGATGGACACCAGTATCCCTGATGTGAGATACGAAGTTCTCGGACGCAGCAGAAGCTGGAAATAGTTTTAAACGAAACAACACGTATTAGCGTTGTTCCTGTGATGTATCTAATCGATCCTTACTCATCTATCATGTTATTTGACGTTTGGACGGACTCCAGTAACTCTGATGAGAGATTCAAAGTTCTCGGACGCAGTAGAAGCTGGAAATAGTTTTAAACGAAACAACACGTATTAGCGTTGTTCCTGTGCTGTATCTAATCGATCCTTACTCATATATCATGTTACTTGGCGTTTCGATGGACTCCAGAAGCTCTGATGTGAGATACGACGTTTTCGGACGCAGCAGAAGCTGGAAATAGTTTTAAACGAAACAACACGTATTAGCGTTGTTCCTGTGATGTATCTAATCGATCCTTACTTATCTATCATGTTATTTGACGTTTCGATGCACTCCAGTAACTCTGATGTGAGATACGACGTTTTCGGACGCAGCAGAAGCTGGAAATAGTTTTAAACGAAACAACACGTATTAGCGTTGTTCCTGTGATGTATCTAATCGATCCTTACTTATCTATCATGTTATTTGACGTTTCGATGCACTCCAGTAACTCTGATGTGAGATACGACGTTTTCGGACGCAGCAGAAGCTGGAAATAGTTTTAAAGGAAACAACACGTATTAGCGTTGTTCCTGTGATGTATCTAATCGATCCTTACTCATCTATCATGTTATTTGACGTTTGGATGGGCTCCAGTAACTCTGATGAGAGATACAAAGATTTCGGACGCAGCAGAAGCTGGAAATAGTTTTGAACGAAACAACACCTATTAGCGTTGTTCCTGTGCTGTATCTAATCGATCCTTACTTATCTATCATGTTATTTGACGTTTGGATGGACTCCAGTAACCCTGACGTGAAATACGATGTTCTCGGACGCAGCAGAAGCTGGAAATAGTTTTAAACGAAACAACACGCATTAGCGTTATTCCTGTGATGTATCTAATCGATCCTTACTCATCTATCATGTTATTTGGCGTTTCGATGGACTCCAGTAACTTAGATGTGAGATACGAAGTTCTCGGACGCAGCAGAAGCTGGAAATAGTTTTGAACGAAACAACACGTATTAGCGTTGTTCCTGTGATGTATCTAATCGATCCTTACTTATCTATCATGTTATTTGACGTTTCGATGGACTCCAGTAACTCTGATGTGAGATACGAAGTTCTCGGACGCAGCTGAAGCTGGAAATAGTTTTAAATGAAACAACACGTATTAGCGTTGTTCCTGTGATGTACCTAATCGATCCTTACTCATCTATCATGTTATTTGACGTTTGGACGGACTCCAGTAACTATGATGAGAGATACAAAGTTCTCGGACGCAGTAGAAGCTGGAAATAGTTTTGAACGAAACAACACGTATTAGCGTTGTTCCTGTGATGCATCTAAACGATCCTTACTTATCTAACATGTTATTTGACGTTTGGATGGACTCCAGTAAGTCTGATGTGAGATACAAAGTTTTTGGACGCAGCAGGAGCTGGAAATAGTTTTAAACGAAACAACACGAATTAGCGTTGTTCCTGTGATGTATCTAAACGATCCTTACTTATCTACCATGTTATTTGACGTTTGGATGGACTCCAGTAAGTCTGATGAGAGATACAAAGATTTCGGACGCAGCAGAAGCTGGAAATAGTTTTGAACGAAACAACACGTATTAGCGTTGTTCCTGTGCTGTATCTAATCGATCCTTACTTATCTATCATGTTATTTGACGTTTGGATGGACTCCAGTAACCCTGACGTGAGATACGATGTTCTCGGACGCAGCTGAAGCTAGAAATAGTTTTAAACGAAACAACACGTATTAGCGTTGTTCCTGTGATGTATCTAATCGATCCTTTCTCATCTATCATGTTATTTGACGTTTGGACGGACTCCAGTAACTCTGATGAGAGATTCAAAGTTCTCGGACGCAGTAGAAGCTAGAAATAGTTTTGAACGAAACAACACGTATTAGCGTTGTTCCTGTGATGTATCTAAACGATCCTTACTTATCTAACATGTTATTTGACGTTTGGATGGACTCCAGTAAGTCTGATGTGAGATACAAAGTTTTTGGACGCAGCAGGAGCTGGAAATAGTTTTAAACGAAACAACACGTATTAGCGTTGTTCCTGTGCTGTATCTAATCGATCCTAACTCATATATCATGTTATTTGGCGTTTCGATGGACTCCAGTAACCCTGACGTGAGATACGATTTTCTCGGACGCAGCAGAAGCTGGAAATAGTTTTAAACGAAACAACACGCATTAGCGTTATTCCTGTGTAGTATCTAATCGATCCTTACTTATCTATCATGTTATTTGACGTTTCGATGGACTCCAGTAACTCTGATGTGAGATACGAAGTTTTCGGACGCAGCAGAAGCTGGAAATAGTTTTAAACGAAACAACACGCATTAGCGATGTTCCTGTGATGTATCTAAACGATACTTACTCATCTATCATGTTATTTGACGTTTGGACGGACTCCAGTAACTCTGATGTGAGATACAAAGTTCTCGGACGCAGCAGAAGCTGGAAATAATTTTGAACGAAACAACACGCATTAGCGTTGTTCCTGTGATGTATCTAAACGATCATTACTTATCTAACATGTTATTTAACGTTTGGATGGACTCCAGTAAGTCTGATGTGAGATACAAAGTTTTTGGACGCAGTAGAAGCTAGAAATAGTTTTGAACGAAACAACACGTATTAGCGTTGTTCCTGTGATGTATCTAAACGATCCTTACTTATCTAACATGTTATTTGACGTTTGGATGGACTCCAGTAAGTCTGATGTGAGATACAAAGTTTTTGGACGCAGCAGGAGCTGGAAATAGTTTTAAACGAAACAACACGTATTAGCGTTGTTCCTGTGCTGTATCTAATCGATCCTTACTTATCTATCATGTTATTTGACGTTTCGATGGACTCCAGTAACTCTGATGTGAGATACGACGTTTTCGGACGCAGCAGAAGCTGGAAATAGTTTTAAACGAAACAACACGTATTAGCGTTGTTCCTGTGATGTATCTAATCGATCCTTACTTATCTATCATGTTATTTGACGTTTGGATGGACTCCAGTAACCCTGACGTGAGATACGAAGTTCTCGGACGCAGCAGAAGCTGGAAATAGTTTTAAACGAAACAACACGTATTAGCGTTGTTCCTGTGATGTATCTAATCGATCCTTACTCATCTATCATGTTATTTGACGTTTCGACGGACTCCAGTAACTCTGATGTGAGATACAAAGTTATCGGACGCAGCAGAAGCTGGAAATAGTTTTGAACGAAACAACACGTATTAGCGTTGTTCCTGTGCTGTATCTAATCGATCCTTACTTATCTATCATGTTATTTGACGTTTGGATGAACTCCAGTAACTCTAATGTGAGATACGAAATTTTCGGACGCAGCAGAAGCTGGAAATAGTTTTGAACGAAACAACACGTATTAGCGTCGTTCCTGTGATGTATCTAAACGATCCTTACTTATCTAACATGTTATTTGAGGTTTGGATGGACTCTAGTAAGTCTGATGTGAGATACAAAGTTTTTGGACGCAGCAGGAGCTGGAAATAGTTTTAAACGAAACAACACGTATTAGCGTTGTTCCTGTGATGTATCTAAACGATCCTTACTCATCTATCATGTTAATTGACGTTTGGACGGACTCCAGTAACTCTGATGTGAGATACAAAGTTCTCGGACGCAGCAGAAGCTGGAAATAATTTTGAACGAAACAACACCTATTAGCGTTGTTCCTGTGATGTATCTAAAGGATCCTTACTTATCTAACATGTTATTTGACGTTTGGATGGACTCCAGTAAATCTGATGTGAGATAAAAAGTTTTGCGACGCAGCAGGAGCTGGAAATAGTTTTAAACGAAACAACACGTATTAGCGTTGTTCCTGTGCTGTATCTAATCGATCCTTACTTATCTATCATGTTATTTGACGTTTCGATGGACTCCAGTAACTCTGATGTGAGATACGAAGTTTTCGGACGCAGCAGAAGCTGGAAATAGTTTTAAACGATACAACACGTATTAGCGTTGTTCCTGTGATGTATCTAATCGATCCTTACTCATCTATCATGTTAATTGACGTTTGGACGGACTCCAGTAACTCTGATGAGAGATTCAAAGTTCTCGGACGCAGTAGAAGCTGGAAATAGTTTTGAACGAAACAACACGTATTAGCGTTGTTCCTGTGATGTATCTAAACGATCCTTACTTATCTAACATGTTATTTGACGTTTGGATGGACTCCAGTAAGTCTGATGTGAGATACAAAGTTTTTGGACGCAGCAGGAGCTGGAAATAGTTTTAAACGAAACAGCACGTATTAGCGTTGTTCCTGTGATGTATCTAAACGATCCTTACTCATCTATCATGTTATTTGACGTTTGGACAGACTCCAGTAACTCTGATGTGAGATACAAAGTTCTCGGACGCAGCAGGAGCTGGAAATAGTTTTAAACGAAACAACACGCATTAGCGTTGTTCCTGTGATGTATCTAATCGATCCTTACTCATTTATCATGTTATTTGGCGTTTCGATGGACTCCAGTAACTTTGATGTGAGATACGAAGTTCTCGGACGCAGCTGAAGCTGGAAATAGTTTCAAACGAAACAACAGGTATTAGCGTTGTTCCTGTGCTGTATCTAATCGATCCTTACTTATCTATCATGTTATTTGACGTTTCGATGGACTCCAGTAACTCTGATGTGAGCTACGAAGTTTTCGGACGCAGCAGAAGCTGGAAATAGTTTTAAACGAAACAACACGCATTAGCGATGTTCCTGTGATGTATCTAAACGATCCTTACTCATCTATCATGTTATTTGACGTTTGGACGGACTCCAGTAACTCTGATGTGAGATACAAAGTTCTCGGAAGCAGCATGAGCTGGAAATAGTTTTAAACGAAACAACACGTATTAGCGTTGTTCCTGTGCTGTATCTAATCGATCCTTACTTATCTATCATGTTATTTGACGTTTCGATGGACTCCAGTAACTCTGATGTGAGATACGACGTTTTCGGACGCAGCAGAATCTGGAAATAGTTTTAAACGAAACAACACGTATTAGCGATGTTCCTGTGATGTACCTAAACGATCCTTACTCATCTATCATGTTATTTGACGTTTGGACGGACTCCAGTAACTCTGATGTGAGATACAAAGTTCTCGTACGCAGCAGAAGCTGGAAATAATTTTGAACGAAACAACACGTATTAGCGTTGTTCCTGTGATGTATCTAAACGATCCTTACTTATCTAACATGTTATTTAACGTTTGGATGGACTCCAGTAAGTCTGATGTGAGATACAAAGTTTTTGGACGCAGCAGAAGCTGGAAATAGTTTTAAACGAAACAACACGTATTAGCGTTGTTCCTGTGATGTATCTAATCGATCCTTACTCATCTATCATGTTATTTGACGATTGGATGGACTCCAGTAACTCTGATGAGAGATACAAAGATTTCGGACGCAGCAGAAGCTGGAAATAGGTTTGAACGAAACAACACCTATTAGCGTTGTTCCTGTGATGTATCTAAACGATCCTTACTTATCTAACATGTTATTTGACGTTTGGATGGACTCCAGTAAGTCTGATGTGAGATACAAAGTTTTGGGACGCAGCAGGAGCTGGAAATAGTTTTAAACGAAACAACACGTATTAGCGTTGTTCCTGTGATGTATCTAATCGATCCTTACTCATCTATCATGTTATTTGACGTTTGGACGGACTCCAGTAACTCTGATGAGAGATTCAAAGTTCTCGGACGCAGTAGAAGCTGGAAATAGTTTTGAACGAAATAACACGTATTAGCGTTGTTCTTGTGATGTATCTAAACGATCCTTACTTATCTAACATGTTATTTGACGTTTGGATGGACTCCAGTAAGTCTGATGTGAGATACAAAGTTTTTGGACGCAGCAGGAGCTGGAAATAGTTTCAAACGAAACAACACGTATTAGCGTTGTTCCTGTGCTGTATCTAATCGATCCTTACTCATATATCATGTTACTTGGCGTTTCGATGGACTCCAGTAGCTCTGATGTGAGATACGACGTTTTCGGACGCAGCAGAAGCTGGAAATAGTTTTAAACGAAACAACACGCATTAGCGTTGTTCCTGTGCTGTATCTAATCGATCCTTACTCATATATCATGTTATTTGGTGTTTCGATGGACTCCAGTAGCTCTGATGTGAGATACGACGTTTTCGGACGCAGCAGAAACTGGAAATAGTTTTAAACGAAACAACACGCATTAGCGTTGTTCCTGTGATGTATCTAATCGATCCTTACTTATCTATCATGTTATTTGACGTTTGGATGGACTCCAGTAACCCTGACGTGAGATACGATGTTCTCGGACGCAGCAGAAGCTGGAAATAGTTTTAAAAGAAACAACACGCATTAGCGATGTTCCTGTGATGTATCTAAACGATACTTACTCATCTATCATGTTATTTGACGTTTGGACGGACTCCAGTAACTCTGATGTGAGATACAAAGTTCTCGGACGCAGCAGAAGCTGGAAATAATTTTGAACGTAACAACACGTGTTACCGTTGTTCCTGTGATGTATCTAAACGATCCTTACTTATCTAACATGTTATTTAACGTTTGGATGGACTCCAGTAAGTCTGATGTGAGATACAAAGTTTTTGGACGCAGCAGGAGCTGGAAATAGTTTTAAACGAAACAACACATATTAGCGTTGTTCCTGTGCTGTATCTAATCGATCCTTACTTATCTATCATGTTATTTGACGTTTCGATGGACTCCAGTAACTCTGATGTGAGATACGACGTTTTCGGACGCAGCAGAAGCTGGAAATAGTTTTAAACGAAACAACACGTATTAGCGTTGTTCCTGTGATGTATCTAAACGATCCTTACTTATCTAACATGTTATTTGACGTTTGGATGGACTCCAGTAAGTCTGATGTGAGATACAAAGTTTTGGGACGCAGCAGGAGCTGGAAATAGTTTTAAACGAAACAACACGTATTAGCGTTGTTCCTGTGATGTATCTAATCGATCCTTTCTCATCTATCATGTTATTTGACGTTTGGACGGACTCCAGTAACTCTGATGAGAGATACAAAGTTCTCGGACGCAGTAGAAGCTGGAAATAGTTTTGAACGAAACAACACCTATTAGCTTTGTTCCTGTGATGTATCTAAACGATCCTTACTTATCTAACATGTTATTTGACGTTTGGATGGACTCCAGTAAGTCTGATGTGAGATGCAAAGTTTTGGGACGCAGCAGGAGCTGGAAATAGTTTTAAACGAAACAACACGTATTAGCGTTGTTCCTGTGATGTATCTAATCGATCCTTACTCATCTATCATATTATTTGACGTTTGGATGGACTCCAGTAACTCTGATGAGAGATACAAAGATTTCGGACGCAGCAGAAACTGGAAATAGTTTTGAACGAAACAACACGCATTAGCGTTGTTCCTGTGTAGTATCTAATCGATCCTTACTCATCTATCATGTTATTTGGCTTTTCGTTGGACTCCAGTAACTCTGATGTGAGATACGAAGTTTTCGGACGCATCAGAAGCTGGAAATAGTTTTAAACGAAACAACACGCATTAGCGATGTTCCTGTGATGTATCTAAACGATCCTTACTCATCTATCATGTTATTTGACGTTTGGACGGACTCCAGTAACTCTGATGAGAGATACAAAGTTCTCGGACGCAGTAGAAGCTGGAAATAGTTTTGACCGAAACAACACGCATTAGCGTTGTTCCTGTGATGTATCTAATCGATCCTTACTCATCTATCATGTTATTTGACGTTTGGATGTACTCTAGGAACTCTGATGTGAGATACAAAGATATCGGACGCAGCAGAAGCTGGAAATAGTTTTGAACGAAACAACACCTATTAGCGTTGTTCCTGTGATGTATCTAAACGATCCTTACTTATCTAACATGTTATTTGACGTTTGGATGGACTCCAGTAAGTCTGATGTGAGATACAAAGTTTTGGGACGCAGCAGGAGCTGGAAATAGTTTTAAACGAAACAACACGTATTAGCGTTGTTCCTGTGATGTATCTAATCGATCCTTACTCATCTATCATGTTATTTGACGTTTGGACGGACTCCAGTAACTCTGATGAGAGATTCAAATTTCTCGGACGCAGTAGAAGCTGGAAATAGTTTTGAACGAAACAACACGTATTAGCGTTGTTCCTGTGATGTATCTAAACGATCCTTACTTATCTAACATGTTATTTAACGTTTGGATGGACTCCAGTAAGTCTGATGTGAGATACAAAGTTTTTGGACGCAGCAGGAGCTGGAAATAGTTTTAAACGAAACAACACATATTAGCGTTGTTCCTGTGCTGTATCTAATCGATCCTTACTTATCTATCATGTTATTTGACGTTTGGACGGACTCCAGTAACTCTGATGAGAGATTCAAATTTCTCGGACGCAGTAGAAGCTGGAAATAGTTTTGAACGAAACAACACGTATTAGCGTTGTTCCTGTGATGTATCTAAACGATCCTTACTTATCTAACATGTTATTTAACGTTTGGATGGACTCCAGTAAGTCTGATGTGAGATACAAAGTTTTTGGACGCAGCAGGAGCTGGAAATAGTTTTAAACGAAACAACACATATTAGCGTTGTTCCTGTGCTGTATCTAATCGATCCTTACTCATCTATCATGTTATTTGACGTTTGGACGGACTCCAGTAACTCTGATGAGAGATACAAAGTTCTCGGACGCAGTAGAAGCTGGAAATAGTTTTGACCGAAACAACACGCATTAGCGTTGTTCCTGTGATGTATCTAATCGATCCTTACTCATATATCATGTTATTTGACGTTTGGATGTACTCTAGGAACTCTGATGTGAGATACAAAGATATCGGACGCAGCAGAAGCTGGAAATAGTTTTGAACGAAACAACAACTATTAGCGTTGTTCCTGTGATGTATCTAAACGATCCTTACTTATCTAACATGTTATTTGACGTTTGGATGGACACCAGTATCCCTGATGTGAGATACAAAGTTTTGGGACGCAGCAGGAGCTGGAAATAGTTTTAAACGAAACAACACGTATTAGCGTTGTTCCTGTGATGTATCTAATCGATCCTTACTCATCTATCATGTTATTTGACGTTTGGATGGGCTCCAGTAACTCTGATGAGAGATACAAAGATTTCGGACGCAGCAGAAGCTGGAAATAGTTTTGAACGAAACAACACCTATTAGCGTTGTTCCTGTGATGTATCTAAACGATCCTTACTTATCTAACATGTTATTTGACGTTTGGATGGACACCAGTATCCCTGATGTGAGATACGAAGTTCTCGGACGCAGCAGAAGCTGGAAATAGTTTTAAACGAAACAACACGTATTAGCGTTGTTCCTGTGATGTATCTAATCGATCCTTACTCATCTATCATGTTATTTGACGTTTGGACGGACTCCAGTAACTCTGATGAGAGATTCAAAGTTCTCGGACGCAGTAGAAGCTGGAAATAGTTTTAAACGAAACAACACGTATTAGCGTTGTTCCTGTGCTGTATCTAATCGATCCTTACTCATATATCATGTTACTTGGCGTTTCGATGGACTCCAGTAGCTCTGATGTGAGATACGACGTTTTCGGACGCAGCAGAAGCTGGAAATAGTTTTAAACGAAACAACACGTATTAGCGTTGTTCCTGTGATGTATCTAATCGATCCTTACTTATCTATCATGTTATTTGACGTTTCGATGCACTCCAGTAACTCTGATGTGAGATACGACGTTTTCGGACGCAGCAGAAGCTGGAAATAGTTTTAAACGAAACAACACGTATTAGCGTTGTTCCTGTGATGTATCTAATCGATCCTTACTCATCTATCATGTTATTTGACGTTTGGATGGGCTCCAGTAACTCTGATGAGAGATACAAAGATTTCGGACGCAGCAGAAGCTGGAAATAGTTTTGAACGAAACAACACCTATTAGCGTTGTTCCTGTGATGTATCTAAACGATCCTTACTTATCTAACATGTTATTTGACGTTTGGATGGACACCAGTATCCCTGATGTGAGATACGAAGTTCTCGGACGCAGCAGAAGCTGGAAATAGTTTTAAACGAAACAACACGTATTAGCGTTGTTCCGGTGATGTATCTAATCGATCCTTACTCATCTATCATGTTATTTGACGTTTGGACGGACTCCAGTAACTCTGATGAGAGATTCAAAGTTCTCGGACGCAGTAGAAGCTGGAAATAGTTTTAAACGAAAGAACACGTATTAGCGTTGTTCCTGTGCTGTATCTAATCGATCCTTACTCATATATCATGTTACTTGGCGTTTCGATGGACTCCAGTAGCTCTGATGTGAGATACGACGTTTTCGGACGCAGCAGAAGCTGGAAATAGTTTTAAACGAAACAACACGTATTAGCGTTGTTCCTGTGATGTATCTAATCGATCCTTACTCATCTATCATGTTATTTGACGTTTCGATGTACTCCAGTAGCTCTGATGTGAGATACGACGTTTTCGGACGCAGCAGAAGCTGGAAATAGTTTTAAACGAAACAACACGCATTAGCGTTGTTCCTGTGATGTATCTAATCGATCCTTACTCATCTATCATGTTATTTGACGTTTGGACGGACTCCAGTAACTCTGATGTGAGATACGACGTTTTCGGACGCAGCAGTAGCTGGAAATAGTTTTAAACGAAACAACACGCATTAGCGTTGTTCCTGTGATGTATCTAATCGATCCTTACTTATCTATCATGTTATTTGACGTTAGGATGGACTCCAGTAACCCTGACGTGAGATACGATGTTCTCGGACGCAGCAGAAGCTGGAAATAGTTTTAAACGAAACAACACGCATTAGCGTTGTTCCTGTGTAGTATCTAATCGATCCTTACTCATCTATCATGTTATTTGGCGTTTCGATGGACTCCAGTAACTTTGATGTGAGATACGAAGTTCTCGGACGCAGCTGAAGCTGGAAATAGTTTCAAACGAAACAACACGTATTAGCGTTGTTCCTGTGATGTATCTAATCGATCCTTACTCATCTATCATGTTATTTGACGTTTGGACGGACTCCAGTAACTCTGATGAGATATTCAAAGTTCTCGGACGCAGTAGAAGCTGGAAATAGTTTTTAACGAAACAACACGTATTAGCGTTGTTCCTGTGATGTATCTAAACGATCCTTACTTATCTAACATGTTATTTGACGTTTGGATGGACTCCAGTAGCTCTGATGTGAGATACGAAGTTTTCGGACGCATCAGAAGCTGGAAATAGTTTTAAACGATACAACACGTATTAGCGTTGTTCCTGTGATGTATCTAATCGATCCTTACTCATCTATCATGTTATTTGACGTTTGGACGGACTCCAGTAACTCTGATGAGATATTCAAAGTTCTCGGACGCAGTAGAAGCTGGAAATAGTTTTTAACGAAACAACACGTATTAGCGTTGTTCCTGTGATGTATCTAAACGATCCTTACTCATCTATCATATTATTTGACGTTTCGATGGACTCCAGTAGCTCTGATGTGAGATACGACGTTTTCGAACGCAGCAGAAGCTGGAAATAGTTTTAAACGAAACAACACGCATTAGCGTTGTTCCTGTGATGTATCTAATCGATCCTTACTTATCTATCATGTTATTTGACGTTTGGATGGACTCCAGTAAACCTGACGTGAGATACGATGTTCTCGGACGCAGCATAAGCTGGAAATAGTTTTAAAAGAAACAACACGCATTAGCGTTGTTCCTGTGATGTATCTAATCGATCCTTACTTATCTATCATATTATTTGACGTTTGGATGGACTCCAGTAACCCTGACGTGAGATACGAAGTTCTCGGACGCAGCAGAAGCTGGAAATAGTTTTAAACGAAACAACACGTATTAGCGTTGTTCCTGTGATGTATCTAATCGATCCTTACTCATCTATCATGTTATTTGACGTTTGGATGGACTCCAGTAACTCTGATGAGAGATACAAAGATTTCGGACGCAGCAGAAGCTGGATATAGTTTTGAACGAAACAACACCTATTAGCGTTGTTCCTGTGATGTATCTAAACGATCCTTACTTATCTAACATGTTATTTGACGTTTGGATGGACTCCAGTAAGTCTGATGTGAGATACAAAGTTTTGGGACGCAGCAGGAGCTGGAAATAGTTTTAAACGAAACAACAGGTATTAGCGTTGTTCCTGTGCTGTATCTAATCGATCCTTACCTATCTATCATGTTATTTGACGTTTCGATGGACTCCAGTAACTTTGATGTGAGATACGAAGTTCTCGGACGCAGCTGAAGCTGGAAATAGTTTCAAACGAAACAACAGGTATTAGCGTTGTTCCTGTGATGTATCTAAACGATACTTACTCATCTATCATGTTATTTGACGTTTGGACGGACTCCAGTAACTCTGATGTGAGATACAAAGTTCTCGGACGCAGCAGAAGCTGGAAATAATTTTGAACAAAAACAACACGCATTAGCGTTGTTCCTGTGATGTATCTAAACGATCATTACTTATCTAACATGTTATTTAACGTTTGGATGGACTCCAGTAAGTCTGATGTGAGATACAAAGTTTTTGGACGCAGCAGGAGCTGGAAATAGTTTTAAACGAAACAACACGTATTAGCGTTGTTCCTGTGCTGTATCTAATCGATCCTTACTCATCTATCATGTTAATTGACGTTTGGACGGACTCCAGTAACTCTGATGTGAGATACAAAGTTCTCGGACGCAGCAGAAGCTGGAAATAATTTTGAACGAAACAACACCTATTAGCGTTGTTCCTGTGATGTATCTAAAGGATCCTTACTTATCTAACATGTTATTTGACGTTTGGATGGACTCCAGTAAGTCTGATGTGAGATAAAAAGTTTTGCGACGCAGCAGGAGCTGGAAATAGTTTTAAACGAAACAACACGTATTAGCGTTTTTCCTGTGCTGTATCTAATCGATCCTTACTTATCTATCATGTTATTTGACGTTTCGATGGACTCCAGTAACTCTGATGTGAGATACGAAGTTTTCGGACGCAGCAGAAGCTGGAAATAGTTTTAAACGAAACAACACGTATTAGCGTTGTTCCTGTGATGTATCTAATCGATCCTTACTTTTCTATCATGTTATTTGACGTTTGGATGGACTCCAGTAACCCTGACGTGAGATACGAAGTTCTCGGACGTAGCAGAAGCTGGAAATAGTTTTAAACGAAACAACACGCATTAGCGTTGTTCCTGTGATGTATCTATTCGATCCTTACTCATCTATCATGTTATTTGGCGTTTCGATGGACTCCAGTAACTTTGATGTGAGATACGAAGTTCTCGGACGCAGCTGAAGCTGGAAATAGTTTTAAATGAAACAACACGTATTAGCGTTGTTCCTGTGATGTATCTAATCGATCTTTACTCATCTATCATGTTATTTGGCGTTTCGATGGACTCCAGTAGCTCTGATGTGAGATACGACGTTTTCGGACGCAGCAGAAGCTGGAAATAGTTTTAAACGAAACAACACGCATTAGCGTTGTTCCTGTGATGTATCTAATCGATCCTTACTCATCTATCATGTTATTTGGCGTTTCGATGGACTCCAGTAACTTTGATGTGAGATACGAAGTTCTCGGACGCAGCTGAAGCTGGAAATAGTTTTAAACGAAACAACACGTATTATCGTTGTTCCTGTGATGTATCTAATCGATCTTTACTCATCTATCATGTTATTTGGCGTTTCGATGGACTCCAGTAGCTCTGATGTGAGATACGACGTTTTCGGACGCAGCAGAAGCTGGAAATAGTTTTAAACGAAACAACACGCATTAGCGTTGTTCCTGTGATGTATCTAAACGATCCTTACTCATCTATCATGTTATTTGACGTTTGGACGGACTCCAGTAACTCTGATGTGAGATACAAAGTTCTCGGACACAGCAGAAGCTGGAAATAATTTTGAACGAAACAACACGTATTAGCGTTGTTCCTGTGCTGTATCTAATCGATCCTTACTTATCTATCATGTTATTTGACGTTTCGATGGACTCCAGTAACTCTGATGTGAGATACGAAGTTTTCGGACGCAGCAGAAGCTGGAAATAGTTTTAAACGAAACAACACGCATTAGCGATGTTCCTGTGATGTATCTAAACGATCCTTACTCATCTATCATGTTATTTGACGTTTGGACGGACTCCAGTAACTCTGATGTGAGATACAAAGTTCTCGGACGCAGCAGAAGCTGGAAATAATTTTGAACGAAACAACACGTATTAGCGTTGTTCCTGTGATGTATCTAAACGATCCTTACTTATCTAACATGTTATTTAACGTTTGGATGGACTCCAGTAAGTCTGATGTGAGATACAAAGTTTTTGGACGCAGCAGGAGCTGGAAATAGTTTTAAACGAAACAACACGTATTAGCGTTGTTCCTGTGCTGTATCTAATCGATCCTTACTTATCTATCATGTTATTTAACGTTTGGATGGACTCCAGTAACCCTGACTTGAGATACAAAGTTCTCGGACGCAGCAGAAGCTGGAAATAATTTTGAACGAAACAACACCTATTAGCGTTGTTCCTGTGATGTATCTAAACGATCCTTACTTATCTAACATGTTATTTGACGTTTGGATGGACTCCAGTAAGTCTGATGTGAGATACAAAGTTTTGGGACGCAGCAGGAGCTGGAAATAGTTTTAAACGAAACAACACGTATTAGCGTTGTTCCTGTGATGTATCTAATCGATCCTTACTCATCTATCATATTATTTGACGTTTG
This sequence comes from Prosopocoilus inquinatus, assembly GCA_036172665.1. Taxonomy (NCBI): domain Eukaryota; kingdom Metazoa; phylum Arthropoda; class Insecta; order Coleoptera; family Lucanidae; genus Prosopocoilus; species Prosopocoilus inquinatus. The sequence continues at coordinate 45,740,448 of CM069871.1, read as the reverse complement.
GATGGACTCCAGTAACTCTGATGAGAGATACAAAGATTTCGGACGCAGCAGAAACTGGAAATAGTTTTGAACGAAACAACACGCATTAGCGTTGTTCCTGTGTAGTATCTAATCGATCCTTACTCATCTATCATGTTATTTGGCTTTTCGATGGACTCCAGTAACTCTGATGTGAGATACGAAGTTTTCGGACGCATCAGAAGCTGGAAATAGTTTTAAACGAAACAACACGCATTAGCGATGTTCCTGTGATGTATCTAAACGATCCTTACTCATCTATCATGTTAATTGACGTTTGGACGGACTCCAGTAACTCTGATGAGAGATACAAAGTTCTCGGACGCAGTAGAAGCTGGAAATAGTTTTGACCGAAACAACACGCATTAGCGTTGTTCCTGTGATGTATCTAATCGATCCTTACTCATCTATCATGTTATTTGACGTTTGGATGTACTCTAGGAACTCTGATGTGAGATACAAAGATATCGGACGCAGCAGAAGCTGGAAATAGTTTTGAACGAAACAACACCTATTAGCGTTGTTCCTGTGATGTATCTAAAGGATCCTTACTTATCTAACATGTTATTTGACGTTTGGATGGACTCCAGTAAGTCTGATGTGAGATAAAAAGTTTTGCGACGCAGCAGGAGCTGGAAATAGTTTTAAACGAAACAACACGTATTAGCGTTTTTCCTGTGCTGTATCTAATCGATCCTTACTTATCTATCATGTTATTTGACGTTTCGATGGACTCCAGTAACTCTGATGAGAGATACAAAGATTTCGGACGCAGCAGAAGCTGGATATAGTTTTGAACGAAACAACACCTATTAGCGTTGTTCCTGTGATGTATCTAAACGATCCTTACTTATCTAACATGTTATTTGACGTTTGGATGGACTCCAGTAAGTCTGATGTGAGATACGAAGTTCTCGGACGCAGCTGAAGCTGGAAATAGTTTCAAACGAAACAACACGTATTAGCGTTGTTCCTGTGCTGTATCTAATCGATCCTTACTCATCTATCATGTTAATTGACGTTTGGACGGACTCCAGTAACTCTGATGTGAGATACAAAGTTCTCGGACGCAGCAGAAGCTGGAAATAATTTTGAACGAAACAACAGGTATTAGCGTTGTTCCTGTGCTGTATCTAATCGATCCTTACTTATCTATCATGTTATTTGACGTTTCGATGGACTCCAGTAACTCTGATGTGAGCTACGAAGTTTTCGGACGCAGCAGAAGCTGGAAATAGTTTTAAACGAAACAACACGCATTAGCGATGTTCCTGTGATGTATCTAAACGATCCTTACTCATCTATCATGTTATTTGACGTTTGGACGGACTCCAGTAACTCTGATGTGAGATACAAAGTTCTCGGACGCAGCAGAAGCTGGAAATAGTTTTGAACGAAACAACACGTATTAGCGTTGTTCCTGTGATGTATCTAAACGATCCTTACTTATCTAACATGTTATTTGACGTTTGGATGGACTCCAGTAAGTCTGATGTGAGATACAAAGTTTTTGGACGCAGCAGGAGCTGGAAATAGTTTTAAACGAAACAACACGTATTAGCGTTGTTCCTGTGCTGTATCTAATCGATCCTTACTTATCTATCATGTTATTTGACGTTTCGATGGACTCCAGTAACTCTGATGTGAGATACGACGTTTTCGGACGCAGCAGAAGCTGGAAATAGTTTTAAACGAAACAACACGTATTAGCGTTGTTCCTGTGATGTATCTAATCGATCCTTACTTATCTATCATGTTATTTGACGTTTGGATGGACTCCAGTAACCCTGACGTGAGATACGAAGTTCTCGGACGCAGCAGAAGCTGGAAATAGTTTTAAACGAAACAACACGTATTAGCGTTGTTCCTGTGATGTATCTAATCGATCCTTACTCATCTATCATGTTATTTGACGTTTGGATGGACTCCAGTATCTCTGATGAGAGATACAAAGATTTCGGACGCAGCAGAAGCTGGATATAGTTTTGAACGAAACAACACCTATTAGCGTTGTTCCTGTGATGTATCTAAAGGATCCTTACTTATCTAACATGTTATTTGACGTTTGGATGGACTCCAGTAAGTCTGATGTGAGATACAAAGTTTTGGGACGCAGCAGGAGCTGGAAATAGTATTGAACGAAACAACACGTATTAGCGTCGTTCCTGTGATGTATCTAAACGATCCTTACTTATCTAACATGTTATTTGACGTTTGGATGGACTCCAGTAAGTCTGATGTGAGATACAAAGTTTTTGGACGCAGCAGGAGCTGGAAATAGTTTTAAATGAAACAACACGTATTAGCGTTGTTCCTGTGATGTATCTAATCGACCCTTACTCATATATCATGTTATTTGGCGTTTCGATGGACTCCAGTAGCTCTGATGTGAGATACGACGTTTTCGGACGCAGCAGAAGCTGGAAATAGTTTTAAACGAAACAACACGTATTAGCGTTGTTCCTGTGATGTATCTAATCGATCCTTACTTATCTATCATGTTATTTGACGTTTGGATGGACTCCAGTAAACCTGACGTGAGATACGATGTTCTCGGACGCAGCATAAGCTGGAAATAGTTTTAAACGAAACAACACGCATTAGCGTTGTTCCTGTGATGTATCTAATCGATCCTTACTTATCTATCATGTTATTTGACGTTTGGATGGACTCCAGTAACCCTGACGTGAGATACGAAGATCTCGGACGCAGCAGAAGCTGGAAATAGTTTTAAACGAAACAACACGTATTAGCGTTGTTCCTGTGATGTATCTAATCGATCCTTACTCATCTATCATGTTATTTGACGTTTGGACGGACTCCAGTAACTCTGATGATAGATTCAAAGTTCTCGGACGCAGTAGAAGCTGGAAATAGTTTTAAACGAAACAACACGTATTAGCGTTGTTCCTGTGCTGTATCTAATCGATCCTTACTCATATATCATGTTACTTGGCGTTTCGATGGACTCCAGTAGCTCTGATGTGAGATACGACGTTTTCGGACGCAGCAGAAGCTGGAAATAGTTTTAAACGAAACAACACGTATTAGCGTTGTTCCTGTGATGTATCTAATCGATCCTTACTCATCTATCATGTTATTTGACGTTTGGACGGACTCCAGTAACTCTGATGAAAGATTCAAAGTTCTCGGACGCAGCTGAAGCTGGAAATAGTTTTAAATGAAACAACACGTATTAGCGTTGTTCCTGTGATGTATCTAATCGACCCTTACTCATCTATCATGTTATTTGGCGTTTCTTTGGACTCCAGTAGCTCTGATGTGAGATACGACGTTTTCGGACGCAGCAGGAGCTGGAAATAGTTTTAAACGAAACAACACGTATTAGCGTTGTTCCTGTGATGTATCTAATCGATCCTTACTCATCTATCATGTTATTTGACGTTTGGACGGACTCCAGTAACTCTGATGAGAGATTCAAAGTTCTCGGACGCAGTAGAAGCTGGAAATAGTTTCAAACGAAACAACACGTATTAGCGTTGTTCCTGTGCTGTATCTAATCGATCCTTACTCATCTATCATGTTATTTGGCGTTTCGATGGACTCCAGTAGCTCTGATGTGAGATACGACGTTTTCGGACGCAGCAGAAGCTGGAAATAGTTTTAAACGAAACAACACGCATTAGCGTGGTTCCTGTGATGTATCTAATCGATCCTTACTCATCTATCATGTTATTTGGCGTTTCGATGGACTCCAGTAACTTTGATGTGAGATACAAAGTTTTTGGACGCAGCAGGAGCTGGAAATAGTTTTAAACGAAACAACACGTATTAGCGTTGTTCCTGTGATGTATCTAAACGATCCTTACTCATCTATCATGTTATTTGACGTTTGGATGGACTCCAGTAAGTCTGATGTGAGATACAAAGTTTTTGGACACAGCAGGAGCTGGAAATAGTTTTAAACGAAACAACAAGTATTTGGACGCAGCAGGAGCTGGAAATAGTTTTAAACGAAACAACACGTATTAGCGTTGTTCCTGTGTTGTATCTAAACGATCCTTACTCATCTATCATGTTATTTGACGTTTGGACGGACTCCAGTAACTCTGATGTGAGATACAAAGTTCTCGGACGCAGCAGGAGCTGGAAATAGTTTTAAACAAAACAACACGTATTAGCGTTGTTCCTGTCTATATCTAATCGATCCTTACTCATATATCATGTTACTTGGCGTTTCGATGGACTCCAGTAGCTCTTATGTGAGATACGACGTTTTCGGACGCTGGAAATAGTTTTAAACGAAACAACACGTATTAGCGTTGTTCCTGTGATGTATCTAATCGATCCTTACTCATCTATCATGTTATTTGACGTTTGGACGGACTCCAGTAACTCTGATGAGAGATTCAAAGTTCTCGGACGCAGTAGAAGCTGGAAATAGTTTCAAACGAAACAACACGTATTAGCGTTGTTCCTGTGCTGTATCTAATCGATCCTTACTCATACATCATGTTACTTGGCGTTTCGATGGACTCCAGTAGCTCTGATGTGAGATACGACGTTTTCGGACGCAGCAGAAGCTGGAAATAGTTTTAAACGAAACAACACGCATTAGCGTTGTTCCTGTGATGTATCTAATCGATCCTTACTCATCTATCATGTTATTTGGCGTTTCGATGGACTCCAGTAACTTTGATGTGAGATACAAAGTTTTTGGACGCAGCAGGAGCTGGAAATAGTTTTAAACGAAACAACACATATTAGCGTTGTTCCTGTGATGTATCTAAACGATCCTTACTCATCTATCATGTTATTTGACGTTTGGACGGACTCCAGTAACTCTGATGAGAGATTCAAAGTTCTCGGACGCAGTAGAAGCTGGAAATAGTTTCAAACGAAACAACACGTATTAGCGTTGTTCCTGTGCTGTATCTAATCGATCCTTACTCATCTATCATGTTATTTGGCGTTTCGATGGACTCCAGTAGCTCTGATGTGAGATACGACGTTTTCGGACGCAGCAGAAGCTGGAAATAGTTTTAAACGAAACAACACGCATTAGCGTTGTTCCTGTGATGTATCTAATCGATCCTTACTCATCTATCATGTTATTTGGCGTTTCGATGGACTCCAGTAACTTTGATGTGAGATACAAAGTTTTTGGACGCAGCAGGAGCTGGAAATAGTTTTAAACGAAACAACACGTATTAGCGTTGTTCCTGTGATGTATCTAAACGATCCTTACTCATCTATCATGTTATTTGACGTTTGGATGGACTCCAGTAAGTCTGATGTGAGATACAAAGTTTTTGGACACAGCAGGAGCTGGAAATAGTTTTAAACGAAACAACAAGTATTTGGACGCAGCAGGAGCTGGAAATAGTTTTAAACGAAACAACACGTATTAGCGTTGTTCCTGTGTTGTATCTAAACGATCCTTACTCATCTATCATGTTATTTGACGTTTGGACGGACTCCAGTAACTCTGATGTGAGATACAAAGTTCTCGGACGCAGCAGGAGCTGGAAATAGTTTTAAACAAAACAACACGTATTAGCGTTGTTCCTGTGCTATATCTAATCGATCCTTACTCATATATCATGTTACTTGGCGTTTCGATGGACTCCAGTAGCTCTTATGTGAGATACGACGTTTTCGGACGCTGGAAATAGTTTTAAACGAAACAACACGTATTAGCGTTGTTCCTGTGATGTATCTAATCGATCCTTACTCATCTATCATGTTATTTGACGTTTGGACGGACTCCAGTAACTCTGATGAGAGATTCAAAGTTCTCGGACGCAGTAGAAGCTGGAAATAGTTTCAAACGAAACAACACGTATTAGCGTTGTTCCTGTGCTGTATCTAATCGATCCTTACTCATACATCATGTTACTTGGCGTTTCGATGGACTCCAGTAGCTCTGATGTGAGATACGACGTTTTCGGACGCAGCAGAAGCTGGAAATAGTTTTAAACGAAACAACACGCATTAGCGTTGTTCCTGTGATGTATCTAATCGATCCTTACTCATCTATCATGTTATTTGGCGTTTCGATGGACTCCAGTAACTTTGATGTGAGATACAAAGTTTTTGGACGCAGCAGGAGCTGGAAATAGTTTTAAACGAAACAACACATATTAGCGTTGTTCCTGTGATGTATCTAAACGATCCTTACTCATCTATCATGTTATTTGACGTTTGGACGGACTCCAGTAACTCTGATGTGAGATACAAAGTTCTCGGACGCAGCAGGAGCTGGAAATAGTTTTAAACGAAACAACACGTATTAGCGTTGTTCCTGTGCTCTATCTAATCGATCCTTACTCATATATCATGTTACTTGGCGTTTCGATGGACTCCAGTAGCTTTTATGTGAGATAAGACGTTTTCGGACGCAGCAGAAGCTGGAAATAGTTTTAAACGAAACAACACGCATTAGCGTTGTTCCTGTGATGTATCTATTCGATCCTTACTCATCTATCATGTTATTTGGCGTTTCGATGGACTCCAGTAACTTTGATGTGAGATACGAAGTTCTCGGACGCAGCTGAAGCTGGAAGTAGTTTTAAATGAAACAACACGTATTAGCGTTGTTCCTGTGATGTATCTAAACGATCCTTACTCATCTATCATGTTATTTGACGTTTGGACGGACTCCAGTAACTCTGATGAGAGATTCAAAGTTCTCGGACGCAGTAGAAGCTGGAAATAGTTTCAAACGAAACAACACGTATTAGCGTTGTTCCTGTGATGTATCTAATCGATCCTTACTCATCTATCATGTTATTTGGCGTTTCGATGGACTCCAGTAACTTTGATGTGAGATACAAAGTTTTTGGACGCAGCAGGAGCTGGAAATAGTTTTAAACGAAACAACACGTATTAGCGTTGTTCCTGTGATGTATCTAAACGATCCTTACTCATCTATCATGTTATTTGACGTTTGGATGGACTCCAGTAAGTCTGATGTGAGATACAAAGTTTTTGGACACAGCAGGAGCTGGAAATAGTTTTAAACGAAACAACAAGTATTTGGACGCAGCAGGAGCTGGAAATAGTTTTAAACGAAACAACACGTATTAGCGTTGTTCCTGTGTTGTATCTAAACGATCCTTACTCATCTATCATGTTATTTGACGTTTGGACGGACTCCAGTAACTCTGATGTGAGATACAAAGTTCTCGGACGCAGCAGGAGCTGGAAATAGTTTTAAACAAAACAACACGTATTAGCGTTGTTCCTGTGCTATATCTAATCGATCCTTACTCATATATCATGTTACTTGGCGTTTCGATGGACTCCAGTAGCTCTTATGTGAGATACGACGTTTTCGGACGCTGGAAATAGTTTTAAACGAAACAACACGTATTAGCGTTGTTCCTGTGATGTATCTAATCGATCCTTACTCATCTATCATGTTATTTGACGTTTGGACGGACTCCAGTAACTCTGATGAGAGATTCAAAGTTCTCGGACGCAGTAGAAGCTGGAAATAGTTTCAAACGAAACAACACGTATTAGCGTTGTTCCTGTGCTGTATCTAATCGATCCTTACTCATACATCATGTTACTTGGCGTTTCGATGGACTCCAGTAGCTCTGATGTGAGATACGACGTTTTCGGACGCAGCAGAAGCTGGAAATAGTTTTAAACGAAACAACACGCATTAGCGTTGTTCCTGTGATGTATCTAATCGATCCTTACTCATCTATCATGTTATTTGGCGTTTCGATGGACTCCAGTAACTTTGATGTGAGATACAAAGTTTTTGGACGCAGCAGGAGCTGGAAATAGTTTTAAACGAAACAACACATATTAGCGTTGTTCCTGTGATGTATCTAAACGATCCTTACTCATCTATCATGTTATTTGACGTTTGGACGGACTCCAGTAACTCTGATGTGAGATACAAAGTTCTCGGACGCAGCAGGAGCTGGAAATAGTTTTAAACGAAACAACACGTATTAGCGTTGTTCCTGTGCTCTATCTAATCGATCCTTACTCATATATCATGTTACTTGGCGTTTCGATGGACTCCAGTAGCTTTTATGTGAGATAAGACGTTTTCGGACGCAGCAGAAGCTGGAAATAGTTTTAAACGAAACAACACGCATTAGCGTTGTTCCTGTGATGTATCTATTCGATCCTTACTCATCTATCATGTTATTTGGCGTTTCGATGGACTCCAGTAACTTTGATGTGAGATACGAAGTTCTCGGACGCAGCTGAAGCTGGAAGTAGTTTTAAATGAAACAACACGTATTAGCGTTGTTCCTGTGATGTATCTAATCGATCTTTACTCATCTATCATGTTATTTGGCGTTTCGATGGACTCCAGTAGCTCTGATGTGAGATACGACGTTTTCGGACGCAGCAGAAGCTGGAAATAGTTTTAAACGAAACAACACGCATTAGCGTTGTTCCTGTGATGTATCTAATCGATCCTTACTCATCTATCATGTTATTTGGCGTTTCGATGGACTCCAGTAACTTTGATGTGAGATACGAAGTTCTCGGACGCAGCTGAAGCTGGAAATAGTTTTAAACGAAACAACACGTATTATCGTTGTTCCTGTGATGTATCTAATCGATCTTTACTCATCTATCATGTTATTTGGCGTTTCGATGGACTCCAGTAGCTCTGATGTGAGATACGACGTTTTCGGACGCAGCAGAAGCTGGAAATAGTTTTAAACGAAACAACACGCATTAGCGTTGTTCCTGTGATGTATCTAAACGATCCTTACTCATCTATCATGTTATTTGACGTTTGGACGGACTCCAGTAACTCTGATGTGAGATACAAAGTTCTCGGACACAGCAGAAGCTGGAAATAATTTTGAACGAAACAACACGTATTAGCGTTGTTCCTGTGCTGTATCTAATCGATCCTTACTTATCTATCATGTTATTTGACGTTTCGATGGACTCCAGTAACTCTGATGTGAGATACGAAGTTTTCGGACGCAGCAGAAGCTGGAAATAGTTTTAAACGAAACAACACGCATTAGCGATGTTCCTGTGATGTATCTAAACGATCCTTACTCATCTATCATGTTATTTGACGTTTGGACGGACTCCAGTAACTCTGATGTGAGATACAAAGTTCTCGGACGCAGCAGAAGCTGGAAATAATTTTGAACGAAACAACACGTATTAGCGTTGTTCCTGTGATGTATCTAAACGATCCTTACTTATCTAACATGTTATTTAACGTTTGGATGGACTCCAGTAAGTCTGATGTGAGATACAAAGTTTTTGGACGCAGCATGAGCTGGAAATAGTTTTAAACGAAACAACACGTATTAGCGTTGTTCCTGTGCTGTATCTAATCGATCCTTACTTATCTATCATGTTATTTAACGTTTGGATGGACTCCAGTAACCCTGACTTGAGATACAAAGTTCACGGACGCAGCAGAAGCTGGAAATAATTTTGAACGAAACAACACCTATTAGCGTTGTTCCTGTGATGTATCTAAACTATCCTTACTTATCTAACATGTTATTTGACGTTTGGATGGACTCCAGTAAGTCTGATGTGAGATACAAAGTTTTGGGACGCAGCAGGAGCTGGAAATAGTTTTAAACGAAACAACACGTATTAGCGTTGTTCCTGTGATGTATCTAATCGATCCTTACTCATCTATCATATTATTTGACGTTTGGATGGACTCCAGTAACTCTGATGAGAGATACAAAGATTTCGGACGCAGCAGAAACTGGAAATAGTTTTGAACGAAACAACACGCATTAGCGTTGTTCCTGTGTAGTATCTAATCGATCCTTACTCATCTATCATGTTATTTGGCTTTTCGATGGACTCCAGTAACTCTGATGTGAGATACGAAGTTTTCGGACGCATCAGAAGCTGGAAATAGTTTTAAACGAAACAACACGCATTAGCGATGTTCCTGTGATGTATCTAAACGATCCTTACTCATCTATCATGTTAATTGACGTTTGGACGGACTCCAGTAACTCTGATGAGAGATACAAAGTTCTCGGACGCAGTAGAAGCTGGAAATAGTTTTGACCGAAACAACACGCATTAGCGTTGTTCCTGTGATGTATCTAATCGATCCTTACTCATCTATCATGTTATTTGACGTTTGGATGTACTCTAGGAACTCTGATGTGAGATACAAAGATATCGGACGCAGCAGAAGCTGGAAATAGTTTTGAACGAAACAACACCTATTAGCGTTGTTCCTGTGATGTATCTAAAGGATCCTTACTTATCTAACATGTTATTTGACGTTTGGATGGACTCCAGTAAGTCTGATGTGAGATAAAAAGTTTTGCGACGCAGCAGGAGCTGGAAATAGTTTTAAACGAAACAACACGTATTAGCGTTTTTCCTGTGCTGTATCTAATCGATCCTTACTTATCTATCATGTTATTTGACGTTTCGATGGACTCCAGTAACTCTGATGAGAGATACAAAGATTTCGGACGCAGCAGAAGCTGGATATAGTTTTGAACGAAACAACACCTATTAGCGTTGTTCCTGTGATGTATCTAAACGATCCTTACTTATCTAACATGTTATTTGACGTTTGGATGGACTCCAGTAAGTCTGATGTGAGATACAAAGTTTTGGGACGCAGCAGGAGCTGGAAATAGTTTTAAACGAAACAACAGGTATTAGCGTTGTTCCTGTGCTGTATCTAATCGATCCTTACCTATCTATCATGTTATTTGACGTTTCGATGGACTCCAGTAACTTTGATGTGAGATACGAAGTTCTCGGACGCAGCTGAAGCTGGAAATAGTTTCAAACGAAACAACAGGTATTAGCGTTGTTCCTGTGATGTATCTAAACGATACTTACTCATCTATCATGTTATTTGACGTTTGGACGGACTCCAGTAACTCTGATGTGAGATACAAAGTTCTCGGACGCAGCAGAAGCTGGAAATAATTTTGAACGAAACAACACGCATTAGCGTTGTTCCTGTGATGTATCTAAACGATCATTACTTATCTAACATGTTATTTAACGTTTGGATGGACTCCAGTAAGTCTGATGTGAGATACAAAGTTTTTGGACGCAGCAGGAGCTGGAAATAGTTTTAAACGAAACAACACGTATTAGCGTTGTTCCTGTGCTGTATCTAATCGATCCTTACTTATCTATCATGTTATTTGACGTTTCGATGGACTCCAGTAACTCTGATGTGAGATACGACGTTTTCGGACGCAGCAGAAGCTGGAAATAGTTTTAAACGAAACAACACGTATTAGCGTTGTTCCTGTGATGTATCTAATCGATCCTTACTTTTCTATCATGTTATTTGACGTTTGGATGGACTCCAGTAACCCTGACGTGAGATACGAAGTTCTCGGACGTAGCAGAAGCTGGAAATAGTTTTAAACGAAACAACACGTATTAGCGTTGTTCCTGTGATGTATCTAATCGATCCTTACTCATCTATCATGTTATTTGACGTTTCGACGGACTCCAGTAACTCTGATGTGAGATACAAAGTTATCGGACGCAGCAGAAGCTGGAAATAGTTTTGAACGAAACAACACGTATTAGCGTTGTTCCTGTGCTGTATCTAATCGATCCTTACTTATCTATCATGTTATTTGACGTTTGGATGGACTCCAGTAAGTCTGATGTGAGATACAAAGTTTTTGGACGCAGCAGGAGCTGGAAATAGTTTTAAACGAAACAACACGTATTAGCGTTGTTCCTGTGCTGTATCTAATCGATCCTTACTTATCTATCATGTTATTTGACGTTTCGATGGACTCCAGTAACTCTGATGTGAGATACGAAGTTTTCGGACGCAGCAGAAGCTGGAAATAGTTTTAAACGATACAACACGTATTAGCGTTGTTCCTGTGATGTATCTAATCGATCCTTACTCATCTATCATGTTAATTGACGTTTGGACGGACTCCAGTAACTCTGATGAGAGATTCAAAGTTCTCGGACGCAGTAGAAGCTGGAAATAGTTTTGAACGAAACAACACGTATTAGCGTTGTTCCTGTGATGTATCTAAACGATCCTTACTTATCTAACATGTTATTTGACGTTTGGATGGACTCCAGTAAGTCTGATGTGAGATACAAAGTTTTTGGACGCAGCAGGAGCTGGAAATAGTTTTAAACGAAACAACACGTATTAGCGTTGTTCCTGTGATGTATCTAAACGATCCTTACTCATCTATCATGTTATTTGACGTTTGGACAGACTCCAGTAACTCTGATGTGAGATACAAAGTTCTCGGACGCAGCAGGAGCTGGAAATAGTTTTAAACGAAACAACACGCATTAGCGTTGTTCCTGTGATGTATCTAATCGATCCTTACTCATTTATCATGTTATTTGGCGTTTCGATGGACTCCAGTAACTTTGATGTGAGATACGAAGTTCTCGGACGCAGCTGAAGCTGGAAATAGTTTCAAACGAAACAACAGGTATTAGCGTTGTTCCTGTGCTGTATCTAATCGATCCTTACTTATCTATCATGTTATTTGACGTTTCGATGGACTCCAGTAACTCTGATGTGAGCTACGAAGTTTTCGGACGCAGCAGAAGCTGGAAATAGTTTTAAACGAAACAACACGCATTAGCGATGTTCCTGTGATGTATCTAAACGATCCTTACTCATCTATCATGTTATTTGACGTTTGGACGGACTCCAGTAACTCTGATGTGAGATACAAAGTTCTCGGACGCAGCAGAAGCTGGAAATAGTTTTGAACGAAACAACACGTATTAGCGTTGTTCCTGTGATGTATCTAAACGATCCTTACTTATCTAACATGTTATTTGACGTTTGGATGGACTCCAGTAAGTCTGATGTGAGATACAAAGTTTTTGGACGCAGCAGGAGCTGGAAATAGTTTTAAACGAAACAACACGTATTAGCGTTGTTCCTGTGCTGTATCTAATCGATCCTTACTTATCTATCATGTTATTTGACGTTTCGATGGACTCCAGTAACTCTGATGTGAGATACGACGTTTTCGGACGCAGCAGAAGCTGGAAATAGTTTTAAACGAAACAACACGTATTAGCGTTGTTCCTGTGATGTATCTAATCGATCCTTACTTATCTATCATGTTATTTGACGTTTGGATGGACTCCAGTAACCCTGACGTGAGATACGAAGTTCTCGGACGCAGCAGAAGCTGGAAATAGTTTTAAACGAAACAACACGTATTAGCGTTGTTCCTGTGATGTATCTAATCGATCCTTACTCATCTATCATGTTATTTGACGTTTGGATGGACTCCAGTATCTCTGATGAGAGATACAAAGATTTCGGACGCAGCAGAAGCTGGATATAGTTTTGAACGAAACAACACCTATTAGCGTTGTTCCTGTGATGTATCTAAAGGATCCTTACTTATCTAACATGTTATTTGACGTTTGGATGGACTCCAGTAAGTCTGATGTGAGATACAAAGTTTTGGGACGCAGCAGGAGCTGGAAATAGTTTTGAACGAAACAACACGTATTAGCGTCGTTCCTGTGATGTATCTAAACGATCCTTACTTATCTAACATGTTATTTGACGTTTGGATGGACTCCAGTAAGTCTGATGTGAGATAAAAAGTTTTTGGACGCAGCAGGAGCTGGAAATAGTTTTAAACGAAACAACACGTATTAGCGTTGTTCCTGTGCTGTATCTAATCGATCCTTACTCATATATCATGTTATTTGGCGTTTCGATGGACTCCAGTAGCTCTGATGTGAGATACGACGTTTTCGGACGCAGCAGAAGCTGGAAAGAGTTTTAAACGAAACAACACGCATTAGCGTTGTTCCTGTGATGTATCTAATCGATCCTTACTTATCTATCATGTTATTTGACGTTTGGATGGACTCCAGTAAACCTGACGTGAGATACGATGTTCTCGGACGCAGCATAAGCTGGAAATAGTTTTAAACGAAACAACACGCATTAGCGTTGTTCCTGTGATGTATCTAATCGATCCTTACTTATCTATCATGTTATTTGACGTTTGGATGGACTCCAGTAACCCTGACGTGAGATACGAAGTTCTCGGACGCAGCAGAAGCTGGAAATAGTTTTAAACGAAACAACACGTATTAGCGATGTTCCTGTGATGTATCTAATCGATCCTTACTCATCTATCATGTTATTTGACGTTTGGACGGACTCCAGTAACTCTGATGATAGATTCAAAGTTCTCGGACGCAGCAGGAGCTGGAAATAGTTTTAAACGAAACAACACGCATTAGCGTTGTTCCTGTGATGTATCTAATCGATCCTTACTCATTTATCATGTTATTTGGCGTTTCGATGGACTCCAGTAACTTTGATGTGAGATACGACGTTTTCGGACGCAGCAGAAGCTGGAAATAGTTTTAAACGAAACAACACGTATTAGCGTTGTTCCTGTGATGTATCTAATCGATCCTTACTCATCTATCATGTTATTTGACGTTTGGACGGACTCCAGTAACTCTGATGAAAGATTCAAAGTTCTCGGACGCAGCTGAAGCTGGAAATAGTTTTAAATGAAACAACACGTATTAGCGTTGTTCCTGTGATGTATCTAATCGACCCTTACTCATCTATCATGTTATTTGGCGTTTCTTTGGACTCCAGTAGCTCTGATGTGAGATACGACGCTTTCGGACGCAGCAGGAGCTGGAAATAGTTTTAAACGAAACAACACGTATTAGCGTTGTTCCTGTGATGTATCTAATCGATCCTTACTCATCTATCATGTTATTTGACGTTTGGACGGACTCCAGTAACTCTGATGAGAGATTCAAAGTTCTCGGACGCAGTAGAAGCTGGAAATAGTTTCAAACGAAACAACACGTATTAGCGTTGTTCCTGTGCTGTATCTAATCGATCCTTACTCATCTATCATGTTATTTGGCGTTTCGATGGACTCCAGTAGCTCTGATGTGAGATACGACGTTTTCGGACGCAGCAGAAGCTGGAAATAGTTTTAAACGAAACAACACGCATTAGCGTTGTTCCTGTGATGTATCTAATCGGTCCTTACTCATCTATCATGTTATTTGGCGTTTCGATGGACTCCAGTAACTTTGATGTGAGATACAAAGTTTTTGGACGCAGCAGGAGCTGGAAATAGTTTTAAACGAAACAACACGTATTAGCGTTGTTCCTGTGATGTATCTAAACGATCCTTACTCATCTATCATGTTATTTGACGTTTGGATGGACTCCAGTAAGTCTGATGTGAGATACAAAGTTTTTGGACACAGCAGGAGCTGGAAATAGTTTTAAACGAAACAACAAGTATTTGGACGCAGCAGGAGCTGGAAATAGTTTTAAACGAAACAACACGTATTAGCGTTGTTCCTGTGTTGTATCTAAACGATCCTTACTCATCTATCATGTTATTTGACGTTTGGACGGACTCCAGTAACTCTGATGTGAGATACAAAGTTCTCGGACGCAGCAGGAGCTGGAAATAGTTTTAAACAAAACAACACGTATTAGCGTTGTTCCTGTGCTATATCTAATCGATCCTTACTCATATATCATGTTACTTGGCGTTTCGATGGACTCCAGTATCTCTTATGTGAGATACGACGTTTTCGGACGCTGGAAATAGTTTTAAACGAAACAACACGTATTAGCGTTGTTCCTGTGATGTATCTAATCGATCCTTACTCATCTATCATGTTATTTGACGTTTGGACGGACTCCAGTAACTCTGATGAGAGATTCAAAGTTCTCGGACGCAGTAGAAGCTGGAAATAGTTTCAAACGAAACAACACGTATTAGCGTTGTTCCTGTGCTGTATCTAATCGATCCTTACTCATACATCATGTTACTTGGCGTTTCGATGGACTCCAGTAGCTCTGATGTGAGATACGACGTTTTCGGACGCAGCAGAAGCTGGAAATAGTTTTAAACGAAACAACACGCATTAGCGTTGTTCCTGTGATGTATCTAATCGATCCTTACTCATCTATCATGTTATTTGGCGTTTCGATGGACTCCAGTAACTTTGATGTGAGATACAAAGTTTTTGGACGCAGCAGGAGCTGGAAATAGTTTTAAACGAAACAACACATATTAGCGTTGTTCCTGTGATGTATCTAAACGATCCATACTCATCTATCATGTTATTTGACGTTTGGACGGACTCCAGTAACTCTGATGTGAGATACAAAGTTCTCGGACGCAGCAGGAGCTGGAAATAGTTTTAAACGAAACAACACGTATTAGCGTTGTTCCTGTGCTCTATCTAATCGATCCTTACTCATATATCATGTTACTTGGCGTTTCGATGGACTCCAGTAGCTTTTATGTGAGATAAGACGTTTTCGGACGCAGCAGAAGCTGGAAATAATTTTAAACGAAACAACACGCATTAGCGTTGTTCCTGTGATGTATCTATTCGATCCTTACTCATCTATCATGTTATTTGGCGTTTCGATGGACTCCAGTAACTTTGATGTGAGATACGAAGTTCTCGGACGCAGCTGAAGCTGGAAATAGTTTTAAATGAAACAACACGTATTAGCGTTGTTCCTGTGATGTATCTAATCGATCTTTACTCATCTATCATGTTATTTGGCGTTTCGATGGACTCCAGTAGCTCTGATGTGAGATACGACGTTTTCGGACGCAGCAGAAGCTGGAAATAGTTTTAAACGAAACAACACGCATTAGCGTTGTTCCTGTGATGTATCTAATCGATCCTTACTCATCTATCATGTTATTTGGCGTTTCGATGGACTCCAGTAACTTTGATGTGAGATACGAAGTTCTCGGACGCAGCTGAAGCTGGAAATAGTTTTAAACGAAACAACACGTATTATCGTTGTTCCTGTGATGTATCTAATCGATCTTTACTCATCTATCATGTTATTTGGCGTTTCGATGGACTCCAGTAGCTCTGATGTGAGATACGACGTTTTCGGACGCAGCAGAAGCTGGAAATAGTTTTAAACGAAACAACACGCATTAGCGTTGTTCCTGTGATGTATCTAAACGATCCTTACTCATCTATCATGTTATTTGACGTTTGGACGGACTCCAGTAACTCTGATGTGAGATACAAAGTTCTCGGACACAGCAGAAGCTGGAAATAATTTTGAACGAAACAACACGTATTAGCGTTGTTCCTGTGCTGTATCTAATCGATCCTTACTTATCTATCATGTTATTTGACGTTTCGATGGACTCCAGTAACTCTGATGTGCGATACGAAGTTTTCGGACGCAGCAGAAGCTGGAAATAGTTTTAAACGAAACAACACGCATTAGCGATGTTCCTGTGATGTATCTAAACGATCCTTACTCATCTATCATGTTATTTGACGTTTGGACGGACTCCAGTAACTCTGATGTGAGATACAAAGTTCTCGGACGCAGCAGAAGCTGGAAATAATTTTGAACGAAACAACACGTATTAGCGTTGTTCCTGTGATGTATCTAAACGATCCTTACTTATCTAACATGTTATTTAACGTTTGGATGGACTCCAGTAAGTCTGATGTGAGATACAAAGTTTTTGGACGCAGCAGGAGCTGGAAATAGTTTTAAACGAAACAACACGAATTAGCGTTGTTCCTGTGCTGTATCTAATCGATCCTTACTTATCTATCATGTTATTTAACGTTTGGATGGACTCCAGTAACCCTGACTTGAGATACAAAGTTCTCGTACGCAGCAGAAGCTGGAAATAATTTTGAACGAAACAACACCTATTAGCGTTGTTCCTGTGATGTATCTAAACGATCCTTACTTATCTAACATGTTATTTGACGTTTGGATGGACTCCAGTAAGTCTGATGTGAGATACAAAGTTTTGAGACGCAGCAGGAGCTGGAAATAGTTTTAAACGAAACAACACGTATTAGCGTTGTTCCTGTGATGTATCTAATCGATCCTTACTCATCTATCATATTATTTGACGTTTGGATGGACTCCAGTAACTCTGATGAGAGATACAAAGATTTCGGACGCAGCAGAAACTGGAAATAGTTTTGAACGAAACAACACGCATTAGCGTTGTTCCTGTGTAGTATCTAATCGATCCTTACTCATCTATCATGTTATTTGGCTTTTCGATGGACTCCAGTAACTCTGATGTGAGATACGAAGTTTTCGGACGCATCAGAAGCTGGAAATAGTTTTAAACGAAACAACACGCATTAGCGATGTTCCTGTGATGTATCTAAACGATCCTTACTCATCTATCATGTTAATTGACGTTTGGACGGACTCCAGTAACTCTGATGAGAGATACAAAGTTCTCGGACGCAGTAGAAGCTGGAAATAGTTTTGACCGAAACAACACGCATTAGCGTTGTTCCTGTGATGTATCTAATCGATCCTTACTCATCTATCATGTTATTTGACGTTTGGATGTACTCTAGGAACTCTGATGTGAGATACAAAGATATCGGACGCAGCAGAAGCTGGAAATAGTTTTGAACGAAACAACACCTATTAGCGTTGTTCCTGTGATGTATCTAAAGGATCCTTACTTATCTAACATGTTATTTGACGTTTGGATGGACTCCAGTATGTCTGATGTGAGATAAAAAGTTTTGCGACGCAGCAGGAGCTGGAAATAGTTTTAAACGAAACAACACGTATTAGCGTTTTTCCTGTGCTGTATCTAATCGATCCTTACTTATCTATCATGTTATTTGACGTTTCGATGGACTCCAGTAACTCTGATGAGAGATACAAAGATTTCGGACGCAGCAGAAGCTGGATATAGTTTTGAACGAAACAACACCTATTAGCGTTGTTCCTGTGATGTATCTAAACGATCCTTACTTATCTAACATGTTATTTGACGTTTGGATGGACTCCAGTAAGTCTGATGTGAGATACAAAGTTTTGGGACGCAGCAGGAGCTGGAAATAGTTTTAAACGAAACAACAGGTATTAGCGTTGTTCCTGTGCTGTATCTAATCGATCCTTACCTATCTATCATGATATTTGACGTTTCGATGGACTCCAGTAACTTTGATGTGAGATACGAAGTTCTCGGACGCAGCTGAAGCTGGAAATAGTTTCAAACGAAACAACAGGTATTAGCGTTGTTCCTGTGATGTATCTAAACGATACTTACTCATCTATCATGTTATTTGACGTTTGGACGGACTCCAGTAACTCTGATGTGAGATACAAAGTTCTCGGACGCAGCAGAAGCTGGAAATAATTTTGAACGAAACAACACGCATTAGCGTTGTTCCTGTGATGTATCTAAACGATCATTACTTATCTAACATGTTATTTAACGTTTGGATGGACTCCAGTAAGTCTGATGTGAGATACAAAGTTTTTGGACGCAGCAGGAGCTGGAAATAGTTTTAAACGAAACAACACGTATTAGCGTTGTTCCTGTGCTGTATCTAATCGATCCTTACTTATCTATCATGTTATTTGACGTTTCGATGGACTCCAGTAACTCTGATGTGAGATACGACGTTTTCGGACGCAGCAGAAGCTGGAAATAGTTTTAAACGAAACAACACGTATTAGCGTTGTTCCTGTGATGTATCTAATCGATCCTTACTTTTCTATCATGTTATTTGACGTTTGGATGGACTCCAGTAACCCTGACGTGAGATACGAAGTTCTCGGACGTAGCAGAAGCTGGAAATAGTTTTAAACGAAACAACACGTATTAGCGTTGTTCCTGTGATGTATCTAATCGATCCTTACTCATCTATCATGTTATTTGACGTTTCGACGGACTCCAGTAACTCTGATGTGAGATACAAAGTTATCGGACGCAGCAGAAGCTGGAAATAGTTTTGAACTAAACAACACGTATTAGCGTTGTTCCTGTGCTGTATCTAATCGATCCTTACTTATCTATCATGTTATTTGACGTTTGGATGAACTCCAGTAACTCTAATGTGAGATACGAAATTTTCGGACGCAGCAGAAGCTGGAAATAGTTTTGAACGAAACAACACGTATTAGCGTCGTTCCTGTGATGTATCTAAACGATCCTTACTTATCTAACATGTTATTTGACGTTTGGATGGACTCCATTAAGTCTGATGTGAGATACAAAGTTTTTGGACGCAGCAGGAGCTGGAAATAGTTTTAAACGAAACAACACGTATTAGCGTTGTTCCTGTGATGTATCTAAACGATCCTTACTCATCTATCATGTTAATTGACGTTTGGACGGACTCCAGTAACTCTGATGTGAGATACAAATTTCTCGGACGCAGCAGAAGCTGGAAATAATTTTGAACGAAACAACACCTATTAGCGTTGTTCCTGTGATGTATCTAAAGGATCCTTACTTATCTAACATGTTATTTGACGTTTGGATGGACTCCAGTAAGTCTGATGTGAGATAAAAAGTTTTGCGACGCAGCAGGAGCTGGAAATAGTTTTAAACGAAACAACACGTATTAGCGTTTTTCCTGTGCTGTATCTAATCGATCCTTACTTATCTATCATGTTATTTGACGTTTCGATGGACTCCAGTAACTCTGATGTGAGATACGAAGTTTTCGGACGCAGCAGGAGCTGGAAATAGTTTTAAACGAAACAACACGTATTAGCGTTGTTCCTGTGATGTATCTAAACGATCCTTACTCATCTATCATGTTAATTGACGTTTGGACGGACTAAAGTAACTCTGATGTGAGATACAAAGTTCTCGGACGCAGCAGAAGCTGGAAATAATTTTGAACGAAACAACACCTATTAGCGTTGTTCCTGTGATGTATCTAAAGGATCCTTACTTATCTAACATGTTATTTGACGTTTGGATGGACTCCAGTAAGTCTGATGTGAGATACAAAGTTTTTGGACGCAGCAGGAGCTGGAAATAGTTTTAAACGAAACAACACGTATTAGCGTTGTTCCTGTGATGTATCTAAACGATCCTTACTCATCTATCATGTTATTTGACGTTTGGACAGACTCCAGTAACTCTGATGTGAGATACAAAGTTCTCGGACGCAGCAGGAGCTGGAAATAGTTTTAAACGAAACAACACGCATTAGCGTTGTTCCTGTGATGTATCTAATCGATCCTTACTCATTTATCATGTTATTTGGCGTTTCGATGGACTCCAGTAACTTTGATGTGAGATACGAAGTTCTCGGACGCAGCTGAAGCTGGAAATAGTTTCAAACGAAACAACAGGTATTAGCGTTGTTCCTGTGCTGTATCTAATCGATCCTTACTTATCTATCATGTTATTTGACGTTTCGATGGACTCCAGTAACTCTGATGTGAGCTACGAAGTTTTCGGACGCAGCAGAAGCTGGAAATAGTTTTAAACGAAACAACACGCATTAGCGATGTTCCTGTGATGTATCTAAACGATCCTTACTCATCTATCATGTTATTTGACGTTTGGACGGACTCCAGTAACTCTGATGTGAGATACAAAGTTCTCGGACGCAGCAGAAGCTTGAAATAGTTTTGAACGAAACAACACGTATTAGCGTTGTTCCTGTGATGTATCTAAACGATCCTTACTTATCTAACATGTTATTTGACGTTTGGATGGACTCCAGTAAGTCTGATGTGAGATACAAAGTTTTTGGACGCAGCAGGAGCTGGAAATAGTTTTAAACGAAACAACACGTATTAGCGTTGTTCCTGTGCTGTATCTAATCGATCCTTACTTATCTATCATGTTATTTGACGTTTCGATGGACTCCAGTAACTCTGATGTGAGATACGACGTTTTCGGACGCAGCAGAAGCTGGAAATAGTTTTAAACGAAACAACACGTATTAGCGTTGTTCCTGTGATGTATCTAATCGATCCTTACTTATCTATCATGTTATTTGACGTTTGGATGGACTCCAGTAACCCTGACGTGAGATACGAAGTTCTCGGACGCAGCAGAAGCTGGAAATAGTTTTAAACGAAACAACACGTATTAGCGTTGTTCCTGTGATGTATCTAATCGATCCTTACTCATCTATCATGTTATTTGACGTTTGGATGGACTCCAGTATCTCTGATGAGAGATACAAAGATTTCGGACGCAGCAGAAGCTGGATATAGTTTTGAACGAAACAACACCTATTAGCGTTGTTCCTGTGATGTATCTAAAGGATCCTTACTTATCTAACATGTTATTTGACGTTTGGATGGACTCCAGTAAGTCTGATGTGAGATACAAAGTTTTGGGACGCAGCAGGAGCTGGAAATAGTTTTGAACGAAACAACACGTATTAGCGTCGTTCCTGTGATGTATCTAAACGATCCTTACTTATCTAACATGTTATTTGACGTTTGGATGGACTCCAGTAAGTCTGATGTGAGATACAAAGTTTTTGGACGCAGCAGGAGCTGGAAATAGTTTTAAACGAAACAACACGTATTAGCGTTGTTCCTGTGCTGTATCTAATCGATCCTTACTCATATATCATGTTATTTGGCGTTTCGATGGACTCCAGTAGCTCTGATGTGAGATACGACGTTTTCGGACGCAGCAGAAGCTGGAAAGAGTTTTAAACGAAACAACACGCATTAGCGTTGTTCCTGTGATGTATCTAATCGATCCTTACTTATCTATCATGTTATTTGACGTTTGGATGGACTCCAGTAAACCTGACGTGAGATACGATGTTCTCGGACGCAGCATAAGCTGGAAATAGTTTTAAACGAAACAACACGCATTAGCGTTGTTCCTGTGATGTATCTAATCGATCCTTACTTATCTATCATGTTATTTGACGTTTGGATGGACTCCAGTAACCCTGACGTGAGATACGAAGTTCTCGGACGCAGCAGAAGCTGGAAATAGTTTTAAACGAAACAACACGTATTAGCGTTGTTCCTGTGATGTATCTAATCGATCCTTACTCATCTATCATGTTATTTGACGTTTGGACGGACTCCAGTAACTCTGATGATAGATTCAAAGTTCTCGGACGCAGTAGAAGCTGGAAATAGTTTTAAACGAAACAACACGTATTAGCGTTGTTCCTGTGCTGTATCTAATCGATCCTTACTCATATATCATGTTACTTGGCGTTTCGATGGACTCCAGTAGCTCTGATGTGAGATACGACGTTTTCGGACGCAGCAGAAGCTGGAAATAGTTTTAAACGAAACAACACGTATTAGCGTTGTTCCTGTGATGTATCTAATCGATCCTTACTCATCTATCATGTTATTTGACGTTTGGACGGACTCCAGTAACTCTGATGAAAGATTCAAAGTTCTCGGACGCAGCTGAAGCTGGAAATAGTTTTAAATGAAACAACACGTATTAGCGTTGTTCCTGTGATGTATCTAATCGACCCTTACTCATCTATCATGTTATTTGGCGTTTCTTTGGACTCCAGTAGCTCTGATGTGAGATACGACGTTTTCGGACGCAGCAGGAGCTGGAAATAGTTTTAAACGAAACAACACGTATTAGCGTTGTTCCTGTGATGTATCTAATCGATCCTTACTCATCTATCATGTTATTTGACGTTTGGACGGACTCCAGTAACTCTGATGAGAGATTCAAAGTTCTCGGACGCAGTAGAAGCTGGAAATAGTTTCAAACGAAACAACACGTATTAGCGTTGTTCCTGTGCTGTATCTAATCGATCCTTACTCATCTATCATGTTATTTGGCGTTTCGATGGACTCCAGTAGCTCTGATGTGAGATACGACGTTTTCGGACGCAGCAGAAGCTGGAAATAGTTTTAAACGAAACAACACGCATTAGCGTTGTTCCTGTGATGTATCTAATCGATCCTTACTCATCTATCATGTTATTTGGCGTTTCGATGGACTCCAGTAACTTTGATGTGAGATACAAAGTTTTTGGACGCAGCAGGAGCTGGAAATAGTTTTAAACGAAACAACACGTATTAGCGTTGTTCCTGTGATGTATCTAAACGATCCTTACTCATCTATCATGTTATTTGACGTTTGGATGGACTCCAGTAAGTCTGATGTGAGATACAAAGTTTTTGGACACAGCAGGAGCTGGAAATAGTTTTAAACGAAACAACAAGTATTTGGACGCAGCAGGAGCTGGAAATAGTTTTAAACGAAACAACACGTATTAGCGTTGTTCCTGTGTTGTATCTAAACGATCCTTACTCATCTATCATGTTATTTGACGTTTGGACGGACTCCAGTAACTCTGATGTGAGATACAAAGTTCTCGGACGCAGCAGGAGCTGGAAATAGTTTTAAACAAAACAACACGTATTAGCGTTGTTCCTGTGCTATATCTAATCGATCCTTACTCATATATCATGTTACTTGGCGTTTCGATGGACTCCAGTAGCTCTTATGTGAGATACGACGTTTTCGGACGCTGGAAATAGTTTTAAACGAAACAACACGTATTAGCGTTGTTCCTGTGATGTATCTAATCGATCCTTACTCATCTATCATGTTATTTGACGTTTGGACGGACTCCAGTAACTCTGATGAGAGATTCAAAGTTCTCGGACGCAGTAGAAGCTGGAAATAGTATCAAACGAAACAACACGTATTAGCGTTGTTCCTGTGCTGTATCTAATCGATCCTTACTCATACATCATGTTACTTGGCGTTTCGATGGACTCCAGTAGCTCTGATGTGAGATACGACGTTTTCGGACGCAGCAGAAGCTGGAAATAGTTTTAAACGAAACAACACGCATTAGCGTTGTTCCTGTGATGTATCTAAACGATCCTTACTCATCTATCATGTTATTTGACGTTTGGACGGACTCCAGTAACTCTGATGTGAGATACAAAGTTCTCGGACACAGCAGAAGCTGGAAATAGTTTTAAACGAAACAACACGTATTAGCGTTGTTCCTGTGCTCTATCTAATCGATCCTTACTCATATATCATGTTACTTGGCGTTTCGATGGACTCCAGTAGCTTTTATGTGAGATAAGACGTTTTCGGACGCAGCAGAAGCTGGAAATAGTTTTAAACGAAACAACACGCATTAGCGTTGTTCCTGTGATGTATCTATTTGATCCTTACTCATCCATCATGTTATTTGGCGTTTCGATGGACTCCAGTAACTTTGATGTGAGATACGAAGTTCTCGGACGCAGCTGAAGCTGGAAATAGTTTTAAATGAAACAACACGTATTAGCGTTGTTCCTGTGATGTATCTAATCGATCTTTACTCATCTATCATGTTATTTGGCGTTTCGATGGACTCCAGTAGCTCTGATGTGAGATACGACGTTTTCGGACGCAGCAGAAGCTGGAAATAGTTTTAAACGAAACAACACGCATTAGCGTTGTTCCTGTGATGTATCTAATCGATCCTTACTCATCTATCATGTTATTTGGCGTTTCGATGGACTCCAGTAACTTTGATGTGAGATACGAAGTTCTCGGACGCAGCTGAAGCTGGAAATAGTTTTAAACGAAACAACACGTATTATCGTTGTTCCTGTGATGTATCTAATCGATCTTTACTCATCTATCATGTTATTTGGCGTTTCGATGGACTCCAGTAGCTCTGATGTGAGATACGACGTTTTCGGACGCAGCAGAAGCTGGAAATAGTTTTAAACGAAACAACACGCATTAGCGTTGTTCCTGTGATGTATCTAAACGATCCTTACTCATCTATCATGTTATTTGACGTTTGGACGGACTCCAGTAACTCTGATGTGAGATACAAAGTTCTCGGACACAGCAGAAGCTGGAAATAGTTTTAAACGAAACAACACGTATTATCGTTGTTCCTGTGATGTATCTAATCGATCTTTACTCATCTATCATGTTATTTGGCGTTTCGATGGACTCCAGTAGCTCTGATGTGAGATACGACGTTTTCGGACGCAGCAGAAGCTGGAAATAGTTTTAAACGAAACAACACGCATTAGCAATGTTCCTGTGATGTATCTAATCGATCCTTACTCATCTATCATGTTATTTTACGTTTGGATGGACTCCAGTAACTCTGATGAGAGATACAAAGATTTCGGACGCAGCAGAAGCTGGAAATAGTTTTGAACGAAACGACACATATTAGCGTTGTTCCTGTGATGTATCTAAACGATCCTTACTTATCTAACATGTTATTTGACGTTTGGATGGACTCCAGTAGCTCTGATGTAAGATACAAAGATTTCGGACGCAGCAGAAGCTGGAAATAGTTTTGAACGAAACAACACGTATTAGCGTTGTTCCTGTGATGTATCTAAACGATCCTTACTTATCTATCATGTTATTTGACGTTTCGATGGACTCCAGTAACCCTGACGTGAGATACGATGTTCTCGGACGCAGCAGAAGCTGGAAATAGTTTTGAACGAAACAACACGCATTAGCGTTGTTCCTGTGATGTATCTAATCGATCCTTACTCATCTATCATGTTATTTGGCGTTTCGATGGACTCCAGTAACTTTGATGTGAGATACGAAGTTCTCGGACGCAGCTGAAGCTGGAAATAGTTTTAAATGCAACAACACGTATTAGCGTTGTTCCTGTGATGTATCTAATCGATCCTTACTCATCTATCATGTTATTTGACGTTTGGACGGACTCCAGTAACTCTGATGAGAGATACGAAGTTCTCGGACGCAGTAGAAGCTGGAAATAGTTTTGAACGAAAGAACACGTATTAGCGTTGTTCCTGTGATGTATCTAAACGATCCTTACTTATCTAACATGTTATTTGACGTTTGGATGGACTCCAGTAAGTCTGATGTGAGATACAAAGTTTTTGGACGCAGCAGGAACTGGAAATAGTTTTAAACGAAACAACACGTATTAGCGTTGTTCCTGTGCTGTATCTAATCGATCCTTACTCATATATCATGTTACTTGGCGTTTCGATGGACTCCAGTAGCTCTGATGTGAGATACGAAGTTTTCGGACGCAGCAGAAGCTGGAAATAGTTTTAAACGAAGCAACACGCATTAGCGTTGTTCCTGTGATGTATCTAATCGATCCTTACTCATCTATTATGTTATTTGGCATTTCGATGGACTCCAGTAACTTTGATGTGAGATACGAAGTTCTCGGACGCAGCTGAAGCTGGAAATAGTTTTAAATGAAACAACACGTATTAGCGTTGTTCCTGTGATGTATCTAATCGATCCTTACTCATCTATCATGTTATTTGGCGTTTCGATGGACTCCAGTAGCTCTGATGTGAGATACGACGTTTTCGGACGCAGCAGAAGCTGGAAATAGTTTTAAACGAAACAACACGCATTAGCGTTGTTCCTGTGATGTATCTAATCGATCCTTACTCATCTATTATGTTATTTGGCATTTCGATGGACTCCAGTAACTTTGATGTGAGATACGAAGTTCTCGGACGCAGCTGAAGCTGGAAATAGTTTTGAATGAAACAACACGTATTAGCGTTGTTCCTGTGATGTATCTAATCGATCCTTACTCATCTATCATGTTATTTGGCGTTTCGATGGACTTCAGTAGCTCTGATGTGAGATACGAAGTTTTCGGACGCAGCAGAAGCTGGAAATAGTTTTAAACGAAGCAACACGCATTAGCGTTGTTCCTGTGATGTATCTAATCGATCCTTACTCATCTATCATGTTATTTGGCTTTTCGATGGACTCCAGTAACTTTGATGTGAGATACGAAGTTCTCGGACGCAGCTGAAGCTGGAAATAGTTTTAAATGAAACAACACGTATTAGCGTTGTTCCTGTGATGTATCTAATCGATCCTTACTCATCTATCATGTTATTTGGCGTTTCGATGAACTCCAGTAGCTCTGATGTGAGATACGACGTTTTCTGAGGCAGCAGAAGCTGGAAATAGTTATAAGCGAAACAACACCCATTAGCGTTGTTCCTGTGATGTATCTAATCGATCCTTACTCATCTATCATGTTATTTGACGTTTGCATGGACTCCAGTAACCCTGACGGGAGATACGATGTTCTCGGACGCAGCAGAAGCTGGAAACAGTTTTAAACGAAACAACACGCATTAGCGTTGTTCCTGTGTAGTATCTAATCGATCCTTACTTATCTATCATGTTATTTGACATTTCGATGGACTCCAGTAAGTCTGATGTGATATACGACGTTTTCGGACGCAGCAGCAGCTGGAAATAGTTTTAAACGAAACAACACGCATTAGCGTTGTTCCTGTGATGTATCTAATCGATCCTTACTCATCTATCATGTTATTTGGCGTTTCGATGGAATCCAGTAACTTAGATGTGAGATACGAAGTTCTCGGACGGAGCTGAAGCTAGAAATAGTTTGAAACGAAACAACACGCATTAGCGTTGTTCCTGTGATGTATCTAATCGATCCTTACTCATCTATCATGTTATTTGACGTTTGGACGGACTCCAGTAACTCTGATGTGAGATACAAAGTTATCGGACGCAGCAGAAGCTAGAAATAGTTTTGAACGAAACAACACGTATTAGCGTTGTTCCTGTGCTGTATCTAATCGATCCTTACTTATCTATCATGTTATTTGACGTTTCGATGGACTCCAGTATCTCTGATGTGAGATACGGCGTTTTCGGACGCAGCAGAAGCTGGAAATAGTTTTAAACGATACAACACGTATTAGCGTTGTTCCTGTGATGTATCTAATCGATCCATACTCATCTATTATGTTATTTGACGTTTGGATGGACTCCAGTAACTCTGATGAGAGATACAAAGTTTTGGGACGCAGCAGGAGCTGGAAATAGTTTTAAACGAAACAACACGTATTAGCGTTGTTCCTGTGCTGTATCTAATCGATCCTTACTTATCTATCATGTTATTTGACGTTTCGATGGACTCCAGTAACTCTGATGTGAGATACGACGTTTTCGGACGCAGCAGAAACTGGAAATAGTTTTAAACGAAACAACACACATTAGCGATGTTCCTGTGATGTATCTAATCGATCCTTACTCATCTATAATGTTATTTGGCGTTTCGATAGACTCCAGTAGCTCTGATGTGAGATACGACGTTTTCGGACGCAGCAGAAGCTGGAAATAGTTTTAAACGAAACAACACGCATTAGCGTTGTTCCTGTGATGTATCTAATCGATCCTTACTCATCTATCATGTTATTTGGCGTTTCGATGGACTCCAGTAGCTCTGATGTGAGATACGACGTTATCGGACGCAGCAGAAGCCGGAAATAGTTTTAAACGAAACAACACGCATTAGCGTTGTTCCTGTGATGTATCTAATCGATCCTTACTCATCTATCATGTTATTTGGCGTTTCGATGGACTCCAGTAACTTTGATGTGAGATACGAAGTTCTCGGACGCAGCTGAAACTGGAAATAGTTTTAAATGAAACAATACGTATTAGCGTTGTTCCTGTGATGTAGCTAATCGATCCTTACTCATCTATCATGTCATTTGGCGTTTCGATGGACTCCAGTAGCTCTGATGTGAGATACGACGTTTTCGGACGCAGCAGAAGCTGGAAATAGTTTTAAACGAAACAATACGCATTAGCGTTGTTCCTGTGATGTATCTAATCGATCCTTACTCATCTATCATGTTACTTGTCGTTTCGATGGACTCCAGTAGCTCTGATGTGAGATACGACGTTTTCGGACGCAGCAGAAGCTGGAAATAGTTTTAAACGAAACAACACGCATTAGCGTTGTTCCTGTGATGTATCTAATCGATCCTTACTCATCTATTATGTTATTTGGCGTTTCGATGGACTAAAGTAACTTTGATGTGAGATACGAAGTTCTCGGACGCAGCTGAAGCTGGAAATAGTTTTAAACGAAACAACACGTATTAGCGTTGTTCCTGTGCTGTATCTAATCGATCCTTACTTATCTATCATATTATTTGACGTTTCGATGTACTCCAGTAACTCTGATGTGAGATACGAAGTTTTCGGACGCAGCAGAAGCTGGAAATAGTTTTAAACGAAACAACACGCATTAGCGATGTTCCTGTGATGTATCTAATCGATCCTTACTCATCTATCATGTTATTTGACGTTTGGATGGACTCCAGTAACTCTGATGAGAGATACAAAGATTTCGGACGCAGCAGAAGCTGGAAATAGTTTTGAACGAAACGACACATATTAGCGTTGTTCCTGTGATGTATCTAAACGATCCTTACTTATCTAACATGTTATTTGACGTTTGGATGGACTCCAGTAGCTCTGATGTAAGATACAAAGATTTCGGACGCAGCAGAAGCTGGAAATAGTTTTGAACGAAACAACACGTATTAGCGTTGTTCCTGTGATGTATCTAAACGATCCTTACTTATCTATCATGTTATTTGACGTTTCGATGGACTCCAGTAACCCTGACGTGAGATACGATGTTCTCGGACGCAGCAGAAGCTGGAAATAGTTTTGAACGAAACAACACGCATTAGCGTTGTTCCTGTGATGTATCTAATCGATCCTTACTCATCTATCATGTTATTTGGCGTTTCGATGGACTCCAGTAACTTTGATGTGAGATACGAAGTTCTCGGACGCAGCTGAAGCTGGAAATAGTTTTAAATGCAACAACACGTATTAGCGTTGTTCCTGTGATGTATCTAATCGATCCTTACTCATCTATCATGTTATTTGACGTTTGGACGGACTCCAGTAACTCTGATGAGAGATACAAAGTTCTCGGACGCAGTAGAAGCTGGAAATAGTTTTAAACGAAGCAACACGCATTAGCGTTGTTCCTGTGATGTATCTAATCGATCCTTACTCATCTATTATGTTATTTGGCATTTCGATGGACTCCAGTAACTTTGATGTGAGATACGAAGTTCTCGGACGCAGCTGAAGCTGGAAATAGTTTTGAATGAAACAACACGTATTAGCGTTGTTCCTGTGATGTATCTAATCGATCCTTACTCATCTATCATGTTATTTGGCGTTTCGATGGACTTCAGTAGCTCTGATGTGAGATACGAAGTTTTCGGACGCAGCAGAAGCTGGAAATAGTTTTAAACGAAGCAACACGCATTAGCGTTGTTCCTGTGATGTATCTAATCGATCCTTACTCATCTATCATGTTATTTGGCTTTTCGATGGACTCCAGTAACTTTGATGTGAGATACGAAGTTCTCGGACGCAGCTGAAGCTGGAAATAGTTTTAAATGAAACAACACGTATTAGCGTTGTTCCTGTGATGTATCTAATCGATCCTTACTCATCTATCATGTTATTTGGCGTTTCGATGAACTCCAGTAGCTCTGATGTGAGATACGACGTTTTCTGAGGCAGCAGAAGCTGGAAATAGTTATAAGCGAAACAACACCCATTAGCGTTGTTCCTGTGATGTATCTAATCGATCCTTACTCATCTATCATGTTATTTGACGTTTGCATGGACTCCAGTAACCCTGACGGGAGATACGATGTTCTCGGACGCAGCAGAAGCTGGAAACAGTTTTAAACGAAACAACACGCATTAGCGTTGTTCCTGTGTAGTATCTAATCGATCCTTACTTATCTATCATGTTATTTGACATTTCGATGGACTCCAGTAAGTCTGATGTGATATACGACGTTTTCGGACGCAGCAGCAGCTGGAAATAGTTTTAAACGAAACAACACGCATTAGCGTTGTTCCTGTGATGTATCTAATCGATCCTTACTCATCTATCATGTTATTTGGCGTTTCGATGGAATCCAGTAACTTAGATGTGAGATACGAAGTTCTCGGACGGAGCTGAAGCTAGAAATAGTTTGAAACGAAACAACACGCATTAGCGTTGTTCCTGTGATGTATCTAATCGATCCTTACTCATCTATCATGTTATTTGACGTTTGGACGGACTCCAGTAACTCTGATGTGAGATACAAAGTTATCGGACGCAGCAGAAGCTAGAAATAGTTTTGAACGAAACAACACGTATTAGCGTTGTTCCTGTGCTGTATCTAATCGATCCTTACTTATCTATCATGTTATTTGACGTTTCGATGGACTCCAGTATCTCTGATGTGAGATACGGCGTTTTCGGACGCAGCAGAAGCTGGAAATAGTTTTAAACGATACAACACGTATTAGCGTTGTTCCTGTGATGTATCTAATCGATCCATACTCATCTATTATGTTATTTGACGTTTGGATGGACTCCAGTAACTCTGATGAGAGATACAAAGTTTTGGGACGCAGCAGGAGCTGGAAATAGTTTTAAACGAAACAACACGTATTAGCGTTGTTCCTGTGCTGTATCTAATCGATCCTTACTTATCTATCATGTTATTTGACGTTTCGATGGACTCCAGTAACTCTGATGTGAGATACGACGTTTTCGGACGCAGCAGAAACTGGAAATAGTTTTAAACGAAACAACACACATTAGCGATGTTCCTGTGATGTATCTAATCGATCCTTACTCATCTATAATGTTATTTGGCGTTTCGATAGACTCCAGTAGCTCTGATGTGAGATACGACGTTTTCGGACGCAGCAGAAGCTGGAAATAGTTTTAAACGAAACAACACGCATTAGCGTTGTTCCTGTGATGTATCTAATCGATCCTTACTCATCTATCATGTTATTTGGCGTTTCGATGGACTCCAGTAGCTCTGATGTGAGATACGACGTTATCGGACGCAGCAGAAGCCGGAAATAGTTTTAAACGAAACAACACGCATTAGCGTTGTTCCTGTGATGTATCTAATCGATCCTTACTCATCTATCATGTTATTTGGCGTTTCGATGGACTCCAGTAACTTTGATGTGAGATACGAAGTTCTCGGACGCAGCTGAAACTGGAAATAGTTTTAAATGAAACAATACGTATTAGCGTTGTTCCTGTGATGTAGCTAATCGATCCTTACTCATCTATCATGTCATTTGGCGTTTCGATGGACTCCAGTAGCTCTGATGTGAGATACGACGTTTTCGGACGCAGCAGAAGCTGGAAATAGTTTTAAACGAAACAATACGCATTAGCGTTGTTCCTGTGATGTATCTAATCGATCCTTACTCATCTATCATGTTACTTGTCGTTTCGATGGACTCCAGTAGCTCTGATGTGAGATACGACGTTTTCGGACGCAGCAGAAGCTGGAAATAGTTTTAAACGAAACAACACGCATTAGCGTTGTTCCTGTGATGTATCTAATCGATCCTTACTCATCTATTATGTTATTTGGCGTTTCGATGGACTAAAGTAACTTTGATGTGAGATACGAAGTTCTCGGACGCAGCTGAAGCTGGAAATAGTTTTAAACGAAACAACACGTATTAGCGTTGTTCCTGTGCTGTATCTAATCGATCCTTACTTATCTATCATATTATTTGACGTTTCGATGTACTCCAGTAACTCTGATGTGAGATACGAAGTTTTCGGACGCAGCAGAAGCTGGAAATAGTTTTAAACGAAACAACACGCATTAGCGATGTTCCTGTGATGTATCTAATCGATCCTTACTCATCTATCATGTTATTTGACGTTTGGATGGACTCCAGTAACTCTGATGAGAGATACAAAGATTTCGGACGCAGCAGAAGCTGGAAATAGTTTTGAACGAAACGACACATATTAGCGTTGTTCCTGTGATGTATCTAAACGATCCTTACTTATCTAACATGTTATTTGACGTTTGGATGGACTCCAGTAGCTCTGATGTAAGATACAAAGATTTCGGACGCAGCAGAAGCTGGAAATAGTTTTGAACGAAACAACACGTATTAGCGTTGTTCCTGTGATGTATCTAAACGATCCTTACTTATCTATCATGTTATTTGACGTTTCGATGGACTCCAGTAACCCTGACGTGAGATACGATGTTCTCGGACGCAGCAGAAGCTGGAAATAGTTTTGAACGAAACAACACGCATTAGCGTTGTTCCTGTGATGTATCTAATCGATCCTTACTCATCTATCATGTTATTTGGCGTTTCGATGGACTCCAGTAACTTTGATGTGAGATACGAAGTTCTCGGACGCAGCTGAAGCTGGAAATAGTTTTAAATGCAACAACACGTATTAGCGTTGTTCCTGTGATGTATCTAATCGATCCTTACTCATCTATCATGTTATTTGACGTTTGGACGGACTCCAGTAACTCTGATGAGAGATACAAAGTTCTCGGACGCAGTAGAAGCTGGAAATAGTTTTGAACGAAAGAACACGTATTAGCGTTGTTCCTGTGATGTATCTAAACGATCCTTACTTATCTAACATGTTATTTGACGTTTGGATGGACTCCAGTAACTCTGATGAGAGATACAAAGTTTTGGGACGCAGCAGGAGCTAGAAATAGTTTGAAACGAAACAACACGCATTAGCGTTGTTCCTGTGATGTATCTAATCGATCCTTACTCATCTATCATGTTATTTGACGTTTGGACGGACTCCAGTAACTCTGATGTGAGATACAAAGTTATCGGACGCAGCAGAAGCTAGAAATAGTTTTGAACGAAACAACACGTATTAGCGTTGTTCCTGTGCTGTATCTAATCGATCCTTACTTATCTATCATGTTATTTGACGTTTCGATGGACTCCAGTATCTCTGATGTGAGATACGGCGTTTTCGGACGCAGCAGAAGCTGGAAATAGTTTTAAACGATACAACACGTATTAGCGTTGTTCCTGTGATGTATCTAATCGATCCATACTCATCTATTATGTTATTTGACGTTTGGATGGACTCCAGTAACTCTGATGAGAGATACAAAGTTTTGGGACGCAGCAGGAGCTGGAAATAGTTTTAAACGAAACAACACGTATTAGCGTTGTTCCTGTGCTGTATCTAATCGATCCTTACTTATCTATCATGTTATTTGACGTTTCGATGGACTCCAGTAACTCTGATGTGAGATACGACGTTTTCGGACGCAGCAGAAACTGGAAATAGTTTTAAACGAAACAACACACATTAGCGATGTTCCTGTGATGTATCTAATCGATCCTTACTCATCTATAATGTTATTTGGCGTTTCGATAGACTCCAGTAGCTCTGATGTGAGATACGACGTTTTCGGACGCAGCAGAAGCTGGAAATAGTTTTAAACGAAACAACACGCATTAGCGTTGTTCCTGTGATGTATCTAATCGATCCTTACTCATCTATCATGTTATTTGGCGTTTCTATGGACTCCAGTAGCTCTGATGTGAGATACGACGTTATCGGACGCAGCAGAAGCTGGAAATAGTTTTAAACGAAACAACACGCATTAGCGTTGTTCCTGTGATGTATCTAATCGATCCTTACTCATCTATCATGTTATTTGGCGTTTCGATGGACTCCAGTAACTTTGATGTGAGATACGAAGTTCTCGGACGCAGCTGAAACTGGAAATAGTTTTAAATGAAACAATACGTATTAGCGTTGTTCCTGTGATGTAGCTAATCGATCCTTACTCATCTATCATGTCATTTGGCGTTTCGATGGACTCCAGTAGCAGCAGAAGCTGGAAATAGTTTTAAACGAAACAATACGCATTAGCGTTGTTCCTGTGATGTATCTAATCGATCCTTACTCATCTATCATGTTACTTGTCGTTTCGATGGACTCCAGTAGCTCTGATGTGAGATACGACGTTTTCGGACGCAGCAGAAGCTGGAAATAGTTTTAAACGAAACAACACGCATTAGCGTTGTTCCTGTGATGTATCTAATCGATCCTTACTCATCTATTATGTTATTTGGCGTTTCGATGGACTAAAGTAACTTTGATGTGAGATACGAAGTTCTCGGACGCAGCTGAAGCTGGAAATAGTTTTAAACGAAACAACACGTATTAGCGTTGTTCCTGTGCTGTATCTAATCGATCCTTACTTATCTATCATATTATTTGACGTTTCGATGGACTCCAGTAACTCTGATGTGAGATACGAAGTTTTCGGACGCAGCAGAAGCTGGAAATAGTTTTAAACGAAACAACACGCATTAGCGATGTTCCTGTGATGTATCTAATCGATCCTTACTCATCTATCATGTTATTTGACGTTTGGATGGACTCCAGTAACTCTGATGAGAGATACAAAGATTTCGGACGCAGCAGAAGCTGGAAATAGTTTTGAACGAAACGACACATATTAGCGTTGTTCCTGTGATGTATCTAAACGATCCTTACTTATCTAACATGTTATTTGACGTTTGGATGGACTCCAGTAGCTCTGATGTAAGATACAAAGATTTCGGACGCAGCAGAAGCTGGAAATAGTTTTGAACGAAACAACACGTATTAGCGTTGTTCCTGTGATGTATCTAAACGATCCTTACTTATCTATCATGTTATTTGACGTTTCGATGGACTCCAGTAACCCTGACGTGAGATACGATGTTCTCGGACGCAGCAGAAGCTGGAAATAGTTTTGAACGAAACAACACGCATTAGCGTTGTTCCTGTGATGTATCTAATCGATCCTTACTCATCTATCATGTTATTTGGCGTTTCGATGGACTCCAGTAACTTTGATGTGAGATACGAAGTTCTCGGACGCAGCTGAAGCTGGAAATAGTTTTAAATGCAACAACACGTATTAGCGTTGTTCCTGTGATGTATCTAATCGATCCTTACTCATCTATCATGTTATTTGACGTTTGGACGGACTCCAGTAACTCTGATGAGAGATACAAAGTTCTCGGACGCAGTAGAAGCTGGAAATAGTTTTGAACGAAAGAACACGTATTAGCGTTGTTCCTGTGATGTATCTAAACGATCCTTACTTATCTAACATGTTATTTGACGTTTGGATGGACTCCAGTAGCTCTGATGTAAGATACAAAGATTTCGGACGCAGCAGAAGCTGGAAATAGTTTTAAACGAAACAACACGCATTAGCGTTGTTCCTGTGATGTATCTAATCGATCCTTACTCATCTATTATGTTATTTGGCGTTTCGATGGACTAAAGTAACTTTGATATGAGATACGAAGTTCTCGGACGCAGCTGAAGCTGGAAATAGTTTTAAACGAAACAACACATATTAGCGTTGTTCCTGTGCTGTATCTAATCGATCCTTACTCATCTATCATGTTATTTGAAGTTTGGACGGACTCCAGTAACTCTGATGAGAGATTCACAGTTCTCGGACGCAGTAGAAGCTGGAAATAGTTTTGAACGAAACAACACGTATTAGCGTTGTTCCTGTGATGTATCTAAACGATCCTTACTTATCTAACATGTTATTTGACGTTTGGATGGACTCCAGTAAGTCTGATGTGAGATACAAAGTTTTTGGACGCAGCAGGAGCTGGAAATAGTTTTAAACGAAACAACACGTATTAGCGTTGTGCCTGTGCTGTATCTAATCGATCCTTACTCATACATCATGTTACTTGGCGTTTCGATGGACTCCAGTAGCTCTGATGTGAGATACGACGTTTTCGGACGCAGCAGAAGCTGGAAATAGTTTTAAACGAAACAACACGCATTAGCGTTGTTCCTGTGATGTATCTAATCGATCCTTACTCATCTATCATGTTATTTGGCGTTTCGATGGACTCCAGTAACTTTGATGTAAGATACGAAGTTCTCGGACGCAGCTGAAGCTGGAAATAGTTTTAAATGAAACAACACGTATTAGCGTTGTTCCTGTGATGTATCTAATCGATCCTTACTCATCTATCATGTTATTTGACGTTTGGACGGACTCCAGTAACTCTGATGAGAGATACAAAGTTCTCGGACGCAGTAGAAGCTGGAAATAGTTTTGAACGAAACAACACGTATTAGCGTTGTTCCTGTGATGTATCTAAACGATCCTTACTTATCTAACATGTTATTTGACGTTTGGATGGACTCCAGTAAGTCTGATGTGAGATACAAAGTTTTTGGACGCAGCAGGAGCTGAAAATAGTTTTAAACGAAACAACACGTATTAGCGTTGTTCCTGTGCTGTATCTAATCGATCCTTACTCATATATCATGTTACTTGGCGTTTCGATGGACTCCAGTAGCTCTGATGTGAGATACGACGTTTTCGGACGCAGCAGAAGCTGGAAATAGTTTTAAACGAAACAACACGCATTAGCGTTGTTCCTGTGATGTATCTAATCGATCCTTACTCATCTATCATGTTATTTGGCGTTTCGATGGACTCCAGTAACTTTGATGTAAGATACGAAGTTCTCGGACGCAGCTGAAGCTGGAAATAGTTTTAAATGAAACAACACGTATTAGCGTTGTTCCTGTGATGTATCTAATCGATCCTTACTCATCTATCATGTTATTTGA
Source organism: Prosopocoilus inquinatus (assembly GCA_036172665.1). NCBI lineage: Eukaryota > Metazoa > Arthropoda > Insecta > Coleoptera > Lucanidae > Prosopocoilus > Prosopocoilus inquinatus. The sequence continues at coordinate 45,702,444 of CM069871.1, read as the reverse complement.
CGTTTGGACGGACTCCAGTAACTCTGATGAGAGATACAAAGTTCTCGGACGCAGTAGAAGCTGGAAATAGTTTTGAACGAAACAACACGTATTAGCGTTGTTCCTGTGATGTATCTAATCGATCCTTACTCATCTATAATGTTATTTGACGTTTGGATGGACTCCAGTAACTCTAATGAGAGATACAAAGATTTCGGACGCAGCAGAAGCTGGAAATAGTTTTGAACGAAACAACACCTATTAGCGTTGTTCCTGTGATGTATCTAAACGATCCTTACTTATCTAACATGTTATTTGACGTTTGGATGGACTCCAGTAACTCTGATGTAAGATACAAAGATTTCGGACGCAGCAGAAGCTGGAAATAGTTTTGAACGAAACAACACGTATTAGCGTTGTTCCTGTAATGTATCTAATCGATCCTTACTTTTCTATCATGTTATTTGACGTTTCGATGGACTCCAGTAACTCTGATGTGAGATACGACGTTTTCGGACGCAGCAGAAACTGGAAATAGTTTTAAACGAAACAACACGTATTAGCGTTGTTCCTGTGATGTATCTAATCGATCCTTACTCATCTATCATGTTATTTGACGTTTGGACGGACTCCAGTAACTCTGATGTGAGATACAGAGTTATCGGACGCAGCAGAAGCTAGAAATAGTTTTGAACGAAACAACACGTATTAGCGTTGTTCCTGTGCTGTATCTAATCGATCCTTACTTATCTATCATGTTATTTGACGTTTCGATGGACTCCAGTATCTCTGATGTGAGATACGACGTTTTCGGACGCAGCAGAAGCTGGAAATAGTTTTAAACGATACAACACGTATTAGCGTTGTTCCTGTGATGTATCTAATCGATCCATACTCATCTATTATGTTATTTGACGTTTGGATGGACTCCAGTAACTCTGATGAGAGATACAAAGATTTCGAACGCAGCAGAAGCTGGAAATAGTTTTGAACGAAACAACACGAATTAGCGTTGTTCCTGTGATGTATCTAAACGATTATTACTTATCTAACATGTTATTTGAAGTTTGGATGGAGTATCTAATCGATCCTTACTCATCTATCATGTTATTTGACGTTTGGATGGACTCCAGTAACTCTGATGGGAGATACAAAGATTTCGGACGCAGCAGAAGCTGGAAATAGTTTTGAACTAAACAACACGTATTAGCGTTGTTCCTGTGATGTATCTAAACGATCCTTAATTATCTAAGATGTTATTTGACGTTTGGATGGACTGCAGTAAGTCTGATGTGAGATACAAAGTTTTGGGACGCAGCAGGAGCTGGAAATAGTTTTAAATGAAACAACACGTATTAGCGTTGTTCCTGTGATGTATCTAATCGATCCTTACTCATCTATCATGTTATTTGACGTTTGGATGGACTCCAGTAACCCTGACGTGAGATACGATGTTCTCGGACGCAGCAGAAGCTGGAAATAGTTTTAAACGAAACAACACGTATTAGCGTTGTTCCTGTGATGTATCTAATCGATCCTTACTCATCTATCATGTTATTTGACGTTTGGATGGACTCCAATATCCCTGACGTGAGATACGAAGTTCTCGGACGCAGCAGAAGCTGGAAATAGTTTTAAACGAAACAACACGTATTAGCGTTGTTCCTGTGATATATCTAATCGATCCTTACTTATCTATCATGTTATTTGACGTTTGGATGGACTCCAGTAAACCTGACGTGAGATACGATGTTCTCGGACGCAGCAGAAGCTGGAAATAGTTTTTTAAACGAAACAACACGCATTAGCGTTGTTCCTGTGATGTATCTAATCGATCCTTACTCATCTATTCTAATGGATCCTTACTCATATATCATGTTATTTGGCGTTTCGATGGACTCCAGTAGCTCTGATGTGAGATACGACGTTTTCGGACGCAGCAGAAGCTGGAAATAGTTTTAAACGAAACAACACGCATTAGCGTTGTTCCTGTGATGTATCTAATCGATCCTTAATTATCTATCATGTTATTTGACGTTTGGATGGACTCCAGTAACCCTGACGTGAGATACGATGTTCTCGGACGCAGCAGAAGCTGGAAATAGTTTTAAACGAAACAACACGCATTAGCGTTGTTCCTGTGTAGTATCAAATCGATCCTTACTCATCTATCATGTTATTTGGCGTTTCGATGGACTTCAGTAACTCTGATGTGATATACGACTTTTCGGACGCAGCAGCAGCTGGAAATAGTTTTCAACGAAACAACACATATTAGCGTTATTCCTGTGATATGTACATCACAGGAAATAGTTTTAAACGAAACAACACGCATTAGCGATGTTCCTGTGATGTATCTAAACGATCCTTACTCATCTATCATGTTATTTGACCTTTGGACGGACTCCAGTAACTCTGATGTGAGATACAAATTTATCGGACGCAGCAGAAGCTGGATATAGTTTTGAACGAAACAACACGTATTAGCGTTGTTCCTGTGCTGTATCTAATCGATCCTTACTTATCTATCATGTTATTTGACGTTTCGATGGACTCCAGTATCTCTGATGTGAGATACGACGTTTTCGGACGCAGCAGAAACTGGAAATAGTTTTAAACGAAACAACACGTATTAGCGTTGTTCCTGTGATGTATCTAATCGATCCTTACTCATCTATCATGTTATTTGACGTTTGGACGGACTCCAGTAACTCTGATGTGAGATACAGAGTTATCGGACGCAGCAGAAGCTAGAAATAGTTTTGAACGAAACAACACGTATTAGCGTTGTTCCTGTGCTGTATCTAATCGATCCTTACTTATCTATCATGTTATTTGACGTTTCGATGGACTCCAGTATCTCTGATGTGAGATACGACGTTTTCGGACGCAGCATAAGCTGGAAATAGTTTTAAACGATACAACACGTATTAGCGTTGTTCCTGTGATGTATCTAATCGATCCATACTCATCTATTATGTTATTTGACGTTTGGATGGACTCCAGTAACTCTGATGAGAGATACAAAGATTTCGAACCCAGCAGAAGCTGGAAATAGTTTTGAACGAAACAACACGAATTAGCGTTGTTCCTGTGATGTATCTAAACGATTATTACTTATCTAACATGTTATTTGAAGTTTGGATGGAGTATCTAATCGATCCTTACTCATCTATCATGTTATTTGACGTTTGGATGGACTCCAGTAACTCTGATGGGAGATACAAAGATTTCGGACGCAGCAGAAGCTGGAAATAGTTTTGAACTAAACAACACGTATTAGCGTTGTTCCTGTGATGTATCTAAACGATCCTTACTTATCTAAGATGTTATTTGACGTTTGGATGGACTGCAGTAAGTCTGATGTGAGATACAAAGTTTTGGGACGCAGCAGGAGCTGGAAATAGTTTTAAATGAAACAACACGTATTAGCGTTGTTCCTGTGATGTATCTAATCGATCCTTACTCATCTATCATGTTATTTGACGTTTGGATGGACTCCAGTAACCCTGACGTGAGATACGATGTTCTCGGACGCAGCAGAAGCTGGAAATAGTTTTAAACGAAACAACACGTATTAGCGTTGTTCCTGTGATGTATCTAATCGATCCTTACTCATCTATCATGTTATTTGACGTTTGGATGGACTCCAATATCCCTGACGTGAGATACGAAGTTCTCGGACGCAGCAGAAGCTGGAAATAGTTTTAAACGAAACAACACGTATTAGCGTTGTTCCTGTGATATATCTAATCGATCCTTACTTATCTATCATGTTATTTGACGTTTGGATGGACTCCAGTAAACCTGACGTGAGATACGATGTTCTCGGACGCAGCAGAAGCTGGAAATAGTTTTTTAAACGAAACAACACGCATTAGCGTTGTTCCTGTGATGTATCTAATCGATCCTTACTCATCTATTCTAATGGATCCTTACTCATATATCATGTTATTTGGCGTTTCGATGGACTCCAGTAGCTCTGATGTGAGATACGACGTTTTCGGACGCAGCAGAAGCTGGAAATAGTTTTAAACGAAACAACACGCATTAGCGTTGTTCCTGTGATGTATCTAATCGATCCTTAATTATCTATCATGTTATTTGACGTTTGGATGGACTCCAGTAACCCTGACGTGAGATACGATGTTCTCGGACGCAGCAGAAGCTGGAAATAATTTTAAACGAAACAACACGCATTAGCGTTGTTCCTGTGTAGTATCAAATCGATCCTTACTCATCTATCATGTTATTTGGCGTTTCGATGGACTTCAGTAACTCTGATGTGATATACTACTTTTCGGACGCAGCAGCAGCTGGAAATAGTTTTCAACGAAACAACACATATTAGCGTTATTCCTGTGATATGTACATCACAGGAAATAGTTTTAAACGAAACAACACGCATTAGCGATGTTCCTGTGATGTATCTAAACGATCCTTACTCATCTATCATGTTATTTGACCTTTGGACGGACTCCAGTAACTCTGATGTGAGATACAAATTTATCGGACGCAGCAGAAGCTGGAAATAGTTTTGAACGAAACAACACGTATTAGCGTTGTTCCTGTGCTGTATCTAATCGATCCTTACTTATCTATCATGTTATTTGACGTTTGGATGGACTCCAGTAACTCTAATGTGAGATACGAAATTTTCGGACGCAGCAGAAGCTGGAAATAGTTTTGAACGAAACAACACGTATTAGCGTTGTTCCTGTGATGTATCTAATCGATCCTTACTCATCTATCATGTTATTTGGCGTTTGGATGGACTCCAGTAACTCTGATGTGAGATACAAAGATTTCGGACGCAGCAGAAGCTGGAAATAGTTTTGAACGAAACAACACCTATTAGCGTTGTTCCTGTGATGTATCTAAACGATCCTTACTTATCTAACATGTTATTTGACGTTTGGATGGACTCCAGTAAGTCTGATGTGAGATACAAAGTTTTGGGACGCAGCAGGAGCTGGAAATAGTTTTAAACGAAACAACACGCATTAGCGTTGTTCCTGTGATGTATCTAATCGATCCTTACTCATCTATCATGTTATTTGACGTTTGGATGGACTCCAGTAACTCTGATGAGAGATACAAAGATTTCGGAAGCAGCAGAAGCTGGAAATAGTTTTGAACGAAACAACACCTATTAGCGTTGTTCCTGTGATGTATCTAAACGATACTTACTTATCTAACATGTTATTTGACGTTTGGATGGACTCCAGTAACTCTAATGTGAGATACGAAATTTTCGGACGCAGCAGAAGCTGGAAATAGTTTTGAACGAAACAACACGTATTAGCGTTGTTCCTGTGATGTATCTAAACGATCCTTACTTATCTAACATGTTATTTGACGTTTGGATGGACTCCAGTAAGTCTGATGTGAGATACAAAGTTTTTGGACGCAGCAGGAGCTGGAAATAGTTTTAAACGAAACAACACGTACTAGCGTTGTTTCTGTGCTGTATCTAATCGATCCTTACTCATATATCATGTTATTTGGCGTTTCGATGGACTGCAGTAGCTCTGATGTGAGATACGACGTTTTCGGACGCAGCAGAAGCTGGAAATAGTTTTAAACGAAACAACACTCATTAGCGTTGTACCTGTGATGTATCTAATCGATCCTTACTTATCTATCATGTTATTTGACGTTTGGATGGACTCCAGTAAACCTGACGTGAGATACGATGTTCTCGGACGCAGCAGAAGCTGGAAATAGTTTTTTAAACGAAACAGTACGCATTAGCGTTGTTCCTGTGATGTATCTAATCAATCCTTACTTATCTATCATGTTATTTGACGTTTGGATGGACTCCAGTAACCCTGACGTGAGATACGAAGTTCTCGGACGCAGCAGAAGCTGGAAATAGTTTTAAACGAAACAACACGTATTAGCGTTGTTCCTGTGATGTATCTAATCGATCCTTACTCATCTATCATGTTATTTGACGTTTGGATGGACTCCAGTAAATCTGATGAGAGATACAAAGATTTCGGACGCAGCAGAAGCTGGAAATAGTTTTGAACGAAACAACACCTATTAGCGTTGTTCCTGTGATGTATCTAAACGATCCTTACTTATCTAACATGTTATTTGACGTTTGGATGGACTCCAGTAAGTCTGATGTGAGATACAAAGTTTTGGGACGCAGCAGGAGCTGGAAATACTTTTAAACAAAACAACACGTATTAGCGTTGTTCCTGTGCTGTATCTAATCGATCCTTACTTATCTATCATGTTATTTGACGTTTCGATGGACTCCAGTAACTCTGATGTGAGATACGAAGTTTTCGGACGCAGCAGAAGCTGGAAATAGTTTTAAACGAAACAACACGCATTAGCGTTGTTCCTGTGATGTATCTAATCGATCCTTACTCATCTATCATGTTATTTGGCGTTTCGATGGACTCCAGTAACTTTGATGTGAGATACGAAGTTCTCGGACGCAGCTGAAACTGGAAATAGTTTTAAATGAAACAATACGTATTAGCGTTGTTCCTGTGATGTAGCTAATCGATCCTTACTCATCTATCATGTTATTTGGCGTTTCGATGGACTCCAGTAGCTCTGATGTGAGATACGACGTTTTCGGACGCAGCAGAAGCTGGAAATAGTTTTAAACGAAACAACACGCATTAGCGTTGTTCCTGTGATGTATCTAATCGATCCTTACTCATCTATCATGTTACTTGTCGTTTCGATGGACTCCAGTAGCTCTGATGTGAGATACGACGTTTTCGGACGCAGCAGAAGCTGGAAATAGTTTTAAACGAAACAACACGCATTAGCGTTGTTCCTGTGATGTATCTAATCGATCCTTACTCATCTATTATGTTATTTGGCGTTTCGATGGACTAAAGTAACTTTGATATGAGATACGAAGTTCTCGGACGCAGCTGAAGCTGGAAATAGTTTTAAACGAAACAACACATATTAGCGTTGTTCCTGTGCTGTATCTAATCGATCCTTACTCATCTATCATGTTATTTGAAGTTTGGACGGACTCCAGTAACTCTGATGAGAGATTCACAGTTCTCGGACGCAGTAGAAGCTGGAAATAGTTTTGAACGAAACAACACGTATTAGCGTTGTTCCTGTGATGTATCTAAACGATCCTTACTTATCTAACATGTTATTTGACGTTTGGATGGACTCCAGTAAGTCTGATGTGAGATACAAAGTTTTTGGACGCAGCAATAGCTGGAAATAGTTTTAAACGAAACAACACGTATTAGCGTTGTGCCTGTGCTGTATCTAATCGATCCTTACTCATACATCATGTTACTTGGCGTTTCGATGGACTCCAGTAGCTCTGATGTGAGATACGACGTTTTCGGACGCAGCAGAAGCTGGAAATAGTTTTAAACGAAACAACACGCATTAGCGTTGTTCCTGTGATGTATCTAATCGATCCTTACTCATCTATCATGTTATTTGGCGTTTCGATGGACTCCAGTAACTTTGATGTAAGATACGAAGTTCTCGGACGCAGCTGAAGCTGGAAATAGTTTTAAATGAAACAACACGTATTAGCGTTGTTCCTGTGATGTATCTAATCGATCCTTACTCATCTATCATGTTATTTGACGTTTGGACGGACTCCAGTAACTCTGATGAGAGATACAAAGTTCTCGGACGCAGTAGAAGCTGGAAATAGTTTTGAACGAAACAACACGTATTAGCGTTGTTCCTGTGATGTATCTAAACGATCCTTACTTATCTAACATGTTATTTGACGTTTGGATGGACTCCAGTAAGTCTGATGTGAGATACAAAGTTTTTGGACGCAGCAGGAGCTGGAAATAGTTTTAAACGAAACAACACGTATTAGCGTTGTTCCTGTGCTGTATCTAATCGATCCTTACTCATATATCATGTTATTTGGCGTTACGATGGACTCCAGTATCTCTGATGTGAGATACGATGTTTTCGGACGCAGCAGAAGCTGGAAATAGTTTTGAACGAAACAACACCTATTAGCGTTGTTCCTGTGATGTATCTAAACGATCCTTACTTATCTAACATGTTATTTGACGTTTGGATGGACTCCAGTAACTCTGATGTAAGATACAAAGATTTCGGACGCAGCAGAAGCTGGAAATAGTTTTGAACGAAACAACACGTATTAGCGTTGTTCCTGTAATGTATCTAATCGATCCTTACTTTTCTATCATGTTATTTGACGTTTCGATGGACTCCAGTAACTCTGATGTGAGATACGACGTTTTCGGACGCAGCAGAAACTGGAAATAGTTTTAAACGAAACAACACGTATTAGCGTTGTTCCTGTGATGTATCTAATCGATCCTTACTCATCTATCATGTTATTTGACGTTTGGACGGACTCCAGTAACTCTGATGTGAGATACAGAGTTATCGGACGCAGCAGAAGCTAGAAATAGTCTTGAACGAAACAACACGTATTAGCGTTGTTCCTGTGCTGTATCTAATCGATCCTTACTTATCTATCATGTTATTTGACGTTTCGATGGACTCCAGTATCTCTGATGTGAGATACGACGTTTTCGGACGCAGCAGAAGCTGGAAATAGTTTTAAACGATACAACACGTATTAGCGTTGTTCCTGTGATGTATCTAATCGATCCATACTCATCTATTATGTTATTTGACGTTTGGATGGACTCCAGTAACTCTGATGAGAGATACAAAGATTTCGAACGCAGCAGAAGCTGGAAATAGTTTTGAACGAAACAACACGAATTAGCGTTGTTCCTGTGATGTATCTAAACGATTATTACTTATCTAACATGTTATTTGAAGTTTGGATGGAGTATCTAATCGATCCTTACTCATCTATCATGTTATTTGACGTTTGGATGGACTCCAGTAACTCTGATGGGAGATACAAAGATTTCGGACGCAGCAGAAGCTGGAAATAGTTTTGAACTAAACAACACGTATTAGCGTTGTTCCTGTGATGTATCTAAACGATCCTTACTTATCTAAGATGTTATTTGACGTTTGGATGGACTGCAGTAAGTCTGATGTGAGATACAAAGTTTTGGGACGCAGCAGGAGCTGGAAATAGTTTTAAATGAAACAACACGTATTAGCGTTGTTCCTGTGATGTATCTAATCGATCCTTACTCATCTATCATGTTATTTGACGTTTGGATGGACTCCAGTAACCCTGACGTGAGATACGATGTTCTCGGACGCAGCAGAAGCTGGAAATAGTTTTAAACGAAACAACACGTATTAGCGTTGTTCCTGTGATGTATCTAATCGATCCTTACTCATCTATCATGTTATTTGACGTTTGGATGGACTCCAATATCCCTGACGTGAGATACGAAGTTCTCGGACGCAGCAGAAGCTGGAAATAGTTTTAAACGAAACAACACGTATTAGCGTTGTTCCTGTGATATATCTAATCGATCCTTACTTATCTATCATGTTATTTGACGTTTGGATGGACTCCAGTAAACCTGACGTGAGATACGATGTTCTCGGACGCAGCAGAAGCTGGAAATAGTTTTTTAAACGAAACAACACGCATTAGCGTTGTTCCTGTGATGTATCTAATCGATCCTTACTCATCTATTCTAATGGATCCTTACTCATATATCATGTTATTTGGCGTTTCGATGGACTCCAGTAGCTCTGATGTGAGATACGACGTTTTCGGACGCAGCAGAAGCTGGAAATAGTTTTAAACGAAACAACACGCATTAGCGTTGTTCCTGTGATGTATCTAATCGATCCTTAATTATCTATCATGTTATTTGACGTTTGGATGGACTCCAGTAACCCTGACGTGAGATACGATGTTCTCGGACGCAGCAGAAGCTGGAAATAGTTTTAAACGAAACAACACGCATTAGCGTTGTTCCTGTGTAGTATCAAATCGATCCTTACTCATCTATCATGTTATTTGGCGTTTCGATGGACTTCAGTAACTCTGATGTGATATACGACTTTTCGGACGCAGCAGCAGCTGGAAATAGTTTTCAACGAAACAACACATATTAGCGTTATTCCTGTGATGTACATAATCGATCCTTACTCATCTATCATGTTATTTGACCTTTGGACGGACTCCAGTAACTCTGATGTGAGATACAAATTTATCGGACGCAGCAGAAGCTGGAAATAGTTTTGAAAGAAACAACACGTATTAGCGTTGTTCCTGTGCTGTATCTAATCGATCCTTACTTATCTATCATGTTATTTGACGTTTGGATGGACTCCAGTAACTCTAATGTGAGATACGAAATTTTCGGACGCAGCAGAAGCTGGAAATAGTTTTGAACGAAACAACACGTATTAGCGTTGTTCCTGTGATGTATCTAAACGATCCTTACTTATCTAACATGTTATTTGACGTTTGGATGGACTCCAGTAAGTCTGATGTGAGATACAAAGTTTTTGGACGCAGCAGGAGCTGGAAATAGTTTTAAACGAAACAACACGTACTAGCGTTGTTCCTGTGCTGTATCTAATCGATCCTTACTCATATATCATGTTATTTGGCGTTTCGATGGACTGCAGTAGCTCTGATGTGAGATACGACGTTTTCGGACGCAGCAGAAGCTGGAAATAGTTTTAAACGAAACAACACGCATTAGCGTTGTACCTGTGATGTATCTAATCGATCCTTACTTATCTATCATGTTATTTGACGTTTGGATGGACTCCAGTAAACCTGACGTGAGATACGATGTTCTCGGACGCAGCAGAAGCTGGAAATAGTTTTTTAAACGAAACAGTACGCATTAGCGTTGTTCCTGTGATGTATCTAATCAATCCTTACTTATCTATCATGTTATTTGACGTTTGGATGGACTCCAGTAACCCTGACGTGAGATACGAAGTTCTCGGACGCAGCAGAAGCTGGAAATAGTTTTAAACGAAACAACACGTATTAGCGTTGTTCCTGTGATGTATCTAATCGATCCTTACTCATCTATCATGTTATTTGACGTTTGGATGGACTCCAGTAACTCTGATGAGAGATACAAAGATTTCGGACACAGCAGAAGCTGGAAATAGTTTTGAACGAAACAACACCTATTAGCGTTGTTCCTGTGATGTATCTAAACGATCCTTACTTATCTAACATGTTATTTGACGTTTGGATGGACTCCAGTAAGTCTGATGTGAGATACAATGTTTTGGGACGCAGCAGGAGCTGGAAATACTTTTAAACAAAACAACACGTATTAGCGTTGTTCCTGTGCTGTATCTAATCGATCCTTACTTATCTATCATGTTATTTGACGTTTCGATGGACTCCAGTAACTCTGATGTGAGATACGAAGTTTTCGGACGCAGCAGAAGCTGGAAATAGTTTTAAACGAAACAACACGCATTAGCGTTGTTCCTGTGATGTATCTAATCGATCCTTACTCATCTATCATGTTATTTGACGTTTGGATGGACTCCAGTAACTCTGATGAGAGATACAAAGATTTCGGAAGCAGCAGAAGCTGGAAATAGTTTTGAACGAAACAACACCTATTAGCGTTGTTCCTGTGATGTATCTAAACGATACTTACTTATCTAACATGTTATTTGACGTTTGGATGGACTCCAGTAAGTCTGATGTGAGATACGAAGTTCTCGGACGCAGCTGAAGCTGGAAATAATACGTGTTGTTTCGTTCAAAACTATTTCCAGCTTCTACTGCGTCCGAAAATTTCGTATCTCACATTAGAGTTACTGGAGTCCATCCAAACGTCAAATAACATGATGGATAAGTAAGGATCGATTAGATACAGCACAGGAACAACTCTAATACGTGTTGTTTCGTTTAAAACTATTTCCAGCTTCAGCTGCGTCCGAGAACTTCGTATCTCACATCAAAGTTACTGGAGTCCATCGAAACGCCAAATAACATGATAGATGAGTAAGGATCGATTAGATACATCACAGGAACAACGCTAATGCGTTTTGTTTCGTTTAAAACTATTTCCAGCTTCTGCTGCGTCCGAAAACGTCGTATCTCACATCAGAGTTACTGGAGTCCGTCCAAACGTCAAATAACATAATAGATGAGTAAGGATCGTGTAGATACATCACAAGAACATCGCTAATGCGTGTTGTTTCGTTTAAAACTATTTCCAGCTTCTGCTGCATCCGAGAACTTCGTATCTCACATCAGAGTTACTGGAGTCCATCGAAACGTCAAATAACATGATAGATAAGTAAGGATCGATTAGATATATCACAGGAACAACGCTAATACGTGGTGTTTCGTTTAGAACTATTTCCAGCTTCTGCTGCGTCCGAAAATTTCGTATCTCACATTAGAGTTACTGGAGTCCATCCAAACGTCAAATAACATGATAGATAAGTAAGGATCTATTAGATACAGCACAGGAACAACGCTAATACGTGTTGTTTCGTTCAAAACTATTTCCAGCTTCTGCTGCGTCCGATAACTTTGTATCTCACATCAGAGTTACTGGAGTCCGTCCAAACGTCAAATAGCATGATAGATGAGTAAGGATCGATTATGTACATCACAGGAATAACGCTAATATGTGTTGTTTCGTTTAAAACTATTTCCAGCTGCTGCTGCGTCCGAAAACGTCGTATATCACATCAGAGTTACTGGAGTCCATCGAAACGCCAAATAACACGTATTAGCGTTGTTCCTGTGCTGTATCTAATAGATCCTTACTTATCTATCATGTTATTTGACGTTTGGATGGACTCCAGTAACTCTAATGTGAGATACGAAATTTTCGGACGCAGCAGAAGCTGGAAATAGTTCAAAACGAAACACCACGTATTAGCGTTGTTCCTGTGATATATCTAATCGATCCTTACTTATCTATCATGTTATTTGACGTTTCGATGGACTCCAGTAACTCTGATGTGAGATACGAAGTTCTCGGACGCAGCAGAAGCTGGAAATAGTTTTAAACGAAACAAAACGCATTAGCGTTGTTCCTGTGATGTATCTAATCGATCCTTACTCATCTATCATGTTATTTGGCGTTTCGATGGACTCCAGTAACTTTGATGTGAGATACGAAGTTCTCGGACGCAGCTGAAGCTGGAAATAGTTTTAAACGAAACAACACGTTTTAGCGTTGTTCCTGTGCTGTATCTAATCGATCCTTACTTATCTATCATGTTATTTGACGTTTGGATGGACTCCAGTAACTCTAATGTGAGATACGAAATTTTCGGACGCAGTAGAAGCTGGAAATAGTTTTGAACGAAACAACACGTATTATTTCCAGCTTCAGCTGCGTCCGAGAATTTCGTATCTCACATCAGACTTACTGGAGTCCATCCAAACGTCAAATAACATGTTAGATAAGTAAGTATCGTTTAGATACATCACAGGAACAACGCTAATAGGTGTTGTTTCGTTCAAAACTATTTCCAGCTTCTGCTGCTTCCGAAATCTTTGTATCTCTCATCAGAGTTACTGGAGTCCATCCAAACGTCAAATAACATGATAGATGAGTAAGGATCGATTAGATACATCACAGGAACAACGCTAATGCGTGTTGTTTCGTTTAAAACTATTTCCAGCTTCTGCTGCGTCCCAAAACTTCGTATCTCACATCAGAGTTACTGGAGTCCATCGAAACGTCAAATAACATGATAGATAAGTAAGGATCGATTAGATACAGCACAGGAACAACGCTAATACGTGTTGTTTTGTTTAAAAGTATTTCCAGCTCCTGCTGCGTCCCAAAACTTTGTATCTCACATCAGACTTACTGGAGTCCATCCAAACGTCAAATAACATGTTAGATAAGTAAGGATCGTTTAGATACATCACAGGAACAACGCTAATAGGTGTTGTTTCGTTCAAAACTATTTCCAGCTTCTGCTGCGTCCGAAATCTTTGTATCTCTCATCAGAGTTACTGGAGTCCATCCAAACGTCAAATAACATGATAGATGAGTAAGGATCGATTAGATACATCACAGGAACAACGCTAATACGTGTTGTTTCGTTTAAAACTATTTCCAGCTTCTGCTGCGTCCGAGAACTTCGTATCTCACGTCAGGGTTACTGGAGTCCATCCAAACGTCAAATAACATGATAGATAAGTAAGGATTGATTAGATACATCACAGGAACAACGCTAATGCGTGTTGTTTCGTTTAAAAAACTATTTCCAGCTTCTGCTGCGTCCGAGAACATCGTATCTCACGTCAGGTTTACTGGAGTCCATCCAAAAGTCAAATAACATGATAGATAAGTAAGGATCGATTAGACACATCACAGATACAACGCTAATGCGTGTTGTTTCGTTTAAAACTATTTCCAGCTTCTGCTGCGTCCGAAAACGTCGTATCTCACATCAGAGCTACTGCAGTCCATCGAAACGCCAAATAACATGATATATGAATAAGGATCGATTAGATACAGCACAGGAACAACGCTAGTACGTGTTGTTTCGTTTAAAACTATTTCCAGCTCCTGCTGCGTCCAAAAACTTTGTATCTCACATCAGACTTACTGGAGTCCATCCAAACGTCAAATAACATGTTAGATAAGTAAGGATCGTTTAGGTACATCACAGGAACAACGCTAATAGGTGTTGTTTCGTTCAAAACTATTTCCAGCTTCTGCTGCGTCCGAAATCTTTGTATCTCTCATCAGAGTTGCTGGAGTCCATCCAAACGTCAAATAACATGATAGATGAGTAAGGATCGATTAGATACATCACAGGAACAACGCTAATACGTGTTGTTTCGTTTAAAACTATTTCCAGCTTCTGCTGCGTCCGAGAACTTCGTATCTCACGTCAGGGTTACTGGAGTCCATCCAAACGTCAAATAACATGATAGATAAGTAAGGATTGATTAGATACATCACAGGAACAACGCTAATGCGCATTGTTTCGTTTAAAAAACTATTTCCAGCTTCTGCTGCGTCCGAGAACATCATATCTCACGTCAGGTTTACTGGAGTCCATCCAAACGTCAAATAACATGATAGATAAGTAAGGATCGATTAGATACATCACAGGTACAACGCTAATGCGTGTTGTTTCGTTTAAAACTATTTCCAGCTTCTGCTGCGTCCGAAAACGTCGTATCTCACATCAGAGCTACTGCAGTCCATCGAAACGCCAAATAACATGATATATGAGTAAGGATCGATTAGATACAGCACAGGAACAACTCTAGTACGTGTTGTTTCGTTTAAAACAATTTCCAGCTCCTGCTGCGTCCAAAAACTTTGTATCTCACATCAGACTTACTGGAGTCCATCCAAACGTCAAATAACATGATAGATAAGTAAGGATCGATTAGATACAGCACAGGAACAACGCTAATACGTGTTGTTTCGTTCAAAACTATTTCCAGCTTCTGCTGCGTCCGATAAATTTGTATCTCACATCAGAGTTACTGGAGTCCGTCCAAACGTCAAATAACATGATAGATGAGTAAGGATCGATTATGTACATCACAGGAATAACGCTAATATGTGTTGTTTCGTTGAAAACTATTTCCAGCTGCTGCTGCGTCCGAAAACGTCGTATATCACATCAGAGTTACTGAAGCCCATCGAAACGCCAAATAACATGATAGATGAGTAAGGATCGATTTGATACTACACAGGAACAACGCTAATGCGTGTTGTTTCGTTTAAAACTATTTCCAGCTTCTGCTGCGTCCGAGAACATCGTATCTCACGTCAGGGTTACTGGAGTCCATCCAAACGTCAAATAACATGATAGATAAGTAAGGATCGATTAGATACATCACAGGAACAACGCTAATGCGTGTTGTTTCGTTTAAAACTATTTCCAGCTTCTGCTGCGTCCGAAAACGTCGTATCTCACATCAGAGCTACTGGAGTCCATCGAAACGCCAAATAACATGATATATGACTAAGGATCCATTAGAATAGATGAGCAAGGATCTATTACATACATCACAGGAACAACGCTAATGCGTGTTGTTTCGTTTAAAAAACTATTTCCAGCTTCTGCTGCGTCCGAGAACATCGTATCTCACGTCAGGTTTACTGGAGTCCATCCAAACGTCAAATAACATGATAGATAAGTAAGGATCGATTAGATACATCACAGGTACAACGCTAATGCGTGTTGTTTCGTTTAAAACTATTTCCAGCTTCTGCTGCGTCCGAAAACGTCGTATCTCACATCAGAGCTACTGCAGTCCATCCAAACGCCAAATAACATGATATATGAGTAAGGATCGATTAGATACAGCACAGGAACAACGCTAGTACGTGTTGTTTCGTTTAAAACTATTTCCAGCTCCTGCTGCGTCCAAAAACTTTGTATCTCACATCAGACTTACTGGAGTCCATCCAAACGTCAAATAACATGTTAGATAAGTAAGGATCGTTTAGATACATCACAGGAACAACGCTAATACGTGTTGTTTCGTTCAAAACTATTTCCAGCTTCTGCTGCGTCCGAAAATTTCGTATCTCACATTAGAGTTACTGGAGTCCATCCAAACGTCAAATAACATGATAGATAAGTAAGGATCGATTAGATACAGCACAGGAACAACGCTAATACGTGTTGTTTCGTTCAAAACTATTTCCAGCTTCTGCTGCGTCCGATAAATTTGTATCTCACATCAGAGTTACTGGAGTCCGTCCAAACGTCAAATAACATGATAGATGAGTAAGGATCGATTATGTACATCACAGGAATAAAGCTAATATGTGTTGTTTCGTTTAAAACTATTTCCAGCTGCTGCTGCGTCCGAAAACGTCGTATATCACATCAGAGTTACTGAAGTCCATCGAAACGCCAAATAACATGATAGATGAGTAAGGATCGATTTGATACTACACAGGAACAACGCTAATGCGTGTTGTTTCGTTTAAAACTATTTCCAGCTTCTGCTGCGTCCGAGAACATCGTATCTCACGTCAGGGTTACTGGAGTCCATCCAAACGTCAAATAACATGATAGATAAGTAAGGATCGATTAGATACATCACAGGAACAACGCTAATGCGTGTTGTTTCGTTTAAAATTATTTCCAGCTTCTGCTGCGTCCGAAAACGTCGGTATCTCACATCAGAGCTACTGGAGTCCATCGAAACGCCAAATAACATGATATATGAGTAAGGATCCATTAGAATAGATGAGTAAGGATCGATTAGATACATCACAGGAACAACGCTAATACGTGTTGTTTCGTTTAAAACTATTTCCAGCTTCTGCTGCGTCCGAGAACTTCGTATCTCACGTCAGGGATATTGGAGTCCATCCAAACGTCAAATAACATGATAGATGAGTAAGGATCGATTAGATACATCACAGGAATAACGCTAATACGTGTTGTTTCGTTTAAAACTATTTCCAGCTTCTGCTGCGTCCGAGAACATCGTATCTCACGTCAGGGTTACTGGAGTCCATCCAAACGTCAAATAACATGATAGATGAGTAAGGATCGATTAGATACATCACAGGAATAACGCTAATACGTGTTGTTTCGTTTAAAACTATTTCCAGCTTCTGCTGCGTCCGAGAACATCGTATCTCACGTCAGGGTTACTGGAGTCCATCCAAACGTCAAATAACATGATAGATGAGTAAGGATCGATTAGATACATCACAGGAACAACGCTAATACGTGTTGTTTCGTTTAAAACTATTTCCAGCTTCTGCTGCGTCCGAGAACATCGTATCTCACGTCAGGGTTACTGCAGTCCATCCAAACGTCAAATAACATGTTAGATAAGTAAGGATCGTTTAGATACATCACAGGAACAACGCTAATACGTGTTGTTTAGTTCAAAACTATTTCCAGCTTCTGCTGCGTCCGAAATCTTTGTATCTCCCATCAGAGTTACTGGAGTCCATCCAAACGTCAAATAACATGATAGATGAGTAAGGATCGATTAGATACTCCATCCAAACTTCAAATAACATGTTAGATAAGTAAGGATCGTTTAGATACATCACAGGAACAACGCTAATACGTGTTGTTTCGTTCAAAACTATTTCCAGCTTCTGCTGCGTCCGAAATCTTTGTATCTCTCATCAGAGTTACTGGAGTCCATCCAAACGTCAAATAACATAATAGATGAGTATGGATCGATTAGATACATCACAGGAACAACGCTAATACGTGTTGTATCGTTTAAAACTATTTCCAGCTTCTGCTGCGTCCGAAAACGTCGTATCTCACATCAGAGATACTGGAGTCCATCGAAACGTCAAATAACATGATAGATAAGTAAGGATCGATTAGATACATCACAGGAACAACGCTAATACGTGTTGTTTCGTTCAAAACTATTTCCAGCTTCTGCTGCGTCCGAAAATTTCGTATCTCACATTAGAGTTACTGGAGTCCATCCAAACGTCAAATAACATGATAGATAAGTAAGGATCGATTAGATACAGCACAGGAACAACGCTAATACGTGTTGTTTCGTTCAGAACTATTTCCAGCTTCTGCTGCGTCCGATAAATTTGTATCTCACATCAGAGTTACTGGAGTCCGTCCAAACGTCAAATAACATGATAGATGAGTAAGGATCGATTATGTACATCACAGGAATAAAGCTAATATGTGTTGTTTCGTTTAAAACTATTTCCAGCTGCTGCTGCGTCCGAAAACATCGTATATCACATCAGAGTTACTGAAGTCCATCGAAACGCCAAATAACATGATAGATGAGTAAGGATCGATTTGATACTACACAGGAACAACGCTAATGCGTGTTGTTTCGTTTAAAACTATTTCCAGCTTCTGCTGCGTCCGAGAACATCGTATCTCACGTCAGGGTTACTGGAGTCCATCCAAACGTCAAATAACATGATAGATAAGTAAGGATCGATTAGATACATCACAGGAACAACGCTAATGCGTGTTGTTTCGTTTAAAACTATTTCCAGCTTCTGCTGCGTCCGAAAACGTCGTATCTCACATCAGAGCTACTGGAGTCCATCGAAACGCCAAATAACATGATATATGAGTAAGGATCCATTAGAATAGATGAGTAAGGATCGATTAGATACATCACAGGAACAACGCTAATACGTGTTGTTTCGTTTAAAACTATTTCCAGCTTCTGCTGCGTCCGAGAACTTCGTATCTCACGTCAGGGATATTGGAGTCCATCCAAACGTCAAATAACATGATAGATGAGTAAGGATCGATTAGATACATCACAGGAACAACGCTAATACGTGTTGTTTCGTTTAAAACTATTTCCAGCTTCTGCTGCGTCCGAGAACATCGTATCTCACGTCAGGGTTACTGGAGTCCATCCAAAGGTCAAATAACATGATAGATGAGTAAGGATCGATTAGATACATCACAGGAACAACGCTAATACGTGTTGTTTCATTTAAAACTATTTCCAGCTCCTGCTGCGTCCCAAAACTTTGTATCTCACATCAGACTTACTGCAGTCCATCCAAACGTCAAATAACATGTTAGATAAGTAAGGATCGTTTAGATACATCACAGGAACAACGCTAATACGTGTTGTTTAGTTCAAAACTATTTCCAGCTTCTGCTGCGTCCGAAATCTTTGTATCTCCCATCAGAGTTACTGGAGTCCATCCAAACGTCAAATAACATGATAGATGAGTAAGGATCGATTAGATACTCCATCCAAACTTCAAATAACATGTTAGATAAGTAAGGATCGTTTAGATACATCACAGGAACAACGCTAATACGTGTTGTTTCGTTCAAAACTATTTCCAGCTTCTGCTGCGTCCGAAATCTTTGTATCTCTCATCAGAGTTACTGGAGTCCATCCCAACGTCAAATAACATAATAGATGAGTATGGATCGATTAGATACATCACAGGAACAACGCTAATACGTGTTGTATCGTTTAAAACTATTTCCAGCTTCTGCTGCGTCCGAAAACGTCGTATCTCACATCAGAGATACTGGAGTCCATCGAAACGTCAAATAACATGATAGATAAGTAAGGATCGATTAGATACATCACAGGAACAACGCTAATACGTGTTGTTTCGTTCAAAACTATTTCCAGCTTCTGCTGCGTCCGAAAATTTCGTATCTCACATTAGAGTTACTGGAGTCCATCCAAACATCAAATAACATGATAGATAAGTAAGGATCGATTAGATACAGCACAGGAACAACGCTAATACGTGTTGTTTCGTTCAGAACTATTTCCAGCTTCTGCTGCGTCCGATAAATTTGTATCTCACATCAGAGTTACTGGAGTCCGTCCAAACGTCAAATAACATGATAGATGAGTAAGGATCGATTATGTACATCACAGGAATAAAGCTAATATGTGTTGTTTCGTTTAAAACTATTTCCAGCTGCTGCTGCGTCCGAAAACGTCGTATATCACATCAGAGTTACTGAAGTCCATCGAAACGCCAAATAACATGATAGATGAGTAAGGATCGATTTGATACTACACAGGAACAACGCTAATGCGTGTTGTTTCGTTTAAAACTATTTCCAGCTTCTGCTGCGTCCGAGAACATCGTATCTCACGTCAGGGTTACTGGAGTCCATCCAAACGTCAAATAACATGATAGATAAGTAAGGATCGATTAGATACATCACAGGAACAACGCTAATGCGTGTTGTTTCGTTTAAAACTATTTCCAGCTTCTGCTGCGTCCGAAAACGTCGTATCTCACATCAGAGCTACTGGAGTCCATCGAAACGCCAAATAACATGATATATGAGTAAGGATCCATTAGAATAGATGAGTAAGGATCGATTAGATACATCACAGGAACAACGCTAATACGTGTTGTTTCGTTTAAAACTATTTCCAGCTTCTGCTGCGTCCGAGAACTTCGTATCTCACGTCAGGGATATTGGAGTCCATCCAAACGTCAAATAACATGATAGATGAGTAAGGATCGATTAGATACATCACAGGAACAACGCTAATACGTGTTGTTTCGTTTAAAACTATTTCCAGCTTCTGCTGCGTCCGAGAACATCGTATCTCACGTCAGGGTTACTGGAGTCCATCCAAAGGTCAAATAACATGATAGATGAGTAAGGATCGATTAGATACATCACAGGAACAACGCTAATACGTGTTGTTTCATTTAAAACTATTTCCAGCTCCTGCTGCGTCCCAAAACTTTGTATCTCACATCAGACTTACTGCAGTCCATCCAAACGTCAAATAACATGTTAGATAAGTAAGGATCGTTTAGATACATCACAGGAACAGCGCTAATACGTGTTGTTTAGTTCAAAACTATTTCCAGCTTCTGCTGCGTCCGAAATCTTTGTATCTCCCATCAGAGTTACTGGAGTCCATCCAAACGTCAAATAACATGATAGATGAGTAAGGATCGATTAGATACTCCATCCAAACTTCAAATAACATGTTAGATAAGTAAGGATCGTTTAGATACATCACAGGAACAACGCTAATACGTGTTGTTTCGTTCAAAACTATTTCCAGCTTCTGCTGCGTCCGAAATCTTTGTATCTCTCATCAGAGTTACTGGAGTCCATCCAAACGTCAAATAACATAATAGATGAGTATGGATCGATTAGATACATCACAGGAACAACGCTAATACGTGTTGTATCGTTTAAAACTATTTCCAGCTTCTGCTGCGTCCGAAAACGTCGTATCTCACATCAGAGATACTGGAGTCCATCGAAACGTCAAATAACATGATAGATAAGTAAGGATCGATTAGATACATCACAGGAACAACGCTAATACGTGTTGTTTCGTTCAAAACTATTTCCAGCTTCTGCTGCGTCCGAAAATTTCGTATCTCACATTAGAGTTACTGGAGTCCATCCAAACGTCAAATAACATGATAGATAAGTAAGGATCGATTAGATACAGCACAGGAACAACGCTAATACGTGTTGTTTCGTTCAAAACTATTTCCAGCTTCTGCTGCGTCCGATAAATTTGTATCTCACATCAGAGTTACTGGAGTCCGTCCAAACGTCAAATAACATGATAGATGAGTAAGGATCGATTATGTACATCACAGGAATAAAGCTAATATGTGTTGTTTCGTTTAAAACTATTTCCAGCTGCTGCTGCGTCCGAAAACGTCGTATATCACATCAGAGTTACTGAAGTCCATCGAAACGCCAAATAACATGATAGATGAGTAAGGATCGATTTGATACTACACAGGAACAACGCTAATGCGTGTTGTTTCGTTTAAAACTATTTCCAGCTTCTGCTGCGTCCGAGAACATCGTATCTCACGTCAGGGTTACTGGAGTCCATCCAAACGTCAAATAACATGATAGATAAGTAAGGATCGATTAGATACATCACAGGAACAACGCTAATGCGTGTTGTTTCGTTTAAAACTATTTCCAGCTTCTGCTGCGTCCGAAAACGTCGTATCTCACATCAGAGCTACTGGAGTCCATCGAAACGCCAAATAACATGATATATGAGTAAGGATCCATTAGAATAGATGAGTAAGGATCGATTAGATACATCACAGGAACAACGCTAATACGTGTTGTTTCGTTTAAAACTATTTCCAGCTTCTGCTGCGTCCGAGAACTTCGTATCTCACGTCAGGGATATTGGAGTCCATCCAAACGTCAAATAACATGATAGATGAGTAAGGATCGATTAGATACATCACAGGAACAACGCTAATACGTGTTGTTTCGTTTAAAACTATTTCCAGCTTCTGCTGCGTCCGAGAACATCGTATCTCACGTCAGGGTTACTGGAGTCCATCCAAAGGTCAAATAACATGATAGATGAGTAAGGATCGATTAGATACATCACAGGAACAACGCTAATACGTGTTGTTTCATTTAAAACTATTTCCAGCTCCTGCTGCGTCCCAAAACTTTGTATCTCACATCAGACTTACTGCAGTCCATCCAAACGTCAAATAACATGTTAGATAAGTAAGGATCGTTTAGATACATCACAGGAACAACGCTAATACGTGTTGTTTAGTTCAAAACTATTTCCAGCTTCTGCTGCGTCCGAAATCTTTGTATCTCCCATCAGAGTTACTGGAGTCCATCCAAACGTCAAATAACATGATAGATGAGTAAGGATCGATTAGATACTCCATCCAAACTTCAAATAACATATTAGATAAGTAAGGATCGTTTAGATACATCACAGGAACAACGCTAATACGTGTTGTTTCGTTCAAAACTATTTCCAGCTTCTGCTGCGTCCGAAATCTTTGTATCTCTCATCAGAGTTACTGGAGTCCATCCAAACGTCAAATAACATAATAGATGAGTATGGATCGATTAGATACATCACAGGAACAACGCTAATACGTGTTGTATCGTTTAAAACTATTTCCAGCTTCTGCTGCGTCCGAAAACGTCGTATCTCACATCAGAGATACTGGAGTCCATCGAAACGTCAAATAACATGATAGATAAGTAAGGATCGATTAGATACAGCACAGGAACAACGCTAATACGTGTTGTTTCGTTCAAAACTATTTCTAGCTTCTGCTGCGTCCGATAACTCTGTATCTCACATCAGAGTTACTGGAGTCCGTCCAAACGTCAAATAACATGATAGATGAGTAAGGATCGATTACATACATCACAGGAACAACGCTAATACGTGTTGTTTCGTTTAAAACTACTTCCAGCTTCTGCTGCGCCCGAAAACGTCGTATCTCACATCAGAGTTACTGGAGTCCATCGAAACGCCAAATAACATGATATATGAGTAAGGATCGATTAGATACAGCACAGGAACAACGCTAATACGTGTTGTTTCGTTTAAAATTATTTCCAGCTCCTGCTGCGTCCAAGAACTTTGTATCTCACATCAGACATACTGGAGTCCATCCAAACGTCAAATAACATGTTAGATAAGTAAGGATCGTTTAGATACATCACAGGAACAACGCTAATACGTGTTGTTTCGTTCAAAACTATTTCCAGCTTCTACTGCGTCCGAGAACTTTGTATCTCTCATCAGAGTTACTGGAGTCCGTCCAAACGTCAAAAAACATGTTAGATAAGTAAGGATCGATTAGATACATCACAGGAACAACGCTAATACGTGTTGTTTCATTTAAAACTATTTCCAGCTTCAGCTGCGTCCGAGAACTTCGTATCTTACATCAAAGTTACTGGAGTCCATCGAAACGCCAAATAACATGATAGATGAGTAAGGATCGATTAGATACATCACAGGAACAACGCTAATGCGTGTTGTTTCGTTTAAAACTATTTCCAGCTTCTGCTGCGTCCGAAAACGTCGTATCTCACATCAGAGCTACTGGAGTCCATCGAAACGCCAAGTAACATGATGTATGAGTAAGGATCGATTAGATACAGCACAGGCACAATGCTAATACGTGTTGTTTCGTTTAAAACTATTTCCAGCTCTATCGAAACGCCAAATAACATGATAAATGAGTAAGGATCGATTAGATACATCACAGGAACAACGCTAATGCGTGTTGTTTCGTTTAAAACTATTTCCAGCTTCTGCTGCGTCCGAAAACGTCGTATCTCACATCAGAGCTACTGGAGTCCATCCAAACTTCAAATAACATGTTAGATAAGTAAGGATCGTTTAGATACATCACAGGAACAACGCTAATACGTGTGTGTTTCGTTCAAAACTATTTCCAGCTTCTGCTGCGTCCGAAATCTTTGTATCTCTCATCAGAGTTACTGGAGTCCATCCAAACGTCAAATAACATAATAGATGAGTATGGATCGATTAGATACATCACAGGAACAACGCTAATACGTGTTGTATCGTTTAAAACTATTTCCAGCTTCTGCTGCGTCCGAAAACGTCGTATCTCACATCAGAGATACTGGAGTCCATCGAAACGTCAAATAACATGATAGATAAGTAAGGATCGATTAGATACAGCACAGGAACAACGCTAATACGTGTTGTTTCGTTCAAAACTATTTCTAGCTTCTGCTGCATCCGATAACTTTGTATTTCACATCAGAGTTACTGGAGTCCGTCCAAACGTCAAATAACATGATAGATGAGTAAGGATCGATTAGATACATCACAGGAACAACGCTAATATGTGTTGTTTCCTTTAAAACTATTTCCAGCTGCTGCTGCGTCCGAAAACTTCGTATATCACATCAGAGTTACTGGAGTCCATCGAAATGTCAAATAACATGATAGATAAGTAAGGATCGATTAGATACTACACAGGAACAACGCTAATGCGTGTTGCTTCGTTTAAAACTATTTCTAGCTTCAGCTCCGTCCGAGAACTTCGTATCTCACATCTAAGTTACTGGATTCCATCGAAACGCCAAATAACATGATAGATGAGTAAGGATCGATTAGATACATCACAGGAACAACGCTAATGCGTGTTGTTTCGTTTAAAACTGTTTCCAGCTTCTGCTGCCTCAGAAAACGTCGTATCTCACATCAGAGCTACTGGAGTCCATCGAAACGCCAAATAACATGATAGATGAGTAAGGATCGATTAGATACATCACAGGAACAACGCTAATACGTGTTGTTTCATTTAAAACTATTTCCAGCTTCAGCTGCGTCCGAGAACTTCGTATCTCACATCAAAGTTACTGGAGTCCATCGAAATGCCAAATAGCATGATAGATGAGTAAGGATCGATTAGATACATCACAGGAACAACGCTAATGCGTGTTGCTTCGTTTAAAACTATTTCCAGCTTCTGCTGCGTCCGAAAACTTCGTATCTCACATCAGAGCTACTGAAGTCCATCGAAACGCCAAATAACATGATAGATGAGTAAGGATCGATTAGATACATCACAGGAACAACGCTAATAGGTGTTGTTTCGTTCAAAACTATTTCCAGCTTCTGCTGCGTCCGAAATCTTTGTATCTCTCCTTAGAGTTACTGGAGTCCATCCAAACGTCAAATAACATTATAGATGAGTAAGGATCGATTAGATACATCACAGGAACAACGCTAATACGTGTTGTTTCGTTTAAAACTATTTCCAGCTTCTGCTGCGCCCGAAAACGTCGTATCTCACATCAGAGTTACTGGAGTCCATCGAAACGCCAAATAACATGATATATGAGTAAGGATCGATTAGATACAGCACAGGAACAACGCTAATACGTGTTGTTTCGTTTAAAACTATTTCCAGCTCCTGCTGCGTCCAAGAACTTTGTATCTCACATCAGACTTACTGGAGTCCATCCAAACGTCAAATAACATGTTAGATAAGTAAGGATCGTTTAGATACATCACAGGAACAACGCTAATACGTGTTGTTTCGTTCAAAACTATTTCCAGCTTCTACTGCGTCCGAGAACTTTGTATCTCTCATCAGAGTTACTGGAGTCCGTCCAAACGTCAAATAACATGATAGATGAGTAAGGATCGATTAGATACATCACAGGAACAACGCTAATACGTGTTGTTTCATTTAAAACTATTTCCAGCTTCAGCTGCGTCCGAGAACTTCGTATCTTACATCAAAGTTACTGGAGTCCATCGAAACGCCAAATAACATGATAGATGAGTAAGGATCGATTAGATACATCACAGGAACAACGCTAATGCGTGTTGTTTCGTTTAAAACTATTTCCAGCTTCTGCTGCGTCCGAAAACGTCGTATCTCACATCAGAGCTACTGGAGTCCATCGAAACGCCAAGTAACATGATGTATGAGTAAGGATCGATTAGATACAGCACAGGCACAATGCTAATACGTGTTGTTTCGTTTAAAACTATTTCCAGCTCTATCGAAACGCCAAATAACATGATAAATGAGTAAGGATCGATTAGATACATCACAGGAACAACGCTAATGCGTGTTGTTTCGTTTAAAACTATTTCCAGCTTCTGCTGCGTCCGAAAACGTCGTATCTCACATCAGAGCTACTGGAGTCCATCCAAACTTCAAATAACATGTTAGATAAGTAAGGATCGTTTAGATACATCACAGGAACAACGCTAATACGTGTGTGTTTCGTTCAAAACTATTTCCAGCTTCTGCTGCGTCCGAAATCTTTGTATCTCTCATCAGAGTTACTGGAGTCCATCCAAACGTCAAATAACATAATAGATGAGTATGGATCGATTAGATACATCACAGGAACAACGCTAATACGTGTTGTATCGTTTAAAACTATTTCCAGCTTCTGCTGCGTCCGAAAACGTCGTATCTCACATCAGAGATACTGGAGTCCATCGAAACGTCAAATAACATGATAGATAAGTAAGGATCGATTAGATACAGCACAGGAACAACGCTAATACGTGTTGTTTCGTTCAAAACTATTTCTAGCTTCTGCTGCGTCCGATAACTTTGTATCTCTCATCAGAGTTACTGGAGTCCGTCCAAACGTCAAATAACATGATAGATGAGTAAGGATCGATTAGATACATCACAGGAACAACGCTAATATGTGTTGTTTCCTTTAAAACTATTTCCAGCTGCTGCTGCGTCCGAAAACTTCGTATATCACATCAGAGTTACTGGAGTCCATCGAAATGTCAAATAACATGATAGATAAGTAAGGATCGATTAGATACTACACAGGAACAACGCTAATGCGTGTTGCTTCGTTTAAAACTATTTCTAGCTTCAGCTCCGTCCGAGAACTTCGTATCTCACATCTAAGTTACTGGATTCCATCGAAACGCCAAATAACATGATAGATGAGTAAGGATCGATTAGATACATCACAGGAACAACGCTAATGCGTGTTGTTTCGTTTAAAACTGTTTCCAGCTTCTGCTGCCTCAGAAAACGTCGTATCTCACATCAGAGCTACTGGAGTCCATCGAAACGCCAAATAACATGATAGATGAGTAAGGATCGATTAGATACATCACAGGAACAACGCTAATACGTGTTGTTTCATTTAAAACTATTTCCAGCTTCAGCTGCGTCCGAGAACTTCGTATCTCACATCAAAGTTACTGGAGTCCATCGAAATGCCAAATAACATGATAGATGAGTAAGGATCGATTAGATACATCACAGGAACAACGCTAATGCGTGTTGCTTCGTTTAAAACTATTTCCAGCTTCTGCTGCGTCCGAAAACTTCGTATCTCACATCAGAGCTACTGAAGTCCATCGAAACGCCAAATAACATGATAGATGAGTAAGGATCGATAAGATACATCACAGGAACAACGCTAATAGGTGTTGTTTCGTTCAAAACTATTTCCAGCTTCTGCTGCGTCCGAAATCTTTGTATCTCACATCAGAGTTACTGGAGTCCATCGAAACGCCAAATAACATGATAGATGAGTAAGGATCGATTAGATACATCACAGGAACAACGCTAATGCGTGTTGTTTCGTTTAAAACTATTTCCAGCTTCTGCTGCGCCCGAAAACGTCGTATCTCACATCAGAGTTACTGGAGTCCATCGAAACGCCAAATAACATGATATATGAGTAAGGATCGATTAGATACAGCACAGGAACAACGCTAATACGTGTTGTTTCGTTTAAAACTATTTCCAGCTCCTGCTGCGTCCAAGAACTTTGTATCTCACATCAGACTTACTGGAGTCCATCCAAACGTCAAATAACATGTTAGATAAGTAAGGATCGTTTAGATACATCACAGGAACAACGCTAATACGTGTTGTTTCGTTCAAAACTATTTCCAGCTTCTACTGCGTCCGAGAAATTTGTATCTCTCATCAGAGTTACTGGAGTCCGTCCAAACGTCAAATAACATGATAGATGAGTAAGGATCGATTAGATACATCACAGGAACAACGCTAATACGTGTTGTTTCATTTAAAACTATTTCCAGCTTCAGCTGCGTCCGAGAACTTCGTATCTTACATCAAAGTTACTGGAGTCCATCGAAACGCCAAATAACATGATAGATGAGTAAGGATCGATTAGATACATCACAGGAACAACGCTAATGCGTGTTGTTTCGTTTAAAACTATTTCCAGCTTCTGCTGCGTCCGAAAACGTCGTATCTCCCATCAGAGCTACTGGAGTCCATCGAAACGCCAAGTAACATGATGTATGAGTAAGGATCGATTAGATACAGCACAGGCACAACGCTAATACGTGTTGTTTCGTTTAAAACTATTTCCAGCTCTATCGAAACGCCAAATAACATGATAGATGAGTAAGGATCGATTAGATACATCACAGGAACAACGCTAATGCGTGTTGTTTCGTTTAAAACTATTTCCAGCTTCTGCTGCGTCCGAAAACGTCGTATCTCACATCAGAGCTACTGGAGTCCATCGAAACGCCAAATAACATGATAGATGAGTAAGGATCGATTAGATACATCACAGGAACAACGCTAATGCGTGTTGTTTCGTTTAAAACTATTTCCAGCTTCTGCTGCGTCCGAAAACGTCGTATCTCACATCAGAGCTACTGGAGTCTATCGAAACGCCAAATAACATTATAGATGAGTAAGGATCGATTAGATACATCACAGGAACATCGCTAATGTGTGTTGTTTCGTTTAAAACTATTTCCAGTTTCTGCTGCGTCCGAAAACGTCGTATCTCACATCAGAGTTACTGGAGTCCATCGAAACGTCAAATAACATGATAGATAAGTAAGGATCGATTAGATACAGCACAGGAACAACGCTAATACGTGTTGTTTCGTTTAAAACTATTTCCAGCTCCTGCTGCGTCCCAAAACTTTGTATCTCACATCAGACTTACTGGAGTCCATCCAAACTTCAAATAACATGTTAGATAAGTAAGGATCGTTTAGATACATCACAGGAACAACGCTAATACGTGTGTGTTTCGTTCAAAACTATTTCCAGCTTCTGCTGCGTCCGAAATCTTTGTATCTCTCATCAGAGTTACTGGAGTCCATCCAAACGTCAAATAACATAATAGATGAGTATGGATCGATTAGATACATCACAGGAACAACGCTAATACGTGTTGTATCGTTTAAAACTATTTCCAGCTTCTGCTGCGTCCGAAAACGTCGTATCTCACATCAGAGATACTGGAGTCCATCGAAACGTCAAATAACATGATAGATAAGTAAGGATCGATTAGATACAGCACAGGAACAACGCTAATACGTGTTGTTTCGTTCAAAACTATTTCTAGCTTCTGCTGCGTCCGATAACTTTGTATCTCACATCAGAGTTACTGGAGTCCGTCCAAACGTCAAATAACATGATAGATGAGTAAGGATCGATTAGATACATCACAGGAACAACGCTAATATGTGTTGTTTCGTTTAAAACTATTTCCAGCTGCTGCTGCGTCCGAAAACGTCGTATATCACATCAGAGTTACTGGAGTTCATCGAAATGTCAAATAACATGATAGATAAGTAAGGATCGATTAGATACTACACAGGAACAACGCTAATGCGTGTTGTTTCGTTTAAAACTATTTCTAGCTTCAGCTCCGTCCGAGAACTTCGTATCTCACATCTAAGTTACTGGATTCCATCGAAACGCCAAATAACATGATAGATGAGTAAGGATCGATTAGATACATCACAGGAACAACGCTAATGCGTGTTGTTTCGTTTAAAACTGTTTCCAGCTTCTGCTGCCTCAGAAAACGTCGGATCTCACATCAGAGCTACTGGAGTCCATCGAAACGCCAAATAACATGATAGATGAGTAAGGATCGATTAGATACATCACAGGAACAACGCTAATACGTGTTGTTTCATTTAAAACTATTTCCAGCTTCAGCTGCGTCCGAGAACTTCGTATCTCACATCAAAGTTACTGGAGTCCATCGAAATGCCAAATAACATGATAGATGAGTAAGGATCGATTAGATACATCACAGGAACAACGCTAATGCGTGTTGCTTCGTTTAAAACTATTTCCAGCTTCTGCTGCGTCCGAAAACTTCGTATCTCACATCAGAGCTACTGAAGTCCATCGAAACGCCAAATAACATGATAGATGAGTAAGGATCGATTAGATACATCACAGGAACAACGCTAATACGTGTTGTTTCATTCAAAACTATTTCCAGCTTCAGCTGCGTCCGAGAACTTCGTATCTCACATCAAAGTTACTGGAGTCCATCGAAATGCCAAATAACATAATAGATGAGTAAGGATCGATTAGATACATCACAGGAACAACGCTAATGCGTGTTGTTTCGTTTAAAACTATTTCCAGCTTCTGCTGCGTCCGAAAACGTCGTATCTCACATCAGAGCTACTGGAGTCCATCGAAACGCCAAATAACATGATAGATGAGTAAGGATCGATTAGATACATCACAGGAACAACGCTAATACGTGTTGTTTCATTTAAAACTATTTCCAGCTTCAGCTGCGTCCGAGAACTTCGTATCTCACATCAAAGTTACTGGAGTCCATCGAAACGCCAAATAACATGATAGATAAGTAATAATCGTTTAGATACATCACAGGAACACAATAATACGTGTTGTTTCGTTTAAAACTATTTCCAGTTCCTGCTGCGTCCAAAAACTTTGTATCTCACATCAGACTTACTGGAGTCCATCCAAACGTCAAATAACATGTTAGATAAGTAAGGATCGTTTAGATACATCACAGGAACAACGCTAATACGTGTTCTTTCGTTCAAAACTATTTCCAGCTTCTACTGCGTCCGAGAACTTTGTATCTCTCATCAGAGTTACTGGAGTCCGTCCAAACGTCAAATAACATGATAGATGAGTAAGGATCGATTAGATACATCACAGGAACAACGCTAATACGTGTTGTTTCATTTAAAACTATTTCCAGCTTCAGCTGCGTCCGAGAACTTCGTATCTCACATCAAAGTTACTGGAGTCCATCGAAACGCCAAATAACATGATAGATGAGTAAGGATCGATTAGATACATCACAGGAACAACGCCAATGCGTGTTGTTTCGTTTAAAACTATTTCCAGCTTCTGCTGCGTCCGAGAACATCGTATCTCACGTCAGGGTTACTGGAGTCCATCGAAACGTCAAATAACATGATAGATAAGTAAGGATCGTTAGATACATCACAGGAACAACGCTAATACGTGTTGTTTCGTTCAAAACTATTTCCAGCTTCTGCTGCGTCCGAAATCTTTGTATCTTACATCAGAGCTACTGGAGTCCATCCAAACGTCAAATAACATGTTAGATAAGTAAGGATCGTTTAGATACATCACAGGAACAACGCTAATAGGTGTCGTTTCGTTCAAAACTATTTCCAGCTTCTGCTGCGTCCGAAATCTTTGTATCTCTCATCAGAGTTACTGGAGTCCATCCAAACGTCAAATAACATGATAGATGAGTAAGGATCGATTAGATACATCACAGGAACATCGCTAATGCGTGTTGTTTCGTTTAAAACTATTTCCAGCTTCTGCTGCGTCCGAAAACTTCGTATCTCACATCAGAGTTACTGGAGTCCATCGAAACGTCAAATAATATGATAGATAAGTAAGGATCGATTAGATACAGCACAGGAACAACGCTAATACGTGTTGTTTCGTTTAAAACTATTTCCAGCTTCAGCTGCGTCCGAGAACTTCGTATCTCACATCAAAGTTACTGGAGTCCATCGAAACGCCAAATAACATAATAGATGAGTAAGGATCGATTAGATACATCACAGGAACAACGCTAATGCGTGTTGTTTCGTTTAAAACTATTTCCAGCTTCTGCTGCGCCCGAAAACTTCGTATCTCACATCAGAGCTACTGGAGTCCATCGAAACGCCAAATAACATGATAGATGAGTAAGGATCGATTAGATACATCACAGGAAGAACGCTAATGCGTGTTGTTTCGTTTAAAACTATTTCCAGCTTCTGCTGCGTCCGAAAGCGTCGTATCTCACATCAGAGCTACTGGAGTCCATCGAAACGCCAAATAACATGATAGATGAGTAAGGATCGATTAGATACATCACAGGAACAACGCTAATACGTGTTGTTTCATTTAAAACTATTTCCAGCTTCAGCTGCGTCCGAGAACTTCGTATCTCACATCAAAGTTACTGGAGCCCATCGAAATGCCAAATAACATAATAGATGAGTAAGGATCGATTAGGTACATCACAGGAACAACGCTAATGCGTGTTGCTTCGTTTAAAACTATTTCCAGCTTCTGCTGCGTCCGAAAACGTCGTATCTCACATCAGAGCTACTGGAGTATATAGAAACGCCAAGTAACATGATATATGAGTAAGGATCGATTAGATACAGCACAGGAACAACGCTAATACGTGTTGTTTCGTTTAAAACTATTTCCAGTTCCTGCTGCGTCCAAAAACTTTGTATCTCACATCAGACTTACTGGAGTTCATCCAAACGTCAAATAACATGTTAGATAAGTAAGGATCGTTTAGATACATCACAGGAACAACGCTAATACGTGTTCTTTCGTTCAAAACTATTTCCAGCTTCTACTGCGTCCGAGAACTTTGTATCTCTCATCAGAGTTACTGGAGTCCGTCCAAACGTCAAATAACATGATAGATGAGTAAGGATCGATTAGATACATCACAGGAACAACGCTAATACGTGTTGTTTCATTTAAAACTATTTCCAGCTTCAGCTGCGTCCGAGAACTTCGTATCTCACATCAAAGTTACTGGAGTCCATCGAAACGCCAAATAACATGATAGATGAGTAAGGATCGATTAGATACATCACAGGAACAACGCTAATGCGTGTTGTTTCGTTTAAAACTATTTCCAGCTTCTGCTGCGTCCGAGAACATCGTATCTCACGTCAGGGTTACTGGAGTCCATCGAAACGTCAAATAACATGATAGATAAGTAAGGATCGTTTAGATACATCACAGGAACAACGCTAATACGTGTTGTTTCGTTCAAAACTATTTCCAGCTTCTGCTGCGTCCGAAATCTTTGTATCTTACATCAGAGCTACTGGAGTCCATCCAAACGTCAAATAACATGTTAGATAAGTAAGAATCGTTTAGATACATCACAGGAACAACGCTAATATGTGTCGTTTCGTTCAAAACTATTTCCAGCTTCTGCTGCGTCCGAAATCTTTGTATCTCTCATCAGAGTTACTGGAGTCCATCCAAACGTCAAATAACATGATAGATGAGTAAGGATCGATTAGATACATCACAGGAACATCGCTAATGCGTGTTGTTTCGTTTAAAACTATTTCCAGCTTCTGCTGCGTCCGAAAACTTCGTATCTCACATCAGAGTTACTGGAGTCCATCGAAACGTCAAATAATATGATAGATAAGTAAGGATCGATTAGATACAGCACAGGAACAACGCTAATACGTGTTGTTTCGTTTAAAACTATTTCCAGCTTCAGCTGCGTCCGAGAACTTCGTATCTCACATCAAAGTTACTGGAGTCCATCGAAACGCCAAATAACATAATAGATGAGTAAGGATCGATTAGATACATCACAGGAACAACGCTAATGCGTGTTGTTTCGTTTAAAACTATTTCCAGCTTCTGCTGCGTCCGAAAACGTCGTATCTCACATCAGAGCTACTGGAGTCCATCGAAACGCCAAATAACATGATAGATGAGTAAGGATCGATTAGATACATCACAGGAAGAACGCTAATGCGTGTTGTTTCGTTTAAAACTATTTCCAGCTTCTGCTGCGTCCGAAAACGTCGTATCTCACATCAGAGCTACTGGAGTCCATCCAAACGTCAAATAACATGTTAGATAAGTAAGGATCGTTTAGATACATCACAGGAACAACGCTAATATGTGTCGTTTCGTTCAAAACTATTTCCAGCTTCTGCTGCGTCCGAAATCTTTGTATCTTACATCAGAGCTACTGGAGTCCATCCAA
The DNA here is from genome assembly GCA_036172665.1 of Prosopocoilus inquinatus. NCBI lineage: Eukaryota > Metazoa > Arthropoda > Insecta > Coleoptera > Lucanidae > Prosopocoilus > Prosopocoilus inquinatus. Next base: position 45,667,836 of record CM069871.1, on the reverse strand, counting down.
ACGTCAAATAACATGTTAGATAAGTAAGGATCGTTTAGATACATCACAGGAACAACGCTAATATGTGTCGTTTCGTTCAAAACTATTTCCAGCTTCTGCTGCGTCCGAAATCTTTGTATCTCTCATCAGAGTTACTGGAGTCCATCCAAACGTCAAATAACATGATAGATGAGTAAGGATCGATTAGATACATCACAGGAACATCGCTAATGCGTGTTGTTTCGTTTAAAACTATTTCCAGCTTCTGCTGCGTCCGAAAACTTCGTATCTCACATCAGAGTTACTGGAGTCCATCGAAACGTCAAATAATATGATAGATAAGTAAGGATCGATTAGATACAGCACAGGAACAACGCTAATACGTGTTGTTTCGTTTAAAACTATTTCCAGCTTCAGCTGCGTCCGAGAACTTCGTATCTCACATCAAAGTTACTGGAGTCCATCGAAACGCCAAATAACATAATAGATGAGTAAGGATCGATTAGATACATCACAGGGACAACGCTAATGCGTGTTGTTTCGTTTAAAACTATTTCCTGCTTCTGCTGCGTCCGAAAACGTCGTATCTCACATCAGAGCTACTGGAGTCCATCGAAACGCCAAATAACATGATAGATGAGTAAGGATCGATTAGATACATCACAGGAAGAACGCTAATGCGTGTTGTTTCATTTAAAACTATTTCCAGCTTCAGCTGCGTCCGAGAACTTCGTATCTAACATCAAAGTTACTGGAGTCCATCGAAACGCCAAATAACATGATAGATGAGTAAGGATAGATTAGATACATCACAGGAACAACGCTAATACGTGTTGTTTCATTTAAAATTATTTCCAGATTCAGCTGCGTCCGAGAACTTCGTATCTCACATCAAAGTTACTGGAGTCTATCGAAACGCCAAATAACATTATAGATGAGTAAGGATCGATTAGATACATCACAGGAACAACGCTAATACGTGTTGTTTCGTTCAAAACTATTTCCAGCTTCTGCTGCGTCCAAAAACTTTGTATCTCACATCAGAGTTACTGGAGTCCATCCAAACGTAAAATAACATGATAGATGAGTAAGGATCGATTAGATACATCACAGGAACATCGCTAATGTGTGTTGATTCGTTTAAAACTATTTCCAGTTTCTGCTGCGTCCGAAAACGTCGTATCTCACATCAGAGCTACTGGAGTCCGTCGAAACGCCAAATAACATGATAGATGAGTAAGGATCGATTAGATACAGCACAGGAACAACGCTAATGCGTGTTGTTTCGTTTAAAACTATTTCCAGCTTCTGCTGCGTCCGAGAACGTCGTATCTCACATCAGAGCTACTGGAGTCCATCGAAATGCCAAATAACATGATAGATGAGTAAGGATCGATTAGATACATCACAGGAACAACGCTAATACGTGTTGTTTCATTTAAAATTATTTCCAGCTTCAGCTGCGTCCGAGAACTTCGTATCTCACATCAAAGTTACTGGAGTCTATCGAAACGCCAAATAACATTATAGATGAGTAAGGATCGATTAGATACATCACAGGAACAACGCTAATACGTGTTGTTTCATTTAAAATTATTTCCAGCTTCAGCTGCGTCCGAGAACTTCGTATCTCACATCAAAGTTACTGGGGTCTATCGAAACGCCAAATAACATTATAGATGAGTAAGGATCGATTAGATACATCACAGGAACAACGCTAATACGTGTTGTTTCGTTCAAAACTATTTCCAGCTTCTGCTGCGTCCAAAAACTTTGTATCTCACATCAGAGTTACTGGAGTCCATCCAAACGTAAAATAACATGATAGATGAGTAAGGATCGATTAGATACATCACAGGAACATCGCTAATGTGTGTTGATTCGTTTAAAACTATTTCCAGTTTCTGCTGCGTCCGAGAACGTCGTATCTCACATCAGAGTTACTGGAGTCCATCGAAACGCCAAATAACATGATAGATAAGTAAGGATCGATTAGATACAGCACAGGAAGAACGCTAATACGTGTTGTTTCGTTTAAAACTATTTCCAGCTCCTGCTGCGTCCCAAAACTTTGTATCTCACATCAGACTTACTGGAGTCCATCCAAACTTCAAATAACATGTTAGATAAGTAAGGATCGTTTAGATACATCACAGGAACAACGCTAATACGTGTTGTTTCGTTCAAAACTATTTCCAGCTTCTGCTGCGTCCGAAATCTTTGTATCTCTCATCAGAGTTACTGGAGTCCATCCAAACGTCAAATAACATAATAGATGAGTATGGATCGATTAGATACATCACAGGAACAACGCTAATACGTGTTGTATCGTTTAAAACTATTTCCAGCTTCTGCTGCGTCCGAAAACGTCGTATCTCACATCAGAGCTACTGGAGTCCGTCCAAACGTCAAATAACATGATAGATGAGTAAGGATCGATTAGACACAGCACAGGAACAACGCTAATACGTGTTGTTTCGTTTAAAACTATTTCTAGCTTCTACTGCTTCCGAGAACTTTGAATCTCTCATCAGAGTTACTGGAGTCCGTCCAAACGTCAAATAACATGATAGATGAGTAAGGATCGATTAGATACATCACAGGAACAACGCTAATACGTGTTGTTTAGTTCAAAACTATTTCCAGCTTCTGCTGCGTCCGAAATCTTTGTATCTCTCATCAGAGTTACTGGAGTCCATCCAAACGTCAAATAACATGATAGATGAGTAAGGATCAATTAGATACATCACAGGAACAACGCTAATACGTGCTGTTTCGTTTGAAACTATTTCCAGCTTCTGCTGCGTCCGAAAACGTCGTATCTCACATCAGAGCTACTGGAGTCCATCGAAACGCCAAATAACATGATATATGAGTAAGGATCGATTAGATACAGCACAGGAACAACGCTAATACGTGTTGTTTCGTTTAAAACTATTTCCAGCTCTTGCTGCGTCCAAAAACTTTGTATCTCACATCAGACTTACTGGAGTCCATCCAAACGTTAAATAACATGTTAGATAAGTAAGGATCGTTTAGATACATCACAGGAACAACGCTAATACGTGTTGTTTCGTTCAAAACTATTTCCAGCTTCTGCTGCGTCCGAGAACTTTGTATCTCACATCAGAGTTACTGGAGTCCATCCAAACGTCAAATAACATGATAGATGAGTAAGGATCGTTTAGATACATCACAGGAACATCGCTAATACGTGTTGTTTCGTTTAAAACTATTTCCAGCTTCTGCTGCGTCCGAAAACGTATCTCACATCAGAGTTACTGGAGTCCATCGAAACGTCAAATAACATGTTAGATAAGTAAGGATCGTTTAGATACATCACAGGAACAACGCGAATAGGTGTTGTTTCGTTCAAAACTATTTCCAGCTTCTGCTGCGTCCGAAATCTTTGTATCTCTCATCAGAGTTACTGGAGTCCATCCAAACGTCAAATAACATGATAGATGAGTAAGGATCGATTAGATACATCACAGGAACAACGCTAATACGTGTTGTTTCGTTGAAAACTATTTCCAGCTTCTGCTGCTTCCGAAAACGTCGTATCTCACATCAGAGATACTGGAGTCCATCGAAACGCCAAATAACATGATAGATGAGTAAGGATCGATTAGATACATCACAGGAACAACGCTAATGCGTGTTGTTTCGTTTAAAACTATTTCCAGATTCTGCTGCGGCCGAAAACGTCCGATGTTCTCCAACGCAGAAGAAGCTGGAAATAGTTTTAAACGAAACAACACGCATTAGCGTTGTTCCTGTGATGTATCTAATCGATCCTTACTCATCTATCATGTTATTTGGCGTTTCGATGGACTCCAGTAACTTAGATGTTAGATACGAAGTTCTCGGACGCAGCTGAAGCTAGAAATAGTTTTAAACGAAACAACACGTATTAGCGTTGTTCCTGTGATGTATCTAATCGATCCTTACTCATCTATCATGTTATTTGACGTTTGGACGGACTCCAGTAACTCTGATGAGAGATTCAAAGTTCTCGGACGCAGTAGAAGCTAGAAATAGTTTTAAACGAAACAACACGTATTAGCGTTGTTTCTGTGCTGTATCTAATCGATCCTTACTCATCTATCATGTTATTTGACGTTTGGACGGACTCCAGTAGCTCTGATGTGAGATACGACGTTTTCGGACGCAGCAGAAGCTGGAAATAGTTTTAAACGAAACAAAACGCATTAGCGTTGTTCCTGGGATGTATCTAATCGATCCTTACTCATCTATCATGTTATTTGACGTTTATACGGACTCCAGTAACTCTGATGAGAGATACAAAGTTCTTGGACGCAGTAGAAGCTGGAAATAGTTTTGAACGAAACAACACGTATTAGCGTTGTTCCTGTGATGTATCTAAACGATCCTTACTTATCTAACATGTTATTTGACGTTTGGATGGACTCCAGTAAGTCTGATGTGAGATACAAAGTTTTTGGACGCAGCAGGAGCTGGAAGTAGTTTTAAACGAAACAACACGTATTAGCGTTGTTCCTGTGCTGTATCTAATCGATCCTTACTCATATATCATGTTATTTGGCGTTTCGATGGACTCCAGTAGCTCTGATGTGAGATACGACGTTTTCGGACGCAGCAGAAGCTGGAAATAGTTTTAAACGAAACAACACGCATTAGCGTTGTTCCTGTGATGTATCTAATCGATCCTTACTCATCTATCATGTTATTTGGCGTTTCGATGGACTCCAGTAGCTCTGATGTGAGATACGACGTTTTCGGCCGCAGCAGAATCTGGAAATAGTTTTAAACGAAACAACACGTATTAGCGTTGTTCCTGTGATGTATCTAATCGATCCTTACTCATCTATCATGTTATTTGGCGTTTCGATGGACTCCAGTAGCTCTGATGTGAGATACGACGTTTTCGGACGCAGCAGAAGCTGGAAATAGTTTTAAACGAAACAACACGCATTAGTGTTGTTCCTGTGATGTATCTAATCGATCCTTACTCATCTATCATGTTATTTGGCGTTTCGATGGACTCCAGTAACTCTGATGTGAGATACGACGTTTTCGGACGCAGCAGAAGCTGGAAATAGTTTTAAACGAAACAACACGTATTAGCGTTGTTCCTGTGATGTATCTAATCGATCCTTACTCATCTATCATATTATTTGACGTTTGGATGGACTCCGGTAACTCTGATGTGAGATACAAAGATTTCGGACGCAGCAGAAGCTGGAAATAGTTTTGAACGAAACAACACCTATTAGCGTTGTTCCTGTGATGTATCTAAACGATCCTTACTTATCTAACATGTTATTTGACGTTTGGATGGACTCCAGTAACTCTGATGTAAGATACAAAGATTTCGGGCGCAGCAGAAGCTGGAAATAGTTTTGAACGAAACAACACGTATTAGCGTTGTTCCTGTGATGTATCTAAACGATCCTTACTTTTCTATCATGTTATTTGACGTTTCGATGGACTCCAGTAACTCTGATGTGAGATACGACGTTTTCGGACGCAGCAGAAGCTGGAAATAGTTTTAAACGAAACAACACGTATTAGCGATGTTCCTGTGATGTATCTAAACGATCCTTACTCATCTATCATGTTATTTGACGTTTGGATGGACTCCAGTAACTCTGATGTGAGATACAAAGTTCTCGGACGCAGCAGAAGCTGGAAATAGTTTTGAACGAAACAACACGTATTAGCGTTGTTCCTGTGATGTATCTAAACGATCCTTACTTATCTAACATGTTATTTAACGTTTGGATGGACTCCAGTAAGTCTGATGTGAGATACAAAGTTTTTGGACGCAGCAAGAGCTGGAAATAGTTTTAAACGAAACAACACGTATTAGCGTTGTTCCTGTGCTGTATCTAATCGATCCTTACTTATCTATCATGTTATTTGACGTTTCGATGGACTCCAGTAACTCTGATGTGAGATACGAAGTTCTCGGACGCAGCAGAAGCTGGAAATAGTTTTGAACGAAACAACACGTATTAGCGTTGTTCCTGTGATGTATCTAAACGATCCTTACTTATCTAACATGTTATTTAACGTTTGGATGGACTCCAGTAAGTCTGATGTGAGATACAAAGTTTTTGGACGCAGCAAGAACTGGAAATAGTTTTAAACGAAACAACACGTATTAGCGTTGTTCCTGTGCTGTATCTAATCGATCCTTACTTATCTATCATGTTATTTGACGTTTCGATGGACTCCAGTAACTCTGATGTGAGATAAGAATTTCTCGGACGCAGCTGAATCTGGAAATAGTTTTAAATGAAACAACACGTATTAGCGTTGTTCCTGTGATGTATCTAATCGATCCTTACTCATCTATCATGTTATTTGACGATTGGACGGACTCCAGTAACTCTGATGAGAGATACAAAGTTCTCGGACGCAGTAGAAGCTGGAAATAGTTTTGAACGAAACAACACGTATTAGCGTTGTTCCTGTGATGTATCTAAACGATCCTTACTTATCTAACATGTTATGTGATGTTTGGATGGACTCCAGTAAGTCTGATGTGAGATACACAGTTTTTGGACGCAGCAGGAGCTGGAAATAGTTTTAAACGAAACAACACGTATTAGCGTTGTTCCTGTGCTGTATCTAATCGATCCTTACTCATATATCATGTTATTTGGCGTTTCGATGGACTCCAGTAGCTCTGATGTGAGATACGACGTTTTCGGACGCAGCAGAAGCTGGAAATAGTTTCAAACGAAACAACACGTATTAGCGTTGTTCCTGTGATGTATCTAATTGATCCTTACTCATCTATCATGTTATTTGACGTTTGGATGGACTCCAGTAACTCTGATGAGAGATACAAAGATTTCGGACGCAGCAGAAGCTGGAAATAGTTTTGAACTAAACAACACGTATTAGCGTTGTTCCTGTGATGTATCTAAACGATCCTTACTTATCTAACATGTTATTTGACGTTTGGATGGACTCCAGTAAGTCTGATGTGAGATACAATGTTTTGGGACGCAGCAGGAGCTGGAAATAGTTTTAAACGAAACAACACCTATTAGCGTTGTTCATGTGCTGTATCTAATCGATCCTTACTCATCTATCATGTTATTTGACGTTTGGATGTACTCCAGTAACTCTGATGAGAGATACAAATATTTCGGACGCAGCAGAAGCTGGAAATAGTTTTGAACGAAACAACACGTATTAGCGTTGTTCCTGTGATGTATCTAAACGATCCTTACTTATCTAACATGTTATTTGAAGTTTGGATGGACTCCAGTAACTCTGATTGGAGATACAAAGATTTCGGACGCAGCAGAAGCTGGAAATAGTTTTGAACGAAACAACACGTATTAGCGTTGTTCCTGTGTAGTATCTAATCGATCCTTACTTATCTATCATGTTATTTGACGTTTCGATGGACTCCAGTATCTCCGATGTGAGATACGACGTTTTCGGACGCAGCAGAAGCTGGAAATAGTTTTCAACGATACAACACGTATTAGCGTTGTTCCTGTGATGTATCTAATCGATCCATACTCATCTATTATGTTATTTGGCGTTTCGATGGAATCCAGTAACTTAGATGTGAGATATGAAGTTCTCGGACGGAGCTGAAGCTAGAAATAGTTTTAAACGAAACAACACGCATTAGCGTTGTTCCTGTGTAGTATCTAAACGATCCTTACTTATCTATCATGTTATTTGACGTTTCGATGGACTCCAGTATCTCTGATGTGAGATACGACGTTTACTGACGCAGCAGAAGCTGGAAATAGTTTTAAACGATACAACACGTATTAGCGTTGTTCCTGTGATGTATCTAATCGATCCTTACTCATCTATCATGTTATTTGGCGTTTCGATGGACTCCAGTAGCTCTGATGTGAGATACGACGTTTTCTGAGGCAGCAGAAGCTGGAAATAGTTATAAACGAAACAACACGCATTAGCGTTGTTCCTGTGATGTATCTAATCGATCCTTACTCATCTATCATGTTATTTGACGTTTGGATGGACTCCAGTAATCCTGACATGAGATACGAAGTTCTCGGACGCAGCAGAAGCTGGAAATAGTTTTAAACGAAACAACACACATTAGCGATGTTCCTGTGATGTATCTAATCGATCCTTACTCATCTTTAATGTTATTTGGCGTTTCGATGGACTCAAGTAGCTCTGATGTGAGATACGACGTTTTCGGACGCAGCAGAAGCTGGAAATAGTTTTAAACGAAACAACACGCATTAGCGTTGTTCCTATGATGTATCTAATCGATCCTTACTCATCTATCATGTTATTTGGCGTTTCGATGGACTCCAGTAGCTCTGATGTGAGATACGACGTTTTCGGACGCAGCAGAAGCTGGAAATAGTTTTAAACGAAACAACACGCATTAGCGTTGTTCCTGTGATGTATCTAATCGATCCTTACTCATCTATTATGTTATTTGGCGTTTCGATGGACTCCAGTAACTCTGATGTGAGATACGAAGTTTTCGGACGCAGCAGAAGCTGGAAATAGTTTTAAACTTAACAACACGCATTAGCGATGTTCCTGTGATGTATCTAATCGATCCTTACTCATCTATCATGTTATTTGACGTTTGGACGTACTAAAGTAATTCTGATGAGAGATTCACAGTTCTCGGACGCAGTAGAAGCTGGAAATAGTTTTGAACGAAACAACACGTATTAGCGTTGTTCCTGTGATGTATCTAAACGATCCTTACTTATCTAACATGTTATTTGACGTTTGGATGGACTCCAGTAAGTCTGATGTGAGATACAAAGTTTTTGGACGCAGCAGGAACTGGAAATAGTTTTAAACGAAACAACACGTATTAGCGTTGTGCCTGTGCTGTATCTAATCGATCCTTACTCATATATCATGTTACTTGGCGTTTCGATGGACTCCAGTAGCTCTGATGTGAGATACGACGTTTTCGGACGCAGCAGAAACTGGAAATAGTTTTAAACGAAACAACACGCATTAGCGATGTTCCTGTGATGTATCTAATCGATCCTTACTCATCTATCATGTTATTTGACGTTTGGACGGACTCCAGTAACTCTGATGAGAGATTCACAGTTCTCGGACGCAGTAGAAGCTGGAAATAGTTTTGAACGAAACAACACGTATTAGCGTTGTTCCCGTGATGTATCTAAACGATCCTTACTCATCTATCATGTTATTTGACGTTTGGATGGACTCCAGTAACTCTGATGAGAGATACAAAGATTTCGGACGCAGCAGAAGCTGGAAATAGTTTTGAACGAAACAACACGTATTAGCGTTGTTCCTGTGATGTATCTAAACAATCCTTACTTATCTAACATGTTATTTGACGTTTGGATGGACTCCAGTAAGTCTGATGTGAGATACAAAGTTTTTGGACGCAGCAGGAGCTGGAAATAGTTTTAAACGAAACAACACGTATTAGCGTTGTGCCTGTGCTGTATCTAATCGATCCTTCTCATATATCATGCTACTTGGCGTTTCGATGGACTCCAGTAGCTCTAATGTGAGATACGACGTTTTCGGACGCAGCAGAAGCTGGAAATAGTTTTAAACGAAACAACACGTATTAGCGTTGTTCCTGTGCTGCATCTAATCGATCCTTACTTATCTATCATGTTATTTGACGTTTCGATGGACTCCAGTAACCCTGACGTGAGATACGATGTTCTCGGACGCAGCAGAAGCTGGAAATAGTTTTAAACGAAACAACACGCATTAGCGTTGTTCCTGTGATGTATCTAATCGATCCTTACTCATCTATTATGTTATTTGGCGTTTCGATGGACTCCAGTAACTTTGATGTGAGATACGAAGTTCTCGGACGCAGCTGAAGCTGGAAATAGTTTTAAATGAAACAACACGTATTAGCGTGTTCCTGTGATGTATCTAATCGATCCTTACTCATCTATCATGTTATTTGACGTTTGGACGGACTCCAGTAACTCTGATGAGAGATACAAAGTTCTCGGACGCAGTAGAAGCTGGAAATAGTTTTGAACGAAAGAACATGTATTAGCGTTGTTCCTGTGATGTATCTAAACGATCCTTACTTATCTAACATGTTATTTGACGTTTGGATGGACTCCAGTAAGTCTGATGTGAGATACAAAATTTTTGGACGCAGCAGGAGCTGGAAATAGTTTTAAACGAAACAACACGTATTAGCGTTGTGCCTGTGCTGTATCTAATCGATCCTTACTCATATATCATGTTACTTGGCGTTTCGATGGACCCCAGTAGCTCTGATGTGAGATACGACGTTTTCGGACGCAGCAGAAGCTGGAAATAGTTTTAAACGAAACAACACGTATTAGCGTTGTTCCTGTGATGTATCTAATCGATCCTTACTCATCTATCATGTTATTTGACGTTTGGATGGACTCCAGTAACTCTGATGAGAGATACAAAGATTTCGGACGCAGCAGAAGCTGGAAATAGTTTTGAACGAAACAACACGTATTAGCGTTGTTCCTGTGATGTATCTAAACGATCCTTACTTTTCTATCATGTTATTTGACGTTTCGATGGACTCCAGTAACCCTGACGTGAGATACGATGTTCTCGGACGCAAGCAGAAGCTGGAAATAGTTTTAAACGAAACAACACGCATTAGCGTTGTTCCTGTGATGTATCTAATCGATCCTTACTCATCTATCATGTTATTTGGCGTTTCGATGGACTCCAGTAACTTTGATGTGAGATACGAAGTTCTCGGACGCAGTAGAAGCTGGAAATAGTTTTGAACGAAAGAACACGTATTAGCGTTGTTCCTGTGATGTATCTAAACGATCCTTACTTATCTAACATGTAATTTGACGTTTGGATGGACTCCAGTAAGTCTGATGTGAGTTACGAAGTTCTCGGACGCAGCTTAAGCTAGAAATAGCTCTAAACGAAACAACACGCGTTAGCGTTGTTCCTGTGATGTATCTAATCGATCCTTACTCATCTATCATGTTATTTGACGTTTGGATGGACTCCAGTAACTCTGATGTAAGATACAAAGATTTCGGACGCAGCAGAAGCTGGAAATAGTTTTGAACGAAACAACACGTATTAGCGTTGTTCCTGTGATGTATCTAAACGATCCTTACTTTTCTATCATGTTATTTGACGTTTCGATGGACTCCAGTAACTCTGATGTGAGATACGACGTTATCGGACGCAGCAGAAGCTGGAAATCGTTTTAAACGAGACAACACGTATTAGCGATGTTCCTGTGATGTATCTAAACGATCCTTACTCATCTATCATGTTATTTGACGTTTGGACGGACTCCAGTAACTCTGATGAGAGATACAAAGATTTCGGACGCAGCAGAAGCTGGAAATAGTTTTGAACGAAACAACACCTATTAGCGTTGTTCCTGTGATGTATCTAAACGATCCTTACTTATCTAACATGTTATTTGACGTTTGGATGGACTCCAGTAACTCTGATGTAAGATACAAAGATTTCGGGCGCAGCAGAAGCTGGAAATAGTTTTGAACGAAACAACACGTATTAGCGTTGTTCCTGTGATGTATCTAAACGATCCTTACTCATCTATCATGTTATTTGACGTTTGGATGGACTCCAGTAACTCTGATGTGAGATACAAAGTTCTCGGACGCAGCAGAAGCTGGAAACAGTTTTGAACGAAACAACACGTATTAGCGTTGTTCCTGTGATGTATCTAAACGATCCTTACTTATCTAACATGTTATTTAACGTTTGGATGGACTCCAGTAAGTCTGATGTGAGATACAAAGTTTTTGGACGCAGCAAGAGCTGGAAATAGTTTTAAACGAAACAACACGTATTAGCGTTGTTCCTGTGCTGTATCTAATCGATACTTACTTATCTATCATGTTATTTGACGTTTCGATGGACTCCAGTAACTCTGATGTGAGATACAAAGTTCTCGGACGCAGCAGAAGCTGGAAATAGTTTTGAACTAAACAACACGTATTAGCGTTGTTCCTGTGATGTATCTAAACGATCCTTACTTATCTAACATGTTATTTAACGTTTGGATGGACTCCAGTAAGTCTGATGTGAGATACAAAGTTTTTGGACGCAGCAAGAGCTGGAAATAGTTTTAAACGAAACAACACGTATTAGCGTTGTTCCTGTGCTGTATCTAATCGATCCTTACTTATCTATCATGTTATTTGACGTTTCGATGGACTCCAGTAAATCTGATGTGAGATACGAAGTTCTCGGACGCAGCTGAAGCTGGAAATAGTTTTAAATGAAACAACACGTATTAGCGTTGTTCCTGTGATGTATCTAATCGATCCTTACTCATCTATCATGTTATTTGACGTTTGGACGGACTCCAGTAACTCTGATGAGAGATAAAATGTTCTCGGACGCAGTAGAAGCTGGAAATAGTTTTGAACGAAACAACACGTATTAGCGTTGTTCCTGTGATGTATCTAAACGATCCTTACTTATCTAACATGTTATTTGACGTTTGGATGGACTCCAGTAAGTCTGATGTGAGATACACAGTTTTTGGACGCAGCAGGAGCTGGAAATAGTTTTAAACGAAACAACACGTATTAGCGTTGTTCCTGTGCTGTATCTAATCGATCCTTACTCATATATCATGTTATTTGGCGTTTCGATGGACTCCAGTAGCTCTGATGTGAGATACGACGTTTTCTGACGCAGCAGAAGCTGGAAATAGTTTTAAACGATACAACACGTATTAGCGTTGTTCCTGTGATGTATCTAATCGATCCTTACTCATCTATCATGTTATTTGGCGTTTCGATGGACTCCAGTAGCTCTGATGTGAGATACGACGTTTTCTGAAGCAGCAGAAGCTGGAAATAGTTATAAACGAAACAACACGCATTAGCGTTGTTCCTGTGATGTATCTAATCGATCCATACTCATCTATTATGTTATTTGGCGTTTCGATGGAATCCAGTAACTTAGATGTGAGATGCGAAGTTCTCGGACGGAGCTGAAGCTAGAAATAGTTTTAAACGAAACAACACGCATTAGCGTTGTTCCTGTGTAGTATCTAATCGATCCTTACTTATCTATCATGTTATTTGACGTTTCGATGGACTCCAGTATCTCTGATGTGAGATACGACGTTTTCTGACGCAGCAGAAGCTGGAAATAGTTTTAAACGATACAACACGTATTAGCGTTGTTCCTGTGATGTATCTAATCGATCCTTACTCATCTATCATGTTATTTGGCGTTTCGATGGACTCCAGTAGCTCTGATGTGAGATACGACGTTTTCTGAGGCAGCAGAAGCTGGAAATAGTTATAAACGAAACAACACGCATTAGCGTTGTTCCTGTGATGTATCTAATCGATCCTTACTCATCTATCATGTTATTTGACGTTTGGATGAACTCCAGTAATCCTGACGTGAGATACGAAGTTCTCGGACGCAGCAGAAGCTGGAAATAGTTTTAAACGAAACAACACACATTAGCGATGTTCCTGTGATGTATCTAATCGATCCTTACACATCTATAATGTTATTTGGCGTTTCGATGGACTCCAGTAGCTCTGATGTGAGATACGACGTTTTCGGACGCAACAGAAGCTGGAAATAGTTTTAAACGAAACAACACGCATTAGCGTTGTTCCTGTGATGTATCTAATCGATCCTTACTCATCTATCATGTTATTTGGCGTTTCGATGGACTCCAGTAGCTCTGATGTGAGATACGACGTTTTCGGACGCAGCAGAAGCTGGAAATAGTTTTAAACGAAACAACACGCATTAGCGTTGTTCCTGTGATGTATCTAATCGATCCTTACTCATCTATTATGTTATTTGGCGTTTCGATGGACTCCAGTAACTTTGATGTGAGATACGAAGTTCTCGGACGCAGCTGAAGCTGGAAATAGTTTTAAACGAAACAACACGTATTAGCGTTGTTCCTGTGCTGTATCTAATCGATCCTTACTTATCTATCATATTATTTGACGTTTCGATGGACTCCAGTAACTCTGATGTGAGATACGAAGTTTTCGGACGCAGCAGAATCTGGAAATAGTTTTAAACTTAACAACACGCATTAGCGATGTTCCTGTGATGTATCTAATCGATCCTTACTCATCTATCATGTTATTTGACGTTTGGACGTACTCCAGTAATTCTGATGAGAGATTCACAGTTCTCGGACGCAGTAGAAGCTGGAAATAGTTTTGAACGAAACAACACGTATTAGCGTTGTTCCTGTGATGTATCTAAACGATCCTTACTTATCTAACATGTTATTTGACGTTTGGATGGACTCCAGTAAGTCTGATGTGAGATACAAAGTTTTTGGACGCAGCAGGAGCTGGAAATAGTTTTAAACGAAACAACACGTATTAGCGTTGTGCCTGTGCTGTATCTAATCGATCCTTACTCATATATCATGTTACTTGGCGTTTCGATGGACTCCAGTATCTCTGATGTGAGATACGACGTTTTCGGACGCAGCAGAAGCTGGAAATAGTTTTAAACGAAACAACACGCATTAGCGATGTTCCTGTGATGTATCTAATCGATCCTTACTCATCTATCATGTTATTTGACGTTTGGACGGACTCCAGTAACTCTGATGAGAGATTCACAGTTCTCGGACGCAGTAGAAGCTGGAAATAGTTTTGAACGAAACAACACGTATTAGCGTTGTTCCTGTGATGTATCTAAACGATCCTTACTCATCTATCATGTTATTTGACGTTTGGATGGACTCCAGTAACTCTGATGAGAGATACAAAGATTTCGGACGCAGCAGAAGCTGGAAATAGTTTTGAACGAAACAACACGTATTAGCGTTGTTCCTGTGATGTATCTAAACAATCCTTACTTATCTAACATGTTATTTGACGTTTGGATGGACTCCAGTAAGTCTGATGTGAGATACAGAGTTTCTGGACGCAGCAGGAGCTGGAAATAGTTTTAAACGAAACAACACGTATTAGCGTTGTGCCTGTGCTGTATCTAATCGATCCTTACTCATATATCATGTTACTTGGCGTTTCGATGGACTCCAGTAGCTCTGATGTGAGATACGACGTTTTCGGACGCAGCAGAAGCTGGAAATAGCTTTAAACGAAACAACACGCATTAGCGATGTTCCTGTGATGTATCTAATCGATCCTTAATCATCTATCATGTTATTTGACGTTTGGACGGACTCCAGTAACTCTGATGAGAGATTCACAGTTCTCGGACGCAGTAGAAGCTGGAAATAATTTTGAACGAAACAACACGTATTAGCGTTGTTCCTGTGATGTATCTAAACTATCCTTACTCATCTATCATGTTATTTGACGTTTGGATGGACTCCAGTAACTCTGATGAGAGATACAAAGATTTCGGACGCAGCAGAAGCTGGAAATAGTTTTGAACGAAACAACACGTATTAGCGTTGTTCCTGTGATGTATCTAAACAATCCTTACTTATCTAACATGTTATTTGACGTTTGGATGGACTCCAGTAAGTCTGATGTGAGATACAAAGTTCTTGGACGCAGCAGGAGCTGGAAATACTTTTAAACGAAACAACACGTATTAGCGTTGTGCCTGTGCTGTATCTAATCGATCCTTACTCATATATCATGCTACTTGGCGTTTCGATGGACTCCAGTAGCTCTAATGTGAGATACGACGTTTTCGGACGCAGCAGAAGCTGGAAATAGTTTTAAACGAAACAACACGTATTAGCGATGTGCCTGTGCTGTATCTAATCGATCCTTACTTATCTATCATGTTATTTGACGTTTCGATGGACTCCAGTAACCCTGACATGAGATACGATGTTCTCGGACGCAGCAGAAGCTGGAAATAGTTTTAAACGAAACAACACGCATTAGCGTTGTTCCTGTGATGTATCTAATCGATCCTTACTCATCTATTATGTTATTTGGCGTTTCGATGGACTCCAGTAACTTTGATGTGAGATACGAAGTTCTCGGACGCAGCTGAAGCTGGAAATAGTTTTAAATGAAACAACCCGTATTAGCGTTGTTCCTGTGATGTATCTAATCGATCCTTACTCATCTATCATGTTATTTGACGTTTGGACGGAATCCAGTAACTCTGATGAGAGATACAAAGTTCTCGGACGCAGTAGAAGCTGGAAATAGTTTTGAACGAAAGAACATGTATTAGCGTTGTTCCTGTGATGTATCTAAACGATCCTTACTTATCTAACATGTTATTTGACGTTTGGATGGACTCCAGTAAGTCTGATGTGAGATACAAAATTTTTGGACGCAGCAGGAGCTGGAAATAGTTTTAAACGAAACAACACGTATTAGCGATGTGCCTGTGCTGTATCTAATCGATCCTTACTCATATATCATGTTACTTGGCGTTTCGATGGACTCCAGTAGCTCTGATGTGAGATACGACGTTTTCGGACGCAGCAGAAGCTGGAAATAGTTTTAAACGAAACAACACGTATTAGCGTTGTTCCTGTGATGTATCTAATCGATCCTTACTCATCTATCATGTTATTTGACGTTTGGATGGACTCCAGTAACTCTGATGAGAGATACAAAGATTTCGGACGCAGCAGAAGCTGGAAATAGTTTTGAACGAAACAACACGTATTAGCGTTGTTCCTGTGATGTATCTAAACGATCCTTACTTTTCTATCATGTTATTTGTCGTTTCGATGGACTCCAGTAACTCTGATGTGAGATACGACATTTTCGGACGCAGCAGAAGCTGGAAATAGTTTTAAACGAAACAACACGCATTAGCGTTGTTCCTGTGATGTATCTAATCGATCCTTACTCATCTATTATGTTATTTGGCGTTTCGATGGACTCCAGTAACTTTGATGTGAGATACGAAGTTCTCGGACGCAGCTGAAGCTGGAAATAGTTTTAAATGAAACAACCCGTATTAGCGTTGTTCCTGTGATGTATCTAATCGATCCTTACTCATCTATCATGTTATTAGACGTTTGGACGGACTCCAGTAACTCTGATGTGAGATACAAAGTTCTCGGACGCAGTAGAAGCTGGAAATAGTTTTGAAGGAAACAACACGTATTAGCGTTGTTCCTGTGATGTATCTAAACGATCCTTACTTATCTAACATGTTATTTAACGTTTGGATGGACTCCAGTAAGTCTGATGTGAGATACAAAGTTTTTGGACTCAGCAGGAGCTGGAAATAGTTTTAAACGAAACAACACGTATTAGCGTTGTTCCTGTTCTGCATCTAATCGATCCTTACTTATCTATCATGTTATTTGACGTTTCGATGGACTCCAGTATCCCTGACGTGAGATACGATGTTCTCGGACGCAGCAGAAGCTGGAAATAGTTTTAAACGAAACAACACGCATTAGCGTTGTTCCTGTGATGTATCTAATCGATCCTTACTCATCTATCATGTTATTTGGCGTTTCGATGGACTCCAGTAACTTTGATGTGAGATACGAAGTTCTCGGACGCAGCTGAAGCTGGAAATAGTTTTAAACGAAACAACACGTATTAGCGTTGTTCCTGTGATGTATCTAATCGATCCTTACTCATCTATCATGTTATTTGAGGTTTGGACGGACTCCAGTAACTCTGATGAGAGATACAAAGTTCTCGGACGCAGTAGAAGCTGGAAATAGTTTTGAACGAAAGAACACGTATTAGCGTTGTTCCTGTGATGTATCTAATCGATCCTTACTCATCTATCATGTTATTTGATGTTTGGATGGACTCCAGTAACTCTGATGAGAGATACAAAGATTTCGGACGCAGCAGAAGCTGGAAATAGTTTTGAACGAAACAACACGTATTAGCGTTGTTCCTGTGTTGCATCAAATCGATCCTTACTCATATATCATGTTATTTGACGTTTCGATGGACTCCAGTAACTCTGATGTGAGATACGACGTTTTCGGACGCAGCAGAAGCTGGAAATAGTTTTAAACGAAACAACACGTATTAGCGATGTTCCTGTGATGTATCTAAATGATCCTTACTCATCTATCATGTTATTAGACGTTTGGACGGACTCCAGTAACTCTGATGTGAGATACAAAGTTCTCGGACGCAGTAGAAGCTGGAAATAGTTTTGAACGAAACAACACGTATTAGCGTTGTTCCTGTGATGTATCTAAACGATCCTTACTTATCTAACATTTTATTTAACGTTTGGATGGACTCCAGTAAGTCTGATGTGAGATACAATGTTTTTGGACGCAGCAGGAGCTGGAAATAGTTTTAAACGAAACAACACGTATTAGCGTTGTTCCTGTGCTGCATCTAATCGATCCTTACTTATCTATCATGTTATTTGACGTTTCGATGGACTCCAGTAACCCTGACGTGAGATACGATGTTCTCGGACGCAGCAGAAGCTGGAAATAGTTTTAAACGAAACAACACGCATTAGCGTTGTTCCTGTGATGTATCTAATCGATCCTTACTCATCTATCATGTTATTTGGCGTTTCAATGGACTCCAGTAACTTTGATGTGAGATACGAAGTTCTCGGACGCAGCTGAAGCTGGAAATAGTTTTAAATGAAACAACACGTATTAGCGTTGTTCCTGTGATGTATCTAATCGATCCTTACTCATCTATCATGTTATTTGACGTTTGGACGGGCTCCAGTAACTCTGATGAGAGATACAAAGTTCTCGGACGCAGTAGAAGCTGGAAATAGTTTTGAACGAAAGAACACGTATTAGCGTTGTTCCTGTGATGTATCTAAACGATCCTTACTTATCTAACATGTTATTTGACGTTTGGATGGACTCCAGTAAGTCTGATGTGAGATACAAAGTTTTTGGACGCAGCAGGAGCTGGAAATAGTTTTAAACGAAACAACACGTATTAGCGTTGTTCCTGTACTGTATCTAATCGATCCTTGCTCATATATCATGTTACTTGGCGTTTCGATGGACTCCAGTAACTCTGATGTGAGATACGAAGTTTTCGGACGCAGCAGAAGCTGGAAATAGTTTTAAACGAAGCAACACGCATTAGCGTTGTTCCTGTGATGTATCTAATCGATCCTTACTCATCTATTATGTTATTTGGCATTTCGATGGACTCCAGTAACTTTGATGTGAGATACGAAGTTCTCGGACGCAGCTGAAGCTGGAAATAATTTTAAATGAAACAACACGTATTAGCGTTGTTCCTGTGATGTATCTAATCGATCCTTACTCATCTATCATGTTATTTGGCGTTTCGATGGACTCCAGTAGCTCTGATGTGAGATACTTTAAACGAAACAACACGCATTAGCGTTGTTCCTGTGATGTGTCTAATCGATCCTTACTTATCTGTCATGTTATTTGACGTTTGGATGGACTCCAGTAACCCTGACGTGAGATACGAAGTTCTCGGACGCAGCAGAAGCTGGAAATAGTTTTAAACGAAACAACACGTATTAGCGTTGTTCCTGTGATGTATCTAATCGATCCTTACTCATCTATCATGTTATTTGAAGTTTGGACGGACTCCAGTAACTCAGATGAGAGATTCAAAGTTCTCGGACGCAGTAGAAGCTGGAAATAGTTTTGAACGAAACAACACGTATTAGCGTTGTTCCTGTGATGTATCTTAACGATCCTTTTGACGTTTGGACGGACTCCAGTAACTCTGATGTGAGATACAAAGTTCTCGGACGCACCAGAAGCTGGAAATAGTTTTGAACGAAACAACACGTATTAGCGTTGTTCCTGTGATTTATCTAAACGATCCTTACTTATCTAACATGTTGTTTGACGTTTGGATGGACTCCAGTAAGTCTGATGTGAGATACAAAGTTTTTGGACGCAGCAGGAGCTGGAAATAGTTTTAAACGAAACAACACGTATTAGCGTTGTTCCTGTGCTGTATCTAATCGATCCTTACTTATCTATCATGTTATTTGACGTTTCGATGGACTCCAGTAACTCTGATGTGAGATACGACGTTTTCGGACGCAGCAGAAGCTGGAAATAGTTTTAAACGAAACAACACGTATTGGCGTTGTTCCTGTGATGTATCTAATCGATCCTTACTCATCTATCATGTTATTTGACGTTTGGATGGACTCCAGTAACTCTGATGAGAGATACAAAGATTTCGGACGCAGCAGAAGCTGGAAATAGTTTTGAACGAAACAACACGTATTAGCGTTGTTCCTGTGATGTATCTAAACGATCCTTACTTATCTAACATGTTATTTGACGTTTGGATGGACTCCAGTAAGTCTGATGTGAGATACAAAGTTCTGGGACGCAGCAGGAGCTGGAAATAGTTTTAAACAAAACAACAGGTATTAGCGTTGTTCCTGTGCTGTATCTAATCGATCCTTACTTATCTATCATGTTATTTGACGTTTGGATGGACTCCAGTAACCCTGACGTGAGATACGATGTTCTCGGACGCAGCAGAAGCTGGAAATAGTTTTAAACGAAACAACACGCATTAGCGTTGTTCCTGTGATGTATCTAATCGATCCTTACTCATCTATCATGTTATTTGGCGTTTCGATGGACTCCAGTAACTCTGATGAGAGATACAAAGATTTCGGACGCAGCAGAAGCTGGAAATAGTTTTGAACGAAACAACACGTATTAGCGTTGTTCCTGTGATGTATCTAATCGATCCTTACTCATCTATCATGTTATTTGGCGTTTCGATGGACTCCAGTAACTTTGATGTGAGATACGAAGTTCTCGGACGCAGCTGAAGCTGGAAATAGTTTTAAATGAAACAACACGTATTAGCGTTGTTCATGTGATGTATCTAATCGATCCTTACTCATCTATCATGTTATTTGAGGTTTGGACGGACTCCAGTAACTCTGATGAGAGATACAAAGTTCTCGGACGCAGTAGAAGCTGGAAATAGTTTTGAACTAAAGAACACGTATTAGCGTTGTTCCTGTGATGTATCTAAACGATCCTTACTTATCTAACATGTTATTTGACGTTTGGATGGACTCCAGTAAGTCTGATGTGAGATACAAAGTTTTTGGACGCAGCAGAAGCTGGAAATAGTTTTAAACGAAACAACACGTATTAGCGTTGTGCCTGTGCTGTATCTAATCGATCCTTACTCATATATCATGTTACTTGGCGTTTCGATGGACTCCAGTAGCTCTGATGTGAGATACGACGTTTTCGGACGCAGCAGAAGCTGGAAATAGTTTTAAACGAAACAACACGCATTAGCGTTGTTCCTGTGATGTATCTAATCGATCCTTACTCATCTATCATGTTATTTGGCGTTTCGATGGACTCCAGTAACTTTGATGTGAGATACGAAGTTCTCGGACGCAGCTGAAGCTGGAAATAGTTTTAAATGAAACAACACGTATTAGCGTTGTTCCTGTGATGTATCTATTCGATCCTTACTCATCTATCATGTTATTTGACGTTTGGACGGACTCCAGTAACTCTGATGAGAGATACAAAGTTCTCGGACGCAGTAGAAGCTGGAAATAGTTTCGAACGAAACAACACGTATTAGCGTTGTTCCTGTGATGTATCTAAACGATCCTTACTTATCTAACATGTTATTTGACGTTTGGATGGACTCCAGTAAGTCTGATGTGAGATACAAAGTTTTTGGACGCAGCAGGAGCTGGAAATAGTTTTAAAC
Source organism: Prosopocoilus inquinatus (assembly GCA_036172665.1). Classification (NCBI taxonomy): domain Eukaryota; kingdom Metazoa; phylum Arthropoda; class Insecta; order Coleoptera; family Lucanidae; genus Prosopocoilus; species Prosopocoilus inquinatus. The sequence continues at coordinate 45,646,279 of CM069871.1, read as the reverse complement.
GAAACAACACGTATTAGCGTTGTTCCTGTGCTGTATCTAATCGATCCTTACTCATATATCATGTTATTTGGCGTTTCGATGTACTCCAGTAACTCTGATGTGAGATACGACGTTTTCGGACGCAGCAGAAGCTGGAAATAGTTTTAAACGAAACAACACGTATTAGCGTTGTTCCTGTGCTGTATCTAATCGATCCTTACTTATCTATCATATTATTTGACGTTTCGATGGACTCCAGTAAGTCTGATGTGAGATACAAAGTTTTTGGACGCAGCAGGAGCTGGAAATAGTTTTAAACGAAACAACACGCATTAGCGTTGTTCCTGTGATGTATTTAATCTATCCTTACTTATCTATCATGTTAGCGTGTTGTTTCGTTTAAAACTATTTCCAGCTTCTGCTGCGTCCGAGAACATCGTATCTCACGTCAGGGTTACTGGAGTCCATCGAAACGTCAAATGACATGATAGATAAGTAAGGATCGATTAGATGCAGCACAGGAACAACGCTAATACGTGTTGTTTCGTTCAAAACTATTTCTAGCTTCTGCTGCGTCCGATAACTTTGTATCTCACATCAGAGTTACTGGAGTCCGTCCAAACGTCAAATAACATGATAGATGAGTAAGGATCGATTAGATACATCACAGGAACAACGCTAATATGTGCTGTTTCGTTTAAAACTATTTCCAGCTGCTGCTGCGTCCGAAAACGTCGTATATCACATCAGAGTTACTGGAGTCCATCGAAATGTCAAATAACATGATAGATAAGTAAGGATCGATTAGATACTACACAGGAACAACGCTAATGCGTGTTGTTTCGATTAAAACTATTTCTAGCTTCAGCTCCGTCCGAGAACTTCGTATCTCACATCTAAGTTACTGGATTCCATCGAAACGCCAAATAACATGATAGATGAGTAAGGATCGATTAGATACTACACAGGAACAACGCTAATGCGTGTTGTTTCGATTAAAACTATTTCTAGCTTCAGCTCCGTCCGAGAACTTCGTATCTCACATCTAAGTTACTGGAGTCCATCCAAACGTCAAATAACATGATAGATGAGTAAGGATCGATTAGATACATCACAGGAACAACGCTAATGCGTGTTGTTTCGTTTATAACTATTTCCAGCTTCTGCTGCCTCAGAAAACGTCGTACCTCACATCAGAGCTACTGGAGTCCATCGAAACGCCAAATAACATGATAGATGAGTAAGTATCGATTAGACACATCACAGGAACAACGCTAATACGTGTTGTTTCATTTAAAACTATTTCCAGCTTCAGCTGCGTCCGAGAACTTCGTATCTCACATCAAAGTTACTGGAGTCCATCGAAATGCCAAATAACATGATAGATGAGTAAGGATCGATTAGATACATCACAGGAACAACGCTAATGCGTGTTGCTTCGTTTAAAACTATTTCCAGCTTCTGCTGCGTCCGAAAACTTCGTATCTCACATCAGAGCTACTGGAGTCCATCGAAACGCCAAATAACATGATAGATGAGTAAGGATCGATTAGATACATCACAGGAACAACGCTAATACGTGTTGTTTCATTTAAAACTATTTCCAGTTTCATCTGCGTCCGAGAACTTCGTATCTCACATCAGAGCTACTGGAGTCCATCGAAACGCCAAATAACATGATAGATGAGTAAGGATCGATTAGATACATCACAGGAACAACGCTAATACGTGTTGTTCCATTTAAAACTATTTCCAGCTTCAGCTGCGTCCGGGAACTTCGTATCTCACATCAAAGTTACTAGAGTCCATCGAAATGCCAAATAACATAATAGATGAGTAAGGATCGATTAGATACATCACAGGAACAACGCTAATGCGTGTTGCTTCGTTTAAAACTATTTCCAGCTTCTGCTGCGTCCGAAAACTTCGTATCTCACATCAGAGCTACTGGAGTCCATCGAAACGCCAAGTAACATGATATATGAGTAAGGATCGATTAGATACAGCACAGGAACAACGCTAATACGTGTTGTTTCGTTTAAAACTATTTCCAGCTCCTGCTGCGTCCAAAAATTTTGTATCTCACATCAGACTTACTGGAGTCCATCCAAACGTCAAATAACATGTTAGATAAGTAAGGATCGTTTAGATACATCACAGGAACAACGCTAATACGTGTTGTTTCGTTCAAAACTATTTCCAGCTTCTACTGCGTCCGAGAACTTTGTATCTCACATCAGAGTTACTGGAGTTCGTCCAAACGTCTAATAACATGATAGATGAGTAAGGATCGTTTAGATACATCACAGGAACATCGCTAATACGTGTTGTTTCGTTTAAAACTATTTCCAGCTTCTGCTGCGTCCGAATACGTCGTATCTCACATCAGAGTTACTGGAGTCCATCGAAACGCCAAATAACATGATAGATGAGTAAGGATCGATTAGATACATCACAGGAACAACGCTAATGCGTGTTGTTTCGTTTAAAACTATTTCCAGCTTCTGCTGCGTCCGAGAACATCGTATCTCACGTCAGGGTTACTGGAGTCCATCGAAACGTCAAATAACATGTTAGATAAGTAAGGATCGTTTAGATACATCACAGGAACAACGCTAATAGGTGTTGTTTCGTTCAAAACTATTTCCAGCTTCTGCTGCGTCCGAAATCTTTGTATCTTACATCAGAGTTACTGGAGTCCATCCAAACGTCAAATAACATGTTAGATAAGTAAGGATCGTTTAGATACATCACAGGAACAACGCTAATAGGTGTTGTTTCGTTCAAAACTATTTCCAGCTTCTGCTGAGTCCGAAATCTTTGTATCTCTCATCAGAGTTACTGGAGTCCATCCAAACGTCAAATAACATGATAGATGAGTAAGGATCGATTAGATACATCACAGGAACAACGCTAATACGTGTTGTTTCGTTTAAAACTATTTAAAGCTTCTGCAGCGTCCGAAAACGTCGTATCTCACATCAGAGTTACTGGAGTCCATCGAAACTCCAAATAACATGATATATGAGTAAGGATCGATTAGATACAGCACAGGAACAACGCTAATACGTGTTGTATCGTTTAAAACTATTTCCAGATTCTGCTGCGTCCAAAAACTTTGTATCTCACATCAGACTTACTGGAGTCCATCCAAACGTCAAATAACATGTTAGATAAGTAAGGATCGTTTAGATACATCACAGGAACAACGCTAATACGTGTTGTTTCGTTCAAAACTATTTCCAGCTTCTACTGCGTCCGAGAACTTTGTATCTCTCATCAGAGTTACTGGAGTCCGTCCAAACATCAAATAACATGATAGATGAGTAAGGATTGATTAGATACATCACAGGAATAACGCTAATACGTGTTGTTTCATTTAAAACTATTTCTAGCTTCTGCTGCGTCCGATAACTTTGTATCTCACATCTAATTTACCGGATTCCATCGAAACGCCAAATAACATGATAGATGAGTAAGGATCGATTAAATACATCACAGGAACAACGCTAATGCGTGTTGTTTCGTTTAAAACTATTTCCAGCTTCTGCTGCGTCCGAGAACTTCGTATCTCACGTCAGGGTTACTGGAGTCCATCCAAACGTCAAATAACATGATAGATGAGTAAGGATCGATTAGATACATCACAGGGACAACGCTAATGCGTGTTGTTTCGTTTATAACTATTTCCAGCTTCTGCTGCCTCAGAAAACGTCGTATCTCACATCAGAGCTACTGGAGTCCATCGAAACGCCAAATAACATGATAGATGTGTAAGGATCGATTAGATACATCACAGGAACAACGTTAATACGTGTTGTTTCATTTAAAACTATTTCCAGCTTCAGCTGCGTCCGAGAACTTAGTATCTCACATCAAAGTTACTGGAGTCCATCGAAATGCCAAATAACATGATAGATGAGTAAGGATCGATTAGATACATCACAGGAACAACGCTAATGCGTGTTGCTTCGTTTAAAACTATTTCCAGCTTCTGCTGCGTCCGAAAACTTCGTATCTCACATCAGAGCTACTGGAGTCCATCGAAACGCCAAATAACATGATAGATGTGTTAGGATCGATTAGATACATCACAGGAACAACGCTAATACGTGTTGTTTCATTTAAAACTATTTCCAGCTTCAGCTGCGTCCGAGAACTTCGTATTTCACATCAAAGTTACTGGAGTCCATCGAAATGCCAAATAACATAATAGATGAGTAAGGATCGATTAGATACATCACAGGAACATCGCTAATGCGTGTTGTTTCGTTTAAAACTATTTCCAGTTTCTGCTGCGTCCGAAAACGTCGTATCTCACATCAGTGCTACTGGAGTCCATCGAAACGCCAAATAACATGATAGATGAGTAAGGATCGATTAGATACATCACAGGAACAACGCTAATACGTGTTGTTTCATTTAAAATTATTTCCAGCTTCAGCTGCGTCCGAGAACTTCGTATCTCACATCAAAGTTACTGGAGTCCATCGAAACGCCAAATAACATGATAGATGAGTAAGGATCGATTAGATACATCACAGGAACAACACTAATGCGTGTTGTTTCGTTTAAAACTATTTCCAGCTTCTGCTGCGTCCGAAAACGTCGTATCTCACATCAGAGCTACTGGAGTCCATCGAAACGCCAAATAACATGATAGATGAGTAAGGATCGATTAGATACATCACAGGAACAACGCTAATACGTGTTGTTTCATTTAAAATTATTTCCAGCTTCAGCTGCGTCCGAGAACTTCGTATCTCACATCAAAGTTACTGGAGTCCATCGAAATGCCAAATAACATAATAGATGAGTAAGGATCGATTAGATACATCACAGGAACAACGCTAATGCGTGTTGCTTCGTTTAAAACTATTTCCAGCTTCTGCTGTGTCCGAAAACTTCGTATCTCACATCAGAGCTACTGGAGTCCATCGAATCGCCAAGTAACATGATATGTGAGCAAGGATCGATTAGATACAGCACAGGAAAAACGCTAATACGTGTTGTTTCGTTTACAACTATTTCCAGCTTCAGCTGCGTCCGAGAACTTCGTATCTCACATCAAAGTTACTGGAGTCCATCGAAACGCCAAATAACATGATAGATGAGTAAGGATCGATTAGATACATCACAGGAACAACGCTAATGCGTGTTGTTTCGTTTAAAACTATTTCCAGCTTCTGCTGCGTCCGAAAACGTCGTATCTCACATCAGAGCTACTGGAGTCCATCGAAACGCCAAATAACATTATAGATGAGTAAGGATCGATTAGATACATCACAGGAACATCGCTAATGTGTGTTGTTTCGTTTAAAACTATTTCCAGTTTCTGCTGCGTCCGAAAACGTCGTATCTCACATCAGAGTTACTGGAGTCCATCGAAACGTCAAATAACATGATAGATAAGTAAGGATCGATTAGATACAGCACAGGAACAACGCTAATACGTGTTGTTTCGTTTAAAAGTATTTCCAGCTCCTGCTGCGTCCCAAAACTTTGTATCTCACATCAGACTTACTGGAGTCCATCCAAACTTCAAATAACATGTTAGATAAGTAAGGATCGTTTAGATACATTACAGGAACAACGCTAATACGTGTTGTTTCGTTCAAAACTATTTCCAGCTTCTGCTGCGTCCGAAATTTTTGTATCTCACATCAGACATACTGGAGTCCATCCAAACGTTAAATAACATGTTAGATAAGTAAGGATCGTTTAGATACATCACAGGAACAACGCTAATACGTGTTGTTTCGTTCAAAACTATTTCCAGCTTCTACTGCGTCCGAGAACTTTGTATCTCACATCAGAGATACTGGAGTCCGTCCAAACGTCTAATAACATGATAGATGAGTAAGGATCGTTTAGATACATCACAGGAACATCGCTAATACGTGTTGTTTCGTTTAAAACTATTTCCAGCTTCTGCTGCGTCCGAAAACGTCGTATCTCACATCAGAGTTACTGGAGTCCATCGAAACGTCAAATAACATGATAGAAAAGTAAGGATCGTTTAGATACATCACAGGAACAACGCTAATACGTGTTGTTTCGTTCAAAACTATTTCCAGCTTCTGCTGCGTCCGAAATCTTTGTATCTCTCATCAGAGTTACTGGAGTCCATCCAAACGTCAAATAACATGATAGATGAGTAAGGATCGATTAGATACATCACAGGAACAACGCTAATACGTGTTGTTTCGTTTAAAACTATTTCCAGTTTCTGCTGCGTCCGAAAACGTCGTATCTCACATCAGAGTTACTGGAGTCCATCGAAACGTCAAATAACATGATAGAAAAGTAAGGATCGTTTAGATACATTACAGGAACAACGCTAATACGTGTTGTGTCGTTCAAAACTATTTCCAGCTTCTGCTGCGTCCGAAATCATTGTATCTTACATCAAAGTTACTGGAGTCCATCGAAACGCCAAATAACATGATAGATGAGTAAGGATCGATTAGATACATCACAGGAACAACGCTAATGCGTGTTGTTTCGTTTAAAACTATTTCCAGCTTCTGCTGCGTCCGAAAACGTCGTATCTCACATCAGAGCTACTGGAGTCTATCGAAACGCCAAATAACATTATAGATGAGTAAGGATCGATTAGATACATCACAGGAACATCGCTAATGTGTCTTGTTTCGTTTAAAACTATTTCCAGTTTCTGCTGCGTCCGAAAACGTCGTATCTCACATCAGAGTTAATGGAGTCCATCGAAACGTCAAATAACATGATAGATAAGTAAGGATCGATTAGATACAGCACAGGAACAACGCTAATACGTGTTGTTTCGTTTAAAACTATTTCCAGCTCCTGCTGCGTCCCAAAACTTTGTATCTCACATCAGACTTACTGGAGTCCATCCAAACTTCAAATAACATGTTAGATAAGTAAGGATCGTTTAGATACATCACAGGAACAACGCTAATACGTGTTGTTCCGTTCAAAACTATTTCCAGCTTCTGCTGCGTCCGAAATCTTTGTATCTCTCATCAGAGTTACTGGAGTCCATCCAAACGTCAAATAACATAATAGATGAGTATGGATCGATTAGATACATCACAGGAACAACGCTAATACGTGTTGTATCGTTTAAAACTATTTCCAGCTTCTGCTGCGTCCGAAAACGTAGTATCTCACATCAGAGATACTGGAGTCCATCGAAACGTCAAATAACATGATAGATAAGTAAGGATCGATTAGATACAGCACAGGAACAACGCTAATACGTGTTGTTTCGTTCAAAACTATTTCTAACTTCTGCTGCGTCCGATAACTTTGTATCTCACATCAGAGTTACTGGAGTCCGTCCAAACGTCAAATAACATGATAGATGAGTAAGGATCGATTAGATACATCACAGGAACAACGCTAATATGTGTTGTTTCGTTTAAAACTATTTCCAGCTGCTGCTGCGTCCGAAAACGTCGTATATCACATCAGAGTTACTGGGGTCCATCGAAACGTCAAATAACATGATAGATGAGTAAGGATCGATTAGATACATCACAGGAACAACGCTAATGCGTGTTGTTTTGCTTATAACTATTTCCAGCTTCTGCTGCCTCAGAAAACGTCGTATCTCACATCAGAGCTACTGGAGTCCATCGAAACGCCAAATAACATGATAGATAAGTAAGGATCGATTAGATACTACACAGGAACAACGCTAATGCGTGTTGTTTCGTTTAAAACTATTTCTAGCTTCAGCTTCGTCCGAGAACTTCGTATCTCACATCTAAGTTACTGGATTCCATCGAAACGCCAAATAACATGATAGATGAGTAAGGATCGATTAGATACATCACAGGAACAACGCTAATGCGTGTTGTTTCGTTTAAAACTGTTTCCAGCTTCTGCTGCGTCCGAGAACATCGTATCTCACGTCAGGGTTACTGGAGTCCATCCAAACGTCAAATAACATGATAGATGAGTAAGGATCGATTAGATACATCACAGGAACAACGCTAATGCGTGTTGTTTTGCTTATAACTATTTCCAGCTTCTGCTGCCTCAGAAAACGTCGTATCTCACATCAGAGCTACTGGAGTCCATCGAAACGCCAAATAACATGATAGATGAGTAAGGATCGATTAGATACATCACAGGAACAACGCTAATACGTGTTGTTTCGTTTAAAACTATTTCTAGCTTCAGCTTCGTCCGAGAACTTCGTATCTCACATCTAAGTTACTGGATTCCATCGAAACGCCAAATAACATGATAGATGAGTAAGGATCGATTAGATACATCACAGGAACAACGCTAATACGTGTTGTTTCATTTAAAACTATTTCCAGCTTCAGCTGCGTCCGAGAACTTCGTATCTCACATCAAAGTTACTGGAGTCCATCGAAATGCCAAATAACATAATAGATGAGTAAGGATCGATTAGATACATCACAGGAACAACGCTAATGCGTGTTGTTTCGTTTAAAACTATTTCCAGCTTCTGCTGCGTCCGAAAACGTCGTATCTCACATCAGAGCTACTGTAGTCCATCGAAACGCCAAATAACATGATAGATGAGTAAGGATCGATTAGATACATCACAGGAACAACGCTAATACGTGTTGTTTCATTTAAAACTATTTCAAGCTTCAGCTGCGTCCGAGAACTTCGTATATCACATCAAAGTTACTGGAGTCCATCGAAATGCCAAATAACATAATAGATGAGTAAGGATCGATTAGATACATCACAGGAACAACGCTAATGCGTGTTGCTTCGTTTAAAACTATTTCCAGCTTCTGCTGCGTCCGAAAACTTCGTATCTCACATCAGAGCTACTGGAGTCCATCGAAACGCCAAGTAACATGATATATGAGTAAGGATCGATTAGATACAGCACAGGAACAACGCTAATACGTGTTGTTTCATTTAAAACTATTTCCAGCTTCAGCTGCGTCCGAGAACTTCGTATCTCTCATCAAAGTTACTGGAGTCCATCGATACGCCAAATAACATGATAGATGAGTAAGGATCGATTAGATACATCACAGGAACAACGCTAATGCGTGTTGTTTCGTTTAAAACTATTTCCAGCTTCTGCTGCGTAAGAGGACATCGTATCTCACGTCAGGGTTACCGGAGTCCATCGAAACGTCAAATAACATGATAGATAAGTAAGGATCGATTGGATGCAGCACAGGAACAACGCTAATACGTGTTCTTTCGTTCAAAACTATTTCCAGCTTCTACTGCGTCCGAGAACTTTGTATCTCTCATCAGAGTTACTGGAGTCCTTCCAAACGTCAAATAACATGATAGATGAGTAAGGATCGATTAGATACATCACAGGAACAACGCTAATACGTGTTGTTTCATTTAAAACTATTTCCAGCTTCAGCTGCGTCCGAGAACTTCGTATCTCACATCAAAGTTACTGGAGTCCATCGAAACGCCAAATAACATGATAGATGAGTAAGGATCGATTAGATACATCACAGGAACAACGCTAATGCGTGTTGTTTCGTTTAAAACTATTTCCAGCTTCTGCTGCGTCCGAGAACATCGTATCTCACGTCAGGGTTACTGGAGTCCAGCGAAACGTCAAATAACATGATAGATAAGTAAGGATCGATTAGATGCAGCACAGGAACAACGCTAATACGTGTTGTTTCGTTCAAAACTATTTCTAGCTTCTGCTGCGTCCGATAACTTTGTATCTCACATCAGAGTTACTGGAGTCCGTTCAAACGTCAAATAACATGATAGATGAGTAAGGATCGATTAGATACATCACAGGAACAACGCTAATATGTGTTGTTTCGTTTAAAACTATTTCCAGCTGCTGCTGCGTCCGAAAACGTCGTATATCACATCAGAGTTACTGGAGTCCATCGAAATGTCAAATAACATGATAGATAAGTAAGGATCGATTAGATACTACACAGGAACAACGCTAATGCGTGTTGTTTCGTTTAAAACTATTTCTAGCTTCAGCTCCGTCCGAGAACTTCGTATCTCACATCTAAGTTACTGGATTCCATCGAAACGCCAAATAACATGATAGATGAGTAAGGATCGATTAGATACATCACAGGAACAACGCTAATGCGTGTTGTTTCGTTTAAAACTGTTTCCAGCTTCTGCTGCGTCCGAGAACATCGTATCTCACATCAGGGTTACTGGAGTCCATCCAAACGTCAAATAACATGATAGATGAGTAAGGATCGATTAGATACATCACAGGAACAACGCTAATGCGTGTTGTTTCGTTTATAACTATTTCCAGCTTCTGCTGCCTCAGAAAACGTCGTATCTCACATCAGAGCTACTGGAGTCCATCGAAACGCCAAATAACATGATAGATGAGTAAGGATCGATTAGATACATCACAGGAACAACGCTAATACGTGTTGTTTCGTTCAAAACTATTTCCAGCTTCTGCTGCGTCCGAAATCTTTGTATCTCACATCAGACATACTGGAGTCCATCCAAACGTTAAATAACATGTTAGATAAGTAAGGATCGTTTAGATACATCACAGGAACAACGCTAATACGTGTTGTTTCGTTCAAAACTATTTCCAGCTTCTACTGCGTCCGAGAACTTTGTATCTCACATCAGAGTTACTGGAGTCCGTCCAAACGTCTAATAACATGATAGATGAGTAAGGATCGTTTAGATACATCACAGGAACATCGCTAATACGTGTTGTTTCGTTTAAAACTATTTCCAGCTTCTGCTGCGTCCGAAAACGTCGTATCTCACATCAGAGTTACTGGAGTCCATCGAAACGTCAAATAACATGATAGAAAAGTAAGGATCGTTTAGATACATCACAGGAACAACGCTAATACGTGTTGTTTCGTTCAAAACTATTTCCAGCTTCTGCTGCGTCCGAAATCTTTGTATCTCTCATCAGAGTTACTGGAGTCCATCCAAACGTCAAATAACATGATAGATGAGTAAGGATCGATTAGATACATCACAGGAACAACGCTAATACGTGTTGTTTCGTTCAAAACTCTTTCCAGCTTCTACTGCGTCCGAGAACTTTGTATCTCTCATCAGAGTTACTGGAGTCCGTCCAAACATCAAATAACATGATAGATGAGTAAGGATTGATTAGATACATCACAGGAACAACGCTAATACGTGTTGTTTCATTTAAAACTATTTCTAGCTTCTGCTGCGTCCGATAACTTTGTATCTCACATCTAATTTACCGGATTCCATCGAAACGCCAAATAACATGATAGATGAGTAAGGATCGATTAAATACATCACAGGAACAACGCTAATGCGTGTTGTTTCGTTTAAAACTATTTCCAGCTTCTGCTGCGTCCGAGAACTTCGTATCTCACGTCAGGGTTACTGGAGTCCATCCAAACGTCAAATAACATGATAGATGAGTAAGGATCGATTAGATACATCACAGGAACAACGCTAATACGTGTTGTTTCATTTAAAACTATTTCCAGCTTCAGCTGCGTCCGAGAACTTCGTATTTCACATCAAAGTTACTGGAGTCCATCGAAATGCCAAATAACATAATAGATGAGTAAGGATCGATTAGATACATCACAGGAACATCGCTAATGCGTGTTGTTTCGTTTAAAACTATTTCCAGTTTCTGCTGCGTCCGAAAACGTCGTATCTCACATCAGTGCTACTGGAGTCCATCGAAACGCCAAATAACATGATAGATGAGTAAGGATCGATTAGATACATCACAGGAACAACGCTAATACGTGTTGTTTCATTTAAAATTATTTCCAGCTTCAGCTGCGTCCGAGAACTTCGTATCTCACATCAAAGTTACTGGAGTCCATCGAAACGCCAAATAACATGATAGATGAGTAAGGATCGATTAGATACATCACAGGAACAACACTAATGCGTGTTGTTTCGTTTAAAACTATTTCCAGCTTCTGCTGCGTCCTAAAACGTCGTATCTCACATCAGAGCTACTGGAGTCCATCGAAACGCCAAATAACATGATAGATGTGTAAGGATCGATTAGATACATCACAGGAACAACGTTAATACGTGTTGTTTCATTTAAAACTATTTCCAGCTTCAGCTGCGTCCGAGAACTTAGTATCTCACATCAAAGTTACTGGAGTCCATCGAAATGCCAAATAACATGATAGATGAGTAAGGATCGATTAGATACGTCACAGGAACAACGCTAATGCGTGTTGCTTCGTTTAAAACTATTTCCAGCTTCTGCTGCGTCCGAAAACTTCGTATCTCACATCAGAGCTAATGGAGTCCATCGAAACGCCAAATAACATGATAGATGTGTTAGGATCGATTAGATACATCACAGGAACAACGCTAATACGTGTTGTTTCATTTAAAACTATTTCCAGCTTCAGCTGCGTCCGAGAACTTCGTATTTCACATCAAAGATACTGGAGTCCATCGAAATGCCAAATAACATAATAGATGAGTAAGGATCGATTAGATACATCACAGGAACATCGCTAATGCGTGTTGTTTCGTTTAAAACTATTTCCAGTTTCTGCTGCGTCCGAAAACGTCGTATCTCACATCAGTGCTACTGGAGTCCATCGAAACGCCAAATAACATGATAGATGAGTAAGGATCGATTAGATACATCACAGGAACAACGCTAATACGTGTTGTTTCATTTAAAATTATTTCCAGCTTCAGCTGCGTCCGAGAACTTCGTATCTCACATCAAAGTTACTGGAGTCCATCGAAACGCCAAATAACATGATAGATGAGTAAGGATCGATTAGATACACCACAGGAACAACACTAATGCGTGTTGTTTCGTTTAAAACTATTTCCAGCTTCTGCTGCGTCCGAAAACGTCGTATCTCACATCAGAGCTACTGGAGTCCATCGAAACGCCAAATAACATGATAGATGAGTAAGGATCGATTAGATACATCACAGGAACAACGCTAATACGTGTTGTTTCATTTAAAATTATTTCCAGCTTCAGCTGCGTCCGAGAACTTCGTATCTCACATCAAAGTTACTGGAGTCCATCGAAATGCCAAATAACATAATAGATGAGTAAGGATCGATTAGATACATCACAGGAACAACGCTAATGCGTGTTGCTTAGTTTAAAACTATTTCCAGCTTCTGCTGTGTCCGAAAACTTCGTATCTCACATCAGAGCTACTGGAGTCCATCGAAACGCCAAGTAACATGATATGTGAGCAAGGATCGATTAGATACAGCACAGGAAAAACGCTAATACGTGTTGTTTCGTTTACAACTATTTCCAGCTTCAGCTGCGTCCGAGAACTTCGTATCTCACATCAAAGTTACTGGAGTCCATCGAAACGCCAAATAACATGATAGATGAGTAAGGATCGATTAGATACATCACAGGAACAACGCTAATGCGTGTTGTTTCGTTTAAAACTATTTCCAGCTTCTGCTGCGTCCGAAAACGTCGTATCTCACATCAGAGCTACTGGAGTCCATCGAAACGCCAAATAACATTATAGATGAGTAAGGATCGATTAGATACATCACAGGAACATCGCTAATGTGTGTTGTTTCGTTTAAAACTATTTCCAGTTTCTGCTGCGTCCGAAAACGTCGTATCTCACATCAGAGTTACTGGAGTCCATCGAAACGTCAAATAACATGATAGATAAGTAAGGATCGATTAGATACAGCACAGGAACAACGCTAATACGTGTTGTTTCGTTTAAAAGTATTTCCAGCTCCTGCTGCGTCCCAAAACTTTGTATCTCACATCAGACTTACTGGAGTCCATCCAAACTTCAAATAACATGTTAGATAAGTAAGGATCGTTTAGATACATCACAGGAACAACGCTAATACGTGTTGTTTCGTTCAAAACTATTTCCAGCTTCTACTGCGTCCGAGAACTTTGTATCTCACATCAGAGTTACTGGAGTCCGTCCAAACGTCTAATAACATGATAGATGAGTAAGGATCGTTTAGATACATCACAGGAACATCGCTAATACGTGTTGTTTCGTTTAAAACTATTTCCAGCTTCTGCTGCGTCCGAAAACGTCGTATCTCACATCAGAGTTACTGGAGTCCATCGAAACGTCAAATAACATGATAGAAAAGTAAGGATCGTTTAGATACATCACAGGAACAACGCTAATACGTGTTGTTTCGTTCAAAACTATTTCCAGCTTCTGCTGCGTCCGAAATCTTTGTATCTCTCATCGGAGTTACTGGAGTCCATCCAAACGTCAAATAACATGATAGATGAGTAAGGATCGATTAGATACATCACAGGAACAACGCTAATACGTGTTGTTTCGTTTAAAACTATTTCCAGTTTCTGTTGCGTCCGAAAACGTCGTATCTCACATCAGAGTTACTGGAGTCCATCGAAACGTCAAATAACATGATAGAAAAGTAAGGATCGTTTAGATACATTACAGGAACAACGCTAATACGTGTTGTGTCGTTCAAAACTATTTCCAGCTTCTGCTGCGTCCGAAATCATTGTATCTTACATCAAAGTTACTGGAGTCCATCGAAACGCCAAATAACATGATAGATGAGTAAGGATCGATTAGATACATCACAGGAACAACGCTAATGCGTGTTGTTTCGTTTAAAACTATTTCCAGCTTCTGCTGCGTCCGAAATCTTTGTATCTCTCATCGGAGTTACTGGAGTCCATCCAAACGTCAAATAACATGATAGATGAGTAAGGATCGATTAGATACATCACAGGAACAACGCTAATACGTGTTGTTTCGTTTAAAACTATTTCCAGTTTCTGTTGCGTCCGAAAACGTCGTATCTCACATCAGAGTTACTGGAGTCCGTCCAAACATCAAATAACATGATAGATGAGTAAGGATTGATTAGATACATCACAGGAACAACGCTAATACGTGTTGTTTCATTTAAAACTATTTCTAGCTTCTGCTGCGTCCGATAACTTTGTATCTCACATCTAATTTACCGGATTCCATCGAAACGCCAAATAACATGATAGATGAGTAAGGATCGATTAAATACATCACAGGAACAACGCTAATGCGTGTTGTTTCGTTTAAAACTATTTCCAGCTTCTGCTGCGTCCGAGAACTTCGTATCTCACGTCAGGGTTACTGGAGTCCATCCAAACGTCAAATAACATGATAGATGAGTAAGGATCGATTAGATACATCACAGGGACAACGCTAATGCGTGTTGTTTCGTTTATAACTATTTCCAGCTTCTGCTGCCTCAGAAAACGTCGTATCTCACATCAGAGCTACTGGAGTCCATCGAAACGCCAAATAACATGATAGATGTGTAAGGATCGATTAGATACATCACAGGAACAACGTTAATACGTGTTGTTTCATTTAAAACTATTTCCAGCTTCAGCTGCGTCCGAGAACTTAGTATCTCACATCAAAGTTACTGGAGTCCATCGAAATGCCAAATAACATGATAGATGAGTAAGGATCGATTAGATACATCACAGGAACAACGCTAATGCGTGTTGCTTCGTTTAAAACTATTTCCAGCTTCTGCTGCGTCCGAAAACTTCGTATCTCACATCAGAGCTACTGGAGTCCATCGAAACGCCAAATAACATGATAGATGTGTTAGGATCGATTAGATACATCACAGGAACAACGCTAATACGTGTTGTTTCATTTAAAACTATTTCCAGCTTCAGCTGCGTCCGAGAACTTCGTATTTCACATCAAAGTTACTGGAGTCCATCGAAATGCCAAATAACATAATAGATGAGTAAGGATCGATTAGATACATCACAGGAACATCGCTAATACGTGTTGTTTCGTTCAAAACTATTTCCAGCTTCTGCTGCGTCCGAAATCTTTGTATCTCTCATCAGAGTTACTGGAGTCCATCCAAACGTCAAATAACATGATAGATGAGTAAGGATCGATTAGATACATCACAGGAACATCGCTAATACGTGTTGTTTCGTTTAAAACTATTTCCAGTTTCTGCTGCGTCCGAAAACGTCGTATCTCACATCAGTGCTACTGGAGTCCATCGAAACGTCAAATAACATGATAGATAAGTAAGGATCGATTAGATACAGCACAGGAACAACGCTAATACGTGTTGTTTCGTTTAAAAGTATTTCCAGCTCCTGCTGCGTCCCAAAACTTTGTATCTCACATCAGACTTACTGGAGTCCATCCAAACTTCAAATAACATGTTAGATAAGTAAGGATCGTTTAGATACATCACAGGAACAACGCTAATACGTGTTGTTTCGTTCAAAACTATTTCCAGCTTCTGCTGCGTCCGAAATTTTTGTATCTCACATCAGAGTTACTGGAGTCCATCCAAACGTTAAATAACATGTTAGATAAGTAAGGATCGTTTAGATACATCACAGGAACAACGCTAATACGTGTTGTTTCGTTCAAAACTATTTCCAGCTTCTACTGCGTCCGAGAACTTTGTATCTCACATCAGAGTTACTGGAGTCCGTCCAAACGTCTAATAACATGATAGATGAGTAAGGATCGTTTAGATACATCACAGGAACATCGCTAATACGTGTTGTTTCGTTTAAAACTATTTCCAGCTTCTGCTGCGTCCGAAAACGTCGTATCTCACATCAGAGTTACTGGAGTCCATCGAAACGTCAAATAACATGATAGAAAAGTAAGGATCGTTTAGATACATCACAGGAACAACGCTAATACGTGTTGTTTCGTTCAAAACTATTTCCAGCTTCTGCTGCGTCCGAAATCTTTGTATCTCTCATCAGAGTTACTGGAGTCCATCCAAACGTCAAATAACATGATAGATGAGTAAGGATCGATTAGATACATCACAGGAACAACGCTAATACGTGTTGTTTCGTTTAAAACTATTTCCAGTTTCTGCTGCGTCCGAAAACGTCGTATCTCACATCAGAGTTACTGGAGTCCATCGAAACGTCAAATAACATGATAGAAAAGTTAGGATCGTTTAGATACATTACAGGAACAACGCTAATACGTGTTGTGTCGTTCAAAACTATTTCCAGCTTCTGCTGCGTCCGAAATCATTGTATCTTACATCAAAGTTACTGGAGTCCATCGAAACGCCAAATAACATGATAGATGAGTAAGGATCGATTAGATACATCACAGGAACAACGCTAATGCGTGTTGTTTCGTTTAAAACTATTTCCAGCTTCTGCTGCGTCCGAAAACGTCGTATCTCACATCAGAGCTACTGGAGTCTATCGAAACGCCAAATAACATTATAGATGAGTAAGGATCGATTAGATACATCACAGGAACATCGCTAATGTGTCTTGTTTCGTTTAAAACTATTTCCAGTTTCTGCTGCGTCCGAAAACGTCGTATCTCACATCAGAGTTAATGGAGTCCATCGAAACGTCAAATAACATGATAGATAAGTAAGGATCGATTAGATACAGCACAGGAACAACGCTAATACGTGTTGTTTCGTTTAAAACTATTTCCAGCTCCTGCTGCGTCCCAAAACTTTGTATCTCACATCAGACTTACTGGAGTCCATCCAAACTTCAAATAACATGTTAGATAAGTAAGGATCGTTTAGATACATCACAGGAACAACGCTAATACGTGTTGTTCCGTTCAAAACTATTTCCAGCTTCTGCTGCGTCCGAAATCTTTGTATCTCTCATCAGAGTTACTGGAGTCCATCCAAACGTCAAATAACATAATAGATGAGTATGGATCGA
The DNA here is from genome assembly GCA_036172665.1 of Prosopocoilus inquinatus. Classification (NCBI taxonomy): domain Eukaryota; kingdom Metazoa; phylum Arthropoda; class Insecta; order Coleoptera; family Lucanidae; genus Prosopocoilus; species Prosopocoilus inquinatus. Next base: position 45,628,659 of record CM069871.1, on the reverse strand, counting down.
TTAGATACATCACAGGAACAACGCTAATACGTGTTGTATCGTTTAAAACTATTTCCAGCTTCTGCTGCGTCCGAAAACGTAGTATCTCACATCAGAGATACTGGAGTCCATCGAAACGTCAAATAACATGATAGATAAGTAAGGATCGATTAGATACAGCACAGGAACAACGCTAATACGTGTTGTTTCGTTCAAAACTATTTCTAGCTTCTGCTGCGTCCGATAACTTTGTATCTCACATCAGAGTTACTGGAGTCCGTCCAAACGTCAAATAACATGATAGATGAGTAAGGATCGATTAGATACATCACAGGAACAACGCTAATATGTGTTGTTTCGTTTAAAACTATTTCCAGCTGCTGCTGCGTCCGAAAACGTCGTATATCACATCAGAGTTACTGGGGTCCATCGAAACGTCAAATAACATGATAGATGAGTAAGGATCGATTAGATACATCACAGGAACAACGCTAATGCGTGTTGTTTTGCTTATAACTATTTCCAGCTTCTGCTGCCTCAGAAAACGTCGTATCTCACATCAGAGCTACTGGAGTCCATCGAAACGCCAAATAACATGATAGATAAGTAAGGATCGATTAGATACTACACAGGAACAACGCTAATGCGTGTTGTTTCGTTTAAAACTATTTCTAGCTTCAGCTTCGTCCGAGAACTTCGTATCTCACATCTAAGTTACTGGATTCCATCGAAACGCCAAATAACATGATAGATGAGTAAGGATCGATTAGATACATCACAGGAACAACGCTAATGCGTGTTGTTTCGTTTAAAACTGTTTCCAGCTTCTGCTGCGTCCGAGAACATCGTATCTCACGTCAGGGTTACTGGAGTCCATCCAAACGTCAAATAACATGATAGATGAGTAAGGATCGATTAGATACATCACAGGAACAACGCTAATGCGTGTTGTTTTGCTTATAACTATTTCCAGCTTCTGCTGCCTCAGAAAACGTCGTATCTCACATCAGAGCTACTGGAGTCCATCGAAACGCCAAATAACATGATAGATGAGTAAGGATCGATTAGATACATCACAGGAACAACGCTAATACGTGTTGTTTCGTTTAAAACTATTTCTAGCTTCAGCTTCGTCCGAGAACTTCGTATCTCACATCTAAGTTACTGGATTCCATCGAAACGCCAAATAACATGATAGATGAGTAAGGATCGATTAGATACATCACAGGAACAACGCTAATACGTGTTGTTTCATTTAAAACTATTTCCAGCTTCAGCTGCGTCCGAGAACTTCGTATCTCACATCAAAGTTACTGGAGTCCATCGAAATGCCAAATAACATAATAGATGAGTAAGGATCGATTAGATACATCACAGGAACAACGCTAATGCGTGTTGTTTCGTTTAAAACTATTTCCAGCTTCTGCTGCGTCCGAAAACGTCGTATCTCACATCAGAGCTACTGGAGTCCATCGAAACGCCAAATAACATGATAGATGAGTAAGGATCGATTAGATACATCACAGGAACAACGCTAATACGTGTTGTTTCATTTAAAACTATTTCAAGCTTCAGCTGCGTCCGAGAACTTCGTATATCACATCAAAGTTACTGGAGTCCATCGAAATGCCAAATAACATAATAGATGAGTAAGGATCGATTAGATACATCACAGGAACAACGCTAATGCGTGTTGCTTCGTTTAAAACTATTTCCAGCTTCTGCTGCGTCCGAAAACTTCGTATCTCACATCAGAGCTACTGGAGTCCATCGAAACGCCAAGTAACATGATATATGAGTAAGGATCGATTAGATACAGCACAGGAACAACGCTAATACGTGTTGTTTCATTTAAAACTATTTCCAGCTTCAGCTGCGTCCGAGAACTTCGTATCTCTCATCAAAGTTACTGGAGTCCATCGATACGCCAAATAACATGATAGATGAGTAAGGATCGATTAGATACATCACAGGAACAACGCTAATGCGTGTTGTTTCGTTTAAAACTATTTCCAGCTTCTGCTGCGTAAGAGGACATCGTATCTCACGTCAGGGTTACCGGAGTCCATCGAAACGTCAAATAACATGATAGATAAGTAAGGATCGATTAGATGCAGCACAGGAACAACGCTAATACGTGTTCTTTCGTTCAAAACTATTTCCAGCTTCTACTGCGTCCGAGAACTTTGTATCTCTCATCAGAGTTACTGGAGTCCTTCCAAACGTCAAATAACATGATAGATGAGTAAGGATCGATTAGATACATCACAGGAACAACGCTAATACGTGTTGTTTCATTTAAAACTATTTCCAGCTTCAGCTGCGTCCGAGAACTTCGTATCTCACATCAAAGTTACTGGAGTCCATCGAAACGCCAAATAACATGATAGATGAGTAAGGATCGATTAGATACATCACAGGAACAACGCTAATGCGTGTTGTTTCGTTTAAAACTATTTCCAGCTTCTGCTGCGTCCGAGAACATCGTATCTCACGTCAGGGTTACTGGAGTCCAGCGAAACGTCAAATAACATGATAGATAAGTAAGGATCGATTAGATGCAGCACAGGAACAACGCTAATACGTGTTGTTTCGTTCAAAACTATTTCTAGCTTCTGCTGCGTCCGATAACTTTGTATCTCACATCAGAGTTACTGGAGTCCGTTCAAACGTCAAATAACATGATAGATGAGTAAGGATCGATTAGATACATCACAGGAACAACGCTAATATGTGTTGTTTCGTTTAAAACTATTTCCAGCTGCTGCTGCGTCCGAAAACGTCGTATATCACATCAGAGTTACTGGAGTCCATCGAAATGTCAAATAACATGATAGATAAGTAAGGATCGATTAGATACTACACAGGAACAACGCTAATGCGTGTTGTTTCGTTTAAAACTATTTCTAGCTTCAGCTCCGTCCGAGAACTTCGTATCTCACATCTAAGTTACTGGATTCCATCGAAACGCCAAATAACATGATAGATGAGTAAGGATCGATTAGATACATCACAGGAACAACGCTAATGCGTGTTGTTTCGTTTAAAACTGTTTCCAGCTTCTGCTGCGTCCGAGAACATCGTATCTCACATCAGGGTTACTGGAGTCCATCCAAACGTCAAATAACATGATAGATGAGTAAGGATCGATTAGATACATCACAGGAACAACGCTAATGCGTGTTGTTTCGTTTATAACTATTTCCAGCTTCTGCTGCCTCAGAAAACGTCGTATCTCACATCAGAGCTACTGGAGTCCATCGAAACGCCAAATAACATGATAGATGAGTAAGGATCGATTAGATACATCACAGGAACAACGCTAATACGTGTTGTTTCGTTCAAAACTATTTCCAGCTTCTGCTGCGTCCGAAATCTTTGTATCTCACATCAGACATACTGGAGTCCATCCAAACGTTAAATAACATGTTAGATAAGTAAGGATCGTTTAGATACATCACAGGAACAACGCTAATACGTGTTGTTTCGTTCAAAACTATTTCCAGCTTCTACTGCGTCCGAGAACTTTGTATCTCACATCAGAGTTACTGGAGTCCGTCCAAACGTCTAATAACATGATAGATGAGTAAGGATCGTTTAGATACATCACAGGAACATCGCTAATACGTGTTGTTTCGTTTAAAACTATTTCCAGCTTCTGCTGCGTCCGAAAACGTCGTATCTCACATCAGAGTTACTGGAGTCCATCGAAACGTCAAATAACATGATAGAAAAGTAAGGATCGTTTAGATACATCACAGGAACAACGCTAATACGTGTTGTTTCGTTCAAAACTATTTCCAGCTTCTGCTGCGTCCGAAATCTTTGTATCTCTCATCAGAGTTACTGGAGTCCATCCAAACGTCAAATAACATGATAGATGAGTAAGGATCGATTAGATACATCACAGGAACAACGCTAATACGTGTTGTTTCGTTCAAAACTATTTCCAGCTTCTACTGCGTCCGAGAACTTTGTATCTCTCATCAGAGTTACTGGAGTCCGTCCAAACATCAAATAACATGATAGATGAGTAAGGATTGATTAGATACATCACAGGAACAACGCTAATACGTGTTGTTTCATTTAAAACTATTTCTAGCTTCTGCTGCGTCCGATAACTTTGTATCTCACATCTAATTTACCGGATTCCATCGAAACGCCAAATAACATGATAGATGAGTAAGGATCGATTAAATACATCACAGGAACAACGCTAATGCGTGTTGTTTCGTTTAAAACTATTTCCAGCTTCTGCTGCGTCCGAGAACTTCGTATCTCACGTCAGGGTTACTGGAGTCCATCCAAACGTCAAATAACATGATAGATGAGTAAGGATCGATTAGATACATCACAGGAACAACGCTAATACGTGTTGTTTCATTTAAAACTATTTCCAGCTTCAGCTGCGTCCGAGAACTTCGTATTTCACATCAAAGTTACTGGAGTCCATCGAAATGCCAAATAACATAATAGATGAGTAAGGATCGATTAGATACATCACAGGAACATCGCTAATGCGTGTTGTTTCGTTTAAAACTATTTCCAGTTTCTGCTGCGTCCGAAAACGTCGTATCTCACATCAGTGCTACTGGAGTCCATCGAAACGCCAAATAACATGATAGATGAGTAAGGATCGATTAGATACATCACAGGAACAACGCTAATACGTGTTGTTTCATTTAAAATTATTTCCAGCTTCAGCTGCGTCCGAGAACTTCGTATCTCACATCAAAGTTACTGGAGTCCATCGAAACGCCAAATAACATGATAGATGAGTAAGGATCGATTAGATACATCACAGGAACAACACTAATGCGTGTTGTTTCGTTTAAAACTATTTCCAGCTTCTGCTGCGTCCGAAAACGTCGTATCTCACATCAGAGCTACTGGAGTCCATCGAAACGCCAAATAACATGATAGATGTGTAAGGATCGATTAGATACATCACAGGAACAACGTTAATACGTGTTGTTTCATTTAAAACTATTTCCAGCTTCAGCTGCGTCCGAGAACTTAGTATCTCACATCAAAGTTACTGGAGTCCATCGAAATGCCAAATAACATGATAGATGAGTAAGGATCGATTAGATACGTCACAGGAACAACGCTAATGCGTGTTGCTTCGTTTAAAACTATTTCCAGCTTCTGCTGCGTCCGAAAACTTCGTATCTCACATCAGAGCTAATGGAGTCCATCGAAACGCCAAATAACATGATAGATGTGTTAGGATCGATTAGATACATCACAGGAACAACGCTAATACGTGTTGTTTCATTTAAAACTATTTCCAGCTTCAGCTGCGTCCGAGAACTTCGTATTTCACATCAAAGTTACTGGAGTCCATCGAAATGCCAAATAACATAATAGATGAGTAAGGATCGATTAGATACATCACAGGAACATCGCTAATGCGTGTTGTTTCGTTTAAAACTATTTCCAGTTTCTGCTGCGTCCGAAAACGTCGTATCTCACATCAGTGCTACTGGAGTCCATCGAAACGCCAAATAACATGATAGATGAGTAAGGATCGATTAGATACATCACAGGAACAACGCTAATACGTGTTGTTTCATTTAAAATTATTTCCAGCTTCAGCTGCGTCCGAGAACTTCGTATCTCACATCAAAGTTACTGGAGTCCATCGAAACGCCAAATAACATGATAGATGAGTAAGGATCGATTAGATACATCACAGGAACAACACTAATGCGTGTTGTTTCGTTTAAAACTATTTCCAGCTTCTGCTGCGTCCGAAAACGTCGTATCTCACATCAGAGCTACTGGAGTCCATCGAAACGCCAAATAACATGATAGATGAGTAAGGATCGATTAGATACATCACAGGAACAACGCTAATACGTGTTGTTTCATTTAAAATTATTTCCAGCTTCAGCTGCGTCCGAGAACTTCGTATCTCACATCAAAGTTACTGGAGTCCATCGAAATGCCAAATAACATAATAGATGAGTAAGGATCGATTAGATACATCACAGGAACAACGCTAATGCGTGTTGCTTCGTTTAAAACTATTTCCAGCTTCTGCTGTGTCCGAAAACTTCGTATCTCACATCAGAGCTACTGGAGTCCATCGAAACGCCAAGTAACATGATATGTGAGCAAGGATCGATTAGATACAGCACAGGAAAAACGCTAATACGTGTTGTTTCGTTTACAACTATTTCCAGCTTCAGCTGCGTCCGAGAACTTCGTATCTCACATCAAAGTTACTGGAGTCCATCGAAACGCCAAATAACATGATAGATGAGTAAGGATCGATTAGATACATCACAGGAACAACGCTAATGCGTGTTGTTTCGTTTAAAACTATTTCCAGCTTCTGCTGCGTCCGAAAACGTCGTATCTCACATCAGAGCTACTGGAGTCCATCGAAACGCCAAATAACATTATAGATGAGTAAGGATCGATTAGATACATCACAGGAACATCGCTAATGTGTGTTGTTTCGTTTAAAACTATTTCCAGTTTCTGCTGCGTCCGAAAACGTCGTATCTCACATCAGAGTTACTGGAGTCCATCGAAACGTCAAATAACATGATAGATAAGTAAGGATCGATTAGATACAGCACAGGAACAACGCTAATACGTGTTGTTTCGTTTAAAAGTATTTCCAGCTCCTGCTGCGTCCCAAAACTTTGTATCTCACATCAGACTTACTGGAGTCCATCCAAACTTCAAATAACATGTTAGATAAGTAAGGATCGTTTAGATACATCACAGGAACAACGCTAATACGTGTTGTTTCGTTCAAAACTATTTCCAGCTTCTACTGCGTCCGAGAACTTTGTATCTCACATCAGAGTTACTGGAGTCCGTCCAAACGTCTAATAACATGATAGATGAGTAAGGATCGTTTAGATACATCACAGGAACATCGCTAATACGTGTTGTTTCGTTTAAAACTATTTCCAGCTTCTGCTGCGTCCGAAAACGTCGTATCTCACATCAGAGTTACTGGAGTCCATCGAAACGTCAAATAACATGATAGAAAAGTAAGGATCGTTTAGATACATCACAGGAACAACGCTAATACGTGTTGTTTCGTTCAAAACTATTTCCAGCTTCTGCTGCGTCCGAAATCTTTGTATCTCTCATCGGAGTTACTGGAGTCCATCCAAACGTCAAATAACATGATAGATGAGTAAGGATCGATTAGATACATCACAGGAACAACGCTAATACGTGTTGTTTCGTTTAAAACTATTTCCAGTTTCTGTTGCGTCCGAAAACGTCGTATCTCACATCAGAGTTACTGGAGTCCATCGAAACGTCAAATAACATGATAGAAAAGTAAGGATCGTTTAGATACATTACAGGAACAACGCTAATACGTGTTGTGTCGTTCAAAACTATTTCCAGCTTCTGCTGCGTCCGAAATCATTGTATCTTACATCAAAGTTACTGGAGTCCATCGAAACGCCAAATAACATGATAGATGAGTAAGGATCGATTAGATACATCACAGGAACAACGCTAATGCGTGTTGTTTCGTTTAAAACTATTTCCAGCTTCTGCTGCGTCCGAAAACGTCGTATCTCACATCAGAGCTACTGGAGTCTATCGAAACGCCAAATAACATTATAGATGAGTAAGGATCGATTAGATACATCACAGGAACATCGCTAATGTGTCTTGTTTCGTTTAAAACTATTTCCAGTTTCTGCTGCGTCCGAAAACGTCGTATCTCACATCAGAGTTAATGGAGTCCATCGAAACGTCAAATAACATGATAGATAAGTAAGGATCGATTAGATACAGCACAGGAACAACGCTAATACGTGTTGTTTCGTTTAAAACTATTTCCAGCTCCTGCTGCGTCCCAAAACTTTGTATCTCACATCAGACTTACTGGAGTCCATCCAAACTTCAAATAACATGTTAGATAAGTAAGGATCGTTTAGATACATCACAGGAACAACGCTAATACGTGTTGTTCCGTTCAAAACTATTTCCAGCTTCTGCTGCGTCCGAAATCTTTGTATCTCTCATCAGAGTTACTGGAGTCCATCCAAACGTCAAATAACATAATAGATGAGTATGGATCGATTAGATACATCACAGGAACAACGCTAATACGTGTTGTATCGTTTAAAACTATTTCCAGCTTCTGCTGCGTCCGAAAACGTAGTATCTCACATCAGAGATACTGGAGTCCATCGAAACGTCAAATAACATGATAGATAAGTAAGGATCGATTAGATACAGCACAGGAACAACGCTAATACGTGTTGTTTCGTTCAAAACTATTTCTAGCTTCTGCTGCGTCCGATAACTTTGTATCTCACATCAGAGTTACTGGAGTCCGTCCAAACGTCAAATAACATGATAGATGAGTAAGGATCGATTAGATACATCACAGGAACAACGCTAATATGTGTTGTTTCGTTTAAAACTATTTCCAGCTGCTGCTGCGTCCGAAAACGTCGTATATCACATCAGAGTTACTGGGGTCCATCGAAACGTCAAATAACATGATAGATGAGTAAGGATCGATTAGATACATCACAGGAACAACGCTAATGCGTGTTGTTTTGCTTATAACTATTTCCAGCTTCTGCTGCCTCAGAAAACGTCGTATCTCACATCAGAGCTACTGGAGTCCATCGAAACGCCAAATAACATGATAGATGAGTAAGGATCGATTAGATACATCACAGGAACAACGCTAATGCGTGTTGCTTCGTTTAAAACTATTTCCAGCTTCTGCTGCGTCCGAAAACTTCGTATCTCACATCAGAGCTAATGGAGTCCATCGAAACGCCAAATAACATGATAGATGTGTTAGGATCGATTAGATACATCACAGGAACAACGCTAATACGTGTTGTTTCTTTTAAAACTATTTCCAGCTTCAGCTGCGTCCGAGAACTTCGTATTTCACATCAAAGTTACTGGAGTCCATCGAAATGCCAAATAACATAATAGATGAGTAAGGATCGATTAGATACATCACAGGAACATCGCTAATGCGTGTTGTTTCGTTTAAAACTATTTCCAGTTTCTGCTGCGTCCGAAAACGTCGTATCTCACATCAGTGCTACTGGAGTCCATCGAAACGCCAAATAACATGATAGATGAGTAAGGATCGATTAGATACATCACAGGAACAACGCTAATACGTGTTGTTTCATTTAAAATTATTTCCAGCTTCAGCTGCGTCCGAGAACTTCGTATCTCACATCAAAGTTACTGGAGTCCATCGAAACGCCAAATAACATGATAGATGAGTAAGGATCGATTAGATACATCACAGGAACAACACTAATGCGTGTTGTTTCGTTTAAAACTATTTCCAGCTTCTGCTGCGTCCGAAAACGTCGTATCTCACATCAGAGCTACTGGAGTCCATCGAAACGCCAAATAACATGATAGATGAGTAAGGATCGATTAGATACATCACAGGAACAACGCTAATGCGTGTTGCTTCGTTTAAAACTATTTCCAGCTTCTGCTGCGTCCGAAAACTTCGTATCTCACATCAGAGCTAATGGAGTCCATCGAAACGCCAAATAACATGATAGATGTGTTAGGATCGATTAGATACATCACAGGAACAACGCTAATACGTGTTGTTTCTTTTAAAACTATTTCCAGCTTCAGCTGCGTCCGAGAACTTCGTATTTCACATCAAAGTTACTGGAGTCCATCGAAATGCCAAATAACATAATAGATGAGTAAGGATCGATTAGATACATCACAGGAACATCGCTAATGCGTGTTGTTTCGTTTAAAACTATTTCCAGTTTCTGCTGCGTCCGAAAACGTCGTATCTCACATCAGTGCTACTGGAGTCCATCGAAACGCCAAATAACATGATAGATGAGTAAGGATCGATTAGATACATCACAGGAACAACGCTAATACGTGTTGTTTCATTTAAAATTATTTCCAGCTTCAGCTGCGTCCGAGAACTTCGTATCTCACATCAAAGTTACTGGAGTCCATCGAAACGCCAAATAACATGATAGATGAGTAAGGATCGATTAGATACATCACAGGAACAACACTAATGCGTGTTGTTTCGTTTAAAACTATTTCCAGCTTCTGCTGCGTCCGAAAACGTCGTATCTCACATCAGAGCTACTGGAGTCCATCGAAACGCCAAATAACATGATAGATGAGTAAGGATCGATTAGATACATCACAGGAACAACGCTAATACGTGTTGTTTCATTTAAAATTATTTCCAGCTTCAGCTGCGTCCGAGAACTTCGTATCTCACATCAAAGTTACTGGAGTCCATCGAAATGCCAAATAACATAATAGATGAGTAAGGATCGATTAGATACATCACAGGAACAACGCTAATGCGTGTTGCTTCGTTTAAAACTATTTCCAGCTTCTGCTGTGTCCGAAAACTTCGTATCTCACATCAGAGCTACTGGAGTCCATCGAAACGCCAAGTAACATGATATGTGAGCAAGGATCGATTAGATACAGCACAGGAAAAACGCTAATACGTGTTGTTTCGTTTACAACTATTTCCAGCTTCAGCTGCGTCCGAGAACTTCGTATCTCACATCAAAGTTACTGGAGTCCATCGAAACGCCAAATAACATGATAGATGAGTAAGGATCGATTAGATACATCACAGGAACAACACTAATGCGTGTTGTTTCGTTTAAAACTATTTCCAGCTTCTGCTGCGTCCGAAAACGTCGTATCTCACATCAGAGCTACTGGAGTCCATCGAAACGCCAAATAACATTATAGATGAGTAAGGATCGATTAGATACATCACAGGAACATCGCTAATGTGTGTTGTTTCGTTTAAAACTATTTCCAGTTTCTGCTGCGTCCGAAAACGTCGTATCTCACATCAGAGTTACTGGAGTCCATCGAAACGTCAAATAACATGATAGATAAGTAAGGATCGATTAGATACAGCACAGGAACAACGCTAATACGTGTTGTTTCGTTTAAAAGTATTTCCAGCTCCTGCTGCGTCCCAAAACTTTGTATCTCACATCAGACTTACTGGAGTCCATCCAAACTTCAAATAACATGTTAGATAAGTAAGGATCGTTTAGATACATCACAGGAACAACGCTAATACGTGTTGCTTCGTTCAAAACTATTTCCAGCTTCTACTGCGTCCGAGAACTTTGTATCTCACATCAGAGTTACTGGAGTCCGTCCAAACGTCTAATAACATGATAGATGAGTAAGGATCGTTTAGATACATCACAGGAACATCGCTAATACGTGTTGTTTCGTTTAAAACTATTTCCAGCTTCTGCTGCGTCCGAAAACGTCGTATCTCACATCAGAGTTACTGGAGTCCATCGAAACGTCAAATAACATGATAGAAAAGTAAGGATCGTTTAGATACATCACAGGAACATCGCTAATACGTGTTGTTTCGTTTAAAACTATTTCCAGCTTCTGCTGCGTCCGAAAACGTCGTATCTCACATCAGAGTTACTGGAGTCCATCGAAACGTCAAATAACATGATAGAAAAGTAAGGATCGTTTAGATACATCACAGGAACATCGCTAATACGTGTTGTTTCGTTTAAAACTATTTCCAGCTTCTGCTGCGTCCGAAAACGTCGTATCTCACATCAGAGTTACTGGAGTCCATCGAAACGTCAAATAACATGATAGAAAAGTAAGGATCGTTTAGATACATCACAGGAACAACGCTAATACGTGTTGTTTCGTTCAAAACTATTTCCAGCTTCTGCTGCGTCCGAAATCTTTGTATCTCTCATCAGAGTTACTGGAGTCCATCCAAACGTCAAATAACATGATAGATGAGTAAGGATCGATTAGATACATCACAGGAACAACGCTAATACGTGTTGTTTCGTTCAAAACTATTTCCAGCTTCTGCTGCGTCCGAAATCTTTGTATCTCTCATCAGAGTTACTGGAGTCCATCGAAACGTCAAATAACATGATAGAAAAGTAAGGATCGTTTAGATACATTACAGGAACAACGCTAATACGTGTTGTGTCGTTCAAAACTATTTCCAGCTTCTGCAGCGTCCGAAATCAATGTATCTTACATCAAAGTTACTGGAGTCCATCGAAACGCCAAATAACATGATAGATGAGTAAGGATCGATTAGATACATCACAGGAACAACGCTAATGCGTGTTGTTTCGTTTAAAACTATTTCCAGCTTCTGCTGCGTCCGAAAACGTCGTATCTCACATCAGAGCTACTGGAGTCTATCGAAACGCCAAATAACATTATAGATGAGTAAGGATCGATTAGATACATCACAGGAACATCGCTAATGTGTCTTGTTTCGTTTAAAACTATTTCCAGTTTCTGCTGCGTCCGAAAACGTCGTATCTCACATCAGAGTTAATGGAGTCCATCGAAACGTCAAATAACATGATAGATAAGTAAGGATCGATTAGATACAGCACAGGAACAACGCTAATACGTGTTGTTTCGTTTAAAACTATTTCCAGCTCCTGCTGCGTCCCAAAACTTTGTATCTCACATCAGACTTACTGGAGTCCATCCAAACTTCAAATAACATGTTAGATAAGTAAGGATCGTTTAGATACATCACAGGAACAACGCTAATACGTGTTGTTCCGTTCAAAACTATTTCCAGCTTCTGCTGCGTCCGAAATCTTTGTATCTCTCATCAGAGTTACTGGAGTCCATCCAAACGTCAAATAACATAATAGATGAGTATGGATCGATTAGATACATCACAGGAACAACGCTAATACGTGTTGTATCGTTTAAAACTATTTCCAGCTTCTGCTGCGTCCGAAAACGTAGTATCTCACATCAGAGATACTGGAGTCCATCGAAACGTCAAATAACATTATAGATAAGTAAGGATCGATTAGATACAGCACAGGAACAACGCTAATACGTGTTGTTTCGTTCAAAACTATTTCTAGCTTCTGCTGCGTCCGATAACTTTGTATCTCACATCAGAGTTACTGGAGTCCGTCCAAACGTCAAATAACATGATAGATGAGTAAGGATCGATTAGATACATCACAGGAACAACGCTAATATGTGTTGTTTCGTTTAAAACTATTTCCAGCTGCTGCTGCGTCCGAAAACGTCGTATATCACATCAGAGTTACTGGGGTCCATCGAAACGTCAAATAACATGATAGATGAGTAAGGATCGATTAGATACATCACAGGAACAACGCTAATGCGTGTTGTTTTGCTTATAACTATTTCCAGCTTCTGCTGCCTCAGAAAACGTCGTATCTCACATCAGAGCTACTGGAGTCCATCGAAACGCCAAATAACATGATAGATAAGTAAGGATCGATTAGATACTACACAGGAACAACGCTAATGCGTGTTGTTTCGTTTAAAACTATTTCTAGCTTCAGCTCCGTCCGAGAACTTCGTATCTCACATCTAAGTTACTGGATTCCATCGAAACGCCAAATAACATGATAGATGAGTAAGGATCGATTAGATACATCACAGGAACAACGCTAATGCGTGTTGTTTCGTTTAAAACTGTTTCCAGCTTCTGCTGCGTCCGAGAACATCGTATCTCACGTCAGGGTTACTGGAGTCCATCCAAACGTCAAATAACATGATAGATGAGTAAGGATCGATTAGATACATCACAGGAACAACGCTAATGCGTGTTGTTTTGCTTATAACTATTTCCAGTTTCTGCTGCCTCAGAAAACGTCGTATCTCACATCAGAGCTACTGGAGTCCATCGAAACGCCAAATAACATGATAGATGAGTAAGGATCGATTAGATACATCACAGGAACAACGCTAATACGTGTTGTTTCGTTTAAAACTATTTCTAGCTTCAGCTTCGTCCGAGAACTTCGTATCTCACATCTAAGTTACTGGATTCCATCGAAACGCCAAATAACATGATAGATGAGTAAGGATCGATTAGATACATCACAGGAACAACGCTAATACGTGTTGTTTCATTTAAAACTATTTCCAGCTTCAGCTGCGTCCGAGAACTTCGTATCTCACATCAAAGTTACTGGAGTCCATCGAAATGCCAAATAACATAATAGATGAGTAAGGATCGATTAGATACATCACAGGAACAACGCTAATGCGTGTTGTTTCGTTTAAAACTATTTCCAGCTTCTGCTGCGTCCGAAAACGTCGTATCTCACATCAGAGCTACTGGAGTCCATCGAAACGCCAAATAACATGATAGATGAGTAAGGATCGATTAGATACATCACAGGAACAACGCTAATACGTGTTGTTTCATTTAAAACTATTTCAAGCTTCAGCTGCGTCCGAGAACTTCGTATATCACATCAAAGTTACTGGAGTCCATCGAAATGCCAAATAACATAATAGATGAGTAAGGATCGATTAGATACATCACAGGAACAACGCTAATGCGTGTTGCTTCGTTTAAAACTATTTCGAGCTTCTGCTGCGTCCGAAAACTTCGTATCTCACATCAGAGCTACTGGAGTCCATCGAAACGCCAAGTAACATGATATATGAGTAAGGATCGATTAGATACAGCACAGGAACAACGCTAATACGTGTTGTTTCATTTAAAACTATTTCCAGCTTCAGCTGCGTCCGAGAACTTCGTATCTCTCATCAAAGTTACTGGAGTCCATCGATACGCCAAATAACATGATAGATGAGTAAGGATCGATTAGATACATCACAGGAACAACGCTAATGCGTGTTGTTTCGTTTAAAACTATTTCCAGCTTCTGCTGCGTAAGAGGACATCGTATCTCACGTCAGGGTTACCGGAGTCCATCGAAACGTCAAATAACATGATAGATAAGTAAGGATCGATTAGATGCAGCACAGGAACAACGCTAATACGTGTTCTTTCGTTCAAAACTATTTCCAGCTTCTACTGCGTCCGAGAACTTTGTATCTCTCATCAGAGTTACTGGAGTCCTTCCAAACGTCAAATAACATGATAGATGAGTAAGGATCGATTAGATACATCACAGGAACAACGCTAATACGTGTTGTTTCATTTAAAACTATTTCCAGCTTCAGCTGCGTCCGAGAACTTCGTATCTCACATCAAAGTTACTGGAGTCCATCGAAACGCCAAATAACATGATAGATGAGTAAGGATCGATTAGATACATCACAGGAACAACGCTAATGCGTGTTGTTTCGTTTAAAACTATTTCCAGCTTCTGCTGCGTCCGAGAACATCGTATCTCACGTCAGGGTTACTGGAGTCCATCGAAACGTCAAATAACATGATAGATAAGTAAGGATCGATTAGATGCAGCACAGGAACAACGCTAATACGTGTTGTTTCGTTCAAAACTATTTCTAGCTTCTGCTGCGTCCGATAACTTTGTATCTCACATCAGAGTTACTGGAGTCCGTTCAAACGTCAAATAACATGATAGATGAGTAAGGATCGATTAGATACATCACAGGAACAACGCTAATATGTGTTGTTTCGTTTAAAACTATTTCCAGCTGCTGCTGCGTCCGAAAACGTCGTATATCACATCAGAGTTACTGGAGTCCATCGAAATGTCAAATAACATGATAGATAAGTATGGATCGATTAGATACTACACAGGAACAACGCTAATGCGTGTTGTTTCGTTTAAAACTATTTCTAGCTTCAGCTCCGTCCGAGAACTTCGTATCTCACATCTAAGTTACTGGATTCCATCGAAACGCCAAATAACATGATAGATGAGTAAGGAGCGATTAGATACATCACAGGAACAACGCTAATGCGTGTTGTTTCGTTTAAAACTGTTTCCAGCTTCTGCTGCGTCCGAGAACATCGTATCTCACATCAGGGTTACTGGAGTCCATCCAAACGTCAAATAACATGATAGATGAGTAAGGATCGATTAGATACATCACAGGAACAACGCTAATGCGTGTTGTTTCGTTTATAACTATTTCCAGCTTCTGCTGCCTCAGAAAACGTCGTATCTCACATCAGAGCTACTGGAGTCCATCGAAACGCCAAATAACATGATAGATGAGTAAGGATCGATTAGATACATCACAGGAACAACGCTAATACGTGTTGTTTCATTTAAAACTATTTCCAGCTTCAGCTGCGTCCGAGAACTTCGTATCTCACATCAAAGTTACTGGAGTCCATCGAAATGCCAAATAACATGATAGATGAATAAGGATCGATTAGATACATCACAGGAACAACGCTAATGCGTGTTGCTTTGTTTAAAACTATTTCCAGCTTCTGCTGCGTCCGAAAACTTCGTATCTCACATCAGAGTTACTGGAGTCCATCGAAATGCCAAATAACATAATAGATGAGTAAGGATCGATTAGATACATCACAGGAACAACGCTAATGCGTGTTGCTTCGTTTAAAACTATTTCCAGCTTCTGCTGCGTCCGAAAACTTCGTATCTCACATCAGAGCTACTGGAGTCCATCGAAACGCCAAGTAACATGATATGTGAGCAAGGATCGATTAGATACAGCACAGGAAAAACGCTAATACGTGTTGTTTCGTTTACAACTATTTCCAGCTTCAGCTGCGTCCGAGAACTTCGTATCTCACATCAAAGTTACTGGAGTCCATCGAAACGCCAAATAACATGATAGATGAGTAAGGATCGATTAGATACATCACAGGAACAACGCTAATGCGTGTTGTTTCGTTTAAAACTATTTCCAGCTTCTGCTGCGTCCGAAAACGTCGTATCTCACATCAGAGCTACTGGAGTCCATCGAAACGCCAAATAACATTATAGATGAGTAAGGATCGATTAGATACATCACAGGAACATCGCTAATGTGTGTTGTTTCGTTTAAAACTATTTCCAGTTTCTGCTGCGTCCGAAAACGTCGTATCTCACATCAGAGTTACTGGAGTCCATCGAAACGTCAAATAACATGATAGATAAGTAAGGATCGATTAGATACAGCACAGGAACAACGCTAATACGTGTTGTTTCGTTTAAAAGTATTTCCAGCTCCTGCTGCGTCCCAAAACTTTGTATCTCACATCAGACTTACTGGAGTCCATCCAAACTTCAAATAACATATTAGATAAGTAAGGATCGTTTAGATACATCACAGGAACAACGCTAATACGTGTTGTTTCGTTCAAAACTATTTCCAGCTTCTGCTGCGTCCGAAATCTTTGTATCTCACATCAGACATACTGGAGTCCATCCAAACGTTAAATAACATGTTAGATAAGTAAGGATCGTTTAGATACATCACAGGAACAACGCTAATACGTGTTGTTTCGTTCAAAACTATTTCCAGCTTCTACTGCGTCCGAGAACTTTGTATCTCACATCAGAGTTACTGGAGTCCGTCCAAGCGTCTAATAACATGATAGATGAGTAAGGATCGTTTAGATACATCACAGGAACATCGCTAATACGTGTTGTTTCGTTTAAAACTATTTCCAGCTTCTGCTGCGTCCGAAAACGTCGTATCTCACATCAGAGTTACTGGAGTCCATCGAAACGTCAAATAACATGATAGAAAAGTAAGGATCGTTTAGATACATCACAGGAACAACGCTAATACGTGTTGTTTCGTTCAAAACTATTTCCAGCTTCTGCTGCGTCCGAAATCTTTGTATCTCTCATCAGAGTTACTGGAGTCCATCCAAACGTCAAATAACATGATAGATGAGTAAGGATCGATTAGATACATCACAGGAACAACGCTAATACGTGTTGTTTCGTTTAAAACTATTTCCAGTTTCTGCTGCGTCCGAAAACGTCGTATCTCACATCAGAGTTACTGGAGTCCATCGAAACGTCAAATAACATGATAGAAAAGTAAGGATCGTTTAGATACATTACAGGAACAACGCTAATACGTGTTGTGTCGTTCAAAACTATTTCCAGCTTCTGCTGCGTCCGAAATCATTGTATCTTACATCAAAGTTACTGGAGTCCATCGAAACGCCAAATAACATGATAGATGAGTAAGGATCGATTAGATACATCACAGGAACAACGCTAATGCGTGTTGTTTCGTTTAAAACTATTTCCAGCTTCTGCTGCGTCCGAAAACGTCGTATCTCACATCAGAGCTACTGGAGTCTATCGAAACGCCAAATAACATTATAGATGAGTAAGGATCGATTAGATACATCACAGGAACATCGCTAATGTGTCTTGTTTCGTTTAAAACTATTTCCAGTTTCTGCTGCGTCCGAAAACGTCGTATCTCACATCAGAGTTAATGGAGTCCATCGAAACGTCAAATAACATGATAGATAAGTAAGGATCGATTAGATACAGCACAGGAACAACGCTAATACGTGTTGTTTCGTTTAAAACTATTTCCAGCTCCTGCTGCGTCCCAAAACTTTGTATCTCACATCAGACTTACTGGAGTCCATCCAAACTTCAAATAACATGTTAGATAAGTAAGGATCGTTTAGATACATCACAGGAACAACGCTAATACGTGTTGTTCCGTTCAAAACTATTTCCAGCTTCTGCTGCGTCCGAAATCTTTGTATCTCTCATCAGAGTTACTGGAGTCCATCCAAACGTCAAATAACATAATAGATGAGTATGGATCGATTAGATACATCACAGGAACAACGCTAATACGTGTTGTATCGTTTAAAACTATTTCCAGCTTCTGCTGCGTCCGAAAACGTAGTATCTCACATCAGAGATACTGGAGTCCATCGAAACGTCAAATAACATGATAGATAAGTAAGGATCGATTAGATACAGCACAGGAACAACGCTAATACGTGTTGTTTCGTTCAAAACTATTTCTAGCTTCTGCTGCGTCCGATAACTTTGTATCTCACATCAGAGTTACTGGAGTCCGTCCAAACGTCAAATAACATGATAGATGAGTAAGGATCGATTAGATACATCACAGGAACAACGCTAATATGTGTTGTTTCGTTTAAAACTATTTCCAGCTGCTGCTGCGTCCGAAAACGTCGTATATCACATCAGAGTTACTGGGGTCCATCGAAACGTCAAATAACATGATAGATGAGTAAGGATCGATTAGATACATCACAGGAACAACGCTAATGCGTGTTGTTTTGCTTATAACTATTTCCAGCTTCTGCTGCCTCGGAAAACGTCGTATCTCACATCAGAGCTACTGGAGTCCATCGAAACGCCAAATAACATGATAGATAAGTAAGGATCGATTAGATACTACACAGGAACAACGCTAATGCGTGTTGTTTCGTTTAAAACTATTTCTAGCTTCAGCTCCGTCCGAGAACTTCGTATCTCACATCTAAGTTACTGGATTCCATCGAAACGCCAAATAACATGATAGATGAGTAAGGATCGATTAGATACATCACAGGAACAACGCTAATGCGTGTTGTTTCGTTTAAAACTGTTTCCAGCTTCTGCTGCGTCCGAGAACATCGTATCTCACGTCAGGGTTACTGGAGTCCATCCAAACGTCAAATAACATGATAGATGAGTAAGGATCGATTAGATACATCACAGGAACAACGCTAATGCGTGTTGTTTTGCTTATAACTATTTCCAGCTTCTGCTGCCTCAGAAAACGTCGTGTCTCACATCAGAGCTACTGGAGTCCATCGAAACGCCAAATAACATGATAGATGAGTAAGGATCGATTAGATACATCACAGGAACAACGCTAATACGTGTTGTTTCGTTTAAAACTATTTCTAGCTTCAGCTTCGTCCGAGAACTTCGTATCTCACATCTAAGTTACTGGATTCCATCGAAACGCCAAATAACATGATAGATGAGTAAGGATCGATTAGATACATCACAGAAACAACGCTAATACGTGTTGTTTCGTTCAAAACTATTTCCAGCTTCTACTGCGTCCGAGAACTTTGTATCTCACATCAGAGTTACTGGAGTCCGTCCAAACGTCTAATAACATGATAGATGAGTAAGGATCGTTTAGATACATCACAGGAACATCGCTAATACGTGTTGTTTCGTTTAAAACTATTTCCAGCTTCTGCTGCGTCCGAAATCTTTGTATCTCTCATCAGAGTTACTGGAGTCCATCCAAACGTCAAATAACATGATAGATGAGTAAGGATCGATTAGATACATCACAGGAACAACGCTAATACGTGTTGTTTCGTTTAAAACTATTTCCAGTTTCTGCTGCGTCCGAAAACGTCGTGTCTCACATCAGAGTTACTGGAGTCCATCGAAACGTCAAATAACATTATAGATGAGTAAGGATCGATTAGATACATCACAGGAACATCGCTAATGTGTCTTGTTTCGTTTAAAACTATTTCCAGTTTCTGCTGCGTCCGAAAACGTCGTATCTCACATCAGAGTTAATGGAGTCCATCGAAACGTCAAATAACATGATAGATAAGTAAGGATCGATTAGATACAGCACAGGAACAACGCTAATACGTGTTGTTTCGTTTAAAACTATTTCCAGCTCCTGCTGCGTCCCAAAACTTTGTATCTCACATCAGACTTACTGGAGTCCATCCAAACTTCAAATAACATGTTAGATAAGTAAGGATCGTTTAGATACATCACAGGAACAACGCTAATACGTGTTGTTCCGTTCAAAACTATTTCCAGCTTCTGCTGCGTCCGAAATCTTTGTATCTCTCATCAGAGTTACTGGAGTCCATCCAAACGTCAAATAACATAATAGATGAGTATGGATCGATTAGATACATCACAGGAACAACGCTAATACGTGTTGTATCGTTTAAAACTATTTCCAGCTTCTGCTGCGTCCGAAAACGTAGTATCTCACATCAGAGATACTGGAGTCCATCGAAACGTCAAATAACATGATAGATAAGTAAGGATCGATTAGATACAGCACAGGAACAACGCTAATACGTGTTGTTTCGTTCAAAACTATTTCTAGCTTCTGCTGCGTCCGATAACTTTGTATCTCACATCAGAGTTACTGGAGTCCGTCCAAACGTCAAATAACATGATAGATGAGTAAGGATCGATTAGATACATCACAGGAACAACGCTAATATGTGTTGTTTCGTTTAAAACTATTTCCAGCTGCTGCTGCGTCCGAAAACGTCGTATATCACATCAGAGTTACTGGGGTCCATCGAAACGTCAAATAACATGATAGATGAGTAAGGATCGATTAGATACATCACAGGAACAACGCTAATGCGTGTTGTTTTGCTTATAACTATTTCCAGCTTCTGCTGCCTCAGAAAACGTCGTATCTCACATCAGAGTTACTGGAGTCCATCGAAACGCCAAATAACATGATAGATAAGTAAGGATCGATTAGATACTACACAGGAACAACGCTAATGCGTGTTGTTTCGTTTAAAACTATTTCTAGCTTCAGCTCCGTCCGAGAACTTCGTATCTCACATCTAAGTTACTGGATTCCATCGAAACGCCAAATAACATGATAGATGAGTAAGGATCGATTAGATACATCACAGGAACAACGCTAATGCGTGTTGTTTCGTTTAAAACTGTTTCCAGCTTCTGCTGCGTCCGAGAACATCGTATCTCACGTCAGGGTTACTGGAGTCCATCCAAACGTCAAATAACATGATAGATGAGTAAGGATCGATTAGATACATCACAGGAACAACGCTAATGCGTGTTGTTTTGCTTATAACTATTTCCAGCTTCTGCTGCCTCAGAAAACGTCGTATCTCACATCAGAGCTACTGGAGTCCATCGAAACGCCAAATAACATGATAGATGAGTAAGGATCGATTAGATACATCACAGGAACAACGCTAATACGTGTTGTTTCGTTTAAAACTATTTCTAGCTTCAGCTTCGTCCGAGAACTTCGTATCTCACATCTAAGTTACTGGATTCCATCGAAACGCCAAATAACATGATAGATGAGTAAGGATCGATTAGATACATCACAGGAACAACGCTAATACGTGTTGTTTCATTTAAAACTATTTCCAGCTTCAGCTGCGTCCGAGAACTTCGTATCTCACATCAAAGTTACTGGAGTTCATCGAAATGCCAAATAACATAATAGATGAGTAAGGATCGATTAGATACATCACAGGAACAACGCTAATGCGTGTTGTTTCGTTTAAAACTATTTCCAGCTTCTGCTGCGTCCGAAAACGTCGTATCTCACATCAGAGCTACTGGAGTCCATCGAAACGCCAAATAACATGATAGATGAGTAAGGATCGATTAGATACATCACAGGAACAACGCTAATACGTGTTGTTTCATTTAAAACTATTTCAAGCTTCAGCTGCGTCCGAGAACTTCGTATATCACATCAAAGTTACTGGAGTCCATCGAAATGCCAAATAACATAATAGATGAGTAAGGATCGATTAGATACATCACAGGAACAACGCTAATGCGTGTTGCTTCGTTTAAAACTATTTCCAGCTTCTGCTGCGTCCGAAAACTTCGTATCTCACATCAGAGCTACTGGAGTCCATCGAAACGCCAAGTAACATGATATATGAGTAAGGATCGATTAGATACAGCACAGGAACAACGCTAATACGTGTTGTTTCATTTAAAACTATTTCCAGCTTCAGCTGCGTCCGAGAACTTCGTATCTCTCATCAAAGTTACTGGAGTCCATCGATACGCCAAATAACATGATAGATGAGTAAGGATCGATTAGATACATCACAGGAACAACGCTAATGCGTGTTGTTTCGTTTAAAACTATTTCCAGCTTCTGCTGCGTAAGAGGACATCGTATCTCACGTCAGGGTTACCGGAGTCCATCGAAACGTCAAATAATATGATAGATAAGTAAGGATCGATTAGATGCAGCACAGGAACAACGCTAATACGTGTTCTTTCGTTCAAAACTATTTCCAGCTTCTACTGCGTCCGAGAACTTTGTATCTCTCATCAGAGTTACTGGAGTCCTTCCAAACGTCAAATAACATGATAGATGAGTAAGGATCGATTAGATACATCACAGGAACAACGCTAATACGTGTTGTTTCATTTAAAACTATTTCCAGCTTCAGCTGCGTCCGAGAACTTCGTATCTCACATCAAAGTTACTGGAGTCCATCGAAACGCCAAATAACATGATAGATGAGTAAGGATCGATTAGATACATCACAGGAACAACGCTAATGCGTGTTGTTTCGTTTAAAACTATTTCCAGCTTCTGCTGCGTCCGAGAACATCGTATCTCACGTCAGGGTTACTGGAGTCCATCGAAACGTCAAATAACATGATAGATAAGTAAGGATCGATTAGATGCAGCACAGGAACAACGCTAATACGTGTTGTTTCGTTCAAAACTATTTCTAGCTTCTGCTGCGTCCGATAACTTTGTATCTCACATCAGAGTTACTGGAGTCCGTTCAAATGTCAAATAACATGATAGATGAGTAAGGATCGATTAGATACATCACAGGAACAACGCTAATATGTGTTGTTTCGTTTAAAACTATTTCCAGCTGCTGCTGCGTCCGAAAACGTCGTATATCACATCAGAGTTACTGGAGTCCATCGAAATGTCAAATAACATGATAGATAAGTAAGGATCGATTAGATACTACACAGGAACAACGCTAATGCGTGTTGTTTCGTTTAAAACTATTTCTAGCTTCAGCTCCGTCCGAGAACTTCGTATCTCACATCTAAGTTACTGGATTCCATCGAAACGCCAAATAACATGATAGATGAGTAAGGATCGATTAGATACATCACAGGAACAACGCTAATGCGTGTTGTTTCGTTTAAAACTGTTTCCAGCTTCTGCTGCGTCCGAGAACATCGTATCTCACATCAGGGTTACTGGAGTCCATCCAAACGTCAAATAACATGATAGATGAGTAAGGATCGATTAGATACATCACAGGAACAACGCTAATGCGTGTTGTTTCGTTTATAACTATTTCCAGCTTCTGCTGCCTCAGAAAACGTCGTATCTCACATCAGAGCTACTGGAGTCCATCGAAACGCCAAATAACATGATAGATGAGTAAGGATCGATTAGATACATCACAGGAACAACGCTAATACGTGTTGTTTCATTTAAAACTATTTCCAGCTTCAGCTGCGTCCGAGAACTTCGTATCTCACATCAAAGTTACTGGAGTCCATCGAAATGCCAAATAACATGATAGATGAATAAGGATCGATTAGATACATCACAGGAACAACGCTAATGCGTGTTGCTTCGTTTAAAACTATTTCCAGCTTCTGCTGCGTCCGAAAACTTCGTATCTCACATCAGAGTTACTGGAGTCCATCGAAATGCCAAATAACATAATAGATGAGTAAGGATCGATTAGATACATCACAGGAACAACGCTAATGCGTGTTGCTTCGTTTAAAACTATTTCCAGCTTCTGCTGCGTCCGAAAACTTCGTATCTCACATCAGAGCTACTGGAGTCCATCGAAACGCCAAGTAACATGATATGTGAGCAAGGATCGATTAGATACAGCACAGGAAAAACGCTAATACGTGTTGTTTCGTTTACAACTATTTCCAGCTTCAGCTGCGTCCGAGAACTTCGTATCTCACATCAAAGTTACTGGAGTCCATCGAAACGCCAAATAACATGATAGATGAGTAAGGATCGATTAGATACATCACAGGAACAACGCTAATGCGTGTTGTTTCGTTTAAAACTATTTCCAGCTTCTGCTGCGTCCGAAAACGTCGTATCTCACATCAGAGCTACTGGAGTCCATCGAAACGCCAAATAACATTATAGATGAGTAAGGATCGATTAGATACATCACAGGAACATCGCTAATGTGTGTTGTTTCGTTTAAAACTATTTCCAGTTTCTGCTGCGTCCGAAAACGTCGTATCTCACATCAGAGTTACTGGAGTCCATCGAAACGTCAAATAACATGATAGATAAGTAAGGATCGATTAGATACAGCACAGGAACAACGCTAATACGTGTTGTTTCGTTTAAAAGTATTTCCAGCTCCTGCTGCGTCCCAAAACTTTGTATCTCACATCAGACTTACTGGAGTCCATCCAAACTTCAAATAACATATTAGATAAGTAAGGATCGTTTAGATACATCACAGGAACAACGCTAATACGTGTTGTTTCGTTCAAAACTATTTCCAGCTTCTGCTGCGTCCGAAATCTTTGTATCTCACATCAGACATACTGGAGTCCATCCAAACGTTAAATAACATGTTAGATAAGTAAGGATCGTTTAGATACATCACAGGAACAACGCTAATACGTGTTGTTTCGTTCAAAACTATTTCCAGCTTCTACTGCGTCCGAGAACTTTGTATCTCACATCAGAGTTACTGGAGTCCGTCCAAACGTCTAATAACATGATAGATGAGTAAGGATCGTTTAGATACATCACAGGAACATCGCTAATACGTGTTGTTTCGTTTAAAACTATTTCCAGCTTCTGCTGCGTCCGAAAACGTCGTATCTCACATCAGAGTTACTGGAGTCCATCGAAACGTCAAATAACATGATAGAAAAGTAAGGATCGTCTAGATACATCACAGGAACAACGCTAATACGTGTTGTTTCGTTCAAAACTATTTCCAGCTTCTGCTGCGTCCGAAATCTTTGTATCTCTCATCAGAGTTACTGGAGTCCATCCAAACGTCAAATAACATGATAGATGAGTAAGGATCGATTAGATACATCACAGGAACAACGCTAATACGTGTTGTTTCGTTTAAAACTATTTCCAGTTTCTGCTGCGTCCGAAAACGTCGTATCTCACATCAGAGTTACTGGAGTCCATCGAAACGTCAAATAACATGATAGAAAAGTAAGGATCGTTTAGATACATTACAGGAACAACGCTAATACGTGTTGTGTCGTTCAAAACTATTTCCAGCTTCTGCTGCGTCCGAAATCATTGTATCTTACTTCAAAGTTACTGGAGTCCATCGAAACGCCAAATAACATGATAGATGAGTAAGGATCGATTAGATACATCACAGGAACAACGCTAATGCGTGTTGTTTCGTTTAAAACTATTTCCAGCTTCTGCTGCGTCCGAAAACGTCGTATCTCACATCAGAGCTACTGGAGTCTATCGAAACGCCAAATAACATTATAGATGAGTAAGGATCGATTAGATACATCACAGGAACATCGCTAATGTGTCTTGTTTCGTTTAAAACTATTTCCAGTTTCTGCTGCGTCCGAAAACGTCGTATCTCACATCAGAGTTAATGGAGTCCATCGAAACGTCAAATAACATGATAGATAAGTAAGGATCGATTAGATACAGCACAGGAACAACGCTAATACGTGTTGTTTCGTTTAAAACTATTTCCAGCTCCTGCTGCGTCCCAAAACTTTGTATCTCACATCAGACTTACTGGAGTCCATCCAAACTTCAAATAACATGTTAGATAAGTAAGGATCGTTTAGATACATCACAGGAACAACGCTAATACGTGTTGTTCCGTTCAAAACTATTTCCAGCTTCTGCTGCGTCCGAAATCTTTGTATCTCTCATCAGAGTTACTGGAGTCCATCCAAACGTCAAATAACATAATAGATGAGTATGGATCGATTAGATACATCACAGGAACAACGCTAATACGTGTTGTATCGTTTAAAACTATTTCCAGCTTCTGCTGCGTCCGAAAACGTAGTATCTCACATCAGAGATACTGGAGTCCATCGAAACGTCAAATAACATGATAGATAAGTAAGGATCGATTAGATACAGCACAGGAACAACGCTAATACGTGTTGTTTCGTTCAAAACTATTTCTAGCTTCTGCTGCGTCCGATAACTTTGTATCTCACATCAGAGTTACTGGAGTCCGTCCAAACGTCAAATAACATGATAGATGAGTAAGGATCGATTAGATACATCACAGGAACAACGCTAATATGTGTTGTTTCGTTTAAAACTATTTCCAGCTGCTGCTGCGTCCGAAAACGTCGTATATCACATCAGAGTTACTGGGGTCCATCGAAACGTCAAATAACATGATAGATGAGTAAGGATCGATTAGATACATCACAGGAACAACGCTAATGCGTGTTGTTTTGCTTATAACTATTTCCAGCTTCTGCTGCCTCAGAAAACGTCGTATCTCACATCAGAGCTACTGGAGTCCATCGAAACGCCAAATAACATGATAGATAAGTAAGGATCGATTAGATACTACACAGGAACAACGCTAATGCGTGTTGTTTCGTTTAAAACTATTTCTAGCTTCAGCTCCGTCCGAGAACTTCGTATCTCACATCTAAGTTACTGGATTCCATCGAAACGCCAAATAACATGATAGATGAGTAAGGATCGATTAGATACATCACAGGAACAACGCTAATGCGTGTTGTTTCGTTTAAAACTGTTTCCAGCTTCTGCTGCGTCCGAGAACATCGTATCTCATGTCAGGGTTACTGGAGTCCATCCAAACGTCAAATAACATGATAGATGAGTAAGGATCGATTAGATACATCACAGGAACAACGCTAATGCGTGTTGTTTTGCTTATAACTATTTCCAGCTTCTGCTGCCTCAGAAAACGTCGTATCTCACATCAGAGCTACTGGAGTCCATCGAAACGCCAAATAACATGATAGATGAGTAAGGATCGATTAGATACATCACAGGAACAACGCTAATACGTGTTGTTTCGTTTAAAACTATTTCTAGCTTCAGCTTCGTCCGAGAACTTCGTATCTCACATCTAAGTTACTGGATTCCATCGAAACGCCAAATAACATGATAGATGAGTAAGGATCGATTAGATACATCACAGGAACAACGCTAATACGTGTTGTTTCATTTAAAACTATTTCCAGCTTCAGCTGCGTAAGAGAACTTCGTATCTCACATCAAAGTTACTGGAGTCCATCGAAATGCCAAATAACATAATAGATGAGTAAGGATCGATTAGATACATCACAGGAACAACGCTAATGCGTGTTGTTTCGTTTAAAACTATTTCCAGCTTCTGCTGCGTAAGAGAACATCGTATCTCACGTCAGGGTTACCGGAGTCCATCGAAACGTCAAATAACATGATAGATAAGTAAGGATCGATTAGATGCAGCACAGGAACAACGCTAATACGTGTTCTTTCGTTCAAAACTATTTCCAGCTTCTACTGCGTCCGAGAACTTTGTATCTCTCATCAGAGTTTCTGGAGTCCTTCCAAACGTCAAATAACATGATAGATGAGTAAGGATCGATTAGATACATCACAGGAACAACGCTAATACGTGTTGTTTCATTTAAAACTATTTCCAGCTTCAGCTGCGTCCGAGAACTTCGTATCTCACATCAAAGTTACTGGAGTCCATCGAAACGCCAAATAACATGATAGATGAGTAAGGATCGATTAGATACATCACAGGAACAACGCTAATGCGTGTTGTTTCGTTTAAAACTATTTCCAGCTTCTGCTGCGTCCGAGAACATCGTATCTCACGTCAGGGTTACTGGAGTCCATCGAAACGTCAAATAACATGATAGATAAGTAAGGATCGATTAGATGCAGCACAGGAACAACGCTAATACGTGTTGTTTCGTTCAAAACTATTTCTAGCTTCTGCTGCGTCCCAAAACTTTGTATCTCACATCAGACTTACTGGAGTCCATCCAAACGTCAAATAACATGTTAGATAAGTAAGGATCGTTTAGACACATCACAGGAACAACGCTAATACGTGTTGTTTCGTTCAAAACTATTTCCAGCTTCTGCTGCGTCAGAAAATTTCGAATCTCACATTAGAGTTACTGGAGTTCATCCAAACGTCAAATAACATGATAGATAAGTAAGGATCGATTAGATACAGCACAGGAACAACGCTAATACGTGTTGTTTCGTTTAAAACTATTTCCAGCTCCTGCTGCGTCCAAAAACTTTGTATCTCACATCAGACTTACTGGATTCCATCCAAACGTCAAATAACATGTTAGATAAGTAAGGATCGTTTAGATACATCACAGGAACAACGCTAATACGTGTTGTTTCGTTCAAAACTATTTCCAGCTTCTACTGCGTCCGAGAACTTTGAATCTCTCATCAGAGTTACTGGAGTCCGTCCAAACGTCAATTAACATGATAGATGAGTAAGGATCGATTAGATACATCACAGGAACAACGCTAATACGTGTTGTTTCGTTTAAAACTATTTCCAGCTCCTGCTGCGTCCCAAAACTTTGTATCTCACATCAGACTTACTGGAGTCCATCCAAACGTCAAATAACATGTTAGATAAGTAAGGATCCTTTAGATACATCACAGGAACAACGCTAATAGGTGTTGTTTCGTTCAAAACTATATCCAGCTTCTGCTGCGTCCGAAATCTTTGTATCTCTCATCAGAGATACTGGAGTCCATCCAAACGTCAAATAACATGATAGATGAGTAAGGATCGATTAGATACATCACAGGAACGACGCTAATACGTGTTGTTTCGTTTAAAACTATTTCCAGCTTCTGCTGCGTCCGAGAACTTCGTATCTCACGTCAGGGTTACTGGAGTCCATCCAAACGTCAAATAACATGATAGATAAGTAAGGATCGATTAGATACATCACAGGAACAACGCTAATACGTGTTGTTTCGTTTAAAACTATTTCCAGCTTCTGCTGCGTCCGAAAACGTCGTATCTCACATCAGAGTTACTGGAGTCCATCGAAACGTCAAATAACATGATAGATAAGTAAGGATCGATTAGATACAGCACAGGAACAACGCTAATACGTGTTGTTTCGTTTAAAACTATTTCCAGCTCCTGCTGCGTCCAAAAACTTTGTATCTCACATCAGACTTACTGGAGTCCATCCAAACGTCAAATAACATGTTAGATAAGTAAGGATCGTTTAGATACATCACAGGAACAACGCTAATACGTGTTGTTTCGTTCAAAACTATTCCCAGCTTCTGCTGCGTCCGAGAACTTTGTATCTCACATCAGAGTTACTGGAGTCCGTCCAAACGTCAAATAACATGATAGATGAGTAAGGATCGTTTAGATACATCACAGGAACATCGCTAATGCGTGTTGTTTCGTTTAAAACTATTTCCAGCTTCTGCTGCGTCCGAAAACTTCGTATCTCAAATCAGAGTTACTGGAGTCCATCGAAACGTCAAATAACATGATAGATAAGTAAGGATCGATTAGATACAGCACAGGAACAACGCTAATACCTGTTGTTTCGTTTGAAACTATTTCCAGCTTCAGCTGCGTCCGAGAACTTCGTATCTCACATCAAAGTTACTGGAGTCCATCGAAACGCCAAATAACATGATAAATGAGTAAGGATCGATTAGATACATCACAGGAACAACGCTAATGCGTGTTGTTTCGTTTAAAACTATTTCCAGCTCCTGCTGCGTCCGAGAACTTTGTATCTCACATCAGAGTTACTGGAGTCTGTCCAAACGTCAAATAACATGATAGATGAGTAAGGATCGTTTAGATACATCACAGGAACAACGCTAATACGTGTTGTTTCGTTTAAAACTATTTCCAGCTCCTGCTGCGTCCAAAAACTTTGTATCTCACATCAGACTTACTGGAGTCCATCCAAACGTCAAATAACATGTTAGATAAGTAAGGATTGTTTAGATACATCACAGGAACAACGCTAATAGGTGTTGTTTCGTTCAAAACTATTTCCAGCTTCTACTGCGTCCGAGAACTTTGAATCTCTCATCAGAGTTACTGGAGTCCGTCCAAACGTCAATTAACATGATAGATGAGTAAGGATCGATTAGATACATCACAGGAACAACGCTAATACGTGTTGTATCGTTTAAAACTATTTCCAGCTTCTGCTGCGTCCGAAAACTTCG
This sequence comes from Prosopocoilus inquinatus, assembly GCA_036172665.1. Taxonomy (NCBI): domain Eukaryota; kingdom Metazoa; phylum Arthropoda; class Insecta; order Coleoptera; family Lucanidae; genus Prosopocoilus; species Prosopocoilus inquinatus. The sequence continues at coordinate 45,598,032 of CM069871.1, read as the reverse complement.
TATCTCACATCAGAGTTACTGGAGTCCATCGAAACGTCAAATAACATGATAGATAAGTAAGGATCGATTAGATACAGCACAGGAACAACGCTAATACGTGTTGTTTCGTTTAAAACTATTTCCAGCTCCTGCTGCGTCGCAAAACTTTTTATCTCACATCAGACTTACTGGAGTCCATCCAAACGTCAAATAACATGTTAGATAAGTAAGGATCCTTTAGATACATCACAGGAACAACGCTAATAGGTGTTGTTTCGTTCAAAATTATTTCCAGCTTCTGCTGCGTCCGAGAACTTTGTATCTCACATCAGAGTTACTGGAGTCCGTCCAAACGTCAATTAACATGATAGATGAGTAAGGATCGTTTAGATACATCACAGGAACAACGCTAATACATGTTGTTTCGTTTAAAACTATTTCCAGCTCCTGCTGCGTCCAAAAACTTTGTATCTCACATCAGACTTACTGGAGTCCATCCAAACGTCAAATAACATGTTAGATAAGTAAGGATCGTTTAGATACATCACAGGAACGACGCTAATACGTGTTGTTTCGTTCAAAACTATTTCCAGCTTCTGCTGCGTCCGAAAATTTCGTATCTCACATTAGAGTTACTGGAGTTCATCCAAACGTCAAATAACATGATAGATAAGTAAGGATCGATTAGATACAGCACAGGAACAACGCTAATACGTGTTGTTTCGTTCAAAACTATTTCCAGCTTCTGCTGCGTCCGATAACTTTGTATCTCACATCAGAGTTACTGGAGTCCGTCGAAACGTCAAATAACATGATAGATGAGTAAGGATCGATTAGATACATCACAGGAACAACGCTAATACGTGTTGTTTCGTTTAAAACTATTTCCAGCTTCTGCTGCGTCCGAGAACTTCGTATCTCACGTCAGGGTTACTGGAGTCCATCCAAACGTCAAATAACATGATAGATAAGTAAGGATCGATTAGATACATCACAGGAACAACGCTAATACGTGTTGTTTCGTTTAAAACTATTTCCAGCTTCTGCTGCGTCCGAAAACGTCGTATCTCACATCAGAGTTACTGGAGTCCATCGAAACGTCAAATAACATGATAGATAAGTAAGGATCGATTAGATACAGCACAGGAACAACGCTAATACGTGTTGTTTCGTTTAAAACTATTTCCAGCTCCTGCTGCGTCCAAAAACTTTGTATCTCACATCAGACTTACTGGAGTATATCCAAACGTTAAATAACATGTTAGATAAGTAATGATCGTTTAGATACATCACAGGAACAACGCTAATGCGTGTTGTTTCGTTCAAAATTATTTCCAGCTTCTGCTGCGTCCGAGAAATTTGTATCTCACATCAGAGTTACTGGAGTCCGTCCAAACGTCAAATAACATGATAGATGGGTAAGTATCGTTTAGATACATCACAGGAACATCGCTAATGCGTGTTGTTTCGTTTAAAACTATTTCCAGCTTCTGCTGCGTCCGAAAACTTCGTATCTCACATCAGAGTTACTGGAGTCCATCGAAACGTCAAATAACATGATAGATAAGTAAGGATCGATTAGATACAGCACAGGAACAACGCTAATACCTGTTGTTTCGTTTGAAACTATTTCCAGCTTCAGCTGCGTCCGAGAACTTCGTATCTCACATCAGAGTTACTGGAGTCCATCGAAACGTCAAATAACATGATAGATAAGTAAGGATCGATTAGATACAGCACAGGAACAACGCTAATACCTGTTGTTTCGTTTAAAACTATTTCCAGCTCCTGCTGCGTCCCAAAACTTTGTATCTCACATCAGACTTACTGGAGTCCATCCAAACGTCAAATAACATGTTAGATAAGTAAGGATCGTTTAGATACGTCACAGGAACAACGCTAATAGGTGTTGTTTCGTTCAAAACTATATCCAGCTTCTGCTGCGTCCGAAATCTTTGTATCTCTCATCAGAGTTACTGGAGTCCATCCAAACGCCAAATAACATGATAGATGAGTAAGGATCGATTAGATACATCACAGGAACAACGCTAATACGTGTTGTTTCGTTTAAAACTATTTCCAGCTTCTGCTGCGTCCGAGAACTTCGTATCTCACGTCAGGGTTACTGGAGTCCATCCAAACGTCAAATAACATGATAGATAAGTAAGGATCGATTAGATACATCACAGGAACAACGCTAATGCGTGTTGTTTCGTTTAAAACTATTTCCAGCTTCTGCTGCGTCCGAGAACTTCGTATCTCACGTCAGGGTTACTGGAGTCCATCCAAACGTCAAATAACATGATAGATAAGTAAGGATCGATTAGATACATCACAGCAACATCGCTAATGCGTGTTGTTTCGTTTAAAACTATTTCCAGCTTCTGCTGCGTCCGAAAACTTCGTATCTCACATCAGAGTTACTGGAGTCCATCGAAACGCCAAATAACATGATAGATGAGTAAGGATCGATTAGATACAGCACAGGAACAACGCTAATGCGTGTTGTTTCGTTTAAAACTATTTCCAGCTTATGCTGCGTCCGAGAACTTTGTATCTCACATCAGAGTTACTGGAGTCCGTCCAAACGTCAAATAACATGATAGATGAGTAAGGATCGATTAGATACATCACAGGAACAACGCTAATACCTGTTGTTTCGTTTAAAACGATTTCCAGCTTCTGCTGCGTCCGAGAACTTCGTATCTCACGTCAGGGTTACTGGAGTCCATCCAAACGTCAAATAACATGATAGATAAGTAAGGATCGATTAGATACATCACAGGAACAACGCTAATACGTGTTGTTTCGTTTAAAACTATTTCCAGCTTCAGCTGCGTCCGAGAACTTCGTATCTCACATCAAAGTTACTGGAGTACATCGAAACGCCAAATAACATGATAGATGAGTAAGGATCGATTAGATAGAGCACAGGAACAACGCTAATACGTGTTGTTTCGTTTAAAACTATTTCCAGCTCCTGCTGCGTCCGAGAACTTTGTATCTCACATCAGAGTTTCTGGAGTCCGTCCAAACGTCAAATAACATGATAGATGAGTAAGGATCGTTTAAATACATCACAGGAACAACGCTAATACGTGTTGTTTCGTTTAAAACTATTTCCAGCTCCTGCGGCGTCCAAAAACTTTGTATCTCACATCAAAGTTACTGGAGTCCATCGAAACGCCAAATAACATGATAGATGAGTAAGAATCGATTAGATACATCACAGGAACAACGCTAATGCGTGTTGTTTCGTTTAAAACTATTTCCAGCTTCTGCTGCGTCCGAAAACGTCGTATCTCACATCAGAGCTACTGGAGTCCATCGAAACGCCAAGTAACATGATATATGAGTAAGGATCGATTAGATACAGCACAGGAACAACGCTAATACGTGTTGTTTCGTTTGAAACTATTTCCAGCTTCTACTGCGTCCGAGAACTTTGAATCTCTCATCAGAGTTACTGGAGTCCGTCCAAACGTCAAATAACATGATAGATGAGTAAGGATCGATTAGATACATCACAGGAACAACGCTAATACGTGTTGTTTCGTTTAAAACTATTTCCAGCTCCTGCTGCGTCCAAAAACTTTGTATCTCACATCAAAGTTACTGGAGTCCATCGAAACGCCAAATAACATGATAGATGAGTAAGGATCGATTAGATACATCACAGGAACAACGCTAATACGTGTTGTTTCATTTAAAATTATTTCCAGCTTCAGCTGCGTCCGAGAACTTCGTATCTCACATCAAAGTTACTGGAGTCCATCGAAATGCCAAATAACATAATAGATGAGTAAGGATCGATTAGATACATCACAGGAACAACGCTAATGCGTGTTGCTTAGTTTAAAACTATTTCCAGCTTCTGCTGCGTCCGAAAACGTCGTATCTCACATCAGAGCTACTGGAGTCCATCGAAACGCCAAGTAACATGATGTATGAGTAAGGATCGATTAGATACAGCACAGGAACAACGCTAATACGTGTTGTTTCGTTTGAAACTATTTCCAGCTTCTACTGGGTCCGAGAACTTTGAATCTCTCATCAGAGATACTGGAGTCCGTCCAAACGTCAAATAACATGATAGATGAGTAAGGATCGATTAGATACATCACAGGAACAACTCTAATACGTGTTGTTTCGTTTAAAACTATTTCCAGCTTCTGCTGCGTCCGAAAACGTCGTATCTCGTCCGAAAACGTCGTATCTCACATAAGAGCTACTGGAGTCCATCGAAACGCCAAGTAACATGATATATGAGTAAGGATCGATTAGATACAGCACAGGAACAACGCTAATACGTGTTGTTTCGTTTAAAACTATTTCCAGCTCCTGCTGCGTCCGAGTACTTTGTATCTCACATCAGAGCTACTGGAGTCTGTCCAAACGTCAAATAACATGATAGATGAGTAAGGATCGTTTAGATACATCACAGGAACAACGCTAATACGTGTTGTTTCGTTTAAAACTATTTCCAGCTCCTGCTGCGTCCAAAAACTTTGTATCTCACATCAGACTTACTGGATTCCATCCAAACGTCAAATAACATGTTAGATAAGTAAGGATCGTTTAGATACATCACAGGAACAACGCTAATACGTGTTGTTTCGTTCAAAACTATTTCCAGCTTCTACTGCGTCCGAGAACTTTGAATCTCTCATCAGAGTTACTGGAGTCCGTCCAAACGTCAATTAACATGATAGATGAGTAAGGATCGATTAGATACATCACAGGAACAACGCTAATACGTGTTGTTTCGTTTAAAACTATTTCCAGCTCCTGCTGCGTCCCAAAACTTTGTATCTCACATCAGACTTACTGGAGTCCATCCAAACGTCAAATAACATGTTAGATAAGTAAGGATCCTTTAGATACATCACAGGAACAACGCTAATAGGTGTTGTTTCGTTCAAAACTATTTCCAGCTTCTACTGCGTCCGAGAACTTTGAATCTCTCATCAGAGTTACTGGAGTCCGTCCAAACGTCAATTAACATGATAGATGAGTAAGGATCGATTAGATACATCACAGGAACAACGCTAATACGTGTTGTTTCGTTTAAAACTATTTCCAGCTCCTGCTGCGTCCCAAAACTTTGTATCTCACATCAGACTTACTGGAGTCCGTCCAAACGTCAAATAACATGATAGATGAGTAAGGATCGTGTAGATACATCACAGGAACATCGCTAATGCGTGTTGTTTCGTTTAAAACTATTTCCAGCTTCTGCTGCGTCCGAGAACTTCGTATCTCACATCAGAGTTACTGGAGTCCATCGAAACGTCAAATAACATGATAGATAAGTAAGGATCGATTAGATATATCACAGGAACAACGCTAATACGTGGTGTTTCGTTTAGAACTATTTCCAGCTTCTGCTGCGTCCGAGAACTTCGTATCTGACATTAGAGTTACTGGAGTCCATCCAAACGTCAAATAACATGATAGATAAGTAAGGATCTATTAGATACAGCACAGGAACAACGCTAATACGTGTTGTTTCTTTCAAAACTATTTATAGCTTCTGCTGCTTCCGATAACTTTGTATTTCACATCAGAGTTACTGGAGTCCGTCAAAACGTCAAATAACATGATAGATGAGTAAGGATCGATTATGTACATCACAGGAATAACGATAATATGTGTTATTTCGTTTAAAACTATTTCCAGCTGCTGCTGCGTCCGAAAACGTCGTATATCACATCAGAGTTACTGGAGTCTATCGAAACGCCAAATAACATGATAGATGAGTAAGGATCGATTAGATACTACACAGGAACAACGCTAATGCGTGTTGTTTCGTTTAAAACTATTTCCAGCTTCTGCTGCGTCCGAGAACATCGTATCTCACGTCAGGGTTACTGGAGTCCATCCAAACGTCAAATAACATGTTAGATAAGTAAGGATCGTTTAGATACATCACAGGAACAACGCTAATACGTGTTGTTTCGTTTAAAACTATTTCCAGCTCCTGCTGCGTCCAAAAACTTTGTATCTCACATCAGAGTTACTGGAGTCCATCGAAACGTCAAATAACATGATAGATAAGTAAGGATCGATTAGATACAGCACAGGAACAAAGCTAATACGTGTTGTTTCGTTCAAAATTATTTCCAGCTTCTGCTGTGTCCGAGAACTTTGTATCTCACATCAGAGTTACTGGAGTCCGTCCAAACGTCAAATAACATGATAGATGAGTAAGGATCGTTTAGATACATCACAGGAACAACGCTAATGCGTGTTGTTTCGTTTAAAACTATTTCCAGCTTCTGCTGCGTCCGAAAACGTCGTATCTCACATCAGAGCTACTGGAGTCCATCGAAACGCCAAGTAACATGATAGATGAGTAAAGATCGATTAGATACATCACAAGAACAACGCTAATACGTGTTGTTTCGTTTAAAACTATTTCCAGCTTCAGCTGCGTCCGAGAACTTCGTATCTCACATCAAAGTTACTGGAGTCCATCGAAACGCCAAATAACATGATAGATGAGTAAGGATCGATTAGATACATCACAGGAACAACGCTAATGCGTGTTGTTTCGTTTAAAACTATTTCCAGCTTCTGCTGCGTCCGAAAACGTCGTATCTCACATCAGAGCTACTGGAGTCCATCGAAACGCCAAATAACATGATAGATGAGTAAGGATCGATTAGATACATCACAGGAACAACGCTAATGCGTGTTGTTTCGTTTAAAACTATTTCCAGCTTCTGCTGCGTCCGAAAACGTCGTATCTCACATAAGAGCTACTGGAGTCCATCGAAACGCCAAGTAACATGATATATGAGTAAGGATCGATTAGATAGAGCACAGGAACAACGCTAATACGTGTTGTTTCGTTTAAAACTATTTCCAGCTCCTGCTGCGTCCGAGAACTTTGTATCTCACATCAGAGTTGCTGGAGTCCATCCAAACGTCAAATAACATGATAGATGAGTAAGGATCGATTATGTACATCACAGGAATAACGCTAATATGTGTTCTTTCGTTTAAAACTATTTCCAGCTGCTGCTGCGTCCGAAAACGTCGTATATCACATCAGAGTTACTGGAGTCTATCGAAACGTCGAATAACATGATAGATGAGTAAGGATCGATTAGATACTACACAGGAACAACGCGAATGCGTGTTGTTTCGTTTAAAACTATTTCCAGCTTCTGCTGCGTCCGAGAACATCGTATCTCACGTCAGGGTTACTGGAGTCCATCCAAACGTCAAATAACATGTTAGATAAGTAAGGATCGTTTAGATACATCACAGGAACAACGCTAATACGTGTTGTTTCGTTTAAAACTATTTCCAGCTCCTGCTGCGTCCAAAAACTTTGTATCTCACATCAGACTTACTGGAGTCCATCCAAACGTTAAATAACATGTTAGATAAGTAAGGATCGTTTAGATACATCACAGGAACAACGCTAATACGTGTTGTTTCGTTCAAAATTATTTCCAGCTTCTGCTGCGTCCGAGAACTTTGTATCTCACATCAGAGTTACTGGAGTCCGTCCAAACGTCAAATAACATGATAGATGAGTAAGGATCGTTTAGATACATCACAGGAACATCGCTAATGCGTGTTGTTTCGTTTAAAACTATTTCCAGCTTCTGCTGCGTCCGAAAACTTCGTATCTCACATCAGAGTTACTGGAGTCCATCGAAACGTCAAATAACATGATAGATAAGTAAGGATCGATTAGATACAGCACAGGAACAACGCTAATACGTGTTGTTTCGTTCAAAATTATTTCCAGCTTCTGCTGTGTCCGAGAACTTTGTATCTCACATCAGAGTTACTGGAGTCCGTCCAAACGTCAAATAACATGATAGATGAGTAAGGATCGTTTAGATACATCACAGGAACAACGCTAATGCGTGTTGTTTCGTTTAAAACTATTTCCAGCTTCTGCTGCGTCCGAAAACTTCGTATCTCACATCAGAGCTACTGGAGTCCATCGAAACGCCAAATAACATGATAGATGAGTAAAGATCGATTAGATACATCACAGGAACAACGCTAATACGTGTTGTTTCGTTTAAAACTATTTCCAGCTTCTGCTGCGTCCGAAAACGTCGTATCTCACATCAGAGCTACTGGAGTCCATCGAAACGCCAAGTAACATGATATATGAGTAAGGATCGATTAGATACAGCACAGGAACAACGCTAATACGTGTTGTTTCGTTTGAAACTATTTCCAGCTTCTACTGCGTCCGAGAACTTTGAATCTCTCATCAGAGTTACTGGAGTCCGTCCAAACGTCAAATAACATGATAGATGAGTAAGGATCGATTAGATACATCACAGGAACAACGCTAATACGTGTTGTTTCGTTTAAAACTATTTCCAGCTCCTGCTGCGTCCAAAAACTTTGTATCTCACATCAAAGTTACTGGAGTCCATCGAAACGCCAAATAACATGATAGATGAGTAAGGATCGATTAGATACATCACAGGAACAACGCTAATGCGTGTTGTTTCGTTTAAAACTATTTCCAGCTTCTGCTGCGTCCGAAAACGTCGTATCTCACATCAGAGCTACTGGAGTCCATCGAAACGCCAAGTAACATGATGTATGAGTAAGGATCGATTAGATACAGCACAGGAACAACGCTAATACGTGTTGTTTCGTTTGAAACTATTTCCAGCTTCTACTGGGTCCGAGAACTTTGAATCTCTCATCAGAGATACTGGAGTCCGTCCAAACGTCAAATAACATGATAGATGAGTAAGGATCGATTAGATACATCACAGGAACAACGCTAATACGTGTTGTTTCGTTTAAAACTATTTCCAGCTTCTGCTGCGTCCGAAAACGTCGTATCTCACATAAGAGCTACTGGAGTCCATCGAAACGCCAAGTAACATGATATATGAGTAAGGATCGATTAGATACAGCACAGGAACAACGCTAATACGTGTTGTTTCGTTTAAAACTATTTCCAGCTCCTGCTGCGTCCGAGTACTTTGTATCTCACATCAGAGTTACTGGAGTCTGTCCAAACGTCAAATAACATGATAGATGAGTAAGGATCGTTTAGATACATCACAGGAACAACGCTAATACGTGTTGTTTCGTTTAAAACTATTTCCAGCTCCTGCTGCGTCCAAAAACTTTGTATCTCACATCAGACTTACTGGATTCCATCCAAACGTCAAATAACATGTTAGATAAGTAAGGATCGTTTAGATACATCACAGGAACAACGCTAATACGTGTTGTTTCGTTCAAAACTATTTCCAGCTTCTACTGCGTCCGAGAACTTTGAATCTCTCATCAGAGTTACTGGAGTCCGTCCAAACGTCAATTAACATGATAGATGAGTAAGGATCGATTAGATACATCACAGGAACAACGCTAATACGTGTTGTTTCGTTTAAAACTATTTCCAGCTCCTGCTGCGTCCCAAAACTTTGTATCTCACATCAGACTTACTGGAGTCCATCCAAACGTCAAATAACATGTTAGATAAGTAAGGATCCTTTAGATACATCACAGGAACAACGCTAATAGGTGTTGTTTCGTTCAAAACTATATCCAGCTTCTGCTGCGTCCGAAATCTTTGTATCTCTCATCAGAGATACTGGAGTCCATCCAAACGTCAAATAACATGATAGATGAGTAAGGATCGATTAGATGCATCACAGGAACAACGCTAATACGTGTTGTTTCGTTTAAAACTATTTCCAGCTTCTGCTGCGTCCGAGAACTTCGTATCTCACGTCAGGGTTACTGGAGTCCATCCAAACGTCAAATAACATGATAGATAAGTAAGGATCGATTAGATACATCACAGGAACAACGCTAATACGTGTTGTTTCGTTTAAAACTATTTCCAGCTTCTGCTGCGTCCGAAAACGTCCTATCTCACATCAGAGTTACTGGAGTCCATCGAAACGTCAAATAACATGATAGATAAGTAAGGATCGATTAGATACAGCACAGGAACAACGCTAATACGTGTTGTTTCGTTTAAAACTATTTCCAGCTCCTGCTGCGTCCAAAAACTTTGTATCTCTCATCAGAGATACTGGAGTCCATCCAAACGTCAAATAACATGATAGATAAGTAAGGATCGATTAGATACAGCACAGGAACAACGCTAATGCGTGTTGTTTCGTTCAAAACTATTTCCAGCTCCTGCTGCGTCCCAAAACTTTGTATCTCACATCAGACTTACTGGAGTCCATCCAAACGTCAAATAACATGTTAGATAAGTAAGGATCCTTTAGATACATCACAGGAACAACGCTAGTAGGTGTTGTTTCGTTCAAAATTATTTCCAGCTTCTGCTGCGTCCGAGAACTTTGTATCTCACATCAGAGTTACTGGAGTCCGTCCAAACGTCAAATAACATGATAGATGAGTAAGGATCGTTTAGATACATCACAGGAACAACGCTAATACGTGTTGTTTCGTTTAAAACTATTTCCAGCTCCTGCTGCGTCCAAAAACTTTGTATCTCACATCAGACTTACTGGAGTCCATCCAAATGTCAAATAACATGTTAGATAAGTAAGGATCGTTTAGATACATCACAGGAACGACGCTAATACGTGTTGTTTCGTTCAAAACTATTTCCAGCTTCTGCTGCGTCCGAAAATTTCGTATCTCACATTAGAGTTACTGGAGTTCATCCAAACGTCAAATAACATGATAGATAAGTAAGGATCGATTAGATACAGCACAGGAACAACGCTAATACGTGTTGTTTCGTTCAAAACTATTTCCAGCTTCTGCTGCGTCCGATAACTTTGTATCTCACATCAGAGTTACTGGAGTCCGTCCAAACGTCAAATAACATGATAGATGAGTAAGGATCGATTAGATACATCACAGGAACAACGCTAATACGTGTTGTTTCGTTTAAAACTATTTCCAGCTTCTGCTGCGTCCGAAAACGTCGTATCTCACATCAGAGTTACTGGAGTCCATCGAAACGTCAAATAACATGATAGATAAGTAAGGATCGATTAGATACAGCACAGGAACAACGCTAATACGTGTTGTTTCGTTTAAAACTATTTCCAGCTCCTGCTGCGTCCAAAAACTTTGTATCTCACATCAGACTTACTGGAGTCCATCCAAACGTTAAATAACATGTTAGATAAGTAATGATCGTTTAGATACATCACAGGAACAACGCTAATACGTGTTGTTTCGTTCAAAATTATTTCCAGCTTCTGCTGCGTCCGAGAACTTTGTATCTCACATCAGAGTTACTGGAGTCCGTCCAAACGTCAAATAACATGATAGATGAGTAAGGATCGTTTAGATACATCACAGGAACATCGCTAATGCGTGTTGTTTCGTTTAAAACTATTTCCAGCTTCTGCTGCGTCCGAAAACTTCGTATCTCACATCAGAGTTACTGGAGTCCATCGAAACGTCAAATAACATGATAGATAAGTAAGGATCGATTAGATACAGCACAGGAACAACGCTAATACCTGTTGTTTCGTTTGAAACTATTTCCAGCTTCAGCTGCGTCCGAGAACTTCGTATCTCACATCAAAGTTACTGGAGTCCATCGAAACGCCAAATAACATGATAAATGAGTAAGGATCGATTAGATAAATCACAGGAACAACGCTAATGCGTGTTGTTTCGTTTAAAACTATTTCCAGCTTCTGCTGCGTCCGAAAATGTCGTATCTCACATAAGAGCTACTGGAGTCCATCGAAACGCCAAGTAACATGATAGATGAGTAAGGATCGATTAGATACAGCACAGGAACAACGCTAATACGTGTTGTTTCGTTTAAAACTATTTCCAGCTCCTGCTGCGTCCGAGAACTTTGTATCTCACATCAGAGTTACTGGAGTCTGTCCAAACGCCAAATAACATGATAGATGAGTAAGGATCGTTTAGATACATCACAGGAACAACGCTAATACGTGTTGTTTCGTTTAAAACTATTTCCAGCTCCTGCTGCGTCCAAAAACTTTGTATCTCACATCAGACTTACTGGAGTCCATCCAAACGTCAAATAACATGTTAGATAAGTAAGGATCGTTTAGATACATCACAGGAACAACGCTAATACGTGTTGTTTCGTTAAAAACTATTTCCAGCTTCTACTGCGTCCGAGAACTTTGAATATCTCATCAGAGTTACTGGAGTCCGTCCAAACGTCAAATAACATGATAGATGAGTAAGGATCGATTAGATACATCACAGGAACAACGCTAATACGTGTTGTATCGTTTAAAACTATTTCCAGCTTCTGCTGCGTCCGAAAACTTCGTATCTCACATCAGAGTTACTGGAGTCCATCGAAACGTCATATAACATGATAGATAAGTAAGGATCGATTAGATACAGCACAGGAACAACGCTAATACGTGTTGTTTCGTTTAAAACTATTTCCAGCTCCTGCTGCGTCCCAAAACTTTGTATCTCACATCAGACTTACTGGAGTCCATCCAAACGTCAAATAACATGTTAGATAAGTAAGGATCGTTTAGACACATCACAGGAACAACGCTAATACGTGTTGTTTCGTTCAAAACTATTTCCAGCTTCTGCTGCGTCAGAAAATTTCGAATCTCACATTAGAGTTACTGGAGTTCATCCAAACGTCAAATAACATGATAGATAAGTAAGGATCGATTAGATACAGCACAGGAACAACGCTAATACGTGTTGTTTCGTTTAAAACTATTTCCAGCTCCTGCTGCGTCCAAAAACTTTGTATCTCACATCAGACTTACTGGATTCCATCCAAACGTCAAATAACATGTTAGATAAGTAAGGATCGTTTAGATACATCACAGGAACAACGCTAATACGTGTTGTTTCGTTCAAAACTATTTCCAGCTTCTACTGCGTCCGAGAACTTTGAATCTCTCATCAGAGTTACTGGAGTCCGTCCAAACGTCAATTAACATGATAGATGAGTAAGGATCGATTAGATACATCACAGGAACAACGCTAATACGTGTTGTTTCGTTTAAAACTATTTCCAGCTCCTGCTGCGTCCCAAAACTTTGTATCTCACATCAGACTTACTGGAGTCCATCCAAACGTCAAATAACATGTTAGATAAGTAAGGATCCTTTAGATACATCACAGGAACAACGCTAATAGGTGTTGTTTCGTTCAAAACTATATCCAGCTTCTGCTGCGTCCGAAATCTTTGTATCTCTCATCAGAGATACTGGAGTCCATCCAAACGTCAAATAACATGATAGATGAGTAAGGATCGATTAGATACATCACAGGAACGACGCTAATACGTGTTGTTTCGTTTAAAACTATTTCCAGCTTCTGCTGCGTCCGAGAACTTCGTATCTCACGTCAGGGTTACTGGAGTCCATCCAAACGTCAAATAACATGATAGATAAGTAAGGATCGATTAGATACATCACAGGAACAACGCTAATACGTGTTGTTTCGTTTAAAACTATTTCCAGCTTCTGCTGCGTCCGAAAACGTCGTATCTCACATCAGAGTTACTGGAGTCCATCGAAACGTCAAATAACATGATAGATAAGTAAGGATCGATTAGATACAGCACAGGAACAACGCTAATACGTGTTGTTTCGTTTAAAACTATTTCCAGCTCCTGCTGCGTCCAAAAACTTTGTATCTCACATCAGACTTACTGGAGTCCATCCAAACGTCAAATAACATGTTAGATAAGTAAGGATCGTTTAGATACATCACAGGAACAACGCTAATACGTGTTGTTTTGTTCAAAACTATTCCCAGCTTCTGCTGCGTCCGAGAACTTTGTATCTCACATCAGAGTTACTGGAGTCCGTCCAAACGTCAAATAACATGATAGATGAGTAAGGATCGTTTAGATACATCACAGGAACATCGCTAATGCGTGTTGTTTCGTTTAAAACTATTTCCAGCTTCTGCTGCGTCCGAAAACTTCGTATCTCACATCAGAGTTACTGGAGTCCATCGAAACGTCAAATAACATGATAGATAAGTAAGGATCGATTAGATACAGCACAGGAACAACGCTAATACCTGTTGTTTCGTTTGAAACTATTTCCAGCTTCAGCTGCGTCCGAGAACTTCGTATCTCACATCAAAGTTACTGGAGTCCATCGAAACGCCAAATAACATGATAAATGAGTAAGGATCGATTAGATACATCACAGGAACAACGCTAATGCGTGTTGTTTCGTTTAAAACTATTTCCAGCTCCTGCTGCGTCCGAGAACTTTGTATCTCACATCAGAGTTACTGGAGTCTGTCCAAACGTCAAATAACATGATAGATGAGTAAGGATCGTTTAGATACATCACAGGAACAACGCTAATACGTGTTGTTTCGTTTAAAACTATTTCCAGCTCCTGCTGCGTCCAAAAACTTTGTATCTCACATCAGACTTACTGGAGTCCATCCAAACGTCAAATAACATGTTAGATAAGTAAGGATTGTTTAGATACATCACAGGAACAACGCTAATAGGTGTTGTTTCGTTCAAAACTATTTCCAGCTTCTACTGCGTCCGAGAACTTTGAATCTCTCATCAGAGTTACTGGAGTCCGTCCAAACGTCAATTAACATGATAGATGAGTAAGGATCGATTAGATACATCACAGGAACAACGCTAATACGTGTTGTATCGTTTAAAACTATTTCCAGCTTCTGCTGCGTCCGAAAACTTCGTATCTCACATCAGAGTTACTGGAGTCCATCGAAACGTCAAATAACATGATAGATAAGTAAGGATCGATTAGATACAGCACAGGAACAACGCTAATACGTGTTGTTTCGTTTAAAACTATTTCCAGCTCCTGCTGCGTCGCAAAACTTTTTATCTCACATCAGACTTACTGGAGTCCATCCAAACGTCAAATAACATGTTAGATAAGTAAGGATCCTTTAGATACATCACAGGAACAACGCTAATAGGTGTTGTTTCGTTCAAAATTATTTCCAGCTTCTGCTGCGTCCGAGAACTTTGTATCTCACATCAGAGTTACTGGAGTCCGTCCAAACGTCAATTAACATGATAGATGAGTAAGGATCGTTTAGATACATCACAGGAACAACGCTAATACATGTTGTTTCGTTTAAAACTATTTCCAGCTCCTGCTGCGTCCAAAAACTTTGTATCTCACATCAGACTTACTGGAGTCCATCCAAACGTCAAATAACATGTTAGATAAGTAAGGATCGTTTAGATACATCACAGGAACGACGCTAATACGTGTTGTTTCGTTCAAAACTATTTCCAGCTTCTGCTGCGTCCGAAAATTTCGTATCTCACATTAGAGTTACTGGAGTTCATCCAAACGTCAAATAACATGATAGATAAGTAAGGATCGATTAGATACAGCACAGGAACAACGCTAATACGTGTTGTTTCGTTCAAAACTATTTCCAGCTTCTGCTGCGTCCGATAACTTTGTATCTCACATCAGAGTTACTGGAGTCCGTCGAAACGTCAAATAACATGATAGATGAGTAAGGATCGATTAGATACATCACAGGAACAACGCTAATACGTGTTGTTTCGTTTAAAACTATTTCCAGCTTCTGCTGCGTCCGAGAACTTCGTATCTCACGTCAGGGTTACTGGAGTCCATCCAAACGTCAAATAACATGATAGATAAGTAAGGATCGATTAGATACATCACAGGAACAACGCTAATACGTGTTGTTTCGTTTAAAACTATTTCCAGCTTCTGCTGCGTCCGAAAACGTCGTATCTCACATCAGAGTTACTGGAGTCCATCGAAACGTCAAATAACATGATAGATAAGTAAGGATCGATTAGATACAGCACAGGAACAACGCTAATACGTGTTGTTTCGTTTAAAACTATTTCCAGCTCCTGCTGCGTCCAAAAACTTTGTATCTCACATCAGACTTACTGGAGTATATCCAAACGTTAAATAACATGTTAGATAAGTAATGATCGTTTAGATACATCACAGGAACAACGCTAATGCGTGTTGTTTCGTTCAAAATTATTTCCAGCTTCTGCTGCGTCCGAGAAATTTGTATCTCACATCAGAGTTACTGGAGTCCGTCCAAACGTCAAATAACATGATAGATGAGTAAGTATCGTTTAGATACATCACAGGAACATCGCTAATGCGTGTTGTTTCGTTTAAAACTATTTCCAGCTTCTGCTGCGTCCGAAAACTTCGTATCTCACATCAGAGTTACTGGAGTCCATCGAAACGTCAAATAACATGATAGATAAGTAAGGATCGATTAGATACAGCACAGGAACAACGCTAATACCTGTTGTTTCGTTTGAAACTATTTCCAGCTTCAGCTGCGTCCGAGAACTTCGTATCTCACATCAGAGTTACTGGAGTCCATCGAAACGTCAAATAACATGATAGATAAGTAAGGATCGATTAGATACAGCACAGGAACAACGCTAATACCTGTTGTTTCGTTTAAAACTATTTCCAGCTCCTGCTGCGTCCCAAAACTTTGTATCTCACATCAGACTTACTGGAGTCCATCCAAACGTCAAATAACATGTTAGATAAGTAAGGATCGTTTAGATACGTCACAGGAACAACGCTAATAGGTGTTGTTTCGTTCAAAACTATATCCAGCTTCTGCTGCGTCCGAAATCTTTGTATCTCTCATCAGAGTTACTGGAGTCCATCCAAACGCCAAATAACATGATAGATGAGTAAGGATCGATTAGATACATCACAGGAACAACGCTAATACGTGTTGTTTCGTTTAAAACTATTTCCAGCTTCTGCTGCGTCCGAGAACTTCGTATCTCACGTCAGGGTTACTGGAGTCCATCCAAACGTCAAATAACATGATAGATAAGTAAGGATCGATTAGATACATCACAGGAACAACGCTAATGCGTGTTGTTTCGTTTAAAACTATTTCCAGCTTCTGCTGCGTCCGAGAACTTCGTATCTCACGTCAGGGTTACTGGAGTCCATCCAAACGTCAAATAACATGATAGATAAGTAAGGATCGATTAGATACATCACAGCAACATCGCTAATGCGTGTTGTTTCGTTTAAAACTATTTCCAGCTTCTGCTGCGTCCGAAAACTTCGTATCTCACATCAGATTTACTGGAGTCCATCGAAACGCCAAATAACATGATAGATGAGTAAGGATCGATTAGATACAGCACAGGAACAACGCTAATGCGTGTTGTTTCGTTTAAAACTATTTCCAGCTTATGCTGCGTCCGAGAACTTTGTATCTCACATCAGAGTTACTGGAGTCCGTCCAAACGTCAAATAACATGATAGATGAGTAAGGATCGATTAGATACATCACAGGAACAACGCTAATACCTGTTGTTTCGTTTAAAACGATTTCCAGCTTCTGCTGCGTCCGAGAACTTCGTATCTCACGTCAGGGTTACTGGAGTCCATCCAAACGTCAAATAACATGATAGATAAGTAAGGATCGATTAGATACATCACAGGAACAACGCTAATACGTGTTGTTTCGTTTAAAACTATTTCCAGCTTCAGCTGCGTCCGAGAACTTCGTATCTCACATCAAAGTTACTGGAGTACATCGAAACGCCAAATAACATGATAGATGAGTAAGGATCGATTAGATAGAGCACAGGAACAACGCTAATACGTGTTGTTTCGTTTAAAACTATTTCCAGCTCCTGCTGCGTCCGAGAACTTTGTATCTCACATCAGAGTTTCTGGAGTCCGTCCAAACGTCAAATAACATGATAGATGAGTAAGGATCGTTTAAATACATCACAGGAACAACGCTAATACGTGTTGTTTCGTTTAAAACTATTTCCAGCTCCTGCGGCGTCCAAAAACTTTGTATCTCACATCAAAGTTACTGGAGTCCATCGAAACGCCAAATAACATGATAGATGAGTAAGAATCGATTATATACATCACAGGAACAACGCTAATGCGTGTTGTTTCGTTTAAAACTATTTCCAGCTTCTGCTGCGTCCGAAAACGTCGTATCTCACATCAGAGCTACTGGAGTCCATCGAAACGCCAAGTAACATGATATATGAGTAAGGATCGATTAGATACAGCACAGGAACAACGCTAATACGTGTTGTTTCGTTTGAAACTATTTCCAGCTTCTACTGCGTCCGAGAACTTTGAATCTCTCATCAGAGTTACTGGAGTCCGTCCAAAAGTCAAATAACATGATAGATGAGTAAGGATCGATTAGATACATCACAGGAACAACGCTAATACGTGTTGTTTCGTTTAAAACTATTTCCAGCTCCTGCTGCGTCCAAAAACTTTGTATCTCACATCAAAGTTACTGGAGTCCATCGAAACGCCAAATAACATGATAGATGAGTAAGGATCGATTAGATACATCACAGGAACAACGCTAATGCGTGTTGTTTCGTTTAAAACTATTTCCAGCTTCTGCTGCGTCCGAAAACGTCGTATCTCACATCAGAGCTACTGGAGTCCATCGAAACGCCAAGTAACATGATGTATGAGTAAGGATCGATTAGATACAGCACAGGAACAACGCTAATACTTGTTGTTTCGTTTGAAACTATTTCCAGCTTCTACTGGGTCCGAGAACTTTGAATCTCTCATCAGAGATACTGGAGTCCGTCCAAACGTCAAATAACATGATAGATGAGTAAGGATCGATTAGATACATCACAGGAACAACTCTAATACGTGTTGTTTCGTTTAAAACTATTTCCAGCTTCTGCTGCGTCCGAAAACGTCGTATCTCGTCCGAAAACGTCGTATCTCACATAAGAGCTACTGGAGTCCATCGAAACGCCAAGTAACATGATATATGAGTAAGGATCGATTAGATACAGCACAGGAACAACGCTAATACGTGTTGTTTCGTTTAAAACTATTTCCAGCTCCTGCTGCGTCCGAGTACTTTGTATCTCACATCAGAGTTACTGGAGTCTGTCCAAACGTCAAATAACATGATAGATGAGTAAGGATCGTTTAGATACATCACAGGAACAACGCTAATACGTGTTGTTTCGTTTAAAACTATTTCCAGCTCCTGCTGCGTCCAAAAACTTTGTATCTCACATCAGACTTACTGGATTCCATCCAAACGTCAAATAACATGTTAGATAAGTAAGGATCGTTTAGATACATCACAGGAACAACGCTAATACGTGTTGTTTCGTTCAAAACTATTTCCAGCTTCTACTGCGTCCGAGAACTTTGAATCTCTCATCAGAGTTACTGGAGTCCGTCCAAACGTCAATTAACATGATAGATGAGTAAGGATCGATTAGATACATCACAGGAACAACGCTAATACGTGTTGTTTCGTTTAAAACTATTTCCAGCTCCTGCTGCGTCCCAAAACTTTGTATCTCACATCAGACTTACTGGAGTCCATCCAAACGTCAAATAACATGTTAGATAAGTAAGGATCCTTTAGATACATCACAGGAACAACGCTAATAGGTGTTGTTTCGTTCAAAACTATATCCAGCTTCTGCTGCGTCCGAAATCTTTGTATCTCTCATCAGAGATACTGGAGTCCATCCAAACGTCAAATAACATGATAGATGAGTAAGGATCGATTAGATACATCACAGGAACAACGCTAATACGTGTTGTTTCGTTTAAAACTATTTCCAGCTTCTGCTGCGTCCGAGAACTTCTTATCTCACGTCAGGGTTACTGGAGTCCATCCAAACGTCAAATAACATGATAGATAAGTAAGGATCGATTAGATACATCACAGGAACAACGCTAATACGTGTTGTTTCGTTTAAAACTATTTCCAGCTTCTGCTGCGTCCGAAAACGTCCTATCTCACATCAGAGTTACTGGAGTCCATCGAAACGTCAAATAACATGATAGATAAGTAAGGATCGATTAGATACAGCACAGGAACAACGCTAATACGTGTTGTTTCGTTTAAAACTATTTCCAGCTCCTGCTGCGTCCAAAAAATTTGTATCTCACATCAGACTTACTGGAGTCCATCCAAATGTCAAATAACATGTTAGATAAGTAAGGATCGTTTAGATACATCACAGGAACGACGCTAATACGTGTTGTTTCGTTCAAAACTATTTCCAGCTTCTGCTGCGTCCGAAAATTTCGTATCTCAAATTAGAGTTACTGGAGTTCATCCAAACGTCAAATAACATGATAGATAAGTAAGGATCGATTAGATACAGCACAGGAACAACGCTAATACGTGTTGTTTCGTTCAAAACTATTTCCAGCTTCTGCTGCGTCCGATAACTTTGTATCTCACATCAGAGTTACTGGAGTCCGTCCAAACGTCAAATAACATGATAGATGAGTAAGGATCGATTAGATACATCACAGGAACAACGCTAATACGTGTTGTTTCGTTTAAAACTATTTCCAGCTTCTGCTGCGTCCGAAAACGTCGTATCTCACATCAGAGTTACTGGAGTCCATCGAAACGTCAAATAACATGATAGATAAGTAAGGATCGATTAGATACAGCACAGGAACAACGCTAATACGTGTTGTTTCGTTTAAAACTATTTCCAGCTCCTGCTGCGTCCAAAAACTTTGTATCTCACATCAGACTTACTGGAGTCCATCCAAACGTTAAATAACATGTTAGATAAGTAATGATCGTTTAGATACATCACAGGAACAACGCTAATACGTGTTGTTTCGTTCAAAATTATTTCCAGCTTCTGCTGCGTCCGAGAACTTTGTATCTCACATCAGAGTTACTGGAGTCCGTCCAAACGTCAAATAACATGATAGATGAGTAAGGATCGTTTAGATACATCACAGGAACATCGCTAATGCGTGTTGTTTCGTTTAAAACTATTTCCAGCTTCTGCTGCGTCCGAAAACTTCGTATCTCACATCAGAGTTACTGGAGTCCATCGAAACGTCAAATAACATGATAGATAAGTAAGGATCGATTAGATACAGCACAGGAACAACGCTAATACCTGTTGTTTCGTTTGAAACTATTTCCAGCTTCAGCTGCGTCCGAGAACTTCGTATCTCACATCAAAGTTACTGGAGTCCATCGAAACGCCAAATAACATGATAAATGAGTAAGGATCGATTAGATAAATCACAGGAACAACGCTAATGCGTGTTGTTTCGTTTAAAACTATTTCCAGCTTCTGCTGCGTCCGAAAAAGTCGTATCTCACATAAGAGCTACTGGAGTCCATCGAAACGCCAAGTAACATGATAGATGAGTAAGGATCGATTAGATACAGCACAGGAACAACGCTAATACGTGTTGTTTCGTTTAAAACTATTTCCAGCTCCTGCTGCGTCCGAGAAATTTGTATCTCACATCAGAGTTACTGGAGTCTGTCCAAACGTCAAATAACATGATAGATGAGTAAGGATCGTTTAGATACATCACAGGAACAACGCTAATACGTGTTGTTTCGTTTAAAACTATTTCCAGCTCCTGCTGCGTCCAAAAACTTTGTATCTCACATCAGACTTACTGGAGTCCATCCAAACGTCAAATAACATGTTAGATAAGTAAGGATCGTTTAGAGACATCACAGGAACAACGCTAATACGTGTTGTTTCGTTAAAAACTATTTCCAGCTTCTACTGCGTCCGAGAACTTTGAATATCTCATCAGAGTTACTGGAGTCCGTCCAAACGTCAAATAACATGATAGATGAGTAAGGATCGATTAGATACATCACAGGAACAACGCTAATACGTGTTGTATCGTTTAAAACTATTTCCAGCTTCTGCTGCGTCCGAAAACTTCGTATCTCACATCAGAGTTACTGGAGTCCATCGAAACGTCAAATAACATGATAGATAAGTAAGGATCGATTAGATACAGCACAGGAACAACGCTAATACGTGTTGTTTCGTTTAAAACTATTTCCAGCTCCTGCTGCGTCCCAAAACTTTGTATCTCACATCAGACTTACTGGAGTCCATCCAAACGTCAAATAACATGTTAGATAAGTAAGGATCGTTTAGATACATCACAGGAACAACGCTAATACGTGTTGTTTCGTTCAAAACTATTTCCAGATTCTGCTGCGTCAGAAAATTTCGTATCTCACATTAGAGTTACTGGAGTTCATCCAAACGTCAAATAACATGATAGATAAGTAAGGATCGATTAGATACAGCACAGGAACAACGCTAATACGTGTTGTTTCGTTTAAAACTATTTCCAGCTCCTGCTGCGTCCAAAAACTTTGTATCTCACATCAGATTTACTGGATTCCATCCAAACGTCAAATAACATGTTAGATAAGTAAGGATCGTTTAGATACATCACAGGAACAACGCTAATACGTGTTGTTTCGTTCAAAACTATTTCCAGCTTCTACTGCGTCCGAGAACTTTGAATCTCTCATCAGAGTTACTGGAGTCCGTCCAAACGTCAATTAACATGATAGATGAGTAAGGATCGATTAGATACATCACAGGAACAACGCTAATACGTGTTGTTTCGTTTAAAACTATTTCCAGCTCCTGCTGCGTCCCAAAACTTTGTATCTCACATCAGACTTACTGGAGTCCATCCAAACGTCAAATAACATGTTAGATAAGTAAGGATCCTTTAGATACATCACAGGAACAACGCTAATAGGTGTTGTTTCGTTCAAAACTATATCCAGCTTCTGCTGCGTCCGAAATCTTTGTATCTCTCATCAGAGATACTGGAGTCCATCCAAACGTCAAATAACATGATAGATGAGTAAGGATCGATTAGATACATCACAGGAACAACGCTAATACGTGTTGTTTCGTTTAAAACTATTTCCAGCTTCTGCTGCGTCCGAAAATTTCGTATCTCACATTAGAGTTACTGGAGTTCATCCAAACGTCAAATAACATGATAGATAAGTAAGGATCGATTAGATACAGCACAGGAACAACGCTAATACGTGTTGTTTCGTTTAAAACTATTTCCAGCTCCTGCTGCGTCCAAAAACTTTGTATCTCACATCAGACTTACTGGATTCCATCCAAACGTCAAATAACATGTTAGATAAGTAAGGATCGTTTAGATACATCACAGGAACAACGCTAATACGTGTTGTTTCGTTCAAAACTATTTCCAGCTTCTACTGCGTCCGAGAACTTTGAATCTCTCATCAGAGTTACTGGAGTCCGTCCAAACGTCAATTAACATGATAGATGAGTAAGGATCGATTAGATACATCACAGGAACAACGCTAATACGTGTTGTTTCGTTTAAAACTATTTCCAGCTCCTGCTGCGTCCCAAAACTTTGTATCTCACATCAGACTTACTGGAGTCCATCCAAACGTCAAATAACATGTTAGATAAGTAAGGATCCTTTAGATACATCACAGGAACAACGCTAATAGGTGTTGTTTCGTTCAAAACTATATCCAGCTTCTGCTGCGTCCGAAATCTTTGTATCTCTCATCAGAGATACTGGAGTCCATCCAAACGTCAAATAACATGATAGATGAGTAAGGATCGATTAGATACATCACAGGAACAACGCTAATACGTGTTGTTTCGTTTAAAACTATTTCCAGCTTCTGCTGCGTCCGAGAACTTCGTATCTCACGTCAGGGTTACTGGAGTCCATCCAAACGTCAAATAACATGATAGATAAGTAAGGATCGATTAGATACATCACAGGAACAACGCTAATACGTGTTGTTTCGTTTAAAACTATTTCCAGCTTCTGCTGCGTCCGAAAACCTCGTATCTCACATCAGAGTTACTGGAGTCCATCGAAACGTCAAATAACATGATAGATAAGTAAGGATCGATTAGATACATCACAGGAACATCGCTAATGCGTGTTGTTTCGTTTAAAACTATTTCCAGCTTCTGCTGCGTCCGAAAACTTCGTATCTCACATCAGAGTTACTGGAGTCCATCGAAACGTCAAATAACATGATAGATAAGTAAGGATCGATTAGATACAGCACAGGAACAACGCTAATACCTGTTGTTTCGTTTGAAACTATATCCAGCTTCAGCTGCGTCCGAGAACTTCGTATCTCACATCAAAGTTACTGGAGTCCATCGAAACGCCAAATAACATGATAAATGAGTAAGGATCGATTAGATAAATCACAGGAACAACGCTAATGCGTGTTGTTTCGTTTAAAACTATTTCCAGCTCCTGCTGCGTCCAAAAACTTTGTATCTCACATCAGACTTACTGGATTCCATCCAAACGTCAAATAACATGTTAGATAAGTAAGGATCGTTTAGATACATCACAGGAACAACGCTAATACGTGTTGTTTCGTTCAAAACTATTTCCAGCTTCTACTGCGTCCGAGAACTTTGAATCTCTCATCAGAGTTACTGGAGTCCGTCCAAACGTCAATTAACATGATAGATGAGTAAGGATCGATTAGATACATCACAGGAACAACGCTAATACGTGTTGTTTCGTTTAAAACTATTTCCAGCTCCTGCTGCGTCCCAAAACTTTGTATCTCACATCAGACTTACTGGAGTCCATCCAAACGTCAAATAACATGTTAGATAAGTAAGGATCCTTTAGATACATCACAGGAACAACGCTAATAGGTGTTGTTTCGTTCAAAACTATATCCAGCTTCTGCTGCGTCCGAAATCTTTGTATCTCTCATCAGAGATACTGGAGTCCATCCAAACGTCAAATAACATGATAGATGAGTAAGGATCGATTAGATACATCACAGGAACAACGCTAATACGTGTTGTTTCGTTTAAAACTATTTCCAGCTTCTGCTGCGTCCGAGAACTTCGTATCTCACGTCAGGGTTACTGGAGTCCATCCAAACGTCAAATAACATGATAGATAAGTAAGGATCGATTAGATACATCACAGGAACAACGCTAATACGTGTTGTTTCGTTTAAAACTATTTCCAGCTTCTGCTGCGTCCGAAAACGTCGTATCTCACATCAGAGTTACTGGAGTCCATCGAAACGTCAAATAACATGATAGATAAGTAAGGATCGATTAGATACATCACAGGAACATCGCTAATGCGTGTTGTTTCGTTTAAAACTATTTCCAGCTTCTGCTGCGTCCGAAAACTTCGTATCTCACATCAGAGTTACTGGAGTCCATCGAAACGTCAAATAACATGATAGATAAGTAAGGATCGATTAGATACAGCACAGGAACAACGCTAATACCTGTTGTTTCGTTTGAAACTATTTCCAGCTTCAGCTGCGTCCGAGAACTTCGTATCTCACATCAAAGTTACTGGAGTCCATCGAAACGCCAAATAACATGATAAATGAGTAAGGATCGATTAGATAAATCACAGGAACAACGCTAATGCGTGTTGTTTCGTTTAAAACTATTTCCAGCTTCTGCTGCGTCCGAAAAAGTCGTATCTCACATAAGAGCTACTGGAGTCCATCGAAACGCCAAGTAACATGATAGATGAGTAAGGATCGATTAGATACAGCACAGGAACAACGCTAATACGTGTTGTTTCGTTTAAAACTATTTCCAGCTCCTGCTGCGTCCGAGAACTTTGTATCTCACATCAGAGTTACTGGAGACTGTCCAAACGTCAAATAACATGATAGATGAGTAAGGATCGTTTAGATACATCACAGGAACAACGCTAATACGTGTTGTTTCGTTTAAAACTATTTCCAGCTCCTGCTGCGTCCAAAAACTTTGTATCTCACATCAGACTTACTGGAGTCCATCCAAACGTCAAATAACATGTTAGATAAGTAAGGATCGTTTAGATACATCACAGGAACAACGCTAATACGTGTTGTTTCGTTAAAAACTATTTCCAGCTTCTACTGCGTCCGAGAACTTTGAATATCTCATCAGAGTTACTGGAGTCCGTCCAAACGTCAAATAACATGATAGATGAGTAAGGATCGATTAGATACATCACAGGAACAACGCTAATACGTGTTGTATCGTTTAAAACTATTTCCAGCTTCTGCTGCGTCCGAAAACTTCGTATCTCACATCAGAGTTACTGGAGTCCATCGAAACGTCAAATAACATGATAGATAAGTAAGGATCGATTAGATACAGCACAGGAACAACGCTAATACGTGTTGTTTCGTTTAAAACTATTTCCAGCTCCTGCTGCGTCCAAAAACTTTGTATCTCACATCAGACTTACTGGAGTCCATCCAAACGTCAAATAACATGTTAGATAAGTAAGGATCGTTTAGATACATCACAGGAACAACGCTAATACGTGTTGTTTCGTTCAAAACTATTTCCAGCTTCTGCTGCGTCCGAGAACTTTGTATCTCACATCAGAGTTACTGGAGTCCGTCCAAACGTCAAATAACATGATAGATGAGTAAGGATCGTTTAGATACATCACAGGAACATCGCTAATGCGTGTTGTTTCGTTTAAATCTATTTCCAGCTTCTGCTGCGTCCGAAAACTTCGTATCTCACATCAGAGTTACTGGAGTCCATCGAAACGTCAAATAACATGATAGATAAGTAAGGATCGATTAGATACAGCACAGGAACAACGCTAATACCTGTTGTTTCGTTTGAAACTATTTCCAGCTTCAGCTGCGTCCGAGAACTTCGTATCTCACATCAAAGTTACTGGAGTCCATCGAAACGCCAAATAACATGATAAATGAGTAAGGATCGATTAGATACATCACAGGAACAACGCTAATGCGTGTTGTTTCGTTTAAAACTATTTCCAGCTCCTGCTGCGTCCGAGAACTTTGTATCTCACATCAGAGTTACTGGAGTCTGTCCAAACGTCAAATAACATGATAGATGAGTAAGGATCGTTTAGATACATCACAGGAACAACGCTAATACGTGTTGTTTCGTTTAAAACTATTTCCAGCTCCTGCTGCGTCCAAAAACTTTGTATCTCACATCAGACTTACTGGAGTCCATCCAAAAGTCAAATAACATGTTAGATAAGTAAGGATCGTTTAGATACATCACAGGAACAACGCTAATACGTGTTGTTTCGTTCAAAACTATTTCCAGCTTCTACTGCGTCCGAGAACTTTGAATCTCTCATCAGAGTTACTGGAGTCCGTCCAAACGTCAATTAACATGATAGATGAGTAAGGATCGATTAGATACATCACAGGAACAACGCTAATACGTGTTGTATCGTTTAAAACTATTTCCAGCTTCTGCTGCGTCCGAAAACTTCGTATCTCACATCAGAGTTACTGGAGTCCATCGAAACGTCAAATAACATGATAGATAAGTAAGGATCGATTAGATACAGCACAGGAACAACGCTAATACGTGTTGTTTCGTTTAAAACTATTTCCAGCTCCTGCTGCGTCGCAAAACTTTTATCTCACATCAGACTTACTGGAGTCCATCCAAACGTCAAATAACATGTTAGATAAGTAAGGATCCTTTAGATACATCACAGGAACAACGCTAATAGGTGTTGTTTCGTTCAAAATTATTTCCAGCTTCTGCTGCGTCCGAGAACTTTGTATCTCACATCAGAGTTACTGGAGTCCGTCCAAACGTCAATTAACATGATAGATGAGTAAGGATCGTTTAGATACATCACAGGAACAACGCTAATACGTGTTGTTTCGTTTAAAACTATTTCCAGCTCCTGCTGCGTCCAAAAACTTTGTATCTCACATCAGACTTACTGGAGTCCATCCAAACGTCAAATAACATGTTAGATAAGTAAGGATCGTTTAGATACATCACAGGAACGACGCTAATACGTGTTGTTTCGTTCAAAACTATTTCCAGCTTCTGCTGCGTCCGAAAATTTCGTATCTCACATTAGAGTTACTGGAGTTCATCCAAACGTCAAATAACATGATAGATAAGTAAGGATCGATTAGATACAGCACAGGAACAACGCTAATACGTGTTGTTTCGTTCAAAACTATTTCCAGCTTCTGCTGCGTCCGATAACTTTGTATCTCACATCAGAGTTACTGGAGTCCGTCGAAACGTCAAATAACATGATAGATGAGTAAGGATCGATTAGATACATCACAGGAACAACGCTAATACGTGTTGTTTCGTTTAAAACTATTTCCAGCTTCTGCTGCGTCCGAGAACTTCGTATCTCACGTCAGGGTTACTGGAGTCCATCCAAACGTCAAATAACATGATAGATAAGTAAGGATCGATTAGATACATCACAGGAACAACGCTAATACGTGTTGTTTCGTTTAAAACTATTTCCAGCTTCTGCTGCGTCCGAAAACGTCGTATCTCACATCAGAGTTACTGGAGTCCATCGAAACGTCAAATAACATGATAGATAAGTAAGGATCGATTAGATACAGCACAGGAACAACGCTAATACGTGTTGTTTCGTTTAAAACTATTTCCAGCTCCTGCTGCGTCCAAAAACTTTGTATCTCACATCAGACTTACTGGAGTATATCCAAACGTTAAATAACATGTTAGATAAGTAATGATCGTTTAGATACATCACAGGAGCAACGCTAATGCGTGTTGTTTCGTTCAAAATTATTTCCAGCTTCTGCTGCGTCCGAGAACTTTGTATCTCACATCAGAGTTACTGGAGTCCGTCCAAACGTCAAATAACATGATAGATGAGTAAGTATCGTTTAGATACATCACAGGAACATCGCTAATGCGTGTTGTTTCGTTTAAAACTATTTCCAGCTTCTGCTGCGTCCGAAAACTTCGTATCTCACATCAGAGTTACTGGAGTCCATCGAAACGTCAAATAACATGATAGATAAGTAAGGATCGATTAGATACAGCACAGGAACAACGCTAATACCTGTTGTTTCGATTAAAACTATTTCCAGCTCCTGCTGCTTCCCAAAACTTTGTATCTCACATCAGACTTACTGGAGTCCATCCAAACGTCAAATAACATGTTAGATAAGTAAGGATCGTTTAGATACATCACAGGAACAACGCTAATAGGTGTTGTTTCGTTCAAAACTATATCCAGCTTCTGCTGCGTCCGAAATCTTTGTATCTCTCATCAGAGTTACTGGAGTCCATCCAAACGTCAAATAACATGATAGATGAGTAAGGATCGATTAGATACATCACAGGAACAACGCTAATACGTGTTGTTTCGTTTAAAACTATTTCCAGCTTCTGCTGCGTCCGAGAACTTCGTATCTCACGTCAGGGTTACTGGAGTCCATCCAAACGTCAAATAACATGATAGATAAGTAAGGATCGATTAGATACATCACAGGAACAACGCTAATGCGTGTTGTTTCGTTTAAAACTATTTCCAGCTTATGCTGCGTCCGAGAACATCGTATCTCACGTCAGGTTTACTGGAGTCCATCCAAACGTCAAATAATATGATAGATAAGTAAGGATCGATTAGATACATCACAGGAACAACGCTAATGCGTGTTGTTTCGTTTAAAACTATTTCCAGCTTCTGCTGCGTTCGAAAACGTCGTATCTCACATCAGAGCTACTGGAGTCCATCGAAACGCCAAATAACATGATATATGAGTAAGGATCGATTAGATACATCACAGGAACAACGCTAATACGTGTTGTATCGTTTAAAACTATTTCCAGCTTCTGCTGCGTCCGAAAACTTCGTATCTCACATCAGAGTTACTGGAGTCCATCGAAACGTCAAATAACATGATAGATAAGTAAGGATGGATTAGATACAGCACAGGAACAACGCTAATACGTGTTGTTTCGTTTAAAACTATTTCCAGCTCCTGCAGCGTCCCAAAACTTTGTATCTCACATCAGACTTACTGGAGTCCATCCAAACGTCAAATAACATGTTAGATAAGTAAGGATCGTTTAGATACATCACAGGAACAACGATAATAGGTGTTGTTTCGTTCAAAACTATATCCAGCTTCTGCTGCGTCCGAAATCTTTGTATCTCTCATGAGAGTTACTTGAGTCCATCCAAACGTCAAATAACATGATAGATGAGTAAGGATCGATTAGATACATCACAGGAACAACGCTAATGCGTGTTGTTTCGTTTAAAACTATTTCCAGCTTATGCTGCGTCCGAGAACATCGTATCTCACGTCAGGTTTACTGGAGTCCATCCAAACGTCAAATAACATGATAGATAAGTAAGGATCGATTAGATACATCACAGGAACAACGCTAATGCGTGTTGTTTCGTTTAAAACTATTTCCAGCTTCTGCTGCGTCCGAAAACGTCGTATCTCACATCAGAGCTACTGGAGTCCATCGAAACGCCAAATAACATGATATATGAGTAAGGATCGATTAGATACAGCACAGGAACAACGCTAATACGTGTTGTTTCGTTTAAAACTATTTCCAGCTCCTGCTGCGTCCAAAAACTTTGTATCTCACATCAGACTTACTGGAGTCTGTCCAAACGTCAAATAACATGATAGATGAGTAAGGATCGTTTAGATACATCACAGGAACGACGCTAATACGTGTTGTTTCGTTCAAAACTATTTCCAGCTTCTGCTGCGTCCGAAAATTTCGTATCTCACATTAGAGTTACTGGAGTTCATCCAAACGTCAAATAACATGATAGATAAGTAAGGATCGATTAGATACAGCACAGGAACAACGCTAATACGTGTTGTTTCGTTCAAAACTATTTCCAGCTTCTGCTGCGTCCGATAAATTTGTATCTCACATCAGAGTTACTGGAGTCCGTCCAAACGTCAAATAACATGATAGATGAGTAAGGATCGATTATGTACATCACAGGAATAACGCTAATATGTGTTGTTTCGTTTAAAATTATTTCCAGCTGCTGCTGCGTCCGAAAACGTCGTATATCACTTCAGAGTTACTGAAGTCCATCGAAACGCCAAATAACATGGTAGATGAGTAAGGATCGATTTTATACTACACAGGAACAACGCTAATGCGTGTTGTTTCGTTTAAAACTATTTCCAGCTTCTGCTGCGTCCGAGAACATCGTATCTCACGTCAGGGTTACTGGAGTCCATCCTAACGTCAAATAACATGATAGATAAGTAAGGATCGATTAGATACATCACAGGAACAACGCTAATGCGTGTTATTTCGTTTAAAACTATTTCCAGCTACTGCTGCGTCCGAAAACGTCGTATCTCACATCAGAGTTACTGGAGTCCGTCCAAACGTCAAATAACATGATAGATGAGTAAGGATCGATTAGATACATCACAGGAACAACGCTAATACGTGTTGTATCGTTTAAAACTATTTCCAGCTTCTGCTGCGTCCGAAAACTTCGTATCTCACATCAGAGTTACTGGAGTCCATCGAAACGTCAAATAACATGATAGATAAGTAAGGATCGATTAGATACAGCACAGGAACAACGCTAATACGTGCTGTTTCGTTTAAAACTATTTCCAGCTCCTGCAGCGTCCCAAAACTTTGTATCTCACATCAGACTTACTGGAGTCCATCCAAACGTCAAATAACATGTTAGATAAGTAAGGATCGTTTAGATACATCACAGGAACAACGCTAATAGGTGTTGTTTCGTTCAAAACTATATCCAGCTTCTGCTGCGTCCGAAATCTTTGTATCTCTCATGAGAGTTACTGGAGTCCATCCAAACGTCAAATAACATGATAGATGAGTAAGGATCGATTAGATACATCACAGGTACAACGCTAATGCGTGTTGTTTCGTTTAAAACTATTTCCAGCTTATGCTGCGTCCGAGAACATCGTATCTCACGTCAGGTTTACTGGAGTCCATCCAAACGTCAAATAACATGATAGATAAGTAAGGATCGATTAGATACATCACAGGAACAACGCTAATGCGTGTTGTTTCGTTTAAAACTATTTCCAGCTTCTGCTGCGTCCGAAAACGTCGTATCTTACATCAGAGCTACTGGAGTCCATCGAAACGCCAAATAACATGATATATGAGTAAGGATCGATTAGATACAGCACAGGAACAACGCTAATACGTGTTGTTTCGTTTAAAACTATTTCCAGCTCCTGCTGCGTCCAAAAACTTTGTATCTCACATCAGACTTACTGGAGTCCATCCAAACGTCAAATAACATGTTAGATAAGTAAGGATCGTTTAGATACATCACAGGAACGACGCTAATACGTGTTGTTTCGTTCAAAACTATTTCCAGCTTCTGCTGCGTCCGAAAATTTCGTATCTCACATTAGAGTTACTGGAGTTCATCCAAACGTCAAATAACATGATAGATAAGTAAGGATCGATTAGATACAGCACAGGAACAACGCTAATACGTGTTGTTTCGTTCAAAACTATTTCCAGCTTCTGCTGCGTCCGATAAATTTGTATCTCACATCAGAGTTACTGGAGTCCGTCCAAACGTCAAATAACATGATAGATGAGTAAGGATCGATTATGTACATCACAGGAATAACGCTAATATGTGTTGTTTCGTTTAAAATTATTTCCAGCTGCTGCTGCGTCCGAAAACGTCGTATATCACATCAGAGTTACTGAAGTCCATCGAAACGCCAAATAACATGATAGATGAGTAAGGATCGATTAGATACTACACAGGAACAACGCTAATGCGTGTTGTTTCGTTTAAAACTATTTCCAGCTTCTGCTGCGTCCGAGAACATCGTATCTCACGTCAGGGTTACTGGAGTCCATCCTAACGTCAAATAACATGATAGATAAGTAAGGATCGATTAGATACATCACAGGAACAACGCTAATGCGTGTTGTTTCGTTTAAAACTATTTCCAGCTACTGCTGCGTCCGAAAACGTCGTATCTCACATCAGAGTTACTGGAGTCCGTCCAAACGTCAAATAACATGATAGATGAGTAAGGATCGATTAGATACATCACAGGAACAACGCTAATGCGTGTTGTTTCGTTTAAAACTATTTCCAGCTTCTGCTGCGTCCGAAAACGTCGTATCTCACATCAGAGCTACTGGAGTACATCGAAACGCCAAATAACATGATAGATGAGTAAGGGTCGATTAGATACATCACAGGAACAACGCTAATACGTGTTGTTTCATTTAAAACTATTTCCAGCTTCAGCTGCGTCCGAGAACTTTGAATCTCTCATCAGAGTTACTGGAGTCCGTCCAAACGTCAAATAACATGATAGATGAGTAAGGATCGATTAGATACATCACAGGAACAACGCTAATACGTTTTGTTTCGTTTAAAACTATTTCCAGCTTCTGCTGCGTCCGAAAACGTCGTATCTCACATCAGAGCTACTGGAGTCCATCGAAACGCCAAGTAACATGATATATGAGTAAGGATCGATTAGATACAGCACAGGAACAACGCTAATACGTGTTGTTTCGTTTAAAACTATTTCCAGCTTCTACTGCGTCCGAGAACTTTGAATCTCTCATCAGAGTTACTGGAGTCCGTCCAAACGTCAAATAACATGATAGATGAGTAAGGATCGATTAGATACATCACAGGAACAACGCTAATACGTGTTGTTTCGTTTAAAACTATTTCCAGCTTCTGCTGCGTCCGAGAACTTCGTATCTCACATCAGGGATACTGGTGTCCATCCAAACGTCAAATAACATGTTAGATAAGTAAGGATCGTTTAGATACATCACAGGAACAACGCTAATAGGTGATGTTTCGTTCAAAACTATTTCCAGCTTCTGCTGCGTCCGAAATCTTTGTATCTCTCATCAGAGTTACTGGAGCCCATCCAAACGTCAAATAACATGATAGATGAGTAAGGATCGATTAGATACATCACAGGAACAACGCTAATACGTGTTGTTTCGTTTAAAACTATTTCCAGCTTCTGCTGCGTCCGAAAACGTCGTATCTCACATCAGAGTTACTGGAGTGCATCGAAACGTCAAATAACATGATAGATAAGTAAGGATCGATTAGATACATCACAGGAACAACGCTAATGCGTGTTGTTTCGTTTAAAACTATTTCCAGCTTCTGCTGCGTCCGAAAACGTCGTATCTCACATCAGAGCTACTGGAGTCCATCGAAACGCCAAATAACATGATAGATGAGTAAGGGTCGATTAGATACATCACAGGAACAACGCTAATACGTGTTGTTTCATTTAAAACTATTTCCAGCTTCAGCTGCGTCCGAGAACTTTGAATCTCTCATCAGAGTTACTGGAGTCCGTCCAAACGTCAAATAACATGATAGATGAGTAAGGATCGATTAGATACATCACAGGAACAACGCTAATACGTGTTGTTTCGTTTAAAACTATTTCCAGCTTCTGCTGCGTCCGAGAACTTCGTATCTCACATCAGGGATACTGGTGTCCATCCAAACGTCAAATAACATGTTAGATAAGTAAGGATCGTTTAGATACATCACAGGAACAACGCTAATAGGTGTTGTTTCGTTCAAAACTATTTCCAGCTTCTGCTGCGTCCGAAATCTTTGTATCTCTCATCAGAGTTACTGGAGCCCATCCAAACGTCAAATAACATGATAGATGAGTAAGGATCGATTAGATACATCACAGGAACAACGCTAATACGTGTTGTTTCGTTTAAAACTATTTCCAGCTCCTGCTGCGTCCCAAAACTTTGTATCTCACATCAGACTTACTGGAGTCCATCCAAACGTCAAATAACATGTTAGATAAGTAAGGATCGTTTAGATACATCACAGGAACAACGCTAATAGTTGTTGTTTCGTTCAAAACTATTTCCAGCTTCTGCTGCGTCCGATATCTTTGTATCTCACATCAGAGTTCCTAGAGTACATCCAAACGTCAAATAACATGATAGATGAGTAAGGATCGATTAGATACATCACAGGAACAACGCTAATGCGTGTTGTTTCGGTCAAAACTATTTCCAGCTTCTACTGCGTCCGAGAACTTTGTATCTCTCATCAGAGTTACTGGAGTCCGTCCAAACGTCAAATAACATGATAGATGAGTAAGGATCGATTAGATACAGCACAGGAACAACGCTAATATGTGTTGTTTCGTTTAAAACTATTTCCTGCTCCTGCTGCGTCCAAAAACTTTGTATCTCACATCAGACTTACTGGAGTCCATCCAAACGTTAAATAACATGTTAGATAAGTAAGGATCGTTTAGATACATCACAGGAACAACGCTAATACGTGTTGTTTCGTTCAAAACTATTTCCAGCTTCTACTGCGTCCGAGAAATTTGAATCTCTCATCAGAGTTACTGGAGTCCGTCCAAACGTCAAATAACATGATAGATAAGTAAGGATCGATTAGATACAGCACAGGAACAACGCTAATATGTGTTGTTTCGTTTAAAACTATTTCCAGCTCCTGCTGCGTCCAAAAACTTTGTATCTCACATCAGACTTACTGGAGTCCATCCAAACGTTAAATAACATGTTAGATAAGTAAGGATCGTTTAGATACATCACAGGAACAACGCTAATACGTGTTGTTTCGTTCAAAACTATTTCCAGCTTCTACTGCGTCCGAGAAATTTGAATCTCTCATCAGAGTTACTGGAGTCCGTCCAAACGTCAAATAACATGATAGATGAGTAAGGATCGATTAGATACATCACAGGAACAACGCTAATACGTGTTGTTTCGTTTAAAACTATTTCCAGCTCCTGCTGCGTCCCAAAACATTGTATCTCACATCAGACTTACTGGAGTCCATCCAAACGTCAAATAACATGTTAGATAAGTAAGGATCGTTTAGATACATCACAGGAACAACGCTAATAGGTGTTGTTTCTTTCAAAACTATTTCCAGCTTCTGCTGCGTCCGATATCTTTGTATCTCACATCAGAGTTCCTAGAGTACATCCAAACGTCAAATAACATGATAGATGAGTAAGGATCGATTAGATACATCACAGGAACAACGCTAATGCGTGTTGTTTCGGTCAAAACTATTTCCAGCTTCTACTGCGTCCGAGAACTTTGTATCTCTCATCAGAGTTACTGGAGTCCGTCCAAACGTCAAATAACATGATAGATGAGTAAGGATCGTTTAGATACATCACAGGAACATCGCTAATGCGTGTTGTTTCGTTTAAAACTATTTCCAGCTTCTGATGCGTCCGAAAACTTCGTATCTCACATCAGAGTTACTGGAGTCCATCGAAAAGCCAAATAACATGATAGATGAGTAAGGATCGATTAGATACTACACAGGAACAACGCTAATGCGTGTTGTTTCGTTCAAAACTATTTCCAGTTTCTGCTGCGTCCGAAATCTTTGTATCTCTCATCAGAGTTACTGGAGTCCATCCAAACGTCAAATAATATGATAGATGAGTAAGGATCGATTAGATACATCACAGGAACAACGCTAATACGTGTTGTTTCGTTTAAAACTATTTCCAGCTCCTGCTGCGTCCCAAAACTTTGTATCTCACATCAGACTTACTGGAGTCCATCCAAACGTCAAATAACATGTTAGATAAGTAAGGATCGTTTAGATACATCACAGGAACAACGCTAATAGGTGTTGTTTCGTTCAAAACTATTTCCAGCTTTTACTGCGTCCGAGAACTTTGTATCTCTCATCAGAGTTACTGGAGTCCGTCCAAACGTCAAATAACATGATAGATGAGAAAGGATCGATTAGATACATCACAGGAACAACGCTAATACGTGTTGTTTCGTTTAAAACTATTTCCAGCTCCTGCTGCGTCCCAAAACTTTGTATCTCACATCAGACTTACTGGAGTCCATCCAAACGTCAAATAACATGTTAGATAAGTAAGGATCGTTTAGATACATCACAGGAACAACGCTAATACGTGTTGTTTCGTTTAAAACTATTTCCAGCTTCTGCTGCGTCCGAAAACGTCGTATCTCACATCAGAGTTACTGGAGTCCATCGAAACGTCAAATAACATGATAGATAAGTAAGGATCGATTAGATACAGCACAGGAACAACGCTAATATGTGTTGTTTCGTTTAAAACTATTTCCAGCTCCTGCTGCGTCCAAAAACTTTGTATCTCACATCAGACTTACTGGAGTCCATCCAAACGTTAAATAACATGTTAGATAAGTAAGGATCGTTTAGATACATCACAGGAACAACGGTAACACGTGTTGTTACGTTCAAAATTATTTCCAGCTTCTGCTGCGTCCGAGAACTTTGTATCTCACATCAGAGTTACTGGAGTCCGTCCAAACGTCAAATAACATGATAGATGAGTAAGTATCGTTTAGATACATCACAGGAACATCGCTAATGCGTGTTGTTTCTTTTAAAACTATTTCCAGCTTCTGCTGCGTCCGAGAACATCGTATCTCACGTCAGGGTTACTGGAGTCCATCCAAACGTCAAATAACAAGATAGATAAGTAAGGATCGATTAGATACATCACAGGAACAACGCTAATGCGTGTTGTTTCGTATAAAGCTATTTCCAGTTTCTGCTGCGTCCGAGAACTTCGTATCTCACATCAAAGTTACTGGAGTCCATCGAAACGCCAAATAACATGATAGATGAGTAAGGATCGATTAGATATATCACAGGATCAACGCTAATGCGTGTTGTTTCGTTTGAAACTATTTCCAGCTCCTGCTGCGTCCAAAAACTTTGTATCTCACATCAGACTTACTGGAGTCCATCCAAACGTCAAATAACATGTTAGATAAGTAAGGATCGTTTAGATACATCACAAGAACAACGCTAATACGTGTTATTTCGTTCAAAACTATTTCCAGTTTCTGCTGCGTCCGAAATCTTTGTATCTCTCATCAGAGTTACTGGAGTCCATCCAAACGTCAAATAATATGATAGATGAGTAAGGATCGATTAGATACATCACAGGAACAACGCTAATACGTGTTGTTTCGTTTAAAACTATTTCCAGCTCCTGCTGCGTCCCAAAACTTTGTATCTCACATCAGACTTACTGGAGTCCATCCAAACGTCAAATAACATGTTAGATAAGTAAGGATCGTTTAGATACATCACAGGAACAACGCTAATAGGTGTTGTTTCGTTCAAAACTATTTCCAGCTTCTACTGCGTCCGAGAACTTTGTATCTCTCATCAGAGTTACTGGAGTCCGTCCAAACGTCAAATAACATGATAGATGAGAAAGGATCGATTAGATACATCACAGGAACAACGCTAATACGTGTTGTTTCGTTTAAAACTATTTCCAGCTCCTGCTGCGTCCCAAAACTTTGTATCTCACATCAGACTTACTGGAGTCCATCCAAACGTCAAATAACATGTTAGATAAGTAAGGATCGTTTAGATACATCACAGGAACAACGCTAATACGTGTTGTTTCGTTTAAAACTATTTCCAGCTTCTGCTGCGTCCGAAAACGTCGTATCTCACATCAGAGTTACTGGAGTCCATCGAAACGTCAAATAACATGATAGATAAGTAAGGATCGATTAGATACAGCACAGGAACAACGCTAATATGTGTTGTTTCGTTTAAAACTATTTCCAGCTCCTGCTGCGTCCAAAAACTTTGTATCTCACATCAGACTTACTGGAGTCCATCCAAACTTTAAATAACATGTTAGATAAGTAAGGATCGTTTAGATACATCACAGGAACAACGGTAACACGTGTTGTTACGTTCAAAATTATTTCCAGCTTCTGCTGCGTCCGAGAACTTTGTATCTCACATCAGAGTTACTGGAGTCCGTCCAAACGTCAAATAACATGATAGATGAGTAAGTATCGTTTAGATACATCACAGGAACATCGCTAATGCGTGTTGTTTCTTTTAAAACTATTTCCAGCTTCTGCTGCGTCCGAGAACATCGTATCTCACGTCAGGGTTACTGGAGTCCATCCAAACGTCAAATAACATGATAGATAAGTAAGGATCGATTAGATACATCACAGGAACAACGCTAATGCGTGTTGTTTCGTATAAAACTATTTCCAGTTTCTGCTGCGTCCGAGAACTTCGTATCTCACATCAAAGTTACTGGAGTCCATCGTAACGCCAAATAACATGATAGATGAGTAAGGATCGATTAGATATATCACAGGATCAACGCTAATGCGTGTTGTTTCGTTTGAAACTATTTCCAGCTCCTGCTGCGTCCAAAAACTTTGTATCTCACATCAGACTTACTGGAGTCCATCCAAACGTCAAATAACATGTTAGATAAGTAAGGATCGTTTAGATACATCACAAGAACAACGCTAATACGTGTTATTTCGTTCAAAACTATTTCCAGCTTCTACTGCGTCCGAGAACTTTGAATCTCTCATCAGAGTTACTGGAGTCCGTCCAAACGTCAAATAACATGATAGATGAGTAAGGATCGATTAGATACATCACAGGAACAACGCTAATACGTGTTGTTTCGTTTAAAACTATTTCCAGCTCCTGCTGCGTCCCAAAACTTTGTATCTCACATCAGACTTACTGGAGTCCATCCAAACGTCAAATAACATGTTAGATAAGTAAGGATCGTTTAGATACATCACAGGAACAACGCTAATAGGTGTTGTTTCGTTCAAACCTATTTCCAGCTTCTGCTGCGTCCGAAATCTTTGTATCTCTCATCAGAGTTACTGGAGTCCATCCAATCGTCAAATAACATGATAGATGAGTAAGGATCGATTAGATACATCACAGGAACAACGCTAATACGTGTTGTTTCGTTTAAAACTATTTCCAGCTTCTGCTGCGTCCAAAAACTTTGTATCTCACATCAGACTTACTGGAGTCCATCCAAACGTTAAATAACATGTTAGATAAGTAAGGATCGTTTAGATACATCACAGGAACAACGCTAATACGTGTTGTTTCGTTCAAAATTATTTCCAGCTTCTGCTGCGTACGAGAACTTTGTATCTCACATCAGAGTTACTGGAGTCCGTCCAAACGTCAAATAACATGATAGATGAGTAAGGATCGTTTAGGTACATCACAGGAACATCGCTAATGCGTGTTGTTTCGTTTAAAACTATTTCCAGCTTCTGCTGCGTCCCAAAACTTCGTATCTCACATCAGAGTTACTGGAGTCCATCGAAACGTCAAATAACATGATAGATAAGTAAGGATCGATTAGATACAGCACAGGAACAACGCTAATACGTGTTGTTTCGTTTAAAACTATTTCCAGCTTCAGCTGCGTCCGAGAACTTCGTATCTCACATCAAAGTTACTGGAGTCCATCGAAACGCCAAATAACATGATAGATGAGTAAGGATCGATTAGATATATCACAGGATCAACGCTAATGCGTGTTCTTTCGTTTAAAACTATTTCCAGCTACTGCTGCGTCCGAAAACGTCGTATCTCACATCAGAGCTACTGGAGTCCGTCCAAACGTTAAATAACATGATAGATGAGTAAGGATCGTTTAGATACATCACAGGAACATCGCTAATGCGTGTTGTTTCGTTTAAAACTATTTCCAGCTTCTGCTGCGTCCGAAAACTTCGTATCTCACATCAGAGTTACTGGAGACCATCGAAACGTCAAATAACATGATAGATAAGTAAGGATCGATTAGATACAGCACAGGAACAACGCTAATACGTGTTGTTTCGTTTAAAACTATTTCCAGCTCCTGCTGCGTCCCGAAACTTTGTATCTCACATCAGACTTACTGGAGTCCATCCAAACGTCAAATAGCATGTTAGATAAGTAAGGATCGTTTAGATACATCACAGGAACAACGCTAATAGGTGTTATTTCGTTCAAAACTATTTCCAGCTTCTGCTGCGTCCGAAATCTTTGTATCTCTCACTGGAGTCCATCCAAACGTCAAATAACATGATAGATGAATAAGGATCGATTAGATACATCACAGGAACCACGCTAATGCGTGTTGTTTCGTTTAAAACTATTTCCAGCTTCTGCTGCGTCCGAAAACTTCGTATCTCACATCAGAGTTACTGGAGTCCATCGAAACGTCAAATAACATGATAGATAAGTAAGGATCGATTAGAGACAGCACAGGAACAACGCTAATACGTGTTGTTTCGTTTAAAACTATTTCCAGCTTCAGCTGCGTCCGAAAACGTCGTATCTCACATCAGAGCTACTGGAGTCCATCGAAACGCCAAATAACATGATAGATGAGTAAGGATCGATTAGATACATCACAGGAACAACGCTAATACGTGTTGTTTCATTTAAAACTATTTCCAGCTTCAGCTGCGTCCGAGAACTTCGTATCTCACATCAAAGTTACTGGAGTCCATCGAAACGCCAAATAACATGATAGATGAGTAAGGATCGATTAGATACATCACAGGAACAACGCTAATGCGTGTTGTTTCGTTTAAAACTATTTCCAGCTTCTGTTGCGTCCGAAAACGTCGTATCTCACATCAGAGCTACTGGAGTCCATCGAAACGCCAAGTAACATGATATATGAGTAAGGATCGATTAGATACAGCACAGGAACAACGCTAATACGTGTTGTTTCGTTTAAAACTATTTCCAGCTCCTGCTGCGTCCAAAAACTTTTTATCTCACATCAGACTTACTGGAGTCCATCCAAACGTCAAATAACATGTTAGATAAGTAAGAATCGTTTAGATACATCACAGGAACAACGCTAATACGTATTGTTTCGTTTAAAACTATTTCCAGCTCCTGCTGCGTCCAAAAACTTTGTATCTCACATCAGACTTACTGGAGTCCATCCAAACGTCAAATAACATGTTATATAAGTAAGGATCGTTTAGATACATCACAGGAACAACGCTAATACATGTTGTTTCGTTTAAAACTATTTCTAGCTTCAGCTGCGTCCGAGAACTTCGTATCTCACATCAGGGTTACTGGAGTCCATCCAAACGTCAAATAACATGATAGATAAGTAAGGATCGATTAGATACAGCACAGGAACAACGCTAATACGTGTTGTTTCGTTTAAAACTATTTCCAGCTCCTGCTGCGTCCCGAAACTTTGTATCTCACATCAGACTTACTGGAGTCCATCCAAACGTCAAATAACATGTTAGATAAGTAAGGATCGTTTAGATACATCACAGGAACAACGCTAATAGGTGTTGTTTCGTTCAAACCTATTTCCAGCTTCTGCTGCGTCCGAAATCTTTGTATCTCTCATCAGAGTTACTGGAGTCCATCCAATCGTCAAATAACATGATAGATGAGTAAGGATCGATTAGATACATCACAGGAACAACGCTAATACGTGTTGTTTCGTTTAAAACTATTTCCAGCTTCTGCTGCGTCCAAAAACTTTGTATCTCACATCAGACTTACTGGAGTCCATCCAAACGTTAAATAACATGTTAGATAAGTAAGGATCGTTTAGATACATCACAGGAACAACGCTAATACGTGTTGTTTCGTTCAAAATTATTTCCAGCTTCTGCTGCGTACGAGAACTTTGTATCTCACATCAGAGTTACTGGAGTCCGTCCAAACGTCAAATAACATGATAGATGAGTAAGGATCGTTTAGGTACATCACAGGAACATCGCTAATGCGTGTTGTTTCGTTTAAAACTATTTCCAGCTTCTGCTGCGTCCCAAAACTTCGTATCTCACATCAGAGTTACTGGAGTCCATCGAAACGTCAAATAACATGATAGATAAGTAAGGATCGATTAGATACAGCACAGGAACAACGCTAATACGTGTTGTTTCGTTTAAAACTATTTCCAGCTTCAGCTGCGTCCGAGAACTTCGTATCTCACATCAAAGTTACTGGAGTCCATCGAAACGCCAAATAACATGATAGATGAGTAAGGATCGATTAGATATATCACAGGATCAACGCTAATGCGTGTTCTTTCGTTTAAAACTATTTCCAGCTACTGCTGCGTCCGAAAACGTCGTATCTCACATCAGAGCTACTGGAGTCCGTCCAAACGTTAAATAACATGATAGATGAGTAAGGATCGTTTAGATACATCACAGGAACATCGCTAATGCGTGTTGTTTCGTTTAAAACTATTTCCAGCTTCTGCTGCGTCCGAAAACTTCGTATCTCACATCAGAGTTACTGGAGACCATCGAAACGTCAAATAACATGATAGATAAGTAAGGATCGATTAGATACAGCACAGGAACAACGCTAATACGTGTTGTTTCGTTTAAAACTATTTCCAGCTCCTGCTGCGTCCCGAAACTTTGTATCTCACATCAGACTTACTGGAGTCCATCCAAACGTCAAATAACATGTTAGATAAGTAAGGATCGTTTAGATACATCACAGGAACAACGCTAATAGGTGTTATTTCGTTCAAAACTATTTCCAGCTTCTGCTGCGTCCGAAATCTTTGTATCTCTCACTGGAGTCCATCCAAACGTCAAATAACATGATAGATGAATAAGGATCGATTAGATACATCACAGGAACCACGCTAATGCGTGTTGTTTCGTTTAAAACTATTTCCAGCTTCTGCTGCGTCCGAAAACTTCGTATCTCACATCAGAGTTACTGGAGTCCATCGAAACGTCAAATAACATGATAGATAAGTAAGGATCGATTAGAGACAGCACAGGAACAACGCTAATACGTGTTGTTTCGTTTAAAACTATTTCCAGCTTCAGCTGCGTCCGAAAACGTCGTATCTCACATCAGAGCTACTGGAGTCCATCGAAACGCCAAATAACATGATAGATGAGTAAGGATCGATTAGATACATCACAGGAACAACGCTAATACGTGTTGTTTCATTTAAAACTATTTCCAGCTTCAGCTGCGTCCGAGAACTTCGTATCTCACATCAAAGTTACTGGAGTCCATCGAAACGCCAAATAACATGATAGATGAGTAAGGATCGATTAGATACATCACAGGAACAACGCTAATGCGTGTTGTTTCGTTTAAAACTATTTCCAGCTTCTGCTGCGTCCGAAAACGTCGTATCTCACATCAGAGCTACTGGAGTCCATCGAAACGCCAAG
Source organism: Prosopocoilus inquinatus (assembly GCA_036172665.1). Lineage (NCBI taxonomy): Eukaryota > Metazoa > Arthropoda > Insecta > Coleoptera > Lucanidae > Prosopocoilus > Prosopocoilus inquinatus. The sequence goes on along the minus strand of CM069871.1, from coordinate 45,554,462 downwards.
TAACATGATATATGAGTAAGGATCGATTAGATACAGCACAGGAACAACGCTAATACGTGTTGTTTCGTTTAAAACTATTTCCAGCTCCTGCTGCGTCCAAAAACTTTTTATCTCACATCAGACTTACTGGAGTCCATCCAAACGTCAAATAACATGTTAGATAAGTAAGAATCGTTTAGATACATCACAGGAACAACGCTAATACGTATTGTTTCGTTTAAAACTATTTCCAGCTCCTGCTGCGTCCAAAAACTTTGTATCTCACATCAGACTTACTGGAGTCCATCCAAACGTCAAATAACATGTTATATAAGTAAGGATCGTTTAGATACATCACAGGAACAACGCTAATACATGTTGTTTCGTTTAAAACTATTTCTAGCTTCAGCTGCGTCCGAGAACTTCGTATCTCACATCAGGGTTACTGGAGTCCATCCAAACGTCAAATAACATGATAGATAAGTAAGGATCGATTAGATACAGCACAGGAACAACGCTAATACGTGTTGTTTCGTTTAAAACTATTTCCAGCTCCTGCTGCGTCCCGAAACTTTGTATCTCACATCAGACTTACTGGAGTCCATCCAAACGTCAAATAACATGTTAGATAAGTAAGGATCGTTTAGATACATCACAGGAACAACGCTAATAGGTGTTATTTCGTTCAAAACTATTTCCAGCTTCTGCTGCGTCCGAAATCTTTGTATCTCTCACTGGAGTCCATCCAAACGTCAAATAACATGATAGATGAGTAAGGATCGATTAGATACATCACAGGAACCACGCTAATACGTGTTGTTTCGTTTTAAACTATTTCCAGCTTCTGCTGGGTCCGAGAACTTCGTATCTCACGTCAGGGTTACTGGAGTCCATCCAAACGTCAAATAACATGATAGATAAGTAAGGATCGATTAGATACATCACAGGAACAACGCTAATGCGTATTGTTTCGTTTAAAACTATTTCTAGCTTCAGCTGCGTCCGAGAACTTCGTATCTCACATCTAAGTTACTGGAGTCCACCGAAACGTCAAATAACATGATAGAAAAGTAAGGATCGTTTAGATACATCACAGGAACAACGCTAATACGTGTTGTTTCGTTCAAAACTATTTCCACCTTCAGCTGCGTCCGAGAACTTCGTATCTCACATCAAAGTTACTGGAGTCCATCGAAACGCCAAATAACATGATAGATGAGTAAGGATCGATTAGATACATCACAGGAACAACGCTAATGCGTGTTGTATCGTTCAAAACTATTTCCAGCTTCTGCTGCGTCCAAAAACTTTGTATCTCACATCAGAGGTACTGGAGTCCATCCAAACGTTAAATAACATGTTAGATAAGTAAGGATCGTTTAGATTCATCACAGGAACAACGCTAATACGTGTTGTTTCTTTCAAAATTATTTCCAGCTTCTGCTGCGTCCGAAAACTTCGTATCTCACATCAGAGTTCCTGGAGTCCATCCAAACGTCAAGTAACATGATAGATGAGTAAGGATCGATTAGATACATCACAGGAACAACGCTAATGCGTGTTGTTTCGTTTAAAACTATTTCCAGCTTCTGCTGCGTCCGAAAACGTCGTATCTCACATCAGAGCTACTGGAGTCCATCGAAACGCCAAATAACATGATAGATGAGTAAGGATCGATTAGATACATCACAGGAACAACGCTAATACGTGTTGTTTCATTTAAAACTATTTCCAGCTTCAGCTGCGTCCGAGAACTTCGTATCTCACATCAAAGTTACTGGAGTCCATCGAAACGCCAAATAACATGATAGATGAGTAAGGATCGATTAGATACATCACAGGAACAACGCTAATGCGTGTTGTTTCGTTTAAAACTATTTCCAGCTTCTGCTGCGTCCGAAAACGTCGTATCTCACATCAGAGCTACTGGAGTCCATCGAAACGCCAAGTAACATGATATATGAGTAAGGATCGATTAGATACAGCACAGGAACAACGCTAATACGTGTTGTTTCGTTTAAAACTATTTCCAGCTCCTGCTGCGTCCAAAAACTTTCTATCTCACATCAGACTTACTGGAGTCCATCCAAACGTCAAATAACATGTTAGATAAGTAAGAATCGTTTAGATACATCACAGGAACAACGCTAATACGTATTGTTTCGTTTAAAACTATTTCCAGCTCCTGCTGCGTCCAAAAACTTTGTATCTCACATCAGACTTACTGGAGTCCATTAAAACGTCAAATAAAATGTTATATAAGTAAGGATCGTTTAGATACATCACAGGAACAACGCTAATACATGTTGTTTCGTTTAAAACTATTTCTAGCTTCAGCTGCGTCCGAGAACTTCGTATCTCACATCAGGGTTACTGGAGTCCATCCAAACGTCAAATAACATGATAGATAAGTAAGGATCGATTAGATACATCACAGGAACAACGCTAATACGTGTTGTTTCGTTCAAAAGTATTTCCAGCTTCTACTGCGTCCGAGAACTTTGTATCTCTCATCAGAGTTACTGGAGTCCGTCCAAACGTCAAATAACATGATAGATGAGTAAGGATCGATTAGATACATCACAGGAACAACGCTAATACGTGTTGTTTCGTTTAAAACTATTTCCAGCTCCTGCTGCGTCCCAAAACTTTGTATCTCACATCAGACTTACTGGAGTCCATCCAAACGTCAAATAACATGTTAGATAAGTAAGGATCGTTTAGATACATCACAGGAACAACGCTAATAGGTGTTGTTTCGTTCAAAACTATTTCCAGCTTCTGCTGCGTCCGAAATCTTTGTATCTCTCATCAGAGTTACTGGAGTCCGTCCAAACGTCAAATAACATGATAGATGAGTAAGGATCGTTTAGATACATCACAGGAACATCGCTAATACGTGTTGTCTCGTTTAAAACGATTTCCAGCTTCTGCTGCGTCCGATAACGTCGTATCTCACATCAGAGTTACTGGAGTCCATCGAAACGTCAAATAACATGATAGAAAAGTAAGGATCGTTTAGATACATCACAGGAACAACGCTAATACGTGTTGTTTCGTTCAAAACTATTTCCAGCTTCTGCTGCGTCCGAAATCTTTGTATCTTACATCAGAGTTACTGGAGTCCATCCAAACGTCAAATAACATGATAGATGAGTAAGGATCGATTAGATACATCACAGGAACAACGCTAACGCGTGTTGTTTCGTTTAGAACTATTTCTAGCTTAAGCTGCGTCCGAGAACTTCGTAACTCACATCAAAGTTACTGGAGTCCATCGAAACGCCAAATAACATGATAGATGAGTAAGGATCGATTAGATACATCACAGGAACAACGCTAATGCGTGTTGTTCCGTTTAAAACTATTTCCAGCTTCTGCTGCGTCCGAGAACTTCGTATCTCACATCAGGGTTACTGGAGTCCATCCAAACGTCAAATAACATGATAGATAAGTAAGGATCGATTAGATACAGCACAGGAACAACGCTAATACTTGTTGTTTCGTTTAAAACTATTTCCAGCTCCTGCTGCGTCCAAAAACTTTGTATCTCACATCAGACTTACTGGAGTCCATCCAAACGTTAAATAACATGTTAGATAAGTAAGGATCGTTTAGATACATCACAGGAACAACGCTAACACGTGTTGTTACGTTCAAAATTATTTCCAGCTTCTGCTGCGTCCGAGAACTTTGTACCTCACATCAGAGTTACTGGAGTCCGTCCAAACGTCAAATAACATGATAGATGAGTAAGTATCGTTTAGATACATCACAGGAACATCGCTAATGCGTGTTGTTTCGTTTAAAACTATTTCCAGCTTCTGATGCGTCCGAAAACTTCGTATATCACATCAGAGTTACTGGAGTCCATCGAAACGCCAAATAACATGATAGATGAGTAAGGATCGATTAGATGCTACACAGGAACAACGCTAATGCGTGTTGTTTCGTTTAAAACTATTTCCAGCTTCTGCTGCGTCCGAGAACATCGTATCTCACGTCAGGGTTACTGGAGTCCATCCAAACGTCAAATAACATGATAGATAAGTAAGGATCGATTAAATACATCACAGGAACAACGCTAATGCGTGTTGTTTCGTTTAAAACTATTTCCAGTTTCTGCTGCGTCCGAAAACGTCGTATCTCACATCAGAGCTACTGGAGTCCATCGAAACAACAAATAACATGATATATGAGTAAGGATCGATTAGATACAGCACAGGAACAACGCTAATGCGTGTTGTTTCGTTTAAAACTATTTCCAGCTTCTGCTGCATCCGAAAACGTCGTATCTCACATCAGAGCTACTGGAGTCCATCGAAACGCCAAGTAACATGATATATGAGTAAGGATCGATTAGATACAGCACAGGAACAACGCTAATACGTGTTGTTTCGTTTGAAACTATTTCCAGCTCCTGCTGCGTCCAAAAACTTTGTATCTCACATCAGACTTACTGGAGTCCATCCAAACGTCAAATAACATGTTAGATAACTAAGGATCGTTTAGATACATCACAGGAACAACGCTAATACGTGTTGTTTCGTTCAAAACTATTTCCAGCTTCTACTGCGTCCGAGAACTTTGAATCTCTCATCAGAGTTACTGGAGTCCGTCCAAACGTCAAATAACATGATAGATGAGTGAGGATCGATTAGATACATCACAGGAACAACGCTAATACGTGTTGTTTCGTTCAAAACTATTTCCAGCTTCTACTGCGTCCGAGAACTTTGAATCTCTCATAAGAGTTACTGGAGTCCGTCCAAACGTCAAATAACATGATAGATGAGTGAGGATCGATTAGATACATCACAGGAACAACGCTAATACGTGTTGTTTCGTTCAAAACTATTTCCAGCTTCTACTGCGTCCGAGAACTTTGAATCTCTCATAAGAGTTACTGGAGTCCGTCCAAACGTCAAATAACATGATAGATGAGTGAGGATCGATTAGATACATCACAGGAACAACGCTAATACGTGTTGTTTCGTTTAAAACTATTTCCAGCTTCCACTGCGTCCGAGAACTTTGAATCTCTCATCAGACTTACTGGAGTCCATCCAAACGTCAAATAACATGTTAGATAAGTAAGGATCGTTTAGATACATCACAGGAACAACGCTAATAGGTGTTGTTTCGTTCAAAACTATTTCCAGCTTCTGCTGCGTCCGAAATCTTTGTATCTCTCATCACAGTTACTGGAGTCCATCCAAACGTCAAATAACATGATAGATGAGTAAGAATCGATTAGATACATCACAGGAACAACGCTAATACGTGTTGTTTCGTTTAAAACTATTTCCAGCTTCTGCTGCGTCCGAAAACGTCGTATCTCATATCAGAGTTACTGGAGTCCATCGAAACGTCAAATAACATGATAGATAAGTAAGGATCGATTAGATACAGCACAGGAACAACGCTGATAAGTGTTGTTTCGTTTAAAACTATTTCCAGCTCCTGCTGCGCCCAAAAACTTTGTATCTCACATCAGACTTACTGGAGTCAATCCAAACGTTAAATAACATGATAGATAAGTAAGGATCGTTTAGATACATCACAGGAACAACGCTAATACGTGTTGTTTCCTTCAAAATTATTTCCAGCTTCTGCTGCGTCCGAGAACTTTTTATCTCACATCAGAGTTACTGGAGTCCGTCCAAACGTCAAATAACATGATAGATGAGTAAGGATCGTTTAGATACATCACAGGAACATCGCTAATGCGTGTTGTTTCGTTTAAAACTATTTCCAGCTTCTGCTGCGTCCGAAAACTTCGTATCTCACATCAGAGTTACTGGAGTCCATCGAAATGTCAAATAACATGATAGATAAGTAAGGATCGATTAGATACAGCACAGGAACAACGCTAATACGTGTTGTTTCTTTTAAAACTATTTCCAGCTTCAGCTGCGTCCGAGAACTTCGTATCTCACATCAAAGTTACTGGAGTCTATCGAAACGCCAAATAACATGATAGATGAGTAAGGATCGATTAGTTACATCAGAGGAACAACGCTAATGCGTGTTGTTTCGTTTAAAACTATTTCCAGCTTCTGCTGCGTCCGAGAACGTCGTATCTCACATCAGAGCTACTGGAGTCCGTCCAAACGACAAATAACATGATAGATGAGTAAGGATCGTTTAGATACATCACAGGAACATCGCTAATGCGTGTTGTTTCGTTTAAAACTATTTCCAGCTTCTGCTGCGTCCAAAAACTTCGTATCTCACATCAGAGTTACTGGAGTCCATCGAAACGTCAAATAACATGATAGATAAGTAAGGATCGATTAGATACAGCACAGGAACAACGCTAATACGTGTTGTTTCGTTTAAAACTATTTCCAGCTCCTGCTGCGCCCCAAAACTTTGTATCTCACATCAGACTTACTGGAGTCCATCCAAACGTCAAATAACATGTTAGATAAGTAAGAATCGTTTAGATACATCACAGGAACAACGCAAATACGTGTTGTTTCGTTCAAAACTATTTCCAGCTTCTACAGCGTCGGAGAAATTTGAATCTCTCATCAGAGATACTGGAGTCCGTCCAAACGTCAAATAACATGATAGATGAGTAAGGATCGGTTAGATACATCACAGGAACAACGCTAATGCGTGTTGTTTCGTTTAAAACTATTTCCAGCTTCTGCTGCGTCCGAGAACTTCGTATCTCACATCAGGGTTACTGGTGTCCATCCAAACGTCAAATAACATGATAGATAAGTAAGGATCGATTAGATACATCACAGGAACAACGGTAATGCATGTTGTTTCGTTTAAAACTATTTCTAGCTTCAGCTGCGTCCGAGAACTTCGTATCTCAAATCAGGGTTACTGGAGTCCATCCAAACGTCAAATAACATGATAGCTAAGTAATGATCGATTAGATACATCACAGGAACAGCGCTAATGCGTGTTGTTTCGTTTAAAACTATTTCTAGCTTCAGCTGCGTCCGAGAACTTCGTATCTCACATCAGGGTTACTGGAGTCCATCCAAACGTCAAATAACATGATAGATAAGTAAGGATCGATTAGATACATCACAGGAACAACGCTAATGCGCGTTGTTTCGTTTAAAACTATTTCCAGCTTCTGCTGCGTCCGAAAATTTCGTATCTCACATCATAGTTACTGGAGTCCATCGAAACGTCAAATAACATAGTAGATAAGTAAGGATCGATTAGATACATCACAGGAACAACGCTAATACGTGTTGTTTCGTTCAAAACTATTTCCAGCTTCTGCTGCGTCCGAAATCTTTGTATCTCACATCAGAGTTCCTGGAGTCCATCCAAACGTCAAATAACATGATAGATGAGTAAGGATCGATTAGATACATCACAGGAACAACGCTAATACGTGTTGTTTCGTTTAAAACTATTTCCAGCTGCTGCTGCGTCCGAAAACGTCGTATCTCACGTCAGGGTTACTGGAGTCCATCCAAACGTCAAATAACATGATAGATAAGTAAGGATCGATTAGATACATCACAGGAATAACGCTAATGCGTGTTGTTTCGTTTAAAACTATTTCTAGCTTCAGCTGCGTCCGAGAACTTCGTATCTCACATCAGGGTTACAGGAGTCCATCCAAACGTCAAATAACATGATAGATGAGTAAGGATCGATTAGTTACATCAGAGGAACAACGCTAATGCGTGTTGTTTCGTTTAAAACTATTTCCAGCTTCTACTGCGTCCGAGAACTTTTTATCTCACATCAGAGTTACTGGAGTCCGTCCAAACGTCAAATAACATGATAGATGAGTAAGGATCGTTTAGATACATCACAGGAACATCGCTAATGCGTGTTGTTTCGTTTAAAACTATTTCCAGCTTCTGCTGCGTCCGAAAACTTCGTATCTCACATCAGAGTTTCTGGAGTCCATCGAAATGTCAAATAACATGATAGATAAGTAAGGATCGATTAGATACAGCACAGGAACAACGCTAATACGTGTTGTTTCTTTTAAAACTATTTCCAGCTTCAGCTGCGTCCGAGAACTTCGTATCTCACATCAAAGTTACTGGAGTCCATCGAAACGCCAAATAACATGATAGATGAGTAAGGATCGATTAGTTACATCAGAGGAACAACGCTAATGCGTGTTGTTTCGTTTAAAACTATTTCCAGCTTCTACAGCGTCGGAGAACTTTGAATCTCTCATCAGAGTTACTGGAGTCCGTCCAAACGTCAAATAACATGATAGATGAGTAAGGATCGGTTAGATACATCACAGGAACAACGCTAATACGTGTTGTTTCGTTTAAAACTATTTCCAGCTTCTGCTGCGTCCGAGAACTTCCTATCTCACATCAGGGTTACTGGTGTCCATCCAAACGTCAAATAACATGATAGATAAGTAAGGATCGATTAGATACATCACAGGAACAACGGTAATGCGTGTTGTTTCGTTTAAAACTATTTCTAGCTTCAGCTGCGTCCGAGAACTTCGTATCTCAAATCAGGGATACTGGAGTCCATCCAAACGTCAAATAACATGATAGCTAAGTAATGATCGATTAGATATATCACAGGAACAGCGCTAATGCGTGTTGTTTCGTTTAAAACTATTTCTAGCTTCAGCTGCGTCCGAGAACTTCGTATCTCACATCAGGGTTACTGGAGTCCATCCAAACGTCAAATAACATGATAGATAAGTAAGGATCGATTAGATACATCACAGGAACAACGCTAATGCGCGTTGTTTCGTTTAAAACTATTTCCAGCTTCTGCTGCGTCCGAAAATTTCGTATCTCACATCATAGTTACTGGAGTCCATCGAAACGTCAAATAACATGGTAGATAAGTAAGGATCGATTAGATACATCACAGGAACAACGCTAATACGTGTTGTTTCGTTCAAAACTATTTCCAGCTTCTGCTGCGTCCGAAATCTTTGTATCTCACATCAGAGTTCCTGGAGTCCATCCAAACGACAAATAACATGATAGATGAGTAAGGATCGATTAGATACATCACAGGAACAACGCTAATACGTGTTGTTTCGTTTAAAACTATTTCCAGCTGCTGCTGCGTCCGAAAACGTCGTATCTCACGTCAGGGTTACTGGAGTCCATCCAAACGTCAAATAACATGATAGATAAGTAAGGATCGATTAGATACATCACAGGAATAACGCTAATGCGTGTTGTTTCGTTTAAAACTATTTCTAGCTTCAGCTGCGTCCGAGAACTTCGTATCTCACATCAGGGTTACTGGAGTCCATCCAAACGTCAAATAACATGTTAGATAAGTAAGGGTCGTTTAGATACATCACAGGAACAACGCTAATAGGTGTTGTTTCGTTCAAAATTATTTCCAGCTTCTGCTGCGTCCGAAAACTTCGTATCTCACATCAGAGTTACTGGAGTCCATCGAAACGCCAAATAGCATGATAGATGAGTAACGATCGATTAGATACTACACAGGAACAACGCTAATGCGTGTTGTTTAGTTTAAAACTATTTCCAGCTTCTGCTGCGTCCGAAAACTTCGTATCTCACATCAGAGTTACTGGAGTCCATCGAAACGTCAAATAACATCATAGATAAGTTAGGATCGATTAGATACAGCACAGGAACAACGCTAATACGTGTTGTTTCGTTTAAAACTATTTCCAGCTTCAGCTGCGTCCGAGAACTTCGTATCTCACATCAGAGCTACTGGAGTCCATCGAAACGCCAAATAACATGATATATGAGTAAGGATCGATTAGATACAGCACAGGAACAACGCTAATACGTGTTGTTTCGTTTAAAACTATTTCCAGCTCCTGCTGCGTCCAAAAACTTTGTATCTCACGTCAGACTTACTGGAGTCCATCCAAACGTCAAATAACATATTAGATAAGTAAGGATCGTTTAGATACATCACAGGAACAACGCTAATACGTGTTGTTTCGTTCAAAACTATTTCTAGCTTCTACTGCGTCCGAGAACTTTGAATCTCTCATCAGAGTTACTGGAGTCCGTCCAAACGTCAAATAACATGATAGATGAGTAAGGATCGATTAGATACATCACAGGAACAACGCTAATGCGTGTTGTTTCGTTTAAAACTATTTCCAGCTCCTGCTGCGTCCAAAAACTTTTTATCTCACATCAGACTTACTGGAGTCCATCCAAACGTTAAATAACATGTTAGATAAGTAAGGATCGTTTAGATACATCACAGGAACAACGCTAATACGTGTTGTTTCATTCAAAATTATTTCCAGCTTCTGCTGCGTCCGAGAACTTTGTATCTCACATCAGAGTTACTGGAGTCCGTCCAAACGTCAAATAACATGATAGATGAGTAAGGATCGTTTAGATACATCACATGAACATCGCTAATGCGTGTTGTTTCGTCTAAAACTATTTCTAGCTTCTGCTGCGTCCGAAAACTTCGTATCTCACATCAGAGTTACTGGAGTCCATCGAAACGCTAAATAGCATGATAGATGAGTAACGATCGATTAGATACTACACAGGAACAACGCTAATGCGTGTTGTATCGTTTAAAACTATTTCCAGCTTCTGCTGCGTCCGAAAACTTCGTATCTCACATCAGAGTTACTGGAAATCACAGGAACAACGCTAATGCGTGTTGTTCCTGTGATGTATCTAATCGATCCTTACTCATCTATCATGTTATTTGACGTTTGGACGGACTCCAGTAACTCTGATGAGAGATTCAAAGTTCTCGGACGCAGTAGAAGCTAGAAATAGTTTTGAACGAAACAACACGTATTAGCGTTGTTCCTGTGATGTATCTAATCGATCCTTACTTATCTACTATGTTATTTGACGTTTCGATGGACTCCAGTAACTATGATGTGAGATACGAAATTTTCGGACGCAGCAGAAGCTGGAAATAGTTTTAAACGAAACAACACGCATTAGCGTTGTTCCTGTGATGTATCTAATCGATCATTACTTATCTATCATGTTATTTGACGTTTGGATGGACTCCAGGAACTCTGATGTGAGATACAAAGATTTCGGACGCAGCAGAAGCTGGAAATAGTTTTGAACGAAACAACACGTATTAGCGTTGTTCCTGTGATGTATCTAATCGATCCTTACTTATCTACTATGTTATTTGACGTTTCGATGGACTCCAGTAACTATGATGTGAGATACGAAATTTTCGGACGCAGCAGAAGCTGGAAATAGTTTTAAACGAAACAACACGCATTAGCGTTGTTCCTGTGATGTATCTAATCGATCATTACTTATCTATCATGTTATTTGACGTTTGGATGGACTCCAGTAACCCTGATGTGAGATACGAAGTTCTCGGACGCAGCTGAAGCTAGAAATAGTTTTAAACGAAACAACACGCATTAGCGTTGTTCCTGTGATGTATCTAATCGATCCTTACTTAGCTATCATGTTATTTGACGTTTGGATGGACTCCAGTAACCCTGATTTGAGATACGAAGTTCTCGGACGCAGCTGAAGCTAGAAATAGTTTTAAACGAAACAACACGCATTAGCGTTGTTCCTGTGATGTATCTAATCGATCCTTACTTATCTATCATGTTATTTGACGTTTGGATGGACTCCAGTAACCCTGATGTGAGATACGAAGTTCTCGGACGCAGCAGAAGCTGGAAATAGTTTTAAACGGAACAACACGCATTAGCGTTGTTCCTGTGATGTATCTAATCGATCCTTACTCATCTATCATGTTATTTGGCGCTTCGATGGACTCCAGTAACTTTGATGTGAGTTACGAAGTTCTCGGACGCAGCTTAAGCTAGAAATAGTTTTAAACGAAACAACACGCGTTAGCGTTGTTCCTGTGATGTATCTAATCGATCCTTACTCATCTATCATGTTATTTGACGTTTGGATGGACTCCAGTAACTCTGATGTAAGATACAAAGATTTCGGACGCAGCAGAAGCTGGAAATAGTTTTGAACGAAACAACACGTATTAGCGTTGTTCCTGTGATGTATCTAAACGATCCTTACTTTTCTATCATGTTATTTGACGTTTCGATGGACTCCAGTAACTCTGATGTGAGATACGACGTTTTCGGACGCAGCAGAAGCTTGAAATAGTTTTAAACGAAACAAAACGTATTAGCCATGTTCCTGTGATGTATCTAAACGATCCTTACTCATCTATCATGTTATTTGACGTTTGGACGGACTCCAGTAACTCTGATGAGAGATACAAAGATTTCGGACGCATCAGAAGCTGGAAATAGTTTTGAACGAAACAACACCTATTAGCGTTGTTCCTGTGATGTATCTAAACGATCCTTACTTATCTATCATGTTATTTGACGTTTGGATGGACTCCAGTAAGTCTGATGTGAGATACAAAGTTTTGGGACGCAGCAGGAGCTGGAAATAGTTTTAAACGAAACAACACGTATTAGCGTTGTTCCTGTGATGTATCTAATCGATCCTTACTCATCTATCATGTTATTTGACGTTTGGACGGACTCCAGTAACTCTGATGAGAGATACAAAGTTCTCGGACGCAGTAGAAACTGGAAATACTTTTGAACGAAACAACACGTATTAGCGTTGTTCCTGTGATGTATCTAATCGATCCTTACTCATATATCATGTTACTTGGCGTTTCGATGGACTCCAGTAGCTCTGATGTGAGATACGACGTTTTCGGACGCAGCAGAAGCTGGAAATAGTTTTAAACGAAACAACACGCATTACCGTTGTTCCTGTGATGTATCTAATCGATCCTTACTCATCTATCATGTTATTTGGCGTTTGGATGGACTCCAGTAACCCTGATGTGAGATACGAAGTTCTCGGACGCAGCTGAAGCTAGAAATAGTTTTAAACGAAACAACATGTATTAGCGTTGTTCCTGTGATGTATCTAAACGATCCTTACTTATATAACATGTTATTTGACGTTTGGATGGACTCCAGTAAGTCTGATGTGAGATACAAAGTTTTTGGACGCAGCAGGAGCTGGAAATAGTTTTAAACGAAACAACACGCATTAGCGTTGTTCCTGTGATGTATCTAATCGATCCTTACTCATCTATCATGTTATTTGACGTTTGGATGGACTCCAGGAACTCTGATGTGAGATACAAAGATTTCGGACGCAGCAGAAGCTGGAAATAATTTTGAACGAAACAACACGTATTAGCGTTGTTCCTGTGATGAATCTAAACGATCCTTACTTATCTAACATGTTATTTAACGTTTGGATGGACTCCAGTACCTCTGATGTGAGATACAAAGTTTTTGGACGCAGCAGACGCTGGAAATAGTTTTGAACGATACAACACGCATTAGCGTTGTTCCTGTGATGTATCTAATCGAACCTTACTTATCTATCATGTTATTTGACGTTTGGATGGACACCAGTAACCCTGATGTGAGATACGAAGTTCTCGGACGCAGCAGAAGCTGGAAATAGTTTTAAAAGAAACAACACGTATTAGCGTTGTTCCTGTGATATATCTAATCGATCCTTACTCATCTATCATGTTATTTGACGTTTGGACGGACTCCAGTAACTCTGATGAGAGATTCAAAGTTCTCGGACGCAGCAGAAGCTGGAAATAGTTTTGAACGAAACAACACGTATTAGCGTTGTTCCTGTGATGCATCTAAACGATACTTACATATCTAACATGTTATTTGACGTTTGGATGGACTCCAGTAAGTCTGATGTGAGATACAAAGTTTTTGGACGCAGCAGGAGCTGGAAATAGTTTTAAACGAAACAACACGAATTAGCGTTGTTCCTGTGCTGTATCTAATCGATCCTTACTCATATATCATGTTATTTGGCGTTTCGATGGACTCCAGTAGCTCTGATGTGAGATACGACGTTTTCGGACGCAGCAGAAGCTGGAAATAGTTTCAAACGAAACAACACGTATTAGCGTTGTTCCTGTGATGTATCTAATTGATTCTTACTCATCTATCATGTTATTTGACGTTTGGATGGACTCCAGTAACTCTGATGAGAGATACAAAGATTTCGGACGCAGCAGAAGCTGGAAATAGTTTTGAACTAAACAACACGTATTAGCGTTGTTCCTGTGATGTATCTAAACGATCCTTACTTATCTACCATGTTATTTGACGTTTGGATGGACTCCAGTAAGTCTGATGTGAGATACAATGTTTTGGGACGCTGCAGGAGCTGGAAATAGTTTTAAACAAAACAACATGTATTAGCGTTGTTCCTGTGCTGTATCTAATCGATCCTTACTTATCTATTATGTTATTTGACGTTTGGATGGACTCCAGTAACCCTGACGTGAGATACGAAGTTCTCGGACGCAGCAGAAGCTGGAAATAGTTTTAAACGAAACAACACGCATTAGCGTTGTTCCTGTGATGTATCTAATCGATCCTTACTCATCTATCATGTTATTTGGCGTTTCGATGGACTCCAGTAACTTAGATGTGAGATACGAAGTTCTCGGACGCAGCTGAAGCTAGAAATAGTTTTAAACAAAACAACACGCATTAGCGTTGTTCCTGTGATGTATCTAATCGATCCTTATTTATCTATCATGTTATTTGACGTTTGGTGGACTCCAGTAACCCTGACGTGAGATACGAAGTTCCCGGACGCAGCAGAAGCTGGAAATAGTTTTAAACGAAACAACACGCATTAGCGTTGTTCCTGTGATGTATCTAATCGATCCTTACTCATCTATCATGTTATTTGGCGTTTCGATGGACTCCAGTATCTCTGATGTGAGATACGACGTTTTCGGACGCAGCAGAAGCTGGAAATAGTTTTAAACGAAACAACACGTATTAGCGTTTTTCCTGTGATGTATCTAATCGATCCTAACTCATATATCATGTTATTTGGCGTTTCGATGGACTCCAGTAGCTCTGATGTGAGATACGACGTTTTCGGACGCAGCAGAAGCTGGAAATAGTTTTAAACGAAACAACACGCATTAGCGTTGTTCCTGTGATGTATCTAATCGATCCTTACTCATCTATCATGCTATTTGGCGTTTCGATGGACTCCAGTAACTTTGATGTGAGATACGAAGTTCTCGGACGCAGCTGAAGCTGGAAATAGTTTTAAACGAAACAACACGTATTAGCGTTGTTCCTGTGCTGTATCTAATCGATCCTTACTTATCTATCATGTTATTTTACGTTTGGATGGACTCCAGTATCTCTGATGAGAGATGCAAAGATTTCGGACGCAGCAGAAGCTGGAAATAGTTTTGAACGAAACAACACCTATTAGCGATGTTCCTGTGATGTATCTAATCGATCCTTACTCATCTATCATGTTATTTTACGTTTGGATGGACTTCAGTAACTCTGATGTGAGATACAATGTTTTTGGACGCAGCAGAAGCTGGAAATAGTTTTGAACGAAACAACACGTATTAGCGTTGTTCCTGTGATGTATCTAATCGATCCTTACTCATCTATAATGTTATTTGGCGTTTCGATAGACTCCAGTAACTTTGATGTGAGATACGAAGTTCTCGGACGCAGCTGAAGCTGGAAATAATTTTAAATGAAACAACACGTATTAGCGTTGTTCCTGTGATGTGTCTAATCGATCCTTACTCATCTATCATGTTATTTGGCGTTTCGATGGACTCCAGTAGCTCTGATGTGAGATACGACGTTTTCGGACGCAGCAGAAGCTGGAAATAGTTTTAAACGAAACAACACGCATTAGCGTTGTTCCTGTGCTGTATCTAATCGATCCTTACTCATCTATCATGTTATTTGGCGTTTCGATGGACTCCAGTAGCTCTGATGTGAGATACGACGTTTTCGGACGCAGCAGAAGCTGGAAATAGTTTTAAACGAAACAACACGCATTAGCGTTGTTCCTGTGATGTATCTAATCTATCCTTACTCATCTATCATGTTATTTGGCGTTTCGATGGACTCCAGTAACTTTGATGTGAGATACGAAGTTCTCGGACGCAGCTGAAGCTGGAAATACTTTTAAATGAAACAACACGTATTAGCGTTGTTCCTGTGATGTATCTAATCGATCCTTACTCATCTATCATGTTATTTGGCGTTTCGATGGACTCCAGTAGCTCTGATGTGAGATACGACGTTTTCGGGCGCAGCAGAAGCTGGAAATAGTTTTAAACGAAACAACACGCATTAGCGTTGTTCCTGTGATGTATCTAATCGATTCTTACTCATCTATCATGTTATTTGGCGTTTCGATGGACTCCATTAGCTCTGATGTGAGATACGACGTTTTCGGACGCAGCAGAAGCTGGAAATAGTTTTAAACGAAACAACACGCATTAGCGTTGTTCCTGTGATGTATCTAATCTATACTTACTTAGCTATCATGTTATTTGACGTTTGGATGGACTCCAGTAACCCTGATTTGAGATACGAAGTTCTCGGACGCAGCTGAAGCTAGAAATAGTTTTAAACGAAACAACACGCATTAGCGTTGTTCCTGTGATGTATCTAATCGATCCTTACTTATCTATCATGTTATTTGACGTTTGGATGGACACCAGTAACCCTGATGTGAGATACGAAGTTCTCGGACGCAGCAGAAGCTGGAAATAGTTTTAAAAGAAACAACACGTATTAGCGTTGTTCCTGTGATATATCTAATCGATCCTTACTCATCTATCATGTTATTTGACGTTTGGACGGACTCCAGTAACTCTGATGAGAGATTCAAAGTTCTCGGACGCAGCAGAAGCTGGAAATAGTTTTGAACGAAACAACACGTATTAGCGTTGTTCCTGTGATGTATCTAATCGATCCTTACTTATCTATCATGTTATTTGACGTTTCGATGGACTCCAGTAACTCTGATGTGAGATACGAAGTTCTCGGACGCAGCTGAAGCTGGAAATAGTTTTAAATGAAACAACACGTATTAGCGTTGTTCCTGTGATGTACCTAATCGATCCTTACTCATCTATCATGTTATTTGACGTTTGGACGGACTCCAGTAACTATGATGAGAGATACAAAGTTCTCGGACGCAGTAGAAGCTGGAAATAGTTTTGAACGAAACAACACGTATTAGCGTTGTTCCTGTGATGCATCTAAACGATCCTTACTTATCTAACATGTTATTTGACGTTTGGATGGACTCCAGTAAGTCTGATGTGAGATACAAAGTTTTTGGACGCAGCAGGAGCTGGAAATAGTTTTAAACGAAACAACACGAATTAGCGTTGTTCCTGTGCTGTATCTAATCGATCCTTACTCATATATCATGTTATTTGGCGTTTCGATGGACTCCAGTAGCTCTGATGTGAGATACGACGTTTTCGGACGCAGCAGAAGCTGGAAATAGTTTCAAACGAAACAACACGTATTAGCGTTGTTCCTGTGATGTATCTAATTGATCCTTACTCATCTATCATGTTATTTGACGTTTGGATGGACTCCAGTAACTCTGATGAGAGATACAAAGATTTCGGACGCAGCAGAAGCTGGAAATAGTTTTGAACTAAACAACACGTATTAGCGTTGTTCCTGTGATGTATCTAAACGATCCTTACTTATCTACCATGTTATTTGACGTTTGGATGGACTCCAGTAAGTCTGATGTGAGATACAATGTTTTGGGACGCTGCAGGAGCTGGAAATAGTTTTAAACAAAACAACATGTATTAGCGTTGTTCCTGTGCTGTATCTAATCGATCCTTACTTATCTATTATGTTATTTGACGTTTGGATGGACTCCAGTAACCCTGACGTGAGATACGAAGTTCTCGGACGCAGCAGAAGCTGGAAATAGTTTTAAACGAAACAACACGCATTAGCGTTGTTCCTGTGATGTATCTAATCGATCCTTACTCATCTATCATGTTATTTGGCGTTTCGATGGACTCCAGTAACTTAGATGTGAGATACGAAGTTCTCGGACGCAGCTGAAGCTAGAAATAGTTTTAAACAAAACAACACGCATTAGCGTTGTTCCTGTGATGTATCTAATCGATCCTTATTTATCTATCATGTTATTTGACGTTTGGTGGACTCCAGTAACCCTGACGTGAGATACGAAGTTCTCGGACTCTGTAGAAGCTGGAAATAGTTTTGAACGAAACAACACGTATTTGCGTTGTTCCTGTGATGTATCTAAACGATTCTTACTTATCTAACATGTTATTTGACGTTTGGATGGACTCCAGTAAGTCTGATGTGAGATACAAAGTTTTGGGACGCAGCAGGAGCTGGAAATAGTTTTAAACGAAACAACACGCATTAGCGTTCTTCCTGTGATGTATCTAATCGATCCTTACTTATCTATCATCTTATTTGACGTTTGGATGGACTCCAGTAACCCTGACGTGAGATACGACGTTTTCGGACGCAGCAGCAGCTGGAAATAGTTTTAAACGAAACAACACGTATTAGCGTTGTTCCTGTGCTGTATCTAATCGATCCTTACTCATATATCATGTTATTTGGCGTTTCGATGGACTCCAGTAGCTCCGATGTGAGATACGACGTTTTCGGACGCAGCAGAAGCTGGAAATAGTTTTAAACTAAACAACACGCATTAGTGTTGTTCCTGTGATGTATCTAATCGATCCTTACTCATCTATCATGTTATTTGGCGTTTCGATGGACTCCAGTAGCTCTGATGTGAGATACGACGTTTTCGGCCGCAGCAGAATCTGGAAATAGTTTTAAACGAAACAACACGCATTAGCGTTGTTCCTGTGATGTATCTAATCGATCCTTACTCATCTATCATGTTATTTGGCGTTTCGATGGACTCCAGTAACTCTGATGTGAGATACGACGTTTTCGGACGCAGCAGAAGCTGGAAATAGTTTTAAACGAAACAACACGTATTAGCGTTGTTCCTGTGATGTATCTAATCGATCCTTACTCATCTATCATGTTATTTGACGTTTGGATGGACTCCAGTGACTCTGATGAGAGATATAAAGATTTCGGACGCAGCAGAAGCTGGAAATAGTTTTGAACGAAACAACACCTATTAGCGTTGTTCCTGTGATGTATCTAAACGATCCTTACTTATCTAACATGTTATTTGACGTTTGGATGGACTCCAGTAAGTCTGATGTGAGATACAAAGTTTTTGGACGCAGCAGGAGCTGGAAATAGTTTTAAACGAAACAACACGTATTAGCGTTGTTCCTGTGCTGTATCTAATCGATCCTAACTCATATATCATGTTATTTGGCGTTTCGATGGACTCCAGTAGCTCTGATGTGAGATACGACGTTTTCGGACGCAGCAGAAGCTGGAAATAGTTTTAAACGAAACAACACGCATTAGCGTTGTTCCTGTGATGTATCTAATCGATCCTTACTCATCTATCATGCTATTTGGCGTTTCGATGGACTCCAGTAGCTCTGATGTGAGATACGACGTTTTCGGACGCAGTAGAAGCTGGAAATAGTTTTGAACGAAACAACACGTATTAGCGTTGTTCCTGTGATGCATCTAAACGATCCTTAGTTATCTAACATGTTATTTGACGTTTGGATGGACTCCAGTAAGTCTGATGTGAGATACAAAGTTTTTGGACGCAGCAGGAGCTGGAAATAGTTTTAAACGAAACAACACGAATTAGCGTTGTTCCTGTGCTGTATCTAATCGATCCTTACTTATCTATCATGTTATTTGACGTTTGGATGGACTCCAGTAACTCTAATGTGAGATACGAAATTTTCGGACGCAGCAGAAGCTGGAAATAGTTTTAAACGAAACAACACCTATTAGCGATGTTCCTGTGATGTATCTAATCGATCCTTACTCATCTATCATGTTATTTTACGTTTGGATGGACTCCAGTATCTCTGATGAGAGATACAAAGATTTCGGACGCAGCAGAAGCTGGAAATAGTTTTGAACGAAACAACACCTATTAGCGATGTTCCTGTGATGTATCTAATCGATCCTTACTCATCTATCATGTTATTTTACGTTTGGATGGACTTCAGTAACTCTGATGTGAGATACAATGTTTTTGGACGCAGCAGAAGCTGGAAATAGTTTTGAACGAAACAACACGTATTAGCGTTGTTCCTGTGATGTATCTAATCGATCCTTACTCATCTATAATGTTATTTGGCGTTTCGATAGACTCCAGTAACTTTGATGTGAGATACGAAGTTCTCGGACGCAGCTGAAGCTGGAAATAATTTTAAATGAAACAACACGTATTAGCGTTGTTCCTGTGATGTGTCTAATCGATCCTTACTCATCTATCATGTTATTTGGCGTTTCGATGGACTCCAGTAGCTCTGATGTGAGATACGACGTTTTCGGACGCAGCAGAAGCTGGAAATAGTTTTAAACGAAACAACACGCATTAGCGTTGTTCCTGTGCTGTATCTAATCGATCCTTACTCATCTATCATGTTATTTGGCGTTTCGATGGACTCCAGTAGCTCTGATGTGAGATACGACGTTTTCGGACGCAGCAGAAGCTGGAAATAGTTTTAAACGAAACAACACGCATTAGCGTTGTTCCTGTGATGTATCTAATCTATCCTTACTCATCTATCATGTCATTAGGCGTTTCGATGGACTCCAGTAACTTTGATGTGAGATACGAAGTTCTCGGACGCAGCTGAAGCTGGAAATAGTTTTAAATGAAACAACACGTATTAGCGTTGTTCCTGTGATGTATCTAATCGATCCTTACTCATCTATCATGTTATTTGGCGTTTCGATGGACTCCAGAAACTCTGATGTGAGATACGACGTTTTCGGACGCAGCAGAAGCTGGAAATAGTTTTAAACGAAACAACACGCATTAGCGTTGTTCCTGTGATGTATCTAATCGATCCTTACTCATCTATCATGTTATTTGGCGTTTCGATGGACTCCAGTAGCTCTGATGTGAGATACGACGTTTTCGGACGCAGCAGAAGCTGGAAATAGTTTTAAACGAAACAACACGCATTAGCGTTGTTCCTGTGATGTATCTAATCGATCCTTACTTATCTATCATGTTATTTGACGTTTGGATGGACACCAGTAACCCTGATGTGAGATACGAAGTTCTCGGACGCAGCAGAAGCTGGAAATAGTTTTAAAAGAAACAACACGTATTAGCGTTGTTCCTGTGATATATCTAATCGATCCTTACTCATCTATCATGTTATTTGACGTTTGGACGGACTCCAGTAACTCTGATGAGAGATTCAAAGTTCTCGGACGCAGCAGAAGCTGGAAATAGTTTTGAACGAAACAACACGTATTAGCGTTGTTCCTGTGATGTATCTAATCGATCCTTACTTATCTATCATGTTATTTGACGTTTCGATGGACTCCAGTAACTCTGATGTGAGATACGAAGTTCTCGGACGCAGCTGAAGCTGGAAATAGTTTTAAATGAAACAACACGTATTAGCGTTGTTCCTGTGTAACGTACCTAATCGATCCTTACTCATCTATCATGTTATTTGACGTTTGGACGGACTCCAGTAACTATGATGAGAGATACAAAGTTCTCGGACGCAGTAGAAGCTGGAAATAGTTTTGAACGAAACAACACGTATTAGCGTTGTTCCTGTGATGCATCTAAACGATCCTTACTTATCTAACATGTTATTTGACGTTTGGATGGACTCCAGTAAGTCTGATGTGAGATACAAAGTTTTTGGACGCAGCAGGAGCTGGAAATAGTTTTAAACGAAACAACACGAATTAGCGTTGTTCCTGTGATGTATCTAAACGATCCTTACTTATCTACCATGTTATTTGACGTTTGGATGGACTCCAGTAAGTCTGATGAGAGATACAAAGATTTCGGACGCAGCAGAAGCTGGAAATAGTTTTGAAAGAAACAACACGTATTAGCGTTGTTCCTGTGATGCATCTAAACGATCCTTACTTATCTAACATGTTATTTGACGTTTGGATGGACTCCAGTAAGTCTGATGTGAGATACAAAGTTTTTGGACGCAGCAGGAGCTGGAAATAGTTTTAAACGAAACAACACGAATTAGCGTTGTTCCTGTGATGTATCTAAACGATCCTTACTTATCTACCATGTTATTTGACGTTTGGATGGACTCCAGTAAGTCTGATGAGAGATACAAAGATTTCGGACGCAGCAGAAGCTGGAAATAGTTTTGAACGAAACAACACGTATTAGCGTTGTTCCTGTGCTGTATCTAATCGATCCTTACTTATCTATCATGTTATTTGACGTTTGGATGGACTCCAGTAACCCTGACGTGAGATACGATGTTCTCGGACGCAGCAGAAGCTGGAAATAGTTTTAAACGAAACAACACGCATTAGCGTTATTCCTGTGATGTATCTAATCGATCCTTACTCATCTATCATGTTATTTGGCGTTTCGATGGACTCCAGTAACTTAGATGTGAGATACGAAGTTCTCGGACGCAGCAGAAGCTGGAAATAGTTTTGAACGAAACAACACGTATTAGCGTTGTTCCTGTGATGTATCTAATCGATCCTTACTTATCTATCATGTTATTTGACGTTTCGATGGACTCCAGTAACTCTGATGTGAGATACGAAGTTCTCGGACGCAGCTGAAGCTGGAAATAGTTTTAAATGAAACAACACGTATTAGCGTTGTTCCTGTGATGTACCTAATCGATCCTTACTCATCTATCATGTTATTTGACGTTTGGACGGACTCCAGTAACTATGATGAGAGATACAAAGTTCTCGGACGCAGTAGAAGCTGGAAATAGTTTTGAACGAAACAACACGTATTAGCGTTGTTCCTGTGATGCATCTAAACGATCCTTACTTATCTAACATGTTATTTGACGTTTGGATGGACTCCAGTAAGTCTGATGTGAGATACAAAGTTTTTGGACGCAGCAGGAGCTGGAAATAGTTTTAAACGAAACAACACGTATTAGCGTTGTTCCTGTGCTGTATCTAATCGATCCTAACTCATATATCATGTTATTTGGCGTTTCGATGGACTCCAGTAGCTCTGATGTGAGATACGACGTTTTCGGACGCAGCAGAAGCTGGAAATAGTTTTAAACGAAACAACACGCATTAGCGTTGTTCCTGTGATGTATCTAATCGATCCTTACTCATCTATCATGCTATTTGGCGTTTCGATGGACTCCAGTAGCTCTGATGTGAGATACGACGTTTTCGGACGCAGTAGAAGCTGGAAATAGTTTTGAACGAAACAACACGTATTAGCGTTGTTCCTGTGATGCATCTAAACGATCCTTAGTTATCTAACATGTTATTTGACGTTTGGATGGACTCCAGTAAGTCTGATGTGAGATACAAAGTTTTTGGACGCAGCAGGAGCTGGAAATAGTTTTAAACGAAACAACACGAATTAGCGTTGTTCCTGTGCTGTATCTAATCGATCCTTACTTATCTATCATGTTATTTGACGTTTGGATGGACTCCAGTAACTCTAATGTGAGATACGAAATTTTCGGACGCAGCAGAAGCTGGAAATAGTTTTAAACGAAACAACACCTATTAGCGATGTTCCTGTGATGTATCTAATCGATCCTTACTCATCTATCATGTTATTTTACGTTTGGATGGACTCCAGTATCTCTGATGAGAGATACAAAGATTTCGGACGCAGCAGAAGCTGGAAATAGTTTTGAACGAAACAACACCTATTAGCGATGTTCCTGTGATGTATCTAATCGATCCTTACTCATCTATCATGTTATTTTACGTTTGGATGGACTTCAGTAACTCTGATGTGAGATACAATGTTTTTGGACGCAGCAGAAGCTGGAAATAGTTTTGAACGAAACAACACGTATTAGCGTTGTTCCTGTGATGTATCTAATCGATCCTTACTCATCTATAATGTTATTTGGCGTTTCGATAGACTCCAGTAACTTTGATGTGAGATACGAAGTTCTCGGACGCAGCTGAAGCTGGAAATAATTTTAAATGAAACAACACGTATTAGCGTTGTTCCTGTGATGTGTCTAATCGATCCTTACTCATCTATCATGTTATTTGGCGTTTCGATGGACTCCAGTAGCTCTGATGTGAGATACGACGTTTTCGGACGCAGCAGAAGCTGGAAATAGTTTTAAACGAAACAACACGCATTAGCGTTGTTCCTGTGCTGTATCTAATCGATCCTTACTCATCTATCATGTTATTTGGCGTTTCGATGGACTCCAGTAGCTCTGATGTGAGATACGACGTTTTCGGACGCAGCAGAAGCTGGAAATAGTTTTAAACGAAACAACACGCATTAGCGTTGTTCCTGTGATGTATCTAATCTATCCTTACTCATCTATCATGTCATTAGGCGTTTCGATGGACTCCAGTAACTTTGATGTGAGATACGAAGTTCTCGGACGCAGCTGAAGCTGGAAATAGTTTTAAATGAAACAACACGTATTAGCGTTGTTCCTGTGATGTATCTAATCGATCCTTTCTCATCTATCATGTTATTTGGCGTTTCGATGGACTCCAGTAACTCTGATGTGAGATACGACGTTTTCGGACGCAGCAGAAGCTGGAAATAGTTTTAAACGAAACAACACGCATTAGCGTTGTTCCTGTGATGTATCTAATCGATCCTTACTCATCTATCATGTTATTTGGCGTTTCGATGGACTCCAGTAGCTCTGATGTGAGATACGACGTTTTCGGACGCAGCAGAAGCTGGAAATAGTTTTAAACGAAACAACACGCATTAGCGTTGTTCCTGTGATGTATCTAATCGATCCTTACTTATCTATCATGTTATTTGACGTTTGGATGGACAACAGTAACCCTGATGTGAGATACGAAGTTCTCGGACGCAGCAGAAGCTGGAAATAGTTTTAAAAGAAACAACACGTATTAGCGTTGTTCCTGTGATATATCTAATCGATCCTTACTCATCTATCATGTTATTTGACGTTTGGACGGACTCCAGTAACTCTGATGAGAGATTCAAAGTTCTCGGACGCAGCAGAAGCTGGAAATAGTTTTGAACGAAACAACACGTATTAGCGTTGTTCCTGTGATGTATCTAATCGATCCTTACTTATCTATCATGTTATTTGACGTTTCGATGGACTCCAGTAACTCTGATGTGAGATACGAAGTTCTCGGACGCAGCTGAAGCTGGAAATAGTTTTAAATGAAACAACACGTATTAGCGTTGTTCCTGTGTAACGTACCTAATCGATCCTTACTCATCTATCATGTTATTTGACGTTTGGACGGACTCCAGTAACTATGATGAGAGATACAAAGTTCTCGGACGCAGTAGAAGCTGGAAATAGTTTTGAACGAAACAACACGTATTAGCGTTGTTCCTGTGATGCATCTAAACGATCCTTACTTATCTAACATGTTATTTGACGTTTGGATGGACTCCAGTAAGTCTGATGTGAGATACAAAGTTTTTGGACGCAGCAGGAGCTGGAAATAGTTTTAAACGAAACAACACGAATTAGCGTTGTTCCTGTGATGTATCTAAACGATCCTTACTTATCTACCATGTTATTTGACGTTTGGATGGACTCCAGTAAGTCTGATGAGAGATACAAAGATTTCGGACGCAGCAGAAGCTGGAAATAGTTTTGAACGAAACAACACGTATTAGCGTTGTTCCTGTGCTGTATCTAATCGATCCTTACTTATCTATCATGTTATTTGACGTTTGGATGGACTCCAGTAACCCTGACGTGAGATACGATGTTCTCGGACGCAGCAGAAGCTGGAAATAGTTTTAAACGAAACAACACGCATTAGCGTTATTCCTGTGATGTATCTAATCGATCCTTACTCATCTATCATGTTATTTGGCGTTTCGATGGACTCCAGTAACTTAGATGTGAGATACGAAGTTCTCGGACGCAGCAGAAGCTGGAAATAGTTTTGAACGAAACAACACGTATTAGCGTTGTTCCTGTGATGTATCTAATCGATCCTTACTTATCTATCATGTTATTTGACGTTTCGATGGACTCCAGTAACTCTGATGTGAGATACGAAGTTCTCGGACGCAGCTGAAGCTGGAAATAGTTTTAAATGAAACAACACGTATTAGCGTTGTTCCTGTGATGTACCTAATCGATCCTTACTCATCTATCATGTTATTTGACGTTTGGACGGACTCCAGTAACTATGATGAGAGATACAAAGTTCTCGGACGCAGTAGAAGCTGGAAATAGTTTTGAACGAAACAACACGTATTAGCGTTGTTCCTGTGATGCATCTAAACGATCCTTACTTATCTAACATGTTATTTGACGTTTGGATGGACTCCAGTAAGTCTGATGTGAGATACAAAGTTTTTGGACGCAGCAGGAGCTGGAAATAGTTTTAAACGAAACAACACGAATTAGCGTTGTTCCTGTGATGTATCTAAACGATCCTTACTTATCTACCATGTTATTTGACGTTTGGATGGACTCCAGTAAGTCTGATGAGAGATACAAAGATTTCGGACGCAGCAGAAGCTGGAAATAGTTTTGAACGAAACAACACGTATTAGCGTTGTTCCTGTGCTGTATCTAATCGATCCTTACTTATCTATCATGTTATTTGACGTTTGGATGGACTCCAGTAACCCTGACGTGAGATACGATGTTCTCGGACGCAGCAGAAGCTGGAAATAGTTTTAAACGAAACAACACGCATTAGCGTTATTCCTGTGATGTATCTAATCGATCCTTACTCATCTATCATGTTATTTGGCGTTTCGATGGACTCCAGTAACTTAGATGTGAGATACGAAGTTCTCGGACGCAGCTGAAGCTAGAAATAGTTTTAAACGAAACAACACGTATTAGCGTTGTTCCTGTGATGTATCTAATCGATCCTTACTCATCTATCATGTTATTTGACGTTTGGACGGACTCCAGTAACTCTGATGAGAGATTCAAAGTTCTCGGACGCAGTAGAAGCTAGAAATAGTTTTGAACGAAACAACACGTATTAGCGTTGTTCCTGTGATGTATCTAAACGATCCTTACTTATCTAACATGTTATTTGACGTTTGGATGGACTCCAGTAAGTCTGATGTGAGATACAAAGTTTTGGGACGCAGCAGGAGCTGGAAATAGTTTTAAACGAAACAACACGTATTAGCGTTGTTCCTGTGATGTATCTAATCGATCCTTACTCATCTATCATATTATTTGACGTTTGGATGGACTCCAGTAACTATGATGAGAGATACAAAGTTCTCGGACGCAGTAGAAGCTGGAAATAGTTTTGAACGAAACAACACGTATTAGCGTTGTTCCTGTGATGCATCTAAACGATCCTTACTTATCTAACATGTTATTTGACGTTTGGATGGACTCCAGTAAGTCTGATGTGAGATACAAAGTTTTTGGACGCAGCAGGAGCTGGAAATAGTTTTAAACGAAACAACACGAATTAGCGTTGTTCCTGTGATGTATCTAAACGATCCTTACTTATCTACCATGTTATTTGACGTTTGGATGGACTCCAGTAAGTCTGATGAGAGATACAAAGATTTCGGACGCAGCAGAAGCTGGAAATAGTTTTGAACGAAACAACACGTATTAGCGTTGTTCCTGTGCTGTATCTAATCGATCCTTACTTATCTATCATGTTATTTGACGTTTGGATGGACTCCAGTAACCCTGACGTGAGATACGATGTTCTCGGACGCAGCAGAAGCTGGAAATAGTTTTAAACGAAACAACACGCATTAGCGTTATTCCTGTGATGTATCTAATCGATCCTTACTCATCTATCATGTTATTTGGCGTTTCGATGGACTCCAGTAACTTAGATGTGAGATACGAAGTTCTCGGACGCAGCTGAAGCTAGAAATAGTTTTAAACGAAACAACACGTATTAGCGTTGTTCCTGTGATGTATCTAATCGATCCTTACTCATCTATCATGTTATTTGACGTTTGGACGGACTCCAGTAACTCTGATGAGAGATTCAAAGTTCTCGGACGCAGTAGAAGCTAGAAATAGTTTTGAACGAAACAACACGTATTAGCGTTGTTCCTGTGATGTATCTAAACGATCCTTACTTATCTAACATGTTATTTGACGTTTGGATGGACTCCAGTAAGTCTGATGTGAGATACAAAGTTTTTGGACGCAGCAGGAGCTGGAAATAGTTTTAAACGAAACAACACGTATTAGCGTTGTTCCTGTGCTGTATCTAATCGATCCTAACTCATATATCATGTTATTTGGCGTTTCGATGGACTCCAGTAACCCTGACGTTAGATACGATGTTCTCGGACGCAGCAGAAGCTGGAAATAGTTTTAAACGAAACAACACGCATTAGCGTTATTCCTGTGTAGTATCTAATCGATCCTTACTTATCTATCATGTTATTTGACGTTTCGATGGACTCCAGTAACTCTGATGTGAGATACGAAGTTTTCGGACGCAGCAGAAGCTGGAAATAGTTTTAAACGAAACAACACGCATTAGCGATGTTCCTGTGATGTATCTAAACGATACTTACTCATCTATCATGTTATTTGACGTTTGAACGGACTCCAGTAACTCTGATGTGAGATAAAAAGTTCTCGGTCGCAGCAGAAGCTGGAAATAATTTTGAACGAAACAACACGCATTAGCGTTGTTCCTGTGATGTATCTAAACGATCATTACTTATCTAACATGTTATTTAACGTTTGGATGGACTCCAGTAAGTCTGATGTGAGATACAAAGTTTTTGGACGCAGCAGAAGCTGGAAATAGTTTTGAACGAAACAACACGTATTAGCGTTGTTCCTGTGATGTATCTAATCGATCCTTACTCATCTATCATGTTATTTGACGTTTGGACGGACTCCAGTAACTCTGATGAGAGATTCAAAGTTCTCGGACGCAGCAGAAGCTGGAAATAATTTTGAACGAAACAACACGTATTAGCGTTGTTCCTGTGCTGTATCTAATCGATCCTTACTTATCTATCATGTTATTTGACGTTTGGATGGACTCCAGTAACCCTGACGTGAGATACGATGTTCTCGGACGCAGCAGAAGCTGGAAATAGTTTTGAACGAAACAACACGTATTAGCGTTGTTCCTGTGATGTATCTAATCGATCCTTACTCATCTATAATGTTATTTGGCGTTTCGATAGACTCCAGTAACTTTGATGTGAGATACGAAGTTCTCGGACGCAGCTGAAGCTGGAAATAATTTTAAATGAAACAACACGTATTAGCGTTGTTCCTGTGATGTGTCTAATCGATCCTTACTCATCTATCATGTTATTTGGCGTTTCGATGGACTCCAGTAGCTCTGATGTGAGATACGACGTTTTCGGACGCAGCAGAAGCTGGAAATAGTTTTAAACGAAACAACACGCATTAGCGTTGTTCCTGTGCTGTATCTAATCGATCCTTACTCATCTATCATGTTATTTGGCGTTTCGATGGACTCCAGTAGCTCTGATGTGAGATACGACGTTTTCGGACGCAGCAGAAGCTGGAAATAGTTTTAAACGAAACAACACGCATTAGCGTTGTTCCTGTGATGTATCTAATCTATCCTTACTCATCTATCATGTCATTAGGCGTTTCGATGGACTCCAGTAACTTTGATGTGAGATACGAAGTTCTCGGACGCAGCTGAAGCTGGAAATAGTTTTAAATGAAACAACACGTATTAGCGTTGTTCCTGTGATGTATCTAATCGATCCTTACTCATCTATCATGTTATTTGGCGTTTCGATGGACTCCAGTAACTCTGATGTGAGATACGACGTTTTCGGACGCAGCAGAAGCTGGAAATAGTTTTAAACGAAACAACACGCATTAGCGTTGTTCCTGTGATGTATCTAATCGATCCTTACTCATCTATCATGTTATTTGGCGTTTCGATGGACTCCAGTAGCTCTGATGTGAGATACGAAGTTCTCGGACGCAGCAGAAGCTGGAAATAGTTTTAAAAGAAACAACACGTATTAGCGTTGTTCCTGTGATATATCTAATCGATCCTTACTCATCTATCATGTTATTTGACGTTTGGACGGATTCCAGTAACTCTGATGAGAGATTCAAAGTTCTCGGACGCAGCAGAAGCTGGAAATAGTTTTGAACGAAACAACACGTATTAGCGTTGTTCCTGTGATGTATCTAATCGATCCTTACTTATCTATCATGTTATTTGACGTTTCGATGGACTCCAGTAACTCTGATGTGAGATACGAAGTTCTCGGACGCAGCTGAAGCTGGAAATAGTTTTAAATGAAACAACACGTATTAGCGTTGTTCCTGTGTAACGTACCTAATCGATCCTTACTCATCTATCATGTTATTTGACGTTTGGACGGACTCCAGTAACTATGATGAGAGATACAAAGTTCTCGGACGCAGTAGAAGCTGGAAATAGTTTTGAACGAAACAACACGTATTAGCGTTGTTCCTGTGATGCATCTAAACGATCCTTACTTATCTAACATGTTATTTGACGTTTGGATGGACTCCAGTAAGTCTGATGTGAGATACAAAGTTTTTGGACGCAGCAGGAGCTGGAAATAGTTTTAAACGAAACAACACGAATTAGCGTTGTTCCTGTGATGTATCTAAACGATCCTTACTTATCTACCATGTTATTTGACGTTTGGATGGACTCCAGTAAGTCTGATGAGAGATACAAAGATTTCGGACGCAGCAGAAGCTGGAAATAGTTTTGAACGAAACAACACGTATTAGCGTTGTTCCTGTGCTGTATCTAATCGATCCTTACTTATCTATCATGTTATTTGACGTTTGGATGGACTCCAGTAACCCTGACGTGAGATACGATGTTCTCGGACGCAGCAGAAGCTGGAAATAGTTTTAAACGAAACAACACGCATTAGCGTTATTCCTGTGATGTATCTAATCGATCCTTACTCATCTATCATGTTATTTGGCGTTTCGATGGACTCCAGTAACTTAGATGTGAGATACGAAGTTCTCGGACGCAGCAGAAGCTGGAAATAGTTTTGAACGAAACAACACGTATTAGCGTTGTTCCTGTGATGTATCTAATCGATCCTTACTTATCTATCATGTTATTTGACGTTTCGATGGACTCCAGTAACTCTGATGTGAGATACGAAGTTCTCGGACGCAGCTGAAGCTGGAAATAGTTTTAAATGAAACAACACGTATTAGCGTTGTTCCTGTGATGTACCTAATCGATCCTTACTCATCTATCATGTTATTTGACGTTTGGACGGACTCCAGTAACTATGATGAGAGATACAAAGTTCTCGGACGCAGTAGAAGCTGGAAATAGTTTTGAACGAAACAACACGTATTAGCGTTGTTCCTGTGATGCATCTAAACGATCCTTACTTATCTAACATGTTATTTGACGTTTGGATGGACTCCAGTAAGTCTGATGTGAGATACAAAGTTTTTGGACGCAGCAGGAGCTGGAAATAGTTTTAAACGAAACAACACGAATTAGCGTTGTTCCTGTGATGTATCTAAACGATCCTTACTTATCTACCATGTTATTTGACGTTTGGATGGACTCCAGTAAGTCTGATGAGAGATACAAAGATTTCGGACGCAGCAGAAGCTGGAAATAGTTTTGAACGAAACAACACGTATTAGCGTTGTTCCTGTGCTGTATCTAATCGATCCTTACTTATCTATCATGTTATTTGACGTTTGGATGGACTCCAGTAACCCTGACGTGAGATACGATGTTCTCGGACGCAGCAGAAGCTGGAAATAGTTTTAAACGAAACAACACGCATTAGCGTTATTCCTGTGATGTATCTAATCGATCCTTACTCATCTATCATGTTATTTGGCGTTTCGATGGACTCCAGTAACTTAGATGTGAGATACGAAGTTCTCGGACGCAGCTGAAGCTAGAAATAGTTTTAAACGAAACAACACGTATTAGCGTTGTTCCTGTGATGTATCTAATCGATCCTTACTCATCTATCATGTTATTTGACGTTTGGACGGACTCCAGTAACTCTGATGAGAGATTCAAAGTTCTCGGACGCAGTAGAAGCTAGAAATAGTTTTGAACGAAACAACACGTATTAGCGTTGTTCCTGTGATGTATCTAAACGATCCTTACTTATCTAACATGTTATTTGACGTTTGGATGGACTCCAGTAAGTCTGATGTGAGATACAAAGTTTTTGGACGCAGCAGGAGCTGGAAATAGTTTTAAACGAAACAACACGTATTAGCGTTGTTCCTGTGCTGTATCTAATCGATCCTAACTCATATATCATGTTATTTGGCGTTTCGATGGACTCCAGTAACCCTGACGTGAGATACGATGTTCTCGGACGCAGCAGAAGCTGGAAATAGTTTTAAACGAAACAACACGCATTAGCGTTATTCCTGTGTAGTATCTAATCGATCCTTACTTATCTATCATGTTATTTGACGTTTCGATGGACTCCAGTAACTCTGATGTGAGATACGAAGTTTTCGGACGCAGCAGAAGCTGGAAATAGTTTTAAACGAAACAACACGCATTAGCGATGTTCCTGTGATGTATCTAAACGATACTTACTCATCTATCATGTTATTTGACGTTTGAACGGACTCCAGTAACTCTGATGTGAGATAAAAAGTTCTCGGTCGCAGCAGAAGCTGGAAATAATTTTGAACGAAACAACACGCATTAGCGTTGTTCCTGTGATGTATCTAAACGATCATTACTTATCTAACATGTTATTTAACGTTTGGATGGACTCCAGTAAGTCTGATGTGAGATACAAAGTTTTTGGACGCAGCAGGAGCTGGAAATAGTTTTAAACGAAACAACACGTATTAGCGTTGTTCCTGTGCTGTATCTAATCGATCCTTACTTATCTATCATGTTATTTGACGTTTCGATGGACTCCAGTAACTCTGATGTGAGATACGACGTTTTCGGACGCAGCAGAAGCTGGAAATAGTTTTAAACGAAACAACACGTATTAGCGTTGTTCCTGTGATGTATCTAATCGATCCTTACTTATCTATCATGTTATTTGACGTTTGGATGGACTCCAGTAACCCTGACGTGAGATACGAAGTTCTCGGACGCAGCAGAAGCTGGAAATAGTTTTAAACGAAACAACACGTATTAGCGTTGTTCCTGTGATGTATCTAATCGATCCTTACTCATCTATCATGTTATTTGACGTTTCGACGGACTCCAGTAACTCTGATGTGAGATACAAAGTTATCGGACGCAGCAGAAGCTGGAAATAGTTTTGAACGAAACAACACGTATTAGCGTTGTTCCTGTGCTGTATCTAATCGATCCTTACTTATCTATCATGTTATTTGACGTTTGGATGAACTCCAGTAACTCTAATGTGAGATACGAAATTTTCGGACGCAGCAGAAGCTGGAAATAGTTTTGAACGAAACAACACGTATTAGCGTCGTTCCTGTGATGTATCTAAACGATCCTTACTTATCTAACATGTTATTTGACGTTTGGATGGACTCCAGTAAGTCTGATGTGAGATACAAAGTTTTTGGACGCAGCAGGAGCTGGAAATAGTTTTAAACGAAACAACACGTATTAGCGTTGTTCCTGTGATGTATCTAAACGATCCTTACTCATCTATCATGTTAATTGACGTTTGGACGGACTCCAGTAACTCTGATGTGAGATACAAAGTTCTCGGACGCAGCAGAAGCTGGAAATAATTTTGAACGAAACAACACCTATTAGCGTTGTTCCTGTGATGTATCTAAAGGATCCTTACTTATCTAACATGTTATTTGACGTTTGGATGGACTCCAGTAAGTCTGATGTGAGATAAAAAGTTTTGCGACGCAGCAGGAGCTGGAAATAGTTTTAAACGAAACAACACGTATTAGCGTTGTTCCTGTGCTGTATCTAATCGATCCTTACTTATCTATCATGTTATTTGACGTTTCGATGGAATCCAGTAACTCTGATGTGAGATACGAAGTTTTCGGACGCAGCAGAAGCTGGAAATAGTTTTAAACGATACAACGCGTATTAGCGTTGTTCCTGTGATGTATCTAATCGATCCTTACTCATCTATCATGTTAATTGACGTTTGGACGGACTCCAGTAACTCTGATGAGAGATTCAAAGTTCTCGGACGCAGTAGAAGCTGGAAATAGTTTTGAACGAAACAACACGTATTAGCGTTGTTCCTGTGATGTATCTAAACGATCCTTACTTATCTAACATGTTATTTGACGTTTGGATGGACTCCAGTAAGTCTGATGTGAGATTCAAAGTTCTCGGACGCAGTAGAAGCTGGAAATAGTTTTGAACGAAACAACACGTATTAGCGTTGTTCCTGTGATGTATCTAAACGATCCTTACTTATCTAACATGTTATTTGACGTTTGGATGGACTCCAGTAAGTCTGATGTGAGATACAAAGTTCTCGGACGCAGCAGGAGCTGGAAATAGTTTTAAACGAAACAACACGCATTAGCGTTGTTCCTGTGATGTATCTAATCGATCCTTACTCATTTATCATGTTATTTGGCGTTTCGATGGACTCCAGTAACTTTGATGTGAGATACGAAGTTCTCGGACGCAGCTGAAGCTGGAAATAGTTTCAAACGAAACAACAGGTATTAGCGTTGTTCCTGTGCTGTATCTAATCGATCCTTACTTATCTAACATGTTATTTGACGTTTGGATGGACTCCAGTAAGTCTGATGTGAGATACAAAGTTTTTGGACGCAGCAGGAGCTGGAAATAGTTTTAAACGAAACAACACGTATTAGCGTTGTTCCTGTGCTGTATCTAATCGATCCTTACTTATCTATCATGTTATTTGACGTTTCGATGGACTCCAGTAACTCTGATGTGAGATACGACGTTTTCGGACGCAGCAGAATCTGGAAATAGTTTTAAACGAAACAACACGTATTAGCGATGTTCCTGTGATGTACCTAATCGATCCTTACTCATCTATCATGTTATTTGACGTTTGGACGGACTCCAGTAACTCTGATGTGAGATACAAAGTTCTCGTACGCAGCAGAAGCTGGAAATAATTTTGAACGAAACAGCACGTATTAGCGTTGTTCCTGTGATGTATCTAAACGATCCTTACTTATCTAACATGTTATTTAACGTTTGGATGGACTCCAGTAAGTCTGATGTGAGATACAAAGTTTTTGGACGCAGCAGAAGCTGGAAATAGTTTTAAACGAAACAACACGTATTAGCGTTGTTCCTGTGATGTATCTAATCGATCCTTACTCATCTATCATGTTATTTGACGATTGGATGGACTCCAGTAACTCTGATGAGAGATACAAAGATTTCGTACGCAGCAGAAGCTGGAAATAGGTTTGAACGAAACAACACCTATTAGCGTTGTTCCTGTGATGTATCTAAACGATCCTTACTTATCTAACATGTTATTTGACGTTTGGATGGACTCCAGTAAGTCTGATGTGAGATACAAAGTTTTGGGACGCAGCAGGAGCTGGAAATAGTTTTAAACGAAACAACACGTATTAGCGTTGTTCCTGTGATGTATCTAATCGATCCTTACTCATCTATCATGTTATTTGACGTTTGGACGGACTCCAGTAACTCTGATGAGAGATTCAAAGTTCTCGGACGCAGTAGAAGCTGGAAATAGTTTTGAACGAAATAACACGTATTAGCGTTGTTCTTGTGATGTATCTAAACGATCCTTACTTATCTAACATGTTATTTGACGTTTGGATGGACTCCAGTAAGTCTGATGTGAGATACAAAGTTTTTGGACGCAGCAGGAGCTGGAAATAGTTTCAAACGAAACAACACGTATTAGCGTTGTTCCTGTGCTGTATCTAATCGATCCTTACTCATATATCATGTTACTTGGCGTTTCGATGGACTCCAGTAGCTCTGATGTGAGATACGACGTTTTCGGACGCAGCAGAAGCTGGAAATAGTTTTAAACGAAACAACACGCATTAGCGTTGTTCCTGTGCTGTATCTAATCGATCCTTACTCATATATCATGTTATTTGGTGTTTCGATGGACTCCAGTATCTCTGATGTGAGATACGACGTTTTCGGACGCAGCAGAAACTGGAAATAGTTTTAAACGAAACAACACGCATTAGCGTTGTTCCTGTGATGTATCTAATCGATCCTTACTTATCTATCATGTTATTTGACGTTTGGATGGACTCCAGTAACCCTGACGTGAGATACGATGTTCTCGGACGCAGCAGAAGCTGGAAATAGTTTTAAAAGAAACAACACGCATTAGCGATGTTCCTGTGATGTATCTAAACGATACTTACTCATCTATCATGTTATTTGACGTTTGGACGGACTCCAGTAACTCTGATGTGAGATACAAAGTTCTCGGACGCAGCAGAAGCTGGAAATAATTTTGAACGTAACAACACGTGTTACCGTTGTTCCTGTGATGTATCTAAACGATCCTTACTTATCTAACATGTTATTTAACGTTTGGATGGACTCCAGTAAGTCTGATGTGAGATACAAAGTTTTTGGACGCAGCAGGAGCTGGAAATAGTTTTAAACGAAACAACACATATTAGCGTTGTTCCTGTGCTGTATCTAATCGATCCTTACTTATCTATCATGTTATTTGACGTTTCGATGGACTCCAGTAACTCTGATGTGAGATACGACGTTTTCGGACGCAGCAGAAACTGGAAATAGTTTTAAACGAAACAACACGTATTAGCGTTGTTCCTGTGATGTATCTAAACGATCCTTACTTATCTAACATGTTATTTGACGTTTGGATGGACTCCAGTAAGTCTGATGTGAGATACAAAGTTTTGGGACGCAGCAGGAGCTGGAAATAGTTTTAAACGAAACAACACGTATTAGCGTTGTTCCTGTGATGTATCTAATCGATCCTTTCTCATCTATCATGTTATTTGACGTTTGGACGGACTCCAGTAACTCTGATGAGAGATACAAAGTTCTCGGACGCAGTAGAAGCTGGAAATAGTTTTGAACGAAACAACACCTATTAGCGTTGTTCCTGTGATGTATCTAAACGATCCTTACTTATCTAACATGTTATTTGACGTTTGGATGGACTCCAGTAAGTCTGATGTGAGATACAAAGTTTTGGGACGCAGCAGGAGCTGGAAATAGTTTTAAACGAAACAACACGTATTAGCGTTGTTCCTGTGATGTATCTAATCGATCCTTACTCATCTATCATATTATTTGACGTTTGGATGGACTCCAGTAACTCTGATGAGAGATACAAAGATTTCGGACGCAGCAGAAACTGGAAATAGTTTTGAACGAAACAACACGCATTAGCGTTGTTCCTGTGTAGTATCTAATCGATCCTTACTCATCTATCATGTTATTTGGCTTTTCGATGGACTCCAGTAACTCTGATGTGAGATACGAAGTTTTCGGACGCATCAGAAGCTGGAAATAGTTTTAAACGAAACAACACGCATTAGCGATGTTCCTGTGATGTATCTAAACGATCCTTACTCATCTATCATGTTATTTGACGTTTGGACGGACTCCAGTAACTCTGATGAGAGATACAAAGTTCTCGGACGCAGTAGAAGCTGGAAATAGTTTTGACCGAAACAACACGCATTAGCGTTGTTCCTGTGATGTATCTAATCGATCCTTACTCATCTATCATGTTATTTGACGTTTGGATGTACTCTAGGAACTCTGATGTGAGATACAAAGATATCGGACGCAGCAGAAGCTGGAAATAGTTTTGAACGAAACAACACCTATTAGCGTTGTTCCTGTGATGTATCTATACGATCCTTACTTATCTAACATGTTATTTGACGTTTGGATGGACTCCAGTAAGTCTGATGTGAGATACAAAGTTTTGGGACGCAGCAGGAGCTGGAAATAGTTTTAAACGAAACAACACGTATTAGCGTTGTTCCTGTGATGTATCTAATCGATCCTTACTCATCTATCATGTTATTTGACGTTTGGACGGACTCCAGTAACTCTGATGAGAGATTCAAATTTCTCGGACGCAGTAGAAGCTGGAAATAGTTTTGAACGAAACAACACGTATTAGCGTTGTTCCTGTGATGTATCTAAACGATCCTTACTTATCTAACATGTTATTTAACGTTTGGATGGACTCCAGTAAGTCTGATGTGAGATACAAAGTTTTTGGACGCAGCAGGAGCTGGAAATAGTTTTAAACGAAACAACACATATTAGCGTTGTTCCTGTGCTGTATCTAATCGATCCTTACTTATCTATCATGTTATTTGACGTTTGGACGGACTCCAGTAACTCTGATGAGAGATTCAAATTTCTCGGACGCAGTAGAAGCTGGAAATAGTTTTGAACGAAACAACACGTATTAGCGTTGTTCCTGTGATGTATCTAAACGATCCTTACTTATCTAACATGTTATTTAACGTTTGGATGGACTCCAGTAGTCTGATGTGAGATACAAAGTTTTTGGACGCAGCAGGAGCTGGAAATAGTTTTAAACGAAACAACACATATTAGCGTTGTTCCTGTGCTGTATCTAATCGATCCTTACTCATCTGTCATGTTATTTGACGTTTGGACGGACTCCAGTAACTCTGATGAGAGATACAAAGTTCTCGGACGCAGTAGAAGCTGGAAATAGTTTTGACCGAAACAACACGCATTAGCGTTGTTCCTGTGATGTATCTAATCGATCCTTACTCATATATCATGTTATTTGACGTTTGGATGTACTCTAGGAACTCTGATGTGAGATACAAAGATATCGGACGCAGCAGAAGCTGGAAATAGTTTTGAACGAAACAACAACTATTAGCGTTGTTCCTGTGATGTATCTAAACGATCCTTACTTATCTAACATGTTATTTGACGTTTGGATGGACTCCAGTAAGTCTGATGTGAGATACAAAGTTTTGGGACGCAGCAGGAGCTGGAAATAGTTTTAAACGAAACAACACGTATTAGCGTTGTTCCTGTGATGTATCTAATCGATCCTTACTCATCTATCATGTTATTTGACGTTTGGATGGGCTCCAGTAACTCTGATGAGAGATACAAAGATTTCGGACGCAGCAGAAGCTGGAAATAGTTTTGAACGAAACAACACCTATTAGCGTTGTTCCTGTGATGTATCTAAACGATCCTTACTTATCTAACATGTTATTTGACGTTTGGATGGACACCAGTATCCCTGATGTGAGATACGAAGTTCTCGGACGCAGCAGAAGCTGGAAATAGTTTTAAACGAAACAACACGTATTAGCGTTGTTCCTGTGATGTATCTAATCGATCCTTACTCATCTATCATGTTATTTGACGTTTGGACGGACTCCAGTAACTCTGATGAGAGATTCAAAGTTCTCGGACGCAGTAGAAGCTGGAAATAGTTTTAAACGAAACAACACGTATTAGCGTTGTTCCTGTGCTGTATCTAATCGATCCTTACTCATATATCATGTTACTTGGCGTTTCGATGGACTCCAGTAGCTCTGATGTGAGATACGACGTTTTCGGACGCAGCAGAAGCTGGAAATACTTTTAAACGAAACAACACGTATTAGCGTTGTTCCTGTGATGTATCTAATCGATCCTTACTTATCTATCATGTTATTTGACGTTTCGATGCACTCCAGTAACTCTGATGTGAGATACGACGTTTTCGGACGCAGCAGAAGCTGGAAATAGTTTTAAACGAAACAACACGTATTAGCGTTGTTCCTGTGATGTATCTAATCGATCCTTACTTATCTATCATGTTATTTGACGTTTCGATGCACTCCAGTAACTCTGATGTGAGATACGACGTTTTCGGACGCAGCAGAAGCTGGAAATAGTTTTAAACGAAACAACACGTATTAGCGTTGTTCCTGTGATGTATCTAATCGATCCTTACTCATCTATCATGTTATTTGACGTTTGGATGGGCTCCAGTAACTCTGATGAGAGATACAAAGATTTCGGACGCAGCAGAAGCTGGAAATAGTTTTGAACGAAACAACACGTATTAGCGTTGTTCCTGTGCTGTATCTAATCGATCCTTACTTATCTATCATGTTATTTGACGTTTGGATGGACTCCAGTAACCCTGACGTGAGATACGATGTTCTCGGACGCAGCAGAAGCTGGAAATAGTTTTAAACGAAACAACACGCATTAGCGTTATTCCTGTGATGTATCTAATCGATCCTTACTCATCTATCATGTTATTTGGCGTTTCGATGGACTCCAGTAACTTAGATGTGAGATACGAAGTTCTCGGACGCAGCAGAAGCTGGAAATAGTTTTGAACGAAACAACACGTATTAGCGTTGTTCCTGTGATGTATCTAATCGATCCTTACTTATCTATCATGTTATTTGACGTTTCGATGGACTCCAGTAACTCTGATGTGAGATACGAAGTTCTCGGACGCAGCTGAAGCTGGAAATAGTTT
This sequence comes from Prosopocoilus inquinatus, assembly GCA_036172665.1. Lineage (NCBI taxonomy): Eukaryota > Metazoa > Arthropoda > Insecta > Coleoptera > Lucanidae > Prosopocoilus > Prosopocoilus inquinatus. The sequence continues at coordinate 45,514,254 of CM069871.1, read as the reverse complement.
TAAATGAAACAACACGTATTAGCGTTGTTCCTGTGATGTACCTAATCGATCCTTACTCATCTATCATGTTATTTGACGTTTGGACGGACTCCAGTAACTATGATGAGAGATACAAAGTTCTCGGACGCAGTAGAAGCTGGAAATAGTTTTGAACGAAACAACACGTATTAGCGTTGTTCCTGTGATGCATCTAAACGATCCTTACTTATCTAACATGTTATTTGACGTTTGGATGGACTCCAGTAAGTCTGATGTGAGATACAAAGTTTTTGGACGCAGCAGGAGCTGGAAATAGTTTTAAACGAAACAACACGAATTAGCGTTGTTCCTGTGATGTATCTAAACGATCCTTACTTATCTACCATGTTATTTGACGTTTGGATGGACTCCAGTAAGTCTGATGAGAGATACAAAGATTTCGGACGCAGCAGAAACTGGAAATAGTTTTGAACGAAACAACACGTATTAGCGTTGTTCCTGTGCTGTATCTAATCGATCCTTACTTATCTATCATGTTATTTGACGTTTGGATGGACTCCAGTAACCCTGACGTGAGATACGATGTTCTCGGACGCAGCAGAAGCTGGAAATAGTTTTAAACGAAACAACACGCATTAGCGTTATTCCTGTGATGTATCTAATCGATCCTTACTCATCTATCATGTTATTTGGCGTTTCGATGGACTCCAGTAACTTAGATGTGAGATACGAAGTTCTCGGACGCAGCTGAAGCTAGAAATAGTTTTAAACGAAACAACACGTATTAGCGTTGTTCCTGTGATGTATCTAATCGATCCTTACTCATCTATCATGTTATTTGACGTTTCGACGGACTCCAGTAACTCTGATGTGAGATACAAAGTTATCGGACGCAGCAGAAGCTGGAAATAGTTTTGAACGAAACAACACGTATTAGCGTTGTTCCTGTGCTGTATCTAATCGATCCTTACTTATCTATCATGTTATTTGACGTTTGGATGAACTCCAGTAACTCTAATGTGAGATACGAAATTTTCGGACGCAGCAGAAGCTGGAAATAGTTTTGAACGAAACAACACGTATTAGCGTCGTTCCTGTGATGTATCTAAACGATCCTTACTTATCTAACATGTTATTTGACGTTTGGATGGACTCCAGTAAGTCTGATGTGAGATACAAAGTTTTTGGACGCAGCAGGAGCTGGAAATAGTTTTAAACGAAACAACACGTATTAGCGTTGTTCCTGTGATGTATCTAAACGATCCTTACTCATCTATCATGTTAATTGACGTTTGGACGGACTCCAGTAACTCTGATGTGAGATACAAAGTTCTCGGACGCAGCAGAAGCTGGAAATAATTTTGAACGAAACAACACCTATTAGCGTTGTTCCTGTGATGTATCTAAAGGATCCTTACTTATCTAACATGTTATTTGACGTTTGGATGGACTCCAGTAAGTCTGATGTGAGATAAAAAGTTTTGCGACGCAGCAGGAGCTGGAAATAGTTTTAAACGAAACAACACGTATTAGCGTTGTTCCTGTGCTGTATCTAATCGATCCTTACTTATCTATCATGTTATTTGACGTTTCGATGGACTCCAGTAACTCTGATGTGAGATACGAAGTTTTCGGACGCAGCAGAAGCTGGAAATAGTTTTAAACGATACAACACGTATTAGCGTTGTTCCTGTGATGTATCTAATCGATCCTTACTCATCTATCATGTTAATTGACGTTTGGACGGACTCCAGTAACTCTGAAGAGAGATTCAAAGTTCTCGGACGCAGTAGAAGCTGGAAATAGTTTTGAACGAAACAACACGTATTAGCGTTGTTCCTGTGATGTATCTAAACGATCCTTACTTATCTAACATGTTATTTGACGTTTGGATGGACTCCAGTAAGTCTGATGTGAGATACAAAGTTTTTGGACGCAGCAGGAGCTGGAAAAAGTTTTAAACGAAACAACACGTATTAGCGTTGTTCCTGTGATGTATCTAAACGATCCTTACTCTTCTATCATGTTATTTGAAGTTTGGACAGACTCCAGTAACTCTGATGTGAGATACAAAGTTCTCGGACGCAGCAGGAGCTGGAAATAGTTTTAAACGAAACAACACGCATTAGCGTTGTTCCTGTGATGTATCTAAACGATCCTTACTTATCTAACATGTTATTTGACGTTTGGATGGACTCCAGTAAGTCTGATGTGAGATACAAAGTTTTGGGACGCAGCAGGAGCTGGAAATAGTTTTAAACGAAACAACACGTATTAGCGTTGTTCCTGTGATGTATCTAATCGATCCTTACTCATCTATCATGTTATTTGACGTTTGGATGGGCTCCAGTAACTCTGATGAGAGATACAAAGATTTCGGACGCAGCAGAAGCTGGAAATAGTTTTGAACGAAACAACACCTATTAGCGTTGTTCCTGTGATGTATCTAAACGATCCTTACTTATCTAACATGTTATTTGACGTTTGGATGGACACCAGTATCCCTGATGTGAGATACGAAGTTCTCGGACGCAGCAGGAGCTTTCATCAGAGTTACTGGAGTCCGTCCAAACGTCAAATAACATGTTAGATAAGTAAGGATCGTTTAGATACATCACAGGAACAACGCTAATAGGTGTTGTTTCGTTCAAAACTATTTCCAGCTTCTACTGCGTCCGAGAACTTTGTATCTCTCATCAGAGTTACTGGAGTCCGTCCAAACGTCAAATAACATGATAGATGAGAAAGGATCGATTAGATACATCACAGGAACAACGCTAATACGTGTTGTTTCGTTTAAAACTATTTCCAGCTCCTGCTGCGTCCCAAAACTTTGTATCTCACATCAGACTTACTGGAGTCCATCCAAACGTCAAATAACATGTTAGATAAGTAAGGATCGTTTAGATACATCACAGGAACAACGCTAATACGTGTTGTTTCGTTTAAAACTATTTCCAGCTTCTGCTGCGTCCGAAAACTTCGTATCTCACATCAGAGTTACTGGAGTCCATCGAAACGTCAAATAACATGATAGATAAGTAAGGATCGATTAGATACAGCACAGGAACAACGCTAATATGTGTTGTTTCGTTTAAAACTATTTCCAGCTACTGCTGCGTCCAAAAACTTTGTATCTCACATCAGACTTACTGGAGTCCATCCAAACGTTAAATAACATGTTAGATAAGTAAGGATCGTTTAGATACATCACAGGAACAACGGTAACACGTGTTGTTACGTTCAAAATTATTTCCAGCTTCTGCTGGGTCCGAGAACTTTGTATCTCACATCAGAGTTACTGGAGTCCGTCCAAACGTCAAATAACATGATAGATGAGTAAGTATCGTTTAGATACATCATAGGAACATCGCTAATGCGTGTTGTTTCTTTTAAAACTATTTCCAGCTTCTGCTGCGTCCGAGAACATCGTATCTCACGTCAGGGTTACTGGAGTCCATCGAAACACCAAATAACATGATATATGAGTAAGGATCGATTAGATACAGCACAGGAACAACGCTAATGCGTGTTGTTTCGTTTAAAACTATTTCCAGCTTCTGCTGCGTCCGAAAACGTCGTATCTCACATCAGAGCTACTGGAGTCCATCGAAACGCCAAGTAACATGATATATGAGTAAGGATCGATTAGATACAGCACAGGAACAACACTAATACGTGTTGTTTCGTTTGAAACTATTTCCAGCTCCTGCTGCGTCCAAAAACTTTGTATCTCACATCAGACTTACTGGAGTCCATCCAAACGTCAAATAACATGTTAGATAAGTAAGGATCGTTTAGATACATCACAAGAACAACGCTAATACGTGTTATTTCGTTCAAAACTATTTCCAGCTTCTACTGCGTCCGAGAACTTTGAATCTCTCATCAGAGTTACTGGAGTCCGTCCAAACGTCAAATAACATGATAGATGAGTAAGGATCGATTAGATACATCACAGGAACAACGCTAATACGTGTTGTTTCGTTTAAAACTATTTCCAGCTCCTGCTGCGTCCCAAAACTTTGTATCTCACATCAGACTTACTGGAGTCCATCCAAACGTCATATAACATGTTAGATAAGTAAGGATCGTTTAGATACATCACAGGAACAACGCTAATAGGTGTTGTTTCGTTCAAACCTATTTCCAGCTTCTGCTGCGTCCGAAATCTTTGTATCTCTCATCAGAGTTACTGGAGTCCATCCAATCGTCAAATAACATGATAGATGAGTAAGGATCGATTAGATACATCACAGGAACAACGCTAATACGTGTTGTTTCGTTTAAAACTATTTCCAGCTTCTGCTGCGTCCAAAAACTTTGTATCTCACATCAGACTTACTGGAGTCCATCCAAACGTTAAATAACATGTTAGATAAGTAAGGATCGTTTAGATACATCACAGGAACAACGCTAATACGTGTTGTTTCGTTCAAAATTATTTCCAGCTTCTGCTGCGTACGAGAACTTTGTATCTCACATCAGAGTTACTGGAGTCCGTCAAAACGTCAAATAACATGATAGATGAGTAAGGATCGTTTAGGTACATCACAGGAACATCGCTAATACGTGTTGTTTCGTTTAAAACTATTTCCAGATTCTGCTGCGTCCGAAAACGTCGTATCTCACATCAGAGTTACTGGAGTCCATCGAAACGTCAAATAACATGATAGATAAGTAAGGATCGATTAGATACAGCACAGGAACAACGCTAATACGTGTTGTTTCGTTTAAAACTATTTCCAGCTCCTGCTGCGTCCAAAAACTTTGTATCTCACATCAGACTTACTGGAGTCCATCCAAACGTCAAATAACATGTTAGATAAGTAAGGATCGTTTAGATACATCACAGGAACAACGCTAATACGTGTTGTTTCGTTCAAAACTATTTCCAGCTTCTGCTGCGTCCGAGAACTTTGTATCTCACATCAGAGTTACTGGAGTCCGTCCAAACGTCAAATAACATGATAGATGAGTAAGGATCGTTTAGATACATCACAGGAACATCGCTAATGCGTGTTGTTTCGTTTAAAACTATTTCCAGCTTCTGCTGCGTCCGAAAACTTCGTAGCTCACATCAGAGTTACTGGAGTCCATCCAAACGTCAAATAACATGTTAGATAAGTAAGGATCCTTTAGATACATCACAGGAACAACGCTAATAGGTGTTGTTTCGTTCAAAATTATTTCCAGCTTCTGCTGCGTCCGAGAACTTTGTATCTCACATCAGAGTTACTGGAGTCCGTCCAAACGTCAATTAACATGATAGATGAGTAAGGATCGTTTAGATACATCACAGGAACATCGCTAATGCGTGTTGTTTCGTTTAAAACTATTTCCAGCTTCTGCTGCGTCCGAAAATTTCGTATCTCACATTAGAGTTACTGGAGTTCATCCAAACGTCAAATAACATCATAGATAAGTAAGGATCGATTAGATACAGCACAGGAACAACGCTAATACGTGTTGTTTCGTTCAAAACTATTTCCAGCTTCTGCTGCGTCCGATAACTTTGTATCTCACATCAGAGTTACTGGAGTCCGTCGAAACGTCAAATAACATGATAGATGAGTAAGGATCGATTAGATACATCACAGGAACAACGCTAATACGTGTTGTTTCGTTTAAAACTATTTCTAGCTTCAGCTGCGTCCGAGAACTTCGTATCTCACATCTAAGTTACTGGAGTCCATCGAAACGCCAAATAACATGATAGATGAGTAAGGATCGATTAGATACATCACAGGAATAACGCTAATGCGTGTTGTTTCGTTTAAAACTATTTCCAGCTTCTGCTGCGTCCGAGAACATCGTATCTCACGTCAGGGTTACTGGAGTCCATCCAAACGTCAAATAACATGATAGATAAGTAAGGATCGATTAGATACAGCACAGGAACAACGCTAATACGTGTTGTTTCGTTCAAAACTATTTCCAGCTTCTGCTGCGTCCGAAATCTTTGTATCTCTCATCAGACTTACTGGAGTCCATCCAAACGTCAAATAACATGGTAGATAAGTAAGGATCGTTTAGATACATCACAGGAACAACGCTAATTCGTGTTGTTTCGTTTAAAACTATTTCCAGCTCCTGCTGCGTCCAAAAACTTTGTATCTCACATCAGACTTACTGGAGTCCATCCAAACGTCAAATAACATGTTAGATAAGTAAGGATCGTTTAGATGCATCACAGGAACAACGCTAATACGTGTTGTTTCGTTCAAAACTATTTCCAGCTTCTACTGCGTCCGAGAACTTTGTATCTCTCATCATAGTTACTGGAGTCCGTCCAAACGTCAAATAACATGATAGATGAGTAAGGATCGATTAGGTACATCACAGGAACAACGCTAATACGTGTTGTTTCATTTAAAACTATTTCCAGCTTCAGCTGCGTCCGAGAACTTCGTATCTCACATCAGAGTTACTGGAGTCCATCGAAACGTCAAATAACATGATAGATAAGTAAGGATCGATTAGATACATCACAGGAACAACGCTAATACGTGTTGTTTCGTTCAAAACTATTTCCAGCTTCTGCTGCGTCCGAGAACTTCGTATCTCACATCTAAGTTACTGGAGTCCATCGAAACGCCAAATAACATGATAGATGAGTAAGGATCGATTAGATACATCACAGGAATAACGCTAATGCGTGTTGTTTCGTTTAAAACTATTTCCAGCTTCTGCTGCGTCCGAGAACATCGTATCTCACGTCAGGGTTACTGGAGTCCATCCAAACGTCAAATAACATGATAGATAAGTAAGGATCGATTAGATACAGCACAGGGACAACGCTAATACGTGTTGTTTCGTTCAAAACTATTTCCAGCTTCTGCTGCGTCCGAAATCTTTGTATCTCTCATCAGAGTTACTGGAGCCCATCCAAACGTCAAATAACATGATAGATGAGTAAGGATCGATTAGATACATCACAGGAACAACGCTAATACGTGTTGTTTCGTTTAAAACTATTTCCAGCTTCTGCTGCGTCCGAAAACGTCGTATCTCACATCAGAGTTACTGGAGTGCATCGAAACGTCAAATAACATGATAGATAAGTAAGGATCGATTAGATACATCACAGGAACAACGCTAATACGTGTTGTTTCGTTTAAAACTATTTCCAGCTTCTGCTGCGTCCGAAAACGTCGTATCTCACATCAGAGTTACTGGAGTGCATCGAAACGTCAAATAACATGATAGATAAGTAAGGATCGATTAGATACATCACAGGAACAACGCTAATACGTGTTGTTTCGTTTAAAACTATTTCCAGCTTCTACTGCGTCCGAGAACTTTGAATCTTTCATCAGAGTTACTGGAGTCCGTCCAAACGTCAAATAACATGATAGATGAGTAAGGATCGATTAGATACATCACAGGAACAACGCTAATACGTGTTGTTTCGTTTAAAACTATTTCCAGCTTCTGCTGCGTCCGAGAACTTCGTATCTCACATCAGGGATACTGGTGTCCATCCAAACGTCAAATAACATGTTAGATAAGTAAGGATCGTTTAGATACATCACAGGAACAACGCTAATAGGTGTTGTTTCGTTCAAAACTATTTCCAGCTTCTGCTGCGTCCGAAATCTTTGTATCTCTCATCAGAGTTACTGGAGCCCATCCAAACGTCAAATAACATGATAGATGAGTAAGGATCGATTAGATACATCACAGGAACAACGCTAATACGTGTTGTTTCGTTTAAAACTATTTCCAGCTCCTGCTGCGTCCCAAAACTTTGTATCTCACATCAGACTTACTGGAGTCCATCCAAACGTCAAATAACATGTTAGATAAGTAAGGATCGTTTAGATACATCACAGGAACAACGCTAATGCGTGTTGTTTCGTTTAAAACTATTTCCAGCTCCTGCTGCGTCCGAGAACTTTGTATCTCACATCAGAGTTACTGGAGTCTGTCCAAACTTCAAATAACATGATAGAAGAGTAAGGATCGTTTAGATACATCACAGGAACAACGCTAATACGTGTTGTTTCGTTTAAAACTATTTCCAGCTCCTGCTGCGTCCAAAAACTTTGTATCTCACATCAGACTTACTGGAGTCCATCCAAACGTCAAATAACATGTTAGATAAGTAAGGATCGTTTAGATACATCACAGGAACAACGCTAATACGTGTTGTTTCGTTCAAAACTATTTCCAGCTTCTACTGCGTCCGAGAACTTTGAATCTCTCATCAGAGTTACTGGAGTCCGTCCAAACGTCAATTAACATGATAGATGAGTAAGGATCGATTAGATACATCACAGGAACAACGCTAATACGTGTTGTATCGTTTAAAACTATTTCCAGCTTCTGCTGCGTCCGAAAACTTCGTATCTCACATCAGAGTTACTGGAGTCCATCGAAACGTCAAATAACATGATAGATAAGTAAGGATCGATTAGATACAGCACAGGAACAACGCTAATACGTGTTGTTTCGTTTAAAACTATTTCCAGCTCCTGCTGCGTCGCAAAACTTTTTATCTCACATCAGACTTACTGGAGTCCATCCAAACGTCAAATAACATGTTAGATAAGTAAGGATCCTTTAGATACATCACAGGAACAACGCTAATAGGTGTTGTTTCGTTCAAAATTATTTCCAGCTTCTGCTGCGTCCGAGAACTTTGTATCTCACATCAGACTTACTGGAGTCCATCCAAACGTCAAATAACATGTTAGATAAGTAAGGATCGTTTAGATACATCACAGGAACGACGCTAATACGTGTTGTTTCGTTCAAAACTATTTCCAGCTTCTGCTGCGCCCGAAAATTTCGTATCTCACATTAGAGTTACTGGAGTTCATCCAAACGTCAGATAACATGATAGATAAGTAAGGATCGATTAGATACAGCACAGGAACAACGCTAATACATGTTGTTTCGTTCAAAACTATTTCCAGCTTCTGCTGCGTCCGATAACATTGTATCTCACATCAGAGTTACTGGAGTCCGTCGAAACGTCAAATAACATGATAGATGAGTAAGGATCGATTAGATACATCACAGGAACAACGCTAATACGTGTTGTTTCGTTTAAAACTATTTCTAGCTTCAGCTGCGTCCGAGAACTTCGTATCTCACATCTAAGTTACTGGAGTCCATCGAAACGCCAAATAACATGATAGATGAGTAAGGATCGATTAGATACATCACAGGAATAACGCTAATGCGTGTTGTTTCGTTTAAAACTATTTCCAGCTTCTGCTGCGTCCGAGAACATCGTATCTCACGTCAGGGTTACTGGAGTCCATCCAAACGTCAAATAACATGATAGATAAGTAAGGATCGATTAGATACAGCACAGGAACAACGCTAATACGTGTTGTTTCGTTCAAAACTATTTCCAGCTTCTGCTGCGTCCGAAATCTTCGTATCTCTCATCAGACTTACTGGAGTCCATCCAAACGTCAAATAACATGGTAGATAAGTAAGGATCGTTTAGATACATCACAGGAACAACGCTAATTCGTGTTGTTTCGTTTAAAACTATTTCCAGCTCCTGCTGCGTCCAAAAACTTTGTATCTCACATCAGACTTACTGGAGTCCATCCAAACGTCAAATAACATGTTAGATAAGTAAGGATCGTTTAGATGCATCACAGGAACAACGCTAATACGTGTTGTTTCGTTCAAAACTATTTCCAGCTTCTACTGCGTCCGAGAACTTTGTATCTCTCATCATAGTTACTGGAGTCCGTCCAAACGTCAAATAACATGATAGATGAGTAAGGATCGATTAGGTACATCACAGGAACAACGCTAATACGTGTTGTTTCATTTAAAACTATTTCCAGCTTCAGCTGCGTCCGAGAACTTCGTATCTCACATCTAAGTTACTGGAGTCCATCGAAACGCCAAATAACATGATAGATGAGTAAGGATCGATTAGATACATCACAGGAATAACGCTAATGCGTGTTGTTTCGTTTAAAACTATTTCCAGCTTCTGCTGCGTCCGAAATCTTTGTATCTCTCATCAGAGTTACTGGAGCCCATCCAAACGTCAAATAACATGATAGATGAGTAAGGATCGATTAGATACATCACAGGAACAACGCTAATACGTGTTGTTTCGTTTAAAACTATTTCCAGCTTCTGCTGCGTCCGAAAACGTCGTATCTCACATCAGAGTTACTGGAGTGCATCGAAACGTCAAATAACATGATAGATAAGTAAGGATCGATTAGATACATCACAGGAACAACGCTAATACGTGTTGTTTCGTTTAAAACTATTTCCAGCTTCTGCTGCGTCCGAAATCTTTGTATCTCTCATCAGAGTTACTGGAGCCCATCCAAACGTCAAATAACATGATAGATGAGTAAGGATCGATTAGATACATCACAGGAACAACGCTAATACGTGTTGTTTCGTTTAAAACTATTTCCAGCTTCTGCTGCGTCCGAAAACGTCGTATCTCACATCAGAGTTACTGGAGTGCATCGAAACGTCAAATAACATGATAGATAAGTAAGGATCGATTAGATACATCACAGGAACAACGCTAATACGTGTTGTTTCGTTTAAAACTATTTCCAGCTTCTGCTGCGTCCGAAAACGTCGTATCTCACATCAGAGTTACTGGAGTGCATCGAAACGTCAAATAACATGATAGATAAGTAAGGATCGATTAGATACATCACAGGAACAACGCTAATACGTGTTGTTTCGTTCAAAACTATTTCCAGCTTCTTCTGCGTCCGAAATCTTTGTATCTCTCATCAGAGTTACTGGAGCCCATCCAAACGTCAAATAACATGATAGATGAGTAAGGATCGATTAGATACATCACAGGAACAACGCTAATTCGTGTTGTTTCGTTTAAAACTATTTCCAGCTTCTGCTGCGTCCGAAAACGTCGTATCTCACATCAGAGTTACTGGAGTGCATCGAAACGTCAAATAACATGATAGATAAGTAAGGATCGATTAGATACATCACAGGAACAACGCTAATACGTGTTGTTTCGTTTAAAACTATTTCCAGCTTCTGCTGCGTCCGAAAACGTCGTATCTCACATCAGAGTTACTGGAGTGCATCGAAACGTCAAATAACATGATAGATAAGTAAGGATCGATTAGATACATCACAGGAACAACGCTAATACGTGTTGTTTCGTTTAAAACTATTTCCAGCTTCTGCTGCGTCCGAAAACGTCGTATCTCACATCAGAGCTACTGGAGTCCATCGAAACGCCAAGTAACATGATATATGAGTAAGGATCGATTAGATACAGCACAGGAACAACGCTAATACGTGTTGTTTCGTTTAAAACTATTTCCAGCTTCTACTGCGTCCGAGAACTTTGAATCTCTCATCAGAGTTACTGGAGTCCGTCCAAACGTCAAATAACATGATAGATGAGTAAGGATCGATTAGATACATCACAGGAACAACGCTAATACGTGTTGTTTCGTTTAAAACTATTTCCAGCTTCTGCTGCGTCCGAGAACTTCGTATCTCACATCAGGGATACTGGTGTCCATCCAAACGTCAAATAACATGTTAGATAAGTAAGGATCGTTTAGATACATCACAGGAACAACGCTAATAGGTGTTGTTTCGTTCAAAACTATTTCCAGCTTCTGCTGCGTCCGAAATCTTTGTATCTCTCATCAGAGTTACTGGAGCCCATCCAAACGTCAAATAACATGATAGATGAGTAAGGATCGATTAGATACATCACAGGAACAACGCTAATACGTGTTGTTTCGTTTAAAACTATTTCCAGCTCCTGCTGCGTCCCAAAACTTTGTATCTCACATCAGACTTACTGGAGTCCATCCAAACGTCAAATAACATGTTAGATAAGTAAGGATCGTTTAGATACATCACAGGAACAACGCTAATAGTTGTTGTTTCGTTCAAAACTATTTCCAGCTTCTGCTGCGTCCGATATCTTTGTATCTCACATCAGAGTTCCTAGAGTACATCCAAACGTCAAATAACATGATATATGAGTAAGGATCGATTAGATACATCACAGGAACAACACTAATGCGTGTTGTTTCGGTCAAAACTATTTCCAGCTTCTACTGCGTCCGAGAACTTTGTATCTCTCATCAGAGTTACTGGAGTCCATCCAAACGTCAAATAACATGTTAGATAAGTAAGGATCGTTTAGATACATCACAGGAACAACGCTAATACGTGTTGTTTCGTTCAAAACTATTTCCAGCTTCTACTGCGTCCGAGAACTTTGAATCTCTCATCAGAGTTACTGGAGTCCGTCCAAACGTCAATTAACATGATAGATGAGTAAGGATCGATTAGATACATCACAGGAACAACGCTAATACGTGTTGTATCGTTTAAAACTATTTCCAGCTTCTGCTGCGTCCGAAAACTTCGTATCTCACATCAGAGTTACTGGAGTCCATCGAAACGTCAAATAACATGATAGATAAGTAAGGATCGATTAGATACAGCACAGGAACAACGCTAATACGTGTTGTTTCGTTCAAAACTATTTCCAGCTTCTGCTGCGTCCGAAATCTTTGTATCTCTCATCAGACTTACTGGAGTCCATCCAAACGTCAAATAACATGGTAGATAAGTAAGGATCGTTTAGATACATCACAGGAACAACGCTAAGTCGTGTTGTTTCGTTTAAAACTATTTCCAGCTCCTGCTGCGTCCAAAAACTTTGTATCTCACATCAGACTTACTGGAGTCCATCCAAACGTCAAATAACATGTTAGATAAGTAAGGATCGTTTAGATACATCACAGGAACGACGCTAATACGTGTTGTTTCGTTCAAAACTATTTCCAGCTTCTGCTGCGCCCGAAAATTTCGTATCTCACATTAGAGATACTGGAGTTCATCCAAACGTCAGATAACATGATAGATAAGTAAGGATCGATTAGATACAGCACAGGAACAACGCTAATACGTGTTGTTTCGTTCAAAACTATTTCCAGCTTCTGCTGCGTCCGATAACATTGTATCTCACATCAGAGTTACTGGAGTCCGTCGAAACGTCAAATAACATGATAGATGAGTAAGGATCGATTAGATACATCACAGGAACAACGCTAATACGTGTTGTTTCGTTTAAAACTATTTCTAGCTTCAGCTGCGTCCGAGAACTTCGTATCTCACATCTAAGTTACTGGAGTCCATCGAAACGCCAAATAACATGATAGATGAGTAAGGATCGATTAGATACATCACAGGAATAACGCTAATGCGTGTTGTTTCGTTTAAAACTATTTCCAGCTTCTGCTGCGTCCGAGAACATCGTATCTCACGTCAGGGTTACTGGAGTCCATCCAAACGTCAAATAACATGATAGATAAGTAAGGATCGATTAGATACAGCACAGGAACAACGCTAATACGTGTTGTTTCGTTCAAAACTATTTCCAGCTTCTGCTGCGTCCGAAATCTTCGTATCTCTCATCAGACTTACTGGAGTCCATCCAAACGTCAAATAACATGGTAGATAAGTAAGGATCGTTTAGATACATCACAGGAACAACGCTAATTCGTGTTGTTTCGTTTAAAACTATTTCCAGCTCCTGCTGCGTCCAAAAACTTTGTATCTCACATCAGACTTACTGGAGTCCATCCAAACGTCAAATAACATGTTAGATAAGTAAGGATCGTTTAGATGCATCACAGGAACAACGCTAATACGTGTTGTTTCGTTCAAAACTATTTCCAGCTTCTACTGCGTCCGAGAACTTTGTATCTCTCATCATAGTTACTGGAGTCCGTCCAAACGTCAAATAACATGATAGATGAGTAAGGATCGATTAGGTACATCACAGGAACAACGCTAATACGTGTTGTTTCATTTAAAACTATTTCCAGCTTCAGCTGCGTCCGAGAACTTCGTATCTCACATCTAAGTTACTGGAGTCCATCGAAACGCCAAATAACATGATAGATGAGTAAGGATCGATTAGATACATCACAGGAATAACGCTAATGCGTGTTGTTTCGTTTAAAACTATTTCCAGCTTCTGCTGCGTCCGAAATCTTTGTATCTCTCATCAGAGTTACTGGAGCCCATCCAAACGTCAAATAACATGATAGATGAGTAAGGATCGATTAGAAAACGTCATGATAGATAAGTAAGGATCGATTAGATACATCACAGGAACAACGCTAATACGTGTTGTTTCGTTTAAAACTATTTCCAGCTTCTGCTGCGTCCGAAAACGTCGTATCTCACATCAGAGTTACTGGAGTGCATCGAAACGTCAAATAACATGATAGATAAGTAAGGATCGATTAGATACATCACAGGAACAACGCTAATACGTGTTGTTTCGTTCAAAACTATTTCCAGCTTCTACTGCGTCCGAGAACTTTGAATCTCTCATCAGAGTTACTGGAGTCCGTCCAAACGTCAATTAACATGATAGATGAGTAAGGATCGATTAGATACATCACAGGAACAACGCTAATACGTGTTGTATCGTTTAAAACTATTTCCAGCTTCTGCTGCGTCCGAAAACTTCGTATCTCACATCAGAGTTACTGGAGTCCATCGAAACGTCAAATAACATGATAGATAAGTAAGGATCGATTAGATACAGCACAGGAACAACGCTAATACGTGTTGTTTCGTTCAAAACTATTTCCAGCTTCTGCTGCGTCCGAAATCTTTGTATCTCTCATCAGACTTACTGGAGTCCATCCAAACGTCAAATAACATGGTAGATAAGTAAGGATCGTTTAGATACATCACAGGAACAACGCTAAGTCGTGTTGTTTCGTTTAAAACTATTTCCAGCTCCTGCTGCGTCCAAAAACTTTGTATCTCACATCAGACTTACTGGAGTCCATCCAAACGTCAAATAACATGTTAGATAAGTAAGGATCGTTTAGATACATCACAGGAACGACGCTAATACGTGTTGTTTCGTTCAAAACTATTTCCAGCTTCTGCTGCGCCCGAAAATTTCGTATCTCACATTAGAGATACTGGAGTTCATCCAAACGTCAGATAACATGATAGATAAGTAAGGATCGATTAGATACAGCACAGGAACAACGCTAATACGTGTTGTTTCGTTCAAAACTATTTCCAGCTTCTGCTGCGTCCGATAACATTGTATCTCACATCAGAGTTACTGGAGTCCGTCGAAACGTCAAATAACATGATAGATGAGTAAGGATCGATTAGATACATCACAGGAACAACGCTAATACGTGTTGTTTCGTTTAAAACTATTTCTAGCTTCAGCTGCGTCCGAGAACTTCGTATCTCACATCTAAGTTACTGGAGTCCATCGAAACGCCAAATAACATGATAGATGAGTAAGGATCGATTAGATACATCACAGGAATAACGCTAATGCGTGTTGTTTCGTTTAAAACTATTTCCAGCTTCTGCTGCGTCCGAGAACATCGTATCTCACGTCAGGGTTACTGGAGTCCATCCAAACGTCAAATAACATGATAGATAAGTAAGGATCGATTAGATACAGCACAGGAACAACGCTAATACGTGTTGTTTCGTTCAAAACTATTTCCAGCTTCTGCTGCGTCCGAAATCTTCGTATCTCTCATCAGACTTACTGGAGTCCATCCAAACGTCAAATAACATGGTAGATAAGTAAGGATCGTTTAGATACATCACAGGAACAACGCTAATTCGTGTTGTTTCGTTTAAAACTATTTCCAGCTCCTGCTGCGTCCAAAAACTTTGTATCTCACATCAGACTTACTGGAGTCCATCCAAACGTCAAATAACATGTTAGATAAGTAAGGATCGTTTAGATGCATCACAGGAACAACGCTAATACGTGTTGTTTCGTTCAAAACTATTTCCAGCTTCTACTGCGTCCGAGAACTTTGTATCTCTCATCATAGTTACTGGAGTCCGTCCAAACGTCAAATAACATGATAGATGAGTAAGGATCGATTAGGTACATCACAGGAACAACGCTAATACGTGTTGTTTCATTTAAAACTATTTCCAGCTTCAGCTGCGTCCGAGAACTTCGTATCTCACATCTAAGTTACTGGAGTCCATCGAAACGCCAAATAACATGATAGATGAGTAAGGATCGATTAGATACATCACAGGAATAACGCTAATGCGTGTTGTTTCGTTTAAAACTATTTCCAGCTTCTGCTGCGTCCGAAATCTTTGTATCTCTCATCAGAGTTACTGGAGCCCATCCAAACGTCAAATAACATGATAGATGAGTAAGGATCGATTAGAAAACGTCATGATAGATAAGTAAGGATCGATTAGATACATCACAGGAACAACGCTAATACGTGTTGTTTCGTTTAAAACTATTTCCAGCTTCTGCTGCGTCCGAAAACGTCGTATCTCACATCAGAGTTACTGGAGTGCATCGAAACGTCAAATAACATGATAGATAAGTAAGGATCGATTAGATACATCACAGGAACAACGCTAATACGTGTTGTTTCGTTTAAAACTATTTCCAGCTTCTGCTGCGTCCGAAAACGTCGTATCTCACATCAGAGCTACTGGAGTCCATCGAAACGCCAAGTAACATGATATATGAGTAAGGATCGATTAGATACAGCACAGGAACAACGCTAATACGTGTTGTTTCGTTTAAAACTATTTCCAGCTTCTACTGCGTCCGAGAACTTTGAATCTCTCATCAGAGTTACTGGAGTCCGTCCAAACGTCAAATAACATGATAGATGAGTAAGGATCGATTAGATACATCACAGGAACAACGCTAATACGTGTTGTTTCGTTTAAAACTATTTCCAGCTTCTGCTGCGTCCGAGAACTTCGTATCTCACATCAGGGATACTGGTGTCCATCCAAACGTCAAATAACATGTTAGATAAGTAAGGATCGTTTAGATACATCACAGGAACAACGCTAATAGGTGTTGTTTCGTTCAAAACTATTTCCAGCTTCTGCTGCGTCCGAAATCTTTGTATCTCTCATCAGAGTTACTGGAGCCCATCCAAACGTCAAATAACATGATAGATGAGTAAGGATCGATTAGATACATCACAGGAACAACGCTAATACGTGTTGTTTCGTTTAAAACTATTTCCAGCTCCTGCTGCGTCCCAAAACTTTGTATCTCACATCAGACTTACTGGAGTCCATCCAAACGTCAAATAACATGTTAGATAAGTAAGGATCGTTTAGATACATCACAGGAACAACGCTAATAGTTGTTGTTTCGTTCAAAACTATTTCCAGCTTCTGCTGCGTCCGATATCTTTGTATCTCACATCAGAGTTCCTAGAGTACATCCAAACGTCAAATAACATGATATATGAGTAAGGATCGATTAGATACATCACAGGAACAACACTAATGCGTGTTGTTTCGGTCAAAACTATTTCCAGCTTCTACTGCGTCCGAGAACTTTGTATCTCTCATCAGAGTTACTGGAGTCCGTCCAAACGTCAAATAACATGATAGATGACTAAGGATCGATTAGATACAGCACAGGAACAACGCTAATATGTGTTGTTTCGTTTAAAACTATTTCCAGCTCCTGCTGCGTCCAAAAACTTTGTATCTCACATCAGACTTACTGGAGTCCATCCAAACGTTAAATAACATGTTAGATAAGTAAGGATCGTTTAGATACATCACAGGAACAACGCTAATACGTGTTGTTTCGTTCAAAACTATTTCCAGCTTCTACTGCGTCCGAGAAATTTGAATCTCTCATCAGAGTTACTGGAGTCCGTCCAAACGTCAAATAACATGATAGATAAGTAAGGATCGATTAGATACAGCACAGGAACAACGCTAATATGTGTTGTTTCGTTTAAAACTATTTCCAGCTCCTGCTGCGTCCAAAAACTTTGTATCTCACATCAGACTTACTGGAGTCCATCCAAACGTTAAATAACATGTTAGATAAGTAAGGATCGTTTAGATACATCACAGGAACAACGCTAATACGTGTTGTTTCGTTCAAAACTATTTCCAGCTTCTACTGCGTCCGAGAAATTTGAATCTCTCATCAGAGTTACTGGAGTCCGTCCAAACGTCAAATAACATGATAGATGAGTAAGGATCGATTAGATACATCACAGGAACAACGCTAATACGTGTTGTTTCGTTTAAAACTATTTCCAGCTCCTGCTGCGTCCGATATCTTTGTATCTCACATCAGAGTTACTGGAGTCCGTCCAAACGTCAAATAACATGATAGATGAGTAAGGATCGTTTAGATACATCACAGGAACATCGCTAATGCGTGTTGTTTCGTTTAAAACTATTTCCAGCTTCTGATGCGTCCGAAAACTTCGTATCTCACATCAGAGTTACTGGAGTCCATCGAAAAGCCAAATAACATGATAGATAAGTAAGGATCGTTTAGATACATCACAGGAACAACGCTAATTCGTGTTGTTTCGTTTAAAACTATTTCCAGCTCCTGCTGCGTCCAAAAACTTTGTATCTCACATCAGACTTACTGGAGTCCATCCAAACGTCAAATAACATGTTAGATAAGTAAGGATGGATTAGATACATCACAGGAACAACGCTAATGCGTGTTGTTTCGTTTAAAACTATTTCCAGCTTCTGCTGCGTCCGAAAACGTCGTATCTCACATCAGAGCTACTGGAGTCCATCGAAACGCCAAATAACATGATAGATGAGTAAGGATCGATTAGATACATCACAGGAACAACGCTAATACGTGTTGTTTCATTTAAAATTATTTCCAGCTTCAGCTGCGTCCGAGAACTTCGTATCTCACATCAAAGTTACTGGAGTCTATCGAAACGCCAAATAACATTATAGATGAGTAAGGATCGATTAGATACATCACAGGAACAACGCTAATACGTGTTGTTTCGTTCAAAACTATTTCCAGCTTCTGCTGCGTCCAAAAACATTGTATCTCACATCAGAGTTACTGAAGTCCATCCAAACGTAAAATAACATGATAGATGAGTAAGGATCGATTAGATACATCACAGGAACATCGCTAATAGGTGTTGTTTCGTTCAAAACTATTTCCAGCTTCTGCTGCGTCCGAAATCTTTGTATCTCTCATCAGAGATACTGGAGTCCATCCAAACGTAAAATAACATGATAGATGAGTAAGGATCGATTAGATACATCACAGGAACATCGCTAATAGGTGTTGTTTCGTTTAAAACTATTTCCAGCTTCTGCTGCGTCCGAAAATATCGTATCTCACATTAGAGTTACTGGAGTCCATCCAAACGTCAAATAACATGATAGATAAGTAAGGATCGATTAGATACAGCACAGGAACAACGCTAATACGTGTTGTTTCGTTTAAAACTATTTCCAGCTTCAGCTGCGTCCGAGAACTTCGTATCTCACATCAAAGTTACTGGAGTCCATCGAAACGCCAAATAGCATGATAGATGAGTAAGGATCGATTAGATACATCACAGGAACAACGCTAATGCGTGTTGTTTCGTTTAAAACTATTTCCAGCTTCTGCTGCGTCCGAAAACGTCGTATCTCACATCAGAGCTACTGGAGTCCATCGAAACGCCAAATAACATGATATATGAGTTAGGATCGATTAGATACAGCACAGGAACAACGCTAATACGTGTTGTTTCGTTTAAAACTATTTCCAGCTCCTGCTGCGTCCAAAAACTTTGTATCTCACATCAGACTTACTGGAGTCCATCCAAACGTCAAATAACATGTTAGATAAGTAAGGATCGTTTAGATACATCACAGGAACAACGCTAATAGGTGTTGTTTCGTTCAAAACTATTTCCAGCTTCTGCTGCGTCCGAAATCTTTATATCTCTCATCAGAGTCACTGGAGTCCATCCAAACGTCAAATAACATGATAGATGAGTAAGGATCGATTAGATACATCACAGGAACAACGCTAATACGTGTTGTTTCTTTTAAAACTATTTCCAGCTCCTGCTGCGTCCCAAAACTTTGTATCTCACATCAGACTTACTGGAGTCCATCCAAACGTCAAATAACATGTTAGATAAGTAAGGATCGTTTAGATACATCACAGGAACAACGCTAATAGGTGTTGTTTCGTTCAAAACTATTTCCAGCTTCTGCTGCGTCCGATATCTTTGTATCTCACATCAGAGTTCCTAGAGTACATCCAAACGTCAAATAACATGATAGATGAGTAAGGATCGATTAGATACATCACAGGAACAACGCTAATGCGTGTTGTTTCGGTCAAAACTATTTCCAGCTTCTACTGCGTCCGAGAACTTTGTATCTCTCATCAGAGTTACTGGAGTCCGTCCAAACGTCAAATAACATGATAGATGAGTAAGGATCGTTTAGATACATCACAGGAACATCGCTAATGCGTGTTGTTTCGTTTAAAACTATTTCCAGCTTCTGATGCGTCCGAAAACTTCGTATCTCACATCAGAGTTACTGGAGTCCATCGAAAAGCCAAATAACATGATAGATGAGTAAGGATCGATTAGATACTACACAGGAACAACGCTAATGCGTGATGTTTCGTTCAAAACTATTTCCAGTTTCTGCTGCGTCCGAAATCTTTGTGTCTCTCATCAGAGTTACTGGAGTCCATCCAAACGTCAAATAATATGATAGATGAGTAAGGATCGATTAGATACATCACAGGAACAACGCTAATACGTGTTGTTTCGTTTGAAACTATTTCCAGCTCCTGCTGCGTCCCAAAACTTTGTATCTCACATCAGACTTACTGGAGTCCATCCAAACTTCAAATAACATGTTAGATAAGTAAGGATCGTTTAGATACATCACAGGAACAACGCTAATAGGTGTTGTTTCGTTCAAAACTATTTCCAGCTTCTACTGCGTCCGAGAACTTTGTATCTCTCATCAGAGTTACTGGAGTCCGTCCAAACGTCAAATAACATGATAGATGAGAAAGGATCGATTAGATACGTCACAGGAACAACGCTAATACGTGTTGTTTCGTTTAAAACTATTTCCAGCTCCTGCTGCGTCCCAAAACTTTGTATCTCACATCAGACTTACTGGAGTCCATCCAAACGTCAAATAACATGTTAGATAAGTAAGGATCGTTTAGATACATCACAGGAACAACGCTAATACGTGTTGTTTCGTTTAAAACTATTTCCAGCTTCTGCTGCGTCCGAAAACGTCGTATCTCACATCAGAGTTACTGGAGTCCATCGAAACGTCAAATAACATGATAGATAAGTAAGGATCGATTAGATACAGCACAGGAACAACGCTAATATGTGTTGTTTCGTTTAAAACTATTTCCAGCTCCTGCTGCGTCCAAAAACTTTGTATCTCACATCAGACTTACTGGAGCCCATCCAAACGTTAAATAACATGTTAGATAAGTAAGGATCGTTTAGATACATCACAGGAACAACGGTAACACGTGTTGTTACGTTCAAAATTATTTCCAGCTTCTGCTGCGTCCGAGAACTTTGTATCTCACATCAGACTTACTGGAGTCCATCCAAACGTCAAATAACATGTTAGATAAGTAAGGATCGTTTAGATACATCACAGGAACGACGCTAATACGTGTTGTTTCGTTCAAAACTATTTCCAGCTTCTGCTGCGTCCGAAAATTTCGTATCTCACATTAGAGTTACTGGAGTTCATCCAAACGTCAAATAACATGATAGATAAGTAAGGATCGATTAGATACAGCACAGGAACAACGCTAATACGTGTTGTTTCGTTCAAAACTATTTCCAGCTTCTGCTGCGTCCGATAACATTGTATCTCACATCAGAGTTACTGGAGTCCGTCGAAACGTCAAATAACATGATAGATGAGTAAGGATCGATTAGATACATCACAGGAACAACGCTAATACGTGTTGTTTCGTTTAAAACTATTTCTAGCTTCAGCTGCGTCCGAGAACTTCGTATCTCACATCTAAGTTACTGGAGTCCATCGAAACGCCAAATAACATGATAGATGAGTAAGGATCGATTAGATACATCACAGGAATAACGCTAATGCGTGTTGTTTCGTTTAAAACTATTTCCAGCTTCTGCTGCGTCCGAGAACATCGTATCTCACGTCAGGGTTACTGGAGTCCATCCAAACGTCAAATAACATGATAGATAAGTAAGGATCGATTAGATACAGCACAGGAACAACGCTAATACGTGTTGTTTCGTTCAAAACTATTTCCAGCTTCTGCTGCGTCCGAAATCTTCGTATCTCTCATCAGACTTACTGGAGTCCATCCAAACGTCAAATAACATGGTAGATAAGTAAGGATCGTTTAGATACATCACAGGAACAACGCTAATTCGTGTTGTTTCGTTTAAAACTATTTCCAGCTCCTGCTGCGTCCAAAAACTTTGTATCTCACATCAGACTTACTGGAGTCCATCCAAACGTCAAATAACATGTTAGATAAGTAAGGATCGTTTAGATGCATCACAGGAACAACGCTAATACGTGTTGTTTCGTTCAAAACTATTTCCAGCTTCTACTGCGTCCGAGAACTTTGTATCTCTCATCATAGTTACTGGAGTCCGTCCAAACGTCAAATAACATGATAGATGTGTAAGGATCGATTAGGTACATCACAGGAACAACGCTAATACGTGTTGTTTCATTTAAAACTATTTCCAGCTTCAGCTGCGTCCGAGAACTTCGTATCTCACATCTAAGTTACTGGAGTCCATCGAAACGCCAAATAACATGATAGATGAGTAAGGATCGATTAGATACATCACAGGAATAACGCTAATGCGTGTTGTTTCGTTTAAAACTATTTCCAGCTTCTGCTGCGTCCGAAATCTTTGTATCTCTCATCAGAGTTACTGGAGCCCATCCAAACGTCAAATAACATGATAGATGAGTAAGGATCGATTAGATACATCACAGGAACAACGCTAATACGTGTTGTTTCGTTTAAAACTATTTCCAGCTTCTGCTGCGTCCGAAAACGTCGTATCTCACATCAGAGTTACTGGAGTGCATCGAAACGTCAAATAACATGATAGATAAGTAAGGATCGATTAGATACATCACAGGAACAACGCTAATACGTGTTGTTTCGTTTAAAACTATTTCCAGCTTCTGCTGCGTCCGAAATCTTTGTATCTCTCATCAGAGTTACTGGAGCCCATCCAAACGTCAAATAACATGATAGATGAGTAAGGATCGATTAGATACATCACAGGAACAACGCTAATACGTGTTGTTTCGTTTAAAACTATTTCCAGCTTCTGCTGCGTCCGAAAACGTCGTATCTCACATCAGAGTTACTGGAGTGCATCGAAACGTCAAATAACATGATAGATAAGTAAGGATCGATTAGATACATCACAGGAACAACGCTAATACGTGTTGTTTCGTTTAAAACTATTTCCAGCTTCTGCTGCGTCCGAAAACGTCGTATCTCACATCAGAGTTACTGGAGTGCATCGAAACGTCAAATAACATGATAGATAAGTAAGGATCGATTAGATACATCACAGGAACAACGCTAATACGTGTTGTTTCGTTCAAAACTATTTCCAGCTTCTGCTGCGTCCGAAATCTTTGTATCTCTCATCAGAGTTACTGGAGCCCATCCAAACGTCAAATAACATGATAGATGAGTAAGGATCGATTAGATACATCACAGGAACAACGCTAATACGTGTTGTTTCGTTTAAAACTATTTCCAGCTTCTGCTGCGTCCGAAAACGTCGTATCTCACATCAGAGTTACTGGAGTGCATCGAAACGTCAAATAACATGATAGATAAGTAAGGATCGATTAGATACATCACAGGAACAACGCTAATACGTGTTGTTTCGTTTAAAACTATTTCCAGCTTCTGCTGCGTCCGAAAACGTCGTATCTCACATCAGAGTTACTGGAGTGCATCGAAACGTCAAATAACATGATAGATAAGTAAGGATCGATTAGATACATCACAGGAACAACGCTAATACGTGTTGTTTCGTTTAAAACTATTTCCAGCTTCTGCTGCGTCCGAAAACGTCGTATCTCACATCAGAGCTACTGGAGTCCATCGAAACGCCAAGTAACATGATATATGAGTAAGGATCGATTAGATACAGCACAGGAACAACGCTAATACGTGTTGTTTCGTTTAAAACTATTTCCAGCTTCTACTGCGTCCGAGAACTTTGAATCTCTCATCAGAGTTACTGGAGTCCGTCCAAACGTCAAATAACATGATAGATGAGTAAGGATCGATTAGATACATCACAGGAACAACGCTAATACGTGTTGTTTCGTTTAAAACTATTTCCAGCTTCTGCTGCGTCCGAGAACTTCGTATCTCACATCAGGGATACTGGTGTCCATCCAAACGTCAAATAACATGTTAGATAAGTAAGGATCGTTTAGATACATCACAGGAACAACGCTAATAGGTGTTGTTTCGTTCAAAACTATTTCCAGCTTCTGCTGCGTCCGAAATCTTTGTATCTCTCATCAGAGTTACTGGAGCCCATCCAAACGTCAAATAACATGATAGATGAGTAAGGATCGATTAGATACATCACAGGAACAACGCTAATACGTGTTGTTTCGTTTAAAACTATTTCCAGCTCCTGCTGCATCCCAAAACTTTGTATCTCACATCAGACTTACTGGAGTCCATCCAAACGTCAAATAACATGTTAGATAAGTAAGGATCGTTTAGATACATCACAGGAACAACGCTAATAGTTGTTGTTTCGTTCAAAACTATTTCCAGCTTCTGCTGCGTCCGATATCTTTGTATCTCACATCAGAGTTCCTAGAGTACATCCAAACGTCAAATAACATGATATATGAGTAAGGATTGATTAGATACATCACAGGAACAACGCTAATGCGTGTTGTTTCGGTCAAAACTATTTCCAGCTTCTACTGCGTCCGAGAACTTTGTATCTCTCATCAGAGTTACTGGAGTCCGTCCAAACGTCAAATAACATGATAGATGACTAAGGATCGATTAGATACAGCACAGGAACAACGCTAATATGTGTTGTTTCGTTTAAAACTATTTCCAGCTCCTGCTGCGTCCAAAAACTTTGTATCTCACATCAGACTTACTGGAGTCCATCCAAACGTTAAATAACATGTTAGATAAGTAAGGATCGTTTAGATACATCACAGGAACAACGCTAATACGTGTTGTTTCGTTCAAAACTATTTCCAGCTTCTACTGCGTCCGAGAAATTTGAATCTCTCATCAGAGTTACTGGAGTCCGTCCAAACGTCAAATAACATGATAGATAAGTAAGGATCGATTAGATACAGCACAGGAACAACGCTAATATGTGTTGTTTCGTTTAAAACTATTTCCAGCTCCTGCTGCGTCCAAAAACTTTGTATCTCACATCAGACTTACTGGAGTCCATCCAAACGTTAAATAACATGTTAGATAAGTAAGGATCGTTTAGATACATCACAGGAACAACGCTAATACGTGTTGTTTCGTTCAAAACTATTTCCAGCTTCTACTGCGTCCGAGAAATTTGAATCTCTCATCAGAGTTACTGGAGTCCGTCCAAACGTCAAATAACATGATAGATGAGTAAGGATCGATTAGATACATCACAGGAACAACGCTAATACGTGTTGTTTCGTTTAAAACTATTTCCAGCTCCTGCTGCGTCCCAAAACTTTGTATCTCACATCAGACTTACTGGAGTCCATCCAAACGTCAAATAACATGTTAGATAAGTAAGGATCGTTTAGATACATCACAGGAACAACGCTAATAGGTGTTGTTTCGTTCAAAACTATTTCCAGCTTCTGCTGCGTCCGATATCTTTGTATCTCACATCAGAGTTCCTAGAGTACATCCAAACGTCAAATAACATGATAGATGAGTAAGGATCGATTAGATACATCACAGGAACAACGCTAATGCGTGTTGTTTCGGTCAAAACTATTTCCAGCTTCTACTGCGTCCGAGAACTTTGTATCTCTCATCAGAGTTACTGGAGTCCGTCCAAACGTCAAATAACATGATAGATGAGTAAGGATCGTTTAGATACATCACAGGAACATCGCTAATGCGTGTTGTTTCGTTTAAAACTATTTCCAGCTTCTGATGCGTCCGAAAACTTCGTATCTCACATCAGAGTTACTGGAGTTCATCGAAAAGCCAAATAACATGATAGATAAGTAAGGATCGTTTAGATACATCACAGGAACAACGCTAATTCGTGTTGTTTCGTTTAAAACTATTTCCAGCTCCTGCTGCGTCCAAAAACTTTGTATCTCACATCAGACTTACTGGAGTCCATCCAAACGTCAAATAACATGTTAGATAAGTAAGGATCGATTAGATACATCACAGGAACAACGCTAATGCGTGTTGTTTCGTTTAAAACTATTTCCAGCTTCTGCTGCGTCCGAAAACGTCGTATCTCACATCAGAGCTACTGGAGTCCATCGAAACGCCAAATAACATGATAGATGAGTAAGGATCGATTAGATACATCACAGGAACAACGCTAATACGTGTTGTTTCATTTAAAATTATTTCCAGCTTCAGCTGCGTCCGAGAACTTCGTATCTCACATCAAAGTTACTGGAGTCTATCGAAACGCCAAATAACATTATAGATGAGTAAGGATCGATTAGATACATCACAGGAACAACGCTAATACGTGTTGTTTCGTTCAAAACTATTTCCAGCTTCTGCTGCGTCCAAAAACATTGTATCTCACATCAGAGTTACTGAAGTCAATCCAAACGTAAAATAACATGATAGATGAGTAAGGATCGATTAGATACATCACAGGAACATCGCTAATAGGTGTTGTTTCGTTCAAAACTATTTCCAGCTTCTGCTGCGTCCGAAATCTTTGTATCTCTCATCAGAGATACTGGAGTCCATCCAAACGTAAAATAACATGATAGATGAGTAAGGATCGATTAGATACATTACAGGAACATCGCTAATAGGTGTTGTTTCGTTTAAAACTATTTCCAGCTTCTGCTGCGTCCGAAAATTTCGTATCTCACATTAGAGTTACTGGAGTCCATCCAAACGTCAAATAACATGATAGATAAGTAAGGATCGATTAGATACAGCACAGGAACAACGCTAATACGTGTTGTTTCGTTTAAAACTATTTCCAGCTTCAGCTGCGTCCGAGAACTTCGTATCTCACATCAAAGTTACTGGAGTCCATCGAAACGCCAAATAGCATGATAGATGAGTAAGGATCGATTAGATACATCACAGGAACAACGCTAATGCGTGTTGTTTCGTTTAAAACTATTTCCAGCTTCTGCTGCGTCCGAAAACGTCGTATCTCACATCAGAGCTACTGGAGTCCATCGAAACGCCAAATAACATGATATATGAGTTAGGAATGATTAGATACAGCACAGGAACAACGCTAATACGTGTTGTTTCGTTTAAAACTATTTCCAGCTCCTGCTGCGTCCAAAAACTTTGTATCTCACATCAGACTTACTGGAGTCCATCCAAACGTCAAATAACATGTTAGATAAGTAAGGATCGTTTAGATACATCACAGGAACAACGCTAATAGGTGTTGTTTCGTTCAAAACTATTTCCAGCTTCTGCTGCGTCCGAAATCTTTATATCTCTCATCAGAGTCACTGGAGTCCATCCAAACGTCAAATAACATGATAGATGAGTAAGGATCGATTAGATACATCACAGGAACAACGCTAATACGTGTTGTTTCGTTTAAAACTATTTCCAGCTCCTGCTGCGTCCCAAAACTTTGTATCTCACATCAGACTTACTGGAGTCCATCCAAACGTCAAATAACATGTTAGATAAGTAAGGATCGTTTAGATACATCACAGGAACAACGCTAATAGGTGTTGTTTCGTTCAAAACTATTTCCAGCTTCTGCTGCGTCCGATATCTTTGTATCTCACATCAGAGTTCCTAGAGTACATCCAAACGTCAAATAACATGATAGATGAGTAAGGATCGATTAGATACATCACAGGAACAACGCTAATGCGTGTTGTTTCGGTCAAAACTATTTCCAGCTTCTACTGCGTCCGAGAACTTTGTATCTCTCATCAGAGTTACTGGAGTCCGTCCAAACGTCAAATAACATGATAGATGAGTAAGGATCGTTTAGATACATCACAGGAACATCGCTAATGCGTGTTGTTTCGTTTAAAACTATTTCCAGCTTCTGATGCGTCCGAAAACTTCGTATCTCACATCAGAGTTACTGGAGTCCATCGAAAAGCCAAATAACATGATAGATGAGTAAGGATCGATTAGATACTACACAGGAACAACGCTAATGCGTGTTGTTTCGTTCAAAACTATTTCCAGTTTCTGCTGCGTCCGAAAACTTTGTATCTCACATCAGACTTACTGGAGTCCATCCAAACGTCAAATAACATGTTAGATAAGTAAGGATCGTTTAGATACATCACAGGAACAACGCTAATAGGTGTTGTTTCGTTCAAAACTATTTCCAGCTTCTGCTGCGTCCGAAAACGTCGTATCTCACATCAGAGTTACTGGAGTGCATCGAAACGTCAAATAACATGATAGATAAGTAAGGATCGATTAGATACGTCACAGGAACAACGCTAATACGTGTTGTTTCGTTTAAAACTATTTCCAGCTCCTGCTGCGTCCCAAAACTTTGTATCTCACATCAGACTTACTGGAGTCCATCCAAACGTCAAATAACATGTTAGATAAGTAAGGATCGTTTAGATACATCACAGGAACAACGCTAATACGTGTTGTTTCGTTTAAAACTATTTCCAGCTTCTGCTGCGTCCGAAAACGTCGTATCTCACATCAGAGTTACTGGAGTCCATCGAAACGTCAAATAACATGATAGATAAGTAAGGATCGATTAGATACAGCACAGGAACAACGCTAATATGTGTTGTTTCGTTTAAAACTATTTCCAGCTCCTGCTGCGTCCAAAAACTTTGTATCTCACATCAGACTTACTGGAGCCCATCCAAACGTTAAATAACATGTTAGATAAGTAAGGATCGTTTAGATACATCACAGGAACAACGGTAACACGTGTTGTTACGTTCAAAATTATTTCCAGCTTCTGCTGCGTCCGAGAACTTTGTATCTCACATCAGAGTTACTGGAGTCCGTCCAAACGTCAAGTAACATGATAGATGAGTAAGTATCGTTTAGATACATCACAGGAACATCGCTAATGCGTGTTGTTTTTTTAAAACTATTTCCAGCTTCTGCTGCGTCCGAGAACATCGTATCTCACGTCAGGGTTACTGGAGTCCATCCAAACGTCAAATAACATGATAGATAAGTAAGGATCGATTAGATACATCACAGGAACAACGCTAATGCGTGTTGTTTCGTTTAAAACTATTTCCAGTTTCTGCTGCGTCCGAAAACGTCGTATCTCACATCAGAGCTACTGGAGTCCATCGAAACACCAAATAACATGATATATGAGTAAGGATCGATTAGATACAGCACAGGAACAACGCTAATGCGTGTTGTTTCGTTTAAAACTATTTCCAGCTTCTGCTGCGTCCGAAAACGTCGTATCTCACATCAGAGCTACTGGAGTCCATCGAAACGCCAAGTAACATGATATATGAGTAAGGATCGATTAGATACAGCACAGGAACAACGCTAATACGTGTTGTTTCGTTTGAAACTATTTCCAGCTCCTGCTGCGTCCAAAAACTTTGTATCTCACATCAGACTTACTGGAGTCCATCCAAACGTCAAATAACATGTTAGATAAGTAAGGATCGTTTAGATACATCACAAGAACAACGCTAATACGTGTTATTTCGTTCAAAACTATTTCCAGCTTCTACTGCGTCCGAGAACTTTGAATCTCTCATCAGAGTTACTGGAGTCCGTCCAAACGTCAAATAACATGATAGATGAGTAAGGATCGATTAGATACATCACAGGAACAACGCTAATACGTGTTGTTTCGTTTAAAACTATTTCCAGCTCCTGCTGCGTCCCAAAACTTTGTATCTCACATCAGACTTACTGGAGTCCATCCAAACGTCAAATAACATGTTAGATAAGTAAGGATCGTTTAGATACATCACAGGAACAACGCTAATAGGTGTTGTTTCGTTCAAACCTATTTCCAGCTTCTGCTGCGTCCGAAATCTTTGTATCTCTCATCAGAGTTACTGGAATCCATCCAATCGTCAAATAACATGATAGATGAGTAAGGATCGATTAGATACATCACAGGAACAACGCTAATACGTGTTGTTTCGTTTAAAACTATTTCCAGCTTCTGCTGCGTCCAAAAACTTTGTATCTCACATCAGACTTACTGGAGTCCATCCAAACGTTAAATAACATGTTAGATAAGTAAGGATCGTTTAGATACATCACAGGAACAACGCTAATACGTGTTGTTTCGTTCAAAATTATTTCCAGCTTCTGCTGCGTACGAGAACTTTGTATCTCACATCAGAGTTACTGGAGTCCGTCCAAACGTCAAATAACATGATAGATGAGTAAGGATCGTTTAGGTACATCACAGGAACATCGCTAATACGTGTTGTTTCGTTTAAAACTATTTCCAGATTCTGCTGCGTCCGAAAACGTCGTATCTCAGATCAGAGTTACTGGAGTCCATCGAAACGTCAAATAACATGATAGATAAGTAAGGATCGATTAGATACAGCACAGGAACAACGCTAATACGTGTTGTTTCGTTTAAAACTATTTCCAGCTCCTGCTGCGTCCAAAAACTTTGTATCTCACATCAGACTTACTGGAGTCCATCCAAACGTCAAATAACATGTTAGATAAGTAAGGATCGTTTAGATACATCACAGGAACAACGCTAATACGTGTTGTTTCGTTCAAAACTATTTCCAGCTTCTGCTGCGTCCGAGAACTTTGTATCTCACATCAGAGTTACTGGAGTCCGTCCAAACGTCAAATAACATGATAGATGAGTAAGGATCGATTAGGTACATCACAGGAACAACGCTAATACGTGTTGTTTCATTTAAAACTATTTCCAGCTTCAGCTGCGTCCGAGAACTTCGTATCTCACATCTAAGTTACTGGAGTCCATCGAAACGCCAAATAACATGATAGATGAGTAAGGATCGATTAGATACATCACAGGAATAACGCTAATGCGTGTTGTTTCGTTTAAAACTATTTCCAGCTTCTGCTGCGTCCGAAATCTTTGTATCTCTCATCAGAGTTACTGGAGCCCATCCAAACGTCAAATAACATGATAGATGAGTAAGGATCGATTAGATACATCACAGGAACAACGCTAATACGTGTTGTTTCGTTTAAAACTATTTCCAGCTTCTGCTGCGTCCGAAAACGTCGTATCTCACATCAGAGTTACTGGAGTGCATCGAAACGTCAAATAACATGATAGATAAGTAAGGATCGATTAGATACATCACAGGAACAACGCTAATACGTGTTGTTTCGTTTAAAACTATTTCCAGCTTCTGCTGCGTCCGAAATCTTTGTATCTCTCATCAGAGTTACTGGAGCCCATCCAAACGTCAAATAACATGATAGATGAGTAAGGATCGATTAGATACATCACAGGAACAACGCTAATACGTGTTGTTTCGTTTAAAACTATTTCCAGCTTCTGATGCGTCCGAAAACGTCGTATCTCACATCAGAGTTACTGGAGTGCATCGAAACGTCAAATAACATGATAGATAAGTAAGGATCGATTAGATACATCACAGGAACAACGCTAATACGTGTTGTTTCGTTTAAAACTATTTCCAGCTTCTGCTGCGTCCGAAAACGTCGTATCTCACATCAGAGTTACTGGAGTGCATCGAAACGTCAAATAACATGATAGATAAGTAAGGATCGATTAGATACATCACAGGAACAACGCTAATACGTGTTGTTTCGTTCAAAACTATTTCCAGCTTCTTCTGCGTCCGAAATCTTTGTATCTCTCATCAGAGTTACTGGAGCCCATCCAAACATCAAATAACATGATAGATGAGTAAGGATCGATTAGATACATCACAGGAACAACGCTAATTCGTGTTGTTTCGTTTAAAACTATTTCCAGCTTCTGCTGCGTCCGAAAACGTCGTATCTCACATCAGAGTTACTGGAGTGCATCGAAACGTCAAATAACATGATAGATAAGTAAGGATCGATTAGATACATCACAGGAACAACGCTAATACGTGTTGTTTCGTTTAAAACTATTTCCAGCTTCTGCTGCGTCCGAAAACGTCGTATCTCACATCAGAGTTACTGGAGTGCATCGAAACGTCAAATAACATGATAGATAAGTAAGGATCGATTAGATACATCACAGGAACAACGCTAATACGTGTTGTTTCGTTTAAAACTATTTCCAGCTTCTGCTGCGTCCGAAAACGTCGTATCTCACATCAGAGCTACTGGAGTCCATCGAAACGCCAAGTAACATGATATATGAGTAAGGATCGATTAGATACAGCACAGGAACAACGCTAATACGTGTTGTTTCGTTTAAAACTATTTCCAGCTTCTACTGCGTCCGAGAACTTTGAATCTCTCATCAGAGTTACTGGAGTCCGTCCAAACGTCAAATAACATGATAGATGAGTAAGGATCGATTAGATACATCACAGGAACAACGCTAATACGTGTTGTTTCGTTTAAAACTATTTCCAGCTTCTGCTGCGTCCGAGAACTTCGTATCTCACATCAGGGATACTGGTGTCCATCCAAACGTCAAATAACATGTTAGATAAGTAAGGATCGTTTAGATACATCACAGGAACAACGCTAATAGGTGTTGTTTCGTTCAAAACTATTTCCAGCTTCTGCTGCGTCCGAAATCTTTGTATCTCTCATCAGAGTTACTGGAGCCCATCCAAACGTCAAATAACATGATAGATGAGTAAGGATCGATTAGATACATCACAGGAACAACGCTAATACGTGTTGTTTCGTTTAAAACTATTTCCAGCTCCTGCTGCGTCCCAAAACTTTGTATCTCACATCAGACTTACTGGAGTCCATCCAAACGTCAAATAACATGTTAGATAAGTAAGGATCGTTTAGATACATCACAGGAACAACGCTAATAGTTGTTGTTTCGTTCAAAACTATTTCCAGCTTCTGCTGCGTCCGATATCTTTGTATCTCACATCAGAGTTCCTAGAGTACATCCAAACGTCAAATAACATGATATATGAGTAAGGATCGATTAGATACATCACAGGAACAACACTAATGCGTGTTGTTTCGGTCAAAACTATTTCCAGCTTCTACTGCGTCCGAGAACTTTGTATCTCTCATCAGAGTTACTGGAGTCCGTCCAAACGTCAAATAACATGATAGATGACTAAGGATCGATTAGATACAGCACAGGAACAACGCTAATATGTGTTGTTTCGTTTAAAACTATTTCCAGCTCCTGCTGCGTCCAAAAACTTTGTATCTCACATCAGACTTACTGGAGTCCATCCAAACGTTAAATAACATGTTAGATAAGTAAGGATCGTTTAGATACATCACAGGAACAACGCTAATACGTGTTGTTTCGTTCAAAACTATTTCCAGCTTCTACTGCGTCCGAGAAATTTGAATCTCTCATCAGAGTTACTGGAGTCCGTCCAAACGTCAAATAACATGATAGATAAGTAAGGATCGATTAGATACAGCACAGGAACAACGCTAATATGTGTTGTTTCGTTTAAAACTATTTCCAGCTCCTGCTGCGTCCAAAAACTTTGTATCTCACATCAGACTTACTGGAGTCCATCCAAACGTTAAATAACATGTTAGATAAGTAAGGATCGTTTAGATACATCACAGGAACAACGCTAATACGTGTTGTTTCGTTCAAAACTATTTCCAGCTTCTACTGCGTCCGAGAAATTTGAATCTCTCATCAGAGTTACTGGAGTCCGTCCAAACGTCAAATAACATGATAGATGAGTAAGGATCGATTAGATACATCACAGGAACAACGCTAATACGTGTTGTTTCGTTTAAAACTATTTCCAGCTCCTGCTGCGTCCCAAAACTTTGTATCTCACATCAGACTTACTGGAGTCCATCCAAACGTCAAATAACATGTTAGATAAGTAAGGATCGTTTAGATACATCACAGGAACAACGCTAATAGGTGTTGCTTCGTTCAAAACTATTTCCAGCTTCTGCTGCGTCCGATATCTTTGTATCTCACATCAGAGTTCCTAGAGTACATCCAAACGTCAAATAACATGATAGATGAGTAAGGATCGATTAGATACATCACAGGAACAACGCTAATGCGTGTTGTTTCGGTCAAAACTATTTCCAGCTTCTACTGCGTCCGAGAACTTTGTATCTCTCATCAGAGTTACTGGAGTCCGTCCAAACGTCAAATAACATGATAGATGAGTAAGGATCGTTTAGATACATCACAGGAACATCGCTAATGCGTGTTGTTTCGTTTAAAACTATTTCCAGCTTCTGATGCGTCCGAAAACTTCGTATCTCACATCAGAGTTACTGGAGTCCATCGAAAAGCCAAATAACATGATAGATAAGTAAGGATCGTTTAGATACATCACAGGAACAACGCTAATTCGTGTTGTTTCGTTTAAAACTATTTCCAGCTCCTGCTGCGTCCAAAAACTTTGTATCTCACATCAGACTTACTGGAGTCCATCCAAACGTTAAATAACATGTTAGATAAGTAAGGATCGATTAGATACATCACAGGAACAACGCTAATGCGTGTTGTTTCGTTTAAAACTATTTCCAGCTTCTGCTGCGTCCGAAAACGTCGTATCTCACATCAGAGCTACTGGAGTCCATCGAAACGCCAAATAACATGATAGATGAGTAAGGATCGATTAGATACATCACAGGAACAACGCTAATACGTGTTGTTTCATTTAAAATTATTTCCAGCTTCAGCTGCGTCCGAGAACTTCGTATCTCACATCAAAGTTACTGGAGTCTATCGAAACGCCAAATAACATTATAGATGAGTAAGGATCGATTAGATACATCACAGGAACAACGCTAATACGTGTTGTTTCGTTCAAAACTATTTCCAGCTTCTGCTGCGTCCAAAAACATTGTATCTCACATCAGAGTTACTGAAGTCCATCCAAACGTAAAATAACATGATAGATGAGTAAGGATCGATTAGATACATCACAGGAACATCGCTAATAGGTGTTGTTTCGTTCAAAACTATTTCCAGCTTCTGCTGCGTCCGAAATCTTTGTATCTCTCATCAGAGATACTGGAGTCCATCCAAACGTAAAATAACATGATAGATGAGTAAGGATCGATTAGATACATCACAGGAACATCGCTAATAGGTGTTGTTTCGTTTAAAACTATTTCCAGCTTCTGCTGCGTCCGAAAATTTCGTATCTCACATTAGAGTTACTGGAGTCCATCCAAACGTCAAATAACATGATAGATAAGTAAGGATCGATTAGATACAGCACAGGAACAACGCTAATACGTGTTGTTTCGTTTAAAACTATTTCCAGCTTCAGCTGCGTCCGAGAACTTCGTATCTCACATCAAAGTTACTGGAGTCCATCGAAACGCCAAATAGCATGATAGATGAGTAAGGATCGATTAGATACATCACAGGAACAACGCTAATGCGTGTTGTTTCGTTTAAAACTATTTCCAGCTTCTGCTGCGTCCGAAAACGTCGTAACTCACATCAGAGCTACTGGAGTCCATCGAAACGCCAAATAACATGATATATGAGTTAGGATCGATTAGATACAGCACAGGAGCAACGCTAATACGTGTTGTTTCGTTTAAAACTATTTCCAGCTCCTGCTGCGTCCAAAAACTTTGTATCTCACATCAGACTTACTGGAGTCCATCCAAACGTCAAATAACATGTTAGATAAGTAAGGATCGTTTAGATACATCACAGGAACAACGCTAATAGGTGTTGTTTCGTTCAAAACTATTTCCAGCTTCTGCTGCGTCCGAAATCTTTATATCTCTCATCAGAGTCACTGGAGTCCATCCAAACGTCAAATAACATGATAGATGAGTAAGGATCGATTAGATACATCACAGGAACAACGCTAATACGTGTTGTTTCTTTTAAAACTATTTCCAGCTCCTGCTGCGTCCCAAAACTTTGTATCTCACATCAGACTTACTGGAGTCCATCCAAACGTCAAATAACATGTTAGATAAGTAAGGATCGTTTAGATACATCACAGGAACAACGCTAATAGGTGTTGTTTCGTTCAAAACTATTTCCAGCTTCTGCTGCGTCCGATATCTTTGTATCTCACATCAGAGTTCCTAGAGTACATCCAAACGTCAAATAACATGATAGATGAGTAAGGATCGATTAGATACATCACAGGAACAACGCTAATGCGTGTTGTTTCGGTCAAAACTATTTCCAGCTTCTACTGCGTCCGAGAACTTTGTATCTCTCATCAGAGTTACTGGAGTCCGTCCAAACGTCAAATAACATGATAGATGAGTAAGGATCGTTTAGATACATCACAGGAACATCGCTAATGCGTGTTGTTTCGTTTAAAACTATTTCCAGCTTCTGATGCGTCCGAAAACTTCGTATCTCACATCAGAGTTACTGGAGTCCATCGAAAAGCCAAATAACATGATAGATGAGTAAGGATCGATTAGATACTACACAGGAACAACGCTAATGCGTGTTGTTTCGTTCAAAACTATTTCCAGTTTCTGCTGCGTCCGAAATCTTTGTATCTCTCATCAGAGTTACTGGAGTCCATCCAAACGTCAAATAATATGATAGATGAGTAAGGATCGATTAGATACATCACAGGAACAACGCTAATACGTGTTGTTTCGTTTAAAACTATTTCCAGCTCCTGCTGCGTCCCAAAACTTTGTATCTCACATCAGACTTACTGGAGTCCATCCAAACTTCAAATAACATGTTAGATAAGTAAGGATCGTTTAGATACATCACAGGAACAACGCTAATAGGTGTTGTTTCGTTCAAAACTATTTCCAGCTTCTACTGCGTCCGAGAACTTTGTATCTCTCATCAGAGTTACTGGAGTCCGTCCAAACGTCAAATAACATGATAGATGAGAAAGGATCGATTAGATACGTCACAGGAACAACGCTAATACGTGTTGTTTCGTTTAAAACTATTTCCAGCTCCTGCTGCGTCCCAAAACTTTGTATCTCACATCAGACTTACTGGAGTCCATCCAAACGTCAAATAACATGTTAGATAAGTAAGGATCGTTTAGATACATCACAGGAACAACGCTAATACGTGTTGTTTCGTTTAAAACTATTTCCAGCTTCTGCTGCGTCCGAAAACGTCGTATCTCACATCAGAGTTACTGGAGTCCATCGAAACGTCAAATAACATGATAGATAAGTAAGGATCGATTAGATACAGCACAGGAACAACGCTAATATGTGTTGTTTCGTTTAAAACTATTTCCAGCTCCTGCTGCGTCCAAAAACTTTGTATCTCACATCAGACTTACTGGGGCCCATCCAAACGTTAAATAACATGTTAGATAAGTAAGGATCGTTTAGATACATCACAGGAACAACGGTAACACGTGTTGTTACGTTCAAAATTATTTCCAGCTTCTGCTGCGTCCGAGAACTTTGTATCTCACATCAGACTTACTGGAGTCCATCCAAACGTCAAATAACATGTTAGATAAGTAAGGATCGTTTAGATACATCACAGGAACGACGCTAATACGTGTTGTTTCGTTCAAAACTATTTCCAGCTTCTGCTGCGTCCGAAAATTTCGTATCTCACATTAGAGTTACTGGAGTTCATCCAAACGTCAAATAACATGATAGATAAGTAAGGATCGATTAGATACAGCACAGGAACAACGCTAATACGTGTTGTTTCGTTCAAAACTATTTCCAGCTTCTGCTGCGTCCGATAACATTGTATCTCACATCAGAGTTACTGGAGTCCGTCGAAACGTCAAATAACATGATAGATGAGTAAGGATCGATTAGATACATCACAGGAACAACGCTAATACGTGTTGTTTCGTTTAAAACTATTTCTGGCTTCAGCTGCGTCCGAGAACTTCGTATCTCACATCTAAGTTACTGGAGTCCATCGAAACGCCAAATAACATGATAGATGAGTAAGGATCGATTAGATACATCACAGGAATAACGCTAATGCGTGTTGTTTCGTTTAAAACTATTTCCAGCTTCTGCTGCGTCCGAGAACATCGTATCTCACGTCAGGGTTACTGGAGTCCATCCAAACGTCAAATAACATGATAGATAAGTAAGGATCGATTAGATACAGCACAGGAACAACGCTAATACGTGTTGTTTCGTTCAAAACTATTTCCAGCTTCTGCTGCGTCCGAAATCTTCGTATCTCTCATCAGACTTACTGGAGTCCATCCAAACGTCAAATAACATGGTAGATAAGTAAGGATCGTTTAGATACATCACAGGAACAACGCTAATTCGTGTTGTTTCGTTTAAAACTATTTCCAGCTCCTGCTGCGTCCAAAAACTTTGTATCTCACATCAGACTTACTGGAGTCCATCCAAACGTCAAATAACATGTTAGATAAGTAAGGATCGTTTAGATGCATCACAGGAACAACGCTAATACGTGTTGTTTCGTTCAAAACTATTTCCAGCTTCTACTGCGTCCGAGAACTTTGTATCTCTCATCATAGTTACTGGAGTCCGTCCAAACGTCAAATAACATGATAGATGAGTAAGGATCGATTAGGTACATCACAGGAACAACGCTAATACGTGTTGTTTCATTTAAAACTATTTCCAGCTTCAGCTGCGTCCGAGAACTTCGTATCTCACATCTAAGTTACTGGAGTCCATCGAAACGCCAAATAACATGATAGATGAGTAAGGATCGATTAGATACATCACAGGAATAACGCTAATGCGTGTTGTTTCGTTTAAAACTATTTCCAGCTTCTGCTGCGTCCGAAATCTTTGTATCTCTCATCAGAGTTACTGGAGCCCATCCAAACGTCAAATAACATGATAGATGAGTAAGGATCGATTAGATACATCACAGGAACAACGCTAATACGTGTTGTTTCGTTTAAAACTATTTCCAGCTTCTGCTGCGTCCGAAAACGTCGTATCTCACATCAGAGTTACTGGAGTGCATCGAAACGTCAAATAACATGATAGATAAGTAAGGATCGATTAGATACATCACAGGAACAACGCTAATACGTGTTGTTTCGTTTAAAACTATTTCCAGCTTCTGCTGCGTCCGAAATCTTTGTATCTCTCATCAGAGTTACTGGAGCCCATCCAAACGTCAAATAACATGATAGATGAGTAAGGATCGATTAGATACATCACAGGAACAACGCTAATACGTGTTGTTTCGTTTAAAACTATTTCCAGCTTCTGCTGCGTCCGAAAACGTCGTATCTCACATCAGAGTTACTGGAGTGCATCGAAACGTCAAATAACATGATAGATAAGTAAGGATCGATTAGATACATCACAGGAACAACGCTAATACGTGTTGTTTCGTTTAAAACTATTTCCAGCTTCTGCTGCGTCCGAAAACGTCGTATCTCACATCAGAGTTACTGGAGTGCATCGAAACGTCAAATAACATGATAGATAAGTAAGGATCGATTAGATACATCACAGGAACAACGCTAATACGTGTTGTTTCGTTCAAAACTATTTCCAGCTTCTGCTGCGTCCGAAATCTTTGTATCTCTCATCAGAGTTACTGGAGCCCATCCAAACGTCAAATAACATGATAGATGAGTAAGGATCGATTAGATACATCACAGGAACAACGCTAATACGTGTTGTTTCGTTTAAAACTATTTCCAGCTTCTGCTGCGTCCGAAAACGTCGTATCTCACATCAGAGTTACTGGAGTGCATCGAAACGTCAAATAACATGATAGATAAGTAAGGATCGATTAGATACATCACAGGAACAACGCTAATACGTGTTGTTTCGTTTAAAACTATTTCCAGCTTCTGCTGCGTCCGAAAACGTCGTATCTCACATCAGAGTTACTGGAGTGCATCGAAACGTCAAATAACATGATAGATAAGTAAGGATCGATTAGATACATCACAGGAACAACGCTAATACGTGTTGTTTCGTTTAAAACTATTTCCAGCTTCTGCTGCGTCCGAAAACGTCGTATCTCACATCAGAGCTACTGGAGTCCATCGAAACGCCAAGTAACATGATATATGAGTAAGGATCGATTAGATACAGCACAGGAACAACGCTAATACGTGTTGTTTCGTTTAAAACTATTTCCAGCTTCTACTGCGTCCGAGAACTTTGAATCTCTCATCAGAGTTACTGGAGTCCGTCCAAACGTCAAATAACATGATAGATGAGTAAGGATCGATTAGATACATCACAGGAACAACGCTAATACGTGTTGTTTCGTTTAAAACTATTTCCAGCTTCTGCTGCGTCCGAGAACTTCGTATCTCACATCAGGGATACTGGTGTCCATCCAAACGTCAAATAACATGTTAGATAAGTAAGGATCGTTTAGATACATCACAGGAACAACGCTAATAGGTGTTGTTTCGTTCAAAACTATTTCCAGCTTCTGCTGCGTCCGAAATCTTTGTATCTCTCATCAGAGTTACTGGAGCCCATCCAAACGTCAAATAACATGATAGATGAGTAAGGATCGATTAGATACATCACAGGAACAACGCTAATAAGTGTTGTTTCGTTTAAAACTATTTCCAGCTCCTGCTGCGTCCCAAAACTTTGTATCTCACATCAGACTTACTGGAGTCCATCCAAACGTCAAATAACATGTTAGATAAGTAAGGATCGTTTAGATACATCACAGGAACAACGCTAATAGTTGTTGTTTCGTTCAAAACTATTTCCAGCTTCTGCTGCGTCCGATATCTTTGTATCTCACATCAGAGTTCCTAGAGTACATCCAAACGTCAAATAACATGATATATGAGTAAGGATCGATTAGATACATCACAGGAACAACGCTAATGCGTGTTGTTTCGGTCAAAACTATTTCCAGCTTCTACTGCGTCCGAGAACTTTGTATCTCTCATCAGAGTTACTGGAGTCCGTCCAAACGTCAAATAACATGATAGATGACTAAGGATCGATTAGATACAGCACAGGAACAACGC
The DNA here is from genome assembly GCA_036172665.1 of Prosopocoilus inquinatus. Taxonomy (NCBI): domain Eukaryota; kingdom Metazoa; phylum Arthropoda; class Insecta; order Coleoptera; family Lucanidae; genus Prosopocoilus; species Prosopocoilus inquinatus. Next base: position 45,473,286 of record CM069871.1, on the reverse strand, counting down.
TAATATGTGTTGTTTCGTTTAAAACTATTTCCAGCTCCTGCTGCGTCCAAAAACTTTGTAACTCACATCAGACTTACTGGAGTCCATCCAAACGTTAAATAACATGTTAGATAAGTAAGGATCGTTTAGATACATCACAGGAACAACGCTAATACGTGTTGTTTCGTTCAAAACTATTTCCAGCTTCTACTGCGTCCGAGAAATTTGAATCTCTCATCAGAGTTACTGGAGTCCGTCCAAACGTCAAATAACATGATAGATAAGTAAGGATCGATTAGATACAGCACAGGAACAACGCTAATATGTGTTGTTTCGTTTAAAACTATTTCCAGCTCCTGCTGCGTATAAAAACTTTGTATCTCACATCAGACTTACTGGAGTCCATCCAAACGTTAAATAACATATTAGATAAGTAAGGATCGTTTAGATACATCACAGGAACAACGCTAATACGTGTTGTTTCGTTCAAAACTATTTCCAGCTTCTACTGCGTCCGAGAAATTTGAATCTCTCATCAGAGTTACTGGAGTCCGTCCAAACGTCAAATAACATGATAGATGAGTAAGGATCGATTAGATACATCACAGGAACAACGCTAATACGTGTTGTTTCGTTTAAAACTATTTCCAGCTCCTGCTGCGTCCCAAAACTTTGTATCTCACATCAGACTTACTGGAGTCCATCCAAACGTCAAATAACATGTTAGATAAGTAAGGATCGTTTAGATACATCACAGGAACAACGCTAATAGGTGTTGTTTCGTTCAAAACTATTTCCAGCTTCTGCTGCGTCCGATATCTTTGTATCTCACATCAGAGTTCCTAGAGTACATCCAAACGTCAAATAACATGATAGATGAGTAAGGATCGATTAGATACATCACAGGAACAACGCTAATGCGTGTTGTTTCGGTCAAAACTATTTCCAGCTTCTACTGCGTCCGAGAACTTTGTATCTCTCATCAGAGTTACTGGAGTCCGTCCAAACGTCAAATAACATGATAGATGAGTAAGGATCGTTTAGATACATCACAGGAACATCGCTAATGCGTGTTGTTTCGTTTAAAACTATTTCCAGCTTCTGATGCGTCCGAAAACTTCGTATCTCACATCAGAGTTACTGGAGTTCATCGAAAAGCCAAATAACATGATAGATAAGTAAGGATCGTTTAGATACATCACAGGAACAACGCTAATTCGTGTTGTTTCGTTTAAAACTATTTCCAGCTCCTGCTGCGTCCAAAAACTTTGTATCTCACATCAGACTTACTGGAGTCCATCCAAACGTCAAATAACATGTTAGATAAGTAAGGATCGATTAGATACATCACAGGAACAACGCTAATGCGTGTTGTTTCGTTTAAAACTATTTCCAGCTTCTGCTGCGTCCGAAAACGTCGTATCTCACATCAGAGCTACTGGAGTCCATCGAAACGCCAAATAACATGATAGATGAGTAAGGATCGATTAGATACATCACAGGAACAACGCTAATACGTGTTGTTTCATTTAAAATTATTTCCAGCTTCAGCTGCGTCCGAGAACTTCGTATCTCACATCAAAGTTACTGGAGTCTATCGAAACGCCAAATAACATTATAGATGAGTAAGGATCGATTAGATACATCACAGGAACAACGCTAATACGTGTTGTTTCGTTCAAAACTATTTCCAGCTTCTGCTGCGTCCAAAAACATTGTATCTCACATCAGAGTTACTGAAGTCAATCCAAACGTAAAATAACATGATAGATGAGTAAGGATCGATTAGATACATCACAGGAACATCGCTAATAGGTGTTGTTTCGTTCAAAACTATTTCCAGCTTCTGCTGCGTCCGAAATCTTTGTATCTCTCATCAGAGATACTGGAGTCCATCCAAACGTAAAATAACATGATAGATGAGTAAGGATCGATTAGATACATCACAGGAACATCGCTAATAGGTGTTGTTTCGTTTAAAACTATTTCCAGCTTCTGCTGCGTCCGAAAATTTCGTATCTCACATTAGAGTTACTGGAGTCCATCCAAACGTCAAATAACATGATAGATAAGTAAGGATCGATTAGATACAGCACAGGAACAACGCTAATACGTGTTGTTTCGTTTAAAACTATTTCCAGCTTCAGCTGCGTCCGAGAACTTCGTATCTCACATCAAAGTTACTGGAGTCCATCGAAACGCCAAATAGCATGATAGATGAGTAAGGATCGATTAGATACATCACAGGAACAACGCTAATGCGTGTTGTTTCGTTTAAAACTATTTCCAGCTTCTGCTGCGACCGAAAACGTCGTATCTCACATCAGAGCTACTGGAGTCCATCGAAACGCCAAATAACATGATATATGAGTTAGGATCGATTAGATACAGCACAGGAACAACGCTAATACGTGTTGTTTCGTTTAAAACTATTTCCAGCTCCTGCTGCGTCCAAAAACTTTGTATCTCACATCAGACTTACTGGAGTCCATCCAAACGTCAAATAACATGTTAGATAAGTAAGGATCGTTTAGATACATCACAGGAACAACGCTAATAGGTGTTGTTTCGTTCAAAACTATTTCCAGCTTCTGCTGCGTCCGAAATCTTTATATCTCTCATCAGAGTCACTGGAGTCCATCCAAACGTCAAATAACATGATAGATGAGTAAGGATCGATTAGATACATCACAGGAACAACGCTAATACGTGTTGTTTCGTTTAAAACTATTTCCAGCTCCTGCTGCGTCCCAAAACTTTGTATCTCACATCAGACTTACTGGAGTCCATCCAAACGTCAAATAACATGTTAGATAAGTAAGGATCGTTTAGATACATCACAGGAACAACGCTAATAGGTGTTGTTTCGTTCAAAACTATTTCCAGCTTCTGCTGCGTCCGATATCTTTGTATCTCACATCAGAGTTCCTAGAGTACATCCAAACGTCAAATAACATGATAGATGAGTAAGGATCGATTAGATACATCACAGGAACAACGCTAATGCGTGTTGTTTCGGTCAAAACTATTTCCAGCTTCTACTGCGTCCGAGAACTTTGTATCTCTCATCAGAGTTACTGGAGTCCGTCCAAACGTCAAATAACATGATAGATGAGTAAGGATCGTTTAGATACATCACAGGAACATCGCTAATGCGTGTTGTTTCGTTTAAAACTATTTCCAGCTTCTGATGCGTCCGAAAACTTCGTATCTCACATCAGAGTTACTGGAGTCCATCGAAAAGCCAAATAACATGATAGATGAGTAAGGATCGATTAGATACTACACAGGAACAACGCTAATGCGTGTTGTTTCGTTCAAAACTATTTCCAGTTTCTGCTGCGTCCGAAATCTTTGTATCTCTCATCAGAGTTACTGGAGTCCATCCAAACGTCAAATAATATGATAGATGAGTAAGGATCGATTAGATACATCACAGGAACAACGCTAATACGTGTTGTTTCGTTTAAAACTATTTCCAGCTCCTGCTGCGTCCCAAAACTTTGTATCTCACATCAGACTTACTGGAGTCCATCCAAACGTCAAATAACATGTTAGATAAGTAAGGATCGTTTAGATACATCACAGGAACAACGCTAATAGGTGTTGTTTCGTTCAAAACTATTTCCAGCTTCTACTGCGTCCGAGAACTTTGTATCTCTCATCAGAGTTACTGGAGTCCGTCCAAACGTCAAATAACATGACAGATGAGAAAGGATCGATTAGATACGTCACAGGAACAACGCTAATACGTGTTGTTTCGTTTAAAACTATTTCCAGCTCCTGCTGCGTCCCAAAACTTTGTATCTCACATCAGACTTACTGGAGTCCATCCAAACGTCAAATAACATGTTAGATAAGTAAGGATCGTTTAAATACATCACAGGAACAACGCTAATACGTGTTGTTTCGTTTAAAACTATTTCCAGCTTCTGCTGCGTCCGAAAACGTCGTATCTCACATCAGAGTTACTGGAGTCCATCGAAACGTCAAATAACATGATAGATAAGTAAGGATCGATTAGATACAGCACAGGAACAACGCTAATATGTGTTGTTTCGTTTAAAACTATTTCCAGCTCCTGCTGCGTCCAAAAACTTTGTATCTCACATCAGACTTACTGGAGCCCATCCAAACGTTAAATAACATGTTAGATAAGTAAGGATCGTTTAGATACATCACAGGAACAACGGTAACACGTGTTGTTACGTTCAAAATTATTTCCAGCTTCTGCTGCGTCCGAGAACTTTGTATCTCACATCAGAGTTACTGGAGTCCGTCCAAACGTCAAGTAACATGATAGATGAGTAAGTATCGTTTAGATACATCACAGGAACATCGCTAATGCGTGTTGTTTCTTTTAAAACTATTTCCAGCTTCTGCTGCGTCCGAGAACATCGTATCTCACGTCAGGGTTACTGGAGTCCATCCACACGTCAAATAACATGATAGATAAGTAAGGATCGATTAGATACATCACAGGAACAACGCTAATGCGTGTTGTTTCGTTTAAAACTATTTCCAGTTTCTGCTGCGTCCGAAAACGTCGTATCTCACATCAGAGCTACTGGAGTCCATCGAAACACCAAATAACATGATATATGAGTAAGGATCGATTAGATACAGCACAGGAACAACGCTAATGCGTGTTGTTTCGTTTAAAACTATTTCCAGCTTCTGCTGCGTCCGAAAACGTCGTATCTCACATCAGAGCTACTGGAGTCCATCGAAACGCCAAGTAACATGATATATGAGTAAGGATCGATTAGATACAGCACAGGAACAACGCTAATACGTGTTGTTTCGTTTGAAACTATTTCCAGCTCCTGCTGCGTCCAAAAACTTTGTATCTCACATCAGACTTACTGGAGTCCATCCAAACGTCAAATAACATGTTAGATAAGTAAGGATCGTTTAGATACATCACAAGAACAACGCTAATACGTGTTATTTCGTTCAAAACTATTTCCAGCTTCTACTGCGTCCGAGAACTTTGAATCTCTCATCAGAGTTACTGGAGTCCGTCCAAACGTCAAATAACATGATAGATGAGTAAGGATCGATTAGATACATCACAGGAACAACGCTAATACGTGTTGTTTCGTTTAAAACTATTTCCAGCTCCTGCTGCGTCCCAAAACTTTGTATCTCACATCAGACTTACTGGAGTCCATCCAAACGTCAAATAACATGTTAGATAAGTAAGGATCGTTTAGATACATCACAGGAACAACGCTAATAGGTGTTGTTTCGTTCAAACCTATTTCCAGCTTCTGCTGCGTCCGAAATCTTTGTATCTCTCATCAGAGTTACTGGAGTCCATCCAATCGTCAAATAACATGATAGATGAGTAAGGATCGATTAGATACATCACAGGAACAACGCTAATACGTGTTGTTTCGTTTAAAACTATTTCCAGCTTCTGCTGCGTCCAAAAACTTTGTATCTCACATCAGACTTACTGGAGTCCATCCAAACGTTAAATAACATGTTAGATAAGTAAGGATCGTTTAGATACATCACAGGAACAACGCTAATACGTGTTGTTTCGTTCAAAATTATTTCCAGCTTCTGCTGCGTACGAGAACTTTGTATCTCACATCAGAGTTACTGGAGTCCGTCCAAACGTCAAATAACATGATAGATGAGTAAGGATCGTTTAGGTACATCACAGGAACATCGCTAATACGTGTTGTTTCGTTTAAAACTATTTCCAGATTCTGCTGCGTCCGAAAACGTCGTATCTCAGATCAGAGTTACTGGAGTCCATCGAAACGTCAAATAACATGATAGATAAGTAAGGATCGATTAGATACAGCACAGGAACAACGCTAATACGTGTTGTTTCGTTTAAAACTATTTCCAGCTCCTGCTGCGTCCAAAAACTTTGTATCTCACATCAGACTTACTGGAGTCCATCCAAACGTCAAATAACATGTTAGATAAGTAAGGATCGTTTAGATACATCACAGGAACAACGCTAATACGTGTTGTTTCGTTCAAAACTATTTCCAGCTTCTGCTGCGTCCGAGAACTTTGTATCTCACATCAGAGTTACTGGAGTCCGTCCAAACGTCAAATAACATGATAGATGAGTAAGGATCGTTTAGATACATCACAGGAACATCGCTAATGCGTGTTGTTTCGTTTAAAACTATTTCCAGCTTCTGCTGCGTCCGAAAACTTCGTAGCTCACATCAGAGTTACTGGAGTCCATCGAAACGTCAAATAACATGATAGATAAGTAAGGATCGATTAGATACAGCACAGGAACAACGCTAATACCTGTTGTTTCGTTTGAAACTATTTCCAGCTTCAGCTGCGTCCGAGAACTTCGTATCTCACATCAAAGTTACTGGAGTCCATCGAAACGCCAAATAACATGATAAATGAGTAAGGATCGATTAGATACATCACAGGAACAACGCTAATGAGTGTTGTTTCGTTTAAAACTATTTCCAGCTCCTGCTGCGTCCGAGAACTTTGTATCTCACATCAGAGTTACTGGAGTCTGTCCAAACGTCAAATAACATGATAGAAGAGTAAGGATCGTTTAGATACATCACAGGAACAACGCTAATACGTGTTGTTTCGTTTAAAACTATTTCCAGCTCCTGCTGCGTCCAAAAACTTTGTATCTCACATCAGACTTACTGGAGTCCATCCAAACGTCAAATAACATGTTAGATAAGTAAGGATCGTTTAGATACATCACAGGAACAACGCTAATAGGTGTTGTTTCGTTCAAAACTATTTCCAGCTTCTGCTGCGTCCGAAATCTTTATATCTCTCATCAGAGTCACTGGAGTCCATCCAAACGTCAAATAACATGATAGATGAGTAAGGATCGATTAGATACATCACAGGAACAACGCTAATACGTGTTGTTTCGTTTAAAACTATTTCCAGCTCCTGCTGCGTCCCAAAACTTTGTATCTCACATCAGACTTACTGGAGTCCATCCAAACGTCAAATAACATGTTAGATAAGTAAGGATCGTTTAGATACATCACAGGAACAACGCTAATAGGTGTTGTTTCGTTCAAAACTATTTCCAGCTTCTGCTGCGTCCGATATCTTTGTATCTCACATCAGAGTTCCTAGAGTACATCCAAACGTCAAATAACATGATAGATGAGTAAGGATCGATTAGATACATCACAGGAACAACGCTAATGCGTGTTGTTTCGGTCAAAACTATTTCCAGCTTCTACTGCGTCCGAGAACTTTGTATCTCTCATCAGAGTTACTGGAGTCCGTCCAAACGTCAAATAACATGATAGATGAGTAAGGATCGTTTAGATACATCACAGGAACATCGCTAATGCGTGTTGTTTCGTTTAAAACTATTTCCAGCTTCTGATGCGTCCGAAAACTTCTTATCTCACATCAGAGTTACTGGAGTCCATCGAAAAGCCAAATAACATGATAGATGAGTAAGGATCGATTAGATACTACACAGGAACAACGCTAATGCGTGTTGTTTCGTTCAAAACTATTTCCAGTTTCTGCTGCGTCCGAAATCTTTGTATCTCTCATCAGAGTTACTGGAGTCCATCCAAACGTCAAATAATATGATAGATGAGTAAGGATCGATTAGATACATCACAGGAACAACGCTAATACGTGTTGTTTCGTTTAAAACTATTTCCAGCTCCTGCTGCGTCCCAAAACTTTGTATCTCACATCAGACTTACTGGAGTCCATCCAAACGTCAAATAACATGTTAGATAAGTAAGGATCGTTTAGATACATCACAGGAACAACGCTAATAGGTGTTGTTTCGTTCAAAACTATTTCCAGCTTCTACTGCGTCCGAGAACTTTGTATCTCTCATCAGAGTTACTGGAGTCCGTCCAAACGTCAAATAACATGATAGATGAGAAAGGATCGATTAGATACATCACAGGAACAACGCTAATACGTGTTGTTTCGTTTAAAACTATTTCCAGCTCCTGCTGCGCCCCAAAACTTTGTATCTCACATCAGACTTACTGGAGTCCATCCAAACGTCAAATAACATGTTAGATAAGTAAGGATCGTTTAGATACATCACAGGAACAACGCTAATACGTGTTGTTTCGTTTAAAACTATTTCCAGCTTCTGCTGCGTCCGAAAACGTCGTATCTCACATCAGAGTTACTGGAGTCCATCGAAACGTCAAATAACATGATAGATAAGTAAGGATCGATTAGATACAGCACAGGAACAACGCTAATATGTGTTGTTTCGTTTAAAACTATTTCCAGCTCCAGCTGCGTCCAAAAACTTTGTATCTCACATCAGACTTACTGGAGTCCATCCAAACGTCAAATAACATGTTAGATAAGTAAGGATCGTTTAGATGCATCACAGGAACAACGCTAATACGTGTTGTTTCGTTCAAAACTATTTCCAGCTTCTACTGCGTCCGAGAACTTTGTATCTCTCATCATAGTTACTGGAGTCCGTCCAAACGTCAAATAACATGATAGATGAGTAAGGATCGATTAGGTACGTTACACAGGAACAACGCTAATACGTGTTGTTTCATTTAAAACTATTTCCAGCTTCAGCTGCGTCCGAGAACTTCGTATCTCACATCAGAGTTACTGGAGTCCATCGAAACGTCAAATAACATGATAGATAAGTAAGAATCGATTAGATACATCACAGGAACAACGCTAATACGTGTTGTTTCGTTCAAAACTATTTCCAGCTTCTGCTGCGTCCGAGAACTTTGAATCTCTCATCAGAGTTACTGGAGTCCGTCCAAACGTCAAATAACATGATAGATGAGTAAGGATCGTTTAGGTACATCACAGGAACATCGCTAATACGTGTTGTTTCGTTTAAAACTATTTCCAGATTCTGCTGCGTCCGAAAACGTCGTATCTCACATCAGAGTTACTGGAGTCCATCGAAACGTCAAATAACATGATAGATAAGTAAGGATCGATTAGATACAGCACAGGAACAACGCTAATACGTGTTGTTTCGTTTAAAACTATTTCCAGCTCCTGCTGCGTCCAAAAACTTTGTATCTCACATCAGACTTACTGGAGTCCATCCAAACGTCAAATAACATGTTAGATAAGTAAGGATCGTTTAGATACATCACAGGAACAACGCTAATACGTGTTGTTTCGTTCAAAACTATTTCCAGCTTCTGCTGCGTCCGAGAACTTTGTATCTCACATCAGAGTTACTGGAGTCCGTCCAAACGTCAAATAACATGATAGATGAGTAAGGATCGTTTAGATACATCACAGGAACATCGCTAATGCGTGTTGTTTCGTTTAAAACTATTTCCAGCTTCTGCTGCGTCCGAAAACTTCGTAGCTCACATCAGAGTTACTGGAGTCCATCGAAACGTCAAATAACATGATAGATAAGTAAGGATCGATTAGATACAGCACAGGAACAACGCTAATACCTGTTGTTTCGTTTGAAACTATTTCCAGCTTCAGCTGCGTCCGAGAACTTCGTATCTCACATCAAAGTTACTGGAGTCCATCGAAACGCCAAATAACATGATAAATGAGTAAGGATCGATTAGATACATCACAGGAACAACGCTAATGCGTGTTGTTTCGTTTAAAACTATTTCCAGCTCCTGCTGCGTCCGAGAACTTTGTATCTCACATCAGAGTTACTGGAGTCCGTCCAAACGTCAAATAACATGATAGATGAGTAAGGATCGATTAGATACATCACAGGAACAACGCTAATACGTGTTGTTTCGTTTAAAACTATTTCTAGATTCAGCTGCGTCCGAGAACTTCGTATCTCACATCTAAGTTACTGGAGTCCATCGAAACGCCAAATAACATGATAGATGAGTAAGGATCGATTAGATACATCACAGGAATAACGCTAATGCGTGTTGTTTCGTTTAAAACTATTTCCAGCTTCTGCTGCGTCCGAGAACATCGTATCTCACGTCAGGGTTACTGGAGTCCATCCAAACGTCAAATAACATGATAGATAAGTAAGGATCGATTAGATACAGCACAGGAACAACGCTAATACGTGTTGTTTCGTTCAAAACTATTTCCAGCTTCTGCTGCGTCCGAAATCTTTGTATCTCTCATCAGACTTACTGGAGTCCATCCAAACGTCAAATAACATGGTAGATAAGTGAGGATCGTTTAGATACATCACAGGAACAACGCTAATTCGTGTTGTTTCGTTTAAAACTATTTCCAGCTCCTGCTGCGTCCAAAAACTTTGTATCTCACATCAGACTTACTGGAGTCCATCCAAACGTCAAATAACATGTTAGATAAGTAAGGATCGTTTAGATGCATCACAGGAACAACGCTAATGCGTGTTGTTTCGTTTAAAACTATTTCCAGTTTCTGCTGCGTCCGAAAACGTCGTATCTCACATCAGAGCTACTGGAGTCCATCGAAACACCAAATAACATGATATATGAGTAAGGATCGATTAGATACATCACAGGAACAACGCTAATGCGTGTTGTTTCGTTTAAAACTATTTCCAGTTTCTGCTGCGTCCGAAAACGTCGTATCTCACATCAGAGCTACTGGAGTCCATCGAAACACCAAATAACATGATATATGAGTAAGGATCGATTAGATACAGCACAGGAACAACGCTAATGCGTGTTGTTTCGTTTAAAACTATTTCCAGCTTCTGCTGCGTCCGAAAACGTCGTATCTCACGTCAGGGTTACTGGAGTCCATCCAAACGTCAAATAACATGATAGATAAGTAAGGATCGATTAGATACATCACAGGAACAACGCTAATGCGTGTTGTTTCGTTTAAAACTATTTCCAGTTTCTGCTGCGTCCGAAAACGTCGTATCTCACATCAGAGCTACTGGAGTCCATCGAAACACCAAATAACATGATATATGAGTAAGGATCGATTAGATACAGCACAGGAACAACGCTAATGCGTGTTGTTTCGTTTAAAACTATTTCCAGCTTCTGCTGCGTCCGAAAACGTCGTATCTCACATCAGAGCTACTGGAGTCCATCGAAACGCCAAGTAACATGATATATGAGTAAGGATCGATTAGATACAGCACAGGAACAACGCTAATACGTGTTGTTTCGTTTGAAACTATTTCCAGCTCCTGCTGCGTCCAAAAACTTTGTATCTCACATCAGACTTACTGGAGTCCATCCAAACGTCAAATAACATGTTAGATAAGTAAGGATCGTTTAGATACATCACAAGAACAACGCTAATACGTGTTATTTCGTTCAAAACTATTTCCAGCTTCTACTGCGTCCGAGAACTTTGAATCTCTCATCAGAGTTACTGGAGTCCGTCCAAACGTCAAATAACATGATAGATGAGTAAGGATCGATTAGATACATCACAGGAACAACGCTAATACGTGTTGTTTCGTTTAAAACTATTTCCAGCTCCTGCTGCGTCCCAAAACTTTGTATCTCACATCAGACTTACTGGAGTCCATCCAAACGTCAAATAACATGTTAGATAAGTAAGGATCGTTTAGATACATCACAGGAACAACGCTAATAGGTGTTGTTTCGTTCAAACCTATTTCCAGCTTCTGCTGCGTCCGAAATCTTTGTATCTCTCATCAGAGTTACTGGAGTCCATCCAATCGTCAAATAACATGATAGATGAGTAAGGATCGATTAGATACATCACAGGAACAACGCTAATACGTGTTGTTTCGTTTAAAACTATTTCCAGCTTCTGCTGCGTCCAAAAACTTTGTATCTCACATCAGACTTACTGGAGTCCATCCAAACGTTAAATAACATGTTAGATAAGTAAGGATCGTTTAGATACATCACAGGAACAACGCTAATACGTGTTGTTTCGTTCAAAATTATTTCCAGCTTCTGCTGCGTACGAGAACTTTGTATCTCACATCAGAGTTACTGGAGTCCGTCCAAACGTCAAATAACATGATAGATGAGTAAGGATCGTTTAGGTACATCACAGGAACATCGCTAATACGTGTTGTTTCGTTTAAAACTATTTCCAGATTCTGCTGCGTCCGAAAACGTCGTATCTCAGATCAGAGTTACTGGAGTCCATCGAAACGTCAAATAACATGATAGATAAGTAAGGATCGATTAGATACAGCACAGGAACAACGCTAATACGTGTTGTTTCGTTTAAAACTATTTCCAGCTCCTGCTGCGTCCAAAAACTTTGTATCTCACATCAGACTTACTGGAGTCCATCCAAACGTCAAATAACATGTTAGATAAGTAAGGATCGTTTAGATACATCACAGGAACAACGCTAATACGTGTTGTTTCGTTCAAAACTATTTCCAGCTTCTGCTGCGTCCGAGAACTTTGTATCTCACATCAGAGTTACTGGAGTCCATCCAAACGTCAAATAACATGATAGATGAGTAAGGATCGATTAGATACATCACAGGAACAACGCTAATACGTGTTGTTTCGTTTAAAACTATTTCCAGCTCCTGCTGCGTCCCAAAACTTTGTATCTCACATCAGACTTACTGGAGTCCATCCAAACGTCAAATAACATGTTAGATAAGTAAGGATCGTTTAGATACATCACAGGAACAACGCTAATACGTGTTGTTTCGTTCAAAACTATTTCCAGCTTCTGCTGCGTCCGAGAACTTTGTATCTCACATCAGAGTTACTGGAGTCCATCGAAACGTCAAATAACATGATAGATAAGTAAGGATCGATTAGATACAGCACAGGAACAACGCTAATACCTGTTGTTTCGTTTGAAACTATTTCCAGCTTCAGCTGCGTCCGAGAACTTCGTATCTCACATCAAAGTTACTGGAGTCCATCGAAACGCCAAATAACATGATAAATGAGTAAGGATCGATTAGATACATCACAGGAACAACGCTAATGAGTGTTGTTTCGTTTAAAACTATTTCCAGCTCCTGCTGCGTCCGAGAACTTTGTATCTCACATCAGAGTTACTGGAGTCTGTCCAAACGTCAAATAACATGATAGAAGAGTAAGGATCGTTTAGATACATCACAGGAACAACGCTAATACGTGTTGTTTCGTTTAAAACTATTTCCAGCTCCTGCTGCGTCCAAAAACTTTGTATCTCACATCAGACTTACTGGAGTCCATCCAAACGTCAAATAACATGTTAGATAAGTAAGGATCGTTTAGATACATCACAGGAACAACGCTAATAGGTGTTGTTTCGTTCAAAACTATTTCCAGCTTCTGCTGCGTCCGAAATCTTTATATCTCTCATCAGAGTCACTGGAGTCCATCCAAACGTCAAATAACATGATAGATGAGTAAGGATCGATTAGATACATCACAGGAACAACGCTAATACGTGTTGTTTCGTTTAAAACTATTTCCAGCTCCTGCTGCGTCCCAAAACTTTGTATCTCACATCAGACTTACTGGAGTCCATCCAAACGTCAAATAACATGTTAGATAAGTAAGGATCGTTTAGATACATCACAGGAACAACGCTAATAGGTGTTGTTTCGTTCAAAACTATTTCCAGCTTCTGCTGCGTCCGATATCTTTGTATCTCACATCAGAGTTCCTAGAGTACATCCAAACGTCAAATAACATGATAGATGAGTAAGGATCGATTAGATACATCACAGGAACAACGCTAATGCGTGTTGTTTCGGTCAAAACTATTTCCAGCTTCTACTGCGTCCGAGAACTTTGTATCTCTCATCAGAGTTACTGGAGTCCGTCCAAACGTCAAATAACATGATAGATGAGTAAGGATCGTTTAGATACATCACAGGAACATCGCTAATGCGTGTTGTTTCGTTTAAAACTATTTCCAGCTTCTGATGCGTCCGAAAACTTCCTATCTCACATCAGAGTTACTGGAGTCCATCGAAAAGCCAAATAACATGATAGATGAGTAAGGATCGATTAGATACTACACAGGAACAACGCTAATGCGTGTTGTTTCGTTCAAAACTATTTCCAGTTTCTGCTGCGTCCGAAATCTTTGTATCTCTCATCAGAGTTACTGGAGTCCATCCAAACGTCAAATAATATGATAGATGAGTAAGGATCGATTAGATACATCACAGGAACAACGCTAATACGTGTTGTTTCGTTTAAAACTATTTCCAGCTCCTGCTGCGTCCCAAAACTTTGTATCTCACATCAGACTTACTGGAGTCCATCCAAACGTCAAATAACATGTTAGATAAGTAAGGATCGTTTAGATACATCACAGGAACAACGCTAATAGGTGTTGTTTCGTTCAAAACTATTTCCAGCTTCTACTGCGTCCGAGAACTTTGTATCTCTCATCAGAGTTACTGGAGTCCGTCCAAACGTCAAATAACATGATAGATGAGAAAGGATCGATTAGATACATCACAGGAACAACGCTAATACGTGTTGTTTCGTTTAAAACTATTTCCAGCTCCTGCTGCGTCCCAAAACTTTGTATCTCACATCAGACTTACTGGAGTCCATCCAAACGTCAAATAACATGTTAGATAAGTAAGGATCGTTTAGATACATCACAGGAACAACGCTAATACGTGTTGTTTCGTTTAAAACTATTTCCAGCTTCTGCTGCGTCCGAAAACGTCGTATCTCACATCAGAGTTACTGGAGTCCATCGAAACGTCAAATAACATGATAGATAAGTAAGGATCGTTTAGATGCATCACAGGAACAACGCTAATACGTGTTGTTTCGTTCAAAACTATTTCCAGCTTCTACTGCGTCCGAGAACTTTGTATCTCTCATCATAGTTACTGGAGTCCGTCCAAACGTCAAATAACATGATAGATGAGTAAGGATCGATTAGGTACGTTACACAGGAACAACGCTAATACGTGTTGTTTCATTTAAAACTATTTCCAGCTTCAGCTGCGTCCGAGAACTTCGTATCTCACATCAGAGTTACTGGAGTCCATCGAAACGTCAAATAACATGATAGATAAGTAAGAATCGATTAGATACATCACAGGAACAACGCTAATACGTGTTGTTTCGTTCAAAACTATTTCCAGCTTCTGCTGCGTCCGAGAACTTTGAATCTCTCATCAGAGTTACTGGAGTCCGTCCAAACGTCAAATAACATGATAGATGAGTAAGGATCGTTTAGGTACATCACAGGAACATCGCTAATACGTGTTGTTTCGTTTAAAACTATTTCCAGATTCTGCTGCGTCCGAAAACGTCGTATCTCACATCAGAGTTACTGGAGTCCATCGAAACGTCAAATAACATGATAGATAAGTAAGGATCGATTAGATACAGCACAGGAACAACGCTAATACGTGTTGTTTCGTTTAAAACTATTTCCAGCTCCTGCTGCGTCCAAAAACTTTGTATCTCACATCAGACTTACTGGAGTCCATCCAAACGTCAAATAACATGTTAGATAAGTAAGGATCGTTTAGATACATCACAGGAACAACGCTAATACGTGTTGTTTCGTTCAAAACTATTTCCAGCTTCTGCTGCGTCCGAGAACTTTGTATCTCACATCAGAGTTACTGGAGTCCGTCCAAACGTCAAATAACATGATAGATGAGTAAGGATCGTTTAGATACATCACAGGAACATCGCTAATGCGTGTTGTTTCGTTTAAAACTATTTCCAGCTTCTGCTGCGTCCGAAAACTTCGTAGCTCACATCAGAGTTACTGGAGTCCATCGAAACGTCAAATAACATGATAGATAAGTAAGGATCGATTAGATACAGCACAGGAACAACGCTAATACCTGTTGTTTCGTTTGAAACTATTTCCAGCTTCAGCTGCGTCCGAGAACTTCGTATCTCACATCAAAGTTACTGGAGTCCATCGAAACGCCAAATAACATGATAAATGAGTAAGGATCGATTAGATACATCACAGGAACAACGCTAATGCGTGTTGTTTCGTTTAAAACTATTTCCAGCTCCTGCTGCGTCCGAGAACTTTGTATCTCACATCAGAGTTACTGGAGTCCGTCCAAACGTCAAATAACATGATAGATGAGTAAGGATCGATTAGATACATCACAGGAACAACGCTAATACGTGTTGTTTCGTTTAAAACTATTTCTAGATTCAGCTGCGTCCGAGAACTTCGTATCTCACATCTAAGTTACTGGAGTCCATCGAAACGCCAAATAACATGATAGATGAGTAAGGATCGATTAGATACATCACAGGAATAACGCTAATGCGTGTTGTTTCGTTTAAAACTATTTCCAGCTTCTGCTGCGTCCGAGAACATCGTATCTCACGTCAGGGTTACTGGAGTCCATCCAAACGTCAAATAACATGATAGATAAGTAAGGATCGATTAGATACAGCACAGGAACAACGCTAATACGTGTTGTTTCGTTCAAAACTATTTCCAGCTTCTGCTGCGTCCGAAATCTTTGTATCTCTCATCAGACTTACTGGAGTCCATCCAAACGTCAAATAACATGGTAGATAAGTGAGGATCGTTTAGATACATCACAGGAACAACGCTAATTCGTGTTGTTTCGTTTAAAACTATTTCCAGCTCCTGCTGCGTCCAAAAACTTTGTATCTCACATCAGACTTACTGGAGTCCATCCAAACGTCAAATAACATGTTAGATAAGTAAGGATCGTTTAGATGCATCACAGGAACAACGCTAATACGTGTTGTTTCGTTCAAAACTATTTCCAGCTTCTACTGCGTCCGAGAACTTTGTATCTCTCATCATAGTTACTGGAGTCCGTCCAAACGTCAAATAACATGATAGATGAGTAAGGATCGATTAGGTACATCACAGGAACAACGCTAATACGTGTTGTTTCATTTAAAACTATTTCCAGCTTCAGCTGCGTCCGAGAACTTCGTATCTCACGTCAGGGTTACTGGAGTCCATCCAAACGTCAAATAACATGATAGATAAGTAAGGATCGTTTAGATACATCACAGGAACAACGCTAATAGGTGTTGTTTCGTTCAAAACTATTTCCAGCTTCTGCTGCGTCCGATATCTTTGTATCTCACATCAGAGTTCCTAGAGTACATCCAAACGTCAAATAACATGATAGATGAGTAAGGATCGATTAGATACATCACAGGAACAACGCTAATGCGTGTTGTTTCGGTCAAAACTATTTCCAGCTTCTACTGCGTCCGAGAACTTTGTATCTCTCATCAGAGTTACTGGAGTCCGTCCAAACGTCAAATAACATGATAGATGAGTAAGGATCGTTTAGATACATCACAGGAACATCGCTAATGCGTGTTGTTTCGTTTAAAACTATTTCCAGCTTCTGCTGCGTCCGATATCTTTGTATCTCACATCAGAGTTCCTAGAGTACATCCAAACGTCAAATAACATGATAGATGAGTAAGGATCGATTAGATACATCACAGGAACAACGCTAATGCGTGTTGTTTCGGTCAAAACTATTTCCAGCTTCTACTGCGTCCGAGAACTTTGTATCTCTCATCAGAGTTACTGGAGTCCGTCCAAACGTCAAATAACATGATAGATGAGTAAGGATCGTTTAGATACATCACAGGAACATCGCTAATGCGTGTTGTTTCGTTTAAAACTATTTCCAGCTTCTGATGCGTCCGAAAACTTCGTATCTCACATCAGAGTTACTGGAGTCCATCGAAAAGCCAAATAACATGATAGATGAGTAAGGATCGATTAGATACTACACAGGAACAACGCTAATGCGTGTTGTTTCGTTCAAAACTATTTCCAGTTTCTGCTGCGTCCGAAATCTTTGTATCTCTCATCAGAGTTACTGGAGTCCATCCAAACGTCAAATAATATGATAGATGAGTAAGGATCGATTAGATACATCACAGGAACAACGCTAATACGTGTTGTTTCGTTTAAAACTATTTCCAGCTCCTGCTGCGTCCCAAAACTTTGTATCTCACATCAGACTTACTGGAGTCCATCCAAACGTCAAATAACATGTTAGATAAGTAAGGATCGTTTAGATACATCACAGGAACAACGCTAATAGGTGTTGTTTCGTTCAAAACTATTTCCAGCTTCTACTGCGTCCGAGAACTTTGTATCTCTCATCAGAGTTACTGGAGTCCGTCCAAACGTCAAATAACATGATAGATGAGAAAGGATCGATTAGATACGTCACAGGAACAACGCTAATACGTGTTGTTTCGTTTAAAACTATTTCCAGCTCCTGCTGCGTCCCAAAACTTTGTATCTCACATCAGACTTACTGGAGTCCATCCAAACGTCAAATAACATGTTAGATAAGTAAGGATCGTTTAGATACATCACAGGAACAACGCTAATACGTGTTGTTTCGTTTAAAACTATTTCCAGCTTCTGCTGCGTCCGAAAACGTCGTATCTCACATCAGAGTTACTGGAGTCCATCGAAACGCCAAATAACATGATAGATAAGTAAGGATCGATTAGATACAGCACAGGAACAACGCTAATATGTGTTGTTTCGTTTAAAACTATTTCCAGCTCCTGCTGCGTCCAAAAACTTTGTATCTCACATCAGACTTTCTGGAGCCCATCCAAACGTTAAATAACATGTTAGATAAGTAAGGATCGTTTAGATACATCACAGGAACAACGGTAACACGTGTTGTTACCTTCAAAATTATTTCCAGCTTCTGCTGCGTCCGAGAACTTTGTATCTCACATCAGAGTTACTGGAGTCCGTCCAAACGTCAAGTAACATGATAGATGAGTAAGTATCGTTTAGATACATCACAGGAACATCGCTAATGCGTGTTGTTTCTTTTAAAACTATTTCCAGCTTCTGCTGCGTCCGAGAACATCGTATCTCACGTCAGGGTTACTGGAGTCCATCCAAACGTCAAATAACATGATAGATAAGTAAGGATCGATTAGATACATCACAGGAACAACGCTAATGCGTGTTGTTTCGTTTAAAACTATTTCCAGTTTCTGCTGCGTCCGAAAACGTCGTATCTCACATCAGAGCTACTGGAGTCCATCGAAACACCAAATAACATGATATATGAGTAAGGATCGATTAGATACAGCACAGGAACAACGCTAATGCGTGTTGTTTCGTTTAAAACTATTTCCAGCTTCTGCTGCGTCCGAAAACGTCGTATCTCACATCAGAGCTACTGGAGTCCATCGAAACGCCAAGTAACATGATATATGAGTAAGGATCGATTAGATACAGCACAGGAACAACGCTAATACGTGTTGTTTCGTTTGAAACTATTTCCAGCTCCTGCTGCGTCCAAAAACTTTGTATCTCACATCAGACTTACTGGAGTCCATCCAAACGTCAAATAACATGTTAGATAAGTAAGGATCGTTTAGATACATCACAAGAACAACGCTAATACGTGTTATTTCGTTCAAAACTATTTCCAGCTTCTACTGCGTCCGAGAACTTTGAATCTCTCATCAGAGTTACTGGAGTCCGTCCAAACGTCAAATAACATGATAGATGAGTAAGGATCGATTAGATACATCACAGGAACAACGCTAATACGTGTTGTTTCGTTTAAAACTATTTCCAGCTCCTGCTGCGTCCCAAAACTTTGTATCTCACATCAGACTTACGGGAGTCCATCCAAACGTCAAATAACATGTTAGATAAGTAAGGATCGTTTAGATACATCACAGGAACAACGCTAATAGGTGTTGTTTCGTTCAAACCTATTTCCAGCTTCTGCTGCGTCCGAAATCTTTGTATCTCTCATCAGAGTTACTGGAGTCCATCCAATCGTCAAATAACATGATAGATGAGTAAGGATCGATTAGATACATCACAGGAACAACGCTAATACGTGTTGTTTCGTTTAAAACTATTTCCAGCTTCTGCTGCGTCCAAAAACTTTGTATCTCACATCAGACTTACTGGAGTCCATCCAAACGTTAAATAACATGTTAGATAAGTAAGGATCGTTTAGATACATCACAGGAACAACGCTAATACGTGTTGTTTCGTTTAAAACTATTTCCAGATTCTGCTGCGTCCGAAAACGTCGTATCTCACATCAGAGTTACTGGAGTCCATCGAAACGTCAAATAACATGATAGATAAGTAAGGATCGATTAGATACAGCACAGGAACAACGCTAATACGTGTTGTTTCGTTTAAAACTATTTCCAGCTCCTGCTGCGTCCCAAAACTTTGTATCTCACATCAGACTTACGGGAGTCCATCCAAACGTCAAATAACATGTTAGATAAGTAAGGATCGTTTAGATACATCACAGGAACAACGCTAATAGGTGTTGTTTCGTTCAAAATTATTTCCAGCTTCTGCTGCGTACGAGAACTTTGTATTTCACATCAGAGTTACTGGAGTCCGTCCAAACGTCAAATAACATGATAGATGAGTAAGGATCGTTTAGGTACATCACAGGAACATCGCTAATACGTGTTGTTTCGTTTAAAACTATTTCCAGATTCTGCTGCGTCCGAAAACGTCGTATCTCACATCAGAGTTACTGGAGTCCATCGAAACGTCAAATAACATGATAGATAAGTAAGGATCGATTAGATACAGCACAGGAACAACGCTAATACGTGTTGTTTCGTTTAAAACTATTTCCAGCTCCTGCTGCGTCCAAAAACTTTGTATCTCACATCAGACTTACTGGAGTCCATCCAAACGTCAAATAACATGTTAGATAAGTAAGGATCGTTTAGATACATCTCAGGAACAACGCTAATACGTGTTGTTTCGTTCAAAACTATTTCCAGCTTCTGCTGCGTCCGAGAACTTTGTATCTCACATCAGAGTTACTGGAGTCCGTCCAAACGTCAAATAACATGATAGATGAGTAAGGATCGTTTAGATACATCACAGGAACATCGCTAATGCGTGTTGTTTCGTTTAAAACTATTTCCAGCTTCTGCTGCGTCCGAAAACTTCGTAGCTCACATCAGAGTTACTGGAGTCCATCGAAACGTCAAATAACATGATAGATAAGTAAGGATCGATTAGATACAGCACAGGAACAACGCTAATACCTGTTGTTTCGTTTGAAACTATTTCCAGCTTCAGCTGCGTCCGAGAACTTCGTATCTCACATCAAAGTTACTGGAGTCCATCGAAACGCCAAATAACATGATAAATGAGTAAGGATCGATTAGATACATCACAGGAACAACGCTAATGAGTGTTGTTTCGTTTAAAACTATTTCCAGCTCCTGCTGCGTCCGAGAACTTTGTATCTCACATCAGAGTTACTGGAGTCTGTCCAAACGTCAAATAACATGATAGAAGAGTAAGGATCGTTTAGATACATCACAGGAACAACGCTAATACGTGTTGTTTCGTTTAAAACTATTTCCAGCTCCTGCTGCGTCCAAAAACTTTGTATCTCACATCAGACTTACTGGAGTCCATCCAAACGTCAAATAACATGTTAGATAAGTAAGGATCGTTTAGATACATCACAGGAACAACGCTAATAGGTGTTGTTTCGTTCAAAACTATTTCCAGCTTCTGCTGCGTCCGAAATCTTTATATCTCTCATCAGAGTCACTGGAGTCCATCCAAACGTCAAATAACATGATAGATGAGTAAGGATCGATTAGATACATCACAGGAACAACGCTAATACGTGTTGTTTCGTTTAAAACTATTTCCAGCTCCTGCTGCTTCCCAAAACTTTGTATCTCACATCAGACTTACTGGAGTCCATCCAAACGTCAAATAACATGTTAGATAAGTAAGGATCGTTTAGATACATCACAGGAACAACGCTAATAGGTGTTGTTTCGTTCAAAACTATTTCCAGCTTCTGCTGCGTCCGATATCTTTGTATCTCACATCAGAGTTCCTAGAGTACATCCAAACGTCAAATAACATGATAGATGAGTAAGGATCGATTAGATACATCACAGGAACAACGCTAATGCGTGTTGTTTCGGTCAAAACTATTTCCAGCTTCTACTGCGTCCGAGAACTTTGTATCTCTCATCAGAGTTACTGGAGTCCGTCCAAACGTCAAATAACATGATAGATGAGTAAGGATCGTTTAGATACATCACAGGAACATCGCTAATGCGTGTTGTTTCGTTTAAAACTATTTCCAGCTTCTGATGCGTCCGAAAACTTCTTATCTCACATCAGAGTTACTGGAGTCCATCGAAAAGTCAAATAACATGATAGATGAGTAAGGATCGATTAGATACTACACAGGAACAACGCTAATGCGTGTTGTTTCGTTCAAAACTATTTCCAGTTTCTGCTGCGTCCGAAATCTTTGTATCTCTCATCAGAGTTACTGGAGTCCATCCAAACGTCAAATAATATGATAGATGAGTAAGGATCGATTAGATACATCACAGGAACAACGCTAATACGTGTTGTTTCGTTTAAAACTATTTCCAGCTCCTGCTGCGTCCCAAAACTTTGTATCTCACATCAGACATACTGGAGTCCATCCAAACGTCAAATAACATGTTAGATAAGTAAGGATCGTTTAGATACATCACAGGAACAACGCTAATAGGTGTTGTTTCGTTCAAAACTATTTCCAGCTTCTACTGCGTCCGAGAACTTTGTATCTCTCATCAGAGTTACTGGAGTCCGTCCAAACGTCAAATAACATGATAGATGAGAAAGGATCGATTAGATACATCACAGGAACAACGCTAATACGTGTTGTTTCGTTTAAAACTATTTCCAGCTCCTGCTGCGTCCCAAAACTTTGTATCTCACATCAGACTTACTGGAGTCCATCCAAACGTCAAATAACATGTTAGATAAGTAAGGATCGTTTAGATACATCACAGGAACAACGCTAATACGTGTTGTTTCGTTTAAAACTATTTCCAGCTTCTGCTGCGTCCGAGAACGTCGTATCTCACATCAGAGTTACTGGAGTCCATCGAAACGTCAAATAACATGATAGATAAGTAAGGATCGATTAGATACAGCACAGGAACAACGCTAATATGTGTTGTTTCGTTTAAAACTATTTCCAGCTCCTGCTGCGTCCAAAAACTTTGTATCTCACATCAGACTTACTGGAGTCCATCCAAACGTCAAATAACATGTTAGATAAGTAAGGATCGTTTAGATGCATCACAGGAACAACGCTAATACGTGTTGTTTCGTTCAAAACTATTTCCAGCTTCTACTGCGTCCGAGAACTTTGTATCTCTCATCATAGTTACTGGAGTCCGTCCAAACGTCAAATAACATGATAGATGAGTAAGGATCGATTAGGTACGTTACACAGGAACAACGCTAATACGTGTTGTTTCATTTAAAACTATTTCCAGCTTCAGCTGCGACCGAGAACTTCGTATCTCACATCAGAGTTACTGGAGTCCATCGAAACGTCAAATAACATGATAGATAAGTAAGGATCGATTAGATACATCACAGGAACAACGCTAATACGTGTTGTTTCGTTCAAAACTATTTCCAGCTTCTGCTGCGTCCGAGAACTTTGAATCTCTCATCAGAGTTACTGGAGTCCGTCCAAACGTCAAATAACATGATAGATGAGTAAGGATCGTTTAGGTACATCACAGGAACATCGCTAATACGTGTTGTTTCGTTTAAAACTATTTCCAGATTCTGCTGCGTCCGAAAACGTCGTATCTCACATCAGAGTTACTGGAGTCCATCGAAACGTCAAATAACATGATAGATAAGTAAGGATCGATTAGATACAGCACAGGAACAACGCTAATACATGTTGTTTCGTTTAAAACTATTTCCAGCTCCTGCTGCGTCCAAAAACTTTGTATCTCACATCAGACTTACTGGAGTCCATCCAAACGTCAAATAACATGTTAGATAAGTAAGGATCGTTTAGATACATCACAGGAACAACGCTAATACGTGTTGTTTCGTTCAAAACTATTTCCAGCTTCTGCTGCGTCCGAGAACTTTGTATCTCACATCGGAGTTACTGGAGTCCGTCCAAACGTCAAATAACATGATAGATGAGTAAGGATCGTTTAGATACATCACAGGAACATCGCTAATGCGTGTTGTTTCGTTTAAAACTATTTCCAGCTTCTGCTGCGTCCGAAAACTTCGTAGCTCACATCAGAGTTACTGGAGTCCATCGAAACGTCAAATAACATGATAGATAAGTAAGGATCGATTAGATACAGCACAGGAACAACGCTAATACCTGTTGTTTCGTTTGAAACTATTTCCAGCTTCAGCTGCGTCCGAGAACTTCGTATCTCACATCAAAGTTACTGGAGTCCATCGAAACGCCAAATAACATGATAAATGAGTAAGGATCGATTAGATACATCACAGGAACAACGCTAATGCGTGTTGTTTCGTTTAAAACTATTTCCAGCTCCTGCTGCGTCCGAGAACTTTGTATCTCACATCAGAGTTACTGGAGTCCGTCCAAACGTCAAATAACATGATAGATGAGTAAGGATCGATTAGATACATCACAGGAACAACGCTAATACGTGTTGTTTCGTTTAAAACTATTTCTAGATTCAGCTGCGTCCGAGAACTTCGTATCTCACATCTAAGTTACTGGAGTCCATCGAAACGCCAAATAACATGATAGATGAGTAAGGATCGATTAGATACATCACAGGAATAACGCTAATGCGTGTTGTTTCGTTTAAAACTATTTCCAGCTTCTGCTGCGTCCGAGAACATCGTATCTCACGTCAGGGTTACTGGAGTCCATCCAAACGTCAAATAACATGATAGATAAGTAAGGATCGATTAGATACAGCACAGGAACAACGCTAATACGTGTTGTTTCGTTCAAAACTATTTCCAGCTTCTGCTGCGTCCGAAATCTTTGTATCTCTCATCAGACTTACTGGAGTCCATCCAAACGTCAAATAACATGGTAGATAAGTGAGGATCGTTTAGATACATCACAGGAACAACGCTAATTCGTGTTGTTTCGTTTAAAACTATTTCCAGCTACTGCTGCGTCCAAAAACTTTGTATCTCACATCAGACTTACTGGAGTCCATCCAAACGTCAAATAACATGTTAGATAAGTAAGGATCGTTTAGATGCATCACAGGAACAACGCTAATACGTGTTGTTTCGTTCAAAACTATTTCCAGCTTCTACTGCGTCCGAGAACTTTGTATCTCTCATCATAGTTACTGGAGTCCGTCCAAACGTCAAATAACATGATAGATGAGTAAGGATCGATTAGGTACATCACAGGAACAACGCTAATACGTGTTGTTTCATTTAAAACTATTTCCAGCTTCAGCTGCGTCCGAGAACTTCGTATCTCACATCAGAGTTACTGGAGTCCATCGAAACGTCAAATAACATGATAGATAAGTAAGGATCGATTAGATACATCACAGGAACAACGCTAATACGTGTTGTTTCGTTCAAAACTATTTCCAGCTTCTGCTGCGTCCGAGAACTTCGTATCTCACATCTAAGTTACTGGAGTCCATCGAAACGCCAAATAACATGATAGATGAGTAAGGATCGATTAGATACATCACAGGAATAACGTTAATGCGTGTTGTTTCGTTTAAAACTATTTCCAGCTTCTGCTGCGTCCGAGAACATCGTATCTCACGTCAGGGTTACTGGAGTCCATCCAAACGTCAAATAACATGATAGATAAGTAAGGATCGATTAGATACAGCACAGGAACAACGCTAATACGTGTTGTTTCGTTCAAAACTATTTCCAGCTTCTGCTGCGTCCGAAATCTTTGTATCTCTCATCAGACTTACTGGAGTCCATCCAAACGTCAAATAACATGGTAGATAAGTAAGGATCGTTTAGATACATCACAGGAACAACGCTAATTCGTGTTGTTTCGTTTAAAACTATTTCCAGCTCCTGCTGAGTCCAAAAACTTTGTATCTCACATCAGACTTACTGGAGTCCATCCAAACGTCAAATAACATGTTAGATAAGTAAGGATCGTTTAGATGCATCACAGGAACAACGCTAGTACGTGTTGTTTCGTTCAAAACTATTTCCAGCTTCTACTGCGTCCGAGAACTTTGTATCTCTCATCATAGTTACTGGAGTCCGTCCAAACGTCAAATAACATGATAGATGAGTAAGGATCGATTAGGTACGTTACACAGGAACAACGCTAATACGTGTTGTTTCATTTAAAACTATTTCCAGCTTCAGCTGCGTCCGAGAACTTCGTATCTCACATCAGAGTTACTGGAGTCCATCGAAACGTCAAATAACATGATAGATAAGTAAGGATCGATTAGATACATCACAGGAACAACGCTAATACGTGTTGTTTCGTTCAAAACTATTTCCAGCTTCTGCTGCGTCCGAGAACTTTGAATCTCTCATCAGAGTTACTGGAGTCCGTCCAAACGTCAAATAACATGATAGATGAGTAAGGATCGATTAGATATATCACAGGAACAACGCTAATACGTGTTGTTTCTTTTAAAACTATTTCCAGCTTCTGCTGCGTCCGAGAACTTCGTATCTCACATCAGGGTTACTGCTGTCCATCCAAACGTCAAATAACATGATAGATAAGTAAGGATCGATTAGATACATCACAGGAACAACGCTAATGCGTGTTGTTTCGTTTAAAACTATTTCCAGCTTCTGCTGCGTCCGAAAACGTCGTATCTCACATCAGAGCTACTGGAGTCCATCGAAACGCCAAATAACATGATAGATGAGTAAGGATCGATTAGATACATCACAGGAACAACGCTAATGCGTGTTGTTTCGTTTAAAATTATTTCCAGCTTCTGCTGCGTCCGAAAACGTCGTATCTCACATCAGAGTTACTGGAGTCCATCGAAACGCCAAATAACATGATAGATGAGTAAGGATCGATTAGATACATCACAGGAACAACGCTAATACGTGTTGTTTCATTTAAAACTATTTCCAGCTTCAGCTGCGTCCGAGAACTTCGTATCTCACATCAAAGTTACTGGAGTCCATCGAAACGCCTAATGACATGATAGATGAGTAAGGATAGATTAGATACATCACAGGAACAACGCTAATGCGTGTTGTTTCGTTTAAAACTATTTCCAGCTTCTGCTGCGTCCGAAAACGTCGTATCTCACATCAGAGCTACTGGAGTCCATCGAAACGCCAAATAACATGATAGATGAGTAAGGATCGATTAGATACAGCACAGGAACAACGCTAATGCGTGCTGTTTCGTTTAAAACTATTTCCAGCTTCTGCTGCGTCCGAAAACGTCGTATCTTACATCAGAGCTACTGGAGTCCATCGAAACGCCAAATAACATGATAGATGAGTAAGGATCGATTAGACACATCACAGGAACAACGCTAATACGTGTTGTTTCATTTAAAATTATTTCCAGCTTCAGCTGCGTCCGAGAACTTCGTATCTCACATCAAAGTTACTGGAGTCTATCGAAACGCCAAATAACATTATAGATGAGTAAGGATCGATTAGATACATCACAGGAACAACGCTAATACGTGTTGTTTCGTTCAAAACTATTTCCAGCTTCTGCTGCGTCCAAAAACATTGTATCTCACATCAGAGTTACTGAAGTCCATCCAAACGTAAAATAACATGATAGATGAGTAAGGATCGATTAGATACATCACAGGAACATCGCTAATAGGTGTTGTTTCGTTCAAAACTATTTCCAGCTTCTGCTGCGTCCGAAATCTTTGTATCTCTCATCAGAGATACTGGAGTCCATCCAAACGTAAAATAACATGATAGATGAGTAAGGATCGATTAGATACATCACAGGAACATCGCTAATAGGTGTTGTTTCGTTTAAAACTATTTCCAGCTTCTGCTGCGTCCGGAAATTTCGTATCTCACATTAGAGTTACTGGAGTCCATCCAAAGGTCAAATAACATGATAGATAAGTAAGGATCGATTAGATACAGCACAGGAACAACGCTAATACGTGTTGTTTCGTTTAAAACTATTTCCAGCTTCAGCTGCGTCCGAGAACTTCGTATCTCACATCAAAGTTACTGGAGTCCATCGAAACGCCAAATAGCATGATAGATGAGTAAGGATCGATTAGATACATCACAGGAACAACGCTAATGCGTGTTGTTTCGTTTAAAACTATTTCCAGCTTCTGCTGCGTCCGAAAACGTCGTATCTCACATCAGAGCTACTGGAGTCCATCGAAACGCCAAATAACATGATATATGAGTTAGGATCGATTAGATACAGCACAGGAACAACGCTAATACGTGTTGTTTCGTTTAAAACTATTTCCAGCTCCTGCTGCGTCCAAAAACTTTGTATCTCACATCAGACTTACTGGAGTCAATCCAAACGTCAAATAACATGTTAGATAAGTAAGGATCGTTTAGATACATCACAGGAACAACGCTAATAGGTGTTGTTTCGTTCAAAACTATTTCCAGCTTCTGCTGCGTCCGAAATCTTTATATCTCTCATCAGAGTCACTGGAGTCCATCCAAACGTCAAATAACATGATAGATGAGTAAGGATCGATTAGATACATCACAGGAACAACGCTAATACGTGTTGTTTCGTTCAAAACTATTTCCAGCTTCTGCTGCGTCCGAGAACTTTGTATCTCACATCAGAGTTACTGGAGTCCGTCCAAACGTCAAATAACATGATAGATGAGTAAGGATCGTTTAGATACATCACAGGAACATCGCTAATTCGTGTTGTTTCGTTTAAAACTATTTCCAGCTTCTGCTGCGTCCGAAAACTTCGTAGCTCACATCAGAGTTACTGGAGTCCATCGAAACGTCAAATAACATGATAGATAAGTAAGGATCGATTAGATACAGCACAGGAACAACGCTAATACCTGTTGTTTCGTTTGAAACTATTTCCAGCTTCAGCTGCGTCCGAGAACTTCGTATCTCACATCAAAGTTACTGGAGTCCATCGAAACGCCAAATAACATGATAAATGAGTAAGGATCGATTAGATACATCACAGGAACAACGCTAATGCGTGTTGTTTCGTTTAAAACTATTTCCAGCTCCTGCTGCGTCCGAGAACTTTGTATCTCACATCAGAGTTACTGGAGTCTGTCCAAACGTCAAATAACATGATAGAAGAGTAAGGATCGTTTAGATACATCACAGGAACAACGCTAATACGTGTTGTTTCGTTTAAAACTATTTCCAGCTCCTGCTGCGTCCAAAAACTTTGTATCTCACATCAGACTTACTGGAGTCCATCCAAACGTCAAATAACATGTTAGATAAGTAAGGATCGTTTAGATACATCACAGGAACAACGCTAATAGGTGTTGTTTCGTTCAAAACTATTTCCAGCTTCTGCTGCGTCCGAAATCTTTATATCTCTCATCAGAGTCACTGGAGTCCATCCAAACGTCAAATAACATGATAGATGAGTAAGGATCGATTAGATACATCACAGGAACAACGCTAATACGTGTTGTTTCGTTTAAAACTATTTCCAGCTCCTGCTGCGTCCCAAAACTTTGTATCTCACATCAGACTTACTGGAGTCCATCCAAACGTCAAATAACATGTTAGATAAGTAAGGATCGTTTAGATACATCACAGGAACATCGCTAATAGGTGTTGTTTCGTTCAAAACTATTTCCAGCTTCTGCTGCGTCCGATATCTTTGTATCTCACATCAGAGTTCCTAGAGTACATCCAAACGTCAAATAACATGATAGATGAGTAAGGATCGATTAGATACATCACAGGAACAACGCTAATGCGTGTTGTTTCGGTCAAAACTATTTCCAGCTTCTACTGCGTCCGAGAACTTTGTATCTCTCATCAGAGTTACTGGAGTCCGTCCAAACGTCAAATAACATGATAGATGAGTAAGGATCGTTTAGATACATCACAGGAACATCGCTAATGCGTGTTGTTTCGTTTAAAACTATTTCCAGCTTCTGATGCGTCCGAAAACTTCGTATCTCACATCAGAGTTACTGGAGTCCATCGAAAAGCCAAATAACATGATAGATGAGTAAGGATCGATTAGATACTACACAGGAACAACGCTAATGCGTGTTGTTTCGTTCAAAACTATTTCCAGTTTCTGCTGCGTCCGAAATCTTTGTATCTCTCATCAGAGTTACTGGAGTCCATCCAAACGTCAAATAATATGATAGATGAGTAAGGATCGATTAGATACATCACAGGAACAACGCTAATACGTGTTGTTTCGTTTAAAACTATTTCCAGCTCCTGCTGCGTCCCAAAACTTTGTATCTCACATCAGACTTACTGGAGTCCATCCAAACGTCAAATAACATGTTAGATAAGTAAGGATCGTTTAGATACATCACAGGAACAACGCTAATAGGTGTTGTTTCGTTCAAAACTATTTCCAGCTTCTACTGCGTCCGAGAACTTTGTATCTCTCATCAGAGTTACTGGAGTCCGTCCAAACGTCAAATAACATGATAGATGAGAAAGGATCGATTAGATACATCACAGGAACAACGCTAATACGTGTTGTTTCGTTTAAAACTATTTCCAGCTCCTGCTGCGTCCCAAAACTTTGTATCTCACATCAGACTTACTGGAGTCCATCCAAACGTCAAATAACATGTTAGATAAGTAAGGATCGTTTAGATACATCACAGGAACAACGCTAATACGTGTTGTTTCGTTTAAAACTATTTCCAGCTTCTGCTGCGTCCGAAAACGTCGTATCTCACATCAGAGTTACTGGAGTCCATCGAAACGTCAAATAACATGATAGATAAGTAAGGATCGATTAGATACAGCACAGGAACAACGCTAATATGTGTTGTTTCGTTTAAAACTATTTCCAGCTCCTGCTGCGTCCAAAAACTTTGTATCTCACATCAGACTTACTGGAGTCCATCCAAACGTTAAATAACATGTTAGATAAGTAAGGATCGTTTAGATACATCACAGGAACAACGGTAACACGTGTTGTTACGTTCAAAATTATTTCCAGCTTCTGCTGCGTCCGAGAACTTTGTATCTCACATCAGAGTTACTGGAGTCCGTCCAAACGTCAAATAACATGATAGATGAGTAAGTATCGTTTAGATACATCACAGGAACATCGCTAATGCGTGTTGTTTCTTTTAAAACTATTTCCAGCTTCTGCTGCGTCCGAGAACATCGTATCTCACGTCAGGGTTACTGGAGTCCATCCAAACGTCAAATAACATGATAGATAAGTAAGGATCGATTAGATACATCACAGGAACAACGCTAATGCGTGTTGTTTCGTTTAAAACTATTTCCAGTTTCTGCTGCGTCCGAAAACGTCGTATCTCACATCAGAGCTACTGGAGTCCATCGAAACACCAAATAACATGATATATGAGTAAGGATCGATTAGATACAGCACAGGAACAACGCTAATGCGTGTTGTTTCGTTTAAAACTATTTCCAGCTTCTGCTGCGTCCGAAAACGTCGTATCTCACATCAGAGCTACTGGAGTCCATCGAAACGCCAAGTAACATGATATATGAGTAAGGATCGATTAGATACAGCACAGGAACAACGCTAATACGTGTTGTTTCGTTTGAAACTATTTCCAGCTCCTGCTGCGTCCAAAAACTTTGTATCTCACATCAGACTTACTGGAGTCCATCCAAACGTCAAATAACATGTTAGATAAGTAAGGATCGTTTAGATACATCACAAGAACAACGCTAATACGTGTTATTTCGTTCAAAACTATTTCCAGCTTCTACTGCGTCCGAGAACTTTGAATCTCTCATCAGAGTTACTGGAGTCCGTCCAAACGTCAAATAACATGATAGATGAGTAAGGATCGATTAGATACATCACAGGAACAACGCTAATACGTGTTGTTTCGTTTAAAACTATTTCCAGCTCCTGCTGCGTCCCAAAACTTTGTATCTCACATCAGACTTACTGGAGTCCATCCAAACGTCAAATAACATGTTAGATAAGTAAGGATCGTTTAGATACATCACAGGAACAACGCTAATAGGTGTTGTTTCGTTCAAACCTATTTCCAGCTTCTGCTGCGTCCGAAATCTTTGTATCTCTCATCAGAGTTACTGGAGTCCATCCAATCGTCAAATAACATGATAGATGAGTAAGGATCGATTAGATACATCACAGGAACAACGCTAATACGTGTTGTTTCGTTTAAAACTATTTCCAGCTTCTGCTGCGTCCAAAAACTTTGTATCTCACATCAGACTTACTGGAGTCCATCCAAACGTTAAATAACATGTTAGATAAGTAAGGATCGTTTAGATACATCACAGGAACAACGCTAATACGTGTTGTTTCGTTCAAAATTATTTCCAGCTTCTGCTGCGTACGAGAACTTTGTATCTCACATCAGAGTTACTGGAGTCCGTCAAAACGTCAAATAACATGATAGATGAGTAAGGATCGTTTAGGTACATCACAGGAACATCGCTAATACGTGTTGTTTCGTTTAAAACTATTTCCAGATTCTGCTGCGTCCGAAAACGTCGTATCTCACATCAGAGTTACTGGAGTCCATCGAAACGTCAAATAACATGATAGATAAGTAAGGATCGATTAGATACAGCACAGGAACAACGCTAATACGTGTTGTTTCGTTTAAAACTATTTCCAGCTCCTGCTGCGTCCAAAAACTTTTTATCTCACATCAGACTTACTGGAGTCCATCCAAACGTCAAATAACATGTTAGATAAGTAAGGATCGTTTAGATACATCACAGGAACAACGCTAATACGTGTTGTTTCGTTCAAAACTATTTCCAGCTTCTGCTGCGTCCGAGAACTTTGTATCTCACATCAGAGTTACTGGAGTCCGTCCAAACGTCAAATAACATGATAGATGAGTAAGGATCGTTTAGATACATCACAGGAACATCGCTAATGCGTGTTGTTTCGTTTAAAACTATTTCCAGCTTCTGCTGCGTCCGAAAACTTCGTAGCTCACATCAGAGTTACTGGAGTCCATCGAAACGTCAAATAACATGATAGATAAGTAAGGATCGATTAGATACAGCACAGGAACAACGCTAATACCTGTTGTTTCGTTTGAAACTATTTCCAGCTTCAGCTGCGTCCGAGAACTTCGTATCTCACATCAAAGTTACTGGAGTCCATCGAAACGCCAAATAACATGATAAATGAGTAAGGATCGATTAGATACATCACAGGAACAACGCTAATGCGTGTTGTTTCGTTTAAAACTATTTCCAGCTCCTGCTGCGTCCGAGAACTTTGTATCTCACATCAGAGTTACTGGAGTCTGTCCAAACGTCAAATAACATGATAGAAGAGTAAAGATCGTTTAGATACATCACAGGAACAACGCTAATACGTGTTGTTTCGTTTAAAACTATTTCCAGCTCCTGCTGCGTCCAAAAACTTTGTATCTCACATCAGACTTACTGGAGTCCATCCAAACGTCAAATAACATGTTAGATAAGTAAGGATCGTTTAGATACATCACAGGAACAACGCTAATACGTGTTGTTTCGTTCAAAACTATTTCCAGCTTCTACTGCGTCCGAGAACTTTGAATCTCTCATCAGAGTTACTGGAGTCCGTCCAAACGTCAATTAACATGATAGATGAGTAAGGATCGATTAGATACATCACAGGAACAACGCTAATACGTGTTGTATCGTTTAAAACTATTTCCAGCTTCTGCTGCGTCCGAAAACTTCGTATCTCACATCAGAGTTACTGGAGTCCATCGAAACGTCAAATAACATGATAGATAAGTAAGGATCGATTAGATACATCACAGGAACAACGCTAATACGTGTTGTTTCGTTTAAAACTATTTCCAGCTCCTGCGGCGTCGCAAAACTTTTTATCTCACATCAGACTTACTGGAGTCCATCCAAACGTCAAATAACATGTTAGATAAGTAAGGATCCTTTAGATACATCACAGGAACAACGCTAATAGGTGTTGTTTCGTTCAAAATTATTTCCAGCTTCTGCTGCGTCCGAGAACTTTGTATCTCACATCAGAGTTACTGGAGTCCGTCCAAACGTCAATTAACATGATAGATGAGTAAGGATCGTTTAGATACATCACAGGAACAACGCTAATACGTGTTGTTTCGTTTAAAACTATTTCCAGCTCCTGCTGCGTCCAAAAACTTTGTATCTCACATCAGACTTACTGGAGTCCATCCAAACGTCAAATAACATGTTAGATAAGTAAGGATCGTTTAGATACATCTCAGGAACGACGCTAATACGTGTTGTTTCGTTCAAAACTATTTCCAGCTTCTGCTGCGTCCGAAAATTTCGTATCTCACATTAGAGTTACTGGAGTTCATCCAAACGTCAAATAACATGATCGATAAGTAAGGATCGATTAGATACAGCACAGGAACAACGCTAATACGTGTTGTTTCGTTCAAAACTATTTCCAGCTTCTGCTGCGTCCGATAACTTTGTATCTCACATCAGAGTTACTGGAGTCCGTCGAAACGTCAAATAACATGATAGATGAGTAAGGATCGATTAGATACATCACAGGAACAACGCTAATACGTGTTGTTTCGTTTAAAACTATTTCTAGCTTCAGCTGCGTCCGAGAACTTCGTATCTCACATCTAAGTTACTGGAGTCCATCGAAACGCCAAATAACATGATAGATGAGTAAGGATCGATTAGATACATCACAGGAATAACGCTAATGCGTGTTGTTTCGTTTAAAACTATTTCCAGCTTCTGCTGCGTCCGAGAACATCGTATCTCACGTCAGGGTTACTGGAGTCCATCCAAACGTCAAATAACATGATAGATAAGTAAGGATCGATTAGATACAGCACAGGAACAACGCTAATACGTGTTGCTTCGTTCAAAACTATTTCCAGCTTCTGCTGCGT
Organism: Prosopocoilus inquinatus; assembly: GCA_036172665.1. Lineage (NCBI taxonomy): Eukaryota > Metazoa > Arthropoda > Insecta > Coleoptera > Lucanidae > Prosopocoilus > Prosopocoilus inquinatus. Next base: position 45,438,664 of record CM069871.1, on the reverse strand, counting down.
CCGAAATCTTTGTATCTCTCATCAGACTTACTGGAGTCCATCCAAACGTCAAATAACATAGTAGATAAGTAAGGATCGTTTAGATACATCACAGGAACAACGCTAATTCGTGTTGTTTCGTTTAAAACTATTTCCAGCTCCTGCTGCGTCCAAAAACTTTGTATCTCACATCAGACTTACTGGAGTCCATCCAAACGTCAAATAACATGTTAGATAAGTAAGGATCGTTTAGATGCATCACAGGAACAACGCTAATACGTGTTGTTTCGTTCAAAACTATTTCCAGCTTCTACTGCGTCCGAGAACTTTGTATCTCTCATCATAGTTACTGGAGTCCGTCCAAACGTCAAATAACATGATAGATGAGTAAGGATCGATTAGGTACATCACGGGAACAACGCTAATACGTGTTGTTTCATTTAAAACTATTTCCAGCTTCAGCTGCGTCCGAGAACTTCGTATCTCACATCAGAGTTACTGGAGTCCATCGAAACGTCAAATAACATGATAGATAAGTAAGGATCGATTAGATACATCACAGGAACAACGCTAATACGTGTTGTTTCGTTCAAAACTATTTCCAGCTTCTGCTGCGTCCGAGAACTTCGTATCTCACATCTAAGTTACTGGAGTCCATCGAAACGCCAAATAACATGATAGATGAGTAAGGATCGATTAGATACATCACAGGAATAACGCTAATGCGTGTTGTTTCGTTTAAAACTATTTCCAGCTTCTGCTGCGTCCGAGAACATCGTATCTCACGTCAAGGTTACTGGAGTCCATCCAAACGTCAAATAACATGATAGATAAGTAAGGATCGATTAGATACAGCACAGGGACAACGCTAATACGTGTTGTTTCGTTCAAAACTATTTCCAGCTTCTGCTGCGTCCGAAATCTTTGTATCTCTCATCAGAGTTACTGGAGCCCATCCAAACGTCAAATAACATGATAGATGAGTAAGGATCGATTAGATACATCACAGGAACAACGCTAATACGTGTTGTTTCGTTTAAAACTATTTCCAGCTTCTGCTGCGTCCGAAAACGTCGTATCTCACATCAGAGTTACTGGAGTGCATCGAAACGTCAAATAACATGATAGATAAGTAAGGATCGATTAGATACATCACAGGAACAACGCTAATACGTGTTGTTTCGTTTAAAACTATTTCCAGCTTCTGCTGCGTCCGAAAACGTCGTATCTCACATCAGAGTTACTGGAGTGCATCGAAACGTCAAATAACATGATAGATAAGTAAGGATCGATTAGATACATCACAGGAACAAAGCTAATACGTGTTGTTTCGTTTAAAACTATTTCCAGCTTCTGCTGCGTCCGAGAACTTCGTATCTCACATCAGGGATACTGGTGTCCATCCAAACGTCAAATAACATGTTAGATAAGTAAGGATCGTTTAGATACATCACAGGAACAACGCTAATAGGTGTTGTTTCGTTCAAAACTATTTCCAGCTCCTGCTGCGTCCGAAATCTTTGTATCTCTCATCAGAGTTACTGGAGCCCATCCAAACGTCAAATAACATGATAGATGAGTAAGGATCGATTAGATACATCACAGGAACAACGCTAATACGTGTTGTTTCGTTTAAAACTATTTCCAGCTTCTGCTGCGTCCGAGAACTTCGTATCTCACATCAGGGATACTGGTGTCCATCCAAACGTCAAATAACATGTTAGATAAGTAAGGATCGTTTAGATACATCACAGGAACAACGCTAATAGGTGTTGTTTCGTTCAAAACTATTTCCAGCTTCTGCTGCGTCCGAAATCTTTGTATCTCTCATCAGAGTTACTGGAGCCCATCCAAACGTCAAATAACATGATAGATGAGTAAGGATCGATTAGATACATCACAGGAACAACGCTAATACGTGTTGTTTCGTTTAAAACTATTTCCAGCTCCTGCTGCGTCCCAAAACTTTGTATCTCACATCAGACTTACTGGAGTCCATCCAAACGTCAAATAACATGTTAGATAAGTAAGGATCGTTTAGATACATCACAGGAACAACGCTAATGCGTGTTGTTTCGTTTAAAACTATTTCCAGCTCCTGCTGCGTCCGAGAACTTTGTATCTCACATCAGAGTTACTGGAGTCTGTCCAAACTTCAAATAACATGATAGAAGAGTAAGGATCGTTTAGATACATCACAGGAACAACGCTAATACGTGTTGTTTCGTTTAAAACTATTTCCAGCTCCTGCTGCGTCCAAAAACTTTGTATCTCACATCAGACTTACTGGAGTCCATCCAAACGTCAAATAACATGTTAGATAAGTAAGGATCGTTTCGATACATCACAGGTACAACGCTAATACGTGTTGTTTCGTTCAAAACTATTTCCAGCTTCTACTGCGTCCGAGAACTTTGAATCTCTCATCAGAGTTACTGGAGTCCGTCCAAACGTCAATTAACATGATAGATGAGTAAGGATCGATTAGATACATCACAGGAACAACGCTAATACGTGTTGTATCGTTTAAAACTATTTCCAGCTTCTGCTGCGTCCGAAAACTTTGTATCTCACATCAGACTTACTGGAGTCCATCCAAACGTCAAATAACATGTTAGAGAAGTAAGGATCGTTTAGATACATCACAGGAACGACGCTAATACGTGTTGTTTCGTTCAAAACTATTTCCAGCTTCTACTGCGTCCGAGAACTTTGTATCTCTCATCATAGTTACTGGAGTCCGTCCAAACGTCAAATAACATGATAGATGAGTAAGGATCGATTAGGTACATCACAGAAACAACGCTAATACGTGTTGTTTCATTTAAAACTATTTCCAGCTTCAGCTGCGTCCGAGAACTTCGTATCTCACATCTAAGTTACTGGAGTCCATCGAAACGTCAAATAACATGATAGATAAGTGAGGATCGATTAGATACAGCACAGGAACAACGCTAATACGTGTTGTTTCGTTTAAAACTATTTCCAGCTCCTGCTGCGTCGCAAAACTTTTTATCTCACATCAGACTTACTGGAGTCCATCCAAACGTCAAATAACATGTTAGATAAGTAAGGATCCTTTAGATACATCACAGGAACAACGCTAATAGGTGTTGTTTCGTTCAAAATTATTTCCAGCTTCTGCTGCGTCCGAGAACTTTGTATCTCACATCAGAGTTACTGGAGTCCGTCCAAACGTCAATTAACATGATAGATGAGTAAGGATCGTTTAGATACATCACAGGAACAACGCTAATACGTGTTGTTTCGTTTAAAACTATTTCCAGCTCCTGCTGCGTCCAAAAACTTTGTATCTCACATCAGACTTACTGGAGTCCATCCAAACGTCAAATAACATGTTAGAGAAGTAAGGATCGTTTAGATACATCACAGGAACGACGCTAATACGTGTTGTTTCGTTCAAAACTATTTCCAGCTTCTGCTGCGTCCGAAAATTTCGTATCTCACATTAGAGTTACTGGAGTTCATCCAAACGTCAAATAACATGATAGATAAGTAAGGATCGATTAGATACAGCACAGGAACAACGCTAATACGTGTTGTTTCGTTCAAAACTATTTCCAGCTTCTGCTGCGTCCGATAACTTTGTATCTCACATCAGAGTTACTGGAGTCCGTCGAAACGTCAAATAACATGATAGATGAGTAAGGATCGATTAGATACATCACAGGAACAACGCTAATACGTGTTGTTTCGTTTAAAACTATTTCTAGCTTCAGCTGCGTCCGAGAACTTCGTATCTCACATCTAAGTTACTGGAGTCCATCGAAACGCCAAATAACATGATAGATGAGTAAGGATCGATTAGATACATCACAGGAATAACGCTAATGCGTGTTGTTTCGTTTAAAACTATTTCCAGCTTCTGCTGCGTCCGAGAACATCGTATCTCACGTCAGGGTTACTGGAGTCCATCCAAACGTCAAATAACATGATAGATAAGTAAGGATCGATTAGATACAGCACAGGAACAACGCTAATACGTGTTGTTTCGTTCAAAACTATTTCCAGCTTCTGCTGCGTCCGAAATCTTTGTATCTCTCATCAGACTTACTGGAGTCCATCCAAACGTCAAATAACATGGTAGATAAGTAAGGATCGTTTAGATACATCACAGGAACAACGCTAATTCGTGTTGTTTCGTTTAAAACTATTTCCAGCTCCTGCTGCGTCCAAAAACTTTGTATCTCACATCAGACTTACTGGAGTCCATCCAAACGTCAAATAACATGTTAGATAAGTAAGGATCGTTTAGATGCATCACAGGAACAACGCTAATACGTGTTGTTTCGTTCAAAACTATTTCCAGCTTCTACTGCGTCCGAGAACTTTGTATCTCTCATCATAGTTACTGGAGTCCGTCCAAACGTCAAATAACATGATAGATGAGTAAGGATCGATTAGGTACATCACAGAAACAACGCTAATACGTGTTGTTTCATTTAAAACTATTTCCAGCTTCAGCTGCGTCCGAGAACTTCGTATCTCACATCTAAGTTACTGGAGTCCATCGAAACGCCAAATAACATGATAGATGAGTAAGGATCGATTAGATACATCACAGGAATAACGCTAATGCGTGTTGTTTCGTTTAAAACTATTTCCAGCTTCTGCTGCGTCCGAGAACATCGTATCTCACGTCAGGGTTACTGGAGTCCATCCAAACGTCAAATAACATGATAGATAAGTAAGGATCGATTAGATACAGCACAGGAACAACGCTAATACGTGTTGTTTCGTTCAAAACTATTTCCAGCTTCTGCTGCGTCCGAAATCTTTGTATCTCTCATCAGAGTTACTGGAGCCCATCCAAACGTCAAATAACATGATAGATGAGTAAGGATCGATTAGATACATCACAGGAACAACGCTAATACGTGTTGTTTCGTTTAAAACTATTTCCAGCTTCTGCTGCGTCCGAAAACGTCGTATCTCACATCAGAGTTACTGGAGTGCATCGAAACGTCAAATAACATGATAGATAAGTAAGGATCGATTAGATACATCACAGGAACAACGCTAATACGTGTTGTTTCGTTTAAAACTATTTCCAGCTTCTGCTGCGTCCGAAAACGTCGTATCTCACATCAGAGTTACTGGAGTGCATCGAAACGTCAAATAACATGATAGATAAGTAAGGATCGATTAGATACATCACAGGAACAACGCTAATACGTGTTGTTTCGTTTAAAACTATTTCCAGCTTCTGCTGCGTCCGAAAACGTCGTATCTCACATCAGAGCTACTGGAGTCCATCGAAACGCCAAGTAACATGATATATGAGTAAGGATCGATTAGATACAGCACAGGAACAACGCTAATACGTGTTGTTTCGTTTAAAACTATTTCCAGCTTCTACTGCGTCCGAGAACTTTGAATCTCTCATCAGAGTTACTGGAGTCCGTCCAAACGTCAAATAACATGATAGATGAGTAAGGATCGATTAGATACATCACAGGAACAACGCTAATACGTGTTGTTTCGTTTAAAACTATTTCCAGCTTCTGCTGCGTCCGAGAACTTCGTATCTCACATCAGGGATACTGGTGTCCATCCAAACGTCAAATAACATGTTAGATAAGTAAGGATCGTTTAGATACATCACAGGAACAACGCTAATAGGTGTTGTTTCGTTCAAAACTATTTCCAGCTTCTGCTGCGTCCGAAATCTTTGTATCTCTCATCAGAGTTACTGGAGCCCATCCAAACGTCAAATAACATGATAGATGAGTAAGGATCGATTAGATACATCACAGGAACAACGCTAATACGTGTTGTTTCGTTTAAAACTATTTCCAGTTCCTGCTGCGTCCCAAAACTTTGTATCTCACATCAGACTTACTGGAGTCCATCCAAACGTCAAATAACATGTTAGATAAGTAAGGATCGTTTAGATACATCACAGGAACAACGCTAATAGTTGTTGTTTCGTTCAAAACTATTTCCAGCTTCTGCTGCGTCCGATATCTTTGTATCTCACATCAGAGTTCCTAGAGTACATCCAAACGTCAAATAACATGATATATGAGTAAGGATCGATTAGATACATCACAGGAACAACGCTAATGCTTGTTGTTTCGGTCAAAACTATTTCCAGCTTCTACTGCGTCCGAGAACTTTGTATCTCTCATCAGAGTTACTGGAGTCCGTCCAAACGTCAAATAACATGATAGATGAGTAAGGATCGATTAGATACAGCACAGGAACAACGCTAATATGTGTTGTTTCGTTTAAAACTATTTCCAGCTCCTGCTGCGTCCAAAAACTTTGTATCTCACATCAGACTTACTGGAGTCCATCCAAACGTCAAATAACATGTTAGATAAGTAAGGATCGTTTAGATACATCACAGGAACAACGCTAATAGGTGTTGTTTCGTTCAAAACTATTTCCAGCTTCTGCTGCGTCCGATATCTTTGTATCTCACATCAGAGTTCCTAGAGTACATCCAAACGTCAAATAACATGATAGATGAGTAAGGATCGATTAGATACAGCACAGGAACAACGCTAATACGTGTTGTTTCGTTCAAAACTATTTCCAGCTTCTACTGCGTCCGAGAAATTTGAATCTCTCATCAGAGTTACTGGAGTCCGTCCAAACTTCAAATAACATGATAGATAAGTAAGGATCGATTAGATACAGCACAGGAACAACGCTAATATGTGTTGTTTCGTTTAAAACTATTTCCAGCTCCTGCTGCGTCCAAAAACTTTGTATCACACATCAGACTTACTGGAGTCCATCCAAACGTTAAATAACATGTTAGATAAGTAAGGATCGTTTAGATACATCACAGGAACAACGCTAATACGTGTTGTTTCGTTCAAAACTATTTCCAGCTTCTACTGCGTCCGAGAAATTTGAATCTCTCATCAGAGTTACTGGAGTCCGTCCAAACGTCAAATAACATGATAGATGAGTAAGGATCGATTAGATACATCACAGGAACAACGCTAATACGTGTTGTTTCGTTTAAAACTATTTCCAGCTCCTGCTGCGTCCCAAAACTTTGTATCTCACATCAGACTTACTGGAGTCCATCCAAACGTCAAATAACATGTTAGATAAGTAAGGATCGTTTAGATACATCACAGGAACAACGCTAATAGGTGTTGTTTCGTTCAAAACTATTTCCAGCTTCTGCTGCGTCCGATATCTTTGTATCTCACATCAGAGTTCCTAGAGTACATCCAAACGTCAAATAACATGATAGATGAGTAAGGATCGATTAGATACATCACAGGAACAACGCTAATGCGTGTTGTTTCGGTCAAAACTATTTCCAGCTTCTACTGCGTCCGAGAACTTTGTATCTCTCATCAGAGTTACTGGAGTCCGTCCAAACGTCAAATAACATGATAGATGAGTAAGGATCGTTTAGATACATCACAGGAACATCGCTAATGCGTGTTGTTTCGTTTAAAACTATTTCCAGCTTCTGATGCGTCCGAAAACTTCGTATCTCACATCAGAGTTACTGGAGTCCATCGAAAAGCCAAATAACATGATAGATAAGTAAGGATCGTTTAGATACATCACAGGAACAACGCTAATTCGTGTTGTTTCGTTTAAAACTATTTCCAGCTCCTGCTGCGTCCAAAAACTTTGTATCTCACATCAGACTTACTGGAGTCCATCCAAACGTCAAATAACATGTTAGATAAGTAAGGATCGATTAGATACATCACAGGAACAACGCTAATGCGTGTTGTTTCGTTTAAAACTATTTCCAGCTTCTGCTGCGTCCGAAAACGTCGTATCTCACATCAGAGCTACTGGAGTCCATCGAAACGCCAAATAACATGATAGATGAGTAAGGATCGATTAGATACATCACAGGAACAACGCTAATACGTGTTGTTTCATTTAAAATTATTTCCAGCTTCAGCTGCGTCCGAGAACTTCGTATCTCACATCAAAGTTACTGGAGTCTATCGAAACGCCAAATAACATTATAGATGAGTAAGGATCGATTAGATACATCACAGGAACAACGCTAATACGTGTTGTTTCGTTCAAAACTATTTCCAGCTTCTGCTGCGTCCAAAAACATTGTATCTCACATCAGAGTTACTGAAGTCCATCCAAACGTAAAATAACATGATAGATGAGTAAGGATCGATTAGATACATCACAGGAACATCGCTAATAGGTGTTGTTTCGTTCAAAACTATTTCCAGCTTCTGCTGCGTCCGAAATCTTTGTATCTCTCATCAGAGATACTGGAGTCCATCCAAACGTAAAATAACATGATAGATGAGTAAGGATCGATTAGATACATCACAGGAACATCGCTAATAGGTGTTGTTTCGTTTAAAACTATTTCCAGCTTCTGCTGCGTCCGAAAATTTCGTATCTCACATTAGAGTTACTGGAGTCCATCCAAACGTCAAATAACATGATAGATAAGTAAGGATCGATTAGATACAGCACAGGAACAACGCTAATACGTGTTGTTTCGTTTAAAACTATTTCCAGCTTCAACTGCGTCCGAGAACTTCGTATCTCACATCAAAGTTACTGGAGTCCATCGAAACGCCAAATAGCATGATAGATGAGTAAGGATCGATTAGATACATCACAGGAACAACGCTAATGCGTGTTGTTTCGTTTAAAACTATTTCCAGCTTCTGCTGCGTCCGAAAACGTCGTATCTCACATCAGAGCTACTGGAGTCCATCGAAACGCCAAATAACATGATATATGAGTTAGGATCGATTAGATACATCACAGGAACAACGCTAATACGTGTTGTTTCGTTTAAAACTATTTCCAGCTCCCGCTGCGTCCCAAAACTTTGTATCTCACATCAGACTTACTGGAGTCCATCCAAACGTCAAATAACATGTTAGATAAGTAAGGATCGTTTAGATACATCACAGGAACAACGCTAATAGGTGTTGTTTCGTTCAAAACTATTTCCAGCTTCTGCTGCGTCCGATATCTTTGTATCTCACATCAGAGTTCCTAGAGTACATCCAAACGTCAAATAACATGATAGATGAGTAAGGATCGATTAGATACATCACAGGAACAACGCTAATGCGTGTTGTTTCGGTCAAAACTATTTCCAGCTTCTACTGCGTCCGAGAACTTTGTATCTCTCATCAGAGTTACTGGAGTCCGTCCAAACGTCAAATAACATGATAGATGAGTAAGGATCGTTTAGATACATCACAGGAACATCGCTAATGCGTGTTGTTTCGTTTAAAACTATTTCCAGCTTCTGATGCGTCCGAAAACTTCGTATCTCACATCAGAGTTACTGGAGTCCATCGAAAAGCCAAATAACATGATAGATGAGTAAGGATCGATTAGATACTACACAGGAACAACGCTAATGCGTGTTGTTTCGTTCAAAACTATTTCCAGTTTCTGCTGCGTCCGAAATCTTTGTATCTCTCATCAGAGTTACTGGAGTCCATCCAAACGTCAAATAATATGATAGATGAGTAAGGATCGATTAGATACATCACAGGAACAACGCTAATACGTGTTGTTTCGTTTAAAACTATTTCCAGCTCCTGCTGCGTCCCAAAACTTTGTATCTCACATCAGACTTACTGGAGTCCATCCAAACGTCAAATAACATGTTAGATAAGTAAGGATCGTTTAGATACATCACAGGAACAACGCTAATAGGTGTTGTTTCGTTCAAAACTATTTCCAGCTTCTACTGCGTCCGAGAACTTTGTATCTCTCATCAGAGTTACTGGAGTCCGTCCAAACGTCAAATAACATGATAGATGAGAAAGGATCGATTAGATACATCACAGGAACAACGCTAATACGTGTTGTTTCGTTTAAAACTATTTCCAGCTCCTGCTGCGTCCCAAAACTTTGTATCTCACATCAGACTTACTGGAGTCCATCCAAACGTCAAATAACATGTTAGATAAGTAAGGATCGTTTAGATACATCACAGGAACAACGCTAATACGTGTTGTTTCGTTTAAAACTATTTCCAGCTTCTGCTGCGTCCGAAAACGTCGTATCTCATATCAGAGTTACTGGAGTCCATCGAAACGTCAAATAACATGATAGATAAGTAAGGATCGATTAGATACAGCACAGGAACAACGCTAATATGTGTTGTTTCGTTTAAAACTATTTCCAGCTCCTGCTGCGTCCAAAAACTTTGTATCTCACATCAGACTTACTGGAGCCCATCCAAACGTTAAATAACATGTTAGATAAGTAAGGATCGTTTAGATACATCACAGGAACAACGGTAACACGTGTTGTTACGTTCAAAATTATTTCCAGCTTCTGCTGCGTCCGAGAACTTTGTATCTCACATCAGAGTTACTGGAGTCCGTCCAAACGTCAAATAACATGATAGATGAGTAAGGATCGATTAGATACATCACAGGAACAACGCTAATACGTGTTGTTTCGTTTAAAACTATTTCCAGCTTCTGCTGCGTCCGAGAACTTCGTATCTCACGTCAGGGTTACTGGAGTCCATCCAAACGTCAAATAACATGATAGATAAGTAAGGATCGATTAGATACATCACAGGAACAACGCTAATGGGTGTTGTTTCGTTTAAAACTATTTCCAGCTTATGCTGCGTCCGAGAACATCGTATCTCACGTCAGGTTTACTGGAGTCCATCCAAACGTCAAATAACATGATAGATAAGTAAGGATCGATTAGATACATCACAGGAACAACGCTAATGCGTGTTGTTTCGTTTAAAACTATTTCCAGCTTCTCCTGCGTCCGAAAACGTCGTATCTCACATCAGAGCTACTGGACTCCATCGAAACGCCAAATAACATGATATATGAGTAAGGATCGATTAGATACAGCACAGGAACAACGCTAATGCGTGCTGTTTCGTTTAAAACTATTTCCAGCTCCTGCTGCGTCCGAGAACTTTGTATCTCACATCAGAGTTACTGGAGTCTGTCCAAACGTCAAATAACATGATAGATGAGTAAGGATCGTTTAGATACATCACAGGAACAACGCTAATACTTGTTGTTTCGTTTAAAACTATTTCCAGCTCCTGCTGCGTCCAAAAACTTTGTATCTCACATCAGACTTACTGGAGTCCATCCAAACGTCAAATAACATGTTAGATAAGTAAGGATCGTCTAGATACATCACAGGAACAACGCTAATACGTGTTGTTTCGTTCAAAACTATTTCCAGCTTCTACTGCGTCCGAGAACTTTGAATCTCTCATCAGAGTTACTGGAGTCCGTCCAAACGTCAATTAACATGATAGATGAGTAAGGATCGATTAGATACATCACAGGAACAACGCTAATACGTGTTGTATCGTTTAAAACTATTTTCAGCTTCTGCTGCGTCCGAAAACTTCGTATCTCACATCAGAGTTACTGGAGTCCATCGAAACGTCAAATAACATGATAGATAAGTAAGGATCGATTAGATACAGCACAGGAACAACGCTAATACGTGTTGTTTCGTTTAAAACTATTTCCAGCTCCTGCTGCGTCCCAAAACTTTGTATCTCACATCAGACTTACTGGAGTCCATCCAAACGTCAAATAACATGTTAGATAAGTAAGGATCCTTTAGATACATCACAGGAACAACGCTAATACGTGTTGTTTCGTTTAAAACTATTTCCAGCTCCTGCTGCGTCCAAAAACTTTGTATCTCACATCAGACTTACTGGAGTCCATCCAAACGTCAAATAACATGTTAGATAAGTAAGGATCGTTTAGATACATCACAGGAACGACGCTAATACGTGTTGTTTCGTTCAAAACTATTTCCAGCTTCTGCTGCGTCCGAAAATTTCGTATCTCACATTAGAGTTACTGGAGTTCATCCAAACGTCAAATAACATGATAGATAAGTAAGGATCGTTTCGATACATCACAGGTACAACGCTAATACGTGTTGTTTCGTTCAAAACTATTTCCAGCTTCTACTGCGTCCGAGAACTTTGAATCTCTCATCAGAGTTACTGGAGTCCGTCCAAACGTCAATTAACATGATAGATGAGTAAGGATCGATTAGATACATCACAGGAACAACGCTAATACGTGTTGTATCGTTTAAAACTATTTCCAGCTTCTGCTGCGTCCGAAAACTTTGTATCTCACATCAGACTTACTGGAGTCCATCCAAACGTCAAATAACATGTTAGAGAAGTAAGGATCGTTTAGATACATCACAGGAACGACGCTAATACGTGTTGTTTCGTTCAAAACTATTTCCAGCTTCTACTGCGTCCGAGAACTTTGTATCTCTCATCATAGTTACTGGAGTCCGTCCAAACGTCAAATAACATGATAGATGAGTAAGGATCGATTAGGTACATCACAGAAACAACGCTAATACGTGTTGTTTCATTTAAAACTATTTCCAGCTTCAGCTGCGTCCGAGAACTTCGTATCTCACATCTAAGTTACTGGAGTCCATCGAAACGTCAAATAACATGATAGATAAGTGAGGATCGATTAGATACAGCACAGGAACAACGCTAATACGTGTTGTTTCGTTTAAAACTATTTCCAGCTCCTGCTGCGTCGCAAAACTTTTTATCTCACATCAGACTTACTGGAGTCCATCCAAACGTCAAATAACATGTTAGATAAGTAAGGATCCTTTAGATACATCACAGGAACAACGCTAATAGGTGTTGTTTCGTTCAAAATTATTTCCAGCTTCTGCTGCGTCCGAGAACTTTGTATCTCACATCAGAGTTACTGGAGTCCGTCCAAACGTCAATTAACATGATAGATGAGTAAGGATCGTTTAGATACATCACAGGAACAACGCTAATACGTGTTGTTTCGTTTAAAACTATTTCCAGCTCCTGCTGCGTCCAAAAACTTTGTATCTCACATCAGACTTACTGGAGTCCATCCAAACGTCAAATAACATGTTAGAGAAGTAAGGATCGTTTAGATACATCACAGGAACGACGCTAATACGTGTTGTTTCGTTCAAAACTATTTCCAGCTTCTGCTGCGTCCGAAAATTTCGTATCTCACATTAGAGTTACTGGAGTTCATCCAAACGTCAAATAACATGATAGATAAGTAAGGATCGATTAGATACAGCACAGGAACAACGCTAATACGTGTTGTTTCGTTCAAAACTATTTCCAGCTTCTGCTGCGTCCGATAACTTTGTATCTCACATCAGAGTTACTGGAGTCCGTCGAAACGTCAAATAACATGATAGATGAGTAAGGATCGATTAGATACATCACAGGAACAACGCTAATACGTGTTGTTTCGTTTAAAACTATTTCTAGCTTCAGCTGCGTCCGAGAACTTCGTATCTCACATCTAAGTTACTGGAGTCCATCGAAACGCCAAATAACATGATAGATGAGTAAGGATCGATTAGATACATCACAGGAATAACGCTAATGCGTGTTGTTTCGTTTAAAACTATTTCCAGCTTCTGCTGCGTCCGAGAACATCGTATCTCACGTCAGGGTTACTGGAGTCCATCCAAACGTCAAATAACATGATAGATAAGTAAGGATCGATTAGATACAGCACAGGAACAACGCTAATACGTGTTGTTTCGTTCAAAACTATTTCCAGCTTCTGCTGCGTCCGAAATCTTTGTATCTCTCATCAGACTTACTGGAGTCCATCCAAACGTCAAATAACATGGTAGATAAGTAAGGATCGTTTAGATACATCACAGGAACAACGCTAATTCGTGTTGTTTCGTTTAAAACTATTTCCAGCTCCTGCTGCGTCCAAAAACTTTGTATCTCACATCAGACTTACTGGAGTCCATCCAAACGTCAAATAACATGTTAGATAAGTAAGGATCGTTTAGATGCATCACAGGAACAACGCTAATACGTGTTGTTTCGTTCAAAACTATTTCCAGCTTCTACTGCGTCCGAGAACTTTGTATCTCTCATCATAGTTACTGGAGTCCGTCCAAACGTCAAATAACATGATAGATGAGTAAGGATCGATTAGGTACATCACAGAAACAACGCTAATACGTGTTGTTTCATTTAAAACTATTTCCAGCTTCAGCTGCGTCCGAGAACTTCGTATCTCACATCTAAGTTACTGGAGTCCATCGAAACGCCAAATAACATGATAGATGAGTAAGGATCGATTAGATACATCACAGGAATAACGCTAATGCGTGTTGTTTCGTTTAAAACTATTTCCAGCTTCTGCTGCGTCCGAGAACATCGTATCTCACGTCAGGGTTACTGGAGTCCATCCAAACGTCAAATAACATGATAGATAAGTAAGGATCGATTAGATACAGCACAGGAACAACGCTAATACGTGTTGTTTCGTTCAAAACTATTTCCAGCTTCTGCTGCGTCCGAAATCTTTGTATCTCTCATCAGAGTTACTGGAGCCCATCCAAACGTCAAATAACATGATAGATGAGTAAGGATCGATTAGATACATCACAGGAACAACGCTAATACGTGTTGTTTCGTTTAAAACTATTTCCAGCTTCTGCTGCGTCCGAAAACGTCGTATCTCACATCAGAGTTACTGGAGTGCATCGAAACGTCAAATAACATGATAGATAAGTAAGGATCGATTAGATACATCACAGGAACAACGCTAATACGTGTTGTTTCGTTTAAAACTATTTCCAGCTTCTGCTGCGTCCGAAAACGTCGTATCTCACATCAGAGTTACTGGAGTGCATCGAAACGTCAAATAACATGATAGATAAGTAAGGATCGATTAGATACATCACAGGAACAACGCTAATACGTGTTGTTTCGTTTAAAACTATTTCCAGCTTCTGCTGCGTCCGAAAACGTCGTATCTCACATCAGAGCTACTGGAGTCCATCGAAACGCCAAGTAACATGATATATGAGTAAGGATCGATTAGATACAGCACAGGAACAACGCTAATACGTGTTGTTTCGTTTAAAACTATTTCCAGCTTCTACTGCGTCCGAGAACTTTGAATCTCTCATCAGAGTTACTGGAGTCCGTCCAAACGTCAAATAACATGATAGATGAGTAAGGATCGATTAGATACATCACAGGAACAACGCTAATACGTGTTGTTTCGTTTAAAACTATTTCCAGCTTCTGCTGCGTCCGAGAACTTCGTATCTCACATCAGGGATACTGGTGTCCATCCAAACGTCAAATAACATGTTAGATAAGTAAGGATCGTTTAGATACATCACAGGAACAACGCTAATAGGTGTTGTTTCGTTCAAAACTATTTCCAGCTTCTGCTGCGTCCGAAATCTTTGTATCTCTCATCAGAGTTACTGGAGCCCATCCAAACGTCAAATAACATGATAGATGAGTAAGGATCGATTAGATACATCACAGGAACAACGCTAATACGTGTTGTTTCGTTTAAAACTATTTCCAGTTCCTGCTGCGTCCCAAAACTTTGTATCTCACATCAGACTTACTGGAGTCCATCCAAACGTCAAATAACATGTTAGATAAGTAAGGATCGTTTAGATACATCACAGGAACAACGCTAATAGTTGTTGTTTCGTTCAAAACTATTTCCAGCTTCTGCTGCGTCCGATATCTTTGTATCTCACATCAGAGTTCCTAGAGTACATCCAAACGTCAAATAACATGATATATGAGTAAGGATCGATTAGATACATCACAGGAACAACGCTAATGCTTGTTGTTTCGGTCAAAACTATTTCCAGCTTCTACTGCGTCCGAGAACTTTGTATCTCTCATCAGAGTTACTGGAGTCCGTCCAAACGTCAAATAACATGATAGATGAGTAAGGATCGATTAGATACAGCACAGGAACAACGCTAATATGTGTTGTTTCGTTTAAAACTATTTCCAGCTCCTGCTGCGTCCAAAAACTTTGTATCTCACATCAGACTTACTGGAGTCCATCCAAACGTCAAATAACATGTTAGATAAGTAAGGATCGTTTAGATACATCACAGGAACAACGCTAATAGGTGTTGTTTCGTTCAAAACTATTTCCAGCTTCTGCTGCGTCCGATATCTTTGTATCTCACATCAGAGTTCCTAGAGTACATCCAAACGTCAAATAACATGATAGATGAGTAAGGATCGATTAGATACAGCACAGGAACAACGCTAATACGTGTTGTTTCGTTCAAAACTATTTCCAGCTTCTACTGCGTCCGAGAAATTTGAATCTCTCATCAGAGTTACTGGAGTCCGTCCAAACTTCAAATAACATGATAGATAAGTAAGGATCGATTAGATACAGCACAGGAACAACGCTAATATGTGTTGTTTCGTTTAAAACTATTTCCAGCTCCTGCTGCGTCCAAAAACTTTGTATCACACATCAGACTTACTGGAGTCCATCCAAACGTTAAATAACATGTTAGATAAGTAAGGATCGTTTAGATACATCACA
The DNA here is from genome assembly GCA_036172665.1 of Prosopocoilus inquinatus. Classification (NCBI taxonomy): domain Eukaryota; kingdom Metazoa; phylum Arthropoda; class Insecta; order Coleoptera; family Lucanidae; genus Prosopocoilus; species Prosopocoilus inquinatus. The sequence continues at coordinate 45,422,330 of CM069871.1, read as the reverse complement.
GGAACAACGCTAATACGTGTTGTTTCGTTCAAAACTATTTCCAGCTTCTACTGCGTCCGAGAAATTTGAATCTCTCATCAGAGTTACTGGAGTCCGTCCAAACGTCAAATAACATGATAGATGAGTAAGGATCGATTAGATACATCACAGGAACAACGCTAATACGTGTTGTTTCGTTTAAAACTATTTCCAGCTCCTGCTGCGTCCCAAAACTTTGTATCTCACATCAGACTTACTGGAGTCCATCCAAACGTCAAATAACATGTTAGATAAGTAAGGATCGTTTAGATACATCACAGGAACAACGCTAATAGGTGTTGTTTCGTTCAAAACTATTTCCAGCTTCTGCTGCGTCCGATATCTTTGTATCTCACATCAGAGTTCCTAGAGTACATCCAAACGTCAAATAACATGATAGATGAGTAAGGATCGATTAGATACATCACAGGAACAACGCTAATGCGTGTTGTTTCGGTCAAAACTATTTCCAGCTTCTACTGCGTCCGAGAACTTTGTATCTCTCATCAGAGTTACTGGAGTCCGTCCAAACGTCAAATAACATGATAGATGAGTAAGGATCGTTTAGATACATCACAGGAACATCGCTAATGCGTGTTGTTTCGTTTAAAACTATTTCCAGCTTCTGATGCGTCCGAAAACTTCGTATCTCACATCAGAGTTACTGGAGTCCATCGAAAAGCCAAATAACATGATAGATAAGTAAGGATCGTTTAGATACATCACAGGAACAACGCTAATTCGTGTTGTTTCGTTTAAAACTATTTCCAGCTCCTGCTGCGTCCAAAAACTTTGTATCTCACATCAGACTTACTGGAGTCCATCCAAACGTCAAATAACATGTTAGATAAGTAAGGATCGATTAGATACATCACAGGAACAACGCTAATGCGTGTTGTTTCGTTTAAAACTATTTCCAGCTTCTGCTGCGTCCGAAAACGTCGTATCTCACATCAGAGCTACTGGAGTCCATCGAAACGCCAAATAACATGATAGATGAGTAAGGATCGATTAGATACATCACAGGAACAACGCTAATACGTGTTGTTTCATTTAAAATTATTTCCAGCTTCAGCTGCGTCCGAGAACTTCGTATCTCACATCAAAGTTACTGGAGTCTATCGAAACGCCAAATAACATTATAGATGAGTAAGGATCGATTAGATACATCACAGGAACAACGCTAATACGTGTTGTTTCGTTCAAAACTATTTCCAGCTTCTGCTGCGTCCAAAAACATTGTATCTCACATCAGAGTTACTGAAGTCCATCCAAACGTAAAATAACATGATAGATGAGTAAGGATCGATTAGATACATCACAGGAACATCGCTAATAGGTGTTGTTTCGTTCAAAACTATTTCCAGCTTCTGCTGCGTCCGAAATCTTTGTATCTCTCATCAGAGATACTGGAGTCCATCCAAACGTAAAATAACATGATAGATGAGTAAGGATCGATTAGATACATCACAGGAACATCGCTAATAGGTGTTGTTTCGTTTAAAACTATTTCCAGCTTCTGCTGCGTCCGAAAATTTCGTATCTCACATTAGAGTTACTGGAGTCCATCCAAACGTCAAATAACATGATAGATAAGTAAGGATCGATTAGATACAGCACAGGAACAACGCTAATACGTGTTGTTTCGTTTAAAACTATTTCCAGCTTCAACTGCGTCCGAGAACTTCGTATCTCACATCAAAGTTACTGGAGTCCATCGAAACGCCAAATAGCATGATAGATGAGTAAGGATCGATTAGATACATCACAGGAACAACGCTAATGCGTGTTGTTTCGTTTAAAACTATTTCCAGCTTCTGCTGCGTCCGAAAACGTCGTATCTCACATCAGAGCTACTGGAGTCCATCGAAACGCCAAATAACATGATATATGAGTTAGGATCGATTAGATACATCACAGGAACAACGCTAATACGTGTTGTTTCGTTTAAAACTATTTCCAGCTCCCGCTGCGTCCCAAAACTTTGTATCTCACATCAGACTTACTGGAGTCCATCCAAACGTCAAATAACATGTTAGATAAGTAAGGATCGTTTAGATACATCACAGGAACAACGCTAATAGGTGTTGTTTCGTTCAAAACTATTTCCAGCTTCTGCTGCGTCCGATATCTTTGTATCTCACATCAGAGTTCCTAGAGTACATCCAAACGTCAAATAACATGATAGATGAGTAAGGATCGATTAGATACATCACAGGAACAACGCTAATGCGTGTTGTTTCGGTCAAAACTATTTCCAGCTTCTACTGCGTCCGAGAACTTTGTATCTCTCATCAGAGTTACTGGAGTCCGTCCAAACGTCAAATAACATGATAGATGAGTAAGGATCGTTTAGATACATCACAGGAACATCGCTAATGCGTGTTGTTTCGTTTAAAACTATTTCCAGCTTCTGATGCGTCCGAAAACTTCGTATCTCACATCAGAGTTACTGGAGTCCATCGAAAAGCCAAATAACATGATAGATGAGTAAGGATCGATTAGATACTACACAGGAACAACGCTAATGCGTGTTGTTTCGTTCAAAACTATTTCCAGTTTCTGCTGCGTCCGAAATCTTTGTATCTCTCATCAGAGTTACTGGAGTCCATCCAAACGTCAAATAATATGATAGATGAGTAAGGATCGATTAGATACATCACAGGAACAACGCTAATACGTGTTGTTTCGTTTAAAACTATTTCCAGCTCCTGCTGCGTCCCAAAACTTTGTATCTCACATCAGACTTACTGGAGTCCATCCAAACGTCAAATAACATGTTAGATAAGTAAGGATCGTTTAGATACATCACAGGAACAACGCTAATAGGTGTTGTTTCGTTCAAAACTATTTCCAGCTTCTACTGCGTCCGAGAACTTTGTATCTCTCATCAGAGTTACTGGAGTCCGTCCAAACGTCAAATAACATGATAGATGAGAAAGGATCGATTAGATACATCACAGGAACAACGCTAATACGTGTTGTTTCGTTTAAAACTATTTCCAGCTCCTGCTGCGTCCCAAAACTTTGTATCTCACATCAGACTTACTGGAGTCCATCCAAACGTCAAATAACATGTTAGATAAGTAAGGATCGTTTAGATACATCACAGGAACAACGCTAATACGTGTTGTTTCGTTTAAAACTATTTCCAGCTTCTGCTGCGTCCGAAAACGTCGTATCTCATATCAGAGTTACTGGAGTCCATCGAAACGTCAAATAACATGATAGATAAGTAAGGATCGATTAGATACAGCACAGGAACAACGCTAATATGTGTTGTTTCGTTTAAAACTATTTCCAGCTCCTGCTGCGTCCAAAAACTTTGTATCTCACATCAGACTTACTGGAGCCCATCCAAACGTTAAATAACATGTTAGATAAGTAAGGATCGTTTAGATACATCACAGGAACAACGGTAACACGTGTTGTTACGTTCAAAATTATTTCCAGCTTCTGCTGCGTCCGAGAACTTTGTATCTCACATCAGAGTTACTGGAGTCCGTCCAAACGTCAAATAACATGATAGATGAGTAAGGATCGATTAGATACATCACAGGAACAACGCTAATACGTGTTGTTTCGTTTAAAACTATTTCCAGCTTCTGCTGCGTCCGAGAACTTCGTATCTCACGTCAGGGTTACTGGAGTCCATCCAAACGTCAAATAACATGATAGATAAGTAAGGATCGATTAGATACATCACAGGAACAACGCTAATGGGTGTTGTTTCGTTTAAAACTATTTCCAGCTTATGCTGCGTCCGAGAACATCGTATCTCACGTCAGGTTTACTGGAGTCCATCCAAACGTCAAATAACATGATAGATAAGTAAGGATCGATTAGATACATCACAGGAACAACGCTAATGCGTGTTGTTTCGTTTAAAACTATTTCCAGCTTCTCCTGCGTCCGAAAACGTCGTATCTCACATCAGAGCTACTGGACTCCATCGAAACGCCAAATAACATGATATATGAGTAAGGATCGATTAGATACAGCACAGGAACAACGCTAATGCGTGCTGTTTCGTTTAAAACTATTTCCAGCTCCTGCTGCGTCCGAGAACTTTGTATCTCACATCAGAGTTACTGGAGTCTGTCCAAACGTCAAATAACATGATAGATGAGTAAGGATCGTTTAGATACATCACAGGAACAACGCTAATACTTGTTGTTTCGTTTAAAACTATTTCCAGCTCCTGCTGCGTCCAAAAACTTTGTATCTCACATCAGACTTACTGGAGTCCATCCAAACGTCAAATAACATGTTAGATAAGTAAGGATCGTCTAGATACATCACAGGAACAACGCTAATACGTGTTGTTTCGTTCAAAACTATTTCCAGCTTCTACTGCGTCCGAGAACTTTGAATCTCTCATCAGAGTTACTGGAGTCCGTCCAAACGTCAATTAACATGATAGATGAGTAAGGATCGATTAGATACATCACAGGAACAACGCTAATACGTGTTGTATCGTTTAAAACTATTTTCAGCTTCTGCTGCGTCCGAAAACTTCGTATCTCACATCAGAGTTACTGGAGTCCATCGAAACGTCAAATAACATGATAGATAAGTAAGGATCGATTAGATACAGCACAGGAACAACGCTAATACGTGTTGTTTCGTTTAAAACTATTTCCAGCTCCTGCTGCGTCCCAAAACTTTGTATCTCACATCAGACTTACTGGAGTCCATCCAAACGTCAAATAACATGTTAGATAAGTAAGGATCCTTTAGATACATCACAGGAACAACGCTAATACGTGTTGTTTCGTTTAAAACTATTTCCAGCTCCTGCTGCGTCCAAAAACTTTGTATCTCACATCAGACTTACTGGAGTCCATCCAAACGTCAAATAACATGTTAGATAAGTAAGGATCGTTTAGATACATCACAGGAACGACGCTAATACGTGTTGTTTCGTTCAAAACTATTTCCAGCTTCTGCTGCGTCCGAAAATTTCGTATCTCACATTAGAGTTACTGGAGTTCATCCAAACGTCAAATAACATGATAGATAAGTAAGGATCGATTAGATACAGCACAGGAACAACGCTAAAACGTGTTGTTTCGTTCAAAACTATTTCCAGCTTCTGCTGCGTCCGATAACTTTGTATCTCACATCAGAGTTACTGGAGTCCGTCCAAACGTCAAATAACATGATAGATGAGTAATGATCGATTAGATACATCACAGGAACAACGCTAATACGTGTTGTTTCGTTTAAAACTATTTCCAGCTTCTGCTGCGTCCGAGAACTTCGTATCTCACGTCAGGGTTACTGGAGTCCATCCAAACGTCAAATAACATGATAAATAAGTAAGGATCGATTAGATACATCACAGGAACAACGCTAATACGTGTTGTTTCGTTTAAAACTATTTCCAGCTTCTGCTGCGTCCGAAAACGTCTTATCTCAAATCAGAGTTACTGGAGTCCATCGAAACGTCAAATAACATGATAGATAAGTAAGGATCGATTAGATACAGCACAGGAACAACGCTAATACGTGTTGTTTCGTTTAAAACTATTTCCAGCTCCTGCTGCGTCCAAAAACTTTGTATCTCACTTCAGACTTACTGGAGTCCATCCAAACGTTAAATAACATGTTAGATAAGTAATGATCGTTTAGATACATCACAGGAACAACGCTAATACGTGTTGTTTCGTTCAAAATTATTTCCAGCTTCTCCTGCGTCCGAGAACTTTGTATCTCACATCAGAGTTACTGGAGTCCGTCCAAACGTCAAATAACATGATAGATGAGTAAGGATCGTTTAGATACATCACAGGAACATCGCTAATGCGTGTTGTTTCGTTTAAAACTATTTCCAGCTTCTGCTGCGTCCGAAAACATCGTATCTCACATCAGAGTTACTGGAGTCCATCGAAACGTCAAATAACATGATAGATAAGTAAGGATCGATTAGATACAGCACAGGAACAACGCTAATACCTGTTGTTTCGTTTGAAACTATTTCCAGCTTCAGCTGCGTCCGAGAACTTCGTATCTCACATCAAAGTTACTGGAGTCCATCGAAACGCCAAATAACATGATAAATGAGTAAGGATCGATTAGATAAATCACAGGAACAACGCTAATGCGTGTTGTTTCATTTAAAACTATTTCCAGCTTCTGCTGCGTCCGAAAAAGTCGTATCTCACATAAGAGCTACCGGAGTCCATCGAAACGCCAAGTAACATGATAGATGAGTAAGGATCGGTTAGATACAGCACAGGAACAACGCTAATACGTGTTGTTTCGTCTAAAACTATTTCCAGCTCCTGCTGCGTCCGAGAACTTTGTATCTCACATCAGAGTTACTGGAGTCTGTCCAAACGTCAAATAACATGATAGATGAGTAAGGATCGTTTAGATACATCACAGGAACAACGCTAATACGTGTTGTTTCGTTTAAAACTATTTCCAGCTCCTGCTGCGTCCAAAAACTTTGTATCTCACATCAGACTTACTGGAGTCCATCCAAACGTCAAATAACATGTTAGATAAGTAAGGATCGTTTAGATACATCACAGGAACAACGCTAATACGTGTTGTTTCGTTAAAAACTATTTCCAGCTTCTACTGCGTCCGAGAACTTTGAATATCTCATCAGAGTTACTGGAGTCCGTCCAAACGTCAAATAACATGATAGATGAGTAAGGATCGATTAGATACATCACAGGAACAACGCTAATACGTGTTGTATCGTTTAAAACTATTTCCAGCTTCTGCTGCGTCCGAAAACTTCGTATCTCACATCAGAGTTACTGGAGTCCATCGAAACGTCAAGTAACATGATAGATAAGTAAGGATCGATTAGATACAGCACAGGAACAACGCTAATACGTGTTGTTTCGTTTAAAACTATTTCCAGCTCCTGCTGCGTCCCAAAACTTTGTATCTCACATCAGACTTACTGGAGTCCATCCAAACGTCAAATAACATGTTAGATAAGTAAGGATCGTTTAGATACATCACAGGAACAACGCTAATAGGTGTTGTTTCGTTCAAAACTATATCCAGCTTCTGCTGCGTCCGAAATCTTTGTATCTCTCATCAGAGTTGCTGGAGTCCATCCAAACGTCAAATAACATGATAGATGAGTAAGGATCGATTAGATACATCACAGGAACAACGCTAATACGTGTTGTTTCGTTTAAAACTATTTCCAGCTTCTGCTGCGTCCGAGAACTTCGTATCTCACGTCAGGGTTACTGGAGTCCATCCAAACGTCAAATAACATGATAGATAAGTAAGGATCGATTAGATACATCACAGGAACAACGCTAATGCGTGTTGTTTCGTTTAAAACTATTTCCAGCTTATGCTGCGTCCGAGAACATCGTATCTCACGTCAGGTTTACTGGAGTCCATCCAAACGTCAAATAACATGATAGATAAGTAAGGATCGATTAGATACATCACAGGAACAACGCTAATGCGTGTTGTTTCGTTTAAAACTATTTCCAGCTTCTGCTGCGTCCGAAAACGTCGTATCTCACATCAGAGCTACTGGAGTCCATCGAAACGCCAAATAACATGATATATGAGTAAGGATCGATTAGATACAGCACAGGAACAACGCTAATACGTGTTGTTTCGTTTAAAACTATTTCCAGCTCCTGCTGCGTCCAAAAACTTTGTATCTCACATCAGACTTACTGGAGTCCATCCAAACGTCAAATAACATGTTAGATAAGTAAGGATCGATTAGATACAGCACAGGAACAACGCTAATACGTGTTGTTTCGTTCAAAACTATTTCCAGCTTCTGCTGCGTCCGATAACTTTGTATCTTACATCAGAGTTACTGGAGTCCGTCCAAACGTCAAATAACATGATAGATGAGTAAGGATCGATTATGTACATCACAGGAATAACGCTAATATGTGTTGTTTCGTTTAAAATTATTTCCAGCTGCTGCTGCGTCCGAAAACGTCGTATATCACATCAGAGTTACTGAAGTCCATCGAAACGCCAAATAACATGATAGATGAGTAAGGATCGATTAGATACTACACAGGAACAACGCTAATGCGTGTTGTTTCGTTTAAAACTATTTCCAGCTTCTGCTGCGTCCGAGAACATCGTATCTCACGTCAGGGTTACTGGAGTCCATCCTAACGTCAAATAACATGATAGATAAGTAAGGATCGATTAGATACATCACAGGAACAACGCTAATGCGTGTTGTTTCGTTTAAAACTATTTCCAGCTACTGCTGCGTCCGAAAACGTCGTATCTCACATCAGAGTTACTGGAGTCCGTCCAAACGTCAAATAACATGATAGATGAGTAAAGATCGATTAGATACATCACAGGAACAACGCTAATGCGTGTTGTTTCGTTTAAAACTATCTCCAGCTTCTGCTGCGTCCGAAAACGTCGTATCTCACATCAGAGCTACTGGAGTCCATCGAAACGCCAAATAACATGATAGATGAGTAAGGGTCGATTAGATACATCACAGGAACAACGCTAATACGTGTTGTTTCATTTAAAACTATTTCCAGCTTCAGCTGCGTCCGAGAACTTTGAATCTCTCATCAGAGTTACTGGAGTCCGTCCAAACGTCAAATAACATGATAGATGAGTAAGGATTGATTAGATACATCACAGGAACAACGCTAATACGTGTTGTTTCGTTTAAAACTATTTCCAGCTTCTGCTGCGTCCGAAAACGTCGTATCTCACATCAGAGCTACTGGAGTCCATCGAAACGCCAAGTAACATGATATATGAGTAAGGATCGATTAGATACAGCACAGGAACAACGCTAATACGTGTTGTTTCGTTTAAAACTATTTCCAGCTTCTACTGCGTCCGAGAACTTTGAATCTCTCATCAGAGTTACTGGAGTCCGTCCAAACGTCAAATAACATGATAGATGAGTAAGGATCGATTAGATACATCACAGGAACAACGCTAATACGTGTTGTTTCGTTTAAAACTATTTCCAGCTTCTGCTGCGTCCGAGAACTTAGTATCTCACATCAGGGATACTGGTGTCCATCCAAACGTCAAATAACATGTTAGATAAGTAAGGATCGTTTAGATACATCACAGGAACAACACTAATAGGTGTTGTTTCGTTCAAAACTATTTCCAGCTTCTGCTGCGTCCGAAATCTTTGTATCTCTCATCAGAGTTACTGGAGCCCATCCAAACGTCAAGTAACATGATAGATGAGTAAGGATCGATTAGATACTACACAGGAACAACGCGAATGCGTGTTGTTTCGTTTGAAACTATTTCCAGCTTCTGCTGCGTCCGAGAACATCGTATCTCACGTCAGGGTTACTGGAGTCCATCCAAACGTCAAATAACATGTTAGATAAGTAAGGATCGTTTAGATACATCACAGGAACAACGCTAATACGTGTTGTTTCGTTTAAAACTATTTCCAGCTCCTGCTGCGTCCAAAAACTTTGTATCTCACATCAGACTTACTGGAGTCCATCCAAACGTTAAATAACATGTTAGATAAGTAAGGATCGTTTAGATACATCACAGGAACAACGCTAATACGTGTTGTTTCGTTCAAAATTATTTCCAGCTTCTGCTGCGTCCGAGAACTTTGTATCTCACATCAGAGTTACTGGAGTCCGTCCGAACGTCAAATAACATGATAGATGAGTAAGGATCGTTTAGATACATCACAGGAACATCGCTAATGCGTGTTGTTTCGTTCAAAACTAATTCCAGCTTCTGCTGCGTCCGAAAACTTCGTATCTCACATCAGAGTTACTGGAGTCCATCAAAACGTCAAATAACATGATAGATAAGTAAGGATCGATTAGATACAGCACAGGAACAACGCTAATACGTGTTGTTTCGTTCAAAATTATTTCCAGCCTCTGCTGTGTCCGAGAACTTTGTATCTCACATCAGAGTTACTGGAGTCCGTCCAAACGTCAAATAACATGATAGATGAGTAAGGATCGTTTAGATACATCACAGGAACAACGCTAATGCGTGTTGTTTCGTTTAAAACTATTTCCAGCTTCTGCTGCGTCCGAGAACATCGTATCTCACGTCAGGGTTACTGGAGTCCATCCAAACGTCAAATAACATGATAGATAAGTAAGGATCGATTAGATACAGCACAGGAACAACGCTAATACGTGTTGTTTCGTTCAAAACTATTTCCAGCTTCTGCTGCGTCCGAAATCTTTGTATCTCTCATCAGACTTACTGGAGTCCATCCAAACGTCAAATAACATGGTAGATAAGTAAGGATCGTTTAGATACATCACAGGAACAACGCTAATTCGTGTTGTTTCGTTTAAAACTATTTCCAGCTCCTGCTGCGTCCAAAAACTTTGTATCTCACATCAGACTTACTGGAGTCCATCCAAACGTCAAATAACATGTTAGATAAGTAAGGATCGTTTAGATGCATCACAGGAACAACGCTAATACGTGTTGTTTCGTTCAAAACTATTTCCAGCTTCTACTGCGTCCGAGAACTTTGTATCTCTCATCATATTTACTGGAGTCCGTCCAAACGTCAAATAACATGATAGATGAGTAAGGATCGATTAGGTACATCACAGAAACAACGCTAATACGTGTTGTTTCATTTAAAACTATTTCCAGCTTCAGCTGCGTCCGAGAACTTCGTATCTCACATCTAAGTTACTGGAGTCCATCGAAACGCCAAATAACATGATAGATGAGTAAGGATCGATTAGATACATCACAGGAATAACGCTAATGCGTGTTGTTTCGTTTAAAACTATTTCCAGCTTCTGCTGCGTCCGAGAACATCGTATCTCACGTCAGGGTTACTGGAGTCCATCCAAACGTCAAATAACATGATAGATAAGTAAGGATCGATTAGATACAGCACAGGAACAACGCTAATACGTGTTGTTTCGTTCAAAACTATTTCCAGCTTCTGCTGCGTCCGAAATCTTTGTATCTCTCATCAGAGTTACTGGAGCCCATCCAAACGTCAAATAACATGATAGATGAGTAAGGATCGATTAGATACATCACAGGAACAACGCTAATACGTGTTGTTTCGTTTAAAACTATTTCCAGCTTCTGCTGCGTCCGAAAACGTCGTATCTCACATCAGAGTTACTGGAGTGCATCGAAACGTCAAATAACATGATAGATAAGTAAGGATCGATTAGATACATCACAGGAACAACGCTAATACGTGTTGTTTCGTTTAAAACTATTTCCAGCTTCTGCTGCGTCCGAAAACGTCGTATCTCACATCAGAGTTACTGGAGTGCATCGAAACGTCAAATAACATGATAGATAAGTAAGGATCGATTAGATACATCACAGGAACAACGCTAATACGTGTTGTTTCGTTTAAAACTATTTCCAGCTTCTGCTGCGTCCGAAAACGTCGTATCTCACATCAGAGCTACTGGAGTCCATCGAAACGCCAAGTAACATGATATATGAGTAAGGATCGATTAGATACAGCACAGGAACAACGCTAATTCGTGTTGTTTCGTTTAAAACTATTTCCAGCTTCTACTGCGTCCGAGAACTTTGAATCTCTCATCAGAGTTACTGGAGTCCGTCCAAACGTCAAATAACATGATAGATGAGTAAGGATCGATTAGATACATCACAGGAACAACGCTAATACGTGTTGTTTCGTTTAAAACTATTTCCAGCTTCTGCTGCGTCCGAGAACTTCGTATCTCACATCAGGGATACTGGTGTCCATCCAAACGTCAAATAACATGTTAGATAAGTAAGGATCGTTTAGATACATCACAGGAACAACGCTAATAGGTGTTGTTTCGTTCAAAACTATTTCCAGCTTCTGCTGCGTCCGAAATCTTTGTATCTCTCATCAGAGTTACTGGAGCCCATCCAAACGTCAAATAACATGATAGATGAGTAAGGATCGATTAGATACATCACAGGAACAACGCTAATACGTGTTGTTTCGTTTAAAACTATTTCCAGTTCCTGCTGCGTCCCAAAACTTTGTATCTCACATCAGACTTACTGGAGTCCATCCAAACGTCAAATAACATGTTAGATAAGTAAGGATCGTTTAGATACATCACAGGAACAACGCTAATAGTTGTTGTTTCGTTCAAAACTATTTCCAGCTTCTGCTGCGTCCGATATCTTTGTATCTCACATCAGAGTTCCTAGAGTACATCCAAACGTCAAATAACATGATATATGAGTAAGGATCGATTAGATACATCACAGGAACAACGCTAATGCGTGTTGTTTCGGTCAAAACTATTTCCAGCTTCTACTGCGTCCGAGAACTTTGTATCTCTCATCAGAGTTACTGGAGTCCGTCCAAACGTCAAATAACATGATAGATGAGTAAGGATCGATTAGATACAGCACAGGAACAACGCTAATATGTGTTGTTTCGTTTAAAACTATTTCCAGCTCCTGCTGCGTCCAAAAACTTTGTATCTCACATCAGACTTACTGGAGTCCATCCAAACGTTAAATAACATGTTAGATAAGTAAGGATCGTTTAGATACATCACAGGAACAACGCTAATACGTGTTGTTTCGTTCAAAACTATTTCCAGCTTCTACTGCGTCCGAGAAATTTGAATCTCTCATCAGAGTTACTGGAGTCCGTCCAAACGTCAAATAACATGATAGATAAGTAAGGATCGATTAGATACAGCACAGGAACAACGCTAATATGTGTTGTTTCGTTTAAAACTATTTCCAGCTCCTGCTGCGTCCAAAAACTTTGTATCACACATCAGACTTACTGGAGTCCATCCAAACGTTAAATAACATGTTAGATAAGTAAGGATCGTTTAGATACATCACAGGAACAACGCTAATACGTGTTGTTTCGTTCAAAACTATTTCCAGCTTCTACTGCGTCCGAGAAATTTGAATCTCTCATCAGAGTTACTGGAGTCCGTCCAAACGTCAAATAACATGATAGATGAGTAAGGATCGATTAGATACATCACAGGAACAACGCTAATACGTGTTGTTTCGTTTAAAACTATTTCCAGCTCCTGCTGCGTCCCAAAACTTTGTATCTCACATCAGACTTACTGGAGTCCATCCAAACGTCAAATAACATGTTAGATAAGTAAGGATCGTTTAGATACATCACAGGAACAACGCTAATAGGTGTTGTTTCGTTCAAAACTATTTCCAGCTTCTGCTGCGTCCGATATCTTTGTATCTCACATCAGAGTTACTGGAGTCCGTCCAAACGTCAAATAACATGATAGATGAGTAAGGATCGATTAGATACATCACAGGAACAACGCTAATTCGTGTTGTTTCGTTTAAAACTATTTCCAGCTCCTGCTGCGTCCAAAAACTTTGTATCTCACATCAGACTTACTGGAGTCCATCCAAACGTCAAATAACATGTTAGATAAGTAAGGATCGATTAGATACATCACAGGAACAACGCTAATGCGTGTTGTTTCGTTTAAAACTATTTCCAGCTTCTGCTGCGTCCGAAAACGTCGTATCTCACATCAGAGCTACTGGAGTCCATCGAAACGCCAAATAACATGATAGATGAGTAAGGATCGATTAGATACATCACAGGAACAACGCTAATACGTGTTGTTTCATTTAAAATTATTTCCAGCTTCAGCTGCGTCCGAGAACTTCGTATCTCACATCAAAGTTACTGGAGTCTATCGAAACGCCAAATAACATTATAGATGAGTAAGGATCGATTAGATACATCACAGGAACAACGCTAATACGTGTTGTTTCGTTCAAAACTATTTCCAGCTTCTGCTGCGTCCAAAAACATTGTATCTCACATCAGAGTTACTGAAGTCCATCCAAACGTAAAATAACATGATAGATGAGTAAGGATCGATTAGATACATCACAGGAACATCGCTAATAGGTGTTGTTTCGTTCAAAACTATTTCCAGCTTCTGCTGCGTCCGAAATCTTTGTATCTCTCATCAGAGATACTGGAGTCCATCCAAACGTAAAATAACATGATAGATGAGTAAGGATCGATTAGATACATCACAGGAACATCGCTAATAGGTGTTGTTTCGTTTAAAACTATTTCCAGCTTCTGCTGCGTCCGAAAATTTCGTATCTCACATTAGAGTTACTGGAGTCCATCCAAACGTCAAATAACATGATAGATAAGTAAGGATCGATTAGATACAGCACAGGAACAACGCTAATACGTGTTGTTTCGTTTAAAACTATTTCCAGCTTCAACTGCGTCCGAGAACTTCGTATCTCACATCAAAGTTACTGGAGTCCATCGAAACGCCAAATAGCATGATAGATGAGTAAGGATCGATTAGATACATCACAGGAACAACGCTAATGCGTGTTGTTTCGTTTAAAACTATTTCCAGCTTCTGCTGCGTCCGAAAACGTCGTATCTCACATCAGAGCTACTGGAGTCCATCGAAACGCCAAATAACATGATATATGAGTTAGGATCGATTAGATACAGCACAGGAACAACGCTAATACGTGTTGTTTCGTTTAAAACTATTTCCAGCTCCTGCTGCGCCCAAAAACTTTGTATCTCACATCAGACTTACTGGAGTCCATCCAAACGTCAAATAACATGTTAGATAAGTAAGGATCGTTTAGATACATCACAGGAACAACGCTAATAGGTGTTGTTTCGTTCAAAACTATTTCCAGCTTCTGCTGCGTCCGAAATCTTTATATCTCTCATCAGAGTCACTGGAGTCCATCCAAACGTCAAATAACATGATAGATGAGTAAGGATCGATTAGATACATCACAGGAACAACGCTAATACGTGTTGTTTCGTTTAAAACTATTTCCAGCTCCTGCTGCGTCCCAAAACTTTGTATCTCACATCAGACTTACTGGAGTCCATCCAAACGTCAAATAACATGTTAGATAAGTAAGGATCGTTTAGATACATCACAGGAACAACGCTAATAGGTGTTGTTTCGTTCAAAACTATTTCCAGCTTCTGCTGCGTCCGATATCTTTGTATCTCACATCAGAGTTCCTAGAGTACATCCAAACGTCAAATAACATGATAGATGAGTAAGGATCGATTAGATACATCACAGGAACAACGCTAATGCGTGTTGTTTCGGTCAAAACTATTTCCAGCTTCTACTGCGTCCGAGAACTTTGTATCTCTCATCAGAGTTACTGGAGTCCGTCCAAACGTCAAATAACATGATAGATGAGTAAGGATTGTTTAGATACATCACAGGAACATCGCTAATGCGTGTTGTTTCGTTTAAAACTATTTCCAGCTTCTGATGCGTCCGAAAACTTCGTATCTCACATCAGAGTTACTGGAGTCCATCGAAAAGCCAAATAACATGATAGATGAGTAAGGATCGATTAGATACTACACAGGAACAACGCTAATGCGTGTTGTTTCGTTCAAAACTATTTCCAGTTTCTGCTGCGTCCGAAATCTTTGTATCTCTCATCAGAGTTACTGGAGTCCATCCAAACGTCAAATAATATGATAGATGAGTAAGGATCGATTAGATACATCACAGGAACAACGCTAATACGTGTTGTTTCGTTTAAAACTATTTCCAGCTCCTGCTGCGTCCCAAAACTTTGTATCTCACATCAGACTTACTGGAGTCCATCCAAACGTCAAATAACATGTTAGATAAGTAAGGATCGTTTAGATACATCACAGGAACAACGCTAATAGGTGTTGTTTCGTTCAAAACTATTTCCAGCTTCTACTGCGTCCGAGAACTTTGTATCTCTCATCAGAGTTACTGGAGTCCGTCCAAACGTCAAATAACATGATAGATGAGAAAGGATCGATTAGATACATCACAGGAACAACGCTAATACGTGTTGTTTCGTTTAAAACTATTTCCAGCTCCTGCTGCGTCCCAAAACTTTGTATCTCACATCAGACTTACTGGAGTCCATCCAAACGTCAAATAACATGTTAGATAAGTAAGGATCGTTTAGATACATCACAGGAACAACGCTAATACGTGTTGTTTCGTTTAAAACTATTTCCAGCTTCTGCTGCGTCCGAAAACGTCGTATCTCATATCAGAGTTACTGGAGTCCATCGAAACGTCAAATAACATGATAGATAAGTAAGGATCGATTAGATACAGCACAGGAACAACGCTAATATGTGTTGTTTCGTTTAAAACTATTTCCAGCTCCTGCTGCGTCCAAAAACTTTGTATCTCACATCAGACTTACTGGAGCCCATCCAAACGTTAAATAACATGTTAGATAAGTAAGGATCGTTTAGATACATCACAGGAACAACGGTAACACGTGTTGTTACGTTCAAAATTATTTCCAGCTTCTGCTGCGTCCGAGAACTTTGTATCTCACATCAGAGTTACTGGAGTCCGTCCAAACGTCAAATAACATGATAGATGAGTAAGGATCGATTAGATACATCACAGGAACAACGCTAATACGTGTTGTTTCGTTTAAAACTATTTCCAGCTTCTGCTGCGTCCGAGAACTTCGTATCTCACGTCAGGGTTACTGGAGTCCATCCAAACGTCAAATAACATGATAGATAAGTAAGGATCGATTAGATACATCACAGGAACAACGCTAATGGGTGTTGTTTCGTTTAAAACTATTTCCAGCTTATGCTGCGTCCGAGAACATCGTATCTCACGTCAGGTTTACTGGAGTCCATCCAAACGTCAAATAACATGATAGATAAGTAAGGATCGATTAGATACATCACAGGAACAACGCTAATGCGTGTTGTTTCGTTTAAAACTATTTCCAGCTTCTCCTGCGTCCGAAAACGTCGTATCTCACATCAGAGCTACTGGACTCCATCGAAACGCCAAATAACATGATATATGAGTAAGGATCGATTAGATACAGCACAGGAACAACGCTAATGCGTGCTGTTTCGTTTAAAACTATTTCCAGCTCCTGCTGCGTCCGAGAACTTTGTATCTCACATCAGAGTTACTGGAGTCTGTCCAAACGTCAAATAACATGATAGATGAGTAAGGATCGTTTAGATACATCACAGGAACAACGCTAATACTTGTTGTTTCGTTTAAAACTATTTCCAGCTCCTGCTGCGTCCAAAAACTTTGTATCTCACATCAGACTTACTGGAGTCCATCCAAACGTCAAATAACATGTTAGATAAGTAAGGATCGTCTAGATACATCACAGGAACAACGCTAATACGTGTTGTTTCGTTCAAAACTATTTCCAGCTTCTACTGCGTCCGAGAACTTTGAATCTCTCATCAGAGTTACTGGAGTCCGTCCAAACGTCAATTAACATGATAGATGAGTAAGGATCGATTAGATACATCACAGGAACAACGCTAATACGTGTTGTATCGTTTAAAACTATTTTCAGCTTCTGCTGCGTCCGAAAACTTCGTATCTCACATCAGAGTTACTGGAGTCCATCGAAACGTCAAATAACATGATAGATAAGTAAGGATCGATTAGATACAGCACAGGAACAACGCTAATACGTGTTGTTTCGTTTAAAACTATTTCCAGCTCCTGCTGCGTCCCAAAACTTTGTATCTCACATCAGACTTACTGGAGTCCATCCAAACGTCAAATAACATGTTAGATAAGTAAGGATCCTTTAGATACATCACAGGAACAACGCTAATAGGTGTTGTTTCGTTCAAAATTATTTCCAGCTTCTGCTGCGTCCGAGAACTTTGTATCTCACATCAGAGTTACTGGAGTCCGTCCAAACGTCAAATAACATGATAGATGAGTAAGGATCGTTTAGATACATCACAGGAACAACGCTAATACGTGTTGTTTCGTTTAAAACTATTTCCAGCTCCTGCTGCGTCCAAAAACTTTGTATCTCACATCAGACTTACTGGAGTCCATCCAAACGTCAAATAACATGTTAGATAAGTAAGGATCGTTTAGATACATCACAGGAACGACGCTAATACGTGTTGTTTCGTTCAAAACTATTTCCAGCTTCTGCTGCGTCCGAAAATTTCGTATCTCACATTAGAGTTACTGGAGTTCATCCAAACGTTAAATAACATGTTAGATAAGTAATGATCGTTTAGATACATCACAGGAACAACGCTAATACGTGTTGTTTCGTTCAAAATTATTTCCAGCTTCTCCTGCGTCCGAGAACTTTGTATCTCACATCAGAGTTACTGGAGTCCGTCCAAACGTCAAATAACATGATAGATGAGTAAGGATCGTTTAGATACATCACAGGAACATCGCTAATGCGTGTTGTTTCGTTTAAAACTATTTCCAGCTTCTGCTGCGTCCGAAAACATCGTATCTCACATCAGAGTTACTGGAGTCCATCGAAACGTCAAATAACATGATAGATAAGTAAGGATCGATTAGATACAGCACAGGAACAACGCTAATACCTGTTGTTTCGTTTGAAACTATTTCCAGCTTCAGCTGCGTCCGAGAACTTCGTATCTCACATCAAAGTTACTGGAGTCCATCGAAACGCCAAATAACATGATAAATGAGTAAGGATGGATTAGATAAATCACAGGAACAACGCTAATGCGTGTTGTTTCATTTAAAACTATTTCCAGCTTCTGCTGCGTCCGAAAAAGTCGTATCTCACATAAGAGCTACCGGAGTCCATCGAAACGCCAAGTAACATGATAGATGAGTAAGGATCGGTTAGATACAGCACAGGAACAACGCTAATACGTGTTGTTTCGTCTAAAACTATTTCCAGCTCCTGCTGCGTCCGAGAACTTTGTATCTCACATCAGAGTTACTGGAGTCTGTCCAAACGTCAAATAACATGATAGATGAGTAAGGATCGTTTAGATACATCACAGGAACAACGCTAATACGTGTTGTTTCGTTTAAAACTATTTCCAGCTCCTGCTGCGTCCAAAAACTTTGTATCTCACATCAGACTTACTGGAGTCCATCCAAACGTCAAATAACATGTTAGATAAGTAAGGATCGTTTAGATACATCACAGGAACAACGCTAATACGTGTTGTTTCGTTAAAAACTATTTCCAGCTTCTACTGCGTCCGAGAACTTTGAATATCTCATCAGAGTTACTGGAGTCCGTCCAAACGTCAAATAACATGATAGATGAGTAAGGATCGATTAGATACATCACAGGAACAACGCTAATACGTGTTGTATCGTTTAAAACTATTTCCAGCTTCTGCTGCGTCCGAAAACTTCGTATCTCACATCAGAGTTACTGGAGTCCATCGAAACGTCAAGTAACATGATAGATAAGTAAGGATCGATTAGATACAGCACAGGAACAACGCTAATACGTGTTGTTTCGTTTAAAACTATTTCCAGCTCCTGCTGCGTCCCAAAACTTTGTATCTCACATCAGACTTACTGGAGTCCATCCAAACGTCAAATAACATGCTAGATAAGTAAGGATCGTTTAGATACATCACAGGAACAACGCTAATAGGTGTTGTTTCGTTCAAAACTATATCCAGCTTCTGCTGCGTCCGAAATCTTTGTATCTCTCATCAGAGTTGCTGGAGTCCATCCAAACGTCAAATAACATGATAGATGAGTAAGGATCGATTAGATACATCACAGGAACAACGCTAATACGTGTTGTTTCGTTTAAAACTATTTCCAGCTTCTGCTGCGTCCGAGAACTTCGTATCTCACGTCAGGGTTACTGGAGTCCATCCAAACGTCAAATAACATGATAGATAAGTAAGGATCGATTAGATACATCACAGGAACAACGCTAATGCGTGTTGTTTCGTTTAAAACTATTTCCAGCTTATGCTGCGTCCGAGAACATCGTATCTCACGTCAGGTTTACTGGAGTCCATCCAAACGTCAAATAACATGATAGATAAGTAAGGATCGATTAGATACATCACAGGAACAACGCTAATGCGTGTTGTTTCGTTTAAAACTATTTCCAGCTTCTGCTGCGTCCGAAAACGTCGTATCTCACATCAGAGCTACTGGAGTCCATCGAAACGCCAAATAACATGATATATGAGTAAGGATCGATTAGATACAGCACAGGAACAACGCTAATACGTGTTGTTTCGTTTAAAACTATTTCCAGCTCCTGCTGCGTCCAAAAACTTTGTATCTCACATCAGACTTACTGGAGTCCATCCAAACGTCAAATAACATGTTAGATAAGTAAGGATCGATTAGATACAGCACAGGAACAACGCTAATACGTGTTGTTTCGTTCAAAACTATTTCCAGCTTCTGCTGCGTCCGATAACTTTGTATCTTACATCAGAGTTACTGGAGTCCGTCCAAACGTCAAATAACATGATAGATGAGTAAGGATCGATTATGTACATCACAGGAATAACGCTAATATGTGTTGTTTCGTTTAAAATTATTTCCAGCTGCTGCTGCGTCCGAAAACGTCGTATATCACATCAGAGTTACTGAAGTCCATCGAAACGCCAAATAACATGATAGATGAGTAAGGATCGATTAGATACTACACAGGAACAACGCTAATGCGTGTTGTTTCGTTTAAAACTATTTCCAGCTTCTGCTGCGTCCGAGAACATCGTATCTCACGTCAGGGTTACTGGAGTCCATCCTAACGTCAAATAACATGATAGATAAGTAAGGATCGATTAGATACATCACAGGAACAACGCTAATGCGTGTTGTTTCGTTTAAAACTATTTCCAGCTACTGCTGGATGAGTAAAGATCGATTAGATACATCACAGGAACAACGCTAATGCGTGTTGTTTCGTTTAAAACTATCTCCAGCTTCTGCTGCGTCCGAAAACGTCGTATCTCACATCAGAGCTACTGGAGTCCATCGAAACGCCAAATAACATGATAGATGAGTAAGGGTCGATTAGATACATCACAGGAACAACGCTAATACGTGTTGTTTCATTTAAAACTATTTCCAGCTTCAGCTGCGTCCGAGAACTTTGAATCTCTCATCAGAGTTACTGGAGTCCGTCCAAACGTCAAATAACATGATAGATGAGTAAGGATTGATTAGATACATCACAGGAACAACGCTAATACGTGTTGTTTCGTTTAAAACTATTTCCAGCTTCTGCTGCGTCCGAAAACGTCGTATCTCACATCAGAGCTACTGGAGTCCATCGAAACGCCAAGTAACATGATATATGAGTAAGGATCGATTAGATACAGCACAGGAACAACGCTAATACGTGTTGTTTCGTTTAAAACTATTTCCAGCTTCTACTGCGTCCGAGAACTTTGAATCTCTCATCAGAGTTACTGGAGTCCGTCCAAACGTCAAATAACATGATAGATGAGTAAGGATCGATTAGATACATCACAGGAACAACGCTAATACGTGTTGTTTCGTTTAAAACTATTTCCAGCTTCTGCTGCGTCCGAGAACTTAGTATCTCACATCAGGGATACTGGTGTCCATCCAAACGTCAAATAACATGTTAGATAAGTAAGGATCGTTTAGATACATCACAGGAACAACACTAATAGGTGTTGTTTCGTTCAAAACTATTTCCAGCTTCTGCTGCGTCCGAAATCTTTGTATCTCTCATCAGAGTTACTGGAGCCCATCCAAACGTCAAGTAACATGATAGATGAGTAAGGATCGATTAGATACTACACAGGAACAACGCGAATGCGTGTTGTTTCGTTTGAAACTATTTCCAGCTTCTGCTGCGTCCGAGAACATCGTATCTCACGTCAGGGTTACTGGAGTCCATCCAAACGTCAAATAACATGTTAGATAAGTAAGGATCGTTTAGATACATCACAGGAACAACGCTAATACGTGTTGTTTCGTTTAAAACTATTTCCAGCTCCTGCTGCGTCCAAAAACTTTGTATCTCACATCAGACTTACTGGAGTCCATCCAAACGTTAAATAACATGTTAGATAAGTAAGGATCGTTTAGATACATCACAGGAACAACGCTAATACGTCTTGTTTCGTTCAAAATTATTTCCAGCTTCTGCTGCGTCCGAGAACTTTGTATCTCACATCAGAGTTACTGGAGTCCGTCCGAACGTCAAATAACATGATAGATGAGTAAGGATCGTTTAGATACATCACAGGAACATCGCTAATGCGTGTTGTTTCGTTTAAAACTAATTCCAGCTTCTGCTGCGTCCGAAAACTTCGTATCTCACATCAGAGTTACTGGAGTCCATCGAAACGTCAAATAACATGATAGATAAGTAAGGATCGATTAGATACAGCACAGGAACAACGCTAATACGTGTTGTTTCGTTCAAAATTATTTCCAGCCTCTGCTGTGTCCGAGAACTTTGTATCTCACATCAGAGTTACTGGAGTCCGTCCAAACGTCAAATAACATGATAGATGAGTAAGGATCGTTTAGATACATCACAGGAACAACGCTAATGCGTGTTGTTTCGTTTAAAACTATTTCCAGCTTCTGCTGCGTCCGAAAACGTCGTATCTCACATCAGAGCTACTGGAGTCCATCGAAACGCCAAATAACATGATAGATGAGTAAAGATCGATTAGATACATCACAGGAACAACGCTAATACGTGTTGTTTCGTTTAAAACTATTTCCAGCTTCAGCTGCGTCCGAGAACTTCGTATCTCACATCAAAGTTACTGGAGTTCATCGAAACGCCAAATAACATGATAGATGAGTAAGGATCGATTAGATACATCACAGGAACAACGCTAATGCGTGTTGTTTCGTTTAAAACTATTTCCAGCTTCTGCTGCGTCCGAAAACGTCGTATCTCACATCAGAGCTACTGGAGTCCATCGAAACGCCAAATAACATGATAGATGAGTAAAGATCGATTAGATACATCACAGGAACAACGCTAATACGTGTTGTTTCATTTAAAACTATATCCAGCTTCAGCTGCGTCCGAGAACTTCGTATCTCACATCAAAGTTACTGGAATCCATCGAAACGCCAAATAACATGATAGATGAGTAAGGATCGATTAGATAGAGCACAGGAACAACGCTAATACGTGTTGTTTCGTTTAAAACTAATTCCAGCTCCTGCTGCGTCCGAGAACTTTGTATCTCACATCAGAGTTACTGGAGTCCGTCCAAACGTCAAATAACATGATAGATGAGTAAGGATCGTTTAGATACATCACAGGAACAACGCTAATACGTGTTGTTTCGTTTAAAACTATTTCCAGCTCCTGCGGCGTCCAAAAACTTTGTATCTCACATCAAAGTTACTGGAGTCCTTCGAAACGCCAAATAACATGATAGATAAGTAAGGATCGATTAGATACAGCACAGGAACAACGCTAATACGTGTTGTTTCGTTTAAAACTATTTCCAGCTCCTGCTGCGTCCAAAAACATTGTATCTCACATCAGTCATACTGGAGTCCATCCAAACGTTAAATAACATGTTAGATAAGTAAGGATCGTTTAGATACATCACAGGAACAACGCTAATACGTGTTGTTTCGTTCAAAATTATTTCCAGCTTCTGCTGCGTCCGAGAACTTTGTATCTCACATCAGAGTTACTGGAGTCCGTCCAAACGTCAAATAACATAATAGATGAGTAAGGATCGTTTAGATACATCACAGGAACATCGCTAATGCGTGTTGTTTCGTTTAAAACTATTTCCAGCTTCTGCTGCGTCCGAAAACTTCGTATCTCACATCAGAGTTACTGGAGTCCATCGAAACGCCAAATAACATGATAGATGAGTAAGGATCGATTAGATTCTACACAGGAACAACGCTAATACGTGTTGTTTCGTTTAAAACTATTTCCAGCTTCTGCTGCGTCCGAGAACATCGTATCTCACGTCAGGGTTACTGGAGTCCATCCAAACGTCAAATAACATGATAGATAAGTAAGAATCGATTAGATACATCACAGGAACAACGCTAATGCGTGTTGTTTCGTTTAAAACTATTTCCAGCTTCTGCTGCGTCCGAAAACGTCGTATCTCACATCAGAGCTACTGGAGTCCATCGAAACGCCAAATAACATGATATATGAGTTAGGATCGATTAGATACAGCACAGGAACAACGCTAATACGTGTTGTTTCGTTTAAAACTATTTCCAGCTCCTGCTGCGTCCAAAAACTTTGTATCTCACATCAGACTTACTGGAGTCCATCCAAACGTCAAATAACATGTTAGATAAGTAAGGATCGTTTAGATACATCACAGGAACAACGCTAATACGTGTTGTTTCGTTCAAAACTATTTCCAGCTTCTACTGCGTCCGAGAACTTTGTATCTCTCATCAGAGTTACTGGAGTCCGTCCAAACGTCAAATAACATGATAGATGAGTAAGGATCGATTAGATACATCACAGGAACAACGCTAATGCGTGTTGTTTCGTTTAAAACTATTTCCAGCTTCTGCTGCGTCCGAAAACGTCGTATCTCACATCAGAGCTACTGGAGTCCATCGAAACGTCAAATAACATGATTGATATGTAAGGATCGATTAGATACAGCACAGGAACAACGCTAATACGTGTTGTTTCGTTTAAAACTATTTCCAGCTCCTGCTGCGTCCAAAAACTTTGTATCTCACATCAGACTTACTGGAGTCCATCCAAACGTTAAATAACATGTTAGATAAGTAATGATCGTTTAGATACATCACAGGAACAACGCTAATACGTGTTGTTTCATTTAAAACTATTTCCAGCTTCAGCTGCGTCCGAGAACTTCGTATCTCACGTCAAAGTTACTGGAGTCCATCGAAACGCCAAATAACATGATAGATGAGTAAGGATCGATTAGATACATCACAGGAACAACGCTAATGCGTGTTGTTTCGTTTAAAACTATTTCCAGCTTCTGCTGCGTCCGAAAACGTCGTATCTCACATCAGAGCTACTGGAGTCCATCGAAACGCCAAGTAACATGATATATGAGTAAGGATCGATTAGATACATCACAGGAACAACGCTAATACGTGTTGTTTCGTTTAAAACTATTTCCAGCTTCAACTGCGTCCGAGAACTTTGAATCTCTCATCAGAGTTACTGGAGTCCGTCCAGACGTCAAATAACATGATAGATGAGTAAGGATCGATTAGATACATCACAGGAACAACGCTAATACGTGTTGTTTCGTTTAAAACTGTTTCCAGCTTCTGCTGCGTCCGAGAACTTCGTATCTCACATCAGGGTTACTGGTGTCCATCCAAACGTCAAATAACATGTTAGATAAGTAAGGATCGTTTAGATACATCACAGGAACAACGCTAATAGGTGTTGTTTCGTTCAAAACTATTTCCAGCTTCTGCTGCGTCCGAAATCTTTGTATCTCTCATCAGAGTTACAGGAGTCCATCCAAACGTCAAATAACATGATAGATGAGTAAGGATCGATTAGATACATCACAGGAACAACGCTAATACGTGTTGTTTCGTTTAAAACTATTTCCAGCTTCTGCTGCGTCCGAAAACGTCGTATCTCACATCAGAGTTACTGGAGTCCATCGAAACGTCAAATAACAAGATAGATAAGTAAGGATCGATTAGATACAGCACAGGAACAACGCTAATACGTGTTGTTTCGTTTAAAACTATTTCCAGCTCCTGCTGCGTCCAAAAACTTTGTATCTCACATCAGACTTACTGGAGTCCATCCAAACGTTAAATAACATGTTAGATAAGTAAGGATCGTTTAGATACATCACAGGAACAACGCTAATACGTGTTGTTTCGTTCAAAATTATTTCCAGCTTCTGCTGCGTCCGAGAACTTTGTATCTCACATCAGAGTTACTGGAGTCCGTCCAAACGTCAAATAACATGATAGATGAGTAAGGATCGTTTAGATACATCACAGGAACATCGCTAATGCGTGTTGTTTCGTTTAAAACTATTTCCAGTTTCTGCTGCGTCCGAAAACTTCGTATCTCACATCAGAGTTACTGGAGTCCATCGAAACGTCAAATAACATGATAGATAAGTAAGGATCAATTAGATACAGCACAGGAACAACGCTAATACCTGTTGTTTCGTTTGAAACTATTTCCAGCTTCAGCTGCGTCCGAGAACTTCGTGTCTCACATCAAAGTTACTGGAGTCCATCGAAACGCCAAATAACATGATAAATGAGTAAGGATCGATTAGATACATCACAGGAACAACGCTAATGCGTGTTGTTTCGTTTAAAATTATTTCCAGCTTCTGCTGCGTCCGAAAACGTCGTATCTCACATAAGAGCTACTGGAGTCCATCGAAACGCCAAGTAACATGATAGATGAGTAAGGATCGATTAGATACAGCACAGGAACAACGCTAATACGTGTTGTTTCGTTTAAAACTATTTCCAGCTCCTGCTGCGTCCGAGTACTTTGTATCTCACATCAGAGTTACTGGAGTCTGTCCAAACGTCAAATAACATGATAGATGAGTAAGGATCGTTTAGATACATCACAGGAACAACGCTAATACGTGTTGTATCGTTTAAAACTATTTCCAGCTCCTGCTGCGTCCAAAAACTTTGTATCTCACATCAGACTTACTGGATTCCATAAAAACGTCAAATAACATGTTAGATAAGTAAGGATCGTTTAGATACATCACAGGAACAACGCTAATACGTGTTGTTTCGTTCAAAACTATTTCCAGCTTCTACTGCGTCCGAGAACTTTGAATCTCTCATCAGAGTTACTGGAGTCCGTCCAAACGTCAATTAACATGATAGATGAGTAAGGATCGATTAGATACATCACAGGAAAAACGCTAATACGTGTTGTTTCGTTTAAAACTATTTCCAGCTCCTGCTGCGTCCCAAAACTTTGTATCTCACATCAGACTTACTGGAGTCCATCCAAACGTCAAATAACATGTTAGATAAGTAAGGATCCTTTAGATACATCACAGGAACAACGCTAATAGGTGTTGTTTCGTTCAAAACTATATCCAGCTTCTGCTGCGTCCGAAATCTTTGTATCTCTCATCAGAGATACTGGAGTCCATCCAAACGTCAAATAACATGATAGATGAGTAAGGATCGATTAGATACATCACAGGAACAACGCTAATACGTGTTGTTTCGTTTAAAACTATTTCCAGCTCTTGCTGCGTCCCAAAACTTTGTATCTCACATCAGACTTACTGGAGTCCATCCAAACGTCAAATAACATGTTAGATAAGTAAGGATCCTTTAGATACATCACAGGAACAACGCTAATAGGTGTTGTTTCGTTCAAAACTATATCCAGCTTCTGCTGCGTCCGAAATCTTTGTATCTCTCATCAGAGTTACTGGAGTCCGTCCAAACGTCAAATAACATGATAGATGAGTAAGGATCGATTAGATACATCACAGGAACAACGCTAATACGTGTTGTTTCGTTTAAAACTATTTCCAGCTTCTGCTGCGTCCGAGAACTTCGTATCTCACGTCAGGGTTACTGGAGTAAATCCAAACGTCAAATAACATGATAGATAAGTAAGGATCGATTAGATACATCACAGGAACAACGCTAATACGTGTTGTTTCGTTTAAAACTATTTCCAGCTTCTGCTGCGTCAGAAAACGTCGTATCTCACATCAGAGTTACTGGAGTCCATCGAAACGTCAAATAACATGATAGATAAGTAAGGATCGATTAGATACAGCACAGGAACAACGCTAATACGTGTTGTTTCGTTTAAAACTATTTCCAGCTTCTGCTGCGTCCGAGAACTTTGTATCTCACATCAGAGTTACTGGAGTCCGTCCAAACGTCAAATAACATGATATATGAGTAAGGATCGTTTAGATACATCACAGGAACAACGCTAATAAGTGTTGTTTCGTTCAAAACTATTTCCAGCTTCTACTGCGTCCGAGAACTTTGAATCTCTCATCAGAGTTACTGGAGTCCGTCCAAACGTCAAATAACATGATAGATGAGTAAGGATCGATTAGATACATCACAGGAACAACGCTAATACGTGTTGTTTCGTTTAAAACTATTTCCAGCTTCTGCTGCGTCCGAAAACGTCGTATCTCACATAAGAGCTACTGGAGTCCATCGAAACGCCAAGTAACATGATAGATGAGTAAGGATCGATTAGATACAGCACAGGAACAACGCTAATACGTGTTGTTTCGTTTAAAACTATTTCCAGCTCCTGCTTCGTCCGAGAACTTTGTATCTCACATCAGAGTTACTGGAGTCTGTCCAAACGTCAAATAACATGATAGATGAGTAAGGATCGTTTAGATACATCACAGGAACAACGCTAATACGTGTTGTTTCGTTTAAAATTATTTCCAGCTCCTGCTGCGTCCAAAAACTTTGTATCTCACATCAGACTTACTGGAGTCCATCCAAACGTCAAATAGCATGTTAGATAAGTAAGGATCGTTTAGATACATCACAGGAACAACGCTAATACGTGTTGTTTCGTTCAAAACTATTTCCAGCTTCTACTGCGTCCGAGAACTTTGAATCTCTCATCAGAGTTACTGGAGTCCGTCCAAACGTCAATTAACATGATAGATGAGTAAGGATCGGTTAGATACATCACAGGAACAGCGCTAATACGTGTTGTATCGTTTAAAACTATTTCCAGCTTCTGCTGCGTCCGAAAACGTCGTATCTCACATCAGAGCTACTGGAGTCCATCGAAACGCCAAGTAACATGATATATGAGTAAGGATCGATTAGATACAGCACAGGAACAACGCTAATACGTGTTGTTTCGTTTAAAACTATTTCCAGCTTCTACTGCGTCCGAGAACTTTGAATCTCACATCAGAGTTACTGGAGTCTGTCCAAACGTCAAATAACATGATAGATGAGTAAGGATCGTTTAGATACATCACAGGAACAACGCTAATACGTGTTGTTTAGTTTAAAACTATTTCCAGCTCCTGCTGCGTCCAAAAACCCTGTATCTCACATCAGACTTACTGGAGTCCATCCAAACGTCAAATAACATGTTAGATAAGTAAGGATCGTTTAGATACATCACAGGAACAACGCTAATACGTGTTGTTTCGTTCAAAACTATTTCCAGCTTCTACTGCGTCCGAGAACTTTGAATCTCTCATCAGAGTTACTGGAGTCCGTCCAAACGTCAATTAACATGATAGATGAGTAAGGATCGATTAGATACATCACAGGAACAACGCTAATACGTGTTGTATCGTTTAAAACTATTTCCAGCTTCTGCTGCGTCCGAAAACTTCGTATCTCACATCAGAGTTACTGGAGTCCATCGAAACGTCAAATAACATGATAGATAAGTAAGGATCGATTAGATACAGCACAGGAACAACGCTAATACGTGTTGTTTCGTCTAAAACTATTTCCAGCTCCTGCTGCGTCCCAAAACTTTGTATCTCACATCAGACTTACTGGAGTCCATCCAAATGTCAAATAACATGTTAGATAAATAAGGATCCTTTAGATACATCACAGGAACAACGCTAATAGGTGTTGTTTCGTTCAAAACTATATCCAGCTTCTGCTGCGTCCGAAATCTTTGTATCTCTCATCAGAGATACTGGAGTCCATCCAAACGTCAAATAACATGATAGATGAGTAAGGATCGATTAGATACATCACAGGAACAACGCTAATACGTGTTGTTTCGTTTAAAACTATTTCCAGCTTCTGCTGCGTCCGAGAACTTCGTATCTCACGTCAGGGTTACTGGAGTCCATCCAAACGTCAAATAACATGATAGATAAGTAAGGATCGATTAGATGCATCACAGGAACAACGCTAATACGTGTTGTTTCGTTTAAAACTATTTCCAGCTTCTGCTGCGTCCGAAAACGACGTATCTCACATCAGAGTTACTGGAGTCCATCGAAACGTCAAATAACATGATAGATATGTAAGGATCGACTAGATACAGCACAGGAACAACGCTAATACGTGTTGTTTCGTTTAAAACTATTTCCAGCTCCTGCTGCGTCCAAAAACTTTGTATCTCACATCAGACTTACTGGAGTCCATCCAAACGTTAAATAACATGTTAGATAAGTAATGATCGTTTAGATACATCACAGGAACAACGCTAATACGTGTTGTTTCATTTAAAACTATTTCCAGCTTCAGCTGCGTCCGAGAACTTCGTATCTCAAGTCAAAGTTACTGGAGTCCATCGAAACGTCAAATAACATGATAGATAAGTAAGGATCGATTAGATACAGCACAGGAACAACGCTAATACGTGTTGTTTCGTCTAAAACTATTTCCAGCTCCTGCTGCGTCCCAAAACTTTGTATCTCACATCAGACTTACTGGAGTCCATCCAAATGTCAAATAACATGTTAGATAAATAAGGATCCTTTAGATACATCACAGGAACAACGCTAATAGGTGTTGTTTCGTTCAAAACTATATCCAGCTTCTGCTGCGTCCGAAATCTTTGTATCTCTCATCAGAGATACTGGAGTCCATCCAAACGTCAAATAACATGATAGATGAGTAAGGATCGATTAGATACATCACAGGAACAACGCTAATACGTGTTGTTTCGTTTAAAACTATTTCCAGCTTCTGCTGCGTCCGAGAACTTCGTATCTCACGTCAGGGTTACTGGAGTCCATCCAAACGTCAAATAACATGATAGATAAGTAAGGATCGATTAGATGCATCACAGGAACAACGCTAATACGTGTTGTTTCGTTTAAAACTATTTCCAGATTCTGCTGCGTCCGAAAACGTCGTATCTCACATCAGAGTTACTGGAGTCCATCGAAACGTCAAATAACATGATAGATATGTAAGGATCGACTAGATACAGCACAGGAACAACGCTAATACGTGTTGTTTCGTTTAAAACTATTTCCAGCTCCTGCTGCGTCCAAAAACTTTGTATCTCACATCAGACTTACTGGAGTCCATCCAAACGTTAAATAACATGATAGATGAGTAAGGATCGATTAGATACATCACAGGAACAACGCTAATGCGTGTTGTTTCGTTTAAAACTATTTCCAGCTTCTGCTGCGTCCGAAAACGTCGTATCTCACATCAGAGCTACTGGAGTCCATCGAAACGCCAAGTAACATGATATATGAGTAAGGATCGATTAGATACATCACAGGAACAACGCTAATACGTGTTGTTTCGTTTAAAACTATTTCCAGCTTCAACTGCGTCCGATAACTTTGAATCTCTCATCAGAGTTACTGGAGTCCGTCCAAACGTCAAATAACATGATAGATGAGTAGGGATCGATTAGATACATCACAGGAACAACGCTAATACGTGTTGTTTCGTTTAAAACTGTTTCCAGCTTCTGCTGCGTCCGAGAACTTCGTATCTCACATCAGGGTTACTGGTGTCCATCCAAACGTCAAATAACATGTTAGATAAGTAAGGATCGTTTAGATACATCACAGGAACAACGCTAATAGGTGTTGTTTCGTTCAAAACTATTTCCAGCTTCTGCTGCTTCCGAAATCTTTGTATCTCTCATCAGAGTTACTGGAGTCCATCCAAACGTCAAATAACATGATAGATGAGTAAGGATCGATTAGATACATCACAGGAACAACGCTAATACGTGTTGTTTCGTTTAAAACTATTTCCAGCTTCTGCTGCGTCCGAAAACGTCGTATCTCACATCAGAGTTACTGGAGTCCATCGAAACGTCAAATAACATGATAGATAAGTAAGGATCGATTAGATACATCACAGGAACAACGCTAATACGTGTTGTTTCGTTTAAAACTATTTCCAGCTTCTGCTGCGTCCGAAAACGTCGTATCTCACATCAGAGTTACTGGAGTCCATCGAAACGTCAAATAACATGATAGATAAGTAAGGATCGATTAGATACATCACAGGAACAACGCTAATACGTGTTGTTTCGTTCAAAATTATTTCCAGCTTCTGCTGCGTCCGAGAACTTTGTATCTCACATCAGAGTTACTGGAGTCCGTCCAAACGTCAAATAACATGATAGATGAGTAAGGATCGTTTAGATACATCACAGGAACATCGCTAATGCGTATTGTTTCGTTTAAAACTATTTCCAGTTTCTGCTGCGTCCGAAAACTTTGTATCTCACATCAGACTTACTGGATTCCATCCAAACGTCAAATAACATGTTAGATAAGTAAGGATCGTTTAGATACATCACAGGAACAACGCTAATACGTGTTGTTTCGTTCAAAACTATTTCCAGCTTCTACTGCGTCCGAGAACTTTGAATCTCTCATCAGAGTTAATGGAGTCCGTCCAAACGTCAATTAACATGATAGATGAGTAAGGATCGATTAGATACATCACAGGAACAACGCTAATACGTGTTGTTTCGTTTAAAACTATTTCCAGCTCCTGCTGCGTCCCAAAACTTTGTATCTCACATCGGACTTACTGGAGTCCATCCAAACGTCAAATAACATGTTAGATAAGTAAGGATCCTTTAGATACATCACAGGAACAACGCTAATAGGTATTGTTTCGTTCAAAACTATATCCAGCTTCTGCTGCGTCCGAAATCTTTGTATCTCTCATCAGAGATACTGGAGTCCATCCAAACGTCAAATAAAATGATAGCTGAGTAAGGATCTATTAGATACATCACAGAAACAACGCTAATACGTGTTGTTTCGTTTAAAACTATTTCCAGCTTCTGCTGCGTCCGAGAACTTCGTATCTCACGTCAGGGTTACTGGAGTCCATCCAAACGTCAAATAACATGATAGATAAGTAAGGATCGATTAGATACATCACAGGAACAACGCTAATACGTGTTGTTTCGTTTAAAACTATTTCCAGCTTCTGCTGCGTCCGAAAACGTCGTATCTCACATCAGAGTTACTGGAGTCCATCGAAACGTCAAATAACATGATAGATAAGTAAGGATCGATTAGATACAGCACAGGAACAACGCTAATACGTGTTGTTTCGTTTAAAACTATTTCCAGCTATTGCTGCGTCCAAAAACTTTGTATCTCACATCAGACTTACTGGAGTCCATCCAAACGTCAAATAACATGTTAGATAAGTAAGGATCGTTTAGATACATCACAGGAACAACGCTAATACGTGTTGTTTCGTTCAAAACTATTTCCAGCTTCTGCTGCGTCCGAGAACTTTGTATCTCACATCAGAGTTACTGGAGTCCGTCCAAACGTCAAATAACATGATAGATGAGTAAGGATCGTTTAGATACATCACAGGAACATCGCTAATGCGTGTTGTTTCGTTTAAAACTATTTCCAGCTTCTGCTGCGTCCGAAAACTTCGTATCTCACATCAGAGTTACTGGAGTCCATCGAAAAGTCAAATAACATGATAGATAAGTAAGGATCGATTAGATACAGCACAGGAACAACGCTAATACCTGTTGTTTCGTTTGAAACTATTTCCAGCTTCAGCTGCGTCCGAGAACTTCGTATCTCACATCAAAGTTACTGGAGTCCATCAAAACGCCAAATAACATGATAAATGAGTAAGGATCGATTAGATACATCACAGGAACAACGCTAATGCGTGTTGTTTCGTTTAAAACTATTTCCAGCTCCTGCTGCGTCCGAGAACTTTGTATCTCACATCAGAGTTACTGGAGTCTGTCCAAACGTCAAATAACATGATAGATGAGTAAGGATCGTTTAGATACATCACAGGAACAACGCTAATACGTGTTGTTTCGTTTAAAACTATTTCCAGCTCCTGCTGCGTCCGAGAACTTTGTATCTCACATCAGACTTACTGGAGTCCATCCAAACGTCAAATAACATGTTAGATAAGTAAGGATCGTTTAGATACATCACAGGAACAACGCTAATACGTGTTGTTTCGTTCAAAACTATTTCCAGCTTCTACTGCGTCCGAGAACTTTGAATCTCTCATCAGAGTTACTGGAGTCCGTCCAAACGTCAATTAACATGATAGATAAGTAAGGATCGATTAGATACAGCACAGGAACAACGCTAATACGTGTTGTTTCGTTTAAAACTATTTCCAGCTCCTGCTGCGTCCCAAAACTTTGTATCTCACATCAGACTTACTGGAGTCCATCCAAACGTCAAATAACATGTTAGATAAGTAAGGATCCTTTAGATACATCACAGGAACAACGCTAATAGGTGTTGTTTCGTTCAAAATTATTTCCAGCTTCTGCTGCGTCCGAGAACTTTGTATCTCACATCAGAGTTACTGGAGTCCGTCCAAACGTCAAATAACATGATAGATGAGTAAGGATCGTTTAGATACATCACAGGAACAACGCTAATACGTGTTGTTTCGTTTAAAACTATTTCCAGCTCCTGCTGCGTCCGAGAACTTCGTATCTCACATCAGAGTTACTGGAGTCCATCGAAACGTCAAATAACATGATAGATAAGTAAGGATCGATTAGATACAGCACAGGAACAACGCTAATACGTGTTGTTTCGTTTAAAACTATTTCCAGCTCCTGCTGCGTCCAAAAACTTTGTATCTCACATCAGACTTACTGGAGTCCATCCAAACGTTAAATAACATGTTAGATAAGTAATGATCGTTTAGATACATCACAGGAACAACGCTAATACGTGTTGTTTCGTTCAAAATTATTTCCAGCTTCTGCTGCGTCCGAGAACTTTGTATCTCACATCAGAGTTACTGGAGTCCGTCCAAAGGTCAAATAACATGATAGATGAGTAAGGATCGTTTAGATACATCACAGGAACATCGCTAATGCGTGTTGTTTCGTTTAAAACTATTTCCAGCTTCTGCTGCGTCCGAAAACTTCGTATCTCACATCAGAGTTACTGGAGTCCATCGAAACGTCAAATAACATGATAGATAAGTAAGGATCGATTAGATACAGCACAGGAACAACGCTAATACCTGTTGTTTCGTTTGAAACTATTTCCAGCTTCAGCTGCGTCCGAGAACTTCGTATCTCACATCAAAGTTACTGGAGTCCATCGAAACGCCAAATAACATGATAAATGAGTAAGGATCGATTAGATAAATCACAGGAACAACGATAATGCGTGTTGTTTCGTTTAAAACTATTTCCAGCTTCTGCTGCGTCCGAAAAAGTCGTATCTCACATAAGAGCTACTGGAGTCCATCGAAACGCCAAGTAACATGGTAGATGAGTAAGGATCGATTAGATACAGCACAGGAACAACGCTAATACGTGTTGTTTCGTTTAAAACTATTTCCAGCTCCTGCTGCGTCCGAGAACTTTGTATCTAACATCAGAGTTACTGGAGTCTGTCCAAACGTCAAATAACATGATAGATGAGTAAGGATCGTTTAGATACATCACAGGAACAACGCTAATACGTGTTGTTTCGTTAAAAACTATTTCCAGCTTCTACTGCGTCCGAGAACTTTGAATATCTCATCAGAGTTACTGGAGTCCGTCCAAACGTCAAATAACATGATAGATGAGTAAGGATCGATTAGATACATCACAGGAACAACGCTAATAAGTGTTGTATCGTTTAAAACTATTTCCAGCTTCTGCTGCGTCCGAAAACTTCCTATCTCACATCAGAGTTACTGGAGTCCATCGAAACGTCAAATAACATGATAGATAAGTAAGGATCGATTAGATACAGCACAGGAACAACGCTAATACGGGTTGTTTCGTTTAAAACTATTTCCAGCTCCTGCTGCGTCCCAAAACTTTGTATCTCACATCAGACTTACTGGAGTCCATCCAAACGTCAAATAACATGATAGATGAGTAAGGATCGATTAGATACATCACAGGAACAACGCTAATACGTGTTGTTTCGTTTAAAACTATTTCCAGCTTCTGCTGCGTCCGAGAACGTCGTATCTCACATCAGAGCTACTGGAGTCCATCGAAACGCCAAATAACATGATATATGAGTAAGGATCGATTAGATACAGCACAGGAACAACGCTAATACGTGTTGTTTCGTTTAAAACTATTTCCAGCTCCTGCTGCGTCCAAAAACTTTGTATCTCACATCAGACTTACTGGAGTCCATCCAAACGTCAAATAACATGTTAGATAAGTAAGGATCGTTTAGATACATCACAGGAACGACGCTAATACGTGTTGTTTCGTTCAAAACTATTTCCAGCTTCTGCTGCGTCCGAAAATTTCGTATCTCACATTAGAGTTACTGGAGTTCATCCAAACGTCAAATAACATGATAGATAAGTAAGGATCGATTAGATACAGCACAGGAACAACGCTAATACGTGTTGTTTCGTTTAAAACTATTTCCAGCTTCTGCTGCGTCCGAGAACTTCGTATCTCACGTCAGGGTTACTGGAGTCCATCCAAACGTCAAATAACATGATAGATAAGTAAGGATCGATTAGATACATCACAGGAACAACGCTAATGCGTGTTGTTTCGTTTAAAACTATTTCCAGCTTATGCTGCGTCCGAGAACATCGTATCTCACGTCAGGTTTACTGGAGTCCATCCAAACGTCAAATAACATGATAGATAAGTAAGGATCGATTAGATACATCACAGGAACAACGCTAATACGTGTTGTTTCGTTTAAAACTATTTCCAGCTCCTGCTGCGTCCCAAAACTTTGTATCTCACATCAGACTTACTGGAGTCCATCCAAACGTCAAATAACATGTTAGATAAGTAAGGATCCTTTAGATACATCACAGGAACAACGCTAATAGGTGTTGTTTCGTTCAAAACTATATCCAGCTTCTGCTGCGTCCGAAATCTTTGTATCTCTCATCAGAGATACTGGAGTCCATCCAAACGTCAAATAACATGATAGATGAGTAAGGATCGATTAGATACATCACAGGAACAACGCTAATACGTGTTGTTTCGTTTAAAACTATTTCCAGCTTCTGCTGCGTCCGAGAACTTCGTATCTCACGTCAGGGTTACTGGAGTCCATCCAAACCTCAAATAACATGATAGATAAGTAAGGATCGATTAGATACATCACAGGAACAACGCTAATACGTGTTGTTTCGTTTAAAACTATTTCCAGCTTCTGCTGCATCCGAAAACGTCGTATCTCACATCAGAGTTACTGGAGTCCATCGAAACGTCAAATAACATGATAGATAAGTAAGGATCGATTAGATACAGCACAGGAACAACGCTAATACGTGTTGTTTCGTTTAAAACTATTTCCAGCTCCTGCTGCGTCCAAAAACTTTGTATCTCACATCAGACTTACTGGAGTCCATCCAAACGTCAAATAACATGTTAGATAAGTAAGGATCGTTTAGATACATCACAGGAACAACGCTAATACGTGTTGTTTCGTTCAAAACTATTTCCAGCTTCTTCTGCGTCCGAGAACTTTGTATCTCACATCAGAGTTACTGGAGTCCGTCCAAACGTCAAATAACATGATAGATGAGTAAGGATCGTTTAGATACATCACAGGAACATCGCTAATGCGTGTTGTTTCGTTTAAAACTATTTCCAGCTTCTGCTGCGTCCGAAAACTTCGTATCTCACATCAGAGTTACTGGAGTCCATCGAAACGTCAAATAACATGATAGATAAGTAAGGATCGATTAGATACAGCACAGGAACAACGCTAATACCTGTTGTTTCGTTTGAAACTATTTCCAGCTTCAGCTGCGTCCGAGAACTTCGTATCTCACATCAAAGTTACTGGAGTCCATCGAAACGCCAAATAACATGATAAATGAGTAAGGATCGATTAGATACATCACAGGAACAACGCTAATGCGTGTTGTTTCGTTTAAAACTATTTCCAGCTCCTGCTGCGTCCGAGAACTTTGTATCTCACATCAGAGTTACTGGAGTCTGTCCAAACGTCAAATAACATGATAGATGAGTAAGGATCGTTTAGATACATCACAGGAACAACGCTAACACGTGTTGTTTCGTTTAAAACTATTTCCAGCTCCTGCTGCGTCCAAAAACTTTGTATCTCACGTCAGGGTTACTGGAGTCCATCCAAACGTCAAATAACATGATAGATAAGTAAGGATCGATTAGATACATCACAGGAACAACGCTAATGCGTGTTGTTTCGTTTAAAACTATTTCCAGCTTATGCTGCGTCCGAGAACATCGTATCTCACGTCAGGTTTACTGGAGTCCATCCAAACGTCAAATAACATGATAGATAAGTAAGGATCGATTAGACACATCACAGGAACAACGCTAATGCGTGTTGTTTCGTTTAAAACTATTTCCAGCTTCTGCTGCGTCCGAAAACGTCGTATCTCACATCAGAGCTACTGGAGTCCATCGAAACGCCAAATAACATGATATATGAGTAAGGATCGATTAGATACAGCACAGGAACAACGCTAATACGTGTTGTTTCGTTTAAAACTATTTCCAGCTCCTGCTGCGTCCAAAAACTTTGTATCTCACATCAGACTTACTGGAGTCCATCCAAACGTCAAATAACATGTTAGATAAGTAAGGATCGTTTAGATACATCACAGGAACGACGCTAATACGTGTTGTTTCGTTCAAAACTATTTCCAGCTTCTGCTGCGTCCGAAAATTTCGTATCTCACATTAGAGTTACTGGAGTTCATCCAAACGTCAAATAACATGATAGATAAGTAAGGATCGATTAGATACAGCACAGGAACAACGCTAATACGTGTTGTTTCGTTTAAAACTATTTCCAGCTCCTGCTGCGTCCAAAAACTTTGTATCTCACATCAGACTTACTGGATTCCATCCAAACGTCAAATAACATGTTAGATAAGTAAGGATCGTTTAGATACATCACAGGAACAACGCTAATACGTGTTGTTTCGTTCAAAACTATTTCCAGCTTCTACTGCGTCCGAGAACTTTGAATCTCTCATCAGAGTTACTGGAGTCCGTCCAAACGTCAATTAACATGATAGATGAGTAAGGATCGATTAGATACATCACAGGAACAACGCTAATACGTGTTGTTTCGTTTAAAACTATTTCCAGCTCCTGCTGCGTCCCAAAACTTTGTATCTCACATCAGACTTACTGGAGTCCATCCAAACGTCAAATAACATGTTAGATAAGTAAGGATCCTTTAGATACATCACAGGAACAACGCTAATAGGTGTTGTTTCGTTCAAAACTATATCCAGCTTCTGCTGCGTCCGAAATCTTTGTATCTCTCATCAGAGATACTGGAGTCCATCCAAACGTCAAATAACATGATAGATGAGTAAGGATCGATTAGATACATCACAGGAACAACGCTAATACGTGTTGTTTCGTTTAAAACTATTTCCAGCTTCTGCTGCGTCCGAGAACTTCGTATCTCACGTCAGGGTTACTGGAGTCCATCCAAACCTCAAATAACATGATAGATAAGTAAGGATCGATTAGATACATCACAGGAACAACGCTAATACGTGTTGTTTCGTTTAAAACTATTTCCAGCTTCTGCTGCATCCGAAAACGTCGTATCTCACATCAGAGTTACTGGAGTCCATCGAAACGTCAAATAACATGATAGATAAGTAAGGATCGATTAGATACAGCACAGGAACAACGCTAATACGTGTTGTTTCGTTTAAAACTATTTCCAGCTCCTGCTGCGTCCAAAAACTTTGTATCTCACATCAGACTTACTGGAGTCCATCCAAACGTCAAATAACATGTTAGATAAGTAAGGATCGTTTAGATACATCACAGGAACAACGCTAATACGTGTTGTTTCGTTCAAAACTATTTCCAGCTTCTTCTGCGTCCGAGAACTTTGTATCTCACATCAGAGTTACTGGAGTCCGTCCAAACGTCAAATAACATGATAGATGAGTAAGGATCGTTTAGATACATCACAGGAACATCGCTAATGCGTGTTGTTTCGTTTAAAACTATTTCCAGCTTCTGCTGCGTCCGAGAACTTCGTATCTCACATCAGAGTTACTGGAGTCCATCGAAACGTCAAATAACATGATAGATAAGTAAGGATCGATTAGATACAGCACAGGAACAACGCTAATACCTGTTGTTTCGTTTGAAACTATTTCCAGCTTCAGCTGCGTCCGAGAACTTCGTATCTCACATCAAAGTTACTGGAGTCCATCGAAACGCCAAATAACATGATAAATGAGTAAGGATCGATTAGATACATCACAGGAACAACGCTAATGCGTGTTGTTTCGTTTAAAACTATTTCCAGCTCCTGCTGCGTCCGAGAACTTTGTATCTCACATCAGAGTTACTGGAGTCTGTCCAAACGTCAAATAACATGATAGATGAGTAAGGATCGTTTAGATACATCACAGGAACAACGCTAATACGTGTTGTTTCGTTTAAAACTATTTCCAGCTCCTGCTGCGTCCAAAAACTTTGTATCTCACATCAGACTTACTGGAGTCCATCCAAACGTCAAATAACATGTTAGATAAGTAAGGATCGTTTAGATACATCACAGGAACAACGCTAATACGTGTTGTTTCGTTCAAAACTATTTCAGGCTTCTACTGCGTCCGAGAACTTTGAATCTCTCATCAGAGTTACTGGAGTCCGTCCAAACGTCAATTAACATGATAGATGAGTAAGGGTCGATTAGATACATCACAGGAACAACGCTAATACCTGTTGTTTCGTTTGAAACTATTTCCAGCTTCAGCTGCGTCCGAGAACTTCGTATCTCACATCAAAGTTACTGGAGTCCATCGAAACGCCAAATAACATGATAAATGAGTAAGGATCGATTAGATAAATCACAGGAACAACGATAATGCGTGTTGTTTCGTTTAAAACTATTTCCAGCTTCTGCTGCGTCCGAAAAAGTCGTATCTCACATAAGAGCTACTGGAGTCCATCGAAACGCCAAGTAACATGATAGATGAGTAAGGATCGATTAGATACAGCACAGGAACAACGCTAATACGTGTTGTTTCGTTTAAAACTATTTCCAGCTCCTGCTGCGTCCGAGAACTTTGTATCTAACATCAGAGTTACTGGAGTCTGTCCAAACGTCAAATAACATGATAGATGAGTAAGGATCGTTTAGATACATCACAGGAACAACGCTAATACGTGTTGTTTCGTTTAAAACTATTTCCAGCTCCTGCTGCGTCCAAAAACTTTGTATCTCACATCAGACTTACTGGAGTCCATCCAAACGTCAAATAACATGTTAGATAAGTAAGGATCGTTTAGATACATCACAGGAACAACGCTAATACGTGTTGTTTCGTTAAAAACTATTTCCAGCTTCTACTGCGTCCGAGAACTTTGAATATCTCATCAGAGTTACTGGAGTCCGTCCAAACGTCAAATAACATGATAGATGAGTAAGGATCGATTAGATACATCACAGGAACAACGCTAATAAGTGTTGTATCGTTTAAAACTATTTCCAGCTTCTGCTGCATCCGAAAACGTCGTATCTCACATCAGAGTTACTGGAGTCCATCGAAACGTCAAATAACATGATAGATAAGTAAGGATCGATTAGATACAGCACAGGAACAACGCTAATACGGGTTGTTTCGTTTAAAACTATTTCCAGCTCCTGCTGCGTCCCAAAACTTTGTATCTCACATCAGACTTACTGGAGTCCATCCAAACGTCAAATAACATGTTAGATAAGTAAGGATCGTTTAGATACATCACAGGAACAACGCTAATAGGTGTTGTTTCGTTCAAAACTATATCCAGCTTCTGCTGCGTCCGAAATCTTTGTATCTCTCATCAGAGTTACTGGAGTCCATCCAAACGTCAAATAACATGATAGATGAGTAAGGATCGATTAGATACATCACAGGAACAACGCTAATAGGTGTTGTTTCGTTCAAAACTATATCCAGCTTCTGCTGCGTCCGAAATCTTTGTATCTCTCATCAGAGTTACTGGAGTCCATCCAAACGTCAAATAACATGATAGATGAGTAAGGATCGATTAGATACATCACAGGAACAACGCTAATACGTGTTGTTTCGTTTAAAACTATTTCCAGCTTCTGCTGCGTCCGAGAACTTCGTATCTCACGTCAGGGTTACTGGAGTCCATCCAAACGTCAAATAACATGATAGATAAGTAAGGATCGATTAGATACATCACAGGAACAACGCTAATGCGTGTTGTTTCGTTTAAAACTATTTCCAGCTTCTGCTGCGTCCGAAAACGTCGTATCTCACATCAGAGCTACTGGAGTCCATCGAAACGCCAAATAACATGATATATGAGTAAGGATCGATTAGATACAGCACAGGAACAACGCTAATACGTGTTGTTTCGTTTAAAACTATTTCCAGCTCCTGCTGCGTCCAAAAACTTTGTATCTCACATCAGACTTACTGGAGTCCATCCAAACGTCAAATAACATGTTAGATAAGTAAGGATCGTTTAGATACATCACAGGAACGACGCTAATACGTGTTGTTTCGTTCAAAACTATTTCCAGCTTCTACTGCGTCCGAGAACTTTGAATCTCTCATCAGAGTTACTGGAGTCCGTCCAAACGTCAATTAACATGATAGGTGAGTAAGGATCGATTAGATACATCACAGGAACAACGCTAATACGTGTTGTTTCGTTTAAAACTATTTCCAGCTCCTGCTGCGTCCCAAAACTTTGTATCTCACATCAGACTTATTGGAGTCCATCCAAACGTCAAATAACATGTTAGATAAGTAAGGATCCTTTAGATACATCACAGGAACAACGCTAATAGGTGTTGTTTCGTTCAAAACTATATCCAGCTTCTGCTGCGTCCGAAATCTTTGTATCTCTCATCAGAGATACTGGAGTCCATCCAAACGTCAAATAACATGATAGATGAGTAAGGATCGATTAGATACATCACAGGAACAACGCTAATACGTGTTGTTTCGTTCAAAACTATTTCCAGCTTCTGCTGCGTCCGAAAATTTCGTATCTCACATTAGAGTTACTGGAGTTCATCCAAACGTCAAATAACATGATAGATAAGTAAGGATCTATTAGACACAGCACAGGAACAACGCTAATATGTGTTGTTTCGTTCAAAACTATTTCCAGCTTCTGCTGCGTCCGATAACTTTGTATCTCACATCAGAGTTACTGGAGTCCGTCCAAACGTCAAATAACATGATAGATGAGTAAGGATCGATTAGATACATCACAGGAACAACGCTAATACGTGTTGTTTCGTTTAAAACTATTTCCAGCTTCTGCTGCGTCCGAAAACGTCGTATCTCACATCAGAGTTACTGGAGTCCATCGAAACGTCAAATAACATGATAGATAAGTAAGGATCGATTAGATACAGCACAGGAACAACGCTAATACCTGTTGTTTCGTTTGAAACTATTTCCAGCTTCAGCTGCGTCCGAGAACTTCGTATCTCACATCAAAGTTACTGGAGTCCATCGAAACGCCAAATAACATGATAAATGAGTAAGGATCGATTAGATAAATCACAGGAACAACGCTAATGCGTGTTGTTTCGTTTAAAACTATTTCCAGCTTCTGCTGCGTCCGAAAAAGTCGTATCTCACATAAGAGCTACTGGAGTCCATCGAAACGCCAAGTAACATTATAGATGAGTAAGGATCGATTAGATACAGCACAGGAACAACGCTAATACGTGTTGTTTCGTTTAAAACTATTTCCAGCTCCTGCTGCGTCCGAGAACTTTGTATCTCACATCAGAGTTACTGGAGTCTGTCCAAACGTCAAATAACATGATAGATGAGTAAGGATCGTTTAGATACATCACAGGAACAACGCTAATACGTGTTGTTTCGTTTAAAACTATTTCCAGCTCCTGCTGCGTCCAAAAACTTTGTATCTCACATCAGACTTACTGGAGTCCATCCAAACGTCAAATAACATGTTAGATAAGTAAGGATCGTTTAGATACATCACAGGAACAACGCTAATACGTGTTGTTTCGTTAAAAACTATTTCC
This sequence comes from Prosopocoilus inquinatus, assembly GCA_036172665.1. Classification (NCBI taxonomy): domain Eukaryota; kingdom Metazoa; phylum Arthropoda; class Insecta; order Coleoptera; family Lucanidae; genus Prosopocoilus; species Prosopocoilus inquinatus. The sequence goes on along the minus strand of CM069871.1, from coordinate 45,378,697 downwards.
AGCTTCTACTGCGTCCGAGAACTTTGAATATCTCATCAGAGTTACTGGAGTCCGTCCAAACGTCAAATAACATGATAGATGAGTAAGGATCGATTAGATACATCACAGGAACAACGCTAATACGTGTTGTATCGTTTAAAACTATTTCCAGCTTCTGCTGCGTCCGAAAACTTCGTATCTCACATCAGAGTTACTGGAGCCCATCGAAACGTCAAATAACATGATAGATAAGTAAGGATCGATTAGATACAGCACAGGAACAACGCTAATACGTGTTGTTTCGTTTAAAACTATTTCCAGCTCCTGCTGCGTCCCAAAACTTTGTATCTCACATCAGACTTACTGGAGTCCATCCAAACGTCAAATAACATGTTAGATAAGTAAGGATCGATTAGATACATCACAGGAACAACGCTAATAGGTGTTGTTTCGTTCAAAACTATATCCAGCTTCTGCTGCGTCCGAAATCTTTGTATCTCTCATCAGAGTTACTGGAGTCCATACAAACGTCAAATAACATGATAGATGAGTAAGGATCGATTAGATACATCACAGGAACAACGCTAATACGTGTTGATTCGTTTAAAACTATTTCCAGCTTCTGCTGCGTCCGAGAACTTCGTATCTCACGTCAGGGTTACTGGAGTCCATCCAAACGTCAAATAACATGATAGATAAGTAAGGATCGATTAGATACATCACAGGAACAACGCTAATGGGTGTTGTTTCGTTTAAAACTATTTCCAGCTTATGCTGCGTCCGAGAACATCGTATCTCACGTCAGGTTTACTGGAGTCCATCCAAACGTCAAATAACATGATAGATAAGTAAGGATCGATTAGATACATCACAGGAACAACGCTAATACGTGTTGTATCGTTTAAAACTATTTTCAGCTTCTGCTGCGTCCGAAAACTTCGTATCTCACATCAGAGTTACTGGAGTCCATCGAAACGTCAAATAACATGATAGATAAGTAAGGATCGATTAGATACAGCACAGGAACAACGCTAATACGTGTTGTTTCGTTTAAAACTATTTCCAGCTCCTGCTGCGTCCCAAAACTTTGTATCTCACATCAGACTTACAGGAGTCCATCCAAACGTCAAATAACATGTTAGATAAGTAAGGATCCTTTAGATACATCACAGGAACAACGCTAATAGGTGTTGTTTCGTTCAAAATTATTTCCAGCTTCTGCTGCGTCCGAGAACTTTGTATCTCACATCAGAGTTACTGGAGTCCGTCCAAACGTCAAATAACATGATAGATGAGTAAGGATCGTTTAGATACATCACAGGAACAACGCTAATACGTGTTGTTTCGTTTAAAACTATTTCCAGCTCCTGCTGCGTCCAAGAACTTTGTATCTCACATCAGACTTACTGGAGTCCATCCAAACGTCAAATAACATGTTAGATAAGTAAGGATCGTTTAGATACATCACAGGAACGACGCTAATACGTGTTGTTTCGTTCAAAACTATTTCCAGCTTCTGCTGCGTCCGAAAACTTCGTATCTCACATTAGAGTTACTGGAGTTCATCCAAACGTCAAATAACATGATAGATAAGTAAGGATCGATTAGATACAGCACAGGAACAACGCTAAAACGTGTTGTTTCGTTCAAAACTATTTCCAGCTTCTGCTGCGTCCGATAACTTTGTATCTCACATCAGAGTTACTGGAGTCCGTCCAAACGTCAAATAACATGATAGATGAGTAATGATCGATTAGATACATCACAGGAACAACGCTAATACGTGTTGTTTCGTTTAAAACTATTTCCAGCTTCTGCTGCGTCCGAGAACTTCGTATCTCACGTCAGGGTTACTGGAGTCCATCCAAACGTCAAATAACATGATAAATAAGTAAGGATCGATTAGATACATCACAGGAACAACGCTAATACGTGTTGTTTCGTTTAAAACTATTTCCAGCTTCTGCTGCGTCCGAAAACGTCGTATCTCAAATCAGAGTTACTGGAGTCCATCGAAACGTCAAATAACATGATAGATAAGTAAGGATCGATTAGATACAGCACAGGAACAACGCTAATACGTGTTGTTTCGTTTAAAACTATTTCCAGCTCCTGCTGCGTCCAAAAACTTTGTATCTCACTTCAGACTTACTGGAGTCCATCCAAACGTTAAATAACATGTTAGATAAGTAATGATCGTTTAGATACATCACAGGAACAACGCTAATACGTGTTGTTTCGTTCAAAATTATTTCCAGCTTCTGCTGCGTCCGAGAACTTTGTATCTCACATCAGAGTTACTGGAGTCCGTCCAAACGTCAAATAACATGATAGATGAGTAAGGATCGTTTAGATACATCACAGGAACATCGCTAATGCGTGTTGTTTCGTTTAAAACTATTTCCAGCTTCTGCTGCGTCCGAAAACTTCGTATCTCACATCAGAGTTACTGGAGTCCATCGAAACGTCAAATAACATGATAGATGAGTAAGGATCGATTAGATACATCACAGGAACAACGCTAATAGGTGTTGTTTCGTTCAAAACTATATCCAGCTTCTGCTGCGTCCGAAATCTTTGTATCTCTCATCAGAGTTACTGGAGTCCATCCAAACGTCAAATAACATGATAGATGAGTAAGGATCGATTAGATACATCACAGGAACAACGCTAATAGGTGTTGTTTCGTTCAAAACTATATCCAGCTTCTGCTGCGTCCGAAATCTTTGTATCTCTCATCAGAGTTACTGGAGTCCATCCAAACGTCAAATAACATGATAGATGAGTAAGGATCGATTAGATACATCACAGGAACAACGCTAATACGTGTTGTTTCGTTTAAAACTATTTCCAGCTTCTGCTGCGTCCGAGAACTTCGTATCTCACGTCAGGGTTACTGGAGTCCATCCAAACGTCAAATAACATGATAGATAAGTAAGGATCGATTAGATACATCACAGGAACAACGCTAATGCGTGTTGTTTCGTTTAAAACTATTTCCAGCTTCTGCTGCGTCCGAAAACGTCGTATCTCACATCAGAGCTACTGGAGTCCATCGAAACGCCAAATAACATGATATATGAGTAAGGATCGATTAGATACAGCACAGGAACAACGCTAATACGTGTTGTTTCGTTTAAAACTATTTCCAGCTCCTGCTGCGTCCAAAAACTTTGTATCTCACATCAGACTTACTGGAGTCCATCCAAACGTCAAATAACATGTTAGATAAGTAAGGATCGTTTAGATACATCACAGGAACGACGCTAATACGTGTTGTTTCGTTCAAAACTATTTCCAGCTTCTACTGCGTCCGAGAACTTTGAATCTCTCATCAGAGTTACTGGAGTCCGTCCAAACGTCAATTAACATGATAGGTGAGTAAGGATCGATTAGATACATCACAGGAACAACGCTAATACGTGTTGTTTCGTTTAAAACTATTTCCAGCTCCTGCTGCGTCCCAAAACTTTGTATCTCACATCAGACTTATTGGAGTCCATCCAAACGTCAAATAACATGTTAGATAAGTAAGGATCCTTTAGATACATCACAGGAACAACGCTAATAGGTGTTGTTTCGTTCAAAACTATATCCAGCTTCTGCTGCGTCCGAAATCTTTGTATCTCTCATCAGAGATACTGGAGTCCATCCAAACGTCAAATAACATGATAGATGAGTAAGGATCGATTAGATACATCACAGGAACAACGCTAATACGTGTTGTTTCGTTCAAAACTATTTCCAGCTTCTGCTGCGTCCGAAAATTTCGTATCTCACATTAGAGTTACTGGAGTTCATCCAAACGTCAAATAACATGATAGATAAGTAAGGATCTATTAGACACAGCACAGGAACAACGCTAATATGTGTTGTTTCGTTCAAAACTATTTCCAGCTTCTGCTGCGTCCGATAACTTTGTATCTCACATCAGAGTTACTGGAGTCCGTCCAAACGTCAAATAACATGATAGATGAGTAAGGATCGATTAGATACATCACAGGAACAACGCTAATACGTGTTGTTTCGTTTAAAACTATTTCCAGCTTCTGCTGCGTCCGAAAACGTCGTATCTCACATCAGAGTTACTGGAGTCCATCGAAACGTCAAATAACATGATAGATAAGTAAGGATCGATTAGATACAGCACAGGAACAACGCTAATACCTGTTGTTTCGTTTGAAACTATTTCCAGCTTCAGCTGCGTCCGAGAACTTCGTATCTCACATCAAAGTTACTGGAGTCCATCGAAACGCCAAATAACATGATAAATGAGTAAGGATCGATTAGATAAATCACAGGAACAACGCTAATGCGTGTTGTTTCGTTTAAAACTATTTCCAGCTTCTGCTGCGTCCGAAAAAGTCGTATCTCACATAAGAGCTACTGGAGTCCATCGAAACGCCAAGTAACATTATAGATGAGTAAGGATCGATTAGATACAGCACAGGAACAACGCTAATACGTGTTGTTTCGTTTAAAACTATTTCCAGCTCCTGCTGCGTCCGAGAACTTTGTATCTCACATCAGAGTTACTGGAGTCTGTCCAAACGTCAAATAACATGATAGATGAGTAAGGATCGTTTAGATACATCACAGGAACAACGCTAATACGTGTTGTTTCGTTTAAAACTATTTCCAGCTCCTGCTGCGTCCAAAAACTTTGTATCTCACATCAGACTTACTGGAGTCCATCCAAACGTCAAATAACATGTTAGATAAGTAAGGATCGTTTAGATACATCACAGGAACAACGCTAATACGTGTTGTTTCGTTAAAAACTATTTCCAGCTTCTACTGCGTCCGAGAACTTTGAATATCTCATCAGAGTTACTGGAGTCCGTCCAAACGTCAAATAACATGATAGATGAGTAAGGATCGATTAGATACATCACAGGAACAACGCTAATACGTGTTGTATCGTTTAAAACTATTTCCAGCTTCTGCTGCGTCCGAAAACTTCGTATCTCACATCAGAGTTACTGGAGCCCATCGAAACGTCAAATAACATGATAGATAAGTAAGGATCGATTAGATACAGCACAGGAACAACGCTAATACGTGTTGTTTCGTTTAAAACTATTTCCAGCTCCTGCTGCGTCCCAAAACTTTGTATCTCACATCAGACTTACTGGAGTCCATCCAAACGTCAAATAACATGTTAGATAAGTAAGGATCGATTAGATACATCACAGGAACAACGCTAATAGGTGTTGTTTCGTTCAAAACTATATCCAGCTTCTGCTGCGTCCGAAATCTTTGTATCTCTCATCAGAGTTACTGGAGTCCATACAAACGTCAAATAACATGATAGATGAGTAAGGATCGATTAGATACATCACAGGAACAACGCTAATACGTGTTGATTCGTTTAAAACTATTTCCAGCTTCTGCTGCGTCCGAGAACTTCGTATCTCACGTCAGGGTTACTGGAGTCCATCCAAACGTCAAATAACATGATAGATAAGTAAGGATCGATTAGATACATCACAGGAACAACGCTAATGGGTGTTGTTTCGTTTAAAACTATTTCCAGCTTATGCTGCGTCCGAGAACATCGTATCTCACGTCAGGTTTACTGGAGTCCATCCAAACGTCAAATAACATGATAGATAAGTAAGGATCGATTAGATACATCACAGGAACAACGCTAATACGTGTTGTATCGTTTAAAACTATTTTCAGCTTCTGCTGCGTCCGAAAACTTCGTATCTCACATCAGAGTTACTGGAGTCCATCGAAACGTCAAATAACATGATAGATAAGTAAGGATCGATTAGATACAGCACAGGAACAACGCTAATACGTGTTGTTTCGTTTAAAACTATTTCCAGCTCCTGCTGCGTCCCAAAACTTTGTATCTCACATCAGACTTACAGGAGTCCATCCAAACGTCAAATAACATGTTAGATAAGTAAGGATCCTTTAGATACATCACAGGAACAACGCTAATAGGTGTTGTTTCGTTCAAAATTATTTCCAGCTTCTGCTGCGTCCGAGAACTTTGTATCTCACATCAGAGTTACTGGAGTCCGTCCAAACGTCAAATAACATGATAGATGAGTAAGGATCGTTTAGATACATCACAGGAACAACGCTAATACGTGTTGTTTCGTTTAAAACTATTTCCAGCTCCTGCTGCGTCCAAGAACTTTGTATCTCACATCAGACTTACTGGAGTCCATCCAAACGTCAAATAACATGTTAGATAAGTAAGGATCGTTTAGATACATCACAGGAACGACGCTAATACGTGTTGTTTCGTTCAAAACTATTTCCAGCTTCTGCTGCGTCCGAAAACTTCGTATCTCACATTAGAGTTACTGGAGTTCATCCAAACGTCAAATAACATGATAGATAAGTAAGGATCGATTAGATACAGCACAGGAACAACGCTAAAACGTGTTGTTTCGTTCAAAACTATTTCCAGCTTCTGCTGCGTCCGATAACTTTGTATCTCACATCAGAGTTACTGGAGTCCGTCCAAACGTCAAATAACATGATAGATGAGTAATGATCGATTAGATACATCACAGGAACAACGCTAATACGTGTTGTTTCGTTTAAAACTATTTCCAGCTTCTGCTGCGTCCGAGAACTTCGTATCTCACGTCAGGGTTACTGGAGTCCATCCAAACGTCAAATAACATGATAAATAAGTAAGGATCGATTAGATACATCACAGGAACAACGCTAATACGTGTTGTTTCGTTTAAAACTATTTCCAGCTTCTGCTGCGTCCGAAAACGTCGTATCTCAAATCAGAGTTACTGGAGTCCATCGAAACGTCAAATAACATGATAGATAAGTAAGGATCGATTAGATACAGCACAGGAACAACGCTAATACGTGTTGTTTCGTTTAAAACTATTTCCAGCTCCTGCTGCGTCCAAAAACTTTGTATCTCACTTCAGACTTACTGGAGTCCATCCAAACGTTAAATAACATGTTAGATAAGTAATGATCGTTTAGATACATCACAGGAACAACGCTAATACGTGTTGTTTCGTTCAAAATTATTTCCAGCTTCTGCTGCGTCCGAGAACTTTGTATCTCACATCAGAGTTACTGGAGTCCGTCCAAACGTCAGATAACATGATAGATGAGTAAGGATCGTTTAGATACATCACAGGAACATCGCTAATGCGTGTTGTTTCGTTTAAAACTATTTCCAGCTTCTGCTGCGTCCGAAAACTTCGTATCTCACATCAGAGTTACTGGAGTCCATCGAAACGTCAAATAACATGATAGATGAGTAAGGATCGATTAGATACATCACAGGAACAACGCTAATAGGTGTTGTTTCGTTCAAAACTATATCCAGCTTCTGCTGCGTCCGAAATCTTTGTATCTCTCATCAGAGTTACTGGAGTCCATCCAAACGTCAAATAACATGATAGATGAGTAAGGATCGATTAGATACATCACAGGAACAACGCTAATAGGTGTTGTTTCGTTCAAAACTATATCCAGCTTCTGCTGCGTCCGAAATCTTTGTATCTCTCATCAGAGTTACTGGAGTCCATCCAAACGTCAAATAACATGATAGATGAGTAAGGATCGATTAGATACATCACAGGAACAACGCTAATACGTGTTGTTTCGTTTAAAACTATTTCCAGCTTCTGCTGCGTCCGAGAACTTCGTATCTCACGTCAGGGTTACTGGAGTCCATCCAAACGTCAAATAACATGATAGATAAGTAAGGATCGATTAGATACATCACAGGAACAACGCTAATGCGTGTTGTTTCGTTTAAAACTATTTCCAGCTTCTGCTGCGTCCGAAAACGTCGTATCTCACATCAGAGCTACTGGAGTCCATCGAAACGCCAAATAACATGATATATGAGTAAGGATCGATTAGATACAGCACAGGAACAACGCTAATACGTGTTGTTTCGTTTAAAACTATTTCCAGCTCCTGCTGCGTCCAAAAACTTTGTATCTCACATCAGACTTACTGGAGTCCATCCAAACGTCAAATAACATGTTAGATAAGTAAGGATCGTTTAGATACATCACAGGAACGACGCTAATACGTGTTGTTTCGTTCAAAACTATTTCCAGCTTCTACTGCGTCCGAGAACTTTGAATCTCTCATCAGAGTTACTGGAGTCCGTCCAAACGTCAATTAACATGATAGGTGAGTAAGGATCGATTAGATACATCACAGGAACAACGCTAATACGTGTTGTTTCGTTTAAAACTATTTCCAGCTCCTGCTGCGTCCCAAAACTTTGTATCTCACATCAGACTTATTGGAGTCCATCCAAACGTCAAATAACATGTTAGATAAGTAAGGATCCTTTAGATACATCACAGGAACAACGCTAATAGGTGTTGTTTCGTTCAAAACTATATCCAGCTTCTGCTGCGTCCGAAATCTTTGTATCTCTCATCAGAGATACTGGAGTCCATCCAAACGTCAAATAACATGATAGATGAGTAAGGATCGATTAGATACATCACAGGAACAACGCTAATACGTGTTGTTTCGTTCAAAACTATTTCCAGCTTCTGCTGCGTCCGAAAATTTCGTATCTCACATTAGAGTTACTGGAGTTCATCCAAACGTCAAATAACATGATAGATAAGTAAGGATCTATTAGACACAGCACAGGAACAACGCTAATATGTGTTGTTTCGTTCAAAACTATTTCCAGCTTCTGCTGCGTCCGATAACTTTGTATCTCACATCAGAGTTACTGGAGTCCGTCCAAACGTCAAATAACATGATAGATGAGTAAGGATCGATTAGATACATCACAGGAACAACGCTAATACGTGTTGTTTCGTTTAAAACTATTTCCAGCTTCTGCTGCGTCCGAAAACGTCGTATCTCACATCAGAGTTACTGGAGTCCATCGAAACGTCAAATAACATGATAGATAAGTAAGGATCGATTAGATACAGCACAGGAACAACGCTAATACCTGTTGTTTCGTTTGAAACTATTTCCAGCTTCAGCTGCGTCCGAGAACTTCGTATCTCACATCAAAGTTACTGGAGTCCATCGAAACGCCAAATAACATGATAAATGAGTAAGGATCGATTAGATAAATCACAGGAACAACGCTAATGCGTGTTGTTTCGTTTAAAACTATTTCCAGCTTCTGCTGCGTCCGAAAAAGTCGTATCTCACATAAGAGCTACTGGAGTCCATCGAAACGCCAAGTAACATTATAGATGAGTAAGGATCGATTAGATACAGCACAGGAACAACGCTAATACGTGTTGTTTCGTTTAAAACTATTTCCAGCTCCTGCTGCGTCCGAGAACTTTGTATCTCACATCAGAGTTACTGGAGTCTGTCCAAACGTCAAATAACATGATAGATGAGTAAGGATCGTTTAGATACATCACAGGAACAACGCTAATACGTGTTGTTTCGTTTAAAACTATTTCCAGCTCCTGCTGCGTCCAAAAACTTTGTATCTCACATCAGACTTACTGGAGTCCATCCAAACGTCAAATAACATGTTAGATAAGTAAGGATCGTTTAGATACATCACAGGAACAACGCTAATACGTGTTGTTTCGTTAAAAACTATTTCCAGCTTCTACTGCGTCCGAGAACTTTGAATATCTCATCAGAGTTACTGGAGTCCGTCCAAACGTCAAATAACATGATAGATGAGTAAGGATCGATTAGATACATCACAGGAACAACGCTAATACGTGTTGTATCGTTTAAAACTATTTCCAGCTTCTGCTGCGTCCGAAAACTTCGTATCTCACATCAGAGTTACTGGAGCCCATCGAAACGTCAAATAACATGATAGATAAGTAAGGATCGATTAGATACAGCACAGGAACAACGCTAATACGTGTTGTTTCGTTTAAAACTATTTCCAGCTCCTGCTGCGTCCCAAAACTTTGTATCTCACATCAGACTTACTGGAGTCCATCCAAACGTCAAATAACATGTTAGATAAGTAAGGATCGATTAGATACATCACAGGAACAACGCTAATAGGTGTTGTTTCGTTCAAAACTATATCCAGCTTCTGCTGCGTCCGAAATCTTTGTATCTCTCATCAGAGTTACTGGAGTCCATACAAACGTCAAATAACATGATAGATGAGTAAGGATCGATTAGATACATCACAGGAACAACGCTAATACGTGTTGATTCGTTTAAAACTATTTCCAGCTTCTGCTGCGTCCGAGAACTTCGTATCTCACGTCAGGGTTACTGGAGTCCATCCAAACGTCAAATAACATGATAGATAAGTAAGGATCGATTAGATACATCACAGGAACAACGCTAATGGGTGTTGTTTCGTTTAAAACTATTTCCAGCTTATGCTGCGTCCGAGAACATCGTATCTCACGTCAGGTTTACTGGAGTCCATCCAAACGTCAAATAACATGATAGATAAGTAAGGATCGATTAGATACATCACAGGAACAACGCTAATACGTGTTGTATCGTTTAAAACTATTTTCAGCTTCTGCTGCGTCCGAAAACTTCGTATCTCACATCAGAGTTACTGGAGTCCATCGAAACGTCAAATAACATGATAGATAAGTAAGGATCGATTAGATACAGCACAGGAACAACGCTAATACGTGTTGTTTCGTTTAAAACTATTTCCAGCTCCTGCTGCGTCCCAAAACTTTGTATCTCACATCAGACTTACAGGAGTCCATCCAAACGTCAAATAACATGTTAGATAAGTAAGGATCCTTTAGATACATCACAGGAACAACGCTAATAGGTGTTGTTTCGTTCAAAATTATTTCCAGCTTCTGCTGCGTCCGAGAACTTCGTATCTCACATTAGAGTTACTGGAGTTCATCCAAACGTCAAATAACATGATAGATAAGTAAGGATCGATTAGATACAGCACAGGAACAACGCTAAAACGTGTTGTTTCGTTCAAAACTATTTCCAGCTTCTGCTGCGTCCGATAACTTTGTATCTCACATCAGAGTTACTGGAGTCCGTCCAAACGTCAAATAACATGATAGATGAGTAAGGATCGATTAGATACAGCACAGGAACAACGCTAATACCTGTTGTTTCGTTTGAAACTATTTCCAGCTTCAGCTGCGTCCGAGAACTTCGAATCTCACATCAAAGTTACTGGAGTCCATCGAAACGCCAAATAACATGATAAATGAGTAAGGATCGATTAGATAAATCACAGGAACAACGCTAATGCGTCTTGTTTCGTTTAAAACTATTTCCAGCTTCTGCTGCGTCCGAAAAAGTCGTATCTCACATAAGAGCTACCGGAGTCCATCGAAACGCCAAGTAACATGATAGATGAGTAAGGATCGATTAGATACAGCACAGGAACAACGCTAATACGTGTTGTTTCGTTTAAAACTATTTCCAGCTCCTGCTGCGACCCAAAACTTTGTATCTCACATCAGACTTACTGGAGTCCATCCAAACTTCAAATAACATGTTAGATAAGTAAGGATCCTTTAGATACATCACAGGAACAACGCTAATAGGTGTTGTTTCGTTCAAAATTATTTCCAGCTTCTGCTGCGTCCGAGAACTTTGTATCTCACATCAGAGTTACTGGAGTCCGTCCAAACGTCAAATAACATGATAGATGAGTAAGGATCGTTTAGATACATCACAGGAACAACGCTAATACGTGTTGTTTCGTTTAAAACTATTTCCAGCTCCTGCTGCGTCCAAAAACTTTGTATCTCACATCAGACTTACTGGAGTCCATCCAAACGTCAAATAACATGTTAGATAAGTAAGGATCGTTTAGATACATCACAGGAACGACGATAATACGTGTTGTTTCGTTCAAAACTATTTCCAGCTTCTGCTGCGTCCGAAAATTTCGTATCTCACATTAGAGTTACTGGAGTTCATCCAAACGTCAAATAACATGATAGATAAGTAAGGATCGATTAGATACAGCACAGGAACAACGCTAATACGTGTCGTTTCGTTCAAAACTATTTCCAGCTTCTGCTGCGTCCGATAACTTTGTATCTCACATCAGAGTTACTGGAGTCCGTCCAAACGTCAAATAACATGATAGATGAGTAAGGATCGATTAGATACATCACAGGAACAACGCTAATACGTGTTGTTTCGTTTAAAACTATTTCCAGCTTCTGCTGCGTCCGAGAACTTCGTATCTCACGTCAGGGTTACTGGAGTCCATCCAAACGTCAAATAACATGATAGATAAGTAAGGATCGATTAGATACATCACAGGAACAACGCTAATACGTGTTGTTTCGTTTAAAACTATTTCCAGCTTCTGCTGCGTCCGAAAACGTCGTATCTCAAATCAGAGTTACTGGAGTCCATCGAAACGTCAAATAACATGATAGATAAGTAAGGATCGATTAGATACAGCACAGGAACAACGCTAATACGTGTTGTTTCGTTTAAAACTATTTCCAGCTCCTGCTGCGTCCAAAAACTTTGTATCTCACATCAGACTTACTGGAGTCCATCCAAACGTTAAATAACATGTTAGATAAGTAATGATCGTTTAGATACATCACAGGAACAACGCTAATACGTGTTGTTTCGTTCAAAATTATTTCCAGCTTCTGCTGCGTCCGAGAACTTTGTATCTCACATCAGAGTTACTGGAGTCCGTCCAAACGTCAAATAACATGATAGATGAGTAAGGATCGTTTAGATACATCACAGGAACATCGCTAATGCGTGTTGTTTCGTTTAAATCTATTTCCAGCTTCTGCTGCGTCCGAAAACATCGTATCTCACATCAGAGTTACTGGAGTCCATCGAAACGTCAAATAACATGATAGATAAGTAAGGATCGATTAGATACAGCACAGGAACAACGCTAATACCTGTTGTTTCGTTTGAAACTATTTCCAGCTTCAGCTGCGTCCGAGAACTTCGTATCTCACATCAAAGTTACTGGAGTCCATCGAAACGCCAAATAACATGATAAATGAGTAAGGATCGATTAGATAAATCACAGGAACAACGCTAATGCGTGTTGTTTCATTTAAAACTATTTCCAGCTTCTGCTGCGTCCGAAAAAGTCGTATCTAACATAAGAGCTACCGGAGTCCATCGAAACGCCAAGTAACATGATAGATGAGTAAGGATCGGTTAGATACAGCACAGGAACAACGCTAATACGTGTTGTTTCGTCTAAAACTATTTCCAGCTCTTGCTGCGTCCGAGAACTTTGTATCTCACATCAGAGTTACTGGAGTCTGTCCAAACGTCAAATAACATGATAGATGAGTAAGGATCGTTTAGATACATCACAGGAACAACGCTAATACGTGTTGTTTCGTTTAAAACTATTTCCAGCTCCTGCTGCGTCCAAAAACTTTGTATCTCACATCAGACTTACTGGAGTCCATCCAAACGTCAAATAACATGTTAGATAAGTAAGGATCGTTTAGATACATCACAGGAACAACGCTAATAGGTGTTGTTTCGTTCAAAACTATATCCAGCTTCTGCTGCGTCCGAAATCTTTGTATCTCTCATCAGAGTTACTGGAGTCCATCCAAACGTCAAATAACATGATAGATGAGTAAGGATCGATTAGATACATCACAGGAACAACGCTAATACGTGTTGTTTCGTTAAAAACTATTTCCAGCTTCTACTGCGTCCGAGAACTTTGAATATCTCATCAGAGTTACTGGAGTCCGTCCAAACGTCAAATAACATGATAGATGAGTAAGGATCGATTAGATACATCACAGGAACAACGCTAATACGTGTTGTATCGTTTAAAACTATTTCCAGCTTCTGCTGCGTCCGAAAACTTCGTATCTCACATCAGAGTTACTGGAGTCCATCGAAACGTCAAATAACATGATAGATAAGTAAGGATCGATTAGATACAGCACAGGAACAACGCTAATACGTGTTGTTTCGTTTAAAACTATTTCCAGCTCCTGCTGCGTCCCAAAACTTTGTATCTCACATCAGACTTACTGGAGTCCATCCAAACGTCAAATAACATGTTAGATAAGTAAGGATCGTTTAGATACATCACAGGAACAACGCTAATAGGTGTTGTTTCGTTCAAAACTATATCCAGCTTCTGCTGCGTCCGAAATCTTTGTATCTCTCATCAGAGTTACTGGAGTCCATCCAAACGTCAAATAACATGATAGATGAGTAAGGATCGATTAGATACATCACAGGAACAACGCTAATACGTGTTGTTTCGTTTAAAACTATATCCAGCTTCTGCTGCGTCCGAGAACTTCGTATCTCACGTCAGGGTTACTGGAGTCCATCCAAACGTCAAATAACATGATAGATAAGTAAGGATCGATTAGATACATCACAGGAACAACGCTAATGCGTGTTGTTTCGTTTAAAACTATTTCCAGCTTATGCTGCGTCCGAGAACATCCTATCTCACGTCAGGTTTACTGGAGTCCATCCAAACGTCAAATAACATGATAGATAAGTAAGGATCGATTAGATACATCACAGGAACAACGCTAATGCGTGTTGTTTCGTTTAAAACTATTTCCAGCTTCTGCTGCGTCCGAAAACGTCGTATCTCACATCAGAGCTACTGGAGTCCATCGAAACGCCAAATAACATGATATATGAGTAAGGATCGATTAGATACAGCACAGGAACAACGCTAATACGTGTTGTTTCGTTTAAAACTATTTCCAGCTCCTGCTGCGTCCAAAAACTTTGTATCTCACATCAGACTTACTGGAGTCCATCCAAACGTCAAATAACATGTTAGATAAGTAAGGATCGTTTAGATACATCACAGGAACGACGCTAATACGTGTTGTTTTGTTCAAAACTATTTCCAGCTTCTGCTGCGTCCGAAAATTTCGTATCTCTCATTAGAGTTACTGGAGTTCATCCAAACGTCAAATAACATGATAGATAAGTAAGGATCGATTAGATACAGCACAGGAACAACGCTAATACGTGTTGTTTCGTTCAAAACTATTTCCAGCTTCTGCTGCGTCCGATAACTTTGTATCTCACATCAGAGTTACTGGAGTCCGTCCAAACGTCAAATAACATGATTGATGAGTAAGGATCGATTATGTACATCACAGGAATAACGCTAATATGTGTTGTTTCGTTTAAAATTATTTCCAGCTGCTGCTGCGTCCGAAAACGTCGTATATCACATCAGAGTTACTGAAGTCCATCGAAACGCCAAATAACATGATAGATGAGTAAGGATCGATTAGATACTACACAGGAACAACGCTAATGCGTGTTGTTTCGTTTAAAACTATTTCCAGCTTCTGCTGCGTCCGAAAAAGTCGTATCTCACATAAGAGCTACCGGAGTCCATCGAAACGCCAAGTAACATGATAGATGAGCAAGGATCGATTAGATACATCACAGGAACAACGCTAATGCGTGTTGTTTCGTTTAAAACTATTTCCAGCTTCTGCTGCGTCCGAGAACTTTGTATCTCACATCAGAGTTACTGGAGTCCGTCCAAACGTCAAATAACATGATAGATGAGTAAGGATCGTTTAGATACATCACAGGAACATCGCTAATGCGTGTTGTTTCGTTTAAAACTATTTCCAGCTTCTGCTGCGTCCGAAAACTTCGTATCTCACATCAGAGTTACTGGAGTCCATCGAAACGTCAAATAACATGATAGATAAGTAAGGATCGATTAGATACAGCACAGGAACAACGCTAATACCTGTTGTTTCGTTTGAAACTATTTCCAGCTTCAGCTGCGTCCGAGAACTTCGTATCTCACATCAAAGTTACTGGAGTCCATCGAAACGCCAAATAACATGATAAATGAGTAAGGATCGATTAGATAAATCACAGGAACAACGCTAATGCGTCTTGTTTCGTTTAAAACTATTTCCAGCTTCTGCTGCGTCCGAAAAAGTCGTATCTCACATAAGAGCTACCGGAGTCCATCGAAACGCCAAGTAACATGATAGATGAGTAAGGATCGATTAGATACAGCACAGGAACAACGCTAATACGTGTTGTTTCGTTTAAAACTATTTCCAGCTCCTGCTGCGACCCAAAACTTTGTATCTCACATCAGACTTACTGGAGTCCATCCAAACGTCAAATAACATGTTAGATAAGTAAGGATCCTTTAGATACATCACAGGAACAACGCCAATAGGTGTTGTTTCGTTCAAAATTATTTCCAGCTTCTGCTGCGTCCGAGAACTTTGTATCTCACATCAGAGTTACTGGAGTCCGTCCAAACGTCAAATAACATGATAGATGAGTAAGGATCGTTTAGATACATCACAGGAACAACGCTAATACGTGTTGTTTCGTTTAAAACTATTTCCAGCTCCTGCTGCGTCCAAAAACTTTGTATCTCACATCAGACTTACTGGAGTCCATCCAAACGTCAAATAACATGTTAGATAAGTAAGGATCGTTTAGATACATCACAGGAACGACGATAATACGTGTTGTTTCGTTCAAAACTATTTCCAGCTTCTGCTGCGTCCGAAAATTTCGTATCTCACATTAGAGTTACTGGAGTTCATCCAAACGTCAAATAACATGATAGATAAGTAAGGATCGATTAGATACAGCACAGGAACAACGCTAATACGTGTCGTTTCGTTCAAAACTATTTCCAGCTTCTGCTGCGTCCGATAACTTTGTATCTCACATCAGAGTTACTGGAGTCCGTCCAAACATCAAATAACATGATAGATGAGTAAGGATCGATTAGATACATCACAGGAACAACGCTAATACGTGTTGTTTCGTTTAAAACTATTTCCAGCTTCTGCTGCGTCCGAAAACGTCGTATCTCAAATCAGAGTTACTGGAGTCCATCGAAACGTCAAATAACATGATAGATAAGTAAGGATCGATTAGATACAGCACAGGAACAACGCTAATACGTGTTGTTTCGTTTAAAACTATTTCCAGCTCCTGCTGCGTCCAAAAACTTTGTATCTCACATCAGACTTACTGGAGTCCTTCCAAACGTTAAATAACATGTTAGATAAGTAATGATCGTTTAGATACATCACAGGAACAACGCTAATACGTGTTGTTTCGTTCAAAATTATTTCCAGCTTCTGCTGCGTCCGAGAACTTTGTATCTCACATCAGAGTTACTGGAGTCCGTCCAAACGTCAAATAACATGATAGATGAGTAAGGATCGTTTAGATACATCACAGGAACATCGCTAATGCGTGTTGTTTCGTTTAAAACTATTTCCAGCTTCTGCTGCGTCCGAAAACATCGTATCTCACATCAGAGTTACTGGAGTCCATCGAAACGTCAAATAACATGATAGATAAGTAAGGATCGATTAGATACAGCACAGGAACAACGCTAATACCTGTTGTTTCGTTTGAAACTATTTCCAGCTTCAGCTGCGTCCGAGAACTTCGTATCTCACATCAAAGTTACTGGAGTCCATCGAAACGCCAAATAACATGATAAATGAGTAAGGATCGATTAGATAAATCACAGGAACAACGCTAATGCGTGTTGTTTCATTTAAAACTATTTCCAGCTTCTGCTGCGTCCGAAAAAGTCGTATCTCACATAAGAGCTACCGGAGTCCATCGAAACGCCAAGTAACATGATAGATGAGTAAGGATCGGTTAGATACAGCACAGGAACAACGCTAATACGTGTTGTTTCGTCTAAAACTATTTCCAGCTCCTGCTGCGTCCGAGAACTTTGTATCTCACATCAGAGTTACTGGAGTCTGTCCAAACGTCAAATAACATGATAGATGAGTAAGGATCGTTTAGATACATCACAGGAACAACGCTAATACGTGTTGTTTCGTTTAAAACTATTTCCAGCTCCTGCTGCGTCCAAAAACTTTGTATCTCACATCAGACTTACTGGAGTCCATCCAAACGTCAAATAACATGTTAGATAAGTAAGGATCGTTTAGATACATCACAGGAACAACGCTAATACGTGTTGTTTCGTTAAAAACTATTTCCAGCTTCTACTGCGTCCGAGAACTTTGAATATCTCATCAGA
The DNA here is from genome assembly GCA_036172665.1 of Prosopocoilus inquinatus. Classification (NCBI taxonomy): domain Eukaryota; kingdom Metazoa; phylum Arthropoda; class Insecta; order Coleoptera; family Lucanidae; genus Prosopocoilus; species Prosopocoilus inquinatus. Next base: position 45,360,777 of record CM069871.1, on the reverse strand, counting down.
GTTACTGGAGTCCGTCCAAACGTCAAATAACATGATAGATGAGTAAGGATCGATTAGATACATCACAGGAACAACGCTAATACGTGTTGTATCGTTTAAAACTATTTCCAGCTTCTGCTGCGTCCGAAAACTTCGTATCTCACATCAGAGTTACTGGAGTCCATCGAAACGTCAAATAACATGATAGATAAGTAAGGATCGATTAGATACAGCACAGGAACAACGCTAATACGTGTTGTTTCGTTTAAAACTATTTCCAGCTCCTGCTGCGTCCCAAAACTTTGTATCTCACATCAGACTTACTGGAGTCCATCCAAACGTCAAATAACATGTTAGATAAGTAAGGATCGTTTAGATTCATCACAGGAACAACGCTAATAGGTGTTGTTTCGTTCAAAACTATATCCAGCTTCTGCTGCGTCCGAAATCTTTTTATCTCTCATCAGAGTTACTGGAGTCCATCCAAACGTCAAATAACATGATAGATGAGTAAGGATCGATTAGATACATCACAGGAACAACGCTAATACGTGTTGTTTCGTTTAAAACTATTTCCAGCTTCTGCTGCGTCCGAGAACTTCGTATCTCACGTCAGGGTTACTGGAGTCCATCCAAACGTCAAATAACATGATAGATAAGTAAGGATCGATTAGATACATCACAGGAACAACGCTAATGCGTGTTGTTTCGTTTAAAACTATTTCCAGCTTATGCTGCGTCCGAGAACATCGTATCTCACGTCAGGTTTACTGGAGTCCATCCAAACGTCAAATAACATGATAGATAAGTAAGGATCGATTAGATACATCACAGGAACAACGCTAATGCGTGTTGTTTCGTTTAAAACTATTTCCAGCTTCTGCTGCGTCCGAAAACGTCGTATCTCACATCAAAGCTACTGGAGTCCATCGAAACGCCAAATAACATGATATATGAGTAAGGATCGATTAGATACAGCACAGGAACAACGCTAATACGTGTTGTTTCGTTTAAAACTATTTCCAGCTCCTGCTGCGTCCAAAAACTTTGTATCTCACATCAGACTTACTGGAGTCCATCCAAACGTCAAATAACATGTTAGATAAGTAAGGATCGTTTAGATACATCACAGGAACGACGCTAATACGTGTTGTTTTGTTCAAAACTATTTCCAGCTTCTGCTGCGTCCGAAAATTTCGTATCTCTCATTAGAGTTACTGGAGTTCATCCAAACGTCAAATAACATGATAGATAAGTAAGGATCGATTAGATACAGCACAGGAACAACGCTAATACGTGTTGTTTCGTTCAAAACTATTTCCAGCTTCTGCTGCGTCCGATAACTTTGTATCTCACATCAGAGTTACTGGAGTCCGTCCAAACGTCAAATAACATGATAGATGAGTAAGGATCGATTATGTACATCACAGGAATAACGCTAATATGTGTTGTTTCGTTTAAAATTATTTCCAGCTGCTGCTGCGTCCGAAAACGTCGTATATCACATCAGAGTTACTGAAGTCCATCGAAACGCCAAATAACATGATAGATGAGTAAGGATCGATTAGATACTACACAGGAACAACGCTAATGCGTGTTGTTTCGTTTAAAACTATTTCCAGCTTCTGCTGCGTCCGAGAACATCGTATCTCACGTCAGGGTTACTGGAGTCCATCCTAACGTCAAATAACATGATAGATAAGTAAGGATCGATTAGATACATCACAGGAACAACGCTAATGCGTGTTGTTTCGTTTAAAACTATTTCCAGCTACTGCTGCGTCCGAAAACGTCGTATCTCACATCAGAGTTACTGGAGTCCGTCCAAACGTCAAATAACATGATAGATGAGTAAGGATCGATTAGATACATCGCAGGAACAACGCTAATGCGTGTTGTTTCGTTTAAAACTATTTCCAGCTTCTGCTGCGTCCGAAAACGTCGTATCTCACATCAGAGCTACTGGAGTCCATCGAAACGCCAAATAACATGATAGATGAGTAAGGGTCGATTAGATACATCACAGGAACAACGCTAATACGTGTTGTTTCATTTAAAACTATTTCCAGCTTCAGCTGCGTCCGAGAACTTTGAATCTCTCATCAGAGTTACTGGAGTCCGTCCAAACGTCAAATAACATGATAGATGAGTAAGGATCGATTAGATACATCACAGGAACAACGCTAATACGTGTTGTTTCGTTTAAAACTATTTCCAGCTTCTGCTGCGTCCGAAAACGTCGTATCTCACATCAGAGCTACTGGAGTCCATCGAAACGCCAAGTAACATGATATATGAGTAAGGATCGATTAGATACAGCACAGGAACAACGCTAATACGTGTTGTTTCGTTTAAAACTATTTCCAGCTTCTACTGCGTCCGAGAACTTTGAATCTCTCATCAGAGTTACTGGAGTCCGTCCAAACGTCAAATAACATGATAGATGAGTAAGGATCGATTAGATACATCACAGGAACAACGCTAATACGTGTTGTTTCGTTTAAAACTATTTCCAGCTTCTGCTGCGTCCGAGAACTTAGTATCTCACATCAGGGATACTGGTGTCCATCCAAACGTCAAATAACATGTTAGATAAGTAAGGATCGTTTAGATACATCACAGGAACGACGCTAATACGTGTTGTTTCGTTCAAAACTATTTCCAGCTTCTGCTGCGTCCGAAAATTTCGTATCTCTCATTAGAGTTACTGGAGTTCATCCAAACGTCAAATAACATGATAGATAAGTAAGGATCGATTAGATACAGCACAGGAACAACGCTAATACGTGTTGTTTCGTTTAAAATTATTTCCAGCTGCTGCTGCGTCCGAAAACGTCGTATATCTCATCAGAGTTACTGAAGTCCATCGAAACGCCAAATAACATGATAGATGAGTAAGGATCGATTAGATACTACACAGGAACAACGCTAATACGTGTTGTTTCGTTCAAAACTATTTCCAGCTTCTGCTGCGTCCGAAATCTTTGTATCTCTCATCAGAGTTACTGGAGTCCATCCAAACGTCAAATAACATGATAGATGAGTAAGGATCGATTAGATACATCACAGGAACAACGCTAATGCGTGTTGTTTCGTTTAAAACGATTTCCAGCTTCTGCTGCGTCCGAGAACTTCGTATCTCACGTCAGGGTTACTGGAGTCCATCCAAACGTCAAATAACATGATAGATAAGTAAGGATCGATTAGATACATCACACAAACAACGCTAATGCGTGTTGTTTCGTTTAAAACTATTTCTAGCTTCAGCTGCGTCCGAAAACGTCGTATCTCACATCAGAGCTACTGGAGTCCATCGAAACGCCAAATAACATGATAGATGAGTAAGGATCGATTAGATACATCACAGGAACAACGCTAATGCGTGTTGTTTAGTTTAAAACTATTTCCAGCTTCTGCTGCGTCCAAAAACTTTGTATCTCACATCAGAGTTACTGGAGTCCATCCAAACGTAAAATAACATGATAGATGAGTAAGGATCGATTAGATATATCACAGGAACAACGCTAATACGTGGTGTTTCGTTTAAAACTATTTCCAGCTTCTGCTGCGTCCGAAAATTTCGTATCTCACATTAGAGTTACTGGAGTCCATCGAAACGTCAAATAACATGATAGATGAGTAAGGATCGATTAGATACATCACAGGAACAACGCTAATGCGTGTTGTTTCGTTTAAAACTATTTCCAGCTTCTGCTGCGTCCGAGAACTTCGTATCTCACGTCAGGGTTACTGGAGTCCATCCAAACGTCAAATAACATAATAGATAAGTAAGAATCGATTAGATACAGCACAGGAACAACGCTAATACATGTTGTTTTGTTTAAAACTATTTCCAGCTCCTGCAGCCTCCCAAAACATTGTATCTCACATCAGACTTACTTGAGTCCATCCAAACATCAAATAACATGGTAGATAAGTAAGGATCGTTTAGATACATCACAGGAACAACGCTAATACGTGTTGTTTCGTTTAAAATTATTTCCAGCTGCTGCTGCGTCCGAAAACGTCGTATATCTCATCAGAGTTACTGAAGTCCATCGAAACGCCAAATAACATGATAGATGAGTAAGGATCGATTAGATACTACACAGGAACAACGCTAATGCGTGTTGTTTCGTTTAAAACTATTTCCAGCTTCTGCTGCGTCCGAAAACTTCGTATCTCACATCAGAGCTACTGGAGTCCATCGAAACGCCAAATAACATGATAGATGAGTAAGGATCGATTAGATACATCACAGGAACAACGCTAATACGTGTTGTTTCATTTAAAACTATTTCCAGCTTCAGCTGCGTCCGAGAACTTCGTATCTCACATCAAAGTTACTGGAGTCCATCGAAACGCCAAATAACATGATAGATGAGTAAGGATCGATTAGACACATCACAGGAACAACGCTAATACGTGTTGTTTCATTTAAAATTATTTCCAGCTTCAGCTGCGTCCGAGAACTTCGTATCTCACATCAAAGTTACTGGAGTCCATCGAAACGCCAAATAACATGATAGATGAGTAAGGATCGATTAGACACATCACAGGAACAACGCTAATACGTGTTGTTTCGTTCAAAACTATTTCCAGCTTCTGCTGCGTCCGAAAACGTCGTATCTCACATCAGAGCTACTGGAGTCCATCGAAACGCCAAATAACATGATATATGAGTTAGGATCGATTAGATACAGCACAGGAACAACGCTAATACGTGTTGTTTCGTTTAAAACTATTTCCAGCTCCTGCTGCGTCCAAAAACTTTGTATCTCACATCAGACTTACTGGAGTCCATCCAAACTTCAAATAACATGTTAGATAAGTAAGGATCGTTTAGATACATCACAGGAACAACGCTAATAGGTGTTGTTTCGTTCAAAACTATTTCCAGCTTCTGCTGCGTCCGAAATCTTTATATCTCTCATCAGAGTTACTGGAGTCCATCCAAACGTCAAATAACATGATAGATGAGTAAGGATCGATTAGATACATCACAGGAACAACGCTAATACGTGTTGTTTCGTTCAAAACTATTTCCAGCTTCTGCTGCGTCCAAAAACATTGTATCTCACATCAGAGTTACTGGAGTCCATCCAAACGTAAAATAACATGATAGATGAGTAAGGATCGATTAGATACATCACAGGAACATCGCTAATAGGTGTTGTTTCGTTCAAAACTATTTCCAGCTTCTGCTGCGTCCGAAATCTTTGTATCTCTCATCAGAGATACTGGAGTCCATCCAAACGTAAAATAACATGATAGATGAGTAAGGATCGATTAGATACATCACAGGAACATCGCTAATAGGTGTTGTTTCGTTTAAAACTATTTCCAGCTTCTGCTGCGTCCGAAAATTTCGTATCTCACATTAGAGTTACTGGAGCCCATCCAAACGTCAAATAACATGATAGATAAGTAAGGATCGATTAGATACAGCACAGGAACAACGCTAATACGTGTTGTTTCGTTTAAAACTATTTCCAGCTTCAGCTGCGTCCGAGAACTTCGTATCTCACATCAAAGTTACTGGAGTCCATCGAAACGCCAAATAGCATGATAGATGAGTAAGGATCGATTAAATACATCACAGGAACAACGCTAATGCGTGTTGTTTCGTTTAAAACTATTTCCAGCTTCTGCTGCGTCCGAAAACGTCGTATCTCACATCAGAGCTACTGGAGTCCATCGAAACGCCAAATAACATGATATATGAGTTAGGATCGATTAGATACAGCACAGGAACAACGCTAATACGTGTTGTTTCGTTTAAAACTATTTCCAGCTCCTGCTGCGTCCAAAAACTTTGTATCTCACATCAGACTTACTGGAGTCCATCCAAACTTCAAATAACATGTTAGATAAGTAAGGATCGTTTAGATACATCACAGGAACAACGCTAATAGGTGTTGTTTCGTTCAAAACTATTTCCAGCTTCTGCTGCGTCCGAAATCTTTATATCTCTCATCAGAGTTACTGGAGTCCATCCAAACGTCAAATAACATGATAGATGAGTAAGGATCGATTAGATACATCACAGGAACAACGCTAATACGTGTTGTTTCGTTTAAAACTATTTCCAGCTTCTGCTGCGTCCGAAAACGTCGTATCTCACATCAGAGTTACTGGAGTCCATCGAAACGCCAAATAACATGATAGATGAGTAAGGATCGATTAGATACATCACAGGAACAACGCTAATGCGTGTTGTTTCGTTTAAAACTATTTCCAGATTCTGCTGCGGCCGAAAACGTCGTATCTCACATCAGAGCTACTGGAGTCCATCGAAACGCCAAATAACATGATAGATGAGTAAGGATCGATTAGATACATCACAGGAACAACGCTAATGCGTGTTGTTTAATTTAAAACTATTTCCAGCTTCTGCTGCGTCCGAAAACGTCGTATCTCACATCAGAGCTACTGGAGTCCATCGAAACGCCAAATAACATGATATATGAGTAAGGATCGATTAGATACAGCACAGGAACAACGCTAATACGTGTTGTTTCGTTTAAAACTATTTCCAGCTCCTGCTGCGTCCAAAAACTTTGTATCTCACATCAGACTTACTGGAGTCCATCCAAACGTCAAATAACATGTTAGATAAGTAAGGATCGTTTAGATACAGATACATCACAGGAACAACGCTAATACGTGTTGTTTCGTTTGAAACTATTTCCAGCTTCTGCTGCGTCCGAAATCTTTGTATCTTACATCAGAGTTACTGGAGTCCATCCAAACGTCAAATAACATGTTAGATAAGTAAGGATCGTTTAGATACATCACAGGAACAACGCTAATAGGTGTTGTTTCGTTCAAAACTATTTCCAGCTTCTGCTGCGTCCGAAATCTTTGTATCTCTCATCAGAGTTACTGGAATCCATCCAAACGTCAAATAACATGATAGATAAGTAAGGATCGATTAGATACATCACAGGAACAACGCTAATGCGTGTTGTTTCGTTTAAAACTATTTCCAGCTTCTGCTGCGTCCGAAAATTTCCTATCTCACATCATAGTTACTGGAGTCCATCGAAACGTCAAATAACATAGTAGATAAGTAAGGATCGATTAGATACATCACAGGAACAACGCTAATACGTGTTGTTTCGTTCAGAACTATTTCCAGCTTCTGCTGCGTCCGAAATCTTTGTATCTCACATCAGAGTTCCTGGAGTCCATCCAAACGTCAAATAACATGATAGATGAGTAAGGATCGATTAGATACATCACAGGAACAACGCTAATACGTGTTGTTTCGTTTAAAACTACTTCCAGCTGCTGCTGCCTCCGAAAACGTCGTATCTCACGTCAGGGTTACTGGAGTCCATCCAAACGTCAAATAAGATGATAGATAAGTAAGGATCGATTAGATACATCACAGGAACAACGCTAATGCGTGTTGTTTCGTTTAAAACTATTTCCAGCTTCTGCTGCGTCCGAAAATTTCCTATCTCACATCATAGTTACTGGAGTCCATCGAAACGTCAAATAACATAGTAGATAAGTAAGAATCGTTTAGATACATCACAGGAACAACGCAAATACGTGTTGTTTCGTTCAAAACTATTTCCAGCTTCTACAGCGTCCGAGAACTTTGAATCTCTCATCAGAGTTACTGGAGTCCGTCCAAACGTCAAATAACATGATAGATGAGTAAGGATCGATTAGATATATCACAGGAACAACGCTAATACGTGTTGTTTCGTTTAAAACTATTTCCAGCTTCTGCTGCGTCCGAGAACTTCGTATCTCACATCAGCGTTACTTATGTCCATCCAAACGTCAAATAACATGATAGATAAGTAAGGATCGATTAGATACATCACAGGAACAACGCTAATGCGTGTTGTTTCGTTTAAAACTATTTCTAGCTTCAGCTGCGTCCGAGAACTTCGTATCTCAAATCAGGGTTACTGGAGTCCATCCAAACGTCAAATAACATGATAGCTAAGTAAGGATAGATTAGATACATCACAGGAACAACGCTAATGCGTGTTGTTTCGTTTAAAACTATTTCCAGCTTCTGCTGGGTTCGAAAACGTCGTATCTCACATCAGAGCTACTGGAGTTCATCGAAACGCCAAGTAACTTGATAGATGAGTAAGGATCGATTAGATACATCACAGGAACAACGCTAATGCGTGTTGTTTCGTTTAAAACTATTTCCAGCTTCTGCTGCGTCCGAAAACGTCGTATCTCACATCATAGCTACTGGAGTCCATCGAAACGCCAAATAACATGAGAGATGAGTAAGGATCGATTAGATACATCACAGGAACAACGCTAATACGTGTTGTTTCATTTAAAACTATTTCCAGCTTCAGCTGCGTCCGAGAACTTCGTATCTCACATCAAAGTTACTGGAGTCCATCGAAACGCCAAATAACATGATAGATGAGTAAGGATAGATTAGATACATCACAGGAACAACGCTAATGCGTGTTGTTTCGTTTAAAACTATTTCCAGCTTCTGCTGCGTCCGAAAACGTCGTATCTCACATCAGAGCTACTGGAGTCCATCGAAACGCCAAATAACATGATAGATGAGTAAGGATCGATTAGATACAGCACAGGAACAACGCTAATGCTTGTTGTTTCGTTTAAAACTATTTCCAGCTTCTGCTGCGTCCGAAAACGTCGTATCTCACATCAGAGCTACTGGAGTCTATCGAAACGCCAAATAACATGATAGATGAGTAAGGATCGATTAGACACATCACAGGAACAACGCTAATACGTGTTGTTTCATTTAAAATTATTTCCAGCTTCAGCTGCGTCCGAGAACTTCGTATCTCACATCAAAGTTACTGGAGTCTATCGAAACGCCAAATAACATTATAGATGAGTAAGGATCGATTAGATACATCACAGGAACAACGCTAATACGTGTTGTTTCGTTCAAAACTATTTCCAGCTTCTGCTGCGTCCAAAAACATTGTATCTCACATCAGAGTTACTGGAGTCCATCCAAACGTAAAATAACATGATAGATGAGTAAGGATCGATTAGATACATCACAGGAACATCGCTAATAGGTGTTGTTTCGTTCAAAACTATTTCCAGCTTCTGCTGCGTCCGAAATCTTTGTATCTCTCATCAGAGATACTGGAGTCCATCCAAACGTAAAATAACATGATAGATGAGTAAGGATCGATTAGATACATCACAGGAACATCGCTAATAGGTGTTGTTTCGTTTAAAACTATTTCCAGCTTCTGCTGCGTCCGAAAATTTCGTATCTCACATTAGAGATACTGGAGTCCATCCAAACGTCAAATAACATGATAGATAAGTAAGGATCGATTAGATACAGCACAGGAACAACGCTAATACGTGTTGTTTGGTTTAAAACTATTTCCAGCTTCAGCTGCGTCCGAGAACTTCGTATCTCACATCAAAGTTACTGGAGTCCATCGAAACGCCAAATAGCATGATAGATGAGTAAGGATCGATTAGATACATCACAGGAACAACGCTAATGCGTGTTGTTTCGTTTAAAACTATTTCCAGCTTCTGCTGCGTCCGAAAACGTCGTATCTCACATCAGAGCTACTGGAGTCCATCGAAACGCCAAATAGCATGATAGATGAGTAAGGATCGATTAGATACAGCACAGGAACAACGCTAATACGTGTTGTTTCGTTTAAAACTATTTCCAGCTCCTGCTGCGTCCAAAAACTTTGTATCTCACATCAGACTTACTGGAGTCCATCCAAACGTCAAATAACATGTTAGATAAGTAAGGATCGTTTAGATACATCACAGGAACAACGCTAATAGGTGTTGTTTCGTTCAAAACTATTTCCAGCTTCTGCTGCGTCCGAAATCTTTATATCTCTCATCAGAGTTACTGGAGTCCATCCAAACGTCAAATAACATGATAGATGAGTAAGGATCGATTAGATACATCACAGGAACAACGCTAATACGTGTTGTTTCGTTTAAAACTATTTCCAGCTTCTGCTGCGTCCGAAAACGTCGTATCTCACATCAGAGCTACTGGAGTCCATCGAAACGCCAAATAACATGATAGATGAGTAAGGATCGATTAGATACATCACAGGAACAACGCTAATGCGTGTTGTTTCGTTTAAAACTATTTCCAGATTCTGCTGCGGCCGAAAACGTCGTATCTCACATCAGAGCTACTGGAGTCCATCGAAACGCCAAATAACATGATAGATGAGCAAGGATCGATTAGATACATCACAGGAACAACGCTAATGCGTGTTGTTTAGTTTAAAACTATTTCCAGCTTCTGCTGCGTCCGAAAACGTCGTATCTCACATCAGAGCTACTGGAGTCCATCGAAACGCCAAATAACATGATATATGAGTAAGGATCGATTAGATACAGCACAGGAACAACGCTAATACGTGTTGTTTCGTTTAAAACTATTTCCAGCTCCTGCTGCGTCCAAAAACTTTGTATCTCACATCAGACTTACTGGAGTCCATCCAAACGTCAAATAACATGTTAGATAAGTAAGGATCGTTTAGATACAGATACATCACAGGAACAGCGCTAATACGTGTTGTTTCGTTTGAAACTATTTCCAGCTTCTGCTGCGTCCGAAATCTTTGTATCTTACATCAGAGTTACTGGAGTCCATCCAAACGTCAAATAACATGTTAGATAAGTAAGGATCGTTTAGATGCATCACAGGAACAACGCTAATAGGTGTTGTTTCGTTCAAAACTATTTCCAGCTTCTGCTGCGTCCGAAATCTTTGTATCTCTCATCAGAGTTACTGGAGTCCATCCAAACGTCAAATAACATGATAGATAAGTAAGGATCGATTAGATACATCACAGGAACAACGCTAATGCGTGTTGTTTCGTTTAAAACTATTTCCAGCTTCTGCTGCGTCCGAAAATTTCGTATCTCACATCATAGTTACTGGAGTCCATCGAAACGTCAAATAACATAGTAGATAAGTAAGGATCGATTAGAAACATCACAGGAACAACGCTAATACGTGTTGTTTCGTTCAAAACTATTTCCAGCTTCTGCTGCGTCCGAAATCTTTGTATCTCACATCAGAGTTCCTGGAGTCCATCCAAACGTCAAATAACATGATAGATGAGTAAGGATCGATTAGATACATCACAGGAACAACGCTAATACGTGTTGTTTCGTTTAAAACTATTTCCAGCTGCTGATGCGTCCGAAAACGTCGTATCTCACGTCAGGGTTATTGGAGTCCATCCAAACGTCAAATAAGATGATAGATAAGTAAGGATCGATTAGATACATCACGGGAAGAACGATAATGCGTGTTGTTTCGTTTAAAACTATTTCCAGCTCCTGCTGCGTCCCAAAACTTTGTATCTTACATCAGACTTACTGGAGTCCATCCAAACGTCAAATAACATGTTAGATAAGTAAGAATCGTTTAGATACATCACAGGAACAACGCAAATACGTGTTGTTTCGTTCAAAACTATTTCCAGCTTCTACAGCGTCCGAGAACTTTGAATCTCTCATCAGTTACTGGAGTCCGTCCAAACTTCAAATAACATGATAGATGAGTAAGGATCGATTAGATATATCACAGGAACAACGCTAATACGTGTTGTTTCGTTTAAAACTATTTCCAGCTTCTGCTGCGTCCGAGAACTTCGTATCTCACATCAGCGTTACTGGTGTCCATCCAAACGTCAAATAACATGATAGATAAGTAAGGATCGATTAGATACATCACAGGAACAACGCTAATGCGTGTTGTTTCGTTTAAAACTATTTCTAGCTTCAGCTGCGTCCGAGAACTTCGTATCTCAAATCAGGGTTACTGGAGTCCATCCAAACGTCAAATAACATGATAGCTAAGTAAGGATAGATTAGATACATCACAGGAACAACGCTAATGCGTGTTGTTTCGTTTAAAACTATTTCCAGCTTCTGCTGCGTCCGAAAACGTCGTATCTCACATCAGAGCTACTGGAGTCCATCGAAACGCCAAGTAACATGATAGATAAGTAAGGATCGATTAGATACATCACAGGAACAACGCTAATGCGTGTTGTTTCGTTTAAAACTATTTCCAGCTTCTGCTGCGTCCGAAAACGTCGTATCTTACATCAGAGTTGCTGGAGTCCATCCAAACGTCAAATAACATGTTAGATAAGTAAGGATCGATTAGATACATCACAGGAACAACGCTAATGCGTGTTGTTTCGTTTAAAACTATTTCCAGCTTCTGCTGCGTCCGAAAACGTCGTATCTCACATCAGAGCTACTGGAGTCCATCGAAACGCCAAATAACATGATAGATGAGTAAGGATCGATTAGATACATCACAGGAACAACGCTAATACGTGTTGTTTCATTTAAAACTATTTCCAGCTTCAGCTGCGTCCGAGAACTTCGTATCTCACATCAAAGTTACTGGAGTCTATCGAAACGCCAAATAACATTATAGATGAGTAAGGATCGATTAGATACATCACAGGAACAACGCTAGTACGTGTTGTTTCGTTCAAAACTATTTCCAGCTTCTGCTGCGTCCAAAAACATTGTATCTCACATCAGAGTTACTGGAGTCCATCCAAACGTAAAATAACATGATAGATGAGTAAGGATCGATTAGATACATCACAGGAACATCGCTAATAGGTGTTCTTTCGTTCAAAACTATTTCCAGCTTCTGCTGCGTCCGAAATCTTTGTATCTCTCATCAGAGATACTGGAGCCCGTCCAAACGTAAAATAACATGATAGATGAGTAAGGATCGATTAGATACATCACAGGAACATCGCTAATAGGTGTTGTTTCGTTTAAAACTATTTCCAGCTTCTGCTGCGTCCGAAAATTTCGTATCTCACATTAGAGTTACTGGAGTCCATCCAAACGTCAAATAACATGATAGATAAGTAAGGATCGATTAGATACAGCACAGGAACAACGCTAATACGTGTTGTTTCGTTTAAAACTATTTCCAGCTTCAGCTGCGTCCGAGAACTTCGTATCTCACATCAAAGTTACTGGAGTCCATCGAAACGCCAAATAGCATGATAGATGAGTAAGGATCGATTAGATACATCACAGGAACAACGCTAATGCGTGTTGTTTCGTTTAAAACTATTTCCAGCTTCTGCTGCGTCCGAAAACGTCGTATCTCACATCAGAGCTACTGGAGTCCATCGAAACGCCAAATAGCATGATAGATGAGTAAGGATCGATTAGATACAGCACAGGAACAACGCTAATACGTGTTGTTTCGTTTAAAACTATTTCCAGCTCCTGCTGCGTCCAAAAACTTTGTATCTCACATCAGACTTACTGGAGTCCATCCAAACGTCAAATAACATGTTAGAAAAGTAAGGATCGTTTAGATACAGCACAGGAACAACGCTAATACGTGTTGTTTCGTTCAAAACTATTTCCAGCTTCTGCTGCGTCCGAAAACGTCGTATCTCACATCAGAGCTACTGGAGTCCATCGAAACGCCAAATAGCATGATAGATGAGTAAGGATCGATTAGATACAGCACAGGAACAACGCTAATGCGTGTTGTTTAGTTTAAAACTATTTCCAGCTTCTGCTGCGTCCGAAAACGTCGTATCTCACATCAGAGCTACTGGAGTCCATCGAAACGCCAAATAACATGATATATGAGTAAGGATCGATTAGATACAGCACAGGAACAACGCTAATACGTGTTGTTTCGTTTATAACTATTTCCAGCTCCTGCTGCGTCCAAAAACTTTGTATCTCACATCAGACTTACTGGAGTCCATCCAAACGTCAAATAACATGTTAGATAAGTAAGGATCGTTTAGATACAGATACATCACAGGAACAGCGCTAATACGTGTTGTTTCGTTTGAAACTATTTCCAGCTTCTGCTGCGTCCGAAATCTTTGTATCTTACATCAGAGTTACTGGAGTCCATCCAAACGTCAAATAACATGTTAGATAAGTAAGGATCGTTTAGATGCATCACAGGAACAACGCTAATAGGTGTTGTTTCGTTCAAAACTATTTCCAGCTTCTGCTGCGTCCGAAATCTTTGTATCTCTCATCAGAGTTACTGGAGTCCATCCAAACGTCAAATAACATGATAGATAAGTAAGGATCGATTAGATACATCACAGGAACAACGCTAATGCGTGTTGTTTCGTTTAAAACTATTTCCAGCTTCTGCTGCGTCCGAAAATTTCGTATCTCACATCATAGTTACTGGAGTCCATCGAAACGTCAAATAACATAGTAGATAAGTATGGATCGATTAGAAACATCACAGGAACAACGCTAATACGTGTTGTTTCGTTCAAAACTATTTCCAGCTTCTGCTGCGTCCGAAATCTTTGTATCTCACATCAGAGTTCCTGGAGTCCATCCAAACGTCAAATAACATGATAGATGAGTAAGGATCGATTAGATACATCACAGGAACAACGCTAATACGTGTTGTTTCGTTTAAAACTATTTCCAGCTGCTGATGCGTCCGAAAACGTCGTATCTCACGTCAGGGTTACTGGAGTCCATCCAAACGTCAAATAAGATGATAGATAAGTAAGGATCGATTAGATACATCACAGGAAGAACGATAATGCGTGTTGTTTCGTTTAAAACTATTTCCAGCTCCTGCTGCGTCCCAAAACTTTGTATCTCACATCAGACTTACTGGAGTCCATCCAAACGTCAAATAACATGTTAGATAAGTAAGAATCGTTTAGATACATCACAGGAACAACGCAAATACGTGTTGTTTCGTTCAAAACTATTTCCAGCTTCTACAGCGTCCGAGAACTTTGAATCTCTCATCAGAGTTACTGGAGTCCGTCCAAACTTCAAATAACATGATAGATGAGTAAGGATCGATTAGATATATCACAGGAACAACGCTAATACGTGTTGTTTCGTTTAAAACTATTTCCAGCTTCTGCTGCGTCCGAGAACTTCGTATCTCACATCAGCGTTACTGGTGTCCATCCAAACGTCAAATAACATGATAGATAAGTAAGGATCGATTAGATACATCACAGGAACAACGCTAATGCGTGTTGTTTCGTTTAAAACTATTTCTAGCTTCAGCTGCGTCCGAGAACTTCGTATCTCAAATCAGGGTTACTGGAGTCCATCCGAACGTCAAATAACATGATAGCTAAGTAAGGATAGATTAGATACATCACAGGAACAACGCTAATGCGTGTTGTTTCGTTTAAAACTATTTCCAGCTTCTGCTGCGTCCGAAAACGTCGTATCTCACATCAGAGCTACTGGAGTCCATCGAAACGCCAAATAACATGATAGATGAGTAAGGATCGATTAGATACATCACAGGAACAACGCTAATGCGTGTTGTTTCGTTTAAAACTATTTCCAGCTTCTGCTGCGTCCGAAAACGTCGTATCTCACATCAAAGTTACTGGAGTCTATCGAAACGCCAAATAACATTATAGATGAGTAAGGATCGATTAGATACATCACAGGAACAACGCTAGTACGTGTTGTTTCGTTCAAAACTATTTCCAGCTTCTGCTGCGTCCAAAAACATTGTATCTCACATCAGAGTTACTGGAGTCCATCCAAACGTAAAATAACATGATAGATGAGTAAGGATCGATTAGATACATCACAGGAACATCGCTAATAGGTGTTCTTTCGTTCAAAACTATTTCCAGCTTCTGCTGCGTCCGAAATCTTTGTATCTCTCATCAGAGATACTGGAGTCCGTCCAAACGTAAAATAACATGATAGATGAGTAAGGATCGATTAGATACATCACAGGAACATCGCTAATAGGTGTTGTTTCGTTTAAAACTATTTCCAGCTTCTGCTGCGTCCGAAAATTTCGTATCTCACATTAGAGTTACTGGAGTCCATCCAAACGTCAAATAACATGATAGATAAGTAAGGATCGATTAGATACAGCACAGGAACAACGCTAATACGTGTTGTTTCGTTTAAAACTATTTCCAGCTTCAGCTGCGTCCGAGAACTTCGTATCTCACATCAAAGTTACTGGAGTCCATCGAAACGCCAAATAGCATGATAGATGAGTAAGGATCGATTAGATACATCACAGGAACAACGCTAATGCGTGTTGTTTCGTTTAAAACTATTTCCAGCTTCTGCTGCGTCCGAAAACGTCGTATCTCACATCAGAGCTACTGGAGTCCATCGAAACGCCAAATAGCATGATAGATGAGTAAGGATAGATTAGATACATCACAGGAACAACGCTAATGCGTGTTGTTTCGTTTAAAACTATTTCCAGCTTCTGCTGCGTCCGAAAACGTCGTATCTCACATCAGAGCTACTGGAGTCCATCGAAACGCCAAATAACATGATAGTTGAGTAAAGATCGATTAGATACAGCACAGGAACAACGCTAATGCGTGTTTTTCGTTTAAAACTATTTCCAGCTTCTGCTGCGTCCGAAAACGTCGTATCTCACATCAGAGCTACTGGAGTCCATCGAAACGCCAAATAACATGATAGATGAGTAAGGATCGATTAGACACATCACAGGAACAACGCTACTACGTGTTGTTTCATTTAAAATTATTTCCAGCTTCAGCTGCGTCCGAGAATTTCGTATCTCACATCAAAGTTACTGGAGTCTATCGAAACGCCAAATAACATTATAGATGAGTAAGGATCGATTAGATACATCACAGGAACAACGCTAATGCGTGTTGTTTCGTTTAAAACTATTTCCAGCTTCTGCTGCGTCCGAAAACGTCGTATCTCACATCAGAGCTACTGGAGTCCGTCCAAACGTCAAATAACATGATAGATGAGTAAGGATCGTGTAGATGTATCACAGGAACATCGCTAATGCGTGTTGTTTCGTTTAAAACTATTTCCAGCTTCTGCTGCGTCCGAGAACTTCGTATCTCACATCAGAGTTACTGGAGTCCATCGAAACGTCAAATAACATGATAGATAAGTAAGGATCGATTAGATATATCACAGGAACAACGCTAATACGTGGTGTTTCGTTTAGAACTATTTCCAGCTTCTGCTGCGTCCGAGAAATTCGTATCTCACATTAGAGTTACTGGAGTCCATCCAAACGTCAAATAACATGATAGATAAGTAAGGATCTATTAGATACATCACAGGAACAACGCTAATGCGTGTTGTTTCGTTTAAAACTATTTCCAGCTTCTACTGCGTCCGAGAACTTTGTATCTCTCATCAGAGTTACTGAAGTCCGTCCAAACGTCAAATAACATGATAGATGAGTAAGGATCGTTTAGATACATCACAGGAACATCGCTAATGCGTGTTGTTTCGTTTAAAACTATTTCCAGCTTCTGATGCGTCCGAAAACTTCGTATCTCACATCAGAGTTACTGGAGTCCATCGAAAAGCCAAATAACATGATAGATAAGTAAGGATCGTTTAGATACATCACAGGAACAACGCTAATTCGTGTTGTTTCGTTTAAAACTATTTCCAGCTCCTGCTGCGTCCAAAAACTTTGTATCTCACATCAGACTTACTGGAGTCCATCCAAACGTCAAATAACATGTTAGATAAGTAAGGATCGATTAGATACATCACAGGAACAACGCTAATGCGTGTTGTTTCGTTTAAAACTATTTCCAGCTTCTGCTGCGTCCGAAAACGTCGTATCTCACATCAGAGCTACTGGAGTCCATCGAAACGCCAAATAACATGATAGATGAGTAAGGATCGATTAGATACATCACAGGAACAACGCTAATACGTGTTGTTTCATTTAAAATTATTTCCAGCTTCAGCTGCGTCCGAGAACTTCGTATCTCACATCAAAGTTACTGGAGTCTATCGAAACGCCAAATAACATTATAGATGAGTAAGGATCGATTAGATACATCACAGGAACAACGCTAATACGTGTTGTTTCGTTCAAAACTATTTCCAGCTTCTGCTGCGTCCAAAAACATTGTATCTCACATCAGAGTTACTGAAGTCCATCCAAACGTAAAATAACATGATAGATGAGTAAGGATCGATTAGATACATCACAGGAACATCGCTAATAGGTGTTGTTTCGTTCAAAACTATTTCCAGCTTCTGCTGCGTCCGAAATCTTTGTATCTCTCATCAGAGATACTGGAGTCCATCCAAACGTAAAATAACATGATAGATGAGTAAGGATCGATTAGATACATCACAGGAACATCGCTAATAGGTGTTGTTTCGTTTAAAACTATTTCCAGCTTCTGCTGCGTCCGAAAATTTCGTATCTCACATTAGAGTTACTGGAGTCCATCCAAACGTCAAATAACATGATAGATAAGTAAGGATCGATTAGATACAGCACAGGAACAACGCTAATACGTGTTGTTTCGTTTAAAACTATTTCCAGCTTCAACTGCGTCCGAGAACTTCGTATCTCACATCAAAGTTACTGGAGTCCATCGAAACGCCAAATAGCATGATAGATGAGTAAGGATCGATTAGATACATCACAGGAACAACGCTAATGCGTGTTGTTTCGTTTAAAACTATTTCCAGCTTCTGCTGCGTCCGAAAACGTCGTATCTCACATCAGAGCTACTGGAGTCCATCGAAACGCCAAATAACATGATATATGAGTTAGGATCGATTAGATACAGCACAGGAACAACGCTAATACGTGTTGTTTCGTTTAAAACTATTTCCAGCTCCTGCTGCGTCCAAAAACTTTGTATCTCACATCAGACTTACTGGAGTCCATCCAAACGTCAAATAACATGTTAGATAAGTAAGGATCGTTTAGATACATCACAGGAACAACGCTAATAGGTGTTGTTTCGTTCAAAACTATTTCCAGCTTCTGCTGCGTCCGAAATCTTTATATCTCTCATCAGAGTCACTGGAGTCCATCCAAACGTCAAATAACATGATAGATGAGTAAGGATCGATTAGATACATCACAGGAACAACGCTAATGCGTGTTGTTTCGTTTAAAACTATTTCCAGCTCCTGCTGCGTCCCAAAACTTTGTATCTCACATCAGACTTACTGGAGTCCATCCAAACGTCAAATAACATGTTAGATAAGTAAGGATCGTTTAGATACATCACAGGAACAACGCTAATAGGTGTTGTTTCGTTCAAAACTATTTCCAGCTTCTGCTGCGTCCGATATCTTTGTATCTCACATCAGAGTTCCTAGAGTACATCCAAACGTCAAATAACATGATAGATGAGTAAGGATCGATTAGATACATCACAGGAACAACGCTAATGCGTGTTGTTTCGGTCAAAACTATTTCCAGCTTCTACTGCGTCCGAGAACTTTTTATCTCTCATCAGAGTTACTGGAGTCCGTCCAAACGTCAAATAACATGATAGATGAGTAAGGATCGTTTAGATACATCACAGGAACATCGCTAATGCGTGTTGTTTCGTTTAAAACTATTTCCAGCTTCTGATGCGTCCGAAAACTTCGTATCTCACATCAGAGTTACTGGAGTCCATCGAAAAGCCAAATAACATGATAGATGAGTAAGGATCGATTAGATACTACACAGGAACAACGCTAATGCGTGTTGTTTCGTTCAAAACTATTTCCAGTTTCTGCTGCGTCCGAAATCTTTGTATCTCTCATCAGAGTTACTGGAGTCCATCCAAACGTCAAATAATATGATAGATGAGTAAGGATCGATTAGATACATCACAGGAACAACGCTAATACGTGTTGTTTCGTTTAAAACTATTTCCAGCTCCTGCTGCGTCCCAAAACTTTGTATCTCACATCAGACTTACTGGAGTCCATCCAAACGTCAAATAACATGTTAGATAAGTAAGGATCGTTTAGATACATCACAGGAACAACGCTAATAGGTGTTGTTTCGTTCAAAACTATTTCCAGCTTCTACTGCGTCCGAGAACTTTGTATCTCTCATCAGAGTTACTGGAGTCCGTCCAAACGTCAAATAACATGATAGATGAGAAAGGATCGATTAGATACATCACAGGAACAACGCTAATACGTGTTGTTTCGTTTAAAACTATTTCCAGCTCCTGCTGCGTCCCAAAACTTTGTATCTCACATCAGACTTACTGGAGTCCATCCAAACGTCAAATAACATGTTAGATAAGTAAGGATCGTTTAGATACATCACAGGAACAACGCTAATACGTGTTGTTTCGTTTAAAACTATTTCCAGCTTCTGCTGCGTCCGAAAACGTCGTATCTCATATCAGAGTTACTGGAGTCCATCGAAACGTCAAATAACATGATAGATAAGTAAGGATCGATTAGATACAGCACAGGAACAACGCTAATATGTGTTGTTTCGTTTAAAACTATTTCCAGCTCCTGCTGCGTCCAAAAACTTTGTATCTCACATCAGACTTACTGGAGCCCATCCAAACGTTAAATAACATGTTAGATAAGTAAGGATCGTTTAGATACATCACAGGAACAACGGTAACACGTGTTGTTACGTTCAAAATTATTTCCAGCTTCTGCTGCGTCCGAGAACTTTGTATCTCACATCAGAGTTACTGGAGTCCGTCCAAACGTCAAATAACATGATAGATGAGTAAGGATCGATTAGATACATCACAGGAACAACGCTAATACGTGTTGTTTCGTTTAAAACTATTTCCAGCTTCTGCTGCGTCCGAGAACTTCGTATCTCACGTCAGGGTTACTGGAGTCCATCCAAACGTCAAATAACATGATAGATAAGTAAGGATCGATTAGATACATCACAGGAACAACGCTAATGGGTGTTGTTTCGTTTAATACTATTTCCAGCTTATGCTGCGTCCGAGAACATCGTATCTCACGTCAGGTTTACTGGAGTCCATCCAAACGTCAAATAACATGATAGATAAGTAAGGATCGATTAGATACATCACAGGAACAACGCTAATGCGTGTTGTTTCGTTTAAAACTATTTCCAGCTTCTCCTGCGTCCGAAAACGTCGTATCTCACATCAGAGCTACTGGACTCCATCGAAACGCCAAATAACATGATATATGAGTAAGGATCGATTAGATACAGCACAGGAACAACGCTAATGCGTGCTGTTTCGTTTAAAACTATTTCCAGCTCCTGCTGCGTCCGAGAACTTTGTATCTCACATCAGAGTTACTGGAGTCTGTCCAAACGTCAAATAACATGATAGATGAGTAAGGATCGTTTAGATACATCACAGGAACAACGCTAATACTTGTTGTTTCGTTTAAAACTATTTCCAGCTCCTGCTGCGTCCAAAAACTTTGTATCTCACATCAGACTTACTGGAGTCCATCCAAACGTCAAATAACATGTTAGATAAGTAAGGATCGTTTAGATACATCACAGGAACAACGCTAATACGTGTTGTTTCGTTCAAAACTATTTCCAGCTTCTACTGCGTCCGAGAACTTTGAATCTCTCATCAGAGTTACTGGAGTCCGTCCAAACGTCAATTAACATGATAGATGAGTAAGGATCGATTAGATACATCACAGGAACAACGCTAATACGTGTTGTATCGTTTAAAACTATTTTCAGCTTCTGCTGCGTCCGAAAACTTCGTATCTCACATCAGAGTTACTGGAGTCCATCGAAACGTCAAATAACATGATAGATAAGTAAGGATCGATTAGATACAGCACAGGAACAACGCTAATACGTGTTGTTTCGTTTAAAACTATTTCCAGCTCCTGCTGCGTCCCAAAACTTTGTATCTCACATCAGACTTACTGGAGTCCATCCAAACGTCAAATAGCATGTTAGATAAGTAAGGATCCTTTAGATACATCACAGGAACAACGCTAATAGGTGTTGTTTCGTTCAAAATTATTTCCAGCTTCTGCTGCGTCCGAGAACTTTGTATCTCACATCAGAGTTACTGGAGTCCGTCCAAACGTCAAATAACATGATAGATGAGTAAGGATCGTTTAGATACATCACAGGAACAACGCTAATACGTGTTGTTTCGTTTAAAACTATTTCCAGCTCCTGCTGCGTCAAAAAACTTTGTATCTCACATCAGACTTACTGGAGTCCATCCAAACGTCAAATAACATGTTAGATAAGTAAGGATCGTTTAGATACATCACAGGAACGACGCTAATACGTGTTGTTTCGTTCAAAACTATTTCCAGCTTCTGCTGCGTCCGAAAATTTCGTATCTCACATTAGAGTTACTGGAGTTCATCCAAACGTCAAATAACATGATAGATAAGTAAGGATCGATTAGATACAGCACAGGAACAACGCTAAAACGTGTTGTTTCGTTCAAAACTATTTCCAGCTTCTGCTGCGTCCGATAACTTTGTATCTCACATCAGAGTTACTGGAGTCCGTCCAAACGTCAAATAACATGATAGATAAGTAAGGATCGATTAGATACAGCACAGGAACAACGCTAATAGGTGTTGTTTCGTTCAAAACTATTTCCAGCTTCTGCTGCGTCCGAAAACGTCGTATCTCACATCAGAGTTACTGGAGTGCATCGAAACGTCAAATAACATGATAGATAAGTAAGGATCGATTAGATACGTCACAGGAACAACGCTAATACGTGTTGTTTCGTTTAAAACTATTTCCAGCTCCTGCTGCGTCCCAAAACTTTGTATCTCACATCAGACTTACTGGAGTCCATCCAAACGTCAAATAACATGTTAGATAAGTAAGGATCGTTTAGATACATCACAGGAACAACGCTAATACGTGTTGTTTCGTTTAAAACTATTTCCAGCTTCTGCTGCGTCCGAAAACGTCGTATCTCACATCAGAGTTACTGGAGTCCATCGAAACGTCAAATAACATGATAGATAAGTAAGGATCGATTAGATACAGCACAGGAACAACGCTAATATGTGTTGTTTCGTTTAAAACTATTTCCAGCTCCTGCTGCGTCCAAAAACTTTGTATCTCACATCAGACTTACTGGAGCCCATCCAAACGTTAAATAACATGTTAGATAAGTAAGGATCGTTTAGATACATCACAGGAACAACGGTAACACGTGTTGTTACGTTCAAAATTATTTCCAGCTTCTGCTGCGTCCGAGAACTTTGTATCTCACATCAGAGTTACTGGAGTCCGTCCAAACGTCAAGTAACATGATAGATGAGTAAGTATCGTTTAGATACATCACAGGAACATCGCTAATGCGTGTTGTTTTTTTAAAACTATTTCCAGCTTCTGCTGCGTCCGAGAACATCGTATCTCACGTCAGGGTTACTGGAGTCCATCCAAACGTCAAATAACATGATAGATAAGTAAGGATCGATTAGATACATCACAGGAACAACGCTAATGCGTGTTGTTTCGTTTAAAACTATTTCCAGTTTCTGCTGCGTCCGAAAACGTCGTATCTCACATCAGAGCTACTGGAGTCCATCGAAACACCAAATAACATGATATATGAGTAAGGATCGATTAGATACAGCACAGGAACAACGCTAATGCGTGTTGTTTCGTTTAAAACTATTTCCAGCTTCTGCTGCGTCCGAGAACTTCGTATCTCACGTCAGGGTTACTGGAGTCCATCCAAACGTCAAATAACATGATAAATAAGTAAGGATCGATTAGATACATCACAGGAACAACGCTAATACGTGTTGTTTCGTTTAAAACTATTTCCAGCTTCTGCTGCGTCCGAAAACGTCGTATCTCAAATCAGAGTTACTGGAGTCCATCGAAACGTCAAATAACATGATAGATAAGTAAGGATCGATTAGATACAGCACAGGAACAACGCTAATACGTGTTGTTTCGTTTAAAACTATTTCCAGCTCCTGCTGCGTCCAAAAACTTTGTATCTCACTTCAGACTTACTGGAGTCCATCCAAACGTTAAATAACATGTTAGATAAGTAATGATCGTTTAGATACATCACAGGAACAACGCTAATACGTGTTGTTTCGTTCAAAATTATTTCCAGCTTCTCCTGCGTCCGAGAACTTTGTATCTCACATCAGAGTTACTGGAGTCCGTCCAAACGTCAAATAACATGATAGATGAGTAAGGATCGTTTAGATACATCACAGGAACATCGCTAATGCGTGTTGTTTCGTTTAAAACTATTTCCAGCTTCTGCTGCGTCCGAAAACATCGTATCTCACATCAGAGTTACTGGAGTCCATCGAAACGTCAAATAACATGATAGATAAGTAAGGATCGATTAGATACAGCACAGGAACAACGCTAATACCTGTTGTTTCGTTTGAAACTATTTCCAGCTTCAGCTGCGTCCGAGAACTTCGTATCTCACATCAAAGTTACTGGAGTCCATCGAAACGCCAAATAACATGATAAATGAGTAAGGATCGATTAGATAAATCACAGGAACAACGCTAATGCGTGTTGTTTCATTTAAAACTATTTCCAGCTTCTGCTGCGTCCGAAAAAGTCGTATCTCACATAAGAGCTACCGGAGTCCATCGAAACGCCAAGTAACATGATAGATGAGTAAGGATCGGTTAGATACAGCACAGGAACAACGCCAATACGTGTTGTTTCGTCTAAAACTATTTCCAGCTCCTGCTGCGTCCGAGAACTTTGTATCTCACATCAGAGTTACTGGAGTCTGTCCAAACGTCAAATAACATGATAGATGAGTAAGGATCGTTTAGATACATCACAGGAACAACGCTAATACGTGTTGTTTCGTTTAAAACTATTTCCAGCTCCTGCTGCGTCCAAAAACTTTGTATCTCACATCAGACTTACTGGAGTCCATCCAAACGTCAAATAACATGTTAGATAAGTAAGGATCGTTTAGATACATCACAGGAACAACGCTAATACGTGTTGTTTCGTTAAAAACTATTTCCAGCTTCTACTGCGTCCGAGAACTTTGAATATCTCATCAGAGTTACTGGAGTCCGTCCAAACGTCAAATAACATGATAGATGAGTAAGGATCGATTAGATACATCACAGGAACAACGCTAATACGTGTTGTATCGTTTAAAACTATTTCCAGCTTCTGCTGCGTCCGAAAACTTCGTATCTCACATCAGAGTTACTGGAGTCCATCGAAACGTCAAGTAACATGATAGATAAGTAAGGATCGATTAGATACAGCACAGGAACAACGCTAATACGTGTTGTTTCGTTTAAAACTATTTCCAGCTCCTGCTGCGTCCCAAAACTTTGTATCTCACATCAGACTTACTGGAGTCCATCCAAACGTCAAATAACATGTTAGATAAGTAAGGATCGTTTAGATACATCACAGGAACAACGCTAATACGTGTTGTTTCGTTTAAAACTATTTCCAGCTTCTGCTGCGTCCGAAAACGTCGTATCTCATATCAGAGTTACTGGAGTCCATCGAAACGTCAAATAACATGATAGATAAGTAAGGATCGATTAGATACAGCACAGGAACAACGCTAATATGTGTTGTTTCGTTTAAAACTATTTCCAGCTCCTGCTGCGTCCAAAAACTTTGTATCTCACATCAGACTTACTGGAGTCCATCCAAACGTCAAATAACATGTTAGATAAGTAAGGATCGTTTAGATACAGCACAGGAACAACGCTAATACGTGTTGTTTCGTCTAAAACTATTTCCAGCTCCTGCTGCGTCCGAGAACTTTGTATCTCACATCAGAGTTACTGGAGTCTGTCCAAACGTCAAATAACATGATAGATGAGTAAGGATCGTTTAGATACATCACAGGAACAACGCTAATACGTGTTGTTTCGTTTAAAACTATTTCCAGCTCCTGCTGCGTCCAAAAACTTTGTATCTCACATCAGACTTACTGGAGTCCATCCAAACGTCAAATAACATGTTAGATAAGTAAGGATCGTTTAGATACATCACAGGAACAACGCTAATACGTGTTGTTTCGTTAAAAACTATTTCCAGCTTCTACTGCGTCCGAGAACTTTGAATATCTCATCAGAGTTACTGGAGTCCGTCCAAACGTCAAATAACATGATAGATGAGTAAGGATCGATTAGATACATCACAGGAACAACGCTAATACGTGTTGTATCGTTTAAAACTATTTCCAGCTTCTGCTGCGTCCGAAAACTTCGTATCTCACATCAGAGTTACTGGAGTCCATCGAAACGTCAAGTAACATGATAGATAAGTAAGGATCGATTAGATACAGCACAGGAACAACGCTAATACGTGTTGTTTCGTTTAAAACTATTTCCAGCTCCTGCTGCGTCCCAAAACTTTGTATCTCACATCAGACTTACTGGAGTCCATCCAAACGTCAAATAACATGTTAGATAAGTAAGGATCGTTTAGATACATCACAGGAACAACGCTAATAGGTGTTGTTTCGTTCAAAACTATTTCCAGCTTCTACTGCGTCCGAGAACTTTGTATCTCTCATCAGAGTTACTGGAGTCCGTCCAAACGTCAAATAACATGATAGATGAGAAAGGATCGATTAGATACATCACAGGAACAACGCTAATACGTGTTGTTTCGTTTAAAACTATTTCCAGCTCCTGCTGCGTCCCAAAACTTTGTATCTCACATCAGACTTACTGGAGTCCATCCAAACGTCAAATAACATTTTAGATAAGTAAGGATCGTTTAGATACATCACAGGAACAACGCTAATACGTGTTGTTTCGTTTAAAACTATTTCCAGCTTCTGCTGCGTCCGAAAACGACGTATCTCATATCAGAGTTACTGGAGTCCATCGAAACGTCAAATAACATGATAGATAAGTAAGGATCGATTAGATACAGCACAGGAACAACGCTAATATGTGTTGTTTCGTTTAAAACTATTTCCAGCTCCTGCTGCGTCCAAAAACTTTGTATCTCACATCAGACTTACTGGAGCCCATCCAAACGTTAAATAACATGTTAGATAAGTAAGGATCGTTTAGATACATCACAGGAACAACGGTAACACGTGTTGTTACGTTCAAAATTATTTCCAGCTTCTGCTGCGTCCGAGAACTTTGTATCTCACATCAGAGTTACTGGAGTCAGTCCAAACGTCAAATAACATGATAGATGAGTAAGGATCGATTAGATACATCACAGGAACAACGCTAATACGTGTTGTTTCGTTTAAAACTATTTCCAGCTTCTGCTGCGTCCGAGAACTTCGTATCTCACGTCAGGGTTACTGGAGTCCATCCAAACGTCAAATAACATGATAGATAAGTAAGGATCGATTAGATACATCACAGGAACAACGCTAATGGGTGTTGTTTCGTTTAAAACTATTTCCAGCTTATGCTGCGTCCGAGAACATCGTATCTCACGTCAGGTTTACTGGAGTCCATCCAAACGTCAAATAACATGATAGATAAGTAAGGATCGATTAGATACATCACAGGAACAACGCTAATGCGTGTTGTTTCGTTTAAAACTATTTCCAGCTTCTCCTGCGTCCGAAAACGTCGTATCTCACATCAGAGCTACTGGACTCCATCGAAACGCCAAATAACATGATATATGAGTAAGGATCGATTAGATACAGCACAGGAACAACGCTAATGCGTGCTGTTTCGTTTAAAACTATTTCCAGCTCCTGCTGCGTCCGAGAACTTTGTATCTCACATCAGAGTTACTGGAGTCTGTCCAAACGTCAAATAACATGATAGATGAGTAAGGATCGTTTAGATACATCACAGGAACAACGCTAATACTTGTTGTTTCGTTTAAAACTATTTCCAGCTCCTGCTGCGTCCAAAAACTTTGTATCTCACATCAGACTTACTGGAGTCCATCCAAACGTCAAATAACATGTTAGATAAGTAAGGATCGTTTAGATACATCACAGGAACAACGCTAATACGTGTTGTTTCGCTCAAAACTATTTCCAGCTTCTACTGCGTCCGAGAACTTTGAATCTCTCATCAGAGTTACTGGAGTCCGTCCAAACGTCAATTAACATGATAGATGAGTAAGGATCGATTAGATACATCACAGGAACAACGCTAATACGTGTTGTATCGTTTAAAACTATTTTCAGTTTCTGCTGCGTCCGAAAACTTCGTATCTCACATCAGAGTTACTGGAGTCCATCGAAACGTCAAATAACATGATAGATAAGTAAGGATCGATTAGATACAGCACAGGAACAACGCTAATACGTGTTGTTTCGTTTAAAACTATTTCCAGCTCCTGCTGCGTCCCAAAACTTTGTATCTCACATCAGACTTACTGGAGTCCATCCAAACGTCAAATAACATGTTAGATAAGTAAGGATCCTTTAGATACATCACAGGAACAACGCTAATAGGTGTTGTTTCGTTCAAAATTATTTCCAGCTTCTGCTGCGTCCGAGAACTTTGTATCTCACATCAGAGTTACTGGAGTCCGTCCAAACGTCAAATAACATGATAGATGAGTAAGGATCGTTTAGATACATCACAGGAACAACGCTAATACGTGTTGTTTCGTTTAAAACTATTTCCAGCTCCTGCTGCGTCCAAAAACTTTGTATCTCACATCAGAGTTACTGGAGTCTGTCCAAACGTCAAATAACATGTTAGATAAGTAAGGATCGTTTAGATACATCACAGGAACGACGCTAATACGTGTTGTTTCGTTCAAAACTATTTCCAGCTTCTGCTGCGTCCGAAAATTTCGTATCTCACATTAGAGTTACTGGAGTTCATCCAAACGTCAAATAACATGATAGATAAGTAAGGATCGATTAGATACAGCACAGGAACAACGCTAAAACGTGTTGTTTCGTTCAAAACTATTTCCAGCTTCTGCTGCGTCCGATAACTTTGTATCTCACATCAGAGTTACTGGAGTCCGTCCAAACGTCAAATAACATGATAGATGAGTAATGATCGATTAGATACATCACAGGAACAACGCTAATACGTGTTGTTTCGTTTAAAACTATTTCCAGCTTCTGCTGCGTCCGAGAACTTCGTATCTCACGTCAGGGTTACTGGAGTCCATCCAAACGTCAAATAACATGATAAATAAGTAAGGATCGATTAGATACATCACAGGAACAACGCTAATACGTGTTGTTTCGTTTAAAACTATTTCCAGCTTCTGCTGCGTCCGAAAACGTCGTATCTCAAATCAGAGTTACTGGAGTCCATCGAAACGTCAAATAACATGATAGATAAGTAAGGATCGATTAGATACAGCACAGGAACAACGCTAATACGTGTTGTTTCGTTTAAAACTATTTCCAGCTCCTGCTGCGTCCAAAAACTTTGTATCTCACTTCAGACTTACTGGAGTCCATCCAAACGTTAAATAACATGTTAGATAAGTAATGATCGTTTAGATACATCACAGGAACAACGCTAATACGTGTTGTTTCGTTCAAAATTATTTCCAGCTTCTCCTGCGTCCGAGAACTTTGTATCTCACATCAGAGTTACTGGAGTCCGTCCAAACGTCAAATAACATGATAAATGAGTAAGGATCGATTAGATAAATCACAGGAACAACGCTAATGCGTGTTGTTTCATTTAAAACTATTTCCAGCTTCTGCTGCGTCCGAAAAAGTCGTATCTCACATAAGAGCTACCGGAGTCCATCGAAACGCCAAGTAACATGATAGATGAGTAAGGATCGGTTAGATACAGCACAGGAACAACGCTAATACGTGTTGTTTCGTCTAAAACTATTTCCAGCTCCTGCTGCGTCCGAGAACTTTGTATCTCACATCAGAGTTACTGGAGTCTGTCCAAACGTCAAATAACATGATAGATGAGTAAGGATCGTTTAGATACATCACAGGAACAACGCTAATACGTGTTGTTTCGTTTAAAACTATTTCCAGCTCCTGCTGCGTCCAAAAACTTTGTATCTCACATCAGACTTACTGGAGTCCATCCAAACGTCAAATAACATGTTAGATAAGTAAGGATCGTTTAGATACATCACAGGAACAACGCTAATACGTGTTGTTTCGTTAAAAACTATTTCCAGCTTCTACTGCGTCCGAGAACTTTGAATATCTCATCAGAGTTACTGGAGTCCGTCCAAACGTCAAATAACATGATAGATGAGTAAGGATCGATTAGATACATCACAGGAACAACGCTAATACGTGTTGTATCGTTTAAAACTATTTCCAGCTTCTGCTGCGTCCGAAAACTTCGTATCTCACATCAGAGTTACTGGAGTCCATCGAAACGTCAAGTAACATGATAGATAAGTAAGGATCGATTAGATACAGCACAGGAACAACGCTAATACGTGTTGTTTCGTTTAAAACTATTTCCAGCTCCTTCTGCGTCCCAAAACTTTGTATCTCACATCAGACTTACTGGAGTCCATCCAAACGTCAAATAACATGTTAGATAAGTAAGGATCGTTTAGATACATCACAGGAACAACGCTAATAGGTGTTGTTTCGTTCAAAACTATATCCAGCTTCTGCTGCGTCCGAAATCTTTGTATCTCTCATCAGAGTTACTGGAGTCCATCCAAACGTCAAATAACATGATAGATGAGTAAGGATCGATTAGATACATCACAGGAACAACGCTAATACGTGTTGTTTCGTTTAAAACTATTTCCAGCTTCTGCTGCGTCCGAGAACTTCGTATCTCACGTCAGGGTTACTGGAGTCCATCCAAACGTCAAATAACATGATAGATAAGTAAGGATCGATTAGATACATCACAGGAACAACGCTAATGCGTGTTGTTTCGTTTAAAACTATTTCCAGCTTCTGCTGCGTCCGAAAACGTCGTATCTCACATCAGAGCTACTGGAGTCCATCGAAACGCCAAATAACATGATATATGAGTAAGGATCGATTAGATACAGCACAGGAACAACGCTAATACGTGTTGTTTCGTTTAAAACTATTTCCAGCTCCTGCTGCGTCCAAAAACTTTGTATCTCACATCAGACTTACTGGAGTACATCCAAACGTCAAATAACATGTTAGATAAGTAAGGATCGATTAGATACAGCACAGGAACAACGCTAATACGTGTTGTTTCGTTCAAAACTATTTCCAGCTTCTGCTGCGTCCGATAACTTTGTATCTCACATCAGAGTTACTGGAGTCCGTCCAAACGTCAAATAACATGATAGATGAGTAAGGATCGATTATGTACATCACAGGAATAACGCTAATATGTGTTGTTTCGTTTAAAATTATTTCCAGCTGCTGCTGCGTCCGAAAACGTCGTATATCACATCAGAGTTACTGAAGTCCATCGAAACGCCAAATAACATGATAGATGAGTAAGGATCGATTAGATACTACACAGGAACAACGCTAATGCGTGTTGTTTCGTTTAAAACTATTTCCAGCTTCTGCTGCGTCCGAGAACATCGTATCTCACGTCAGGGTTACTGGAGTCCATCCTAACGTCAAATAACATGATAGATAAGTAAGGATCGATTAGATACATCACAGGAACAACGCTAATGCGTGTTGTTTCGTTTAAAACTATTTCCAGCTACTGCTGCGTCCGAAAACGTCGTATCTCACATCAGAGTTACTGGAGTCCGTCCAAACGTCAAATAACATGATAGATGAGTAAAGATCGATTAGATACATCACAGGAACAACGCTAATGCGTGTTGTTTCGTTTAAAACTATTTCCAGCTTCTGCTGCGTCCGAAAACGTCGTATCTCACATCAGAGCTACTGGAGTCCATCGAAACGCCAAATAACATGATAGATGAGTAAGGGTCGATTAGATACATCACAGGAACAACGCTAATACGTGTTGTTTCATTTAAAACTATTTCCAGCTTCAGCTGCGTCCGAGAACTTTGAATCTCTCATCAGAGTTACTGGAGTCCGTCCAAACGTCAAATAACATGATAGATGAGTAAGGATCGATTAGATACATCACAGGAACAACGCTAATACGTGTTGTTTCGTTTAAAACTATTTCCAGCTTCTGCTGCGTCCGAAAACGTCGTATCTCACATCAGAGCTACTGGAGTCCATCGAAACGCCAAGTAACATGATATATGAGTAAGGATCGATTAGATACAGCACAGGAACAACGCTAATACGTGTTGTTTCGTTTAAAACTATTTCCAGCTTCTACTGCGTCCGAGAACTTTGAATCTCTCATCAGAGTTACTGGAGTCCGTCCAAACGTCAAATAACATGATAGATGAGTAAGGATCGATTAGATACATCACAGGAACAACGCTAATACGTGTTGTTTCGTTTAAAACTATTTCCAGCTTCTGCTGCGTCCGAGAACTTAGTATCTCACATCAGGGATACTGGTGTCCATCCAAACGTCAAATAACATGTTAGATAAGTAAGGATCGTTTAGATACATCACAGGAACAACACTAATAGGTGTTGTTTCGTTCAAAACTATTTCCAGCTTCTGCTGCGTCCGAAATCTTTGTATCTCTCATCAGAGTTACTGGAGCCCATCCAAACGTCAAGTAACATGATAGATGAGTAAGGATCGATTAGATACTACACAGGAACAACGCGAATGCGTGTTGTTTCGTTTGAAACTATTTCTAGCTTCTGCTGCGTCCGAGAACATCGTATCTCACGTCAGAGTTACTGGAGTCCGTCCGAACGTCAAATAACATGATAGATGAGTAAGGATCGTTTAGATACATCACAGGAACATCGCTAATGCGTGTTGTTTCGTTTAAAACTAATTCCAGCTTCTGCTGCGTCCGAAAACTTCGTATCTCACATCAGAGTTACTGGAGTCCATCGAAACGTCAAATAACATGATAGATAAGTAAGGATCGATTAGATACAGCACAGGAACAACGCTAATACGTGTTGTTTCGTTCAAAATTATTTCCAGCTTCTGCTGCGTCCGAGAACTTTGTATCTCACATCAGAGTTACTGGAGTCCGTCCGAACGTCAAATAACATGATAGATGAGTAAGGATCGTTTAGATACATCACAGGAACATCGCTAATGCGTGTTGTTTCGTTTAAAACTAATTCCAGCTTCTGCTGCGTCCGAAAACTTCGTATCTCACATCAGAGTTACTGGAGTCCATCGAAACGTCAAATAACATGATAGATAAGTAAGGATCGATTAGATACAGCACAGGAACAACGCTAATACGTGTTGTTTCGTTCAAAATTATTTCCAGCCTCTGCTGTGTCCGAGAACTTTGTATCTCACATCAGAGTTACTGGAGTCCGTCCAAACGTCAAATAACATGATAGATGAGTAAGGATCGATTAGATACATCACAGGAACAACGCTAATGCGTGTTGTTTCGTTTAAAACTATTTCCAGCTTCTGCTGCGTCCGAAAACGTCGTATCTCACATCAGAGCTACTGGAGTCCATCGAAACGCCAAATAACATGATAGATGAGTAAAGATCGATTAGATACATCACAGGAACAACGCTAATACGTGTTGTTTCATTTAAAACTATTTCCAGCTTCAGCTGCGTCCGAGAACTTCGTATCTCACATCAAAGTTACTGAAGTCCATCGAAACGCCAAATAACATGATAGATGAGTAAGGATCGATTAGATAGAGCACAGGAACAACGCTAATACGTGTTGTTTCGTTTAAAACTAATTCCAGCTCCTGCTGCGTCCGAGAACTTTGTATCTCACATCAGAGTTACTGGAGTCCGTCCAAACGTCAAATAACATGATAGATGAGTAAGGATCGTTTAGATACATCACAGGAACAACGCTAATACGTGTTGTTTCGTTTAAAACTATTTCCAGCTCCTGCGGCGTCCAAAAACTTTGTATCTCACATCAAAGTTACTGGAGTCCTTCGAAACGCCAAATAACATGATAGATAAGTAAGGATCGATTAGATACAGCACAGGAACAACGCTAATACGTGTTGTTTCGTTTAAAACTATTTCCAGCTCCTGCTGCGTCCAAAAACATTGTATCTCACATCAGTCATACTGGAGTCCATCCAAACGTTAAATAACATGTTAGATAAGTAAGGATCGTTTAGATACATCACAGGAACAACGCTAATACGTGTTGTTTCGTTCAAAATTATTTCCAGCTTCTGCTGCGTCCGAGAACTTTGTATCTCACATCAGAGTTACTGGAGTCCGTCCAAACGTCAAATAACATAATAGATGAGTAAGGATCCTTTAGATACATCACAGGAACATCGCTAATGCGTGTTGTTTCGTTTAAAACTATTTCCAGCTTCTGCTGCGTCCGAAAACTTCGTATCTCACATCAGAGTTACTGGAGTCCATCGAAACGCCAAATAACATGATAGATGAGTAAGGATCGATTAGATTCTACACAGGAACAACGCTAATACGTGTTGTTTCGTTTAAAACTATTTCCAGCTTCTGCTGCGTCCGAGAACATCGTATCTCACGTCAGGGTTTCTGGAGTCCATCCAAACGTCAAATAACATGATAGATAAGTAAGAATCGATTAGATACATCACAGGAACAACGCTAATGCGTGTTGTTTCGTTTAAAACTATTTCCAGCTTCTGCTGCGTCCGAAAACGTCGTATCTCACATCAGAGCTACTGGAGTCCATCGAAACGCCAAATAACATGATATATGAGTTAGGATCGATTAGATACAGCACAGGAACAACGCTAATACGTGTTGTTTCGTTTAAAACTATTTCCAGCTCCTGCTGCGTCCAAAAACTTTGTATCTCACATCAGACTTACTGGAGTCCATCCAAACGTCAAATAACATGTTAGATAAGTAAGGATCGTTTAGATACATCACAGGAACAACGCTAATACGTGTTGTTTCGTTCAAAACTATTTCCAGCTTCTACTGCGTCCGAGAACTTTGTATCTCTCATCAGAGTTACTGGAGTCCGTCCAAACGTCAAATAACATGATAGATGAGTAAGGATCGATTAGATACATCACAGGAACAACGCTAATGCGTGTTGTTTCGTTTAAAACTATTTCCAGCTTCTGCTGCGTCCGAAAACGTCGTATCTCACATCAGAGCTACTGGAGTCCATCGAAACGTCAAATAACATGATTGATATGTAAGGATCGATTAGATACAGCACAGGAACAACGCTAATACGTGTTGTTTCGTTTAAAACTATTTCCAGCTCCTGCTGCGTCCAAAAACTTTGTATCTCACATCAGACTTACTGGAGTCCATCCAAACGTTAAATAACATGTTAGATAAGTAATGATCGTTTAGATACATCACAGGAACAACGCTAATACGTGTTGTTTCATTTAAAACTATTTCCAGCTTCAGCTGCGTCCGAGAACTTCGTATCTCACGTCAAAGTTACTGGAGTCCATCGAAACGCCAAATAACATGATAGATGAGTAAGGATCGATTAGATACATCACAGGAACAACGCTAATGCGTGTTGTTTCGTTTAAAACTATTTCCAGCTTCTGCTGCGTCCGAAAACGTCGTATCTCACATCAGAGCTACTGGAGTCCATCGAAACGCCAAGTAACATGATATATGAGTAAGGATCGATTAGATACATCACAGGAACAACGCTAATACGTGTTGTTTCGTTTAAAACTATTTCCAGCTTCAACTGCGTCCGAGAACTTTGAATCTCTCATCAGAGTTACTGGAGTCCGTCCAGACGTCAAATAACATGATAGATGAGTAAGGATCGATTAGATACATCACAGGAACAACGCTAATACGTGTTGTTTCGTTTAAAACTGTTTCCAGCTTCTGCTGCGTCCGAGAACTTCGTATCTCACATCAGGGTTACTGGTGTCCATCCAAACGTCAAATAACATGTTAGGTAAGTAAGGATCGTTTAGATACATCACAGGAACAACGCTAATAGGTGTTGTTTCGTTCAAAACTATTTCCAGCTTCTGCTGCGTCCGAAATCTTTGTATCTCTCATCAGAGTTACTGGAGTCCATCCAAACGTCAAATAACATGATAGATGAGTAAGGATCGATTAGATACATCACAGGAACAACGCTAATACGTGTTGTTTCGTTTAAAACTATTTCCAGCTTCTGCTGCGTCCGAAAACGTCGTATCTCACATCAGAGTTACTGGAGTCCATCGAAACGTCAAATAACATGATAGATAAGTAAGGATCGATTAGATACAGCACAGGAACAACGCTAATACGTGTTGTTTCGTTTAAAACTATTTCCAGCTCCTGCTGCGTCCAAAAACTTTGTATCTCACATCAGACTTACTGGAGTCCATCCAAACGTTAAATAACATGTTAGATAAGTAAGGATCGTTTAGATACATCACAGGAACAACGCTAATACGTGTTGTTTCGTTCAAAATTATTTCCAGCTTCTGCTGCGTCCGAGAACTTTGTATCTCACATCAGAGTTACTGGAGTCCGTCCAAACGTCAAATAACATGATAGATGAGTAAGGATCGTTTAGATACATCACAGGAACATCGCTAATGCGTGTTGTTTCGTTTAAAACTATTTCCAGTTTCTGCTGCGTCCGAAAACTTCGTATCTCACATCAGAGTTACTGGAGTCCATCGAAACGTCAAATAACATGATAGATAAGTAAGGATCAATTAGATACAGCACAGGAACAACGCTAATACCTGTTGTTTCGTTTGAAACTATTTCCAGCTTCAGCTGCGTCCGAGAACTTCGTGTCTCACATCAAAGTTACTGGAGTCCATCGAAACGCCAAATAACATGATAAATGAGTAAGGATCGATTAGATACATCACAGGAACAACGCTAATGCGTGTTGTTTCGTTTAAAATTATTTCCAGCTTCTGCTGCGTCCGAAAACGTCGTATCTCACATAAGAGCTACTGGAGTCCATCGAAACGCCAAGTAACATGATAGATGAGTAAGGATCGATTAGATACAGCACAGGAACAACGCTAATACGTGTTGTTTCGTTTAAAACTATTTCCAGCTCCTGCTGCGTCCGAGTACTTTGTATCTCACATCAGAGTTACTGGAGTCTGTCCAAGCGTCAAATAACATGATAGATGAGTAAGGATCGTTTAGATACATCACAGGAACAACGCTAATACGTGTTGTATCGTTTAAAACTATTTCCAGCTCCTGCTGCGTCCAAAAACTTTGTATCTCACATCAGACTTACTGGATTCCATAAAAACGTCAAATAACATGTTAGATAAGTAAGGATCGTTTAGATACATCACAGGAACAA
Source organism: Prosopocoilus inquinatus (assembly GCA_036172665.1). NCBI lineage: Eukaryota > Metazoa > Arthropoda > Insecta > Coleoptera > Lucanidae > Prosopocoilus > Prosopocoilus inquinatus. Next base: position 45,323,886 of record CM069871.1, on the reverse strand, counting down.
CGCTAATACGTGTTGTTTCGTTCAAAACTATTTCCAGCTTCTACTGCGTCCGAGAACTTTGAATCTCTCATCAGAGTTACTGGAGTCCGTCCAAACGTCAATTAACATGATAGATGAGTAAGGATCGATTAGATACATCACAGGAAAAACGCTAATACGTGTTGTTTCGTTTAAAACTATTTCCAGCTCCTGCTGCGTCCCAAAACTTTGTATCTCACATCAGACTTACTGGAGTCCATCCAAACGTCAAATAACATGTTAGATAAGTAAGGATCCTTTAGATACATCACAGGAACAACGCTAATAGGTGTTGTTTCGTTCAAAACTATATCCAGCTTCTGCTGCGTCCGAAATCTTTGTATCTCTCATCAGAGATACTGGAGTCCATCCAAACGTCAAATAACATGATAGATGAGTAAGGATCGATTAGATACATCACAGGAACAACGCTAATACGTGTTGTTTCGTTTAAAACTATTTCCAGCTCCTGCTGCGTCCCAAAACTTTGTATCTCACATCAGACTTACTGGAGTCCATCCAAACGTCAAATAACATGTTAGATAAGTAAGGATCCTTTAGATACATCACAGGAACAACGCTAATAGGTGTTGTTTCGTTCAAAACTATATCCAGCTTCTGCTGCGTCCGAAATCTTTGTATCTCTCATCAGAGTTACTGGAGTCCGTCCAAACGTCAAATAACATGATAGATGAGTAAGGATCGATTAGATACATCACAGGAAAAACGCTAATACGTGTTGTTTCGTTTAAAACTATTTCCAGCTTCTGCTGCGTCCGAGAACTTCGTATCTCACGTCAGGGTTACTGGAGTCCATCCAAACGTCAAATAACATGATAGATAAGTAAGGATCGATTAGATACATCACAGGAACAACGCTAATACGTGTTGTTTCGTTTAAAACTATTTCCAGCTTCTGCTGCGTCAGAAAACGTCGTATCTCACATCAGAGTTACTGGAGTCCATCGAAACGTCAAATAACATGATAGATAAGTAAGGATCGTTTAGATACATCACAGGAACAACGCTAATACGTGTTGTTTCGTTCAAAACTATTTCCAGCTTCTACTGCGTCCGAGAACTTTGAATCTCTCATCAGAGTTACTGGAGTCCGTCCAAACGTCAATTAACATGATAGATGAGTAAGGATCGGTTAGATACATCACAGGAACAGCGCTAATACGTGTTGTATCGTTTAAAACTATTTCCAGCTTCTGCTGCGTCCGAAAACGTCGTATCTCACATCAGAGCTACTGGAGTCCATCGAAACGCCAAGTAACATGATATATGAGTAAGGATCGATTAGATACAGCACAGGAACAACGCTAATACGTGTTGTTTCGTTTAAAACTATTTCCAGCTTCTACTGCGTCCGAGAACTTTGAATCTCACATCAGAGTTACTGGAGTCTGTCCAAACGTCAAATAACATGATAGATGAGTAAGGATCGTTTAGATACATCACAGGAACAACGCTAATAGGTGTTGTTTCGTTTAAAACTATTTCCAGCTCCTGCTGCGTCCAAAAACCCTGTATCTCACATCAGACTTACTGGAGTCCATCCAAACGTCAAATAACATGTTAGATAAGTAAGGATCGTTTAGATACATCACAGGAACAACGCTAATACGTGTTGTTTCGTTCAAAACTATTTCCAGCTTCTACTGCGTCCGAGAACTTTGAATCTCTCATCAAAGTTACTGGAGTCCGTCCAAACGTCAACTAACATGATAGATGAGTAAGGATCGATTAGATACATCACAGGAACAACGCTAATACGTGTTGTATCGTTTAAAACTATTTCCAGCTTCTGCTGCGTCCGAAAACGTCGTATCTCACATCAGAGCTACTGGAGTCCATCGAAACGCCAAGTAACATGATATATGAGTAAGGATCGATTAGATACAGCACAGGAACAACGCTAATACGTGTTGTTTCGTCTAAAACTATTTCCAGCTCCTGCTGCGTCCCAAAACTTTGTATCTCACATCAGACTTACTGGAGTCCATCCAAATGTCAAATAACATGTTAGATAAATAAGGATCCTTTAGATACATCACAGGAACAACGCTAATAGGTGTTGTTTCGTTGAAAACTATATCCAGCTTCTGCTGCGTCCGAAATCTTTGTATCTCTCATCAGAGATACTGGAGTCCATCCAAACGTCAAATAACATGATAGATGAGTAAGGATCGATTAGATACATCACAGGAACAACGCTAATACGTGTTGTTTCGTTTAAAACTATTTCCAGCTTCTGCTGCGTCCGAGAACTTCGTATCTCACGTCAGGGTTACTGGAGTCCATCCAAACGTCAAATAACATGATAGATAAGTAAGGATCGATTAGATGCATCACAGGAACAACGCTAATACGTGTTGTTTCGTTTAAAACTATTTCCAGCTTCTGCTGCGTCCGAAAACGTCGTATCTCACATCAGAGTTACTGGAGTCCATCGAAACGTCAAATAACATGATAGATATGTAAGGATCGACTAGATACAGCACAGGAACAACGCTAATACGTGTTGTTTCGTTTAAAACTATTTCCAGCTCCTGCTGCGTCCAAAAACTTTGTATCTCACATCAGACTTACTGGAGTCCATCCAAACGTTAAATAACATGTTAGATAAGTAATGATCGTTTAGATACATCACAGGAACAACGCTAATACGTGTTGTTTCATTTAAAACTATTTCCAGCTTCAGCTGCGTCCGAGAACTTCGTATCTCACGTCAAAGTTACTGGAGTCCATCGAAACGCCAAGTAACAAGATATATGAGTAAGGATCGATTAGATACAGCACAGGAACAACGCTAATACGTGTTGTTTCGTCTAAAACTATTTCCAGCTCCTGCTGCGTCCCAAAACTTTGTATCTCACATCAGACTTACTGGAGTCCATCCAAATGTCAAATAACATGTTAGATAAATAAGGATCCTTTAGATACATCACAGGAACAACGCTAATAGGTGTTGTTTCGTTGAAAACTATATCCAGCTTCTGCTGCGTCCGAAATCTTTGTATCTCACATCAGAGCTACTGGAGTCCATCGAAACGCCAAGTAACATGATATATGAGTAAGGATCGATTAGATACATCACAGGAACAACGCTAATACGTGTTGTTTCGTTTAAAACTATTTCCAGCTTCAACTGCGTCCGATAACTTTGAATCTCTCATCAGAGTTACTGGAGTCCGTCCAAACGTCAAATAACATGATAGATGAGTAAGGATCGATTAGATACATCACAGGAACAACGCTAATACGTGTTGTTTCGTTTAAAACTATTTCCAGCTTCTGCTGCGTCCGAAATCGTCGTATCTCACATCAGAGTTACTGGAGTCCATCGAAACGTCAAATAACATGATAGATAAGTAAGGATCGATTAGATACATCACAGGAACAACGCTAATACGTGTTGTTTCGTTTAAAACTATTTCCAGCTTCTGCTGCGTCCGAAAACGTCGTATCTCACATCAGAGTTACTGGAGTCCATCGAAACGTCAAATAACATGATAGATAAGTAAGGATCGATTAGATACATCACAGGAACAACGCTAATACGTGTTGTTTCGTTCAAAATTATTTCCAGCTTCTGCTGCGTCCGAGAACTTTGTATCTCACATCAGAGTTACTGGAGTCCGTCCAAACGTCAAATAACATGATAGATGAGTAAGTATCGTTTAGATACATCACAGGAACATCGCTAATGCGTGTTGTTTCGTTTAAAACTATTTCCAGTTTCTGCTGCGTCCGAAAACTTCGTATCTCACATCAGAGTTACTGGAGTCCATCGAAACGTCAAATAACATGATAGATAAGTAAGGATCGATTAGATACAGCACAGGAACAACGCTAATACCTGTTGTTTCGTTTGAAACTATTTCCAGCTTCAGCTGCGTCCGAGAACTTCGTATCTCACATCAAAGTTACTGGAGTCCATCGAAACGCCAAATAACATGATAAATGAGTAAGGATCGATTAGATACATCACAGGAACAACGCTAATGCGTGTTGTTTCGTTTAAAACTATTTCCAGCTTCTGCTGCGTCCGAAAACGTCGTATCTCACATAAGAGCTACTGGAGTCCATCGAAACGCCAAGTAACATGATAGATGAGTAAGGATCGATTAGATACAGCACAGGAACAACGCTAATACGTGTTGTTTCGTTTAAAACTATTTCCAGCTTCTGCTGCGTCCGAAAACTTCGTATCTCACATCAGAGTTACTGGAGTCCATCGAAACGTCAAGTAACATGATAGATAAGTAAGGATCGATTAGATACAGCACAGGAACAACGCTAATACGTGTTGTTTCGTTTAAAACTATTTCCAGCTCCTTCTGCGTCCCAAAACTTTGTATCTCACATCAGACTTACTGGAGTCTATCCAAACGTCAAATAACATGTTAGATAAGTAAGGATCGTTTAGATACATCACAGGAACAACGCTAATAGGTGTTGTTTCGTTCAAAACTATATCCAGCTTCTGCTGCGTCCGAAATCTTTGTATCTCTCATCAGAGTTACTGGAGTCCATCCAAACGTCAAATAACATGATAGATGAGTAAGGATCGATTAGATACATCACAGGAACAACGCTAATACGTGTTGTTTCGTTTAAAACTATTTCCAGCTTCTGCTGCGTCCGAGAACTTCGTATCTCACGTCAGGGTTACTGGAGTCCATCCAAACGTCAAATAACATGATAGATAAGTAAGGATCGATTAGATACATCACAGGAACAACGCTAATGCGTGTTGTTTCGTTTAAAACTATTTCCAGCTTATGCTGCGTCCGAGAACATCGTATCTCACGTCAGGTTTACTGGAGTCCATCCAAACGTCAAATAACATGATAGATAAGTAAGGATCGATTAGATACATCACAGGAACAACGCTAATGCGTGTTGTTTCGTTTAAAACTATTTCCAGCTTCTGCTGCGTCCGAAAACGTCGTATCTCACATCAGAGCTACTGGAGTCCATCGAAACGCCAAATAACATGATATATGAGTAAGGATCGATTAGATACAGCACAGGAACAACGCTAATACGTGTTGTTTCGTTTAAAACTATTTCCAGCTCCTGCTGCGTCCAAAAACTTTGTATCTCACATCAGACTTACTGGAGTCCATCCAAACGTCAAATAACATGTTAGATAAGTAAGGATCGATTAGATACAGCACAGGAACAACGCTAATACGTGTTGTTTCGTTCAAAACTATTTCCAGCTTCTGCTGCGTCCGATAACTTTGTATCTCACATCAGAGTTACTGGAGTCCGTCCAAACGTCAAATAACATGATAGATGAGTAAGGATCGATTATGTACATCACAGGAATAACGCTAATATGTGTTGTTTCGTTTAAAATTATTTCCAGCTGCTGCTGCGTCCGAAAACGTCGTATATCACATCAGAGTTACTGAAGTCCATCGAAACGCCAAATAACATGATAGATGAGTAAGGATCGATTAGATACTACACAGGAACAACGCTAATGCGTGTTGTTTCGTTTAAAACTATTTCCAGCTTCTGCTGCGTCCGAGAACATCGTATCTCACGTCAGGGTTACTGGAGTCCATCCTAAGGTCAAATAACATGATAGATAAGTAAGGATCGATTAGATACATCACAGGAACAACGCTAATGCGTGTTGTTTCGTTTAAAACTATTTCCAGCTACTGCTGCGTCCGAAAACGTCGTATCTCACATCAGAGTTACTGGAGTCTGTCCAAACGTCAAATAACATGATAGATGAGTAAAGATCGATTAGATACATCACAGGAACAACGCTAATGCGTGTTGTTTCGTTTAAAACTATTTCCAGCTTCTGCTGCGTCCGAAAACGTCGTATCTCACATCAGAGCTACTGGAGTCCATCGAAACGCCAAATAACATGATAGATGAGTAAGGGTCGATTAGATACATCACAGGAACAACGCTAATACGTGTTGTTTCATTTAAAACTATTTCCAGCTTCAGCTGCGTCCGAGAACTTTGAATCTCTCATCAGAGTTACTGGAGTCCGTCCAAACGTCAAATAACATGATAGATGAGTAAGGATCGATTAGATACATCACAGGAACAACGCTAATACGTGTTGTTTCGTTTAAAACTATTTCCAGCTTCTGCTGCGTCCGAAAACGTCGTATCTCACATCAGAGCTACTGGAGTCCATCGAAACGCCAAGTAACATGATATATGAGTAAGGATCGATTAGATACAGCACAGGAACAACGCTAATACGTGTTGTTTCGTTTAAAACTATTTCCAGCTTCTACTGCGTCCGAGAACTTTGAATCTCTCATCAGAGTTACTGGAGTCCGTCCAAACGTCAAATAACATGATAGATGAGTAAGGATCGATTAGATACATCACAGGAACAACGCTAATACGTGTTGTTTCGTTTAAAACTATTTCCAGCTTCTGCTGCGTCCGAGAACTTAGTATCTCACATCAGGGATACTGGTGTCCATCCAAACGTCAAATAACATGTTAGATAAGTAAGGATCGTTTAGATACATCACAGGAACAACACTAATAGGTGTTGTTTCGTTCAAAACTATTTCCAGCTTCTGCTGCGTCCGAAATCTTTGTATCTCTCATCAGAGTTACTGGAGCCCATCCAAACGTCAAGTAACATGATAGATGAGTAAGGATCGATTAGATACTACACAGGAACAACGCGAATGCGTGTTGTTTCGTTTGAAACTATTTCCAGCTTCTGCTGCGTCCGAGAACATCGTATCTCACGTCAGGGTTACTGGAGTCCATCCAAACGTCAAATAACATGTTAGATAAGTAAGGATCGTTTAGATACATCACAGGAACAACGCTAATACGTGTTGTTTCGTTTAAAACTATTTCCAGCTCCTGCTGCGTCCAAAAACTTTGTATCTCACATCAGACTTACTGGAGTCCATCCAAACGTTAAATAACATGTTAGATAAGTAAGGATCGTTTAGATACATCACAGGAACAACGCTAATACGTGTTGTTTCGTTCAAAATTATTTCCAGCTTCTGCTGCGTCCGAGAACTTTGTATCTCACATCAGAGTTACTGGAGTCCGTCCGAACGTCAAATAACATGATAGATGAGTAAGGATCGTTTAGATACATCACAGGAACATCGCTAATGCGTGTTGTTTCGTTTAAAACTAATTCCAGCTTCTGCTGCGTCCGAAAACTTCGTATCTCACATCAGAGTTACTGGAGTCCATCGAAACGTCAAATAACATGATAGATAAGTAAGGATCGATTAGATACAGCACAGGAACAACGCTAATACGTGTTGTTTCGTTCAAAATTATTTCCAGCCTCTGCTGTGTCCGAGAACTTTGTATCTCACATCAGAGTTACTGGAGTCCGTCCAAACGTCAAATAACATGATAGATGAGTAAGGATCGTTTAGATACATCACAGGAACAACGCTAATGCGTGTTGTTTCGTTTAAAACTATTTCCAGCTTCTGCTGCGTCCGAAAACGTCGTATCTCACATCAGAGCTACTGGAGTCCATCGAAACGCCAAATAACATGATAGATGAGTAAAGATCGATTAGATACATCACAGGAACAACGCTAATACGTGTTGTTTCGTTTAAAACTATTTCCAGCTTCAGCTGCGTCCGAGAACTTCGTATCTCACATCAAAGTTACTGGAGTCCATCGAAACGCCAAATAACATGATAGATGAGTAAGGATCGATTAGATACATCACAGGAACAACGCTAATGCGTGTTGTTTCGTTTAAAACTATTTCCAGCTTCTGCTGCGTCCGAAAACGTCGTATCTCACATCAGAGCTACTGGAGTCCATCGAAACGCCAAATAACATGATAGATGAGTAAAGATCGATTAGATACATCACAGGAACAACGCTAATACGTGTTGTTTCATTTAAAACTATTTCCAGCTTCAGCTGCGTCCGAGAACTTCGTATCTCACATCAAAGTTACTGGAGTCCATCGAAACGCCAAATAACATGATAGATGAGTAAGGATCGATTAGATAGAGCACAGGAACAACGCTAATACGTGTTGTTTCGTTTAAAACTAATTCCAGCTCCTGCTGCGTCCGAGAACTTTGTATCTCACATCAGAGTTACTGGAGTCCGTCCAAACGTCAAATAACATGATAGATGAGTAAGGATCGTTTAGATACATCACAGGAACAACGCTAATACGTGTTGTTTCGTTTAAAACTATTTCCAGCTCCTGCGGCGTCCAAAAACTTTGTATCTCACATCAAAGTTACTGGAGTCCTTCGAAACGCCAAATAACATGATAGATAAGTAAGGATCGATTAGATACAGCACAGGAACAACGCTAATACGTGTTGTTTCGTTTAAAACTATTTCCAGCTCCTGCTGCGTCCAAAAACATTGTATCTCACATCAGTCATACTGGAGTCCATCCAAACGTTAAATAACATGTTAGATAAGTAAGGATCGTTTAGATACATCACAGGAACAACGCTAATACGTGTTGTTTCGTTCAAAATTATTTCCAGCTTCTGCTGCGTCCGAGAACTTTGTATCTCACATCAGAGTTACTGGAGTCCGTCCAAACGTCAAATAACATAATAGATGAGTAAGGATCGTTTAGATACATCACAGGAACATCGCTAATGCGTGTTGTTTCGTTTAAAACTATTTCCAGCTTCTGCTGCGTCCGAAAACTTCGTATCTCACATCAGAGTTACTGGAGTCCATCGAAACGCCAAATAACATGATAGATGAGTAAGGATCGATTAGATTCTACACAGGAACAACGCTAATACGTGTTGTTTCGTTTAAAACTATTTCCAGCTTCTGCTGCGTCCGAGAACATCGTATCTCACGTCAGGGTTACTGGAGTCCATCCAAACGTCAAATAACATGATAGATAAGTAAGAATCGATTAGATACATCACAGGAACAACGCTAATGCGTGTTGTTTCGTTTAAAACTATTTCCAGCTTCTGCTGCGTCCGAAAACGTCGTATCTCACATCAGAGCTACTGGAGTCCATCGAAACGCCAAATAACATGATATATGAGTTAGGATCGATTAGATACAGCACAGGAACAACGCTAATACGTGTTGTTTCGTTTAAAACTATTTCCAGCTCCTGCTGCGTCCAAAAACTTTGTATCTCACATCAGACTTACTGGAGTCCATCCAAACGTCAAATAACATGTTAGATAAGTAAGGATCGTTTAGATACATCACAGGAACAACGCTAATACGTGTTGTTTCGTTCAAAACTATTTCCAGCTTCTACTGCGTCCGAGAACTTTGTATCTCTCATCAGAGTTACTGGAGTCCGTCCAAACGTCAAATAACATGATAGATGAGTAAGGATCGATTAGATACATCACAGGAACAACGCTAATGCGTGTTGTTTCGTTTAAAACTATTTCCAGCTTCTGCTGCGTCCGAAAACGTCGTATCTCACATCAGAGCTACTGGAGTCCATCGAAACGTCAAATAACATGATTGATATGTAAGGATCGATTAGATACAGCACAGGAACAACGCTAATACGTGTTGTTTCGTTTAAAACTATTTCCAGCTCCTGCTGCGTCCAAAAACTTTGTATCTCACATCAGACTTACTGGAGTCCATCCAAACGTTAAATAACATGTTAGATAAGTAATGATCGTTTAGATACATCACAGGAACAACGCTAATACGTGTTGTTTCATTTAAAACTATTTCCAGCTTCAGCTGCGTCCGAGAACTTCGTATCTCACGTCAAAGTTACTGGAGTCCATCGAAACGCCAAATAACATGATAGATGAGTAAGGATCGATTAGATACATCACAGGAACAACGCTAATGCGTGTTGTTTCGTTTAAAACTATTTCCAGCTTCTGCTGCGTCCGAAAACGTCGTATCTCACATCAGAGCTACTGGAGTCCATCGAAACGCCAAGTAACATGATATATGAGTAGGGATCGATTAGATACATCACAGGAACAACGCTAATACGTGTTGTTTCGTTTAAAACTATTTCCAGCTTCAACTGCGTCCGAGAACTTTGAATCTCTCATCAGAGTTACTGGAGTCCGTCCAGACGTCAAATAACATGATAGATGAGTAAGGATCGATTAGATACATCACAGGAACAACGCTAATACGTGTTGTTTCGTTTAAAACTGTTTCCAGCTTCTGCTGCGTCCGAGAACTTCGTATCTCACATCAGGGTTACTGGTGTCCATCCAAACGTCAAATAACATGTTAGATAAGTAAGGATCGTTTAGATACATCACAGGAACAACGCTAATAGGTGTTGTTTCGTTCAAAACTATTTCCAGCTTCTGCTGCGTCCGAAATCTTTGTATCTCTCATCAGAGTTACTGGAGTCCATCCAAACGTCAAATAACATGATAGATGAGTAAGGATCGATTAGATACATCACAGGAACAACGCTAATACGTGTTGTTTCGTTTAAAACTATTTCCAGCTCCTGCTGCGTCCGAGTACTTTGTATCTCACATCAGAGTTACTGGAGTCTGTCCAAGCGTCAAATAACATGATAGATGAGTAAGGATCGTTTAGATACATCACAGGAACAACGCTAATACGTGTTGTATCGTTTAAAACTATTTCCAGCTCCTGCTGCGTCCAAAAACTTTGTATCTCACATCAGACTTACTGGATTCCATAAAAACGTCAAATAACATGTTAGATAAGTAAGGATCGTTTAGATACATCACAGGAACAACGCTAATACGTGTTGTTTCGTTCAAAACTATTTCCAGCTTCTACTGCGTCCGAGAACTTTGAATCTCTCATCAGAGTTACTGGAGTCCGTCCAAACGTCAATTAACATGATAGATGAGTAAGGATCGATTAGATACATCACAGGAAAAACGCTAATACGTGTTGTTTCGTTTAAAACTATTTCCAGCTCCTGCTGCGTCCCAAAACTTTGTATCTCACATCAGACTTACTGGAGTCCATCCAAACGTCAAATAACATGTTAGATAAGTAAGGATCCTTTAGATACATCACAGGAACAACGCTAATAGGTGTTGTTTCGTTCAAAACTATATCCAGCTTCTGCTGCGTCCGAAATCTTTGTATCTCTCATCAGAGATACTGGAGTCCATCCAAACGTCAAATAACATGATAGATGAGTAAGGATCGATTAGATACATCACAGGAACAACGCTAATACGTGTTGTTTCGTTTAAAACTATTTCCAGCTCCTGCTGCGTCCCAAAACTTTGTATCTCACATCAGACTTACTGGAGTCCATCCAAACGTCAAATAACATGTTAGATAAGTAAGGATCCTTTAGATACATCACAGGAACAACGCTAATAGGTGTTGTTTCGTTCAAAACTATATCCAGCTTCTGCTGCGTCCGAAATCTTTGTATCTCTCATCAGAGTTACTGGAGTCCGTCCAAACGTCAAATAACATGATAGATGAGTAAGGATCGATTAGATACATCACAGGAAAAACGCTAATACGTGTTGTTTCGTTTAAAACTATTTCCAGCTTCTGCTGAGTCCGAGAACTTCGTATCTCACGTCAGGGTTACTGGAGTCCATCCAAACGTCAAATAACATGATAGATAAGTAAGGATCGATTAGATACATCACAGGAACAACGCTAATACGTGTTGTTTCGTTTAAAACTATTTCCAGCTTCTGCTGCGTCAGAAAACGTCGTATCTCACATCAGAGTTACTGGAGTCCATCGAAACGTCAAATAACATGATAGATAAGTAAGGATCGTTTAGATACATCACAGGAACAACGCTAATACGTGTTGTTTCGTTCAAAACTATTTCCAGCTTCTACTGCGTCCGAGAACTTTGAATCTCTCATCAGAGTTACTGGAGTCCGTCCAAACGTCAATTAACATGATAGATGAGTAAGGATCGGTTAGATACATCACAGGAACAGCGCTAATACGTGTTGTATCGTTTAAAACTATTTCCAGCTTCTGCTGCGTCCGAAAACGTCGTATCTCACATCAGAGCTACTGGAGTCCATCGAAACGCCAAGTAACATGATATATGAGTAAGGATCGATTAGATACAGCACAGGAACAACGCTAATACGTGTTGTTTCGTTTAAAACTATTTCCAGCTTCTACTGCGTCCGAGAACTTTGAATCTCACATCAGAGTTACTGGAGTCTGTCCAAACGTCAAATAACATGATAGATGAGTAAGGATCGTTTAGATACATCACAGGAACAACGCTAATACGTGTTGTTTCGTTTAAAACTATTTCCAGCTCCTGCTGCGTCCAAAAACCCTGTATCTCACATCAGACTTACTGGAGTCCATCCAAACGTCAAATAACATGTTAGATAAGTAAGGATCGTTTAGATACATCACAGGAACAACGCTAATACGTGTTGTTTCGTTCAAAACTATTTCCAGCTTCTACTGCGTCCGAGAACTTTGAATCTCTCATCAAAGTTACTGGAGTCCGTCCAAACGTCAATTAACATGATAGATGAGTAAGGATCGATTAGATACATCACAGGAACAACGCTAATACGTGTTGTATCGTTTAAAACTATTTCCAGCTTCTGCTGCGTCCGAAAACGTCGTATCTCACATCAGAGCTACTGGAGTCCATCGAAACGCCAAGTAACATGATATATGAGTAAGGATCGATTAGATACAGCACAGGAACAACGCTAATACGTGTTGTTTCGTCTAAAACTATTTCCAGCTCCTGCTGCGTCCCAAAACTTTGTATCTCACATCAGACTTACTGGAGTCCATCCAAATGTCAAATAACATGTTAGATAAATAAGGATCCTTTAGATACATCACAGGAACAACGCTAATAGGTGTTGTTTCGTTGAAAACTATATCCAGCTTCTGCTGCGTCCGAAATCTTTGTATCTCTCATCAGAGATACTGGAGTCCATCCAAACGTCAAATAACATGATAGATGAGTAAGGATCGATTAGATACATCACAGGAACAACGCTAATACGTGTTGTTTCGTTTAAAACTATTTCCAGCTTCTGCTGCGTCCGAGAACTTCGTATCTCACGTCAGGGTTACTGGAGTCCATCCAAACGTCAAATAACATGATAGATAAGTAAGGATCGATTAGATGCATCACAGGAACAACGCTAATACGTGTTGTTTCGTTTAAAACTATTTCCAGCTTCTGCTGCGTCCGAAAACGTCGTATCTCACATCAGAGTTACTGGAGTCCATCGAAACGTCAAATAACATGATAGATATGTAAGGATCGACTAGATACAGCACAGGAACAACGCTAATACGTGTTGTTTCGTTTAAAACTATTTCCAGCTCCTGCTGCGTCCAAAAACTTTGTATCTCACATCAGACTTACTGGAGTCCATCCAAACGTTAAATAACATGTTAGATAAGTAATGATCGTTTAGATATATCACAGGAACAACGCTAATACGTGTTGTTTCATTTAAAACTATTTCCAGCTTCAGCTGCGTCCGAGAACTTCGTATCTCACGTCAAAGTTACTGGAGTCCATCGAAACGCCAAATAACATGATAGATGAGTAAGGATCGATTAGATACATCACAGGAACAACGCTAATGCGTGTTGTTTCGTTTAAAACTATTTCCAGCTTCTGCTGCGTCCGAAAACGTCGTATCTCACATCAGAGCTACTGGAGTCCATCGAAACGCCAAGTAACATGATATATGAGTAAGGATCGATTAGATACATCACAGGAACAACGCTAATACGTGTTGTTTCGTTTAAAACTATTTCCAGCTTCAACTGCGTCCGATAACTTTGAATCTCTCATCAGAGTTACTGGAGTCCGTCCAAACGTCAAATAACATGATAGATGAGTAAGGATCGATTAGATACATCACAGGAACAACGCTAATACGTGTTGTTTCGTTTAAAACTATTTCCAGCTTCTGCTGCGTCCGAAAACGTCGTATCTCACATCAGAGTTACTGGAGTCCATCGAAACGTCAAATAACATGATAGATAAGTAAGGATCGATTAGATACATCACAGGAACAACGCTAATACGTGTTGTTTCGTTTAAAACTATTTCCAGCTTCTGCTGCGTCCGAAAACGTCGTATCTCACATCAGAATTACTGGAGTCCATCGAAACGTCAAATAACATGATAGATAAGTAAGGATCGATTAGATACATCACAGGAACAACGCTAATACGTGTTGTTTCGTTCAAAATTATTTCCAGCTTCTGCTGCGTCCGAGAACTTTGTATCTCACATCAGAGTTACTGGAGTCCGTCCAAACGTCAAATAACATGATAGATGAGTAAGTATCGTTTAGATACATCACAGGAACATCGCTAATGCGTGTTGTTTCGTTTAAAACTATTTCCAGTTTCTGCTGCGTCCGAAAACTTCGTATCTCACATTAGAGTTACTGGAGTCCATCGAAACGTCAAATAACATGATAGATAAGTAAGGATCGATTAGATACAGCACAGGAACAACGCTAATACCTGTTGTTTCGTTTGAAACTATTTCCAGCTTCAGCTGCGTCCGAGAACTTCGTATCTCACATCAAAGTTACTGGAGTCCATCGAAACGCCAAATAACATGATAAATGAGTAAGGATCGATTAGATACATCACAGGAACAACGCTAATGCGTGTTGTTTCGTTTAAAACTATTTCCAGCTTCTGCTGCGTCCGAAAACGTCGTATCTCACATAAGAGCTACTGGAGTCCATCGAAACGCCAAGTAACATGATAGATGAGTAAGGATCGATTAGATACAGCACAGGAACAACGCTAATACGTGTTGTTTCGTTTAAAACTATTTCCAGCTCCTGCTGCGTCCGAGTACTTTGTATCTCACATCAGAGTTACTGGAGTCTGTCCAAACGTCAAATAACATGATAGATGAGTAAGGATCGTTTAGATACATCACAGGAACAACGCTAATACGTGTTGTTTCGTTTAAAACTATTTCCAGCTCCTGCTGCGTCCAAAAACTTTGTATCTCACATCAGACTTACTGGATTCCATCCAAACGTCAAATAACATGTTAGATAAGTAAGGATCGTTTAGATACATCACAGGAACAACGCTAATACGTGTTGTTTCGTTCAAAACTATTTCCAGCTTCTACTGCGTCCGAGAACTTTGAATCTCTCATCAGAGTTAATGGAGTCCGTCCAAACGTCAATTAACATGATAGATGAGTAAGGATCGATTAGATACATCACAGGAACAACGCTAATACGTGTTGTTTCGTTTAAAACTATTTCCAGCTCCTGCTGCGTCCCAAAACTTTGTATCTCACATCGGACTTACTGGAGTCCATCCAAACGTCAAATAACATGTTAGATAAGTAAGGATCCTTTAGATACATCACAGGAACAACGCTAATAGGTATTGTTTCGTTCAAAACTATATCCAGCTTCTGCTGCGTCCGAAATCTTTGTATCTCTCATCAGAGATACTGGAGTCCATCCAAACGTCAAATAAAATGATAGCTGAGTAAGGATCTATTAGATACATCACAGAAACAACGCTAATACGTGTTGTTTCGTTTAAAACTATTTCCAGCTTCTGCTGCGTCCGAGAACTTCGTATCTCACGTCAGGGTTACTGGAGTCCATCCAAACGTCAAATAACATGATAGATAAGTAAGGATCGATTAGATACATCACAGGAACAACGCTAATACGTGTTGTTTCGTTTAAAACTATTTCCAGCTTCTGCTGCGTCCGAAAACGTCGTATCTCACATCAGAGTTACTGGAGTCCATCGAAACGTCAAATAACATGATAGATAAGTAAGGATCGATTAGATACAGCACAGGAACAACGCTAATACGTGTTGTTTCGTTTAAAACTATTTCCAGCTATTGCTGCGTCCAAAAACTTTGTATCTCACATCAGACTTACTGGAGTCCATCCAAACGTCAAATAACATGTTAGATAAGTAAGGATCGTTTAGATACATCACAGGAACAACGCTAATACGTGTTGTTTCGTTCAAAACTATTTCCAGCTTCTGCTGCGTCCGAGAACTTTGTATCTCACATCAGAGTTACTGGAGTCCGTCCAAACGTCAAATAACATGATAGATGAGTAAGGATCGTTTAGATACATCACAGGAACATCGCTAATGCGTGTTGTTTCGTTTAAAACTATTTCCAGCTTCTGCTGCGTCCGAAAACTTCGTATCTCACATCAGAGTTACTGGAGTCCATCGAAAAGTCAAATAACATGATAGATAAGTAAGGATCGATTAGATACAGCACAGGAACAACGCTAATACCTGTTGTTTCGTTTGAAACTATTTCCAGCTTCAGCTGCGTCCGAGAACTTCGTATCTCACATCAAAGTTACTGGAGTCCATCGAAACGCCAAATAACATGATAAATGAGTAAGGATCGATTAGATACAGCACAGGAACAACGCTAATACGGGTTGTTTCGTTTAAAACTATTTCCAGCTCCTGCTGCGTCCCAAAACTTTGTATCTCACATCAGACTTACTGGAGTCCATCCAAACGTCAAATAACATGATAGATGAGTAAGGATCGATTAGATACATCACAGGAACAACGCTAATACGTGTTGTTTCGTTTAAAACTATTTCCAGCTTCTGCTGCGTCCGAGAACTTCGTATCTCACGTCAGGGTTACTGGAGTCCATCCAAACGTCAAATAACATGTTAGATAAGTAAGGATCGATTAGATACATCACAGGAACAACGCTAATGCGTGTTGTTTCGTTTAAAACTATTTCCAGCTTATGCTGCGTCCGAGAACATCGTATCTCACGTCAGGTTTACTGGAGTCCATCCAAACGTCAAATAACATGATAGATAAGTAAGGATCGATTAGACACATCACAGGAACAACGCTAATGCGTGTTGTTTCGTTTAAAACTATTTCCAGCTTCTGCTGCGTCCGAAAACGTCGTATCTCACATCAGAGCTACTGGAGTCCATCGAAACGCCAAATAACATGATATATGAGTAAGGATCGATTAGATACAGCACAGGAACAACGCTAATACGTGTTGTTTCGTTTAAAACTATTTCCAGCTCCTGCTGCGTCCAAAAACTTTGTATCTCACATCAGACTTACTGGAGTCCATCCAAACGTCAAATAACATGTTAGATAAGTAAGGATCGTTTAGATACATCACAGGAACGACGCTAATACGTGTTGTTTCGTTCAAAACTATTTCCAGCTTCTGCTGCGTCCGAAAATTTCGTATCTCACATTAGAGTTACTGGAGTTCATCCAAACGTCAAATAACATGATAGATAAGTAAGGATCGATTAGATACAGCACAGGAACAACGCTAATACGTGTTGTTTCGTTTAAAACTATTTCCAGCTTCTGCTGCGTCCGAGAACTTCGTATCTCACGTCAGGGTTACTGGAGTCCATCCAAACGTCAAATAACATGATAGATAAGTAAGGATCGATTAGATACATCACAGGAACAACGCTAATGCGTGTTGTTTCGTTTAAAACTATTTCCAGCTTATGCTGCGTCCGAGAACATCGTATCTCACGTCAGGTTTACTGGAGTCCATCCAAACGTCAAATAACATGATAGATAAGTAAGGATCGATTAGACACATCACAGGAACAACGCTAATGCGTGTTGTTTCGTTTAAAACTATTTCCAGCTTCTGCTGCGTCCGAAAACGTCGTATCTCACATCAGAGCTACTGGAGTCCATCGAAACGCCAAATAACATGATATATGAGTAAGGATCGATTAGATACAGCACAGGAACAACGCTAATACGTGTTGTTTCGTTTAAAACTATTTCCAGCTCCTGCTGCGTCCAAAAACTTTGTATCTCACATCAGACTTACTGGAGTCCATCCAAACGTCAAATAACATGTTAGATAAGTAAGGATCGTTTAGATACATCACAGGAACGACGCTAATACGTGTTGTTTCGTTCAAAACTATTTCCAGCTTCTGCTGCGTCCGAAAATTTCGTATCTCACATTAGAGTTACTGGAGTTCATCCAAACGTCAAATAACATGATAGATAAGTAAGGATCGATTAGATACAGCACAGGAACAACGCTAATACGTGTTGTTTCGTTTAAAACTATTTCCAGCTCCTGCTGCGTCCAAAAACTTTGTATCTCACATCAGACTTACTGGATTCCATCCAAACGTCAAATAACATGTTAGATAAGTAAGGATCGTTTAGATACATCACAGGAACAACGCTAATACGTGTTGTTTCGTTCAAAACTATTTCCAGCTTCTACTGCGTCCGAGAACTTTGAATCTCTCATCAGAGTTACTGGAGTCCGTCCAAACGTCAATTAACATGATAGATGAGTAAGGATCGATTAGATACATCACAGGAACAACGCTAATACGTGTTGTTTCGTTTAAAACTATTTCCAGCTCCTGCTGCGTCCCAAAACTTTGTATCTCACATCAGACTTACTGGAGTCCATCCAAACGTCAAATAACATGTTAGATAAGTAAGGATCCTTTAGATACATCACAGGAACAACGCTAATAGGTGTTGTTTCGTTCAAAACTATATCCAGCTTCTGCTGCGTCCGAAATCTTTGTATCTCTCATCAGAGATACTGGAGTCCATCCAAACGTCAAATAACATGATAGATGAGTAAGGATCGATTAGATACATCACAGGAACAACGCTAATACGTGTTGTTTCGTTTAAAACTATTTCCAGCTTCTGCTGCGTCCGAGAACTTCGTATCTCACGTCAGGGTTACTGGAGTCCATCCAAACCTCAAATAACATGATAGATAAGTAAGGATCGATTAGATACATCACAGGAACAACGCTAATACGTGTTGTTTCGTTTAAAACTATTTCCAGCTTCTGCTGCATCCGAAAACGTCGTATCTCACATCAGAGTTACTGGAGTCCATCGAAACGTCAAATAACATGATAGATAAGTAAGGATCGATTAGATACAGCACAGGAACAATGCTAATACGTGTTGTTTCGTTTAAAACTATTTCCAGCTCCTGCTGCGTCCAAAAACTTTGTATCTCACATCAGACTTACTGGAGTCCATCCAAACGTCAAATAACATGTTAGATAAGTAAGGATCGTTTAGATACATCACAGGAACAACGCTAATACGTGTTGTTTCGTTCAAAACTATTTCCAGCTTCTTCTGCGTCCGAGAACTTTGTATCTCACATCAGAGTTACTGGAGTCCGTCCAAACGTCAAATAACATGATAGATGAGTAAGGATCGTTTAGATACATCACAGGAACATCGCTAATGCGTGTTGTTTCGTTTAAAACTATTTCCAGCTTCTGCTGCGTCCGAAAACTTCGTATCTCACATCAGAGTTACTGGAGTCCATCGAAACGTCAAATAACATGATAGATAAGTAAGGATCGATTAGATACAGCACAGGAACAACGCTAATACCTGTTGTTTCGTTTGAAACTATTTCCAGCTTCAGCTGCGTCCGAGAACTTCGTATCTCACATCAAAGTTACTGGAGTCCATCGAAACGCCAAATAACATGATAAATGAGTAAGGATCGATTAGATACATCACAGGAACAACGCTAATGCGTGTTGTTTCGTTTAAAACTATTTCCAGCTCCTGCTGCGTCCGAGAACTTTGTATCTCACATCAGAGTTACTGGAGTCTGTCCAAACGTCAAATAACATGATAGATGAGTAAGGATCGTTTAGATACATCACAGGAACAACGCTAATACGTGTTGTTTCGTTTAAAACTATTTCCAGCTCCTGCTGCGTCCAAAAACTTTGTATCTCACGTCAGGGTTACTGGAGTCCATCCAAACGTCAAATAACATGATAGATAAGTAAGGATCGATTAGATACATCACAGGAACAACGCTAATGCGTGTTGTTTCGTTTAAAACTATTTCCAGCTTATGCTGCGTCCGAGAACATCGTATCTCACGTCAGGTTTACTGGAGTCCATCCAAACGTCAAATAACATGATAGATAAGTAAGGATCGATTAGACACATCACAGGAACAACGCTAATGCGTGTTGTTTCGTTTAAAACTATTTCCAGCTTCTGCTGCGTCCGAAAACGTCGTATCTCACATCAGAGTTACTGGAGTCCATCGAAACGCCAAATAACATGATATATGAGTAAGGATCGATTAGATACAGCACAGGAACAACGCTAATACGTGTTGTTTCGTTTAAAACTATTTCCAGCTCCTGCTGCGTCCAAAAACTTTGTATCTCACATCAGACTTACTGGAGTCCATCCAAACGTCAAATAACATGTTAGATAAGTAAGGATCGTTTAGATACATCACAGGAACGACGCTAATACGTGTTGTTTCGTTCAAAACTATTTCCAGCTTCTGCTGCGTCCGAAAATTTCGTATCTCACATTAGAGTTACTGGAGTTCATCCAAACGTCAAATAACATGATAGATAAGTAAGGATCGATTAGATACAGCACAGGAACAACGCTAATACGTGTTGTTTCGTTTAAAACTATTTCCAGCTCCTGCTGCGTCCAAAAACTTTGTATCTCACATCAGACTTACTGGATTCCATCCAAACGTCAAATAACATGTTAGATAAGTAAGGATCGTTTAGATACATCACAGGAACAACGCTAATACGTGTTGTTTCGTTCAAAACTATTTCCAGCTTCTACTGCGTCCGAGAACTTTGAATCTCTCATCAGAGTTACTGGAGTCCGTCCAAACGTCAATTAACATGATAGATGAGTAAGGATCGATTAGATACATCACAGGAACAACGCTAATACGTGTTGTTTCGTTTAAAACTATTTCCAGCTCCTGCTGCGTCCCAAAACTTTGTATCTCACATCAGACTTACTGGAGTCCATCCAAACGTCAAATAACATGTTAGATAAGTAAGGATCCTTTAGATACATCACAGGAACAACGCTAATAGGTGTTGTTTCGTTCAAAACTATATCCAGCTTCTGCTGCGTCCGAAATCTTTGTATCTCTCATCAGAGATACTGGAGTCCATCCAAACGTCAAATAACATTCTAGATGAGTAAGGATCGATTAGATACATCACAGGAACAACGCTAATACGTGTTGTTTCGTTTAAAACTATTTCCAGCTTCTGCTGCGTCCGAGAACTTCGTATCTCACGTCAGGGTTACTGGAGTCCATCCAAACCTCAAATAACATGATAGATAAGTAAGGATCGATTAGATACATCACAGGAACAACGCTAATACGTGTTGTTTCGTTTAAAACTATTTCCAGCTTCTGCTGCATCCGAAAACGTCGTATCTCACATCAGAGTTACTGGAGTCCATCGAAACGTCAAATAACATGATAGATAAGTTTGGATCGATTAGATACAGCACAGGAACAACGCTAATACGTGTTGTTTCGTTTAAAACTATTTCCAGCTCCTGCTGCGTCCAAAAACTTTGTATCTCACATCAGACTTACTGGAGTCCATCCAAACGTCAAATAACATGTTAGATAAGTAAGGATCGTTTAGATACATCACAGGAACAACGCTAATACGTGTTGTTTCGTTCAAAACTATTTCCAGCTTCTTCTGCGTCCGAGAACTTTGTATCTCACATCAGAGTTACTGGAGTCCGTCCAAACGTCAAATAACATGATAGATGAGTAAGGACCGTTTAGATACATCACAGGAACATCGCTAATGCGTGTTGTTTCGTTTAAAACTATTTCCAGCTTCTGCTGCGTCCGAAAACTTCGTATCTCACATCAGAGTTACTGGAGTCCATCGAAACGTCAAATAACATGATAGATAAGTAAGGATCGATTAGATACAGCACAGGAACAACGCTAATACCTGTTGTTTCGTTTGAAACTATTTCCAGCTTCAGCTGCGTCCGAGAACTTCGTATCTCACATTAGAGTTACTGGAGTTCATCCAAACGTCAAATAACATGATAGATAAGTAAGGATCTATTAGACACAGCACAGGAACAACGCTAATATGTGTTGTTTCGTTCAAAACTATTTCCAGCTTCTGCTGCGTCCGATAACTTTGTATCTCACATCAGAGTTACTGGAGTCCGTCCAAACGTCAAATAACATGATAGATGAGTAAGGATCGATTAGATACATCACAGGAACAACGCTAATACGTGTTGTTTCGTTTAAAACTATTTCCAGCTTCTGCTGCGTCCGAGAACTTCGTATCTCACGTCAGGGTTACTGGAGTCCATCCAAACGTCAAATAACATGATAGATAAGTAAGGATCGATTAGATACATCACAGGAACAACGCTAATACGTGTTGTTTCGTTTAAAACTATTTCCAGCTTCTGCTGCGTCCGAAAACGTCGTATCTCACATCAGAGTTACTGGAGTCCATCGAAACGTCAAATAACATGATAGATAAGTAAGGATCGATTAGATACAGCACAGGAACAACGCTAATACCTGTTGTTTCGTTTGAAACTATTTCCAGCTTCAGCTGCGTCCGAGAACTTCGTATCTCACATCAAAGTTACTGGAGTCCATCGAAACGCCAAATAACATGATAAATGAGTAAGGATCGATTAGATAAATCACAGGAACAACGCTAATGCGTGTTGTTTCGTTTAAAACTATTTCCAGCTTCTGCTGCGTCCGAAAAAGTCGTATCTCACATAAGAGCTACTGGAGTCCATCGAAACGCCAAGTAACATGATAGATGAGTAAGGATCGATTAGATACAGCACAGGAACAACGCTAATACGTGTTGTTTCGTTTAAAACTATTTCCAGCTCCTGCTGCGTCCGAGAACTTTGTATCTCACATCAGAGTTACTGGAGTCTGTCCAAACGTCAAATAACATGATAGATGAGTAAGGATCGTTTAGATACATCACAGGAACAACGCTAATACGTGTTGTTTCGTTTAAAACTATTTCCAGCTCCTGCTGCGTCCAAAAACTTTGTATCTCACATCAGACTTACTGGAGTCCATCCAAACGTCAAATAACATGTTAGATAAGTAAGGATCGTTTAGATACATCACAGGAACAACGCTAATACGTGTTGTTTCGTTAAAAACTATTTCCAGCTTCTACTGCGTCCGAGAACTTTGAATATCTCATCAGAGTTACTGGAGTCCGTCCAAACGTCAAATAACATGATAGATGAGTAAGGATCGATTAGATACATCACAGGAACAACGCTAATACGTGTTGTATCGTTTAAAACTATTTCCAGCTTCTGCTGCGTCCGAAAACTTCGTATCTCACATCAGAGTTACTGGAGTCCATCGAAACGTCAAATAACATGATAGATAAGTAAGGATCGATTAGATACAGCACAGGAACAACGCTAATACGTGTTGTTTCGTTTAAAACTATTTCCAGCTCCTGCTGCGTCCCAAAACTTTGTATCTCACATCAGACTTACTGGAGTCCATCCAAACGTCAAATAACATGTTAGATAAGTAAGGATCGTTTAGATACATCACAGGAACAACGCTAATAGGTGTTGTTTCGTTCAAAACTATATCCAGCTTCTGCTGCGTCCGAAATCTTTGTATCTCTCATCAGAGTTACTGGAGTCCATACAAACGTCAAATAACATGATAGATGAGTAAGGATCGATTAGATACATCACAGGAACAACGCTAATACGTGTTGATTCGTTTAAAACTATTTCCAGCTTCTGCTGCGTCCGAGAACTTCGTATCTCACGTCAGGGTTACTGGAGTCCATCCAAACGTCAAATAACATGATAGATAAGTAAGGATCGATTAGATACATCACAGGAACAACGCTAATGGGTGTTGTTTCGTTTAAAACTATTTCCAGCTTATGCTGCGTCCGAGAACATCGTATCTCACGTCAGGTTTACTGGAGTCCATCCAAACGTCAAATAACATGATAGATAAGTAAGGATCGATTAGATACATCACAGGAACAACGCTAATGCGTGTTGTTTCGTTTAAAACTATTTCCAGCTTCTCCTGCGTCCGAAAACGTCGTATCTCACATCAGAGCTACTGGACTCCATCGAAACGCCAAATAACATGATATATGAGTAAGGATCGATTAGATACAGCACAGGAACAACGCTAATGCGTGTTGTTTCGTTTAAAACTATTTCCAGCTCCTGCTGCGTCCGAGAACTTTGTATCTCACATCAGAGTTACTGGAGTCTGTCCAAACGTCAAATAACATGATAGATGAGTAAGGATCGTTTAGATACATCACAGGAACAACGCTAATACTTGCTGTTTCGTTTAAAACTATTTCCAGCTCCTGCTGCGTCCAAAAACTTTGTATCTCACATCAGACTTACTGGAGTCCATCCAAACGTCAAATAACATGTTAGATAAGTAAGGATCGTTTAGATACATCACAGGAACAACGCTAATACGTGTTGTTTCGTTCAAAACTATTTCCAGCTTCTACTGCGTCCGAGAACTTTGAATCTCTCATCAGAGTTACTGGAGTCCGTCCAAACGTCAATTAACATGATAGATGAGTAAGGATCGATTAGATACATCACAGGAACAACGCTAATACGTGTTGTATCGTTTAAAACTATTTTCAGCTTCTGCTGCGTCCGAAAACTTCGTATCTCACATCAGAGTTACTGGAGTCCATCGAAACGTCAAATAGCATGATAGATAAGTAAGGATCGATTAGATACAGCACAGGAACAACGCTAATACGTCTTGTTTCGTTTAAAACTATTTCCAGCTCCTGCTGCGTCCCAAAACTTTGTATCTCACATCAGACTTACAGGAGTCCATCCAAACGTCAAATAACATGTTAGATAAGTAAGGATCCTTTAGATACATCACAGGAACAACGCTAATAGGTGTTGTTTCGTTCAAAATTATTTCCAGCTTCTGCTGCGTCCGAGAACTTTGTATCTCACATCAGAGTTACTGGAGTCCGTCCAAACGTCAAATAACATGATAGATGAGTAAGGATCGTTTAGATACATCACAGGAACAACGCTAATACGTGTTGTTTCGTTTAAAACTATTTCCAGCTCCTGCTGCGTCCAAGAACTTTGTATCTCACATCAGACTTACTGGAGTCCATCCAAACGTCAAATAACATGTTAGATAAGTAAGGATCGTTTAGATACATCACAGGAACGACGCTAATACGTGTTGTTTCGTTCAAAACTATTTCCAGCTTCTGCTGCGTCCGAAAATTTCGTATCTCACATTAGAGTTACTGGAGTTCATCCAAACGTCAAATAACATGATAGATAAGTAAGGATCGATTAGATACAGCACAGGAACAACGCTAAAACGTGTTGTTTCGTTCAAAACTATTTCCAGCTTCTGCTGCGTCCGATAACTTTGTATCTCACATCAGAGTTACTGGAGTCCGTCCAAACGTCAAATAACATGATAGATGAGTAATGATCGATTAGATACATCACAGGAACAACGCTAATACGTGTTGTTTCGTTTAAAACTATTTCCAGCTTCTGCTGCGTCCGAGAACTTCGTATCTCACGTCAGGGTTACTGGAGTCCATCCAAACGTCAAATAACATGATAAATAAGTAAGGATCGATTAGATACATCACAGGAACAACGCTAATACGTGTTGTTTCGTTTAAAACTATTTCCAGCTTCTGCTGCGTCCGAAAACGTCGTATCTCAAATCAGAGTTACTGGAGTCCATCGAAACGTCAAATAACATGATAGATAAGTAAGGATCGATTAGATACAGCACAGGAACAACGCTAATACGTGTTGTTTCGTTTAAAACTATTTCCAGCTCCTGCTGCGTCCAAAAACTTTGTATCTCACTTCAGACTTACTGGAGTCCATCCAAACGTTAAATAACATGTTAGATAAGTAATGATCGTTTAGATACATCACAGGAACAACGCTAATACGTGTTGTTTCGTTCAAAATTATTTCCAGCTTCTGCTGCGTCCGAGAACTTTGTATCTCACATCAGAGTTACTGGAGTCCGTCCAAACGTCAAATAACATGATAGATGAGTAAGGATCGTTTAGATACATCACAGGAACATCGCTAATGCGTGTTGTTTCGTTTAAAACTATTTCCAGCTTCTGCTGCGTCCGAAAACTTCGTATCTCACATCAGAGTTACTGGAGTCCATCGAAACGTCAAATAACATGATAGATAAGTAAGGATCGATTAGATACAGCACAGGAACAACGCTAATACCTGTTGTTTCGTTTGAAACTATTTCCAGCTTCAGCTGCGTCCGAGAACTTCGTATCTCACATCAAAGTTACTGGAGTCCATCGAAACGCCAAATAACATGATAAATGAGTAAGGATCGATTAGATAAATCACAGGAACAACGCTAATGCGTCTTGTTTCGTTTAAAACTATTTCCAGCTTCTGCTGCGTCCGAAAAAGTCGTATCTCACATAAGAGCTACCGGAGTCCATCGAAACGCCAAGTAACATGATAGATGAGTAAGGATCGATTAGATACAGCACAGGAACAACGCTAATACGTGTTCTTTCGTTTAAAACTATTTCCAGCTCCTGCTGCGACCCAAAACTTTGTATCTCACATCAGACTTACTGGAGTCCATCCAAACGTCAAATAACATGTTAGATAAGTAAGGATCCTTTAGATACATCACAGGAACAACGCTAATAGGTGTTGTTTCGTTCAAAATTATTTCCAGCTTCTGCTGCGTCCGAGAACTTTGTATCTCACATCAGAGTTACTGGAGTCCGTCCAAACGTCAAATAACATGATAGATGAGTAAGGATCGTTTAGATACATCACAGGAACAACGCTAATACGTGTTGTTTCGTTTAAAACTATTTCCAGCTCCTGCTGCGTCCAAAAACTTTGTATCTCACATCAGACTTACTGGAGTCCATCCAAACGTCAAATAACATGTTAGATAAGTAAGGATCGTTTAGATACATCACAGGAACGACGATAATACGTGTTGTTTCGTTCAAAACTATTTCAAGCTTCTGCTGCGCCCGAAAATTTCGTATCTCACATTAGAGTTACTGGAGTTCATCCAAACGTCAAATAACATGATAGATAAGTAAGGATCGATTAGATACAGCACAGGAACAACGCTAATACGTGTCGTTTCGTTCAAAACTATTTCCAGCTTCTGCTGCGTCCGATAACTTTGTATCTCACATCAGAGTTACTGGAGTCCGTCCAAACGTCAAATAACATGATAGATGAGTAAGGATCGACTAGATACATCACAGGAACAACGCTAATACGTGTTGTTTCGTTTAAAACTATTTCCAGCTTCTGCTGCGTCCGAGAACTTCGTATCTCACGTCAGGGTTACTGGAGTCCATCCAAACGTCAAATAACATGATAGATAAGTAAGGATCGATTAGATACATCACAGGAACAACGCTAATACGTGTTGTTTCGTTTAAAACTATTTCCAGCTTCTGCTGCGTCCGAAAACGTCGTATCTCAAATCAGAGTTACTGGAGTCCATCGAAACGTCAAATAACATGATAGATAAGTAAGGATCGATTAGATACAGCACAGGAACAACGCTAATACGTGTTGTTTCGTTTAAAACTATTTCCAGCTCCTGCTGCGTCCAAAAACATTGTATCTCACATCAGACTTACTGGAGTCCATCCAAACGTTAAATAACATGTTAGATAAGTTATGATCGTTTAGATACATCACAGGAACAACGCTAATACGTGTTGTTTCGTTCAAAATTATTTCCAGCTTCTGCTGCGTCCGAGAACTTTGTATCTCACATCAGAGTTACTGGAGTCCGTCCAAACGTCAAATAACATGATAGATGAGTAAGGATCGTTTAGATACATCACAGGAACATCGCTAATGCGTGTTGTTTCGTTTAAATCTATTTCCAGCTTCTGCTGCGTCCGAAAACATCGTATCTCACATCAGAGTTACTGGAGTCCATCGAAACGTCAAATAACATGATAGATAAGTAAGGATCGATTAGATACAGCACAGGAACAACGCTAATACCTGTTGTTTCGTTTGAAACTATTTCCAGCTTCAGCTGCGTCCGAGAACTTCGTATCTCACATCAAAGTTACTGGAGTCCATCGAAACGCCAAATAACATGATAAATGAGTAAGGATCGATTAGATAAATCACAGGAACAACGCTAATGCGTGTTGTTTCATTTAAAACTATTTCCAGCTTCTGCTGCGTCCGAAAAAGTCGTATCTAACATAAGAGCTACCGGAGTCCATCGAAACGCCAAGTAACATTATAGATGAGTAAGGATCGGTTAGATACAGCACAGGAACAACGCTAATACGTGTTGTTCCGTCTAAAACTATTTCCAGCTCCTGCTGCGTCCGAGAACTTTGTATCTCACATCAGAGTTACTGGAGTCTGTCCAAACGTCAAATAACATGATAGATGAGTAAGGATCGTTTAGATACATCACAGGAACAACGCTAATACGTGTTGTTTCGTTTAAAACTATTTCCAGCTCCTGCTGCGTCCAAAAACTTTGTATCTCACATCAGACTTACTGGAGTCCATCCAAACGTCAAATAACATGTTAGATAAGTAAGGATCGTTTAGATACATCACAGGAACAACGCTAATACGTGTTGTTTCGTTCAAAACTATTTCCAGCTTCTACTGCGTCCGAGAACTTTGAATCTCTCATCAGAGTTACTGGAGTCCGTCCAAACGTCAATTAACATGATAGATGAGTAAGGATCGATTAGATACATCACAGGAACAACGCTAATACGTGTTGTATCGTTTAAAACTATTTCCAGCTTCTGCTGCGTCCGAAAACTTCGTATCTCACATCAGAGTTACTGGAGTCCATCGAAACGTCAAATAACATGATAGATAAGTAAGGATCGATTAGATACAGCACAGGAACAACGCTAATACGTGTTGTTTCGTTTAAAACTATTTCCAGTTCCTGCTGCGTCGCAAAACTTTTTATCTCACATCAGACTTACTGGAGTCCAT
Source organism: Prosopocoilus inquinatus (assembly GCA_036172665.1). Taxonomy (NCBI): domain Eukaryota; kingdom Metazoa; phylum Arthropoda; class Insecta; order Coleoptera; family Lucanidae; genus Prosopocoilus; species Prosopocoilus inquinatus. The sequence continues at coordinate 45,295,039 of CM069871.1, read as the reverse complement.
CCAAACGTCAAATAACATGTTAGATAAGTAAGGATCCTTTAGATACATCACAGGAACAACGCTAATAGGTGTTGTTTCGTTCAAAATTATTTCCAGCTTCTGCTGCGTCCGAGAACTTTGTATCTCACATCAGAGTTACTGGAGTCCGTCCAAACGTCAATTAACATGATAGATGAGTAAGGATCGTTTAGATACATCACAGGAACAACGCTAATACGTGTTGTTTCGTTTAAAACTATTTCCAGCTCCTGCTGCGTCCAAAAACTTTGTATCTCACATCAGACTTACTGGAGTCCATCCAATCGTCAAATAACATGTTAGATAAGTAAGGATCGTTTAGATACATCACAGGAACGACGCTAATACGTGTTGTTTCGTTCAAAACTATTTCCAGCTTCTGCTGCGTCCGAAAATTTCGTATCTCACATTAGAGTTACTGGAGTTCATCCAAACGTCAAATAACATGATAGATAAGTAAGGATCGATTAGATACAGCACAGGAACAACGCTAATACGTGTTGTTTCGTTCAAAACTATTTCCAGCTTCTGCTGCGTCCGATAACTTTGTATCTCACATCAGAGTTACTGGAGTCCGTCGAAACGTCAAATAACATGATAGATGAGTAAGGATCGATTAGATACATCACAGGAACAACGCTAATACGTGTTGTTTCGTTTAAAACTATTTCCAGCTTCTGCTGCGTCCGAGAACTTCGTATCTCACGTCAGGGTTACTGGAGTCCATCCAAACGTCAAATAACATGATAGATAAGTAAGGATCGATTAGATACATCACAGGAACAACGCTAATAGGTGTTGTTTCGTTTAAAACTATTTCCAGCTTCTGCTGCGTCCGAAAACGTCGTATCTCACATCAGAGTTACTGGAGTCCATCGAAACGTCAAATAACATGATAGATAAGTAAGGATCGATTAGATACAGCACAGGAACAACGCTAATACGTGTTGTTTCGTTTAAAACTATTTCCAGCTCCTGCTGCGTCCAAAAACTTTGTATCTCACATCAGACTTACTGGAGTATATCCAAACGTTAAATAACATGTTAGATAAGTAATGATCGTTTAGATACATCACAGGAGCAACGCTAATGCGTGTTGTTTCGTTCAAAATTATTTCCAGCTTCTGCTGCGTCCGAGAACTTTGTATCTCACATCAGAGTTACTGGAGTCCGTCCAAACGTCAAATAACATGATAGATGAGTAAGTATCGTTTAGATACATCACAGGAACATCGCTAATGCGTGTTGTTTCGTTTAAAACTATTTCCAGCTTCTGCTGCGTCCGAAAACTTCGTATCTCACATCAGAGTTACTGGAGTCCATCGAAACGTCAAATAACATGATAGATAAGTAAGGATCGATTAGATACAGCACAGGAACAACGCTAATACCTGTTGTTTCGTTTAAAACTATTTCCAGCTCCTGCTGCTTCCCAAAACTTTGTATCTCACATCAGACTTACTGGAGTCCATCCAAACGTCAAATAACATGTTAGATAAGTAAGGATCGTTTAGATACATCACAGGAACAACGCTAATAGGTGTTGTTTCGTTCAAAACTATATCCAGCTTCTGCTGCGTCCGAAATCTTTGTATCTCTCATCAGAGTTACTGGAGTCCATCCAAACGTCAAATAACATGATAGATGAGTAAGGATCGATTAGATACATCACAGGAACAACGCTAATACGTGTTGTTTCGTTTAAAACTATTTCCAGCTTCTGCTGCGTCCGAGAACTTCGTATCTCACGTCAGGGTTACTGGAGTCCATCCAAACGTCAAATAACATGATAGATAAGTAAGGATCGATTAGATACATCACAGGAACAACGCTAATGCGTGTTGTTTCGTTTAAAACTATTTCCAGCTTATGCTGCGTCCGAGAACATCGTATCTCACGTCAGGTTTACTGGAGTCCATCCAAACGTCAAATAACATGATAGATAAGTAAGGATCGATTAGATACATCACAGGAACAACGCTAATGCGTGTTGTTTCGTTTAAAACTATTTCCAGCTTCTGCTGCGTTCGAAAACGTCGTATCTCACATCAGAGCTACTGGAGTCCATCGAAACGCCAAATAACATGATATATGAGTAAGGATCGATTAGATACATCACAGGAACAACGCTAATACGTGTTGTATCGTTTAAAACTATTTCCAGCTTCTGCTGCGTCCGAAAACTTCGTATCTCACATCAGAGTTACTGGAGTCCATCGAAACGTCAAATAACATGATAGTTAAGTAAGGATGGATTAGATACAGCACAGGAACAACGCTAATACGTGTTGTTTCGTTTAAAACTATTTCCAGCTCCTGCAGCGTCCCAAAACTTTGTATCTCACATCAGACTTACTGGAGTCCATCCAAACGTCAAATAACATGTTAGATAAGTAAGGATCGTTTAGATACATCACAGGAACAACGCTAATAGGTGTTGTTTCGTTCAAAACTATATCCAGCTTCTGCTGCGTCCGAAATCTTTGTATCTCTCATGAGAGTTACTTGAGTCCATCCAAACGTCAAATAACATGATAGATGAGTAAGGATCGATTAGATACATCACAGGAACAACGCTAATGCGTGTTGTTTCGTTTAAAACTATTTCCAGCTTATGCTGCGTCCGAGAACATCGTATCTCACGTCAGGTTTACTGGAGTCCATCCAAACGTCAAATAACATGATAGATAAGTAAGGATCGATTAGATACATCACAGGAACAACGCTAATGCGTGTTGTTTCGTTTAAAACTATTTCCAGCTTCTGCTGCGTCCGAAAACGTCGTATCTCACATCAGAGCTACTGGAGTCCATCGAAACGCCAAATAACATGATATATGAGTAAGGATCGATTAGATACAGCGCAGGAACAACGCTAATACGTGTTGTTTCGTTTAAAACTATTTCCAGCTCCTGCTGCGTCCAAAAACTTTGTATCTCACATCAGACTTACTGGAGTCTGTCCAAACGTCAAATAACATGATAGATGAGTAAGGATCGTTTAGATACATCACAGGAACGACGCTAATACGTGTTGTTTCGTTCAAAACTATTTCCAGCTTCTGCTGCGTCCGAAAATTTCGTATCTCACATTAGAGTTACTGGAGTTCATCCAAACGTCAAATAACATGATAGATAAGTAAGGATCGATTAGATACAGCACAGGAACAACGCTAATACGTGTTGTTTCGTTCAAAACTATTTCCAGCTTCTGCTGCGTCCGATAAATTTGTATCTCACATCAGAGTTACTGGAGTCCATCCAAACGTCAAATAACATGATAGATAAGTAAGGATCGATTAGATACATCACAGGAACAACGCTAATGCGTGTTGTTTCGTTTAAAACTATTTCCAGCTTCTGCTGCGTCCGAAAACGTCGTATCTCACATCAGAGTTACTGAAGTCCATCGAAACGCCAAATAACATGATATATGAGTAAGGATCGATTAGATACAGCACAGGAACAACGCTAATACGTGTTGTTTCGTTTAAAACTATTTCCAGCTCCTGCTGCGTCCAAAAACTTTGTATCTCACATCAGACTTACTGGAGTCTGTCCAAACGTCAAATAACATGATAGATGAGTAAGGATCGTTTAGATACATCACAGGAACGACGCTAATACGTGTTGTTTCGTTCAAAACTATTTCCAGCTTCTGCTGCGTCCGAAAATTTCGTATCTCACATTAGAGTTACTGGAGTTCATCCAAACGTCAAATAACATGATAGATAAGTAAGGATCGATTAGATACAGCACAGGAACAACGCTAATACGTGTTGTTTCGTTCAAAACTATTTCCAGCTTCTGCTGCGTCCGATAAATTTGTATCTCACATCAGAGTTACTGGAGTCCGTCCAAACGTCAAATAACATGATAGATGAGTAAGGATCGATTATGTACATCACAGGAATAACGCTAATATGTGTTGTTTCGTTTAAAATTATTTCCAGCTGCTGCTGCGTCCGAAAACGTCGTATATCACATCAGAGTTACTGAAGTCCATCGAAACGCCAAATAACATGGTAGATGAGTAAGGATCGATTAGATACTACACAGGAACAACGCTAATGCGTGTTGTTTCGTTTAAAACTATTTCCAGCTTCTGCTGCGTCCGAGAACATCGTATCTCACGTCAGGGTTACTGGAGTCCATCCTAACGTCAAATAACATGATAGATAAGTAAGGATCGATTAGATACATCACAGGAACAACGCTAATGCGTGTTATTTCGTTTAAAACTATTTCCAGCTACTGCTGCGTCCGAAAACGTCGTATCTCACATCAGAGTTACTGGAGTCCGTCCAAACGTCAAATAACATGATAGATGAGTAAGTATCGTTTAGATACATCACAGGAACATCGCTAATGCGTGTTGTTTCGTTTAAAACTATTTCCAGCTTCTGCTGCGTCCGAAAACTTCGTATCTCACATCAGAGTTACTGGAGTCCATCGAAACGTCAAATAACATGATAGATAAGTAAGGATCGATTAGATACAGCACAGGAACAACGCTAATACCTGTTGTTTCGTTTAAAACTATTTCCAGCTCCTGCTGCTTCCCAAAACTTTGTATCTCACATCAGACTTACTGGAGTCCATCCAAACGTCAAATAACATGTTAGATAAGTAAGGATCGTTTAGATACATCACAGGAACAACGCTAATAGGTGTTGTTTCGTTCAAAACTATATCCAGCTTCTGCTGCGTCCGAAATCTTTGTATCTCTCATCAGAGTTACTGGAGTCCATCCAAACGTCAAATAACATGATAGATGAGTAAGGATCGATTAGATACATCACAGGAACAACGCTAATACGTGTTGTTTCGTTTAAAACTATTTCCAGCTTCTGCTGCGTCCGAGAACTTCGTATCTCACGTCAGGGTTACTGGAGTCCATCCAAACGTCAAATAACATGATAGATAAGTAAGGATCGATTAGATACATCACAGGAACAACGCTAATGCGTGTTGTTTCGTTTAAAACTATTTCCAGCTTATGCTGCGTCCGAGAACATCGTATCTCACGTCAGGTTTACTGGAGTCCATCCAAACGTCAAATAACATGATAGATAAGTAAGGATCGATTAGATACATCACAGGAACAACGCTAATGCGTGTTGTTTCGTTTAAAACTATTTCCAGCTTCTGCTGCGTTCGAAAACGTCGTATCTCACATCAGAGCTACTGGAGTCCATCGAAACGCCAAATAACATGATATATGAGTAAGGATCGATTAGATACATCACAGGAACAACGCTAATACGTGTTGTATCGTTTAAAACTATTTCCAGCTTCTGCTGCGTCCGAAAACTTCGTATCTCACATCAGAGTTACTGGAGTCCATCGAAACGTCAAATAACATGATAGTTAAGTAAGGATGGATTAGATACAGCACAGGAACAACGCTAATACGTGTTGTTTCGTTTAAAACTATTTCCAGCTCCTGCAGCGTCCCAAAACTTTGTATCTCACATCAGACTTACTGGAGTCCATCCAAACGTCAAATAACATGTTAGATAAGTAAGGATCGTTTAGATACATCACAGGAACAACGCTAATAGGTGTTGTTTCGTTCAAAACTATATCCAGCTTCTGCTGCGTCCGAAATCTTTGTATCTCTCATGAGAGTTACTTGAGTCCATCCAAACGTCAAATAACATGATAGATGAGTAAGGATCGATTAGATACATCACAGGAACAACGCTAATGCGTGTTGTTTCGTTTAAAACTATTTCCAGCTTATGCTGCGTCCGAGAACATCGTATCTCACGTCAGGTTTACTGGAGTCCATCCAAACGTCAAATAACATGATAGATAAGTAAGGATCGATTAGATACATCACAGGAACAACGCTAATGCGTGTTGTTTCGTTTAAAACTATTTCCAGCTTCTGCTGCGTCCGAAAACGTCGTATCTCACATCAGAGCTACTGGAGTCCATCGAAACGCCAAATAACATGATATATGAGTAAGGATCGATTAGATACAGCGCAGGAACAACGCTAATACGTGTTGTTTCGTTTAAAACTATTTCCAGCTCCTGCTGCGTCCAAAAACTTTGTATCTCACATCAGACTTACTGGAGTCTGTCCAAACGTCAAATAACATGATAGATGAGTAAGGATCGTTTAGATACATCACAGGAACGACGCTAATACGTGTTGTTTCGTTCAAAACTATTTCCAGCTTCTGCTGCGTCCGAAAATTTCGTATCTCACATTAGAGTTACTGGAGTTCATCCAAACGTCAAATAACATGATAGATAAGTAAGGATCGATTAGATACAGCACAGGAACAACGCTAATACGTGTTGTTTCGTTCAAAACTATTTCCAGCTTCTGCTGCGTCCGATAAATTTGTATCTCACATCAGAGTTACTGGAGTCCATCCAAACGTCAAATAACATGATAGATAAGTAAGGATCGATTAGATACATCACAGGAACAACGCTAATGCGTGTTGTTTCGTTTAAAACTATTTCCAGCTTCTGCTGCGTCCGAAAACGTCGTATCTCACATCAGAGTTACTGAAGTCCATCGAAACGCCAAATAACATGATATATGAGTAAGGATCGATTAGATACAGCACAGGAACAACGCTAATACGTGTTGTTTCGTTTAAAACTATTTCCAGCTCCTGCTGCGTCCAAAAACTTTGTATCTCACATCAGACTTACTGGAGTCTGTCCAAACGTCAAATAACATGATAGATGAGTAAGGATCGTTTAGATACATCACAGGAACGACGCTAATACGTGTTGTTTCGTTCAAAACTATTTCCAGCTTCTGCTGCGTCCGAAAATTTCGTATCTCACATTAGAGTTACTGGAGTTCATCCAAACGTCAAATAACATGATAGATAAGTAAGGATCGATTAGATACAGCACAGGAACAACGCTAATACGTGTTGTTTCGTTCAAAACTATTTCCAGCTTCTGCTGCGTCCGATAAATTTGTATCTCACATCAGAGTTACTGGAGTCCGTCCAAACGTCAAATAACATGATAGATGAGTAAGGATCGATTATGTACATCACAGGAATAACGCTAATATGTGTTGTTTCGTTTAAAATTATTTCCAGCTGCTGCTGCGTCCGAAAACGTCGTATATCACATCAGAGTTACTGAAGTCCATCGAAACGCCAAATAACATGGTAGATGAGTAAGGATCGATTAGATACTACACAGGAACAACGCTAATGCGTGTTGTTTCGTTTAAAACTATTTCCAGCTTCTGCTGCGTCCGAGAACATCGTATCTCACGTCAGGGTTACTGGAGTCCATCCTAACGTCAAATAACATGATAGATAAGTAAGGATCGATTAGATACATCACAGGAACAACGCTAATGCGTGTTATTTCGTTTAAAACTATTTCCAGCTACTGCTGCGTCCGAAAACGTCGTATCTCACATCAGAGTTACTGGAGTCCGTCCAAACGTCAAATAACATGATAGATGAGTAAGGATCGATTAGATACATCACAGGAACAACGCTAATACGTGTTGTATCGTTTAAAACTATTTCCAGCTTCTGCTGCGTCCGAAAACTTCGTATCTCACATCAGAGTTACTGGAGTCCATCGAAACGTCAAATAACATGATAGATAAGTAAGGATCGATTAGATACAGCACAGGAACAACGCTAATACGTGCTGTTTCGTTTAAAACTATTTCCAGCTCCTGCAGCGTCCCAAAACTTTGTATCTCACATCAGACTTACTGGAGTCCATCCAAACGTCAAGTAACATGTTAGATAAGTAAGGATCGTTTAGATACATCACAGGAACAACGCTAATAGGTGTTGTTTCGTTCAAAACTATATCCAGCTTCTGCTGCGTCCGAAATCTTTGTATCTCTCATGAGAGTTACTGGAGTCCATCCAAACGTCAAATAACATGATAGATGAGTAAGGATCGATTAGATACATCACAGGAACAACGCTAATGCGTGTTGTTTCGTTTAAAACTATTTCCAGCTTATGCTGCGTCCGAGAACATCGTATCTCACGTCAGGTTTACTGGAGTCCATCCAAACGTCAAATAACATGATAGATAAGTAAGGATCGATTAGATACATCACAGGAACAACGCTAATGCGTGTTGTTTCGTTTAAAACTATTTCCAGCTTCTGCTGCGTCCGAAAACGTCGTATCTTACATCAGAGCTACTGGAGTCCATCGAAACGCCAAATAACATGATATATGAGTAAGGATCGATTAGATACAGCACAGGAACAACGCTAATACGTGTTGTTTCGTTTAAAACTATTTCCAGCTCCTGCTGCGTCCAAAAACTTTGTATCTCACATCAGACTTACTGGAGTCCATCCAAACGTCAAATAACATGTTAGATAAGTAAGGATCGTTTAGATACATCACAGGAACGACGCTAATACGTGTTGTTTCGTTCAAAACTATTTCCAGCTTGTGCTGCGTCCGAAAATTTCGTATCTCACATTAGAGTTACTGGAGTTCATCCAAACGTCAAATAACATGATAGATAAGTAAGGATCGATTAGATACAGCACAGGAACAACGCTAATACGTGTTGTTTCGTTCAAAACTATTTCCAGCTTCTGCTGCGTCCGATAAATTTGTATCTCACATCAGAGTTACTGGAGTCCGTCCAAACGTCAAATAACATGATAGATGAGTAAGGATCGATTATGTACATCACAGGAATAACGCTAATATGTGTTGTTTCGTTTAAAATTATTTCCAGCTGCTGCTGCGTCCGAAAACGTCGTATATCACATCAGAGTTACTGAAGTCCATCGAAACGCCAAATAACATGATAGATGAGTAAGGATCGATTAGATACTACACAGGAACAACGCTAATGCGTGTTGTTTCGTTTAAAACTATTTCCAGCTTCTGCTGCGTCCGAGAACATCGTATCTCACGTCAGGGTTACTGGAGTCCATCCTAACGTCAAATAACATGATAGATAAGTAAGGATCGATTAGATACATCACAGGAACAACGCTAATGCGTGTTGTTTCGTTTAAAACTATTTCCAGCTACTGCTGCGTCCGAAAACGTCGTATCTCACATCAGAGTTACTGGAGTCCGTCCAAACGTCAAATAACATGATAGATGAGTAAGGATCGATTAGATACATCACAGGAACAACGCTAATGCGTGTTGTTTCGTTTAAAACTATTTCCAGCTTCTGCTGCGTCCGAAAACGTCGTATCTCACATCAGAGCTACTGGAGTACATCGAAACGCCAAATAACATGATAGATGAGTAAGGGTCGATTAGATACATCACAGGAACAACGCTAATACGTGTTGTTTCATTTAAAACTATTTCCAGCTTCAGCTGCGTCCGAGAACTTTGAATCTCTCATCAGAGTTACTGGAGTCCGTCCAAACGTCAAATAACATGATAGATGAGTAAGGATCGATTAGATACATCACAGGAACAACGCTAATACGTTTTGTTTCGTTTAAAACTATTTCCAGCTTCTGCTGCGTCCGAAAACGTCGTATCTCACATCAGAGCTACTGGAGTCCATCGAAACGCCAAGTAACATGATATATGAGTAAGGATCGATTAGATACAGCACAGGAACAACGCTAATACGTGTTGTTTCGTTTAAAACTATTTCCAGCTTCTACTGCGTCCGAGAACTTTGAATCTCTCATCAGAGTTACTGGAGTCCGTCCAAACGTCAAATAACATGATAGATGAGTAAGGATCGATTAGATACATCACAGGAACAACGCTAATACGTGTTGTTTCGTTTAAAACTATTTCCAGCTTCTGCTGCGTCCGAGAACTTCGTATCTCACATCAGGGATACTGGTGTCCATCCAAACGTCAAATAACATGTTAGATAAGTAAGGATCGTTTAGATACATCACAGGAACAACGCTAATAGGTGATGTTTCGTTCAAAACTATTTCCAGCTTCTGCTGCGTCCGAAATCTTTGTATCTCTCATCAGAGTTACTGGAGCCCATCCAAACGTCAAATAACATGATAGATGAGTAAGGATCGATTAGATACATCACAGGAACAACGCTAATACGTGTTGTTTCGTTTAAAACTATTTCCAGCTTCTGCTGCGTCCGAAAACGTCGTATCTCACATCAGAGTTACTGGAGTGCATCGAAACGTCAAATAACACGATAGATAAGTAAGGATCGATTAGATACATCACAGGAACAACGCTAATGCGTGTTGTTTCGTTTAAAACTATTTCCAGCTTCTGCTGCGTCCGAAAACGTCGTATCTCACATCAGAGCTACTGGAGTCCATCGAAACGCCAAATAACATGATAGATGAGTAAGGGTCGATTAGATACATCACAGGAACAACGCTAATACGTGTTGTTTCATTTAAAACTATTTCCAGCTTCAGCTGCGTCCGAGAACTTTGAATCTCTCATCAGAGTTACTGGAGTCCGTCCAAACGTCAAATAACATGATAGATGAGTAAGGATCGATTAGATACATCACAGGAACAACGCTAATACGTGTTGTTTCGTTTAAAACTATTTCCAGCTTCTACTGCGTCCGAGAACTTTGAATCTCTCATCAGAGTTACTGGAGTCCGTCCAAACGTCAAATAACATGATAGATGAGTAAGGATCGATTAGATACATCACAGGAACAACGCTAATACGTGTTGTTTCGTTTAAAACTATTTCCAGCTTCTGCTGCGTCCGAGAACTTCGTATCTCACATCAGGGATACTGGTGTCCATCCAAACGTCAAATAACATGTTAGATAAGTAAGGATCGTTTAGATACATCACAGGAACAACGCTAATAGGTGATGTTTCGTTCAAAACTATTTCCAGCTTCTGCTGCGTCCGAAATCTTTGTATCTCTCATCAGAGTTACTGGAGCCCATCCAAACGTCAAATAACATGATAGATGAGTAAGGATCGATTAGATACATCACAGGAACAACGCTAATACGTGTTGTTTCGTTTAAAACTATTTCCAGCTTCTGCTGCGTCCGAAAACGTCGTATCTCACATCAGAGTTACTGGAGTGCATCGAAACGTCAAATAACACGATAGATAAGTAAGGATCGATTAGATACAGCACAGGAACAACGCTAATACGTGTTGTTTCGTTCAAAACTATTTCCAGCTTCTGCTGCGTCCGATAAATTTGTATCTCACATCAGAGTTACTGGAGTCCGTCCAAACGTCAAATAACATGATAGATGAGTAAGGATCGATTATGTACATCACAGGAATAACGCTAATATGTGTTGTTTCGTTTAAAATTATTTCCAGCTGCTGCTGCGTCCGAAAACGTCGTATATCACATCAGAGTTACTGAAGTCCATCGAAACGCCAAATAACATGGTAGATGAGTAAGGATCGATTAGATACTACACAGGAACAACGCTAATGCGTGTTGTTTCGTTTAAAACTATTTCCAGCTTCTGCTGCGTCCGAGAACATCGTATCTCACGTCAGGGTTACTGGAGTCCATCCTAACGTCAAATAACATGATAGATAAGTAAGGATCGATTAGATACATCACAGGAACAACGCTAATGCGTGTTATTTCGTTTAAAACTATTTCCAGCTACTGCTGCGTCCGAAAACGTCGTATCTCACATCAGAGTTACTGGAGTCCGTCCAAACGTCAAATAACATGATAGATGAGTAAGTATCGTTTAGATACATCACAGGAACATCGCTAATGCGTGTTGTTTCGTTTAAAACTATTTCCAGCTTCTGCTGCGTCCGAAAACTTCGTATCTCACATCAGAGTTACTGGAGTCCATCGAAACGTCAAATAACATGATAGATAAGTAAGGATCGATTAGATACAGCACAGGAACAACGCTAATACCTGTTGTTTCGTTTAAAACTATTTCCAGCTCCTGCTGCTTCCCAAAACTTTGTATCTCACATCAGACTTACTGGAGTCCATCCAAACGTCAAATAACATGTTAGATAAGTAAGGATCGTTTAGATACATCACAGGAACAACGCTAATAGGTGTTGTTTCGTTCAAAACTATATCCAGCTTCTGCTGCGTCCGAAAACTTTGTATCTCTCATCAGAGTTACTGGAGTCCATCCAAACGTCAAATAACATGATAGATGAGTAAGGATCGATTAGATACATCACAGGAACAACGCTAATACGTGTTGTTTCGTTTAAAACTATTTCCAGCTTCTGCTGCGTCCGAGAACTTCGTATCTCACGTCAGGGTTACTGGAGTCCATCCAAACGTCAAATAACATGATAGATAAGTAAGGATCGATTAGATACATCACAGGAACAACGCTAATGCGTGTTGTTTCGTTTAAAACTATTTCCAGCTTATGCTGCGTCCGAGAACATCGTATCTCACGTCAGGTTTACTGGAGTCCATCCAAACGTCAAATAACATGATAGATAAGTAAGGATCGATTAGATACATCACAGGAACAACGCTAATGCGTGTTGTTTCGTTTAAAACTATTTCCAGCTTCTGCTGCGTTCGAAAACGTCGTATCTCACATCAGAGCTACTGGAGTCCATCGAAACGCCAAATAACATGATATATGAGTAAGGATCGATTAGATACATCACAGGAACAACGCTAATACGTGTTGTATCGTTTAAAACTATTTCCAGCTTCTGCTGCGTCCGAAAACTTCGTATCTCACATCAGAGTTACTGGAGTCCATCGAAACGTCAAATAACATGATAGTTAAGTAAGGATGGATTAGATACAGCACAGGAACAACGCTAATACGTGTTGTTTCGTTTAAAACTATTTCCAGCTCCTGCAGCGTCCCAAAACTTTGTATCTCACATCAGACTTACTGGAGTCCATCCAAACGTCAAATAACATGTTAGATAAGTAAGGATCGTTTAGATACATCACAGGAACAACGCTAATAGGTGTTGTTTCGTTCAAAACTATATCCAGCTTCTGCTGCGTCCGAAATCTTTGTATCTCTCATGAGAGTTACTTGAGTCCATCCAAACGTCAAATAACATGATAGATGAGTAAGGATCGATTAGATACATCACAGGAACAACGCTAATGCGTGTTGTTTCGTTTAAAACTATTTCCAGCTTATGCTGCGTCCGAGAACATCGTATCTCACGTCAGGTTTACTGGAGTCCATCCAAACGTCAAATAACATGATAGATAAGTAAGGATCGATTAGATACATCACAGGAACAACGCTAATGCGTGTTGTTTCGTTTAAAACTATTTCCAGCTTCTGCTGCGTCCGAAAACGTCGTATCTCACATCAGAGCTACTGGAGTCCATCGAAACGCCAAATAACATGATATATGAGTAAGGATCGATTAGATACAGCGCAGGAACAACGCTAATACGTGTTGTTTCGTTTAAAACTATTTCCAGCTCCTGCTGCGTCCAAAAACTTTGTATCTCACATCAGACTTACTGGAGTCTGTCCAAACGTCAAATAACATGATAGATGAGTAAGGATCGTTTAGATACATCACAGGAACGACGCTAATACGTGTTGTTTCGTTCAAAACTATTTCCAGCTTCTGCTGCGTCCGAAAATTTCGTATCTCACATTAGAGTTACTGGAGTTCATCCAAACGTCAAATAACATGATAGATAAGTAAGGATCGATTAGATACAGCACAGGAACAACGCTAATACGTGTTGTTTCGTTCAAAACTATTTCCAGCTTCTGCTGCGTCCGATAAATTTGTATCTCACATCAGAGTTACTGGAGTCCATCCAAACGTCAAATAACATGATAGATAAGTAAGGATCGATTAGATACATCACAGGAACAACGCTAATGCGTGTTGTTTCGTTTAAAACTATTTCCAGCTTCTGCTGCGTCCGAAAACGTCGTATCTCACATCAGAGTTACTGAAGTCCATCGAAACGCCAAATAACATGATATATGAGTAAGGATCGATTAGATACAGCACAGGAACAACGCTAATACGTGTTGTTTCGTTTAAAACTATTTCCAGCTCCTGCTGCGTCCAAAAACTTTGTATCTCACATCAGACTTACTGGAGTCTGTCCAAACGTCAAATAACATGATAGATGAGTAAGGATCGTTTAGATACATCACAGGAACGACGCTAATACGTGTTGTTTCGTTCAAAACTATTTCCAGCTTCTGCTGCGTCCGAAAATTTCGTATCTCACATTAGAGTTACTGGAGTTCATCCAAACGTCAAATAACATGATAGATAAGTAAGGATCGATTAGATACAGCACAGGAACAACGCTAATACGTGTTGTTTCGTTCAAAACTATTTCCAGCTTCTGCTGCGTCCGATAAATTTGTATCTCACATCAGAGTTACTGGAGTCCGTCCAAACGTCAAATAACATGATAGATGAGTAAGGATCGATTATGTACATCACAGGAATAACGCTAATATGTGTTGTTTCGTTTAAAATTATTTCCAGCTGCTGCTGCGTCCGAAAACGTCGTATATCACATCAGAGTTACTGAAGTCCATCGAAACGCCAAATAACATGGTAGATGAGTAAGGATCGATTAGATACTACACAGGAACAACGCTAATGCGTGTTGTTTCGTTTAAAACTATTTCCAGCTTCTGCTGCGTCCGAGAACATCGTATCTCACGTCAGGGTTACTGGAGTCCATCCTAACGTCAAATAACATGATAGATAAGTAAGGATCGATTAGATACATAACAGGAACAACGCTAATGCGTGTTATTTCGTTTAAAACTATTTCCAGCTACTGCTGCGTCCGAAAACGTCGTATCTCACATCAGAGTTACTGGAGTCCGTCCAAACGTCAAATAACATGATAGATGAGTAAGGATCGATTAGATACATCACAGGAACAACGCTAATACGTGTTGTATCGTTTAAAACTATTTCCAGCTTCTGCTGCGTCCGAAAACTTCGTATCTCACATCAGAGTTACTGGAGTCCATCGAAACGTCAAATAACATGATAGATAAGTAAGGATCGATTAGATACAGCACAGGAACAACGCTAATACGTGCTGTTTCGTTTAAAACTATTTCCAGCTCCTGCAGCGTCCCAAAACTTTGTATCTCACATCAGACTTACTGGAGTCCATCCAAACGTCAAGTAACATGTTAGATAAGTAAGGATCGTTTAGATACATCACAGGAACAACGCTAATAGGTGTTGTTTCGTTCAAAACTATATCCAGCTTCTGCTGCGTCCGAAATCTTTGTATCTCTCATGAGAGTTACTGGAGTCCATCCAAACGTCAAATAACATGATAGATGAGTAAGGATCGATTAGATACATCACAGGAACAACGCTAATGCGTGTTGTTTCGTTTAAAACTATTTCCAGCTTATGCTGCGTCCGAGAACATCGTATCTCACGTCAGGTTTACTGGAGTCCATCCAAACGTCAAATAACATGATAGATAAGTAAGGATCGATTAGATACATCACAGGAACAACGCTAATGCGTGTTGTTTCGTTTAAAACTATTTCCAGCTTCTGCTGCGTCCGAAAACGTCGTATCTTACATCAGAGCTACTGGAGTCCATCGAAACGCCAAATAACATGATATATGAGTAAGGATCGATTAGATACAGCACAGGAACAACGCTAATACGTGTTGTTTCGTTTAAAACTATTTCCAGCTCCTGCTGCGTCCAAAAACTTTGTATCTCACATCAGACTTACTGGAGTCCATCCAAACGTCAAATAACATGTTAGATAAGTAAGGATCGTTTAGATACATCACAGGAACGACGCTAATACGTGTTGTTTCGTTCAAAACTATTTCCAGCTTGTGCTGCGTCCGAAAATTTCGTATCTCACATTAGAGTTACTGGAGTTCATCCAAACGTCAAATAACATGATAGATAAGTAAGGATCGATTAGATACAGCACAGGAACAACGCTAATACGTGTTGTTTCGTTCAAAACTATTTCCAGCTTCTGCTGCGTCCGATAAATTTGTATCTCACATCAGAGTTACTGGAGTCCGTCCAAACGTCAAATAACATGATAGATGAGTAAGGATCGATTATGTACATCACAGGAATAACGCTAATATGTGTTGTTTCGTTTAAAATTATTTCCAGCTGCTGCTGCGTCCGAAAACGTCGTATATCACATCAGAGTTACTGAAGTCCATCGAAACGCCAAATAACATGATAGATGAGTAAGGATCGATTAGATACTACACAGGAACAACGCTAATGCGTGTTGTTTCGTTTAAAACTATTTCCAGCTTCTGCTGCGTCCGAGAACATCGTATCTCACGTCAGGGTTACTGGAGTCCATCCTAACGTCAAATAACATGATAGATAAGTAAGGATCGATTAGATACATCACAGGAACAACGCTAATGCGTGTTGTTTCGTTTAAAACTATTTCCAGCTACTGCTGCGTCCGAAAACGTCGTATCTCACATCAGAGTTACTGGAGTCCGTCCAAACGTCAAATAACATGATAGATGAGTAAGGATCGATTAGATACATCACAGGAACAACGCTAATGCGTGTTGTTTCGTTTAAAACTATTTCCAGCTTCTGCTGCGTCCGAAAACGTCGTATCTCACATCAGAGCTACTGGAGTACATCGAAACGCCAAATAACATGATAGATGAGTAAGGGTCGATTAGATACATCACAGGAACAACGCTAATACGTGTTGTTTCATTTAAAACTATTTCCAGCTTCAGCTGCGTCCGAGAACTTTGAATCTCTCATCAGAGTTACTGGAGTCCGTCCAAACGTCAAATAACATGATAGATGAGTAAGGATCGATTAGATACATCACAGGAACAACGCTAATACGTTTTGTTTCGTTTAAAACTATTTCCAGCTTCTGCTGCGTCCGAAAACGTCGTATCTCACATCAGAGCTACTGGAGTCCATCGAAACGCCAAGTAACATGATATATGAGTAAGGATCGATTAGATACAGCACAGGAACAACGCTAATACGTGTTGTTTCGTTTAAAACTATTTCCAGCTTCTACTGCGTCCGAGAACTTTGAATCTCTCATCAGAGTTACTGGAGTCCGTCCAAACGTCAAATAACATGATAGATGAGTAAGGATCGATTAGATACATCACAGGAACAACGCTAATACGTGTTGTTTCGTTTAAAACTATTTCCAGCTTCTGCTGCGTCCGAGAACTTCGTATCTCACATCAGGGATACTGGTGTCCATCCAAACGTCAAATAACATGTTAGATAAGTAAGGATCGTTTAGATACATCACAGGAACAACGCTAATAGGTGATGTTTCGTTCAAAACTATTTCCAGCTTCTGCTGCGTCCGAAATCTTTGTATCTCTCATCAGAGTTACTGGAGCCCATCCAAACGTCAAATAACATGATAGATGAGTAAGGATCGATTAGATACATCACAGGAACAACGCTAATACGTGTTGTTTCGTTTAAAACTATTTCCAGCTTCTGCTGCGTCCGAAAACGTCGTATCTCACATCAGAGTTACTGGAGTGCATCGAAACGTCAAATAACACGATAGATAAGTAAGGATCGATTAGATACATCACAGGAACAACGCTAATGCGTGTTGTTTCGTTTAAAACTATTTCCAGCTTCTGCTGCGTCCGAAAACGTCGTATCTCACATCAGAGCTACTGGAGTCCATCGAAACGCCAAATAACATGATAGATGAGTAAGGGTCGATTAGATACATCACAGGAACAACGCTAATACGTGTTGTTTCATTTAAAACTATTTCCAGCTTCAGCTGCGTCCGAGAACTTTGAATCTCTCATCAGAGTTACTGGAGTCCGTCCAAACGTCAAATAACATGATAGATGAGTAAGGATCGATTAGATACATCACAGGAACAACGCTAATACGTGTTGTTTCGTTTAAAACTATTTCCAGCTTCTGCTGCGTCCGAGAACTTCGTATCTCACATCAGAGATACTGGTGTCCATCCAAACGTCAAATAACATGTTAGATAAGTAAGGATCGTTTAGATACATCACAGGAACAACGCTAATAGGTGTTGTTTCGTTCAAAACTATTTCCAGCTTCTGCTGCGTCCGAAATCTTTGTATCTCTCATCAGAGTTACTGGAGCCCATCCAAACGTCAAATAACATGATAGATGAGTAAGGATCGATTAGATACATCACAGGAACAACGCTAATACGTGTTGTTTCGTTTAAAACTATTTCCAGCTCCTGCTGCGTCCCAAAACTTTGTATCTCACATCAGACTTACTGGAGTCCATCCAAACGTCAAATAACATGTTAGATAAGTAAGGATCGTTTAGATACATCACAGGAACAACGCTAATAGTTGTTGTTTCGTTCAAAACTATTTCCAGCTTCTGCTGCGTCCGATATCTTTGTATCTCACATCAGAGTTCCTAGAGTACATCCAAACGTCAAATAACATGATAGATGAGTAAGGATCGATTAGATACATCACAGGAACAACGCTAATGCGTGTTGTTTCGGTCAAAACTATTTCCAGCTTCTACTGCGTCCGAGAACTTTGTATCTCTCATCAGAGTTACTGGAGTCCGTCCAAACGTCAAATAACATGATAGATGAGTAAGGATCGATTAGATACAGCACAGGAACAACGCTAATATGTGTTGTTTCGTTTAAAACTATTTCCAGCTCCTGCTGCGTCCAAAAACTTTGTATCTCACATCAGACTTACTGGAGTCCATCCAAACGTTAAATAACATGTTAGATAAGTAAGGATCGTTTAGATACATCACAGGAACAACGCTAATACGTGTTGTTTCGTTCAAAACTATTTCCAGCTTCTACTGCGTCCGAGAAATTTGAATCTCTCATCAGAGTTACTGGAGTCCGTCCAAACGTCAAATAGCATGATAGATAAGTAAGGATCGATTAGATACAGCACAGGAACAACGCTAATATGTGTTGTTTCGTTTAAAACTATTTCCAGCTCCTGCTGCGTCCAAAAACTTTGTATCTCACATCAGACTTACTGGAGTCCATCCAAACGTTAAATAACATGTTAGATAAGTAAGGATCGTTTAGATACATCACAGGAACAACGCTAATACGTGTTGTTTCGTTCAAAACTATTTCCAGCTTCTACTGCGTCCGAGAAATTTGAATCTCTCATCAGAGTTACTGGAGTCCGTCCAAACGTCAAATAACATGATAGATGAGTAAGGATCGATTAGATACATCACAGGAACAACGCTAATACGTGTTGTTTCGTTTAAAACTATTTCCAGCTCCTGCTGCGTCCCAAAACATTGTATCTCACATCAGACTTACTGGAGTCCATCCAAACGTCAAATAACATGTTAGATAAGTAAGGATCGTTTAGATACATCACAGGAACAACGCTAATAGGTGTTTCTTTCAAAACTATTTCCAGCTTCTGCTGCGTCCGATATCTTTGTATCTCACATCAGAGTTCCTAGAGTATATCCAAACGTCAAATAACATGATAGATGAGTAAGGATCGATTAGATACATCACAGGAACAACGCTAATGCGTGTTGTTTCGGTCAAAACTATTTCCAGCTTCTACTGCGTCCGAGAACTTTGTATCTCTCATCAGAGTTACTGGAGTCCGTCCAAACGTCAAATAACATGATAGATGAGTAAGGATCGTTTAGATACATCACAGGAACATCGCTAATGCGTGTTGTTTCGTTTAAAACTATTTCCAGCTTCTGATGCGTCCGAAAACTTCGTATCTCACATCAGAGTTACTGGAGTCCATCGAAAAGCCAAATAACATGATAGATGAGTAAGGATCGATTAGATACTACACAGGAACAACGCTAATGCGTGTTGTTTCGTTCAAAACTATTTCCAGTTTCTGCTGCGTCCGAAATCTTTGTATCTCTCATCAGAGTTACTGGAGTCCATCCAAACGTCAAATAATATGATAGATGAGTAAGGATCGATTAGATACATCACAGGAACAACGCTAATACGTGTTGTTTCGTTTAAAACTATTTCCAGCTCCTGCTGCGTCCCAAAACTTTGTATCTCACATCAGACTTACTGGAGTCCATCCAAACGTCAAATAACATGTTAGATAAGTAAGGATCGTTTAGATACATCACAGGAACAACGCTAATAGGTGTTGTTTCGTTCAAAACTATTTCCAGCTTTTACTGCGTCCGAGAACTTTGTATCTCTCATCAGAGTTACTGGAGTCCGTCCAAACGTCAAATAACATGATAGATGAGAAAGGATCGATTAGATACATCACAGGAACAACGCTAATACGTGTTGTTTCGTTTAAAACTATTTCCAGCTCCTGCTGCGTCCCAAAACTTTGTATCTCACATCAGACTTACTGGAGTCCATCCAAACGTTAAATAACATGTTAGATAAGTAAGGATCGTTTAGATACATCACAGGAACAACGGTAACACGTGTTGTTACGTTCAAAATTATTTCCAGCTTCTGCTGCGTCCGAGAACTTTGTATCTCACATCAGAGTTACTGGAGTCCGTCCAAACGTCAAATAACATGATACATGAGTAAGTATCGTTTAGATACATCACAGGAACATCGCTAATGCGTGTTGTTTCTTTTAAAACTATTTCCAGCTTCTGCTGCGTCCGAGAACATCGTATCTCACGTCAGGGTTACTGGAGTCCATCCAAACGTCAAATAACATGATAGATAAGTAAGGATCGATTAGATACATCACAGGAACAACGCTAATGCGTGTTGTTTCGTATAAAACTATTTCCAGTTTCTGCTGCGTCCGAGAACTTCGTATCTCACATCAAAGTTACTGGAGTCCATCGAAACGCCAAATAACATGATAGATGAGTAAGGATCGATTAGATATATCACAGGATCAACGCTAATGCGTGTTGTTTCGTTTGAAACTATTTCCAGCTCCTGCTGCGTCCAAAAACTTTGTATCTCACATCAGACTTACTGGAGTCCATCCAAACGTCAAATAACATGTTAGATAAGTAAGGATCGTTTAGATACATCACAAGAACAACGCTAATACGTGTTATTTCGTTCAAAACTATTTCCAGCTTCTACTGCGTCCGAGAACTTTGAATCTCTCATCAGAGTTACTGGAGTCCGTCCAAACGTCAAATAACATGATAGATGAGTAAGGATCGATTAGATACATCACAGGAACAACGCTAATACGTGTTGTTTCGTTTAAAACTATTTCCAGCTCCTGCTGCGTCCCAAAACTTTGTATCTCACATCAGACTTACTGGAGTCCATCCAAACGTCAAATAACATGTTAGATAAGTAAGGATCGTTTAGATACATCACAGGAACAACGCTAATAGGTGTTGTTTCGTTCAAACCTATTTCCAGCTTCTGCTGCGTCCGAAATCTTTGTATCTCTCATCAGAGTTACTGGAGTCCATCCAATCGTCAAATAACATGATAGATGAGTAAGGATCGATTAGATACATCACAGGAACAACGCTAATACGTGTTGTTTCGTTTAAAACTATTTCCAGCTTCTGCTGCGTCCAAAAACTTTGTATCTCACATCAGACTTACTGGAGTCCATCCAAACGTTAAATAACATGTTAGATAAGTAAGGATCGTTTAGATACATCACAGGAACAAGGCTAATACGTGTTGTTTCGTTCAAAATTATTTCCAGCTTCTGCTGCGTACGAGAACTTTGTATCTCACATCAGAGTTACTGGAGTCCGTCCAAACGTCAAATAACATGATAGATGAGTAACGATCGTTTAGGTACATCACAGGAACATCGCTAATGCGTGTTGTTTCGTTTAAAACTATTTCCAGCTTCTGCTGCGTCCCAAAACTTCGTATCTCACATCAGAGTTACTGGAGTCCATCGAAACGTCAAATAACATGATAGATAAGTAAGGATCGATTAGATACAGCACAGGAACAACGCTAATACGTGTTGTTTCGTTTAAAACTATTTCCAGCTTCAGCTGCGTCCGAGAACTTCGTATCTCACATCAAAGTTACTGGAGTCCATCGAAACGCCAAATAACATGATAGATGAGTAAGGATCGATTAGATATATCACAGGATCAACGCTAATGCGTGTTCTTTCGTTTAAAACTATTTCCAGCTACTGCTGCGTCCGAAAACGTCGTATCTCACATCAGAGCTACTGGAGTCCGTCCAAACGTTAAATAACATGATAGATGAGTAAGGATCGTTTAGATACATCACAGGAACATCGCTAATGCGTGTTGTTTCGTTTAAAACTATTTCCAGCTTCTGCTGCGTCCGAAAACTTCGTATCTCACATCAGAGTTACTGGAGACCATCGAAACGTCAAATAACATGATAGATAAGTAAGGATCGATTAGATACAGCACAGGAACAACGCTAATACGTGTTGTTTCGTTTAAAACTATTTCCAGCTCCTGCTGCGTCCCGAAACTTTGTATCTCACATCAGACTTACTGGAGTCCATCCAAACGTCAAATAACATGTTAGATAAGTAAGGATCGTTTAGATACATCACAGGAACAACGCTAATAGGTGTTATTTCGTTCAAAACTATTTCCAGCTTCTGCTGCGTCCGAAATCATTGTATCTCTCACTGGAGTCCATCCAAACGTCAAATAACATGATAGATGAGTAAGGATCGATTAGATACATCACAGGAACCACGCTAATGCGTGTTGTTTCGTTTAAAACTATTTCCAGCTTCTGCTGCGTCCGAAAACTTCGTATCTCACATCAGAGTTACTGGAGTCCATCGAAACGTCAAATAACATGATAGATAAGTAAGGATCGATTAGATACAGCACAGGAACAACGCTAATACGTGTTGTTTCGTTTAAAACTATTTCCAGCTTCAGCTGCGTCCGAAAACGTCGTATCTCACATCAGAGCTACTGGAGTCCATCGAAACGCCAAATAACATGATAGATGAGTAAGGATCGATTAGATACATCACAGGAACAACGCTAATACGTGTTGTTTCATTTAAAACTATTTCCAGCTTCAGCTGCGTCCGAGGACTTCGTATCTCACATCAAAGTTACTGGAGTCCATCGAAACGCCAAATAACATGATAGATGAGTAAGGATCGATTAGATACATCACAGGAACAACGCTAATGCGTGTTGTTTCGTTTAAAACTATTTCCAGCTTCTGCTGCGTCCGAAAACGTCGTATCTCACATCAGAGCTACTGGAGTCCATCGAAACGCCAAGTAACATGATATATGAGTAAGGATCGATTAGATACAGCACAGGAACAACGCTAATACGTGTTGTTTCGTTTAAAACTATTTCCAGCTCCTGCTGCGTCCAAAAACTTTTTATCTCACATCAGACTTACTGGAGTCCATCCAAACGTCAAATAACATGTTAGATAAGTAAGAATCGTTTAGATACATCACAGGAACAACGCTAATACGTATTGTTTCGTTTAAAACTATTTCCAGCTCCTGCTGCGTCCAAAAACTTTGTATCTCACATCAGACTTACTGGAGTCCATCCAAACGTCAAATAACATGTTATATAAGTAAGGATCGTTTAGATACATCACAGGAACAACGCTAATACATGTTGTTTCGTTTAAAACTATTTCTAGCTTCAGCTGCGTCCGAGAACTTCGTATCTCACATCAGGGTTACTGGAGTCCATCCAAACGTCAAATAACATGATAGATAAGTAAGGATCGATTAGATACAGCACAGGAACAACGCTAATACGTGTTGTTTCGTTTAAAACTATTTCCAGCTCCTGCTGCGTCCCGAAACTTTGTATCTCACATCAGACTTACTGGAGTCCATCCAAACGTCAAATAACATGTTAGATAAGTAAGGATCGTTTAGATACATCACAGGAACAACGCTAATAGGTGTTATTTCGTTCAAAACTATTTCCAGCTTCTGCTGCGTCCGAAATCTTTGTATCTCTCACTGGAGTCCATCCAAACGTCAAATAACATGATAGATGAGTAAGGATCGATTAGATACATCACAGGAACCACGCTAATACGTGTTGTTTCGTTTTAAACTACTTCCAGCTTCTGCTGGGTCCGAGAACTTCGTATCTCACGTCAGGGTTACTGGAGTCCATCCAAACGTCAAATAACATGATAGATAAGTAAGGATCGATTAGATACATCACAGGAACAACGCTAATGCGTATTGTTTCGTTTAAAACTATTTCTAGCTTCAGCTGCGTCCGAGAACTTCGTATCTCACATCTAAGTTACTGGAGTCCACCGAAACGTCAAATAACATGATAGAAAAGTAAGGATCGTTTAGATACATCACAGGAACAACGCTAATACGTGTTGTTTCGTTCAAAACTATTTCCAGCTTCAGCTGCGTCCGAGAACTTCGTATCTCACATCAAAGTTACTGGAGTCCATCGAAACGCCAAATAACATGATAGATGAGTAAGGATCGATTAGATACATCACAGGAACAACGCTAATGCGTGTTGTATCGTTCAAAACTATTTCCAGCTTCTGCTGCGTCCAAAAACTTTGTATCTCACATCAGAGGTACTGGAGTCCATCAAAACGTTAAATAACATGTTAGATAAGTAAGGATCGTTTAGATTCATCACAGGAACAACGCTAATACGTGTTGTTTCTTTCAAAATTATTTCCAGCTTCTGCTGCGTCCGAAATCTCTGTATCTCACATCAGAGTTCCTGGAGTCCATCCAAACGTCAAGTAACATGATAGATGAGTAAGGATCGATTAGATACATCACAGGAACAACGCTAATGCGTGTTGTTTCGTTTAAAACTATTTCCAGCTTCTGCTGCGTCCGAAAACGTCGTATCTCACATCAGAGCTACTGGAGTCCATCGAAACGCCAAATAACATGATAGATGAGTAAGGATCGATTAGATACATCACAGGAACAACGCTAATACGTGTTGTTTCATTTAAAACTATTTCCAGCTTCAGCTGCGTCCGAGAACTTCGTATCTCACATCAAAGTTACTGGAGTCCATCGAAACGCCAAATAACATGATAGATGAGTAAGGATCGATTAGATACATCACAGGAACAACGCTAATGCGTGTTGTTTCGTTTAAAACTATTTCCAGCTTCTGCTGCGTCCGAAAACGTCGTATCTCACATCAGAGCTACTGGAGTCCATCGAAACGCCAAGTAACATGATATATGAGTAAGGATCGATTAGATACAGCACAGGAACAACGCTAATACGTGTTGTTTCGTTTAAAACTATTTCCAGCTCCTGCTGCGTCCAAAAACTTTCTATCTCACATCAGACTTACTGGAGTCCATCCAAACGTCAAATAACATGTTAGATAAGTAAGAATCGTTTAGATACATCACAGGAACAACGCTAATACGTATTGTTTCGTTTAAAACTATTTCCAGCTCCTGCTGCGTCCAAAAACTTTGTATCTCACATCAGACTTACTGGAGTCCATTAAAACGTCAAATAAAATGTTATATAAGTAAGGATCGTTTAGATACATCACAGGAACAACGCTAATACATGTTGTTTCGTTTAAAACTATTTCTAGCTTCAGCTGCGTCCGAGAACTTCGTATCTCACATCAGGGTTACTGGAGTCCATCCAAACGTCAAATAACATGATAGATAAGTAAGGATCGATTAGATACATCACAGGAACAACGCTAATACGTGTTGTTTCGTTCAAAAGTATTTCCAGCTTCTACTGCGTCCGAGAACTTTGTATCTCTCATCAGAGTTACTGGAGTCCGTCCAAACGTCAAATAACATGATAGATGAGTAAGGATCGATTAGATACATCACAGGAACAACGCTAATACGTGTTGTTTCGTTTAAAACTATTTCCAGCTCCTGCTGCGTCCCAAAACTTTGTATCTCACATCAGACTTACTGGAGTCCATCCAAACGTCAAATAACATGTTAGATAAGTAAGGATCGTTTAGATACATCACAGGAACAACGCTAATAGGTGTTGTTTCGTTCAAAACTATTTCCAGCTTCTGCTGCGTCCGAAATCTTTGTATCTCTCATCAGAGTTACTGGAGTCCGTCCAAACGTCAAATAACATGATAGATGAGTAAGGATCGTTTAGATACATCACAGGAACATCGCTAATACGTGTTGTCTCGTTTAAAACGATTTCCAGCTTCTGCTGCGTCCGATAACGTCGTATCTCACATCAGAGTTACTGGAGTCCATCGAAACGTCAAATAACATGATAGAAAAGTAAGGATCGTTTAGATACATCACAGGAACAACGCTAATACGTGTTGTTTCGTTCAAAACTATTTCCAGTTTCTGCTGCGTCCGAAATCTTTGTATCTTACATCAGAGTTACTGGAGTCCATCCAAACGTCAAATAACATGATAGATGAGTAAGGATCGATTAGATACATCACAGGAACAACGCTAACGCGTGTTGTTTCGTTTAGAACTATTTCTAGCTTAAGCTGCGTCCGAGAACTTCGTAACTCACATCAAACTTACTGGAGTCCATCGAAACGCCAAATAACATGATAGATGAGTAAGGATCGATTAGATACATCACAGGAACAACGCTAATGCGTGTTGTTCCGTTTAAAACTATTTCCAGCTTCTGCTGCGTCCGAGAACTTCGTATCTCACATCAGGGTTACTGGAGTCCATCCAAACGTCAAATAACATGATAGATAAGTAAGGATCGATTAGATACAGCACAGGAACAACGCTAATACTTGTTGTTTCGTTTAAAACTATTTCCAGCTCCTGCTGCGTCCAAAAACTTTGTATCTCACATCAGACTTACTGGAGTCCATCCAAACGTTAAATAACATGTTAGATAAGTAAGGATCGTTTAGATACATCACAGGAACAACGCTAACACGTGTTGTTACGTTCAAAATTATTTCCAGCTTCTGCTGCGTCCGAGAACTTTGTACCTCACATCAGAGTTACTGGAGTCCGTCCAAACGTCAAATAACATGATAGATGAGTAAGTATCGTTTAGATACATCACAGGAACATCGCTAATGCGTGTTGTTTCGTTTAAAACTATTTCCAGCTTCTGATGCGTCCGAAAACTTCGTATATCACATCAGAGTTACTGGAGTCCATCGAAACGCCAAATAACATGATAGATGAGTAAGGATCGATTAGATGCTACACAGGAACAACGCTAATGCGTGTTGTTTCGTTTAAAACTATTTCCAGCTTCTGCTGCGTCCGAGAACATCGTATCTCACGTCAGGGTTACTGGAGTCCATCCAAACGTCAAATAACATGATAGATAAGTAAGGATCGATTAAATACATCACAGGAACAACGCTAATGCGTGTTGTTTCGTTTAAAACTATTTCCAGTTTCTGCTGCGTCCGAAAACGTCGTATCTCACATCAGAGCTACTGGAGTCCATCGAAACAACAAATAACATGATATATGAGTAACGATCGATTAGATACAGCACAGGAACAACGCTAATGCGTGTTGTTTCGTTTAAAACTATTTCCAGCTTCTGCTGCATCCGAAAACGTCGTATCTCACATCAGAGCTACTGGAGTCCATCGAAACGCCAAGTAACATGATATATGAGTAAGGATCGATTAGATACAGCACAGGAACAACGCTAATACGTGTTGTTTCGTTTGAAACTATTTCCAGCTCCTGCTGCGTATAAAAACTTTGTATCTCACATCAGACTTACTGGAGTCCATCCAAACGTCAAATAACATGTTAGATAACTAAGGATCGTTTAGATACATCACAGGAACAACGCTAATACGTGTTGTTTCGTTCAAAACTATTTCCAGCTTCTACTGCGTCCGAGAACTTTGAATCTCTCATCAGAGTTACTGGAGTCCGTCCAAACGTCAAATAACATGATAGATGAGTGAGGATCGATTAGATACATCACAGGAACAACGCTAATACGTGTTGTTTCGTTCAAAACTATTTCCAGCTTCTACTGCGTCCGAGAACTTTGAATCTCTCATAAGAGTTACTGGAGTCCGTCCAAACGTCAAATAACATGATAGATGAGTGAGGATCGATTAGATACATCACAGGAACAACGCTAATACGTGTTGTTTCGTTCAAAACTATTTCCAGCTTCTACTGCGTCCGAGAACTTTGAATCTCTCATAAGAGTTACTGGAGTCCGTCCAAACGTCAAATAACATGATAGATGAGTGAGGATCGATTAGATACATCACAGGAACAACGCTAATACGTGTTGTTTCGTTTAAAACTATTTCCAGCTTCCACTGCGTCCGAGAACTTTGAATCTCTCATCAGACTTACTGGAGTCCATCCAAACGTCAAATAACATGTTAGATAAGTAAGGATCGTTTAGATACATCACAGGAACAACGCTAATAGGTGTTGTTTCGTTCAAAACTATTTCCAGCTTCTGCTGCGTCCGAAATCTTTGTATCTCTCATCACAGTTACTGGAGTCCATCCAAACGTCAAATAACATGATAGATGAGTAAGAATCGATTAGATACATCACAGGAACAACGCTAATACGTGTTGTTTCGTTTAAAACTATTTCCAGCTTCTGCTGCGTTCGAAAACGTCGTATCTCATATCAGAGTTACTGGAGTCCATCGAAACGTCAAATAACATGATAGATAAGTAAGGATCGATTAGATACAGCACAGGAACAACGCTGATAAGTGTTGTTTCGTTTAAAACTATTTCCAGCTCCTGCTGCGCCCAAAAACTTTGTATCTCACATCAGACTTACTGGAGTCAATCCAAACGTTAAATAACATGATAGATAAGTAAGGATCGTTTAGATACATCACAGGAACAACGCTAATACGTGTTGTTTCCTTCAAAATTATTTCCAGCTTCTGCTGCGTCCGAGAACTTTTTATCTCACATCAGAGTTACTGGAGTCCGTCCAAACGTCAAATAACATGATAGATGAGTAAGGATCGTTTAGATACATCACAGGAACATCGCTAATGCGTGTTGTTTCGTTTAAAACTATTTCCAGCTTCTGCTGCGTCCGAAAACTTCGTATCTCACATCAGAGTTACTGGAGTCCATCGAAATGTCAAATAACATGATAGATAAGTAAGGATCGATTAGATACAGCACAGGAACAACGCTAATACGTGTTGTTTCTTTTAAAACTATTTCCAGCTTCAGCTGCGTCCGAGAACTTCGTATCTCACATCAAAGTTACTGGAGTCTATCGAAACGCCAAATAACATGATAGATGAGTAAGGATCGATTAGTTACATCAGAGGAACAACGCTAATGCGTGTTGTTTCGTTTAAAACTATTTCCAGCTTCTGCTGCGTCCGAGAACGTCGTATCTCACATCAGAGCTACTGGAGTCCGTCCAAACGACAAATAACATGATAGATGAGTAAGGATCGTTTAGATACATCACAGGAACATCGCTAATGCGTGTTGTTTCGTTTAAAACTATTTCCAGCTTCTGCTGCGTCCGAAAACTTCGTATCTCACATCAGAGTTACTGGAGTCCATCGAAACGTCAAATAACATGATAGATAAGTAAGGATCGATTAGATACAGCACAGGAACAACGCTAATACGTGTTGTTTCGTTTAAAACTATTTCCAGCTCCTGCTGCGCCCCAAAACTTTGTATCTCACATCAGACTTACTGGAGTCCATCCAAACGTCAAATAACATGTTAGATAAGTAAGAATCGTTTAGATACATCACAGGAACAACGCAAATACGTGTTGTTTCGTTCAAAACTATTTCCAGCTTCTACAGCGTCGGAGAACTTTGAATCTCTCATCAGAGTTACTGGAGTCCGTCCAAACGTCAAATAACATGATAGATGAGTAAGGATCGGTTAGATACATCACAGGAACAACGCTAATGCGTGTTGTTTCGTTTAAAACTATTTCCAGCTTCTGCTGCGTCCGAGAACTTCGTATCTCACATCAGGGTTACTGGTGTCCATCCAAACGTCAAATAACATGATAGATAAGTAAGGATCGATTAGATACATCACAGGAACAACGGTAATGCATGTTGTTTCGTTTAAAACTATTTCTAGCTTCAGCTGCGTCCGAGAACTTCGTATCTCAAATCAGGGTTACTGGAGTCCATCCAAACGTCAAATAACATGATAGCTAAGTAATGATCGATTAGATACATCACAGGAACAGCGCTAATGCGTGTTGTTTCGTTTAAAACTATTTCTAGCTTCAGCTGCGTCCGAGAACTTCGTATCTCACATCAGGGTTACTGGAGTCCATCCAAACGTCAAATAACATGATAGATAAGTAAGGATCGATTAGATACATCACAGGAACAACGCTAATGCGCGTTGTTTCGTTTAAAACTATTTCCAGCTTCTGCTGCGTCCGAAAATTTCGTATCTCACATCATAGTTACTGGAGTCCATCGAAACGTCAAATAACATAGTAGATAAGTAAGGATCGATTAGATACATCACAGGAACAACTCTAATACGTGTTGTTTCGTTCAAAACTATTTCCAGCTTCTGCTGCGTCCGAAATCTTTGTATCTCACATCAGAGTTCCTGGAGTCCATCCAAACGTCAAATAACATGATAGATGAGTAAGGATCGATTAGATACATCACAGGAACAACGCTAATACGTGTTGTTTCGTTTAAAACTATTTCCAGCTGCTGCTGCGTCCGAAAACGTCGTATCTCACGTCAGGGTTACTGGAGTCCATCCAAACGTCAAATAACATGATAGATAAGTAAGGATCGATTAGATACATCACAGGAATAACGCTAATGCGTGTTGTTTCGTTTAAAACTATTTCTAGCTTCAGCTGCGTCCGAGAACTTCGTATCTCACATCAGGGTTACTGGAGTCCATCCAAACGTCAAATAACATGATAGATAAGTAAGGATCGATTAGATACATCACAGGAACAACGCTAATACGTGTTGTTTCGTTCAAAACTATTTCCAGCTTCTACTGCGTCCGAGAACTTTTTATCTCACATCAGAGTTACTGGAGTCCGTCCAAACGTCAAATAACATGATAGATGAGTAAGGATCGTTTAGATACATCACAGGAACATCGCTAATGCGTGTTGTTTCGTTTAAAACTATTTCCAGCTTCTGCTGCGTCCGAAAACTTCGTATCTCACATCAGAGTTTCTGGAGTCCATCGAAATGTCAAATAACATGATAGATAAGTAAGGATCGATTAGATACAGCACAGGAACAACGCTAATACGTGTTGTTTCTTTTAAAACTATTTCCAGCTTCAGCTGCGTCCGAGAACTTCGTATCTCACATCAAAGTTACTGGAGTCCATCGAAACGCCAAATAACATGATAGATGAGTAAGGATCGATTAGTTACATCAGAGGAACAACGCTAATGCGTGTTGTTTCGTTTAAAACTATTTCCAGCTTCTACAGCGTCGGAGAACTTTGAATCTCTCATCAGAGTTACTGGAGTCCGTCCAAACGTCAAATAACATGATAGATGAGTAAGGATCGGTTAGATACATCACAGGAACAACGCTAATACGTGTTGTTTCGTTTAAAACTATTTCCAGCTTCTGCTGCGTCCGAGAACTTCCTATCTCACATCAGGGTTACTGGTGTCCATCCAAACGTCAAATAACATGATAGATAAGTAAGGATCGATTAGATACATCACAGGAACAACGGTAATGCGTGTTGTTTCGTTTAAAACTATTTCTAGCTTCAGCTGCGTCCGAGAACTTCGTATCTCAAATCAGGGATACTGGAGTCCATCCAAACGTCAAATAACATGATAGCTAAGTAATGATCGATTAGATATATCACAGGAACAGCGCTAATGCGTGTTGTTTCGTTTAAAACTATTTCTAGCTTCAGCTGCGTCCGAGAACTTCGTATCTCACATCAGGGTTACTGGAGTCCATCCAAACGTCAAATAACATGATAGATAAGTAAGGATCGATTAGATACATCACAGGAACAACGCTAATGCGCGTTGTTTCGTTTAAAACTATTTCCAGCTTCTGCTGCGTCCGAAAATTTCGTATCTCACATCATAGTTACTGGAGTCCATCGAAACGTCAAATAACATGGTAGATAAGTAAGGATCGATTAGATACATCACAGGAACAACGCTAATACGTGTTGTTTCGTTCAAAACTATTTCCAGCTTCTGCTGCGTCCGAAATCTTTGTATCTCACATCAGAGTTCCTGGAGTCCATCCAAACGACAAATAACATGATAGATGAGTAAGGATCGATTAGATACATCACAGGAACAACGCTAATACGTGTTGTTTCGTTTAAAACTATTTCAGGCTGCTGCTGCGTCCGAAAACGTCGTATCTCACGTCAGGGTTACTGGAGTCCATCCAAACGTCAAATAACATGATAGATAAGTAAGGATCGATTAGATACATCACAGGAATAACGCTAATGCGTGTTGTTTCGTTTAAAACTATTTCTAGCTTCAGCTGCGTCCGAGAACTTCGTATCTCACATCAGGGTTACTGGAGTCCATCCAAACGTCAAATAACATGTTAGATAAGTAAGGGTCGTTTAGATACATCACAGGAACAACGCTAATAGGTGTTGTTTCGTTCAAAATTATTTCCAGCTTCTGCTGCGTCCGAAAACTTCGTATCTCACATCAGAGTTACTGGAGTCCATCGAAACGCCAAATAGCATGATAGATGAGTAACGATCGATTAGATACTACACAGGAACAACGCTAATGCGTGTTGTTTAGTTTAAAACTATTTCCAGCTTCTGCTGCGTCCGAAAACTTCGTATCTCACATCAGAGTTACTGGAGTCCATCGAAACGTCAAATAACATCATAGATAAGTTAGGATCGATTAGATACAGCACAGGAACAACGCTAATACGTGTTGTTTCGTTTAAAACTATTTCCAGCTTCAGCTGCGTCCGAGAACTTCGTATCTCACATCAGAGCTACTGGAGTCCATCGAAACGCCAAATAACATGATATATGAGTAAGGATCGATTAGATACAGCACAGGAACAACGCTAATACGTGTTGTTTCGTTTAAAACTATTTCCAGCTCCTGCTGCGTCCAAAAACTTTGTATCTCACGTCAGACTTACTGGAGTCCATCCAAACGTCAAATAACATATTAGATAAGTAAGGATCGTTTAGATACATCACAGGAACAACGCTAATACGTGTTGTTTCGTTCAAAACTATTTCTAGCTTCTACTGCGTCCGAGAACTTTGAATCTCTCATCAGAGTTACTGGAGTCCGTCCAAACGTCAAATAACATGATAGATGAGTAAGGATCGATTAGATACATCACAGGAACAACGCTAATGCGTGTTGTTTCGTTTAAAACTATTTCCAGCTCCTGCTGCGTCCAAAAACTTTTTATCTCACATCAGACTTACTGGAGTCCATCCAAACGTTAAATAACATGTTAGATAAGTAAGGATCGTTTAGATACATCACAGGAACAACGCTAATACGTGTTGTTTCATTCAAAATTATTTCCAGCTTCTGCTGCGTCCGAGAACTTTGTATCTCACATCAGAGTTACTGGAGTCCGTCCAAACGTCAAATAACATGATAGATGAGTAAGGATCGTTTAGATACATCACAGGAACATCGCTAATGCGTGTTGTTTCGTCTAAAACTATTTCTAGCTTCTGCTGCGTCCGAAAACTTCGTATCTCACATCAGAGTTACTGGAGTCCATCGAAACGCTAAATAGCATGATAGATGAGTAACGATCGATTAGATACTACACAGGAACAACGCTAATGCGTGTTGTATCGTTTAAAACTATTTCCAGCTTCTGCTGCGTCCGAAAACTTCGTATCTCACATCAGAGTTACTGGAAATCACAGGAACAACGCTAATGCGTGTTGTTCCTGTGATGTATCTAATCGATCCTTACTCATCTATCATGTTATTTGACGTTTGGACGGACTCCAGTAACTCTGATGAGAGATTCAAAGCTCTCGGACGCAGTAGAAGCTAGAAATAGTTTTGAACGAAACAACACGTATTAGCGTTGTTCCTGTGATGTATCTAAACGATCTTTACTTATCTAACATGTTATTTGACGTTTGGATGGACTCCAGGAACTCTGATGTGAGATACAAAGATTTCGGACGCAGCAGAAGCTGGAAATAGTTTTGAACGAAACAACACGTATTAGCGTTGTTCCTGTGATGTATCTAATCGATCCTTACTTATCTACTATGTTATTTGACGTTTCGATGGACTCCAGTAACTATGATGTGAGATACGAAATTTTCGGACGCAGCAGAAGCTGGAAATAGTTTTAAACGAAACAACACGCATTAGCGTTGTTCCTGTGATGTATCTAATCGATCATTACTTATCTATCATGTTATTTGACGTTTGGATGGACTCCAGTAACCCTGATGTGAGATACGAAGTTCTCGGACGCAGCTGAAGCTAGAAATAGTTTTAAACGAAACAACACGCATTAGCGTTGTTCCTGTGATGTATCTAATCGATCCTTACTTAGCTATCATGTTATTTGACGTTTGGATGGACTCCAGTAACCCTGATTTGAGATACGAAGTTCTCGGACGCAGCTGAAGCTAGAAATAGTTTTAAACGAAACAACACGCATTAGCGTTGTTCCTGTGATGTATCTAATCGATCCTTACTTATCTATCATGTTATTTGACGTTTGGATGGACTCCAGTAACCCTGATGTGAGATACGAAGTTCTCGGACGCAGCAGAAGCTGGAAATAGTTTTAAACGGAACAACACGCATTAGCGTTGTTCCTGTGATGTATCTAATCGATCCTTACTCAACTATCATGTTATTTGGCGCTTCGATGGACTCCAGTAACTTTGATGTGAGTTACGAAGTTCTCGGACGCAGCTTAAGCTAGAAATAGTTTTAAACGAAACAACACGCGTTAGCGTTGTTCCTGTGATGTATCTAATCGATCCTTACTCATCTATCATGTTATTTGACGTTTGGATGGACTCCAGTAACTCTGATGTAAGATACAAAGATTTCGGACGCAGCAGAAGCTGGAAATAGTTTTGAACGAAACAACACGTATTAGCGTTGTTCCTGTGATGTATCTAAACGATCCTTACTTTTCTATCATGTTATTTGACGTTTCGATGGACTCCAGTAACTCTGATGTGAGATACGACGTTTTCGGACGCAGCAGAAGCTGGAAATAGTTTTAAACGAAACAAAACGTATTAGCGATGTTCCTGTGATGTATCTAAACGATCCTTACTCATCTATCATGTTATTTGACGTTTGGACGGACTCCAGTAACTCTGATGAGAGATACAAAGATTTCGGACGCAGCAGAAGCTGGAAATAGTTTTGAACGAAACAACACCTATTAGCGTTGTTCCTGTGATGTATCTAAACGATCCTTACTTATCTATCATGTTATTTGACGTTTGGATGGACTCCAGTAAGTCTGATGTGAGATACAAAGTTTTGGGACGCAGCAGGAGCTGGAAATAGTTTTAAACGAAACAACACGTATTAGCGTTGTTCCTGTGATGTATCTAATCGATCCTTACTCATCTATCATGTTATTTGACGTTTGGACGGACTCCAGTAACTCTGATGAGAGATACAAAGTTCTCGGACGCAGTAGAAGCTGGAAATACTTTTGAACGAAACAACACGTATTAGCGTTGTTCCTGTGATGTATCTAATCGATCCTTACTCATATATCATGTTACTTGGCGTTTCGATGGACTCCAGTAGCTCTGATGTGAGATACGACGTTTTCGGACGCAGCAGAAGCTGGAAATAGTTTTAAACGAAACAACACGCATTACCGTTGTTCCTGTGATGTATCTAATCGATCCTTACTCATCTATCATGTTATTTGGCGTTTGGATGGACTCCAGTAACCCTGATGTGAGATACGAAGTTCTCGGACGCAGCTGAAGCTAGAAATAGTTTTAAACGAAACAACATGTATTAGCGTTGTTCCTGTGATGTATCTAAACGATCCTTACTTATATAACATGTTATTTGACGTTTGGATGGACTCCAGTAAGTCTGATGTGAGATACAAAGTTTTTGGACGCAGCAGGAGCTGGAAATAGTTTTAAACGAAACAACACGCATTAGCGTTGTTCCTGTGATGTATCTAATCGATCCTTACTCATCTATGATGTTATTTGACGTTTGGATGGACTCCAGGAACTCTGATGTGAGATACAAAGATTTCGGACGCAGCAGAAGCTGGAAATAATTTTGAACGAAACAACACGTATTAGCGTTGTTCCTGTGATGAATCTAAACGATCCTTACTTATCTAACATGTTATTTAACGTTTGGATGGACTCCAGTACCTCTGATGTGAGATACAAAGTTTTTGGACGCAGCAGACGCTGGAAATAGTTTTGAACGATACAACACGCATTAGCGTTGTTCCTGTGATGTATCTAATCGAACCTTACTTATCTATCATGTTATTTGACGTTTGGATGGACACCAGTAACCCTGATGTGAGATACGAAGTTCTCGGACGCAGCAGAAGCTGGAAATAGTTTTAAAAGAAACAACACGTATTAGCGTTGTTCCTGTGATATATCTAATCGATCCTTACTCATCTATCATGTTATTTGACGTTTGGACGGACTCCAGTAACTCTGATGAGAGATTCAAAGTTCTCGGACGCAGCAGAAGCTGGAAATAGTTTTGAACGAAACAACACGTATTAGCGTTGTTCCTGTGATGTATCTAATCGATCCTTACTTATCTATCATGTTATTTGACGTTTCGATGGACTCCAGTAACTCTGATGTGAGATACGAAGTTCTCGGACGCAGCTGAAGCTGGAAATAGTTTTAAATGAAACAACACGTATTAGCGTTGTTCCTGTGATGTACCTAATCGATCCTTACTCATCTATCATGTTATTTGACGTTTGGACGGACTCCAGTAACTATGATGAGAGATACAAAGTTCTCGGACGCAGTAGAAGCTGGAAATAGTTTTGAACGAAACAACACGTATTAGCGTTGTTCCTGTGATGCATCTAAACGATCCTTACATATCTAACATGTTATTTGACGTTTGGATGGACTCCAGTAAGTCTGATGTGAGATACAAAGTTTTTGGACGCAGCAGGAGCTGGAAATAGTTTTAAACGAAACAACACGAATTAGCGTTGTTCCTGTGCTGTATCTAATCGATCCTTACTCATATATCATGTTATTTGGCGTTTCGATGGACTCCAGTAGCTCTGATGTGAGATACGACGTTTTCGGACGCAGCAGAAGCTGGAAATAGTTTCAAACGAAACAACACGTATTAGCGTTGTTCCTGTGATGTATCTAATTGATTCTTACTCATCTATCATGTTATTTGACGTTTGGATGGACTCCAGTAACTCTGATGAGAGATACAAAGATTTCGGACGCAGCAGAAGCTGGAAATAGTTTTGAACTAAACAACACGTATTAGCGTTGTTCCTGTGATGTATCTAAACGATCCTTACTTATCTACCATGTTATTTGACGTTTGGATGGACTCCAGTAAGTCTGATGTGAGATACAATGTTTTGGGACGCTGCAGGAGCTGGAAATAGTTTTAAACAAAACAACATGTATTAGCGTTGTTCCTGTGCTGTATCTAATCGATCCTTACTTATCTATTATGTTATTTGACGTTTGGATGGACTCCAGTAACCCTGACGTGAGATACGAAGTTCTCGGACGCAGCAGAAGCTGGAAATAGTTTTAAACGAAACAACACGCATTAGCGTTGTTCCTGTGATGTATCTAATCGATCCTTACTCATCTATCATGTTATTTGGCGTTTCGATGGACTCCAGTAACTTAGATGTGAGATACGAAGTTCTCGGACGCAGCTGAAGCTAGAAATAGTTTTAAACAAAACAACACGCATTAGCGTTGTTCCTGTGATGTATCTAATCGATCCTTATTTATCTATCATGTTATTTGACGTTTGGTGGACTCCAGTAACCCTGACGTGAGATACGAAGTTCCCGGACGCAGCAGAAGCTGGAAATAGTTTTAAACGAAACAACACGCATTAGCGTTGTTCCTGTGATGTATCTAATCGATCCTTACTCATCTATCATGTTATTTGGCGTTTCGATGGACTCCAGTATCTCTGATGTGAGATACGACGTTTTCGGACGCAGCAGAAGCTGGAAATAGTTTTAAACGAAACAACACGTATTAGCGTTTTTCCTGTGATGTATCTAATCGATCCTAACTCATATATCATGTTATTTGGCGTTTCGATGGACTCCAGTAGCTCTGATGTGAGATACGACGTTTTCGGACGCAGCAGAAGCTGGAAATAGTTTTAAACGAAACAACACGCATTAGCGTTGTTCCTGTGATGTATCTAATCGATCCTTACTCATCTATCATGCTATTTGGCGTTTCGATGGACTCCAGTAACTTTGATGTGAGATACGAAGTTCTCGGACGCAGCTGAAGCTGGAAATAGTTTTAAACGAAACAACACGTATTAGCGTTGTTCCTGTGCTGTATCTAATCGATCCTTACTTATCTATCATGTTATTTGACGTTTGGATGGACTCCAGTAACTCTAATGTGAGATACGAAATTTTCGGACGCACCAGAAGCTGGAAATAGTTTTAAACGAAACAACACCTATTAGCGATGTTCCTGTGATGTATCTAATCGATCCTTACTCATCTATCATGTTATTTTACGTTTGGATGGACTCCAGTATCTCTGATGAGAGATACAAAGATTTCGGACGCAGCAGAAGCTGGAAATAGTTTTGAACGAAACAACACCTATTAGCGATGTTCCTGTGATGTATCTAATCGATCCTTACTCATCTATCATGTTATTTTACGTTTGGATGGACTTCAGTAACTCTGATGTGAGATACAATGTTTTTGGACGCAGCAGAAGCTGGAAATAGTTTTGAACGAAACAACACGTATTAGCGTTGTTCCTGTGATGTATCTAATCGATCCTTACTCATCTATAATGTTATTTGGCGTTTCGATAGACTCCAGTAACTTTGATGTGAGATACGAAGTTCTCGGACGCAGCTGAAGCTGGAAATAATTTTAAATGAAACAACACGTATTAGCGTTGTTCCTGTGATGTGTCTAATCGATCCTTACTCATCTATCATGTTATTTGGCGTTTCGATGGACTCCAGTAGCTCTGATGTGAGATACGACGTTTTCGGACGCAGCAGAAGCTGGAAATAGTTTTAAACGAAACAACACGCATTAGCGTTGTTCCTGTGCTGTATCTAATCGATCCTTACTCATCTATCATGTTATTTGGCGTTTCGATGGACTCCAGTAGCTCTGATGTGAGATACGACGTTTTCGGACGCAGCAGAAGCTGGAAATAGTTTTAAACGAAACAACACGCATTAGCGTTGTTCCTGTGATGTATCTAATCTATCCTTACTCATCTATCATGTTATTTGGCGTTTCGATGGACTCCAGTAACTTTGATGTGAGATACGAAGTTCTCGGACGCAGCTGAAGCTGGAAATACTTTTAAATGAAACAACACGTATTAGCGTTGTTCCTGTGATGTATCTAATCGATCCTTACTCATCTATCATGTTATTTGGCGTTTCGATGGACTCCAGTAGCTCTGATGTGAGATACGACGTTTTCGGGCGCAGCAGAAGCTGGAAATAGTTTTAAACGAAACAACACGCATTAGCGTTGTTCCTGTGATGTATCTAATCGATCCTTACTCATCTATCATGTTATTTGGCGTTTCGATGGACTCCATTAGCTCTGATGTGAGATACGACGTTTTCGGACGCAGCAGAAGCTGGAAATAGTTTTAAACGAAACAACACGCATTAGCGTTGTTCCTGTGATGTATCTAATCTATCCTTACTTAGCTATCATGTTATTTGACGTTTGGATGGACTCCAGTAACCCTGATTTGAGATACGAAGTTCTCGGACGCAGCTGAAGCTAGAAATAGTTTTAAACGAAACAACACGCATTAGCGTTGTTCCTGTGATGTATCTAATCGATCCTTACTTATCTATCATGTTATTTGACGTTTGGATGGACACCAGTAACCCTGATGGTAGATACGAAGTTCTCGGACGCAGCAGAAGCTGGAAATAGTTTTAAAAGAAACAACACGTATTAGCGTTGTTCCTGTGATATATCTAATCGATCCTTACTCATCTATCATGTTATTTGACGTTTGGACGGACTCCAGTAACTCTGATGAGAGATTCAAAGTTCTCGGACGCAGCAGAAGCTGGAAATAGTTTTGAACGAAACAACACGTATTAGCGTTGTTCCTGTGATGTATCTAATCGATCCTTACTTATCTATCATGTTATTTGACGTTTCGATGGACTCCAGTAACTCTGATGTGAGATACGAAGTTCTCGGACGCAGCTGAAGCTGGAAATAGTTTTAAATGAAACAACACGTATTAGCGTTGTTCCTGTGATGTACCTAATCGATCCTTACTCATCTATCATGTTATTTGACGTTTGGACGGACTCCAGTAACTATGATGAGAGATACAAAGTTCTCGGACGCAGTAGAAGCTGGAAATAGTTTTGAACGAAACAACACGTATTAGCGTTGTTCCTGTGATGCATCTAAACGATCCTTACTTATCTAACATGTTATTTGACGTTTGGATGGACTCCAGTAAGTCTGATG
Source organism: Prosopocoilus inquinatus (assembly GCA_036172665.1). Classification (NCBI taxonomy): domain Eukaryota; kingdom Metazoa; phylum Arthropoda; class Insecta; order Coleoptera; family Lucanidae; genus Prosopocoilus; species Prosopocoilus inquinatus. The sequence goes on along the minus strand of CM069871.1, from coordinate 45,254,581 downwards.
TGAGATACAAAGTTTTTGGACGCAGCAGGAGCTGGAAATAGTTTTAAACGAAACAACACGAATTAGCGTTGTTCCTGTGCTGTATCTAATCGATCCTTACTCATATATCATGTTATTTGGCGTTTCGATGGACTCCAGTAGCTCTGATGTGAGATACGACGTTTTCGGACGCAGCAGAAGCTGGAAATAGTTTCAAACGAAACAACACGTATTAGCGTTGTTCCTGTGATGTATCTAATTGATCCTTACTCATCTATCATGTTATTTGACGTTTGGATGGACTCCAGTAACTCTGATGAGAGATACAAAGATTTCGGACGCAGCAGAAGCTGGAAATAGTTTTGAACTAAACAACACGTATTAGCGTTGTTCCTGTGATGTATCTAAACGATCCTTACTTATCTACCATGTTATTTGACGTTTGGATGGACTCCAGTAAGTCTGATGTGAGATACAATGTTTTGGGACGCTGCAGGAGCTGGAAATAGTTTTAAACAAAACAACATGTATTAGCGTTGTTCCTGTGCTGTATCTAATCGATCCTTACTTATCTATTATGTTATTTGACGTTTGGATGGACTCCAGTAACCCTGACGTGAGATACGAAGTTCTCGGACGCAGCAGAAGCTGGAAATAGTTTTAAACGAAACAACACGCATTAGCGTTGTTCCTGTGATGTATCTAATCGATCCTTACTCATCTATCATGTTATTTGGCGTTTCGATGGACTCCAGTAACTTAGATGTGAGATACGAAGTTCTCGGACGCAGCTGAAGCTAGAAATAGTTTTAAACAAAACAACACGCATTAGCGTTGTTCCTGTGATGTATCTAATCGATCCTTATTTATCTATCATGTTATTTGACGTTTGGTGGACTCCAGTAACCCTGATTTGAGATACGAAGTTCTCGGACGCAGCTGAAGCTAGAAATAGTTTTAAACGAAACAACACGCATTAGCGTTGTTCCTGTGATGTATCTAATCGATCCTTACTTATCTATCATGTTATTTGACGTTTGGATGGACACCAGTAACGCTGATGTGAGATACGAAGTTCTCGGACGCAGCAGAAGCTGGAAATAGTTTTAAACGAAACAACACGTATTAGCGTTGTTCCTGTGATATATCTAATCGATCCTTACTCATCTATCATGTTATTTGACGTTTGGACGGACTCCAGTAACTCTGATGAGAGATTCAAAGTTCTCGGACGCTGTAGAAGCTGGAAATAGTTTTGAACGAAACAACACGTATTTGCGTTGTTCCTGTGATGTATCTAAACGATTCTTACTTATCTAACATGTTATTTGACGTTTGGATGGACTCCAGTAAGTCTGATGTGAGATACAAAGTTTTGGGACGCAGCAGGAGCTGGAAATAGTTTTAAACGAAACAACACGCATTAGCGTTCTTCCTGTGATGTATCTAATCGATCCTTACTTATCTATCATCTTATTTGACGTTTGGATGGACTCCAGTAACCCTGACGTGAGATACGACGTTTTCGGACGCAGCAGCAGCTGGAAATAGTTTTCAACGAAACAACACGTATTAGCGTTGTTCCTTTGATGTATCTAATCGATCCTTACTCATCAATCATGTTATTTGACGTTTGGATGGACTCCAGGAACTCTGATGTGAGATACAAAGATTTCGGACGCAGCAGAAGCTGGAAATAGTTTTGAACGAAACAACACGTATTAGCGTTGTTCCTGTGATGTATCTAATCGATCCTTACTTATCTACTATGTTATTTGACGTTTCGATGGACTCCAGTAACTATGATGTGAGATAGGAAATTTTCGGACGCAGCAGAAGCTGGAAATAGTTTTAAACGTAACAACACGCATTAGCGTTGTTCCTGTGATGTATCTAATCGATCCTTACTTATCTATCATGTTATTTGAGGTTTGGATGGACTCCAGTAACTCTGATGAGAGATACAAAGATTTCGGACGCAGCAGAAGCTGGAAATAGTTTTGAACGAAACAACACCTATTAGCGTTGTTCCTGTGATGTATCTAAACGATCCTTACTTATCTAACATGTCATTTGACGTTTGGATGGACTCCAGTAACTCTGATGTAAGATACAAAGATTTCGGACGCAGCAGAAGCTGGAAATAGTTTCAAACGAAACAACACGTATTAGCGTTGTTCCTGTGATGTATCTGTATCTAAACGATCCTTACTTATCTAACATGTTATTTGACGTTTGGATGGACTCCAGTAAGTCTGATGTGAGATACAAAGTTTTTGGACGCAGCAGGAGCTGGAAATAGTTTTAAACGAAACAACACGTATTAGCGTTGTTCCTGTGCTGTATCTAATCGATCCTTACTCATATATCATGTTATTTGGCGTTTCGATGGACTCCAGTAGCTCCGATGTGAGATACGACGTTTTCGGACGCAGCAGAAGCTGGAAATAGTTTTAAACTAAACAACACGCATTAGTGTTGTTCCTGTGATGTATCTAATCGATCCTTACTCATCTATCATGTTATTTGGCGTTTCGATGGACTCCAGTAGCTCTGATGTGAGATACGACGTTTTCGGCCGCAGCAGAATCTGGAAATAGTTTTAAACGAAACAACACGCATTAGCGTTGTTCCTGTGATGTATCTAATCGATCCTTACTCATCTATCATGTTATTTGGCGTTTCGATGGACTCCAGTAACTCTGATGTGAGATACGACGTTTTCGGACGCAGCAGAAGCTGGAAATAGTTTTAAACGAAACAACACGTATTAGCGTTGTTCCTGTGATGTATCTAATCGATCCTTACTCATCTATCATGTTATTTGACGTTTGGATGGACTCCAGTGACTCTGATGAGAGATATAAAGATTTCGGACGCAGCAGAAGCTGGAAATAGTTTTGAACGAAACAACACCTATTAGCGTTGTTCCTGTGATGTATCTAAACGATCCTTACTTATCTAACATGTTATTTGACGTTTGGATGGACTCCAGTAAGTCTGATGTGAGATACAAAGTTTTTGGACGCAGCAGGAGCTGGAAATAGTTTTAAACGAAACAACACGTATTAGCGTTGTTCCTGTGCTGTATCTAATCGATCCTAACTCATATATCATGTTATTTGGCGTTTCGATGGACTCCAGTAGCTCTGATGTGAGATACGACGTTTTCGGACGCAGCAGAAGCTGGAAATAGTTTTAAACGAAACAACACGCATTAGCGTTGTTCCTGTGATGTATCTAATCGATCCTTACTCATCTATCATGCTATTTGGCGTTTCGATGGACTCCAGTAGCTCTGATGTGAGATACGACGTTTTCGGACGCAGTAGAAGCTGGAAATAGTTTTGAACGAAACAACACGTATTAGCGTTGTTCCTGTGATGCATCTAAACGATCCTTAGTTATCTAACATGTTATTTGACGTTTGGATGGACTCCAGTAAGTCTGATGTGAGATACAAAGTTTTTGGACGCAGCAGGAGCTGGAAATAGTTTTAAACGAAACAACACGAATTAGCGTTGTTCCTGTGCTGTATCTAATCGATCCTTACTTATCTATCATGTTATTTGACGTTTGGATGGACTCCAGTAACTCTAATGTGAGATACGAAATTTTCGGACGCAGCAGAAGCTGGAAATAGTTTTAAACGAAACAACACCTATTAGCGATGTTCCTGTGATGTATCTAATCGATCCTTACTCATCTATCATGTTATTTTACGTTTGGATGGACTCCAGTATCTCTGATGAGAGATACAAAGATTTCGGACGCAGCAGAAGCTGGAAATAGTTTTGAACGAAACAACACCTATTAGCGATGTTCCTGTGATGTATCTAATCGATCCTTACTCATCTATCATGTTATTTTACGTTTGGATGGACTTCAGTAACTCTGATGTGAGATACAATGTTTTTGGACGCAGCAGAAGCTGGAAATAGTTTTGAACGAAACAACACGTATTAGCGTTGTTCCTGTGATGTATCTAATCGATCCTTACTCATCTATAATGTTATTTGGCGTTTCGATAGACTCCAGTAACTTTGATGTGAGATACGAAGTTCTCGGACGCAGCTGAAGCTGGAAATAATTTTAAATGAAACAACACGTATTAGCGTTGTTCCTGTGATGTGTCTAATCGATCCTTACTCATCTATCATGTTATTTGGCGTTTCGATGGACTCCAGTAGCTCTGATGTGAGATACGACGTTTTCGGACGCAGCAGAAGCTGGAAATAGTTTTAAACGAAACAACACGCATTAGCGTTGTTCCTGTGCTGTATCTAATCGATCCTTACTCATCTATCATGTTATTTGGCGTTTCGATGGACTCCAGTAGCTCTGATGTGAGATACGACGTTTTCGGACGCAGCAGAAGCTGGAAATAGTTTTAAACGAAACAACACGCATTAGCGTTGTTCCTGTGATGTATCTAATCTATCCTTACTCATCTATCATGTCATTAGGCGTTTCGATGGACTCCAGTAACTTTGATGTGAGATACGAAGTTCTCGGACGCAGCTGAAGCTGGAAATAGTTTTAAATGAAACAACACGTATTAGCGTTGTTCCTGTGATGTATCTAATCGATCCTTACTCATCTATCATGTTATTTGGCGTTTCGATGGACTCCAGTAACTCTGATGTGAGATACGACGTTTTCGGACGCAGCAGAAGCTGGAAATAGTTTTAAACGAAACAACACGCATTAGCGTTGTTCCTGTGATGTATCTAATCGATCCTTACTCATCTATCATGTTATTTGGCGTTTCGATGGACTCCAGTAGCTCTGATGTGAGATACGACGTTTTCGGACGCAGCAGAAACTGGAAATAGTTTTAAACGAAACAACACGCATTAGCGTTGTTCCTGTGATGTATCTAATCGATCCTTACTTATCTATCATGTTATTTGACGTTTGGATGGACACCAGTAACCCTGATGTGAGATACGAAGTTCTCGGACGCAGCAGAAGCTGGAAATAGTTTTAAAAGAAACAACACGTATTAGCGTTGTTCCTGTGATATATCTAATCGATCCTTACTCATCTATCATGTTATTTGACGTTTGGACGGACTCCAGTAACTCTGATGAGAGATTCAAAGTTCTCGGACGCAGCAGAAGCTGGAAATAGTTTTGAACGAAACAACACGTATTAGCGTTGTTCCTGTGATGTATCTAATCGATCCTTACTTATCTATCATGTTATTTGACGTTTCGATGGACTCCAGTAACTCTGATGTGAGATACGAAGTTCTCGGACGCAGCTGAAGCTGGAAATAGTTTTAAATGAAACAACACGTATTAGCGTTGTTCCTGTGTAACGTACCTAATCGATCCTTACTCATCTATCATGTTATTTGACGTTTGGACGGACTCCAGTAACTATGATGAGAGATACAAAGTTCTCGGACGCAGTAGAAGCTGGAAATAGTTTTGAACGAAACAACACGTATTAGCGTTGTTCCTGTGATGCATCTAAACGATCCTTACTTATCTAACATGTTATTTGACGTTTGGATGGACTCCAGTAAGTCTGATGTGAGATACAAAGTTTTTGGACGCAGCAGGAGCTGGAAATAGTTTTAAACGAAACAACACGAATTAGCGTTGTTCCTGTGATGTATCTAAACGATCCTTACTTATCTACCATGTTATTTGACGTTGGGATGGACTCCAGTAAGTCTGATGAGAGATACAAAGATTTCGGACGCAGCAGAAGCTGGAAATAGTTTTGAACGAAACAACACGTATTAGCGTTGTTCCTGTGCTGTATCTAATCGATCCTTACTTATCTATCATGTTATTTGACGTTTGGATGGACTCCAGTAACCCTGACGTGAGATACGATGTTCTCGGACGCAGCAGAAGCTGGAAATAGTTTTAAACGAAACAACACGCATTAGCGTTATTCCTGTGATGTATCTAATCGATCCTTACTCATCTATCATGTTATTTGGCGTTTCGATGGACTCCAGTAACTTAGATGTGAGATACGAAGTTCTCGGACGCAGCAGAAGCTGGAAATAGTTTTGAACGAAACAACACGTATTAGCGTTGTTCCTGTGATGTATCTAATCGATCCTTACTTATCTATCATGTTATTTGACGTTTCGATGGACTCCAGTAACTCTGATGTGAGATACGAAGTTCTCGGACGCAGTAGAAGCTGGAAATAGTTTTGAACGAAACAACACGTATTAGCGTTGTTCCTGTGATGCATCTAAACGATCCTTACTTATCTAACATGTTATTTGACGTTTGGATGGACTCCAGTAAGTCTGATGTGAGATACAAAGTTTTTGGACGCAGCAGGAGCTGGAAATAGTTTTAAACGAAACAACACGAATTAGCGTTGTTCCTGTGATGTATCTAAACGATCCTTACTTATCTACCATGTTATTTGACGTTTGGATGGACTCCAGTAAGTCTGATGAGAGATACAAAGATTTCGGACGCAGCAGAAGCTGGAAATAGTTTTGAACGAAACAACACGTATTAGCGTTGTTCCTGTGCTGTATCTAATCGATCCTTACTTATCTATCATGTTATTTGACGTTTGGATGGACTCCAGTAACCCTGACGTGAGATACGATGTTCTCGGACGCAGCAGAAGCTGGAAATAGTTTTAAACGAAACAACACGCATTAGCGTTATTCCTGTGATGTATCTAATCGATCCTTACTCATCTATCATGTTATTTGGCGTTTCGATGGACTCCAGTAACTTAGATGTGAGATACGAAGTTCTCGGACGCAGCTGAAGCTAGAAATAGTTTTAAACGAAACAACACGTATTAGCGTTGTTCCTGTGATGTATCTAATCGATCCTTACTCATCTATCATGTTATTTGACGTTTGGACGGACTCCAGTAACTCTGATGAGAGATTCAAAGTTCTCGGACGCAGTAGAAGCTAGAAATAGTTTTGAACGAAACAACACGTATTAGCGTTGTTCCTGTGATGTATCTAAACGATCCTTACTTATCTAACATGTTATTTGACGTTTGGATGGACTCCAGTAAGTCTGATGTGAGATACAAAGTTTTTGGACGCAGCAGGAGCTGGAAATAGTTTTAAACGAAACAACACGTATTAGCGTTGTTCCTGTGCTGTATCTAATCGATCCTAACTCATATATCATGTTATTTGGCGTTTCGATGGACTCCAGTAACCCTGACGTGAGATACGATGTTCTCGGACGCAGCAGAAGCTGGAAATAGTTTTAAACGAAACAACACGCATTAGCGTTATTCCTGTGTAGTATCTAATCGATCCTTACTTATCTATCATGTTATTTGACGTTTCGATGGACTCCAGTAACTCTGATGTGAGATACGAAGTTTTCGGACGCAGCAGAAGCTGGAAATAGTTTTAAACGAAACAACACGCATTAGCGATGTTCCTGTGATGTATCTAAACGATACTTACTCATCTATCATGTTATTTGACGTTTGAACGGACTCCAGTAACTCTGATGTGAGATAAAAAGTTCTCGGTCGCAGCAGAAGCTGGAAATAATTTTGAACGAAACAACACGCATTAGCGTTGTTCCTGTGATGTATCTAAACGATCATTACTTATCTAACATGTTATTTAACGTTTGGATGGACTCCAGTAAGTCTGATGTGAGATACAAAGTTTTTGGACGCAGCAGAAGCTGGAAATAGTTTTGAACGAAACAACACGTATTAGCGTTGTTCCTGTGATGTATCTAATCGATCCTTACTCATCTATCATGTTATTTGACGTTTGGACGGACTCCAGTAACTCTGATGAGAGATTCAAAGTTCTCGGACGCAGCAGAAGCTGGAAATAATTTTGAACGAAACAACACGTATTAGCGTTGTTCCTGTGCTGTATCTAATCGATCCTTACTTATCTATCATGTTATTTGACGTTTGGATGGACTCCAGTAACCCTGACGTGAGATACGATGTTCTCGGACGCAGCAGAAGCTGGAAATAGTTTTGAACGAAACAACACGTATTAGCGTTGTTCCTGTGATGTATCTAATCGATCCTTACTCATCTATAATGTTATTTGGCGTTTCGATAGACTCCAGTAACTCTGATGTGAGATACGAAGTTCTCGGACGCAGCTGAAGCTGGAAATAATTTTAAATGAAACAACACGTATTAGCGTTGTTCCTGTGATGTGTCTAATCGATCCTTACTCATCTATCATGTTATTTGGCGTTTCGATGGACTCCAGTAGCTCTGATGTGAGATACGGCGTTTTCGGACGCAGCAGAAGCTGGAAATAGTTTTAAACGAAACAACACGCATTAGCGTTGTTCCTGTGCTGTATCTAATCGATCCTTACTCATCTATCATGTTATTTGGCGTTTCGATGGACTCCAGTAGCTCTGATGTGAGATACGACGTTTTCGGACGCAGCAGAAGCTGGAAATAGTTTTAAACGAAACAACACGCATTAGCGTTGTTCCTGTGATGTATCTAATCTATCCTTACTCATCTATCATGTCATTAGGCGTTTCGATGGACTCCAGTAACTTTGATGTGAGATACGAAGTTCTCGGACGCAGCTGAAGCTGGAAATAGTTTTAAACGAAACAACACGTATTAGCGTTGTTCCTGTGATGTATCTAATCGATCCTTACTCATCTATCATGTTATTTGGCGTTTCGATGGACTCCAGTAACTCTGATGTGAGATACGACGTTTTCGGACGCAGCAGAAGCTGGAAATAGTTTTAAACGAAACAACACGCATTAGCGTTGTTCCTGTGATGTATCTAATCGATCCTTACTCATCTATCATGTTATTTGGCGTTTCGATGGACTCCAGTAGCTCTGATGTGAGATACGACGTTTTCGGACGCAGCAGAAGCTGGAAATAGTTTTAAACGAAACAACACGCATTAGCGTTGTTCCTGTGATGTATCTAATCGATCCTTACTTATCTATCATGTTATTTGACGTTTGGATGGACACCAGTAACCCTGATGTGAGATACGAAGTTCTCGGACGCAGCAGAAGCTGGAAATAGTTTTAAAAGAAACAACACGTATTAGCGTTGTTCCTGTGATATATCTAATCGATCCTTACTCATCTATCATGTTATTTGACGTTTGGACGGACTCCAGTAACTCTGATGAGAGATTCAAAGTTCTCGGACGCAGCAGAAGCTGGAAATAGTTTTGAACGAAACAACACGTATTAGCGTTGTTCCTGTGATGTATCTAATCGATCCTTACTTATCTATCATGTTATTTGACGTTTCGATGGACTCCAGTAACTCTGATGTGAGATACGAAGTTCTCGGACGCAGCTGAAGCTGGAAATAGTTTTAAATGAAACAACACGTATTAGCGTTGTTCCTGTGTAACGTACCTAATCGATCCTTACTCATCTATCATGTTATTTGACGTTTGGACGGACTCCAGTAACTATGATGAGAGATACAAAGTTCTCGGACGCAGTAGAAGCTGGAAATAGTTTTGAACGAAACAACACGTATTAGCGTTGTTCCTGTGCTGTATCTAATCGATCCTTACTTATCTATCATGTTATTTGACGTTTGGATGGACTCCAGTAACCCTGACGTGAGATACGATGTTCTCGGACGCAGCAGAAGCTGGAAATAGTTTTAAACGAAACAACACGCATTAGCGATGTTCCTGTGATGTATCTAAACGATACTTACTCATCTATCATGTTATTTGACGTTTGAACGGACTCCAGTAACTCTGATGTGAGATAAAAAGTTCTCGGTCGCAGCAGAAGCTGGAAATAATTTTGAACGAAACAACACGCATTAGCGTTGTTCCTGTGATGTATCTAAACGATCATTACTTATCTAACATGTTATTTAACGTTTGGATGGACTCCAGTAAGTCTGATGTGAGATACAAAGTTTTTGGACGCAGCAGGAGCTGGAAATAGTTTTAAACGAAACAACACGTATTAGCGTTGTTCCTGTGCTGTATCTAATCGATCCTTACTTATCTATCATGTTATTTGACGTTTCGATGGACTCCAGTAACTCTGATGTGAGATACGACGTTTTCGGACGCAGCAGAAGCTGGAAATAGTTTTAAACGAAACAACACGTATTAGCGTTGTTCCTGTGATGTATCTAATCGATCCTTACTTATCTATCATGTTATTTGACGTTTGGATGGACTCCAGTAACCCTGACGTGAGATACGAAGTTCTCGGACGCAGCAGAACCTGGAAATAGTTTTAAACGAAACAACACGTATTAGCGTTGTTCCTGTGATGTATCTAATCGATCCTTACTCATCTATCATGTTATTTGACGTTTCGACGGACTCCAGTAACTCTGATGTGAGATACAAAGTTATCGGACGCAGCAGAAGCTGGAAATAGTTTTGAACGAAACAACACGTATTAGCGTTGTTCCTGTGCTGTATCTAATCGATCCTTACTTATCTATCATGTTATTTGACGTTTGGATGAACTCCAGTAACTCTAATGTGAGATACGAAATTTTCGGACGCAGCAGAAGCTGGAAATAGTTTTGAACGAAACAACACGTATTAGCGTCGTTCCTGTGATGTATCTAAACGATCCTTACTTATCTAACATGTTATTTGACGTTTGGATGGACTCCAGTAAGTCTGATGTGAGATACAAAGTTTTTGGACGCAGCAGGAGCTGGAAATAGTTTTAAACGAAACAACACGTATTAGCGTTGTTCCTGTGATGTATCTAAACGATCCTTACTCATCTATCATGTTAATTGACGTTTGGACGGACTCCAGTAACTCTGATGTGAGATACAAAGTTCTCGGACGCAGCAGAAGCTGGAAATAATTTTGAACGAAACAACACCTATTAGCGTTGTTCCTGTGATGTATCTAAAGGATCCTTACTTATCTAACATGTTATTTGACGTTTGGATGGACTCCAGTAAGTCTGATGTGAGATAAAATGTTTTGCGACGCAGCAGGAGCTGGAAATAGTTTTAAACGAAACAACACGTATTAGCGTTGTTCCTGTGCTGTATCTAATCGATCCTTACTTATCTATCATGTTATTTGACGTTTCGATGGACTCCAGTAACTCTGATGTGAGATACGAAGTTTTCGGACGCAGCAGAAGCTGGAAATAGTTTTAAACGATACAACGCGTATTAGCGTTGTTCCTGTGATGTATCTAATCGATCCTTACTCATCTATCATGTTAATTGACGTTTGGACGGACTCCAGTAACTCTGATGAGAGATTCAAAGTTCTCGGACGCAGTAGAAGCTGGAAATAGTTTTGAACGAAACAACACGTATTAGCGTTGTTCCTGTGATGTATCTAAACGATCCTTACTTATCTAACATGTTATTTGACGTTTGGATGGACTCCAGTAAGTCTGATGTGAGATTCAAAGTTCTCGGACGCAGTAGAAGCTGGAAATAGTTTTGAACGAAACAACACGTATTAGCGTTGTTCCTGTGATGTATCTAAACGATCCTTACTTATCTAACATGTTATTTGACGTTTGGATGGACTCCAGTAAGTCTGATGTGAGATACAAAGTTCTCGGACGCAGCAGGAGCTGGAAATAGTTTTAAACGAAACAACACGCATTAGCGTTGTTCCTGTGATGTATCTAATCGATCCTTACTCATTTATCATGTTATTTGGCGTTTCGATGGACTCCAGTAACTTTGATGTGAGATACGAAGTTCTCGGACGCAGCTGAAGCTGGAAATAGTTTCAAACGAAACAACAGGTATTAGCGTTGTTCCTGTGCTGTATCTAATCGATCCTTACTTATCTAACATGTTATTTGACGTTTGGATGGACTCCAGTAAGTCTGATGTGAGATACAAAGTTTTTGGACGCAGCAGGAGCTGGAAATAGTTTTAAACGAAACAACACGTATTAGCGTTGTTCCTGTGCTGTATCTAATCGATCCTTACTTATCTATCATGTTATTTGACGTTTCGATGGACTCCAGTAACTCTGATGTGAGATACGACGTTTTCGGACGCAGCAGAATCTGGAAATAGTTTTAAACGAAACAACACGTATTAGCGATGTTCCTGTGATGTACCTAATCGATCCTTACTCATCTATCATGTTATTTGACGTTTGGACGGACTCCAGTAACTCTGATGTGAGATACAAAGTTCTCGTACGCAGCAGAAGCTGGAAATAATTTTGAACGAAACAGCACGTATTAGCGTTGTTCCTGTGATGTATCTAAACGATCCTTACTTATCTAACATGTTATTTAACGTTTGGATGGACTCCAGTAAGTCTGATGTGAGATACAAAGTTTTTGGACGCAGCAGAAGCTGGAAATAGTTTTAAACGAAACAACACGTATTAGCGTTGTTCCTGTGATGTATCTAATCGATCCTTACTCATCTATCATGTTATTTGACGATTGGATGGACTCCAGTAACTCTGATGAGAGATACAAAGATTTCGGACGCAGCAGAAGCTGGAAATAGGTTTGAACGAAACAACACCTATTAGCGTTGTTCCTGTGATGTATCTAAACGATCCTTACTTATCTAACATGTTATTTGACGTTTGGATGGACTCCAGTAAGTCTGATGTGAGATACAAAGTTTTGGGACGCAGCAGGAGCTGGAAATAGTTTTAAACGAAACAACACGTATTAGCGTTGTTCCTGTGATGTATCTAATCGATCCTTACTCATCTATCATGTTATTTGACGTTTGGACGGACTCCAGTAACTCTGATGAGAGATTCAAAGTTCTCGGACGCAGTAGAAGCTGGAAATAGTTTTGAACGAAATAACACGTATTAGCGTTGTTCTTGTGATGTATCTAAACGATCCTTACTTATCTAACATGCTATTTGACGTTTGGATGGACTCCAGTAAGTCTGATGTGAGATACAAAGTTTTTGGACGCAGCAGGAGCTGGAAATAGTTTCAAACGAAACAACACGTATTAGCGTTGTTCCTGTGCTGTATCTAATCGATCCTTACTCATATATCATGTTACTTGGCGTTTCGATGGACTCCAGTAGCTCTGATGTGAGATACGACGTTTTCGGACGCAGCAGAAGCTGGAAATAGTTTTAAACGAAACAACACGCATTAGCGTTGTTCCTGTGCTGTATCTAATCGATCCTTACTCATATATCATGTTATTTGGCGTTTCGATGGACTCCAGTAACTTTGATGTGAGATACGAAGTTCTCGGACGCAGCTGAAGCTGGAAATAGTTTCAAACGAAACAACAGGTATTAGCGTTGTTCCTGTGCTGTATCTAATCGATCCTTACTTATCTAACATGTTATTTGACGTTTGGATGGACTCCAGTAAGTCTGATGTGAGATACAAAGTTTTTGGACGCAGCAGGAGCTGGAAATAGTTTTAAACGAAACAACACGTATTAGCGTTGTTCCTGTGCTGTATCTAATCGATCCTTACTTATCTATCATGTTATTTGACGTTTCGATGGACTCCAGTAACTCTGATGTGAGATACGACGTTTTCGGACGCAGCAGAATCTGGAAATAGTTTTAAACGAAACAACACGTATTAGCGATGTTCCTGTGATGTACCTAATCGATCCTTACTCATCTATCATGTTATTTGACGTTTGGACGGACTCCAGTAACTCTGATGTGAGATACAAAGTTCTCGTACGCAGCAGAAGCTGGAAATAATTTTGAACGAAACAGCACGTATTAGCGTTGTTCCTGTGATGTATCTAAACGATCCTTACTTATCTAACATGTTATTTAACGTTTGGATGGACTCCAGTAAGTCTGATGTGAGATACAAAGTTTTTGGACGCAGCAGAAGCTGGAAATAGTTTTAAACGAAACAACACGTATTAGCGTTGTTCCTGTGATGTATCTAATCGATCCTTACTCATCTATCATGTTATTTGACGATTGGATGGACTCCAGTAACTCTGATGAGAGATACAAAGATTTCGGACGCAGCAGAAGCTGGAAATAGGTTTGAACGAAACAACACCTATTAGCGTTGTTCCTGTGATGTATCTAAACGATCCTTACTTATCTAACATGTTATTTGACGTTTGGATGGACTCCAGTAAGTCTGATGTGAGATACAAAGTTTTGGGACGCAGCAGGAGCTGGAAATAGTTTTAAACGAAACAACACGTATTAGCGTTGTTCCTGTGATGTATCTAATCGATCCTTACTCATCTATCATGTTATTTGACGTTTGGACGGACTCCAGTAACTCTGATGAGAGATTCAAAGTTCTCGGACGCAGTAGAAGCTGGAAATAGTTTTGAACGAAATAACACGTATTAGCGTTGTTCTTGTGATGTATCTAAACGATCCTTACTTATCTAACATGCTATTTGACGTTTGGATGGACTCCAGTAAGTCTGATGTGAGATACAAAGTTTTTGGACGCAGCAGGAGCTGGAAATAGTTTCAAACGAAACAACACGTATTAGCGTTGTTCCTGTGCTGTATCTAATCGATCCTTACTCATATATCATGTTACTTGGCGTTTCGATGGACTCCAGTAGCTCTGATGTGAGATACGACGTTTTCGGACGCAGCAGAAGCTGGAAATAGTTTTAAACGAAACAACACGCATTAGCGTTGTTCCTGTGCTGTATCTAATCGATCCTTACTCATATATCATGTTATTTGGTGTTTCGATGGACTCCAGTAGCTCTGATGTGAGATACGACGTTTTCGGACGCAGCAGAAACTGGAAATAGTTTTAAACGAAACAACACGCATTAGCGTTGTTCCTGTGATGTATCTAATCGATCCTTACTTATCTATCATGTTATTTGACGTTTGGATGGACTCCAGTAACCCTGACGTGAGATACGATGTTCTCGGACGCAGCAGAAGCTGGAAATAGTTTTAAAAGAAACAACACGCATTAGCGATGTTCCTGTAATGTATCTAAACGATACTTACTCATCTATCATGTTATTTGACGTTTGGACGGACTCCAGTAACTCTGATGTGAGATACAAAGTTCTCGGACGCAGCAGAAGCTGGAAATAATTTTGAACGTAACAACACGTGTTACCGTTGTTCCTGTGATGTATCTAAACGATCCTTACTTATCTAACATGTTATTTAACGTTTGGATGGACTCCAGTAAGTCTGATGTGAGATACAAAGTTTTTGGACGCAGCAGGAGCTGGAAATAGTTTTAAACGAAACAACACATATTAGCGTTGTTCCTGTGCTGTATCTAATCGATCCTTACTTATCTATCATGTTATTTGACGTTTCGATGGACTCCAGTAACTCTGATGTGAGATACGACGTTTTCGGACGCAGCAGAAACTGGAAATAGTTTTAAACGAAACAACACGTATTAGCGTTGTTCCTGTGATGTATCTAAACGATCCTTACATATCTAACATGTTATTTGACGTTTGGATGGACTCCAGTAAGTCTGATGTGAGATACAAAGTTTTGGGACGCAGCAGGAGCTGGAAATAGTTTTAAACGAAACAACACGTATTAGCGTTGTTCCTGTGATGTATCTAATCGATCCTTTCTCATCTATCATGTTATTTGACGTTTGGACGGACTCCAGTAACTCTGATGAGAGATACAAAGTTCTCGGACGCAGTAGAAGCTGGAAATAGTTTTGAACGAAACAACACCTATTAGCGTTGTTCCTGTGATGTATCTAAACGATCCTTACTTATCTAACATGTTATTTGACGTTTGGATGGACTCCAGTAAGTCTGATGTGAGATACAAAGTTTTGGGACGCAGCAGGAGCTGGAAATAGTTTTAAAAGAAACAACACGTATTAGCGTTGTTCCTGTGATGTATCTAATCGATCCTTACTCATCTATCATATTATTTGACGTTTGGATGGACTCCAGTAACTCTGATGAGAGATACAAAGATTTCGGACGCAGCAGAAACTGGAAATAGTTTTGAACGAAACAACACGCATTAGCGTTGTTCCTGTGTAGTATCTAATCGATCCTTACTCATCTATCATGTTATTTGGCTTTTCGATGGACTCCAGTAACTCTGATGTGAGATACGAAGTTTTCGGACGCATCAGAAGCTGGAAATAGTTTTAAACGAAACAACACGCATTAGCGATGTTCCTGTGATGTATCTAAACGATCCTTACTCATCTATCATGTTATTTGACGTTTGGACGGACTCCAGTAACTCTGATGAGAGATACAAAGTTCTCGGACGCAGTAGGAGCTGGAAATAGTTTTGACCGAAACAACACGCATTAGCGTTGTTCCTGTGATGTATCTAATCGATCCTTACTCATCTATCATGTTATTTGACGTTTGGATGTACTCTAGGAACTCTGATGTGAGATACAAAGATATCGGACGCAGCAGAAGCTGGAAATAGTTTTGAACGAAACAACACCTATTAGCGTTGTTCCTGTGATGTATCTATACGATCCTTACTTATCTAACATGTTATTTGACGTTTGGATGGACTCCAGTAAGTCTGATGTGAGATACAAAGTTTTGGGACGCAGCAGGAGCTGGAAATAGTTTTAAACGAAACAACACGTATTAGCGTTGTTCCTGTGATGTATCTAATCGATCCTTACTCATCTATCATGTTATTTGACGTTTGGACGGACTCCAGTAACTCTGATGAGAGATTCAAATTTCTCGGACGCAGTAGAAGCTGGAAATAGTTTTGAACGAAACAACACGTATTAGCGTTGTTCCTGTGATGTATCTAAACGATCCTTACTTATCTAACATGTTATTTAACGTTTGGATGGACTCCAGTAAGTCTGATGTGAGATACAAAGTTTTTGGACGCAGCAGGAGCTGGAAATAGTTTTAAACGAAACAACACATATTAGCGTTGTTCCTGTGCTGTATCTAATCGATCCTTACTTATCTATCATGTTATTTGACGTTTGGACGGACTCCAGTAACTCTGATGAGAGATTCAAATTTCTCGGACGCAGTAGAAGCTGGAAATAGTTTTGAACGAAACAACACGTATTAGCGTTGTTCCTGTGATGTATCTAAACGATCCTTACTTATCTAACATGTTATTTAACGTTTGGATGGACTCCAGTAGTCTGATGTGAGATACAAAGTTTTTGGACGCAGCAGGAGCTGGAAATAGTTTTAAACGAAACAACACATATTAGCGTTGTTCCTGTGCTGTATCTAATCGATCCTTACTCATCTATCATGTTATTTGACGTTTGGACGGACTCCAGTAACTCTGATGAGAGATACAAAGTTCTCGGACGCAGTAGAAGCTGGAAATAGTTTTGACCGAAACAACACGCATTAGCGTTGTTCCTGTGATGTATCTAATCGATCCTTACTCATATATCATGTTATTTGACGTTTGGATGTACTCTAGGAACTCTGATGTGAGATACAAAGATATCGGACGCAGCAGAAGCTGGAAATAGTTTTGAACGAAACAACAACTATTAGCGTTGTTCCTGTGATGTATCTAAACGATCCTTACTTATCTAACATGTTATTTGACGTTTGGATGGACTCCAGTAAGTCTGATGTGAGATACAAAGTTTTGGGACGCAGCAGGAGCTGGAAATAGTTTTAAACGAAACAACACGTATTAGCGTTGTTCCTGTGATGTATCTAATCGATCCTTACTCATCTATCATGTTATTTGACGTTTGGATGGGCTCCAGTAACTCTGATGAGAGATACAAAGATTTCGGACGCAGCAGAAGCTGGAAATAGTTTTGAACGAAACAACACCTATTAGCGTTGTTCCTGTGATGTATCTAAACGATCCTTACTTATCTAACATGTTATTTGACGTTTGGATGGACACCAGTATCCCTGATGTGAGATACGAAGTTCTCGGACGCAGCAGAAGCTGGAAATAGTTTTAAACGAAACAACACGTATTAGCGTTGTTCCTGTGATGTATCTAATCGATCCTTACTCATCTATCATGTTATTTGACGTTTGGACGGACTCCAGTAACTCTGATGAGAGATTCAAAGTTCTCGGACGCAGTAGAAGCTGGAAATAGTTTTAAACGAAACAACACGTATTAGCGTTGTTCCTGTGCTGTATCTAATCGATCCTTACTCATATATCATGTTACTTGGCGTTTCGATGGACTCCAGTAGCTCTGATGTGAGATACGACGTTTTCGGACGCAGCAGAAGCTGGAAATAGTTTTAAACGAAACAACACGTATTAGCGTTGTTCCTGTGATGTATCTAATCGATCCTTACTTATCTATCATGTTATTTGACGTTTCGATGCACTCCAGTAACTCTGATGTGAGATACGACGTTTTCGGACGCAGCAGAAGCTGGAAATAGTTTTAAACGAAACAACACGTATTAGCGTTGTTCCTGTGATGTATCTAATCGATCCTTACTTATCTATCATGTTATTTGACGTTTCGATGCACTCCAGTAACTCTGATGTGAGATACGACGTTTTCGGACGCAGCAGAAGCTGGAAATAGTTTTAAACGAAACAACACGTATTAGCGTTGTTCCTGTGCTGTATCTAATCGATCCTTACTTATCTATCATGTTATTTGACGTTTGGATGGACTCCAGTAACCCTGACGTGAGATACGATGTTCTCGGACGCAGCAGAAGCTGGAAATAGTTTTAAACGAAACAACACGCATTAGCGTTATTCCTGTGATGTATCTAATCGATCCTTACTCATCTATCATGTTATTTGGCGTTTCGATGGACTCCAGTAACTTAGATGTGAGATACGAAGTTCTCGGACGCAGCAGAAGCTGGAAATAGTTTTGAACGAAACAACACGTATTAGCGTTGTTCCTGTGATGTATCTAATCGATCCTTACTTATCTATCATGTTATTTGACGTTTCGATGGACTCCAGTAACTCTGATGTGAGATACGAAGTTCTCGGACGCAGCTGAAGCTGGAAATAGTTTTAAATGAAACAACACGTATTAGCGTTGTTCCTGTGATGTACCTAATCGATCCTTACTCATCTATCATGTTATTTGACGTTTGGACGGACTCCAGTAACTATGATGAGAGATACAAAGTTCTCGGACGCAGTAGAAGCTGGAAATAGTTTTGAACGAAACAACACGTATTAGCGTTGTTCCTGTGATGCATCTAAACGATCCTTACTTATCTAACATGTTATTTGACGTTTGGATGGACTCCAGTAAGTCTGATGTGAGATACAAAGTTTTTGGACGCAGCAGGAGCTGGAAATAGTTTTAAACGAAACAACACGAATTAGCGTTGTTCCTGTGATGTATCTAAACGATCCTTACTTATCTACCATGTTATTTGACGTTTGGATGGACTCCAGTAAGTCTGATGAGAGATACAAAGATTTCGGACGCAGCAGAAACTGGAAATAGTTTTGAACGAAACAACACGTATTAGCGTTGTTCCTGTGCTGTATCTAATCGATCCTTACTTATCTATCATGTTATTTGACGTTTGGATGGACTCCAGTAACCCTGACGTGAGATACGATGTTCTCGGACGCAGCAGAAGCTGGAAATAGTTTTAAACGAAACAACACGCATTAGCGTTATTCCTGTGATGTATCTAATCGATCCTTACTCATCTATCATGTTATTTGGCGTTTCGATGGACTCCAGTAACTTAGATGTGAGATACGAAGTTCTCGGACGCAGCTGAAGCTAGAAATAGTTTTAAACGAAACAACACGTATTAGCGTTGTTCCTGTGATGTATCTAATCGATCCTTACTCATCTATCATGTTATTTGACGTTTCGACGGACTCCAGTAACTCTGATGTGAGATACAAAGTTATCGGACGCAGCAGAAGCTGGAAATAGTTTTGAACGAAACAACACGTATTAGCGTTGTTCCTGTGCTGTATCTAATCGATCCTTACTTATCTATCATGTTATTTGACGTTTGGATGAACTCCAGTAACTCTAATGTGAGATACGAAATTTTCGGACGCAGCAGAAGCTGGAAATAGTTTTGAACGAAACAACACGTATTAGCGTCGCTCCTGTGATGTATCTAAACGATCCTTACTTATCTAACATGTTATTTGACGTTTGGATGGACTCCAGTAAGTCTGATGTGAGATACAAAGTTTTTGGACGCAGCAGGAGCTGGAAATAGTTTTAAACGAAACAACACGTATTAGCGTTGTTCCTGTGATGTATCTAAACGATCCTTACTCATCTATCATGTTAATTGACGTTTGGACGGACTCCAGTAACTCTGATGTGAGATACAAAGTTCTCGGACGCAGCAGAAGCTGGAAATAATTTTGAACGAAACAACACCTATTAGCGTTGTTCCTGTGATGTATCTAAAGGATCCTTACTTATCTAACATGTTATTTGACGTTTGGATGGACTCCAGTAAGTCTGATGTGAGATAAAAAGTTTTGCGACGCAGCAGGAGCTGGAAATAGTTTTAAACGAAACAACACGTATTAGCGTTGTTCCTGTGCTGTATCTAATCGATCCTTACTTATCTATCATGTTATTTGACGTTTCGATGGACTCCAGTAACTCTGATGTGAGATACGAAGTTTTCGGACGCAGCAGAAGCTGGAAATAGTTTTAAACGATACAACACGTATTAGCGTTGTTCCTGTGATGTATCTAATCGATCCTTACTCATCTATCATGTTAATTGACGTTTGGACGGACTCCAGTAACTCTGATGAGAGATTCAAAGTTCTCGGACGCAGTAGAAGCTGGAAATAGTTTTGAACGAAACAACACGTATTAGCGTTGTTCCTGTGATGTATCTAAACGATCCTTACTTATCTAACATGTTATTTGACGTTTGGATGGACTCCAGTAAGTCTGATGTGAGATACAAAGTTTTTGGACGCAGCAGGAGCTGGAAATAGTTTTAAACGAAACAACACGTATTAGCGTTGTTCCTGTGATGTATCTAAACGATCCTTACTCTTCTATCATGTTATTTGAAGTTTGGACAGACTCCAGTAACTCTGATGTGAGATACAAAGTTCTCGGACGCAGCAGGAGCTGGAAATAGTTTTAAACGAAACAACACGCATTAGCGTTGTTCCTGTGATGTATCTAAACGATCCTTACTTATCTAACATGTTATTTGACGTTTGGATGGACTCCAGTAAGTCTGATGTGAGATACAAAGTTTTGGGACGCAGCAGGAGCTGGAAATAGTTTTAAACGAAACAACACGTATTAGCGTTGTTCCTGTGATGTATCTAATCGATCCTTACTCATCTATCATGTTATTTGACGTTTGGATGGGCTCCAGTAACTCTGATGAGAGATACAAAGATTTCGGACGCAGCAGAAGCTGGAAATAGTTTTGAACGAAACAACACCTATTAGCGTTGTTCCTGTGATGTATCTAAACGATCCTTACTTATCTAACATGTTATTTGACGTTTGGATGGACACCAGTATCCCTGATGTGAGATACGAAGTTCTCGGACGCAGCAGGAGCTGGAAATAGTTTTAAACGTAACAACACGTATTAGCGTTGTTCCTGTGATGTATCTAATCGATCCTTACTCATCTATCATGTTATTTGACGTTTGGACGGACTCCAGTAACTCTGATGAAAGATTCAAAGTTCTCGGACGCAGTAGAAGCTGGAAATAGTTTTAAACGAAACAACACGTATTAGCGTTGTTCCTGTGCTGTATCTAATCGATCCTTACTCATATATCATGTTACTTGGCGTTTCGATGGACTCCAGTAGCTCTGATGTGAGATACGACGTTTTCGGACGCAGCAGAAGCTGGAAATAGTTTTAAACGAAACAACACGTATTAGCGTTGTTCCTGTGATGTATCTAATCGATCCTTACTTATCTATCATGTTATTTGACGTTTCGATGCACTCCAGTAACTCTGATGTGAGATACGACGTTTTCGGACGCAGCAGAAGCTGGAAATAGTTTTAAACGATACAACGCGTATTAGCGTTGTTCCTGTGATGTATCTAATCGATCCTTACTCATCTATCATGTTAATTGACGTTTGGACGGACTCCAGTAACTCTGATGAGAGATTCAAAGTTCTCGGACGCAGTAGAAGCTGGAAATAGTTTTGAACGAAACAACACGTATTAGCGTTGTTCCTGTGATGTATCTAAACGATCCTTACTTATCTAACATGTTATTTGACGTTTGGATGGACTCCAGTAAGTCTGATGTGAGATTCAAAGTTCTCGGACGCAGTAGAAGCTGGAAATAGTTTTGAACGAAACAACACGTATTAGCGTTGTTCCTGTGATGTATCTAAACGATCCTTACTTATCTAACATGTTATTTGACGTTTGGATGGACTCCAGTAAGTCTGATGTGAGATACAAAGTTCTCGGACGCAGCAGGAGCTGGAAATAGTTTTAAACGAAACAACACGCATTAGCGTTGTTCCTGTGATGTATCTAATCGATCCTTACTCATTTATCATGTTATTTGGCGTTTCGATGGACTCCAGTAACTTTGATGTGAGATACGAAGTTCTCGGACGCAGCTGAAGCTGGAAATAGTTTCAAACGAAACAACAGGTATTAGCGTTGTTCCTGTGCTGTATCTAATCGATCCTTACTTATCTAACATGTTATTTGACGTTTGGATGGACTCCAGTAAGTCTGATGTGAGATACAAAGTTTTTGGACGCAGCAGGAGCTGGAAATAGTTTTAAACGAAACAACACGTATTAGCGTTGTTCCTGTGCTGTATCTAATCGATCCTTACTTATCTATCATGTTATTTGACGTTTCGATGGACTCCAGTAACTCTGATGTGAGATACGACGTTTTCGGACGCAGCAGAATCTGGAAATAGTTTTAAACGAAACAACACGTATTAGCGATGTTCCTGTGATGTACCTAAACGATCCTTACTCATCTATCATGTTATTTGACGTTTGGACGGACTCCAGTAACTCTGATGTGAGATACAAAGTTCTCGTACGCAGCAGAAGCTGGAAATAATTTTGAACGAAACAACACCTATTAGCGTTGTTCCTGTGATGTATCTAAACGATCCTTACTTATCTAACATGTTATTTGACGTTTCGATGGACTCCAGTAACTCTGATGTGAGATACGACGTTTTCGGACGCAGCAGAAGCTGGAAATAGTTTTAAACGAAACAACACGTATTAGCGTTGTTCCTGTGATGTATCTAAACGATCCTTACTTATCTAACATGTTATTTAACGTTTGGATGGACTCCAGTAAGTCTGATGTGAGATACAAAGTTTTTGGACGCAGCAGGAGCTGGAAATAGTTTTAAACGAAACAACACATATTAGCGTTGTTCCTGTGCTGTATCTAATCGATCCTTACTTATCTATCATGTTATTTGACGTTTCGATGGACTCCAGTAACTCTGATGTGAGATACGACGTTTTCGGACGCAGCAGAAACTGGAAATAGTTTTAAACGAAACAACACGTATTAGCGTTGTTCCTGTGATGTATCTAAACGATCCTTACTTATCTAACATGTTATTTGACGTTTGGATGGACTCCAGTAAGTCTGATGTGAGATACAAAGTTTTGGGACGCAGCAGGAGCTGGAAATAGTTTTAAACGAAACAACACGTATTAGCGTTGTTCCTGTGATGTATCTAATCGATCCTTTCTCATCTATCATGTTATTTGACGTTTGGACGGACTCCAGTAACTCTGATGAGAGATACAAAGTTCTCGGACGCAGTAGAAGCTGGAAATAGTTTTGAACGAAACAACACCTATTAGCGTTGTTCCTGTGATGTATCTAAACGATCCTTACTTATCTAACATGTTATTTGACGTTTGGATGGACTCCAGTAAGTCTGATGTGAGATACAAAGTTTTGGGACGCAGCAGGAGCTGGAAATAGTTTTAAACGAAACAACACGTATTAGCGTTGTTCCTGTGATGTATCTAATCGATCCTTACTCATCTATCATATTATTTGACGTTTGGATGGACTCCAGTAACTCTGATGAGAGATACAAAGATTTCGGACGCAGCAGAAACTGGAAATAGTTTTGAACGAAACAACACGCATTAGCGTTGTTCCTGTGTAGTATCTAATCGATCCTTACTCATCTATCATGTTATTTGGCTTTTCGATGGACTCCAGTAACTCTGATGTGAGATACGAAGTTTTCGGACGCATCAGAAGCTGGAAATAGTTTTAAACGAAACAACACGCATTAGCGATGTTCCTGTGATGTATCTAAACGATCCTTACTCATCTATCATGTTATTTGACGTTTGGACGGACTCCAGTAACTCTGATGAGAGATACAAAGTTCTCGGACGCAGTAGAAGCTGGAAATAGTTTTGACCGAAACAACACGCATTAGCGTTGTTCCTGTGATGTATCTAATCGATCCTTACTCATCTATCATGTTATTTGACGTTTGGATGTACTCTAGGAACTCTGATGTGAGATACAAAGATATCGGACGCAGCAGAAGCTGGAAATAGTTTTGAACGAAACAACACCTATTAGCGTTGTTCCTGTGATGTATCTAAACGATCCTTACTTATCTAACATGTTATTTGACGTTTGGATGGACTCCAGTAAGTCTGATGTGAGATACAAAGTTTTGGGACGCAGCAGGAGCTGGAAATAGTTTTAAACGAAACAACACGTATTAGCGTTGTTCCTGTGATGTATCTAATCGATCCTTACTCATCTATCATGTTATTTGACGTTTGGACGGACTCCAGTAACTCTGATGAGAGATTCAAATTTCTCGGACGCAGTAGAAGCTGGAAATAGTTTTGAACGAAACAACACGTATTAGCGTTGTTCCTGTGATGTATCTAAGCGATCCTTACTTATCTAACATGTTATTTAACGTTTGGATGGACTCCAGTAAGTCTGATGTGAGATACAAAGTTTTTGGACGCAGCAGGAGCTGGAAATAGTTTTAAACGAAACAACACATATTAGCGTTGTTCCTGTGCTGTATCTAATCGATCCTTACTTATCTATCATGTTATTTGACGTTTGGACGGACTCCAGTAACTCTGATGAGAGATTCAAATTTCTCGGACGCAGTAGAAGCTGGAAATAGTTTTGAACGAAACAACACGTATTAGCGTTGTTCCTGTGATGTATCTAAACGATCCTTACTTATCTAACATGTTATTTAACGTTTGGATGGACTCCAGTAGTCTGATGTGAGATACAAAGTTTTTGGACGCAGCAGGAGCTGGAAATAGTTTTAAACGAAACAACACATATTAGCGTTGTTCCTGTGCTGTATCTAATCGATCCTTACTCATCTATCATGTTATTTGACGTTTGGACGGACTCCAGTAACTCTGATGAGAGATACAAAGTTCTCGGACGCAGTAGAAGCTGGAAATAGTTTTGACCGAAACAACACGCATTAGCGTTGTTCCTGTGATGTATCTAATCGATCCTTACTCATATATCATGTTATTTGACGTTTGGATGTACTCTAGGAACTCTGATGTGAGATACAAAGATATCGGACGCAGCAGAAGCTGGAAATAGTTTTGAACGAAACAACAACTATTAGCGTTGTTCCTGTGATGTATCTAAACGATCCTTACTTATCTAACATGTTATTTGACGTTTGGATGGACTCCAGTAAGTCTGATGTGAGATACAAAGTTTTGGGACGCAGCAGGAGCTGGAAATAGTTTTAAACGAAACAACACGTATTAGCGTTGTTCCTGTGATGTATCTAATCGATCCTTACTCATCTATCATGTTATTTGACGTTTGGATGGGCTCCAGTAACTCTGATGAGAGATACAAAGATTTCGGACGCAGCAGAAGCTGGAAATAGTTTTGAACGAAACAACACCTATTAGCGTTGTTCCTGTGATGTATCTAAACGATCCTTACTTATCTAACATGTTATTTGACGTTTGGATGGACACCAGTATCCCTGATGTGAGATACGAAGTTCTCGGACGCAGCAGGAGCTGGAAATAGTTTTAAACGAAACAACACGTATTATCGTTGTTCCTGTGATATATCTAATCGATCCTTACTCATCTATCATGTTATTTGACGTTTGGACGGACTCCAGTAACTCTGATGAGAGATTCAAAGTTCTCGGACGCAGTAGAAGCTGGAAATAGTTTTAAACGAAACAACACGTATTAGCGTTGTTCCTGTGCTGTATCTAATCGATCCTTACTCATATATCATGTTACTTGGCGTTTCGATGGACTCCAGTAGCTCTGATGTGAGATACGACGTTTTCGGACGCAGCAGAAGCTGGAAATAGTTTTAAACGAAACAACACGTATTAGCGTGTTTCCTGTGATGTATCTAATCGATCCTTACTTATCTATCATGTTATTTGACGTTTCGATGCACTCCAGTAACTCTGATGTGAGATACGACGTTTTCGGACGCAGCAGAAGCTGGAAATAGTTTTAAACGAAACAACACGTATTAGCGTTGTTCCTGTTATGTATCTAATCGATCCTTACTTATCTATCATGTTATTTGACGTTTCGATGCACTCCAGTAACTCTGATGTGAGATACGACGTTTTCGGACGCAGCAGAAGCTGGAAATAGTTTTAAACGAAACAACACGTATTAGCGTTGTTCCTGTGATGTATCTAATCGATCCTTACTCATCTATCATGTTATTTGACGTTTGGATGGGCTCCAGTAACTCTGATGAGAGATACAAAGATTTCGGACGCAGCAGAAGCTGGAAATAGTTTTGAACGAAACAACACGTATTAGCGTTGTTCCTGTGCTGTATCTAATCGATCCTTACTTATCTATCATGTTATTTGACGTTTGGATGGACTCCAGTAACCCTGACGTGAGATACGATGTTCTCGGACGCAGCAGAAGCTGGAAATAGTTTTAAACGAAACAACACGCATTAGCGTTATTCCTGTGATGTATCTAATCGATCCTTACTCATCTATCATGTTATTTGGCGTTTCGATGGACTCCAGTAACTTAGATGTGAGATACGAAGTTCTCGGACGCAGCAGAAGCTGGAAATAGTTTTGAACGAAACAACACGTATTAGCGTTGTTCCTGTGATGTATCTAATCGATCCTTACTTATCTATCATGTTATTTGACGTTTCGATGGACTCCAGTAACTCTGATGTGAGATACGAAGTTCTCGGACGCAGCTGAAGCTGGAAATAGTTTTAAATGAAACAACACGTATTAGCGTTGTTCCTGTGATGTACCTAATCGATCCTTACTCATCTATCATGTTATTTGACGTTTGGACGGACTCCAGTAACTATGATGAGAGATACAAAGTTCTCGGACGCAGTAGAAGCTGGAAATAGTTTTGAACGAAACAACACGTATTAGCGTTGTACCTGTGATGCATCTAAACGATCCTTACTTATCTAACATGTTATTTGACGTTTGGATGGACTCCAGTAAGTCTGATGTGAGATACAAAGTTTTTGGACGCAGCAGGAGCTGGAAATAGTTTTAAACGAAACAACACGAATTAGCGTTGTTCCTGTGATGTATCTAAACGATCCTTACTTATCTACCATGTTATTTGACGTTTGGATGGACTCCAGTAAGTCTGATGAGAGATACAAAGATTTCGGACGCAGCAGAAACTGGAAATAGTTTTGAACGAAACAACACGTATTAGCGTTGTTCCTGTGCTGTATCTAATCGATCCTTACTTATCTATCATGTTATTTGACGTTTGGATGGACTCCAGTAACCCTGACGTGAGATACGATGTTCTCGGACGCAGCAGAAGCTGGAAATAGATTTAAACGAAACAACACGCATTAGCGTTATTCCTGTGATGTATCTAATCGATCCTTACTCATCTATCATGTTATTTGGCGTTTCGATGGACTCCAGTAACTTAGATGTGAGATACGATGTTCTCGGACGCAGCTGAAGCTAGAAATAGTTTTAAACGAAACAACACGTATTAGCGTTGTTCCTGTGATGTATCTAATCGATCCTTACTCATCTATCATGTTATTTGACGTTTCGACGGACTCCAGTAACTCTGATGTGAGATACAAAGTTATCGGACGCAGCAGAAGCTGGAAATAGTTTTGAACGAAACAACACGTATTAGCGTTGTTCCTGTGCTGTATCTAATAGATCCTTACTTATCTATCATGTTATTTGACGTTTGGATGAACTCCAGTAACTCTAATGTGAGATACGAAATTTTCGGACGCAGCAGAAGCTGGAAATAGTTTTGAACGAAACAACACGTATTAGCGTCGTTCCTGTGATGTATCTAAACGATCCTTACTTATCTAACATGTTATTTGACGTTTGGATGGACTCCAGTAAGTCTGATGTGAGATACAAAGTTTTTGGACGCAGCAGGAGCTGGAAATAGTTTTAAACGAAACAACACGTATTAGCGTTGTTCCTGTGATGTATCTAAACGATCCTTACTCATCTATCATGTTAATTGACGTTTGGACGGACTCCAGTAACTCTGATGTGAGATACAAAGTTCTCGGACGCAGCAGAAGCTGGAAATAATTTTGAACGAAACAACACCTATTAGCGTTGTTCCTGTGATGTATCTAAAGGATCCTTACTTATCTAACATGTTATTTGACGTTTGGATGGACTCCAGTAAGTCTGATGTGAGATAAAAAGTTTTGCGACGCAGCAGGAGCTGGAAATAGTTTTAAACGAAACAACACGTATTAGCGTTGTTCCTGTGCTGTATCTAATCGATCCTTACTTATCTATCATGTTATTTGACGTTTCGATGGACTCCAGTAACTCTGATGTGAGATACGAAGTTTTCGGACGCAGCAGAAGCTGGAAATAGTTTTAAACGATACAACACGTATTAGCGTTGTTCCTGTGATGTATCTAATCGATCCTTACTCATCTATCATGTTAATTGACGTTTGGACGGACTCCAGTAACTCTGATGAGAGATTCAAAGTTCTCGGACGCAGTAGAAGCTGGAAATAGTTTTGAACGAAACAACACGTATTAGCGTTGTACCTGTGATGTATCTAAACGATCCTTACTTATCTAACATGTTATTTGACGTTTGGATGGACTCCAGTAAGTCTGATGTGAGATACAAAGTTTTTGGACGCAGCAGGAGCTGGAAATAGTTTTAAACGAAACAACACGTATTAGCGTTGTTCCTGTGATGTATCTAAACGATCCTTACTCTTCTATCATGTTATTTGAAGTTTGGACAGACTCCAGTAACTCTGATGTGAGATACAAAGTTCTCGGACGCAGCAGGAGCTGGAAATAGTTTTAAACGAAACAACACGCATTAGCGTTGTTCCTGTGATGTATCTAAACGATCCTTACTTATCTAACATGTTATTTGACGTTTGGATGGACTCCAGTAAGTCTGATGTGAGATACAAAGTTTTGGGACGCAGCAGGAGCTGGAAATAGTTTTAAACGAAACAACACGTATTAGCGTTGTTCCTGTGATGTATCTAATCGATCCTTACTCATCTATCATGTTATTTGACGTTTGGATGGGCTCCAGTAACTCTGATGAGAGATACAAAGATTTCGGACGCAGCAGAAGCTGGAAATAGTTTTGAACGAAACAACACCTATTAGCGTTGTTCCTGTGATGTATCTAAACGATCCTTACTTATCTAACATGTTATTTGACGTTTGGATGGACACCAGTATCCCTGATGTGAGATACGAAGTTCTCGGACGCAGCAGGAGCTGGAAATAGTTTTAAACGAAACAACACGTATTAGCGTTGTTCCTGTGATGTATCTAATCGATCCTTACTCATCTATCATGTTATTTGACGTTTGGACGGACTCCAGTAACTCTGATGAAAGATTCAAAGTTCTCGGACGCAGTAGAAGCTGGAAATAGTTTTAAACGAAACAACACGTATTAGCGTTGTTCCTGTGCTGTATCTAATCGATCCTTACTCATATATCATGTTACTTGGCGTTTCGATGGACTCCAGTAGCTCTGATGTGAGATACGACGTTTTCGGACGCAGCAGAAGCTGGAAATAGTTTTAAACGAAACAACACGTATTAGCGTTGTTCCTGTGATGTATCTAATCGATCCTTACTTATCTATCATGTTATTTGACGTTTCGATGCACTCCAGTAACTCTGATGTGAGATACGACGTTTTCGGACGCAGCAGAAGCTGGAAATAGTTTTAAACGAAACAACACGTATTAGCGTTGTTCCTGTGATGTATCTAATCGATCCTTACTTATCTATCATGTTATTTGACGTTTCGATGCACTCCAGTAACTCTGATGTGAGATACGACGTTTTCGGACGCAGCAGAAGCTGGAAATAGTTTTAAACGAAACAACACGTATTAGCGTTGTTCCTGTGATGTATCTAATCGATCCTTACTCATCTATCATGTTATTTGACGTTTGGATGGGCTCCAGTAACTCTGATGAGAGATACAAAGATTTCGGACGCAGCAAAAGCTGGAAATAGTTTTGAACGAAACAACACGTATTAGCGTTGTCCCTGTGCTGTATCTAATCGATCCTTACTTATCTATCATGTTATTTGACGTTTGGATGGACTCCAGTAACCCTGACGTGAGATACGATGTTCTCGGACGCAGCAGAAGCTGGAAATAGTTTTAAACGAAACAACACGCATTAGCGTTATTCCTGTGATGTATCTAATCGATCCTTACTCATCTATCATGTTATTTGGCGTTTCGATGGACTCCAGTAACTTAGATGTGAGATACGAAGTTCTCGGACGCAGCAGAAGCTGGAAATAGTTTTGAACGAAACAACACGTATTAGCGTTGTTCCTGTGATGTATCTAATCGATCCTTACTTATCTATCATGTTATTTGACGTTTCGATGGACTCCAGTAACTCTGATGTGAGATACGAAGTTCTCGGACGCAGCTGAAGCTGGAAATAGTTTTAAATGAAACAACACGTATTAGCGTTGTTCCTGTGATGTACCTAATCGATCCTTACTCATCTATCATGTTATTTGACGTTTGGACGGACTCCAGTAACTATGATGAGAGATACAAAGTTCTCGGACGCAGTAGAAGCTGGAAATAGTTTTGAACGAAACAACACGTATTAGCGTTGTTCCTGTGATGCATCTAAACGATCCTTACTTATCTAACATGTTATTTGACGTTTGGATGGACTCCAGTAAGTCTGATGTGAGATACAAAGTTTTTGGACGCAGCAGGAGCTGGAAATAGTTTTAAACGAAACAACACGAATTAGCGTTGTTCCTGTGATGTATCTAAACGATCCTTACTTATCTACCATGTTATTTGACGTTTGGATGGACTCCAGTAAGTCTGATGAGAGATACAAAGATTTCGGACGCAGCAGAAACTGGAAATAGTTTTGAACGAAACAACACGTATTAGCGTTGTTCCTGTGCTGTATCTAATCGATCCTTACTTATCTATCATGTTATTTGACGTTTGGATGTACTCCAGTAACCCTGACGTGAGATACGATGTTCTCGGACGCAGCAGAAGCTGGAAATAGTTTTAAACGAAACAACACGCATTAGCGTTATTCCTGTGATGTATCTAATCGATCCTTACTCATCTATCATGTTATTTGGCGTTTCGATGGACTCCAGTAACTTAGATGTGAGATACGATGTTCTCGGACGCAGCTGAAGCTAGAAATAGTTTTAAACGAAACAACACGTATTAGCGTTGTTCCTGTGATGTATCTAATCGATCCTTACTCATCTATCATGTTATTTGACGTTTCGACGGACTCCAGTAACTCTGATGTGAGATACAAAGTTATCGGACGCAGCAGAAGCTGGAAATAGTTTTGAACGAAACAACACGTATTAGCGTTGTTCCTGTGCTGTATCTAATAGATCCTTACTTATCTATCATGTTATTTGACGTTTGGATGAACTCCAGTAACTCTAATGTGAGATACGAAATTTTCGGACGCAGCAGAAGCTGGAAATAGTTTTGAACGAAACAACACGTATTAGCGTCGTTCCTGTGATGTATCTAAACGATCCTTACTTATCTAACATGTTATTTGACGTTTGGATGGACTCCAGTAAGTCTGATGTGAGATACAAAGTTTTTGGACGCAGCAGGAGCTGGAAATAGTTTTAAACGAAACAACACGTATTAGCGTTGTTCCTGTGATGTATCTAAACGATCCTTACTCATCTATCATGTTAATTGACGTTTGGACGGACTCCAGTAACTCTGATGTGAGATACAAAGTTCTCGGACGCAGCAGAAGCTGGAAATAATTTTGAACGAAACAACACCTATTAGCGTTGTTCCTGTGATGTATCTAAAGGATCCTTACTTATCTAACATGTTATTTGACGTTTGGATGGACTCCAGTAAGTCTGATGTGAGATAAAAAGTTTTGCGACGCAGCAGGAGCTGGAAATAGTTTTAAACGAAACAACACGTATTAGCGTTGTTCCTGTGCTGTATCTAATCGATCCTTACTTATCTATCATGTTATTTGACGTTTCGATGGACTCCAGTAACTCTGATGTGAGATACGAAGTTTTCGGACGCAGCAGAAGCTGGAAATAGTTTTAAACGATACAACACGTATTAGCGTTGTTCCTGTGATGTATCTAATCGATCCTTACTCATCTATCATGTTAATTGACGTTTGGACGGACTCCAGTAACTCTGATGAGAGATTCAAAGTTCTCGGACGCAGTAGAAGCTGGAAATAGTTTTGAACGAAACAACACGTATTAGCGTTGTACCTGTGATGTATCTAAACGATCCTTACTTATCTAACATGTTATTTGACGTTTGGATGGACTCCAGTAAGTCTGATGTGAGATACAAAGTTTTTGGACGCAGCAGGAGCTGGAAATAGTTTTAAACGAAACAACACGTATTAGCGTTGTTCCTGTGATGTATCTAAACGATCCTTACTCTTCTATCATGTTATTTGAAGTTTGGACAGACTCCAGTAACTCTGATGTGAGATACAAAGTTCTCGGACGCAGCAGGAGCTGGAAATAGTTTTAAACGAAACAACACGCATTAGCGTTGTTCCTGTGATGTATCTAAACGATCCTTACTTATCTAACATGTTATTTGACGTTTGGATGGACTCCAGTAAGTCTGATGTGAGATACAAAGTTTTGGGACGCAGCAGGAGCTGGAAATAGTTTTAAACGAAACAATACGTATTAGCGTTGTTCCTGTGATGTATCTAATCGATCCTTACTCATCTATCATGTTATTTGACGTTTGGATGGGCTCCAGTAACTCTGATGAGAGATACAAAGATTTCGGACGCAGCAGAAGCTGGAAATAGTTTTGAACGAAACAACACCTATTAGCGTTGTTCCTGTGATGTATCTAAACGATCCTTACTTATCTAACATGTTATTTGACGTTTGGATGGACACCAGTATCCCTGATGTGAGATACGAAGTTCTCGGACGCAGCAGGAGCTGGAAATAGTTTTAAACGAAACAACACGTATTAGCGTTGTTCCTGTGATGTATCTAATCGATCCTTACTCATCTATCATGTTATTTGACGTTTGGACGGACTCCAGTAACTCTGATGAAAGATTCAAAGTTCTCGGACGCAGTAGAAGCTGGAAATAGTTTTAAACGAAACAACACGTATTAGCGTTGTTCCTGTGCTGTATCTAATCGATCCTTACTCATATATCATGTTACTTGGCGTTTCGATGGACTCCAGTAGCTCTGATGTGAGATACGACGTTTTCGGACGCAGCAGAAGCTGGAAATAGTTTTAAACGAAACAACACGTATTAGCGTTGTTCCTGTGATGTATCTAATCGATCCTTACTTATCTATCATGTTATTTGACGTTTCGATGCACTCCAGTAACTCTGATGTGAGATACGACGTTTTCGGACGCAGCAGAAGCTGGAAATAGTTTTAAACGAAACAACACGTATTAGCGTTGTTCCTGTGATGTATCTAATCGATCCTTACTTATCTATCATGTTATTTGACGTTTCGATGCACTCCAGTAACTCTGATGTGAGATACGACGTTTTCGGACGCAGCAGAAGCTGGAAATAGTTTTAAACGAAACAACACGTATTAGCGTTGTTCCTGTGATGTATCTAATCTATCCTTACTCATCTATCATGTTATTTGACGTTTGGATGGGCTCCAGTAACTCTGATGAGAGATACAAAGATTTCGGACGCAGCAGAAGCTGGAAATAGTTTTGAACGAAACAACACGTATTAGCGTTGTCCCTGTGCTGTATCTAATCGATCCTTACTTATCTATCATGTTATTTGACGTTTGGATGGACTCCAGTAACCCTGACGTGAGATACGATGTTCTCGGACGCAGCAGAAGCTGGAAATAGTTTTAAACGAAACAACACGCATTAGCGTTATTCCTGTGATGTATCTAATCGATCCTTACTCATCTATCATGTTATTTGGCGTTTCGATGGACTCCAGTAACTTAGATGTGAGATACGAAGTTCTCGGACGCAGCAGAAGCTGGAAATAGTTTTGAACGAAACAACACGTATTAGCGTTGTTCCTGTGATGTATCTAATCGATCCTTACTTATCTATCATGTTATTTGACGTTTCGATGGACTCCAGTAACTCTGATGTGAGATACGAAGTTCTCGGACGCAGCTGAAGCTGGAAATAGTTTTAAATGAAACAACACGTATTAGCGTTGTTCCTGTGATGTACCTAATCGATCCTTACTCATCTATCATGTTATTTGACGTTTGGACGGACTCCAGTAACTATGATGAGAGATACAAAGTTCTCGGACGCAGTAGAAGCTGGAAATAGTTTTGAACGAAACAACACGTATTAGCGTTGTTCCTGTGATGCATCTAAACGATCCTTACTTATCTAACATGTTATTTGACGTTTGGATGGACTCCAGTAAGTCTGATGTGAGATACAAAGTTTTTGGACGCAGCAGGAGCTGGAAATAGTTTTAAACGAAACAACACGAATTAGCGTTGTTCCTGTGATGTATCTAAACGATCCTTACTTATCTACCATGTTATTTGACGTTTGGATGGACTCCAGTAAGTCTGATGAGAGATACAAAGATTTCGGACGCAGCAGAAGCTGGAAATAGTTTTGAACGAAACAACACGTATTAGCGTTGTTCCTGTGCTGTATCTAATCGATCCTTACTTATCTATCATGTTATTTGACGTTTGGATGGACTCCAGTAACCCTGACGTGAGATACGATGTTCTCGGACGCAGCAGAAGCTGGAAATAGTTTTAAACGAAACAACACGCATTAGCGTTATTCCTGTGATGTATCTAATCGATCCTTACTCATCTATCATGTTATTTGGCGTTTCGATGGACTCCAGTAACTTAGATGTGAGATACGAAGTTCTCGGACGCAGCTGAAGCTAGAAATAGTTTTAAACGAAACAACACGTATTGGCGTTGTTCCTGTGATGTATCTAATCGATCCTTACTCATCTATCATGTTATTTGACGTTTCGACGGACTCCAGTAACTCTGATGTGAGATACAATGTTATCGGACGCAGCAGAAGCTGGAAATAGTTTTGAACGAAACAACACGTATTAGCGTTGTTCCTGTGCTGTATCTAATCGATCCTTACTTATCTATCATGTTATTTGACGTTTGGATGAACTCCAGTAACTCTAATGTGAGATACGAAATTTTCGGACGCAGCAGAAGCTGGAAATAGTTTTGAACGAAACAACACGTATTAGCGTCGTTCCTGAGATGTATCTAAACGATCCTTACTTATCTAACATGTTATTTGACGTTTGGATGGACTCCAGTAAGTCTGATGTGAGATACAAAGTTTTTGGACGCAGCAGGAGCTGGAAATAGTTTTAAACGAAACAACACGTATTAGCGTTGTTCCTGTGATGTATCTAAACGATCCTTACTCATCTATCATGTTAATTGACGTTTGGACGGACTCCAGTAACTCTGATGTGAGATACAAAGTTCTCGGACGCAGCAGAAGCTGGAAATAATTTTGAACGAAACAACACCTATTAGCGTTGTTCCTGTGATGTATCTAAAGGATCCTTACTTATCTAACATGTTATTTGACGTTTGGATGGACTCCAGTAAGTCTGATGTGAGATAAAAAGTTTTGCGACGCAGCAGGAGCTGGAAATAGTTTTAAACGAAACAACACGTATTAGCGTTGTTCCTGTGCTGTATCTAATCGATCCTTACTTATCTATCATGTTATTTGACGTTTCGATGGACTCCAGTAACTCTGATGTGAGATACGAAGTTTTCGGACGCAGCAGAAGCTGGAAATAGTTTTAAACGATACAACACGTATTAGCGTTGTTCCTGTGATGTATCTAATCGATCCTTACTCATCTATCATGTTAATTGACGTTTGGACGGACTCCAGTAACTCTGATGAGAGATTCAAAGTTCTCGGACGCAGTAGAAGCTGGAAATAGTTTTGAACGAAACAACATGTATTAGCGTTGTTCCTGTGATGTATCTAAACGATCCTTACTTATCTAACATGTTATTTGACGTTTGGATGGACTCCAGTAAGTCAGATGTGAGATACAAAGTTTTTGGACGCAGCAGGAGCTGGAAATAGTTTTAAACGAAACAACACGTATTAGCGTTGTTCCTGTGATGTATCTAAACGATCCTTACTCTTCTATCATGTTATTTGACGTTTGGACAGACTCCAGTAACTCTGATGTGAGATACAAAGTTCTCGGACGCAGCAGGAGCTGGAAATAGTTTTAAACGAAACAACACGCATTAGCGTTGTTCCTGTGATGTATCTAATCGATCCTTACTCATCTATCATGTTATTTGGCGTTTCGATGGACTCCAGTAACTTAGATGTGAGATACGAAGTTCTCGGACGCAGCTGAAGCTAGAAATAGTTTTAAACGAAACAACACGTATTGGCGTTGTTCCTGTGATGTATCTAATCGATCCTTACTCATCTATCATGTTATTTGACGTTTCGACGGACTCCAGTAACTCTGATGTGAGATACAATGTTATCGGACGCAGCAGAAGCTGGAAATAGTTTTGAACGAAACAACACGTATTAGCGTTGTTCCTGTGCTGTATCTAATCGATCCTTACTTATCTATCATGTTATTTGACGTTTGGATGAACTCCAGTAACTCTAATGTGAGATACGAAATTTTCGGACGCAGCAGAAGCTGGAAATAGTTTTGAACGAAACAACACGTATTAGCGTCGTTCCTGAGATGTATCTAAACGATCCTTACTTATCTAACATGTTATTTGACGTTTGGATGGACTCCAGTAAGTCTGATGTGAGATACAAAGTTTTTGGACGCAGCAGGAGCTGGAAATAGTTTTAAACGAAACAACACGTATTAGCGTTGTTCCTGTGATGTATCTAAACGATCCTTACTCATCTATCATGTTAATTGACGTTTGGACGGACTCCAGTAACTCTGATGTGAGATACAAAGTTCTCGGACGCAGCAGAAGCTGGAAATAATTTTGAACGAAACAACACCTATTAGCGTTGTTCCTGTGATGTATCTAAAGGATCCTTACTTATCTAACATGTTATTTGACGTTTGGATGGACTCCAGTAAGTCTGATGTGAGATAAAAAGTTTTGCGACGCAGCAGGAGCTGGAAATAGTTTTAAACGAAACAACACGTATTAGCGTTGTTCCTGTGCTGTATCTAATCGATCCTTACTTATCTATCATGTTATTTGACGTTTCGATGGACTCCAGTAACTCTGATGTGAGATACGAAGTTTTCGGACGCAGCAGAAGCTGGAAATAGTTTTAAACGATACAACACGTATTAGCGTTGTTCCTGTGATGTATCTAATCGATCCTTACTCATCTATCATGTTAATTGACGTTTGGACGGACTCCAGTAACTCTGATGAGAGATTCAAAGTTCTCGGACGCAGTAGAAGCTGGAAATAGTTTTGAACGAAACAACATGTATTAGCGTTGTTCCTGTGATGTATCTAAACGATCCTTACTTATCTAACATGTTATTTGACGTTTGGATGGACTCCAGTAAGTCAGATGTGAGATACAAAGTTTTTGGACGCAGCAGGAGCTGGAAATAGTTTTAAACGAAACAACACGTATTAGCGTTGTTCCTGTGATGTATCTAAACGATCCTTACTCTTCTATCATGTTATTTGACGTTTGGACAGACTCCAGTAACTCTGATGTGAGATACAAAGTTCTCGGACGCAGCAGGAGCTGGAAATAGTTTTAAACGAAACAACACGCATTAGCGTTGTTCCTGTGATGTATCTAATCGATCCTTACTCATTTATCATGTTATTTGGCGTTTCGATGGACTCCAGTAACTTTGATGTGAGATACGAAGTTCTCGGACGCAGCTGAAGCTGGAAATAGTTTCAAACGAAACGACAGGTATTAGCGTTGTTCCTGTGCTGTATCTAATCGATCCTTACTTATCTATCATGTTATTTGACGTTTCGATGGACTCCAGTAACTCTGATGTGAGCTACGAAGTTTTCGGACGCAGCAGAAGCTGGAAAT
Organism: Prosopocoilus inquinatus; assembly: GCA_036172665.1. Classification (NCBI taxonomy): domain Eukaryota; kingdom Metazoa; phylum Arthropoda; class Insecta; order Coleoptera; family Lucanidae; genus Prosopocoilus; species Prosopocoilus inquinatus. The sequence goes on along the minus strand of CM069871.1, from coordinate 45,216,242 downwards.
AGTTTTAAACGAAACAACACGCATTAGCGATGTTCCTGTGATGTATCTAAACGATCCTTACTCATCTATCATGTTATTTGACGTTTGGACGGACTCCAGTAACTCTGATGTGAGATACAAAGTTCTCGGACGCAGCAGAAGCTGGAAATAGTTTTGAACGAAACAACACGTATTAGCGTTGTTCCTGTGATGTATCTAAACGATCCTTACTTATCTAACATGTTATTTGACGTTTGGATGGACTCCAGTAAGTCTGATGTGAGATACAAAGTTTTTGGACGCAGCAGGAGCTGGAAATAGTTTTAAACGAAACAACACGTATTAGCGTTGTTCCTGTGCTGTATCTAATCGATCCTTACTTATCTATCATGTTATTTGACGTTTCGATGGACTCCAGTAACTCTGATGTGAGATACGACGTTTTCGGACGCAGCAGAATCTGGAAATAGTTTTAAACGAAACAACACGTATTAGCGATGTTCCTGTGATGTACCTAAACGATCCTTACTCATCTATCATGTTATTTGACGTTTGGACGGACTCCAGTAACTCTGATGTGAGATACAAAGTTCTCGTACGCAGCAGAAGCTGGAAATAATTTTGAACGAAACAACACGTATTAGCGTTGTTCCTGTGATGTATCTAAACGATCCTTACTTATCTAACATGTTATTTAACGTTTGGATGGACTCCAGTAAGTCTGATGTGAGATACAAAGTTTTTGGACGCAGCAGAAGCTGGAAATAGTTTTAAACGAAACAACACGTATTAGCGTTGTTCCTGTGATGTATCTAATTGATCCTTACTCATCTATCATGTTATTTGACGATTGGATGGACTCCAGTAACTCTGATGAGAGATACAAAGATTTCGGACGCAGCAGAAGCTGGAAATAGGTTTGAACGAAACAACACCTATTAGCGTTGTTCCTGTGATGTATCTAAACGATCCTTACTTATCTAACATGTTATTTGACGTTTGGATGGACTCCAGTAAGTCTGATGTGAGATACAAAGTTTTGGGACGCAGCAGGAGCTGGAAATAGTTTTAAACGAAACAACACGTATTAGCGTTGTTCCTGTGATGTATCTAATCGATCCTTACTCATCTATCATGTTATTTGACGTTTGGACGGACTCCAGTAACTCTGATGAGAGATTCAAAGTTCTCGGACGCAGTAGAAGCTGGAAATAGTTTTGAACGAAATAACACGTATTAGCGTTGTTCTTGTGATGTATCTAAACGATCCTTACTTATCTAACATGTTATTTGACGTTTGGATGGACTCCAGTAAGTCTGATGTGAGATACAAAGTTTTTGGACGCAGCAGGAGCTGGAAATAGTTTCAAACGAAACAACACGTATTAGCGTTGTTCCTGTGCTGTATCTAATCGATCCTTACTCATATATCATGTTACTTGGCGTTTCGATGGACTCCAGTAGCTCTGATGTGAGATACGACGTTTTCGGACGCAGCAGAAGCTGGAAATAGTTTTAAACGAAACAACACGCATTAGCGTTGTTCCTGTGCTGTATCTAATCGATCCTTACTCATATATCATGTTATTTGGTGTTTCGATGGACTCCAGTAGCTCTGATGTGAGATACGACGTTTTCGGACGCAGCAGAAACTGGAAATAGTTTTAAACGAAACAACACGCATTAGCGTTGTTCCTGTGATGTATCTAATCGATCCTTACTTATCTATCATGTTATTTGACGTTTGGATGGACTCCAGTAACCCTGACGTGAGATACGATGTTCTCGGACGCAGCAGAAGCTGGAAATAGTTTTAAAAGGAACAACACGCATTAGCGATGTTCCTGTGATGTATCTAAACGATACTTACTCATCTATCATGTTATTTGACGTTTGGACGGACACCAGTAACTCTGATGTGAGATACAAAGTTCTCGGACGCAGCAGAAGCTGGAAATAATTTTGAACGTAACAACACGTGTTACCGTTGTTCCTGTGATGTATCTAAACGATCCTTACTTATCTAACATGTTATTTAACGTTTGGATGGACTCCAGTAAGTCTGATGTGAGATACAAGGTTTTTGGACGCAGCAGGAGCTGGAAATAGTTTTAAACGAAACAACACATATTAGCGTTGTTCCTGTGCTGTATCTAATCGATCCTTACTTATCTATCATGTTATTTGACGTTTCGATGGACTCCAGTAACTCTGATGTGAGATACGACGTTTTCGGACGCAGCAGAAGCTGGAAATAGTTTTAAACGAAACAACACGTATTAGCGTTGTTCCTGTGATGTATCTAAACGATCCTTACTTATCTAACATGTTATTTGACGTTTGGATGGACTCCAGTAAGTCTGATGTGAGATACAAAGTTTTGGGACGCAGCAGGAGCTGGAAATAGTTTTAAACGAAACAACACGTATTAGCGTTGTTCCTGTGATGTATCTAATCGATCCTTTCTCATCTATCATGTTATTTGACGTTTGGACGGACTCCAGTAACTCTGATGAGAGATACAAAGTTCTCGGACGCAGTAGAAGCTGGAAATAGTTTTGAACGAAACAACACCTATTAGCGTTGTTCCTGTGATGTATCTAAACGATCCTTACTTATCTAACATGTTATTTGACGTTTGGATGGACTCCAGTAAGTCTGATGTGAGATACAAAGTTTTGGGACGCAGCAGGAGCTGGAAATAGTTTTAAACGAAACAACACGTATTAGCGTTGTTCCTGTGATGTATCTAATCGATCCTTACTCATCTATCATATTATTTGACATTTGGATGGACTCCAGTAACTCTGATGAGAGATACAAAGATTTCGGACGCAGCAGAAACTGGAAATAGTTTTGAACGAAACAACACGCATTAGCGTTGTTCCTGTGTAGTATCTAATCGATCCTTACTCATCTATCATGTTATTTGGCTTTTCGATGGACTCCAGTAACTCTGATGTGAGATACGAAGTTTTCGGACGCATCAGAAGCTGGAAATAGTTTTAAACGAAACAACACGCATTAGCGATGTTCCTGTGATGTATCTAAACGATCCTTACTCATCTATCATGTTATTTGACGTTTGGACGGACTCCAGTAACTCTGATGAGAGATACAAAGTTCTCGGACGCAGTAGAAGCTGGAAATAGTTTTGACCGAAACAACACGCATTAGCGTTGTTCCTGTGATGTATCTAATCGATCCTTACTCATCTATCATGTTATTTGACGTTTGGATGTACTCTAGGAACTCTGATGTGAGATACAAAGATATCGGACGCAGCAGAAGCTGGAAATAGTTTTGAACGAAACAACACCTATTAGCGTTGTTCCTGTGATGTATCTAAACGATCCTTACTTATCTAACATGTTATTTGACGTTTGGATGGACTCCAGTAAGTCTGATGTGAGATACAAAGTTTTGGGACGCAGCAGGAGCTGGAAATAATTTTAAACGAAACAACACGTATTAGCGTTGTTCCTGTGATGTATCTAATCGATCCTTACTCATCTATCATGTTCTTTGACGTTTGGATGGACTCCAGTGACTCTGATGAGAGATATAAAGATTTCGGACGCAGCAGAAGCTGGAAATAGTTTTGAACGAAACAACACCTATTAGCGTTGTTCCTGTGATGTATCTAAACGATCCTTACTTATCTAACATGTTATTTGACGTTTGGATGGACTCCAGTAAGTCTGATGTGAGATACAAAGTTTTTGGACGCAGCAGGAGCTGGAAATAGTTTTAAACGAAACAACACGTATTAGCGTTGTTCCTGTGATGTATCTAAACGATCCTTACTCTTCTATCATGTTATTTGACGTTTGGACAGACTCCAGTAACTCTGATGTGAGATACAAAGTTCTCGGACGCAGCAGGAGCTGGAAATAGTTTTAAACGAAACAACACGCATTAGCGTTGTTCCTGTGATGTATCTAATCGATCCTTACTCATTTATCATGTTATTTGGCGTTTCGATGGACTCCAGTAACTTTGATGTGAGATACGAAGTTCTCGGACGCAGCTGAAGCTGGAAATAGTTTCAAACGAAACAACAGGTATTAGCGTTGTTCCTGTGCTGTATCTAATCGATCCTTACTTATCTATCATGTTATTTGACGTTTCGATGGACTCCAGTAACTCTGATGTGAGCTACGAAGTTTTCGGACGCAGCAGAAGCTGGAAATAGTTTTAAACGAAACAACACGCATTAGCGATGTTCCTGTGATGTATCTAAACGATCCTTACTCATCTATCATGTTATTTGACGTTTGGACGGACTCCAGTAACTCTGATGTGAGATACAAAGTTCTCGGACGCAGCAGAAGCTGGAAATAGTTTTGAACGAAACAACACGTATTAGCGTTGTTCCTGTGATGTATCTAAACGATCCTTACTTATCTAACATGTTATTTGACGTTTGGATGGACTCCAGTAAGTCTGATGTGAGATACAAAGTTTTTGGACGCAGCAGGAGCTGGAGATAGTTTTAAACGAAACAACACGTATTAGCGTTGTTCCTGTGCTGTATCTAATCGATCCTTACTTATCTATCATGTTATTTGACGTTTCGATGGACTCCAGTAACTCTGATGTGAGATACGACGTTTTCGGACGCAGCAGAATCTGGAAATAGTTTTAAACGAAACAACACGTATTAGCGATGTTCCTGTGATGTACCTAAACGATCCTTACTCATCTATCATGTTATTTGACGTTTGGACGGACTCCAGTAACTCTGATGAGAGATTCAAAGTTCTCGGACGCAGCAGAAGCTGGAAATAGTTTTGAACGAAACAACACGCATTAGCGTTGTTCCTGTGATGTATCTAATCGATCCTTACTTATCTATCATGTTATTTGACGTTTCGATGGACTCCAGTAACTCTGATGTGAGATACGAAGTTCTCGGACGCAGCTGAAGCTGGAAATAGTTTTAAATGAAACAACACGTATTAGCGTTGTTCCTGTGTAACGTACCTAATCGATCCTTACTCATCTATCATGCTATTTGGCGTTTCGATGGACTCCAGTAACTTTGATGTGAGATACGAAGTTCTCGGACGCAGCTGAAGCTGGAAATAGTTTTAAACGAAACAACACGTATTAGCGTTGTTCCTGTGCTGTATCTAATCGATCCTTACTTATCTATCATGTTATTTGACGTTTGGATGGACTCCAGTAACTCTAATGTGAGATACGAAATTTCCGGACGCAGCAGAAGCTGGAAATAGTTTTAAACGAAACAACACCTATTAGCGATGTTCCTGTGATGTATCTAATCGATCCTTACTCATCTATCATGTTATTTTACGTTTGGATGAATTCCAGTATCTCTGATGAGAGATACAAAGATTTCGGACGCAGCAGAAGCTGGAAATAGTTTTGAACGAAACAACACCTATTAGCGATGTTCCTGTGATGTATCTAATCGATCCTTACTCATCTATCATGTTATTTTACGTTTGGATGGACTTCAGTAACTCTGATGTGAGATACAATGTTTTTGGACGCAGCAGAAGCTGGAAATAGTTTTGAACGAAACAACACGTATTAGCGTTGTTCCTGTGATGTATCTAATCGATCCTTACTCATCTATAATGTTATTTGGCGTTTCGATAGACTCCAGTAACTTTGATGTGAGATACGAAGTTCTCGGACGCAGCTGAAGCTGGAAATAATTTTAAATGAAACAACACGTATTAGCGTTGTTCCTGTGATGTGTCTAATCGATCCTTACTCATCTATCATGTTATTTGGCGTTTCGATGGACTCCAGTAGCTCTGATGTGAGATACGACGTTTTCGGACGCAGCAGAAGCTGGAAATAGTTTTAAACGAAACAACACGCATTAGCGTTGTTCCTGTGCTGTATCTAATCGATCCTTACTCATCTATCATGTTATTTGGCGTTTCGATGGACTCCAGTAGCTCTGATGTGAGATACGACGTTTTCGGACGCAGCAGAAGCTGGAAATAGTTTTAAACGAAACAACACGCATTAGCGTTGTTCCTGTGATGTATCTAATCGATCCTTACTCATCTATCATGTTATTTGGCGTTTCGATGGACTCCAGTAGCTCTGATGTGAGATACGACGTTTTCGGACGCAGCAGAAGCTGGAAATAGTTTTAAACGAAACAAAACGCATTAGCGTTGTTCCTGTGATGTATCTAATCGATCCTTACTTATCTATCATGTTAATTGACGTTTGGATGGACAGCAGTAACCCTGATGTGAGATACGAAGTTCTAGGACGCAGCAGAAGCTGGAAATAGTTTTAAAAGAAACAACACGTATTAGCGTTGTTCCTGTGATATATCTAATCGATCCTTACTCATCTATCATGTTATTTGACGTTTGGACGGACTCCAGTAACTCTGATGAGAGATTCAAAGTTCTCGGACGCAGCAGAAGCTGGAAATAGTTTTGAACGAAACAACACGTATTAGCGTTGTTCCTGTGATGTATCTAATCGATCCTTACTTATCTATCATGTTATTTGACGTTTCGATGGACTCCAGTAACTCTGATGTGAGATACGAAGTTCTCGGACGCAGCTGAAGCTGGAAATAGTTTTAAATGAAACAACACGTATTAGCGTTGTTCCTGTGTAACGTACCTAATCGATCCTTACTCATCTATCATGTTATTTGACGTTTGGACGGACTCCAGTAACTATGATGAGAGATACAAAGTTCTCGGACGCAGTAGAAGCTGGAAATAGTTTTGAACGAAACAACACGTACTAGCGTTGTTCCTGTGATGCATCTAAACGATCCTTACTTATCTAACATGTTATTTGACGTTTGGATGGACTCCAGTAAGTCTGATGTGAGATACAAAGTTTTTGGACGCAGCAGGAGCTGGAAATAGTTTTAAACGAAACAACACGAATTAGCGTTGTTCCTGTGATGTATCTAAACGATCCTTACTTATCTACCATGTTATTTGACGTTTGGATGGACTCCAGTAAGTCTGATGAGAGATACAAAGATTTCGGACGCAGCAGAAGCTGGAAATAGTTTTGAACGAAACAACACGTATTAGCGTTGTTCCTGTGATGTATCTAAACGATCCTTACTCATCTATAATGTTATTTGGCGTTTCGATAGACTCCAGTAACTTTGATGTGAGATACGAAGTTCTCGGACGCAGCTGAAGCTGGAAATAATTTTAAATGAAACAACACGTATTAGCGTTGTTCCTGTGATGTGTCTAATCGATCCTTACTCATCTATCATGTTATTTGGCGTTTCGATGGACTCCAGTAGCTCTGATGTGAGATACGACGTTTTCGGACGCAGCAGAAGCTGGAAATAGTTTTAAACGAAACAACACGCATTAGCGTTGTTCCTGTGCTGTATCTAATCGATCCTTACTCATCTATCATGTTATTTGGCGTTTCGATGGACTCCAGTAGCTCTGATGTGAGATACGACGTTTTCGGACGCAGCAGAAGCTGGAAATAGTTTTAAACGAAACAACACGCATTAGCGTTGTTCCTGTGCTGTATCTAATCGATCCTTACTTATCTATCATGTTATTTGACGTTTCGATGGACTCCAGTAACTCTGATGTGAGATACGAAGTTCTCGGACGCAGCTGAAGCTGGAAATAGTTTTAAATGAAACAACACGTATTAGCGTTGTTCCTGTGTAACGTACCTAATCGATCCTTACTCATCTATCATGTTATTTGACGTTTGGACGGACTCCAGTAACTATGATGAGAGATACAAAGTTCTCGGACGCAGTAGAAGCTGGAAATAGTTTTGAACGAAACAACACCTACTAGCGATGTTCCTGTGATGTATCTAAACGATCCTTACTCATCTATCATGTTATTTGACGTTTGGACGGACTCCAGTAACTCTGATGTGAGATACAAAGTTCTCGGACGCAGCAGAAGCTGGAAATAGTTTTGAACGAAACAACACGTATTAGCGTTGTTCCTGTGATGTATCTAAACGATCCTTACTTATCTAACATGTTATTTGACGTTTGGATGGACTCCAGTAAGTCTGATGTGAGATACAAAGTTTTTGGACGCAGCAGGAGCTGGAAATAGTTTTAAACGAAACAACACGTATTAGCGTTGTTCCTGTGCTGTATCTAATCGATCCTTACTTATCTATCATGTTATTTGACGTTTCGATGGACTCCAGTAACTCTGATGTGAGATACGACGTTTTCGGACGCAGCAGAATCTGGAAATAGTTTTAAACGAAACAACACGTATTAGCGATGTTCCTGTGATGTACCTAAACGATCCTTACTCATCTATCATGTTATTTGACGTTTGGACGGACTCCAGTAACTCTGATGAGAGATTCAAAGTTCTCGGACGCAGCAGAAGCTGGAAATAGTTTTGAACGAAACAACACGTATTAGCGTTGTTCCTGTGATGTATCTAATCGATCCTTACTTATCTATCATGTTATTTGACGTTTCGATGGACTCCAGTAACTCTGATGTGAGATACGAAGTTCTCGGACGCAGCTGAAGCTGGAAATAGTTTTAAATGAAACAACACGTATTAGCGTTGTTCCTGTGTAACGTACCTAATCGATCCTTACTCATCTATCATGTTATTTGACGTTTGGACGGACTCCAGTAACTATGATGAGAGATACAAAGTTCTCGGACGCAGTAGAAGCTGGAAATAGTTTTGAACGAAACAACACGTATTAGCGTTGTTCCTGTGATGCATCTAAACGATCCTTACTTATCTAACATGTTATTTGACGTTTGGATGGACTCCAGTAAGTCTGATGTGAGATACAAAGTTTTTGGACGCAGCAGGAGCTGGAAATAGTTTTAAACGAAACAACACATATTAGCGTTGTTCCTGTGCTGTATCTAATCGATCCTTACTTATCTATCATGTTATTTGACGTTTCGATGGACTCCAATAACTCTGATGTGAGATACGACGTTTTCGGACGCAGCAGAAGCTGGAAATAGTTTTAAACGAAACAACACGTATTAGCGTTGTTCCTGTGATGTATCTAAACGATCCTTACTTATCTAACATGTTATTTGACGTTTGGATGGACTCCAGTAAGTCTGATGTGAGATACAAAGTTTTGGGACGCAGCAGGAGCTGGAAATAGTTTTAAACGAAACAACACGTATTAGCGTTGTTCCTGTGATGTATCTAATCGATCCTTTCTCATCTATCATGTTATTTGACGTTTGGACGGACTCCAGTAACTCTGATGAGAGATACAAAGTTCTCGGACGCAGTAGAAGCTGGAAATAGTTTTGAACGAAACAACACCTATTAGCGTTGTTCCTGTGATGTATCTAAACGATCCTTACTTATCTAACATGTTATTTGACGTTTGGATGGACTCCAGTAAGTCTGATGTGAGATACAAAGTTTTGGGACGCAGCAGGAGCTGGAAATAGTTTTAAACGAAACAACACGTATTAGCGTTGTTCCTGTGATGTATCTAATCGATCCTTACTCATCTATCATATTATTTGACGTTTGGATGGACTCCAGTAACTCTGATGAGAGATACAAAGATTTCGGACGCAGCAGAAACTGGAAATAGTTTTGAACGAAACAACACGCATTAGCGTTGTTCCTGTGTAGTATCTAATCGATCCTTACTCATCTATCATGTTATTTGGCTTTTCGATGGACTCCAGTAACTCTGATGTGAGATAAGAAGTTTTCGGACGCATCAGAAGCTGGAAATAGTTTTAAACGAAACAACACGCATTAGCGATGTTCCTGTGATGTATCTAAACGATCCTTACTCATCTATCATGTTATTTGACGTTTGGACGGACTCCAGTAACTCTGATGAGAGATACAAAGTTCTCGGACGCAGTAGAAGCTGGAAATAGTTTTGACCGAAACAACACGCATTAGCGTTGTTCCTGTGATGTATCTAATCGATCCTTACTCATCTATCATGTTATTTGACGTTTGGATGTACTCTAGGAACTCTGATGTGAGATACAAAGATATCGGACGCAGCAGAAGCTGGAAATAGTTTTGAACGAAACAACACCTATTAGCGTTGTTCCTGTGATGTATCTAAACGATCCTTACTTATCTAACATGTTATTTGACGTTTGGATGGACTCCAGTAAGTCTGATGTGAGATACAAAGTTTTGGGACGCAGCAGGAGCTGGAAATAGTTTTAAACGAAACAACACGTATTAGCGTTGTTCCTGTGATGTATCTAATCGATCCTTACTCATCTATCATGTTATTTGACGTTTGGATGGACTCCAGTGACTCTGATGAGAGATATAAAGATTTCGGACGCAGCAGAAGCTGGAAATAGTTTTGAACGAAACAACACCTATTAGCGTTGTTCCTGTGATGTATCTAAACGATCCTTACTTATCTAACATGTTATTTGACGTTTGGATGGACTCCAGTAAGTCTGATGTGAGATACAAAGTTTTTGGACGCAGCAGGAGCTGGAAATAGTTTTAAACGAAACAACACGTATTAGCGTTGTTCCTGTGATGTATCTAAACGATCCTTACTCTTCTATCATGTTATTTGACGTTTGGACAGACTCCAGTAACTCTGATGTGAGATACAAAGTTCTCGGACGCAGCAGGAGCTGGAAATAGTTTTAAACGAAACAACACTCATTAGCGTTGTTCCTGTGATGTATCTAATCGATCCTTACTCATTTATCATGTTATTTGGCGTTTCGATGGACTCCAGTAACTTTGATGTGAGATACGAAGTTCTCGGACGCAGCTGAAGCTGGAAATAGTTTCAAACGAAACAACAGGTATTAGCGTTGTTCCTGTGCTGTATCTAATCGATCCTTACTTATCTATCATGTTATTTGACGTTTCGATGGACTCCAGTAACTCTGATGTGAGCTACGAAGTTTTCGGACGCAGCAGAAGCTGGAAATAGTTTTAAACGAAACAACACGCATTAGCGATGTTCCTGTGATGTATCTAAACGATCCTTACTCATCTATCATGTTATTTGACGTTTGGACGGACTCCAGTAACTCTGATGTGAGATACAAAGTTCTCGGACGCAGCAGAAGCTGGAAATAGTTTTGAACGAAACAACACGTATTAGCGTTGTTCCTGTGATGTATCTAAACGATCCTTACTTATCTAACATGTTATTTGACGTTTGGATGGACTCCAGTAAGTCTGATGTGAGATACAAAGTTTTTGGACGCAGCAGGAGCTGGAAATAGTTTTAAACGAAACAACACGTATTAGCGTTGTTCCTGTGCTGTATCTAATCGATCCTTACTTATCTATCATGTTATTTGACGTTTCGATGGACTCCAGTAACTCTGATGTGAGATACGACGTTTTCGGACGCAGCAGAATCTGGAAATAGTTTTAAACGAAACAACACGTATTAGCGATGTTCCTGTGATGTACCTAAACGATCCTTACTCATCTATCATGTTATTTGACGTTTGGACGGACTCCAGTAACTCTGATGTGAGATACAAAGTTCTCGTACGCAGCAGAAGCTGGAAATAATTTTGAACGAAACAACACGTATTAGCGTTGTTCCTGTGATGTATCTAAACGATCCTTACTTATCTAACATGTTATTTAACGTTTGGATGGACTCCAGTAAGTCTGATGTGAGATACAAAGTTTTTGGACGCAGCAGAAGCTGGAAATAGTTTTAAACGAAACAACACGTATTAGCGTTGTTCCTGTGATGTATCTAATCGATCATTACTCATCTATCATGTTATTTGACGATTGGATGGACTCCAGTAACTCTGATGAGAGATACAAAGATTTCGGACGCAGCAGAAGCTGGAAATAGGTTTGAACGAAACAACACCTATTAGCGTTGTTCCTGTGATGTATCTAAACGATCCTTACTTATCTAACATGTTATTTGACGTTTGGATGGACTCCAGTAAGTCTGATGTGAGATACAAAGTTTTGGGACGCAGCAGGAGCTGGAAATAGTTTTAAACGAAACAACACGTATTAGCGTTGTTCCTGTGATGTATCTAATCGATCCTTACTCATCTATCATGTTATTTGACGTTTGGACGGACTCCAGTAACTCTGATGAGAGATTCAAAGTTCTCGGACGCAGTAGAAGCTGGAAATAGTTTTGAACGAAATAACACGTATTAGCGTTGTTCTTGTGATGTATCTAAACGATCCTTACTTATCTAACATGTTATTTGACGTTTGGATGGACTCCAGTAAGTCTGATGTGAGATACAAAGTTTTTGGACGCAGCAGGAGCTGGAAATAGTTTCAAACGAAACAACACGTATTAGCGTTGTTCCTGTGCTGTATCTAATCGATCCTTACTCATATATCATGTTACTTGGCGTTTCGATGGACTCCAGTAGCTCTGATGTGAGATACGACGTTTTCGGACGCAGCAGAAGCTGGAAATAGTTTTAAACGAAACAACACGCATTAGCGTTGTTCCTGTGCTGTATCTAATCGATCCTTACTCATATATCATGTTATTTGGTGTTTCGATGGACTCCAGTAGCTCTGATGTGAGATACGACGTTTTCGGACGCAGCAGAAACTGGAAATAGTTTTAAACGAAACAACACGCATTAGCGTTGTTCCTGTGATGTATCTAAACGATACTTACTCATCTATCATGTTACTTGACGTTTGGACGGACTCCAGTAACTCTGATGTGAGATACAAAGTTCTCGGACGCAGCAGAAGCTGGAAATAATTTTGAACGTAACAACACGTGTTACCGTTGTTCCTGTGATGTATCTAAACGATCCTTACTTATCTAACATGTTATTTAACGTTTGGATGGGCTCCAGTAAGTCTGATGTGAGATACAAAGTTTTTGGACGCAGCAGGAGCTGGAAATAGTTTTAAACGAAACAACACATATTAGCGTTGTTCCTGTGCTGTATCTAATCGATCCTTACTTATCTATCATGTTATTTGACGTTTCGATGGACTCCAGTAACTCTGATGTGAGATACGACGTTTTCGGACGCAGCAGAAGCTGGAAATAGTTTTAAACGAAACAACACGTATTAGCGTTGTTCCTGTGATGTATCTAAACGATCCTTACTTATCTAACATGTTATTTGACGTTTGGATGGACTCCAGTAAGTCTGATGTGAGATACAAAGTATTGGGACGCAGCAGGAGCTGGAAATAGTTTTAAACGAAACAACACGTATTAGCGTTGTTCCTGTGACGTATCTAATCGATCCTTTCTCATCTATCATGTTATTTGACGTTTGGACGGACTCCAGTAACTCTGATGAGAGATACAAAGTTCTCGGACGCAGTAGAAGCTGGAAATAGTTTTGAACGAAACAACACCTATTAGCGTTGTTCCTGTGATGTATCTAAACGATCCTTACTTATCTAACATGTTATTTGACGTTTGGATGGACTCCAGTAATTCTGATGTGAGATACAAAGTTTTGGGACGCAGCAGGAGCTGGAAATAGTTTTAAACGAAACAACACGTATTAGCGTTGTTCCTGTGATGTATCTAATCGATCCTTACTCATCTATCATATTATTTGACGTTTGGATGGACTCCAGTAACTCTGATGAGAGATACAAAGATTTCGGACGCAGCAGAAACTGGAAATAGTTTTGAACGAAACAACACGCATTAGCGTTGTTCCTGTGTAGTATCTAATCGATCCTTACTCATCTATCATGTTATTTGGCTTTTCGATGGACTCCAGTAACTCTGATGTGAGATACGAAGTTTTCGGACGCATCAGAAGCTGGAAATAGTTTTAAACGAAACAACACGCATTAGCGATGTTCCTGTGATGTATCTAAACGATCCTTACTCATCTATCATGTTATTTGACGTTTGGACGGACTCCAGTAACTCTGATGAGAGATACAAAGTTCTCGGACGCAGTAGAAGCTGGAAATAGTTTTGACCGAAACAACACGCATTAGCGTTGTTCCTGTGATGTATCTAATCGATCCTTACTCATCTATCATGTTATTTGACGTTTGGATGTACTCTAGGAACTCTGATGTGAGATACAAAGATATCGGACGCAGCAGAAGCTGGAAATAGTTTTGAACGAAACAACACCTATTAGCGTTGTTCCTGTGATGTATCTAAACGATCCTTACTTATCTAACATGTTATTTGACGTTTGGATGGACTCCAGTAAGTCTGATGTGAGATACAAAGTTTTGGGACGCAGCAGGAGCTGGAAATAGTTTTAAACGAAACAACACGTATTAGCGTTGTTCCTGTGATGTATCTAATCGATCCTTACTCATCTATCATGTTATTTGACGTTTGGATGGACTCCAGTGACTCTGATGAGAGATATAAAGATTTCGGACGCAGCAGAAGCTGGAAATAGTTTTGAACGAAACAACACCTATTAGCGTTGTTCCTGTGATGTATCTAAACGATCCTTACTTATCTAACATGTTATTTGACGTTTGGATGGACTCCAGTAAGTCTGATGTGAGATACAAAGTTTTTGGACGCAGCAGGAGCTGGAAATAGTTTTAAACGAAACAACACGTATTAGCGTTGTTCCTGTGCTGTATCTAATCGATCCTAACTCATATATCATGTTATTTGGCGTTTCGATGGACTCCAGTAGCTCTGATGTGAGATACGACGTTTTCGGACGCAGCAGAAGCTGGAAATAGTTTTAAACGAAACAACACGCATTAGCGTTGTTCCTGTGCTGTATCTAATCGATCCTTACTCATATATCATGTTATTTGGTGTTTCGATGGACTCCAGTAGCTCTGATGTGAGATACGACGTTTTCGGACGCAGCAGAAACTGGAAATAGTTTTAAACGAAACAACACGCATTAGCGTTGTTCCTGTGATGTATCTAAACGATACTTACTCATCTATCATGTTACTTGACGTTTGGACGGACTCCAGTAACTCTGATGTGAGATACAAAGTTCTCGGACGCAGCAGAAGCTGGAAATAATTTTGAACGTAACAACACGTGTTACCGTTGTTCCTGTGATGTATCTAAACGATCCTTACTTATCTAACATGTTATTTAACGTTTGGATGGGCTCCAGTAAGTCTGATGTGAGATACAAAGTTTTTGGACGCAGCAGGAGCTGGAAATAGTTTTAAACGAAACAACACATATTAGCGTTGTTCCTGTGCTGTATCTAATCGATCCTTACTTATCTATCATGTTATTTGACGTTTCGATGGACTCCAGTAACTCTGATGTGAGATACGACGTTTTCGGACGCAGCAGAAGCTGGAAATAGTTTTAAACGAAACAGCACGTATTAGCGTTGTTCCTGTGATGTATCTAAACGATCCTTACTTATCTAACATGTTATTTGACGTTTGGATGGACTCCAGTAAGTCTGATGTGAGATACAAAGTTTTGGGACGCAGCAGGAGCTGGAAATAGTTTTAAACGAAACAACACGTATTAGCGTTGTTCCTGTGACGTATCTAATCGATCCTTTCTCATCTATCATGTTATTTGACGTTTGGACGGACTCCAGTAACTCTGATGAGAGATACAAAGTTCTCGGACGCAGTAGAAGCTGGAAATAGTTTTGAACGAAACAACACCTATTAGCGTTGTTCCTGTGATGTATCTAAACGATCCTTACTTATCTAACATGTTATTTGACGTTTGGATGGACTCCAGTAAGTCTGATGTGAGATACAAAGTTTTGGGACGCAGCAGGAGCTGGAAATAGTTTTAAACGAAACAACACGTATTAGCGTTGTTCCTGTGATGTATCTAATCGATCCTTACTCATCTATCATATTATTTGACGTTTGGATGGACTCCAGTAACTCTGATGAGAGATACAAAGATTTCGGACGCAGCAGAAACTGGAAATAGTTTTGAACGAAACAACACGCATTAGCGTTGTTCCTGTGTAGTATCTAATCGATCCTTACTCATCTATCATGTTATTTGGCTTTTCGATGGACTCCAGTAACTCTGATGTGAGATACGAAGTTTTCGGACGCATCAGAAGCTGGAAATAGTTTTAAACGAAACAACACGCATTAGCGATGTTCCTGTGATGTATCTAAACGATCCTTACTCATCTATCATGTTATTTGACGTTTGGACGGACTCCAGTAACTCTGATGAGAGATACAAAGTTCTCGGACGCAGTAGAAGCTGGAAATAGTTTTGACCGAAACAACACGCATTAGCGTTGTTCCTGTGATGTATCTAATCGATCCTTACTCATCTATCATGTTATTTGACGTTTGGATGTACTCTAGGAACTCTGATGTGAGATACAAAGATATCGGACGCAGCAGAAGCTGGAAATAGTTTTGAACGAAACAACACCTATTAGCGTTGTTCCTGTGATGTATCTAAACGATCCTTACTTATCTAACATGTTATTTGACGTTTGGATGGACTCCAGTAAGTCTGATGTGAGATACAAAGTTTTGGGACGCAGCAGGAGCTGGAAATAGTTTTAAACGAAACAACACGTATTAGCGTTGTTCCTGTGATGTATCTAATCGATCCTTACTCATCTATCATGTTATTTGACGTTTGGATGGACTCCAGTGACTCTGATGAGAGATATAAAGATTTCGGACGCAGCAGAAGCTGGAAATAGTTTTGAACGAAACAACACCTATTAGCGTTGTTCCTGTGATGTATCTAAACGATCCTTACTTATCTAACATGTTATTTGACGTTTGGATGGACTCCAGTAAGTCTGATGTGAGATACAAAGTTTTTGGACGCAGCAGGAGCTGGAAATAGTTTTAAACGAAACAACACGTATTAGCGTTGTTCCTGTGCTGTATCTAATCGATCCTAACTCATATATCATGTTATTTGGCGTTTCGATGGACTCCAGTAGCTCTGATGTGAGATACGACGTTTTCGGACGCAGCAGAAGCTGGAAATAGTTTTAAACGAAACAACACGCATTAGCGTTGTTCCTGTGCTGTATCTAATCGATCCTTACTCATATATCATGTTATTTGGTGTTTCGATGGACTCCAGTAGCTCTGATGTGAGATACGACGTTTTCGGACGCAGCAGAAACTGGAAATAGTTTTAAACGAAACAACACGCATTAGCGTTGTTCCTGTGATGTATCTAAACGATACTTACTCATCTATCATGTTACTTGACGTTTGGACGGACTCCAGTAACTCTGATGTGAGATACAAAGTTCTCGGACGCAGCAGAAGCTGGAAATAATTTTGAACGTAACAACACGTGTTACCGTTGTTCCTGTGATGTATCTAAACGATCCTTACTTATCTAACATGTTATTTAACGTTTGGATGGGCTCCAGTAAGTCTGATGTGAGATACAAAGTTTTTGGACGCAGCAGGAGCTGGAAATAGTTTTAAACGAAACAACACATATTAGCGTTGTTCCTGTGCTGTATCTAATCGATCCTTACTTATCTATCATGTTATTTGACGTTTCGATGGACTCCAGTAACTCTGATGTGAGATACGACGTTTTCGGACGCAGCAGAAGCTGGAAATAGTTTTAAACGAAACAACACGTATTAGCGTTGTTCCTGTGATGTATCTAAACGATCCTTACTTATCTAACATGTTATTTGACGTTTGGATGGACTCCAGTAAGTCTGATGTGAGATACAAAGTTTTGGGACGCAGCAGGAGCTGGAAATAGTTTTAAACGAAACAACACGTATTAGCGTTGTTCCTGTGACGTATCTAATCGATCCTTTCTCATCTATCATGTTATTTGACGTTTGGACGGACTCCAGTAACTCTGATGAGAGATACAAAGTTCTCGGACGCAGTAGAAGCTGGAAATAGTTTTGAACGAAACAACACCTATTAGCGTTGTTCCTGTGATGTATCTAAACGATCCTTACTTATCTAACATGTTATTTGACGTTTGGATGGACTCCAGTAAGTCTGATGTGAGATACAAAGTTTTGGGACGCAGCAGGAGCTGGAAATAGTTTTAAACGAAACAACACGTATTAGCGTTGTTCCTGTGATGTATCTAATCGATCCTTACTCATCTATCATATTATTTGACGTTTGGATGGACTCCAGTAACTCTGATGAGAGATACAAAGATTTCGGACGCAGCAGAAACTGGAAATAGTTTTGAACGAAACAACACGCATTAGCGTTGTTCCTGTGTAGTATCTAATCGATCCTTACTCATCTATCATGTTATTTGGCTTTTCGATGGACTCCAGTAACTCTGATGTGAGATACGAAGTTTTCGGACGCATCAGAAGCTGGAAATAGTTTTAAACGAAACAACACGCATTAGCGTTGTTCCTGTGATGTATCTAATCGATCCTTACTCATCTATCATGTTATTTGACGTTTGGATGTACTCTAGGAACTCTGATGTGAGATACAAAGATATCGGACGCAGCAGAAGCTGGAAATAGTTTTGAACGAAACAACACCTATTAGCGTTGTTCCTGTGATGTATCTAAACGATCCTTACTTATCTAACATGTTATTTGACGTTTGGATGGACTCCAGTAAGTCTGATGTGAGATACAAAGTTTTGGGACGCAGCAGGAGCTGGAAATAGTTTTAAACGAAACAACACGTATTAGCGTTGTTCCTGTGATGTATCTAATCGATCCTTACTCATCTATCATGTTATTTGACGTTTGGATGGACTCCAGTGACTCTGATGAGAGATATAAAGATTTCGGAAGCAGCAGAAGCTGGAAATAGTTTTGAACGAAACAACACCTATTAGCGTTGTTCCTGTGATGTATCTAAACGATCCTTACTTATCTAACATGTTATTTGACGTTTGGATGGACTCCAGTAAGTCTGATGTGAGATACAAAGTTTTTGGACGCAGCAGGAGCTGGAAATAGTTTTAAACGAAACAACACGTATTAGCGTTGTTCCTGTGCTGTATCTAATCGATCCTAACTCATATATCATGTTATTTGGCGTTTCGATGGACTCCAGTAGCTCTGATGTGAGATACGACGTTTTCGGACGCAGCAGAAGCTGGAAATAGTTTTAAACGAAACAACACGCATTAGCGTTGTTCCTGTGATGTATCTAATCGATCCTTACTCATCTATCATGCTATTTGGCGTTTCGATGGACTCCAGTAACTTTGATGTGAGATACGAAGTTCTCGGACGCAGCTGAAGCTGGAAATAGTTTTAAACGAAACAACACGTATTAGCGTTGTTCCTGTGCTGTATCTAATCGATCCTTACTTATCTATCATGTTATTTGACGTTTGGATGGACTCCAGTAACTCTAATGTGAGATACGAAATTTTCGGACGCAGCAGAAGCTGGAAATAGTTTTAAACGAAACAACACCTATTAGCGATGTTCCTGTGATGTATCTAATCGATCCTTACTCATCTATCATGTTATTTTACGTTTGGATGGACTCCAGTATCTCTGATGAGAGATACAAAGATTTCGGACGCAGCAGAAGCTGGAAATAGTTTTGAACGAAACAACACCTATTAGCGATGTTCCTGTGATGTATCTAATCGATCCTTACTCATCTATCATGTTATTTTACGTTTGGATGGACTTCAGTAACTCTGATGTGAGATACAATGTTTTTGGACGCAGAAGAAGCTGGAAATAGTTTTGAACGAAACAACACGTATTAGCGTTGTTCCTGTGATGTATCTAATCGATCCTTACTCATCTATAATGTTATTTGGCGTTTCGATAGACTCCAGTAACTTTGATGTGAGATACGAAGTTCTCGGACGCAGCTGAAGCTGGAAATAATTTTAAATGAAACAACACGTATTAGCGTTGTTCCTGTGATGTATCTAATCGATCCTTACTCATCTATCATGTTATTTGGCGTTTCGATGGACTCCAGTAGCTCTGATGTGAGATACGACGTTTTCGGACGCAGCAGAAGCTGGAAATAGTTTTAAACGAAACAACACGCATTAGCGTTGTTCCTGTGATGTATCTAATCGATCCTAACTTATCTAACATGTTATTTGACGTTTGGATGGGCTCCAGTAAGTCTGATGTGAGATACAAAGTTTTTGGACGCAGCAGGAGCTGGAAATAGTTTTAAACGAAACAACACGAATTAGCGTTGTTCCTGTGATGTATCTAAACGATCCTTACTTATCTATCATGTTATTTGGCTTTTCGATGGACTCCAGTAACTCTGATGTGAGATACGAAGTTTTCGGACGCATCAGAAGCTGGAAATAGTTTTAAACGAAACAACACGCATTAGCGATGTTCCTGTGATGTATCTAAACGATCCTTACTCATCTATCATGTTATTTGACGTTTGGACGGACTCCAGTAACTCTGATGAGAGATACAAAGTTCTCGGACGCAGTAGAAGCTGGAAATAGTTTTGACCGAAACAACACGCATTAGCGTTGTTCCTGTGATGTATCTAATCGATCCTTACTCATATATCATGTTATTTGACGTTTGGATGTACTCTAGGAATTCTGATGTGAGATACAAAGATATCGGACGCAGCAGAAGCTGGAAATAGTTTTGAACGAAACAACAACTATTAGCGTTGTTCCTGTGATGTATCTAAACGATCCTTACTTATCTAACATGTTATTTGACGTTTGGATGGACTCCAGTAAGTCTGATGTGAGATACAAAGTTTTGGGACGCAGCAGGAGCTGGAAATAGTTTTAAACGAAACAACACGTATTAGCGTTGTTCCTGTGATGTATCTAATCGATCCTTACTCATCTATCATGTTATTTGACGTTTGGATGGGCTCCAGTAACTCTGATGAGAGATACAAAGATTTCGGACGCAGCAGAAGCTGGAAATAGTTTTGAACGAAACAACACCTATTAGCGTTGTTCCTGTGATGTATCTAAACGATCCTTACTTATCTAACATGTTATTTGACGTTTGGATGGACACCAGTATCCCTGATGTGAGATACGAAGTTCTCGGACGCAGCAGAAGCTGGAAATAGTTTTAAACGAAACAACACGTATTAGCGTTGTTCCTGTGATGTATCTAATCGATCCTTACTCATCTATCATGTTATTTGACGTTTGGACGGACTCCAGTAACTCTGATGAGAGATTCAAAGTTCTCGGACGCAGTAGAAGCTGGAAATAGTTTTAAACGAAACAACACGTATTAGCGTTGTTCCTGTGCTGTATCTAATCGATCCTTACTCATATATCATGTTACTTGGCGTTTCGATGGACTCCAGTAGCTCTGATGTGAGATACGACGTTTTCGGACGCAGCAGAAGCTGGAAATAGTTTTAAACGAAACAACACGTATTAGCGTTGTTCCTGTGATGTATCTAATCGATCCTTACTTATCTATCATGTTATTTGACGTTTCGATGCACTCCAGTAACTCTGATGTGAGATACGACGTTTTCGGACGCAGCAGAAGCTGGAAATAGTTTTAAACGAAACAACACGTATTAGCGTTGTTCCTGTGATGTATCTAATCGATCCTTACTTATCTATCATGTTATTTGACGTTTCGATGCACTCCAGTAACTCTGATGTGAGATACGACGTTTTCGGACGCAGCAGAAGCTGGAAATAGTTTTAAACGAAACAACACGTATTAGCGTTGTTCCTGTGATGTATCTAATCGATCCTTACTTATCTATCATGTTATTTGACGTTTGGATGGACTCCAGTAACCCTGACGTGAGATACGATGTTCTCGGACGCAGCAGAAGCTGGAAATAGTTTTAAACGAAACAACACGCATTAGCGTTATTCCTGTGATGTATCTAATCGATCCTTACTCATCTATCATGTTATTTGGCGTTTCGATGGACTCCAGTAACTTAGATGTGAGATACGAAGTTCTCGGACGCAGCAGAAGCTGGAAATAGTTTTGAACGAAACAACACGTATTAGCGTTGTTCCTGTGATGTATCTAATCGATCCTTACTTATCTATCATGTTATTTGACGTTTCGATGGACTCCAGTAACTCTGATGTGAGATACGAAGTTCTCGGACGCAGCTGAAGCTGGAAATAGTTTTAAATGAAACAACACGTATTAGCGTTGTTCCTGTGATGTACCTAATCGATCCTTACTCATCTATCATGTTATTTGACGTTTGGACGGACTCCAGTAACTATGATGAGAGATACAAAGTTCTCGGACGCAGTAGAAGCTGGAAATAGTTTTGAACGAAACAACACGTATTAGCGTTGTTCCTGTGATGCATCTAAACGATCCTTACTTATCTAACATGTTATTTGACGTTTGGATGGACTCCAGTAAGTCTGATGTGAGATACAAAGTTTTTGGACGCAGCAGGAGCTGGAAATAGTTTTAAACGAAACAACACGAATTAGCGTTGTTCCTGTGATGTATCTAAACGATCCTTACTTATCTACCATGTTATTTGACGTTTGGATGGACTCCAGTAAGTCTGATGAGAGATACGAAGATTTCGGACGCAGCAGAAGCTGGAAATAGTTTTGAACGAAACAACACGTATTAGCGTTGTTCCTGTGCTGTATCTAATCGATCCTTACTTATCTATCATGTTATTTGACGTTTGGATGGACTCCAGTAACCCTGACGTGAGATACGATGTTCTCGGACGCAGCAGAAGCTGGAAATAGTTTTAAACGAAACAACACGCATTAGCGTTGTTCCTGTGATGTATCTAATCGATCCTTACTTATCTATCATGTTATTTGACGTGTCGATGCACTCCAGTAACTCTGATGTGAGATACGACGTTTTCGGACGCAGCAGAAGCTGGAAATAGTTTTAAACGAAACAACACGTATTAGCGTTGTTCCTGTGATGTATCTAATCGATCCTTACTTATCTATCATGTTATTTGACGTTTCGATGCACTCCAGTAACTCTGATGTGAGATACGACGTTTTCGGACGCAGCAGAAGCTGGAAATAGTTTTAAACGAAACAACACGTATTAGCGTTGTTCCTGTGATGTATCTAATCGATCCTTACTCATCTATCATGTTATTTGACGTTTGGATGGGCTCCAGTAACTCTGATGAGAGATACAAAGATTTCGGACGCAGCAGAAGCTGGAAATAGTTTTGAACGAAACAACACGTATTAGCGTTGTCCCTGTGCTGTATCTAATCGATCCTTACTTATCTATCATGTTATTTGACGTTTGGATGGACTCCAGTAACCCTGACGTGAGATACGATGTTCTCGGACGCAGCAGAAGCTGGAAATAGTTTTAAACGAAACAACACGCATTAGCGTTATTCCTGTGATGTATCTAATCGATCCTTACTCATCTATCATGTTATTTGGCGTTTCGATGGACTCCAGTAACTTAGATGTGAGATACGAAGTTCTCGGACGCAGCAGAAGCTGGAAATAGTTTTGAACGAAACAACACGTATTAGCGTTGTTCCTGTGATGTATCTAATCGATCCTTACTTATCTATCATGTTATTTGACGTTTCGATGGACTCCAGTAACTCTGATGTGAGATACGAAGTTCTCGGACGCAGCTGAAGCTGGAAATAGTTTTAAATGAAACAACACGTATTAGCGTTGTTCCTGTGATGTACCTAATCGATCCTTACTCATCTATCATGTTATTTGACGTTTGGACGGACTCCAGTAACTATGATGAGAGATACAAAGTTCTCGGACGCAGTAGAAGCTGGAAATAGTTTTGAACGAAACAACACGTATTAGCGTTGTTCCTGTGATGCATCTAAACGATCCTTACTTATCTAACATGTTATTTGACGTTTGGATGGACTCCAGTAAGTCTGATGTGAGATACAAAGTTTTTGGACGCAGCAGGAGCTGGAAATAGTTTTAAACGAAACAACACGAATTAGCGTTGTTCCTGTGATGTATCTAAACGATCCTTACTTATCTACCATGTTATTTGACGTTTGGATGGACTCCAGTAAGTCTGATGAGAGATACAAAGATTTCGGACGCAGCAGAAGCTGGAAATAGTTTTGAACGAAACAACACGTATTAGCGTTGTTCCTGTGCTGTATCTAATCGATCCTTACTTATCTATCATGTTATTTGACGTTTGGATGGACTCCAGTATCCCTGACGTGAGATACGATGTTCTCGGACGCAGCAGAAGCTGGAAATAGTTTTAAACGAAACAACACGCATTAGCGTTATTCCTGTGATGTATCTAATCGATCCTTACTCATCTATCATGTTATTTGGCGTTTCGATGGACTCCAGTAACTTAGATGTGAGATACGAAGTTCTCGGACGCAGCTGAAGCTAGAAATAGTTTTAAACGAAACAACACGTATTAGCGTTGTTCCTGTGATGTATCTAATCGATCCTTACTCATCTATCATGTTATTTGACGTTTCGACGGACTCCAGTAACTCTGATGTGAGATACAATGTTATCGGACGCAGCAGAAGCTGGAAATAGTTTTGAACGAAACAACACGTATTAGCGTTGTTCCTGTGCTGTATCTAATCGATCCTTACTTATCTATCATGTTATTTGACGTTTGGATGAACTCCAGTAACTCTAATGTGAGATACGAAATTTTCGGACGCAGCAGAAGCTGGAAATAGTTTTGAACGAAACAACATGTATTAGCGTCGTTCCTGAGATGTATCTAAACGATCCTTACTTATCTAACATGTTATTTGACGTTTGGATGGACTCCAGTAAGTCTGATGTGAGATACAAAGTTTTTGGACGCAGCAGGAGCTGGAAATAGTTTTAAACGAAACAACACGTATTAGCGTTGTTCCTGTGATGTATCTAAACGATCCTTACTCATCTATCATGTTAATTGACGTTTGGACGGACTCCAGTAACTCTGATGTGAGATACAAAGTTCTCGGACGCAGCAGAAGCTGGAAATAATTTTGAACGAAACAACACATATTAGCGTTGTTCCTGTGATGTATCTAAAGGATCCTTACTTATCTAACATGTTATTTGACGTTTGGATGGACTCCAGTAAGTCTGATGTGAGATAAAAAGTTTTGCGACGCAGCAGGAGCTGGAAATAGTTTTAAACGAAACAACACGCATTAGCGTTGTTCCTGTGCTGTATCTAATCGATCCTTACTCATATATCATGTTATTTGGTGTTTCGATGGACTCCAGTAGCTCTGATGTGAGATACGACGTTTTCGGACGCAGCAGAAACTGGAAATAGTTTTAAACGAAACAACACGCATTAGCGTTGTTCCTGTGATGTATCTAATCGATCCTTACTTATCTAACATGTTATTTAACGTTTGGATGGACTCCAGTAAGTCTGATGTGAGATACAAAGTTTTTGGACGCAGCAGAAGCTGGAAATAGTTTTAAACGAAACAACACGTATTAGCGTTGTTCCTGTGATGTATCTAATCGATCCTTACTCATCTATCATGTTATTTGACGATTGGATGGACTCCAGTAGCTCTGATGAGAGATACAAAGATTTCGGACGCAGCAGAAGCTGGAAATAGGTTTGAACGAAACAACACCTATTAGCGTTGTTCCTGTGATGTATCTAAACGATCCTTACTTATCTAACATGTTATTTGACGTTTGGATGGACTCCAGTAAGTCTGATGTGAGATACAAAGTTTTGGGACGCAGCAGGAGCTGGAAATAGTTCTAAACGAAACAACACGTATTAGCGTTGTTCCTGTGATGTATCTAATCGATCCTTACTCATCTATCATGTTATTTGACGTTTGGACGGACTCCAGTAACTCTGATGAGAGATTCAAAGTTCTCGGACGCAGTAGAAGCTGGAAATAGTTTTAAACGAAATAACACGTATTAGCGTTGTTCTTGTGATGTATCTAAACGATCCTTACTTATCTAACATGTTATTTGACGTTTGGATGGACTCCAGTAAGTCTGATGTGAGATACAAAGATTTTGGACGCAGCAGGAGCTGGAAATAGTTTCAAACGAAACAACACGTATTAGCGTTGTTCCTGTGCTGTATCTAATCGATCCTTACTCATATATCATGTTACTTGGCGTTTCGATGGACTCCAGTAGCTCTGATGTGAGATACGACGTTTTCGGACGCAGCAGAAGCTGGAAATAGTTTTAAACGAAACAACACGCATTAGCGTTGTTCCTGTGCTGTATCTAATCGATCCTTACTCATATATCATGTTATTTGGTGTTTCGATGGACTCCAGTAGCTCTGATGTGAGATACGACGTTTTCGGACGCAGCAGAAACTGGAAATAGTTTTAAACGAAACAACACGCATTAGCGTTGTTCCTGTGATGTATCTAATCGATCCTTACTTATCTATCATGTTATTTGACGTTTTGATGGACTCCAGTAACCCTGACGTGAGATACGATGTTCTCGGACGCAGCAGAAGCTGGAAATAGTTTTAAAAGAAACAACACGCATTAGCGATGTTCCTGTGATGTATCTAAACGATACTTACTCATCTATCATGTTATTTGACGTTTGGACGGACTCCAGTAACTCTGATGTGAGATACAAAGTTCTCGGACGCAGCAGAAGCTGGAAATAATTTTGAACGTAACAACACGTGTTACCGTTGTTCCTGTGATGTATCTAAACGATCCTTACTTATCTAACATGTTATTTAACGTTTGGATGGACTCCAGTAAGTCTGATGTGAGATACAAAGTTTTTGGACGCAGCAGGAGCTGGAAATAGTTTTAAACGAAACAACACATATTAGCGTTGTTCCTGTGCTGTATCTAATCGATCCTTACTTATCTATCATGTTATTTGACGTTTGGATGGACTCCAGTAAGTCTGATGTGAGATACAAAGTTTTGGGACGCAGCAGGAGCTGGAAATAGTTTTAAACGAAACAACACGTATTAGCGTTGTTCCTGTGATGTATCTAATCGATCCTTTCTCATCTATCATGTTATTTGACGTTTGGACGGACTCCAGTAACTCTGATGAGAGATACAAAGTTCTCGGACGCAGTAGAAGCTGGAAATAGTTTTGAACGAAACAACACCTATTAGCGTTGTTCCTGTGATGTATCTAAACGATCCTTACTTATCTAACATGTTATTTGACGTTTGGATGGACTCCAGTAAGTCTGATGTGAGATACAAAGTTTTGGGACGCAGCAATAGCTGGAAATAGTTTTAAACGAAACAACACGTATTAGCGTTGTTCCTGTGATGTATCTAATCGATCCTTACTCATCTATCATATTATTTGACGTTTGGATGGACTCCAGTAACTCTGATGAGAGATACAAAGATTTCGGACGCAGCAGAAACTGGAAATAGTTTTGAACGAAACAACACGCATTAGCGTTGTTCCTGTGTAGTATCTAATCGATCCTTACTCATCTATCATGTTATTTGGCTTTTCGATGGACTCCAGTAACTCTGATGTGAGATACGAAGTTTTCGGACGCATCAGAAGCTGGAAATAGTTTTAAACGAAACAACACACATTAGCGATGTTCCTGTGATGTATCTAAACGATCCCTACTCATCTATCATGTTATTTGACGTTTGGACGGACTCCAGTAACTCTGATGAGAGATACAAAGTTCTCGGACGCAGTAGAAGCTGGAAATAGTTTTGACCGAAACAACACGCATTAGCGTTGTTCCTGTGATGTATCTAATCGATCCTTACTCATCTATCATGTTATTTGACGTTTGGATGTACTCTAGGAACTCTGATGTGAGATACAAAGATATCGGACGCAGCAGAAGCTGGAAATAGTTTTGAACGAAACAACACCTATTAGCGTTGTTCCTGTGATGTATCTAAACGATCCTTACTTATCTAACATGTTATTTGACGTTTGGATGGACTCCAGTAAGTCTGATGTGAGATACAAAGTTTTGGGACGCAGCAGGAGCTGGAAATAGTTTTAAACGAAACAACACGTATTAGCGTTGTTCCTGTGATGTATCTAATCGATCCTTACTCATCTATCATGTTATTTGACGTTTGGATGGACTCCAGTGACTCTGATGAGAGATATAAAGATTTCGGACGCAGCAGAAGCTGGAAATAGTTTTGAGCGAAACAACACCTATTAGCGTTGTTCCTGTGATGTATCTAAACGATCCTTACTTATCTAACATGTTATTTGACGTTTGGATGGACTCCAGTAAGTCTGATGTGAGATACAAAGTTTTTGGACGCAGCAGGAGCTGGAAATAGTTTTAAACGAAACAACACGTATTAGCGTTGTTCCTGTGCTGTATCTAATCGATCCTAACTCATATATCATGTTATTTGGCGTTTCGATGGACTCCAGTAGCTCTGATGTGAGATACGACGTTTTCGGACGCAGCAGAAGCTGGAAATAGTTTTAAACGAAACAACACGCATTAGCGTTGTTCCTGTGATGTATCTAATCGATCCTTACTCATCTATCATGCTATTTGGCGTTTCGATGGACTCCAGTAACTCTAATGTGAGATACGAAATTTTCGGACGCAGCAGAAGCTGGAAATAGTTTTAAACGAAACAACACCTATTAGCGATGTTCCTGTGATGTATCTAATCGATCCTTACTCATCTATCATGTTATTTTACGTTTGGATGGACTTCAGTAACTCTGATGTGAGATACAATGTTTTTGGACGCAGCAGAAGCTGGAAATAGTTTTGAACGAAACAACACGTATTAGCGTTGTTCCTGTGATGTATCTAATCGATCCTTACTCATCTATAATGTTATTTGGCGTTTCGATAGACTCCAGTAACTTTGATGTGAGATACGAAGTTCTCGGACGCAGCTGAAGCTGGAAATAGTTTTAAACGAAACAACACGTATTAGCGTTGTTCCTGTGCTGTATCTAATCGATCCTTACTTATCTATCATGTTATTTGACGTTTGGATGGACTCCAGTAACTCTAATGTGAGATACGAAATTTTCGGACGCAGCAGAAGCTGGAAATAGTTTTAAACGAAACAACACCTATTAGCGATGTTCCTGTGATGTATCTAATCGATCCTTACTCATCTATCATGTTATTTTACGTTTGGATGGACTCCAGTATCTCTGATGAGAGATACAAAGATTTCGGACGCAGCAGAAGCTGGAAATAGTTTTGAACGAAACAACACCTATTAGCGATGTTCCTGTGATGTATCTAATCGATCCTTACTCATCTATCATGTTATTTTACGTTTGGATGGACTTCAGTAACTCTGATGTGAGATACAATGTTTTTGGACGCAGCAGAAGCTGGAAATAGTTTTGAACGAAACAACACGTATTAGCGTTGTTCCTGTGATGTATCTAATCGATCCTTACTCATCTATAATGTTATTTGGCGTTTCGATAGACTCCAGTAACTTTGATGTGAGATACGAAGTTCTCGGACGCAGCTGAAGCTGGAAATAATTTTAAATGAAACAACACGTATTAGCGTTGTTCCTGTGATGTGTCTAATCGATCCTTACTCATCTATCATGTTATTTGGCGTTTCGATGGACTCCAGTAGCTCTGATGTGAGATACGACGTTTTCGGACGCAGCAGAAGCTGGAAATAGTTTTAAACGAAACAACACGCATTAGCGTTGTTCCTGTGCTGTATCTAATCGATCCTTACTCATCTATCATGTTATTTGGCGTTTCGATGGACTCCAGTAGCTCTGATGTGAGATACGACGTTTTCGGACGCAGCAGAAGCTGGAAATAGTTTTAAACGAAACAACACGCATTAGCGTTGTTCCTGTGATGTATCTAATCTATCCTTACTCATCTATCATGTCATTAGGCGTTTCGATGGACTCCAGTAACTTTGATGTGAGATACGAAGTTCTCGGACGCAGCTGAAGCTGGAAATAGTTTTAAATGAAACAACACGTATTAGCGTTGTTCCTGTGATGTATCTAATCGATCCTTACTCATCTATCATGTTATTTGGCGTTTCGATGGACTCCAGTAACTCTGATGTGAGATACGACGTTTTCGGACGCAGCAGAAGCTGGAAATAGTTTTAAACGAAACAACACGCATTAGCGTTGTTCCTGTGATGTATCTAATCGATCCTTACTCATCTATCATGTTATTTGGCGTTTCGATGGACTCCAGTAGCTCTGATGTGAGATACGACGTTTTCGGACGCAGCAGAAGCTGGAAATAGTTTTAAACGAAACAACACGCATTAGCGTTGTTCCTGTGATGTATCTAATCGATCCTTACTTATCTATCATGTTATTTGACGTTTGGATGGACAGCAGTAACCCTGATGTGAGATACGAAGTTCTCGGACGCAGCAGAAGCTGGAAATAGTTTTAAAAGAAACAACACGTATTAGCGTTGTTCCTGTGATATATCTAATCGATCCTTACTCATCTATCATGTTATTTGACGTTTGGACGGACTCCAGTAACTCTGATGAGAGATTCAAAGTTCTCGGACGCAGCAGAAGCTGGAAATAGTTTTGAACGAAACAACACGTATTAGCGTTGTTCCTGTGATGTATCTAATCGATCCTTACTTATCTATCATGTTATTTGACGTTTCGATGGACTCCAGTAACTCTGATGTGAGATACGAAGTTCTCGGACGCAGCTGAAGCTGGAAATAGTTTTAAATGAAACAACACGTATTAGCGTTGTTCCTGTGTAACGTACCTAATCGATCCTTACTCATCTATCATGTTATTTGACGTTTGGACGGACTCCAGTAACTATGATGAGAGATACAAAGTTCTCGGACGCAGTAGAAGCTGGAAATAGTTTTGAACGAAACAACACGTATTAGCGTTGTTCCTGTGATGCATCTAAACGATCCTTACTTATCTAACATGTTATTTGACGTTTGGATGGACTCCAGTAAGTCTGATGTGAGATACAAAGTTTTTGGACGCAGCAGGAGCTGGAAATAGTTTTAAACGAAACAACACGAATTAGCGTTGTTCCTGTGATGTATCTAAACGATCCTTACTTATCTACCATGTTATTTGACGTTTGGATGGACTCCAGTAAGTCTAATGAGAGATACAAAGATTTCGGACGCAGCAGAAGCTGGAAATAGTTTTGAACGAAACAACACGTATTAGCGTTGTTCCTGTGCTGTATCTAATCGATCCTTACTTATCTATCATGTTATTTGACGTTTGGATGGACTCCAGTAACCCTGACGTGAGATACGATGTTCTCGGACGCAGCAGAAGCTGGAAATAGTTTTAAACGAAACAACACGCATTAGCGTTATTCCTGTGATGTATCTAATCGATCCTTACTCATCTATCATGTTATTTGGCGTTTCGATGGACTCCAGTAACTTAGATGTGAGATACGAAGTTCTCGGACGCAGCAGAAGCTGGAAATAGTTTTGAACGAAACAACACGTATTAGCGTTGTTCCTGTGATGTATCTAATCGATCCTTACTTATCTATCATGTTATTTGACGTTTCGATGGACTCCAGTAACTCTGATGTGAGATACGAAGTTCTCGGACGCAGCTGAAGCTGGAAATAGTTTTAAATGAAACAACACGTATTAGCGTTGTTCCTGTGATGTACCTAATCGATCCTTACTCATCTATCATGTTATTTGACGTTTGGACGGACTCCAGTAACTCTGATGAGAGATACAAAGTTCTCGGACGCAGTAGAAGCTGGAAATAGTTTTGACCGAAACAACACGTATTAGCGTTGTTCCTGTGATGTATCTAATCGATCCTTACTCATCTATCATGTTATTTGACGTTTGGACGGACTCCAGTAACTCTGATGAGAGATTCAAAGTTCTCGGACGCAGTAGAAGCTGGAAATAGTTTTAAACGAAACAACACGTATTAGCGTTGTTCCTGTGCTGTATCTAATCGATCCTTACTCATATATCATGTTACTTGGCGTTTCGATGGACTCCAGTAGCTCTGATGTGAGATACGACGTTTTCGGACGCAGCAGAAGCTGGAAATAGTTTTAAACGAAACAACACGTATTAGCGTTGTTCCTGTGATGTATCTAATCGATCCTTACTTATCTATCATGTTATTTGACGTTTCGATGCACTCCAGTAACTCTGATGTGAGATACGACGTTTTCGGACGCAGCAGAAGCTGGAAATAGTTTTAAACGAAACAACACGTATTAGCGTTGTTCCTGTGATGTATCTAATCGATCCTTACTTATCTATCATGTTATTTGACGTTTCGATGCACTCCAGTAACTCTGATGTGAGATACGACGTTTTCGGACGCAGCAGAAGCTGGAAATAGTTTTAAACGAAACAACACGTATTAGCGTTGTTCCTGTGATGTATCTAATCGATCCTTACTCATCTATCATGTTATTTGACGTTTGGATGGGCTCCAGTAACTCTGATGAGAGATACAAAGATTTCGGACGCAGCAGAAGCTGGAAATAGTTTTGAACGAAACAACACGTATTAGCGTTGTTCCTGTGCTGTATCTAATCGATCCTTACTTATCTATCATGTTATTTGACGTTTGGATGGACTCCAGTAACCCTGACGTGAGATACGATGTTCTCGGACGCAGCAGAAGCTGGAAATAGTTTTAAACGAAACAACACGCATTAGCGTTATTCCTGTGATGTATCTAATCGATCCTTACTCATCTATCATGTTATTTGGCGTTTCGATGGACTCCAGTAACTTAGATGTGAGATACGAAGTTCTCGGACGCAGCAGAAGCTGGAAATAGTTTTGAACGAAACAACACGTATTAGCGTTGTTCCTGTGATGTATCTAATCGATCCTTACTTATCTATCATGTTATTTGACGTTTCGATGGACTCCAGTAACTCTGATGTGAGATACGAAGTTCTCGGACGCAGCTGAAGCTGGAAATAGTTTTAAATGAAACAACACGTATTAGCGTTGTTCCTGTGATGTACCTAATCGATCCTTACTCATCTATCATGTTATTTGACGTTTGGACGGACTCCAGTAACTATGATGAGAGATACAAAGTTCTCGGACGCAGTAGAAGCTGGAAATAGTTTTGAATGAAACAACACGTATTAGCGTTGTTCCTGTGATGCATCTAAACGATCCTTACTTATCTAACATGTTATTTGACGTTTGGATGGACTCCAGTAAGTCTGATGTGAGATACAAAGTTTTTGGACGCAGCAGGAGCTGGAAATAGTTTTAAACGAAACAACACGAATTAGCGTTGTTCCTGTGATGTATCTAAACGATCCTTACTTATCTACCATGTTATTTGACGTTTGGATGGACTCCAGTAAGTCTGATGAGAGATACAAAGATTTCGGACGCAGCAGAAGCTGGAAATAGTTTTGAACGAAACAACACGTATTAGCGTTGTTCCTGTGCTGTATCTTATCGATCCTTACTTATCTATCATGTTATTTGACGTTTGGATGGACTCCAGTAACCCTGACGTGAGATACGATGTTCTCGGACGCAGCAGAAGCTGGAAATTGTTTTGAACGAAACAACACGTATTAGCGTTGTTCCTGTGCTGTATCTAATCGATCCTTACTTATCTATCATGTTATTTGACGTTTGGACGGACTCCAGTAACTCTGATGTGAGATACAAAGTTCTCGGACGCAGCAGAAGCTGGAAATAATTTTGAACGAAACAACACCTATTAGCGTTGTTCCTGTGATGTATCTAAAGGATCCTTACTTATCTAACATGTTATTTGACGTTTGGATGGACTCCAGTAAGTCTGATGTGAGATAAAAAGTTTTGCGACGCAGCAGGAGCTGGAAATAGTTTTAAACGAAACAACACGTATTAGCGTTGTTCCTGTGCTGTATCTAATCGATCCTTACTTATCTATCATGTTATTTGACGTTTCGATGGACTCCAGTAACTCTGATGTGAGATACGAAGTTTTCGGACGCAGCAGAAGCTGGAAATAGTTTTAAACGATACAACACGTATTAGCGTTGTTCCTGTGATGTATCTAATCGATCCTTACTCATCTATCATGTTAATTGACGTTTGGACGGACTCCAGTAACTCTGATGAGAGATTCAAAGTTCTCGGACGCAGTAGAAGCTGGAAATAGTTTTGAACGAAACAACACGTATTAGCGTTGTTCCTGTGATGTATCTAAACGATCCTTACTTATCTAACATGTTATTTGACGTTTGGATGGACTCCAGTAAGTCTGATGTGAGATACAAAGTTTTTGGACGCAGCAGGAGCTGGAAATAGTTTTAAACGAAACAACACGTATTAGCGTTGTTCCTGTGATGTATCTAAACGATCCTTACTCATCTATCATGTTATTTGACGTTTGGACAGACTCCAGTAACTCTGATGTGAGATACAAAGTTCTCGGACGCAGCAGAAGCTGGAAATAGTTTTAAACGAAACAACACGCATTAGCGATGTTCCTGTGATGTATCTAAACGATCCTTACTCATCTATCATGTTATTTGACGTTTGGACGGACTCCAGTAACTCTGATGTGAGATACAAAGTTCTCGGACGCAGCAGAAGCTGGAAATAGTTTTGAACGAAACAACACGTATTAGCGTTGTTCCTGTGATGTATCTAAACGATCCTTACTTATCTAACATGTTATTTGACGTTTGGATGGACTCCAGTAAGTCTGATGTGAGATACAAAGTTTTTGGACGCAGCAGGAGCTGGAAATAGTTTTAAACGAAACAACACGTATTAGCGTTGTTCCTGTGCTGTATCTAATCGATCCTTACTTATCTATCATGTTATTTGACGTTTCGATGGACTCCAGTAACTCTGATGTGAGATACGACGTTTTCGGACGCAGCAGAATCTGGAAATAGTTTTAAACGAAACAACACGTATTAGCGATGTTCCTGTGATGTACCTAAACGATCCTTACTCATCTATCATGTTATTTGACGTTTGGACGGACTCCAGTAACTCTGATGTGAGATACAAAGTTCTCGTACGCAGCAGAAGCTGGAAATAATTTTGAACGAAACAACACGTATTAGCGTTGTTCCTGTGATGTATCTAAACGATCCTTACTTATCTAACATGTTATTTAACGTTTGGATGGACTCCAGTAAGTCTGATGTGAGATACAAAGTTTTTGGACGCAGCAGAAGCTGGAAATAGTTTTAAACGAAACAACACGTATTAGCGTTGTTCCTGTGATGTATCTAATCGATCCTTACTCATCTATCATGTTATTTGACGATTGGATGGACTCCAGTAACTCTGATGAGAGATACAAAGATTTCGGACGCAGCAGAAGCTGGAAATAGGTTTGAACGAAACAACACCTATTAGCGTTGTTCCTGTGATGTATCTAAACGATCCTTACTTATCTAACATGTTATTTGACGTTTGGATGGACTCCAGTAAGTCTGATGTGAGATACAAAGTTTTGGGACGCAGCAGGAGCTGGAAATAGTTTTAAACGAAACAACACGTATTAGCGTTGTTCCTGTGATGTATCTAATCGATCCTTACTCATCTATCATGTTATTTGACGTTTGGACGGACTCCAGTAACTCTGATGTGAGATTCAAAGTTCTCGGACGCAGTAGAAGCTGGAAATAGTTTTGAACGAAATAACACGTATTAGCGTTGTTCTTGTGATGTATCTAAACGATCCTTACTTATCTAACATGTTATTTGACGTTTGGATGGACTCCAGTAAGTCTGATGTGAGATACAAAGTTTTTGGACGCAGCAGGAGCTGGAAATAGTTTCAAACGAAACAACACGTATTAGCGTTGTTCCTGTGCTGTATCTAATCGATCCTTACTCATATATCATGTTACTTGGCGTTTCGATGGACTCCAGTAGCTCTGATGTGAGATACGACGTTTATGGACGCAGCAGAAGCTGGAAATAGTTTTAAACGAAACAACACGCATTAGCGTTGTTCCTGTGATGTATCTAATCGATCCTTACTCATATATCATGTTATTTGGTGTTTCGATGGACTCCAGTAGCTCTGATGTGAGATACGACGTTTTCGGACGCAGCAGAAACTGGAAATAGTTTTAAACGAAACAACACGCATTAGCGTTGTTCCTGTGATGTATCTAATCGATCCTTACTTATCTATCATGTTATTTGACGTTTGGATGGACTCCAGTAACCCTGACGTGAGATACGATGTTCTCGGACGCAGCAGAAGCTGGAAATAGTTTTAAAAGAAACAACACGCATTAGCGATGTTCCTGTGATGTATCTAAACGATACTTACTCATCTATCATGTTATTTGACGTTTGGACGGACTCCAGTAACTCTGATGTGAGATACAAAGTTCTCGGACGCAGCAGAAGCTGGAAATAATTTTGAACGTAACAACACGTGTTACCGTTGTTCCTGTGATGTATCTAAACGATCCTTACTTATCTAACATGTTATTTAACGTTTGGATGGACTCCAGTAAGTCTGATGTGAGATACAATGTTTTTGGACGCAGCAGGAGCTGGAAATAGTTTTAAACGAAACAACACATATTAGCGTTGTTCCTGTGCTGTATCTAATCGATCCTTACTTATCTATCATGTTATTTGACGTTTCGATGGACTCCAGTAACTCTGATGTGAGATACGACGTTTTCGGACGCAGCAGAAGCTGGAAATAGTTTTAAACGAAACAACACGTATTAGCGTTGTTCCTGTGATGTATCTAAACGATCCTTACTTATCTAACATGTTATTTGACGTTTGGATGGACTCCAGTAAGTCTGATGTGAGATACAAAGTTTTGGGACGCAGCAGGAGCTGGAAATAGTTTTAAACGAAACAACACGTATTAGCGTTGTTCCTGTGATGTATCTAATCGATCCTTTCTCATCTATCATGTTATTTGACGTTTGGACGGACTCCAGTAACTCTGATGAGAGATACAAAGTTCTCGGACGCAGTAGAAGCTGGAAATAGTTTTGAACGAAACAACACCTATTAGCGTTGTTCCTGTGATGTATCTAAACGATCCTTACTTATCTAACATGTTATTTGACGTTTGGATGGACTCCAGTAAGTCTGATGTGAGATACAAAGTTTTGGGACGCAGCAGGAGCTTGAAATAGTTTTAAACGAAACAACACGTATTAGCGTTGTTCCTGTGATGTATCTAATCGATCCTTACTCATCTATCATATTATTTGACGTTTGGATGGACTCCAGTAACTCTGATGAGAGATACAAAGATTTCGGACGCAGCAGAAACTGGAAATAGTTTTGAACGAAACAACACGCATTAGCGTTGTTCCTGTGTAGTATCTAATCGATCCTTACTCATCTATCATGTTATTTGGCTTTTCGATGGACTCCAGTAACTCTGATGTGAGATACGAAGTTTTCGGACGCATCAGAAGCTGGAAATAGTTTTAAACGAAACAACACGCATTAGCGATGTTCCTGTGATGTATCTAAACGATCCTTACACATCTATCATGTTATTTGACGTTTGGACGGACTCCAGTAACTCTGATGAGAGATACAAAGTTCTCGGACGCAGTAGAAGCTGGAAATAGTTTTGACCGAAACAACACGCATTAGCGTTGTTCCTGTGATGTATCTAATCGATCCTTACTCATCTATCATGTTATTTGACGTTTGGATGTACTCTAGGAACTCTGATGTGAGATACAAAGATATCGGACGCAGCAGAAGCTGGAAATAGTTTTGAACGAAACAACACGTATTAGCGTTGTTCCTGTGATGTATCTAATCGATCCTTACTCATCTATCATGTTATTTGACGTTTGGACGGACTCCAGTAACTCTGATGAGAGATTCAAATTTCTCGGACGCAGTAGAAGCTGGAAATAGTTTTGAACGAAACAACACGTATTAGCGTTGTTCCTGTGATGTATCTAAACGATCCTTACTTATCTAACATGTTATTTAACGTTTGGATGGACTCCAGTAAGTCTGATGTGAGATACAAAGTTTTTGGACGCAGCAGGAGCTGGAAATAGTTTTAAACGAAACAACACATATTAGCGTTGTTCCTGTGCTGTATCTAATCGATCCTTACTTATCTATCATGTTATTTGACGTTTGGACGGACTCCAGTAACTCTGATGAGAGATTCAAATTTCTCGGACGCAGTAGAAGCTGGAAATAGTTTTGAACGAAACAACACGTATTAGCGTTGTTCCTGTGATGTATCTAAACGATCCTTACTTATCTAACATGTTATTTAACGTTTGGATGGACTCCAGTAAGTCTGATGTGAGATACAAAGTTTTTGGACGCAGCAGGAGCTGGAAATAGTTTTAAACGAAACAACATATATTAGCGTTGTTCCTGTGCTGTATCTAATCGATCCTTACTCATCTATCATGTTATTTGACGTTTGGACGGACTCCAGTAACTCTGATGAGAGATACAAAGTTCTCGGACGCAGTAGAAGCTGGAAATAGTTTTGACCGAAACAACACGCATTAGCGTTGTTCCTGTGATGTATCTAATCGATCCTTACTCATATATCATGTTATTTGACGTTTGGATGTACTCTAGGAACTCTGATGTGAGATACAAAGATATCGGACGCAGCAGAAGCTGGAAATAGTTTTGAACGAAACAACAACTATTAGCGTTGTTCCTGTGATGTATCTAAACGATCCTTACTTATCTAACATGTTATTTGACGTTTGGATGGACTTCAGTAAGTCTGATGTGAGATACAAAGTTTTGGGACGCAGCAGGAGCTGGAAATAGTTTTAAACGAAACAACACGTATTAGCGTTGTTCCTGTGATGTATCTAATCGATCCTTACTCATCTATCATGTTATTTGACGTTTGGATGGGCTCCAGTAACTCTGATGAGAGATACAAAGATTTCGGACGCAGCAGAAGCTGGAAATAGTTTTGAACGAAACAACACCTATTAGCGTTGTTCCTGTGATGTATCTAAACGATCCTTACTTATCTAACATGTTATTTGACGTTTGGATGGACACCAGTATCCCTGATGTGAGATACGAAGTTCTCGGACGCAGCAGAAGCTGGAAATAGTTTTAAACGAAACAACACGTATTAGCGTTGTTCCTGTGATGTATCTAATCGATCCTTACTCATCTATCATGTTATTTGACGTTTGGACGGACTCCAGTAACTCTGATGAGAGATTCAAAGTTCTCGGACGCAGTAGAAGCTGGAAATAGTTTTAAACGAAACAACACGTATTAGCGTTGTTCCTGTGCTGTATCTAATCGATCCTTACTCATATATCATGTTACTTGGCGTTTCGATGGACTCCAGTAGCTCTGATGTGAGATACGACGTTTTCGGACGCAGCAGAAGCTGGAAATAGTTTTAAACGAAACAACACGTATTAGCGTTGTTCCTGTGATGTATCTAATCGATCCTTACTTATCTATCATGTTATTTGACGTTTCGATGCACTCCAGTAACTCTGATGTGAGATACGACGTTTTCGGACGCAGCAGAAGCTGGAAATAGTTTTAAACGAAACAACACGTATTAGCGTTGTTCCTGTGATGTATCTAATCGATCCTTACTTATCTATCATGTTATTTGACGTTTCGATGCACTCCAGTAACTCTGATGTGAGATACGACGTTTTCGGACGCAGCAGAAGCTGGAAATAGTTTTAAAGGAAACAACACGTATTAGCGTTGTTCCTGTGATGTATCTAATCGATCCTTACTCATCTATCATGTTATTTGACGTTTGGATGGGCTCCAGTAACTCTGATGAGAGATACAAAGATTTCGGACGCAGCAGAAGCTGGAAATAGTTTTGAACGAAACAACACGTATTAGCGTTGTTCCTGTGCTGTATCTAATCGATCCTTACTTATCTATCATGTTATTTGACGTTTGGATGGACTCCAGTAACCCTGACGTGAGATACGATGTTCTCGGACGCAGCAGAAGCTGGAAATAGTTTTAAACGAAACAACACGCATTAGCGTTATTCCTGTGATGTATCTAATCGATCCTTACTCATCTATCATGTTATTTGGCGTTTCGATGGACTCCAGTAACTTAGATGTGAGATACGAAGTTCTCGGACGCAGCAGAAGCTGGAAATAGTTTTGAACGAAACAACACGTATTAGCGTTGTTCCTATGCTGTATCTAATCGATCCTTACTTATCTATCATGTTATTTGACGTTTGGATGGACTCCAGTAACCCTGACGTGAGATACGATGTTCTCGGACGCAGCAGAAGCTGGAAATAGTTTTAAACGAAACAACACGCATTAGCGTTATTCCTGTGATGTATCTAATCGATCCTTACTCATCTATCATGTTATTTGGCGTTTCGATGGACTCCAGTAACTTAGATGTGAGATACGAAGTTCTCGGACGCAGCAGAAGCTGGAAATAGTTTTGAACGAAACAACACGTATTAGCGTTGTTCCTGTGATGTATCTAATCGATCCTTACTTATCTATCATGTTATTTGACGTTTCGATGGACTCCAGTAACTCTGATGTGAGATACGAAGTTCTCGGACGCAGCAGAAGCTGGAAATAGTTTTGAACGAAACAACACGTATTAGCGTTGTTCCTGTGCTGTATCTAATCGATCCTTACTTATCTATCATGTTATTTGACGTTTGGATGGACTCCAGTAACCCTGACGTGAGATACGATGTTCTCGGACGCAGCAGAAGCTGGAAATAGTTTTAAACGAAACAACACGCATTAGCGTTATTCCTGTGATGTATCTAATCGATCCTTACTCATCTATCATGTTATTTGGCGTTTCGATGGACTCCAGTAACTTTGATGTGAGATACGAAGTTCTCGGACGCAGCTGAAGCTGGAAATAGTTTTAAATGAAACAACACGTATTAGCGTTGTTCCTGTGATGTACCTAATCGATCCTTACTCATCTATCATGTTATTTGACGTTTGGACGGACTCCAGTAACTATGATGAGAGATACAAAGTTCTCGGACGCAGTAG
Source organism: Prosopocoilus inquinatus (assembly GCA_036172665.1). Taxonomy (NCBI): domain Eukaryota; kingdom Metazoa; phylum Arthropoda; class Insecta; order Coleoptera; family Lucanidae; genus Prosopocoilus; species Prosopocoilus inquinatus. The sequence continues at coordinate 45,175,566 of CM069871.1, read as the reverse complement.
AAGCTGGAAATAGTTTTGAACGAAACAACACGTATTAGCGTTGTTCCTGTGATGCATCTAAACGATCCTTACTTATCTAACATGTTATTTGACGTTTGGATGGACTCCAGTAAGTCTGATGTGAGATACAAAGTTTTTGGACGCAGCAGGAGCTGGAAATAGTTTTAAACGAAACAACACGAATTAGCGTTGTTCCTGTGATGTATCTAAACGATCCTTACTTATCTACCATGTTATTTGACGTTTGGATGGACTCCAGTAAGTCTGATGAGAGATACAAAGATTTCGGACGCAGCAGAAGCTGGAAATAGTTTTGAACGAAACAACACGTATTAGCGTTGTTCCTGTGCTGTATCTAATCGATCCTTATTTATCTATCATGTTATTTGACGTTTGGATGGACTCCAGTAACCCTGACGTGAGATACGATGTTCTCGGACGCAGCAGAAGCTGGAAATAGTTTTGAACGAAACAACACGTATTAGCGTTGTTCCTGTGCTGTATCTAATCGATCCTTACTTATCTATCATGTTATTTGACGTTTGGACGGACTCCAGTAACTCTGATGTGAGATACAAAGTTCTCGGACGCAGCAGAAGCTGGAAATAATTTTGAACGAAACAACACCTATTAGCGTTGTTCCTGTGATGTATCTAATCGATCCTTACTTATCTATCATGTTATTTGACGTTTGGATGGACTCCAGTAACCCTGACGTGAGATACGATGTTCTCGGACGCAGCAGAAGCTGGAAATAGTTTTAAAAGAAACAACACGCATTAGCGATGTTCCTGTGATGTATCTAAACGATACTTACTCATCTATCATGTTATTTGACGTTTGGACGGACTCCAGTAACTCTGATGTGAGATACAAAGTTCTCGGACGCAGCAGAAGCTGGAAATAATTTTGAACGTAACAACACGTGTTACCGTTGTTCCTGTGATGTATCTAAACGATCCTTACTTATCTAACATGTTATTTAACGTTTGGATGGACTCCAGTAAGTCTGATGTGAGATACAATGTTTTTGGACGCAGCAGGAGCTGGAAATAGTTTTAAACGAAACAACACATATTAGCGTTGTTCCTGTGCTGTATCTAATCGATCCTTACTTATCTATCATGTTATTTGACGTTTCGATGGACTCCAGTAACTCTGATGTGAGATACGACGTTTTCGGACGCAGCAGAAGCTGGAAATAGTTTTAAACGAAACAACACGTATTAGCGTTGTTCCTGTGATGTATCTAAACGATCCTTACTTATCTAACATGTTATTTGACGTTTGGATGGACTCCAGTAAGTCTGATGTGAGATACAAAGTTTTGGGACGCAGCAGGAGCTGGAAATAGTTTTAAACGAAACAACACGTATTAGCGTTGTTCCTGTGATGTATCTAATCGATCCTTTCTCATCTATCATGTTATTTGACGTTTGGACGGACTCCAGTAACTCTGATGAGAGATACAAAGTTCTCGGACGCAGTAGAAGCTGGAAATAGTTTTGAACGAAACAACACCTATTAGCGTTGTTCCTGTGATGTATCTAAACGATCCTTACTTATCTAACATGTTATTTGACGTTTGGATGGACTCCAGTAAGTCTGATGTGAGATACAAAGTTTTGGGACGCAGCAGGAGCTTGAAATAGTTTTAAACGAAACAACACGTATTAGCGTTGTTCCTGTGATGTATCTAATCGATCCTTACTCATCTATCATATTATTTGACGTTTGGATGGACTCCAGTAACTCTGATGAGAGATACAAAGATTTCGGACGCAGCAGAAACTGGAAATAGTTTTGAACGAAACAACACGCATTAGCGTTGTTCCTGTGTAGTATCTAATCGATCCTTACTCATCTATCATGTTATTTGGCTTTTCGATGGACTCCAGTAACTCTGATGTGAGATACGAAGTTTTCGGACGCATCAGAAGCTGGAAATAGTTTTAAACGAAACAACACGCATTAGCGATGTTCCTGTGATGTATCTAAACGATCCTTACACATCTATCATGTTATTTGACGTTTGGACGGACTCCAGTAACTCTGATGAGAGATACAAAGTTCTCGGACGCAGTAGAAGCTGGAAATAGTTTTGACCGAAACAACACGCATTAGCGTTGTTCCTGTGATGTATCTAATCGATCCTTACTCATCTATCATGTTATTTGACGTTTGGATGTACTCTAGGAACTCTGATGTGAGATACAAAGATATCGGACGCAGCAGAAGCTGGAAATAGTTTTGAACGAAACAACACGTATTAGCGTTGTTCCTGTGATGTATCTAATCGATCCTTACTCATCTATCATGTTATTTGACGTTTGGACGGACTCCAGTAACTCTGATGAGAGATTCAAATTTCTCGGACGCAGTAGAAGCTGGAAATAGTTTTGAACGAAACAACACGTATTAGCGTTGTTCCTGTGATGTATCTAAACGATCCTTACTTATCTAACATGTTATTTAACGTTTGGATGGACTCCAGTAAGTCTGATGTGAGATACAAAGTTTTTGGACGCAGCAGGAGCTGGAAATAGTTTTAAACGAAACAACACATATTAGCGTTGTTCCTGTGCTGTATCTAATCGATCCTTACTTATCTATCATGTTATTTGACGTTTGGACGGACTCCAGTAACTCTGATGAGAGATTCAAATTTCTCGGACGCAGTAGAAGCTGGAAATAGTTTTGAACGAAACAACACGTATTAGCGTTGTTCCTGTGATGTATCTAAACGATCCTTACTTATCTAACATGTTATTTAACGTTTGGATGGACTCCAGTAAGTCTGATGTGAGATACAAAGTTTTTGGACGCAGCAGGAGCTGGAAATAGTTTTAAACGAAACAACATATATTAGCGTTGTTCCTGTGCTGTATCTAATCGATCCTTACTCATCTATCATGTTATTTGACGTTTGGACGGACTCCAGTAACTCTGATGAGAGATACAAAGTTCTCGGACGCAGTAGAAGCTGGAAATAGTTTTGACCGAAACAACACGCATTAGCGTTGTTCCTGTGATGTATCTAATCGATCCTTACTCATATATCATGTTATTTGACGTTTGGATGTACTCTAGGAACTCTGATGTGAGATACAAAGATATCGGACGCAGCAGAAGCTGGAAATAGTTTTGAACGAAACAACAACTATTAGCGTTGTTCCTGTGATGTATCTAAACGATCCTTACTTATCTAACATGTTATTTGACGTTTGGATGGACTTCAGTAAGTCTGATGTGAGATACAAAGTTTTGGGACGCAGCAGGAGCTGGAAATAGTTTTAAACGAAACAACACGTATTAGCGTTGTTCCTGTGATGTATCTAATCGATCCTTACTCATCTATCATGTTATTTGACGTTTGGATGGGCTCCAGTAACTCTGATGAGAGATACAAAGATTTCGGACGCAGCAGAAGCTGGAAATAGTTTTGAACGAAACAACACCTATTAGCGTTGTTCCTGTGATGTATCTAAACGATCCTTACTTATCTAACATGTTATTTGACGTTTGGATGGACACCAGTATCCCTGATGTGAGATACGAAGTTCTCGGACGCAGCAGAAGCTGGAAATAGTTTTAAACGAAACAACACGTATTAGCGTTGTTCCTGTGATGTATCTAATCGATCCTTACTCATCTATCATGTTATTTGACGTTTGGACGGACTCCAGTAACTCTGATGAGAGATTCAAAGTTCTCGGACGCAGTAGAAGCTGGAAATAGTTTTAAACGAAACAACACGTATTAGCGTTGTTCCTGTGCTGTATCTAATCGATCCTTACTCATATATCATGTTACTTGGCGTTTCGATGGACTCCAGTAGCTCTGATGTGAGATACGACGTTTTCGGACGCAGCAGAAGCTGGAAATAGTTTTAAACGAAACAACACGTATTAGCGTTGTTCCTGTGATGTATCTAATCGATCCTTACTTATCTATCATGTTATTTGACGTTTCGATGCACTCCAGTAACTCTGATGTGAGATACGACGTTTTCGGACGCAGCAGAAGCTGGAAATAGTTTTAAACGAAACAACACGTATTAGCGTTGTTCCTGTGATGTATCTAATCGATCCTTACTTATCTATCATGTTATTTGACGTTTCGATGCACTCCAGTAACTCTGATGTGAGATACGACGTTTTCGGACGCAGCAGAAGCTGGAAATAGTTTTAAAGGAAACAACACGTATTAGCGTTGTTCCTGTGATGTATCTAATCGATCCTTACTCATCTATCATGTTATTTGACGTTTGGATGGGCTCCAGTAACTCTGATGAGAGATACAAAGATTTCGGACGCAGCAGAAGCTGGAAATAGTTTTGAACGAAACAACACGTATTAGCGTTGTTCCTGTGCTGTATCTAATCGATCCTTACTTATCTATCATGTTATTTGACGTTTGGATGGACTCCAGTAACCCTGACGTGAGATACGATGTTCTCGGACGCAGCAGAAGCTGGAAATAGTTTTAAACGAAACAACACGCATTAGCGTTATTCCTGTGATGTATCTAATCGATCCTTACTCATCTATCATGTTATTTGGCGTTTCGATGGACTCCAGTAACTTAGATGTGAGATACGAAGTTCTCGGACGCAGCAGAAGCTGGAAATAGTTTTGAACGAAACAACACGTATTAGCGTTGTTCCTATGCTGTATCTAATCGATCCTTACTTATCTATCATGTTATTTGACGTTTGGATGGACTCCAGTAACCCTGACGTGAGATACGATGTTCTCGGACGCAGCAGAAGCTGGAAATAGTTTTAAACGAAACAACACGCATTAGCGTTATTCCTGTGATGTATCTAATCGATCCTTACTCATCTATCATGTTATTTGGCGTTTCGATGGACTCCAGTAACTTAGATGTGAGATACGAAGTTCTCGGACGCAGCAGAAGCTGGAAATAGTTTTGAACGAAACAACACGTATTAGCGTTGTTCCTGTGATGTATCTAATCGATCCTTACTTATCTATCATGTTATTTGACGTTTCGATGGACTCCAGTAACTCTGATGTGAGATACGAAGTTCTCGGACGCAGCAGAAGCTGGAAATAGTTTTGAACGAAACAACACGTATTAGCGTTGTTCCTGTGCTGTATCTAATCGATCCTTACTTATCTATCGTGTTATTTGACGTTTGGATGGACTCCAGTAACCCTGACGTGAGATACGATGTTCTCGGACGCAGCAGAAGCTGGAAATAGTTTTAAACGAAACAACACGCATTAGCGTTATTCCTGTGATGTATCTAATCGATCCTTACTCATCTATCATGTTATTTGGCGTTTCGATGGACTCCAGTAACTTTGATGTGAGATACGAAGTTCTCGGACGCAGCTGAAGCTGGAAATAGTTTTAAATGAAACAACACGTATTAGCGTTGTTCCTGTGATGTACCTAATCGATCCTTACTCATCTATCATGTTATTTGACGTTTGGACGGACTCCAGTAACTATGATGAGAGATACAAAGTTCTCGGACGCAGTAGAAGCTGGAAATAGTTTTGAACGAAACAACACGTATTAGCGTTGTTCCTGTGATGCATCTAAACGATCCTTACTTATCTAACATGTTATTTGACGTTTGGATGGACTCCAGTAAGTCTGATGTGAGATACAAAGTTTTTGGACGCAGCAGGAGCTGGAAATAGTTTTAAACGAAACAACACGAATTAGCGTTGTTCCTGTGATGTATCTAAACGATCCTTACTTATCTACCATGTTATTTGACGTTTGGATGGACTCCAGTAAGTCTGATGAGAGATACAAAGATTTCGGACGCAGCAGAAGCTGGAAATAGTTTTGAACGAAACAACACGTATTAGCGTTGTTCCTGTGCTGTATCTAATCGATCCTTATTTATCTATCATGTTATTTGACGTTTGGATGGACTCCAGTAACCCTGACGTGAGATACGATGTTCTCGGACGCAGCAGAAGCTGGAAATAGTTTTGAACGAAACAACACGTATTAGCGTTGTTCCTGTGCTGTATCTAATCGATCCTTACTTATCTATCATGTTATTTGACGTTTGGACGGACTCCAGTAACTCTGATGTGAGATACAAAGTTCTCGGACGCAGCAGAAGCTGGAAATAATTTTGAACGAAACAACACCTATTAGCGTTGTTCCTGTGATGTATCTAAAGGATCCTTACTTATCTAACATGTTATTTGACGTTTGGATGGACTCCAGTAAGTCTGATGTGAGATAAAAAGTTTTGCGACGCAGCAGGAGCTGGAAATAGTTTTAAACGAAACAACACGTATTAGCGTTGTTCCTGTGCTGTATCTAATCGATCCTTACTTATCTATCATGTTATTTGACGTTTCGATGGACTCCAGTAACTCTGATGTGAGATACGAAGTTTTCGGACGCAGCAGAAGCTGGAAATAGTTTTAAACGATACAACACGTATTAGCGTTGTTCCTGTGATGTATCTAATCGATCCTTACTCATCTATCATGTTAATTGACGTTTGGACGGACTCCAGTAACTCTGATGAGAGATTCAAAGTTCTCGGACGCAGTAGAAGCTGGAAATAGTTTTGAACGAAACAACACGTATTAGCGTTGTTCCTGTGATGTATCTAAACGATCCTTAATTATCTAACATGTTATTTGACGTTTGGATGGACTCCAGTAAGTCTGATGTGAGATACAAAGTTTTTGGACGCAGCAGGAGCTGGAAATAGTTTTAAACGAAACAACACGTATTAGCGTTGTTCCTGTGCTGTATCTAAACGATCCTTACTCATCTATCATGTTATTTGACGTTTGGACAGACTCCAGTAACTCTGATGTGAGATACAAAGTTCTCGGACGCAGCAGGAGCTGGAAATAGTTTTAAACGAAACAACACGCATTAGCGTTGTTCCTGTGATGTATCTAATCGATCCTTACTCATTTATCATGTTATTTGGCGTTTCGATGGACTCCAGTAACTTTGATGTGAGATACGAAGTTCTCGGACGCAGCTGAAGCTGGAAATAGTTTCAAACGAAACAACAGGTATTAGCGTTGTTCCTGTGCTGTATCTAATCGATCCTTACTTATCTATCATGTTATTTGACGTTTCGATGGACTCCAGTAACTCTGATGTGAGCTACGAAGTTTTCGGACGCAGCAGAAGCTGGAAATAGTTTTAAACGAAACAACACGCATTAGCGATGTTCCTGTGATGTATCTAAACGATCCTTACTCATCTATCATGTTATTTGACGTTTGGACGGACTCCAGTAACTCTGATGTGAGATACAAAGTTCTCGGACGCAGCAGAAGCTGGAAATAGTTTTGAACGCAACAACACGTATTAGCGTTGTTCCTGTGATGTATCTAAACGATCCTTACTTATCTAACATGTTATTTGACGTTTGGATGGACTCCAGTAAGTCTGATGTGAGATACAAAGTTTTTGGACGCAGCAGGAGCTGGAAATAGTTTTAAACGAAACAACACGTATTAGCGTTGTTCCTGTGCTGTATCTAATCGATCCTTACTTATCTATCATGTTATTTGACGTTTCGATGGACTCCAGTAACTCTGATGTGAGATACGACGTTTTCGGACGCAGCAGAATCTGGAAATAGTTTTAAACGAAACAACACGTATTAGCGATGTTCCTGTGATGTACCTAAACGATCCTTACTCATCTATCATGTTATTTGACGTTTGGACGGACTCCAGTAACTCTGATGTGAGATACAAAGTTCTCGTACGCAGCAGAAGCTGGAAATAATTTTAAACGAAACAACACGTATTAGCGTTGTTCCTGTGATGTATCTAAACGATCCTTACTTATCTAACATGTTATTTGACGTTTGGATGGACTCCAGTAAGTCTGATGTGAGATACAAAGTTTTGGGACGCAGCAGGAGCTGGAAATAGTTTTAAACGAAACAACACGTATTAGCGTTGTTCCTGTGATGTATCTAATCGATCCTTTCTCATCTATCATGTTATTTGACGTTTGGACGGACTCCAGTAACTCTGATGAGAGATACAAAGTTCTCGGACGCAGTAGAAGCTGGAAATAGTTTTGAACGAAACAACACCTATTAGCGTTGTTCCTGTGATGTATCTAAACGATCCTTACTTATCTAACATGTTATTTGACGTTTGGATGGACTCCAGTAAGTCTGATGTGAGATACAAAGTTTTGGGACGCAGCAGGAGCTGGAAATAGTTTTAAACGAAACAACACGTATTAGCGTTGTTCCTGTGATGTATCTAATCGATCCTTACTCATCTATCATATTATTTGACGTTTGGATGGACTCCAGTAACTCTGATGAGAGATACAAAGATTTCGGACGCAGCAGAAACTGGAAATAGTTTTGAACGAAACAACACGCATTAGCGTTGTTCCTGTGTAGTATCTAATCGATCCTTACTCATCTATCATGTTATTTGGCTTTTCGATGGACTCCAGTAACTCTGATGTGAGATACGAAGTTTTCGGACGCATCAGAAGCTGGAAATAGTTTTAAACGAAACAACACGCATTAGCGATGTTCCTGTGATGTATCTAAACGATCCTTACTCATCTATCATGTTATTTGACGTTTGGACGGACTCCAGTAACTCTGATGAGAGATACAAAGTTCTCGGACGCAGTAGAAGCTGGAAATAGTTTTGACCGAAACAACACGCATTAGCGTTGTTCCTGTGATGTATCTAATCGATCCTTACTCATCTATCATGTTATTTGACGTTTGGATGTACTCTAGGAACTCTGATGTGAGATACAAAGATATCGGACGCAGCAGAAGCTGGAAATAGTTTTGAACGAAACAACACGTATTAGCGTTGTTCCTGTGATGTATCTAATCGATCCTTACTCATCTATCATGTTATTTGACGTTTGGACGGACTCCAGTAACTCTGATGAGAGATTCAAATTTCTCGGACGCAGTAGAAGCTGGAAATAGTTTTGAACGAAACAACACGTATTAGCGTTGTTCCTGTGATGTATCTAAACGATCCTTACTTATCTAACATGTTATTTAACGTTTGGATGGACTCCAGTAAGTCTGATGTGAGATACAAAGTTTTTGGACGCAGCAGGAGCTGGAAATAGTTTTAAACGAAACAACACATATTAGCGTTGTTCCTGTGCTGTATCTAATCGATCCTTACTTATCTATCATGTTATTTGACGTTTGGACGGACTCCAGTAACTCTGATGAGAGATTCAAATTTCTCGGACGCAGTAGAAGCTGGAAATAGTTTTGAACAAAACAACACGTATTAGCGTTGTTCCTGTGATGTATCTAAACGATCCTTACTTATCTAACATGTTATTTGACGTTTGGATGGACTCCAGTAAGTCTGATGTGAGATACAAAGTTTTGGGACGCAGCAGGAGCTGGAAATAGTTTTAAACGAAACAACACGTATTAGCGTTGTTCCTGTGATGTATCTAATCGATCCTTACTCATCTATCATATTATTTGACGTTTGGATGGACTCCAGTAACTCTGATGAGAGATACAAAGATTTCGGACGCAGCAGAAACTGGAAATAGTTTTGAACGAAACAACACGCATTAGCGTTGTTCCTGTGTAGTATCTAATCGATCCTTACTCATCTATCATGTTATTTGGCTTTTCGATGGACTCCAGTAACTCTGATGTGAGATACGAAGTTTTCGGACGCATCAGAAGCTGGAAATAGTTTTAAACGAAACAACACGCATTAGCGATGTTCCTGTGATGTATCTAAACGATCCTTACTCATCTATCATGTTATTTGACGTTTGGACGGACTCCAGTAACTCTGATGAGAGATACAAAGTTCTCGGACGCAGTAGAAGCTGGAAATAGTTTTGACCGAAACAACACGCATTAGCGTTGTTCCTGTGATGTATCTAATCGATCCTTACTCATCTATCATGTTATTTGACGTTTGGATGTACTCTAGGAACTCTGATGTGAGATACAAAGATATCGGACGCAGCAGAAGCTGGAAATAGTTTTGAACGAAACAACACGTATTAGCGTTGTTCCTGTGATGTATCTAATCGATCCTTACTCATCTATCATGTTATTTGACGTTTGGACGGACTCCAGTAACTCTGATGAGAGATTCAAATTTCTCGGACGCAGTAGAAGCTGGAAATAGTTTTGAACGAAACAACACGTATTAGCGTTGTTCCTGTGATGTATCTAAACGATCCTTACTTATCTAACATGTTATTTAACGTTTGGATGGACTCCAGTAAGTCTGATGTGAGATACAAAGTTTTTGGACGCAGCAGGAGCTGGAAATAGTTTTAAACGAAACAACACATATTAGCGTTGTTCCTGTGCTGTATCTAATCGATCCTTACTTATCTATCATGTTATTTGACGTTTGGACGGACTCCAGTAACTTTGATGAGAGATTCAAATTTCTCGGACGCAGTAGAAGCTGGAAATAGTTTTGAACAAAACAACACGTATTAGCGTTGTTCCTGTGATGTATCTAAACGATCCTTACTTATCTAACATGTTATTTAACGTTTGGATGGACTCCAGTAAGTCTGATGTGAGATAAAAAGTTTTTGGACGCAGCAGGAGCTGGAAATAGTTTTAAACGAAACAACATATATTAGCGTTGTTCCTGTGCTGTATCTAATCGATCCTTACTCATCTATCATGTTATTTGACGTTTGGACGGACTCCAGTAACTCTGATGAGAGATACAAAGTTCTCGGACGCAGTAGAAGCTGGAAATAGTTTTGACCGAAACAACACGCATTAGCGTTGTTCCTGTGATGTATCTAATCGATCCTTACTCATATATCATGTTATTTGACGTTTGGATGTACTCTAGGAACTCTGATGTGAGATACAAAGATATCGGACGCAGCAGAAGCTGGAAATAGTTTTGAACGAAACAACAACTATTAGCGTTGTTCCTGTGATGTATCTAAACGATCCTTACTTATCTAACATGTTATTTGACGTTTGGATGGACTCCAGTAAGTCTGATGTGAGATACAAAGTTTTGGGACGCAGCAGGAGCTGGAAATAGTTTTAAACGAAACAACACGTATTAGCGTTGTTCCTGTGATGTATCTAATCGATCCTTACTCATCTATCATGTTATTTGACGTTTGGATGGGCTCCAGTAACTCTGATGAGAGATACAAAGATTTCGGACGCAGCAGAAGCTGGAAATAGTTTTGAACGAAACAACACCTATTAGCGTTGTTCCTGTGATGTATCTAAACGATCCTTACTTATCTAACATGTTATTTGACGTTTGGATGGACACCAGTATCCCTGATGTGAGATACGAAGTTCTCGGACGCAGCAGAAGCTGGAAATAGTTTTAAACGAAACAACACGTATTAGCGTTGTTCCTGTGATGTATCTAATCGATCCTTACTCATCTATCATGTTATTTGACGTTTGGACGGACTCCAGTAACTCTGATGAGAGATTCAAAGTTCTCGGACGCAGTAGAAGCTGGAAATAGTTTTAAACGAAACAACACGTATTAGCGTTGTTCCTGTGCTGTATCTAATCGATCCTTACTCATATATCATGTTACTTGGCGTTTCGATGGACTCCAGAAGCTCTGATGTGAGATACGACGTTTTCGGACGCAGCAGAAGCTGGAAATAGTTTTAAACGAAACAACACGTATTAGCGTTGTTCCTGTGATGTATCTAATCGATCCTTACTTATCTATCATGTTATTTGACGTTTCGATGCACTCCAGTAACTCTGATGTGAGATACGACGTTTTCGGACGCAGCAGAAGCTGGAAATAGTTTTAAACGAAACAACACGTATTAGCGTTGTTCCTGTGATGTATCTAATCGATCCTTACTTATCTATCATGTTATTTGACGTTTCGATGCACTCCAGTAACTCTGATGTGAGATACGACGTTTTCGGACGCAGCAGAAGCTGGAAATAGTTTTAAAGGAAACAACACGTATTAGCGTTGTTCCTGTGATGTATCTAATCGATCCTTACTCATCTATCATGTTATTTGACGTTTGGATGGGCTCCAGTAACTCTGATGAGAGATACAAAGATTTCGGACGCAGCAGAAGCTGGAAATAGTTTTGAACGAAACAACACGTATTAGCGTTGTTCCTGTGCTGTATCTAATCGATCCTTACTTATCTATCATGTTATTTGACGTTTGGATGGACTCCAGTAACCCTGACGTGAAATACGATGTTCTCGGACGCAGCAGAAGCTGGAAATAGTTTTAAACGAAACAACACGCATTAGCGTTATTCCTGTGATGTATCTAATCGATCCTTACTCATCTATCATGTTATTTGGCGTTTCGATGGACTCCAGTAACTTAGATGTGAGATACGAAGTTCTCGGACGCAGCAGAAGCTGGAAATAGTTTTGAACGAAACAACACGTATTAGCGTTGTTCCTGTGATGTATCTAATCGATCCTTACTTATCTATCATGTTATTTGACGTTTCGATGGACTCCAGTAACTCTGATGTGAGATACGAAGTTCTCGGACGCAGCTGAAGCTGGAAATAGTTTTAAATGAAACAACACGTATTAGCGTTGTTCCTGTGATGTACCTAATCGATCCTTACTCATCTATCATGTTATTTGACGTTTGGACGGACTCCAGTAACTATGATGAGAGATACAAAGTTCTCGGACGCAGTAGAAGCTGGAAATAGTTTTGAACGAAACAACACGTATTAGCGTTGTTCCTGTGATGCATCTAAACGATCCTTACTTATCTAACATGTTATTTGACGTTTGGATGGACTCCAGTAAGTCTGATGTGAGATACAAAGTTTTTGGACGCAGCAGGAGCTGGAAATAGTTTTAAACGAAACAACACGAATTAGCGTTGTTCCTGTGATGTATCTAAACGATCCTTACTTATCTACCATGTTATTTGACGTTTGGATGGACTCCAGTAAGTCTGATGAGAGATACAAAGATTTCGGACGCAGCAGAAGCTGGAAATAGTTTTGAACGAAACAACACGTATTAGCGTTGTTCCTGTGCTGTATCTAATCGATCCTTACTTATCTATCATGTTATTTGACGTTTGGATGGACTCCAGTAACCCTGACGTGAGATACGATGTTCTCGGACGCAGCTGAAGCTAGAAATAGTTTTAAACGAAACAACACGTATTAGCGTTGTTCCTGTGATGTATCTAATCGATCCTTTCTCATCTATCATGTTATTTGACGTTTGGACGGACTCCAGTAACTCTGATGAGAGATTCAAAGTTCTCGGACGCAGTAGAAGCTAGAAATAGTTTTGAACGAAACAACACGTATTAGCGTTGTTCCTGTGATGTATCTAAACGATCCTTACTTATCTAACATGTTATTTGACGTTTGGATGGACTCCAGTAAGTCTGATGTGAGATACAAAGTTTTTGGACGCAGCAGGAGCTGGAAATAGTTTTAAACGAAACAACACGTATTAGCGTTGTTCCTGTGCTGTATCTAATCGATCCTAACTCATATATCATGTTATTTGGCGTTTCGATGGACTCCAGTAACCCTGACGTGAGATACGATTTTCTCGGACGCAGCAGAAGCTGGAAATAGTTTTAAACGAAACAACACGCATTAGCGTTATTCCTGTGTAGTATCTAATCGATCCTTACTTATCTATCATGTTATTTGACGTTTCGATGGACTCCAGTAACTCTGATGTGAGATACGAAGTTTTCGGACGCAGCAGAAGCTGGAAATAGTTTTAAACGAAACAACACGCATTAGCGATGTTCCTGTGATGTATCTAAACGATACTTACTCATCTATCATGTTATTTGACGTTTGGACGGACTCCAGTAACTCTGATGTGAGATACAAAGTTCTCGGACGCAGCAGAAGCTGGAAATAATTTTGAACGAAACAACACGCATTAGCGTTGTTCCTGTGATGTATCTAAACGATCATTACTTATCTAACATGTTATTTAACGTTTGGATGGACTCCAGTAAGTCTGATGTGAGATACAAAGTTTTTGGACGCAGTAGAAGCTAGAAATAGTTTTGAACGAAACAACACGTATTAGCGTTGTTCCTGTGATGTATCTAAACGATCCTTACTTATCTAACATGTTATTTGACGTTTGGATGGACTCCAGTAAGTCTGATGTGAGATACAAAGTTTTTGGACGCAGCAGGAGCTGGAAATAGTTTTAAACGAAACAACACGTATTAGCGTTGTTCCTGTGCTGTATCTAATCGATCCTTACTTATCTATCATGTTATTTGACGTTTCGATGGACTCCAGTAACTCTGATGTGAGATACGACGTTTTCGGACGCAGCAGAAGCTGGAAATAGTTTTAAACGAAACAACACGTATTAGCGTTGTTCCTGTGATGTATCTAATCGATCCTTACTTATCTATCATGTTATTTGAGGTTTGGATGGACTCCAGTAACCCTGACGTGAGATACGAAGTTCTCGGACGCAGCAGAAGCTGGAAATAGTTTTAAACGAAACAACACGTATTAGCGTTGTTCCTGTGATGTATCTAATCGATCCTTACTCATCTATCATGTTATTTGACGTTTCGACGGACTCCAGTAACTCTGATGTGAGATACAAAGTTATCGGACGCAGCAGAAGCTGGAAATAGTTTTGAACGAAACAACACGTATTAGCGTTGTTCCTGTGCTGTATCTAATCGATCCTTACTTATCTATCATGTTATTTGACGTTTGGATGAACTCCAGTAACTCTAATGTGAGATACGAAATTTTCGGACGCAGCAGAAGCTGGAAATAGTTTTGAACGAAACAACACGTATTAGCGTCGTTCCTGTGATGTATCTAAACGATCCTTACTTATCTAACATGTTATTTGAGGTTTGGATGGACTCTAGTAAGTCTGATGTGAGATACAAAGTTTTTGGACGCAGCAGGAGCTGGAAATAGTTTTAAACGAAACAACACGTATTAGCGTTGTTCCTGTGATGTATCTAAACGATCCTTACTCATCTATCATGTTAATTGACGTTTGGACGGACTCCAGTAACTCTGATGTGAGATACAAAGTTCTCGGACGCAGCAGAAGCTGGAAATAATTTTGAACGAAACAACACCTATTAGCGTTGTTCCTGTGATGTATCTAAAGGATCCTTACTTATCTAACATGTTATTTGACGTTTGGATGGACTCCAGTAAATCTGATGTGAGATAAAAAGTTTTGCGACGCAGCAGGAGCTGGAAATAGTTTTAAACGAAACAACACGTATTAGCGTTGTTCCTGTGCTGTATCTAATCGATCCTTACTTATCTATCATGTTATTTGACGTTTCGATGGACTCCAGTAACTCTGATGTGAGATACGAAGTTTTCGGACGCAGCAGAAGCTGGAAATAGTTTTAAACGATACAACACGTATTAGCGTTGTTCCTGTGATGTATCTAATCGATCCTTACTCATCTATCATGTTAATTGA
Source organism: Prosopocoilus inquinatus (assembly GCA_036172665.1). Taxonomy (NCBI): domain Eukaryota; kingdom Metazoa; phylum Arthropoda; class Insecta; order Coleoptera; family Lucanidae; genus Prosopocoilus; species Prosopocoilus inquinatus. Next base: position 45,160,127 of record CM069871.1, on the reverse strand, counting down.
CGTTTGGACGGACTCCAGTAACTCTGATGAGAGATTCAAAGTTCTCGGACGCAGTAGAAGCTGGAAATAGTTTTGAACGAAACAACACGTATTAGCGTTGTTCCTGTGATGTATCTAAACGATCCTTACTTATCTAACATGTTATTTGACGTTTGGATGGACTCCAGTAAGTCTGATGTGAGATACAAAGTTTTTGGACGCAGCAGGAGCTGGAAATAGTTTTAAACGAAACAGCACGTATTAGCGTTGTTCCTGTGATGTATCTAAACGATCCTTACTCATCTATCATGTTATTTGACGTTTGGACAGACTCCAGTAACTCTGATGTGAGATACAAAGTTCTCGGACGCAGCAGGAGCTGGAAATAGTTTTAAACGAAAACACGCATTAGCGTTGTTCCTGTGATGTATCTAATCGATCCTTACTCATTTATCATGTTATTTGGGGTTTCGATGGACTCCAGTAACTTTGATGTGAGATACGAAGTTCTCGGACGCAGCTGAAGCTGGAAATAGTTTCAAACGAAACAACAGGTATTAGCGTTGTTCCTGTGCTGTATCTAATCGATCCTTACTTATCTATCATGTTATTTGACGTTTCGATGGACTCCAGTAACTCTGATGTGAGCTACGAAGTTTTCGGACGCAGCAGAAGCTGGAAATAGTTTTAAACGAAACAACACGCATTAGCGATGTTCCTGTGATGTATCTAAACGATCCTTACTCATCTATCATGTTATTTGACGTTTGGACGGACTCCAGTAACTCTGATGTGAGATACAAAGTTCTCGGAAGCAGCATGAGCTGGAAATAGTTTTAAACGAAACAACACGTATTAGCGTTGTTCCTGTGCTGTATCTAATCGATCCTTACTTATCTATCATGTTATTTGACGTTTCGATGGACTCCAGTAACTCTGATGTGAGATACGACGTTTTCGGACGCAGCAGAATCTGGAAATAGTTTTAAACGAAACAACACGTATTAGCGATGTTCCTGTGATGTACCTAAACGATCCTTACTCATCTATCATGTTATTTGACGTTTGGACGGACTCCAGTAACTCTGATGTGAGATACAAAGTTCTCGTACGCAGCAGAAGCTGGAAATAATTTTGAACGAAACAACACGTATTAGCGTTGTTCCTGTGATGTATCTAAACGATCCTTACTTATCTAACATGTTATTTAACGTTTGGATGGACTCCAGTAAGTCTGATGTGAGATACAAAGTTTTTGGACGCAGCAGAAGCTGGAAATAGTTTTAAACGAAACAACACGTATTAGCGTTGTTCCTGTGATGTATCTAATCGATCCTTACTCATCTATCATGTTATTTGACGATTGGATGGACTCCAGTAACTCTGATGAGAGATACAAAGATTTCGGACGCAGCAGAAGCTGGAAATAGGTTTGAACGAAACAACACCTATTAGCGTTGTTCCTGTGATGTATCTAAACGATCCTTACTTATCTAACATGTTATTTGACGTTTGGATGGACTCCAGTAAGTCTGATGTGAGATACAAAGTTTTGGGACGCAGCAGGAGCTGGAAATAGTTTTAAACGAAACAACACGTATTAGCGTTGTTCCTGTGATGTATCTAATCGATCCTTACTCATCTATCATGTTATTTGACGTTTGGACGGACTCCAGTAACTCTGATGAGAGATTCAAAGTTCTCGGACGCAGTAGAAGCTGGAAATAGTTTTGAACGAAATAACACGTATTAGCGTTGTTCTTGTGATGTATCTAAACGATCCTTACTTATCTAACATGTTATTTGACGTTTGGATGGACTCCAGTAAGTCTGATGTGAGATACAAAGTTTTTGGACGCAGCAGGAGCTGGAAATAGTTTCAAACGAAACAACACGTATTAGCGTTGTTCCTGTGCTGTATCTAATCGATCCTTACTCATATATCATGTTACTTGGCGTTTCGATGGACTCCAGTAGCTCTGATGTGAGATACGACGTTTTCGGACGCAGCAGAAGCTGGAAATAGTTTTAAACGAAACAACACGCATTAGCGTTGTTCCTGTGCTGTATCTAATCGATCCTTACTCATATATCATGTTATTTGGTGTTTCGATGGACTCCAGTAGCTCTGATGTGAGATACGACGTTTTCGGACGCAGCAGAAACTGGAAATAGTTTTAAACGAAACAACACGCATTAGCGTTGTTCCTGTGATGTATCTAATCGATCCTTACTTATCTATCATGTTATTTGACGTTTGGATGGACTCCAGTAACCCTGACGTGAGATACGATGTTCTCGGACGCAGCAGAAGCTGGAAATAGTTTTAAAAGAAACAACACGCATTAGCGATGTTCCTGTGATGTATCTAAACGATACTTACTCATCTATCATGTTATTTGACGTTTGGACGGACTCCAGTAACTCTGATGTGAGATACAAAGTTCTCGGACGCAGCAGAAGCTGGAAATAATTTTGAACGTAACAACACGTGTTACCGTTGTTCCTGTGATGTATCTAAACGATCCTTACTTATCTAACATGTTATTTAACGTTTGGATGGACTCCAGTAAGTCTGATGTGAGATACAAAGTTTTTGGACGCAGCAGGAGCTGGAAATAGTTTTAAACGAAACAACACATATTAGCGTTGTTCCTGTGCTGTATCTAATCGATCCTTACTTATCTATCATGTTATTTGACGTTTCGATGGACTCCAGTAACTCTGATGTGAGATACGACGTTTTCGGACGCAGCAGAAGCTGGAAATAGTTTTAAACGAAACAACACGTATTAGCGTTGTTCCTGTGATGTATCTAAACGATCCTTACTTATCTAACATGTTATTTGACGTTTGGATGGACTCCAGTAAGTCTGATGTGAGATACAAAGTTTTGGGACGCAGCAGGAGCTGGAAATAGTTTTAAACGAAACAACACGTATTAGCGTTGTTCCTGTGATGTATCTAATCGATCCTTTCTCATCTATCATGTTATTTGACGTTTGGACGGACTCCAGTAACTCTGATGAGAGATACAAAGTTCTCGGACGCAGTAGAAGCTGGAAATAGTTTTGAACGAAACAACACCTATTAGCTTTGTTCCTGTGATGTATCTAAACGATCCTTACTTATCTAACATGTTATTTGACGTTTGGATGGACTCCAGTAAGTCTGATGTGAGATGCAAAGTTTTGGGACGCAGCAGGAGCTGGAAATAGTTTTAAACGAAACAACACGTATTAGCGTTGTTCCTGTGATGTATCTAATCGATCCTTACTCATCTATCATATTATTTGACGTTTGGATGGACTCCAGTAACTCTGATGAGAGATACAAAGATTTCGGACGCAGCAGAAACTGGAAATAGTTTTGAACGAAACAACACGCATTAGCGTTGTTCCTGTGTAGTATCTAATCGATCCTTACTCATCTATCATGTTATTTGGCTTTTCGATGGACTCCAGTAACTCTGATGTGAGATACGAAGTTTTCGGACGCATCAGAAGCTGGAAATAGTTTTAAACGAAACAACACGCATTAGCGATGTTCCTGTGATGTATCTAAACGATCCTTACTCATCTATCATGTTATTTGACGTTTGGACGGACTCCAGTAACTCTGATGAGAGATACAAAGTTCTCGGACGCAGTAGAAGCTGGAAATAGTTTTGACCGAAACAACACGCATTAGCGTTGTTCCTGTGATGTATCTAATCGATCCTTACTCATCTATCATGTTATTTGACGTTTGGATGTACTCTAGGAACTCTGATGTGAGATACAAAGATATCGGACGCAGCAGGAGCTGGAAATAGTTTTAAACGAAACAACACGTATTAGCGTTGTTCCTGTGATGTATCTAATCGATCCTTACTCATCTATCATGTTATTTGACGTTTGGACGGACTCCAGTAACTCTGATGAGAGATTCAAATTTCTCGGACGCAGTAGAAGCTGGAAATAGTTTTGAACGAAACAACACGTATTAGCGTTGTTCCTGTGATGTATCTAAACGATCCTTACTTATCTAACATGTTATTTAACGTTTGGATGGACTCCAGTAAGTCTGATGTGAGATACAAAGTTTTTGGACGCAGCAGGAGCTGGAAATAGTTTTAAACGAAACAACACATATTAGCGTTGTTCCTGTGCTGTATCTAATCGATCCTTACTTATCTATCATGTTATTTGACGTTTGGACGGACTCCAGTAACTCTGATGAGAGATTCAAATTTCTCGGACGCAGTAGAAGCTGGAAATAGTTTTGAACGAAACAACACGTATTAGCGTTGTTCCTGTGATGTATCTAAACGATCCTTACTTATCTAACATGTTATTTAACGTTTGGATGGACTCCAGTAAGTCTGATGTGAGATACAAAGTTTTTGGACGCAGCAGGAGCTGGAAATAGTTTTAAACGAAACAACACATATTAGCGTTGTTCCTGTGCTGTATCTAATCGATCCTTACTCATCTATCATGTTATTTGACGTTTGGACGGACTCCAGTAACTCTGATGAGAGATACAAAGTTCTCGGACGCAGTAGAAGCTGGAAATAGTTTTGACCGAAACAACACGCATTAGCGTTGTTCCTGTGATGTATCTAATCGATCCTTACTCATATATCATGTTATTTGACGTTTGGATGTACTCTAGGAACTCTGATGTGAGATACAAAGATATCGGACGCAGCAGAAGCTGGAAATAGTTTTGAACGAAACAACAACTATTAGCGTTGTTCCTGTGATGTATCTAAACGATCCTTACTTATCTAACATGTTATTTGACGTTTGGATGGACACCAGTATCCCTGATGTGAGATACAAAGTTTTGGGACGCAGCAGGAGCTGGAAATAGTTTTAAACGAAACAACACGTATTAGCGTTGTTCCTGTGATGTATCTAATCGATCCTTACTCATCTATCATGTTATTTGACGTTTGGATGGGCTCCAGTAACTCTGATGAGAGATACAAAGATTTCGGACGCAGCAGAAGCTGGAAATAGTTTTGAACGAAACAACACCTATTAGCGTTGTTCCTGTGATGTATCTAAACGATCCTTACTTATCTAACATGTTATTTGACGTTTGGATGGACACCAGTATCCCTGATGTGAGATACGAAGTTCTCGGACGCAGCAGAAGCTGGAAATAGTTTTAAACGAAACAACACGTATTAGCGTTGTTCCTGTGATGTATCTAATCGATCCTTACTCATCTATCATGTTATTTGACGTTTGGACGGACTCCAGTAACTCTGATGAGAGATTCAAAGTTCTCGGACGCAGTAGAAGCTGGAAATAGTTTTAAACGAAACAACACGTATTAGCGTTGTTCCTGTGCTGTATCTAATCGATCCTTACTCATATATCATGTTACTTGGCGTTTCAATGGACTCCAGTAGCTCTGATGTGAGATACGACGTTTTCGGACGCAGCAGAAGCTGGAAATAGTATTAAACGAAACAACACGTATTAGCGTTGTTCCTGTGATGTATCTAATCGATCCTTACTTATCTATCATGTTATTTGACGTTTCGATGCACTCCAGTAACTCTGATGTGAGATACGACGTTTTCGGACGCAGCAGAAGCTGGAAATAGTTTTAAACGAAACAACACGTATTAGCGTTGTTCCTGTGATGTATCTAATCGATCCTTACTCATCTATCATGTTATTTGACGTTTGGATGGGCTCCAGTAACTCTGATGAGAGATACAAAGATTTCGGACGCAGCAGAAGCTGGAAATAGTTTTGAACGAAACAACACCTATTAGCGTTGTTCCTGTGATGTATCTAAACGATCCTTACTTATCTAACATGTTATTTGACGTTTGGATGGACACCAGTATCCCTGATGTGAGATACGAAGTTCTCGGACGCAGCAGAAGCTGGAAATAGTTTTAAACGAAACAACACGTATTAGCGTTGTTCCGGTGATGTATCTAATCGATCCTTACTCATCTATCATGTTATTTGACGTTTGGACGGACTCCAGTAACTCTGATGAGAGATTCAAAGTTCTCGGACGCAGTAGAAGCTGGAAATAGTTTTAAACGAAAGAACACGTATTAGCGTTGTTCCTGTGCTGTATCTAATCGATCCTTACTCATATATCATGTTACTTGGCGTTTCGATGGACTCCAGTAGCTCTGATGTGAGATACGACGTTTTCGGACGCAGCAGAAGCTGGAAATAGTTTTAAACGAAACAACACGTATTAGCGTTGTTCCTGTGATGTATCTAATCGATCCTTACTCATCTATCATGTTATTTGACGTTTCGATGTACTCCAGTAGCTCTGATGTGAGATACGACGTTTTCGGACGCAGCAGAAGCTGGAAATAGTTTTAAACGAAACAACACGCATTAGCGTTGTTCCTGTGATGTATCTAATCGATCCTTACTCATCTATCATGTTATTTGACGTTTGGACGGACTCCAGTAACTCTGATGTGAGATACGACGTTTTCGGACGCAGCAGTAGCTGGAAATAGTTTTAAACGAAACAACACGCATTAGCGTTGTTCCTGTGATGTATCTAATCGATCCTTACTTATCTATCATGTTATTTGACGTTAGGATGGACTCCAGTAACCCTGACGTGAGATACGATGTTCTCGGACGCAGCAGAAGCTGGAAATAGTTTTAAACGAAACAACACGCATTAGCGTTGTTCCTGTGTAGTATCTAATCGATCCTTACTCATCTATCATGTTATTTGGCGTTTCGATGGACTCCAGTAACTTTGATGTGAGATACGAAGTTCTCGGACGCAGCTGAAGCTGGAAATAGTTTCAAACGAAACAACACGTATTAGCGTTGTTCCTGTGATGTATCTAATCGATCCTTACTCATCTATCATGTTATTTGACGTTTGGACGGACTCCAGTAACTCTGATGAGATATTCAAAGTTCTCGGACGCAGTAGAAGCTGGAAATAGTTTTTAACGAAACAACACGTATTAGCGTTGTTCCTGTGATGTATCTAAACGATCCTTACTTATCTAACATGTTATTTGACGTTTGGATGGACTCCAGTAGCTCTGATGTGAGATACGAAGTTTTCGGACGCATCAGAAGCTGGAAATAGTTTTAAACGATACAACACGTATTAGCGTTGTTCCTGTGATGTATCTAATCGATCCTTACTCATCTATCATGTTATTTGACGTTTGGACGGACTCCAGTAACTCTGATGAGATATTCAAAGTTCTCGGACGCAGTAGAAGCTGGAAATAGTTTTTAACGAAACAACACGTATTAGCGTTGTTCCTGTGATGTATCTAAACGATCCTTACTTATCTAACATGTTATTTGACGTTTGGACGGACTCCAGTAACTCTGATGAGATATTCAAAGTTCTCGGACGCAGTAGAAGCTGGAAATAGTTTTTAACGAAACAACACGTATTAGCGTTGTTCCTGTGATGTATCTAAACGATCCTTACTTATCTAACATGTTATTTGACGTTTGGATGGACTCCAGTAAGTCTGATGTGTGATACAAAGTTTTTGGACGCAGCAGGAGCTGGAAATAGTTTTAAACGAAACAACACGTATTAGCGTTGTTCCTGTGATGTATCTAAACGATCCTTACTCATCTATCATGTTATTTGACGTTTCGATGGACTCCAGTAGCTCTGATGTGAGATACGACGTTTTCGAACGCAGCAGAAGCTGGAAATAGTTTTAAACGAAACAACACGCATTAGCGTTGTTCCTGTGATGTATCTAATCGATCCTTACTTATCTATCATGTTATTTGACGTTTGGATGGACTCCAGTAAACCTGACGTGAGATACGATGTTCTCGGACGCAGCATAAGCTGGAAATAGTTTTAAAAGAAACAACACGCATTAGCGTTGTTCCTGTGATGTATCTAATCGATCCTTACTTATCTATCATGTTATTTGACGTTTGGATGGACTCCAGTAACCCTGACGTGAGATACGAAGTTCTCGGACGCAGCAGAAGCTGGAAATAGTTTTAAACGAAACAACACGTATTAGCGTTGTTCCTGTGATGTATCTAATCGATCCTTACTCATCTATCATGTTATTTGACGTTTGGATGGACTCCAGTAACTCTGATGAGAGATACAAAGATTTCGGACGCAGCAGAAGCTGGATATAGTTTTGAACGAAACAACACCTATTAGCGTTGTTCCTGTGATGTATCTAAACGATCCTTACTTATCTAACATGTTATTTGACGTTTGGATGGACTCCAGTAAGTCTGATGTGAGATACAAAGTTTTGGGACGCAGCAGGAGCTGGAAATAGTTTTAAACGAAACAACAGGTATTAGCTTGTTCCTGTGCTGTATCTAATCGATCCTTACCTATCTATCATGTTATTTGACGTTTCGATGGACTCCAGTAACTTTGATGTGAGATACGAAGTTCTCGGACGCAGCTGAAGCTGGAAATAGTTTCAAACGAAACAACAGGTATTAGCGTTGTTCCTGTGATGTATCTAAACGATACTTACTCATCTATCATGTTATTTGACGTTTGGACGGACTCCAGTAACTCTGATGTGAGATACAAAGTTCTCGGACGCAGCAGAAGCTGGAAATAATTTTGAACAAAAACAACACGCATTAGCGTTGTTCCTGTGATGTATCTAAACGATCATTACTTATCTAACATGTTATTTAACGTTTGGATGGACTCCAGTAAGTCTGATGTGAGATACAAAGTTTTTGGACGCAGCAGGAGCTGGAAATAGTTTTAAACGAAACAACACGTATTAGCGTTGTTCCTGTGCTGTATCTAATCGATCCTTACTCATCTATCATGTTAATTGACGTTTGGACGGACTCCAGTAACTCTGATGTGAGATACAAAGTTCTCGGACGCAGCAGAAGCTGGAAATAATTTTGAACGAAACAACACCTATTAGCGTTGTTCCTGTGATGTATCTAAAGGATCCTTACTTATCTAACATGTTATTTGACGTTTGGATGGACTCCAGTAAGTCTGATGTGAGATAAAAAGTTTTGCGACGCAGCAGGAGCTGGAAATAGTTTTAAACGAAACAACACGTATTAGCGTTTTTCCTGTGCTGTATCTAATCGATCCTTACTTATCTATCATGTTATTTGACGTTTCGATGGACTCCAGTAACTCTGATGTGAGATACGAAGTTTTCGGACGCAGCAGAAGCTGGAAATAGTTTTAAACGAAACAACACGTATTAGCGTTGTTCCTGTGATGTATCTAATCGATCCTTACTTTTCTATCATGTTATTTGACGTTTGGATGGACTCCAGTAACCCTGACGTGAGATACGAAGTTCTCGGACGTAGCAGAAGCTGGAAATAGTTTTAAACGAAACAACACGCATTAGCGTTGTTCCTGTGATGTATCTATTCGATCCTTACTCATCTATCATGTTATTTGGCGTTTCGATGGACTCCAGTAACTTTGATGTGAGATACGAAGTTCTCGGACGCAGCTGAAGCTGGAAATAGTTTTAAATGAAACAACACGTATTAGCGTTGTTCCTGTGATGTATCTAATCGATCTTTACTCATCTATCATGTTATTTGGCGTTTCGATGGACTCCAGTAGCTCTGATGTGAGATACGACGTTTTCGGACGCAGCAGAAGCTGGAAATAGTTTTAAACGAAACAACACGCATTAGCGTTGTTCCTGTGATGTATCTAATCGATCCTTACTCATCTATCATGTTATTTGGCGTTTCGATGGACTCCAGTAACTTTGATGTGAGATACGAAGTTCTCGGACGCAGCTGAAGCTGGAAATAGTTTTAAACGAAACAACACGTATTATCGTTGTTCCTGTGATGTATCTAATCGATCTTTACTCATCTATCATGTTATTTGGCGTTTCGATGGACTCCAGTAGCTCTGATGTGAGATACGACGTTTTCGGACGCAGCAGAAGCTGGAAATAGTTTTAAACGAAACAACACGCATTAGCGTTGTTCCTGTGATGTATCTAAACGATCCTTACTCATCTATCATGTTATTTGACGTTTGGACGGACTCCAGTAACTCTGATGTGAGATACAAAGTTCTCGGACACAGCAGAAGCTGGAAATAATTTTGAACGAAACAACACGTATTAGCGTTGTTCCTGTGCTGTATCTAATCGATCCTTACTTATCTATCATGTTATTTGACGTTTCGATGGACTCCAGTAACTCTGATGTGAGATACGAAGTTTTCGGACGCAGCAGAAGCTGGAAATAGTTTTAAACGAAACAACACGCATTAGCGATGTTCCTGTGATGTATCTAAACGATCCTTACTCATCTATCATGTTATTTGACGTTTGGACGGACTCCAGTAACTCTGATGTGAGATACAAAGTTCTCGGACGCAGCAGAAGCTGGAAATAATTTTGAACGAAACAACACGTATTAGCGTTGTTCCTGTGATGTATCTAAACGATCCTTACTTATCTAACATGTTATTTAACGTTTGGATGGACTCCAGTAAGTCTGATGTGAGATACAAAGTTTTTGGACGCAGCAGGAGCTGGAAATAGTTTTAAACGAAACAACACGTATTAGCGTTGTTCCTGTGCTGTATCTAATCGATCCTTACTTATCTATCATGTTATTTAACGTTTGGATGGACTCCAGTAACCCTGACTTGAGATACAAAGTTCTCGGACGCAGCAGAAGCTGGAAATAATTTTGAACGAAACAACACCTATTAGCGTTGTTCCTGTGATGTATCTAAACGATCCTTACTTATCTAACATGTTATTTGACGTTTGGATGGACTCCAGTAAGTCTGATGTGAGATACAAAGTTTTGGGACGCAGCAGGAGCTGGAAATAGTTTTAAACGAAACAACACGTATTAGCGTTGTTCCTGTGATGTATCTAATCGATCCTTACTCACCTATCATATTATTTGACGTTTGGATGGACTCCAGTAACTCTGATGAGAGATACAAAGATTTCGGACGCAGCAGAAACTGGAAATAGTTTTGAACGAAACAACACGCATTAGCGTTGTTCCTGTGTAGTATCTAATCGATCCTTACTCATCTATCATGTTATTTGGCTTTTCGATGGACTCCAGTAACTCTGATGTGAGATACGAAGTTTTCGGACGCATCAGAAGCTGGAAATAGTTTTAAACGAAACAACACGCATTAGCGATGTTCCTGTGATGTATCTAAACGATCCTTACTCATCTATCATGTTAATTGACGTTTGGACGGACTCCAGTAACTCTGATGAGAGATACAAAGTTCTCGGACGCAGTAGAAGCTGGAAATAGTTTTGACCGAAACAACACGCATTAGCGTTGTTCCTGTGATGTATCTAATCGATCCTTACTCATCTATCATGTTATTTGACGTTTGGATGTACTCTAGGAACTCTGATGTGAGATACAAAGATATCGGACGCAGCAGAAGCTGGAAATAGTTTTGAACGAAACAACACCTATTAGCGTTGTTCCTGTGATGTATCTAAAGGATCCTTACTTATCTAACATGTTATTTGACGTTTGGATGGACTCCAGTAAGTCTGATGTGAGATAAAAAGTTTTGCGACGCAGCAGGAGCTGGAAATAGTTTTAAACGAAACAACACGTATTAGCGTTTTTCCTGTGCTGTATCTAATCGATCCTTACTTATCTATCATGTTATTTGACGTTTCGATGGACTCCAGTAACTCTGATGAGAGATACAAAGATTTCGGACGCAGCAGAAGCTGGATATAGTTTTGAACGAAACAACACCTATTAGCGTTGTTCCTGTGATGTATCTAAACGATCCTTACTTATCTAACATGTTATTTGACGTTTGGATGGACTCCAGTAAGTCTGATGTGAGATACGAAGTTCTCGGACGCAGCTGAAGCTGGAAATAGTTTCAAACGAAACAACACGTATTAGCGTTGTTCCTGTGCTGTATCTAATCGATCCTTACTCATCTATCATGTTAATTGACGTTTGGACGGACTCCAGTAACTCTGATGTGAGATACAAAGTTCTCGGACGCAGCAGAAGCTGGAAATAATTTTGAACGAAACAACACGTATTAGCGTTGTTCCTGTGATGTATCTAAACGATCCTTACTTATCTAACATGTTATTTGACGTTTGGATGGACTCCAGTAAGTCTGATGTGAGATACAAAGTTTTTGGACGCAGCAGGAGCTGGAAATAGTTTTAAACGAAACAACACGTATTAGCGTTGTTCCTGTGCTGTATCTAATCGATCCTTACTTATCTATCATGTTATTTGACGTTTCGATGGACTCCAGTAACTCTGATGTGAGATACGACGTTTTCGGACGCAGCAGAAGCTGGAAATAGTTTTAAACGAAACAACACGTATTAGCGTTGTTCCTGTGATGTATCTAATCGATCCTTACTTATCTATCATGTTATTTGACGTTTGGATGGACTCCAGTAACCCTGACGTGAGATACGAAGTTCTCGGACGCAGCAGAAGCTGGAAATAGTTTTAAACGAAACAACACGTATTAGCGTTGTTCCTGTGATGTATCTAATCGATCCTTACTCATCTATCATGTTATTTGACGTTTGGATGGACTCCAGTATCTCTGATGAGAGATACAAAGATTTCGGACGCAGCAGAAGCTGGATATAGTTTTGAACGAAACAACACCTATTAGCGTTGTTCCTGTGATGTATCTAAAGGATCCTTACTTATCTAACATGTTATTTGACGTTTGGATGGACTCCAGTAAGTCTGATGTGAGATACAAAGTTTTGGGACGCAGCAGGAGCTGGAAATAGTATTGAACGAAACAACACGTATTAGCGTCGTTCCTGTGATGTATCTAAACGATCCTTACTTATCTAACATGTTATTTGACGTTTGGATGGACTCCAGTAAGTCTGATGTGAGATACAAAGTTTTTGGACGCAGCAGGAGCTGGAAATAGTTTTAAATGAAACAACACGTATTAGCGTTGTTCCTGTGATGTATCTAATCGACCCTTACTCATATATCATGTTATTTGGCGTTTCGATGGACTCCAGTAGCTCTGATGTGAGATACGACGTTTTCGGACGCAGCAGAAGCTGGAAATAGTTTTAAACGAAACAACACGTATTAGCGTTGTTCCTGTGATGTATCTAATCGATCCTTACTTATCTATCATGTTATTTGACGTTTGGATGGACTCCAGTAAACCTGACGTGAGATACGATGTTCTCGGACGCAGCATAAGCTGGAAATAGTTTTAAACGAAACAACACGCATTAGCGTTGTTCCTGTGATGTATCTAATCGATCCTTACTTATCTATCATGTTATTTGACGTTTGGATGGACTCCAGTAACCCTGACGTGAGATACGAAGTTCTCGGACGCAGCAGAAGCTGGAAATAGTTTTAAACGAAACAACACGTATTAGCGTTGTTCCTGTGATGTATCTAATCGATCCTTACTCATCTATCATGTTATTTGACGTTTGGACGGACTCCAGTAACTCTGATGATAGATTCAAAGTTCTCGGACGCAGTAGAAGCTGGAAATAGTTTTAAACGAAACAACACGTATTAGCGTTGTTCCTGTGCTGTATCTAATCGATCCTTACTCATATATCATGTTACTTGGCGTTTCGATGGACTCCAGTAGCTCTGATGTGAGATACGACGTTTTCGGACGCAGCAGAAGCTGGAAATAGTTTTAAACGAAACAACACGTATTAGCGTTGTTCCTGTGATGTATCTAATCGATCCTTACTCATCTATCATGTTATTTGACGTTTGGACGGACTCCAGTAACTCTGATGAAAGATTCAAAGTTCTCGGACGCAGCTGAAGCTGGAAATAGTTTTAAATGAAACAACACGTATTAGCGTTGTTCCTGTGATGTATCTAATCGACCCTTACTCATCTATCATGTTATTTGGCGTTTCTTTGGACTCCAGTAGCTCTGATGTGAGATACGACGTTTTCGGACGCAGCAGGAGCTGGAAATAGTTTTAAACGAAACAACACGTATTAGCGTTGTTCCTGTGATGTATCTAATCGATCCTTACTCATCTATCATGTTATTTGACGTTTGGACGGACTCCAGTAACTCTGATGAGAGATTCAAAGTTCTCGGACGCAGTAAAAGCTGGAAATAGTTTCAAACGAAACAACACGTATTAGCGTTGTTCCTGTGCTGTATCTAATCGATCCTTACTCATCTATCATGTTATTTGGCGTTTCGATGGACTCCAGTAGCTCTGATGTGAGATACGACGTTTTCGGACGCAGCAGAAGCTGGAAATAGTTTTAAACGAAACAACACGCATTAGCGTTGTTCCTGTGATGTATCTAATCGATCCTTACTCATCTATCATGTTATTTGGCGTTTCGATGGACTCCAGTAACTTTGATGTGAGATACAAAGTTTTTGGACGCAGCAGGAGCTGGAAATAGTTTTAAAGGAAACAACACGTATTAGCGTTGTTCCTGTGATGTATCTAAACGATCCTTACTCATCTATCATGTTATTTGACGTTTGGATGGACTCCAGTAAGTCTGATGTGAGATACAAAGTTTTTGGACACAGCAGGAGCTGGAAATAGTTTTAAACGAAACAACAAGTATTTGGACGCAGCAGGAGCTGGAAATAGTTTTAAACGAAACAACACGTATTAGCGTTGTTCCTGTGTTGTATCTAAACGATCCTTACTCATCTATCATGTTATTTGACGTTTGGACGGACTCCAGTAACTCTGATGTGAGATACAAAGTTCTCGGACGCAGCAGGAGCTGGAAATAGTTTTAAACAAAACAACACGTATTAGCGTTGTTCCTGTGCTATATCTAATCGATCCTTACTCATATATCATGTTACTTGGCGTTTCGATGGACTCCAGTAGCTCTTATGTGAGATACGACGTTTTCGGACGCTGGAAATAGTTTTAAACGAAACAACACGTATTAGCGTTGTTCCTGTGATGTATCTAATCGATCCTTACTCATCTATCATGTTATTTGACGTTTGGACGGACTCCAGTAACTCTGATGAGAGATTCAAAGTTCTCGGACGCAGTAGAAGCTGGAAATAGTTTCAAACGAAACAACACGTATTAGCGTTGTTCCTGTGCTGTATCTAATCGATCCTTACTCATACATCATGTTACTTGGCGTTTCGATGGACTCCAGTAGCTCTGATGTGAGATACGACGTTTTCGGACGCAGCAGAAGCTGGAAATAGTTTTAAACGAAACAACACGCATTAGCGTTGTTCCTGTGATGTATCTAATCGATCCTTACTCATCTATCATGTTATTTGGCGTTTCGATGGACTCCAGTAACTTTGATGTGAGATACAAAGTTTTTGGACGCAGCAGGAGCTGGAAATAGTTTTAAACGAAACAACACATATTAGCGTTGTTCCTGTGATGTATCTAAACGATCCTTACTCATCTATCATGTTATTTGACGTTTGGACGGACTCCAGTAACTCTGATGAGAGATTCAAAGTTCTCGGACGCAGTAGAAGCTGGAAATAGTTTCAAACGAAACAACACGTATTAGCGTTGTTCCTGTGCTGTATCTAATCGATCCTTACTCATCTATCATGTTATTTGGCGTTTCGATGGACTCCAGTAGCTCTGATGTGAGATACGACGTTTTCGGACGCAGCAGAAGCTGGAAATAGTTTTAAACGAAACAACACGCATTAGCGTTGTTCCTGTGATGTATCTAATCGATCCTTACTCATCTATCATGTTATTTGGCGTTTCGATGGACTCCAGTAACTTTGATGTGAGATACAAAGTTTTTGGACGCAGCAGGAGCTGGAAATAGTTTTAAACGAAACAACACGTATTAGCGTTGTTCCTGTGATGTATCTAAACGATCCTTACTCATCTATCATGTTATTTGACGTTTGGATGGACTCCAGTAAGTCTGATGTGAGATACAAAGTTTTTGGACACAGCAGGAGCTGGAAATAGTTTTAAACGAAACAACAAGTATTTGGACGCAGCAGGAGCTGGAAATAGTTTTAAACGAAACAACACGTATTAGCGTTGTTCCTGTGTTGTATCTAAACGATCCTTACTCATATATCATGTTACTTGGCGTTTCGATGGACTCCAGTAGCTCTTATGTGAGATACGACGTTTTCGGACGCTGGAAATAGTTTTAAACGAAACAACACGTATTAGCGTTGTTCCTGTGATGTATCTAATCGATCCTTACTCATCTATCATGTTATTTGACGTTTGGACGGACTCCAGTAACTCTGATGAGAGATTCAAAGTTCTCGGACGCAGTAGAAGCTGGAAATAGTTTCAAACGAAACAACACGTATTAGCGTTGTTCCTGTGCTGTATCTAATCGATCCTTACTCATACATCATGTTACTTGGCGTTTCGATGGACTCCAGTAGCTCTGATGTGAGATACGACGTTTTCGGACGCAGCAGAAGCTGGAAATAGTTTTAAACGAAACAACACGCATTAGCGTTGTTCCTGTGATGTATCTAATCGATCCTTACTCATCTATCATGTTATTTGGCGTTTCGATGGACTCCAGTAACTTTGATGTGAGATACAAAGTTTTTGGACGCAGCAGGAGCTGGAAATAGTTTTAAACGAAACAACACATATTAGCGTTGTTCCTGTGATGTATCTAAACGATCCTTACTCATCTATCATGTTATTTGACGTTTGGACGGACTCCAGTAACTCTGATGTGAGATACAAAGTTCTCGGACGCAGCAGGAGCTGGAAATAGTTTTAAACGAAACAACACGTATTAGCGTTGTTCCTGTGCTCTATCTAATCGATCCTTACTCATATATCATGTTACTTGGCGTTTCGATGGACTCCAGTAGCTTTTATGTGAGATAAGACGTTTTCGGACGCAGCAGAAGCTGGAAATAGTTTTAAACGAAACAACACGCATTAGCGTTGTTCCTGTGATGTATCTATTCGATCCTTACTCATCTATCATGTTATTTGGCGTTTCGATGGACTCCAGTAACTTTGATGTGAGATACGAAGTTCTCGGACGCAGCTGAAGCTGGAAGTAGTTTTAAATGAAACAACACGTATTAGCGTTGTTCCTGTGATGTATCTAATCGATCTTTACTCATCTATCATGTTATTTGGCGTTTCGATGGACTCCAGTAGCTCTGATGTGAGATACGACGTTTTCGGACGCAGCAGAAGCTGGAAATAGTTTTAAACGAAACAACACGCATTAGCGTTGTTCCTGTGATGTATCTAATCGATCCTTACTCATCTATCATGTTATTTGGCGTTTCGATGGACTCCAGTAACTTTGATGTGAGATACGAAGTTCTCGGACGCAGCTGAAGCTGGAAATAGTTTTAAACGAAACAACACGTATTATCGTTGTTCCTGTGATGTATCTAATCGATCTTTACTCATCTATCATGTTATTTGGCGTTTCGATGGACTCCAGTAGCTCTGATGTGAGATACGACGTTTTCGGACGCAGCAGAAGCTGGAAATAGTTTTAAACGAAACAACACGCATTAGCGTTGTTCCTGTGATGTATCTAAACGATCCTTACTCATCTATCATGTTATTTGACGTTTGGACGGACTCCAGTAACTCTGATGTGAGATACAAAGTTCTCGGACACAGCAGAAGCTGGAAATAATTTTGAACGAAACAACACGTATTAGCGTTGTTCCTGTGCTGTATCTAATCGATCCTTACTTATCTATCATGTTATTTGACGTTTCGATGGACTCCAGTAACTCTGATGTGAGATACGAAGTTTTCGGACGCAGCAGAAGCTGGAAATAGTTTTAAACGAAACAACACGCATTAGCGATGTTCCTGTGATGTATCTAAACGATCCTTACTCATCTATCATGTTATTTGACGTTTGGACGGACTCCAGTAACTCTGATGTGAGATACAAAGTTCTCGGACGCAGCAGAAGCTGGAAATAATTTTGAACGAAACAACACGTATTAGCGTTGTTCCTGTGATGTATCTAAACGATCCTTACTTATCTAACATGTTATTTAACGTTTGGATGGACTCCAGTAAGTCTGATGTGAGATACAAAGTTTTTGGACGCAGCAGGAGCTGGAAATAGTTTTAAACGAAACAACACGTATTAGCGTTGTTCCTGTGCTGTATCTAATCGATCCTTACTTATCTATCATGTTATTTAACGTTTGGATGGACTCCAGTAACCCTGACTTGAGATACAAAGTTCACGGACGCAGCAGAAGCTGGAAATAATTTTGAACGAAACAACACCTATTAGCGTTGTTCCTGTGATGTATCTAAACGATCCTTACTTATCTAACATGTTATTTGACGTTTGGATGGACTCCAGTAAGTCTGATGTGAGATACAAAGTTTTGGGACGCAGCAGGAGCTGGAAATAGTTTTAAACGAAACAACACGTATTAGCGTTGTTCCTGTGATGTATCTAATCGATCCTTACTCATCTATCATATTATTTGACGTTTGGATGGACTCCAGTAACTCTGATGAGAGATACAAAGATTTCGGACGCAGCAGAAACTGGAAATAGTTTTGAACGAAACAACACGCATTAGCGTTGTTCCTGTGTAGTATCTAATCGATCCTTACTCATCTATCATGTTATTTGGCTTTTCGATGGACTCCAGTAACTCTGATGTGAGATACGAAGTTTTCGGACGCATCAGAAGCTGGAAATAGTTTTAAACGAAACAACACGCATTAGCGATGTTCCTGTGATGTATCTAAACGATCCTTACTCATCTATCATGTTAATTGACGTTTGGACGGACTCCAGTAACTCTGATGAGAGATACAAAGTTCTCGGACGCAGTAGAAGCTGGAAATAGTTTTGACCGAAACAACACGCATTAGCGTTGTTCCTGTGATGTATCTAATCGATCCTTACTCATCTATCATGTTATTTGACGTTTGGATGTACTCTAGGAACTCTGATGTGAGATACAAAGATATCGGACGCAGCAGAAGCTGGAAATAGTTTTGAACGAAACAACACCTATTAGCGTTGTTCCTGTGATGTATCTAAAGGATCCTTACTTATCTAACATGTTATTTGACGTTTGGATGGACTCCAGTAAGTCTGATGTGAGATAAAAAGTTTTGCGACGCAGCAGGAGCTGGAAATAGTTTTAAACGAAACAACACGTATTAGCGTTTTTCCTGTGCTGTATCTAATCGATCCTTACTTATCTATCATGTTATTTGACGTTTCGATGGACTCCAGTAACTCTGATGAGAGATACAAAGATTTCGGACGCAGCAGAAGCTGGATATAGTTTTGAACGAAACAACACCTATTAGCGTTGTTCCTGTGATGTATCTAAACGATCCTTACTTATCTAACATGTTATTTGACGTTTGGATGGACTCCAGTAAGTCTGATGTGAGATACAAAGTTTTGGGACGCAGCAGGAGCTGGAAATAGTTTTAAACGAAACAACAGGTATTAGCGTTGTTCCTGTGCTGTATCTAATCGATCCTTACCTATCTATCATGTTATTTGACGTTTCGATGGACTCCAGTAACTTTGATGTGAGATACGAAGTTCTCGGACGCAGCTGAAGCTGGAAATAGTTTCAAACGAAACAACAGGTATTAGCGTTGTTCCTGTGATGTATCTAAACGATACTTACTCATCTATCATGTTATTTGACGTTTGGACGGACTCCAGTAACTCTGATGTGAGATACAAAGTTCTCGGACGCAGCAGAAGCTGGAAATAATTTTGAACGAAACAACACGCATTAGCGTTGTTCCTGTGATGTATCTAAACGATCATTACTTATCTAACATGTTATTTAACGTTTGGATGGACTCCAGTAAGTCTGATGTGAGATACAAAGTTTTTGGACGCAGCAGGAGCTGGAAATAGTTTTAAACGAAACAACACGTATTAGCGTTGTTCCTGTGCTGTATCTAATCGATCCTTACTTATCTATCATGTTATTTGACGTTTCGATGGACTCCAGTAACTCTGATGTGAGATACGACGTTTTCGGACGCAGCAGAAGCTGGAAATAGTTTTAAACGAAACAACACGTATTAGCGTTGTTCCTGTGATGTATCTAATCGATCCTTACTTTTCTATCATGTTATTTGACGTTTGGATGGACTCCAGTAACCCTGACGTGAGATACGAAGTTCTCGGACGTAGCAGAAGCTGGAAATAGTTTTAAACGAAACAACACGTATTAGCGTTGTTCCTGTGATGTATCTAATCGATCCTTACTCATCTATCATGTTATTTGACGTTTCGACGGACTCCAGTAACTCTGATGTGAGATACAAAGTTATCGGACGCAGCAGAAGCTGGAAATAGTTTTGAACGAAACAACACGTATTAGCGTTGTTCCTGTGCTGTATCTAATCGATCCTTACTTATCTATCATGTTATTTGACGTTTGGATGGACTCCAGTAAGTCTGATGTGAGATACAAAGTTTTTGGACGCAGCAGGAGCTGGAAATAGTTTTAAACGAAACAACACGTATTAGCGTTGTTCCTGTGCTGTATCTAATCGATCCTTACTTATCTATCATGTTATTTGACGTTTCGATGGACTCCAGTAACTCTGATGTGAGATACGAAGTTTTCGGACGCAGCAGAAGCTGGAAATAGTTTTAAACGATACAACACGTATTAGCGTTGTTCCTGTGATGTATCTAATCGATCCTTACTCATCTATCATGTTAATTGACGTTTGGACGGACTCCAGTAACTCTGATGAGAGATTCAAAGTTCTCGGACGCAGTAGAAGCTGGAAATAGTTTTGAACGAAACAACACGTATTAGCGTTGTTCCTGTGATGTATCTAAACGATCCTTACTTATCTAACATGTTATTTGACGTTTGGATGGACTCCAGTAAGTCTGATGTGAGATACAAAGTTTTTGGACGCAGCAGGAGCTGGAAATAGTTTTAAACGAAACAACACGTATTAGCGTTGTTCCTGTGATGTATCTAAACGATCCTTACTCATCTATCATGTTATTTGACGTTTGGACAGACTCCAGTAACTCTGATGTGAGATACAAAGTTCTCGGACGCAGCAGGAGCTGGAAATAGTTTTAAACGAAACAACACGCATTAGCGTTGTTCCTGTGATGTATCTAATCGATCCTTACTCATTTATCATGTTATTTGGCGTTTCGATGGACTCCAGTAACTTTGATGTGAGATACGAAGTTCTCGGACGCAGCTGAAGCTGGAAATAGTTTCAAACGAAACAACAGGTATTAGCGTTGTTCCTGTGCTGTATCTAATCGATCCTTACTTATCTATCATGTTATTTGACGTTTCGATGGACTCCAGTAACTCTGATGTGAGCTACGAAGTTTTCGGACGCAGCAGAAGCTGGAAATAGTTTTAAACGAAACAACACGCATTAGCGATGTTCCTGTGATGTATCTAAACGATCCTTACTCATCTATCATGTTATTTGACGTTTGGACGGACTCCAGTAACTCTGATGTGAGATACAAAGTTCTCGGACGCAGCAGAAGCTGGAAATAGTTTTGAACGAAACAACACGTATTAGCGTTGTTCCTGTGATGTATCTAAACGATCCTTACTTATCTAACATGTTATTTGACGTTTGGATGGACTCCAGTAAGTCTGATGTGAGATACAAAGTTTTTGGACGCAGCAGGAGCTGGAAATAGTTTTAAACGAAACAACACGTATTAGCGTTGTTCCTGTGCTGTATCTAATCGATCCTTACTTATCTATCATGTTATTTGACGTTTCGATGGACTCCAGTAACTCTGATGTGAGATACGACGTTTTCGGACGCAGCAGAAGCTGGAAATAGTTTTAAACGAAACAACACGTATTAGCGTTGTTCCTGTGATGTATCTAATCGATCCTTACTTATCTATCATGTTATTTGACGTTTGGATGGACTCCAGTAACCCTGACGTGAGATACGAAGTTCTCGGACGCAGCAGAAGCTGGAAATAGTTTTAAACGAAACAACACGTATTAGCGTTGTTCCTGTGATGTATCTAATCGATCCTTACTCATCTATCATGTTATTTGACGTTTGGATGGACTCCAGTATCTCTGATGAGAGATACAAAGATTTCGGACGCAGCAGAAGCTGGATATAGTTTTGAACGAAACAACACCTATTAGCGTTGTTCCTGTGATGTATCTAAAGGATCCTTACTTATCTAACATGTTATTTGACGTTTGGATGGACTCCAGTAAGTCTGATGTGAGATACAAAGTTTTGGGACGCAGCAGGAGCTGGAAATAGTTTTGAACGAAACAACACGTATTAGCGTCGTTCCTGTGATGTATCTAAACGATCCTTACTTATCTAACATGTTATTTGACGTTTGGATGGACTCCAGTAAGTCTGATGTGAGATAAAAAGTTTTTGGACGCAGCAGGAGCTGGAAATAGTTTTAAACGAAACAACACGTATTAGCGTTGTTCCTGTGCTGTATCTAATCGATCCTTACTCATATATCATGTTATTTGGCGTTTCGATGGACTCCAGTAGCTCTGATGTGAGATACGACGTTTTCGGACGCAGCAGAAGCTGGAAAGAGTTTTAAACGAAACAACACGCATTAGCGTTGTTCCTGTGATGTATCTAATCGATCCTTACTTATCTATCATGTTATTTGACGTTTGGATGGACTCCAGTAAACCTGACGTGAGATACGATGTTCTCGGACGCAGCATAAGCTGGAAATAGTTTTAAACGAAACAACACGCATTAGCGTTGTTCCTGTGATGTATCTAATCGATCCTTACTTATCTATCATGTTATTTGACGTTTGGATGGACTCCAGTAAACCTGACGTGAGATACGATGTTCTCGGACGCAGCAGGAGCTGGAAATAGTTTTAAACGAAACAACACGTATTAGCGTTGTTCCTGTGCTGTATCTAATCGATCCTTACTCATATATCATGTTATTTGGCGTTTCGATGGACTCCAGTAGCTCTGATGTGAGATACGACGTTTTCGGACGCAGCAGAAGCTGGAAATAGTTTTAAACGAAACAACACGTATTAGCGTTGTTCCTGTGATGTATCTAATCGATCCTTACTCATCTATCATGTTATTTGACGTTTGGACGGACTCCAGTAACTCTGATGAAAGATTCAAAGTTCTCGGACGCAGCTGAAGCTGGAAATAGTTTTAAATGAAACAACACGTATTAGCGTTGTTCCTGTGATGTATCTAATCGACCCTTACTCATCTATCATGTTATTTGGCGTTTCTTTGGACTCCAGTAGCTCTGATGTGAGATACGACGTTTTCGGACGCAGCAGGAGCTGGAAATAGTTTTAAACGAAACAACACGTATTAGCGTTGTTCCTGTGATGTATCTAATCGATCCTTACTCATCTATCATGTTATTTGACGTTTGGACGGACTCCAGTAACTCTGATGAGAGATTCAAAGTTCTCGGACGCAGTAGAAGCTGGAAATAGTTTCAAACGAAACAACACGTATTAGCGTTGTTCCTGTGCTGTATCTAATCGATCCTTACTCATCTATCATGTTATTTGGCGTTTCGATGGACTCCAGTAGCTCTGATGTGAGATACGACGTTTTCGGACGCAGCAGAAGCTGGAAATAGTTTTAAACGAAACAACACGCATTAGCGTTGTTCCTGTGATGTATCTAATCGGTCCTTACTCATCTATCATGTTATTTGGCGTTTCGATGGACTCCAGTAACTTTGATGTGAGATACAAAGTTTTTGGACGCAGCAGGAGCTGGAAATAGTTTTAAACGAAACAACACGTATTAGCGTTGTTCCTGTGATGTATCTAAACGATCCTTACTCATCTATCATGTTATTTGACGTTTGGATGGACTCCAGTAAGTCTGATGTGAGATACAAAGTTTTTGGACACAGCAGGAGCTGGAAATAGTTTTAAACGAAACAACAAGTATTTGGACGCAGCAGGAGCTGGAAATAGTTTTAAACGAAACAACACGTATTAGCGTTGTTCCTGTGTTGTATCTAAACGATCCTTACTCATCTATCATGTTATTTGACGTTTGGACGGACTCCAGTAACTCTGATGTGAGATACAAAGTTCTCGGACGCAGCAGGAGCTGGAAATAGTTTTAAACAAAACAACACGTATTAGCGTTGTTCCTGTGCTATATCTAATCGATCCTTACTCATATATCATGTTACTTGGCGTTTCGATGGACTCCAGTATCTCTTATGTGAGATACGACGTTTTCGGACGCTGGAAATAGTTTTAAACGAAACAACACGTATTAGCGTTGTTCCTGTGATGTATCTAATCGATCCTTACTCATCTATCATGTTATTTGACGTTTGGACGGACTCCAGTAACTCTGATGAGAGATTCAAAGTTCTCGGACGCAGTAGAAGCTGGAAATAGTTTCAAACGAAACAACACGTATTAGCGTTGTTCCTGTGCTGTATCTAATCGATCCTTACTCATACATCATGTTACTTGGCGTTTCGATGGACTCCAGTAGCTCTGATGTGAGATACGACGTTTTCGGACGCAGCAGAAGCTGGAAATAGTTTTAAACGAAACAACACGCATTAGCGTTGTTCCTGTGATGTATCTAATCGATCCTTACTCATCTATCATGTTATTTGGCGTTTCGATGGACTCCAGTAACTTTGATGTGAGATACAAAGTTTTTGGACGCAGCAGGAGCTGGAAATAGTTTTAAACGAAACAACACATATTAGCGTTGTTCCTGTGATGTATCTAAACGATCCATACTCATCTATCATGTTATTTGACGTTTGGACGGACTCCAGTAACTCTGATGTGAGATACAAAGTTCTCGGACGCAGCAGGAGCTGGAAATAGTTTTAAACGAAACAACACGTATTAGCGTTGTTCCTGTGCTCTATCTAATCGATCCTTACTCATATATCATGTTACTTGGCGTTTCGATGGACTCCAGTAGCTTTTATGTGAGATAAGACGTTTTCGGACGCAGCAGAAGCTGGAAATAGTTTTAAACGAAACAACACGCATTAGCGTTGTTCCTGTGATGTATCTATTCGATCCTTACTCATCTATCATGTTATTTGGCGTTTCGATGGACTCCAGTAACTTTGATGTGAGATACGAAGTTCTCGGACGCAGCTGAAGCTGGAAATAGTTTTAAATGAAACAACACGTATTAGCGTTGTTCCTGTGATGTATCTAATCGATCTTTACTCATCTATCATGTTATTTGGCGTTTCGATGGACTCCAGTAGCTCTGATGTGAGATACGACGTTTTCGGACGCAGCAGAAGCTGGAAATAGTTTTAAACGAAACAACACGCATTAGCGTTGTTCCTGTGATGTATCTAATCGATCCTTACTCATCTATCATGTTATTTGGCGTTTCGATGGACTCCAGTAACTTTGATGTGAGATACGAAGTTCTCGGACGCAGCTGAAGCTGGAAATAGTTTTAAACGAAACAACACGTATTATCGTTGTTCCTGTGATGTATCTAATCGATCTTTACTCATCTATCATGTTATTTGGCGTTTCGATGGACTCCAGTAGCTCTGATGTGAGATACGACGTTTTCGGACGCAGCAGAAGCTGGAAATAGTTTTAAACGAAACAACACGCATTAGCGTTGTTCCTGTGATGTATCTAAACGATCCTTACTCATCTATCATGTTATTTGACGTTTGGACGGACTCCAGTAACTCTGATGTGAGATACAAAGTTCTCGGACACAGCAGAAGCTGGAAATAATTTTGAACGAAACAACACGTATTAGCGTTGTTCCTGTGCTGTATCTAATCGATCCTTACTTATCTATCATGTTATTTGACGTTTCGATGGACTCCAGTAACTCTGATGTGAGATACGAAGTTTTCGGACGCAGCAGAAGCTGGAAATAGTTTTAAACGAAACAACACGCATTAGCGATGTTCCTGTGATGTATCTAAACGATCCTTACTCATCTATCATGTTATTTGACGTTTGGACGGACTCCAGTAACTCTGATGTGAGATACAAAGTTCTCGGACGCAGCAGAAGCTGGAAATAATTTTGAACGAAACAACACGTATTAGCGTTGTTCCTGTGATGTATCTAAACGATCCTTACTTATCTAACATGTTATTTAACGTTTGGATGGACTCCAGTAAGTCTGATGTGAGATACAAAGTTTTTGGACGCAGCAGGAGCTGGAAATAGTTTTAAACGAAACAACACGAATTAGCGTTGTTCCTGTGCTGTATCTAATCGATCCTTACTTATCTATCATGTTATTTAACGTTTGGATGGACTCCAGTAACCCTGACTTGAGATACAAAGTTCTCGTACGCAGCAGAAGCTGGAAATAATTTTGAACGAAACAACACCTATTAGCGTTGTTCCTGTGATGTATCTAAACGATCCTTACTTATCTAACATGTTATTTGACGTTTGGATGGACTCCAGTAAGTCTGATGTGAGATACAAAGTTTTGAGACGCAGCAGGAGCTGGAAATAGTTTTAAACGAAACAACACGTATTAGCGTTGTTCCTGTGATGTATCTAATCGATCCTTACTCATCTATCATATTATTTGACGTTTGGATGGACTCCAGTAACTCTGATGAGAGATACAAAGATTTCGGACGCAGCAGAAACTGGAAATAGTTTTGAACGAAACAACACGCATTAGCGTTGTTCCTGTGTAGTATCTAATCGATCCTTACTCATCTATCATGTTATTTGGCTTTTCGATGGACTCCAGTAACTCTGATGTGAGATACGAAGTTTTCGGACGCATCAGAAGCTGGAAATAGTTTTAAACGAAACAACACGCATTAGCGATGTTCCTGTGATGTATCTAAACGATCCTTACTCATCTATCATGTTAATTGACGTTTGGACGGACTCCAGTAACTCTGATGAGAGATACAAAGTTCTCGGACGCAGTAGAAGCTGGAAATAGTTTTGACCGAAACAACACGCATTAGCGTTGTTCCTGTGATGTATCTAATCGATCCTTACTCATCTATCATGTTATTTGACGTTTGGATGTACTCTAGGAACTCTGATGTGAGATACAAAGATATCGGACGCAGCAGAAGCTGGAAATAGTTTTGAACGAAACAACACCTATTAGCGTTGTTCCTGTGATGTATCTAAAGGATCCTTACTTATCTAACATGTTATTTGACGTTTGGATGGACTCCAGTATGTCTGATGTGAGATAAAAAGTTTTGCGACGCAGCAGGAGCTGGAAATAGTTTTAAACGAAACAACACGTATTAGCGTTTTTCCTGTGCTGTATCTAATCGATCCTTACTTATCTATCATGTTATTTGACGTTTCGATGGACTCCAGTAACTCTGATGAGAGATACAAAGATTTCGGACGCAGCAGAAGCTGGATATAGTTTTGAACGAAACAACACCTATTAGCGTTGTTCCTGTGATGTATCTAAACGATCCTTACTTATCTAACATGTTATTTGACGTTTGGATGGACTCCAGTAAGTCTGATGTGAGATACAAAGTTTTGGGACGCAGCAGGAGCTGGAAATAGTTTTAAACGAAACAACAGGTATTAGCGTTGTTCCTGTGCTGTATCTAATCGATCCTTACCTATCTATCATGTTATTTGACGTTTCGATGGACTCCAGTAACTTTGATGTGAGATACGAAGTTCTCGGACGCAGCTGAAGCTGGAAATAGTTTCAAACGAAACAACAGGTATTAGCGTTGTTCCTGTGATGTATCTAAACGATACTTACTCATCTATCATGTTATTTGACGTTTGGACGGACTCCAGTAACTCTGATGTGAGATACAAAGTTCTCGGACGCAGCAGAAGCTGGAAATAATTTTGAACGAAACAACACGTATTAGCGTTGTTCCTGTGATGTATCTAAACGATCCTTACTTATCTAACATGTTATTTAACGTTTGGATGGACTCCAGTAAGTCTGATGTGAGATACAAAGTTTTTGGACGCAGCAGGAGCTGGAAATAGTTTTAAACGAAACAACACGAATTAGCGTTGTTCCTGTGCTGTATCTAATCGATCCTTACTTATCTATCATGTTATTTAACGTTTGGATGGACTCCAGTAACCCTGACTTGAGATACAAAGTTCTCGTACGCAGCAGAAGCTGGAAATAATTTTGAACGAAACAACACCTATTAGCGTTGTTCCTGTGATGTATCTAAACGATCCTTACTTATCTAACATGTTATTTGACGTTTGGATGGACTCCAGTAAGTCTGATGTGAGATACAAAGTTTTGAGACGCAGCAGGAGCTGGAAATAGTTTTAAACGAAACAACACGTATTAGCGTTGTTCCTGTGATGTATCTAATCGATCCTTACTCATCTATCATATTATTTGACGTTTGGATGGACTCCAGTAACTCTGATGAGAGATACAAAGATTTCGGACGCAGCAGAAACTGGAAATAGTTTTGAACGAAACAACACGCATTAGCGTTGTTCCTGTGTAGTATCTAATCGATCCTTACTCATCTATCATGTTATTTGGCTTTTCGATGGACTCCAGTAACTCTGATGTGAGATACGAAGTTTTCGGACGCATCAGAAGCTGGAAATAGTTTTAAACGAAACAACACGCATTAGCGATGTTCCTGTGATGTATCTAAACGATCCTTACTCATCTATCATGTTAATTGACGTTTGGACGGACTCCAGTAACTCTGATGAGAGATACAAAGTTCTCGGACGCAGTAGAAGCTGGAAATAGTTTTGACCGAAACAACACGCATTAGCGTTGTTCCTGTGATGTATCTAATCGATCCTTACTCATCTATCATGTTATTTGACGTTTGGATGTACTCTAGGAACTCTGATGTGAGATACAAAGATATCGGACGCAGCAGAAGCTGGAAATAGTTTTGAACGAAACAACACCTATTAGCGTTGTTCCTGTGATGTATCTAAAGGATCCTTACTTATCTAACATGTTATTTGACGTTTGGATGGACTCCAGTATGTCTGATGTGAGATAAAAAGTTTTGCGACGCAGCAGGAGCTGGAAATAGTTTTAAACGAAACAACACGTATTAGCGTTTTTCCTGTGCTGTATCTAATCGATCCTTACTTATCTATCATGTTATTTGACGTTTCGATGGACTCCAGTAACTCTGATGAGAGATACAAAGATCTCGGACGCAGCAGAAGCTGGATATAGTTTTGAACGAAACAACACCTATTAGCGTTGTTCCTGTGATGTATCTAAACGATCCTTACTTATCTAACATGTTATTTGACGTTTGGATGGACTCCAGTAAGTCTGATGTGAGATACAAAGTTTTGGGACGCAGCAGGAGCTGGAAATAGTTTTAAACGAAACAACAGGTATTAGCGTTGTTCCTGTGCTGTATCTAATCGATCCTTACCTATCTATCATGTTATTTGACGTTTCGATGGACTCCAGTAACTTTGATGTGAGATACGAAGTTCTCGGACGCAGCTGAAGCTGGAAATAGTTTCAAACGAAACAACAGGTATTAGCGTTGTTCCTGTGATGTATCTAAACGATACTTACTCATCTATCATGTTATTTGACGTTTGGACGGACTCCAGTAACTCTGATGTGAGATACAAAGTTCTCGGACGCAGCAGAAGCTGGAAATAATTTTGAACGAAACAACACGCATTAGCGTTGTTCCTGTGATGTATCTAAACGATCATTACTTATCTAACATGTTATTTAACGTTTGGATGGACTCCAGTAAGTCTGATGTGAGATACAAAGTTTTTGGACGCAGCAGGAGCTGGAAATAGTTTTAAACGAAACAACACGTATTAGCGTTGTTCCTGTGCTGTATCTAATCGATCCTTACTTATCTATCATGTTATTTGACGTTTCGATGGACTCCAGTAACTCTGATGTGAGATACGACGTTTTCGGACGCAGCAGAAGCTGGAAATAGTTTTAAACGAAACAACACGTATTAGCGTTGTTCCTGTGATGTATCTAATCGATCCTTACTTTTCTATCATGTTATTTGACGTTTGGATGGACTCCAGTAACCCTGACGTGAGATACGAAGTTCTCGGACGTAGCAGAAGCTGGAAATAGTTTTAAACGAAACAACACGTATTAGCGTTGTTCCTGTGATGTATCTAAACGATCCTTACTCATCTATCATGTTAATTGACGTTTGGACGGACTCCAGTAACTCTGATGTGAGATACAAATTTCTCGGACGCAGCAGAAGCTGGAAATAATTTTGAACGAAACAACACCTATTAGCGTTGTTCCTGTGATGTATCTAAAGGATCCTTACTTATCTAACATGTTATTTGACGTTTGGATGGACTCCAGTAAGTCTGATGTGAGATAAAAAGTTTTGCGACGCAGCAGGAGCTGGAAATAGTTTTAAACGAAACAACACGTATTAGCGTTTTTCCTGTGCTGTATCTAATCGATCCTTACTTATCTATCATGTTATTTGACGTTTCGATGGACTCCAGTAACTCTGATGTGAGATACGAAGTTTTCGGACGCAGCAGGAGCTGGAAATAGTTTTAAACGAAACAACACGTATTAGCGTTGTTCCTGTGATGTATCTAAACGATCCTTACTCATCTATCATGTTAATTGACGTTTGGACGGACTAAAGTAACTCTGATGTGAGATACAAAGTTCTCGGACGCAGCAGAAGCTGGAAATAATTTTGAACGAAACAACACCTATTAGCGTTGTTCCTGTGATGTATCTAAAGGATCCTTACTTATCTAACATGTTATTTGACGTTTGGATGGACTCCAGTAAGTCTGATGTGAGATACAAAGTTTTTGGACGCAGCAGGAGCTGGAAATAGTTTTAAACGAAACAACACGTATTAGCGTTGTTCCTGTGATGTATCTAAACGATCCTTACTCATCTATCATGTTATTTGACGTTTGGACAGACTCCAGTAACTCTGATGTGAGATACAAAGTTCTCGGACGCAGCAGGAGCTGGAAATAGTTTTAAACGAAACAACACGCATTAGCGTTGTTCCTGTGATGTATCTAATCGATCCTTACTCATTTATCATGTTATTTGGCGTTTCGATGGACTCCAGTAACTTTGATGTGAGATACGAAGTTCTCGGACGCAGCTGAAGCTGGAAATAGTTTCAAACGAAACAACAGGTATTAGCGTTGTTCCTGTGCTGTATCTAATCGATCCTTACTTATCTATCATGTTATTTGACGTTTCGATGGACTCCAGTAACTCTGATGTGAGCTACGAAGTTTTCGGACGCAGCAGAAGCTGGAAATAGTTTTAAACGAAACAACACGCATTAGCGATGTTCCTGTGATGTATCTAAACGATCCTTACTCATCTATCATGTTATTTGGCGTTTCGATGGACTCCAGTAGCTCTGATGTGAGATACGACGTTTTCGGACGCAGCAGAAGCTGGAAATAGTTTTAAACGAAACAACACGCATTAGCGTTGTTCCTGTGATGTATCTAATCGATCCTTACTCATCTATTATGTTATTTGACGTTTGGACGGACTCCAGTAACTCTGATGTGAGATACAAAGTTCTCGGACGCAGCAGAAGCTTGAAATAGTTTTGAACGAAACAACACGTATTAGCGTTGTTCCTGTGATGTATCTAAACGATCCTTACTTATCTAACATGTTATTTGACGTTTGGATGGACTCCAGTAAGTCTGATGTGAGATACAAAGTTTTTGGACGCAGCAGGAGCTGGAAATAGTTTTAAACGAAACAACACGTATTAGCGTTGTTCCTGTGCTGTATCTAATCGATCCTTACTTATCTATCATGTTATTTGACGTTTCGATGGACTCCAGTAACTCTGATGTGAGATACGACGTTTTCGGACGCAGCAGAAGCTGGAAATAGTTTTAAACGAAACAACACGTATTAGCGTTGTTCCTGTGATGTATCTAATCGATCCTTACTTATCTATCATGTTATTTGACGTTTGGATGGACTCCAGTAACCCTGACGTGAGATACGAAGTTCTCGGACGCAGCAGAAGCTGGAAATAGTTTTAAACGAAACAACACGTATTAGCGTTGTTCCTGTGATGTATCTAATCGATCCTTACTCATCTATCATGTTATTTGACGTTTGGATGGACTCCAGTATCTCTGATGAGAGATACAAAGATTTCGGACGCAGCAGAAGCTGGATATAGTTTTGAACGAAACAACACCTATTAGCGTTGTTCCTGTGATGTATCTAAAGGATCCTTACTTATCTAACATGTTATTTGACGTTTGGATGGACTCCAGTAAGTCTGATGTGAGATACAAAGTTTTGGGACGCAGCAGGAGCTGGAAATAGTTTTGAACGAAACAACACGTATTAGCGTCGTTCCTGTGATGTATCTAAACGATCCTTACTTATCTAACATGTTATTTGACGTTTGGATGGACTCCAGTAAGTCTGATGTGAGATACAAAGTTTTTGGACGCAGCAGGAGCTGGAAATAGTTTTAAACGAAACAACACGTATTAGCGTTGTTCCTGTGCTGTATCTAATCGATCCTTACTCATATATCATGTTATTTGGCGTTTCGATGGACTCCAGTAGCTCTGATGTGAGATACGACGTTTTCGGACGCAGCAGAAGCTGGAAAGAGTTTTAAACGAAACAACACGCATTAGCGTTGTTCCTGTGATGTATCTAATCGATCCTTACTTATCTATCATGTTATTTGACGTTTGGATGGACTCCAGTAAACCTGACGTGAGATACGATGTTCTCGGACGCAGCATAAGCTGGAAATAGTTTTAAACGAAACAACACGCATTAGCGTTGTTCCTGTGATGTATCTAATCGATCCTCACTTATCTATCATGTTATTTGACGTTTGGATGGACTCCAGTAACCCTGACGTGAGATACGAAGTTCTCGGACGCAGCAGAAGCTGGAAATAGTTTTAAACGAAACAACACGTATTAGCGTTGTTCCTGTGATGTATCTAATCGATCCTTACTCATCTATCATGTTATTTGACGTTTGGACGGACTCCAGTAACTCTGATGATAGATTCAAAGTTCTCGGACGCAGTAGAAGCTGGAAATAGTTTTAAACGAAACAACACGTATTAGCGTTGTTCCTGTGCTGTATCTAATCGATCCTTACTCATATATCATGTTACTTGGCGTTTCGATGGACTCCAGTAGCTCTGATGTGAGATACGACGTTTTCGGACGCAGCAGAAGCTGGAAATAGTTTTAAACGAAACAACACGTATTAGCGTTGTTCCTGTGATGTATCTAATCGATCCTTACTCATCTATCATGTTATTTGACGTTTGGACGGACTCCAGTAACTCTGATGAAAGATTCAAAGTTCTCGGACGCAGCTGAAGCTGGAAATAGTTTTAAATGAAACAACACGTATTAGCGTTGTTCCTGTGATGTATCTAATCGACCCTTACTCATCTATCATGTTATTTGGCGTTTCTTTGGACTCCAGTAGCTCTGATGTGAGATACGACGTTTTCGGACGCAGCAGGAGCTGGAAATAGTTTTAAACGAAACAACACGTATTAGCGTTGTTCCTGTGATGTATCTAATCGATCCTTACTCATCTATCATGTTATTTGACGTTTGGACGGACTCCAGTAACTCTGATGAGAGATTCAAAGTTCTCGGACGCAGTAGAAGCTGGAAATAGTTTCAAACGAAACAACACGTATTAGCGTTGTTCCTGTGCTGTATCTAATCGATCCTTACTCATCTATCATGATATTTGGCGTTTCGATGGACTCCAGTAGCTCTGATGTGAGATACGACGTTTTCGGACGCAGCAGAAGCTGGAAATAGTTTTAAACGAAACAACACGCATTAGCGTTGTTCCTGTGATGTATCTAATCGATCCTTACTCATCTATCATGTTATTTGGCGTTTCGATGGACTCCAGTAACTTTGATGTGAGATACAAAGTTTTTGGACGCAGCAGGAGCTGGAAATAGTTTTAAACGAAACAACACGTATTAGCGTTGTTCCTGTGATGTATCTAAACGATCCTTACTCATCTATCATGTTATTTGACGTTTGGATGGACTCCAGTAAGTCTGATGTGAGATACAAAGTTTTTGGACACAGCAGAAGCTGGAAATAGTTTTAAACGAAACAACAAGTATTTGGACGCAGCAGGAGCTGGAAATAGTTTTAAACGAAACAACACGTATTAGCGTTGTTCCTGTGTTGTATCTAAACGATCCTTACTCATCTATCATGTTATTTGACGTTTGGACGGACTCCAGTAACTCTGATGTGAGATACAAAGTTCTCGGACGCAGCAGGAGCTGGAAATAGTTTTAAACAAAACAACACGTATTAGCGTTGTTCCTGTGCTATATCTAATCGATCCTTACTCATATATCATGTTACTTGGCGTTTCGATGGACTCCAGTAGCTCTTATGTGAGATACGACGTTTTCGGACGCTGGAAATAGTTTTAAACGAAACAACACGTATTAGCGTTGTTCCTGTGATGTATCTAATCGATCCTTACTCATCTATCATGTTATTTGACGTTTGGACGGACTCCAGTAACTCTGATGAGAGATTCAAAGTTCTCGGACGCAGTAGAAGCTGGAAATAGTTTCAAACGAAACAACACGTATTAGCGTTGTTCCTGTGCTGTATCTAATCGATCCTTACTCATACATCATGTTACTTGGCGTTTCGATGGACTCCAGTAGCTCTGATGTGAGATACGACGTTTTCGGACGCAGCAGAAGCTGGAAATAGTTTTAAACGAAACAACACGCATTAGCGTTGTTCCTGTGATGTATCTAATCGATCCTTACTCATCTATCATGTTATTTGGCGTTTCGATGGACTCCAGTAACTTTGATGTGAGATACAAAGTTTTTGGACGCAGCAGGAGCTGGAAATAGTTTTAAACGAAACAACACATATTAGCGTTGTTCCTGTGATGTATCTAAACGATCCTTACTCATCTATCATGTTATTTGACGTTTGGACGGACTCCAGTAACTCTGATGTGAGATACAAAGTTCTCGGACGCAGCAGGAGCTGGAAATAGTTTTAAACGAAACAACACGTATTAGCGTTGTTCCTGTGCTCTATCTAATCGATCCTTACTCATATATCATGTTACTTGGCGTTTCGATGGACTCCAGTAGCTTTTATGTGAGATAAGACGTTTTCGGACGCAGCAGAAGCTGGAAATAGTTTTAAACGAAACAACACGCATTAGCGTTGTTCCTGTGATGTATCTATTTGATCCTTACTCATCCATCATGTTATTTGGCGTTTCGATGGACTCCAGTAACTTTGATGTGAGATACGAAGTTCTCGGACGCAGCTGAAGCTGGAAATAGTTTTAAATGAAACAACACGTATTAGCGTTGTTCCTGTGATGTATCTAATCGATCTTTACTCATCTATCATGTTATTTGGCGTTTCGATGGACTCCAGTAGCTCTGATGTGAGATACGACGTTTTCGGACGCAGCAGAAGCTGGAAATAGTTTTAAACGAAACAACACGCATTAGCGTTGTTCCTGTGATGTATCTAATCGATCCTTACTCATCTATCATGTTATTTGGCGTTTCGATGGACTCCAGTAACTTTGATGTGAGATACGAAGTTCTCGGACGCAGCTGAAGCTGGAAATAGTTTTAAACGAAACAACACGTATTATCGTTGTTCCTGTGATGTATCTAATCGATCTTTACTCATCTATCATGTTATTTGGCGTTTCGATGGACTCCAGTAGCTCTGATGTGAGATACGACGTTTTCGGACGCAGCAGAAGCTGGAAATAGTTTTAAACGAAACAACACGCATTAGCGTTGTTCCTGTGATGTATCTAAACGATCCTTACTCATCTATCATGTTATTTGACGTTTGGACGGACTCCAGTAACTCTGATGTGAGATACAAAGTTCTCGGACACAGCAGAAGCTGGAAATAGTTTTAAACGAAACAACACGTATTATCGTTGTTCCTGTGATGTATCTAATCGATCTTTACTCATCTATCATGTTATTTGGCGTTTCGATGGACTCCAGTAGCTCTGATGTGAGATACGACGTTTTCGGACGCAGCAGAAGCTGGAAATAGTTTTAAACGAAACAACACGCATTAGCAATGTTCCTGTGATGTATCTAATCGATCCTTACTCATCTATCATGTTATTTTACGTTTGGATGGACTCCAGTAACTCTGATGAGAGATACAAAGATTTCGGACGCAGCAGAAGCTGGAAATAGTTTTGAACGAAACGACACATATTAGCGTTGTTCCTGTGATGTATCTAAACGATCCTTACTTATCTAACATGTTATTTGACGTTTGGATGGACTCCAGTAGCTCTGATGTAAGATACAAAGATTTCGGACGCAGCAGAAGCTGGAAATAGTTTTGAACGAAACAACACGTATTAGCGTTGTTCCTGTGATGTATCTAAACGATCCTTACTTATCTATCATGTTATTTGACGTTTCGATGGACTCCAGTAACCCTGACGTGAGATACGATGTTCTCGGACGCAGCAGAAGCTGGAAATAGTTTTGAACGAAACAACACGCATTAGCGTTGTTCCTGTGATGTATCTAATCGATCCTTACTCATCTATCATGTTATTTGGCGTTTCGATGGACTCCAGTAACTTTGATGTGAGATACGAAGTTCTCGGACGCAGCTGAAGCTGGAAATAGTTTTAAATGCAACAACACGTATTAGCGTTGTTCCTGTGATGTATCTAATCGATCCTTACTCATCTATCATGTTATTTGACGTTTGGACGGACTCCAGTAACTCTGATGAGAGATACGAAGTTCTCGGACGCAGTAGAAGCTGGAAATAGTTTTGAACGAAAGAACACGTATTAGCGTTGTTCCTGTGATGTATCTAAACGATCCTTACTTATCTAACATGTTATTTGACGTTTGGATGGACTCCAGTAAGTCTGATGTGAGATACAAAGTTTTTGGACGCAGCAGGAACTGGAAATAGTTTTAAACGAAACAACACGTATTAGCGTTGTTCCTGTGCTGTATCTAATCGATCCTTACTCATATATCATGTTACTTGGCGTTTCGATGGACTCCAGTAGCTCTGATGTGAGATACGAAGTTTTCGGACGCAGCAGAAGCTGGAAATAGTTTTAAACGAAGCAACACGCATTAGCGTTGTTCCTGTGATGTATCTAATCGATCCTTACTCATCTATTATGTTATTTGGCATTTCGATGGACTCCAGTAACTTTGATGTGAGATACGAAGTTCTCGGACGCAGCTGAAGCTGGAAATAGTTTTAAATGAAACAACACGTATTAGCGTTGTTCCTGTGATGTATCTAATCGATCCTTACTCATCTATCATGTTATTTGGCGTTTCGATGGACTCCAGTAGCTCTGATGTGAGATACGACGTTTTCGGACGCAGCAGAAGCTGGAAATAGTTTTAAACGAAACAACACGCATTAGCGTTGTTCCTGTGATGTATCTAATCGATCCTTACTCATCTATTATGTTATTTGGCATTTCGATGGACTCCAGTAACTTTGATGTGAGATACGAAGTTCTCGGACGCAGCTGAAGCTGGAAATAGTTTTGAATGAAACAACACGTATTAGCGTTGTTCCTGTGATGTATCTAATCGATCCTTACTCATCTATCATGTTATTTGGCGTTTCGATGGACTTCAGTAGCTCTGATGTGAGATACGAAGTTTTCGGACGCAGCAGAAGCTGGAAATAATTTTAAACGAAGCAACACGCATTAGCGTTGTTCCTGTGATGTATCTAATCGATCCTTACTCATCTATCATGTTATTTGGCTTTTCGATGGACTCCAGTAACTTTGATGTGAGATACGAAGTTCTCGGACGCAGCTGAAGCTGGAAATAGTTTTAAATGAAACAACACGTATTAGCGTTGTTCCTGTGATGTATCTAATCGATCCTTACTCATCTATCATGTTATTTGGCGTTTCGATGAACTCCAGTAGCTCTGATGTGAGATACGACGTTTTCTGAGGCAGCAGAAGCTGGAAATAGTTATAAGCGAAACAACACCCATTAGCGTTGTTCCTGTGATGTATCTAATCGATCCTTACTCATCTATCATGTTATTTGACGTTTGCATGGACTCCAGTAACCCTGACGGGAGATACGATGTTCTCGGACGCAGCAGAAGCTGGAAACAGTTTTAAACGAAACAACACGCATTAGCGTTGTTCCTGTGTAGTATCTAATCGATCCTTACTTATCTATCATGTTATTTGACATTTCGATGGACTCCAGTAAGTCTGATGTGATATACGACGTTTTCGGACGCAGCAGCAGCTGGAAATAGTTTTAAACGAAACAACACGCATTAGCGTTGTTCCTGTGATGTATCTAATCGATCCTTACTCATCTATCATGTTATTTGGCGTTTCGATGGAATCCAGTAACTTAGATGTGAGATACGAAGTTCTCGGACGGAGCTGAAGCTAGAAATAGTTTGAAACGAAACAACACGCATTAGCGTTGTTCCTGTGATGTATCTAATCGATCCTTACTCATCTATCATGTTATTTGACGTTTGGACGGACTCCAGTAACTCTGATGTGAGATACAAAGTTATCGGACGCAGCAGAAGCTAGAAATAGTTTTGAACGAAACAACACGTATTAGCGTTGTTCCTGTGCTGTATCTAATCGATCCTTACTTATCTATCATGTTATTTGACGTTTCGATGGACTCCAGTATCTCTGATGTGAGATACGGCGTTTTCGGACGCAGCAGAAGCTGGAAATAGTTTTAAACGATACAACACGTATTAGCGTTGTTCCTGTGATGTATCTAATCGATCCATACTCATCTATTATGTTATTTGACGTTTGGATGGACTCCAGTAACTCTGATGAGAGATACAAAGTTTTGGGACGCAGCAGGAGCTGGAAATAGTTTTAAACGAAACAACACGTATTAGCGTTGTTCCTGTGCTGTATCTAATCGATCCTTACTTATCTATCATGTTATTTGACGTTTCGATGGACTCCAGTAACTCTGATGTGAGATACGACGTTTTCGGACGCAGCAGAAACTGGAAATAGTTTTAAACGAAACAACACACATTAGCGATGTTCCTGTGATGTATCTAATCGATCCTTACTCATCTATAATGTTATTTGGCGTTTCGATAGACTCCAGTAGCTCTGATGTGAGATACGACGTTTTCGGACGCAGCAGAAGCTGGAAATAGTTTTAAACGAAACAACACGCATTAGCGTTGTTCCTGTGATGTATCTAATCGATCCTTACTCATCTATCATGTTATTTGGCGTTTCGATGGACTCCAGTAGCTCTGATGTGAGATACGACGTTATCGGACGCAGCAGAAGCCGGAAATAGTTTTAAACGAAACAACACGCATTAGCGTTGTTCCTGTGATGTATCTAATCGATCCTTACTCATCTATCATGTTATTTGGCGTTTCGATGGACTCCAGTAACTTTGATGTGAGATACGAAGTTCTCGGACGCAGCTGAAACTGGAAATAGTTTTAAATGAAACAATACGTATTAGCGTTGTTCCTGTGATGTAGCTAATCGATCCTTACTCATCTATCATGTCATTTGGCGTTTCGATGGACTCCAGTAGCTCTGATGTGAGATACGACGTTTTCGGACGCAGCAGAAGCTGGAAATAGTTTTAAACGAAACAATACGCATTAGCGTTGTTCCTGTGATGTATCTAATCGATCCTTACTCATCTATCATGTTACTTGTCGTTTCGATGGACTCCAGTAGCTCTGATGTGAGATACGACGTTTTCGGACGCAGCAGAAGCTGGAAATAGTTTTAAACGAAACAACACGCATTAGCGTTGTTCCTGTGATGTATCTAATCGATCCTTACTCATCTATTATGTTATTTGGCGTTTCGATGGACTAAAGTAACTTTGATGTGAGATACGAAGTTCTCGGACGCAGCTGAAGCTGGAAATAGTTTTAAACGAAACAACACGTATTAGCGTTGTTCCTGTGCTGTATCTAATCGATCCTTACTTATCTATCATATTATTTGACGTTTCGATGTACTCCAGTAACTCTGATGTGAGATACGACGTTTTCGGACGCAGCAGAAACTGGAAATAGTTTTAAACGAAACAACACACATTAGCGATGTTCCTGTGATGTATCTAATCGATCCTTACTCATCTATAATGTTATTTGGCGTTTCGATAGACTCCAGTAGCTCTGATGTGAGATACGACGTTTTCGGACGCAGCAGAAGCTGGAAATAGTTTTAAACGAAACAACACGCATTAGCGTTGTTCCTGTGATGTATCTAATCGATCCTTACTCATCTATCATGTTATTTGGCGTTTCTATGGACTCCAGTAGCTCTGATGTGAGATACGACGTTATCGGACGCAGCAGAAGCTGGAAATAGTTTTAAACGAAACAACACGCATTAGCGTTGTTCCTGTGATGTATCTAATCGATCCTTACTCATCTATCATGTTATTTGGCGTTTCGATGGACTCCAGTAACTTTGATGTGAGATACGAAGTTCTCGGACGCAGCTGAAACTGGAAATAGTTTTAAATGAAACAATACGTATTAGCGTTGTTCCTGTGATGTAGCTAATCGATCCTTACTCATCTATCATGTCATTTGGCGTTTCGATGGACTCCAGTAGCAGCAGAAGCTGGAAATAGTTTTAAACGAAACAATACGCATTAGCGTTGTTCCTGTGATGTATCTAATCGATCCTTACTCATCTATCATGTTACTTGTCGTTTCGATGGACTCCAGTAGCTCTGATGTGAGATACGACGTTTTCGGACGCAGCAGAAGCTGGAAATAGTTTTAAACGAAACAACACGCATTAGCGTTGTTCCTGTGATGTATCTAATCGATCCTTACTCATCTATTATGTTATTTGGCGTTTCGATGGACTAAAGTAACTTTGATGTGAGATACGAAGTTCTCGGACGCAGCTGAAGCTGGAAATAGTTTTAAACGAAACAACACGTATTAGCGTTGTTCCTGTGCTGTATCTAATCGATCCTTACTTATCTATCATATTATTTGACGTTTCGATGGACTCCAGTAACTCTGATGTGAGATACGAAGTTTTCGGACGCAGCAGAAGCTGGAAATAGTTTTAAACGAAACAACACGCATTAGCGATGTTCCTGTGATGTATCTAATCGATCCTTACTCATCTATCATGTTATTTGACGTTTGGATGGACTCCAGTAACTCTGATGAGAGATACAAAGATTTCGGACGCAGCAGAAGCTGGAAATAGTTTTGAACGAAACGACACATATTAGCGTTGTTCCTGTGATGTATCTAAACGATCCTTACTTATCTAACATGTTATTTGACGTTTGGATGGACTCCAGTAGCTCTGATGTAAGATACAAAGATTTCGGACGCAGCAGAAGCTGGAAATAGTTTTGAACGAAACAACACGTATTAGCGTTGTTCCTGTGATGTATCTAAACGATCCTTACTTATCTATCATGTTATTTGACGTTTCGATGGACTCCAGTAACCCTGACGTGAGATACGATGTTCTCGGACGCAGCAGAAGCTGGAAATAGTTTTGAACGAAACAACACGCATTAGCGTTGTTCCTGTGATGTATCTAATCGATCCTTACTCATCTATCATGTTATTTGGCGTTTCGATGGACTCCAGTAACTTTGATGTGAGATACGAAGTTCTCGGACGCAGCTGAAGCTGGAAATAGTTTTAAATGCAACAACACGTATTAGCGTTGTTCCTGTGATGTATCTAATCGATCCTTACTCATCTATCATGTTATTTGACGTTTGGACGGACTCCAGTAACTCTGATGAGAGATACAATGTTCTCGGACGCAGTAGAAGCTGGAAATAGTTTTGAACGAAAGAACACGTATTAGCGTTGTTCCTGTGATGTATCTAAACGATCCTTACTTATCTAACATGTTATTTGACGTTTGGATGGACTCCAGTAGCTCTGATGTAAGATACAAAGATTTCGGACGCAGCAGAAGCTGGAAATAGTTTTAAACGAAACAACACGCATTAGCGTTGTTCCTGTGATGTATCTAATCGATCCTTACTCATCTATTATGTTATTTGGCGTTTCGATGGACTAAAGTAACTTTGATATGAGATACGAAGTTCTCGAACGCAGCTGAAGCTGGAAATAGTTTTAAACGAAACAACACATATTAGCGTTGTTCCTGTGCTGTATCTAATCGATCCTTACTCATCTATCATGTTATTTGAAGTTTGGACGGACTCCAGTAACTCTGATGAGAGATTCACAGTTCTCGGACGCAGTAGAAGCTGGAAATAGTTTTGAACGAAACAACACGTATTAGCGTTGTTCCTGTGATGTATCTAAACGATCCTTACTTATCTAACATGTTATTTGACGTTTGGATGGACTCCAGTAAGTCTGATGTGAGATACAAAGTTTTTGGACGCAGCAGGAGCTGGAAATAGTTTTAAACGAAACAACACGTATTAGCGTTGTGCCTGTGCTGTATCTAATCGATCCTTACTCATACATCATGTTACTTGGCGTTTCGATGGACTCCAGTAGCTCTGATGTGAGATACGACGTTTTCGGACGCAGCAGAAGCTGGAAATAGTTTTAAACGAAACAACACGCATTAGCGTTGTTCCTGTGATGTATCTAATCGATCCTTACTCATCTATCATGTTATTTGGCGTTTCGATGGACTCCAGTAACTTTGATGTAAGATACGAAGTTCTCGGACGCAGCTGAAGCTGGAAATAGTTTTAAATGAAACAACACGTATTAGCGTTGTTCCTGTGATGTATCTAATCGATCCTTACTCATCTATCATGTTATTTGACGTTTGGACGGACTCCAGTAACTCTGATGAGAGATACAAAGTTCTCGGACGCAGTAGAAGCTGGAAATAGTTTTGAACGAAACAACACGTATTAGCGTTGTTCCTGTGATGTATCTAATCGATCCTTACTCATCTATAATGTTATTTGACGTTTGGATGGACTCCAGTAACTCTAATGAGAGATACAAAGATTTCGGACGCAGCAGAAGCTGGAAATAGTTTTGAACGAAACAACACCTATTAGCGTTGTTCCTGTGATGTATCTAAACGATCCTTACTTATCTAACATGTTATTTGACGTTTGGATGGACTCCAGTAACTCTGATGTAAGATACAAAGATTTCGGACGCAGCAGAAGCTGGAAATAGTTTTGAACGAAACAACACGTATTAGCGTTGTTCCTGTAATGTATCTAATCGATCCTTACTTTTCTATCATGTTATTTGACGTTTCGATGGACTCCAGTAACTCTGATGTGAGATACGACGTTTTCGGACGCAGCAGAAACTGGAAATAGTTTTAAACGAAACAACACGTATTAGCGTTGTTCCTGTGATGTATCTAATCGATCCTTACTCATCTATCATGTTATTTGACGTTTGGACGGACTCCAGTAACTCTGATGTGAGATACAGAGTTATCGGACGCAGCAGAAGCTAGAAATAGTTTTGAACGAAACAACACGTATTAGCGTTGTTCCTGTGCTGTATCTAATCGATCCTTACTTATCTATCATGTTATTTGACGTTTCGATGGACTCCAGTATCTCTGATGTGAGATACGACGTTTTCGGACGCAGCAGAAGCTGGAAATAGTTTTAAACGATACAACACGTATTAGCGTTGTTCCTGTGATGTATCTAATCGATCCATACTCATCTATTATGTTATTTGACGTTTGGATGGACTCCAGTAACTCTGATGAGAGATACAAAGATTTCGAACGCAGCAGAAGCTGGAAATAGTTTTGAACGAAACAACACGAATTAGCGTTGTTCCTGTGATGTATCTAAACGATTATTACTTATCTAACATGT
The DNA here is from genome assembly GCA_036172665.1 of Prosopocoilus inquinatus. Taxonomy (NCBI): domain Eukaryota; kingdom Metazoa; phylum Arthropoda; class Insecta; order Coleoptera; family Lucanidae; genus Prosopocoilus; species Prosopocoilus inquinatus. Next base: position 45,116,353 of record CM069871.1, on the reverse strand, counting down.
TATTTGAAGTTTGGATGGAGTATCTAATCGATCCTTACTCATCTATCATGTTATTTGACGTTTGGATGGACTCCAGTAACTCTGATGGGAGATACAAAGATTTCGGACGCAGCAGAAGCTGGAAATAGTTTTGAACTAAACAACACGTATTAGCGTTGTTCCTGTGATGTATCTAAACGATCCTTAATTATCTAAGATGTTATTTGACGTTTGGATGGACTGCAGTAAGTCTGATGTGAGATACAAAGTTTTGGGACGCAGCAGGAGCTGGAAATAGTTTTAAATGAAACAACACGTATTAGCGTTGTTCCTGTGATGTATCTAATCGATCCTTACTCATCTATCATGTTATTTGACGTTTGGATGGACTCCAGTAACCCTGACGTGAGATACGATGTTCTCGGACGCAGCAGAAGCTGGAAATAGTTTTAAACGAAACAACACGTATTAGCGTTGTTCCTGTGATGTATCTAATCGATCCTTACTCATCTATCATGTTATTTGACGTTTGGATGGACTCCAATATCCCTGACGTGAGATACGAAGTTCTCGGACGCAGCAGAAGCTGGAAATAGTTTTAAACGAAACAACACGTATTAGCGTTGTTCCTGTGATATATCTAATCGATCCTTACTTATCTATCATGTTATTTGACGTTTGGATGGACTCCAGTAAACCTGACGTGAGATACGATGTTCTCGGACGCAGCAGAAGCTGGAAATAGTTTTTTAAACGAAACAACACGCATTAGCGTTGTTCCTGTGATGTATCTAATCGATCCTTACTCATCTATTCTAATGGATCCTTACTCATATATCATGTTATTTGGCGTTTCGATGGACTCCAGTAGCTCTGATGTGAGATACGACGTTTTCGGACGCAGCAGAAGCTGGAAATAGTTTTAAACGAAACAACACGCATTAGCGTTGTTCCTGTGATGTATCTAATCGATCCTTAATTATCTATCATGTTATTTGACGTTTGGATGGACTCCAGTAACCCTGACGTGAGATACGATGTTCTCGGACGCAGCAGAAGCTGGAAATAGTTTTAAACGAAACAACACGCATTAGCGTTGTTCCTGTGTAGTATCAAATCGATCCTTACTCATCTATCATGTTATTTGGCGTTTCGATGGACTTCAGTAACTCTGATGTGATATACGACTTTTCGGACGCAGCAGCAGCTGGAAATAGTTTTCAACGAAACAACACATATTAGCGTTATTCCTGTGATATGTACATCACAGGAAATAGTTTTAAACGAAACAACACGCATTAGCGATGTTCCTGTGATGTATCTAAACGATCCTTACTCATCTATCATGTTATTTGACCTTTGGACGGACTCCAGTAACTCTGATGTGAGATACAAATTTATCGGACGCAGCAGAAGCTGGATATAGTTTTGAACGAAACAACACGTATTAGCGTTGTTCCTGTGCTGTATCTAATCGATCCTTACTTATCTATCATGTTATTTGACGTTTCGATGGACTCCAGTATCTCTGATGTGAGATACGACGTTTTCGGACGCAGCAGAAACTGGAAATAGTTTTAAACGAAACAACACGTATTAGCGTTGTTCCTGTGATGTATCTAATCGATCCTTACTCATCTATCATGTTATTTGACGTTTGGACGGACTCCAGTAACTCTGATGTGAGATACAGAGTTATCGGACGCAGCAGAAGCTAGAAATAGTTTTGAACGAAACAACACGTATTAGCGTTGTTCCTGTGCTGTATCTAATCGATCCTTACTTATCTATCATGTTATTTGACGTTTCGATGGACTCCAGTATCTCTGATGTGAGATACGACGTTTTCGGACGCAGCAGAAGCTGGAAATAGTTTTAAACGATACAACACGTATTAGCGTTGTTCCTGTGATGTATCTAATCGATCCATACTCATCTATTATGTTATTTGACGTTTGGATGGACTCCAGTAACTCTGATGAGAGATACAAAGATTTCGAACGCAGCAGAAGCTGGAAATAGTTTTGAACGAAACAACACGAATTAGCGTTGTTCCTGTGATGTATCTAAACGATTATTACTTATCTAACATGTTATTTGAAGTTTGGATGGAGTATCTAATCGATCCTTACTCATCTATCATGTTATTTGACGTTTGGATGGACTCCAGTAACTCTGATGGGAGATACAAAGATTTCGGACGCAGCAGAAGCTGGAAATAGTTTTGAACTAAACAACACGTATTAGCGTTGTTCCTGTGATGTATCTAAACGATCCTTACTTATCTAAGATGTTATTTGACGTTTGGATGGACTGCAGTAAGTCTGATGTGAGATACAAAGTTTTGGGACGCAGCAGGAGCTGGAAATAGTTTTAAATGAAACAACACGTATTAGCGTTGTTCCTGTGATGTATCTAATCGATCCTTACTCATCTATCATGTTATTTGACGTTTGGATGGACTCCAGTAACCCTGACGTGAGATACGATGTTCTCGGACGCAGCAGAAGCTGGAAATAGTTTTAAACGAAACAACACGTATTAGCGTTGTTCCTGTGATGTATCTAATCGATCCTTACTCATCTATCATGTTATTTGACGTTTGGATGGACTCCAATATCCCTGACGTGAGATACGAAGTTCTCGGACGCAGCAGAAGCTGGAAATAGTTTTAAACGAAACAACACGTATTAGCGTTGTTCCTGTGATATATCTAATCGATCCTTACTTATCTATCATGTTATTTGACGTTTGGATGGACTCCAGTAAACCTGACGTGAGATACGATGTTCTCGGACGCAGCAGAAGCTGGAAATAGTTTTTTAAACGAAACAACACGCATTAGCGTTGTTCCTGTGATGTATCTAATCGATCCTTACTCATCTATTCTAATGGATCCTTACTCATATATCATGTTATTTGGCGTTTCGATGGACTCCAGTAGCTCTGATGTGAGATACGACGTTTTCGGACGCAGCAGAAGCTGGAAATAGTTTTAAACGAAACAACACGCATTAGCGTTGTTCCTGTGATGTATCTAATCGATCCTTAATTATCTATCATGTTATTTGACGTTTGGATGGACTCCAGTAACCCTGACGTGAGATACGATGTTCTCGGACGCAGCAGAAGCTGGAAATAATTTTAAACGAAACAACACGCATTAGCGTTGTTCCTGTGTAGTATCAAATCGATCCTTACTCATCTATCATGTTATTTGGCGTTTCGATGGACTTCAGTAACTCTGATGTGATATACTACTTTTCGGACGCAGCAGCAGCTGGAAATAGTTTTCAACGAAACAACACATATTAGCGTTATTCCTGTGATATGTACATCACAGGAAATAGTTTTAAACGAAACAACACGCATTAGCGATGTTCCTGTGATGTATCTAAACGATCCTTACTCATCTATCATGTTATTTGACCTTTGGACGGACTCCAGTAACTCTGATGTGAGATACAAATTTATCGGACGCAGCAGAAGCTGGAAATAGTTTTGAACGAAACAACACGTATTAGCGTTGTTCCTGTGCTGTATCTAATCGATCCTTACTTATCTATCATGTTATTTGACGTTTGGATGGACTCCAGTAACTCTAATGTGAGATACGAAATTTTCGGACGCAGCAGAAGCTGGAAATAGTTTTGAACGAAACAACACGTATTAGCGTTGTTCCTGTGATGTATCTAATCGATCCTTACTCATCTATCATGTTATTTGGCGTTTGGATGGACTCCAGTAACTCTGATGTGAGATACAAAGATTTCGGACGCAGCAGAAGCTGGAAATAGTTTTGAACGAAACAACACCTATTAGCGTTGTTCCTGTGATGTATCTAAACGATCCTTACTTATCTAACATGTTATTTGACGTTTGGATGGACTCCAGTAAGTCTGATGTGAGATACAAAGTTTTGGGACGCAGCAGGAGCTGGAAATAGTTTTAAACGAAACAACACGCATTAGCGTTGTTCCTGTGATGTATCTAATCGATCCTTACTCATCTATCATGTTATTTGACGTTTGGATGGACTCCAGTAACTCTGATGAGAGATACAAAGATTTCGGAAGCAGCAGAAGCTGGAAATAGTTTTGAACGAAACAACACCTATTAGCGTTGTTCCTGTGATGTATCTAAACGATACTTACTTATCTAACATGTTATTTGACGTTTGGATGGACTCCAGTAACTCTAATGTGAGATACGAAATTTTCGGACGCAGCAGAAGCTGGAAATAGTTTTGAACGAAACAACACGTATTAGCGTTGTTCCTGTGATGTATCTAAACGATCCTTACTTATCTAACATGTTATTTGACGTTTGGATGGACTCCAGTAAGTCTGATGTGAGATACAAAGTTTTTGGACGCAGCAGGAGCTGGAAATAGTTTTAAACGAAACAACACGTACTAGCGTTGTTTCTGTGCTGTATCTAATCGATCCTTACTCATATATCATGTTATTTGGCGTTTCGATGGACTGCAGTAGCTCTGATGTGAGATACGACGTTTTCGGACGCAGCAGAAGCTGGAAATAGTTTTAAACGAAACAACACTCATTAGCGTTGTACCTGTGATGTATCTAATCGATCCTTACTTATCTATCATGTTATTTGACGTTTGGATGGACTCCAGTAAACCTGACGTGAGATACGATGTTCTCGGACGCAGCAGAAGCTGGAAATAGTTTTTTAAACGAAACAGTACGCATTAGCGTTGTTCCTGTGATGTATCTAATCAATCCTTACTTATCTATCATGTTATTTGACGTTTGGATGGACTCCAGTAACCCTGACGTGAGATACGAAGTTCTCGGACGCAGCAGAAGCTGGAAATAGTTTTAAACGAAACAACACGTATTAGCGTTGTTCCTGTGATGTATCTAATCGATCCTTACTCATCTATCATGTTATTTGACGTTTGGATGGACTCCAGTAAATCTGATGAGAGATACAAAGATTTCGGACGCAGCAGAAGCTGGAAATAGTTTTGAACGAAACAACACGTATTAGCGTTGTTCCTGTGATGTATCTAAACGATCCTTACTTATCTAACATGTTATTTGACGTTTGGATGGACTCCAGTAAGTCTGATGTGAGATACAAAGTTTTTGGACGCAGCAGGAGCTGGAAATAGTTTTAAACGAAACAACACGTATTAGCGTTGTGCCTGTGCTGTATCTAATCGATCCTTACTCATACATCATGTTACTTGGCGTTTCGATGGACTCCAGTAGCTCTGATGTGAGATACGACGTTTTCGGACGCAGCAGAAGCTGGAAATAGTTTTAAACGAAACAACACGCATTAGCGTTGTTCCTGTGATGTATCTAATCGATCGTTACTCATCTATCATGTTATTTGGCGTTTCGATGGACTCCAGTAACTTTGATGTAAGATACGAAGTTCTCGGACGCAGCTGAAGCTGGAAATAGTTTTAAATGAAACAACACGTATTAGCGTTGTTCCTGTGATGTATCTAATCGATCCTTACTCATCTATCATGTTATTTGACGTTTGGACGGACTCCAGTAACTCTGATGAGAGATACAAAGTTCTCGGACGCAGTAGAAGCTGGAAATAGTTTTGAACGAAACAACACGTATTAGCGTTGTTCCTGTGATGTATCTAAACGATCCTTACTTATCTAACATGTTATTTGACGTTTGGATGGACTCCAGTAAGTCTGATGTGAGATACAAAGTTTTTGGACGCAGCAGGAGCTGGAAATAGTTTTAAACGAAACAACACGTATTAGCGTTGTTCCTGTGCTGTATCTAATCGATCCTTACTCATATATCATGTTATTTGGCGTTACGATGGACTCCAGTATCTCTGATGTGAGATACGATGTTTTCGGACGCAGCAGAAGCTGGAAATAGTTTTAAACGAAACAACACGTATTAGCGTTGTTCCTGTGATGTATCTAATCGATCCTTACTCATCTATAATGTTATTTGACGTTTGGATGGACTCCAGTAACTCTAATGAGAGATACAAAGATTTCGGACGCAGCAGAAGCTGGAAATAGTTTTGAACGAAACAACACCTATTAGCGTTGTTCCTGTGATGTATCTAATCGATCCTTACTCATATATCATGTTATTTGGCGTTACGATGGACTCCAGTATCTCTGATGTGAGATACGATGTTTTCGGACGCAGCAGAAGCTGGAAATAGTTTTAAACGAAACAACACGTATTAGCGTTGTTCCTGTGATGTATCTAATCGATCCTTACTCATCTATAATGTTATTTGACGTTTGGACGGACTCCAGTAACTCTGATGAGAGATACAAAGTTCTCGGACGCAGTAGAAGCTGGAAATAGTTTTGAACGAAACAACACGTATTAGCGTTGTTCCTGTGATGTATCTAAACGATCCTTACTTATCTAACATGTTATTTGACGTTTGGATGGACTCCAGTAACTCTGATGTAAGATACAAAGATTTCGGACGCAGCAGAAGCTGGAAATAGTTTTGAACGAAACAACACGTATTAGCGTTGTTCCTGTAATGTATCTAATCGATCCTTACTTTTCTATCATGTTATTTGACGTTTCGATGGACTCCAGTAACTCTGATGTGAGATACGACGTTTTCGGACGCAGCAGAAACTGGAAATAGTTTTAAACGAAACAACACGTATTAGCGTTGTTCCTGTGATGTATCTAATCGATCCTTACTCATCTATCATGTTATTTGACGTTTGGACGGACTCCAGTAACTCTGATGTGAGATACAGAGTTATCGGACGCAGCAGAAGCTAGAAATAGTTTTGAACGAAACAACACGTATTAGCGTTGTTCCTGTGCTGTATCTAATCGATCCTTACTTATCTATCATGTTATTTGACGTTTCGATGGACTCCAGTATCTCTGATGTGAGATACGACGTTTTCGGACGCAGCAGAAGCTGGAAATAGTTTTAAACGATACAACACGTATTAGCGTTGTTCCTGTGATGTATCTAATCGATCCATACTCATCTATTATGTTATTTGACGTTTGGATGGACTCCAGTAACTCTGATGAGAGATACAAAGATTTCGAACGCAGCAGAAGCTGGAAATAGTTTTGAACGAAACAACACGAATTAGCGTTGTTCCTGTGATGTATCTAAACGATTATTACTTATCTAACATGTTATTTGAAGTTTGGATGGAGTATCTAATCGATCCTTACTCATCTATCATGTTATTTGACGTTTGGATGGACTCCAGTAACTCTGATGGGAGATACAAAGATTTCGGACGCAGCAGAAGCTGGAAATAGTTTTGAACTAAACAACACGTATTAGCGTTGTTCCTGTGATGTATCTAAACGATCCTTACTTATCTAAGATGTTATTTGACGTTTGGATGGACTGCAGTAAGTCTGATGTGAGATACAAAGTTTTGGGACGCAGCAGGAGCTGGAAATAGTTTTAAATGAAACAACACGTATTAGCGTTGTTCCTGTGATGTATCTAATCGATCCTTACTCATCTATCATGTTATTTGACGTTTGGATGGACTCCAGTAACCCTGACGTGAGATACGATGTTCTCGGACGCAGCAGAAGCTGGAAATAGTTTTAAACGAAACAACACGTATTAGCGTTGTTCCTGTGATGTATCTAATCGATCCTTACTCATCTATCATGTTATTTGACGTTTGGATGGACTCCAATATCCCTGACGTGAGATACGAAGTTCTCGGACGCAGCAGAAGCTGGAAATAGTTTTAAACGAAACAACACGTATTAGCGTTGTTCCTGTGATATATCTAATCGATCCTTACTTTACTATCATGTTATTTGACGTTTGGATGGACTCCAGTAAACCTGACGTGAGATACGATGTTCTCGGACGCAGCAGAAGCTGGAAATAGTTTTTTAAACGAAACAACACGCATTAGCGTTGTTCCTGTGATGTATCTAATCGATCCTTACTCATCTATTCTAATGGATCCTTACTCATATATCATGTTATTTGGCGTTTCGATGGACTCCAGTAGCTCTGATGTGAGATACGACGTTTTCGGACGCAGCAGAAGCTGGAAATAGTTTTAAACGAAACAACACGCATTAGCGTTGTTCCTGTGATGTATCTAATCGATCCTTAATTATCTATCATGTTATTTGACGTTTGGATGGACTCCAGTAACCCTGACGTGAGATACGATGTTCTCGGACGCAGCAGAAGCTGGAAATAGTTTTAAACGAAACAACACGCATTAGCGTTGTTCCTGTGTAGTATCAAATCGATCCTTACTCATCTATCATGTTATTTGGCGTTTCGATGGACTTCAGTAACTCTGATGTGATATACGACTTTTCGGACGCAGCAGCAGCTGGAAATAGTTTTCAACGAAACAACACATATTAGCGTTATTCCTGTGATGTACATAATCGATCCTTACTCATCTATCATGTTATTTGACCTTTGGACGGACTCCAGTAACTCTGATGTGAGATACAAATTTATCGGACGCAGCAGAAGCTGGAAATAGTTTTGAAAGAAACAACACGTATTAGCGTTGTTCCTGTGCTGTATCTAATCGATCCTTACTTATCTATCATGTTATTTGACGTTTGGATGGACTCCAGTAACTCTAATGTGAGATACGAAATTTTCGGACGCAGCAGAAGCTGGAAATAGTTTTGAACGAAACAACACGTATTAGCGTTGTTCCTGTGATGTATCTAAACGATCCTTACTTATCTAACATGTTATTTGACGTTTGGATGGACTCCAGTAAGTCTGATGTGAGATACAAAGTTTTTGGACGCAGCAGGAGCTGGAAATAGTTTTAAACGAAACAACACGTACTAGCGTTGTTCCTGTGCTGTATCTAATCGATCCTTACTCATATATCATGTTATTTGGCGTTTCGATGGACTGCAGTAGCTCTGATGTGAGATACGACGTTTTCGGACGCAGCAGAAGCTGGAAATAGTTTTAAACGAAACAACACGCATTAGCGTTGTACCTGTGATGTATCTAATCGATCCTTACTTATCTATCATGTTATTTGACGTTTGGATGGACTCCAGTAAACCTGACGTGAGATACGATGTTCTCGGACGCAGCAGAAGCTGGAAATAGTTTTTTAAACGAAACAGTACGCATTAGCGTTGTTCCTGTGATGTATCTAATCAATCCTTACTTATCTATCATGTTATTTGACGTTTGGATGGACTCCAGTAACCCTGACGTGAGATACGAAGTTCTCGGACGCAGCAGAAGCTGGAAATAGTTTTAAACGAAACAACACGTATTAGCGTTGTTCCTGTGATGTATCTAATCGATCCTTACTCATCTATCATGTTATTTGACGTTTGGATGGACTCCAGTAACTCTGATGAGAGATACAAAGATTTCGGACACAGCAGAAGCTGGAAATAGTTTTGAACGAAACAACACCTATTAGCGTTGTTCCTGTGATGTATCTAAACGATCCTTACTTATCTAACATGTTATTTGACGTTTGGATGGACTCCAGTAAGTCTGATGTGAGATACAAAGTTTTGGGACGCAGCAGGAGCTGGAAATACTTTTAAACAAAACAACACGTATTAGCGTTGTTCCTGTGCTGTATCTAATCGATCCTTACTTATCTATCATGTTATTTGACGTTTCGATGGACTCCAGTAACTCTGATGTGAGATACGAAGTTTTCGGACGCAGCAGAAGCTGGAAATAGTTTTAAACGAAACAACACGCATTAGCGTTGTTCCTGTGATGTATCTAATCGATCCTTACTCATCTATCATGTTATTTGACGTTTGGATGGACTCCAGTAACTCTGATGAGAGATACAAAGATTTCGGAAGCAGCAGAAGCTGGAAATAGTTTTGAACGAAACAACACCTATTAGCGTTGTTCCTGTGATGTATCTAAACGATACTTACTTATCTAACATGTTATTTGACGTTTGGATGGACTCCAGTAAGTCTGATGTGAGATACGAAGTTCTCGGACGCAGCTGAAGCTGGAAATAATACGTGTTGTTTCGTTCAAAACTATTTCCAGCTTCTACTGCGTCCGAAAATTTCGTATCTCACATTAGAGTTACTGGAGTCCATCCAAACGTCAAATAACATGATGGATAAGTAAGGATCGATTAGATACAGCACAGGAACAACGCTAATACGTGTTGTTTCGTTTAAAACTATTTCCAGCTTCAGCTGCGTCCGAGAACTTCGTATCTCACATCAAAGTTACTGGAGTCCATCGAAACGCCAAATAACATGATAGATGAGTAAGGATCGATTAGATACATCACAGGAACAACGCTAATGCGTTTTGTTTCGTTTAAAACTATTTCCAGCTTCTGCTGCGTCCGAAAACGTCGTATCTCACATCAGAGTTACTGGAGTCCGTCCAAACGTCAAATAACATAATAGATGAGTAAGGATCGTGTAGATACATCACAAGAACATCGCTAATGCGTGTTGTTTCGTTTAAAACTATTTCCAGCTTCTGCTGCATCCGAGAACTTCGTATCTCACATCAGAGTTACTGGAGTCCATCGAAACGTCAAATAACATGATAGATAAGTAAGGATCGATTAGATATATCACAGGAACAACGCTAATACGTGGTGTTTCGTTTAGAACTATTTCCAGCTTCTGCTGCGTCCGAAAATTTCGTATCTCACATTAGAGTTACTGGAGTCCATCCAAACGTCAAATAACATGATAGATAAGTAAGGATCTATTAGATACAGCACAGGAACAACGCTAATACGTGTTGTTTCTTTCAAAACTATTTCCAGCTTCTGCTGCGTCCGATAACTTTGTATCTCACATCAGAGTTACTGGAGTCCGTCCAAACGTCAAATAGCATGATAGATGAGTAAGGATCGATTATGTACATCACAGGAATAACGCTAATATGTGTTGTTTCGTTTAAAACTATTTCCAGCTGCTGCTGCGTCCGAAAACGTCGTATATCACATCAGAGTTACTGGAGTCCATCGAAACGCCAAATAACACGTATTAGCGTTGTTCCTGTGCTGTATCTAATAGATCCTTACTTATCTATCATGTTATTTGACGTTTGGATGGACTCCAGTAACTCTAATGTGAGATACGAAATTTTCGGACGCAGCAGAAGCTGGAAATAGTTCAAAACGAAACACCACGTATTAGCGTTGTTCCTGTGATATATCTAATCGATCCTTACTTATCTATCATGTTATTTGACGTTTCGATGGACTCCAGTAACTCTGATGTGAGATACGAAGTTCTCGGACGCAGCAGAAGCTGGAAATAGTTTTAAACGAAACAAAACGCATTAGCGTTGTTCCTGTGATGTATCTAATCGATCCTTACTCATCTATCATGTTATTTGGCGTTTCGATGGACTCCAGTAACTTTGATGTGAGATACGAAGTTCTCGGACGCAGCTGAAGCTGGAAATAGTTTTAAACGAAACAACACGTTTTAGCGTTGTTCCTGTGCTGTATCTAATCGATCCTTACTTATCTATCATGTTATTTGACGTTTGGATGGACTCCAGTAACTCTAATGTGAGATACGAAATTTTCGGACGCAGTAGAAGCTGGAAATAGTTTTGAACGAAACAACACGTATTATTTCCAGCTTCAGCTGCGTCCGAGAATTTCGTATTTCACATCAGACTTACTGGAGTCCATCCAAACGTCAAATAACATGTTAGATAAGTAAGTATCGTTTAGATACATCACAGGAACAACGCTAATAGGTGTTGTTTCGTTCAAAACTATTTCCAGCTTCTGCTGCTTCCGAAATCTTTGTATCTCTCATCAGAGTTACTGGAGTCCATCCAAACGTCAAATAACATGATAGATGAGTAAGGATCGATTAGATACATCACAGGAACAACGCTAATGCGTGTTGTTTCGTTTAAAACTATTTCCAGCTTCTTCTGCGTCCCAAAACTTCGTATCTCACATCAGAGTTACTGGAGTCCATCGAAACGTCAAATAACATGATAGATAAGTAAGGATCGATTAGATACAGCACAGGAACAACGCTAATACGTGTTGTTTTGTTTAAAAGTATTTCCAGCTCCTGCTGCGTCCCAAAACTTTGTATCTCACATCAGACTTACTGGAGTCCATCCAAACGTCAAATAACATGTTAGATAAGTAAGGATCGTTTAGATACATCACAGGAACAACGCTAATAGGTGTTGTTTCGTTCAAAACTATTTCCAGCTTCTGCTGCGTCCGAAATCTTTGTATCTCTCATCAGAGTTACTGGAGTCCATCCAAACGTCAAATAACATGATAGATGAGTAAGGATCGATTAGATACATCACAGGAACAACGCTAATACGTGTTGTTTCGTTTAAAACTATTTCCAGCTTCTGCTGCGTCCGAGAACTTCGTATCTCACGTCAGGGTTACTGGAGTCCATCCAAACGTCAAATAACATGATAGATAAGTAAGGATTGATTAGATACATCACAGGAACAACGCTAATGCGTGTTGTTTCGTTTAAAAAACTATTTCCAGCTTCTGCTGCGTCCGAGAACATCGTATCTCACGTCAGGTTTACTGGAGTCCATCCAAAAGTCAAATAACATGATAGATAAGTAAGGATCGATTAGATACATCACAGATACAACGCTAATGCGTGTTGTTTCGTTTAAAACTATTTCCAGCTTCTGCTGCGTCCGAAAACGTCGTATCTCACATCAGAGCTACTGCAGTCCATCGAAACGCCAAATAACATGATATATGAATAAGGATCGATTAGATACAGCACAGGAACAACGCTAGTACGTGTTGTTTCGTTTAAAACTATTTCCAGCTCCTGCTGCGTCCAAAAACTTTGTATCTCACATCAGACTTACTGGAGTCCATCCAAACGTCAAATAACATGTTAGATAAGTAAGGATCGTTTAGGTACATCACAGGAACAACGCTAATAGGTGTTGTTTCGTTCAAAACTATTTCCAGCTTCTGCTGCGTCCGAAATCTTTGTATCTCTCATCAGAGTTGCTGGAGTCCATCCAAACGTCAAATAACATGATAGATGAGTAAGGATCGATTAGATACATCACAGGAACAACGCTAATACGTGTTGTTTCGTTTAAAACTATTTCCAGCTTCTGCTGCGTCCGAGAACTTCGTATCTCACGTCAGGGTTACTGGAGTCCATCCAAACGTCAAATAACATGATAGATAAGTAAGGATTGATTAGATACATCACAGGAACAACGCTAATGCGCATTGTTTCGTTTAAAAAACTATTTCCAGCTTCTGCTGCGTCCGAGAACATCATATCTCACGTCAGGTTTACTGGAGTCCATCCAAACGTCAAATAACATGATAGATAAGTAAGGATCGATTAGATACATCACAGGTACAACGCTAATGCGTGTTGTTTCGTTTAAAACTATTTCCAGCTTCTGCTGCGTCCGAAAACGTCGTATCTCACATCAGAGCTACTGCAGTCCATCGAAACGCCAAATAACATGATATATGAGTAAGGATCGATTAGATACAGCACAGGAACAACTCTAGTACGTGTTGTTTCGTTTAAAACAATTTCCAGCTCCTGCTGCGTCCAAAAACTTTGTATCTCACATCAGACTTACTGGAGTCCATCCAAACGTCAAATAACATGATAGATAAGTAAGGATCGATTAGATACAGCACAGGAACAACGCTAATACGTGTTGTTTCGTTCAAAACTATTTCCAGCTTCTGCTGCGTCCGATAAATTTGTATCTCACATCAGAGTTACTGGAGTCCGTCCAAACGTCAAATAACATGATAGATGAGTAAGGATCGATTATGTACATCACAGGAATAACGCTAATATGTGTTGTTTCGTTGAAAACTATTTCCAGCTGCTGCTGCGTCCGAAAACGTCGTATATCACATCAGAGTTACTGAAGCCCATCGAAACGCCAAATAACATGATAGATGAGTAAGGATCGATTTGATACTACACAGGAACAACGCTAATGCGTGTTGTTTCGTTTAAAACTATTTCCAGCTTCTGCTGCGTCCGAGAACATCGTATCTCACGTCAGGGTTACTGGAGTCCATCCAAACGTCAAATAACATGATAGATAAGTAAGGATCGATTAGATACATCACAGGAACAACGCTAATGCGTGTTGTTTCGTTTAAAACTATTTCCAGCTTCTGCTGCGTCCGAAAACGTCGTATCTCACATCAGAGCTACTGGAGTCCATCGAAACGCCAAATAACATGATATATGACTAAGGATCCATTAGAATAGATGAGCAAGGATCTATTACATACATCACAGGAACAACGCTAATGCGTGTTGTTTCGTTTAAAAAACTATTTCCAGCTTCTGCTGCGTCCGAGAACATCGTATCTCACGTCAGGTTTACTGGAGTCCATCCAAACGTCAAATAACATGATAGATAAGTAAGGATCGATTAGATACATCACAGGTACAACGCTAATGCGTGTTGTTTCGTTTAAAACTATTTCCAGCTTCTGCTGCGTCCGAAAACGTCGTATCTCACATCAGAGCTACTGCAGTCCATCCAAACGCCAAATAACATGATATATGAGTAAGGATCGATTAGATACAGCACAGGAACAACGCTAGTACGTGTTGTTTCGTTTAAAACTATTTCCAGCTCCTGCTGCGTCCAAAAACTTTGTATCTCACATCAGACTTACTGGAGTCCATCCAAACGTCAAATAACATGTTAGATAAGTAAGGATCGTTTAGATACATCACAGGAACAACGCTAATACGTGTTGTTTCGTTCAAAACTATTTCCAGCTTCTGCTGCGTCCGAAAATTTCGTATCTCACATTAGAGTTACTGGAGTCCATCCAAACGTCAAATAACATGATAGATAAGTAAGGATCGATTAGATACAGCACAGGAACAACGCTAATACGTGTTGTTTCGTTCAAAACTATTTCCAGCTTCTGCTGCGTCCGATAAATTTGTATCTCACATCAGAGTTACTGGAGTCCGTCCAAACGTCAAATAACATGATAGATGAGTAAGGATCGATTATGTACATCACAGGAATAAAGCTAATATGTGTTGTTTCGTTTAAAACTATTTCCAGCTGCTGCTGCGTCCGAAAACGTCGTATATCACATCAGAGTTACTGAAGTCCATCGAAACGCCAAATAACATGATAGATGAGTAAGGATCGATTTGATACTACACAGGAACAACGCTAATGCGTGTTGTTTCGTTTAAAACTATTTCCAGCTTCTGCTGCGTCCGAGAACATCGTATCTCACGTCAGGGTTACTGGAGTCCATCCAAACGTCAAATAACATGATAGATAAGTAAGGATCGATTAGATACATCACAGGAACAACGCTAATGCGTGTTGTTTCGTTTAAAATTATTTCCAGCTTCTGCTGCGTCCGAAAACGTCGGTATCTCACATCAGAGCTACTGGAGTCCATCGAAACGCCAAATAACATGATATATGAGTAAGGATCCATTAGAATAGATGAGTAAGGATCGATTAGATACATCACAGGAACAACGCTAATACGTGTTGTTTCGTTTAAAACTATTTCCAGCTTCTGCTGCGTCCGAGAACTTCGTATCTCACGTCAGGGATATTGGAGTCCATCCAAACGTCAAATAACATGATAGATGAGTAAGGATCGATTAGATACATCACAGGAATAACGCTAATACGTGTTGTTTCGTTTAAAACTATTTCCAGCTTCTGCTGCGTCCGAGAACATCGTATCTCACGTCAGGGTTACTGGAGTCCATCCAAACGTCAAATAACATGATAGATGAGTAAGGATCGATTAGATACATCACAGGAACAACGCTAATACGTGTTGTTTCATTTAAAACTATTTCCAGCTCCTGCTGCGTCCCAAAACTTTGTATCTCACATCAGACTTACTGCAGTCCATCCAAACTTCAAATAACATGTTAGATAAGTAAGGATCGTTTAGATACATCACAGGAACAACGCTAATACGTGTTGTTTCGTTCAAAACTATTTCCAGCTTCTGCTGCGTCCGAAATCTTTGTATCTCTCATCAGAGTTACTGGAGTCCATCCAAACGTCAAATAACATAATAGATGAGTATGGATCGATTAGATACATCACAGGAACAACGCTAATACGTGTTGTATCGTTTAAAACTATTTCCAGCTTCTGCTGCGTCCGAAAACGTCGTATCTCACATCAGAGATACTGGAGTCCATCGAAACGTCAAATAACATGATAGATAAGTAAGGATCGATTAGATACATCACAGGAACAACGCTAATACGTGTTGTTTCGTTCAAAACTATTTCCAGCTTCTGCTGCGTCCGAAAATTTCGTATCTCACATTAGAGTTACTGGAGTCCATCCAAACGTCAAATAACATGATAGATAAGTAAGGATCGATTAGATACAGCACAGGAACAACGCTAATACGTGTTGTTTCGTTCAGAACTATTTCCAGCTTCTGCTGCGTCCGATAAATTTGTATCTCACATCAGAGTTACTGGAGTCCGTCCAAACGTCAAATAACATGATAGATGAGTAAGGATCGATTATGTACATCACAGGAATAAAGCTAATATGTGTTGTTTCGTTTAAAACTATTTCCAGCTGCTGCTGCGTCCGAAAACGTCGTATATCACATCAGAGTTACTGAAGTCCATCGAAACGCCAAATAACATGATAGATGAGTAAGGATCGATTTGATACTACACAGGAACAACGCTAATGCGTGTTGTTTCGTTTAAAACTATTTCCAGCTTCTGCTGCGTCCGAGAACATCGTATCTCACGTCAGGGTTACTGGAGTCCATCCAAACGTCAAATAACATGATAGATAAGTAAGGATCGATTAGATACATCACAGGAACAACGCTAATGCGTGTTGTTTCGTTTAAAACTATTTCCAGCTTCTGCTGCGTCCGAAAACGTCGTATCTCACATCAGAGCTACTGGAGTCCAACGAAACGCCAAATAACATGATATATGAGTAAGGATCCATTAGAATAGATGAGTAAGGATCGATTAGATACATCACAGGAACAACGCTAATACGTGTTGTTTCGTTTAAAACTATTTCCAGCTTCTGCTGCGTCCGAGAACTTCGTATCTCACGTCAGGGATATTGGAGTCCATCCAAACGTCAAATAACATGATAGATGAGTAAGGATCGATTAGATACATCACAGGAACAACGCTAATACGTGTTGTTTCGTTTAAAACTATTTCCAGCTTCTGCTGCGTCCGAGAACATCGTATCTCACGTCAGGGTTACTGGAGTCCATCCAAAGGTCAAATAACATGATAGATGAGTAAGGATCGATTAGATACATCACAGGAACAACGCTAATACGTGTTGTTTCATTTAAAACTATTTCCAGCTCCTGCTGCGTCCCAAAACTTTGTATCTCACATCAGACTTACTGCAGTCCATCCAAACGTCAAATAACATGTTAGATAAGTAAGGATCGTTTAGATACATCACAGGAACAACGCTAATACGTGTTGTTTAGTTCAAAACTATTTCCAGCTTCTGCTGCGTCCGAAATCTTTGTATCTCCCATCAGAGTTACTGGAGTCCATCCAAACGTCAAATAACATGATAGATGAGTAAGGATCGATTAGATACTCCATCCAAACTTCAAATAACATGTTAGATAAGTAAGGATCGTTTAGATACATCACAGGAACAACGCTAATACGTGTTGTTTCGTTCAAAACTATTTCCAGCTTCTGCTGCGTCCGAAATCTTTGTATCTCTCATCAGAGTTACTGGAGTCCATCCCAACGTCAAATAACATAATAGATGAGTATGGATCGATTAGATACATCACAGGAACAACGCTAATACGTGTTGTATCGTTTAAAACTATTTCCAGCTTCTGCTGCGTCCGAAAACGTCGTATCTCACATCAGAGATACTGGAGTCCATCGAAACGTCAAATAACATGATAGATAAGTAAGGATCGATTAGATACATCACAGGAACAACGCTAATACGTGTTGTTTCGTTCAAAACTATTTCCAGCTTCTGCTGCGTCCGAAAATTTCGTATCTCACATTAGAGTTACTGGAGTCCATCCAAACGTCAAATAACATGATAGATAAGTAAGGATCGATTAGATACAGCACAGGAACAACGCTAATACGTGTTGTTTCGTTCAGAACTATTTCCAGCTTCTGCTGCGTCCGATAAATTTGTATCTCACATCAGAGTTACTGGAGTCCGTCCAAACGTCAAATAACATGATAGATGAGTAAGGATCGATTATGTACATCACAGGAATAAAGCTAATATGTGTTGTTTCGTTTAAAACTATTTCCAGCTGCTGCTGCGTCCGAAAACGTCGTATATCACATCAGAGTTACTGAAGTCCATCGAAACGCCAAATAACATGATAGATGAGTAAGGATCGATTAGATACATCACAGGAACAACGCTAATACGTGTTGTTTCGTTTAAAACTATTTCCAGCTTCTGCTGCGTCCGAGAACTTCGTATCTCACGTCAGGGATATTGGAGTCCATCCAAACGTCAAATAACATGATAGATGAGTAAGGATCGATTAGATACATCACAGGAACAACGCTAATACGTGTTGTTTCGTTTAAAACTATTTCCAGCTTCTGCTGCGTCCGAGAACATCGTATCTCACGTCAGGGTTACTGGAGTCCATCCAAAGGTCAAATAACATGATAGATGAGTAAGGATCGATTAGATACATCACAGGAACAACGCTAATACGTGTTGTTTCATTTAAAACTATTTCCAGCTCCTGCTGCGTCCCAAAACTTTGTATCTCACATCAGACTTACTGCAGTCCATCCAAACGTCAAATAACATGTTAGATAAGTAAGGATCGTTTAGATACATCACAGGAACAACGCTAATACGTGTTGTTTAGTTCAAAACTATTTCCAGCTTCTGCTGCGTCCGAAATCTTTGTATCTCCCATCAGAGTTACTGGAGTCCATCCAAACGTCAAATAACATGATAGATGAGTAAGGATCGATTAGATACTCCATCCAAACTTCAAATAACATGTTAGATAAGTAAGGATCGTTTAGATACATCACAGGAACAACGCTAATACGTGTTGTTTCGTTCAAAACTATTTCCAGCTTCTGCTGCGTCCGAAATCTTTGTATCTCTCATCAGAGTTACTGGAGTCCATCCCAACGTCAAATAACATAATAGATGAGTATGGATCGATTAGATACATCACAGGAACAACGCTAATACGTGTTGTATCGTTTAAAACTATTTCCAGCTTCTGCTGCGTCCGAAAACGTCGTATCTCACATCAGAGATACTGGAGTCCATCGAAACGTCAAATAACATGATAGATAAGTAAGGATCGATTAGATACATCACAGGAACAACGCTAATACGTGTTGTTTCGTTCAAAACTATTTCCAGCTTCTGCTGCGTCCGAAAATTTCGTATCTCACATTAGAGTTACTGGAGTCCATCCAAACGTCAAATAACATGATAGATAAGTAAGGATCGATTAGATACAGCACAGGAACAACGCTAATACGTGTTGTTTCGTTCAGAACTATTTCCAGCTTCTGCTGCGTCCGATAAATTTGTATCTCACATCAGAGTTACTGGAGTCCGTCCAAACGTCAAATAACATGATAGATGAGTAAGGATCGATTATGTACATCACAGGAATAAAGCTAATATGTGTTGTTTCGTTTAAAACTATTTCCAGCTGCTGCTGCGTCCGAAAACGTCGTATATCACATCAGAGTTACTGAAGTCCATCGAAACGCCAAATAACATGATAGATGAGTAAGGATCGATTTGATACTACACAGGAACAACGCTAATGCGTGTTGTTTCGTTTAAAACTATTTCCAGCTTCTGCTGCGTCCGAGAACATCGTATCTCACGTCAGGGTTACTGGAGTCCATCCAAACGTCAAATAACATGATAGATAAGTAAGGATCGATTAGATACATCACAGGAACAACGCTAATGCGTGTTGTTTCGTTTAAAACTATTTCCAGCTTCTGCTGCGTCCGAAAACGTCGTATCTCACATCAGAGCTACTGGAGTCCATCGAAACGCCAAATAACATGATATATGAGTAAGGATCCATTAGAATAGATGAGTAAGGATCGATTAGATACATCACAGGAACAACGCTAATACGTGTTGTTTCGTTTAAAACTATTTCCAGCTTCTGCTGCGTCCGAGAACTTCGTATCTCACGTCAGGGATATTGGAGTCCATCCAAACGTCAAATAACATGATAGATGAGTAAGGATCGATTAGATACATCACAGGAACAACGCTAATACGTGTTGTTTCGTTTAAAACTATTTCCAGCTTCTGCTGCGTCCGAGAACATCGTATCTCACGTCAGGGTTACTGGAGTCCATCCAAAGGTCAAATAACATGATAGATGAGTAAGGATCGATTAGATACATCACAGGAACAACGCTAATATGTGTTGTTTCATTTAAAACTATTTCCAGCTCCTGCTGCGTCCCAAAACTTTGTATCTCACATCAGACTTACTGCAGTCCATCCAAACGTCAAATAACATGTTAGATAAGTAAGGATCGTTTAGATACATCACAGGAACAACGCTAATACGTGTTGTTTAGTTCAAAACTATTTCCAGCTTCTGCTGCGTCCGAAATCTTTGTATCTCCCATCAGAGTTACTGGAGTCCATCCAAACGTCAAATAATATGATAGATGAGTAAGGATCGATTAGATACTCCATCCAAACTTCAAATAACATGTTAGATAAGTAAGGATCGTTTAGATACATCACAGGAACAACGCTAATACGTGTTGTTTCGTTCAAAACTATTTCCAGCTTCTGCTGCGTCCGAAATCTTTGTATCTCTCATCAGAGTTACTGGAGTCCATCCAAACGTCAAATAACATAATAGATGAGTATGGATCGATTAGATACATCACAGGAACAACGCTAATACGTGTTGTATCGTTTAAAACTATTTCCAGCTTCTGCTGCGTCCGAAAACGTCGTATCTCACATCAGAGATACTGGAGTCCATCGAAACGTCAAATAACATGATAGATAAGTAAGGATCGATTAGATACATCACAGGAACAACGCTAATACGTGTTGTTTCGTTCAAAACTATTTCCAGCTTCTGCTGCGTCCGAAAATTTCGTATCTCACATTAGAGTTACTGGAGTCCATCCAAACGTCAAATAACATGATAGATAAGTAAGGATCGATTAGATACAGCACAGGAACAACGCTAATACGTGTTGTTTCGTTCACAACTATTTCCAGCTTCTGCTGCGTCCGATAAATTTGTATCTCACATCAGAGTTACTGGAGTCCGTCCAAACGTCAAATAACATGATAGATGAGTAAGGATCGATTATGTACATCACAGGAATAAAGCTAATATGTGTTGTTTCGTTTAAAACTATTTCCAGCTGCTGCTGCGTCCGAAAACGTCGTATATCACATCAGAGTTACTGAAGTCCATCGAAACGCCAAATAACATGATAGATGAGTAAGGATCGATTTGATACTACACAGGAACAACGCTAATGCGTGTTGTTTCGTTTAAAACTATTTCCAGCTTCTGCTGCGTCCGAGAACATCGTATCTCACGTCAGGGTTACTGGAGTCCATCCAAACGTCAAATAACATGATAGATAAGTAAGGATCGATTAGATACATCACAGGAACAACGCTAATGCGTGTTGTTTCGTTTAAAACTATTTCCAGCTTCTGCTGCGTCCGAAAACGTCGTATCTCACATCAGAGCTACTGGAGTCCATCGAAACGCCAAATAACATGATATATGAGTAAGGATCCATTAGAATAGATGAGTAAGGATCGATTAGATACATCACAGGAACAACGCTAATACGTGTTGTTTCGTTTAAAACTATTTCCAGCTTCTGCTGCGTCCGAGAACTTCGTATCTCACGTCAGGGATATTGGAGTCCATCCAAACGTCAAATAACATGATAGATGAGTAAGGATCGATTAGATACATCACAGGAACAACGCTAATACGTGTTGTTTCGTTTAAAACTATTTCCAGCTTCTGCTGCGTCCGAGAACATCGTATCTCACGTCAGGGTTACTGGAGTCCATCCAAAGGTCAAATAACATGATAGATGAGTAAGGATCGATTAGATACATCACAGGAACAACGCTAATACGTGTTGTTTCATTTAAAACTATTTCCAGCTCCTGCTGCGTCCCAAAACTTTGTATCTCACATCAGACTTACTGCAGTCCATCCAAACGTCAAATAACATGTTAGATAAGTAAGGATCGTTTAGATACATCACAGGAACAACGCTAATACGTGTTGTTTAGTTCAAAACTATTTCCAGCTTCTGCTGCGTCCGAAATCTTTGTATCTCCCATCAGAGTTACTGGAGTCCATCCAAACGTCAAATAACATGATAGATGAGTAAGGATCGATTAGATACTCCATCCAAACTTCAAATAACATGTTAGATAAGTAAGGATCGTTTAGATACATCACAGGAACAACGCTAATACGTGTTGTTTCGTTCAAAACTATTTCCAGCTTCTGCTGCGTCCGAAATCTTTGTATCTCTCATCAGAGTTACTGGAGTCCATCCAAACGTCAAATAACATAATAGATGAGTATGGATCGATTAGATACATCACAGGAACAACGCTAATACGTGTTGTATCGTTTAAAACTATTTCCAGCTTCTGCTGCGTCCGAAAACGTCGTATCTCACATCAGAGATACTGGAGTCCATCGAAACGTCAAATAACATGATAGATAAGTAAGGATCGATTAGATACAGCACAGGAACAACGCTAATACGTGTTGTTTCGTTCAAAACTATTTCTAGCTTCTGCTGCGTCCGATAACTCTGTATCTCACATCAGAGTTACTGGAGTCCGTCCAAACGTCAAATAACATGATAGATGAGTAAGGATCGATTACATACATCACAGGAACAACGCTAATACGTGTTGTTTCGTTTAAAACTACTTCCAGCTTCTGCTGCGCCCGAAAACGTCGTATCTCACATCAGAGTTACTGGAGTCCATCGAAACGCCAAATAACATGATATATGAGTAAGGATCGATTAGATACAGCACAGGAACAACGCTAATACGTGTTGTTTCGTTTAAAATTATTTCCAGCTCCTGCTGCGTCCAAGAACTTTGTATCTCACATCAGACATACTGGAGTCCATCCAAACGTCAAATAACATGTTAGATAAGTAAGGATCGTTTAGATACATCACAGGAACAACGCTAATACGTGTTGTTTCGTTCAAAACTATTTCCAGCTTCTACTGCGTCCGAGAACTTTGTATCTCTCATCAGAGTTACTGGAGTCCGTCCAAACGTCAAAAAACATGTTAGATAAGTAAGGATCGATTAGATACATCACAGGAACAACGCTAATACGTGTTGTTTCATTTAAAACTATTTCCAGCTTCAGCTGCGTCCGAGAACTTCGTATCTTACATCAAAGTTACTGGAGTCCATCGAAACGCCAAATAACATGATAGATGAGTAAGGATCGATTAGATACATCACAGGAACAACGCTAATGCGTGTTGTTTCGTTTAAAACTATTTCCAGCTTCTGCTGCGTCCGAAAACGTCGTATCTCACATCAGAGCTACTGGAGTCCATCGAAACGCCAAGTAACATGATGTATGAGTAAGGATCGATTAGATACAGCACAGGCACAATGCTAATACGTGTTGTTTCGTTTAAAACTATTTCCAGCTCTATCGAAACGCCAAATAACATGATAAATGAGTAAGGATCGATTAGATACATCACAGGAACAACGCTAATGCGTGTTGTTTCGTTTAAAACTATTTCCAGCTTCTGCTGCGTCCGAAAACGTCGTATCTCACATCAGAGCTACTGGAGTCCATCCAAACTTCAAATAACATGTTAGATAAGTAAGGATCGTTTAGATACATCACAGGAACAACGCTAATACGTGTGTGTTTCGTTCAAAACTATTTCCAGCTTCTGCTGCGTCCGAAATCTTTGTATCTCTCATCAGAGTTACTGGAGTCCATCCAAACGTCAAATAACATAATAGATGAGTATGGATCGATTAGATACATCACAGGAACAACGCTAATACGTGTTGTATCGTTTAAAACTATTTCCAGCTTCTGCTGCGTCCGAAAACGTCGTATCTCACATCAGAGATACTGGAGTCCATCGAAACGTCAAATAACATGATAGATAAGTAAGGATCGATTAGATACAGCACAGGAACAACGCTAATACGTGTTGTTTCGTTCAAAACTATTTCTAGCTTCTGCTGCGTCCGATAACTTTGTATCTCACATCAGAGTTACTGGAGTCCGTCCAAACGTCAAATAACATGATAGATGAGTAAGGATCGATTAGATACATCACAGGAACAACGCTAATATGTGTTGTTTCCTTTAAAACTATTTCCAGCTGCTGCTGCGTCCGAAAACTTCGTATATCACATCAGAGTTACTGGAGTCCATCGAAATGTCAAATAACATGATAGATAAGTAAGGATCGATTAGATACTACACAGGAACAACGCTAATGCGTGTTGCTTCGTTTAAAACTATTTCTAGCTTCAGCTCCGTCCGAGAACTTCGTATCTCACATCTAAGTTACTGGATTCCATCGAAACGCCAAATAACATGATAGATGAGTAAGGATCGATTAGATACATCACAGGAACAACGCTAATGCGTGTTGTTTCGTTTAAAACTGTTTCCAGCTTCTGCTGCCTCAGAAAACGTCGTATCTCACATCAGAGCTACTGGAGTCCATCGAAACGCCAAATAACATGATAGATGAGTAAGGATCGATTAGATACATCACAGGAACAACGCTAATACGTGTTGTTTCATTTAAAACTATTTCCAGCTTCAGCTGCGTCCGAGAACTTCGTATCTCACATCAAAGTTACTGGAGTCCATCGAAATGCCAAATAACATGATAGATGAGTAAGGATCGATTAGATACATCACAGGAACAACGCTAATGCGTGTTGCTTCGTTTAAAACTATTTCCAGCTTCTGCTGCGTCCGAAAACTTCGTATCTCACATCAGAGCTACTGAAGTCCATCGAAACGCCAAATAACATGATAGATGAGTAAGGATCGATTAGATACATCACAGGAACAACGCTAATAGGTGTTGTTTCGTTCAAAACTATTTCCAGCTTCTGCTGCGTCCGAAATCTTTGTATCTCTCCTTAGAGTTACTGGAGTCCATCCAAACGTCAAATAACATTATAGATGAGTAAGGATCGATTAGATACATCACAGGAACAACGCTAATACGTGTTGTTTCGTTTAAAACTATTTCCAGCTTCTGCTGCGCCCGAAAACGTCGTATCTCACATCAGAGTTACTGGAGTCCATCGAAACGCCAAATAACATGATATATGAGTAAGGATCGATTAGATACAGCACAGGAACAACGCTAATACGTTTTGTTTCGTTTAAAACTATTTCCAGCTCCTGCTGCGTCCAAGAACTTTGTATCTCACATCAGACTTACTGGAGTCCATCCAAACGTCAAATAACATGTTAGATAAGTAAGGATCGTTTAGATACATCACAGGAACAACGCTAATACGTGTTGTTTCGTTCAAAACTATTTCCAGCTTCTACTGCGTCCGAGAACTTTGTATCTCTCATCAGAGTTACTGGAGTCCGTCCAAACGTCAAATAACATGATAGATGAGTAAGGATCGATTAGATACATCACAGGAACAACGCTAATACGTGTTGTTTCATTTAAAACTATTTCCAGCTTCAGCTGCGTCCGAGAACTTCGTATCTTACATCAAAGTTACTGGAGTCCATCGAAACGCCAAATAACATGATAGATGAGTAAGGATCGATTAGATACATCACAGGAACAACGCTAATGCGTGTTGTTTCGTTTAAAACTATTTCCAGCTTCTGCTGCGTCCGAAAACGTCGTATCTCCCATCAGAGCTACTGGAGTCCATCGAAACGCCAAGTAACATGATGTATGAGTAAGGATCGATTAGATACAGCACAGGCACAACGCTAATACGTGTTGTTTCGTTTAAAACTATTTCCAGCTCTATCGAAACGCCAAATAACATGATAGATGAGTAAGGATCGATTAGATACATCACAGGAACAACGCTAATGCGTGTTGTTTCGTTTAAAACTATTTCCAGCTTCTGCTGCGTCCGAAAACGTCGTATCTCACATCAGAGCTACTGGAGTCCATCGAAACGCCAAATAACATGATAGATGAGTAAGGATCGATTAGATACATCACAGGAACAACGCTAATGCGTGTTGTTTCGTTTAAAACTATTTCCAGCTTCTGCTGCGTCCGAAAACGTCGTATCTCACATCAGAGCTACTGGAGTCTATCGAAACGCCAAATAACATTATAGATGAGTAAGGATCGATTAGATACATCACAGGAACATCGCTAATGTGTGTTGTTTCGTTTAAAACTATTTCCAGTTTCTGCTGCGTCCGAAAACGTCGTATCTCACATCAGAGTTACTGGAGTCCATCGAAACGTCAAATAACATGATAGATAAGTAAGGATCGATTAGATACAGCACAGGAACAACGCTAATACGTGTTGTTTCGTTTAAAACTATTTCCAGCTCCTGCTGCGTCCCAAAACTTTGTATCTCACATCAGACTTACTGGAGTCCATCCAAACTTCAAATAACATGTTAGATAAGTAAGGATCGTTTAGATACATCACAGGAACAACGCTAATACGTGTGTGTTTCGTTCAAAACTATTTCCAGCTTCTGCTGCGTCCGAAATCTTTGTATCTCTCATCAGAGTTACTGGAGTCCATCCAAACGTCAAATAACATAATAGATGAGTATGGATCGATTAGATACATCACAGGAACAACGCTAATACGTGTTGTATCGTTTAAAACTATTTCCAGCTTCTGCTGCGTCCGAAAACGTCGTATCTCACATCAGAGATACTGGAGTCCATCGAAACGTCAAATAACATGATAGATAAGTAAGGATCGATTAGATACAGCACAGGAACAACGCTAATACGTGTTGTTTCGTTCAAAACTATTTCTAGCTTCTGCTGCGTCCGATAACTTTGTATCTCACATCAGAGTTACTGGAGTCCGTCCAAACGTCAAATAACATGATAGATGAGTAAGGATCGATTAGATACATCACAGGAACAACGCTAATATGTGTTGTTTCGTTTAAAACTATTTCCAGCTGCTGCTGCGTCCGAAAACGTCGTATATCACATCAGAGTTACTGGAGTTCATCGAAATGTCAAATAACATGATAGATAAGTAAGGATCGATTAGATACTACACAGGAACAACGCTAATGCGTGTTGTTTCGTTTAAAACTATTTCTAGCTTCAGCTCCGTCCGAGAACTTCGTATCTCACATCTAAGTTACTGGATTCCATCGAAACGCCAAATAACATGATAGATGAGTAAGGATCGATTAGATACATCACAGGAACAACGCTAATGCGTGTTGTTTCGTTTAAAACTGTTTCCAGCTTCTGCTGCCTCAGAAAACGTCGGATCTCACATCAGAGCTACTGGAGTCCATCGAAACGAAAAATAACATGATAGATGAGTAAGGATCGATTAGATACATCACAGGAACAACGCTAATACGTGTTGTTTCATTTAAAACTATTTCCAGCTTCAGCTGCGTCCGAGAACTTCGTATCTCACATCAAAGTTACTGGAGTCCATCGAAATGCCAAATAACATGATAGATGAGTAAGGATCGATTAGATACATCACAGGAACAACGCTAATGCGTGTTGCTTCGTTTAAAACTATTTCCAGCTTCTGCTGCGTCCGAAAACTTCGTATCTCACATCAGAGCTACTGAAGTCCATCGAAACGCCAAATAACATGATAGATGAGTAAGGATCGATTAGATACATCACAGGAACAACGCTAATACGTGTTGTTTCATTCAAAACTATTTCCAGCTTCAGCTGCGTCCGAGAACTTCGTATCTCACATCAAAGTTACTGGAGTCCATCGAAATGCCAAATAACATAATAGATGAGTAAGGATCGATTAGATACATCACAGGAACAACGCTAATGCGTGTTGTTTCGTTTAAAACTATTTCCAGCTTCTGCTGCGTCCGAAAACGTCGTATCTCACATCAGAGCTACTGGAGTCCATCGAAACGCCAAATAACATGATAGATGAGTAAGGATCGATTAGATACATCACAGGAACAACGCTAATACGTGTTGTTTCATTTAAAACTATTTCCAGCTTCAGCTGCGTCCGAGAACTTCGTATCTCACATCAAAGTTACTGGAGTCCATCGAAACGCCAAATAACATGATAGATAAGTAATAATCGTTTAGATACATCACAGGAACACAATAATACGTGTTGTTTCGTTTAAAACTATTTCCAGTTCCTGCTGCGTCCAAAAACTTTGTATCTCACATCAGACTTACTGGAGTCCATCCAAACGTCAAATAACATGTTAGATAAGTAAGGATCGTTTAGATACATCACAGGAACAACGCTAATACGTGTTCTTTCGTTCAAAACTATTTCCAGCTTCTACTGCGTCCGAGAACTTTGTATCTCTCATCAGAGTTACTGGAGTCCGTCCAAACGTCAAATAACATGATAGATGAGTAAGGATCGATTAGATACATCACAGGAACAACGCTAATACGTGTTGTTTCATTTAAAACTATTTCCAGCTTCAGCTGCGTCCGAGAACTTCGTATCTCACATCAAAGTTACTGGAGTCCATCGAAACGCCAAATAACATGATAGATGAGTAAGGATCGATTAGATACATCACAGGAACAACGCCAATGCGTGTTGTTTCGTTTAAAACTATTTCCAGCTTCTGCTGCGTCCGAGAACATCGTATCTCACGTCAGGGTTACTGGAGTCCATCGAAACGTCAAATAACATGATAGATAAGTAAGGATCGTTAGATACATCACAGGAACAACGCTAATACGTGTTGTTTCGTTCAAAACTATTTCCAGCTTCTGCTGCGTCCGAAATCTTTGTATCTTACATCAGAGCTACTGGAGTCCATCCAAACGTCAAATAACATGTTAGATAAGTAAGGATCGTTTAGATACATCACAGGAACAACGCTAATAGGTGTCGTTTCGTTCAAAACTATTTCCAGCTTCTGCTGCGTCCGAAATCTTTGTATCTCTCATCAGAGTTACTGGAGTCCATCCAAACGTCAAATAACATGATAGATGAGTAAGGATCGATTAGATACATCACAGGAACATCGCTAATGCGTGTTGTTTCGTTTAAAACTATTTCCAGCTTCTGCTGCGTCCGAAAACTTCGTATCTCACATCAGAGTTACTGGAGTCCATCGAAACGTCAAATAATATGATAGATAAGTAAGGATCGATTAGATACAGCACAGGAACAACGCTAATACGTGTTGTTTCGTTTAAAACTATTTCCAGCTTCAGCTGCGTCCGAGAACTTCGTATCTCACATCAAAGTTACTGGAGTCCATCGAAACGCCAAATAACATAATAGATGAGTAAGGATCGATTAGATACATCACAGGAACAACGCTAATGCGTGTTGTTTCGTTTAAAACTATTTCCAGCTTCTGCTGCGCCCGAAAACGTCGTATCTCACATCAGAGCTACTGGAGTCCATCGAAACGCCAAATAACATGATAGATGAGTAAGGATCGATTAGATACATCACAGGAAGAACGCTAATGCGTGTTGTTTCGTTTAAAACTATTTCCAGCTTCTGCTGCGTCCGAAAGCGTCGTATCTCACATCAGAGCTACTGGAGTCCATCGAAACGCCAAATAACATGATAGATGAGTAAGGATCGATTAGATACATCACAGGAACAACGCTAATACGTGTTGTTTCATTTAAAACTATTTCCAGCTTCAGCTGCGTCCGAGAACTTCGTATCTCACATCAAAGTTACTGGAGCCCATCGAAATGCCAAATAACATAATAGATGAGTAAGGATCGATTAGGTACATCACAGGAACAACGCTAATGCGTGTTGCTTCGTTTAAAACTATTTCCAGCTTCTGCTGCGTCCGAAAACGTCGTATCTCACATCAGAGCTACTGGAGTATATAGAAACGCCAAGTAACATGATATATGAGTAAGGATCGATTAGATACAGCACAGGAACAACGCTAATACGTGTTGTTTCGTTTAAAACTATTTCCAGTTCCTGCTGCGTCCAAAAACTTTGTATCTCACATCAGACTTACTGGAGTTCATCCAAACGTCAAATAACATGTTAGATAAGTAAGGATCGTTTAGATACATCACAGGAACAACGCTAATACGTGTTCTTTCGTTCAAAACTATTTCCAGCTTCTACTGCGTCCGAGAACTTTGTATCTCTCATCAGAGTTACTGGAGTCCGTCCAAACGTCAAATAACATGATAGATGAGTAAGGATCGATTAGATACATCACAGGAACAACGCTAATACGTGTTGTTTCATTTAAAACTATTTCCAGCTTCAGCTGCGTCCGAGAACTTCGTATCTCACATCAAAGTTACTGGAGTCCATCGAAACGCCAAATAACATGATAGATGAGTAAGGATCGATTAGATACATCACAGGAACAACGCTAATGCGTGTTGTTTCGTTTAAAACTATTTCCAGCTTCTGCTGCGTCCGAGAACATCGTATCTCACGTCAGGGTTACTGGAGTCCATCGAAACGTCAAATAACATGATAGATAAGTAAGGATCGTTTAGATACATCACAGGAACAACGCTAATACGTGTTGTTTCGTTCAAAACTATTTCCAGCTTCTGCTGCGTCCGAAATCTTTGTATCTTACATCAGAGCTACTGGAGTCCATCCAAACGTCAAATAACATGTTAGATAAGTAAGAATCGTTTAGATACATCACAGGAACAACGCTAATATGTGTCGTTTCGTTCAAAACTATTTCCAGCTTCTGCTGCGTCCGAAATCTTTGTATCTCTCATCAGAGTTACTGGAGTCCATCCAAACGTCAAATAACATGATAGATGAGTAAGGATCGATTAGATACATCACAGGAACATCGCTAATGCGTGTTGTTTCGTTTAAAACTATTTCCAGCTTCTGCTGCGTCCGAAAACTTCGTATCTCACATCAGAGTTACTGGAGTCCATCGAAACGTCAAATAATATGATAGATAAGTAAGGATCGATTAGATACAGCACAGGAACAACGCTAATACGTGTTGTTTCGTTTAAAACTATTTCCAGCTTCAGCTGCGTCCGAGAACTTCGTATCTCACATCAAAGTTACTGGAGTCCATCGAAACGCCAAATAACATAATAGATGAGTAAGGATCGATTAGATACATCACAGGAACAACGCTAATGCGTGTTGTTTCGTTTAAAACTATTTCCAGCTTCTGCTGCGTCCGAAAACGTCGTATCTCACATCAGAGCTACTGGAGTCCATCGAAACGCCAAATAACATGATAGATGAGTAAGGATCGATTAGATACATCACAGGAAGAACGCTAATGCGTGTTGTTTCGTTTAAAACTATTTCCAGCTTCTGCTGCGTCCGAAAACGTCGTATCTCACATCAGAGCTACTGGAGTCCATCCAAACGTCAAATAACATGTTAGATAAGTAAGGATCGTTTAGATACATCACAGGAACAACGCTAATATGTGTCGTTTCGTTCAAAACTATTTCCAGCTTCTGCTGCGTCCGAAATCTTTGTATCTTACATCAGAGCTACTGGAGTCCATCCAAACGTCAAATAACATGTTAGATAAGTAAGGATCGTTTAGATACATCACAGGAACAACGCTAATATGTGTCGTTTCGTTCAAAACTATTTCCAGCTTCTGCTGCGTCCGAAATCTTTGTATCTCTCATCAGAGTTACTGGAGTCCATCCAAACGTCAAATAACATGATAGATGAGTAAGGATCGATTAGATACATCACAGGAACATCGCTAATGCGTGTTGTTTCGTTTAAAACTATTTCCAGCTTCTGCTGCGTCCGAAAACTTCGTATCTCACATCAGAGTTACTGGAGTCCATCGAAACGTCAAATAATATGATAGATAAGTAAGGATCGATTAGATACAGCACAGGAACAACGCTAATACGTGTTGTTTCGTTTAAAACTATTTCCAGCTTCAGCTGCGTCCGAGAACTTCGTATCTCACATCAAAGTTACTGGAGTCCATCGAAACGCCAAATAACATAATAGATGAGTAAGGATCGATTAGATACATCACAGGGACAACGCTAATGCGTGTTGTTTCGTTTAAAACTATTTCCTGCTTCTGCTGCGTCCGAAAACGTCGTATCTCACATCAGAGCTACTGGAGTCCATCGAAACGCCAAATAACATGATAGATGAGTAAGGATCGATTAGATACATCACAGGAAGAACGCTAATGCGTGTTGTTTCATTTAAAACTATTTCCAGCTTCAGCTGCGTCCGAGAACTTCGTATCTAACATCAAAGTTACTGGAGTCCATCGAAACGCCAAATAACATGATAGATGAGTAAGGATAGATTAGATACATCACAGGAACAACGCTAATACGTGTTGTTTCATTTAAAATTATTTCCAGCTTCAGCTGCGTCCGAGAACTTCGTATCTCACATCAAAGTTACTGGAGTCTATCGAAACGCCAAATAACATTATAGATGAGTAAGGATCGATTAGATACATCACAGGAACAACGCTAATACGTGTTGTTTCGTTCAAAACTATTTCCAGCTTCTGCTGCGTCCAAAAACTTTGTATCTCACATCAGAGTTACTGGAGTCCATCCAAACGTAAAATAACATGATAGATGAGTAAGGATCGATTAGATACATCACAGGAACATCGCTAATGTGTGTTGATTCGTTTAAAACTATTTCCAGTTTCTGCTGCGTCCGAAAACGTCGTATCTCACATCAGAGCTACTGGAGTCCGTCGAAACGCCAAATAACATGATAGATGAGTAAGGATCGATTAGATACAGCACAGGAACAACGCTAATGCGTGTTGTTTCGTTTAAAACTATTTCCAGCTTCTGCTGCGTCCGAGAACGTCGTATCTCACATCAGAGCTACTGGAGTCCATCGAAATGCCAAATAACATGATAGATGAGTAAGGATCGATTAGATACATCACAGGAACAACGCTAATACGTGTTGTTTCATTTAAAATTATTTCCAGCTTCAGCTGCGTCCGAGAACTTCGTATCTCACATCAAAGTTACTGGAGTCTATCGAAACGCCAAATAACATTATAGATGAGTAAGGATCGATTAGATACATCACAGGAACAACGCTAATACGTGTTGTTTCATTTAAAATTATTTCCAGCTTCAGCTGCGTCCGAGAACTTCGTATCTCACATCAAAGTTACTGGGGTCTATCGAAACGCCAAATAACATTATAGATGAGTAAGGATCGATTAGATACATCACAGGAACAACGCTAATACGTGTTGTTTCGTTCAAAACTATTTCCAGCTTCTGCTGCGTCCAAAAACTTTGTATCTCACATCAGAGTTACTGGAGTCCATCCAAACGTAAAATAACATGATAGATGAGTAAGGATCGATTAGATACATCACAGGAACAACGCTAATACGTGTTGTTTCATTTAAAACTATTTCCAGCTTCAGCTGCGTCCGAGAACTTCGTATCTCACATCAAAGTTACTGGAGTCCATCGAAATGCCAAATAACATGATAGATGAGTAAGGATCGATTAGATACATCACAGGAACAACGCTAATGCGTGTTGCTTCGTTTAAAACTATTTCCAGCTTCTGCTGCGTCCGAAAACTTCGTATCTCACATCAGAGCTACTGAAGTCCATCGAAACGCCAAATAACATGATAGATGAGTAAGGATCGATTAGATACATCACAGGAACAACGCTAATAGGTGTTGTTTCGTTCAAAACTATTTCCAGCTTCTGCTGCGTCCGAAATCTTTGTATCTCTCCTTAGAGTTACTGGAGTCCATCCAAACGTCAAATAACATTATAGATGAGTAAGGATCGATTAGATACATCACAGGAACAACGCTAATACGTGTTGTTTCGTTTAAAACTATTTCCAGCTTCTGCTGCGCCCGAAAACGTCGTATCTCACATCAGAGTTACTGGAGTCCATCGAAACGCCAAATAACATGATATATGAGTAAGGATCGATTAGATACAGCACAGGAACAACGCTAATACGTTTTGTTTCGTTTAAAACTATTTCCAGCTCCTGCTGCGTCCAAGAACTTTGTATCTCACATCAGACTTACTGGAGTCCATCCAAACGTCAAATAACATGTTAGATAAGTAAGGATCGTTTAGATACATCACAGGAACAACGCTAATACGTGTTGTTTCGTTCAAAACTATTTCCAGCTTCTACTGCGTCCGAGAACTTTGTATCTCTCATCAGAGTTACTGGAGTCCGTCCAAACGTCAAATAACATGATAGATGAGTAAGGATCGATTAGATACATCACAGGAACAACGCTAATACGTGTTGTTTCATTTAAAACTATTTCCAGCTTCAGCTGCGTCCGAGAACTTCGTATCTTACATCAAAGTTACTGGAGTCCATCGAAACGCCAAATAACATGATAGATGAGTAAGGATCGATTAGATACATCACAGGAACAACGCTAATGCGTGTTGTTTCGTTTAAAACTATTTCCAGCTTCTGCTGCGTCCGAAAACGTCGTATCTCCCATCAGAGCTACTGGAGTCCATCGAAACGCCAAGTAACATGATGTATGAGTAAGGATCGATTAGATACAGCACAGGCACAACGCTAATACGTGTTGTTTCGTTTAAAACTATTTCCAGCTCTATCGAAACGCCAAATAACATGATAGATGAGTAAGGATCGATTAGATACATCACAGGAACAACGCTAATGCGTGTTGTTTCGTTTAAAACTATTTCCAGCTTCTGCTGCGTCCGAAAACGTCGTATCTCACATCAGAGCTACTGGAGTCCATCGAAACGCCAAATAACATGATAGATGAGTAAGGATCGATTAGATACATCACAGGAACAACGCTAATGCGTGTTGTTTCGTTTAAAACTATTTCCAGCTTCTGCTGCGTCCGAAAACGTCGTATCTCACATCAGAGCTACTGGAGTCTATCGAAACGCCAAATAACATTATAGATGAGTAAGGATCGATTAGATACATCACAGGAACATCGCTAATGTGTGTTGTTTCGTTTAAAACTATTTCCAGTTTCTGCTGCGTCCGAAAACGTCGTATCTCACATCAGAGTTACTGGAGTCCATCGAAACGTCAAATAACATGATAGATAAGTAAGGATCGATTAGATACAGCACAGGAACAACGCTAATACGTGTTGTTTCGTTTAAAACTATTTCCAGCTCCTGCTGCGTCCCAAAACTTTGTATCTCACATCAGACTTACTGGAGTCCATCCAAACTTCAAATAACATGTTAGATAAGTAAGGATCGTTTAGATACATCACAGGAACAACGCTAATACGTGTGTGTTTCGTTCAAAACTATTTCCAGCTTCTGCTGCGTCCGAAATCTTTGTATCTCTCATCAGAGTTACTGGAGTCCATCCAAACGTCAAATAACATAATAGATGAGTATGGATCGATTAGATACATCACAGGAACAACGCTAATACGTGTTGTATCGTTTAAAACTATTTCCAGCTTCTGCTGCGTCCGAAAACGTCGTATCTCACATCAGAGATACTGGAGTCCATCGAAACGTCAAATAACATGATAGATAAGTAAGGATCGATTAGATACAGCACAGGAACAACGCTAATACGTGTTGTTTCGTTCAAAACTATTTCTAGCTTCTGCTGCGTCCGATAACTTTGTATCTCACATCAGAGTTACTGGAGTCCGTCCAAACGTCAAATAACATGATAGATGAGTAAGGATCGATTAGATACATCACAGGAACAACGCTAATATGTGTTGTTTCGTTTAAAACTATTTCCAGCTGCTGCTGCGTCCGAAAACGTCGTATATCACATCAGAGTTACTGGAGTTCATCGAAATGTCAAATAACATGATAGATAAGTAAGGATCGATTAGATACTACACAGGAACAACGCTAATGCGTGTTGTTTCGTTTAAAACTATTTCTAGCTTCAGCTCCGTCCGAGAACTTCGTATCTCACATCTAAGTTACTGGATTCCATCGAAACGCCAAATAACATGATAGATGAGTAAGGATCGATTAGATACATCACAGGAACAACGCTAATGCGTGTTGTTTCGTTTAAAACTGTTTCCAGCTTCTGCTGCCTCAGAAAACGTCGGATCTCACATCAGAGCTACTGGAGTCCATCGAAACGAAAAATAACATGATAGATGAGTAAGGATCGATTAGATACATCACAGGAACAACGCTAATACGTGTTGTTTCATTTAAAACTATTTCCAGCTTCAGCTGCGTCCGAGAACTTCGTATCTCACATCAAAGTTACTGGAGTCCATCGAAATGCCAAATAACATGATAGATGAGTAAGGATCGATTAGATACATCACAGGAACAACGCTAATGCGTGTTGCTTCGTTTAAAACTATTTCCAGCTTCTGCTGCGTCCGAAAACTTCGTATCTCACATCAGAGCTACTGAAGTCCATCGAAACGCCAAATAACATGATAGATGAGTAAGGATCGATTAGATACATCACAGGAACAACGCTAATACGTGTTGTTTCATTCAAAACTATTTCCAGCTTCAGCTGCGTCCGAGAACTTCGTATCTCACATCAAAGTTACTGGAGTCCATCGAAATGCCAAATAACATAATAGATGAGTAAGGATCGATTAGATACATCACAGGAACAACGCTAATGCGTGTTGTTTCGTTTAAAACTATTTCCAGCTTCTGCTGCGTCCGAAAACGTCGTATCTCACATCAGAGCTACTGGAGTCCATCGAAACGCCAAATAACATGATAGATGAGTAAGGATCGATTAGATACATCACAGGAACAACGCTAATACGTGTT
Organism: Prosopocoilus inquinatus; assembly: GCA_036172665.1. Taxonomy (NCBI): domain Eukaryota; kingdom Metazoa; phylum Arthropoda; class Insecta; order Coleoptera; family Lucanidae; genus Prosopocoilus; species Prosopocoilus inquinatus. The sequence goes on along the minus strand of CM069871.1, from coordinate 45,079,434 downwards.
GTTTCATTTAAAACTATTTCCAGCTTCAGCTGCGTCCGAGAACTTCGTATCTCACATCAAAGTTACTGGAGTCCATCGAAACGCCAAATAACATGATAGATAAGTAATAATCGTTTAGATACATCACAGGAACACAATAATACGTGTTGTTTCGTTTAAAACTATTTCCAGTTCCTGCTGCGTCCAAAAACTTTGTATCTCACATCAGACTTACTGGAGTCCATCCAAACGTCAAATAACATGTTAGATAAGTAAGGATCGTTTAGATACATCACAGGAACAACGCTAATACGTGTTCTTTCGTTCAAAACTATTTCCAGCTTCTACTGCGTCCGAGAACTTTGTATCTCTCATCAGAGTTACTGGAGTCCGTCCAAACGTCAAATAACATGATAGATGAGTAAGGATCGATTAGATACATCACAGGAACAACGCTAATACGTGTTGTTTCATTTAAAACTATTTCCAGCTTCAGCTGCGTCCGAGAACTTCGTATCTCACATCAAAGTTACTGGAGTCCATCGAAACGCCAAATAACATGATAGATGAGTAAGGATCGATTAGATACATCACAGGAACAACGCCAATGCGTGTTGTTTCGTTTAAAACTATTTCCAGCTTCTGCTGCGTCCGAGAACATCGTATCTCACGTCAGGGTTACTGGAGTCCATCGAAACGTCAAATAACATGATAGATAAGTAAGGATCGTTAGATACATCACAGGAACAACGCTAATACGTGTTGTTTCGTTCAAAACTATTTCCAGCTTCTGCTGCGTCCGAAATCTTTGTATCTTACATCAGAGCTACTGGAGTCCATCCAAACGTCAAATAACATGTTAGATAAGTAAGGATCGTTTAGATACATCACAGGAACAACGCTAATAGGTGTCGTTTCGTTCAAAACTATTTCCAGCTTCTGCTGCGTCCGAAATCTTTGTATCTCTCATCAGAGTTACTGGAGTCCATCCAAACGTCAAATAACATGATAGATGAGTAAGGATCGATTAGATACATCACAGGAACATCGCTAATGCGTGTTGTTTCGTTTAAAACTATTTCCAGCTTCTGCTGCGTCCGAAAACTTCGTATCTCACATCAGAGTTACTGGAGTCCATCGAAACGTCAAATAATATGATAGATAAGTAAGGATCGATTAGATACAGCACAGGAACAACGCTAATACGTGTTGTTTCGTTTAAAACTATTTCCAGCTTCAGCTGCGTCCGAGAACTTCGTATCTCACATCAAAGTTACTGGAGTCCATCGAAACGCCAAATAACATAATAGATGAGTAAGGATCGATTAGATACATCACAGGAACAACGCTAATGCGTGTTGTTTCGTTTAAAACTATTTCCAGCTTCTGCTGCGCCCGAAAACGTCGTATCTCACATCAGAGCTACTGGAGTCCATCGAAACGCCAAATAACATGATAGATGAGTAAGGATCGATTAGATACATCACAGGAAGAACGCTAATGCGTGTTGTTTCGTTTAAAACTATTTCCAGCTTCTGCTGCGTCCGAAAGCGTCGTATCTCACATCAGAGCTACTGGAGTCCATCGAAACGCCAAATAACATGATAGATGAGTAAGGATCGATTAGATACATCACAGGAACAACGCTAATACGTGTTGTTTCATTTAAAACTATTTCCAGCTTCAGCTGCGTCCGAGAACTTCGTATCTCACATCAAAGTTACTGGAGCCCATCGAAATGCCAAATAACATAATAGATGAGTAAGGATCGATTAGGTACATCACAGGAACAACGCTAATGCGTGTTGCTTCGTTTAAAACTATTTCCAGCTTCTGCTGCGTCCGAAAACGTCGTATCTCACATCAGAGCTACTGGAGTATATAGAAACGCCAAGTAACATGATATATGAGTAAGGATCGATTAGATACAGCACAGGAACAACGCTAATACGTGTTGTTTCGTTTAAAACTATTTCCAGTTCCTGCTGCGTCCAAAAACTTTGTATCTCACATCAGACTTACTGGAGTTCATCCAAACGTCAAATAACATGTTAGATAAGTAAGGATCGTTTAGATACATCACAGGAACAACGCTAATACGTGTTCTTTCGTTCAAAACTATTTCCAGCTTCTACTGCGTCCGAGAACTTTGTATCTCTCATCAGAGTTACTGGAGTCCGTCCAAACGTCAAATAACATGATAGATGAGTAAGGATCGATTAGATACATCACAGGAACAACGCTAATACGTGTTGTTTCATTTAAAACTATTTCCAGCTTCAGCTGCGTCCGAGAACTTCGTATCTCACATCAAAGTTACTGGAGTCCATCGAAACGCCAAATAACATGATAGATGAGTAAGGATCGATTAGATACATCACAGGAACAACGCTAATGCGTGTTGTTTCGTTTAAAACTATTTCCAGCTTCTGCTGCGTCCGAGAACATCGTATCTCACGTCAGGGTTACTGGAGTCCATCGAAACGTCAAATAACATGATAGATAAGTAAGGATCGTTTAGATACATCACAGGAACAACGCTAATACGTGTTGTTTCGTTCAAAACTATTTCCAGCTTCTGCTGCGTCCGAAATCTTTGTATCTTACATCAGAGCTACTGGAGTCCATCCAAACGTCAAATAACATGTTAGATAAGTAAGAATCGTTTAGATACATCACAGGAACAACGCTAATATGTGTCGTTTCGTTCAAAACTATTTCCAGCTTCTGCTGCGTCCGAAATCTTTGTATCTCTCATCAGAGTTACTGGAGTCCATCCAAACGTCAAATAACATGATAGATGAGTAAGGATCGATTAGATACATCACAGGAACATCGCTAATGCGTGTTGTTTCGTTTAAAACTATTTCCAGCTTCTGCTGCGTCCGAAAACTTCGTATCTCACATCAGAGTTACTGGAGTCCATCGAAACGTCAAATAATATGATAGATAAGTAAGGATCGATTAGATACAGCACAGGAACAACGCTAATACGTGTTGTTTCGTTTAAAACTATTTCCAGCTTCAGCTGCGTCCGAGAACTTCGTATCTCACATCAAAGTTACTGGAGTCCATCGAAACGCCAAATAACATAATAGATGAGTAAGGATCGATTAGATACATCACAGGAACAACGCTAATGCGTGTTGTTTCGTTTAAAACTATTTCCAGCTTCTGCTGCGTCCGAAAACGTCGTATCTCACATCAGAGCTACTGGAGTCCATCGAAACGCCAAATAACATGATAGATGAGTAAGGATCGATTAGATACATCACAGGAAGAACGCTAATGCGTGTTGTTTCGTTTAAAACTATTTCCAGCTTCTGCTGCGTCCGAAAACGTCGTATCTCACATCAGAGCTACTGGAGTCCATCCAAACGTCAAATAACATGTTAGATAAGTAAGGATCGTTTAGATACATCACAGGAACAACGCTAATATGTGTCGTTTCGTTCAAAACTATTTCCAGCTTCTGCTGCGTCCGAAATCTTTGTATCTTACATCAGAGCTACTGGAGTCCATCCAAACGTCAAATAACATGTTAGATAAGTAAGGATCGTTTAGATACATCACAGGAACAACGCTAATATGTGTCGTTTCGTTCAAAACTATTTCCAGCTTCTGCTGCGTCCGAAATCTTTGTATCTCTCATCAGAGTTACTGGAGTCCATCCAAACGTCAAATAACATGATAGATGAGTAAGGATCGATTAGATACATCACAGGAACATCGCTAATGCGTGTTGTTTCGTTTAAAACTATTTCCAGCTTCTGCTGCGTCCGAAAACTTCGTATCTCACATCAGAGTTACTGGAGTCCATCGAAACGTCAAATAATATGATAGATAAGTAAGGATCGATTAGATACAGCACAGGAACAACGCTAATACGTGTTGTTTCGTTTAAAACTATTTCCAGCTTCAGCTGCGTCCGAGAACTTCGTATCTCACATCAAAGTTACTGGAGTCCATCGAAACGCCAAATAACATAATAGATGAGTAAGGATCGATTAGATACATCACAGGGACAACGCTAATGCGTGTTGTTTCGTTTAAAACTATTTCCTGCTTCTGCTGCGTCCGAAAACGTCGTATCTCACATCAGAGCTACTGGAGTCCATCGAAACGCCAAATAACATGATAGATGAGTAAGGATCGATTAGATACATCACAGGAAGAACGCTAATGCGTGTTGTTTCATTTAAAACTATTTCCAGCTTCAGCTGCGTCCGAGAACTTCGTATCTAACATCAAAGTTACTGGAGTCCATCGAAACGCCAAATAACATGATAGATGAGTAAGGATAGATTAGATACATCACAGGAACAACGCTAATACGTGTTGTTTCATTTAAAATTATTTCCAGCTTCAGCTGCGTCCGAGAACTTCGTATCTCACATCAAAGTTACTGGAGTCTATCGAAACGCCAAATAACATTATAGATGAGTAAGGATCGATTAGATACATCACAGGAACAACGCTAATACGTGTTGTTTCGTTCAAAACTATTTCCAGCTTCTGCTGCGTCCAAAAACTTTGTATCTCACATCAGAGTTACTGGAGTCCATCCAAACGTAAAATAACATGATAGATGAGTAAGGATCGATTAGATACATCACAGGAACATCGCTAATGTGTGTTGATTCGTTTAAAACTATTTCCAGTTTCTGCTGCGTCCGAAAACGTCGTATCTCACATCAGAGCTACTGGAGTCCGTCGAAACGCCAAATAACATGATAGATGAGTAAGGATCGATTAGATACAGCACAGGAACAACGCTAATGCGTGTTGTTTCGTTTAAAACTATTTCCAGCTTCTGCTGCGTCCGAGAACGTCGTATCTCACATCAGAGCTACTGGAGTCCATCGAAATGCCAAATAACATGATAGATGAGTAAGGATCGATTAGATACATCACAGGAACAACGCTAATACGTGTTGTTTCATTTAAAATTATTTCCAGCTTCAGCTGCGTCCGAGAACTTCGTATCTCACATCAAAGTTACTGGAGTCTATCGAAACGCCAAATAACATTATAGATGAGTAAGGATCGATTAGATACATCACAGGAACAACGCTAATACGTGTTGTTTCATTTAAAATTATTTCCAGCTTCAGCTGCGTCCGAGAACTTCGTATCTCACATCAAAGTTACTGGGGTCTATCGAAACGCCAAATAACATTATAGATGAGTAAGGATCGATTAGATACATCACAGGAACAACGCTAATACGTGTTGTTTCGTTCAAAACTATTTCCAGCTTCTGCTGCGTCCAAAAACTTTGTATCTCACATCAGAGTTACTGGAGTCCATCCAAACGTAAAATAACATGATAGATGAGTAAGGATCGATTAGATACATCACAGGAACATCGCTAATGTGTGTTGATTCGTTTAAAACTATTTCCAGTTTCTGCTGCGTCCGAGAACGTCGTATCTCACATCAGAGTTACTGGAGTCCATCGAAACGCCAAATAACATGATAGATAAGTAAGGATCGATTAGATACAGCACAGGAAGAACGCTAATACGTGTTGTTTCGTTTAAAACTATTTCCAGCTCCTGCTGCGTCCCAAAACTTTGTATCTCACATCAGACTTACTGGAGTCCATCCAAACTTCAAATAACATGTTAGATAAGTAAGGATCGTTTAGATACATCACAGGAACAACGCTAATACGTGTTGTTTCGTTCAAAACTATTTCCAGCTTCTGCTGCGTCCGAAATCTTTGTATCTCTCATCAGAGTTACTGGAGTCCATCCAAACGTCAAATAACATAATAGATGAGTATGGATCGATTAGATACATCACAGGAACAACGCTAATACGTGTTGTATCGTTTAAAACTATTTCCAGCTTCTGCTGCGTCCGAAAACGTCGTATCTCACATCAGAGCTACTGGAGTCCGTCCAAACGTCAAATAACATGATAGATGAGTAAGGATCGATTAGACACAGCACAGGAACAACGCTAATACGTGTTGTTTCGTTTAAAACTATTTCTAGCTTCTACTGCTTCCGAGAACTTTGAATCTCTCATCAGAGTTACTGGAGTCCGTCCAAACGTCAAATAACATGATAGATGAGTAAGGATCGATTAGATACATCACAGGAACAACGCTAATACGTGTTGTTTCGTTTAAAACTATTTCTAGCTTCAGCTGCGTCCGAGAACTTCGTATCTAACATCTAAGTTACTGGAGTCCATCGAAACGCCAAATAACATGATAGATGAGTAAGGATCGATTAGATACATCACAGGAACAACGCTAATGCGTGTTGTTTCGTTTAAAACTATTTCCAGCTTCTGCTGCGTCCGAGAACATCGTATCTCACGTCAGGGTTACTGGAGTCCATCCAAACGTCAAATAACATGATAGATAAGTAAGGATCGATTAGATACAGCACAGGAACAACGCTAATACGTGTTGTTTCGTTTAAAACTATTTCCAGTTCCTGCTGCGCCCAAAAACTTTGTATCTCACATCAGACTTACTGGAGTCCATCCAAACGTCAAATAACATGTTAGATAAGTAAGGATCGTTTAGATACATCACAGGAACAACGCTAATACGTGTTGTTTCGTTCAAAACTATTTCTAGCTTCTACTGCGTCCGAGAACTTTGAATCTCTCATTAGAGTTACTGGAGTCCGTCCAAACGTCAAATAACATGATAGATGAGTAAGGATCGATTAGATACATCACAGGAACAACGCTAATACGTGTTGTTTCCTTTAAAACTATTTCCAGCTTCTGCTGCGTCCGAGAACGTCGTATCTCACATCAGAGCTACTGGAGTCCGTCCAAACGTCAAATAACATGATAGATGAGTAAGGATCGATTAGATACAGCACAGGAACAACGCTAATACGTGTTGTTTCGTTTAAAACTATTTCCAGCTCCTGCTGCGTCCAAAAACTTTGTATCTCACATCAGACTTACTGGAGTCCATCCAAACGTCAAATAACATGCTAGATAAGTAAGGATCGTTTAGATACATCACAGGAACAACGCTAATACGTGTTGTTTCGTTCAAAACTATTTCCAGCTTCTACTGCGTCCGAGAAATTTGTATCTCTCATCAGAGTTACTGGAGTCCGTCCAAACGTCAAATAACATGATAGATGAGTAAGGATCGATTAGATACATCCCAGGAACAACGCTAATACGTGTTGTTTCGTTTAAAACTATTTCCAGCTTCTGCTGCGTCCGAGAACGTCGTATCTCACATCAGAGCTACTGGAGTCCGTCCAAACGTCAAATAAAATGATAGATGAGTAAGGATCGATTAGATACAGCACAGGAACAACGCTAATACGTGTTGTTTCGTTTAAAACTATTTCCAGCTTCTTCTGCGTCCGAGAACTTTGAATCTCTCATCAGAGTTACTGGAGTCCGTCCAAACGTCAAATAACATGATAGATGAGTAAGGATCGATTAGATACATCACAGGAACAACGCTAATACGTGTTGTTTCGTTTAAAACTATTTCTAGCTTCAGCTGCGTCCGAGAACTTCTTATCTCACATCTAAGTTACTGGAGTCCATCGAAACGCCAAATAACATGATAGATGAGTAAGGATCGATTAGATACATCACAGGAACAACGCTAATGCGTGTTGTTTCGTTTAAAACTATTTCCAGCTTCTGCTGCGTCCGAGAACATCGTATCTCACGTCAGGGTTACTGGAGTTCATCCAAACGTCAAATAACATGATAGATATGTAAGGATCGATTAGATACAGCACATGAACAACGCTAATACGTGTTGTTTCGTTTAAAACTATTTCCAGTTCCTGCTGCGTCCAAAAAATTTGTATCTCACATCAGACTTACTGGAGTCCATCCAAACGTCAAATAACATGTTAGATAAGTAAGGATCGTTTAGATACATCACAGGAACAACGCTAATACGTGTTGTTTAGTTCAAAACTATTTCCAGCTTCTGCTGCGTCCGAAATCTTTGTATCTCTCATCAGAGTTACTGGAGTCCATCCAAACGTCAAATAACATGATAGATGAGTAAGGATCAATTAGATACATCACAGGAACAACGCTAATACGTGCTGTTTCGTTTGAAACTATTTCCAGCTTCTGCTGCGTCCGAAAACGTCGTATCTCACATCAGAGCTACTGGAGTCCATCGAAACGCCAAATAACATGATATATGAGTAAGGATCGATTAGATACAGCACAGGAACAACGCTAATACGTGTTGTTTCGTTTAAAACTATTTCCAGCTCTTGCTGCGTCCAAAAACTTTGTATCTCACATCAGACTTACTGGAGTCCATCCAAACGTTAAATAACATGTTAGATAAGTAAGGATCGTTTAGATACATCACAGGAACAACGCTAATACGTGTTGTTTCGTTCAAAACTATTTCCAGCTTCTGCTGCGTCCGAGAACTTTGTATCTCACATCAGAGTTACTGGAGTCCATCCAAACGTCAAATAACATGATAGATGAGTAAGGATCGTTTAGATACATCACAGGAACATCGCTAATACGTGTTGTTTCGTTTAAAACTATTTCCAGCTTCTGCTGCGTCCGAAAACGTATCTCACATCAGAGTTACTGGAGTCCATCGAAACGTCAAATAACATGTTAGATAAGTAAGGATCGTTTAGATACATCACAGGAACAACGCGAATAGGTGTTGTTTCGTTCAAAACTATTTCCAGCTTCTGCTGCGTCCGAAATCTTTGTATCTCTCATCAGAGTTACTGGAGTCCATCCAAACGTCAAATAACATGATAGATGAGTAAGGATCGATTAGATACATCACAGGAACAACGCTAATACGTGTTGTTTCGTTGAAAACTATTTCCAGCTTCTGCTGCGTCCGAAAACGTCGTATCTCACATCAGAGATACTGGAGTCCATCGAAACGCCAAATAACATGATAGATGAGTAAGGATCGATTAGATACATCACAGGAACAACGCTAATGCGTGTTGTTTCGTTTAAAACTATTTCCAGATTCTGCTGCGGCCGAAAACGTCCGATGTTCTCCAACGCAGAAGAAGCTGGAAATAGTTTTAAACGAAACAACACGCATTAGCGTTGTTCCTGTGATGTATCTAATCGATCCTTACTCATCTATCATGTTATTTGGCGTTTCGATGGACTCCAGTAACTTAGATGTTAGATACGAAGTTCTCGGACGCAGCTGAAGCTAGAAATAGTTTTAAACGAAACAACACGTATTAGCGTTGTTCCTGTGATGTATCTAATCGATCCTTACTCATCTATCATGTTATTTGACGTTTGGACGGACTCCAGTAACTCTGATGAGAGATTCAAAGTTCTCGGACGCAGTAGAAGCTAGAAATAGTTTTAAACGAAACAACACGTATTAGCGTTGTTTCTGTGTTGTATCTAATCGATCCTTACTCATCTATCATGTTATTTGACGTTTGGACGGACTCCAGTAGCTCTGATGTGAGATACGACGTTTTCGGACGCAGCAGAAGCTGGAAATAGTTTTAAACGAAACAAAACGCATTAGCGTTGTTCCTGGGATGTATCTAATCGATCCTTATTCATCTATCATGTTATTTGACGTTTATACGGACTCCAGTAACTCTGATGAGAGATACAAAGTTCTTGGACGCAGTAGAAGCTGGAAATAGTTTTGAACGAAACAACACGTATTAGCGTTGTTCCTGTGATGTATCTAAACGATCCTTACTTATCTAACATGTTATTTGACGTTTGGATGGACTCCAGTAAGTCTGATGTGAGATACAAAGTTTTTGGACGCAGCAGGAGCTGGAAGTAGTTTTAAACGAAACAACACGTATTAGCGTTGTTCCTGTGCTGTATCTAATCGATCCTTACTCATATATCATGTTATTTGGCGTTTCGATGGACTCCAGTAGCTCTGATGTGAGATACGACGTTTTCGGACGCAGCAGAAGCTGGAAATAGTTTTAAACGAAACAACACGCATTAGCGTTGTTCCTGTGATGTATCTAATCGATCCTTACTCATCTATCATGTTATTTGGCGTTTCGATGGACTCCAGTAGCTCTGATGTGAGATACGACGTTTTCGGCCGCAGCAGAATCTGGAAATAGTTTTAAACGAAACAACACGTATTAGCGTTGTTCCTGTGATGTATCTAATCGATCCTTACTCATCTATCATGTTATTTGGCGTTTCGATGGACTCCAGTAGCTCTGATGTGAGATACGACGTTTTCGGACGCAGCAGAAGCTGGAAATAGTTTTAAACGAAACAACACGCATTAGTGTTGTTCCTGTGATGTATCTAATCGATCCTTACTCATCTATCATGTTATTTGGCGTTTCGATGGACTCCAGTAACTCTGATGTGAGATACGACGTTTTCGGACGCAGCAGAAGCTGGAAATAGTTTTAAACGAAACAACACGTATTAGCGTTGTTCCTGTGATGTATCTAATCGATCCTTACTCATCTATCATATTATTTGACGTTTGGATGGACTCCGGTAACTCTGATGTGAGATACAAAGATTTCGGACGCAGCAGAAGCTGGAAATAGTTTTGAACGAAACAACACCTATTAGCGTTGTTCCTGTGATGTATCTAAACGATCCTTACTTATCTAACATGTTATTTGACGTTTGGATGGACTCCAGTAACTCTGATGTAAGATACAAAGATTTCGGGCGCAGCAGAAGCTGGAAATAGTTTTGAACGAAACAACACGTATTAGCGTTGTTCCTGTGATGTATCTAAACGATCCTTACTTTTCTATCATGTTATTTGACGTTTCGATGGACTCCAGTAACTCTGATGTGAGATACGACGTTTTCGGACGCAGCAGAAGCTGGAAATAGTTTTAAACGAAACAACACGTATTAGCGATGTTCCTGTGATGTATCTAAACGATCCTTACTCATCTATCATGTTATTTGACGTTTGGATGGACTCCAGTAACTCTGATGTGAGATACAAAGTTCTCGGACGCAGCAGAAGCTGGAAATAGTTTTGAACGAAACAACACGTATTAGCGTTGTTCCTGTGATGTATCTAAACGATCCTTACTTATCTAACATGTTATTTAACGTTTGGATGGACTCCAGTAAGTCTGATGTGAGATACAAAGTTTTTGGACGCAGCAAGAGCTGGAAATAGTTTTAAACGAAACAACACGTATTAGCGTTGTTCCTGTGCTGTATCTAATCGATCCTTACTTATCTATCATGTTATTTGACGTTTCGATGGACTCCAGTAACTCTGATGTGAGATACGAAGTTCTCGGACGCAGCAGAAGCTGGAAATAGTTTTGAACGAAACAACACGTATTAGCGTTGTTCCTGTGATGTATCTAAACGATCCTTACTTATCTAACATGTTATTTAACGTTTGGATGGACTCCAGTAAGTCTGATGTGAGATACAAAGTTTTTGGACGCAGCAAGAACTGGAAATAGTTTTAAACGAAACAACACGTATTAGCGTTGTTCCTGTGCTGTATCTAATCGATCCTTACTTATCTATCATGTTATTTGACGTTTCGATGGACTCCAGTAACTCTGATGTGAGATAAGAATTTCTCGGACGCAGCTGAATCTGGAAATAGTTTTAAATGAAACAACACGTATTAGCGTTGTTCCTGTGATGTATCTAATCGATCCTTACTCATCTATCATGTTATTTGACGATTGGACGGACTCCAGTAACTCTGATGAGAGATACACAGTTCTCGGACGCAGTAGAAGCTGGAAATAGTTTTGAACGAAACAACACGTATTAGCGTTGTTCCTGTGATGTATCTAAACGATCCTTACTTATCTAACATGTTATGTGATGTTTGGATGGACTCCAGTAAGTCTGATGTGAGATACACAGTTTTTGGACGCAGCAGGAGCTGGAAATAGTTTTAAACGAAACAACACGTATTAGCGTTGTTCCTGTGCTGTATCTAATCGATCCTTACTCATATATCATGTTATTTGGCGTTTCGATGGACTCCAGTAGCTCTGATGTGAGATACGACGTTTTCGGACGCAGCAGAAGCTGGAAATAGTTTCAAACGAAACAACACGTATTAGCGTTGTTCCTGTGATGTATCTAATTGATCCTTACTCATCTATCATGTTATTTGACGTTTGGATGGACTCCAGTAACTCTGATGAGAGATACAAAGATTTCGGACGCAGCAGAAGCTGGAAATAGTTTTGAACTAAACAACACGTATTAGCGTTGTTCCTGTGATGTATCTAAACGATCCTTACTTATCTAACATGTTATTTGACGTTTGGATGGACTCCAGTAAGTCTGATGTGAGATACAATGTTTTGGGACGCAGCAGGAGCTGGAAATAGTTTTAAACGAAACAACACCTATTAGCGTTGTTCATGTGCTGTATCTAATCGATCCTTACTCATCTATCATGTTATTTGACGTTTGGATGTACTCCAGTAACTCTGATGAGAGATACAAATATTTCGGACGCAGCAGAAGCTGGAAATAGTTTTGAACGAAACAACACGTATTAGCGTTGTTCCTGTGATGTATCTAAACGATCCTTACTTATCTAACATGTTATTTGAAGTTTGGATGGACTCCAGTAACTCTGATTGGAGATACAAAGATTTCGGACGCAGCAGAAGCTGGAAATAGTTTTGAACGAAACAACACGTATTAGCGTTGTTCCTGTGTAGTATCTAATCGATCCTTACTTATCTATCATGTTATTTGACGTTTCGATGGACTCCAGTATCTCCGATGTGAGATACGACGTTTTCGGACGCAGCAGAAGCTGGAAATAGTTTTCAACGATACAACACGTATTAGCGTTGTTCCTGTGATGTATCTAATCGATCCATACTCATCTATTATGTTATTTGGCGTTTCGATGGAATCCAGTAACTTAGATGTGAGATATGAAGTTCTCGGACGGAGCTGAAGCTAGAAATAGTTTTAAACGAAACAACACGCATTAGCGTTGTTCCTGTGTAGTATCTAAACGATCCTTACTTATCTATCATGTTATTTGACGTTTCGATGGACTCCAGTATCTCTGATGTGAGATACGACGTTTACTGACGCAGCAGAAGCTGGAAATAGTTTTAAACGATACAACACGTATTAGCGTTGTTCCTGTGATGTATCTAATCGATCCTTACTCATCTATCATGTTATTTGGCGTTTCGATGGACTCCAGTAGCTCTGATGTGAGATACGACGTTTTCTGAGGCAGCAGAAGCTGGAAATAGTTATAAACGAAACAACACGCATTAGCGTTGTTCCTGTGATGTATCTAATCGATCCTTACTCATCTATCATGTTATTTGACGTTTGGATGGACTCCAGTAATCCTGACATGAGATACGAAGTTCTCGGACGCAGCAGAAGCTGGAAATAGTTTTAAACGAAACAACACACATTAGCGATGTTCCTGTGATGTATCTAATCGATCCTTACTCATCTTTAATGTTATTTGGCGTTTCGATGGACTCAAGTAGCTCTGATGTGAGATACGACGTTTTCGGACGCAGCAGAAGCTGGAAATAGTTTTAAACGAAACAACACGCATTAGCGTTGTTCCTGTGATGTATCTAATCGATCCTTACTCATCTATCATGTTATTTGGCGTTTCGATGGACTCCAGTAGCTCTGATGTGAGATACGACGTTTTCGGACGCAGCAGAAGCTGGAAATAGTTTTAAACGAAACAACACGCATTAGCGTTGTTCCTGTGATGTATCTAATCGATCCTTACTCATCTATTATGTTATTTGGCGTTTCGATGGACTCCAGTAACTCTGATGTGAGATACGAAGTTTTCGGACGCAGCAGAAGCTGGAAATAGTTTTAAACTTAACAACACGCATTAGCGATGTTCCTGTGATGTATCTAATCGATCCTTACTCATCTATCATGTTATTTGACGTTTGGACGTACTAAAGTAATTCTGATGAGAGATTCACAGTTCTCGGACGCAGTAGAAGCTGGAAATAGTTTTGAACGAAACAACACGTATTAGCGTTGTTCCTGTGATGTATCTAAACGATCCTTACTTATCTAACATGTTATTTGACGTTTGGATGGACTCCAGTAAGTCTGATGTGAGATACAAAGTTTTTGGACGCAGCAGGAACTGGAAATAGTTTTAAACGAAACAACACGTATTAGCGTTGTGCCTGTGCTGTATCTAATCGATCCTTACTCATATATCATGTTACTTGGCGTTTCGATGGACTCCAGTAGCTCTGATGTGAGATACGACGTTTTCGGACGCAGCAGAAGCTGGAAATAGTTTTAAACGAAACAACACGCATTAGCGATGTTCCTGTGATGTATCTAATCGATCCTTACTCATCTATCATGTTATTTGACGTTTGGACGGACTCCAGTAACTCTGATGAGAGATTCACAGTTCTCGGACGCAGTAGAAGCTGGAAATAGTTTTGAACGAAACAACACGTATTAGCGTTGTTCCTGTGATGTATCTAAACGATCCTTACTCATCTATCATGTTATTTGACGTTTGGATGGACTCCAGTAACTCTGATGAGAGATACAAAGATTTCGGACGCAGCAGAAGCTGGAAATAGTTTTGAACGAAACAACACGTATTAGCGTTGTTCCTGTGATGTATCTAAACAATCCTTACTTATCTAACATGTTATTTGACGTTTGGATGGACTCCAGTAAGTCTGATGTGAGATACAAAGTTTTTGGACGCAGCAGGAGCTGGAAATAGTTTTAAACGAAACAACACGTATTAGCGTTGTGCCTGTGCTGTATCTAATCGATCCTTCTCATATATCATGCTACTTGGCGTTTCGATGGACTCCAGTAGCTCTAATGTGAGATACGACGTTTTCGGACGCAGCAGAAGCTGGAAATAGTTTTAAACGAAACAACACGTATTAGCGTTGTTCCTGTGCTGCATCTAATCGATCCTTACTTATCTATCATGTTATTTGACGTTTCGATGGACTCCAGTAACCCTGACGTGAGATACGATGTTCTCGGACGCAGCAGAAGCTGGAAATAGTTTTAAACGAAACAACACGCATTAGCGTTGTTCCTGTGATGTATCTAATCGATCCTTACTCATCTATTATGTTATTTGGCGTTTCGATGGACTCCAGTAACTTTGATGTGAGATACGAAGTTCTCGGACGCAGCTGAAGCTGGAAATAGTTTTAAATGAAACAACACGTATTAGCGTGTTCCTGTGATGTATCTAATCGATCCTTACTCATCTATCATGTTATTTGACGTTTGGACGGACTCCAGTAACTCTGATGAGAGATACAAAGTTCTCGGACGCAGTAGAAGCTGGAAATAGTTTTGAACGAAAGAACATGTATTAGCGTTGTTCCTGTGATGTATCTAAACGATCCTTACTTATCTAACATGTTATTTGACGTTTGGATGGACTCCAGTAAGTCTGATGTGAGATACAAAATTTTTGGACGCAGCAGGAGCTGGAAATAGTTTTAAACGAAACAACACGTATTAGCGTTGTGCCTGTGCTGTATCTAATCGATCCTTACTCATATATCATGTTACTTGGCGTTTCGATGGACCCCAGTAGCTCTGATGTGAGATACGACGTTTTCGGACGCAGCAGAAGCTGGAAATAGTTTTAAACGAAACAACACGTATTAGCGTTGTTCCTGTGATGTATCTAATCGATCCTTACTCATCTATCATGTTATTTGACGTTTGGATGGACTCCAGTAACTCTGATGAGAGATACAAAGATTTCGGACGCAGCAGAAGCTGGAAATAGTTTTGAACGAAACAACACGTATTAGCGTTGTTCCTGTGATGTATCTAAACGATCCTTACTTTTCTATCATGTTATTTGACGTTTCGATGGACTCCAGTAACTCTGATGTGAGATACGACATTTTCGGACGCAGCTGAAGCTGGAAATAGCTTTAAACGAAACAACACGTATTAGCGATGTTCCTGTGATGTATCTAAACGATCCTTACTCATCTATCATGTTATTAGACGTTTGGACGGACTCCAGTAACTCTGATGTGAGATGCAAAGTTCTCGGACGCAGTAGAAGCTGGAAATAGTTTTGAAGGAAACAACACGTATTAGCGTTGTTCCTGTGCTGCATCTAATCGATCCTTACTTATCTATCATGTTATTTGACGTTTCGATGGACTCCAGTAACCCTGACGTGAGATACGATGTTCTCGGACGCAAGCAGAAGCTGGAAATAGTTTTAAACGAAACAACACGCATTAGCGTTGTTCCTGTGATGTATCTAATCGATCCTTACTCATCTATCATGTTATTTGGCGTTTCGATGGACTCCAGTAACTTTGATGTGAGATACGAAGTTCTCGGACGCAGTAGAAGCTGGAAATAGTTTTGAACGAAAGAACACGTATTAGCGTTGTTCCTGTGATGTATCTAAACGATCCTTACTTATCTAACATGTAATTTGACGTTTGGATGGACTCCAGTAAGTCTGATGTGAGATACAAAGTTTTTGGACGCAGCAGGAGCTGGAAATAGTTTTAAACGAAACAACACGTATTAGCGTTGTGCCTGTGCTGTATCTAATCGATCCTTACTCATATATCATGTTACTTGGCGTTTCGATGGACTCCAGTAGCTCTGATGTGAGATACAAAGATTTCGGACGCAGCAGAAGCTGGAAATAGTTTTGAACGAAACAACACCTATTAGCGTTGTTCCTGTGATGTATCTAAACGATCCTTACTTATCTAACATGTTATTTGACGTTTGGATGGACTCCAGTAACTCTGATGTAAGATACAAAGATTTCGGGCGCAGCAGAAGCTGGAAATAGTTTTGAACGAAACAACACGTATTAGCGTTGTTCCTGTGATGTATCTAAACGATCCTTACTCATCTATCATGTTATTTGACGTTTGGATGGACTCCAGTAACTCTGATGTGAGATACAAAGTTCTCGGACGCAGCAGAAGCTGGAAACAGTTTTGAACGAAACAACACGTATTAGCGTTGTTCCTGTGATGTATCTAAACGATCCTTACTTATCTAACATGTTATTTAACGTTTGGATGGACTCCAGTAAGTCTGATGTGAGATACAAAGTTTTTGGACGCAGCAAGAGCTGGAAATAGTTTTAAACGAAACAACACGTATTAGCGTTGTTCCTGTGCTGTATCTAATCGATCCTTACTTATCTATCATGTTATTTGACGTTTCGATGGACTCCAGTAACTCTGATGTGAGATACAAAGTTCTCGGACGCAGCAGAAGCTGGAAATAGTTTTGAACTAAACAACACGTATTAGCGTTGTTCCTGTGATGTATCTAAACGATCCTTACTTATCTAACATGTTATTTAACGTTTGGATGGACTCCAGTAAGTCTGATGTGAGATACAAAGTTTTTGGACGCAGCAAGAGCTGGAAATAGTTTTAAACGAAACAACACGTATTAGCGTTGTTCCTGTGCTGTATCTAATCGATCCTTACTTATCTATCATGTTATTTGACGTTTCGATGGACTCCAGTAAATCTGATGTGAGATACGAAGTTCTCGGACGCAGCTGAAGCTGGAAATAGTTTTAAATGAAACAACACGTATTAGCGTTGTTCCTGTGATGTATCTAATCGATCCTTACTCATCTATCATGTTATTTGACGTTTGGACGGACTCCAGTAACTCTGATGAGAGATAAAATGTTCTCGGACGCAGTAGAAGCTGGAAATAGTTTTGAACGAAACAACACGTATTAGCGTTGTTCCTGTGATGTATCTAAACGATCCTTACTTATCTAACATGTTATTTGACGTTTGGATGGACTCCAGTAAGTCTGATGTGAGATACACAGTTTTTGGACGCAGCAGGAGCTGGAAATAGTTTTAAACGAAACAACACGTATTAGCGTTGTTCCTGTGCTGTATCTAATCGATCCTTACTCATATATCATGTTATTTGGCGTTTCGATGGACTCCAGTAGCTCTGATGTGAGATACGACGTTTTCTGACGCAGCAGAAGCTGGAAATAGTTTTAAACGATACAACACGTATTAGCGTTGTTCCTGTGATGTATCTAATCGATCCTTACTCATCTATCATGTTATTTGGCGTTTCGATGGACTCCAGTAGCTCTGATGTGAGATACGACGTTTTCTGAAGCAGCAGAAGCTGGAAATAGTTATAAACGAAACAACACGCATTAGCGTTGTTCCTGTGATGTATCTAATCGATCCATACTCATCTATTATGTTATTTGGCGTTTCGATGGAATCCAGTAACTTAGATGTGAGATGCGAAGTTCTCGGACGGAGCTGAAGCTAGAAATAGTTTTAAACGAAACAACACGCATTAGCGTTGTTCCTGTGTAGTATCTAATCGATCCTTACTTATCTATCATGTTATTTGACGTTTCGATGGACTCCAGTATCTCTGATGTGAGATACGACGTTTTCTGACGCAGCAGAAGCTGGAAATAGTTTTAAACGATACAACACGTATTAGCGTTGTTCCTGTGATGTATCTAATCGATCCTTACTCATCTATCATGTTATTTGGCGTTTCGATGGACTCCAGTAGCTCTGATGTGAGATACGACGTTTTCTGAGGCAGCAGAAGCTGGAAATAGTTATAAACGAAACAACACGCATTAGCGTTGTTCCTGTGATGTATCTAATCGATCCTTACTCATCTATCATGTTATTTGACGTTTGGATGAACTCCAGTAATCCTGACGTGAGATACGAAGTTCTCGGACGCAGCAGAAGCTGGAAATAGTTTTAAACGAAACAACACACATTAGCGATGTTCCTGTGATGTATCTAATCGATCCTTACACATCTATAATGTTATTTGGCGTTTCGATGGACTCCAGTAGCTCTGATGTGAGATACGACGTTTTCGGACGCAGCAGAAGCTGGAAATAGTTTTAAACGAAACAACACGCATTAGCGTTGTTCCTGTGATGTATCTAATCGATCCTTACTCATCTATCATGTTATTTGGCGTTTCGATGGACTCCAGTAGCTCTGATGTGAGATACGACGTTTTCGGACGCAGCAGAAGCTGGAAATAGTTTTAAACGAAACAACACGCATTAGCGTTGTTCCTGTGATGTATCTAATCGATCCTTACTCATCTATTATGTTATTTGGCGTTTCGATGGACTCCAGTAACTTTGATGTGAGATACGAAGTTCTCGGACGCAGCTGAAGCTGGAAATAGTTTTAAACGAAACAACACGTATTAGCGTTGTTCCTGTGCTGTATCTAATCGATCCTTACTTATCTATCATATTATTTGACGTTTCGATGGACTCCAGTAACTCTGATGTGAGATACGAAGTTTTCGGACGCAGCAGAAGCTGGAAATAGTTTTAAACTTAACAACACGCATTAGCGATGTTCCTGTGATGTATCTAATCGATCCTTACTCATCTATCATGTTATTTGACGTTTGGACGTACTCCAGTAATTCTGATGAGAGATTCACAGTTCTCGGACGCAGTAGAAGCTGGAAATAGTTTTGAACGAAACAACACGTATTAGCGTTGTTCCTGTGATGTATCTAAACGATCCTTACTTATCTAACATGTTATTTGACGTTTGGATGGACTCCAGTAAGTCTGATGTGAGATACAAAGTTTTTGGACGCAGCAGGAGCTGGAAATAGTTTTAAACGAAACAACACGTATTAGCGTTGTGCCTGTGCTGTATCTAATCGATCCTTACTCATATATCATGTTACTTGGCGTTTCGATGGACTCCAGTATCTCTGATGTGAGATACGACGTTTTCGGACGCAGCAGAAGCTGGAAATAGTTTTAAACGAAACAACACGCATTAGCGATGTTCCTGTGATGTATCTAATCGATCCTTACTCATCTATCATGTTATTTGACGTTTGGACGGACTCCAGTAACTCTGATGAGAGATTCACAGTTCTCGGACGCAGTAGAAGCTGGAAATAGTTTTGAACGAAACAACACGTATTAGCGTTGTTCCTGTGATGTATCTAAACGATCCTTACTCATCTATCATGTTATTTGACGTTTGGATGGACTCCAGTAACTCTGATGAGAGATACAAAGATTTCGGACGCAGCAGAAGCTGGAAATAGTTTTGAACGAAACAACACGTATTAGCGTTGTTCCTGTGATGTATCTAAACAATCCTTACTTATCTAACATGTTATTTGACGTTTGGATGGACTCCAGTAAGTCTGATGTGAGATACAGAGTTTCTGGACGCAGCAGGAGCTGGAAATAGTTTTAAACGAAACAACACGTATTAGCGTTGTGCCTGTGCTGTATCTAATCGATCCTTACTCATATATCATGTTACTTGGCGTTTCGATGGACTCCAGTAGCTCTGATGTGAGATACGACGTTTTCGGACGCAGCAGAAGCTGGAAATAGCTTTAAACGAAACAACACGCATTAGCGATGTTCCTGTGATGTATCTAATCGATCCTTAATCATCTATCATGTTATTTGACGTTTGGACGGACTCCAGTAACTCTGATGAGAGATTCACAGTTCTCGGACGCAGTAGAAGCTGGAAATAATTTTGAACGAAACAACACGTATTAGCGTTGTTCCTGTGATGTATCTAAACTATCCTTACTCATCTATCATGTTATTTGACGTTTGGATGGACTCCAGTAACTCTGATGAGAGATACAAAGATTTCGGACGCAGCAGAAGCTGGAAATAGTTTTGAACGAAACAACACGTATTAGCGTTGTTCCTGTGATGTATCTAAACAATCCTTACTTATCTAACATGTTATTTGACGTTTGGATGGACTCCAGTAAGTCTGATGTGAGATACAAAGTTCTTGGACGCAGCAGGAGCTGGAAATACTTTTAAACGAAACAACACGTATTAGCGTTGTGCCTGTGCTGTATCTAATCGATCCTTACTCATATATCATGCTACTTGGCGTTTCGATGGACTCCAGTAGCTCTAATGTGAGATACGACGTTTTCGGACGCAGCAGAAGCTGGAAATAGTTTTAAACGAAACAACACGTATTAGCGATGTGCCTGTGCTGTATCTAATCGATCCTTACTTATCTATCATGTTATTTGACGTTTCGATGGACTCCAGTAACCCTGACATGAGATACGATGTTCTCGGACGCAGCAGAAGCTGGAAATAGTTTTAAACGAAACAACACGCATTAGCGTTGTTCCTGTGATGTATCTAATCGATCCTTACTCATCTATTATGTTATTTGGCGTTTCGATGGACTCCAGTAACTTTGATGTGAGATACGAAGTTCTCGGACGCAGCTGAAGCTGGAAATAGTTTTAAATGAAACAACCCGTATTAGCGTTGTTCCTGTGATGTATCTAATCGATCCTTACTCATCTATCATGTTATTTGACGTTTGGACGGACTCCAGTAACTCTGATGAGAGATACAAAGTTCTCGGACGCTGTAGAAGCTGGAAATAGTTTTGAACGAAAGAACATGTATTAGCGTTGTTCCTGTGATGTATCTAAACGATCCTTACTTATCTAACATGTTATTTGACGTTTGGATGGACTCCAGTAAGTCTGATGTGAGATACAAAATTTTTGGACGCAGCAGGAGCTGGAAATAGTTTTAAACGAAACAACACGTATTAGCGATGTGCCTGTGCTGTATCTAATCGATCCTTACTCATATATCATGTTACTTGGCGTTTCGATGGACTCCAGTAGCTCTGATGTGAGATACGACGTTTTCGGACGCAGCAGAAGCTGGAAATAGTTTTAAACGAAACAACACGTATTAGCGTTGTTCCTGTGATGTATCTAATCGATCCTTACTCATCTATCATGTTATTTGACGTTTGGATGGACTCCAGTAACTCTGATGAGAGATACAAAGATTTCGGACGCAGCAGAAGCTGGAAATAGTTTTGAACGAAACAACACGTATTAGCGTTGTTCCTGTGATGTATCTAAACGATCCTTACTTTTCTATCATGTTATTTGTCGTTTCGATGGACTCCAGTAACTCTGATGTGAGATACGACATTTTCGGACGCAGCAGAAGCTGGAAATAGTTTTAAACGAAACAACACGTATTAGCGATGTTCCTGTGATGTATCTAAACGATCCTTACTCATCTATCATGTTATTAGACGTTTGGACGGACTCCAGTAACTCTGATGTGAGATACAAAGTTCTCGGACGCAGTAGAAGCTGGAAATAGTTTTGAAGGAAACAACACGTATTAGCGTTGTTCCTGTGATGTATCTAAACGATCCTTACTTATCTAACATGTTATTTAACGTTTGGATGGACTCCAGTAAGTCTGATGTGAGATACAAAGTTTTTGGACTCAGCAGGAGCTGGAAATAGTTTTAAACGAAACAACACGTATTAGCGTTGTTCCTGTTCTGCATCTAATCGATCCTTACTTATCTATCATGTTATTTGACGTTTCGATGGACTCCAGT
Source organism: Prosopocoilus inquinatus (assembly GCA_036172665.1). NCBI lineage: Eukaryota > Metazoa > Arthropoda > Insecta > Coleoptera > Lucanidae > Prosopocoilus > Prosopocoilus inquinatus. The sequence goes on along the minus strand of CM069871.1, from coordinate 45,057,061 downwards.
ATCCCTGACGTGAGATACGATGTTCTCGGACGCAGCAGAAGCTGGAAATAGTTTTAAACGAAACAACACGCATTAGCGTTGTTCCTGTGATGTATCTAATCGATCCTTACTCATCTATCATGTTATTTGGCGTTTCGATGGACTCCAGTAACTTTGATGTGAGATACGAAGTTCTCGGACGCAGCTGAAGCTGGAAATAGTTTTAAACGAAACAACACGTATTAGCGTTGTTCCTGTGATGTATCTAATCGATCCTTACTCATCTATCATGTTATTTGAGGTTTGGACGGACTCCAGTAACTCTGATGAGAGATACAAAGTTCTCGGACGCAGTAGAAGCTGGAAATAGTTTTGAACGAAAGAACACGTATTAGCGTTGTTCCTGTGATGTATCTAATCGATCCTTACTCATCTATCATGTTATTTGATGTTTGGATGGACTCCAGTAACTCTGATGAGAGATACAAAGATTTCGGACGCAGCAGAAGCTGGAAATAGTTTTGAACGAAACAACACGTATTAGCGTTGTTCCTGTGTTGCATCAAATCGATCCTTACTCATATATCATGTTATTTGACGTTTCGATGGACTCCAGTAACTCTGATGTGAGATACGACGTTTTCGGACGCAGCAGAAGCTGGAAATAGTTTTAAACGAAACAACACGTATTAGCGATGTTCCTGTGATGTATCTAAATGATCCTTACTCATCTATCATGTTATTAGACGTTTGGACGGACTCCAGTAACTCTGATGTGAGATACAAAGTTCTCGGACGCAGTAGAAGCTGGAAATAGTTTTGAACGAAACAACACGTATTAGCGTTGTTCCTGTGATGTATCTAAACGATCCTTACTTATCTAACATTTTATTTAACGTTTGGATGGACTCCAGTAAGTCTGATGTGAGATACAATGTTTTTGGACGCAGCAGGAGCTGGAAATAGTTTTAAACGAAACAACACGTATTAGCGTTGTTCCTGTGCTGCATCTAATCGATCCTTACTTATCTATCATGTTATTTGACGTTTCGATGGACTCCAGTAACCCTGACGTGAGATACGATGTTCTCGGACGCAGCAGAAGCTGGAAATAGTTTTAAACGAAACAACACGCATTAGCGTTGTTCCTGTGATGTATCTAATCGATCCTTACTCATCTATCATGTTATTTGGCGTTTCAATGGACTCCAGTAACTTTGATGTGAGATACGAAGTTCTCGGACGCAGCTGAAGCTGGAAATAGTTTTAAATGAAACAACACGTATTAGCGTTGTTCCTGTGATGTATCTAATCGATCCTTACTCATCTATCATGTTATTTGACGTTTGGACGGGCTCCAGTAACTCTGATGAGAGATACAAAGTTCTCGGACGCAGTAGAAGCTGGAAATAGTTTTGAACGAAAGAACACGTATTAGCGTTGTTCCTGTGATGTATCTAAACGATCCTTACTTATCTAACATGTTATTTGACGTTTGGATGGACTCCAGTAAGTCTGATGTGAGATACAAAGTTTTTGGACGCAGCAGGAGCTGGAAATAGTTTTAAACGAAACAACACGTATTAGCGTTGTTCCTGTACTGTATCTAATCGATCCTTGCTCATATATCATGTTACTTGGCGTTTCGATGGACTCCAGTAACTCTGATGTGAGATACGAAGTTTTCGGACGCAGCAGAAGCTGGAAATAGTTTTAAACGAAGCAACACGCATTAGCGTTGTTCCTGTGATGTATCTAATCGATCCTTACTCATCTATTATGTTATTTGGCATTTCGATGGACTCCAGTAACTTTGATGTGAGATACGAAGTTCTCGGACGCAGCTGAAGCTGGAAATAATTTTAAATGAAACAACACGTATTAGCGTTGTTCCTGTGATGTATCTAATCGATCCTTACTCATCTATCATGTTATTTGGCGTTTCGATGGACTCCAGTAGCTCTGATGTGAGATACTTTAAACGAAACAACACGCATTAGCGTTGTTCCTGTGATGTGTCTAATCGATCCTTACTTATCTGTCATGTTATTTGACGTTTGGATGGACTCCAGTAACCCTGACGTGAGATACGAAGTTCTCGGACGCAGCAGAAGCTGGAAATAGTTTTAAACGAAACAACACGTATTAGCGTTGTTCCTGTGATGTATCTAATCGATCCTTACTCATCTATCATGTTATTTGAAGTTTGGACGGACTCCAGTAACTCAGATGAGAGATTCAAAGTTCTCGGACGCAGTAGAAGCTGGAAATAGTTTTGAACGAAACAACACGTATTAGCGTTGTTCCTGTGATGTATCTTAACGATCCTTTTGACGTTTGGACGGACTCCAGTAACTCTGATGTGAGATACAAAGTTCTCGGACGCACCAGAAGCTGGAAATAGTTTTGAACGAAACAACACGTATTAGCGTTGTTCCTGTGATTTATCTAAACGATCCTTACTTATCTAACATGTTGTTTGACGTTTGGATGGACTCCAGTAAGTCTGATGTGAGATACAAAGTTTTTGGACGCAGCAGGAGCTGGAAATAGTTTTAAACGAAACAACACGTATTAGCGTTGTTCCTGTGCTGTATCTAATCGATCCTTACTTATCTATCATGTTATTTGACGTTTCGATGGACTCCAGTAACTCTGATGTGAGATACGACGTTTTCGGACGCAGCAGAAGCTGGAAATAGTTTTAAACGAAACAACACGTATTGGCGTTGTTCCTGTGATGTATCTAATCGATCCTTACTCATCTATCATGTTATTTGACGTTTGGATGGACTCCAGTAACTCTGATGAGAGATACAAAGATTTCGGACGCAGCAGAAGCTGGAAATAGTTTTGAACGAAACAACACGTATTAGCGTTGTTCCTGTGATGTATCTAAACGATCCTTACTTATCTAACATGTTATTTGACGTTTGGATGGACTCCAGTAAGTCTGATGTGAGATACAAAGTTCTGGGACGCAGCAGGAGCTGGAAATAGTTTTAAACAAAACAACAGGTATTAGCGTTGTTCCTGTGCTGTATCTAATCGATCCTTACTTATCTATCATGTTATTTGACGTTTGGATGGACTCCAGTAACCCTGACGTGAGATACGATGTTCTCGGACGCAGCAGAAGCTGGAAATAGTTTTAAACGAAACAACACGCATTAGCGTTGTTCCTGTGATGTATCTAATCGATCCTTACTCATCTATCATGTTATTTGGCGTTTCGATGGACTCCAGTAACTCTGATGAGAGATACAAAGATTTCGGACGCAGCAGAAGCTGGAAATAGTTTTGAACGAAACAACACGTATTAGCGTTGTTCCTGTGATGTATCTAATCGATCCTTACTCATCTATCATGTTATTTGGCGTTTCGATGGACTCCAGTAACTTTGATGTGAGATACGAAGTTCTCGGACGCAGCTGAAGCTGGAAATAGTTTTAAATGAAACAACACGTATTAGCGTTGTTCATGTGATGTATCTAATCGATCCTTACTCATCTATCATGTTATTTGAGGTTTGGACGGACTCCAGTAACTCTGATGAGAGATACAAAGTTCTCGGACGCAGTAGAAGCTGGAAATAGTTTTGAACGAAAGAACACGTATTAGCGTTGTTCCTGTGATGTATCTAAACGATCCTTACTTATCTAACATGTTATTTGACGTTTGGATGGACTCCAGTAAGTCTGATGTGAGATACAAAGTTTTTGGACGCAGCAGAAGCTGGAAATAGTTTTAAACGAAACAACACGTATTAGCGTTGTGCCTGTGCTGTATCTAATCGATCCTTACTCATATATCATGTTACTTGGCGTTTCGATGGACTCCAGTAGCTCTGATGTGAGATACGACGTTTTCGGACGCAGCAGAAGCTGGAAATAGTTTTAAACGAAACAACACGCATTAGCGTTGTTCCTGTGATGTATCTAATCGATCCTTACTCATCTATCATGTTATTTGGCGTTTCGATGGACTCCAGTAACTTTGATGTGAGATACGAAGTTCTCGGACGCAGCTGAAGCTGGAAATAGTTTTAAATGAAACAACACGTATTAGCGTTGTTCCTGTGATGTATCTATTCGATCCTTACTCATCTATCATGTTATTTGACGTTTGGACGGACTCCAGTAACTCTGATGAGAGATACAAAGTTCTCGGACGCAGTAGAAGCTGGAAATAGTTTCGAACGAAACAACACGTATTAGCGTTGTTCCTGTGATGTATCTAAACGATCCTTACTTATCTAACATGTTATTTGACGTTTGGATGGACTCCAGTAAGTCTGATGTGAGATACAAAGTTTTTGGACGCAGCAGGAGCTGGAAATAGTTTTAAACGAAACAACACGTATTAGCGTTGTTCCTGTGCTGTATCTAATCGATCCTTACTCATATATCATGTTATTTGGCGTTTCGATGTACTCCAGTAACTCTGATGTGAGATACGACGTTTTCGGACGCAGCAGAAGCTGGAAATAGTTTTAAACGAAACAACACGTATTAGCGTTGTTCCTGTGCTGTATCTAATCGATCCTTACTTATCTATCATATTATTTGACGTTTCGATGGACTCCAGTAAGTCTGATGTGAGATACAAAGTTTTTGGACGCAGCAGGAGCTGGAAATAGTTTTAAACGAAACAACACGCATTAGCGTTGTTCCTGTGATGTATTTAATCTATCCTTACTTATCTATCATGTTAGCGTGTTGTTTCGTTTAAAACTATTTCCAGCTTCTGCTGCGTCCGAGAACATCGTATCTCACGTCAGGGTTACTGGAGTCCATCGAAACGTCAAATGACATGATAGATAAGTAAGGATCGATTAGATGCAGCACAGGAACAACGCTAATACGTGTTGTTTCGTTCAAAACTATTTCTAGCTTCTGCTGCGTCCGATAACTTTGTATCTCACATCAGAGTTACTGGAGTCCGTCCAAACGTCAAATAACATGATAGATGAGTAAGGATCGATTAGATACATCACAGGAACAACGCTAATATGTGCTGTTTCGTTTAAAACTATTTCCAGCTGCTGCTGCGTCCGAAAACGTCGTATATCACATCAGAGTTACTGGAGTCCATCGAAATGTCAAATAACATGATAGATAAGTAAGGATCGATTAGATACTACACAGGAACAACGCTAATGCGTGTTGTTTCGATTAAAACTATTTCTAGCTTCAGCTCCGTCCGAGAACTTCGTATCTCACATCTAAGTTACTGGATTCCATCGAAACGCCAAATAACATGATAGATGAGTAAGGATCGATTAGATACTACACAGGAACAACGCTAATGCGTGTTGTTTCGATTAAAACTATTTCTAGCTTCAGCTCCGTCCGAGAACTTCGTATCTCACATCTAAGTTACTGGAGTCCATCCAAACGTCAAATAACATGATAGATGAGTAAGGATCGATTAGATACATCACAGGAACAACGCTAATGCGTGTTGTTTCGTTTATAACTATTTCCAGCTTCTGCTGCCTCAGAAAACGTCGTACCTCACATCAGAGCTACTGGAGTCCATCGAAACGCCAAATAACATGATAGATGAGTAAGTATCGATTAGACACATCACAGGAACAACGCTAATACGTGTTGTTTCATTTAAAACTATTTCCAGCTTCAGCTGCGTCCGAGAACTTCGTATCTCACATCAAAGTTACTGGAGTCCATCGAAATGCCAAATAACATGATAGATGAGTAAGGATCGATTAGATACATCACAGGAACAACGCTAATGCGTGTTGCTTCGTTTAAAACTATTTCCAGCTTCTGCTGCGTCCGAAAACTTCGTATCTCACATCAGAGCTACTGGAGTCCATCGAAACGCCAAATAACATGATAGATGAGTAAGGATCGATTAGATACATCACAGGAATAACGCTAATACGTGTTGTTTCATTTAAAACTATTTCCAGTTTCATCTGCGTCCGAGAACTTCGTATCTCACATCAGAGCTACTGGAGTCCATCGAAACGCCAAATAACATGATAGATGAGTAAGGATCGATTAGATACATCACAGGAACAACGCTAATACGTGTTGTTCCATTTAAAACTATTTCCAGCTTCAGCTGCGTCCGAGAACTTCGTATCTCACATCAAAGTTACTAGAGTCCATCGAAATGCCAAATAACATAATAGATGAGTAAGGATCGATTAGATACATCACAGGAACAACGCTAATGCGTGTTGCTTCGTTTAAAACTATTTCCAGCTTCTGCTGCGTCCGAAAACTTCGTATCTCACATCAGAGCTACTGGAGTCCATCGAAACGCCAAGTAACATGATATATGAGTAAGGATCGATTAGATACAGCACAGGAACAACGCTAATACGTGTTGTTTCGTTTAAAACTATTTCCAGCTCCTGCTGCGTCCAAAAATTTTGTATCTCACATCAGACTTACTGGAGTCCATCCAAACGTCAAATAACATGTTAGATAAGTAAGGATCGTTTAGATACATCACAGGAACAACGCTAATACGTGTTGTTTCGTTCAAAACTATTTCCAGCTTCTACTGCGTCCGAGAACTTTGTATCTCACATCAGAGTTACTGGAGTTCGTCCAAACGTCTAATAACATGATAGATGAGTAAGGATCGTTTAGATACATCACAGGAACATCGCTAATACGTGTTGTTTCGTTTAAAACTATTTCCAGCTTCTGCTGCGTCCGAATACATCGTATCTCACATCAGAGTTACTGGAGTCCATCGAAACGCCAAATAACATGATAGATGAGTAAGGATCGATTAGATACATCACAGGAACAACGCTAATGCGTGTTGTTTCGTTTAAAACTATTTCCAGCTTCTGCTGCGTCCGAGAACATCGTATCTCACGTCAGGGTTACTGGAGTCCATCGAAACGTCAAATAACATGTTAGATAAGTAAGGATCGTTTAGATACATCACAGGAACAACGCTAATAGGTGTTGTTTCGTTCAAAACTATTTCCAGCTTCTGCTGCGTCCGAAATCTTTGTATCTTACATCAGAGTTACTGGAGTCCATCCAAACGTCAAATAACATGTTAGATAAGTAAGGATCGTTTAGATACATCACAGGAACAACGCTAATAGGTGTTGTTTCGTTCAAAACTATTTCCAGCTTCTGCTGAGTCCGAAATCTTTGTATCTCTCATCAGAGTTACTGGAGTCCATCCAAACGTCAAATAACATGATAGATGAGTAAGGATCGATTAGATACATCACAGGAACAACGCTAATACGTGTTGTTTCGTTTAAAACTATTTAAAGCTTCTGCAGCGTCCGAAAACGTCGTATCTCACATCAGAGTTACTGGAGTCCATCGAAACTCCAAATAACATGATATATGAGTAAGGATCGATTAGATACAGCACAGGAACAACGCTAATACGTGTTGTATCGTTTAAAACTATTTCCAGCTTCTGCTGCGTCCAAAAACTTTGTATCTCACATCAGACTTACTGGAGTCCATCCAAACGTCAAATAACATGTTAGATAAGTAAGGATCGTTTAGATACATCACAGGAACAACGCTAATACGTGTTGTTTCGTTCAAAACTATTTCCAGCTTCTACTGCGTCCGAGAACTTTGTATCTCTCATCAGAGTTACTGGAGTCCGTCCAAACATCAAATAACATGATAGATGAGTAAGGATTGATTAGATACATCACAGGAATAACGCTAATACGTGTTGTTTCATTTAAAACTATTTCTAGCTTCTGCTGCGTCCGATAACTTTGTATCTCACATCTAATTTACCGGATTCCATCGAAACGCCAAATAACATGATAGATGAGTAAGGATCGATTAAATACATCACAGGAACAACGCTAATGCGTGTTGTTTCGTTTAAAACTATTTCCAGCTTCTGCTGCGTCCGAGAACTTCGTATCTCACGTCAGGGTTACTGGAGTCCATCCAAACGTCAAATAACATGATAGATGAGTAAGGATCGATTAGATACATCACAGGGACAACGCTAATGCGTGTTGTTTCGTTTATAACTATTTCCAGCTTCTGCTGCCTCAGAAAACGTCGTATCTCACATCAGAGCTACTGGAGTCCATCGAAACGCCAAATAACATGATAGATGTGTAAGGATCGATTAGATACATCACAGGAACAACGTTAATACGTGTTGTTTCATTTAAAACTATTTCCAGCTTCAGCTGCGTCCGAGAACTTAGTATCTCACATCAAAGTTACTGGAGTCCATCGAAATGCCAAATAACATGATAGATGAGTAAGGATCGATTAGATACATCACAGGAACAACGCTAATGCGTGTTGCTTCGTTTAAAACTATTTCCAGCTTCTGCTGCGTCCGAAAACTTCGTATCTCACATCAGAGCTACTGGAGTCCATCGAAACGCCAAATAACATGATAGATGTGTTAGGATCGATTAGATACATCACAGGAACAACGCTAATACGTGTTGTTTCATTTAAAACTATTTCCAGCTTCAGCTGCGTCCGAGAACTTCGTATTTCACATCAAAGTTACTGGAGTCCATCGAAATGCCAAATAACATAATAGATGAGTAAGGATCGATTAGATACATCACAGGAACATCGCTAATGCGTGTTGTTTCGTTTAAAACTATTTCCAGTTTCTGCTGCGTCCGAAAACGTCGTATCTCACATCAGAGCTACTGGAGTCCATCGAAACGCCAAATAACATGATAGATGTGTAAGGATCGATTAGATACATCACAGGAACAACGCTAATATGTGTTGTTTCATTTAAAATTATTTCCAGCTTCAGCTGCGTCCGAGAACTTCGTATCTCACATCAAAGTTACTGGAGTCCATCGAAACGCCAAATAACATGATAGATGAGTAAGGATCGATTAGATACATCACAGGAACAACACTAATGCGTGTTGTTTCGTTTAAAACTATTTCCAGCTTCTGCTGCGTCCGAAAACGTCGTATCTCACATCAGAGCTACTGGAGTCCATCGAAACGCCAAATAACATGATAGATGAGTAAGGATCGATTAGATACATCACAGGAACAACGCTAATACGTGTTGTTTCATTTAAAATTATTTCCAGCTTCAGCTGCGTCCGAGAACTTCGTATCTCACATCAAAGTTACTGGAGTCCATCGAAATGCCAAATAACATAATAGATGAGTAAGGATCGATTAGATACATCACAGGAACAACGCTAATGCGTGTTGCTTCGTTTAAAACTATTTCCAGCTTCTGCTGTGTCCGAAAACTTCGTATCTCACATCAGAGCTACTGGAGTCCATCGAATCGCCAAGTAACATGATATGTGAGCAAGGATCGATTAGATACAGCACAGGAAAAACGCTAATACGTGTTGTTTCGTTTACAACTATTTCCAGCTTCAGCTGCGTCCGAGAACTTCGTATCTCACATCAAAGTTACTGGAGTCCATCGAAACGCCAAATAACATGATAGATGAGTAAGGATCGATTAGATACATCACAGGAACAACGCTAATGCGTGTTGTTTCGTTTAAAACTATTTCCAGCTTCTGCTGCGTCCGAAAACGTCGTATCTCACATCAGAGCTACTGGAGTCCATCGAAACGCCAAATAACATTATAGATGAGTAAGGATCGATTAGATACATCACAGGAACATCGCTAATGTGTGTTGTTTCGTTTAAAACTATTTCCAGTTTCTGCTGCGTCCGAAAACGTCGTATCTCACATCAGAGTTACTGGAGTCCATCGAAACGTCAAATAACATGATAGATAAGTAAGGATCGATTAGATACAGCACAGGAACAACGCTAATACGTGTTGTTTCGTTTAAAAGTATTTCCAGCTCCTGCTGCGTCCCAAAACTTTGTATCTCACATCAGACTTACTGGAGTCCATCCAAACTTCAAATAACATGTTAGATAAGTAAGGATCGTTTAGATACATCACAGGAACAACGCTAATACGTGTTGTTTCGTTCAAAACTATTTCCAGCTTCTGCTGCGTCCGAAATTTTTGTATCTCACATCAGACATACTGGAGTCCATCCAAACGTTAAATAACATGTTAGATAAGTAAGGATCGTTTAGATACATCACAGGAACAACGCTAATACGTGTTGTTTCGTTCAAAACTATTTCCAGCTTCTACTGCGTCCGAGAACTTTGTATCTCACATCAGAGTTACTGGAGTCCGTCCAAACGTCTAATAACATGATAGATGAGTAAGGATCGTTTAGATACATCACAGGAACATCGCTAATACGTGTTGTTTCGTTTAAAACTATTTCCAGCTTCTGCTGCGTCCGAAAACGTCGTATCTCACATCAGAGTTACTGGAGTCCATCGAAACGTCAAATAACATGATAGAAAAGTAAGGATCGTTTAGATACATCACAGGAACAACGCTAATACGTGTTGTTTCGTTCAAAACTATTTCCAGCTTCTGCTGCGTCCGAAATCTTTGTATCTCTCATCAGAGTTACTGGAGTCCATCCAAACGTCAAATAACATGATAGATGAGTAAGGATCGATTAGATACATCACAGGAACAACGCTAATACGTGTTGTTTCGTTTAAAACTATTTCCAGTTTCTGCTGCGTCCGAAAACGTCGTATCTCACATCAGAGTTACTGGAGTCCATCGAAACGTCAAATAACATGATAGAAAAGTAAGGATCGTTTAGATACATTACAGGAACAACGCTAATACGTGTTGTGTCGTTCAAAACTATTTCCAGCTTCTGCTGCGTCCGAAATCATTGTATCTTACATCAAAGTTACTGGAGTCCATCGAAACGCCAAATAACATGATAGATGAGTAAGGATCGATTAGATACATCACAGGAACAACGCTAATGCGTGTTGTTTCGTTTAAAACTATTTCCAGCTTCTGCTGCGTCCGAAAACGTCGTATCTCACATCAGAGCTACTGGAGTCTATCGAAACGCCAAATAACATTATAGATGAGTAAGGATCGATTAGATACATCACAGGAACATCGCTAATGTGTCTTGTTTCGTTTAAAACTATTTCCAGTTTCTGCTGCGTCCGAAAACGTCGTATCTCACATCAGAGTTAATGGAGTCCATCGAAACGTCAAATAACATGATAGATAAGTAAGGATCGATTAGATACAGCACAGGAACAACGCTAATACGTGTTGTTTCGTTTAAAACTATTTCCAGCTCCTGCTGCGTCCCAAAACTTTGTATCTCACATCAGACTTACTGGAGTCCATCCAAACTTCAAATAACATGTTAGATAAGTAAGGATCGTTTAGATACATCACAGGAACAACGCTAATACGTGTTGTTCCGTTCAAAACTATTTCCAGCTTCTGCTGCGTCCGAAATCTTTGTATCTCTCATCAGAGTTACTGGAGTCCATCCAAACGTCAAATAACATAATAGATGAGTATGGATCGATTAGATACATCACAGGAACAACGCTAATACGTGTTGTATCGTTTAAAACTATTTCCAGCTTCTGCTGCGTCCGAAAACGTAGTATCTCACATCAGAGATACTGGAGTCCATCGAAACGTCAAATAACATGATAGATAAGTAAGGATCGATTAGATACAGCACAGGAACAACGCTAATACGTGTTGTTTCGTTCAAAACTATTTCTAACTTCTGCTGCGTCCGATAACTTTGTATCTCACATCAGAGTTACTGGAGTCCGTCCAAACGTCAAATAACATGATAGATGAGTAAGGATCGATTAGATACATCACAGGAACAACGCTAATATGTGTTGTTTCGTTTAAAACTATTTCCAGCTGCTGCTGCGTCCGAAAACGTCGTATATCACATCAGAGTTACTGGGGTCCATCGAAACGTCAAATAACATGATAGATGAGTAAGGATCGATTAGATACATCACAGGAACAACGCTAATGCGTGTTGTTTTGCTTATAACTATTTCCAGCTTCTGCTGCCTCAGAAAACGTCGTATCTCACATCAGAGCTACTGGAGTCCATCGAAACGCCAAATAACATGATAGATAAGTAAGGATCGATTAGATACTACACAGGAACAACGCTAATGCGTGTTGTTTCGTTTAAAACTATTTCTAGCTTCAGCTTCGTCCGAGAACTTCGTATCTCACATCTAAGTTACTGGATTCCATCGAAACGCCAAATAACATGATAGATGAGTAAGGATCGATTAGATACATCACAGGAACAACGCTAATGCGTGTTGTTCCGTTTAAAACTGTTTCCAGCTTCTGCTGCGTCCGAGAACATCGTATCTCACGTCAGGGTTACTGGAGTCCATCCAAACGTCAAATAACATGATAGATGAGTAAGGATCGATTAGATACATCACAGGAACAACGCTAATGCGTGTTGTTTTGCTTATAACTATTTCCAGCTTCTGCTGCCTCAGAAAACGTCGTATCTCACATCAGAGCTACTGGAGTCCATCGAAACGCCAAATAACATGATAGATGAGTAAGGATCGATTAGATACATCACAGGAACAACGCTAATACGTGTTGTTTCGTTTAAAACTATTTCTAGCTTCAGCTTCGTCCGAGAACTTCGTATCTCACATCTAAGTTACTGGATTCCATCGAAACGCCAAATAACATGATAGATGAGTAAGGATCGATTAGATACATCACAGGAACAACGCTAATACGTGTTGTTTCATTTAAAACTATTTCCAGCTTCAGCTGCGTCCGAGAACTTCGTATCTCACATCAAAGTTACTGGAGTCCATCGAAATGCCAAATAACATAATAGATGAGTAAGGATCGATTAGATACATCACAGGAACAACGCTAATGCGTGTTGTTTCGTTTAAAACTATTTCCAGCTTCTGCTGCGTCCGAAAACGTCGTATCTCACATCAGAGCTACTGGAGTCCATCGAAACGCCAAATAACATGATAGATGAGTAAGGATCGATTAGATACATCACAGAAACAACGCTAATACGTGTTGTTTCATTTAAAACTATTTCAAGCTTCAGCTGCGTCCGAGAACTTCGTATATCACATCAAAGTTACTGGAGTCCATCGAAATGCCAAATAACATAATAGATGAGTAAGGATCGATTAGATACATCACAGGAACAACGCTAATGCGTGTTGCTTCGTTTAAAACTATTTCCAGCTTCTGCTGCGTCCGAAAACTTCGTATCTCACATCAGAGCTACTGGAGTCCATCGAAACGCCAAGTAACATGATATATGAGTAAGGATCGATTAGATACAGCACAGGAACAACGCTAATACGTGTTGTTTCATTTAAAACTATTTCCAGCTTCAGCTGCGTCCGAGAACTTCGTATCTCTCATCAAAGTTACTGGAGTCCATCGATACGCCAAATAACATGATAGATGAGTAAGGATCGATTAGATACATCACAGGAACAACGCTAATGCGTGTTGTTTCGTTTAAAACTATTTCCAGCTTCTGCTGCGTAAGAGGACATCGTATCTCACGTCAGGGTTACCGGAGTCCATCGAAACGTCAAATAACATGATAGATAAGTAAGGATCGATTGGATGCAGCACAGGAACAACGCTAATACGTGTTCTTTCGTTCAAAACTATTTCCAGCTTCTACTGCGTCCGAGAACTTTGTATCTCTCATCAGAGTTACTGGAGTCCTTCCAAACGTCAAATAACATGATAGATGAGTAAGGATCGATTAGATACATCACAGGAACAACGCTAATACGTGTTGTTTCATTTAAAACTATTTCCAGCTTCAGCTGCGTCCGAGAACTTCGTATCTCACATCAAAGTTACTGGAGTCCATCGAAACGCCAAATAACATGATAGATGAGTAAGGATCGATTAGATACATCACAGGAACAACGCTAATGCGTGTTGTTTCGTTTAAAACTATTTCCAGCTTCTGCTGCGTCCGAGAACATCGTATCTCACGTCAGGGTTACTGGAGTCCAGCGAAACGTCAAATAACATGATAGATAAGTAAGGATCGATTAGATGCAGCACAGGAACAACGCTAATACGTGTTGTTTCGTTCAAAACTATTTCTAGCTTCTGCTGCGTCCGATAACTTTGTATCTCACATCAGAGTTACTGGAGTCCGTTCAAACGTCAAATAACATGATAGATGAGTAAGGATCGATTAGATACATCACAGGAACAACGCTAATATGTGTTGTTTCGTTTAAAACTATTTCCAGCTGCTGCTGCGTCCGAAAACGTCGTATATCACATCAGAGTTACTGGAGTCCATCGAAATGTCAAATAACATGATAGATAAGTAAGGATCGATTAGATACTACACAGGAACAACGCTAATGCGTGTTGTTTCGTTTAAAACTATTTCTAGCTTCAGCTCCGTCCGAGAACTTCGTATCTCACATCTAAGTTACTGGATTCCATCGAAACGCCAAATAACATGATAGATGAGTAAGGATCGATTAGATACATCACAGGAACAACGCTAATGCGTGTTGTTTCGTTTAAAACTGTTTCCAGCTTCTGCTGCGTCCGAGAACATCGTATCTCACATCAGGGTTACTGGAGTCCATCCAAACGTCAAATAACATGATAGATGAGTAAGGATCGATTAGATACATCACAGGAACAACGCTAATGCGTGTTGTTTCGTTTATAACTATTTCCAGCTTCTGCTGCCTCAGAAAACGTCGTATCTCACATCAGAGCTACTGGAGTCCATCGAAACGCCAAATAACATGATAGATGAGTAAGGATCGATTAGATACATCACAGGAACAACGCTAATACGTGTTGTTTCGTTCAAAACTATTTCCAGCTTCTGCTGCGTCCGAAATCTTTGTATCTCACATCAGACATACTGGAGTCCATCCAAACGTTAAATAACATGTTAGATAAGTAAGGATCGTTTAGATACATCACAGGAACAACGCTAATACGTGTTGTTTCGTTCAAAACTATTTCCAGCTTCTACAGCGTCCGAGAACTTTGTATCTCACATCAGAGTTACTGGAGTCCGTCCAAACGTCTAATAACATGATAGATGAGTAAGGATCGTTTAGATACATCACAGGAACATCGCTAATACGTGTTGTTTCGTTTAAAACTATTTCCAGCTTCTGCTGCGTCCGAAAACGTCGTATCTCACATCAGAGTTACTGGAGTCCATCGAAACGTCAAATAACATGATAGAAAAGTAAGGATCGTTTAGATACATCACAGGAACAACGCTAATACGTGTTGTTTCGTTCAAAACTATTTCCAGCTTCTGCTGCGTCCGAAATCTTTGTATCTCTCATCAGAGTTACTGGAGTCCATCCAAACGTCAAATAACATGATAGATGAGTAAGGATCGATTAGATACATCACAGGAACAACGCTAATACGTGTTGTTTCGTTCAAAACTATTTCCAGCTTCTACTGCGTCCGAGAACTTTGTATCTCTCATCAGAGTTACTGGAGTCCGTCCAAACATCAAATAACATGATAGATGAGTAAGGATTGATTAGATACATCACAGGAACAACGCTAATACGTGTTGTTTCATTTAAAACTATTTCTAGCTTCTGCTGCGTCCGATAACTTTGTATCTCACATCTAATTTACCGGATTCCATCGAAACGCCAAATAACATGATAGATGAGTAAGGATCGATTAAATACATCACAGGAACAACGCTAATGCGTGTTGTTTCGTTTAAAACTATTTCCAGCTTCTGCTGCGTCCGAGAACTTCGTATCTCACGTCAGGGTTACTGGAGTCCATCCAAACGTCAAATAACATGATAGATGAGTAAGGATCGATTAGATACATCACAGGAACAACGCTAATACGTGTTGTTTCATTTAAAACTATTTCCAGCTTCAGCTGCGTCCGAGAACTTCGTATTTCACATCAAAGTTACTGGAGTCCATCGAAATGCCAAATAACATGATAGATGAGTAAGGATCGATTAGATACGTCACAGGAACAACGCTAATGCGTGTTGCTTCGTTTAAAACTATTTCCAGCTTCTGCTGCGTCCGAAAACTTCGTATCTCACATCAGAGCTAATGGAGTCCATCGAAACGCCAAATAACATGATAGATGTGTTAGGATCTATTAGATACATCACAGGAACAACGCTAATACGTGTTGTTTCATTTAAAACTATTTCCAGCTTCAGCTGCGTCCGAGAACTTCGTATTTCACATCAAAGTTACTGGAGTCCATCGAAATGCCAAATAACATAATAGATGAGTAAGGATCGATTAGATACATCACAGGAACATCGCTAATGCGTGTTGTTTCGTTTAAAACTATTTCCAGTTTCTGCTGCGTCCGAAAACGTCGTATCTCACATCAGTGCTACTGGAGTCCATCGAAACGCCAAATAACATGATAGATGAGTAAGGATCGATTAGATACATCACAGGAACAACGCTAATACGTGTTGTTTCATTTAAAATTATTTCCAGCTTCAGCTGCGTCCGAGAACTTCGTATCTCACATCAAAGTTACTGGAGTCCATCGAAACGCCAAATAACATGATAGATGAGTAAGGATCGATTAGATACATCACAGGAACAACACTAATGCGTGTTGTTTCGTTTAAAACTATTTCCAGCTTCTGCTGCGTCCGAAAACGTCGTATCTCACATCAGAGCTACTGGAGTCCATCGAAACGCCAAATAACATGATAGATGAGTAAGGATCGATTAGATACATCACAGGAACAACGCTAATACGTGTTGTTTCATTTAAAATTATTTCCAGCTTCAGCTGCGTCCGAGAACTTCGTATCTCACATCAAAGTTACTGGAGTCCATCGAAATGCCAAATAACATAATAGATGAGTAAGGATCGATTAGATACATCACAGGAACAACGCTAATGCGTGTTGCTTCGTTTAAAACTATTTCCAGCTTCTGCTGTGTCCGAAAACTTCGTATCTCACATCAGAGCTACTGGAGTCCATCGAAACGCCAAGTAACATGATATGTGAGCAAGGATCGATTAGATACAGCACAGGAAAAACGCTAATACGTGTTGTTTCGTTTACAACTATTTCCAGCTTCAGCTGCGTCCGAGAACTTCGTATCTCACATCAAAGTTACTGGAGTCCATCGAAACGCCAAATAACATGATAGATGAGTAAGGATCGATTAGATACATCACAGGAACAACGCTAATGCGTGTTGTTTCGTTTAAAACTATTTCCAGCTTCTGCTGCGTCCGAAAACGTCGTATCTCACATCAGAGCTACTGGAGTCCATCGAAACGCCAAATAACATTATAGATGAGTAAGGATCGATTAGATACATCACAGGAACATCGCTAATGTGTGTTGTTTCGTTTAAAACTATTTCCAGTTTCTGCTGCGTCCGAAAACGTCGTATCTCACATCAGAGTTACTGGAGTCCATCGAAACGTCAAATAACATGATAGATAAGTAAGGATCGATTAGATACAGCACAGGAACAACGCTAATACGTGTTGTTTCGTTTAAAAGTATTTCCAGCTCCTGCTGCGTCCCAAAACTTTGTATCTCACATCAGACTTACTGGAGTCCATCCAAACTTCAAATAACATGTTAGATAAGTAAGGATCGTTTAGATACATCACAGGAACAACGCTAATACGTGTTGTTTCGTTCAAAACTATTTCCAGCTTCTACTGCGTCCGAGAACTTTGTATCTCACATCAGAGTTACTGGAGTCCGTCCAAACGTCTAATAACATGATAGATGAGTAAGGATCGTTTAGATACATCACAGGAACATCGCTAATACGTGTTGTTTCGTTTAAAACTATTTCCAGCTTCTGCTGCGTCCGAAAACGTCGTATCTCACATCAGAGTTACTGGAGTCCATCGAAACGTCAAATAACATGATAGAAAAGTAAGGATCGTTTAGATACATCACAGGAACAACGCTAATACGTGTTGTTTCGTTCAAAACTATTTCCAGCTTCTGCTGCGTCCGAAATCTTTGTATCTCTCATCGGAGTTACTGGAGTCCATCCAAACGTCAAATAACATGATAGATGAGTAAGGATCGATTAGATACATCACAGGAACAACGCTAATACGTGTTGTTTCGTTTAAAACTATTTCCAGTTTCTGTTGCGTCCGAAAACGTCGTATCTCACATCAGAGTTACTGGAGTCCATCGAAACGTCAAATAACATGATAGAAAAGTAAGGATCGTTTAGATACATTACAGGAACAACGCTAATACGTGTTGTGTCGTTCAAAACTATTTCCAGCTTCTGCTGCGTCCGAAATCATTGTATCTTACATCAAAGTTACTGGAGTCCATCGAAACGCCAAATAACATGATAGATGAGTAAGGATCGATTAGATACATCACAGGAACAACGCTAATGCGTGTTGTTTCGTTTAAAACTATTTCCAGCTTCTGCTGCGTCCGAAATCTTTGTATCTCTCATCGGAGTTACTGGAGTCCATCCAAACGTCAAATAACATGATAGATGAGTAAGGATCGATTAGATACATCACAGGAACAACGCTAATACGTGTTGTTTCGTTTAAAACTATTTCCAGTTTCTGTTGCGTCCGAAAACGTCGTATCTCACATCAGAGTTACTGGAGTCCGTCCAAACATCAAATAACATGATAGATGAGTAAGGATTGATTAGATACATCACAGGAACAACGCTAATACGTGTTGTTTCATTTAAAACTATTTCTAGCTTCTGCTGCGTCCGATAACTTTGTATCTCACATCTAATTTACCGGATTCCATCGAAACGCCAAATAACATGATAGATGAGTAAGGATCGATTAAATACATCACAGGAACAACGCTAATGCGTGTTGTTTCGTTTAAAACTATTTCCAGCTTCTGCTGCGTCCGAGAACTTCGTATCTCACGTCAGGGTTACTGGAGTCCATCCAAACGTCAAATAACATGATAGATGAGTAAGGATCGATTAGATACATCACAGGGACAACGCTAATGCGTGTTGTTTCGTTTATAACTATTTCCAGCTTCTGCTGCCTCAGAAAACGTCGTATCTCACATCAGAGCTACTGGAGTCCATCGAAACGCCAAATAACATGATAGATGTGTAAGGATCGATTAGATACATCACAGGAACAACGTTAATACGTGTTGTTTCATTTAAAACTATTTCCAGCTTCAGCTGCGTCCGAGAACTTAGTATCTCACATCAAAGTTACTGGAGTCCATCGAAATGCCAAATAACATGATAGATGAGTAAGGATCGATTAGATACATCACAGGAACAACGCTAATGCGTGTTGCTTCGTTTAAAACTATTTCCAGCTTCTGCTGCGTCCGAAAACTTCGTATCTCACATCAGAGCTACTGGAGTCCATCGAAACGCCAAATAACATGATAGATGTGTTAGGATCGATTAGATACATCACAGGAACAACGCTAATACGTGTTGTTTCATTTAAAACTATTTCCAGCTTCAGCTGCGTCCGAGAACTTCGTATTTCACATCAAAGTTACTGGAGTCCATCGAAATGCCAAATAACATAATAGATGAGTAAGGATCGATTAGATACATCACAGGAACATCGCTAATACGTGTTGTTTCGTTCAAAACTATTTCCAGCTTCTGCTGCGTCCGAAATCTTTGTATCTCTCATCAGAGTTACTGGAGTCCATCCAAACGTCAAATAACATGATAGATGAGTAAGGATCGATTAGATACATCACAGGAACATCGCTAATACGTGTTGTTTCGTTTAAAACTATTTCCAGTTTCTGCTGCGTCCGAAAACGTCGTATCTCACATCAGTGCTACTGGAGTCCATCGAAACGTCAAATAACATGATAGATAAGTAAGGATCGATTAGATACAGCACAGGAACAACGCTAATACGTGTTGTTTCGTTTAAAAGTATTTCCAGCTCCTGCTGCGTCCCAAAACTTTGTATCTCACATCAGACTTACTGGAGTCCATCCAAACTTCAAATAACATGTTAGATAAGTAAGGATCGTTTAGATACATCACAGGAACAACGCTAATACGTGTTGTTTCGTTCAAAACTATTTCCAGCTTCTGCTGCGTCCGAAATTTTTGTATCTCACATCAGAGTTACTGGAGTCCATCCAAACGTTAAATAACATGTTAGATAAGTAAGGATCGTTTAGATACATCACAGGAACAACGCTAATACGTGTTGTTTCGTTCAAAACTATTTCCAGCTTCTACTGCGTCCGAGAACTTTGTATCTCACATCAGAGTTACTGGAGTCCGTCCAAACGTCTAATAACATGATAGATGAGTAAGGATCGTTTAGATACATCACAGGAACATCGCTAATACGTGTTGTTTCGTTTAAAACTATTTCCAGCTTCTGCTGCGTCCGAAAACGTCGTATCTCACATCAGAGTTACTGGAGTCCATCGAAACGTCAAATAACATGATAGAAAAGTAAGGATCGTTTAGATACATCACAGGAACAACGCTAATACGTGTTGTTTCGTTCAAAACTATTTCCAGCTTCTGCTGCGTCCGAAATCTTTGTATCTCTCATCAGAGTTACTGGAGTCCATCCAAACGTCAAATAACATGATAGATGAGTAAGGATCGATTAGATACATCACAGGAACAACGCTAATACGTGTTGTTTCGTTTAAAACTATTTCCAGTTTCTGCTGCGTCCGAAAACGTCGTATCTCACATCAGAGTTACTGGAGTCCATCGAAACGTCAAATAACATGATAGAAAAGTAAGGATCGTTTAGATACATTACAGGAACAACGCTAATACGTGTTGTGTCGTTCAAAACTATTTCCAGCTTCTGCTGCGTCCGAAATCATTGTATCTTACATCAAAGTTACTGGAGTCCATCGAAACGCCAAATAACATGATAGATGAGTAAGGATCGATTAGATACATCACAGGAACAACGCTAATGCGTGTTGTTTCGTTTAAAACTATTTCCAGCTTCTGCTGCGTCCGAAAACGTCGTATCTCACATCAGAGCTACTGGAGTCTATCGAAACGCCAAATAACATTATAGATGAGTAAGGATCGATTAGATACATCACAGGAACATCGCTAATGTGTCTTGTTTCGTTTAAAACTATTTCCAGTTTCTGCTGCGTCCGAAAACGTCGTATCTCACATCAGAGTTAATGGAGTCCATCGAAACGTCAAATAACATGATAGATAAGTAAGGATCGATTAGATACAGCACAGGAACAACGCTAATACGTGTTGTTTCGTTTAAAACTATTTCCAGCTCCTGCTGCGTCCCAAAACTTTGTATCTCACATCAGACTTACTGGAGTCCATCCAAACTTCAAATAACATGTTAGATAAGTAAGGATCGTTTAGATACATCACAGGAACAACGCTAATACGTGTTGTTCCGTTCAAAACTATTTCCAGCTTCTGCTGCGTCCGAAATCTTTGTATCTCTCATCAGAGTTACTGGAGTCCATCCAAACGTCAAATAACATAATAGATGAGTATGGATCGATTAGATACATCACAGGAACAACGCTAATACGTGTTGTATCGTTTAAAACTATTTCCAGCTTCTGCTGCGTCCGAAAACGTAGTATCTCACATCAGAGATACTGGAGTCCATCGAAACGTCAAATAACATGATAGATAAGTAAGGATCGATTAGATACAGCACAGGAACAACGCTAATACGTGTTGTTTCGTTCAAAACTATTTCTAGCTTCTGCTGCGTCCGATAACTTTGTATCTCACATCAGAGTTACTGGAGTCCGTCCAAACGTCAAATAACATGATAGATGAGTAAGGATCGATTAGATACATCACAGGAACAACGCTAATATGTGTTGTTTCGTTTAAAACTATTTCCAGCTGCTGCTGCGTCCGAAAACGTCGTATATCACATCAGAGTTACTGGGGTCCATCGAAACGTCAAATAACATGATAGATGAGTAAGGATCGATTAGATACATCACAGGAACAACGCTAATGCGTGTTGTTTTGCTTATAACTATTTCCAGCTTCTGCTGCCTCAGAAAACGTCGTATCTCACATCAGAGCTACTGGAGTCCATCGAAACGCCAAATAACATGATAGATAAGTAAGGATCGATTAGATACTACACAGGAACAACGCTAATGCGTGTTGTTTCGTTTAAAACTATTTCTAGCTTCAGCTTCGTCCGAGAACTTCGTATCTCACATCTAAGTTACTGGATTCCATCGAAACGCCAAATAACATGATAGATGAGTAAGGATCGATTAGATACATCACAGGAACAACGCTAATGCGTGTTGTTTCGTTTAAAACTGTTTCCAGCTTCTGCTGCGTCCGAGAACATCGTATCTCACGTCAGGGTTACTGGAGTCCATCCAAACGTCAAATAACATGATAGATGAGTAAGGATCGATTAGATACATCACAGGAACAACGCTAATGCGTGTTGTTTTGCTTATAACTATTTCCAGCTTCTGCTGCCTCAGAAAACGTCGTATCTCACATCAGAGCTACTGGAGTCCATCGAAACGCCAAATAACATGATAGATGAGTAAGGATCGATTAGATACATCACAGGAACAACGCTAATACGTGTTGTTTCGTTTAAAACTATTTCTAGCTTCAGCTTCGTCCGAGAACTTCGTATCTCACATCTAAGTTACTGGATTCCATCGAAACGCCAATTAACATGATAGATGAGTAAGGATCGATTAGATACATCACAGGAACAACGCTAATACGTGTTGTTTCATTTAAAACTATTTCCAGCTTCAGCTGCGTCCGAGAACTTCGTATCTCACATCAAAGTTACTGGAGTCCATCGAAATGCCAAATAACATAATAGATGAGTAAGGATCGATTAGATACATCACAGGAACAACGCTAATGCGTGTTGTTTCGTTTAAAACTATTTCCAGCTTCTGCTGCGTCCGAAAACGTCGTATCTCACATCAGAGCTACTGGAGTCCATCGAAACGCCAAATAACATGATAGATGAGTAAGGATCGATTAGATACATCACAGGAACAACGCTAATACGTGTTGTTTCATTTAAAACTATTTCAAGCTTCAGCTGCGTCCGAGAACTTCGTATATCACATCAAAGTTACTGGAGTCCATCGAAATGCCAAATAACATAATAGATGAGTAAGGATCGATTAGATACATCACAGGAACAACGCTAATGCGTGTTGCTTCGTTTAAAACTATTTCCAGCTTCTGCTGCGTCCGAAAACTTCTTATCTCACATCAGAGCTACTGGAGTCCATCGAAACGCCAAGTAACATGATATATGAGTAAGGATCGATTAGATACAGCACAGGAACAACGCTAATACGTGTTGTTTCATTTAAAACTATTTCCAGCTTCAGCTGCGTCCGAGAACTTCGTATCTCTCATCAAAGTTACTGGAGTCCATCGATACGCCAAATAACATGATAGATGAGTAAGGATCGATTAGATACATCACAGGAACAACGCTAATGCGTGTTGTTTCGTTTAAAACTATTTCCAGCTTCTGCTGCGTAAGAGGACATCGTATCTCACGTCAGGGTTACCGGAGTCCATCGAAACGTCAAATAACATGATAGATAAGTAAGGATCGATTAGATGCAGCACAGGAACAACGCTAATACGTGTTCTTTCGTTCAAAACTATTTCCAGCTTCTACTGCGTCCGAGAACTTTGTATCTCTCATCAGAGTTACTGGAGTCCTTCCAAACGTCAAATAACATGATAGATGAGTAAGGATCGATTAGATACATCACAGGAACAACGCTAATACGTGTTGTTTCATTTAAAACTATTTCCAGCTTCAGCTGCGTCCGAGAACTTCGTATCTCACATCAAAGTTACTGGAGTCCATCGAAACGCCAAATAACATGATAGATGAGTAAGGATCGATTAGATACATCACAGGAACAACGCTAATGCGTGTTGTTTCGTTTAAAACTATTTCCAGCTTCTGCTGCGTCCGAGAACATCGTATCTCACGTCAGGGTTACTGGAGTCCAGCGAAACGTCAAATAACATGATAGATAAGTAAGGATCGATTAGATGCAGCACAGGAACAACGCTAATACGTGTTGTTTCGTTCAAAACTATTTCTAGCTTCTGCTGCGTCCGATAACTTTGTATCTCACATCAGAGTTACTGGAGTCCGTTCAAACGTCAAATAACATGATAGATGAGTAAGGATCGATTAGATACATCACAGGAACAACGCTAATATGTGTTGTTTCGTTTAAAACTATTTCCAGCTGCTGCTGCGTCCGAAAACGTCGTATATCACATCAGAGTTACTGGAGTCCATCGAAATGTCAAATAACATGATAGATAAGTAAGGATCGATTAGATACTACACAGGAACAACGCTAATGCGTGTTGTTTCGTTTAAAACTATTTCTAGCTTCAGCTCCGTCCGAGAACTTCGTATCTCACATCTAAGTTACTGGATTCCATCGAAACGCCAAATAACATGATAGATGAGTAAGGATCGATTAGATACATCACAGGAACAACGCTAATGCGTGTTGTTTCGTTTAAAACTGTTTCCAGCTTCTGCTGCGTCCGAGAACATCGTATCTCACATCAGGGTTACTGGAGTCCATCCAAACGTCAAATAACATGATAGATGAGTAAGGATCGATTAGATACATCACAGGAACAACGCTAATGCGTGTTGTTTCGTTTATAACTATTTCCAGCTTCTGCTGCCTCAGAAAACGTCGTATCTCACATCAGAGCTACTGGAGTCCATCGAAACGCCAAATAACATGATAGATGAGTAAGGATCGATTAGATACATCACAGGAACAACGCTAATACGTGTTGTTTCGTTCAAAACTATTTCCAGCTTCTGCTGCGTCCGAAATCTTTGTATCTCACATCAGACATACTGGAGTCCATCCAAACGTTAAATAACATGTTAGATAAGTAAGGATCGTTTAGATACATCACAGGAACAACGCTAATACGTGTTGTTTCGTTCAAAACTATTTCCAGCTTCTACTTCGTCCGAGAACTTTGTATCTCACATCAGAGTTACTGGAGTCCGTCCAAACGTCTAATAACATGATAGATGAGTAAGGATCGTTTAGATACATCACAGGAACATCGCTAATACGTGTTGTTTCGTTTAAAACTATTTCCAGCTTCTGCTGCGTCCGAAAACGTCGTATCTCACATCAGAGTTACTGGAGTCCATCGAAACGTCAAATAACATGATAGAAAAGTAAGGATCGTTTAGATACATCACAGGAACAACGCTAATACGTGTTGTTTCGTTCAAAACTATTTCCAGCTTCTGCTGCGTCCGAAATCTTTGTATCTCTCATCAGAGTTACTGGAGTCCATCCAAACGTCAAATAACATGATAGATGAGTAAGGATCGATTAGATACATCACAGGAACAACGCTAATACGTGTTGTTTCGTTCAAAACTATTTCCAGCTTCTACTGCGTCCGAGAACTTTGTATCTCTCATCAGAGTTACTGGAGTCCGTCCAAACATCAAATAACATGATAGATGAGTAAGGATTGATTAGATACATCACAGGAACAACGCTAATACGTGTTGTTTCATTTAAAACTATTTCTAGCTTCTGCTGCGTCCGATAACTTTGTATCTCACATCTAATTTACCGGATTCCATCGAAACGCCAAATAACATGATAGATGAGTAAGGATCGATTAAATACATCACAGGAACAACGCTAATGCGTGTTGTTTCGTTTAAAACTATTTCCAGCTTCTGCTGCGTCCGAGAACTTCGTATCTCACGTCAGGGTTACTGGAGTCCATCCAAACGTCAAATAACATGATAGATGAGTAAGGATCGATTAGATACATCACAGGAACAACGCTAATACGTGTTGTTTCATTTAAAACTATTTCCAGCTTCAGCTGCGTCCGAGAACTTCGTATTTCACATCAAAGTTACTGGAGTCCATCGAAATGCCAAATAACATAATAGATGAGTAAGGATCGATTAGCGACCAAAAACTTTGTATCTCACATCAGAGTTACTGGAGTCCATCCAAACGTTAAATAACATGTTAGATAAGTAAGGATCGTTTAGATACATCACAGGAACAACGCTAATACGTGTTATTTAGTTCAAAATTATTTCCAGCTTCTGCTGGGTCCGAAATCTTTGTATCTCACATCAGAGTTCCTGGAGTCCATCCAACGTCAAATAACATGATAGATGAGTAAGGATCGATTAGATACATCACAGGAACAACGCTAATGCGTGTTGTTTCGTTTAAAACTATTTCCAGCTCCTGCTGCGTCCGAGAACTTCGTATCTCACATCAAAGTTACTGGAGTCCATCGAAACGCCAAATAACATGATAGATGAGTAAGGATCGATTAGATACATCACAGGAACAACGCTAATGCGTGTTGTTTCGTTTAAAACTATTTCCAGCTTCTGCTGCGTCCGAGAACATCTTATCTCACGTCAGGGTTACTGGAGTCCATCCAAACGTCAAATAACATGATAGATAAGTAAGGATCGATTAGGTACAGCACAGGAACAACGCTAATACGTGTTGTTTCGTTTAAAACTACTTCCAGATCCTGCTGCGTCCCAAAACTATGTATCTCACAACAGACATACTGGAGTCCATCCAAACGTCAAATAACATGTTAGATAAGTAAGGATCGTTTAGATACATCACAGGAACAACGCTAGTAGGTGTTGTTTCGTTCAAAACTATTTCCAGCTTCTGCTGCGTCCGAAATCTCTGTATCTCCCATCAGAGTTACTGGAGTCCATCCAAACGTCAAATAACATGATAGATGAGTACGGATCGATTAAATACATCACAGGAACAACGCTAATGCGTGTTGTTTCGTTTAAAACTATTTCCAGCTTCTGCTGCGTCCGAAAACGTCGTATCTCACATCAGAGCTACTGGAGTCCATCGAAACGCCAAATAACATGATAGATGAGTAAGGATCGATTAGATACATCACAGGAACAACGCTAATACGTGTTGTTTCATTTAAAACTATTTCCAGATTCAGCTGCGTCCGAGAACTTCGTATCTCACATCAAAGTTACTGGAGTCCATCGAAACGCCAAGTAACATGATAGATGAGTAAGGATCGATTAGATACATCACAGGAACAACGCTAATGCGTGTTGTTTCGTTTAAAACTATTTACAGCTTCTGCTGCGTCCGAAAACGTCGTATCTCACATCAGAGCTACTGGAGTCCATCGAAACGCCAAGTAACATGATATATGAGTAAGGATCGATTAGATACAGCACAGGAACAACGCTAATACGTGTTGTTTCGTTTAAAACTATTTCCAGCTCCTGCTGCGTCCAAAAACTTTGTATCTCACATCTGACTTACTGGAGTCCATCCAAACGTCAAATAACATGTTAGATAAGTAAGGATAGTTTAGATACATCACAGGAACAACACTAATACGTGTTGTTTCGTTCAAAACTATTTCCAGCTTCTACTGCGTCCGAGAACTTTGAATCTCTCATCAGAGTTACTGGAGTCCGTCCAAACGTCAAATAACATGATAGATGAGTAAGGATCGATTAGATACATCACAGGAACAACGCTAATGCGTGTTGTTTCGTTTAAAACTATTTCCAGCTTCTGCTGCGTCCGAAAACGTCGTATCTCACATCAGAGCTACTGGAGTCCATCGAAACGCCAAGTAACATGATATATGAGTAAGTATCGATTAGATACAGCACAGGAACAACGCTAATACGTGTTATTTCGTTCAAAACTATTTCCAGCTTCTACTGCGTCCGAGAACTTTGAATCTCTCATCAGAGTTACTGGAGTCCGTCCAAACGTCAAATAACATGATAGATGAGTAAGGATCGATTAGATACATCACAGGAACAACGCTAATGCGTGTTGTTTCGTTTAAAACTATTTCCAGCTTCTGCTGCGTCCGAAAACGTCGTATCTCACATCAGAGCTACTGGAGTCCATCGAAACGCCAAGTAACATGATATATGAGTAAGGATCGATTAGATACAGCACAGGAACAACGCTAATACGTGTTGTTTCGTTTAAAACTATTTCCAGCTTCTGCTGCGTCCGAGAACTTCGTATCTCACGTCAGGGTTACTGGAGTCCATCCAAACGTCAAATAACATGATAGATAAGTAAGGATCGATTAGATACATCACAGGAACAACGCTAATGCGTGTTGTTTCGTTTAAAACTATTTCTAGCCTCAGCTGCGTCCGAGAACTTCGTATCTCACATCTAAGTTACTGGAGTCCACCGAAACGTCAAATAACATAGTAGCTAAGTAAGGTTCGATTAGATACATCACAGGAACAACGCTAATGCGTGTTGTTTCGTTCAAAACTATTTCCAGCTTCTGCTGCGTCCGAAAACGTCGTATCTCACATCAGAGCTACTGGAGTCCATCGAAACGCCAAGTAACATGATATATGAGTAAGGATCGATTAGATACAGCACAGGAACAACGCTAATACGTGTTGTTTCGTTTAAAACTATTTCCAGCTTCCGCTGCGTCCGAGAACTTCGTATCTCACGTCAGGGTTACTGGAGTCCATCCAAACGTCAAATAACATGATAGATAAGTAAGGATCGATTAGATACAGCACAGGAACAACGTTAATACGTGTTGTTTCGTTTAAAACTATTTCCAGCTTCAGCTGCGTCCGAGAACTTCGTATCTCACATCAAAGTTACTGGAGTCCATCGAAACGCCAAATAACATGATAGATGAGTAAGGATCGATTAGATACATCACAGGAACAACGCTAATGCGTGTTGTTTCGTTTAAAACTATTTCCAGCTTCTGCTGCGTCCGAAAACGTCGTATCTAACATCAGAGCTACTGGAGTCCATCGAAACGCCAAATAACATGATAGATGAGTAAGGATCTATTAGATACATCACGTTAACAACGCTAATACGTGTTGTTTCATTTAAAACTATTTCCAGCTTCAGCTGCGTCCGAGAACTTCGTATCTCACATCAAAGATACTGGAGTCAATCGAAACGCCAAATAACATGATAGATGAATAAGGATCGATTAGATACATCACAGGAACAACGCTAATGCGTGTTGTTTCGCTTAAAACTATTTCCAGCTTCTGCTGCGTCCGAAAACGTCGTATCTCACATCAGAGCTACTGGAGTCCATCGAAACGCCAAGTAACATGATATATGAGTAAGGATCGATTAGATCCAGCACAGGAACAACGCTAATACGTGTTGTTTCTTTTAAAACTATTTCCAGCTTCTACTGCGTCCGAGAACTTCGTATCTCACATCAAAGTTACTGGAGTCCATCGAAACGCCAAATAACATGATAGATGAGTAAGGATCGATTAGATACATCACAGGAACAACGCTAATGCGTGTTGTTTCGTTTAAAACTATTTCCAGCATCTGCTGCGTCCGAAAACGTCGTATCTCACATCAGAGTTACTGGAGTCCATCCAAACGTCAAATAACATGTTATATAAGTAAGGATCGTTTAGATACATCACAGGAACAACACTAATACGTGTTGTTTCCTTCAAAACTATTTCCAGCTTCTACTGCGTCCGAGAACTTTGAATCTCTTATCAGAGTTACTGGAGTCCGTCCAAACGTCAAATAACATGATAGATGAGTAAGGATCGATTAGATACATCACAGGAACAACGCTAATGCGTGTTGTTCCGTTTAAAACTATTTCCAGCTTCTGCTGCGTCCGAAAATTTCGTATCTCATATCATAGTTGCTGGAGTTCATCGAAACGTCAAATAACATAGTAGATAAGTAAGGATCGATTAGATACATCACAGGAACAACGCTAATACGTGTTGTTTCGTTCAAAACTATTTCCAGCTTCTGCTGCGTCCGAAATCTTTGTATCTCATATCAGAGCTCCTGGAGTCCATCCAAACGTCAAATAACATGATAGATGGGTAAGGATCGATTAGATACATGACAGGAACAACGCTAATACGGGTTTTTTCGTTCAAAATTATTTCCAGCTTCTGCTGCGTCCGAAATCTTTGTATCTCATATCAGAGCTCCTGGAGTCCATCCAAACGTCAAATAACATGATAGATGAGTAAGGATCGATTAGATACATCACAGGAACAACGCTAATGCGTGTTGTTTCGTTTAAAACTATTTCCAGCTTCTGCTGCGTCCGAAAACGTCGTATCTCACATCAGAGCTACTGGAGTCCATCGAAACGCCAAATAACATGATAGATGAGTAAGGATCGATTAGATACATCACAGGAACAACGCTAATGCGTGTTGTTTCGTTTAAAACTATTTCCAGCTCCTGCTGCGTCCCAAAACTTTGTATCTCACATAAGACTTTCTGGAGTCCTTCCAAACGTCAAATAACATGTTAGATAAGTAAGGATCGTTTAGATACATCACAGGAACAACGCTAATAGGTGTTGTTTCGTTCAAAACTATTTCCAGCTTCTGCTGCGTCCGAAATCTTTGTATCTCTCATCAGAGTTACTGGAGTCCATCCAAACGTCAAATAACATGATAGATGAGTAAGGATCGATTAGATACATCACAGGAACAACGCTAATACGTGTTGTTTCATTTAAAACTATTTCCAGATTCAGCTGCGTCCGAGAACTTCGTATCTCACATCAGAGCTACTGGAGTCCATCGAAACGCCAAATAACATGATAGATGAGAAAGGATCGATTAGATACATCACAGGAACAACGCTAATGCGTGTTGTTTCATTTAAAACTATTTCCAGCTTCTGCTGCGACCGAAAACGTCGTATCTCACATCAGAGCTACTGGAGTCCATCGAAACGCCAAGTAACATGATATATGAGTAAGGATCGATTAGATACAGCACAGGAACAACGCTAATACGTGTTGTTTCGTTTAAAACTATTTCCAGCTCCTGCTGCGTCCAAAAACTTTTTATCTCACATCAGACTTACTGGAGTCCATCCAAACGTCAAATAACATGATAGATAAGTAAGGATCGTTTAGATACATCACAGGAACAACGCTAATAGGTGTTGTTTCGTTCAAAACTATTTCCAGCTTCTGCTGCGTCCGAAATCTTTGTATCTCTTATCAGAGTTACTGAAGTCCCTCCAAACTTCAAATAACATGATAGATGAGTAAGGATCGATTAGATACATCACAGGAACAACGCTAATACGTGTTGTTTCGTTTAAAACTATTTCCAGCTTCTGCTGCATCCGAGAACTTCGTATCTCACGTCAGGGTTACTGGAGTCCATCCAAACGTCAAATAACATGATAGATAAGTAAGGATCGATTAGATAGATGACAGGAACAACGCTAATACGGGTTGTTTCGTTCAAAATTATTTCCAGCTTCTGCTGCGTCCGAAATCTTTGTATCTCACATCAGAGTTCCTGGAGTAGATCCAAACGTCAAATAACATGATAGATGAGTAAGGATCGATTAGATACATCACAGGAACAACGCTAATGCGTGTTGTTTCGTTTAAAACTATTTCCTGCTTCTGCTGCGTCCGAAAACGTCGTATCTCACATCAGAGCTACTGGAGTCCATCGAAACGCCAAATAACATGATAGATGAGTAAGGATCGATTAGATACATCACAGGAACAACGCTAATGCGTGTTGTTTCGTTTAAAACTATTTCCAGCTCCTGCTGCGTCCCAAAACTTTGTATCTCACATAAGACTTTCTGGAGTCCATCCAAACGTCAAATAACATGTTAGATAAGTAAGGATCGTTTAGATACATCACAGGAACAACACTAATACGTGTTGTTTCGTTCAAAACTATTTCCAGCTTCTACTGCGTCCGAGAACTTTGAATCTCTCATCAGAGTTACTGGAGTCCGTCCAAACGTCAAATAACATGATAAATTAGAAAGGATCGATTAGATACATCACAGGAACAACGCTAATACGTGTTGTTTCGTTTAAAACTATTTCCAGCTTCTGCTGCGTCCGAGAACTTCGTATCTCACATCAGAGCTACTGGAGTCCATCGAAACGCCAAATAACATGATAGATGAGAAAGGATCGATTAGATACATCACAGGAACAACGCTAATGCGTGTTGTTTCATTTAAAACTATTTCCAGCTTCTGCTGCGTCCGAAAACGTCGTATCTCACATCAGAGCTACTGGAGTCCATCGAAACGCCAAGTAACATGATATATGAGTAAGAATCGATTAGATACAGCACAGGAACAACGCTAATACGTGTTGTTTCGTTTAAAACTATTTCCAGCTCCTGCTGCGTCCAAAAACTTTGTATCTCACATCAGACTTACTGGAGTCCATCCAAACGTCAAATAACATGATAGATAAGTAAGGATCGTTTAGATACATCACAGGAACAACGCTAATAGGTGTTGTTTCGTTCAAAACTATTTCCAGCTTCTGCTGCGTCCGAAATCTCTGTATCTCTTATCAGAGTTACTGAAGTCCCTCCAAACTTCAAATAACATGATAGATGAGTAAGGATCGATTAGATACATCACAGGAACAACGCTAATAGGTGTTGTTTCGTTTAAAACTATTTCCAGCTTCTGCTGCGTCCGAGAACTTCGTATCTCACGTCAGGGTTACTGGAGTCCATCCAAACGTCAAATAACATGATAGATAAGTAAGGATCGATTAGATACATCACAGGAACAACGCTAATGCGTGTTGTTTCGTTTAAAACAATTTCTAGCCTCAGCTGCGTCCGAGAACTTCGTATCTCACATCTAAGTTACTGGAGTCCACCGAAACGTCAAATAACATGATAGATGAGTAAGGATCGATTAGATACATCACAGGAACAACGCTAATGCGTGTTGTTTCGTTTAAAACTATTTCCAGCTTCTGCTGCGTCCAAAAACTTTGTATCTCACATCAGAGTTACTGGAGTCCATCCAAACGTTAAATAACATGTTAGATAAGTAAGGATCGTTTAGATACATCACAGGAACAACGCTAATACGTGTTGTTTCGTTCAAAATTATTTCCAGCTTCTGCTGCGTCCGAAATCTTTGTATCTCATATCAGAGTTCCTGGAGTAGATCCAAACGTCAAATAACATGATAGATGAGTAAGGATCGATTAGATACATCACAGGAACAACGCTAATGCGTGTTGTTTCGTTTAAAACTATTTCCAGCTTCTGCTGCGTCCGAAAACTTCGTATCTCACATCAGAGCTACTGGAGTCCATCGAAACGTCAAATAACATGATAGATAAGTAAGGATCGATTAGATACTACACAGGAAAAACGCTAGTGCGTGTTGTTTCGTTTAAAACTATTTCTAGCATCAGCTGAGTCCGAGAACTTCGTATCTCACATCTAAGTTACTGGAATCCATCGAATCGCCAAATAACATGATAGATGAGTAAGGATCGATTAGATACATCACAGGAACAACGCTAATGCGTGTTGTTTCGTTTAAAACTATTTCCAGCTTCTGCTGCGTCCGAGAACTTCGTATCTCACGTCAGAGCTACTGGAGTCCATCGAAACGCCAAATAACATGATTGTTGAGTAAGGATCGATTAGATACATCACAGGAACAACGCTAATACGTGTTGTTTCATTTAAAATTATTTCCAGCTTCAGCTGCGTCCGAGAACTTCGTATCTCACATCAAAGTTACTGGAGTCCATCGAAACGCCAAATAACATGATAGATGAGTAAGGATCGATTAGATAGATCACAGGAACAACGCTAATGCGTGTTGTTTCGTTTAAAACTATTTCCAGCTTCTGCTGCGTCCGAAAACGTCGTATCTCACATCAGAGCTACTGGAGTCCATCGAAACGCCAACTAACATGATATATGAGTAAGGATCGATTAGATACAGCTCAGGAACAACGCCAATACGTGTTGTTTCGTTTGAAACTATTTCCAGCTCCTGCTGCGTCCAAAAACTTTGTATCTCACATCAGAGTTACTGGAGTCCATCCAAACTTCAAATAACATGATAGATAAGTAAGGATCGATTAGATACATCACAGGAACAACACTAATGCGTGTTGTTACGTTTAAAACTATTTCTAGCTTCAGCTGCGTCCGAGAACTTCGTATCTCAAATCAGGGTTACTGGAGTCCATCCAAACGTCAAATAACATGATAGCTAAGTAAGGATCGATTAGATACAACACAGGAACAACGCTAATGCGTGTTGTTCCGTTTAAAACTATTTCCAGCTTCTGCTGCGTCCGAAAATTTCGTATCTCACATCATAGTTACTGGAGTCCATCCAAACGTTAAATAACATGTTAGATAAGTAAGGATCGTTTAGATACATCACAGGAACAACGCTAATACGTGTTGTTTCGTTCAAAATTAATTCCAGCTTCTGCTGCGCCCGAAACCTTTGTATCTCACATCAGAGTTCCTGGAGTAGATCCAAACGTCAAATAACATGATAGATGAGTAAGGATCGATTAGATACATCACAGGAACAACGCTAATGCGTGTTGTTTCGTTTAAAACTATTTCCAGCTTCTGCTGCGTCCGAAAACGTCGTATCTCACATCAGAGCTACTGGAGTCCATCGAAACGCCAAGTAACATGATATATGAGTAAGGATCGATTAGATACAGCACAGGAACAACGCTAATACGTGTTGTTTCGTTTAAAACTATTTCCAGCTCCTGCTGCGTCCAAAAACTTTTTATCTCACATCAGACTTACTGGAGTACATCCAAACGTCAAATAACATGATAGATAAGTAAGGATCGTTTAGATACATCACAGGAACAACGCTAATAGGTGTTGTTTCGTTCAAAACTATTTCCAGCTTCTGCTGCGTCCGAAATCTTTGTATCTCTTATCAGAGTTACTGAAGTCCCTCCAAACTTCAAATAACATGATAGATGAGTAAGGATCGATTAGATACATCACAGGAACAACGCTAATACGTGTTGTTTCGTTTAAAACTATTTCCAGCTTCTGCTGCATCCGAGAACTTCGTATCTCACGTCAGGGTTACTGGAGTCCATCCAAACGTCAAATAACATGATAGATAAGTAAGGATCGATTAGATAGATGACAGGAACAACGCTAATACGGGTTGTTTCGTTCAAAATTATTTCCAGCTTCTGCTGCGTCCGAAATCTTTGTATCTCACATCAGAGTTCCTGGAGTAGATCCAAACGTCAAATAACATGATAGATGAGTAAGGATCGATTAGATACATCACAGGAACAACGCTAATGCGTGTTGTTTCGTTTAAAACTATTTCCTGCTTCTGCTGCGTCCGAAAACGTCGTATCTCACATCAGAGCTACTGGAGTCCATCGAAACGCCAAATAACATGATAGATGAGTAAGGATCGATTAGATACATCACAGGAACAACGCTAATGCGTGTTGTTTCGTTTAAAACTATTTCCAGCTCCTGCTGCGTCCCAAAACTTTGTATCTCACACAAGACTTTCTGGAGTCCATCCAAACGTCAAATAACATGTTAGATAAGTAAGGATCGTTTAGATACATCACAGGAACAACACTAATACGTGTTGTTTCGTTCAAAACTATTTCCAGCTTCTACTGCGTCCGAGAACTTTGAATCTCTCATCAGAGTTACTGGAGTCCGTCCAAACGTCAAATAACATGATAAATTAGAAAGGATCGATTAGATACATCACAGGAACAACGCTAATACGTGTTGTTTCGTTTAAAACTATTTCCAGCTTCTGCTGCGTCCGAGAACTTCGTATCTCACATCAGAGCTACTGGAGTCCATCGAAACGCCAAATAACATGATAGATGAGAAAGGATCGATTAGATACATCACAGGAACAACGCTAATGCGTGTTGTTTCATTTAAAACTATTTCCAGCTTCTGCTGCGTCCGAAAACGTCGTATCTCACATCAGAGCTACTGGAGTCCATCGAAACGCCAAGTAACATGATATATGAGTAAGAATCGATTAGATACAGCACAGGAACAACGCTAATACGTGTTGTTTCGTTTAAAACTATTTCCAGCTCCTGCTGCGTCCAAAAACTTTGTATCTCACATCAGACTTACTGGAGTCCATCCAAACGTCAAATAACATGATAGATAAGTAAGGATCGTTTAGATACATCACAGGAACAACGCTAATAGGTGTTGTTTCGTTCAAAACTATTTCCAGCTTCTGCTGCGTCCGAAATCTCTGTATCTCTTATCAGAGTTACTGAAGTCCCTCCAAACTTCAAATAACATGATAGATGAGTAAGGATCGATTAGATACATCACAGGAACAACGCTAATAGGTGTTGTTTCGTTTAAAACTATTTCCAGCTTCTGCTGCGTCCGAGAACTTCGTATCTCACGTCAGGGTTACTGGAGTCCATCCAAACGTCAAATAACATGATAGATAAGTAAGGATCGATTAGATACATCACAGGAACAACGCTAATGCGTGTTGTTTCGTTTAAAACAATTTCTAGCCTCAGCTGCGTCCGAGAACTTCGTATCTCACATCTAAGTTACTGGAGTCCACCGAAACGTCAAATAACATGATAGATGAGTAAGGATCGATTAGATACATCACAGGAACAACGCTAATGCGTGTTGTTTCGTTTAAAACTATTTCCAGCTTCTGCTGCGTCCAAAAACTTTGTATCTCACATCAGAGTTACTGGAGTCCATCCAAACGTTAAATAACATGTTAGATAAGTAAGGATCGTTTAGATACATCACAGGAACAACGCTAATACGTGTTGTTTCGTTCAAAATTATTTCCAGCTTCTGCTGCGTCCGAAATCTTTGTATCTCATATCAGAGTTCCTGGAGTAGATCCAAACGTCAAATAACATGATAGATGAGTAAGGATCGATTAGATACATCACAGGAACAACGCTAATGCGTGTTGTTTCGTTTAAAACTATTTCCAGCTTCTGCTGCGTCCGAAAACTTCGTATCTCACATCAGAGCTACTGGAGTCCATCGAAACGTCAAATAACATGATAGATAAGTAAGGATCGATTAGATACTACACAGGAACAACGCTAGTGCGTGTTGTTTCGTTTAAAACTATTTCTAGCATCAGCTGAGTCCGAGAACTTCGTATCTCACATCTAAGTTACTGGAATCCATCGAATCGCCAAATAACATGATAGATGAGTAAGGATCGATTAGATACATCACAGGAACAACGCTAATGCGTGTTGTTTCGTTTAAAACTATTTCCAGCTTCTGCTGCGTCCGAGAACTTCGTATCTCACGTCAGAGCTACTGGAGTCCATCGAAACGCCAAATAACATGATTGTTGAGTAAGGATCGATTAGATACATCACAGGAACAACGCTAATACGTGTTGTTTCATT
The DNA here is from genome assembly GCA_036172665.1 of Prosopocoilus inquinatus. NCBI lineage: Eukaryota > Metazoa > Arthropoda > Insecta > Coleoptera > Lucanidae > Prosopocoilus > Prosopocoilus inquinatus. The sequence continues at coordinate 45,019,936 of CM069871.1, read as the reverse complement.
TAAAATTATTTCCAGCTTCAGCTGCGTCCGAGAACTTCGTATCTCACATCAAAGTTACTGGAGTCCATCGAAACGCCAAATAACATGATAGATGAGTAAGGATCGATTAGATAGATCACAGGAACAACGCTAATGCGTGTTGTTTCGTTTAAAACTATTTCCAGCTTCTGCTGCGTCCGAAAACGTCGTATCTCACATCAGAGCTACTGGAGTCCATCGAAACGCCAACTAACATGATATATGAGTAAGGATCGATTAGATACAGCTCAGGAACAACGCCAATACGTGTTGTTTCGTTTGAAACTATTTCCAGCTCCTGCTGCGTCCAAAAACTTTGTATCTCACATCAGAGTTACTGGAGTCCATCCAAACTTCAAATAACATGATAGATAAGTAAGGATCGATTAGATACATCACAGGAACAACACTAATGCGTGTTGTTACGTTTAAAACTATTTCTAGCTTCAGCTGCGTCCGAGAACTTCGTATCTCAAATCAGGGTTACTGGAGTCCATCCAAACGTCAAATAACATGATAGCTAAGTAAGGATCGATTAGATACAACACAGGAACAACGCTAATGCGTGTTGTTCCGTTTAAAACTATTTCCAGCTTCTGCTGCGTCCGAAAATTTCGTATCTCACATCATAGTTACTGGAGTCCATCCAAACGTTAAATAACATGTTAGATAAGTAAGGATCGTTTAGATACATCACAGGAACAACGCTAATACGTGTTGTTTCGTTCAAAATTAATTCCAGCTTCTGCTGCGCCCGAAACCTTTGTATCTCACATCAGAGTTCCTGGAGTAGATCCAAACGTCAAATAACATGATAGATGAGTAAGGATCGATTAGATACATCACAGGAACAACGCTAATGCGTGTTGTTTCGTTTAAAACTATTTCCAGCTTCTGCTGCGTCCGAAAACGTCGTATCTCACATCAGAGCTACTGGAGTCCATCGAAACGCCAAGTAACATGATATATGAGTAAGGATCGATTAGATACAGCACAGGAACAACGCTAATACGTGTTGTTTCGTTTAAAACTATTTCCAGCTCCTGCTGCGTCCAAAAACTTTTTATCTCACATCAGACTTACTGGAGTACATCCAAACGTCAAATAACATGATAGATAAGTAAGGATCGTTTAGATACATCACAGGAACAACGCTAATAGGTGTTGTTTCGTTCAAAACTATTTCCAGCTTCTGCTGCGTCCGAAATCTTTGTATCTCTTATCAGAGTTACTGAAGTCCCTCCAAACTTCAAATAACATGATAGATGAGTAAGGATCGATTAGATACATCACAGGAACAACGCTAATACGTGTTGTTTCGTTTAAAACTATTTCCAGCTTCTGCTGCATCCGAGAACTTCGTATCTCACGTCAGGGTTACTGGAGTCCATCCAAACGTCAAATAACATGATAGATAAGTAAGGATCGATTAGATAGATGACAGGAACAACGCTAATACGGGTTGTTTCGTTCAAAATTATTTCCAGCTTCTGCTGCGTCCGAAATCTTTGTATCTCACATCAGAGTTCCTGGAGTAGATCCAAACGTCAAATAACATGATAGATGAGTAAGGATCGATTAGATACATCACAGGAACAACGCTAATGCGTGTTGTTTCGTTTAAAACTATTTCCTGCTTCTGCTGCGTCCGAAAACGTCGTATCTCACATCAGAGCTACTGTAGTCCATCGAAACGCCAAATAACATGATAGATGAGTAAGGATCGATTAGATACATCACAGGAACAACGCTAATTCGTGTTGTTTCGTTTAAAACTATTTCCAGCTCCTGCTGCGTCCCAAAACTTTGTATCTCACATAAGACTTTCTGGAGTCCATCCAAACGTCAAATAACATGTTAGATAAGTAAGGATCGTTTAGATACATCACAGGAACAACACTAATACGTGTTGTTTCGTTCAAAACTATTTCCAGCTTCTACTGCGTCCGAGAACTTTGAATCTCTCATCAGAGTTACTGGAGTCCGTCCAAACGTCAAATAACATGATAAATTAGAAAGGATCGATTAGATACATCACAGGAACAACGCTAATACGTGTTGTTTCGTTTAAAACTATTTCCAGCTTCTGCTGCGTCCGAGAACTTCGTATCTCACATCAGAGCTACTGGAGTCCATCGAAACGCCAAATAACATGATAGATGAGAAAGGATCGATTAGATACATCACAGGAACAACGCTAATGAGTGTTGTTTCATTTAAAACTATTTCCAGCTTCTGCTGCGTCCGAAAACGTCGTATCTCACATCAGAGCTACTGGAGTCCATCGAAACGCCAAGTAACATGATATATGAGTAAGAATCGATTAGATACAGCACAGGAACAACGCTAATACGTGTTGTTTCGTTTAAAACTATTTCCAGCTCCTGCTGCGTCCAAAAACTTTGTATCTCACATCAGACTTACTGGAGTCCATCCAAACGTCAAATAACATGATAGATAAGTAAGGATCGTTTAGATACATCACAGGAACAACGCTAATAGGTGTTGTTTCGTTCAAAACTATTTCCAGCTTCTGCTGCGTCCGAAATCTCTGTATCTCTTATCAGAGTTACTGAAGTCCCTCCAAACTTCAAATAACATGATAGATGAGTAAGGATCGATTAGATACATCACAGGAACAACGCTAATACGGGTTGTTTCGTTCAAAATTATTTCCAGCTTCTGCTGCGTCCGAAATCTTTGTATCTCATATCAGAGCTCCTGGAGTCCATCCAAACGTCAAATAACATGATAGATGAGTAAGGATCGATTAGATACATCACAGGAACAACGCTAATGCGTGTTGTTTCGTTTAAAACTATTTCCAGCTTCTGCTGCGTCCGAAAACGTCGTATCTCACATCAGAGCTACTGGAGTCCATCGAAACGCCAAATAACATGATAGATGAGTAAGGATCGATTAGATACATCACAGGAACAACGCTAATGCGTGTTGTTTCGTTTAAAACTATTTCCAGCTCCTGCTGCGTCCCAAAACTTTGTATCTCACATAAGACTTTCTGGAGTCCTTCCAAACGTCAAATAACATGTTAGATAAGTAAGGATCGTTTAGATACATCACAGGAACAACGCTAATAGGTGTTGTTTCGTTCAAAACTATTTCCAGCTTCTGCTGCGTCCGAAATCTTTGTATCTCTCATCAGAGTTACTGGAGTCCATCCAAACGTCAAATAACATGATAGATGAGTAAGGATCGATTAGATACATCACAGGAACAACGCTAATACGTGTTGTTTCATTTAAAACTATTTCCAGATTCAGCTGCGTCCGAGAACTTCGTATCTCACATCAGAGCTACTGGAGTCCATCGAAACGCCAAATAACATGATAGATGAGAAAGGATCGATTAGATACATCACAGGAACAACGCTAATGCGTGTTGTTTCATTTAAAACTATTTCCAGCTTCTGCTGCGTCCGAAAACGTCGTATCTCACATCAGAGCTACTGGAGTCCATCGAAACGCCAAGTAACATGATATATGAGTAAGGATCGATTAGATACAGCACAGGAACAACGCTAATACGTGTTGTTTCGTTTAAAACTATTTCCAGCTCCTGCTGCGTCCAAAAACTTTGTATCTCACATCAGACTTACTGGAGTCCATCCAAACGTCAAATAACATGATAGATAAGTAAGGATCGTTTAGATACATCACAGGAACAACGCTAATAGGTGTTGTTTCGTTCAAAACTATTTCCAGCTTCTGCTGCGTCCGAAATCTTTGTATCTCTTATCAGAGTTACTGAAGTCCCTCCAAACTTCAAATAACATGATAGATGAGTAAGGATCGATTAGATACATCACAGGAACAACGCTAATACGTGTTGTTTCGTTTAAAACTATTTCCAGCTTCTGCTGCATCCGAGAACTTCGTATCTCACGTCAGGGTTACTGGAGTCCATCCAAACGTCAAATAACATGATAGATAAGTAAGGATCGATTAGATAGATGACAGGAACAACGCTAATACGGGTTGTTTCGTTCAAAATTATTTCCAGCTTCTGCTGCGTCCGAAATCTTTGTATCTCACATCAGAGTTCCTGGAGTAGATCCAAACGTCAAATAACATGATAGATGAGTAAGGATCGATTAGATACATCACAGGAACAACGCTAATGCGTGTTGTTTCGTTTAAAACTATTTCCTGCTTCTGCTGCGTCCGAAAACGTCGTATCTCACATCAGAGCTACTGGAGTCCATCGAAACGCCAAATAACATGATAGATGAGTAAGGATCGATTAGATACATCACAGGAACAACGCTAATGCGTGTTGTTTCGTTTAAAACTATTTCCAGCTCCTGCTGCGTCCCAAAACTTTGTATCTCACACAAGACTTTCTGGAGTCCATCCAAACGTCAAATAACATGTTAGATAAGTAAGGATCGTTTAGATACATCACAGGAACAACACTAATACGTGTTGTTTCGTTCAAAACTATTTCCAGCTTCTACTGCGTCCGAGAACTTTGAATCTCTCATCAGAGTTACTGGAGTCCGTCCAAACGTCAAATAACATGATAAATTAGAAAGGATCGATTAGATACATCACAGGAACAACGCTAATACGTGTTGTTTCGTTTAAAACTATTTCCAGCTTCTGCTGCGTCCGAGAACTTCGTATCTCACATCAGAGCTACTGGAGTCCATCGAAACGCCAAATAACATGATAGATGAGAAAGGATCGATTAGATACATCACAGGAACAACGCTAATGCGTGTTGTTTCATTTAAAACTATTTCCAGCTTCTGCTGCGTCCGAAAACGTCGTATCTCACATCAGAGCTACTGGAGTCCATCGAAACGCCAAGTAACATGATATATGAGTAAGAATCGATTAGATACAGCACAGGAACAACGCTAATACGTGTTGTTTCGTTTAAAACTATTTCCAGCTCCTGCTGCGTCCAAAAACTTTGTATCTCACATCAGACTTACTGGAGTCCATCCAAACGTCAAATAACATGATAGATAAGTAAGGATCGTTTAGATACATCACAGGAACAACGCTAATAGGTGTTGTTTCGTTCAAAACTATTTCCAGCTTCTGCTGCGTCCGAAATCTCTGTATCTCTTATCAGAGTTACTGAAGTCCCTCCAAACTTCAAATAACATGATAGATGAGTAAGGATCGATTAGATACATCACAGGAACAACGCTAATAGGTGTTGTTTCGTTTAAAACTATTTCCAGCTTCTGCTGCGTCCGAGAACTTCGTATCTCACGTCAGGGTTACTGGAGTCCATCCAAACGTCAAATAACATGATAGATAAGTAAGGATCGATTAGATACATCACAGGAACAACGCTAATGCGTGTTGTTTCGTTTAAAACAATTTCTAGCCTCAGCTGCGTCCGAGAACTTCGTATCTCACATCTAAGTTACTGGAGTCCACCGAAACGTCAAATAACATGATAGATGAGTAAGGATCGATTAGATACATCACAGGAACAACGCTAATGCGTGTTGTTTCGTTTAAAACTATTTCCAGCTTCTGCTGCGTCCAAAAACTTTGTATCTCACATCAGAGTTACTGGAGTCCATCCAAACGTTAAATAACATGTTAGATAAGTAAGGATCGTTTAGATACATCACAGGAACAACGCTAATACGTGTTGTTTCGTTCAAAATTATTTCCAGCTTCTGCTGCGTCCGAAATCTTTGTATCTCATATCAGAGTTCCTGGAGTAGATCCAAACGTCAAATAACATGATAGATGAGTAAGGATCGATTAGATACATCACAGGAACAACGCTAATGCGTGTTGTTTCGTTTAAAACTATTTCCAGCTTCTGCTGCGTCCGAAAACTTCGTATCTCACATCAGAGCTACTGGAGTCCATCGAAACGTCAAATAACATGATAGATAAGTAAGGATCGATTAGATACTACACAGGAACAACGCTAGTGCGTGTTGTTTCGTTTAAAACTATTTCTAGCATCAGCTGAGTCCGAGAACTTCGTATCTCACATCTAAGTTACTGGAATCCATCGAATCGCCAAATAACATGATAGATGAGTAAGGATCGATTAGATACATCACAGGAACAACGCTAATGCGTGTTGTTTCGTTTAAAACTATTTCCAGCTTCTGCTGCGTCCGAGAACTTCGTATCTCACGTCAGAGCTACTGGAGTCCATCGAAACGCCAAATAACATGATTGTTGAGTAAGGATCGATTAGATACATCACAGGAACAACGCTAATACGTGTTGTTTCATTTAAAATTATTTCCAGCTTCAGCTGCGTCCGAGAACTTCGTATCTCACATCAAAGTTACTGGAGTCCATCGAAACGCCAAATAACATGATAGATGAGTAAGGATCGATTAGATAGATCACAGGAACAACGCTAATGCGTGTTGTTTCGTTTAAAACTATTTCCAGCTTCTGCTGCGTCCGAAAACGTCGTATCTCACATCAGAGCTACTGGAGTCCATCGAAACGCCAACTAACATGATATATGAGTAAGGATCGATTAGATACAGCTCAGGAACAACGCCAATACGTGTTGTTTCGTTTGAAACTATTTCCAGCTCCTGCTGCGTCCAAAAACTTTGTATCTCACATCAGAGTTACTGGAGTCCATCCAAACTTCAAATAACATGATAGATAAGTAAGGATCGATTAGATACATCACAGGAACAACACTAATGCGTGTTGTTACGTTTAAAACTATTTCTAGCTTCAGCTGCGTCCGAGAACTTCGTATCTCAAATCAGGGTTACTGGAGTCCATCCAAACGTCAAATAACATGATAGCTAAGTAAGGATCGATTAGATACAACACAGGAACAACGCTAATGCGTGTTGTTCCGTTTAAAACTATTTCCAGCTTCTGCTGCGTCCGAAAATTTCGTATCTCACATCATAGTTACTGGAGTCCATCCAAACGTTAAATAACATGTTAGATAAGTAAGGATCGTTTAGATACATCACAGGAACAACGCTAATACGTGTTGTTTCGTTCAAAATTAATTCCAGCTTCTGCTGCGCCCGAAACCTTTGTATCTCACATCAGAGTTCCTGGAGTAGATCCAAACGTCAAATAACATGATAGATGAGTAAGGATCGATTAAATACATCACAGGAACAACGCTAATGCGTGTTGTTTCGTTTAAAACTATTTCCAGCTTCTGCTGCGTCCGAAAACGTCGTATCTCACATCAGAGCTACTGGAGTCCATCGAAACGTCAAATAACATGATAGCTAAGTAAGGATCGTTTAGATACATCACAGGAACAACGCTAATACGTGTTGTTTCGTTCAAAACTATTTCCAGCTTCTGCTGCGTTCGAGAACGTTGTATCTCACATCAGAGTTACTGGAGTCCGCCCAAACGTCAAGTAACGTGATAGATGAGTAAGGATCGTTTAGATACATCACAGGAACATCGCTAATACGTGTTATTTCGTTTAAAACTATTTCCAGCTTCTGCTGCGTCCGAAAACTTCGTATCTCACATCAGAGTTACTGGAGTCCATCGAAACGTCAAATAACATGATAGAAAAGTAAGGATCGTTTAGATACATCACAGGAACAACGCTAATACGTGTTGTTTCGTTCAAAACTATTTCCAGCTTCTGCTGCGTCCGAAATCTTTGTATCTCTCATCAGAGTTACTGGAGTCCATCCAAACGTCAAACAACATGATAGATGAGTAAGGATCGATTAGATACATCACAGGAACAACGCTAATACGTGTTGTTTCGTTTAAAATTATTTCCAGCTTCTGCTGCGTCCGAAATCTTTGTATCTTACATCAGAGTTACTGTAGTCCATCGAAACGTCAAATAACATGTTAGATACGTAAGGATCGTTTAGATACATCACAGGAACAACGCTAATAGGTGCTGTTTCGTTCAAAACTATTTCCAGCTTCTGCTGCGTCCGAAATCTTTGTATCTCTCATCAGAGTTACTGGAGTCCATCCAAACGTCAAATAACATGATAGATGAGTAAGGATCGATTAGATACATCACAGGAACAACGCTAATACGTGTTGTTTCGTTTAAAACTATTTCCAGCTTCTGCTGCGTCCGAAAACGTCATATCTCACATCAGAGTTACTGGAGTCCATCGAAACGCCAAATAACATGATAGATAAGTAAGGATCGATTAGATACAGCACAGGAACAACGCTAATACGTGTTGTTTCGTTTAAAACTATTTCCAGCTCCTGCTGCGTCCAAAAACTTTGTATCTCACATCAGACTTACTGGAGTCCATCCAAACGTCAAATAACATGTTAGATAAGTAAGGATCGTTTAGATACATCACAGGAACAACGCTAATACGTGTTGTTTCGTTTAAAACTATTTCCAGCTTCAACTGCGTCCGAGAACTTTGAATCTCTCATCAGAGTTACTGGAGTCCGTCCAAACGTCAAATAGCATGATAGATGAGTAAGGATCGATTAGATACATCACAGGAACAACGCTAATGCGTGTTGTTTCCTTTAAAACTATTTCCAGCTTCTGCTGCGTCCGAAAACGTCGTATCTCACATCAGAGCTACTGTAGTCCGTCCAAACGTCAAATAACATGATAGATGAGTAAGGATCGTGTAGATACATCACAGGAACATCGCTAATGCGTGTTGTTTCGTTTAAAACTATTTCCAGCTTCTGCTGCGTCCGAGAACTTCGTATCTCACATCAGAGTTACTGGAGTCCATCGAAACGTCAAATAACATGATAGATAAGTAAGGATCGATTAGATATATCACAGGAACAACGCTAATACGTGGTGTTTCGTTTAGAACTATTTCCAGCTTCTGCTGCGTCCGAGAAATTCGTATCTCACATAGAGTTACTGGAGTCCATCCAAACGTCAAATAACATGATAGATAAGTAAGGATCTATTAGATACAGCACAGGAACAACGCTAATACGTGTTGTTTCGTTCAAAACTATTTCCAGCTTCTGCTGCGTCCGATAACTTTGTATTTCACATCAGAGTTACTGGAGTCCGTCCAAACGTCAAATAACATGATAGATGAGTAAGGATCGATTATGTACATCACAGGAATAACGCTAATATGTGTTGTTTCGTTTAAAACTATTTCCAGCTGCTGCTGCGTCCGAAAACGTCGTATATCACATCAGAGTTACTGGAGTCCATCGAAACGCCAAATAACATGATAGATGAGTAAGGATCGATTAGATACTACACAGGAACAACGCTAATGCGTGTTGTTTCGTTTAAAACTATTTCCAGATTCTGCTGCGTCCGAGAACATCGTATCTCACGTCAGGGTTACTGGAGTCCATCCAAACGTCAAATAACATGTTAGATAAGTAAGGATCGTTCAGATACATCACAGGAACAACGCTAATACGTGTTGTTTCGTTTAAAACTATTTCCAGCTCCTGCTGCGTCCAAAAACTCTGTATCTCACATCAGACTTACTGGAGTCCATCCAAACGTTAAATAAGATGTTAGATAAGTAAGGATCGTTTAGATACATCACAGGAACAACGCTAATACGTGTTGTTTCGTTCAAAATTATTTCCAGCTTCTGCTGCGTCCGAGAACTTTGTATCTCACATCAGAGTTACTGGAGTCCGTCCAAACGTCAAATAACATGATAGATGAGTAAGGATCGTTTAGATACATCACAGGAACATCGCTAATGCGTGTTGTTTCGTTTAAAACTATTTCCAGCTTCTGCTGATTAGCGTTGTTCCTGTGATGTATCTAATCGATCTTTACTTATCTATCATGTTATTTGACGTTTGGATGGACTCCAGTAACCCTGATGTGAGATACGAAGTTTTCGGACGCAGCGGAAGCTGGAAATAGTTTTAAACGAAACAACACGTATTAGCGTTGTTCCTGTGCTGTATCTAATCGATCCTTACTCATCTATCATGATATTTGGCGTTTCGATGGACTCCAGTAACTTTGATGTGAGATACGAAGTTCTCGGACGCAGTAGAAGCTGGAAATAGTTTTGAACGAAACAACACCTATTAGCGTTGTTCCTGTGATGTATCTAAACGATCCTTACTCATATATCATGCTATTTGGCGTTTCGATGGACTCCAGTAGCTCTGATGTGAGATACGACGTTCTCGGACGCAGCAGAAGCTGGAAATAGTTTTAAATGAAACAACACGTATTAGCGTTGTTCCTGTGATGTATCTAATCGATCCTTACTCATCTATCATGTTATTTGACGTTTGGACGGACTCTAGTAACTCTGATGAGAGATTCAAAGTTCTCGGACGCAGTAGAAGCTGGAAATAGTTTTGAACGAAACAACACCTATTAGCGTTGTTCCAGTGATGTATCTAAACGATCCTTACTTATCTAACATGTTATTTGACGTTTGGATGGACTCCAGTAACTCTGATGTAAGATACAAAGATTTCGGACGCAGCAGAAGCTGGAAATAATTTTGAACGAAACAACACGTATTAGCGTTGTTCCTGTGCTGTATCTAATCGATCCTTACTCATATATCATGCTATTTGGCGTATCGATGGACTCCAGTAGCTCTGATGTGAGATACGACGTTTTCGGACGCAGCAGAAGCTGGAAATAGTTTTAAACGAAACAACACGCATTAGCGTTGTTCCTGTGATGTATCTAATCGATCCTTACTCATCTATCATGTTATTTGACGTTTGGACGGACTCCAGTAACTCTGATGAGAGATTCAAAGTTCTCGGACGCAGTAGAAGCTGGAAATAGTTTTGAACGAAACAACACGTATTAGCGTTGTTCCTGTGATGTATCTAAACGATCCTTACTTATCTAACATGTTATTTGACGTTTGGATGGACTCCAGTATGTCTGATGTGAGATACAAAGTTTTTGGACGCAGCAGGAGCTGGAAATAGTTTTAAACGAAACAACACGTATTAGCGTTGTTCCTGTGCTGTATCTAATCGATTCTTACTCAAATATCATGTTACTTGGCGTTTCGATTTACTCCAGTAGCTCTGATGTGAGATACGACGTTTTCGGACGCAGCAGATGCTGGAAATAGTTTTAAACGAAACAACACGCATTAGCGTTGTTCCTGTGATGTATCTAATCGATCCTTACTCATCTATCATGTTATTTGGCGTTTCGATGGACTCCAGTAACTTTGATGTGAGATACGAAGTTCTCGGACGCAGTAGAAGCTGGAAATAGTTTTGAACGAAACAACACGTATTAGCGTTGTTCCTGTGATGTATCTAAACGATCCTTACTTATCTAACATGTTATTTGACGTTTGGATGGACTCCAGTAAGTCTGATGTGAGATACAAAGTTTTTGGACGCAGCAGGAGCTGGAAATAGTTTTAAACGAAACAACACGTATTTGGACGCAGCAGGAGCTGGAAATAGTTTTAAACGAAACAACACGTATTAGCGTTGTTCCTGTGATGTATCTAAACGATCCTTACTCATCTATCATGTTATTTGACGTTTGGACGGACTCCAGTAACTCTGATGTGAGATACAAAGTTCTCGGACGCAGCAGAAGCTGGAAATAATTTTGAACGAAACAACACGTATTAGCGTTGTTCCTGTGCTGTATCTAATCGATCCTTACTTATCTATCATGTTATTTGACGTTTCGATGGACTCCAGTAACTCTGATGTGAGATACGACGTCTTCGGACGCAGCAGAAGCTGGAAATAGTTTTAAACGAAACAACAGGTATTAGCGTTGTTCCTGTGATGTATCTAATCGATCCTTACTCATCTATCATGTTATTTGACGTTTGGATGGACTCCAGGAACTCTGATGTGAGATACAAAGATTTCGGACGCAGCAGAAGCTGGAAATAGTTTTGAACGAAACAACACGTATTAGCGTTGTTCTTGTGATGCATCTAATCGATCCTTACTTATCTACTATGTTATTTGACGTTTCGATGGACTCCAGTAACTATGATGTGAGATACGAAATTTTCGGACGCAGCAGAAGCTGGAAATAGTTTTAAACGAAACAACACGCATTAGCGTTGTTCCTGTGATGTATCTAATCGATCCTTACTTATCTATCATGTTATTTGACGTTTGGATGGACTCCAGTAACCCTGACGTGAGATACGATGTTCTCGGAGGCAGCAGAAGCTGGAAATTGTTTTAAACGAAACAACACGCATTAGCGTTGTTCCTGTGATGTATCTAATCGATCCTTACTTATCTATCATGTTATTTGACGTTTGGATGGACTCCAGTAACCCTGACGTGAGATACGAAGTTCTCGGACGCAGCGGAAGCTGGAAATAGTTTTAAACGAAACAACACGTATTAGCGTTGTTCCAGTGATGTATCTAATCGATCCTTACTCATCTATCATGTTATTTGACGTTTGGATGGACTCCAGTAACTCTGATGAGAGATACAAAGATTTCGGACGCAGCAGAAGCTGGAAATAGTTTTGAACGAAACAACACCTATTAGCGTTGTTCCTGTGATGTATCTAAACGATCCTTACTTATCTAACATGTTATTTGACGTTTGGACGGACTCCAGTAACTCTGAGAGATTCAAAGTTCTCGGACGCAGTAGAAGCTGGAAATAGTTTTGAACGAAACAACACGTATTAGCGTTGTTCCTGTGATGTATCTAAACGATCCTTACTTATCTAACATGTTATTTGACGTTTGGATGGACTCCAGTAAGTCTGATGTGAGATACAAAGTTTTTGGACGCAGCAAGAGCTGGAAATACTTTTAAACGAAACAACACGTATTAGCGTTGTTCCTGTGCTGTATCTAATCGATCCTTACTCATATATCATCTCGTTTCGATGGACTCCAGTAGCTCTGATGTGAGATACGACGTTTTCGGACGCAGCAGAAGCTGGAAATAGTTTTAAACGAAACAACACGCATTACCGTTGTTCCTGTGATGTATCTAATCGATCCTTACTCATCTATCATGATATTTGGCGTTTCGATGGACTCCAGTAACTTTGATGTGAGATACGAAGTTCTCGGACGCAGCTGAAGCTGGAAATAGTTTTAAATGAAACAACACGTATTAGCGTTGTTCCTGTGATGTATCTAATCGATCCTTACTCATCTATCATGTTATTTGACGTTTGGACGGACTCTAGTAACTCTGATGAGAGATTCAAAGTTCTCGGACGCAGTAGAAGCTGGAAATAGTTTTGAACGAAACAACACCTATTAGCGTTGTTCCTGTGATGTATCTAAACGATCCTTACTTATCTAACATGTTATTTGACGTTTGGATTGACTCCAGTAACTCTGATGTAAGATACAAAGATTTCGGACGCAGCAGAAGCTGGAAATAATTTTGAACGAAACAACACGTATTAGCGTTGTTCCTGTGCTGTATCTAATCGATCCTTACTCATATATCATGCTATTTGGCGTTTCGATGGACTCCAGTAGCCCTGATGTGAGATACGACGTTTTCGGACGCAGCAGAAGCTGGAAATAGTTTTAAACGAAACAACACGCATTAGCGTTGTTCCTGTGATGTATCTAATCGATCCTTACTCATCTATCATGTTATTTGACGTTTGGACGGACTCCAGTAACTCTGATGAGAGATTCAAAGTTCTCGGACGCAGTAGAAGCTGGAAATAGTTTTGAACGAAACAACACGTATTAGCGTTGTTCCTGTGATGTATCTAAACGATCCTTACTTATCTAACATGTTATTTGACGTTTGGATGGACTCCAGTAAGTCTGATGTGAGATACAAAGTTTTTGGACGCAGCAGGAGCTGGAAATAGTTTTAAACGAAACAACACGTATTAGCGTTGTTCCTGTGCTGTATCTAATCGATTCTTACTCAAATATCATGTTACTTGGCGTTTCGATTTACTCCAGTAGCTCTGATGTGAGATACGACGTTTTCGGACGCAGCAGATGCTGGAAATAGTTTTAAACGAAACAACACGCATTAGCGTTGTTCCTGTGATGTATCTAATCGATCCTTACTCATCTATCATGTTATTTGGCGTTTCGATGGACTCCAGTAACTTTGATGTGAGATACGAAGTTCTCGGACGCAGCTGAAGCTGGAAATAGTTTTAAATGAAACAACACTTATTAGCGTTGTTCCTGTGATGTATCTAATCGATCCTTACTCATCTATCATGTTATTTGACGTTTGGACGGACTCCAGTAACTCTGATGAGAGATACAAAGTTCTCGGACGCAGTAGAAGCTGGAAATAGTTTTGAACGAAACAACACGTATTAGCGTTGTTCCTGTGATGTATCTAAACGATCCTTACTTATCTAACATGTTATTTGACGTTTGGATGGACTCCAGTAAGTCTGATGTGAGATACAAAGTTTTTGGACGCAGCAGGAGCTGGAAATAGTTTTAAACGAAACAACACGTATTTGGACGCAGCAGGAGCTGGAAATAGTTTTAAACGAAACAACACGTATTAGCGTTGTTCCTGTGATGTATCTAAACGATCCTTACTCATCTATCATGTTATTTGACGTTTGGACGGACTCCAGTAACTCTGATGTGAGATACAAAGTTCTCGGACGCAGCAGAAGCTGGAAATAATTTTGAACGAAACAACACGTACTAGCGTTGTTCCTGTGCTGTATCTAATCGATCCTTACTTATCTATCATGTTATTTGACGTTTCGATGGACTCCAGTAACTCTGATGTGAGATACGACGTCTTCGGACGCAGCAGAAGCTGGAAATAGTTTTAAACGAAACAACAGGTATTAGCGTTGTTCCTGTGATGTATCTAGTCGATCCTTACTCATCTATCATGTTATTTGACGTTTGGATGGACTCCAGGAACTCTGATGTGAGATACAAAGATTTCGGACGCAGCAGAAGCTGGAAATAGTTTTGAACGAAACAACACGTATTAGCGTTGTTCTTGTGATGCATCTAATCGATCCTTACTTATCTACTATGTTATTTGACGTTTCGATGGACTCCAGTAACTATGATGTGAGATACGAAATTTTCGGACGCAGCAGAAGCTGGAAATAGTTTTAAACGAAACAACACGCATTAGCGTTGTTCCTGTGATGTATCTAATCGATCCTTACTTATCTATCATGTTATTTGACGTTTGGATGGACTCCAGTAACCCTGACGTGAGATACGATGTTCTCGGAGGCAGCAGAAGCTGGAAATTGTTTTAAACGAAACAACACGCATTAGCGTTGTTCCTGTGATGTATCTAATCGATCCTTACTTATCTATCATGTTATTTGACGTTTGGATGGACTCCAGTAACCCTGACGTGAGATACGAAGTTCTCGGACGCAGCGGAAGCTGGAAATAGTTTTAAACGAAACAACACGTATTAGCGTTGTTCCAGTGATGTATCTAATCGATCCTTACTCATCTATCATGTTATTTGACGTTTGGATGGACTCCAGTAACTCTGATGAGAGATACAAAGATTTCGGACGCAGCAGAAGCTGGAAATAGTTTTGAACGAAACAACACCTATTAGCGTTGTTCCTGTGATGTATCTAAACGATCCTTACTTATCTAACATGTTATTTGACGTTTGGATGGACTCCAGTAACCCTGATGTGAGATACGAAGTTTTCGGACGCAGCAGAAGCTGGAAATAGTTTTAAACGAAACAACACGCATTAGCGATGTTGCTGTGATGTATCTAATCGATCCTTACTCATCTATCATGTTATTTGACGTTTGGACGGACTCCAGTAACTCTGAGAGATTCAAAGTTCTCGGACGCAGTAGAAGCTGGAAATAGTTTTGAACGAAACAACACGTATTAGCGTTGTTCCTGTGATGTATCTAAACGATCCTTACTTATCTAACATGTTATTTGACGTTTGGATGGACTCCAGTAAGTCTGATGTGAGATACAAAGTTTTTGGACGCAGCAGGAGCTGGAAATACTTTTAAACGAAACAACACGTATTAGCGTTGTTCCTGTGCTGTATCTAATCGATCCTTACTCATATATCATCTCGTTTCGATGGACTCCAGTAGCTCTGATGTGAGATACGACGTTTTCGGACGCAGCAGAAGCTGGAAATAGTTTTAAACGAAACAACACGCATTAGCGTTGTTCCTGTGATGTATCTAATCGATCCTTACTCATCTATCATGATATTTGGCGTTTCGATGGACTCCAGTAACTTTGATGTGAGATACGAAGTTCTCGGACGCAGTAGAAGCTGGAAATAGTTTTGAACGAAACAACACCTATTAGCGTTGTTCCTGTGATGTATCTAAACGATCCTTACTCATATATCATGCTATTTGGCGTTTCGATGGACTCCAGTAGCTCTGATGTGAGATACGACGTTCTCGGACGCAGCAGAAGCTGGAAATAGTTTTAAATGAAACAACACGTATTAGCGTTGTTCCTGTGATGTATCTAATTGATCCTTACTCATCTATCATGTTATTTGACGTTTGGACGGACTCTAGTAACTCTGATGAGAGATTCAAAGTTCTCGGACGCAGTAGAAGCTGGAAATAGTTTTGAACGAAACAACACCTATTAGCGTTGTTTCTGTGATGTATCTAAACGATCCTTACTTATCTAACATGTTATTTGACGTTTGGACGGACTCCAGTAACTCTGATGAGAGATTCAAAGTTCTCGGACGCAGTAGAAGCTGGAAATAGTTTTGAACGAAACAACACGTATTAGCGTTGTTCCTGTGATGTATCTAAACGATCCTTACTTATCTAACATGTTATTTGACGTTTGGATGGACTCCAGTATGTCTGATGTGAGATACAAAGTTTTTGGACGCAGCAGGAGCTGGAAATAGTTTTAAACGAAACAACACGTATTAGCGTTGTTCCTGTGCTGTATCTAATCGATTCTTACTCAAATATCATGTTACTTGGCGTTTCGATTTACTCCAGTAGCTCTGATGTGAGATACGACGTTTTCAGACGCAGCAGATGCTGGAAATAGTTTTAAACGAAACTACACGCATTAGCGTTGTTCCTGTGATGTATCTAATCGATCCTTACTCATCTATCATGTTATTTGGCGTTTCGATGGACTCCAGTAACTTTGATGTGAGATACGAAGTTCTCGGACGCAGTAGAAGCTGGAAATAGTTTTGAACGAAACAACACGTATTAGCGTTGTTCCTGTGATGTATCTAAACGATCCTTACTTATCTAACATGTTATTTGACGTTTGGATGGACTCCAGTAAGTCTGATGTGAGATACAAAGTTTTTGGACGCAGCAGGAGCTGGAAATAGTTTTAAACGAAACAACACGTATTTGGACGCAGCAGGAGCTGGAAATAGTTTTAAACGAAACAACACGTATTAGCGTTGTTCCTGTGATGTATCTAAACGATCCTTACTCATCTATCATGTTATTTGACGTTTGGACGGACTCCAGTAACTCTGATGAGAGATACAAAGTTCTCGGACGCAGCAGAAGCTGGAAATAATTTTGAACGAAACAACACGTATTAGCGTTGTTCCTGTGCTGTATCTAATCGATCCTTACTTTTCTATCATGTTATTTGACGTTTCGATGGACTCCAGTAACTCTGATGTGAGATACGACGTCTTCGGACGCAGCAGAAGCTGGAAATAGTTTTAAACGAAACAACAGGTATTAGCGTTGTTCCTGTGATGTATCTAATCGATCCTTACTCATCTATCATGTTATTTGACGTTTGGATGGACTCCAGGAACTCTGATGTGAGATACAAAGATTTCGGACGCAGCAGAAGCTGGAAATAGTTTTGAACGAAACAACACGTATTAGCGTTGTTCTTGTGATGCATCTAATCGATCCTTACTTATCTACTATGTTATTTGACGTTTCGATGGACTCCAGTAACTATGATGTGAGATACGAAATTTTCGGACGCAGCAGAAGCTGGAAATAGTTTTAAACGAAACAACACGCATTAGCGTTGTTCCTGTGATGTATCTAATCGATCCTTACTTATCTATCATGTTATTTGACGTTTGGATGGACTCCAGTAACCCTGACGTGAGATACGATGTTCTCGGAGGCAGCAGAAGCTGGAAATTGTTTTAAACGAAACAACACGCATTAGCGTTGTTCCTGTGATGTATCTAATCGATCCTTACTTATCTATCATGTTATTTGACGTTTGGATGGACTCCAGTAACCCTGACGTGAGATACGAAGTTCTCGGACGCAGCGGAAGCTGGAAATAGTTTTAAACGAAACAACACGTATTAGCGTTGTTCCAGTGATGTATCTAATCGATCCTTACTCATCTATCATGTTATTTGACGTTTGGATGGACTCCAGTAACTCTGATGAGAGATACAAAGATTTCGGACGCAGCTGAAGCTGGAAATAGTTTTAAATGAAACAACACTTATTAGCGTTGTTCCTGTGATGTATCTAATCGATCCTTACTCATCTATCATGTTATTTGACGTTTGGACGGACTCCAGTAACTCTGATGAGAGATACAAAGTTCTCGGACGCAGTAGAAGCTGGAAATAGTTTTGAACGAAACAACACGTATTAGCGTTGTTCCTGTGATGTATCTAAACGATCCTTACTTATCTAACATGTTATTTGACGTTTGGATGGACTCCAGTAAGTCTGATGTGAGATACAAAGTTTTTGGACGCAGCAGGAGCTGGAAATAGTTTTAAACGAAACAACACGTATTTGGACGCAGCAGGAGCTGGAAATAGTTTTAAACGAAACAACACGTATTAGCGTTGTTCCTGTGATGTATCTAAACGATCCTTACTCATCTATCATGTTATTTGACGTTTGGACGGACTCCAGTAACTCTGATGTGAGATACAAAGTTCTCGGACGCAGCAGAAGCTGGAAATAATTTTGAACGAAACAACACGTACTAGCGTTGTTCCTGTGCTGTATCTAATCGATCCTTACTTATCTATCATGTTATTTGACGTTTCGATGGACTCCAGTAACTCTGATGTGAGATACGACGTCTTCGGACGCAGCAGAAGCTGGAAATAGTTTTAAACGAAACAACAGGTATTAGCGTTGTTCCTGTGATGTATCTAATCGATCCTTACTCATCTATCATGTTATTTGACGTTTGGATGGACTCCAGGAACTCTGATGTGAGATACAAAGATTTCGGACGCAGCAGAAGCTGGAAATAGTTTTGAACGAAACAACACGTATTAGCGTTGTTCTTGTGATGCATCTAATCGATCCTTACTTATCTACTATGTTATTTGACGTTTCGATGGACTCCAGTAACTATGATGTGAGATACGAAATTTTCGGACGCAGCAGAAGCTGGAAATAGTTTTAAACGAAACAACACGCATTAGCGTTGTTCCTGTGATGTATCTAATCGATCCTTACTTATCTATCATGTTATTTGACGTTTGGATGGACTCCAGTAACCCTGACGTGAGATACGATGTTCTCGGAGGCAGCAGAAGCTGGAAATTGTTTTAAACGAAACAACACGCATTAGCGTTGTTCCTGTGATGTATCTAATCGATCCTTACTTATCTATCATGTTATTTGACGTTTGGATGGACTCCAGTAACCCTGACGTGAGATACGAAGTTCTCGGACGCAGCGGAAGCTGGAAATAGTTTTAAACGAAACAACACGTATTAGCGTTGTTCCAGTGATGTATCTAATCGATCCTTACTCATCTATCATGTTATTTGACGTTTGGATGGACTCCAGTAACTCTGATGAGAGATACAAAGATTTCGGACGCAGCTGAAGCTGGAAATAGTTTTAAATGAAACAACACTTATTAGCGTTGTTCCTGTGATGTATCTAATCGATCCTTACTCATCTATCATGTTATTTGACGTTTGGACGGACTCCAGTAACTCTGATGAGAGATACAAAGTTCTCGGACGCAGTAGAAGCTGGAAATAGTTTTGAACGAAACAACACGTATTAGCGTTGTTCCTGTGATGTATCTAAACGATCCTTACTTATCTAACATGTTATTTGACGTTTGGATGGACTCCAGTAAGTCTGATGTGAGATACAAAGTTTTTGGACGCAGCAGGAGCTGGAAATAGTTTTAAACGAAACAACACGTATTTGGACGCAGCAGGAGCTGGAAATAGTTTTAAACGAAACAACACGTATTAGCGTTGTTCCTGTGATGTATCTAAACGATCCTTACTTATCTATCATGTTATTTGACGTTTGGATGGACTCCAGTAACCCTGACGTGAGATACGAAGTTCTCGGACGCAGCGGAAGCTGGAAATAGTTTTAAACGAAACAACACGTATTAGCGTTGTTCCAGTGATGTATCTAATCGATCCTTACTCATCTATCATGTTATTTGACGTTTGGATGGACTCCAGTAACTCAGATGAGAGATACAAAGATTTCGGACGCAGCAGAAGCTGGAAATAGTTTTGAACGAAACAACACCTATTAGCGTTGTTCCTGTGATGTATCTAAACGATCCTTACTTATCTAACATGTTATTTGACGTTTGGATGGACTCCAGTAACCCTGATGTGAGATACGAAGTTTTCGGACGCAGCAGAAGCTGGAAATAGTTTTAAACGAAACAACACGCATTAGCGATGTTGCTGTGATGTATCTAATCGATCCTTACTCATCTATCATGTTATTTGACGTTTGGACGGACTCCAGTAACTCTGAGAGATTCAAAGTTCTCGGACGCAGTAGAAGCTGGAAATAGTTTTGAACGAAACAACACGTATTAGCGTTGTTCCTGTGATGTATCTAAACGATCCTTACTTATCTAACATGTTATTTGACGTTTGGATGGACTCCAGTAAGTCTGATGTGAGATACAAAGTTTTTGGACGCAGCAGGAGCTGGAAATACTTTTAAACGAAACAACACGTATTAGCGTTGTTCCTGTGCTGTATCTAATCGATCCTTACTCATATATCATCTCGTTTCGATGGACTCCAGTAGCTCTGATGTGAGATACGACGTTTTCGGACGCAGCAGTAGCTGGAAATAGTTTTAAACGAAACAACACGCATTAGCGTTGTTCCTGTGATGTATCTAATCGATCCTTACTCATCTATCATGATATTTGGCGTTTCGATGGACTCCAGTAACTTTGATGTGAGATACGAAGTTCTCGGACGCAGTAGAAGCTGGAAATAGTTTTGAACGAAACAACACCTATTAGCGTTGTTCCTGTGATGTATCTAAACGATCCTTACTCATATATCATGCTATTTGGCGTTTCGATGGACTCCAGTAGCTCTGATGTGAGATACGACGTTCTCGGACGCAGCAGAAGCTGGAAATAGTTTTAAATGAAACAACACGTATTAGCGTTGTTCCTGTGATGTATCTAATCGATCCTTACTCATCTATCATGTTATTTGACGTTTGGACGGACTCTAGTAACTCTGATGAGAGATTCAAAGTTCTCGGACGCAGTAGAAGCTGGAAATAGTTTTGAACGAAACAACACCTATTAGCGTTGTTCCTGTGATGTATCTAAACGATCCTTACTTATCTAACATGTTATTTGACGTTTGGATGGACTCCAGTAACTCTGATGTAAGATACAAAGATTTCGGACGCAGCAGAAGCTGGAAATAATTTTGAACGAAACAACACGTATTAGCGTTGTTCCTGTGCTGTATCTAATCGATCCTTACTCATATATCATGCTATTTGGCGTTTCGATGGACTCCAGTAGCTCTGATGTGAGATACGACGTTTTCGGACGCAGCAGAAGCTGGAAATAGTTTTAAACGAAACAACACGCATTAGCGTTGTTCCTGTGATGTATCTAATCGATCCTTACTCATCTATCATGTTATTTGACGTTTGGACGGAGTCCAGTAACTCTGATGAGAGATTCAAAGTTCTCGGACGCAGTAGAAGCTGGAAATAGTTTTGAACGAAACAACACGTATTAGCGTTGTTCCTGTGATGTATCTAAACGATCCTTACTTATCTAACATGTTATTTGACGTTTGGATGGACTCCAGTATGTCTGATGTGAGATACAAAGTTTTTGGACGCAGCAGGAGCTGGAAATAGTTTTAAACGAAACAACACGTATTAGCGTTGTTCCTGTGCTGTATCTAATCGATTCTTACTCAAATATCATGTTACTTGGCGTTTCGATTTACTCCAGTAGCTCTGATGTGAGATACGACGTTTTCAGACGCAGCAGATGCTGGAAATAGTTTTAAACGAAACTACACGCATTAGCGTTGTTCCTGTGATGTATCTAATCGATCCTTACTCATCTATCATGTTATTTGGCGTTTCGATGGACTCCAGTAACTTTGATGTGAGATACGAAGTTCTCGGACGCAGTAGAAGCTGGAAATAGTTTTGAACGAAACAACACGTATTAGCGTTGTTCCTGTGATGTATCTAAACGATCCTTACTTATCTAACATGTTATTTGACGTTTGGATGGACTCCAGTAAGTCTGATGTGAGATACAAAGTTTTTGGACGCAGCAGGAGCTGGAAATAGTTTTAAACGAAACAACACGTATTTGGACGCAGCAGGAGCTGGAAATAGTTTTAAACGAAACAACACGTATTAGCGTTGTTCCTGTGATGTATCTAAACGATCCTTACTCATCTATCATGTTATTTGACGTTTGGACGGACTCCAGTAACTCTGATGAGAGATACAAAGTTCTCGGACGCAGCAGAAGCTGGAAATAATTTTGAACGAAACAACACGTATTAGCGTTGTTCCTGTGCTGTATCTAATCGATCCTTACTTTTCTATCATGTTATTTGACGTTTCGATGGACTCCAGTAACTCTGATGTGAGATACGACGTCTTCGGACGCAGCAGAAGCTGGAAATAGTTTTAAACGAAACAACAGGTATTAGCGTTGTTCCTGTGATGTATCTAATCGATCCTTACTCATCTATCATGTTATTTGACGTTTGGATGGACTCCAGGAACTCTGATGTGAGATACAAAGATTTCGGACGCAGCAGAAGCTGGAAATAGTTTTGAACGAAACAACACGTATTAGCGTTGTTCTTGTGATGCATCTAATCGATCCTTACTTATCTACTATGTTATTTGACGTTTCGATGGACTCCAGTAACTATGATGTGAGATACGAAATTTTCGGACGCAGCAGAAGCTGGAAATAGTTTTAAACGAAACAACACGCATTAGCGTTGTTCCTGTGATGTATCTAATCGATCCTTACTTATCTATCATGTTATTTGACGTTTGGATGGACTCCAGTAACCCTGACGTGAGATACGATGTTCTCGGAGGCAGCAGAAGCTGGAAATTGTTTTAAACGAAACAACACGCATTAGCGTTGTTCCTGTGATGTATCTAATCGATCCTTACTTATCTATCATGTTATTTGACGTTTGGATGGACTCCAGTAACCCTGACGTGAGATACGAAGTTCTCGGACGCAGCGGAAGCTGGAAATAGTTTTAAACGAAACAACACGTATTAGCGTTGTTCCAGTGATGTATCTAATCGATCCTTACTCATCTATCATGTTATTTGACGTTTGGATGGACTCCAGTAACTCTGATGAGAGATACAAAGATTTCGGACGCAGCAGAAGCTGGAAATAGTTTTGAACGAAACAACACCTATTAGCGTTGTTCCTGTGATGTATCTAAACGATCCTTACTTATCTAACATGTTATTTGACGTTTGGACGGACTCCAGTAACTCTGAGAGATTCAAAGTTCTCGGACGCAGTAGAAGCTGGAAATAGTTTTGAACGAAACAACACGTATTAGCGTTGTTCCTGTGATGTATCTAAACGATCCTTACTTATCTAACATGTTATTTGACGTTTGGATGGACTCCAGTAAGTCTGATGTGAGATACAAAGTTTTTGGACGCAGCAGGAGCTGGAAATACTTTTAAACGAAACAACACGTATTAGCGTTGTTCCTGTGCTGTATCTAATCGATCCTTACTCATATATCATCTCGTTTCGGTGGACTCCAGTAGCTCTGATGTGAGATACGACGTTTTCGGACGCAGCAGAAGCTGGAAATAGTTTTAAACGAAACAACACGCATTACCGTTGTTCCTGTGATGTATCTAATCGATCCTTACTCATCTATCATGATATTTGGCGTTTCGATGGACTCCAGTAACTTTGATGTGAGATACGAAGTTCTCGGACGCAGCTGAAGCTGGAAATAGTTTTAAATGAAACAACACGTATTAGCGTTGTTCCTGTGATGTATCTAATCGATCCTTACTCATCTATCATGTTATTTGACGTTTGGACGGACTCTAGTAACTCTGATGAGAGATTCAAAGTTCTCGGACGCAGTAGAAGCTGGAAATAGTTTTGAACTAAACAACACCTATTAGCGTTGTTCCTGTGATGTATCTAAACGATCCTTACTTATCTAACATGTTATTTGACGTTTGGATGGACTCCAGTAACTCTGATGTAAGATACAAAGATTTCGGACGCAGCAGAAGCTGGAAATAATTTTGAACGAAACAACACGTATTAGCGTTGTTCCTGTGCTGTATCTAATCGATCCTTACTCATATATCATGCTATTTGGCGTTTCGATGGACTCCAGTAGCTCTGATGTGAGATACGACGTTTTCGGACGCAGCAGAAGCTGGAAATAGTTTTAAACGAAACAACACGCATTAGCGTTGTTCCTGTGATGTATCTAATCGATCCTTACTCATCTATCATGTTATTTGACGTTTGGACGGACTCCAGTAACTCTGATGAGAGATTCAAAGTTCTCGGACGCAGTAGAAGCTGGAAATAGTTTTGAACGAAACAACACGTATTAGCGTTGTTCCTGTGATGTATCTAAACGATCCTTACTTATCTAACATGTTATTTGACGTTTGGATGGACTCCAGTAAGTCTGATGTGAGATACAAAGTTTTTGGACGCAGCAGGAGCTGGAAATAGTTTTAAACGAAACAACACGTATTAGCGTTGTTCCTGTGCTGTATCTAATCGATTCTTACTCAAATATCATGTTACTTGGCGTTTCGATTTACTCCAGTAGCTCTGATGTGAGATACGACGTTTTCGGACGCAGCAGATGCTGGAAATAGTTTTAAACGAAACAACACGCATTAGCGTTGTTCCTGTGATGTATCTAATCGATCCTTACTCATCTATCATGTTATTTGGCGTTTCGATGGACTCCAGTAACTTTGATGTGAGATACGAAGTTCTCGGACGCAGCTGAAGCTGGAAATAGTTTTAAATGAAACAACACTTATTAGCGTTGTTCCTGTGATGTACCTAATCGATCCTTACTCATCTATCATGTTATTTGACGTTTGGACGGACTCCAGTAACTCTGATGAGAGATACAAAGTTCTCGGACGCAGTAGAAGCTGGAAATAGTTTTGAACGAAACAACACGTATTAGCGTTGTTCCTGTGATGTATCTAAACGATCCTTACTTATCTAACATGTTATTTGACGTTTGGATGGACTCCAGTAAGTCTGATGTGAGATACAAAGTTTTTGGACGCAGCAGGAGCTGGAAATAGTTTTAAACGAAACAACACGTATTTGGACGCAGCAGGAGCTGGAAATAGTTTTAAACGAAACAACACGTATTAGCGTTGTTCCTGTGATGTATCTAAACGATCCTTACTCATCTATCATGTTATTTGACGTTTGGACGGACTCCAGTAACTCTGATGTGAGATACAAAGTTCTCGGACGCAGCAGAAGCTGGAAATAATTTTGAACGAAACAACACGTACTAGCGTTGTTCCTGTGCTGTATCTAATCGATCCTTACTTATCTATCATGTTATTTGACGTTTCGATGGACTCCAGTAACTCTGATGTGAGATACGACGTCTTCGGACGCAGCAGAAGCTGGAAATAGTTTTAAACGAAACAACAGGTATTAGCGTTGTTCCTGTGATGTATCTAATCGATCCTTACTCATCTATCATGTTATTTGACGTTTGGATGGACTCCAGGAACTCTGATGTGAGATACAAAGATTTCGGACGCAGCAGAAGCTGGAAATAGTTTTGAACGAAACAACACGTATTAGCGTTGTTCTTGTGATGCATCTAATCGATCCTTACTTATCTACTATGTTATTTGACGTTTCGATGGACTCCAGTAACTATGATGTGAGATACGAAATTTTCGGACGCAGCAGAAGCTGGAAATAGTTTTAAACGAAACAACACGCATTAGCGTTGTTCCTGTGATGTATCTAATCGATCCTTACTTATCTATCATGTTATTTGACGTTTGGATGGACTCCAGTAACCCTGACGTGAGATACGATGTTCTCGGAGGCAGCAGAAGCTGGAAATTGTTTTAAACGAAACAACACGCATTAGCGTTGTTCCTGTGATGTATCTAATCGATCCTTACTTATCTATCATGTTATTTGACGTTTGGATGGACTCCAGTAACCCTGACGTGAGATACGAAGTTCTCGGACGCAGCGGAAGCTGGAAATAGTTTTAAACGAAACAACACGTATTAGCGTTGTTCCAGTGATGTATCTAATCGATCCTTACTCATCTATCATGTTATTTGACGTTTGGATGGACTCCAGTAACTCTGATGAGAGATACAAAGATTTCGGACGCAGCAGAAGCTGGAAATAGTTTTGAACGAAACAACACCTATTAGCGTTGTTCCTGTGATGTATCTAAACGATCCTTACTTATCTAACATGTTATTTGACGTTTGGATGGACTCCAGTAAGTCTGATGTGAGATACGAAGTTTTGGAACGCAGCAGGAGCTGGAAATAGTTTTAAACGAAACAACACGTATTAGCGTTGTTCCTGTGCTGTATCTAATCGATCCTTACTTATCTATCATGTTATTTGACGTTTGGATGGACTCCAGTAACCCTGACGTGAGATACGATGTTCTCGGACGCAGCAGAAGCTGGAAATAGTTTTAAACGAAGCAACACGCATTAGCGTTGTTCCTGTGCTGTATCTAATCGATCCTTACTTATCTATCATGTTATTTGACGTTTCGATGGACTCCAGTAACTCTGATGTGAGATACGAAGTTTTCGGACGCAGCAGAAGCTGGAAATAGTTTTAAACGATACAACACGTATTAGCGTTGTTAGTGTGATGTATCTAATCGATCCTTACCCATCTATCATGTTATTTGACGTTTGGACGGACTCCAGTAACTCTGATGAGAGATTCAAAGTTCTCGGACGCAGTAGAAGCTGGAAATAGTTTTGAACGAAACAACACGTATTAGCGTTGTTCCTGTGATGTATCTAAACTATCCTTACTCATCTATCATGTTACTTGGCGTTTCGATGGACTCCAGTAGCTCTTATGTGAGATACGACGTTTTCAGAAGCAGCAGAAGCTGGAAATAGTTTTAAACGAAACAACACGCATTAGCGTTGTTCCTGTGATGTATCTAATCGATCCTTACTCATCTATCATGTTATTTGGCGTTTCGATGGACTCCAGTAACTTTGATGTGAGATACGCAGTTCTCGGACGCAGCTGAAGCTGGAAATAGTTTTAAATGAAACAACACGTATTAGCGTTGTTCCTGTGATGTATCTAATCGATCCTTACTCATCTATCATGTTATTTGGCGTTTCGATGGACTCCAGTAACTTTGATGTGAGATACGAAGTTCTCGGAAGCAGCAGAAGCTGGAAATAATTTAGAACGGAACAACACGTATTAGCGTTGTTAATGTGATGTATCTAAACGATCCTCACTTATCTAACATGTTATTTAACGTTTGGATGGACTCCAGTAAGTCTGATGTGAGATACAAAGTTTTTGGACGCAGCAGGAGCTGGAAATAGTTTTAAACGAAACAACACGTATTAGCGTTGTTCCTGTGCTGTATCTAATCGATCCTTACTTATCTATCATGTTATTTGACGTTTCGATGGACTCCAGTAACTCTGATGTGAGATACGACGTTTTCGGACGCAGCAGAAGCTGGAAATAGTTTTAAAGGAAACAACACGTATTAGCGTTGTTCCTGTGATGTATCTAATCGATCCTTACTCATCTATCATGTTATTTGACGTTTGGATGGGCTCCAGTAACTCTGATGGGAGATACAAAGATTTCGGACGCAGCAGAAGCTGGAAATAGTTTTGAACGAAACAACACCTATTAGCGTTGTTCCTGTGATGTATCTAAACGATCCTTACTTATCTAACATGTTATTTGACGTTTGGATGGACACCAGTATCCCTGATGTGAGATACGAAGTTCTCGGACGCAGCAGAAGCTGGAAATAGTTTTAAACGAAACAACACGTATTAGCGTTGTTCCTGTGATGTATCTAATCGATCCTTACTCATCTATCATGTTATTTGACGTTTGGACGGACTCCAGTAACTCTGATGAGAGATTCAAAGTTCTCGGACGCAGTAGAAACTGGAAATAGTTTTAAACGAAACAACACGTATTAGCGTTGTTCCTGTGCTGTATCTAATCGATCCTTACTCATATATCATGTTACTTGGCGTTTCGATGGACTCCAGTAGCTCTGATGTGAGATACGACGCTTTCGGACGCAGCAGAAGCTGGAAATAGTTTTAAACGAAACAACACGTATTAGCGTTGTTCCTGTGATGTATCTAATCGATCCTTACTCATCTATCATGTTATTTGACGTTTGGACGGACTCCAGTAACTCTGATGAGAGATTCAAAGTTCTCGGACGCAGCTGAAGCTGGAAATAGTTTTAAATGAAACAACACGTATTAGCGTTGTTCCTGTGATGTATCTAATCGACCCTTACTCATCTATCATGTTATTTGGCGTTTCTTTGGACTCCAGTAGCTCTGATGTGAGATACGACGTTTTCGGACGCAGCAGAAGCTGGAAATAGTTTTAAACGAAACAACACGCATTAGCGTTGTTCCTGTGATGTATCTAATCGATCCTTACTCATCTATCATGTTATTTGACGTTTGGACGGACTCCAGTAGCTCTGATGTGAGATACGACGTTTTCGGACGCAGCAGTAGCTGGAAATAGTTTTAAACGAAACAACACGCATTAGCGTTGTTCCTGTGATGTATCTAATCGATCCTTACTTATCTATCATGTTATTTGACGTTAGGATGGACTCCAGTAACCCTGACGTGAGATACGATGTTCTCGGACGCAGCAGAAGCTGGAAATAGTTTTAAACGAAACAACACGCATTAGCGTTGTTCCTGTGTAGTATCTAATCGATCCTTACTCATCTATCATGTTATTTGGCGTTTCGATGGACTTCAGTAACTCTGATGTGAGATACGAAGTTTTCGGACGCAGCAGAAGCTGGAAATAGTTTTAAACGATACAACACGTATTAGCGTTGTTCCTGTGATGTATCTAATCGATCCTTACCCATCTATCATGTTATTTGACGTTTGGACGGACTCCAGTAACTCTGATGAGAGATTCAAAGTTCTCGGACGCAGTAGAAGCTGGAAATAGTTTTGAACGAAACAACACGTATTAGCGTTGTTCCTGTGATGTATCTAAACTATCCTTACTCATCTATCATGTTATTTGACGTTTGGACGGACTCCAGTAACTCTGATGTGAGATACAAAGTTCTCGGACGCAGCAGGAGCTGGAAATAGTTTTAAACGAAACAACACGTATTAGCGTTGTTCCTGTGCTGTATCTAATCAATCTTTACTCATATATCATGTTACTTGGCGATTCGATGGACTCCAGTAGCTCTTATGTGAGATACGACGTTTTCAGAAGCAGCAGAAGCTGGAAATAGTTTTAAACGAAACAACACGCATTAGCGTTGTTCCTGTGATGTATCTAATCGATCCTTACTCATCTATCATGTTATTTGGCGTTTCGATGGACTCCAGTAACTTTGATGTGAGATACGCAGTTATCGGACGCAGCAGAAGCTGGAAATAGTTTTGAACGAAACAACACGTATTAGCGTTGTTCCTGTGCTGTATCTAATAGATCCTTACTTATCTATCATGTTATTTGACGTTTGGATGAACTCCAGTAACTCTAATGTGAGATACGAAATTTTCGGACGCAGCAGAAGCTGGAAATAGTTTTGAACGAAACAACACGTATTAGCGTCGTTCCTGTGATGTATCTAAACGATCCTTACTTATCTAACATGTTATTTGACGTTTGGATGGACTCCAGTAAGTCTGATGTGAGATACAAAGTTTTTGGACGCAGCAGGAGCTGGAAATAGTTTTAAACGAAACAACACGTATTAGCGTTGTTCCTGTGCTGTATCTAATCGATCCTTACTCATATATCATGTTATTTGGCGTTTCGATGGACTCCAGTAGCTCTGATGTGAGATACGACGTTTTCGGACGCAGCAGAAGCTGGAAAGAGTTTTAAACGAAACAACACGCATTAGCGTTGTTCCTGTGATGTATCTAATCGATCCTTACTTATCTATCATGTTATTTGACGTTTGGATGGACTCCAGTAAACCTGACGTGAGATACGATGTTCTCGGACGCAGCATAAGCTGGAAATAGTTTTAAACGAAACAACACGCATTAGCGTTGTTCCTGTGATGTATCTAATCGATCCTTACTTATCTATCATGTTATTTGACGTTTGGATGGACTCCAGTAACCCTGACGTGAGATACGAAGTTCTCGGACGCAGCAGAAGCTGGAAATAGTTTTAAACGAAACAAC
This sequence comes from Prosopocoilus inquinatus, assembly GCA_036172665.1. Classification (NCBI taxonomy): domain Eukaryota; kingdom Metazoa; phylum Arthropoda; class Insecta; order Coleoptera; family Lucanidae; genus Prosopocoilus; species Prosopocoilus inquinatus. The sequence goes on along the minus strand of CM069871.1, from coordinate 44,989,374 downwards.
ACGTATTAGCGTTGTTCCTGTGATGTATCTAATCGATCCTTACTCATCTATCATGTTATTTGACGTTTGGACGGACTCCAGTAACTCTGATGAGAGATTCAAAGTTCTCGGACGCAGTAGAAGCTGGAAATAGTTTTAAACGAAACAACACGTATTAGCGTTGTTCCTGTGCTGTATCTAATCGATCCTTACTCATATATCATGCTACTTGGCGTTTCGATGGACTCCAGTAGCTCTGATGTGAGATACGACGTTTTCGGACGCAGCAGAAGCTGGAAATAGTTTTAAACGAAACAACACGTATTAGCGTTGTTCCTGTGATGTATCTAATCGATCCTTACTCATCTATCATGTTATTTGACGTTTGGACGGACTCCAGTAACTCTGATGAAAGATTCAAAGTTCTCGGACGCAGCTGAAGCTGGAAATAGTTTTAAATGAAACAACACGTATTAGCGTTGTTCCTGTGATGTATCTAATCGACCCTTACTCATCTATCATGTTATTTGGCGTTTCTTTGGACTCCAGTAGCTCTGATGTGAGATACGACGTTTTCGGACGCAGCAGAAGCTGGAAATAGTTTTAAACGAAACAACACGCATTAGCGTTGTTCCTGTGATGTATCTAATCGATCCTTACTCATCTATCATGTTATTTGACGTTTGGACGGACTCCAGTAACTCTGATGAGAGATACAAAGATTTCGGACGCAGCAGAAGCTGGAAATAGTTTTGAACGAAACAACACCTATTAGCGTTGTTCCTGTGATGTATCTAAACGATCCTTACTTATCTAACATGTTATTTGACGTTTGGATGGACTCCAGTAACTCTGATGTAAGATACAAAGATTTCGGACGCAGCAGAAGCTGGAAATAATTTTGAACGAAACAACACGTATTAGCGTTGTTCCTGTGCTGTATCTAATCGATCCTTACTCATATATCATGCTATTTGGCGTTTCGATGGACTCCAGTAGCTCTGATGTGAGATACGACGTTTTCGGACGCAGCAGAAGCTGGAAATAGTTTTAAACGAAACAACACGCATTAGCGTTGTTCCTGTGATGTATCTAATCGATCCTTACTTATCTATCATGTTATTTGACGTTTGGATGGACTCCAGTAACCCTGACGTGAGATACGAAGTTCTCGGACGCAGCAGAAGCTGGAAATAGTTTTAAACGAAACAACACGTATTAGCGTTGTTCCTGTGATGTATCTAATCGATCCTTACTCATCTATCATGTTATTTGACGTTTGGACGGACTCCAGTAACTCTGATGAGAGATTCAAAGTTCTCGGACGCAGTAGAAGCTGGAAATAGTTTTAAACGAAACAACACGTATTAGCGTTGTTCCTGTGCTGTATCTAATCGATCCTTACTCATATATCATGCTACTTGGCGTTTCGATGGACTCCAGTAGCTCTGATGTGAGATACGACGTTTTCGGACGCAGCAGAAGCTGGAAATAGTTTTAAACGAAACAACACGTATTAGCGTTGTTCCTGTGATGTATCTAATCGATCCTTACTCATCTATCATGTTATTTGACGTTTGGACGGACTCCAGTAACTCTGATGAAAGATTCAAAGTTCTCGGACGCAGCTGAAGCTGGAAATAGTTTTAAATGAAACAACACGTATTAGCGTTGTTCCTGTGATGTATCTAATCGACCCTTACTCATCTATCATGTTATTTGGCGTTTCTTTGGACTCCAGTAGCTCTGATGTGAGATACGACGTTTTCGGACGCAGCAGAAGCTGGAAATAGTTTTAAACGAAACAACACGCATTAGCGTTGTTCCTGTGATGTATCTAATCGATCCTTACTCATCTATCATGTTATTTGACGTTTGGACGGACTCCAGTAACTCTGATGAGAGATACAAAGATTTCGGACGCAGCAGAAGCTGGAAATAGTTTTGAACGAAACAACACCTATTAGCGTTGTTCCTGTGATGTATCTAAACGATCCTTACTTATCTAACATGTTATTTGACGTTTGGATGGACTCCAGTAAGTCTGATGTGAGATACGAAGTTTTGGGACGCAGCAGGAGCTGGAAATAGTTTTAAACGAAACAACACGTATTAGCGTTGTTCCTGTGCTGTATCTAATCGATCCTTACTTATCTATCATGTTATTTGACGTTTGGATGGACTCCAGTAACCCTGACGTGAGATACGATGTTCTCGGACGCAGCCGAAGCTGGAAATAGTTTTAAACGAAGCAACACGCATTAGCGTTGTTCCTGTGATGTATCTAATCGATCCTTACTTATCTATCATGTTATTTGACGTTTCGATGGACTCCAGTAACTCTGATGTGAGATACGAAGTTTTCGGACGCAGCAGAAGCTGGAAATAGTTTTAAACGATACAACACGTATTAGCGTTGTTCCTGTGATGTATCTAATCGATCCTTACCCATCTATCATGTTATTTGACGTTTGGACGGACTCCAGTAACTCTGATGAGAGATTCAAAGTTCTCGGACGCAGTAGAAGCTGGAAATAGTTTTGAACGAAACAACACGTATTAGCGTTGTTCCTGTGATGTATCTAAACTATCCTTACTCATCTATCATGTTATTTGACGTTTGGACGGACTCCAGTAACTCTGATGTGAGATACAAAGTTCTCGCACGCAGCTGAAGCTGGAAATAGTTTTAAATGAAACAACACGTATTAGCGTTGTTCCTGTGATGTATCTAATCGATCCTTACTCATCTATCATGTTATTTGACGTTTGGACGGACTCTAGTAACTCTGATGAGAGATTCAAAGTTCTCGGACGCAGTAGAAGCTGGAAATAGTTTTGAACGAAACAACACCTATTAGCGTTGTTCCTGTGATGTATCTAAACGATCCTTACTTATCTAACATGTTATTTGACGTTTGGATGGACTCCAGTAACTCTGATGTAAGATACAAAGATTTCGGACGCAGCAGAAGCTGGAAATAATTTTGAACGAAACAACACGTATTAGCGTTGTTCCTGTGCTGTATCTAATCGATCCTTACTCATATATCATGCTATTTGGCGTTTCGATGGACTCCAGTAGCTCTGATGTGAGATACGACGTTTTCGGACGCAGCAGAAGCTGGAAATAGTTTTAAACGAAACAACACGCATTAGCGTTGTTCCTGTGATGTATCTAATCGATCCTTACTCATCTATCATGTTATTTGACGTTTGGACGGACTCCAGTAACTCTGATGAGAGATTCAAAGTTCTCGGACGCAGTAGAAGCTGGAAATAGTTTTGAACGAAACAACACGTATTAGCGTTGTTCCTGTGATGTATCTAAACGATCCTTACTTATCTAACATGTTATTTGACGTTTGGATGGACTCCAGTAAGTCTGATGTGAGATACAAAGTTTTTGGACGCAGCAGGAGCTGGAAATAGTTTTAAACGAAACAACACGTATTAGCGTTGTTCCTGTGCTGTATCTAATCGATTCTTACTCAAATATCATGTTACTTGGCGTTTCGATTTACTCCAGTAGCTCTGATGTGAGATACGACGTTTTCGGACGCAGCAGATGCTGGAAATAGTTTTAAACGAAACAACACGCATTAGCGTTGTTCCTGTGATGTATCTAATCGATCCTTACTCATCTATCATGTTATTTGGCGTTTCGATGGACTCCAGTAACTTTGATGTGAGATACGAAGTTCTCGGACGCAGCTGAAGCTGGAAATAGTTTTAAATGAAACAACACTTATTAGCGTTGTTCCTGTGATGTATCTAATTGATCCTTACTCATCTATCATGTTATTTGACGTTTGGACGGACTCCAGTAACTCTGATGAGAGATACAAAGTTCTCGGACGCAGTAGAAGCTGGAAATAGTTTTGAACGAAACAACACGTATTAGCGTTGTTCCTGTGATGTATCTAAACGATCCTTACTTATCTAACATGTTATTTGACGTTTGGATGGACTCCAGTAAGTCTGATGTGAGATACAAAGTTTTTGGACGCAGCAGGAGCTGGAAATAGTTTTAAACGAAACAACACGTATTTGGACGCAGCAGGAGCTGGAAATAGTTTTAAACGAAACAACACGTATTAGCGTTGTTCCTGTGATGTATCTAAACGATCCTTACTCATCTATCATGTTATTTGACGTTTGGACGGACTCCAGTAACTCTGATGTGAGATACAAAGTTCTCGGACGCAGCAGAAGCTGGAAATAATTTTGAACGAAACAACACGTACTAGCGTTGTTCCTGTGCTGTATCTAATCGATCCTTACTTATCTATCATGTTATTTGACGTTTCGATGGACTCCAGTAACTCTGATGTGAGATACGACGTCTTCGGACGCAGCAGAAGCTGGAAATAGTTTTAAACGAAACAACAGGTATTAGCGTTGTTCCTGTGATGTATCTAATCGATCCTTACTCATCTATCATGTTATTTGACGTTTGGATGGACTCCAGGAACTCTGATGTGAGATACAAAGATTTCGGACGCAGCAGAAGCTGGAAATAGTTTTGAACGAAACAACACGTATTAGCGTTGTTCTTGTGATGCATCTAATCGATCCTTACTTATCTACTATGTTATTTGACGTTTCGATGGACTCCAGTAACTATGATGTGAGATACGAAATTTTCGGACGCAGCAGAAGCTGGAAATAGTTTTAAACGAAACAACACGCATTAGCGTTGTTCCTGTGATGTATCTAATCGATCCTTACTTATCTATCATGTTATTTGACGTTTGGATGGACTCCAGTAACCCTGACGTGAGATACGATGTTCTCGGAGGCAGCAGAAGCTGGAAATTGTTTTAAACGAAACAACACGCATTAGCGTTGTTCCTGTGATGTATCTAATCGATCCTTACTTATCTATCATGTTATTTGACGTTTGGATGGACTCCAGTAACCCTGACGTGAGATACGAAGTTCTCGGACGCAGCGGAAGCTGGAAATAGTTTTAAACGAAACAACACGTATTAGCGTTGTTCCAGTGATGTATCTAATCGATCCTTACTCATCTATCATGTTATTTGACGTTTGGATGGACTCCAGTAACTCTGATGAGAGATACAAAGATTTCGGACGCAGCAGAAGCTGGAAATAGTTTTGAACGAAACAACACCTATTAGCGTTGTTCCTGTGATGTATCTAAACGATCCTTACTTATCTAACATGTTATTTGACGTTTGGATGGACTCCAGTAAGTCTGATGTGAGATACGAAGTTTTGGAACGCAGCAGGAGCTGGAAATAGTTTTAAACGAAACAACACGTATTAGCGTTGTTCCTGTGCTGTATCTAATCGATCCTTACTTATCTATCATGTTATTTGACGTTTGGATGGACTCCAGTAACCCTGACGTGAGATACGATGTTCTCGGACGCAGCAGAAGCTGGAAATAGTTTTAAACGAAGCAACACGCATTAGCGTTGTTCCTGTGCTGTATCTAATCGATCCTTACTTATCTATCATGTTATTTGACGTTTCGATGGACTCCAGTAACTCTGATGTGAGATACGAAGTTTTCGGACGCAGCAGAAGCTGGAAATAGTTTTAAACGATACAACACGTATTAGCGTTGTTAGTGTGATGTATCTAATCGATCCTTACCCATCTATCATGTTATTTGACGTTTGGACGGACTCCAGTAACTCTGATGAGAGATTCAAAGTTCTCGGACGCAGTAGAAGCTGGAAATAGTTTTGAACGAAACAACACGTATTAGCGTTGTTCCTGTGATGTATCTAAACTATCCTTACTCATCTATCATGTTATTTGACGTTTGGACGGACTCCAGTAACTCTGATGTGAGATACAAAGTTCTCGGACGCAGCAGGAGCTGGAAATAGTTTTAAACGAAACAACACGTATTAGCGTTGTTCCTGTGCTGTATCTAATCAATCCTTACTCATATATCATGTTACTTGGCGTTTCGATGGACTCCAGTAGCTCTTATGTGAGATACGACGTTTTCAGAAGCAGCAGAAGCTGGAAATAGTTTTAAACGAAACAACACGCATTAGCGTTGTTCCTGTGATGTATCTAATCGATCCTTACTCATCTATCATGTTATTTGGCGTTTCGATGGACTCCAGTAACTTTGATGTGAGATACGCAGTTCTCGGACGCAGCTGAAGCTGGAAATAGTTTTAAATGAAACAACACGTATTAGCGTTGTTCCTGTGATGTATCTAATCGATCCTTACTCATCTATCATGTTATTTGGCGTTTCGATGGACTCCAGTAACTTTGATGTGAGATACGAAGTTCTCGGAAGCAGCAGAAGCTGGAAATAATTTAGAACGGAACAACACGTATTAGCGTTGTTAATGTGATGTATCTAAACGATCCTCACTTATCTAACATGTTATTTAACGTTTGGATGGACTCCAGTAAGTCTGATGTGAGATACAAAGTTTTTGGACGCAGCAGGAGCTGGAAATAGTTTTAAACGAAACAACACGTATTAGCGTTGTTCCTGTGCTGTATCTAATCGATCCTTACTTATCTATCATGTTATTTGACGTTTCGATGGACTCCAGTAACTCTGATGTGAGATACGACGTTTTCGGACGCAGCAGAAGCTGGAAATAGTTTTAAACGAAACAACACGTATTAGCGTTGTTCCTGTGATGTATCTAATCGATCCTTACTCATCTATCATGTTATTTGACGTTTGGATGGGCTCCAGTAACTCTGATGGGAGATACAAAGATTTCGGACGCAGCAGAAGCTGGAAATAGTTTTGAACGAAACAACACCTATTAGCGTTGTTCCTGTGATGTATCTAAACGATCCTTACTTATCTAACATGTTATTTGACGTTTGGATGGACACCAGTATCCCTGATGTGAGATACGAAGTTCTCGGACGCAGCAGAAGCTGGAAATAGTTTTAAACGAAACAACACGTATTAGCGTTGTTCCTGTGATGTATCTAATCGATCCTTACTCATCTATCATGTTATTTGACGTTTGGACGGACTCCAGTAACTCTGATGAGAGATTCAAAGTTCTCGGACGCAGTAGAAACTGGAAATAGTTTTAAACGAAACAACACGTATTAGCGTTGTTCCTGTGCTGTATCTAATCGATCCTTACTCATATATCATGTTACTTGGCGTTTCGATGGACTCCAGTAGCTCTGATGTGAGATACGACGCTTTCGGACGCAGCAGAAGCTGGAAATAGTTTTAAACGAAACAACACGTATTAGCGTTGTTCCTGTGATGTATCTAATCGATCCTTACTCATCTATCATGTTATTTGACGTTTGGACGGACTCCAGTAACTCTGATGAGAGATTCAAAGTTCTCGGACGCAGCTGAAGCTGGAAATAGTTTTAAATGAAACAACACGTATTAGCGTTGTTCCTGTGATGAATCTAATCGACCCTTACTCATCTATCATGTTATTTGGCGTTTCTTTGGACTCCAGTAGCTCTGATGTGAGATACGACGTTTTCGGACGCAGCAGAAGCTGGAAATAGTTTTAAACGAAACAACACGCATTAGCGTTGTTCCTGTGATGAATCTAATCGATCCTTACTCATCTATCATGTTATTTGACGTTTGGACGGACTCCAGTAGCTCTGATGTGAGATACGACGTTTTCGGACGCAGCAGTAGCTGGAAATAGTTTTAAACGAAACAACACGCATTAGCGTTGTTCCTGTGATGTATCTAATCGATCCTTACTTATCTATCATGTTATTTGACGTTAGGATGGACTCCAGTAACCCTGACGTGAGATACGATGTTCTCGGACGCAGCAGAAGCTGGAAATAGTTTTAAACGAAACAACACGCATTAGCGTTGTTCCTGTGTAGTATCTAATCGATCCTTACTCATCTATCATGTTATTTGGCGTTTCGATGGACTTCAGTAATTCTGATGTGAGATACGAAGTTTTCGGACGCAGCAGAAGCTGGAAATAGTTTTAAACGATACAACACGTATTAGCGTTGTTCCTGTGATGTATCTAATCGATCCTTACCCATCTATCATGTTATTTGACGTTTGGACGGACTCCAGTAACTCTGATGAGAGATTCAAAGTTCACGGACGCAGTAGAAGCTGGAAATAGTTTTGAACGAAACAACACGTATTAGCGTTGTTCCTGTGATGTATCTAAACTATCCTTACTCATCTATCATGTTATTTGACGTTTGGACGGACTCCAGTAACTCTGATGTGAGATACAAAGTTCTCGGACGCAGCAGGAGCTGGAAATAGTTTTAAACGAAACAACACGTATTAGCGTTGTTCCTGTGCTGTATCTAATCAATCTTTACTCATATATCATGTTACTTGGCGATTCGATGGACTCCAGTAGCTCTTATGTGAGATACGACGTTTTCAGAAGCAGCAGAAGCTGGAAATAGTTTTAAACGAAACAACACGCATTAGCGTTGTTCCTGTGATGTATCTAATCGATCCTTACTCATCTATCATGTTATTTGGCGTTTCGATGGACTCCAGTAACTTTGATGTGAGATACGCAGTTATCGGACGCAGCAGAAGCTGGAAATAGTTTTGAACGAAACAACACGTATTAGCGTTGTTCCTGTGCTGTATCTAATAGATCCTTACTTATCTATCATGTTATTTGACGTTTGGATGAACTCCAGTAACTCTAATGTGAGATACGAAATTTTCGGACGCAGCAGAAGCTGGAAATAGTTTTGAACGAAACAACACGTATTAGCGTCGTTCCTGTGATGTATCTAAACGATCCTTACTTATCTAACATGTTATTTGACGTTTGGATGGACTCCAGCAAGTCTGATGTGAGATACAAAGTTTTTGGACGCAGCAGCAGCTGGAAATAGTTTTAAACGAAACAACACGTATTAGCGTTGTTCCTGTGCTGTATCTAATCGATCCTTACTCATATATCATGTTATTTGGCGTTTCGATGGACTCCAGTAGCTCTGATGTGAGATACGACGTTTTCGGACGCAGCAGAAGCTGGAAAGAGTTTTAAACGAAACAACACGCATTAGCGTTGTTCCTGTGATGTATCTAATCGATCCTTACTTATCTATCATGTTATTTGACGTTTGGATGGACTCCAGTAAACCTGACGTGAGATACGATGTTCTCGGACGCAGCATAAGCTGGAAATAGTTTTAAACGAAACAACACGCATTGGCGTTGTTCCTGTGATGTATCTAATCGATCCTTACTTATCTATCATGTTATTTGACGTTTGGATGGACTCCAGTAACCCTGACGTGAGATACGAAGTTCTCGGACGCAGCAGAAGCTGGAAATAGTTTTAAACGAAACAACACGTATTAGCGTTGTTCCTGTGATGTATCTAATCGATCCTTACTCATCTATCATGTTATTTGACGTTTGGACGGACTCCAGTAACTCTGATGAGAGATTCAAAGTTCTCGGACGCAGTAGAAGCTGGAAATAGTTTTAAACGAAACAACACGTATTAGCGTTGTTCCTGTGCTGTATCTAATCGATCCTTACTCATATATCATGCTACTTGGCGTTTCGATGGACTCCAGTAGCTCTGATGTGAGATACGACGTTTTCGGACGCAGCAGAAGCTGGAAATAGTTTTAAACGAAACAACACGTATTAGCGTTGTTCCTGTGATGTATCTAATCGATCCTTACTCATCTATCATGTTATTTGACGTTTGGACGGACTCCAGTAACTCTGATGAAAGATTCAAAGTTCTCGGACGCAGCTGAAGCTGGAAATAGTTTTAAATGAAACAACACGTATTAGCGTTGTTCCTGTGATGTATCTAATCGACCCTTACTCATCTATCATGTTATTTGGCGTTTCTTTGGACTCCAGTAGCTCTGATGTGAGATACGACGTTTTCGGACGCAGCAGAAGCTGGAAATAGTTTTAAACGAAACAACACGCATTAGCGTTGTTCCTGTGATGTATCTAATCGATCCTTACTCATCTATCATGTTATTTGACGTTTGGACGGACTCCAGTAACTCTGATGAGAGATACAAAGATTTCGGACGCAGCAGAAGCTGGAAATAGTTTTGAACGAAACAACACCTATTAGCGTTGTTCCTGTGATGTATCTAAACGATCCTTACTTATCTAACATGTTATTTGACGTTTGGATGGACTCCAGTAAGTCTGATGTGAGATACGAAGTTTTGGGACGCAGCAGGAGCTGGAAATAGTTTTAAACGAAACAACACGTATTAGCGTTGTTCCTGTGCTGTATCTAATCGATCCTTACTTATCTATCATGTTATTTGACGTTTGGATGGACTCCAGTAACCCTGACGTGAGATACGATGTTCTCGGACGCAGCCGAAGCTGGAAATAGTTTTAAACGAAGCAACACGCATTAGCGTTGTTCCTGTGATGTATCTAATCGATCCTTACTTATCTATCATGTTATTTGACGTTTCGATGGACTCCAGTAACTCTGATGTGAGATACGAAGTTTTCGGACGCAGCAGAAGTTGGAAATAGTTTTAAACGATACAACACGTATTAGCGTTGTTCCTGTGATGTATCTAATCGATCCTTACCCATCTATCATGTTATTTGACGTTTGGACGGACTCCAGTAACTCTGATGAGAGATTCAAAGTTCTCGGACGCAGTAGAAGCTGGAAATAGTTTTGAACGAAACAACACGTATTAGCGTTGTTCCTGTGATGTATCTAAACTATCCTTACTCATCTATCATGTTATTTGACGTTTGGACGGACTCCAGTAACTCTGATGTGAGATACAAAGTTCTCGGACGCAGCAGGAGCTGGAAATAGTTTTAAACGAAACAACACGTATTAGCGTTGTTCCTGTGCTGTATCTAATCAATCCTTACTCATATATCATGTTACTTGGCGTTTCGATGGACTCCAGTAGCTCTTATGTGAGATACGACGTTTTCAGAAGCAGCAGAAGCTGGAAATAGTTTTAAACGAAACAACACGCATTAGCGTTGTTCCTGTGATGTATCTAATCGATCCTTACTCATCTATCATGTTATTAGCGTTGTTAATGTGATGTATCTAAACGATCCTCACTTATCTAACATGTTATTTAACGTTTGGATGGACTCCAGTAAGTCTGATGTGAGATACAAAGTTTTTGGACGCAGCAGGAGCTGGAAATAGTTTTAAACGAAACAACACGTATTAGCGTTGTTCCTGTGCTGTATCTAATCGATCCTTACTTATCTATCATGTTATTTGACGTTTCGATGGACTCCAGTAACTCTGATGTGAGATACGACGTTTTCGGACGCAGCAGAAGCTGGAAATAGTTTTAAGCGAAACAACACGTATTAGCGTTGTTCCTGTGATGTATCTAATCGATCCTTACTCATCTATCATGTTATTTGACGTTTGGATGGGCTCCAGTAACTCTGATGGGAGATACAAAGATTTCGGACGCAGCAGAAGCTGGAAATAGTTTTGAACGAAACAACACCTATTAGCGTTGTTCCTGTGATGTATCTAAACGATCCTTACTTATCTAACATGTTATTTGACGTTTGGATGGACACCAGTATCCCTGATGTGAGATACGAAGTTCTCGGACGCAGCAGAAGCTGGAAATAGTTTTAAACGAAACAACACGTATTAGCGTTGTTCCTGTGATGTATCTAATCGATCCTTACTCATCTATCATGTTATTTGACGTTTGGACGGACTCCAGTAACTCTGATGAGAGATTCAAAGTTCTCGGACGCAGTAGAAGCTGGAAATAGTTTTAAACGAAACAACACGTATTAGCGTTGTTCCTGTGCTGTATCTAATCGATCCTTACTCATATATCATGTTACTTGGCGTTTCGATGGACTCCAGTAGCTCTGATGTGAGATACGACGTTTTCGGACGCAGCAGAAGCTGGAAATAGTTTTAAACGAAACAACACGTATTAGCGTTGTTCCTGTGATGTATCTAATCGATCCTTACTCATCTATCATGTTATTTGACGTTTGGACGGACTCCAGTAACTCTGATGAGAGATTCAAAGTTCTCGGACGCAGCTGAAGCTGGAAATAGTTTTAAATGAAACAACACGTATTAGCGTTGTTCCTGTGATGTATCTAATCGACCCTTACTCATCTATCATGTTATTTGGCGTTTCTTTGGACTCCAGTAGCTCTGATGTGAGATACGACGTTTTCGGACGCAGCAGAAGCTGGAAATAGTTTTAAACGAAACAACACGCATTAGCGTTGTTCCTGTGATGTATCTAATCGATCCTTACTCATCTATCATGTTATTTGACGTTTGGACGGACTCCAGTAACTCTGATGTGAGATACGACGTTTTCGGACGCAGCAGTAGCTGGAAATAGTTTTAAACGAAACAACACGCATTAGCGTTGTTCCTGTGATGTATCTAACGATCCTTACTTATCTATCATGTTATTTGACGTTAGGATGGACTCCAGTAACCCTGACGTGAGATACGATGTTCTCGGACGCAGCAGAAGCTGGAAATAGTTTTAAAAGAAACAACACGCATTAGCGTTGTTCCTGTGTAGTATCTAATCGATCCTTACTCATCTATCATGTTATTTGGCGTTTCGATGGACTTCAGTAACTCTGATGTAATATACGACGTTTTCGGACGCAGCAGCAGCTGGAAATAATTTTAAACGAAACAACACATATTAGCGTTATTCCTGTGATGTACATAATCGATCCTTACTCATCTATCATGTTATTTGACGTTTGGACGGACTCCAGTAACTCTGATGTGAGATACAAAGTTATCGGACGCAGCAGAAGCTGGAAATAGTTTTGAACGAAACAACACGTATTAGCGTTGTTCCTGTGCTGTATCTAATCGATCCTTACTTATCTATCATGTTATTTGACGTTTGGATGAACTACAGTAACTCTAATGTGAGATACGAAATTTTCGGACGCAGCAGAAGCTGGAAATAGTTTTGAACGAAACAACACGTATTAGCGTCGTTCCTGTGATGTATCTAAACGATCCTTACTTATCTAACATGTTATTTGACGTTTGGATGGACTCCAGTAAGTCTGATGTGAGATACAAAGTTTTTGGACGCAGCAGGAGCTGGAAATAGTTTTAAACGAAACAACACGTATTAGCGTTGTTCCTGTGCTGTATCTAATCGATCCTTACTCATATATCATGTTATTTGGCGTTTCGATGGACTCCAGTAGCTCTGATGTGAGATACGACGTTTTCGGACGCAGCAGAAGCTGGAAAGAGTTTTAAATGAAACAACACGCATTAGCGTTGTTCTTGTGATATATCTAATCGATCCTTACTTATCTATCATGTTATTTGACGTTTGGATGGACTCCAGTAAACCTGACGTGAGATACGATGCTCTCGGACGCAGCATAAGCTGGAAATAGTTTTAAACGAAACAACACGCATTAGCGTTGTTCCTGTGATGTATCTAATCGATCCTTACTTATCTATCATGTTATTTGACGTTTGGATGGACTCCAGTAAACCTGACGTGAGATACGATGTTCTCGGACGCAGCATAAGCTGGAAATAGTTTTAAACGAAACAACACGTATTAGCGTTGTTCCTGTGATGTATCTAATCGATCCTTACTCATCTATCATGTTATTTGACGTTTGGACGGACTCCAGTAACTCTGATGAGAGATTCAAAGTTCTCGGACGCAGTAGAAGCTGGAAATAGTTTTAAACGAAACAACACGTATTAGCGTTGTTCCTGTGCTGTATCTAATCGATCCTTACTCATATATCATGTTACTTGGCGTTTCGATGGACTCCAGTAGCTCTGATGTGAGATACGACGTTTTCGGACGCAGCAGAAGCTGGAAATAGTTTTAAACGAAACAACACGTATTAGCGTTGTTCCTGTGATGTATCTAATCGATCCTTACTCATCTATCATGTTATTTGACGTTTGGACGGACTCCAGTAACTCTGATGAGAGATTCAAAGTTCTCGGACGCAGCTGAAGCTGGAAATAGTTTTAAATGAAACAACACGTATTAGCGTTGTTCCTGTGATGTATCTAATCGACCCTTACTCATCTATCATGTTATTTGGCGTTTCTTTGGACTCCAGTAGCTCTGATGTGAGATACGACGTTTTCGGACGCAGCAGAAGCTGGAAATAGTTTTAAACGAAACAACACGCATTAGCGTTGTTCCTGTGATGTATCTAATCGATCCTTACTCATCTATCATGTTATTTGGCGTTTCGATGGACTCCAGTAACTTTGATGTGAGATACAAAGTTTTTGGACACAGCAGGAGCTGGAAATAGTTTTAAACGAAACAACACGTATTAGCGTTGTTCCTGTGATGTATCTAATCGATCCTTACTCATCTATCATGTTATTTGACGTTTGGACGGACTCCAGTAACTCTGATGAGAGATTCAAAGTTCTCGGACGCAGTAGAAGCTGGAAATAGTTTCAAACGAAACAACACGTATTAGCGTTGTTCCTGTGCTGTATCTAATCGATCCTTACTCATCTATCATGTTATTTGGCGTTTCGATGGACTCCAGTAGCTCTGATGTGAGATACGACGTTTTCGGACGCAGCAGAAGCAGGAAATAGTTTTAAACGAAACAACACGCATTAGCGTTGTTCCTGTGATGTATCTAATCGATCCTTACTCATCTATCATGTTATTTGACGTTTGGGCGGACTCCAGTAACTCTGATGAGAGATACAAAGTTCTCGGACGCAGTAGAAGCTGGAAATAGTTTTGAACGAAACAACACGTATTAGCGTTATTCCTGTGATGTATCTAAACGATCCTTACTTATCTAACATGTTATTTGACGTTTGGATGGACTCCAGTAAGTCTGATGTGAGATACAAAGTTTTTGGACACAGCAGGAGCTGGAATTAGTTTTAAACGAAACAACAAGTATTTGGACGCAGCAGGAGCTGGAAATAGTTTTAAACGAAACAACACGTATTAGCGTTGTTCCTGTGATGTATCTAAACGATCCTTACTCATCTATCATGTTATTTGACGTTTGGACGGACTCCAGTAACTCTGATGTGAGATACAAAGTTCTCGGACGCAGCAGGAGCTGGAAATAGTTTTAAACAAAACAACACGTATTAGCGTTGTTCCTGTGCTATATCTAATCGATCCTTACTCATATATCATGTTACTTGGCGTTTCGATGGACTCCAGTAGCTCTTATGTGAGATACGACGTTTTCGGACGCTGGAAATAGTTTTAAACGAAACAACACGTATTAGCGTTGTTCCTGTGATGTATCTAATCGATCCTTACTCATCTATCATGTTATTTGACGTTTGGACGGACTCCAGTAACTCTGATGAGAGATTCAAAGTTCTCGGACGCAGTAGAAGCTGGAAATAGTTTCAAACGAAACAACACGTATTAGCGTTGTTCCTGTGCTGTATCTAATCGATCCTTACTCATACATCATGTTACTTGGCGTTTCGATGGACTCCAGTAGCTCTGATGTGAGATACGACGTTTTCGGACGCAGCAGAAGCTGGAAATAGTTTTATACGAAACAACACGCATTAGCGTTGTTCCTGTGATGTATCTAATCGATCCTTACTCATCTATCATGTTATTTGGCGTTTCGATGGACTCCAGTAACTTTGATGTGAGATACAAAGTTTTTGGACGCAGCAGGAGCTGGAAATAGTTTTAAACGAAACAACACGTATTAGCGTTGTTCCTGTGATGTATCTAAACGATCCTTACTCATCTATCATGTTATTTGACGTTTGGACGGACTCCAGTAACTCTGTTGTGAGATACAAAGTTCTCGGACGCAGCAGGAGCTGGAAATAGTTTTAAACGAAACAACACGTATTAGCGTTGTTCCTGTGCTCTATCTAATCGATCCTTACTCATATATCATGTTACTTGGCGTTTCGATGGACTCCAGTAGCTCTTATGTGAGATAAGACGTTTTCGGACGCAGCAGAAGCTGGAAATAGTTTTAAACGAAACAACACGCATTAGCGTTGTTCCTGTGATGTATCTATTCGATCCTTACTTATCTATCATGTTATTTGACGTTTCGATGGACTCCAGTAACTCTGATGTGAGATACGAAGTTTTCGGACGCAGCAGAAGCTGGAAATAGTTTTAAACGAAACAACACGCATTAGCGATGTTCCTGTGATGTATCTAAACGATCCTTACTCATCTATCATGTTATTTGACGTTTGGACGGACTCCAGTAACTCTGATGTGAGATACAAAGTTCTCGGACGCAGCAGAAGCTGGAAATAATTTTGAACGAAACAACACGTATTAGCGTTGTTCCTGTGATGTATCTAAACGATCCTTACTTATCTAACATGTTATTTAACGTTTGGATGGACTCCAGTAAGTCTGATGTGAGATACAAAGTTTTTGGACGCAGCAGGAGCTGGAAATAGTTTTAAACGAAACAACACGTATTAGCGTTGTTCCTGTGCTGTATCTAATCGATCCTTTCTTATCTATCATGTTATTTAACGTTTGGATGGACTCCAGTAACCCTGACTTGAGATACGATGTTCTCGGACGCAGCAGAAGCTGGAAATAGTTTTAAACGAAACAACACGCATTAGCGTTGTTCCTATGATGTATCTAATCGATCCTTACTCATCTATCATGTTATTTGGCGTTTCGATGGACTCCAGTAACTTAGATGTGAGATACGAAGTTCTCGGACGCAGCTGAAGCTAGAAACAGTTTTAAACGAAACAACACGTATTAGCGTTGTTCCTGTGATGTATCTAATCGATCCTGCTTCCGAAAACGTCGTATCTCACATCAGAGTTACTGGAGTCCATCGAAACGCCAAATAACATGATATATGAGTAAGGATAGTTTAGATACATCACAGGAACATCGCTAATAGGTTTTGTTTCGTTTAAAACTATTTCCAGCTTCTGCTGCGTCCGAAAACGTCGTATCTCACATCACAGTTACTGGAGTCCATCGAAACGTCAAATAACATGATAGAAAAGTAAGGATTGTTTAGATACATCACAGGAACAACGCTAATAGGTGTTGTTTCGTTGAATACTATTTCCAGCTTCTGCTGCGTCCGAAATCTTTGTATCTTACCTCAGAGTTACTGGAGTCCATCCAAACGTCAAATAACATGTTAGATAAGTAAGGATCGTTTAGATACATCACAGGAACAACGCTAATAGGTGTTGTTTCGTTGAATACTATTTCCAGCTTCTGCTGCGTCCGAAATCTTTGTATCTCTCATCAGAGTTACTGGAGTCCATCCAAACGTCAAATAACATGATAGATGAGTAAGGATCGATTAGATACATCACAGGAACAACGCTAATACGTGTTGTTTCGTTTAAAACTATTTCCAGCTTCTGCTGCGTCCGAAAACGTCGTATCTCACATCAGAGTTACTGGAGTCCATCGAAACGCCAAATAACATGATATATGAGTAAGGATCGTTTAGATACATCACAGGAACAACGCTAATACGTGTTGTTTCGTTCAAAATTATTTCCAGCTTCTACTGCGTCCGAGAACTTTGTATCTCTCATCAGAGTTACTTGAGTCCGTCTAAACGTCAAATAACATGATAGATGAGTAAGGATCGATTAGATACATCACAGGAACAACGCTAATACGTGTTGCTTCATTTAAAACTATTTCCAGCTTCAGCTGCGTCCGAGAACTTCGTATCTCACATCAAAGTTACTGGAGTCCATCGAAACGCCAAATAACATGATAGATGAGTAAGGATCGATTGGATACATCACAGGAACAACGCTAATGCGTGTTGTTTCGTTTAAAACTATTTCCAGCTTATGCTGCGTCCGAGAACTTTGTATCTCACATCAGAGTTACTGGAGTCCGTCCAAACGTCAAATAACATGATAGATGAGTAAGGATCGATTAGATACATCACAGGAACAACGCTAATACCTGTTGTTTCGTTTAAAACGATTTCCAGCTTCTGCTGCGTCCGAGAACTTCGTATCTCACGTCAGGGTTACTGGAGTCCATCCAAACGTCAAATAACATGATAGATAAGTAAGGATCGATTAGATACATCACAGGAACAACGCTAATGCGTGTTGTTTCGTTTAAAACTATTTCTAGCTTCAGATGCGTCAGAGAACTTCGTATCTCACATCTAAGTTACTGGAGTCCACCGAAACGTCAAATAACATAGTAGCTAAGTAAGGTTCGATTAGATACATCACAGGAACAACGCTAATGCGTGTTGTTTCGTTCAAAACTATTTCCAGCTTCTGCTGCGTCCAAAAACTTTGTATCTCACATCAGAGTTACTGGAGTCCATCCAAACGTAAAATAATATGATAGATGAGTAAGGATCGATTAGATATATCACAGGAACAACGCTAATACGTGGTGTTTCGTTTAAAACTATTTCCAGCTTCTGCTGCGTCCGAAAATTTCGTATCTCACATTAGAGTTACTGGAGTCCATCCAAACGTCAAATAACATGATAGATGAGTAAGGATCGATTAGATACATCATAGGGACAACGCTAATGCGTGTTGTTTCGTTTAAAACTATTTCCAGCTTCTGCTGCGTCCGAAAACGTCGTATCTCACATCAGAGCTACTGGAGTCCGTCCAAACGTCAAATAACATGATAGATGAGTAAGGATCGTGTAGATACATCACAGGAACATCGCTAATGCGTGTTGTTTCGTTTAAAACTATTTCCAGCTTCTGCTGCGTCCGAGAACTTCGTATCTCACATCAGAGTTACTGGAGTCCATCGAAACGTCAAATAACATGATAGATAAGTAAGGATCGATTAGATATATCACAGGAACAACGCTAATACGTGGTGTTTCGTTTAGAACTATTTCCAGCTTCTGCTGCGTCCGAGAACTTCGTATCTCACATTAGAGTTACTGGAGTCCATCCAAACGTCAAATAACATGATAGATAAGTAAGGATCTATTAGATACAGCACAGGAACAACGCTAATACGTGTTGTTTCGTTCAAAACTATTTATAGCTTCTGCTGCTTCCGATAACTTTGTATTTCACATCAGAGTTACTGGAGTCCGTCAAAACGTCAAATAACATGATAGATGAGTAAGGATCGATTATGTACATCACAGGAATAACGATAATATGTGTTATTTCGTTTAAAACTATTTCCAGCTGCTGCTGCGTCCGAAAACGTCGTATATCACATCAGAGTTACTGGAGTCTATCGAAACGCCAAATAACATGATAGATGAGTAAGGATCGATTAGATACTACACAGGAACAACGCTAATGCGTGTTGTTTCGTTTAAAACTATTTCCAGCTTCTGCTGCGTCCGAGAACATCGTATCTCACGTCAGGGTTACTGGAGTCCATCCAAACGTCAAATAACATGTTAGATAAGTAAGGATCGTTTAGATACATCACAGGAACAACGCTAATACGTGTTGTTTCGTTTAAAACTATTTCCAGCTCCTGCTGCGTCCAAAAACTTTGTATCTCACATCAGAGTTACTGGAGTCCATCGAAACGTCAAATAACATGATAGATAAGTAAGGATCGATTAGATACAGCACAGGAACAAAGCTAATACGTGTTGTTTCGTTCAAAATTATTTCCAGCTTCTGCTGTGTCCGAGAACTTTGTATCTCACATCAGAGTTACTGGAGTCCGTCCAAACGTCAAATAACATGATAGATGAGTAAGGATCGTTTAGATACATCACAGGAACAACGCTAATGCGTGTTGTTTCGTTTAAAACTATTTCCAGCTTCTGCTGCGTCCGAAAACGTCGTATCTCACATCAGAGCTACTGGAGTCCATCGAAACGCCAAATAACATGATAGATGAGTAAAGATCGATTAGATACATCACAAGAACAACGCTAATACGTGTTGTTTCGTTTAAAACTATTTCCAGCTTCAGCTGCGTCCGAGAACTTCGTATCTCACATCAAAGTTACTGGAGTTCATCGAAACGCCAAATAACATGATAGATGAGTAAGGATCGATTAGATACAGCACAGGAACAACGCTAATGCGTGTTGTTTCGTTTAAAACTATTTCCAGCTTATGCTGCGTCCGAGAACTTTGTATCTCACATCAGAGTTACTGGAGTCCGTCCAAACGTCAAATAACATGATAGATGAGTAAGGATCGATTAGATACATCACAGGAACAACGCTAATACCTGTTGTTTCGTTTAAAACGATTTCCAGCTTCTGCTGCGTCCGAGAACTTCGTATCTCACGTCAGGGTTACTGGAGTCCATCCAAACGTCAAATAACATGATAGATAAGTAAGGATCGATTAGATACATCACAGGAACAACGCTAATGCGTGTTGTTTCGTTTAAAACTATTTCTAGCTTCAGATGCGTCAGAGAACTTCGTATCTCACATCTAAGTTACTGGAGTCCACCGAAACGTCAAATAACATAGTAGCTAAGTAAGGTTCGATTAGATACATCACAGGAACAACGCTAATGCGTGTTGTTTCGTTCAAAACTATTTCCAGCTTCTGCTGCGTCCAAAAACTTTGTATCTCACATCAGAGTTACTGGAGTCCATCCAAACGTAAAATAATATGATAGATGAGTAAGGATCGATTAGATATATCACAGGAACAACGCTAATACGTGGTGTTTCGTTTAAAACTATTTCCAGCTTCTGCTGCGTCCGAAAATTTCGTATCTCACATTAGAGTTACTGGAGTCCATCCAAACGTCAAATAACATGATAGATGAGTAAGAATCGATTAGATACATCATAGGGACAACGCTAATGCGTGTTGTTTCGTTTAAAACTATTTCCAGCTTCTGCTGCGTCCGAAAACGTCGTATCTCACATCAGAGCTACTGGAGTCCGTCCAAACGTCAAATAACATGATAGATGAGTAAGGATCGTGTAGATACATCACAGGAACATCGCTAATGCGTGTTGTTTCGTTTAAAACTATTTCCAGCTTCTGCTGCGTCCGAGAACTTCGTATCTCACATCAGAGTTACTGGAGTCCATCGAAACGTCAAATAACATGATAGATAAGTAAGGATCGATTAGATATATCACAGGAACAACGCTAATACGTGGTGTTTCGTTTAGAACTATTTCCAGCTTCTGCTGCGTCCGAGAACTTCGTATCTCACATTAGAGTTACTGGAGTCCATCCAAACGTCAAATAACATGATAGATAAGTAAGGATCTATTAGATACAGCACAGGAACAACGCTAATACGTGTTGTTTCGTTCAAAACTATTTATAGCTTCTGCTGCTTCCGATAACTTTGTATTTCACATCAGAGTTACTGGAGTCCGTCAAAACGTCAAATAACATGATAGATGAGTAAGGATCGATTATGTACATCACAGGAATAACGATAATATGTGTTATTTCGTTTAAAACTATTTCCAGCTGCTGCTGCGTCCGAAAACGTCGTATATCACATCAGAGTTACTGGAGTCTATCGAAACGCCAAATAACATGATAGATGAGTAAGGATCGATTAGATACTACACAGGAACAACGCTAATGCGTGTTGTTTCGTTTAAAACTATTTCCAGCTTCTGCTGCGTCCGAGAACATCGTATCTCACGTCAGGGTTACTGGAGTCCATCCAAACGTCAAATAACATGTTAGATAAGTAAGGATCGTTTAGATACATCACAGGAACAACGCTAATACGTGTTGTTTCGTTTAAAACTATTTCCAGCTCCTGCTGCGTCCAAAAACTTTGTATCTCACATCAGAGTTACTGGAGTCCATCGAAACGTCAAATAACATGATAGATAAGTAAGGATCGATTAGATACAGCACAGGAACAAAGCTAATACGTGTTGTTTCGTTCAAAATTATTTCCAGCTTCTGCTGTGTCCGAGAACTTTGTATCTCACATCAGAGTTACTGGAGTCCGTCCAAACGTCAAATAACATGATAGATGAGTAAGGATCGTTTAGATACATCACAGGAACAACGCTAATGCGTGTTGTTTCGTTTAAAACTATTTCCAGCTTCTGCTGCGTCCGAAAACGTCGTATCTCACATCAGAGCTACTGGAGTCCATCGAAACGCCAAATAACATGATAGATGAGTAAAGATCGATTAGATACATCACAAGAACAACGCTAATACGTGTTGTTTCGTTTAAAACTATTTCCAGCTTCAGCTGCGTCCGAGAACTTCGTATCTCACATCAAAGTTACTGGAGTTCATCGAAACGCCAAATAACATGATAGATGAGTAAGGATCGATTAGATACAGCACAGGAACAACGCTAATGCGTGTTGTTTCGTTTAAAACTATTTCCAGCTTATGCTGCGTCCGAGAACTTTGTATCTCACATCAGAGTTACTGGAGTCCGTCCAAACGTCAAATAACATGATAGATGAGTAAGGATCGATTAGATACATCACAGGAACAACGCTAATACCTGTTGTTTCGTTTAAAACGACTTCCAGCTTCTGCTGCGTCCGAGAACTTCGTATCTCACGTCAGGTTTACTGGAGTCCATCCAAACGTCAAATAACATGATAGATAAGTAAGGATCGATTAGATACATCACAGGAACAACGCTAATGCGTGTTGTTTCGTTTAAAACTATTTCTAGCTTCAGATGCGTCAGAGAACTTCGTATCTCACATCTAAGTTACTGGAGTCCACCGAAACGTCAAATAACATAGTAGCTAAGTAAGGTTCGATTAGATACATCACAGGAACAACGCTAATGCGTGTTGTTTCGTTCAAAACTATTTCCAGCTTCTGCTGCGTCCAAAAACTTTGTATCTCACATCAGAGTTACTGGAGTCCATCCAAACGTAAAATAATATGATAGATGAGTAAGGATCGATTAGATATATCACAGGAACAACGCTAATACGTGGTGTTTCGTTTAAAACTATTTCCAGCTTCTGCTGCGTCCGAAAATTTCGTATCTCACATTAGAGTTACTGGAGTCCATCCAAACGTCAAATAACATGATAGATGAGTAAGAATCGATTAGATACATCATAGGGACAACGCTAATGCGTGTTGTTTCGTTTAAAACTATTTCCAGCTTCTGCTGCGTCCGAAAACGTCGTATCTCACATCAGAGCTACTGGAGTCCGTCCAAACGTCAAATAACATGATAGATGAGTAAGGATCGTGTAGATACATCACAGGAACATCGCTAATGCGTGTTGTTTCGTTTAAAACTATTTCCAGCTTCTGCTGCGTCCGAGAACTTCGTATCTCACATCAGAGTTATTGGAGTCCATCGAAACGTCAAATAACATGATAGATAAGTAAGGATCGATTAGATATATCACAGGAACAACGCTAATACGTGGTGTTTCGTTTAGAACTATTTCCAGCTTCTGCTGCGTCCGAGAACTTCGTATCTCACATTAGAGTTACTGGAGTCCATCCAAACGTCAAATAACATGATAGATAAGTAAGGATCTATTAGATACAGCACAGGAACAACGCTAATACGTGTTGTTTCGTTCAAAACTATTTATAGCTTCTGCTGCTTCCGATAACTTTGTATTTCACATCAGAGTTACTGGAGTCCGTCAAAACGTCAAATAACATGATAGATGAGTAAGGATCGATTATGTACATCACAGGAATAACGATAATATGTGTTATTTCGTTTAAAACTATTTCCAGCTGCTGCTGCGTCCGAAAACGTCGTATATCACATCAGAGTTACTGGAGTCTATCGAAACGCCAAATAACATGATAGATGAGTAAGGATCGATTAGATACTACACAGGAACAACGCTAATGCGTGTTGTTTCGTTTAAAACTATTTCCAGCTTCTGCTGCGTCCGAGAACATCGTATCTCACGTCAGGGTTACTGGAGTCCATCCAAACGTCAAATAACATGTTAGATAAGTAAGGATCGTTTAGATACATCACAGGAACAACGCTAATACGTGTTGTTTCGTTTAAAACTATTTCCAGCTCCTGCTGCGTCCAAAAACTTTGTATCTCACATCAGAGTTACTGGAGTCCATCGAAACGTCAAATAACATGATAGATAAGTAAGGATCGATTAGATACAGCACAGGAACAAAGCTAATACGTGTTGTTTCGTTCAAAATTATTTCCAGCTTCTGCTGTGTCCGAGAACTTTGTATCTCACATCAGAGTTACTGGAGTCCGTCCAAACGTCAAATAACATGATAGATGAGTAAGGATCGTTTAGATACATCACAGGAACAACGCTAATGCGTGTTGTTTCGTTTAAAACTATTTCCAGCTTCTGCTGCGTCCGAAAACGTCGTATCTCACATCAGAGCTACTGGAGTCCATCGAAACGCCAAATAACATGATAGATGAGTAAAGATCGATTAGATACATCACAAGAACAACGCTAATACGTGTTGTTTCGTTTAAAACTATTTCCAGCTTCAGCTGCGTCCGAGAACTTCGTATCTCACATCAAAGTTACTGGAGTTCATCGAAACGCCAAATAACATGATAGATGAGTAAGGATCGATTAGATACAGCACAGGAACAACGCTAATGCGTGTTGTTTCGTTTAAAACTATTTCCAGCTTATGCTGCGTCCGAGAACTTTGTATCTCACATCAGAGTTACTGGAGTCCGTCCAAACGTCAAATAACATGATAGATGAGTAAGGATCGATTAGATACATCACAGGAACAACGCTAATACCTGTTGTTTCGTTTAAAACGATTTCCAGCTTCTGCTGCGTCCGAGAACTTCGTATCTCACGTCAGGGTTACTGGAGTCCATCCAAACGTCAAATAACATGATAGATAAGTAAGGATCGATTAGATACATCACAGGAACAACGCTAATGCGTGTTGTTTCGTTTAAAACTATTTCTAGCTTCAGATGCGTCAGAGAACTTCGTATCTCACATCTAAGTTACTGGAGTCCACCGAAACGTCAAATAACATAGTAGCTAAGTAAGGTTCGATTAGATACATCACAGGAACAACGCTAATGCGTGTTGTTTCGTTCAAAACTATTTCCAGCTTCTGCTGCGTCCAAAAACTTTGTATCTCACATCAGAGTTACTGGAGTCCATCCAAACGTAAAATAATATGATAGATGAGTAAGGATCGATTAGATATATCACAGGAACAACGCTAATACGTGGTGTTTCGTTTAAAACTATTTCCAGCTTCTGCTGCGTCCGAAAATTTCGTATCTCACATTAGAGTTACTGGAGTCCATCCAAACGTCAAATAACATGATAGATGAGTAAGAATCGATTAGATACATCATAGGGACAACGCTAATGCGTGTTGTTTCGTTTAAAACTATTTCCAGCTTCTGCTGCGTCCGAAAACGTCGTATCTCACATCAGAGCTACTGGAGTCCGTCCAAACGTCAAATAACATGATAGATGAGTAAGGATCGTGTAGATACATCACAGGAACATCGCTAATGCGTGTTGTTTCGTTTAAAACTATTTCCAGCTTCTGCTGCGTCCGAGAACTTCGTATCTCACATCAGAGTTACTGGAGTCCATCGAAACGTCAAATAACATGATAGATAAGTAAGGATCGATTAGATATATCACAGGAACAACGCTAATACGTGGTGTTTCGTTTAGAACTATTTCCAGCTTCTGCTGCGTCCGAGAACTTCGTATCTCACATTAGAGTTACTGGAGTCCATCCAAACGTCAAATAACATGATAGATAAGTAAGGATCTATTAGATACAGCACAGGAACAACGCTAATACGTGTTGTTTCGTTCAAAACTATTTATAGCTTCTGCTGCTTCCGATAACTTTGTATTTCACATCAGAGTTACTGGAGTCCGTCAAAACGTCAAATAACATGATAGATGAGTAAGGATCGATTATGTACATCACAGGAATAACGATAATATGTGTTATTTCGTTTAAAACTATTTCCAGCTGCTGCTGCGTCCGAAAACGTCGTATATCACATCAGAGTTACTGGAGTCTATCGAAACGCCAAATAACATGATAGATGAGTAAGGATCGATTAGATACTACACAGGAACAACGCTAATGCGTGTTGTTTCGTTTAAAACTATTTCCAGCTTCTGCTGCGTCCGAGAACATCGTATCTCACGTCAGGGTTACTGGAGTCCATCCAAACGTCAAATAACATGTTAGATAAGTAAGGATCGTTTAGATACATCACAGGAACAACGCTAATACGTGTTGTTTCGTTTA
Source organism: Prosopocoilus inquinatus (assembly GCA_036172665.1). Classification (NCBI taxonomy): domain Eukaryota; kingdom Metazoa; phylum Arthropoda; class Insecta; order Coleoptera; family Lucanidae; genus Prosopocoilus; species Prosopocoilus inquinatus. The sequence continues at coordinate 44,963,290 of CM069871.1, read as the reverse complement.
AAACTATTTCCAGCTCCTGCTGCGTCCAAAAACTTTGTATCTCACATCAGAGTTACTGGAGTCCATCGAAACGTCAAATAACATGATAGATAAGTAAGGATCGATTAGATACAGCACAGGAACAAAGCTAATACGTGTTGTTTCGTTCAAAATTATTTCCAGCTTCTGCTGTGTCCGAGAACTTTGTATCTCACATCAGAGTTACTGGAGTCCGTCCAAACGTCAAATAACATGATAGATGAGTAAGGATCGTTTAGATACATCACAGGAACAACGCTAATGCGTGTTGTTTCGTTTAAAACTATTTCCAGCTTCTGCTGCGTCCGAAAACGTCGTATCTCACATCAGAGCTACTGGAGTCCATCGAAACGCCAAATAACATGATAGATGAGTAAAGATCGATTAGATACATCACAAGAACAACGCTAATACGTGTTGTTTCGTTTAAAACTATTTCCAGCTTCAGCTGCATCCGAGAACTTCGTATCTCACATCAAAGTTACTGGAGTCCATCGAAACGCCAAATAACATGATAGATGAGTAAGGATCGATTAGATACATCACAGGAACAACGCTAATGCGTGTTGTTTCGTTCAAAACTATTTCCAGCTTCTGCTGCGTCCAAAAACTTTGTATCTCACATCAGAGTTACTGGAGTCCATCCAAACGTAAAATAATATGATAGATGAGTAAGGATCGATTAGATATATCACAGGAACAACGCTAATACGTGGTGTTTCGTTTAAAACTATTTCCAGCTTCTGCTGCGTCCGAAAATTTCGTATCTCACATTAGAGTTACTGGAGTCCATCCAAACGTCAAATAACATGATAGATGAGTAAGGATCGATTAGATACATCATAGGGACAACGCTAATGCGTGTTGTTTCGTTTAAAACTATTTCCAGCTTCTGCTGCGTCCGAAAACGTCGTATCTCACATCAGAGCTACTGGAGTCCGTCCAAACGTCAAATAACATGATAGATGAGTAAGGATCGTGTAGATACATCACAGGAACATCGCTAATGCGTGTTGTTTCGTTTAAAACTATTTCCAGCTTCTGCTGCGTCCGAGAACTTCGTATCTCACATCAGAGTTACTGGAGTCCATCGAAACGTCAAATAACATGATAGATAAGTAAGGATCGATTAGATATATCACAGGAACAACGCTAATACGTGGTGTTTCGTTTAGAACTATTTCCAGCTTCTGCTGCGTCCGAGAACTTCGTATCTCACATTAGAGTTACTGGAGTCCATCGAAACGTCAAATAACATGATAGATAAGTAAGGATCGATTAGATACAGCACAGGAACAAAGCTAATACGTGTTGTTTCGTTCAAAATTATTTCCAGCTTCTGCTGTGTCCGAGAACTTTGTATCTCACATCAGAGTTACTGGAGTCCGTCCAAACGTCAAATAACATGATAGATGAGTAAGGATCGTTTAGATACATCACAGGAACAACGCTAATGCGTGTTGTTTCGTTTAAAACTATTTCCAGCTTCTGCTGCGTCCGAAAACGTCGTATCTCACATCAGAGCTACTGGAGTCCATCGAAACGCCAAATAACATGATAGATGAGTAAAGATCGATTAGATACATCACAAGAACAACGCTAATACGTGTTGTTTCGTTTAAAACTATTTCCAGCTTCAGCTGCGTCCGAGAACTTCGTATCTCACATCAAAGTTACTGGAGTTCATCGAAACGCCAAATAACATGATAGATGAGTAAGGATCGATTAGATACAGCACAGGAACAACGCTAATGCGTGTTGTTTCGTTTAAAACTATTTCCAGCTTATGCTGCGTCCGAGAACTTTGTATCTCACATCAGAGTTACTGGAGTCCGTCCAAACGTCAAATAACATGATAGATGAGTAAGGATCGATTAGATACATCACAGGAACAACGCTAATACCTGTTGTTTCGTTTAAAACGATTTCCAGCTTCTGCTGCGTCCGAGAACTTCGTATCTCACGTCAGGGTTACTGGAGTCCATCCAAACGTCAAATAACATGATAGATAAGTAAGGATCGATTAGATACATCACAGGAACAACGCTAATGCGTGTTGTTTCGTTTAAAACTATTTCTAGCTTCAGATGCGTCAGAGAACTTCGTATCTCACATCTAAGTTACTGGAGTCCACCGAAACGTCAAATAACATAGTAGCTAAGTAAGGTTCGATTAGATACATCACAGGAACAACGCTAATGCGTGTTGTTTCGTTCAAAACTATTTCCAGCTTCTGCTGCGTCCAAAAACTTTGTATCTCACATCAGAGTTACTGGAGTCCATCCAAACGTAAAATAATATGATAGATGAGTAAGGATCGATTAGATATATCACAGGAACAACGCTAATACGTGGTGTTTCGTTTAAAACTATTTCCAGCTTCTGCTGCGTCCGAAAATTTCGTATCTCACATTAGAGTTACTGGAGTCCATCCAAACGTCAAATAACATGATAGATGAGTAAGAATCGATTAGATACATCATAGGGACAACGCTAATGCGTGTTGTTTCGTTTAAAACTATTTCCAGCTTCTGCTGCGTCCGAAAACGTCGTATCTCACATCAGAGCTACTGGAGTCCGTCCAAACGTCAAATAACATGATAGATGAGTAAGGATCGTGTAGATACATCACAGGAACATCGCTAATGCGTGTTGTTTCGTTTAAAACTATTTCCAGCTTCTGCTGCGTCCGAGAACTTCGTATCTCACATCAGAGTTACTGGAGTCCATCGAAACGTCAAATAACATGATAGATAAGTAAGGATCGATTAGATATATCACAGGAACAACGCTAATACGTGGTGTTTCGTTTAGAACTATTTCCAGCTTCTGCTGCGTCCGAGAACTTCGTATCTCACATTAGAGTTACTGGAGTCCATCCAAACGTCAAATAACATGATAGATAAGTAAGGATCTATTAGATACAGCACAGGAACAACGCTAATACGTGTTGTTTCGTTCAAAACTATTTATAGCTTCTGCTGCTTCCGATAACTTTGTATTTCACATCAGAGTTACTGGAGTCCGTCAAAACGTCAAATAACATGATAGATGAGTAAGGATCGATTATGTACATCACAGGAATAACGATAATATGTGTTATTTCGTTTAAAACTATTTCCAGCTGCTGCTGCGTCCGAAAACGTCGTATATCACATCAGAGTTACTGGAGTCTATCGAAACGCCAAATAACATGATAGATGAGTAAGGATCGATTAGATACTACACAGGAACAACGCTAATGCGTGTTGTTTCGTTTAAAACTATTTCCAGCTTCTGCTGCGTCCGAGAACATCGTATCTCACGTCAGGGTTACTGGAGTCCATCCAAACGTCAAATAACATGTTAGATAAGTAAGGATCGTTTAGATACATCACAGGAACAACGCTAATACGTGTTGTTTCGTTTAAAACTATTTCCAGCTCCTGCTGCGTCCAAAAACTTTGTATCTCACATCAGAGTTACTGGAGTCCATCGAAACGTCAAATAACATGATAGATAAGTAAGGATCGATTAGATACAGCACAGGAACAAAGCTAATACGTGTTGTTTCGTTCAAAATTATTTCCAGCTTCTGCTGTGTCCGAGAACTTTGTATCTCACATCAGAGTTACTGGAGTCCGTCCAAACGTCAAATAACATGATAGATGAGTAAGGATCGTTTAGATACATCACAGGAACAACGCTAATGCGTGTTGTTTCGTTTAAAACTATTTCCAGCTTCTGCTGCGTCCGAAAACGTCGTATCTCACATCAGAGCTACTGGAGTCCATCGAAACGCCAAATAACATGATAGATGAGTAAAGATCGATTAGATACATCACAAGAACAACGCTAATACGTGTTGTTTCGTTTAAAACTATTTCCAGCTTCAGCTGCATCCGAGAACTTCGTATCTCACATCAAAGTTACTGGAGTCCATCGAAACGCCAAATAACATGATAGATGAGTAAGGATCGATTAGATACATCACAGGAACAACGCTAATGCGTGTTGTTTCGTTCAAAACTATTTCCAGCTTCTGCTGCGTCCAAAAACTTTGTATCTCACATCAGAGTTACTGGAGTCCATCCAAACGTAAAATAATATGATAGATGAGTAAGGATCGATTAGATATATCACAGGAACAACGCTAATACGTGGTGTTTCGTTTAAAACTATTTCCAGCTTCTGCTGCGTCCGAAAATTTCGTATCTCACATTAGAGTTACTGGAGTCCATCCAAACGTCAAATAACATGATAGATGAGTAAGGATCGATTAGATACATCATAGGGACAACGCTAATGCGTGTTGTTTCGTTTAAAACTATTTCCAGCTTCTGCTGCGTCCGAAAACGTCGTATCTCACATCAGAGCTACTGGAGTCCGTCCAAACGTCAAATAACATGATAGATGAGTAAGGATCGTGTAGATACATCACAGGAACATCGCTAATGCGTGTTGTTTCGTTTAAAACTATTTCCAGCTTCTGCTGCGTCCGAGAACTTCGTATCTCACATCAGAGTTACTGGAGTCCATCGAAACGTCAAATAACATGATAGATAAGTAAGGATCGATTAGATATATCACAGGAACAACGCTAATACGTGGTGTTTCGTTTAGAACTATTTCCAGCTTCTGCTGCGTCCGAGAACTTCGTATCTCACATTAGAGTTACTGGAGTCCATCCAAACGTCAAATAACATGATAGATAAGTAAGGATCTATTAGATACAGCACAGGAACAACGCTAATACGTGTTGTTTCGTTCAAAACTATTTATAGCTTCTGCTGCTTCCGATAACTTTGTATTTCACATCAGAGTTACTGGAGTCCGTCAAAACGTCAAATAACATGATAGATGAGTAAGGATCGATTATGTACATCACAGGAATAACGATAATATGTGTTATTTCGTTTAAAACTATTTCCAGCTGCTGCTGCGTCCGAAAACGTCGTATATCACATCAGAGTTACTGGAGTCTATCGAAACGCCAAATAACATGATAGATGAGTAAGGATCGATTAGATACTACACAGGAACAACGCTAATGCGTGTTGTTTCGTTTAAAACTATTTCCAGCTTCTGCTGCGTCCGAGAACATCGTATCTCACGTCAGGGTTACTGGAGTCCATCCAAACGTCAAATAACATGTTAGATAAGTAAGGATCGTTTAGATACATCACAGGAACAACGCTAATACGTGTTGTTTCGTTTAAAATTATTTCCAGCTCCTGCTGCGTCCAAAAACTTTGTATCTCACATCAGAGTTACTGGAGTCCATCGAAACGTCAAATAACATGATAGATAAGTAAGGATCGATTAGATACAGCACAGGAACAAAGCTAATACGTGTTGTTTCGTTCAAAATTATTTCCAGCTTCTGCTGTGTCCGAGAACTTTGTATCTCACATCAGAGTTACTGGAGTCCGTCCAAACGTCAAATAACATGATAGATGAGTAAGGATCGTTTAGATACATCACAGGAACAACGCTAATGCGTGTTGTTTCGTTTAAAACTATTTCCAGCTTCTGCTGCGTCCGAAAACGTCGTATCTCACATCAGAGCTACTGGAGTCCATCGAAACGCCAAATAACATGATAGATGAGTAAAGATAGATTAGATATATCACAAGAACAACGCTAATACGTGTTGTTTCGTTTAAAACTATTTCCAGCTTCAGCTGCATCCGAGAACTTCGTATCTCACATCAAAGTTACTGGAGTCCATCGAAACGCCAAATAACATGATAGATGAGTAAGGATCGATTAGATACATCACAGGAATAACGCTAATATGTGTTGTTTCGTTTAAAACTATTTCCAGCTGCTGCTGCGTCCGAAAACGTCGTATATCACATCAGAGTTGCTGGAGTCCATCGAAACGCCAAATAACATGATAGATGAGTAAGGATCGATTAGATACATCACAGGAACAACGCTAATGCGTGTTGTTTCGTTTAAAACTATTTCCAGCTTCTGCTGCGTCCGAGAACATCGTATCTCACGTCAGGGTTACTGGAGTCCATCCAAACGTCAAATAACATGTTAGATAAGTAAGGATCGTTTAGATACATCACAGGAACAACGCTAATACGTGTTGTTTCGTTTAAAACTATTTCCAGCTCCTGCTGCGTCCAAAAACTTTGTATCTCACATCAGACTTACTGGAGTCCATCCAAACGTTAAATAACATGTTAGATAAGTAAGGATCGTTTAGATACATCACAGGAACAACGCTAATACGTGTTGTTTCGTTCAAAATTATTTCCAGCTTCTGCTGCGTCCGAGAACTTTGTATCTCACATCAGAGTTACTGGAGTCCGTCCAAACGTCAAATAACATGATAGATGAGTAAGGATCGTTTAGATACATCACAGGAACATCGCTAATGCGTGTTGTTTCGTTTAAAACTATTTCCAGCTTCTGCTGCGTCCGAAAACTTCGTATCTCACATCAGAGTTACTGGAGTCCATCGAAACGTCAAATAACATGATAGATAAGTAAGGATCGATTAGATACAGCACAGGAACAGCGCTAATACGTGTTGTTTCGTTCAAAATTATTTCCAGCTTCTGCTGTGTCCGAGAACATTTTATCTCACATCAGAGTTACTGGAGTCCGTCCAAACGTCAAATACCATGATAGATGAGTAAGGATCGTTTAGATACATCACAGGAACAACGCTAATGCGTGTTGTTTCGTTTAAAACTATTTCCAGCTTCTGCTGCGTCCGAAAACGTCGTATCTCACATCAGAGCTACTGGAGTCCATCGAAACGCCAAATAACATGATAGATGAGTAAAGATCAATTAGATACATCACAGGAACAACGCTAATACGTATTGTTTCGTTTAAAACTATTTCCAGCTTCAGCTGCGTCCGAGAACTTCGTATCTCACATCAAAGTTACTGGAGTACATCGAAACGCCAAATAACATGATAGATGAGTAAGGATCGATTAGATAGAGCACAGGAACAACGCTAATACGTGTTGTTTCGTTTAAAACTATTTCCAGCTCCTGCTGCGTCCGAGAACTTTGTATCTCACATCAGAGTTTCTGGAGTCCGTCCAAACGTCAAATAACATGATAGATGTGTAAGGATCATTTAAATACATCACAGGAACAACGCTAATACGTGTTGTTTCGTTTAAAACTATTTCCAGCTCCTGCGGCGTCCAAAAACTTTGTATCTCACATCAAAGTTACTGGAGTCCATCGAAACGCCAAATAACATGATAGATGAGTAAGAATCGATTAGATACATCACAGGAACAACGCTAATGGGTGTTGTTTCGTTTAAAACTATTTCCAGCTTCTGCTGCGTCCGAAAACGTCGTATCTCACATCAGAGCTACTGGAGTCCATCGAAACGCCAAGTAACATGATATATGAGTAAGGATCGATTAGATAGAGCACAGGAACAACGCTAATACGTGTTGTTTCGTTTAAAACTATTTCCAGCTCCTGCTGCGTCCGAGAACTTTGTATCTCACATCAGAGTTGCTGGAGTCCATCCAAACGTCAAATAACATGATAGATGAGTAAGGATCGATTATGTACATCACAGGAATAACGCTAATATGTGTTGTTTCGTTTAAAACTATTTCCAGCTGCTGCTGCGTCCGAAAACGTCGTATATCACATCAGAGTTGCTGGAGTCCATCGAAACGCCAAATAACATGATAGATGAGTAAGGATCGATTAGATACATCACAGGAACAACGCTAATGCGTGTTGTTTCGTTTAAAACTATTTCCAGCTTCTGCTGCGTCCGAGAACATCGTATCTCACGTCAGGGTTACTGGAGTCCATCCAAACGTCAAATAACATGTTAGATAAGTAAGGATCGTTTAGATACATCACAGGAACAACGCTAATACGTGTTGTTTCGTTTAAAACTATTTCCAGCTCCTGCTGCGTCCAAAAACTTTGTATCTCACATCAGACTTACTGGAGTCCATCCAAACGTTAAATAACATGTTAGATAAGTAAGGATCGTTTAGATACATCACAGGAACAACGCTAATACGTGTTGTTTCGTTCAAAATTATTTCCAGCTTCTGCTGCGTCCGAGAACTTTGTATCTCACATCAGAGTTACTGGAGTCCGTCCAAACGTCAAATAACATGATAGATGAGTAAGGATCGTTTAGATACATCACAGGAACATCGCTAATGCGTGTTGTTTCGTTTAAAACTATTTCCAGCTTCTGCTGCGTCCGAAAACTTCGTATCTCACATCAGAGTTACTGGAGTCCATCGAAACGTCAAATAACATGATAGATAAGTAAGGATCGATTAGATACAGCACAGGAACAGCGCTAATACGTGTTGTTTCGTTCAAAATTATTTCCAGCTTCTGCTGTGTCCGAGAACATTGTATCTCACATCAGAGTTACTGGAGTCCGTCCAAACGTCAAATACCATGATAGATGAGTAAGGATCGTTTAGATACATCACAGGAACAACGCTAATGCGTGTTGTTTCGTTTAAAACTATTTCCAGCTTCTGCTGCGTCCGAAAACGTCGTATCTCACATCAGAGCTACTGGAGTCCATCGAAACGCCAAATAACATGATAGATGAGTAAAGATCAATTAGATACATCACAGGAACAACGCTAATACGTATTGTTTCGTTTAAAACTATTTCCAGCTTCAGCTGCGTCCGAGAACTTCGTATCTCACATCAAAGTTACTAGAGTACATCGAAACGCCAAATAACATGATAGATGAGTAAGGATCGATTAGATAGAGCACAGGAACAACGCTAATACGTGTTGTTTCGTTTAAAACTATTTCCAGCTCCTGCTGCGTCCGAGAACTTTGTATCTCACATCAGAGTTTCTGGAGTCCGTCCAAACGTCAAATAACATGATAGATGTGTAAGGATCATTTAAATACATCACAGGAACAACGCTAATACGTGTTGTTTCGTTTAAAACTATTTCCAGCTCCTGCGGCGTCCAAAAACTTTGTATCTCACATCAAAGTTACTGGAGTCCATCGAAACGCCAAATAACATGATAGATGAGTAAGAATCGATTAGATACATCACAGGAACAACGCTAATGGGTGTTGTTTCGTTTAAAACTATTTCCAGCTTCTGCTGCGTCCGAAAACGTCGTATCTCACATCAGAGCTACTGGAGTCCATCGAAACGCCAAGTAACATGATATATGAGTAAGGATCGATTAGATACAGCACAGGAACAACGCTAATACGTGTTGTTTCGTTTGAAACTATTTCCAGCTTCTACTGCGTCCGAGAACTTTGAATCTCTCATCAGAGTTACTGGAGTCCGTCCAAACGTCAAATAACATGATAGATGAGTAAGGATCGATTAGATACATCACAGGAACAACGCTAATACGTGTTGTTTCGTTTAAAACTATTTCCAGCTCCTGCTGCGTCCAAAAACTTTGTATCTCACATCAAAGTTACTGGAGTCCATCGAAACGCCAAATAACATGATAGATGAGTAAGGATCGATTAGATACATCACAGGAACAACGCTAATGCGTGTTGTTTCGTTTAAAACTATTTCCAGCTTCTGCTGCGTCCGAAAACGTCGTATCTCACATCAGAGCTACTGGAGTCCATCGAAACGCCAAGTAACATGATGTATGAGTAAGGATCGATTAGATACAGCACAGGAACAACGCTAATACGTGTTGTTTCGTTCAAAATTATTTCCAGCTTCTGCTGCGTCCGAGAACTTTGTATCTCACATCAGAGTTACTGGAGTCCGTCCAAACGTCAAATAACATGATAGATGAGTAAGGATCGTTTAGATACATCACAGGAACATCGCTAATGCGTGTTGTTTCGTTTAAAACTATTTCCAGCTTCTGCTGCGTCCGAAAACTTCGTATCTCACATCTGAGTTACTGGAGTCCATCGAAACGTCAAATAACATGATAGATAAGTAAGGATCGATTAGATACAGCACAGGAACAACGCTAATACGTGTTGTTTCGTTCAAAATTATTTCCAGCTTCTGCTGTGTCCGAGAACATTGTATCTCACATCAGAGTTACTGGAGTCCGTCCAAACGTCAAATACCATGATAGATGAGTAAGGATCGTTTAGATACATCACAGGAACAACGCTAATGCGTGTTGTTTCGTTTAAAACTATTTCCAGCTTCTGCTGCGTCCGAAAACGTCGTATCTCACATCAGAGCTACTGGAGTCCATCGAAACGCCAAATAACATGATAGATGAGTAAAGATCAATTAGATACATCACAGGAACAACGCTAATACGTATTGTTTCGTTTAAAACTATTTCCAGCTTCAGCTGCGTCCGAGAACTTCGTATCTCACATCAAAGTTACTGGAGTACATCGAAACGCCAAATAACATGATAGATGAGTAAGGATCGATTAGATAGAGCACAGGAACAACGCTAATACGTGTTGTTTCGTTTAAAACTATTTCCAGCTCCTGCTGCGTCCGAGAACTTTGTATCTCACATCAGAGTTTCTGGAGTCCGTCCAAACGTCAAATAACATGATAGATGTGTAAGGATCGTTTAAATACATCACAGGAACAACGCTAATACGTGTTGTTTCGTTTAAAACTATTTCCAGCTCCTGCGGCGTCCAAAAACTTTGTATCTCACATCAAAGTTACTGGAGTCCATCGAAACGCCAAATAACATGATAGATGAGTAAGAATCGATTAGATACATCACAGGAACAACGCTAATGCGTGTTGTTTCGTTTAAAACTATTTCCAGCTTCTGCTGCGTCCGAAAACGTCGTATCTCACATCAGAGCTACTGGAGTCCATCGAAACTCCAAGTAACATGATATATGAGTAAGGATCGATTAGATACAGCACAGGAACAACGCTAATTCGTGTTGTTTCGTTTGAAACTATTTCCAGCTTCTACTGCGTCCGAGAACTTTGAATCTCTCATCAGAGTTACTGGAGTCCGTCCAAACGTCAAATAACATGATAGATGAGTAAGGATCGATTAGATACATCACAGGAACAACGCTAATACGTGTTGTTTCGTTTAAAACTATTTCCAGCTCCTGCTGCGTCCAAAAACTTTGTATCTCACATCAAAGTTACTGGAGTTCATCGAAACGCCAAATAACATGATAGATGAGTAAGGATCGATTAGATACATCACAGGAACAACGCTAATGCGTGTTGTTTCGTTTAAAACTATTTCCAGCTTCTGCTGCGTCCGAAAACGTCGTATCTCACATCAGAGCTACTGGAGTCCATCGAAACGCCAAGTAACATGATGTATGAGTAAGGATCGATTAGATACAGCACAGGAACAACGCTAATACGTGTTGTTTCGTTTGAAACTATTTCCAGCTTCTACTGGGTCCGAGAACTTTGAATCTCTCATCAGAGATACTGGAGTCCGTCCAAACGTCAAATAACATGATAGATGAGTAAGGATCGATTAGATACATCACAGGAACAACGCTAATACGTGTTGTTTCGTTTAAAACTATTTCCAGCTTCTGCTGCGTCCGAAAACGTCGTATCTCACATAAGAGCTACTGGAGTCCATCGAAACGCCAAGTAACATGATATATGAGTAAGCATCGATTAGATACAGCACAGGAACAACGCTAATACGTGTTGTTTCGTTTAAAACTATTTCCAGCTCCTGCTGCGTCCGAGTACTTTGTATCTCACATCAGAGTTACTGGAGTCTGTCCAAACGTCAAATAACATGATAGATGAGTAAGGATCGTTTAGATACATCACAGGAACAACGCTAATACGTGTTGTTTCGTTTAAAACTATTTCCAGCTCCTGCTGCGTCCAAAAACTTTGTATCTCACATCAGACTTACTGGATTCCATCCAAACGTCAAATAACATGTTAGATAAGTAAGGATCGTTTAGATACATCACAGGAACAACGCTAATACGTGTTGTTTCGTTCAAAACTATTTCCAGCTTCTACTGCGTCCGAGAACTTTGAATCTCTCATCAGAGTTACTGGAGTCCGTCCAAACGTCAATTAACATGATAGATGAGTAAGGATCGATTAGATACATCACAGGAACAACGCTAATACGTGTTGTTTCGTTTAAAACTATTTCCAGCTCCTGCTGCGTCCCAAAACTTTATATCTCACATCAGACTTACTGGAGTCCATCCAAACGTCAAATAACATGTTAGATAAGTAAGGATCCTTTAGATACATCACAGGAACAACGCTAATAGGTGTTGTTTCGTTCAAAACTATATCCAGCTTCTGCTGCGTCCGAAATCTTTGTATCTCTCATCAGAGATACTGGAGTCCATCCAAACGTCAAATAACATGATAGATGAGTAAGGATCGATTAGATACATCACAGGAACAACGCTAATACGTGTTGTTTCGTTTAAAACTATTTCCAGCTCCTGCTGCGTCCCAAAACTTTGTATCTCACATCAGACTTACTGGAGTCCATCCAAACGTCAAATAACATGTTAGATAAGTAAGGATCCTTTAGATACATCACAGGAACAACGCTAGTAGGTGTTGTTTCGTTCAAAATTATTTCCAGCTTCTGCTGCGTCCGAGAACTTTGTATCTCACATCAGAGTTACTGGAGTCCATCCAAACGTCAAATAACATGATAGATGAGTAAGGATCGTTTAGATACATCACAGGAACAACGCTAATACGTGTTGTTTCGTTTAAAACTATTTAGAGCTCCTGCTGCGTCCAAAAACTTTGTATCTCACATCAGACTTACTGGAGTCCATCCAAATGTCAAATAACATGTTAGATAAGTAAGGATCGTTTAGATACATCACAGGAACGACGCTAATACGTGTTGTTTCGTTCAAAACTATTTCCAGCTTCTGCTGCGTCCGAAAATTTCGTATCTCACATTAGAGTTACTGGAGTTCATCCAAACGTCAAATAACATGATAGATAAGTAAGGATCGATTAGATACAGCACAGGAACAACGCTAATACGTGTTGTTTCGTTCAAAACTATTTCCAGCTTCTGCTGCGTCCGATAACATTGTATCTCACATCAGAGTTACTGGAGTCCGTCCAAACGTCAAATAACATGATAGATGAGTAAGGATCGATTAGATACATCACAGGAACAACGCTAATACGTGTTGTTTCGTTTAAAACTATTTCCAGCTTCTGCTGCGTCCGAAAACGTCGTATCTCACATCAGAGTTACTGGAGTCCATCGAAACGTCAAATAACATGATAGATAAGTAAGGATCGATTAGATACAGCACAGGAACAACGCTAATACGTGTTGTTTCGTTTAAAACTATTTCCAGCTCCTGCTGCGTCCAAAAACTTTGTATCTCACATCAGACTTACTGGAGTCCATCCAAACGTTAAATAACATGTTAGATAAGTAATGATCGTTTAGATACATCACAGGAACAACGCTAATACGTGTTGTTTCGTTCAAAATTATTTCCAGCTTCTGCTGCGTCCGAGAACTTTGTATCTCACATCAGAGTTACTGGAGTCCGTCCAAACGTCAAATAACATGATAGATGAGTAAGGATCGTTTAGATACATCACAGGAACATCGCTAATGCGTGTTGTTTCGTTTAAAACTATTTCCAGCTTCTGCTGCGTCCGAAAACTTCGTATCTCACATCAAAGTTACTGGAGTCCATCGAAACGCCAAATAACATGATAAATGAGTAAGGATCGATTAGATAAATCACAGGAACAACGCTAATGCGTGTTGTTTCGTTTAAAACTATTTCCAGCTTCTGCTGCGTCCGAAAGAGTCGTATCTCACATAAGAGCTACTGGAGTCCATCGAAACGCCAAGTAACATGATAGATGAGTAAGGATCGATTAGATACAGCACAGGAACAACGCTAATACGTGTTGTTTCGTTTAAAACTATTTCCAGCTCCTGCTGCGTCCGAGAACTTTGTATCTCACATCAGAGTTACTGGAGTCTGTCCAAACGTCAAATAACATGATAGATGAGTAAGGATCGTTTAGATACATCACAGGAACAACGCTAATACGTGTTGTTTCGTTTAAAACTATTTCCAGCTCCTGCTGCGTCCAAAAACTTTGTATCTCACATCAGACTTACTGGAGTCCATCCAAACGTCAAATAACATGTTAGATAAGTAAGGATCGTTTAGATACATCACAGGAACAACGCTAATACGTGTTGTTTCGTTAAAAACTATTTCCAGCTTCTACTGCGTCCGAGAACTTTGAATATCTCATCAGAGTTACTGGAGCCCGTCCAAACGTCAAATAACATGATAGATGAGTAAGGATCGATTAGATACATCACAGGAACAACGCTAATACGTGTTGTATCGTTTAAAACTATTTCCAGCTTCTGCTGCGTCCGAAAACTTCGTATCTCACATCAGAGTTACTGGAGTCCATCGAAACGTCAAATAACATGATAGATAAGTAAGGATCGATTAGATACAGCACAGGAACAACGCTAATACGTGTTGTTTCGTTTAAAACTATTTCCAGCTCCTGCTGCGTCCCAAAACTTTGTATCTCACATCAGACTTACTGGAGTCCATCCAAACGTCAAATAACATGTTAGATAAGTAAGGATCGTTTAGATACATCACAGGAACAACGCTAATACGTGTTGTTTCGTTCAAAACTATTTCCAGCTTCTGCTGCGTCCGAAAATTTCGTATCTCACATTAGAGTTACTGGAGTTCATCCAAACGTCAAATAACATGATAGATAAGTAAGGATCGATTAGATACAGCACAGGAACAACGCTAATACGTGTTGTTTCGTTTAAAACTATTTCCAGCTCCTGCTGCGTCCAAAAACTTTGTATCTCACATCAGACTTACTGGATTCCATCCAAACGTCAAATAACATGTTAGATAAGTAAGGATCGTTTAGATACATCACAGGAACAACGCTAATACGTGTTGTTTCCTTCAAAACTATTTCCAGCTTCTACTGCGTCCGAGAACTTTGAATCTCTCATCAGAGATACTGGAGTCCGTCCAAACGTCAATTAACATGATAGATGAGTAAGGATCGATTAGATATATCACAGGAACAACGCTAATACGTGTTGTTTCGTTTAAAACTATTTCCAGCTCCTGCTGCGTCCCAAAACTTTGTATCTCACATCAGACTTACTGGAGTCCATCCAAACGTCAAATAACATGTTAGATAAGTAAGGATCCTTTAGATACATCACAGGAACAACGCTAATAGGTGTTGTTTCGTTCAAAACTATATCCAGCTTCTGCTGCGTCCGAAATCTTTGTATCTCTCATCAGAGATACTGGAGTCCATCCAAACGTCAAATAACATGATAGATGAGTAAGGATCGATTAGATACATCACAGGAACAACGCTAATACGTGTTGTTTCGTTTAAAACTATTTCCAGCTTCTGCTGCGTCCGAAAATTTCGTATCTCACATTAGAGTTACTGGAGTTCATCCAAACGTCAAATAACATGATAGATAAGTAAGGATCGATTAGATACAGCACAGGAACAACGCTAATACGTGTTGTTTCGTTTAAAACTATTTCCAGCTCCTGCTGCGTCCAAAAACATTGTATCTCACATCAGACTTACTGGATTCCATCCAAACGTCAAATAACATGTTAGATAAGTAAGGATCGTTTAGATACATCACAGGAACAACGCTAATACGTGTTGTTTCGTTCAAAACTATTTCCAGCTTCTACTGCGTCCGAGAACTTTGAATCTCTCATCAGAGTTACTGGAGTCCGTCCAAACGTCAATTAACATGATAGATGAGTAAGGATCGATTAGATACATCACAGGAACAACGCTAATACGTGTTGTTTCGTTTAAAACTATTTCCAGCTCCTGCTGCGTCCCAAAACTTTGTATCTCACATCAGACTTACTGGAGTCCATCCAAACGTCAAATAACATGTTAGATAAGTAAGGATCCTTTAGATACATCACAGGAACAACGCTAATAGGTGTTGTTTCGTTCAAAACTATATCCAGCTTCTGCTGCGTCCGAAATCTTTGTATCTCTCATCAGAGATACTGGAGTCCATCCAAACGTCAAATAACATGATAGATGAGTAAGGATCGATTAGATACATCACAGGAACAACGCTAATACGTGTTGTTTCGTTTAAAACTATTTCCAACTTCTGCTGCGTCCGAGAACTTCGTATCTCACGTCAGGGTTACTGGAGTCCATCCAAACGTCAAATAACATGATAGATAAGTAAGGATCGATTAGATACATCACAGGAACAACGCTAATACGCGTTGTTTCGTTTAAAACTATTTCCAGCTTCTGCTGCGTCCGAAAACTTCGTATCTCATATCAGAGTTACTGGAGTCCATCGAAACGTCAAATAACATGATAGATAAGTAAGGATCGATTAGATACAGCACAGGAACAACGCTAATACCTGTTGTTTCGTTTGAAACTATTTCCAGCTTCAGCTGCGTCCGAGAACTTCGTATCTCACATCAAAGTTACTGGAGTCCATCGAAACGCCAAATAACATGATAAATGAGTAAGGATCGATTAGATAAATCACAGGAACAACGCTAATGCGTGTTGTTTCGTTTAAAACTATTTCCAGCTCCTGTTGCGTCCAAAAACTTTGTATCTCACATCAGACTTACTGGATTCCATCCAAACGTCAAATAACATGTTAGATAAGTAAGGATCGTTTAGATACATCACAGGAACAACGGTAATACGTGTTGTTTCGTTCAAAACTATTTCCAGCTTCTACTGCGTCCGAGAACTTTGAATCTCTCATCAGAGTTACTGGAGTCCGTCCAAACGTCAATTAACATGATAGATGAGTAAGGATCGATTAGATACATCACAGGAACAACGCTAATACGTGTTGTTTCGTTTAAAACTATTTCCAGCTCCTGCTGCGTCCCAAAACTTTGTATCTCACATCAGACTTACTGGAGTCCATCCAAACGTCAAATAACATGTTAGATAAGTAAGGATCCCTCAGATACATCACAGGAACAACGCTAATAGGTGTTGTTTCGTTCAAAACTATATCCAGCTTCTGCTGCGTCCGAAATCTTTGTATCTCTCATCAGAGATACTGGAGTCCATCCAAACGTCAATTAACATGATAGATGAGTAAGGATCGATTAGATACATCACAGGAACAACGCTAATACGTGTTGTTTCGTTTAAAACTATTTCCAGCTCCTGCTGCGTCCCAAAGCTTTGTATCTCACATCAGACTTACTGGAGTCCATCCAAACGTCAAATAACATGTTAGATAAGTAAGGATCCTTTAGATACATCACAGGAACAACGCTAATAGGTGTTGTTTCGTTCAAAACTATATCCAGCTTCTGCTGCGTCCGAAATCTTTGTATCTCTCATCAGAGATACTGGAGTCCATCCAAACGTCTAATAACATGATAGATGAGTAAGGATCGATTAGATACATCACAGGAACAACGCTAATACGTGTTGTTTCGTTTAAAACTATTTCCAGCTTCTGCTGCGTCCGAGAACTTCGTATCTCACGTCAGGGTTACTGGAGTCCATCCAAACGTCAAATAACATGATAGATAAGTAAGGATCGATTAGATACATCACAGGAACAACGCTAATACGTGTTGTTTCGTTTAAAACTATTTCCAGCTTCTGCTGCGTCCGAAAACGTCGTATCTCACATCAGAGTTACTGGAGTCCATCGAAACGTCAAATAACATGATAGATAAGTAAGGATCGATTAGATACATCACAGGAACATCGCTAATGCGTGTTGTTTCGTTTAAAACTATTTCCAGCTTCTGCTGCGTCCGAAAACTTCGTATCTCACATCAGAGTTACTGGAGTCCATCGAAACGTCAAATAACATGATAGATAAGTAAGGATCGATTAGATACAGCACAGGAACAACGCTAATACCTGTTGTTTCGTTTGAAACTATTTCCAGCTTCAGCTGCGTCCGAGAACTTCGTATCTCACATCAAAGTTACTGGAGTCCATCGAAACGCCAAATAACATGATAAATGAGTAAGGATCGATTAGATAAATCACAGGAACAACGCTAATGCGTGTTGTTTCGTTTAAAACTATTTCCAGCTTCTGCTGCGTCCGAAAAAGTCGTATCTCACATAAGAGCTACTGGAGTCCATCGAAACGCCAAGTAACATGATAGATGAGTAAGGATCGATTAGATACAGCACAGGAACAACGCTAATACGTGTTGTTTCGTTTAAAACTATTTCCAGCTCCTGCTGCGTCCGAGAACTTTGTATTTCACATCAGAGTTACTGGAGACTGTCCAAACGTCAAATAACATGATAGATGAGTAAGGATCGTTTAGATACATCACAGGAACAACGCTAATACGTGTTGTTTCGTTTAAAACTATTTCCAGCTCCTGCTGCGTCCAAAAACTTTGTATCTCACATAAGACTTACTGGAGTCCATCCAAACGTCAAATAACATGTTAGATAAGTAAGGATCGTTTAGATACATCACAGGAACAACGCTAATACGTGTTGTTTCGTTAAAAACTATTTCCAGCTTCTACTGCGTCCGAGAACTTTGAATATCTCATCAGAGTTACTGGAGTCCGTCCAAACGTCAAATAACATGATAGATGAGTAAGGATCGATTAGATACATCACAGGAACAACGCTAATACGTGTTGTATCGTTTAAAACTATTTCCAGCTTCTGCTGCGTCCGAAAACTTCGTATCTCACATCAGAGTTACTGGAGTCCATCGAAACGTCAAATAACATGATAGATAAGTAAGGATCGATTAGATACAGCACAGGAACAACGCTAATACGTGTTGTTTCGTTTAAAACTATTTCCAGCTCCTGCTGCGTCCCAAAACTTTGTATCTCACATCAGACTTACTGGAGTCCATCCAAACGTCAAATAACATGTTAGATAAGTAAGGATCGTTTAGATACATCACAGGAACAACGCTAATAGGTGTTGTTTCGTTCAAAACTATATCCAGCTTCTGCTGCGTCCGAAATCTTTGTATCTCTCATCAGAGTTACTGGAGTCCATCCAAACGTCAAATAACATGATAGATGAGTAAGGATCGATTAGATACATCACAGGAACAACGCTAATACGTGTTGTTTCGTTTAAAACTATTTCCAGCTTCTGCTGCGTCCGAGAACTTCGTATCTCACGTCAGGGTTACTGGAGTCCATCCAAACGTCAAATAACATGATAGATAAGTAAGGATCGATTAGATATATCACAGGAACAACGCTAATGCGTGTTGTTTCGTTTAAAACTATTTCCAGCTTATGCTGCGTCCGAGAACATCGTATCTCACGTCAGGTTTACTGGAGTTCATCCAAACGTCAAATAACATGATAGATAAGTAAGGATCGATTAGATATATCACAGGAACAACGCTAATGCGTGTTGTTTCGTTTAAAACTATTTCCAGCTTCTGCTGCGTCCGAGAACTTCGTATCTCACGTCAGGGTTACTGGAGTCCATCCAAACGTCAAATAACATGATAGATAAGTAAGGATCGATTAGATATATCACAGGAACAACGCTAATACGTGTTGTTTCATTTAAAACTATTTCCAGCTTCAGCTGCGTCCGAGAACTTCGTATCTCACATCAAAGTTACTGGAGTCCATCGAAACGCCAAATAACATGATAGATGAGTAAGGATCGATTAGATACATCACGGGAACAACGCTAATGCGTGTTGTTTCGTTTAAAACTATTTCCAGCTTCTGGTGCGTCCGAGAACGTCGTATCTCACATCAGAGCTACTGGAGTCCATCGAAACGCCAAATAACATGATAGATGAGTAAGGATCGATTAGATACATCACAGGAACAACGCTAATACGTGTTGTATCGTTTAAAACTATTTCCAGCTTCTGCTGCGTCCGAAAACTTCGTATCTCACATCAGAGTTACTGGAGTCCATCGAAACGTCAAATAACATGATAGATAAGTAAGGATCGATTAGATACAGCACAGGAACAACGCTAATACGTGTTGTTTCGTTTAAAACTATTTCCAGCTCCTGCTGCGTCCCAAAACTTTGTATCTCACATCAGACTTACTGGAGTCCATCCAAACGTCAAATAACATGTTAGATAAGTAAGGATCGTTTAGATACATCACAGGAACAACGCTAATAGGTGTTGTTTCGTTCAAAACTATATCCAGCTTCTGCTGCGTCCGAAATCTTTGTATCTCCCATCAGAGTTACTGGAGTCCATCCAAACGTCAAATAACATGATAGATGAGTAAGGATCGATTAGATACATCACAGGAACAACGCTAATACGTGTTGTTTCGTTTAAAACTATTTCCAGCTTCTGCTGCGTCCGAGAACTTCGTATCTCACGTCAGGGTTACTGGAGTCCATCCAAACGTCAAATAACATGATAGATAAGTAAGGATCGATTAGATATATCACAGGAACAACGCTAATGCGTGTTGTTTCGTTTAAAACTATTTCCAGCTTATGCTGCGTCCGAGAACATCGTATCTCACGTCAGGTTTACTGGAGTCCATCCAAACGTCAAATAACATGATAGATAAGTAAGGATCGATTAGATACATCACAGGAACAACGCTAATGCGTGTTGTTTCGTTTAAAACTATTTCCAGCTTCTGCTGCGTCCGAAAACGTCGTATCTCACATCAGAGCTACTGGAGTCCATCGAAACGACAAATAACATGATATATGAGTAAGGATCGATTAGATACAGCACAGGAACAACGCTAATGCGTGTTGTTTCGTTTAAAACTATTTCCAGCTCCTGCTGCGTCCAAAAACTTTGTATCTCACATCAGACTTACTGGAGTCCATCCAAACGTCAAATAACATGTTAGATAAGTAAGGATCGTTTAGATACATCACAGGAACGACGCTAATACGTGTTGTTTCGTTCAAAACTATTTCCAGCTTCTACTGCGTCCGAGAACTTTGAGTCTCTCATCAGAGTTACTGGAGTCCGTCCAAACGTCAATTAACATGATAGATGAGTAAGGATCGTTTAGATATATCACAGGAACGACGCTAATACGTGTTGTTTCGTTCAAAACTATTTCCAGCTTCTGCTGCGTCCGAAAATTTCGTATCTCACATTAGAGTTACTGGAGGTCATCCAAACGTCAAATAACATGATAGATAAGTAAGGATCGATTAGATACAGCACAGGAACAACGCTAATACGTGTTGTTTCGTTTAAAACTATTTCCAGCTCCTGCTGCGTCCAAAAACTTTGTATCTCACATCAGACTTACTGGATTCCATCCAAACGTCAAATAACATGTTAGATAAGTAAGGATCGTTTAGATACATCACAGGAACAACGCTAATACGTGTTGTTTCGTTCAAAACTATTTCCAGCTTCTACTACGTCCGAGAACTTTGAATCTCTCATCAGAGTTACTGGAGTCCGTCCAAACGTCAATTAACATGATAGATGAGTAAGGATCGATTAGATACATCACAGGAACAACGCTAATACGTGTTGTTTCGTTTAAAACTATTTCCAGCTCCTGCTGCTTCCCAAAACTTTGTATCTCACATCAGACTTACTGGAGCCCATCCAAAGGTCAAATAACATGTTAGATAAGTAAGGATCCTTTAGATACATCACAGGAACAACGCTAATAGGTGTTGTTTCGTTCAAAACTATATCCAGCTTCTGCTGCGTCCGAAATCTTTGTATCTCTCATCAGAGATACTGGAGTCCATCCAAACGTCAAATAACATGATAGATGAGTAAGGATCGATTAGATACATCACAGGAACAACGCTAATACGTGTTGTTTCGTTTAAAACTATTTCCAGCTTCTGCTGCGTCCGAGAACTTCGTATCTCACGTCAGGGTTACTGGAGTCCATCCAAACGTCAAATAACATGATAGATAAGTAAGGATCGATTAGATACATCACAGGAACAACGCTAATACGTGTTGTTTCGTTTAAAACTATTTCCAGCTTCTGCTGCGTCCGAAAACGTCGTATCTCACATCAGAGTTACTGGAGTCCATCGAAACGTCAAATAACATGATAGATAAGTAAGGATCGATTAGATACATCACAGGAACATCGATAATGCGTGTTGTTTCGTTTAAAACTATTTCCAGCTTCTGCTGCGTCCGAAAACTTCGTATCTCACATCAGAGTTACTGGAGTCCATCGAAACGTCAAATAACATGATAGATAAGTAAGGATCGATTAGATACATCACAGGAACATCGATAATGCGTGTTGTTTCGTTTAAAACTATTTCCAGCTTCTGCTGCGTCCGAAAACTTCGTATCTCACATCAGAGTTACTCGAGTCCATCGAAACGTCAAATAACATGATAGATAAGTAAGGATCGATTAGATACAGCACAGGAACAACGCTAATACCTGTTGTTTCGTTTGAAACTATTTCCAGCTTCAGCTGCGTCCGAGAACTTCGTATCTCACATCAAAGTTACTGGAGTCCATCGAAACGCCAAATAACATGATAAATGAGTAAGGATCGATTAGATAAATCACAGGAACAACGCTAATGCGTGTTGTTTCGTTTAAAACTATTTCCAGGTTCTGCTGCGTCCGAAAAAGTCGTATCTCACATAAGAGCTACTGGAGTCCATCGAAACGCCAAGTAACATGATAGATGAGTAAGGATCGATTAGATACAGCACAGGAACAACGCTAATACCTGTTGTTTCGTTTGAAACTATTTCCAGCTTCTGCTGCGTCCGAAAACTTCGTATCTCACATCAGAGTTACTCGAGTCCATCGAAACGTCAAATAACATGATAGATAAGTAAGGATCGATTAGATACAGCACAGGAACAACGCTAATACCTGTTGTTTCGTTTGAAACTATTTCCAGCTTCAGCTGCGTCCGAGAACTTCGTATCTCACATCAAAGTTACTGGAGTCCATCGAAACGCCAAATAACATGATAAATGAGTAAGGATCGATTAGATAAATCACAGGAACAACGCTAATGCGTGTTGTTTCGTTTAAAACTATTTCCAGGTTCTGCTGCGTCCGAAAAAGTCGTATCTCACATAAGAGCTACTGGAGTCCATCGAAACGCCAAGTAACATGATAGATGAGTAAGGATCGATTAGATACAGCACAGGAACAACGCTAATACGTGTTGTTTCGTTTAAAACTATTTCCAGCTCCTGCTGCGTCCGAGAACTTTGTATCTCACATCAGAGTTACTGGAGACTGTCCAAACGTCAAATAACATGATAGATGAGTAAGGATCGTTTAGATACATCACAGGAACAACGCTAATACGTGTTGTTTCGTTTAAAACTATTTCCAGCTCCTGCTGCGTCCAAAAACTTTGTATCTCACATCAGACTTACTGGAGTCCATCCAAACGTCAAATAACATGTTAGATAAGTAAGGATCGTTTAGATACATCACAGGAACAACGCTAATACGTGTTGTTTCGTTAAAAACTATTTCCAGCTTCTACTGCGTCCGAGAACTTTGAATATCTCATCAGAGTTACTGGAGTCCGTCCAAACGTCAAATAACATGATAGATGAGTAAGGATCGATTAGATACATCACAGGAACAACGCTAATACGTGTTGTATCGTTTAAAACTATTTCCAGCTTCTGCTGCGTCCGAAAACTTCGTATCTCACATCAGAGTTACTGGAGTCCATCGAAACGTCAAATAACATGATAGATAAGTAAGGATCGATTAGATACAGCACAGGAACAACGCTAATACGTGTTGTTTCGTTTAAAACTATTTCCAGCTCCTGCTGCGTTCCAAAACTTTGTATCTCACATCAGACTTACTGGAGTCCATCCAAACGTCAAATAACATGTTAGATAAGTAAGGATCGTTTAGATACATCACAGGAACAACGCTAATAGGTGTTGTTTCGTTCAAAACTATATCCAGCTTCTGCTGCGTCCGAAATCTTTGTATCTCTCATCAGAGTTACTGGAGTCCATCCAAACGTCAAATAACATGATAGATGAGTAAGGATCGATTAGATACATCACAGGAACAACGCTAATACGTGTTGTTTCGTTTAAAACTATTTCCAGCTTCTGCTGCGTCCGAGAACTTCGTATCTCACGTCAGGGTTACTGGAGTCCATCCAAATATCAAATAACATGATAGATAAGTAAGGATCGATTAGATATATCACAGGAACAACGCTAATGCGTGTTGTTTCGTTTAAAACTATTTCCAGCTTCTGCTGCGTCCGAAATCTTTGTATCTCTCATCAGAGTTACTGGAGTCCATCCAAACGTCAAATAACATGATAGATGAGTAAGGATCGATTAGATACATCACAGGAACAACGCTAATACGTGGTGTTTCGTTTAAAACTATTTCCAGCTTCTGCTGCGTCCGAAAATTTCGTATCTCACATTATAGTTACTGGAGTCCATCCAAACGTCAAATAACATGATAGATGAGTAAGGATCGATTAGATACATCATAGGGACAACGCTAATGCGTGTTGTTTCGTTTAAAACTATTTCCAGCTTCTGCTGCGTCCGAAAACGTCGTATCTCACATCAGAGCTACTGGAGTCCGTCCAAACGTCAAATAACATGATAGATGAGTAAGGATCGTGTAGATACATCACAGGAACATCGCTAATGCGTGTTGTTTCGTTTAAAACTATTTCCAGCTTCTGCTGCGTCCGAGAACTTCGTATCTCACATCAGAGTTACTGGAGTCCATCGAAACGTCAAATAACATGATAGATAAGTAAGGATCGATTAGATATATCACAGGAACAACGCTAATACGTGGTGTTTCGTTTAGAACTATTTCCAGCTTCTGCTGCGTCCGAGAACTTCGTATCTCACATTAGAGTTACTGGAGTCCATCCAAACGTCAAATAACATGATAGATAAGTAAGGATCTATTAGATACAGCACAGGAACAACGCTAATACGTGTTGTTTCTTTCAAAACTATTTATAGCTTCTGCTGCTTCCGATAACTTTGTATTTCACATCAGAGTTACTGGAGTCCGTCAAAACGTCAAATAACATGATAGATGAGTAAGGATCGATTATGTACATCACAGGAATAACGATAATATGTGTTATTTCGTTTAAAACTATTTCCAGCTGCTGCTGCGTCCGAAAACGTCGTATATCACATCAGAGTTACTGGAGTCTATCGAAACGCCAAATAACATGATAGATGAGTAAGGATCGATTAGATACTACACAGGAACAACGCTAATGCGTGTTGTTTCGTTTAAAACTATTTCCAGCTTCTGCTGCGTCCGAGAACATCGTATCTCACGTCAGGGTTACTGGAGTCCATCCAAACGTCAAATAACATGTTAGATAAGTAAGGATCGTTTAGATACATCACAGGAACAACGCTAATACGTGTTGTTTCGTTTAAAACTATTTCCAGCTCCTGCTGCGTCCAAAAACTTTGTATCTCACATCAGAGTTACTGGAGTCCATCGAAACGTCAAATAACATGATAGATAAGTAAGGATCGATTAGATACAGCACAGGAACAAAGCTAATACGTGTTGTTTCGTTCAAAATTATTTCCAGCTTCTGCTGTGTCCGAGAACTTTGTATCTCACATCAGAGTTACTGGAGTCCGTCCAAACGTCAAATAACATGATAGATGAGTAAGGATCGTTTAGATACATCACAGGAACAACGCTAATGCGTGTTGTTTCGTTTAAAACTATTTCCAGCTTCTGCTGCGTCCGAAAACGTCGTATCTCACATCAGAGCTACTGGAGTCCATCGAAACGCCAAGTAACATGATAGATGAGTAAAGATCGATTAGATACATCACAAGAACAACGCTAATACGTGTTGTTTCGTTTAAAACTATTTCCAGCTTCAGCTGCGTCCGAGAACTTCGTATCTCACATCAAAGTTACTGGAGTCCATCGAAACGCCAAATAACATGATAGATGAGTAAGGATCGATTAGATACATCACAGGAACAACGCTAATGCGTGTTGTTTCGTTTAAAACTATTTCCAGCTTCTGCTGCGTCCGAAAACGTCGTATCTCACATCAGAGCTACTGGAGTCCATCGAAACGCCAAATAACATGATAGATGAGTAAGGATCGATTAGATACATCACAGGAACAACGCTAATGCGTGTTGTTTCGTTTAAAACTATTTCCAGCTTCTGCTGCGTCCGAAAACGTCGTATCTCACATAAGAGCTACTGGAGTCCATCGAAACGCCAAGTAACATGATATATGAGTAAGGATCGATTAGATAGAGCACAGGAACAACGCTAATACGTGTTGTTTCGTTTAAAACTATTTCCAGCTCCTGCTGCGTCCGAGAACTTTGTATCTCACATCAGAGTTGCTGGAGTCCATCCAAACGTCAAATAACATGATAGATGAGTAAGGATCGATTATGTACATCACAGGAATAACGCTAATATGTGTTGTTTCGTTTAAAACTATTTCCAGCTGCTGCTGCGTCCGAAAACGTCGTATATCACATCAGAGTTACTGGAGTCTATCGAAACGTCGAATAACATGATAGATGAGTAAGGATCGATTAGATACTACACAGGAACAACGCGAATGCGTGTTGTTTCGTTTAAAACTATTTCCAGCTTCTGCTGCGTCCGAGAACATCGTATCTCACGTCAGGGTTACTGGAGTCCATCCAAACGTCAAATAACATGTTAGATAAGTAAGGATCGTTTAGATACATCACAGGAACAACGCTAATACGTGTTGTTTCGTTTAAAACTATTTCCAGCTCCTGCTGCGTCCAAAAACTTTGTATCTCACATCAGACTTACTGGAGTCCATCCAAACGTTAAATAACATGTTAGATAAGTAAGGATCGTTTAGATACATCACAGGAACAACGCTAATACGTGTTGTTTCGTTCAAAATTATTTCCAGCTTCTGCTGCGTCCGAGAACTTTGTATCTCACATCAGAGTTACTGGAGTCCGTCCAAACGTCAAATAACATGATAGATGAGTAAGGATCGTTTAGATACATCACAGGAACATCGCTAATGCGTGTTGTTTCGTTTAAAACTATTTCCAGCTTCTGCTGCGTCCGAAAACTTCGTATCTCACATCAGAGTTACTGGAGTCCATCGAAACGTCAAATAACATGATAGATAAGTAAGGATCGATTAGATACAGCACAGGAACAACGCTAATACGTGTTGTTTCGTTCAAAATTATTTCCAGCTTCTGCTGTGTCCGAGAACTTTGTATCTCACATCAGAGTTACTGGAGTCCGTCCAAACGTCAAATAACATGATAGATGAGTAAGGATCGTTTAGATACATCACAGGAACAACGCTAATGCGTGTTGTTTCGTTTAAAACTATTTCCAGCTTCTGCTGCGTCCGAAAACTTCGTATCTCACATCAGAGCTACTGGAGTCCATCGAAACGCCAAATAACATGATAGATGAGTAAAGATCGATTAGATACATCACAGGAACAACGCTAATACGTGTTGTTTCGTTTAAAACTATTTCCAGCTTCAGCTGCGTCCGAGAACTTCGTATCTCACATCAAAGTTACTGGAGTACATCGAAACGCCAAATAACATGATAGATGAGTAAGGATCGATTAGATAGAGCACAGGAACAACGCTAATACGTGTTGTTTCGTTTAAAACTATTTCCAGCTCCTGCTGCGTCCGAGAACTTTGTATCTCACATCAGAGTTTCTGGAGTCCGTCCAAACGTCAAATAACATGATAGATGAGTAAGGATCGTTTAAATACATCACAGGAACAACGCTAATACGTGTTGTTTCGTTTAAAACTATTTCCAGCTCCTGCGGCGTCCAAAAACTTTGTATCTCACATCAAAGTTACTGGAGTCCATCGAAACGCCAAATAACATGATAGATGAGTAAGAATCGATTAGATACATCACAGGAACAACGCTAATGCGTGTTGTTTCGTTTAAAACTATTTCCAGCTTCTGCTGCGTCCGAAAACGTCGTATCTCACATCAGAGCTACTGGAGTCCATCGAAACGCCAAGTAACATGATATATGAGTAAGGATCGATTAGATACAGCACAGGAACAACGCTAATACGTGTTGTTTCGTTTGAAACTATTTCCAGCTTCTACTGCGTCCGAGAACTTTGAATCTCTCATCAGAGTTACTGGAGTCCGTCCAAACGTCAAATAACATGATAGATGAGTAAGGATCGATTAGATACATCACAGGAACAACGCTAATACGTGTTGTTTCGTTTAAAACTATTTCCAGCTCCTGCTGCGTCCAAAAACTTTGTATCTCACATCAAAGTTACTGGAGTCCATCGAAACGCCAAATAACATGATAGATGAGTAAGGATCGATTAGATACATCACAGGAACAACGCTAATGCGTGTTGTTTCGTTTAAAACTATTTCCAGCTTCTGCTGCGTCCGAAAACGTCGTATCTCACATCAGAGCTACTGGAGTCCATCGAAACGCCAAGTAACATGATGTATGAGTAAGGATCGATTAGATACAGCACAGGAACAACGCTAATACGTGTTGTTTCGTTTGAAACTATTTCCAGCTTCTACTGGGTCCGAGAACTTTGAATCTCTCATCAGAGATACTGGAGTCCGTCCAAACGTCAAATAACATGATAGATGAGTAAGGATCGATTAGATACATCACAGGAACAACGCTAATACGTGTTGTTTCGTTTAAAACTATTTCCAGCTTCTGCTGCGTCCGAAAACGTCGTATCTCACATAAGAGCTACTGGAGTCCATCGAAACGCCAAGTAACATGATATATGAGTAAGGATCGATTAGATACAGCACAGGAACAACGCTAATACGTGTTGTTTCGTTTAAAACTATTTCCAGCTCCTGCTGCGTCCGAGTACTTTGTATCTCACATCAGAGTTACTGGAGTCTGTCCAAACGTCAAATAACATGATAGATGAGTAAGGATCGTTTAGATACATCACAGGAACAACGCTAATACGTGTTGTTTCGTTTAAAACTATTTCCAGTTCCTGCTGCGTCCAAAAACTTTGTATCTCACATCAGACTTACTGGATTCCATCCAAACGTCAAATAACATGTTAGATAAGTAAGGATCGTTTAGATACATCACAGGAACAACGCTAATACGTGTTGTTTCGTTCAAAACTATTTCCAGCTTCTACTGCGTCCGAGAACTTTGAATCTCTCATCAGAGTTACTGGAGTCCGTCCAAACGTCAATTAACATGATAGATGAGTAAGGATCGATTAGATACATCACAGGAACAACGCTAATACGTGTTGTTTCGTTTAAAACTATTTCCAGCTCCTGCTGCGTCCCAAAACTTTGTATCTCACATCAGACTTACTGGAGTCCATCCAAACGTCAAATAACATGTTAGATAAGTAAGGATCCTTTAGATACATCACAGGAACAACGCTAATAGGTGTTGTTTCGTTCAAAACTATATCCAGCTTCTGCTGCGTCCGAAATCTTTGTATCTCTCATCAGAGATACTGGAGTCCATTTAAACGTCAAATAACATGATAGATGAGTAAGGATCGATTAGATGCATCACAGGAACAACGCTAATACGTGTTGTTTCGTTTAAAACTATTTCCAGCTTCTGCTGCGTCCGAGAACTTCGTATCTCACGTCAGGGTTACTGGAGTCCATCCAAACGTCAAATAACATGATAGATAAGTAAGGATCGATTAGATACATCACAGGAACAACGCTAATACGTGTTGTTTCGTTTAAAACTATTTCCAGCTTCTGCTGCGTCCGAAAACGTCCTATCTCACATCAGAGTTACTGGAGTCCATCGAAACGTCAAATAACATGATAGATAAGTAAGGATCGATTAGATACAGCACAGGAACAACGCTAATACGTGTTGTTTCGTTTAAAACTATTTCCAGCTCCTGCTGCGTCCAAAAACTTTGTATCTCTCATCAGAGATACTGGAGTCCATCCAAACGTCAAATAACATGATAGATAAGTAAGGATCGATTAGATACAGCACAGGAACAACGCTAATGCGTGTTGTTTCGTTCAAAACTATTTCCAGCTCCTGCTGCGTCCCAAAACTTTGTATCTCACATCAGACTTACTGGAGTCCATCCAAACGTCAAATAACATGTTAGATAAGTAAGGATCCTTTAGATACATCACATTAACAACGCTAGTAGGTGTTGTTTCGTTCAAAATTATTTCCAGCTTCTGCTGCGTCCGAGAACTTTGTATCTCACATCAGAGTTACTGGAGTCCGTCCAAACGTCAAATAACATGATAGATGAGTAAGGATCGTTTAGATACATCACAGGAACAACGCTAATACGTGTTGTTTCGTTTAAAACTATTTCCAGCTCCTGCTGCGTCCAAAAACTTTGTATCTCACATCAGACTTACTGGAGTCCATCCAAATGTCAAATAACATGTTAGATAAGTAAGGATCGTTTAGATACATCACAGGAACGACGCTAATACGTGTTGTTTCGTTCAAAACTATTTCCAGCTTCTGCTGCGTCCGAAAATTTCGTATCTCACATTAGAGTTACTGGAGTTCATCCAAACGTCAAATAACATGATAGATAAGTAACGATCGATTAGATACAGCACAGGAACAACGCTAATACGTGTTGTTTCGTTCAAAACTATTTCCAGCTTCTGCTGCGTCCGATAACTTTGTATCTCACATCAGAGTTACTGGAGTCCGTCCAAACGTCAAATAACATGATAGATGAGTAAGGATCGATTAGATACATCACAGGAACAACGCTAATACGTGTTGTTTCGTTTAAAACTATTTCCAGCTTCTGCTGCGTCCGAAAACGTCGTATCTCACATCAGAGTTACTGGAGTCCATCGAAACGTCAAATAACATGATAGATAAGTAAGGATTGATTAGATACAGCACAGGAACAACGCTAATACGTGTTGTTTCGTTTAAAACTATTTCCAGCTCCTGCTGCGTCCAAAAACTTTGTATCTCACATCAGACTTACTGGAGTCCATCCAAACGTTAAATAACATGTTAGATAAGTAATGATCGTTTAGATACATCACAGGAACAACGCTAATACGTGTTGTTTCGTTCAAAATTATTTCCAGCTTCTGCTGCGTCCGAGAACTTTGTATCTCACATCAGAGTTACTGGAGTCCGTCCAAACGTCAAATAACATGATAGATGAGTAAGGATCGTTTAGATACATCACAGGAACATCGCTAATGCGTGTTGTTTCGTTTAAAACTATTTCCAGCTTCTGCTGCGTCCGAAAACTTCGTATCTCACATCAGAGTTACTGGAGTCCATCGAAACGTCAAATAACATGATAGATAAGTAAGGATCGATTAGATACAGCACAGGAACAACGCTAATGCGTGTTGTTTCGTTTAAAACTATTTCCAGCTTCTGCTGCGTCCGAAAATGTCGTATCTCACATAAGAGCTACTGGAGTCCATCGAAACGCCAAGTAACATGATAGATGAGTAAGGATCGATTAGATACAGCACAGGAACAACGCTAATACGTGTTGTTTCGTTTAAAACTATTTCCAGCTCCTGCTGCGTCCAAAAACTTTGTATCTCACATCAGACTTACTGGAGTCCATCCAAACGTCAAATAACATGTTAGATAAGTAAGGATCGTTTAGATACATCACAGGAACAACGCTAATACGTGTTGTTTCGTTAAAAACTATTTCCAGCTTCTACTGCGTCCGAGAACTTTGAATATCTCATCAGAGTTACTGGAGTCCGTCCAAACGTCAAATAACATGATAGATGAGTAAGGATCGATTAGATACATCACAGGAACAACGCTAATACGTGTTGTATCGTTTAAAACTATTTCCAGCTTCTGCTGCGTCCGAAAACTTCGTATCTCACATCAGAGTTACTGGAGTCCATCGAAACGTCAAATAACATGATAGATAAGTAAGGATCGATTAGATACAGCACAGGAACAACGCTAATACGTGTTGTTTCGTTTAAAACTATTTCCAGCTCCTGCTGCGTCCCAAAACTTTGTATCTCACATCAGACTTACTGGAGTCCATCCAAACGTCAAATAACATGTTAGATAAGTAAGGATCGTTTAGACACATCACAGGAACAACGCTAATACGTGTTGTTTCGTTCAAAACTATTTCCAGCTTCTGCTGCGTCAGAAAATTTCGAATCTCACATTAGAGTTACTGGAGTTCATCCAAACGTCAAATAACATGATAGATAAGTAAGGATCGATTAGATACAGCACAGGAACAACGCTAATACGTGTTGTTTCGTTCAAAATTATTTCCAGCTTCTGCTGTGTCCGAGAACTTTGTATCTCACATCAGAGTTACTGGAGTCCGTCCAAACGTCAAATAACATGATAGATGAGTAAGGATCGTTTAGATACATCACAGGAACAACGCTAATGCGTGTTGTTTCGTTTAAAACTATTTCCAGCTTCTGCTGCGTCCGAAAACGTCGTATCTCACATCAGAGCTACTGGAGTCCATCGAAACGCCAAGTAACATGATAGATGAGTAAAGATCGATTAGATACATCACAAGAACAACGCTAATACGTGTTGTTTCGTTTAAAACTATTTCCAGCTTCAGCTGCGTCCGAGAACTTCGTATCTCACATCAAAGTTACTGGAGTCCATCGAAACGCCAAATAACATGATAGATGAGTAAGGATCGATTAGATACATCACAGGAACAACGCTAATGCGTGTTGTTTCGTTTAAAACTATTTCCAGCTTCTGCTGCGTCCGAAAACGTCGTATCTCACATCAGAGCTACTGGAGTCCATCGAAACGCCAAATAACATGATAGATGAGTAAGGATCGATTAGATACATCACAGGAACAACGCTAATGCGTGTTGTTTCGTTTAAAACTATTTCCAGCTTCTGCTGCGTCCGAAAACGTCGTATCTCACATAAGAGCTACTGGAGTCCATCGAAACGCCAAGTAACATGATATATGAGTAAGGATCGATTAGATAGAGCACAGGAACAACGCTAATACGTGTTGTTTCGTTTAAAACTATTTCCAGCTCCTGCTGCGTCCGAGAACTTTGTATCTCACATCAGAGTTGCTGGAGTCCATCCAAACGTCAAATAACATGATAGATGAGTAAGGATCGATTATGTACATCACAGGAATAACGCTAATATGTGTTGTTTCGTTTAAAACTATTTCCAGCTGCTGCTGCGTCCGAAAACGTCGTATATCACATCAGAGTTACTGGAGTCTATCGAAACGTCGAATAACATGATAGATGAGTAAGGATCGATTAGATACTACACAGGAACAACGCGAATGCGTGTTGTTTCGTTTAAAACTATTTCCAGCTTCTGCTGCGTCCGAGAACATCGTATCTCACGTCAGGGTTACTGGAGTCCATCCAAACGTCAAATAACATGTTAGATAAGTAAGGATCGTTTAGATACATCACAGGAACAACGCTAATACGTGTTGTTTCGTTTAAAACTATTTCCAGCTCCTGCTGCGTCCAAAAACTTTGTATCTCACATCAGACTTACTGGAGTCCATCCAAACGTTAAATAACATGTTAGATAAGTAAGGATCGTTTAGATACATCACAGGAACAACGCTAATACGTGTTGTTTCGTTCAAAATTATTTCCAGCTTCTGCTGCGTCCGAGAACTTTGTATCTCACATCAGAGTTACTGGAGTCCGTCCAAACGTCAAATAACATGATAGATGAGTAAGGATCGTTTAGATACATCACAGGAACATCGCTAATGCGTGTTGTTTCGTTTAAAACTATTTCCAGCTTCTGCTGCGTCCGAAAACTTCGTATCTCACATCAGAGTTACTGGAGTCCATCGAAACGTCAAATAACATGATAGATAAGTAAGGATCGATTAGATACAGCACAGGAACAACGCTAATACGTGTTGTTTCGTTCAAAATTATTTCCAGCTTCTGCTGTGTCCGAGAACTTTGTATCTCACATCAGAGTTACTGGAGTCCGTCCAAACGTCAAATAACATGATAGATGAGTAAGGATCGTTTAGATACATCACAGGAACAACGCTAATGCGTGTTGTTTCGTTTAAAACTATTTCCAGCTTCTGCTGCGTCCGAAAACTTCGTATCTCACATCAGAGCTACTGGAGTCCATCGAAACGCCAAATAACATGATAGATGAGTAAAGATCGATTAGATACATCACAGGAACAACGCTAATACGTGTTGTTTCGTTTAAAACTATTTCCAGCTTCAGCTGCGTCCGAGAACTTCGTATCTCACATCAAAGTTACTGGAGTACATCGAAACGCCAAATAACATGATAGATGAGTAAGGATCGATTAGATAGAGCACAGGAACAACGCTAATACGTGTTGTTTCGTTTAAAACTATTTCCAGCTCCTGCTGCGTCCGAGAACTTTGTATCTCACATCAGAGTTTCTGGAGTCCGTCCAAACGTCAAATAACATGATAGATGAGTAAGGATCGTTTAAATACATCACAGGAACAACGCTAATACGTGTTGTTTCGTTTAAAACTATTTCCAGCTCCTGCGGCGTCCAAAAACTTTGTATCTCACATCAAAGTTACTGGAGTCCATCGAAACGCCAAATAACATGATAGATGAGTAAGAATCGATTAGATACATCACAGGAACAACGCTAATGCGTGTTGTTTCGTTTAAAACTATTTCCAGCTTCTGCTGCGTCCGAAAACGTCGTATCTCACATCAGAGCTACTGGAGTCCATCGAAACGCCAAGTAACATGATATATGAGTAAGGATCGATTAGATACAGCACAGGAACAACGCTAATACGTGTTGTTTCGTTTGAAACTATTTCCAGCTTCTACTGCGTCCGAGAACTTTGAATCTCTCATCAGAGTTACTGGAGTCCGTCCAAACGTCAAATAACATGATAGATGAGTAAGGATCGATTAGATACATCACAGGAACAACGCTAATACGTGTTGTTTCGTTTAAAACTATTTCCAGCTCCTGCTGCGTCCAAAAACTTTGTATCTCACATCAAAGTTACTGGAGTCCATCGAAACGCCAAATAACATGATAGATGAGTAAGGATCGATTAGATACATCACAGGAACAACGCTAATGCGTGTTGTTTCGTTTAAAACTATTTCCAGCTTCTGCTGCGTCCGAAAACGTCGTATCTCACATCAGAGCTACTGGAGTCCATCGAAACGCCAAGTAACATGATGTATGAGTAAGGATCGATTAGATACAGCACAGGAACAACGCTAATACGTGTTGTTTCGTTTGAAACTATTTCCAGCTTCTACTGGGTCCGAGAACTTTGAATCTCTCATCAGAGATACTGGAGTCCGTCCAAACGTCAAATAACATGATAGATGAGTAAGGATCGATTAGATACATCACAGGAACAACGCTAATACGTGTTGTTTCGTTTAAAACTATTTCCAGCTTCTGCTGCGTCCGAAAACGTCGTATCTCACATAAGAGATACTGGAGTCCATCGAAACGCCAAGTAACATGATATATGAGTAAGGATCGATTAGATACAGCACAGGAACAACGCTAATACGTGTTGTTTCGTTTAAAACTATTTCCAGCTCCTGCTGCGTCCGAGTACTTTGTATCTCACATCAGAGTTACTGGAGTCTGTCCAAACGTCAAATAACATGATAGATGAGTAAGGATCGTTTAGATACATCACAGGAACAACGCTAATACGTGTTGTTTCGTTTAAAACTATTTCCAGCTCCTGCTGCGTCCAAAAACTTTGTATCTCACATCAGACTTACTGGATTCCATCCAAACGTCAAATAACATGTTAGATAAGTAAGGATCGTTTAGATACATCACAGGAACAACGCTAATACGTGTTGTTTCGTTCAAAACTATTTCCAGCTTCTACTGCGTCCGAGAACTTTGAATCTCTCATCAGAGTTACTGGAGTCCGTCCAAACGTCAATTAACATGATAGATGAGTAAGGATCGATTAGATACATCACAGGAACAACGCTAATACGTGTTGTTTCGTTTAAAACTATTTCCAGCTCCTGCTGCGTCCCAAAACTTTGTATCTCACATCAGACTTACTGGAGTCCATCCAAACGTCAAATAACATGTTAGATAAGTAAGGATCCTTTAGATACATCACAGGAACAACGCTAATAGGTGTTGTTTCGTTCAAAACTATATCCAGCTTCTGCTGCGTCCGAAATCTTTGTATCTCTCATCAGAGATACTGGAGTCCATCCAAACGTCAAATAACATGATAGATGAGTAAGGATCGATTAGATGCATCACAGGAACAACGCTAATACGTGTTGTTTCGTTTAAAACTATTTCCAGCTTCTGCTGCGTCCGAGAACTTCGTATCTCACGTCAGGGTTACTGGAGTCCATCCAAACGTCAAATAACATGATAGATAAGTAAGGATCGATTAGATACATCACAGGAACAACGCTAATACGTGTTGTTTCGTTTAAAACTATTTCCAGCTTCTGCTGCGTCCGAAAACGTCCTATCTCACATCAGAGTTACTGGAGTCCATCGAAACGTCAAATAACATGATAGATAAGTAAGGATCGATTAGATACAGCACAGGAACAACGCTAATACGTGTTGTTTCGTTTAAAACTATTTCCAGCTCCTGCTGCGTCCAAAAACTTTGTATCTCTCATCAGAGATACTGGAGTCCATCCAAACGTCAAATAACATGATAGATAAGTAAGGATCGATTAGATACAGCACAGGAACAACGCTAATGCGTGTTGTTTCGTTCAAAACTATTTCCAGCTCCTGCTGCGTCCCAAAACTTTGTATCTCACATCAGACTTACTGGAGTCCATCCAAACGTCAAATAACATGTTAGATAAGTAAGGATCCTTTAGATACATCACAGGAACAACGCTAGTAGGTGTTGTTTCGTTCAAAATTATTTCCAGCTTCTGCTGCGTCCGAGAACTTTGTATCTCACATCAGAGTTACTGGAGTCCGTCCAAACGTCAAATAACATGATAGATGAGTAAGGATCGTTTAGATACATCACAGGAACAACGCTAATACGTGTTGTTTCGTTTAAAACTATTTCCAGCTCCTGCTGCGTCCAAAAACTTTGTATCTCACATCAGACTTACTGGAGTCCATCCAAATGTCAAATAACATGTTAGATAAGTAAGGATCGTTTAGATACATCACAGGAACGACGCTAATACGTGTTGTTTCGTTCAAAACTATTTCCAGCTTCTGCTGCGTCCGAAAATTTCGTATCTCACATTAGAGTTACTGGAGTTCATCCAAACGTCAAATAACATGATAGATAAGTAAGGATCGATTAGATACAGCACAGGAACAACGCTAATACGTGTTGTTTCGTTCAAAACTATTTCCAGCTTCTGCTGCGTCCGATAACTTTGTATCTCACATCAGAGTTACTGGAGTCCGTCCAAACGTCAAATAACATGATAGATGAGTAAGGATCGATTAGATACATCACAGGAACAACGCTAATACGTGTTGTTTCGTTTAAAACTATTTCCAGCTTCTGCTGCGTCCGAAAACGTCGTATCTCACATCAGAGTTACTGGAGTCCATCGAAACGTCAAATAACATGATAGATAAGTAAGGATTGATTAGATACAGCACAGGAACAACGCTAATACGTGTTGTTTCGTTTAAAACTATTTCCAGCTCCTGCTGCGTCCAAAAACTTTGTATCTCACATCAGACTTACTGGAGTCCATCCAAACGTTAAATAACATGTTAGATAAGTAATGATCGTTTAGATACATCACAGGAACAACGCTAATACGTGTTGTTTCGTTCAAAATTATTTCCAGCTTCTGCTGCGTCCGAGAACTTTGTATCTCACATCAGAGTTACTGGAGTCCGTCCAAACGTCAAATAACATGATAGATGAGTAAGGATCGTTTAGATACATCACAGGAACATCGCTAATGCGTGTTGTTTCGTTTAAAACTATTTCCAGCTTCTGCTGCGTCCGAAAACTTCGTATCTCACATCAGAGTTACTGGAGTCCATCGAAACGTCAAATAACATGATAGATAAGTAAGGATCGATTAGATACAGCACAGGAACAACGCTAATACCTGTTGTTTCGTTTGAAACTATTTCCAGCTTCAGCTGCGTCCGAGAACTTCGTATCTCACATCAAAGTTACTGGAGTCCATCGAAACGCCAAATAACATGATAAATGAGTAAGGATCGATTAGATAAATCACAGGAACAACGCTAATGCGTGTTGTTTCGTTTAAAACTATTTCCAGCTTCTGCTGCGTCCGAAAATGTCGTATCTCACATAAGAGCTACTGGAGTCCATCGAAACGCCAAGTAACATGATAGATGAGTAAGGATCGATTAGATACAGCACAGGAACAACGCTAATACGTGTTGTTTCGTTTAAAACTATTTATAGCTCCTGCTGCGTCCGAGAACTTTGTATCTCACATCAGAGTTACTGGAGTCTGTCCAAACGCCAAATAACATGATAGATGAGTAAGGATCGTTTAGATACATCACAGGAACAACGCTAATACGTGTTGTTTCGTTTAAAACTATTTCCAGCTCCTGCTGCGTCCAAAAACTTTGTATCTCACATCAGACTTACTGGAGTCCATCCAAACGTCAAATAACATGTTAGATAAGTAAGGATCGTTTAGATACATCACAGGAACAACGCTAATACGTGTTGTTTCGTTAAAAACTATTTCCAGCTTCTACTGCGTCCGAGAACTTTGAATATCTCATCAGAGTTACTGGAGTCCGTCCAAACGTCAAATAACATGATAGATGAGTAAGGATCGATTAGATACATCACAGGAACAACGCTAATACGTGTTGTATCGTTTAAAACTATTTCCAGCTTCTGCTGCGTCCGAAAACTTCGTATCTCACATCAGAGTTACTGGAGTCCATCGAAACGTCAAATAACATGATAGATAAGTAAGGATCGATTAGATACAGCACAGGAACAACGCTAATACGTGTTGTTTCGTTTAAAACTATTTCCAGCTCCTGCTGCGTCCCAAAACTTTGTATCTCACATCAGACTTACTGGAGTCCATCCAAACGTCAAATAACATGTTAGATAAGTAAGGATCGTTTAGACACATCACAGGAACAACGCTAATACGTGTTGTTTCGTTCAAAACTATTTCCAGCTTCTGCTGCGTCAGAAAATTTCGAATCTCACATTAGAGTTACTGGAGTTCATCCAAACGTCAAATAACATGATAGATAAGTAAGGATCGATTAGATACAGCACAGGAACAACGCTAATACGTGTTGTTTCGTTTAAAACTATTTCCAGCTCCTGCTGCGTCCAAAAACTTTGTATCTCACATCAGACTTACTGGATTCCATCCAAACGTCAAATAACATGTTAGATAAGTAAGGATCGTTTAGATACATCACAGGAACAACGCTAATACGTGTTGTTTCGTTCAAAACTATTTCCAGCTTCTACTGCGTCCGAGAACTTTGAATCTCTCATCAGAGTTACTGGAGTCCGTCCAAACGTCAATTAACATGATAGATGAGTAAGGATCGATTAGATACATCACAGGAACAACGCTAATACGTGTTGTTTCGTTTAAAACTATTTCCAGCTCCTGCTGCGTCCCAAAACTTTGTATCTCACATCAGACTTACTGGAGTCCATCCAAACGTCAAATAACATGTTAGATAAGTAAGGATCCTTTAGATACATCACAGGAACAACGCTAATAGGTGTTGTTTCGTTCAAAACTATATCCAGCTTCTGCTGCGTCCGAAATCTTTGTATCTCTCATCAGAGATACTGGAGTCCATCCAAACGTCAAATAACATGATAGATGAGTAAGGATCGATTAGATACATCACAGGAACGACGCTAATACGTGTTGTTTCGTTTAAAACTATTTCCAGCTTCTGCTGCGTCCGAGAACTTCGTATCTCACGTCAGGGTTACTGGAGTCCATCCAAACGTCAAATAACATGATAGATAAGTAAGGATCGATTAGATACATCACAGGAACAACGCTAATACGTGTTGTTTCGTTTAAAACTATTTCCAGCTTCTGCTGCGTCCGAAAACGTCGTATCTCACATCAGAGTTACTGGAGTCCATCGAAACGTCAAATAACATGATAGATAAGTAAGGATCGATTAGATACAGCACAGGAACAACGCTAATACGTGTTGTTTCGTTTAAAACTATTTCCAGCTCCTGCTGCGTCCAAAAACTTTGTATCTCACATCAGACTTACTGGAGTCCATCCAAACGTCAAATAACATGTTAGATAAGTAAGGATCGTTTAGATACATCACAGGAACAACGCTAATACGTGTTGTTTCGTTCAAAACTATTCCCAGCTTCTGCTGCGTCCGAGAACTTTGTATCTCACATCAGAGTTACTGGAGTCCGTCCAAACGTCAAATAACATGATAGATGAGTAAGGATCGTTTAGATACATCACAGGAACATCGCTAAAGCGTGTTGTTTCGTTTAAAACTATTTCCAGCTTCTGCTGCGTCCGAAAACTTCGTATCTCACATCAGAGTTACTGGAGTCCATCGAAACGTCAAATAACATGATAGATAAGTAAGGATCGATTAGATACAGCACAGGAACAACGCTAATACCTGTTGTTTCGTTTGAAACTATTTCCAGCTTCAGCTGCGTCCGAGAACTTCGTATCTCACATCAAAGTTACTGGAGTCCATCGAAACGCCAAATAACATGATAAATGAGTAAGGATCGATTAGATACATCACAGGAACAACGCTAATGCGTGTTGTTTCGTTTAAAACTATTTCCAGCTCCTGCTGCGTCCGAGAACTTTGTATCTCACATCAAAGTTACTGGAGTCTGTCCAAACGTCAAATAACATGATAGATGAGTAAGGATCGTTTAGATACATCACAGGAACAACGCTAATACGTGTTGTTTCGTTTAAAACTATTTCCAGCTCCTGCTGCGTCCAAAAACTTTGTATCTCACATCAGACTTACTGGAGTCCATCCAAACGTCAAATAACATGTTAGATAAGTAAGGATTGTTTAGATACATCACAGGAACAACGCTAATAGGTGTTGTTTCGTTCAAAACTATTTCCAGCTTCTACTGCGTCCGAGAACTTTGAATCTCTCATCAGAGTTACTGGAGTCCGTCCAAACGTCAATTAACATGATAGATGAGTAAGGATCGATTAGATACATCACAGGAACAACGCTAATACGTGTTGTATCGTTTAAAACTATTTCCAGCTTCTGCTGCGTCCGAAAACTTCGTATCTCACATCAGAGTTACTGGAGTCCATCGAAACGTCAAATAACATGATAGATAAGTAAGGATCGATTAGATACAGCACAGGAACAACGCTAATACGTGTTGTTTCGTTTAAAACTATTTCCAGCTCCTGCTGCGTCGCAAAACTTTTTATCTCACATCAGACTTACTGGAGTCCATCCAAACGTCAAATAACATGTTAGATAAGTAAGGATCCTTTAGATACATCACAGGAACAACGCTAATAGGTGTTGTTTCGTTCAAAATTATTTCCAGCTTCTGCTGCGTCCGAGAACTTTGTATCTCACATCAGAGTTACTGGAGTCCGTCCAAACGTCAATTAACATGATAGATGAGTAAGGATCGTTTAGATACATCACAGGAACAACGCTAATACATGTTGTTTCGTTTAAAACTATTTCCAGCTCCTGCTGCGTCCAAAAACTTTGTATCTCACATCAGACTTACTGGAGTCCATCCAAACGTCAAATAACATGTTAGATAAGTAAGGATCGTTTAGATACATCACAGGAACGACGCTAATACGTGTTGTTTCGTTCAAAACTATTTCCAGCTTCTGCTGCGTCCGAAAATTTCGTATCTCACATTAGAGTTACTGGAGTTCATCCAAACGTCAAATAACATGATAGATAAGTAAGGATCGATTAGATACAGCACAGGAACAACGCTAATACGTGTTGTTTCGTTCAAAACTATTTCCAGCTTCTGCTGCGTCCGATAACTTTGTATCTCACATCAGAGTTACTGGAGTCCGTCGAAACGTCAAATAACATGATAGATGAGTAAGGATCGATTAGATACATCACAGGAACAACGCTAATACGTGTTGTTTCGTTTAAAACTATTTCCAGCTTCTGCTGCGTCCGAGAACTTCGTATCTCACGTCAGGGTTACTGGAGTCCATCCAAACGTCAAATAACATGATAGATAAGTAAGGATCGATTAGATACATCACAGGAACAACGCTAATACGTGTTGTTTCGTTTAAAACTATTTCCAGCTTCTGCTGCGTCCGAAAACGTCGTATCTCACATCAGAGTTACTGGAGTCCATCGAAACGTCAAATAACATGATAGATAAGTAAGGATCGATTAGATACAGCACAGGAACAACGCTAATACGTGTTGTTTCGTTTAAAACTATTTCCAGCTCCTGCTGCGTCCAAAAACTTTGTATCTCACATCAGACTTACTGGAGTATATCCAAACGTTAAATAACATGTTAGATAAGTAATGATCGTTTAGATACATCACAGGAACAACGCTAATGCGTGTTGTTTCGTTCAAAATTATTTCCAGCTTCTGCTGCGTCCGAGAAATTTGTATCTCACATCAGAGTTACTGGAGTCCGTCCAAACGTCAAATAACATGATAGATGAGTAAGTATCGTTTAGATACATCACAGGAACATCGCTAATGCGTGTTGTTTCGTTTAAAACTATTTCCAGCTTCTGCTGCGTCCGAAAACTTCGTATCTCACATCAGAGTTACTGGAGTCCATCGAAACGTCAAATAACATGATAGATAAGTAAGGATCGATTAGATACAGCACAGGAACAACGCTAATACCTGTTGTTTCGTTTGAAACTATTTCCAGCTTCAGCTGCGTCCGAGAACTTCGTATCTCACATCAGAGTTACTGGAGTCCATCGAAACGTCAAATAACATGATAGATAAGTAAGGATCGATTAGATACAGCACAGGAACAACGCTAATACCTGTTGTTTCGTTTAAAACTATTTCCAGCTCCTGCTGCGTCCCAAAACTTTGTATCTCACATCAGACTTACTGGAGTCCATCCAAACGTCAAATAACATGTTAGATAAGTAAGGATCGTTTAGATACGTCACAGGAACAACGCTAATAGGTGTTGTTTCGTTCAAAACTATATCCAGCTTCTGCTGCGTCCGAAATCTTTGTATCTCTCATCAGAGTTACTGGAGTCCATCCAAACGCCAAATAACATGATAGATGAGTAAGGATCGATTAGATACATCACAGGAACAACGCTAATACGTGTTGTTTCGTTTAAAACTATTTCCAGCTTCTGCTGCGTCCGAGAACTTCGTATCTCACGTCAGGGTTACTGGAGTCCATCCAAACGTCAAATAACATGATAGATAAGTAAGGATCGATTAGATACATCACAGGAACAACGCTAATGCGTGTTGTTTCGTTTAAAACTATTTCCAGCTTCTGCTGCGTCCGAGAACTTCGTATCTCACGTCAGGGTTACTGGAGTCCATCCAAACGTCAAATAACATGATAGATAAGTAAGGATCGATTAGATACATCACAGCAACATCGCTAATGCGTGTTGTTTCGTTTAAAACTATTTCCAGCTTCTGCTGCGTCCGAAAACTTCGTATCTCACATCAGAGTTACTGGAGTCCATCGAAACGCCAAGTAACATGATATATGAGTAAGGATCGATTAGATACAGCACAGGAACAACGCTAATGCGTGTTGTTTCGTTCAAAATTATTTCCAGCTTCTGCTGTGTCCGAGAACTTTGTATCTCACATCAGAGTTACTGGAGTCCGTCCAAACGTCAAATAACATGATAGATGAGTAAGGATCGTTTAGATACATCACAGGAACAACGCTAATGCGTGTTGTTTCGTTTAAAACTATTTCCAGCTTCTGCTGCGTCCGAAAACTTCGTATCTCACATCAGAGCTACTGGAGTCCATCGAAACGCCAAATAACATGATAGATGAGTAAAGATCGATTAGATACATCACAGGAACAACGCTAATACGTGTTGTTTCGTTTAAAACTATTTCCAGCTTCAGCTGCGTCCGAGAACTTCGTATCTCACATCAAAGTTACTGGAGTACATCGAAACGCCAAATAACATGATAGATGAGTAAGGATCGATTAGATAGAGCACAGGAACAACGCTAATACGTGTTGTTTCGTTTAAAACTATTTCCAGCTCCTGCTGCGTCCGAGAATTTTTGTATCTCACATCAGAGTTTCTGGAGTCCGTCCAAACGTCAAATAACATGATAGATGAGTA
This sequence comes from Prosopocoilus inquinatus, assembly GCA_036172665.1. Classification (NCBI taxonomy): domain Eukaryota; kingdom Metazoa; phylum Arthropoda; class Insecta; order Coleoptera; family Lucanidae; genus Prosopocoilus; species Prosopocoilus inquinatus. The sequence goes on along the minus strand of CM069871.1, from coordinate 44,919,089 downwards.
AGGATCGTTTAAATACATCACAGGAACAACGCTAATACGTGTTGTTTCGTTTAAAACTATTTCCAGCTCCTGCGGCGTCCAAAAACTTTGTATCTCACATCAAAGTTACTGGAGTCCATCGAAACGCCAAATAACATGATAGATGAGTAAGAATCGATTAGATACATCACAGGAACAACGCTAATGCGTGTTGTTTCGTTTAAAACTATTTCCAGCTTCTGCTGCGTCCGAAAACGTCGTATCTCACATCAGAGCTACTGGAGTCCATCGAAACGCCAAGTAACATGATATATGAGTAAGGATCGATTAGATACAGCACAGGAACAACGCTAATACGTGTTGTTTCGTTTGAAACTATTTCCAGCTTCTACTGCGTCCGAGAACTTTGAATCTCTCATCAGAGTTACTGGAGTCCGTCCAAACGTCAAATAACATGATAGATGAGTAAGGATCGATTAGATACATCACAGGAACAACGCTAATACGTGTTGTTTCGTTTAAAACTATTTCCAGCTCCTGCTGCGTCCAAAAACTTTGTATCTCACATCAAAGTTACTGGAGTCCATCGAAACGCCAAATAACATGATAGATGAGTAAGGATCGATTAGATACATCACAGGAACAACGCTAATGCGTGTTGTTTCGTTTAAAACTATTTCCAGCTTCTGCTGCGTCCGAAAACGTCGTATCTCACATCAGAGCTACTGGAGTCCATCGAAACGCCAAGTAACATGATGTATGAGTAAGGATCGATTAGATACAGCACAGGAACAACGCTAATACGTGTTGTTTCGTTTGAAACTATTTCCAGCTTCTACTGGGTCCGAGAACTTTGAATCTCTCATCAGAGATACTGGAGTCCGTCCAAACGTCAAATAACATGATAGATGAGTAAGGATCGATTAGATACATCACAGGAACAACGCTAATACGTGTTGTTTCGTTTAAAACTATTTCCAGCTTCTGCTGCGTCCGAAAACGTCGTATCTCACATAAGAGCTACTGGAGTCCATCGAAACGCCAAGTAACATGATATATGAGTAAGGATCGATTAGATACAGCACAGGAACAACGCTAATACGTGTTGTTTCGTTTAAAACTATTTCCAGCTCCTGCTGCGTCCGAGTACTTTGTATCTCACATCAGAGTTACTGGAGTCTGTCCAAACGTCAAATAACATGATAGATGAGTAAGGATCGTTTAGATACATCACAGGAACAACGCTAATACGTGTTGTTTCGTTTAAAACTATTTCCAGCTCCTGCTGCGTCCAAAAACTTTGTATCTCACATCAGACTTACTGGATTCCATCCAAACGTCAAATAACATGTTAGATAAGTAAGGATCGTTTAGATACATCACAGGAACAACGCTAATACGTGTTGTTTCGTTCAAAACTATTTCCAGCTTCTACTGCGTCCGAGAACTTTGAATCTCTCATCAGAGTTACTGGAGTCCGTCCAAACGTCAATTAACATGATAGATGAGTAAGGATCGATTAGATACATCACAGGAACAACGCTAATACGTGTTGTTTCGTTTAAAACTATTTCCAGCTCCTGCTGCGTCCCAAAACTTTGTATCTCACATCAGACTTACTGGAGTCCATCCAAACGTCAAATAACATGTTAGATAAGTAAGGATCCTTTAGATACATCACAGGAACAACGCTAATAGGTGTTGTTTCGTTCAAAACTATATCCAGCTTCTGCTGCGTCCGAAATCTTTGTATCTCTCATCAGAGATACTGGAGTCCATCCAAACGTCAAATAACATGATAGATGAGTAAGGATCGATTAGATGCATCACAGGAACAACGCTAATACGTGTTGTTTCGTTTAAAACTATTTCCAGCTTCTGCTGCGTCCGAGAACTTCGTATCTCACGTCAGGGTTACTGGAGTCCATCCAAACGTCAAATAACATGATAGATAAGTAAGGATCGATTAGATACATCACAGGAACAACGCTAATACGTGTTGTTTCGTTTAAAACTATTTCCAGCTTCTGCTGCGTCCGAAAACGTCCTATCTCACATCAGAGTTACTGGAGTCCATCGAAACGTCAAATAACATGATAGATAAGTAAGGATCGATTAGATACAGCACAGGAACAACGCTAATACGTGTTGTTTCGTTTAAAACTATTTCCAGCTCCTGCTGCGTCCAAAAACTTTGTATCTCTCATCAGAGATACTGGAGTCCATCCAAACGTCAAATAACATGATAGATAAGTAAGGATCGATTAGATACAGCACAGGAACAACGCTAATGCGTGTTGTTTCGTTCAAAACTATTTCCAGCTCCTGCTGCGTCCCAAAACTTTGTATCTCACATCAGACTTACTGGAGTCCATCCAAACGTCAAATAACATGTTAGATAAGTAAGGATCCTTTAGATACATCACAGGAACAACGCTAGTAGGTGTTGTTTCGTTCAAAATTATTTCCAGCTTCTGCTGCGTCCGAGAACTTTGTATCTCACATCAGAGTTACTGGAGTCCGTCCAAACGTCAAATAACATGATAGATGAGTAAGGATCGTTTAGATACATCACAGGAACAACGCTAATACGTGTTGTTTCGTTTAAAACTATTTCCAGCTCCTGCTGCGTCCAAAAACTTTGTATCTCACATCAGACTTACTGGAGTCCATCCAAATGTCAAATAACATGTTAGATAAGTAAGGATCGTTTAGATACATCACAGGAACGACGCTAATACGTGTTGTTTCGTTCAAAACTATTTCCAGCTTCTGCTGCGTCCGAAAATTTCGTATCTCACATTAGAGTTACTGGAGTTCATCCAAACGTCAAATAACATGATAGATAAGTAAGGATCGATTAGATACAGCACAGGAACAACGCTAATACGTGTTGTTTCGTTCAAAACTATTTCCAGCTTCTGCTGCGTCCGAGAACTTTGTATCTCACATCAGAGTTACTGGAGTCCGTCCAAACGTCAAATAACATGATAGATGAGTAAGGATCGTTTAGATACATCACAGGAACATCGCTAATGCGTGTTGTTTCGTTTAAAACTATTTCCAGCTTCTGCTGCGTCCGAAAACTTCGTATCTCACATCAGAGTTACTGGAGTCCATCGAAACGTCAAATAACATGATAGATAAGTAAGGATCGATTAGATACAGCACAGGAACAACGCTAATACCTGTTGTTTCGTTTGAAACTATTTCCAGCTTCAGCTGCGTCCGAGAACTTCGTATCTCACATCAAAGTTACTGGAGTCCATCGAAACGCCAAATAACATGATAAATGAGTAAGGATCGATTAGATAAATCACAGGAACAACGCTAATGCGTGTTGTTTCGTTTAAAACTATTTCCAGCTTCTGCTGCGTCCGAAAAAGTCGTATCTCACATAAGAGCTACTGGAGTCCATCGAAACGCCAAGTAACATGATAGATGAGTAAGGATCGATTAGATACAGCACAGGAACAACGCTAATACGTGTTGTTTCGTTTAAAACTATTTCCAGCTCCTGCTGCGTCCGAGAACTTTGTATCTCACATCAGAGTTACTGGAGTCTGTCCAAACGTCAAATAACATGATAGATGAGTAAGGATCGTTTAGATACATCACAGGAACAACGCTAATACGTGTTGTTTCGTTTAAAACTATTTCCAGCTCCTGCTGCGTCCAAAAACTTTGTATCTCACATCAGACTTACTGGAGTCCATCCAAACGTCAAATAACATGTTAGATAAGTAAGGATCGTTTAGAGACATCACAGGAACAACGCTAATACGTGTTGTTTCGTTAAAAACTATTTCCAGCTTCTACTGCGTCCGAGAACTTTGAATATCTCATCAGAGTTACTGGAGTCCGTCCAAACGTCAAATAACATGATAGATGAGTAAGGATCGATTAGATACATCACAGGAACAACGCTAATACGTGTTGTATCGTTTAAAACTATTTCCAGCTTCTGCTGCGTCCGAAAACTTCGTATCTCACATCAGAGTTACTGGAGTCCATCGAAACGTCAAATAACATGATAGATAAGTAAGGATCGATTAGATACAGCACAGGAACAACGCTAATACGTGTTGTTTCGTTTAAAACTATTTCCAGCTCCTGCTGCGTCCCAAAACTTTGTATCTCACATCAGACTTACTGGAGTCCATCCAAACGTTAAATAACATGTTAGATAAGTAATGATCGTTTAGATACATCACAGGAACAACGCTAATACGTGTTGTTTCGTTCAAAATTATTTCCAGCTTCTGCTGCGTCCGAGAACTTTGTATCTCACATCAGAGTTACTGGAGTCCGTCCAAACGTCAAATAACATGATAGATGAGTAAGGATCGTTTAGATACATCACAGGAACATCGCTAATGCGTGTTGTTTCGTTTAAAACTATTTCCAGCTTCTGCTGCGTCCGAAAACTTCGTATCTCACATCAGAGTTACTGGAGTCCATCGAAACGTCAAATAACATGATAGATAAGTAAGGATCGATTAGATACAGCACAGGAACAACGCTAATACCTGTTGTTTCGTTTGAAACTATTTCCAGCTTCAGCTGCGTCCGAGAACTTCGTATCTCACATCAAAGTTACTGGAGTCCATCGAAACGCCAAATAACATGATAAATGAGTAAGGATCGATTAGATAAATCACAGGAACAACGCTAATGCGTGTTGTTTCGTTTAAAACTATTTCCAGCTTCTGCTGCGTCCGAAAAAGTCGTATCTCACATAAGAGCTACTGGAGTCCATCGAAACGCCAAGTAACATGATAGATGAGTAAGGATCGATTAGATACAGCACAGGAACAACGCTAATACGTGTTGTTTCGTTTAAAACTATTTCCAGCTCCTGCTGCGTCCGAGAACTTTGTATCTCACATCAGAGTTACTGGAGTCTGTCCAAACGTCAAATAACATGATAGATGAGTAAGGATCGTTTAGATACATCACAGGAACAACGCTAATACGTGTTGTTTCGTTTAAAACTATTTCCAGCTCCTGCTGCGTCCAAAAACTTTGTATCTCACATCAGACTTACTGGAGTCCATCCAAACGTCAAATAACATGTTAGATAAGTAAGGATCGTTTAGAGACATCACAGGAACAACGCTAATACGTGTTGTTTCGTTAAAAACTATTTCCAGCTTCTACTGCGTCCGAGAACTTTGAATATCTCATCAGAGTTACTGGAGTCCGTCCAAACGTCAAATAACATGATAGATGAGTAAGGATCGATTAGATACATCACAGGAACAACGCTAATACGTGTTGTATCGTTTAAAACTATTTCCAGCTTCTGCTGCGTCCGAAAACTTCGTATCTCACATCAGAGTTACTGGAGTCCATCGAAACGTCAAATAACATGATAGATAAGTAAGGATCGATTAGATACAGCACAGGAACAACGCTAATACGTGTTGTTTCGTTTAAAACTATTTCCAGCTCCTGCTGCGTCCCAAAACTTTGTATCTCACATCAGACTTACTGGAGTCCATCCAAACGTCAAATAACATGTTAGATAAGTAAGGATCGTTTAGATACATCACAGGAACAACGCTAATACGTGTTGTTTCGTTCAAAACTATTTCCAGCTTCTGCTGCGTCAGAAAATTTCGTATCTCACATTAGAGTTACTGGAGTTCATCCAAACGTCAAATAACATGATAGATAAGTAAGGATCGATTAGATACAGCACAGGAACAACGCTAATACGTGTTGTTTCGTTTAAAACTATTTCCAGCTCCTGCTGCGTCCAAAAACTTTGTATCTCACATCAGACTTACTGGATTCCATCCAAACGTCAAATAACATGTTAGATAAGTAAGGATCGTTTAGATACATCACAGGAACAACGCTAATACGTGTTGTTTCGTTCAAAACTATTTCCAGCTTCTACTGCGTCCGAGAACTTTGAATCTCTCATCAGAGTTACTGGAGTCCGTCCAAACGTCAATTAACATGATAGATGAGTAAGGATCGATTAGATACATCACAGGAACAACGCTAATACGTGTTGTTTCGTTTAAAACTATTTCCAGCTCCTGCTGCGTCCCAAAACTTTGTATCTCACATCAGACTTACTGGAGTCCATCCAAACGTCAAATAACATGTTAGATAAGTAAGGATCCTTTAGATACATCACAGGAACAACGCTAATAGGTGTTGTTTCGTTCAAAACTATATCCAGCTTCTGCTGCGTCCGAAATCTTTGTATCTCTCATCAGAGATACTGGAGTCCATCCAAACGTCAAATAACATGATAGATGAGTAAGGATCGATTAGATACATCACAGGAACAACGCTAATACGTGTTGTTTCGTTTAAAACTATTTCCAGCTTCTGCTGCGTCCGAAAATTTCGTATCTCACATTAGAGTTACTGGAGTTCATCCAAACGTCAAATAACATGATAGATAAGTAAGGATCGATTAGATACAGCACAGGAACAACGCTAATACGTGTTGTTTCGTTTAAAACTATTTCCAGCTCCTGCTGCGTCCAAAAACTTTGTATCTCACATCAGACATACTGGATTCCATCCAAACGTCAAATAACATGTTAGATAAGTAAGGATCGTTTAGATACATCACAGGAACAACGCTAATACGTGTTGTTTCGTTCAAAACTATTTCCAGCTTCTACTGCGTCCGAGAACTTTGAATCTCTCATCAGAGTTACTGGAGTCCGTCCAAACGTCAATTAACATGATAGATGAGTAAGGATCGATTAGATACATCACAGGAACAACGCTAATACGTGTTGTTTCGTTTAAAACTATTTCCAGCTCCTGCTGCGTCCCAAAACTTTGTATCTCACATCAGACTTACTGGAGTCCATCCAAACGTCAAATAACATGTTAGATAAGTAAGGATCCTTTAGATACATCACAGGAACAACGCTAATAGGTGTTGTTTCGTTCAAAACTATATCCAGCTTCTGCTGCGTCCGAAATCTTTGTATCTCTCATCAGAGATACTGGAGTCCATCCAAACGTCAAATAACATGATAGATGAGTAAGGATCGATTAGATACATCACAGGAACAACGCTAATACGTGTTGTTTCGTTTAAAACTATTTCCAGCTTCTGCTGCGTCCGAGAACTTCGTATCTCACGTCAGGGTTACTGGAGTCCATCCAAACGTCAAATAACATGATAGATAAGTAAGGATCGATTAGATACATCACAGGAACAACGCTAATACGTGTTGTTTCGTTTAAAACTATTTCCAGCTTCTGCTGCGTCCGAAAACCTCGTATCTCACATCAGAGTTACTGGAGTCCATCGAAACGTCAAATAACATGATAGATAAGTAAGGATCGATTAGATACATCACAGGAACATCGCTAATGCGTGTTGTTTCGTTTAAAACTATTTCCAGCTTCTGCTGCGTCCGAAAACTTCGTATCTCACATCAGAGTTACTGGAGTCCATCGAAACGTCAAATAACATGATAGATAAGTAAGGATCGATTAGATACAGCACAGGAACAACGCTAATACCTGTTGTTTCGTTTGAAACTATATCCAGCTTCAGCTGCGTCCGAGAACTTCGTATCTCACATCAAAGTTACTGGAGTCCATCGAAACGCCAAATAACATGATAAATGAGTAAGGATCGATTAGATAAATCACAGGAACAACGCTAATGCGTGTTGTTTCGTTTAAAACTATTTCCAGCTCCTGCTGCGTCCAAAAACTTTGTATCTCACATCAGACTTACTGGATTCCATCCAAACGTCAAATAACATGTTAGATAAGTAAGGATCGTTTAGATACATCACAGGAACAACGCTAATACGTGTTGTTTCGTTCAAAACTATTTCCAGCTTCTACTGCGTCCGAGAACTTTGAATCTCTCATCAGAGTTACTGGAGTCCGTCCAAACGTCAATTAACATGATAGATGAGTAAGGATCGATTAGATACATCACAGGAACAACGCTAATACGTGTTGTTTCGTTTAAAACTATTTCCAGCTCCTGCTGCGTCCCAAAACTTTGTATCTCACATCAGACTTACTGGAGTCCATCCAAACGTCAAATAACATGTTAGATAAGTAAGGATCCTTTAGATACATCACAGGAACAACGCTAATAGGTGTTGTTTCGTTCAAAACTATATCCAGCTTCTGCTGCGTCCGAAATCTTTGTATCTCTCATCAGAGATACTGGAGTCCATCCAAACGTCAAATAACATGATAGATGAGTAAGGATCGATTAGATACATCACAGGAACAACGCTAATACGTGTTGTTTCGTTTAAAACTATTTCCAGCTTCTGCTGCGTCCGAGAACTTCGTATCTCACGTCAGGGTTACTGGAGTCCATCCAAACGTCAAATAACATGATAGATAAGTAAGGATCGATTAGATACATCACAGGAACAACGCTAATACGTGTTGTTTCGTTTAAAACTATTTCCAGCTTCTGCTGCGTCCGAAAACGTCGTATCTCACATCAGAGTTACTGGAGTCCATCGAAACGTCAAATAACATGATAGATAAGTAAGGATCGATTAGATACAGCACAGGAACAACGCTAATACCTGTTGTTTCGTTTGAAACTATTTCCAGCTTCAGCTGCGTCCGAGAACTTCGTATCTCACATCAAAGTTACTGGAGTCCATCGAAACGCCAAATAACATGATAAATGAGTAAGGATCGATTAGATAAATCACAGGAACAACGCTAATGCGTGTTGTTTCGTTTAAAACTATTTCCAGCTTCTGCTGCGTCCGAAAAAGTCGTATCTCACATAAGAGCTACTGGAGTCCATCGAAACGCCAAGTAACATGATAGATGAGTAAGGATCGATTAGATACAGCACAGGAACAACGCTAATACGTGTTGTTTCGTTTAAAACTATTTCCAGCTCCTGCTGCGTCCGAGAACTTTGTATCTCACATCAGAGTTACTGGAGACTGTCCAAACGTCAAATAACATGATAGATGAGTAAGGATCGTTTAGATACATCACAGGAACAACGCTAATACGTGTTGTTTCGTTTAAAACTATTTCCAGCTCCTGCTGCGTCCAAAAACTTTGTATCTCACATCAGACTTACTGGAGTCCATCCAAACGTCAAATAACATGTTAGATAAGTAAGGATCGTTTAGATACATCACAGGAACAACGCTAATACGTGTTGTTTCGTTAAAAACTATTTCCAGCTTCTACTGCGTCCGAGAACTTTGAATATCTCATCAGAGTTACTGGAGTCCGTCCAAACGTCAAATAACATGATAGATGAGTAAGGATCGATTAGATACATCACAGGAACAACGCTAATACGTGTTGTATCGTTTAAAACTATTTCCAGCTTCTGCTGCGTCCGAAAACTTCGTATCTCACATCAGAGTTACTGGAGTCCATCGAAACGTCAAATAACATGATAGATAAGTAAGGATCGATTAGATACAGCACAGGAACAACGCTAATACGTGTTGTTTCGTTTAAAACTATTTCCAGCTCCTGCTGCGTCCAAAAACTTTGTATCTCACATCAGACTTACTGGAGTCCATCCAAACGTCAAATAACATGTTAGATAAGTAAGGATCGTTTAGATACATCACAGGAACAACGCTAATACGTGTTGTTTCGTTCAAAACTATTTCCAGCTTCTGCTGCGTCCGAGAACTTTGTATCTCACATCAGAGTTACTGGAGTCCGTCCAAACGTCAAATAACATGATAGATGAGTAAGGATCGTTTAGATACATCACAGGAACATCGCTAATGCGTGTTGTTTCGTTTAAAACTATTTCCAGCTTCTGCTGCGTCCGAAAACTTCGTATCTCACATCAGACTTACTGGAGTCCATCCAAAAGTCAAATAACATGTTATATAAGTAAGGATCGTTTAGATACATCACAGGAACAACGCTAATACGTGTTGTTTCGTTCAAAACTATTTCCAGCTTCTACTGCGTCCGAGAACTTTGAATCTCTCATCAGAGTTACTGGAGTCCGTCCAAACGTCAATTAACATGATAGATGAGTAAGGATCGATTAGATACATCACAGGAACAACGCTAATACGTGTTGTATCGTTTAAAACTATTTCCAGCTTCTGCTGCGTCCGAAAACTTCGTATCTCACATCAGAGTTACTGGAGTCCATCGAAACGTCAAATAACATGATAGATAAGTAAGGATCGATTAGATACAGCACAGGAACAACGCTAATACCTGTTGTTTCGTTTGAAACTATTTCCAGCTTTAGCTGCGTCCGAGAACTTCGTATCTCACATCAAAGTTACTGGAGTCCATCGAAACGCCAAATAACATGATAAATGAGTAAGGATCGATTAGATACATCACAGGAACAACGCTAATGCGTGTTGTTTCGTTTAAAACTATTTCCAGCTCCTGCTGCGTCCGAGAACTTTGTATCTCACATCAGAGTTACTGGAGTCTGTCCAAACGTCAAATAACATGATAGATGAGTAAGGATCGTTTAGATACATCACAGGAACAACGCTAATACGTGTTGTTTCGTTTAAAACTATTTCCAGCTCCTGCTGCGTCCAAAAACTTTGTATCTCACATCAGACTTACTGGAGTCCATCCAAAAGTCAAATAACATGTTAGATAAGTAAGGATCGTTTAGATACATCACAGGAACAACGCTAATACGTGTTGTTTCGTTCAAAACTATTTCCAGCTTCTACTGCGTCCGAGAACTTTGAATCTCTCATCAGAGTTACTGGAGTCCGTCCAAACGTCAATTAACATGATAGATGAGTAAGGATCGATTAGATACATCACAGGAACAACGCTAATACGTGTTGTATCGTTTAAAACTATTTCCAGCTTCTGCTGCGTCCGAAAACTTCGTATCTCACATCAGAGTTACTGGAGTCCATCGAAACGTCAAATAACATGATAGATAAGTAAGGATCGATTAGATACAGCACAGGAACAACGCTAATACGTGTTGTTTCGTTTAAAACTATTTCCAGCTCCTGCTGCGTCGCAAAACTTTTTATCTCACATCAGACTTACTGGAGTCCATCCAAACGTCAAATAACATGTTAGATAAGTAAGGATCGTTTAGATACATCACAGGAACGACGCTAATACGTGTTGTTTCGTTCAAAACTATTTCCAGCTTCTGCTGCGTCCGAAAATTTCGTATCTCACATTAGAGTTACTGGAGTTCATCCAAACGTCAAATAACATGATAGATAAGTAAGGATCGATTAGATACAGCACAGGAACAACGCTAATACGTGTTGTTTCGTTCAAAACTATTTCCAGCTTCTGCTGCGTCCGATAACTTTGTATCTCACATCAGAGTTACTGGAGTCCGTCGAAACGTCAAGTAACATGATAGATGAGTAAGGATCGATTAGATACATCACAGGAACAACGCTAATACGTGTTGTTTCGTTTAAAACTATTTCCAGCTTCTGCTGCGTCCGAGAACTTCGTATCTCACGTCAGGGTTACTGGAGTCCATCCAAACGTCAAATAACATGATAGATAAGTAAGGATCGATTAGATACATCACAGGAACAACGCTAATACGTGTTGTTTCGTTTGAAACTATTTCCAGCTTCAGCTGCGTCCGAGAACTTCGTATCTCACATCAAAGTTACTGGAGTCCATCGAAACGCCAAATAACATGATAAATGAGTAAGGATCGATTAGATACATCACAGGAACAACGCTAATGCGTGTTGTTTCGTTTAAAACTATTTCCAGCTCCTGCTGCGTCCGAGAACTTTGTATCTCACATCAGAGTTACTGGAGTCTGTCCAAACGTCAAATAACATGATAGATGAGTAAGGATCGTTTAGATACATCACAGGAACATCGCTAATGCGTGTTGTTTCGTTTAAAACTATTTCCAGCTTCTGCTGCGTCCGAAAACTTCGTATCTCACATCAGAGTTACTGGAGTCCATCGAAACGTCAAATAACATGATAGATAAGTAAGGATCGATTAGATACAGCACAGGAACAACGCTAATACCTGTTGTTTCGTTTGAAACTATTTCCAGCTTCAGCTGCGTCCGAGAACTTCGTATCTCACATCAAAGTTACTGGAGTCCATCGAAACGCCAAATAACATGATAAATGAGTAAGGATCGATTAGATACATCACAGGAACAACGCTAATGCGTGTTGTTTCGTTTAAAACTATTTCCAGCTCCTGCTGCGTCCGAGAACTTTGTATCTCACATCAGAGTTACTGGAGTCAGTCCAAACGTCAAATAACATGATAGATGAGTAAGGATCGTTTAGATACATCACAGGAACAACGCTAATACGTGTTGTTTCGTTTAAAACTATTTCCAGCTCCTGCTGCGTCCAAAAACTTTGTATCTCACATCAGACTTACTGGAGTCCATCCAAACGTCAAATAACATGTTAGATAAGTAAGGATTGTTTAGATACATCACAGGAACAATGCTAATAGGTGTTGTTTCGTTCAAAACTATTTCCAGCTTCTACTGCGTCCGAGAACTTTGAATCTCTCATCAGAGTTACTGGAGTCCGTCCAAACGTCAATTAACATGATAGATGAGTAAGGATCGATTAGATACATCACAGGAACAACGCTAATACGTGTTGTATCGTTTAAAACTATTTCCAGCTTCTGCTGCGTCCGAAAACTTCGTATCTCACATCAGAGTTACTGGAGTCCATCCAAACGTCAAATAACATGTTAGATAAGTAAGGATCCTTTAGATACATCACAGGAACAACGCTAATAGGTGTTGTTTCGTTCAAAATTATTTCCAGCTTCTGCTGCGTCCGAGAACTTTGTATCTCACATCAGAGTTACTGGAGTCCGTCCAAACGTCAATTAACATGATAGATGAGTAAGGATCGTTTAGATACATCACAGGAACAACGCTAATACATGTTGTTTCGTTTAAAACTATTTCCAGCTCCTGCTGCGTCCAAAAACTTTGTATCTCACATCAGACTTACTGGAGTCCATCCAAACGTCAAATAACATGTTAGATAAGTAAGGATCGTTTAGATACATCACAGGAACGACGCTAATACGTGTTGTTTCGTTCAAAACTATTTCCAGCTTCTGCTGCGTCCGAAAATTTCGTATCTCACATTAGAGTTACTGGAGTTCATCCAAACGTCAAATAACATGATAGATAAGTAAGGATCGATTAGATACAGCACAGGAACAACGCTAATACGTGTTGTTTCGTTCAAAACTATTTCCAGCTTCTGCTGCGTCCGATAACTTTGTATCTCACATCAGAGTTACTGGAGTCCGTCGAAACGTCAAATAACATGATAGATGAGTAAGGATCGATTAGATACATCACAGGAACAACGCTAATACGTGTTGTTTCGTTTAAAACTATTTCCAGCTTCTGCTGCGTCCGAGAACTTCGTATCTCACGTCAGGGTTACTGGAGTCCATCCAAACGTCAAATAACATGATAGATAAGTAAGGATCGATTAGATACATCACAGGAACAACGCTAATACGTGTTGTTTCGTTTAAAACTATTTCCAGCTTCTGCTGCGTCCGAAAACGTCGTATCTCACATCAGAGTTACTGGAGTCCATCGAAACGTCAAATAACATGATAGATAAGTAAGGATCGATTAGATACAGCACAGGAACAACGCTAATACGTGTTGTTTCGTTTAAAACTATTTCCAGCTCCTGCTGCGTCCAAAAACTTTGTATCTCACATCAGACTTACTGGAGTATATCCAAACGTTAAATAACATGTTAGATAAGTAATGATCGTTTAGATACATCACAGGAACAAGGCTAATGCGTGTTGTTTCGTTCAAAATTATTTCCAGCTTCTGCTGCGTCCGAGAAATTTGTATCTCACATCAGAGTTACTGGAGTCCGTCCAAACGTCAAATAACATGATAGATGAGTAAGTATCGTTTAGATACATCACAGGAACATCGCTAATGCGTGTTGTTTCGTTTAAAACTATTTCCAGCTTCTGCTGCGTCCGAAAACTTCGTATCTCACATCAGAGTTACTGGAGTCCATCGAAACGTCAAATAACATGATAGATAAGTAAGGATCGATTAGATACAGCACAGGAACAACGCTAATACCTGTTGTTTCGTTTGAAACTATTTCCAGCTTCAGCTGCGTCCGAGAACTTCGTATCTCACATCAGAGTTACTGGAGTCCATCGAAACGTCAAATAACATGATAGATAAGTAAGGATCGATTAGATACAGCACAGGAACAACGCTAATACCTGTTGTTTCGTTTAAAACTATTTCCAGCTCCTGCTGCGTCCCAAAACTTTGTATCTCACATCAGACTTACTGGAGTCCATCCAAACGTCAAATAACATGTTAGATAAGTAAGGATCGTTTAGATACGTCACAGGAACAACGCTAATAGGTGTTGTTTCGTTCAAAACTATATCCAGCTTCTGCTGCGTCCGAAATCTTTGTATCTCTCATCAGAGTTACTGGAGTCCATCCAAACGCCAAATAACATGATAGATGAGTAAGGATCGATTAGATACATCACAGGAACAACGCTAATACGTGTTGTTTCGTTTAAAACTATTTCCAGCTTCTGCTGCGTCCGAGAACTTCGTATCTCACGTCAGGGTTACTGGAGTCCATCCAAACGTCAAATAACATGATAGATAAGTAAGGATCGATTAGATACATCACAGGAACAACGCTAATGCGTGTTGTTTCGTTTAAAACTATTTCCAGCTTCTGCTGCGTCCGAGAACTTCGTATCTCACGTCAGGGTTACTGGAGTCCATCCAAACGTCAAATAACATGATAGATAAGTAAGGATCGATTAGATACATCACAGCAACATCGCTAATGCGTGTTGTTTCGTTTAAAACTATTTCCAGCTTCTGCTGCGTCCGAAAACTTCGTATCTCACATCAGAGTTACTGGAGTCCATCGAAACGCCAAATAACATGATAGATGAGTAAGGATCGATTAGATACAGCACAGGAACAACGCTAATGCGTGTTGTTTCGTTTAAAACTATTTCCAGCTTATGCTGCGTCCGAGAACTTTGTATCTCACATCAGAGTTACTGGAGTCCGTCCAAACGTCAAATAACATGATAGATGAGTAAGGATCGATTAGATACATCACAGGAACAACGCTAATACCTGTTGTTTCGTTTAAAACGATTTCCAGCTTCTGCTGCGTCCGAGAACTTCGTATCTCACGTCAGGGTTACTGGAGTCCATCCAAACGTCAAATAACATGATAGATAAGTAAGGATCGATTAGATACATCACAGGAACAACGCTAATACGTGTTGTTTCGTTTAAAACTATTTCCAGCTTCAGCTGCGTCCGAGAACTTCGTATCTCACATCAAAGTTACTGGAGTACATCGAAACGCCAAATAACATGATAGATGAGTAAGGATCGATTAGATAGAGCACAGGAACAACGCTAATACGTGTTGTTTCGTTTAAAACTATTTCCAGCTCCTGCTGCGTCCGAGAACTTTGTATCTCACATCAGAGTTTCTGGAGTCCGTCCAAACGTCAAATAACATGATAGATGAGTAAGGATCGTTTAAATACATCACAGGAACAACGCTAATACGTGTTGTTTCGTTTAAAACTATTTCCAGCTCCTGCGGCGTCCAAAAACTTTGTATCTCACATCAAAGTTACTGGAGTCCATCGAAACGCCAAATAACATGATAGATGAGTAAGAATCGATTATATACATCACAGGAACAACGCTAATGCGTGTTGTTTCGTTTAAAACTATTTCCAGCTTCTGCTGCGTCCGAAAACGTCGTATCTCACATCAGAGCTACTGGAGTCCATCGAAACGCCAAGTAACATGATATATGAGTAAGGATCGATTAGATACAGCACAGGAACAACGCTAATACGTGTTGTTTCGTTTGAAACTATTTCCAGCTTCTACTGCGTCCGAGAACTTTGAATCTCTCATCAGAGTTACTGGAGTCCGTCCAAACGTCAAATAACATGATAGATGAGTAAGGATCGATTAGATACATCACAGGAACAACGCTAATACGTGTTGTTTCGTTTAAAACTATTTCCAGCTCCTGCTGCGTCCAAAAACTTTGTATCTCACATCAAAGTTACTGGAGTCCATCGAAACGCCAAATAACATGATAGATGAGTAAGGATCGATTAGATACATCACAGGAACAACGCTAATGCGTGTTGTTTCGTTTAAAACTATTTCCAGCTTCTGCTGCGTCCGAAAACGTCGTATCTCACATCAGAGCTACTGGAGTCCATCGAAACGCCAAGTAACATGATGTATGAGTAAGGATCGATTAGATACAGCACAGGAACAACGCTAATACGTGTTGTTTCGTTTGAAACTATTTCCAGCTTCTACTGTGTCCGAGAACTTTGAATCTCTCATCAGAGATACTGGAGTCCGTCCAAACGTCAAATAACATGATAGATGAGTAAGGATCGATTAGATACATCACAGGAACAACTCTAATACGTGTTGTTTCGTTTAAAACTATTTCCAGCTTCTGCTGCGTCCGAAAACGTCGTATCTCGTCCGAAAACGTCGTATCTCACATAAGAGCTACTGGAGTCCATCGAAACGCCAAGTAACATGATATATGAGTAAGGATCGATTAGATACAGCACAGGAACAACGCTAATACGTGTTGTTTCGTTTAAAACTATTTCCAGCTCCTGCTGCGTCGGAGTACTTTGTATCTCACATCAGAGTTACTGGAGTCTGTCCAAACGTCAAATAACATGATAGATGAGTAAGGATCGTTTAGATACATCACAGGAACAACGCTAATACGTGTTGTTTCGTTTAAAACTATTTCCAGCTCCTGCTGCGTCCAAAAACTTTGTATCTCACATCAGACTTACTGGATTCCATCCAAACGTCAAATAACATGTTAGATAAGTAAGGATCGTTTAGATACATCACAGGAACAACGCTAATACGTGTTGTTTCGTTCAAAACTATTTCCAGCTTCTACTGCGTCCGAGAACTTTGAATCTCTCATCAGAGTTACTGGAGTCCGTCCAAACGTCAATTAACATGATAGATGAGTAAGGATCGATTAGATACATCACAGGAACAACGCTAATACGTGTTGTTTCGTTTAAAACTATTTCCAGCTCCTGCTGCGTCCCAAAACTTTGTATCTCACATCAGACTTACTGGAGTCCATCCAAACGTCAAATAACATGTTAGATAAGTAAGGATCCTTTAGATACATCACAGGAACAACGCTAATAGGTGTTGTTTCGTTCAAAACTATATCCAGCTTCTGCTGCGTCCGAAATCTTTGTATCTCTCATCAGAGATACTGGAGTCCATCCAAACGTCAAATAACATGATAGATGAGTAAGGATCGATTAGATACATCACAGGAACAACGCTAATACGTGTTGTTTCGTTTAAAACTATTTCCAGCTTCTGCTGCGTCCGAGAACTTCTTATCTCACGTCAGGGTTACTGGAGTCCATCCAAACGTCAAATAACATGATAGATAAGTAAGGATCGATTAGATACATCACAGGAACAACGCTAATACGTGTTGTTTCGTTTAAAACTATTTCCAGCTTCTGCTGCGTCCGAAAACGTCCTATCTCACATCAGAGTTACTGGAGTCCATCGAAACGTCAAATAACATGATAGATAAGTAAGGATCGATTAGATACAGCACAGGAACAACGCTAATACGTGTTGTTTCGTTTAAAACTATTTCCAGCTCCTGCTGCGTCCAAAAAATTTGTATCTCACATCAGACTTACTGGAGTCCATCCAAATGTCAAATAACATGTTAGATAAGTAAGGATCGTTTAGATACATCACAGGAACGACGCTAATACGTGTTGTTTCGTTCAAAACTATTTCCAGCTTCTGCTGCGTCCGAAAATTTCGTATCTCAAATTAGAGTTACTGGAGTTCATCCAAACGTCAAATAACATGATAGATAAGTAAGGATCGATTAGATACAGCACAGGAACAACGCTAATACGTGTTGTTTCGTTCAAAACTATTTCCAGCTTCTGCTGCGTCCGATAACTTTGTATCTCACATCAGAGTTACTGGAGTCCGTCCAAACGTCAAATAACATGATAGATGAGTAAGGATCGATTAGATACATCACAGGAACAACGCTAATACGTGTTGTTTCGTTTAAAACTATTTCCAGCTTCTGCTGCGTCCGAAAACGTCGTATCTCACATCAGAGTTACTGGAGTCCATCGAAACGTCAAATAACATGATAGATAAGTAAGGATCGATTAGATACAGCACAGGAACAACGCTAATACGTGTTGTTTCGTTTAAAACTATTTCCAGCTCCTGCTGCGTCCAAAAACTTTGTATCTCACATCAGACTTACTGGAGTCCATCCAAACGTTAAATAACATGTTAGATAAGTAATGATCGTTTAGATACATCACAGGAACAACGCTAATACGTGTTGTTTCGTTCAAAATTATTTCCAGCTTCTGCTGCGTCCGAGAACTTTGTATCTCACATCAGAGTTACTGGAGTCCGTCCAAACGTCAAATAACATGATAGATGAGTAAGGATCGTTTAGATACATCACAGGAACATCGCTAATGCGTGTTGTTTCGTTTAAAACTATTTCCAGCTTCTGCTGCGTCCGAAAACTTCGTATCTCACATCAGAGTTACTGGAGTCCATCGAAACGTCAAATAACATGATAGATAAGTAAGGATCGATTAGATACAGCACAGGAACAACGCTAATACGTGTTGTATCGTTTAAAACTATTTCCAGCTTCAGCTGCGTCCGAAAACTTCGTATCTCACATCAGAGTTACTGGAGTCCATCGAAACGTCAAATAACATGATAGATAAGTAAGGATCGATTAGATACAGCACAGGAACAACGCTAATACGTGTTGTTTCGTTTAAAACTATTTCCAGCTCCTGCTGCGTCGCAAAACTTTTTATCTCACATCAGACTTACTGGAGTCCATCCAAACGTCAAATAACATGTTAGATAAGTAAGGATCGTTTAGATACATCACAGGAACGACGCTAATACGTGTTGTTTCGTTCAAAACTATTTCCAGCTTCTGCTGCGTCCGAAAATTTCGTATCTCACATTAGAGTTACTGGAGTTCATCCAAACGTCAAATAACATGATAGATAAGTAAGGATCGATTAGATACAGCACAGGAACAACGCTAATACGTGTTGTTTCGTTCAAAACTATTTCCAGCTTCTGCTGCGTCCGATAACTTTGTATCTCACATCAGAGTTACTGGAGTCCGTCGAAACGTCAAGTAACATGATAGATGAGTAAGGATCGATTAGATACATCACAGGAACAACGCTAATACGTGTTGTTTCGTTTAAAACTATTTCCAGCTTCTGCTGCGTCCGAGAACTTCGTATCTCACGTCAGGGTTACTGGAGTCCATCCAAACGTCAAATAACATGATAGATAAGTAAGGATCGATTAGATACATCACAGGAACAACGCTAATACGTGTTGTTTCGTTTGAAACTATTTCCAGCTTCAGCTGCGTCCGAGAACTTCGTATCTCACATCAAAGTTACTGGAGTCCATCGAAACGCCAAATAACATGATAAATGAGTAAGGATCGATTAGATACATCACAGGAACAACGCTAATGCGTGTTGTTTCGTTTAAAACTATTTCCAGCTCCTGCTGCGTCCGAGAACTTTGTATCTCACATCAGAGTTACTGGAGTCTGTCCAAACGTCAAATAACATGATAGATGAGTAAGGATCGTTTAGATACATCACAGGAACATCGCTAATGCGTGTTGTTTCGTTTAAAACTATTTCCAGCTTCTGCTGCGTCCGAAAACTTCGTATCTCACATCAGAGTTACTGGAGTCCATCGAAACGTCAAATAACATGATAGATAAGTAAGGATCGATTAGATACAGCACAGGAACAACGCTAATACCTGTTGTTTCGTTTGAAACTATTTCCAGCTTCAGCTGCGTCCGAGAACTTCGTATCTCACATCAAAGTTACTGGAGTCCATCGAAACGCCAAATAACATGATAAATGAGTAAGGATCGATTAGATACATCACAGGAACAACGCTAATGCGTGTTGTTTCGTTTAAAACTATTTCCAGCTCCTGCTGCGTCCGAGAACTTTGTATCTCACATCAGAGTTACTGGAGTCTGTCCAAACGTCAAATAACATGATAGATGAGTAAGGATCGTTTAGATACATCACAGGAACAACGCTAATACGTGTTGTTTCGTTTAAAACTATTTCCAGCTCCTGCTGCGTCCAAAAACTTTGTATCTCACATCAGACTTACTGGAGTCCATCCAAACGTCAAATAACATGTTAGATAAGTAAGGATTGTTTAGATACATCACAGGAACAATGCTAATAGGTGTTGTTTCGTTCAAAACTATTTCCAGCTTCTACTGCGTCCGAGAACTTTGAATCTCTCATCAGAGTTACTGGAGTCCGTCCAAACGTCAATTAACATGATAGATGAGTAAGGATCGATTAGATACATCACAGGAACAACGCTAATACGTGTTGTATCGTTTAAAACTATTTCCAGCTTCTGCTGCGTCCGAAAACTTCGTATCTCACATCAGAGTTACTGGAGTCCATCGAAACGTCAAATAACATGATAGATAAGTAAGGATCGATTAGATACAGCACAGGAACAACGCTAATACGTGTTGTTTCGTTTAAAACTATTTCCAGCTCCTGCTGCGTCGCAAAACTTTTTATCTCACATCAGACTTACTGGAGTCCATCCAAACGTCAAATAACATGTTAGATAAGTAAGGATCCTTTAGATACATCACAGGAACAACGCTAATAGGTGTTGTTTCGTTCAAAATTATTTCCAGCTTCTGCTGCGTCCGAGAACTTTGTATCTCACATCAGAGTTACTGGAGTCCGTCCAAACGTCAATTAACATGATAGATGAGTAAGGATCGTTTAGATACATCACAGGAACAACGCTAATACATGTTGTTTCGTTTAAAACTATTTCCAGCTCCTGCTGCGTCCAAAAACTTTGTATCTCACATCAGACTTACTGGAGTCCATCCAAACGTCAAATAACATGTTAGATAAGTAAGGATCGTTTAGATACATCACAGGAACGACGCTAATACGTGTTGTTTCGTTCAAAACTATTTCCAGCTTCTGCTGCGTCCGAAAATTTCGTATCTCACATTAGAGTTACTGGAGTTCATCCAAACGTCAAATAACATGATAGATAAGTAAGGATCGATTAGATACAGCACAGGAACAACGCTAATACGTGTTGTTTCGTTCAAAACTATTTCCAGCTTCTGCTGCGTCCGATAACTTTGTATCTCACATCAGAGTTACTGGAGTCCGTCGAAACGTCAAATAACATGATAGATGAGTAAGGATCGATTAGATACATCACAGGAACAACGCTAATACGTGTTGTTTCGTTTAAAACTATTTCCAGCTTCTGCTGCGTCCGAGAACTTCGTATCTCACGTCAGGGTTACTGGAGTCCATCCAAACGTCAAATAACATGATAGATAAGTAAGGATCGATTAGATACATCACAGGAACAACGCTAATACGTGTTGTTTCGTTTAAAACTATTTCCAGCTTCTGCTGCGTCCGAAAACGTCGTATCTCACATCAGAGTTACTGGAGTCCATCGAAACGTCAAATAACATGATAGATAAGTAAGGATCGATTAGATACAGCACAGGAACAACGCTAATACGTGTTGTTTCGTTTAAAACTATTTCCAGCTCCTGCTGCGTCCAAAAACTTTGTATCTCACATCAGACTTACTGGAGTATATCCAAACGTTAAATAACATGTTAGATAAGTAATGATCGTTTAGATACATCACAGGAACAAGGCTAATGCGTGTTGTTTCGTTCAAAATTATTTCCAGCTTCTGCTGCGTCCGAGAAATTTGTATCTCACATCAGAGTTACTGGAGTCCGTCCAAACGTCAAATAACATGATAGATGAGTAAGTATCGTTTAGATACATCACAGGAACATCGCTAATGCGTGTTGTTTCGTTTAAAACTATTTCCAGCTTCTGCTGCGTCCGAAAACTTCGTATCTCACATCAGAGTTACTGGAGTCCATCGAAACGTCAAATAACATGATAGATAAGTAAGGATCGATTAGATACAGCACAGGAACAACGCTAATACCTGTTGTTTCGTTTGAAACTATTTCCAGCTTCAGCTGCGTCCGAGAACTTCGTATCTCACATCAGAGTTACTGGAGTCCATCGAAACGTCAAATAACATGATAGATAAGTAAGGATCGATTAGATACAGCACAGGAACAACGCTAATACCTGTTGTTTCGTTTAAAACTATTTCCAGCTCCTGCTGCGTCCCAAAACTTTGTATCTCACATCAGACTTACTGGAGTCCATCCAAACGTCAAATAACATGTTAGATAAGTAAGGATCGTTTAGATACGTCACAGGAACAACGCTAATAGGTGTTGTTTCGTTCAAAACTATATCCAGCTTCTGCTGCGTCCGAAATCTTTGTATCTCTCATCAGAGTTACTGGAGTCCATCCAAACGCCAAATAACATGATAGATGAGTAAGGATCGATTAGATACATCACAGGAACAACGCTAATACGTGTTGTTTCGTTTAAAACTATTTCCAGCTTCTGCTGCGTCCGAGAACTTCGTATCTCACGTCAGGGTTACTGGAGTCCATCCAAACGTCAAATAACATGATAGATAAGTAAGGATCGATTAGATACATCACAGGAACAACGCTAATGCGTGTTGTTTCGTTTAAAACTATTTCCAGCTTCTGCTGCGTCCGAGAACTTCGTATCTCACGTCAGGGTTACTGGAGTCCATCCAAACGTCAAATAACATGATAGATAAGTAAGGATCGATTAGATACATCACAGCAACATCGCTAATGCGTGTTGTTTCGTTTAAAACTATTTCCAGCTTCTGCTGCGTCCGAAAACTTCGTATCTCACATCAGAGTTACTGGAGTCCATCGAAACGCCAAATAACATGATAGATGAGTAAGGATCGATTAGATACAGCACAGGAACAACGCTAATGCGTGTTGTTTCGTTTAAAACTATTTCCAGCTTATGCTGCGTCCGAGAACTTTGTATCTCACATCAGAGTTACTGGAGTCCGTCCAAACGTCAAATAACATGATAGATGAGTAAGGATCGATTAGATACATCACAGGAACAACGCTAATACCTGTTGTTTCGTTTAAAACGATTTCCAGCTTCTGCTGCGTCCGAGAACTTCGTATCTCACGTCAGGGTTACTGGAGTCCATCCAAACGTCAAATAACATGATAGATAAGTAAGGATCGATTAGATACATCACAGGAACAACGCTAATACGTGTTGTTTCGTTTAAAACTATTTCCAGCTTCAGCTGCGTCCGAGAACTTCGTATCTCACATCAAAGTTACTGGAGTACATCGAAACGCCAAATAACATGATAGATGAGTAAGGATCGATTAGATAGAGCACAGGAACAACGCTAATACGTGTTGTTTCGTTTAAAACTATTTCCAGCTCCTGCTGCGTCCGAGAACTTTGTATCTCACATCAGAGTTTCTGGAGTCCGTCCAAACGTCAAATAACATGATAGATGAGTAAGGATCGTTTAAATACATCACAGGAACAACGCTAATACGTGTTGTTTCGTTTAAAACTATTTCCAGCTCCTGCGGCGTCCAAAAACTTTGTATCTCACATCAAAGTTACTGGAGTCCATCGAAACGCCAAATAACATGATAGATGAGTAAGAATCGATTATATACATCACAGGAACAACGCTAATGCGTGTTGTTTCGTTTAAAACTATTTCCAGCTTCTGCTGCGTCCGAAAACGTCGTATCTCACATCAGAGCTACTGGAGTCCATCGAAACGCCAAGTAACATGATATATGAGTAAGGATCGATTAGATACAGCACAGGAACAACGCTAATACGTGTTGTTTCGTTTGAAACTATTTCCAGCTTCTACTGCGTCCGAGAACTTTGAATCTCTCATCAGAGTTACTGGAGTCCGTCCAAACGTCAAATAACATGATAGATGAGTAAGGATCGATTAGATACATCACAGGAACAACGCTAATACGTGTTGTTTCGTTTAAAACTATTTCCAGCTCCTGCTGCGTCCAAAAACTTTGTATCTCACATCAAAGTTACTGGAGTCCATCGAAACGCCAAATAACATGATAGATGAGTAAGGATCGATTAGATACATCACAGGAACAACGCTAATGCGTGTTGTTTCGTTTAAAACTATTTCCAGCTTCTGCTGCGTCCGAAAACGTCGTATCTCACATCAGAGCTACTGGAGTCCATCGAAACGCCAAGTAACATGATGTATGAGTAAGGATCGATTAGATACAGCACAGGAACAACGCTAATACGTGTTGTTTCGTTTGAAACTATTTCCAGCTTCTACTGTGTCCGAGAACTTTGAATCTCTCATCAGAGATACTGGAGTCCGTCCAAACGTCAAATAACATGATAGATGAGTAAGGATCGATTAGATACATCACAGGAACAACTCTAATACGTGTTGTTTCGTTTAAAACTATTTCCAGCTTCTGCTGCGTCCGAAAACGTCGTATCTCGTCCGAAAACGTCGTATCTCACATAAGAGCTACTGGAGTCCATCGAAACGCCAAGTAACATGATATATGAGTAAGGATCGATTAGATACAGCACAGGAACAACGCTAATACGTGTTGTTTCGTTTAAAACTATTTCCAGCTCCTGCTGCGTCGGAGTACTTTGTATCTCACATCAGAGTTACTGGAGTCTGTCCAAACGTCAAATAACATGATAGATGAGTAAGGATCGTTTAGATACATCACAGGAACAACGCTAATACGTGTTGTTTCGTTTAAAACTATTTCCAGCTCCTGCTGCGTCCAAAAACTTTGTATCTCACATCAGACTTACTGGATTCCATCCAAACGTCAAATAACATGTTAGATAAGTAAGGATCGTTTAGATACATCACAGGAACAACGCTAATACGTGTTGTTTCGTTCAAAACTATTTCCAGCTTCTACTGCGTCCGAGAACTTTGAATCTCTCATCAGAGTTACTGGAGTCCGTCCAAACGTCAATTAACATGATAGATGAGTAAGGATCGATTAGATACATCACAGGAACAACGCTAATACGTGTTGTTTCGTTTAAAACTATTTCCAGCTCCTGCTGCGTCCCAAAACTTTGTATCTCACATCAGACTTACTGGAGTCCATCCAAACGTCAAATAACATGTTAGATAAGTAAGGATCCTTTAGATACATCACAGGAACAACGCTAATAGGTGTTGTTTCGTTCAAAACTATATCCAGCTTCTGCTGCGTCCGAAATCTTTGTATCTCTCATCAGAGATACTGGAGTCCATCCAAACGTCAAATAACATGATAGATGAGTAAGGATCGATTAGATACATCACAGGAACAACGCTAATACGTGTTGTTTCGTTTAAAACTATTTCCAGCTTCTGCTGCGTCCGAGAACT
Source organism: Prosopocoilus inquinatus (assembly GCA_036172665.1). Classification (NCBI taxonomy): domain Eukaryota; kingdom Metazoa; phylum Arthropoda; class Insecta; order Coleoptera; family Lucanidae; genus Prosopocoilus; species Prosopocoilus inquinatus. Next base: position 44,893,632 of record CM069871.1, on the reverse strand, counting down.
TCTTATCTCACGTCAGGGTTACTGGAGTCCATCCAAACGTCAAATAACATGATAGATAAGTAAGGATCGATTAGATACATCACAGGAACAACGCTAATACGTGTTGTTTCGTTTAAAACTATTTCCAGCTTCTGCTGCGTCCGAAAACGTCCTATCTCACATCAGAGTTACTGGAGTCCATCGAAACGTCAAATAACATGATAGATAAGTAAGGATCGATTAGATACAGCACAGGAACAACGCTAATACGTGTTGTTTCGTTTAAAACTATTTCCAGCTCCTGCTGCGTCCAAAAAATTTGTATCTCACATCAGACTTACTGGAGTCCATCCAAATGTCAAATAACATGTTAGATAAGTAAGGATCGTTTAGATACATCACAGGAACGACGCTAATACGTGTTGTTTCGTTCAAAACTATTTCCAGCTTCTGCTGCGTCCGAAAATTTCGTATCTCAAATTAGAGTTACTGGAGTTCATCCAAACGTCAAATAACATGATAGATAAGTAAGGATCGATTAGATACAGCACAGGAACAACGCTAATACGTGTTGTTTCGTTCAAAACTATTTCCAGCTTCTGCTGCGTCCGATAACTTTGTATCTCACATCAGAGTTACTGGAGTCCGTCCAAACGTCAAATAACATGATAGATGAGTAAGGATCGATTAGATACATCACAGGAACAACGCTAATACGTGTTGTTTCGTTTAAAACTATTTCCAGCTTCTGCTGCGTCCGAAAACGTCGTATCTCACATCAGAGTTACTGGAGTCCATCGAAACGTCAAATAACATGATAGATAAGTAAGGATCGATTAGATACAGCACAGGAACAACGCTAATACGTGTTGTTTCGTTTAAAACTATTTCCAGCTCCTGCTGCGTCCAAAAACTTTGTATCTCACATCAGACTTACTGGAGTCCATCCAAACGTTAAATAACATGTTAGATAAGTAATGATCGTTTAGATACATCACAGGAACAACGCTAATACGTGTTGTTTCGTTCAAAATTATTTCCAGCTTCTGCTGCGTCCGAGAACTTTGTATCTCACATCAGAGTTACTGGAGTCCGTCCAAACGTCAAATAACATGATAGATGAGTAAGGATCGTTTAGATACATCACAGGAACATCGCTAATGCGTGTTGTTTCGTTTAAAACTATTTCCAGCTTCTGCTGCGTCCGAAAACTTCGTATCTCACATCAGAGTTACTGGAGTCCATCGAAACGTCAAATAACATGATAGATAAGTAAGGATCGATTAGATACAGCACAGGAACAACGCTAATACCTGTTGTTTCGTTTGAAACTATTTCCAGCTTCAGCTGCGTCCGAGAACTTCGTATCTCACATCAAAGTTACTGGAGTCCATCGAAACGCCAAATAACATGATAAATGAGTAAGGATCGATTAGATAAATCACAGGAACAACGCTAATGCGTGTTGTTTCGTTTAAAACTATTTCCAGCTTCTGCTGCGTCCGAAAAAGTCGTATCTCACATAAGAGCTACTGGAGTCCATCGAAACGCCAAGTAACATGATAGATGAGTAAGGATCGATTAGATACAGCACAGGAACAACGCTAATACGTGTTGTTTCGTTTAAAACTATTTCCAGCTCCTGCTGCGTCCGAGAACTTTGTATCTCACATCAGAGTTACTGGAGTCTGTCCAAACGTCAAATAACATGATAGATGAGTAAGGATCGTTTAGATACATCACAGGAACAACGCTAATACGTGTTGTTTCGTTTAAAACTATTTCCAGCTCCTGCTGCGTCCAAAAACTTTGTATCTCACATCAGACTTACTGGAGTCCATCCAAACGTCAAATAACATGTTAGATAAGTAAGGATCGTTTAGAGACATCACAGGAACAACGCTAATACGTGTTGTTTCGTTAAAAACTATTTCCAGCTTCTACTGCGTCCGAGAACTTTGAATATCTCATCAGAGTTACTGGAGTCCGTCCAAACGTCAAATAACATGATAGATGAGTAAGGATCGATTAGATACATCACAGGAACAACGCTAATACGTGTTGTATCGTTTAAAACTATTTCCAGCTTCTGCTGCGTCCGAAAACTTCGTATCTCACATCAGAGTTACTGGAGTCCATCGAAACGTCAAATAACATGATAGATAAGTAAGGATCGATTAGATACAGCACAGGAACAACGCTAATACGTGTTGTTTCGTTTAAAACTATTTCCAGCTCCTGCTGCGTCCCAAAACTTTGTATCTCACATCAGACTTACTGGAGTCCATCCAAACGTTAAATAACATGTTAGATAAGTAATGATCGTTTAGATACATCACAGGAACAACGCTAATACGTGTTGTTTCGTTCAAAATTATTTCCAGCTTCTGCTGCGTCCGAGAACTTTGTATCTCACATCAGAGTTACTGGAGTCCGTCCAAACGTCAAATAACATGATAGATGAGTAAGGATCGTTTAGATACATCACAGGAACATCGCTAATGCGTGTTGTTTCGTTTAAAACTATTTCCAGCTTCTGCTGCGTCCGAAAACTTCGTATCTCACATCAGAGTTACTGGAGTCCATCGAAACGTCAAATAACATGATAGATAAGTAAGGATCGATTAGATACAGCACAGGAACAACGCTAATACCTGTTGTTTCGTTTGAAACTATTTCCAGCTTCAGCTGCGTCCGAGAACTTCGTATCTCACATCAAAGTTACTGGAGTCCATCGAAACGCCAAATAACATGATAAATGAGTAAGGATCGATTAGATAAATCACAGGAACAACGCTAATGCGTGTTGTTTCGTTTAAAACTATTTCCAGCTTCTGCTGCGTCCGAAAAAGTCGTATCTCACATAAGAGCTACTGGAGTCCATCGAAACGCCAAGTAACATGATAGATGAGTAAGGATCGATTAGATACAGCACAGGAACAACGCTAATACGTGTTGTTTCGTTTAAAACTATTTCCAGCTCCTGCTGCGTCCGAGAACTTTGTATCTCACATCAGAGTTACTGGAGTCTGTCCAAACGTCAAATAACATGATAGATGAGTAAGGATCGTTTAGATACATCACAGGAACAACGCTAATACGTGTTGTTTCGTTTAAAACTATTTCCAGCTCCTGCTGCGTCCAAAAACTTTGTATCTCACATCAGACTTACTGGAGTCCATCCAAACGTCAAATAACATGTTAGATAAGTAAGGATCGTTTAGAGACATCACAGGAACAACGCTAATACGTGTTGTTTCGTTAAAAACTATTTCCAGCTTCTACTGCGTCCGAGAACTTTGAATATCTCATCAGAGTTACTGGAGTCCGTCCAAACGTCAAATAACATGATAGATGAGTAAGGATCGATTAGATACATCACAGGAACAACGCTAATACGTGTTGTATCGTTTAAAACTATTTCCAGCTTCTGCTGCGTCCGAAAACTTCGTATCTCACATCAGAGTTACTGGAGTGCATCGAAACGTCAAATAACATGATAGATAAGTAAGGATCGATTAGATACAGCACAGGAACAACGCTAATACGTGTTGTTTCGTTTAAAACTATTTCCAGCTCCTGCTGCGTCCCAAAACTTTGTATCTCACATCAGACTTACTGGAGTCCATCCAAACGTCAAATAACATGTTAGATAAGTAAGGATCGTTTAGATACATCACAGGAACAACGCTAATACGTGTTGTTTCGTTCAAAACTATTTCCAGCTTCTGCTGCGTCAGAAAATTTCGTATCTCACATTAGAGTTACTGGAGTTCATCCAAACGTCAAATAACATGATAGATAAGTAAGGATCGATTAGATACAGCACAGGAACAACGCTAATACGTGTTGTTTCGTTTAAAACTATTTCCAGCTCCTGCTGCGTCCAAAAACTTTGTATCTCACATCAGACTTACTGGATTCCATCCAAACGTCAAATAACATGTTAGATAAGTAAGGATCGTTTAGATACATCACAGGAACAACGCTAATACGTGTTGTTTCGTTCAAAACTATTTCCAGCTTCTACTGCGTCCGAGAACTTTGAATCTCTCATCAGAGTTACTGGAGTCCGTCCAAACGTCAATTAACATGATAGATGAGTAAGGATCGATTAGATACATCACAGGAACAACGCTAATACGTGTTGTTTCGTTTAAAACTATTTCCAGCTCCTGCTGCGTCCCAAAACTTTGTATCTCACATCAGACTTACTGGAGTCCATCCAAACGTCAAATAACATGTTAGATAAGTAAGGATCCTTTAGATACATCACAGGAACAACGCTAATAGGTGTTGTTTCGTTCAAAACTATATCCAGCTTCTGCTGCGTCCGAAATCTTTGTATCTCTCATCAGAGATACTGGAGTCCATCCAAACGTCAAATAACATGATAGATGAGTAAGGATCGATTAGATACATCACAGGAACAACGCTAATACGTGTTGTTTCGTTTAAAACTATTTCCAGCTTCTGCTGCGTCCGAAAATTTCGTATCTCACATTAGAGTTACTGGAGTTCATCCAAACGTCAAATAACATGATAGATAAGTAAGGATCGATTAGATACAGCACAGGAACAACGCTAATACGTGTTGTTTCGTTTAAAACTATTTCCAGCTCCTGCTGCGTCCAAAAACTTTGTATCTCACATCAGACTTACTGGATTCCATCCAAACGTCAAATAACATGTTAGATAAGTAAGGATCGTTTAGATACATCACAGGAACAACGCTAATACGTGTTGTTTCGTTCAAAACTATTTCCAGCTTCTACTGCGTCCGAGAACTTTGAATCTCTCATCAGAGTTACTGGAGTCCGTCCAAACGTCAATTAACATGATAGATGAGTAAGGATCGATTAGATACATCACAGGAACAACGCTAATACGTGTTGTTTCGTTTAAAACTATTTCCAGCTCCTGCTGCGTCCCAAAACTTTGTATCTCACATCAGACTTACTGGAGTCCATCCAAACGTCAAATAACATGTTAGATAAGTAAGGATCCTTTAGATACATCACAGGAACAACGCTAATAGGTGTTGTTTCGTTCAAAACTATATCCAGCTTCTGCTGCGTCCGAAATCTTTGTATCTCTCATCAGAGATACTGGAGTCCATCCAAACGTCAAATAACATGATAGATGAGTAAGGATCGATTAGATACATCACAGGAACAACGCTAATACGTGTTGTTTCGTTTAAAACTATTTCCAGCTTCTGCTGCGTCCGAGAACTTCGTATCTCACGTCAGGGTTACTGGAGTCCATCCAAACGTCAAATAACATGATAGATAAGTAAGGATCGATTAGATACATCACAGGAACAACGCTAATACGTGTTGTTTCGTTTAAAACTATTTCCAGCTTCTGCTGCGTCCGAAAACCTCGTATCTCACATCAGAGTTACTGGAGTCCATCGAAACGTCAAATAACATGATAGATAAGTAAGGATCGATTAGATACATCACAGGAACATCGCTAATGCGTGTTGTTTCGTTTAAAACTATTTCCAGCTTCTGCTGCGTCCGAAAACTTCGTATCTCACATCAGAGTTACTGGAGTCCATCGAAACGTCAAATAACATGATAGATAAGTAAGGATCGATTAGATACAGCACAGGAACAACGCTAATACCTGTTGTTTCGTTTGAAACTATATCCAGCTTCAGCTGCGTCCGAGAACTTCGTATCTCACATCAAAGTTACTGGAGTCCATCGAAACGCCAAATAACATGATAAATGAGTAAGGATCGATTAGATAAATCACAGGAACAACGCTAATGCGTGTTGTTTCGTTTAAAACTATTTCCAGCTCCTGCTGCGTCCAAAAACTTTGTATCTCACATCAGACTTACTGGATTCCATCCAAACGTCAAATAACATGTTAGATAAGTAAGGATCGTTTAGATACATCACAGGAACAACGCTAATACGTGTTGTTTCGTTCAAAACTATTTCCAGCTTCTACTGCGTCCGAGAACTTTGAATCTCTCATCAGAGTTACTGGAGTCCGTCCAAACGTCAATTAACATGATAGATGAGTAAGGATCGATTAGATACATCACAGGAACAACGCTAATACGTGTTGTTTCGTTTAAAACTATTTCCAGCTCCTGCTGCGTCCCAAAACTTTGTATCTCACATCAGACTTACTGGAGTCCATCCAAACGTCAAATAACATGTTAGATAAGTAAGGATCCTTTAGATACATCACAGGAACAACGCTAATAGGTGTTGTTTCGTTCAAAACTATATCCAGCTTCTGCTGCGTCCGAAATCTTTGTATCTCTCATCAGAGATACTGGAGTCCATCCAAACGTCAAATAACATGATAGATGAGTAAGGATCGATTAGATACATCACAGGAACAACGCTAATACGTGTTGTTTCGTTTAAAACTATTTCCAGCTTCTGCTGCGTCCGAGAACTTCGTATCTCACGTCAGGGTTACTGGAGTCCATCCAAACGTCAAATAACATGATAGATAAGTAAGGATCGATTAGATACATCACAGGAACAACGCTAATACGTGTTGTTTCGTTTAAAACTATTTCCAGCTTCTGCTGCGTCCGAAAACGTCGTATCTCACATCAGAGTTACTGGAGTCCATCGAAACGTCAAATAACATGATAGATAAGTAAGGATCGATTAGATACATCACAGGAACATCGCTAATGCGTGTTGTTTCGTTTAAAACTATTTCCAGCTTCTGCTGCGTCCGAAAACTTCGTATCTCACATCAGAGTTACTGGAGTCCATCGAAACGTCAAATAACATGATAGATAAGTAAGGATCGATTAGATACAGCACAGGAACAACGCTAATACCTGTTGTTTCGTTTGAAACTATTTCCAGCTTCAGCTGCGTCCGAGAACTTCGTATCTCACATCAAAGTTACTGGAGTCCATCGAAACGCCAAATAACATGATAAATGAGTAAGGATCGATTAGATAAATCACAGGAACAACGCTAATGCGTGTTGTTTCGTTTAAAACTATTTCCAGCTTCTGCTGCGTCCGAAAAAGTCGTATCTCACATAAGAGCTACTGGAGTCCATCGAAACGCCAAGTAACATGATAGATGAGTAAGGATCGATTAGATACAGCACAGGAACAACGCTAATACGTGTTGTTTCGTTTAAAACTATTTCCAGCTCCTGCTGCGTCCGAGAACTTTGTATCTCACATCAGAGTTACTGGAGACTGTCCAAACGTCAAATAACATGATAGATGAGTAAGGATCGTTTAGATACATCACAGGAACAACGCTAATACGTGTTGTTTCGTTTAAAACTATTTCCAGCTCCTGCTGCGTCCAAAAACTTTGTATCTCACATCAGACTTACTGGAGTCCATCCAAACGTCAAATAACATGTTAGATAAGTAAGGATCGTTTAGATACATCACAGGAACAACGCTAATACGTGTTGTTTCGTTAAAAACTATTTCCAGCTTCTACTGCGTCCGAGAACTTTGAATATCTCATCAGAGTTACTGGAGTCCGTCCAAACGTCAAATAACATGATAGATGAGTAAGGATCGATTAGATACATCACAGGAACAACGCTAATACGTGTTGTATCGTTTAAAACTATTTCCAGCTTCTGCTGCGTCCGAAAACTTCGTATCTCACATCAGAGTTACTGGAGTCCATCGAAACGTCAAATAACATGATAGATAAGTAAGGATCGATTAGATACAGCACAGGAACAACGCTAATACGTGTTGTTTCGTTTAAAACTATTTCCAGCTCCTGCTGCGTCCAAAAACTTTGTATCTCACATCAGACTTACTGGAGTCCATCCAAACGTCAAATAACATGTTAGATAAGTAAGGATCGTTTAGATACATCATAGGAACAACGCTAATACGTGTTGTTTCGTTCAAAACTATTTCCAGCTTCTGCTGCGTCCGAGAACTTTGTATCTCACATCAGAGTTACTGGAGTCCGTCCAAACGTCAAATAACATGATAGATGAGTAAGGATCGTTTAGATACATCACAGGAACATCGCTAATGCGTGTTGTTTCGTTTAAAACTATTTCCAGCTTCTGCTGCGTCCGAAAACTTCGTATCTCACATCAGAGTTACTGGAGTCCATCGAAACGTCAAATAACATGATAGATAAGTAAGGATCGATTAGATACAGCACAGGAACAACGCTAATACCTGTTGTTTCGTTTGAAACTATTTCCAGCTTCAGCTGCGTCCGAGAACTTCGTATCTCACATCAAAGTTACTGGAGTCCATCGAAACGCCAAATAACATGATAAATGAGTAAGGATCGATTAGATACATCACAGGAACAACGCTAATGCGTGTTGTTTCGTTTAAAACTATTTCCAGCTCCTGCTGCGTCCGAGAACTTTGTATCTCACATCAGAGTTACTGGAGTCTGTCCAAACGTCAAATAACATGATAGATGAGTAAGGATCGTTTAGATACATCACAGGAACAACGCTAATACGTGTTGTTTCGTTTAAAACTATTTCCAGCTCCTGCTGCGTCCAAAAACTTTGTATCTCACATCAGACTTACTGGAGTCCATCCAAAAGTCAAATAACATGTTAGATAAGTAAGGATCGTTTAGATACATCACAGGAACAACGCTAATACGTGTTGTTTCGTTCAAAACTATTTCCAGCTTCTACTGCGTCCGAGAACTTTGAATCTCTCATCAGAGTTACTGGAGTCCGTCCAAACGTCAATTAACATGATAGATGAGTAAGGATCGATTAGATACATCACAGGAACAACGCTAATACGTGTTGTATCGTTTAAAACTATTTCCAGCTTCTGCTGCGTCCGAAAACTTCGTATCTCACATCAGAGTTACTGGAGTCCATCGAAACGTCAAATAACATGATAGATAAGTAAGGATCGATTAGATACAGCACAGGAACAACGCTAATACGTGTTGTTTCGTTTAAAACTATTTCCAGCTCCTGCTGCGTCGCAAAACTTTTTATCTCACATCAGACTTACTGGAGTCCATCCAAACGTCAAATAACATGTTAGATAAGTAAGGATCGTTTAGATACATCACAGGAACGACGCTAATACGTGTTGTTTCGTTCAAAACTATTTCCAGATTCTGCTGCGTCCGAAAATTTCGTATCTCACATTAGAGTTACTGGAGTTCATCCAAACGTCAAATAACATGATAGATAAGTAAGGATCGATTAGATACAGCACAGGAACAACGCTAATACGTGTTGTTTCGTTCAAAACTATTTCCAGCTTCTGCTGCGTCCGATAACTTTGTATCTCACATCAGAGTTACTGGAGTCCGTCGAAACGTCAAGTAACATGATAGATGAGTAAGGATCGATTAGATACATCACAGGAACAACGCTAATACGTGTTGTTTCGTTTAAAACTATTTCCAGCTTCTGCTGCGTCCGAGAACTTCGTATCTCACGTCAGGGTTACTGGAGTCCATCCAAACGTCAAATAACATGATAGATAAGTAAGGATCGATTAGATACATCACAGGAACAACGCTAATACGTGTTGTTTCGTTTGAAACTATTTCCAGCTTCAGCTGCGTCCGAGAACTTCGTATCTCACATCAAAGTTACTGGAGTCCATCGAAACGCCAAATAACATGATAAATGAGTAAGGATCGATTAGATACATCACAGGAACAACGCTAATGCGTGTTGTTTCGTTTAAAACTATTTCCAGCTCCTGCTGCGTCCGAGAACTTTGTATCTCACATCAGAGTTACTGGAGTCTGTCCAAACGTCAAATAACATGATAGATGAGTAAGGATCGTTTAGATACATCACAGGAACAACGCTAATACGTGTTGTTTCGTTTAAAACTATTTCCAGCTCCTGCTGCGTCCAAAAACTTTGTATCTCACATCAGACTTACTGGAGTCCATCCAAACGTCAAATAACATGTTAGATAAGTAAGGATCGTTTAGATACATCACAGGAACAACGCTAATACGTGTTGTTTCGTTCAAAACTATTTCCAGCTTCTACTGCGTCCGAGAACTTTGAATCTCTCATCAGAGTTACTGGAGTCCGTCCAAACGTCAATTAACATGATAGATGAGTAAGGATCGATTAGATACATCACAGGAACAACGCTAATACGTGTTGTATCGTTTAAAACTATTTCCAGCTTCTGCTGCGTCCGAAAACTTCGTATCTCACATCAGAGTTACTGGAGTCCATCGAAACGTCAAATAACATGATAGATAAGTAAGGATCGATTAGATACAGCACAGGAACAACGCTAATACGTGTTGTTTCGTTTAAAACTATTTCCAGCTCCTGCTGCGTCGCAAAACTTTTTATCTCACATCAGACTTACTGGAGTCCATCCAAACGTCAAATAACATGTTAGATAAGTAAGGATCCTTTAGATACATCACAGGAACAACGCTAATAGGTGTTGTTTCGTTCAAAATTATTTCCAGCTTCTGCTGCGTCCGAGAACTTTGTATCTCACATCAGAGTTACTGGAGTCCGTCCAAACGTCAATTAACATGATAGATGAGTAAGGATCGTTTAGATACATCACAGGAACAACGCTAATACGTGTTGTTTCGTTTAAAACTATTTCCAGCTCCTGCTGCGTCCAAAAACTTTGTATCTCACATCAGACTTACTGGAGTCCATCCAAACGTCAAATAACATGTTAGATAAGTAAGGATCGTTTAGATACATCACAGGAACGACGCTAATACGTGTTGTTTCGTTCAAAACTATTTCCAGCTTCTGCTGCGTCCGAAAATTTCGTATCTCACATTAGAGTTACTGGAGTTCATCCAAACGTCAAATAACATGATAGATAAGTAAGGATCGATTAGATACAGCACAGGAACAACGCTAATACGTGTTGTTTCGTTCAAAACTATTTCCAGCTTCTGCTGCGTCCGATAACTTTGTATCTCACATCAGAGTTACTGGAGTCCGTCGAAACGTCAAATAACATGATAGATGAGTAAGGATCGATTAGATACATCACAGGAACAACGCTAATACGTGTTGTTTCGTTTAAAACTATTTCCAGCTTCTGCTGCGTCCGAGAACTTCGTATCTCACGTCAGGGTTACTGGAGTCCATCCAAACGTCAAATAACATGATAGATAAGTAAGGATCGATTAGATACATCACAGGAACAACGCTAATACGTGTTGTTTCGTTTAAAACTATTTCCAGCTTCTGCTGCGTCCGAAAACGTCGTATCTCACATCAGAGTTACTGGAGTCCATCGAAACGTCAAATAACATGATAGATAAGTAAGGATCGATTAGATACAGCACAGGAACAACGCTAATACGTGTTGTTTCGTTTAAAACTATTTCCAGCTCCTGCTGCGTCCAAAAACTTTGTATCTCACATCAGACTTACTGGAGTATATCCAAACGTTAAATAACATGTTAGATAAGTAATGATCGTTTAGATACATCACAGGAGCAACGCTAATGCGTGTTGTTTCGTTCAAAATTATTTCCAGCTTCTGCTGCGTCCGAGAACTTTGTATCTCACATCAGAGTTACTGGAGTCCGTCCAAACGTCAAATAACATGATAGATGAGTAAGTATCGTTTAGATACATCACAGGAACATCGCTAATGCGTGTTGTTTCGTTTAAAACTATTTCCAGCTTCTGCTGCGTCCGAAAACTTCGTATCTCACATCAGAGTTACTGGAGTCCATCGAAACGTCAAATAACATGATAGATAAGTAAGGATCGATTAGATACAGCACAGGAACAACGCTAATACCTGTTGTTTCGTTTAAAACTATTTCCAGCTCCTGCTGCTTCCCAAAACTTTGTATCTCACATCAGACTTACTGGAGTCCATCCAAACGTCAAATAACATGTTAGATAAGTAAGGATCGTTTAGATACATCACAGGAACAACGCTAATAGGTGTTGTTTCGTTCAAAACTATATCCAGCTTCTGCTGCGTCCGAAATCTTTGTATCTCTCATCAGAGTTACTGGAGTCCATCCAAACGTCAAATAACATGATAGATGAGTAAGGATCGATTAGATACATCACAGGAACAACGCTAATACGTGTTGTTTCGTTTAAAACTATTTCCAGCTTCTGCTGCGTCCGAGAACTTCGTATCTCACGTCAGGGTTACTGGAGTCCATCCAAACGTCAAATAACATGATAGATAAGTAAGGATCGATTAGATACATCACAGGAACAACGCTAATGCGTGTTGTTTCGTTTAAAACTATTTCCAGCTTATGCTGCGTCCGAGAACATCGTATCTCACGTCAGGTTTACTGGAGTCCATCCAAACGTCAAATAACATGTTAGATAAGTAAGGATCCTTTAGATACATCACAGGAACAACGCTAATAGGTGTTGTTTCGTTCAAAATTATTTCCAGCTTCTGCTGCGTCCGAGAACTTTGTATCTCACATCAGAGTTACTGGAGTCCGTCCAAACGTCAATTAACATGATAGATGAGTAAGGATCGTTTAGATACATCACAGGAACAACGCTAATACGTGTTGTTTCGTTTAAAACTATTTCCAGCTCCTGCTGCGTCCAAAAACTTTGTATCTCACATCAGACTTACTGGAGTCCATCCAAACGTCAAATAACATGTTAGATAAGTAAGGATCGTTTAGATACATCACAGGAACGACGCTAATACGTGTTGTTTCGTTCAAAACTATTTCCAGCTTCTGCTGCGTCCGAAAATTTCGTATCTCACATTAGAGTTACTGGAGTTCATCCAAACGTCAAATAACATGATAGATAAGTAAGGATCGATTAGATACAGCACAGGAACAACGGTAATACGTGTTGTTTCGTTCAAAACTATTTCCAGCTTCTGCTGCGTCCGATAACTTTGTATCTCACATCAGAGTTACTGGAGTCCGTCGAAACGTCAAATAACATGATAGATGAGTAAGGATCGATTAGATACATCACAGGAACAACGCTAATACGTGTTGTTTCGTTTAAAACTATTTCCAGCTTCTGCTGCGTCCGAGAACTTCGTATCTCACGTCAGGGTTACTGGAGTCCATCCAAACGTCAAATAACATGATAGATAAGTAAGGATCGATTAGATACATCACAGGAACAACGCTAATACGTGTTGTTTCGTTTAAAACTATTTCCAGCTTCTGCTGCGTCCGAAAACGTCGTATCTCACATCAGAGTTACTGGAGTCCATCGAAACGTCAAATAACATGATAGATAAGTAAGGATCGATTAGATACAGCACAGGAACAACGCTAATACGTGTTGTTTCGTTTAAAACTATTTCCAGCTCCTGCTGCGTCCAAAAACTTTGTATCTCACATCAGACTTACTGGAGTATATCCAAACGTTAAATAACATGTTAGATAAGTAATGATCGTTTAGATACATCACAGGAGCAACGCTAATGCGTGTTGTTTCGTTCAAAATTATTTCCAGCTTCTGCTGCGTCCGAGAACTTTGTATCTCACATCAGAGTTACTGGAGTCCGTCCAAACGTCAAATAACATGATAGATGAGTAAGTATCGTTTAGATACATCACAGGAACATCGCTAATGCGTGTTGTTTCGTTTAAAACTATTTCCAGCTTCTGCTGCGTCCGAAAACTTCGTATCTCACATCAGAGTTACTGGAGTCCATCGAAACGTCAAATAACATGATAGATAAGTAAGGATCGATTAGATACAGCACAGGAACAACGCTAATACCTGTTGTTTCGTTTAAAACTATTTCCAGCTCCTGCTGCTTCCCAAAACTTTGTATCTCACATCAGACTTACTGGAGTCCATCCAAACGTCAAATAACATGTTAGATAAGTAAGGATCGTTTAGATACATCACAGGAACAACGCTAATAGGTGTTGTTTCGTTCAAAACTATATCCAGCTTCTGCTGCGTCCGAAATCTTTGTATCTCTCATCAGAGTTACTGGAGTCCATCCAAACGTCAAATAACATGATAGATGAGTAAGGATCGATTAGATACATCACAGGAACAACGCTAATACGTGTTGTTTCGTTTAAAACTATTTCCAGCTTCTGCTGCGTCCGAGAACTTCGTATCTCACGTCAGGGTTACTGGAGTCCATCCAAACGTCAAATAACATGATAGATAAGTAAGGATCGATTAGATACATCACAGGAACAACGCTAATGCGTGTTGTTTCGTTTAAAACTATTTCCAGCTTATGCTGCGTCCGAGAACATCGTATCTCACGTCAGGTTTACTGGAGTCCATCCAAACGTCAAATAATATGATAGATAAGTAAGGATCGATTAGATACATCACAGGAACAACGCTAATGCGTGTTGTTTCGTTTAAAACTATTTCCAGCTTCTGCTGCGTTCGAAAACGTCGTATCTCACATCAGAGCTACTGGAGTCCATCGAAACGCCAAATAACATGATATATGAGTAAGGATCGATTAGATACATCACAGGAACAACGCTAATACGTGTTGTATCGTTTAAAACTATTTCCAGCTTCTGCTGCGTCCGAAAACTTCGTATCTCACATCAGAGTTACTGGAGTCCATCGAAACGTCAAATAACATGATAGATAAGTAAGGATGGATTAGATACAGCACAGGAACAACGCTAATACGTGTTGTTTCGTTTAAAACTATTTCCAGCTCCTGCAGCGTCCCAAAACTTTGTATCTCACATCAGACTTACTGGAGTCCATCCAAACGTCAAATAACATGTTAGATAAGTAAGGATCGTTTAGATACATCACAGGAACAACGATAATAGGTGTTGTTTCGTTCAAAACTATATCCAGCTTCTGCTGCGTCCGAAATCTTTGTATCTCTCATGAGAGTTACTTGAGTCCATCCAAACGTCAAATAACATGATAGATGAGTAAGGATCGATTAGATACATCACAGGAACAACGCTAATGCGTGTTGTTTCGTTTAAAACTATTTCCAGCTTATGCTGCGTCCGAGAACATCGTATCTCACGTCAGGTTTACTGGAGTCCATCCAAACGTCAAATAACATGATAGATAAGTAAGGATCGATTAGATACATCACAGGAACAACGCTAATGCGTGTTGTTTCGTTTAAAACTATTTCCAGCTTCTGCTGCGTCCGAAAACGTCGTATCTCACATCAGAGCTACTGGAGTCCATCGAAACGCCAAATAACATGATATATGAGTAAGGATCGATTAGATACAGCACAGGAACAACGCTAATACGTGTTGTTTCGTTTAAAACTATTTCCAGCTCCTGCTGCGTCCAAAAACTTTGTATCTCACATCAGACTTACTGGAGTCTGTCCAAACGTCAAATAACATGATAGATGAGTAAGGATCGTTTAGATACATCACAGGAACGACGCTAATACGTGTTGTTTCGTTCAAAACTATTTCCAGCTTCTGCTGCGTCCGAAAATTTCGTATCTCACATTAGAGTTACTGGAGTTCATCCAAACGTCAAATAACATGATAGATAAGTAAGGATCGATTAGATACAGCACAGGAACAACGCTAATACGTGTTGTTTCGTTCAAAACTATTTCCAGCTTCTGCTGCGTCCGATAAATTTGTATCTCACATCAGAGTTACTGGAGTCCGTCCAAACGTCAAATAACATGATAGATGAGTAAGGATCGATTATGTACATCACAGGAATAACGCTAATATGTGTTGTTTCGTTTAAAATTATTTCCAGCTGCTGCTGCGTCCGAAAACGTCGTATATCACTTCAGAGTTACTGAAGTCCATCGAAACGCCAAATAACATGGTAGATGAGTAAGGATCGATTAGATACTACACAGGAACAACGCTAATGCGTGTTGTTTCGTTTAAAACTATTTCCAGCTTCTGCTGCGTCCGAGAACATCGTATCTCACGTCAGGGTTACTGGAGTCCATCCTAACGTCAAATAACATGATAGATAAGTAAGGATCGATTAGATACATCACAGGAACAACGCTAATGCGTGTTATTTCGTTTAAAACTATTTCCAGCTACTGCTGCGTCCGAAAACGTCGTATCTCACATCAGAGTTACTGGAGTCCGTCCAAACGTCAAATAATATGATAGATGAGTAAGGATCGATTAGATACATCACAGGAACAACGCTAATACGTGTTGTATCGTTTAAAACTATTTCCAGCTTCTGCTGCGTCCGAAAACTTCGTATCTCACATCAGAGTTACTGGAGTCCATCGAAACGTCAAATAACATGATAGATAAGTAAGGATCGATTAGATACAGCACAGGAACAACGCTAATACGTGCTGTTTCGTTTAAAACTATTTCCAGCTCCTGCAGCGTCCCAAAACTTTGTATCTCACATCAGACTTACTGGAGTCCATCCAAACGTCAAATAACATGTTAGATAAGTAAGGATCGTTTAGATACATCACAGGAACAACGCTAATAGGTGTTGTTTCGTTCAAAACTATATCCAGCTTCTGCTGCGTCCGAAATCTTTGTATCTCTCATGAGAGTTACTGGAGTCCATCCAAACGTCAAATAACATGATAGATGAGTAAGGATCGATTAGATACATCACAGGTACAACGCTAATGCGTGTTGTTTCGTTTAAAACTATTTCCAGCTTATGCTGCGTCCGAGAACATCGTATCTCACGTCAGGTTTACTGGAGTCCATCCAAACGTCAAATAACATGATAGATAAGTAAGGATCGATTAGATACATCACAGGAACAACGCTAATGCGTGTTGTTTCGTTTAAAACTATTTCCAGCTTCTGCTGCGTCCGAAAACGTCGTATCTTACATCAGAGCTACTGGAGTCCATCGAAACGCCAAATAACATGATATATGAGTAAGGATCGATTAGATACAGCACAGGAACAACGCTAATACGTGTTGTTTCGTTTAAAACTATTTCCAGCTCCTGCTGCGTCCAAAAACTTTGTATCTCACATCAGACTTACTGGAGTCCATCCAAACGTCAAATAACATGTTAGATAAGTAAGGATCGTTTAGATACATCACAGGAACGACGCTAATACGTGTTGTTTCGTTCAAAACTATTTCCAGCTTCTGCTGCGTCCGAAAATTTCGTATCTCACATTAGAGTTACTGGAGTTCATCCAAACGTCAAATAACATGATAGATAAGTAAGGATCGATTAGATACAGCACAGGAACAACGCTAATACGTGTTGTTTCGTTCAAAACTATTTCCAGCTTCTGCTGCGTCCGATAAATTTGTATCTCACATCAGAGTTACTGGAGTCCGTCCAAACGTCAAATAACATGATAGATGAGTAAGGATCGATTATGTACATCACAGGAATAACGCTAATATGTGTTGTTTCGTTTAAAATTATTTCCAGCTGCTGCTGCGTCCGAAAACGTCGTATATCACATCAGAGTTACTGAAGTCCATCGAAACGCCAAATAACATGATAGATGAGTAAGGATCGATTAGATACTACACAGGAACAACGCTAATGCGTGTTGTTTCGTTTAAAACTATTTCCAGCTTCTGCTGCGTCCGAGAACATCGTATCTCACGTCAGGGTTACTGGAGTCCATCCTAACGTCAAATAACATGATAGATAAGTAAGGATCGATTAGATACATCACAGGAACAACGCTAATGCGTGTTGTTTCGTTTAAAACTATTTCCAGCTACTGCTGCGTCCGAAAACGTCGTATCTCACATCAGAGTTACTGGAGTCCGTCCAAACGTCAAATAACATGATAGATGAGTAAGGATCGATTAGATACATCACAGGAACAACGCTAATGCGTGTTGTTTCGTTTAAAACTATTTCCAGCTTCTGCTGCGTCCGAAAACGTCGTATCTCACATCAGAGCTACTGGAGTACATCGAAACGCCAAATAACATGATAGATGAGTAAGGGTCGATTAGATACATCACAGGAACAACGCTAATACGTGTTGTTTCATTTAAAACTATTTCCAGCTTCAGCTGCGTCCGAGAACTTTGAATCTCTCATCAGAGTTACTGGAGTCCGTCCAAACGTCAAATAACATGATAGATGAGTAAGGATCGATTAGATACATCACAGGAACAACGCTAATACGTTTTGTTTCGTTTAAAACTATTTCCAGCTTCTGCTGCGTCCGAAAACGTCGTATCTCACATCAGAGCTACTGGAGTCCATCGAAACGCCAAGTAACATGATATATGAGTAAGGATCGATTAGATACAGCACAGGAACAACGCTAATACGTGTTGTTTCGTTTAAAACTATTTCCAGCTTCTACTGCGTCCGAGAACTTTGAATCTCTCATCAGAGTTACTGGAGTCCGTCCAAACGTCAAATAACATGATAGATGAGTAAGGATCGATTAGATACATCACAGGAACAACGCTAATACGTGTTGTTTCGTTTAAAACTATTTCCAGCTTCTGCTGCGTCCGAGAACTTCGTATCTCACATCAGGGATACTGGTGTCCATCCAAACGTCAAATAACATGTTAGATAAGTAAGGATCGTTTAGATACATCACAGGAACAACGCTAATAGGTGATGTTTCGTTCAAAACTATTTCCAGCTTCTGCTGCGTCCGAAATCTTTGTATCTCTCATCAGAGTTACTGGAGCCCATCCAAACGTCAAATAACATGATAGATGAGTAAGGATCGATTAGATACATCACAGGAACAACGCTAATACGTGTTGTTTCGTTTAAAACTATTTCCAGCTTCTGCTGCGTCCGAAAACGTCGTATCTCACATCAGAGTTACTGGAGTGCATCGAAACGTCAAATAACATGATAGATAAGTAAGGATCGATTAGATACATCACAGGAACAACGCTAATGCGTGTTGTTTCGTTTAAAACTATTTCCAGCTTCTGCTGCGTCCGAAAACGTCGTATCTCACATCAGAGCTACTGGAGTCCATCGAAACGCCAAATAACATGATAGATGAGTAAGGGTCGATTAGATACATCACAGGAACAACGCTAATACGTGTTGTTTCATTTAAAACTATTTCCAGCTTCAGCTGCGTCCGAGAACTTTGAATCTCTCATCAGAGTTACTGGAGTCCGTCCAAACGTCAAATAACATGATAGATGAGTAAGGATCGATTAGATACATCACAGGAACAACGCTAATACGTGTTGTTTCGTTTAAAACTATTTCCAGCTTCTGCTGCGTCCGAGAACTTCGTATCTCACATCAGGGATACTGGTGTCCATCCAAACGTCAAATAACATGTTAGATAAGTAAGGATCGTTTAGATACATCACAGGAACAACGCTAATAGGTGTTGTTTCGTTCAAAACTATTTCCAGCTTCTGCTGCGTCCGAAATCTTTGTATCTCTCATCAGAGTTACTGGAGCCCATCCAAACGTCAAATAACATGATAGATGAGTAAGGATCGATTAGATATATCACAGGAACAACGCTAATACGTGTTGTTTCGTTTAAAACTATTTCCAGCTCCTGCTGCGTCCCAAAACTTTGTATCTCACATCAGACTTACTGGAGTCCATCCAAACGTCAAATAACATGTTAGATAAGTAAGGATCGTTTAGATACATCACAGGAACAACGCTAATAGTTGTTGTTTCGTTCAAAACTATTTCCAGCTTCTGCTGCGTCCGATATCTTTGTATCTCACATCAGAGTTCCTAGAGTACATCCAAACGTCAAATAACATGATAGATGAGTAAGGATCGATTAGATACATCACAGGAACAACGCTAATGCGTGTTGTTTCGGTCAAAACTATTTCCAGCTTCTACTGCGTCCGAGAACTTTGTATCTCTCATCAGAGTTACTGGAGTCCGTCCAAACGTCAAATAACATGATAGATGAGTAAGGATCGATTAGATACAGCACAGGAACAACGCTAATATGTGTTGTTTCGTTTAAAACTATTTCCAGCTCCTGCTGCGTCCAAAAACTTTGTATCTCACATCAGACTTACTGGAGTCCATCCAAACGTTAAATAACATGTTAGATAAGTAAGGATCGTTTAGATACATCACAGGAACAACGCTAATACGTGTTGTTTCGTTCAAAACTATTTCCAGCTTCTACTGCGTCCGAGAAATTTGAATCTCTCATCAGAGTTACTGGAGTCCGTCCAAACGTCAAATAACATGATAGATAAGTAAGGATCGATTAGATACAGCACAGGAACAACGCTAATATGTGTTGTTTCGTTTAAAACTATTTCCAGCTCCTGCTGCGTCCAAAAACTTTGTATCTCACATCAGACTTACTGGAGTCCATCCAAACGTTAAATAACATGTTAGATAAGTAAGGATCGTTTAGATACATCACAGGAACAACGCTAATACGTGTTGTTTCGTTCAAAACTATTTCCAGCTTCTACTGCGTCCGAGAAATTTGAATCTCTCATCAGAGTTACTGGAGTCCGTCCAAACGTCAAATAACATGATAGATGAGTAAGGATCGATTGGATACATCACAGGAACAACGCTAATACGTGTTGTTTCGTTTAAAACTATTTCCAGCTCCTGCTGCGTCCCAAAACATTGTATCTCACATCAGACTTACTGGAGTCCATCCAAACGTCAAATAACATGTTAGATAAGTAAGGATCGTTTAGATACATCACAGGAACAACGCTAATAGGTGTTGTTTCTTTCAAAACTATTTCCAGCTTCTGCTGCGTCCGATATCTTTGTATCTCACATCAGAGTTCCTAGAGTACATCCAAACGTCAAATAACATGATAGATGAGTAAGGATCGATTAGATACATCACAGGAACAACGCTAATGCGTGTTGTTTCGGTCAAAACTATTTCCAGCTTCTACTGCGTCCGAGAACTTTGTATCTCTCATCAGAGTTACTGGAGTCCGTCCAAACGTCAAATAACATGATAGATGAGTAAGGATCGTTTAGATACATCACAGGAACATCGCTAATGCGTGTTGTTTCGTTTAAAACTATTTCCAGCTTCTGATGCGTCCGAAAACTTCGTATCTCACATCAGAGTTACTGGAGTCCATCGAAAAGCCAAATAACATGATAGATGAGTAAGGATCGATTAGATACTACACAGGAACAACGCTAATGCGTGTTGTTTCGTTCAAAACTATTTCCAGTTTCTGCTGCGTCCGAAATCTTTGTATCTCTCATCAGAGTTACTGGAGTCCATCCAAACGTCAAATAATATGATAGATGAGTAAGGATCGATTAGATACATCACAGGAACAACGCTAATACGTGTTGTTTCGTTTAAAACTATTTCCAGCTCCTGCTGCGTCCCAAAACTTTGTATCTCACATCAGACTTACTGGAGTCCATCCAAACGTCAAATAACATGTTAGATAAGTAAGGATCGTTTAGATACATCACAGGAACAACGCTAATAGGTGTTGTTTCGTTCAAAACTATTTCCAGCTTTTACTGCGTCCGAGAACTTTGTATCTCTCATCAGAGTTACTGGAGTCCGTCCAAACGTCAAATAACATGATAGATGAGAAAGGATCGATTAGATACATCACAGGAACAACGCTAATACGTGTTGTTTCGTTTAAAACTATTTCCAGCTCCTGCTGCGTCCCAAAACTTTGTATCTCACATCAGACTTACTGGAGTCCATCCAAACGTCAAATAACATGTTAGATAAGTAAGGATCGTTTAGATACATCACAGGAACAACGCTAATACGTGTTGTTTCGTTTAAAACTATTTCCAGCTTCTGCTGCGTCCGAAAACGTCGTATCTCACATCAGAGTTACTGGAGTCCATCGAAACGTCAAATAACATGATAGATAAGTAAGGATCGATTAGATACAGCACAGGAACAACGCTAATATGTGTTGTTTCGTTTAAAACTATTTCCAGCTCCTGCTGCGTCCAAAAACTTTGTATCTCACATCAGACTTACTGGAGTCCATCCAAACGTTAAATAACATGTTAGATAAGTAAGGATCGTTTAGATACATCACAGGAACAACGGTAACACGTGTTGTTACGTTCAAAATTATTTCCAGCTTCTGCTGCGTCCGAGAACTTTGTATCTCACATCAGAGTTACTGGAGTCCGTCCAAACGTCAAATAACATGATAGATGAGTAAGTATCGTTTAGATACATCACAGGAACATCGCTAATGCGTGTTGTTTCTTTTAAAACTATTTCCAGCTTCTGCTGCGTCCGAGAACATCGTATCTCACGTCAGGGTTACTGGAGTCCATCCAAACGTCAAATAACAAGATAGATAAGTAAGGATCGATTAGATACATCACAGGAACAACGCTAATGCGTGTTGTTTCGTATAAAGCTATTTCCAGTTTCTGCTGCGTCCGAGAACTTCGTATCTCACATCAAAGTTACTGGAGTCCATCGAAACGCCAAATAACATGATAGATGAGTAAGGATCGATTAGATATATCACAGGATCAACGCTAATGCGTGTTGTTTCGTTTGAAACTATTTCCAGCTCCTGCTGCGTCCAAAAACTTTGTATCTCACATCAGACTTACTGGAGTCCATCCAAACGTCAAATAACATGTTAGATAAGTAAGGATCGTTTAGATACATCACAAGAACAACGCTAATACGTGTTATTTCGTTCAAAACTATTTCCAGTTTCTGCTGCGTCCGAAATCTTTGTATCTCTCATCAGAGTTACTGGAGTCCATCCAAACGTCAAATAATATGATAGATGAGTAAGGATCGATTAGATACATCACAGGAACAACGCTAATACGTGTTGTTTCGTTTAAAACTATTTCCAGCTCCTGCTGCGTCCCAAAACTTTGTATCTCACATCAGACTTACTGGAGTCCATCCAAACGTCAAATAACATGTTAGATAAGTAAGGATCGTTTAGATACATCACAGGAACAACGCTAATAGGTGTTGTTTCGTTCAAAACTATTTCCAGCTTCTACTGCGTCCGAGAACTTTGTATCTCTCATCAGAGTTACTAGAGTCCGTCCAAACGTCAAATAACATGATAGATGAGAAAGGATCGATTAGATACATCACAGGAACAACGCTAATACGTGTTGTTTCGTTTAAAACTATTTCCAGCTCCTGCTGCGTCCCAAAACTTTGTATCTCACATCAGACTTACTGGAGTCCATCCAAACGTCAAATAACATGTTAGATAAGTAAGGATCGTTTAGATACATCACAGGAACAACGCTAATACGTGTTGTTTCGTTTAAAACTATTTCCAGCTTCTGCTGCGTCCGAAAACGTCGTATCTCACATCAGAGTTACTGGAGTCCATCGAAACGTCAAATAACATGATAGATAAGTAAGGATCGATTAGATACAGCACAGGAACAACGCTAATATGTGTTGTTTCGTTTAAAACTATTTCCAGCTCCTGCTGCGTCCAAAAACTTTGTATCTCACATCAGACTTACTGGAGTCCATCCAAACGTTAAATAACATGTTAGATAAGTAAGGATCGTTTAGATACATCACAGGAACAACGGTAACACGTGTTGTTACGTTCAAAATTATTTCCAGCTTCTGCTGCGTCCGAGAACTTTGTATCTCACATCAGAGTTACTGGAGTCCGTCCAAACGTCAAATAACATGATAGATGAGTAAGTATCGTTTAGATACATCACAGGAACATCGCTAATGCGTGTTGTTTCTTTTAAAACTATTTCCAGCTTCTGCTGCGTCCGAGAACATCGTATCTCACGTCAGGGTTACTGGAGTCCATCCAAACGTCAAATAACATGATAGATAAGTAAGGATCGATTAGATACATCACAGGAACAACGCTAATGCGTGTTGTTTCGTATAAAACTATTTCCAGTTTCTGCGGCGTCCGAGAACTTCGTATCTCACATCAAAGTTACTTTAGTCCATCGTAACGCCAAATAACATGATAGATGAGTAAGGATCGATTAGATATATCACAGGATCAACGCTAATGCGTGTTGTTTCGTTTGAAACTATTTCCAGCTCCTGCTGCGTCCAAAAACTTTGTATCTCACATCAGACTTACTGGAGTCCATCCAAACGTCAAATAACATGTTAGATAAGTAATGATCGTTTAGATACATCACAGGAGCAACGCTAATGCGTGTTGTTTCGTTCAAAATTATTTCCAGCTTCTGCTGCGTCCGAGAACTTTGTATCTCACATCAGAGTTACTGGAGTCCGTCCAAACGTCAAATAACATGATAGATGAGTAAGTATCGTTTAGATACATCACAGGAACATCGCTAATGCGTGTTGTTTCGTTTAAAACTATTTCCAGCTTCTGCTGCGTCCGAAAACTTCGTATCTCACATCAGAGTTACTGGAGTCCATCGAAACGTCAAATAACATGATAGATAAGTAAGGATCGATTAGATACAGCACAGGAACAACGCTAATACCTGTTGTTTCGTTTAAAACTATTTCCAGCTCCTGCTGCTTCCCAAAACTTTGTATCTCACATCAGACTTACTGGAGTCCATCCAAACGTCAAATAACATGTTAGATAAGTAAGGATCGTTTAGATACATCACAGGAACAACGCTAATAGGTGTTGTTTCGTTCAAAACTATATCCAGCTTCTGCTGCGTCCGAAATCTTTGTATCTCTCATCAGAGTTACTGGAGTCCATCCAAACGTCAAATAACATGATAGATGAGTAAGGATCGATTAGATACATCACAGGAACAACGCTAATACGTGTTGTTTCGTTTAAAACTATTTCCAGCTTCTGCTGCGTCCGAGAACTTCGTATCTCACGTCAGGGTTACTGGAGTCCATCCAAACGTCAAATAACATGATAGATAAGTAAGGATCGATTAGATACATCACAGGAACAACGCTAATGCGTGTTGTTTCGTTTAAAACTATTTCCAGCTTATGCTGCGTCCGAGAACATCGTATCTCACGTCAGGTTTACTGGAGTCCATCCAAACGTCAAATAACATGTTAGATAAGTAAGGATCCTTTAGATACATCACAGGAACAACGCTAATAGGTGTTGTTTCGTTCAAAATTATTTCCAGCTTCTGCTGCGTCCGAGAACTTTGTATCTCACATCAGAGTTACTGGAGTCCGTCCAAACGTCAATTAACATGATAGATGAGTAAGGATCGTTTAGATACATCACAGGAACAACGCTAATACGTGTTGTTTCGTTTAAAACTATTTCCAGCTCCTGCTGCGTCCAAAAACTTTGTATCTCACATCAGACTTACTGGAGTCCATCCAAACGTCAAATAACATGTTAGATAAGTAAGGATCGTTTAGATACATCACAGGAACGACGCTAATACGTGTTGTTTCGTTCAAAACTATTTCCAGCTTCTGCTGCGTCCGAAAATTTCGTATCTCACATTAGAGTTACTGGAGTTCATCCAAACGTCAAATAACATGATAGATAAGTAAGGATCGATTAGATACAGCACAGGAACAACGCTAATACGTGTTGTTTCGTTCAAAACTATTTCCAGCTTCTGCTGCGTCCGATAACTTTGTATCTCACATCAGAGTTACTGGAGTCCGTCGAAACGTCAAATAACATGATAGATGAGTAAGGATCGATTAGATACATCACAGGAACAACGCTAATACGTGTTGTTTCGTTTAAAACTATTTCCAGCTTCTGCTGCGTCCGAGAACTTCGTATCTCACGTCAGGGTTACTGGAGTCCATCCAAACGTCAAATAACATGATAGATAAGTAAGGATCGATTAGATACATCACAGGAACAACGCTAATACGTGTTGTTTCGTTTAAAACTATTTCCAGCTTCTGCTGCGTCCGAAAACGTCGTATCTCACATCAGAGTTACTGGAGTCCATCGAAACGTCAAATAACATGATAGATAAGTAAGGATCGATTAGATACAGCACAGGAACAACGCTAATACGTGTTGTTTCGTTTAAAACTATTTCCAGCTCCTGCTGCGTCCAAAAACTTTGTATCTCACATCAGACTTACTGGAGTATATCCAAACGTTAAATAACATGTTAGATAAGTAATGATCGTTTAGATACATCACAGGAGCAACGCTAATGCGTGTTGTTTCGTTCAAAATTATTTCCAGCTTCTGCTGCGTCCGAGAACTTTGTATCTCACATCAGAGTTACTGGAGTCCGTCCAAACGTCAAATAACATGATAGATGAGTAAGTATCGTTTAGATACATCACAGGAACATCGCTAATGCGTGTTGTTTCGTTTAAAACTATTTCCAGCTTCTGCTGCGTCCGAAAACTTCGTATCTCACATCAGAGTTACTGGAGTCCATCGAAACGTCAAATAACATGATAGATAAGTAAGGATCGATTAGATACAGCACAGGAACAACGCTAATACCTGTTGTTTCGTTTAAAACTATTTCCAGCTCCTGCTGCTTCCCAAAACTTTGTATCTCACATCAGACTTACTGGAGTCCATCCAAACGTCAAATAACATGTTAGATAAGTAAGGATCGTTTAGATACATCACAGGAACAACGCTAATAGGTGTTGTTTCGTTCAAAACTATATCCAGCTTTTGCTGCGTCCGAAATCTTTGTATCTCTCATCAGAGTTACTGGAGTCCATCCAAACGTCAAATAACATGATAGATGAGTAAGGATCGATTAGATACATCACAGGAACAACGCTAATACGTGTTGTTTCGTTTAAAACTATTTCCAGCTTCTGCTGCGTCCGAGAACTTCGTATCTCACGTCAGGGTTACTGGAGTCCATCCAAACGTCAAATAACATGATAGATAAGTAAGGATCGATTAGATACATCACAGGAACAACGCTAATGCGTGTTGTTTCGTTTAAAACTATTTCCAGCTTATGCTGCGTCCGAGAACATCGTATCTCACGTCAGGTTTACTGGAGTCCATCCAAACGTCAAATAATATGATAGATAAGTAAGGATCGATTAGATACATCACAGGAACAACGCTAATGCGTGTTGTTTCGTTTAAAACTATTTCCAGCTTCTGCTGCGTTCGAAAACGTCGTATCTCACATCAGAGCTACTGGAGTCCATCGAAACGCCAAATAACATGATATATGAGTAAGGATCGATTAGATACATCACAGGAACAACGCTAATACGTGTTGTATCGTTTAAAACTATTTCCAGCTTCTGCTGCGTCCGAAAACTTCGTATCTCACATCAGAGTTACTGGAGTCCATCGAAACGTCAAATAACATGATAGATAAGTAAGGATGGATTAGATACAGCACAGGAACAACGCTAATACGTGTTGTTTCGTTTAAAACTATTTCCAGCTCCTGCAGCGTCCCAAAACTTTGTATCTCACATCAGACTTACTGGAGTCCATCCAAACGTCAAATAACATGTTAGATAAGTAAGGATCGTTTAGATACATCACAGGAACAACGATAATAGGTGTTGTTTCGTTCAAAACTATATCCAGCTTCTGCTGCGTCCGAAATCTTTGTATCTCTCATGAGAGTTACTTGAGTCCATCCAAACGTCAAATAACATGATAGATGAGTAAGGATCGATTAGATACATCACAGGAACAACGCTAATGCGTGTTGTTTCGTTTAAAACTATTTCCAGCTTATGCTGCGTCCGAGAACATCGTATCTCACGTCAGGTTTACTGGAGTCCATCCAAACGTCAAATAACATGATAGATAAGTAAGGATCGATTAGATACATCACAGGAACAACGCTAATGCGTGTTGTTTCGTTTAAAACTATTTCCAGCTTCTGCTGCGTCCGAAAACGTCGTATCTCACATCAGAGCTACTGGAGTCCATCGAAACGCCAAATAACATGATATATGAGTAAGGATCGATTAGATACAGCACAGGAACAACGCTAATACGTGTTGTTTCGTTTAAAACTATTTCCAGCTCCTGCTGCGTCCAAAAACTTTGTATCTCACATCAGACTTACTGGAGTCTGTCCAAACGTCAAATAACATGATAGATGAGTAAGGATCGTTTAGATACATCACAGGAACGACGCTAATACGTGTTGTTTCGTTCAAAACTATTTCCAGCTTCTGCTGCGTCCGAAAATTTCGTATCTCACATTAGAGTTACTGGAGTTCATCCAAACGTCAAATAACATGATAGATAAGTAAGGATCGATTAGATACAGCACAGGAACAACGCTAATACGTGTTGTTTCGTTCAAAACTATTTCCAGCTTCTGCTGCGTCCGATAAATTTGTATCTCACATCAGAGTTACTGGAGTCCGTCCAAACGTCAAATAACATGATAGATGAGTAAGGATCGATTATGTACATCACAGGAATAACGCTAATATGTGTTGTTTCGTTTAAAATTATTTCCAGCTGCTGCTGCGTCCGAAAACGTCGTATATCACTTCAGAGTTACTGAAGTCCATCGAAACGCCAAATAACATGGTAGATGAGTAAGGATCGATTAGATACTACACAGGAACAACGCTAATGCGTGTTGTTTCGTTTAAAACTATTTCCAGCTTCTGCTGCGTCCGAGAACATCGTATCTCACATCAGAGTTACTGGAGTCCGTCCAAACGTCAAATAATATGATAGATGAGTAAGGATCGATTAGATACATCACAGGAACAACGCTAATACGTGTTGTATCGTTTAAAACTATTTCCAGCTACTGCTGCGTCCGAAAACGTCGTATCTCACATCAGAGTTACTGGAGTCCGTCCAAACGTCAAATAATATGATAGATGAGTAAGGATCGATTAGATACATCACAGGAACAACGCTAATACGTGTTGTATCGTTTAAAACTATTTCCAGCTTCTGCTGCGTCCGAAAACTTCGTATCTCACATCAGAGTTACTGGAGTCCATCGAAACGTCAAATAACATGATAGATAAGTAAGGATCGATTAGATACAGCACAGGAACAACGCTAATACGTGCTGTTTCGTTTAAAACTATTTCCAGCTCCTGCAGCGTCCCAAAACTTTGTATCTCACATCAGACTTACTGGAGTCCATCCAAACGTCAAATAACATGTTAGATAAGTAAGGATCGTTTAGATACATCACAGGAACAACGATAATAGGTGTTGTTTCGTTCAAAACTATATCCAGCTTCTGCTGCGTCCGAAATCTTTGTATCTCTCATGAGAGTTACTTGAGTCCATCCAAACGTCAAATAACATGATAGATGAGTAAGGATCGATTAGATACATCACAGGAACAACGCTAATGCGTGTTGTTTCGTTTAAAACTATTTCCAGCTTATGCTGCGTCCGAGAACATCGTATCTCACGTCAGGTTTACTGGAGTCCATCCAAACGTCAAATAACATGATAGATAAGTAAGGATCGATTAGATACATCACAGGAACAACGCTAATGCGTGTTGTTTCGTTTAAAACTATTTCCAGCTTCTGCTGCGTCCGAAAACGTCGTATCTCACATCAGAGCTACTGGAGTCCATCGAAACGCCAAATAACATGATATATGAGTAAGGATCGATTAGATACAGCACAGGAACAACGCTAATACGTGTTGTTTCGTTTAAAACTATTTCCAGCTCCTGCTGCGTCCAAAAACTTTGTATCTCACATCAGACTTACTGGAGTCTGTCCAAACGTCAAATAACATGATAGATGAGTAAGGATCGTTTAGATACATCACAGGAACGACGCTAATACGTGTTGTTTCGTTCAAAACTATTTCCAGCTTCTGCTGCGTCCGAAAATTTCGTATCTCACATTAGAGTTACTGGAGTTCATCCAAACGTCAAATAACATGATAGATAAGTAAGGATCGATTAGATACAGCACAGGAACAACGCTAATACGTGTTGTTTCGTTCAAAACTATTTCCAGCTTCTGCTGCGTCCGATAAATTTGTATCTCACATCAGAGTTACTGGAGTCCGTCCAAACGTCAAATAACATGATAGATGAGTAAGGATCGATTATGTACATCACAGGAATAACGCTAATATGTGTTGTTTCGTTTAAAATTATTTCCAGCTGCTGCTGCGTCCGAAAACGTCGTATATCACTTCAGAGTTACTGAAGTCCATCGAAACGCCAAATAACATGGTAGATGAGTAAGGATCGATTAGATACTACACAGGAACAACGCTAATGCGTGTTGTTTCGTTTAAAACTATTTCCAGCTTCTGCTGCGTCCGAGAACATCGTATCTCACGTCAGGGTTACTGGAGTCCATCCTAACGTCAAATAACATGATAGATAAGTAAGGATCGATTAGATACATCACAGGAACAACGCTAATGCGTGTTATTTCGTTTAAAACTATTTCCAGCTACTGCTGCGTCCGAAAACGTCGTATCTCACATCAGAGTTACTGGAGTCCGTCCAAACGTCAAATAATATGATAGATGAGTAAGGATCGATTAGATACATCACAGGAACAACGCTAATACGTGTTGTATCGTTTAAAACTATTTCCAGCTTCTGCTGCGTCCGAAAACTTCGTATCTCACATCAGAGTTACTGGAGTCCATCGAAACGTCAAATAACATGATAGATAAGTAAGGATCGATTAGATACAGCACAGGAACAACGCTAATACGTGCTGTTTCGTTTAAAACTATTTCCAGCTCCTGCAGCGTCCCAAAACTTTGTATCTCACATCAGACTTACTGGAGTCCATCCAAACGTCAAATAACATGTTAGATAAGTAAGGATCGTTTAGATACATCACAGGAACAACGCTAATAGGTGTTGTTTCGTTCAAAACTATATCCAGCTTCTGCTGCGTCCGAAATCTTTGTATCTCTCATGAGAGTTACTGGAGTCCATCCAAACGTCAAATAACATGATAGATGAGTAAGGATCGATTAGATACATCACAGGTACAACGCTAATGCGTGTTGTTTCGTTTAAAACTATTTCCAGCTTATGCTGCGTCCGAGAACATCGTATCTCACGTCAGGTTTACTGGAGTCCATCCAAACGTCAAATAACATGATAGATAAGTAAGGATCGATTAGATACATCACAGGAACGACGCTAATACGTGTTGTTTCGTTCAAAACTATTTCCAGCTTCTGCTGCGTCCGAAAACGTCGTATCTTACATCAGAGCTACTGGAGTCCATCGAAACGCCAAATAACATGATATATGAGTAAGGATCGATTAGATACAGCACAGGAACAACGCTAATACGTGTTGTTTCGTTTAAAACTATTTCCAGCTCCTGCTGCGTCCAAAAACTTTGTATCTCACATCAGACTTACTGGAGTCCATCCAAACGTCAAATAACATGTTAGATAAGTAAGGATCGTTTAGATACATCACAGGAACGACGCTAATACGTGTTGTTTCGTTCAAAACTATTTCCAGCTTCTGCTGCGTCCGAAAATTTCGTATCTCACATTAGAGTTACTGGAGTTCATCCAAACGTCAAATAACATGATAGATAAGTAAGGATCGATTAGATACAGCACAGGAACAACGCTAATACGTGTTGTTTCGTTCAAAACTATTTCCAGCTTCTGCTGCGTCCGATAAATTTGTATCTCACATCAGAGTTACTGGAGTCCGTCCAAACGTCAAATAACATGATAGATGAGTAAGGATCGATTATGTACATCACAGGAATAACGCTAATATGTGTTGTTTCGTTTAAAATTATTTCCAGCTGCTGCTGCGTCCGAAAACGTCGTATATCACATCATAGTTACTGAAGTCCATCGAAACGCCAAATAACATGATAGATGAGTAAGGATCGATTAGATACTACACAGGAACAACGCTAATGCGTGTTGTTTCGTTTAAAACTATTTCCAGCTTCTGCTGCGTCCGAGAACATCGTATCTCACGTCAGGGTTACTGGAGTCCATCCTAACGTCAAATAACATGATAGATAAGTAAGGATCGATTAGATACATCACAGGAACAACGCTAATGCGTGTTGTTTCGTTTAAAACTATTTCCAGCTACTGCTGCGTCCGAAAACGTCGTATCTCACATCAGAGTTACTGGAGTCCGTCCAAACGTCAAATAACATGATAGATGAGTAAGGATCGATTAGATACATCACAGGAACAACGCTAATGCGTGTTGTTTCGTTTAAAACTATTTCCAGCTTCTGCTGCGTCCGAAAACGTCGTATCTCACATCAGAGCTACTGGAGTACATCGAAACGCCAAATAACATGATAGATGAGTAAGGGTCGATTAGATACATCACAGGAACAACGCTAATACGTGTTGTTTCATTTAAAACTATTTCCAGCTTCAGCTGCGTCCGAGAACTTTGAATCTCTCATCAGAGTTACTGGAGTCCGTCCAAACGTCAAATAACATGATAGATGAGTAAGGATCGATTAGATACATCACAGGAACAACGCTAATACGTTTTGTTTCGTTTAAAACTATTTCCAGCTTCTGCTGCGTCCGAAAACGTCGTATCTCACATCAGAGCTACTGGAGTCCATCGAAACGCCAAGTAACATGATATATGAGTAAGGATCGATTAGATACAGCACAGGAACAACGCTAATACGTGTTGTTTCGTTTAAAACTATTTCCAGCTTCTACTGCGTCCGAGAACTTTGAATCTCTCATCAGAGTTACTGGAGTCCGTCCAAACGTCAAATAACATGATAGATGAGTAAGGATCGATTAGATACATCACAGGAACAACGCTAATACGTGTTGTTTCGTTTAAAACTATTTCCAGCTTCTGCTGCGTCCGAGAACTTCGTATCTCACATCAGGGATACTGGTGTCCATCCAAACGTCAAATAACATGTTAGATAAGTAAGGATCGTTTAGATACATCACAGGAACAACGCTAATAGGTGATGTTTCGTTCAAAACTATTTCCAGCTTCTGCTGCGTCCGAAATCTTTGTATCTCTCATCAGAGTTACTGGAGCCCATCCAAACGTCAAATAACATGATAGATGAGTAAGGATCGATTAGATACATCACAGGAACAACGCTAATACGTGTTGTTTCGTTTAAAACTATTTCCAGCTTCTGCTGCGTCCGAAAACGTCGTATCTCACATCAGAGTTACTGGAGTGCATCGAAACGTCAAATAACATGATAGATAAGTAAGGATCGATTAGATACATCACAGGAACAACGCTAATGCGTGTTGTTTCGTTTAAAACTATTTCCAGCTTCTGCTGCGTCCGAAAACGTCGTATCTCACATCAGAGCTACTGGAGTCCATCGAAACGCCAAATAACATGATAGATGAGTAAGGGTCGATTAGATACATCACAGGAACAACGCTAATACGTGTTGTTTCATTTAAAACTATTTCCAGCTTCAGCTGCGTCCGAGAACTTTGAATCTCTCATCAGAGTTACTGGAGTCCGTCCAAACGTCAAATAACATGATAGATGAGTAAGGATCGATTAGATACATCACAGGAACAACGCTAATACGTGTTGTTTCGTTTAAAACTATTTCCAGCTTCTGCTGCGTCCGAGAACTTCGTATCTCACATCAGGGATACTGGTGTCCATCCAAACGTCAAATAACATGTTAGATAAGTAAGGATCGTTTAGATACATCACAGGAACAACGCTAATAGGTGTTGTTTCGTTCAAAACTATTTCCAGCTTCTGCTGCGTCCGAAATCTTTGTATCTCTCATCAGAGTTACTGGAGCCCATCCAAACGTCAAATAACATGATAGATGAGTAAGGATCGATTAGATATATCACAGGAACAACGCTAATACGTGTTGTTTCGTTTAAAACTATTTCCAGCTCCTGCTGCGTCCCAAAACTTTGTATCTCACATCAGACTTACTGGAGTCCATCCAAACGTCAAATAACATGTTAGATAAGTAAGGATCGTTTAGATACATCACAGGAACAACGCTAATAGTTGTTGTTTCGTTCAAAACTATTTCCAGCTTCTGCTGCGTCCGATATCTTTGTATCTCACATCAGAGTTCCTAGAGTACATCCAAACGTCAAATAACATGATAGATGAGTAAGGATCGATTAGATACATCACAGGAACAACGCTAATGCGTGTTGTTTCGGTCAAAACTATTTCCAGCTTCTACTGCGTCCGAGAACTTTGTATCTCTCATCAGAGTTACTGGAGTCCGTCCAAACGTCAAATAACATGATAGATGAGTAAGGATCGATTAGATACAGCACAGGAACAACGCTAATATGTGTTGTTTCGTTTAAAACTATTTCCAGCTCCTGCTGCGTCCAAAAACTTTGTATCTCACATCAGACTTACTGGAGTCCATCCAAACGTTAAATAACATGTTAGATAAGTAAGGATCGTTTAGATACATCACAGGAACAACGCTAATACGTGTTGTTTCGTTCAAAACTATTTCCAGCTTCTACTGCGTCCGAGAAATTTGAATCTCTCATCAGAGTTACTGGAGTCCGTCCAAACGTCAAATAACATGATAGATAAGTAAGGATCGATTAGATACAGCACAGGAACAACGCTAATATGTGTTGTTTCGTTTAAAACTATTTCCAGCTCCTGCTGCGTCCAAAAACTTTGTATCTCACATCAGACTTACTGGAGTCCATCCAAACGTTAAATAACATGTTAGATAAGTAAGGATCGTTTAGATACATCACAGGAACAACGCTAATACGTGTTGTTTCGTTCAAAACTATTTCCAGCTTCTACTGCGTCCGAGAAATTTGAATCTCTCATCAGAGTTACTGGAGTCCGTCCAAACGTCAAATAACATGATAGATGAGTAAGGATCGATTGGATACATCACAGGAACAACGCTAATACGTGTTGTTTCGTTTAAAACTATTTCCAGCTCCTGCTGCGTCCCAAAACATTGTATCTCACATCAGACTTACTGGAGTCCATCCAAACGTCAAATAACATGTTAGATAAGTAAGGATCGTTTAGATACATCACAGGAACAACGCTAATAGGTGTTGTTTCTTTCAAAACTATTTCCAGCTTCTGCTGCGTCCGATATCTTTGTATCTCACATCAGAGTTCCTAGAGTACATCCAAACGTCAAATAACATGATAGATGAGTAAGGATCGATTAGATACATCACAGGAACAACGCTAATGCGTGTTGTTTCGGTCAAAACTATTTCCAGCTTCTACTGCGTCCGAGAACTTTGTATCTCTCATCAGAGTTACTGGAGTCCGTCCAAACGTCAAATAACATGATAGATGAGTAAGGATCGTTTAGATACATCACAGGAACATCGCTAATGCGTGTTGTTTCGTTTAAAACTATTTCCAGCTTCTGATGCGTCCGAAAACTTCGTATCTCACATCAGAGTTACTGGAGTCCATCGAAAAGCCAAATAACATGATAGATGAGTAAGGATCGATTAGATACTACACAGGAACAACGCTAATGCGTGTTGTTTCGTTCAAAACTATTTCCAGTTTCTGCTGCGTCCGAAATCTTTGTATCTCTCATCAGAGTTACTGGAGTCCATCCAAACGTCAAATAATATGATAGATGAGTAAGGATCGATTAGATACATCACAGGAACAA
This sequence comes from Prosopocoilus inquinatus, assembly GCA_036172665.1. Taxonomy (NCBI): domain Eukaryota; kingdom Metazoa; phylum Arthropoda; class Insecta; order Coleoptera; family Lucanidae; genus Prosopocoilus; species Prosopocoilus inquinatus. The sequence continues at coordinate 44,858,377 of CM069871.1, read as the reverse complement.
CGCTAATACGTGTTGTTTCGTTTAAAACTATTTCCAGCTCCTGCTGCGTCCCAAAACTTTGTATCTCACATCAGACTTACTGGAGTCCATCCAAACGTCAAATAACATGTTAGATAAGTAAGGATCGTTTAGATACATCACAGGAACAACGCTAATAGGTGTTGTTTCGTTCAAAACTATTTCCAGCTTTTACTGCGTCCGAGAACTTTGTATCTCTCATCAGAGTTACTGGAGTCCGTCCAAACGTCAAATAACATGATAGATGAGAAAGGATCGATTAGATACATCACAGGAACAACGCTAATACGTGTTGTTTCGTTTAAAACTATTTCCAGCTCCTGCTGCGTCCCAAAACTTTGTATCTCACATCAGACTTACTGGAGTCCATCCAAACGTCAAATAACATGTTAGATAAGTAAGGATCGTTTAGATACATCACAGGAACAACGCTAATACGTGTTGTTTCGTTTAAAACTATTTCCAGCTTCTGCTGCGTCCGAAAACGTCGTATCTCACATCAGAGTTACTGGAGTCCATCGAAACGTCAAATAACATGATAGATAAGTAAGGATCGATTAGATACAGCACAGGAACAACGCTAATATGTGTTGTTTCGTTTAAAACTATTTCCAGCTCCTGCTGCGTCCAAAAACTTTGTATCTCACATCAGACTTACTGGAGTCCATCCAAACGTTAAATAACATGTTAGATAAGTAAGGATCGTTTAGATACATCACAGGAACAACGGTAACACGTGTTGTTACGTTCAAAATTATTTCCAGCTTCTGCTGCGTCCGAGAACTTTGTATCTCACATCAGAGTTACTGGAGTCCGTCCAAACGTCAAATAACATGATAGATGAGTAAGTATCGTTTAGATACATCACAGGAACATCGCTAATGCGTGTTGTTTCTTTTAAAACTATTTCCAGCTTCTGCTGCGTCCGAGAACATCGTATCTCACGTCAGGGTTACTGGAGTCCATCCAAACGTCAAATAACAAGATAGATAAGTAAGGATCGATTAGATACATCACAGGAACAACGCTAATGCGTGTTGTTTCGTATAAAGCTATTTCCAGTTTCTGCTGCGTCCGAGAACTTCGTATCTCACATCAAAGTTACTGGAGTCCATCGAAACGCCAAATAACATGATAGATGAGTAAGGATCGATTAGATATATCACAGGATCAACGCTAATGCGTGTTGTTTCGTTTGAAACTATTTCCAGCTCCTGCTGCGTCCAAAAACTTTGTATCTCACATCAGACTTACTGGAGTCCATCCAAACGTCAAATAACATGTTAGATAAGTAAGGATCGTTTAGATACATCACAAGAACAACGCTAATACGTGTTATTTCGTTCAAAACTATTTCCAGTTTCTGCTGCGTCCGAAATCTTTGTATCTCTCATCAGAGTTACTGGAGTCCATCCAAACGTCAAATAATATGATAGATGAGTAAGGATCGATTAGATACATCACAGGAACAACGCTAATACGTGTTGTTTCGTTTAAAACTATTTCCAGCTCCTGCTGCGTCCCAAAACTTTGTATCTCACATCAGACTTACTGGAGTCCATCCAAACGTCAAATAACATGTTAGATAAGTAAGGATCGTTTAGATACATCACAGGAACAACGCTAATAGGTGTTGTTTCGTTCAAAACTATTTCCAGCTTCTACTGCGTCCGAGAACTTTGTATCTCTCATCAGAGTTACTGGAGTCCGTCCAAACGTCAAATAACATGATAGATGAGAAAGGATCGATTAGATACATCACAGGAACAACGCTAATACGTGTTGTTTCGTTTAAAACTATTTCCAGCTCCTGCTGCGTCCCAAAACTTTGTATCTCACATCAGACTTACTGGAGTCCATCCAAACGTCAAATAACATGTTAGATAACTAAGGATCGTTTAGATACATCACAGGAACAACGCTAATACGTGTTGTTTCGTTTAAAACTATTTCCAGCTTCTGCTGCGTCCGAAAACGTCGTATCTCACATCAGAGTTACTGGAGTCCATCGAAACGTCAAATAACATGATAGATAAGTAAGGATCGATTAGATACAGCACAGGAACAACGCTAATATGTGTTGTTTCGTTTAAAACTATTTCCAGCTCCTGCTGCGTCCAAAAACTTTGTATCTCACATCAGACTTACTGGAGTCCATCCAAACGTTAAATAACATGTTAGATAAGTAAGGATCGTTTAGATACATCACAGGAACAACGGTAACACGTGTTGTTACGTTCAAAATTATTTCCAGCTTCTGCTGCGTCCGAGAACTTTGTATCTCACATCAGAGTTACTGGAGTCCGTCCAAACGTCAAATAACATGATAGATGAGTAAGTATCGTTTAGATACATCACAGGAACATCGCTAATGCGTGTTGTTTCTTTTAAAACTATTTCCAGCTTCTGCTGCGTCCGAGAACATCGTATCTCACGTCAGGGTTACTGGAGTCCATCCAAACGTCAAATAACATGATAGATAAGTAAGGATCGATTAGATACATCACAGGAACAACGCTAATGCGTGTTGTTTCGTATAAAACTATTTCCAGTTTCTGCGGCGTCCGAGAACTTCGTATCTCACATCAAAGTTACTGGAGTCCATCGTAACGCCAAATAACATGATAGATGAGTAAGGATCGATTAGATATATCACAGGATCAACGCTAATGCGTGTTGTTTCGTTTGAAACTATTTCCAGCTCCTGCTGCGTCCAAAAACTTTGTATCTCACATCAGACTTACTGGAGTCCATCCAAACGTCAAATAACATGTTAGATAAGTAAGGATCGTTTAGATACATCACAAGAACAACGCTAATACGTGTTATTTCGTTCAAAACTATTTCCAGCTTCTACTGCGTCCGAGAACTTTGAATCTCTCATCAGAGTTACTGGAGTCCGTCCAAACGTCAAATAACATGATAGATGAGTAAGGATCGATTAGATACATCACAGGAACAACGCTAATACGTGTTGTTTCGTTTAAAACTATTTCCAGCTCCTGCTGCGTCCCAAAACTTTGTATCTCACATCAGACTTACTGGAGTCCATCCAAACGTCAAATAACATGTTAGATAAGTAAGGATCGTTTAGATACATCACAGGAACAACGCTAATAGGTGTTGTTTCGTTCAAACCTATTTCCAGCTTCTGCTGCGTCCGAAATCTTTGTATCTCTCATCAGAGTTACTGGAGTCCATCCAATCGTCAAATAACATGATAGATGAGTAAGGATCGATTAGATACATCACAGGAACAACGCTAATACGTGTTGTTTCGTTTAAAACTATTTCCAGCTTCTGCTGCGTCCAAAAACTTTGTATCTCACATCAGACTTACTGGAGTCCATCCAAACGTTAAATAACATGTTAGATAAGTAAGGATCGTTTAGATACATCACAGGAACAACGCTAATACGTGTTGTTTCGTTCAAAATTATTTCCAGCTTCTGCTGCGTACGAGAACTTTGTATCTCACATCAGAGTTACTGGAGTCCGTCCAAACGTCAAATAACATGATAGATGAGTAAGGATCGTTTAGGTACATCACAGGAACATCGCTAATGCGTGTTGTTTCGTTTAAAACTATTTCCAGCTTCTGCTGCGTCCCAAAACTTCGTATCTCACATCAGAGTTACTGGAGTCCATCGAAACGTCAAATAACATGATAGATAAGTAAGGATCGATTAGATACAGCACAGGAACAACGCTAATACGTGTTGTTTCGTTTAAAACTATTTCCAGCTTCAGCTGCGTCCGAGAACTTCGTATCTCACATCAAAGTTACTGGAGTCCATCGAAACGCCAAATAACATGATAGATGAGTAAGGATCGATTAGATATATCACAGGATCAACGCTAATGCGTGTTCTTTCGTTTAAAACTATTTCCAGCTACTGCTGCGTCCGAAAACGTCGTATCTCACATCAGAGCTACTGGAGTCCGTCCAAACGTTAAATAACATGATAGATGAGTAAGGATCGTTTAGATACATCACAGGAACATCGCTAATGCGTGTTGTTTCGTTTAAAACTATTTCCAGCTTCTGCTGCGTCCGAAAACTTCGTATCTCACATCAGAGTTACTGGAGACCATCGAAACGTCAAATAACATGATAGATAAGTAAGGATCGATTAGATACAGCACAGGAACAACGCTAATACGTGTTGTTTCGTTTAAAACTATTTCCAGCTCCTGCTGCGTCCCGAAACTTTGTATCTCACATCAGACTTACTGGAGTCCATCCAAACGTCAAATAGCATGTTAGATAAGTAAGGATCGTTTAGATACATCACAGGAACAACGCTAATAGGTGTTATTTCGTTCAAAACTATTTCCAGCTTCTGCTGCGTCCGAAATCTTTGTATCTCTCACTGGAGTCCATCCAAACGTCAAATAACATGATAGATGAATAAGGATCGATTAGATACATCACAGGAACCACGCTAATGCGTGTTGTTTCGTTTAAAACTATTTCCAGCTTCTGCTGCGTCCGAAAACTTCGTATCTCACATCAGAGTTACTGGAGTCCATCGAAACGTCAAATAACATGATAGATAAGTAAGGATCGATTAGAGACAGCACAGGAACAACGCTAATACGTGTTGTTTCGTTTAAAACTATTTCCAGCTTCAGCTGCGTCCGAAAACGTCGTATCTCACATCAGAGCTACTGGAGTCCATCGAAACGCCAAATAACATGATAGATGAGTAAGGATCGATTAGATACATCACAGGAACAACGCTAATACGTGTTGTTTCATTTAAAACTATTTCCAGCTTCAGCTGCGTCCGAGAACTTCGTATCTCACATCAAAGTTACTGGAGTCCATCGAAACGCCAAATAACATGATAGATGAGTAAGGATCGATTAGATACATCACAGGAACAACGCTAATGCGTGTTGTTTCGTTTAAAACTATTTCCAGCTTCTGCTGCGTCCGAAAACGTCGTATCTCACATCAGAGCTACTGGAGTCCATCGAAACGCCAAGTAACATGATATATGAGTAAGGATCGATTAGATACAGCACAGGAACAACGCTAATACGTGTTGTTTCGTTTAAAACTATTTCCAGCTCCTGCTGCGTCCAAAAACTTTTTATCTCACATCAGACTTACTGGAGTCCATCCAAACGTCAAATAACATGTTAGATAAGTAAGAATCGTTTAGATACATCACAGGAACAACGCTAATACGTATTGTTTCGTTTAAAACTATTTCCAGCTCCTGCTGCGTCCAAAAACTTTGTATCTCACATCAGACTTACTGGAGTCCATCCAAACGTCAAATAACATGTTATATAAGTAAGGATCGTTTAGATACATCACAGGAACAACGCTAATACATGTTGTTTCGTTTAAAACTATTTCTAGCTTCAGCTGCGTCCGAGAACTTCGTATCTCACAACAGGGTTACTGGAGTCCATCCAAACGTCAAATAACATGATAGATAAGTAAGGATCGATTAGATACAGCACAGGAACAACGCTAATACGTGTTGTTTCGTTTAAAACTATTTCCAGCTCCTGCTGCGTAACGAAACTTTGTATCTCACATCAGACTTACTGGAGTCCATCCAAACGTCAAATAACATGTTAGATAAGTAAGGATCGTTTAGATACATCACAGGAACAACGCTAATAGGTGTTGTTTCGTTCAAACCTATTTCCAGCTTCTGCTGCGTCCGAAATCTTTGTATCTCTCATCAGAGTTACTGGAGTCCATCCAATCGTCAAATAACATGATAGATGAGTAAGGATCGATTAGATACATCACAGGAACAACGCTAATACGTGTTGTTTCGTTTAAAACTATTTCCAGCTTCTGCTGCGTCCAAAAACTTTGTATCTCACATCAGACTTACTGGAGTCCATCCAAACGTTAAATAACATGTTAGATAAGTAAGGATCGTTTAGATACATCACAGGAACAACGCTAATACGTGTTGTTTCGTTCAAAATTATTTCCAGCTTCTGCTGCGTACGAGAACTTTGTATCTCACATCAGAGTTACTGGAGTCCGTCCAAACGTCAAATAACATGATAGATGAGTAAGGATCGTTTAGGTACATCACAGGAACATCGCTAATGCGTGTTGTTTCGTTTAAAACTATTTCCAGCTTCTGCTGCGTCCCAAAACTTCGTATCTCACATCAGAGTTACTGGAGTCCATCGAAACGTCAAATAACATGATAGATAAGTAAGGATCGATTAGATACAGCACAGGAACAACGCTAATACGTGTTGTTTCGTTTAAAACTATTTCCAGCTTCAGCTGCGTCCGAGAACTTCGTATCTCACATCAAAGTTACTGGAGTCCATCGAAACGCCAAATAACATGATAGATGAGTAAGGATCGATTAGATATATCACAGGATCAACGCTAATGCGTGTTCTTTCGTTTAAAACTATTTCCAGCTACTGCTGCGTCCGAAAACGTCGTATCTCACATCAGAGCTACTGGAGTCCGTCCAAACGTTAAATAACATGATAGATGAGTAAGGATCGTTTAGATACATCACAGGAACATCGCTAATGCGTGTTGTTTCGTTTAAAACTATTTCCAGCTTCTGCTGCGTCCGAAAACTTCGTATCTCACATCAGAGTTACTGGAGACCATCGAAACGTCAAATAACATGATAGATAAGTAAGGATCGATTAGATACAGCACAGGAACAACGCTAATACGTGTTGTTTCGTTTAAAACTATTTCCAGCTCCTGCTGCGTCCCGAAACTTTGTATCTCACATCAGACTTACTGGAGTCCATCCAAACGTCAAATAACATGTTAGATAAGTAAGGATCGTTTAGATACATCACAGGAACAACGCTAATAGGTGTTATTTCGTTCAAAACTATTTCCAGCTTCTGCTGCGTCCGAAATCTTTGTATCTCTCACTGGAGTCCATCCAAACGTCAAATAACATGATAGATGAATAAGGATCGATTAGATACATCACAGGAACCACGCTAATGCGTGTTGTTTCGTTTAAAACTATTTCCAGCTTCTGCTGCGTCCGAAAACTTCGTATCTCACATCAGAGTTACTGGAGTCCATCGAAACGTCAAATAACATGATAGATAAGTAAGGATCGATTAGAGACAGCACAGGAACAACGCTAATACGTGTTGTTTCGTTTAAAACTATTTCCAGCTTCAGCTGCGTCCGAAAACGTCGTATCTCACATCAGAGCTACTGGAGTCCATCGAAACGCCAAATAACATGATAGATGAGTAAGGATCGATTAGATACATCACAGGAACAACGCTAATACGTGTTGTTTCATTTAAAACTATTTCCAGCTTCAGCTGCGTCCGAGAACTTCGTATCTCACATCAAAGTTACTGGAGTCCATCGAAACGCCAAATAACATGATAGATGAGTAAGGATCGATTAGATACATCACAGGAACAACGCTAATGCGTGTTGTTTCGTTTAAAACTATTTGCAGCTTCTGCTGCGTCCGAAAACGTCGTATCTCACATCAGAGCTACTGGAGTCCATCGAAACGCCAAGTAACATGATATATGAGTAAGGATCGATTAGATACAGCACAGGAACAACGCTAATACGTGTTGTTTCGTTTAAAACTATTTCCAGCTCCTGCTGCGTCCAAAAACTTTTTATCTCACATCAGACTTACTGGAGTCCATCCAAACGTCAAATAACATGTTAGATAAGTAAGAATCGTTTAGATACATCACAGGAACAACGCTAATACGTATTGTTTCGTTTAAAACTATTTCCAGCTCCTGCTGCGTCCAAAAACTTTGTATCTCACATCAGACTTACTGGAGTCCATCCAAACGTCAAATAACATGTTATATAAGTAAGGATCGTTTAGATACATCACAGGAACAACGCTAATACATGTTGTTTCGTTTAAAACTATTTCTAGCTTCAGCTGCGTCCGAGAACTTCGTATCTCACATCAGGGTTACTGGAGTCCATCCAAACGTCAAATAACATGATAGATAAGTAAGGATCGATTAGATACAGCACAGGAACAACGCTAATACGTGTTGTTTCGTTTAAAACTATTTCCAGCTCCTGCTGCGTCCCGAAATTTGTATCTCACATCAGACTTACTGGAGTCCATCCAAACGTCAAATAACATGTTAGATAAGTAAGGATCGTTTAGATACATCACAGGAACAACGCTAATAGGTGTTATTTCGTTCAAAACTATTTCCAGCTTCTGCTGCGTCCGAAATCTTTGTATCTCTCACTGGAGTCCATCCAAACGTCAAATAACATGATAGATGAGTAAGGATCGATTAGATACATCACAGGAACCACGCTAATACGTGTTGTTTCGTTTTAAACTATTTCCAGCTTCTGCTGGGTCCGAGAACTTCGTATCTCACGTCAGGGTTACTGGAGTCCATCCAAACGTCAAATAACATGATAGATAAGTAAGGATCGATTAGATACATCACAGGAACAACGCTAATGCGTATTGTTTCGTTTAAAACTATTTCTAGCTTCAGCTGCGTCCGAGAACTTCGTATCTCACATCTAAGTTACTGGAGTCCACCGAAACGTCAAATAACATGATAGAAAAGTAAGGATCGTTTAGATACATCACAGGAACAACGCTAATACGTGTTGTTTCGTTCAAAACTATTTCCACCTTCAGCTGCGTCCGAGAACTTCGTATCTCACATCAAAGTTACTGGAGTCCATCGAAACGCCAAATAACATGATAGATGAGTAAGGATCGATTAGATACATCACAGGAACAACGCTAATGCGTGTTGTATCGTTCAAAACTATTTCCAGCTTCTGCTGCGTCCAAAAACTTTGTATCTCACATCAGAGGTACTGGAGTCCATCCAAACGTTAAATAACATGTTAGATAAGTAAGGATCGTTTAGATTCATCACAGGAACAACGCTAATACGTGTTGTTTCTTTCAAAATTATTTCCAGCTTCTGCTGCGTCCGAAATCTTTGTATCTCACATCAGAGTTCCTGGAGTCCATCCAAACGTCAAGTAACATGATAGATGAGTAAGGATCGATTAGATACATCACAGGAACAACGCTAATGCGTGTTGTTTCGTTTAAAACTATTTCCAGCTTCTGCTGCGTCCGAAAACGTCGTATCTCACATCAGAGCTACTGGAGTCCATCGAAACGCCAAATAACATGATAGATGAGTAAGGATCGATTAGATACATCACAGGAACAACGCTAATACGTGTTGTTTCATTTAAAACTATTTCCAGCTTCAGCTGCGTCCGAGAACTTCGTATCTCACATCAAAGTTACTGGAGTCCATCGAAACGCCAAATAACATGATAGATGAGTAAGGATCGATTAGATACATCACAGGAACAACGCTAATGCGTGTTGTTTCGTTTAAAACTATTTCCAGCTTCTGCTGCGTCCGAAAACGTCGTATCTCACATCAGAGCTACTGGAGTCCATCGAAACGCCAAGTAACATGATATATGAGTAAGGATCGATTAGATACAGCACAGGAACAACGCTAATACGTGTTGTTTCGTTTAAAACTATTTCCAGCTCCTGCTGCGTCCAAAAACTTTCTATCTCACATCAGACTTACTGGAGTCCATCCAAACGTCAAATAACATGTTAGATAAGTAAGAATCGTTTAGATACATCACAGGAACAACGCTAATACGTATTGTTTCGTTTAAAACTATTTCCAGCTCCTGCTGCGTCCAAAAACTTTGTATCTCACATCAGACTTACTGGAGTCCATTAAAACGTCAAATAAAATGTTATATAAGTAAGGATCGTTTAGATACATCACAGGAACAACGCTAATACATGTTGTTTCGTTTAAAACTATTTCTAGCTTCAGCTGCGTCCGAGAACTTCGTATCTCACATCAGGGTTACTGGAGTCCATCCAAACGTCAAATAACATGATAGATAAGTAAGGATCGATTAGATACATCACAGGAACAACGCTAATACGTGTTGTTTCGTTCAAAAGTATTTCCAGCTTCTACTGCGTCCGAGAACTTTGTATCTCTCATCAGAGTTACTGGAGTCCGTCCAAACGTCAAATAACATGATAGATGAGTAAGGATCGATTAGATACATCACAGGAACAACGCTAATACGTGTTGTTTCGTTTAAAACTATTTCCAGCTCCTGCTGCGTCCCAAAACTTTGTATCTCACATCAGACTTACTGGAGTCCATCCAAACGTCAAATAACATGTTAGATAAGTAAGGATCGTTTAGATACATCACAGGAACAACGCTAATAGGTGTTGTTTCGTTCAAAACTATTTCCAGCTTCTGCTGCGTCCGAAATCTTTGTATCTCTCATCAGAGTTACTGGAGTCCGTCCAAACGTCAAATAACATGATAGATGAGTAAGGATCGTTTAGATACATCACAGGAACATCGCTAATACGTGTTGTCTCGTTTAAAACGATTTCCAGCTTCTGCTGCGTCCGATAACGTCGTATCTCACATCAGAGTTACTGGAGTCCATCGAAACGTCAAATAACATGATAGAAAAGTAAGGATCGTTTAGATACATCACAGGAACAACGCTAATACGTGTTGTTTCATTCAAAACTATTTCCAGCTTCTGCTGCGTCCGAAATCTTTGTATCTTACATCAGAGTTACTGGAGTCCATCCAAACGTCAAATAACATGATAGATGAGTAAGGATCGATTAGATACATCACAGGAACAACGCTAACGCGTGTTGTTTCGTTTAGAACTATTTCTAGCTTAAGCTGCGTCCGAGAACTTCGTAACTCACATCAAAGTTACTGGAGTCCATCGAAACGCCAAATAACATGATAGATGAGTAAGGATCGATTAGATACATCACAGGAACAACGCTAATGCGTGTTGTTCCGTTTAAAACTATTTCCAGCTTCTGCTGCGTCCGAGAACTTCGTATCTCACATCAGGGTTACTGGAGTCCATCCAAACGTCAAATAACATGATAGATAAGTAAGGATCGATTAGATACAGCACAGGAACAACGCTAATACTTGTTGTTTCGTTTAAAACTATTTCCAGCTCCTGCTGCGTCCAAAAACTTTGTATCTCACATCAGACTTACTGGAGTCCATCCAAACGTTAACAAACATGTTAGATAAGTAAGGATCGTTTAGATACATCACAGGAACAACGCTAACACGTGTTGTTACGTTCAAAATTATTTCCAGCTTCTGCTGCGTCCGAGAACTTTGTACCTCACATCAGAGTTACTGGAGTCCGTCCAAACGTCAAATAACATGATAGATGAGTAAGTATCGCTTAGATACATCACAGGAACATCGCTAATGCGTGTTGTTTCGTTTAAAACTATTTCCAGCTTCTGATGCGTCCGAAAACTTCGTATATCACATCAGAGTTACTGGAGTCCATCGAAACGCCAAATAACATGATAGATGAGTAAGGATCGATTAGATGCTACACAGGAACAACGCTAATGCGTGTTGTTTCGTTTAAAACTATTTCCAGCTTCTGCTGCGTCCGAGAACATCGTATCTCACGTCAGGGTTACTGGAGTCCATCCAAACGTCAAATAACATGATAGATAAGTAAGGATCGATTAAATACATCACAGGAACAACGCTAATGCGTGTTGTTTCGTTTAAAACTATTTCCAGTTTCTGCTGCGTCCGAAAACGTCGTATCTCACATCAGAGCTACTGGAGTCCATCGAAACAACAAATAACATGATATATGAGTAAGGATCGATTAGATACAGCACAGGAACAACGCTAATGCGTGTTGTTTCGTTTAAAACTATTTCCAGCTTCTGCTGCATCCGAAAACGTCGTATCTCACATCAGAGCTACTGGAGTCCATCGAAACGCCAAGTAACATGATATATGAGTAAGGATCGATTAGATACAGCACAGGAACAACGCTAATACGTGTTGTTTCGTTTGAAACTATTTCCAGCTCCTGCTGCGTCCAAAAACTTTGTATCTCACATCAGACTTACTGGAGTCCATCCAAACGTCAAATAACATGTTAGATAACTAAGGATCGTTTAGATACATCACAGGAACAACGCTAATACGTGTTGTTTCGTTCAAAACTATTTCCAGCTTCTACTGCGTCCGAGAACTTTGAATCTCTCATCAGAGTTACTGGAGTCCGTCCAAACGTCAAATAACATGATAGATGAGTGAGGATCGATTAGATACATCACAGGAACAACGCTAATACGTGTTGTTTCGTTCAAAACTATTTCCAGCTTCTACTGCGTCCGAGAACTTTGAATCTCTCATAAGAGTTACTGGAGTCCGTCCAAACGTCAAATAACATGATAGATGAGTGAGGATCGATTAGATACATCACAGGAACAACGCTAATACGTGTTGTTTCGTTCAAAACTATTTCCAGCTTCTACTGCGTCCGAGAACTTTGAATCTCTCATAAGAGTTACTGGAGTCCGTCCAAACGTCAAATAACATGATAGATGAGTGAGGATCGATTAGATACATCACAGGAACAACGCTAATACGTGTTGTTTCGTTTAAAACTATTTCCAGCTTCCACTGCGTCCGAGAACTTTGAATCTCTCATCAGACTTACTGGAGTCCATCCAAACGTCAAATAACATGTTAGATAAGTAAGGATCGTTTAGATACATCACAGGAACAACGCTAATAGGTGTTGTTTCGTTCAAAACTATTTCCAGCTTCTGCTGCGTCCGAAATCTTTGTATCTCTCATCACAGTTACTGGAGTCCATCCAAACGTCAAATAACATGATAGATGAGTAAGAATCGATTAGATACATCACAGGAACAACGCTAATACGTGTTGTTTCGTTTAAAACTATTTCCAGCTTCTGCTGCGTCCGAAAACGTCGTATCTCATATCAGAGTTACTGGAGTCCATCGAAACGTCAAATAACATGATAGATAAGTAAGGATCGATTAGATACAGCACAGGAACAACGCTGATAAGTGTTGTTTCGTTTAAAACTATTTCCAGCTCCTGCTGCGCCCAAAAACTTTGTATCTCACATCAGACTTACTTGAGTCAATCCAAACGTTAAATAACATGATAGATAAGTAAGGATCGTTTAGATACATCACAGGAACAACGCTAATACGTGTTGTTTCCTTCAAAATTATTTCCAGCTTCTGCTGCGTCCGAGAACTTTTTATCTCACATCAGAGTTACTGGAGTCCGTCCAAACGTCAAATAACATGATAGATGAGTAAGGATCGTTTAGATACATCACAGGAACATCGCTAATGCGTGTTGTTTCGTTTAAAACTATTTCCAGCTTCTGCTGCGTCCGAAAACTTCGTATCTCACATCAGAGTTACTGGAGTCCATCGAAATGTCAAATAACATGATAGATAAGTAAGGATCGATTAGATACAGCACAGGAACAACGCTAATACGTGTTGTTTCTTTTAAAACTATTTCCAGCTTCAGCTGCGTCCGAGAACTTCGTATCTCACATCAAAGTTACTGGAGTCTATCGAAACGCCAAATAACATGATAGATGAGTAAGGATCGATTAGTTACATCAGAGGAACAACGCTAATGCGTGTTGTTTCGTTTAAAACTATTTCCAGCTTCTGCTGCGTCCGAGAACGTCGTATCTCACATCAGAGCTACTGGAGTCCGTCCAAACGACAAATAACATGATAGATGAGTAAGGATCGTTTAGATACATCACAGGAACATCGCTAATGCGTGTTGTTTCGTTTAAAACTATTTCCAGCTTCTGCTGCGTCCAAAAACTTCGTATCTCACATCAGAGTTACTGGAGTCCAGCGAAACGTCAAATAACATGATAGATAAGTAAGGATCGATTAGATACACAGCACAGGAACAACGCTAATACGTGTTGTTTCGTTTAAAACTATTTCCAGCTCCTGCTGCGCCCCAAAACTTTGTATCTCACATCAGACTTACTGGAGTCCATCCAAACGTCAAATAACATGTTAGATAAGTAAGAATCGTTTAGATACATCACAGGAACAACGCAAATACGTGTTGTTTCGTTCAAAACTATTTCCAGCTTCTACAGCGTCGGAGAAATTTGAATCTCTCATCAGAGTTACTGGAGTCCGTCCAAACGTCAAATAACATGATAGATGAGTAAGGATCGGTTAGATACATCACAGGAACAACGCTAATACGTGTTGTTTCGTTTAAAACTATTTCCAGCTTCTGCTGCGTCCGAGAACTTCGTATCTCACATCAGGGTTACTGGTGTCCATCCAAACGTCAAATAACATGATAGATAAGTAAGGATCGATTAGATACATCACAGGAACAACGGTAATGCATGTTGTTTCGTTTAAAACTATTTCTAGCTTCAGCTGCGTCCGAGAACTTCGTATCTCAAATCAGGGTTACTGGAGTCCATCCAAACGTCAAATAACATGATAGCTAAGTAATGATCGATTAGATACATCACAGGAACAGCGCTAATGCGTGTTGTTTCGTTTAAAACTATTTCTAGCTTCAGCTGCGTCCGAGAACTTCGTATCTCACATCAGGGTTACTGGAGTCCATCCAAACGTCAAATAACATGATAGATAAGTAAGGATCGATTAGATACATCACAGGAACAACGCTAATGCGCGTTGTTTCGTTTAAAACTATTTCCAGCTTCTGCTGCGTCCGAAAATTTCGTATCTCACATCATAGTTACTGGAGTCCATCGAAACGTCAAATAACATAGTAGATAAGTAAGGATCGATTAGATACATCACAGGAACAACGCTAATACGTGTTGTTTCGTTCAAAACTATTTCCAGCTTCTGCTGCGTCCGAAATCTTTGTATCTCACATCAGAGTTCCTGGAGTCCATCCAAACGTCAAATAACATGATAGATGAGTAAGGATCGATTAGATACATCACAGGAACAACGCTAATACGTGTTGTTTCGTTTAAAACTATTTCCAGCTGCTGCTGCGTCCGAAAACGTCGTATCTCACGTCAGGGTTACTGGAGTCCATCCAAACGTCAAATAACATGATAGATAAGTAAGGATCGATTAGATACATCACAGGAATAACGCTAATGCGTGTTGTTTCGTTTAAAACTATTTCTAGCTTCAGCTGCGTCCGAGAACTTCGTATCTCACATCAGGGTTACTGGAGTCCATCCAAACGTCAAATAACATGATAGATAAGTAAGGATCGATTAGATACATCACAGGAACAACGCTAATACGTGTTGTTTCGTTCAAAACTATTTCCAGCTTCTACTGCGTCCGAGAACTTTTTATCTCACATCAGAGTTACTGGAGTCCGTCCAAACGTCAAATAACATGATAGATGAGTAAGGATCGTTTAGATACATCACAGGAACATCGCTAATGCGTGTTGTTTCGTTTAAAACTATTTCCAGCTTCTGCTGCGTCCGAAAACTTCGTATCTCACATCAGAGTTTCTGGAGTCCATCGAAATGTCAAATAACATGATAGATAAGTAAGGATCGATTAGATACAGCACAGGAACAACGCTAATACGTGTTGTTTCTTTTAAAACTATTTCCAGTTTCAGCTGCGTCCGAGAACTTCGTATCTCACATCAAAGTTACTGGAGTCCATCGAAACGCCAAATAACATGATAGATGAGTAAGGATCGATTAGTTACATCAGAGGAACAACGCTAATGCGTGTTGTTTCGTTTAAAACTATTTCCAGCTTCTACAGCGTCGGAGAACTTTGAATCTCTCATCAGAGTTACTGGAGTCCGTCCAAACGTCAAATAACATGATAGATGAGTAAGGATCGGTTAGATACATCACAGGAACAACGCTAATACGTGTTGTTTCGTTTAAAACTATTTCCAGCTTCTGCTGCGTCCGAGAACTTCCTATCTCACATCAGGGTTACTGGTGTCCATCCAAACGTCAAATAACATGATAGATAAGTAAGGATCGATTAGATACATCACAGGAACAACGGTAATGCGTGTTGTTTCGTTTAAAACTATTTCTAGCTTCAGCTGCGTCCGAGAACTTCGTATCTCAAATCAGGGATACTGGAGTCCATCCAAACGTCAAATAACATGATAGCTAAGTAATGATCGATTAGATATATCACAGGAACAGCGCTAATGCGTGTTGTTTCGTTTAAAACTATTTCTAGCTTCAGCTGCGTCCGAGAACTTCGTATCTCACATCAGGGTTACTGGAGTCCATCCAAACGTCAAATAACATGATAGATAAGTAAGGATCGATTAGATACATCACAGGAACAACGCTAATGCGCGTTGTTTCGTTTAAAACTATTTCCAGCTTCTGCTGCGTCCGAAAATTTCGTATCTCACATCATAGTTACTGGAGTCCATCGAAACGTCAAATAACATGGTAGATAAGTAAGGATCGATTAGATACATCACAGGAACAACGCTAATACGTGTTGTTTCGTTCAAAACTATTTCCAGCTTCTGCTGCGTCCGAAATCTTTGTATATCACATCAGAGTTCCTGGAGTCCATCCAAACGACAAATAACATGATAGATGAGTAAGGATCGATTAGATACATCACAGGAACAACGCTAATACGTGTTGTTTCGTTTAAAACTATTTCCAGCTGCTGCTGCGTCCGAAAACGTCGTATCTCACGTCAGGGTTACTGGAGTCCATCCAAACGTCAAATAACATGATAGATAAGTAAGGATCGATTAGATACATCACAGGAATAACGCTAATGCGTGTTGTTTCGTTTAAAACTATTTCTAGCTTCAGCTGCGTCCGAGAACTTCGTATCTCACATCAGGGTTACTGGAGTCCATCCAAACGTCAAATAACATGTTAGATAAGTAAGGGTCGTTTAGATACATCACAGGAACAACGCTAATAGGTGTTCTTTCGTTCAAAATTATTTCCAGCTTCTGCTGCGTCCGAAAACTTCGTATCTCACATCAGAGTTACTGGAGTCCATCGAAACGCCAAATAGCATGATAGATGAGTAACGATCGATTAGATACTACACAGGAACAACGCTAATGCGTGTTGTTTAGTTTAAAACTATTTCCAGCTTCTGCTGCGTCCGAAAACTTCGTATCTCACATCAGAGTTACTGGAGTCCATCGAAACGTCAAATAACATCATAGATAAGTTAGGATCGATTAGATACAGCACAGGAACAACGCTAATACGTGTTGTTTCGTTTAAAACTATTTCCAGCTTCAGCTGCGTCCGAGAACTTCGTATCTCACATCAGAGCTACTGGAGTCCATCGAAACGCCAAATAACATGATATATGAGTAAGGATCGATTAGATACAGCACAGGAACAACGCTAATACGTGTTGTTTCGTTTAAAACTATTTCCAGCTCCTGCTGCGTCCAAAAACTTTGTATCTCACGTCAGACTTACTGGAGTCCATCCAAACGTCAAATAACATATTAGATAAGTAAGGATCGTTTAGATACATCACAGGAACAAAGCTAATACGTGTTGTTTCGTTCAAAACTATTTCTAGCTTCTACTGCGTCCGAGAACTTTGAATCTCTCATCAGAGTTACTGGAGTCCGTCCAAACGTCAAATAACATGATAGATGAGTAAGGATCGATTAGATACATCACAGGAACAACGCTAATGCGTGTTGTTTCGTTTAAAACTATTTCCAGCTCCTGCTGCGTCCAAAAACTTTTTATCTCACATCAGACTTACTGGAGTCCATCCAAACGTTAAATAACATGTTAGATAAGTAAGGATCGTTTAGATACATCACAGGAACAACGCTAATACGTGTTGTTTCATTCAAAATTATTTCCAGCTTCTGCTGCGTCCGAGAACTTTGTATCTCACATCAGAGTTACTGGAGTCCGTCCAAACGTCAAATAACATGATAGATGAGTAAGGATCGTTTAGATACATCACAGGAACATCGCTAATGCGTGTTGTTTCGTCTAAAACTATTTCTAGCTTCTGCTGCGTCCGAAAACTTCGTATCTCACATCAGAGTTACTGGAGTCCATCGAAACGCTAAATAGCATGATAGATGAGTAACGATCGATTAGATACTACACAGGAACAACGCTAATGCGTGTTGTATCGTTTAAAACTATTTCCAGCTTCTGCTGCGTCCGAAAACTTCGTATCTCACATCAGAGTTACTGGAAATCACAGGAACAACGCTAATGCGTGTTGTTCCTGTGATGTATCTAATCGATCCTTACTCATCTATCATGTTATTTGACGTTTGGACGGACTCCAGTAACTCTGATGAGAGATTCAAAGTTCTCGGACGCAGTAGAAGCTAGAAATAGTTTTGAACGAAACAACACGTATTAGCGTTGTTCCTGTGATGTATCTAATCGATCCTTACTTATCTACTATGTTATTTGACGTTTCGATGGACTCCAGTAACTATGATGTGAGATACGAAATTTTCGGACGCAGCAGAAGCTGGAAATAGTTTTAAACGAAACAACACGCATTAGCGTTGTTCCTGTGATGTATCTAATCGATCATTACTTATCTATCATGTTATTTGACGTTTGGATGGACTCCAGGAACTCTGATGTGAGATACAAAGATTTCGGACGCAGCAGAAGCTGGAAATAGTTTTGAACGAAACAACACGTATTAGCGTTGTTCCTGTGATGTATCTAATCGATCCTTACTTATCTACTATGTTATTTGACGTTTCGATGGACTCCAGTAACTATGATGTGAGATACGAAATTTTCGGACGCAGCAGAAGCTGGAAATAGTTTTAAACGAAACAACACGCATTAGCGTTGTTCCTGTGATGTATCTAATCGATCATTACTTATCTATCATGTTATTTGACGTTTGGATGGACTCCAGTAACCCTGATGTGAGATACGAAGTTCTCGGACGCAGCTGAAGCTAGAAATAGTTTTAAACGAAACAACACGCATTAGCGTTGTTCCTGTGATGTATCTAATCGATCCTTACTTAGCTATCATGTTATTTGACGTTTGGATGGACTCCAGTAACCCTGATTTGAGATACGAAGTTCTCGGACGCAGCTGAAGCTAGAAATAGTTTTAAACGAAACAACACACATTAGCGTTGTTCCTGTGATGTATCTAATCGATCCTTACTTATCTATCATGTTATTTGACGTTTGGATGGACTCCAGTAACCCTGATGTGAGATACGAAGTTCTCGGACGCAGCAGAAGCTGGAAATAGTTTTAAACGGAACAACACGCATTAGCGTTGTTCCTGTGATGTATCTAATCGATCCTTACTCATCTATCATGTTATTTGGCGCTTCGATGGACTCCAGTAACTTTGATGTGAGTTACGAAGTTCTCGGACGCAGCTTAAGCTAGAAATAGTTTTAAACGAAACAACACGCGTTAGCGTTGTTCCTGTGATGTATCTAATCGATCCTTACTCATCTATCATGTTATTTGACGTTTGGATGGACTCCAGTAACTCTGATGTAAGATACAAAGATTTCGGACGCAGCAGAAGCTGGAAATAGTTTTGAACGAAACAACACGTATTAGCGTTGTTCCTGTGATGTATCTAAACGATCCTTACTTTTCTATCATGTTATTTGACGTTTCGATGGACTCCAGTAACTCTGATGTGAGATACGACGTTTTCGGACGCAGCAGAAGCTGGAAATAGTTTTAAACGAAACAAAACGTATTAGCCATGTTCCTGTGATGTATCTAAACGATCCTTACTCATCTATCATGTTATTTGACGTTTGGACGGACTCCAGTAACTCTGATGAGAGATACAAAGATATCGGACGCAGCAGAAGCTGGAAATAGTTTTGAACGAAACAACACCTATTAGCGTTGTTCCTGTGATGTATCTAAACGATCCTTACTTATCTATCATGTTATTTGACGTTTGGATGGACTCCAGTAAGTCTGATGTGAGATACAAAGTTTTGGGACGCAGCAGGAGCTGGAAATAGTTTTAAACGAAACAACACGTATTAGCGTTGTTCCTGTGATGTATCTAATCGATCCTTACTCATCTATCATGTTATTTGACGTTTGGACGGACTCCAGTAACTCTGATGAGAGATACAAAGTTCTCGGACGCAGTAGAAACTGGAAATACTTTTGAACGAAACAACACGTATTAGCGTTGTTCCTGTGATGTATCTAATCGATCCTTACTCATATATCATGTTACTTGGCGTTTCGATGGACTCCAGTAGCTCTGATGTGAGATACGACGTTTTCGGACGCAGCAGAAGCTGGAAATAGTTTTAAACGAAACAACACGCATTACCGTTGTTCCTGTGATGTATCTAATCGATCCTTACTCATCTATCATGTTATTTGGCGTTTGGATGGACTCCAGTAACCCTGATGTGAGATACGAAGTTCTCGGACGCAGCTGAAGCTAGAAATAGTTTTAAACGAAACAACATGTATTAGCGTTGTTCCTGTGATGTATCTAAACGATCCTTACTTATATAACATGTTATTTGACGTTTGGATGGACTCCAGTAAGTCTGATGTGAGATACAAAGTTTTTGGACGCAGCAGGAGCTGGAAATAGTTTTAAACGAAACAACACGCATTAGCGTTGTTCCTGTGATGTATCTAATCGATCCTTACTCATCTATCATGTTATTTGACGTTTGGATGGACTCCAGGAACTCTGATGTGAGATACAAAGATTTCGGACGCAGCAGAAGCTGGAAATAATTTTGAACGAAACAACACGTATTAGCGTTGTTCCTGTGATGAATCTAAACGATCCTTACTTATCTAACATGTTATTTAACGTTTGGATGGACTCCAGTACCTCTGATGTGAGATACAAAGTTTTTGGACGCAGCAGACGCTGGAAATAGTTTTGAACGATACAACACGCATTAGCGTTGTTCCTGTGATGTATCTAATCGAACCTTACTTATCTATCATGTTATTTGACGTTTGGATGGACTCCAGTAACTCTGATGTGAGATACGACGTTTTCGGACGCAGCAGAATCTGGAAATAGTTTTAAACGAAACAACACGTATTAGCGATGTTCCTGTGATGTACCTAAACGATCCTTACTCATCTATCATGTTATTTGACGTTTGGACGGACTCCAGTAACTCTGATGAGAGATTCAAAGTTCTCGGACGCAGCAGAAGCTGGAAATAGTTTTGAACGAAACAACACGTATTAGCGTTGTTCCTGTGATGTATCTAATCGATCCTTACTTATCTATCATGTTATTTGACGTTTCGATGGACTCCAGTAACTCTGATGTGAGATACGAAGTTCTCGGACGCAGCTGAAGCTGGAAATAGTTTTAAATGAAACAACACGTATTAGCGTTGTTCCTGTGTAACGTACCTAATCGATCCTTACTCATCTATCATGTTATTTGACGTTTGGACGGACTCCAGTAACTATGATGAGAGATACAAAGTTCTCGGACGCAGTAGAAGCTGGAAATAGTTTTGAACGAAACAACACGTATTAGCGTTGTTCCTGTGATGCATCTAAACGATCCTTACTTATCTAACATGTTATTTGACGTTTGGATGGACTCCAGTAAGTCTGATGTGAGATACAAAGTTTTTGGACGCAGCAGGAGCTGGAAATAGTTTTAAACGAAACAACACATATTAGCGTTGTTCCTGTGCTGTATCTAATCGATCCTTACTTATCTATCATGTTATTTGACGTTTCGATGGACTCCAGTAACTCTGATGTGAGATACGACGTTTTCGGACGCAGCAGAAGCTGGAAATAGTTTTAAACGAAACAACACGTATTAGCGTTGTTCCTGTGATGTATCTAAACGATCCTTACTTATCTAACATGTTATTTGACGTTTGGATGGACTCCAGTAAGTCTGATGTGAGATACAAAGTTTTGGGACGCAGCAGGAGCTGGAAATAGTTTTAAACGAAACAACACGTATTAGCGTTGTTCCTGTGATGTATCTAATCGATCCTTTCTCATCTATCATGTTATTTGACGTTTGGACGGACTCCAGTAACTCTGATGAGAGATACAAAGTTCTCGGACGCAGTAGAAGCTGGAAATAGTTTTGAACGAAACAACACCTATTAGCGTTGTTCCTGTGATGTATCTAAACGATCCTTACTTATCTAACATGTTATTTGACGTTTGGATGGACTCCAGTAAGTCTGATGTGAGATACAAAGTTTTGGGACGCAGCAGGAGCTGGAAATAGTTTTAAACGAAACAACACGTATTAGTGTTGTTCCTGTGATGTATCTAATCGATCCTTACTCATCTATCATATTATTTGACGTTTGGATGGACTCCAGTAACTCTGATGAGAGATACAAAGATTTCGGACGCAGCAGAAACTGGAAATAGTTTTGAACGAAACAACACGCATTAGCGTTGTTCCTGTGTAGTATCTAATCGATCCTTACTCATCTATCATGTTATTTGGCTTTTCGATGGACTCCAGTAACTCTGATGTGAGATAAGAAGTTTTCGGACGCATCAGAAGCTGGAAATAGTTTTAAACGAAACAACACGCATTAGCGATGTTCGTGTGATGTATCTAAACGATCCTTACTCATCTATCATGTTATTTGACGTTTGGACGGACTCCAGTAACTCTGATGAGAGATACAAAGTTCTCGGACGCAGTAGAAGCTGGAAATAGTTTTGACCGAAACAACACGCATTAGCGTTGTTCCTGTGATGTATCTAATCGATCCTTACTCATCTATCATGTTATTTGACGTTTGGATGTACTCTAGGAACTCTGATGTGAGATACAAAGATATCGGACGCAGCAGAAGCTGGAAATAGTTTTGAACGAAACAACACCTATTAGCGTTGTTCCTGTGATGTATCTAAACGATCCTTACTTATCTAACATGTTATTTGACGTTTGGATGGACTCCAGTAAGTCTGATGTGAGATACAAAGTTTTGGGACGCAGCAGGAGCTGGAAATAGTTTTAAACGAAACAACACGTATTAGCGTTGTTCCTGTGATGTATCTAATCGATCCTTACTCATCTATCATGTTATTTGACGTTTTGATGGACTCCAGTGACTCTGATGAGAGATATAAAGATTTCGGACGCAGCAGAAGCTGGAAATAGTTTTGAACGAAACAACACCTATTAGCGTTGTTCCTGTGATGTATCTAAACGATCCTTACTTATCTAACATGTTATTTGACGTTTGGATGGACTCCAGTAAGTCTGATGTGAGATACAAAGTTTTTGGACGCAGCAGGAGCTGGAAATAGTTTTAAACGAAACAACACGTATTAGCGTTGTTCCTGTGATGTATCTAAACGATCCTTACTCTTCTATCATGTTATTTGACGTTTGGACAGACTCCAGTAACTCTGATGTGAGATACAAAGTTCTCGGACGCAGCAGGAGCTGGAAATAGTTTTAAACGAAACAACACTCATTAGCGTTGTTCCTGTGATGTATCTAATCGATCCTTACTCATTTATCATGTTATTTGGCGTTTCGATGGACTCCAGTAACTTTGATGTGAGATACGAAGTTCTCGGACGCAGCTGAAGCTGGAAATAGTTTCAAACGAAACAACAGGTATTAGCGTTGTTCCTGTGCTGTATCTAATCGATCCTTACTTATCTATCATGTTATTTGACGTTTCGATGGACTCCAGTAACTCTGATGTGAGCTACGAAGTTTTCGGACGCAGCAGAAGCTGGAAATAGTTTTAAACGAAACAACACGCATTAGCGATGTTCCTGTGATGTATCTAAACGATCCTTACTCATCTATCATGTTATTTGACGTTTGGACGGACTCCAGTAACTCTGATGTGAGATACAAAGTTCTCGGACGCAGCAGAAGCTGGAAATAGTTTTGAACGAAACAACACGTATTAGCGTTGTTCCTGTGATGTATCTAAACGATCCTTACTTATCTAACATGTTATTTGACGTTTGGATGGACTCCAGTAAGTCTGATGTGAGATACAAAGTTTTTGGACGCAGCAGGAGCTGGAAATAGTTTTAAACGAAACAACACGTATTAGCGTTGTTCCTGTGCTGTATCTAATCGATCCTTACTTATCTATCATGTTATTTGACGTTTCGATGGACTCCAGTAACTCTGATGTGAGATACGACGTTTTCGGACGCAGCAGAATCTGGAAATAGTTTTAAACGAAACAACACGTATTAGCGATGTTCCTGTGATGTACCTAAACGATCCTTACTCATCTATCATGTTATTTGACGTTTGGACGGACTCCAGTAACTCTGATGTGAGATACAAAGTTCTCGTACGCAGCAGAAGCTGGAAATAATTTTGAACGAAACAACACGTATTAGCGTTGTTCCTGTGATGTATCTAAACGATCCTTACTTATCTAACATGTTATTTAACGTTTGGATGGACTCCAGTAAGTCTGATGTGAGATACAAAGTTTTTGGACGCAGCAGAAGCTGGAAATAGTTTTAAACGAAACAACACGTATTAGCGTTGTTCCTGTGATGTATCTAATCGATCCTTACTCATCTATCATGTTATTTGACGATTGGATGGACTCCAGTAACTCTGATGAGAGATACAAAGATTTCGGACGCAGCAGAAGCTGGAAATAGGTTTGAACGAAACAACACCTATTAGCGTTGTTCCTGTGATGTATCTAAACGATCCTTACTTATCTAACATGTTATTTGACGTTTGGATGGACTCCAGTAAGTCTGATGTGAGATACAAAGTTTTGGGACGCAGCAGGAGCTGGAAATAGTTTTAAACGAAACAACACGTATTAGCGTTGTTCCTGTGATGTATCTAATCGATCCTTACTCATCTATCATGTTATTTGACGTTTGGACGGACTCCAGTAACTCTGATGAGAGATTCAAAGTTCTCGGACGCAGTAGAAGCTGGAAATAGTTTTGAACGAAATAACACGTATTAGCGTTGTTCTTGTGATGTATCTAAACGATCCTTACTTATCTAACATGTTATTTGACGTTTGGATGGACTCCAGTAAGTCTGATGTGAGATACAAAGTTTTTGGACGCAGCAGGAGCTGGAAATAGTTTCAAACGAAACAACACGTATTAGCGTTGTTCCTGTGCTGTATCTAATCGATCCTTACTCATATATCATGTTACTTGGCGTTTCGATGGACTCCAGTAGCTCTGATGTGAGATACGACGTTTTCGGACGCAGCAGAAGCTGGAAATAGTTTTAAACGAAACAACACGCATTAGCGTTGTTCCTGTGCTGTATCTAATCGATCCTTACTCATATATCATGTTATTTGGTGTTTCGATGGACTCCAGTAGCTCTGATGTGAGATACGACGTTTTCGGACGCAGCAGAAACTGGAAATAGTTTTAAACGAAACAACACGCATTAGCGTTGTTCCTGTGATGTATCTAATCGATCCTTACTTATCTATCATGTTATTTGACGTTTGGATGGACTCCAGTAACCCTGACGTGAGATACGATGTTCTCGGACGCAGCAGAAGCTGGAAATAGTTTTAAAAGAAACAACACGCATTAGCGATGTTCCTGTGATGTATCTAAACGATACTTACTCATCTATCATGTTACTTGACGTTTGGACGGACTCCAGTAACTCTGATGTGAGATACAAAGTTCTCGGACGCAGCAGAAGCTGGAAATAATTTTGAACGTAACAACACGTGTTACCGTTGTTCCTGTGATGTATCTAAACGATCCTTACTTATCTAACATGTTATTTAACGTTTGGATGGGCTCCAGTAAGTCTGATGTGAGATACAAAGTTTTTGGACGCAGCAGGAGCTGGAAATAGTTTT
The DNA here is from genome assembly GCA_036172665.1 of Prosopocoilus inquinatus. Classification (NCBI taxonomy): domain Eukaryota; kingdom Metazoa; phylum Arthropoda; class Insecta; order Coleoptera; family Lucanidae; genus Prosopocoilus; species Prosopocoilus inquinatus. Next base: position 44,832,686 of record CM069871.1, on the reverse strand, counting down.
AAACGAAACAACACATATTAGCGTTGTTCCTGTGCTGTATCTAATCGATCCTTACTTATCTATCATGTTATTTGACGTTTCGATGGACTCCAGTAACTCTGATGTGAGATACGACGTTTTCGGACGCAGCAGAAGCTGGAAATAGTTTTAAACGAAACAACACGTATTAGCGTTGTTCCTGTGATGTATCTAAACGATCCTTACTTATCTAACATGTTATTTGACGTTTGGATGGACTCCAGTAAGTCTGATGTGAGATACAAAGTTTTGGGACGCAGCAGGAGCTGGAAATAGTTTTAAACGAAACAACACGTATTAGCGTTGTTCCTGTGACGTATCTAATCGATCCTTTCTCATCTATCATGTTATTTGACGTTTGGACGGACTCCAGTAACTCTGATGAGAGATACAAAGTTCTCGGACGCAGTAGAAGCTGGAAATAGTTTTGAACGAAACAACACCTATTAGCGTTGTTCCTGTGATGTATCTAAACGATCCTTACTTATCTAACATGTTATTTGACGTTTGGATGAACTCCAGTAAGTCTGATGTGAGATACAAAGTTTTGGGACGCAGCAGGAGCTGGAAATAGTTTTAAACGAAACAACACGTATTAGCGTTGTTCCTGTGATGTATCTAATCGATCCTTACTCATCTATCATATTATTTGACGTTTGGATGGACTCCAGTAACTCTGATGAGAGATACAAAGATTTCGGACGCAGCAGAAACTGGAAATAGTTTTGAACGAAACAACACGCATTAGCGTTGTTCCTGTGTAGTATCTAATCGATCCTTACTCATCTATCATGTTATTTGGCTTTTCGATGGACTCCAGTAACTCTGATGTGAGATACGAAGTTTTCGGACGCATCAGAAGCTGGAAATAGTTTTAAACGAAACAACACGCATTAGCGATGTTCCTGTGATGTATCTAAACGATCCTTACTCATCTATCATGTTATTTGACCTTTGGACGGACTCCAGTAACTCTGATGAGAGATACAAAGTTCTCGGACGCAGTAGAAGCTGGAAATAGTTTTGACCGAAACAACACGCATTAGCGTTGTTCCTGTGATGTATCTAATCGATCCTTACTCATCTATCATGTTATTTGACGTTTGGATGTACTCTAGGAACTCTGATGTGAGATACAAAGATATCGGACGCAGCAGAAGCTGGAAATAGTTTTGAACGAAACAACACCTATTAGCGTTGTTCCTGTGATGTATCTAAACGATCCTTACTTATCTAACATGTTATTTGACGTTTGGATGGACTCCAGTAAGTCTGATGTGAGATACAAAGTTTTGGGACGCAGCAGGAGCTGGAAATAGTTTTAAACGAAACAACACGTATTAGCGTTGTTCCTGTGATGTATCTAATCGATCCTTACTCATCTATCATGTTATTTGACGTTTGGATGGACTCCAGTGACTCTGATGAGAGATATAAAGATTTCGGACGCAGCAGAAGCTGGAAATAGTTTTGAACGAAACAACACCTATTAGCGTTGTTCCTGTGATGTATCTAAACGATCCTTACTTATCTAACATGTTATTTGACGTTTGGATGGACTCCAGTAAGTCTGATGTGAGATACAAAGTTTTTGGACGCAGCAGGAGCTGGAAATAGTTTTAAACGAAACAACACGTATTAGCGTTGTTCCTGTGCTGTATCTAATCGATCCTAACTCATATATCATGTTATTTGGCGTTTCGATGGACTCCAGTAGCTCTGATGTGAGATACGACGTTTTCGGACGCAGCAGAAGCTGGAAATAGTTTTAAACGAAACAACACGCATTAGCGTTGTTCCTGTGATGTATCTAATCGATCCTTACTCATCTATCATGCTATTTGGCGTTTCGATGGACTCCAGTAACTTTGATGTGAGATACGAAGTTCTCGGACGCAGCTGAAGCTGGAAATAGTTTTAAACGAAACAACACGTATTAGCGTTGTTCCTGTGCTGTATCTAATCGATCCTTACTTATCTATCATGTTATTTGACGTTTGGATGGACTCCAGTAACTCTAATGTGAGATACGAAATTTTCGGACGCAGCAGAAGCTGGAAATAGTTTTAAACGAAACAACACCTATTAGCGATGTTCCTGTGATGTATCTAATCGATCCTTACTCATCTATCATGTTATTTTACGTTTGGATGGACTCCAGTATCTCTGATGAGAGATACAAAGATTTCGGACGCAGCAGAAGCTGGAAATAGTTTTGAACGAAACAACACCTATTAGCGATGTTCCTGTGATGTATCTAATCGATCCTTACTCATCTATCATGTTATTTTACGTTTGGATGGACTTCAGTAACTCTGATGTGAGATACAATGTTTTTGGACGCAGCAGAAGCTGGAAATAGTTTTGAACGAAACAACACGTATTAGCGTTGTTCCTGTGATGTATCTAATCGATCCTTACTCATCTATAATGTTATTTGGCGTTTCGATAGACTCCAGTAACTTTGATGTGAGATACGAAGTTCTCGGACGCAGCTGAAGCTGGAAATAATTTTAAATGAAACAACACGTATTAGCGTTGTTCCTGTGATGTATCTAATCGATCCTTACTCATCTATCATGTTATTTGGCGTTTCGATGGACTCCAGTAGCTCTGATGTGAGATACGACGTTTTCGGACGCAGCAGAAGCTGGAAATAGTTTTAAACGAAACAACACGCATTAGCGTTGTTCCTGTGATGTATCTAATCGATCCTAACTTATCTAACATGTTATTTGACGTTTGGATGGACTCCAGTAAGTCTGATGTGAGATACAAAGTTTTTGGACGCAGCAGGAGCTGGAAATAGTTTTAAACGAAACAACACGAATTAGCGTTGTTCCTGTGATGTCTCTAAACGATCCTTACTTATCTATCATGTTATTTGGCTTTTCGATGGACTCCAGTAACTCTGATGTGAGATACGAAGTTTTCGGACGCATCAGAAGCTGGAAATAGTTTTAAACGAAACAACACGCATTAGCGATGTTCCTGTGATGTATCTAAACGATCCTTACTCATCTATCATGTTATTTGACGTTTGGACGGACTCCAGTAACTCTGATGAGAGATACAAAGTTCTCGGACGCAGTAGAAGCTGGAAATAGTTTTGACCGAAACAACACGCATTAGCGTTGTTCCTGTGATGTATCTAATCGATCCTTACTCATCTATCATGTTATTTGACGTTTGGATGTACTCTAGGAACTCTGATGTGAGATACAAAGATATCGGACGCAGCAGGAGCTGGAAATAGTTTTAAACGAAACAACACGTATTAGCGTTGTTCCTGTGATGTATCTAATCGATCCTTACTCATCTATCATGTTATTTGACGTTTGGACGGACTCCAGTAACTCTGATGAGAGATTCAAATTTCTCGGACGCAGTAGAAGCTGGAAATAGTTTTGAACGAAACAACACGTATTAGCGTTGTTCCTGTGATGTATCTAAACGATCCTTACTTATCTAACATGTTATTTAACGTTTGGATGGACTCCAGTAAGTCTGATGTGAGATACAAAGTTTTTGGACGCAGCAGGAGCTGGAAATAGTTTTAAACGAAACAACACATATTAGCGTTGTTCCTGTGCTGTATCTAATCGATCCTTACTTATCTATCATGTTATTTGACGTTTGGACGGACTCCAGTAACTCTGATGAGGGATTCAAATTTCTCGGACGCAGTAGAAGCTGGAAATAGTTTTGAACGAAACAACACGTATTAGCGTTGTTCCTGTGATGTATCTAAACGATCCTTACTTATCTAACATGTTATTTAACGTTTGGATGGACTCCAGTAAGTCTGATGTGAGATACAAAGTTTTTGGACGCAGCAGGAGCTGGAAATAGTTTTAAACGAAACAACACATATTAGCGTTGTTCCTGTGCTGTATCTAATCGATCCTTAGTCATCTATCATGTTATTTGACGTTTGGACGGACTCCAGTAACTCTGATGAGAGATACAAAGTTCTCGGACGCAGTAGAAGCTGGAAATAGTTTTGACCGAAACAACACGCATTAGCGTTGTTCCTGTGATGTATCTAATCGATCCTTACTCATATATCATGTTATTTGACGTTTGGATGTACTCTAGGAATTCTGATGTGAGATACAAAGATATCGGACGCAGCAGAAGCTGGAAATAGTTTTGAACGAAACAACAACTATTAGCGTTGTTCCTGTGATGTATCTAAACGATCCTTACTTATCTAACATGTTATTTGACGTTTGGATGGACTCCAGTAAGTCTGATGTGAGATACAAAGTTTTGGGACGCAGCAGGAGCTGGAAATAGTTTTAAACGAAACAACACGTATTAGCGTTGTTCCTGTGATGTATCTAATCGATCCTTACTCATCTATCATGTTATTTGACGTTTGGATGGGCTCCAGTAACTCTGATGAGAGATACAAAGATTTCGGACGCAGCAGAAGCTGGAAATAGTTTTGAACGAAACAACACCTATTAGCGTTGTTCCTGTGATGTATCTAAACGATCCTTACTTATCTAACATGTTATTTGACGTTTGGATGGACACCAGTATCCCTGATGTGAGATACGAAGTTCTCGGACGCAGCAGAAGCTGGAAATAGTTTTAAACGAAACAACACGTATTAGCGTTGTTCCTGTGATGTATCTAATCGATCCTTACTCATCTATCATGTTATTTGACGTTTGGACGGACTCCAGTAACTCTGATGAGAGATTCAAAGTTCTCGGACGCAGTAGAAGCTGGAAATAGTTTTAAACGAAACAACACGTATTAGCTTTGTTCCTGTGCTGTATCTAATCGATCCTTACTCATATATCATGTTACTTGGCGTTTCGATGGACTCCAGTAGCTCTGATGTGAGATACGACGTTTTCGGACGCAGCAGAAGCTGGAAATAGTTTTAAACGAAACAACACGTATTAGCGTTGTTCCTGTGATGTATCTAATCGATCCTTACTTATCTATCATGTTATTTGACGTTTCGATGCACTCCAGTAACTCTGATGTGAGATACGACGTTTTCGGACGCAGCAGAAGCTGGAAATAGTTTTAAACGAAACAACACGTATTAGCGTTGTTCCTGTGATGTATCTAATCGATCCTTACTTATCTATCATGTTATTTGACGTTTCGATGCACTCCAGTAACTCTGATGTGAGATACGACGTTTTCGGACGCAGCAGAAGCTGGAAATAGTTTTAAACGAAACAACACGTATTAGCGTTGTTCCTGTGATGTATCTAATCGATCCTTACTCATCTATCATGTTATTTGACGTTTGGATGGGCTCCAGTAACTCTGATGAGAGATACAAAGATTTCGGACGCAGCAGAAGCTGGAAATAGTTTTGAACGAAACAACACGTATTAGCGTTGTTCCTGTGCTGTATCTAATCGATCCTTACTTATCTATCATGTTATTTGACGTTTGGATGGACTCCAGTAACCCTGACGTGAGATACGATGTTCTCGGACGCAGCAGAAGCTGGAAATAGTTTTAAACGAAACAACACGCATTAGCGTTATTCCTGTGATGTATCTAATCGATCCTTACTCATCTATCATGTTATTTGGCGTTTCGATGGACTCCAGTAACTTAGATGTGAGATACGAAGTTCTCGGACGCAGCAGAAGCTGGAAATAGTTTTGAACGAAACAACACGTATTAGCGTTGTTCCTGTGATGTATCTAATCGATCCTTACTTATCTACCATGTTATTTGACGTTTCGATGGACTCCAGTAACTCTGATGTGAGATACGAAGTTCTCGGACGCAGCTGAAGCTGGAAATAGTTTTAAATGAAACAACACGTATTAGCGTTGTTCCTGTGATGTACCTAATCGATCCTTACTCATCTATCATGTTATTTGGCGTTTCGATGGACTCCAGTAACTTAGATGTGAGATACGAAGTTCTCGGACGCAGCTGAAGCTAGAAATAGTTTTAAACGAAACAACACGTATTAGCGTTGTTCCTGTGATGTATCTAATCGATCCTTACTCATCTATCATGTTATTTGACGTTTCGACGGACTCCAGTAACTCTGATGTGAGATACAATGTTATCGGACGCAGCAGAAGCTGGAAATAGTTTTGAACGAAACAACACGTATTAGCGTTGTTCCTGTGCTGTATCTAATCGATCCTTACTTATCTATCATGTTATTTGACGTTTGGATGAACTCCAGTAACTCTAATGTGAGATACGAAATTTTCGGACGCAGCAGAAGCTGGAAATAGTTTTGAACGAAACAACACGTATTAGCGTCGTTCCTGTGATGTATCTAAACGATCCTTACTTATCTAACATGTTATTTGACGTTTGGATGGACTCCAGTAAGTCTGATGTGAGATACAAAGTTTTTGGACGCAGCAGGAGCTGGAAATAGTTTTAAACGAAACAACACGTATTAGCGTTGTTCCTGTGATGTATCTAAACGATCCTTACTCATCTATCATGTTAATTGACGTTTGGACGGACTCCAGTAACTCTGATGTGAGATACAAAGTTCTCGGACGCAGCAGAAGCTGGAAATAATTTTGAACGAAACAACACCTATTAGCGTTGTTCCTGTGATGTATCTAAAGGATCCTTACTTATCTAACATGTTATTTGACGTTTGGATGGACTCCAGTAAGTCTGATGTGAGATAAAAAGTTTTGCGACGCAGCAGGAGCTGGAAATAGTTTTAAACGAAACAACACGTATTAGCGTTGTTCCTGTGCTGTATCTAATCGATCCTTACTTATCTATCATGTTATTTGACGTTTCGATGGACTCCAGTAACTCTGATGTGAGATACGAAGTTTTCGGACGCAGCAGAAGCTGGAAATAGTTTTAAACGATACAACACGTATTAGCGTTGTTCCTGTGATGTATCTAATCGATCCTTACTCATCTATCATGTTAATTGACGTTTGGACGGACTCCAGTAACTCTGATGAGAGATTCAAAATTCTCGGACGCAGTAGAAGCTGGAAATAGTTTTGAACGAAACAACACGTATTAGCGTTGTTCCTGTGATGTATCTAAACGATCCTTACTTATCTAACATGTTATTTGACGTTTGGATGGACTCCAGTAAGTCTGATGTGAGATACAAAGTTTTTGGACGCAGCAGGAGCTGGAAATAGTTTTAAACGAAACAACACGTATTAGCGTTGTTCCTGTGATGTATCTAAACGATCCTTACTCTTCTATCATGTTATTTGAAGTTTGGACAGACTCCAGTAACTCTGATGTGAGATACAAAGTTCTCGGACGCAGCAGGAGCTGGAAATAGTTTTAAACGAAACAACACGCATTAGCGTTGTTCCTGTGATGTATCTAAACGATCCTTACTTATCTAACATGTTATTTGACGTTTGGATGGACTCCAGTAAGTCTGATGTGAGATACAAAGTTTTGGGACGCAGCAGGAGCTGGAAATAGTTTTAAACGAAACAACACGTATTAGCGTTGTTCCTGTGATGTATCTAATCGATCCTTACTCATCTATCATGTTATTTGACGTTTGGATGGGCTCCAGTAACTCTGATGAGAGATACAAAGATTTCGGACGCAGCAGAAGCTGGAAATAGTTTTGAACGAAACAACACCTATTAGCGTTGTTCCTGTGATGTATCTAAACGATCCTTACTTATCTAACATGTTATTTGACGTTTGGATGGACACCAGTATCCCTGATGTGAGATACGAAGTTCTCGGACGCAGCAGAAGCTGGAAATAGTTTTAAACGAAACAACACGTATTAGCGTTGTTCCTGTGATGTATCTAATCGATCCTTACTCATCTATCATGTTATTTGACGTTTGGACGGACTCCAGTAACTCTGATGAAAGATTCAAAGTTCTCGGACGCAGTAGAAGCTGGAAATAGTTTTAAACGAAACAACACGTATTAGCGTTGTTCCTGTGCTGTATCTAATCGATCCTTACTCATATATCATGTTACTTGGCGTTTCGATGGACTCCAGTAGCTCTGATGTGAGATACGACGTTTTCGGACGCAGCAGAAGCTGGAAATAGTTTTAAACGAAACAACACGTATTAGCGTTGTTCCTGTGATGTATCTAATCGATCCTTACTTATCTATCATGTTATTTGACGTTTCGATGCACTCCAGTAACTCTGATGTGAGATACGACGTTTTCGGACGCAGCAGAAGCTGGAAATAGTTTTAAACGAAACAACACGTATTAGCGTTGTTCCTGTGATGTATCTAATCGATCCTTACTTATCTATCATGTTATTTGACGTTTCGATGCACTCCAGTAACTCTGATGTGAGATACGACGTTTTCGGACGCAGCAGAAGCTGGAAATAGTTTTAAACGAAACAACACGTATTAGCGTTGTTCCTGTGATGTATCTAATCGATCCTTACTCATCTATCATGTTATTTGACGTTTGGATGGGCTCCAGTAACTCTGATGAGAGATACAAAGATTTCGGACGCAGCAGAAGCTGGAAATAGTTTTGAACGAAACAACACGTATTAGCGTTGTCCCTGTGCTGTATCTAATCGATCCTTACTTATCTATCATGTTATTTGACGTTTGGATGGACTCCAGTAACCCTGACGTGAGATACGATGTTCTCGGACGCAGCAGAAGCTGGAAATAGTTTTAAACGAAACAACACGCATTAGCGTTATTCCTGTGATGTATCTAATCGATCCTTACTCATCTATCATGTTATTTGGCGTTTCGATGGACTCCAGTAACTTAGATGTGAGATACGAAGTTCTCGGACGCAGCAGAAGCTGGAAATAGTTTTGAACGAAACAACACGTATTAGCGTTGTTCCTGTGATGTATCTAATCGATCCTTACTTATCTATCATGTTATTTGACGTTTCGATGGACTCCAGTAACTCTGATGTGAGATACGAAGTTCTCGGACGCAGCTGAAGCTGGAAATAGTTTTAAATGAAACAACACGTATTAGCGTTGTTCCTGTGATGTACCTAATCGATCCTTACTCATCTATCATGTTATTTGACGTTTGGACGGACTCCAGTAACTATGATGAGAGATACAAAGTTCTCGGACGCAGTAGAAGCTGGAAATAGTTTTGAACGAAACAACACGTATTAGCGTTGTTCCTGTGATGCATCTAAACGATCCTTACTTATCTAACATGTTATTTGACGTTTGGATGGACTCCAGTAAGTCTGATGTGAGATACAAAGTTTTTGGACGCAGCAGGAGCTGGAAATAGTTTTAAACGAAACAACACGAATTAGCGTTGTTCCTGTGATGTATCTAAACGATCCTTACTTATCTACCATGTTATTTGACGTTTGGATGGACTCCAGTAAGTCTGATGAGAGATACAAAGATTTCGGACGCAGCAGAAGCTGGAAATAGTTTTGAACGAAACAACACGTATTAGCGTTGTTCCTGTGCTGTATCTAATCGATCCTTACTTATCTATCATGTTATTTGACGTTTGGATGGACTCCAGTAACCCTGACGTGAGATACGATGTTCTCGGACGCAGCAGAAGCTGGAAATAGTTTTAAACGAAACAACACGCATTAGCGTTATTCCTGTGATGTATCTAATCGATCCTTACTCATCTATCATGTTATTTGGCGTTTCGATGGACTCCAGTAACTTAGATGTGAGATACGAAGTTCTCGGACGCAGCTGAAGCTAGAAATAGTTTTAAACGAAACAACACGTATTAGCGTTGTTCCTGTGATGTATCTAATCGATCCTTACTCATCTATCATGTTATTTGACGTTTCGACGGACTCCAGTAACTCTGATGTGAGATACAAAGTTATCGGACGCAGCAGAAGCTGGAAATAGTTTTGAACGAAACAACACGTATTAGCGTTGTTCCTGTGCTGTATCTAATCGATCCTTACTTATCTATCATGTTATTTGACGTTTGGATGAACTCCAGTAACTCTAATGTGAGATACGAAATTTTCGGACGCAGCAGAAGCTGGAAATAGTTTTGAACGAAACAACACGTATTAGCGTCGTTCCTGAGATGTATCTAAACGATCCTTACTTATCTAACATGTTATTTGACGTTTGGATGGACTCCAGTAAGTCTGATGTGAGATACAAAGTTCTCGGACGCAGCAGAAGCTGGAAATAATTTTGAACGAAACAACACATATTAGCGTTGTTCCTGTGATGTATCTAAAGGATCCTTACTTATCTAACATGTTATTTGACGTTTGGATGGACTCCAGTAAGTCTGATGTGAGATAAAAAGTTTTGCGACGCAGCAGGAGCTGGAAATAGTTTTAAACGAAACAACACGCATTAGCGTTGTTCCTGTGCTGTATCTAATCGATCCTTACTCATATATCATGTTATTTGGTGTTTCGATGGACTCCAGTAGCTCTGATGTGAGATACGACGTTTTCGGACGCAGCAGAAACTGGAAATAGTTTTAAACGAAACAACACGCATTAGCGTTGTTCCTGTGATGTATCTAATCGATCCTTACTTATCTATCATGTTATTTGACGTTTGGATGGACTCCAGTAACCCTGACGTGAGATACGATGTTCTCGGACGCAGCAGAAGCTGGAAATAGTTTTAAAAGAAACAACACGCATTAGCGATGTTCCTGTGATGTATCTAAACGATACTTACTCATCTATCATGTTATTTGACGTTTGGACGGACTCCAGTAACTCTGATGTGAGATACAAAGTTCTCGGACGCAGCAGAAGCTGGAAATAATTTTGAACGTAACAACACGTGTTACCGTTGTTCCTGTGATGTATCTAAACGATCCTTACTTATCTAACATGTTATTTAACGTTTGGATGGACTCCAGTAAGTCTGATGTGAGATACAAAGTTTTTGGACGCAGCAGGAGCTGGAAATAGTTTTAAACGAAACAACACATATTAGCGTTGTTCCTGTGCTGTATCTAATCGATCCTTACTTATCTATCATGTTATTTGACGTTTCGATGGACTCCAGTAACTCTGATGTGAGATACGACGTTTTCGGACGCAGCAGAAGCTGGAAATAGTTTTAAACGAAACAACACGTATTAGCGTTGTTCCTGTGATGTATCTAAACGATCCTTACTTATCTAACATGTTATTTGACGTTTGGATGGACTCCAGTAAGTCTGATGTGAGATACAAAGTTCTGGGACGCAGCAGGAGCTGGAAATAGTTTTAAACGAAACAACACGTATTAGCGTTGTTCCTGTGATGTATCTAATCGATCCTTTCTCATCTATCATGTTATTTGACGTTTGGACGAACTCCAGTAACTCTGATGTGAGATACAAAGTTCTCGGACGCAGTAGAAGCTGGAAATAGTTTTGAACGAAACAACACCTATTAGCGTTGTTCCTGTTATGTATCTAAACGATCCTTACTTATCTAACATGTTATTTGACGTTTGGATGGACTCCAGTAAGTCTGATGTGAGATACAAAGTTTTGGGACGCAGCAGGAGCTGGAAATAGTTTTAAACGAAACAACACGTATTAGCGTTGTTCCTGTGATGTATCTAATCGATCCTTACTCATCTATCATATTATTTGACGTTTGGATGGACTCCAGTAACTCTGATGAGAGATACAAAGATTTCGGACGCAGCAGAAACTGGAAATAGTTTTGAACGAAACAACACGCATTAGCGTTGTTCCTGTGTAGTATCTAATCGATCCTTACTCATCTATCATGTTATTTGGCTTTTCGATGGACTCCAGTAACTCTGATGTGAGATACGAAGTTTTCGGACGCATCAGAAGCTGGAAATAGTTTTAAACGAAACAACACGCATTAGGGATGTTCCTGTGATGTATCTAAACGATCCTTACTCATCTATCATGTTATTTGACGTTTGGACGGACTCCAGTAACTCTGATGAGAGATACAAAGTTCTCGGACGCAGTAGAAGCTGGAAATAGTTTTGACCGAAACAACACGCATTAGCGTTGTTCCTGTGATGTATCTAATCGATCCTTACTCATCTATCATGTTATTTGACGTTTGGATGTACTCTAGGAACTCTGATGTGAGATACAAAGATATCGGACGCAGCAGAAGCTGGAAATAGTTTTGAACGAAACAACACCTATTAGCGTTGTTCCTGTGATGTATCTAAACGATCCTTACTTATCTAACATGTTATTTGACGTTTGGATGGACTCCAGTAAGTCTGATGTGAGATACAAAGTTTTGGGACGCAGCAGGAGCTGGAAATAGTTTTAAACGAAACAACACGTATTAGCGTTGTTCCTGTGATGTATCTAATCGATCCTTACTCATCTATCATGTTATTTGACGTTTGGATGGACTCCAGTGACTCTGATGAGAGATATAAAGATTTCGGACGCAGCAGAAGCTGGAAATAGTTTTGAACGAAACAACACCTATTAGCGTTGTTCCTGTGATGTATCTAAACGATCCTTACTCTTCTATCATGTTATTTGACGTTTGGACAGACTCCAGTAACTCTGATGTGAGATACAAAGTTCTCGGACGCAGCAGGAGCTGGAAATAGTTTTAAACGAAACAACACGCATTAGCGTTGTTCCTGTGATGTATCTAATCGATCCTTACTCATTTATCATGTTATTTGGCGTTTCGATGGACTCCAGTAACTTTGATGTGAGATACGAAGTTCTCGGACGCAGCTGAAGCTGGAAATAGTTTCAAACGAAACAACAGGTATTAGCGTTGTTCCTGTGCTGTATCTAATCGATCCTTACTTATCTATCATGTTATTTGACATTTCGATGGACTCCAGTAACTCTGATGTGAGCTACGAAGTTTTCGGACGCAGCAGAAGCTGGAAACAGTTTTAAACGAAACAACACGCATTAGCGATGTTCCTGTGATGTATCTAAACGATCCTTACTCATCTATCATGTTATTTGACGTTTGGACGGACTCCAGTAACTCTGATGTGAGATACAAAGTTCTCGGACGCAGCAGAAGCTGGAAATAGTTTTGAACGAAACAACACGTATTAGCGTTGTTCCTGTGATGTATCTAAACGATCCTTACTTATCTAACATGTTATTTGACGTTTGGATGGACTCCAGTAAGTCTGATGTGAGATACAAAGTTTTTGGACGCAGCAGGAGCTGGAAATAGTTTTAAAGGAAACAACACGTATTAGCGTTGTTCCTGTGCTGTATCTAATCGATCCTTACTTATCTATCATGTTATTTGACGTTTCGATGGACTCCAGTAACTCTGATGTGAGATACGACGTTTTCGGACGCAGCAGAATCTGGAAATAGTTTTAAACGAAACAACACGTATTAGCGATGTTCCTGTGATGTACCTAAACGATCCTTACTCATCTATCATGTTATTTGACGTTTGGACGGACTCCAGTAACTCTGATGTGAGATACAAAGTTCTCGTACGCAGCAGAAGCTGGAAATAATTTTGAACGAAACAACACGTATTAGCGTTGTTCCTGTGATGTATCTAAACGATCCTTACTTATCTAACATGTTATTTAACGTTTGGATGGACTCCAGTAAGTCTGATGTGAGATACAAAGTTTTTGGACGCAGCAGAAGCTGGAAATAGTTTTAAACGAAACAACACGTATTAGCGTTGTTCCTGTGATGTATCTAATCGATCCTTACTCATCTATCATGTTATTTGACGATTGGATGGACTCCAGTAGCTCTGATGAGAGATACAAAGATTTCGGACGCAGCAGAAGCTGGAAATAGGTTTGAACGAAACAACACCTATTAGCGTTGTTCCTGTGATGTATCTAAACGATCCTTACTTATCTAACATGTTATTTGACGTTTGGATGGACTCCAGTAAGTCTGATGTGAGATACAAAGTTTTGGGACGCAGCAGGAGCTGGAAATAGTTTTAAACGAAACAACACGTATTAGCGTTGTTCCTGTGATGTATCTAATCGATCCTTACTCATCTATCATGTTATTTGACGTTTGGACGGACTCCAGTAACTCTGATGAGAGATTCAAAGTTCTCGGACGCAGTAGAAGCTGGAAATAGTTTTAAACGAAATAACACGTATTAGCGTTGTTCTTGTGATGTATCTAAACGATCCTTACTTATCTAACATGTTATTTGACGTTTGGATGGACTCCAGTAAGTCTGATGTGAGATACAAAGATTTTGGACGCAGCAGGAGCTGGAAATAGTTTCAAACGAAACAACACGTATTAGCGTTGTTCCTGTGCTGTATCTAATCGATCCTTACTCATATATCATGTTACTTGGCGTTTCGATGGACTCCAGTAGCTCTGATGTGAGATACGACGTTTTCGGACGCAGCAGAAGCTGGAAATAGTTTTAAACGAAACAACACGCATTAGCGTTGTTCCTGTGCTGTATCTAATCGATCCTTACTCATATATCATGTTATTTGGTGTTTCGATGGACTCCAGTAGCTCTGATGTGAGATACGACGTTTTCGGACGCAGCAGAAACTGGAAATAGTTTTAAACGAAACAACACGCATTAGCGTTGTTCCTGTGATGTATCTAATCGATCCTTACTTATCTATCATGTTATTTGACGTTTGGATGGACTCCAGTAACCCTGACGTGAGATACGATGTTCTCGGACGCAGCAGAAGCTGGAAATAGTTTTAAAAGAAACAACACGCATTAGCGATGTTCCTGTGATGTATCTAAACGATACTTACTCATCTATCATGTTATTTGACGTTTGGACGGACTCCAGTAACTCTGATGTGAGATACAAAGTTCTCGGACGCAGCAGAAGCTGGAAATAATTTTGAACGTAACAACACGTGTTACCGTTGTTCCTGTGATGTATCTAAACGATCCTTACTTATCTAACATGTTATTTAACGTTTGGATGGACTCCAGTAAGTCTGATGTGAGATACAAAGTTTTTGGACGCAGCAGGAGCTGGAAATAGTTTTAAACGAAACAACACATATTAGCGTTGTTCCTGTGCTGTATCTAATCGATCCTTACTTATCTATCATGTTATTTGACGTTTGGATGGACTCCAGTAAGTCTGATGTGAGATACAAAGTTTTGGGACGCAGCAGGAGCTGGAAATAGTTTTAAACGAAACAACACGTATTAGCGTTGTTCCTGTGATGTATCTAATCGATCCTTTCTCATCTATCATGTTATTTGACGTTTGGACGGACTCCAGTAACTCTGATGAGAGATACAAAGTTCTCGGACGCAGTAGAAGCTGGAAATAGTTTTGAACGAAACAACACCTATTAGCGTTGTTCCTGTGATGTATCTAAACGATCCTTACTTATCTAACATGTTATTTGACGTTTGGATGGACTCCAGTAAGTCTGATGTGAGATACAAAGTTTTGGGACGCAGCAATAGCTGGAAATAGTTTTAAACGAAACAACACGTATTAGCGTTGTTCCTGTGATGTATCTAATCGATCCTTACTCATCTATCATATTATTTGACGTTTGGATGGACTCCAGTAACTCTGATGAGAGATACAAAGATTTCGGACGCAGCAGAAACTGGAAATAGTTTTGAACGAAACAACACGCATTAGCGATGTTCCTGTGATGTATCTAAACGATCCTTACTCATCTATCATGTTATTTGACGTTTGGACGGACTCCAGTAACTCTGATGAGAGATACAAAGTTCTCGGACGCAGTAGAAGCTGGAAATAGTTTTGACCGAAACAACACGCATTAGCGTTGTTCCTGTGATGTATCTAATCGATCCTTACTCATCTATCATGTTATTTGACGTTTGGATGTACTCTAGGAACTCTGATGTGAGATACAAAGATATCGGACGCAGCAGAAGCTGGAAATAGTTTTGAACGAAACAACACCTATTAGCGTTGTTCCTGTGATGTATCTAAACGATCCTTACTTATCTAACATGTTATTTGACGTTTGGATGGACTCCAGTAAGTCTGATGTGAGATACAAAGTTTTGGGACGCAGCAGGAGCTGGAAATAGTTTTAAACGAAACAACACGTATTAGCGTTGTTCCTGTGATGTATCTAATCGATCCTTACTCATCTATCATGTTATTTGACGTTTGGATGGACTCCAGTGACTCTGATGAGAGATATAAAGATTTCGGACGCAGCAGAAGCTGGAAATAGTTTTGAGCGAAACAACACCTATTAGCGTTGTTCCTGTGATGTATCTAAACGATCCTTACTTATCTAACATGTTATTTGACGTTTGGATGGACTCCAGTAAGTCTGATGTGAGATACAAAGTTTTTGGACGCAGCAGGAGCTGGAAATAGTTTTAAACGAAACAACACGTATTAGCGTTGTTCCTGTGCTGTATCTAATCGATCCTAACTCATATATCATGTTATTTGGCGTTTCGATGGACTCCAGTAGCTCTGATGTGAGATACGACGTTTTCGGACGCAGCAGAAGCTGGAAATAGTTTTAAACGAAACAACACGCATTAGCGTTGTTCCTGTGATGTATCTAATCGATCCTTACTCATCTATCATGCTATTTGGCGTTTCGATGGACTCCAGTAACTTTGATGTGAGATACGAAGTTCTCGGACGCAGCTGAAGCTGGAAATAGTTTTAAACGAAACAACACGTATTAGCGTTGTTCCTGTGCTGTATCTAATCGATCCTTACTTATCTATCATGTTATTTGACGTTTGGATGGACTCCAGTAACTCTAATGTGAGATACGAAATTTTCGGACGCAGCAGAAGCTGGAAATAGTTTTAAACGAAACAACACCTATTAGCGATGTTCCTGTGATGTATCTAATCGATCCTTACTCATCTATCATGTTATTTTACGTTTGGATGGACTCCAGTATCTCTGATGAGAGATACAAAGATTTCGGACGCAGCAGAAGCTGGAAATAGTTTTGAACGAAACAACACCTATTAGCGATGTTCCTGTGATGTATCTAATCGATCCTTACTCATCTATCATGTTATTTTACGTTTGGATGGACTTCAGTAACTCTGATGTGAGATACAATGTTTTTGGACGCAGCAGAAGCTGGAAATAGTTTTGAACGAAACAACACGTATTAGCGTTGTTCCTGTGATGTATCTAATCGATCCTTACTCATCTATAATGTTATTTGGCGTTTCGATAGACTCCAGTAACTTTGATGTGAGATACGAAGTTCTCGGACGCAGCTGAAGCTGGAAATAATTTTAAATGAAACAACACGTATTAGCGTTGTTCCTGTGATGTGTCTAATCGATCCTTACTCATCTATCATGTTATTTGGCGTTTCGATGGACTCCAGTAGCTCTGATGTGAGATACGACGTTTTCGGACGCAGCAGAAGCTGGAAATAGTTTTAAACGAAACAACACGCATTAGCGTTGTTCCTGTGCTGTATCTAATCGATCCTTACTCATCTATCATGTTATTTGGCGTTTCGATGGACTCCAGTAGCTCTGATGTGAGATACGACGTTTTCGGACGCAGCAGAAGCTGGAAATAGTTTTAAACGAAACAACACGCATTAGCGTTGTTCCTGTGATGTATCTAATCTATCCTTACTCATCTATCATGTCATTAGGCGTTTCGATGGACTCCAGTAACTTTGATGTGAGATACGAAGTTCTCGGACGCAGCTGAAGCTGGAAATAGTTTTAAATGAAACAACACGTATTAGCGTTGTTCCTGTGATGTATCTAATCGATCCTTACTCATCTATCATGTTATTTGGCGTTTCGATGGACTCCAGTAACTCTGATGTGAGATACGACGTTTTCGGACGCAGCAGAAGCTGGAAATAGTTTTAAACGAAACAACACGCATTAGCGTTGTTCCTGTGATGTATCTAATCGATCCTTACTCATCTATCATGTTATTTGGCGTTTCGATGGACTCCAGTAGCTCTGATGTGAGATACGACGTTTTCGGACGCAGCAGAAGCTGGAAATAGTTTTAAACGAAACAACACGCATTAGCGTTATTCCTGTGATGTATCTAATCGATCCTTACTCATCTATCATGTTATTTGGCGTTTCGATGGACTCCAGTAACTTAGATGTGAGATACGAAGTTCTCGGACGCAGCAGAAGCTGGAAATAGTTTTGAACGAAACAACACGTATTAGCGTTGTTCCTGTGCTGTATCTAATCGATCCTTACTTATCTATCATGTTATTTGACGTTTGGATGGACTCCAGTAACCCTGACGTGAGATACGATGTTCTCGGACGCAGCAGAAGCTGGAAATAGTTTTAAACGAAACAACACGCATTAGCGTTATTCCTGTGATGTATCTAATCGATCCTTACTCATCTATCATGTTATTTGGCGTTTCGATGGACTCCAGTAACTTAGATGTGAGATACGAAGTTCTCGGACGCAGCAGAAGCTGGAAATAGTTTTGAACGAAACAACACGTATTAGCGTTGTTCCTGTGATGTATCTAATCGATCCTTACTTATCTATCATGTTATTTGACGTTTCGATGGACTCCAGTAACTCTGATGTGAGATACGAAGTTCTCGGACGCAGCTGAAGCTGGAAATAGTTTTAAATGAAACAACACGTATTAGCGTTGTTCCTGTGATGTACCTAATCGATCCTTACTCATCTATCATGTTATTTGACGTTTGGACGGACTCCAGTAACTATGATGAGAGATACAAAGTTCTCGGACGCAGTAGAAGCTGGAAATAGTTTTGAACGAAACAACACGTATTAGCGTTGTTCCTGTGATGCATCTAAACGATCCTTACTTATCTAACATGTTATTTGACGTTTGGATGGACTCCAGTAAGTCTGATGTGAGATACAAAGTTTTTGGACGCAGCAGGAGCTGGAAATAGTTTTAAACGAAACAACACGAATTAGCGTTGTTCCTGTGATGTATCTAAACGATCCTTACTTATCTACCATGTTATTTGACGTTTGGATGGACTCCAGTAAGTCTGATGAGAGATACAAAGATTTCGGACGCAGCAGAAGCTGGAAATAGTTTTGAACGAAACAACACGTATTAGCGTTGTTCCTGTGCTGTATCTAATCGATCCTTACTTATCTATCATGTTATTTGACGTTTGGATGGACTCCAGTAACCCTGACGTGAGATACGATGTTCTCGGACGCAGCAGAAGCTGGAAATAGTTTTAAACGAAACAACACGCATTAGCGTTATTCCTGTGATGTATCTAATCGATCCTTACTCATCTATCATGTTATTTGGCGTTTCGATGGACTCCAGTAACTTAGATGTGAGATACGAAGTTCTCGGACGCAGCAGAAGCTAGAAATAGTTTTGAACGAAACAACACGTATTAGCGTTGTTCCTGTGATGTATCTAAACGATCCTTACTTATCTAACATGTTATTTGACGTTTGGATGGACTCCAGTAAGTCTGATGTGAGATACAAAGTTTTTGGACGCAGCAGGAGCTGGAAATAGTTTTATACGAAACAACACGTATTAGCGTTGTTCCTGTGTAGTATCTAATCGATCCTTACTTATCTATCATGTTATTTGACGTTTCGATGGACTCCAGTAACTCTGATGTGAGATACGAAGTTTTCGGACGCAGCAGAAGCTGGAAATAGTTTTAAACGAAACAACACGCATTAGCGATGTTCCTGTGATGTATCTAAACGATACTTACTCATCTATCATGTTATTTGACGTTTGAACGGACTCCAGTAACTCTGATGTGAGATAAAAAGTTCTCGGACGCAGCAGAAGCTGGAAATAATTTTGAACGAAACAACACGCATTAGCGTTGTTCCTGTGATGTATCTAAACGATCATTACTTATCTAACATGTTATTTAACGTTTGGATGGACTCCAGTAAGTCTGATGTGAGATACAAAGTTTTTGGACGCAGCAGGAGCTGGAAATAGTTTTAAACGAAACAACACGTATTAGCGTTGTTCCTGTGCTGTATCTAATCGATCCTTACTTATCTATCATGTTATTTGACGTTTCGATGGACTCCAGTAACTCTGATGTGAGATACGACGTTTTCGGACGCAGCAGAAGCTGGAAATAGTTTTAAACGAAACAACACGTATTAGCGTTGTTCCTGTGATGTATCTAATCGATCCTTACTTATCTATCATGTTATTTGACGTTTGGATGGACTCCAGTAACCCTGACGTGAGATACGAAGTTCTCGGACGCAGCAGAAGCTGGAAATAGTTTTAAACGAAACAACACGTATTAGCGTTGTTCCTGTGATGTATCTAATCGATCCTTACTCATCTATCATGTTATTTGACGTTTCGACGGACTCCAGTAACTCTGATGTGAGATACAAAGTTATCGGACGCAGCAGAAGCTGGAAATAGTTTTGAACGAAACAACACGTATTAGCGTTGTTCCTGTGCTGTATCTAATCGATCCTTACTTATCTATCATGTTATTTGACGTTTGGATGAACTCCAGTAACTCTAATGTGAGATACGAAATTTTCGGACGCAGCAGAAGCTGGAAATAGTTTTGAACGAAACAACACGTATTAGCGTCGTTCCTGTGATGTATCTAAACGATCCTTACTTATCTAACATGTTATTTGACGTTTGGATGGACTCCAGTAAGTCTGATGTGAGATACAAAGTTTTTGGACGCAGCAGGAGCTGGAAATAGTTTTAAACGAAACAACACGTATTAGCGTTGTTCCTGTGATGTATCTAAACGATCCTTACTCATCTATCATGTTAATTGACGTTTGGACGGACTCCAGTAACTCTGATGTGAGATACAAAGTTCTCGGACGCAGCAGAAGCTGGAAATAATTTTGAACGAAACAACACCTATTAGCGTTGTTCCTGTGATGTATCTAAAGGATCCTTACTTATCTAACATGTTATTTGACGTTTGGATGGACTCCAGTAAGTCTGATGTGAGATAAAAAGTTTTGCGACGCAGCAGGAGCTGGAAATAGTTTTAAACGAAACAACACGTATTAGCGTTGTTCCTGTGCTGTATCTAATCGATCCTTACTTATCTATCATGTTATTTGACGTTTCGATGGACTCCAGTAACTCTGATGTGAGATACGAAGTTTTCGGACGCAGCAGAAGCTGGAAATAGTTTTAAACGATACAACACGTATTAGCGTTGTTCCTGTGATGTATCTAATCGATCCTTACTCATCTATCATGTTAATTGACGTTTGGACGGACTCCAGTAACTCTGATGAGAGATTCAAAGTTCTCGGACGCAGTAGAAGCTGGAAATAGTTTTGAACGAAACAACACGTATTAGCGTTGTTCCTGTGATGTATCTAAACGATCCTTACTTATCTAACATGTTATTTGACGTTTGGATGGACTCCAGTAAGTCTGATGTGAGATACAAAGTTTTTGGACGCAGCAGGAGCTGGAAATAGTTTTAAACGAAACAACACGTATTAGCGTTGTTCCTGTGATGTATCTAAACGATCCTTACTCATCTATCATGTTATTTGACGTTTGGACAGACTCCAGTAACTCTGATGTGAGATACAAAGTTCTCGGACGCAGCAGGAGCTGGAAATAGTTTTAAACGAAACAACACGCATTAGCGTTGTTCCTGTGATGTATCTAATCGATCCTTACTCATTTATCATGTTATTTGGCGTTTCGATGGACTCCAGTAACTTTGATGTGAGATACGAAGTTCTCGGACGCAGCTGAAGCTGGAAATAGTTTCAAACGAAACAACAGGTATTAGCGTTGTTCCTGTGCTGTATCTAATCGATCCTTACTTATCTATCATGTTATTTGACGTTTCGATGGACTCCAGTAACTCTGATGTGAGCTACGAAGTTTTCGGACGCAGCAGAAGCTGGAAATAGTTTTAAACGAAACAACACGCATTAGCGATGTTCCTGTGATGTATCTAAACGATCCTTACTCATCTATCATGTTATTTGACGTTTGGACGGACTCCAGTAACTCTGATGTGAGATACAAAGTTCTCGGACGCAGCAGAAGCTGGAAATAGTTTTGAACGAAACAACACGTATTAGCGTTGTTCCTGTGATGTATCTAAACGATCCTTACTTATCTAACATGTTATTTGACGTTTGGATGGACTCCAGTAAGTCTGATGTGAGATACAAAGTTTTTGGACGCAGCAGGAGCTGGAAATAGTTTTAAACGAAACAACACGTATTAGCGTTGTTCCTGTGCTGTATCTAATCGATCCTTACTTATCTATCATGTTATTTGACGTTTCGATGGACTCCAGTAACTCTGATGTGAGATACGACGTTTTCGGACGCAGCAGAATCTGGAAATAGTTTTAAACGAAACAACACGTATTAGCGATGTTCCTGTGATGTACCTAAACGATCCTTACTCATCTATCATGTTATTTGACGTTTGGACGGACTCCAGTAACTCTGATGTGAGATACAAAGTTCTCGTACGCAGCAGAAGCTGGAAATAATTTTGAACGAAACAACACGTATTAGCGTTGTTCCTGTGATGTATCTAAACGATCCTTACTTATCTAACATGTTATTTAACGTTTGGATGGACTCCAGTAAGTCTGATGTGAGATACAAAGTTTTTGGACGCAGCAGAAGCTGGAAATAGTTTTAAACGAAACAACACGTATTAGCGTTGTTCCTGTGATGTATCTAATCGATCCTTACTCATCTATCATGTTATTTGACGATTGGATGGACTCCAGTAACTCTGATGAGAGATTCAAAGTTCTCGGACGCAGTAGAAGCTGGAAATAGTTTTGAACGAAATAACACGTATTAGCGTTGTTCTTGTGATGTATCTAAACGATCCTTACTTATCTAACATGTTATTTGACGTTTGGATGGACTCCAGTAAGTCTGATGTGAGATACAAAGTTTTTGGACGCAGCAGGAGCTGGAAATAGTTTCAAACGAAACAACACGTATTAGCGTTGTTCCTGTGCTGTATCTAATGGATCCTTACTCATATATCATGTTACTTGGCGTTTCGATGGACTCCAGTAGCTCTGATGTGAGATACGACGTTTTCGGACGCAGCAGAAGCTGGAAATAGTTTTAAACGAAACAACACGCATTAGCGTTGTTCCTGTGCTGTATCTAATCGATCCTTACTCATATATCATGTTATTTGGTGTTTCGATGGACTCCAGTAGCTCTGATGTGAGATACGACGTTTTCGGACGCAGCAGAAACTGGAAATAGTTTTAAACGAAACAACACGCATTAGCGTTGTTCCTGTGATGTATCTAATCGATCCTTACTTATCTATCATGTTATTTGACGTTTGGATGGACTCCAGTAAGTCTGATGTGAGATACAAAGTTTTTGGACGCAGCATGAGCTGGAAATAGTTTTAAACGAAACAACACGTATTAGCGTTGTTCCTGTGCTGTATCTAATCGATCCTTACTTATCTATCATGTTATTTGACGTTTCGATGGACTCCAGTAACTCTGATGTGAGATACGACGTTTTCGGACGCAGCAGAATCTGGAAATAGTTTTAAACGAAACAACACGTATTAGCGATGTTCCTGTGATGTACCTAAACGATCCTTACTCATCTATCATGTTATTTGACGTTTGGACGGACTCCAGTAACTCTGATGTGAGATACAAAGTTCTCGTACGCAGCAGAAGCTGGAAATAATTTTGAACGAAACAACACGTATTAGCGTTGTTCCTGTGATGTATCTAAACGATCCTTACTTATCTAACATGTTATTTAACGTTTGGATGGACTCCAGTAAGTCTGATGTGAGATACAAAGTTTTTGGACGCAGCAGAAGCTGGAAATAGTTTTAAACGAAACAACACTTATTAGCGTTGTTCCTGTGATGTATCTAATCGATCCTTACTCATCTATCATGTTATTTGACGATTGGATGGACTCCAGTAACTCTGATGAGAGATACAAAGATTTCGGACGCAGCAGAAGCTGGAAATAGGTTTGAACGAAACAACACCTATTAGCGTTGTTCCTGTGATGTATCTAAACGATCCTTACTTATCTAACATGTTATTTGACGTTTGGATGGACTCCAGTAAGTCTGATGTGAGATACAAAGTTTTGGGACGCAGCAGGAGCTGGAAATAGTTTTAAACGAAACAACACGTATTAGCGTTGTTCCTGTGATGTATCTAATCGATCCTTACTCATCTATCATGTTATTTGACGTTTGGACGGACTCCAGTAACTCTGATGAGAGATTCAAAGTTCTCGGACGCAGTAGAAGCTGGAAATAGTTTTGAACGAAATAACACGTATTAGCGTTGTTCTTGTGATGTATCTAAACGATCCTTACTTATCTAACATGTTATTTGACGTTTGGATGGACTCCAGTAAGTCTGATGTGAGATACAAAGTTTTTGGACGCAGCAGGAGCTGGAAATAGTTTCAAACGAAACAACACGTATTAGCGTTGTTCCTGTGCTGTATCTAATCGATCCTTACTCATATATCATGTTACTTGGCGTTTCGATGGACTCCAGTAGCTCTGATGTGAGATACGACGTTTTCGGACGCAGCAGAAGCTGGAAATAGTTTTAAACGAAACAACACGCATTAGCGTTGTTCCTGTGCTGTATCTAATCGATCCTTACTCATATATCATGTTATTTGGTGTTTCGATGGACTCCAGTAGCTCTGATGTGAGATACGACGTTTTCGGACGCAGCAGAAACTGGAAATAGTTTTAAACGAAACAACACGCATTAGCGTTGTTCCTGTGATGTATCTAATCGATCCTTACTTATCTATCATGTTATTTGACGTTTGGATGGACTCCAGTAACCCTGACGTGAGATACGATGTTCTCGGACGCAGCAGAAGCTGGAAATAGTTTTAAAAGAAACAACACGCATTAGCGATGTTCCTGTGATGTATCTAAACGATACTTACTCATCTATCATGTTATTTGACGTTTGGACGGACTCCAGTAACTCTGATGTGAGATACAAAGTTCTCGGACGCAGCAGAAGCTGGAAATAATTTTGAACGTAACAACACGTGTTACCGTTGTTCCTGTGATGTATCTAAACGATCCTTACTTATCTAACATGTTATTTAACGTTTGGATGGACTCCAGTAAGTCTGATGTGAGATACAAAGTTTTTGGACGCAGCAGGAGCTGGAAATAGTTTTAAACGAAACAACACATATTAGCGTTGTTCCTGTGCTGTATCTAATCGATCCTTACTTATCTATCATGTTATTTGACGTTTCGATGGACTCCAGTAACTCTGATGTGAGATACGACGTTTTCGGACGCAGCAGAAGCTGGAAATAGTTTTAAACGAAACAACACGTATTAGCGTTGTTCCTGTGATGTATCTAAACGATCCTTACTTATCTAACATGTTATTTGACGTTTGGATGGACTCCAGTAAGTCTGATGTGAGATACAAAGTTTTGGGACGCAGCAGGAGCTGGAAATAGTTTTAAACGAAACAACACGTATTAGCGTTGTTCCCGTGATGTATCTAATCGATCCTTTCTCATCTATCATGTTATTTGACGTTTGGACGGACTCCAGTAACTCTGATGAGAGATACAAAGTTCTCGGACGCAGTAGAAGCTGGAAATAGTTTTGAACGAAACAACACCTATTAGCTTTGTTCCTGTGATGTATCTAAACGATCCTTACTTATCTAACATGTTATTTGACGTTTGGATGGACTCCAGTAAGTCTGATGTGAGATGCAAAGTTTTGGGACGCAGCAGGAGCTGGAAATAGTTTTAAACGAAACAACACGTATTAGCGTTGTTCCTGTGATGTATCTAATCGATCCTTACTCATCTATCTTATTATTTGACGTTTGGATGGACTCCAGTAACTCTGATGAGAGATACAAAGATTTCGGACGCAGCAGAAACTGGAAATAGTTTTGAACGAAACAACACGCATTAGCGTTGTTCCTGTGTAGTATCTAATCGATCCTTACTCATCTATCATGTTATTTGGCTTTTCGATGGACTCCAGTAACTCTGATGTGAGATACGAAGTTTTCGGACGCATCAGAAGCTGGAAATAGTTTTAAACGAAACAACACGCATTAGCGATGTTCCTGTGATGTATCTAAACGATCCTTACTCATCTATCATGTTATTTGACGTTTGGACGGACTCCAGTAACTCTGATGAGAGATACAAAGTTCTCGGACGCAGTAGAAGCTGGAAATAGTTTTGACTGAAACAACACGCATTAGCGTTGTTCCTGTGATGTATCTAATCGATCCTTACTCATCTATCATGTTATTTGACGTTTGGATGTACTCTAGGAACTCTGATGTGAGATACAAAGATATCGGACGCAGCAGAAGCTGGAAATAGTTTTGAACGAAACAACACCTATTAGCGTTGTTCCTGTGATGTATCTAAACGATCCTTACTTATCTAACATGTTATTTGACGTTTGGATGGACTCCAGTAAGTCTGATGTGAGATACAAAGTTTTGGGACGCAGCAGGAGCTGGAAATAGTTTTAAACGAAACAACACGTATTAGCGTTGTTCCTGTGATGTATCTAATCGATCCTTACTCATCTATCATGTTATTTGACGTTTGGACGGACTCCAGTAACTCTGATGAGAGATTCAAATTTCTCGGACGCAGTAGAAGCTGGAAATAGTTTTGAACGAAACAACACGTATTAGCGTTGTTCCTGTGATGTATCTAAACGATCCTTACTTATCTAACATGTTATTTAACGTTTGGATGGACTCCAGTAAGTCTGATGTGAGATACAAAGTTTTTGGACGCAGCAGGAGCTGGAAATAGTTTTAAACGAAACAACACATATTAGCGTTGTTCCTGTGCTGTATCTAATCGATCCTTACTTATCTATCATGTTATTTGACGTTTGGACGGACTCCAGTAACTCTGATGAGAGATTCAAATTTCTCGGACGCAGTAGAAGCTGGAAATAGTTTTGAACGAAACAACACGTATTAGCGTTGTTCCTGTGATGTATCTAAACGATCCTTACTTATCTAACATGTTATTTAACGTTTGGATGGACTCCAGTAAGTCTGATGTGAGATACAAAGTTTTTGGACGCAGCAGGAGCTGGAAATAGTTTTAAACGAAACAACACATATTAGCGTTGTTCCTGTGCTGTATCTAATCGATCCTTACTCATCTATCATGTTATTTGACGTTTGGACGGACTCCAGTAACTCTGATGAGAGATACAAAGTTCTCGGACGCAGTAGAAGCTGGAAATAGTTTTGACCGAAACAACACGCATTAGCGTTGTTCCTGTGATGTATCTAATCGATCCTTACTCATATATCATGTTATTTGACGTTTGGATGTACTCTAGGAACTCTGATGTGAGATACAAAGATATCGGACGCAGCAGAAGCTGGAAATAGTTTTGAACGAAACAACAACTATTAGCGTTGTTCCTGTGATGTATCTAAACGATCCTTACTTATCTAACATGTTATTTGACGTTTGGATGGACACCAGTATCCCTGATGTGAGATACAAAGTTTTGGGACGCAGCAGGAGCTGGAAATAGTTTTAAACGAAACAACACGTATTAGCGTTGTTCCTGTGATGTATCTAATCGATCCTTACTCATCTATCATGTTATTTGACGTTTGGATGGGCTCCAGTAACTCTGATGAGAGATACAAAGATTTCGGACGCAGCAGAAGCTGGAAATAGTTTTGAACGAAACAGCACCTATTAGCGTTGTTCCTGTGATGTATCTAAACGATCCTTACTTATCTAACATGTTATTTGACGTTTGGATGGACACCAGTATCCCTGATGTGAGATACGAAGTTCTCGGACGCAGCAGAAGCTGGAAATAGTTTTAAACGAAACAACACGTATTAGCGTTGTTCCTGTGATGTATCTAATCGATCCTTACTCATCTATCATGTTATTTGACGTTTGGACGGACTCCAGTAACTCTGATGAGAGATTCAAAGTTCTCGGACGCAGTAGAAGCTGGAAATAGTTTTAAACGAAACAACACGTATTAGCGTTGTTCCTGTGCTGTATCTAATCGATCCTTACTCATATATCATGTTACTTGGCGTTTCGATGGACTCCAGTAGCTCTGATGTGAGATACGACGTTTTCGGACGCAGCAGAAGCTGGAAATAGTTTTAAACGAAACAACACGTATTAGCGTTGTTCCTGTGATGTATCTAATCGATCCTTACTTATCTATCATGTTATTTGACGTTTCGATGCACTCCAGTAACTCTGATGTGAGATACGACGTTTTCGGACGCAGCAGAAGCTGGAAATAGTTTTAAACGAAACAACACGTATTAGCGTTGTTCCTGTGATGTATCTAATCGATCCTTACTCATCTATCATGTTATTTGACGTTTGGATGGGCTCCAGTAACTCTGATGAGAGATACAAAGATTTCGGACGCAGCAGAAGCTGGAAATAGTTTTGAACGAAACAACACCTATTAGCGTTGTTCCTGTGATGTATCTAAACGATCCTTACTTATCTAACATGTTATTTGACGTTTGGATGGACACCAGTATCCCTGATGTGAGATACGAAGTTCTCGGACGCAGCAGAAGCTGGAAATAGTTTTAAACGAAACAACACGTATTAGCGTTGTTCCTGTGATGTATCTAATCGATCCTTACTCATCTATCATGTTATTTGACGTTTGGACGGACTCCAGTAACTCTGATGAGAGATTCAAAGTTCTCGGACGCAGTAGAAGCTGGAAATAGTTTTAAACGAAACAACACGTATTAGCGTTGTTCCTGTGCTGTATCTAATCGATCCTTACTCATATATCATGTTACTTGGCGTTTCGATGGACTCCAGTAGCTCTGATGTGAGATACGACGTTTTCGGACGCAGCAGAAGCTGGAAATAGTTTTAAACGAAACAACACGTATTAGCGTTGTTCCTGTGATGTATCTAATCGATCCTTACTCATCTATCATGTTATTTGACGTTTCGATGTACTCCAGTAGCTCTGATGTGAGATACGACGTTTTCGGACGCAGCAGAAGCTGGAAATAGTTTTAAACGAAACAACACGCATTAGCGTTGTTCCTGTGATGTATCTAATCGATCCTTACTCATCTATCATGTTATTTGACGTTTGGACGGACTCCAGTAACTCTGATGTGAGATACGACGTTTTCGGACGCAGCAGTAGCTGGAAATAGTTTTAAACGAAACAACACGCATTAGCGTTGTTCCTGTGATGTATCTAATCGATCCTTACTTATCTATCATGTTATTTGACGTTAGGATGGACTCCAGTAACCCTGACGTGAGATACGATGTTCTCGGACGCAGCAGAAGCTGGAAATAGTTTTAAACGAAACAACACGCATTAGCGTTGTTCCTGTGTAGTATCTAATCGATCCTTACTCATCTATCATGTTATTTGGCGTTTCGATGGACTCCAGTAACTTTGATGTGAGATACGAAGTTCTCGGACGCAGCTGAAGCTGGAAATAGTTTCAAACGAAACAACACGTATTAGCGTTGTTCCTGTGATGTATCTAATCGATCCTTACTCATCTATCATGTTATTTGACGTTTGGACGGACTCCAGTAACTCTGATGAGATATTCAAAGTTCTCGGACGCAGTAGAAGCTGGAAATAGTTTTTAACGAAACAACACGTATTAGCGTTGTTCCTGTGATGTATCTAAACGATCCTTACTTATCTAACATGTTATTTGACGTTTGGATGGACTCCAGTAGCTCTGATGTGAGATACGAAGTTTTCGGACGCATCAGAAGCTGGAAATAGTTTTAAACGATACAACACGTATTAGCGTTGTTCCTGTGATGTATCTAATCGATCCTTACTCATCTATCATGTTATTTGACGTTTGGACGGACTCCAGTAACTCTGATGAGATATTCAAAGTTCTCGGACGCAGTAGAAGCTGGAAATAGTTTTTAACGAAACAACACGTATTAGCGTTGTTCCTGTGATGTATCTAAACGATCCTTACTTATCTAACATGTTATTTGACGTTTGGACGGACTCCAGTAACTCTGATGAGATATTCAAAGTTCTCGGAAGCAGTAGAAGCTGGAAATAGTTTTTAACGAAACAACACGTATTAGCGTTGTTCCTGTGATGTATCTAAACGATCCTTACTTATCTAACATGTTATTTGACGTTTGGATGGACTCCAGTAAGTCTGATGTGAGATACAAAGTTTTTGGACGCAGCAGGAGCTGGAAATAGTTTTAAACGAAACAACACGTATTAGCGTTGTTCCTGTGAAGTATCTAAACGATCCTTACTCATCTATCATGTTATTTGACGTTTCGATGGACTCCAGTAGCTCTGATGTGAGATACGACGTTTTCGAACGCAGCAGAAGCTGGAAATAGTTTTAAACGAAACAACACGCATTAGCGTTGTTCCTGTGATGTATCTAATCGATCCTTACTCATCTATCATGTTATTTGACGTTTGGACGGACTCCAGTAACTCTGATGTGAGATACGACGTTTTCGGACGCAGCAGTAGCTGGAAATAGTTTTAAACGAAACAACACGCATTAGCGTTGTTCCTGTGATGTATCTAATCGATCCTTACTTATCTATCATGTTATTTGACGTTAGGATGGACTCCAGTAACCCTGACGTGAGATACGATGTTCTCGGACGCAGCAGAAGCTGGAAATAGTTTTAAACGAAACAACACGCATTAGCGTTGTTCCTGTGTAGTATCTAATCGATCCTTACTCATCTATCATGTTATTTGGCGTTTCGATGGACTCCAGTAACTTTGATGTGAGATACGAAGTTCTCGGACGCAGCTGAAGCTGGAAATAGTTTCAAACGAAACAACACGTATTAGCGTTGTTCCTGTGATGTATCTAATCGATCCTTACTCATCTATCATGTTATTTGACGTTTGGACGGACTCCAGTAACTCTGATGAGATATTCAAAGTTCTCGGACGCAGTAGAAGCTGGAAATAGTTTTTAACGAAACAACACGTATTAGCGTTGTTCCTGTGATGTATCTAAACGATCCTTACTTATCTAACATGTTATTTGACGTTTGGATGGACTCCAGTAGCTCTGATGTGAGATACGAAGTTTTCGGACGCATCAGAAGCTGGAAATAGTTTTAAACGATACAACACGTATTAGCGTTGTTCCTGTGATGTATCTAATCGATCCTTACTCATCTATCATGTTATTTGACGTTTGGACGGACTCCAGTAACTCTGATGAGATATTCAAAGTTCTCGGACGCAGTAGAAGCTGGAAATAGTTTTTAACGAAACAACACGTATTAGCGTTGTTCCTGTGATGTATCTAAACGATCCTTACTTATCTAACATGTTATTTGACGTTTGGACGGACTCCAGTAACTCTGATGAGATATTCAAAGTTCTCGGAAGCAGTAGAAGCTGGAAATAGTTTTTAACGAAACAACACGTATTAGCGTTGTTCCTGTGATGTATCTAAACGATCCTTACTTATCTAACATGTTATTTGACGTTTGGATGGACTCCAGTAAGTCTGATGTGAGATACAAAGTTTTTGGACGCAGCAGGAGCTGGAAATAGTTTTAAACGAAACAACACGTATTAGCGTTGTTCCTGTGAAGTATCTAAACGATCCTTACTCATCTATCATGTTATTTGACGTTTCGATGGACTCCAGTAGCTCTGATGTGAGATACGACGTTTTCGAACGCAGCAGAAGCTGGAAATAGTTTTAAACGAAACAACACGCATTAGCGTTGTTCCTGTGATGTATCTAATCGATCCTTACTTATCTATCATGTTATTTGACGTTTGGATGGACTCCAGTAAACCTGACGTGAGATACGATGTTCTCGGACGCAGCATAAGCTGGAAATAGTTTTAAAAGAAACAACACGCATTAGCGTTGTTCCTGTGATGTATCTAATCGATCCTTACTTATCTATCATGTTATTTGACGTTTGGATGGACTCCAGTAACCCTGACGTGAGATACGAAGTTCTCGGACGCAGCAGAAGCTGGAAATAGTTTTAAACGAAACAACACGTATTAGCGTTGTTCCTGTGATGTATCTAATCGATCCTTACTCATCTATCATGTTATTTGACGTTTGGATGGACTCCAGTAACTCTGATGAGAGATACAAAGATTTCGGACGCAGCAGAAGCTGGATATAGTTTTGAACGAAACAACACCTATTAGCGTTGTTCCTGTGATGTATCTAAACGATCCTTACTTATCTAACATGTTATTTGACGTTTGGATGGACTCCAGTAAGTCTGATGTGAGATACAAAGTTTTGGGACGCAGCAGGAGCTGGAAATAGTTTTAAACGAAACAACAGGTATTAGCGTTGTTCCTGTGCTGTATCTAATCGATCCTTACCTATCTATCATGTTATTTGACGTTTCGATGGACTCCAGTAACTTTGATGTGAGATACGAAGTTCTCGGACGCAGCTGAAGCTGGAAATAGTTTCAAACGAAACAACAGGTATTAGCGTTGTTCCTGTGATGTATCTAAACGATACTTACTCATCTATCATGTTATTTGACGTTTGGACGGACTCCAGTAACTCTGATGTGAGATACAAAGTTCTCGGACGCAGCAGAAGCTGGAAATAATTTTGAACAAAAACAACACGCATTAGCGTTGTTCCTGTGATGTATCTAAACGATCATTACTTATCTAACATGTTATTTAACGTTTGGATGGACTCCAGTAAGTCTGATGTGAGATACAAAGTTTTTGGACGCAGCAGGAGCTGGAAATAGTTTTAAACGAAACAACACGTATTAGCGTTGTTCCTGTGCTGTATCTAATCGATCCTTACTTATCTATCATGTTATTTGACGTTTCGATGGACTCCAGTAACTCTGATGTGAGATACGACGTTTTCGGACGCAGCAGAAGCTGGAAATAGTTTTAAACGAAACAACACGTATTAGCGTTGTTCCTGTGATGTATCTAATCGATCCTTACTTTTCTATCATGTTATTTGACGTTTGGATGGACTCCAGTAACCCTGACGTGAGATACGAAGTTCTCGGACGTAGCAGAAGCTGGAAATAGTTTTAAACGAAACAACACGTATTAGCGTTGTTCCTGTGATGTATCTAATCGATCCTTACTCATCTATCATGTTATTTGACGTTTCGACGGACTCCAGTAACTCTGATGTGAGATACAAAGTTATCGGACGCAGCAGAAGCTGGAAATAGTTTTGAACGAAACAACACGTATTAGCGTTGTTCCTGTGCTGTATCTAATCGATCCTTACTTATCTATCATGTTATTTGACGTTTGGATGAACTCCAGTAACTCTAATGTGAGATACGAAATTTTCGGACGCAGCAGAAGCTGGAAATAGTTTTGAACGAAACAACACGTATTAGCGTCGTTCCTGTGATGTATCTAAACGATCCTTACTTATCTAACATGTTATTTGACGTTTGGATGGACTCCAGTAAGTCTGATGTGAGATACAAAGTTTTTGGACGCAGCAGGAGCTGGAAATAGTTTTAAACGAAACAACGCGTATTAGCGTTGTTCCTGTGATGTATCTAAACGATCCTTACTTATCTATCATGTTATTTGAAGTTTCGATGGACTCCAGTAACTCTGATGTGAGATACAAAGTTATCGGACGCAGCAGAAGCTGGAAATAGTTTTGAACGAAACAACACGTATTAGCGTTGTTCCTGTGCTGTATCTAATCGATCCTTACTTATCTATCATGTTATTTGACGTTTGGATGAACTCCAGTAACTCTAATGTGAGATACGAAATTTTCGGACGCAGCAGAAGCTGGAAACAGTTTTGAACGAAACAACACGTATTAGCGTCGTTCCTGTGATGTATCTAAACGATCCTTACTTATCTAACATGTTATTTGACGTTTGGATGGACTCCAGTAAGTCTGATGTGAGATACAAAGTTTTCGGACGCATCAGAAGCTGGAAATAGTTTTAAACGAAACAACACGCATTAGCGATGTTCCTGTGATGTATCTAAACGATCCTTACTCATCTATCATGTTAATTGACGTTTGGACGGACTCCAGTAACTCTGATGAGAGATACAAAGTTCTCGGACGCAGTAGAAGCTGGAAATAGCTTTGACCGAAACAACACGCATTAGCGTTGTTCCTGTGATGTATCTAATCGATCCTTACTCATCTATCATGTTATTTGACGTTTGGATGTACTCTAGGAACTCTGATGTGAGATACAAAGATATCGGACGCAGCAGAAGCTGGAAATAGTTTTGAACGAAACAACACCTATTAGCGTTGTTCCTGTGATGTATCTAAAGGATCCTTACTTATCTAACATGTTATTTGACGTTTGGATGGACTCCAGTAAGTCTGATGTGAGATAAAAAGTTTTGCGACGCAGCAGGAGCTGGAAATAGTTTTAAACGAAACAACACGTATTAGCGTTTTTCCTGTGCTGTATCTAATCGATCCTTACTTATCTATCATGTTATTTGACGTTTCGATGGACTCCAGTAACTCTGATGAGAGATACAAAGATTTCGGACGCAGCAGAAGCTGGATATAGTTTTGAACGAAACAACACCTATTAGCGTTGTTCCTGTGATGTATCTAAACGATCCTTACTTATCTAACATGTTATTTGACGTTTGGATGGACTCCAGTAAGTCTGATGTGAGATACAAAGTTTTGGGACGCAGCAGGAGCTGGAAATAGTTTTAAACGAAACAACAGGTATTAGCGTTGTTCCTGTGCTGTATCTAATCGATCCTTACCTATCTATCATGTTATTTGACGTTTCGATGGACTCCAGTAACTTTGATGTGAGATACGAAGTTCTCGGACGCAGCTGAAGCTGGAAATAGTTTCAAACGAAACAACAGGTATTAGCGTTGTTCCTGTGATGTATCTAAACGATACTTACTCATCTATCATGTTATTTGACGTTTGGACGGACTCCAGTAACTCTGATGTGAGATACAAAGTTCTCGGACGCAGCAGAAGCTGGAAATAATTTTGAACGAAACAACACGCATTAGCGTTGTTCCTGTGATGTATCTAAACGATCATTACTTATCTAACATGTTATTTAACGTTTGGATGGACTCCAGTACGTCTGATGTGAGATACAAAGTTTTTGGACGCAGCAGGAGCTGGAAATAGTTTTAAACGAAACAACACGTATTAGCGTTGTTCCTGTGCTGTATCTAATCGATCCTTACTTATCTATCATGTTATTTGAAGTTTCGATGGACTCCAGTAACTCTGATGTGAGATACGACGTTTTCGGACGCAGCAGAAGCTGGAAATAGTTTTAAACGAAACAACACGCATTAGCGTTGTTCCTGTGATGTATCTAATCGATCCTTACTTATCTATCATGTTATTTGACGTTTCGATGGACTCCAGTAACTCTGATGTGAGATACGAAGTTTTCGGACGCAGCAGAAGCTGGAAATAGTTTTAAACGAAACAACACGCATTAGCGATGTTCCTGTGATGTATCTAAACGATCCTTACTCATCTATCATGTTATTTGACGTTTGGACGGACTCCAGTAACTCTGATGTGAGATACAAAGTTTTTGGACGCAGCAGGAGCTGGAAATAGTTTTAAACGAAACAACACGTATTAGCGTTGTTCCTGTGCTGTATCTAATCGATCCTTACTTATCTATCATGTTATTTAACGTTTGGATGGACTCCAGTAACCCTGACTTGAGATACAAAGTTCTCGGACGCAGCAGAAGCTGGAAATAATTTTGAACGAAACAACACCTATTAGCGTTGTTCCTGTGATGTATCTAAACGATCCTTACTTATCTAACATGTTATTTGACGTTTGGATGGACTCCAGTAAGTCTGATGTGAGATACAAAGTTTTGGGACGCAGCAGGAGCTGGAAATAGTTTTAAACGAAACAACACGTATTAGCGTTGTTCCTGTGATGTATCTAATCGATCCTTACTCATCTATCATATTATTTGACGTTTGGATGGACTCCAGTAACTCTGATGAGAGATACAAAGATTTCGGGCGCAGCAGAAACTGGAAATAGTTTTGAACGAAACAACACGCATTAGCGTTGTTCCTGTGTAGTATCTAATCGATCCTTACTCATCTATCATGTTATTTGGCTTTTCGATGGACTCCAGTAACTCTGATGTGAGATACGAAGTTTTCGGACGCATCAGAAGCTGGAAATAGTTTTAAACGAAACAACACGCATTAGCGATGTTCCTGTGATGTATCTAAACGATCCTTACTCATCTATCATGTTAATTGACGTTTGGACGGACTCCAGTAACTCTGATGAGAGATACAAAGTTCTCGGACGCAGTAGAAGCTGGAAATAGTTTTGACCGAAACAACACGCATTAGCGTTGTTCCTGTGATGTATCTAATCGATCCTTACTCATCTATCATGTTATTTGACGTTTGGATGTACTCTAGGAACTCTGATGTGAGATACAAAGATATCGGACGCAGCAGAAGCTGGAAATAGTTTTGAACGAAACAACACCTATTAGCGTTGTTCCTGTGATGTATCTAAAGGATCCTTACTTATCTAACATGTTATTTGACGTTTGGATGGACTCCAGTAAGTCTGATGTGAGATAAAAAGTTTTGCGACGCAGCAGGAGCTGGAAATAGTTTTAAACGAAACAACACGTATTAGCGTTTTTCCTGTGCTGTATCTAATCGATCCTTACTTATCTATCATGTTATTTGACGTTTCGATGGACTCCAGTAACTCTGATGAGAGATACAAAGATTTCGGACGCAGCAGAAGCTGGATATAGTTTTGAACGAAACAACACCTATTAGCGTTGTTCCTGTGATGTATCTAAACGATCCTTACTTATCTAACATGTTATTTGACGTTTGGATGGACTCCAGTAAGTCTGATGTGAGATACAAAGTTTTGGGACGCAGCAGGAGCTGGAAATAGTTTTAAACGAAACAACAGGTATTAGCGTTGTTCCTGTGCTGTATCTAATCGATCCTTACCTATCTATCATGTTATTTGACGTTTCGATGGACTCCAGTAACTTTGATGTGAGATACGAAGTTCTCGGACGCAGCTGAAGCTGGAAATAGTTTCAAACGAAACAACAGGTATTAGCGTTGTTCCTGTGATGTATCTAAACGATACTTACTCATCTATCATGTTATTTGACGTTTGGACGGACTCCAGTAACTCTGATGTGAGATACAAAGTTCTCGGACGCAGCAGAAGCTGGAAATAATTTTGAACGAAACAACACGCATTAGCGTTGTTCCTGTGATGTATCTAAACGATCATTACTTATCTAACATGTTATTTAACGTTTGGATGAACTCCAGTAAGTCTGATGTGAGATACAAAGTTTTTGGACGCAGCAGGAGCTGGAAATAGTTTTAAACGAAACAACACGTATTAGCGTTGTTCCTGTGCTGTATCTAATCGATCCTTACTTATCTATCATGTTATTTGACGTTTCGATGGACTCCAGTAACTCTGATGTGAGATACGACGTTTTCGGACGCAGCAGAAGCTGGAAATAGTTTTAAACGAAACAACACGTATTAGCGTTGTTCCTGTGATGTATGTAATCGATCCTTACTTTTCTATCATGTTATTTGACGTTTGGATGGACTCCAGTAACCCTGACGTGAGATACGAAGTTCTCGGACGTAGCAGAAGCTGGAAATAGTTTTAAACGAAACAACACGTATTAGCGTTGTTCCTGTGATGTATCTAATCGATCCTTACTCATCTATCATGTTATTTGACGTTTCGACGGACTCCAGTAACTCTGATGTGAGATACAAAGTTATCGGACGCAGCAGAAGCTGGAAATAGTTTTGAACGAAACAACACGTATTAGCGTTGTTCCTGTGCTGTATCTAATCGATCCTTACTTATCTATCATGTTATTTGACGTTTGGATGAACTCCAGTAACTCTAATGTGAGATACGAAATTTTCGGACGCAGCAGAAGCTGGAAATAGTTTTGAACGAAACAACACGTATTAGCGTCGTTCCTGTGATGTATCTAAACGATCCTTACTTATCTAACATGTTATTTGACGTTTGGATGGACTCCAGTAAGTCTGATGTGAGATACAAAGTTTTTGGACGCAGCAGGAGCTGGAAATAGTTTTAAACGAAACAACACGTATTAGCGTTGTTCCTGTGATGTATCTAAACGATCCTTACTCATCTATCATGTTAATTGACGTTTGGACGGACTCCAGTAACTCTGATGTGAGATACAAAGTTCTCGGACGCAGCAGAAGCTGGAAATAATTTTGAACGAAACAACACCTATTAGCGTTGTTCCTGTGATGTATCTAAAGGATCCTTACTTATCTAACATGTTATTTGACGTTTGGATGGACTCCAGTAAGTCTGATGTGAGATAAAAAGTTTTGCGACGCAGCAGGAGCTGGAAATAGTTTTAAACGAAACAACACGTATTAGCGTTTTTCCTGTGCTGTATCTAATCTATCCTTACTTATCTATCATGTTATTTGACGTTTCGATGGACTCCAGTAACTCTGATGAGAGATACGAAGTTTTCGGACGCAGCAGAAGCTGGAAATAGTTTTAAACGATACAACACGTATTAGCGTTGTTCCTGTGATGTATCTAATCGATCCTTACTCATCTATCATGTTAATTGACGTTTGGACGGACTCCAGTAACTCTGATGAGAGATTCAAAGTTCTCGGACGCAGTAGAAGCTGGAAATAGTTTTGAACGAAACAACACGTATTAGCGTTGTTCCTGTGATGTATCTAAACGATCCTTACTTATCTAACATGTTATTTGACGTTTGGATGGACTCCAGTAAGTCTGGTGTGAGATACAAAGTTTTTGGACGCAGCAGGAGCTGGAAATAGTTTTAAACGAAACAACACGTATTAGCGTTGTTCCTGTGATGTATCTAAACGATCCTTACTCATCTATCATGTTATTTGACGTTTGGACAGACTCCAGTAACTCTGATGTGAGATACAAAGTTCTCGGACGCAGCAGGAGCTGGAAATAGTTTTAAACGAAACAACACGCATTAGCGTTGTTCCTGTGATGTATCTAATCGATCCTTACTCATTTATCATGTTATTTGGCGTTTCGATGGACTCCAGTAACTTTGATGTGAGATACGAAGTTCTCGGACGCAGCTGAAGCTGGAAATAGTTTCAAACGAAACAACAGGTATTAGCGTTGTTCCTGTGCTGTATCTAATCGATCCTTACTTATCTATCATGTTATTTGAAGTTTCGATGGACTCCAGTAACTCTGATGTGAGCTACGAAGTTTTCGGACGCAGCAGAAGCTGGAAATAGTTTTAAACGAAACAACACGTATTAGCGTTGTTCCTGTGATGTATCTAATCGATCCTTACTTATCTATCATGTTATTTGACGTTTGGATGGACTCCAGTAAACCTGACGTGAGATACGATGTTCTCGGACGCAGCATAAGCTGGAAATAGTTTTAAACGAAACAACACGCATTAGCGTTGTTCCTGTGATGTATCTAATCGATCCTTACTTATCTATCATGTTATTTGACGTTTGGATGGACTCCAGTAACCCTGACGTGAGATACGAAGTTCTCGGACGCAGCAGAAGCTGGAAATAGTTTTAAACGAAACAACACGTATTAGCGTTGTTCCTGTGATGTATCTAATCGATCCTTACTCATCTATCATGTTATTTGACGTTTGGACGGACTCCAGTAACTCTGATGATAGATTCAAAGTTCTCGGACGCAGTAGAAGCTGGAAATAGTTTTAAACGAAACAACACGTATTAGCGTTGTTCCTGTGCTGTATCTAATCGATCCTTACTCATATATCATGTTACTTGGCGTTTCGATGGACTCCAGTAGCTCTGATGTGAGATACGACGTTTTCGGACGCAGCAGAAGCTGGAAATAGTTTTAAACGAAACAACACGTATTAGCGTTGTTCCTGTGATGTATCTAATCGATCCTTACTCATCTATCATGTTATTTGACGTTTGGACGGACTCCAGTAACTCTGATGAAAGATTCAAAGTTCTCGGACGCAGCTGAAGCTGGAAATAGTTTTAAATGAAACAACACGTATTAGCGTTGTTCCTGTGATGTATCTAATCGACCCTTACTCATCTATCATGTTATTTGGCGTTTCTTTGGACTCCAGTAGCTCTGATGTGAGATACGACGTTTTCGGACGCAGCAGGAGCTGGAAATAGTTTTAAACGAAACAACACGTATTAGCGTTGTTCCTGTGATGTATCTAATCGATCCTTACTCATCTATCATGTTATTTGACGTTTGGACGGACTCCAGTAACTCTGATGAGAGATTCAAAGTTCTCGGACGCAGTAGAAGCTGGAAATAGTTTCAAACGAAACAACACGTATTAGCGTTGTTCCTGTGCTGTATCTAATCGATCCTTACTCATCTATCATGTTATTTGGCGTTTCGATGGACTCCAGTAGCTCTGATGTGAGATACGACGTTTTCGGACGCAGCAGAAGCTGGAAATAGTTTTAAACGAAACAACACGCATTAGCGTTGTTCCTGTGATGTATCTAATCGATCCTTACTCATCTATCATGTTATTTGGCGTTTCGATGGACTCCAGTAACTTTGATGTGAGATACAAAGTTTTTGGACGCAGCAGGAGCTGGAAATAGTTTTAAACGAAACAACACGTATTAGCGTTGTTCCTGTGATGTATCTAAACGATCCTTACTCATCTATCATGTTATTTGACGTTTGGATGGACTCCAGTAAGTCTGATGTGAGATACAAAGTTTTTGGACACAGCAGGAGCTGGAAATAGTTTTAAACGAAACAACAAGTATTTGGACGCAGCAGGAGCTGGAAATAGTTTTAAACGAAACAACACGTATTAGCGTTGTTCCTGTGTTGTATCTAAACGATCCTTACTCATCTATCATGTTATTTGACGTTTGGACGGACTCCAGTAACTCTGATGTGAGATACAAAGTTCTCGGACGCAGCAGGAGCTGGAAATAGTTTTAAACAAAACAACACGTATTAGCGTTGTTCCTGTGCTATATCTAATCGATCCTTACTCATATATCATGTTACTTGGCGTTTCGATGGACTCCAGTAGCTCTTATGTGAGATACGACGTTTTCGGACGCTGGAAATAGTTTTAAACGAAACAACACGTATTAGCGTTGTTCCTGTGATGTATCTAATCGATCCTTACTCATCTATCATGTTATTTGACGTTTGGACGGACTCCAGTAACTCTGATGAGAGATTCAAAGTTCTCGGACGCAGTAGAAGCTGGAAATAGTTTCAAACGAAACAACACGTATTAGCGTTGTTCCTGTGCTGTATCTAATCGATCCTTACTCATACATCATGTTACTTGGCGTTTCGATGGACTCCAGTAGCTCTGATGTGAGATACGACGTTTTCGGACGCAGCAGAAGCTGGAAATAGTTTTAAACGAAACAACACGCATTAGCGTTGTTCCTGTGATGTATCTAATCGATCCTTACTCATCTATCATGTTATTTGGCGTTTCGATGGACTCCAGTAACTTTGATGTGAGATACAAAGTTTTTGGACGCAGCAGGAGCTGGAAATAGTTTTAAACGAAACAACACATATTAGCGTTGTTCCTGTGATGTATCTAAACGATCCTTACTCATCTATCATGTTATTTGACGTTTGGACGGACTCCAGTAACTCTGATGAGAGATTCAAAGTTCTCGGACGCAGTAGAAGCTGGAAATAGTTTCAAACGAAACAACACGTATTAGCGTTGTTCCTGTGCTGTATCTAATCGATCCTTACTCATCTATCATGTTATTTGGCGTTTCGATGGACTCCAGTAGCTCTGATGTGAGATACGACGTTTTCGGACGCAGCAGAAGCTGGAAATAGTTTTAAACGAAACAACACGCATTAGCGTTGTTCCTGTGATGTATCTAATCGATCCTTACTCATCTATCATGTTATTTGGCGTTTCGATGGACTCCAGTAACTTTGATGTGAGATACAAAGTTTTTGGACGCAGCAGGAGCTGGAAATAGTTTTAAACGAAACAACACGTATTAGCGTTGTTCCTGTGATGTATCTAAACGATCCTTACTCATCTATCATGTTATTTGACGTTTGGATGGACTCCAGTAAGTCTGATGTGAGATACAAAGTTTTTGGACACAGCAGGAGCTGGAAATAGTTTTAAACGAAACAACAAGTATTTGGACGCAGCAGGAGCTGGAAATAGTTTTAAACGAAACAACACGTATTAGCGTTGTTCCTGTGTTGTATCTAAACGATCCTTACTCATCTATCATGTTATTTGACGTTTGGACGGACTCCAGTAACTCTGATGTGAGATACAAAGTTCTCGGACGCAGCAGGAGCTGGAAATAGTTTTAAACAAAACAACACGTATTAGCGTTGTTCCTGTGCTATATCTAATCGATCCTTACTCATATATCATGTTACTTGGCGTTTCGATGGACTCCAGTAGCTCTTATGTGAGATACGACGTTTTCGGACGCTGGAAATAGTTTTAAACGAAACAACACGTATTAGCGTTGTTCCTGTGATGTATCTAATCGATCCTTACTCATCTATCATGTTATTTGACGTTTGGACGGACTCCAGTAACTCTGATGAGAGATTCAAAGTTCTCGGACGCAGTAGAAGCTGGAAATAGTTTCAAACGAAACAACACGTATTAGCGTTGTTCCTGTGCTGTATCTAATCGATCCTTACTCATACATCATGTTACTTGGCGTTTCGATGGACTCCAGTAGCTCTGATGTGAGATACGACGTTTTCGGACGCAGCAGAAGCTGGAAATAGTTTTAAACGAAACAACACGCATTAGCGTTGTTCCTGTGATGTATCTAATCGATCCTTACTCATCTATCATGTTATTTGGCGTTTCGATGGACTCCAGTAACTTTGATGTGAGATACAAAGTTTTTGGACGCAGCAGGAGCTGGAAATAGTTTTAAACGAAACAACACATATTAGCGTTGTTCCTGTGATGTATCTAAACGATCCTTACTCATCTATCATGTTATTTGACGTTTGGACGGACTCCAGTAACTCTGATGTGAGATACAAAGTTCTCGGACGCAGCAGGAGCTGGAAATAGTTTTAAACGAAACAACACGTATTAGCGTTGTTCCTGTGCTCTATCTAATCGATCCTTACTCATATATCATGTTACTTGGCGTTTCGATGGACTCCAGTAGCTTTTATGTGAGATAAGACGTTTTCGGACGCAGCAGAAGCTGGAAATAGTTTTAAACGAAACAACACGCATTAGCGTTGTTCCTGTGATGTATCTATTCGATCCTTACTCATCTATCATGTTATTTGGCGTTTCGATGGACTCCAGTAACTTTGATGTGAGATACGAAGTTCTCGGACGCAGCTGAAGCTGGAAGTAGTTTTAAATGAAACAACACGTATTAGCGTTGTTCCTGTGATGTATCTAATCGATCTTTACTCATCTATCATGTTATTTGGCGTTTCG
Source organism: Prosopocoilus inquinatus (assembly GCA_036172665.1). Lineage (NCBI taxonomy): Eukaryota > Metazoa > Arthropoda > Insecta > Coleoptera > Lucanidae > Prosopocoilus > Prosopocoilus inquinatus. The sequence goes on along the minus strand of CM069871.1, from coordinate 44,789,315 downwards.
ATGGACTCCAGTAGCTCTGATGTGAGATACGACGTTTTCGGACGCAGCAGAAGCTGGAAATAGTTTTAAACGAAACAACACGCATTAGCGTTGTTCCTGTGATGTATCTAATCGATCCTTACTCATCTATCATGTTATTTGGCGTTTCGATGGACTCCAGTAACTTTGATGTGAGATACGAAGTTCTCGGACGCAGCTGAAGCTGGAAATAGTTTTAAACGAAACAACACGTATTATCGTTGTTCCTGTGATGTATCTAATCGATCTTTACTCATCTATCATGTTATTTGGCGTTTCGATGGACTCCAGTAGCTCTGATGTGAGATACGACGTTTTCGGACGCAGCAGAAGCTGGAAATAGTTTTAAACGAAACAACACGCATTAGCGTTGTTCCTGTGATGTATCTAAACGATCCTTACTCATCTATCATGTTATTTGACGTTTGGACGGACTCCAGTAACTCTGATGTGAGATACAAAGTTCTCGGACACAGCAGAAGCTGGAAATAATTTTGAACGAAACAACACGTATTAGCGTTGTTCCTGTGCTGTATCTAATCGATCCTTACTTATCTATCATGTTATTTGACGTTTCGATGGACTCCAGTAACTCTGATGTGAGATACGAAGTTTTCGGACGCAGCAGAAGCTGGAAATAGTTTTAAACGAAACAACACGCATTAGCGATGTTCCTGTGATGTATCTAAACGATCCTTACTCATCTATCATGTTATTTGACGTTTGGACGGACTCCAGTAACTCTGATGTGAGATACAAAGTTCTCGGACGCAGCAGAAGCTGGAAATAATTTTGAACGAAACAACACGTATTAGCGTTGTTCCTGTGATGTATCTAAACGATCCTTACGTATCTAACATGTTATTTAACGTTTGGATGGACTCCAGTAAGTCTGATGTGAGATACAAAGTTTTTGGACGCAGCAGGAGCTGGAAATAGTTTTAAACGAAACAACACGTATTAGCGTTGTTCCTGTGCTGTATCTAATCGATCCTTACTTATCTATCATGTTATTTAACGTTTGGATGGACTCCAGTAACCCTGACTTGAGATACAAAGTTCACGGACGCAGCAGAAGCTGGAAATAATTTTGAACGAAACAACACCTATTAGCGTTGTTCCTGTGATGTATCTAAACGATCCTTACTTATCTAACATGTTATTTGACGTTTGGATGGACTCCAGTAAGTCTGATGTGAGATACAAAGTTTTGGGACGCAGCAGGAGCTGGAAATAGTTTTAAACGAAACAACACGTATTAGCGTTGTTCCTGTGATGTATCTAATCGATCCTTACTCATCTATCATATTATTTGACGTTTGGATGGACTCCAGTAACTCTGATGAGAGATACAAAGATTTCGGACGCAGCAGAAACTGGAAATAGTTTTGAACGAAACAACACGCATTAGCGTTGTTCCTGTGTAGTATCTAATCGATCCTTACTCATCTATCATGTTATTTGGCTTTTCGATGGACTCCAGTAACTCTGATGTGAGATACGAAGTTTTCGGACGCATCAGAAGCTGGAAATAGTTTTAAACGAAACAACACGCATTAGCGATGTTCCTGTGATGTATCTAAACGATCCTTACTCATCTATCATGTTAATTGACGTTTGGACGGACTCCAGTAACTCTGATGAGAGATACAAAGTTCTCGGACGCAGTAGAAGCTGGAAATAGTTTTGACCGAAACAACACGCATTAGCGTTGTTCCTGTGATGTATCTAATCGATCCTTACTCATCTATCATGTTATTTGACGTTTGGATGTACTCTAGGAACTCTGATGTGAGATACAAAGATATCGGACGCAGCAGAAGCTGGAAATAGTTTTGAACGAAACAACACCTATTAGCGTTGTTCCTGTGATGTATCTAAAGGATCCTTACTTATCTAACATGTTATTTGACGTTTGGATGGACTCCAGTAAGTCTGATGTGAGATAAAAAGTTTTGCGACGCAGCAGGAGCTGGAAATAGTTTTAAACGAAACAACACGTATTAGCGTTTTTCCTGTGCTGTATCTAATCGATCCTTACTTATCTATCATGTTATTTAACGTTTCGATGGACTCCAGTAACTCTGATGAGAGATACAAAGATTTCGGACGCAGCAGAAGCTGGATATAGTTTTGAACGAAACAACACCTATTAGCGTTGTTCCTGTGATGTATCTAAACGATCCTTACTTATGTAACATGTTATTTGACGTTTGGATGGACTCCAGTAAGTCTGATGTGAGATACAAAGTTTTGGGACGCAGCAGGAGCTGGAAATAGTTTTAAACGAAACAACAGGTATTAGCGTTGTTCCTGTGCTGTATCTAATCGATCCTTACCTATCTATCATGTTATTTGACGTTTCGATGGACTCCAGTAACTTTGATGTGAGATACGAAGTTCTCGGACGCAGCTGAAGCTGGAAATAGTTTCAAACGAAACAACAGGTATTAGCGTTGTTCCTGTGATGTATCTAAACGATACTTACTCATCTATCATGTTATTTGACGTTTGGACGGACTCCAGTAACTCTGATGTGAGATACAAAGTTCTCGGACGCAGCAGAAGCTGGAAATAATTTTGAACGAAACAACACGCATTAGCGTTGTTCCTGTGATGTATCTAAACGATCATTACTTATCTAACATGTTATTTAACGTTTGGATGGACTCCAGTAAGTCTGATGTGAGATACAAAGTTTTTGGACGCAGCAGGAGCTGGAAATAGTTTTAAACGAAACAACACGTATTAGCGTTGTTCCTGTGCTGTATCTAATCGATCCTTACTTATCTATCATGTTATTTGACGTTTCGATGGACTCCAGTAACTCTGATGTGAGATACGACGTTTTCGGACGCAGCAGAAGCTGGAAATAGTTTTAAACGAAACAACACGTATTAGCGTTGTTCCTGTGATGTATCTAATCGATCCTTACTTTTCTATCATGTTATTTGACGTTTGGATGGACTCCAGTAACCCTGACGTGAGATACGAAGTTCTCGGACGTAGCAGAAGCTGGAAATAGTTTTAAACGAAACAACACGTATTAGCGTTGTTCCTGTGATGTATCTAATCGATCCTTACTCATCTATCATGTTATTTGACGTTTCGACGGACTCCAGTAACTCTGATGTGAGATACAAAGTTATCGGACGCAGCAGAAGCTGGAAATAGTTTTGAACGAAACAACACGTATTAGCGTTGTTCCTGTGCTGTATCTAATCGATCCTTACTTATCTATCATGTTATTTGACGTTTGGATGGACTCCAGTAAGTCTGATGTGAGATACAAAGTTTTTGGACGCAGCAGGAGCTGGAAATAGTTTTAAACGAAACAACACGTATTAGCGTTGTTCCTGTGCTGTATCTAATCGATCCTTACTTATCTATCATGTTATTTGACGTTTCGATGGACTCCAGTAACTCTGATGTGAGATACGAAGTTTTCGGACGCAGCAGAAGCTGGAAATAGTTTTAAACGATACAACACGTATTAGCGTTGTTCCTGTGATGTATCTAATCGATCCTTACTCATCTATCATGTTAATTGACGTTTGGACGGACTCCAGTAACTCTGATGAGAGATTCAAAGTTCTCGGACGCAGTAGAAGCTGGAAATAGTTTTGAACGAAACAACACGTATTAGCGTTGTTCCTGTGATGTATCTAAACGATCCTTACTTATCTAACATGTTATTTGACGTTTGGATGGACTCCAGTAAGTCTGATGTGAGATACAAAGTTTTTGGACGCAGCAGGAGCTGGAAATAGTTTTAAACGAAACAACACGTATTAGCGTTGTTCCTGTGATGTATCTAAACGATCCTTACTCATCTATCATGTTATTTGACGTTTGGACAGACTCCAGTAACTCTGATGTGAGATACAAAGTTCTCGGACGCAGCAGGAGCTGGAAATAGTTTTAAACGAAACAACACGCATTAGCGTTGTTCCTGTGATGTATCTAATCGATCCTTACTCATTTATCATGTTATTTGGCGTTTCGATGGACTCCAGTAACTTTGATGTGAGATACGAAGTTCTCGGACGCAGCTGAAGCTGGAAATAGTTTCAAACGAAACAACAGGTATTAGCGTTGTTCCTGTGCTGTATCTAATCGATCCTTACTTATCTATCATGTTATTTGACGTTTCGATGGACTCCAGTAACTCTGATGTGAGCTACGAAGTTTTCGGACGCAGCAGAAGCTGGAAATAGTTTTAAACGAAACAACACGCATTAGCGATGTTCCTGTGATGTATCTAAACGATCCTTACTCATCTATCATGTTATTTGACGTTTGGACGGACTCCAGTAACTCTGATGTGAGATACAAAGTTCTCGGACGCAGCAGAAGCTGGAAATAGTTTTGAACGAAACAACACGTATTAGCGTTGTTCCTGTGATGTATCTAAACGATCCTTACTTATCTAACATGTTATTTGACGTTTGGATGGACTCCAGTAAGTCTGATGTGAGATACAAAGTTTTTGGACGCAGCAGGAGCTGGAAATAGTTTTAAACGAAACAACACGAATTAGCGTTGTTCCTGTGCTGTATCTAATCGATCCTTACTTATCTATCATGTTATTTGACGTTTCGATGGACTCCAGTAACTCTGATGTGAGATACGACGTTTTCGGACGCAGCAGAAGCTGGAAATAGTTTTAAACGAAACAACACGTATTAGCGTTGTTCCTGTGATGTATCTAATCGATCCTTACTTATCTATCATGTTATTTGACGTTTGGATGGACTCCAGTAACCCTGACGTGAGATACGAAGTTCTCGGACGCAGCAGAAGCTGGAAATAGTTTTAAACGAAACAACACGTATTAGCGTTGTTCCTGTGATGTATCTAATCGATCCTTACTCATCTATCATGTTATTTGACGTTTGGATGGACTCCAGTATCTCTGATGAGAGATACAAAGATTTCGGACGCAGCAGAAGCTGGATATAGTTTTGAACGAAACAACACCTATTAGCGTTGTTCCTGTGATGTATCTAAAGGATCCTTACTTATCTAACATGTTATTTGACGTTTGGATGGACTCCAGTAAGTCTGATGTGAGATACAAAGTTTTGGGACGCAGCAGGAGCTGGAAATAGTTTTGAACGAAACAACACGTATTAGCGTCGTTCCTGTGATGTATCTAAACGATCCTTACTTATCTAACATGTTATTTGACGTTTGGATGGACTCCAGTAAGTCTGATGTGAGATAAAAAGTTTTTGGACGCAGCAGGAGCTGGAAATAGTTTTAAACGAAACAACACGTATTAGCGTTGTTCCTGTGCTGTATCTAATCGATCCTTACTCATATATCATGTTATTTGGCGTTTCGATGGACTCCAGTAGCTCTGATGTGAGATACGACGTTTTCGGACGCAGCAGAAGCTGGAAAGAGTTTTAAACGAAACAACACGCATTAGCGTTGTTCCTGTGATGTATCTAATCGATCCTTACTTATCTATCATGTTATTTGACGTTTGGATGGACTCCAGTAAACCTGACGTGAGATACGATGTTCTCGGACGCAGCATAAGCTGGAAATAGTTTTAAACGAAACAACACGCATTAGCGTTGTTCCTGTGATGTATCTAATCGATCCTTACTTATCTATCATATTATTTGACGTTTGGATGGACTCCAGTAACCCTGACGTGAGATACGAAGTTCTCGGACGCAGCAGAAGCTGGAAATAGTTTTAAACGAAACAACACGTATTAGCGATGTTCCTGTGATGTATCTAATCGATCCTTACTCATCTATCATGTTATTTGACGTTTGGACGGACTCCAGTAACTCTGATGATAGATTCAAAGTTCTCGGACGCAGCAGGAGCTGGAAATAGTTTTAAACGAAACAACACGCATTAGCGTTGTTCCTGTGATGTATCTAATCGATCCTTACTCATTTATCATGTTATTTGGCGTTTCGATGGACTCCAGTAACTTTGATGTGAGATACGACGTTTTCGGACGCAGCAGAAGCTGGAAATAGTTTTAAACGAAACAACACGTATTAGCGTTGTTCCTGTGATGTATCTAATCGATCCTTACTCATCTATCATGTTATTTGACGTTTGGACGGACTCCAGTAACTCTGATGAAAGATTCAAAGTTCTCGGACGCAGCTGAAGCTGGAAATAGTCTTAAATGAAACAACACGTATTAGCGTTGTTCCTGTGATGTATCTAATCGACCCTTACTCATCTATCATGTTATTTGGCGTTTCTTTGGACTCCAGTAGCTCTGATGTGAGATACGACGTTTTCGGACGCAGCAGGAGCTGGAAATAGTTTTAAACGAAACAACACGTATTAGCGTTGTTCCTGTGATGTATCTAATCGATCCTTACTCATCTATCATGTTATTTGACGTTTGGACGGACTCCAGTAACTCTGATGAGAGATTCAAAGTTCTCGGACGCAGTAGAAGCTGGAAATAGTTTCAAACGAAACAACACGTATTAGCGTTGTTCCTGTGCTGTATCTAATCGATCCTTACTCATCTATCATGTTATTTGGCGTTTCGATGGACTCCAGTAGCTCTGATGTGAGATACGACGTTTTCGGACGCAGCAGAAGCTGGAAATAGTTTTAAACGAAACAACACGCATTAGCGTTGTTCCTGTGATGTATCTAATCGATCCTTACTCATCTATCATGTTATTTGGCGTTTCGATGGACTCCAGTAACTTTGATGTGAGATACAAAGTTTTTGGACGCAGCAGGAGCTGGAAATAGTTTTAAACGAAACAACACGTATTAGCGTTGTTCCTGTGATGTATCTAAACGATCCTTACTCATCTATCATGTTATTTGACGTTTGGATGGACTCCAGTAAGTCTGATGTGAGATACAAAGTTTTTGGACACAGCAGGAGCTGGAAATAGTTTTAAACGAAACAACAAGTATTTGGACGCAGCAGGAGCTGGAAATAGTTTTAAACGAAACAACACGTATTAGCGTTGTTCCTGTGTTGTATCTAAACGATCCTTACTCATCTATCATGTTATTTGACGTTTGGACGGACTCCAGTAACTCTGATGTGAGATACAAAGTTCTCGGACGCAGCAGGAGCTGGAAATAGTTTTAAACAAAACAACACGTATTAGCGTTGTTCCTGTGCTATATCTAATCGATCCTTACTCATATATCATGTTACTTGGCGTTTCGATGGACTCCAGTATCTCTTATGTGAGATACGACGTTTTCGGTCGCTGGAAATAGTTTTAAACGAAACAACACGTATTAGCGTTGTTCCTGTGATGTATCTAATCGATCCTTACTCATCTATCATGTTATTTGACGTTTGGACGGACTCCAGTAACTCTGATGAGAGATTCAAAGTTCTCGGACGCAGTAGAAGCTGGAAATAGTTTCAAACGAAACAACACGTATTAGCGTTGTTCCTGTGCTGTATCTAATCGATCCTTACTCATACATCATGTTACTTGGCGTTTCGATGGACTCCAGTAGCTCTGATGTGAGATACGACGTTTTCGGACGCAGCAGAAGCTGGAAATAGTTTTAAACGAAACAACACGCATTAGCGTTGTTCCTGTGATGTATCTAATCGATCCTTACTCATCTATCATGTTATTTGGCGTTTCGATGGACTCCAGTAACTTTGATGTGAGATACAAAGTTTTTGGACGCAGCAGGAGCTGGAAATAGTTTTAAACGAAACAACACATATTAGCGTTGTTCCTGTGATGTATCTAAACGATCCTTACTCATCTATCATGTTATTTGACGTTTGGACGGACTCCAGTAACTCTGATGTGAGATACAAAGTTCTCGGACGCAGCAGGAGCTGGAAATAGTTTTAAACGAAACAACACGTATTAGCGTTGTTCCTGTGCTCTATCTAATCGATCCTTACTCATATATCATGTTACTTGGCGTTTCGATGGACTCCAGTAGCTTTTATGTGAGATAAGACGTTTTCGGACGCAGCAGAAGCTGGAAATAGTTTTAAACGAAACAACACGCATTATCGTTGTTCCTGTGATGTATCTATTCGATCCTTACTCATCTATCATGTTATTTGGCGTTTCGATGGACTCCAGTAACTTTGATGTGAGATACGAAGTTCTCGGACGCAGCTGAAGCTGGAAATAGTTTTAAATGAAACAACACGTATTAGCGTTGTTCCTGTGATGTATCTAATCGATCTTTACTCATCTATCATGTTATTTGGCGTTTCGATGGACTCCAGTAGCTCTGATGTGAGATACGACGTTTTCGGACGCAGCAGAAGCTGGAAATAGTTTTAAACGAAACAACACGCATTAGCGTTGTTCCTGTGATGTATCTAATCGATCCTTACTCATCTATCATGTTATTTGGCGTTTCGATGGACTCCAGTAACTTTGATGTGAGATACGAAGTTCTCGGACGCAGCTGAAGCTGGAAATAGTTTTAAACGAAACAACACGTATTATCGTTGTTCCTGTGATGTATCTAATCGATCTTTACTCATCTATCATGTTATTTGGCGTTTCGATGGACTCCAGTAGCTCTGATGTGAGATACGACGTTTTCGGACGCAGCAGAAGCTGGAAATAGTTTTAAACGAAACAACACGCATTAGCGTTGTTCCTGTGATGTATCTAAACGATCCTTACTCATCTATCATGTTATTTGACGTTTGGACGGACTCCAGTAACTCTGATGTGAGATACAAAGTTCTCGGACACAGCAGAAGCTGGAAATAATTTTGAACGAAACAACACGTATTAGCGTTGTTCCTGTGCTGTATCTAATCGATCCTTACTTATCTATCATGTTATTTGACGTTTCGATGGACTCCAGTAACTCTGATGTGAGATACGAAGTTTTCGGACGCAGCAGAAGCTGGAAATAGTTTTAAACGAAACAACACGCATTAGCGATGTTCCTGTGATGTATCTAAACGATCCTTACTCATCTATCATGTTATTTGACGTTTGGACGGACTCCAGTAACTCTGATGTGAGATACAAAGTTCTCGGACGCAGCAGAAGCTGGAAATAATTTTGAACGAAACAACACGTATTAGCGTTGTTCCTGTGATGTATCTAAACGATCCTTACTTATCTAACATGTTATTTAACGTTTGGATGGACTCCAGTAAGTCTGATGTGAGATACAAAGTTTTTGGACGCAGCAGGAGCTGGAAATAGTTTTAAACGAAACAACACGTATTAGCGTTGTTCCTGTGCTGTATCTAATCGATCCTTACTTATCTATCATGTTATTTAACGTTTGGATGGACTCCAGTAACCCTGACTTGAGATACAAAGTTCTCGTACGCAGCAGAAGCTGGAAATAATTTTGAACGAAACAACACCTATTAGCGTTGTTCCTGTGATGTATCTAAACGATCCTTACTTATCTAACATGTTATTTGACGTTTGGATGGACTCCAGTAAGTCTGATGTGAGATACAAAGTTTTGAGACGCAGCAGGAGCTGGAAATAGTTTTAAACGAAACAACACGTATTAGCGTTGTTCCTGTGATGTATCTAATCGATCCTTACTCATCTATCATATTATTTGACGTTTGGATGGACTCCAGTAACTCTGATGAGAGATACAAAGATTTCGGACGCAGCAGAAACTGGAAATAGTTTTGAACGAAACAACACGCATTAGCGTTGTTCCTGTGTAGTATCTAATCGATCCTTACTCATCTATCATGTTATTTGGCTTTTCGATGGACTCCAGTAACTCTGATGTGAGATACGAAGTTTTCGGACGCATCAGAAGCTGGAAATAGTTTTAAACGAAACAACACGCATTAGCGATGTTCCTGTGATGTATCTAAACGATCCTTACTCATCTATCATGTTAATTGACGTTTGGACGGACTCCAGTAACTCTGATGAGAGATACAAAGTTCTCGGACGCAGTAGAAGCTGGAAATAGTTTTGACCGAAACAACACGCATTAGCGTTGTTCCTGTGATGTATCTAATCGATCCTTACTCATCTATCATGTTATTTGACGTTTGGATGTACTCTAGGAACTCTGATGTGAGATACAAAGATATCGGACGCAGCAGAAGCTGGAAATAGTTTTGAACGAAACAACACCTATTAGCGTTGTTCCTGTGATGTATCTAAAGGATCCTTACTTATCTAACATGTTATTTGACGTTTGGATGGACTCCAGTATGTCTGATGTGAGATAAAAAGTTTTGCGACGCAGCAGGAGCTGGAAATAGTTTTAAACGAAACAACACGTATTAGCGTTTTTCCTGTGCTGTATCTAATCGATCCTTACTTATCTATCATGTTATTTGACGTTTCGATGGACTCCAGTATCTCTGATGAGAGATACAAAGATTTCGGACGCAGCAGAAGCTGGATATAGTTTTGAACGAAACAACACCTATTAGCGTTGTTCCTGTGATGTATCTAATCGATCCTTACCTATCTATCATGTTATTTGACGTTTCGATGGACTCCAGTAACTTTGATGTGAGATACGAAGTTCTCGGACGCAGCTGAAGCTGGAAATAGTTTCAAACGAAACAACAGGTATTAGCGTTGTTCCTGTGATGTATCTAAACGATACTTACTCATCTATCATGTTATTTGACGTTTGGACGGACTCCAGTAACTCTGATGTGAGATACAAAGTTCTCGGACGCAGCAGAAGCTGGAAATAATTTTGAACGAAACAACACGCATTAGCGTTGTTCCTGTGATGTATCTAAACGATCATTACTTATCTAACATGTTATTTAACGTTTGGATGGACTCCAGTAAGTCTGATGTGAGATACAAAGTTTTTGGACGCAGCAGGAGCTGGAAATAGTTTTAAACGAAACAACACGTATTAGCGTTGTTCCTGTGCTGTATCTAATCGATCCTTACTTATCTATCATGTTATTTGACGTTTCGATGGACTCCAGTAACTCTGATGTGAGATACGACGTTTTCGGACGCAGCAGAAGCTGGAAATAGTTTTAAACGAAACAACACGTATTAGCGTTGTTCCTGTGATGTATCTAATCGATCCTTACTCATCTATCATGTTATTTGACGTTTCGACGGACTCCAGTAACTCTGATGTGAGATACAAAGTTATCGGACGCAGCAGAAGCTGGAAATAGTTTTGAACTAAACAACACGTATTAGCGTTGTTCCTGTGCTGTATCTAATCGATCCTTACTTATCTATCATGTTATTTGACGTTTGGATGAACTCCAGTAACTCTAATGTGAGATACGAAATTTTCGGACGCAGCAGAAGCTGGAAATAGTTTTGAACGAAACAACACGTATTAGCGTCGTTCCTGTGATGTATCTAAACGATCCTTACTTATCTAACATGTTATTTGACGTTTGGATGGACTCCAGTAAGTCTGATGTGAGATACAAAGTTTTTGGACGCAGCAGGAGCTGGAAATAGTTTTAAACGAAACAACACGTATTAGCGTTGTTCCTGTGATGTATCTAAACGATCCTTACTCATCTATCATGTTAATTGACGTTTGGACGGACTCCAGTAACTCTGATGTGAGATACAAATTTCTCGGACGCAGCAGAAGCTGGAAATAATTTTGAACGAAACAACACCTATTAGCGTTGTTCCTGTGATGTATCTAAAGGATCCTTACTTATCTAACATGTTATTTGACGTTTGGATGGACTCCAGTAAGTCTGATGTGAGATAAAAAGTTTTGCGACGCAGCAGGAGCTGGAAATAGTTTTAAACGAAACAACACGTATTAGCGTTTTTCCTGTGCTGTATCTAATCGATCCTTACTTATCTATCATGTTATTTGACGTTTCGATGGACTCCAGTAACTCTGATGTGAGATACGAAGTTTTCGGACGCAGCAGGAGCTGGAAATAGTTTTAAACGAAACAACACGTATTAGCGTTGTTCCTGTGATGTATCTAAACGATCCTTACTCATCTATCATGTTAATTGACGTTTGGACGGACTAAAGTAACTCTGATGTGAGATACAAAGTTCTCGGACGCAGCAGAAGCTGGAAATAATTTTGAACGAAACAACACCTATTAGCGTTGTTCCTGTGATGTATCTAAAGGATCCTTACTTATCTAACATGTTATTTGACGTTTGGATGGACTCCAGTAAGTCTGATGTGAGATACAAAGTTTTTGGACGCAGCAGGAGCTGGAAATAGTTTTAAACGAAACAACACGTATTAGCGTTGTTCCTGTGATGTATCTAAACGATCCTTACTCATCTATCATGTTATTTGACGTTTGGACAGACTCCAGTAACTCTGATGTGAGATACAAAGTTCTCGGACGCAGCAGGAGCTGGAAATAGTTTTAAACGAAACAACACGCATTAGCGTTGTTCCTGTGATGTATCTAATCGATCCTTACTCATTTATCATGTTATTTGGCGTTTCGATGGACTCCAGTAACTTTGATGTGAGATACGAAGTTCTCGGACGCAGCTGAAGCTGGAAATAGTTTCAAACGAAACAACAGGTATTAGCGTTGTTCCTGTGCTGTATCTAATCGATCCTTACTTATCTATCATGTTATTTGACGTTTCGATGGACTCCAGTAACTCTGATGTGAGCTACGAAGTTTTCGGACGCAGCAGAAGCTGGAAATAGTTTTAAACGAAACAACACGCATTAGCGATGTTCCTGTGATGTATCTAAACGATCCTTACTCATCTATCATGTTATTTGACGTTTGGACGGACTCCAGTAACTCTGATGTGAGATACAAAGTTCTCGGACGCAGCAGAAGCTTGAAATAGTTTTGAACGAAACAACACGTATTAGCGTTGTTCCTGTGATGTATCTAAACGATCCTTACTTATCTAACATGTTATTTGACGTTTGGATGGACTCCAGTAAGTCTGATGTGAGATACAAAGTTTTTGGACGCAGCAGGAGCTGGAAATAGTTTTAAACGAAACAACACGTATTAGCGTTGTTCCTGTGCTGTATCTAATCGATCCTTACTTATCTATCATGTTATTTGACGTTTCGATGGACTCCAGTAACTCTGATGTGAGATACAAAGTTCTCGGACGCAGCAGGAGCTGGAAATAGTTTTAAACGAAACAACACGCATTAGCGTTGTTCCTGTGATGTATCTAATCGATCCTTACTCATTTATCATGTTATTTGGCGTTTCGATGGACTCCAGTAACTTTGATGTGAGATACGAAGTTCTCGGACGCAGCTGAAGCTGGAAATAGTTTCAAACGAAACAACAGGTATTAGCGTTGTTCCTGTGCTGTATCTAATCGATCCTTACTTATCTATCATGTTATTTGACGTTTCGATGGACTCCAGTAACTCTGATGTGAGCTACGAAGTTTTCGGACGCAGCAGAAGCTGGAAATAGTTTTAAACGAAACAACACGCATTAGCGATGTTCCTGTGATGTATCTAAACGATCCTTACTCATCTATCATGTTATTTGACGTTTGGACGGACTCCAGTAACTCTGATGTGAGATACAAAGTTCTCGGACGCAGCAGAAGCTTGAAATAGTTTTGAACGAAACAACACGTATTAGCGTTGTTCCTGTGATGTATCTAAACGATCCTTACTTATCTATCATGTTATTTGACGTTTGGACGGACTCCAGTAACTCTGATGATAGATTCAAAGTTCTCGGACGCAGCAGGAGCTGGAAATAGTTTTAAACGAAACAACACGCATTAGCGTTGTTCCTGTGATGTATCTAATCGATCCTTACTCATTTATCATGTTATTTGGCGTTTCGATGGACTCCAGTAACTTTGATGTGAGATACGACGTTTTCGGACGCAGCAGAAGCTGGAAATAGTTTTAAACGAAACAACACGTATTAGCGTTGTTCCTGTGATGTATCTAATCGATCCTTACTCATCTATCATGTTATTTGACGTTTGGACGGACTCCAGTAACTCTGATGAAAGATTCAAAGTTCTCGGACGCAGCTGAAGCTGGAAATAGTCTTAAATGAAACAACACGTATTAGCGTTGTTCCTGTGATGTATCTAATCGACCCTTACTCATCTATCATGTTATTTGGCGTTTCTTTGGACTCCAGTAGCTCTGATGTGAGATACGACGTTTTCGGACGCAGCAGGAGCTGGAAATAGTTTTAAACGAAACAACACGTATTAGCGTTGTTCCTGTGATGTATCTAATCGATCCTTACTCATCTATCATGTTATTTGACGTTTGGACGGACTCCAGTAACTCTGATGAGAGATTCAAAGTTCTCGGACGCAGTAGAAGCTGGAAATAGTTTCAAACGAAACAACACGTATTAGCGTTGTTCCTGTGCTGTATCTAATCGATCCTTACTCATCTATCATGTTATTTGGCGTTTCGATGGACTCCAGTAGCTCTGATGTGAGATACGACGTTTTCGGACGCAGCAGAAGCTGGAAATAGTTTTAAACGAAACAACACGCATTAGCGTTGTTCCTGTGATGTATCTAATCGATCCTTACTCATCTATCATGTTATTTGGCGTTTCGATGGACTCCAGTAACTTTGATGTGAGATACAAAGTTTTTGGACGCAGCAGGAGCTGGAAATAGTTTTAAACGAAACAACACGTATTAGCGTTGTTCCTGTGATGTATCTAAACGATCCTTACTCATCTATCATGTTATTTGACGTTTGGATGGACTCCAGTAAGTCTGATGTGAGATACAAAGTTTTTGGACACAGCAGGAGCTGGAAATAGTTTTAAACGAAACAACAAGTATTTGGACGCAGCAGGAGCTGGAAATAGTTTTAAACGAAACAACACGTATTAGCGTTGTTCCTGTGTTGTATCTAAACGATCCTTACTCATCTATCATGTTATTTGACGTTTGGACGGACTCCAGTAACTCTGATGTGAGATACAAAGTTCTCGGACGCAGCAGGAGCTGGAAATAGTTTTAAACAAAACAACACGTATTAGCGTTGTTCCTGTGCTATATCTAATCGATCCTTACTCATATATCATGTTACTTGGCGTTTCGATGGACTCCAGTATCTCTTGTGTGAGATACGACGTTTTCGGTCGCTGGAAATAGTTTTAAACGAAACAACACGTATTAGCGTTGTTCCTGTGATGTATCTAATCGATCCTTACTCATCTATCATGTTATTTGACGTTTGGACGGACTCCAGTAACTCTGATGAGAGATTCAAAGTTCTCGGACGCAGTAGAAGCTGGAAATAGTTTCAAACGAAACAACACGTATTAGCGTTGTTCCTGTGCTGTATCTAATCGATCCTTACTCATACATCATGTTACTTGGCGTTTCGATGGACTCCAGTAGCTCTGATGTGAGATACGACGTTTTCGGACGCAGCAGAAGCTGGAAATAGTTTTAAACGAAACAACACGCATTAGCGTTGTTCCTGTGATGTATCTAATCGATCCTTACTCATCTATCATGTTATTTGGCGTTTCGATGGACTCCAGTAACTTTGATGTGAGATACAAAGTTTTTGGACGCAGCAGGAGCTGGAAATAGTTTTAAACGAAACAACACATATTAGCGTTGTTCCTGTGATGTATCTAAACGATCCTTACTCATCTATCATGTTATTTGACGTTTGGACGGACTCCAGTAACTCTGATGTGAGATACAAAGTTCTCGGACGCAGCAGGAGCTGGAAATAGTTTTAAACGAAACAACACGTATTAGCGTTGTTCCTGTGCTCTATCTAATCGATCCTTACTCATATATCATGTTACTTGGCGTTTCGATGGACTCCAGTAGCTTTTATGTGAGATAAGACGTTTTCGGACGCAGCAGAAGCTGGAAATAGTTTTAAACGAAACAACACGCATTATCGTTGTTCCTGTGATGTATCTATTCGATCCTTACTCATCTATCATGTTATTTGGCGTTTCGATGGACTCCAGTAACTTTGATGTGAGATACGAAGTTCTCGGACGCAGCTGAAGCTGGAAATAGTTTTAAATGAAACAACACGTATTAGCGTTGTTCCTGTGATGTATCTAATCGATCTTTACTCATCTATCATGTTATTTGGCGTTTCGATGGACTCCAGTAGCTCTGATGTGAGATACGACGTTTTCGGACGCAGCAGAAGCTGGAAATAGTTTTAAACGAAACAACACGCATTAGCGTTGTTCCTGTGATGTATCTAATCGATCCTTACTCATCTATCATGTTATTTGGCGTTTCGATGGACTCCAGTAACTTTGATGTGAGATACGAAGTTCTCGGACGCAGCTGAAGCTGGAAATAGTTTTAAACGAAACAACACGTATTATCGTTGTTCCTGTGATGTATCTAATCGATCTTTACTCATCTATCATGTTATTTGGCGTTTCGATGGACTCCAGTAGCTCTGATGTGAGATACGACGTTTTCGGACGCAGCAGAAGCTGGAAATAGTTTTAAACGAAACAACACGCATTAGCGTTGTTCCTGTGATGTATCTAAACGATCCTTACTCATCTATCATGTTATTTGACGTTTGGACGGACTCCAGTAACTCTGATGTGAGATACAAAGTTCTCGGACACAGCAGAAGCTGGAAATAATTTTGAACGAAACAACACGTATTAGCGTTGTTCCTGTGCTGTATCTAATCGATCCTTACTTATCTATCATGTTATTTGACGTTTCGATGGACTCCAGTAACTCTGATGTGAGATACGAAGTTTTCGGACGCAGCAGAAGCTGGAAATAGTTTTAAACGA
This sequence comes from Prosopocoilus inquinatus, assembly GCA_036172665.1. NCBI lineage: Eukaryota > Metazoa > Arthropoda > Insecta > Coleoptera > Lucanidae > Prosopocoilus > Prosopocoilus inquinatus. The sequence goes on along the minus strand of CM069871.1, from coordinate 44,772,625 downwards.
AACAACACGCATTAGCGATGTTCCTGTGATGTATCTAAACGATCCTTACTCATCTATCATGTTATTTGACGTTTGGACGGACTCCAGTAACTCTGATGTGAGATACAAAGTTCTCGGACGCAGCAGAAGCTGGAAATAATTTTGAACGAAACAACACGTATTAGCGTTGTTCCTGTGATGTATCTAAACGATCCTTACTTATCTAACATGTTATTTAACGTTTGGATGGACTCCAGTAAGTCTGATGTGAGATACAAAGTTTTTGGACGCAGCAGGAGCTGGAAATAGTTTTAAACGAAACAACACGTATTAGCGTTGTTCCTGTGCTGTATCTAATCGATCCTTACTTATCTATCATGTTATTTAACGTTTGGATGGACTCCAGTAACCCTGACTTGAGATACAAAGTTCTCGTACGCAGCAGAAGCTGGAAATAATTTTGAACGAAACAACACCTATTAGCGTTGTTCCTGTGATGTATCTAAACGATCCTTACTTATCTAACATGTTATTTGACGTTTGGATGGACTCCAGTAAGTCTGATGTGAGATACAAAGTTTTGAGACGCAGCAGGAGCTGGAAATAGTTTTAAACGAAACAACACGTATTAGCGTTGTTCCTGTGATGTATCTAATCGATCCTTACTCATCTATCATATTATTTGACGTTTGGATGGACTCCAGTAACTCTGATGAGAGATACAAAGATTTCGGACGCAGCAGAAACTGGAAATAGTTTTGAACGAAACAACACGCATTAGCGTTGTTCCTGTGTAGTATCTAATCGATCCTTACTCATCTATCATGTTATTTGGCTTTTCGATGGACTCCAGTAACTCTGATGTGAGATACGAAGTTTTCGGACGCATCAGAAGCTGGAAATAGTTTTAAACGAAACAACACGCATTAGCGATGTTCCTGTGATGTATCTAAACGATCCTTACTCATCTATCATGTTAATTGACGTTTGGACGGACTCCAGTAACTCTGATGAGAGATACAAAGTTCTCGGACGCAGTAGAAGCTGGAAATAGTTTTGACCGAAACAACACGCATTAGCGTTGTTCCTGTGATGTATCTAATCGATCCTTACTCATCTATCATGTTATTTGACGTTTGGATGTACTCTAGGAACTCTGATGTGAGATACAAAGATATCGGACGCAGCAGAAGCTGGAAATAGTTTTGAACGAAACAACACCTATTAGCGTTGTTCCTGTGATGTATCTAAAGGATCCTTACTTATCTAACATGTTATTTGACGTTTGGATGGACTCCAGTATGTCTGATGTGAGATAAAAAGTTTTGCGACGCAGCAGGAGCTGGAAATAGTTTTAAACGAAACAACACGTATTAGCGTTTTTCCTGTGCTGTATCTAATCGATCCTTACTTATCTATCATGTTATTTGACGTTTCGATGGACTCCAGTAACTCTGATGAGAGATACAAAGATTTCGGACGCAGCAGAAGCTGGATATAGTTTTGAACGAAACAACACCTATTAGCGTTGTTCCTGTGATGTATCTAATCGATCCTTACTCATCTATCATGTTATTTGGCGTTTCGATGGACTCCAGTAACTTTGATGTGAGATACAAAGTTTTTGGACGCAGCAGGAGCTGGAAATAGTTTTAAACGAAACAACACATATTAGCGTTGTTCCTGTGATGTATCTAAACGATCCTTACTCATCTATCATGTTATTTGACGTTTGGACGGACTCCAGTAACTCTGATGTGAGATACAAAGTTCTCGGACGCAGCAGGAGCTGGAAATAGTTTTAAACGAAACAACACGTATTAGCGTTGTTCCTGTGCTCTATCTAATCGATCCTTACTCATATATCATGTTACTTGGCGTTTCGATGGACTCCAGTAGCTTTTATGTGAGATAAGACGTTTTCGGACGCAGCAGAAGCTGGAAATAGTTTTAAACGAAACAACACGCATTAGCGTTGTTCCTGTGATGTATCTATTCGATCCTTACTCATCTATCATGTTATTTGGCGTTTCGATGGACTCCAGTAACTTTGATGTGAGATACGAAGTTCTCGGACGCAGCTGAAGCTGGAAATAGTTTTAAATGAAACAACACGTATTAGCGTTGTTCCTGTGATGTATCTAATCGATCTTTACTCATCTATCATGTTATTTGGCGTTTCGATGGACTCCAGTAGCTCTGATGTGAGATACGACGTTTTCGGACGCAGCAGAAGCTGGAAATAGTTTTAAACGAAACAACACGCATTAGCGTTGTTCCTGTGATGTATCTAATCGATCCTTACTCATCTATCATGTTATTTGGCGTTTCGATGGACTCCAGTAACTTTGATGTGAGATACGAAGTTCTCGGACGCAGCTGAAGCTGGAAATAGTTTTAAACGAAACAACACGTATTATCGTTGTTCCTGTGATGTATCTAATCGATCTTTACTCATCTATCATGTTATTTGGCGTTTCGATGGACTCCAGTAGCTCTGATGTGAGATACGACGTTTTCGGACGCAGCAGAAGCTGGAAATAGTTTTAAACGAAACAACACGCATTAGCGTTGTTCCTGTGATGTATCTAAACGATCCTTACTCATCTATCATGTTATTTGACGTTTGGACGGACTCCAGTAACTCTGATGTGAGATACAAAGTTCTCGGACACAGCAGAAGCTGGAAATAATTTTGAACGAAACAACACGTATTAGCGTTGTTCCTGTGCTGTATCTAATCGATCCTTACTTATCTATCATGTTATTTGACGTTTCGATGGACTCCAGTAACTCTGATGTGAGATACGAAGTTTTCGGACGCAGCAGAAGCTGGAAATAGTTTTAAACGAAACAACACGCATTAGCGATGTTCCTGTGATGTATCTAAACGATCCTTACTCATCTATCATGTTATTTGACGTTTGGACGGACTCCAGTAACTCTGATGTGAGATACAAAGTTCTCGGACGCAGCAGAAGCTGGAAATAATTTTGAACGAAACAACACGTATTAGCGTTGTTCCTGTGATGTATCTAAACGATCCTTACTTATCTAACATGTTATTTAACGTTTGGATGGACTCCAGTAAGTCTGATGTGAGATACAAAGTTTTTGGACGCAGCAGGAGCTGGAAATAGTTTTAAACGAAACAACACGTATTAGCGTTGTTCCTGTGCTGTATCTAATCGATCCTTACTTATCTATCATGTTATTTAACGTTTGGATGGACTCCAGTAACCCTGACTTGAGATACAAAGTTCTCGGACGCAGCAGAAGCTGGAAATAATTTTGAACGAAACAACACCTATTAGCGTTGTTCCTGTGATGTATCTAAACGATCCTTACTTATCTAACATGTTATTTGACGTTTGGATGGACTCCAGTAAGTCTGATGTGAGATACAAAGTTTTGGGACGCAGCAGGAGCTGGAAATAGTTTTAAACGAAACAACACGTATTAGCGTTGTTCCTGTGATGTATCTAATCGATCCTTACTCATCTATCATATTATTTGACGTTTGGATGGACTCCAGTAACTCTGATGAGAGATACAAAGATTTCGGACGCAGCAGAAACTGGAAATAGTTTTGAACGAAACAACACGCATTAGCGTTGTTCCTGTGTAGTATCTAATCGATCCTTACTCATCTATCATGTTATTTGGCTTTTCGATGGACTCCAGTAACTCTGATGTGAGATACGAAGTTTTCGGACGCATCAGAAGCTGGAAATAGTTTTAAACGAAACAACACGCATTAGCGATGTTCCTGTGATGTATCTAAACGATCCTTACTCATCTATCATGTTAATTGACGTTTGGACGGACTCCAGTAACTCTGATGAGAGATACAAAGTTCTCGGACGCAGTAGAAGCTGGAAATAGTTTTGACCGAAACAACACGCATTAGCGTTGTTCCTGTGATGTATCTAATCGATCCTTACTCATCTATCATGTTATTTGACGTTTGGATGTACTCTAGGAACTCTGATGTGAGATACAAAGATATCGGACGCAGCAGAAGCTGGAAATAGTTTTGAACGAAACAACACCTATTAGCGTTGTTCCTGTGATGTATCTAAACGATCCTTACTTATCTAACATGTTATTTGACGTTTGGATGGACTCCAGTAAGTCTGATGTGAGATACAAAGTTTTGGGACGCAGCAGGAGCTTTAAATAGTTTTAAACGAAACAACACGTATTAGCGTTGTTTCTGTGATGTATCTAATCGATCCTTACTCATCTATCATGTTATTTGACGTTTGGACGGATTCCAGTAACTCTGATGAGAGATTCAAATTTCTCGGACGCAGTAGAAGCTGGAAATAGTTTTGAACGAAACAACACGTATTAGCGTTGTTCCTGTGATGTATCTAAACGATCCTTACTTATCTAACATGTTATTTAACGTTTGGATGGACTCCAGTAAGTCTGATGTGAGATACAAAGTTTTTGGACGCAGCAGGAGCTGGAAATAGTTTTAAACGAAACAACACGTATTAGCGTTGTTCCTGTGCTGTATCTAATCGATCCTTACTTATCTATCATGTTATTTGACGTTTCGATGGACTCCAGTAACTCTGATGTGAGATACGACGTTTTCGGACGCAGCAGAAGCTGGAAATAGTTTTAAACGAAACAACACGTATTAGCGTTGTTCCTGTGATGTATCTAATCGATCCTTACTTTTCTATCATGTTATTTGACGTTTGGATGGACTCCAGTAACCCTGACGTGAGATACGAAGTTCTCGGACGTAGCAGAAGCTGGAAATAGTTTTAAACGAAACAACACGTATTAGCGTTGTTCCTGTGATGTATCTAATCGATCCTTACTCATCTATCATGTTATTTGACGTTTCGACGGACTCCAGTAACTCTGATGTGAGATACAAAGTTATCGGACGCAGCAGAAGCTGGAAATAGTTTTGAACGAAACAACACGTATTAGCGTTGTTCCTGTGCTGTATCTAATCGATCCTTACTTATCTATCATGTTATTTGACGTTTGGATGAACTCCAGTAACTCTAATGTGAGATACGAAATTTTCGGACGCAGCAGAAGCTGGAAATAGTTTTGAACGAAACAACACGTATTAGCGTCGTTCCTGTGATGTATCTAAACGATCCTTACTTATCTAACATGTTATTTGACGTTTGGATGGACTCCAGTAAGTCTGATGTGAGATACAAAGTTTTTGGACGCAGCAGGAGCTGGAAATAGTTTTAAACGAAACAACACGTATTAGCGTTGTTCCTGTGATGTATCTAAACGATCCTTACTCATCTATCATGTTAATTGACGTTTGGACGGACTCCAGTAACTCTGATGTGAGATACAAAGTTCTCGGACGCAGCAGAAGCTGGAAATAATTTTGAACGAAACAACACCTATTAGCGTTGTTCCTGTGATGTATCTAAAGGATCCTTACTTATCTAACATGTTATTTGACGTTTGGATGGACTCCAGTAAGTCTGATGTGAGATAAAAAGTTTTGCGACGCAGCAGGAGCTGGAAATAGTTTTAAACGAAACAACACGTATTAGCGTTTTTCCTGTGCTGTATCTAATCGATCCTTACTTATCTATCATGTTATTTGACGTTTCGATGGACTCCAGTAACTCTGATGTGAGATACGAAGTTTTCGGACGCAGCAGAAGCTGGAAATAGTTTTAAACGATACAACACGTATTAGCGTTGTTCCTGTGATGTATCTAATCGATCCTTACTCATCTATCATGTTAATTGACGTTTGGACGGACTCCAGTAACTCTGATGAGAGATTCAAAGTTCTCGGACGCAGTAGAAGCTGGAAATAGTTTTGAACGAAACAACACGTATTAGCGTTGTTCCTGTGATGTATCTAAACGATCCTTACTTATCTAACATGTTATTTGACGTTTGGATGGACTCCAGTAAGTCTGATGTGAGATACAAAGTTTTTGGACGCAGCAGGAGCTGGAAATAGTTTTAAACGAAACAACACGTATTAGCGTTGTTCCTGTGATGTATCTAAACGATCCTTACTCATCTATCATGTTATTTGACGTTTGGACAGACTCCAGTAACTCTGATGTGAGATACAAAGTTCTCGGACGCAGCAGGAGCTGGAAATAGTTTTAAACGAAACAACACGCATTAGCGTTGTTCCTGTGATGTATCTAATCGATCCTTACTCATTTATCATGTTATTTGGCGTTTCGATGGACTCCAGTAACTTTGATGTGAGATACGAAGTTCTCGGACGCAGCTGAAGCTGGAAATAGTTTCAAACGAAACAACAGGTATTAGCGTTGTTCCTGTGCTGTATCTAATCGATCCTTACTTATCTATCATGTTATTTGACGTTTCGATGGACTCCAGTAACTCTGATGTGAGCTACGAAGTTTTCGGACGCAGCAGAAGCTGGAAATAGTTTTAAACGAAACAACACGCATTAGCGATGTTCCTGTGATGTATCTAAACGATCCTTACTCATCTATCATGTTATTTGACGTTTGGACGGACTCCAGTAACTCTGATGTGAGATACAAAGTTCTCGGACGCAGCAGAAGCTGGAAATAGTTTTGAACGAAACAACACGTATTAGCGTTGTTCCTGTGATGTATCTAAACGATCCTTACTTATCTAACATGTTATTTGACGTTTGGATGGACTCCAGTAAGTCTGATGTGAGATACAAAGTTTTTGGACGCAGCAGGAGCTGGAAATAGTTTTAAACGAAACAACACGTATTAGCGTTGTTCCTGTGCTGTATCTAATCGATCCTTACTTATCTATCATGTTATTTGACGTTTCGATGGACTCCAGTAACTCTGATGTGAGATACGACGTTTTCGGACGCAGCAGAAGCTGGAAATAGTTTTAAACGAAACAACACGTATTAGCGTTGTTCCTGTGATGTATCTAATCGATCCTTACTTATCTATCATGTTATTTGACGTTTGGATGGACTCCAGTAACCCTGACGTGAGATACGAAGTTCTCGGACGCAGCAGAAGCTGGAAATAGTTTTAAACGAAACAACACGTATTAGCGTTGTTCCTGTGATGTATCTAATCGATCCTTACTCATCTATCATGTTATTTGACGTTTGGATGGACTCCAGTATCTCTGATGAGAGATACAAAGATTTCGGACGCAGCAGAAGCTGGATATAGTTTTGAACGAAACAACACCTATTAGCGTTGTTCCTGTGATGTATCTAAAGGATCCTTACTTATCTAACATGTTATTTGACGTTTGGATGGACTCCAGTAAGTCTGATGTGAGATACAAAGTTTTGGGACGCAGCAGGAGCTGGAAATAGTTTTGAACGAAACAACACGTATTAGCGTCGTTCCTGTGATGTATCTAAACGATCCTTACTTATCTAACATGTTATTTGACGTTTGGATGGACTCCAGTAAGTCTGATGTGAGATACAAAGTTTTTGGACGCAGCAGGAGCTGGAAATAGTTTTAAACGAAACAACACGTATTAGCGTTGTTCCTGTGCTGTATCTAATCGATCCTTACTCATATATCATGTTATTTGGCGTTTCGATGGACTCCAGTAGCTCTGATGTGAGATACGACGTTTTCGGACGCAGCAGAAGCTGGAAATAGTTTTAAACGAAACAACACGTATTAGCGTTGTTCCTGTGATGTATCTAATCGATCCTTACTCATCTATCATGTTATTTGACGTTTGGACGGACTCCAGTAACTCTGATGATAGATTCAAAGTTCTCGGACGCAGTAGAAGCTGGAAATAGTTTTAAACGAAACAACACGTATTAGCGTTGTTCCTGTGCTGTATCTAATCGATCCTTACTCATATATCATGTTACTTGGCGTTTCGATGGACTCCAGTAGCTCTGATGTGAGATACGACGTTTTCGGACGCAGCAGAAGCTGGAAATAGTTTTAAACGAAACAACACGTATTAGCGTTGTTCCTGTGATGTATCTAATCGATCCTTACTCATCTATCATGTTATTTGACGTTTGGACGGACTCCAGTAACTCTGATGAAAGATTCAAAGTTCTCGGACGCAGCTGAAGCTGGAAATAGTTTTAAATGAAACAACACGTATTAGCGTTGTTCCTGTGATGTATCTAATCGACCCTTACTCATCTATCATGTTATTTGGCGTTTCTTTGGACTCCAGTAGCTCTGATGTGAGATACGACGTTTTCGGACGCAGCAGGAGCTGGAAATAGTTTTAAACGAAACAACACGTATTAGCGTTGTTCCTGTGATGTATCTAATCGATCCTTACTCATCTATCATGTTATTTGACGTTTGGACGGACTCCAGTAACTCTGATGAGAAATTCAAAGTTCTCGGACGCAGTAGAAGCTGGAAATAGTTTCAAACGAAACAACACGTATTAGCGTTGTTCCTGTGCTGTATCTAATCGATCCTTACTCATCTATCATGTTATTTGGCGTTTCGATGGACTCCAGTAGCTCTGATGTGAGATACGACGTTTTCGGACGCAGCAGAAGCTGGAAATAGTTTTAAACGAAACAACACGCATTAGCGTTGTTCCTGTGATGTATCTAATCGATCCTTACTCATCTATCATGTTATTTGGCGTTTCGATGGACTCCAGTAACTTTGATGTGAGATACAAAGTTTTTGGACGCAGCAGGAGCTGGAAATAGTTTTAAACGAAACAACACGTATTAGCGTTGTTCCTGTGATGTATCTAAACGATCCTTACTCATCTATCATGTTATTTGACGTTTGGATGGACTCCAGTAAGTCTGATGTGAGATACAAAGTTTTTGGACACAGCAGGAGCTGGAAATAGTTTTAAACGAAACAACAAGTATTTGGACGCAGCAGGAGCTGGAAATAGTTTTAAACGAAACAACACGTATTAGCGTTGTTCCTGTGTTGTATCTAAACGATCCTTACTCATCTATCATGTTATTTGACGTTTGGACGGACTCCAGTAACTCTGATGTGAGATACAAAGTTCTCGGACGCAGCAGGAGCTGGAAATAGTTTTAAACAAAACAACACGTATTAGCGTTGTTCCTGTGTAGTATCTAATCGATCCTTACTCATCTATCATGTTATTTGGCTTTTCGATGGACTCCAGTAACTCTGATGAGAGATACGAAGTTTTCGGACGCATCAGAAGCTGGAAATAGTTTTAAACGAAACAACACGCATTAGCGATGTTCCTGTGATGTATCTAAACGATCCTTACTCATCTATCATGTTAATTGACGTTTGGACGGACTCCAGTAACTCTGATGAGAGATACAAAGTTCTCGGACGCAGTAGAAGCTGGAAATAGTTTTGACCGAAACAACACGCATTAGCGTTGTTCCTGTGATGTATCTAATCGATCCTTACTCATCTATCATGTTATTTGACGTTTGGATGTACTCTAGAAACTCTGATGTGAGATACAAAGATATCGGACGCAGCAGAAGCTGGAAATAGTTTTGAACGAAACAACACCTATTAGCGTTGTTCCTGTGATGTATCTAAACGATCCTTACTTATCTAACATGTTATTTGACGTTTGGATGGACTCCAGTAAGTCTCATGTGAGATAAAAAGTTTTGGGACGCAGCAGGAGCTGGAAATAGTTTTAAACGAGACAACACGTATTAGCGTTGTTCCTGTGATGTATCTAATCGATCCTTACTCATCTATCATGTTATTTGACGTTTGGACGGATTCCAGTAACTCTGATGAGAGATTCAAATTTCTCGGACGCAGTAGAAGCTGGAAATAGTTTTGAACGAAACAACACGTATTAGCGTTGTTCCTGTGATGTATCTAAACGATCCTTACTTATCTAACATGTTATTTAACGTTTGGATGGACTCCAGTAAGTCTGATGTGAGATACAAAGTTTTTGGACGCAGCAGGAGCTGGAAATAGTTTTAAACGAAACAACACATATTAGCGTTGTTCCTGTGCTGTATCTAATCGATCCTTACTTATCTATCATGTTATTTGACGTTTGGACGGACTCCAGTAACTCTGATGAGAGATTCAAATTTCTCGGACGCAGTAGAAGCTGGAAATAGTTTTGAACGAAACAACACGTATTAGCGTTGTTCCTGTGATGTATCTAAACGATCCTTACTTATCTAACATGTTATTTAACGTTTGGATGGACTCCAGTAAGTCTGATGTGAGATACAAAGTTTTTGGACGCAGCAGGAGCTGGAAATAGTTTTAAACGAAACAACACATATTAGCGTTGTTCCTGTGCTGTATCTAATCGATCCTTACTCATCTATCATGTTATTTGACGTTTGGACGGACTCCAGTAACTCTGATGAGAGATACAAAGTTCTCGGACGCAGTAGAAGCTGGAAATAGTTTTGACCGAAACAACACGCATTAGCGTTGTTCCTGTGATGTATCTAATCGATCCTTACTCATCTATCATGTTATTTGACGTTTGGACGGACTCCAGTAACTCTGATGAGAGATTCAAAGTTCTCGGACGCAGTAGAAGCTGGAAATAGTTTTAAACGAAACAACACGTATTAGCGTTGTTCCTGTGCTGTATCTAATCGATCCTTACTCATATATCATGTTACTTGGCGTTTCGATGGACTCCAGTAGCTCTGATGTGAGATACGACGTTTTCGGACGCAGCAGAAGCTGGAAATAGTTTTAAACGAAACAACACGTATTAGCGTTGTTCCTGTGATGTATCTAATCGATCCTTACTTATCTATCATGTTATTTGACGTTTCGATGCACTCCAGTAACTCTGATGTGAGATACGACGTTTTCGGACGCAGCAGAAGCTGGAAATAGTTTTAAACGAAACAACACGTATTAGCGTTGTTCCTGTGATGTATCTAATCGATCCTTACTTATCTATCATGTTATTTGACGTTTCGATGCACTCCAGTAACTCTGATGTGAGATACGACGTTTTCGGACGCAGCAGAAGCTGGAAATAGTTTTAAACGAAACAACACGTATTAGCGTTGTTCCTGTGATGTATCTAATCGATCCTTACTCATCTATCATGTTATTTGACGTTTGGATGGGCTCCAGTAACTCTGATGAGAGATACAAAGATTTCGGACGCAGCAGAAGCTGGAAATAGTTTTAAACGAAACAACACGTATTAGCGTTGTTCCTGTGATGTATCTAATCGATCCTTACTTATCTATCATGTTATTTGACGTTTGGACGGACTCCAGTAACTCTGATGAGAGATTCAAATTTCTCGGACGCAGTAGAAGCTGGAAATAGTTTTGAACGAAACAACACGTATTAGCGTTGTTCCTGTGATGTATCTAATCGATCCTTACTTATCTATCATGTTATTTGACGTTTCGATGCACTCCAGTAACTCTGATGTGAGATACGACGTTTTCGGACGCAGCAGAAGCTGGAAATAGTTTTAAACGAAACAACACGTATTAGCGTTGTTCCTGTGCTGTATCTAATCGATCCTTACTTATCTATCATGTTATTTGACGTTTGGATGGACTCCAGTAACCCTGACGTGAGATACGATGTTCTCGGACGCAGCAGAAGCTGGAAATAGTTTTAAATGAAACAACACGTATTAGCGTTGTTCCTGTGATGTATCTAATCGATCCTTACTCATCTATCATGTTATTTGACGTTTGGACGGACTCCAGTAACTCTGATGATAGATTCAAAGTTCTCGGACGCAGTAGAAGCTGGAAATAGTTTTAAACGAAACAACACGTATTAGCGTTGTTCCTGTGCTGTATCTAATCGATCCTTACTCATATATCATGTTACTTGGCGTTTCGATGGACTCCAGTAGCTCTGATGTGAGATACGACGTTTTCGGACGCAGCAGAAGCTGGAAATAGTTTTAAACGAAACAACACGTATTAGCGTTGTTCCTGTGATGTATCTAATCGATCCTTACTCATCTATCATGTTATTTGACGTTTGGACGGACTCCAGTAACTCTGATGAAAGATTCAAAGTTCTCGGACGCAGCTGAAGCTGGAAATAGTTTTAAATGAAACAACACGTATTAGCGTTGTTCCTGTGATGTATCTAATCGACCCTTACTCATCTATCATGTTATTTGGCGTTTCTTTGGACTCCAGTAGCTCTGATGTGAGATACGACGTTTTCGGACGCAGCAGGAGCTGGAAATAGTTTTAAACGAAACAACACGTATTAGCGTTGTTCCTGTGATGTATCTAATCGATCCTTACTCATCTATCATGTTATTTGACGTTTGGACGGACTCCAGTAACTCTGATGAGAGATTCAAAGTTCTCGGACGCAGTAGAAGCTGGAAATAGTTTCAAACGAAACAACACGTATTAGCGTTGTTCCTGTGCTGTATCTAATCGATCCTTACTCATCTATCATGTTATTTGGCGTTTCGATGGACTCCAGTAGCTCTGATGTGAGATACGACGTTTTCGGACGCAGCAGAAGCTGGAAATAGTTTTAAACGAAACAACACGCATTAGCGTTGTTCCTGTGATGTATCTAATCGATCCTTACTCATCTATCATGTTATTTGGCGTTTCGATGGACTCCAGTAACTTTGATGTGAGATACAAAGTTTTTGGACGCAGCAGGAGCTGGAAATAGTTTTAAACGAAACAACACGTATTAGCGTTGTTCCTGTGATGTATCTAAACGATCCTTACTCATCTATCATGTTATTTGACGTTTGGATGGACTCCAGTAAGTCTGATGTGAGATACAAAGTTTTTGGACACAGCAGGAGCTGGAAATAGTTTTAAACGAAACAACAAGTATTTGGACGCAGCAGGAGCTGGAAATAGTTTTAAACGAAACAACACGTATTAGCGTTGTTCCTGTGTTGTATCTAAACGATCCTTACTCATCTATCATGTTATTTGACGTTTGGACGGACTCCAGTAACTCTGATGTGAGATACAAAGTTCTCGGACGCAGCAGGAGCTGGAAATAGTTTTAAACAAAACAACACGTATTAGCGTTGTTCCTGTGCTATATCTAATCGATCCTTACTCATATATCATGTTACTTGGCGTTTCGATGGACTCCAGTAGCTCTTATGTGAGATACGACGTTTTCGGACGCTGGAAATAGTTTTAAACGAAACAACACGTATTGGCGTTGTTCCTGTGATGTATCTAATCGATCCTTACTCATCTATCATGTTATTTGACGTTTGGACGGACTCCAGTAACTCTGATGAGAGATTCAAAGTTCTCGGACGCAGTAGAAGCTGGAAATAGTTTCAAACGAAACAACACGTATTAGCGTTGTTCCTGTGCTGTATCTAATCGATCCTTACTCATACATCATGTTACTTGGCGTTTCGATGGACTCCAGTAGCTCTGATGTGAGATACGACGTTTTCGGACGCAGCAGAAGCTGGAAATAGTTTTAAACGAAACAACACGCATTAGCGTTGTTCCTGTGATGTATCTAATCGATCCTTACTCATCTATCATGTTATTTGGCGTTTCGATGGACTCCAGTAACTTTGATGTGAGATACAAAGTTTTTGGACGCAGCAGGAGCTGGAAATAGTTTTAAACGAAACAACACATATTAGCGTTGTTCCTGTGATGTATCTAAACGATCCTTACTCATCTATCATGTTATTTGACGTTTGGACGGACTCCAGTAACTCTGATGTGAGATACAAAGTTCTCGGACGCAGCAGGAGCTGGAAATAGTTTTAAACGAAACAACACGTATTAGCGTTGTTCCTGTGCTCTATCTAATCGATCCTTACTCATATATCATGTTACTTGGCGTTTCGATGGACTCCAGTAGCTTTTATGTGAGATAAGACGTTTTCGGACGCTGGAAATAGTTTTAAACAAAACAACACGTATTAGCGTTGTTCCTGTGCTATATCTAATCGATCCTTACTCATATATCATGTTACTTGGCGTTTCGATGGACTCCAGTAGCTCTTATGTGAGATACGACGTTTTCGGACGCTGGAAATAGTTTTAAACGAAACAACACGTATTAGCGTTGTTCCTGTGATGTATCTAATCGATCCTTACTCATCTATCATGTTATTTGACGTTTGGACGGACTCCAGTAACTCTGATGAGAGATTCAAAGTTCTCGGACGCAGTAGAAGCTGGAAATAGTTTCAAACGAAACAACACGTATTAGCGTTGTTCCTGTGCTGTATCTAATCGATCCTTACTCATACATCATGTTACTTGGCGTTTCGATGGACTCCAGTAGCTCTGATGTGAGATACGACGTTTTCGGACGCAGCAGAAGCTGGAAATAGTTTTAAACGAAACAACACGCATTAGCGTTGTTCCTGTGATGTATCTAATCGATCCTTACTCATCTATCATGTTATTTGGCGTTTCGATGGACTCCAGTAACTTTGATGTGATATACGAAGTTCTCGGACGCAGCTGAAGCTGGAAATAGTTTCAAACGAAACAACAGGTATTAGCGTTGTTCCTGTGATGTATCTAAACGATACTTACTCATCTATCATGTTATTTGACGTTTGGACGGACTCCAGTAACTCTGATGTGAGATACAAAGTTCTCGGACGCAGCAGAAGCTGGAAATAATTTTGAACGAAACAACACGCATTAGCGTTGTTCCTGTGATGTATCTAAACGATCATTACTTATCTAACATGTTATTTAACGTTTGGATGGACTCCAGTAAGTCTGATGTGAGATACAAAGTTTTTGGACGCAGCAGGAGCTGGAAATAGTTTTAAACGAAGCAACACGTATTAGCGTTGTTCCTGTGCTGTATCTAATCGATCCTTACTTATCTATCATGTTATTTGACGTTTCGATGGACTCCAGTAACTCTGATGTGAGATACGACGTTTTCTAACGCAGCAGAAGCTGGAAATAGTTTTAAACGAAACAACACGTATTAGCGTTGTTCCTGTGATGTATCTAATCGATCCTTACTCATCTATCATGTTATTTGACGTTTCGACGGACTCCAGTAACTCTGATGTGAGATACAAAGTTATCGGACGCAGCAGAAGCTGGAAATAGTTTTGAACGAAACAACACGTATTAGCGTTGTTCCTGTGCTGTATCTAATCGATCCTTACTTATCTATCATGTTATTTGACGTTTGGATGAACTCCAGTAACTCTAATGTGAGATACGAAATTTTCGGACGCAGCAGAAGCTGGAAATAGTTTTGAACGAAACAACACGTATTAGCGTCGTTCCTGTGATGTATCTAAACGATCCTTACTTATCTAACATGTTATTTGACGTTTGGATGGACTCCAGTAAGTCTGATGTGAGATACAAAGTTTTTGGACGCAGCAGGAGCTGGAAATAGTTTTAAACGAAGCAACACGTATTAGCGTTGTTCCTGTGATGTATCTAAAGGATCCTTACTTATCTAACATGTTATTTGACGTTTGGATGGACTCCAGTAAGTCTGATGTGAGATAAAAAGTTTTGCGACGCAGCAGGAGCTGGAAATAGTTTTAAACGAAACAACACGTATTAGCGTTTTTCCTGTGCTGTATCTAATCGATCCTTACTTATCTATCATGTTATTTGACGTTTCGATGGACTCCAGTAACTCTGATGTGAGATACGAAGTTTTCGGACGCAGCAGAAGCTGGAAATAGTTTTAAACGATACAACACGTATTAGCGTTGTTCCTGTGATGTATCTAATCGATCCTTACTCATCTATCATGTTAATTGACGTTTGGACGGACTCCAGTAACTCTGATGAGAGATTCAAAGTTCTCGGACGCAGTAGAAGCTGGAAATAGTTTTGAACGAAACAACACGTATTAGCGTTGTTCCTGTGATGTATCTAAACGATCCTTACTTATCTAACATGTTATTTGACGTTTGGATGGACTCCAGTAAGTCTGATGTGAGATACAAAGTTTTTGGACGCAGCAGGAGCTGGAAATAGTTTTAAACGAAACAACACGTATTAGCGTTGTTCCTGTGATGTATCTAAACGATCCTTACTCATCTATCATGTTATTTGACGTTTGGACAGACTCCAGTAACTCTGATGTGAGATACAAAGTTCTCGGACGCAGCAGGAGCTGGAAATAGTTTTAAACGAAACAACACGCATTAGCGTTGTTCCTGTGATGTATCTAATCGATCCTTACTCATTTATCATGTTATTTGGCGTTTCGATGGACTCCAGTAACTTTGATGTGAGATACGAAGTTCTCGGACGCAGCTGAAGCTGGAAATAGTTTCAAACGAAACAACAGGTATTAGCGTTGTTCCTGTGCTGTATCTAATCGATCCTTACTTATCTATCATGTTATTTGACGTTTCGATGGACTCCAGTAACTCTGATGTGAGCTACGAAGTTTTCGGACGCAGCAGAAGCTGGAAATAGTTTTAAACGAAACAACACGCATTAGCGATGTTCCTGTGATGTATCTAAACGATCCTTACTCATCTATCATGTTATTTGACGTTTGGACGGACTCCAGTAACTCTGATGTGAGATACAAAGTTCTCGGACGCAGCAGAAGCTGGAAATAGTTTTGAACGAAACAACACGTATTAGCGTTGTTCCTGTGATGTATCTAAACGATCCTTACTTATCTAACATGTTATTTGACGTTTGGATGGACTCCAGTAAGTCTGATGTGAGATACGAAGTTCTCGGACGCAGCTGAAGCTGGAAATAGTTTCAAACGAAACAACAGGTATTAGCGTTGTTCCTGTGCTGTATCTAATCGATCCTTACTTATCTATCATGTTATTTGACGTTTCGATGGACTCCAGTAACTCTGATGTGAGATACGACGTTTTCGGACGCAGCAGAAGCTGGAAAGAGTTTTGAACGAAACAACACGTATTAGCGTTGTTCCTGTGATGTATCTAAACGATCCTTACTTATCTAACATGTTATTTGACGTTTGGATGGACTCCAGTAAATCTGATGTGAGATACAAAGTTCTCGTACGCAGCAGAAGCTGGAAATAATTTTGAACGAAACAACACGTATTAGCGTTGTTCCTGTGCTGTATCTAATCGATCCTTACTCATATATCATGTTATTTGGCGTTTCGATGGACTCCAGTAGCTCTGATGTGAGATACGACGTTTTCGGACGCAGCAGAAGCTGGAAAGAGTTTTAAACGAAACAACACGCATTAGCGTTGTTCCTGTGATGTATCTAATCGATCCTTAGTTATCTATCATGTTATTTGACGTTTGGATGGACTCCAGTAAACCTGACGTGAGATACGATGTTCTCGGACGCAGCATAAGCTGGAAATAGTTTTAAACGAAACAACACGCATTAGCGTTGTTCCTGTGATGTA
This sequence comes from Prosopocoilus inquinatus, assembly GCA_036172665.1. Classification (NCBI taxonomy): domain Eukaryota; kingdom Metazoa; phylum Arthropoda; class Insecta; order Coleoptera; family Lucanidae; genus Prosopocoilus; species Prosopocoilus inquinatus. The sequence goes on along the minus strand of CM069871.1, from coordinate 44,755,388 downwards.
TCTAATCGATCCTTACTTATCTATCATGTTATTTGACGTTTGGATGGACTCCAGTAACCCTGACGTGAGATACGAAGTTCTCGGACGCAGCAGAAGCTGGAAATAGTTTTAAACGAAACAACACGTATTAGCGTTGTTCCTGTGATGTATCTAATCGATCCTTACTCATCTATCATGTTATTTGACGTTTGGACGGACTCCAGTAACTCTGATGATAGATTCAAAGTTCTCGGACGCAGTAGAAGCTGGAAATAGTTTTAAACGAAACAACACGTATTAGCGTTGTTCCTGTGCTGTATCTAATCGATCCTTACTCATATATCATGTTACTTGGCGTTTCGATGGACTCCAGTAGCTCTGATGTGAGATACGACGTTTTCGGACGCAGCAGAAGCTGGAAATAGTTTTAAACGAAACAACACGCATTAGCGTTGTTCCTGTGATGTATCTAATCGATCCTTACTCATCTATCATGTTATTTGACGTTTGGACGGACTCCAGTAACTCTGATGAAAGATTCAAAGTTCTCGGACGCAGCTGAAGCTGGAAATAGTTTTAAATGAAACAACACGTTTTAGCGTTGTTCCTGTGATGTATCTAATCGACCCTTACTCATCTATCATGTTATTTGGCGTTTCTTTGGACTCCAGTAGCTCTGATGTGAGATACGACGTTTTCGGACGCAGCAGGAGCTGGAAATAGTTTTAAACGAAACAACACGTATTAGCGTTGTTCCTGTGATGTATCTAATCGATCCTTACTCATCTATCATGTTATTTGACGTTTGGACGGACTCCAGTAACTCTGATGAGAGATTCAAAGTTCTCGGACGCAGTAGAAGCTGGAAATAGTTTCAAACGAAACAACACGTATTAGCGTTGTTCCTGTGCTGTATCTAATCGATCCTTACTCATCTATCATGTTATTTGGCGTTTCGATGGACTCCAGTAGCTCTGATGTGAGATACGACGTTTTCGGACGCAGCAGAAGCTGGAAATAGTTTTAAACGAAACAACACGCATTAGCGTTGTTCCTGTGATGTATCTAATCGATCCTTACTCATCTATCATGTTATTTGGCGTTTCGATGGACTCCAGTAACTTTGATGTGAGATACAAAGTTTTTGGACGCAGCAGGAGCTGGAAATAGTTTTAAACGAAACAACACGTATTAGCGTTGTTCCTGTGATGTATCTAAACGATCCTTACTCATCTATCATGTTATTTGACGTTTGGATGGACTCCAGTAAGTCTGATGTGAGATACAAAGTTTTTGGACACAGCAGGAGCTGGAAATAGTTTTAAACGAAACAACAAGTATTTGGACGCAGCAGGAGCTGGAAATAGTTTTAAACGAAACAACACGTATTAGCGTTGTTCCTGTGTTGTATCTAAACGATCCTTACTCATCTATCATGTTATTTGACGTTTGGACGGACTCCAGTAACTCTGATGTGAGATACAAAGTTCTCGGACGCAGCAGGAGCTGGAAATAGTTTTAAACAAAACAACACGTATTAGCGTTGTTCCTGTGCTATATCTAATCGATCCTTACTCATACATCATGTTACTTGGCGTTTCGATGGACTCCAGTAGCTCTGATGTGAGATACGACGTTTTCGGACGCAGCAGAAGCTGGAAATAGTTTTAAACGAAACAACACGCATTAGCGTTGTTCCTGTGATGTATCTATTCGATCCTTACTCATCTATCATGTTATTTGGCTTTTCGATGGACTCCAGTAACTTTGATGTGAGATACGAAGTTCTCGGACGCAGCTGAAGCTGGAAATAGTTTTAAATGAAACAACACGTATTAGCGTTGTTCCTGTGATGTATCTAATCGATCGTTACTCATCTATCATGTTATTTGGCGTTTCGATGGACTCCAGTAGCTCTGATGTGAGATACGACGTTTTCGGACGCAGCAGAAGCTGGAAATAGTTTTAAACGAAACAACACGTATTATCGTTGTTCCTGTGATGTATCTAATCGATCTTTACTCATCTATCATGTTATTTGGCGTTTCGATGGACTCCAGTAGCTCTGATGTGAGATACGACGTTTTCGGACGCAGCAGAAGCTGGAAATAGTTTTAAACGAAACAACACGCATTAGCGTTGTTCCTGTGATGTATCTAAACGATCCTTACTCATCTATCATGTTATTTGACGTTTGGACGGACTCCAGTAACTCTGATGTGAGATACAAAGTTCTCGGACACAGCAGAAGCTGGAAATAATTTTGAACGAAACAACACGTATTAGCGTTGTTCCTGTGCTGTATCTAATCGATCCTTACTTATCTATCATGTTATTTGACGTTTCGATGGACTCCAGTAACTCTGATGTGAGATACGAAGTTTTCGGACGCAGCAGAAGCTGGAAATAGTTTTAAACGAAACAACACGCATTAGCGATGTTCCTGTGATGTATCTAAACGATCCTTACTCATCTATCATGTTATTTGACGTTTGGACGGACTCCAGTAACTCTGATGTGAGATACAAAGTTCTCGGACGCAGCAGAAGCTGGAAATAATTTTGAACGAAACAACACGTATTAGCGTTGTTCCTGTGATGTATCTAAACGATCCTTACTTATCTAACATGTTATTTAACGTTTGGATGGACTCCAGTAAGTCTGATGTGAGATACAAAGTTTTTGGACGCAGCAGGAGCTGGAAATAGTTTTAAACGAAACAACACGTATTAGCGTTGTTCCTGTGCTGTATCTAATCGATCCTTACTTATCTATCATGTTATTTAACGTTTGGATGGACTCCAGTAACCCTGACTTGAGATACAAAGTTCTCGGACGCAGCGGAAGCTGGAAATAATTTTGAACGAAACAACACCTATTAGCGTTGTTCCTGTGATGTATCTAAACGATCCTTACTTATCTAACATGTTATTTGACGTTTGGATGGACTCCAGTAAGTCTGATGTGAGATACAAAGTTTTGGGACGCAGCAGGAGCTGGAAATAGTTTTAAACGAAACAACACGTATTAGCGTTGTTCCTGTGATGTATCTAATCGATCCTTACTCATCTATCATATTATTTGACGTTTGGATGGACTCCAGTAACTCTGATGAGAGATACAAAGATTTCGGACGCAGCAGAAACTGGAAATAGTTTTGAACGAAACAACACGCATTAGCGTTGTTCCTGTGTAGTATCTAATCGATCCTTACTCATCTATCATGTTATTTGGCTTTTCGATGGACTCCAGTAACTCTGATGTGAGATACGAAGTTTTCGGACGCATCAGAAGCTGGAAATAGTTTTAAACGAAACAACACGCATTAGCGATGTTCCTGTGATGTATCTAAACGATCCTTACTCATCTATCATGTTAATTGACGTTTGGACGGACTCCAGTAACTCTGATGAGAGATACAAAGTTCTCGGACGCAGTAGAAGCTGGAAATAGTTTTGACCGAAACAACACGCATTAGCGTTGTTCCTGTGATGTATCTAATCGATCCTTACTCATCTATAATGTTATTTGACGTTTGGATGTACTCTAGGAACTCTGATGTGAGATACAAAGTTTTTGGACACAGCAGGAGCTGGAAATAGTTTTAAACGAAACAACAAGTATTTGGACGCAGCAGGAGCTGGAAATAGTTTTAAACGAAACAACACGTATTAGCGTTGTTCCTGTGTTGTATCTAAACGATCCTTACTCATCTATCATGTTATTTGACGTTTGGACGGACTCCAGTAACTCTGATGTGAGATACAAAGTTCTCGTACGCAGCAGAAGCTGGAAATAATTTTGAACGAAACAACACGTATTAGCGTTGTTCCTGTGATGTATCTAAACGATCCTTACTTATCTAACATGTTATTTAACGTTTGGATGGACTCCAGTAAGTCTGATGTGAGATACAAAGTTTTTGGACGCAGCAGAAGCTGGAAATAGTTTTAAACGAAACAACACGTATTAGCGTTGTTCCTGTGATGTATCTAATCGATCCTTACTCATCTATCATGTTATTTGACGATTGGATGGACTCCAGTAACTCTGATGAGAGATACAAAGATTTCGGACGCAGCAGAAGCTGGAAATAGGTTTGAACGAAACAACACCTATTAGCGTTGTTCCTGTGATGTATCTAAACGATCCTTACTTATCTAACATGTTATTTGACGTTTGGATGGACTCCAGTAAGTCTGATGTGAGATACAAAGTTTTGGGACGCAGCAGGAGCTGGAAATAGTTTTAAACGAAACAACACGTATTAGCGTTGTTCCTGTGATGTATCTAATCGATCCTTACTCATCTATCATGTTATTTGACGTTTGGACGGACTCCAGTAACTCTGATGTGAGATTTAAAGTTCTCGGACGCAGTAGAAGCTGGAAATAGTTTTGAACGAAATAACACGTATTAGCGTTGTTCTTGTGATGTATCTAAACGATCCTTACTTATCTAACATGTTATTTGACGTTTGGATGGACTCCAGTAAGTCTGATGTGAGATACAAAGTTTTTGGACGCAGCAGGAGCTGGAAATAGTTTCAAACGAAACAACACGTATTAGCGTTGTTCCTGTGCTGTATCTAATCGATCCTTACTCATATATCATGTTACTTGGCGTTTCGATGGACTCCAGTAGCTCTGATGTGAGATACGACGTTTATGGACGCAGCAGAAGCTGGAAATAGTTTTAAACGAAACAACACGCATTAGCGTTGTTCCTGTGCTGTATCTAATCGATCCTTACTCATATATCATGTTATTTGGTGTTTCGATGGACTCCAGTAGCTCTGATGTGAGATACGACGTTTTCGGACGCAGCAGAAACTGGAAATAGTTTTGAACGAAACAACACGTATTAGCGTTGTTCCTGTGCTGTATCTAATCGATCCTTACTTATCTATCATGTTATTTGACGTTTGGATGAACTCCAGTAACTCTAATGTGAGATACGAAATTTTCGGACGCAGCAGAAGCTGGAAATAGTTTTGAACGAAACAACACGTATTAGCGTCGTTCCTGTGATGTATCTAAACGATCCTTACTTATCTAACATGTTATTTGACGTTTGGATGGACTCCAGTAAGTCTGATGTGAGATACAAAGTTTTTGGACGCAGCAGGAGCTGGAAATAGTTTTAAACGAAACAACACGTATTAGCGTTGTTCCTGTGCTGTATCTAATCGATCCTTACTCATATATCATGTTATTTGGCGTTTCGATGGACTCCAGTAGCTCTGATGAGAGATACAAAGATTTCGGACGCAGCAGAAGCTGGATATAGTTTTGAACGAAACAACACCTATTAGCGTTGTTCCTGTGATGTATCTAAACGATCCTTACTTATCTAACATGTTATTTGACGTTTGGATGGACTCCAGTAAGTCTGATGTGAGATACAAAGTTTTGGGACGCAGCAGGAGCTGGAAATAGTTTTAAACGAAACAACACGCATTAGCGTTGTTCCTGTGATGTATCTAATCGATCCTTACTTATCTATCATGTTATTTGACGTTTGGATGGACTCCAGTAAACCTGACGTGAGATACGATGTTCTCGGACGCAGCATAAGCTGGAAATAGTTTTAAAATAAACAACACGCATTAGCGTTGTTCCTGTGATGTATCTAATCGATCCTTACTTATCTATCATGTTATTTGACGTTTGGATGGACTCCAGTAACCCTGACGTGAGATACGAAGTTCTCGGACGCAGCAGAAGCTGGAAATAGTTTTAAACGAAACAACACGTATTAGCGTTGTTCCTGTGATGTATCTAATCGATCCTTACTCATCTATCATGTTATTTGACGTTTGGATGGACTCCAGTAACTCTGATGAGAGATACAAAGATTTCGGACGCAGCAGAAGCTGGATATAGTTTTGAACGAAACAACACCTATTAGCGTTGTTCCTGTGATGTATCTAAACGATCCTTACTTATCTAACATGTTATTTGACGTTTGGATGGACTCCAGTAAGTCTGATGTGAGATACAAAGTTTTGGGACGCAGCAGGAGCTGGAAATAGTTTTAAACGAAACAACAGGTATTAGCGTTGTTCCTGTGCTGTATCTAATCGATCCTTACCTATCTATCATGTTATTTGACGTTTCGATGGACTCCAGTAACTTTGATGTGAGATACGAAGTTCTCGGACGCAGCTGAAGCTGGAAATAGTTTCAAACGAAACAACAGGTATTAGCGTTGTTCCTGTGCTGTATCTAATCGATCCTTACTTATCTATCATGTTATTTGACGTTTCGATGGACTCCAGTAACTCTGATGTGAGCTACGAAGTTTTCGGACGCAGCAGAAGCTGGAAATAGTTTTAAACGAAACAACACGCATTAGCGATGTTCCTGTGATGTATCTAAACGATCCTTACTCATCTATCATGTTATTTGACGTTTGGACGGACTCCAGTAACTCTGATGTGAGATACAAAGTTCTCGGACGCAGCAGAAGCTGGAAATAGTTTTGAACGAAACAACACGTATTAGCGTTGTTCCTGTGATGTATCTAAACGATCCTTACTTATCTAACATGTTATTTGACGTTTGGATGGACTCCAATAAGTCTGATGTGAGATACAAAGTTTTTGGACGCAGCAGGAGCTGGAAATAGTTTTAAACGAAACAACACGTATTAGCGTTGTTCCTGTGCTGTATCTAATCGATCCTTACTTATCTATCATGTTATTTGACGTTTCGATGGACTCCAGTAACTCTGATGTGAGATACGACGTTTTCGGACGCAGCAGAATCTGGAAATAGTTTTAAACGAAACAACACGTATTAGCGATGTTCCTGTGATGTACCTAAACGATCCTAACTCATCTATCATGTTATTTGACGTTTGGACGGACTCCAGTAACTCTGATGTGAGATACAAAGTTCTCGTACGCAGCAGAAGCTGGAAATAATTTTGAACGAAACAACACGTATTAGCGTTGTTCCTGTGATGTATCTAAACGATCCTTACTTATCTAACATGTTATTTAACGTTTGGATGGACTCCAGTAAGTCTGATGTGAGATACAAAGTTTTTGGACGCAGCAGAAGCTGGAAATAGTTTTAAACGAAACAACACGTATTAGCGTTGTTCCTGTGATGTATCTAATCGATCCTTACTCATCTATCATGTTATTTGACGATTGGATGGACTCCAGTAACTCTGATGAGAGATACAAAGATTTCGGACGCAGCAGAAGCTGGAAATAGGTTTGAACGAAACAACACCTATTAGCGTTGTTCCTGTGATGTATCTAAACGATCCTTACTTATCTAACATGTTATTTGACGTTTGGATGGACTCCAGTAAGTCTGATGTGAGATACAAAGTTTTGGGACGCAGCAGGAGCTGGAAATAGTTTTAAACGAAACAACACGTATTAGCGTTGTTCCTGTGATGTATCTAATCGATCCTTACTCATCTATCATGTTATTTGACGTTTGGACGGACTCCAGTAACTCTGATGTGAGATTCAAAGTTCTCGGACGCAGTAGAAGCTGGAAATAGTTTTGAACGAAATAACACGTATTAGCGTTGTTCTTGTGATGTATCTAAACGATCCTTACTTATCTAACATGTTATTTGACGTTTGGATGGACTCCAGTAAGTCTGATGTGAGATACAAAGTTTTTGGACGCAGCAGGAGCTGGAAATAGTTTCAAACGAAACAACACGTATTAGCGTTGTTCCTGTGCTGTATCTAATCGATCCTTACTTATATATATCATGTTACTTGGCGTTTCGATGGACTCCAGTAGCTCTGATGTGAGATACGACGTTTATGGACGCAGCAGAAGCTGGAAATAGTTTTAAACGAAACAACACGCATTAGCGTTGTTCCTGTGCTGTATCTAATCGATCCTTACTCATATATCATGTTATTTGGTGTTTCGATGGACTCCAGTAGCTCTGATGTGAGATACGACATTTTCGGACGCAGCAGAAACTGGAAATAGTTTTGAACGAAACAACACGTATTAGCGTTGTTCCTGTGCTGTATCTAATCGATCCTTACTTATCTATCATGTTATTTGACGTTTGGATGAACTCCAGTAACTCTAATGTGAGATACGAAATTTTCGGACGCAGCAGAAGCTGGAAATAGTTTTGAACGAAACAACACGTATTAGCGTCGTTCCTGTGATGTATCTAAACGATCCTTACTTATCTAACATGTTATTTGACGTTTGGATGGACTCCAGTAAGTCTGATGTGAGATACAAAGTTTTTGGACGCAGCAGGAGCTGGAAATAGTTTTAAACGAAACAACACGTATTAGCGTTGTTCCTGTGCTGTATCTAATCGATCCTTACTCATATATCATGTTATTTGGCGTTTCGATGGACTCCAGTAGCTCTGATGTGAGATACGACGTTTTCGGACGCAGCAGAAGCTGGAAATAGTTTTAAACGAAACAACACGCATTAGCGTTGTTCCTGTGATGTATCTAATCGATCCTTACTTATCTATCATGTTATTTGACGTTTGGATGGACTCCAGTAAACCTGACGTGAGATACGATGTTCTCAGACGCAGCATAAGCTGGAAATAGTTTTAAACGAAACAACACGCATTAGCGTTGTTCCTGTGATGTATCTAATCGATCCTTACTCATCTATCATGTTATTTGACGTTTGGATGGACTCCAGTAACTCTCATGAGAGATACAAAGATTTCGGACGCAGCAGAAGCTGGATATAGTTTTGAACGAAACAACACCTATTAGCGTTGTTCCTGTGATGTATCTAAACGATCCTTACTTATCTAACATGTTATTTGACGTTTGGATGGACTCCAGTAAGTCTGATGTGAGATACAAAGTTTTGGGACGCTGCAGGATCTGGAAATAGTTTTAAACGAAACAACACGTATTAGCGTTGTTCCTGTGCTGTATCTAATCGATCCTTACTTATCTATCATGTTATTTGACGTTTCGATGGACTCCAGTAACTCTGATGTGAGATACGAAGTTTTCGGACGCAGCAGAAGCTGGAAATAGTTTTAAACGATACAACACGTATTAGCGTTGTTCCTGTGATGTATCTAATCGATCCTTACTCATCTATCATGTTATTTGACGTTTGGACGGACTCCAGTAACTCTGATGAGATATTCAAAGTTCTCGGACGCAGTAGAAGCTGGAAATAGTTTTTAACGAAACAACACGTATTAGCGTTGTTCCTGCGATGTATCTAAACGATCCTTACTTATCTAACATGTTATTTGACGTTTGGATGGACTCCAGTAAGTCTGATGTGAGATACAAAGTTTTTGGACGCAGCAGGAGCTGGAAATAGTTTTAAACGAAACAACACGTATTAGCGTTGTTCCTGTGATGTATCTAAACGATCCTTACTCATCTATCATGTTATTTGACGTTTCGATGGACTCCAGTAGCTCTGATGTGAGATACGACGTTTTCGAACGCAGCAGAAGCTGGAAATAGTTTTAAACGAAACAACACGCATTAGCGTTGTTCCTGTGATGTATCTAATCGATCCTTACTTATCTATCATGTTATTTGACGTTTGGATGGACTCCAGTAAACCTGACGTGAGATACGATGTTCTCGGACGCAGCATAAGCTGGAAATAGTTTTAAAATAAACAACACGCATTAGCGTTGTTCCTGTGATGTATCTAATCGATCCTTACTTATCTATCATGTTATTTGACGTTTGGATGGACTCCAGTAACCCTGACGTGAGATACGAAGTTCTCGGACGCAGCAGAAGCTGGAAATAGTTTTAAACGAAACAACACGTATTAGCGTTGTTCCTGTGATGTATCTAATCGATCCTTACTCATTTATCATGTTATTTGACGTTTGGATGGACTCCAGTAACTCTGATGAGAGATACAAAGATTTCGGACGCAGCAGAAGCTGGATATAGTTTTGAACGAAACAACACCTATTAGCGTTGTTCCTGTGATGTATCTAAACGATCCTTACTTATCTAACATGTTATTTGACGTTTGGATGGACTCCAGTAAGTCTGATGTGAGATACAAAGTTTTGGGAGGCAGCAGGAGCTGGAAATAGTTTTAAACGAAACAACAGGTATTAGCGTTGTTCCTGTGCTGTATCTAATCGATCCTTACCTATCTATCATGTTATTTGACGTTTCGATGGACTCCAGTAACTTTGATGTGAGATACGAAGTTCTCGGACGCAGCTGAAGCTGGAAATAGTTTCAAACGAAACAACAGGTATTAGCGTTGTTCCTGTGATGTATCTAAACGATACTTACTCATCTATCATGTTATTTGACGTTTGGACGGACTCCAGTAACTCTGATGTGAGATACAAAGTTCTCGGACGCAGCAGAAGCTGGAAATAATTTTGAACGAAACAACACGCATTAGCGTTGTTCCTGTGATGTATCTAAACGATCATTACTTATCTAACATGTTATTTAACGTTTGGATGGACTCCAGTAAGTCTGATGTGAGATACAAAGTTTTTGGACGCAGCAGGAGCTGGAAATAGTTTTAAACGAAACAACACGTATTAGCGTTGTTCCTGTGCTGTATCTAATCGATCCTTACTTATCTATCATGTTATTTGACGTTTCGATGGACTCCAGTAACTCTGATGTGAGATACGACGTTTTCGGACGCAGCAGAAGCTGGAAATAGTTTTAAACGAAACAACACGTATTAGCGTTGTTCCTGTGATGTACCTAAACGATCCTTACTCATCTATCATGTTATTTGACGTTTGGACGGACTCCAGTAACTCTGATGTGAGATACAAAGTTCTCGTACGCAGCAGAAGCTGGAAATAATTTTGAACGAAACAACACGTATTAGCGTTGTTCCTGTGATGTATCTAAACGATCCTTACTTATCTAACATGTTATTTAACGTTTGGATGGACTCCAGTAAGTCTGATGTGAGATACAAAGTTTTTGGACGCAGCAGAAGCTGGAAATAGTTTTAAACGAAACAACACGTATTAGCGTTGTTCCTGTGATGTATCTAATCGATCCTTACTCATCTATCATGTTATTTGACGATTGGATGGACTCCAGTAACTCTGATGAGAGATACAAAGATTTCGGACGCAGCAGAAGCTGGAAATAGGTTTGAACGAAACAACACCTATTAGCGTTGTTCCTGTGATGTATCTAAACGATCCTTACTTATCTAACATGTTATTTGACGTTTGGATGGACTCCAGTAAGTCTGATGTTAGATACAAAGTTTTGGGACGCAGCAGGAGCTGGAAATAGTTTTAAACGAAACAACACGTATTAGCGTTGTTCCTGTGATGTATCTAAACGATCCTTACTCATCTATCATGTTAATTGACGTTTGGACGGACTCCAGTAACTCTGATGTGAGATACAAAGTTCTCGGACGCAGCAGAAGCTGGAAATAATTTTGAACGAAACAACACCTATTAGCGTTGTTCCTGTGATGTATCTAAAGGATCCTTACTTATCTAACATGTTATTTGACGTTTGGATGGACTCCAGTAAGTCTGATGTGAGATAAAAAGTTTTGCGACGCAGCAGGAGCTGGAAATAGTTTTAAACGAAACAACACGTATTAGCGTTTTTCCTGTGCTGTATCTAATCGATCCTTACCTATCTATCATGTTATTTGACGTTTCGATGGACTCCAGTAACTTTGATGTGAGATACGAAGTTCTCGGACGCAGCTGAAGCTGGAAATAGTTTCAAACGAAACAACAGGTATTAGCGTTGTTCCTGTGATGTATCTAAACGATACTTACTCATCTATCATGTTATTTGACGTTTGGACGGACTCCAGTAACTCTGATGTGAGATACAAAGTTCTCGGACGCAGCAGAAGCTGGAAATAATTTTGAACGAAACAACACGCATTAGCGTTGTTCCTGTGATGTATCTAAACGATCATTACTTATCTAACATGTTATTTAACGTTTGGATGGACTCCAGTAAGTCTGATGTGAGATACAAAGTTTTTGGACGCAGCAGGAGCTGGAAATAGTTTTAAACGAAACAACACGTATTAGCGTTGTTCCTGTGCTGTATCTAATCGATCCTTACTTATCTATCATGTTATTTGACGTTTCGATGGACTCCAGTAACTCTGATGTGAGATACGACGTTTTCGGACGCAGCAGAAGCTGGAAATAGTTTTAAACGAAACAACACGTATTAGCGTTGTTCCTGTGATGTACCTAAACGATCCTTACTCATCTATCATGTTATTTGACGTTTGGACGGACTCCAGTAACTCTGATGTGAGATACAAAGTTCTCGTACGCAGCAGAAGCTGGAAATAATTTTGAACGAAACAACACGTATTAGCGTTGTTCCTGTGATGTATCTAAACGATCCTTACTTATCTAACATGTTATTTAACGTTTGGATGGACTCCAGTAAGTCTGATGTGAGATACAAAGTTTTTGGACGCAGCAGAAGCTGGAAATAGTTTTAAACGAAACAACACGTATTAGCGTTGTTCCTGTGATGTATCTAATCGATCCTTACTCATCTATCATGTTATTTGACGATTGGATGGACTCCAGTAACTCTGATGAGAGATACAAAGATTTCGGACGCAGCAGAAGCTGGAAATAGGTTTGAACGAAACAACACCTATTAGCGTTGTTCCTGTGATGTATCTAAACGATCCTTACTTATCTAACATGTTATTTGACGTTTGGATGGACTCCAGTAAGTCTGATGTGAGATACAAAGTTTTGGGACGCAGCAGGAGCTGGAAATAGTTTTAAACGAAACAACACGTATTAGCGTTGTTCCTGTGATGTATCTAATCGATCCTTACTCATCTATCATGTTATTTGACGTTTGGACGGACTCCAGTAACTCTGATGTGAGATTCAAAGTTCTCGGACGCAGTAGAAGCTGGAAATAGTTTTGAACGAAACAACACGTATTAGCGTCGTTCCTGTGATGTATCTAAACGATCCTTACTTATCTAACATGTTATTTGACGTTTGGATGGACTCCAGTAAGTCTGATGTGAGATACAAAGTTTTTGGACGCAGCAGGAGCTGGAAATAGTTTTAAACGAAACAACACGTATTAGCGTTGTTCCTGTGCTGTATCTAATCGATCCTTACTCATATATCATGTTATTTGGCGTTTCGATGGACTCCAGTAGCTCTGATGTGAGATACGACGTTTTCGGACGCAGCAGAAGCTGGAAATAGTTTTAAACGAAACAACACGCATTAGCGTTGTTCCTGTGATGTATCTAATCGATCCTTACTTATCTATCATGTTATTTGACGTTTGGATGGACTCCAGTAAACCTGACGTGAGATACGATGTTCTCAGACGCAGCATAAGCTGGAAATAGTTTTAAACGAAACAACACGCATTAGCGTTGTTCCTGTGATGTATCTAATCGATCCTTACTCATCTATCATGTTATTTGACGTTTGGATGGACTCCAGTAACTCTCATGAGAGATACAAAGATTTCGGACGCAGCAGAAGCTGGATATAGTTTTGAACGAAACAACACCTATTAGCGTTGTTCCTGTGATGTATCTAAACGATCCTTACTTATCTAACATGTTATTTGACGTTTGGATGGACTCCAGTAAGTCTGATGTGAGATACAAAGTTTTGGGACGCTGCAGGATCTGGAAATAGTTTTAAACGAAACAACACGTATTAGCGTTGTTCCTGTGCTGTATCTAATCGATCCTTACTTATCTATCATGTTATTTGACGTTTCGATGGACTCCAGTAACTCTGATGTGAGATACGAAGTTTTCGGACGCAGCAGAAGCTGGAAATAGTTTTAAACGATACAACACGTATTAGCGTTGTTCCTGTGATGTATCTAATCGATCCTTACTCATCTATCATGTTATTTGACGTTTGGACGGACTCCAGTAACTCTGATGAGATATTCAAAGTTCTCGGACGCAGTAGAAGCTGGAAATAGTTTTTAACGAAACAACACGTATTAGCGTTGTTCCTGCGATGTATCTAAACGATCCTTACTTATCTAACATGTTATTTGACGTTTGGATGGACTCCAGTAAGTCTGATGTGAGATACAAAGTTTTTGGACGCAGCAGGAGCTGGAAATAGTTTTAAACGAAACAACACGTATTAGCGTTGTTCCTGTGATGTATCTAAACGATCCTTACTCATCTATCATGTTATTTGACGTTTCGATGGACTCCAGTAGCTCTGATGTGAGATACGACGTTTTCGAACGCAGCAGAAGCTGGAAATAGTTTTAAACGAAACAACACGCATTAGCGTTGTTCCTGTGATGTATCTAATCGATCCTTACTTATCTATCATGTTATTTGACGTTTGGATGGACTCCAGTAAACCTGACGTGAGATACGATGTTCTCGGACGCAGCATAAGCTGGAAATAGTTTTAAAATAAACAACACGCATTAGCGTTGTTCCTGTGATGTATCTAATCGATCCTTACTTATCTATCATGTTATTTGACGTTTGGATGGACTCCAGTAACCCTGACGTGAGATACGAAGTTCTCGGACGCAGCAGAAGCTGGAAATAGTTTTAAACGAAACAACACGTATTAGCGTTGTTCCTGTGATGTATCTAATCGATCCTTACTCATTTATCATGTTATTTGACGTTTGGATGGACTCCAGTAACTCTGATGAGAGATACAAAGATTTCGGACGCAGCAGAAGCTGGATATAGTTTTGAACGAAACAACACCTATTAGCGTTGTTCCTGTGATGTATCTAAACGATCCTTACTTATCTAACATGTTATTTGACGTTTGGATGGACTCCAGTAAGTCTGATGTGAGATACAAAGTTTTGGGAGGCAGCAGGAGCTGGAAATAGTTTTAAACGAAACAACAGGTATTAGCGTTGTTCCTGTGCTGTATCTAATCGATCCTTACCTATCTATCATGTTATTTGACGTTTCGATGGACTCCAGTAACTTTGATGTGAGATACGAAGTTCTCGGACGCAGCTGAAGCTGGAAATAGTTTCAAACGAAACAACAGGTATTAGCGTTGTTCCTGTGATGTATCTAAACGATACTTACTCATCTATCATGTTATTTGACGTTTGGACGGACTCCAGTAACTCTGATGTGAGATACAAAGTTCTCGGACGCAGCAGAAGCTGGAAATAATTTTGAACGAAACAACACGCATTAGCGTTGTTCCTGTGATGTATCTAAACGATCATTACTTATCTAACATGTTATTTAACGTTTGGATGGACTCCAGTAAGTCTGATGTGAGATACAAAGTTTTTGGACGCAGCAGGAGCTGGAAATAGTTTTAAACGAAACAACACGTATTAGCGTTGTTCCTGTGCTGTATCTAATCGATCCTTACTTATCTATCATGTTATTTGACGTTTCGATGGACTCCAGTAACTCTGATGTGAGATACGACGTTTTCGGACGCAGCAGAAGCTGGAAATAGTTTTAAACGAAACAACACGTATTAGCGTTGTTCCTGTGATGTACCTAAACGATCCTTACTCATCTATCATGTTATTTGACGTTTGGACGGACTCCAGTAACTCTGATGTGAGATACAAAGTTCTCGTACGCAGCAGAAGCTGGAAATAATTTTGAACGAAACAACACGTATTAGCGTTGTTCCTGTGATGTATCTAAACGATCCTTACTTATCTAACATGTTATTTAACGTTTGGATGGACTCCAGTAAGTCTGATGTGAGATACAAAGTTTTTGGACGCAGCAGAAGCTGGAAATAGTTTTAAACGAAACAACACGTATTAGCGTTGTTCCTGTGATGTATCTAATCGATCCTTACTCATCTATCATGTTATTTGACGATTGGATGGACTCCAGTAACTCTGATGAGAGATACAAAGATTTCGGACGCAGCAGAAGCTGGAAATAGGTTTGAACGAAACAACACCTATTAGCGTTGTTCCTGTGATGTATCTAAACGATCCTTACTTATCTAACATGTTATTTGACGTTTGGATGGACTCCAGTAAGTCTGATGTTAGATACAAAGTTTTGGGACGCAGCAGGAGCTGGAAATAGTTTTAAACGAAACAACACGTATTAGCGTTGTTCCTGTGATGTATCTAAACGATCCTTACTCATCTATCATGTTAATTGACGTTTGGACGGACTCCAGTAACTCTGATGTGAGATACAAAGTTCTCGGACGCAGCAGAAGCTGGAAATAATTTTGAACGAAACAACACCTATTAGCGTTGTTCCTGTGATGTATCTAAAGGATCCTTACTTATCTAACATGTTATTTGACGTTTGGATGGACTCCAGTAACTCTGATGTGAGCTACGAAGTTTTCGGACGCAGCAGAAGCTGGAAATAGTTTTAAACGAAACAACACGCATTAGCGATGTTCCTGTGATGTATCTAAACGATCCTTACTCATCTATCATGTTATTTGACGTTTGGACGGACTCCAGTAACTCTGATGTGAGATACAAAGTTCTCGGACGCAGCAGAAGCTGGAAATAGTTTTGAACGAAACAACACGTATTAGCGTTGTTCCTGTGATGTATCTAAACGATCCTTACTTATCTAACATGTTATTTGACGTTTGGATGGACTCCAATAAGTCTGATGTGAGATACAAAGTTTTTGGACGCAGCAGGAGCTGGAAAT
Organism: Prosopocoilus inquinatus; assembly: GCA_036172665.1. NCBI lineage: Eukaryota > Metazoa > Arthropoda > Insecta > Coleoptera > Lucanidae > Prosopocoilus > Prosopocoilus inquinatus. Next base: position 44,738,796 of record CM069871.1, on the reverse strand, counting down.
AGTTTTAAACGAAACAACACGTATTAGCGTTGTTCCTGTGCTGTATCTAATCGATCCTTACTTATCTATCATGTTATTTGACGTTTCGATGGACTCCAGTAACTCTGATGTGAGATACGACGTTTTCGGACGCAGCAGAATCTGGAAATAGTTTTAAACGAAACAACACGTATTAGCGATGTTCCTGTGATGTACCTAAACGATCCTAACTCATCTATCATGTTATTTGACGTTTGGACGGACTCCAGTAACTCTGATGTGAGATACAAAGTTCTCGTACGCAGCAGAAGCTGGAAATAATTTTGAACGAAACAACACGTATTAGCGTTGTTCCTGTGATGTATCTAAACGATCCTTACTTATCTAACATGTTATTTAACGTTTGGATGGACTCCAGTAAGTCTGATGTGAGATACAAAGTTTTTGGACGCAGCAGAAGCTGGAAATAGTTTTAAACGAAACAACACGTATTAGCGTTGTTCCTGTGATGTATCTAATCGATCCTTACTTATCTATCATGTTATTTGACGTTTGGATGGACTCCAGTAAACCTGACGTGAGATACGATGTTCTCGGACGCAGCATAAGCTGGAAATAGTTTTAAAATAAACAACACGCATTAGCGTTGTTCCTGTGATGTATCTAATCGATCCTTACTTATCTATCATGTTATTTGACGTTTGGATGGACTCCAGTAACCCTGACGTGAGATTCAAAGTTCTCGGACGCAGTAGAAGCTGGAAATAGTTTTAAACGAAACAACACGTATTAGCGTTGTTCCTGTGATGTATCTAAACGATCCTTACTCATCTATCATGTTATTTGACGTTTCGATGGACTCCAGTAGCTCTGATGTGAGATACGACGTTTTCGAACGCAGCAGAAGCTGGAAATAGTTTTAAACGAAACAACACGCATTAGCGTTGTTCCTGTGATGTATCTAATCGATCCTTACTTATCTATCATGTTATTTGACGTTTGGATGGACTCCAGTAAACCTGACGTGAGATACGATGTTCTCGGACGCAGCATAAGCTGGAAATAGTTTTAAAATAAACAACACGCATTAGCGTTGTTCCTGTGATGTATCTAATCGATCCTTACTTATCTATCATGTTATTTGACGTTTGGATGGACTCCAGTAACCCTGACGTGAGATACGAAGTTCTCGGACGCAGCAGAAGCTGGAAATAGTTTTAAACGAAACAACACGTATTAGCGTTGTTCCTGTGATGTATCTAATCGATCCTTACTCATTTATCATGTTATTTGACGTTTGGATGGACTCCAGTAACTCTGATGAGAGATACAAAGATTTCGGACGCAGCAGAAGCTGGATATAGTTTTGAACGAAACAACACCTATTAGCGTTGTTCCTGTGATGTATCTAAACGATCCTTACTTATCTAACATGTTATTTGACGTTTGGATGGACTCCAGTAAGTCTGATGTGAGATACAAAGTTTTGGGAGGCAGCAGGAGCTGGAAATAGTTTTAAACGAAACAACAGGTATTAGCGTTGTTCCTGTGCTGTATCTAATCGATCCTTACCTATCTATCATGTTATTTGACGTTTCGATGGACTCCAGTAACTTTGATGTGAGATACGAAGTTCTCGGACGCAGCTGAAGCTGGAAATAGTTTCAAACGAAACAACAGGTATTAGCGTTGTTCCTGTGATGTATCTAAACGATACTTACTCATCTATCATGTTATTTGACGTTTGGACGGACTCCAGTAACTCTGATGTGAGATACAAAGTTCTCGGACGCAGCAGAAGCTGGAAATAATTTTGAACGAAACAACACGCATTAGCGTTGTTCCTGTGATGTATCTAAACGATCATTACTTATCTAACATGTTATTTAACGTTTGGATGGACTCCAGTAAGTCTGATGTGAGATACAAAGTTTTTGGACGCAGCAGGAGCTGGAAATAGTTTTAAACGAAACAACACGTATTAGCGTTGTTCCTGTGCTGTATCTAATCGATCCTTACTTATCTATCATGTTATTTGACGTTTCGATGGACTCCAGTAACTCTGATGTGAGATACGACGTTTTCGGACGCAGCAGAAGCTGGAAATAGTTTTAAACGAAACAACACGTATTAGCGTTGTTCCTGTGATGTACCTAAACGATCCTTACTCATCTATCATGTTATTTGACGTTTGGACGGACTCCAGTAACTCTGATGTGAGATACAAAGTTCTCGTACGCAGCAGAAGCTGGAAATAATTTTGAACGAAACAACACGTATTAGCGTTGTTCCTGTGATGTATCTAAACGATCCTTACTTATCTAACATGTTATTTAACGTTTGGATGGACTCCAGTAAGTCTGATGTGAGATACAAAGTTTTTGGACGCAGCAGAAGCTGGAAATAGTTTTAAACGAAACAACACGTATTAGCGTTGTTCCTGTGATGTATCTAATCGATCCTTACTCATCTATCATGTTATTTGACGATTGGATGGACTCCAGTAACTCTGATGAGAGATACAAAGATTTCGGACGCAGCAGAAGCTGGAAATAGGTTTGAACGAAACAACACCTATTAGCGTTGTTCCTGTGATGTATCTAAACGATCCTTACTTATCTAACATGTTATTTGACGTTTGGATGGACTCCAGTAAGTCTGATGTTAGATACAAAGTTTTGGGACGCAGCAGGAGCTGGAAATAGTTTTAAACGAAACAACACGTATTAGCGTTGTTCCTGTGATGTATCTAAACGATCCTTACTCATCTATCATGTTAATTGACGTTTGGACGGACTCCAGTAACTCTGATGTGAGATACAAAGTTCTCGGACGCAGCAGAAGCTGGAAATAATTTTGAACGAAACAACACCTATTAGCGTTGTTCCTGTGATGTATCTAAAGGATCCTTACTTATCTAACATGTTATTTGACGTTTGGATGGACTCCAGTAAGTCTGATGTGAGATAAAAAGTTTTGCGACGCAGCAGGAGCTGGAAATAGTTTTAAACGAAACAACACGTATTAGCGTTTTTCCTGTGCTGTATCTAATCGATCCTTACCTATCTATCATGTTATTTGACGTTTCGATGGACTCCAGTAACTTTGATGTGAGATACGAAGTTCTCGGACGCAGCTGAAGCTGGAAATAGTTTCAAACGAAACAACAGGTATTAGCGTTGTTCCTGTGATGTATCTAAACGATACTTACTCATCTATCATGTTATTTGACGTTTGGACGGACTCCAGTAACTCTGATGTGAGATACAAAGTTCTCGGACGCAGCAGAAGCTGGAAATAATTTTGAACGAAACAACACGCATTAGCGTTGTTCCTGTGATGTATCTAAACGATCATTACTTATCTAACATGTTATTTAACGTTTGGATGGACTCCAGTAAGTCTGATGTGAGATACAAAGTTTTTGGACGCAGCAGGAGCTGGAAATAGTTTTAAACGAAACAACACGTATTAGCGTTGTTCCTGTGCTGTATCTAATCGATCCTTACTTATCTATCATGTTATTTGACGTTTCGATGGACTCCAGTAACTCTGATGTGAGATACGACGTTTTCGGACGCAGCAGAAGCTGGAAATAGTTTTAAACGAAACAACACGTATTAGCGTTGTTCCTGTGATGTACCTAAACGATCCTTACTCATCTATCATGTTATTTGACGTTTGGACGGACTCCAGTAACTCTGATGTGAGATACAAAGTTCTCGTACGCAGCAGAAGCTGGAAATAATTTTGAACGAAACAACACGTATTAGCGTTGTTCCTGTGATGTATCTAAACGATCCTTACTTATCTAACATGTTATTTAACGTTTGGATGGACTCCAGTAAGTCTGATGTGAGATACAAAGTTTTTGGACGCAGCAGAAGCTGGAAATAGTTTTAAACGAAACAACACGTATTAGCGTTGTTCCTGTGATGTATCTAATCGATCCTTACTCATCTATCATGTTATTTGACGATTGGATGGACTCCAGTAACTCTGATGAGAGATACAAAGATTTCGGACGCAGCAGAAGCTGGAAATAGGTTTGAACGAAACAACACCTATTAGCGTTGTTCCTGTGATGTATCTAAACGATCCTTACTTATCTAACATGTTATTTGACGTTTGGATGGACTCCAGTAAGTCTGATGTGAGATACAAAGTTTTGGGACGCAGCAGGAGCTGGAAATAGTTTTAAACGAAACAACACGTATTAGCGTTGTTCCTGTGATGTATCTAATCGATCCTTACTCATCTATCATGTTATTTGACGTTTGGACGGACTCCAGTAACTCTGATGTGAGATTCAAAGTTCTCGGACGCAGTAGAAGCTGGAAATAGTTTTGAACGAAATAACACGTATTAGCGTTGTTCTTGTGATGTATCTAAACGATCCTTACTTATCTAACATGTTATTTGACGTTTGGATGGACTCCAGTAAGTCTGATGTGAGATACAAAGTTTTTGGACGCAGCAGGAGCTGGAAATAGTTTCAAACGAAACAACACGTATTAGCGTTGTTCCTGTGCTGTATCTAATCGATCCTTACTCATATATCATGTTACTTGGCGTTTCGATGGACTCCAGTAGCTCTGATGTGAGATACGACGTTTATGGACGCAGCAGAAGCTGGAAATAGTTTTAAACGAAACAACACGCATTAGCGTTGTTCCTGTGCTGTATCTAATCGATCCTTACTCATATATCATGTTATTTGGTGTTTCGATGGACTCCAGTAACTCTGATGAGAGATACAAAGATTTCGGACGCAGCAGAAGCTGGATATAGTTTTGAACGAAACAACACCTATTAGCGTTGTTCCTGTGATGTATCTAAACGATCCTTACTTATCTAACATGTTATTTGACGTTTGGATGGACTCCAGTAAGTCTGATGTGAGATACAAAGTTTTGGGACGCAGCAGGAGCTGGAAATAGTTTTAAACGAAACAACAGGTATTAGCGTTGTTCCTGTGCTGTATCTAATCGATCCTTACCTATCTATCATGTTATTTGACGTTTCGATGGACTCCAGTAACTTTGATGTGAGATACGAAGTTCTCGGACGCAGCTGAAGCTGGAAATAGTTTCAAACGAAACAACAGGTATTAGCGTTGTTCCTGTGATGTATCTAAACGATACTTACTCATCTATCATGTTATTTGACGTTTGGACGGACTCCAGTAACTCTGATGTGAGATACAAAGTTCTCGGACGCAGCAGAAGCTGGAAATAATTTTGAACGAAACAACACGCATTAGCGTTGTTCCTGTGATGTATCTAAACGATCATTACTTATCTAACATGTTATTTAACGTTTGGATGGACTCCAGTAAGTCTGATGTGAGATACAAAGTTTTTGGACGCAGCAGGAGCTGGAAATAGTTTTAAACGAAACAACACGTATTAGCGTTGTTCCTGTGCTGTATCTAATCGATCCTTACTTATCTATCATGTTATTTGACGTTTCGATGGACTCCAGTAACTCTGATGTGAGATACGACGTTTTCTAACGCAGCAGAAGCTGGAAATAGTTTTAAACGAAACAACACGTATTAGCGTTGTTCCTGTGATGTATCTAATCGATCCTTACTTTTCTATCATGTTATTTGACGTTTGGATGGACTCCAGTAACCCTGACGTGAGATACGAAGTTCTCGGACGTAGCAGAAGCTGGAAATAGTTTTAAACGAAACAACACGTATTAGCGTTGTTCCTGTGATGTATCTAATCGATCCTTACTCATCTATCATGTTATTTGACGTTTCGACGGACTCCAGTAACTCTGATGTGAGATACAAAGTTATCGGACGCAGCAGAAGCTGGAAATAGTTTTGAACGAAACAACACGTATTAGCGTTGTTCCTGTGCTGTATCTAATCGATCCTTACTTATCTATCATGTTATTTGACGTTTGGATGAACTCCAGTAACTCTAATGTGAGATACGAAATTTTCGGACGCAGCAGAAGCTGGAAATAGTTTTGAACGAAACAACACGTATTAGCGTCGTTCCTGTGATGTATCTAAACGATCCTTACTTATCTAACATGTTAGTTGACGTTTGGATGGACTCCAGTAAGTCTGATGTGAGATACAAAGTTTTTGGACGCAGCAGGAGCTGGAAATAGTTTTAAACGAAGCAACACGTATTAGCGTTGTTCCTGTGATGTATCTAAAGGATCCTTACTTATCTAACATGTTATTTGACGTTTGGATGGACTCCAGTAAGTCTGATGTGAGATAAAAAGTTTTGCGACGCAGCAGGAGCTGGAAATAGTTTTAAACGAAACAACACGTATTAGCGTTTTTCCTGTGCTGTATCTAATCGATCCTTACTTATCTATCATGTTATTTGACGTTTCGATGGACTCCAGTAACTCTGATGTGAGATACGAAGTTTTCGGACGCAGCAGAAGCTGGAAATAGTTTTAAACGATACAACACGTATTAGCGTTGTTCCTGTGATGTATCTAATCGATCCTTACTCATCTATCATGTTAATTGACGTTTGGACGGACTCCAGTAACTCTGATGAGAGATTCAAAGTTCTCGGACGCAGTAGAAGCTGGAAATAGTTTTGAACGAAACAACACGTATTAGCGTTGTTCCTGTGATGTATCTAAACGATCCTTACTTATCTAACATGTTATTTGACGTTTGGATGGACTCCAGTAAGTCTGATGTGAGATACAAAGTTTTGGGACGCAGCAGGAGCTGGAAATAGTTTTAAACGAAACAACACGTATTAGCGTTGTTCCTGTGATGTATCTAATCGATCCTTACTCATCTATCATGTTATTTGACGTTTGGACGGACTCCAGTAACTCTGATGTGAGATTCAAAGTTCTCGGACGCAGTAGAAGCTGGAAATAGTTTTGAACGAAATAACACGTATTAGCGTTGTTCTTGTGATGTATCTAAACGATCCTTACTTATCTAACATGTTATTTGACGTTTGGATGGACTCCAGTAAGTCTGATGTGAGATACAAAGTTTTTGGACGCAGCAGGAGCTGGAAATAGTTTCAAACGAAACAACACGTATTAGCGTTGTTCCTGTGCTGTATCTAATCGATCCTTACTCATATATCATGTTACTTGGCGTTTCGATGGACTCCAGTAGCTCTGATGTGAGATACGACGTTTATGGACGCAGCAGAAGCTGGAAATAGTTTTAAACGAAACAACACGCATTAGCGTTGTTCCTGTGCTGTATCTAATCGATCCTTACTCATATATCATGTTATTTGGTGTTTCGATGGACTCCAGTAACTCTGATGAGAGATACAAAGATTTCGGACGCAGCAGAAGCTGGATATAGTTTTGAACGAAACAACACCTATTAGCGTTGTTCCTGTGATGTATCTAAACGATCCTTACTTATCTAACATGTTATTTGACGTTTGGATGGACTCCAGTAAGTCTGATGTGAGATACAAAGTTTTGGGACGCAGCAGGAGCTGGAAATAGTTTTAAACGAAACAACAGGTATTAGCGTTGTTCCTGTGCTGTATCTAATCGATCCTTACCTATCTATCATGTTATTTGACGTTTCGATGGACTCCAGTAACTTTGATGTGAGATACGAAGTTCTCGGACGCAGCTGAAGCTGGAAATAGTTTCAAACGAAACAACAGGTATTAGCGTTGTTCCTGTGATGTATCTAAACGATACTTACTCATCTATCATGTTATTTGACGTTTGGACGGACTCCAGTAACTCTGATGTGAGATACAAAGTTCTCGGACGCAGCAGAAGCTGGAAATAATTTTGAACGAAACAACACGCATTAGCGTTGTTCCTGTGATGTATCTAAACGATCATTACTTATCTAACATGTTATTTAACGTTTGGATGGACTCCAGTAAGTCTGATGTGAGATACAAAGTTTTTGGACGCAGCAGGAGCTGGAAATAGTTTTAAACGAAACAACACGTTTTAGCGTTGTTCCTGTGCTGTATCTAATCGATCCTTACTTATCTATCATGTTATTTGACGTTTCGATGGACTCCAGTAACTCTGATGTGAGATACGACGTTTTCTAACGCAGCAGAAGCTGGAAATAGTTTTAAACGAAACAACACGTATTAGCGTTGTTCCTGTGATGTATCTAATCGATCCTTACTTTTCTATCATGTTATTTGACGTTTGGATGGACTCCAGTAACCCTGACGTGAGATACGAAGTTCTCGGACGTAGCAGAAGCTGGAAATAGTTTTAAACGAAACAACACGTATTAGCGTTGTTCCTGTGATGTATCTAATCGATCCTTACTCATCTATCATGTTATTTGACGTTTCGACGGACTCCAGTAACTCTGATGTGAGATACAAAGTTATCGGACGCAGCAGAAGCTGGAAATAGTTTTGAACGAAACAACACGTATTAGCGTTGTTCCTGTGCTGTATCAAATCGATCCTTACTTATCTATCATGTTATTTGACGTTTGGATGAACTCCAGTAACTCTAATGTGAGATACGAAATTTTCGGACGCAGCAGAAGCTGGAAATAGTTTTGAACGAAACAACACGTATTAGCGTCGTTCCTGTGATGTATCTAAACGATCCTTACTTATCTAACATGTTATTTGACGTTTGGATGGACTCCAGTAAGTCTGATGTGAGATACAAAGTTTTTGGACGCAGCAGGAGCTGGAAATAGTTTTAAACGAAGCAACACGTATTAGCGTTGTTCCTGTGATGTATCTAAAGGATCCTTACTTATCTAACATGTTATTTGACGTTTGGATGGACTCCAGTAAGTCTGATGTGAGATAAAAAGTTTTGCGACGCAGCAGGAGCTGGAAATAGTTTTAAACGAAACAACACGTATTAGCGTTTTTCCTGTGCTGTATCTAATCGATCCTTACTTATCTATCATGTTATTTGACGTTTCGATGGACTCCAGTAACTCTGATGTGAGATACGAAGTTTTCGGACGCAGCAGAAGCTGGAAATAGTTTTAAACGATACAACACGTATTAGCGTTGTTCCTGTGATGTATCTAATCGATCCTTACTCATCTATCATGTTAATTGACGTTTGGACGGACTCCAGTAACTCTGATGAGAGATTCAAAGTTCTCGGACGCAGTAGAAGCTGGAAATAGTTTTGAACGAAACAACACGTATTAGCGTTGTTCCTGTGATGTATCTAAACGATCCTTACTTATCTAACATGTTATTTGACGTTTGGATGGACTCCAGTAAGTCTGATGTGAGATACAAAGTTTTTGGACGCAGCAGGAGCTGGAAATAGTTTTAAACGAAACAACACGTATTAGCGTTGTTCCTGTGATGTATCTAAACGATCCTTACTCATCTATCATGTTATTTGACGTTTGGACAGACTCCAGTAACTCTGATGTGAGATACAAAGTTCTCGGACGCAGCAGGAGCTGGAAATAGTTTTAAACGAAACAACACGCATTAGCGTTGTTCCTGTGATGTATCTAATCGATCCTTACTCATTTATCATGTTATTTGGCGTTTCGATGGACTCCAGTAACTTTGATGTGAGATACGAAGTTCTCGGACGCAGCTGAAGCTGGAAATAGTTTCAAACGAAACAACAGGTATTAGCGTTGTTCCTGTGCTGTATCTAATCGATCCTTACTTATCTATCATGTTATTTGACGTTTCGATGGACTCCAGTAACTCTGATGTGAGCTACGAAGTTTTCGGACGCAGCAGAAGCTGGAAATAGTTTTAAACGAAACAACACGCATTAGCGATGTTCCTGTGATGTATCTAAACGATCCTTACTCATCTATCATGTTATTTGACGTTTGGACGGACTCCAGTAACTCTGATGTGAGATACAAAGTTCTCGGACGCAGCAGAAGCTGGAAATAGTTTTGAACGAAACAACACGTATTAGCGTTGTTCCTGTGATGTATCTAAACGATCCTTACTTATCTAACATGTTATTTGACGTTTGGATGGACTCCAGTAAGTCTGATGTGAGATACAAAGTTTTTGGACGCAGCAGGAGCTGGAAATAGTTTTAAACGAAACAACACGTATTAGCGTTGTTCCTGTGATGTATCTAATCGATCCTTACTCATCTATCATGTTATTTGACGTTTGGATGGACTCCAGTATCTCTGATGAGAGATACAAAGATTTCGGACGCAGCAGAAGCTGGATATAGTTTTGAACGAAACAACACCTATTAGCGTTGTTCCTGTGATGTATCTAAAGGATAGGATTATCTAACATGTTATTTGACGTTTGGATGGCCTCCAGTAAGTCTGATGTGAGATACAAAGTTTTGGGGCGCAGCAGGAGCTGGAAATAGTTTTGAACGAAACAACACGTATTAGCGTCGTTCCTGTGATGTATCTAAACGATCCTTACTTATCTAACATGTTATTTGACGTTTGGATGGACTCCAGTAAGTCTGATGTGAGATACAAAGTTCTCGTACGCAGCAGAAGCTGGAAATAATTTTGAACGAAACAACACGTATTAGCGTTGTTCCTGTGCTGTATCTAATCGATCCTTACTCATATATCATGTTATTTGGCGTTTCGATGGACTCCAGTAGCTCTGATGTGAGATACGACGTTTTCGGACGCAGCAGAAGCTGGAAAGAGTTTTAAACGAAACAACACGCATTAGCGTTGTTCCTGTGATGTATCTAATCGATCCTTAGTTATCTATCATGTTATTTGACGTTTGGATGGACTCCAGTAAACCTGACGTGAGATACGATGTTCTGGGACGCAGCATAAGCTGGAAATAGTTTTAAACGAAACAACACGCATTAGCGTTGTTCCTGTGATGTATCTAATCGATCCTTACTTATCTATCATGTTATTTGACGTTTGGATGGACTCCAGTAACCCTGACGTGAGATACGAAGTTCTCGGACGCAGCAGAAGCTGGAAATAGTTTTAAACGAAACAACACGTATTAGCGTTGTTCCTGTGATGTATCTAATCGATCCTTACTCATCTATCATGTTATTTGACGTTTGGACGGACTCCAGTAACTCTGATGATAGATTCAAAGTTCTCGGACGCAGTAGAAGCTGGAAATAGTTTTAAACGAAACAACACGTATTAGCGTTGTTCCTGTGCTGTATCTAATCGATCCTTACTCATATATCATGTTACTTGGCGTTTCGATGGACTCCAGTAGCTCTGATGTGAGATACGACGTTTTCGGACGCAGCAGAAGCTGGAAATAGTTTTAAACGAAACAACACGTATTAGCGTTGTTCCTGTGATGTATCTAATCGATCCTTACTCATCTATCATGTTATTTGACGTTTGGACGGACTCCAGTAACTCTGATGAAAGATTCAAAGTTCTCGGACGCAGCTGAAGCTGGAAATAGTTTTAAATGAAACAACACGTTTTAGCGTTGTTCCTGTGATGTATCTAATCGACCCTTACTCATCTATCATGTTATTTGGCGTTTCTTTGGACTCCAGTAGCTCTGATGTGAGATACGACGTTTTCGGACGCAGCAGGAGCTGGAAATAGTTTTAAACGAAACAACACGTATTAGCGTTGTTCCTGTGATGTATCTAATCGATCCTTACTCATCTATCATGTTATTTGACGTTTGGACGGACTCCAGTAACTCTGATGAGAGATTCAAAGTTCTCGGACGCAGTAGAAGCTGGAAATAGTTTCAAACGAAACAACACGTATTAGCGTTGTTCCTGTGCTGTATCTAATCGATCCTTACTCATCTATCATGTTATTTGGCGTTTCGATGGACTCCAGTAGCTCTGATGTGAGATACGACGTTTTCGGACGCAGCAGAAGCTGGAAATAGTTTTAAACGAAACAACACGCATTAGCGTTGTTCCTGTGATGTATCTAATCGATCCTTACTCATCTATCATGTTATTTGGCGTTTCGATGGACTCCAGTAACTTTGATGTGAGATACAAAGTTTTGGACGCAGCAGGAGCTGGAAATAGTTTTAAACGAAACAACACGTATTAGCGTTGTTCCTGTGATGTATCTAAACGATCCTTACTCATCTATCATGTTATTTGACGTTTGGATGGACTCCAGTAAGTCTGATGTGAGATACAAAGTTTTTGGACACAGCAGGAGCTGGAAATAGTTTTAAACGAAACAACAAGTATTTGGACGCAGCAGGAGCTGGAAATAGTTTTAAACGAAACAACACGTATTAGCGTTGTTCCTGTGTTGTATCTAAACGATCCTTACTCATCTATCATGTTATTTGACGTTTGGACGGACTCCAGTAACTCTGATGTGAGATACAAAGTTCTCGGACGCAGCAGGAGCTGGAAATAGTTTTAAACAAAACAACACGTATTAGCGTTGTTCCTGTGCTATATCTAATCGATCCTTACTCATATATCATGTTACTTGGCGTTTCGATGGACTCCAGTAGCTCTTATGTGAGATACGACGTTTTCGGACGCTGGAAATAGTTTTAAACGAAACAACACGTATTAGCGTTGTTCCTGTGATGTATCTAATCGATCCTTACTCATCTATCATGTTATTTGACGTTTGGACGGACTCCAGTAACTCTGATGAGAGATTCAAAGTTCTCGGACGCAGTAGAAGCTGGAAATAGTTTCAAACGAAACAACACGTATTAGCGTTGTTCCTGTGCTGTATCTAATCGATCCTTACTCATACATCATGTTACTTGGCGTTTCGATGGACTCCAGTAGCTCTGATGTGAGATACGACGTTTTCGGACGCAGCAGAAGCTGGAAATAGTTTTAAACGAAACAACACGCATTAGCGTTGTTCCTGTGATGTATCTAATCGATCCTTACTCATCTATCATGTTATTTGGCGTTTCGATGGACTCCAGTAACTTTGATGTGAGATACAAAGTTTTGGACGCAGCAGGAGCTGGAAATAGTTTTAAACGAAACAACACGTATTAGCGTTGTTCCTGTGATGTATCTAAACGATCCTTACTCATCTATCATGTTATTTGACGTTTGGATGGACTCCAGTAAGTCTGATGTGAGATACAAAGTTTTTGGACACAGCAGGAGCTGGAAATAGTTTTAAACGAAACAACAAGTATTTGGACGCAGCAGGAGCTGGAAATAGTTTTAAACGAAACAACACGTATTAGCGTTGTTCCTGTGTTGTATCTAAACGATCCTTACTCATCTATCATGTTATTTGACGTTTGGACGGACTCCAGTAACTCTGATGTGAGATACAAAGTTCTCGGACGCAGCAGGAGCTGGAAATAGTTTTAAACAAAACAACACGTATTAGCGTTGTTCCTGTGCTATATCTAATCGATCCTTACTCATATATCATGTTACTTGGCGTTTCGATGGACTCCAGTAGCTCTTATGTGAGATACGACGTTTTCGGACGCTGGAAATAGTTTTAAACGAAACAACACGTATTAGCGTTGTTCCTGTGATGTATCTAATCGATCCTTACTCATCTATCATGTTATTTGACGTTTGGACGGACTCCAGTAACTCTGATGAGAGATTCAAAGTTCTCGGACGCAGTAGAAGCTGGAAATAGTTTCAAACGAAACAACACGTATTAGCGTTGTTCCTGTGCTGTATCTAATCGATCCTTACTCATACATCATGTTACTTGGCGTTTCGATGGACTCCAGTAGCTCTGATGTGAGATACGACGTTTTCGGACGCAGCAGAAGCTGGAAATAGTTTTAAACGAAACAACACGCATTAGCGTTGTTCCTGTGATGTATCTAATCGATCCTTACTCATCTATCATGTTATTTGGCGTTTCGATGGACTCCAGTAACTTTGATGTGAGATACAAAGTTTTTGGACGCAGCAGGAGCTGGAAATAGTTTTAAACGAAACAACACATATTAGCGTTGTTCCTGTGATGTATCTAAACGATCCTTACTCATCTATCATGTTATTTGACGTTTGGACGGACTCCAGTAACTCTGATGTGAGATACAAAGTTCTCGGACGCAGCAGGAGCTGGAAATAGTTTTAAACGAAACAACACGTATTAGCGTTGTTCCTGTGCTCTATCTAATCGATCCTTACTCATATATCATGTTACTTGGCGTTTCGATGGACTCCAGTAGCTTTTATGTGAGATAAGACGTTTTCGGACGCAGCAGAAGTTGGAAATAGTTTTAAACGAAACAACACGTATTAGCGTTGTTCCTGTGATGTATCTAAACGATCCTTACTCATCTATCATGTTATTTGACGTTTGGATGGACTCCAGTAAGTCTGATGTGAGATACAAAGTTTTTGGACACAGCAGGAGCTGGAAATAGTTTTGAACGAAACAACAAGTATTTGGACGCAGCAGGAGCTGGAAATAGTTTTAAACGAAACAACACGTATTAGCGTTGTTCCTGTGATGTATCTATTCGATCCTTACTCATCTATCATGTTATTTGGCGTTTCGATGGACTCCAGTAACTTTGATGTGAGATACGAAGTTCTCGGACGCAGCTGAAGCTGGAAATAGTTTTAAATGAAACAACACGTATTAGCGTTGTTCCTGTGATGTATCTAATCGATCTTTACTCATCTATCATGTTATTTGGCGTTTCGATGGACTCCAGTAGCTCTGATGTGAGATACGACGTTTTCGGACGCAGCAGAAGCTGGAAATAGTTTTAAACGAAACAACACGCATTAGCGTTGTTCCTGTGATGTATCTAATCGATCCTTACTCATCTATCATGTTATTTGGCGTTTCGATGGACTCCAGTAACTTTGATGTGAGATACGAAGTTCTCGGACGCAGCTGAAGCTGGAAATAGTTTTAAACGAAACAACACGTATTATCGTTGTTCCTGTGATGTATCTAATCGATCTTTACTCATCTATCATGTTATTTGGCGTTTCGATGGACTCCAGTAGCTCTGATGTGAGATACGACGTTTTCGGACGCAGCAGAAGCTGGAAATAGTTTTAAACGAAACAACACGCATTAGCGTTGTTCCTGTGATGTATCTAAACGATCCTTACTCATCTATCATGTTATTTGACGTTTGGACGGACTCCAGTAACTCTGATGTGAGATACAAAGTTCTCGGACACAGCAGAAGCTGGAAATAATTTTGAACGAAACAACACGTATTAGCGTTGTTCCTGTGCTGTATCTAATCGATCCTTACTTATCTATCATGTTATTTGACGTTTCGATGGACTCCAGTAACTCTGATGTGAGATACGAAGTTTTCGGACGCAGCAGAAGCTGGAAATAGTTTTAAACGAAACAACACCCATTAGCGATGTTCCTGTGATGTATCTAAACGATCCTTACTCATCTATCATGTTATTTGACGTTTGGACGGACTCCAGTAACTCTGATGTGAGATACAAAGTTCTCGTACGCAGCAGAAGCTGGAAATAATTTTGAACGAAACAACACGTATTAGCGTTGTTCCTGTGATGTATCTAAACGATCCTTACTTATCTAACATGTTATTTAACGTTTGGATGGACTCCAGTAAGTCTGATGTGAGATACAAAGTTTTTGGACGCAGCAGAAGCTGGAAATAGTTTTAAACGAAACAACACGTATTAGCGTTGTTCCTGTGATGTATCTAATCGATCCTTACTCATCTATCATGTTATTTGACGATTGGATGGACTCCAGTAACTCTGATGAGAGATACAAAGATTTCGGACGCAGCAGAAGCTGGAAATAGGTTTGAACGAAACAACACCTATTAGCGTTGTTCCTGTGATGTATCTAAACGATCCTTACTTATCTAACATGTTATTTGACGTTTGGATGGACTCCAGTAAGTCTGATGTGAGATACAAAGTTTTGGGACGCAGCAGGAGCTGGAAATAGTTTTAAACGAAACAACACGTATTAGCGTTGTTCCTGTGATGTATCTAATCGATCCTTACTCATCTATCATGTTATTTGACGTTTGGACGGACTCCAGTAACTCTGATGTGAGATTCAAAGTTCTCGGACGCAGTAGAAGCTGGAAATAGTTTTGAACGAAATAACACGTATTAGCGTTGTTCTTGTGATGTATCTAAACGATCCTTACTTATCTAACATGTTATTTGACGTTTGGATGGACTCCAGTAAGTCTGATGTGAGATACAAAGTTTTTGGACGCAGCAGGAGCTGGAAATAGTTTCAAACGAAACAACACGTATTAGCGTTGTTCCTGTGCTGTATCTAATCGATCCTTACTCATATATCATGTTACTTGGCGTTTCGATGGACTCCAGTAGCTCTGATGTGAGATACGACGTTTATGGACGCAGCAGAAGCTGGAAATAGTTTTAAACGAAACAACACGCATTAGCGTTGTTCCTGTGCTGTATCTAATCGATCCTTACTCATATATCATGTTATTTGGTGTTTCGATGGACTCCAGTAACTCTGATGAGAGATACAAAGATTTCGGACGCAGCAGAAGCTGGATATAGTTTTGAACGAAACAACACCTATTAGCGTTGTTCCTGTGATGTATCTAAACGATCCTTACTTATCTAACATGTTATTTGACGTTTGGATGGACTCCAGTAAGTCTGATGTGAGATACAAAGTTTTGGGACGCAGCAGGAGCTGGAAATAGTTTTAAACGAAACAACAGGTATTAGCGTTGTTCCTGTGCTGTATCTAATCGATCCTTACCTATCTATCATGTTATTTGACGTTTCGATGGACTCCAGTAACTTTGATGTGAGATACGAAGTTCTCGGACGCAGCTGAAGCTGGAAATAGTTTCAAACGAAACAACAGGTATTAGCGTTGTTCCTGTGATGTATCTAAACGATACTTACTCATCTATCATGTTATTTGACGTTTGGACGGACTCCAGTAACTCTGATGTGAGATACAAAGTTCTCGGACGCAGCAGAAGCTGGAAATAATTTTGAACGAAACAACACGCATTAGCGTTGTTCCTGTGATGTATCTAAACGATCATTACTTATCTAACATGTTATTTAACGTTTGGATGGACTCCAGTAAGTCTGATGTGAGATACAAAGTTTTTGGACGCAGCAGGAGCTGGAAATAGTTTTAAACGAAACAACACGTATTAGCGTTGTTCCTGTGCTGTATCTAATCGATCCTTACTTATCTATCATGTTATTTGACGTTTCGATGGACTCCAGTAACTCTGATGTGAGATACGACGTTTTCTAACGCAGCAGAAGCTGGAAATAGTTTTAAACGAAACAACACGTATTAGCGTTGTTCCTGTGATGTATCTAATCGATCCTTACTTTTCTATCATGTTATTTGACGTTTGGATGGACTCCAGTAACCCTGACGTGAGATACGAAGTTCTCGGACGTAGCAGAAGCTGGAAATAGTTTTAAACGAAACAACACGTATTAGCGTTGTTCCTGTGATGTATCTAATCGATCCTTACTCATCTATCATGTTATTTGACGTTTCGACGGACTCCAGTAACTCTGATGTGAGATACAAAGTTATCGGACGCAGCAGAAGCTGGAAATAGTTTTGAACGAAACAACACGTATTAGCGTTGTTCCTGTGCTGTATCTAATCGATCCTTACTTATCTATCATGTTATTTGACGTTTGGATGAACTCCAGTAACTCTAATGTGAGATACGAAATTTTCGGACGCAGCAGAAGCTGGAAATAGTTTTGAACGAAACAACACGTATTAGCGTCGTTCCTGTGATGTATCTAAACGATCCTTACTTATCTAACATGTTAGTTGACGTTTGGATGGACTCCAGTAAGTCTGATGTGAGATACAAAGTTTTTGGACGCAGCAGGAGCTGGAAATAGTTTTAAACGAAGCAACACGTATTAGCGTTGTTCCTGTGATGTATCTAAAGGATCCTTACTTATCTAACATGTTATTTGACGTTTGGATGGACTCCAGTAAGTCTGATGTGAGATAAAAAGTTTTGCGACGCAGCAGGAGCTGGAAATAGTTTTAAACGAAACAACACGTATTAGCGTTTTTCCTGTGCTGTATCTAATCGATCCTTACTTATCTATCATGTTATTTGACGTTTCGATGGACTCCAGTAACTCTGATGTGAGATACGAAGTTTTCGGACGCAGCAGAAGCTGGAAATAGTTTTAAACGATACAACACGTATTAGCGTTGTTCCTGTGATGTATCTAATCGATCCTTACTCATCTATCATGTTAATTGACGTTTGGACGGACTCCAGTAACTCTGATGAGAGATTCAAAGTTCTCGGACGCAGTAGAAGCTGGAAATAGTTTTGAACGAAACAACACGTATTAGCGTTGTTCCTGTGATGTATCTAAACGATCCTTACTTATCTAACATGTTATTTGACGTTTGGATGGACTCCAGTAAGTCTGATGTGAGATACAAAGTTTTGGGACGCAGCAGGAGCTGGAAATAGTTTTAAACGAAACAACACGTATTAGCGTTGTTCCTGTGATGTATCTAATCGATCCTTACTCATCTATCATGTTATTTGACGTTTGGACGGACTCCAGTAACTCTGATGTGAGATTCAAAGTTCTCGGACGCAGTAGAAGCTGGAAATAGTTTTGAACGAAATAACACGTATTAGCGTTGTTCTTGTGATGTATCTAAACGATCCTTACTTATCTAACATGTTATTTGACGTTTGGATGGACTCCAGTAAGTCTGATGTGAGATACAAAGTTTTTGGACGCAGCAGGAGCTGGAAATAGTTTCAAACGAAACAACACGTATTAGCGTTGTTCCTGTGCTGTATCTAATCGATCCTTACTCATATATCATGTTACTTGGCGTTTCGATGGACTCCAGTAGCTCTGATGTGAGATACGACGTTTATGGACGCAGCAGAAGCTGGAAATAGTTTTAAACGAAACAACACGCATTAGCGTTGTTCCTGTGCTGTATCTAATCGATCCTTACTCATATATCATGTTATTTGGTGTTTCGATGGACTCCAGTAACTCTGATGAGAGATACAAAGATTTCGGACGCAGCAGAAGCTGGATATAGTTTTGAACGAAACAACACCTATTAGCGTTGTTCCTGTGATGTATCTAAACGATCCTTACTTATCTAACATGTTATTTGACGTTTGGATGGACTCCAGTAAGTCTGATGTGAGATACAAAGTTTTGGGACGCAGCAGGAGCTGGAAATAGTTTTAAACGAAACAACAGGTATTAGCGTTGTTCCTGTGCTGTATCTAATCGATCCTTACCTATCTATCATGTTATTTGACGTTTCGATGGACTCCAGTAACTTTGATGTGAGATACGAAGTTCTCGGACGCAGCTGAAGCTGGAAATAGTTTCAAACGAAACAACAGGTATTAGCGTTGTTCCTGTGATGTATCTAAACGATACTTACTCATCTATCATGTTATTTGACGTTTGGACGGACTCCAGTAACTCTGATGTGAGATACAAAGTTCTCGGACGCAGCAGAAGCTGGAAATAATTTTGAACGAAACAACACGCATTAGCGTTGTTCCTGTGATGTATCTAAACGATCATTACTTATCTAACATGTTATTTAACGTTTGGATGGACTCCAGTAAGTCTGATGTGAGATACAAAGTTTTTGGACGCAGCAGGAGCTGGAAATAGTTTTAAACGAAACAACACGTATTAGCGTTGTTCCTGTGCTGTATCTAATCGATCCTTACTTATCTATCATGTTATTTGACGTTTCGATGGACTCCAGTAACTCTGATGTGAGATACGACGTTTTCTAACGCAGCAGAAGCTGGAAATAGTTTTAAACGAAACAACACGTATTAGCGTTGTTCCTGTGATGTATCTAATCGATCCTTACTTTTCTATCATGTTATTTGACGTTTGGATGGACTCCAGTAACCCTGACGTGAGATACGAAGTTCTCGGACGTAGCAGAAGCTGGAAATAGTTTTAAACGAAACAACACGTATTAGCGTTGTTCCTGTGATGTATCTAATCGATCCTTACTCATCTATCATGTTATTTGACGTTTCGACGGACTCCAGTAACTCTGATGTGAGATACAAAGTTATCGGACGCAGCAGAAGCTGGAAATAGTTTTGAACGAAACAACACGTATTAGCGTTGTTCCTGTGCTGTATCAAATCGATCCTTACTTATCTATCATGTTATTTGACGTTTGGATGAACTCCAGTAACTCTAATGTGAGATACGAAATTTTCGGACGCAGCAGAAGCTGGAAATAGTTTTGAACGAAACAACACGTATTAGCGTCGTTCCTGTGATGTATCTAAACGATCCTTACTTATCTAACATGTTATTTGACGTTTGGATGGACTCCAGTAAGTCTGATGTGAGATACAAAGTTTTTGGACGCAGCAGGAGCTGGAAATAGTTTTAAACGAAGCAACACGTATTAGCGTTGTTCCTGTGATGTATCTAAAGGATCCTTACTTATCTAACATGTTATTTGACGTTTGGATGGACTCCAGTAAGTCTGATGTGAGATAAAAAGTTTTGCGACGCAGCAGGAGCTGGAAATAGTTTTAAACGAAACAACACGTATTAGCGTTTTTCCTGTGCTGTATCTAATCGATCCTTACTTATCTATCATGTTATTTGACGTTTCGATGGACTCCAGTAACTCTGATGTGAGATACGAAGTTTTCGGACGCAGCAGAAGCTGGAAATAGTTTTAAACGATACAACACGTATTAGCGTTGTTCCTGTGATGTATCTAATCGATCCTTACTCATCTATCATGTTAATTGACGTTTGGACGGACTCCAGTAACTCTGATGAGAGATTCAAAGTTCTCGGACGCAGTAGAAGCTGGAAATAGTTTTGAACGAAACAACACGTATTAGCGTTGTTCCTGTGATGTATCTAAACGATCCTTACTTATCTAACATGTTATTTGACGTTTGGATGGACTCCAGTAAGTCTGATGTGAGATACAAAGTTTTTGGACGCAGCAGGAGCTGGAAATAGTTTTAAACGAAACAACACGTATTAGCGTTGTTCCTGTGATGTATCTAAACGATCCTTACTCATCTATCATGTTATTTGACGTTTGGACAGACTCCAGTAACTCTGATGTGAGATACAAAGTTCTCGGACGCAGCAGGAGCTGGAAATAGTTTTAAACGAAACAACACGCATTAGCGTTGTTCCTGTGATGTATCTAATCGATCCTTACTCATTTATCATGTTATTTGGCGTTTCGATGGACTCCAGTAACTTAGATGTGAGATACGAAGTTCTCGGACGCAGCTGAAGCTGGAAATAGTTTCAAACGAAACAACAGGTATTAGCGTTGTTCCTGTGCTGTATCTAATCGATCCTTACTTATCTATCATGTTATTTGACGTTTCGATGGACTCCAGTAACTCTGATGTGAGCTACGAAGTTTTCGGACGCAGCAGAAGCTGGAAATAGTTTTAAACGAAACAACACGCATTAGCGATGTTCCTGTGATGTATCTAAACGATCCTTACTCATCTATCATGTTATTTGACGTTTGGACGGACTCCAGTAACTCTGATGTGAGATACAAAGTTCTCGGACGCAGCAGAAGCTGGAAATAGTTTTGAACGAAACAACACGTATTAGCGTTGTTCCTGTGATGTATCTAAACGATCCTTACTTATCTAACATGTTATTTGACGTTTGGATGGACTCCAGTAAGTCTGATGTGAGATACAAAGTTTTTGGACGCAGCAGGAGCTGGAAATAGTTTTAAACGAAACAACACGTATTAGCGTTGTTCCTGTGATGTATCTAATCGATCCTTACTCATCTATCATGTTATTTGACGTTTGGATGGACTCCAGTATCTCTGATGAGAGATACAAAGATTTCGGACGCAGCAGAAGCTGGATATAGTTTTGAACGAAACAACACCTATTAGCGTTGTTCCTGTGATGTATCTAAAGGATAGGATTATCTAACATGTTATTTGACGTTTGGATGGCCTCCAGTAAGTCTGATGTGAGATACAAAGTTTTGGGACGCAGCAGGAGCTGGAAATAGTTTTGAACGAAACAACACGTATTAGCGTCGTTCCTGTGATGTATCTAAACGATCCTTACTTATCTAACATGTTATTTGACGTTTGGATGGACTCCAGTAAGTCTGATGTGAGATACAAAGTTCTCGTACGCAGCAGAAGCTGGAAATAATTTTGAACGAAACAACACGTATTAGCGTTGTTCCTGTGCTGTATCTAATCGATCCTTACTCATATATCATGTTATTTGGCGTTTCGATGGACTCCAGTAGCTCTGATGTGAGATACGACGTTTTCGGACGCAGCAGAAGCTGGAAAGAGTTTTAAACGAAACAACACGCATTAGCGTTGTTCCTGTGATGTATCTAATCGATCCTTAGTTATCTATCATGTTATTTGACGTTTGGATGGACTCCAGTAAACCTGACGTGAGATACGATGTTCTGGGACGCAGCATAAGCTGGAAATAGTTTTAAACGAAACAACACGCATTAGCGTTGTTCCTGTGATGTATCTAATCGATCCTTACTTATCTATCATGTTATTTGACGTTTGGATGGACTCCAGTAACCCTGACGTGAGATACGAAGTTCTCGGACGCAGCAGAAGCTGGAAATAGTTTTAAACGAAACAACACGTATTAGCGTTGTTCCTGTGATGTATCTAATCGATCCTTACTCATCTATCATGTTATTTGACGTTTGGACGGACTCCAGTAACTCTGATGATAGATTCAAAGTTCTCGGACGCAGTAGAAGCTGGAAATAGTTTTAAACGAAACAACACGTATTAGCGTTGTTCCTGTGCTGTATCTAATCGATCCTTACTCATATATCATGTTACTTGGCGTTTCGATGGACTCCAGTAGCTCTGATGTGAGATACGACGTTTTCGGACGCAGCAGAAGCTGGAAATAGTTTTAAACGAAACAACACGTATTAGCGTTGTTCCTGTGATGTATCTAATCGATCCTTACTCATCTATCATGTTATTTGACGTTTGGACGGACTCCAGTAACTCTGATGAAAGATTCAAAGTTCTCGGACGCAGCTGAAGCTGGAAATAGTTTTAAATGAAACAACACGTTTTAGCGTTGTTCCTGTGATGTATCTAATCGACCCTTACTCATCTATCATGTTATTTGGCGTTTCTTTGGACTCCAGTAGCTCTGATGTGAGATACGACGTTTTCGGACGCAGCAGGAGCTGGAAATAGTTTTAAACGAAACAACACGTATTAGCGTTGTTCCTGTGATGTATCTAATCGATCCTTACTCATCTATCATGTTATTTGACGTTTGGACGGACTCCAGTAACTCTGATGAGAGATTCAAAGTTCTCGGACGCAGTAGAAGCTGGAAATAGTTTCAAACGAAACAACACGTATTAGCGTTGTTCCTGTGCTGTATCTAATCGATCCTTACTCATCTATCATGTTATTTGGCGTTTCGATGGACTCCAGTAGCTCTGATGTGAGATACGACGTTTTCGGACGCAGCAGAAGCTGGAAATAGTTTTAAACGAAACAACACGCATTAGCGTTGTTCCTGTGATGTATCTAATCGATCCTTACTCATCTATCATGTTATTTGGCGTTTCGATGGACTCCAGTAACTTTGATGTGAGATACAAAGTTTTGGACGCAGCAGGAGCTGGAAATAGTTTTAAACGAAACAACACGTATTAGCGTTGTTCCTGTGATGTATCTAAACGATCCTTACTCATCTATCATGTTATTTGACGTTTGGATGGACTCCAGTAAGTCTGATGTGAGATACAAAGTTTTTGGACACAGCAGGAGCTGGAAATAGTTTTAAACGAAACAACAAGTATTTGGACGCAGCAGGAGCTGGAAATAGTTTTAAACGAAACAACACGTATTAGCGTTGTTCCTGTGTTGTATCTAAACGATCCTTACTCATCTATCATGTTATTTGACGTTTGGACGGACTCCAGTAACTCTGATGTGAGATACAAAGTTCTCGGACGCAGCAGGAGCTGGAAATAGTTTTAAACAAAACAACACGTATTAGCGTTGTTCCTGTGCTATATCTAATCGATCCTTACTCATATATCATGTTACTTGGCGTTTCGATGGACTCCAGTAGCTCTTATGTGAGATACGACGTTTTCGGACGCTGGAAATAGTTTTAAACGAAACAACACGTATTAGCGTTGTTCCTGTGATGTATCTAATCGATCCTTACTCATCTATCATGTTATTTGACGTTTGGACGGACTCCAGTAACTCTGATGAGAGATTCAAAGTTCTCGGACGCAGTAGAAGCTGGAAATAGTTTCAAACGAAACAACACGTATTAGCGTTGTTCCTGTGCTGTATCTAATCGATCCTTACTCATACATCATGTTACTTGGCGTTTCGATGGACTCCAGTAGCTCTGATGTGAGATACGACGTTTTCGGACGCAGCAGAAGCTGGAAATAGTTTTAAACGAAACAACACGCATTAGCGTTGTTCCTGTGATGTATCTAATCGATCCTTACTCATCTATCATGTTATTTGGCGTTTCGATGGACTCCAGTAACTTTGATGTGAGATACAAAGTTTTTGGACGCAGCAGGAGCTGGAAATAGTTTTAAACGAAACAACACATATTAGCGTTGTTCCTGTGATGTATCTAAACGATCCTTACTCATCTATCATGTTATTTGACGTTTGGACGGACTCCAGTAACTCTGATGTGAGATACAAAGTTCTCGGACGCAGCAGGAGCTGGAAATAGTTTTAAACGAAACAACACGTATTAGCGTTGTTCCTGTGCTCTATCTAATCGATCCTTACTCATATATCATGTTACTTGGCGTTTCGATGGACTCCAGTAGCTTTTATGTGAGATAAGACGTTTTCGGACGCAGCAGAAGTTGGAAATAGTTTTAAACGAAACAACACGTATTAGCGTTGTTCCTGTGATGTATCTAAACGATCCTTACTCATCTATCATGTTATTTGACGTTTGGATGGACTCCAGTAAGTCTGATGTGAGATACAAAGTTTTTGGACACAGCAGGAGCTGGAAATAGTTTTGAACGAAACAACAAGTATTTGGACGCAGCAGGAGCTGGAAATAGTTTTAAACGAAACAACACGTATTAGCGTTGTTCCTGTGATGTATCTATTCGATCCTTACTCATCTATCATGTTATTTGGCGTTTCGATGGACTCCAGTAACTTTGATGTGAGATACGAAGTTCTCGGACGCAGCTGAAGCTGGAAATAGTTTTAAATGAAACAACACGTATTAGCGTTGTTCCTGTGATGTATCTAATCGATCTTTACTCATCTATCATGTTATTTGGCGTTTCGATGGACTCCAGTAGCTCTGATGTGAGATACGACGTTTTCGGACGCAGCAGAAGCTGGAAATAGTTTTAAACGAAACAACACGCATTAGCGTTGTTCCTGTGATGTATCTAATCGATCCTTACTCATCTATCATGTTATTTGGCGTTTCGATGGACTCCAGTAACTTTGATGTGAGATACGAAGTTCTCGGACGCAGCTGAAGCTGGAAATAGTTTTAAACGAAACAACACGTATTATCGTTGTTCCTGTGATGTATCTAATCGATCTTTACTCATCTATCATGTTATTTGGCGTTTCGATGGACTCCAGTAGCTCTGATGTGAGATACGACGTTTTCGGACGCAGCAGAAGCTGGAAATAGTTTTAAACGAAACAACACGCATTAGCGTTGTTCCTGTGATGTATCTAAACGATCCTTACTCATCTATCATGTTATTTGACGTTTGGACGGACTCCAGTAACTCTGATGTGAGATACAAAGTTCTCGGACACAGCAGAAGCTGGAAATAATTTTGAACGAAACAACACGTATTAGCGTTGTTCCTGTGCTGTATCTAATCGATCCTTACTTATCTATCATGTTATTTGACGTTTCGATGGACTCCAGTAACTCTGATGTGAGATACGAAGTTTTCGGACGCAGCAGAAGCTGGAAATAGTTTTAAACGAAACAACACCCATTAGCGATGTTCCTGTGATGTATCTAAACGATCCTTACTCATCTATCATGTTATTTGACGTTTGGACGGACTCCAGTAACTCTGATGTGAGATACAAAGTTCTCGGACGCAGCAGAAGCTGGAAATAATTTTGAACGAAACAACACGTATTAGCGTTGTTCCTGTGATGTATCTAAACGAACCTTACTTATCTAACATGTTATTTAACGTTTGGATGGACTCCAGTAAGTCTGATGTGAGATACAAAGTTTTTGGACGCAGCAGGAGCTGGAAATAGTTTTAAACGAAACAACACGTATTAGCGTTGTTCCTGTGCTGTATCTAATCGATCCTTACTTATCTATCATGTTATTTAACGTTTGGATGGACTCCAGTAACCCTGACTTGAGATACAAAGTTCTCGGACGCAGCAGAAGCTGGAAATAATTTTGAACGAAACAACACCTATTAGCGTTGTTCCTGTGATGTATCTAAACGATCCTTACTTATCTAACATGTTATTTGACGTTTGGATGGACTCCAGTAAGTCTGATGTGAGATACAAAGTTTTGGGACGCAGCAGGAGCTGGAAATAGTTTTAAACGAAACAACACGTATTAGCGTTGTTCCTGTGATGTATCTAATCGATCCTTACTCATCTATCATATTATTTGACGTTTGGATGGACTCCAGTAACTCTGATGAGAGATACAAAGATTTCGGACGCAGCAGAAACTGGAAATAGTTTTGAACGAAACAACACGCTTTAGCGTTGTTCCTGTGTAGTATCTAATCGATCCTTACTCATCTATCATGTTATTTGGCTTTTCGATGGACTCCAGTAACTCTGATGTGAGATACGAAGTTTTCGGACGCATCAGAAGCTGGAAATAGTTTTAAACGAAACAACACGCATTAGCGATGTTCCTGTGATGTATCTAAACGATCCTTACTCATCTATCATGTTAATTGACGTTTGGACGGACTCCAGTAACTCTGATGAGAGATACAAAGTTCTCGGACGCAGTAGAAGCTGGAAATAGTTTTGACCGAAACAACACGCATTAGCGTTGTTCCTGTGATGTATCTAATCGATCCTTACTCATCTATAATGTTATTTGACGTTTGGATGTACTCTAGGAACTCTGATGTGAGATAAAAAGATATCGGACGCAGCAGAAGCTGGAAATAGTTTTGAACGAAACAACACCTATTAGCGTTGTTCCTGTGATGTATCTAAACGATCCTTACTTATCTAACATGTTATTTGACGTTTGGATGGACTCCAGTAAGTCTGATGTGAGATACAAAGTTTTGGGACGCAGCAGGAGCTGGAAATAGTTTTAAACGAAACAACACGTATTAGCGTTGTTCCTGTGATGTATCTAATCGATCCTTACTCATCTATCATGTTATTTGACGTTTGGACGGACTCCAGTAACTCTGATGAGAGATTCAAATTTCTCGGACGCAGTAGAAGCTGGAAATAGTTTTGAACGAAACAACACGTATTAGCGTTGTTCCTGTGATGTATCTAATCGATCCTTACTCATCTATCATGTTATTTGACGTTTGGACGGACTCCAGTAACTCTGATGAGAGATTCAAAGTTCTCGGACGCAGTAGAAGCTGGAAATAGTTTTAAACGAAACAACACGTATTAGCGTTGTTCCTGTGCTGTATCTAATCGATCCTTACTCATATATCATGTTACTTGGCGTTTCGATGGACTCCAGTAGCTCTGATGTGAGATACGACGTTTTCGGACGCAGCAGAAGCTGGAAATAGTTTTAAACGAAACAACACGTATTAGCGTTGTTCCTGTGATGTATCTAATCGATCCTTACTTATCTATCATGTTTTTTGACGTTTCGATGCACTCCAGTAACTCTGATGTGAGATTCGACGTTTTCGGACGCAGCAGAAGCTGGAAATAGTTTTAAACGAAACAACACGTATTAGCGTTGTTCCTGTGATGTATCTAATCGATCCTTACTTATCTATCATGTTATTTGACGTTTCGATGCACTCCAGTAACTCTGATGTGAGATACGACGTTTTCGGACGCAGCAGAAGCTGGAAATAGTTTTAAACGAAACAACACGTATTAGCGTTGTTCCTGTGATGTATCTAATCGATCCTTACTCATCTATCATGTTATTTGACGTTTGGATGGGCTCCAGTAACTCTGATGAGAGATACAAAGATTTCGGACGCAGCAGAAGCTGGAAATAGTTTTGAACGAAACAACACGTATTAGCGTTGTTCCTGTGCTGTATCTAATCGATCCTTACTTATCTATCATGTTATTTGACGTTTGGATGGACTCCAGTAACCCTGACGTGAGATACGATGTTCTCGGACGCAGCAGAAGCTGGAAATAGTTTTAAACGAAACAACACCCATTAGCGTTATTCCTGTGATGTATCTAATCGGTCCTTACTCATCTATCATGTTATTTGGCGTTTCGATGGACTCCAGTAACTTAGATGTGAGATACGAAGTTCTCGGACGCAGCAGAAGCTGGAAATAGTTTTGAACGAAACAACACGTATTAGCGTTGTTCCTGTGATGTATCTAATCGATCCTTACTTATCTATCATGTTATTTGACGTTTCGATGGACTCCAGTAACTCTGATGTGAGATACGAAGTTCTCGGACGCAGCTGAAGCTGGAAATAGTTTTAAATGAAACAACACCTATTAGCGTTGTTCCTGTGATGTATCTAATCGATCCTTACTCATCTATCATGTTATTTGGCGTTTCGATGGACTCCAGTAGCTCTGATGTGAGATACGACGTTTTCTGAGGCAGCAGAAGCTGGAAATAGTTATAAGCAAAACAACACGCATTAGCGTTGTTCCTGTGATGTATCTAATCGATCCTTACTCATCTATCATGTTATTTGACGTTTGGATGGACTCCAGTAACCCTGACGTGAGATACGATGTTCTCGGACGCAGCAGAAGCTGGAAACAGTTTTAAACGAAACAACACGCATTAGCGTTGTTCCTGTGATGTATCTAATCGATCCTTACTCATCCATCATGTTATTTGGCGTTTCGATGGAATCCAGTAACTTAGATGTGAGATACGAAGTTCTCGGACGGAGCTGAAGCTAGAAATAGTTTTAAACGAAACAACACGCATTAGCGTTGTTCCTGTGTAGTATCTAATCGATCCTTACTTATCTATCATGTTATTTGGCGTTTCGATGGACTCCAGTAGCTCTGATGTGAGATACGACGTTTTCTGAGGCAGCAGAAGCTGGAAATAGTTATAAGCAAAACAACACGTATTAGCGTTGTTCCTGTGATGTATCTAATCGATCCTTACTTTTCTATCATGTTATTTGACGTTTGGATGGACTCCAGTAACCCTGACGTGAGATACGAAGTTCTCGGACGTAGCAGAAGCTGGAAATAGTTTTAAACGAAACAACACGTATTAGCGTTGTTCCTGTGATGTATCTAATCGATCCTTACTCATCTATCATGTTATTTGACGTTTCGACGGACTCCAGTAACTCTGATGTGAGATACAAAGTTATCGGACGCAGCAGAAGCTGGAAATAGTTTTGAACGAAACAACACGTATTAGCGTTGTTCCTGTGCTGTATCTAATCGATCCTTACTTATCTATCATGTTATTTGACGTTTGGATGAACTCCAGTAACTCTAATGTGAGATACGAAATTTTCGGACGCAGCAGAAGCTGGAAATAGTTTTGAACGAAACAACACGTATTAGCGTCGTTCCTGTGATGTATCTAAACGATCCTTACTTATCTAACATGTTATTTGACGTTTGGATGGACTCCAGTAAGTCTGATGTGAGATACAAAGTTTTTGGACGCAGCAGGAGCTGGAAATAGTTTTAAACGAAACAACACGTATTAGCGTTGTTCCTGTGATGTATCTAAACGATCCTTACTCATCTATCATGTTAATTGACGTTTGGACGGACTCCAGTAACTCTGATGTGAGATACAAAGTTCTCGGACGCAGCAGAAGCTGGAAATAATTTTGAACGAAACAACACGTATTAGCGTTGTTCCTGTGCTGTATCTAATCGATCCTTACTTATCTATCATGTTATTTGACGTTTCGATGGACTCCAGTAACTTTGTTCCTGTGATGTATCTAAACGATCCTTACTCATCTATCATGTTATTTGACGTTTGGACAGACTCCAGTAACTCTGATGTGAGATACAAAGTTCTCGGACGCAGCAGGAGCTGGAAATAGTTTTAAACGAAACAACACGCATTAGCGTTGTTCCTGTGATGTATCTAATCGATCCTTACTCATTTATCATGTTATTTGGCGTTTCGATGGACTCCAGTAACTTTGATGTGAGATACGAAGTTCTCGGACGCAGCTGAAGCTGGAAATAGTTTCAAACGAAACAACAGGTATTAGCGTTGTTCCTGTGCTGTATCTAATCGATCCTTACTTATCTATCATGTTATTTGACGTTTCGATGGACTCCAGTAACTCTGATGTGAGCTACGAAGTTTTCGGACGCAGCAGAAGCTGGAAATAGTTTTAAACGAAACAACACGCATTAGCGATGTTCCTGTGATGTATCTAAACGATCCTTACTCATCTATCATGTTATTTGACGTTTGGACGGACTCCAGTAACTCTGATGTGAGATACAAAGTTCTCGGACGCAGCAGAAGCTGGAAATAGTTTTGAACGAAACAACACGTATTAGCGTTGTTCCTGTGATGTATCTAAACGATCCTTACTTATCTAACATGTTATTTGACGTTTGGATGGACTCCAGTAAGTCTCATGTGAGATACAAAGTTTTTGGACGCAGCAGGAGCTGGAAATAGTTTTAAACGAAACAACACGTATTAGCGTTGTTCCTGTGATGTATCTAATCGATCCTTACTCATCTATCATGTTATTTGACGTTTGGATGGACTCCAGTATCTCTGATGAGAGATACAAAGATTTCGGACGCAGCAGAAGCTGGATATAGTTTTGAACGAAACAACACCTATTAGCGTTGTTCCTGTGATGTATCTAAAGGATCCTTACTTATCTAACATGTTATTTGACGTTTGGATGGACTCCAGTAAGTCTGATGTGAGATACAAAGTTTTGGGACGCAGCAGGAGCTGGAAATAGTTTTGAACGAAACAACACGTATTAGCGTCGTTCCTGTGATGTATCTAAACGATCCTTACTTATCTAACATGTTATTTGACGTTTGGATGGACTCCAGTAAGTCTGATGTGAGATACAAAGTTTTTGGACGCAGCAGGAGCTGGAAATAGTTTTAAACGAAACAACACGTATTAGCGTTGTTCCTGTGCTGTATCTAATCGATCCTTACTCATATATCATGTTATTTGGCGTTTCGATGGACTCCAGTAGCTCTGATGTGAGATACGACGTTTTCGGACGCAGCAGAAGCTGGAAAGAGTTTTAAACGAAACAACACGCATTAGCGTTGTTCCTGTGATGTATCTAATCGATCCTTACTTATCTATCATGTTATTTGACGTTTGGATGGACTCCAGTAAACCTGACGTGAGATACGATGTTCTCGGACGCAGCATAAGCTGGAAATAGTTTTAAACGAAACAACACGCATTAGCGTTGTTCCTGTGATGTATCTAATCGATCCTTACTTATCTATCATGTTATTTGACGTTTGGATGGACTCCAGTAACCCTGACGTGAGATACGAAGTTCTCGCACGCAGCAGAAGCTGGAAATAGTTTTAAACGAAACAACACGTATTAGCGTTGTTCCTGTGATGTATCTAATCGATCCTTACTCATCTATCATGTTATTTGACGTTTGGACGGACTCCAGTAACTCTGATGATAGATTCAAAGTTCTCGGACGCAGTAGAAGCTGGAAATAGTTTTAAACGAAACAACACGTATTAGCGTTGTTCCTGTGCTGTATCTAATCGATCCTTACTCATATATCATGTTTCTTTGACGTTTCGATGGACTCCAGTAGCTCTGATGTGAGATACGACGTTTTCGGACGCAGCAGAAGCTGGAAATAGTTTTAAACGAAACAACACGTATTAGCGTTGTTCCTGTGATGTATCTAATCGATCCTTACTCATCTATCATGTTATTTGACGTTTGGACGGACTCCAGTAACTCTGATGAAAGATTCAAAGTTCTCGGACGCAGCTGAAGCTGGAAATAGTTTTAAATGAAACAACACGTTTTAGCGTTGTTCCTGTGATGTATCTAATCGACCCTTACTCATCTATCATGTTATTTGGCGTTTCTTTGGACTCCAGTAGCTCTGATGTGAGATACGACGTTTTCGGACGCAGCAGGAGCTGGAAATAGTTTTAAACGAAACAACACGTATTAGCGTTGTTCCTGTGATGTATCTAATCGATCCTTACTCATCTATCATGTTATTTGACGTTTGGACGGACTCCAGTAACTCTGATGAGAGATTCAAAGTTCTCGGACGCAGTAGAAGCTGGAAATAGTTTCAAACGAAACAACACGTATTAGCGTTGTTCCTGTGCTGTATCTAATCGATCCTTACTCATCTATCATGTTATTTGGCGTTTCGATGGACTCCAGTAGCTCTGATGTGAGATACGACGTTTTCGGACGCAGCAGAAGCTGGAAATAGTTTTAAACGAAACAACACGCATTAGCGTTGTTCCTGTGATGTATCTAATCGATCCTTACTCATCTATCATGTTATTTGGCGTTTCGATGGACTCCAGTAACTTTGATGTGAGATACAAAGTTTTTGGACGCAGCAGGAGCTGGAAATAGTTTTAAACGAAACAACACGTATTAGCGTTGTTCCTGTGATGTATCTAAACGATCCTTACTCATCTATCATGTTATTTGACGTTTGGATGGACTCCAGTAAGTCTGATGTGAGAT
Source organism: Prosopocoilus inquinatus (assembly GCA_036172665.1). Classification (NCBI taxonomy): domain Eukaryota; kingdom Metazoa; phylum Arthropoda; class Insecta; order Coleoptera; family Lucanidae; genus Prosopocoilus; species Prosopocoilus inquinatus. Next base: position 44,706,065 of record CM069871.1, on the reverse strand, counting down.
ACAAAGTTTTTGGACACAGCAGGAGCTGGAAATAGTTTTAAACGAAACAACAAGTATTTGGACGCAGCAGGAGCTGGAAATAGTTTTAAACGAAACAACACGTATTAGCGTTGTTCCTGTGTTGTATCTAAACGATCCTTACTCATCTATCATGTTATTTGACGTTTGGACGGACTCCAGTAACTCTGATGTGAGAAACAAAGTTCTCGGACGCAGCAGGAGCTGGAAATAGTTTTAAACAAAACAACACGTATTAGCGTTGTTCCTGTGCTATATCTAATCGATCCTTACTCATATATCATGTTACTTGGCGTTTCGATGGACTCCAGTAGCTCTTATGTGAGATACGACGTTTTCGGACGCTGGAAATAGTTTTAAACGAAACAACACGTATTAGCGTTGTTCCTGTGATGTATCTAATCGATCCTTACTCATCTATCATGTTATTTGACGTTTGGACGGACTCCAGTAACTCTGATGAGAGATTCAAAGTTCTCGGACGCAGTAGAAGCTGGAAATAGTTTCAAACGAAACAACACGTATTAGCGTTGTTCCTGTGCTGTATCTAATCGATCCTTACTCATACATCATGTTACTTGGCGTTTCGATGGACTCCAGTAGCTCTGATGTGAGATACGACGTTTTCGGACGCAGCAGAAGCTGGAAATAGTTTTAAACGAAACAACACGCATTAGCGTTGTTCCTGTGATGTATCTAATCGATCCTTACTCATCTATCATGTTATTTGGCGTTTCGATGGACTCCAGTAACTTTGATGTGAGATACAAAGTTTTTGGACGCAGCAGGAGCTGGAAATAGTTTTAAACGAAACAACACATATTAGCGTTGTTCCTGTGATGTATCTAAACGATCCTTACTCATCTATCATGTTATTTGACGTTTGGACGGACTCCAGTAACTCTGATGTGAGATACAAAGTTCTCGGACGCAGCAGGAGCTGGAAATAGTTTTAAACGAAACAACACGTATTAGCGTTGTTCCTGTGCTCTATCTAATCGATCCTTACTCATATATCATGTTACTTGGCGTTTCGATGGACTCCAGTAGCTTTTATGTGAGATAAGACGTTTTCGGACGCAGCAGAAGTTGGAAATAGTTTTAAACGAAACAACACGCATTAGCGTTGTTCCTGTGATGTATCTATTCGATCCTTACTCATCTATCATGTTATTTGGCGTTTCGATGGACTCCAGTAACTTTGATGTGAGATACGAAGTTCTCGGACGCAGCTGAAGCTGGAAATAGTTTTAAATGAAACAACACGTATTAGCGTTGTTCCTGTGATGTATCTAATCGATCTTTACTCATCTATCATGTTATTTGGCGTTTCGATGGACTCCAGTAGCTCTGATGTGAGATACGACGTTTTCGGACGCAGCAGAAGCTGGAAATAGTTTTAAACGAAACAACACGCATTAGCGTTGTTCCTGTGATGTATCTAATCGATCCTTACTCATCTATCATGTTATTTGGCGTTTCGATGGACTCCAGTAACTTTGATGTGAGATACGAAGTTCTCGGACGCAGCTGAAGCTGGAAATAGTTTTAAACGAAACAACACGTATTATCGTTGTTCCTGTGATGTATCTAATCGATCTTTACTCATCTATCATGTTATTTGGCGTTTCGATGGACTCCAGTAGCTCTGATGTGAGATACGACGTTTTCGGACGCAGCAGAAGCTGGAAATAGTTTTAAACGAAACAACACGCATTAGCGTTGTTCCTGTGATGTATCTAAACGATCCTTACTCATCTATCATGTTATTTGACATTTGGACGGACTCCAGTAACTCTGATGTGAGATACAAAGTTCTCGGACGCAGCAGAAGCTGGAAATAATTTTGAACGAAACAACACGTATTAGCGTTGTTCCTGTGATGTATCTAAACGATCCTTACTTATCTAACATGTTATTTAACGTTTGGATGGACTCCAGTAAGTCTGATGTGAGATACAAAGTTTTTGGACGCAGCAGGAGCTGGAAATAGTTTTAAACGAAACAACACGTATTAGCGTTGTTCCTGTGCTGTATCTAATCGATCCTTACTTATCTATCATGTTATTTAACGTTTGGATGGACTCCAGTAACCCTGACTTGAGATACAAAGTTCTCGGACGCAGCAGAAGCTGGAAATAATTTTGAACGAAACAACACCTATTAGCGTTGTTCCTGTGATGTATCTAAACGATCCTTACTTATCTAACATGTTATTTGACGTTTGGATGGACTCCAGTAAGTCTGATGTGAGATACAAAGTTTTGGGACGCAGCAGGAGCTGGAAATAGTTTTAAACGAAACAACACGTATTAGCGTTGTTCCTGTGATGTATCTAATCGATCCTTACTCATCTATCATATTATTTGACGTTTGGATGGACTCCAGTAACTCTGATGAGAGATACAAAGATTTCGGACGCAGCAGAAACTGGAAATAGTTTTGAACGAAACAACACGCATTAGCGTTGTTCCTGTGTAGTATCTAATCGATCCTTACTCATCTATCATGTTATTTGGCTTTTCGATGGACTCCAGTAACTCTGATGTGAGATACGAAGTTTTCGGACGCATCAGAAGCTGGAAATAGTTTTAAACGAAACAACACGCATTAGCGATGTTCCTGTGATGTATCTAAACGATCCTTACTCATCTATCATGTTAATTGACGTTTGGACGGACTCCAGTAACTCTGATGAGAGATACAAAGTTCTCGGACGCAGTAGAAGCTGGAATTAGTTTTGACCGAAACAACACGCATTAGCGTTGTTCCTGTGATGTATCTAATCGATCCTTACTCATCTATAATGTTATTTGACGTTTGGATGTACTCTAGGAACTCTGATGTGAGATAAAAAGATATCGGACGCAGCAGAAGCTGGAAATAGTTTTGAACGAAACAACACCTATTAGCGTTGTTCCTGTGATGTATCTAAACGATCCTTACTTATCTAACATGTTATTTGACGTTTGGATGGACTCCAGTAAGTCTGATGTGAGATACAAAGTTTTGGGACGCAGCAGGAGCTGGAAATAGTTTTAAACGAAACAACACGTATTAGCGTTGTTCCTGTGATGTATCTAATCGATCCTTACTCATCTATCATGTTATTTGACGTTTGGACGGACTCCAGTAACTCTGATGAGAGATTCAAATTTCTCGGACGCAGTAGAAGCTGGAAATAGTTTTGAACGAAACAACACGTATTAGCGTTGTTCCTGTGATGTATCTAAACGATCCTTACTTATCTAACATGTTATTTAACGTTTGGATGGACTCCAGTAAGTCTGATGTGAGATACAAAGTTTTTGGACGCAGCAGGAGCTGGAAATAGTTTTAAACGAAACAACACATATTAGCGTTGTTCCTGTGCTGTATCTAATCGATCCTTACTCATCTATCATGTTATTTGACGTTTGGACGGACTCCAGTAACTCTGATGAGAGATTCAAAGTTCTCGGACGCAGTAGAAGCTGGAAATAGTTTTAAACGAAACAACACGTATTAGCGTTGTTCCTGTGATGTATCTAAACGATCCTTACTTATCTAACATGATTTTTAACGTTTGGATGGACTCCAGTAAGTCTGATGTGAGATACAAAGTTTTTGGACGCAGCAGGAGCTGGAAATAGTTTTAAACGAAACAACACATATTAGCGTTGTTCCTGTGCTGTATCTAATCGATCCTTACTTATCTATCATGTTATTTGACGTTTGGACGGACTCCAGTAACTCTGATGAGAGATTCAAATTTCTCGGACGCAGTAGAAGCTGGAAATAGTTTTGAACGAAACAACACGTATTAGCGTTGTTCCTGTGATGTATCTAAACGATCCTTACTTATCTAACATGTTATTTAACGTTTGGATGGACTCCAGTAAGTCTGATGTGAGATACAAAGTTTTTGGACGCAGCAGGAGCTGGAAATAGTTTTAAACGAAACAACACGCATTAGCGTTGTTCCTGTGATGTATCTAATCGATCCTTACTCATCTATCATGTTATTTGACGTTTGGACGGACTCCAGTAACTCTGATGAGAGATTCAAAGTTCTCGGACGCAGTAGAAGCTGGAAATAGTTTTAAACGAAACAACACGTATTAGCGTTGTTCCTGTGCTGTATCTAATCGATCCTTACTCATATATCATGTTACTTGGCGTTTCGACGGACTCCAGTAGCTCTGATGTGAGATACGACGTTTTCGGACGCAGCAGAAGCTGGAAATAGTTTTAAACGAAACAACACGTATTAGCGTTGTTCCTGTGATGTATCTAATCGATCCTTACTTATCTATCATGTTATTTGACGTTTCGATGCACTCCAGTAACTCTGATGTGAGATACGACGTTTTCGGACGCAGCAGAAGCTGGAAATAGTTTTAAACGAAACAACACGTATTAGCGTTGTTCCTGTGATGTATCTAATCGATCCTTACTTATCTATCATGTTATTTGACGTTTCGATGCACTCCAGTAACTCTGATGTGAGATACGACGTTTTCGGACGCAGCAGAAGCTGGAAATAGTTTTAAACGAAACAACACGTATTAGCGTTGTTCCTGTGATGTATCTAATCGATCCTTACTCATCTATCATGTTATTTGACGTTTGGATGGGCTCCAGTAACTCTGATGGGAGATACAAAGTTTTGGGACGCAGCAGGAGCTGGAAATAGTTTTAAACGAAACAACACGTATTAGCGTTGTTCCTGTGATGTATCTAATCGATCCTTACTCATCTATCATATTATTTGACGTTTGGATGGACTCCAGTAACTCTGATGAGAGATACAAAGATTTCGGACGCAGCAGAAACTGGAAATAGTTTTGAACGAAACAACACGCATTAGCGTTGTTCCTGTGTAGTATCTAATCGATCCTTACTCATCTATCATGTTATTTGGCTTTTCGATGGACTCCAGTAACTCTGATGTGAGATACGAAGTTTTCGGACGCATCAGAAGCTGGAAATAGTTTTAAACGAAACAACACGCATTAGCGATGTTCCTGTGATGTATCTAAACGATCCTTACTCATCTATCATGTTAATGGACGGACTCCAGTAACTCTGATGAGAGATACAAAGTTCTCGGACGCAGTAGAAGCTGGAAATAGTTTTGACCGAAACAACACGCATTAGCGTTGTTCCTGTGATGTATCTAATCGATCCTTACTCATCTATCATGTTATTTGACATTTGGATGTACTCTAGGAACTCTGATGTGAGATACAAAGATATCGGACGCAGCAGAAGCTGGAAATAGTTTTGAACGAAACAACACCTATTAGCGTTGTTCCTGTGATGTATCTAAACGATCCTTACTTATCTAACATGTTATTTGACGTTTGGATGGACTCCAGTAAGTCTGATGTGAGATACAAAGTTTTGGGACGCAGCAGGAGCTGGAAATAGTTTTAAACGAAACAACACGTATTAGCGTTGTTCCTGTGATGTATCTAATCGATCCTTACTCATCTATCATGTTATTTGACGTTTGGACGGACTCCAGTAACTCTGATGAGAGATTCAAATTTCTCGGACGCAGCAGGAGCTGGAAATAGTTTTAAACGAAACAACACATATTAGCGTTGTTCCTGTGCTGTATCTAATCGATCCTTACTTATCTATCATGTTATTTGACGTTTGGACGGACTCCAGTAACTCTGATGAGAGATTCAAATTTCTCGGACGCAGTAGAAGCTGGAAATAGTTTTGAACGAAACAACACGTATTAGCGTTGTTCCTGTGATGTATCTAAACGATCCTTACTTATCTAACATGTTATTTAACGTTTGGATGGACTCCAGTAAGTCTGATGTGAGATACAAAGTTTTTGGACGCAGCAGGAGCTGGAAATAGTTTTAAACGAAACAACACATATTAGCGTTGTTCCTGTGCTGTATCTAATCGATCCTTACTCATCTATCATGTTATTTGACGTTTGGACGGACTCCAGTAACTCTGATGAGAGATACAAAGTTCTCGGACGCAGTAGAAGCTGGAAATAGTTTTGACCGAAACAACACGCATTAGCGTTGTTCCTGTGATGTATCTAAACGATCCTTACTTATCTAACATGTTATTTAACGTTTGGATGGACTCCAGTAAGTCTGATGTGAGATACAAAGTTTTTGGACGCAGCAGGAGCTGGAAATAGTTTTAAACGAAACAACACGCATTAGCGTTGTTCCTGTGATGTATCTAATCGATCCTTACTCATCTATCATGTTATTTGACGTTTGGACGGACTCCAGTAACTCTGATGAGAGATTCAAAGTTCTCGGACGCAGTAGAAGCTGGAAATAGTTTTAAACGAAACAACACGTATTAGCGTTGTTCCTGTGCTGTATCTAATCGATCCTTACTCATATATCATGTTACTTGGCGTTTCGACGGACTCCAGTAGCTCTGATGTGAGATACGACGTTTTCGGACGCAGCAGAAGCTGGAAATAGTTTTAAACGAAACAACACGTATTAGCGTTGTTCCTGTGATGTATCTAATCGATCCTTACTCATCTATCATGTTATTTGACGTTTGGATGGGCTCCAGTAACTCTGATGAGAGATACAAAGTTTTGGGACGCAGCAGGAGCTGGAAATAGTTTTAAACGAAACAACACGTATTAGCGTTGTTCCTGTGATGTATCTAATCGATCCTTACTCATCTATCATATTATTTGACGTTTGGATGGACTCCAGTAACTCTGATGAGAGATACAAAGATTTCGGACGCAGCAGAAACTGGAAATAGTTTTGAACGAAACAACACGCATTAGCGTTGTTCCTGTGTAGTATCTAATCGATCCTTACTCATCTATCATGTTATTTGGCTTTTCGATGGACTCCAGTAACTCTGATGTGAGATACGAAGTTTTCGGACGCATCAGAAGCTGGAAATAGTTTTAAACGAAACAACACGCATTAGCGATGTTCCTGTGATGTATCTAAACGATCCTTACTCATCTATCATGTTAATTGACGTTTGGACGGACTCCAGTAACTCTGATGAGAGATACAAAGTTCTCGGACGCAGTAGAAGCTGGAAATAGTTTTGACCGAAACAACACGCATTAGCGTTGTTCCTGTGATGTATCTAATCGATCCTTACTCATCTATCATGTTATTTGACGTTTGGATGTACTCTAGGAACTCTGATGTGAGATACAAAGATATCGGACGCAGCAGAAGCTGGAAATAGTTTTGAACGAAACAACACCTATTAGCGTTGTTCCTGTGATGTATCTAAACGATCCTTACTTATCTAACATGTTATTTGACGTTTGGATGGACTCCAGTAAGTCTGATGTGAGATACAAAGTTTTGGGACGCAGCAGGAGCTGGAAATAGTTTTAAACGAAACAACACGTATTAGCGTTGTTCCTGTGATGTATCTAATCGATCCTTACTCATCTATCATGTTATTTGACGTTTGGACGGACTCCAGTAACTCTGATGAGAGATTCAAATTTCTCGGACGCAGTAGAAGCTGGAAATAGTTTTGAACGAAACAACACGTATTAGCGTTGTTCCTGTGATGTATCTAAACGATCCTTACTTATCTAACATGATTTTTAACGTTTGGATGGACTCCAGTAAGTCTGATGTGAGATACAAAGTTTTTGGACGCAGCAGGAGCTGGAAATAGTTTTAAACGAAACAACACATATTAGCGTTGTTCCTGTGCTGTATCTAATCGATCCTTACTTATCTATCATGTTATTTGACGTTTGGACGGACTCCAGTAACTCTGATGAGAGATTCAAATTTCTCGGACGCAGTAGAAGCTGGAAATAGTTTTGAACGAAACAACACGTATTAGCGTTGTTCCTGTGATGTATCTAAACGATCCTTACTTATCTAACATGTTATTTAACGTTTGGATGGACTCCAGTAAGTCTGATGTGAGATACAAAGTTTTTGGACGCAGCAGGAGCTGGAAATAGTTTTAAACGAAACAACACGCATTAGCGTTGTTCCTGTGATGTATCTAATCGATCCTTACTCATCTATCATGTTATTTGACGTTTGGACGGACTCCAGAAACTCTGATGAGAGATTCAAAGTTCTCGGACGCAGTAGAAGCTGGAAATAGTTTTAAACGAAACAACACGTATTAGCGTTGTTCCTGTGCTGTATCTAATCGATCCTTACTCATATATCATGTTACTTGGCGTTTCGACGGACTCCAGTAGCTCTGATGTGAGATACGACGTTTTCGGACGCAGCAGAAGCTGGAAATAGTTTTAAACGAAACAACACGTATTAGCGTTGTTCCTGTGATGTATCTAATCGATCCTTACTTATCTATCATGTTATTTGACGTTTCGATGCACTCCAGTAACTCTGATGTGAGATACGACGTTTTCGGACGCAGCAGAAGCTGGAAATAGTTTTAAACGAAACAACACGTATTAGCGTTGTTCCTGTGATGTATCTAATCGATCCTTACTTATCTATCATGTTATTTGACGTTTCGATGCACTCCAGTAACTCTGATGTGAGATACGACGTTTTCGGACGCAGCAGAAGCTGGAAATAGTTTTAAACGAAACAACACGTATTAGCGTTGTTCCTGTGATGTATCTAATCGATCCTTACTCATCTATCATGTTATTTGACGTTTGGATGGGCTCCAGTAACTCTGATGAGAGATACAAAGTTTTGGGACGCAGCAGGAGCTGGAAATGGTTTTAAACGAAACAACACGTATTAGCGTTGTTCCTGTGATGTATCTAATCGATCCTTACTCATCTATCATATTATTTGACGTTTGGATGGACTCCAGTAACTCTGATGAGAGATACAAAGATTTCGGACGCAGCAGAAACTGGAAATAGTTTTGAACGAAACAACACGCATTAGCGTTGTTCCTGTGTAGTATCTAATCGATCCTTACTCATCTATCATGTTATTTGGCTTTTCGATGGACTCCAGTAACTCTGATGTGAGATACGAAGTTTTCGGACGCATCAGAAGCTGGAAATAGTTTTAAACGAAACAACACGCATTAGCGATGTTCCTGTGATGTATCTAAACGATCCTTACTCATCTATCATGTTAATTGACGTTTGGACGGACTCCAGTAACTCTGATGAGAGATACAAAGTTCTCGGACGCAGTAGAAGCTGGAAATAGTTTTGACCGAAACAACACGCATTAGCGTTGTTCCTGTGATGTATCTAATCGATCCTTACTCATCTATCATGTTATTTGACGTTTGGATGTACTCTAGGAACTCTGATGTGAGATACAAAGATATCGGACGCAGCAGAAGCTGGAAATAGTTTTGAACGAAACAACACCTATTAGCGTTGTTCCTGTGATGTATCTAAACGATCCTTACTTATCTAACATGTTATTTGACGTTTGGATGGACTCCAGTAAGTCTGATGTGAGATACAAAGTTTTGGGACGCAGCAGGAGCTGGAAATAGTTTTAAACGAAACAACACGTATTAGCGTTGTTCCTGTGATGTATCTAATCGATCCTTACTCATCTATCATGTTATTTGACGTTTGGACGGACTCCAGTAACTCTGATGAGAGATTCAAATTTCTCGGACGCAGTAGAAGCTGGAAATAGTTTTGAACGAAACAACACGTATTAGCGTTGTTCCTGTGATGTATCTAAACGATCCTTACTTATCTAACATGATTTTTAACGTTTGGATGGACTCCAGTAAGTCTGATGTGAGATACAAAGTTTTTGGACGCAGCAGGAGCTGGAAATAGTTTTAAACGAAACAACACATATTAGCGTTGTTCCTGTGCTGTATCTAATCGGTCCTTACTTATCTATCATGTTATTTGACGTTTGGACGGACTCCAGTAACTCTGATGAGAGATTCAAATTTCTCGGACGCAGTAGAAGCTGGAAATAGTTTTGAACGAAACAACACGTATTAGCGTTGTTCCTGTGATGTATCTAAACGATCCTTACTTATCTAACATGTTATTTAACGTTTGGATGGACTCCAGTAAGTCTGATGTGAGATACAAAGTTTTTGGACGCAGCAGGAGCTGGAAATAGTTTTAAACGAAACAACACATATTAGCGTTGTTCCTGTGCTGTATCTAATCGATCCTTACTCATCTATCATGTTATTTGACGTTTGGACGGACTCCAGTAACTCTGATGAGAGATACAAAGTTCTCGGACGCAGTAGAAGCTGGAAATAGTTTTGACCGAAACAACACGCATTAGCGTTGTTCCTGTGATGTATCTAATCGATCCTTACTCATCTATCATGTTATTTGACGTTTGGACGGACTCCAGTAACTCTGATGAGAGATTCAAAGTTCTCGGACGCAGTAGAAGCTGGAAATAGTTTTAAACGAAACAACACGTATTAGCGTTGTTCCTGTGCTGTATCTAATCGATCCTTACTCATATATCATGTTACTTGGCGTTTCGATGGACTCCAGTAGCTCTGATGTGAGATACGACGTTTTCGGACGCAGCAGAAGCTGGAAATAGTTTTAAACGAAACAACACGTATTAGCGTTGTTCCTGTGATGTATCTAATCGATCCTTACTTATCTATCATGTTTTTTGACGTTTCGATGCACTCCAGTAACTCTGATGTGAGATACGACGTTTTCGGACGCAGCAGAAGCTGGAAATAGTTTTAAACGAAACAACACGTATTAGCGTTGTTCCTGTGATGTATCTAATCGATCCTTACTTATCTATCATGTTATTTGACGTTTCGATGCACTCCAGTAACTCTGATGTGAGATACGACGTTTTCGGACGCAGCAGAAGCTGGAAATAGTTTTAAACGAAACAACACGTATTAGCGTTGTTCCTGTGATGTATCTAATCGATCCTTACTCATCTATCATGTTATTTGACGTTTGGATGGGCTCCAGTAACTCTGATGAGAGATACAAAGATTTCGGACGCAGCAGAAGCTGGAAATAGTTTTGAACGAAACAACACGTATTAGCGTTGTTCCTGTGCTGTATCTAATCGATCCTTACTTATCTATCATGTTATTTGACGTTTGGATGGACTCCAGTAACCCTGACGTGAGATACGATGTTCTCGGACGCAGCAGAAGCTGGAAATAGTTTTAAACGAAACAACACCCATTAGCGTTATTCCTGTGATGTATCTAATCGATCCTTACTCATCTATCATGTTATTTGGCGTTTCGATGGACTCCAGTAACTTAGATGTGAGATACGAAGTTCTCGGACGCAGCAGAAGCTGGAAATAGTTTTGAACGAAACAACACGTATTAGCGTTGTTCCTGTGATGTATCTAATTGATCCTTACTTATCTATCATGTTATTTGACGTTTCGATGGACTCCAGTAACTCTGATGTGAGATACGAAGTTCTCGGACGCAGCTGAAGCTGGAAATAGTTTTAAATGAAACAACACGTATTAGCGTTGTTCCTGTGATGTACCTAACCGATCCTTACTCATCTATCATGTTATTTGACGTTTGGACGGACTCCAGTAACTATGATGAGAGATACAAAGTTCTCGGACGCAGTAGAAGCTGGAAATAGTTTTGAACGAAACAACACGTATTAGCGTTGTTCCTGTGATGCATCTAAACGATCCTTACTTATCTAACATGTTATTTGACGTTTGGATGGACTCCAGTAAGTCTGATGTGAGATACAAAGTTTTTGGACGCAGCAGGAGCTGGAAATAGTTTTAAACGAAACAACACGAATTAGCGTTGTTCCTGTGATGTATCTAAACGATCCTTACTTATCTACCATGTTATTTGACGTTTGGATGGACTCCAGTAAGTCTGATGAGAGATACAAAGATTTCGGACGCAGCAGAAGCTGGAAATAGTTTTGAACGAAACAACACGTATTAGCGTTGTTCCTGTGCTGTATCTAATCGATCCTTACTTATCTATCATGTTATTTGACGTTTGGATGGACTCCAGTAACCCTGACGTGAGATACCATGTTCTCGGACGCAGCAGAAGCTGGAAATAGTTTTAAACGAAACAACACGCATTAGCGTTATTCCTGTGATGTATCTAATCGATCCTTACTCATCTATCATGTTATTTGGCGTTTCGATGGACTCCAGTAACTTAGATGTGAGATACGAAGTTCTCGGACGCAGCTGAAGCTAGAAATAGTTTTAAACGAAACAACACGTATTAGCGTTGTTCCTGTGATGTATCTAATCGATCCTTACTCATCTATCATGCTATTTGGCGTTTCGATGGACTCCAGTAAGTCTGATGTGAGATACAAAGATTTTGGACGCAGCAGGAGCTGGAAATAATTTCAAACGAAACAACACGTATTAGCGTTGTTCCTGTGCTGTATCTAATCGATCCTTACTCATATATCATGTTACTTGGCGTTTCGATGGACTCCAGTAGCTCTGATGTGAGATACGACGTTTTCGGACGCAGCAGAAGCTGGAAATAGTTTTAAACGAAACAACACGCATTAGCGTTGTTCCTGTGCTGTATCTAATCGATCCTTACTCATATATCATGTTATTTGGTGTTTCGATGGACTCCAGTAGCTCTGATGTGAGATACGACGTTTTCGGACGCAGCAGAAACTGGAAATAGTTTTAAACGAAACAACACGCATTAGCGTTGTTCCTGTGATGTATCTAATCGATCCTTACTTATCTATCATGTTATTTGACGTTTGGATGGACTCCAGTAACCCTGACGTGAGATACGATGTTCTCGGACGCAGCAGAAGCTGGAAATAGTTTTAAAAGAAACAACACGCATTAGCGATGTTCCTGTGATGTATCTAAACGATACTTACTCATCTATCATGTTATTTGACGTTTGGACGGACTCCAGTAACTCTGATGTGAGATACAAAGTTCTCGGACGCAGCAGAAGCTGGAAATAATTTTGAACGTAACAACACGTGTTACCGTTGTTCCTGTGATGTATCTAAACGATCCTTACTTATCTAACATGTTATTTAACGTTTGGATGGACTCCAGTAAGTCTGATGTGAGATACAAAGTTTTTGGACGCAGCAGGAGCTGGAAATAGTTTTAAACGAAACAACACATATTAGCGTTGTTCCTGTGCTGTATCTAATCGATCCTTACTTATCTATCATGTTATTTGACGTTTGGATGGACTCCAGTAAGTCTGATGTGAGATACAAAGTTTTGGGACGCAGCAGGAGCTGGAAATAGTTTTAAACGAAACAACACGTATTAGCGTTGTTCCTGTGATGTATCTAATCGATCCTTTCTCATCTATCATGTTATTTGACGTTTGGACGGACTCCAGTAACTCTGATGAGAGATACAAAGTTCTCGGACGCAGTAGAAGCTGGAAATAGTTTTGAACGAAACAACACCTATTAGCGTTGTTCCTGTGATGTATCTAAACGATCCTTACTTATCTAACATGTTATTTGACGTTTGGATGGACTCCAGTAAGTCTGATGTGAGATACAAAGTTTTGGGACGCAGCAATAGCTGGAAATAGTTTTAAACGAAACAACACGTATTAGCGTTGTTCCTGTGATGTATCTAATCGATCCTTACTCATCTATCATATTATTTGACGTTTGGATGGACTCCAGTAACTCTGATGAGAGATACAAAGATTTCGGACGCAGCAGAAACTGGAAATAGTTTTGAACGAAACAACACGCATTAGCGTTGTTCCTGTGTAGTATCTAATAGATCCTTACTCATCTATCATGTTATTTGGCTTTTCGATGGACTCCAGTAACTCTGATGTGAGATACGAAGTTTTCGGACGCATCAGAAGCTGGAAATAGTTTTAAACGAAACAACACACATTAGCGATGTTCCTGTGATGTATCTAAACGATCCTTACTCATCTATCATGTTATTTGACGTTTGGACGGACTCCAGTAACTCTGATGAGAGATATAAAGATTTCGGACGCAGCAGAAGCTGGAAATAGTTTTGACCGAAACAACACGCATTAGCGTTGTTCCTGTGATGTATCTAATCGATCCTTACTCATCTATCATGTTATTTGACGTTTGGATGTACTCTAGGAACTCTGATGTGAGATACAAAGATATCGGACGCAGCAGAAGCTGGAAATAGTTTTGAACGAAACAACACCTATTAGCGTTGTTCCTGTGATGTATCTAAACGATCCTTACTTATCTAACATGTTATTTGACGTTTGGATGGACTCCAGTAAGTCTGATGTGAGATACAAAGTTTTGGGACGCAGCAGGAGCTGGAAATAGTTTTAAACGAAACAACACGTATTAGCGTTGTTCCTGTGATGTATCTAATCGATCCTTACTCATCTATCATGTTATTTGACGTTTGGATGGACTCCAGTGACTCTGATGAGAGATATAAAGATTTCGGACGCAGCAGAAGCTGGAAATAGTTTTGAACGAAACAACACCTATTAGCGTTGTTCCTGTGATGTATCTAAACGATCCTTACTTATCTAACATGTTATTTGACGTTTGGATGGACTCCAGTAAGTCTGATGTGAGATACAAAGTTTTTGGACGCAGCAGGAGCTGGAAATAGTTTTAAACGAAACAACACGTATTAGCGTTGTTCCTGTGCTGTATCTAATCGATCCTAACTCATATATCATGTTATTTGGCGTTTCGATGGACTCCAGTAGCTCTGATGTGAGATACGACGTTTTCGGACGCAGCAGAAGCTGGAAATAGTTTTAAACGAAACAACACGCATTAGCGTTGTTCCTGTGATGTATCTAATCGATCCTTACTCATCTATCATGCTATTTGGCGTTTCGATGGACTCCAGTAACTTTGATGTGAGATACGAAGTTCTCGGACGCAGCTGAAGCTGGAAATAGTTTTAAACGAAACAACACGTATTAGCGTTGTTCCTGTGCTGTATCTAATCGATCCTTACTTATCTATCATGTTATTTGACGTTTGGATGGACTCCAGTAACTCTAATGTGAGATACGAAATTTTCGGACGCAGCAGAAGCTGGAAATAGTTTTAAACGAAACAACACCTATTAGCGATGTTCCTGTGATGTATCTAATCGATCCTTACTCATCTATCATGTTATTTTACGTTTGGATGGACTCCAGTATCTCTGATGAGAGATACAAAGATTTCGGACGCAGCAGAAGCTGGAAATAGTTTTGAACGAAACAACACCTATTAGCGATGTTCCTGTGATGTATCTAATCGATCCTTACTCATCTATCATGTTATTTTACGTTTGGATGGACTTCAGTAACTCTGATGTGAGATACAATGTTTTTGGACGCAGCAGAAGCTGGAAATAGTTTTGAACGAAACAACACGTATTAGCGTTGTTCCTGTGATGTATCTAATCGATCCTTACTCATCTATAATGTTATTTGGCGTTTCGATAGACTCCAGTAACTTTGATGTGAGATACGAAGTTCTCGGACGCAGCTGAAGCTGGAAATAATTTTAAATGAAACAACACGTATTAGCGTTGTTCCTGTGATGTGTCTAATCGATCCTTACTCATCTATCATGTTATTTGGCGTTTCGATGGACTCCAGTAGCTCTGATGTGAGATACGACGTTTTCGGACGCAGCAGAAGCTGGAAATAGTTTTAAACGAAACAACACGCATTAGCGTTGTTCCTGTGCTGTATCTAATCGATCCTTACTCATCTATCATGTTATTTGGCGTTTCGATGGACTCCAGTAGCTCTGATGTGAGATACGACGTTTTCGGACGCAGCAGAAGCTGGAAATAGTTTTAAACGAAACAACACGCATTAGCGTTGTTCCTGTGATGTATCTAATCTATCCTTACTCATCTATCATGTCATTAGGCGTTTCGATGGACTCCAGTAACTTTGATGTGAGATACGAAGTTCTCGGACGCAGCTGAAGCTGGAAATAGTTTTAAATGAAACAACACGCATTAGCGTTGTTCCTGTGATGTATCTAATCGATCCTTACTCATCTATCATGTTATTTGACGTTTGGATGTACTCTAGGAACTCTGATGTGAGATACAAAGATATCGGACGCAGCAGAAGCTGGAAATAGTTTTGAACGAAACAACACCTATTAGCGTTGTTCCTGTGATGTATCTAAACGATCCTTACTTATCTAACATGTTATTTGACGTTTGGATGGACTCCAGTAAGTCTGATGTGAGATACAAAGTTTTGGGACGCAGCAGGAGCTGGAAATAGTTTTAAACGAAACAACACGTATTAGCGTTGTTCCTGTGATGTATCTAATCGATCCTTACTCATCTATCATGTTATTTGACGTTTGGATGGACTCCAGTGACTCAGATGAGAGATATAAAGATTTCGGACGCAGCAGAAGCTGGAAATAGTTTTGAACGAAACAACACCTATTAGCGTTGTTCCTGTGATGTATCTAAACGATCCTTACTTATCTAACATGTTATTTGACGTTTGGATGGACTCCAGTAAGTCTGATGTGAGATACAAAGTTTTTGGACGCAGCAGGAGCTGGAAATAGTTTTAAACGAAACAACACGTATTAGCGTTGTTCCTGTGCTGTATCTAATCGATCCTAACTCATATATCATGTTATTTGGCGTTTCGATGGACTCCAGTAGCTCTGATGTGAGATACGACGTTTTCGGACGCAGCAGAAGCTGGAAATAGTTTTAAACGAAACAACACGCATTAGCGTTGTTCCTGTGATGTATCTAATCGATCCTTACTCATCTATCATGCTATTTGGCGTTTCGATGGACTCCAGTAACTTTGATGTGAGATACGAAGTTCTCGGACGCAGCTGAAGCTGGAAATAGTTTTAAACGAAACAACACGTATTAGCGTTGTTCCTGTGCTGTATCTAATCGATCCTTACTTATCTATCATGTTATTTGACGTTTGGATGGACTCCAGTAACTCTAATGTGAGATACGAAATTTTCGGACGCAGCAGAAGCTGGAAATAGTTTTAAACGAAACAACACCTATTAGCGATGTTCCTGTGATGTATCTAATCGATCCTTACTCATCTATCATGTTATTTTACGTTTGGATGGACTCCAGTATCTCTGATGAGAGATACAAAGATTTCGGACGCAGCAGAAGCTGGAAATAGTTTTGAACGAAACAACACCTATTAGCGATGTTCCTGTGATGTATCTAATCGATCCTTACTCATCTATCATGTTATTTTACGTTTGGATGGACTTCAGTAACTCTGATGTGAGATACAATGTTTTTGGACGCAGCAGAAGCTGGAAATAGTTTTGAACGAAACAACACGTATTAGCGTTGTTCCTGTGATGTATCTAATCGATCCTTACTCATCTATAATGTTATTTGGCGTTTCGATAGACTCCAGTAACTTTGATGTGAGATACGAAGTTCTCGGACGCAGCTGAAGCTGGAAATAATTTTAAATGAAACAACACGTATTAGCGTTGTTCCTGTGATGTGTCTAATCGATCCTTACTCATCTATCATGTTATTTGGCGTTTCGATGGACTCCAGTAGCTCTGATGTGAGATACGACGTTTTCGGACGCAGCAGAAGCTGGAAATAGTTTTAAACGAAACAACACGCATTAGCGTTGTTCCTGTGCTGTATCTAATCGATCCTTACTCATCTATCATGTTATTTGGCGTTTCGATGGACTCCAGTAGCTCTGATGTGAGATACGACGTTTTCGGACGCAGCAGAAGCTGGAAATAGTTTTAAACGAAACAACACGCATTAGCGTTGTTCCTGTGATGTATCTAATCTATCCTTACTCATCTATCATGTCATTAGGCGTTTCGATGGACTCCAGTAACTTTGATGTGAGATACGAAGTTCTCGGACGCAGCTGAAGCTGGAAATAGTTTTAAATGAAACAACACGTATTAGCGTTGTTCCTGTGATGTATCTAATCGATCCTTACTCATCTATCATGTTATTTGGCGTTTCGATGGACTCCAGTAACTCTGATGTGAGATACGACGTTTTCGGACGCAGCAGAAGCTGGAAATAGTTTTAAACGAAACAACACGCATTAGCGTTGTTCCTGTGATGTATCTAATCGATCCTTACTCATCTATCATGTTATTTGGCGTTTCGATGGACTCCAGTAGCTCTGATGTGAGATACGACGTTTTCGGACGCAGCAGAAGCTGGAAATAGTTTTAAACGAAACAACACGCATTAGCGTTGTTCCTGTGATGTATCTAATCGATCCTTACTTATCTATCATGTTATTTGACGTTTGGATGGACAGCAGTAACCCTGATGTGAGATACGAAGTTCTCGGACGCAGCAGAAGCTGGAAATAGTTTTAAAAGAAACAACACGTATTAGCGTTGTTCCTGTGATATATCTAATCGATCCTTACTCATCTATCATGTTATTTGACGTTTGGACGGACTCCAGTAACTCTGATGAGAGATTCAAAGTTCTCGGACGCAGCAGAAGCTGGAAATAGTTTTGAACGAAACAACACGTATTAGCGTTGTTCCTGTGATGTATCTAATCGATCCTTACTTATCTATCATGTTATTTGACGTTTCGATGGACTCCAGTAACTCTGATGTGAGATACGAAGTTCTCGGACGCAGCTGAAGCTGGAAATAGTTTTAAATGAAACAACACGTATTAGCGTTGTTCCTGTGTAACGTACCTAATCGATCCTTACTCATCTATCATGTTATTTGACGTTTGGACGGACTCCAGTAACTATGATGAGAGATACAAAGTTCTCGGACGCAGTAGAAGCTGGAAATAGTTTTGAACGAAACAACACGTATTAGCGTTGTTCCTGTGATGCATCTAAACGATCCTTACTTATCTAACATGTTATTTGACGTTTGGATGGACTCCAGTAAGTCTGATGTGAGATACAAAGTTTTTGGACGCAGCAGGAGCTGGAAATAGTTTTAAACGAAACAACACGAATTAGCGTTGTTCCTGTGATGTATCTAAACGATCCTTACTTATCTACCATGTTATTTGACGTTTGGATGGACTCCAGTAAGTCTGATGAGAGATACAAAGATTTCGGACGCAGCAGAAGCTGGAAATAGTTTTGAACGAAACAACACGTATTAGCGTTGTTCCTGTGCTGTATCTAATCGATCCTTACTTATCTATCATGTTATTTGACGTTTGGATGGACTCCAGTAACCCTTACGTGAGATACGATGTTCTCGGACGCAGCAGAAGCTGGAAATAGTTTTAAACGAAACAACACGCATTAGCGTTATTCCTGTGATGTATCTAATCGATCCTTACTCATCTATCATGTTATTTGGCGTTTCGATGGACTCCAGTAACTTAGATGTGAGATACGAAGTTCTCGGACGCAGCAGAAGCTGGAAATAGTTTTGAACGAAACAACACGTATTAGCGTTGTTCCTGTGATGTATCTAATCGATCCTTACTTATCTATCATGTTATTTGACGTTTCGATGGACTCCAGTAACTCTGATGTGAGATACGAAGTTCTCGGACGCAGCAGAAGCTGGAAATAGTTTTAAATGAAACAACACGTATTAGCGTTGTTCCTGAGATGTACCTAATCGATCCTTACTCATCTATCATGTTATTTGACGTTTGGACGGACTCCAGTAACTATGATGAGAGATACAAAGTTCTCGGACGCAGTAGAAGCTGGAAATAGTTTTGAACGAAACAACACGTATTAGCGTTGTTCCTGTGATGTATCTAATCGATCCTTACTCATCTATCATGTTATTTGACGTTTGGACGGACTCCAGTAACTCTGATGAGAGATTCAAAGTTCTCGGACGCAGTAGAAGCTAGAAATAGTTTTGAACGAAACAACACGTATTAGCGTTGTTCCTGTGATGTATCTAAACGATCCTTACTTATCTAACATGTTATTTGACGTTTGGATGGACTCCAGTAAGTCTGATGTGAGATACAAAGTTTTTGGACGCAGCAGGAGCTGGAAATAGTTTTAAACGAAACAACACGTATTAGCGTTGTTCCTGTGATGTATCTAATCGATCCTAACTCATATATCATGTTATTTGGCGTTTCGATGGACTCCAGTAACCCTGACGTGAGATACGATGTTCTCGGCCGCAGCAGAAGCTGGAAATAGTTTTAAACGAAACAACACGCATTAGCGTTATTCCTGTGTAGTATCTAATCGATCCTTACTTATCTATCATGTTATTTGACGTTTCGATGGACTCCAGTAACTCTGATGTGAGATACGAAGTTTTCGGACGCAGCAGAAGCTGGAAATAGTTTTAAACGAAACAACACGCATTAGCGATGTTCCTGTGATGTATCTAAACGATACTTACTCATCTATCATGTTATTTGACGTTTGAACGGACTCCAGTAACTCTGATGTGAGATAAAAAGTTCTCGGACGCAGCAGAAGCTGGAAATAATTTTGAACGAAACAACACGCATTAGCGTTGTTCCTGTGATGTATCTAAACGATCATTACTTATCTAACATGTTATTTAACGTTTGGATGGACTCCAGTAAGTCTGATGTGAGATACAAAGTTTTTGGACGCAGCAGGAGCTGGAAATAGTTTTAAACGAAACAACACGTATTAGCGTTGTTCCTGTGCTGTATCTAATCGATCCTTACTTATCTATCATGTTATTTGACGTTTCGATGGACTCCAGTAACTCTGATGTGAGATACGACGTTTTCGGACGCAGCAGAAGCTGGAAATAGTTTTAAACGAAACAACACGTATTAGCGTTGTTCCTGTGATGTATCTAATCGATCCTTACTTATCTATCATGTTATTTGACGTTTGGATGGACTCCAGTAACCCTGACGTGAGATACGAAGTTCTCGGACGCAGCAGAAGCTGGAAATAGTTTTAAACGAAACAACACGTATTAGCGTTGTTCCTGTGATGTATCTAATCGATCCTTACTCATCTATCATGTTATTTGACGTTTCGACGGACTCCAGTAACTGTGATGTGAGATACAAAGTTCTCGGACGCAGCAGAAGCTGGAAATAATTTTGAACGAAACAACACCTATTAGCGTTGTTCCTGTGATGTATCTAAAGGATCCTTACTTATCTAACATGTTATTTGACGTTTGGATGGACTCCAGTAAGTCTGATGTGAGATAAAAAGTTTTGCGACGCAGCAGGAGCTGGAAATAGTTTTAAACGAAACAACACGTATTAGCGTTGTTCCTGTGCTGTATCTAATCGATCCTTACTTATCTATCATATTATTTGACGTTTCGATGGACTCCAGTAACTCTGATGTGAGATACGAAGTTTTCGGACGCAGCAGAAGCTGGAAATAGTTTTAAACGATACAACACGTATTAGCGTTGTTCCTGTGATGTATCTAATCGATCCTTACTCATCTATCATGTTAATTGACGTTTGGACGGACTCCAGTAACTCTGATGAGAGATTCAAAGTTCTCGGACGCAGTAGAAGCTGGAAATAGTTTTGAACGAAACAACACGTATTAGCGTTGTTCCTGTGATGTATCTAAACGATCCTTACTTATCTAACATGTTATTTGACGTTTGGATGGACTCCAGTAAGTCTGATGTGAGATACAAAGTTTTTGGACGCAGCAGGAGCTGGAAATAGTTTTAAACGAAACAACACGTATTAGCGTTGTTCCTGTGATGTATCTAAACGATCCTTACTCATCTATCATGTTATTTGACGTTTGGACGGACTCCAGTAACTCTGATGTGAGATACAAAGTTCTCGGACGCAGCAGGAGCTGGAAATAGTTTTAAACGAAACAACACGCATTAGCGTTGTTCCTGTGATGTATCTAATCGATCCTTACTCATTTATCATGTTATTTGGCGTTTCGATGGACTCCAGTAACTTTGATGTGAGATACGAAGTTCTCGGACGCAGCTGAAGCTGGAAATAGTTTCAAACGAAACAACAGGTATTAGCGTTGTTCCTGTGCTGTATCTAATCGATCCTTACTTATCTATCATGTTATTTGACGTTTCGATGGACTCCAGTAACTCTGATGTGAGCTACGAAGTTTTCGGACGCAGCAGAAGCTGGAAATAGTTTTAAACGAAACAACACGCATTAGCGATGTTCCTGTGATGTATCTAAACGATCCTTACTCATCTATCATGTTATTTGACGTTTGGACGGACTCCAGTAACTCTGATGTGAGATACAAAGTTCTCGGACGCAGCAGAAGCTGGAAATAGTTTTGAACGAAACAACACGTATTAGCGTTATTCCTGTGACGTATCTAATCGATCCTTACTCATCTATCATGTTATTTGGCGTTTCGATGGACTCCAGTAACTTAGATGTGAGATACGAAGTTCTCGGACGCAGCTGAAGCTAGAAATAGTTTTAAACGAAACAACACGTATTAGCGTTGTTCCTGTGATGTATCTAATCGATCCTTACTCATCTACCATGTTATTTGACGTTTGGATGGACTCCAGTAAGTCTGATGAGAGATACAAAGATTTCGGACGCAGCAGAAGCTGGAAATAGTTTTGAACGAAACAACACGTATTAGCGTTGTTCCTGTGCTGTATCTAATCGATCCTTACTTATCTATCATGTTATTTGACGTTTGGATGGACTCCAGTAACCCTGACGTGAGATACGATGTTCTCGGACGCAGCAGAAGCTGGAAATAGTTTTAAACGAAACAACACGCATTAGCGTTATTCCTGTGATGTATCTAATCGATCCTTACTCATCTATCATGTTATTTGGCGTTTCGATGGACTCCAGTAACTTAGATGTGAGATACGAAGTTCTCGGACGCAGCTGAAGCTAGAAATAGTTTTAAACGAAACAACACGTATTAGCGTTGTTCCTGTGATGTATCTAATCGATCCTTACTCATCTATCATGTTATTTGACGTTTGGATGGACTCCAGTAAGTCTGATGTGAGATACAAAGTTTTTGGACGCAGCAGGAGCTGGAAATAGTTTTAAACGAAACAACACGTATTAGCGTTGTTCCTGTGCTGTATCTAATCGATCCTAACTCATATATCATGTTATTTGGCGTTTCGATGGACTCCAGTAACCCTGACGTGAGATACGATGTTCTCGGCCGCAGCAGAAGCTGGAAATAGTTTTAAACGAAACAACACGCATTAGCGTTATTCTTGTGTAGTATCTAATCGATCCTTACTTATCTATCATGTTATTTGACGTTTCGATGGACTCCAGTAACTCTGATGTGAGATACGAAGTTTTCGGACGCAGCAGAAGCTGGAAATAGTTTTAAACGAAACAACACGCATTAGCGATGTTCCTGTGATGTATCTAAACGATACTTACTCATCTATCATGTTATTTGACGTTTGAACGGACTCCAGTAACTCTGATGTGAGATAAAAAGTTCTCGGACGCAGCAGAAGCTGGAAATAATTTTGAACGAAACAACACGCATTAGCGTTGTTCCTGTGATGTATCTAAACGATCATTACTTATCTAACATGTTATTTAACGTTTGGATGGACTCCAGTAAGTCTGATGTGAGATACAAAGTTTTTGGACGCAGCAGGAGCTGGAAATAGTTTTAAACGAAACAACACGTATTAGCGTTGTTCCTGTGCTGTATCTAATCGATCCTTACTTATCTATCATGTTATTTGACGTTTCGATGGACTCCAGTAACTCTGATGTGAGATACGACGTTTTCGGACGCAGCAGAAGCTGGAAATAGTTTTAAACGAAACAACACGTATTAGCGTTGTTCCTGTGATGTATCTAATCGATCCTTACTTATCTATCATGTTATTTGACGTTTGGATGGACTCCAGTAACCCTGACGTGAGATACGAAGTTCTCGGACGCAGCAGAAGCTGGAAATAGTTTTAAACGAAACAACACGTATTAGCGTTGTTCCTGTGATGTATCTAATCGATCCTTACTCATCTATCATGTTATTTGACGTTTCGACGGACTCCAGTAACTGTGATGTGAGATACAAAGTTCTCGGACGCAGCAGAAGCTGGAAATAATTTTGAACGAAACAACACCTATTAGCGTTGTTCCTGTGATGTATCTAAAGGATCCTTACTTATCTAACATGTTATTTGACGTTTGGATGGACTCCAGTAAGTCTGATGTGAGATAAAAAGTTTTGCGACGCAGCAGGAGCTGGAAATAGTTTTAAACGAAACAACACGTATTAGCGTTGTTCCTGTGCTGTATCTAATCGATCCTTACTTATCTATCATATTATTTGACGTTTCGATGGACTCCAGTAACTCTGATGTGAGATACGAAGTTTTCGGACGCAGCAGAAGCTGGAAATAGTTTTAAACGATACAACACGTATTAGCGTTGTTCCTGTGATGTATCTAATCGATCCTTACTCATCTATCATGTTAATTGACGTTTGGACGGACTCCAGTAACTCTGATGAGAGATTCAAAGTTCTCGGACGCAGTAGAAGCTGGAAATAGTTTTGAACGAAACAACACGTATTAGCGTTGTTCCTGTGATGTATCTAAACGATCCTTACTTATCTAACATGTTATTTGACGTTTGGATGGACTCCAGTAAGTCTGATGTGAGATACAAAGTTTTTGGACGCAGCAGGAGCTGGAAATAGTTTTAAACGAAACAACACGTATTAGCGTTGTTCCTGTGATGTATCTAAACGATCCTTACTCATCTATCATGTTATTTGACGTTTGGACAGACTCCAGTAACTCTGATGTGAGATACAAAGTTCTCGGACGCAGCAGGAGCTGGAAATAGTTTTAAACGAAACAACACGCATTAGCGTTGTTCCTGTGATGTATCTAATCGATCCTTACTCATTTATCATGTTATTTGGCGTTTCGATGGACTCCAGTAACTTTGATGTGAGATACGAAGTTCTCGGACGCAGCTGAAGCTGGAAATAGTTTCAAACGAAACAACAGGTATTAGCGTTGTTCCTGTGCTGTATCTAATCGATTCTTACTTATCTATCATGTTATTTGACGTTTCGATGGACTCCAGTAACTCTGATGTGAGCTACGAAGTTTTCGGACGCAGCAGAAGCTGGAAATAGTTTTAAACGAAACAACACGCATTAGCGATGTTCCTGTGATGTATCTAAACGATCCTTACTCATCTATCATGTTATTTGACGTTTGGACGGACTCCAGTAACTCTGATGTGAGATACAAAGTTCTCGGACGCAGCAGAAGCTGGAAATAGTTTTGAACGAAACAACACGTATTAGCGTTGTTCCTGTGATGTATCTAAACGATCCTTACTTATCTAACATGTTATTTGACGTTTGGATGGACTCCAGTAAGTCTGATGTGAGATACAAAGTTTTTGGACGCAGCAGGAGCTGGAAATAGTTTTAAACGAAACAACACGTATTAGCGTTGTTCCTGTGCTGTATCTAATCGATCCTTACTTATCTATCATGTTATTTGACGTTTCGATGGACTCCAGTAACTCTGATGTGAGATACGACGTTTTCGGACGCAGCAGAATCTGGAAATAGTTTTAAACGAAACAACACGTATTAGCGATGTTCCTGTGATGTACCTAAACGATCCTTACTCATCTATCATGTTATTTGACGTTTGGACGGACTCCAGTAACTCTGATGAGAGATTCAAAGTTCTCGGACGCAGCAGAAGCTGGAAATAGTTTTGAACGAAACAACACGTATTAGCGTTGTTCCTGTGATGTATCTAATCGATCCTTACTTATCTATCATGTTATTTGACGTTTCGATGGACTCCAGTAACTCTGATGTGAGATACGAAGTTCTCGGACGCAGCTGAAGCTGGAAATAGTTTTAAATGAAACAACACGTATTAGCGTTGTTCCTGTGTAACGTACCTAATCGATCCTTACTCATCTATCATGTTATTTGACGTTTGGACGGACTCCAGTAACTATGATGAGAGATACAAAGTTCTCGGACGCAGTAGAAGCTGGAAATAGTTTTGAACGAAACAACACGTATTAGCGTTGTTCCTGTGATGCATCTAAACGATCCTTACTTATCTAACATGTTATTTGACGTTTGGATGGACTCCAGTAAGTCTGATGTGAGATACAAAGTTTTTGGACGCAGCAGGAGCTGGAAATAGTTTTAAACGAAACAACACGAATTAGCGTTGTTCCTGTGATGTATCTAAACGATCCTTACTTATCTACCATGTTATTTGACGTTTGGATGGACTCCAGTAAGTCTGATGAGAGATACAAAGATTTCGGACGCAGCAGAAGCTGGAAATAGTTTTGAACGAAACAACACGTATTAGCGTTGTTCCTGTGCTGTATCTAATCGATCCTTACTTATCTATCATGTTATTTGACGTTTGGATGGACTCCAGTAACCCTGACGTGAGATACGATGTTCTCGGACGCAGCAGAAGCTGGAAATAGTTTTAAACGAAACAACACGCATTAGCGTTATTCCTGTGATGTATCTAATCGATCCTTACTCATCTATCATGTTATTTGGCGTTTCGATGGACTCCAGTAACTTAGATGTGAGATACGAAGTTCTCGGACGCAGCAGAAGCTGGAAATAGTTTTGAACGAAACAACACGTATTAGCGTTGTTCCTGTGATGTATCTAATCGATCCTTACTTATCTATCATGTTATTTGATGTTTCGATGGACTCCAGTAACTCTGATGTGAGATACGAAGTTCTCGGACGCAGCTGAAGCTGGAAATAGTTTTAAATGAAACAACACGTATTAGCGTTGTTCCTGTGATGTACCTAATCGATCCTTACTCATCTATCATGTTATTTGACGTTTGGACGGACTCCAGTAACTATGATGAGAGATACAAAGTTCTCGGACGCAGTAGAAGCTGGAAATAGTTTTGAACGAAACAACACGTATTAGCGTTGTTCCTGTGATGCATCTAAACGATCCTTACTTATCTAACATGTTATTTGACGTTTGGATGGACTCCAGTAAGTCTGATGTGAGATACAAAGTTTTTGGACGCAGCAGGAGCTGGAAATAGTTTTAAACGAAACAACACGAATTAGCGTTGTTCCTGTGATGTATCTAAACGATCCTTACTTATCTACCATGTTATTTGACGTTTGGATGGACTCCAGTAAGTCTGATGAGAGATACAAAGATTTCGGACGCAGCAGAAGCTGGAAATAGTTTTGAACGAAACAACACGTATTAGCGTTGTTCCTGTGCGGTATCTAATCGATCCTTACTTATCTATCATGTTATTTGACGTTTGGATGGACTCCAGTAACCCTGACGTGAGATACGATGTTCTCGGACGCAGCAGAAGCTGGAAATAGTTTTAAACGAAACAACACGCATTAGCGTTATTCCTGTGATGTATCTAATCGATCCTTACTCATCTATCATGTTATTTGGCGTTTCGATGGACTCCAGTAACTTAGATGTGAGATACGAAGTTCTCGGACGCAGCTGAAGCTAGAAATAGTTTTAAACGAAACAACACGTATTGGCGTTGTTCCTGTGATGTATCTAATCGATCCTTACTCATCTATCATGTTATTTGACGTTTGGACGGACTCCAGTAACTCTGATGAGAGATTCAAAGTTCTCGGACGCAGTAGAAGCTAGAAATAGTTTTGAACGAAACAACACGTATTAGCGTTGTTCCTGTGATGTATCTAAACGATCCTTACTTATCTAACATGTTATTTGACGTTTGGATGGACTCCAGTAAGTCTGATGTGAGATACAAAGTTTTTGGACGCAGCAGGAGCTGGAAATAGTTTTAAACGAAACAACACGTATTAGCGTTGTTCCTGTGCTGTATCTAATCGATCCTAACTCATATATCATGTTATTTGGCGTTTCGATGGACTCCAGTAACCCTGACGTGAGATACGATGTTCTCGGACGCAGCAGAAACTGGAAATAGTTTTAAACGAAACAACACGCATTAGCGTTATTCCTGTGTAGTATCTAATCGATCCTTACTTATCTATCATGTTATTTGACGTTTCGATGGACTCCAGTAACTCTGATGTGAGATACGAAGTTTTCGGACGCAGCAGAAGCTGGAAATAGTTTTAAACGAAACAACACGCATTAGCGATGTTCCTGTGATGTATCTAAACGATACTTACTCATCTATCATGTTACTTGACGTTTGAACGGACTCCAGTAACTCTGATGTGAGATAAAAAGTTCTCGGACGCAGCAGAAGCTGGAAATAATTTTGAACGAAACAACACGCATTAGCGTTGTTCCTGTGATGTATCTAAACGATCATTACTTATCTAACATGTTATTTAACGTTTGGATGGACTCCAGTAAGTCTGATGTGAGATACAAAGTTTTTGGACGCAGCAGGAGCTGGAAATAGTTTTAAACGAAACAACACGTATTAGCGTTGTTCCTGTGCTGTATCTAATCGATCCTTACTTATCTATCATGTTATTTGACGTTTCGATGGACTCCAGTAACTCTGATGTGAGATACGACGTTTTCGGACGCAGCAGAAGCTGGAAATAGTTTTAAACGAAACAACACGTATTAGCGTTGTTCCTGTGATGTATCTAATCGATCCTTACTTATCTATCATGTTATTTGACGTTTGGATGGACTCCAGTAACCCTGACGTGAGATACGAAGTTCTCGGACGCAGCAGAAGCTGGAAATAGTTTTAAACGAAACAACACGTATTAGCGTTGTTCCTGTGATGTATCTAATCGATCCTTACTCATCTATCATGTTATTTGACGTTTCGACGGACTCCAGTAACTCTGATGTGAGATACAAAGTTATCGGACGCAGCAGAAGCTGGAAATAGTTTTGAACGAAACAACACGTATTAGCGTTGTTCCTGTGCTGTATCTAATCGATCCTTACTTATCTATCATGTTATTTGACGTTTGGATGAACTCCAGTAACTCTAATGTGAGATACGAAATTTTCGGACGCAGCAGAAGCTGGAAATAGTTTTGAACGAAACAACACGTATTAGCGTCGTTCCTGTGATGTATCTAAACGATCCTTACTTATCTAACATGTTATTTGACGTTTGGATGGACTCCAGTAAGTCTGATGTGAGATACAAAGTTTTTGGACGCAGCAGGAGCTGGAAATAGTTTTAAACGAAACAACACGTATTAGCGTTGTTCCTGTGATGTATCTAAACGATCCTTACTCATCTATCATGTTAATTGACGTTTGGACGGACTCCAGTAACTCTGATGTGAGATACAAAGTTCTCGGACGCAGCAGAAGCTGGAAATAATTTTGAACGAAACAACACCTATTAGCGTTGTTCCTGTGATGTATCTAAAGGATCCTTACTTATCTAACATGTTATTTGACGTTTGGATGGACTCCAGTAAGTCTGATGTGAGATAAAAAGTTTTGCGACGCAGCAGGAGCTGGAAATAGTTTTAAACGAAACAACACGTATTAGCGTTGTTCCTGTGCTGTATCTAATCGATCCTTACTTATCTATCATGTTATTTGACGTTTCGATGGACTCCAGTAACTCTGATGTGAGATACGAAGTTTTCGGACGCAGCAGAAGCTGGAAATAGTTTTAAACGATACAACACGTATTAGCGTTGTTCCTGTGATGTATCTAATCGATCCTTACTCATCTATCATGTTAATTGACGTTTGGACGGACTCCAGTAACTCTGATGAGAGATTCAAAGTTCTCGGACGCAGTAGAAGCTGGAAATAGTTTTGAACGAAACAACACGTATTAGCGTTGTTCCTGTGATGTATCTAAACGATCCTTACTTATCTAACATGTTATTTGACGTTTGGATGGACTCCAGTAAGTCTGATGTGAGATACAAAGTTTTTGGACGCAGCAGGAGCTGGAAATAGTTTTAAACGAAACAACACGTATTAGCGTTGTTCCTGTGATGTATCTAAACGATCCTTACTCATCTATCATGTTATTTGACGTTTGGACAGACTCCAGTAACTCTGATGTGAGATACAAAGTTCTCGGACGCAGCAGGAGCTGGAAATAGTTTTAAACGAAACAACACGCATTAGCGTTGTTCCTGTGATGTATCTAATCGATCCTTACTCATTTATCATGTTATTTGGCGTTTCGATGGACTCCAGTAACTTTGATGTGAGATACGAAGTTCTCGGACGCAGCTGAAGCTGGAAATAGTTTCAAACGAAACAACAGGTATTAGCGTAGTTCCTGTGCTGTATCTAATCGATCCTTACTTATCTATCATGTTATTTGACGTTTCGATGGACTCCAGTAACTCTGATGTGAGCTACGAAGTTTTCGGACGCAGCAGAAGCTGGAAATAGTTTTAAACGAAACAACACGCATTAGCGATGTTCCTGTGATGTATCTAAACGATCCTTACTCATCTATCATGTTATTTGACGTTTGGACGGACTCCAGTAACTCTGATGTGAGATACAAAGTTCTCGGACGCAGCAGAAGCTGGAAATAGTTTTGAACGAAACAACACGTATTAGCGTTGTTCCTGTGATGTATCTAAACGATCCTTACTTATCTAACATGTTATTTGACGTTTGGATGGACTCCAGTAAGTCTGATGTGAGATACAAAGTTTTTGGACGCAGCAGGAGCTGGAAATAGTTTTAAACGAAACAACACGTATTAGCGTTGTTCCTGTGCTGTATCTAATCGATCCTTACTTATCTATCATGTTATTTGACGTTTCGATGGACTCCAGTAACTCTGATGTGAGATACGACGTTTTCGGACGCAGCAGAATCTGGAAATAGTTTTAAACGAAACAACACGTATTAGCGATGTTCCTGTGATGTACCTAAACGATCCTTACTCATCTATCATGTTATTTGACGTTTGGACGGACTCCAGTAACTCTGATGTGAGATACAAAGTTCTCGTACGCAGCAGAAGCTGGAAATAATTTTGAACGAAACAACACGTATTAGCGTTGTTCCTGTGATGTATCTAAACGATCCTTACTTATCTAACATGTTATTTAACGTTTGGATGGACTCCAGTAAGTCTGATGTGAGATACAAAGTTTTTGGACGCAGCAGAAGCTGGAAATAGTTTTAAACGAAACAACACGTATTAGCGTTGTTCCTGTGATGTATCTAATCGATCCTTACTCATCTATCATGTTATTTGACGATTGGATGGACTCCAGTAACTCTGATGAGAGATTCAAAGTTCTCGGACGCAGTAGAAGCTGGAAATAGTTTTGAACGAAATAACACGTATTAGCGTTGTTCTTGTGATGTATCTAAACGATCCTTACTTATCTAACATGTTATTTGACGTTTGGATGGACTCCAGTAAGTCTGATGTGAGATACAAAGTTTTTGGACGCAGCAGGAGCTGGAAATAGTTTCAAACGAAACAACACGTATTAGCGTTGTTCCTGTGCTGTATCTAATCGATCCTTACTCATATATCATGTTACTTGGCGTTTCGATGGACTCCAGTAGCTCTGATGTGAGATACGACGTTTTCGGACGCAGCAGAAGCTGGAAATAGTTTTAAACGAAACAACACGCATTAGCGTTGTTCCTGTGCTGTATCTAATCGATCCTTACTCATATATCATGTTATTTGGTGTTTCGATGGACTCCAGTAGCTCTGATGTGAGATACGACGTTTTCGGACGCAGCAGAAACTGGAAATAGTTTTAAACGAAACAACACGCATTAGCGTTGTTCCTGTGATGTATCTAATCGATCCTTACTTATCTATCATGTTATTTGACGTTTGGATGGACTCCAGTAACCCTGACGTGAGATACGATGTTCTCGGACGCAGCAGAAGCTGGAAATAGTTTTAAAAGAAACAACACGCATTAGCGATGTTCCTGTGATGTATCTAAACGATACTTACTCATCTATCATGTTATTTGACGTTTGGACGGACTCCAGTAACTCTGATGTGAGATACAAAGTTCTCGGACGCAGCAGAAGCTGGAAATAATTTTGAACGTAACAACACGTGTTACCGTTGTTCCTGTGATGTATCTAAACGATCCTTACTTATCTAACATGTTATTTAACGTTTGGATGGACTCCAGTAAGTCTGATGTGAGATACAAAGTTTTTGGACGCAGCAGGAGCTGGAAATAGTTTTAAACGAAACAACACATATTAGCGTTGTTCCTGTGCTGTATCTAATCGATCCTTACTTATCTATCATGTTATTTGACGTTTCGATGGACTCCAGTAACTCTGATGTGAGATACGACGTTTTCGGACGCAGCAGAAGCTGGAAATAGTTTTAAACGAAACAACACGTATTAGCGTTGTTCCTGTGATGTATCTAAACGATCCTTACTTATCTAACATGTTATTTGACGTTTGGATGGACTCCAGTAAGTCTGATGTGAGATACAAAGTTTTGGGACGCAGCAGGAGCTGGAAATAGTTTTAAACGAAACAACACGTATTAGCGTTGTTCCTGTGATGTATCTAATCGATCCTTTCTCATCTATCATGTTATTTGACGTTTGGACGGACTCCAGTAACTCTGATGAGAGATACAAAGTTCTCGGACGCAGTAGAAGCTGGAAATAGTTTTGAACGAAACAACACCTATTAGCGTTGTTCCTGTGATGTATCTAAACGATCCTTACTTATCTAACATGTTATTTGACGTTTGGATGGACTCCAGTAAGTCTGATGTGAGATACAAAGTTTTGGGACGCAGCAGGAGCTGGAAATAGTTTTAAACGAAACAACACGTATTAGCGTTGTTCCTGTGATGTATCTAATCGATCCTTACTCATCTATCATATTATTTGACGTTTGGATGGACTCCAGTAACTCTGATGAGAGATACAAAGATTTCGGACGTAGCAGAAACTGGAAATAGTTTTGAACGAAACAACACGCATTAGCTTTGTTCCTGTGTAGTATCTAATCGATCCTTACTCATCTATCATGTTATTTGGCTTTTCGATGGACTCCAGTAACTCTGATGTGAGATACGAAGTTTTCGGACGCATCAGAAGCTGGAAATAGTTTTAAACGAAACAACACGCATTAGCGATGTTCCTGTGATGTATCTAAACGATCCTTACTCATCTATCATGTTAATTGACGTTTGGACGGACTCCAGTAACTCTGATGAGAGATACAAAGTTCTCGGACGCAGTAGAAGCTGGAAATAGTTTTGACCGAAACAACACGCATTAGCGTTGTTCCTGTGATGTATCTAATCGATCCTTACTCATCTATCATGTTATTTGACGTTTGGATGTACTCTAGGAACTCTGATGTGAGATACAAAGATATCGGACGCAGCAGAAGCTGGAAATAGTTTTGAACGAAACAACACCTATTAGCGTTGTTCCTGTGATGTATCTAAACGATCCTTACTTATCTAACATGTTATTTGACGTTTGGATGGACTCCAGTAAGTCTGATGTGAGATACAAAGTTTTGGGACGCAGCAGGAGCTGGAAATAGTTTTAAACGAAACAACACGTATTAGCGTTGTTCCTGTGATGTATCTAATCGATCCTTACTCATCTATCATGTTATTTGACGTTTGGACGGACTCCAGTAACTCTGATGAGAGATTCAAATTTCTCGGACGCAGTAGAAGCTGGAAATAGTTTTGAACGAAACAACACGTATTAGCGTTGTTCCTGTGATGTATCTAAACGATCCTTACTTATCTAACATGTTATTTAACGTTTGGATGGACTCCAGTAAGTCTGATGTGAGATACAAAGTTTTTGGACGCAGCAGGAGCTGGAAATAGTTTTAAACGAAACAACACATATTAGCGTTGTTCCTGTGCTGTATCTAATCGATCCTTACTTATCTATCATGTTATTTGACGTTTGGACGGACTCCAGTAACTCTGATGAGAGATTCAAATTTCTCGGACGCAGTAGAAGCTGGAAATAGTTTTGAACGAAACAACACGTATTAGCGTTGTTCCTGTGATGTATCTAAACGATCCTTACTTATCTAACATGTTATTTAACGTTTGGATGGACTCCAGTAAGTCTGATGTGAGATACAAAGTTTTTGGACGCAGCAGGAGCTGGAAATAGTTTTAAACGAAACAACACATATTAGCGTTGTTCCTGTGCTGTATCTAATCGATCCTTACTCATCTATCATGTTATTTGACGTTTGGACGGACTCCAGTAACTCTGATGAGAGATACAAAGTTCTCGGACGCAGTAGAAGCTGGAAATAGTTTTGACCGAAACAACACGCATTAGCGTTGTTCCTGTGATGTATCTAATCGATCCTTACTCATCTATCATGTTATTTGACGTTTGGACGGACTCCAGTAACTCTGATGAGAGATTCAAAGTTCTCGGACGCAGTAGAAGCTGGAAATAGTTTTAAACGAAACAACACGTATTAGCGTTGTTCCTGTGCTGTATCTAATCGATCCTTACTCATATATCATGTTACTTGGCGTTTCGATGGACTCCAGTAGCTCTGATGTGAGATACGACGTTTTCGGACGCAGCAGAAGCTGGAAATAGTTTTAAACGAAACAACACGTATTAGCGTTGTTCCTGTGATGTATCTAATCGATCCTTACTTATCTATCATGTTATTTGACGTTTCGATGCACTCCAGTAACTCTGATGTGAGATACGACGTTTTCGGACGCAGCAGAAGCTGGAAATAGTTTTAAACGAAACAACACGTATTAGCGTTGTTCCTGTGATGTATCTAATCGATCCTTACTTATCTATCATGTTATTTGACGTTTCGATGCACTCCAGTAACTCTGATGTGAGATACGACGTTTTCGGACGCAGCAGAAGCTGGAAATAGTTTTAAACGAAACAACACGTATTAGCGTTGTTCCTGTGATGTATCTAATCGATCCTTACTCATCTATCATGTTATTTGACGTTTGGATGGGCTCCAGTAACTCTGATGAGAGATACAAAGATTTCGGACGCAGCAGAAGCTGGAAATAGTTTTGAACGAAACAACACGTATTAGCGTTGTTCCTGTGCTGTATCTAATCGATCCTTACTTATCTATCATGTTATTTGACGTTTGGATGGACTCCAGTAACCCTGACGTGAGATACGATGTTCTCGGACGCAGCAGAAGCTGGAAATAGTTTTAAACGAAACAACACGCATTAGCGTTATTCCTGTGATGTATCTAATCGATCCTTACTCATCTATCATGTTATTTGGCGTTTCGATGGACTCCAGTAACTTAGATGTGAGATACGAAGTTCTCGGACGCAGCAGAAGCTGGAAATAGTTTTGAACGAAACAACACGTATTAGCGTTGTTCCTGTGATGTATCTAATCGATCCTTACTTATCTATCATGTTATTTGACGTTTCGATGGACTCCAGTAACTCTGATGTGAGATACGAAGTTCTCGGACGCAGCTGAAGCTGGAAATAGTTTTAAATGAAACAACACGTATTAGCGTTGTTCCTGTGATGTACCTAATCGATCCTTACTCATCTATCATGTTATTTGACGTTTGGACGGACTCCAGTAACTATGATGAGAGATACAAAGTTCTCGGACGCAGTAGAAGCTGGAAATAGTTTTGAACGAAACAACACGTATTAGCGTTGTTCCTGTGATGCATCTAAACGATCCTTACTTATCTAACATGTTATTTGACGTTTGGATGGACTCCAGTAAGTCTGATGTGAGATACAAAGTTTTTGGACGCAGCAGGAGCTGGAAATAGTTTTAAACGAAACAACACGAATTAGCGTTGTTCCTGTGATGTATCTAAACGATCCTTACTTATCTACCATGTTATTTGACGTTTGGATGGACTCCAGTAAGTCTGATGAGAGATACAAAGATTTCGGACGCAGCAGAAGCTGGAAATAGTTTTGAACGAAACAACACGTATTAGCGTTGTTCCTGTGCTGTATCTAATCGATCCTTACTTATCTATCATGTTATTTGACGTTTGGATGGACTCCAGTAACCCTGACGTGAGATACGATGTTCTCGGACGCAGCAGAAGCTGGAAATAGTTTTGAACGAAACAACATGTATTAGCGTTGTTCCTGTGCTGTATCTAATCGATCCTTACTTATCTATCATGTTATTTGACGTTTGGACGGACTCCAGTAACTCTGATGTGAGATACAAAGTTCTCGGACGCAGCAGAAGCTGGAAATAATTTTGAACGAAACAACACCTATTAGCGTTGTTCCTGTGATGTATCTAAAGGATCCTTACTTATCTAACATGTTATTTGACGTTTGGATGGACTCCAGTAAGTCTGATGTGAGATAAAAAGTTTTGCGACGCAGCAGGAGCTGGAAATAGTTTTAAACGAAACAACACGTATTAGCGTTGTTCCTGTGCTGTATCTAATCGATCCTTACTTATCTATCATGTTATTTGACGTTTCGATGGACTCCAGTAACTCTGATGTGAGATACGAAGTTTTCGGACGCAGCAGAAGCTGGAAATAGTTTTAAACGATACAACACGTATTAGCGTTCTTCCTGTGATGTATCTAATCGATCCTTACTCATCTATCATGTTAATTGACGTTTGGACGGACTCCAGTAACTCTGATGAGAGATTCAAAGTTCTCGGACGCAGTAGAAGCTGGAAATAGTTTTGAACGAAACAACACGTATTAGCGTTGTTCCTGTGATGTATCTAAACGATCCTTACTTATCTAACATGTTATTTGACGTTTGGATGGACTCCAGTAAGTCTGATGTGAGATACAAAGTTTTTGGACGCAGCAGGAGCTGGAAATAGTTTTAAACGAAACAACACGTATTAGCGTTGTTCCTGTGATGTATCTAAACGATCCTTACTCATCTATCATGTTATTTGACGTTTGGACAGACTCCAGTAACTCTGATGTGAGATACAAAGTTCTCGGACGCAGCAGGAGCTGGAAATAGTTTTAAACGAAACAACACGCATTAGCGTTGTTCCTGTGATGTATCTAATCGATCCTTACTCATTTATCATGTTATTTGGCGTTTCGATGGACTCCAGTAACTTTGATGTGAGATACGAAGTTCTCGGACGCAGCAGAAGCTGGAAATAGTTTTAAACGAAACAACACGCATTAGCGATGTTCCTGTGATGTATCTAAACGATCCTTACTCATCTATCATGTTATTTGACGTTTGGACGGACTCCAGTAACTCTGATGTGAGATACAAAGTTCTCGGACGCAGCAGAAGCTGGAAATAGTTTTGAACGAAACAACACGTATTAGCGTTGTTCCTGTGATGTATCTAAACGATCCTTACTTATCTAACATGTTATTTGACGTTTGGATGGACTCCAGTAAGTCTGATGTGAGATACAAAGTTTTTGGACGCAGCAGGAGCTGGAAATAGTTTTAAACGAAACAACACGTATTAGCGTTGTTCCTGTGCTGTATCTAATCGATCCTTACTTATCTATCATGTTATTTGACGTTTCGATGGACTCCAGTAACTCTGATGTGAGATACGACGTTTTCGGACGCAGCAGAATCTGGAAATAGTTTTAAACGAAACAACACGTATTAGCGATGTTCCTGTGATGTACCTAAACGATCCTTACTCATCTATCATGTTATTTGACGTTTGGACGGACTCCAGTAACTCTGTTGTGAGATACAAAGTTCTCGTACGCAGCAGAAGCTGGAAATAATTTTGAACGAAACAACACGTATTAGCGTTGTTCCTGTGATGTATCTAAACGATCCTTACTTATCTAACATGTCATTTAACGTTTGGATGGACTCCAGTAAGTCTGATGTGAGATACAAAGTTTTTGGACGCAGCAGAAGCTGGAAATAGTTTTAAACGAAACAACACGTATTAGCGTTGTTCCTGTGATGTATCTAATCGATCCTTACTCATCTATCATGTTATTTGACGATTGGATGGACTCCAGTAACTCTGATGAGAGATACAAAGATTTCGGACGCAGCAGAAGCTGGAAATAGGTTTGAACGAAACAACACCTATTAGCGTTGTTCCTGTGATGTATCTAAACGATCCTTACTTATCTAACATGTTATTTGACGTTTGGATGGACTCCAGTAAGTCTGATGTGAGATACAAAGTTTTGGGACGCAGCAGGAGCTGGAAATAGTTTTAAACGAAACAACACGTATTAGCGTTGTTCCTGTGATGTATCTAATCGATCCTTACTCATCTATCATGTTATTTGACGTTTGGACGGACTCCAGTAACTCTGATGTGAGATTCAAAGTTCTCGGACGCAGTAGAAGCTGGAAATAGTTTTGAACGATATAACACGTATTAGCGTTGTTCTTGTGATGTATCTAAACGATCCTTACTTATCTAACATGTTATTTGACGTTTGGATGGACTCCAGTAAGTCTGATGTGAGATACAAAGTTTTTGGACGCAGCAGGAGCTGGAAATAGTTTCAAACGAAACAACACGTATCAGCGTTGTTCCTGTGCTGTATCTAATCGATCCTTACTCATATATCATGTTACTTGGCGTTTCGATGGACTCCAGTAGCTCTGATGTGAGATACGACGTTTATAGACGCAGCAGAAGCTGGAAATAGTTTTAAACGAAACAACACGCATTAGCGTTGTTCCTGTGATGTATCTAGTCGATCCTTACTCATATATCATGTTATTTGGTGTTTCGATGGACTCCAGTAGCTCTGATGTGAGATACGACGTTTTCGGACGCAGCAGAAACTGGAAATAGTTTTAAACGAAACAACACGCATTAGCGTTGTTCCTGTGATGTATCTAATCGATCCTTACTTATCTATCATGTTATTTGACGTTTGGATGGACTCCAGTAACCCTGACGTGAGATACGATGTTCTCGGACGCAGCAGAAGCTGGAAATAGTTTTAAAAGAAACAACACGCATTAGCGATGTTCCTGTGATGTATCTAAACGATACTTACTCATCTATCATGTTATTTGACGTTTGGACGGACTCCAGTAACTCTGATGTGAGATACAAAGTTCTCGGACGCAGCAGAAGCTGGAAATAATTTTGAACGTAACAACACGTGTTACCGTTGTTCCTGTGATGTATCTAAACGATCCTTACTTATCTAACATGTTATTTAACGTTTGGATGGACTCCAGTAAGTCTGATGTGAGATACAAAGTTTTTGGACGCAGCAGGAGCTGGAAATAGTTTTAAACGAAACAACACATATTAGCGTTGTTCCTGTGCTGTATCTAATCGATCCTTACTTATCTATCATGTTATTTGACGTTTCGATGGACTCCAGTAACTCTGATGTGAGATACGAAGTTTTCGGACGCAGCAGAAGCTGGAAATAGTTTTAAACGAAACAACACGTATTAGCGTTGTTCCTGTGATGTATCTAAACGATCCTTACTTATCTAACATGTTATTTGACGTTTGGATGGACTCCAGTAAGTCTGATGTGAGATACAAAGTTTTGGGACGCAGCAGGAGCTGGAAATAGTTTTAAACGAAACAACACGTATTAGCGTTGTTCCTGTGATGTATCTAATCGATCCTTTCTCATCTATCATGTTATTTGACGTTTGGACGGACTCCAGTAACTCTGATGAGAGATACAAAGTTCTCGGACGCAGTAGAAGCTGGAAATAGTTTTGAACGAAACAACACCTATTAGCGTTGTTCCTGTGATGTATCTAAACGATCCTTACTTATCTAACATGTTATTTGACGTTTGGATGGACTCCAGTAAGTCTGATGTGAGATACAAAGTTTTGGGACGCAGCAGGAGCTGGAAATAGTTTTAAACGAAACAACACGTATTAGCGTTGTTCCTGTGATGTATCTAATCGATCCTTACTCATCTATCATATTATTTGACGTTTGGATGAACTCCAGTAACTCTGATGAGAGATACAAAGATTTCGGACGCAGCAGAAACTGGAAATAGTTTTGAACGAAACAACACGCATTAGCGTTGTTCCTGTGTAGTATCTAATCGATCCTTACTCATCTATCATGTTATTTGGCTTTTCGATGGACTCCAGTAACTCTGATGTGAGATACGAAGTTTTCGGACGCATCAGAAGCTGGAAATAGTTTTAAACGAAACAACACGCATTAGCGATGTTCCTGTGATGTATCTAAACGATCCTTACTCATCTATCATGTTATTTGACGTTTGGACGGACTCCAGTAACTCTGATGAGAGATACAAAGTTCTCGGACGCAGTAGAAGCTGGAAATAGTTTTGACCGAAACAACACGCATTAGCGTTGTTCCTGTGATGTATCTAATCGATCCTTACTCATCTATCATGTTATTTGACGTTTGGATGTACTCTAGGAACTCTGATGTGAGATACAAAGATATCGGACGCAGCAGAAGCTGGAAATAGTTTTGAACGAAACAACACGTATTAGCGTTGTTCCTGTGATGTATCTAATCGATCCTTACTCATCTATCATGTTATTTGACGTTTGGACGGACTCCAGTAACTCTGATGAGAGATTCAAATTTCTCGGACGCAGTAGAAGCTGGAAATAGTTTTGAACGAAACAACACGTATTAGCGTTGTTCCTGTGATGTATCTAAACGATCCTTACTTATCTAACATGTTATTTAACGTTTGGATGGACTCCAGTAAGTCTGATGTGAGATACAAAGTTTTTGGACGCAGCAGGAGCTGGAAATAGTTTTAAACGAAACAACACATATTAGCGTTGTTCCTGTGCTGTATCTAATCGATCCTTACTTATCTATCATGTTATTTGACGTTTGGACGGACTCCAGTAACTCTGATGAGAGATTCAAATTTCTCGGACGCAGTAGAAGCTGGAAATAGTTTTGAACGAAACAACACGTATTAGCGTTGTTCCTGTGATGTATCTAAACGATCCTTACTTATCTAACATGTTATTTAACGTTTGGATGGACTCCAGTAAGTCTGATGTGAGATACAAAGTTTTTGGACGCAGCAGGAGCTGGAAATAGTTTTAAACGAAACAACATATATTAGCGTTGTTCCTGTGCTGTATCTAATCGATCCTTACTCATCTATCATGTTATTTGACGTTTGGACGGACTATAGTAACTCTGATGAGAGATACAAAGTTCTCGGACGCAGTAGAAGCTGGAAATAGTTTTGACCGAAACAACACGCATTAGCGTTGTTCCTGTGATGTATCTAATCGATCCTTACTCATATATCATGTTATTTGACGTTTGGATGTACTCTAGGAACTCTGATGTGAGATACAAAGATATCGGACGCAGCAGAAGCTGGAAATAGTTTTGAACGAAACAACAACTATTAGCGTTGTTCCTGTGATGTATCTAAACGATCCTTACTTATCTAACATGTTATTTGACGTTTGGATGGACTCCAGTAAGTCTGATGTGAGATACAAAGTTTTGGGACGCAGCAGGAGCTGGAAATAGTTTTAAACGAAACAACACGTATTAGCGTTGTTCCTGTGATGTATCTAATCGATCCTTACTCATCTATCATGTTATTTGACGATTGGATGGACTCCAGTAACTCTGATGAGAGATTCAAAGTTCTCGGACGCAGTAGAAGCTGGAAATAGTTTTGAACGAAATAACACGTATTAGCGTTGTTCTTGTGATGTATCTAAACGATCCTTACTTATCTAACATGTTATTTGACGTTTGGATGGACTCCAGTAAGTCTGATGTGAGATACAAAGTTTTTGGACGCAGCAGGAGCTGGAAATAGTTTCAAACGAAACAACACGTATTAGCGTTGTTCCTGTGCTGTATCTAATCGATCCTTACTCATATATCATGTTACTTGGCGTTTCGATGGACTCCAGTAGCTCTGATGTGAGATACGACGTTTTCGGACGCAGCAGAAGCTGGAAATAGTTTTAAACGAAACAACACGCATTAGCGTTGTTCCTGTGCTGTATCTAATCGATCCTTACTCATATATCATGTTATTTGGTGTTTCGATGGACTCCAGTAGCTCTGATGTGAGATACGACGTTTTCGGACGCAGCAGAAACTGGAAATAGTTTTAAACGAAACAACACGCATTAGCGTTGTTCCTGTGATGTATCTAATCGATCCTTACTTATCTATCATGTTATTTGACGTTTGGATGGACTCCAGTAACCCTGACGTGAGATACGATGTTCTCGGACGCAGCAGAAGCTGGAAATAGTTTTAAAAGAAACAACACGCATTAGCGATGTTCCTGTGATGTATCTAAACGATACTTACTCATCTATCATGTTATTTGACGTTTGGACGGACTCCAGTAACTCTGATGTGAGATACAAAGTTCTCGGACGCAGCAGAAGCTGGAAATAATTTTGAACGTAACAACACGTGTTACCGTTGTTCCTGTGATGTATCTAAACGATCCTTACTTATCTAACATGTTATTTAACGTTTGGATGGACTCCAGTAAGTCTGATGTGAGATACAAAGTTTTTGGACGCAGCAGGAGCTGGAAATAGTTTTAAACGAAACAACACATATTAGCGTTGTTCCTGTGCTGTATCTAATCGATCCTTACTTATCTATCATGTTATTTGACGTTTCGATGGACTCCAGTAACTCTGATGTGAGATACGACGTTTTCGGACGCAGCAGAAGCTGGAAATAGTTTTAAACGAAACAACACGTATTAGCGTTGTTCCTGTGATGTATCTAAACGATCCTTACTTATCTAACATGTTATTTGACGTTTGGATGGACTCCAGTAAGTCTGATGTGAGATACAAAGTTTTGGGACGCAGCAGGAGCTGGAAATAGTTTTAAACGAAACAACACGTATTAGCGTTGTTCCTGTGATGTATCTAATCGATCCTTTCTCATCTCTCATGTTATTTGACGTTTGGACGGACTCCAGTAACTCTGATGAGAGATACAAAGTTCTCGGACGCAGTAGAAGCTGGAAATAGTTTTGAACGAAACAACACCTATTAGCGTTGTTCCTGTGATGTATCTAAACGATCCTTACTTATCTAACATGTTATTTGACGTTTGGATGGACTCCAGTAAGTCTGATGTGAGATACAAAGTTTTGGGACGCAGCAGGAGCTGGAAATAGTTTTAAACGAAACAACACGTATTAGCGTTGTTCCTGTGATGTATCTAATCGATCCTTACTCATCTATCATATTATTTGACGTTTGGATGGACTCCAGTAACTCTGATGAGAGATACAAAGATTTCGGACGTAGCAGAAACTGGAAATAGTTTTGAACGAAACAACACGCATTAGCTTTGTTCCTGTGTAGTATCTAATCGATCCTTACTCATCTATCATGTTATTTGGCTTTTCGATGGACTCCAGTAACTCTGATGTGAGATACGAAGTTTTCGGACGCATCAGAAGCTGGAAATAGTTTTAAACGAAACAACACGCATTAGCGATGTTCCTGTGATGTATCTAAACGATCCTTACACATCTATCATGTTAATTGACGTTTGGACGGACTCCAGTAACTCTGATGAGAGATACAAAGTTCTCGGACGCAGTAGAAGCTGGAAATAGTTTTGACCGAAACAACACGCATTAGCGTTGTTCCTGTGATGTATCTAATCGATCCTTACTCATCTATCATGTTATTTGACGTTTGGATGTACTCTAGGAACTCTGATGTGAGATACAAAGATATCGGACGCAGCAGAAGCTGGAAATAGTTTTGAACGAAACAACACCTACTAGCGTTGTTCCTGTGATGTATCTAAACGATCCTTACTTATCTAACATGTTATTTGACGTTTGGATGGACTCCAGTAAGTCTGATGTGAGATACAAAGTTTTGGGACGCAGCAGGAGCTGGAAATAGTTTTAAACGAAACAACACGTATTAGCGTTGTTCCTGTGATGTATCTAATCGATCCTTACTCATCTATCATGTTATTTGACGTTTGGACGGACTCCAGTAACTCTGATGAGAGATTCAAATTTCTCGGACGCAGTAGAAGCTGGAAATAGTTTTGAACGAAACAACACGTATTAGCGTTGTTCCTGTGATGTATCTAAACGATCCTTACTTATCTAACATGTTATTTAACGTTTGGATGGACTCCAGTAAGTCTGATGTGAGATACAAAGTTTTTGGACGCAGCAGGAGCTGGAAATAGTTTTAAACGAAACAACACATATTAGCGTTGTTCCTGTGCTGTATCTAATCGATCCTTACTTATCTATCATGTTATTTGACGTTTGGACGGACTCCAGTAACTCTGATGAGAGATTCAAATTTCTCGGACGCAGTAGAAGCTGGAAATAGTTTTGAACGAAACAACACGTATTAGCGTTGTTCCTGTGATGTATCTAAACGATCCTTACTTATCTAACATGTTATTTAACGTTTGGATGGACTCCAGTAAGTCTGATGTGAGATACAAAGTTTTTGGACGCAGCAGGAGCTGGAAATAGTTTTAAACGAAACAACACATATTAGCGTTGTTCCTGTGCTGTATCTAAT
The DNA here is from genome assembly GCA_036172665.1 of Prosopocoilus inquinatus. Classification (NCBI taxonomy): domain Eukaryota; kingdom Metazoa; phylum Arthropoda; class Insecta; order Coleoptera; family Lucanidae; genus Prosopocoilus; species Prosopocoilus inquinatus. Next base: position 44,661,842 of record CM069871.1, on the reverse strand, counting down.
CGATCCTTACTCATCTATCATGTTATTTGACGTTTGGACGGACTCCAGTAACTCTGATGAGAGATACAAAGTTCTCGGACGCAGTAGAAGCTGGAAATAGTTTTGACCGAAACAACACGCATTAGCGTTGTTCCTGTGATGTATCTAATCGATCCTTACTCATCTATCATGTTATTTGACGTTTGGACGGACTCCAGTAACTCTGATGAGAGATTCAAAGTTCTCGGACGCAGTAGAAGCTGGAAATAGTTTTAAACGAAACAACACGTATTAGCGTTGTTCCTGTGCTGTATCTAATCGATCCTTACTCATATATCATGTTACTTGGCGTTTCGATGGACTCCAGTAGCTCTGATGTGAGATACGACATTTTCGGACGCAGCAGAAGCTGGAAATAGTTTTAAACGAAACAACACGTATTAGCGTTGTTCCTGTGATGTATCTAATCGATCCTTACTTATCTATCATGTTATTTGACGTTTCGATGCACTCCAGTAACTCTGATGTGAGATACGACGTTTTCGGACGCAGCAGAAGCTGGAAATAGTTTTAAACGAAACAACACGTATTAGCGTTGTTCCTGTGATGTATCTAATCGATCCTTACTTATCTATCATGTTATTTGACGTTTCGATGCACTCCAGTAACTCTGATGTGAGATACGACGTTTTCGGACGCAGCAGAAGCTGGAAATAGTTTTAAACGAAACAACACGTATTAGCGTTGTTCCTGTGATGTATCTAATCGATCCTTACTCATCTATCATGTTATTTGACGTTTGGATGGGCTCCAGTAACTCTGATGAGAGATACAAAGATTTCGGACGCAGCAGAAGCTGGAAATAGTTTTGAACGAAACAACACGTATTAGCGTTGTTCCTGTGCTGTATCTAATCGATCCTTACTTATCTATCATGTTATTTGACGTTTGGATGGACTCCAGTAACCCTGACGTGAGATACGATGTTCTCGGACGCAGCAGAAGCTGGAAATAGTTTTAAACGAAACAACACGCATTAGCGTTATTCCTGTGATGTATCTAATCGATCCTTACTCATCTATCATGTTATTTGGCGTTTCGATGGACTCCAGTAACTTAGATGTGAGATACGAAGTTCTCGGACGCAGCAGAAGCTGGAAATAGTTTTGAACGAAACAACACGTATTAGCGTTGTTCCTGTGATGTATCTAATCGATCCTTACTTATCTATCATGTTATTTGACGTTTCGATGGACTCCAGTAACTCTGATGTGAGATACGAAGTTCTCGGACGCAGCTGAAGCTGGAAATAGTTTTAAATGAAACAACACGTATTAGCGTTGTTCCTGTGATGTACCTAATCGATCCTTACTCATCTATCATGTTATTTGACGTTTGGACGGACTCCAGTAACTATGATGAGAGATACAAAGTTCTCGGACGCAGTAGAAGCTGGAAATAGTTTTGAACGAAACAACACGTATTAGCGTTGTTCCTGTGATGCATCTAAACGATCCTTACTTATCTAACATGTTATTTGACGTTTGGATGGACTCCAGTAAGTCTGATGTGAGATACAAAGTTTTTGGACGCAGCAGGAGCTGGAAATAGTTTTAAACGAAACAACACGAATTAGCGTTGTTCCTGTGATGTATCTAAACGATCCTTACTTATCTACCATGTTATTTGACGTTTGGATGGACTCCAGTAAGTCTGATGAGAGATACAAAGATTTCGGACGCAGCAGAAGCTGGAAATAGTTTTGAACGAAACAACACGTATTAGCGTTGTTCCTGTGCTGTATCTAATCGATCCTTACTTATCTATCATGTTATTTGACGTTTGGATGGACTCCAGTAACCCTGACGTGAGATACGATGTTCTCGGACGCAGCAGAAGCTGGAAATAGTTTTGAACGAAACAACACGTATTAGCGTTGTTCCTGTGCTGTATCTAATCGATCCTTACTTATCTATCATGTTATTTGACGTTTGGACGGACTCCAGTAACTCTGATGTGAGATACAAAGTTCTCGGACGCAGCAGAAGCTGGAAATAATTTTGAACGAAACAACACCTATTAGCGTTGTTCCTGTGATGTATCTAAAGGATCCTTACTTATCTAACATGTTATTTGACGTTTGGATGGACTCCAGTAAGTCTGATGTGAGATAAAAAGTTTTGCGACGCAGCAGGAGCTGGAAATAGTTTTAAACGAAACAACACGTATTAGCGTTGTTCCTGTGCTGTATCTAATCGATCCTTACTTATCTATCATGTTATTTGACGTTTCGATGGACTCCAGTAACTCTGATGTGAGATACGAAGTTTTCGGACGCAGCAGAAGCTGGAAATAGTTTTAAACGATACAACACGTATTAGCGTTGTTCCTGTGATGTATCTAATCGATCCTTACTCATCTATCATGTTAATTGACGTTTGGACGGACTCCAGTAACTCTGATGAGAGATTCAAAGTTCTCGGACGCAGTAGAAGCTGGAAATAGTTTTGAACGAAACAACACGTATTAGCGTTGTTCCTGTGATGTATCTAAACGATCCTTACTTATCTAACATGTTATTTGACGTTTGGATGGACTCCAGTAAGTCTGATGTGAGATACAAAGTTTTTGGACGCAGCAGGAGCTGGAAATAGTTTTAAACGAAACAACACGTATTAGCGTTGTTCCTGTGATGTATCTAAACGATCCTTACTCATCTATCATGTTATTTGACGTTTGGACAGACTCCAGTAACTCTGATGTGAGATACAAAGTTCTCGGACGCAGCAGGAGCTGGAAATAGTTTTAAACGAAACAACACGCATTAGCGTTGTTCCTGTGATGTATCTAATCGATCCTTACTCATTTATCATGTTATTTGGCGTTTCGATGGACTCCAGTAACTTTGATGTGAGATACGAAGTTCTCGGACGCAGCAGAAGCTGGAAATAGTTTTAAACGAAACAACACGCATTAGCGATGTTCCTGTGATGTATCTAAACGATCCTTACTCATCTATCATGTTATTTGACGTTTGGACGGACTCCAGTAACTCTGATGTGAGATACAAAGTTCTCGGACGCAGCAGAAGCTGGAAATAGTTTTGAACGAAACAACACGTATTAGCGTTGTTCCTGTGATGTATCTAAACGATCCTTACTTATCTAACATGTTATTTGACGTTTGGATGGACTCCAGTAAGTCTGATGTGAGATACAAAGTTTTTGGACGCAGCAGAAGCTGGAAATAGTTTTAAACGAAACAACACGTATTAGCGTTGTTCCTGTGATGTATCTAATCGATCCTTACTCATCTATCATGTTATTTGACGATTGGATGGACTCCAGTAACTCTGATGAGAGATACAAAGATTTCGGACGCAGCAGAAGCTGGAAATAGGTTTGAACGAAACAACACCTATTAGCGTTGTTCCTGTGATGTATCTAAACGATCCTTACTTATCTAACATGTTATTTGACGTTTGGATGGACTCCAGTAAGTCTGATGTGAGATACAAAGTTTTGGGACGCAGCAGGAGCTGGAAATAGTTTTAAACGAAACAACACGTATTAGCGTTGTTCCTGTGATGTATCTAATCGATCCTTACTCATCTATCATGTTATTTGACGTTTGGACGGACTCCAGTAACTCTGATGTGAGATTCAAAGTTCTCGGACGCAGTAGAAGCTGGAAATAGTTTTGAACGAAATAACACGTATTAGCGTTGTTCTTGTGATGTATCTAAACGATCCTTACTTATCTAACATGTTATTTGACGTTTGGATGGACTCCAGTAAGTCTGATGTGAGATACAAAGTTTTTGGACGCAGCAGGAGCTGGAAATAGTTTCAAACGAAACAACACGTATTAGCGTTGTTCCTGTGCTGTATCTAATCGATCCTTACTCATATATCATGTTACTTGGCGTTTCGATGGACTCCAGTAGCTCTGATGTGAGATACGACGTTTATAGACGCAGCAGAAGCTGGAAATAGTTTTAAACGAAACAACACGCATTAGCGTTGTTCCTGTGATGTATCTAATCGATCCTTACTCATATATCATGTTATTTGGTGTTTCGATGGACTCCAGTAGCTCTGATGTGAGATACGACGTTTTCGGACGCAGCAGAAACTGGAAATAGTTTTAAACGAAACAACACGCATTAGCGTTGTTCCTGTGATGTATCTAATCGATCCTTACTTATCTATCATGTTATTTGACGTTTGGATGGACTCCAGTAACCCTGACGTGAGATACGATGTTCTCGGACGCAGCAGAAGCTGGAAATAGTTTTAAAAGAAACAACACGCATTAGCGATGTTCCTGTGATGTATCTAAACGATACTTACTCATCTATCATGTTATTTGACGTTTGGACGGACTCCAGTAACTCTGATGTGAGATACAAAGTTCTCGGACGCAGCAGAAGCTGGAAATAATTTTGAACGTAACAACACGTGTTACCGTTGTTCCTGTGATGTATCTAAACGATCCTTACTTATCTAACATGTTATTTAACGTTTGGATGGACTCCAGTAAGTCTGATGTGAGATACAAAGTTTTTGGACGCAGCAGGAGCTGGAAATAGTTTTAAACGAAACAACACATATTAGCGTTGTTCCTGTGCTGTATCTAATCGATCCTTACTTATCTATCATGTTATTTGACGTTTCGATGGACTCCAGTAACTCTGATGTGAGATACGAAGTTTTCGGACGCAGCAGAAGCTGGAAATAGTTTTAAACGAAACAACACGTATTAGCGTTGTTCCTGTGATGTATCTAAACGATCCTTACTTATCTAACATGTCATTTAACGTTTGGATGGACTCCAGTAAGTCTGATGTGAGATACAAAGTTTTTGGACGCAGCAGAAGCTGGAAATAGTTTTAAACGAAACAACACGTATTAGCGTTGTTCCTGTGATGTATCTAATCGATCCTTACTCATCTATCATGTTATTTGACGATTGGATGGACTCCAGTAACTCTGATGAGAGATACAAAGATTTCGGACGCAGCAGAAGCTGGAAATAGGTTTGAACGAAACAACACCTATTAGCGTTGTTCCTGTGATGTATCTAAACGATCCTTACTTATCTAACATGTTATTTGAGGTTTGGATGGACTCCAGTAAGTCTGATGTGAGATACAAAGTTTTGGGACGCAGCAGGAGCTGGAAATAGTTTTAAACGAAACAACACGTATTAGCGTTGTTCCTGTGATGTATCTAATCGATCCTTACTCATCTATCATGTTATTTGACGTTTGGACGGACTCCAGTAACTCTGATGTGAGATTCAAAGTTCTCGGACGCAGTAGAAGCTGGAAATAGTTTTGAACGAAATAACACGTATTAGCGTTGTTCTTGTGATGTATCTAAACGATCCTTACTTATCTAACATGTTATTTGACGTTTGGATGGACTCCAGTAAGTCTGATGTGAGATACAAAGTTTTTGGACGCAGCAGGAGCTGGAAATAGTTTCAAACGAAACAACACGTATTAGCGTTGTTCCTGTGCTGTATCTAATCGATCCTTACTCATATATCATGTTACTTGGCGTTTCGATGGACTCCAGTAGCTCTGATGTGAGATACGACGTTTATAGACGCAGCAGAAGCTGGAAATAGTTTTAAACGAAACAACACGCATTAGCGTTGTTCCTGTGATGTATCTAATCGATCCTTACTCATATATCATGTTATTTGGTGTTTCGATGGACTCCAGTAGCTCTGATGTGAGATACGACGTTTTCGGACGCAGCAGAAACTGGAAATAGTTTTAAACGAAACAACACGCATTAGCGTTGTTCCTGTGATGTATCTAATCGATCCTTACTTATCTATCATGTTATTTGACGTTTGGATGGACTCCAGTAACCCTGACGTGAGATACGATGTTCTCGGACGCAGCAGAAGCTGGAAATAGTTTTAAAAGAAACAACACGCATTAGCGATGTTCCTGTGATGTATCTAAACGATACTTACTCATCTATCATGTTATTTGACGTTTGGACGGACTCCAGTAACTCTGATGTGAGATACAAAGTTCTCGGACGCAGCAGAAGCTGGAAATAATTTTGAACGTAACAACACGTGTTACCGTTGTTCCTGTGATGTATCTAAACGATCCTTACTTATCTAACATGTTATTTAACGTTTGGATGGACTCCAGTAAGTCTGATGTGAGATACAAAGTTTTTGGACGCAGCAGGAGCTGGAAATAGTTTTAAACGAAACAACACATATTAGCGTTGTTCCTGTGCTGTATCTAATCGATCCTTACTTATCTATCATGTTATTTGACGTTTCGATGGACTCCAGTAACTCTGATGTGAGATACGAAGTTTTCGGACGCAGCAGAAGCTGGAAATAGTTTTAAACGAAACAACACGTATTAGCGTTGTTCCTGTGATGTATCTAAACGATCCTTACTTATCTAACATGTTATTTGACGTTTGGATGGACTCCAGTAAGTCTGATGTGAGATACAAAGTTTTGGGACGCAGCAGGAGCTGGAAATAGTTTTAAACGAAACAACACGTATTAGCGTTGTTCCTGTGATGTATCTAATCGATCCTTTCTCATCTATCATGTTATTTGACGTTTGGACGGACTCCAGTAACTCTGATGAGAGATACAAAGTTCTCGGACGCAGTAGAAGCTGGAAATAGTTTTGAACGAAACAACACCTATTAGCGTTGTTCCTGTGATGTATCTAAACGATCCTTACTTATCTAACATGTTATTTGACGTTTGGATGGACTCCAGTAAGTCTGATGTGAGATACAAAGTTTTGGGACGCAGCAGGAGCTGGAAATAGTTTTAAACGAAACAACACGTATTAGCGTTGTTCCTGTGATGTATCTAATCGATCCTTACTCATCTATCATATTATTTGACGTTTGGATGGACTCCAGTAACTCTGATGAGAGATACAAAGATTTCGGACGCAGCAGAAACTGGAAATAGTTTTGAACGAAACAACACGCATTAGCGTTGTTCCTGTGTAGTATCTAATCGATCCTTACTCATCTATCATGTTATTTGGCTTTTCGATGGACTCCAGTAACTCTGATGTGAGATACGAAGTTTTCGGACGCATCAGAAGCTGGAAATAGTTTTAAACGAAACAACACGCATTAGCGATGTTCCTGTGATGTATCTAAACGATCCTTACTCATCTATCATGTTATTTGACGTTTGGACGGACTCCAGTAACTCTGATGAGAGATACAAAGTTCTCGGACGCAGTAGAAGCTGGAAATAGTTTTGACCGAAACAACACGCATTAGCGTTGTTCCTGTGATGTATCTAATCGATCCTTACTCATCTATCATGTTATTTGACGTTTGGATGTACTCTAGGAACTCTGATGTGAGATACAAAGATATCGGACGCAGCAGAAGCTGGAAATAGTTTTGAACGAAACAACACGTATTAGCGTTGTTCCTGTGATGTATCTAATCGATCCTTACTCATCTATCATGTTATTTGACGTTTGGACGGACTCCAGTAACTCTGATGAGAGATTCAAATTTCTCGGACGCAGTAGAAGCTGGAAATAGTTTTGAACGAAACAACACGTATTAGCGTTGTTCCTGTGATGTATCTAAACGATCCTTACTTATCTAACATGTTATTTAACGTTTGGATGGACTCCAGTAAGTCTGATGTGAGATACAAAGTTTTTGGACGCAGCAGGAGCTGGAAATAGTTTTAAACGAAACAACACATATTAGCGTTGTTCCTGTGCTGTATCTAATCGATCCTTACTTATCTATCATGTTATTTGACGTTTGGACGGACTCCAGTAACTCTGATGAGAGATTCAAATTTCTCGGACGCAGTAGAAGCTGGAAATAGTTTTGAACGAAACAACACGTATTAGCGTTGTTCCTGTGATGTATCTAAACGATCCTTACTTATCTAACATGTTATTTAACGTTTGGATGGACTCCAGTAAGTCTGATGTGAGATACAAAGTTTTTGGACGCAGCAGGAGCTGGAAATAGTTTTAAACGAAACAACATATATTAGCGTTGTTCCTGTGCTGTATCTAATCGATCCTTACTCATCTATCATGTTATTTGACGTTTGGACGGACTCCAGTAACTCTGATGAGAGATACAAAGTTCTCGGACGCAGTAGAAGCTGGAAATAGTTTTGACCGAAACAACACGCATTAGCGTTGTTCCTGTGATGTATCTAATCGATCCTTACTCATATATCATGTTATTTGACGTTTGGATGTACTCTAGGAACTCTGATGTGAGATACAAAGATATCGGACGCAGCAGAAGCTGGAAATAGTTTTGAACGAAACAACAACTATTAGCGTTGTTCCTGTGATGTATCTAAACGATCCTTACTTATCTAACATGTTATTTGACGTTTGGATGGACTCCAGTAAGTCTGATGTGAGATACAAAGTTTTGGGACGCAGCAGGAGCTGGAAATAGTTTTAAACGAAACAACACGTATTAGCGTTGTTCCTGTGATGTATCTAATCGATCCTTACTCATCTATCATGTTATTTGACGTTTGGATGGGCTCCAGTAACTCTGATGAGAGATACAAAGATTTCGGACGCAGCAGAAGCTGGAAATAGTTTTGAACGAAACAACACCTATTAGCGTTGTTCCTGTGATGTATCTAAACGATCCTTACTTATCTAACATGTTATTTGACGTTTGGATGGACACCAGTATCCCTGATGTGAGATACGAAGTTCTCGGACGCAGCAGAAGCTGGAAATAGTTTTAAACGAAACAACACGTATTAGCGTTGTTCCTGTGATGTATCTAATCGATCCTTACTCATCTATCATGTTATTTGACGTTTGGACGGACTCCAGTAACTCTGATGAGAGATTCAAAGTTCTCGGACGCAGTAGAAGCTGGAAATAGTTTTAAACGAAACAACACGTATTAGCGTTGTTCCTGTGCTGTATCTAATCGATCCTTACTCATATATCATGTTACTTGGCGTTTCGATGGACTCCAGTAGCTCTGATGTGAGATACGACGTTTTCGGACGCAGCAGAAGCTGGAAATAGTTTTAAACGAAACAACACGTATTAGCGTTGTTCCTGTGATGTATCTAATCGATCCTTACTTATTTATCATGTTATTTGACGTTTCGATGCACTCCAGTAACTCTGATGTGAGATACGACGTTTTCGGACGCAGCAGAAGCTGGAAATAGTTTTAAACGAAACAACACGTATTAGCGTTGTTCCTGTGATGTATCTAATCGATCCTTACTTATCTATCATGTTATTTGACGTTTCGATGCACTCCAGTAACTCTGATGTGAGATACGACGTTTTCGGACGCAGCAGAAGCTGGAAATAGTTTTAAAGGAAACAACACGTATTAGCGTTGTTCCTGTGATGTATCTAATCGATCCTTACTCATCTATCATGTTATTTGACGTTTGGATGGGCTCCAGTAACTCTGATGAGAGATACAAAGATTTCGGACGCAGCAGAAGCTGGAAATAGTTTTGAACGAAACAACACGTATTAGCGTTGTTCCTGTGCTGTATCTAATCGATCCTTACTTATCTATCATGTTATTTGACGTTTGGATGGACTCCAGTAACCCTGACGTGAGATACGATGTTCTCGGACGCAGCAGAAGCTGGAAATAGTTTTAAACGAAACAACACGCATTAGCGTTATTCCTGTGATGTATCTAATCGATCCTTACTCATCTATCATGTTATTTGGCGTTTCGATGGACTCCAGTAACTTAGATGTGAGATACGAAGTTCTCGGACGCAGCAGAAGCTGGAAATAGTTTTGAACGAAACAACACGTATTAGCGTTGTTCCTGTGCTGTATCTAATCGATCCTTACTTATCTATCATGTTATTTGACGTTTGGATGGAATCCAGTAACCCTGACGTGAGATACGATGTTCTCGGACGCAGCAGAAGCTGGAAATAGTTTTAAACGAAACAACACGCATTAGCGTTATTCCTGTGATGTATCTAATCGATCCTTACTCATCTATCATGTTATTTGGCGTTTCGATGGACTCCAGTAACTTAGATGTGAGATACGAAGTTCTCGGACGCAGCAGAAGCTGGAAATAGTTTTGAACGAAACAACACGTATTAGCGTTGTTCCTGTGATGTATCTAATCGATCCTTACTTATCTATCATGTTATTTGACGTTTCGATAGACTCCAGTAACTCTGATGTGAGATACGAAGTTCTCGGACGCAGCAGAAGCTGGAAATAGTTTTGAACGAAACAACACGTATTAGCGTTGTTCCTGTGCTGTATCTAATCGATCCTTACTTATCTATCATGTTATTTGACGTTTGGATGGACTCCAGTAACCCTGACGTGAGATACGATGTTCTCGGACGCAGCAGAAGCTGGAAATAGTTTTAAACGAAACAACACGCATTAGCGTTATTCCTGTGATGTATCTAATCGATCCTTACTCATCTATCATGTTATTTGGCGTTTCGATGGACTCCAGTAACTTTGATGTGAGATACGAAGTTCTCGGACGCAGCTGAAGCTGGAAATAGTTTTAAATGAAACAATACGTATTAGCGTTGTTCCTGTGATGTACCTAATCGATCCTTACTCATCTATCATGTTATTTGACGTTTGGACGGACTCCAGTAACTATGATGAGAGATACAAAGTTCTCGGACGCAGTAGAAGCTGGAAATAGTTTTGAACGAAACAACACGTATTAGCGTTGTTCCTGTGATGCATCTAAACGATCCTTACTTATCTAACATGTTATTTGACGTTTGGATGGACTCCAGTAAGTCTGATGTGAGATACAAAGTTTTTGGACGCAGCAGGAGCTGGAAATAGTTTTAAACGAAACAACACGAATTAGCGTTGTTCCTGTGATGTATCTAAACGATCCTTACTTATCTACCATGTTATTTGACGTTTGGATGGACTCCAGTAAGTCTGATGAGAGATACAAAGATTTCGGACGCAGCAGAAGCTGGAAATAGTTTTGAACGAAACAACACGTATTAGCGTTGTTCCTGTGCTGTATCTAATCGATCCTTACTTATCTATCATGTTATTTGACGTTTGGATGGACTCCAGTAACCCTGACGTGAGATACGATGTTCTCGGACGCAGCAGAAGCTGGAAATAGTTTTGAACGAAACAACACGTATTAGCGTTGTTCCTGTGCTGTATCTAATCGATCCTTACTTATCTATCATGTTATTTGACGTTTGGACGGACTCCAGTAACTCTGATGTGAGATACAAAGTTCTCGGACGCAGCAGAAGCTGGAAATAATTTTGAACGAAACAACACCTATTAGCGTTGTTCCTGTGATGTATCTAAAGGATCCTTACTTATCTAACATGTTATTTGACGTTTGGATGGACTCCAGTAAGTCTGATGTGAGATAAAAAGTTTTGCGACGCAGCAGGAGCTGGAAATAGTTTTAAACGAAACAACACGTATTAGCGTTGTTCCTGTGCTGTATCTAATCGATCCTTACTTATCTATCATGTTATTTGACGTTTGGACGGACTCCAGTAACTCTGATGTGAGATTCAAAGTTCTCGGACGCAGTAGAAGCTGGAAATAGTTTTGAACGAAATAACACGTATTAGCGTTGTTCTTGTGATGTATCTAAACGATCCTTACTTATCTAACATGTTATTTGACGTTTGGATGGACTCCAGTAAGTCTGATGTGAGATACAAAGTTTTTGGACGCAGCAGGAGCTGGAAATAGTTTCAAACGAAACAACACGTATTAGCGTTGTTCCTGTGCTGTATCTAATCGATCCTTACTCATATATCATGTTACTTGGCGTTTCGATGGACTCCAGTAGCTCTGATGTGAGATACGACGTTTATAGACGCAGCAGAAGCTGGAAATAGTTTTAAACGAAACAACACGCATTAGCGTTGTTCCTGTGATGTATCTAATCGATCCTTACTCATATATCATGTTATTTGGTGTTTCGATGGACTCCAGTAGCTCTGATGTGAGATACGACGTTTTCGGACGCAGCAGAAACTGGAAATAGTTTTAAACGAAACAACACGCATTAGCGTTGTTCCTGTGATGTATCTAATCGATCCTTACTTATCTATCATGTTATTTGACGTTTGGATGGACTCCAGTAACCCTGACGTGAGATACGATGTTCTCGGACGCAGCAGAAGCTGGAAATAGTTTTAAAAGAAACAACACGCATTAGCGATGTTCCTGTGATGTATCTAAACGATACTTACTCATCTATCATGTTATTTGACGTTTGGACGGACTCCAGTAACTCTGATGTGAGATACAAAGTTCTCGGACGCAGCAGAAGCTGGAAATAATTTTGAACGTAACAACACGTGTTACCGTTGTTCCTGTGATGTATCTAAACGATCCTTACTTATCTAACATGTTATTTAACGTTTGGATGGACTCCAGTAAGTCTGATGTGAGATACAAAGTTTTTGGACGCAGCAGGAGCTGGAAATAGTTTTAAACGAAACAACACATATTAGCGTTGTTCCTGTGCTGTATCTAATCGATCCTTACTTATCTATCATGTTATTTGACGTTTCGATGGACTCCAGTAACTCTGATGTGAGATACGAAGTTTTCGGACGCAGCAGAAGCTGGAAATAGTTTTAAACGAAACAACACGTATTAGCGTTGTTCCTGTGATGTATCTAAACGATCCTTACTTATCTAACATGTTATTTGACGTTTGGATGGACTCCAGTAAGTCTGATGTGAGATACAAAGTTTTGGGACGCAGCAGGAGCTGGAAATAGTTTTAAACGAAACAACACGTATTAGCGTTGTTCCTGTGATGTATCTAATCGATCCTTTCTCATCTATCATGTTATTTGACGTTTGGACGGACTCCAGTAACTCTGATGAGAGATACAAAGTTCTCGGACGCAGTAGAAGCTGGAAATAGTTTTGAACGAAACAACACCTATTAGCGTTGTTCCTGTGATGTATCTAAACGATCCTTACTTATCTAACATGTTATTTGACGTTTGGATGGACTCCAGTAAGTCTGATGTGAGATACAAAGTTTTGGGACGCAGCAGGAGCTGGAAATAGTTTTAAACGAAACAACACGTATTAGCGTTGTTCCTGTGATGTATCTAATCGATCCTTACTCATCTATCATATTATTTGACGTTTGGATGGACTCCAGTAACTCTGATGAGAGATACAAAGATTTCGGACGCAGCAGAAACTGGAAATAGTTTTGAACGAAACAACACGCATTAGCGTTGTTCCTGTGTAGTATCTAATCGATCCTTACTCATCTATCATGTTATTTGGCTTTTCGATGGACTCCAGTAACTCTGATGTGAGATACGAAGTTTTCGGACGCATCAGAAGCTGGAAATAGTTTTAAACGAAACAACACGCATTAGCGATGTTCCTGTGATGTATCTAAACGATCCTTACTCATCTATCATGTTATTTGACGTTTGGACGGACTCCAGTAACTCTGATGAGAGATACAAAGTTCTCGGACGCAGTAGAAGCTGGAAATAGTTTTGACCGAAACAACACGCATTAGCGTTGTTCCTGTGATGTATCTAATCGATCCTTACTCATCTATCATGTTATTTGACGTTTGGATGTACTCTAGGAACTCTGATGTGAGATACAAAGATATCGGACGCAGCAGAAGCTGGAAATAGTTTTGAACGAAACAACACGTATTAGCGTTGTTCCTGTGATGTATCTAATCGATCCTTACTCATCTATCATGTTATTTGACGTTTGGACGGACTCCAGTAACTCTGATGAGAGATTCAAATTTCTCGGACGCAGTAGAAGCTGGAAATAGTTTTGAACGAAACAACACGTATTAGCGTTGTTCCTGTGATGTATCTAAACGATCCTTACTTATCTAACATGTTATTTAACGTTTGGATGGACTCCAGTAAGTCTGATGTGAGATACAAAGTTTTTGGACGCAGCAGGAGCTGGAAATAGTTTTAAACGAAACAACACATATTAGCGTTGTTCCTGTGCTGTATCTAATCGATCCTTACTTATCTATCATGTTATTTGACGTTTGGACGGACTCCAGTAACTCTGATGAGAGATTCAAATTTCTCGGACGCAGTAGAAGCTGGAAATAGTTTTGAACGAAACAACACGTATTAGCGTTGTTCCTGTGATGTATCTAAACGATCCTTACTTATCTAACATGTTATTTAACGTTTGGATGGACTCCAGTAAGTCTGATGTGAGATACAAAGTTTTTGGACGCAGCAGGAGCTGGAAATAGTTTTAAACGAAACAACATATATTAGCGTTGTTCCTGTGCTGTATCTAATCGATCCTTACTCATCTATCATGTTATTTGACGTTTGGACGGACTCCAGTAACTCTGATGAGAGATACAAAGTTCTCGGACGCAGTAGAAGCTGGAAATAGTTTTGACCGAAACAACACGCATTAGCGTTGTTCCTGTGATGTATCTAATCGATCCTTACTCATATATCATGTTATTTGACGTTTGGATGTACTCTAGGAACTCTGATGTGAGATACAAAGATATCGGACGCAGCAGAAGCTGGAAATAGTTTTGAACGAAACAACAACTATTAGCGTTGTTCCTGTGATGTATCTAAACGATCCTTACTTATCTAACATGTTATTTGACGTTTGGATGGACTCCAGTAAGTCTGATGTGAGATACAAAGTTTTGGGACGCAGCAGGAGCTGGAAATAGTTTTAAACGAAACAACACGTATTAGCGTTGTTCCTGTGATGTATCTAATCGATCCTTACTCATCTATCATGTTATTTGACGTTTGGATGGGCTCCAGTAACTCTGATGAGAGATACAAAGATTTCGGACGCAGCAGAAGCTGGAAATAGTTTTGAACGAAACAACACCTATTAGCGTTGTTCCTGTGATGTATCTAAACGATCCTTACTTATCTAACATGTTATTTGACGTTTGGATGGACACCAGTATCCCTGATGTGAGATACGAAGTTCTCGGACGCAGCAGAAGCTGGAAATAGTTTTAAACGAAACAACACGTATTAGCGTTGTTCCTGTGATGTATCTAATCGATCCTTACTCATCTATCATGTTATTTGACGTTTGGACGGACTCCAGTAACTCTGATGAGAGATTCAAAGTTCTCGGACGCAGTAGAAGCTGGAAATAGTTTTAAACGAAACAACACGTATTAGCGTTGTTCCTGTGCTGTATCTAATCGATCCTTACTCATATATCATGTTACTTGGCGTTTCGATGGACTCCAGTAGCTCTGATGTGAGATACGACGTTTTCGGACGCAGCAGAAGCTGGAAATAGTTTTAAACGAAACAACACGTATTAGCGTTGTTCCTGTGATGTATCTAATCGATCCTTACTTATTTATCATGTTATTTGACGTTTCGATGCACTCCAGTAACTCTGATGTGAGATACGACGTTTTCGGACGCAGCAGAAGCTGGAAATAGTTTTAAACGAAACAACACGTATTAGCGTTGTTCCTGTGATGTATCTAATCGATCCTTACTTATCTATCATGTTATTTGACGTTTCGATGCACTCCAGTAACTCTGATGTGAGATACGACGTTTTCGGACGCAGCAGAAGCTGGAAATAGTTTTAAAGGAAACAACACGTATTAGCGTTGTTCCTGTGATGTATCTAATCGATCCTTACTCATCTATCATGTTATTTGACGTTTGGATGGGCTCCAGTAACTCTGATGAGAGATACAAAGATTTCGGACGCAGCAGAAGCTGGAAATAGTTTTGAACGAAACAACACGTATTAGCGTTGTTCCTGTGCTGTATCTAATCGATCCTTACTTATCTATCATGTTATTTGACGTTTGGATGGACTCCAGTAACCCTGACGTGAGATACGATGTTCTCGGACGCAGCAGAAGCTGGAAATAGTTTTAAACGAAACAACACGCATTAGCGTTATTCCTGTGATGTATCTAATCGATCCTTACTCATCTATCATGTTATTTGGCGTTTCGATGGACTCCAGTAACTTAGATGTGAGATACGAAGTTCTCGGACGCAGCAGAAGCTGGAAATAGTTTTGAACGAAACAACACGTATTAGCGTTGTTCCTGTGCTGTATCTAATCGATCCTTACTTATCTATCATGTTATTTGACGTTTGGATGGACTCCAGTAACCCTGACGTGAGATACGATGTTCTCGGACGCAGCAGAAGCTGGAAATAGTTTTAAACGAAACAACACGCATTAGCGTTATTCCTGTGATGTATCTAATCGATCCTTACTCATCTATCATGTTATTTGGCGTTTCGATGGACTCCAGTAACTTAGATGTGAGATACGAAGTTCTCGGACGCAGCAGAAGCTGGAAATAGTTTTGAACGAAACAACACGTATTAGCGTTGTTCCTGTGATGTATCTAATCGATCCTTACTTATCTATCATGTTAT
This sequence comes from Prosopocoilus inquinatus, assembly GCA_036172665.1. Taxonomy (NCBI): domain Eukaryota; kingdom Metazoa; phylum Arthropoda; class Insecta; order Coleoptera; family Lucanidae; genus Prosopocoilus; species Prosopocoilus inquinatus. The sequence goes on along the minus strand of CM069871.1, from coordinate 44,645,426 downwards.
TTGACGTTTCGATAGACTCCAGTAACTCTGATGTGAGATACGAAGTTCTCGGACGCAGCAGAAGCTGGAAATAGTTTTGAACGAAACAACACGTATTAGCGTTGTTCCTGTGCTGTATCTAATCGATCCTTACTTATCTATCATGTTATTTGACGTTTGGATGGACTCCAGTAACCCTGACGTGAGATACGATGTTCTCGGACGCAGCAGAAGCTGGAAATAGTTTTAAACGAAACAACACGCATTAGCGTTATTCCTGTGATGTATCTAATCGATCCTTACTCATCTATCATGTTATTTGGCGTTTCGATGGACTCCAGTAACTTTGATGTGAGATACGAAGTTCTCGGACGCAGCTGAAGCTGGAAATAGTTTTAAATGAAACAATACGTATTAGCGTTGTTCCTGTGATGTACCTAATCGATCCTTACTCATCTATCATGTTATTTGACGTTTGGACGGACTCCAGTAACTATGATGAGAGATACAAAGTTCTCGGACGCAGTAGAAGCTGGAAATAGTTTTGAACGAAACAACACGTATTAGCGTTGTTCCTGTGATGCATCTAAACGATCCTTACTTATCTAACATGTTATTTGACGTTTGGATGGACTCCAGTAAGTCTGATGTGAGATACAAAGATTTCGGACGCAGCAGAAGCTGGAAATAGTTTTGAACGAAACAACACGTATTAGCGTTGTTCCTGTGCTGTATCTAATCGATCCTTACTTATCTATCATGTTATTTGACGTTTGGATGGACTCCAGTAACCCTGACGTGAGATACGATGTTCTCGGACGCAGCAGAAGCTGGAAATAGTTTTGAACGAAACAACACGTATTAGCGTTGTTCCTGTGCTGTATCTAATCGATCCTTACTTATCTATCATGTTATTTGACGTTTGGACGGACTCCAGTAACTCTGATGTGAGATACAAAGTTCTCGGACGCAGCAGAAGCTGGAAATAATTTTGAACGAAACAACACCTATTAGCGTTGTTCCTGTGATGTATCTAAAGGATCCTTACTTATCTAACATGTTATTTGACGTTTGGATGGACTCCAGTAAGTCTGATGTGAGATAAAAAGTTTTGCGACGCAGCAGGAGCTGGAAATAGTTTTAAACGAAACAACACGTATTAGCGTTGTTCCTGTGCTGTATCTAATCGATCCTTACTTATCTATCATGTTATTTGACGTTTCGATGGACTCCAGTAACTCTGATGTGAGATACGAAGTTTTCGGACGCAGCAGAAGCTGGAAATAGTTTTAAACGATACAACACGTATTAGCGTTGTTCCTGTGATGTATCTAATCGATCCTTACTCATCTATCATGTTAATTGACGTTTGGACGGACTCCAGTAACTCTGATGAGAGATTCAAAGTTCTCGGACGCAGTAGAAGCTGGAAATAGTTTTGAACGAAACAACACGTATTAGCGTTGTTCCTGTGATGTATCTAAACGATCCTTACTTATCTAACATGTTATTTGACGTTTGGATGGACTCCAGTAAGTCTGATGTGAGATACAAAGTTTTTGGACGCAGCAGGAGCTGGAAATAGTTTTAAACGAAACAACACGTATTAGCGTTGTTCCTGTGATGTATCTAAACGATCCTTACTCATCTATCATGTTATTTGACGTTTGGACAGACTCCAGTAACTCTGATGTGAGATACAAAGTTCTCGGACGCAGTAGAAGCTGGAAATAGTTTTGACCGAAACAACACGCATTAGCGTTGTTCCTGTGATGTATCTAATCGATCCTTACTCATATATCATGTTATTTGACGTTTGGATGTACTCTAGGAACTCTGATGTGAGATACAAAGATATCGGACGCAGCAGAAGCTGGAAATAGTTTTGAACGAAACAACAACTATTAGCGTTGTTCCTGTGATGTATCTAAACGATCCTTACTTATCTAACATGTTATTTGACGTTTGGATGGACTCCAGTAAGTCTGATGTGAGATACAAAGTTTTGGGACGCAGCAGGAGCTGGAAATAGTTTTAAACGAAACAACACGTATTAGCGTTGTTCCTGTGATGTATCTAATCGATCCTTACTCATCTATCATGTTATTTGACGTTTGGATGGGCTCCAGTAACTCTGATGAGAGATACAAAGATTTCGGACGCAGCAGAAGCTGGAAATAGTTTTGAACGAAACAACACCTATTAGCGTTGTTCCTGTGATGTATCTAAACGATCCTTACTTATCTAACATGTTATTTGACGTTTGGATGGACACCAGTATCCCTGATGTGAGATACGAAGTTCTCGGACGCAGCAGAAGCTGGAAATAGTTTTAAACGAAACAACACGTATTAGCGTTGTTCCTGTGATGTATCTAATCGATCCTTACTCATCTATCATGTTATTTGACGTTTGGACGGACTCCAGTAACTCTGATGAGAGATTCAAAGTTCTCGGACGCAGTAGAAGCTGGAAATAGTTTTAAACGAAACAACACGTATTAGCGTTGTTCCTGTGCTGTATCTAATCGATCCTTACTCATATATCATGTTACTTGGCGTTTCGATGGACTCCAGTAGCTCTGATGTGAGATACGACGTTTTCGGACGCAGCAGAAGCTGGAAATAGTTTTAAACGAAACAACACGTATTAGCGTTGTTCCTGTGATGTATCTAATCGATCCTTACTTATTTATCATGTTATTTGACGTTTCGATGCACTCCAGTAACTCTGATGTGAGATACGACGTTTTCGGACGCAGCAGAAGCTGGAAATAGTTTTAAACGAAACAACACGTATTAGCGTTGTTCCTGTGATGTATCTAATCGATCCTTACTTATCTATCATGTTATTTGACGTTTCGATGCACTCCAGTAACTCTGATGTGAGATACGACGTTTTCGGACGCAGCAGAAGCTGGAAATAGTTTTAAAGGAAACAACACGTATTAGCGTTGTTCCTGTGATGTATCTAATCGATCCTTACTCATCTATCATGTTATTTGACGTTTGGATGGGCTCCAGTAACTCTGATGAGAGATACAAAGATTTCGGACGCAGCAGAAGCTGGAAATAGTTTTGAACGAAACAACACGTATTAGCGTTGTTCCTGTGCTGTATCTAATCGATCCTTACTTATCTATCATGTTATTTGACGTTTGGATGGACTCCAGTAACCCTGACGTGAGATACGATGTTCTCGGACGCAGCAGAAGCTGGAAATAGTTTTAAACGAAACAACACGCATTAGCGTTATTCCTGTGATGTATCTAATCGATCCTTACTCATCTATCATGTTATTTGGCGTTTCGATGGACTCCAGTAACTTAGATGTGAGATACGAAGTTCTCGGACGCAGCAGAAGCTGGAAATAGTTTTGAACGAAACAACACGTATTAGCGTTGTTCCTGTGCTGTATCTAATCGATCCTTACTTATCTATCATGTTATTTGACGTTTGGATGGACTCCAGTAACCCTGACGTGAGATACGATGTTCTCGGACGCAGCAGAAGCTGGAAATAGTTTTAAACGAAACAACACGCATTAGCGTTATTCCTGTGATGTATCTAATCGATCCTTACTCATCTATCATGTTATTTGGCGTTTCGATGGACTCCAGTAACTTAGATGTGAGATACGAAGTTCTCGGACGCAGCAGAAGCTGGAAATAGTTTTGAACGAAACAACACGTATTAGCGTTGTTCCTGTGATGTATCTAATCGATCCTTACTTATCTATCATGTTATTTGACGTTTCGATAGACTCCAGTAACTCTGATGTGAGATACGAAGTTCTCGGACGCAGCAGAAGCTGGAAATAGTTTTGAACGAAACAACACGTATTAGCGTTGTTCCTGTGCTGTATCTAATCGATCCTTACTTATCTATCATGTTATTTGACGTTTGGATGGACTCCAGTAACCCTGACGTGAGATACGATGTTCTCGGACGCAGCAGAAGCTGGAAATAGTTTTAAACGAAACAACACGCATTAGCGTTATTCCTGTGATGTATCTAATCGATCCTTACTCATCTATCATGTTATTTGGCGTTTCGATGGACTCCAGTAACTTTGATGTGAGATACGAAGTTCTCGGACGCAGCTGAAGCTGGAAATAGTTTTAAATGAAACAATACGTATTAGCGTTGTTCCTGTGATGTACCTAATCGATCCTTACTCATCTATCATGTTATTTGACGTTTGGACGGACTCCAGTAACTATGATGAGAGATACAAAGTTCTCGGACGCAGTAGAAGCTGGAAATAGTTTTGAACGAAACAACACGTATTAGCGTTGTTCCTGTGATGCATCTAAACGATCCTTACTTATCTAACATGTTATTTGACGTTTGGATGGACTCCAGTAAGTCTGATGTGAGATACAAAGATTTCGGACGCAGCAGAAGCTGGAAATAGTTTTGAACGAAACAACACGTATTAGCGTTGTTCCTGTGCTGTATCTAATCGATCCTTACTTATCTATCATGTTATTTGACGTTTGGATGGACTCCAGTAACCCTGACGTGAGATACGATGTTCTCGGACGCAGCAGAAGCTGGAAATAGTTTTGAACGAAACAACACGTATTAGCGTTGTTCCTGTGCTGTATCTAATCGATCCTTACTTATCTATCATGTTATTTGACGTTTGGACGGACTCCAGTAACTCTGATGTGAGATACAAAGTTCTCGGACGCAGCAGAAGCTGGAAATAATTTTGAACGAAACAACACCTATTAGCGTTGTTCCTGTGATGTATCTAAAGGATCCTTACTTATCTAACATGTTATTTGACGTTTGGATGGACTCCAGTAAGTCTGATGTGAGATAAAAAGTTTTGCGACGCAGCAGGAGCTGGAAATAGTTTTAAACGAAACAACACGTATTAGCGTTGTTCCTGTGCTGTATCTAATCGATCCTTACTTATCTATCATGTTATTTGACGTTTCGATGGACTCCAGTAACTCTGATGTGAGATACGAAGTTTTCGGACGCAGCAGAAGCTGGAAATAGTTTTAAACGATACAACACGTATTAGCGTTGTTCCTGTGATGTATCTAATCGATCCTTACTCATCTATCATGTTAATTGACGTTTGGACGGACTCCAGTAACTCTGATGAGAGATTCAAAGTTCTCGGACGCAGTAGAAGCTGGAAATAGTTTTGAACGAAACAACACGTATTAGCGTTGTTCCTGTGATGTATCTAAACGATCCTTACTTATCTAACATGTTATTTGACGTTTGGATGGACTCCAGTAAGTCTGATGTGAGATACAAAGTTTTTGGACGCAGCAGGAGCTGGAAATAGTTTTAAACGAAACAACACGTATTAGCGTTGTTCCTGTGATGTATCTAAACGATCCTTACTCATCTATCATGTTATTTGACGTTTGGACAGACTCCAGTAACTCTGATGTGAGATACAAAGTTCTCGGACGCAGCAGGAGCTGGAAATAGTTTTAAACGAAACAACACGCATTAGCGTTGTTCCTGTGATGTATCTAATCGATCCTTACTCATTTATCATGTTATTTGGCGTTTCGATGGACTCCAGTAACTTTGATGTGAGATACGAAGTTCTCGGACGCAGCTGAAGCTGGAAATAGTTTCAAACGAAACAACAGGTATTAGCGTTGTTCCTGTGCTGTATCTAATCGATCCTTACTTATCTATCATGTTATTTGACGTTTCGATGGACTCCAGTAACTCTGATGTGAGCTACGAAGTTTTCGGACGCAGCAGAAGCTGGAAATAGTTTTAAACGAAACAACACGCATTAGCGATGTTCCTGTGATGTATCTAAACGATCCTTACTCATCTATCATGTTATTTGACGTTTGGACGGACTCCAGTAACTCTGATGTGAGATACAAAGTTCTCGGACGCAGCAGAAGCTGGAAATAGTTTTGAACGAAACAACACGTATTAGCGTTGTTCCTGTGATGTATCTAAACGATCCTTACTTATCTAACATGTTATTTGACGTTTGGATGGACTCCAGTAAGTCTGATGTGAGATACAAAGTTTTTGGACGCAGCAGGAGCTGGAAATAGTTTTAAACGAAACAACACGTATTAGCGTTGTTCCTGTGCTGTATCTAATCGATCCTTACTTATCTATCATGTTATTTGACGTTTCGATGGACTCCAGTAACTCTGATGTGAGATACGACGTTTTCGGACGCAGCAGAATCTGGAAATAGTTTTAAACGAAACAACACGTATTAGCGATGTTCCTGTGATGTACCTAAACGATCCTTACTCATCTATCATGTTATTTGACGTTTGGACGGACTCCAGTAACTCTGATGTGAGATACAAAGTTCTCGTACGCAGCAGAAGCTGGAAATAATTTTGAACGAAACAACACGTATTAGCGTTGTTCCTGTGATGTATCTAAACGATCCTTACTTATCTAACATGTTATTTAACGTTTGGATGGACTCCAGTAAGTCTGATGTGAGATACAAAGTTTTTGGACGCAGCAGAAGCTGGAAATAGTTTTAAACGAAACAACACGTATTAGCGTTGTTCCTGTGATGTATCTAATCGATCCTTACTCTTCTATCATGTTATTTGACGATTGGATGGACTCCAGTAACTCTGATGAGAGATACAAAGATTTCGGACGCAGCAGAAGCTGGAAATAGGTTTGAACGAAACAACACCTATTAGCGTTGTTCCTGTGATGTATCTAAACGATCCTTACTTATCTAACATGTTATTTGACGTTTGGATGGACTCCAGTAAGTCTGATGTGAGATACAAAGTTTTGGGACGCAGCAGGAGCTGGAAATAGTTTTAAACGAAACAACACGTATTAGCGTTGTTCCTGTGATGTATCTAATCGATCCTTACTCATCTATCATGTTATTTGACGTTTGGACGGACTCCAGTAACTCTGATGTGAGATTCAAAGTTCTCGGACGCAGTAGAAGCTGGAAATAGTTTTGAACGAAATAACACGTATTAGCGTTGTTCTTGTGATGTATCTAAACGATCCTTACTTATCTAACATGTTATTTGACGTTTGGATGGACTCCAGTAAGTCTGATGTGAGATACAAAGTTTTTGGACGCAGCAGGAGCTGGAAATAGTTTCAAACGAAACAACACGTATTAGCGTTGTTCCTGTGCTGTATCTAATCGATCCTTACTCATATATCATGTTACTTGGCGTTTCGATGGACTCCAGTAGCTCTGATGTGAGATACGACGTTTATGGACGCAGCAGAAGCTGGAAATAGTTTTAAACGAAACAACACGCATTAGCGTTGTTCCTGTGCTGTATCTAATCGATCCTTACTCATATATCATGTTATTTGGTGTTTCGATGGACTCCAGTAGCTCTGATGTGAGATACGAGGTTTTCGGACGCAGCAGAAACTGGAAATAGTTTTAAACGAAACAACACGCATTAGCGTTGTTCCTGTGATGTATCTAATCGATCCTTACTTATCTATCATGTTATTTGACGTTTGGATGGACTCCAGTAACCCTGACGTGAGATACGATGTTCTCGGACGCAGCAGAAGCTGGAAATAGTTTTAAAAGAAACAACACGCATTAGCGATGTTCCTGTGATGTATCTAAACGATACTTACTCATCTATCATGTTATTTGACGTTTGGACGGACTCCAGTAACTCTGATGTGAGATACAAAGTTCTCGGACGCAGCAGAAGCTGGAAATAATTTTGAACGTAACAACACGTGTTACCGTTGTTCCTGTGATGTATCTAAACGATCCTTACTTATCTAACATGTTATTTAACGTTTGGATGGACTCCAGTAAGTCTGATGTGAGATACAAAGTTTTTGGACGCAGCAGGAGCTGGAAATAGTTTTAAACGAAACAACACATATTAGCGTTGTTCCTGTGCTGTATCTAATCGATCCTTACTTATCTATCATGTTATTTGACGTTTCGATGAACTCCAGTAACTCTGATGTGAGATACGACGTTTTCGGACGCAGCAGAAGCTGGAAATAGTTTTAAACGAAACAACACGTATTAGCGTTGTTCCTGTGATGTATCTAAACGATCCTTACTTATCTAACATGTTATTTGACGTTTGGATGGACTCCAGTAAGTCTGATGTGAGATACAAAGTTTTGGGACGCAGCAGGAGCTGGAAATAGTTTTAAACGAAACAACACGTATTAGCGTTGTTCCTGTGATGTATCTAATCGATCCTTTCTCATCTATCATGTTATTTGACGTTTGGACGGACTCCAGTAACTCTGATGAGAGATACAAAGTTCTCGGACGCAGTAGAAGCTGGAAATAGTTTTGAACGAAACAACACCTATTAGCGTTGTTCCTGTGATGTATCTAAACGATCCTTACTTATCTAACATGTTATTTGACGTTTGGATGGACTCCAGTAAGTCTGATGTGAGATACAAAGTTTTGGGACGCAGCAGGAGCTGGAAATAGTTTTAAACGAAACAACACGTATTAGCGTTGTTCCTGTGATGTATCTAATCGATCCTTACTCATCTATCATATTATTTGACGTTTGGATGGACTCCAGTAACTCTGATGAGAGATACAAAGATTTCGGACGCAGCAGAAACTGGAAATAGTTTTGAACGAAACAACACGCATTAGCGTTGTTCCTGTGTAGTATCTAATCGATCCTTACTCATCTATCATGTTATTTGGCTTTTCGATGGACTCCAGTAACTCTGATGTGAGATACGAAGTTTTCGGACGCATCAGAAGCTGGAAATAGTTTTAAACGAAACAACACGTATTAGCGTTGTTCCTGTGATGTATCTAAACGATCCTTACTTATCTAACATGTTATTTGACGTTTGGATGGACTCCAGTAAGTCTGATGTGAGATACAAAGTTTTGGGACGCAGCAGGAGCTGGAAATAGTTTTAAACGAAACAACACGCATTAGCGATGTTCCTGTGATGTATCTAAACGATCCTTACTCATCTATCATGTTATTTGACGTTTGGACGGACTCCAGTAACTCTGATGAGAGATACAAAGTTCTCGGACGCAGTAGAAGCTGGAAATAGTTTTGACCGAAACAACACGCATTAGCGTTGTTCCTGTGATGTATCTAATCGATCCTTACTCATCTATCATGTTATTTGACGTTTGGATGTACTCTAGGAACTCTGATGTGAGATACAAAGATATCGGACGCAGCAGAAGCTGGAAATAGTTTTGAACGAAACAACACGTATTAGCGTTGTTCCTGTGATGTATCTAATCGATCCTTACTCATCTATCATGTTATTTGACGTTTGGACGGACTCCAGTAACTCTGATGAGAGATTCAAATTTCTCGGACGCAGTAGAAGCTGGAAATAGTTTTGAACGAAACAACACGTATTAGCGTTGTTCCTGTGATGTATCTAAACGAACCTTACTTATCTAACATGTTATTTAACGTTTGGATGGACTCCAGTAAGTCTGATGTGAGATACAAAGTTTTTGGACGCAGCAGGAGCTGGAAATAGTTTTAAACGAAACAACATATATTAGCGTTGTTCCTGTGCTGTATCTAATCGATCCTTACTCATCTATCATGTTATTTGACGTTTGGACGGACTCCAGTAACTCTGATGAGAGATACAAAGTTCTCGGACGCAGTAGAAGCTGGAAATAGTTTTGACCGAAACAACACGCATTAGCGTTGTTCCTGTGATGTATCTAATCGATCCTTACTCATATATCATGTTATTTGACGTTTGGATGTACTCTAGGAACTCTGATGTGAGATACAAAGATATCGGACGCAGCAGAAGCTGGAAATAGTTTTGAACGAAACAACAACTATTAGCGTTGTTCCTGTGATGTATCTAAACGATCCTTACTTATCTAACATGTTATTTGACGTTTGGATGGACTCCAGTAAGTCTGATGTGAGATACAAAGTTTTGGGACGCAGCAGGAGCTGGAAATAGTTTTAAACGAAACAACACGTATTAGCGTTGTTCCTGTGATGTATCTAATCGATCCTTACTCATCTATCATGTTATTTGACGTTTGGATGGGCTCCAGTAACTCTGATGAGAGATACAAAGATTTCGGACGCAGCAGAAGCTGGAAATAGTTTTGAACGAAACAACACCTATTAGCGTTGTTCCTGTGATGTATCTAAACGATCCTTACTTATCTAACATGTTATTTGACGTTTGGATGGACACCAGTATCCCTGATGTGAGATACGAAGTTCTCGGACGCAGCAGAAGCTGGAAATAGTTTTAAACGAAACAACACGTATTAGCGTTGTTCCTGTGATGTATCTAATCGATCCTTACTCATCTATCATGTTATTTGACGTTTGGACGGACTCCAGTAACTCTGATGAGAGATTCAAAGTTCTCGGACGCAGTAGAAGCTGGAAATAGTTTTAAACGAAACAACACGTATTAGCGTTGTTCCTGTGCTGTATCTAATCGATCCTTACTCATATATCATGTTACTTGGCGTTTCGATGGACTCCAGTAGCTCTGATGTGAGATACGACGTTTTCGGACGCAGCAGAAGCTGGAAATAGTTTTAAACGAAACAACACGTATTAGCGTTGTTCCTGTGATGTATCTAAACGATCCTTACTTATCTAACATGTTATTTGACGTTTGGATGGACTCCAGTAAGTCTGATGTGAGATACAAAGTTTTGGGACGCAGCAGGAGCTGGAAATAGTTTTAAACGAAACAACACGCATTAGCGATGTTCCTGTGATGTATCTAAACGATCCTTACTCATCTATCATGTTATTTGACGTTTGGACGGACTCCAGTAACTCTGATGAGAGATACAAAGTTCTCGGACGCAGTAGAAGCTGGAAATAGTTTTGACCGAAACAACACGCATTAGCGTTGTTCCTGTGATGTATCTAATCGATCCTTACTCATCTATCATGTTATTTGACGTTTGGATGTACTCTAGGAACTCTGATGTGAGATACAAAGATATCGGACGCAGCAGAAGCTGGAAATAGTTTTGAACGAAACAACACGTATTAGCGTTGTTCCTGTGATGTATCTAATCGATCCTTACTCATCTATCATGTTATTTGACGTTTGGACGGACTCCAGTAACTCTGATGAGAGATTCAAATTTCTCGGACGCAGTAGAAGCTGGAAATAGTTTTGAACGAAACAACACGTATTAGCGTTGTTCCTGTGATGTATCTAAACGAACCTTACTTATCTAACATGTTATTTAACGTTTGGATGGACTCCAGTAAGTCTGATGTGAGATACAAAGTTTTTGGACGCAGCAGGAGCTGGAAATAGTTTTAAACGAAACAACATATATTAGCGTTGTTCCTGTGCTGTATCTAATCGATCCTTACTCATCTATCATGTTATTTGACGTTTGGACGGACTCCAGTAACTCTGATGAGAGATACAAAGTTCTCGGACGCAGTAGAAGCTGGAAATAGTTTTGACCGAAACAACACGCATTAGCGTTGTTCCTGTGATGTATCTAATCGATCCTTACTCATATATCATGTTATTTGACGTTTGGATGTACTCTAGGAACTCTGATGTGAGATACAAAGATATCGGACGCAGCAGAAGCTGGAAATAGTTTTGAACGAAACAACAACTATTAGCGTTGTTCCTGTGATGTATCTAAACGATCCTTACTTATCTAACATGTTATTTGACGTTTGGATGGACTCCAGTAAGTCTGATGTGAGATACAAAGTTTTGGGACGCAGCAGGAGCTGGAAATAGTTTTAAACGAAACAACACGTATTAGCGTTGTTCCTGTGATGTATCTAATCGATCCTTACTCATCTATCATGTTATTTGACGTTTGGATGGGCTCCAGTAACTCTGATGAGAGATACAAAGATTTCGGACGCAGCAGAAGCTGGAAATAGTTTTGAACGAAACAACACCTATTAGCGTTGTTCCTGTGATGTATCTAAACGATCCTTACTTATCTAACATGTTATTTGACGTTTGGATGGACACCAGTATCCCTGATGTGAGATACGAAGTTCTCGGACGCAGCAGAAGCTGGAAATAGTTTTAAACGAAACAACACGTATTAGCGTTGTTCCTGTGATGTATCTAATCGATCCTTACTCATCTATCATGTTATTTGACGTTTGGACGGACTCCAGTAACTCTGATGAGAGATTCAAAGTTCTCGGACGCAGTAGAAGCTGGAAATAGTTTTAAACGAAACAACACGTATTAGCGTTGTTCCTGTGCTGTATCTAATCGATCCTTACTCATATATCATGTTACTTGGCGTTTCGATGGACTCCAGTAGCTCTGATGTGAGATACGACGTTTTCGGACGCAGCAGAAGCTGGAAATAGTTTTAAACGAAACAACACGTATTAGCGTTGTTCCTGTGATGTATCTAATCGATCCTTACTTATTTATCATGTTATTTGACGTTTCGATGCACTCCAGTAACTCTGATGTGAGATACGACGTTTTCGGACGCAGCAGAAGCTGGAAATAGTTTTAAACGAAACAACACGTATTAGCGTTGTTCCTGTGATGTATCTAATCGATCCTTACTTATCTATCATGTTATTTGACGTTTCGATGCACTCCAGTAACTCTGATGTGAGATACGACGTTTTCGGACGCAGCAGAAGCTGGAAATAGTTTTAAAGGAAACAACACGTATTAGCGTTGTTCCTGTGATGTATCTAATCGATCCTTACTCATCTATCATGTTATTTGACGTTTGGATGGGCTCCAGTAACTCTGATGAGAGATACAAAGATTTCGGACGCAGCAGAAGCTGGAAATAGTTTTGAACGAAACAACACGTATTAGCGTTGTTCCTGTGCTGTATCTAATCGATCCTTACTTATCTATCATGTTATTTGACGTTTGGATGGACTCCAGTAACCCTGACGTGAGATACGATGTTCTCGGACGCAGCAGAAGCTGGAAATAGTTTTAAACGAAACAACACGCATTAGCGTTATTCCTGTGATGTATCTAATCGATCCTTACTCATCTATCATGTTATTTGGCGTTTCGATGGACTCCAGTAACTTAGATGTGAGATACGAAGTTCTCGGACGCAGCAGAAGCTGGAAATAGTTTTGAACGAAACAACACGTATTAGCGTTGTTCCTGTGCTGTATCTAATCGATCCTTACTTATCTATCATGTTATTTGACGTTTGGATGGACTCCAGTAACCCTGACGTGAGATACGATGTTCTCGGACGCAGCAGAAGCTGGAAATAGTTTTAAACGAAACAACACGCATTAGCGTTATTCCTGTGATGTATCTAATCGATCCTTACTCATCTATCATGTTATTTGGCGTTTCGATGGACTCCAGTAACTTAGATGTGAGATACGAAGTTCTCGGACGCAGCAGAAGCTGGAAATAGTTTTGAACGAAACAACACGTATTAGCGTTGTTCCTGTGATGTATCTAATCGATCCTTACTTATCTATCATGTTATTTGACGTTTCGATAGACTCCAGTAACTCTGATGTGAGATACGAAGTTCTCGGACGCAGCAGAAGCTGGAAATAGTTTTGAACGAAACAACACGTATTAGCGTTGTTCCTGTGCTGTATCTAATCGATCCTTACTTATCTATCATGTTATTTGACGTTTGGATGGACTCCAGTAACCCTGACGTGAGATACGATGTTCTCGGACGCAGCAGAAGCTGGAAATAGTTTTAAACGAAACAACACGCATTAGCGTTATTCCTGTGATGTATCTAATCGATCCTTACTCATCTATCATGTTATTTGGCGTTTCGATGGACTCCAGTAACTTTGATGTGAGATACGAAGTTCTCGGACGCAGCTGAAGCTGGAAATAGTTTTAAATGAAACAATACGTATTAGCGTTGTTCCTGTGATGTACCTAATCGATCCTTACTCATCTATCATGTTATTTGACGTTTGGACGGACTCCAGTAACTATGATGAGAGATACAAAGTTCTCGGACGCAGTAGAAGCTGGAAATAGTTTTGAACGAAACAACACGTATTAGCGTTGTTCCTGTGATGCATCTAAACGATCCTTACTTATCTAACATGTTATTTGACGTTTGGATGGACTCCAGTAAGTCTGATGTGAGATACAAAGATTTCGGACGCAGCAGAAGCTGGAAATAGTTTTGAACGAAACAACACGTATTAGCGTTGTTCCTGTGCTGTATCTAATCGATCCTTACTTATCTATCATGTTATTTGACGTTTGGATGGACTCCAGTAACCCTGACGTGAGATACGATGTTCTCGGACGCAGCAGAAGCTGGAAATAGTTTTGAACGAAACAACACGTATTAGCGTTGTTCCTGTGCTGTATCTAATCGATCCTTACTTATCTATCATGTTATTTGACGTTTGGACGGACTCCAGTAACTCTGATGTGAGATACAAAGTTCTCGGACGCAGCAGAAGCTGGAAATAATTTTGAACGAAACAACACCTATTAGCGTTGTTCCTGTGATGTATCTAAAGGATCCTTACTTATCTAACATGTTATTTGACGTTTGGATGGACTCCAGTAAGTCTGATGTGAGATAAAAAGTTTTGCGACGCAGCAGGAGCTGGAAATAGTTTTAAACGAAACAACACGTATTAGCGTTGTTCCTGTGCTGTATCTAATCGATCCTTACTTATCTATCATGTTATTTGACGTTTCGATGGACTCCAGTAACTCTGATGTGAGATACGAAGTTTTCGGACGCAGCAGAAGCTGGAAATAGTTTTAAACGATACAACACGTATTAGCGTTGTTCCTGTGATGTATCTAATCGATCCTTACTCATCTATCATGTTAATTGACGTTTGGACGGACTCCAGTAACTCTGATGAGAGATTCAAAGTTCTCGGACGCAGTAGAAGCTGGAAATAGTTTTGAACGAAACAACACGTATTAGCGTTGTTCCTGTGATGTATCTAAACGATCCTTACTTATCTAACATGTTATTTGACGTTTGGATGGACTCCAGTAAGTCTGATGTGAGATACAAAGTTTTTGGACGCAGCAGGAGCTGGAAATAGTTTTAAACGAAACAACACGTATTAGCGTTGTTCCTGTGATGTATCTAAACGATCCTTACTCATCTATCATGTTATTTGACGTTTGGACAGACTCCAGTAACTCTGATGTGAGATACAAAGTTCTCGGACGCAGCAGGAGCTGGAAATAGTTTTAAACGAAACAACACGCATTAGCGTTGTTCCTGTGATGTATCTAATCGATCCTTACTCATTTATCATGTTATTTGGCGTTTCGATGGACTCCAGTAACTTTGATGTGAGATACGAAGTTCTCGGACGCAGCTGAAGCTGGAAATAGTTTCAAACGAAACAACAGGTATTAGCGTTGTTCCTGTGCTGTATCTAATCGATCCTTACTTATCTATCATGTTATTTGACGTTTCGATGGACTCCAGTAACTCTGATGTGAGCTACGAAGTTTTCGGACGCAGCAGAAGCTGGAAATAGTTTTAAACGAAACAACACGCATTAGCGATGTTCCTGTGATGTATCTAAACGATCCTTACTCATCTATCATGTTATTTGACGTTTGGACGGACTCCAGTAACTCTGATGTGAGATACAAAGTTCTCGGACGCAGCAGAAGCTGGAAATAGTTTTGAACGAAACAACACGTATTAGCGTTGTTCCTGTGATGTATCTAAACGATCCTTACTTATCTAACATGTTATTTGACGTTTGGATGGACTCCAGTAAGTCTGATGTGAGATACAAAGTTTTTGGACGCAGCAGGAGCTGGAAATAGTTTTAAACGAAACAACACGTATTAGCGTTGTTCCTGTGCTGTATCTAATCGATCCTTACTTATCTATCATGTTATTTGACGTTTCGATGGACTCCAGTAACTCTGATGTGAGATACGACGTTTTCGGACGCAGCAGAATCTGGAAATAGTTTTAAACGAAACAACACGTATTAGCGATGTTCCTGTGATGTACCTAAACGATCCTTACTCATCTATCATGTTATTTGACGTTTGGACGGACTCCAGTAACTCTGATGTGAGATACAAAGTTCTCGTACGCAGCAGAAGCTGGAAATAATTTTGAACGAAACAACACGTATTAGCGTTGTTCCTGTGATGTATCTAAACGATCCTTACTTATCTAACATGTTATTTAACGTTTGGATGGACTCCAGTAAGTCTGATGTGAGATACAAAGTTTTTGGACGCAGCAGAAGCTGGAAATAGTTTTAAACGAAACAACACGTATTAGCGTTGTTCCTGTGATGTATCTAATCGATCCTTACTCTTCTATCATGTTATTTGACGATTGGATGGACTCCAGTAACTCTGATGAGAGATACAAAGATTTCGGACGCAGCAGAAGCTGGAAATAGGTTTGAACGAAACAACACCTATTAGCGTTGTTCCTGTGATGTATCTAAACGATCCTTACTTATCTAACATGTTATTTGACGTTTGGATGGACTCCAGTAAGTCTGATGTGAGATACAAAGTTTTGGGACGCAGCAGGAGCTGGAAATAGTTTTAAACGAAACAACACGTATTAGCGTTGTTCCTGTGATGTATCTAATCGATCCTTACTCATCTATCATGTTATTTGACGTTTGGACGGACTCCAGTAACTCTGATGTGAGATTCAAAGTTCTCGGACGCAGTAGAAGCTGGAAATAGTTTTGAACGAAATAACACGTATTAGCGTTGTTCTTGTGATGTATCTAAACGATCCTTACTTATCTAACATGTTATTTGACGTTTGGATGGACTCCAGTAAGTCTGATGTGAGATACAAAGTTTTTGGACGCAGCAGGAGCTGGAAATAGTTTCAAACGAAACAACACGTATTAGCGTTGTTCCTGTGCTGTATCTAATCGATCCTTACTCATATATCATGTTACTTGGCGTTTCGATGGACTCCAGTAGCTCTGATGTGAGATACGACGTTTATGGACGCAGCAGAAGCTGGAAATAGTTTTAAACGAAACAACACGCATTAGCGTTGTTCCTGTGCTGTATCTAATCGATCCTTACTCATATATCATGTTATTTGGTGTTTCGATGGACTCCAGTAGCTCTGATGTGAGATACGAGGTTTTCGGACGCAGCAGAAACTGGAAATAGTTTTAAACGAAACAACACGCATTAGCGTTGTTCCTGTGATGTATCTAATCGATCCTTACTTATCTATCATGTTATTTGACGTTTGGATGGACTCCAGTAACCCTGACGTGAGATACGATGTTCTCGGACGCAGCAGAAGCTGGAAATAGTTTTAAAAGAAACAACACGCATTAGCGATGTTCCTGTGATGTATCTAAACGATACTTACTCATCTATCATGTTATTTGACGTTTGGACGGACTCCAGTAACTCTGATGTGAGATACAAAGTTCTCGGACGCAGCAGAAGCTGGAAATAATTTTGAACGTAACAACACGTGTTACCGTTGTTCCTGTGATGTATCTAAACGATCCTTACTTATCTAACATGTTATTTAACGTTTGGATGGACTCCAGTAAGTCTGATGTGAGATACAAAGTTTTTGGACGCAGCAGGAGCTGGAAATAGTTTTAAACGAAACAACACATATTAGCGTTGTTCCTGTGCTGTATCTAATCGATCCTTACTTATCTATCATGTTATTTGACGTTTCGATGAACTCCAGTAACTCTGATGTGAGATACGACGTTTTCGGACGCAGCAGAAGCTGGAAATAGTTTTAAACGAAACAACACGTATTAGCGTTGTTCCTGTGATGTATCTAAACGATCCTTACTTATCTAACATGTTATTTGACGTTTGGATGGACTCCAGTAAGTCTGATGTGAGATACAAAGTTTTGGGACGCAGCAGGAGCTGGAAATAGTTTTAAACGAAACAACACGTATTAGCGTTGTTCCTGTGATGTATCTAATCGATCCTTTCTCATCTATCATGTTATTTGACGTTTGGACGGACTCCAGTAACTCTGATGAGAGATACAAAGTTCTCGGACGCAGTAGAAGCTGGAAATAGTTTTGAACGAAACAACACCTATTAGCGTTGTTCCTGTGATGTATCTAAACGATCCTTACTTATCTAACATGTTATTTGACGTTTGGATGGACTCCAGTAAGTCTGATGTGAGATACAAAGTTTTGGGACGCAGCAGGAGCTGGAAATAGTTTTAAACGAAACAACACGTATTAGCGTTGTTCCTGTGATGTATCTAATCGATCCTTACTCATCTATCATATTATTTGACGTTTGGATGGACTCCAGTAACTCTGATGAGAGATACAAAGATTTCGGACGCAGCAGAAACTGGAAATAGTTTTGAACGAAACAACACGCATTAGCGTTGTTCCTGTGTAGTATCTAATCGATCCTTACTCATCTATCATGTTATTTGGCTTTTCGATGGACTCCAGTAACTCTGATGTGAGATACGAAGTTTTCGGACGCATCAGAAGCTGGAAATAGTTTTAAACGAAACAACACGTATTAGCGTTGTTCCTGTGATGTATCTAAACGATCCTTACTTATCTAACATGTTATTTGACGTTTGGATGGACTCCAGTAAGTCTGATGTGAGATACAAAGTTTTGGGACGCAGCAGGAGCTGGAAATAGTTTTAAACGAAACAACACGCATTAGCGATGTTCCTGTGATGTATCTAAACGATCCTTACTCATCTATCATGTTATTTGACGTTTGGACGGACTCCAGTAACTCTGATGAGAGATACAAAGTTCTCGGACGCAGTAGAAGCTGGAAATAGTTTTGACCGAAACAACACGCATTAGCGTTGTTCCTGTGATGTATCTAATCGATCCTTACTCATCTATCATGTTATTTGACGTTTGGATGTACTCTAGGAACTCTGATGTGAGATACAAAGATATCGGACGCAGCAGAAGCTGGAAATAGTTTTGAACGAAACAACACGTATTAGCGTTGTTCCTGTGATGTATCTAATCGATCCTTACTCATCTATCATGTTATTTGACGTTTGGACGGACTCCAGTAACTCTGATGAGAGATTCAAATTTCTCGGACGCAGTAGAAGCTGGAAATAGTTTTGAACGAAACAACACGTATTAGCGTTGTTCCTGTGATGTATCTAAACGAACCTTACTTATCTAACATGTTATTTAACGTTTGGATGGACTCCAGTAAGTCTGATGTGAGATACAAAGTTTTTGGACGCAGCAGGAGCTGGAAATAGTTTTAAACGAAACAACATATATTAGCGTTGTTCCTGTGCTGTATCTAATCGATCCTTACTCATCTATCATGTTATTTGACGTTTGGACGGACTCCAGTAACTCTGATGAGAGATACAAAGTTCTCGGACGCAGTAGAAGCTGGAAATAGTTTTGACCGAAACAACACGCATTAGCGTTGTTCCTGTGATGTATCTAATCGATCCTTACTCATATATCATGTTATTTGACGTTTGGATGTACTCTAGGAACTCTGATGTGAGATACAAAGATATCGGACGCAGCAGAAGCTGGAAATAGTTTTGAACGAAACAACAACTATTAGCGTTGTTCCTGTGATGTATCTAAACGATCCTTACTTATCTAACATGTTATTTGACGTTTGGATGGACTCCAGTAAGTCTGATGTGAGATACAAAGTTTTGGGACGCAGCAGGAGCTGGAAATAGTTTTAAACGAAACAACACGTATTAGCGTTGTTCCTGTGATGTATCTAATCGATCCTTACTCATCTATCATGTTATTTGACGTTTGGATGGGCTCCAGTAACTCTGATGAGAGATACAAAGATTTCGGACGCAGCAGAAGCTGGAAATAGTTTTGAACGAAACAACACCTATTAGCGTTGTTCCTGTGATGTATCTAAACGATCCTTACTTATCTAACATGTTATTTGACGTTTGGATGGACACCAGTATCCCTGATGTGAGATACGAAGTTCTCGGACGCAGCAGAAGCTGGAAATAGTTTTAAACGAAACAACACGTATTAGCGTTGTTCCTGTGATGTATCTAATCGATCCTTACTCATCTATCATGTTATTTGACGTTTGGACGGACTCCAGTAACTCTGATGAGAGATTCAAAGTTCTCGGACGCAGTAGAAGCTGGAAATAGTTTTAAACGAAACAACACGTATTAGCGTTGTTCCTGTGCTGTATCTAATCGATCCTTACTCATATATCATGTTACTTGGCGTTTCGATGGACTCCAGTAGCTCTGATGTGAGATACGACGTTTTCGGACGCAGCAGAAGCTGGAAATAGTTTTAAACGAAACAACACGTATTAGCGTTGTTCCTGTGATGTATCTAATCGATCCTTACTTATCTATCATGTTATTTGACGTTTCGATGCACTCCAGTAACTCTGATGTGAGATACGACGTTTTCGGACGCAGCAGAAGCTGGAAATAGTTTTAAACGAAACAACACGTATTAGCGTTGTTCCTGTGATGTATCTAATCGATCCTTACTTATCTATCATGTTATTTGACGTTTCGATGCACTCCAGTAACTCTGATGTGAGATACGACGTTTTCGGACGCAGCAGAAGCTGGAAATAGTTTTAAAGGAAACAACACGTATTAGCGTTGTTCCTGTGATGTATCTAATCGATCCTTACTCATCTATCATGTTATTTGACGTTTGGATGGGCTCCAGTAACTCTGATGAGAGATACAAAGATTTCGGACGCAGCAGAAGCTGGAAATAGTTTTGAACGAAACAACACGTATTAGCGTTGTTCCTGTGCTGTATCTAATCGATCCTTACTTATCTATCATGTTATTTGACGTTTGGATGGACTCCAGTAACCCTGACGTGAAATACGATGTTCTCGGACGCAGCAGAAGCTGGAAATAGTTTTAAACGAAACAACACGCATTAGCGTTATTCCTGTGATGTATCTAATCGATCCTTACTCATCTATCATGTTATTTGGCGTTTCGATGGACTCCAGTAACTTAGATGTGAGATACGAAGTTCTCGGACGCAGCAGAAGCTGGAAATAGTTTTGAACGAAACAACACGTATTAGCGTTGTTCCTGTGATGTATCTAATCGATCCTTACTTATCTATCATGTTATTTGACGTTTCGATGGACTCCAGTAACTCTGATGTGAGATACGAAGTTCTCGGACGCAGCTGAAGCTGGAAATAGTTTTAAATGAAACAACACGTATTAGCGTTGTTCCTGTGATGTACCTAATCGATCCTTACTCATCTATCATGTTATTTGACGTTTGGACGGACTCCAGTAACTATGATGAGAGATACAAAGTTCTCGGACGCAGTAGAAGCTGGAAATAGTTTTGAACGAAACAACACGTATTAGCGTTGTTCCTGTGATGCATCTAAACGATCCTTACTTATCTAACATGTCATTTGACGTTTGGATGGACTCCAGTAAGTCTGATGTGAGATACAAAGTTTTTGGACGCAGCAGGAGCTGGAAATAGTTTTAAACGAAACAACACGAATTAGCGTTGTTCCTGTGATGTATCTAAACGATCCTTACTTATCTACCATGTTATTTGACGTTTGGATGGACTCCAGTAAGTCTGATGAGAGATACAAAGATTTCGGACGCAGCAGAAGCTGGAAATAGTTTTGAACGAAACAACACGTATTAGCGTTGTTCCTGTGCTGTATCTAATCGATCCTTACTTATCTATCATGTTATTTGACGTTTGGATGGACTCCAGTAACCCTGACGTGAGATACGATGTTCTCGGACGCAGCTGAAGCTAGAAATACTTTTAAACGAAACAACACGTATTAGCGTTGTTCCTGTGATGTATCTAATCGATCCTTTCTCATCTATCATGTTATTTGACGTTTGGACGGACTCCAGTAACTCTGATGAGAGATTCAAAGTTCTCGGACGCAGTAGAAGCTAGAAATAGTTTTGAACGAAACAACACGTATTAGCGTTGTTCCTGTGATGTATCTAAACGATCCTTACTTATCTAACATGTTATTTGACGTTTGGATGGACTCCATTAAGTCTGATGTGAGATACAAAGTTTTTGGACGCAGCAGGAGCTGGAAATAGTTTTAAACGAAACAACACGTATTAGCGTTGTTCCTGTGCTGTATCTAATCGATCCTAACTCATATATCATGTTATTTGGCGTTTCGATGGACTCCAGTAACCCTGACGTGAGATACGATTTTCTCGGACGCAGCAGAAGCTGGAAATAGTTTTAAACGAAACAACACGCATTAGCGTTATTCCTGTGTAGTATCTAATCGATCCTTACTTATCTATCATGTTATTTGACGTTTCGATGGACTCCAGTAACTCTGATGTGAGATACGAAGTTTTCGGACGCAGCAGAAGCTGGAAATAGTTTTAAACGAAACAACACGCATTAGCGATGTTCCTGTGATGTATCTAAACGATACTTACTCATCTATCATGTTATTTGACGTTTGGACGGACTCCAGTACCTCTGATGTGAGATACAAAGTTCTCGGACGCAGCAGAAGCTGGAAATAATTTTGAACGAAACAACACGCATTAGCGTTGTTCCTGTGATGTATCTAAACGATCATTACTTATCTAACATGTTATTTAACGTTTGGATGGACTCCAGTAAGTCTGATGTGAGATACAAAGTTTTTGGACGCAGTAGAAGCTAGAAATAGTTTTGAACGAAACAACACGTATTAGCGTTGTTCCTGTGATGTATCTAAACGATCCTTACTTATCTAACATGTTATTTGACGTTTGGATGGACTCCAGTAAGTCTGATGTGAGATACAAAGTTTTTGGACGCAGCAGGAGCTGGAAATAGTTTTAAACGAAACAACACGTATTAGCGTTGTTCCTGTGCTGTATCTAATCGATCCTTACTTATCTATCATGTTATTTGACGTTTCGATGGACTCCAGTAACTCTGATGTGAGATACGACGTTTTCGGACGCAGCAGAAGCTGGAAATAGTTTTAAACGAAACAACACGTATTAGCGTTGTTCCTGTGATGTATCTAATCGATCCTTACTTATCTATCATGTTATTTGACGTTTGGATGGACTCCAGTAACCCTGACGTGAGATACGAAGTTCTCGGACGCAGCAGAAGCTGGAAATAGTTTTAAACGAAACAACACGTATTAGCGTTGTTCCTGTGATGTATCTAAACGATCCTTACTTATCTATCATGTTATTTGAGGTTTGGATGGACTCCAGTAACTCTGATGTGAGCTACGAAGTTTTCGGACGCAGCAGAAGCTGGAAATAGTTTTAAACGAAACAACACGCATTAGCGATGTTCCTGTGATGTATCTAATCGATCCTTACTCATCTATCATGTTATTTGACGTTTCGACGGACTCCAGTAACTCTGATGTGAGATACAAAGTTATCGGACGCAGCAGAAGCTGGAAATAGTTTTGAACGAAACAACACGTATTAGCGTTGTTCCTGTGCTGTATCTAATCGATCCTTACTTATCTATCATGTTATTTGACGTTTGGATGAACTCCAGTAACTCTAATGTGAGATACGAAATTTTCGGACGCAGCAGAAGCTGGAAATAGTTTTGAACGAAACAACACGTATTAGCGTCGTTCCTGTGATGTATCTAAACGATCCTTACTTATCTAACATGTTATTTGAGGTTTGGATGGACTCTAGTAAGTCTGATGTGAGATACAAAGTTTTTGGACGCAGCAGGAGCTGGAAATAGTTTTAAACGAAACAACACGTATTAGCGTTGTTCCTGTGATGTATCTAAACGATCCTTACTCATCTATCATGTTAATTGACGTTTGGACGGACTCCAGTAACTCTGATGTGAGATACAAAGTTCTCGGACGCAGCAGAAGCTGGAAATAATTTTGAACGAAACAACACCTATTAGCGTTGTTCCTGTGATGTATCTAAAGGATCCTTACTTATCTAACATGTTATTTGACGTTTGGATGGACTCCAGTAAGTCTGATGTGAGATAAAAAGTTTTGCGACGCAGCAGGAGCTGGAAATAGTTTTAAACGAAACAACACGTATTAGCGTTGTTCCTGTGCTGTATCTAATCGATCCTTACTTATCTATCATGTTATTTGACGTTTCGATGGACTCCAGTAACTCTGATGTGTGATACGAAGTTTTCGGACGCAGCAGAAGCTGGAAATAGTTTTAAACGATACAACACGTATTAACGTTGTTCCTGTGATGTATCTAATCGATCCTTACTCATCTATCATGTTAATTGACGTTTGGACGGACTCCAGTAACTCTGATGAGAGATTCAAAGTTCTCGGACGCAGTAGAAGCTGGAAATAGTTTTGAACGAAACAACACGTATTAGCGTTGTTCCTGTGATGTATCTAAACGATCCTTACTTATCTAACATGTTATTTGACGTTTGGATGGACTCCAGTAAGTCTGATGTGAGATACAAAGTTTTTGGACGCAGCAGGAGCTGGAAATAGTTTTAAACGAAACAGCACGTATTAGCGTTGTTCCTGTGATGTATCTAAACGATCCTTACTCATCTATCATGTTATTTGACGTTTGGACAGACTCCAGTAACTCTGATGTGAGATACAAAGTTCTCGGACGCAGCAGGAGCTGGAAATAGTTTTAAACGAAACAACACGCATTAGCGTTGTTCCTGTGATGTATCTAATCGATCCTTACTCATTTATCATGTTATTTGGCGTTTCGATGGACTCCAGTAACTTTGATGTGAGATACGAAGTTCTCGGACGCAGCTGAAGCTGGAAATAGTTTCAAACGAAACAACAGGTATTAGCGTTGTTCCTGTGCTGTATCTAATCGATCCTTACTTATCTATCATGTTATTTGACGTTTCGATGGACTCCAGTAACTCTGATGTGAGCTACGAAGTTTTCGGACGCAGCAGAAGCTGGAAATAGTTTTAAACGAAACAACACGCATTAGCGATGTTCCTGTGATGTATCTAAACGATCCTTACTCATCTATCATGTTATTTGACGTTTGGACGGACTCCAGTAACTCTGATGTGAGATACAAAGTTCTCGGACGCAGCAGAAGCTGGAAATAGTTTTGAACGAAACAACACGTATTAGCGTTGTTCCTGTGATGTATCTAAACGATCCTTACTTATCTAACATGTTATTTGACGTTTGGATGGACTCCAGTAAGTCTGATGTGAGATACAAAGTTTTTGGACGCAGCATGAGCTGGAAATAGTTTTAAACGAAACAACACGTATTAGCGTTGTTCCTGTGCTGTATCTAATCGATCCTTACTTATCTATCATGTTATTTGACGTTTCGATGGACTCCAGTAACTCTGATGTGAGATACGACGTTTTCGGACGCAGCAGAATCTGGAAATAGTTTTAAACGAAACAACACGTATTAGCGATGTTCCTGTGATGTACCTAAACGATCCTTACTCATCTATCATGTTATTTGACGTTTGGACGGACTCCAGTAACTCTGATGTGAGATACAAAGTTCTCGTACGCAGCAGAAGCTGGAAATAATTTTGAACGAAACAACACGTATTAGCGTTGTTCCTGTGATGTATCTAAACGATCCTTACTTATCTAACATGTTATTTAACGTTTGGATGGACTCCAGTAAGTCTGATGTGAGATACAAAGTTTTTGGACGCAGCAGAAGCTGGAAATAGTTTTAAACGAAACAACACGTATTAGCGTTGTTCCTGTGATGTATCTAATCGATCCTTACTCATCTATCATGTTATTTGACGATTGGATGGACTCCAGTAACTCTGATGAGAGATACAAAGATTTCGGACGCAGCAGAAGCTGGAAATAGGTTTGAACGAAACAACACCTATTAGCGTTGTTCCTGTGATGTATCTAAACGATCCTTACTTATCTAACATGTTATTTGACGTTTGGATGGACTCCAGTAAGTCTGATGTGAGATACAAAGTTTTGGGACGCAGCAGGAGCTGGAAATAGTTTTAAACGAAACAACACGTATTAGCGTTGTTCCTGTGATGTATCTAATCGATCCTTACTCATCTATCATGTTATTTGACGTTTGAACGGACTCCAGTAACTCTGATGTGAGATTCAAAGTTCTCGGACGCAGTAGAAGCTGGAAATAGTTTTGAACGAAATAACACGTATTAGCGTTGTTCTTGTGATGTATCTAAACGATCCTTACTTATCTAACATGTTATTTGACGTTTGGATGGACTCCAGTAAGTCTGATGTGAGATACAAAGTTTTTGGACGCAGCAGGAGCTGGAAATAGTTTCAAACGAAACAACACGTATTAGCGTTGTTCCTGTGCTGTATCTAATCGATCCTTACTCATATATCATGTTACTTGGCGTTTCGATGGACTCCAGTAGCTCTGATGTGAGATACGACGTTTTCGGACGCAGCAGAAGCTGGAAATAGTTTTAAACGAAACAACACGCATTAGCGTTGTTCCTGTGCTGTATCTAATCGATCCTTACTCATATATCATGTTATTTGGTGTTTCGATGGACTCCAGTAGCTCTGATGTGAGATACGACGTTTTCGGACGCAGCAGAAACTGGAAATAGTTTTAAACGAAACAACACGCATTAGCGTTGTTCCTGTGATGTATCTAATCGATCCTTACTTATCTATCATGTTATTTGACGTTTGGATGGACTCCAGTAACCCTGACGTGAGATACGATGTTCTCGGACGCAGCAGAAGCTGGAAATAGTTTTAAAAGAAACAACACGCATTAGCGATGTTCCTGTGATGTATCTAAACGATACTTACTCATCTATCATGTTATTTGACGTTTGGACGGACTCCAGTAACTCTGATGTGAGATACAAAGTTCTCGGACGCAGTAGAAGCTGGAAATAGTTTTGAACGAAACAACACCTATTAGCTTTGTTCCTGTGATGTATCTAAACGATCCTTACTTATCTAACATGTTATTTAACGTTTGGATGGACTCCAGTAAGTCTGATGTGAGATACAAAGTTTTTGGACGCAGCAGGAGCTGGAAATAGTTTTAAACGAAACAACACGCATTAGCGATGTTCCTGTGATGTATCTAATCGATCCTTACTTATCTATCATGTTATTTGACGTTTCGATGGACTCCAGTAACTCTGATGTGAGATACGACGTTTTCGGACGCAGCAGAAGCTGGAAATAGTTTTAAACGAAACAACACGTATTAGCGTTGTTCCTGTGCTGTATCTAATCGATCCTTACTTATCTATCATGTTATTTGACGTTTCGATGGACTCCAGTAACTCTGATGTGAGATACGACGTTTTCGGACGCAGCAGAAGCTGGAAATAGTTTTAAACGAAACAACACGTATTAGCGTTGTTCCTGTGATGTATCTAAACGATCCTTACTTATCTAACATGTTATTTGACGTTTGGATGGACTCCAGTAAGTCTGATGTGAGATACAAAGTTCTTGGACGCAGCAGGAGCTGGAAATAGTTTTAAACGAAACAACACGTATTAGCGTTGTTCCTGTGATGTATCTAATCGATCCTTACTCATCTATCATGTTATTTGACGTTTGGATGGGCTCCAGTAACTCTGATGAGAGATACAAAGATTTCGGACGCAGCAGAAGCTGGAAATAGTTTTGACCGAAACAACACGCATTAGCGTTGTTCCTGTGATGTATCTAATCGATCCTTACTCATATATCATGTTATTTGACGTTTGGATGTACTCTAGGAACTCTGATGTGAGATACAAAGATATCGGACGCAGCAGAAGCTGGAAATAGTTTTGAACGAAACAACAACTATTAGCGTTGTTCCTGTGATGTATCTAAACGATCCTTACTTATCTAACATGTTATTTGACGTTTGGATGGACACCAGTATCCCTGATGTGAGATACAAAGTTTTGGGACGCAGCAGGAGCTGGAAATAGTTTTAAACGAAACAACACGTATTAGCGTTGTTCCTGTGATGTATCTAATCGATCCTTACTCATCTATCATGTTATTTGACGTTTGGATGGGCTCCAGTAACTCTGATGAGAGATACAAAGATTTCGGACGCAGCAGAAGCTGGAAATAGTTTTGAACGAAACAACACCTATTAGCGTTGTTCCTGTGATGTATCTAAACGATCCTTACTTATCTAACATGTTATTTGACGTTTGGATGGACACCAGTATCCCTGATGTGAGATACGAAGTTCTCGGACGCAGCAGAAGCTGGAAATAGTTTTAAACGAAACAACACGTATTAGCGTTGTTCCTGTGATGTATCTAATCGATCCTTACTCATCTATTATGTTATTTGACGTTTGGACGGACTCCAGTAACTCTGATGAGAGATTCAAAGTTCTCGGACGCAGTAGAAGCTGGAAATAGTTTTAAACGAAACAACACGTATTAGCGTTGTTCCTGTGCTGTATCTAATCGATCCTTACTCATATATCATGTTACTTGGCGTTTCGATGGACTCCAGTAGCTCTGATGTGAGATACGACGTTTTCGGACGCAGCAGAAGCTGGAAATAGTTTTAAACGAAACAACACGTATTAGCGTTGTTCCTGTGATGTATCTAATCGATCCTTACTTATCTATCATGTTATTTGACGTTTCGATGCACTCCAGTAACTCTGATGTGAGATACGACGTTTTCGGACGCAGCAGAAGCTGGAAATAGTTTTAAACGAAACAACACGTATTAGCGTTGTTCCTGTGATGTATCTAATCGATCCTTACTCATCTATCATGTTATTTGACGTTTGGATGGGCTCCAGTAACTCTGATGAGAGATACAAAGATTTCGGACGCAGCAGAAGCTGGAAATAGTTTTGAACGAAACAACACCTATTAGCGTTGTTCCTGTGATGTATCTAAACGATCCTTACTTATCTAACATGTTATTTGACGTTTGGATGGACACCAGTATTCCTGATGTGAGATACGAAGTTCTCGGACGCAGCAGAAGCTGGAAATAGTTTTAAACGAAACAACACGTATTAGCGTTGTTCCTGTGATGTATCTAATCGATCCTTACTCATCTATCATGTTATTTGACGTTTGGACGGACTCCAGTAACTCTGATGAGAGATTCAAAGTTCTCGGACGCAGTAGAAGCTGGAAATAGTTTTAAACGAAACAACACGTATTAGCGTTGTTCCTGTGCTGTATCTAATCGATCCTTACTCATATATCATGTTACTTGGCGTTTCGATGGACTCCAGTAGCTCTGATGTGAGATACGACGTTTTCGGACGCAGCAGAAGCTGGAAATAGTTTTAAACGAAACAACACGTATTAGCGTTGTTCCTGTGATGTATCTAATCGATCCTTACTCATCTATCATGTTATTTGACGTTTGGACGGACTCCAGTAACTCTGATGAGAGATTCAAAGTTCTCGGACGCAGCTGAAGCTGGAAATAGTTTTAAATGAAACAACACGTATTAGCGTTGTTCCTGTGATGTATCTAATCGACCCTTACTCATTTATCATGTTATTTGGCGTTTCGATGTACTCCAGTAGCTCTGATGTGAGATACGACGTTTTCGGACGCAGCAGAAGCTGGAAATAGTTTTAAACGAAACAACACGCATTAGCGTTGTTCCTGTGATGTATCTAATCGATCCTTACTCATCTATCATGTTATTTGACGTTTGGACGGACTCCAGTAACTCTGATGTGAGATACGACGTTTTCGGACGCAGCAGAAGCTGGAAATAGTTTTAAACGAAACAACACGTATTAGCGTTGTTCCTGTGATGTATCTAATCGATCCTTACTCATCTATCATGTTATTTGACGTTTGGACGGACTCCAGTAACTCTGATGAGAGATTCAAAGTTCTCGGACGCAGCTGAAGCTGGAAATAGTTTTAAATGAAACAACACGTATTAGCGTTGTTCCTGTGATGTATCTAATCGACCCTTACTCATTTATCATGTTATTTGGCGTTTCGATGTACTCCAGTAGCTCTGATGTGAGATACGACGTTTTCGGACGCAGCAGAAGCTGGAAATAGTTTTAAACGAAACAACACGCATTAGCGTTGTTCCTGTGATGTATCTAATCGATCCTTACTCATCTATCATGTTATTTGACGTTTGGACGGACTCCAGTAACTCTGATGTGAGATACGACGTTTTCGGACGCAGCAGTAGCTGGAAATAGTTTTAAACGAAACAACACGCATTAGCGTTGTTCCTGTGATGTATCTAATCGATCCTTACTTATCTATCATGTTATTTGACGTTAGGATGGACTCCAGTAACCCTGACGTGAGATACGATGTTCTCGGACGCAGCAGAAGCTGGAAATAGTTTTAAACGAAACAACACGCATTAGCGTTGTTCCTGTGTAGTATCTAATCGATCCTTACTCATCTATCATGTTATTTGGCGTTTCGATGGACTTCAGTAACTCTGATGTGATATACGACGTTTTCGGACGCAGCAGCAGCTGGAAATAATTTTAAACGAAACAACACATATTAGCGTTATTCCTGTGATGTACATAATCGATCCTTACTCATCTATCATGTTATTTGACGTTTGGACGGACTCCAGTAACTCTGATGTGAGATACAAATTTATCGGACGCAGCAGAAGCTGGAAATAGTTTTGAACGAAACAACACGTATTAGCGTTGTTCCTGTGCTGTATCTAATCGATCCTTACTTATCTATCATGTTATTTGACGTTTGGATGAACTCCAGTAACTCTAATGTGAGATACGAAATTTTCGGACGCAGCAGAAGCTGGAAATAGTTTTGAACGAAACAACACGTATTAGCGTCGTTCCTGTGATGTATCTAAACGATCCTTACTTATCTAACATGTTATTTGACGTTTGGATGGACTCCAGTAAGTCTGATGTGAGATACAAAGTTTTTGGACGCAGCAGGAGCTGGAAATAGTTTTAAACGAAACAACACGTATTAGCGTTGTTCCTGTGCTGTATCTAATCGATCCTTACTCATATATCATGTTATTTGGCGTTTCGATGGACTCCAGTAGCTCTGATGTGAGATACGACGTTTTCGGACGCAGCAGAAGCTGGAAATAGTTTTAAACGAAACAACACGCATTAGCGTTGTTCCTGTGATGTATCTAATCGATCCTTACTTATCTATCATGTTATTTGACGTTTGGATGGACTCCAGTAAACCTGACGTGAGATACGATGTTCTCGGACGCAGCATAAGCTGGAAATAGTTTTAAACGAAACAACACGCATTAGCGTTGTTCCTGTGATGTATCTAATCGATCCTTACTCATCTATCATGTTATTTGACGTTTGGATGGACTCCAGTAACTCTCATGAGAGATACAAAGATTTCGGACGCAGCAGAAGCTGGATATAGTTTTGAACGAAACAACACCTATTAGCGTTGTTCCTGTGATGTATCTAAACGATCCTTACTTATCTAACATGTTATTTGACGTTTGGATGGACTCCAGTAAGTCTGATGTGAGATACAAAGTTTTGGGACGCTGCAGGATCTGGAAATAGTTTTAAACGAAACAACACGTATTAGCGTTGTTCCTGTGCTGTATCTAATCGATCCTTACTTATCTATCATGTTATTTGACGTTTGGACGGACTCCAGTAACTCTGAGGAGAGATTCAAATTTCTCGGACGCAGTAGAAGCTGGAAATAGTTTTGAACGAAACAACACGTATTAGCGTTGTTCCTGTGATGTATCTAAACGATCCTTACTTATCTAACATGTTATTTAACGTTTGGATGGACTCCAGTAAGTCTGATGTGAGATACAAAGTTTTTGGACGCAGCAGGAGCTGGAAATAGTTTTAAACGAAACAACACATATTAGCGTTGTTCCTGTGCTGTATCTAATCGATCCTTACTCATCTATCATGTTATTTGACGTTTGGACGGACTCCAGTAACTCTGATGAGAGATACAAAGTTCTCGGACGCAGTAGAAGCTGGAAATAGTTTTGACCGAAACAACACGCATTAGCGTTGTTCCTGTGATGTATCTAATCGATCCTTACTCATATATCATGTTATTTGACGTTTGGATGTACTCTAGGAACTCTGATGTGAGATACAAAGATATCGGACGCAGCAGAAGCTGGAAATAGTTTTGAACGAAACAACAACTATTAGCGTTGTTCCTGTGATGTATCTAAACGATCCTTACTTATCTAACATGTTATTTGACGTTTGGATGGACACCAGTATCCCTGATGTGAGATACAAAGTTTTGGGACGCAGCAGGAGCTGGAAATAGTTTTAAACGAAACAACACGTATTAGCGTTGTTCCTGTGATGTATCTAATCGATCCTTACTCATCTATCATGTTATTTGACGTTTGGATGGGCTCCAGTAACTCTGATGAGAGATACAAAGATTTCGGACGCAGCAGAAGCTGGAAATAGTTTTGAACGAAACAACACCTATTAGCGTTGTTCCTGTGATGTATCTAAACGATCCTTACTTATCTAACATGTTATTTGACGTTTGGATGGACACCAGTATCCCTGATGTGAGATACGAAGTTCTCGGACGCAGCAGAAGCTGGAAATAGTTTTAAACGAAACAACACGTATTAGCGTTGTTCCTGTGATGTATCTAATCGATCCTAACTCATCTATCATGTTATTTGACGTTTGGACGGACTCCAGTAACTCTGATGAGAGATTCAAAGTTCTCGGACGCAGTAGAAGCTGGAAATAGTTTTAAACGAAACAACACGTATTAGCGTTGTTCCTGTGCTGTATCTAATCGATCCTTACTCATATATCATGTTACTTGGCGTTTCGATGGACTCCAGTAGCTCTGATGTGAGATACGACGTTTTCGGACGCAGCAGAAGCTGGAAATAGTTTTAAACGAAACAACACGTATTAGCGTTGTTCCTGTGCTGTATCTAATCGATCCTTACTTATCTATCATGTTATTTGACGTTTCGATGCACTCCAGTAACTCTGATGTGAGATACGACGTTTTCGGACGCAGCAGAAGCTGGAAATAGTTTTAAACGAAACAACACGTATTAGCGTTGTTCCTGTGATGTATCTAATCGATCCTTACTTTTCTATCATGTTATTTGACGTTTGGATGGACTCCAGTAACCCTGACGTGAGATACGAAGTTCTCGGACGTAGCAGAAGCTGGAAATAGTTTTAAACGAAACAACACGTATTAGCGTTGTTCCTGTGATGTATCTAATCGATCCTTACTCATCTATCATGTTATTTGACGTTTCGACGGACTCCAGTAACTCTGATGTGAGATACAAAGTTATCGGACGCAGCAGAAGCTGGAAATAGTTTTGAACGAAACAACACGTATTAGCGTTGTTCCTGTGCTGTATCTAATCGATCCTTACTTATCTATCATGTTATTTGACGTTTGGATGAACTCCAGTAACTCTAATGTGAGATACGAAATTTTCGGACGCAGCAGAAGCTGGAAATAGTTTTGAACGAAACAACACGTATTAGCGTCGTTCCTGTGATGTATCTAAACGATCCTTACTTATCTAACATGTTATTTGACGTTTGGATGGACTCCAGTAAGTCTGATGTGAGATACAAAGTTTTTGGACGCAGCAGGAGCTGGAAATAGTTTTAAACGAAACAACACGTATTAGCGTTGTTCCTGTGATGTATCTAAACGATCCTTACTCATCTATCATGTTAATTGACGTTTGGACGGACTCCAGTAACTCTGATGTGAGATACAAAGTTCTCGGACGCAGCAGAAGCTGGAAATAATTTTGAACGAAACAACACCTATTAGCGTTGTTCCTGTGATGTATCTAAAGGATCCTTACTTATCTAACATGTTATTTGACGTTTGGATGGACTCCAGTAAGTCTGATGTGAGATAAAAAGTTTTGCGACGCAGCAGGAGCTGGAAATAGTTTTAAACGAAACAACACGTATTAGCGTTTTTCCTGTGCTGTATCTAATCGATCCTTACTTATCTATCATGTTATTTGACGTTTCGATGGACTCCAGTAACTCTGATGTGAGATACGAAGTTTTCGGACGCAGCAGAAGCTGGAAATAGTTTTAAACGAAACAACACGTATTAGCGTTGTTCCTGTGATGTATCTAATCGATCCTTACTTTTCTATCATGTTATTTGACGTTTGGATGGACTCCAGTAACCCTGACGTGAGATACGAAGTTCTCGGACGTAGCAGAAGCTGGAAATAGTTTTAAACGAAACAACACGCATTAGCGTTGTTCCTGTGATGTATCTATTCGATCCTTACTCATCTATCATGTTATTTGGCGTTTCGATGGACTCCAGTAACTTTGATGTGAGATACGAAGTTCTCGGACGCAGCTGAAGCTGGAAATAGTTTTAAATGAAACAACACGTATTAGCGTTGTTCCTGTGATGTATCTAATCGATCTTTACTCATCTATCATGTTATTTGGCGTTTCGATGGACTCCAGTAGCTCTGATGTGAGATACGACGTTTTCGGACGCAGCAGAAGCTGGAAATAGTTTTAAACGAAACAACACGCATTAGCGTTGTTCCTGTGATGTATCTAATCGATCCTTACTCATCTATCATGTTATTTGGCGTTTCGATGGACTCCAGTAACTTTGATGTGAGATACGAAGTTCTCGGACGCAGCTGAAGCTGGAAATAGTTTTAAACGAAACAACACGTATTATCGTTGTTCCTGTGATGTATCTAATCGATCTTTACTCATCTATCATGTTATTTGGCGTTTCGATGGACTCCAGTAGCTCTGATGTGAGATACGACGTTTTCGGACGCAGCAGAAGCTGGAAATAGTTTTAAACGAAACAACACGCATTAGCGTTGTTCCTGTGATGTATCTAAACGATCCTTACTCATCTATCATGTTATTTGACGTTTGGACGGACTCCAGTAACTCTGATGTGAGATACAAAGTTCTCGGACACAGCAGAAGCTGGAAATAATTTTGAACGAAACAACACGTATTAGCGTTGTTCCTGTGCTGTATCTAATCGATCCTTACTTATCTATCATGTTATTTGA
This sequence comes from Prosopocoilus inquinatus, assembly GCA_036172665.1. Lineage (NCBI taxonomy): Eukaryota > Metazoa > Arthropoda > Insecta > Coleoptera > Lucanidae > Prosopocoilus > Prosopocoilus inquinatus. The sequence continues at coordinate 44,610,556 of CM069871.1, read as the reverse complement.
CGTTTCGATGGACTCCAGTAACTCTGATGTGAGATACGAAGTTTTCGGACGCAGCAGAAGCTGGAAATAGTTTTAAACGAAACAACACGCATTAGCGATGTTCCTGTGATGTATCTAAACGATCCTTACTCATCTATCATGTTATTTGACGTTTGGACGGACTCCAGTAACTCTGATGTGAGATACAAAGTTCTCGGACGCAGCAGAAGCTGGAAATAATTTTGAACGAAACAACACGTATTAGCGTTGTTCCTGTGATGTATCTAAACGATCCTTACTTATCTAACATGTTATTTAACGTTTGGATGGACTCCAGTAAGTCTGATGTGAGATACAAAGTTTTTGGACGCAGCAGGAGCTGGAAATAGTTTTAAACGAAACAACACGTATTAGCGTTGTTCCTGTGCTGTATCTAATCGATCCTTACTTATCTATCATGTTATTTAACGTTTGGATGGACTCCAGTAACCCTGACTTGAGATACAAAGTTCTCGGACGCAGCAGAAGCTGGAAATAATTTTGAACGAAACAACACCTATTAGCGTTGTTCCTGTGATGTATCTAAACGATCCTTACTTATCTAACATGTTATTTGACGTTTGGATGGACTCCAGTAAGTCTGATGTGAGATACAAAGTTTTGGGACGCAGCAGGAGCTGGAAATAGTTTTAAACGAAACAACACGTATTAGCGTTGTTCCTGTGATGTATCTAATCGATCCTTACTCATCTATCATATTATTTGACGTTTGGATGGACTCCAGTAACTCTGATGAGAGATACAAAGATTTCGGACGCAGCAGAAACTGGAAATAGTTTTGAACGAAACAACACGCATTAGCGTTGTTCCTGTGTAGTATCTAATCGATCCTTACTCATCTATCATGTTATTTGGCTTTTCGATGGACTCCAGTAACTCTGATGTGAGATACGAAGTTTTCGGACGCATCAGAAGCTGGAAATAGTTTTAAACGAAACAACACGCATTAGCGATGTTCCTGTGATGTATCTAAACGATCCTTACTCATCTATCATGTTAATTGACGTTTGGACGGACTCCAGTAACTCTGATGAGAGATACAAAGTTCTCGGACGCAGTAGAAGCTGGAAATAGTTTTGACCGAAACAACACGCATTAGCGTTGTTCCTGTGATGTATCTAATCGATCCTTACTCATCTATCATGTTATTTGACGTTTGGATGTACTCTAGGAACTCTGATGTGAGATACAAAGATATCGGACGCAGCAGAAGCTGGAAATAGTTTTGAACGAAACAACACCTATTAGCGTTGTTCCTGTGATGTATCTAAAGGATCCTTACTTATCTAACATGTTATTTGACGTTTGGATGGACTCCAGTAAGTCTGATGTGAGATAAAAAGTTTTGCGACGCAGCAGGAGCTGGAAATAGTTTTAAACGAAACAACACGTATTAGCGTTTTTCCTGTGCTGTATCTAATCGATCCTTACTTATCTATCATGTTATTTGACGTTTCGATGGACTCCAGTAACTCTGATGAGAGATACAAAGATTTCGGACGCAGCAGAAGCTGGATATAGTTTTGAACGAAACAACACCTATTAGCGTTGTTCCTGTGATGTATCTAAACGATCCTTACTTATCTAACATGTTATTTGACGTTTGGATGGACTCCAGTAAGTCTGATGTGAGATACAAAGTTTTGGGACGCAGCAGGAGCTGGAAATAGTTTTAAACGAAACAACAGGTATTAGCGTTGTTCCTGTGCTGTATCTAATCGATCCTTACCTATCTATCATGTTATTTGACGTTTCGATGGACTCCAGTAACTTTGATGTGAGATACGAAGTTCTCGGACGCAGCTGAAGCTGGAAATAGTTTCAAACGAAACAACAGGTATTAGCGTTGTTCCTGTGATGTATCTAAACGATACTTACTCATCTATCATGTTATTTGACGTTTGGACGGACTCCAGTAACTCTGATGTGAGATACAAAGTTCTCGGACGCAGCAGAAGCTGGAAATAATTTTGAACGAAACAACACGTATTAGCGTTGTTCCTGTGCTGTATCTAATCGATCCTTACTTATCTATCATGTTATTTGACGTTTCGATGGACTCCAGTAACTCTGATGTGAGATACGAAGTTTTCGGACGCAGCAGAAGCTGGAAATAGTTTTAAACGAAACAACACGCATTAGCGATGTTCCTGTGATGTATCTAAACGATCCTTACTCATCTATCATGTTATTTGACGTTTGGACGGACTCCAGTAACTCTGATGTGAGATACAAAGTTCTCGGACGCAGCAGAAGCTGGAAATAATTTTGAACGAAACAACACGTATTAGCGTTGTTCCTGTGATGTATCTAAACGATCCTTACTTATCTAACATGTTATTTAACGTTTGGATGGACTCCAGTAAGTCTGATGTGAGATACAAAGTTTTTGGACGCAGCAGGAGCTGGAAATAGTTTTAAACGAAACAACACGTATTAGCGTTGTTCCTGTGCTGTATCTAATCGATCCTTACTTATCTATCATGTTATTTAACGTTTGGATGGACTCCAGTAACCCTGACTTGAGATACAAAGTTCTCGGACGCAGCAGAAGCTGGAAATAATTTTGAACGAAACAACACCTATTAGCGTTGTTCCTGTGATGTATCTAAACGATCCTTACTTATCTAACATGTTATTTGACGTTTGGATGGACTCCAGTAAGTCTGATGTGAGATACAAAGTTTTGGGACGCAGCAGGAGCTGGAAATAGTTTTAAACGAAACAACACGTATTAGCGTTGTTCCTGTGATGTATCTAATCGATCCTTACTCATCTATCATATTATTTGACGTTTGGATGGACTCCAGTAACTCTGATGAGAGATACAAAGATTTCGGACGCAGCAGAAACTGGAAATAGTTTTGAACGAAACAACACGCATTAGCGTTGTTCCTGTGTAGTATCTAATCGATCCTTACTCATCTATCATGTTATTTGGCTTTTCGATGGACTCCAGTAACTCTGATGTGAGATACGAAGTTTTCGGACGCATCAGAAGCTGGAAATAGTTTTAAACGAAACAACACGCATTAGCGATGTTCCTGTGATGTATCTAAACGATCCTTACTCATCTATCATGTTAATTGACGTTTGGACGGACTCCAGTAACTCTGATGAGAGATACAAAGTTCTCGGACGCAGTAGAAGCTGGAAATAGTTTTGACCGAAACAACACGCATTAGCGTTGTTCCTGTGATGTATCTAATCGATCCTTACTCATCTATCATGTTATTTGACGTTTGGATGTACTCTAGGAACTCTGATCTGAGATACAAAGATATCGGACGCAGCAGAAGCTGGAAATAGTTTTGAACGAAACAACACCTATTAGCGTTGTTCCTGTGATGTATCTAAACGATCCTTACTTATCTAACATGTTATTTGACGTTTGGATGGACTCCAGTAAGTCTGATGTGAGATACAAAGTTTTGGGACGCAGCAGGAGCTGGAAATAGTTTTAAACGAAACAACAGGTATTAGCGTTGTTCCTGTGCTGTATCTAATCGATCCTTACCTATCTATCATGTTATTTGACGTTTCGATGGACTCCAGTAACTTTGATGTGAGATACGAAGTTCTCGGACGCAGCTGAAGCTGGAAATAGTTTCAAACGAAACAACAGGTATTAGCGTTGTTCCTGTGATGTATCTAAACGATACTTACTCATCTATCATGTTATTTGACGTTTGGACGGACTCCAGTAACTCTGATGTGAGATACAAAGTTCTCGGACGCAGCAGAAGCTGGAAATAATTTTGAACGAAACAACACGCATTAGCGTTGTTCCTGTGATGTATCTAAACGATCATTACTTATCTAACATGTTATTTAACGTTTGGATGGACTCCAGTAAGTCTGATGTGAGATACAAAGTTCTTGGACGCAGCAGGAGCTGGAAATAGTTTTAAACGAAACAACACGTATTAGCGTTGTTCCTGTGCTGTATCTAATCGATCCTTACTTATCTATCATGTTATTTGACGTTTCGATGGACTCCAGTAACTCTGATGTGAGATACGACGTTTTCGGACGCAGCAGAAGCTGGAAATAGTTTTAAACGAAACAACACGTATTAGCGTTGTTCCTGTGATGTATGTAATCGATCCTTACTTTTCTATCATGTTATTTGACGTTTGGATGGACTCCAGTAACCCTGACGTGAGATACGAAGTTCTCGGACGTAGCAGAAGCTGGAAATAGTTTTAAACGAAACAACACGTATTAGCGTTGTTCCTGTGATGTATCTAATCGATCCTTACTCATCTATCATGTTATTTGACGTTTCGACGGACTCCAGTAACTCTGATGTGAGATACAAAGTTATCGGACGCAGCAGAAGCTGGAAATAGTTTTGAACGAAACAACACGTATTAGCGTTGTTCCTGTGCTGTATCTAATCGATCCTTACTTATCTATCATGTTATTTGACGTTTGGATGAACTCCAGTAACTCTAATGTGAGATACGAAATTTTCGGACGCAGCAGAAGCTGGAAATAGTTTTGAACGAAACAACACGTATTAGCGTCGTTCCTGTGATGTATCTAAACGATCCTTACTTATCTAGCATGTTATTTGACGTTTGGATGGACTCCAGTAAGTCTGATGTGAGATACAAAGTTTTTGGACGCAGCAGGAGCTGGAAATAGTTTTAAACGAAACAACACGTATTAGCGTTGTTCCTGTGATGTATCTAAACGATCCTTACTCATCTATCATGTTAATTGACGTTTGGACGGACTCCAGTAACTCTGATGTGAGATACAAAGTTCTCGGACGCAGCAGAAGCTGGAAATAATTTTGAACGAAACAACACCTATTAGCGTTGTTCCTGTGATGTATCTAAAGGATCCTTACTTATCTAACATGTTATTTGACGTTTGGATGGACTCCAGTAAGTCTGATGTGAGATAAAAAGTTTTGCGACGCAGCAGGAGCTGGAAATAGTTTTAAACGAAACAACACGTATTAGCGTTTTTCCTGTGCTGTATCTAATCTATCCTTACTTATCTATCATGTTATTTGACGTTTCGATGGACTCCAGTAACTCTGATGTGAGATACGAAGTTTTCGGACGCAGCAGAAGCTGGAAATAGTTTTAAACGATACAACACGTATTAGCGTTGTTCCTGTGATGTATCTAATCGATCCTTACTCATCTATCATGTTAATTGACGTTTGGACGGACTCCAGTAACTCTGATGAGAGATTCAAAGTTCTCGGACGCAGTAGAAGCTGGAAATAGTTTTGAACGAAACAACACGTATTAGCGTTGTTCCTGTGATGTATCTAAACGATCCTTACTTATCTAACATGTTATTTGACGTTTGGATGGACTCCAGTAAGTCTGATGTGAGATACAAAGTTTTTGGACGCAGCAGGAGCTGGAAATAGTTTTAAACGAAACAACACGTATTAGCGTTGTTCCTGTGATGTATCTAATCGATCCTTACTCATCTATCATATTATTTGACGTTTGGATGGACTCCAGTAACTCTGATGAGAGATACAAAGATTTCGGACGCAGCAGAAACTGGAAATAGTTTTGAACGAAACAACACGCATTAGCGTTGTTCCTGTGTAGTATCTAATCGATCCTTACTCATCTATCATGTTATTTGGCTTTTCGATGGACTCCAGTAACTCTGATGTGAGATACGAAGTTTTCGGACGCATCAGAAGCTGGAAATAGTTTTAAACGAAACAACACGCATTAGCGATGTTCCTGTGATGTATCTAAACGATCCTTACTCATCTATCATGTTAATTGACGTTTGGACGGACTCCAGTAACTCTGATGAGAGATACAAAGTTCTCGGACGCAGTAGAAGCTGGAAATAGTTTTGACCGAAACAACACGCATTAGCGTTGTTCCTGTGATGTATCTAATCGATCCTTACTCATCTATCATGTTATTTGACGTTTGGATGTACTCTAGGAACTCTGATGTGAGATACAAAGATATCGGACGCAGCAGAAGCTGGAAATAGTTTTGAACGAAACAACACCTATTAGCGTTGTTCCTGTGATGTATCTAAAGGATCCTTACTTATCTAACATGTTATTTGACGTTTGGATGGACTCCAGTATGTCTGATGTGAGATAAAAAGTTTTGCGACGCAGCAGGAGCTGGAAATAGTTTTAAACGAAACAACACGTATTAGCGTTTTTCCTGTGCTGTATCTAATCGATCCTTACTTATCTATCATGTTATTTGACGTTTCGATGGACTCCAGTAACTCTGATGAGAGATACAAAGATTTCGGACGCAGCAGAAGCTGGATATAGTTTTGAACGAAACAACACCTATTAGCGTTGTTCCTGTGATGTATCTAAACGATCCTTACTTATCTAACATGTTATTTGACATTTGGATGGACTCCAGTAAGTCTGATGTGAGATACAAAGTTTTGGGACGCAGCAGGAGCTGGAAATAGTTTTAAACGAAACAACAGGTATTAGCGTTGTTCCTGTGCTGTATCTAATCGATCCTTACTTATCTATCATGTTGTTTGACGTTTCGATGGACTCCAGTAACTTTGATGTGAGATACGAAGTTCTCGGACGCAGCTGAAGCTGGAAATAGTTTCAAACGAAACAACAGGTATTAGCGTTGTTCCTGTGATGTATCTAAACGATACTTACTCATCTATCATGTTATTTGACGTTTGGACGGACTCCAGTAACTCTGATGTGAGATACAAAGTTCTCGGACGCAGCAGAAGCTGGAAATAATTTTGAACGAAACAACACGCATTAGCGTTGTTCCTGTGATGTATCTAAACGATCATTACTTATCTAACATGTTATTTAACGTTTGGATGGACTCCAGTAAGTCTGATGTGAGATACAAAGTTTTTGGACGCAGCAGGAGCTGGAAATAGTTTTAAACGAAACAACACGTATTAGCGTTGTTCCTGTGCTGTATCTAATCGATCCTTACTTATCTATCATGTTATTTGACGTTTCGATGGACTCCAGTAACTCTGATGTGAGATACGACGTTTTCGGACGCAGCAGAAGCTGGAAATAGTTTTAAACGAAACAACACGTATTAGCGTTGTTCCTGTGATGTATCTAATCGATCCTTACTTTTCTATCATGTTATTTGACGTTTGGATGGACTCCAGTAACCCTGACGTGAGATACGAAGTTCTCGGACGTAGCAGAAGCTGGAAATAGTTTTAAACGAAACAACACGTATTAGCGTTGTTCCTGTGATGTATCTAATCGATCCTTACTCATCTATCATGTTATTTGACGTTTCGATGGACTCCAGTAACTCTGATGTGAGATACGAAGTTTTCGGACGCAGCAGAAGCTGGAAATAGTTTTAAACGATACAACACGTATTAACGTTGTTCCTGTGATGTATCTAATCGATCCTTACTCATCTATCATGTTAATTGACGTTTGGACGGACTCCAGTAACTCTGATGAGAGATTCAAAGTTCTCGGACGCAGTAGAAGCTGGAAATAGTTTTGAACGAAACAACACGTATTAGCGTTGTTCCTGTGATGTATCTAAACGATCCTTACTTATCTAACATGTTATTTGACGTTTGGATGGACTCCAGTAAGTCTGATGTGAGATACAAAGTTTTTGGACGCAGCAGGAGCTGGAAATAGTTTTAAACGAAACAGCACGTATTAGCGTTGTTCCTGTGATGTATCTAAACGATCCTTACTCATCTATCATGTTATTTGACGTTTGGACAGACTCCAGTAACTCTGATGTGAGATACAAAGTTCTCGGACGCAGCAGGAGCTGGAAATAGTTTTAAACGAAACAACACGCATTAGCGTTGTTCCTGTGATGTATCTAATCGATCCTTACTCATTTATCATGTTATTTGGCGTTTCGATGGACTCCAGTAACTTTGATGTGAGATACGAAGTTCTCGGACGCAGCTGAAGCTGGAAATAGTTTCAAACGAAACAACAGGTATTAGCGTTGTTCCTGTGCTGTATCTAATCGATCCTTACTTATCTATCATGTTATTTGACGTTTCGATGGACTCCAGTAACTCTGATGTGAGCTACGAAGTTTTCGGACGCAGCAGAAGCTGGAAATAGTTTTAAACGAAACAACACGCATTAGCGATGTTCCTGTGATGTATCTAAACGATCCTTACTCATCTATCATGTTATTTGACGTTTGGACGGACTCCAGTAACTCTGATGTGAGATACAAAGTTCTCGGACGCAGCAGAAGCTGGAAATAGTTTTGAACGAAACAACACGTATTAGCGTTGTTCCTGTGATGTATCTAAACGATCCTTACTTATCTAACATGTTATTTGACGTTTGGATGGACTCCAGTAAGTCTGATGTGAGATACAAAGTTTTTGGACGCAGCATGAGCTGGAAATAGTTTTAAACGAAACAACACGTATTAGCGTTGTTCCTGTGCTGTATCTAATCGATCCTTACTTATCTATCATGTTATTTGACGTTTCGATGGACTCCAGTAACTCTGATGTGAGATACGACGTTTTCGGACGCAGCAGAATCTGGAAATAGTTTTAAACGAAACAACACGTATTAGCGATGTTCCTGTGATGTACCTAAACGATCCTTACTCATCTATCATGTTATTTGACGTTTGGACGGACTCCAGTAACTCTGATGTGAGATACAAAGTTCTCGTACGCAGCAGAAGCTGGAAATAATTTTGAACGAAACAACACGTATTAGCGTTGTTCCTGTGATGTATCTAAACGATCCTTACTTATCTAACATGTTATTTAACGTTTGGATGGACTCCAGTAAGTCTGATGTGAGATACAAAGTTTTTGGACGCAGCAGAAGCTGGAAATAGTTTTAAACGAAACAACACGTATTAGCGTTGTTCCTGTGATGTATCTAATCGATCCTTACTCATCTATCATGTTATTTGACGATTGGATGGACTCCAGTAACTCTGATGAGAGATACAAAGATTTCGGACGCAGCAGAAGCTGGAAATAGGTTTGAACGAAACAACACCTATTAGCGTTGTTCCTGTGATGTATCTAAACGATCCTTACTTATCTAACATGTTATTTGACGTTTGGATGGACTCCAGTAAGTCTGATGTGAGATACAAAGTTTTGGGACGCAGCAGGAGCTGGAAATAGTTTTAAACGAAACAACACGTATTAGCGTTGTTCCTGTGATGTATCTAATCGATCCTTACTCATCTATCATGTTATTTGACGTTTGAACGGACTCCAGTAACTCTGATGAGAGATTCAAAGTTCTCGGACGCAGTAGAAGCTGGAAATAGTTTTGAACGAAATAACACGTATTAGCGTTGTTCTTGTGATGTATCTAAACGATCCTTACTTATCTAACATGTTATTTGACGTTTGGATGGACTCCAGTAAGTCTGATGTGAGATACAAAGTTTTTGGACGCAGCAGGAGCTGGAAATAGTTTCAAACGAAACAACACGTATTAGCGTTGTTCCTGTGCTGTATCTAATCGATCCTTACTCATATATCATGTTACTTGGCGTTTCGATGGACTCCAGTAGCTCTGATGTGAGATACGACGTTTTCGGACGCAGCAGAAGCTGGAAATAGTTTTAAACGAAACAACACGCATTAGCGTTGTTCCTGTGCTGTATCTAATCGATCCTTACTCATATATCATGTTATTTGGTGTTTCGATGGACTCCAGTAGCTCTGATGTGAGATACGACGTTTTCGGACGCAGCAGAAACTGGAAATAGTTTTAAACGAAACAACACGCATTAGCGTTGTTCCTGTGATGTATCTAATCGATCCTTACTTATCTATCATGTTATTTGACGTTTGGATGGACTCCAGTAACCCTGACGTGAGATACGATGTTCTCGGACGCAGCAGAAGCTGGAAATAGTTTTAAAAGAAACAACACGCATTAGCGATGTTCCTGTGATGTATCTAAACGATACTTACTCATCTATCATGTTATTTGACGTTTGGACGGACTCCAGTAACTCTGATGTGAGATACAAAGTTCTCGGACGCAGTAGAAGCTGGAAATAGTTTTGAACGAAACAACACCTATTAGCTTTGTTCCTGTGATGTATCTAAACGATCCTTACTTATCTAACATGTTATTTAACGTTTGGATGGACTCCAGTAAGTCTGATGTGAGATACAAAGTTTTTGGACGCAACAGGAGCTGGAAATAGTTTTAAACGAAACAACACGCATTAGCGATGTTCCTGTGATGTATCTAATCGATCCTTACTTATCTATCATGTTATTTGACGTTTCGATGGACTCCAGTAACTCTGATGTGAGATACGACGTTTTCGGACGCAGCAGAAGCTGGAAATAGTTTTAAACGAAACAACACGTATTAGCGTTGTTCCTGTGCTGTATCTAATCGATCCTTACTTATCTATCATGTTATTTGACGTTTCGATGGACTCCAGTAACTCTGATGTGAGATACGACGTTTTCGGACGCAGCAGAAGCTGGAAATAGTTTTAAACGAAACAACACGTATTAGCGTTGTTCCTGTGATGTATCTAAACGATCCTTACTTATCTAACATGTTATTTGACGTTTGGATGGACTCCAGTAAGTCTGATGTGAGATACAAAGTTCTTGGACGCAGCAGGAGCTGGAAATAGTTTTAAACGAAACAACACGTATTAGCGTTGTTCCTGTGCTGTATCTAATCGATCCTTACTCATCTATCATGTTATTTGACGTTTGGACGGACTCCAGTAACTCTGATGAGAGATACAAAGTTCTCGGACGCAGTAGAAGCTGGAAATAGTTTTGACCGAAACAACACGCATTAGCGTTGTTCCTGTGATGTATCTAATCGATCCTTACTCATATATCATGTTATTTGACGTTTGGATGTACTCTAGGAACTCTGATGTGAGATACAAAGATATCGGACGCAGCAGAAGCTGGAAATAGTTTTGAACGAAACAACAACTATTAGCGTTGTTCCTGTGATGTATCTAAACGATCCTTACTTATCTAACATGTTATTTGACGTTTGGATGGACACCAGTATCCCTGATGTGAGATACAAAGTTTTGGGACGCAGCAGGAGCTGGAAATAGTTTTAAACGAAACAACACGTATTAGCGTTGTTCCTGTGATGTATCTAATCGATCCTTACTCATCTATCATGTTATTTGACGTTTGGATGGGCTCCAGTAACTCTGATGAGAGATACAAAGATTTCGGACGCAGCAGAAGCTGGAAATAGTTTTGAACGAAACAACACCTATTAGCGTTGTTCCTGTGATGTATCTAAACGATCCTTACTTATCTAACATGTTATTTGACGTTTGGATGGACACCAGTATCCCTGATGTGAGATACGAAGTTCTCGGACGCAGCAGAAGCTGGAAATAGTTTTAAACGAAACAACACGTATTAGCGTTGTTCCTGTGATGTATCTAATCGATCCTTACTCATCTATTATGTTATTTGACGTTTGGACGGACTCCAGTAACTCTGATGAGAGATTCAAAGTTCTCGGACGCAGTAGAAGCTGGAAATAGTTTTAAACGAAACAACACGTATTAGCGTTGTTCCTGTGCTGTATCTAATCGATCCTTACTCATATATCATGTTACTTGGCGTTTCGATGGACTCCAGTAGCTCTGATGTGAGATACGACGTTTTCGGACGCAGCAGAAGCTGGAAATAGTTTTAAACGAAACAACACGTATTAGCGTTGTTCCTGTGATGTATCTAATCGATCCTTACTTATCTATCATGTTATTTGACGTTTCGATGCACTCCAGTAACTCTGATGTGAGATACGACGTTTTCGGACGCAGCAGAAGCTGGAAATAGTTTTAAACGAAACAACACGTATTAGCGTTGTTCCTGTGATGTATCTAATCGATCCTTACTCATCTATCATGTTATTTGACGTTTGGATGGGCTCCAGTAACTCTGATGAGAGATACAAAGATTTCGGACGCAGCAGAAGCTGGAAATAGTTTTGAACGAAACAACACCTATTAGCGTTGTTCCTGTGATGTATCTAAACGATCCTTACTTATCTAACATGTTATTTGACGTTTGGATGGACACCAGTATTCCTGATGTGAGATACGAAGTTCTCGGACGCAGCAGAAGCTGGAAATAGTTTTAAACGAAACAACACGTATTAGCGTTGTTCCTGTGATGTATCTAATCGATCCTTACTCATCTATCATGTTATTTGACGTTTGGACGGACTCCAGTAACTCTGATGAGAGATTCAAAGTTCTCGGACGCAGTAGAAGCTGGAAATAGTTTTAAACGAAACAACACGTATTAGCGTTGTTCCTGTGCTGTATCTAATCGATCCTTACTCATATATCATGTTACTTGGCGTTTCGATGGACTCCAGTAGCTCTGATGTGAGATACGACGTTTTCGGACGCAGCAGAAGCTGGAAATAGTTTTAAACGAAACAACACGTATTAGCGTTGTTCCTGTGATGTATCTAATCGATCCTTACTCATCTATCATGTTATTTGACGTTTGGACGGACTCCAGTAACTCTGATGAGAGATTCAAAGTTCTCGGACGCAGCTGAAGCTGGAAATAGTTTTAAATGAAACAACACGTATTAGCGTTGTTCCTGTGATGTATCTAATCGACCCTTACTCATTTATCATGTTATTTGGCGTTTCGATGTACTCCAGTAGCTCTGATGTGAGATACGACGTTTTCGGACGCAGCAGAAGCTGGAAATAGTTTTAAACGAAACAACACGCATTAGCGTTGTTCCTGTGATGTATCTAATCGATCCTTACTCATCTATCATGTTATTTGACGTTTGGACGGACTCCAGTAACTCTGATGTGAGATACGACGTTTTCGGACGCAGCAGAAGCTGGAAATAGTTTTAAACGAAACAACACGTATTAGCGTTGTTCCTGTGATGTATCTAATCGATCCTTACTCATCTATCATGTTATTTGACGTTTGGACGGACTCCAGTAACTCTGATGAGAGATTCAAAGTTCTCGGACGCAGCTGAAGCTGGAAATAGTTTTAAATGAAACAACACGTATTAGCGTTGTTCCTGTGATGTATCTAATCGACCCTTACTCATTTATCATGTTATTTGGCGTTTCGATGTACTCCAGTAGCTCTGATGTGAGATACGACGTTTTCGGACGCAGCAGAAGCTGGAAATAGTTTTAAACGAAACAACACGCATTAGCGTTGTTCCTGTGATGTATCTAATCGATCCTTACTCATCTATCATGTTATTTGACGTTTGGACGGACTCCAGTAACTCTGATGTGAGATACGACGTTTTCGGACGCAGCAGTAGCTGGAAATAGTTTTAAACGAAACAACACGCATTAGCGTTGTTCCTGTGATGTATCTAATCGATCCTTACTTATCTATCATGTTATTTGACGTTAGGATGGACTCCAGTAACCCTGACGTGAGATACGATGTTCTCGGACGCAGCAGAAGCTGGAAATAGTTTTAAACGAAACAACACGCATTAGCGTTGTTCCTGTGTAGTATCTAATCGATCCTTACTCATCTATCATGTTATTTGGCGTTTCGATGGACTTCAGTAACTCTGATGTGATATACGACGTTTTCGGACGCAGCAGCAGCTGGAAATAATTTTAAACGAAACAACACATATTAGCGTTATTCCTGTGATGTACATAATCGATCCTTACTCATCTATCATGTTATTTGACGTTTGGACGGACTCCAGTAACTCTGATGTGAGATACAAATTTATCGGACGCAGCAGAAGCTGGAAATAGTTTTGAACGAAACAACACGTATTAGCGTTGTTCCTGTGCTGTATCTAATCGATCCTTACTTATCTATCATGTTATTTGACGTTTGGATGAACTCCAGTAACTCTAATGTGAGATACGAAATTTTCGGACGCAGCAGAAGCTGGAAATAGTTTTGAACGAAACAACACGTATTAGCGTCGTTCCTGTGATGTATCTAAACGATCCTTACTTATCTAACATGTTATTTGACGTTTGGATGGACTCCAGTAAGTCTGATGTGAGATACAAAGTTTTTGGACGCAGCAGAAGCTGGAAATAGTTTTAAACGAAACAACACGTATTAGCGTTGTTCCTGTGCTGTATCTAATCGATCCTTACTCATATATCATGTTATTTGGCGTTTCGATGGACTCCAGTAGCTCTGATGTGAGATACGACGTTTTCGGACGCAGCAGAAGCTGGAAATAGTTTTAAACGAAACAACACGCATTAGCGTTGTTCCTGTGATGTATCTAATCGATCCTTACTTATCTATCATGTTATTTGACGTTTGGATGGACTCCAGTAAACCTGACGTGAGATACGATGTTCTCGGACGCAGCATAATCTGGAAATAGTTTTAAACGAAACAACACGCATTAGCGTTGTTCCTGTGATGTATCTAATCGATCCTTACTCATCTATCATGTTATTTGACGTTTGGATGGACTCCAGTAACTCTCATGAGAGATACAAAGATTTCGGACGCAGCAGAAGCTGGATATAGTTTTGAACGAAACAACACCTATTAGCGTTGTTCCTGTGATGTATCTAAACGATCCTTACTTATCTAACATGTTATTTGACGTTTGGATGGACTCCAGTAAGTCTGATGTGAGATACAAAGTTTTGGGACGCTGCAGGATCTGGAAATAGTTTTAAACGAAACAACACGTATTAGCGTTGTTCCTGTGCTGTATCTAATCGATCCTTACTTATCTATCATGTTATTTGACGTTTGGACGGACTCCAGTAACTCTGAGGAGAGATTCAAATTTCTCGGACGCAGTAGAAGCTGGAAATAGTTTTGAACGAAACAACACGTATTAGCGTTGTTCCTGTGATGTATCTAAACGATCCTTACTTATCTAACATGTTATTTAACGTTTGGATGGACTCCAGTAAGTCTGATGTGAGATACAAAGTTTTTGGACGCAGCAGGAGCTGGAAATAGTTTTAAACGAAACAACACATATTAGCGTTGTTCCTGTGCTGTATCTAATCGATCCTTACTCATCTATCATGTTATTTGACGTTTGGACGGACTCCAGTAACTCTGATGAGAGATACAAAGTTCTCGGACGCAGTAGAAGCTGGAAATAGTTTTGACCGAAACAACACGCATTAGCGTTGTTCCTGTGATGTATCTAATCGATCCTTACTCATATATCATGTTATTTGACGTTTGGATGTACTCTAGGAACTCTGATGTGAGATACAAAGATATCGGACGCAGCAGAAGCTGGAAATAGTTTTGAACGAAACAACAACTATTAGCGTTGTTCCTGTGATGTATCTAAACGATCCTTACTTATCTAACATGTTATTTGACGTTTGGATGGACACCAGTATCCCTGATGTGAGATACAAAGTTTTGGGACGCAGCAGGAGCTGGAAATAGTTTTAAACGAAACAACACGTATTAGCGTTGTTCCTGTGATGTATCTAATCGATCCTTACTCATCTATCATGTTATTTGACGTTTGGATGGGCTCCAGTAACTCTGATGAGAGATACAAAGATTTCGGACGCAGCAGAAGCTGGAAATAGTTTTGAACGAAACAACACCTATTAGCGTTGTTCCTGTGATGTATCTAAACGATCCTTACTTATCTAACATGTTATTTGACGTTTGGATGGACACCAGTATCCCTGATGTGAGATACGAAGTTCTCGGACGCAGCAGAAGCTGGAAATAGTTTTAAACGAAACAACACGTATTAGCGTTGTTCCTGTGATGTATCTAATCGATCCTAACTCATCTATCATGTTATTTGACGTTTGGACGGACTCCAGTAACTCTGATGAGAGATTCAAAGTTCTCGGACGCAGTAGAAGCTGGAAATAGTTTTAAACGAAACAACACGTATTAGCGTTGTTCCTGTGCTGTATCTAATCGATCCTTACTCATATATCATGTTACTTGGCGTTTCGATGGACTCCAGTAGCTCTGATGTGAGATACGACGTTTTCGGACGCAGCAGAAGCTGGAAATAGTTTTAAACGAAACAACACGTATTAGCGTTGTTCCTGTGCTGTATCTAATCGATCCTTACTTATCTATCATGTTATTTGACGTTTCGATGCACTCCAGTAACTCTGATGTGAGATACGACGTTTTCGGACGCAGCAGAAGCTGGAAATAGTTTTAAACGAAACAACACGTATTAGCGTTGTTCCTGTGATGTATCTAATCGATCCTTACTTTTCTATCATGTTATTTGACGTTTGGATGGACTCCAGTAACCCTGACGTGAGATACGAAGTTCTCGGACGTAGCAGAAGCTGGAAATAGTTTTAAACGAAACAACACGTATTAGCGTTGTTCCTGTGATGTATCTAATCGATCCTTACTCATCTATCATGTTATTTGACGTTTCGACGGACTCCAGTAACTCTGATGTGAGATACAAAGTTATCGGACGCAGCAGAAGCTGGAAATAGTTTTGAACGAAACAACACGTATTAGCGTTGTTCCTGTGCTGTATCTAATCGATCCTTACTTATCTATCATGTTATTTGACGTTTGGATGAACTCCAGTAACTCTAATGTGAGATACGAAATTTTCGGACGCAGCAGAAGCTGGAAATAGTTTTGAACGAAACAACACGTATTAGCGTCGTTCCTGTGATGTATCTAAACGATCCTTACTTATCTAACATGTTATTTGACGTTTGGATGGACTCCAGTAAGTCTGATGTGAGATACAAAGTTTTTGGACGCAGCAGGAGCTGGAAATAGTTTTAAACGAAACAACACGTATTAGCGTTGTTCCTGTGATGTATCTAAACGATCCTTACTCATCTATCATGTTAATTGACGTTTGGACGGACTCCAGTAACTCTGATGTGAGATACAAAGTTCTCGGACGCAGCAGAAGCTGGAAATAATTTTGAACGAAACAACACCTATTAGCGTTGTTCCTGTGATGTATCTAAAGGATCCTTACTTATCTAACATGTTATTTGACGTTTGGATGGACTCCAGTAAGTCTGATGTGAGATAAAAAGTTTTGCGACGCAGCAGGAGCTGGAAATAGTTTTAAACGAAACAACACGTATTAGCGTTTTTCCTGTGCTGTATCTAATCGATCCTTACTTATCTATCATGTTATTTGACGTTTCGATGGACTCCAGTAACTCTGATGTGAGATACGAAGTTTTCGGACGCAGCAGAAGCTGGAAATAGTTTTAAACGAAACAACACGTATTAGCGTTGTTCCTGTGATGTATCTAATCGATCCTTACTTTTCTATCATGTTATTTGACGTTTGGATGGACTCCAGTAACCCTGACGTGAGATACGAAGTTCTCGGACGTAGCAGAAGCTGGAAATAGTTTTAAACGAAACAACACGCATTAGCGTTGTTCCTGTGATGTATCTATTCGATCCTTACTCATCTATCATGTTATTTGGCGTTTCGATGGACTCCAGTAACTTTGATGTGAGATACGAAGTTCTCGGACGCAGCTGAAGCTGGAAATAGTTTTAAATGAAACAACACGTATTAGCGTTGTTCCTGTGATGTATCTAATCGATCTTTACTCATCTATCATGTTATTTGGCGTTTCGATGGACTCCAGTAGCTCTGATGTGAGATACGACGTTTTCGGACGCAGCAGAAGCTGGAAATAGTTTTAAACGAAACAACACGCATTAGCGTTGTTCCTGTGATGTATCTAATCGATCCTTACTCATCTATCATGTTATTTGGCGTTTCGATGGACTCCAGTAACTTTGATGTGAGATACGAAGTTCTCGGACGCAGCTGAAGCTGGAAATAGTTTTAAACGAAACAACACGTATTATCGTTGTTCCTGTGATGTATCTAATCGATCTTTACTCATCTATCATGTTATTTGGCGTTTCGATGGACTCCAGTAGCTCTGATGTGAGATACGACGTTTTCGGACGCAGCAGAAGCTGGAAATAGTTTTAAACGAAACAACACGCATTAGCGTTGTTCCTGTGATGTATCTAAACGATCCTTACTCATCTATCATGTTATTTGACGTTTGGACGGACTCCAGTAACTCTGATGTGAGATACAAAGTTCTCGGACACAGCAGAAGCTGGAAATAATTTTGAACGAAACAACACGTATTAGCGTTGTTCCTGTGCTGTATCTAATCGATCCTTACTTATCTATCATGTTATTTGACGTTTCGATGGACTCCAGTAACTCTGATGTGAGATACGAAGTTTTCGGACGCAGCAGAAGCTGGAAATAGTTTTAAACGAAACAACACGCATTAGCGATGTTCCTGTGATGTATCTAAACGATCCTTACTCATCTATCATGTTATTTGACGTTTGGACGGACTCCAGTAACTCTGATGTGAGATACAAAGTTCTCGGACGCAGCAGAAGCTGGAAATAATTTTGAACGAAACAACACGTATTAGCGTTGTTCCTGTGATGTATCTAAACGATCCTTACTTATCTAACATGTTATTTAACGTTTGGATGGACTCCAGTAAGTCTGATGTGAGATACAAAGTTTTTGGACGCAGCAGGAGCTGGAAATAGTTTTAAACGAAACAACACGTATTAGCGTTGTTCCTGTGCTGTATCTAATCGATCCTTACTTATCTATCATGTTATTTAACGTTTGGATGGACTCCAGTAACCCTGACTTGAGATACAAAGTTCTCGGACGCAGCAGAAGCTGGAAATAATTTTGAACGAAACAACACCTATTAGCGTTGTTCCTGTGATGTATCTAAACGATCCTTACTTATCTAACATGTTATTTGACGTTTGGATGGACTCCAGTAAGTCTGATGTGAGATACAAAGTTTTGGGACGCAGCAGGAGCTGGAAATAGTTTTAAACGAAACAACACGTACTAGCGTTGTTCCTGTGATGTATCTAATCGATCCTTACTCATCTATCATATTATTTGACGTTTGGATGGACTCCAGTAACTCTGATGAGAGATACAAAGATTTCGGACGCAGCAGAAACTGGAAATAGTTTTGAACGAAACAACACGCATTAGCGTTGTTCCTGTGTAGTATCTAATCGATCCTTACTCATCTATCATGTTATTTGGCTTTTCGATGGACTCCAGTAACTCTGATGTGAGATACGAAGTTTTCGGACGCATCAGAAGCTGGAAATAGTTTTAAACGAAACAACACGCATTAGCGATGTTCCTGTGATGTATCTAAACGATCCTTACTCATCTATCATGTTAATTGACGTTTGGACGGACTCCAGTAACTCTGATGAGAGATACAAAGTTCTCGGACGCAGTAGAAGCTGGAAATAGTTTTGACCGAAACAACACGCATTAGCGTTGTTCCTGTGATGTATCTAATCGATCCTTACTCATCTATCATGTTATTTGACGTTTGGATGTACTCTAGGAACTCTGATGTGAGATACAAAGATATCGGACGCAGCAGAAGCTGGAAATAGTTTTGAACGAAACAACACCTATTAGCGTTGTTCCTGTGATGTATCTAAAGGATCCTTACTTATCTAACATGTTATTTGACGTTTGGATGGACTCCAGTAAGTCTGATGTGAGATAAAAAGTTTTGCGACGCAGCAGGAGCTGGAAATAGTTTTAAACGAAACAACACGTATTAGCGTTTTTCCTGTGCTGTATCTAATCGATCCTTACTTATCTATCATGTTATTTGACGTTTCGATGGACTCCAGTAACTCTGATGAGAGATACAAAGATTTCGGACGCAGCAGAAGCTGGATATAGTTTTGAACGAAACAACACCTATTAGCGTTGTTCCTGTGATGTATCTAAACGATCCTTACTTATCTAACATGTTATTTGACGTTTGGATGGACTCCAGTAAGTCTGATGTGAGATACAAAGTTTTGGGACGCAGCAGGAGCTGGAAATAGTTTTAAACGAAACAACAGGTATTAGCGTTGTTCCTGTGCTGTATCTAATCGATCCTTACCTATCTATCATGTTATTTGACGTTTCGATGGACTCCAGTAACTTTGATGTGAGATACGAAGTTCTCGGACGCAGCTGAAGCTGGAAATAGTTTCAAACGAAACAACACGCATTAGCGATGTTCCTGTGATGTATCTAAACGATCCTTACTCATCTATCATGTTATTTGACGTTTGGACGGACTCCAGTAACTCTGATGTGAGATACGACGTTTTCGGACGCAGCAGAAGCTGGAAATAGTTTTAAACGAAACAACACGTATTAGCGTTGTTCCTGTGATGTATGTAATCGATCCTTACTTTTCTATCATGTTATTTGACGTTTGGACGGACTCCAGTAACTCTGATGATAGATTCAAAGTTCTCGGACGCAGTAGAAGCTGGAAATAGTTTTAAACGAAACAACACGTATTAGCGTTGTTCCTGTGCTGTATCTAATCGATCCTTACTCATATATCATGTTACTTGGCGTTTCGATGGACTCCAGTAGCTCTGATGTGAGATACGACGTTTTCGGACGCAGCAGAAGCTGGAAATAGTTTTAAACGAAACAACACGTATTAGCGTTGTTCCTGTGATGTATCTAATCGATCCTTACTCATCTATCATGTTATTTGACGTTTGGACGGACTCCAGTAACTCTGATGAAAGATTCAAAGTTCTCGGACGCAGCTGAAGCTGGAAATAGTTTTAAATGAAACAACACGTATTAGCGTTGTTCCTGTGATGTATCTAATCGACCCTTACTCATCTATCATGTTATTTGGCGTTTCTTTGGACTCCAGTAGCTCTGATGTGAGATACGACGTTTTCGGACGCAGCAGGAGCTGGAAATAGTTTTAAACGAAACAACACGTATTAGCGTTGTTCCTGTGATGTATCTAATCGATCCTTACTCATCTATCATGTTATTTGACGTTTGGACGGACTCCAGTAACTCTGATGAGAGATTCAAAGTTCTCGGACGCAGTAGAAGCTGGAAATAGTTTCAAACGAAACAACACGTATTAGCGTTGTTCCTGTGCTGTATCTAATCGATCCTTACTCATCTATCATGTTATTTGGCGTTTCGATGGACTCCAGTAGCTCTGATGTGAGATACGACGTTTTCGGACGCAGCAGAAGCTGGAAATAGTTTTAAACGAAACAACACGCATTAGCGTTGTTCCTGTGATGTATCTAATCGATCCTTACTCATCTATCATGTTATTTGGCGTTTCGATGGACTCCAGTAACTTTGATGTGAGATACAAAGTTTTTGGACGCAGCAGGAGCTGGAAATAGTTTTAAACGAAACAACACATATTAGCGTTGTTCCTGTGATGTATCTAAACGATCCTTACTCATCTATCATGTTATTTGACGTTTGGACGGACTCCAGTAACTCTGATGTGAGATACAAAGTTCTCGGACGCAGCAGGAGCTGGAAATAGTTTTAAACAAAACAACACGTATTAGCGTTGTTCCTGTGCTATATCTAATCGATCCTTACTCATATATCATGTTACTTGGCGTTTCGATGGACTCCAGTATCTCTTATGTGAGATACGACGTTTTCGGACGCTGGAAATAGTTTTAAACGAAACAACACGTATTAGCGTTGTTCCTGTGATGTATCTAAACGATCCTTACTCATCTATCATGTTATTTGACGTTTGGATGGACTCCAGTAAGTCTGATGTGAGATACAAAGTTTTTGGACACAGCAGGAGCTGGAAATAGTTTTAAACGAAACAACAAGTATTTGGACGCAGCAGAAGCTGGAAATAGTTTTAAACGAAACAACACGTATTAGCGTTGTTCCTGTGTTGTATCTAAACGATCCTTACTCATCTATCATGTTATTTGACGTTTGGACGGACTCCAGTAACTCTGATGTGAGATACAAAGTTCTCGGACGCAGCAGGAGCTGGAAATAGTTTTAAACAAAACAACACGTATTAGCGTTGTTCCTGTGCTATATCTAATCGATCCTTACTCATATATCATGTTACTTGGCGTTTCGATGGACTCCAGTATCTCTTATGTGAGATACGACGTTTTCGGACGCTGGAAATAGTTTTAAACGAAACAACACGTATTAGCGTTGTTCCTGTGATGTATCTAATCGATCCTTACTCATCTATCATGTTATTTGACGTTTGGACGGACTCCAGTAACTCTGATGAGAGATTCAAAGTTCTCGGACGCAGTAGAAGCTGGAAATAGTTTCAAACGAAACAACACGTATTAGCGTTGTTCCTGTGCTGTATCTAATCGATCCTTACTCATACATCATGTTACTTGGCGTTTCGATGGACTCCAGTAGCTCTGATGTGAGATACGACGTTTTCGGACGCAGCAGAAGCTGGAAATAGTTTTAAACGAAACAACACGCATTAGCGTTGTTCCTGTGATGTATCTAATCGATCCTTACTCATCTATCATGTTATTTGGCGTTTCGATGGACTCCAGTAACTTTGATGTGAGATACAAAGTTTTTGGACGCAGCAGGAGCTGGAAATAGTTTTAAACGAAACAACACATATTAGCGTTGTTCCTGTGATGTATCTAAACGATCCTTACTCATCTATCATGTTATTTGACGTTTGGACGGACTCCAGTAACTCTGATGTGAGATACAAAGTTCTCGGACGCAGCAGGAGCTGGAAATAGTTTTAATCGAAACAACACGTATTAGCGTTGTTCCTGTGCTCTATCTAATCGATCCTTACTCATATATCATGTTACTTGGCGTTTCGATGGACTCCAGTAGCTTTTATGTGAGATAAGACGTTTTCGGACGCAGCAGAAGCTGGAAATAGTTTTAAACGAAACAACACGCATTAGCTTTGTTCCTGTGATGTATCTAATCGATCCTTACTCATCTATCATGTTATTTGGCGTTTCGATGGACTCCAGTAACTTTGATGTGAGATACGAAGTTCTCGGACGCAGCTGAAGCTGGAAATAGTTTTAAACGAAACAACACGTATTATCGTTGTTCCTGTGATGTATCTAATCGATCTTTACTCATCTATCATGTTATTTGGCGTTTCGATGGACTCCAGTAGCTCTGATGTGAGATACGACGTTTTCGGACGCAGCAGAAGCTGGAAATAGTTTTAAACGAAACAACACGCATTAGCGTTGTTCCTGTGATGTATCTAAACGATCCTTACTCATCTATCATGTTATTTGACGTTTGGACGGACTCCAGTAACTCTGATGTGAGATACAAAGTTCTCGGACACAGCAGAAGCTGGAAATAATTTTGAACGAAACAACACGTATTAGCGTTGTTCCTGTGCTGTATCTAATCGATCCTTACTTATCTATCATGTTATTTGACGTTTCGATGGACTCCAGTAACTCTGATGTGAGATACGAAGTTTTCGGACGCAGCAGAAGCTGGAAATAGTTTTAAACGAAACAACACGCATTAGCGATGTTCCTGTGATGTATCTAAACGATCCTTACTCATCTATCATGTTATTTGACGTTTGGACGGACTCCAGTAACTCTGATGTGAGATACAAAGTTCTCGGACGCAGCAGAAGCTGGAAATAATTTTGAACGAAACAACACGTATTAGCGTTGTTCCTGTGATGTATCTAAACGATCCTTACTTATCTAACATGTTATTTAACGTTTGGATGGACTCCAGTAAGTCTGATGTGAGATACAAAGTTTTTGGACGCAGCAGGAGCTGGAAATAGTTTTAAACGAAACAACACGTATTAGCGTTGTTCCTGTGCTGTATCTAATCGATCCTTACTTATCTATCATGTTATTTAACGTTTGGATGGACTCCAGTAACCCTGACTTGAGATACAAAGTTCTCGGACGCAGCAGAAGCTGGAAATAATTTTGAACGAAACAACACCTATTAGCGTTGTTCCTGTGATGTATCTAAACGATCCTTACTTATCTAACATGTTATTTGACGTTTGGATGGACTCCAGTAAGTCTGATGTGAGATACAAAGTTTTGGGACGCAGCAGGAGCTGGAAATAGTTTTAAACGAAACAACACGTATTAGCGTTGTTCCTGTGATGTATCTAATCGATCCTTACTCATCTATCATATTATTTGACGTTTGGATGGACTCCAGTAACTCTGATGAGAGATACAAAGATTTCGGACGCAGCAGAAACTGGAAATAGTTTTGAACGAAACAACACGCATTAGCGTTGTTCCTGTGTAGTATCTAATCGATCCTTACTCATCTATCATGTTATTTGGCTTTTCGATGGACTCCAGTAACTCTGATGTGAGATACGAAGTTTTCGGACGCATCAGAAGCTGGAAATAGTTTTAAACGAAACAACACGCATTAGCGATGTTCCTGTGATGTATCTAAACGATCCTTACTCATCTATCATGTTAATTGACGTTTGGACGGACTCCAGTAACTCTGATGAGAGATACAAAGTTCTCGGACGCAGTAGAAGCTGGAAATAGTTTTGACCGAAACAACACGCATTAGCGTTGTTCCTGTGATGTATCTAATCGATCCTTACTCATCTATCATGTTATTTGACGTTTGGATGTACTCTAGGAACTCTGATGTGAGATACAAAGATATCGGACGCAGCAGAAGCTGGAAATAGTTTTGAACGAAACAACACCTATTAGCGTTGTTCCTGTGATGTATCTAAAGGATCCTTACTTATCTAACATGTTATTTGACGTTTGGATGGACTCCAGTATGTCTGATGTGAGATAAAAAGTTTTGCGACGCAGCAGGAGCTGGAAATAGTTTTAAACGAAACAACACGTATTAGCGTTTTTCCTGTGCTGTATCTAATCGATCCTTACTTATCTATCATGTTATTTGACGTTTCGATGGACTCCAGTAACTCTGATGAGAGATACAAAGATTTCGGACGCAGCAGAAGCTGGATATAGTTTTGAACGAAACAACACCTATTAGCGTTGTTCCTGTGATGTATCTAAACGATCCTTACCTATCTAACATGTTATTTGACGTTTGGATGGACTCCAGTAAGTCTGATGTGAGATACAAAGTTTTGGGACGCAGCAGGAGCTGGAAATAGTTTTAAACGAAACAACAGGTATTAGCGTTGTTCCTGTGCTGTATCTAATCGATCCTTACCTATCTATCATGTTATTTGACGTTTCGATGGACTCCAGTAACTTTGATGTGAGATACGAAGTTCTCGGACGCAGCTGAAGCTGGAAATAGTTTCAAACGAAACAACAGGTATTAGCGTTGTTCCTGTGATGTATCTAAACGATACTTACTCATCTATCATGTTATTTGACGTTTGGACGGACTCCAGTATCTCTGATGTGAGATACAAAGTTCTCGGACGCAGCAGAAGCTGGAAATAATTTTGAACGAAACAGCACGCATTAGCGTTGTTCCTGTGATGTATCTAAACGATCATTACTTATCTAACATGTTATTTAACGTTTGGATGGACTCCAGTAAGTCTGATGTGAGATACAAAGTTTTTGGACGCAGCAGGAGCTGGAAATAGTTTTAAACGAAACAACACGTATTAGCGTTGTTCCTGTGCTGTATCTAATCGATCCTTACTTATCTATCATGTTATTTGACGTTTCGATGGACTCCAGTAACTCTGATGTGAGATACGACGTTTTCGGACGCAGCAGAAGCTGGAAATAGTTTTAAACGAAACAACACGTATTAGCGTTGTTCCTGTGATGTATCTAATCGATCCTTACTTTTCTATCATGTTATTTGACGTTTGGATGGACTCCAGTAACCCTGACGTGAGATACGAAGTTCTCGGACGTAGCAGAAACTGGAAATAGTTTTAAACGAAACAACACGTATTAGCGTTGTTCCTGTGATGTATCTAATCGATCCTTACTCATCTATCATGTTATTTGACGTTTCGACGGACTCCAGTAACTCTGATGTGAGATACAATGTTATCGGACGCAGCAGAAGCTGGAAATAATTTTGAACGAAACAACACGTATTAGCGTTGTTCCTGTGCTGTATCTAATCGATCCTTACTTATCTATCATGTTATTTGACGTTTGGATGAACTCCAGTAACTCTAATGTGAGATACGAAATTTTCGGACGCAGCAGAAGCTGGAAATAGTTTTGAACGAAACAACACGTATTAGCGTCGTTCCTGTGATGTATCTAAACGATCCTTACTTATCTAACATGTTATTTGACGTTTGGATGGACTCCAGTAAGTCTGATGTGAGATACAAAGTTTTTGGACGCAGCAGGAGCTGGAAATAGTTTTAAACGAAACAACACGTATTAGCGTTGTTCCTGTGATGTATCTAAACGATCCTTACTCATCTATCATGTTAATTGACGTTTGGACGGACTCCAGTAACTCTGTTGTGAGATACAAAGTTCTCGGACGCAGCAGAAGCTGGAAATAATTTTGAACGAAACAACACCTATTAGCGTTGTTCCTGTGATGTATCTAAAGGATCCTTACTTATCTAACATGTTATTTGACGTTTGGATGGACTCCAGTAAGTCTGATGTGAGATAAAAAGTTTTGCGACGCAGCAGGAGCTGGAAATAGTTTTAAACGAAACAACACGTATTAGCGTTTTTCCTGTGCTGTATCTAATCGATCCTTACTTATCTATCATGTTATTTGACGTTTCGATGGACTCCAGTAACTCTGATGTGAGATACGAAGTTTTCGGACGCAGCAGGAGCTGGAAATAGTTTTAAACGAAACAACACGTATTAGCGTTGTTCCTGTGATGTATCTAAACGATCCTTACTCATCTATCATGTTAATTGACGTTTGGACGGACTAAAGTAACTCTGATGTGAGATACAAAGTTCTCGGACGCAGCAGAAGCTGGAAATAATTTTGAACGAAACAACACCTATTAGCGTTGTTCCTGTGATGTAACTAAAGGATCCTTACTTATCTAACATGTTATTTGACGTTTGGATGGACTCCAGTAAGTCTGATGTGAGATACAAAGTTTTTGGACGCAGCAGGAGCTGGAAATAGTTTTAAACGAAACAACACGTATTAGCGTTGTTCCTGTGATGTATCTAAACGATCCTTACTCATCTATCATGTTATTTGACGTTTGGACAGACTCCAGTAACTCTGATGTGAGATACAAAGTTCTCGGACGCAGCTGAAGCTGGAAATAGTTTCAAACGAAACAACAGGTATTAGCGTTGTTCCTGTGCTGTATCTAATCGATCCTTACTTATCTATCATGTTATTTGACGTTTCGATGGACTCCAGTAACTCTGATGTGAGCTACGAAGTTTTCGGACGCAGCAGAAGCTGGAAATAGTTTTAAACGAAACAACACGCATTAGCGATGTTCCTGTGATGTATCTAAACGATCCTTACTCATCTATCATGTTATTTGACGTTTGGACGGACTCCAGTAACTCTGATGTGAGATACAAAGTTCTCGGACGCAGCAGAAGCTTGAAATAGTTTTGAACGAAACAACACGTATTAGCGTTGTTCCTGTGATGTATCTAAACGATCCTTACTTATCTAACATGTTATTTGACGTTTGGATGGACTCCAGTAAGTCTGATGTGAGATACAAAGTTTTTGGACGCAGCAGGAGCTGGAAATAGTTTTAAACGAAACAACACGTATTAGCGTTGTTCCTGTGCTGTATCTAATCGATCCTTACTTATCTATCATGTTATTTGACGTTTCGATGGACTCCAGTAACTCTGATGTGAGATACGACGTTTTCGGACGCAGCAGAAGCTGGAAATAGTTTTAAACGAAACAACACGTATTAGCGTTGTTCCTGTGATGTATCTAATCGATCCTTACTTATCTATCATGTTATTTGACGTTTGGATGGACTCCAGTAACCCTGACGTGAGATACGAAGTTCTCGGACGCAGCAGAAGCTGGAAATAGTTTTAAACGAAACAACACGTATTAGCGTTGTTCCTGTGATGTATCTAATCGATCCTTACTCATCTATCATGTTATTTGACGTTTGGATGGACTCCAGTATCTCTGATGAGAGATACAAAGATTTCGGACGCAGCAGAAGCTGGATATAGTTTTGAACGAAACAACACCTATTAGCGTTGTTCCTGTGATGTATCTAAAGGATCCTTACTTATCTAACATGTTATTTGACGTTTGGATGGACTCCAGTAAGTCTGATGTGAGATACAAAGTTTTGGGACGCAGCAGGAGCTGGAAATAGTTTTGAACGAAACAACACGTATTAGCGTCGTTCCTGTGATGTATCTAAACGATCCTTACTTATCTAACATGTTATTTGACGTTTGGATGGACTCCAGTAAGTCTGATGTGAGATACAAAGTTTTTGGACGCAGCAGGAGCTGGAAATAGTTTTAAACGAAACAACACGTATTAGCGTTGTTCCTGTGCTGTATCTAATCGATCCTTACTCATATATCATGTTATTTGGCGTTTCGATGGACTCCAGTAGCTCTGATGTGAGATACGACGTTTTCGGACGCAGCAGAAGCTGGAAAGAGTTTTAAACGAAACAACACGCATTAGCGTTGTTCCTGTGATGTATCTAATCGATCCTTACTTATCTATCATGTTATTTGACGTTTGGATGGACTCCAGTAAACCTGACGTGAGATACGATGTTCTCGGACGCAGCATAAGCTGGAAATAGTTTTAAACGAAACAGCACGCATTAGCGTTGTTCCTGTGATGTATCTAATCGATCCTTACTTATCTATCATGTTATTTGACGTTTGGATGGACTCCAGTAACCCTGACGTGAGATACGAAGTTCTCGGACGCAGCAGAAGCTGGAAATAGTTTTAAACGAAACAACACGTATTAGCGTTGTTCCTGTGATGTATCTAATCGATCCTTACTCATCTATCATGTTATTTGACGTTTGGACGGACTCCAGTAACTCTGATGATAGATTCAAAGTTCTCGGACGCAGTAGAAGCTGGAAATAGTTTTAAACGAAACAACACGTATTAGCGTTGTTCCTGTGCTGTATCTAATCGATCCTTACTCATATATCATGTTACTTGGCGTTTCGATGGACTCCAGTAGCTCTGATGTGAGATACGACGTTTTCGGACGCAGCAGGAGCTGGAAATAGTTTTAAACGAAACAACACATATTAGCGTTGTTCCTGTGATGTATCTAAACGATCCTTACTCATCTATCATGTTATTTGACGTTTGGACGGACTCCAGTAACTCTGATGTGAGATACAAAGTTCTCGGACGCAGCAGGAGCTGGAAATAGTTTTAAACAAAACAACACGTATTAGCGTTGTTCCTGTGCTATATCTAATCGATCCTTACTCATATATCATGTTACTTGGCGTTTCGATGGACTCCAGTATCTCTTATGTGAGATACGACGTTTTCGGACGCTGGAAATAGTTTTAAACGAAACAACACGTATTAGCGTTGTTCCTGTGATGTATCTAATCGATCCTTACTCATCTATCATGTTATTTGACGTTTGGACGGACTCCAGTAACTCTGATGAGAGATTCAAAGTTCTCGGACGCAGTAGAAGCTGGAAATAGTTTCAAACGAAACAACACGTATTAGCGTTGTTCCTGTGCTGTATCTAATCGATCCTTACTCATACATCATGTTACTTGGCGTTTCGATGGACTCCAGTAGCTCTGATGTGAGATACGACGTTTTCGGACGCAGCAGAAGCTGGAAATAGTTTTAAACGAAACAACACGCATTAGCGTTGTTCCTGTGATGTATCTAATCGATCCTTACTCATCTATCATGTTATTTGGCGTTTCGATGGACTCCAGTAACTTTGATGTGAGATACAAAGTTTTTGGACGCAGCAGGAGCTGGAAATAGTTTTAAACGAAACAACACATATTAGCGTTGTTCCCGTGATGTATCTAAACGATCCTTACTCATCTATCATGTTATTTGACGTTTGGACGGACTCCAGTAACTCTGATGTGAGATACAAAGTTCTCGGACGCAGCAGGAGCTGGAAATAGTTTTAATCGAAACAACACGTATTAGCGTTGTTCCTGTGCTCTATCTAATCGATCCTTACTCATATATCATGTTACTTGGCGTTTCGATGGACTCCAGTAGCTTTTATGTGAGATAAGACGTTTTCGGACGCAGCAGAAGCTGGAAATAGTTTTAAACGAAACAACACGCATTAGCGTTGTTCCTGTGATGTATCTATTCGATCCTTACTCATCTATCATGTTATTTGGCGTTTCGATGGACTCCAGTAACTTTGATGTGAGATACGAAGTTCTCGGACGCAGCTGAAGCTGGAAATAGTTTTAAATGAAACAACACGTATTAGCGTTGTTCCTGTGATGTATCTAATCGATCTTTACTCATCTATCATGTTATTTGGCGTTTCGATGGACTCCAGTAGCTCTGATGTGAGATACGACGTTTTCGGACGCAGCAGAAGCTGGAAATAGTTTTAAACGAAACAACACGCATTAGCGTTGTTCCTGTGATGTATCTAATCGATCCTTACTCATCTATCATGTTATTTGGCGTTTCGATGGACTCCAGTAACTTTGATGTGAGATACGAAGTTCTCGGACGCAGCTGAAGCTGGAAATAGTTTTAAACGAAACAACACGTATTATCGTTGTTCCTGTGATGTATCTAATCGATCTTTACTCATCTATCATGTTATTTGGCGTTTCGATGGACTCCAGTAACTCTGATGTGAGATACGACGTTTTCGGACGCAGCAGAAGCTGGAAATAGTTTTAAACGAAACAACACGTATTAGCGTTGTTCCTGTGATGTATCTAATCGATCCTTACTTATCTATCATGTTATTTGACGTTTGGATGGACTCCAGTAACCCTGACGTGAGATACGAAGTTCTCGGACGCAGCAGAAGCTGGAAATAGTTTTAAACGAAACAACACGTATTAGCGTTGTTCCTGTGATGTATCTAATCGATCCTTACTCATCTATCATGTTATTTGACGTTTGGATGGACTCCAGTATCTCTGATGAGAGATACAAAGATTTCGGACGCAGCAGAAGCTGGATATAGTTTTGAACGAAACAACACCTATTAGCGTTGTTCCTGTGATGTATCTAAAGGATCCTTACTTATCTAACATGTTATTTGACGTTTGGATGGACTCCAGTAAGTCTGATGTGAGATACAAAGTTTTGGGACGCAGCAGGAGCTGGAAATAGTTTTGAACGAAACAACACGTATTAGCGTCGTTCCTGTGATGTATCTAAACGATCCTTACTTATCTAACATGTTATTTGACGTTTGGATGGACTCCAGTAAGTCTGATGTGAGATACAAAGTTTTTGGACGCAGCAGGAGCTGGAAATAGTTTTAAACGAAACAACACGTATTAGCGTTGTTCCTGTGCTGTATCTAATCGATCCTTACTCATATATCATGTTATTTGGCGTTTCGATGGACTCCAGTAGCTCTGATGTGAGATACGACGTTTTCGGACGCAGCAGAAGCTGGAAAGAGTTTTAAACGAAACAACACGCATTAGCGTTGTTCCTGTGATGTATCTAATCGATCCTTACTTATCTATCATGTTATTTGACGTTTGGATGGACTCCAGTAAACCTGACGTGAGATACGATGTTCTCGGACGCAGCATAAGCTGGAAATAGTTTTAAACGAAACAACACGCATTAGCGTTGTTCCTGTGATGTATCTAATCGATCCTTACTTATCTATCATGTTATTTGACGTTTGGATGGACTCCAGTAACCCTGACGTGAGATACGAAGTTCTCGGACGCAGCAGAAGCTGGAAATAGTTTTAAACGAAACAACACGTATTAGCGTTGTTCCTGTGATGTATCTAATCGATCCTTACTCATCTATCATGTTATTTGACGTTTGGACGGACTCCAGTAACTCTGATGATAGATTCAAAGTTCTCGGACGCAGTAGAAGCTGGAAAAAGTTTTAAACGAAACAACACGTATTAGCGTTGTTCCTGTGCTGTATCTAATCGATCCTTACTCATATATCATGTTACTTGGCGTTTCGATGGACTCCAGTAGCTCTGATGTGAGATACGACGTTTTCGGACGCAGCAGGAGCTGGAAATAGTTTTAAACGAAACAACACATATTAGCGTTGTTCCTGTGATGTATCTAAACGATCCTTACTCATCTATCATGTTATTTGACGTTTGGACGGACTCCAGTAACTCTGATGTGAGATACAAAGTTCTCGGACGCAGCAGGAGCTGGAAATAGTTTTAAACAAAACAACACGTATTAGCGTTGTTCCTGTGCTATATCTAATCGATCCTTACTCATATATCATGTTACTTGGCGTTTCGATGGACTCCAGTATCTCTTATGTGAGATACGACGTTTTCGGACGCTGGAAATAGTTTTAAACGAAACAACACGTATTAGCGTTGTTCCTGTGATGTATCTAAACGATCCTTACTCATCTATCATGTTATTTGACGTTTGGATGGACTCCAGTAAGTCTGATGTGAGATACAAAGTTTTTGGACACAGCAGGAGCTGGAAATAGTTTTAAACGAAACAACAAGTATTTGGACGCAGCAGAAGCTGGAAATAGTTTTAAACGAAACAACACGTATTAGCGTTGTTCCTGTGTTGTATCTAAACGATCCTTACTCATCTATCATGTTATTTGACGTTTGGACGGACTCCAGTAACTCTGATGTGAGATACAAAGTTCTCGGACGCAGCAGGAGCTGGAAATAGTTTTAAAGAAAACAACACGTATTAGCGTTGTTCCTGTGCTATATCTAATCGATCCTTACTCATATATCATGTTACTTGGCGTTTCGATGGACTCCAGTATCTCTTATGTGAGATACGACGTTTTCGGACGCTGGAAATAGTTTTAAACGAAACAACACGTATTAGCGTTGTTCCTGTGATGTATCTAATCGATCCTTACTCATCTATCATGTTATTTGACGTTTGGACGAACTCCAGTAACTCTGATGAGAGATTCAAAGTTCTCGGACGCAGTAGAAGCTGGAAATAGTTTCAAACGAAACAACACGTATTAGCGTTGTTCCTGTGCTGTATCTAATCGATCCTTACTCATACATCATGTTACTTGGCGTTTCGATGGACTCCAGTAGCTCTGATGTGAGATACGACGTTTTCGGACGCAGCAGAAGCTGGAAATAGTTTTAAACGAAACAACACGCATTAGCGTTGTTCCTGTGATGTATCTAATCGATCCTTACTCATCTATCATGTTATTTGGCGTTTCGATGGACTCCAGTAACTTTGATGTGAGATACAAAGTTTTTGGACGCAGCAGGAGCTGGAAATAGTTTTAAACGAAACAACACATATTAGCGTTGTTCCCGTGATGTATCTAAACGATCCTTACTCATCTATCATGTTATTTGACGTTTGGACGGACTCCAGTAACTCTGATGTGAGATACAAAGTTCTCGGACGCAGCAGGAGCTGGAAATAGTTTTAATCGAAACAACACGTATTAGCGTTGTTCCTGTGCTCTATCTAATCGATCCTTACTCATATATCATGTTACTTGGCGTTTCGATGGACTCCAGTAGCTTTTATGTGAGATAAGACGTTTTCGGACGCAGCAGAAGCTGGAAATAGTTTTAAACGAAACAACACGCATTAGCGTTGTTCCTGTGATGTATCTATTCGATCCTTACTCATCTATCATGTTATTTGGCGTTTCGATGGACTCCAGTAACTTTGATGTGAGATACGAAGTTCTCGGACGCAGCTGAAGCTGGAAATAGTTTTAAATGAAACAACACGTATTAGCGTTGTTCCTGTGATGTATCTAATCGATCTTTACTCATCTATCATGTTATTTGGCGTTTCGATGGACTCCAGTAGCTCTGATGTGAGATACGACGTTTTCGGACGCAGCAGAAGCTGGAAATAGTTTTAAACGAAACAACACGCATTAGCGTTGTTCCTGTGATGTATCTAATCGATCCTTACTCATCTATCATGTTATTTGGCGTTTCGATGGACTCCAGTAACTTTGATGTGAGATACGAAGTTCTCGGACGCAGCTGAAGCTGGAAATAGTTTTAAACGAAACAACACGTATTATCGTTGTTCCTGTGATGTATCTAATCGATCTTTACTCATCTATCATGTTATTTGGCGTTTCGATGGACTCCAGTAGCTCTGATGTGAGATACGACGTTTTCGGACGCAGCAGAAGCTGGAAATAGTTTTAAACGAAACAACACGCATTAGCGTTGTTCCTGTGATGTATCTAAACGATCCTTACTCATCTATCATGTTATTTGACGTTTGGACGGACTCCAGTAACTCTGATGTGAGATACAAAGTTCTCGGACACAGCAGAAGCTGGAAATAATTTTGAACGAAACAACACGTATTAGCGTTGTTCCTGTGCTGTATCTAATCGATCCTTACTTATCTATCATGTTATTTGACGTTTCGATGGACTCCAGTAACTCTGATGTGAGATACGAAGTTTTCGGACGCAGCAGAAGCTGGAAATAGTTTTAAACGAAACAACACGCATTAGCGATGTTCCTGTGATGTATCTAAACGATCCTTACTCATCTATCATGTTATTTGACGTTTGGACGGACTCCAGTAACTCTGATGTGAGATACAAAGTTCTCGGACGCAGCAGAAGCTGGAAATAATTTTGAACGAAACAACACGTATTAGCGTTGTTCCTGTGATGTATCTAAACGATCCTTACTTATCTAACATGTTATTTAACGTTTGGATGGACTCCAGTAAGTCTGATGTGAGATACAAAGTTTTTGGACGCAGCAGGAGCTGGAAATAGTTTTAAACGAAACAACACGTATTAGCGTTGTTCCTGTGCTGTATCTAATCGATCCTTACTTATCTATCATGTTATTTAACGTTTGGATGGACTCCAGTATCCCTGACTTGAGATACAAAGTTCTCGGACGCAGCAGAAGCTGGAAATAATTTTGAACGAAACAACACCTATTAGCGTTGTTCCTGTGATGTATCTAAACGATCCTTACTTATCTAACATGTTATTTGACGTTTGGATGGACTCCAGTAAGTCTGATGTGAGATACAAAGTTTTGGGACGCAGCAGGAGCTGGAAATAGTTTTAAACGAAACAACACGTATTAGCGTTGTTCCTGTGATGTATCTAATCGATCCTTACTCATCTATCATATTATTTGACGTTTGGATGGACTCCAGTAACTCTGATGAGAGATACAAAGATTTCGGACGCAGCAGAAACTGGAAATAGTTTTGAACGAAACAACACGCATTAGCGTTGTTCCTGTGTAGTATCTAATCGATCCTTACTCATCTATCATGTTATTTGGCTTTTCGATGGACTCCAGTAACTCTGATGTGAGATACGAAGTTTTCGGACGCATCAGAAGCTGGAAATAGTTTTAAACGAAACAACACGCATTAGCGATGTTCCTGTGATGTATCTAAACGATCCTTACTCATCTATCATGTTAATTGACGTTTGGACGGACTCCAGTAACTCTGATGAGAGATACAAAGTTCTCGGACGCAGTAGAAGCTGGAAATAGTTTTGATCGAAACAACACGCATTAGCGTTGTTCCTGTGATGTATCTAATCGATCCTTACTCATCTATCATGTTATTTGACGTTTGGATGTACTCTAGGAACTCTGATGTGAGATACAAAGATATCGGACGCAGCAGAAGCTGGAAATAGTTTTGAACGAAACAACACCTATTAGCGTTGTTCCTGTGATGTATCTAAAGGATCCTTACTTATCTAACATGTTATTTGACGTTTGGATGGACTCCAGTATGTCTGATGTGAGATAAAAAGTTTTGCGACGCAGCAAGAGCTGGAAATAGTTTTAAACGAAACAACACGTATTAGCGTTTTTCCTGTGCTGTATCTAATCGATCCTTACTTATCTATCATGTTATTTGACGTTTCGATGGACTCCAGTAACTCTGATGAGAGATACAAAGATTTCGGACGCAGCAGAAGCTGGATATAGTTTTGAACGAAACAACACCTATTAGCGTTGTTCCTGTGATGTATCTAAACGATCCTTACTTATCTAACATGTTATTTGACGTTTGGATGGACTCCAGTAAGTCTGATGTGAGATACAAAGTTTTGGGACGCAGCAGGAGCTGGAAATAGTTTTAAACGAAACAACAGGTATTAGCGTTGTTCCTGTGCTGTATCTAATCGATCCTTACCTATCTATCATGTTATTTGACGTTTCGATGGACTCCAGTAACTTTGATGTGAGATACGAAGTTCTCGGACGCAGCTGAAGCTGGAAATAGTTTCAAACGAAACAACAGGTATTAGCGTTGTTCCTGTGATGTATCTAAACGATACTTACTCATCTATCATGTTATTTGACGTTTGGACGGACTCCAGTATCTCTGATGTGAGATACAAAGTTCTCGGACGCAGCAGAAGCTGGAAATAATTTTGAACGAAACAACACGCATTAGCGTTGTTCCTGTGATGTATCTAAACGATCATTACTTATCTAACATGTTATTTAACGTTTGGATGGACTCCAGTAAGTCTGATGTGAGATACAAAGTTTTTGGACGCAGCAGGAGCTGGAAATAGTTTTAAACGAAACAACACGTATTAGCGTTGTTCCTGTGCTGTATCTAATCGATCCTTACTTATCTATCATGTTATTTGACGTTTCGATGGACTCCAGTAACTCTGATGTGAGATACGACGTTTTCGGACGCAGCAGAAGCTGGAAATAGTTTTAAACGAAACAACACGTATTAGCGTTGTTCCTGTGATGTATCTAATCGATCCTTACTTTTCTATCATGTTATTTGACGTTTGGATGGACTCCAGTAACCCTGACGTGAGATACGAAGTTCTCGGACGTAGCAGAAGCTGGAAATAGTTTTAAACGAAACAACACGTATTAGCGTTGTTCCTGTGATGTATCTAATCGATCCTTACTCATCTATCATGTTATTTGACGTTTCGACGGACTCCAGTAACTCTGATGTGAGATACAAAGTTATCGGACGCAGCAGAAGCTGGAAATAGTTTTGAACGAAACAACACGTATTAGCGTTGTTCCTGTGCTGTATCTAATCGATCCCTACTTATCTATCATGTTATTTGACGTTTGGATGAACTCCAGTAACTCTAATGTGAGATACGAAATTTTCGGACGCAGCAGAAGCTGGAAATAGTTTTGAACGAAACAACACGTATTAGCGTCGTTCCTGTGATGTATCTAAACGATCCTTACTTATCTAACATGTTATTTGACGTTTGGATGGACTCCAGTAAGTCTGATGTGAGATACAAAGTTTTTGGACGCAGCAGGAGCTGGAAATAGTTTTAAACGAAACAACACGTATTAGCGTTGTTCCTGTGATGTATCTAAACGATCCTTACTCATCTATCATGTTAATTGACGTTTGGACGGACTCCAGTAACTCTGATGTGAGATACAAAGTTCTCGGACGCAGCAGAAGCTGGAAATAATTTTGAACGAAACAACACCTATTAGCGTTGTTCCTGTGATGTATCTAAAGGATCCTTACTTATCTAACATGTTATTTGACGTTTGGATGGACTCCAGTAAGTCTGATGTGAGATAAAAAGTTTTGCGACGCAGCAGGAGCTGGAAATAGTTTTAAACGAAACAACACGT
Source organism: Prosopocoilus inquinatus (assembly GCA_036172665.1). Classification (NCBI taxonomy): domain Eukaryota; kingdom Metazoa; phylum Arthropoda; class Insecta; order Coleoptera; family Lucanidae; genus Prosopocoilus; species Prosopocoilus inquinatus. The sequence continues at coordinate 44,573,016 of CM069871.1, read as the reverse complement.
ATTAGCGTTTTTCCTGTGCTGTATCTAATCGATCCTTACTTATCTATCATGTTATTTGACGTTTCGATGGACTCCAGTAACTCTGATGTGAGATACGAAGTTTTCGGACGCAGCAGGAGCTGGAAATAGTTTTAAACGAAACAACACGTATTAGCGTTGTTCCTGTGATGTATCTAAACGATCCTTACTCATCTATCATGTTAATTGACGTTTGGACGGACTAAAGTAACTCTGATGTGAGATACAAAGTTCTCGGACGCAGCAGAAGCTGGAAATAATTTTGAACGAAACAACACCTATTAGCGTTGTTCCTGTGATGTAACTAAAGGATCCTTACTTATCTAACATGTTATTTGACGTTTGGATGGACTCCAGTAAGTCTGATGTGAGATACAAAGTTTTTGGACGCAGCAGGAGCTGGAAATAGTTTTAAACGAAACAACACGTATTAGCGTTGTTCCTGTGATGTATCTAAACGATCCTTACTCATCTATCATGTTATTTGACGTTTGGACAGACTCCAGTAACTCTGATGTGAGATACAAAGTTCTCGGACGCAGCAGGAGCTGGAAATAGTTTTAAACGAAACAACACGCATTAGCGTTGTTCCTGTGATGTATCTAATCGATCCTTACTCATTTATCATGTTATTTGGCGTTTCGATGGACTCCAGTAACTTTGATGTGAGATACGAAGTTCTCGGACGCAGCTGAAGCTGGAAATAGTTTCAAACGAAACAACAGGTATTAGCGTTGTTCCTGTGCTGTATCTAATCGATCCTTACTTATCTATCATGTTATTTGACGTTTCGATGGACTCCAGTAACTCTGATGTGAGCTACGAAGTTTTCGGACGCAGCAGAAGCTGGAAATAGTTTTAAACGAAACAATACGCATTAGCGATGTTCCTGTGATGTATCTAAACGATCCTTACTCATCTATCATGTTATTTGACGTTTGGACGGACTCCAGTAACTCTGATGTGAGATACAAAGTTCTCGGACGCAGCAGAAGCTTGAAATAGTTTTGAACGAAACAACACGTATTAGCGTTGTTCCTGTGATGTATCTAAACGATCCTTACTTATCTAACATGTTATTTGACGTTTGGATGGACTCCAGTAAGTCTGATGTGAGATACAAAGTTTTTGGACGCAGCAGGAGCTGGAAATAGTTTTAAACGAAACAACACGTATTAGCGTTGTTCCTGTGCTGTATCTAATCGATCCTTACTTATCTATCATGTTATTTGACGTTTCGATGGACTCCAGTAACTCTGATGTGAGATACGACGTTTTCGGACGCAGCAGAAGCTGGAAATAGTTTTAAACGAAACAACACGTATTAGCGTTGTTCCTGTGATGTATCTAATCGATCCTTACTTATCTATCATGTTATTTGACGTTTGGATGGACTCCAGTAACCCTGACGTGAGATACGAAGTTCTCGGACGCAGCAGAAGCTGGAAATAGTTTTAAACGAAACAACACGTATTAGCGTTGTTCCTGTGATGTATCTAATCGATCCTTACTCATCTATCATGTTATTTGACGTTTGGATGGACTCCAGTATCTCTGATGAGAGATACAAAGATTTCGGACGCAGCAGAAGCTGGATATAGTTTTGAACGAAACAACACCTATTAGCGTTGTTCCTGTGATGTATCTAAAGGATCCTTACTTATCTAACATGTTATTTGACGTTTGGATGGACTCCAGTAAGTCTGATGTGAGATACAAAGTTTTGGGACGCAGCAGGAGCTGGAAATAGTTTTGAACGAAACAACACGTATTAGCGTCGTTCCTGTGATGTATCTAAACGATCCTTACTTATCTAACATGTTATTTGACGTTTGGATGGACTCCAGTAAGTCTGATGTGAGATACAAAGTTTTTGGACGCAGCAGGAGCTGGAAATAGTTTTAAACGAAACAACACGTATTAGCGTTGTTCCTGTGCTGTATCTAATCGATCCTTACTCATATATCATGTTATTTGGCGTTTCGATGGACTCCAGTAGCTCTGATGTGAGATACGACGTTTTCGGACGCAGCAGAAGCTGGAAAGAGTTTTAAACGAAACAACACGCATTAGCGTTGTTCCTGTGATGTATCTAATCGATCCTTACTTATCTATCATGTTATTTGACGTTTGGATGGACTCCAGTAAACCTGACGTGAGATACGATGTTCTCGGACGCAGCATAAGCTGGAAATAGTTTTAAACGAAACAACACGCATTAGCGTTGTTCCTGTGATGTATCTAATCGATCCTTACTTATCTATCATGTTATTTGACGTTTGGATGGACTCCAGTAACCCTGACGTGAGATACGAAGTTCTCGGACGCAGCAGAAGCTGGAAATAGTTTTAAACGAAACAACACGTATTAGCGTTGTTCCTGTGATGTATCTAATCGATCCTTACTCATCTATCATGTTATTTGACGTTTGGACGGACTCCAGTAACTCTGATGATAGATTCAAAGTTCTCGGACGCAGTAGAAGCTGGAAATAGTTTTAAACGAAACAACACGTATTAGCGTTGTTCCTGTGCTGTATCTAATCGATCCTTACTCATATATCATGTTACTTGGCGTTTCGATGGACTCCAGTAGCTCTGATGTGAGATACGACGTTTTCGGACGCAGCAGAAGCTGGAAATAGTTTTAAACGAAACAACACGTATTAGCGTTGTTCCTGTGATGTATCTAATCGATCCTTACTCATCTATCATGTTATTTGACGTTTGGACGGACTCCAGTAACTCTGATGAAAGATTCAAAGTTCTCGGACGCAGCTGAAGCTGGAAATAGTTTTAAATGAAACAACACGTATTAGCGTTGTTCCTGTGATGTATCTAATCGACCCTTACTCATCTATCATGTTATTTGGCGTTTCTTTGGACTCCAGTAGCTCTGATGTGAGATACGACGTTTTCGGACGCAGCAGGAGCTGGAAATAGTTTTAAACGAAACAACACGTATTAGCGTTGTTCCTGTGATGTATCTAATCGATCCTTACTCATCTATCATGTTATTTGACGTTTGGACGGACTCCAGTAACTCTGATGAGAGATTCAAAGTTCTCGGACGCAGTAGAAGCTGGAAATAGTTTCAAACGAAACAACACGTATTAGCGTTGTTCCTGTGCTGTATCTAATCGATCCTTACTCATCTATCATGTTATTTGGCGTTTCGATGGACTCCAGTAGCTCTGATGTGAGATACGACGTTTTCGGACGCAGCAGAAGCTGGAAATAGTTTTAAACGAAACAACACGCATTAGCGTTGTTCCTGTGATGTATCTAATCGATCCTTACTCATCTATCATGTTATTTGGCGTTTCGATGGACTCCAGTAACTTTGATGTGAGATACAAAGTTTTTGGACGCAGCAGGAGCTGGAAATAGTTTTAAACGAAACAACACGTATTAGCGTTGTTCCTGTGATGTATCTAAACGATCCTTACTCATCTATCATGTTATTTGACGTTTGGATGGACTCCAGTAAGTCTGATGTGAGATACAAAGTTTTTGGACACAGCAGGAGCTGGAAATAGTTTTAAACGAAACAACAAGTATTTGGACGCAGCAGGAGCTGGAAATAGTTTTAAACGAAACAACACGTATTAGCGTTGTTCCTGTGTTGTATCTAAACGATCCTTACTCATCTATCATGTTATTTGACGTTTGGACGGACTCCAGTAACTCTGATGTGAGATACAAAGTTCTCGGACGCAGCATTAGCTGGAAATAGTTTTAAACAAAACAACACGTATTAGCGTTGTTCCTGTGCTATATCTAATCGATCCTTACTCATATATCATGTTACTTGGCGTTTCGATGGACTCCAGTAGCTCTTATGTGAGATACGACGTTTTCGGACGCTGGAAATAGTTTTAAACGAAACAACACGTATTAGCGTTGTTCCTGTGATGTATCTAATCGATCCTTACTCATCTATCATGTTATTTGACGTTTGGACGGACTCCAGTAACTCTGATGAGAGATTCAAAGTTCTCGGACGCAGTAGAAGCTGGAAATAGTTTCAAACGAAACAACACGTATTAGCGTTGTTCCTGTGCTGTATCTAATCGATCCTTACTCATACATCATGTTACTTGGCGTGTCGATGGACTCCAGTAGCTCTGATGTGAGATACGACGTTTTCGGACGCAGCAGAAGCTGGAAATAGTTTTAAACGAAACAACACGCATTAGCGTTGTTCCTGTGATGTATCTAATCGATCCTTACTCATCTATCATGTTATTTGGCGTTTCGATGGACTCCAGTAACTTTGATGTGAGATACAAAGTTTTTGGACGCAGCAGGAGCTGGAAATAGTTTTAAACGAAACAACACATATTAGCGTTGTTCCTGTGATGTATCTAAACGATCCTTACTCATCTATCATATTATTTGACGTTTGGACGGACTCCAGTAACTCTGATGTGAGATACAAAGTTCTCGGACGCAGCAGGAGCTGGAAATAGTTTTAAACGAAACAACACGTATTAGCGTTGTTCCTGTGCTCTATCTAATCGATCCTTACTCATATATCATGTTACTTGGCGTTTCGATGGACTCCAGTAGCTTTTATGTGAGATAAGACGTTTTCGGACGCAGCAGAAGCTGGAAATAGTTTTAAACGAAACAACACGCATTAGCGTTGTTCCTGTGATGTATCTATTCGATCCTTACTCATCTATCATGTTATTTGGCGTTTCGATGGACTCCAGTAACTTTGATGTGAGATACGAAGTTCTCGGACGCAGCTGAAGCTGGAAATAGTTTTAAATGAAACAACACGTATTAGCGTTGTTCCTGTGATGTATCTAAACGATCCTTACTTATCTAACATGTTATTTGACGTTTGGATGGACTCCAGTAAGTCTGATGTGAGATACAAAGTTTTTGGACGCAGCAGGAGCTGGAAATAGTTTTAAACGAAACAACACGTATTAGCGTTGTTCCTGTGATGTATCTAAACGATCCTTACTCATCTATCATGTTAATTGACGTTTGGACGGACTCCAGTAACTCTGATGTGAGATACAAAGTTCTCGGACGCAGCAGAAGCTGGAAATAATTTTGAACGAAACAACACCTATTAGCGTTGTTCCTGTGATGTATCTAAAGGATCCTTACTTATCTAACATGTTATTTGACGTTTGGATGGACTCCAGTAAGTCTGATGTGAGATAAAAAGTTTTGCGACGCAGCAGGAGCTGGAAATAGTTTTAAACGAAACAACACGTATTAGCGTTTTTCCTGTGCTGTATCTAATCGATCCTTACTTATCTATCATGTTATTTGACGTTTCGATGGACTCCAGTAACTCTGATGTGAGATACGAAGTTTTCGGACGCAGCAGGAGCTGGAAATAGTTTTAAACGAAACAACACGTATTAGCGTTGTTCCTGTGATGTATCTAAACGATCCTTACTCATCTATCATGTTAATTGACGTTTGGACGGACTAAAGTAACTCTGATGTGAGATACAAAGTTCTCGGACGCAGCAGAAGCTGGAAATAATTTTGAACGAAACAACACCTATTAGCGTTGTTCCTGTGATGTAACTAAAGGATCCTTACTTATCTAACATGTTATTTGACGTTTGGATGGACTCCAGTAAGTCTGATGTGAGATACAAAGTTTTTGGACGCAGCAGGAGCTGGAAATAGTTTTAAACGAAACAACACGTATTAGCGTTGTTCCTGTGATGTATCTAAACGATCCTTACTCATCTATCATGTTATTTGACGTTTGGACAGACTCCAGTAACTCTGATGTGAGATACAAAGTTCTCGGACGCAGCAGGAGCTGGAAATAGTTTTAAACGAAACAACACGCATTAGCGTTGTTCCTGTGATGTATCTAATCGATCCTTACTCATTTATCATGTTATTTGGCGTTTCGATGGACTCCAGTAACTTTGATGTGAGATACGAAGTTCTCGGACGCAGCTGAAGCTGGAAATAGTTTCAAACGAAACAACAGGTACTAGCGTTGTTCCTGTGCTGTATCTAATCGATCCTTACTTATCTATCATGTTATTTGACGTTTCGATGGACTCCAGTAACTCTGATGTGAGCTACGAAGTTTTCGGACGCAGCAGAAGCTGGAAATAGTTTTAAACGAAACAACACGCATTAGCGATGTTCCTGTGATGTATCTAAACGATCCTTACTCATCTATCATGTTATTTGACGTTTGGACGGACTCCAGTAACTCTCATGTGAGATACAAAGTTCTCGGACGCAGCAGAAGCTTGAAATAGTTTTGAACGAAACAACACGTATTAGCGTTGTTCCTGTGATGTATCTAAACGATCCTTACTTATCTAACATGTTATTTGACGTTTGGATGGACTCCAGTAAGTCTGATGTGAGATACAAAGTTTTTGGACGCAGCAGGAGCTGGAAATAGTTTTAAACGAAACAACACGTATTAGCGTTGTTCCTGTGCTGTATCTAATCGATCCTTACTTATCTATCATGTTATTTGACGTTTCGATGGACTCCAGTAACTCTGATGTGAGATACGACGTTTTCGGACGCAGCAGAAGCTGGAAATAGTTTTAAACGAAACAACACGTATTAGCGTTGTTCCTGTGATGTATCTAATCGATCCTTACTTATCTATCATGTTATTTGACGTTTGGATGGACTCCAGTAACCCTGACGTGAGATACGAAGTTCTCGGACGCAGCAGAAGCTGGAAATAGTTTTAAACGAAACAACACGTATTAGCGTTGTTCCTGTGATGTATCTAATCGATCCTTACTCATCTATCATGTTATTTGACGTTTGGATGGACTCCAGTATCTCTGATGAGAGATACAAAGATTTCGGACGCAGCAGAAGCTGGATATAGTTTTGAACGAAACAACACCTATTAGCGTTGTTCCTGTGATGTATCTAAAGGATCCTTACTTATCTAACATGTTATTTGACGTTTGGATGGACTCCAGTAAGTCTGATGTGAGATACAAAGTTTTTGGACGCAGCAGGAGCTGGAAATAGTTTTAAACGAAACAACACGTATTAGCGTTGTTCCTGTGCTGTATCTAATCGATCCTTACTCATATATCATGTTATTTGGCGTTTCGATGGACTCCAGTAGCTCTGATGTGAGATACGACGTTTTCGGACGCAGCAGAAGCTGGAAAGAGTTTTAAACGAAACAACACGCATTAGCGTTGTTCCTGTGATGTATCTAATCGATCCTTACTTATCTATCATGTTATTTGACGTTTGGATGGACTCCAGTAAACCTGACGTGAGATACGATGTTCTCGGACGCAGCATAAGCTGGAAATAGTTTTAAACGAAACAACACGCATTAGCGTTGTTCCTGTGATGTATCTAATCGATCCTTACTTATCTATCATGTTATTTGACGTTTGGATGGACTCCAGTAACCCTGACGTGAGATACGAAGTTCTCGTACGCAGCAGAAGCTGGAAATAGTTTTAAACGAAACAACACGTATTAGCGTTGTTCCTGTGATGTATCTAATCGATCCTTACTCATCTATCATGTTATTTGACGTTTGGACGGACTCCAGTAACTCTGATGATAGATTCAAAGTTCTCGGACGCAGTAGAAGCTGGAAATAGTTTTAAACGAAACAACACGTATTAGCGTTGTTCCTGTGCTGTATCTAATCGATCCTTACTCATATATCATGTTACTTGGCGTTTCGATGGACTCCAGTAGCTCTGATGTGAGATACGACGTTTTCGGACGCAGCAGAAGCTGGAAATAGTTTTAAACGAAACAACACGTATTAGCGTTGTTCCTGTGATGTATCTAATCGATCCTTACTCATCTATCATGTTATTTGACGTTTGGACGGACTCCAGTAACTCTGATGAAAGATTCAAAGTTCTCGGACGCAGCTGAAGCTGGAAATAGTTTTAAATGAAACAACACGTATTAGCGTTGTTCCTGTGATGTATCTAATCGACCCTTACTCATCTATCATGTTATTTGGCGTTTCTTTGGACTCCAGTAGCTCTGATGTGAGATACGACGTTTTCGGACGCAGCAGGAGCTGGAAATAGTTTTAAACGAAACAACACGTATTAGCGTTGTTCCTGTGATGTATCTAATCGATCCTTACTCATCTATCATGTTATTTGACGTTTGGACGGACTCCAGTAACTCTGATGAGAGATTCAAAGTTCTCGGACGCAGTAGAAGCTGGAAATAGTTTCAAACGAAACAACACGTATTAGCGTTGTTCCTGTGCTGTATCTAATCGATCCTTACTCATCTATCATGTTATTTGGCGTTTCGATGGACTCCAGTAGCTCTGATGTGAGATACGACGTTTTCGGACGCAGCAGAAGCTGGAAATAGTTTTAAACGAAACAACACGCATTAGCGTTGTTCCTGTGATGTATCTAATCGATCCTTACTCATCTATCATGTTATTTGGCGTTTCGATGGACTCCAGTAACTTTGATGTGAGATACAAAGTTTTTGGACGCAGCAGGAGCTGGAAATAGTTTTAAACGAAACAACACGTATTAGCGTTGTTCCTGTGATGTATCTAAACGATCCTTACTCATCTATCATGTTATTTGACGTTTGGATGGACTCCAGTAAGTCTGATGTGAGATACAAAGTTTTTGGACACAGCAGGAGCTGGAAATAGTTTTAAACGAAACAACAAGTATTTGGACGCAGCAGGAGCTGGAAATAGTTTTAAACGAAACAACACGTATTAGCGTTGTTCCTGTGTTGTATCTAAACGATCCTTACTCATCTATCATGTTATTTGACGTTTGGACGGACTCCAGTAACTCTGATGTGAGATACAAAGTTCTCGGACGCAGCAGGAGCTGGAAATAGTTTTAAACAAAACAACACGTATTAGCGTTGTTCCTGTGCTATATCTAATCGATCCTTACTCATATATCATGTTACTTGGCGTTTCGATGGACTCCAGTAGCTCTTATGTGAGATACGACGTTTTCGGACGCTGGAAATAGTTTTAAACGAAACAACACGTATTAGCGTTGTTCCTGTGATGTATCTAATCGATCCTTACTCATCTATCATGTTATTTGACGTTTGGACGGACTCCAGTAACTCTGATGAGAGATTCAAAGTTCTCGGACGCAGTAGAAGCTGGAAATAGTTTCAAACGAAACAACACGTATTAGCGTTGTTCCTGTGCTGTATCTAATCGATCCTTACTCATACATCATGTTACTTGGCGTTTCGATGGACTCCAGTAGCTCTGATGTGAGATACGACGTTTTCGGACGCAGCAGAAGCTGGAAATAGTTTTAAACGAAACAACACGCATTAGCGTTGTTCCTGTGATGTATCTAATCGATCCTTACTCATCTATCATGTTATTTGGCGTTTCGATGGACTCCAGTAACTTTGATGTGAGATACAAAGTTTTTGGACGCAGCAGGAGCTGGAAATAGTTTTAAACGAAACAACACATATTAGCGTTGTTCCTGTGATGTATCTAAACGATCCTTACTCATCTATCATGTTATTTGACGTTTGGACGGACTCCAGTAACTCTGATGTGAGATACAAAGTTCTCGGACGCAGCAGGAGCTGGAAATAGTTTTAAACGAAACAACACGTATTAGCGTTGTTCCTGTGCTCTATCTAATCGATCCTTACTCATATATCATGTTACTTGGCGTTTCGATGGACTCCAGTAGCTTTTATGTGAGATAAGACGTTTTCGGACGCAGCAGAAGCTGGAAATAGTTTTAAACGAAACAACACGCATTAGCGTTGTTCCTGTGATGTATCTATTCGATCCTTACTCATCTATCATGTTATTTGGCGTTTCGATGGACTCCAGTAACTTTGATGTGAGATACGAAGTTCTCGGACGCAGCTGAAGCTGGAAATAGTTTTAAACGAAACAACACGTATTATCGTTGTTCCTGTGATGTATCTAATCGATCTTTACTCATCTATCATGTTATTTGGCGTTTCGATGGACTCCAGTAGCTCTGATGTGAGATACGACGTTTTCGGACGCAGCAGAAGCTGGAAATAGTTTTAAACGAAACAACACGCATTAGCGTTGTTCCTGTGATGTATCTAAACGATCCTTACTCATCTATCATGTTATTTGACGTTTGGATGGACTCCAGTAAGTCTGATGTGAGATACAAAGTTTTTGGACACAGCAGGAGCTGGAAATAGTTTTAAACGAAACAACAAGTATTTGGACGCAGCAGGAGCTGGAAATAGTTTTAAACGAAACAACACGTATTAGCGTTGTTCCTGTGATGTATCTAAACGATCCTTACTCATCTATCATGCTATTTGGCGTTTCGATGGACTCCAGTAACTTTGATGTGAGATACGAAGTTCTCGGACGCAGCTGAAGCTGGAAATAGTTTTAAACGAAACAACACGTATTAGCGTTGTTCCTGTGCTGTATCTAATCGATCCTTACTTATCTATCATGTTATTTGACGTTTGGATGGACTCCAGTAACTCTAATGTGAGATACGAAATTTTCGGACGCAGCAGAAGCTGGAAATAGTTTTAAACGAAACAACACCTATTAGCGATGTTCCTGTGATGTATCTAATCGATCCTTACTCATCTATCATGTTATTTTACGTTTGGATGGACTCCAGTATCTCTGATGAGAGATACAAAGATTTCGGACGCAGCAGAAGCTGGAAATAGTTTTGAACGAAACAACACCTATTAGCGATGTTCCTGTGATGTATCTAATCGATCCTTACTCATCTATCATGTTATTTTACGTTTGGATGGACTTCAGTAGCTCTGATGTGAGATACAATGTTTTTGGACGCAGCAGAAGCTGGAAATAGTTTTGAACGAAACAACACGTATTAGCGTTGTTCCTGTGATGTATCTAATCGATCCTTACTCATCTATAATGTTATTTGGCGTTTCGATAGACTCCAGTAACTTTGATGTGAGATACGAAGTTCTCGGACGCAGCTGAAGCTGGAAATAATTTTAAATGAAACAACACGTATTAGCGTTGTTCCTGTGATGTATCTAATCGATCCTTACTCATCTATCATGTTATTTGGCGTTTCGATGGACTCCAGTAGCTCTGATGTGAGATACGACGTTTTCGGACGCAGCAGAAGCTGGAAATAGTTTTAAACGAAACAACACGCATTAGCGTTGTTCCTGTGATGTATCTAATCGATCCTTACTTATCTAACATGTTATTTGACGTTTGGATGGACTCCAGTAAGTCTGATGTGAGATACAAAGTTTTTGGACGCAGCAGGAGCTGGAAATAGTTTTAAACGAAACAACACGAATTAGCGTTGTTCCTGTGATGTATCTAAACGATCCTTACTTATCTATCATGTTATTTGGCTTTTCGATGGACTCCAGTAACTCTGATGTGAGATACGAAGTTTTCGGACGCATCAGAAGCTGGAAATAGTTTTAAACGAAACAACACGCATTAGCGATGTTCCTGTGATGTATCTAAACGATCCTTACTCATCTATCATGTTATTTGACGTTTGGACGGACTCCAGTAACTCTGATGAGAGATACAAAGTTCTCGGACGCAGTAGAAGCTGGAAATAGTTTTGACCGAAACAACACGCATTAGCGTTGTTCCTGTGATGTATCTAATCGATCCTTACTCATCTATCATGTTATTTGACGTTTGGATGTACTCTAGGAACTCTGATGTGAGATACAAAGATATCGGACGCAGCAGAAGCTGGAAATAGTTTTGAACGAAACAACACCTATTAGCGTTGTTCCTGTGATGTATCTAAACGATCCTTACTTATCTAACATGTTATTTGACGTTTGGATGGACTCCAGTAGCTCTGATGTGAGATACGACGTTTTCGGACGCAGCAGAAGCTGGAAATAGTTTTAAACGAAACAACACGTATTAGCGTTGTTCCTGTGATGTATCTAATCGATCCTTACTCATCTATCATGTTATTTGACGTTTGGACGGACTCCAGTAACTCTGATGAAAGATTCAAAGTTCTCGGACGCAGCTGAAGCTGGAAATAGTTTTAAATGAAACAACACGTATTAGCGTTGTTCCTGTGATGTATCTAATCGACCCTTACTCATCTATCATGTTATTTGGCGTTTCTTTGGACTCCAGTAGCTCTGATGTGAGATACGACGTTTTCGGACGCAGCAGGAGCTGGAAATAGTTTTAAACGAAACAACACGTATTAGCGTTGTTCCTGTGATGTATCTAATCGATCCTTACTCATCTATCATGTTATTTGACGTTTGGACGGACTCCAGTAACTCTGATGAGAGATTCAAAGTTCTCGGACGCAGTAGAAGCTGGAAATAGTTTCAAACGAAACAACACGTATTAGCGTTGTTCCTGTGCTGTATCTAATCGATCCTTACTCATCTATCATGTTATTTGGCGTTTCGATGGACTCCAGTAGCTCTGATGTGAGATACGACGTTTTCGGACGCAGCAGAAGCTGGAAATAGTTTTAAACGAAACAACACGCATTAGCGTTGTTCCTGTGATGTATCTAATCGATCCTTACTCATCTATCATGTTATTTGGCGTTTCGATGGACTCCAGTAACTTTGATGTGAGATACAAAGTTTTTGGACGCAGCAGGAGCTGGAAATAGTTTTAAACGAAACAACACGTATTAGCGTTGTTCCTGTGATGTATCTAAACGATCCTTACTCATCTATCATGTTATTTGACGTTTGGACGGACTCCAGTAACTCTGATGAGAGATACAAAGTTCTCGGACGCAGTAGAAGCTGGAAATAGTTTTGACCGAAACAACACGCATTAGCGTTGTTCCTGTGATGTATCTAATCGATCCTTACTCATCTATCATGTTATTTGACGTTTGGATGTACTCTAGGAACTCTGATGTGAGATACAAAGATATCGGACGCAGCAGAAGCTGGAAATAGTTTTGAACGAAACAACACCTATTAGCGTTGTTCCTGTGATGTATCTAAACGATCCTTACTTATCTAACATGTTATTTGACGTTTGGATGGACTCCAGTAGCTCTGATGTGAGATACGACGTTTTCGGACGCAGCAGAAGCTGGAAATAGTTTTAAACGAAACAACACGTATTAGCGTTGTTCCTGTGATGTATCTAATCGATCCTTACTCATCTATCATGTTATTTGACGTTTGGACGGACTCCAGTAACTCTGATGAAAGATTCAAAGTTCTCGGACGCAGCTGAAGCTGGAAATAGTTTTAAATGAAACAACACGTATTAGCGTTGTTCCTGTGATGTATCTAATCGACCCTTACTCATCTATCATGTTATTTGGCGTTTCTTTGGACTCCAGTAGCTCTGATGTGAGATACGACGTTTTCGGACGCAGCAGGAGCTGGAAATAGTTTTAAACGAAACAACACGTATTAGCGTTGTTCCTGTGATGTATCTAATCGATCCTTACTCATCTATCATGTTATTTGACGTTTGGACGGACTCCAGTAACTCTGATGAGAGATTCAAAGTTCTCGGACGCAGTAGAAGCTGGAAATAGTTTCAAACGAAACAACACGTATTAGCGTTGTTCCTGTGCTGTATCTAATCGATCCTTACTCATCTATCATGTTATTTGGCGTTTCGATGGACTCCAGTAGCTCTGATGTGAGATACGACGTTTTCGGACGCAGCAGAAGCTGGAAATAGTTTTAAACGAAACAACACGCATTAGCGTTGTTCCTGTGATGTATCTAATCGATCCTTACTCATATATCATGTTACTTGGCGTTTCGATGGACTCCAGTAGCTCTTATGTGAGATACGACGTTTTCGGACGCTGGAAATAGTTTTAAACGAAACAACACGTATTAGCGTTGTTCCTGTGATGTATCTAATCGATCCTTACTCATCTATCATGTTATTTGACGTTTGGACGGACTCCAGTAACTCTGATGAGAGATTCAAAGTTCTCGGACGCAGTAGAAGCTGGAAATAGTTTCAAACGAAACAACACGTATTAGCGTTGTTCCTGTGCTGTATCTAATCGATCCTTACTCATACATCATGTTACTTGGCGTTTCGATGGACTCCAGTAGCTCTGATGTGAGATACGACGTTTTCGGACGCAGCAGAAGCTGGAAATAGTTTTAAACGAAACAACACGCATTAGCGTTGTTCCTGTGATGTATCTAATCGATCCTTACTCATCTATCATGTTATTTGGCGTTTCGATGGACTCCAGTAACTTTGATGTGAGATACAAAGTTTTTGGACGCAGCAGGAGCTGGAAATAGTTTTAAACGAAACAACACATATTAGCGTTGTTCCTGTGATGTATCTAAACGATCCTTACTCATCTATCATGTTATTTGACGTTTGGACGGACTCCAGTAACTCTGATGTGAGATACAAAGTTCTCGGACGCAGCAGGAGCTGGAAATAGTTTTAAACGAAACAACACGTATTAGCGTTGTTCCTGTGCTCTATCTAATCGATCCTTACTCATATATGACGTTACTTGGCGTTTCGATGGACTCCAGTAGCTTTTATGTGAGATAAGACGTTTTCGGACGCAGCAGAAGCTGGAAATAGTTTTAAACGAAACAACACGCATTAGCGTTGTTCCTGTGATGTATCTATTCGATCCTTACTCATCTATCATGTTATTTGGCGTTTCGATGGACTCCAGTAACTTTGATGTGAGATACGAAGTTCTCGGACGCAGCTGAAGCTGGAAATAGTTTTAAATGAAACAACACGTATTAGCGTTGTTCCTGTGATGTATCTAAACGATCCTTACTTATCTAACATGTTATTTGACGTTTGGATGGACTCCAGTAAGTCTGATGTGAGATACAAAGTTTTTGGACGCAGCAGGAGCTGGAAATAGTTTTAAACGAAACAACACGTATTAGCGTTGTTCCTGTGATGTATCTAAACGATCCTTACTCATCTATCATGTTAATTGACGTTTGGACGGACTCCAGTAACTCTGATGTGAGATACAAAGTTCTCGGACGCAGCAGAAGCTGGAAATAATTTTGAACGAAACAACACCTATTAGCGTTGTTCCTGTGATGTATCTAAAGGATCCTTACTTATCTAACATGTTATTTGACGTTTGGATGGACTCCAGTAAGTCTGATGTGAGATAAAAAGTTTTGCGACGCAGCAGGAGCTGGAAATAGTTTTAAACGAAACAACACGTATTAGCGTTTTTCCTGTGCTGTATCTAATCGATCCTTACTTATCTATCATGTTATTTGACGTTTCGATGGACTCCAGTAACTCTGATGTGAGATACGAAGTTTTCGGACGCAGCAGGAGCTGGAAATAGTTTTAAACGAAACAACACGTATTAGCGTTGTTCCTGTGATGTATCTAAACGATCCTTACTCATCTATCATGTTAATTGACGTTTGGACGGACTAAAGTAACTCTGATGTGAGATACAAAGTTCTCGGACGCAGCAGAAGCTGGAAATAATTTTGAACGAAACAACACCTATTAGCGTTGTTCCTGTGATGTAACTAAAGGATCCTTACTTATCTAACATGTTATTTGACGTTTGGATGGACTCCAGTAAGTCTGATGTGAGATACAAAGTTTTTGGACGCAGCAGGAGCTGGAAATAGTTTTAAACGAAACAACACGTATTAGCGTTGTTCCTGTGATGTATCTAAACGATCCTTACTCATCTATCATGTTATTTGACGTTTGGACAGACTCCAGTAACTCTGATGTGAGATACAAAGTTCTCGGACGCAGCAGGAGCTGGAAATAGTTTTAAACGAAACAACACGCATTAGCGTTGTTCCTGTGATGTATCTAATCGATCCTTACTCATTTATCATGTTATTTGGCGTTTCGATGGACTCCAGTAACTTTGATGTGAGATACGAAGTTCTCGGACGCAGCTGAAGCTGGAAATAGTTTCAAACGAAACAACAGGTATTAGCGTTGTTCCTGTGCTGTATCTAATCGATCCTTACTTATCTATCATGTTATTTGACGTTTCGATGGACTCCAGTAACTCTGATGTGAGCTACGAAGTTTTCGGACGCAGCAGAAGCTGGAAATAGTTTTAAACGAAACAACACGCATTAGCGATGTTCCTGTGATGTATCTAAACGATCCTTACTCATCTATCATGTTATTTGACGTTTGGACGGACTCCAGTAACTCTGATGTGAGATACAAAGTTCTCGGACGCAGCAGAAGCTTGAAATAGTTTTGAACGAAACAACACGTATTAGCGTTGTTCCTGTGATGTATCTAAACGATCCTTACTTATCTAACATGTTATTTGACGTTTGGATGGACTCCAGTAAGTCTGATGTGAGATACAAAGTTTTTGGACGCAGCAGGAGCTGGAAATAGTTTTAAACGAAACAACACGTATTAGCGTTGTTCCTGTGCTGTATCTAATCGATCCTTACTTATCTATCATGTTATTTGACGTTTCGATGGACTCCAGTAACTCTGATGTGAGATACGACGTTTTCGGACGCAGCAGAAGCTGGAAATAGTTTTAAACGAAACAACACGTATTAGCGTTGTTCCTGTGATGTATCTAATCGATCCTTACTTATCTATCATGTTATTTGACGTTTGGATGGACTCCAGTAACCCTGACGTGAGATACGAAGTTCTCGGACGCAGCAGAAGCTGGAAATAGTTTTAAACGAAACAACACGTATTAGCGATGTTCCTGTGATGTATCTAATCGATCCTTACTCATCTATCATGTTATTTGACGTTTGGATGGACTCCAGTATCTCTGATGAGAGATACAAAGATTTCGGACGCAGCAGAAGCTGGATATAGTTTTGAACGAAACAACACCTATTAGCGTTGTTCCTGTGATGTATCTAAAGGATCCTTACTTATCTAACATGTTATTTGACGTTTGGATGGACTCCAGTAAGTCTGATGTGAGATACAAAGTTTTGGGACGCAGCAGGAGCTGGAAATAGTTTTGAACGAAACAACACGTATTAGCGTCGTTCCTGTGATGTATCTAAACGATCCTTACTTATCTAACATGTTATTTGACGTTTGGATGGACTCCAGTAAGTCTGATGTGAGATACAAAGTTTTTGGACGCAGCAGGAGCTGGAAATAGTTTTAAACGAAACAACACGTATTAGCGTTGTTCCTGTGCTGTATCTAATCGATCCTTACTCATATATCATGTTATTTGGCGTTTCGATGGACTCCAGTAGCTCTGATGTGAGATACGACGTTTTCGGACGCAGCAGAAGCTGGAAAGAGTTTTAAACGAAACAACACGCATTAGCGTTGTTCCTGTGATGTATCTAATCGATCCTTACTTATCTATCATGTTATTTGACGTTTGGATGGACTCCAGTAAACCTGACGTGAGATACGATGTTCTCGGACGCAGCATAAGCTGGAAATAGTTTTAAACGAAACAACACGCATTAGCGTTGTTCCTGTGATGTATCTAATCGATCCTTACTTATCTATCATGTTATTTGACGTTTGGATGGACTCCAGTAACCCTGACGTGAGATACGAAGTTCTCGTACGCAGCAGAAGCTGGAAATAGTTTTAAACGAAACAACACGTATTAGCGTTGTTCCTGTGATGTATCTAATCGATCCTTACTCATCTATCATGTTATTTGACGTTTGGACGGACTCCAGTAACTCTGATGATAGATTCAAAGTTCTCGGACGCAGTAGAAGCTGGAAATAGTTTTAAACGAAACAACACGTATTAGCGTTGTTCCTGTGCTGTATCTAATCGATCCTTACTCATATATCATGTTACTTGGCGTTTCGATGGACTCCAGTAGCTCTGATGTGAGATACGACGTTTTCGGACGCAGCAGAAGCTGGAAATAGTTTTAAACGAAACAACACGTATTAGCGTTGTTCCTGTGATGTATCTAATCGATCCTTACTCATCTATCATGTTATTTGACGTTTGGACGGACTCCAGTAACTCTGATGAAAGATTCAAAGTTCTCGGACGCAGCTGAAGCTGGAAATAGTTTTAAATGAAACAACACGTATTAGCGTTGTTCCTGTGATGTATCTAATCGACCCTTACTCATCTATCATGTTATTTGGCGTTTCTTTGGACTCCAGTAGCTCTGATGTGAGATACGACGTTTTCGGACGCAGCAGGAGCTGGAAATAGTTTTAAACGAAACAACACGTATTAGCGTTGTTCCTGTGATGTATCTAATCGATCCTTACTCATCTATCATGTTATTTGACGTTTGGACGGACTCCAGTAACTCTGATGAGAGATTCAAAGTTCTCGGACGCAGTAGAAGCTGGAAATAGTTTCAAACGAAACAACACGTATTAGCGTTGTTCCTGTGCTGTATCTAATCGATCCTTACTCATCTATCATGTTATTTGGCGTTTCGATGGACTCCAGTAGCTCTGATGTGAGATACGACGTTTTCGGACGCAGCAGAAGCTGGAAATAGTTTTAAACGAAACAACACGCATTAGCGTTGTTCCTGTGATGTATCTAATCGATCCTTACTCATCTATCATGTTATTTGGCGTTTCGATGGACTCCAGTAACTTTGATGTGAGATACAAAGTTTTTGGACGCAGCAGGAGCTGGAAATAGTTTTAAACGAAACAACACGTATTAGCGTTGTTCCTGTGATGTATCTAAACGATCCTTACTCATCTATCATGTTATTTGACGTTTGGATGGACTCCAGTAAGTCTGATGTGAGATACAAAGTTTTTGGACACAGCAGGAGCTGGAAATAGTTTTAAACGAAACAACAAGTATTTGGACGCAGCAGGAGCTGGAAATAGTTTTAAACGAAACAACACGTATTAGCGTTGTTCCTGTGTTGTATCTAAACGATCCTTACTCATCTATCATGTTATTTGACGTTTGGACGGACTCCAGTAACTCTGATGTGAGATACAAAGTTCTCGGACGCAGCAGGAGCTGGAAATAGTTTTAAACAAAACAACACGTATTAGCGTTGTTCCTGTGCTATATCTAATCGATCCTTACTCATATATCATGTTACTTGGCGTTTCGATGGACTCCAGTAGCTCTTATGTGAGATACGACGTTTTCGGACGCTGGAAATAGTTTTAAACGAAACAACACGTATTAGCGTTGTTCCTGTGATGTATCTAATCGATCCTTACTCATCTATCATGTTATTTGACGTTTGGACGGACTCCAGTAACTCTGATGAGAGATTCAAAGTTCTCGGACGCAGTAGAAGCTGGAAATAGTTTCAAACGAAACAACACGTATTAGCGTTGTTCCTGTGCTGTATCTAATCGATCCTTACTCATACATCATGTTACTTGGCGTTTCGATGGACTCCAGTAGCTCTGATGTGAGATACGACGTTTTCGGACGCAGCAGAAGCTGGAAATAGTTTTAAACGAAACAACACGCATTAGCGTTGTTCCTGTGATGTATCTAATCGATCCTTACTCATCTATCATGTTATTTGGCGTTTCGATGGACTCCAGTAACTTTGATGTGAGATACAAAGTTTTTGGACGCAGCAGGAGCTGGAAATAGTTTTAAACGAAACAACACATATTAGCGTTGTTCCTGTGATGTATCTAAACGATCCTTACTCATCTATCATGTTATTTGACGTTTGGACGGACTCCAGTAACTCTGATGTGAGATACAAAGTTCTCGGACGCAGCAGGAGCTGGAAATAGTTTTAAACGAAACAACACGTATTAGCGTTGTTCCTGTGCTCTATCTAATCGATCCTTACTCATATATCATGTTACTTGGCGTTTCGATGGACTCCAGTAGCTTTTATGTGAGATAAGACGTTTTCGGACGCAGCAGAAGCTGGAAATAGTTTTAAACGAAACAACACGCATTAGCGTTGTTCCTGTGATGTATCTATTCGATCCTTACTCATCTATCATGTTATTTGGCGTTTCGATGGACTCCAGTAACTTTGATGTGAGATACGAAGTTCTCGGACGCAGCTGAAGCTGGAAATAGTTTTAAATGAAACAACACGTATTAGCGTTGTTCCTGTGATGTATCTAATCGATCTTTACTCATCTATCATGTTATTTGGCGTTTCGATGGACTCCAGTAGCTCTGATGTGAGATACGACGTTTTCGGACGCAGCAGAAGCTGGAAATAGTTTTAAACGAAACAACACGCATTAGCGTTGTTCCTGTGATGTATCTAATCGATCCTTACTCATCTATCATGTTATTTGGCGTTTCGATGGACTCCAGTAACTTTGATGTGAGATACGAAGTTCTCGGACGCAGCTGAAGCTGGAAATAGTTTTAAACGAAACAACACGTATTATCGTTGTTCCTGTGATGTATCTAATCGATCTTTACTCATCTATCATGTTATTTGGCGTTTCGATGGACTCCAGTAGCTCTGATGTGAGATACGACGTTTTCGGACGCAGCAGAAGCTGGAAATAGTTTTAAACGAAACAACACGCATTAGCGTTGTTCCTGTGATGTATCTAAACGATCCTTACTCATCTATCATGTTATTTGACGTTTGGATGGACTCCAGTAAGTCTGATGTGAGATACAAAGTTTTTGGACACAGCAGGAGCTGGAAATAGTTTTAAACGAAACAACAAGTATTTGGACGCAGCAGGAGCTGGAAATAGTTTTAAACGAAACAACACGTATTAGCGTTGTTCCTGTGATGTATCTAAACGATCCTTACTCATCTATCATGCTATTTGGCGTTTCGATGGACTCCAGTAACTTTGATGTGAGATACGAAGTTCTCGGACGCAGCTGAAGCTGGAAATAGTTTTAAACGAAACAACACGTATTAGCGTTGTTCCTGTGCTGTATCTAATCGATCCTTACTTATCTATCATGTTATTTGACGTTTGGATGGACTCCAGTAACTCTAATGTGAGATACGAAATTTTCGGACGCAGCAGAAGCTGGAAATAGTTTTAAACGAAACAACACCTATTAGCGATGTTCCTGTGATGTATCTAATCGATCCTTACTCATCTATCATGTTATTTTACGTTTGGATGGACTCCAGTATCTCTGATGAGAGATACAAAGATTTCGGACGCAGCAGAAGCTGGAAATAGTTTTGAACGAAACAACACCTATTAGCGATGTTCCTGTGATGTATCTAATCGATCCTTACTCATCTATCATGTTATTTTACGTTTGGATGGACTTCAGTAGCTCTGATGTGAGATACAATGTTTTTGGACGCAGCAGAAGCTGGAAATAGTTTTGAACGAAACAACACGTATTAGCGTTGTTCCTGTGATGTATCTAATCGATCCTTACTCATCTATAATGTTATTTGGCGTTTCGATAGACTCCAGTAACTTTGATGTGAGATACGAAGTTCTCGGACGCAGCTGAAGCTGGAAATAATTTTAAATGAAACAACACGTATTAGCGTTGTTCCTGTGATGTATCTAATCGATCCTTACTCATCTATCATGTTATTTGGCGTTTCGATGGACTCCAGTAGCTCTGATGTGAGATACGACGTTTTCGGACGCAGCAGAAGCTGGAAATAGTTTTAAACGAAACAACACGCATTAGCGTTGTTCCTGTGATGTATCTAATCGATCCTTACTTATCTAACATGTTATTTGACGTTTGGATGGACTCCAGTAAGTCTGATGTGAGATACAAAGTTTTTGGACGCAGCAGGAGCTGGAAATAGTTTTAAACGAAACAACACGAATTAGCGTTGTTCCTGTGATGTATCTAAACGATCCTTACTTATCTATCATGTTATTTGGCTTTTCGATGGACTCCAGTAACTCTGATGTGAGATACGAAGTTTTCGGACGCATCAGAAGCTGGAAATAGTTTTAAACGAAACAACACGCATTAGCGATGTTCCTGTGATGTATCTAAACGATCCTTACTCATCTATCATGTTATTTGACGTTTGGACGGACTCCAGTAACTCTGATGAGAGATACAAAGTTCTCGGACGCAGTAGAAGCTGGAAATAGTTTTGACCGAAACAACACGCATTAGCGTTGTTCCTGTGATGTATCTAATCGATCCTTACTCATCTATCATGTTATTTGACGTTTGGATGTACTCTAGGAACTCTGATGTGAGATACAAAGATATCGGACGCAGCAGAAGCTGGAAATAGTTTTGAACGAAACAACACCTATTAGCGTTGTTCCTGTGATGTATCTAAACGATCCTTACTTATCTAACATGTTATTTGACGTTTGGATGGACTCCAGTAAGTCTGATGTGAGATACAAAGTTTTGGGACGCAGCAGGAGCTGGAAATAGTTTTAAACGAAACAACACGTATTAGCGTTGTTCCTGTGATGTATCTAATCGATCCTTACTCATCTATCATGCTATTTGACGTTTGGACGGACTCCAGTAACTCTGATGAGAGATTCAAATTTCTCGGACGCAGTAGAAGCTGGAAATAGTTTTGAACGAAACAACACGTATTAGCGTTGTTCCTGTGATGTATCTAAACGATCCTTACTTATCTAACATGTTATTTAACGTTTGGATGGACTCCAGTAAGTCTGATGTGAGATACAAAGTTTTTGGACGCAGCAGGAGCTGGAAATAGTTTTAAACGAAACAACACATATTAGCGTTGTTCCTGTGCTGTATCTAATCGATCCTTACTTATCTATCATGTTATTTGACGTTTGGACGGACTCCAGTAACTCTGATGAGAGATTCAAATTTCTCGGACGCAGTAGAAGCTGGAAATAGTTTTGAACGAAACAACACGTATTAGCGTTGTTCCTGTGATGTATCTAAACGATCCTTACTTATCTAACATGTTATTTAACGTTTGGATGGACTCCAGTAAGTCTGATGTGAGATACAAAGTTTTTGGACGCAGCAGGAGCTGGAAATAGTTTTAAACGAAACAACACATATTAGCGTTGTTCCTGTGCTGTATCTAATCGATCCTTAGTCATCTATCATGTTATTTGACGTTTGGACGGACTCCAGTAACTCTGATGAGAGATACAAAGTTCTCGGACGCAGTAGAAGCTGGAAATAGTTTTGACCGAAACAACACGCATTAGCGTTGTTCCTGTGATGTATCTAATCGATCCTTACTCATATATCATGTTATTTGACGTTTGGATGTACTTTAGGAACTCTGATGTGAGATACAAAGATATCGGACGCAGCAGAAGCTGGAAATAGTTTTGAACGAAACAACAACTATTAGCGTTGTTCCTGTGATGTATCTAAACGATCCTTACTTATCTAACATGTTATTTGACGTTTGGATGGACTCCAGTAAGTCTGATGTGAGATACAAAGTTTTGGGACGCAGCAGGAGCTGGAAATAGTTTTAAACGAAACAACACGTATTAGCGTTGTTCCTGTGATGTATCTAATCGATCCTTACTCATCTATCATGTTATTTGACGTTTGGATGGGCTCCAGTAACTCTGATGAGAGATACAAAGATTTCGGACGCAGCAGAAGCTGGAAATAGTTTTGAACGAAACAACACCTATTAGCGTTGTTCCTGTGATGTATCTAAACGATCCTTACTTATCTAACATGTTATTTGACGTTTGGATGGACACCAGTATCCCTGATGTGAGATACGAAGTTCTCGGACGCAGCAGAAGCTGGAAATAGTTTTAAACGAAACAACACGTATTAGCGTTGTTCCTGTGATGTATCTAATCGATCCTTACTCATCTATCATGTTATTTGACGTTTGGACGGACTCCAGTAACTCTGATGAGAGATTCAAAGTTCTCGGACGCAGTAGAAGCTGGAAATAGTTTTAAACGAAACAACACGTATTAGCGTTGTTCCTGTGCTGTATCTAATCGATCCTTACTCATATATCATGTTACTTGGCGTTTCGATGGACTCCAGTAGCTCTGATGTGAGATACGACGTTTTCGGACGCAGCAGAAGCTGGAAATAGTTTTAAACGAAACAACACGTATTAGCGTTGTTCCTGTGATGTATCTAATCGATCCTTACTTATCTATCATGTTATTTGACGTTTCGATGCACTCCAGTAACTCTGATGTGAGATACGACGTTTTCGGACGCAGCAGAAGCTGGAAATAGTTTTAAACGAAACAACACGTATTAGCGTTGTTCCTGTGATGTATCTAATCGATCCTTACTTATCTATCATGTTATTTGACGTTTCGATGCACTCCAGTAACTCTGATGTGAGATACGACGTTTTCGGACGCAGCAGAAGCTGGAAATAGTTTTAAACGAAACAACACGTATTAGCGTTGTTCCTGTGATGTATCTAATCGATCCTTACTCATCTATCATGTTATTTGACGTTTGGATGGGCTCCAGTAACTCTGATGAGAGATACAAAGATTTCGGACGCAGCAGAAGCTGGAAATAGTTTTGAACGAAACAACACGTATTAGCGTTGTTCCTGTGCTGTATCTAATCGATCCTTACTTATCTATCATGTTATTTGACGTTTGGATGGACTCCAGTAACCCTGACGTGAGATACGATGTTCTCGGACGCAGCAGAAGCTGGAAATAGTTTTAAACGAAACAACACGCATTAGCGTTATTCCTGTGATGTATCTAATCGATCC
This sequence comes from Prosopocoilus inquinatus, assembly GCA_036172665.1. Classification (NCBI taxonomy): domain Eukaryota; kingdom Metazoa; phylum Arthropoda; class Insecta; order Coleoptera; family Lucanidae; genus Prosopocoilus; species Prosopocoilus inquinatus. Next base: position 44,548,490 of record CM069871.1, on the reverse strand, counting down.
TTACTCATCTATCATGTTATTTGGCGTTTCGATGGACTCCAGTAACTTAGATGTGAGATACGAAGTTCTCGGACGCAGCAGAAGCTGGAAATAGTTTTGAACGAAACAACACGTATTAGCGTTGTTCCTGTGATGTATCTAATCGATCCTTACTTATCTATCATGTTATTTGACGTTTCGATGGACTCCAGTAACTCTGATGTGAGATACGAAGTTCTCGGACGCAGCTGAAGCTGGAAATAGTTTTAAATGAAACAACACGTATTAGCGTTGTTCCTGTGATGTACCTAATCGATCCTTACTCATCTATCATGTTATTTGACGTTTGGACGGACTCCAGTAACTATGATGAGAGATACAAAGTTCTCGGACGCAGTAGAAGCTGGAAATAGTTTTGAACGAAACAACACGTATTAGCGTTGTTCCTGTGATGCATCTAAACGATCCTTACTTATCTAACATGTTATTTGACGTTTGGATGGATTCCAGTAAGTCTGATGTGAGATACAAAGTTTTTGGACGCAGCAGGAGCTGGAAATAGTTTTAAACGAAACAACACGAATTAGCGTTGTTCCTGTGATGTATCTAAACGATCCTTACTTATCTACCATGTTATTTGACGTTTGGATGGACTCCAGTAAGTCTGATGAGAGATACGAAGATTTCGGACGCAGCAGAAGCTGGAAATAGTTTTGAACGAAACAACACGTATTAGCGTTGTTCCTGTGCTGTATCTAATCGATCCTTACTTATCTATCATGTTATTTGACGTTTGGATGGACTCCAGTAACCCTGACGTGAGATACGATGTTCTCGGACGCAGCAGAAGCTGGAAATAGTTTTAAACGAAACAACACGCATTAGCGTTATTCCTGTGATGTATCTAATCGATCCTTACTCATCTATCATGTTATTTGGCGTTTCGATGGACTCCAGTAACTTAGATGTGAGATACGAAGTTCTCGGACGCAGCTGAAGCTAGAAATAGTTTTAAACGAAACAACACGTATTAGCGTTGTTCCTGTGATGTATCTAATCGATCCTTACTCATCTATCATGTTATTTGACGTTTCGACGGACTCCAGTAACTCTGATGTGAGATACAATGTTATCGGACGCAGCAGAAGCTGGAAATAGTTTTGAACGAAACAACACGTATTAGCGTTGTTCCTGTGCTGTATCTAATCGATCCTTACTTATCTATCATGTTATTTGACGTTTGGATGAACTCCAGTAACTCTAATGTGAGATACGAAATTTTCGGACGCAGCAGAAGCTGGAAATAGTTTTGAACGAAACAACACGTATTAGCGTCGTTCCTGTGATGTATCTAAACGATCCTTACTTATCTAACATGTTATTTGACGTTTGAATGGACTCCAGTAAGTCTGATGTGAGATACAAAGTTTTTGGACGCAGCAGGAGCTGGAAATAGTTTTAAACGAAACAACACGTATTAGCGTTGTTCCTGTGATGTATCTAAACGATCCTTACTCATCTATCATGTTAATTGACGTTTGAACGGACTCCAGTAACTCTGATGTGAGATACAAAGTTCTCGGACGCAGCAGAAGCTGGAAATAATTTTGAACGAAACAACACCTATTAGCGTTGTTCCTGTGATGTATCTAAAGGATCCTTACTTATCTAACATGTTATTTGACGTTTGGATGGACTCCAGTAAGTCTGATGTGAGATAAAAAGTTTTGCGACGCAGCAGGAGCTGGAAATAGTTTTAAACGAAACAACACGTATTAGCGTTGTTCCTGTGCTGTATCTAATCGATCCTTACTTATCTATCATGTTATTTGACGTTTCGATGGACTCCAGTAACTCTGATGTGAGATACGAAGTTTTCGGACGCAGCAGAAGCTGGAAATAGTTTTAAACGATACAACACGTATTAGCGTTGTTCCTGTGATGTATCTAATCGATCCTTACTCATCTATCATGTTAATTGACGTTTGGACGGACTCCAGTAACTCTGATGAGAGATTCAAAGTTCTCGGACGCAGTAGAAGCTGGAAATAGTTTTGAACGAAACAACACGTATTAGCGTTGTTCCTGTGATGTATCTAAACGATCCTTACTTATCTAACATGTTATTTGACGTTTGGATGGACTCCAGTAAGTCTGATGTGAGATACAAAGTTTTTGGACGCAGCAGGAGCTGGAAATAGTTTTAAACGAAACAACACGTATTAGCGTTGTTCCTGTGATGTATCTAAACGATCCTTACTCTTCTATCATGTTATTTGACGATTGGATGGACTCCAGTAACTCTGATGAGAGATACAAAGATTTCGGACGCAGCAGAAGCTGGAAATAGGTTTGAACGAAACAACACCTATTAGCGTTGTTCCTGTGATGTATCTAAACGATCCTTACTTATCTAACATGTTATTTGACGTTTGGATGGACTCCAGTAAGTCTGATGTGAGATACAAAGTTTTGGGACGCAGCAGGAGCTGGAAATAGTTTTAAACGAAACAACACGTATTAGCGTTGTTCCTGTGATGTATCTAATCGATCCTTACTCATCTATCATGTTATTTGACGTTTGGACGGACTCCAGTAACTCTGATGAGAGATTCAAAGTTCTCGGACGCAGTAGAAGCTGGAAATAGTTTTGAACGAAATAACACGTATTAGCGTTGTTCTTGTGATGTATCTAAACGATCCTTACTTATCTAACATGTTATTTGACGTTTGGATGGACTCCAGTAAGTCTGATGTGAGATACAAAGTTTTTGGACGCAGCAGGAGCTGGAAATAGTCTCAAACGAAACAACACGTATTAGCGTTGTTCCTGTGCTGTATCTAATCGATCCTTACTCATATATCATGTTACTTGGCGTTTCGATGGACTCCAGTAGCTCTGATGTGAGATACGACGTTTTCGGACGCAGCAGAAGCTGGAAATAGTTTTAAACGAAACAACACGCATTAGCGTTGTTCCTGTGCTGTATCTAATCGATCCTTACTCATATATCATGTTATTTGGTGTTTCGATGGACTCCAGTAGCTCTGATGTGAGATACGACGTTTTCGGACGCAGCAGAAACTGGAAATAGTTTTAAACGAAACAACACGCATTAGCGTTGTTCCTGTGATGTATCTAATCGATCCTTACTTATCTATCATGTTATTTGACGTTTGGATGGACTCCAGTAACCCTGACGTGAGATACGATGTTCTCGGACGCAGCAGAAGCTGGAAATAGTTTTAAAAGAAACAACACGCATTAGCGATGTTCCTGTGATGTATCTAAACGATACTTACTCATCTATCATGTTATTTGACGTTTGGACGGACTCCAGTAACTCTGATGTGAGATACAAAGTTCTCGGACGCAGCAGAAGCTGGAAATAATTTTGAACGTAACAACACGTGTTACCGTTGTTCCTGTGATGTATCTAAACGATCCTTACTTATCTAACATGTTATTTAACGTTTGGATGGACTCCAGTAAGTCTGATGTGAGATACAAAGTTTTTGGACGCAGCAGGAGCTGGAAATAGTTTTAAACGAAACAACACATATTAGCGTTGTTCCTGTGCTGTATCTAATCGATCCTTACTTATCTATCATGTTATTTGACGTTTCGATGGACTCCAGTAACTCTGATGTGAGATACGACGTTTTCGGACTCAGCAGAAGCTGGAAATAGTTTTAAACGAAACAACACGTATTAGCGTTGTTCCTGTGATGTATCTAAACGATCCTTACTTATCTAACATGTTATTTGACGTTTGGATGGACTCCAGTAAGTCTGATGTGAGATACAAAGTTTTGGGACGCAGCAGGAGCTGGAAATAGTTTTAAACGAAACAACACGTATTAGCGTTGTTCCTGTGATGTATCTAATCGATCCTTTCTCATCTATCATGTTATTTGACGTTTGGACGGACTCCAGTAACTCTGATGAGAGATACAAAGTTCTCGGACACAGTAGAAGCTGGAAATAGTTTTGAACGAAACAACACCTATTAGCGTTGTTCCTGTGATGTATCTAAACGATCCTTACTTATCTAACATGTTATTTGACGTTTGGATGGACTCCAGTAAGTCTGATGTGAGATACAAAGTTTTGGGACGCAGCAGTAGCTGGAAATAGTTTTAAGCGAAACAACACGTATTAGCGTTGTTCCTGTGATGTATCTAATCGATCCTTACTCATCTATCATATTATTTGACGTTTGGATGGACTCCAGTAACTCTGATGAGAGATACAAAGATTTCGGACGCAGCAGAAACTGGATATAGTTTTGAACGAAACAACACGCATTAGCGTTGTTCCTGTGTAGTATCTAATCGATCCTTACTCATCTATCATGTTATTTGGCTTTTCGATGGACTCCAGTAACTCTGATGTGAGATACGAAGTTTTCGGACGCATCAGAAGCTGGAAATAGTTTTAAACGAAACAACACGCATTAGCGATGTTCCTGTGATGTATCTAAACGATCCTTACTCATCTATCATGTTATTTGACGTTTGGACGGACTCCAGTAACTCTGATGAGAGATACAAAGTTCTCGGACGCAGTAGAAGCTGGAAATAGTTTTGACCGAAACAACACGCATTAGCGTTGTTCCTGGGATGTATCTAATCGATCCTTACTCATCTATCATGTTATTTGACGTTTGGATGTACTCTAGGAACTCTGATGTGAGATACAAAGATATCGGACGCAGCAGAAGCTGGAAATAGTTTTGAACGAAACAACACGTATTAGCGTTGTTCCTGTGATGTATCTAATCGATCCTTACTCATCTATCATGTTATTTGACGTTTGGACGGACTCCAGTAACTCTGATGAGAGATTCAAATTTCTCGGACGCAGTAGAAGCTGGAAATAGTTTTGAACGAAACAACACGTATTAGCGTTGTTCCTGTGATGTATCTAAACGATCCTTACTTATCTAACATGTTATTTAACGTTTGGATGGACTCCAGTAAGTCTGATGTGAGATACAAAGTTTTTGGACGCAGCAGGAGCTGGAAATAGTTTTAAACGAAACAACACATATTAGCGTTGTTCCTGTGCTGTATCTAATCGATCCTTACTTATCTATCATGTTATTTGACGTTTGGACGGACTCCAGTAACTCTGATGAGAGATTCAAATTTCTGGGACGCAGTAGAAGCTGGAAATAGTTTTGAACGAAACAACACGTATTAGCGTTGTTCCTGTGATGTATCTAAACGATCCTTACTTATCTAACATGTTATTTAACGTTTGGATGGACTCCAGTAAGTCTGATGTGAGATACAAAGTTTTTGGACGCAGCAGGAGCTGGAAATAGTTTTAAACGAAACAACATATATTAGCGTTGTTCCTGTGCTGTATCTAATCGATCCTTACTCATCTATCATGTTATTTGACGTTTGGACGGACTCCAGTAACTCTGATGAGAGATACAAAGTTCTCGGACGCAGTAGAAGCTGGAAATAGTTTTGACCGAAACAACACGCATTAGCGTTGTTCCTGTGATGTATCTAATCGATCCTTACTCATATATCATGTTATTTGACGTTTGGATGTACTCTAGGAACTCTGATGTGAGATACAAAGATATCGGACGCAGCAGAAGCTGGAAATAGTTTTGAACGAAAGAACAACTATTAGCGTTGTTCCTGTGATGTATCTAAACGATCCTTACTTATCTAACATGTTATTTGACGTTTGGATGGACTCCAGTAAGTCTGATGTGAGATACAAAGTTTTGGGACGCAGCAGGAGCTGGAAATAGTTTTAAACGAAACAACACGTATTAGCGTTGTTCCTGTGATGTATCTAATCGATCCTTACTCATCTATCATGTTATTTGACGTTTGGATGGGCTCCAGTAACTCTGATGAGAGATACAAAGATTTCGGACGCAGCAGAAGCTGGAAATAGTTTTGAACGAAACAACACCTATTAGCGTTGTTCCTGTGATGTATCTAAACGATCCTTACTTATCTAACATGTTATTTGACGTTTGGATGGACACCAGTATCCCTGATGTGAGATACGAAGTTCTCGGACGCAGCAGAAGCTGGAAATAGTTTTAAACGAAACAACACGTATTAGCGTTGTTCCTGTGATGTATCTAATCGATCCTTACTCATCTATCATGTTATTTGACGTTTGGACGGACTCCAGTAACTCTGATGAGAGATTCAAAGTTCTCGGACGCAGTAGAAGCTGGAAATAGTTTTAAACGAAACAACACGTATTAGCGTTGTCCCTGTGATGTATCTAATCGATCCTTTCTCATCTATCATATTATTTGACGTTTGGATGGACTCCAGTAACTCTGATGAGAGATACAAAGATTTCGGACGCAGCAGAAACTGGAAATAGTTTTGAACGAAACAACACGCATTAGCGTTGTTCCTGTGTAGTATCTAATCGATCCTTACTCATCTATCATGTTATTTGGCTTTTCGATGGACTCCAGTAACTCTGATGTGAGATACGAAGTTTTTGGACGCAGCAGGAGCTGGAAATAGTTTTAAACGAAACAACACGAATTAGCGTTGTTCCTGTGATGTATCTAAACGATCCTTACTTATCTATCATGTTATTTGGCTTTTCGATGGACTCCAGTAACTCTGATGTGAGATACGAAGTTTTCGGACGCATCAGAAGCTGGAAATAGTTTTAAACGAAACAACACGCATTAGCGATGTTCCTGTGATGTATCTAAACGATCCTTACTCATCTATCATGTTATTTGACGTTTGGACGGACTCCAGTAACTCTGATGAGAGATACAAAGTTCTCGGACGCAGTAGAAGCTGGAAATAGTTTTGACCGAAACAACACGCATTAGCGTTGTTCCTGTGATGTATCTAATCGATCCTTACTCATCTATCATGTTATTTGACGTTTGGATGTACTCTAGGAACTCTGATGTGAGATACAAAGATATCGGACGCAGCAGAAGCTGGAAATAGTTTTGAACGAAACAACACCTATTAGCGTTGTTCCTGTGATGTATGTAAACGATCCTTACTTATCTAACATGTTATTTGACGTTTGGATGGACTCCAGTAAGTCTGATGTGAGATACAAAGTTTTGGGACGCAGCAGGAGCTGGAAATAGTTTTAAACGAAACAACACGTATTAGCGTTGTTCCTGTGATGTATCTAATCGATCCTTACTCATCTATCATGTTATTTGACGTTTGGACGGACTCCAGTAACTCTGATAAGAGATTCAAATTTCTCGGACGCAGTAGAAGCTGGAAATAGTTTTGAACGAAACAACACGTATTAGCGTTGTTCCTGTGATGTATCTAAACGATCCTTACTTATCTAACATGTTATTTAACGTTTGGATGGACTCCAGTAAGTCTGATGTGAGATACAAAGTTTTTGGACGCAGCAGGAGCTGGAAATAGTTTTAAACGAAACAACACATATTAGCGTTGTTCCTGTGCTGTATCTAATCGATCCTTACTTATCTATCATGTTATTTGACGTTTGGACGGACTCCAGTAACTCTGATGAGAGATTCAAATTTCTCGGACGCAGTAGAAGCTGGAAATAGTTTTGAACGAAACAACACGTATTAGCGTTGTTCCTGTGATGTATCTAAACGATCCTTACTTATCTAACATGTTATTTAACGTTTGGATGGACTCCAGTAAGTCTGATGTGAGATACAAAGTTTTTGGACGCAGCAGGAGCTGGAAATAGTTTTAAACGAAACAACACATATTAGCGTTGTTCCTGTGCTGTATCTAATCGATCCTTAGTCATCTATCATGTTATTTGACGTTTGGACGGACTCCAGTAACTCTGATGAGAGATACAAAGTTCTCGGACGCAGTAGAAGCTGGAAATAGTTTTGACCGAAACAACACGCATTAGCGTTGTTCCTGTGATGTATCTAATCGATCCTTACTCATATATCATGTTATTTGACGTTTGGATGTACTCTAGGAACTCTGATGTGAGATACAAAGATATCGGACGCAGCAGAAGCTGGAAATAGTTTTGAACGAAACAACAACTATTAGCGTTGTTCCTGTGATGTATCTAAACGATCCTTACTTATCTAACATGTTATTTGACGTTTGGATGGACTCCAGTAAGTCTGATGTGAGATACAAAGTTTTGGGACGCAGCAGGAGCTGGAAATAGTTTTAAACGAAACAACACGTATTAGCGTTGTTCCTGTGATGTATCTAATCGATCCTTACTCATCTATCATGTTATTTGACGTTTGGATGGGCTCCAGTAACTCTGATGAGAGATACAAAGATTTCGGACGCAGCAGAAGCTGGAAATAGTTTTGAACGAAACAACACCTATTAGCGTTGTTCCTGTGATGTATCTAAACGATCCTTACTTATCTAACATGTTATTTGACGTTTGGATGGACACCAGTATCCCTGATGTGAGATACGAAGTTCTCGGACGCAGCAGAAGCTGGAAATAGTTTTAAACGAAACAACACGTATTAGCGTTGTTCCTGTGATGCATCTAATCGATCCTTACTCATCTATCATGTTATTTGACGTTTGGACGGACTCCAGTAACTCTGATGAGAGATTCAAAGTTCTCGGACGCAGTAGAAGCTGGAAATAGTTTTAAACGAAACAACACGTATTAGCGTTGTTCCTGTGCTGTATCTAATCGATCCTTACTCATATATCATGTTACTTGGCGTTTCGATGGACTCCAGTAGCTCTGATGTGAGATACGACGTTTTCGGACGCAGCAGAAGCTGGAAATAGTTTTAAACGAAACAACACGTATTAGCGTTGTTCCTGTGATGTATCTAATCGATCCTTACTTATCTATCATGTTATTTGACGTTTCGATGCACTCCAGTAACTCTGATGTGAGATACGACGTTTTCGGACGCAGCAGAAGCTGGAAATAGTTTTAAACGAAACAACACGTATTAGCGTTGTTCCTGTGATGTATCTAATCGATCCTTACTTATCTATCATGTTATTTGACGTTTCGATGCACTCCAGTAACTCTGATGTGAGATACGACGTTTTCGGACGCAGCAGAAGCTGGAAATAGTTTTAAACGAAACAACACGTATTAGCGTTGTTCCTGTGATGTATCTAATCGATCCTTACTTATCTATCATGTTATTTGACGTTTGGATGGACTCCAGTAACCCTGACGTGAGATACGATGTTCTCGGACGCAGCAGAAGCTGGAAATAGTTTTAAACGAAACAACACGCATTAGCGTTATTCCTGTGATGTATCTAATCGATCCTTACTCATCTATCATGTTATTTGGCGTTTCGATGGACTCCAGTAACTTAGATGTGAGATACGAAGTTCTCGGACGCAGCAGAAGCTGGAAATAGTTTTGAACGAAACAACACGTATTAGCGTTGTTCCTGTGATGTATCTAATCGATCCTTACTTATCTATCATGTTATTTGACGTTTCGATGGACTCCAGTAACTCTGATGTGAGATACGAAGTTCTCGGACGCAGCTGAAGCTGGAAATAGTTTTAAATGAAACAACACGTATTAGCGTTGTTCCTGTGATGTACCTAATCGATCCTTACTCATCTATCATGTTATTTGACGTTTGGACGGACTCCAGTAACTATGATGAGAGATACAAAGTTCTCGGACGCAGTAGAAGCTGGAAATAGTTTTGAACGAAACAACACGTATTAGCGTTGTTCCTGTGATGCATCTAAACGATCCTTACTTATCTAACATGTTATTTGACGTTTGGATGGACTCCAGTAAGTCTGATGTGAGATACAAAGTTTTTGGACGCAGCAGGAGCTGGAAATAGTTTTAAACGAAACAACACGAATTAGCGTTGTTCCTGTGATGTATCTAAACGATCCTTACTTATCTACCATGTTATTTGACGTTTGGATGGACTCCAGTAAGTCTGATGAGAGATACGAAGATTTCGGACGCAGCAGAAGCTGGAAATAGTTTTGAACGAAACAACACGTATTAGCGTTGTTCCTGTGCTGTATCTAAACGATCCTTACTTATCTATCATGTTATTTGACGTTTGGATGGACTCCAGTAACCCTGACGTGAGATACGATGTTCTCGGACGCAGCAGAAGCTGGAAATAGTTTTAAACGAAACAACACGCATTAGCGTTATTCCTGTGATGTATCTAATCGATCCTTACTCATCTATCATGTTATTTGGCGTTTCGATGGACTCCAGTAACTTAGATGTGAGATACGAAGTTCTCGGACGCAGCTGAAGCTAGAAATAGTTTTAAACGAAACAACACGTATTAGCGTTGTTCCTGTGATGTATCTAATCGATCCTTACTCATCTATCATGTTATTTGACGTTTCGACGGACTCCAGTAACTCTGATGTGAGATACAATGTTATCGGACGCAGCAGAAGCTGGAAATAGTTTTGAACGAAACAACACGTATTAGCGTTGTTCCTGTGCTGTATCTAATCGATCCTTACTTATCTATCATGTTATTTGACGTTTGGATGAACTCCAGTAACTCTAATGTGAGATACGAAATTTTCGGACGCAGCAGAAGCTGGAAATAGTTTTGAACGAAACAACACGTATTAGCGTCGTTCCTGTGATGTATCTAAACGATCCTTACTTATCTAACATGTTATTTGACGTTTGAATGGACTCCAGTAAGTCTGATGTGAGATACAAAGTTTTTGGACGCAGCAGGAGCTGGAAATAGTTTTAAACGAAACAACACGTATTAGCGTTGTTCCTGTGATGTATCTAAACGATCCTTACTCATCTATCATGTTAATTGACGTTTGGACGGACTCCAGTAACTCTGATGTGAGATACAAAGTTCTCGGACGCAGCAGAAGCTGGAAATAATTTTGAACGAAACAACACCTATTAGCGTTGTTCCTGTGATGTATCTAAAGGATCCTTACTTATCTAACATGTTATTTGACGTTTGGATGGACTCCAGTAAGTCTGATGTGAGATAAAAAGTTTTGCGACGCAGCAGGAGCTGGAAATAGTTTTAAACGAAACAACACGTATTAGCGTTGTTCCTGTGCTGTATCTAATCGATCCTTACTTATCTATCATGTTATTTGACGTTTCGATGGACTCCAGTAACTCTGATGTGAGATACGAAGTTTTCGGACGCAGCAGAAGCTGGAAATAGTTTTAAACGATACAACACGTATTAGCGTTGTTCCTGTGATGTATCTAATCGATCCTTACTCATCTATCATGTTAATTGACGTTTGGACGGACTCCAGTAACTCTGATGAGAGATTCAAAGTTCTCGGACGCAGTAGAAGCTGGAAATAGTTTTGAACGAAACAACACGTATTAGCGTTGTTCCTGTGATGTATCTAAACGATCCTTACTTATCTAACATGTTATTTGACGTTTGGATGGACTCCAGTAAGTCTGATGTGAGATACAAAGTTTTTGGACGCAGCAGGAGCTGGAAATAGTTTTAAACGAAACAACACGTATTAGCGTTGTTCCTGTGATGTATCTAAACGATCCTATCCTTACTCTTCTATCATGTTATTTGACGATTGGATGGACTCCAGTAACTCTGATGAGAGATACAAAGATTTCGGACGCAGCAGAAGCTGGAAATAGGTTTGAACGAAACAACACCTATTAGCGTTGTTCCTGTGATGTATCTAAACGATCCTTACTTATCTAACATGTTATTTGACGTTTGGATGGACTCCAGTAAGTCTGATGTGAGATACAAAGTTTTGGGACGCAGCAGGAGCTGGAAATAGTTTTAAACGAAACAACACGTATTAGCGTTGTTCCTGTGATGTATCTAATCGATCCTTACTCATCTATCATGTTATTTGACGTTTGGACGGACTCCAGTAACTCTGATGAGAGATTCAAAGTTCTCGGACGCAGTAGAAGCTGGATATAGTTTTGAACGAAATAACACGTATTAGCGTTGTTCTTGTGATGTATCTAAACGATCCTTACTTATCTAACATGTTATTTGACGTTTGGATGGACTCCAGTAAGTCTGATGTGAGATACAAAGTTTTTGGACGCAGCAGGAGCTGGAAATAGTTTCAAACGAAACAACACGTATTAGCGTTGTTCCTGTGCTGTATCTAATCGATCCTTACTCATATATCATGTTACTTGGCGTTTCGATGGACTCCAGTAGCTCTGATGTGAGATACGACGTTTTCGGACGCAGCAGAAGCTGGAAATAGTTTTAAACGAAACAACACGCATTAGCGTTGTTCCTGTGCTGTATCTAATCGATCCTTACTCATATATCATGTTATTTGGTGTTTCGATGGACTCCAGTAGCTCTGATGTGAGATACGACGTTTTCGGACGCAGCAGAAACTGGAAATAGTTTTAAACGAAACAACACGCATTAGCGTTGTTCCTGTGATGTATCTAATCGATCCTTACTTATCTATCATGTTATTTGACGTTTGGATGGACTCCAGTAACCCTGACGTGAGATACGATGTTCTCGGACGCAGCAGAAGCTGGAAATAGTTTTAAAAGAAACAACACGCATTAGCGATGTTCCTGTGATGTATCTAAACGATACTTACTCATCTATCATGTTATTTGACGTTTGGACGGACTCCAGTAACTCTGATGTGAGATACAAAGTTCTCGGACGCAGCAGAAGCTGGAAATAATTTTGAACGTAACAACACGTGTTACCGTTGTTCCTGTGATGTATCTAAACGATCCTTACTTATCTAACATGTTATTTAACGTTTGGATGGACTCCAGTAAGTCTGATGTGAGATACAAAGTTTTTGGACGCAGCAGGAGCTGGAAATAGTTTTAAACGAAACAACACATATTAGCGTTGTTCCTGTGCTGTATCTAATCGATCCTTACTTATCTATCATGTTATTTGACGTTTCGATGGACTCCAGTAACTCTGATGTGAGATACGACGTTTTCGGACGCAGCAGAAGCTGGAAATAGTTTTAAACGAAACAACACGTATTAGCGTTGTTCCTGTGATGTATCTAAACGATCCTTACTTATCTAACATGTTATTTGACGTTTGGATGGACTCCAGTAAGTCTGATGTGAGATAAAAAGTTTTGGGACGCAGCAGGAGCTGGAAATAGTTTTAAACGAAACAACACGTATTAGCGTTGTTCCTGTGATGTATCTAATCGATCCTTTCTCATCTATCATGTTATTTGACGTTTGGACGGACTCCAGTAACTCTGATGAGAGATACAAAGTTCTCGGACGCAGTAGAAGCTGGAAATAGTTTTGAACGAAACAACACCTATTAGCGTTGTTATTGTGATGTATCTAAACGATCCTTACTTATCTAACATGTTATTTGACGTTTGGATGGACTCCAGTAAGTCTGATGTGAGATACAAAGTTTTGGGACGCAGCAGGAGCTGGAAATAGTTTTAAACGAAACAACACGTATTAGCATTGTTCCTGTGATGTATCTAATCGATCCTTACTCATCTATCATATTATTTGACGTTTGGATGGACTCCAGTAACTCTGATGAGAGATACAAAGATTTCGGACGCAGCAGAAACTGGAAATAGTTTTGAACGAAACAACACGCATTAGCGTTGTTCCTGTGTAGTATCTAATCGATCCTTACTCATCTATCATGTTATTTGGCTTTTCGATGGACTCCAGTAACTCTGATGTGAGATACGAAGTTTTCGGACGCATCAGAAGCTGGAAATAGTTTTAAACGAAACAACACGCATTAGCGATGTTCCTGTGATGTATCTAAACGATCCTTACTCATCTATCATGTTATTTGACGTTTGGACGGACTCCAGTAACTCTGATGAGAGATACAAAGTTCTCGGACGCAGTAGAAGCTGGAAATAGTTTTGACCGAAACAACACGCATTAGCGTTGTTCCTGTGATGTATCTAATCGATCCTTACTCATCTATCATGTTATTTGACGTTTGGATGTACTCTAGGAACTCTGATGTGAGATACAAAGATATCGGACGCAGCAGAAGCTGGAAATAGTTTTGAACGAAACAACACCTATTAGCGTTGTTCCTGTGATGTATCTAAACGATCCTTACTTATCTAACATGTTATTTGACGTTTGGATGGACTCCAGTAAGTCTGATGTGAGATACAAAGTTTTGGGACGCAGCAGGAGCTGGAAATAGTTTTAAACGAAACAACACGTATTAGCGTTGTTCCTGTGATGTATCTAATCGATCCTTACTCATCTATCATGTTATTTGACGTTTGGATGGACTCCAGTGACTCTGATGAGAGATATAAAGATTTCGGACGCAGCAGAAGCTGGAAATAGTTTTGAACGAAACAACACCTATTAGCGTTGTTCCTGTGATGTATCTAAACGATCCTTACTTATCTAACATGTTATTTGACGTTTGGATGGACTCCAGTAAGTCTGATGTGAGATACAAAGTTTTTGGACGCAGCAGGAGCTGGAAATAGTTTTAAACGAAACAACACGTATTAGCGTTGTTCCTGTGATGTATCTAAACGATCCTTACTCTTCTATCATGTTATTTGACGTTTGGACAGACTCCAGTAACTCTGATGTGAGATAAAAAGTTCTCGGACGCAGCAGGAGCTGGAAATAGTTTTAAACGAAACAACACGCATTAGCGTTGTTCCTGTGATGTATCTAATCGATCCTTACTCATTTATCATGTTATTTGGCGTTTCGATGGACTCCAGTAACTTTGATGTGAGATACGAAGTTCTCGGACGCAGCTGAAGCTGGAAATAGTTTCAAACGAAACAACAGGTATTAGCGTTGTTCCTGTGCTGTATCTAATCGATCCTTACTTATCTATCATGTTATTTGACGTTTCGATGGACTCCAGTAACTCTGATGTGAGCTACGAAGTTTTCGGACGCAGCAGAAGCTGGAAACAGTTTTAAACGAAACAACACGCATTAGCGATGTTCCTGTGATGTATCTAAACGATCCTTACTCATCTATCATGTTATTTGACGTTTGGACGGACTCCAGTAACTCTGATGTGAGATACAAAGTTCTCGGACGCAGCAGAAGCTGGAAATAGTTTTGAACTAAACAACACGTATTAGCGTTGTTCCTGTGATGTATCTAAACGATCCTTACTTATCTAACATGTTATTTGACGTTTGGATGGACTCCAGTAAGTCTGATGTGAGATACAAAGTTTTTGGACGCAGCAGGAGCTGGAAATAGTTTTAAACGAAACAACACGTATTAGCGTTGTTCCTGTGCTGTATCTAATCGATCCTTACTTATCTATCATGTTATTTGACGTTTCGATGGACTCCAGTAACTCTGATGTGAGATACGACGTTTTCGGACGCAGCAGAATCTGGAAATAGTTTTAAACGAAACAACACGTATTAGCGATGTTCCTGTGATGTACCTAAACGATCCTTACTCATCTATCATGTTATTTGACGTTTGGACGGACTCCAGTAACTCTGATGTGAGATACAAAGTTCTCGTACGCAGCAGAAGCTGGAAATAATTTTGAACGAAACAACACGTATTAGCGTTGTTCCTGTGATGTATCTAAACGATCCTTACTTATCTAACATGTTATTTAACGTTTGGATGGACTCCAGTAAGTCTGATGTGAGATACAAAGTTTTTGGACGCAGCAGAAGCTGGAAATAGTTTTAAGCGAAACAACACGTATTAGCGTTGTTCCTGTGATGTATCTAATCGATCCTTACTCATCTATCATGTTATTTGACGATTGGATGGACTCCAGTAGCTCTGATGAGAGATACAAAGATTTCGGACGCAGCAGAAGCTGGAAATAGGTTTGAACGAAACAACACCTATTAGCGTTGTTCCTGTGATGTATCTAAACGATCCTTACTTATCTAACATGTTATTTGACGTTTGGATGGACTCCAGTAAGTCTGATGTGAGATACAAAGTTTTGGGACGCAGCAGGAGCTGGAAATAGTTTTAAACGAAACAACACGTATTAGCGTTGTTCCTGTGATGTATCTAATCGATCCTTACTCATCTATCATGTTATTTGACGTTTGGACGGACTCCAGTAACTCTGATGAGAGATTCAAAGTTCTCGGACGCAGTAGAAGCTGGAAATAGTTTTAAACGAAATAACACGTATTAGCGTTGTTCTTGTGATGTATCTAAACGATCCTTACTTATCTAACATGTTATTTAACGTTTGGATGGACTCCAGTAAGTCTGATGTGAGATACAAAGTTTTTGGACGCAGCAGGAGCTGGAAATAGTTTTAAACGAAACAACACATATTAGCGTTGTTCCTGTGCTGTATCTAATCGATCCTTAGTCATCTATCATGTTATTTGACGTTTGGACGGACTCCAGTAACTCTGATGAGAGATACAAAGTTCTCGGACGCAGTAGAAGCTGGAAATAGTTTTGACCGAAACAACACGCATTAGCGTTGTTCCTGTGATGTATCTAATCGATCCTTACTCATATATCATGTTATTTGACGTTTGGATGTACTCTAGGAACTCTGATGTGAGATACAAAGATATCGGACGCAGCAGAAGCTGGAAATAGTTTTGAACGAAACAACAACTATTAGCGTTGTTCCTGTGATGTATCTAAACGATCCTTACTTATCTAACATGTTATTTGACGTTTGGATGGACTCCAGTAAGTCTGATGTGAGATACAAAGTTTTGGGACGCAGCAGGAGCTGGAAATAGTTTTAAACGAAACAACACGTATTAGCGTTGTTCCTGTGATGTATCTAATCGATCCTTACTCATCTATCATGTTATTTGACGTTTGGATGGGCTCCAGTAACTCTGATGAGAGATACAAAGATTTCGGACGCAGCAGAAGCTGGAAATAGTTTTGAACGAAACAACACCTATTAGCGTTGTTCCTGTGATGTATCTAAACGATCCTTACTTATCTAACATGTTATTTGACGTTTGGATGGACACCAGTATCCCTGATGTGAGATACGAAGTTCTCGGACGCAGCAGAAGCTGGAAATAGTTTTAAACGAAACAACACGTATTAGCGTTGTTCCTGTGATGCATCTAATCGATCCTTACTCATCTATCATGTTATTTGACGTTTGGACGGACTCCAGTAACTCTGATGAGAGATTCAAAGTTCTCGGACGCAGCAGAAGCTGGAAATAGTTTTAAACGAAACAACACGTATTAGCGTTGTTCCTGTGATGTATCTAATCGATCCTTACTTATCTATCATGTTATTTGACGTTTCGATGCACTCCAGTAACTCTGATGTGAGATACGACGTTTTCGGACGCAGCAGAAGCTGGAAATAGTTTTAAACGAAACAACACGTATTAGCGTTGTTCCTGTGATGTATCTAATCGATCCTTACTTATCTATCATGTTATTTGACGTTTCGATGCACTCCAGTAACTCTGATGTGAGATACGACGTTTTCGGACGCAGCAGAAGCTGGAAATAGTTTTAAACGAAACAACACGTATTAGCGTTGTTCCTGTGATGTATCTAATCGATCCTTACTTATCTATCATGTTATTTGACGTTTGGATGGACTCCAGTAACCCTGACGTGAGATACGATGTTCTCGGACGCAGCAGAAGCTGGAAATAGTTTTAAACGAAACAACACGCATTAGCGTTATTCCTGTGATGTATCTAATCGATCCTTACTCATCTATCATGTTATTTGGCGTTTCGATGGACTCCAGTAACTTAGATGTGAGATACGAAGTTCTCGGACGCAGCAGAAGCTGGAAATAGTTTTGAACGAAACAACACGTATTAGCGTTGTTCCTGTGATGTATCTAATCGATCCTTACTTATCTATCATGTTATTTGACGTTTCGATGGACTCCAGTAACTCTGATGTGAGATACGAAGTTCTCGGACGCAGCTGAAGCTGGAAATAGTTTTAAATGAAACAACACGTATTAGCGTTGTTCCTGTGATGTACCTAATCGATCCTTACTCATCTATCATGTTATTTGACGTTTGGACGGACTCCAGTAACTATGATGAGAGATACAAAGTTCTCGGACGCAGTAGAAGCTGGAAATAGTTTTGAACGAAACAACACGTATTAGCGTTGTTCCTGTGATGCATCTAAACGATCCTTACTTATCTAACATGTTATTTGACGTTTGGATGGACTCCAGTAAGTCTGATGTGAGATACAAAGTTTTTGGACGCAGCAGGAGCTGGAAATAGTTTTAAACGAAACAACACGAATTAGCGTTGTTCCTGTGATGTATCTAAACGATCCTTACTTATCTACCATGTTATTTGACGTTTGGATGGACTCCAGTAAGTCTGATGAGAGATACGAAGATTTCGGACGCAGCAGAAGCTGGAAATAGTTTTGAACGAAACAACACGTATTAGCGTTGTTCCTGTGCTGTATCTAAACGATCCTTACTTATCTATCATGTTATTTGACGTTTGGATGGACTCCAGTAACCCTGACGTGAGATACGATGTTCTCGGACGCAGCAGAAGCTGGAAATAGTTTTAAACGAAACAACACGCATTAGCGTTATTCCTGTGATGTATCTAATCGATCCTTACTCATCTATCATGTTATTTGGCGTTTCGATGGACTCCAGTAACTTAGATGTGAGATACGAAGTTCTCGGACGCAGCTGAAGCTAGAAATAGTTTTAAACGAAACAACACGTATTAGCGTTGTTCCTGTGATGTATCTAATCGATCCTTACTCATCTAACATGTTATTTGACGTTTCGACGGACTCCAGTAACTCTGATGTGAGATACAATGTTATCGGACGCAGCAGAAGCTGGAAATAGTTTTGAACGAAACAACACGTATTAGCGTTGTTCCTGTGCTGTATCTAATCGATCCTTACTTATCTATCATGTTATTTGACGTTTGGATGAACTCCAGTAACTCTAATGTGAGATACGAAATTTTCGGACGCAGCAGAAGCTGGAAATAGTTTTGAACGAAACAACACGTATTAGCGTCGTTCCTGTGATGTATCTAAACGATCCTTACTTATCTAACATGTTATTTGACGTTTGAATGGACTCCAGTAAGTCTGATGTGAGATACAAAGTTTTTGGACGCAGCAGGAGCTGGAAATAGTTTTAAACGAAACAACACGTATTAGCGTTGTTCCTGTGATGTATCTAAACGATCCTTACTCATCTATCATGTTAATTGACGTTTGGACGGACTCCAGTAACTCTGATGTGAGATACAAAGTTCTCGGACGCAGCAGAAGCTGGAAATAATTTTGAACGAAACAACACCTATTAGCGTTGTTCCTGTGATGTATCTAAAGGATCCTTACTTATCTAACATGTTATTTGACGTTTGGATGGACTCCAGTAAGTCTGATGTGAGATAAAAAGTTTTGCGACGCAGCAGGAGCTGGAAATAGTTTTAAACGAAACAACACGTATTAGCGTTGTTCCTGTGCTGTATCTAATCGATCCTTACTTATCTATCATGTTATTTGACGTTTCGATGGACTCCAGTAACTCTGATGTGAGATACGAAGTTTTCGGACGCAGCAGAAGCTGGAAATAGTTTTAAACGATACAACACGTATTAGCGTTGTTCCTGTGATGTATCTAATCGATCCTTACTCATCTATCATGTTAATTGACGTTTGGACGGACTCCAGTAACTCTGATGAGAGATTCAAAGTTCTCGTTGTTCCTGTGCTGTATCTAATCGATCCTTACTTATCTATCATGTTATTTGACGTTTCGATGGACTCCAGTAACTCTGATGTGAGATACGAAGTTTTCGGACGCAGCAGAAGCTGGAAATAGTTTTAAACGATACAACACGTATTAGCGTTGTTCCTGTGATGTATCTAATCGATCCTTACTCATCTATCATGTTAATTGACGTTTGGACGGACTCCAGTAACTCTGATGAGAGATTCAAAGTTCTCGGACGCAGTAGAAGCTGGAAATAGTTTTGAACGAAACAACACGTATTAGCGTTGTTCCTGTGATGTATCTAAACGATCCTTACTTATCTAACATGTTATTTGACGTTTGGATGGACTCCAGTAAGTCTGATGTGAGATACAAAGTTTTTGGACGCAGCAGGAGCTGGAAATAGTTTTAAACGAAACAACACGTATTAGCGTTGTTCCTGTGATGTATCTAAACGATCCTTACTCTTCTATCATGTTATTTGACGATTGGATGGACTCCAGTAACTCTGATGAGAGATACAAAGATTTCGGACGCAGCAGAAGCTGGAAATAGGTTTGAACGAAACAACACCTATTAGCGTTGTTCCTGTGATGTATCTAAACGATCCTTACTTATCTAACATGTTATTTGACGTTTGGATGGACTCCAGTAAGTCTGATGTGAGATACAAAGTTTTGGGACGCAGCAGGAGCTGGAAATAGTTTTAAACGAAACAACACGTATTAGCGTTGTTCCTGTGATGTATCTAATCGATCCTTACTCATCTATCATGTTATTTGACGTTTGGACGGACTCCAGTAACTCTGATGAGAGATTCAAAGTTCTCGGACGCAGTAGAAGCTGGAAATAGTTTTGAACGAAATAACACGTATTAGCGTTGTTCTTGTGATGTATCTAAACGATCCTTACTTATCTAACATGTTATTTGACGTTTGGATGGACTCCAGTAAGTCTGATGTGAGATACAAAGTTTTTGGACGCAGCAGGAGCTGGAAATAGTCTCAAACGAAACAACACGTATTAGCGTTGTTCCTGTGCTGTATCTAATCGATCCTTACTCATATATCATGTTACTTGGCGTTTCGATGGACTCCAGTAGCTCTGATGTGAGATACGACGTTTTCGGACGCAGCAGAAGCTGGAAATAGTTTTAAACGAAACAACACGCATTAGCGTTGTTCCTGTGCTGTATCTAATCGATCCTTACTCATATATCATGTTATTTGGTGTTTCGATGGACTCCAGTAGCTCTGATGTGAGATACGACGTTTTCGGACGCAGCAGAAACTGGAAATAGTTTTAAACGAAACAACACGCATTAGCGTTGTTCCTGTGATGTATCTAATCGATCCTTACTTATCTATCATGTTATTTGACGTTTGGATGGACTCCAGTAACCCTGACGTGAGATACGATGTTCTCGGACGCAGCAGAAGCTGGAAATAGTTTTAAAAGAAACAACACGCATTAGCGATGTTCCTGTGATGTATCTAAACGATACTTACTCATCTATCATGTTATTTGACGTTTGGACGGACTCCAGTAACTCTGATGTGAGATACAAAGTTCTCGGACGCAGCAGAAGCTGGAAATAATTTTGAACGTAACAACACGTGTTACCGTTGTTCCTGTGATGTATCTAAACGATCCTTACTTATCTAACATGTTATTTAACGTTTGGATGGACTCCAGTAAGTCTGATGTGAGATACAAAGTTTTTGGACGCAGCAGGAGCTGGAAATAGTTTTAAACGAAACAACACATATTAGCGTTGTTCCTGTGCTGTATCTAATCGATCCTTACTTATCTATCATGTTATTTGACGTTTCGATGGACTCCAGTAACTCTGATGTGAGATACGACGTTTTCGGACTCAGCAGAAGCTGGAAATAGTTTTAAACGAAACAACACGTATTAGCGTTGTTCCTGTGATGTATCTAAACGATCCTTACTTATCTAACATGTTATTTGACGTTTGGATGGACTCCAGTAAGTCTGATGTGAGATACAAAGTTTTGGGACGCAGCAGGAGCTGGAAATAGTTTTAAACGAAACAACACGTATTAGCGTTGTTCCTGTGATGTATCTAATCGATCCTTTCTCATCTATCATGTTATTTGACGTTTGGACGGACTCCAGTAACTCTGATGAGAGATACAAAGTTCTCGGACACAGTAGAAGCTGGAAATAGTTTTGAACGAAACAACACCTATTAGCGTTGTTCCTGTGATGTATCTAAACGATCCTTACTTATCTAACATGTTATTTGACGTTTGGATGGACTCCAGTAAGTCTGATGTGAGATACAAAGTTTTGGGACGCAGCAGTAGCTGGAAATAGTTTTAAACGAAACAACACGTATTAGCATTGTTCCTGTGATGTATCTAATCGATCCTTACTCATCTATCATATTATTTGACGTTTGGATGGACTCCAGTAACTCTGATGAGAGATACAAAGATTTCGGACGCAGCAGAAACTGGATATAGTTTTGAACGAAACAACACGCATTAGCGTTGTTCCTGTGTAGTATCTAATCGATCCTTACTCATCTATCATGTTATTTGGCTTTTCGATGGACTCCAGTAACTCTGATGTGAGATACGAAGTTTTCGGACGCATCAGAAGCTGGAAATAGTTTTAAACG
Source organism: Prosopocoilus inquinatus (assembly GCA_036172665.1). Classification (NCBI taxonomy): domain Eukaryota; kingdom Metazoa; phylum Arthropoda; class Insecta; order Coleoptera; family Lucanidae; genus Prosopocoilus; species Prosopocoilus inquinatus. Next base: position 44,526,231 of record CM069871.1, on the reverse strand, counting down.
AAACAACACGCATTAGCGATGTTCCTGTGATGTATCTAAACGATCCTTATTCATCTATCATGTTATTTGACGTTTGGACGGACTCCAGTAACTCTGATGAGAGATACAAAGTTCTCGGACGCAGTAGAAGCTGGAAATAGTTTTGACCGAAACAACACGCATTAGCGTTGTTCCTGGGATGTATCTAATCGATCCTTACTCATCTATCATGTTATTTGACGTTTGGATGTACTCTAGGAACTCTGATGTGAGATACAAAGATATCGGACGCAGCAGAAGCTGGAAATAGTTTTGAACGAAACAACACGTATTAGCGTTGTTCCTGTGATGTATCTAATCGATCCTTACTCATCTATCATGTTATTTGACGTTTGGACGGACTCCAGTAACTCTGATGAGAGATTCAAATTTCTCGGACGCAGTAGAAGCTGGAAATAGTTTTGAACGAAACAACACGTATTAGCGTTGTTCCTGTGATGTATCTAAACGATCCTTACTTATCTAACATGTTATTTAACGTTTGGATGGACTCCAGTAAGTCTGATGTGAGATACAAAGTTTTTGGACGCAGCAGGAGCTGGAAATAGTTTTAAACGAAACAACACATATTAGCGTTGTTCCTGTGCTGTATCTAATCGATCCTTACTTATCTATCATGTTATTTGACGTTTGGACGGACTCCAGTAACTCTGATGAGAGATTCAAATTTCTCGGACGCAGTAGAAGCTGGAAATAGTTTTGAACGAAACAACACGTATTAGCGTTGTTCCTGTGATGTATCTAAACGATCCTTACTTATCTAACATGTTATTTAACGTTTGGATGGACTCCAGTAAGTCTGATGTGAGATACAAAGTTTTTGGACGCAGCAGGAGCTGGAAATAGTTTTAAACGAAACAACACATATTAGCGTTGTTCCTGTGCTGTATCTAATCGATCCTTAGTCATCTATCATGTTATTTGACGTTTGGACGGACTCCAGTAACTCTGATGAGAGATACAAAGTTCTCGGACGCAGTAGAAGCTGGAAATAGTTTTGACCGAAACAACACGCATTAGCGTTGTTCCTGTGATGTATCTAATCGATCCTTACTCATATATCATGTTATTTGACGTTTGGATGTACTCTAGGAACTCTGATGTGAGATACAAAGATATCGGACGCAGCAGAAGCTGGAAATAGTTTTGAACGAAACAACAACTATTAGCGTTGTTCCTGTGATGTATCTAAACGATCCTTACTTATCTAACATGTTATTTGACGTTTGGATGGACTCCAGTAAGTCTGATGTGAGATACAAAGTTTTGGGACGCAGCAGGAGCTGGAAATAGTTTTAAACGAAACAACACGTATTAGCGTTGTTCCTGTGATGTATCTAATCGATCCTTACTCATCTATCATGTTATTTGACGTTTGGATGGGCTCCAGTAACTCTGATGAGAGATACAAAGATTTCGGACGCAGCAGAAGCTGGAAATAGTTTTGAACGAAACAACACCTATTAGCGTTGTTCCTGTGATGTATCTAAACGATCCTTACTTATCTAACATGTTATTTGACGTTTGGATGGACACCAGTATCCCTGATGTGAGATACGAAGTTCTCGGACGCAGCAGAAGCTGGAAATAGTTTTAAACGAAACAACACGTATTAGCGTTGTTCCTGTGATGCATCTAATCGATCCTTACTCATCTATCATGTTATTTGACGTTTGGACGGACTCCAGTAACTCTGATGAGAGATTCAAAGTTCTCGGACGCAGTAGAAGCTGGAAATAGTTTTAAACGAAACAACACGTATTAGCGTTGTTCCTGTGCTGTATCTAATCGATCCTTACTCATATATCATGTTACTTGGCGTTTCGATGGACTCCAGTAGCTCTGATGTGAGATACGACGTTTTCGGACGCAGCAGAAGCTGGAAATAGTTTTAAACGAAACAACACGTATTAGCGTTGTTCCTGTGATGTATCTAATCGATCCTTACTTATCTATCATGTTATTTGACGTTTCGATGCACTCCAGTAACTCTGATGTGAGATACGACGTTTTCGGACGCAGCAGAAGCTGGAAATAGTTTTAAACGAAACAACACGTATTAGCGTTGTTCCTGTGATGTATCTAATCGATCCTTACTTATCTATCATGTTATTTGACGTTTCGATGCACTCCAGTAACTCTGATGTGAGATACGACGTTTTCGGACGCAGCAGAAGCTGGAAATAGTTTTAAACGAAACAACACGTATTAGCGTTGTTCCTGTGATGTATCTAATCGATCCTTACTTATCTATCATGTTATTTGACGTTTGGATGGACTCCAGTAACCCTGACGTGAGATACGATGTTCTCGGACGCAGCAGAAGCTGGAAATAGTTTTAAACGAAACAACACGCATTAGCGTTATTCCTGTGATGTATCTAATCGATCCTTACTCATCTATCATGTTATTTGGCGTTTCGATGGACTCCAGTAACTTAGATGTGAGATACGAAGTTCTCGGACGCAGCAGAAGCTGGAAATAGTTTTGAACGAAACAACACGTATTAGCGTTGTTCCTGTGATGTATCTAATCGATCCTTACTTATCTATCATGTTATTTGACGTTTCGATGGACTCCAGTAACTCTGATGTGAGATACGAAGTTCTCGGACGCAGCTGAAGCTGGAAATAGTTTTAAATGAAACAACACGTATTAGCGTTGTTCCTGTGATGTACCTAATCGATCCTTACTCATCTATCATGTTATTTGACGTTTGGACGGACTCCAGTAACTATGATGAGAGATACAAAGTTCTCGGACGCAGTAGAAGCTGGAAATAGTTTTGAACGAAACAACACGTATTAGCGTTGTTCCTGTGATGCATCTAAACGATCCTTACTTATCTAACATGTTATTTGACGTTTGGATGGACTCCAGTAAGTCTGATGTGAGATACAAAGTTTTTGGACGCAGCAGGAGCTGGAAATAGTTTTAAACGAAACAACACGAATTAGCGTTGTTCCTGTGATGTATCTAAACGATCCTTACTTATCTACCATGTTATTTGACGTTTGGATGGACTCCAGTAAGTCTGATGAGAGATACGAAGATTTCGGACGCAGCAGAAGCTGGAAATAGTTTTGAACGAAACAACACGTATTAGCGTTGTTCCTGTGCTGTATCTAAACGATCCTTACTTATCTATCATGTTATTTGACGTTTGGATGGACTCCATTAACCCTGACGTGAGATACGATGTTCTCGGACGCAGCAGAAGCTGGAAATAGTTTTAAACGAAACAACACGCATTAGCGTTATTCCTGTGATGTATCTAATCGATCCTTACTCATCTATCATGTTATTTGGCGTTTCGATGGACTCCAGTAACTTAGATGTGAGATACGAAGTTCTCGGACGCAGCTGAAGCTAGAAATAGTTTTAAACGAAACAACACGTATTAGCGTTGTTCCTGTGATGTATCTAATCGATCCTTACTCATCTATCATGTTATTTGACGTTTCGACGGACTCCAGTAACTCTGATGTGAGATACAATGTTATCGGACGCAGCAGAAGCTGGAAATAGTTTTGAACGAAACAACACGTATTAGCGTTGTTCCTGTGCTGTATCTAATCGATCCTTACTTATCTATCATGTTATTTGAGGTTTGGATGAACTCCAGTAACTCTAATGTGAGATACGAAATTTTCGGACGCAGCAGAAGCTGGAAATAGTTTTGAACGAAACAACACGTATTAGCGTCGTTCCTGTGATGTATCTAAACGATCCTTACTTATCTAACATGTTATTTGACGTTTGAATGGACTCCAGTAAGTCTGATGTGAGATACAAAGTTTTTGGACGCAGCAGGAGCTGGAAATAGTTTTAAACGAAACAACACGTATTAGCGTTGTTCCTGTGATGTATCTAAACGATCCTTACTCATCTATCATGTTAATTGACGTTTGGACGGACTCCAGTAACTCTGATGTGAGATACAAAGTTCTCGGACGCAGCAGAAGCTGGAAATAATTTTGAACGAAACAACACCTATTAGCGTTGTTCCTGTGATGTATCTAAAGGATCCTTACTTATCTAACATGTTATTTGACGTTTGGATGGACTCCAGTAAGTCTGATGTGAGATAAAGTTTTGCGACGCAGCAGGAGCTGGAAATAGTTTTAAACGAAACAACACGTATTAGCGTTGTTCCTGTGCTGTATCTAATCGATCCTTACTTATCTATCATGTTATTTGACGTTTCGATGGACTCCAGTAACTCTGATGTGAGATACGAAGTTTTCGGACGCAGCAGAAGCTGGAAATAGTTTTAAACGATACAACACGTATTAGCGTTGTTCCTGTGATGTATCTAATCGATCCTTACTCATCTATCATGTTAATTGACGTTTGGACGGACTCCAGTAACTCTGATGAGAGATTCAAAGTTCTCGAACGCAGTAGAAGCTGGAAATAGTTTTGAACGAAACAACACGTATTAGCGTTGTTCCTGTGATGTATCTAAACGATCCTTACTTATCTAACATGTTATTTGACGTTTGGATGGACTCCAGTAAGTCTGATGTGAGATACAAAGTTTTTGGACGCAGCAGGAGCTGGAAATAGTTTTAAACGAAACAACACGTATTAGCGTTGTTCCTGTGATGTATCTAAACGATCCTATCCTTACTCTTCTATCATGTTATTTGACGATTGGATGGACTCCAGTAACTCTGATGAGAGATACAAAGATTTCGGACGCAGCAGAAGCTGGAAATAGGTTTGAACGAAACAACACCTATTAGCGTTGTTCCTGTGATGTATCTAAACGATCCTTACTTATCTAACATGTTATTTGACGTTTGGATGGACTCCAGTAAGTCTGATGTGAGATACAAAGTTTTGGGACGCAGCAGGAGCTGGAAATAGTTTTAAACGAAACAACACGTATTAGCGTTGTTCCTGTGATGTATCTAATCGATCCTTACTCATCTATCATGTTATTTGACGTTTGGACGGACTCCAGTAACTCTGATGAGAGACTCAAAGTTCTCGGACGCAGTAGAAGCTGGATATAGTTTTGAACGAAATAACACGTATTAGCGTTGTTCTTGTGATGTATCTAAACGATCCTTACTTATCTAACATGTTATTTGACGTTTGGATGGACTCCAGTAAGTCTGATGTGAGATACAAAGTTTTTGGACGCAGCAGGAGCTGGAAATAGTTTCAAACGAAACAACACGTATTAGCGTTGTTCCTGTGCTGTATCTAATCGATCCTTACTCATATATCATGTTACTTGGCGTTTCGATGGACTCCAGTAGCTCTGATGTGAGATACGACGTTTTCGGACGCAGCAGAAGCTGGAAATAGTTTTAAACGAAACAACACGCATTAGCGTTGTTCCTGTGCTGTATCTAATCGATCCTTACTCATATATCATGTTATTTGGTGTTTCGATGGACTCCAGTAGCTCTGATGTGAGATACGACGTTTTCGGACGCAGCAGAAACTGGAAATAGTTTTAAACGAAACAACACGCATTAGCGTTGTTCCTGTGATGTATCTAATCGATCCTTACTTATCTATCATGTTATTTGACGTTTGGATGAACTCCAGTAACCCTGACGTGAGATACGATGTTCTCGGACGCAGCAGAAGCTGGAAATAGTTTTAAAAGAAACAACACGCATTAGCGATGTTCCTGTGATGTATCTAAACGATACTTACTCATCTATCATGTTATTTGACGTTTGGACGGACTCCAGTAACTCTGATGTGAGATACAAAGTTCTCGGACGCAGCAGAAGCTGGAAATAATTTTGAACGTAACAACACGTGTTACCGTTGTTCCTGTGATGTATCTAAACGATCCTTACTTATCTAACATGTTATTTAACGTTTGGATGGACTCCAGTAAGTCTGATGTGAGATACAAAGTTTTTGGACGCAGCAGGAGCTGGAAATAGTTTTAAACGAAACAACACATATTAGCGTTGTTCCTGTGCTGTATCTAATCGATCCTTACTTATCTATCATGTTATTTGACGTTTCGATGGACTCCAGTAACTCTGATGTGAGATACGACGTTTTCGGACGCAGCAGAAGCTGGAAATAGTTTTAAACGAAACAACACGTATTAGCGTTGTTCCTGTGATGTATCTAAACGATCCTTACTTATCTAACATGTTATTTGACGTTTGGATGGACTCCAGTAAGTCTGATGTGAGATAAAAAGTTTTGGGACGCAGCAGGAGCTGGAAATAGTTTTAAACGAAACAACACGTATTAGCGTTGTTCCTGTGATGTATCTAATCGATCCTTTCTCATCTATCATGTTATTTGACGTTTGGACGGACTCCAGTAACTCTGATGAGAGATACAAAGTTCTCGGACGCAGTAGAAGCTGGAAATAGTTTTGAACGAAACAACACCTATTAGCGTTGTTCCTGTGATGTATCTAAACGATCCTTACTTATCTAACATGTTATTTGACGTTTGGATGGACTCCAGTAAGTCTGATGTGAGATACAAAGTTTTGGGACGCAGCAGGAGCTGGAAATAGTTTTAAACGAAACAACACGTATTAGCGTTGTTCCTGTGATGTATCTAATCGATCCTTACTCATCTATCATATTATTTGACGTTTGGATGGACTCCAGTAACTCTGATGAGAGATACAAAGATTTCGGACGCAGCAGAAACTGGAAATAGTTTTGAACGAAACAACACGCATTAGCGTTGTTCCTGTGTAGTATCTAATCGATCCTTACTCATCTATCATGTTATTTGGCTTTTCGATGGACTCCAGTAACTCTGATGTGAGATACGAAGTTTTCGGACGCATCAGAAGCTGGAAATAGTTTTAAACGAAACAACACGCATTAGCGATGTTCCTGTGATGTATCTAAACGATCCTTACTCATCTATCATGTTATTTGACGTTTGGACGGACTCCAGTAACTCTGATGAGAGATACAAAGTTCTCGGACGCAGTAGAAGCTGGAAATAGTTTTGACCGAAACAACACGCATTAGCGTTGTTCCTGTGATGTATCTAATCGATCCTTACTCATCTATCATGTTATTTGACGTTTGGATGTACTCTAGGAACTCTGATGTGAGATACAAAGATATCGGACGCAGCAGAAGCTGGAAATAGTTTTGAACGAAACAACACCTATTAGCGTTGTTCCTGTGATGTATCTAAACGATCCTTACTTATCTAACATGTTATTTGACGTTTGGATGGACTCCAGTAAGTCTGATGTGAGATACAAAGTTTTGGGACGCAGCAGGAGCTGGAAATAGTTTTAAACGAAACAACACGTATTAGCGTTGTTCCTGTGATGTATCTAATCGATCCTTACTCATCTATCATGTTATTTGACGTTTGGATGGACTCCAGTGACTCTGATGAGAGATATAAAGATTTCGGACGCAGCAGAAGCTGGAAATAGTTTTGAACGAAACAACACCTATTAGCGTTGTTCCTGTGATGTATCTAAACGATCCTTACTTATCTAACATGTTATTTGACGTTTGGATGGACTCCAGTAAGTCTGATGTGAGATACAAAGTTTTTGGACGCAGCAGGAGCTGGAAATAGTTTTAAACGAAACAACACGTATTAGCGTTGTTCCTGTGATGTATCTAAACGATCCTTACTCTTCTATCATGTTATTTGACGTTTGGACAGACTCCAGTAACTCTGATGTGAGATAAAAAGTTCTCGGACGCAGCAGGAGCTGGAAATAGTTTTAAACGAAACAACACGCATTAGCGTTGTTCCTGTGATGTATCTAATCGATCCTTACTCATTTATCATGTTATTTGGCGTTTCGATGGACTCCAGTAACTTTGATGTGAGATACGAAGTTCTCGGACGCAGCTGAAGCTGGAAATAGTTTCAAACGAAACAACAGGTATTAGCGTTGTTCCTGTGCTGTATCTAATCGATCCTTACTTATCTATCATGTTATTTGACGTTTCGATGGACTCCAGTAACTCTGATGTGAGCTACGAAGTTTTCGGACGCAGCAGAAGCTGGAAACAGTTTTAAACGAAACAACACGCATTAGCGATGTTCCTGTGATGTATCTAAACGATCCTTACTCATCTATCATGTTATTTGACGTTTGGACGGACTCCAGTAACTCTGATGTGAGATACAAAGTTCTCGGACGCAGCAGAAGCTGGAAATAGTTTTGAACGAAACAACACGTATTAGCGTTGTTCCTGTGATGTATCTAAACGATCCTTACTTATCTAACATGTTATTTGACGTTTGGATGGACTCCAGTAAGTCTGATGTGAGATACAAAGTTTTTGGACGCAGCAGGAGCTGGAAATAGTTTTAAACGAAACAACACGTATTAGCGTTGTTCCTGTGCTGTATCTAATCGATCCTTACTTATCTATCATGTTATTTGACGTTTCGATGGACTCCAGTAACTCTGATGTGAGATACGACGTTTTCGGACGCAGCAGAATCTGGAAATAGTTTTAAACGAAACAACACGTATTAGCGATGTTCCTGTGATGTACCTAAACGATCCTTACTCATCTATCATGTTATTTGACGTTTGGACGGACTCCAGTAACTCTGATGTGAGATACAAAGTTCTCGTACGCAGCAGAAGCTGGAAATAATTTTGAACGAAACAACACGTATTAGCGTTGTTCCTGTGATGTATCTAAACGATCCTTACTTATCTAACATGTTATTTAACGTTTGGATGGACTCCAGTAAGTCTGATGTGAGATACAAAGTTTTTGGACGCAGCAGAAGCTGGAAATAGTTTTAAGCGAAACAACACGTATTAGCGTTGTTCCTGTGATGTATCTAATCGATCCTTACTCATCTATCATGTTATTTGACGATTGGATGGACTCCAGTAGCTCTGATGAGAGATACAAAGATTTCGGACGCAGCAGAAGCTGGAAATAGGTTTGAACGAAACAACACCTATTAGCGTTGTTCCTGTGATGTATCTAAACGATCCTTACTTATCTAACATGTTATTTGACGTTTGGATGGACTCCAGTAAGTCTGATGTGAGATACAAAGTTTTGGGACGCAGCAGGAGCTGGAAATAGTTTTAAACGAAACAACACGTATTAGCGTTGTTCCTGTGATGTATCTAATCGATCCTTACTCATCTATCATGTTATTTGACGTTTGGACGGACTCCAGTAACTCTGATGAGAGATTCAAAGTTCTCGGACGCAGTAGAAGCTGGAAATAGTTTTAAACGAAATAACACGTATTAGCGTTGTTCTTGTGATGTATCTAAACGATCCTTACTTATCTAACATGTTATTTAACGTTTGGATGGACTCCAGTAAGTCTGATGTGAGATACAAAGTTTTTGGACGCAGCAGGAGCTGGAAATAGTTTTAAACGAAACAACACATATTAGCGTTGTTCCTGTGCTGTATCTAATCGATCCTTAGTCATCTATCATGTTATTTGACGTTTGGACGGACTCCAGTAACTCTGATGAGAGATACAAAGTTCTCGGACGCAGTAGAAGCTGGAAATAGTTTTGACCGAAACAACACGCATTAGCGTTGTTCCTGTGATGTATCTAATCGATCCTTACTCATATATCATGTTATTTGACGTTTGGATGTACTCTAGGAACTCTGATGTGAGATACAAAGATATCGGACGCAGCAGAAGCTGGAAATAGTTTTGAACGAAACAACAACTATTAGCGTTGTTCCTGTGATGTATCTAAACGATCCTTACTTATCTAACATGTTATTTGACGTTTGGATGGACTCCAGTAAGTCTGATGTGAGATACAAAGTTTTGGGACGCAGCAGGAGCTGGAAATAGTTTTAAACGAAACAACACGTATTAGCGTTGTTCCTGTGATGTATCTAATCGATCCTTACTCATCTATCATGTTATTTGACGTTTGGATGGGCTCCAGTAACTCTGATGAGAGATACAAAGATTTCGGACGCAGCAGAAGCTGGAAATAGTTTTGAACGAAACAACACCTATTAGCGTTGTTCCTGTGATGTATCTAAACGATCCTTACTTATCTAACATGTTATTTGACGTTTGGATGGACACCAGTATCCCTGATGTGAGATACGAAGTTCTCGGACGCAGCAGAAGCTGGAAATAGTTTTAAACGAAACAACACGTATTAGCGTTGTTCCTGTGATGCATCTAATCGATCCTTACTCATCTATCATGTTATTTGACGTTTGGACGGACTCCAGTAACTCTGATGAGAGATTCAAAGTTCTCGGACGCAGTAGAAGCTGGAAATAGTTTTAAACGAAACAACACGTATTAGCGTTGTTCCTGTGCTGTATCTAATCGATCCTTACTCATATATCATGTTACTTGGCGTTTCGATGGACTCCAGTAGCTCTGATGTGAGATACGACGTTTTCGGACGCAGCAGAAGCTGGAAATAGTTTTAAACGAAACAACACGTATTAGCGTTGTTCCTGTGATGTATCTAATCGATCCTTACTTATCTATCATGTTATTTGACGTTTCGATGCACTCCAGTAACTCTGATGTGAGATACGACGTTTTCGGACGCAGCAGAAGCTGGAAATAGTTTTAAACGAAACAACACGTATTAGCGTTGTTCCTGTGATGTATCTAATCGATCCTTACTTATCTATCATGTTATTTGACGTTTCGATGCACTCCAGTAACTCTGATGTGAGATACGACGTTTTCGGACGCAGCAGAAGCTGGAAATAGTTTTAAACGAAACAACACGTATTAGCGTTGTTCCTGTGATGTATCTAATCGATCCTTACTTATCTATCATGTTATTTGACGTTTGGATGGACTCCAGTAACCCTGACGTGAGATACGATGTTCTCGGACGCAGCAGAAGCTGGAAATAGTTTTAAACGAAACAACACGCATTAGCGTTATTCCTGTGATGTATCTAATCGATCCTTACTCATCTATCATGTTATTTGGCGTTTCGATGGACTCCAGTAACTTAGATGTGAGATACGAAGTTCTCGGACGCAGCAGAAGCTGGAAATAGTTTTGAACGAAACAACACGTATTAGCGTTGTTCCTGTGATGTATCTAATCGATCCTTACTTATCTATCATGTTATTTGACGTTTCGATGGACTCCAGTAACTCTGATGTGAGATACGAAGTTCTCGGACGCAGCTGAAGCTGGAAATAGTTTTAAATGAAACAACACGTATTAGCGTTGTTCCTGTGATGTACCTAATCGATCCTTACTCATCTATCATGTTATTTGACGTTTGGACGGACTCCAGTAACTATGATGAGAGATACAAAGTTCTCGGACGCAGTAGAAGCTGGAAATAGTTTTGAACGAAACAACACGTATTAGCGTTGTTCCTGTGATGCATCTAAACGATCCTTACTTATCTAACATGTTATTTGACGTTTGGATGGACTCCAGTAAGTCTGATGTGAGATACAAAGTTTTTGGACGCAGCAGGAGCTGGAAATAGTTTTAAACGAAACAACACGAATTAGCGTTGTTCCTGTGATGTATCTAAACGATCCTTACTTATCTACCATGTTATTTGACGTTTGGATGGACTCCAGTAAGTCTGATGAGAGATACGAAGATTTCGGACGCAGCAGAAGCTGGAAATAGTTTTGAACGAAACAACACGTATTAGCGTTGTTCCTGTGCTGTATCTAAACGATCCTTACTTATCTATCATGTTATTTGACGTTTGGATGGACTCCAGTAACCCTGACGTGAGATACGATGTTCTCGGACGCAGCAGAAGCTGGAAATAGTTTTAAACGAAACAACACGCATTAGCGTTATTCCTGTGATGTATCTAATAGATCCTTACTCATCTATCATGTTATTTGGCGTTTCGATGGACTCCAGTAACTTAGATGTGAGATACGAAGTTCTCGGACGCAGCTGAAGCTAGAAATAGTTTTAAACGAAACAACACGTATTAGCGTTGTTCCTGTGATGTATCTAATCGATCCTTACTCATCTATCATGTTATTTGACGTTTCGACGGACTCCAGTAACTCTGATGTGAGATACAATGTTATCGGACGCAGCAGAAGCTGGAAATAGTTTTGAACGAAACAACACGTATTAGCGTTGTTCCTGTGCTGTATCTAATCGATCCTTACTTATCTATCATGTTATTTGACGTTTGGATGAACTCCAGTAACTCTAATGTGAGATACGAAATTTTCGGACGCAGCAGAAGCTGGAAATAGTTTTGAACGAAACAACACGTATTAGCGTCGTTCCTGTGATGTATCTAAACGATCCTTACTTATCTAACATGTTATTTGACGTTTGAATGGACTCCAGTAAGTCTGATGTGAGATACAAAGTTTTTGGACGCAGCAGGAGCTGGAAATAGTTTTAAACGAAACAACACGTATTAGCGTTGTTCCTGTGATGTATCTAAACGATCCTTACTCATCTATCATGTTAATTGACGTTTGGACGGACTCCAGTAACTCTGATGTGAGATACAAAGTTCTCGGACGCAGCAGAAGCTGGAAATAATTTTGAACGAAACAACACCTATTAGCGTTGTTCCTGTGATGTATCTAAAGGATCCTTACTTATCTAACATGTTATTTGACGTTTGGATGGACTCCAGTAAGTCTGATGTGAGATAAAAAGTTTTGCGACGCAGCAGGAGCTGGAAATAGTTTTAAACGAAACAACACGTATTAGCGTTGTTCCTGTGCTGTATCTAATCGATCCTTACTTATCTATCATGTTATTTGACGTTTCGATGGACTCCAGTAACTCTGATGTGAGATACGAAGTTTTCGGACGCAGCAGAAGCTGGAAATAGTTTTAAACGATACAACACGTATTAGCGTTGTTCCTGTGATGTATCTAATCGATCCTTACTCATCTATCATGTTAATTGACGTTTGGACGGACTCCAGTAACTCTGATGAGAGATTCAAAGTTCTCGGACGCAGTAGAAGCTGGAAATAGTTTTGAACGAAACAACACGTATTAGCGTTGTTCCTGTGATGTATCTAAACGATCCTTACTTATCTAACATGTTATTTGACGTTTGGATGGACTCCAGTAAGTCTGATGTGAGATACAAAGTTTTTGGACGCAGCAGGAGCTGGAAATAGTTTTAAACGAAACAACACGTATTAGCGTTGTTCCTGTGATGTATCTAAACGATCCTATCCTTACTCTTCTATCATGTTATTTGACGATTGGATGGACTCCAGTAACTCTGATGAGAGATACAAAGATTTCGGACGCAGCAGAAGCTGGAAATAGGTTTGAACGAAACAACACCTATTAGCGTTGTTCCTGTGATGTATCTAAACGATCCTTACTTATCTAACATGTTATTTGACGTTTGGATGGACTCCAGTAAGTCTGATGTGAGATACAAAGTTTTGGGACGCAGCAGGAGCTGGAAATAGTTTTAAACGAAACAACACGTATTAGCGTTGTTCCTGTGATGTATCTAATCGATCCTTACTCATCTATCATGTTATTTGACGTTTGGACGGACTCCAGTAACTCTGATGAGAGATTCAAAGTTCTCGGACGCAGTAGAAGCTGGAAATAGTTTTGAACGAAATAACACGTATTAGCGTTGTTCTTGTGATGTATCTAAACGATCCTTACTTATCTAACATGTTATTTGACGTTTGGATGGACTCCAGTAAGTCTGATGTGAGATACAAAGTTTTTGGACGCAGCAGGAGCTGGAAATAGTTTCAAACGAAACAACACGTATTAGCGTTGTTCCTGTGCTGTATCTAATCGATCCTTACTCATATATCATGTTACTTGGCGTTTCGATGGACTCCAGTAGCTCTGATGTGAGATACGACGTTTTCGGACGCAGCAGAAGCTGGAAATAGTTTTAAACGAAACAACACGCATTAGCGTTGTTCCTGTGCTGTATCTAATCGATCCTTACTCATATATCATGTTATTTGGTGTTTCGATGGACTCCAGTAGCTCTGATGTGAGATACGACGTTTTCGGACGCAGCAGAAACTGGAAATAGTTTTAAACGAAACAACACGCATTAGCGTTGTTCCTGTGATGTATCTAATCGATCCTTACTTATCTATCATGTTATTTGACGTTTGGATGGACTCCAGTAACCCTGACGTGAGATACGATGTTCTCGGACGCAGCAGAAGCTGGAAATAGTTTTAAAAGAAACAACACGCATTAGCGATGTTCCTGTGATGTATCTAAACGATACTTACTCATCTATCATGTTATTTGACGTTTGGACGGACTCCAGTAACTCTGATGTGAGATACAAAGTTCTCGGACGCAGCAGAAGCTGGAAATAATTTTGAACGTAACAACACGTGTTACCGTTGTTCCTGTGATGTATCTAAACGATCCTTACTTATCTAACATGTTATTTAACGTTTGGATGGACTCCAGTAAGTCTGATGTGAGATACAAAGTTTTTGGACGCAGCAGGAGCTGGAAATAGTTTTAAACGAAACAACACATATTAGCGTTGTTCCTGTGCTGTATCTAATCGATCCTTACTTATCTATCATGTTATTTGACGTTTCGATGGACTCCAGTAACTCTGATGTGAGATACGACGTTTTCGGACGCAGCAGAAGCTGGAAATAGTTTTAAACGAAACAACACGTATTAGCGTTGTTCCTGTGATGTATCTAAACGATCCTTACTTATCTAACATGTTATTTGACGTTTGGATGGACTCCAGTAAGTCTGATGTGAGATAAAAAGTTTTGGGACGCAGCAGGAGCTGGAAATAGTTTTAAACGAAACAACACGTATTAGCGTTGTTCCTGTGATGTATCTAATCGATCCTTTCTCATCTATCATGTTATTTGACGTTTGGACGGACTCCAGTAACTCTGATGAGAGATACAAAGTTCTCGGACGCAGTAGAAGCTGGAAATAGTTTTGAACGAAACAACACCTATTAGCGTTGTTCCTGTGATGTATCTAAACGATCCTTACTTATCTAACATGTTATTTGACGTTTGGATGGACTCCAGTAAGTCTGATGTGAGATACAAAGTTTTGGGACGCAGCAGGAGCTGGAAATAGTTTTAAACGAAACAACACGTATTAGCGTTGTTCCTGTGATGTATCTAATCGATCCTTACTCATCTATCATATTATTTGACGTTTGGATGGACTCCAGTAACTCTGATGAGAGATACAAAGATTTCGGACGCAGCAGAAACTGGAAATAGTTTTGAACGAAACAACACGCATTAGCGTTGTTCCTGTGTAGTATCTAATCGATCCTTACTCATCTATCATGTTATTTGGCTTTTCGATGGACTCCAGTAACTCTGATGTGAGATACGAAGTTTTCGGACGCATCAGAAGCTGGAAATAGTTTTAAACGAAACAACACGCATTAGCGATGTTCCTGTGATGTATCTAAACGATCCTTACTCATCTATCATGTTATTTGACGTTTGGACGGACTCCAGTAACTCTGATGAGAGATACAAAGTTCTCGGACGCAGTAGAAGCTGGAAATAGTTTTGACCGAAACAACACGCATTAGCGTTGTTCCTGTGATGTATCTAATCGATCCTTACTCATCTATCATGTTATTTGACGTTTGGAGGTACTCTAGGAACTCTGATGTGAGATACAAAGTTCTCGGACGCAGTAGAAACTGGAAATAGTTTTAAACGAAACAACACGTATTAGCGTTGTTCCTGTGATGTATCTAATCGATCCTTACTCATCTATCATGTTATTTGACGTTTGGATGGACTCCAGTAAGTCTGATGTGAGATACAAAGTTTTTGGACGCAGCAGGAGCTGGAAATAGTTTTAAACGAAACAACACGTATTAGCGTTGTTCCTGTGATGTATCTAAACGATCCTTACTCTTCTATCATGTTATTTGACGTTTGGACAGACTCCAGTAACTCTGATGTGAGATAAAAAGTTCTCGGACGCAGCAGGAGCTGGAAATAGTTTTAAACGAAACAACACGCATTAGCGTTGTTCCTGTGATGTATCTAATCGATCCTTACTCATTTATCATGTTATTTGGCGTTTCGATGGACTCCAGTAACTTTGATGTGAGATACGAAGTTCTCGGACGCAGCTGAAGCTGGAAATAGTTTCAAACGAAACAACAGGTATTAGCGTTGTTCCTGTGCTGTATCTAATCGATCCTTACTTATCTATCATGTTATTTGACGTTTCGATGGACTCCAGTAACTCTGATGTGAGCTACGAAGTTTTCGGACGCAGCAGAAGCTGGAAACAGTTTTAAACGAAACAACACGCATTAGCGATGTTCCTGTGATGTATCTAAACGATCCTTACTCATCTATCATGTTATTTGACGTTTGGACGGACTCCAGTAACTCTGATGTGAGATACAAAGTTCTCGGACGCAGCAGAAGCTGGAAATAGTTTTGAACGAAACAACACGTATTAGCGTTGTTCCTGTGATGTATCTAAACGATCCTTACTTATCTAACATGTTATTTGACGTTTGGATGGACTCCAGTAAGTCTGATGTGAGATACAAAGTTTTTGGACGCAGCAGGAGCTGGAAATAGTTTTAAACGAAACAACACGTATTAGCGTTGTTCCTGTGCTGTATCTAATCGATCCTTACTTATCTATCATGTTATTTGACGTTTCGATGGACTCCAGTAACTCTGATGTGAGATACGACGTTTTCGGACGCAGCAGAATCTGGAAATAGTTTTAAACGAAACAACACGTATTAGCGATGTTCCTGTGATGTATCTAAACGATCCTTACTTATCTAACATGTTATTTAACGTTTGGATGGACTCCAGTAAGTCTGATGTGAGATACAAAGTTTTTGGACGCAGCAGAAGCTGGAAATAGTTTTAAACGAAACAACACGTATTAGCGTTGTTCCTGTGATGTATCTAAACGATCCTTACTTATCTAACATGTTATTTAACGTTTGGATGGACTCCAGTAAGTCTGATGTGAGATACAAAGTTTTGGGACGCAGCAGGAGCTGGAAATAGTTTTAAACGAAACAACACGTATTAGCGTTGTTCCTGTGATGTATCTAATCGATCCTTACTCATCTATCATGTTATTTGACGTTTGGACGGACTCCAGTAACTCTGATGTGAGATACAAAGTTCTCGTACGCAGCAGAAGCTGGAAATAATTTTGAACGAAACAACACGTATTAGCGTTGTTCCTGTGATGTATCTAAACGATCCTTACTTATCTAACATGTTATTTAACGTTTGGATGGACTCCAGTAAGTCTGATGTGAGATACAAAGTTTTTGGACGCAGCAGAAGCTGGAAATAGTTTTAAACGAAACAACACGTATTAGCGTTGTTCCTGTGATGTATCTAATCGATCCTTACTCATCTATCATGTTATTTGACGATTGGATGGACTCCAGTAGCTCTGATGAGAGATACAAAGATTTCGGACGCAGCAGAAGCTGGAAATAGGTTTGAACGAAACAACACCTATTAGCGTTGTTCCTGTGATGTATCTAAACGATCCTTACTTATCTAACATGTTATTTGACGTTTGGATGGACTCCAGTAAGTCTGATGTGAGATACAAAGTTTTGGGACGCAGCAGGAGCTGGAAATAGTTTTAAACGAAACAACACGTATTAGCGTTGTTCCTGTGATGTATCTAATCGATCCTTACTCATCTATCATGTTATTTGACGTTTGGACGGACTCCAGTAACTCTGATGAGAGATTCAAAGTTCTCGGACGCAGTAGAAGCTGGAAATAGTTTTAAACGAAATAACACGTATTAGCGTTGTTCTTGTGATGTATCTAAACGATCCTTACTTATCTAACATGTTATTTGACGTTTGGATGGACTCCAGTAAGTCTGATGTGAGATACAAAGATTTTGGACGCAGCAGGAGCTGGAAATAGTTTCAAACGAAACAACACGTATTAGCGTTGTTCCTGTGCTGTATCTAATCGATCCTTACTCATATATCATGTTACTTGGCGTTTCGATGGACTCCAGTAGCTCTGATGTGAGATACGACGTTTTCGGACGCAGCAGAAACTGGAAAAAGTTTTAAACGAAACAACACGCATTAGCGTTGTTCCTGTGATGTATCTAATCGATCCTTACTTATCTATCATGTTATTTGACGTTTGGATGGACTCCAGTAACCCTGACGTGAGATACGATGTTCTCGGACGCAGCAGAAGCTGGAAATAATTTTAAAAGAAACAACACGCATTAGCGATGTTCCTGTGATGTATCTAAACGATACTTACTCATCTATCATGTTATTTGACGTTTGGACGGACTCCAGTAACTCTGATGTGAGATACAAAGTTCTCGGACGCAGCAGAAGCTGGAAATAATTTTGAACGTAACAACACGTGTTACCGTTGTTCCTGTGATGTATCTAAACGATCCTTACTTATCTAACATGTTATTTAACGTTTGGATGGACTCCAGTAAGTCTGATGTGAGATACAAAGTTTTTGGACGCAGCAGGAGCTGGAAATAGTTTTAAACGAAACAACACATATTAGCGTTGTTCCTGTGCTGTATCTAATCGATCCTTACTTATCTATCATGTTATTTGACGTTTGGATGGACTCCAGTAAGTCTGATGTGAGATACAAAGTTTTGGGACGCAGCAGGAGCTGGAAATAGTTTTAAACGAAACAACACGTATTAGCGTTGTTCCTGTGATGTATCTAATCGATCCTTTCTCATCTATCATGTTATTTGACGTTTGGACGGACTCCAGTAACTCTGATGAGAGATACAAAGTTCTCGGACGCAGTAGAAGCTGGAAATAGTTTTGAACGAAACAACACCTATTAGCGTTGTTCCTGTGATGTATCTAAACGATCCTTACTTATCTAACATGTTATTTGACGTTTGGATGGACTCCAGTAAGTCTGATGTGAGATACAATGTTTTGGGACGCAGCAATAGCTGGAAATAGTTTTAAACGAAACAACACGTATTAGCGTTGTTCCTGTGATGTATCTAATCGATCCTTACTCATCTATCATATTATTTGACGTTTTGATGGACTCCAGTAACTCTGATGAGAGATACAAAGATTTCGGACGCAGCAGAAACTGGAAATAGTTTTGAACGAAACAACACGCATTAGCGTTGTTCCTGTGTAGTATCTAATCGATCCTTTCTCATCTATCATGTTATTTGACGTTTGGACGGACTCCAGTAACTCTGATGAGAGATATAAAGATTTCGGACGCAGCAGAAGCTGGAAATAGTTTTGAACGAAACAACACCTATTAGCGTTGTTCCTGTGATGTATCTAAACGATCCTTACTTATCTAACATGTTATTTGACGTTTGGATGGACTCCAGTAAGTCTGATGTGAGATACAAAGTTTTTGGACGCAGCAGGAGCTGGAAATAGTTTTAAACGAAACAACACGTATTAGCGTTGTTAATGTGCTGTATCTAATCGATCCTAACTCATATATCATGTTATTTGGCGTTTCGATGGACTCCAGTAGCTCTGATGTGAGATACGACGTTTTCGGACGCAGCAGAAGCTGGAAATAGTTTTAAACGAAACAACACGCATTAGCGTTGTTCCTGTGATGTATCTAATCGATCCTTACTCATCTATCATGCTATTTGGCGTTTCGATGGACTCCAGTAACTTTGATGTGAGATACGAAGTTCTCGGACGCAGCTGAAGCTGGAAATAGTTTTAAACGAAACAACATGTATTAGCGTTGTTCCTGTGCTGTATCTAATCGATCCTTACTTATCTATCATGTTATTTGACGTTTGGATGGACTCCAGTAACTCTAATGTGAGATACGAAATTTTCGGACGCAGCAGAAGCTGGAAATAGTTTTAAACGAAACAACACCTATTAGCGATGTTCCTGTGATGTATCTAATCGATCCTTACTCATCTATCATGTTATTTTACGTTTGGATGGACTCCAGTATCTCTGATGAGAGATACAAAGATTTCGGACGCAGCAGAAGCTGGAAATAGTTTTGAACGAAACAACACCTATTAGCGATGTTCCTGTGATGTATCTAATCGATCCTTACTCATCTATCATGTTATTTTACGTTTGGATGGACTTCAGTAACTCTGATGTGAGATACAATGTTTTTGGACGCAGCAGAAGCTGGAAATAGTTTTGAACGAAACAACACGTATTAGCGTTGTTCCTGTGATGTATCTAATCGATCCTTACTCATCTATAATGTTATTTGGCGTTTCGATAGACTCCAGTAACTTTGATGTGAGATACGAAGTTCTCGGACGCAGCTGAAGCTGGAAATAATTTTAAATGAAACAACACGTATTAGCGTTGTTCCTGTGATGTGTCTAATCGATCCTTACTCATCTATCATGTTATTTGGCGTTTCGATGGACTCCAGTAGCTCTGATGTGAGATACGACGTTTTCGGACGCAGCAGAAGCTGGAAATAGTTTTAAACGAAACAACACGCATTAGCGTTGTTCCTGTGCTGTATCTAATCGATCCTTACTCATCTATCATGTTATTTGGCGTTTCGATGGACTCCAGTAGCTCTGATGTGAGATACGACGTTTTCGGACGCAGCAGAAGCTGGAAATAGTTTTAAACGAAACAACACGCATTAGCGTTGTTCCTGTGATGTATCTAATCTATCCTTACTCATCTATCATGTCATTAGGCGTTTCGATGGACTCCAGTAACTTTGATGTGAGATACGAAGTTCTCGGACGCAGCTGAAGCTGGAAATAGTTTTAAATGTAACAACACGTATTAGCGTTGTTCCTGTGATGTATCTAATCGATCCTTACTCATCTATCATGTTATTTGGCGTTTCGATGGACTCCAGTAACTCTGATGTGAGATACGACGTTTTCGGACGCAGCAGAAGCTGGAAATAGTTTTAAACGAAACAACACGCATTAGCGTTGTTCCTGTGATGTATCTAATCGATCCTTACTCATCTATCATGTTATTTGGCGTTTCGATGGACTCCAGTAGCTCTGATGTGAGATACGACGTTTTCGGACGCAGCAGAAGCTGGAAATAGTTTTAAACGAAACAACACGCATTAGCGTTGTTCCTGTGATGTATCTAATCGATCCTTACTTATCTATCATGTTATTTGACGTTTGGATGGACAGCAGTAACCCTGATGTGAGATACGAAGTTCTCGGACGCAGCAGAAGCTGGAAATAGTTTTAAAAGAAACAACACGTATTAGCGTTGTTCCTGTGATATATCTAATCGATCCTTACTCATCTATCATGTTATTTGACGTTTGGACGGACTCCAGTAACTCTGATGAGAGATTCAAAGTTCTCGGACGCAGCAGAAGCTGGAAATAGTTTTGAACGAAACAACACGTATTAGCGTTGTTCCTGTGATGTATCTAATCGATCCTTACTTATCTATCATGTTATTTGACGTTTCGATGGACTCCAGTAACTCTGATGTGAGATACGAAGTTCTCGGACGCAGCTGAAGCTGGAAATAGTTTTAAATGAAACAACACGTATTAGCGTTGTTCCTGTGTAACGTACCTAATCGATCCTTACTCATCTATCATGTTATTTGACGTTTGGACGGACTCCAGTAACTATGATGTGAGATACAAAGTTCTCGGACGCAGTAGAAGCTGGAAATAGTTTTGAACGAAACAACACGTATTAGCGTTGTTCCTGTGATGCATCTAAACGATCCTTACTTATCTAACATGTTATTTGACGTTTGGATGGACTCCAGTAAGTCTGATGTGAGATACAAAGTTTTTGGACGCAGCAGGAGCTGGAAATAGTTTTAAACGAAACAACACGAATTAGCGTTGTTCCTGTGATGTATCTAAACGATCCTTACTTATCTACCATGTTATTTGACGTTTGGATGGACTCCAGTAAGTCTGATGAGAGATACAAAGATTTCGGACGCAGCAGAAGCTGGAAATAGTTTTGAACGAAACAACACGTATTAGCGTTGTTCTTGTGCTGTATCTAATCGATCCTTACTTATCTATCATGTTATTTGACGTTTGGATGGACTCCAGTAACCCTGACGTGAGATACGATGTTCTCGGACGCAGCAGAAGCTGGAAATAGTTTTAAACGAAACAACACGCATTAGCGTTATTCCTGTGATGTATCTAATCGATCCTTACTCATCTATCATGTTATTTGGCGTTTCGATGGACTCCAGTAACTTAGATGTGAGATACGAAGTTCTCGGACGCAGCAGAAGCTGGAAATAGTTTTGAACGAAACAACACGTATTAGCGTTGTTCCTGTGATGTATCTAATCGATCCTTACTTATCTATCATGTTATTTGACGTTTCGATGGACTCCAGTAACTCTGATGTGAGATACGAATTTCTCGGACGCAGCTGAAGCTGGAAATAGTTTTAAATGAAACAACACGTATTAGCGTTGTTCCTGTGATGTACCTAATCGATCCTTACTCATCTATCATGTTATTTGACGTTTGGACGGACTCCAGTAACTATGATGAGAGATACAAAGTTCTCGGACGCAGTAGAAGCTGGAAATAGTTTTGAACGAAACAACACGTATTAGCGTTGTTCCTGTGATGCATCTAAACGATCCTTACTTATCTAACATGTTATTTGACGTTTGGATGGACTCCAGTAAGTCTGATGTGAGATACAAAGTTTTTGGACGCAGCAGGAGCTGGAAATAGTTTTAAACGAAACAACACGAATTAGCGTTGTTCCTGTGATGTATCTAAACGATCCTTACTTATCTACCATGTTATTTGACGTTTGGATGGACTCCAGTAAGTCTGATGAGAGATACAAAGATTTCGGACGCAGCAGAAGCTGGAAATAGTTTTGAACGAAACAACACGTATTAGCGTTGTTCCTGTGCTGTATCTAATCGATCCTTACTTATCTATCATGTTATTTGACGTTTGGATGAACTCCAGTAACTCTAATGTGAGATACGAAATTTTCGGACGCAGCAGAAGCTGGAAATAGTTTTGAACGAAACAACACGTATTAGCGTCGTTCCTGAGATGTATCTAAACGATCCTTACTTATCTAACATGTTATTTGACGTTTGGATGGACTCCAGTAAGTCTGATGTGAGATACAAAGTTTTTGGACGCAGCAGGAGCTGGAAATAGTTTTAAACGAAACAACACGTATTAGCGTTGTTCCTGTGATGTATCTAAACGATAATTACTCATCTATCATGTTAATTGACGTTTGGACGGACTCCAGTAACTCTGATGTGAGATACAAAGTTCTCGGACGCAGCAGAAGCTGGAAATAATTTTGAACGAAACAACACCTATTAGCGTTGTTCCTGTGATGTATCTAAAGGATCCTTACTTATCTAACATGTTATTTGACGTTTGGATGGACTCCAGTAAGTCTGATGTGAGATAAAAAGTTTTGCGACGCAGCAGGAGCTGGAAATAGTTTTAAACGAAACAACACGTATTAGCGTTGTTCCTGTGCTGTATCTAATCGATCCTTACTTATCTATCATGTTATTTGACGTTTCGATGGACTCCAGTAACTCTGATGTGAGATACGAAGTTTTCGGACGCAGCAGAAGCTGGAAATAGTTTAAAACGATACAACACGTATTAGCGTTGTTCCTGTGATGTATCTAATCGATCCTTACTCATCTATCATGTTAATTGACGTTTGGACGGACTCCAGTAACTCTGATGAGAGATTCAAAGTTCTCGGACGCAGTAGAAGCTGGAAATAGTTTTGAACGAAACAACACGTATTAGCGTTGTTCCTGTGATGTATCTAAACGATCCTTACTTATCTAACATGTTATTTGACGTTTGGATGGACTCCAGTAAGTCTGATGTGAGATACAAAGTTCTTGGACGCAGCAGGAGCTGGAAATAGTTTTAAACGAAACAACACGTATTAGCGTTGTTCCTGTGATGTATCTAAACGATCTTTACTCTTCTATCATGTTATTTGACGTTTGGACAGACTCCAGTAACTCTGATGTGAGATACAAAGTTCTCGGACGCAGCAGGAGCTGGAAATAGTTTTAAACGAAACAACACGCATTAGCGTTGTTCCTGTGATGTATCTAATCGATCCTTACTCATTTATCATGTTATTTGGCGTTTCGATGGACTCCAGTAACTTTGATGTGAGATACGAAGTTCTCGGACGCAGCTGAAGCTGGAAATAGTTTCAAACGAAACAACAGGTATTAGCGTTGTTCCTGTGCTGTATCTAATCGATCCTTACTTATCTATCATGTTATTTGACGTTTCGATGGACTCCAGTAACTCTGATGTGAGCTACGAAGTTTTCGGACGCAGCAGAAGCTGGAAATAGTTTTAAACGAAACAACACGCATTAGCGATGTTCCTGTGATGTATCTAAACGATCCTTACTCATCTATCATGTTATTTGACGTTTGGACGGACTCCAGTAACTCTGATGTGAGATACAAAGTTCTCGGACGCAGCAGAAGCTGGAAATAGTTTTGAACGAAACAACACGTATTAGCGTTGTTCCTGTGATGTATCTAAACGATCCTTACTTATCTAACATGTTATTTGACGTTTGGATGGACTCCAGTAAGTCTGATGTGAGATACAAAGTTTTTGGACGCAGCAGGAGCTGGAAATAGTTTTAAACGAAACAACACGTATTAGCGTTGTTCCTGTGCTGTATCTAATCGATCCTTACTTATCTATCATGTTATTTGACGTTTCGATGGACTCCAGTAACTCTGATGTGAGATACGACGTTTTCGGACGCAGCAGAATCTGGAAATAGTTTTGAACGAAACAACACGTATTAGCGTTGTTCCTGTGATGTATCTAAACGATCCTTACTTATCTAACATGTTATTTAACGTTTGGATGGACTCCAGTAAATCTGATGTGAGATACAAAGTTTTTGGACGCAGCAGAAGCTGGAAATAGTTTTAAACGAAACAACACGTATTAGCGTTGTTCCTGTGATGTATCTAATCGATCCTTACTCATCTATCATGTTATTTGACGATTGGATGGACTCCAGTAACTCTGATGAGAGATACAAAGATTTCGGACGCAGCAGAAGCTGGAAATAGGTTTGAACGAAACAACACCTATTAGCGTTGTTCCTGTGATGTATCTAAACGATCCTTACTTATCTAACATGTTATTTGACGTTTGGATGGACTCCAGTAAGTCTGATGTGAGATACAAAGTTTTGGGACGCAGCAGGAGCTGGAAATAGTTTTAAACGAAACAACACGTATTAGCGTTGTTCCTGTGATGTATCTAATCGATCCTTACTCATCTATCATGTTATTTGACGTTTGGACGGACTCCAGTAACTCTGATGAGAGATTCAAAGTTCTCGGACGCAGTAGAAGCTGGAAATAGTTTTGAACGAAATAACACGTATTAGCGTTGTTCTTGTGATGTATCTAAACGATCCTTACTTATCTAACATGTTATTTGACGTTTGGATGGACTCCAGTAAGTCTGATGTGAGATACAAAGTTTTTGGACGCAGCAGGAGCTGGAAATAGTTTCAAACGAAACAACACGTATTAGCGTTGTTCCTGTGCTGTATCTAATCGATCCTTACTCATATATCATGTTACTTGGCGTTTCGATGGACTCCAGTAGCTCTGATGTGAGATACGACGTTTTCGGACGCAGCAGAAGCTGGAAATAGTTTTAAACGAAACAACACGCATTAGCGTTGTTCCTGTGCTGTATCTAATCGATCCTTACTCATATATCATGTTATTTGGTGTTTCGATGGACTCCAGTAGCTCTGATGTGAGATACGACGTTTTCGGACGCAGCAGAAACTGGAAATAGTTTTAAACGAAACAACACGCATTAGCGTTGTTCCTGTGATGTATCTAATCGATCCTTACTTATCTATCATGTTATTTGACGTTTGGATGGACTCCAGTAACCCTGACGTGAGATACGATGTTCTCGGACGCAGCAGAAGCTGGAAATAGTTTTAAAAGAAACAACACGCATTAGCGATGTTCCTGTGATGTATCTAAACGATACTTACTCATCTATCATGTTATTTGACGTTTGGACGGACTCCAGTAACTCTGATGTGAGATACAAAGTTCTCGGACGCAGCAGAAGCTGGAAATAATTTTGAACGTAACAACACGTGTTACCGTTGTTCCTGTGATGTATCTAATCGATCCTTACTTATCTATCATGTTATTTGACGTTTCGATGGACTCCAGTAACTCTGATGTGAGATACGAAGTTCTCGGACGCAGCTGAAGCTGGAAATAGTTTTGAACGAAACAACACGTATTAGCGTTGTTCCTGTGATGCATCTAAACGATCCTTACTTATCTAACATGTTATTTGACGTTTGGATGGACTCCAGTAAGTCTGATGTGAGATACAAAGTTTTTGGACGCAGCAGGAGCTGGAAATAGTTTTAAACGAAACAACACGAATTAGCGTTGTTCCTGTGATGTATCTAAACGATCCTTACTTATCTACCATGTTATTTGACGTTTGGATGGACTCCAGTAAGTCTGATGAGAGATACAAAGATTTCGGACGCAGCAGAAGCTGGAAATAGTTTTGAACGAAACAACACGTATTAGCGTTGTTCCTGTGCTGTATCTAATCGATCCTTACTTATCTATCATGTTATTTGACGTTTGGATGGACTCCAGTAACCCTGACGTGAGATACGATGTTCTCGGACGCAGCAGAAGCTGGAAATAGTTTTAAACGAAACAACACGCATTAACGTTATTCCTGTGATGTATCTAATCGATCCTTACTCATCTATCATGTTATTTGGCGTTTCGATGGACTCCAGTAACTTAGATGTGAGATACGAAGTTCTCGGACGCAGGAGAAGCTGGAAATAGTTTTGAACGAAACAACACGTATTAGCGTTGTTCCTGTGATGTATCTAATCGATCCTTACTTATCTATCATGTTATTTGACGTTTCGATGGACTCCAGTAACTCTGATGTGAGATACGAAGTTCTCGGACGCAGCTGAAGCTGGAAATAGTTTTAAATGAAACAACACGTATTAGCGTTGTTCCTGTGATGTACCTAATCGATCCTTACTCATCTATCATGTTATTTGACGTTTGGACGGACTCCAGTAACTATGATGAGAGATACAAAGTTCTCGGACGCAGTAGAAGCTGGAAATAGTTTTGAACGAAACAACACGTATTAGCGTTGTTCCTGTGATGCATCTAAACGATCCTTACTTATCTAACATGTTATTTGACGTTTGGATGGACTCCAGTAAGTCTGATGTGAGATACAAAGTTTTTGGACGCAGCAGGAGCTGGAAATAGTTTTAAACGAAACAACACGAATTAGCGTTGTTCCTGTGATGTATCTAAACGATCCTCACTTATCTACCATGTTATTTGACGTTTGGATGGACTCCAGTAAGTCTGATGAGAGATACAAAGATTTCGGACGCAGCAGAAGCTGGAAATAGTTTTGAACGAAACAACACGTATTAGCGTTGTTCCTGTGCTGTATATAATCGATCCTTACTTATCTATTATGTTATTTGACGTTTGGATGGACTCCAGTAACCCTGACGTGAGATACGATGTTCTCGGACGCAGCAGAAGCTGGAAATAGTTTTAAACGAAACAACACGCATTAGCGTTATTCCTGTGATGTATCTAATCGATCCTTACTCATCTATCATGTTATTTGGCGTTTCGATGGACTCCAGTAACTTAGATGTGAGATACGAAGTTCTCGGACGCAGCTGAATCTAGAAATAGTTTTAAACGAAACAACACGTATTAGCGTTGTTCCTGTGATGTATCTAATCGATCCTTACTCATCTATCATGTTATTTGACGTTTGGACGGACTCCAGTAACTCTGATGTGAGATACAAAGTTCTCGGACGCAGCAGGAGCTGGAAATAGTTTTAAACGAAACAACACGCATTAGCGTTGTTCCTGTGATGTATCTAATCGATCCTTACTCATTTATCATGTTATTTGGCGTTTCGATGGACTCCAGTAACTTTGATGTGAGATACGAAGTTCTCGGACGCAGCTGAAGCTGGAAATAGTTTCAAACGAAACAACAGGTATTAGCGTTGTTCCTGTGCTGTATCTAATCGATCCTTACTTATCTATCATGTTATTTGACGTTTCGATGGACTCCAGTAACTCTGATGTGAGCTACGAAGTTTTCGGACGCAGCAGAAGCTGGAAATAGTTTTAAACGAAACAACACGCATTAGCGATGTTCCTGTGATGTATCTAAACGATCCTTACTCATCTATCATGTTATTTGACGTTTGGACGGACTCCAGTAACCCTGACGTGAGATACGATGTTCTCGGACGCAGCAGAAGCTGGAAATAGTTTTAAAAGAAACAACACGCATTAGCGATGTTCCTGTGATGTATCTAAACGATACTTACTCATCTATCATGTTATTTGACGTTTGGACGGACTCCAGTAACTCTGATGTGAGATACAAAGTTCTCGGACGCAGCAGAAGCTGGAAATAATTTTGAACGTAACAACACGTGTTACCGTTGTTCCTGTGATGTATCTAATCGATCCTTACTTATCTATCATGTTATTTGACGTTTCGATGGACTCCAGTAACTCTGATGTGAGATACGAAGTTCTCGGACGCAGCTGAAGCTGGAAATAGTTTTGAACGAAACAACACGTATTAGCGTTGTTCCTGTGATGCATCTAAACGATCCTTACTTATCTAACATGTTATTTGACGTTTGGATGGACTCCAGTAAGTCTGATGTGAGATACAAAGTTTTTGGACGCAGCAGGAGCTGGAAATAGTTTTAAACGAAACAACACGAATTAGCGTTGTTCCTGTGATGTATCTAAACGATCCTTACTTATCTACCATGTTATTTGACGTTTGGATGGACTCCAGTAAGTCTGATGAGAGATACAAAGATTTCGGACGCAGCAGAAGCTGGAAATAGTTTTGAACGAAACAACACGTATTAGCGTTGTTCCTGTGCTGTATCTAATCGATCCTTACTTATCTATCATGTTATTTGACGTTTGGATGGACTCCAGTAACCCTGACGTGAGATACGATGTTCTCGGACGCAGCAGAAGCTGGAAATAGTTTTAAACGAAACAACACGCATTAACGTTATTCCTGTGATGTATCTAATCGATCCTTACTCATCTATCATGTTATTTGGCGTTTCGATGGACTCCAGTAACTTAGATGTGAGATACGAAGTTCTCGGACGCAGCAGAAGCTGGAAATAGTTTTGAACGAAACAACACGTATTAGCGTTGTTCCTGTGATGTATCTAATCGATCCTTACTTATCTATCATGTTATTTGACGTTTCGATGGACTCCAGTAACTCTGATGTGAGCTACGAAGTTTTCGGACGCAGCAGAAGCTGGAAATAGTTTTAAACGAAACAACACGCATTAGCGATGTTCCTGTGATGTATCTAAACGATCCTTACTCATCTAACATGTTATTTGACGTTTGGATGGACTCCAGTAAGTCTGATGTGAGATACAAAGTTTTTGGACGCAGCAGGAGCTGGAAATAGTTTTAAACGAAACAACACGAATTAGCGTTGTTCCTGTGATGTATCTAAACGATCCTCACTTATCTACCATGTTATTTGACGTTTGGATGGACTCCAGTAAGTCTGATGAGAGATACAAAGATTTCGGACGCAGCAGAAGCTGGAAATAGTTTTGAACGAAACAACACGTATTAGCGTTGTTCCTGTGCTGTATATAATCGATCCTTACTTATCTATTATGTTATTTGACGTTTGGATGGACTCCAGTAACCCTGACGTGAGATACGATGTTCTCGGACGCAGCAGAAGCTGGAAATAGTTTTAAACGAAACAACACGCATTAGCGTTATTCCTGTGATGTATCTAATCGATCCTTACTCATCTATCATGTTATTTGGCGTTTCGATGGACTCCAGTAACTTAGATGTGAGATACGAAGTTCTCGGACGCAGCTGAATCTAGAAATAGTTTTAAACGAAACAACACGTATTAGCGTTGTTCCTGTGATGTATCTAATCGATCCTTACTCATCTATCATGTTATTTGACGTTTGGACGGACTCCAGTAACTCTGATGTGAGATACAAAGTTCTCGGACGCAGCAGGAGCTGGAAATAGTTTTAAACGAAACAACACGCATTAGCGTTGTTCCTGTGATGTATCTAATCGATCCTTACTCATTTATCATGTTATTTGGCGTTTCGATGGACTCCAGTAACTTTGATGTGAGATACGAAGTTCTCGGACGCAGCTGAAGCTGGAAATAGTTTCAAACGAAACAACAGGTATTAGCGTTGTTCCTGTGCTGTATCTAATCGATCCTTACTTATCTATCATGTTATTTGACGTTTCGATGGACTCCAGTAACTCTGATGTGAGCTACGAAGTTTTCGGACGCAGCAGAAGCTGGAAATAGTTTTAAACGAAACAACACGCATTAGCGATGTTCCTGTGATGTATCTAAACGATCCTTACTCATCTATCATGTTATTTGACGTTTGGACGGACTCCAGTAACCCTGACGTGAGATACGATGTTCTCGGACGCAGCAGAAGCTGGAAATAGTTTTAAAAGAAACAACACGCATTAGCGATGTTCCTGTGATGTATCTAAACGATACTTACTCATCTATCATGTTATTTGACGTTTGGACGGACTCCAGTAACTCTGATGTGAGATACAAAGTTCTCGGACGCAGCAGAAGCTGGAAATAATTTTGAACGTAACAACACGTGTTACCGTTGTTCCTGTGATGTATCTAATCGATCCTTACTTATC
This sequence comes from Prosopocoilus inquinatus, assembly GCA_036172665.1. NCBI lineage: Eukaryota > Metazoa > Arthropoda > Insecta > Coleoptera > Lucanidae > Prosopocoilus > Prosopocoilus inquinatus. Next base: position 44,495,472 of record CM069871.1, on the reverse strand, counting down.
TATCATGTTATTTGACGTTTCGATGGACTCCAGTAACTCTGATGTGAGATACGAAGTTCTCGGACGCAGCTGAAGCTGGAAATAGTTTTGAACGAAACAACACGTATTAGCGTTGTTCCTGTGATGCATCTAAACGATCCTTACTTATCTAACATGTTATTTGACGTTTGGATGGACTCCAGTAAGTCTGATGTGAGATACAAAGTTTTTGGACGCAGCAGGAGCTGGAAATAGTTTTAAACGAAACAACACGAATTAGCGTTGTTCCTGTGATGTATCTAAACGATCCTTACTTATCTACCATGTTATTTGACGTTTGGATGGACTCCAGTAAGTCTGATGAGAGATACAAAGATTTCGGACGCAGCAGAAGCTGGAAATAGTTTTGAACGAAACAACACGTATTAGCGTTGTTCCTGTGCTGTATCTAATCGATCCTTACTTATCTATCATGTTATTTGACGTTTGGATGGACTCCAGTAACCCTGACGTGAGATACGATGTTCTCGGACGCAGCAGAAGCTGGAAATAGTTTTAAACGAAACAACACGCATTAACGTTATTCCTGTGATGTATCTAATCGATCCTTACTCATCTATCATGTTATTTGGCGTTTCGATGGACTCCAGTAACTTAGATGTGAGATACGAAGTTCTCGGACGCAGCAGAAGCTGGAAATAGTTTTGAACGAAACAACACGTATTAGCGTTGTTCCTGTGATGTATCTAATCGATCCTTACTTATCTATCATGTTATTTGACGTTTCGATGGACTCCAGTAACTCTGATGTGAGATACGAAGTTCTCGGACGCAGCTGAAGCTGGAAATAGTTTTAAATGAAACAACACGTATTAGCGTTGTTCCTGTGATGTACCTAATCGATCCTTACTCATCTATCATGTTATTTGACGTTTGGACGGACTCCAGTAACTATGATGAGAGATACAAAGTTCTCGGACGCAGTAGAAGCTGGAAATAGTTTTGAACGAAACAACACGTATTAGCGTTGTTCCTGTGATGCATCTAAACGATCCTTACTTATCTAACATGTTATTTGACGTTTGGATGGACTCCAGTAAGTCTGATGTGAGATACAAAGTTTTTGGACGCAGCAGGAGCTGGAAATAGTTTTAAACGAAACAACACGAATTAGCGTTGTTCCTGTGATGTATCTAAACGATCCTCACTTATCTACCATGTTATTTGACGTTTGGATGGACTCCAGTAAGTCTGATGAGAGATACAAAGATTTCGGACGCAGCAGAAGCTGGAAATAGTTTTGAACGAAACAACACGTATTAGCGTTGTTCCTGTGCTGTATATAATCGATCCTTACTTATCTATTATGTTATTTGACGTTTGGATGGACTCCAGTAACCCTGACGTGAGATACGATGTTCTCGGACGCAGCAGAAGCTGGAAATAGTTTTAAACGAAACAACACGCATTAGCGTTATTCCTGTGATGTATCTAATCGATCCTTACTCATCTATCATGTTATTTGGCGTTTCGATGGACTCCAGTAACTTAGATGTGAGATACGAAGTTCTCGGACGCAGCTGAATCTAGAAATAGTTTTAAACGAAACAACACGTATTAGCGTTGTTCCTGTGATGTATCTAATCGATCCTTACTCATCTATCATGTTATTTGACGTTTGGACGGACTCCAGTAACTCTGATGTGAGATACAAAGTTCTCGGACGCAGCAGGAGCTGGAAATAGTTTTAAACGAAACAACACGCATTAGCGTTGTTCCTGTGATGTATCTAATCGATCCTTACTCATTTATCATGTTATTTGGCGTTTCGATGGACTCCAGTAACTTTGATGTGAGATACGAAGTTCTCGGACGCAGCTGAAGCTGGAAATAGTTTCAAACGAAACAACAGGTATTAGCGTTGTTCCTGTGCTGTATCTAATCGATCCTTACTTATCTATCATGTTATTTGACGTTTCGATGGACTCCAGTAACTCTGATGTGAGCTACGAAGTTTTCGGACGCAGCAGAAGCTGGAAATAGTTTTAAACGAAACAACACGCATTAGCGATGTTCCTGTGATGTATCTAAACGATCCTTACTCATCTATCATGTTATTTGACGTTTGGACGGACTCCAGTAACTCTGATGTGAGATACAAAGTTCTCGGACGCAGCAGAAGCTGGAAATAGTTTTGAACGAAACAACACGTATTAGCGTTGTTCCTGTGATGTATCTAAACGATCCTTACTTATCTAACATGTTATTTGACGTTTGGATGGACTCCAGTAAGTCTGATGTGAGATACAAAGTTTTTGGACGCAGCAGGAGCTGGAAATAGTTTTAAACGAAACAACACGTATTAGCGTTGTTCCTGTGCTGTATCTAATCGATCCTTACTTATCTATCATGTTATTTGACGTTTCGATGGACTCCAGTAACTCTGATGTGAGATACGACGTTTTCGGACGCAGCAGAATCTGGAAATAGTTTTAAACGAAACAACACGTATTAGCGATGTTCCTGTGATGTACCTAAACGATCCTTACTCATCTATCATGTTATTTGACGTTTGGACGGACTCCAGTAACTCTGATGAGAGATTCAAAGTTCTCGGACGCAGCAGAAGCTGGAAATAGTTTTGAACGAAACAACACGTATTAGCGTTGTTCCTGTGATGTATCTAATCGATCCTTACTTATCTATCATGTTATTTGACGTTTCGATGGACTCCAGTAACTCTGATGTGAGATACGAAGTTCTCGGACGCAGCTGAAGCTGGAAATAGTTTTAAATGAAACAACACGTATTAGCGTTGTTCCTGTGTAACGTACCTAATCGATCCTTACTCATCTATCATGTTATTTGACGTTTGGACGGACTCCAGTAACTATGATGAGAGATACAAAGTTCTCGGACGCAGTAGAAGCTGGAAATAGTTTTGAACGAAACAACACGTATTAGCGTTGTTCCTGTGATGCATCTAAACGATCCTTACTTATCTAACATGTTATTTGACGTTTGGATGGACTCCAGTAAGTCTGATGTGAGATACAAAGTTTTTGGACGCAGCAGGAGCTGGAAATAGTTTTAAACGAAACAACACATATTAGCGTTGTTCCTGTGCTGTATCTAATCGATCCTTACTTATCTATCATGTTATTTGACGTTTCGATGGACTCCAGTAACTCTGATGTGAGATACGACGTTTTCGGACGCAGCTGAAGCTGGAAATAGTTTCAAACGAAACAACAGGTATTAGCGTTGTTCCTGTGATGTATCTAATCGACCCTTACTCATCTATCATGTTATTTGACGTTTGGATGGGCTCCAGTAACTCTGATGAGAGATACAAAGATTTCGGACGCAGCAGAAGCTGGAAATAGTTTTGAACGAAACAACACGTATTAGCGTTGTTCCTGTGATGTATCTAAACGATCCTTACTTATCTAACATGTTATTTGACGTTTGGATGGACTCCAGTAAGTCTGATGTAAGATACAAAGTTTTGGGACGCAGCAGGAGCTGGAAATAGTTTTAAACGAAACAACACGTATTAGCGTTGTTCCTGTGATGTATCTAATCGATCCTTTCTCATCTATCATGTTATTTGACGTTTGGACGGACTCCAGTAACTCTGATGAGAGATACAAAGTTCTCGGACGCAGTAGAAGCTGGAAATAGTTTTGAACGAAACAACACCTATTAGCGTTGTTCCTGTGATGTATCTAAACGATCCTTACTTATCTAACATGTTATTTGACGTTTGGATGGACTCCAGTAAGTCTGATGTGAGATACAAAGTTTTGGGACGCAGCAGGAGCTGGAAATAGTTTTAAACGAAACAACACGTATTAGCGTTGTTCCTGTGATGTATCTAATCGATCCTTACTCATCTATCATATTATTTGACGTTTGGATGGACTCCAGTAACTCTGATGAGAGATACAAAGATTTCGGACGCAGCAGAAACTGGAAATAGTTTTGAACGAAACAACACGCATTAGCGTTGTTCCTGTGTAGTATCTAATCGATCCTTACTTATCTATCATGTTATTTGGCTTTTCGATGGACTCCAGTAACTCTGATGTGAGATAAGAAGTTTTCGGACGCATCAGAAGCTGGAAATAGTTTTAAACGAAACAACACGCATTAGCGATGTTCCTGTGATGTATCTAAACGATCCTTACTCATCTATCATGTTATTTGACGTTTGGACGGACTCCAGTAACTCTGATGAGAGATACAAAGTTCTCGGACGCAGTAGAAGCTGGAAATAGTTTTGACCGAAACAACACGCATTAGCGTTGTTCCTGTGATGTATCTAATCGATCCTTACTCATCTATCATGTTATTTGACGTTTGGATGTACTCTAGGAACTCTGATGTGAGATACAAAGATATCGGACGCAGCAGAAGCTGGAAATAGTTTTGAACGAAACAACACCTATTAGCGTTGTTCCTGTGATGTATCTAAACGATCCTTACTTATCTAACATGTTATTTGACGTTTGGATGGACTCCAGTAAGTCTGATGTGAGATACAAAGTTTTGGGACGCAGCAGGAGCTGGAAATAGTTTTAAACGAAACAACAAGTATTAGCGTTGTTCCTGTGATGTATCTAATCGATCCTTACTCATCTATCATGTTATTTGACGTTTGGATGGACTCCAGTGACTCTGATGAGAGATATAAAGATTTCGGACGCAGCAGAAGCTGGAAATAGTTTTGAACGAAACAACACCTATTAGCGTTGTTCCTGTGATGTATCTAAACGATCCTTACTTATCTAACATGTTATTTGACGTTTGGATGGACTCCAGTAAGTCTGATGTGAGATACAAAGTTTTTGGACGCAGCAGGAGCTGGAAATAGTTTTAAACGAAACAACACGTATTAGCGTTGTTCCTGTGCTGTATCTAATCGATCCTTACTTATCTATCATGTTATTTGACGTTTCGATGGACTCCAGTAACTCTGATGTGAGATACGACGTTTTCGGACGCAGCAGAATCTGGAAATAGTTTTAAACGAAACAACACGTATTAGCGATGTTCCTGTGATGTACCTAAACGATCCTTACTCATCTATCATGTTATTTGACGTTTGGACGGACTCCAGTAACTCTGATGAGAGATTCAAAGTTCTCGGACGCAGCAGAAGCTGGAAATAGTTTTGAACGAAACAACACGTATTAGCGTTGTTCCTGTGATGTATCTAATCGATCCTTACTTATCTATCATGTTATTTGACGTTTCGATGGACTCCAGTAACTCTGATGTGAGATACGAAGTTCTCGGACGCAGCTGAAGCTGGAAATAGTTTTAAATGAAACAACACGTATTAGCGTTGTTCCTGTGTAACGTACCTAATCGATCCTTACTCATCTATCATGTTATTTGACGTTTGGACGGACTCCAGTAACTATGATGAGAGATACAAAGTTCTCGGACGCAGTAGAAGCTGGAAATAGTTTTGAACGAAACAACACGTATTAGCGTTGTTCCTGTGATGCATCTAAACGATCCTTACTTATCTAACATGTTATTTGACGTTTGGATGGACTCCAGTAAGTCTGATGTGAGATACAAAGTTTTTGGACGCAGCAGGAGCTGGAAATAGTTTTAAACGAAACAACACATATTAGCGTTGTTCCTGTGCTGTATCTAATCGATCCTTACTTATCTATCATGTTATTTGACGTTTCGATGGACTCCAGTAACTCTGATGTGAGATACGACGTTTTCGGACGCAGCTGAAGCTGGAAATAGTTTCAAACGAAACAACAGGTATTAGCGTTGTTCCTGTGATGTATCTAATCGACCCTTACTCATCTATCATGTTATTTGACGTTTGGATGGGCTCCAGTAACTCTGATGAGAGATACAAAGATTTCGGACGCAGCAGAAGCTGGAAATAGTTTTGAACGAAACAACACGTATTAGCGTTGTTCCTGTGATGTATCTAAACGATCCTTACTTATCTAACATGTTATTTGACGTTTGGATGGACTCCAGTAAGTCTGATGTGAGATACAAAGTTTTGGGACGCAGCAGGAGCTGGAAATAGTTTTAAACGAAACAACACGTATTAGCGTTGTTCCTGTGATGTATCTAATCGATCCTTTCTCATCTATCATGTTATTTGACGTTTGGACGGACTCCAGTAACTCTGATGAGAGATACAAAGTTCTCGGACGCAGTAGAAGCTGGAAATAGTTTTGAACGAAACAACACCTATTAGCGTTGTTCCTGTGATGTATCTAAACGATCCTTACTTATCTAACATGTTATTTGACGTTTGGATGGACTCCAGTAAGTCTGATGTGAGATACAAAGTTTTGGGACGCAGCAGGAGCTGGAAATAGTTTTAAACGAAACAACACGTATTAGCGTTGTTCCTGTGATGTATCTAATCGATCCTTACTCATCTATCATATTATTTGACGTTTGGATGGACTCCAGTAACTCTGATGAGAGATACAAAGATTTCGGACGCAGCAGAAACTGGAAATAGTTTTGAACGAAACAACACGCATTAGCGTTGTTCCTGTGTAGTATCTAATCGATCCTTACTCATCTATCATGTTATTTGGCTTTTCGATGGACTCCAGTAACTCTGATGTGAGATAAGAAGTTTTCGGACGCATCAGAAGCTGGAAATAGTTTTAAACGAAACAACACGCATTAGCGATGTTCCTGTGATGTATCTAAACGATCCTTACTCATCTATCATGTTATTTGACGTTTGGACGGACTCCAGTAACTCTGATGAGAGATACAAAGTTCTCGGACGCAGTAGAATCTGGAAATAGTTTTGACCGAAACAACACGCATTAGCGTTGTTCCTGTGATGTATCTAATCGATCCTTACTCATCTATCATGTTATTTGACGTTTGGATGTACTCTAGGAACTCTGATGTGAGATACAAAGATATCGGACGCAGCAGAAGCTGGAAATAGTTTTGAACGAAACAACACCTATTAGCGTTGTTCCTGTGATGTATCTAAACGATCCTTACTTATCTAACATGTTATTTGACGTTTGGATGGACTCCAGTAAGTCTGATGTGAGATACAAAGTTTTGGGACGCAGCAGGAGCTGGAAATAGTTTTAAACGAAACAACAAGTATTAGCGTTGTTCCTGTGATGTATCTAATCGATCCTTACTCATCTATCATGTTATTTGACGTTTGGATGGACTCCAGTGACTCTGATGAGAGATATAAAGATTTCGGACGCAGCAGAAGCTGGAAATAGTTTTGAACGAAACAACACCTATTAGCGTTGTTCCTGTGATGTATCTAAACGATCCTTACTTATCTAACATGTTATTTGACGTTTGGATGGACTCCAGTAAGTCTGATGTGAGATACAAAGTTTTTGGACGCAGCAGGAGCTGGAAATAGTTTTAAACGAAACAACACGTATTAGCGTTGTTCCTGTGATGTATCTAAACGATCCTTACTCTTCTATCATGTTATTTGACGTTTGGACAGACTCCAGTAACTCTGATGTGAGATACAAAGTTCTCGGACGCAGCAGGAGCTGGAAATAGTTTTAAACGAAACAACACGCATTAGCGTTGTTCCTGTGATGTATCTAATCGATCCTTACTCATTTATCATGTTATTTGGCGTTTCGATGGACTCCAGTAACTTTGATGTGAGATACGAAGTTCTCGGACGCAGCTGAAGCTGGAAATAGTTTCAAACGAAACAACAGGTATTAGCGTTGTTCCTGTGCTGTATCTAATCGATCCTTACTTATCTATCATGTTATTTGACGTTTCGATGGACTCCAGTAACTCTGATGTGAGCTACGAAGTTTTCGGACGCAGCAGAAGCTGGAAATAGTTTTAAACGAAACAACACGCATTAGCGATGTTCCTGTGATGTATCTAAACGATCCTTACTCATCTATCATGTTATTTGACGTTTGGACGGACTCCAGTAACTCTGATGTGAGATACAAAGTTCTCGGACGCAGCAGAAGCTGGAAATAGTTTTGAACGAAACAACACGTATTAGCGTTGTTCCTGTGATGTATCTAAACGATCCTTACTTATCTAACATGTTATTTGACGTTTGGATGGACTCCAGTAAGTCTGATGAGAGATACAAAGTTTTTGGACGCAGCAGGAGCTGGAAATAGTTTTAAACGAAACAACACGTATTAGCGTTGTTCCTGTGCTGTATCTAATCGATCCTTACTTATCTATCATGTTATTTGACGTTTCGATGGACTCCAGTAACTCTGATGTGAGATACGACGTTTTCGGACGCAGCAGAATCTGGAAATAGTTTTAAACGAAACAACACGTATTAGCGATGTTCCTGTGATGTACCTAAACGATCCTTACTCATCTATCATGTTATTTGACGTTTGGACGGACTCCAGTAACTCTGATGTGAGATACAAAGTTCTCGTACGCAGCAGAAGCTGGAAATAATTTTGAACGAAACAACACGTATTAGCGTTGTTCCTGTGATGTATCTAAACGATCCTTACTTATCTAACATGTTATTTAACGTTTGGATGGACTCCAGTAAGTCTGATGTGAGATACAAAGTTTTTGGACGCAGCAGAAGCTGGAAATAGTTTTAAACGAAACAACACGTATTAGCGTTGTTCCTGTGATGTATCTAATCGATCCTTACTCATCTATCATGTTATTTGACGATTGGATGGACTCCAGTAACTCTGATGAGAGATACAAAGATTTCGGACGCAGCAGAAGCTGGAAATAGGTTTGAACGAAACAACACCTATTAGCGTTGTTCCTGTGATGTATCTAAACGATCCTTACTTATCTAACATGTTATTTGACGTTTGGATGGACTCCAGTAAGTCTGATGTGAGATACAAAGTTTTGGGACGCAGCAGGAGCTGGAAATAGTTTTAAACGAAACAACACGTATTAGCGTTGTTCCTGTGATGTATCTAATCGATCCTTACTCATCTATCATGTTATTTGACGTTTGGACGGACTCCAGTAACTCTGATGAGAGATTCAAAGTTCTCGGACGCAGTAGAAGCTGGAAATAGTTTTGAACGAAATAACACGTATTAGCGTTGTTCTTGTGATGTATCTAAACGATCCTTACTTATCTAACATGTTATTTGACGGTTGGATGGACTCCAGTAAGTCTGATGTGAGATACAAAGTTTTTGGACGCAGCAGGAGCTGGAAATAGTTTCAAACGAAACAACACGTATTAGCGTTGTTCCTGTGCTGTATCTAATCGATCCTTACTCATATATCATGTTACTTGGCGTTTCGATGGACTCCAGTAGCTCTGATGTGAGATACGACGTTTTCGGACGCAGCAGAAGCTGGAAATAGTTTTAAACGAAACAACACGCATTAGCGTTGTTCCTGTGCTGTATCTAATCGATCCTTACTCATATATCATGTTATTTGGTGTTTCGATGGACTCCAGTAGCTCTGATGTGAGATACGACGTTTTCGGACGCAGCAGAAACTGGAAATAGTTTTAAACGAAACAACACGCATTAGCGTTGTTCCTGTGATGTATCTAATCGATCCTTACTTATCTATCATGTTATTTGACGTTTGGATGGACTCCAGTAACCCTGACGTGAGATACGATGTTCTCGGACGCAGCAGAAGCTGGAAATAGTTTTAAAAGAAACAACACGCATTAGCGATGTTCCTGTGATGTATCTAAACGATACTTACTCATCTATCATGTTACTTGACGTTTGGACGGACTCCAGTAACTCTGATGTGAGATACAAAGTTCTCGGACGCAGCAGAAGCTGGAAATAATTTTGAACGTAACAACACGTGTTACCGTTGTTCCTGTGATGTATCTAAACGATCCTTACTTATCTAACATGTTATTTAACGTTTGGATGGGCTCCAGTAAGTCTGATGTGAGATACAAAGTTTTTGGACGCAGCAGGAGCTGGAAATAGTTTTAAACGAAACAACACATATTAGCGTTGTTCCTGTGCTGTATCTAATCGATCCTTACTTATCTATCATGTTATTTGACGTTTCGATGGACTCCAGTAACTCTGATTTGAGATACGACGTTTTCGGACGCAGCAGAAGCTGGAAATAGTTTTAAACGAAACAACACGTATTAGCGTTGTTCCTGTGATGTATCTAAACGATCCTTACTTATCTAACATGTTATTTGACGTTTGGATGGACTCCAGTAAGTCTGATGTGAGATACAAAGTTTTGGGACGCATCAGGAGCTGGAAATAGTTTTAAACGAAACAACACGTATTAGCGTTGTTCCTGTGACGTATCTAATCGATCCTTTCTCATCTATCATGTTATTTGACGTTTGGACGGACTCCAGTAACTCTGATGAGAGATACAAAGTTCTCGGACGCAGTAGAAGCTGGAAATAGTTTTGAACGAAACAACACCTATTAGCGTTGTTCCTGTGATGTATCTAAACGATCCTTACTTATCTAACATGTTATTTGACGTTTGGATGGACTCCAGTAAGTCTGATGTGAGATACAAAGTTTTGGGACGCAGCAGGAGCTGGAAATAGTTTTAAACGAAACAACACGTATTAGCGTTGTTCCTGTGATGTATCTAATCGATCCTTACTCATCTATCATATTATTTGACGTTTGGATGGACTCCAGTAACTCTGATGAGAGATACAAAGATTTCGGACGCAGCAGAAACTGGAAATAGTTTTGAACGAAACAACACGCATTAGCGTTGTTCCTGTGTAGTATCTAATCGATCCTTACTCATCTATCATGTTATTTGGCTTTTCGATGGACTCCAGTAACTCTGATGTGAGATACGAAGTTTTCGGACGCATCAGAAGCTGGAAATAGTTTTAAACGAAACAACACGCATTAGCGATGTTCCTGTGATGTATCTAAACGATCCTTACTCATCTATCATGTTATTTGACGTTTGGACGGACTCCAGTAACTCTGATGAGAGATACAAAGTTCTCGGACGCAGTAGAAGCTGGAAATAGTTTTGACCGAAACAACACGCATTAGCGTTGTTCCTGTGATGTATCTAATCGATCCTTACTCATCTATCATGTTATTTGACGTTTGGATGTACTCTAGGAACTCTGATGTGAGATACAAAGATATCGGACGCAGCAGAAGCTGGAAATAGTTTTGAACGAAACAACACCTATTAGCGTTGTTCCTGTGCTGTATCTAAACGATCCTTACTTATCTAACATGTTATTTGACGTTTGGATGGACTCCAGTAAGTCTGATGTGAGATACAAAGTTTTGGGACGCAGCAGGAGCTGGAAATAGTTTTAAACGAAACAACACGTATTAGCGTTGTTCCTGTGATGTATCTAATCGATCCTTACTCATCTATCATGTTATTTGGCGTTTCGATGGACTCCAGTAGCTCTGATGTGAGATACGACGTTTTCGGACGCAGCAGAAGCTGGAAATAGTTTTAAACGAAACAACACGCATTAGCGTTGTTCCTGTGATGTATCTAATCGATCCTTACTCATCTATCATGCTATTTGGCGTTTCGATGGACTCCAGTAACTTTGATGTGAGATACGAAGTTCTCGGACGCAGCTGAAGCTGGAAATAGTTTTAAACGAAACAACACGTATTAGCGTTGTTCCTGTGCTGTATCTAATCGATCCTTACTTATCTATCATGTTATTTGACGTTTGGATGGACTCCAGTAACTCTAATGTGAGATACGAAATTTTCGGAAGCAGCAGAAGCTGGAAATAGTTTTAAACGAAACAACACCTATTAGCGATGTTCCTGTGATGTATCTAATCGATCCTTACTCATCTATCATGTTATTTTACGTTTGGATGGACTCCAGTATCTCTGATGAGAGATACAAAGATTTCGGACGCAGCAGAAGCTGGAAATAGTTTTGAACTAAACAACACCTATTAGCGATGTTCCTGTGATGTATCTAATCGATCCTTACTCATCTATCATGTTATTTTACGTTTGGATGGACTTCAGTAGCTCTGATGTGAGATACAATGTTTTTGGACGCAGCAGAAGCTGGAAATAGTTTTGAACGAAACAACACGTATTAGCGTTGTTCCTGTGATGTATCTAATCGATACTTACTCATCTATAATGTTATTTGGCGTTTCGATAGACTCCAGTAACTTTGATGTGAGATACGAAGTTCTCGGACGCAGCTGAAGCTGGAAATAATTTTAAATGAAACAACACGTATTAGCGTTGTTCCTGTGATGTATCTAATCGATCCTTACTCATCTATCATGTTATTTGGCGTTTCGATGGACTCCAGTAGCTCTGATGTGAGATACGACGTTTTCGGACGCAGCAGAAGCTGGAAATAGTTTTAAACGAAACAACACGCATTAGCGTTGTTCCTGTGATGTATCTAATCGATCCTTACTTATCTAACATGTTATTTGACGTTTGGATGGACTCCAGTAAGTCTGATGTGAGATACAAAGTTTTTGGACGCAGCAGGAGCTGGAAATAGTTTTAAACGAAACAACACGAATTAGCGTTGTTCCTGTGATGTATCTAAACGATCCTTACTTATCTATCATGTTATTTGGCTTTTCGATGGACTCCAGTAACTCTGATGTGAGATACGAAGTTTTCGGACGCATCAGAAGCTGGAAATAGTTTTAAACGAAACAACACGCATTAGCGATGTTCCTGTGATGTATCTAAACGATCCTTACTCATCTATCATGTTATTTGACGTTTGGACGGACTCCAGTAACTCTGATGAGAGATACAAAGTTCTCGGACGCAGTAGAAGCTGGAAATAGTTTTGACCGAAACAACACGCATTAGCGTTGTTCCTGTGATGTATCTAATCGATGCTTACTCATCTATCATGTTATTTGACGTTTGGATGTACTCTAGGAACTCTGATGTGAGATACAAAGATATCGGACGCAGCAGAAGCTGGAAATAGTTTTGAACGAAACAACACCTATTAGCGTTGTTCCTGTGATGTATCTAAACGATCCTTACTTATCTAACATGTTATTTGACGTTTGGATGGACTCCAGTAAGTCTGATGTGAGATACAAAGTTTTGGGACGCAGCAGGAGCTGGAAATAGTTTTAAACGAAACAACACGTATTAGCGTTGTTCCTGTGATGTATCTAATCGATCCTTACTCATCTATCATGTTATTTGACGTTTGGACGGACTCCAGTAACTCTGATGAGAGATTCAAATTTCTCGGACGCAGTAGAAGCTGGAAATAGTTTTGAACGAAACAACACGTATTAGCGTTGTTCCTGTGTTGTATCTAAACGATCCTTACTTATCTAACATGTTATTTAACGTTTGGATGGACTCCAGTAAGTCTGATGTGAGATACAAAGTTTTTGGACGCAGCAGGAGCTGGAAATAGTTTTAAACGAAACAACACATATTAGCGTTGTTCCTGTGCTGTATCTAATCGATCCTTACTTATCTATCATGTTATTTGACGTTTGGACGGACTCCAGTAACTCTGATGAGAGATTCAAATTTCTCGGACGCAGTAGAAGCTGGAAATAGTTTTGAACGAAACAACACGTATTAGCGTTGTTCCTGTGATGTATCTAAACGATCCTTACTTATCTAACATGTTATTTAACGTTTGGATGGACTCCAGTAAGTCTGATGTGAGATACAAAGTTTTTGGACGCAGCAGGAGCTGGAAATAGTTTTAAACGAAACAACACATATTAGCGTTGTTCCTGTGCTGTATCTAATCGATCCTTAGTCATCTATCATGTTATTTGACGTTTGGACGGACTCCAGTAACTCTGATGAGAGATACAAAGTTCTCGGACGCAGTAGAAGCTGGAAATAGTTTTGACCGAAACAACACGCATTAGCGTTGTTCCTGTGATGTATCTAATCGATCCTTACTCATATATCATGTTATTTGACGTTTGGATGTACTCTAGGAACTCTGATGTGAGATACAAAGATATCGGACGCAGCAGAAGCTGGAAATAGTTTTGAACGAAACAACAACTATTAGCGTTGTTCCTGTGATGTATCTAAACGATCCTTACTTATCTAACATGTTATTTGACGTTTGGATGGACTCCAGTAAGTCTGATGTGAGATACAAAGTTTTGGGACGCAGCAGGAGCTGGAAATAGTTTTAAACGAAACAACACGTATTAGCGTTGTTCCTGTGATGTATCTAATCGATCCTTACTCATCTATCATGTTATTTGACGTTTGGATGGGCTCCAGTAACTCTGATGAGAGATACAAAGATTTCGGACGCAGCAGAAGCTGGAAATAGTTTTGAACGAAACAACACCTATTAGCGTTGTTCCTGTGATGTATCTAAACGATCCTTACTTATCTAACATGTTATTTGACGTTTGGATGGACACCAGTATCCCTGATGTGAGATACGAAGTTCTCGGACGCAGCAGAAGCTGGAAATAGTTTTAAACGAAACAACACTTATTAGCGTTGTTCCTGTGATGTATCTAATCGATCCTTACTCATCTATCATGTTATTTGACGTTTGGACGGACTCCAGTAACTCTGATGAGAGATTCAAAGTTCTCGGACGCAGTAGAAGCTGGAAATAGTTTTAAACGAAACAACACGTATTAGCGTTGTTCCTGTGCTGTATCTAATCGATCCTTACTCATATATCATGTTACTTGGCGTTTCGATGGACTCCAGTAGCTCTGATGTGAGATACGACGTTTTCGGACGCAGCAGAAGCTGGAAATAGTTTTAAACGAAACAACACGTATTAGCGTTGTTCCTGTGATGTATCTAATCGATCCTTACTTATCTATCATGTTATTTGACGTTTCGATGCACTCCAGTAACTCTGATGTGAGATACGACGTTTTCGGACGCAGCAGAAGCTGGAAATAGTTTTAAACGAAACAACACGTATTAGCGTTGTTCCTGTGATGTATCTAATCGATCCTTACTTATCTATCATGTTATTTGACGTTTCGATGCACTCCAGTAACTCTGATGTGAGATACGACGTTTTCGGACGCAGCAGAAGCTGGAAATAGTTTTAAACGAAACAACACGTATTAGCGTTGTTCCTGTGATGTATCTAATCGATCCTTACTCATCTATCATGTTATTTGACGTTTGGATGGGCTCCAGTAACTCTGATGAGAGATACAAAGATTTCGGACGCAGCAGAAGCTGGAAATAGTTTTGAACGAAACAACACGTATTAGCGTTGTTCCTGTGCTGTATCTAATCGATCCTTACTTATCTATCATTTTATTTGACGTTTGGATGGACTCCAGTAACCCTGACGTGAGATACGATGTTCTCGGACGCAGCAGAAGCTGGAAATAGTTTTAAACGAAACAACACGCATTAGCGTTATTCCTGTGATGTATCTAATCGATCCTTACTCATCTATCATGTTATTTGGCGTTTCGATGGACTCCAGTAACTTAGATGTGAGATACGAAGTTCTCGGACGCAGCAGAAGCTGGAAATAGTTTTGAACGAAACAACACGTATTAGCGTTGTTCCTGTGATGTATCTAATCGATCCTTATCTATCATGTTATTTGACGTTTCGATGGACTCCAGTAACTCTGATGTGAGATACGAAGTTCTCGGACGCAGCTGAAGCTGGAAATAGTTTTAAATGAAACAACACGTATTAGCGTTGTTCCTGTGATGTACCTAATCGATCCTTACTCATCTATCATGTTATTTGACGTTTGGACGGACTCCAGTAACTATGATGAGAGATACAAAGTTCTCGGACGCAGTAGAAGCTGGAAATAGTTTTGAACGAAACAACACGTATTAGCGTTGTTCCTGTGATGCATCTAAACGATCCTTACTTATCTAACATGTTATTTGACGTTTGGATGGACTCCAGTAAGTCTGATGTGAGATACAAAGTTTTTGGACGCAGCAGGAGCTGGAAATAGTTTTAAACGAAACAACACGAATTAGCGTTGTTCCTGTGATGTATCTAAACGATCCTTACTTATCTACCATGTTATTTGACGTTTGGATGGACTCCAGTAAGTCTGATGAGAGATACGAAGATTTCGGACGCAGCAGAAGCTGGAAATAGTTTTGAACGAAACAACACGTATTAGCGTTGTTCCTGTGCTGTATCTAATCGATCCTTACTTATCTATCATGTTATTTGACGTTTGGATGGACTCCAGTAACCCTGACGTGAGATACGATGTTCTCGGACGCAGCAGAAGCTGGAAATAGTTTTAAACGAAACAACACGCATTAGCGTTATTCCTGTGATGTATCTAATCGATCCTTACTCATCTATCATGTTATTTGGCGTTTCGATGGACTCCAGTAACTTAGATGTGAGATACGAAGTTCTCGGACGCAGCTGAAGCTAGAAATAGTTTTAAACGAAACAACACGTATTAGCGTTGTTCCTGTGATGTATCTAATCGATCCTTACTCATCTATCATGTTATTTGACGTTTCGACGGACTCCAGTAACTCTGATGTGAGATACAATGTTATCGGACGCAGCAGAAGCTGGAAATAGTTTTGAACGAAACAACACGTATTAGCGTTGTTCCTGTGCTGTATCTAATCGATCCTTACTTATCTATCATGTTATTTGACGTTTGGATGAACTCCAGTAACTCTAATGTGAGATACGAAATTTTCGGACGCAGCAGAAGCTGGAAATAGTTTTGAACGAAACAACACGTATTAGCGTCGTTCCTGTGATGTATCTAAACGATCCTTACTTATCTAACATGTTATTTGACGTTTGAATGGACTCCAGTAAGTCTGATGTGAGATACAAAGTTTTTGGACGCAGCAGGAGCTGGAAATAGTATTGAACGAAACAACACGTATTAGCGTCGTTCCTGTGATGTATCTAAACGATCCTTACTTATCTAACATGTTATTTGACGTTTGGACGGACTCCAGTAACTCTGATGTGAGATACAAAGTTCTCGGACGCAGCAGAAGCTGGAAATAATTTTGAACGAAACAACACCTATTAGCGTTGTTCCTGTGATGTATCTAAAGGATCCTTACTTATCTAACATGTTATTTGACGTTTGGATGGACTCCAGTAAGTCTGATGTGAGATAAAAAGTTTTGCGACGCAGCAGGAGCTGGAAATAGTTTTAAACGAAACAACACGTATTAGCGTTGTTCCTGTGCTGTATCTAATCGATCCTTACTTATCTATCATGTTATTTGACGTTTCGATGGACTCCAGTAACTCTGATGTGAGATACGAAGTTTTCGGACGCAGCAGAAGCTGGAAATAGTTTTAAACGATACAACACGTATTAGCGTTGTTCCTGTGATGTATCTAATCGATCCTTACTCATCTATCATGTTAATTGACGTTTGGACGGACTCCAGTAACTCTGATGAGAGATTCAAAGTTCTCGGACGCAGTAGAAGCTGGAAATAGTTTTGAACGAAACAACACGTATTAGCGTTGTTCCTGTGATGTATCTAAACGATCCTTACTTATCTAACATGTTATTTGACGTTTGGATGGACTCCAGTAAGTCTGATGTGAGATACAAAGTTTTTGGACGCAGCAGGAGCTGGAAATAGTTTTAAACGAAACAACACGTATTAGCGTTGTTCCTGTGATGTATCTAAACGATCCTTACTCTTCTATCATGTTATTTGAAGTTTGGACAGACTCCAGTAACTCTGATGTGAGATACAAAGTTCTCGGACGCAGCAGGAGCTGGAAATAGTTTTAAACGAAACAACACGCATTAGCGTTGTTATCTTACTTATCTAACATGTTATATGACGTTTGGATGGACTCCAGTAAGTCTGATGTGAGATACAAAGTTTTGGGACGCAGCAGGAGCTGGAAATAGTTTTAAACGAAACAACACGTATTAGCGTTTTTCCTGTGATGTATCTAATCGATCCTTACTCATCTATCATGTTATTTGACGTTTGGATGGGCTCCAGTAACTCTGATGAAAGATTCAAAGTTCTCGGACGCAGTAGAAGCTGGAAATAGTTTTAAACGAAACAACACGTATTAGCGTTGTTCCTGTGCTGTATCTAATCGATCCTTACTTATCTATCATGTTATTTGACGTTTGGATGAACTCCAGTAACTCTAATGTGAGATACGAAATTTTCGGACGCAGCAGAAGATGGAAATAGTTTTGAACGAAACAACACGTATTAGCGTCGTTCCTGAGATGTATCTAAACGATCCTTACTTATCTAACATGTTATTTGACGTTTGGATGGACTCCAGTAAGTCTGATGTGAGATACAAAGTTTTTGGACGCAGCAGGAGCTGGAAATAGTTTTAAACGAAACAACACGTATTAGCGTTGTTCCTGTGATGTATCTAAACGATCCTTACTCATCTATCATGTTAATTGACGTTTGGACGGACTCCAGTAACTCTGATGTGAGATACAAAGTTCTCGGACGCAGCAGAAGCTGGAAATAATTTTGAACGAAACAACACCTATTAGCGTTGTTCCTGTGATGTATCTAAAGGATCCTTACTAATCTAACATGTTATTTGACGTTTGGATGGACTCCAGTAAGTCTGATGTGAGATAAAAAGTTTTGCGACGCAGCAGGAGCTGGAAATAGTTTTAAACGAAACAACACGTATTAGCGTTGTTCCTGTGCTGTATCTAATCGATCCTTACTTATCTATCATGTTATTTGACGTTTCGATGGACTCCAGTAACTCTGATGTGAGATACGAAGTTTTCGGACGCAGCAGAAGCTGGAAATAGTTTTGAACGAAACAACACGTATTAGCGTTGTTCCTGTGATGTATCTAAACGATCCTTACTTATCTAACATGTTATTTGACGTTTGGATGGACTCCAGTAAGTCTGATGTGAGATACAAAGTTTTTGGACGCAGCAGGAGCTGGAAATAGTTTTAAACGAAACAACACGTATTAGCGTTGTTCCTGTGATGTATCTAAACGATCCTTACTCTTCTATCATGTTATTTGACGTTTGGACAGACTCCAGTAACTCTGATGTGAGATACAAAGTTCTCGGACGCAGCAGGAGCTGGAAATAGTTTTAAACGAAACAACACGCATTAGCGTTGTTCCTGTGATGTATCTAATCGATCCTTACTCATTTATCATGTTATTTGGCGTTTCGATGGACTCCAGTAACTTTGATGTGAGATACGAAGTTCTCGGACGCAGCTGAAGCTGGAAATAGTTTCAAACGGAACAACAGGTATTAGCGTTGTTCCTGTGCTGTATCTAATCGATCCTTACTTATCTATCATGTTATTTGACGTTTCGATGGACTCCAGTAACTCTGATGTGAGCTACGAAGTTTTCGGACGCAGCAGAAGCTGGAAATAGTTTTAAACGAAACAACACGCATTAGCGATGTTCCTGTGATGTATCTAAACGATCCTTACTCATCTATCATGTTATTTGACGTTTGGACGGACTCCAGTAACTCTGATGTGAGATACAAAGTTCTCGGACGCAGCAGAAGCTGGAAATAGTTTTGAAAGAAACAACACGTATTAGCGTTGTTCCTGTGATGTATCTAAACGATCCTTACTTATCTAACATGTTATTTGACGTTTGGATGGACTCCAGTAAGTCTGATGTGAGATACAAAGTTTTTGGACGCAGCAGGAGCTGGAAATAGTTTTAAACGAAACAACACGTATTAGCGTTGTTCCTGTGCTGTATCTAATCGATCCTTACTTATCTATCATGTTATTTGACGTTTCGATGGACTCCAGTAACTCTGATGTGAGATACGACGTTTTCGGACGCAGCAGAATCTGGAAATAGTTTTAAACGAAACAACACGTATTAGCGATGTTCCTGTGATGTACCTAAACGATCCTTACTCATCTATCATGTTATTTGACGTTTTGACGGACTCCAGTAACTCTGATGTGAGATACAAAGTTCTCGTACGCAGCAGAAGCTGGAAATAATTTTGAACGAAACAACACGTATTAGCGTTGTTCCTGTGATGTATCTAAACGATCCTTACTTATCTAACATGTTATTTAACGTTTGGATGGACTCCAGTAAGTCTGATGTGAGATACAAAGTTTTTGGACGCAGCAGAAGCTGGAAATAGTTTTAAACGAAACAACACGTATTAGCGTTGTTCCTGTGATGTATCTAATCGATCCTTACTCATCTATCATGTTATTTGACGATTGGATGGACTCCAGTAACTCTGATGAGAGATACAAAGATTTCGGACGCAGCAGAAGCTGGAAATAGGTTTGAACGAAACAACACCTATTAGCGTTGTTCCTGTGATGTATCTAAACGATCCTTACTTATCTAACATGTTATTTGACGTTTGGATGGACTCCAGTAAGTCTGATGTGAGATACAAAGTTTTGGGACGCAGCAGGAGCTGGAAATAGTTTTAAACGAAACAACACGTATTAGCGTTGTTCCTGTGATGTATCTAATCGATCCTTACTCATCTATCATGTTATTTGACGTTTGGACGGACTCCAGTAACTCTGATGAGAGATTCAAAGTTCTCGGACGCAGTAGAAGCTGGAAATAGTTTTGAACGAAATAACACGTATTAGCGTTGTTCTTGTGATGTATCTAAACGATCCTTACTTATCTAACATGTTATTTGACGTTTGGATGGACTCCAGTAAGTCTGATGTGAGATACAAAGTTTTTGGACGCAGCAGGAGCTGGAAATAGTTTCAAACGAAACAACACGTATTAGCGTTGTTCCTGTGCTGTATCTAATCGATCCTTACTCATATATCATGTTAATTGGCGTTTCGATGGACTCCAGTAGCTCTGATGTGAGATACGACGTTTTCGGACGCAGCAGAAGCTGGAAATAGTTTTAAACGAAACAACACGCATTAGCGTTGTTCCTGTGCTGTATCTAATCGATCCTTACTCATATATCATGTTATTTGGTGTTTCGATGGACTCCAGTAGCTCTGATGTGAGATACGACGTTTTCGGACGCAGCAGAAACTGGAAATAGTTTTAAACGAAACAACACGCATTAGCGTTGTTCCTGTGATGTATCTAATCGATCCTTACTTATCTATCATGTTATTTGACGTTTGGATGGACTCCAGTAACCCTGACGTGAGATACGATGTTCTCGGACGCAGCAGAAGCTGGAAATAGTTTTAAAAGAAACAACACGCATTAGCGATGTTCCTGTGATGTATCTAAACGATACTTACCCATCTATCATGTTATTTGACGTTTGGACGGACTCCAGTAACTCTGATGTGAGATACAAAGTTCTCGGACGCAGCAGAAGCTGGAAATAATTTTGAACGTAACAACACGTGTTACCGTTGTTCCTGTGATGTATCTAAACGATCCTTACTTATCTAACATGTTATTTAACGTTTGGATGGACTCCCGTAAGTCTGATGTGAGATACAAAGTTTTTGGACGCAGCAGGAGCTGGAAATAGTTTTAAACGAAACAACACATATTAGCGTTGTTCCTGTGCTGTATCTAATCGATCCTTACTTATCTATCATGTTATTTGACGTTTCGATGGACTCCAGTAACTCTGATGTGAGATACGACGTTTTCGGACGCAGCAGAAGCTGGAAATAGTTTTAAACGAAACAACACGTATTAGCGTTGTTCCCGTGATGTATCTAAACGATCCTTACTTATCTAACATGTTATTTGACGTTTGGATGGACTCCAGTAAGTCTGATGTGAGATACAAAGTTTTGGGACGCAGCAGGAGCTGGAAATAGTTTTAAACGAAACAACACGTATTAGCGTTGTTCCTGTGATGTATCTAATCGATCCTTTCTCATCTATCATGTTATTTGACGTTTGGACGGACTCCAGTAACTCTGATGAGAGATACAAAGTTCTCGGACGCAGTAGACGCTGGAAATAGTTTTGAACGAAACAACACCTATTAGCGTTGTTCCTGTGATGTATCTAAACGATCCTTACTTATCTAACATGTTATTTGACGTTTGGATGGACTCCAGTAAGTCTGATGTGAGATACAAAGTTTTGGGACGCAGCAGGAGCTGGAAATAGTTTTAAACGAAACAACACGTATTAGCGTTGTTCCTGTGATGTATCTAATCGATCCTTACTCATCTATCATATTATTTGACGTTTGGATGGACTCCAGTAACTCTGATGAGAGATACAAAGATTTCGGACGCAGCAGAAACTGGAAATAGTTTTGAACGAAACAACACGCATTAGCGTTGTTCCTGTGTAGTATCTAATCGATCCTTACTCATCTATCATGTTATTTGGCTTTTCGATGGACTCCAGTAACTCTGATGTGAGATACGAAGTTTTCGGACGCATCAGAAGCTGGAAATAGTTTTAAACGAAACAACACGCATTAGCGATGTTCCTGTGATGTATCTAAACGATCCTTACTCATCTATCATGTTATTTGACGTTTGGACGGACTCCAGTAACTCTGATGAGAGATACAAAGTTCTCGGACGCAGTAGAAGCTGGAAATAGTTTTGACAGAAACAACACGCATTAGCGTTGTTCCTGTGATGTATCTAATCGATCCTTACTCATCTATCATGTTATTTGACGTTTGGATGTACTCTAGGAACTCTGATGTGAGATACAAAGATATCGGACGCAGCAGAAGCTGGAAATAGTTTTGAACGAAACAACACCTATTAGCGTTGTTCCTGTGATGTATCTAAACGATCCTTACTTATCTAACATGTTATTTGACGTTTGGATGGACTCCAGTAAGTCTGATGTGAGATACAAAGTTTTGGGACGCAGCAGGAGCTGGAAATAGTTTTAAACGAAACAACACGTATTAGCGTTGTTCCTGTGATGTATCTAATCGATCCTTACTCATCTATCATGTTATTTGACGTTTGGATGGACTCCAGTGACTCTGATGAGAGATATAAAGATTTCGGACGCAGCAGAAGCTGGAAATAGTTTTGAACGAAACAACACCTATTAGCGTTGTTCCTGTGATGTATCTAAACGATCCTTACTTATCTAACATGTTATTTGACGTTTGGATGGACTCCAGTAAGTCTGATGTGAGATACAAAGTTTTTGGACGCAGCAGGAGCTGGAAATAGTTTTAAACGAAACAACACGTATTAGCGTTGTTCCTGTGATGTATCTAAACGATCCTTACTCTTCTATCATGTTATTTGACGTTTGGACAGACTCCAGTAACTCTGATGTGAGATACAAAGTTCTCGGACGCAGCAGGAGCTGGAAATAGTTTTAAACGAAACAACACGCATTAGCGTTGTTCCTGTGATGTATCTAATCGATCCTTACTCATTTATCATGTTATTTGGCGTTTCGATGGACTCCAGTAACTTTGATGTGAGATACGAAGTTCTCGGACGCAGCTGAAGCTGGAAATAGTTTCAAACGAAACAACAGGTATTAGCGTTGTTCCTGTGCTGTATCTAATCGATCCTTACTTATCTATCATGTTATTTGACGTTTCGATGGACTCCAGTAACTCTGATGTGAGCTACGAAGTTTTCGGACGCAGCAGAAGCTGGAAATAGTTTTAAACGAAACAACACGCATTAGCGATGTTCCTGTGATGTATCTAAACGATCCTTACTCATCTATCATGTTATTTGACGTTTGGACGGACTCCAGTAACTCTGATGTGAGATACAAAGTTCTCGGACGCAGCAGAAGCTGGAAATAGTTTTGAACGAAACAACACGTATTAGCGTTGTTCCTGTGATGTATCTAAACGATCCTTACTTATCTAACATGTTATTTGACGTTTGGATGGACTCCAGTAAGTCTGATGTGAGATACAAAGTTTTTGGACGCAGCAGGAGCTGGAAATAGTTTTAAACGAAACAACACGTATTAGCGTTGTTCCTGTGCTGTATCTAATCGATCCTTACTTATCTATTATGTTATTTGACGTTTCGATGGACTCCAGTAACTCTGATGTGAGATACGACGTTTTCGGACGCAGCAGAATCTGGAAATAGTTTTAAACGAAACAACACGTATTAGCGATGTTCCTGTGATGTACCTAAACGATCCTTACTCATCTATCATGTTATTTGACGTTTTGACGGACTCCAGTAACTCTGATGTGAGATACAAAGTTCTCGTACGCAGCAGAAGCTGGAAATAATTTTGAACGAAACAACACGTATTAGCGTTGTTCCTGTGATGTATCTAAACGATCCTTACTTATCTAACATGTTATTTAACGTTTGGATGGACTCCAGTAAGTCTGATGTGAGATACAAAGTTTTTGGACGCAGCAGAAGCTGGAAATAGTTTTAAACGAAACAACACTTATTAGCGTTGTTCCTGTGATGTATCTAATCGATCCTTACTCATCTATCATGTTATTTGACGATTGGATGGACTCCAGTAACTCTGATGAGAGATACAAAGATTTCGGACGCAGCAGAAGCTGGAAATAGGTTTGAACGAAACAACACCTATTAGCGTTGTTCCTGTGATGTATCTAAACGATCCTTACTTATCTAACATGTTATTTGACGTTTGGATGGACTCCAGTAAGTCTGATGTGAGATACAAAGTTTTGGGACGCAGCAGGAGCTGGAAATAGTTTTAAACGAAACAACACGTATTAGCGTTGTTCCTGTGATGTATCTAATCGATCCTTACTCATCTATCATGTTATTTGACGTTTGGACGGACTCCAGTAACTCTGATGAGAGATTCAAAGTTCTCGGACGCAGTAGAAGCTGGAAATAGTTTTGAACGAAATAACACGTATTAGCGTTGTTCTTGTGATGTATCTAAACGATCCTTACTTATCTAACATGTTATTTGACGTTTGGATGGACTCCAGTAAGTCTGATGTGAGATAAAAAGTTTTTGGACGCAGCAGGAGCTGGAAATAGTTTCAAACGAAACAACACGTATTAGCGTTGTTCCTGTGCTGTATCTAATCGATCCTTACTCATATATCATGTTACTTGGCGTTTCGATGGACTCCAGTAGCTCTGATGTGAGATACGACGTTTTCGGACGCAGCAGAAGCTGGAAATAGTTTTAAACGAAACAACACGCATTAGCGTTGTTCCTGTGCTGTATCTAATCGATCCTTACTCATATATCATGTTATTTGGTGTTTCGATGGACTCCAGTAGCTCTGATGTGAGATACGACGTTTTCGGACGCAGCAGAAACTGGAAATAGTTTTAAACGAAACAACACGCATTAGCGTTGTTCCTGTGATGTATCTAATCGATCCTTACTTATCTATCATGTTATTTGACGTTTGGATGGACTCCAGTAACCCTGACGTGAGATACGATGTTCTCGGACGCAGCAGAAGCTGGAAATAGTTTTAAAAGAAACAACACGCATTAGCGATGTTCCTGTGATGTATCTAAACGATACTTACTCATCTATCATGTTATTTGACGTTTGGACGGACTCCAGTAACTCTGATGTGAGATACAAAGTTCTCGGACACAGCAGAAGCTGGAAATAATTTTGAACGTAACAACACGTGTTACTGTTGTTCCTGTGATGTATCTAAACGATCCTTACTTATCTAACATGTTATTTAACGTTTGGATGGACTCCAGTAAGTCTGATGTGAGATACAAAGTTTTTGGACGCAGCAGGAGCTGGAAATAGTTTTAAACGAAACAACACATATTAGCGTTGTTCCTGTGCTGTATCTAATCGATCCTTACTTATCTATCATGTTATTTGACGTTTCGATGGACTCCAGTAACTCTGATGTGAGATACGACGTTTTCGGACGCAGCAGAAGCTGGAAATAGTTTTAAACGAAACAACACGTATTAGCGTTGTTCCTGTGATGTATCTAAACGATCCTTACTTATCTAATATGTTATTTGACGTTTGGACGGACTCCAGTAACTCTGATGAGAGATACAAAGTTCTCGGACGCAGTAGAAGCTGGAAATAGTTTTGAACGAAACAACACCTATTAGCGTTGTTCCTGTGATGTATCTAAACGATCCTTACTTATCTAACATGTTATTTGACGTTTGGATGGACTCCAGTAAGTCTGATGTGAGATACAAAGTTTTGGGACGCAGCAGGAGCTGGAAATAGTTTTAAACGAAACAACACGTATTAGCGTTGTTCCTGTGATGTATCTAATCGATCCTTACTCATCTATCATATTATTTGACGTTTGGATGGACTCCAGTAACTCTGATGAGAGATACAAAGATTTCGGACGCAGCAGAAACTGGAAATAGTTTTGAACGAAACAACACGCATTAGCGTTGTTCCTGTGTAGTATCTAATCGATCCTTACTCATCTATCGTGTTATTTGGCTTTTCGATGGACTCCAGTAACTCTGATGTGAGATACGAAGTTTTCGGACGCATCAGAAGCTGGAAATAGTTTTAAACGAAACAACACGCATTAGCGATGTTCCTGTGATGTATCTAAACGATCCTTACTCATCTATCATGTTATTTGACGTTTGGACGGACTCCAGTAACTCTGATGAGAGATACAAAGTTCTCGGACGCAGTAGAAGCTGGAAATAGTTTTGACCGAAACAACACGCATTAGCGTTGTTCCTGTGATGTATCTAATCGATCCTTACTCATCTATCATGTTATTTGACGTTTGGATGTACTCTAGGAACTCTGATGTGAGATACAAAGATATCGGACGCAGCAGAAGCTGGAAATAGTTTTGAACGAAACAACACCTATTAGCGTTGTTCCTGTGATGTATCTAAACGATCCTTACTTATCTAACATGTTATTTGACGTTTGGATGGACTCCAGTAAGTCTGATGTGAGATACAAAGTTTTGGGACGCAGCAGGAGCTGGAAATAGTTTTAAACGAAACAACACGTATTAGCGTTGTTCCTGTGATGTATCTAATCGATCCTTACTCATCTATCATGTTATTTGACGTTTGGATGGACTCCAGTGACTCTGATGAGAGATATAAAGATTTCGGACGCAGCAGAAGCTGGAAATAGTTTTGAACGAAACAACACCTATTAGCGTTGTTCCTGTGATGTATCTAAACGATCCTTACTTATCTAACATGTTATTTGACGTTTGGATGGACTCCAGTAAGTCTGATGTGAGATACAAAGTTTTTGGACGCAGCAGGAGCTGGAAATAGTTTTAAACGAAACAACACGTATTAGCGTTGTTCCTGTGATGTATCTAAACGATCCTTACTCTTCTATCATGTTATTTGACGTTTGGACAGACTCCAGTAACTCTGATGTGAGATACAAAGTTCTCGGACGCAGCAGGAGCTGGAAATAGTTTTAAACGAAACAACACGCATTAGCGTTGTTCCTGTGCTGTATCTAATCGATCCTTACTCATATATCATGTTATTTGGTGTTTCGATGGACTCCAGTAGCTCTGATGTGAGATACGACGTTTTCGGACGCAGCAGAAACTGGAAATAGTTTTAAACGAAACAACACGCATTAGCGTTGTTCCTGTGATGTATCTAATCGATCCTTACTTATCTATCATGTTATTTGACGTTTGGATGGACTCCAGTAACCCTGACGTGAGATACGATGTTCTCGGACGCAGCAGAAGCTGGAAATAGTTTTAAAAGAAACAACACGCATTAGCGATGTTCCTGT
This sequence comes from Prosopocoilus inquinatus, assembly GCA_036172665.1. Taxonomy (NCBI): domain Eukaryota; kingdom Metazoa; phylum Arthropoda; class Insecta; order Coleoptera; family Lucanidae; genus Prosopocoilus; species Prosopocoilus inquinatus. The sequence goes on along the minus strand of CM069871.1, from coordinate 44,467,954 downwards.
GATGTATCTAAACGATACTTACTCATCTATCATGTTATTTGACGTTTGGACGGACTCCAGTAATTCTGATGTGAGATACAAAGTTCTCGGACGCAGCAGAAGCTGGAAATAATTTTGAACGTAACAACACGTGTTACCGTTGTTCCTGTGATGTATCTAAACGATCCTTACTTATCTAACATGTTATTTAACGTTTGGATGGACTCCAGTAAGTCTGATGTGAGATACAAAGTTTTTGGACGCAGCAGGAGCTGGAAATAGTTTTAAACGAAACAACACATATTAGCGTTGTTCCTGTGCTGTATCTAATCGATCCTTACTTATCTATCATGTTATTTGACGCTTCGATGGACTCCAGTAACTCTGATGTGAGATACGACGTTTTCTTACGCAGCAGAAGCTGGAAATAGTTTTAAACGAAACAACACGTATTAGCGTTGTTCCTGTGATGTATCTAATCGATCCTTACTCATCTATCATATTATTTGACGTTTGGATGGACTCCAGTAACTCTGATGAGAGATACAAAGATTTCGGACGCAGCAGAAACTGGAAATAGTTTTGAACGAAACAACACGCATTAGCGTTGTTCCTGTGTAGTATCTAATCGATCCTTACTCATCTATCATGTTATTTGGCTTTTCGATGGACTCCAGTAACTCTGATGTGAGATACGAAGTTTTCGGACGCATCAGAAGCTGGAAATAGTTTTAAACGAAACAACACGCATTAGCGATGTTCCTGTGATGTATCTAAACGATCCTTACTCATCTATCATGTTATTTGACGTTTGGACGGACTCCAGTAACTCTGATGAGAGATACAAAGTTCTCGGACGCAGTAGAAGCTGGAAATAGTTTTGACCGAAACAACACGCATTAGCGTTGTTCCTGTGATGTATCTAATCGATCCTTACTCATCTATCATGTTATTTGACGTTTGGATGTACTCTAGGAACTCTGATGTGAGATACAAAGATATCGGACGCAGCAGAAGCTGGAAATAGTTTTGAACGAAACAACACATATTAGCGTTGTTCCTGTGATGTATCTAAACGATCCTTACTTATCTAACATGTTATTTGACGTTTGGATGGACTCCAGTAAGTCTGATGTGAGATACAAAGTTTTGGGACGCAGCAGGAGCTGGAAATAGTTTTAAACGAAACAACACGTATTAGCGTTGTTCCTGTGATGTATCTAATCGATCCTTACTCATCTATCATGTTATTTGACGTTTGGATGGACTCCAGTGACTCTGATGAGAGATATAAAGATTTCGGACGCAGCAGAAGCTGGAAATAGTTTTGAACGAAACAACACCTATTAGCGTTGTTCCTGTGATGTATCTAAACGATCCTTACTTATCTAACATGTTATTTGACGTTTGGATGGACTCCAGTAAGTCTGATGTGAGATACAAAGTTTTTGGACGCAGCAGGAGCTGGAAATAGTTTTAAACGAAACAACACATATTAGCGTTGTTCCTGTGCTGTATCTAATCGATCCTTACTTATCTATCATGTTATTTGACGCTTCGATGGACTCCAGTAACTCTGATGTGAGATACGACGTTTTCTTACGCAGCAGAAGCTGGAAATAGTTTTAAACGAAACAACACGTATTAGCGTTGTTCCTGTGATGTATCTAATCGATCCTTACTCATCTATCATATTATTTGACGTTTGGATGGACTCCAGTAACTCTGATGAGAGATACAAAGATTTCGGACGCAGCAGAAACTGGAAATAGTTTTGAACGAAACAACACGCATTAGCGTTGTTCCTGTGTAGTATCTAATCGATCCTTACTCATCTATCATGTTATTTGGCTTTTCGATGGACTCCAGTAACTCTGATGTGAGATACGAAGTTTTCGGACGCATCAGAAGCTGGAAATAGTTTTAAACGAAACAACACGCATTAGCGATGTTCCTGTGATGTATCTAAACGATCCTTACTCATCTATCATGTTATTTGACGTTTGGACGGACTCCAGTAACTCTGATGAGAGATACAAAGTTCTCGGACGCAGTAGAAGCTGGAAATAGTTTTGACCGAAACAACACGCATTAGCGTTGTTCCTGTGATGTATCTAATCGATCCTTACTCATCTATCATGTTATTTGACGTTTGGATGTACTCTAGGAACTCTGATGTGAGATACAAAGATATCGGACGCAGCAGAAGCTGGAAATAGTTTTGAACGAAACAACACCTATTAGCGTTGTTCCTGTGATGTATCTAAACGATCCTTACTTATCTAACATGTTATTTGACGTTTGGATGGACTCCAGTAAGTCTGATGTGAGATACAAAGTTTTTGGACGCAGCAGGAGCTGGAAATAGTTTTAAACGAAACAACACGTATTAGCGTTGTTCCTGTGATGTATCTAAACGATCCTTACTCTTCTATCATGTTATTTGACGTTTGGACAGACTCCAGTAACTCTGATGTGAGATACAAAGTTCTCGGACGCAGCAGGAGCTGGAAATAGTTTTAAACGAAACAACACGCATTAGCGTTGTTCCTGTGCTGTATCTAATCGATCCTTACTCATATATCATGTTATTTGGTGTTTCGATGGACTCCAGTAGCTCTGATGTGAGATACGACGTTTTCGGACGCAGCAGAAACTGGAAATAGTTTTAAACGAAACAACACGCATTAGCGTTGTTCCTGTGATGTATCTAATCGATCCTTACTTATCTATCATGTTATTTGACGTTTGGATGGACTCCAGTAACCCTGACGTGAGATACGATGTTCTCGGACGCAGCAGAAGCTGGAAATAGTTTTAAAAGAAACAACACGCATTAGCGATGTTCCTGTGATGTATCTAAACGATACTTACTCATCTATCATGTTATTTGACGTTTGGACGGACTCCAGTAATTCTGATGTGAGATACAAAGTTCTCGGACGCAGCAGAAGCTGGAAATAATTTTGAACGTAACAACACGTGTTACCGTTGTTCCTGTGATGTATCTAAACGATCCTTACTTATCTAACATGTTATTTAACGTTTGGATGGACTCCAGTAAGTCTGATGTGAGATACAAAGTTTTTGGACGCAGCAGGAGCTGGAAATAGTTTTAAACGAAACAACACATATTAGCGTTGTTCCTGTGCTGTATCTAATCGATCCTTACTTATCTATCATGTTATTTGACGCTTCGATGGACTCCAGTAACTCTGATGTGAGATACGACGTTTTCTTACGCAGCAGAAGCTGGAAATAGTTTTAAACGAAACAACACGTATTAGCGTTGTTCCTGTGATGTATCTAATCGATCCTTACTCATCTATCATATTATTTGACGTTTGGATGGACTCCAGTAACTCTGATGAGAGATACAAAGATTTCGGACGCAGCAGAAACTGGAAATAGTTTTGAACGAAACAACACGCATTAGCGTTGTTCCTGTGTAGTATCTAATCGATCCTTACTCATCTATCATGTTATTTGGCTTTTCGATGGACTCCAGTAACTCTGATGTGAGATACGAAGTTTTCGGACGCATCAGAAGCTGGAAATAGTTTTAAAGGAAACAACACGCATTAGCGATGTTCCTGTGATGTATCTAAACGATCCTTACTCATCTATCATGTTATTTGACGTTTGGACGGACTCCAGTAACTCTGATGAGAGATACAAAGTTCTCGGACGCAGTAGAAGCTGGAAATAGTTTTGACCGAAACAACACGCATTAGCGTTGTTCCTGTGATGTATCTAATCGATCCTTACTCATCTATCATGTTATTTGACGTTTGGATGTACTCTAGGAACTCTGATGTGAGATACAAAGATATCGGACGCAGCAGAAGCTGGAAATAGTTTTGAACGAAACAACACCTATTAGCGTTGTTCCTGTGATGTATCTAAACGATCCTTACTTATCTAACATGTTATTTGACGTTTGGATGGACTCCAGTAAGTCTGATGTGAGATACAAAGTTTTGGGACGCAGCAGGAGCTGGAAATAGTTTTAAACGAAACAACACGTATTAGCGTTGTTCCTGTGATGTATCTAATCGATCCTTACTCATCTATCATGTTATTTGACGTTTGGATGGACTCCAGTGACTCTGATGAGAGATATAAAGATTTCGGACGCAGCAGAAGCTGGAAATAGTTTTGAACGAAACAACACCTATTAGCGTTGTTCCTGTGATGTATCTAAACGATCCTTACTTATCTAACATGTTATTTGACGTTTGGATGGACTCCAGTAAGTCTGATGTGAGATACAAAGTTTTTGGACGCAGCAGGAGCTGGAAATAGTTTTAAACGAAACAACACGTATTAGCGTTGTTCCTGTGATGTATCTAAACGATCCTTACTCTTCTATCATGTTATTTGACGTTTGGACAGACTCCAGTAACTCTGATGTGAGATACAAAGTTCTCGGACGCAGCAGGAGCTGGAAATAGTTTTAAACGAAACAACACGCATTAGCGTTGTTCCTGTGCTGTATCTAATCGATCCTTACTCATATATCATGTTATTTGGTGTTTCGATGGACTCCAGTAGCTCTGATGTGAGATACGACGTTTTCGGACGCAGCAGAAACTGGAAATAGTTTTAAACGAAACAACACGCATTAGCGTTGTTCCTGTGATGTATCTAATCGATCCTTACTTATCTATCATGTTATTTGACGTTTGGATGGACTCCAGTAACCCTGACGTGAGATACGATGTTCTCGGACGCAGCAGAAGCTGGAAATAGTTTTAAAAGAAACAACACGCATTAGCGATGTTCCTGTGATGTATCTAAACGATACTTACTCATCTATCATGTTATTTGACGTTTGGACGGACTCCAGTAACTCTGATGTGAGATACAAAGTTCTCGGACGCAGCAGAAGCTGGAAATAATTTTGAACGTAACAACACGTGTTACCGTTGTTCCTGTGATGTATCTAAACGATCCTTACTTATCTAACATGTTATTTAACGTTTGGATGGACTCCAGTAAGTCTGATGTGAGATACAAAGTTTTTGGACGCAGCAGGAGCTGGAAATAGTTTTAAACGAAACAACACATATTAGCGTTGTTCCTGTGCTGTATCTAATCGATCCTTACTTATCTATCATGTTATTTGACGCTTCGATGGACTCCAGTAACTCTGATGTGAGATACGACGTTTTCGGACGCAGCAGAAGCTGGAAATAGTTTTAAACGAAACAACACGTATTAGCGTTGTTCCTGTGATGTATCTAAACGATCCTTACTTATCTAACATGTTATTTGACGTTTGGATGGACTCCAGTAAGTCTGATGTGAGATACAAAGTTTTGGGACGCAGCAGGAGCTGGAAATAGTTTTAAACGAAACAACACGTATTAGCGTTGTTCCTGTGATGTATCTAATCGATCCTTTCTCATCTATCATGTTATTTGACGTTTGGACGGACTCCAGTAACTCTGATGAGAGATACAAAGTTCTCGGACGCAGTAGAAGCTGGAAATAGTTTTGAACGAAACAACACCTATTAGCGTTGTTCCTGTGATGTATCTAAACGATCCTTACTTATCTAACATGTTATTTGACGTTTGGATGGACTCCAGTAAGTCTGATGTGAGATACAAAGTTTTGGGACGCAGCAGGAGCTGGAAATAGTTTTAAACGAAACAACACGTATTAGCGTTGTTCCTGTGATGTATCTAATCGATCCTTACTCATCTATCATATTATTTGACGTTTGGATGGACTCCAGTAACTCTGATGAGAGATACAAAGATTTCGGACGCAGCAGAAACTGGAAATAGTTTTGAACGAAACAACACGCATTAGCGTTGTTCCTGTGTAGTATCTAATCGATCCTTACTCATCTATCATGTTATTTGGCTTTTCGATGGACTCCAGTAACTCTGATGTGAGATACGAAGTTTTCGGACGCATCAGAAGCTGGAAATAGTTTTAAACGAAACAACACGCATTAGCGATGTTCCTGTGATGTATCTAAACGATCCTTACTCATCTATCATGTTATTTGACGTTTGGACGGACTCCAGTAACTCTGATGAGAGATACAAAGTTCTCGGACGCAGTAGAAGCTGGAAATAGTTTTGACCGAAACAACACCTATTAGCGTTGTTCCTGTGATGTATCTAAACGATCCTTACTTATCTAACATGTTATTTGACGTTTGGATGGACTCCAGTAAGTCTGATGTGAGATACAAAGTTTTTGGACGCAGCAGGAGCTGGAAATAGTTTTAAACGAAACAACACGTATTAGCGTTGTTCCTGTGATGTATCTAAACGATCCTTACTCTTCTATCATGTTATTTGACGTTTGGACAGACTCCAGTAACTCTGATGTGAGATACAAAGTTCTCGGACGCAGCAGGAGCTGGAAATAGTTTTAAACGAAACAACACGCATTAGCGTTGTTCCTGTGATGTATCTAATCGATCCTTACTCATTTATCATGTTATTTGGCGTTTCGATGGACTCCAGTAACTTTGATGTGAGATACGAAGTTCTCGGACGCAGCTGAAGCTGGAAATAGTTTCAAACGAAACAACAGGTATTAGCGTTGTTCCTGTGCTGTATCTAATCGATCCTTACTTATCTATCATGTTATTTGACGTTTCGATGGACTCCAGTAACTCTGATGTGAGCTACGAAGTTTTCGGACGCAGCAGAAGCTGGAAACAGTTTTAAACGAAACAACACGCATTAGCGATGTTCCTGTGATGTATCTAAACGATCCTTACTCATCTATCATGTTATTTGACGTTTGGACGGACTCCAGTAACTCTGATGTGAGATACAAAGTTCTCGGACGCAGCAGAAGCTGGAAATAGTTTTGAACGAAACAACACGTATTAGCGTTGTTCCTGTGATGTATCTAAACGATCCTTACTTATCTAACATGTTATTTGACGTTTGGATGGACTCCAGTAAGTCTGATGTGAGATACAAAGTTTTTGGACGCAGCAGGAGCTGGAAATAGTTTTAAACGAAACAACACGTATTAGCGTTGTTCCTGTGCTGTATCTAATCGATCCTTACTTATCTACCATGTTATTTGACGTTTCGATGGACTCCAGTAACTCTGATGTGAGATACGACGTTTTCGGACGCAGCAGAATCTGGAAATAGTTTTAAACGAAACAACACGTATTAGCGATGTTCCTGTGATGTACCTAAACGATCCTTACTCATCTATCATGTTATTTGACGTTTGGACGGACTCCAGTAACTCTGATGTGAGATACAAAGTTCTCGTACGCAGCAGAAGCTGGAAATAATTTTGAACGAAACAACACGTATTAGCGTTGTTCCTGTGATGTATCTAAACGATCCTTACTTATCTAACATGTTATTTAACGTTTGGATGGACTCCAGTAAGTCTGATGTGAGATACAAAGTTTTTGGACGCAGCAGAAGCTGGAAATAGTTTTAAACGAAACAACACGTATTAGCGTTGTTCCTGTGATGTATCTAATCGATCCTTACTCATCTATCATGTTATTTGACGATTGGATGGACTCCAGTAGCTCTGATGAGAGATACAAAGATTTCGGACGCAGCAGAAGCTGGAAATAGGTTTGAACGAAACAACACCTATTAGCGTTGTTCCTGTGATGTATCTAAACGATCCTTACTTATCTAACATGTTATTTGACGTTTGGATGGACTCCAGTAAGTCTGATGTGAGATACAAAGTTTTGGGACGCAGCAGGAGCTGGAAATAGTTTTAAACGAAACAACACGTATTAGCGTTGTTCCTGTGATGTATCTAATCGATCCTTACTCATCTATCATGTTATTTGACGTTTGGACGGACTCCAGTAACTCTGATGAGAGATTCAAAGTTCTCGGACGCAGTAGAAGCTGGAAATAGTTTTAAACGAAATAACACGTATTAGCGTTGTTCTTGTGATGTATCTAAACGATCCTTACTTATCTAACATGTTATTTGACGTTTGGATGGACTCCAGTAAGTCTGATGTGAGATACAAAGATTTTGGACGCAGCAGGAGCTGGAAATAGCTTCAAACGAAACAACACGTATTAGCGTTGTTCCTGTGCTGTATCTAATCGATCCTTACTCATATATCATGTTACTTGGCGTTTCGATGGACTCCAGTAGCTCTGATGTGAGATACGACGTTTTCGGACGCAGCAGAAGCTGGAAATAGTTTTAAACGAAACAACACGCATTAGCGTTGTTCCTGTGCTGTATCTAATCGATCCTTACTCATATATCATGTTATTTGGTGTTTCGATGGACTCCAGTAGCTCTGATGTGAGATACGACGTTTTCGGACGCAGCAGAAACTGGAAATAGTTTTAAACGAAACAACACGCATTAGCGTTGTTCCTGTGATGTATCTAATCGATCCTTACTTATCTATCATGTTATTTGACGTTTGGATGGACTCCAGTAACCCTGACGTGAGATACGATGTTCTCGGACGCAGCAGAAGCTGGAAATAGTTTTAAAAGAAACAACACGCATTAGCGATGTTCCTGTGATGTATCTAAACGATACTTACTCATCTATCATGTTATTTGACGTTTGGACGGACTCCAGTAACTCTGATGTGAGATACAAAGTTCTCGGACGCAGCAGAAGCTGGAAATAATTTTGAACGTAACAACACGTGTTACCGTTGTTCCTGTGATGTATCTAAACGATCCTTACTTATCTAACATGTTATTTAACGTTTGGATGGACTCCAGTAAGTCTGATGTGAGATACAAAGTTTTTGGATGCAGCAGGAGCTGGAAATAGTTTTAAACGAAACAACACATATTAGCGTTGTTCCTGTGCTGTATCTAATCGATCCTTACTTATCTATCATGTTATTTGACGTTTGGATGGACTCCAGTAAGTCTGATGTGAGATACAAAGTTTTGGGACGCAGCAGGAGCTGGAAATAGTTTTAAACGAAACAACACGTATTAGCGTTGTTCCTGTGATGTATCTAATCGATCCTTTCTCATCTATCATGTTATTTGACGTTTGGACGGACTCCAGTAACTCTGATGAGAGATACAAAGTTCTCGGACGCAGTAGAAGCTGGAAATAGTTTTGAACGAAACAACACCTATTAGCGTTGTTCCTGTGATGTATCTAAACGATCCTTACTTATCTAACATGTTATTTGACGTTTGGATGGACTCCAGTAAGTCTGATGTGAGATACAAAGTTTTGGGACGCAGCAATAGCTGGAAATAGTTTTAAACGAAACAACACGTATTAGCGTTGTTCCTGTGATGTATCTAATCGATCCTTACTCATCTATCATATTATTTGACGTTTGGATGGACTCCAGTAACTCTGATGAGAGATACAAAGATTTCGGACGCAGCAGAAACTGGAAATAGTTTTGAACGAAACAACACGCATTAGCGTTGTTCCTGTGTAGTATCTAATCGATCCTTTCTCATCTATCATGTTATTTGACGTTTGGACGGACTCCAGTAACTCTGATGAGAGATATAAAGATTTCGGACGCAGCAGAAGCTGGAAATAGTTTTGAACGAAACAACACCTATTAGCGTTGTTCCTGTGATGTATCTAAACGATCCTTACTTATCTAACATGTTATTTGACGTTTGGATGGACTCCAGTAAGTCTGATGTGAGATACAAAGTTTTTGGACGCAGCAGGAGCTGGAAATAGTTTTAAACGAAACAACACGTATTAGCGTTGTTAATGTGCTGTATCTAATCGATCCTAACTCATATATCATGTTATTTGGCGTTTCGATGGACTCCAGTAGCTCTGATGTGAGATACGACGTTTTCGGACGCAGCAGAAGCTGGAAATAGTTTTAAACGAAACAACACGCATTAGCGTTGTTCCTGTGATGTATCTAATCGATCCTTACTCATCTATCATGCTATTTGGCGTTTCGATGGACTCCAGTAACTTTGATGTGAGATACGAAGTTCTCGGACGCAGCTGAAGCTGGAAATAGTTTTAAACGAAACAACACGTATTAGCGTTGTTCCTGTGCTGTATCTAATCGATCCTTACTTATCTATCATGTTATTTGACGTTTGGATGGACTCCAGTAACTCTAATGTGAGATACGAAATTTTCGGACGCAGCAGAAGCTGGAAATAGTTTTAAACGAAACAACACCTATTAGCGATGTTCCTGTGATGTATCTAATCGATCCTTACTCATCTATCATGTTATTTTACGTTTGGATGGACTCCAGTATCTCTGATGAGAGATACAAAGATTTCGGACGCAGCAGAAGCTGGAAATAGTTTTGAACGAAACAACACCTATTAGCGATGTTCCTGTGATGTATCTAATCGATCCTTACTCATCTATCATGTTATTTTACGTTTGGATGGACTTCAGTAACTCTGATGTGAGATACAAAGTTTTTGGACGCAGCAGAAGCTGGAAATAGTTTTGAACGAAACAACACGTATTAGCGTTGTTCCTGTGATGTATCTAATCGATCCTTACTCATCTATAATGTTATTTGGCGTTTCGATAGACTCCAGTAACTTTGATGTGAGATACGAAGTTCTCGGACGCAGCTGAAGCTGGAAATAATTTTAAATGAAACAACACGTATTAGCGTTGTTCCTGTGATGTGTCTAATCGATCCTTACTCATTTATCATGTTATTTGGCGTTTCGATGGACTCCAGTAACTTTGATGTGAGATACGAAGTTCTCGGACGCAGCTGAAGCTGGAAATAGTTTCAAACGAAACAACAGGTATTAGCGTTGTTCCTGTGCTGTATCTAATCGATCCTTACTTATCTATCATGTTATTTGGCGTTTCGATGGACTCCAGTAGCTCTGATGTGAGATACGACGTTTTCGGACGCAGCAGAAGCTGGAAATAGTTTTAATCGAAACAACACGCATTAGCGTTGTTCCTGTGCTGTATCTAATCGATCCTTACTCATCTATCATGTTATTTGGCGTTTCGATGGACTCCAGTAGCTCTGATGTGAGATACGACGTTTTCGGACGCAGCAGAAGCTGGAAATAGTTTTAAACGAAACAACACGCATTGGCGTTGTTCCTGTGATGTATCTAATCGATCCTTACTCATCTATCATGTTATTTGACGTTTGGATGTACTCTAGGAACTCTGATGTGAGATACAAAGATATCGGACGCAGCAGAAGCTGGAAATAGTTTTGAACGAAACAACACCTATTAGCGTTGTTCCTGTGATGTATCTAAACGATCCTTACTTATCTAACATGTTATTTGACGTTTGGATGGACTCCAGTAAGTCTGATTTGAGATACAAAGTTTTGGGACGCAGCAGGAGCTGGAAATAGTTTTAAACGAAACAACACGTATTAGCGTTGTTCCTGTGATGTATCTAATCGATCCTTACTCATCTATCATGTTATTTGACGTTTGGATGGACTCCAGTGACTCTGATGAGAGATATAAAGATTTCGGACGCAGCAGAAGCTGGAAATAGTTTTGAACGAAACAACACCTATTAGCGTTGTTCCTGTGATGTATCTAAACGATACTTACTTATCTAACATGTTATTTGACGTTTGGATGGACTCCAGTAAGTCTGATGTGAGATACAAAGTTTTTGGACGCAGTAGGAGCTGGAAATAGTTTTAAACGAAACAACACGTATTAGCGTTGTTCATGTGATGTATCTAAACGATCCTTACTCTTCTATCATGTTATTTGACGTTTGGACAGACTCCAGTAACTCTGATGTGAGATACAAAGTTCTCGGACGCAGCAGGAGCTGGAAATAGTTTTAAACGAAACAACACGCATTAGCGTTGTTCCTGTGATGTATCTAATCGATCCTTACTCATTTATCATGTTATTTGGCGTTTCGATGGACTCCAGTAACTTTGATGTGAGATACGAAGTTCTCGGACGCAGCTGAAGCTGGAAATAGTTTCAAACGAAACAACAGGTATTAGCGTTGTTCCTGTGCTGTATCTAATCGATCCTTACTTATCTATCATGTTATTTGACGTTTCGATGGACTCCAGTAACTCTGATGTGAGCTACGAAGTTTTCGGACGCAGCAGAAGCTGAAACAGTTTTAAACGAAACAACACGCATTAGCGATGTTCCTGTGATGTATCTAAACGATCCTTACTCATCTATCATGTTATTTGACGTTTGGACGGACTCCAGTAACTCTGATGTGAGATACAAAGTTCTCGGACGCAGCAGAAGCTGGAAATAGTTTTGAACGAAACAACACGTATTAGCGTTGTTCCTGTGATGTATCTAAACGATCCTTACTTATCTAACATGTTATTTGACGTTTGGATGGACTCCAGTAAGTCTGATGTGAGATACAAAGTTTTTGGACGCAGCAGGAGCTGGAAATAGTTTTAAACGAAACAACACGTATTAGCGTTGTTCCTGTGCTGTATCTAATCGATCCTTACTTATCTATCATGTTATTTGACGTTTCGATGGACTCCAGTAACTCTGATGTGAGATACGACGTTTTCGGACGCAGCAGAATCTGGAAATAGTTTTAAACGAAACAACACGTATTAGCGATGTTCCTGTGATGTACCTAAACGATCCTTACTCATCTATCATGTTATTTGACGTTTGGACGGACTCCAGTAACTCTGATGTGAGATACAAAGTTCTCGTACGCAGCAGAAGCTGGAAATAATTTTGAACGAAACAACACGTATTAGCGTTGTTCCTGTGATGTATCTAAACGATCCTTACTTATCTAACATGTTATTTAACGTTTGGATGGACTCCAGTAAGTCTGATGTGAGATACAAAGTTTTTGGACGCAGCAGAAGCTGGAAATAGTTTTAAACGAAACAACACGTATTAGCGTTGTTCCTGTGATGTATCTAATCGATCCTTACTCATCTATCATGTTATTTGACGATTGGATGGACTCCAGTAGCTCTGATGAGAGATACAAAGATTTCGGACGCAGCAGAAGCTGGAAATAGGTTTGAACGAAACAACACCTATTAGCGTTGTTCCTGTGATGTATCTAAACGATCCTTACTTATCTAACATGTTATTTGACGTTTGGATGGACTCCAGTAAGTCTGATGTGAGATACAAAGTTTTGGGACGCAGCAGGAGCTGGAAATAGTTTTAAACGAAACAACACGTATTAGCGTTGTTCCTGTGATGTATCTAATCGATCCTTACTCAGCTATCATGTTATTTGACGTTTGGACGGACTCCAGTAACTCTGATGAGAGATTCAAAGTTCTCGGACGCAGTAGAAGCTGGAAATAGTTTTAAACGAAATAACACGTATTAGCGTTGTTCTTGTGATGTATCTAAACGATCCTTACTTATCTAACATGTTATTTGACGTTTGGATGGACTCCAGTAAGTCTGATGTGAGATACAAAGTTTTGGGACGCAGCAGGAGCTGGAAATAGTTTTAAACGAAACAACACGTATTAGCGTTGTTCCTGTGATGTATCTAATCGATCCTTACTCATCTATCATGTTATTTGACGTTTGGATGGACTCCAGTGACTCTGATGAGAGATATAAAGATTTCGGACGCAGCAGAAGCTGGAAATAGTTTTGAACGAAACAACACCTATTAGCGTTGTTCCTGTGATGTATCTAAACGATCCTTACTTATCTAACATGTTATTTGACGTTTGGATGGACTCCAGTAAGACTGATGTGAGATACAAAGTTTTTGGACGCAGCAGGAGCTGGAAATAGTTTTAAACGAAACAACACGTATTAGCGTTGTTCCTGTGATGTATCTAAACGATCCTTACTCTTCTATCATGTTATTTGACGTTTGGACAGACTCCAGTAACTCTGATGTGAGATACAAAGTTCTCGGACGCAGCAGGAGCTGGAAATAGTTTTAAACGAAACAACACGCATTAGCGTTGTTCCTGTGCTGTATCTAATCGATCCTTACTCATATATCATGTTATTTGGTGTTTCGATGGACTCCAGTAGCTCTGATGTGAGATACGACGTTTTCGGACGCAGCAGAAACTGGAAATAGTTTTAAACGAAACAACACGCATTAGCGTTGTTCCTGTGATGTATCTAATCGATCCTTACTTATCTATCATGTTATTTGACGTTTGGATGGACTCCAGTAACCCTGACGTGAGATACGATGTTCTCGGACGCAGCAGAAGCTGGAAATAGTTTTAAAAGAAACAACACGCATTAGCGATGTTCCTGTGATGTATCTAAACGATACTTACTCATCTATCATGTTATTTGACGTTTGGACGGACTCCAGTAACTCTGATGTGAGATACAAAGTTCTCGGACGCAGCAGAAGCTGGAAATAATTTTGAACGTAACAACACGTGTTACCGTTGTTCCTGTGATGTATCTAAACGATCCTTACTTATCTAACATGTTATTTAACGTTTGGATGGACTCCAGTAAGTCTGATGTGAGATACAAAGTTTTTGGACGCAGCAGGAGCTGGAAATAGTTTTAAACGAAACAACACATATTAGCGTTGTTCCTGTGCTGTATCTAATCGATCCTTACTTATCTATCATGTTATTTGACGCTTCGATGGACTCCAGTAACTCTGATGTGAGATACGACGTTTTCGGACGCAGCAGAAGCTGGAAATAGTTTTAAACGAAACAACACGTATTAGCGTTGTTCCTGTGATGTATCTAAACGATCCTTACTTATCTAACATGTTATTTGACGTTTGGATGGACTCCAGTAAGTCTGATGTGAGATACAAAGTTTTGGGACGCAGCAGGAGCTGGAAATAGTTTTAAACGAAACAACACGTATTAGCGTTGTTCCTGTGATGTATCTAATCGATCCTTTCTCATCTATCATGTTATTTGACGTTTGGACGGACTCCAGTAACTCTGATGAGAGATACAAAGTTCTCGGACGCAGTAGAAGCTGGAAATAGTTTTGAACGAAACAACACCTATTAGCGTTGTTCCTGTGATGTATCTAAACGATCCTTACTTATCTAACATGTTATTTGACGTTTGGATGGACTCCAGTAAGTCTGATGTGAGATACAAAGTTTTGGGACGCAGCAGGAGCTGGAAATAGTTTTAAACGAAACAACACGTATTAGCGTTGTTCCTGTGATGTATCTAATCGATCCTTACTCATCTATCATATTATTTGACGTTTGGATGGACTCCAGTAACTCTGATGAGAGATACAAAGATTTCGGACGCAGCAGAAACTGGAAATAGTTTTGAACGAAACAACACGCATTAGCGTTGTTCCTGTGTAGTATCTAATCGATCCTTACTCATCTATCATGTTATTTGGCTTTTCGATGGACTCCAGTAACTCTGATGTGAGATACGAAGTTTTCGGACGCATCAGAAGCTGGAAATAGTTTTAAACGAAACAACACGCATTAGCGATGTTCCTGTGATGTATCTAAACGATCCTTACTCATCTATCATGTTATTTGACGTTTGGACGGACTCCAGTAACTCTGATGAGAGATACAAAGTTCTCGGACGCAGTAGAAGCTGGAAATAGTTTTGACCGAAACAACACGCATTAGCGTTGTTCCTGTGATGTATCTAATCGATCCTTACTCATCTATCATGTTATTTGACGTTTGGATGTACTCTAGGAACTCTGATGTGAGATACAAAGATATCGGACGCAGCAGAAGCTGGAAATAGTTTTGAACGAAACAACACCTATTAGCGTTGTTCCTGTGATGTATCTAAACGATCCTTACTTATCTAACATGTTATTTGACGTTTGGATGGACTCCAGTAAGTCTGATGTGAGATACAAAGTTTTGGGACGCAGCAGGAGCTGGAAATAGTTTTAAACGAAACAACACGTATTAGCGTTGTTCCTGTGATGTATCTAATCGATCCTTACTCATCTATCATGTTATTTGACGTTTGGATGGACTCCAGTGACTCTGATGAGAGATATAAAGATTTCGGACGCAGCAGAAGCTGGAAATAGTTTTGAACGAAACAACACCTATTAGCGTTGTTCCTGTGATGTATCTAAACGATCCTTACTTATCTAACATGTTATTTGACGTTTGGATGGACTCCAGTAAGTCTGATGTGAGATACAAAGTTTTTGGACGCAGCAGGAGCTGGAAATAGTTTTAAACGAAACAACACGTATTAGCGTTGTTCCTGTGATGTATCTAAACGATCCTTACTCTTCTATCATGTTATTTGACGTTTGGACAGACTCCAGTAACTCTGATGTGAGATACAAAGTTCTCGGACGCAGCAGGAGCTGGAAATAGTTTTAAACGAAACAACACGCATTAGCGTTGTTCCTGTGATGTATCTAATCGATCCTTACTCATTTATCATGTTATTTGGCGTTTCGATGGACTCCAGTAACTTTGATGTGAGATACGAAGTTCTCGGACGCAGCTGAAGCTGGAAATAGTTTCAAACGAAACAACAGGTATTAGCGTTGTTCCTGTGCTGTATCTAATCGATCCTTACTTATCTATCATGTTATTTGACGTTTCGATGGACTCCAGTAACTCTGATGTGAGCTACGAAGTTTTCGGACGCAGCAGAAGCTGGAAACAGTTTTAAACGAAACAACACGCATTAGCGATGTTCCTGTGATGTATCTAAACGATCCTTACTCATCTATCATGTTATTTGACGTTTGGACGGACTCCAGTAACTCTGATGTGAGATACAAAGTTCTCGGACGCAGCAGAAGCTGGAAATAGTTTTGAACGAAACAACACGTATTAGCGTTGTTCCTGTGATGTATCTAAACGATCCTTACTTATCTAACATGTTATTTGACGTTTGGATGGACTCCAGTAAGTCTGATGTGAGATACAAAGTTTTTGGACGCAGCAGGAGCTGGAAATAGTTTTAAACGAAACAACACGTATTAGCGTTGTTCCTGTGCTGTATCTAATCGATCCTTACTTATCTATCATGTTATTTGACGTTTCGATGGACTCCAGTAACTCTGATGTGAGATACGACGTTTTCGGACGCAGCAGAATCTGGAAATAGTTTTAAACGAAACAACACGTATTAGCGATGTTCCTGTGATGTACCTAAACGATCCTTACTCATCTATCATGTTATTTGACGTTTGGACGGACTCCAGTAACTCTGATGTGAGATACAAAGTTCTCGTACGCAGCAGAAGCTGGAAATAATTTTGAACGAAACAACACGTATTAGCGTTGTTCCTGTGATGTATCTAAACGATCCTTACTTATCTAACATGTTATTTAACGTTTGGATGGACTCCAGTAAGTCTGATGTGAGATACAAAGTTTTTGGACGCAGCAGAAGCTGGAAATAGTTTTAAACGAAACAACACGTATTAGCGTTGTTCCTGTGATGTATCTAATCGATCCTTACTCATCTATCATGTTATTTGACGATTGGATGGACTCCAGTAGCTCTGATGAGAGATACAAAGATTTCGGACGCAGCAGAAGCTGGAAATAGGTTTGAACGAAACAACACCTATTAGCGTTGTTCCTGTGATGTATCTAAACGATCCTTACTTATCTAACATGTTATTTGACGTTTGGATGGACTCCAGTAAGTCTGATGTGAGATACAAAGTTTTGGGACGCAGCAGGAGCTGGAAATAGTTTTAAACGAAACAACACGTATTAGCGTTGTTCCTGTGATGTATCTAATCGATCCTTACTCATCTATCATGTTATTTGACGTTTGGACGGACTCCAGTAACTCTGATGAGAGATTCAAAGTTCTCGGACGCAGTAGAAGCTGGAAATAGTTTTAAACGAAATAACACGTATTAGCGTTGTTCTTGTGATGTATCTAAACGATCCTTACTTATCTAACATGTTATTTGACGTTTGGATGGACTCCAGTAAGTCTGATGTGAGATACAAAGGTTTTGGACGCAGCAGGAGCTGGAAATAGCTTCAAACGAAACAACACGTATTAGCGTTGTTCCTGTGCTGTATCTAATCGATCCTTACTCATATATCATGTTACTTGGCGTTTCGATGGACTCCAGTAGCTCTGATGTGAGATACGACGTTTTCGGACGCAGCAGAAGCTGGAAATAGTTTTAAACGAAACAACACGCATTAGCGTTGTTCCTGTGCTGTATCTAATCGATCCTTACTCATATATCATGTTATTTGGTGTTTCGATGGACTCCAGTAGCTCTGATGTGAGATACGACGTTTTCGGACGCAGCAGAAACTGGAAATAGTTTTAAACGAAACAACACGCATTAGCGTTGTTCCTGTGATGTATCTAATCGATCCTTACTTATCTATCATGTTATTTGACGTTTGGATGGACTCCAGTAACCCTGACGTGAGATACGATGTTCTCGGACGCAGCAGAAGCTGGAAATAGTTTTAAAAGAAACAACACGCATTAGCGATGTTCCTGTGATGTATCTAAACGATACTTACTCATCTATCATGTTATTTGACGTTTGGACGGACTCCAGTAACTCTGATGTGAGATACAAAGTTCTCGGACGCAGCAGAAGCTGGAAATAATTTTGAACGTAACAACACGTGTTACCGTTGTTCCTGTGATGTATCTAAACGATCCTTACTTATCTAACATGTTATTTAACGTTTGGATGGACTCCAGTAAGTCTGATGTGAGATACAAAGTTTTTGGATGCAGCAGGAGCTGGAAATAGTTTTAAACGAAACAACACATATTAGCGTTGTTCCTGTGCTGTATCTAATCGATCCTTACTTATCTATCATGTTATTTGACGTTTGGATGGACTCCAGTAAGTCTGATGTGAGATACAAAGTTTTGGGACGCAGCAGGAGCTGGAAATAGTTTTAAACGAAACAACACGTATTAGCGTTGTTCCTGTGATGTATCTAATCGATCCTTTCTCATCTATCATGTTATTTGACGTTTGGACGGACTCCAGTAACTCTGATGAGAGATACAAAGTTCTCGGACGCAGTAGAAGCTGGAAATAGTTTTGAACGAAACAACACCTATTAGCGTTGTTCCTGTGATGTATCTAAACGATCCTTACTTATCTAACATGTTATTTGACGTTTGGATGGACTCCAGTAAGTCTGATGTGAGATACAAAGTTTTGGGACGCAGCAATAGCTGGAAATAGTTTTAAACGAAACAACACGTATTAGCGTTGTTCCTGTGATGTATCTAATCGATCCTTACTCATCTATCATATTATTTGACGTTTGGATGGACTCCAGTAACTCTGATGAGAGATACAAAGATTTCGGACGCAGCAGAAACTGGAAATAGTTTTGAACGAAACAACACGCATTAGCGTTGTTCCTGTGTAGTATCTAATCGATCCTTTCTCATCTATCATGTTATTTGACGTTTGGACGGACTCCAGTAACTCTGATGAGAGATATAAAGATTTCGGACGCAGCAGAAGCTGGAAATAGTTTTGAACGAAACAACACCTATTAGCGTTGTTCCTGTGATGTATCTAAACGATCCTTACTTATCTAACATGTTATTTGACGTTTGGATGGACTCCAGTAAGTCTGATGTGAGATACAAAGTTTTTGGACGCAGCAGGAGCTGGAAATAGTTTTAAACGAAACAACACGTATTAGCGTTGTTAATGTGCTGTATCTAATCGATCCTAACTCATATATCATGTTATTTGGCGTTTCGATGGACTCCAGTAGCTCTGATGTGAGATACGACGTTTTCGGACGCAGCAGAAGCTGGAAATAGTTTTAAACGAAACAACACGCATTAGCGTTGTTCCTGTGATGTATCTAATCGATCCTTACTCATCTATCATGCTATTTGGCGTTTCGATGGACTCCAGTAACTTTGATGTGAGATACGAAGTTCTCGGACGCAGCTGAAGCTGGAAATAGTTTTAAACGAAACAACACGTATTAGCGTTGTTCCTGTGCTGTATCTAATCGATCCTTACTTATCTATCATGTTATTTGACGTTTGGATGGACTCCAGTAACTCTAATGTGAGATACGAAATTTTCGGACGCAGCAGAAGCTGGAAATAGTTTTAAACGAAACAACACCTATTAGCGATGTTCCTGTGATGTATCTAATCGATCCTTACTCATCTATCATGTTATTTTACGTTTGGATGGACTCCAGTATCTCTGATGAGAGATACAAAGATTTCGGACGCAGCAGAAGCTGGAAATAGTTTTGAACGAAACAACACCTATTAGCGATGTTCCTGTGATGTATCTAATCGATCCTTACTCATCTATCATGTTATTTTACGTTTGGATGGACTTCAGTAACTCTGATGTGAGATACAAAGTTTTTGGACGCAGCAGAAGCTGGAAATAGTTTTGAACGAAACAACACGTATTAGCGTTGTTCCTGTGATGTATCTAATCGATCCTTACTCATCTATAATGTTATTTGGCGTTTCGATAGACTCCAGTAACTTTGATGTGAGATACGAAGTTCTCGGACGCAGCTGAAGCTGGAAATAATTTTAAATGAAACAACACGTATTAGCGTTGTTCCTGTGATGTGTCTAATCGATCCTTACTCATCTATCATGTTATTTGGCGTTTCGATGGACTCCAGTAGCTCTGATGTGAGATACGACGTTTTCGGACGCAGCAGAAGCTGGAAATAGTTTTAATCGAAACAACACGCATTAGCGTTGTTCCTGTGCTGTATCTAATCGATCCTTACTCATCTATCATGTTATTTGGCGTTTCGATGGACTCCAGTAGCTCTGATGTGAGATACGACGTTTTCGGACGCAGCAGAAGCTGGAAATAGTTTTAAACGAAACAACACGCATTGGCGTTGTTCCTGTGATGTATCTAATCTATCCTTACTCATCTATCATGTCATTAGGCGTTTCGATGGACTCCAGTAACTTTGATGTGAGATACGAAGTTCTCGGACGCAGCTGAAGCTGGAAATAGTTTTAAATGAAACAACACGTATTAGCGTTGTTCCTGTGATGTATCTAATCGATCCTTACTCATCTATCATGTTATTTGGCGTTTCGATGGACTCCAGTAACTCTGATGTGAGATACGACGTTTTCGGACGCAGCAGAAGCTGGAAATAGTTTTAAACGAAACAACACGCATTAGCGTTGTTCCTGTGATGTATCTAATCGATCCTTACTCATCTATCATGTTATTTGGCGTTTCGA
Source organism: Prosopocoilus inquinatus (assembly GCA_036172665.1). Taxonomy (NCBI): domain Eukaryota; kingdom Metazoa; phylum Arthropoda; class Insecta; order Coleoptera; family Lucanidae; genus Prosopocoilus; species Prosopocoilus inquinatus. The sequence continues at coordinate 44,446,896 of CM069871.1, read as the reverse complement.
TGGACTCCAGTAGCTCTGATGTGAGATACGACGTTTTCGGACGCAGCAGAAGCTGGAAATAGTTTTAAACGAAACAACACGCATTAGCGTTGTTCCTGTGATGTATCTAATCGATCCTTACTTATCTATCATGTTATTTGACGTTTGGATGGACTGCAGTAACCCTGATGTGAGATACGAAGTTCTCGGACGCAGCAGAAGCTGGAAATAGTTTTAAAAGAAACAACACGTATTAGCGTTGTTCCTGTGATATATCTAATCGATCCTTACTCATCTATCATGTTATTTGACGTTTGGACGGACTCCAGTAACTCTGATGAGAGATTCAAAGTTCTCGGACGCAGCAGAAGCTGGAAATAGTTTTGAACGAAACAACACGTATTAGCGTTGTTCCTGTGATGTATCTAATCGATCCTTACTTATCTATCATGTTATTTGACGTTTCGATGGACTCCAGTAACTCTGATGTGAGATACGAAGTTCTCGGACGCAGCTGAAGCTGGAAATAGTTTTAAATGAAACAACACGTATTAGCGTTGTTCCTGTGTAACGTACCTAATCGATCCTTACTCATCTATCATGTTATTTGACGTTTGGACGGACTCCAGTAACTATGATGAGAGATACAAAGTTCTCGGACGCAGTAGAAGCTGGAAATAGTTTTGAACGAAACAACACGTATTAGCGTTGTTCCTGTGATGCATCTAAACGATCCTTACTTATCTAACATGTTATTTGACGTTTGGATGGACTCCAGTAAGTCTGATGTGAGATACAAAGTTTTTGGACGCAGCAGGAGCTGGAAATAGTTTTAAACGAAACAACACGAATTAGCGTTGTTCCTGTGATGTATCTAAACGATCCTTACTTATCTACCATGTTATTTGACGTTTGGATGGACTCCAGTAAGTCTGATGAGAGATACAAAGATTTCGGACGCAGCAGAAGCTGGAAATAGTTTTGAACGAAACAACACGTATTAGCGTTGTTCCTCTGCTGTATCTAATCGATCCTTACTTATCTATCATGTTATTTGACGTTTGGATGGACTCCAGTAACCCTGACGTGAGATACGATGTTCTCGGACGCAGCAGAAGCTGGAAATAGTTTTAAACGAAACAACACGCATTAGCGTTATTCCTGTGATGTATCTAATCGATCCTTACTCATCTATCATGTTATTTGGCGTTTCGATGGACTCCAGTAACTTAGATGTGAGATACGAAGTTCTCGGACGCAGCAGAAGCTGGAAATAGTTTTGAACGAAACAACACGTATTAGCGTTGTTCCTGTGATGTATCTAATCGATCCTTACTTATCTATCATGTTATTTGACGTTTCGATGGACTCCAGTAACTCTGATGTGAGATACGAAGTTCTCGGACGCAGCTGAAGCTGGAAATAGTTTTAAATGAAACAACACGTATTAGCGTTGTTCCTGTGATGTACCTAATCGATCCTTACTCATCTATCATGTTATTTGACGTTTGGACGGACTCCAGTAACTATGATGAGAGATACAAAGTTCTCGGACGCAGTAGAAGCTGGAAATAGTTTTGAACGAAACAACACGTATTAGCGTTGTTCCTGTGATGCATCTAAACGATCCTTACTTATCTAACATGTTATTTGACGTTTGGATGGACTCCAGTAAGTCTGATGTGAGATACAAAGTTTTTGGACGCAGCAGGAGCTGGAAATAGTTTTAAACGAAACAACACGAATTAGCGTTGTTCCTGTGATGTATCTAAACGATCCTTACTTATCTACCATGTTATTTGACGTTTGGATGGACTCCAGTAAGTCTGATGAGAGATACAAAGATTTCGGACGCAGTAGAAGCTGGAAATAGTTTTGAACGAAACAACACGTATTAGCGTTGTTCCTGTGCTGTATCTAATCGATCCTTACTTATCTATCATGTTATTTGACGTTTGGATGGACTCCAGTAACCCTGACGTGAGATACGATGTTCTCGGACGCAGCAGAAGCTGGAAATAGTTTTAAACGAAACAACACGCATTAGCGTTATTCCTGTGATGTATCTAATCGATCCTTACTCATCTATCATGTTATTTGGCGTTTCGATGGACTCCAGTAACTTAGATGTGAGATACCAAGTTCTCGGACGCAGCTGAAGCTAGAAATAGTTTTAAACGAAACAACACGTATTAGCGTTGTTCCTGTGATGTATCTAATCGATCCTTACTCATCTATCATGTTATTTGACGTTTGGACGGACTCCAGTAACTCTGATGAGAGATTCAAAGTTCTCGGACGCAGTAGAAGCTAGAAATAGTTTTGAACGAAACAACACGTATTAGCGTTGTTCCTGTGATGTATCTAAACGATCCTTACTTATCTAACATGTTATTTGACGTTTGGATGGACTCCAGTAAGTCTGATGTGAGATACAAAGTTTTTGGACGCAGCAGGAGCTGGAAATAGTTTTAAACGAAACAACACGTATTAGCGTTGTTCCTGTGCTGTATCTAATCGATCCTTACTTATCTATCATGTTATTTGACGTTTCGATGGACTCCAGTAACTCTGATGTGAGATACGAAGTTTTCGGACGCAGCAGAAGCTGGAAATAGTTTTAAACGAAACAACACGCATTAGCGATGTTCCTGTGATGTATCTAAACGATACTTACTCATCTATCATGTTATTTGACGTTTGAACGGACTCCAGTAACTCTGATGTGAGATAAAAAGTTCTCGGACGCAGCAGAAGCTGGAAATAATTTTGAACGAAACAACACGCATTAGCGTTGTTCCTGTGATGTATCTAAACGATCATTACTTATCTAACATGTTATTTAACGTTTGGATGGACTCCAGTAAGTCTGATGTGAGATACAAAGTTTTTGGACGCAGCAGGAGCTGGAAATAGTTTTAAACGAAACAACACGTATTAGCGTTGTTCCTGTGCTGTATCTAATCGATCCTTACTTATCTATCATGTTATTTGACGTTTCGATGGACTCCAGTAACTCTGATGTGAGATACGACGTTCTCGGACGCAGCAGAAGCTGGAAATAGTTTAAAACGAAACAACACGTATTAGCGTTGTTCCTGTGATGTATCTAATCGATCCTTACTTATCTATCATGTTATTTGACGTTTGGATGGACTCCAGTAACCCTGACGTGAGATACGAAGTTCTCGGACGCAGCAGAAGCTGGAAATAGTTTTAAACGAAACAACACGTATTAGCGTTGTTCCTGTGATGTATCTAATCGATCCTTACTCATCTATCATGTTATTTGACGTTTCGACGGACTCCAGTAACTGTGATGTGAGATACAAAGTTCTCGGACGCAGCAGAAGCTGGAAATAATTTTGAACGAAACAACACCTATTAGCGTTGTTCCTGTGATGTATCTAAAGGATCCTTACTTATCTAACATGTTATTTGACGTTTGGATGGACTCCAGTAAGTCTGATGTGAGATAAAAAGTTTTGCGACGCAGCAGGAGCTGGAAATAGTTTTAAACGAAACAACACGTATTAGCGTTGTTCCTGTGCTGTATCTAATCGATCCTTACTTATCTATCATATTATTTGACGTTTCGATGGACTCCAGTAACTCTGATGTGAGATACGAAGTTTTCGGACGCAGCAGAAGCTGGAAATAGTTTTAAACGATACAACACGTATTAGCGTTGTTCCTGTGATGTATCTAATCGATCCTTACTCATCTATCATGTTAATTGACGTTTGGACGGACTCCAGTAACTCTGATGAGAGATTCAAAGTTCTCGGACGCAGTAGAAGCTGGAAATAGTTTTGAACGAAACAACACGTATTAGCGTTGTTCCTGTGATGTATCTAAACGATCCTTACTTATCTAACATGTTATTTGACGTTTGGATGGACTCCAGTAAGTCTGATGTGAGATACAAAGTTTTTGGACGCAGCAGGAGCTGGAAATAGTTTTAAACGAAACAACACGTATTAGCGTTGTTCCTGTGATGTATCTAAACGATCCTTACTCATCTATCATGTTATTTGACGTTTGGACAGACTCCAGTAACTCTGATGTGAGATACAAAGTTCTCGGACGCAGCAGGAGCTGGAAATAGTTTTAAACGAAACAACACGCATTAGCGTTGTTCCTGTGATGTATCTAATCGATCCTTACTCATTTATCATGTTATTTGGCGTTTCGATGGACTCCAGTAACTTTGATGTGAGATACGAAGTTCTCGGACGCAGCTGAAGCTGGAAATAGTTTCAAACGAAACAACAGGTATTAGCGTTGTTCCTGTGCTGTATCTAATCGATCCTTACTTATCTATCATGTTATTTGACGTTTCGATGGACTCCAGTAACTCTGATGTGAGCTACGAAGTTTTCGGACGCAGCAGAAGCTGGAAATAGTTTTAAACGAAACAACACGCATTAGCGATGTTCCTGTGATGTATCTAAACGATCCTTACTCATCTATCATGTTATTTGACGTTTGGACGGACTCCAGTAACTCTGATGTGAGATACAAAGTTCTCGGACGTAGCAGAAGCTGGAAATAGTTTTGAACGAAACAACACGTATTAGCGTTGTTCCTGTGATGTATCTAAACGATCCTTACTTATCTAACATGTTATTTGACGTTTGGATGGACTCCAGTAAGTCTGATGTGAGATACAAAGTTTTTGGACGCAGCAGGAGCTGGAAATAGTTTTAAACGAAACAACACGTATTAGCGTTGTTCCTGTGCTGTATCTAATCGATCCTTACTTATCTATCATGTTATTTGACGTTTCGATGGACTCCAGTAACTCTGATGTGAGATACGACGTTTTCGGACGCAGCAGAATCTGGAAATAGTTTTAAACGAAACAACACGTATTAGCGTTGTTCCTGTGATGTATCTAATCGATCCTTACTCATCTATCATGTTATTTGACGTTTCGACGGACTCCAGTAACTGTGATGTGAGATACAAAGTTCTCGGACGCAGCAGAAGCTGGAAATAATTTTGAACGAAACAACACCTATTAGCGTTGTTCCTGTGATGTATCTAAAGGATCCTTACTTATCTAACATGTTATTTGACGTTTGGATGGACTCCAGTAAGTCTGATGTGAGATAAAAAGTTTTGCGACGCAGCAGGAGCTGGAAATAGTTTTAAACGAAACAACACGTATTAGCGTTGTTCCTGTGCTGTATCTAATCGATCCTTACTTATCTATCATATTATTTGACGTTTCGATGGACTCCAGTAACTCTGATGTGAGATACGACGTTTTCGGACGCAGCAGAATCTGGAAATAGTTTTAAATGAAACAACACGTATTAGCGTTGTTCCTGTGTAACGTACCTAATCGATCCTTACTCATCTATCATGTTATTTGACGTTTGGACGGACTCCAGTAACTATGATGAGAGATACAAAGTTCTCGGACGCAGTAGAAGCTGGAAATAGTTTTGAACGAAACAACACGTATTAGCGTTGTTCCTGTGATGCATCTAAACGATCCTTACTTATCTAACATGTTATTTGACGTTTGGATGGACTCCAGTAAGTCTGATGTGAGATACAAAGTTTTTGGACGCAGCAGGAGCTGGAAATAGTTTTAAACGAAACAACACGTATTAGCGTTGTTCCTGTGATGTATCTAAACGATCCTTAATTATCTAACATGTTATTTGACGTTTGGATGGACTCCAGTAAGTCTGATGTGAGATACAAAGTTTTTGGACGCAGCAGGAGCTGGAAATAGTTTTAAACGAAACAACACGTATTAGCGTTATTCCTGTGATGTATCTAATCGATCCTTACTCATCTATCATGTTATTTGGCGTTTCGATGGACTCCAGTAACTTAGATGTGAGATACGAAGTTCTCGGACGCAGCAGAAGCTGGAAATAGTTTTGAACGAAACAACACGTATTAGCGTTGTTCCTGTGATGTATCTAATCGATCCTTACTTATCTATCATGTTATTTGATGTTTCGATGGACTCCAGTAACTCTGATGTGAGATACGAAGTTCTCGGACGCAGCTGAAGCTGGAAATAGTTTTAAATGAAACAACACGTATTAGCGTTGTTCCTGTGATGTACCTAATCGATCCTTACTCATCTATCATGTTATTTGACGTTTGGACGGACTCCAGTAACTATGATGAGAGATACAAAGTTCTCGGACGCAGTAGAAGCTGGAAATAGTTTTGAACGAAACAACACGTATTAGCGTTGTTCCTGTGATGCATCTAAACGATCCTTACTTATCTAACATGTTATTTGACGTTTGGATGGACTCCAGTAAGTCTGATGTGAGATACAAAGTTTTTGGACGCAGCAGGAGCTGGAAATAGTTTTAAACGAAACAACACGAATTAGCGTTGTTCCTGTGATGTATCTAAACGATCCTTACTTATCTACCATGTTATTTGACGTTTGGATGGACTCCAGTAAGTCTGATGAGAGATACAAAGATTTCGGACGCAGCAGAAGCTGGAAATAGTTTTGAACGAAACAACACGTATTAGCGTTGTTCCTGTGCTGTATCTAATCGATCCTTACTTATCTATCATGTTATTTGACGTTTGGATGGACTCCAGTAACCCTGACGTGAGATACGATGTTCTCGGACGCAGCAGAAGCTGGAAATAGTTTTAAACGAAACAACACGCATTAGCGTTATTCCTGTGATGTATCTAATCGATCCTTACTCATCTATCATGTTATTTGGCGTTTCGATGGACTCCAGTAACTTAGATGTGAGATACGAAGTTCTCGGACGCAGCTGAAGCTAGAAATAGTTTTAAACGAAACAACACGTATTAGCGTTGTTCCTGTGATGTATCTAATCGATCCTTACTCATCTATCATGTTATTTGACGTTTGGACGGACTCCAGTAACTCTGATGAGAGATTCAAAGTTCTCGGACGCAGTAGAAGCTAGAAATAGTTTTGAACGAAACAACACGTATTAGCGTTGTTCCTGTGATGTATCTAAACGATCCTTACTTATCTAACATGTTATTTGACGTTTGGATGGGCTCCAGTAAGTCTGATGTGAGATACAAAGTTTTTGGACGCAGCAGGAGCTGGAAATAGTTTTAAACGAAACAACACGTATTAGCGTTGTTCCTGTGCTGTATCTAATCGATCCTAACTCATATATCATGTTATTTGGCGTTTCGATGGACTCCAGTAACCCTGACGTGAGATACGATGTTCTCGGACGCAGCAGAAGCTGGAAATAGTTTTAAACGAAACAACACGCATTAGCGTTATTCCTGTGTAGTATCTAATCGATCCTTACTTATCTATCATGTTATTTGACGTTTCGATGGACTCCAGTAACTCTGATGTGAGATACGAAGTTTTCGGACGCAGCAGAAGCTGGAAATAGTTTTAAACGAAACAACACGCATTAGCGATGTTCCTGTGATGTATCTAAACGATACTTACTCATCTATCATGTTATTTGACGTTTGAACGGACTCCAGTAACTCTGATGTGAGATAAAAAGTTCTCGGACGCAGCAGAAGCTGGAAATAATTTTGAACGAAACAACACGCATTAGCGTTGTTCCTGTGATGTATCTAAACGATCATTACTTATCTAACATGTTATTTAACGTTTGGATGGACTCCAGTAAGTCTGATGTGAGATACAAAGTTTTTGGACGCAGCAGGAGCTGGAAATAGTTTTAAACGAAACAACACGTATTAGCGTTGTTCCTGTGCTGTATCTAATCGATCCTTACTTATCTATCATGTTATTTGACGTTTCGATGGACTCCAGTAACTCTGATGTGAGATACGACGTTTTCGGACGCAGCAGAAGCTGGAAATAGTTTTAAACGAAACAACACGTATTAGCGTTGTTCCTGTGATGTATCTAATCGATCCTTACTTATCTATCATGTTATTTGACGTTTGGATGGACTCCAGTAACCCTGACGTGAGATACGAAGTTCTCGGACGCAGCAGAAGCTGGAAATAGTTTTAAACGAAACAACACGTATTAGCGTTGTTCCTGTGATGTATCTAATCGATCCTTACTCATCTATCATGTTATTTGACGTTTCGACGGACTCCAGTAACTCTGATGTGAGATACAAAGTTATCGGACGCAGCAGAAGCTGGAAATAGTTTTGAACGAAACAACACGTATTAGCGTTGTTCCTGTGCTGTATCTAATCGATCCTTACTTATCTATCATGTTATTTGACGTTTGGATGAACTCCAGTAACTCTAATGTGAGATACGAAATTTTCGGACGCAGCAGAAGCTGGAAATAGTTTTGAACGAAACAACACGTATTAGCGTCGTTCCTGTGATGTATCTAAACGATCCTTACTTATCTAACATGTTATTTGACGTTTGGATGGACTCCAGTAAGTCTGATGTGAGATACAAAGTTTTTGGACGCAGCAGGAGCTGGAAATAGTTTTAAACGAAACAACACGTATTAGCGTTGTTCCTGTGATGTATCTAAACGATCCTTACTCATCTATCATGTTAATTGACGTTTGGACGGACTCCAGTAACTCTGATGTGAGATACAAAGTTCTCGGACGCAGCAGAAGCTGGAAATAATTTTGAACGAAACAACACCTATTAGCGTTGTTCCTGTGATGTATCTAAAGGATCCTTACTTATCTAACATGTTATTTGACGTTTGGATGGACTCCAGTAAGTCTGATGTGAGATAAAAAGTTTTGCGACGCAGCAGGAGCTGGAAATAGTTTTAAACGAAACAACACGTATTAGCGTTGTTCCTGTGCTGTATCTAATCGATCCTTACTTATCTATCATGTTATTTGACGTTTCGATGGACTCCAGTAACTCTGATGTGAGATACGAAGTTTTCGGACGCAGCAGAAGCTGGAAATAGTTTTAAACGATACAACACGTATTAGCGTTGTTCCTGTGATGTATCTAATCGATCCTTACTCATCTATCATGTTAATTGACGTTTGGACGGACTCCAGTAACTCTGATGAGAGATTCAAAGTTCTCGGACGCAGTAGAAGCTGGAAATAGTTTTGAACGAAACAACACTTATTAGCGTTGTTCCTGTGATGTATCTAAACGATCCTTACTTATCTAACATGTTATTTGACGTTTGGATGGACTCCAGTAAGTCTGATGTGAGATACAAAATTTTTGGACGCAGCAGGAGCTGGAAATAGTTTTAAACGAAACAACACGTATTAGCGTTGTTCCTGTGATGTATCTAAACGATCCTTACTCATCTATCATGTTATTTGACGTTTGGACAGACTCCAGTAACTCTGATGTGAGATACAAAGTTCTCGGACGCAGCAGGAGCTGGAAATAGTTTTAAACGAAACAACACGCATTAGCGTTGTTCCTGTGATGTATCTAATCGATCCTTACTCATTTATCATGTTATTTGGCGTTTCGATGGACTCCAGTAACTTTGATGTGAGATACGAAGTTCTCGGACGCAGCTGAAGCTGGAAATAGTTTCAAACGAAACAACAGGTATTAGCGTTGTTCCTGTGCTGTATCTAATCGATCCTTACTTATCTATCATGTTATTTGACGTTTCGATGGACTCCAGTAACTCTGATGTGAGCTACGAAGTTTTCGGACGCAGCAGAAGCTGGAAATAGTTTTAAACGAAACAACACGCATTAGCGATGTTCCTGTGATGTATCTAAACGATCCTTACTCATCTATCATGTTATTTGACGTTTGGACGGACTCCAGTAACTCTGATGTGAGATACAAAGTTCTCGGACGCAGCAGAAGCTGGAAATAGTTTTGAACGAAACAACACGTATTAGCGTTGTTCCTGTGATGTATCTAAACGATCCTTACTTATCTAACATGTTATTTGACGTTTGGATGGACTCCAGTAAGTCTGATGTGAGATACAAAGTTTTTGGACGCAGCAGGAGCTGGAAATAGTTTTAAACGAAACAACACGTATTAGCGTTGTTCCTGTGCTGTATCTAATCGATCCTTACTTATCTATCATGTTATTTGACGTTTCGATGGACTCCAGTAACTCTGATGTGAGATACGACGTTTTCGGACGCAGCAGAATCTGGAAATAGTTTTAAACGAAACAACACGTATTAGCGATGTTCCTGTGATGTACCTAAACGATCCTTACTCATCTATCATGTTATTTGACGTTTGGACGGACTCCAGTAACTCTGATGTGAGATACAAAGTTCTCGTACGCAGTAGAAGCTGGAAATAGTTTTGAACGAAATAACACGTATTAGCGTTGTTCTTGTGATGTATCTAAACGATCCTTACTTATCTAACATGTTATTTGACGTTTGGATGGACTCCAGTAAGTCTGATGTGAGATACAAAGTTTTTGGACGCAGCAGGAGCTGGAAATAGTTTCAAACGAAACAACACGTATTAGCGTTGTTCCTGTGCTGTATCTAATCGATCCTTACTCATATATCATGTTACTTGGCGTTTCGATGGACTCCAGTAGCTCTGATGTGAGATACGACGTTTTCGGACGCAGCAGAAGCTGGAAATAGTTTTAAACGAAACAACACGCATTAGCGTTGTTCCTGTGCTGTATCTAATCGATCCTTACTCATATATCATGTTATTTGGTGTTTCGATGGACTCCAGTAGCTCTGATGTGAGATACGACGTTTTCGGACGCAGCAGAAACTGGAAATAGTTTTAAACGAAACAACACGCATTAGCGTTGTTCCTGTGATGTATCTAATCGATCCTTACTTATCTATCATGTTATTTGACGTTTGGATGGACTCCAGTAACCCTGACGTGAGATACGATGTTCTCGGACGCAGCAGAAGCTGGAAATAGTTTTAAAAGAAACAACACGCATTAGCGATGTTCCTGTGATGTATCTAAACGATACTTACTCATCTATCATGTTATTTGACGTTTGGACGGACTCCAGTAACTCTGATGTGAGATACAAAGTTCTCGGACGCAGCAGAAGCTGGAAATAATTTTGAACGTAACAACACGTGTTACCGTTGTTCCTGTGATGTATCTAAACGATCCTTACTTATCTAACATGTTATTTAACGTTTGGATGGACTCCAGTAAGTCTGATGTGAGATACAAAGTTTTTGGACGCAGCAGGAGCTGGAAATAGTTTTAAACGAAACAACACGTATTAGCGTTGTTCCTGTGATGTATCTAAACGATCCTTACTCATCTATCATGTTAATTGACGTTTGGACGGACTCCAGTAACTCTGATGTGAGATACAAAGTTCTCGGACGCAGCAGAAGCTGGAAATAATTTTGAACGAAACAACACCTATTAGCGTTGTTCCTGTGATGTATCTAAAGGATCCTTACTTATCTAACATGTTATTTGACGTTTGGATGGACTCCAGTAAGTCTGATGTGAGATAAAAAGTTTTGCGACGCAGCAGGAGCTGGAAATAGTTTTAAACGAAACAACACGTATTAGCGTTGTTCCTGTGCTGTATCTAATCGATCCTTACTTATCTATCATGTTATTTGACGTTTCGATGGACTCCAGTAACTCTGATGTGAGATACGAAGTTTTCGGACGCAGCAGAAGCTGGAAATAGTTTTAAACGATACAACACGTATTAGCGTTGTTCCTGTGATGTATCTAATCGATCCTTACTCATCTATCATGTTAATTGACGTTTGGACGGACTCCAGTAACTCTGATGAGAGATTCAAAGTTCTCGGACGCAGTAGAAGCTGGAAATAGTTTTGAACGAAACAACACTTATTAGCGTTGTTCCTGTGATGTATCTAAACGATCCTTACTTATCTAACATGTTATTTGACGTTTGGATGGACTCCAGTAAGTCTGATGTGAGATACAAAATTTTTGGACGCAGCAGGAGCTGGAAATAGTTTTAAACGAAACAACACGTATTAGCGTTGTTCCTGTGATGTATCTAAACGATCCTTACTCATCTATCATGTTATTTGACGTTTGGACAGACTCCAGTAACTCTGATGTGAGATACAAAGTTCTCGGACGCAGCAGGAGCTGGAAATAGTTTTAAACGAAACAACACGCATTAGCGTTGTTCCTGTGATGTATCTAATCGATCCTTACTCATTTATCATGTTATTTGGCGTTTCGATGGACTCCAGTAACTTTGATGTGAGATACGAAGTTCTCGGACGCAGCTGAAGCTGGAAATAGTTTCAAACGAAACAACAGGTATTAGCGTTGTTCCTGTGCTGTATCTAATCGATCCTTACTTATCTATCATGTTATTTGACGTTTCGATGGACTCCAGTAACTCTGATGTGAGCTACGAAGTTTTCGGACGCAGCAGAAGCTGGAAATAGTTTTAAACGAAACAACACGCATTAGCGATGTTCCTGTGATGTATCTAAACGATCCTTACTCATCTATCATGTTATTTGACGTTTGGACGGACTCCAGTAACTCTGATGTGAGATACAAAGTTCTCGGACGCAGCAGAAGCTGGAAATAGTTTTGAACGAAACAACACGTATTAGCGTTGTTCCTGTGATGTATCTAAACGATCCTTACTTATCTAACATGTTATTTGACGTTTGGATGGACTCCAGTATGTCTGATGTGAGATACAAAGTTTTTGGACGCAGCAGGAGCTGGAAATAGTTTTAAACGAAACAACACGTATTAGCGTTGTTCCTGTGCTGTATCTAATCGATCCTTACTTATCTATCATGTTATTTGACGTTTCGATGGACTCCAGTAACTCTGATGTGAGATACGACGTTTTCGGACGCAGCAGAATCTGGAAATAGTTTTAAACGAAACAACACGTATTAGCGATGTTCCTGTGATGTACCTAAACGATCCTTACTCATCTATCATGTTATTTGACGTTTGGACGGACTCCAGTAACTCTGATGTGAGATACAAAGTTCTCGTACGCAGTAGAAGCTGGAAATAGTTTTGAACGAAATAACACGTATTAGCGTTGTTCTTGTGATGTATCTAAACGATCCTTACTTATCTAACATGTTATTTGACGTTTGGATGGACTCCAGTAAGTCTGATGTGAGATACAAAGTTTTTGGACGCAGCAGGAGCTGGAAATAGTTTCAAACGAAACAACACGTATTAGCGTTGTTCCTGTGCTGTATCTAATCGATCCTTACTCATATATCATGTTACTTGGCGTTTCGATGGACTCCAGTAGCTCTGATGTGAGATACGACGTTTTCGGACGCAGCAGAAGCTGGAAATAGTTTTAAACGAAACAACACGCATTAGCGTTGTTCCTGTGCTGTATCTAATCGATCCTTACTCATATATCATGTTATTTGGTGTTTCGATGGACTCCAGTAGCTCTGATGTGAGATACGACGTTTTCGGACGCAGCAGAAACTGGAAATAGTTTTAAACGAAACAACACGCATTAGCGTTGTTCCTGTGATGTATCTAATCGATCCTTACTTATCTATCATGTTATTTGACGTTTGGATGGACTCCAGTAACCCTGACGTGAGATACGATGTTCTCGGACGCAGCAGAAGCTGGAAATAGTTTTAAAAGAAACAACACGCATTAGCGATGTTCCTGTGATGTATCTAAACGATACTTACTCATCTATCATGTTATTTGACGTTTGGACGGACTCCAGTAACTCTGATGTGAGATACAAAGTTCTCGGACGCAGCAGAAGCTGGAAATAATTTTGAACGTAACAACACGTGTTACCGTTGTTCCTGTGATGTATCTAAACGATCCTTACTTATCTAACATGTTATTTAACGTTTGGATGGACTCCAGTAAGTCTGATGTGAGATACAAAGTTTTTGGACGCAGCAGGAGCTGGAAATAGTTTTAAACGAAACAACACATATTAGCGTTGTTCCTGTGCTGTATCTAATCGATCCTTACTTATCTATCATGTTATTTGACGTTTCGATGGACTCCAGTAACTCTGATGTGAGATACGACGTTTTCGGACGCAGCAGAAGCTGGAAATAGTTTTAAACGAAACAACACGTATTAGCGTTGTTCCTGTGATGTATCTAAACGATCCTTACTTATCTAACATGTTATTTGACGTTTGGATGGACTCCAGTAAGTCTGATGTGAGATACAAAGTTTTGGGACGCAGCAGGAGCTGGAAATAGTTTTAAACGAAACAACACGTATTAGCGTTGTTCCTGTGATGTATCTAATCGATCCTTTCTCATCTATCATGTTATTTGACGTTTGGACGGACTCCAGTAACTCTGATGAGAGATACAAAGTTCTCGGACGCAGTAGAAGCTGGAAATAGTTTTGAACGAAACAACACCTATTAGCGTTGTTCCTGTGATGTATCTAAACGATCCTTACTTATCTAACATGTTATTTGACGTTTGGATGGACTCCAGTAAGTCTGATGTGAGATACAAAGTTTTGGGACGCAGCAGGAGCTGGAAATAGTTTTAAACGAAACAACACGTATTAGCGTTGTTCCTGTGATGTATCTAATCGATCCTTACTCATCTATCATATTATTTGACGTTTGGATGGACTCCAGTAACTCTGATGAGAGATACAAAGATTTCGGACGTAGCAGAAACTGGAAATAGTTTTGAACGAAACAACACGCATTAGCGTTGTTCCTGTGTAGTATCTAATCGATCCTTACTCATCTATCATGTTATTTGGCTTTTCGATGGACTCCAGTAACTCTGATGTGAGATACGAAGTTTTCGGACGCATCAGAAGCTGGAAATAGTTTTAAACGAAACAACACGCATTAGCGATGTTCCTGTGATGTATCTAAACGATCCTTACTCATCTATCATGTTAATTGACGTTTGGACGGACTCCAGTAACTCTGATGAGAGATACAAAGTTCTCGGACGCAGTAGAAGCTGGAAATAGTTTTGACCGAAACAACACGCATTAGCGTTGTTCCTGTGATGTATCTAATCGATCCTTACTCATCTATCATGTTATTTGACGTTTGGATGTACTCTAGGAACTCTGATGTGAGATACAAAGATATCGGACGCAGCAGAAGCTGGAAATAGTTTTGAACGAAACAACACCTATTAGCGTTGTTCCTGTGATGTATCTAAACGATCCTTACTTATCTAACATGTTATTTGACGTTTGGATGGACTCCAGTAAGTCTGATGTGAGATACAAAGTTTTGGGACGCAGCAGGAGCTGGAAATAGTTTTAAACGAAACAACACGTATTAGCGTTGTTCCTGTGATGTATCTAATCGATCCTTACTCATCTATCATGTTATTTGACGTTTGGACGGACTCCAGTAACTCTGATGAGAGATTCAAATTTCTCGGACGCAGTAGAAGCTGGAAATAGTTTTGAACGAAACAACACGTATTAGCGTTGTTCCTGTGATGTATCTAAACGATCCTTACTTATCTAACATGTTATTTAACGTTTGGATGGACTCCAGTAAGTCTGATGTGAGATACAAAGTTTTTGGACGCAGCAGGAGCTGGAAATAGTTTTAAACGAAACAACACATATTGGCGTTGTTCCTGTGCTGTATCTAATCGATCCTTACTTATCTATCATGTTATTTGACGTTTGGACGGACTCCAGTAACTCTGATGAGAGATTCAAATTTCTCGGACGCAGTAGAAGCTGGAAATAGTTTTGAACGAAACAACACGTATTAGCGTTGTTCCTGTGATGTATCTAAACGATCCTTACTTATCTAACATGTTATTTAACGTTTGGATGGACTCCAGTAAGTCTGATGTGAGATACAAAGTTTTTGGACGCAGCAGGAGCTGGAAATAGTTTTAAACGAAACAACACGTATTAGCGTTGTTCCTGTGCTGTATCTAATCGATCCTTACTTATCTATCATGTTATTTGACGTTTCGATGGACTCCAGTAACTCTGATCTGAGATACGACGTTCTCGGACGCAGCAGAAGCTGGAAATAGTTTAAAACGAAACAACACGTATTAGCGTTGTTCCTGTGATGTATCTAATCGATCCTTACTTATCTATCATGTTATTTGACGTTTGGATGGACTCCAGTAACCCTGACGTGAGATACGAAGTTCTCGGACGCAGCAGAAGCTGGAAATAGTTTTAAACGAAACAACACGTATTAGCGTTGTTCCTGTGATGTATCTAATCGATCCTTACTCATCTATCATGTTATTTGACGTTTCGACGGACTCCAGTAACTGTGATGTGAGATACAAAGTTCTCGGACGCAGCAGAAGCTGGAAATAATTTTGAACGAAACAACACCTATTAGCGTTGTTCCTGTGATGTATCTAAAGGATCCTTACTTATCTAACATGTTATTTGACGTTTGGATGGACTCCAGTAAGTCTGATGTGAGATAAAAAGTTTTGCGACGCAGCAGGAGCTGGAAATAGTTTTAAACGAAACAACACGTATTAGCGTTGTTCCTGTGCTGTATCTAATCGATCCTTACTTATCTATCATATTATTTGACGTTTCGATGGACTCCAGTAACTCTGATGTGAGATACGAAGTTTTCGGACGCAGCAGAAGCTGGAAATAGTTTTAAACGATACAACACGTATTAGCGTTGTTCCTGTGATGTATCTAATCGATCCTTACTCATCTATCATGTTAATTGACGTTTGGACGGACTCCAGTAACTCTGATGAGAGATTCAAAGTTCTCGGACGCAGTAGAAGCTGGAAATAGTTTTGAACGAAACAACACGTATTAGCGTTGTTCCTGTGATGTATCTAAACGATCCTTACTTATCTAACATGTTATTTGACGTTTGGATGGACTCCAGTAAGTCTGATGTGAGATACAAAGTTTTTGGACGCAGCAGGAGCTGGAAATAGTTTTAAACGAAACAACACGTATTAGCGTTGTTCCTGTGATGTATCTAAACGATCCTTACTCATCTATCATGTTATTTGACGTTTGGACAGACTCCAGTAACTCTGATGTGAGATACAAAGTTCTCGGACGCAGCAGGAGCTGGAAATAGTTTTAAACGAAACAACACGCATTAGCGTTGTTCCTGTGATGTATCTAATCGATCCTTACTCATTTATCATGTTATTTGGCGTTTCGATGGACTCCAGTAACTTTGATGTGAGATACGAAGTTCTCGGACGCAGCTGAAGCTGGAAATAGTTTCAAACGAAACAACAGGTATTAGCGTTGTTCCTGTGCTGTATCTAATCGATCCTTACTTATCTATCATGTTATTTGACGTTTCGATGGACTCCAGTAACTCTGATGTGAGCTACGAAGTTTTCGGACGCAGCAGAAGCTGGAAATAGTTTTAAACGAAACAACACGCATTAGCGATGTTCCTGTGATGTATCTAAACGATCCTTACTCATCTATCATGTTATTTGACGTTTGGACGGACTCCAGTAACTCTGATGTGAGATACAAAGTTCTCGGACGCAGCAGAAGCTGGAAATAGTTTTGAACGAAACAACACGTATTAGCGTTGTTCCTGTGATGTATCTAAACGATCCTTACTTATCTAACATGTTATTTGACGTTTGGATGGACTCCAGTAAGTCTGATGTGAGATACAAAGTTTTTGGACGCAGCAGGAGCTGGAAATAGTTTTAAACGAAACAACACGTATTAGCGTTGTTCCTGTGCTGTATCTAATCGATCCTTACTTATCTATCATGTTATTTGACGTTTCGATGGACTCCAGTAACTCTGATGTGAGATACGACGTTTTCGGACGCAGCAGAATCTGGAAATAGTTTTAAACGAAACAACACGTATTAGCGATGTTCCTGTGATGTACCTAAACGATCCTTACTCATCTATCATGTTATTTGACGTTTGGACGGACTCCAGTAACTCTGATGAGAGATTCAAAGTTCTCGGACGCAGCAGAAGCTGGAAATAGTTTTGAACGAAACAACACGTATTAGCGTTGTTCCTGTGATGTATCTAATCGATCCTTACTTATCTATCATGTTATTTGACGTTTCGATGGACTCCAGTAACTCTGATGTGAGATACGAAGTTCTCGGACGCAGCTGAAGCTGGAAATAGTTTTAAACGAAACAACACGTATTAGCGTTGTTCCTGTGCTGTATCTAATCGATCCTTACTTATCTATCATGTTATTTGACGTTTCGATGGACTCCAGTAACTCTGATGTGAGATACGACGTTTTCGGACGCAGCAGAATCTGGAAATAGTTTTAAATGAAACAACACGTATTAGCGTTGTTCCTGTGTAACGTACCTAATCGATCCTTACTCATCTATCATGTTATTTGACGTTTGGACGGACTCCAGTAACTATGATGAGAGATACAAAGTTCTCGGACGCAGTAGAAGCTGGAAATAGTTTTGAACGAAACAACACGTATTAGCGTTGTTCCTGTGATGCATCTAAACGATCCTTACTTATCTAACATGTTATTTGACGTTTGGATGGACTCCAGTAAGTCTGATGTGAGATACAAAGTTTTTGGACGCAGCAGGAGCTGGAAATAGTTTTAAACGAAACAACACGTATTAGCGTTGTTCCTGTGATGTATCTAAACGATCCTTACTTATCTAACATGTTATTTGACGTTTGGATGGACTCCAGTAAGTCTGATGTGAGATACAAAGTTTTTGGACGCAGCAGGAGCTGGAAATAGTTTTAAACGAAACAACACGTATTAGCGTTGTTCCTGTGCTGTTTCTAATCGATCCTTACTTATCTATCATGTTATTTGACGTTTCGATGGACTCCAGTAACTCTGATGTGAGATACGACGTTTTCGGACGCAGCAGAATCTGGAAATAGTTTTAAACGAAACAACACGCATTAGCGTTATTCCTGTGATGTATCTAATCGATCCTTACTCATCTATCATGTTATTTGGCGTTTCGATGGACTCCAGTAACTTAGATGTGAGATACGAAGTTCTCGGACGCAGCAGAAGCTGGAAATAGTTTTGAACGAAACAACACGTATTAGCGTTGTTCCTGTGATGTATCTAATCGATCCTTACTTATCTATCATGTTATTTGATGTTTCGATGGACTCCAGTAACTCTGATGTGAGATACGAAGTTCTCGGACGCAGCTGAAGCTGGAAATAGTTTTAAATGAAACAACACGTATTAGCGTTGTTCCTGTGATGTACCTAATCGATCCTTATTCATCTATCATGTTATTTGACGTTTGGACGGACTCCAGTAACTATGATGAGAGATACAAAGTTCTCGGACGCAGTAGAAGCTGGAAATAGTTTTGAACGAAACAACACGTATTAGCGTTGTTCCTGTGATGCATCTAAACGATCCTTACTTATCTAACATGTTATTTGACGTTTGGATGGACTCCAGTAAGTCTGATGTGAGATACAAAGTTTTTGGACGCAGCAGGAGCTGGAAATAGTTTTAAACGAAACAACACAAATTAGCGTTGTTCCTGTGATGTATCTAAACGATCCTTACTTATCTACCATGTTATTTGACGTTTGGATGGACTCCAGTAAGTCTGATGAGAGATACAAAGATTTCGGACGCAGCAGAAGCTGGAAATAGTTTTGAACGAAACAACACGTATTAGCGTTGTTCCTGTGCTGTATCTAATCGATCCTTACTTATCTATCATGTTATTTGACGTTTGGATGGACTCCAGTAACCCTGACGTGAGATACGATGTTCTCGGACGCAGCAGAAGCTGGAAATAGTTTTAAACGAAACAACACGCATTAGCGTTATTCCTGTGATGTATCTAATCGATCCTTACTCATCTATCATGTTATTTGGCGTTTCGATGGACTCCAGTAACTTAGATGTGAGATACGAAGTTCTCGGACGCAGCTGAAGCTAGAAATAGTTTTAAACGAAACAACACGTATTAGCGTTGTTCCTGTGATGTATCTAATCGATCCTTACTCATCTATCATGTTATTTGACGTTTGGACGGACTCCAGTAACTCTGATGAGAGATTCAAAGTTCTCGGACGCAGTAGAAGCTAGAAATAGTTTTGAACGAAACAACACGTATTAGCGTTGTTCCTGTGATGTATCTAAACGATCCTTACTTATCTAACATGTTATTTGACGTTTGGATGGACTCCAGTAAGTCTGATGTGAGATACAAAGTTTTTGGACGCAGCAGGAGCTGGAAATAGTTTTAAACGAAACAACACGTATTAGCGTTGTTCCTGTGATGTATCTAAACGATCCTTACTTATCTAACATGTTATTTGACGTTTGGATGGACTCCAGTAAGTCTGATGTGAGATACAAAGTTTTTGGACGCAGCAGGAGCTGGAAATAGTTTTAAACGAAACAACACGTATTAGCGTTGTTCCTGTGATGTATCTAAACGATCCTTACTTATCTAACATGTTATTTGACGTTTGGATGGACTCCAGTAAGTCTGATGTGAGATACAAAGTTTTTGGACGCAGCAGGAGCTGGAAATAGTTTTAAACGAAACAACACGTATTAGCGTTGTTCCTGTGCTGTTTCTAATCGATCCTTACTTATCTATCATGTTATTTGACGTTTCGATGGACTCCAGTAACTCTGATGTGAGATACGACGTTTTCGGACGCAGCAGAATCTGGAAATAGTTTTAAACGAAACAACACGCATTAGCGTTATTCCTGTGATGTATCTAATCGATCCTTACTCATCTATCATGTTATTTGGCGTTTCGATGGACTCCAGTAACTTAGATGTGAGATACGAAGTTCTCGGACGCAGCAGAAGCTGGAAATAGTTTTGAACGAAACAACACGTATTAGCGTTGTTCCTGTGATGTATCTAATCGATCCTTACTTATCTATCATGTTATTTGATGTTTCGATGGACTCCAGTAACTCTGATGTGAGATACGAAGTTCTCGGACGCAGCTGAAGCTGGAAATAGTTTTAAATGAAACAACACGTATTAGCGTTGTTCCTGTGATGTACCTAATCGATCCTTACTCATCTATCATGTTATTTGACGTTTGGACGGACTCCAGTAACTATGATGAGAGATACAAAGTTCTCGGACGCAGTAGAAGCTGGAAATAGTTTTGAACGAAACAACACGTATTAGCGTTGTTCCTGTGATGCATCTAAACGATCCTTACTTATCTAACATGTTATTTGACGTTTGGATGGACTCCAGTAAGTCTGATGTGAGATACAAAGTTTTTGGACGCAGCAGGAGCTGGAAATAGTTTTAAACGAAACAACACAAATTAGCGTTGTTCCTGTGATGTATCTAAACGATCCTTACTTATCTACCATGTTATTTGACGTTTGGATGGACTCCAGTAAGTCTGATGAGAGATACAAAGATTTCGGACGCAGCAGAAGCTGGAAATAGTTTTGAACGAAACAACACGTATTAGCGTTGTTCCTGTGCTGTATCTAATCGATCCTTACTTATCTATCATGTTATTTGACGTTTGGATGGACTCCAGTAACCCTGACGTGAGATACGATGTTCTCGGACGCAGCAGAAGCTGGAAATAGTTTTAAACGAAACAACACGCATTAGCGTTATTCCTGTGATGTATCTAATCGATCCTTACTCATCTATCATGTTATTTGGCGTTTCGATGGACTCCAGTAACTTAGATGTGAGATACGAAGTTCTCGGACGCAGCTGAAGCTAGAAATAGTTTTAAACGAAACAACACGTATTAGCGTTGTTCCTGTGATGTATCTAATCGATCCTTACTCATCTATCATGTTATTTGACGTTTGGACGGACTCCAGTAACTCTGATGAGAGATTCAAAGTTCTCGGACGCAGTAGAAGCTAGAAATAGTTTTGAACGAAACAACACGTATTAGCGTTGTTCCTGTGATGTATCTAAACGATCCTTACTTATCTAACATGTTATTTGACGTTTGGATGGACTCCAGTAAGTCTGATGTGAGATACAAAGTTTTTGGACGCAGCAGGAGCTGGAAATAGTTTTAAACGAAACAACACGTATTAGCGTTGTTCCTGTGCTGTATCTAATCGATCCTAACTCATATATCATGTTATTTGGCGTTTCGATGGACTCCAGTAACCCTGACGTGAGATACGATGTTCTCGGACGCAGCAGAAGCTGGAAATAGTTTTAAACGAAACAACACGCATTAGCGTTATTCCTGTGTAGTATCTAATCGATCCTTACTTATCTATCATGTTATTTGACGTTTCGATGGACTCCAGTAACTCTGATGTGAGATACGAAGTTTTCGGACGCAGCAGAAGCTGGAAATAGTTTTAAACGAAACAACACGCATTAGCGATGTTCCTGTGATGTATCTAAACGATACTTACTCATCTATCATGTTATTTGACGTTTGAACGGACTCCAGTAACTCTGATGTGAGATAAAAAGTTCTCGGACGCAGCAGAAGCTGGAAATAATTTTGAACGAAACAACACGCATTAGCGTTGTTCCTGTGATGTATCTAAACGATCATTACTTATCTAACATGTTATTTAACGTTTGGATGGACTCCAGTAAGTCTGATGTGAGATACAAAGTTTTTGGACGCAGCAGGAGCTGGAAATAGTTTTAAACGAAACAACACGTATTAGCGTTGTTCCTGTGCTGTATCTAATCGATCCTTACTTATCTATCATGTTATTTGACGTTTCGATGGACTCCAGTAACTCTGATGTGAGATACGACGTTTTCGGACGCAGCAGAAGCTGGAAATAGTTTTAAACGAAACAACACGTATTAGCGTTGTTCCTGTGATGTATCTAATCGATCCTTACTTATCTATCATGTTATTTGACGTTTGGATGGACTCCAGTAACCCTGACGTGAGATACGAAGTTCTCGGACGCAGCAGAAGCTGGAAATAGTTTTAAACGAAACAACACGTATTAGCGTTGTTCCTGTGATGTATCTAATCGATCCTTACTCATCTATCATGTTATTTGACGTTTCGACGGACTCCAGTAACTCTGATGTGAGATACAAAGTTATTAGCGTTGTTCCTGTGCTGTATCTAATCGATCCTTACTTATCTATCATGTTATTTGACGTTTCGATGGACTCCAGTAACTCTGATGTGAGCTACGAAGTTTTCGGACGCAGCAGAAGCTGGAAATAGTTTTAAACGAAACAACACGCATTAGCGATGTTCCTGTGATGTATCTAAACGATCCTTACTCATCTATCATGTTATTTGACGTTTGGACGGACTCCAGTAACTCTGATGTGAGATACAAAGTTCTCGGACGCAGCAGAAGCTGGAAATAGTTTTGAACGAAACAACACGTATTAGCGTTGTTCCTGTGATGTATCTAAACGATCCTTACTTATCTAACATGTTATTTGAAGTTTGGATGGACTCCAGTAAGTCTGATGTGAGATACAAAGTTTTTGGACGCAGCAGGAGCTGGAAATAGTTTTAAACGAAACAACACGTATTAGCGTTGTTCCTGTGATGTATCTAAACGATCCTTACTCATCTATCATGTTAATTGACGTTTGGACGGACTCCAGTAACTCTGATGTGAGATACAAAGTTCTCGGACGCAGCAGAAGCTGGAAATAATTTTGAACGAAACAACACCTATTAGCGTTGTTCCTGTGATGTATCTAAAGGATCCTTACTTATCTAACATGTTATTTGACGTTTGGATGGACTCCAGTAAGTCTGATGTGAGATAAAAAGTTTTGCGACGCAGCAGGAGCTGGAAATAGTTTTAAACGAAACAACACGTATTAGCGTTGTTCCTGTGCTGTATCTAATCGATCCTTACTTATCTATCATGTTATTTGACGTTTCGATGGACTCCAGTAACTCTGATGTGAGATACGAAGTTTTCGGACGCAGCAGAAGCTGGAAATAGTTTTAAACGATACAACACGTATTAGCGTTGTTCCTGTGATGTATCTAATCGATCCTTACTCATCTATCATGTTAATTGACGTTTGGACGGACTCCAGTAACTCTGATGAGAGATTCAAAGTTCTCGGACGCAGTAGAAGCTGGAAATAGTTTTGAACGAAACAACACGTATTAGCGTTGTTCCTGTGATGTATCTAAACGATCCTTACTTATCTAACATGTTATTTGACGTTTGGATGGACTCCAGTAAGTCTGATGTGAGATACAAAGTTTTTGGACGCAGCAGGAGCTGGAAATAGTTTTAAACGAAACAACACGTATTAGCGTTGTTCCTGTGATGTATCTAAACGATCCTTACTCATCTATCATGTTATTTGACGTTTGGACAGACTCCAGTAACTCTGATGTGAGATACAAAGTTCTCGGACGCAGCAGGAGCTGGAAATAGTTTTAAACGAAACAACACGCATTAGCGTTGTTCCTGTGATGTATCTAATCGATCCTTACTCATTTATCATGTTATTTGGCGTTTCGATGGACTCCAGTAACTTTGATGTGAGATACGAAGTTCTCGGACGCAGCTGAAGCTGGAAATAGTTTCAAACGAAACAACAGGTATTAGCGTTGTTCCTGTGCTGTATCTAATCGATCCTTACTTATCTATCATGTTATTTGACGTTTCGATGGACTCCAGTAACTCTGATGTGAGCTACGAAGTTTTCGGACGCAGCAGAAGCTCGAAATAGTTTTAAACGAAACAACACGCATTAGCGATGTTCCTGTGATGTATCTAAACGATCCTTGCTCATCTATCATGTTATTTGACGTTTGGACGGACTCCAGTAACTCTGATGTGAGATACAAAGTTCTCGGACGCAGCAGAAGCTGGAAATAGTTTTGAACGAAACAACACGTATTAGCGTTGTTCCTGTGATGTATCTAAACGATCCTTACTTATCTAACATGTTATTTGACGTTTGGATGGACTCCAGTAAGTCTGATGTGAGATACAAAGTTTTTGGACGCAGCAGGAGCTGGAAATAGTTTTAAACGAAACAACACGTATTAGCGTTGTTCCTGTGCTGTATCTAATCGATCCTTACTTATCTATCATGTTATTTGACGTTTCGATGGACTCCAGTAACTCTGATGTGAGATACGACGTTTTCGGACGCAGCAGAATCTGGAAATAGTTTTAAACGAAACAACACGTATTAGCGATGTTCCTGTGATGTACCTAAACGATCCTTACTCATCTATCATGTTATTTGACGTTTGGACGGACTCCAGTAACTCTGATGTGAGATACAAAGTTCTCGTACGCAGCAGAAGCTGGAAATAATTTTGAACGAAACAACACGTATTAGCGTTGTTCCTGTGATGTATCTAAACGATCCTTACTTATCTAACATGTTATTTAACGTTTGGATGGACTCCAGTAAGTCTGATGTGAGATACAAAGTTTTTGGACGCAGCAGAAGCTGGAAATAGTTTTAAACGAAACAACACGTATTAGCGTTGTTCCTGTGATGTATCTAATCGATCCTTACTCATCTATCATGTTATTTGACGATTGGATGGACTCCAGTAACTCTGATGAGAGATTCAAAGTTCTCGGACGCAGTAGAAGCTGGAAATAGTTTTGAACGAAATAACACGTATTAGCGTTGTTCTTGTGATGTATCTAAACGATCCTTACTTATCTAACATGTTATTTGACGTTTGGATGGACTCCAGTAAGTCTGATGTGAGATACAAAGTTTTTGGACGCAGCAGGAGCTGGAAATAGTTTCAAACGAAACAACACGTATTAGCGTTGTTCCTGTGATGTATCTAAACGATCCTTACTCATCTATCATGTTATTTGACGTTTGGACAGACTCCAGTAACTCTGATGTGAGATACGACGTTTTCGGACGCAGCAGAAGCTGGAAATAGTTTTAAACGAAACAACACGCATTAGCGTTGTTCCTGTGCTGTATCTAATCGATCCTTACTCATATATCATGTTATTTGGTGTTTCGATGGACTCCAGTAGCTCTGATGTGAGATACGACGTTTTCGGACGCAGCAGAAACTGGAAATAGTTTTAAACGAAACAACACGCATTAGCGTTGTTCCTGTGATGTATCTAATCGATCCTTACTTATCTATCATGTTATTTGACGTTTGGATGGACTCCAGTAACCCTGACGTGAGATACGATGTTCTCGGACGCAGCAGAAGCTGGAAATAGTTTTAAAAGAAACAACACGCATTAGCGATGTTCCTGTGATGTATCTAAACGATACTTACTCATCTATCATGTTATTTGACGTTTGGACGGACTCCAGTAACTCTGATGTGAGATACAAAGTTCTCGGACGCAGCAGGAGCTGGAAATAGTTTTAAACGAAACAACACGTATTAGCGTTGTTCCTGTGATGTATCTAAACGATCCTTACTCATCTATCATGTTATTTGACGTTTGGACAGACTCCAGTAACTCTGATGTGAGATACAAAGTTCTCGGACGCAGCAGGAGCTGGAAATAGTTTTAAACGAAACAACACGCATTAGCGTTGTTCCTGTGATGTATCTAATCGATCCTTACTCATTTATCATGTTATTTGGCGTTTCGATGGACTCCAGTAACTTTGATGTGAGATACGAAGTTCTCGGACGCAGCTGAAGCTGGAAATAGTTTCAAACGAAACAACAGGTATTAGCGTTGTTCCTGTGCTGTATCTAATCGATCCTTACTTATCTATCATGTTATTTGACGTTTCGATGGACTCCAGTAACTCTGATGTGAGCTACGACGTTTTCGGACGCAGCAGAAGCTGGAAATAGTTTTAAACGAAACAACACGTATTAGCGTTGTTCCTGTGATGTATCTAAACGATCCTTACTTATCTAACATGTTATTTGACGTTTGGATGGTCTCCAGTAAGTCTGATGTGAGATACAAAGTTTTGGGACGCAGCAGGAGCTGGAAATAGTTTTAAACGAAACAACACGTATTAGCGTTGTTCCTGTGATGTATCTAATCGATCCTTTCTCATCTATCATGTTATTTGACGTTTGGACGGACTCCAGTAACTCTGATGAGAGATACAAAGTTCTCGGACGCAGTAGAAGCTGGAAATAGTTTTGAACGAAACAACACCTATTAGCGTTGTTCCTGTGATGTATCTAAACGATCCTTACTTATCTAACATGTTATTTGACGTTTGGATGGACTCCAGTAAGTCTGATGTGAGATACAAAGTTTTGGGACGCAGCAGGAGCTGGAAATAGTTTTAAACGAAACAACACGTATTAGCGTTGTTCCTGTGATGTATCTAATCGATCCTTACTCATCTATCATATTATTTGACGTTTGGATGGACTCCAGTAACTCTGATGAGAGATACAAAGTTCTCGGACGCAGTAGAAGCTGGAAATAGTTTTGACCGAAACAACACGCATTAGCGTTGTTCCTGTGATGTATCTAATCGATCCTTACTCATCTATCATGTTATTTGACGTTTTGATGTACTCTAGGAACTCTGATGTGAAATACAAAGATATCGGACGCAGCAGAAGCTGGAAATAGTTTTGAACGAAACAACACCTATTAGCGTTGTTCCTGTGATGTATCTAAACGATCCTTACTTATCTAACATGTTATTTGACGTTTGGATGGACTCCAGTAAGTCTGATGTGAGATACAAAGTTTTGGGACGCAGCAGGAGCTGGAAATAGTTTTAAACGAAACAACACGTATTAGCGTTGTTCCTGTGATGTATCTAATCGATCCTTACTCATCTATCATGTTATTTGACGTTTGGACGGACTCCAGTAACTCTGATGAGAGATTCAAATTTCTCGGACGCAGTAGAAGCTGGAAATAGTTTTGAACGAAACAACACGTATTAGCGTTGTTCCTGTGATGTATCTAAACGATCCTTACTTATCTAACATGTTATTTAACGTTTGGATGGACTCCAGTAAGTCTGATGTGAGATACAAAGTTTTTGGACGCAGCAGGAGCTGGAAATAGTTTTAAACGAAACAACACATATTGGCGTTGTTCCTGTGCTGTATCTAATCGATCCTTACTTATCTATCATGTTATTTGACGTTTGGATGGACTCCAGTAAGTCTGATGTGAGATACAAAGTTTTGGGACGCAGCAGGAGCTGGAAATAGTTTTGAACGAAACAACACGCATTAGCGTTGTTCCTGTGTAGTATCTAATCGATCCTTACTCATCTATCATGTTATTTGGCTTTTCGATGGACTCCAGTAACTCTGATGTGAGATACGAAGTTTTCGGACGCATCAGAAGCTGGAAATAGTTTTAAACGAAACAACACGCATTAGCGATGTTCCTGTGATGTATCTAAACGATCCTTACTCATCTATCATGTTAATTGACGTTTGGACGGACTCCAGTAACTCTGATGAGAGATACAAAGTTCTCGGACGCAGTAGAAGCTGGAAATAGTTTTGACCGAAACAACACGCATTAGCGTTGTTCCTGTGATGTATCTAATCGATCCTTACTCATCTATCATGTTATTTGACGTTTGGATGTACTCTAGGAACTCTGATGTGAGATACAAAGACATCGGACGCAGCAGAAGCTGGAAATAGTTTTGAACGAAACAACACCTATTAGCGTTGTTCCTGTGATGTATCTAAACGATCCTTACTTATCTAACATGTTATTTGACGTTTGGATGGACTCCAGTAAGTCTGATGTGAGATACAAAGTTTTGGGACGCAGCAGGAGCTGGAAATAGTTTTAAACGAAACAACACGTATTAGCGTTGTTCCTGTGATGTATCTAATCGATCCTTACTCATCTATCATGTTATTTGACGTTTGGACGGACTCCAGTAACTCTGATGAGAGATTCAAATTTCTCGGACGCAGTAGAAGCTGGAAATAGTTTTGAACGAAACAACACGTATTAGCGTTGTTCCTGTGATGTATCTAAACGATCCTTACTTATCTAACATGTTATTTAACGTTTGGATGGACTCCAGTAAGTCTGATGTGAGATACAAAGTTTTTGGACGCAGCAGGAGCTGGAAATAGTTTTAAACGAAACAACACATATTGGCGTTGTTCCTGTGCTGTATCTAATCGATCCTTACTTATCTATCATGTTATTTGACGTTTGGACGGACTCCAGTAACTCTGATGAGAGATTCAAATTTCTCGGACGCAGTAGAAGCTGGAAATAGTTTTGAACGAAACAACACGTATTAGCGTTGTTCCTGTGATGTATCTAAACGATCCTTACTTATCTAACATGTCATTTAACGTTTGGATGGACTCCAGTAAGTCTGATGTGAGATACAAAGTTTTTGGACGCAGCAGGAGCTGGAAATAGTTTTAAACGAAACAACACATATTAGCGTTGTTCCTGTGCTGTATCTAATCGATCCTTACTCATCTATCATGTTATTTGACGTTTGGACGGACTCCAGTAACTCTGATGAGAGATACAAAGTTCTCGGACGCAGTAGAAGCTGGAAATAGTTTTGACCGAAACAACACGCATTAGCGTTGTTCCTGTGATGTATCTAATCGATCCTTACTCATCTATCATGTTATTTGACGTTTGGACGGACTCCAGTAACTCTGATGAGAGATTCAAAGTTCTCGGACGCAGTAGAAGCTGGAAATAGTTTTAAACGAAACAACACGTATTAGCGTTGTTCCTGTGCTGTATCTAATCGATCCTTACTCATATATCATGTTACTTGGCGTTTCGATGGACTCCAGTAGCTCTGATGTGAGATACGACGTTTTCGGACGCAGCAGAAGCTGGAAATAGTTTTAAACGAAACAACACGTATTAGCGTTGTTCCTGTGATGTATCTAATCGATCCTTACTTATCTATCATGTTATTTGACGTTTCGATGCACTCCAGTAACTCTGATGTGAGATACGACGTTTTCGGACGCAGCAGAAGCTGGAAATAGTTTTAAACGAAACAACACGTATTAGCGTTGTTCCTGTGATGTATCTAATCGATCCTTACTTATCTATCATTTTATTTGACGTTTCGATGCACTCCAGTAACTCTGATGTGAGATACGACGTTTTCGGACGCAGCAGAAGCTGGAAATAGTTTTAAACGAAACAACACGTATTAGCGTTGTTCCTGTGATGTATCTAATCGATCCTTACTCATCTATCATGTTATTCGACGTTTGGATGGGCTCCAGTAACTCTGATGAGAGATACAAAGATTTCGGACGCAGCAGAAGCTGGAAATAGTTTTGAACGAAACAACACGTATTAGCGTTGTTCCTGTGCTGTATCTAATCGATCCTTACTTATCTATCATGTTATTTGACGTTTGGATGGACTCCAGTAACCCTGACGTGAGATACGATGTTCTCGGACGCAGCAGAAGCTGGAAATAGTTTTAAACGAAACAACACGCATTAGCGTTATTCCTGTGATGTATCTAATCGATCCTTACTCATCTATCATGTTATTTGGCGTTTCGATGGACTCCAGTAACTTAGATGTGAGATACGAAGTTCTCGGACGCAGCAGAAGCTGGAAATAGTTTTGAACGAAACAACACGTATTAGCGTTGTTCCTGTGATGTATCTAATCGATCCTTACTTATCTATCATGTTATTTGACGTTTCGATGGACTCCAGTAACTCTGATGTGAGATACGAAGTTCTCGGACGCAGCTGAAGCTGGAAATAGTTTTAAATGAAACAACACGTATTAGCGTTGTTCCTGTGATGTACCTAATCGATCCTTACTCATCTATCATGTTATTTGACGTTTGGACGGACTCCAGTAACTATGATGAGAGATACAAAGTTCTCGGACGCAGTAGAAGCTGGAAATAGTTTTGAACGAAACAACACGTATTAGCGTTGTTCCTGTGATGCATCTAAACGATCCTTACTTATCTAACATGTTATTTGACGTTTGGATGGACTCCAGTAAGTCTGATGTGAGATACAAAGTTTTTGGACGCAGCAGGAGCTGGAAATAGTTTTAAACGAAACAACACGAATTAGCGTTGTTCCTGTGATGTATCTAAACGATCCTTACTTATCTACCATGTTATTTGACGTTTGGATGGACTCCAGTAAGTCTGATGAGAGATACAAAGATTTCGGACGCAGCAGAAGCTGTAAATAGTTTTGAACGAAACAACACGTATTAGCGTTGTTCCTGTGCTGTATCTAATTGATCCTTACTTATCTATCATGTTATTTGACGTTTGGATGGACTCCAGTAACCCTGACGTGAGATACGATGTTCTCGGACGCAGCAGAAGCTGGAAATAGTTTTGAACGAAACAACACGTATTAGCGTTGTTCCTGTGCTGTATCTAATCGATCCTTACTTATCTATCATGTTATTTGACGTTTGGACGGACTCCAGTAACTCTGATGTGAGATACAAAGTTCTCGGACGCAGCAGAAGCTGGAAATAATTTTGAACGAAACAACACCTATTAGCGTTGTTCCTGTGATGTATCTAAAGGATCCTTACTTATCTAACATGTTATTTGACGTTTGGATGGACTCCAGTAAGTCTGATGTGAGATAAAAAGTTTTGCGACGCAGCAGGAGCTGGAAATAGTTTTAAACGAAACAACACGTATTAGCGTTGTTCCTGTGCTGTATCTAATCGATCCTTACTTATCTATCATGTTATTTGACGTTTCGATGGACTCCAGTAACTCTGATGTGAGATACGAAGTTTTCGGACGCAGCAGAAGCTGGAAATAGTTTTAAACGATACAACACGTATTAGCGTTGTTCCTGTGATGTATCTAATCGATCCTTACTCATCTATCATGTTAATTGACGTTTGGACGGACTCCAGTAACTCTGATGAGAGATTCAAAGTTCTCGGACGCAGTAGAAGCTGGAAATAGTTTTGAACGAAACAACACGTATTAGCGTTGTTCCTGTGATGTATCTAAACGATCCTTACTTATCTAACATGTTATTTGACGTTTGGATGGACTCCAGTAAGTCTGATGTGAGATACAAAGTTTTTGGACGCAGCAGGAGCTGGAAATAGTTTTAAACGAAACAACACGTATTAGCGTTGTTCCTGTGATGTATCTAAACGATCCTTACTCATCTATCATGTTATTTGACGTTTGGACAGACTCCAGTAACTCTGATGTGAGATACAAAGTTCTCGGACGCAGCAGGAGCTGGAAATAGTTTTAAACGAAACAACACGCATTAGCGTTGTTCCTGTGATGTATCTAATCGATCCTTACTCATTTATCATGTTATTTGGCGTTTCGATGGACTCCAGTAACTTTGATGTGAGATACGAAGTTCTCGGACGCAGCTGAAGCTGGAAATAGTTTCAAACGAAACAACAGGTATTAGCGTTGTTCCTGTGCTGTATCTAATCGATCCTTACTTATCTATCATGTTATTTGACGTTTCGATGGACTCCAGTAACTCTGATGTGAGCTACGAAGTTTTCGGACGCAGCAGAAGCTGGAAATAGTTTTAAACGAAACAACACGCATTAGCGATGTTCCTGTGATGTATCTAAACGATCCTTACTCATCTATCATGTTATTTGACGTTTGGACGGACTCCAGTAACTCTGATGTGAGATACAAAGTTCTCGGACGCAGCAGAAGCTGGAAATAGTTTTGAACGAAACAACACGTATTAGCGTTGTTCCTGTGATGTATCTAAACGATCCTTACTTATCTAACATGTTATTTGACGTTTGGATGGACTCCAGTAAGTCTGATGTGAGATACAAAGTTTTTGGACGCAGCAGGAGCTGGAAATAGTTTTAAACGAAACAACACGTATTAGCGTTGTTCCTGTGCTGTATCTAATCGATCCTTACTTATCTATCATGTTATTTGACGTTTCGATGGACTCCAGTAACTCTGATGTGAGATACGACGTTTTCGGACGCAGCAGAATCTGGAAATAGTTTTAAACGAAACAACACGTATTAGCGATGTTCCTGTGATGTACCTAAACGATCCTTACTCATCTATCATGTTATTTGACGTTTGGACGGACTCCAGTAACTCTGATGTGAGATACAAAGTTCTCGTACGCAGCAGAAGCTGGAAATAATTTTGAACGAAACAACACGTATTAGCGTTGTTCCTGTGATGTATCTAAACGATCCTTACTTATCTAACATGTTATTTAACGTTTGGATGGACTCCAGTAAGTCTGATGTGAGATACAAAGTTTTTGGACGCAGCAGAAGCTGGAAATAGTTTTAAACGAAACAACACGTATTAGCGTTGTTCCTGTGATGTATCTAATCGATCCTTACTCATCTATCATGTTATTTGACGATTGGATGAACTCCAGTAACTCTGATGAGAGATACAAAGATTTCGGACGCAGCAGAAGCTGGAAATAGGTTTGAACGAAACAACACCTATTAGCGTTGTTCCTGTGATGTATCTAAACGATCCTTACTTATCTAACATGTTATTTGACGTTTGGATGGACTCCAGTAAGTCTGATGTGAGATACAAAGTTTTGGGACGCAGCAGGAGCTGGAAATAGTTTTAAACGAAACAACACGTATTAGCGTTGTTCCTGTGATGTATCTAATCGATCCTTACTCATCTATCATGTTATTTGACGTTTGGACGGACTCCAGTAACTCTGATGTGAGATTCAAAGTTCTCGGACGCAGTAGAAGCTGGAAATAGTTTTGAACGAAATAACACGTATTAGCGTTGTTCTTGTGATGTATCTAAACGATCCTTACTTATCTAACATGTTATTTGACGTTTGGATGGACTCCAGTAAGTCTGATGTGAGATACAAAGTTTTTGGACGCAGCAGGAGCTGGAAATAGTTTCAAACGAAACAACACGTATTAGCGTTGTTCCTGTGCTGTATCTAATCGATCCTTACTCATATATCATGTTACTTGGCGTTTCGATGGACTCCAGTAGCTCTGATGTGAGATACGACGTTTATGGACGCAGCAGAAGCTGGAAATAGTTTTAAACGAAACAACACGCATTAGCGTTGTTCCTGTGCTGTATCTAATCGATCCTTACTCATATATCATGTTATTTGGTGTTTCGATGGACTCCAGTAGCTCTGATGTGAGATACGACGTTTTCGGACGCAGCAGAAACTGGAAATAGTTTTAAACGAAACAACACGTATTAGCGTTGTTCCTGTGATGTATCTAATCGATCCTTACTTATCTATCATGTTATTTGACGTTTGGATGGACTCCAGTAACCCTGACGTGAGATACGATGTTCTCGGACGCAGCAGAAGCTGGAAATAGTTTTAAAAGAAACAACACGCATTAGCGATGTTCCTGTGATGTATCTAAACGATACTTACTCATCTATCATGTTATTTGACGTTTGGACGGACTCCAGTAACTCTGATGTGAGATACAAAGTTCTCGGACGCAGCAGAAGCTGGAAATAATTTTGAACGTAACAACACGTGTTACCGTTGTTCCTGTGATGTATCTAAACGATCCTTACTTATCTAACATGTTATTTAACGTTTGGATGGACTCCAGTAAGTCTGATGTGAGATACAAAGTTTTTGGACGCAGCAGGAGCTGGAAATAGTTTTAAACGAAACAACACATATTAGCGTTGTTCCTGTGCTGTATCTAATCGATCCTTACTTATCTATCATGTTATTTGACGTTTCGATGGACTCCAGTAACTCTGATGTTAGATACGACGTTTTCGGACGCAGCAGAAGCTGGAAATAGTTTTAAACGAAACAACACGTATTAGCGTTGTTCCTGTGATGTATCTAAACGATCCTTACTTATCTAACATGTTATTTGACGTTTGGATGGACTCCAGTAAGTCTGATGTGAGATACAAAGTTTTGGGACGCAGCAGGAGCTGGAAATAGTTTTAAACGAAACAACACGTATTAGCGTTGTTCCTGTGATGTATCTAATCGATCCTTTCTCATCTATCATGTTATTTGACGTTTGGACGGACTCCAGTAACTCTGATGAGAGATACAAAGTTCTCGGACGCAGTAGAAGCTGGAAATAGTTTTGAACGAAACAACACCTATTAGCGTTGTTCCTGTGATGTATCTAAACGATCCTTACTTATCTAACATGTTATTTGACGTTTGGATGGACTCCAGTAAGTCTGATGTGAGATACAAAGTTTTGGGACGCAGCAGGAGCTGGAAATAGTTTTAAACGAAACAACACGTATTAGCGTTGTTCCTGTGATGTATCTAATCGATCCTTACTCATCTATCATATTATTTGACGTTTGGATGGACTCCAGTAACTCTGATGAGAGATACAAAGATTTCGGACGCAGCAGAAACTGGAAATAGTTTTGAACGAAACAACACGCATTAGCGTTGTTCCTGTGTAGTATCTAATCGATCCTTACTCATCTATCATGTTATTTGGCTTTTCGATGGACTCCAGTAACTCTGATGTGAGATACGAAGTTTTCGGACGCATCAGAGAAGCTGGAAATAGTTTTAAACGAAACAACACGCATTAGCGATGTTCCTGTGATGTATCTAAACGATCCTTACTCATCTATCATGTTATTTGACGTTTGGAAGGACTCCAGTAACTCTGATGAGAGATACAAAGTTCTCGGACGCAGTAGAAGCTGGAAATAGTTTTGACCGAAACAACACGCATTAGCGTTGTTCCTGTGATGTATCTAATCGATCCTTACTCATCTATCATGTTATTTGACGTTTGGATGTACTCTAGGAACTCTGATGTGAGATACAAAGATATCGGACGCAGCAGAAGCTGGAAATAGTTTTGAACGAAACAACACGTATTAGCGTTGTTCCTGTGATGTATCTAATCGATCCTTACTCATCTATCATGTTATTTGACGTTTGGACGGACTCCAGTAACTCTGATGAGAGATTCAAATTTCTCGTACGCAGTAGAAGCTGGAAATAGTTTTGAACGAAACAACACGTATTAGCGTTGTTCCTGTGATGTATCTAAACGATCCTTACTTATCTAACATGTTATTTAACGTTTGGATGGACTCCAGTAAGTCTGATGTGAGATACAAAGTTTTTGGACGCAGCAGGAGCTGGAAATAGTTTTAAACGAAACAACACATATTAGCGTTGTTCCTGTGCTGTATCTAATCGATCCTTACTTATCTATCATGTTATTTGACGTTTGGACGGACTCCAGTAACTCTGATGAGAGATTCAAATTTCTCGGACGCAGTAGAAGCTGGAAATAGTTTTGAACGAAACAACACGTATTAGCGTTGTTCCTGTGATGTATCTAAACGATCCTTACTTATCTAACATGTTATTTAACGTTTGGATGGACTCCAGTAAGTCTGATGTGAGATACAAAGTTTTTGGACGCAGCAGGAGCTGGAAATAGTTTTAAACGAAACAACATATATTAGCGTTGTTCCTGTGCTGTATCTAATCGATCCTTACTCATCTATCATGTTATTTGACGTTTGGACGGACTCCAGTAACTCTGATGAGAGATACAAAGTTCTCGGACGCAGTAGAAGCTGGAAATAGTTTTGACCGAAACAACACGCATTAGCGTTGTTCCTGTGATGTATCTAATCGATCCTTACTCATATATCATGTTATTTGACGTTTGGATGTACTCTAGGAACTCTGATGTGAGATACAAAGATATCGGACGCAGCAGAAGCTGGAAATAGTTTAGAACGAAACAACAACTATTAGCGTTGTTCCTGTGATGTATCTAAACGATCCTTACTTATCTAACATGTTATTTGACGTTTGGATGGACTCCAGTAAGTCTGATGTGAGATACAAAGTTTTGGGACGCAGCAGGAGCTGGAAATAGTTTTAAACGAAACAACACGTATTAGCGTTGTTCCTGTGATGTATCTAATCGATCCTTACTCATCTATCATGTTATTTGACGTTTGGATGGGCTCCAGTAACTCTGATGAGAGATACAAAGATTTCGGACGCAGCAGAAGCTGGAAATAGTTTTGAACGAAACAACACCTATTAGCGTTGTTCCTGTGATGTATCTAAACGATCCTTACTTATCTAACATGTTATTTGACGTTTGGATGGACACCAGTATCCCTGATGTGAGATACGAAGTTCTCGGACGCAGCAGAAGCTGGAAATAGTTTTAAACGAAACAACACGTATTAGCGTTGTTCCTGTGATGTATCTAATCGATCCTTACTCATCTATCATGTTATTTGACGTTTGGACGGACTCCAGTAACTCTGATGAGAGATTCAAAGTTCTCGGACGCAGTAGAAGCTGGAAATAGTTTTAAACGAAACAACACGTATTAGCGTTGTTCCTGTGCTGTATCTAATCGATCCTTACTCATATATCATGTTACTTGGCGTTTCGATGGACTCCAGTAGCTCTGATGTGAGATACGACGTTTTCGGACGCAGCAGAAGCTGGAAATAGTTTTAAACGAAACAACACGTATTAGCGTTGTTCCTGTGATGTATCTAATCGATCCTTACTTATCTATCATGTTATTTGACGTTTCGAAGCACTCCAGTAACTCTGATGTGAGATACGACGTTTTCGGACGCAGCAGAAGCTGGAAATAGTTTTAAACGAAACAACACGTATTAGCGTTGTTCCTGTGATGTATCTAATCGATCCTTACTTATCTATCATGTTATTTGACGTTTCGATGCACTCCAGTAACTCTGATGTGAGATACGACGTTTTCGGACGCAGCAGAAGCTGGAAATAGTTTTAAACGAAACAACACGTATTAGCGTTGTTCCTGTGATGTATCTAATCGATCCTTACTTATCTATCATGTTATTTGACGTTTCGATGCACTCCAGTAACTCTGATGTGAGATACGACGTTTTCGGACGCAGCAGAAGCTGGAAATAGTTTTAAACGAAACAACACGTATTAGCGTTGTTCCTGTGATGTATCTAATCGATCCTTACTTATCTATCATGTTATTTGACGTTTCGATGCACTCCA
Organism: Prosopocoilus inquinatus; assembly: GCA_036172665.1. Classification (NCBI taxonomy): domain Eukaryota; kingdom Metazoa; phylum Arthropoda; class Insecta; order Coleoptera; family Lucanidae; genus Prosopocoilus; species Prosopocoilus inquinatus. Next base: position 44,409,229 of record CM069871.1, on the reverse strand, counting down.
GTAACTCTGATGTGAGATACGACGTTTTCGGACGCAGCAGAAGCTGGAAATAGTTTTAAAGGAAACAACACGTATTAGCGTTGTTCCTGTGATGTATCTAATCGATCCTTACTCATCTATCATGTTATTTGACGTTTGGATGGGCTCCAGTAACTCTGATGAGAGATACAAAGATTTCGGACGCAGCAGAAGCTGGAAATAGTTTTGAACGAAACAACACGTATTAGCGTTGTTCCTGTGCTGTATCTAATCGATCCTTACTTATCTATCATGTTATTTGACGTTTGGATGGACTCCAGTAACCCTGACGTGAGATACGATGTTCTCGGACGCAGCAGAAGCTGGAAATAGTTTTAAACGAAACAACACGCATTAGCGTTATTCCTGTGATGTATCTAATCGATCCTTACTCATCTATCATGTTATTTGGCGTTTCGATGGACTCCAGTAACTTAGATGTGAGATACGAAGTTCTCGGACGCAGCAGAAGCTGGAAATAGTTTTGAACGAAACAACACGTATTAGCGTTGTTCCTGTGATGTATCTAATCGATCCTTACTTATCTATCATGTTATTTGACGTTTCGATGGACTCCAGTAACTCTGATGTGAGATACGAAGTTCTCGGACGCAGCTGAAGCTGGAAATAGTTTTAAATGAAACAACACGTATTAGCGTTGTTCCTGTGATGTACCTAATCGATCCTTACTCATCTATCATGTTATTTGACGTTTGGACGGACTCCAGTAACTATGATGAGAGATACAAAGTTCTCGGACGCAGTAGAAGCTGGAAATAGTTTTGAACGAAACAACACGTATTAGCGTTGTTCCTGTGATGCATCTAAACGATCCTTACTTATCTAACATGTTATTTGACGTTTGGATGGACTCCAGTAAGTCTGATGTGAGATACAAAGTTTTTGGACGCAGCAGGAGCTGGAAATAGTTTTAAACGAAACAACACGAATTAGCGTTGTTCCTGTGATGTATCTAAACGATCCTTACTTATCTACCATGTTATTTGACGTTTGGATGGACTCCAGTAAGTCTGATGAGAGATACAAAGATTTCGGACGCAGCAGAAGCTGGAAATAGTTTTGAACGAAACAACACGTATTAGCGTTGTTCCTTTGCTGTATCTAATCGATCCTTACTTATCTATCATGTTATTTGACGTTTGGATGGACTCCAGTAACCCTGACGTGAGATACGATGTTCTCGGACGCAGCTGAAGCTAGAAATAGTTTTAAACGAAACAACACGTATTAGCGTTGTTCCTGTGATGTATCTAATCGATCCTTTCTCATCTATCATGTTATTTGACGTTTGGACGGACTCCAGTAACTCTGATGAGAGATTCAAAGTTCTCGGACGCAGTAGAAGCTAGAAATAGTTTTGAACGAAACAACACGTATTAGCGTTGTTCCTGTGATGTATCTAAACGATCCTTACTTATCTAACATGTTATTTGACGTTTGGATGGACTCCAGTAAGTCTGATGTGAGATACAAAGTTTTTGGACGCAGCAGGAGCTGGAAATAGTTTTAAACGAAACAACACGTATTAGCGTTGTTCCTGTGCTGTATCTAATCGATCCTAACTCATATATCATGTTATTTGGCGTTTCGATGGACTCCAGTAACCCTGACGTGAGATACGATTTTCTCGGACGCAGCAGAAGCTGGAAATAGTTTTAAACGAAACAACACGCATTAGCGTTATTCCTGTGTAGTATCTAATCGATCCTTACTTATCTATCATGTTATTTGACGTTTCGATGGACTCCAGTAACTCTGATGTGAGATACGAAGTTTTCGGACGCAGCAGAAGCTGGAAATAGTTTTAAACGAAACAACACGCATTAGCGATGTTCCTGTGATGTATCTAAACGATACTTACTCATCTATCATGTTATTTGACGTTTGGACGGACTCCAGTAACTCTGATGTGAGATACAAAGTTCTCGGACGCAGCAGAAGCTGGAAATAATTTTGAACGAAACAACACGCATTAGCGTTGTTCCTGTGATGTATCTAAACGATCATTACTTATCTAACATGTTATTTAACGTTTGGATGGACTCCAGTAAGTCTGATGTGAGATACAAAGTTTTTGGACGCAGTAGAAGCTAGAAATAGTTTTGAACGAAACAACACGTATTAGCGTTGTTCCTGTGATGTATCTAAACGATCCTTACTTATCTAACATGTTATTTGACGTTTGGATGGACTCCAGTAAGTCTGATGTGAGATACAAAGTTTTTGGACGCAGCAGGAGCTGGAAATAGTTTTAAACGAAACAACACGTATTAGCGTTGTTCCTGTGCTGTATCTAATCGATCCTTACTTATCTATCATGTTATTTGACGTTTCGATGGACTCCAGTAACTCTGATGTGAGATACGACGTTTTCGGACGCAGCAGAAGCTGGAAATAGTTTTAAACGAAACAACACGTATTAGCGTTGTTCCTGTGATGTATCTAATCGATCCTTACTTATCTATCATGTTATTTGACGTTTCGATGCACTCCAGTAACTCTGATGTGAGATACGACGTTTTCGGACGCAGCAGAAGCTGGAAATAGTTTTAAACGAAACAACACGTATTATCGTTGTTCCTGTGATGTATCTAATCGATCCTTACTTATCTATCATGTTATTTGACGTTTCGATGCACTCCAGTAACTCTGATGTGAGATACGACGTTTTCGGACGCAGCAGAAGCTGGAAATAGTTTTAAAGGAAACAACACGTATTAGCGTTGTTCCTGTGATGTATCTAATCGATCCTTACTCATCTATCATGTTATTTGACGTTTGGATGGGCTCCAGTAACTCTGATGAGAGATACAAAGATTTCGGACGCAGCAGAAGCTGGAAATAGTTTTGAACGAAACAACACGTATTAGCGTTGTTCCTGTGCTGTATCTAATCGATCCTTACTTATCTATCATGTTATTTGACGTTTGGATGGACTCCAGTAACCCTGACGTGAGATACGATGTTCTCGGACGCAGCAGAAGCTGGAAATAGTTTTAAACGAAACAACACGCATTAGCGTTATTCCTGTGATGTATCTAATCGATCCTTACTCATCTATCATGTTATTTGGCGTTTCGATGGACTCCAGTAACTTAGATGTGAGATACGAAGTTCTCGGACGCAGCAGAAGCTGGAAATAGTTTTGAACGAAACAACACGTATTAGCGTTGTTCCTGTGATGTATCTAATCGATCCTTACTTATCTATCATGTTATTTGACGTTTCGATGGACTCCAGTAACTCTGATGTGAGATACGAAGTTCTCGGACGCAGCTGAAGCTGGAAATAGTTTTAAATGAAACAACACGTATTAGCGTTGTTCCTGTGATGTACCTAATCGATCCTTACTCATCTATCATGTTATTTGACGTTTGGACGGACTCCAGTAACTATGATGAGAGATACAAAGTTCTCGGACGCAGTAGAAGCTGGAAATAGTTTTGAACGAAACAACACGTATTAGCGTTGTTCCTGTGATGCATCTAAACGATCCTTACTTATCTAACATGTTATTTGACGTTTGGATGGACTCCAGTAAGTCTGATGTGAGATACAAAGTTTTTGGACGCAGCAGGAGCTGGAAATAGTTTTAAACGAAACAACACGAATTAGCGTTGTTCCTGTGATGTATCTAAACGATCCTTACTTATCTACCATGTTATTTGACGTTTGGATGGACTCCAGTAAGTCTGATGAGAGATACAAAGATTTCGGACGCAGCAGAAGCTGGAAATAGTTTTGAACGAAACAACACGTATTAGCGTTGTTCCTGTGCTGTATCTAATCGATCCTTACTTATCTATCATGTTATTTGACGTTTGGATGGACTCCAGTAACCCTGACGTGAGATACGATGTTCTCGGACGCAGCTGAAGCTAGAAATAGTTTTAAACGAAACAACACGTATTAGCGTTGTTCCTGTGATGTATCTAATCGATCCTTTCTCATCTATCATGTTATTTGACGTTTGGACGGACTCCAGTAACTCTGATGAGAGATTCAAAGTTCTCGGACGCAGTAGAAGCTAGAAATAGTTTTGAACGAAACAACACGTATTAGCGTTGTTCCTGTGATGTATCTAAACGATCCTTACTTATCTAACATGTTATTTGACGTTTGGATGGACTCCAGTAAGTCTGATGTGAGATACAAAGTTTTTGGACGCAGCAGGAGCTGGAAATAGTTTTAAACGAAACAACACGTATTAGCGTTGTTCCTGTGCTGTATCTAATCGATCCTAACTCATATATCATGTTATTTGGCGTTTCGATGGACTCCAGTAACCCTGACGTGAGATACGATTTTCTCGGACGCAGCAGAAGCTGGAAATAGTTTTAAACGAAACAACACGCATTAGCGTTATTCCTGTGTAGTATCTAATCGATCCTTACTTATCTATCATGTTATTTGACGTTTCGATGGACTCCAGTAACTCTGATGTGAGATACCAAGTTTTCGGACGCAGCAGAAGCTGGAAATAGTTTTAAACGAAACAACACGCATTAGCGATGTTCCTGTGATGTATCTAAACGATACTTACTCATCTATCATGTTATTTGACGTTTGGACGGACTCCAGTAACTCTGATGTGAGATACAAAGTTCTCGGACGCAGCAGAAGCTGGAAATAATTTTGAACGAAACAACACGCATTAGCGTTGTTCCTGTGATGTATCTAAACGATCATTACTTATCTAACATGTTATTTAACGTTTGGATGGACTCCAGTAAGTCTGATGTGAGATACAAAGTTTTTGGACGCAGTAGAAGCTAGAAATAGTTTTGAACGAAACAACACGTATTAGCGTTGTTCCTGTGATGTATCTAAACGATCCTTACTTATCTAACATGTTATTTGACGTTTGGATGGACTCCAGTAAGTCTGATGTGAGATACAAAGTTTTTGGACGCAGCAGGAGCTGGAAATAGTTTTAAACGAAACAACACGTATTAGCGTTGTTCCTGTGCTGTATCTAATCGATCCTTACTTATCTATCATGTTATTTGACGTTTCGATGGACTCCAGTAACTCTGATGTGAGATACGACGTTTTCGGACGCAGCAGAAGCTGGAAATAGTTTTAAACGAAACAACACGTATTAGCGTTGTTCCTGTGATGTATCTAATCGATCCTTACTTATCTATCATGTTATTTGACGTTTGGATGGACTCCAGTAACCCTGACGTGAGATACGAAGTTCTCGGACGCAGCAGAAGCTGGAAATAGTTTTAAACGAAACAACACGTATTAGCGTTGTTCCTGTGATGTATCTAATCGATCCTTACTCATCTATCATGTTATTTGACGTTTCGACGGACTCCAGTAACTCTGATGTGAGATACAAAGTTATCGGACGCAGCAGAAGCTGGAAATAGTTTTGAACGAAACAACACGTATTAGCGTTGTTCCTGTGCTGTATCTAATCGATCCTTACTTATCTATCATGTTATTTGACGTTTGGATGAACTCCAGTAACTCTAATGTGAGATACGAAATTTTCGGACGCAGCAGAAGCTGGAAGTAGTTTTGAACGAAACAACACGTATTAGCGTCGTTCCTGTGATGTATCTAAACGATCCTTACTTATCTAACATGTTATTTGACGTTTGGATGGACTCTAGTAAGTCTGATGTGAGATACAAAGTTTTTGGACGCAGCAGGAGCTGGAAATAGTTTTAAACGAAACAACACGTATTAGCGTTGTTCCTGTGATGTATCTAAACGATCCTTACTCATCTATCATGTTAATTGACGTTTGGACGGACTCCAGTAACTCTGATGTGAGATACAAAGTTCTCGGACGCAGCAGAAGCTGGAAATAATTTTGAACGAAACAACACCTATTAGCGTTGTTCCTGTGATGTATCTAAAGGATCCTTACTTATCTAACATGTTATTTGACGTTTGGATGGACTCCAGTAAGTCTGATGTGAGATAAAAAGTTTTGCGACGCAGCAGGAGCTGGAAATAGTTTTAAACGAAACAACACGTATTAGCGTTGTTCCTGTGCTGTATCTAATCGATCCTTACTTATCTATCATGTTATTTGACGTTTCGATGGACTCCAGTAACTCTGATGTGAGATACGAAGTTTTCGGACGCAGCAGAAGCTGGAAATAGTTTTAAACGATACAACACGTATTAGCGTTGTTCCTGTGATGTATCTAATCGATCCTTACTCATCTATCATGTTAATTGACGTTTGGACGGACTCCAGTAACTCTGATGAGAGATTCAAAGTTCTCGGACGCAGTAGAAGCTGGAAATAGTTTTGAACGAAACAACACGTATTAGCGTTGTTCCTGTGATGTATCTAAACGATCCTTACTTATCTAACATGTTATTTGACGTTTGGATGGACTCCAGTAAGTCTGATGTGAGATACAAAGTTTTTGGACGCAGCAGGAGCTGGAAATAGTTTTAAACGAAACAACACGTATTAGCGTTGTTCCTGTGATGTATCTAAACGATCCTTACTCATCTATCATGTTATTTGACGTTTGGACAGACTCCAGTAACTCTGATGTGAGATACAAAGTTCTCGGACGCAGCAGGAGCTGGAAATAGTTTTAAACGAAACAACACGCATTAGCGTTGTTCCTGTGATGTATCTAATCGATCCTTACTCATTTATCATGTTATTTGGCGTTTCGATGGACTCCAGTAACTTTGATGTGAGATACGAAGTTCTCGGACGCAGCTGAAGCTGGAAATAGTTTCAAACGAAACAACAGGAATTAGCGTTGTTCCTGTGCTGTATCTAATCGATCCTTACTTATCTATCATGTTATTTGACGTTTCGATGGACTCCAGTAACTCTGATGTGAGCTACGAAGTTTTCGGACGCAGCAGAAGCTGGAAATAGTTTTAAACGAAACAACACGCATTAGCGATGTTCCTGTGATGTATCTAAACGATCCTTACTCATCTATCATGTTATTTGACGTTTGGACGGACTCCAGTAACTCTGATGTGAGATACAAAGTTCTCGGACGCAGCAGAAGCTGGAAATAGTTTTGAACGAAACAACACGTATTAGCGTTGTTCCTGTGATGTATCTAAACGATCCTTACTTATCTAACATGTTATTTGACGTTTGGATGGACTCCAGTAAGTCTGATGTGAGATACAAAGTTTTTGGACGCAGCATGAGCTGGAAATAGTTTTAAACGAAACAACACGTATTAGCGTTGTTCCTGTGCTGTATCTAATCGATCCTTACTTATCTATCATGTTATTTGACGTTTCGATGGACTCCAGTAACTCTGATGTGAGATACGACGTTTTCGGACGCAGCAGAATCTGGAAATAGTTTTAAACGAAACAACACGTATTAGCGATGTTCCTGTGATGTACCTAAACGATCCTTACTCATCTATCATGTTATTTGACGTTTGGACGGACTCCAGTAACTCTGATGTGAGATACAAAGTTCTCGTACGCAGCAGAAGCTGGAAATAATTTTGAACGAAACAACACGTATTAGCGTTGTTCCTGTGATGTATCTAAACGATCCTTACTTATCTAACATGTTATTTAACGTTTGGATGGACTCCAGTAAGTCTGATGTGAGATACAAAGTTTTTGGACGCAGCAGAAGCTGGAAATAGTTTTAAACGAAACAACACGTATTAGCGTTGTTCCTGTGATGTATCTAATCGATCCTTACTCATCTATCATGTTATTTGACGATTGGATGGACTCCAGTAACTCTGATGAGAGATACAAAGATTTCGGACGCAGCAGAAGCTGGAAATAGGTTTGAACGAAACAACACCTATTAGCGTTGTTCCTGTGATGTATCTAAACGATCCTTACTTATCTAACATGTTATTTGACGTTTGGATGGACTCCAGTAAGTCTGATGTGAGATACAAAGTTTTGGGACGCAGCAGGAGCTGGAAATAGTTTTAAACGAAACAACACGTATTAGCGTTGTTCCTGTGATGTATCTAATCGATCCTTACTCATCTATCATGTTATTTGACGTTTGGACGGACTCCAGTAACTCTGATGAGAGATTCAAAGTTCTCGGACGCAGTAGAAGCTGGAAATAGTTTTGAACGAAATAACACGTATTAGCGTTGTTCTTGTGATGTATCTAAACGATCCTTACTTATCTAACATGTTATTTGACGTTTGGATGGACTCCAGTAAGTCTGATGTGAGATACAAAGTTTTTGGACGCAGCAGGAGCTGGAAATAGTTTCAAACGAAACAACACGTATTAGCGTTGTTCCTGTGCTGTATCTAATCGATCCTTACTCATATATCATGTTACTTGGCGTTTCGATGGACTCCAGTAGCTCTGATGTGAGATACGACGTTTTCGGACGCAGCAGAAGCTGGAAATAGTTTTAAACGAAACAACACGCATTAGCGTTGTTCCTGTGCTGTATCTAATCGATCCTTACTCATATATCATGTTATTTGGTGTTTCGATGGACTCCAGTAGCTCTGATGTGAGATACGACGTTTTCGGACGCAGCAGAAACTGGAAATAGTTTTAAACGAAACAACACGCATTAGCGTTGTTCCTGTGATGTATCTAATCGATCCTTACTTATCTATCATGTTATTTGACGTTTGGATGGACTCCAGTAACCCTGACGTGAGATACGATGTTCTCGGACGCAGCAGAAGCTGGAAATAGTTTTAAAAGAAACAACACGCATTAGCGATGTTCCTGTGATGTATCTAAACGATACTTACTCATCTATCATGTTATTTGACGTTTGGACGGACTCCAGTAACTCTGATGTGAGATACAAAGTTCTCGGACGCAGCAGAAGCTGGAAATAATTTTGAACGTAACAACACGTGTTACCGTTGTTCCTGTGATGTATCTAAACGATCCTTACTTATCTAACATGTTATTTAACGTTTGGATGGACTCCAGTAAGTCTGATGTGAGATACAAAGTTTTTGGACGCAGCAGGAGCTGGAAATAGTTTTAAACGAAACAACACATATTAGCGTTGTTCCTGTGCTGTATCTAATCGATCCTTACTTATCTATCATGTTATTTGACGTTTCGATGGACTCCAGTAACTCTGATGTGAGATACGACGTTTTCGGACGCAGCAGAAGCTGGAAATAGTTTTAAACGAAACAACACGTATTAGCGTTGTTCCTGTGATGTATCTAAACGATCCTTACTTATCTAACATGTTATTTGACGTTTGGATGGACTCCAGTAAGTCTGATGTGAGATACAAAGTTTTGGGACGCAGCAGGAGCTGGAAATAGTTTTAAACGAAACAACACGTATTAGCGTTGTTCCTGTGATGTATCTAATCGATCCTTTCTCATCTATCATGTTATTTGACGTTTGGACGGACTCCAGTAACTCTGATGAGAGATACAAAGTTCTCGGACGCAGTAGAAGCTGGAAATAGTTTTGAACGAAACAACACCTATTAGCGTTGTTCCTGTGATGTATCTAAACGATCCTTACTTATCTAACATGTTATTTGACGTTTGGATGGACTCCAGTAAGTCTGATGTGAGATGCAAAGTTTTGGGACGCAGCAGGAGCTGGAAATAGTTTTAAACGAAACAACACGTATTAGCGTTGTTCCTGTGATGTATCTAATCGATCCTTACTCATCTATCATATTATTTGACGTTTGGATGGACTCCAGTAACTCTGATGAGAGATACAAAGATTTCGGACGCAGCAGAAACTGGAAATAGTTTTGAACGAAACAACACGCATTAGCGTTGTTCCTGTGTAGTATCTAATCGATCCTTACTCATCTATCATGTTATTTGGCTTTTCGATGGACTCCAGTAACTCTGATGTGAGATACGAAGTTTTCGGACGCATCAGAAGCTGGAAATAGTTTTAAACGAAACAACACGCATTAGCGATGTTCCTGTGCTGTATCTGATCGATCCTTACTTATCTATCATGTTATTTGACGTTTGGACGGACTCCAGTAACTCTGATGAGAGATTCAAATTTCTCGGACGCAGTAGAAGCTGGAAATAGTTTTGAACGAAACAACACGTATTAGCGTTGTTCCTGTGATGTATCTAAACGATCCTTACTCATCTATCATGTTATTTGACGTTTGGACAGACTCCAGTAACTCTGATGTGAGATACAAAGTTCTCGGACGCAGCAGGAGCTGGAAATAGTTTTAAACGAAACAACACGCATTAGCGTTGTTCCTGTGATGTATCTAATCGATCCTTACTCATTTATCATGTTATTTGGCGTTTCGATGTACTCTAGGAACTCTGATGTGAGATACAAAGATATCGGACGCAGCAGAAGCTGGAAATAGTTTTGAACGAAACAACACCTATTAGCGTTGTTCCTGTGATGTATCTAATCGATCCTTACTCATCTATCATGTTATTTGACGTTTGGATGTACTCTAGGAACTCTGATGTGAGATACAAAGATATCGGACGCAGCAGAAGCTGGAAATAGTTTTGAACGAAACAACACCTATTAGCGTTGTTCCTGTGATGTATCTAAACGATCCTTACTTATCTAACATGTTATTTGACGTTTGGATGGACTCCAGTAAGTCTGATGTGAGATACAAAGTTTTGGGACGCAGCAGGAGCTGGAAATAGTTTTAAACGAAACAACACGTATTAGCGTTGTTCCTGTGATGTATCTAATCGATCCTTACTCATCTATCATGTTATTTGACGTTTGGACGGACTCCAGTAACTCTGATGAGAGATTCAAATTTCTCGGACGCAGTAGAAGCTGGAAATAGTTTTGAACGAAACAACACGTATTAGCGTTGTTCCTGTGATGTATCTAAACGATCCTTACTTATCTAACATGTTATTTAACGTTTGGATGGACTCCAGTAAGTCTGATGTGAGATACAAAGTTTTTGGACGCAGCAGGAGCTGGAAATAGTTTTAAACGAAACAACACATATTAGCGTTGTTCCTGTGCTGTATCTAATCGATCCTTACTTATCTATCATGTTATTTGACGTTTGGACGGACTCCAGTAACTCTGATGAGAGATTCAAATTTCTCGGACGCAGTAGAAGCTGGAAATAGTTTTGAACGAAACAACACGTATTAGCGTTGTTCCTGTGATGTATCTAAACGATCCTTACTTATCTAACATGTTATTTGACGTTTCGATGCACTCCAGTAACTCTGATGTGAGATACGACGTTTTCGGACGCAGCAGAAGCTGGAAATAGTTTTAAACGAAACAACACGTATTAGCGTTGTTCCTGTGATGTATCTAATCGATCCTTACTTATCTATCATGTTATTTGACGTTTCGATGCACTCCAGTAACTCTGATGTGAGATACGACGTTTTCGGACGCAGCAGAAGCTGGAAATAGTTTTAAACGAAACAACACGTATTATCGTTGTTCCTGTGATGTATCTAATCGATCCTTACTCATCTATCATGTTATTTGACGTTTGGATGGGCTCCAGTAACTCTGATGAGAGATACAAAGATTTCGGACGCAGCAGAAGCTGGAAATAGTTTTGAACGAAACAACACCTATTAGCGTTGTTCCTGTGATGTATCTAAACGATCCTTACTTATCTAACATGTTATTTGACGTTTGGATGGACACCAGTATTCCTGATGTGAGATACGAAGTTCTCGGACGCAGCAGAAGCTGGAAATAGTTTTAAACGAAACAACACCTATTAGCGTTTTTCCTGTGATGTATCTAATCGATCCTTACTCATCTATCATGTTATTTGACGTTTGGACGGACTCCAGTAACTCTGATGAGAGATTCAAAGTTCTCGGACGCAGTAGAAGCTGGAAATAGTTTTAAACGAAACAACACGTATTAGCGTTGTTCCTGTGCTGTATCTAATCGATCCTTACTCATATATCATGTTACTTGGCGTTTCGATGGACTCCAGTAGCTCTGATGTGAGATACGACGTTTTCGGACGCAGCAGAAGCTGGAAATAGTTTTAAACGAAACAACACGTATTAGCGTTGTTCCTGTGATGTATCTAATCGATCCTTACTCATCTATCATGTTATTTGACGTTTGGACGGACTCCAGTAACTCTGATGAGAGATTCAAAGTTCTCGGACGCAGCTGAAGCTGGAAATAGTTTTAAATGAAACAACACGTATTAGCGTTGTTCCTGTGATGTATCTAATCGACCCTTACTCATTTATCATGTTATTTGACGTTTGGACGGACTCCAGTAACTCTGATGTGAGATACGACGTTTTCGGACGCAGCAGTAGCTGGAAATAGTTTTAAACGAAACAACACGCATTAGCGTTGTTCCTGTGATGTATCTAATCGATCCTTACTTATCTATCATGTTATTTGACGTTAGGATGGACTCCAGTAACCCTGACGTGAGATACGATGTTCTCGGACGCAGCAGAAGCTGGAAATAGTTTTAAACGAAACAACACGCATTAGCGTTGTTCCTGTGTAGTATCTAATCGATCCTTACTCATCTATCATGTTATTTGGCGTTTCGATGGACTTCAGTAACTCTGATGTGATATACGACGTTTTCGGACGCAGCAGCAGCTGGAAATAATTTTAAACGAAACAACACATATTAGCGTTATTCCTGTGATGTACATAATCGATCCTTACTCATCTATCATGTTATTTGACGTTTGGACGGACTCCAGTAACTCTGATGTGAGATACAAATTTATCGGACGCAGCAGAAGCTGGAAATAGTTTTGAACGAAACAACACGTATTAGCGTTGTTCCTGTGCTGTATCTAATCGATCCTTACTTATCTATCATGTTATTTGACGTTTGGATGAACTCCAGTAACTCTAATGTGAGATACGAAATTTTCGGACGCAGCAGAAGCTGGAAATAGTTTTGAACGAAACAACACGTATTAGCGTCGTTCCTGTGATGTATCTAAACGATCCTTACTTATCTAACATGTTATTTGACGTTTGGATGGACTCCAGTAAGTCTGATGTGAGATACAAAGTTTTTGGACGCAGCAGGAGCTGGAAATAGTTTTAAACGAAACAACACTTATTAGCGTTGTTCCTGTAATGTATCTAATCGATCCTTACTCATATATCATGTTATTTGGCGTTTCGATGGACTCCAGTAGCTCTGATGTGAGATACGACGTTTTCGGACGCAGCAGAAGCTGGAAATAGTTTTAAACGAAACAACACGCATTAGCGTTGTTCCTGTGATGTATCTAATCGATCCTTACTTATCTATCATGTTATTTGACGTTTGGATGGACTCCAGTAAACCTGACGTGAGATACGATGTTCTCGGACGCAGCATAAGCTGGAAATAGTTTTAAACGAAACAACACGCATTAGCGTTGTTCCTGTGATGTATCTAATCGATCCTTACTCATCTATCATGTTATTTGACGTTTGGATGGACTCCAATAACTCTCATGAGAGATACAAAGATTTCGGACGCAGCAGAAGCTGGATATAGTTTTGAACGAAACAACACCTATTAGCGTTGTTCCTGTGATGTATCTAAACGATCCTTACTTATCTAACATGTTATTTGACGTTTGGATGGACTCCAGTAAGTCTGATGTGAGATACAAAGTTTTGGGACGCTGCAGGATCTGGAAATAGTTTTAAACGAAACAACACGTATTAGCGTTGTTCCTGTGCTGTATCTAATCGATCCTTACTTATCTATCATGTTATTTGACGTTTGGACGGACTCCAGTAACTCTGATGAGAGATTCAAATTTCTCGGACGCAGTAGAAGCTGGAAATAGTTTTGAAGGAAACAACACGTATTAGCGTTGTTCCTGTGATGTATCTAAACGATCCTTACTTATCTAACATGTTATTTAACGTTTGGATGGACTCCAGTAAGTCTGATGTGAGATACAAAGTTTTTGGACGCAGCTGGAGCTGGAAATAGTTTTAAACGAAACAACACATATTAGCGTTGTTCCTGTGCTGTATCTAATCGATCCTTACTCATCTATCATGTTATTTGACGTTTGGACGGACTCCAGTAACTCTGATGAGAGATACAAAGTTCTCGGACGCAGTAGAAGCTGGAAATAGTTTTGACCGAAACAACACGCATTAGCGTTGTTCCTGTGATGTATCTAATCGATCCTTACTCATATATCATGTTATTTGACGTTTGGATGTACTCTAGGAACTCTGATGTGAGATACAAAGATATCGGACGCAGCAGAAGCTGGAAATAGTTTTGAACGAAACAACAACTATTAGCGTTGTTCCTGTGATGTATCTAAACGATCCTTACTTATCTAACATGTTATTTGACGTTTGGATGGACACCAGTATCCCTGATGTGAGATACAAAGTTTTGGGACGCAGCAGGAGCTGGAAATAGTTTTAAACGAAACAACACGTATTAGCGTTGTTCCTGTGATGTATCTAATCGATCCTTACTCATCTATCATGTTATTTGACGTTTGGATGGGCTCCAGTAACTCTGATGAGAGATACAAAGATTTCGGACGCAGCAGAAGCTGGAAATAGTTTTGAACGAAACAACACCTATTAGCGTTGTTCCTGTGATGTATCTAAACGATCCTTACTTATCTAACATGTTATTTGACGTTTGGATGGACACCAGTATCCCTGATGTGAGATACGAAGTTCTCGGACGCAGCAGAAGCTGGAAATAGTTTTAAACGAAACAACACGTATTAGCGTTGTTCCTGTGATGTATCTAATCGATCCTTACTCATCTATCATGTTATTTGACGTTTGGACGGACTCCAGTAACTCTGATGAGAGATTCAAAGTTCTCGGACGCAGTAGAAGCTGGAAATAGTTTTAAACGAAACAACACGTATTAGCGTTGTTCCTGTGCTGTATCTAATCGATCCTTACTCATATATCATGTTACTTGGCGTTTCGATGGACTCCAGTAGCTCTGATGTGAGATACGACGTTTTCGGACGCAGCAGAAGCTGGAAATAGTTTTAAACGAAACAACACGTATTAGCGTTGTTCCTGTGATGTATCTAATCGATCCTTACTTATCTATCATGTTATTTGACGTTTCGATGCACTCCAGTAACTCTGATGTGAGATACGACGTTTTCGGACGCAGCAGAAGCTGGAAATAGTTTTAAACGAAACAACACGTATTAGCGTTGTTCCTGTGATGTATCTAATCGATCCTTACTCATCTATCATGTTATTTGACGTTTGGATGGGCTCCAGTAACTCTGATGAGAGATACAAAGATTTCGGACGCAGCAGAAGCTGGAAATAGTTTTGAACGAAACAACACCTATTAGCGTTGTTCCTGTGATGTATCTAAACGATCCTTACTTATCTAACATGTTATTTGACGTTTGGATGGACACCAGTATCCCTGATGTGAGATACGAAGTTCTCGGACGCAGCAGAAGCTGGAAATAGTTTTAAACGAAACAACACGTATTGGCGTTGTTCCTGTGATGTATCTAATCGATCCTTACTCATCTATCATGTTATTTGACGTTTGGACGGACTCCAGTAACTCTGATGAGAGATTCAAAGTTCTCGGACGCAGCTGAAGCTGGAAATAGTTTTAAATGAAACAACACGTATTAGCGTTGTTCCTGTGATGTATCTAATCGACCCTTACTCATTTATCATGTTATTTGGCGTTTCGATGTACTCCAGTAGCTCTGATGTGAGATACGACGTTTACGGACGCAGCAGAAGCTGGAAATAGTTTTAAACGAAACAACACGCATTAGCGTTGTTCCTGTGATGTATCTAATCGATCCTTACTCATCTATCATGTTATTTGATGTTTGGACGGACTCCAGTAACTCTGATGTGAGATACGACGTTTTCGGACGCAGCAGTAGCTGGAAATAGTTTTAAACGAAACAACACGCATTAGCGTTGTTCCTGTGATGTATCTAATCGATCCTTACTTATCTATCATGTTATTTGACGTTAGGATGGACTCCAGTAACCCTGACGTGAGATACGATGTTCTCGGACGCAGCAGAAGCTGGAAATAGTTTTAAACGAAACAACACGCATTAGCGTTGTTCCTGTGTAGTATCTAATCGATCCTTACTCATCTATCATGTTATTTGGCGTTTCGATGGACTCCAGTAACTTTGATGTGAGATACGAAGTTCTCGGACGCAGCTGAAGCTGGAAATAGTTTCAAACGAAACAACACGTATTAGCGTTGTTCCTGTGATGTATCTAATCGATCCTTACTCATCTATCATGTTATTTGACGTTTGGACGGACTCCAGTAACTCTGATGAGATATTCAAAGTTCTCGGACGCAGTAGAAGCTGGAAATAGTTTTTAACGAAACAACACGTATTAGCGTTGTTCCTGTGATGTATCTAAACGATCCTTACTTATCTAACATGTTATTTGACGTTTGGATGGACTCCAGTAGCTCTGATGTGAGATACGAAGTTTTCGGACGCAGCAGAAGCTGGAAATAGTTTTAAACGATACAACACGTATTAGCGTTGTTCCTGTGATGTATCTAATCGATCCTTACTCATCTATCATGTTATTTGACGTTTGGACGGACTCCAGTAACTCTGATGAGATATTCAAAGTTCTCGGACGCAGTAGAAGCTGGAAATAGTTTTTAACGAAACAACACGTATTAGCGTTGTTCCTGTGATGTATCTAAACGATCCTTACTTATCTAACATGTTATTTGACGTTTGGACGGACTCCAGTAACTCTGATGAGATATTCAAAGTTCTCGGACGCAGTAGAAGCTGGAAATAGTTTTTAACGAAACAACACGTATTAGCGTTGTTCCTGTGATGTATCTAAACGATCCTTACTTATCTAACATGTTATTTGACGTTTGGATGGACTCCAGTAAGTCTGATGTGAGATACAAAGTTTTTGGACGCAGCAGGAGCTGGAAATAGTTTTAAACGAAACAACACGTATTAGCGTTGTTCCTGTGATGTATCTAAACGATCCTTACTCATCTATCATGTTATTTGACGTTTCGATGGACTCCAGTAGCTCTGATGTGAGATACGACGTTTTCGAACGCAGCAGAAGCTGGAAATAGTTTTAAACGAAACAACACGCATTAGCGTTGTTCCTGTGATGTATCTAATCGATCCTTACTTATCTATCATGTTATTTGACGTTTGGATGGACTCCAGTAAACCTGACGTGAGATACGATGTTCTCGGACGCAGCATAAGCTGGAAATAGTTTTAAAAGAAACAACACGCATTAGCGTTGTTCCTGTGATGTATCTAATCGATCCTTACTTATCTATCATGTTATTTGACGTTTGGATGGACTCCAGTAACCCTGACGTGAGATACGAAGTTCTCGGACGCAGCAGAAGCTGGAAATAGTTTTAAACGAAACAACACGTATTAGCGTTGTTCCTGTGATGTATCTAATCGATCCTTACTCATCTATCATGTTATTTGACGTTTGGATGGACTCCAGTAACTCTGATGAGAGATACAAAGATTTCGGTCGCAGCAGAAGCTGGATATAGTTTTGAACGAAACAACACCTATTAGCGTTGTTCCTGTGATGTATCTAAACGATCCTTACTTATCTAACATGTTATTTGACGTTTGGATGGACTCCAGTAAGTCTGATGTGAGATACAAAGTTTTGGGACGCAGCAGGAGCTGGAAATAGTTTTAAACGAAACAACAGGTATTAGCGTTGTTCCTGTGCTGTATCTAATCGATCCTTACCTATCTATCATGTTATTTGACGTTTCGATGGACTCCAGTAACTTTGATGTGAGATACGAAGTTCTCGGACGCAGCTGAAGCTGGAAATAGTTTCAAACGAAACAACAGGTATTAGCGTTGTTCCTGTGATGTATCTAAACGATACTTACTCATCTATCATGTTATTTGACGTTTGGACGGACTCCAGTAACTCTGATGTGAGATACAAAGTTCTCGGACGCAGCAGAAGCTGGAAATAATTTTGAACGAAACAACACGCATTAGCGTTGTTCCTGTGATGTATCTAAACGATCATTACTTATCTAACATGTTATTTAACGTTTGGATGGACTCCAGTAAGTCTGATGTGAGATACAAAGTTTTTGGACGCAGCAGGAGCTGGAAATAGTTTTAAACGAAACAACACGTATTAGCGTTGTTCCTGTGCTGTATCTAATCGATCCTTACTTATCTATCATGTTATTTGACGTTTCGATGGACTCCAGTAACTCTGATGTGAGATACGACGTTTTCGGACGCAGCAGAAGCTGGAAATAGTTTTAAACGAAACAACACGTATTAGCGTTGTTCCTGTGATGTATCTAATCGATCCTTACTTTTCTATCATGTTATTTGACGTTTGGATGGACTCCAGTAACCCTGACGTGAGATACGAAGTTCTCGGACGTAGCAGAAGCTGGAAATAGTTTTAAACGAAACAACACGTATTAGCGTTGTTCCTGTGATGTATCTAATCGATCCTTACTCATCTATCATGTTATTTGACGTTTCGACGGACTCCAGTAACTCTGATGTGAGATACAAAGTTATCGGACGCAGCAGAAGCTGGAAATAGTTTTGAACGAAACAACACGTATTAGCGTTGTTCCTGTGCTGTATCTAATCGATCCTTACTTATCTATCATGTTATTTGACGTTTGGATGAACTCCAGTAACTCTAATGTGAGATACGAAATTTTCGGACGCAGCAGAAGCTGGAAATAGTTTTGAACGAAACAACACGTATTAGCGTCGTTCCTGTGATGTATCTAAACGATCCTTACTTATCTAACATGTTATTTGACGTTTGGATGGACTCCAGTAAGTCTGATGTGAGATACAAAGTTTTTGGACGCAGCAGGAGCTGGAAATAGTTTTAAACGAAACAACACGTATTAGCGTTGTTCCTGTGATGTATCTAATCGATCCTTACTCATCTATCATGTTATTTGACGTTTGGATGGACTCCAGTATCTCTGATACAAAGATTTCGGACGCAGCAGAAGCTGGATATAGTTTTGAACGAAACAACACCTATTAGCGTTGTTCCTGTGATGTATCTAAAGGATCCTTACTTATCTAACATGTTATTTGACGTTTGGATGGACTCCAGTAAGTCTGATGTGAGATACAAAGTTTTGGGACGCAGCAGGAGCTGGAAATAGTTTTGAACGAAACAACACGTATTAGCGTCGTTCCTGTGATGTATCTAAACGATCCTTACTTATCTAACATGTTATTTGACGTTTGGATGGACTCCAGTAAGTCTGATGTGAGATACAAAGTTTTTGGACGCAGCAGGAGCTGGAAATAGTTTTAAACGAAACAACACGTATTAGCGTTGTTCCTGTGCTGTATCTAATCGATCCTTACTCATATATCATGTTATTTGGCGTTTCGATGGACTCCAGTAGCTCTGATGTGAGATACGACGTTTTCGGACGCAGCAGAAGCTGGAAAGAGTTTTAAACGAAACAACACGCATTAGCGTTGTTCCTGTGATGTATCTAATCGATCCTTACTTATCTATCATGTTATTTGACGTTTGGATGGACTCCAGTAAACCTGACGTGAGATACGATGTTCTCGGACGCAGCATAAGCTGGAAATAGTTTTAAACGAAACAACACGCATTAGCGTTGTTCCTGTGATGTATCTAATCGATCCTTACTTATCTATCATGTTATTTGACGTTTGGATGGACTCCAGTAACCCTGACGTGAGATACGAAGTTCTCGGACGCAGCAGAAGCTGGAAATAGTTTTAAACGAAACAACACGTATTAGCGTTGTTCCTGTGATGTATCTAATCGATCCTTACTCATCTATCATGTTATTTGACGTTTGGACGGACTCCAGTAACTCTGATGATAGATTCAAAGTTCTCGGACGCAGTAGAAGCTGGAAATAGTTTTAAACGAAACAACACGTATTAGCGTTGTTCCTGTGCTGTATCTAATCGATCCTTACTCATATATCATGTTACTTGGCGTTTCGATGGACTCCAGTAGCTCTGATGTGAGATACGACGTTTTCGGACGCAGCAGAAGCTGGAAATAGTTTTAAACGAAACAACACGTATTAGCGTTGTTCCTGTGATGTATCTAATCGATCCTTACTCATCTATCATGTTATTTGACGTTTGGACGGACTCCAGTAACTCTGATGAAAGATTCAAAGTTCTCGGACGCAGCTGAAGCTGGAAATAGTTTTAAATGAAACAACACGTATTAGCGTTGTTCCTGTGATGTATCTAATCGACCCTTACTCATCTATCATGTTATTTGGCGTTTCTTTGGACTCCAGTAGCTCTGATGTGAGATACGACGTTTTCGGACGCAGCAGGAGCTGGAAATAGTTTTAAACGAAACAACACGTATTAGCGTTGTTCCTGTGATGTATCTAATCGATCCTTACTCATCTATCATGTTATTTGACGTTTGGACGGACTCCAGTAACTCTGATGAGAGATTCAAAGTTCTCGGACGCAGTAGAAGCTGGAAATAGTTTCAAACGAAACAACACGTATTAGCGTTGTTCCTGTGCTGTATCTAATCGATCCTTACTCATCTATCATGTTATTTGGCGTTTCGATGGACTCCAGTAGCTCTGATGTGAGATACGACGTTTTCGGACGCAGCAGAAGCTGGAAATAGTTTTAAACGAAACAACACGCATTAGCGTTGTTCCTGTGATGTATCTAATCGATCCTTACTCATCTATCATGTTATTTGGCGTTTCGATGGACTCCAGTAACTTTGATGTGAGATACAAAGTTTTTGGACGCAGCAGGAGCTGGAAATAGTTTTAAACGAAACAACACGTATTAGCGTTGTTCCTGTGATGTATCTAAACGATCCTTACTCATCTATCATGTTATTTGACGTTTGGATGGACTCCAGTAAGTCTGATGTGAGATACAAAGTTTTTGGACACAGCAGGAGCTGGAAATAGTTTTAAACGAAACAACAAGTATTTGGACGCAGCAGGAGCTGGAAATAGTTTTAAACGAAACAACACGTATTAGCGTTGTTCCTGTGCTGTATCTAAACGATCCTTACTCATCTATCATGTTATTTGACGTTTGGACGGACTCCAGTAACTCTGATGTGAGATACAAAGTTCTCGGACGCAGCAGGAGCTGGAAATAGTTTTAAACAAAACAACACGTATTAGCGTTGTTCCTGTGCTATATCTAATCGATCCTTACTCATATATCATGTTACTTGGCGTTTCGATGGACTCCAGTAGCTCTTATGTGAGATACGACGTTTTCGGACGCTGGAAATAGTTTTAAACGAAACAACACGTATTAGCGTTGTTCCTGTGATGTATCTAATCGATCCTTACTCATCTATCATGTTATTTGACGTTTGGACGGACTCCAGTAACTCTGATGAGAGATTCAAAGTTCTCGGACGCAGTAGAAGCTGGAAATAGTTTCAAACGAAACAACACGTATTAGCGTTGTTCCTGTGCTGTATCTAATCGATCCTTACTCATACATCATGTTACTTGGCGTTTCGATGGACTCCAGTAGCTCTGATGTGAGATACGACGTTTTCGGACGCAGCAGAAGCTGGAAATAGTTTTAAACGAAACAACACGCATTAGCGTTGTTCCTGTGATGTATCTAATCGATCCTTACTCATCTATCATGTTATTTGGCGTTTCGATGGACTCCAGTAACTTTGATGTGAGATACAAAGTTTCTGGACGCAGCAGGAGCTGGAAATAGTTTTAAACGAAACAACACATATTAGCGTTGTTCCTGTGATGTATCTAAACGATCCTTACTCATCTATCATGTTATTTGACGTTTGGACGGACTCCAGTAACTCTGATGTGAGATACAAAGTTCTCGGACGCAGCAGGAGCTGGAAATAGTTTTAAACGAAACAACACGTATTAGCGTTGTTCCTGTGCTCTATCTAATCGATCCTTACTCATATATCATGTTACTTGGCGTTTCGATGGACTCCAGCAGCTTTTATGTGAGATAAGACGTTTTCGGACGCAGCAGAAGCTGGAAATAGTTTTAAACGAAACAACACGCATTAGCGTTGTTCCTGTGATGTATCTATTCGATCCTTACTCATCTATCATGTTATTTGGCGTTTCGATGGACTCCAGTAACTTTGATGTGAGATACGAAGTTCTCGGACGCAGCTGAAGCTGGAAGTAGTTTTAAATGAAACAACACGTATTAGCGTTGTTCCTGTGATGTATCTAATCGATCTTTACTCATCTATCATGTTATTTGGCGTTTCGATGGACTCCAGTAGCTCTGATGTGAGATACGACGTTTTCGGACGCAGCAGAAGCTGGAAATAGTTTTAAACGAAACAACACGCATTAGCGTTGTTCCTGTGATGTATCTAATCGATCCTTACTCATCTATCATGTTATTTGGCGTTTCGATGGACTCCAGTAACTTTGATGTGAGATACGAAGTTCTCGGACGCAGCTGAAGCTGGAAATAGTTTTGAACGAAACAACACGTATTATCGTTGTTCCTGTGATGTATCTAATCGATCTTTACTCATCTATCATGTTATTTGGCGTTTCGATGGACTCCAGTAGCTCTGATGTGAGATACGACGTTTTCGGACGCAGCAGAAGCTGGAAATAGTTTTAAACGAAACAACACGCATTAGCGTTGTTCCTGTGATGTATCTAAACGATCCTTACTCATCTATCATGTTATTTGACGTTTGGACGGACTCCAGTAACTCTGATGTGAGATACAAAGTTCTCGGACACAGCAGAAGCTGGAAATAATTTTGAACGAAACAACACGTATTAGCGTTGTTCCTGTGCTGTATCTAATCGATCCTTACTTATCTATCATGTTATTTGACGTTTCGATGGACTCCAGTAACTCTGATGTGAGATACGAAGTTTTCGGACGCAGCAGAAGCTGGAAATAGTTTTAAACGAAACAACACGCATTAGCGATGTTCCTGTGATGTATCTAAACGATCCTTACTCATCTATCATGTTATTTGACGTTTGGACGGACTCCAGTAACTCTGATGTGAGATACAAAGTTCTCGGACGCAGCAG
This sequence comes from Prosopocoilus inquinatus, assembly GCA_036172665.1. Classification (NCBI taxonomy): domain Eukaryota; kingdom Metazoa; phylum Arthropoda; class Insecta; order Coleoptera; family Lucanidae; genus Prosopocoilus; species Prosopocoilus inquinatus. Next base: position 44,386,211 of record CM069871.1, on the reverse strand, counting down.
AAGCTGGAAATAATTTTGAACGAAACAACACGTATTAGCGTTGTTCCTGTGATGTATCTAAACGATCCTTACTTATCTAACATGTTATTTAACGTTTGGATGGACTCCAGTAAGTCTGATGTGAGATACAAAGTTTTTGGACGCAGCAGGAGCTGGAAATAGTTTTAAACGAAACAACACGTATTAGCGTTGTTCCTGTGCTGTATCTAATCGATCCTTACTTATCTATCATGTTATTTAACGTTTGGATGGACTCCAGTATCCCTGACTTGAGATACAAAGTTCTCGGACGCAGCAGAAGCTGGAAATAATTTTGAACGAAACAACACCTATTAGCGTTGTTCCTGTGATGTATCTAAACGATCCTTACTTATCTAACATGTTATTTGACGTTTGGATGGACTCCAGTAAGTCTGATGTGAGATACAAAGTTTTGGGACGCAGCAGGAGCTGGAAATAGTTTTAAACGAAACAACACGTATTAGCGTTGTTCCTGTGATGTATCTAATCGATCCTTACTCATCTATCATATTATTTGACGTTTGGATGGACTCCAGTAACTCTGATGAGAGATACAAAGATTTCGGACGCAGCAGAAACTGGAAATAGTTTTGAACGAAACAACACGCATTAGCGTTGTTCCTGTGTAGTATCTAATCGATCCTTACTCATCTATCATGTTATTTGGCTTTTCGATGGACTCCAGTAACTCTGATGTGAGATACGAAGTTTTCGGACGCATCAGAAGCTGGAAATAGTTTTAAACGAAACAACACGCATTAGCGATGTTCCTGTGATGTATCTAAACGATCCTTACTCATCTATCATGTTAATTGACGTTTGGACGGACTCCAGTAACTCTGATGAGAGATACAAAGTTCTCGGACGCAGTAGAAGCTGGAAATAGTTTTGACCGAAACAACACGCATTAGCGTTGTTCCTGTGATGTATCTAATCGATCCTTACTCATCTATCATGTTATTTGACGTTTGGATGTACTCTAGGAACTCTGATGTGAGATACAAAGATATCGGACGCAGCAGAAGCTGGAAATAGTTTTGAACGAAACAACACCTATTAGCGTTGTTCCTGTGATGTATCTAAAGGATCCTTACTTATCTAACATGTTATTTGACGTTTGGATGGACTCCAGTAAGTCTGATGTGAGATAAAAAGTTTTGCGACGCAGCAGGAGCTGGAAATAGTTTTAAACGAAACAACACGTATTAGCGTTTTTCCTGTGCTGTATCTAATCGATCCTTACTTATCTATCATGTTATTTGGCGTTTCGATGGACTCCAGTAACTCTGATGAGAGATACAAAGATTTCGGACGCAGCAGAAGCTGGATATAGTTTTGAACGAAACAACACCTATTAGCGTTGTTCCTGTGATGTATCTAAACGATCCTTACTTATCTAACATGTTATTTGAAGTTTGGATGAACTCCAGTAAGTCTGATGTGAGATACAAAGTTTTGGGACGCAGCAGGAGCTGGAAATAGTTTTAAACGAAACAACAGGTATTAGCGTTGTTCCTGTGCTGTATCTAATCGATCCTTACCTATCTATCATGTTATTTGACGTTTCGATGGACTCCAGTAACTTTGATGTGAGATACGAAGTTCTCGGACGCAGCTGAAGCTGGAAATAGTTTCAAACGAAACAACAGGTATTAGCGTTGTTCCTGTGATGTATCTAAACGATACTTACTCATCTATCATGTTATTTGACGTTTGGACGGACTCCAGTAACTCTGATGTGAGATACAAAGTTCTCGGACGCAGCAGAAGCTGGAAATAATTTTGAACGAAACAACACGCATTAGCGTTGTTCCTGTGATGTATCTAAACGATCATTACTTATCTAACATGTTATTTAACGTTTGGATGGACTCCAGTAAGTCTGATGTGAGATACAAAGTTTTTGGACGCAGCAGGAGCTGGAAATAGTTTTAAACGAAACAACACGTATTAGCGTTGTTCCTGTGCTGTATCTAATCGATCCTTACTTATCTATCATGTTATTTGACGTTTCGATGGACTCCAGTAACTCTGATGTGAGATACGACGTTTTCGGACGCAGCAGAAGCTGGAAATAGTTTTAAACGAAACAACACGTATTAGCGTTGTTCCTGTGATGTATCTAATCGATCCTTACTTTTCTATCATGTTATTTGACGTTTGGATGGACTCCAGTAACCCTGACGTGAGATACGAAGTTCTCGGACGTAGCAGAAGCTGGAAATAGTTTTAAACGAAACAACACGTATTAGCGTTGTTCCTGTGATGTATCTAATCGATCCTTACTCATCTATCATGTTATTTGACGTTTCGACGGACTCCAGTAACTCTGATGTGAGATACAAAGTTATCGGACGCAGCAGAAGCTGGAAATAGTTTTGAACGAAACAACACGTATTAGCGTTGTTCCTGTGCTGTATCTAATCGATCCTTACTTATCTATCATGTTATTTGACGTTTGGATGGACTCCAGTAAGTCTGATGTGAGATACAAAGTTTTTGGACGCAGCAGGAGCTGGAAATAGTTTTAAACGAAACAACACGTATTAGCGTTGTTCCTGTGCTGTATCTAATCGATCCTTACTTATCTATCATGTTATTTGACGTTTCGATGGACTCCAGTAACTCTGATGTGAGATACGAAGTTTTCGGACGCAGCAGAAGCTGGAAATAGTTTTAAACGATACAACACGTATTAGCGTTGTTCCTGTGATGTATCTAATCGATCCTTACTCATCTATCATGTTAATTGACGTTTGGACGGACTCCAGTAACTCTGATGAGAGATTCAAAGTTCTCGGACGCAGTAGAAGCTGGAAATAGTTTTGAACGAAACAACACGTATTAGCGTTGTTCCTGTGATGTATCTAAACGATCCTTACTTATCTAACATGTTATTTGACGTTTGGATGGACTCCAGTAAGTCTGATGTGAGATACAAAGTTTTTGGACGCAGCAGGAACTGGAAATAGTTTTAAACGAAACAACACGTATTAGCGTTGTTCCTGTGATGTATCTAAACGATCCTTACTCATCTATCATGTTATTTGACGTTTGGACAGACTCCAGTAACTCTGATGTGAGATACAAAGTTCTCGGACGCAGCAGGAGCTGGAAATAGTTTTAAACGAAACAACACGCATTAGCGTTGTTCCTGTGATGTATCTAATCGATCCTTACTCATTTATCATGTTATTTGGCGTTTCGATGGACTCCAGTAACTTTGATGTGAGATACGAAGTTCTCGGACGCAGCTGAAGCTGGAAATAGTTTCAAACGAAACAACAGGTATTAGCGTTGTTCCTGTGCTGTATCTAATCGATCCTTACTTATCTATCATGTTATTTGACGTTTCGATGGACTCCAGTAACTCTGATGTGAGCTACGAAGTTTTCGGACGCAGCAGAAGCTGGAAATAGTTTTAAACGAAACAACACGCATTAGCGATGTTCCTGTGATGCATCTAAACGATCCTTACTCATCTATCATGTTATTTGACGTTTGGACGGACTCCAGTAACTCTGATGTGAGATACAAAGTTCTCGGACGCAGCAGAAGCTGGAAATAGTTTAGAACGAAACAACACGTATTAGCGTTGTTCCTGTGATGTATCTAAACGATCCTTTCTTATCTAACATGTTATTTGACGTTTGGATGGACTCCAGTAAGTCTGATGTGAGATACAAAGTTTTTGGACGCAGCAGGAGCTGGAAATAGTTTTAAACGAAACAACACGTATTAGCGTTGTTCCTGTGCTGTATCTAATCGATCCTTACTTATCTATCATGTTATTTGACGTTTCGATGGACTCCAGTAACTCTGATGTGAGATACGACGTTTTCGGACGCAGCAGAAGCTGGAAATAGTTTTAAACGAAACAACACGTATTAGCGTTGTTCCTGTGATGTATCTAATCGATCCTTACTTATCTATCATGTTATTTGACGTTTGGATGGACTCCAGTAACCCTGACGTGAGATACGAAGTTCTCGGACGCAGCAGAAGCTGGAAATAGTTTTAAACGAAACAACACGTATTAGCGTTGTTCCTGTGATGTATCTAATCGATCCTTACTCATCTATCATGTTATTTGACGTTTGGATGTACTCCAGTATCTCTGATGAGAGATACAAAGATTTCGGACGCAGCAGAAGCTGGATATAGTTTTGAACGAAACAACACCTATTAGCGTTGTTCCTGTGATGTATCTAAAGGATCCTTACTTATCTAACATGTTATTTGACGTTTGGATGGACTCCAGTAAGTCTGATGTGAGATACAAAGTTTTGGGACGCAGCAAGAGCTGGAAATAGTTTTGAACGAAACAACACGTATTAGCGTCGTTCCTGTGATGTATCTAAACGATCCTTACTTATCTAACATGTTATTTGACGTTTGGATGGACTCCAGTAAGTCTGATGTGAGATACAAAGTTTTTGGACGCAGCAGGAGCTGGAAATAGTTTTAAACGAAACAACACGTATTAGCGTTGTTCCTGTGCTGTATCTAATCGATCCTTACTTATCTATCATGTTATTTGACGTTTCGATGGACTCCAGTAACTCTGATGTGAGATACGACGTTTTCGGACGCAGCAGAAGCTGGAAAGAGTTTTAAACGAAACAACACGCATTAGCGTTGTTCCTGTGATGTATCTAATCGATCCTTACTTATCTATCATGTTATTTGACGTTTGGATGGACTCCAGTAAACCTGACGTGAGATACGATGTTCTCGGACGCAGCATAAGCTGGAAATAGTTTTAAACGAAACAACACGCATTAGCGTTGTTCCTGTGATGTATCTAATCGATCCTTACTTATCTATCATGTTATTTGACGTTTGGATGGACTCCAGTAACCCTGACGTGAGATACGAAGTTCTCGGACGCAGCAGAAGCTGGAAATAGTTTTAAACGAAACAACACGTATTAGCGTTGTTCCTGTGATGTATCTAATCGATCCTTACTCATCTATCATGTTATTTGACGTTTGGACGGACTCCAGTAACTCTGATGATAGATTCAAAGTTCTCGGACGCAGTAGAAGCTGGAAATAGTTTTAAACGAAACAACACGTATTAGCGTTGTTCCTGTGCTGTATCTAATCGATCCTTACTCATATATCATGTTACTTGGCGTTTCGATGGACTCCAGTAGCTCTGATGTGAGATACGACGTTTTCGGACGCAGCAGAAGCTGGAAATAGTTTTAAACGAAACAACACGTATTAGCGTTGTTCCTGTGATGTATCTAATCGATCCTTACTCATCTATCATGTTATTTGACGTTTGGACGGACTCCAGTAACTCTGATGAAAGATTCAAAGTTCTCGGACGCAGCTGAAGCTGGAAATAGTTTTAAATGAAACAACACGTATTAGCGTTGTTCCTGTGATGTATCTAATCGACCCTTACTCATCTATCATGTTATTTGGCGTTTCTTTGGACTCCAGTAGCTCTGATGTGAGATACGACGTTTTCGGACGCAGCAGGAGCTGGAAATAGTTTTAAACGAAACAACACGTATTAGCGTTGTTCCTGTGATGTATCTAATCGATCCTTACTCATCTATCATGTTATTTGACGTTTGGACGGACTCCAGTAACTCTGATGAGAGATTCAAAGTTCTCGGACGCAGTAGAAGCTGGAAATAGTTTCAAACGAAACAACACGTATTAGCGTTGTTCCTGTGCTGTATCTAATCGATCCTTACTCATCTATCATGTTATTTGGCGTTTCGATGGACTCCAGTAGCTCTGATGTGAGATACGACGTTTTCGGACGCAGCAGAAGCTGGAAATAGTTTTAAACGAAACAACACGCATTAGCGTTGTTCCTGTGATGTATCTAATCGATCCTTACTCATCTATCATGTTATTTGGCGTTTCGATGGACTCCAGTAACTTTGATGTGAGATACAAAGTTTTTGGACGCAGCAGGAGCTAGAAATAGTTTTAAACGAAACAACACGTATTAGCGTTGTTCCTGTGATGTATCTAAACGATCCTTACTCATCTATCATGTTATTTGACGTTTGGATGGACTCCAGTAAGTCTGATGTGAGATACAAAGTTTTTGGACACAGCAGGAGCTGGAAATAGTTTTAAACGAAACAACAAGTATTTGGACGCAGCAGGAGCTGGAAATAGTTTTAAACGAAACAACACGTATTAGCGTTGTTCCTGTGTTGTATCTAAACGATCCTTACTCATCTATCATGTTATTTGACGTTTGGACGGACTCCAGTAACTCTGATGTGAGATACAAAGTTCTCGGACGCAGCAGGAGCTGGAAATAGTTTTAAACAAAACAACACGTATTAGCGTTGTTCCTGTGCTATATCTAATCGATCCTTACTCATATATCATGTTACTTGGCGTTTCGATGGACTCCAGTAGCTCTTATGTGAGATACGACGTTTTCGGACGCTGGAAATAGTTTTAAACGAAACAACACGTATTAGCGTTGTTCCTGTGATGTATCTAATCGATCCTTACTCATCTATCATGTTATTTGACGTTTGGACGGACTCCAGTAACTCTGATGAGAGATTCAAAGTTCTCGGACGCAGTAGAAGCTGGAAATAGTTTCAAACGAAACAACACGTATTAGCGTTGTTCCTGTGCTGTATCTAATCGATCCTTACTCATACATCATGTTACTTGGCGTTTCGATGGACTCCAGTAGCTCTGATGTGAGATACGACGTTTTCGGACGCAGCAGAAGCTGGAAATAGTTTTAAACGAAACAACACGCATTAGCGTTGTTCCTGTGATGTATCTAATCGATCCTTACTCATCTATCATGTTATTTGGCGTTTCGATGGACTCCAGTAACTTTGATGTGAGATACAAAGTTTTTGGACGCAGCAGGAGCTGGAAATAGTTTTAAACGAAACAACACATATTAGCGTTGTTCCTGTGATGTATCTAAACGATCCTTACTCATCTATCATGTTATTTGACGTTTGGACGGACTCCAGTAACTCTGATGTGAGATACAAAGTTCTCGGACGCAGCAGGAGCTGGAAATAGTTTTAAACGAAACAACACGTATTAGCGTTGTTCCTGTGCTCTATCTAATCGATCCTTACTCATATATCATGTTACTTGGCGTTTCGATGGACTCCAGTAGCTTTTATGTGAGATAAGACGTTTTCGGACGCAGCAGAAGCTGGAAATAGTTTTAAACGAAACAACACGCATTAGCGTTGTTCCTGTGATGTATCTATTCGATCCTTACTCATCTATCATGTTATTTGGCCTTTCGATGGACTCCAGTAACTTTGATGTGAGATACGAAGTTCTCGGACGCAGCTGAAGCTGGAAATAGTTTTAAATGAAACAACACGTATTAGCGTTGTTCCTGTGATGTATCTAATCGATCTTTACTCATCTATCATGTTATTTGGCGTTTCGATGGACTCCAGTAGCTCTGATGTGAGATACGACGTTTTCGGACGCAGCAGAAGCTGGAAATAGTTTTAAACGAAACAACACGCATTAGCGTTGTTCCTGTGATGTATCTAATCGATCCTTACTCATCTATCATGTTATTTGGCGTTTCGATGGACTCCAGTAACTTTGATGTGAGATACGAAGTTCTCGGACGCAGCTGAAGCTGGAAATAGTTTTAAACGAAACAACACGTATTATCGTTGTTCCTGTGATGTATCTAATCGATCTTTACTCATCTATCATGTTATTTGGCGTTTCGATGGAATCCAGTAGCTCTGATGTTAGATACGACGTTTTCGGACGCAGCAGAAGCTGGAAATAGTTTTAAACGAAACAACACGCATTAGCGTTGTTCCTGTGATGTATCTAAACGATCCTTACTCATCTATCATGTTATTTGACGTTTGGACGGACTCCAGTAACTCTGATGTGAGATACAAAGTTCTCGGACACAGCAGAAGCTGGAAATAATTTTGAACGAAACAACACGTATTAGCGTTGTTCCTGTGCTGTATCTAATCGATCCTTACTTATCTATCATGTTATTTGACGTTTCGATGGACTCCAGTAACTCTGATGTGAGATACGAAGTTTTCGGACGCAGCAGAAGCTGGAAATAGTTTTAAACGAAACAACACGCCTTAGCGATGTTCCTGTGATGTATCTAAACGATCCTTACTCATCTATCATGTTATTTGACGTTTGGACGGACTCCAGTAACTCTGATGTGAGATACAAAGTTCTCGGACGCAGCAGAAGCTGGAAATAATTTTGAACGAAACAACACGTATTAGCGTTGTTCCTGTGATGTATCTAAACGATCCTTACTTATCTAACATGTTATTTAACGTTTGGATGGACTCCAGTAAGTCTGATGTGAGATACAAAGTTTTTGGACGCAGCAGGAGCTGGAAATAGTTTTAAACGAAACAACACGTATTAGCGTTGTTCCTGTGCTGTATCTAATCGATCCTTACTTATCTATCATGTTATTTAACGTTTGGATGGACTCCAGTAACCCTGACTTGAGATACAAAGTTCTCGGACGCAGCAGAAGCTGGAAATAATTTTGAACGAAACAACACCTATTAGCGTTGTTCCTGTGATGTATCTAAACGATCCTTACTTATCTAACATGTTATTTGACGTTTGGATGGACTCCAGTAAGTCTGATGTGAGATACAAAGTTTTGGGACGCAGCAGGAGCTGGAAATAGTTTTAAACGAAACAACACGTATTAGCGTTGTTCCTGTGATGTATCTAATCGATCCTTACTCATCTATCATATTATTTGACGTTTGGATGGACTCCAGTAACTCTGATGAGAGATACAAAGATTTCGGACGCAGCAGAAACTGGAAATAGTTTTGAACGAAACAACACGCATTAGCGTTGTTCCTGTGTGGTATCTAATCGATCCTTACTCATCTATCATGTTATTTGGCTTTTCGATGGACTCCAGTAACTCTGATGTGAGATACGAAGTTTTCGGACGCATCAGAAGCTGGAAATAGTTTTAAACGAAACAACACGCATTAGCGATGTTCCTGTGATGTATCTAAACGATCCTTACTCATCTATCATGTTAATTGACGTTTGGACGGACTCCAGTAACTCTGATGAGAGATACAAAGTTCTCGGACGCAGTAGAAGCTGGAAATAGTTTTGACCGAAACAACACGCATTAGCGTTGTTCCTGTGATGTATCTAATCGATCCTTACTCATCTATCATGTTATTTGACGTTTGGATGTACTCTAGGAACTCTGATGTGAGATACAAAGATATCGGACGCAGCAGAAGCTGGAAATAGTTTTGAACGAAACAACACCTATTAGCGTTGTTCCTGTGATGTATCTAAAGGATCCTTACTTATCTAACATGTTATTTGACGTTTGGATGGACTCCAGTAAGTCTGATGTGAGATAAAAAGTTTTGCGACGCAGCAGGAGCTGGAAATAGTTTTAAACGAAACAACACGTATTAGCGTTTTTCCTGTGCTGTATCTAATCGATCCTTACTTATCTATCATGTTATTTGACGTTTCGATGGACTCCAGTAACTCTGATGAGAGATACAAAGATTTCGGACGCAGCAGAAGCTGGATATAGTTTTGAACGAAACAACACCTATTAGCGTTGTTCCTGTGATGTATCTAAACGATCCTTACTTATCTAACATGTTATTTGACGTTTGGATGGACTCCAGTAAGTCTGATGTGAGATACAAAGTTTTGGGACGCAGCAGGAGCTGGAAATAGTTTTAAACGAAACAACAGGTATTAGCGTTGTTCCTGTGCTGTATCTAATCGATCCTTACCTATCTATCATGTTATTTGACGTTTCGATGGACTCCAGTAACTTTGATGTGAGATACGAAGTTCTCGGACGCAGCTGAAGCTGGAAATAGTTTCAAACGAAACAACAGGTATTAGCGTTGTTCCTGTGATGTATCTAAACGATACTTACTCATCTATCATGTTATTTGACGTTTGGACGGACTCCAGTAACTCTGATGTGAGATACAAAGTTCTCGGACGCAGCAGAAGCTGGAAATAATTTTGAACGAAACAACACGCATTAGCGTTGTTCCTGTGATGCATCTAAACGATCATTACTTATCTAACATGTTATTTAACGTTTGGATGGACTCCAGTAAGTCTGATGTGAGATACAAAGTTTTTGGACGCAGCAGGAGCTGGAAATAGTTTTAAACGAAACAACACGTATTAGCGTTGTTCCTGTGCTGTATCTAATCGATCCTTACTTATCTATCATGTTATTTGACGTTTCGATGGACTCCAGTAACTCTGATGTGAGATACGACGTTTTCGGACGCAGCAGAAGCTGGAAATAGTTTTAAACGAAACAACACGTATTAGCGTTGTTCCTGTGATGTATCTAATCGATCCTTACTTTTCTATCATGTTATTTGACGTTTGGATGGACTCCAGTAACCCTGACGTGAGATACGAAGTTCTCGGACGTAGCAGAAGCTGGAAATAGTTTTAAACGAAACAACACGTATTAGCGTTGTTCCTGTGATGTATCTAATCGATCCTTACTCATCTATCATGTTATTTGACGTTTCGACGGACTCCAGTAACTCTGATGTGAGATACAAAGTTATCGGACGCAGCAGAAGCTGGAAATAGTTTTGAACGAAACAACACGTATTAGCGTTGTTCCTGTGCTGTATCTAATCCATCCTTACTTATCTATCATGTTATTTGACGTTTGGATGAACTCCAGTAACTCTAATGTGAGATACGAAATTTTCGGACGCAGCAGAAGCTGGAAATAGTTTTGAAAGAAACAACACGTATTAGCGTCGTTCCTGTGATGTATCTAAACGATCCTTACTTATCTAACATGTTATTTGACGTTTGGATGGACTCCAGTAAGTCTGATGTGAGATACAAAGTTTTTGGACGCAGCAGGAGCTGGAAATAGTTTTAAACGAAACAACACGTATTAGCGTTGTTCCTGCGATGTATCTAAACGATCTTTACTCATCTATCATGTTAATTGACGTTTGGACGGACTCCAGTAACTCTGATGTGAGATACAAAGTTCTCGGACGCAGCAGAAGCTGGAAATAATTTTGAACGAAACAACACCTATTAGCGTTGTTCCTGTGATGTATCTAAAGGATCCTTACTTATCTAACATGTTATTTGACGTTTGGATGGACTCCAGTAAGTCTGATGTGAGATAAAAAGTTTTGCGACGCAGCAGGAGCTGGAAATAGTTTTAAACGAAACAACACGTATTAGCGTTTTTCCTGTGCTGTATCTAATCGATCCTTACTTATCTATCATGTTATTTGACGTTTCGATGGACTCCAGTAACTCTGATGTGAGATACGAAGTTTTCGGACGCAGCAGGAGCTGGAAATAGTTTTAAACGAAACAACACGTATTAGCGTTGTTCCTGTGATGTATCTAAACGATCCTTACTCATCTATCATGTTAATTGACGTTTGGACGGACTCCAGTAACTCTGATGTGAGATACAAAGTTCTCGGACGCAGCAGAAGCTGGAAATAATTTTGAACGAAACAACACCTATTAGCGTTGTTCCTGGGTTGTATCTAAAGGATCCTTACTTATCTAACATGTTATTTGACGTTTGGATGGACTCCAGTAAGTCTGATGTGAGATACAAAGTTTTTGGACGCAGCAGGAGCTGGAAATAGTTTTAAACGAAACAACACGTATTAGCGTTGTTCCTGTGATGTATCTAAACGATCCTTACTCATCTATCATGTTATTTGACGTTTGGACAGACTCCAGTAACTCTGATGTGAGATACAAAGTTCTCGGACGCAGCAGGAGCTGGAAATAGTTTTAAACGAAACAACACGCATTAGCGTTGTTCCTGTGATGTATCTAATCGATCCTTACTCATTTATCATGTTATTTGGCGTTTCGATGGACTCCAGTAACTTTGATGTAAGATACGAAGTTCTCGGACGCAGCTGAAGCTGGAAATAGTTTCAAACGAAACAACAGGTATTAGCGTTGTTCCTGTGCTGTATCTAATCGATCCTTACTTATCTATCATGTTATTTGACGTTTCGATGGACTCCAGTAACTCTGATGTGAGATACGAAGTTTTCGGACGCAGCAGAAGCTGGAAATAGTTTTAAACGAAACAACACGTATTAGCGTTGTTCCTGTGATGTATCTAATCGATCCTTACTTTTCTATCATGTTATTTGACGTTTGGATGGACTCCAGTAACCCTGACGTGAGATACGAAGTTCTCGGACGTAGCAGAAGCTGGAAATAGTTTTAAACGAAACAACACGCATTAGCGTTGTTCCTGTGATGTATCTATTCGATCCTTACTCATCTATCATGTTATTTGGCGTTTCGATGGACTCCAGTAACTTTGATGTGAGATACGAAGTTCTCGGACGCAGCTGAAGCTGGAAATAGTTTTAAATGAAACAACACGTATTAGCGTTGTTCCTGTGATGTATCTAATCGATCTTTACTCATCTATCATGTTATTTGGCGTTTCGATGGACTCCAGTAGCTCTGATGTGAGATACGACGTTTTCGGACGCAGCAGAAGCTGGAAATAGTTTTAAACGAAACAACACGCATTAGCGTTGTTCCTGTGATGTATCTAATCGATCCTTACTCATCTATCATGTTATTTGGCGTTTCGATGGACTCCAGTAACTTTGATGTGAGATACGAAGTTCTCGGACGCAGCTGAAGCTGGAAATAGTTTTAAACGAAACAACACGTATTATCGTTGTTCCTGTGATGTATCTAATCGATCTTTACTCATCTATCATGTTATTTGGCGTTTCGATGGACTCCAGTAGCTCTGATGTGAGATACGACGTTTTCGGACGCAGCAGAAGCTGGAAATAGTTTTAAACGAAACAACACGCATTAGCGTTGTTCCTGTGATGTATCTAAACGATCCTTACTCATCTATCATGTTATTTGACGTTTGGACGGACTCCAGTAACTCTGATGTGAGATACAAAGTTCTCGGACACAGCAGAAGCTGGAAATAATTTTGAACGAAACAACACGTATTAGCGTTGTTCCTGTGCTGTATCTAATCGATCCTTACTTATCTATCATGTTATTTGACGTTTCGATGGACTCCAGTAACTCTGATGTGAGATACGAAGTTTTCGGACGCAGCAGAAGCTGGAAATAGTTTTAAACGAAACAACACGCATTAGCGATGTTCCTGTGATGTATCTAAACGATCCTTACTCATCTATCATGTTATTTGACGTTTGGACGGACTCCAGTAACTCTGATGTGAGATACAAAGTTCTCGGACGCAGCAGAAGCTGGAAATAATTTTGAACGAAACAACACGTATTAGCGTTGTTCCTGTGATGTATCTAAACGATCCTTACTTATCTAACATGTTATTTAACGTTTGGATGGACTCCAGTAAGTCTGATGTGAGATACAAAGTTTTTGGACGCAGCAGGAGCTGGAAATAGTTTTAAACGAAACAACACGTATTAGCGTTGTTCCTGTGCTGTATCTAATCGATCCTTACTTATCTATCATGTTATTTAACGTTTGGATGGACTCCAGTAACCCTGACTTGAGATACAAAGTTCTCGGACGCAGCAGAAGCTGGAAATAATTTTGAACGAAACAACACCTATTAGCGTTGTTCCTGTGATGTATCTAAACGATCCTTACTTATCTAACATGTTATTTGACGTTTGGATGGACTCCAGTAAGTCTGATGTGAGATACAAAGTTTTGGGACGCAGCAGGAGCTGGAAATAGTTTTAAACGAAACAACACGTATTAGCGTTGTTCCTGTGATGTATCTAATCGATCCTTACTCATCTATCATATTATTTGACGTTTGGATGGACTCCAGTAACTCTGATGAGAGATACAAAGATTTCGGACGCAGCAGAAACTGGAAATAGTTTTGAACGAAACAACACGCATTAGCGTTGTTCCTGTGATGTATCTAATCGATCCTTACTCATCTATCATGTTATTTGACGTTTGGACGGACTCCAGTAACTCTGATGTGAGATACGACGTTTTCGGACGCAGCAGTAGCTGGAAATAGTTTTAAACGAAACAACACGCATTAGCGTTGTTCCTGTGATGTATCTAATCGATCCTTACTTATCTATCATGTTATTTGACGTTAGGATGGACTCCAGTAACCCTGACGTGAGATACGATGTTCTCGGACGCAGCAGAAGCTGGAAATAGTTTTAAACGAAACAACACGCATTAGCGTTGTTCCTGTGTAGTATCTAATCGATCCTTACTCATCTATCATGTTATTTGGCGTTTCGATGGACTTCAGTAACTCTGATGTGATATACGACGTTTTCGGACGCAGCAGCAGCTGGAAATAATTTTAAACGAAACAACACATATTAGCGTTATTCCTGTGATGTACATAATCGATCCTTACTCATCTATCATGTTATTTGACGTTTGGACGGACTCCAGTAACTCTGATGTGAGATACAAATTTATCGGACGCAGCAGAAGCTGGAAATAGTTTTGAACGAAACAACACGTATTAGCGTTGTTCCTGTGCTGTATCTAATCGATCCTTACTTATCTATCATGTTATTTGACGTTTGGATGAACTCCAGTAACTCTAATGTGAGATACGAAATTTTCGGACGCAGCAGAAGCTGGAAATAGTTTTGAACGAAACAACACGTATTAGCGTCGTTCCTGTGATGTATCTAAACGATCCTTACTTATCTAACATGTTATTTGACGTTTGGATGGACTCCAGTAAGTCTGATGTGAGATACAAAGTTTTTGGACGCAGCAGGAGCTGGAAATAGTTTTAAACGAAACAACACGTATTAGCGTTGTTCCTGTGCTGTATCTAATCGATCCTTACTCATATATCATGTTATTTGGCGTTTCGATGGACTCCAGTAGCTCTGATGTGAGATACGACGTTTTCGGACGCAGCAGAAGCTGGAAATAGTTTTAAACGAAACAACACGCATTAGCGTTGTTCCTGTGATGTATCTAATCGATCCTTACTTATCTATCATGTTATTTGACGTTTGGATGGACTCCAGTAAACCTGACGTGAGATACGATGTTCTCGGACGCAGCATAAGCTGGAAATAGTTTTAAACGAAACAACACGCATTAGCGTTGTTCCTGTGATGTATCTAATCGATCCTTACTCATCTATCATGTTATTTGACGTTTGGATGGACTCCAGTAACTCTCATGAGAGATACAAAGATTTCGGACGCAGCAGAAGCTGGATATAGTTTTGAACGAAACAACACCTATTAGCGTTGTTCCTGTGATGTATCTAAACGATCCTTACTTATCTAACATGTTATTTGACGTTTGGATGGACTCCAGTAAGTCTGATGTGAGATACAAAGTTTTGGGACGCTGCAGGATCTGGAAATAGTTTTAAACGAAACAACACGTATTAGCGTTGTTCCTGTGCTGTATCTAATCGATCCTTACTTATCTATCATGTTATTTGACGTTTGGACGGACTCCAGTAACTCTGAGGAGAGATTCAAATTTCTCGGACGCAGTAGAAGCTGGAAATAGTTTTGAACGAAACAACACGTATTAGCGTTGTTCCTGTGATGTATCTAAACGATCCTTACTTATCTAACATGTTATTTAACGTTTGGATGGACTCCAGTAAGTCTGATGTGAGATACAAAGTTTTTGGACGCAGCAGGAGCTGGAAATAGTTTTAAACGACACAACACATATTAGCGTTGTTCCTGTGCTGTATCTAATCGATCCTTACTCATCTATCATGTTATTTGACGTTTGGACGGACTCCAGTAACTCTGATGAGAGATACAAAGTTCTCGGACGCAGTAGAAGCTGGAAATAGTTTTGACCGAAACAACACGCATTAGCGTTGTTCCTGTGATGTATCTAATCGATCCTTACTCATATATCATGTTATTTGACGTTTGGATGTACTCTAGGAACTCTGATGTGAGATACAAAGATATCGGACGCAGCAGAAGCTGGAAATAGTTTTGAACGAAACAACAACTATTAGCGTTGTTCCTGTGATGTATCTAAACGATCCTTACTTATCTAACATGTTATTTGACGTTTGGATGGACACCAGTATCCCTGATGTGAGATACAAAGTTTTGGGACGCAGCAGGAGCTGGAAATAGTTTTAAACGAAACAACACGTATTAGCGTTGTTCCTGTGATGTATCTAATCGATCCTTACTCATCTATCATGTTATTTGACGTTTGGATGGGCTCCAGTAACTCTGATGAGAGATACAAAGATTTCGGACGCAGCAGAAGCTGGAAATAGTTTTGAACGAAACAACACCTATTAGCGTTGTTCCTGTGATGTATCTAAACGATCCTTACTTATCTAACATGTTATTTGACGTTTGAATGGACACCAGTATCCCTGATGTGAGATACGAAGTTCTCGGACGCAGCAGAAGCTGGAAATAGTTTTAAACGAAACAACACGTATTAGCGTTGTTCCTGTGATGTATCTAATCGATCCTTACTCATCTATCATGTTATTTGACGTTTGGACGGACTCCAGTAACTCTGATGAGAGATTCAAAGTTCTCGGACGCAGTAGAAGCTGGAAATAGTTTTAAACGAAACAACACGTATTAGCGTTGTTCCTGTGCTGTATCTAATCGATCCTTACTCATATATCATGTTACTTGGCGTTTCGATGGACTCCAGTAGCTCTGATGTGAGATACGACGTTTTCGGACGCAGCAGAAGCTGGAAATAGTTTTAAACGAAACAACACGTATTAGCGTTGTTCCTGTGCTGTATCTAATCGATCCTTACTTATCTATCATGTTATTTGACGTTTCGATGCACTCCAGTAACTCTGATGTGAGATACGACGTTTTCGGACGCAGCAGAAGCTGGAAATAGTTTTAAACGAAACAACACGTATTAGCGTTGTTCCTGTGATGTATCTAATCGATCCTTACTTTTCTATCATGTTATTTGACGTTTGGATGGACTCCAGTAACCCTGACGTGAGATACGAAGTTCTCGGACGTAGCAGAAGCTGGAAATAGTTTTAAACGAAACAACACGTATTAGCGTTGTTCCTGTGATGTATCTAATCGATCCTTACTCATCTATCATGTTATTTGACGTTTCGACGGACTCCAGTAACTCTGATGTGAGATACAAAGTTATCGGACGCAGCAGAAGCTGGAAATAGTTTTGAACGAAACAACACGTATTAGCGTTGTTCCTGTGCTGTATCTAATCGATCCTTACTTATCTATCATGTTATTTGACGTTTGGATGAACTCCAGTAACTCTAATGTGAGATACGAAATTTTCGGACGCAGCAGAAGCTGGAAATAGTTTTGAACGAAACAACACGTATTAGCGTCGTTCCTGTGATGTATCTAAACGATCCTTACTTATCTAACATGTTATTTGACGTTTGGATGGACTCCAGTAAGTCTGATGTGAGATACAAAGTTTTTGGACGCAGCAGGAGCTGGAAATAGTTTTAAACGAAACAACACGTATTAGCGTTGTTCCTGTGATGTATCTAAACGATCCTTACTCATCTATCATGTTAATTGACGTTTGGACGGACTCCAGTAACTCTGATGTGAGATACAAAGTTCTCGGACGCAGCAGAAGCTGGAAATAATTTTGAACGAAACAACACCTATTAGCGTTGTTCCTGTGATGTATCTAAAGGATCCTTACTTATCTAACATGTTATTTGACGTTTGGGTGGACTCCAGTAAGTCTGATGTGAGATAAAAAGTTTTGCGACGCAGCAGGAGCTGGAAATAGTTTTAAACGAAACAACACGTATTAGCGTTTTTCCTGTGCTGTATCTAATCGATCCTTACTTATCTATCATGTTATTTGACGTTTCGATGGACTCCAGTAACTCTGATGTGAGATACGAAGTTTTCGGACGCAGCAGAAGCTGGAAATAGTTTTAAACGAAACAACACGTATTAGCGTTGTTCCTGTGATGTATCTAATCGATCCTTACTTTTCTATCATGTTATTTGACGTTTGGATGGACTCCAGTAAACCTGACGTGAGATACGATGTTCTCGGACGCAGCATAAGCTGGAAATAGTTTTAAACGAAACAACACGCATTAGCGTTGTTCCTGTGATGTATCTAATCGATCCTTACTCATCTATCATGTTATTTGACGTTTGGATGGACTCCAGTAACTCTCATGAGAGATACAAAGATTTCGGACGCAGCAGAAGCTGGATATAGTTTTGAACGAAACAACACCTATTAGCGTTGTTCCTGTGATGTATCTAAACGATCCTTACTTATCTAACATGTTATTTGACGTTTGGATGGACTCCAGTAAGTCTGATGTGAGATACAAAGTTTTGGGACGCTGCAGGATCTGGAAATAGTTTTAAACGAAACAACACGTATTAGCGTTGTTCCTGTGCTGTATCTAATCGATCCTTACTTATCTATCATGTTATTTGACGTTTGGACGGACTCCAGTAACTCTGAGGAGAGATTCAAATTTCTCGGACGCAGTAGAAGCTGGAAATAGTTTTGAACGAAACAACACGTATTAGCGTTGTTCCTGTGATGTATCTAAACGATCCTTACTTATCTAACATGTTATTTAACGTTTGGATGGACTCCAGTAAGTCTGATGTGAGATACAAAGTTTTTGGACGCAGCAGGAGCTGGAAATAGTTTTAAACGAAACAACACATATTAGCGTTGTTCCTGTGCTGTATCTAATCGATCCTTACTCATCTATCATGTTATTTGACGTTTGGACGGACTCCAGTAACTCTGATGAGAGATACAAAGTTCTCGGACGCAGTAGAAGCTGGAAATAGTTTTGACCGAAACAACACGCATTAGCGTTGTTCCTGTGATGTATCTAATCGATCCTTACTCATATATCATGTTATTTGACGTTTGGATGTACTCTAGGAACTCTGATGTGAGATACAAAGATATCGGACGCAGCAGAAGCTGGAAATAGTTTTGAACGAAACAACAACTATTAGCGTTGTTCCTGTGATGTATCTAAACGATCCTTACTTATCTAACATGTTATTTGACGTTTGGATGGACACCAGTATCCCTGATGTGAGATACAAAGTTTTGGGACGCAGCAGGAGCTGGAAATAGTTTTAAACGAAACAACACGTATTAGCGTTGTTCCTGTGATGTATCTAATCGATCCTTACTCATCTATCATGTTATTTGACGTTTGGATGGGCTCCAGTAACTCTGATGAGAGATACAAAGATTTCGGACGCAGCAGAAGCTGGAAATAGTTTTGAACGAAACAACACCTATTAGCGTTGTTCCTGTGATGTATCTAAACGATCCTTACTTATCTAACATGTTATTTGACGTTTGAATGGACACCAGTATCCCTGATGTGAGATACGAAGTTCTCGGACGCAGCAGAAGCTGGAAATAGTTTTAAACGAAACAACACGTATTAGCGTTGTTCCTGTGATGTATCTAATCGATCCTTACTCATCTATCATGTTATTTGACGTTTGGACGGACTCCAGTAACTCTGATGAGAGATTCAAAGTTCTCGGACGCAGTAGAAGCTGGAAATAGTTTTAAACGAAACAACACGTATTAGCGTTGTTCCTGTGCTGTATCTAATCGATCCTTACTCATATATCATGTTACTTGGCGTTTCGATGGACTCCAGTAGCTCTGATGTGAGATACGACGTTTTCGGACGCAGCAGAAGCTGGAAATAGTTTTAAACGAAACAACACGTATTAGCGTTGTTCCTGTGCTGTATCTAATCGATCCTTACTTATCTATCATGTTATTTGACGTTTCGATGCACTCCAGTAACTCTGATGTGAGATACGACGTTTTCGGACGCAGCAGAAGCTGGAAATAGTTTTAAACGAAACAACACGTATTAGCGTTGTTCCTGTGATGTATCTAATCGATCCTTACTTTTCTATCATGTTATTTGACGTTTGGATGGACTCCAGTAACCCTGACGTGAGATACGAAGTTCTCGGACGTAGCAGAAGCTGGAAATAGTTTTAAACGAAACAACACGTATTAGCGTTGTTCCTGTGATGTATCTAATCGATCCTTACTCATCTATCATGTTATTTGACGTTTCGACGGACTCCAGTAACTCTGATGTGAGATACAAAGTTATCGGACGCAGCAGAAGCTGGAAATAGTTTTGAACGAAACAACACGTATTAGCGTTGTTCCTGTGCTGTATCTAATCGATCCTTACTTATCTATCATGTTATTTGACGTTTGGATGAACTCCAGTAACTCTAATGTGAGATACGAAATTTTCGGACGCAGCAGAAGCTGGAAATAGTTTTGAACGAAACAACACGTATTAGCGTCGTTCCTGTGATGTATCTAAACGATCCTTACTTATCTAACATGTTATTTGACGTTTGGATGGACTCCAGTAAGTCTGATGTGAGATACAAAGTTTTTGGACGCAGCAGGAGCTGGAAATAGTTTTAAACGAAACAACACGTATTAGCGTTGTTCCTGTGATGTATCTAAACGATCCTTACTCATCTATCATGTTAATTGACGTTTGGACGGACTCCAGTAACTCTGATGTGAGATACAAAGTTCTCGGACGCAGCAGAAGCTGGAAATAATTTTGAACGAAACAACATCTATTAGCGTTGTTCCTGTGATGTATCTAAAGGATCCTTACTTATCTAACATGTTATTTGACGTTTGGGTGGACTCCAGTAAGTCTGATGTGAGATAAAAAGTTTTGCGACGCAGCAGGAGCTGGAAATAGTTTTAAACGAAACAACACGTATTAGCGTTTTTCCTGTGCTGTATCTAATCGATCCTTACTTATCTATCATGTTATTTGACGTTTCGATGGACTCCAGTAACTCTGATGTGAGATACGAAGTTTTCGGACGCAGCAGAAGCTGGAAATAGTTTTAAACGAAACAACACGTATTAGCGTTGTTCCTGTGATGTATCTAATCGATCCTTACTTTTCTATCATGTTATTTGACGTTTGGATGGACTCCAGTAACCCTGACGTGAGATACGAAGTTCTCGGACGTAGCAGAAGCTGGAAATAGTTTTAAACGAAACAACACGCATTAGCGTTGTTCCTGTGATGTATCTATTCGATCCTTACTCATCTATCATGTTATTTGGCGTTTCGATGGACTCCAGTAACTTTGATGTGAGATACGAAGTTCTCGGACGCAGCTGAAGCTGGAAATAGTTTTAAATGAAACAACACGTATTAGCGTTGTTCCTGTGATGTATCTAATCGATCTTTACTCATCTATCATGTTATTTGGCGTTTCGATGGACTCCAGTAGCTCTGATGTGAGATACGACGTTTTCGGACGCAGCAGAAGCTGGAAATAGTTTTAAACGAAACAACACGCATTAGCGTTGTTCCTGTGATGTATCTAATCGATCCTTACTCATCTATCATGTTATTTGGCGTTTCGATGGACTCCAGTAACTTTGATGTGAGATACGAAGTTCTCGGACGCAGCTGAAGCTGGAAATAGTTTTAAACGAAACAACACGTATTATCGTTGTTCCTGTGATGTATCTAATCGATCTTTACTCATCTATCATGTTATTTGGCGTTTCGATGGACTCCAGTAGCTCTGATGTGAGATACGACGTTTTCGGACGCAGCAGAAGCTGGAAATAGTTTTAAACGAAACAACACGCATTAGCGTTGTTCCTGTGATGTATCTAAACGATCCTTACTCATCTATCATGTTATTTGACGTTTGGACGGACTCCAGTAACTCTGATGTGAGATACAAAGTTCTCGGACACAGCAGAAGCTGGAAATAATTTTGAACGAAACAACACGTATTAGCGTTGTTCCTGTGCTGTATCTAATCGATCCTTACTTATCTATCATGTTATTTGACGTTTCGATGGACTCCAGTAACTCTGATGTGAGATACGAAGTTTTCGGACGCAGCAGAAGCTGGAAATAGTTTTAAACGAAACAACACGCATTAGCGATGTTCCTGTGATGTATCTAAACGATCCTTACTCATCTATCATGTTATTTGACGTTTGGACGGACTCCAGTAACTCTGATGTGAGATACAAAGTTCTCGGACGCAGCAGAAGCTGGAAATAATTTTGAACGAAACAACACGTATTAGCGTTGTTCCTGTGATGTATCTAAACGATCCTTACTTATCTAACATGTTATTTAACGTTTGGATGGACTCCAGTAAGTCTGATGTGAGATACAAAGTTTTTGGACGCAGCAGGAGCTGGAAATAGTTTTAAACGAAACAACACGTATTAGCGTTGTTCCTGTGCTGTATCTAATCGATCCTTACTTATCTATCATGTTATTTAACGTTTGGATGGACTCCAGTAACCCTGACTTGAGATACAAAGTTCTCGGACGCAGCAGAAGCTGGAAATAATTTTGAACGAAACAACACCTATTAGCGTTGTTCCTGTGATGTATCTAAACGATCCTTACTTATCTAACATGTTATTTGACGTTTGGATGGACTCCAGTAAGTCTGATGTGAGATACAAAGTTTTGGGACGCAGCAGGAGCTGGAAATAGTTTTAAACGAAACAACACGTATTAGCGTTGTTCCTGTGATGTATCTAATCGATCCTTACTCATCTATCATATTATTTGACGTTTGGATGGACTCCAGTAACTCTGATGAGAGATACAAAGATTTCGGACGCAGCAGAAACTGGAAATAGTTTTGAACGAAACAACACGCATTAGCGTTGTTCCTGTGTAGTATCTAATCGATCCTTACTCATCTATCATGTTATTTGGCTTTTCGATGGACTCCAGTAACTCTGATGTGAGATACGAAGTTTTCGGACGCATCAGAAGCTGGAAATAGTTTTAAACGAAACAACACGCATTAGCGATGTTCCTGTGATGTATCTAAACGATCCTTACTCATCTATCATGTTAATTGACGTTTGGACGGACTCCAGTAACTCTGATGAGAGATACAAAGTTCTCGGACGCAGTAGAAGCTGGAAATAGTTTTGACCGAAACAACACGCATTAGCGTTGTTCCTGTGATGTATCTAATCGATCCTTACTCATCTATCATGTTATTTGACGTTTGGATGTACTCTAGGAACTCTGATGTGAGATACAAAGATATCGGACGCAGCAGAAGCTGGAAATAGTTTTGAACGAAACAACACCTATTAGCGTTGTTCCTGTGATGTATCTAAAGGATCCTTACTTATCTAACATGTTATTTGACGTTTGGATGGACTCCAGTAAGTCTGATGTGAGATAAAAAGTTTTGCGACGCAGCAGGAGCTGGAAATAGTTTTAAACGAAACAACACGTATTAGCGTTTTTCCTGTGCTGTATCTAATCGATCCTTACTTATCTATCATGTTATTTGACGTTTCGATGGACTCCAGTAACTCTGATGAGAGATACAAAGATTTCGGACGCAGCAGAAGCTGGATATAGTTTTGAACGAAACAACACCTATTAGCGTTGTTCCTGTGATGTATCTAAACGATCCTTACTTATCTAACATGTTATTTGACGTTTGGATGGACTCCAGTAAGTCTGATGTGAGATACAAAGTTTTGGGACGCAGCAGGAGCTGGAAATAGTTTTAAACGAAACAACAGGTATTAGCGTTGTTCCTGTGCTGTATCTAATCGATCCTTACCTATCTATCATGTTATTTGACGTTTCGATGGACTCCAGTAACTTTGATGTGAGATACGAAGTTCTCGGACGCAGCTGAAGCTGGAAATAGTTTCAAACGAAACAACAGGTATTAGCGTTGTTCCTGTGATGTATCTAAACGATACTTACTCATCTATCATGTTATTTGACGTTTGGACGGACTCCAGTAACTCTGATGTGAGATACAAAGTTCTCGGACGCAGCAGAAGCTGGAAATAATTTTGAACGAAACAACACGTATTAGCGTTGTTCCTGTGCTGTATCTAATCGATCCTTACTTATCTATCATGTTATTTGACGTTTCGATGGACTCCAGTAACTCTGATGTGAGATACGAAGTTTTCGGACGCAGCAGAAGCTGGAAATAGTTTTAAACGAAACAACACGCATTAGCGATGTTCCTGTGATGTATCTAAACGATCCTTACTCATCTATCATGTTATTTGACGTTTGGACGGACTCCAGTAACTCTGATGTGAGATACAAAGTTCTCGGACGCAGCAGAAGCTGGAAATAATTTTGAACGAAACAACACGTATTAGCGTTGTTCCTGTGATGTATCTAAACGATACTTACTTATCTAACATGTTATTTAACGTTTGGATGGACTCCAGTAAGTCTGATGTGAGATACAAAGTTTTTGGACGCAGCAGGAGCTGGAAATAGTTTTAAACGAAACAACACGTATTAGCGTTGTTCCTGTGCTGTATCTAATCGATCCTTACTTATCTATCATGTTATTTAACGTTTGGATGGACTCCAGTAACCCTGACTTGAGATACAAAGTTCTCGGACGCAGCAGAAGCTGGAAATAATTTTGAACGAAACAACACCTATTAGCGTTGTTCCTGTGATGTATCTAAACGATCCTTACTTATCTAACATGTTATTTGACGTTTGGATGGACTCCAGTAAGTCTGATGTGAGATACAAAGTTTTGGGACGCAGCAGGAGCTGGAAATAGTTTTAAACGAAACAACACGTATTAGCGTTGTTCCTGTGATGTATCTAATCGATCCTTACTCATCTATCATATTATTTGACGTTTGGATGGACTCCAGTAACTCTGATGAGAGATACAAAGATTTCGGACGCAGCAGAAACTGGAAATAGTTTTGAACGAAACAACACGCATTAGCGTTGTTCCTGTGTAGTATCTAATCGATCCTTACTCATCTATCATGTTATTTGGCTTTTCGATGGACTCCAGTAACTCTGATGTGAGATACGAAGTTTTCGGACGCATCAGAAGCTGGAAATAGTTTTAAACGAAACAACACGCATTAGCGATGTTCCTGTGATGTATCTAAACGATCCTTACTCATCTATCATGTTAATTGACGTTTGGACGGACTCCAGTAACTCTGATGAGAGATACAAAGTTCTCGGACGCAGTAGAAGCTGGAAATAGTTTTGACCGAAACAACACGCATTAGCGTTGTTCCTGTGATGTATCTAATCGATCCTTACTCATCTATCATGTTATTTGACGTTTGGATGTACTCTAGGAACTCTGATCTGAGATACAAAGATATCGGACGCAGCAGAAGCTGGAAATAGTTTTGAACGAAACAACACCTATTAGCGTTGTTCCTGTGATGTATCTAAACGATCCTTACTTATCTAACATGTTATTTGACGTTTGGATGGACTCCAGTAACTCTGATGTGAGATACAAAGTTTTGGGACGCAGCAGGAGCTGGAAATAGTTTTAAACGAAACAACAGGTATTAGCGTTGTTCCTGTGCTGTATCTAATCGATCCTTACCTATCTATCATGTTATTTGACGTTTCGATGGACTCCAGTAACTTTGATGTGAGATACGAAGTTCTCGGACGCAGCTGAAGCTGGAAATAGTTTCAAACGAAACAACAGGTATTAGCGTTGTTCCTGTGATGTATCTAAACGATACTTACTCATCTATCATGTTATTTGACGTTTGGACGGACTCCAGTAACTCTGATGTGAGATACAAAGTTCTCGGACGCAGCAGAAGCTGGAAATAATTTTGAACGAAACAACACGCATTAGCGTTGTTCCTGTGATGTATCTAAACGATCATTACTTATCTAACATGTTATTTAACGTTTGGATGGACTCCAGTAAGTCTGATGTGAGATACAAAGTTCTTGGACGCAGCAGGAGCTGGAAATAGTTTTAAACGAAACAACACGTATTAGCGTTGTTCCTGTGCTGTATCTAATCGATCCTTACTTATCTATCATGTTATTTGACGTTTCGATGGACTCCAGTAACTCTGATGTGAGATACGACGTTTTCGGACGCAGCAGAAGCTGGAAATAGTTTTAAACGAAACAACACGTATTAGCGTTGTTCCTGTGATGTATGTAATCGATCCTTACTTTTCTATCATGTTATTTGACGTTTGGATGGACTCCAGTAACCCTGACGTGAGATACGAAGTTCTCGGACGTAGCAGAAGCTGGAAATAGTTTTAAACGAAACAACACGTATTAGCGTTGTTCCTGTGATGTATCTAATCGATCCTTACTCATCTATCATGTTATTTGACGTTTCGACGGACTCCAGTAACTCTGATGTGAGATACAAAGTTATCGAACGCAGCAGAAGCTGGAAATAGTTTTGAACGAAACAACACGTATTAGCGTTGTTCCTGTGCTGTATCTAATCGATCCTTACTTATCTATCATGTTATTTGACGTTTGGATGAACTCCAGTAACTCTAATGTGAGATACGAAATTTTCGGACGCAGCAGAAGCTGGAAATAGTTTTGAACGAAACAACACGTATTAGCGTCGTTCCTGTGATGTATCTAAACGATCCTTACTTATCTAACATGTTATTTGACGTTTGGATGGACTCCAGTAAGTCTGATGTGAGATACAAAGTTTTTGGACGCAGCAGGAGCTGGAAATAGTTTTAAACGAAACAACACGTATTAGCGTTGTTCCTGTGATGTATCTAAACGATCCTTACTCATCTATCATGTTAATTGACGTTTGGACGGACTCCAGTAACTCTGATGTGAGATACAAAGTTCTCGGACGCAGCAGAAGCTGGAAATAATTTTGAACGAAACAACACCTATTAGCGTTGTTCCTGTGATGTATCTAAAGGATCCTTACTTATCTAACATGTTATTTGACGTTTGGATGGACTCCAGTAAGTCTGATGTGAGATAAAAAGTTTTGCGACGCAGCAGGAGCTGGAAATAGTTTTAAACGAAACAACACGTATTAGCGTTTTTCCTGTGCTGTATCTAATCTGTCCTTACTTATCTATCATGTTATTTGACGTTTCGATGGACTCCAGTAACTCTGATGTGAGATACGAAGTTTTCGGACGCAGCAGAAGCTGGAAATAGTTTTAAACGATACAACACGTATTAGCGTTGTTCCTGTGATGTATCTAATCGATCCTTACTCATCTATCATGTTAATTGACGTTTGGACGGACTCCAGTAACTCTGATGAGAGATTCAAAGTTCTCGGACGCAGTAGAAGCTGGAAATAGTTTTGAACGAAACAACACGTATTAGCGTTGTTCCTGTGATGTATCTAAACGATCCTTACTTATCTAACATGTTATTTGACGTTTGGATGGACTCCAGTAAGTCTGATGTGAGATACAAAGTTTTTGGACGCAGCAGGAGCTGGAAATAGTTTTAAACGAAACAACACGTATTAGCGTTGTTCCTGTGATGTATCTAATCGATCCTTACTCATCTATCATATTATTTGACGTTTGGATGGACTCCAGTAACTCTGATGAGAGATACAAAGATTTCGGACGCAGCAGAAACTGGAAATAGTTTTGAACGAAACAACACGCATTAGCGTTGTTCCTGTGTAGTATCTAATCGATCCTTACTCATCTATCATGTTATTTGGCTTTTCGATGGACTCCAGTAACTCTGATGTGAGATACGAAGTTTTCGGACGCATCAGAAGCTGGAAATAGTTTTAAACGAAACAACACGCATTAGCGATGTTCCTGTGATGTATCTAAACGATCCTTACTCATCTATCATGTTAATTGACGTTTGGACGGACTCCAGTAACTCTGATGAGAGATACAAAGTTCTCGGACGCAGTAGAAGCTGGAAATAGTTTTGACCGAAACAACACGCATTAGCGTTGTTCCTGTGATGTATCTAATCGATCCTTACTCATCTATCATGTTATTTGACGTTTGGATGTACTCTAGGAACTCTGATGTGAGATACAAAGATATCGGACGCAGCAGAAGCTGGAAATAGTTTTGAACGAAACAACACCTATTAGCGTTGTTCCTGTGATGTATCTAAAGGATCCTTACTTATCTAACATGTTATTTGACGTTTGGATGGACTCCAGTATGTCTGATGTGAGATAAAAAGTTTTGCGACGCAGCAGGAGCTGGAAATAGTTTTAAACGAAACAACACGTATTAGCGTTTTTCCTGTGCTGTATCTAATCGATCCTTACTTATCTATCATGTTATTTGACGTTTCGATGGACTCCAGTAACTCTGATGAGAGATACAAAGATTTCGGACGCAGCAGAAGCTGGATATAGTTTTGAACGAAACAACACCTATTAGCGTTGTTCCTGTGATGTATCTAAACGATCCTTACTTATCTAACATGTTATTTGACGTTTGGATGGACTCCAGTAAGTCTGATGTGAGATACAAAGTTTTGGGACGCAGCAGGAGCTGGAAATAGTTTTAAACGAAACAACAGGTATTAGCGTTGTTCCTGTGCTGTATCTAATCGATCCTTACTTATCTATCATGTTATTTGACGTTTCGATGGACTCCAGTAACTTTGATGTGAGATACGAAGTTCTCGGACGCAGCTGAAGCTGGAAATAGTTTCAAACGATACAACAGGTATTAGCGTTGTTCCTGTGATGTATCTAAACGATACTTACTCATCTATCATGTTATTTGACGTTTGGACGGACTCCAGTAACTCTGATGTGAGATACAAAGTTCTCGGACGCAGCAGAAGCTGGAAATAATTTTGAACGAAACAACACGCATTAGCGTTGTTCCTGTGATGTATCTAAACGATCATTACTTATCTAACATGTTATTTAACGTTTGGATGGACTCCAGTAAGTCTGATGTGAGATACAAAGTTTTTGGACGCAGCAGGAGCTGGAAATAGTTTTAAACGAAACAACACGTATTAGCGTTGTTCCTGTGCTGTATCTAATCGATCCTTACTTATCTATCATGTTATTTGACGTTTCGATGGACTCCAGTAACTCTGATGTGAGATACGACGTTTTCGGACGCAGCAGAAGCTGGAAATAGTTTTAAACGAAACAACACGTATTAGCGTTGTTCCTGTGATGTATCTAATCGATCCTTACTTTTCTATCATGTTATTTGACGTTTGGATGGACTCCAGTAACCCTGACGTGAGATACGAAGTTCTCGGACGTAGCAGAAGCTGGAAATAGTTTTAAACGAAACAACACGTATTAGCGTTGTCCCTGTGATGTATCTAATCGATCCTTACTCATCTATCATGTTATTTGACGTTTCGACGGACTCCAGTAACTCTGATGTGAGATAAAAAGTTATCGGACGCAGCAGAAGCTGGAAATAGTTTTGAACGAAACAACACGTATTAGCGTTGTTCCTGTGCTGTATCTAATCGATCCTTACTTATCTATCATGTTATTTGACGTTTGGATGAACTCCAGTAACTCTAATGTGAGATACGAAATTTTCGGACGCAGCAGAAGCTGGAAATAGTTTTGAACGAAACAACACGTATTAGCGTCGTTCCTGTGATGTATCTAAACGATCCTTACTTATCTAACATGTTATTTGACGTTTGGATGAACTCCAGTAAGTCTGATGTGAGATACAAAGTTTTTGTACGCAGCAGGAGCTGGAAATAGTTTTAAACGAAACAACACGTATTAGCGTTGTTCCTGTGATGTATCTAAACGATCCTTACTCATCTATCATGTTAATTGACGTTTGGACGGACTCCAGTAACTCTGATGTGAGATACAAAGTTCTCGGACGCAGCAGAAGCTGGAAATAATTTTGAACGAAACAACACCTATTAGCGTTGTTCCTGTGATGTATCTAAAGGATCCTTACTTATCTAACATGTTATTTGACGTTTGGATGGACTCCAGTAAGTCTGATGTGAGATAAAAAGTTTTGCGACGCAGCAGGAGCTGGAAATAGTTTTAAACGAAACAACACGTATTAGCGTTTTTCCTGTGCTGTATCTAATCGATCCTTACTCATCTATCATGTTATTTGACGTTTGGACAGACTCCAGTAACTCTGATGTGAGATACAAAGTTCTCGGACGCAGCAGGAGCTGGAAATAGTTTTAAACGAAACAACACGCATTAGCGTTGTTCCTGTGATGTATCTAATCGATCCTTACTCATTTATCATGTTATTTGGCGTTTCGATGGACTCCAGTAACTTTGATGTGAGATACGAAGTTCTCGGACGCAGCTGAAGCTGGAAATAGTTTCAAACGAAACAACAGGTATTAGCGTTGTTCCTGTGCTGTATCTAATCGATCCTTACTTATCTATCATGTTATTTGACGTTTCGATGGACTCCAGTAACTCTGATGTGAGCTACGAAGTTTTCGGACGCAGCAGAAGCTGGAAATAGTTTTAAACGAAACAACACGCATTAGCGATGTTCCTGTGATGTATCTAAACGATCCTTACTCATCTATCATGTTATTTGACGTTTGGACGGACTCCAGTAACTCTGATGTGAGATACAAAGTTCTCGGACGCAGCAGAAGCTGGAAATAGTTTTGAACGAAACAACACGTATTAGCGTCGTTCCTGTGATGTATCTAAACGATCCTTACTTATCTAACATGTTATTTGACGTTTGGATGGACTCCAGTAAGTCTGATGTGAGATACAAAGTTTTTGGACGCAGCAGGAGCTGGAAATAGTTTTAAACGAAACAACACGTATTAGCGTTGTTCCTGTGCTGTATCTAATCGATCCTTACTTATCTATCATGTTATTTGACGTTTCGATGGACTCCAGTAACTCTGATGTGAGATACGACGTTTTCGGACGCAGCAGAAGCTGGAAATAGTTTTAAACGAAACAACACGCATTAGCGTTGTTCCTGTGATGTATATAATCGATCCTTACTTATCTATCATGTTATTTGACGTTTGGATGGACTCCAGTAAACCTGACGTGAGATACGATGTTCTCGGACGCAGCATAAGCTGGAAATAGTTTTAAACGAAACAACACGCATTAGCGTTGTTCCTGTGATGTATCTAATCGATCCTTACTTATCTATCATGTTATTTGATGTTTGGATGGACTCCAGTAACCCTGACGTGAGATACGAAGTTCTCGGACGCAGCAGAAGCTGGAAATAGTTTTAAACGAAACAACACGTATTAGCGTTGTTCCTGTGATGTATCTAATCGATCCTTACTCATCTATCATGTTATTTGACGTTTGGACGGACTCCAGTAACTCTGATGATAGATTCAAAGTTCTCGGACGCAGTAGAAGCTGGAAATAGTTTTAAACGAAACAACACGTATTAGCGTTGTTCCTGTGCTGTATCTGATCGATCCTTACTCATATATCATGTTACTTGGCGTTTCGATGGACTCCAGTAGCTCTGATGTGAGATACGACGTTTTCGGACGCAGCAGAAGCTGGAAATAGTTTTAAACGAAACAACACGTATTAGCGTTGTTCCTGTGATGTATCTAATCGATCCTTACTCATCTATCATGTTATTTGACGTTTGGACGGACTCCAGTAACTCTGATGAAAGATTCAAAGTTCTCGGACGCAGCTGAAGCTGGAAATAGTTTTAAATGAAACAACACGTATTAGCGTTGTTCCTGTGATGTATCTAATCGACCCTTACTCATCTATCATGTTATTTGGCGTTTCTTTGGACTCCAGTAGCTCTGATGTGAGATACGACGTTTTCGGACGCAGCAGGAGCTGGAAATAGTTTTAAACGAAACAACACGTATTAGCGTTGTTCCTGTGATGTATCTAATCGATCCTTACTCATCTATCATGTTATTTGACGTTTGGACGGACTCCAGTAACTCTGATGAGAGATTCAAAGTTCTCGGACGCAGTAGAAGCTGGAAATAGTTTCAAACGAAACAACACGTATTAGCGTTGTTCCTGTGCTGTATCTAATCGATCCTTACTCATCTATCATGTTATTTGGCGTTTCGATGGACTCCAGTAGCTCTGATGTGAGATACGACGTTTTCGGACGCAGCAGAAGCTGGAAATAGTTTTAAACGAAACAACACGCATTAGCGTTGTTCCTGTGATGTATCTAATCGATCCTTACTCATCTATCATGTTATTTGGCGTTTCGATGGACTCCAGTAACTTTGATGTGAGATACAAAGTTTTTGGACGCAGCAGGAGCTGGAAATAGTTTTAAACGAAACAACACATATTAGCGTTGTTCCTGTGCTGTATCTAATCGATCCTTACTCATCTATCATGTTATTTGGCGTTTCGATGGACTCCAGTAGCTCTGATGTGAGATACGACGTTTTCGGACGCAGCAGAAGCTGGAAATAGTTTTAAACGAAACAACACGCATTAGCGTTGTTCCTGTGATGTATCTAATCGATCCTTACTCATCTATCATGTTATTTGGCGTTTCGATGGACTCCAGTAACTTTGATGTGAGATACAAAGTTTTTGGACACAGCAGGAGCTGGAAATAGTTTTAAACGAAACAACAAGTATTTGGACGCAGCAGAAGCTGGAAATAGTTTTAAACGAAACAACACGTATTAGCGTTGTTCCTGTGTTGTATCTAAACGATCCTTACTCATCTATCATGTTATTTGACGTTTGGACGGACTCCAGTAACTCTGATGTGAGATACAAAGTTCTCGGACGCAGCAGGAGCTGGAAATAGTTTTAAACAAAACAACACGTATTAGCGTTGTTCCTGTGCTATATCTAATCGATCCTTACTCATATATCATGTTACTTGGCGTTTCGATGGACTCCAGTATCTCTTATGTGAGATACGACGTTTTCGGACGCTGGAAATAGTTTTAAACGAAACAACACGTATTAGCGTTGTTCCTGTGATGTATCTAATCGATCCTTACTCATCTATCATGTTATTTGACGTTTGGACGGACTCCAGTAACTCTGATGAGAGATTCAAAGTTCTCGGACGCAGTAGAAGCTGGAAATAGTTTCAAACGAAACAACACGTATTAGCGTTGTTCCTGTGCTGTATCTAATCGATCCTTACTCATACATCATGTTACTTGGCGTTTCGATGTACTCCAGTAGCTCTGATGTGAGATACGACGTTTTCGGACGCAGCAGAAGCTGGAAATAGTTTTAAACGAAACAACACGCATTAGCGTTGTTCCTGTGATGTATCTAATCGATCCTTACTCATCTATCATGTTATTTGGCGTTTCGATGGACTCCAGTAACTTTGATGTGAGATACAAAGTTTTTGGACGCAGCAGGAGCTGGAAATAGTTTTAAACGAAACAACACATATTAGCGTTGTTCCTGTGATGTATCTAAACGATCCTTACTCATCTATCATGTTATTTGACGTTTGGACGGACTCCAGTAACTCTGATGTGAGATACAAAGTTCTCGGACGCAGCAGGAGCTGGAAATAGTTTTAATCGAAACAACACGTATTAGCGTTGTTCCTGTGCTCTATCTAATCGATCCTTACTCATATATCATGTTACTTGGCGTTTCGATGGACTCCAGTAGCTTTTATGTGAGATAAGACGTTTTCGGACGCAGCAGAAGCTGGAAATAGTTTTAAACGAAACAACACGCATTAGCGTTGTTCCTGTGATGTATCTATTCGATCCTTACTCATCTATCATGTTATTTGGCGTTTCGATGGACTCCAGTAACTTTGATGTGAGATACGAAGTTCTCGGACGCAGCTGAAGCTGGAAATAGTTTTAAATGAAACAACACGTATTAGCGTTGTTCCTGTGATGTATCTAATCGATCTTTACTCATCTATCATGTTATTTGGCGTTTCGATGGACTCCAGTAGCTCTGATGTGAGATACGACGTTTTCGGACGCAGCAGAAGCTGGAAATAGTTTTAAACGAAACAACACGCATTAGCTTTGTTCCTGTGATGTATCTAATCGATCCTTACTCATCTATCATGTTATTTGGCGTTTCGATGGACTCCAGTAACTTTGATGTGAGATACGAAGTTCTCGGACGCAGCTGAAGCTGGAAATAGTTTTAAAGGAAACAACACGTATTATCGTTGTTCCTGTGATGTATCTAATCGATCTTTACTCATCTATCATGTTATTTGGCGTTTCGATGGACTCCAGTAGCTCTGATGTGAGATACGACGTTTTCGGACGCAGCAGAAGCTGGAAATAGTTTTAAACGAAACAACACGCATTAGCGTTGTTCCTGTGATGTATCTAAACGATCCTTACTCATCTATCATGTTATTTGACGTTTGGACGGACTCCAGTAACTCTGATGTGAGATACAAAGTTCTCGGACACAGCAGAAGCTGGAAATAATTTTGAACGAAACAACACGTATTAGCGTTGTTCCTGTGCTGTATCTAATCGATCCTTACTTATCTATCATGTTATTTGACGTTTCGATGGACTCCAGTAACTCTGATGTGAGATACGAAGTTTTCGGACGCAGCAGAAGCTGGAAATAGTTTTAAACGAAACAACACGCATTAGCGATGTTCCTGTGATGTATCTAAACGATCCTTACTCATCTATCATGTTATTTGACGTTTGGACGGACTCCAGTAACTCTGATGTGAGATACAAAGTTCTCGGACGCAGCAGAAGCTGGAAATAATTTTGAACGAAACAACACGTATTAGCGTTGTTCCTGTGATGTATCTAAACGATCCTTACTTATCTAACATGTTATTTAACGTTTGGATGGACTCCAGTAAGTCTGATGTGAGATACAAAGTTTTTGGACGCAGCAGGAGCTGGAAATAGTTTTAAACGAAACAACACGTATTAGCGTTGTTCCTGTGCTGTATCTAATCGATCCTTACTTATCTATCATGTTATTTAACGTTTGGATGGACTCCAGTAACCCTGACTTGAGATACAAAGTTCTCGGACGCAGCAGAAGCTGGAAATAATTTTGAACGAAACAACACCTATTAGCGTTGTTCCTGTGATGTATCTAAACGATCCTTACTTATCTAACATGTTATTTGACGTTTGGATGGACTCCAGTAAGTCTGATGTGAGATACAAAGTTTTGGGACGCAGCAGGAGCTGGAAATAGTTTTAAACGAAACAACACGTATTAGCGTTGTTCCTGTGATGTATCTAATCGATCCTTACTCATCTATCATATTATTTGACGTTTGGATGGACTCCAGTAACTCTGATGAGAGATACAAAGATTTCGGACGCAGCAGAAGCTGGAAATAGTTTTAAACGAAACAACACGCATTAGCGATGTTCCTGTGATGTATCTAAACGATCCTTACTCATCTATCATGTTAATTGACGTTTGGACGGACTCCAGTAACTCTGATGAGAGATACAAAGTTCTCGGACGCAGTAGAAGCTGGAAATAGTTTTGACCGAAACAACACGCATTAGCGTTGTTCCTGTGATGTATCTAATCGATCCTTACTCATCTATCATGTTATTTGACGTTTGGATGTACTCTAGGAACTCTGATGTGAGATACAAAGATATCGGACGCAGCAGAAGCTGGAAATAGTTTTGAACGAAACAACACCTATTAGCGTTGTTCCTGTGATGTATCTAAAGGATCCTTACTTATCTAACATGTTATTTGACGTTTGGATGGACTCCAGTATGTCTGATGTGAGATAAAAAGTTTTGCGACGCAGCAGGAGCTGGAAATAGTTTTAAACGAAACAACACGTATTAGCGTTTTTCCTGTGCTGTATCTAATCGATCCTTACTTATCTATCATGTTATTTGACGTTTCGATGGACTCCAGTAACTCTGATGAGAGATACAAAGATTTCGGACGCAGCAGAAGCTGGATATAGTTTTGAACGAAACAACACCTATTAGCGTTGTTCCTGTGATGTATCTAAACGATCCTTACTTATCTAACATGTTATTTGACGTTTGGATGGACTCCAGTAAGTCTGATGTGAGATACAAAGTTTTGGGACGCAGCAGGAGCTGGAAATAGTTTTAAACGAAACAACAGGTATTAGCGTTGTTCCTGTGCTGTATCTAATCGATCCTTACCTATCTATCATGTTATTTGACGTTTCGATGGACTCCAGTAACTTTGATGTGAGATACGAAGTTCTCGGACGCAGCTGAAGCTGGAAATAGTTTCAAACGAAACAACAGGTATTAGCGTTGTTCCTGTGATGTATCTAAACGATACTTACTCATCTATCATGTTATTTGACGTTTGGACGGACTCCAGTATCTCTGATGTGAGATACAAAGTTCTCGGACGCAGCAGAAGCTGGAAATAATTTTGAACGAAACAGCACGCATTAGCGTTGTTCCTGTGATGTATCTAAACGATCATTACTTATCTAACATGTTATTTAACGTTTGGATGGACTCCAGTAAGTCTGATGTGAGATACAAAGTTTTTGGACGCAGCAGGAGCTGGAAATAGTTTTAAACGAAACAACACGTATTAGCGTTGTTCCTGTGCTGTATCTAATCGATCCTTACTTATCTATCATGTTATTTGACGTTTCGATGGACTCCAGTAACTCTGATGTGAGATACGACGTTTTCGGACGCAGCAGAAGCTGGAAATAGTTTTAAACGAAACAACACGTATTAGCGTTGTTCCTGTGATGTATCTAATCGATCCTTACTTTTCTATCATGTTATTTGACGTTTGGATGGACTCCAGTAACCCTGACGTGAGATACGAAGTTCTCGGACGTAGCAGAAGCTGGAAATAGTTTTAAACGAAACAACACGTATTAGCGTTGTTCCTGTGATGTATCTAATCGATCCTTACTCATCTATCATGTTATTTGACGTTTCGACGGACTCCAGTAACTCTGATGTGAGATACAAAGTTATCGGACGCAGCAGAAGCTGGAAATAATTTTGAACGAAACAACACGTATTAGCGTTGTTCCTGTGCTGTATCTAATCGATCCTTACTTATCTATCATGTTATTTGACGTTTGGATGAACTCCAGTAACTCTAATGTGAGATACGAAATTTTCGGACGCAGCAGAAGCTGGAAATAGTTTTGAACGAAACAACACGTATTAGCGTCGTTCCTGTGATGTATCTAAACGATCCTTACTTATCTAACATGTTATTTGACGTTTGGATGGACTCCAGTAAGTCTGATGTGAGATACAAAGTTTTTGGACGCAGCAGGAGCTGGAAATAGTTTTAAACGAAACAACACGTATTAGCGTTGTTCCTGTGATGTATCTAAACGATCCTTACTCATCTATCATGTTAATTGACGTTTGGACGGACTCCAGTAACTCTGTTGTGAGATACAAAGTTCTCGGACGCAGCAGAAGCTGGAAATAATTTTGAACGAAACAACACCTATTAGCGTTGTTCCTGTGATGTATCTAAAGGATCCTTACTTATCTAACATGTTATTTGACGTTTGGATGGACTCCAGTAAGTCTGATGTGAGATAAAAAGTTTTGCGACGCAGCAGGAGCTGGAAATAGTTTTAAACGAAACAACACGTATTAGCGTTTTTCCTGTGCTGTATCTAATCGATCCTTACTTATCTATCATGTTATTTGACGTTTCGATGGACTCCAGTAACTCTGATGTGAGATACGAAGTTTTCGGACGCAGCAGGAGCTGGAAATAGTTTTAAACGAAACAACACGTATTAGCGTTGTTCCTGTGATGTATCTAAACGATCCTTACTCATCTATCATGTTAATTGACGTTTGGACGGACTAAAGTAACTCTGATGTGAGATACAAAGTTCTCGGACGCAGCAGAAGCTGGAAATAATTTTGAACGAAACAACACCTATTAGCGTTGTTCCTGTGATGTAACTAAAGGATCCTTACTTATCTAACATGTTATTTGACGTTTGGATGGACTCCAGTAAGTCTGATGTGAGATACAAAGTTTTTGGACGCAGCAGGAGCTGGAAATAGTTTTAAACGAAACAACACGTATTAGCGTTGTTCCTGTGATGTATCTAAACGATCCTTACTCATCTATCATGTTATTTGACGTTTGGACAGACTCCAGTAACTCTGATGTGAGATACAAAGTTCTCGGACGCAGCAGGAGCTGGAAATAGTTTTAAACGAAACAACACGCATTAGCGTTGTTCCTGTGATGTATCTAATCGATCCTTACTCATTTATCATGTTATTTGGCGTTTCGATGGACTCCAGTAACTTTGATGTGAGATACGAAGTTCTCGGACGCAGCTGAAGCTGGAAATAGTTTCAAACGAAACAACAGGTATTAGCGTTGTTCCTGTGCTGTATCTAATCGATCCTTACTTATCTATCATGTTATTTGACGTTTCGATGGACTCCAGTAACTCTGATGTGAGCTACGAAGTTTTCGGACGCAGCAGAAGCTGGAAATAGTTTTAAACGAAACAACACGCATTAGCGATGTTCCTGTGATGTATCTAAACGATCCTTACTCATCTATCATGTTATTTGACGTTTGGACGGACTCCAGTAACTCTGATGTGAGATACAAAGTTCTCGGACGCAGCAGAAGCTTGAAATAGTTTTGAACGAAACAACACGTATTAGCGTTGTTCCTGTGATGTATCTAAACGATCCTTACTTATCTAACATGTTATTTGACGTTTGGATGGACTCCAGTAAGTCTGATGTGAGATACAAAGTTTTTGGACGCAGCAGGAGCTGGAAATAGTTTTAAACGAAACAACACGTATTAGCGTTGTTCCTGTGCTGTATCTAATCGATCCTTACTTATCTATCATGTTATTTGACGTTTCGATGGACTCCAGTAACTCTGATGTGAGATACGACGTTTTCGGACGCAGCAGAAGCTGGAAATAGTTTTAAACGAAACAACACGTATTAGCGTTGTTCCTGTGATGTATCTAATCGATCCTTACTTATCTATCATGTTATTTGACGTTTGGATGGACTCCAGTAACCCTGACGTGAGATACGAAGTTCTCGGACGCAGCAGAAGCTGGAAATAGTTTTAAACGAAACAACACGTATTAGCGTTGTTCCTGTGATATATCTAATCGATCCTTACTCATCTATCATGTTATTTGACGTTTGGATGGACTCCAGTATCTCTGATGAGAGATACAAAGATTTCGGACGCAGCAGAAGCTGGATATAGTTTTGAACGAAACAACACCTATTAGCGTTGTTCCTGTGATGTATCTAAAGGATCCTTACTTATCTAACATGTTATTTGACGTTTGGATGGACTCCAGTAAGTCTGATGTGAGATACAAAGTTTTGGGACGCAGCAGGAGCTGGAAATAGTTTTGAACGAAACAACACGTATTAGCGTCGTTCCTGTGATGTATCTAAACGATCCTTACTTATCTAACATGTTATTTGACGTTTGGATGGACTCCAGTAAGTCTGATGTGAGATACAAAGTTTTTGGACGCAGCAGGAGCTGGAAATAGTTTTAAACGAAACAACACGTATTAGCGTTGTTCCTGTGCTGTATCTAATCGATCCTTACTCATATATCATGTTATTTGGCGTTTCGATGGACTCCAGTAGCTCTGATGTGAGATACGACGTTTTCGGACGCAGCAGAAGCTGGAAAGAGTTTTAAACGAAACAACACGCATTAGCGTTGTTCCTGTGATGTATCTAATCGATCCTTACTTATCTATCATGTTATTTGACGTTTGGATGGACTCCAGTAAACCTGACGTGAGATACGATGTTCTCGGACGCAGCATAAGCTGGAAATAGTTTTAAACGAAACAACACGCATTAGCGTTGTTCCTGTGATGTATCTAATCGATCCTTACTTATCTATCATGTTATTTGACGTTTGGATGGACTCCAGTAACCCTGACGTGAGATACGAAGTTCTCGGACGCAGCAGAAGCTGGAAATAGTTTTAAACGAAACAACACGTATTAGCGTTGTTCCTGTGATGTATCTAATCGATCCTTACTCATCTATCATGTTATTTGACGTTTGGACGGACTCCAGTAACTCTGATGATAGATTCAAAGTTCTCGGACGCAGTAGAAGCTGGAAATAGTTTTAAACGAAACAACACGTATTAGCGTTGTTCCTGTGCTGTATCTAATCGATCCTTACTCATATATCATGTTACTTGGCGTTTCGATGGACTCCAGTAGCTCTGATGTGAGATACGACGTTTTCGGACGCAGCAGGAGCTGGAAATAGTTTTAAACGAAACAACACATATTAGCGTTGTTCCTGTGATGTATCTAAACGATCCTTACTCATCTATCATGTTATTTGACGTTTGGACGGACTCCAGTAACTCTGATGTGAGATACAAAGTTCTCGGACGCAGCAGGAGCTGGAAATAGTTTTAAACAAAACAACACGTATTAGCGTTGTTCCTGTGCTATATCTAATCGATCCTTACTCATATATCATGTTACTTGGCGTTTCGATGGACTCCAGTATCTCTTATGTGAGATACGACGTTTTCGGACGCTGGAAATAGTTTTAAACGAAACAACACGTATTAGCGTTGTTCCTGTGATGTATCTAAACGATCCTTACTCATCTATCATGTTATTTGACGTTTGGATGGACTCCAGTAAGTCTGATGTGAGATACAAAGTTTTTGGACACAGCAGGAGCTGGAAATAGTTTTAAACGAAACAACAAGTATTTGGACGCAGCAGAAGCTGGAAATAGTTTTAAACGAAACAACACGTATTAGCGTTGTTCCTGTGTTGTATCTAAACGATCCTTACTCATCTATCATGTTATTTGACGTTTGGACGGACTCCAGTAACTCTGATGTGAGATACAAAGTTCTCGGACGCAGCAGGAGCTGGAAATAGTTTTAAACAAAACAACACGTATTAGCGTTGTTCCTGTGCTATATCTAATCGATCCTTACTCATATATCATGTTACTTGGCGTTTCGATGGACTCCAGTATCTCTTATGTGAGATACGACGTTTTCGGACGCTGGAAATAGTTTTAAACGAAACAACACGTATTAGCGTTGTTCCTGTGATGTATCTAATCGATCCTTACTCATCTATCATGTTATTTGACGTTTGGACGGACTCCAGTAACTCTGATGAGAGATTCAAAGTTCTCGGACGCAGTAGAAGCTGGAAATAGTTTCAAACGAAACAACACGTATTAGCGTTGTTCCTGTGCTGTATCTAATCGATCCTTACTCATACATCATGTTACTTGGCGTTTCGATGGACTCCAGTAGCTCTGATGTGAGATACGACGTTTTCGGACGCAGCAGAAGCTGGAAATAGTTTTAAACGAAACAACACGCATTAGCGTTGTTCCTGTGATGTATCTAATCGATCCTTACTCATCTATCATGTTATTTGGCGTTTCGATGGACTCCAGTAACTTTGATGTGAGATACAAAGTTTTTGGACGCAGCAGGAGCTGGAAATAGTTTTAAACGAAACAACACATATTAGCGTTGTTCCTGTGATGTATCTAAACGATCCTTACTCATCTATCATGTTATTTGACGTTTGGACGGACTCCAGTAACTCTGATGTGAGATACAAAGTTCTCGGACGCAGCAGGAGCTGGAAATAGTTTTAATCGAAACAACACGTATTAGCGTTGTTCCTGTGCTCTATCTAATCGATCCTTACTCATATATCATGTTACTTGGCGTTTCGATGGACTCCAGTAGCTTTTATGTGAGATAAGACGTTTTCGGACGCAGCAGAAGCTGGAAATAGTTTTAAACGAAACAACACGCATTAGCGTTGTTCCTGTGATGTATCTATTCGATCCTTACTCATCTATCATGTTATTTGGCGTTTCGATGGACTCCAGTAACTTTGATGTGAGATACGAAGTTCTCGGACGCAGCTGAAGCTGGAAATAGTTTTAAATGAAACAACACGTATTAGCGTTGTTCCTGTGATGTATCTAATCGATCTTTACTCATCTATCATGTTATTTGGCGTTTCGATGGACTCCAGTAGCTCTGATGTGAGATACGACGTTTTCGGACGCAGCAGAAGCTGGAAATAGTTTTAAACGAAACAACACGCATTAGCGTTGTTCCTGTGATGTATCTAATCGATCCTTACTCATCTATCATGTTATTTGGCGTTTCGATGGACTCCAGTAACTTTGATGTGAGATACGAAGTTCTCGGACGCAGCTGAAGCTGGAAATAGTTTTAAACGAAACAACACGTATTATCGTTGTTCCTGTGATGTATCTAATCGATCTTTACTCATCTATCATGTTATTTGGCGTTTTGATGGACTCCAGTAGCTCTGATGTGAGATACGACGTTTTCGGACGCAGCAGAAGCTGGAAATAGTTTTAAACGAAACAACACGCATTAGCGTTGTTCCTGTGATGTATCTAAACGATCCTTACTCATCTATCATGTTATTTGACGTTTGGACGGACTCCAGTAACTCTGATGTGAGATACAAAGTTCTCGGACACAGCAGAAGCT
Source organism: Prosopocoilus inquinatus (assembly GCA_036172665.1). Lineage (NCBI taxonomy): Eukaryota > Metazoa > Arthropoda > Insecta > Coleoptera > Lucanidae > Prosopocoilus > Prosopocoilus inquinatus. The sequence continues at coordinate 44,343,931 of CM069871.1, read as the reverse complement.
GGAAATAATTTTGAACGAAACAACACGTATTAGCGTTGTTCCTGTGCTGTATCTAATCGATCCTTACTTATCTATCATGTTATTTGACGTTTCGATGGACTCCAGTAACTCTGATGTGAGATACGAAGTTTTCGGACGCAGCAGAAGCTGGAAATAGTTTTAAACGAAACAACACGCATTAGCGATGTTCCTGTGATGTATCTAAACGATCCTTACTCATCTATCATGTTATTTGACGTTTGGACGGACTCCAGTAACTCTGATGTGAGATACAAAGTTCTCGGACGCAGCAGAAGCTGGAAATAATTTTGAACGAAACAACACGTATTAGCGTTGTTCCTGTGATGTATCTAAACGATCCTTACTTATCTAACATGTTATTTAACGTTTGGATGGACTCCAGTAAGTCTGATGTGAGATACAAAGTTTTTGGACGCAGCAGGAGCTGGAAATAGTTTTAAACGAAACAACACGTATTAGCGTTGTTCCTGTGCTGTATCTAATCGATCCTTACTTATCTATCATGTTATTTAACGTTTGGATGGACTCCAGTATCCCTGACTTGAGATACAAAGTTCTCGGACGCAGCAGAAGCTGGAAATAATTTTGAACGAAACAACACCTATTAGCGTTGTTCCTGTGATGTATCTAAACGATCCTTACTTATCTAACATGTTATTTGACGTTTGGATGGACTCCAGTAAGTCTGATGTGAGATACAAAGTTTTGGGACGCAGCAGGAGCTGGAAATAGTTTTAAACGAAACAACACGTATTAGCGTTGTTCCTGTGATGTATCTAATCGATCCTTACTCATCTATCATATTATTTGACGTTTGGATGGACTCCAGTAACTCTGATGAGAGATACAAAGATTTCGGACGCAGCAGAAACTGGAAATAGTTTTGAACGAAACAACACGCATTAGCGTTGTTCCTGTGTAGTATCTAATCGATCCTTACTCATCTATCATGTTATTTGGCTTTTCGATGGACTCCAGTAACTCTGATGTGAGATACGAAGTTTTCGGACGCATCAGAAGCTGGAAATAGTTTTAAACGAAACAACACGCATTAGCGATGTTCCTGTGATGTATCTAAACGATCCTTACTCATCTATCATGTTAATTGACGTTTGGACGGACTCCAGTAACTCTGATGAGAGATACAAAGTTCTCGGACGCAGTAGAAGCTGGAAATAGTTTTGACCGAAACAACACGCATTAGCGTTGTTCCTGTGATGTATCTAATCGATCCTTACTCATCTATCATGTTATTTGACGTTTGGATGTACTCTAGGAACTCTGATGTGAGATACAAAGATATCGGACGCAGCAGAAGCTGGAAATAGTTTTGAACGAAACAACACCTATTAGCGTTGTTCCTGTGATGTATCTAAAGGATCCTTACTTATCTAACATGTTATTTGACGTTTGGATGGACTCCAGTATGTCTGATGTGAGATAAAAAGTTTTGCGACGCAGCAAGAGCTGGAAATAGTTTTAAACGAAACAACACGTATTAGCGTTTTTCCTGTGCTGTATCTAATCGATCCTTACTTATCTATCATGTTATTTGACGTTTCGATGGACTCCAGTAACTCTGATGAGAGATACAAAGATTTCGGACGCAGCAGAAGCTGGATATAGTTTTGAACGAAACAACACCTATTAGCGTTGTTCCTGTGATGTATCTAAACGATCCTTACTTATCTAACATGTTATTTGACGTTTGGATGGACTCCAGTAAGTCTGATGTGAGATACAAAGTTTTGGGACGCAGCAGGAGCTGGAAATAGTTTTAAACGAAACAACAGGTATTAGCGTTGTTCCTGTGCTGTATCTAATCGATCCTTACCTATCTATCATGTTATTTGACGTTTCGATGGACTCCAGTAACTTTGATGTGAGATACGAAGTTCTCGGACGCAGCTGAAGCTGGAAATAGTTTCAAACGAAACAACAGGTATTAGCGTTGTTCCTGTGATGTATCTAAACGATACTTACTCATCTATCATGTTATTTGACGTTTGGACGGACTCCAGTATCTCTGATGTGAGATACAAAGTTCTCGGACGCAGCAGAAGCTGGAAATAATTTTGAACGAAACAACACGCATTAGCGTTGTTCCTGTGATGTATCTAAACGATCATTACTTATCTAACATGTTATTTAACGTTTGGATGGACTCCAGTAAGTCTGATGTGAGATACAAAGTTTTTGGACGCAGCAGGAGCTGGAAATAGTTTTAAACGAAACAACACGTATTAGCGTTGTTCCTGTGCTGTATCTAATCGATCCTTACTTATCTATCATGTTATTTGACGTTTCGATGGACTCCAGTAACTCTGATGTGAGATACGACGTTTTCGGACGCAGCAGAAGCTGGAAATAGTTTTAAACGAAACAACACGTATTAGCGTTGTTCCTGTGATGTATCTAATCGATCCTTACTTTTCTATCATGTTATTTGACGTTTGGATGGACTCCAGTAACCCTGACGTGAGATACGAAGTTCTCGGACGTAGCAGAAGCTGGAAATAGTTTTAAACGAAACAACACGTATTAGCGTTGTTCCTGTGATGTATCTAATCGATCCTTACTCATCTATCATGTTATTTGACGTTTCGACGAACTCCAGTAACTCTGATGTGAGATACAAAGTTATCGGACGCAGCAGAAGCTGGAAATAGTTTTGAACGAAACAACACGTATTAGCGTTGTTCCTGTGCTGTATCTAATCGATCCCTACTTATCTATCATGTTATTTGACGTTTGGATGAACTCCAGTAACTCTAATGTGAGATACGAAATTTTCGGACGCAGCAGAAGCTGGAAATAGTTTTGAACGAAACAACACGTATTAGCGTCGTTCCTGTGATGTATCTAAACGATCCTTACTTATCTAACATGTTATTTGACGTTTGGATGGACTCCAGTAAGTCTGATGTGAGATACAAAGTTTTTGGACGCAGCAGGAGCTGGAAATAGTTTTAAACGAAACAACACGTATTAGCGTTGTTCCTGTGATGTATCTAAACGATCCTTACTCATCTATCATGTTAATTGACGTTTGGACGGACTCCAGTAACTCTGATGTGAGATACAAAGTTCTCGGACGCAGCAGAAGCTGGAAATAATTTTGAACGAAACAACACCTATTAGCGTTGTTCCTGTGATGTATCTAAAGGATCCTTACTTATCTAACATGTTATTTGACGTTTGGATGGACTCCAGTAAGTCTGATGTGAGATAAAAAGTTTTGCGACGCAGCAGGAGCTGGAAATAGTTTTAAACGAAACAACACGTATTAGCGTTTTTCCTGTGCTGTATCTAATCGATCCTTACTTATCTATCATGTTATTTGACGTTTCGATGGACTCCAGTAACTCTGATGTGAGATACGAAGTTTTCGGACGCAGCAGGAGCTGGAAATAGTTTTAAACGAAACAACACGTATTAGCGTTGTTCCTGTGATGTATCTAAACGATCCTTACTCATCTATGATGTTAATTGACGTTTGGACGGACTAAAGTAACTCTGATGTGAGATACGAAGTTCTCGGACGCAGCTGAAGCTGGAAATAGTTTTAAACGAAACAACACGCATTAGCGTTGTTCCTGTGATGTATCTAATCGATCCTTACTCATTTATCATGTTATTTGGCGTTTCGATGGACTCCAGTAACTTTGATGTGAGATACGAAGTTTTCGGACGCAGCAGGAGCTGGAAATAGTTTTAAACGAAACAACACGTATTAGCGTTGTTCCTGTGATGTATCTAAACGATCCTTACTCATCTATCATGTTATTTGACGTTTGGACAGACTCCAGTAACTCTGATGTGAGATACAAAGTTCTCGGACGCAGCAGGAGCTGGAAATAGTTTTAAACGAAACAACACGCATTAGCGTTGTTCCTGTGATGTATCTAATCGATCCTTACTCATTTATCATGTTATTTGGCGTTTCGATGGACTCCAGTAACTTTGATGTGAGATACGAAGTTCTCGGACGCAGCTGAAGCTGGAAATAGTTTCAAACGAAACAACAGGTATTAGCGTTGTTCCTGTGCTGTATCTAATCGATCCTTACTTATCTATCATGTTATTTGACGTTTCGATGGACTCCAGTAACTCTGATGTGAGCTACGAAGTTTTCGGACGCAGCAGAAGCTGGAAATAGTTTTAAACGAAACAATACGCATTAGCGATGTTCCTGTGATGTATCTAAACGATCCTTACTCATCTATCATGTTATTTGACGTTTGGACGGACTCCAGTAACTCTGATGTGAGATACAAAGTTCTCGGACGCAGCAGAAGCTTGAAATAGTTTTGAACGAAACAACACGTATTAGCGTTGTTCCTGTGATGTATCTAAACGATCCTTACTTATCTAACATGTTATTTGACGTTTGGATGGACTCCAGTAAGTCTGATGTGAGATACAAAGTTTTTGGACGCAGCAGGAGCTGGAAATAGTTTTAAACGAAACAACACGTATTAGCGTTGTTCCTGTGCTGTATCTAATCGATCCTTACTTATCTATCATGTTATTTGACGTTTCGATGGACTCCAGTAACTCTGATGTGAGATACGACGTTTTCGGACGCAGCAGAAGCTGGAAATAGTTTTAAACGAAACAACACGTATTAGCGTTGTTCCTGTGATGTATCTAATCGATCCTTACTTATCTATCATGTTATTTGACGTTTGGATGGACTCCAGTAACCCTGACGTGAGATACGAAGTTCTCGGACGCAGCAGAAGCTGGAAATAGTTTTAAACGAAACAACACGTATTAGCGTTGTTCCTGTGATGTATCTAATCGATCCTTACTCATCTATCATGTTATTTGACGTTTGGATGGACTCCAGTATCTCTGATGAGAGATACAAAGATTTCGGACGCAGCAGAAGCTGGATATAGTTTTGAACGAAACAACACCTATTAGCGTTGTTCCTGTGATGTATCTAAAGGATCCTTACTTATCTAACATGTTATTTGACGTTTGGATGGACTCCAGTAAGTCTGATGTGAGATACAAAGTTTTGGGACGCAGCAGGAGCTGGAAATAGTTTTGAACGAAACAACACGTATTAGCGTCGTTCCTGTGATGTATCTAAACGATCCTTACTTATCTAACATGTTATTTGACGTTTGGATGGACTCCAGTAAGTCTGATGTGAGATACAAAGTTTTTGGACGCAGCAGGAGCTGGAAATAGTTTTAAACGAAACAACACGTATTAGCGTTGTTCCTGTGCTGTATCTAATCGATCCTTACTCATATATCATGTTATTTGGCGTTTCGATGGACTCCAGTAGCTCTGATGTGAGATACGACGTTTTCGGACGCAGCAGAAGCTGGAAAGAGTTTTAAACGAAACAACACGCATTAGCGTTGTTCCTGTGATGTATCTAATCGATCCTTACTTATCTATCATGTTATTTGACGTTTGGATGGACTCCAGTAAACCTGACGTGAGATACGATGTTCTCGGACGCAGCATAAGCTGGAAATAGTTTTAAACGAAACAACACGCATTAGCGTTGTTCCTGTGATGTATCTAATCGATCCTTACTTATCTATCATGTTATTTGACGTTTGGATGGACTCCAGTAACCCTGACGTGAGATACGAAGTTCTCGTACGCAGCAGAAGCTGGAAATAGTTTTAAACGAAACAACACGTATTAGCGTTGTTCCTGTGATGTATCTAATCGATCCTTACTCATCTATCATGTTATTTGACGTTTGGACGGACTCCAGTAACTCTGATGATAGATTCAAAGTTCTCGGACGCAGTAGAAGCTGGAAATAGTTTTAAACGAAACAACACGTATTAGCGTTGTTCCTGTGCTGTATCTAATCGATCCTTACTCATATATCATGTTACTTGGCGTTTCGATGGACTCCAGTAGCTCTGATGTGAGATACGACGTTTTCGGACGCAGCAGAAGCTGGAAATAGTTTTAAACGAAACAACACGTATTAGCGTTGTTCCTGTGATGTATCTAATCGATCCTTACTCATCTATCATGTTATTTGACGTTTGGACGGACTCCAGTAACTCTGATGAAAGATTCAAAGTTCTCGGACGCAGCTGAAGCTGGAAATAGTTTTAAATGAAACAACACGTATTAGCGTTGTTCCTGTGATGTATCTAATCGACCCTTACTCATCTATCATGTTATTTGGCGTTTCTTTGGACTCCAGTAGCTCTGATGTGAGATACGACGTTTTCGGACGCAGCAGGAGCTGGAAATAGTTTTAAACGAAACAACACGTATTAGCGTTGTTCCTGTGATGTATCTAATCGATCCTTACTCATCTATCATGTTATTTGACGTTTGGACGGACTCCAGTAACTCTGATGAGAGATTCAAAGTTCTCGGACGCAGTAGAAGCTGGAAATAGTTTCAAACGAAACAACACGTATTAGCGTTGTTCCTGTGCTGTATCTAATCGATCCTTACTCATCTATCATGTTATTTGGCGTTTCGATGGACTCCAGTAGCTCTGATGTGAGATACGACGTTTTCGGACGCAGCAGAAGCTGGAAATAGTTTTAAACGAAACAACACGCATTAGCGTTGTTCCTGTGATGTATCTAATCGATCCTTACTCATCTATCATGTTATTTGGCGTTTCGATGGACTCCAGTAACTTTGATGTGAGATACAAAGTTTTTGGACGCAGCAGGAGCTGGAAATAGTTTTAAACGAAACAACACGTATTAGCGTTGTTCCTGTGATGTATCTAAACGATCCTTACTCATCTATCATGTTATTTGACGTTTGGATGGACTCCAGCAAGTCTGATGTGAGATACAAAGTTTTTGGACACAGCAGGAGCTGGAAATAGTTTTAAACGAAACAACAAGTATTTGGACGCAGCAGGAGCTGGAAATAGTTTTAAACGAAACAACACGTATTAGCGTTGTTCCTGTGTTGTATCTAAACGATCCTTACTCATCTATCATGTTATTTGACGTTTGGACGGACTCCAGTAACTCTGATGTGAGATACAAAGTTCTCGGACGCAGCAGGAGCTGGAAATAGTTTTAAACAAAACAACACGTATTAGCGTTGTTCCTGTGCTATATCTAATCGATCCTTACTCATATATCATGTTACTTGGCGTTTCGATGGACTCCAGTAGCTCTTATGTGAGATACGACGTTTTCGGACGCTGGAAATAGTTTTAAACGAAACAACACGTATTAGCGTTGTTCCTGTGATGTATCTAATCGATCCTTACTCATCTATCATGTTATTTGACGTTTGGACGGACTCCAGTAACTCTGATGAGAGATTCAAAGTTCTCGGACGCAGTAGAAGCTGGAAATAGTTTCAAACGAAACAACACGTATTAGCGTTGTTCCTGTGCTGTATCTAATCGATCCTTACTCATACATCATGTTACTTGGCGTTTCGATGGACTCCAGTAGCTCTGATGTGAGATACGACGTTTTCGGACGCAGCAGAAGCTGGAAATAGTTTTAAACGAAACAACACGCATTAGCGTTGTTCCTGTGATGTATCTAATCGATCCTTACTCATCTATCATGTTATTTGGCGTTTCGATGGACTCCAGTAACTTTGATGTGAGATACAAAGTTTTTGGACGCAGCAGGAGCTGGAAATAGTTTTAAACGAAACAACACATATTAGCGTTGTTCCTGTGATGTATCTAAACGATCCTTACTCATCTATCATGTTATTTGACGTTTGGACGGACTCCAGTAACTCTGATGTGAGATACAAAGTTCTCGGACGCAGCAGGAGCTGGAAATAGTTTTAAACGAAACAACACGTATTAGCGTTGTTCCTGTGCTCTATCTAATCGATCCTTACTCATATATCATGTTACTTGGCGTTTCGATGGACTCCAGTAGCTTTTATGTGAGATAAGACGTTTTCGGACGCAGCAGAAGCTGGAAATAGTTTTAAACGAAACAACACGCATTAGCGTTGTTCCTGTGATGTATCTATTCGATCCTTACTCATCTATCATGTTATTTGGCGTTTCGATGGACTCCAGTAACTTTGATGTGAGATACGAAGTTCTCGGACGCAGCTGAAGCTGGAAATAGTTTTAAATGAAACAACACGTATTAGCGTTGTTCCTGTGATGTATCTAATCGATCTTTACTCATCTATCATGTTATTTGGCGTTTCGATGGACTCCAGTAGCTCTGATGTGAGATACGACGTTTTCGGACGCAGCAGAAGCTGGAAATAGTTTTAAACGAAACAACACGCATTAGCGTTGTTCCTGTGATGTATCTAATCGATCCTTACTCATCTATCATGTTATTTGGCGTTTCGATGGACTCCAGTAACTTTGATGTGAGATACGAAGTTCTCGGACGCAGCTGAAGCTGGAAATAGTTTTAAAAGAAACAACACGTATTATCGTTGTTCCTGTGATGTATCTAATCGATCTTTACTCATCTATCATGTTATTTGGCGTTTCGATGGACTCCAGTAGCTCTGATGTGAGATACGACGTTTTCGGACGCAGCAGAAGCTGGAAATAGTTTTAAACGAAACAACACGCATTAGCGTTGTTCCTGTGATGTAGCTAAACGATCCTTACTCATCTATCATGTTATTTGACGTTTGGATGGACTCCAGTAAGTCTGATGTGAGATACAAAGTTTTTGGACACAGCAGGAGCTGGAAATAGTTTTAAACGAAACAACAAGTATTTGGACGCAGCAGGAGCTGGAAATAGTTTTAAACGAAACAACACGTATTAGCGTTGTTCCTGTGATGTATCTAAACGATCCTTACTCATCTATCATGCTATTTGGCGTTTCGATGGACTCCAGTAACTTTGATGTGAGATACGAAGTTCTCGGACGCAGCTGAAGCTGGAAATAGTTTTAAACGAAACAACACGTATTAGCGTTGTTCCTGTGCTGTATCTAATCGATCCTTACTTATCTATCATGTTATTTGACGTTTGGATGGACTCCAGTAACTCTAATGTGAGATACGAAATTTTCGGACGCAGCAGAAGCTGGAAATAGTTTTAAACGAAACAACACCTATTAGCGATGTTCCTGTGATGTATCTAATCGATCCTTACTCATCTATCATGTTATTTTACGTTTGGATGGACTCCAGTATCTCTGATGAGAGATACAAAGATTTCGGACGCAGCAGAAGCTGGAAATAGTTTTGAACGAAACAACACCTATTAGCGATGTTCCTGTGATGTATCTAATCGATCCTTACTCATCTATCATGTTATTTTACGTTTGGATGGACTTCAGTAGCTCTGATGTGAGATACAATGTTTTTGGACGCAGCAGAAGCTGGAAATAGTTTTGAACGAAACAACACGTATTAGCGTTGTTCCTGTGATGTATCTAATCGATCCTTACTCATCTATAATGTTATTTGGCGTTTCGATAGACTCCAGTAACTTTGATGTGAGATACGAAGTTCTCGGACGCAGCTGAAGCTGGAAATAATTTTAAATGAAACAACACGTATTAGCGTTGTTCCTGTGATGTATCTAATCGATCCTTACTCATCTATCATGTTATTTGGCGTTTCGATGGACTCCAGTAGCTCTGATGTGAGATACGACGTTTTCGGACGCAGCAGAAGCTGGAAATAGTTTTAAACGAAACAACACGCATTAGCGTTGTTCCTGTGATGTATCTAATCGATCCTTACTTATCTAACATGTTATTTGACGTTTGGATGGACTCCAGTAAGTCTGATGTGAGATACAAAGTTTTTGGACGCAGCAGGAGCTGGAAATAGTTTTAAACGAAACAACACGAATTAGCGTTGTTCCTGTGATGTATCTAAACGATCCTTACTTATCTATCATGTTATTTGGCTTTTCGATGGACTCCAGTAACTCTGATGTGAGATACGAAGTTTTCGGACGCATCAGAAGCTGGAAATAGTTTTAAACGAAACAACACGCATTAGCGATGTTCCTGTGATGTATCTAAACGATCCTTACTCATCTATCATGTTATTTGACGTTTGGACGGACTCCAGTAACTATGATGAGAGATACAAAGTTCTCGGACGCAGTAGAAGCTGGAAATAGTTTTGACCGAAACAACACGCATTAGCGTTGTTCCTGTGATGTATCTAATCGATCCTTACTCATCTATCATGTTATTTGACGTTTGGATGTACTCTAGGAACTCTGATGTGAGATACAAAGATATCGGACGCAGCAGAAGCTGGAAATAGTTTTGAACGAAACAACACCTATTAGCGTTGTTCCTGTGATGTATCTAAACGATCCTTACTTATCTAACATGTTATTTGACGTTTGGATGGACTCCAGTAAGTCTGATGTGAGATACAAAGTTTTGGGACGCAGCAGGAGCTGGAAATAGTTTTAAACGAAACAACACGTATTAGCGTTGTTCCTGTGATGTATCTAATCGATCCTTACTCATCTATCATGCTATTTGACGTTTGGACGGACTCCAGTAACTCTGATGAGAGATTCAAATTTCTCGGACGCAGTAGAAGCTGGAAATAGTTTTGAACGAAACAACACGTATTAGCGTTGTTCCTGTGATGTATCTAAACGATCCTTACTTATCTAACATGTTATTTAACGTTTGGATGGACTCCAGTAAGTCTGATGTGAGATACAAAGTTTTTGGACGCAGCAGGAGCTGGAAATAGTTTTAAACGAAACAACACATATTAGCGTTGTTCCTGTGCTGTATCTAATCGATCCTTACTTATCTATCATGTTATTTGACGTTTGGACGGACTCCAGTAACTCTGATGAGAGATTCAAATTTCTCGGACGCAGTAGAAGCTGGAAATAGTTTTGAACGAAACAACACGTATTAGCGTTGTTCCTGTGATGTATCTAAACGATCCTTACTTATCTAACATGTTATTTAACGTTTGGATGGACTCCAGTAAGTCTGATGTGAGATACAAAGTTTTTGGACGCAGCAGGAGCTGGAAATAGTTTTAAACGAAACAACACATATTAGCGTTGTTCCTGTGCTGTATCTAATCGATCCTTAGTCATCTATCATGTTATTTGACGTTTGGACGGACTCCAGTAACTCTGATGAGAGATACAAAGTTCTCGGACGCAGTAGAAGCTGGAAATAGTTTTGACCGAAACAACACGCATTAGCGTTGTTCCTGTGATGTATCTAATCGATCCTTACTCATATATCATGTTATTTGACGTTTGGATGTACTCTAGGAACTCTGATGTGAGATACAAAGATATCGGACGCAGCAGAAGCTGGAAATAGTTTTGAACGAAACAACAACTATTAGCGTTGTTCCTGTGATGTATCTAAACGATCCTTACTTATCTAACATGTTATTTGACGTTTGGATGGACTCCAGTAAGTCTGATGTGAGATACAAAGTTTTGGGACGCAGCAGGAGCTGGAAATAGTTTTAAACGAAACAACACGTATTAGCGTTGTTCCTGTGATGTATCTAATCGATCCTTACTCATCTATCATGTTATTTGACGTTTGGATGGGCTCCAGTAACTCTGATGAGAGATACAAAGATTTCGGACGCAGCAGAAGCTGGAAATAGTTTTGAACGAAACAACACGTATTAGCGTTGTTCCTGTGCTGTATCTAATCGATCCTTACTCATATATCATGTTACTTGGCGTTTCGATGGACTCCAGTAGCTCTGATGTGAGATACGACGTTTTCGGACGCAGCAGAAGCTGGAAATAGTTTTAAACGAAACAACACGTATTAGCGTTGTTCCTGTGATGTATCTAATCGATCCTTACTTATCTATCATGTTATTTGACGTTTCGATGCACTCCAGTAACTCTGATGTGAGATACGACGTTTTCGGACGCAGCAGAAGCTGGAAATAGTTTTAAACGAAACAACACGTATTAGCGTTGTTCCTGTGATGTATCTAATCGATCCTTACTTATCTATCATGTTATTTGACGTTTCGATGCACTCCAGTAACTCTGATGTGAGATACGACGTTTTCGGACGCAGCAGAAGCTGGAAATAGTTTTAAACGAAACAACACGTATTAGCGTTGTTCCTGTGATGTATCTAATCGATCCTTACTCATCTATCATGTTATTTGACGTTTGGATGGGCTCCAGTAACTCTGATGAGAGATACAAAGATTTCGGACGCAGCAGAAGCTGGAAATAGTTTTGAACGAAACAACACGTATTAGCGTTGTTCCTGTGCTGTATCTAATCGATCCTTACTTATCTATCATGTTATTTGACGTTTGGATGGACTCCAGTAACCCTGACGTGAGATACGATGTTCTCGGACGCAGCAGAAGCTGGAAATAGTTTTAAACGAAACAACACGCATTAGCGTTATTCCTGTGATGTATCTAATCGATCCTTACTCATCTATCATGTTATTTGGCGTTTCGATGGACTCCAGTAACTATGATGAGAGATACAAAGTTCTCGGACGCAGTAGAAGCTGGAAATAGTTTTGAACGAAACAACACGTATTAGCGTTGTTCCTGTGATGCATCTAAACGATCCTTACTTATCTAACATGTTATTTGACGTTTGGATGGATTCCAGTAAGTCTGATGTGAGATACAAAGTTTTTGGACGCAGCAGGAGCTGGAAATAGTTTTAAACGAAACAACACGAATTAGCGTTGTTCCTGTGATGTATCTAAACGATCCTTACTTATCTACCATGTTATTTGACGTTTGGATGGACTCCAGTAAGTCTGATGAGAGATACGAAGATTTCGGACGCAGCAGAAGCTGGAAATAGTTTTGAACGAAACAACACGTATTAGCGTTGTTCCTGTGCTGTATCTAATCGATCCTTACTTATCTATCATGTTATTTGACGTTTGGATGGACTCCAGTAACCCTGACGTGAGATACGATGTTCTCGGACGCAGCAGAAGCTGGAAATAGTTTTAAACGAAACAACACGCATTAGCGTTATTCCTGTGATGTATCTAATCGATCCTTACTCATCTATCATGTTATTTGGCGTTTCGATGGACTCCAGTAACTTAGATGTGAGATACGAAGTTCTCGGACGCAGCTGAAGCTAGAAATAGTTTTAAACGAAACAACACGTATTAGCGTTGTTCCTGTGATGTATCTAATCGATCCTTACTCATCTATCATGTTATTTGACGTTTCGACGGACTCCAGTAACTCTGATGTGAGATACAATGTTATCGGACGCAGCAGAAGCTGGAAATAGTTTTGAACGAAACAACACGTATTAGCGTTGTTCCTGTGCTGTATCTAATCGATCCTTACTTATCTATCATGTTATTTGACGTTTGGATGAACTCCAGTAACTCTAATGTGAGATACGAAATTTTCGGACGCAGCAGAAGCTGGAAATAGTTTTGAACGAAACAACACGTATTAGCGTCGTTCCTGTGATGTATCTAAACGATCCTTACTTATCTAACATGTTATTTGACGTTTGAATGGACTCCAGTAAGTCTGATGTGAGATACAAAGTTTTTGGACGCAGCAGGAGCTGGAAATAGTTTTAAACGAAACAACACGTATTAGCGTTGTTCCTGTGATGTATCTAAACGATCCTTACTCATCTATCATGTTAATTGACGTTTGGACGGACTCCAGTAACTCTGATGTGAGATACAAAGTTCTCGGACGCAGCAGAAGCTGGAAATAATTTTGAACGAAACAACACCTATTAGCGTTGTTCCTGTGATGTATCTAAAGGATCCTTACTTATCTAACATGTTATTTGACGTTTGGATGGACTCCAGTAAGTCTGATGTGAGATAAAAAGTTTTGCGACGCAGCAGGAGCTGGAAATAGTTTTAAACGAAACAACACGTATTAGCGTTGTTCCTGTGCTGTATCTAATCGATCCTTACTTATCTATCATGTTATTTGACGTTTCGATGGACTCCAGTAACTCTGATGTGAGATACGAAGTTTTCGGACGCAGCAGAAGCTGGAAATAGTTTTAAACGATACAACACGTATTAGCGTTGTTCCTGTGATGTATCTAATCGATCCTTACTCATCTATCATGTTAATTGACGTTTGGACGGACTCCAGTAACTCTGATGAGAGATTCAAAGTTCTCGGACGCAGTAGAAGCTGGAAATAGTTTTGAACGAAACAACACGTATTAGCGTTGTTCCTGTGATGTATCTAAACGATCCTTACTTATCTAACATGTTATTTGACGTTTGGATGGACTCCAGTAAGTCTGATGTGAGATACAAAGTTTTTGGACGCAGCAGGAGCTGGAAATAGTTTTAAACGAAACAACACGTATTAGCGTTGTTCCTGTGATGTATCTAAACGATCCTTACTCTTCTATCATGTTATTTGACGATTGGATGGACTCCAGTAACTCTGATGAGAGATACAAAGATTTCGGACGCAGCAGAAGCTGGAAATAGGTTTGAACGAAACAACACCTATTAGCGTTGTTCCTGTGATGTATCTAAACGATCCTTACTTATCTAACATGTTATTTGACGTTTGGATGGACTCCAGTAAGTCTGATGTGAGATACAAAGTTTTGGGACGCAGCAGGAGCTGGAAATAGTTTTAAACGAAACAACACGTATTAGCGTTGTTCCTGTGATGTATCTAATCGATCCTTACTCATCTATCATGTTATTTGACGTTTGGACGGACTCCAGTAACTCTGATGAGAGATTCAAAGTTCTCGGACGCAGTAGAAGCTGGAAATAGTTTTGAACGAAATAACACGTATTAGCGTTGTTCTTGTGATGTATCTAAACGATCCTTACTTATCTAACATGTTATTTGACGTTTGGATGGACTCCAGTAAGTCTGATGTGAGATACAAAGTTTTTGGACGCAGCAGGAGCTGGAAATAGTCTCAAACGAAACAACACGTATTAGCGTTGTTCCTGTGCTGTATCTAATCGATCCTTACTCATATATCATGTTACTTGGCGTTTCGATGGACTCCAGTAGCTCTGATGTGAGATACGACGTTTTCGGACGCAGCAGAAGCTGGAAATAGTTTTAAACGAAACAACACGCATTAGCGTTGTTCCTGTGCTGTATCTAATCGATCCTTACTCATATATCATGTTATTTGGTGTTTCGATGGACTCCAGTAGCTCTGATGTGAGATACGACGTTTTCGGACGCAGCAGAAACTGGAAATAGTTTTAAACGAAACAACACGCATTAGCGTTGTTCCTGTGATGTATCTAATCGATCCTTACTTATCTATCATGTTATTTGACGTTTGGATGGACTCCAGTAACCCTGACGTGAGATACGATATTCTCGGACGCAGCAGAAGCTGGAAATAGTTTTAAAAGAAACAACACGCATTAGCGATGTTCCTGTGATGTATCTAAACGATACTTACTCATCTATCATGTTATTTGACGTTTGGACGGACTCCAGTAACTCTGATGTGAGATACAAAGTTCTCGGACGCAGCAGAAGCTGGAAATAATTTTGAACGTAACAACACGTGTTACCGTTGTTCCTGTGATGTATCTAAACGATCCTTACTTATCTAACATGTTATTTAACGTTTGGATGGACTCCAGTAAGTCTGATGTGAGATACAAAGTTTTTGGACGCAGCAGGAGCTGGAAATAGTTTTAAACGAAACAACACATATTAGCGTTGTTCCTGTGCTGTATCTAATCGATCCTTACTTATCTATCATGTTATTTGACGTTTCGATGGACTCCAGTAACTCTGATGTGAGATACGACGTTTTCGGACTCAGCAGAAGCTGGAAATAGTTTTAAACGAAACAACACGTATTAGCGTTGTTCCTGTGATGTATCTAAACGATCCTTACTTATCTAACATGTTATTTGACGTTTGGATGGACTCCAGTAAGTCTGATGTGAGATACAAAGTTTTGGGACGCAGCAGGAGCTGGAAATAGTTTTAAACGAAACAACACGTATTAGCGTTGTTCCTGTGATGTATCTAATCGATCCTTTCTCATCTATCATGTTATTTGACGTTTGGACGGACTCCAGTAACTCTGATGAGAGATACAAAGTTCTCGGACACAGTAGAAGCTGGAAATAGTTTTGAACGAAACAACACCTATTAGCGTTGTTCCTGTGATGTATCTAAACGATCCTTACTTATCTAACATGTTATTTGACGTTTGGATGGACTCCAGTAAGTCTGATGTGAGATACAAAGTTTTGGGACGCAGCAGTAGCTGGAAATAGTTTTAAACGAAACAACACGTATTAGCGTTGTTCCTGTGATGTATCTAATCGATCCTTACTCATCTATCATATTATTTGACGTTTGGATGGACTCCAGTAACTCTGATGAGAGATACAAAGATTTCGGACGCAGCAGAAACTGGATATAGTTTTGAACGAAACAACACGCATTAGCGTTGTTCCTGTGTAGTATCTAATCGATCCTTACTCATCTATCATGTTATTTGGCTTTTCGATGGACTCCAGTAACTCTGATGTGAGATACGAAGTTTTCGGACGCATCAGAAGCTGGAAATAGTTTTAAACGAAACAACACGCATTAGCGATGTTCCTGTGATGTATCTAAACGATCCTTACTCATCTATCATGTTATTTGACGTTTGGACGGACTCCAGTAACTCTGATGAGAGATACAAAGTTCTCGGACGCAGTAGAAGCTGGAAATAGTTTTGACCGAAACAACACGCATTAGCGTTGTTCCTGGGATGTATCTAATCGATCCTTACTCATCTATCATGTTATTTGACGTTTGGATGTACTCTAGGAACTCTGATGTGAGATACAAAGATATCGGACGCAGCAGAAGCTGGAAATAGTTTTGAACGAAACAACACGTATTAGCGTTGTTCCTGTGATGTATCTAATCGATCCTTACTCATCTATCATGTTATTTGACGTTTGGACGGACTCCAGTAACTCTGATGAGAGATTCAAATTTCTCGGACGCAGTAGAAGCTGGAAATAGTTTTGAACGAAACAACACGTATTAGCGTTGTTCCTGTGATGTATCTAAACGATCCTTACTTATCTAACATGTTATTTAACGTTTGGATGGACTCCAGTAAGTCTGATGTGAGATACAAAGTTTTTGGACGCAGCAGGAGCTGGAAATAGTTTTAAACGAAACAACACATATTAGCGTTGTTCCTGTGCTGTATCTAATCGATCCTTACTTATCTATCATGTTATTTGACGTTTGGACGGACTCCAGTAACTCTGATGAGAGATTCAAATTTCTCGGACGCAGTAGAAGCTGGAAATAGTTTTGAACGAAACAACACGTATTAGCGTTGTTCCTGTGATGTATCTAAACGATCCTTACTTATCTAACATGTTATTTAACGTTTGGATGGACTCCAGTAAGTCTGATGTGAGATACAAAGTTTTTGGACGCAGCAGGAGCTGGAAATAGTTTTAAACGAAACAACATATATTAGCGTTGTTCCTGTGCTGTATCTAATCGATCCTTACTCATCTATCATGTTATTTGACGTTTGGACGGACTCCAGTAACTCTGATGAGAGATACAAAGTTCTCGGACGCAGTAGAAGCTGGAAATAGTTTTGACCGAAACAACACGCATTAGCGTTGTTCCTGTGATGTATCTAATCGATCCTTACTCATATATCATGTTATTTGACGTTTGGATGTACTCTAGGAACTCTGATGTGAGATACAAAGATATCGGACGCAGCAGAAGCTGGAAATAGTTTTGAACGAAAGAACAACTATTAGCGTTGTTCCTGTGATGTATCTAAACGATCCTTACTTATCTAACATGTTATTTGACGTTTGGATGGACTCCAGTAAGTCTGATGTGAGATACAAAGTTTTGGGACGCAGCAGGAGCTGGAAATAGTTTTAAACGAAACAACACGTATTAGCGTTGTTCCTGTGATGTATCTAATCGATCCTTACTCATCTATCATGTTATTTGACGTTTGGATGGGCTCCAGTAACTCTGATGAGAGATACAAAGATTTCGGACGCAGCAGAAGCTGGAAATAGTTTTGAACGAAACAACACCTATTAGCGTTGTTCCTGTGATGTATCTAAACGATCCTTACTTATCTAACATGTTATTTGACGTTTGGATGGACACCAGTATCCCTGATGTGAGATACGAAGTTCTCGGACGCAGCAGAAGCTGGAAATAGTTTTAAACGAAACAACACGTATTAGCGTTGTTCCTGTGATGTATCTAATCGATCCTTACTCATCTATCATGTTATTTGACGTTTGGACGGACTCCAGTAACTCTGATGAGAGATTCAAAGTTCTCGGACGCAGTAGAAGCTGGAAATAGTTTTAAACGAAACAACACGTATTAGCGTTGTTCCTGTGATGTATCTAAACGATCCTTACTTATCTAACATGTTATTTGACGTTTGGATGGACTCCAGTAAGTCTGATGTGAGATACAAAGTTTTGGGACGCAGCAGGAGCTGGAAATAGTTTTAAACGAAACAACACGTATTAGCGTTGTTCCTGTGATGTATCTAATCGATCCTTACTCATCTATCATATTATTTGACGTTTGGATGGACTCCAGTAACTCTGATGAGAGATACAAAGATTTCGGACGCAGCAGAAACTGGAAATAGTTTTGAACGAAACAACACGCATTAGCGTTGTTCCTGTGTAGTATCTAATCGATCCTTACTCATCTATCATGTTATTTGGCTTTTCGATGGACTCCAGTAACTCTGATGTGAGATACGAAGTTTTTGGACGCAGCAGGAGCTGGAAATAGTTTTAAACGAAACAACACGAATTAGCGTTGTTCCTGTGATGTATCTAAACGATCCTTACTTATCTATCATGTTATTTGGCTTTTCGATGGACTCCAGTAACTCTGATGTGAGATACGAAGTTTTCGGACGCATCAGAAGCTGGAAATAGTTTTAAACGAAACAACACGCATTAGCGATGTTCCTGTGATGTATCTAAACGATCCTTACTCATCTATCATGTTATTTGACGTTTGGATGGACTCCAGTAACCCTGACGTGAGATACGATGTTCTCGGACGCAGCAGAAGCTGGAAACAGTTTTAAACGAAATAACACGCATTAGCGTTGTTCCTGTGATGTATCTAATCGATCCTTACTCATCTATCATGTTATTTGACGTTTGGACGGACTCCAGTAACTCTGATGAGAGATTCAAAGTTCTCGGACGCAGTAGAAGCTGGAAATAGTTTTGAACGAAACAACACGTATTAGCGTTGTTCCTGTGATGTATCTAAACGATCCTTACTTATCTAACATGTTATTTGACGTTTGGATGGACTCCAGTAACCCTGACGTGAGATACAAAGTATTTGGACGCAGCAGGAGCTGGAAATAGTTTTAAACGAAACAACACGTATTAGCGTTGTTCCTGTGATGTATCTAATCGATCCTTACTCATCTATCATGTTATTTGACGTTTGGATGGACTCCAGTAGCTCTGATGTGAGATACGAAGTTTTCGGACGCAGCAGAAGCTGGAAATAGTTTTAAACGAAGCAACACGCATTAGCGTTGTTCCTGTGATGTATCTAATCGATCCTTACTCATCTATCATGTTATTTGACGTTTGGATGGACTCCAGTAACCCTGACGTGAGATACGATGTTCTCGGACGCAGCAGAAGCTGGAAACAGTTTTAAACGAAATAACACGCATTAGCGTTGTTCCTGTGATGTATCTAATCGATCCTTACTCATCTATCATGTTATTTGACGTTTGGATGGACTCCAGTAACTCTGATGAGAGATACAAAGATTTCGGACGCAGCAGAAGCTGGAAATAGTTTTGAACGAAACAACACCTATTAGCGTTGTTCCTGTGATGTATCTAAACGATCCTTACTTATCTAACATGTTATTTGACGTTTGGATGGACTACAGTAACTCTGATGTAAGATACAAAGATTTCGGACGCAGCAGAAGCTGGAAATAGTTTTGAACGAAACAACACGTATTAGCGTTGTTCCTGTGATGTATCTAAACGATCCTTACTTTTCTATCATGTTATTTGACGTTTCGATGGACTCCAGTAACTCTGATGTGAGATACGACGTTTTCGGACGCAGCAGAAGCTGGAAATAGTTTTAAACGAAACAACACGTATTAGCGATGTTCCTGTGATGTATCTAAACGATCCTTACTCATCTATCATGTTATTAGACGTTTGGACGGACTCCAGTAACTCTGATGTGAGATACAAAGTTCTCGGACGCAGTAGAAGCTGGAAATAGTTTTGAACGAAACAACACGTATTAGCGTTGTTCCTGTGATGTATCTAAACGATCCTTACTTATCTAACATGTTATTTAACGTTTGGATGGACTCCAGTAAGTCTGATGTGAGATACAAAGTTTTTGGACGCAGCAGGAGCTGGAAATAGTTTTAAACGAAACAACACGTATTAGCGTTGTTCCTGTGCTGCATCTAATCGATCCTTACTTATCTATCATGTTATTTGGCGTTTCGATGGACTCCAGTAACTTTGATGTGAGATACGAAGTTTTCGGACGCAGCAGAAGCTGGAAATAGTTTTAAACGAAGCAACACGCATTAGCGTTGTTCCTGTGATGTATCTAATCGATCCTTACTCATCTATTTTGTTATTTGGCATTTCGATGGACTCTAGTAACTTTGATGTGAGATACGAAGTTCTCGGACGCAGCAGAAGCTGGAAATAGTTTTAAACGAAACAACACGCATTAGCGTTGTTCCTTGGATGTATCTAATCGATCCTTACTCATCTATCATGTTATTTGACGTTTCGATGGACTCCAGTAAGTCTGATGTGAGATACAAAGTTTTTGGACGCAGCAGGAGCTGGAAATAGTTTTAAACGAAACAACACGTATTAGCGTTGTTCCTTTGCTGTATCTAATCGATCCTCACTCATCTATCATGTTATTTGACGTTTCGATGGACTCCAGTAAGTCTGATGTGAGATACAAAGTTTTTGGACGCAGCAGGAGCTGGAAATAGTTTTAAACGAAACAACACGCATTAGCGTTGTTCCTGTGATGTATCTAATCGATCCTTACTCATCTATCATGTTATTTGACGTTTGGACGGACTCCAGTAACTCTGATGAGAGATTCAAAGTTCTCGGACGCAGTAGAAGCTGGAAATAGTTTTGAACGAAACAACACGTATTAGCGTTGTTCCTGTGATGTATCTAAACGATCCTTACTTATCTAACATGTTATTTGACGTTTGGATGGACTCCAGTAACCCTGACGTGAGATACAAAGTATTTGGACGCAGCAGGAGCTGGAAATAGTTTTAAACGAAACAACACGTATTAGCGTTGTTCCTGTGATGTATCTAATCGATCCTTACTCATCTATCATATTATTTGACGTTTGGATGGACTCCAGTAACTCTGATGAGAGATACAAAGATTTCGGACGCAGCAGAAACTGGATATAGTTTTGAACGAAACAACACGCATTAGCGTTGTTCCTGTGTAGTATCTAATCGATCCTTACTCATCTATCATGTTATTTGGCTTTTCGATGGACTCCAGTAACTCTGATGTGAGATACGAAGTTTTCGGACGCATCAGAAGCTGGAAATAGTTTTAAACGAAACAACACGCATTAGCGATGTTCCTGTGATGTATCTAAACGATCCTTACTCATCTATCATGTTATTTGACGTTTGGACGGACTCCAGTAACTCTGATGAGAGATACAAAGTTCTCGGACGCAGTAGAAGCTGGAAATAGTTTTGACCGAAACAACACGCATTAGCGTTGTTCCTGGGATGTATCTAATCGATCCTTACTCATCTATCATGTTATTTGACGTTTGGATGTACTCTAGGAACTCTGATGTGAGATACAAAGATATCGGACGCAGCAGAAGCTGGAAATAGTTTTGAACGAAACAACACGTATTAGCGTTGTTCCTGTGATGTATCTAATCGATCCTTACTCATCTATCATGTTATTTGACGTTTGGACGGACTCCAGTAACTCTGATGAGAGATTCAAATTTCTCGGACGCAGTAGAAGCTGGAAATAGTTTTGAACGAAACAACACGTATTAGCGTTGTTCCTGTGATGTATCTAAACGATCCTTACTTATCTAACATGTTATTTAACGTTTGGATGGACTCCAGTAAGTCTGATGTGAGATACAAAGTTTTTGGACGCAGCAGGAGCTGGAAATAGTTTTAAACGAAACAACACATATTAGCGTTGTTCCTGTGCTGTATCTAATCGATCCTTACTTATCTATCATGTTATTTGACGTTTGGACGGACTCCAGTAACTCTGATGAGAGATTCAAATTTCTCGGACGCAGTAGAAGCTGGAAATAGTTTTGAACGAAACAACACGTATTAGCGTTGTTCCTGTGATGTATCTAAACGATCCTTACTTATCTAACATGTTATTTAACGTTTGGATGGACTCCAGTAAGTCTGATGTGAGATACAAAGTTTTTGGACGCAGCAGGAGCTGGAAATAGTTTTAAACGAAACAACATATATTAGCGTTGTTCCTGTGCTGTATCTAATCGATCCTTACTCATCTATCATGTTATTTGACGTTTGGACGGACTCCAGTAACTCTGATGAGAGATACAAAGTTCTCGGACGCAGTAGAAGCTGGAAATAGTTTTGACCGAAACAACACGCATTAGCGTTGTTCCTGTGATGTATCTAATCGATCCTTACTCATATATCATGTTATTTGACGTTTGGATGTACTCTAGGAACTCTGATGTGAGATACAAAGATATCGGACGCAGCAGAAGCTGGAAATAGTTTTGAACGAAAGAACAACTATTAGCGTTGTTCCTGTGATGTATCTAAACGATCCTTACTTATCTAACATGTTATTTGACGTTTGGATGGACTCCAGTAAGTCTGATGTGAGATACAAAGTTTTGGGACGCAGCAGGAGCTGGAAATAGTTTTAAACGAAACAACACGTATTAGCGTTGTTCCTGTGATGTATCTAATCGATCCTTACTCATCTATCATGTTATTTGACGTTTGGATGGGCTCCAGTAACTCTGATGAGAGATACAAAGATTTCGGACGCAGCAGAAGCTGGAAATAGTTTTGAACGAAACAACACCTATTAGCGTTGTTCCTGTGATGTATCTAAACGATCCTTACTTATCTAACATGTTATTTGACGTTTGGATGGACACCAGTATCCCTGATGTGAGATACGAAGTTCTCGGACGCAGCAGAAGCTGGAAATAGTTTTAAACGAAACAACACGTATTAGCGTTGTTCCTGTGATGTATCTAATCGATCCTTACTCATCTATCATGTTATTTGACGTTTGGACGGACTCCAGTAACTCTGATGAGAGATTCAAAGTTCTCGGACGCAGTAGAAGCTGGAAATAGTTTTAAACGAAACAACACGTATTAGCGTTGTTCCTGTGATGTATCTAAACGATCCTTACTTATCTAACATGTTATTTGACGTTTGGATGGACTCCAGTAAGTCTGATGTGAGATACAAAGTTTTGGGACGCAGCAGGAGCTGGAAATAGTTTTAAACGAAACAACACGTATTAGCGTTGTTCCTGTGATGTATCTAATCGATCCTTACTCATCTATCATATTATTTGACGTTTGGATGGACTCCAGTAACTCTGATGAGAGATACAAAGATTTCGGACGCAGCAGAAACTGGAAATAGTTTTGAACGAAACAACACGCATTAGCGTTGTTCCTGTGTAGTATCTAATCGATCCTTACTCATCTATCATGTTATTTGGCTTTTCGATGGACTCCAGTAACTCTGATGTGAGATACGAAGTTTTTGGACGCAGCAGGAGCTGGAAATAGTTTTAAACGAAACAACACGAATTAGCGTTGTTCCTGTGATGTATCTAAACGATCCTTACTTATCTATCATGTTATTTGGCTTTTCGATGGACTCCAGTAACTCTGATGTGAGATACGAAGTTTTCGGACGCATCAGAAGCTGGAAATAGTTTTAAACGAAACAACACGCATTAGCGATGTTCCTGTGATGTATCTAAACGATCCTTACTCATCTATCATGTTATTTGACGTTTGGATGGACTCCAGTAACCCTGACGTGAGATACGATGTTCTCGGACGCAGCAGAAGCTGGAAACAGTTTTAAACGAAATAACACGCATTAGCGTTGTTCCTGTGATGTATCTAATCGATCCTTACTCATCTATCATGTTATTTGACGTTTGGACGGACTCCAGTAACTCTGATGAGAGATTCAAAGTTCTCGGACGCAGTAGAAGCTGGAAATAGTTTTGAACGAAACAACACGTATTAGCGTTGTTCCTGTGATGTATCTAAACGATCCTTACTTATCTAACATGTTATTTGACGTTTGGATGGACTCCAGTAACCCTGACGTGAGATACAAAGTATTTGGACGCAGCAGGAGCTGGAAATAGTTTTAAACGAAACAACACGTATTAGCGTTGTTCCTGTGATGTATCTAATCGATCCTTACTCATCTATCATGTTATTTGACGTTTGGATGGACTCCAGTAGCTCTGATGTGAGATACGAAGTTTTCGGACGCAGCAGAAGCTGGAAATAGTTTTAAACGAAGCAACACGCATTAGCGTTGTTCCTGTGATGTATCTAATCGATCCTTACTCATCTATCATGTTATTTGACGTTTGGATGGACTCCAGTAACCCTGACGTGAGATACGATGTTCTCGGACGCAGCAGAAGCTGGAAACAGTTTTAAACGAAATAACACGCATTAGCGTTGTTCCTGTGATGTATCTAATCGATCCTTACTCATCTATCATGTTATTTGACGTTTGGATGGACTCCAGTAACTCTGATGAGAGATACAAAGATTTCGGACGCAGCAGAAGCTGGAAATAGTTTTGAACGAAACAACACCTATTAGCGTTGTTCCTGTGATGTATCTAAACGATCCTTACTTATCTAACATGTTATTTGACGTTTGGATGGACTACAGTAACTCTGATGTAAGATACAAAGATTTCGGACGCAGCAGAAGCTGGAAATAGTTTTGAACGAAACAACACGTATTAGCGTTGTTCCTGTGATGTATCTAAACGATCCTTACTTTTCTATCATGTTATTTGACGTTTCGATGGACTCCAGTAACTCTGATGTGAGATACGACGTTTTCGGACGCAGCAGAAGCTGGAAATAGTTTTAAACGAAACAACACGTATTAGCGATGTTCCTGTGATGTATCTAAACGATCCTTACTCATCTATCATGTTATTAGACGTTTGGACGGACTCCAGTAACTCTGATGTGAGATACAAAGTTCTCGGACGCAGTAGAAGCTGGAAATAGTTTTGAACGAAACAACACGTATTAGCGTTGTTCCTGTGATGTATCTAAACGATCCTTACTTATCTAACATGTTATTTAACGTTTGGATGGACTCCAGTAAGTCTGATGTGAGATACAAAGTTTTTGGACGCAGCAGGAGCTGGAAATAGTTTTAAACGAAACAACACGTATTAGCGTTGTTCCTGTGCTGCATCTAATCGATCCTTACTTATCTATCATGTTATTTGGCGTTTCGATGGACTCCAGTAACTTTGATGTGAGATACGAAGTTTTCGGACGCAGCAGAAGCTGGAAATAGTTTTAAACGAAGCAACACGCATTAGCGTTGTTCCTGTGATGTATCTAATCGATCCTTACTCATCTATTATGTTATTTGGCATTTCGATGGACTCTAGTAACTTTGATGTGAGATACGAAGTTCTCGGACGCAGCAGAAGCTGGAAATAGTTTTAAACGAAACAACACGCATTAGCGTTGTTCCTTGGATGTATCTAATCGATCCTTACTCATCTATCATGTTATTTGACGTTTCGATGGACTCCAGTAAGTCTGATGTGAGATACAAAGTTTTTGGACGCAGCAGGAGCTGGAAATAGTTTTAAACGAAACAACACGTATTAGCGTTGTTCCTTTGCTGTATCTAATCGATCCTCACTCATCTATCATGTTATTTGACGTTTCGATGGACTCCAGTAAGTCTGATGTGAGATACAAAGTTTTTGGACGCAGCAGGAGCTTGAAATAGTTTTAAACGAAACAACACGCATTAGCGTTGTTCCTGTGATGTATCTAATCGATCCTTACTCATCTATCATGTTATTTGACGTTTGGATGGACTCCAGTAGCTCTGATGTGAGATACGAAGTTTTCGGACGCAGCAGAAGCTGGAAATAGTTTTAAACGAAACAACACGTTTTAGCGTTGTTCCTGTGCTGTATCTAATCGACCCTTACTTATCTATCATGTTATTTGACGTTTCGATGTGCTCCAGTAACTCTGATGTGAGATACGACGTTTTCGGACGCAGCAGAAGCTGGAAATAGTTTTAAACGAAACAACACGCATTAGCGATGTTCCTGTGATGTATCTAATCGATCCTTACTCATCTGTCATGTTATTTTATGTTTGGATGGACTCCAGTATCTCTGATGTGAGATACAAAGTTTTTGGACGCAGCAGAAGCTGGAAATAGTTTTGAACGAAACAACACGTATTAGCGTTGTTCCTGTGATGTATCTAATTGATCCTTACTCATCTATCATGTTATTTGACGTTTGGATGGACTCCAGTAACTCTGATGAGAGATACAAAGATTTCGGACGCAGCAGAAGCTGGAAATAGTTTTGAACGAAACAACACCTATTAGCGTTGTTCCTGTGATGTATCTAAACGATCCTTACTTATCTAACATGTTATTTGACGTTTGGATGGAAGTCTGACGTGAGATACGAAGTTCTCGGACGCAGCAGAAGCTGGAAATAGTTTTAAACGAAACAACACGTATTAGCGTTGTTCCTGTGATGTATCTAATCGATCCTTACTCATCTATCATGTTATTTGGCGTTTGGATGGACTCCAGTAACTCTGATGAGAGATACAAAGATTTCGGACGCAGCAGAAGCTGGAAATAGTTTTGAACGAAACAACACCTATTAGCGTTGTTCCTGTGATGTATCTAAACGATCCTTACTTATCTAACATGTTATTTGACGTTTGGATGGACTCCAGTAAGTCTGATGTGAGATACAAAGTTTTGGGACGCAGCAGGAGCTGGAAATAGTTTTAAACGAAACAACACGCATTAGCGTTGTTCCTGTGATGTATCTAATCGATCCTTACTCATCTATCATGTTATTTGACGTTTGGATGGACTCCAGTAACTCTGATGAGAGATACAAAGATTTCGGAAGCAGCAGAAGCTGGAAATAGTTTTGAACGAAACAACACCTATTAGCGTTGTTCCTGTGATGTATCTAAACGATACTTACTTATCTAACATGTTATTTGACGTTTGGATGGACTCCAGTAACTCTAATGTGAGATACGAAATTTTCGGACGCAGCAGAAGCTGGAAATAGTTTTGAACGAAACAACACGTATTAGCGTTGTTCCTGTGATGTATCTAAACGATCCTTACTTATCTAACATGTTATTTGACGTTTGGATGGACTCCAGTAAGTCTGATGTGAGATACAAAGTTTTTGGACGCAGCAGGAGCTGGAAATAGTTTTAAACGAAACAACACGTACTAGCGTTGTTCCTGTGCTGTATCTAATCGATCCTTACTCATATATCATGTTATTTGGCGTTTCGATGGACTGCAGTAGCTCTGATGTGAGATACGACGTTTTCGGACGCAGCAGAAGCTGGAAATAGTTTTAAACGAAACAACACTCATTAGCGTTGTACCTGTGATGTATCTAATCGATCCTTACTTATCTATCATGTTATTTGACGTTTGGATGGACTCCAGTAAACCTGACGTGAGATACGATGTTCTCGGACGCAGCAGAAGCTGGAAATAGTTTTTTAAACGAAACAGTACGCATTAGCGTTGTTCCTGTGATGTATCTAATCAATCCTTACTTATCTATCATGTTATTTGACGTTTCGATGGACTCCAGTAACTCTGATGTGAGATACGACGTTTTCGGACGCAGCAGAAACTGGAAATAGTTTTAAACGAAACAGCACACATTAGCGATGTTCCTGTGATGTATCTAATCGATCCTTACTCATCTATAATATTATTTGGCGTTTCGATAGACTCCAGTAGCTCCGATGTGAGATACGACGTTTTCGGAGGCAGCAGAAGCTGGAAATAGTTTTAAACGAAACAACACGCATTAGCGTTGTTCCTGTGATGTATCTAATCGATCCTTACTCATCTATCATGTTATTTGGCGTTTCGATGGACTCCAGTAGCTCTGATGTGAGATACGACGCTTTCGGACGCATCAGAAGCTGGAAATAGTTTTAAACGAAACAACATGTATTAGCGTTGTTCCTGTGATGTATCTAAACGATCCTTACTCATCTATCATGTTATTTGACGTTTGGACGGACTCCAGTAACTCTGACGTGAGATACAAAGTTCTCGGACGCAGCAGAAGCTGGAAATAATTTTGAACGAAACAACACGTATTAGCGTTGTTCCTGTGCTGTATCTAATCGATCCTTACTTATCTATCATGTTATTTGACGTTTCGATGGACTCCAGTATCTCTGATGTGAGATACGACGTTTTCGGACGCAGCAGAAGCTGGAAATAGTTTTAAACGAAACAACAGGTATTAGCGTTGTTCCTGTGATGTATCTAATCGATCCTTACTCATCTATCATGTTATTTGACGTTTGGATGGACTCCAGGAACTCTGATGTGAGGTACAAAGATTTCGGACGCAGCAGAAGCTGGAAATAGTTTTGAACGAAACAACACGTATTAGCGTTGTTCCTGTGATGTATCTAATCGATCCTTACTTATCTACTATGTTATTTGACGTTTCGATGGACTCCAGTAACTATGATGTGAGATACGAAATTTTCGGACGCAGCAGAAGCTGGAAATTGTTTTAAACGAAACAACACGCATTAGCGTTGTTCCTGTGATGTATCTAATCGATCCTTACTCATCTATCATGTTATTTGGCGTTTCGATGGACTCCAGTAGCTCTGATGTGAGATACGGCGTTTTCGGACGCAGCAGAAACTGGAAATAGTTTTAAACGAAACAACACGCATTAGCGTTGTTCCTGTGATGTATCTAATCGATCCTTACTCATCTATCATGTTATTTGACGTTTGGACGGACTCCAGTAGCTCTGATGAGAGATACAAAGTTCTCGGACGCAGTAGAAGCTGGAAATAGTTTTGAACGAAACAACACGTATTAGCGTTGTTCCTGTGATGTATCTAAACGATCCTTACTTATCTAACATGTTATTTGACGTTTGGATGGACTCCAGTAAGTCTGATGTGAGATACAAAGTTTTTGGACGCAGCAGGAGCTGGAAATAGTTTTAAACGAAACAACACGTATTTGGACGCAGCAGGAGCTGGAAATAGTTTTAAACGAAACAACACGTATTAGCGTTGTTCCTGTGATGTATCTAAACGATCATTACTCATCTATCATGTTATTTGACGTTTGGACGGACTCCAGTAAGTCTGATGTGAGATACAAAGTTTTTGGACGCAGCAGGAGCTGGAAATAGTTTTAAACGAAACAACACGTATTTGGACGCAGCAGGAGCTGGAAATAGTTTTAAACGAAACAACACGTATTAGCGTTGTTCCTGTGATGTATCTAATCGATCCTTACTCATCTATCATGTTATTTTGCGTTTCGATGGACTCCAGTAGCTCTGATGTGAGATACGACGTTTTCGGACGCAGCAGAAGCTGGAAATAGTTTTAAACGAAACAACACGTATTAGCGTTGTTCCTGTGATGTATCTAATCGATCCTTACTCATCTATCATGTTATTTTGCGTTTCGATGGACTCCAGTAGCTCTGATTTGAGATACGACGTTTTCGGACGCAGCAGAAACTGGAAATAGTTTTAAACGAAACAACACACATTAGCGATGTTCCTGTGATGTTTCTAATCGATCCTTACTCATCTATAATGTTATTTGGCGTTTCGATGGACTCCAGTAGCTCTGATGTGAGATACGACGTCTTCGGACGCAGCAGAAGCTGGAAATAGTTTTAAACGAAACAACACGCATTAGCGTTGTTCCTGTGATGTATCTAATCGATCCTTACTCATCTATCATGTTATTTGGCGTTTCGATTGACTCCAGTAACTTTGATGTGAGATACGAAGTTCTCGGACGCAGCTGAAGCTTGAAATAGTTTTAAACGAAACAACACGTATTAGCGTTGTTCCTGTGCTGTATCTAATCTATCCTTACTTACCTATCATGTTATTTGACGTTTCGATGGACTCCAGTAACTCTGATGTGAGATAAGAAGTTCTCGGACGCAGCTGAAGCTGGAAATAGTTTTAAACGAAACAACACGTATTAGCGTTGTTCCTGGGATGTATCTAATCGATCCTTACTCATCTATCATGTTATTTGACGTTTGGACGGACTCCAGTAGCTCTGATGTGAGATACGACGTTTTCGGACGCAGCAAAAGCTGGAAATAGTTTTAAACGATACAACACGTATTAGCGTTGTTCCTGTGATGTATCTAATCGATCCATACTCATCTATTATGTTATTTGACGTTTGGATGGACTCCAGTAACTCTGATGAGAGATACAAAGATTTCGGACGCAGCAGAAGCTGGAAATAGTTTTGAACGAAACAACACGTATTAGCGTTGTTCCTGTGATGTATCTAGACGATCCTTACTTATCTAACATGTTATTTGAAGTTTGGATGGACTCCAGTAAGTCTGATGTGAGATACAAAGTTTTGGGACGCAGCAGGAGCTGGAAATAGTTTTAAACGAAACAACACGTATTAGCGTTGTTCCTGTGCTGTATCTAATCGATCCTTACTTATCTATCATGTTATTTGGCGTTTCGATGGACTCCAGTAACTCTGATGTGAGATACGACGTTTTCGGACGCAGCAGAAACTGGAAATAGTTTTAAACGAATCAACACACATTAGCGATGTTCCTGTGATGTATCTAATCGATCCTTACTCATCTATCATGTTATTTTACGTTTGGATGGACTCCAGTAACTCTGATGTGAGATACAAAGTTTTTGGACGCAGCAGAAGCTGGAAATAGTTTTGAACGAAACAACACGTATTAGCGTTGTTCCTGTGATGTATCTAATCGATCCTTACTCATCTATAATGTTATTTGGCGTTTCGATAGACTCCAGTAACTTTGATGTGAGATACGAAGTTCTCGGACGCAGCTGAAGCTGGAAATTTATTTTAAATGAAACAACACGTATTAGCGTTGTTCCTGTGATGTATCTAATCGATCCTTACTCATCTATCATGTTATTTGGCGTTTCGATGGACTCCAGTAGCTCTGATGTGAGATACGACGTTCTCGGACGCAGCAGAAGCTGGAAATAGTTTTAAACGAAACAACACGCATTAGCGTTGTTCCTGTGCTGTATCTAATCGATCCTTACTCATCTATCATGTTATTTGGCGTTTCGATGGACTCCAGTAGCTCTGATGTGAGATACGACGTTTTCGGACGCAGCAGAAGCTGGAAATAGTTTTAAACGAAACAACACGCATTAGCGTTGTTCCTGTGATGTATCTAATCTATCCTTACTCATCTATCATGTTATTTGGCGTTTCGATGGACTCCAGTAACTTTGATGTTAGATACGAAGTTCTCGGACGCAGCTGAAGCTGGAAATAGTTTTAAATGAAACAACATGTATTAGCGTTGTTCCTGTGATGTATCTAATCGATCCTTACTCATCTATCATGTTATTTGGCGTTTCGATGGGCTCCAGTAGCTCTGATGTGAGATACGACGTTTTCGGACGCAGCAGAAGCTGGAAATAGTTTTAAACGAAACAACACGCATTAGCGTTCTTCCTGTGATGTATCTAATCGATCCTTACTCATCTATCATGTTATTTGGCGTTTCGATGGACTCCAGTAGCTCTGATGTGAGATACGACGTTTTCGGACGCAGCAGAAGCTGGAAATAGTTTTAAACGAAACAACACGCATTAGCGTTGTTCCTGTGATGTATCTAATCGACCCTTACTCATCTATTATGTTATTTGGCGTTTCGATGGACTCCAGTAACTTTGATGTGATATACGAAGTTCTCGGACGCAGCTGAAGCTGGAAATAGTTTTAAACGAAACAACACGTATTAGCGTTGTTCCTGTGCTGTATCTAATCGATCCTTACTTATCTATCATATTATTTGACGTTTCGATGGACTCCAGTAACTCTGATGTGAGATACGAAGTTTTCGGACGCAGCAGAAGCTGGAAATAGTTTTAAACGAAACAACACGCATTAGCAATGTTCCTGTGATGTATCTAATCGATCCTTACTCATCTATCATGTTATTTTACGTTTGGATGGACTCCAGTAACTCTGATGAGAGATACAAAGATTTCGGACGCAGCAGAAGCTGGAAATAGTTTTGAACGAAACGACACATATTAGCGTTGTTCCTGTGATGTATCTAAACGATCCTTACTTATCTAACATGTTATTTGACGTTTGGATGGACTCCAGTAGCTCTGATGTAAGATACAAAGATTTCGGACGCAGCAGAAGCTGGAAATAGTTTTGAACGAAACAACACGTATTAGCGTTGTTCCTGTGATGTATCTAAACGATCCTTACTTATCTATCATGTTATTTGACGTTTCGATGGACTCCAGTAACCCTGACGTGAGATACGATGTTCTCGGACGCAGCAGAAGCTGGAAATAGTTTTGAACGAAACAACACGCATTAGCGTTGTTCCTGTGATGTATCTAATCGATCCTTACTCATCTATCATGTTATTTGGCGTTTCGATGGACTCCAGTAACTTTGATGTGAGATACGAAGTTCTCGGACGCAGCTGAAGCTGGAAATAGTTTTAAATGCAACAACACGTATTAGCGTTGTTCCTGTGATGTATCTAATCGATCCTTACTCATCTATCATGTTATTTGACGTTTGGACGGACTCCAGTAACTCTGATGAGAGATACAAAGTTCTCGGACGCAGTAGAAGCTGGAAATAGTTTTGAACGAAAGAACACGTATTAGCGTTGTTCCTGTGATGTATCTAAACGATCCTTACTTATCTAACATGTTATTTGACGTTTGGATGGACTCCAGTAAGTCTGATGTGAGATACAAAGTTTTTGGACGCAGCAGGAACTGGAAATAGTTTTAAACGAAACAACACGTATTAGCGTTGTTCCTGTGCTGTATCTAATCGATCCTTACTCATATATCATGTTACTTGGCGTTTCGATGGACTCCAGTAGCTCTGATGTGAGATACGAAGTTTTCGGACGCAGCAGAAGCTGGAAATAGTTTTAAACGAAGCAACACGCATTAGCGTTGTTCCTGTGATGTATCTAATCGATCCTTACTCATCTATTATGTTATTTGGCATTTCGATGGACTCCAGTAACTTTGATGTGAGATACGAAGTTCTCGGACGCAGCTGAAGCTGGAAATAGTTTTAAATGAAACAACACGTATTAGCGTTGTTCCTGTGATGTATCTAATCGATCCTTACTCATCTATCATGTTACTTGGCGTTTCGATGGACTCCAGTAGCTCTGATGTGAGATACGACGTTTTCGGACGCAGCAGAAGCTGGAAATAGTTTTAAACGAAACAACACGCATTAGCGTTGTTCCTGTGATGTATCTAATCGATTCTTACTCATCTATTATGTTATTTGGCATTTCGATGGACTCCAGTAACTTTGATGTGAGATACGAAGTTCTCGGACGCAGCTGAAGCTGGAAATAGTTTTGAATGAAACAACACGTATTAGCGTTGTTCCTGTGATGTATCTAATCGATCCTTACTCATCTATCATGTTATTTGGCGTTTCGATGGACTTCAGTAGCTCTGATGTGAGATACGAAGTTTTCGGACGCAGCAGAAGCTGGAAATAGTTTTAAACGAAGCAACACGCATTAGCGTTGTTAATGTGATGTATCTAATCGATCCTTACTCATCTATCATGTTATTTGGCTTTTCGATGGACTCCAGTAACTTTGATGTGAGATACGAAGTTCTCGGACGCAGCTGAAGCTGGAAATAGTTTTAAATGAAACAACACGTATTAGCGTTGTTCCTGTGATGTATCTAATCGATCCTTACTCATCTATCATGTTATTTGGCGTTTCGATGAACTCCAGTAGCTCTGATGTGAGATACGACGTTTTCTGAGGCAGCAGAAGCTGGAAATAGTTATAAGCGAAACAACACCCATTAGCGTTGTTCCTGTGATGTATCTAATCGATCCTTATTCATCTATCATGTTATTTGACGTTTGCATGGACTCCAGTAACCCTGACGGGAGATACTATGTTCTCGGACGCAGCAGAAGCTGGAAACAGTTTTAAACGAAACAACACGCATTAGCGTTGTTCCTGTGTAGTATCTAATCGATCCTTACTTATCTATCATGTTATTTGACATTTCGATGGACTCCAGTAAGTCTGATGTGATATACGACGTTTTCGGACGCAGCAGCAGCTGGAAATAGTTTTAAACGAAACAACACGCATTAGCGTTGTTCCTGTGATGTATCTAATCGATCCTTACTCATCTATCATGTTATTTGGCGTTTCGATGGAATCCAGTAACTTAGATGTGAGATATGAAGTTCTCGGACGGAGCTGAAGCTAGAAATAGTTTGAAACGAAACAACACGCATTAGCGTTGTTCCTGTGATGTATCTAATCGATCCTTACTCATCTATCATGTTATTTGACGTTTGGACGGACTCCAGTAACTCTGATGTGAGATACAAAGTTATCGGACGCAGCAGAAGCTAGAAATAGTTTTGAACGAAACAACACGTATTAGCGTTGTTCCTGTGCTGTATCTAATCGATCCTTACTTATCTATCATGTTATTTGACGTTTCGATGGACTCCAGTATCTCTGATGTGAGATACGGCGTTTTCGGACGCAGCAGAAGCTGGAAATAGTTTTAAACGATACAACACGTATTAGCGTTGTTCCTGTGATGTATCTAATCGATCCATACTCATCTATTATGTTATTTGACGTTTGGATGGACTCCAGTAACTCTGATGAGAGATACAAAGTTTTGGGACGCAGCAGGAGCTGGAAATAGTTTTAAACGAAACAACACGTATTAGCGTTGTTCCTGTGCTGTATCTAATCGATCCTTACTTATCTATCATGTTATTTGACGTTTCGATGGACTCCAGTAACTCTGATGTGAGATACGACGTTTTCGGACGCAGCAGAAACTGGAAATAGTTTTAAACGAAACAACACACATTAGCGATGTTCCTGTGATGTATCTAATCGATCCTTACTCATCTATAATGTTATTTGGCGTTTCGATAGACTCCAGTAGCTCTGATGTGAGATACGACGTTTTCGGACGCAGCAGAAGCTGGAAATAGTTTTAAACGAAACAACACGCATTAGCGTTGTTCCTGTGATGTATCTAATCGATCCTTACTCATCTATCATGTTATTTGGCGTTTCGATGGACTCCAGTAGCTCTGATGTGAGATACGACGTTATCGGACGCAGCAGAAGCCGGAAATAGTTTTAAACGAAACAACACGCATTAGCGTTGTTCCTGTGATGTATCTAATCGATCCTTACTCATCTATCATGTTATTTGGCGTTTCGATGGACTCCAGTAACTTTGATGTGAGATACGAAGTTCTCGGACGCAGCTGAAACTGGAAATAGTTTTAAATGAAACAATACGTATTAGCGTTGTTCCTGTGATGTAGCTAATCGATCCTTACTCATCTATCATGTCATTTGGCGTTTCGATGGACTCCAGTAGCTCTGATGTGAGATACGACGTTTTCGGACGCAGCAGAAGCTGGAAATAGTTTTAAACGAAACAATACGCATTAGCGTTGTTCCTGTGATGTATCTAATCGATCCTTACTCATCTATCATGTTACTTGTCGTTTCGATGGACTCCAGTAGCTCTGATGTGAGATACGACGTTTTCGGACGCAGCAGAAGCTGGAAATAGTTTTAAACGAAACAACACGCATTAGCGTTGTTCCTGTGATGTATCTAATCGATCCTTACTCATCTATTATGTTATTTGGCGTTTCGATGGACTAAAGTAACTTTGATGTGAGATACGAAGTTCTCGGACGCAGCTGAAGCTGGAAATAGTTTTAAACGAAACAACACGTATTAGCGTTGTTCCTGTGCTGTATCTAATCGATCCTTACTTATCTATCATATTATTTGACGTTTCGATGGACTCCAGTAACTCTGATGTGAGATACGAAGTTTTCGGACGCAGCAGAAGCTGGAAATAGTTTTAAACGAAACAACACGCATTAGCGATGTTCCTGTGATGTATCTAATCGATCCTTACTCATCTATCATGTTATTTGACGTTTGGATGGACTCCAGTAACTCTGATGAGAGATACAAAGATTTCGGACGCAGCAGAAGCTGGAAATAGTTTTGAACGAAACGACACATATTAGCGTTGTTCCTGTGATGTATCTAAACGATCCTTACTTATCTAACATGTTATTTGACGTTTGGATGGACTCCAGTAGCTCTGATGTAAGATACAAAGATTTCGGACGCAGCAGAAGCTGGAAATAGTTTTGAACGAAACAACACGTATTAGCGTTGTTCCTGTGATGTAGCTAATCGATCCTTACTCATCTATCATGTTATTTGGCGTTTCGATGGACTCCAGTAGCTCTGATGTGAGATACGACGTTTTCGGACGCAGCAGAAGCTGGAAATAGTTTTAAACGAAACAACACGCATTAGCGTTGTTCCTGTGATGTATCTAATCGATCCTTACTCATCTATCATGTTACTTGTCGTTTCGATGGACTCCAGTAGCTCTGATGTGAGATACGACGTTTTCGGACGCAGCAGAAGCTGGAAATAGTTTTAAACGAAACAACACGCATTAGCGTTGTTCCTGTGATGTATCTAATCGATCCTTACTCATCTATTATGTTATTTGGCGTTTCGATGGACTAAAGTAACTTTGATATGAGATACGAAGTTCTCGGACGCAGCTGAAGCTGGAAATAGTTTTAAACGAAACAACACATATTAGCGTTGTTCCTGTGCTGTATCTAATCGATCCTTACTCATCTATCATGTTATTTGAAGTTTGGACGGACTCCAGTAACTCTGATGAGAGATTCACAGTTCTCGGACGCAGTAGAAGCTGGAAATAGTTTTGAACGAAACAACACGTATTAGCGTTGTTCCTGTGATGTATCTAAACGATCCTTACTTATCTAACATGTTATTTGACGTTTGGATGGACTCCAGTAAGTCTGATGTGAGATACAAAGTTTTTGGACGCAGCAGGAGCTGGAAATAGTTTTAAACGAAACAACACGTATTAGCGTTGTGCCTGTGCTGTATCTAATCGATCCTTACTCATACATCATGTTACTTGGCGTTTCGATGGACTACAGTAGCTCTGATGTGAGATACGACGTTTTCGGACGCAGCAGAAGCTGGAAATAGTTTTAAACGAAACAACACGCATTAGCGTTGTTCCTGTGATGTATCTAATCGATCCTTACTCATCTATCATGTTATTTGGCGTTTCGATGGACTCCAGTAACTTTGATGTAAGATACGAAGTTCTCGGACGCAGCTGAAGCTGGAAATAGTTTTAAATGAAACAACACGTATTAGCGTTGTTCCTGTGATGTATCTAATCGATCCTTACTCATCTATCATGTTATTTGACGTTTGGACGGACTCCAGTAACTCTGATGAGAGATACAAAGTTCTCGGACGCAGTAGAAGCTGGAAATAGTTTTGAACGAAACAACACGTATTAGCGTTGTTCCTGTGATGTATCTAAACGATCCTTACTTATCTAACATGTTATTTGACGTTTGGATGGACTCCAGTAAGTCTGATGTGAGATACAAAGTTTTTGGACGCAGCAGGAGCTGGAAATAGTTTTAAACGAAACAACACGTATTAGCGTTGTTCCTGTGCTGTATCTAATCGATCCTTACTCATATATCATGTTATTTGGCGTTACGATGGACTCCAGTATCTCTGATGTGAGATACGATGTTTTCGGACGCAGCAGAAGCTGGAAATAGTTTTAAACGAAACAACACGTATTAGCGTTGTTCCTGTGATGTATCTAATCGATCCTTACTCATCTATAATGTTATTTGACGTTTGGATGGACTCCAGTAACTCTAATGAGAGATACAAAGATTTCGGACGCAGCAGAAGCTGGAAATAGTTTTGAACGAAACAACACCTATTAGCGTTGTTCCTGTGATGTATCTAAACGATCCTTACTTATCTAACATGTTATTTGACGTTTGGATGGACTCCAGTAACTCTGATGTAAGATACAAAGATTTCGGACGCAGCAGAAGCTGGAAATAGTTTTGAACGAAACAACACGTATTAGCGTTGTTCCTGTAATGTATCTAATCGATCCTTACTTTTCTATCATGTTATTTGACGTTTCGATGGACTCCAGTAACTCTGATGTGAGATACGACGTTTTCGGACGCAGCAGAAACTGGAAATAGTTTTAAACGAAACAACACGTATTAGCGTTGTTCCTGTGATGTATCTAATCGATCCTTACTCATCTATCATGTTATTTGACGTTTGGACGGACTCCAGTAACTCTGATGTGAGATACAGAGTTATCGGACGCAGCAGAAGCTAGAAATAGTTTTGAACGAAACAACACGTATTAGCGTTGTTCCTGTGCTGTATCTAATCGATCCTTACTTATCTATCATGTTATTTGACGTTTGGACGGACTCCAGTAACTCTGATGTGAGATACAGAGTTATCGGACGCAGCAGAAGCTAGAAATAGTTTTGAACGAAACAACACGTATTAGCGTTGTTCCTGTGCTGTATCTAATCGATCCTTACTTATCTATCATGTTATTTGACGTTTGGACGGACTCCAGTAACTCTGATGTGAGATACAGAGTTATCGGACGCAGCAGAAGCTAGAAATAGTTTTGAACGAAACAACACGTATTAGCGTTGTTCCTGTGATGTATCTAATCGATCCATACTCATCTATTATGTTATTTGACGTTTGGATGGACTCCAGTAACTCTGATGAGAGATACAAAGATTTCGAACGCAGCAGAAGCTGGAAATAGTTTTGAACGAAACAACACGAATTAGCGTTGTTCCTGTGATGTATCTAAACGATTATTACTTATCTAACATGTTATTTGAAGTTTGGATGGAGTATCTAATCGATCCTTACTCATCTATCATGTTATTTGACGTTTGGATGGACTCCAGTAACTCTGATGGGAGATACAAAGATTTCGGACGCAGCAGAAGCTGGAAATAGTTTTGAACTAAACAACACGTATTAGCGTTGTTCCTGTGATGTATCTAAACGATCCTTACTTATCTAAGATGTTATTTGACGTTTGGATGGACTGCAGTAAGTCTGATGTGAGATACAAAGTTTTGGGACGCAGCAGGAGCTGGAAATAGTTTTAAATGAAACAACACGTATTAGCGTTGTTCCTGTGATGTATCTAATCGATCCTTACTCATCTATCATGTTATTTGACGTTTGGATGGACTCCAGTAACCCTGACGTGAGATACGATGTTCTCGGACGCAGCAGAAGCTGGAAATAGTTTTAAACGAAACAACACGTATTAGCGTTGTTCCTGTGATGTATCTAATCGATCCTTACTCATCTATCATGTTATTTGACGTTTGGATGGACTCCAATATCCCTGACGTG
The DNA here is from genome assembly GCA_036172665.1 of Prosopocoilus inquinatus. Taxonomy (NCBI): domain Eukaryota; kingdom Metazoa; phylum Arthropoda; class Insecta; order Coleoptera; family Lucanidae; genus Prosopocoilus; species Prosopocoilus inquinatus. Next base: position 44,304,248 of record CM069871.1, on the reverse strand, counting down.
AGATACGAAGTTCTCGGACGCAGCAGAAGCTGGAAATAGTTTTAAACGAAACAACACGTATTAGCGTTGTTCCTGTGATATATCTAATCGATCCTTACTTATCTATCATGTTATTTGACGTTTGGATATACTCCAGTAAACCTGACGTGAGATACGATGTTCTCGGACGCAGCAGAAGCTGGAAATAGTTTTTTAAACGAAACAACACGCATTAGCGTTGTTCCTGTGATGTATCTAATCGATCCTTACTCATCTATTCTAATGGATCCTTACTCATATATCATGTTATTTGGCGTTTCGATGGACTCCAGTAGCTCTGATGTGAGATACGACGTTTTCGGACGCAGCAGAAGCTGGAAATAGTTTTAAACGAAACAACACGCATTAGCGTTGTTCCTGTGATGTATCTAATCGATCCTTAATTATCTATCATGTTATTTGACGTTTGGATGGACTCCAGTAACCCTGACGTGAGATACGATGTTCTCGGACGCAGCAGAAGCTGGAAATAGTTTTAAACGAAACAACACGCATTAGCGTTGTTCCTGTGTAGTATCAAATCGATCCTTACTCATCTATCATGTTATTTGGCGTTTCGATGGACTTCAGTAACTCTGATGTGATATACGACTTTTCGGACGCAGCAGCAGCTGGAAATAGTTTTCAACGAAACAACACATATTAGCGTTATTCCTGTGATGTACATAATCGATCCTTACTCATCTATCATGTTATTTGACCTTTGGACGGACTCCAGTAACTCTGATGTGAGATACAAATTTATCGGACGCAGCAGAAGCTGGAAATAGTTTTGAAAGAAACAACACGTATTAGCGTTGTTCCTGTGCTGTATCTAATCGATCCTTACTTATCTATCATGTTATTTGACGTTTGGATGGACTCCAGTAACTCTAATGTGAGATACGAAATTTTCGGACGCAGCAGAAGCTGGAAATAGTTTTGAACGAAACAACACGTATTAGCGTTGTTCCTGTGATGTATCTAAACGATCCTTACTTATCTAACATGTTATTTGACGTTTGGATGGACTCCAGTAAGTCTGATGTGAGATACAAAGTTTTTGGACGCAGCAGGAGCTGGAAATAGTTTTAAACGAAACAACACGTACTAGCGTTGTTCCTGTGCTGTATCTAATCGATCCTTACTCATATATCATGTTATTTGGCGTTTCGATGGACTGCAGTAGCTCTGATGTGAGATACGACGTTTTCGGACGCAGCAGAAGCTGGAAATAGTTTTAAACGAAACAACACGCATTAGCGTTGTACCTGTGATGTATCTAATCGATCCTTACTTATCTATCATGTTATTTGACGTTTGGATGGACTCCAGTAAACCTGACGTGAGATACGATGTTCTCGGACGCAGCAGAAGCTGGAAATAGTTTTTTAAACGAAACAGTACGCATTAGCGTTGTTCCTGTGATGTATCTAATCAATCCTTACTTATCTATCATGTTATTTGACGTTTCGATGGACTCCAGTAACTCTGATGTGAGATACGAAGTTTTCGGACACAGCAGAAGCTGGAAATAGTTTTGAACGAAACAACACCTATTAGCGTTGTTCCTGTGATGTATCTAAACGATCCTTACTTATCTAACATGTTATTTGACGTTTGGATGGACTCCAGTAAGTCTGATGTGAGATACAAAGTTTTGGGACGCAGCAGGAGCTGGAAATACTTTTAAACAAAACAACACGTATTAGCGTTGTTCCTGTGCTGTATCTAATCGATCCTTACTTATCTATCATGTTATTTGACGTTTCGATGGACTCCAGTAACTCTGATGTGAGATACGAAGTTTTCGGACGCAGCAGAAGCTGGAAATAGTTTTAAACGAAACAACACGCATTAGCGTTGTTCCTGTGATGTATCTAATCGATCCTTACTCATCTATCATGTTATTTGACGTTTGGATGGACTCCAGTAACTCTGATGAGAGATACAAAGATTTCGGAAGCAGCAGAAGCTGGAAATAGTTTTGAACGAAACAACACCTATTAGCGTTGTTCCTGTGATGTATCTAAACGATACTTACTTATCTAACATGTTATTTGACGTTTGGATGGACTCCAGTAAGTCTGATGTGAGATACGAAGTTCTCGGACGCAGCTGAAGCTGGAAATAATACGTGTTGTTTCGTTCAAAACTCTTTCCAGCTTCTACTGCGTCCGAAAATTTCGTATCTCACATTAGAGTTACTGGAGTCCATCCAAACGTCAAATAACATGATGGATAAGTAAGGATCGATTAGATACAGCACAGGAACAACGCTAATACGTGTTGTTTCATTTAAAACTATTTCCAGCTTCAGCTGCGTCCGAGAACTTCGTATCTCACATCAAAGTTACTGGAGTCCATCGAAACGCCAAATAACATGATAGATGAGTAAGGATCGATTAGATACATCACAGGAACAACGCTAATGCGTTTTGTTTCGTTTAAAACTATTTCCAGCTTCTGCTGCGTCCGAAAACGTCGTATCTCACATCAGAGTTACTGGAGTCCGTCCAAACGTCAAATAACATAATAGATGAGTAAGGATCGTGTAGATACATCACAAGAACATCGCTAATGCGTGTTGTTTCGTTTAAAACTATTTCCAGCTTCTGCTGCATCCGAGAACTTCGTATCTCACATCAGAGTTACTGGAGTCCATCGAAACGTCAAATAACATGATAGATAAGTAAGGATCGATTAGATATATCACAGGAACAACGCTAATACGTGGTGTTTCGTTTAGAACTATTTCCAGCTTCTGCTGCGTCCGAAAATTTCGTATCTCACATTAGAGTTACTGGAGTCCATCCAAACGTCAAATAACATGATAGATAAGTAAGGATCTATTAGATACAGCACAGGAACAACGCTAATACGTGTTGTTTCGTTCAAAACTATTTCCAGCTTCTGCTGCGTCCGATAACTTTGTATCTCACATCAGAGTTACTGGAGTCCGTCCAAACGTCAAATAGCATGATAGATGAGTAAGGATCGATTATGTACATCACAGGAATAACGCTAATATGTGTTGTTTCGTTTAAAACTATTTCTAGCTGCTGCTGCGTCCGAAAACGTCGTATATCACATCAGAGTTACTGGAGTCCATCGAAACGCCAAATAACACGTATTAGCGTTGTTCCTGTGCTGTATCTAATAGATCCTTACTTATCTATCATGTTATTTGACGATTGGATGGACTCCAGTAACTCTAATGTGAGATACGAAATTTTCGGACGCAGCAGAAGCTGGAAATAGTTCAAAACGAAACACCACGTATTAGCGTTGTTCCTGTGATATATCTAATCGATCCTTACTTATCTATCATGTTATTTGACGTTTCGATGGACTCCAGTAACTCTGATGTGAGATACGAAGTTCTCGGACGCAGCAGAAGCTGGAAATAGTTTTAAACGAAACAAAACGCATTAGCGTTGTTCCTGTGATGTATCTAATCGATCCTTACTCATCTATCATGTTATTTGGCGTTTCGATGGACTCCAGTAACTTTGATGTGAGATACGAAGTTCTCGGACGCAGCTGAAGCTGGAAATAGTTTTAAACGAAACAACACGTTTTAGCGTTGTTCCTGTGCTGTATCTAATCGATCCTTACTTATCTATCATGTTATTTGACGTTTGGATGGACTCCAGTAACTCTAATGTGAGATACGAAATTTTCGGACGCAGTAGAAGCTGGAAATAGTTTTGAACGAAACAACACGTATTATTTCCAGCTTCAGCTGCGTCCGAGAATTTCGTATCTCACATCAGACTTACTGGAGTCCATCCAAACGTCAAATAACATGTTAGATAAGTAAGTATCGTTTAGATACATCACAGGAACAACGCTAATAGGTGTTGTTTCGTTCAAAACTATTTCCAGCTTCTGCTGCTTCCGAAATCTTTGTATCTCTCATCAGAGTTACTGGAGTCCATCCAAACGTCAAATAACATGATAGATGAGTAAGGATCGATTAGATACATCACAGGAACAACGCTAATGCGTGTTGTTTCGTTTAAAACTATTTCCAGCTTCTGCTGCGTCCCAAAACTTCGTATCTCACATCAGAGTTACTGGAGTCCATCGAAACGTCAAATAACATGATAGATAAGTAAGGATCGATTAGATACAGCACAGGAACAACGCTAATACGTGTTGTTTTGTTTAAAAGTATTTCCAGCTCCTGCTGCGTCCCAAAACTTTGTATCTCACATCAGACTTACTGGAGTCCATCCAAACGTCAAATAACATGTTAGATAAGTAAGGATCGTTTAGATACATCACAGGAACAACGCTAATAGGTGTTGTTTCGTTCAAAACTATTTCCAGCTTCTGCTGCGTCCGAAATCTTTGTATCTCTCATCAGAGTTACTGGAGTCCATCCAAACGTCAAATAACATGATAGATGAGTAAGGATCGATTAGATACATCACAGGAACAACGCTAATACGTGTTGTTTCGTTTAAAACTATTTCCAGCTTCTGCTGCGTCCGAGAACTTCGTATCTCACGTCAGGGTTACTGGAGTCCATCCAAACGTCAAATAACATGATAGATAAGTAAGGATTGATTAGATACATCACAGGAACAACGCTAATGCGTGTTGTTTCGTTTAAAAAACTATTTCCAGCTTCTGCTGCGTCCGAGAACATCGTATCTCACGTCAGGTTTACTGGAGTCCATCCAAAAGTCAAATAACATGATAGATAAGTAAGGATCGATTAGATACATCACAGATACAACGCTAATGCGTGTTGTTTCGTTTAAAACTATTTCCAGCTTCTGCTGCGTCCGAAAACGTCGTATCTCACATCAGAGCTACTGCAGTCCATCGAAACGCCAAATAACATGATATATGAATAAGGATCGATTAGATACAGCACAGGAACAACGCTAGTACGTGTTGTTTCGTTTAAAACTATTTCCAGCTCCTGCTGCGTCCAAAAACTTTGTATCTCACATCAGACTTACTGGAGTCCATCCAAACGTCAAATAACATGTTAGATAAGTAAGGATCGTTTAGATACATCACAGGAACAACGCTAATAGGTGTTGTTTCGTTCAAAACTATTTCCAGCTTCTGCTGCGTCCGAAATCTTTGTATCTCTCATCAGAGTTGCTGGAGTCCATCCAAACGTCAAATAACATGATAGATGAGTAAGGATCGATTAGATACATCACAGGAACAACGCTAATACGTGTTGTTTCGTTTAAAACTATTTCCAGCTTCTGCTGCGTCCGAGAACTTCGTATCTCACGTCAGGGTTACTGGAGTCCATCCAAACGTCAAATAACATGATAGATAAGTAAGGATTGATTAGATACATCACAGGAACAACGCTAATGCGCATTGTTTCGTTTAAAAAACTATTTCCAGCTTCTGCTGCGTCCGAGAACATCATATCTCACGTCAGGTTTACTGGAGTCCATCCAAACGTCAAATAACATGATAGATAAGTAAGGATCGATTAGATACATCACAGGTACAACACTAATGCGTGTTGTTTCGTTTAAAACTATTTCCAGCTTCTGCTGCGTCCGAAAACGTCGTATCTCACATCAGAGCTACTGCAGTCCATCGAAACGCCAAATAACATGATATATGAGTAAGGATCGATTAGATACAGCACAGGAACAACTCTAGTACGTGTTGTTTCGTTTAAAACTATTTCCAGCTCCTGCTGCGTCCAAAAACTTTGTATCTCACATCAGACTTACTGGAGTCCATCCAAACGTCAAATAACATGATAGATAAGTAAGGATCGATTAGATACAGCACAGGAACAACGCTAATACGTGTTGTTTCGTTCAAAACTATTTCCAGCTTCTGCTGCGTCCGATAAATTTGTATCTCACATCAGAGTTACTGGAGTCCGTCCAAACGTCAAATAACATGATAGATGAGTAAGGATCGATTATGTACATCACAGGAATAACGCTAATATGTGTTGTTTCGTTGAAAACTATTTCCAGCTGCTGCTGCGTCCGAAAACGTCGTATATCACATCAGAGTTACTGAAGCCCATCGAAACGCCAAATAACATGATAGATGAGTAAGGATCGATTTGATACTACACAGGAACAACGCTAATGCGTGTTGTTTCGTTTAAAACTATTTCCAGCTTCTGCTGCGTCCGAGAACATCGTATCTCACGTCAGGGTTACTGGAGTCCATCCAAACGTCAAATAACATGATAGATAAGTAAGGATCGATTAGATACATCACAGGAACAACGCTAATGCGTGTTGTTTCGTTTAAAACTATTTCCAGCTTCTGCTGCGTCCGAAAACGTCGTATCTCACATCAGAGCTACTGGAGTCCATCGAAACGCCAAATAACATGATATATGACTAAGGATCCATTAGAATAGATGAGCAAGGATCTATTACATACATCACAGGAACAACGCTAATGCGTGTTGTTTCGTTTAAAAAACTATTTCCAGCTTCTGCTGCGTCCGAGAACATCGTATCTCACGTCAGGTTTACTGGAGTCCATCCAAACGTCAAATAACATGATAGATAAGTAAGGATCGATTAGATACATCACAGGTACAACGCTAATGCGTGTTGTTTCGTTTAAAACTATTTCCAGCTTCTGCTGCGTCCGAAAACGTCGTATCTCACATCAGAGCTACTGCAGTCCATCGAAACGCCAAATAACATTATATATGAGTAAGGATCGATTAGATACAGCACAGGAACAACGCTAGTACGTGTTGTTTCGTTTAAAACTATTTCCAGCTCCTGCTGCGTCCAAAAACTTTGTATCTCACATCAGACTTACTGGAGTCCATCCAAACGTCAAATAACATGTTAGATAAGTAAGGATCGTTTAGATACATCACAGGAACAACGCTAATACGTGTTGTTTCGTTCAAAACTATTTCCAGCTTCTGCTGCGTCCGAAAATTTCGTATCTCACATTAGAGTTACTGGAGTCCATCCAAACGTCAAATAACATGATAGATAAGTAAGGATCGATTAGATACAGCACAGGAACAACGCTAATACGTGTTGTTTCGTTCAAAACTATTTCCAGCTTCTGCTGCGTCCGATAAATTTGTATCTCACATCAGAGTTACTGGAGTCCGTCCAAACGTCAAATAACATGATAGATGAGTAAGGATCGATTATGTACATCACAGGAATAAAGCTAATATGTGTTGTTTCGTTTAAAACTATTTCCAGCTGCTGCTGCGTCCGAAAACGTCGTATATCACATCAGAGTTACTGAAGTCCATCGAAACGCCAAATAACATGATAGATGAGTAAGGATCGATTTGATACTACACAGGAACAACGCTAATGCGTGTTGTTTCGTTTAAAACTATTTCCAGCTTCTGCTGCGTCCGAGAACATCGTATCTCACGTCAGGGTTACTGGAGTCCATCCAAACGTCAAATAACATGATAGATAAGTAAGGATCGATTAGATACATCACAGGAACAACGCTAATGCGTGTTGTTTCGTTTAAAATTATTTCCAGCTTCTGCTGCGTCCGAAAACGTCGGTATCTCACATCAGAGCTACTGGAGTCCATCGAAACGCCAAATAACATGATATATGAGTAAGGATCCATTAGAATAGATGAGTAAGGATCGATTAGATACATCACAGGAACAACGCTAATACGTGTTGTTTCGTTTAAAACTATTTCCAGCTTCTGCTGCGTCCGAGAACTTCGTATCTCACGTCAGGGATATTGGAGTCCATCCAAACGTCAAATAACATGATAGATGAGTAAGGATCGATTAGATACATCACAGGAACAACGCTAATACGTGTTGTTTCGTTTAAAACTATTTCCAGCTTCTGCTGCGTCCGAGAACATCGTATCTCACGTCAGGGTTACTGGAGTCCATCCAAACGTCAAATAACATGATAGATGAGTAAGGATCGATTAGATACATCACAGGAACAACGCTAATACGTGTTGTTTCATTTAAAACTATTTCCAGCTCCTGCTGCGTCCCAAAACTTTGTATCTCACATCAGACTTACTGCAGTCCATCCAAACGTCAAATAACATGTTAGATAAGTAAGGATCGTTTAGATACATCACAGGAACAACGCTAATACGTGTTGTTTAGTTCAAAACTATTTCCAGCTTCTGCTGCGTCCGAAATCTTTGTATCTCCCATCAGAGTTACTGGAGTCCATCCAAACGTCAAATAACATGATAGATGAGTAAGGATCGATTAGATACTCCATCCAAACTTCAAATAACATGTTAGATAAGTAAGGATCGTTTAGATACATCACAGGAACAACGCTAATACGTGTTGTTTCGTTCAAAACTATTTCCAGCTTCTGCTGCGTCCGAAATCTTTGTATCTCTCATCAGAGTTACTGGAGTCCATCCAAACGTCAAATAACATAATAGATGAGTATGGATCGATTAGATACATCACAGGAACAACGCTAATACGTGTTGTATCGTTTAAAACTATTTCCAGCTTCTGCTGCGTCCGAAAACGTCGTATCTCACATCAGAGATACTGGAGTCCATCGAAACGTCAAATAACATGATAGATAAGTAAGGATCGATTAGATACATCACAGGAACAACGCTAATACGTGTTGTTTCGTTCAAAACTATTTCCAGCTTCTGCTGCGTCCGAAAATTTCGTATCTCACATTAGAGTTACTGGAGTCCATCCAAACGTCAAATAACATGATAGATAAGTAAGGATCGATTAGATACAGCACAGGAACAACGCTAATACGTGTTGTTTCGTTCAGAACTATTTCCAGCTTCTGCTGCGTCCGATAAATTTGTATCTCACATCAGAGTTACTGGAGTCCGTCCAAACGTCAAATAACATGATAGATGAGTAAGGATCGATTATGTACATCACAGGAATAAAGCTAATATGTGTTGTTTCGTTTAAAACTATTTCCAGCTGCTGCTGCGTCCGAAAACGTCGTATATCACATCAGAGTTACTGAAGTCCATCGAAACGCCAAATAACATGATAGATGAGTAAGGATCGATTTGATACTACACAGGAACAACGCTAATGCGTGTTGTTTCGTTTAAAACTATTTCCAGCTTCTGCTGCGTCCGAGAACATCGTATCTCACGTCAGGGTTACTGGAGTCCATCCAAACGTCAAATAACATGATAGATAAGTAAGGATCGATTAGATACATCACAGGAACAACGCTAATGCGTGTTGTTTCGTTTAAAACTATTTCCAGCTTCTGCTGCGTCCGAAAACGTCGTATCTCACATCAGAGCTACTGGAGTCCATCGAAACGCCAAATAACATGATATATGAGTAAGGATCCATTAGAATAGATGAGTAAGGATCGATTAGATACATCACAGGAACAACGCTAATACGTGTTGTTTCGTTTAAAACTATTTCCAGCTTCTGCTGCGTCCGAGAACTTCGTATCTCACGTCAGGGATATTGGAGTCCATCCAAACGTCAAATAACATGATAGATGAGTAAGGATCGATTAGATACATCACAGGAACAACGCTAATACGTGTTGTTTCGTTTAAAACTATTTCCAGCTTCTGCTGCGTCCGAGAACATCGTATCTCACGTCAGGGTTACTGGAGTCCATCCAAAGGTCAAATAACATGATAGATGAGTAAGGATCGATTAGATACATCACAGGAACAACGCTAATACGTGTTGTTTCATTTAAAACTATTTCCAGCTCCTGCTGCGTCCCAAAACTTTGTATCTCACATCAGACTTACTGCAGTCCATCCAAACGTCAAATAACATGTTAGATAAGTAAGGATCGTTTAGATACATCACAGGAACAACGCTAATACGTGTTGTTTAGTTCAAAACTATTTCCAGCTTCTGCTGCGTCCGAAATCTTTGTATCTCCCATCAGAGTTACTGGAGTCCATCCAAACGTCAAATAACATGATAGATGAGTAAGGATCGATTAGATACTCCATCCAAACTTCAAATAACATGTTAGATAAGTAAGGATCGTTTAGATACATCACAGGAACAACGCTAATACGTGTTGTTTCGTTCAAAACTATTTCCAGCTTCTGCTGCGTCCGAAATCTTTGTATCTCTCATCAGAGTTACTGGAGTCCATCCAAACGTCAAATAACATAATAGATGAGTATGGATCGATTAGATACATCACAGGAACAACGCTAATACGTGTTGTATCGTTTAAAACTATTTCCAGCTTCTGCTGCGTCCGAAAACGTCGTATCTCACATCAGAGATACTGGAGTCCATCGAAACGTCAAATAACATGATAGATAAGTAAGGATCGATTAGATACATCACAGGAACAACGCTAATACGTGTTGTTTCGTTCAAAACTATTTCCAGCTTCTGCTGCGTCCGAAAATTTCGTATCTCACATTAGAGTTACTGGAGTCCATCCAAACGTCAAATAACATGATAGATAAGTAAGGATCGATTAGATACAGCACAGGAACAACGCTAATACGTGTTGTTTCGTTCAAAACTATTTCCAGCTTCTGCTGCGTCCGATAAATTTGTATCTCACATCAGAGTTACTGGAGTCCGTCCAAACGTCAAATAACATGATAGATGAGTAAGGATCGATTATGTACATCACAGGAATAAAGCTAATATGTGTTGTTTCGTTTAAAACTATTTCCAGCTGCTGCTGCGTCCGAAAACGTCGTATATCACATCAGAGTTACTGAAGTCCATCGAAACGCCAAATAACATGATAGATGAGTAAGGATCGATTTGATACTACACAGGAACAACGCTAATGCGTGTTGTTTCGTTTAAAACTATTTCCAGCTTCTGCTGCGTCCGAGAACATCGTATCTCACGTCAGGGTTACTGGAGTCCATCCAAACGTCAAATAACATGATAGATAAGTAAGGATCGATTAGATACATCACAGGAACAACGCTAATGCGTGTTGTTTCGTTTAAAACTATTTCCAGCTTCTGCTGCGTCCGAAAACGTCGTATCTCACATCAGAGCTACTGGAGTCCATCGAAACGCCAAATAACATGATATATGAGTAAGGATCCATTAGAATAGATGAGTAAGGATCGATTAGATACATCACAGGAACAACGCTAATACGTGTTGTTTCGTTTAAAACTATTTCCAGCTTCTGCTGCGTCCGAGAACTTCGTATCTCACGTCAGGGATATTGGAGTCCATCCAAACGTCAAATAACATGATAGATGAGTAAGGATCGATTAGATACATCACAGGAACAACGCTAATACGTGTTGTTTCGTTTAAAACTATTTCCAGCTTCTGCTGCGTCCGAGAACATCGTATCTCACGTCAGGGTTACTGGAGTCCATCCAAAGGTCAAATAACATGATAGATGAGTAAGGATCGATTAGATACATCACAGGAACAACGCTAATACGTGTTGTTTCATTTAAAACTATTTCCAGCTCCTGCTGCGTCCCAAAACTTTGTATCTCACATCAGACTTACTGCAGTCCATCCAAACGTCAAATAACATGTTAGATAAGTAAGGATCGTTTAGATACATCACAGGAACAACGCTAATACGTGTTGTTTAGTTCAAAACTATTTCCAGCTTCTGCTGCGTCCGAAATCTTTGTATCTCCCATCAGAGTTACTGGAGTCCATCCAAACGTCAAATAACATGATAGATGAGTAAGGATCGATTAGATACTCCATCCAAACTTCAAATAACATGTTAGATAAGTAAGGATCGTTTAGATACATCACAGGAACAACGCTAATACGTGTTGTTTCGTTCAAAACTATTTCCAGCTTCTGCTGCGTCCGAAATCTTTGTATCTCTCATCAGAGTTACTGGAGTCCATCCAAACGTCAAATAACATAATAGATGAGTATGGATCGATTAGATACATCACAGGAACAACGCTAATACGTGTTGTATCGTTTAAAACTATTTCCAGCTTCTGCTGCGTCCGAAAACGTCGTATCTCACATCAGAGATACTGGAGTCCATCGAAACGTCAAATAACATGATAGATAAGTAAGGATCGATTAGATACAGCACAGGAACAACGCTAATACGTGTTGTTTCGTTCAAAACTATTTCTAGCTTCTGCTGCGTCCGATAACTCTGTATCTCACATCAGAGTTACTGGAGTCCGTCCAAACGTCAAATAACATGATAGATGAGTAAGGATCGATTACATACATCACAGGAACAACGCTAATACGTGTTGTTTCGTTTAAAACTACTTCCAGCTTCTGCTGCGCCCGAAAACGTCGTATCTCACATCAGAGTTACTGGAGTCCATCGAAACGCCAAATAACATGATATATGAGTAAGGATCGATTAGATACAGCACAGGAACAACGCTAATACGTGTTGTTTCGTTTAAAATTATTTCCAGCTCCTGCTGCGTCCAAGAACTTTGTATCTCACATCAGACATACTGGAGTCCATCCAAACGTCAAATAACATGTTAGATAAGTAAGGATCGTTTAGATACATCACAGGAACAACGCTAATACGTGTTGTTTCGTTCAAAACTATTTCCAGCTTCTACTGCGTCCGAGAACTTTGTATCTCTCATCAGAGTTACTGGAGTCCGTCCAAACGTCAAAAAACATGTTAGATAAGTAAGGATCGATTAGATACATCACAGGAACAACGCTAATACGTGTTGTTTCATTTAAAACTATTTCCAGCTTCAGCTGCGTCCGAGAACTTCGTATCTTACATCAAAGTTACTGGAGTCCATCGAAACGCCAAATAACATGATAGATGAGTAAGGATCGATTAGATACATCACAGGAACAACGCTAATGCGTGTTGTTTCGTTTAAAACTATTTCCAGCTTCTGCTGCGTCCGAAAACGTCGTATCTCACATCAGAGCTACTGGAGTCCATCGAAACGCCAAGTAACATGATGTATGAGTAAGGATCGATTAGATACAGCACAGGCACAATGCTAATACGTGTTGTTTCGTTTAAAACTATTTCCAGCTCTATCGAAACGCCAAATAACATGATAAATGAGTAAGGATCGATTAGATACATCACAGGAACAACGCTAATGCGTGTTGTTTCGTTTAAAACTATTTCCAGCTTCTGCTGCGTCCGAAAACGTCGTATCTCACATCAGAGCTACTGGAGTCCATCCAAACTTCAAATAACATGTTAGATAAGTAAGGATCGTTTAGATACATCACAGGAACAACGCTAATACGTGTGTGTTTCGTTCAAAACTATTTCCAGCTTCTGCTGCGTCCGAAATCTTTGTATCTCTCATCAGAGTTACTGGAGTCCATCCAAACGTCAAATAACATAATAGATGAGTATGGATCGATTAGATACATCACAGGAACAACGCTAATACGTGTTGTATCGTTTAAAACTATTTCCAGCTTCTGCTGCGTCCGAAAACGTCGTATCTCACATCAGAGATACTGGAGTCCATCGAAACGTCAAATAACATGATAGATAAGTAAGGATCGATTAGATAGAGCACAGGAACAACGCTAATACGTGTTGTTTCGTTCAAAACTATTTCTAGCTTCTGCTGCGTCCGATAACTTTGTATCTCACATCAGAGTTACTGGAGTCCGTCCAAACGTCAAATAACATGATAGATGAGTAAGGATCGATTAGATACATCACAGGAACAACGCTAATATGTGTTGTTTCCTTTAAAACTATTTCCAGCTGCTGCTGCGTCCGAAAACGTCGTATATCACATCAGAGTTACTGGAGTCCATCGAAATGTCAAATAACATGATAGATAAGTAAGGATCGATTAGATACTACACAGGAACAACGCTAATGCGTGTTGCTTCGTTTAAAACTATTTCTAGCTTCAGCTCCGTCCGAGAACTTCGTATCTCACATCTAAGTTACTGGATTCCATCGAAACGCCAAATAACATGATAGATGAGTAAGGATCGATTAGATACATCACAGGAACAACGCTAATGCGTGTTGTTTCGTTTAAAACTGTTTCCAGCTTCTGCTGCCTCAGAAAACGTCGTATCTCACATCAGAGCTACTGGAGTCCATCGAAACGCCAAATAACATGATAGATGAGTAAGGATCGATTAGATACATCACAGGAACAACGCTAATACGTGTTGTTTCATTTAAAACTATTTCCAGCTTCAGCTGCGTCCGAGAACTTCGTATCTCACATCAAAGTTACTGGAGTCCATCGAAATGCCAAATAACATGATAGATGAGTAAGGATCGATTAGATACATCACAGGAACAACGCTAATGCGTGTTGCTTCGTTTAAAACTATTTCCAGCTTCTGCTGCGTCCGAAAACTTCGTATCTCACATCAGAGCTACTGAAGTCCATCGAAACGCCAAATAACATGATAGATGAGTAAGGATCGATTAGATACATCACAGGAACAACGCTAATAGGTGTTGTTTCGTTCAAAACTATTTCCAGCTTCTGCTGCGTCCGAAATCTTTGTATCTCTCATTAGAGTTACTGGAGTCCATCCAAACGTCAAATAACATTATAGATGAGTAAGGATCGATTAGATACATCACAGGAACAACGCTAATACGTGTTGTTTCGTTTAAAACTATTTCCAGCTTCTGCTGCGCCCGAAAACGTCGTATCTCACATCAGAGTTACTGGAGTCCATCGAAACGCCAAATAACATGATATATGAGTAAGGATCGATTAGATACAGCACAGGAACAACGCTAATACGTGTTGTTTCGTTTAAAACTATTTCCAGCTCCTGCTGCGTCCAAGAACTTTGTATCTCACATCAGACTTACTGGAGTCCATCCAAACGTCAAATAACATGTTAGATAAGTAAGGATCGTTTAGATACATCACAGGAACAACGCTAATACGTGTTGTTTCGTTCAAAACTATTTCCAGCTTCTACTGCGTCCGAGAACTTTGTATCTCTCATCAGAGTTACTGGAGTCCGTCCAAACGTCAAATAACATGATAGATGAGTAAGGATCGATTAGATACATCACAGGAACAACGCTAATACGTGTTGTTTCATTTAAAACTATTTCCAGCTTCAGCTGCGTCCGAGAACTTCGTATCTTACATCAAAGTTACTGGAGTCCATCGAAACGCCAAATAACATGATAGATGAGTAAGGATCGATTAGATACATCACAGGAACAACGCTAATGCGTGTTGTTTCGTTTAAAACTATTTCCAGCTTCTGCTGCGTCCGAAAACGTCGTATCTCCCATCAGAGCTACTGGAGTCCATCGAAACGCCAAGTAACATGATGTATGAGTAAGGATCGATTAGATACAGCACAGGCACAACGCTAATACGTGTTGTTTCGTTTAAAACTATTTCCAGCTCTATCGAAACGCCAAATAACATGATAGATGAGTAAGGATCGATTAGATACATCACAGGAACAACGCTAATGCGTGTTGTTTCGTTTAAAACTATTTCCAGCTTCTGCTGCGTCCGAAAACGTCGTATCTCACATCAGAGCTACTGGAGTCCATCGAAACGCCAAATAACATGATAGATGAGTAAGGATCGATTAGATACATCACAGGAACAACGCTAATGCGTGTTGTTTCGTTTAAAACTATTTCCAGCTTCTGCTGCGTCCGAAAACGTCGTATCTCACATCAGAGCTACTGGAGTCTATCGAAACGCCAAATAACATTATAGATGAGTAAGGATCGATTAGATACATCACAGGAACATCGCTAATGTGTGTTGTTTCGTTTAAAACTATTTCCAGTTTCTGCTGCGTCCGAAAACGTCGTATCTCACATCAGAGTTACTGGAGTCCATCGAAACGTCAAATAACATGATAGATAAGTAAGGATCGATTAGATACAGCACAGGAACAACGCTAATACGTGTTGTTTCGTTTAAAACTATTTCCAGCTCCTGCTGCGTCCCAAAACTTTGTATCTCACATCAGACTTACTGGAGTCCATCCAAACTTCAAATAACATGTTAGATAAGTAAGGATCGTTTAGATACATCACAGGAACAACGCTAATACGTGTGTGTTTCGTTCAAAACTATTTCCAGCTTCTGCTGCGTCCGAAATCTTTGTATCTCTCATCAGAGTTACTGGAGTCCATCCAAACGTCAAATAACATAATAGATGAGTATGGATCGATTAGATACATCACAGGAACAACGCTAATACGTGTTGTATCGTTTAAAACTATTTCCAGCTTCTGCTGCGTCCGAAAACGTCGTATCTCACATCAGAGATACTGGAGTCCATCGAAACGTCAAATAACATGATAGATAAGTAAGGATCGATTAGATACAGCACAGGAACAACGCTAATACGTGTTGTTTCGTTCAAAACTATTTCTAGCTTCTGCTGCGTCCGATAACTTTGTATCTCACATCAGAGTTACTGGAGTCCGTCCAAACGTCAAATAACATGATAGATGAGTAAGGATCGATTAGATACATCACAGGAACAACGCTAATATGTGTTGTTTCGTTTAAAACTATTTCCAGCTGCTGCTGCGTCCGAAAACGTCGTATATCACATCAGAGTTACTGGAGTTCATCGAAATGTCAAATAACATGATAGATAAGTAAGGATCGATTAGATACTACACAGGAACAACGCTAATGCGTGTTGTTTCGTTTAAAACTATTTCTAGCTTCAGCTCCGTCCGAGAACTTCGTATCTCACATCTAAGTTACTGGATTCCATCGAAACGCCAAATAACATGATAGATGAGTAAGGATCGATTAGATACATCACAGGAACAACGCTAATGCGTGTTGTTTCGTTTAAAACTGTTTCCAGCTTCTGCTGCCTCAGAAAACGTCGGATCTCACATCAGAGCTACTGGAGTCCATCGAAACGCCAAATAACATGATAGATGAGTAAGGATCGATTAGATACATCACAGGAACAACGCTAATACGTGTTGTTTCATTTAAAACTATTTCCAGCTTCAGCTGCGTCCGAGGACTTCGTATCTCACATCAAAGTTACTGGAGTCCATCGAAATGCCAAATAACATGATAGATGAGTAAGGATCGATTAGATATATCACAGGAACAACGCTAATGCATGTTGCTTCGTTTAAAACTATTTCCAGCTTCTGCTGCGTCCGAAAACTTCGTATCTCACATCAGAGCTACTGAAGTCCATCGAAACGCCAAATAACATGATAGATGAGTAAGGATCGATTAGATACATCACAGGAACAACGCTAATACGTGTTGTTTCATTCAAAACTATTTCCAGCTTCAGCTGCGTCCGAGAACTTCGTATCTCACATCAAAGTTACTGGAGTCCATCGAAATGCCAAATAACATAATAGATGAGTAAGGATCGATTAGATACATCACAGGAACAACGCTAATGCGTGTTGTTTCGTTTAAAACTATTTCCAGCTTCTGCTGCGTCCGAAAACGTCGTATCTCACATCAGAGCTACTGGAGTCCATCGAAACGCCAAATAACATGATAGATGAGTAAGGATCGATTAGATACATCACAGGAACAACGCTAATACGTGTTGTTTCATTTAAAACTATTTCCAGCTTCAGCTGCGTCCGAGAACTTCGTATCTCACATCAAAGTTACTGGAGTCCATCGAAACGCCAAATAACATGATAGATAAGTAATAATCGTTTAGATACATCACAGGAACACAATAATACGTGTTGTTTCGTTTAAAACTATTTCCAGTTCCTGCTGCGTCCAAAAACTTTGTATCTCACATCAGACTTACTGGAGTCCATCCAAACGTCAAATAACATGTTAGATAAGTAAGGATCGTTTAGATACATCACAGGAACAACGCTAATACGTGTTCTTTCGTTCAAAACTATTTCCAGCTTCTACTGCGTCCGAGAACTTTGTATCTCTCATCAGAGTTACTGGAGTCCGTCCAAACGTCAAATAACATGATAGATGAGTAAGGATCGATTAGATACATCACAGGAACAACGCTAATACGTGTTGTTTCATTTAAAACTATTTCCAGCTTCAGCTGCGTCCGAGAACTTCGTATCTCACATCAAAGTTACTGGAGTCCATCGAAACGCCAAATAACATGATAGATGAGTAAGGATCGATTAGATACATCACAGGAACAACGCCAATGCGTGTTGTTTCGTTTAAAACTATTTCCAGCTTCTGCTGCGTCCGAGAACATCGTATCTCACGTCAGGGTTACTGGAGTCCATCGAAACGTCAAATAACATGATAGATAAGTAAGGATCGTTAGATACATCACAGGAACAACGCTAATACGTGTTGTTTCGTTCAAAACTATTTCCAGCTTCTGCTGCGTCCGAAATCTTTGTATCTTACATCAGAGCTACTGGAGTCCATCCAAACGTCAAATAACATGTTAGATAAGTAAGGATCGTTTAGATACATCACAGGAACAACGCTAATAGGTGTCGTTTCGTTCAAAACTATTTCCAGCTTCTGCTGCGTCCGAAATCTTTGTATCTCTCATCAGAGTTACTGGAGTCCATCCAAACGTCAAATAACATGATAGATGAGTAAGGATCGATTAGATACATCACAGGAACATCGCTAATGCGTGTTGTTTCGTTTAAAACTATTTCCAGCTTCTGCTGCGTCCGAAAACTTCGTATCTCACATCAGAGTTACTGGAGTCCATCGAAACGTCAAATAATATGATAGATAAGTAAGGATCGATTAGATACAGCACAGGAACAACGCTAATACGTGTTGTTTCGTTTAAAACTATTTCCAGCTTCAGCTGCGTCCGAGAACTTCGTATCTCACATCAAAGTTACTGGAGTCCATCGAAACGCCAAATAACATAATAGATGAGTAAGGATCGATTAGATACATCACAGGAACAACGCTAATGCGTGTTGTTTCGTTTAAAACTATTTCCAGCTTCTGCTGCGCCCGAAAACGTCGTATCTCACATCAGAGCTACTGGAGTCCATCGAAACGCCAAATAACATGATAGATGAGTAAGGATCGATTAGATACATCACAGGAAGAACGCTAATGCGTGTTGTTTCGTTTAAAACTATTTCCAGCTTCTGCTGCGTCCGAAAGCGTCGTATCTCACATCAGAGCTACTGGAGTCCATCGAAACGCCAAATAACATGATAGATGAGTAAGGATCGATTAGATACATCACAGGAACAACGCTAATACGTGTTGTTTCATTTAAAACTATTTCCAGCTTCAGCTGCGTCCGAGAACTTCGTATCTCACATCAAAGTTACTGGAGCCCATCGAAATGCCATATAACATAATAGATGAGTAAGGATCGATTAGGTACATCACAGGAACAACGCTAATGCGTGTTGCTTCGTTTAAAACTATTTCCAGCTTCTGCTGCGTCCGAAAACGTCGTATCTCACATCAGAGCTACTGGAGTATATAGAAACGCCAAGTAACATGATATATGAGTAAGGATCGATTAGATACAGCACAGGAACAACGCTAATACGTGTTGTTTCGTTTAAAACTATTTCCAGTTCCTGCTGCGTCCAAAAACTTTGTATCTCACATCAGACTTACTGGAGTTCATCCAAACGTCAAATAACATGTTAGATAAGTAAGGATCGTTTAGATACATCACAGGAACGACGCTAATACGTGTTCTTTCGTTCAAAACTATTTCCAGCTTCTACTGCGTCCGAGAACTTTGTATCTCTCATCAGAGTTACTGGAGTCCGTCCAAACGTCAAATAACATGATAGATGAGTAAGTATCGATTAGATACATCACAGGAACAACGCTAATACGTGTTGTTTCATTTAAAACTATTTCCAGCTTCAGCTGCGTCCGAGAACTTCGTATCTCACATCAAAGTTACTGGAGTCCATCGAAACGCCAAATAACATGATAGATGAGTAAGGATCGATTAGATACATCACAGGAACAACGCTAATGCGTGTTGTTTCGTTTAAAACTATTTCCAGCTTCTGCTGCGTCCGAGAACATCGTATCTCACGTCAGGGTTACTGGAGTCCATCGAAACGTCAAATAACATGATAGATAAGTAAGGATCGTTTAGATACATCACAGGAACAACGCTAATACGTGTTGTTTCGTTCAAAACTATTTCCAGCTTCTGCTGCGTCCGAAATCTTTGTATCTTACATCAGAGCTACTGGAGTCCATCCAAACGTCAAATAACATGTTAGATAAGTAAGGATCGTTTAGATACATCACAGGAACAACGCTAATATGTGTCGTTTCGTTCAAAACTATTTCCAGCTTCTGCTGCGTCCGAAATCTTTGTATCTCTCATCAGAGTTACTGGAGTCCATCCAAACGTCAAATAACATGATAGATGAGTAAGGATCGATTAGATACATCACAGGAACATCGCTAATGCGTGTTGTTTCGTTTAAAACTATTTCCAGCTTCTGCTGCGTCCGAAAACTTCGTATCTCACATCAGAGTTACTGGAGTCCATCGAAACGTCAAATAATATGATAGATAAGTAAGGATCGATTAGATACAGCACAGGAACAACGCTAATACGTGTTGTTTCGTTTAAAACTATTTCCAGCTTCAGCTGCGTCCGAGAACTTCGTATCTCACATCAAAGTTACTGGAGTCCATCGAAACGCCAAATAACATAATAGATGAGTAAGGATCGATTAGATACATCACAGGAACAACGCTAATGCGTGTTGTTTCGTTTAAAACTATTTCCAGCTTCTGCTGCGTCCGAAAACGTCGTATCTCACATCAGAGCTACTGGAGTCCATCGAAACGCCAAATAACATGATAGATGAGTAAGGATCGATTAGATACATCACAGGAAGAACGCTAATGCGTGTTGTTTCGTTTAAAACTATTTCCAGCTTCTGCTGCGTCCGAAAACGTCGTATCTCACATCAGAGCTACTGGAGTCCATCCAAACGTCAAATAACATGTTAGATAAGTAAGGATCGTTTAGATACATCACAGGAACAACGCTAATATGTGTCGTTTCGTTCAAAACTATTTCCAGCTTCTGCTGCGTCCGAAATCTTTGTATCTTACATCAGAGCTACTGGAGTCCATCCAAACGTCAAATAACATGTTAGATAAGTAAGGATCGTTTAGATACATCACAGGAACAACGCTAATATGTGTCGTTTCGTTCAAAACTATTTCCAGCTTCTGCTGCGTCCGAAATCTTTGTATCTCTCATCAGAGTTACTGGAGCCCATCCAAACGTCAAATAACATGATAGATGAGTAAGGATCGATTAGATACATCACAGGAACATCGCTAATGCGTGTTGTTTCGTTTAAAACTATTTCCAGCTTCTGCTGCGTCCGAAAACTTCGTATCTCACATCAGAGTTACTGGAGTCCATCGAAACGTCAAATAATATGATAGATAAGTAAGGATCGATTAGATACAGCACAGGAACAACGCTAATACGTGTTGTTTCGTTTAAAACTATTTCCAGCTTCAGCTGCGTCCGAGAACTTCGTATCTCACATCAAAGTTACTGGAGTCCATCGAAACGCCAAATAACATAATAGATGAGTAAGGATCGATTAGATACATCACAGGGACAACGCTAATGCGTGTTGTTTCGTTTAAAACTATTTCCTGCTTCTGCTGCGTCCGAAAACGTCGTATCTCACATCAGAGCTACTGGAGTCCATCGAAACGCCAAATAACATGATAGATGAGTAAGGATCGATTAGATACATCACAGGAAGAACGCTAATGCGTGTTGTTTCATTTAAAACTATTTCCAGCTTCAGCTGCGTCCGAGAACTTCGTATCTAATATCAAAGTTACTGGAGTCCATCGAAACGCCAAATAACATGATAGATGAGTAAGGATAGATTAGATACATCACAGGAACAACGCTAATACGTGTTGTTTCATTTAAAATTATTTCCAGCTTCAGCTGCGTCCGAGAACTTCGTATCTCACATCAAAGTTACTGGAGTCTATCGAAACGCCAAATAACATTATAGATGAGTAAGGATCGATTAGATACATCACAGGAACAACGCTAATACGTGTTGTTTCGTTCAAAACTAATTCCAGCTTCTGCTGCGTCCAAAAACTTTGTATCTCACATCAGAGTTACTGGAGTCCATCCAAACGTAAAATAACATGATAGATGAGTAAGGATCGATTAGATACATCACAGGAACATCGCTAATGTGTGTTGATTCGTTTAAAACTATTTCCAGTTTCTGCTGCGTCCGAAAACGTCGTATCTCACATCAGAGCTACTGGAGTCCGTCGAAACGCCAAATAACATGATAGATGAGTAAGGATCGATTAGATACAGCACAGGAACAACGCTAATGCGTGTTGTTTCGTTTAAAACTATTTCCAGCTTCTGCTGCGTCCGAGAACGTCGTATCTCACATCAGAGCTACTGGAGTCCATCGAAATGCCAAATAACATGATAGATGAGTAAGGATCGATTAGATACATCACAGGAACAACGCTAATACGTGTTGTTTCATTTAAAATTATTTCCAGCTTCAGCTGCGTCCGAGAACTTCGTATCTCACATCAAAGTTACTGGAGTCTATCGAAACGCCAAATAACATTATAGATGAGTAAGGATCGATTAGATACATCACAGGAACAACGCTAATACGTGTTGTTTCATTTAAAATTATTTCCAGCTTCAGCTGCGTCCGAGAACTTCGTATCTCACATCAAAGTTACTGGGGTCTATCGAAACGCCAAATAACATTATAGATGAGTAAGGATCGATTAGATACATCACAGGAACAACGCTAATACGTGTTGTTTCGTTCAAAACTATTTCCAGCTTCTGCTGCGTCCAAAAACTTTGTATCTCACATCAGAGTTACTGGAGTCCATCCAAACGTAAAATAACATGATAGATGAGTAAGGATCGATTAGATACATCACAGGAACATCGCTAATGTGTGTTGATTCGTTTAAAACTATTTCCAGTTTCTGCTGCGTCCGAAAACGTCGTATCTCACATCAGAGTTACTGGAGTCCATCGAAACGCCAAATAACATGATAGATAAGTAAGGATCGATTAGATACAGCACAGGAAGAACGCTAATACGTGTTGTTTCGTTTAAAACTATTTCCAGCTCCTGCTGCGTCCCAAAACTTTGTATCTCACATCAGACTTACTGGAGTCCATCCAAACTTCAAATAACATGTTAGATAAGTAAGGATCGTTTAGATACATCACAGGAACAACGCTAATACGTGTTGTTTCGTTCAAAACTATTTCCAGCTTCTGCTGCGTCCGAAATCTTTGTATCTCTCATCAGAGTTACTGGAGTCCATCCAAACGTCAAATAACATAATAGATGAGTATGGATCGATTAGATACATCACAGGAACAACGCTAATACGTGTTGTATCGTTTAAAACTATTTCCAGCTTCTGCTGCGTCCGAAAACGTCGTATCTCACATCAGAGCTACTGGAGTCCGTCCAAACGTCAAATAACATGATAGATGAGTAAGGATCGATTAGACACAGCACAGGAACAACGCTAATACGTGTTGTTTCGTTTAAAACTATTTCTAGCTTCTACTGCTTCCGAGAACTTTGAATCTCTCATCAGAGTTACTGGAGTCCGTCCAAACGTCAAATAACATGATAGATGAGTAATGATCGATTAGATACATCACAGGAACAACGCTAATACGTGTTGTTTCGTTTAAAACTATTTCTAGCTTCAGCTGCGTCCGAGAACTTCGTATCTAACATCTAAGTTACTGGAGTCCATCGAAACGCCAAATAACATGATAGATGAGTAAGGATCGATTAGATACATCACAGGAACAACGCTAATGCGTGTTGTTTCGTTTAAAACTATTTCCAGCTTCTGCTGCGTCCGAGAACATCGTATCTCACGTCAGGGTTACTGGAGTCCATCCAAACGTCAAATAACATGATAGATAAGTAAGGATCGATTAGATACAGCACAGGAACAACGCTAATACGTGTTGTTTCGTTTAAAACTATTTCCAGTTCCTGCTGCGTCCAAAAACTTTGTATCTCACATCAGACTTACTGGAGTCCATCCAAACGTCAAATAACATGTTAGATAAGTAAGGATCGTTTAGATACATCACAGGAACAACGCTAATACGTGTTGTTTCGTTCAAAACTATTTCTAGCTTCTACTGCGTCCGAGAACTTTGAATCTCTCATTAGAGTTACTGGAGTCCGTCCAAACGTCAAATAACATGATAGATGAGTAATGATCGATTAGATACATCACAGGAACAACGCTAATACGTGTTGTTTCGTTTAAAACTATTTCTAGCTTCAGCTGCGTCCGAGAACTTCGTATCTAACATCTAAGTTACTGGAGTCCATCGAAACGTCAAATAACATGATAGATGAGTAAGGATCGATTAGATACATCACAGGAACAACGCTAATACGTGTTGTTTCCTTTAAAACTATTTCCAGCTTCTGCTGCGTCCGAGAACGTCGTATCTCACATCAGAGCTACTGGAGTCCGTCCAAACGTCAAATAACATGATAGATGAGTAAGGATCGATTAGATACAGCACAGGAACAACGCTAATACGTGTTGTTTCGTTTAAAACTATTTCCAGCTCCTGCTGCGTCCAAAAACTTTGTATCTCACATCAGAATTACTGGAGTCCATCCAAACGTCAAATAACATGCTAGATAAGTAAGGATCGTTTAGATACATCACAGGAACAACGCTAATACGTGTTGTTTCGTTCAAAACTATTTCCAGCTTCTACTGCGTCCGAGAAATTTGTATCTCTCATCAGAGTTACTGGAGTCCGTCCAAACGTCAAATAACATGATAGATGAGTAAGGATCGATTAGATACATCCCAGGAACAACGCTAATACGTGTTGTTTCGTTTAAAACTATTTCCAGCTTCTGCTGCGTCCGAGAACGTCGTATCTCACATCAGAGCTACTGGAGTCCGTCCAAACGTCAAATAACATGATAGATGAGTAAGGATCGATTAGATACAGCACAGGAACAACGCTAATACGTGTTGTTTCGTTTAAAACTATTTCCAGCTTCTTCTGCGTCCGAGAACTTTGAATCTCTCATCAGAGTTACTGGAGTCCGTCCAAACGTCAAATAACATGATAGATGAGTAAGGATCGATTAGATACATCACAGGAACAACGCTAATACGTGTTGTTTCGTTTAAAACTATTTCTAGCTTCAGCTGCGTCCGAGAACTTCTTATCTCACATCTATGTTACTGGAGTCCATCGAAACGCCAAATAACATGATAGATGAGTAAGGATCGATTAGATACATCACAGGAACAACGCTAATGCGTGTTGTTTCGTTTAAAACTATTTCCAGCTTCTGCTGCGTCCGAGAACATCGTATCTCACGTCAGGGTTACTGGAGTTCATCCAAACGTCAAATAACATGATAGATATGTAAGGATCGATTAGATACAGCACATGAACAACGCTAATACGTGTTGTTTCGTTTAAAACTATTTCCAGTTCCTGCTGCGTCCAAAAAATTTGTATCTCACATCAGACTTACTGGAGTCCATCCAAACGTCAAATAACATGTTAGATAAGTAAGGATCGTTTAGATACATCACAGGAACAACGCTAATACGTGTTGTTTAGTTCAAAACTATTTCCAGCTTCTGCTGCGTCCGAAATCTTTGTATCTCTCATCAGAGTTACTGGAGTCCATCCAAACGTCAAATAACATGATAGATGAGTAAGGATCAATTAGATACATCACAGGAACAACGCTAATACGTGTTGTTTCGTTTGAAACTATTTCCAGCTTCTGCTGCGTCCGAAAACGTCGTATCTCACATCAGAGCTACTGGAGTCCATCGAAACGCCAAATAACATGATATATGAGTAAGGATCGATTAGATACAGCACAGGAACAACGCTAATACGTGTTGTTTCGTTTAAAACTATTTCCAGCTCCTGCTGCGTCCAAAAACTTTGTATCTCACATCAGACTTACTGGAGTCCATCCAAACGTCAAATAACATGTTAGATAAGTAAGGATCGTTTAGATACATCACAGGAACAACGCTAATACGTGTTGTTTCATTCAAAACTATTTCCAGCTTCTACTGCGTCCGAGAACTTTGTATCTCTCATCAGAGTTACTGGAGTCCGTCCAAACGTCAAATAACATGATAGATGAGTAAGGATCGATTAGATACATCACAGGAACAACGCTAATACGTGTTGTTTCATTTAAAACTATTTCCAGCTTCAGCTGCGTCCGAGAACTTCGTATCTCACATCAGAGTTACTGGAGTCCATCGAAACGTCAAATAACATGATAGGTAAGTAAGGATCGATTAGATACAGCACAGGAACAACGCTAATACGTGTTGTTTCGTTTAAAACTATTTCCAGCTCTTGCTGCGTCCAAAAACTTTGTATCTCACATCAGACTTACTGGAGTCCATCCAAACGTTAAATAACATCTTAGATAAGTAAGGATCGTTTAGATACATCACAGGAACAACGCTAATACGTGTTGTTTCGTTCAAAACTATTTCCAGCTTCTGCTGCGTCCGAGAACTTTGTATCTCACATCAGAGTTACTAGAGTCCATCCAAACGTCAAATAACATGATAGATGAGTAAGGATCGTTTAGA
The DNA here is from genome assembly GCA_036172665.1 of Prosopocoilus inquinatus. Lineage (NCBI taxonomy): Eukaryota > Metazoa > Arthropoda > Insecta > Coleoptera > Lucanidae > Prosopocoilus > Prosopocoilus inquinatus. Next base: position 44,277,734 of record CM069871.1, on the reverse strand, counting down.
TACATCACAGGAACATCGCTAATACGTGTTGTTTCGTTTAAAACTATTTCCAGCTTCTGCTGCGTCCGAAAACGTATCTCACATCAGAGTTACTGGAGTCCATCGAAACGTCAAATAACATGTTAGATAAGTAAGGATCGTTTAGATACATCACAGGAACAACGCGAATAGGTGTTGTTTCGTTCAAAACTATTTCCAGCTTCTGCTGCGTCCGAAATCTTTGTATCTCTCATCAGAGTTACTGGAGTCCATCCAAACGTCAAATAACATGATAGATGAGTAAGGATCGATTAGATACATCACAGGAACAACGCTAATACGTGTTGTTTCGTTGAAAACTATTTCCAGCTTCTGCTGCGTCCGAAAACGTCGTATCTCACATCAGAGATACTGGAGTCCATCGAAACGCCAAATAACATGATAGATGAGTAAGGATCGATTAGATACATCACAGGAACAACGCTAATGCGTGTTGTTTCGTTTAAAACTATTTCCAGATTCTGCTGCGGCCGAAAACGTCCGATGTTCTCCAACGCAGAAGAAGCTGGAAATAGTTTTAAACGAAACAACACGCATTAGCGTTGTTCCTGTGATGTATCTAATCGATCCTTACTCATCTATCATGTTATTTGGCGTTTCGATGGACTCCAGTAACTTAGATGTTAGATACGAAGTTCTCGGACGCAGCTGAAGCTAGAAATAGTTTTAAACGAAACAACACGTATTAGCGTTGTTCCTGTGATGTATCTAATCGATCCTTACTCATCTATCATGTTATTTGACGTTTGGACGGACTCCAGTAACTCTGATGAGAGATTCAAAGTTCTCGGACGCAGTAGAAGCTAGAAATAGTTTTAAACGAAACAACACGTATTAGCGTTGTTTCTGTGCTGTATCTAATCGATCCTTACTCATCTATCATGTTATTTGACGTTTGGACGGACTCCAGTAGCTCTGATGTGAGATACGACGTTTTCGGACGCAGCAGAAGCTGGAAATAGTTTTAGACGAAACAAAACGCATTAGCGTTGTTCCTGGGATGTATCTAATCGATCCTTACTCATCTATCATGTTATTTGACGTTTATACGGACTCCAGTAACTCTGATGAGAGATACAAAGTTCTTGGACGCAGTAGAAGCTGGAAATAGTTTTGAACGAAACAACACGTATTAGCGTTGTTCCTGTGATGTATCTAAACGATCCTTACTTATCTAACATGTTATTTGACGTTTGGATGGACTCCAGTAAGTCTGATGTGAGATACAAAGTTTTTGGACGCAGCAGGAGCTGGAAGTAGTTTTAAACGAAACAACACGTATTAGCGTTGTTCCTGTGCTGTATCTAATCGATCCTTACTCATATATCATGTTATTTGGCGTTTCGATGGACTCCAGTAGCTCTGATGTGAGATACGACGTTTTCGGACGCAGCAGAAGCTGGAAATAGTTTTAAACGAAACAACACGCATTAGCGTTGTTCCTGTGATGTATCTAATCGATCCTTACTCATCTATCATGTTATTTGGCGTTTCGATGGACTCCAGTAGCTCTGATGTGAGATACGACGTTTTCGGCCGCAGCAGAATCTGGAAATAGTTTTAAACGAAACAACACGCATTAGCGTTGTTCCTGTGATGTATCTAATCGATCCTTACTCATCTATCATGTTATTTGGCGTTTCGATGGACTCCAGTAACTCTGATGTGAGATACGACGTTTTCGGACGCAGCAGAAGCTGGAAATAGTTTTAAACGAAACAACACGTATTAGCGTTGTTCCTGTGATGTATCTAATCGATCCTTACTCATCTATCATATTATTTGACGTTTGGATGGACTCCGGTAACTCTGATGTGAGATACAAAGATTTCGGACGCAGCAGAAGCTGGAAATAGTTTTGAACGAAACAACACCTATTAGCGTTGTTCCTGTGATGTATCTAAACGATCCTTACTTATCTAACATGTTATTTGACGTTTGGATGGACTCCAGTAACTCTGATGTAAGATACAAAGATTTCGGGCGCAGCAGAAGCTGGAAATAGTTTTGAACGAAACAACACGTATTAGCGTTGTTCCTGTGATGTATCTAAACGATCCTTACTTTTCTATCATGTTATTTGACGTTTCGATGGACTCCAGTAACTCTGATGTGAGATACGACGTTTTCGGACGCAGCAGAAGCTGGAAATAGTTTTAAACGAAACAACACGTATTAGCGATGTTCCTGTGATGTATCTAAACGATCCTTACTCATCTATCATGTTATTTGACGTTTGGATGGACTCCAGTAACTCTGATGTGAGATACAAAGTTCTCGGACGCAGCAGAAGCTGGAAATAGTTTTGAACGAAACAACACGTATTAGCGTTGTTCCTGTGATGTATCTAAACGATCCTTACTTATCTAACATGTTATTTAACGTTTGGATGGACTCCAGTAAGTCTGATGTGAGATACAAAGTTTTTGGACGCAGCAAGAGCTGGAAATAGTTTTAAACGAAACAACACGTATTAGCGTTGTTCCTGTGCTGTATCTAATCGATCCTTACTTATCTATCATGTTATTTGACGTTTCGATGGACTCCAGTAACTCTGATGTGAGATACGAAGTTCTCGGACGCAGCAGAAGCTGGAAATAGTTTTGAACGAAACAACACGTATTAGCGTTGTTCCTGTGATGTATCTAAACGATCCTTACTTATCTAACATGTTATTTAACGTTTGGATGGACTCCAGTAAGTCTGATGTGAGATACAAAGTTTTTGGACGCAGCAAGAGCTGGAAATAGTTTTAAACGAAACAACACGTATTAGCGTTGTTCCTGTGCTGTATCTAATCGATCCTTACTTATCTATCATGTTATTTGACGTTTCGATGGACTCCAGTAACTCTGATGTGAGATAAGAATTTCTCGGACGCAGCTGAATCTGGAAATAGTTTTAAATGAAACAACACGTATTAGCGTTGTTCCTGTGATGTATCTAATCGATCCTTACTCATCTATCATGTTATTTGACGATTGGACGGACTCCAGTAACTCTGATGAGAGATACAAAGTTCTCGGACGCAGTAGAAGCTGGAAATAGTTTTGAACGAAACAACACGTATTAGCGTTGTTCCTGTGATGTATCTAAACGATCCTTACTTATCTAACATGTTATGTGATGTTTGGATGGACTCCAGTAAGTCTGATGTGAGATACACAGTTTTTGGACGCAGCAGGAGCTGGAAATAGTTTTAAACGAAACAACACGTATTAGCGTTGTTCCTGTGCTGTATCTAATCGATCCTTACTCATATATCATGTTATTTGGCGTTTCGATGGACTCCAGTAGCTCTGATGTGAGATACGACGTTTTCGGACGCAGCAGAAGCTGGAAATAGTTTCAAACGAAACAACACGTATTAGCGTTGTTCCTGTGATGTATCTAATTGATCCTTACTCATCTATCATGTTATTTGACGTTTGGATGGACTCCAGTAACTCTGATGAGAGATACAAAGATTTCGGACGCAGCAGAAGCTGGAAATAGTTTTGAACTAAACAACACGTATTAGCGTTGTTCCTGTGATGTATCTAAACGATCCTTACTTATCTAACATGTTATTTGACGTTTGGATGGACTCCAGTAAGTCTGATGTGAGATACAATGTTTTGGGACGCAGCAGGAGCTGGAAATAGTTTTAAACGAAACAACACCTATTAGCGTTGTTCATGTGCTGTATCTAATCGATCCTTACTCATCTATCATGTTATTTGACGTTTGGATGTACTCCAGTAACTCTGATGAGAGATACAAATATTTCGGACGCAGCAGAAGCTGGAAATAGTTTTGAACGAAACAACACGTATTAGCGTTGTTCCTGTGATGTATCTAAACGATCCTTACTTATCTAACATGTTATTTGAAGTTTGGATGGACTCCAGTAACTCTGATTGGAGATACAAAGATTTCGGACGCAGCAGAAGCTGGAAATAGTTTTGAACGAAACAACACGTATTAGCGTTGTTCCTGTGTAGTTTCTAATCGATCCTTACTTATCTATCATGTTATTTGACGTTTCGATGGACTCCAGTATCTCCGATGTGAGATACGACGTTTTCGGACGCAGCAGAAGCTGGAAATAGTTTTCAACGATACAACACGTATTAGCGTTGTTCCTGTGATGTATCTAATCGATCCATACTCATCTATTATGTTATTTGGCGTTTCGATGGAATCCAGTAACTTAGATGTGAGATATGAAGTTCTCGGACGGAGCTGAAGCTAGAAATAGTTTTAAACGAAACAACACGCATTAGCGTTGTTCCTGTGTAGTATCTAAACGATCCTTACTTATCTATCATGTTATTTGACGTTTCGATGGACTCCAGTATCTCTGATGTGAGATACGACGTTTACTGACGCAGCAGAAGCTGGAAATAGTTTTAAACGATACAACACGTATTAGCGTTGTTCCTGTGATGTATCTAATCGATCCTTACTCATCTATCATGTTATTTGGCGTTTCGATGGACTCCAGTAGCTCTGATGTGAGATAAGACGTTTTCTGAGGCAGCAGAAGCTGGAAATAGTTATAAACGAAACAACACGCATTAGCGTTGTTCCTGTGATGTATCTAATCGATCCTTACTCATCTATCATGTTATTTGACGTTTGGATGGACTCCAGTAATCCTGACATGAGATACGAAGTTCTCGGACGCAGCAGAAGCTGGAAATAGTTTTAAACGAAACAACACACATTAGCGATGTTCCTGTGATGTATCTAATCGATCCTTACTCATCTTTAATGTTATTTGGCGTTTCGATGGACTCAAGTAGCTCTGATGTGAGATACGACGTTTTCGGACGCAGCAGAAGCTGGAAATAGTTTTAAACGAAACAACACGCATTAGCGTTGTTCCTGTGATGTATCTAATCTATCCTTACTCATCTATCATGTTATTTGGCGTTTCGATGGACTCCAGTAGCTCTGATGTGAGATACGACGTTTTCGGACGCAGCAGAAGCTGGAAATAGTTTTAAACGAAACAACACGCATTAGCGTTGTTCCTGTGATGTATCTAATCGATCCTTACTCATCTATTATGTTATTTGGCGTTTCGATGGACTCCAGTAACTCTGATGTGAGATACGAAGTTTTCGGACGCAGCAGAAGCTGGAAATAGTTTTAAACTTAACAACACGCATTAGCGATGTTCCTGTGATGTATCTAATCGATCCTTACTCATCTATCATGTTATTTGACGTTTGGACGTACTAAAGTAATTCTGATGAGAGATTCACAGTTCTCGGACGCAGTAGAAGCTGGAAATAGTTTTGAACGAAACAACACGTATTAGCGTTGTTCCTGTGATGTATCTAAACGATCCTTACTTATCTAACATGTTATTTGACGTTTGGATGGACTCCAGTAAGTCTGATGTGAGATACAAAGTTTTTGGACGCAGCAGGAACTGGAAATAGTTTTAAACGAAACAACACGTATTAGCGTTGTGCCTGTGCTGTATCTAATCGATCCTTAATCATATATCATGTTACTTGGCGTTTCGATGGACTCCAGTAGCTCTGATGTGAGATACGACGTTTTCGGACGCAGCAGAAGCTGGAAATAGTTTTAAACGAAACAACACGCATTAGCGATGTTCCTGTGATGTATCTAATCGATCCTTACTCATCTATCATGTTATTTGACGTTTGGACGGACTCCAGTAACTCTGATGAGAGATTCACAGTTCTCGGACGCAGTAGAAGCTGGAAATAGTTTTGAACGAAACAACACGTATTAGCGTTGTTCCTGTGATGTATCTAAACGATCCTTACTCATCTATCATGTTATTTGACGTTTGGATGGACTCCAGTAACTCTGATGAGAGATACAAAGATTTCGGACGCAGCAGAAGCTGGAAATAGTTTTGAACGAAACAACACGTATTAGCGTTGTTTCTGTGATGTATCTAAACAATCCTTACTTATCTAACATGTTATTTGACGTTTGGATGGACTCCAGTAAGTCTGATGTGAGATACAAAGTTTTTGGACGCGGCAGGAGCTGGAAATAGTTTTAAACGAAACAACACGTATTAGCGTTGTGCCTGTGCTGTATCTAATCGATCCTTCTCATATATCATGCTACTTGGCGTTTCGATGGACTCCAGTAGCTCTAATGTGAGATACGACGTTTTCGGACGCAGCAGAAGCTGGAAATAGTTTTAAACGAAACAACACGTATTAGCGTTGTTCCTGTGCTGCATCTAATCGATCCTTACTTATCTATCATGTTATTTGACGTTTCGATGGACTCCAGTAACCCTGACGTGAGATACGATGTTCTCGGACGCAGCAGAAGCTGGAAATAGTTTTAAACGAAACAACACGCATTAGCGTTGTTCCTGTGATGTATCTAATCGATCCTTACTCATCTATTATGTTATTTGGCGTTTCGATGGACTCCAGTAACTTTGATGTGAGATACGAAGTTCTCGGACGCAGCTGAAGCTGGAAATAGTTTTAAATGAAACAACACGTATTAGCGTGTTCCTGTGATGTATCTAATCGATCCTTACTCATCTATCATGTTATTTGACGTTTGGACGGACTCCAGTAACTCTGATGAGAGATACAAAGTTCTCGGACGCAGTAGAAGCTGGAAATAGTTTTGAACGAAAGAACATGTATTAGCGTTGTTCCTGTGATGTATCTAAACGATCCTTACTTATCTAACATGTTATTTGACGTTTGGATGGACTCCAGTAAGTCTGATGTGAGATACAAAATTGTTGGACGCAGCAGGAGCTGGAAATAGTTTTAAACGAAACAACACGTATTAGCGTTGTGCCTGTGCTGTATCTAATCGATCCTTACTCATATATCATGTTACTTGGCGTTTCGATGGACCCCAGTAGCTCTGATGTGAGATACGACGTTTTCGGACGCAGCAGAAGCTGGAAATAGTTTTAAACGAAACAACACGTATTAGCGTTGTTCCTGTGATGTATCTAATCGATCCTTACTCATCTATCATGTTATTTGACGTTTGGATGGACTCCAGTAACTCTGATGAGAGATACAAAGATTTCGGACGCAGCAGAAGCTGGAAATAGTTTTGAACGAAACAACACGTATTAGCGTTGTTCCTGTGATGTATCTAAACGATCCTTACTTTTCTATCATGTTATTTGACGTTTCGATGGACTCCAGTAACTCTGATGTGAGATACGACATTTTCGGACGCAGCTGAAGCTGGAAATAGCTTTAAACGAAACAACACGTATTAGCGATGTTCCTGTGATGTATCTAAACGATCCTTACTCATCTATCATGTTATTAGACGTTTGGACGGACTCCAGTAACTCTGATGTGAGATGCAAAGTTCTCGGACGCAGTAGAAGCTGGAAATAGTTTTGAAGGAAACAACACGTATTGGCGTTGTTCCTGTGCTGCATCTAATCGATCCTTACTTATCTATCATGTTATTTGACGTTTCGATGGACTCCAGTAACCCTGACGTGAGATACGATGTTCTCGGACGCAAGCAGAAGCTGGAAATAGTTTTAAACGAAACAACACGCATTAGCGTTGTTCCTGTGATGTATCTAATCGATCCTTACTCATCTATCATGTTATTTGGCGTTTCGATGGACTCCAGTAACTTTGATGTGAGATACGAAGTTCTCGGACGCAGTAGAAGCTGGAAATAGTTTTGAACGAAAGAACACGTATTAGCGTTGTTCCTGTGATGTATCTAAACGATCCTTACTTATCTAACATGTAATTTGACGTTTGGATGGACTCCAGTAAGTCTGATGTGAGATACAAAGTTTTTGGACGCAGCAGGAGCTGGAAATAGTTTTAAACGAAACAACACGTATTAGCGTTGTGCCTGTGCTGTATCTAATCGATCCTTACTCATATATCATGTTACTTGGCGTTTCGATGGACTCCAGTAGCTCTGATGTGAGATACAAAGATTTCGGACGCAGCAGAAGCTGGAAATAGTTTTGAACGAAACAACACCTATTAGCGTTGTTCCTGTGATGTATCTAAACGATCCTTACTTATCTAACATGTTATTTGACGTTTGGATGGACTCCAGTAACTCTGATGTAAGATACAAAGATTTCGGGCGCAGCAGAAGCTGGAAATAGTTTTGAACGAAACAACACGTATTAGCGCTGTTCCTGTGATGTATCTAAACGATCCTTACTCATCTATCATGTTATTTGACGTTTGGATGGACTCCAGTAACTCTGATGTGAGATACAAAGTTCTCGGACGCAGCAGAAGCTGGAAACAGTTTTGAACGAAACAACACGTATTAGCGTTGTTCCTGTGATGTATCTAAACGATCCTTACTTATCTAACATGTTATTTAACGTTTGGATGGACTCCAGTAAGTCTGATGTGAGATACAAAGTTTTTGGACGCAGCAAGAGCTGGAAATAGTTTTAAACGAAACAACACGTATTAGCGTTGTTCCTGTGCTGTATCTAATCGATCCTTACTTATCTATCATGTTATTTGACGTTTCGATGGACTCCAGTAACTCTGATGTGAGATACAAAGTTCTCGGACGCAGCAGAAGCTGGAAATAGTTTTGAACGAAACAACACGTATTAGCGTTGTTCCTGTGATGTATCTAAACGATCCTTACTTATCTAACATGTTATTTAACGTTTGGATGGACTCCAGTAAGTCTGATGTGAGATACAAAGTTTTTGGACGCAGCAAGAGCTGGAAATAGTTTTAAACGAAACAACACGTATTAGCGTTGTTCCTGTGCTGTATCTAATCGATCCTTACTTATCTATCATGTTATTTGACGTTTCGATGGACTCCAGTAAATCTGATGTGAGATACGAAGTTCTCGGACGCAGCTGAAGCTGGAAATAGTTTTAAATGAAACAACACGTATTAGCGTTGTTCCTGTGATGTATCTAATCGATCCTTACTCATCTATCATGTTATTTGACGTTTGGACGGACTCCAGTAACTCTGATGAGAGATAAAATGTTCTCGGACGCAGTAGAAGCTGGAAATAGTTTTGAACGAAACAACACGTATTAGCGTTGTTCCTGTGATGTATCTAAACGATCCTTACTTATCTAACATGTTATTTGACGTTTGGATGGACTCCAGTAAGTCTGATGTGAGATACACAGTTTTTGGACGCAGCAGGAGCTGGAAATAGTTTTAAACGAAACAACACGTATTAGCGTTGTTCCTGTGCTGTATCTAATCGATCCTTACTCATATATCATGTTATTTGGCGTTTCGATGGACTCCAGTAGCTCTGATGTGAGATACGACGTTTTCTGACGCAGCAGAAGCTGGAAATAGTTTTAAACGATACAACACGTATTAGCGTTGTTCCTGTGATGTATCTAATCGATCCTTACTCATCTATCATGTTATTTGGCGTTTCGATGGACTCCAGTAGCTCTGATGTGAGATACGACGTTTTCTGAGGCAGCAGAAGCTGGAAATAGTTATAAACGAAACAACACGCATTAGCGTTGTTCCTGTGATGTATCTAATCGATCCATACTCATCTATTATGTTATTTGGCGTTTCGATGGAATCCAGTAACTTAGATGTGAGATGCGAAGTTCTCGGACGGAGCTGAAGCTAGAAATAGTTTTAAACGAAACAACACGCATTAGCGTTGTTCCTGTGTAGTATCTAATCGATCCTTACTCATCTATCATGTTATTTGGCGTTTCGATGGACTCCAGTAGCTCTGATGTGAGATACGACGTTTTCTGAGGCAGCAGAAGCTGGAAATAGTTATAAACGAAACAACACGCATTAGCGTTGTTCCTGTGATGTATCTAATCGATCCTTACTCATCTATCATGTTATTTGACGTTTGGATGAACTCCAGTAATCCTGACGTGAGATACGAAGTTCTCGGACGCAGCAGAAGCTGGAAATAGTTTTAAACGAAACAACACACATTAGCGATGTTCCTGTGATGTATCTAATCGATCCTTACACATCTATAATGTTATTTGGCGTTTCGATGGACTCCAGTAGCTCTGATGTGAGATACGACGTTTTCGGACGCAGCAGAAGCTGGAAATAGTTTTAAACGAAACAACACGCATTAGCGTTGTTCCTGTGATGTATCTAATCGATCCTTACTCATCTATCATGTTATTTGGCGTTTCGATGGACTCCAGTAGCTCTGATGTGAGATACGACGTTTTCGGACGCAGCAGAAGCTGGAAATAGTTTTAAACGAAACAACACGCATTAGCGTTGTTCCTGTGATGTATCTAATCGATCCTTACTCATCTATTATGTTATTTGGCGTTTCGATGGACTCCAGTAACTTTGATGTGAGATACGAAGTTCTCGGACGCAGCTGAAGCTGGAAATAGTTTTAAACGAAACAACACGTATTAGCGTTGTGCCTGTGCTGTATCTAATCGATCCTTACTCATATATCATGTTACTTGGCGTTTCGATGGACTCCAGTATCTCTGGTGTGAGATACGACGTTTTCGGACGCAGCAGAAGCTGGAAATAGTTTTAAACGAAACAACACGCATTAGCGATGTTCCTGTGATGTATCTAATCGATCCTTACTCATCTATCATGTTATTTGACGTTTGGACGGACTCCAGTAACTCTGATGAGAGATTCACAGTTCTCGGACGCAGTAGAAGCTGGAAATAGTTTTGAACGAAACAACACGTATTAGCGTTGTTCCTGTGATGTATCTAAACGATCCTTACTCATCTATCATGTTATTTGACGTTTGGATGGACTCCAGTAACTCTGATGAGAGATACAAAGATTTCGGACGCAGCAGAAGCTGGAAATAGTTTTGAACGAAACAACACGTATTAGCGTTGTTCCTGTGATGTATCTAAACAATCCTTACTTATCTAACATGTTATTTGACGTTTGGATGGACTCCAGTAAGTCTGATGTGAGATACAGAGTTTCTGGACGCAGCAGGAGCTGGAAATAGTTTTAAACGAAACAACACTTATTAGCGTTGTGCCTGTGCTGTATCTAATCGATCCTTACTCATATATCATGTTACTTGGCGTTTCGATGGACTCCAGTAGCTCTGATGTGAGATACGACGTTTTCGGACGCAGCAGAAGCTGGAAATAGCTTTAAACGAAACAACACGCATTAGCGATGTTCCTGTGATGTATCTAATCGATCCTTAATCATCTATCATGTTATTTGACGTTTGGACGGACTCCAGTAACTCTGATGAGAGATTCACAGTTCTCGGACGCAGTAGAAGCTGGAAATAATTTTGAACGAAACAACACGTATTAGCGTTGTTCCTGTGATGTATCTAAACTATCCTTACTCATCTATCATGTTATTTGACGTTTGGATGGACTCCAGTAACTCTGATGAGAGATACAAAGATTTCGGACGCAGCAGAAGCTGGAAATAGTTTTGAACGAAACAACACGTATTAGCGTTGTTCCTGTGATGTATCTAAACAATCCTTACTTATCTAACATGTTATTTGACGTTTGGATGGACTCCAGTAAGTCTGATGTGAGATACAAAGTTTTTGGACGCAGCAGGAGCTGGAAATACTTTTAAACGAAACAACACGTATTAGCGTTGTGCCTGTGCTGTATCTAATCGATCCTTACTCATATATCATGCTACTTGGCGTTTCGATGGACTCCAGTAGCTCTAATGTGAGATACGACGTTTTCGGACGCAGCAGAAGCTGGAAATAGTTTTAAACGAAACAACACGTATTAGCGATGTGCCTGTGCTGTATCTAATCGATCCTTACTTATCTATCATGTTATTTGACGTTTCGATGGACTCCAGTAACCCTGACATGAGATACGATGTTCTCGGACGCAGCAGAAGCTGGAAATAGTTTTAAACGAAACAACACGCATTAGCGTTGTTCCTGTGATGTATCTAATCGATCCTTACTCATCTATTATGTTATTTGGCGTTTCGATGGACTCCAGTAACTTTGATGTGAGATACGAAGTTCTCGGACGCAGCTGAAGCTGGAAATAGTTTTAAATGAAACAACCCGTATTAGCGTTGTTCCTGTGATGTATCTAATCGATCCTTACTCATCTATCATGTTATTTGACGTTTGGACGGACTCCAGTAACTCTGATGAGAGATACAAAGTTCTCGGACGCAGTAGAAGCTGGAAATAGTTTTGAACGAAAGAACATGTATTAGCGTTGTTCCTGTGATGTATCTAAACGATCCTTACTTATCTAACATGTTATTTGACGTTTGGATGGACTCCAGTAAGTCTGATGTGAGATACAAAATTTTTGGACGCAGCAGGAGCTGGAAATAGTTTTAAACGAAACAACACGTATTAGCGATGTGCCTGTGCTGTATCTAATCGATCCTTACTCATATATCATGTTACTTGGCGTTTCGATGGACTCCAGTAGCTCTGATGTGAGATACGACGTTTTCGGACGCAGCAGAAGCTGGAAATAGTTTTAAACGAAACAACACGTATTAGCGTTGTTCCTGTGATGTATCTAATCGATCCTTACTCATCTATCATGTTATTTGACGTTTGGATGGACTCCAGTAACTCTGATGAGAGATACAAAGATTTCGGACGCAGCAGAAGCTGGAAATAGTTTTGAACGAAACAACACGTATTAGCGTTGTTCCTGTGATGTATCTAAACGATCCTTACTTTTCTATCATGTTATTTGACGTTTCGATGGACTCCAGTAACTCTGATGTGAGATACGACATTTTCGGACGCAGCAGAAGCTGGAAATAGTTTTAAACGAAACAACACGTATTAGCGATGTTCCTGTGATGTATCTAAACGATCCTTACTCATCTATCATGTTATTAGACGTTTGGACGGACTCCAGTAACTCTGATGTGAGATACAAAGTTCTCGGACGCAGTAGAAGCTGGAAATAGTTTTGAAGGAAACAACACGTATTAGCGTTGTTCCTGTGATGTATCTAAACGATCCTTACTTATCTAACATGTTATTTAACGTTTGGATGGACTCCAGTAAGTCTGATGTGAGATACAAAGTTTTTGGACTCAGCAGGAGCTGGAAATAGTTTTAAACGAAACAACACGTATTAGCGTTGTTCCTGTTCTGCATCTAATCGATCCTTACTTATCTATCATGTTATTTGACGTTTCGATGGACTCCAGTATCCCTGACGTGAGATACGATGTTCTCGGACGCAGCAGAAGCTGGAAATAGTTTTAAACGAAACAACACGCATTAGCGTTGTTCCTGTGATGTATCTAATCGATCCTTACTCATCTATCATGTTATTTGGCGTTTCGATGGACTCCAGTAACTTTGATGTGAGATACGAAGTTCTCGGACGCAGCTGAAGCTGGAAATAGTTTTAAACGAAACAACACGTATTAGCGTTGTTCCTGTGATGTATCTAATCGATCCTTACTCATCTATCATGTTATTTGAGGTTTGGACGGACTCCAGTAACTCTGATGAGAGATACAAAGTTCTCGGACGCAGTAGAAGCTGGAAATAGTTTTGAACGAAAGAACACGTATTAGCGTTGTTCCTGTGATGTATCTAATCGATCCTTACTCATCTATCATGTTATTTGATGTTTGGATGGACTCCAGTAACTCTGATGAGAGATACAAAGATTTCGGACGCAGCAGAAGCTGGAAATAGTTTTGAACGAAACAACACGTATTAGCGTTGTTCCTGTGTTGCATCAAATCGATCCTTACTCATATATCATGTTATTTGACGTTTCGATGGACTCCAGTAACTCTGATGTGAGATACGATGTTTTCGGACGCAGCAGAAGCTGGAAATAGTTTTAAACGAAACAACACGTATTAGCGATGTTCCTGTGATGTATCTAAATGATCCTTACTCATCTATCATGTTATTAGACGTTTGGACGGACTCCAGTAACTCTGATGTGAGATACAAAGTTCTCGGACGCAGTAGAAGCTGGAAATAGTTTTGAACGAAACAACACGTATTAGCGTTGTTCCTGTGATGTATCTAAACGATCCTTACTTATCTAACATTTTATTTAACGTTTGGATGGACTCCAGTAAGTCTGATGTGAGATACAATGTTTTTGGACGCAGCAGGAGCTGGAAATAGTTTTAAACGAAACAACACGTATTAGCGTTGTTCCTGTGCTGCATCTAATCGATCCTTACTTATCTATCATGTTATTTGACGTTTCGATGGACTCCAGTAACCCTGACGTGAGATACGATGTTCTCGGACGCAGCAGAAGCTGGAAATAGTTTTAAACGAAACAACACGCATTAGCGTTGTTCCTGTGATGTATCTAATCGATCCTTACTCATCTATCATGTTATTTGGCGTTTCAATGGACTCCAGTAACTTTGATGTGAGATACGAAGTTCTCGGACGCAGCTGAAGCTGGAAATAGTTTTAAATGAAACAACACGTATTAGCGTTGTTCCTGTGATGTATCTAATCGATCCTTACTCATCTATCATGTTATTTGACGTTTGGACGGGCTCCAGTAACTCTGATGAGAGATACAAAGTTCTCGGACGCAGTAGAAGCTGGAAATAGTTTTGAACGAAAGAACACGTATTAGCGTTGTTCCTGTGATGTATCTAAACGATCCTTACTTATCTAACATGTTATTTGACGTTTGGATGGACTCCAGTAAGTCTGATGTGAGATACAAAGTTTTTGGACGCAGCAGGAGCTGGAAATAGTTTTAAACGAAACAACACGTATTAGCGTTGTTCCTGTACTGTATCTAATCGATCCTTGCTCATATATCATGTTACTTGGCGTTTCGATGGACTCCAGTAACTCTGATGTGAGATACGAAGTTTTCGGACGCAGCAGAAGCTGGAAATAGTTTTAAACGAAGCAACACGCATTAGCGTTGTTCCTGTGATGTATCTAATCGATCCTTACTCATCTATTATGTTATTTGGCATTTCGATGGACTCCAGTAACTTTGATGTGAGATACGAAGTTCTCGGACGCAGCTGAAGCTGGAAATAATTTTAAATGAAACAACACGTATTAGCGTTGTTCCTGTGATGTATCTAATCGATCCTTACTCATCTATCATGTTATTTGGCGTTTCGATGGACTCCAGTAGCTCTGATGTGAGATACTTTAAACGAAACAACACGCATTAGCGTTGTTCCTGTGATGTGTCTAATCGATCCTTACTTATCTGTCATGTTATTTGACGTTTGGATGGACTCCAGTAACCCTGACGTGAGATACGAAGTTCTCGGACGCAGCAGAAGCTGGAAATAGTTTTAAACGAAACAACACGTATTAGCGTTGTTCCTGTGATGTATCTAATCGATCCTTACTCATCTATCATGTTATTTGAAGTTTGGACGGACTCCAGTAACTCAGATGAGAGATTCAAAGTTCTCGGACGCAGTAGAAGCTGGAAATAGTTTTGAACGAAACAACACGTATTAGCGTTGTTCCTGTGATGTATCTTAACGATCCTTTTGACGTTTGGACGGACTCCAGTAACTCTGATGTGAGATACAAAGTTCTCGGACGCACCAGAAGCTGGAAATAGTTTTGAACGAAACAACACGTATTAGCGTTGTTCCTGTGATTTATCTAAACGATCCTTACTTATCTAACATGTTGTTTGACGTTTGGATGGACTCCAGTAAGTCTGATGTGAGATACAAAGTTTTTGGACGCAGCAGGAGCTGGAAATAGTTTTAAACGAAACAACACGTATTAGCGTTGTTCCTGTGCTGTATCTAATCGATCCTTACTTATCTATCATGTTATTTGACGTTTCGATGGACTCCAGTAACTCTGATGTGAGATACGATGTTTTCGGACGCAGCAGAAGCTGGAAATAGTTTTAAACGAAACAACACGTATTGGCGTTGTTCCTGTGATGTATCTAATCGATCCTTACTCATCTATCATGTTATTTGACGTTTGGATGGACTCCAGTAACTCTGATGAGAGATACAAAGATTTCGGACGCAGCAGAAGCTGGAAATAGTTTTGAACGAAACAACACGTATTAGCGTTGTTCCTGTGATGTATCTAAACGATCCTTACTTATCTAACATGTTATTTGACGTTTGGATGGACTCCAGTAAGTCTGATGTGAGATACAAAGTTCTGGGACGCAGCAGGAGCTGGAAATAGTTTTAAACAAAACAACAGGTATTAGCGTTGTTCCTGTGCTGTATCTAATCGATCCTTACTTATCTATCATGTTATTTGACGTTTGGATGGACTCCAGTAACCCTGACGTGAGATACGATGTTCTCGGACGCAGCAGAAGCTGGAAATAGTTTTAAACGAAACAACACGCATTAGCGTTGTTCCTGTGATGTATCTAATCGATCCTTACTCATCTATCATGTTATTTGGCGTTTCGATGGACTCCAGTAACTCTGATGAGAGATACAAAGATTTCGGACGCAGCAGAAGCTGGAAATAGTTTTGAACGAAACAACACGTATTAGCGTTGTTCCTGTGATGTATCTAATCGATCCTTACTCATCTATCATGTTATTTGGCGTTTCGATGGACTCCAGTAACTTTGATGTGAGATACGAAGTTCTCGGACGCAGCTGAAGCTGGAAATAGTTTTAAATGAAACAACACGTATTAGCGTTGTTCATGTGATGTATCTAATCGATCCTTACTCATCTATCATGTTATTTGAGGTTTGGACGGACTCCAGTAACTCTGATGAGAGATACAAAGTTCTCGGACGCAGTAGAAGCTGGAAATAGTTTTGAACGAAAGAACACGTATTAGCGTTGTTCCTGTGATGTATCTAAACGATCCTTACTTATCTAACATGTTATTTGACGTTTGGATGGACTCCAGTAAGTCTGATGTGAGATACAAAGTTTTTGGACGCAGCAGAAGCTGGAAATAGTTTTAAACGAAACAACACGTATTAGCGTTGTGCCTGTGCTGTATCTAATCGATCCTTACTCATATATCATGTTACTTGGCGTTTCGATGGACTCCAGTAGCTCTGATGTGAGATACGACGTTTTCGGACGCAGCAGAAGCTGGAAATAGTTTTAAACGAAACAACACGCATTAGCGTTGTTCCTGTGATGTATCTAATCGATCCTTACTCATCTATCATGTTATTTGGCGTTTCGATGGACTCCAGTAACTTTGATGTGAGATACGAAGTTCTCGGACGCAGCTGAAGCTGGAAATAGTTTTAAATGAAACAACACGTATTAGCGTTGTTCCTGTGATGTATCTATTCGATCCTTACTCATCTATCATGTTATTTGACGTTTGGACGGACTCCAGTAACTCTGATGAGAGATACAAAGTTCTCGGACGCAGTAGAAGCTGGAAATAGTTTTGAACGAAACAACACGTATTAGCGTTGTTCCTGTGATGTATCTAAACGATCCTTACTTATCTAACATGTTATTTGACGTTTGGATGGACTCCAGTAAGTCTGATGTGAGATACAAAGTTTTTGGACGCAGCAGGAGCTGGAAATAGTTTTAAACGAAACAACACGTATTAGCGTTGTTCCTGTGCTGTATCTAATCGATCCTTACTCATATATCATGTTATTTGGCGTTTCGATGTACTCCAGTAACTCTGATGTGAGATACGACGTTTTCGGACGCAGCAGAAGCTGGAAATAGTTTTAAACGAAACAACACGTATTAGCGTTGTTCCTGTGCTGTATCTAATCGATCCTTACTTATCTATCATATTATTTGACGTTTCGATGGACTCCAGTAAGTCTGATGTGAGATACAATGTTTTTGGACGCAGCAGGAGCTGGAAATAGTTTTAAACGAAACAACACGCATTAGCGTTGTTCCTGTGATGTATTTAATCTATCCTTACTTATCTATCATGTTAGCGTGTTGTTTCGTTTAAAACTATTTCCAGCTTCTGCTGCGTCCGAGAACATCGTATCTCACGTCAGGGTTACTGGAGTCCATCGAAACGTCAAATGACATGATAGATAAGTAAGGATCGATTAGATGCAGCACAGGAACAACGCTAATACGTGTTGTTTCGTTCAAAACTATTTCTAGCTTCTGCTGCGTCCGATAACTTTGTATCTCACATCAGAGTTACTGGAGTCCGTCCAAACGTCAAATAACATGATAGATGAGTAAGGATCGATTAGATACATCACAGGAACAACGCTAATATGTGCTGTTTCGTTTAAAACTATTTCCAGCTGCTGCTGCGTCCGAAAACGTCGTATATCACATCAGAGTTACTGGAGTCCATCGAAATGTCAAATAACATGATAGATAAGTAAGGATCGATTAGATACTACACAGGAACAACGCTAATGCGTGTTGTTTCGATTAAAACTATTTCTAGCTTCAGCTCCGTCCGAGAACTTCGTATCTCACATCTAAGTTACTGGATTCCATCGAAACGCCAAATAACATGATAGATGAGTAAGGATCGATTAGATACTACACAGGAACAACGCTAATGCGTGTTGTTTCGATTAAAACTATTTCTAGCTTCAGCTCCGTCCGAGAACTTCGTATCTCACATCTAAGTTACTGGAGTCCATCCAAACGTCAAATAACATGATAGATGAGTAAGGATCGATTAGATACATCACAGGAACAACGCTAATGCGTGTTGTTTCGTTTATAACTATTTCCAGCTTCTGCTGCCTCAGAAAACGTCGTACCTCACATCAGAGCTACTGGAGTCCATCGAAACGCCAAATAACATGATAGATGAGTAAGTATCGATTAGACACATCACAGGAACAACGCTAATACGTGTTGTTTCATTTAAAACTATTTCCAGCTTCAGCTGCGTCCGAGAACTTCGTATCTCACATCAAAGTTACTGGAGTCCATCGAAATGCCAAATAACATGATAGATGAGTAAGGATCGATTAGATACATCACAGGAACAACGCTAATGCGTGTTGCTTCGTTTAAAACTATTTCCAGCTTCTGCTGCGTCCGAAAACTTCGTATCTCACATCAGAGCTACTGGAGTCCATCGAAACGCCAAATAACATGATAGATGAGTAAGGATCGATTAGATACATCACAGGAACAACGCTAATACGTGTTGTTTCATTTAAAACTATTTCCAGTTTCATCTGCGTCCGAGAACTTCGTATCTCACATCAGAGCTACTGGAGTCCATCGAAACGCCAAATAACATGATAGATGAGTAAGGATCGATTAGATACATCACAGGAACAACGCTAATACGTGTTGTTCCATTTAAAACTATTTCCAGCTTCAGCTGCGTCCGAGAACTTCGTATCTCACATCAAAGTTACTAGAGTCCATCGAAATGCCAAATAACATAATAGATGAGTAAGGATCGATTAGATACATCACAGGAACAACGCTAATGCGTGTTGCTTCGTTTAAAACTATTTCCAGCTTCTGCTGCGTCCGAAAACTTCGTATCTCACATCAGAGCTACTGGAGTCCATCGAAACGCCAAGTAACATGATATATGAGTAAGGATCGATTAGATACAGCACAGGAACAACGCTAATACGTGTTGTTTCGTTTAAAACTATTTCCAGCTCCTGCTGCGTCCAAAAATTTTGTATCTCACATCAGACTTACTGGAGTCCATCCAAACGTCAAATAACATGTTAGATAAGTAAGGATCGTTTAGATACATCACAGGAACAACGCTAATACGTGTTGTTTCGTTCAAAACTATTTCCAGCTTCTACTGCGTCCGAGAACTTTGTATCTCACATCAGAGTTACTGGAGTTCGTCCAAACGTCTAATAACATGATAGATGAGTAAGGATCGTTTAGATACATCACAGGAACATCGCTAATACGTGTTGTTTCGTTTAAAACTATTTCCAGCTTCTGCTGCGTCCGAATACGTCGTATCTCACATCAGAGTTACTGGAGTCCATCGAAACGCCAAATAACATGATAGATGAGTAAGGATCGATTAGATACATCACAGGAACAACGCTAATGCGTGTTGTTACGTTTAAAACTATTTCCAGCTTCTGCTGCGTCCGAGAACATCGTATCTCACGTCAGGGTTACTGGAGTCCATCGAAACGTCAAATAACATGTTAGATAAGTAAGGATCGTTTAGATACATCACAGGAACAACGCTAATAGGTGTTGTTTCGTTCAAAACTATTTCCAGCTTCTGCTGCGTCCGAAATCTTTGTATCTTACATCAGAGTTACTGGAGTCCATCCAAACGTCAAATAACATGTTAGATAAGTAAGGATCGTTTAGATACATCACAGGAACAACGCTAATAGGTGTTGTTTCGTTCAAAACTATTTCCAGCTTCTGCTGAGTCCGAAATCTTTGTATCTCTCATCAGAGTTACTGGAGTCCATCCAAACGTCAAATAACATGATAGATGAGTAAGGATCGATTAGATACATCACAGGAACAACGCTAATACGTGTTGTTTCGTTTAAAACTATTTAAAGCTTCTGCAGCGTCCGAAAACGTCGTATCTCACATCAGAGTTACTGGAGTCCATCGAAACTCCAAATAACATGATATATGAGTAAGGATCGATTAGATACAGCACAGGAACAACGCTAATACGTGTTGTATCGTTTAAAACTATTTCCAGCTTCTGCTGCGTCCAAAAACTTTGTATCTCACATCAGACTTACTGGAGTCCATCCAAACGTCAAATAACATGTTAGATAAGTAAGGATCGTTTAGATACATCACAGGAACAACGCTAATACGTGTTGTTTCGTTCAAAACTATTTCCAGCTTCTACTGCGTCCGAGAACTTTGTATCTCTCATCAGAGTTACTGGAGTCCGTCCAAACATCAAATAACATGATAGATGAGTAAGGATTGATTAGATACATCACAGGAACAACGCTAATACGTGTTGTTTCATTTAAAACTATTTCTAGCTTCTGCTGCGTCCGATAACTTTGTATCTCACATCTAATTTACCGGATTCCATCGAAACGCCAAATAACATGATAGATGAGTAAGGATCGATTAAATACATCACAGGAACAACGCTAATGCGTGTTGTTTCGTTTAAAACTATTTCCAGCTTCTGCTGCGTCCGAGAACTTCGTATCTCACGTCAGGGTTACTGGAGTCCATCCAAACGTCAAATAACATGATAGATGAGTAAGGATCGATTAGATACATCACAGGGACAACGCTAATGCGTGTTGTTTCGTTTATAACTATTTCCAGCTTCTGCTGCCTCAGAAAACGTCGTATCTCACATCAGAGCTACTGGAGTCCATCGAAACGCCAAATAACATGATAGATGTGTAAGGATCGATTAGATACATCACAGGAACAACGTTAATACGTGTTGTTTCATTTAAAACTATTTCCAGCTTCAGCTGCGTCCGAGAACTTAGTATCTCACATCAAAGTTACTGGAGTCCATCGAAATGCCAAATAACATGATAGATGAGTAAGGATCGATTAGATACATCACAGGAACAACGCTAATGCGTGTTGCTTCGTTTAAAACTATTTCCAGCTTCTGCTGCGTCCGAAAACTTCGTATCTCACATCAGAGCTACTGGAGTCCATCGAAACGCCAAATAACATGATAGATGTGTTAGGATCGATTAGATACATCACAGGAACAACGCTAATACGTGTTGTTTCATTTAAAACTATTTCCAGCTTCAGCTGCGTCCGAGAACTTCGTATTTCACATCAAAGTTACTGGAGTCCATCGAAATGCCAAATAACATAATAGATGAGTAAGGATCGATTAGATACATCACAGGAACATCGCTAATGCGTGTTGTTTCGTTTAAAACTATTTCCAGTTTCTGCTGCGTCCGAAAACGTCGTATCTCACATCAGTGCTACTGGAGTCCATCGAAACGCCAAATAACATGATAGATGAGTAAGGATCGATTAGATACATCACAGGAACAACGCTAATACGTGTTGTTTCATTTAAAATTATTTCCAGCTTCAGCTGCGTCCGAGAACTTCGTATCTCACATCAAAGTTACTGGAGTCCATCGAAACGCCAAATAACATGATAGATGAGTAAGGATCGATTAGATACATCACAGGAACAACACTAATGCGTGTTGTTTCGTTTAAAACTATTTCCAGCTTCTGCTGCGTCCGAAAACGTCGTATCTCACATCAGAGCTACTGGAGTCCATCGAAACGCCAAATAACATGATAGATGAGTAAGGATCGATTAGATACATCACAGGAACAACGCTAATACGTGTTGTTTCATTTAAAATTATTTCCAGCTTCAGCTGCGTCCGAGAACTTCGTATCTCACATCAAAGTTACTGGAGTCCATCGAAATGCCAAATAACATAATAGATGAGTAAGGATCGATTAGATACATCACAGGAACAACGCTAATGCGTGTTGCTTCGTTTAAAACTATTTCCAGCTTCTGCTGTGTCCGAAAACTTCGTATCTCACATCAGAGCTACTGGAGTCCATCGAAACGCCAAGTAACATGATATGTGAGCAAGGATCGATTAGATACAGCACAGGAAAAACGCTAATACGTGTTGTTTCGTTTACAACTATTTCCAGCTTCAGCTGCGTCCGAGAACTTCGTATCTCACATCAAAGTTACTGGAGTCCATCGAAACGCCAAATAACATGATAGATGAATAAGGATCGATTAGATACATCACAGGAACAACGCTAATGCGTGTTGTTTCGTTTAAAACTATTTCCAGCTTCTGCTGCGTCCGAAAACGTCGTATCTCACATCAGAGCTACTGGAGTCCATCGAAACGCCAAATAACATTATAGATGAGTAAGGATCGATTAGATACATCACAGGAACATCGCTAATGTGTGTTGTTTCGTTTAAAACTATTTCCAGTTTCTGCTGCGTCCGAAAACGTCGTATCTCACATCAGAGTTACTGGAGTCCATCGAAACGTCAAATAACATGATAGATAAGTAAGGATCGATTAGATACAGCACAGGAACAACGCTAATACGTGTTGTTTCGTTTAAAAGTATTTCCAGCTCCTGCTGCGTCCCAAAACTTTGTATCTCACATCAGACTTACTGGAGTCCATCCAAACTTCAAATAACATGTTAGATAAGTAAGGATCGTTTAGATACATCACAGGAACAACGCTAATACGTGTTGTTTCGTTCAAAACTATTTCCAGCTTCTGCTGCGTCCGAAATTTTTGTATCTCACATCAGACATACTGGAGTCCATCCAAACGTTAAATAACATGTTAGATAAGTAAGGATCGTTTAGATACATCACAGGAACAACGCTAATACGTGTTGTTTCGTTCAAAACTATTTCCAGCTTCTACTGCGTCCGAAAACTTTGTATCTCACATCAGAGTTACTGGAGTCCGTCCAAACGTCTAATAACATGATAGATGAGTAAGGATCGTTTAGATACATCACAGGAACATCGCTAATACGTGTTGTTTCGTTTAAAACTATTTCCAGCTTCTGCTGCGTCCGAAAACGTCGTATCTCACATCAGAGTTACTGGAGTCCATCGAAACGTCAAATAACATGATAGAAAAGTAAGGATCGTTTAGATACATCACAGGAACAACGCTAATACGTGTTGTTTCGTTCAAAACTATTTCCAGCTTCTGCTGCGTCCGAAATCTTTGTATCTCTCATCAGAGTTACTGGAGTCCATCCAAACGTCAAATAACATGATAGATGAGTAAGGATCGATTAGATACATCACAGGAACAACGCTAATACGTGTTGTTTCGTTTAAAACTATTTCCAGTTTCTGCTGCGTCCGAAAACGTCGTATCTCACATCAGAGTTACTGGAGTCCATCGAAACGTCAAATAACATGATAGAAAAGTAAGGATCGTTTAGATACATTACAGGAACAACGCTAATACGTGTTGTGTCGTTCAAAACTATTTCCAGCTTCTGCTGCGTCCGAAATCATTGTATCTTACATCAAAGTTACTGGAGTCCATCGAAACGCCAAATAACATGATAGATGAGTAAGGATCGATTAGATACATCACAGGAACAACGCTAATGCGTGTTGTTTCGTTTAAAACTATTTCCAGCTTCTGCTGCGTCCGAAAACGTCGTATCTCACATCAGAGCTACTGGAGTCTATCGAAACGCCAAATAACATTATAGATGAGTAAGGATCGATTAGATACATCACAGGAACATCGCTAATGTGTCTTGTTTCGTTTAAAACTATTTCCAGTTTCTGCTGCGTCCGAAAACGTCGTATCTCACATCAGAGTTAATGGAGTCCATCGAAACGTCAAATAACATGATAGATAAGTAAGGATCGATTAGATACAGCACAGGAACAACGCTAATACGTGTTGTTTCGTTTAAAACTATTTCCAGCTCCTGCTGCGTCCCAAAACTTTGTATCTCACATCAGACTTACTGGAGTCCATCCAAACTTCAAATAACATGTTAGATAAGTAAGGATCGTTTAGATACATCACAGGAACAACGCTAATACGTGTTGTTCCGTTCAAAACTATTTCCAGCTTCTGCTGCGTCCGAAATCTTTGTATCTCTCATCAGAGTTACTGGAGTCCATTCAAACGTCAAATAACATAATAGATGAGTATGGATCGATTAGATACATCACAGGAACAACGCTAATACGTGTTGTATCGTTTAAAACTATTTCCAGCTTCTGCTGCGTCCGAAAACGTAGTATCTCACATCAGAGATACTGGAGTCCATCGAAACGTCAAATAACATGATAGATAAGTAAAGATCGATTAGATACAGCACAGGAACAACGCTAATACGTGTTGTTTCGTTCAAAACTATTTCTAGCTTCTGCTGCGTCCGATAACTTTGTATCTCACATCAGAGTTACTGGAGTCCGTCCAAACGTCAAATAACATGATAGATGAGTAAGGATCGATTAGATACATCACAGGAACAACGCTGATATGTGTTGTTTCGTTTAAAACTATTTCCAGCTGCTGCTGCGTCCGAAAACGTCGTATATCACATCAGAGTTACTGGGGTCCATCGAAACGTCAAATAACATGATAGATGAGTAAGGATCGATTAGATACATCACAGGAACAACGCTAATGCGTGTTGTTTTGCTTATAACTATTTCCAGCTTCTGCTGCCTCAGAAAACGTCGTATCTCACATCAGAGCTACTGGAGTCCATCGAAACGCCAAATAACATGATAGATAAGTAAGCATCGATTAGATACTACACAGGAACAACGCTAATGCGTGTTGTTTCGTTTAAAACTATTTCTAGCTTCAGCTTCGTCCGAGAACTTCGTATCTCACATCTAAGTTACTGGATTCCATCGAAACGCCAAATAACATGATAGATGAGTAAGGATCGATTAGATACATCACAGGAACAACGCTAATGCGTGTTGTTTCGTTTAAAACTGTTTCCAGCTTCTGCTGCGTCCGAGAACATCGTATCTCACGTCAGGGTTACTGGAGTCCATCCAAACGTCAAATAACATGATAGATGAGTAAGGATCGATTAGATACATCACAGGAACAACGCTAATGCGTGTTGTTTTGCTTATAACTATTTCCAGCTTCTGCTGCCTCAGAAAACGTCGTATCTCACATCAGAGCTACTGGAGTCCATCGAAACGCCAAATAACATGATAGATGAGTAAGGATCGATTAGATACATCACAGGAACAACGCTAATACGTGTTGTTTCGTTTAAAACTATTTCTAGCTTCAGCTTCGTCCGAGAACTTCGTATCTCACATCTAAGTTACTGGATTCCATCGAAACGCCAAATAACATGATAGATGAGTAAGGATCGATTAGATACATCACAGGAACAACGCTAATACGTGTTGTTTCATTTAAAACTATTTCCAGCTTCAGCTGCGTCCGAGAACTTCGTATCTCACATCAAAGTTACTGGAGTCCATCGAAATGCCAAATAACATAATAGATGAGTAAGGATCGATTAGATACATCACAGGAACAACGCTAATGCGTGTTGTTTCGTTTAAAACTATTTCCAGCTTCTGCTGCGTCCGAAAACGTCGTATCTCACATCAGAGCTACTGGAGTCCATCGAAACGCCAAATAACATGTTAGATGAGTAAGGATCGATTAGATACATCACAGGAACAACGCTAATACGTGTTGTTTCATTTAAAACTATTTCAAGCTTCAGCTGCGTCCGAGAACTTCGTATATCACATCAAAGTTACTGGAGTCCATCGAAATGCCAAATAACATAATAGATGAGTAAGGATCGATTAGATACATCACAGGAACAACGCTAATGCGTGTTGCTTCGTTTAAAACTATTTCCAGCTTCTGCTGCGTCCGAAAACTTCGTATCTCACATCAGAGCTACTGGAGTCCATCGAAACGCCAAGTAACATGATATATGAGTAAGGATCGATTAGATACAGCACAGGAACAACGCTAATACGTGTTGTTTCATTTAAAACTATTTCCAGCTTCAGCTGCGTCCGAGAACTTCGTATCTCTCATCAAAGTTACTGGAGTCCATCGATACGCCAAATAACATGATAGATGAGTAAGGATCGATTAGATACATCACAGGAACAACGCTAATGCGTGTTGTTTCGTTTAAAACTATTTCCAGCTTCTGCTGCGTAAGAGGACATCGTATCTCACGTCAGGGTTACCGGAGTCCATCGAAACGTCAAATAACATGATAGATAAGTAAGGATCGATTAGATGCAGCACAGGAACAACGCTAATACGTGTTCTTTCGTTCAAAACTATTTCCAGCTTCTACTGCGTCCGAGAACTTTGTATCTCTCATCAGAGTTACTGGAGTCCTTCCAAACGTCAAATAACATGATAGATGAGTAAGGATCGATTAGATACATCACAGGAACAACGCTAATACGTGTTGTTTCATTTAAAACTATTTCCAGCTTCAGCTGCGTCCGAGAACTTCGTATCTCACATCAAAGTTACTGGAGTCCATCGAAACGCCAAATAACATGATAGATGAGTAAGGATCGATTAGATACATCACAGGAACAACGCTAATGCGTGTTGTTTCGTTTAAAACTATTTCCAGCTTCTGCTGCGTCCGAGAACATCGTATCTCACGTCAGGGTTACTGGAGTCCAGCGAAACGTCAAATAACATGATAGATAAGTAAGGATCGATTAGATGCAGCACAGGAACAACGCTAATACGTGTTGTTTCGTTCAAAACTATTTCTAGCTTCTGCTGCGTCCGATAACTTTGTATCTCACATCAGAGTTACTGGAGTCCGTTCAAACGTCAAATAACATGATAGATGAGTAAGGATCGATTAGATACATCACAGGAACAACGCTAATATGTGTTGTTTCGTTTAAAACTATTTCCAGCTGCTGCTGCGTCCGAAAACGTCGTATATCACATCAGAGTTACTGGAGTCCATCGAAATGTCAAATAACATGATAGATAAGTAAGGATCGATTAGATACTACACAGGAACAACGCTAATGCGTGTTGTTTCGTTTAAAACTATTTCTAGCTTCAGCTCCGTCCGAGAACTTCGTATCTCACATCTAAGTTACTGGATTCCATCGAAACGCCAAATAACATGATAGATGAGTAAGGATCGATTAGATACATCACAGGAACAACGCTAATGCGTGTTGTTTCGTTTAAAACTGTTTCCAGCTTCTGCTGCGTCCGAGAACATCGTATCTCACATCAGGGTTACTGGAGTCCATCCAAACGTCAAATAACATGATAGATGAGTAAGGATCGATTAGATACATCACAGGAACAACGCTAATGCGTGTTGTTTCGTTTATAACTATTTCCAGCTTCTGCTGCCTCAGAAAACGTCGTATCTCACATCAGAGCTACTGGAGTCCATCGAAACGCCAAATAACATGATAGATGAGTAAGGATCGATTAGATACATCACAGGAACAACGCTAATACGTGTTGTTTCGTTCAAAACTATTTCCAGCTTCTGCTGCGTCCGAAATCTTTGTATCTCACATCAGACATACTGGAGTCCATCCAAACGTTAAATAACATGTTAGATAAGTAAGGATCGTTTAGATACATCACAGGAACAACGCTAATACGTGTTGTTTCGTTCAAAACTATTTCCAGCTTCTACTGCGTCCGAGAACTTTGTATCTCACATCAGAGTTACTGGAGTCCGTCCAAACGTCTAATAACATGATAGATGAGTAAGGATCGTTTGGATACATCACAGGAACATCGCTAATACGTGTTGTTTCGTTTAAAACTATTTCCAGCTTCTGCTGCGTCCGAAAACGTCGTATCTCACATCAGAGTTACTGGAGTCCATCGAAACGTCAAATAACATGATAGAAAAGTAAGGATCGTTTAGATACATCACAGGAACAACGCTAATACGTGTTGTTTCGTTCAAAACTATTTCCAGCTTCTGCTGCGTCCGAAATCTTTGTATCTCTCATCAGAGTTACTGGAGTCCATCCAAACGTCAAATAACATGATAGATGAGTAAGGATCGATTAGATACATCACAGGAACAACGCTAATACGTGTTGTTTCGTTCAAAACTATTTCCAGCTTCTACTGCGTCCGAGAACTTTGTATCTCTCATCAGAGTTACTGGAGTCCGTCCAAACATCAAATAACATGATAGATGAGTAAGGATTGATTAGATACATCACAGGAACAACGCTAATACGTGTTGTTTCATTTAAAACTATTTCTAGCTTCTGCTGCGTCCGATAACTTTGTATCTCACATCTAATTTACCGGATTCCATCGAAACGCCAAATAACATGATAGATGAGTAAGGATCGATTAAATACATCACAGGAACAACGCTAATGCGTGTTGTTTCGTTTAAAACTATTTCCAGCTTCTGCTGCGTCCGAGAACTTCGTATCTCACGTCAGGGTTACTGGAGTCCATCCAAACGTCAAATAACATGATAGATGAGTAAGGATCGATTAGATACATCACAGGAACAACGCTAATACGTGTTGTTTCATTTAAAACTATTTCCAGCTTCAGCTGCGTCCGAGAACTTCGTATTTCACATCAAAGTTACTGGAGTCCATCGAAATGCCAAATAACATAATAGATGAGTAAGGATCGATTAGATACATCACAGGAACATCGCTAATGCGTGTTGTTTCGTTTAAAACTATTTCCAGTTTCTGCTGCGTCCGAAAACGTCGTATCTCACATCAGTGCTACTGGAGTCCATCGAAACGCCAAATAACATGATAGATGAGTAAGGATCGATTAGATACATCACAGGAACAACGCTAATACGTGTTGTTTCATTTAAAATTATTTCCAGCTTCAGCTGCGTCCGAGAACTTCGTATCTCACATCAAAGTTACTGGAGTCCATCGAAACGCCAAATAACATGATAGATGAGTAAGGATCGATTAGATACATCACAGGAACAACACTAATGCGTGTTGTTTCGTTTAAAACTATTTCCAGCTTCTGCTGCGTCCGAAAACGTCGTATCTCACATCAGAGCTACTGGAGTCCATCGAAACGCCAAATAACATGATAGATGTGTAAGGATCGATTAGATACATCACAGGAACAACGTTAATACGTGTTGTTTCATTTAAAACTATTTCCAGCTTCAGCTGCGTCCGAGAACTTAGTATCTCACATCAAAGTTACTGGAGTCCATCGAAATGCCAAATAACATGATAGATGAGTAAGGATCGATTAGATACGTCACAGGAACAACGCTAATGCGTGTTGCTTCGTTTAAAACTATTTCCAGCTTCTGCTGCGTCCGAAAACTCCGTATCTCACATCAGAGCTAATGGAGTCCATCGAAACGCCAAATAACATGATAGATGTGTTAGGACCGATTAGATACATCACAGGAACAACGCTAATACGTGTTGTTTCATTTAAAACTATTTCCAGCTTCAGCTGCGTCCGAGAACTTCGTATTTCACATCAAAGTTACTGGAGTCCATCGAAATGCCAAATAACATAATAGATGAGTAAGGATCGATTAGATACATCACAGGAACATCGCTAATGCGTGTTGTTTCGTTTAAAACTATTTCCAGTTTCTGCTGCGTCCGAAAACGTCGTATCTCACATCAGTGCTACTGGAGTCCATCGAAACGCCAAATAACATGATAGATGAGTAAGGATCGATTACATACATCACAGGAACAACGCTAATACGTGTTGTTTCATTTAAAATTATTTCCAGCTTCAGCTGCGTCCGAGAACTTCGTATCTCACATCAAAGTTACTGGAGTCCATCGAAACGCCAAATAACATGATAGATGAGTAAGGATCGATTAGATACATCACAGGAACAACACTAATGCGTGTTGTTTCGTTTAAAACTATTTCCAGCTTCTGCTGCGTCCGAAAACGTCGTATCTCACATCAGAGCTACTGGAGTCCATCGAAACGCCAAATAACATGATAGATGAGTAAGGATCGATTAGATACATCACAGGAACAACGCTAATACGTGTTGTTTCATTTAAAATTATTTCCAGCTTCAGCTGCGTCCGAGAACTTCGTATCTCACATCAAAGTTACTGGAGTCCATCGAAATGCCAAATAACATAATAGATGAGTAAGGATCGATTAGATACATCACAGGAACAACGCTAATGCGTGTTGCTTCGTTTAAAACTATTTCCAGCTTCTGCTGTGTCCGAAAACTTCGTATCTCACATCAGAGCTACTGGAGTCCATCGAAACGCCAAGTAACATGATATGTGAGCAAGGATCGATTAGATACAGCACAGGAAAAACGCTAATACGTGTTGTTTCGTTTACAACTATTT
This sequence comes from Prosopocoilus inquinatus, assembly GCA_036172665.1. Taxonomy (NCBI): domain Eukaryota; kingdom Metazoa; phylum Arthropoda; class Insecta; order Coleoptera; family Lucanidae; genus Prosopocoilus; species Prosopocoilus inquinatus. Next base: position 44,247,035 of record CM069871.1, on the reverse strand, counting down.
CCAGCTTCAGCTGCGTCCGAGAACTTCGTATCTCACATCAAAGTTACTGGAGTCCATCGAAACGCCAAATAACATGATAGATGAGTAAGGATCGATTAGATACATCACAGGAACAACGCTAATGCGTGTTGTTTCGTTTAAAACTATTTCCAGCTTCTGCTGCGTCCGAAAACGTCGTATCTCACATCAGAGCTACTGGAGTCCATCGAAACGCCAAATAACATTATAGATGAGTAAGGATCGATTAGATACATCACAGGAACATCGCTAATGTGTGTTGTTTCGTTTAAAACTATTTCCAGTTTCTGCTGCGTCCGAAAACGTCGTATCTCACATCAGAGTTACTGGAGTCCATCGAAACGTCAAATAACATGATAGATAAGTAAGGATCGATTAGATACAGCACAGGAACAACGCTAATACGTGTTGTTTCGTTTAAAAGTATTTCCAGCTCCTGCTGCGTCCCAAAACTTTGTATCTCACATCAGACTTACTGGAGTCCATCCAAACTTCAAATAACATGTTAGATAAGTAAGGATCGTTTAGATACATCACAGGAACAACGCTAATACGTGTTGCTTCGTTCAAAACTATTTCCAGCTTCTACTGCGTCCGAGAACTTTGTATCTCACATCAGAGTTACTGGAGTCCGTCCAAACGTCTAATAACATGATAGATGAGTAAGGATCGTTTAGATACATCACAGGAACATCGCTAATACGTGTTGTTTCGTTTAAAACTATTTCCAGCTTCTGCTGCGTCCGAAAACGTCGTATCTCACATCAGAGTTACTGGAGTCCATCGAAACGTCAAATAACATGATAGAAAAGTAAGGATCGTTTAGATACATCACAGGAACAACGCTAATACGTGTTGTTTCGTTCAAAACTATTTCCAGCTTCTGCTGCGTCCGAAATCTTTGTATCTCTCATCAGAGTTACTGGAGTCCATCCAAACGTCAAATAACATGATAGATGAGTAAGGATCGATTAGATACATCACAGGAACAACGCTAATACGTTTTGTTTCGTTTAAAACTATTTCCAGTTTCTGCTGCGTCCGAAAACGTCGTATCTCACATCAGAGTTACTGGAGTCCATCGAAACGTCAAATAACATGATAGAAAAGTAAGGATCGTTTAGATACATTACAGGAACAACGCTAATACGTGTTGTGTCGTTCAAAACTATTTCCAGCTTCTGCAGCGTCCGAAATCAATGTATCTTACATCAAAGTTACTGGAGTCCATCGAAACGCCAAATAACATGATAGATGAGTAAGGATCGATTAGATACATCACAGGAACAACGCTAATGCGTGTTGTTTCGTTTAAAACTATTTCCAGCTTCTGCTGCGTCCGAAAACGTCGTATCTCACATCAGAGCTACTGGAGTCTATCGAAACGCCAAATAACATTATAGATGAGTAAGGATCGATTAGATACATCACAGGAACATCGCTAATGTGTCTTGTTTCGTTTAAAACTATTTCCAGTTTCTGCTGCGTCCGAAAACGTCGTATCTCACATCAGAGTTAATGGAGTCCATCGAAACGTCAAATAACATGATAGATAAGTAAGGATCGATTAGATACAGCACAGGGACAACGCTAATACGTGTTGTTTCGTTTAAAACTATTTCCAGCTCCTGCTGCGTCCCAAAACTTTGTATCTCACATCAGACTTACTGGAGTCCATCCAAACTTCAAATAACATGTTAGATAAGTAAGGATCGTTTAGATACATCACAGGAACAACGCTAATACGTGTTGTTCCGTTCAAAACTATTTCCAGCTTCTGCTGCGTCCGAAATCTTTGTATCTCTCATCAGAGTTACTGGAGTCCATCCAAACGTCAAATAACATAATAGATGAGTATGGATCGATTAGATACATCACAGGAACAACGCTAATACGTGTTGTATCGTTTAAAACTATTTCCAGCTTCTGCTGCGTCCGAAAACGTAGTATCTCACATCAGAGATACTGGAGTCCATCGAAACGTCAAATAACATGATAGATAAGTAAGGATCGATTAGATACAGCACAGGAACAACGCTAATACGTGTTGTTTCGTTCAAAACTATTTCTAGCTTCTGCTGCGTCCGATAACTTTGTATCTCACATCAGAGTTACTGGAGTCCGTCCAAACGTCAAATAACATGATAGATGAGTAAGGATCGATTAGATACATCACAGGAACAACGCTAATATGTGTTGTTTCGTTTAAAACTATTTCCAGCTGCTGCTGCGTCCGAAAACGTCGTATATCACATCAGAGTTACTGGGGTCCATCGAAACGTCAAATAACATGATAGATGAGTAAGGATCGATTAGATACATCACAGGAACAACGCTAATGCGTGTTGTTTTGCTTATAACTATTTCCAGCTTCTGCTGCCTCAGAAAACGTCGTATCTCACATCAGAGCTACTGGAGTCCATCGAAACGCCAAATAACATGATAGATAAGTAAGGATCGATTAGATACTACACAGGAACAACGCTAATGCGTGTTGTTTCGTTTAAAACTATTTCTAGCTTCAGCTCCGTCCGAGAACTTCGTATCTCACATCTAAGTTACTGGATTCCATCGAAACGCCAAATAACATGATAGATGAGTAAGGATCGATTAGATACATCACAGGAACAACGCTAATGCGTGTTGTTTCGTTTAAAACTGTTTCCAGCTTCTGCTGCGTCCGAGAACATCGTATCTCACGTCAGGGTTACTGGAGTCCATCCAAACGTCAAATAACATGATAGATGAGTAAGGATCGATTAGATACATCACAGGAACAACGCTAATGCGTGTTGTTTTGCTTATAACTATTTCCAGTTTCTGCTGCCTCAGAAAACGTCGTATCTCACATCAGAGCTACTGGAGTCCATCGAAACGCCAAATAACATGATAGATGAGTAAGGATCGATTAGATACATCACAGGAACAACGCTAATACGTGTTGTTTCGTTTAAAACTATTTCTAGCTTCAGCTTCGTCCGAGAACTTCGTATCTCACATCTAAGTTACTGGATTCCATCGAAACGCCAAATAACATGATAGATGAGTAAGGATCGATTAGATACATCACAGGAACAACGCTAATACGTGTTGTTTCATTTAAAACTATTTCCAGCTTCAGCTGCGTCCGAGAACTTCGTATCTCACATCAAAGTTTCTGGAGTCCATCGAAATGCCAAATAACATAATAGATGAGTAAGGATCGATTAGATACATCACAGGAACAACGCTAATGCGTGTTGTTTCGTTTAAAACTATTTCCAGCTTCTGCTGCGTCCGAAAACGTCGTATCTCACATCAGAGCTACTGGAGTCCATCGAAACGCCAAATAACATGATAGATGAGTAAGGATCGATTAGATACATCACAGGAACAACGCTAATACGTGTTGTTTCATTTAAAACTATTTCAAGCTTCAGCTGCGTCCGAGAACTTCGTATATCACATCAAAGTTACTGGAGTCCATCGAAATGCCAAATAACATAATAGATGAGTAAGGATCGATTAGATACATCACAGGAACAACGCTAATGCGTGTTGCTTCGTTTAAAACTATTTCGAGCTTCTGCTGCGTCCGAAAACTTCGTATCTCACATCAGAGCTACTGGAGTCCATCGAAACGCCAAGTAACATGATATATGAGTAAGGATCGATTAGATACAGCACAGGAACAACGCTAATACGTGTTGTTTCATTTAAAACTATTTCCAGCTTCAGCTGCGTCCGAGAACTTCGTATCTCTCATCAAAGTTACTGGAGTCCATCGATACGCCAAATAACATGATAGATGAGTAAGGATCGATTAGATACATCACAGGAACAACGCTAATGCGTGTTGTTTCGTTTAAAACTATTTCCAGCTTCTGCTGCGTAAGAGGACATCGTATCTCACGTCAGGGTTACCGGAGTCCATCGAAACGTCAAATAACATGATAGATAAGTAAGGATCGATTAGATGCAGCACAGGAACAACGCTAATACGTGTTCTTTCGTTCAAAACTATTTCCAGCTTCTACTGCGTCCGAGAACTTTGTATCTCTCATCAGAGTTACTGGAGTCCTTCCAAACGTCAAATAACATGATAGATGAGTAAGGATCGATTAGATACATCACAGGAACAACGCTAATACGTGTTGTTTCATTTAAAACTATTTCCAGCTTCAGCTGCGTCCGAGAACTTCGTATCTCACATCAAAGTTACTGGAGTCCATCGAAACGCCAAATAACATGATAGATGAGTAAGGATCGATTAGATACATCACAGGAACAACGCTAATGCGTGTTGTTTCGTTTAAAACTATTTCCAGCTTCTGCTGCGTCCGAGAACATCGTATCTCACGTCAGGGTTACTGGAGTCCATCGAAACGTCAAATAACATGATAGATAAGTAAGGATCGATTAGATGCAGCACAGGAACAACGCTAATACGTGTTGTTTCGTTCAAAACTATTTCTAGCTTCTGCTGCGTCCGATAACTTTGTATCTCACATCAGAGTTACTGGAGTCCGTTCAAACGTCAAATAACATGATAGATGAGTAAGGATCGATTAGATACATCACAGGAACAACGCTAATATGTGTTGTTTCGTTTAAAACTATTTCCAGCTGCTGCTGCGTCCGAAAACGTCGTATATCACATCAGAGTTACTGGAGTCCATCGAAATGTCAAACAACATGATAGATAAGTATGGATCGATTAGATACTACACAGGAACAACGCTAATGCGTGTTGTTTCGTTTAAAACTATTTCTAGCTTCAGCTCCGTCCGAGAACTTCGTATCTCACATCTAAGTTACTGGATTCCATCGAAACGCCAAATAACATGATAGATGAGTAAGGAGCGATTAGATACATCACAGGAACAACGCTAATGCGTGTTGTTTCGTTTAAAACTGTTTCCAGCTTCTGCTGCGTCCGAGAACATCGTATCTCACATCAGGGTTACTGGAGTCCATCCAAACGTCAAATAACATGATAGATGAGTAAGGATCGATTAGATACATCACAGGAACAACGCTAATGCGTGTTGTTTCGTTTATAACTATTTCCAGCTTCTGCTGCCTCAGAAAACGTCGTATCTCACATCAGAGCTACTGGAGTCCATCGAAACGCCAAATAACATGATAGATGAGTAAGGATCGATTAGATACATCACAGGAACAACGCTAATACGTGTTGTTTCATTTAAAACTATTTCCAGCTTCAGCTGCGTCCGAGAACTTCGTATCTCACATCAAAGTTACTGGAGTCCATCGAAATGCCAAATAACATGATAGATGAATAAGGATCGATTAGATACATCACAGGAACAACGCTAATGCGTGTTGCTTCGTTTAAAACTATTTCCAGCTTCTGCTGCGTCCGAAAACTTCGTATCTCACATCAGAGTTACTGGAGTCCATCGAAATGCCAAATAACATAATAGATGAGTAAGGATCGATTAGATACATCACAGGAACAACGCTAATGCGTGTTGCTTCGTTTAAAACTATTTCCAGCTTCTGCTGCGTCCGAAAACTTCGTATCTCACATCAGAGCTACTGGAGTCCATCGAAACGCCAAGTAACATGATATGTGAGCTAGGATCGATTAGATACAGCACAGGAAAAACGCTAATACGTGTTGTTTCGTTTACAACTATTTCCAGCTTCAGCTGCGTCCGAGAACTTCGTATCTCACATCAAAGTTACTGGAGTCCATCGAAACGCCAAATAACATGATAGATGAGTAAGGATCGATTAGATACATCGCAGGAACAACGCTAATGCGTGTTGTTTCGTTTAAAACTATTTCCAGCTTCTGCTGCGTCCGAAAACGTCGTATCTCACATCAGAGCTACTGGAGTCCATCGAAACGCCAAATAACATTATAGATGAGTAAGGATCGATTAGATACATCACAGGAACATCGCTAATGTGTGTTGTTTCGTTTAAAACTATTTCCAGTTTCTGCTGCGTCCGAAAACGTCGTATCTCACATCAGAGTTACTGGAGTCCATCGAAACGTCAAATAACATGATAGATAAGTAAGGATCGATTAGATACAGCACAGGAACAACGCTAATAAGTGTTGTTTCGTTTAAAAGTATTTCCAGCTCCTGCTGCGTCCCAAAACTTTGTATCTCACATCAGACTTACTGGAGTCCATCCAAACTTCAAATAACATATTAGATAAGTAAGGATCGTTTAGATACATCACAGGAACAACGCTAATACGTGTTGTTTCGTTCAAAACTATTTCCAGCTTCTGCTGCGTCCGAAATCTTTGTATCTCACATCAGACATACTGGAGTCCATCCAAACGTTAAATAACATGTTAGATAAGTAAGGATCGTTTAGATACATCACAGGAACAACGCTAATACGTGTTGTTTGGTTCAAAACTATTTCCAGCTTCTACTGCGTCCGAGAACTTTGTATCTCACATCAGAGTTACTGGAGTCCGTCCAAGCGTCTAATAACATGATAGATGAGTAAGGATCGTTTAGATACATCACAGGAACATCGCTAATACGTGTTGTTTCGTTTAAAACTATTTCCAGCTTCTGCTGCGTCCGAAAACGTCGTATCTCACATCAGAGTTACTGGAGTCCATCGAAACGTCAAATAACATGATAGAAAAGTAAGGATCGTTTAGATACATCACAGGAACAACGCTAATACGTGTTGTTTCGTTCAAAACTATTTCCAGCTTCTGCTGCGTCCGAAATCTTTGTATCTCTCATCAGAGTTACTGGAGTCCATCCAAACGTCAAATAACATGATAGATGAGTAAGGATCGATTAGATACATCACAGGAACAACGCTAATACGTGTTGTTTCGTTTAAAACTATTTCCAGTTTCTGCTGCGTCCGAAAACGTCGTATCTCACATCAGAGTTACTGGAGTCCATCGAAACGTCAAATAACATGATAGAAAAGTAAGGATCGTTTAGATACATTACAGGAACAACGCTAATACGTGTTGTGTCGTTCAAAACTATTTCCAGCTTCTGCTGCGTCCGAAATCATTGTATCTTACATCAAAGTTACTGGAGTCCATCGAAACGCCAAATAACATGATAGATGAGTAAGGATCGATTAGATACATCACAGGAACAACGCTAATGCGTGTTGTTTCGTTTAAAACTATTTCCAGCTTCTGCTGCGTCCGAAAACGTCGTATCTCACATCAGAGCTACTGGAGTCTATCGAAACGCCAAATAACATTATAGATGAGTAAGGATCGATTAGATACATCACAGGAACATCGCTAATGTGTCTTGTTTCGTTTAAAACTATTTCCAGTTTCTGCTGCGTCCGAAAACGTCGTATCTCACATCAGAGTTAATGGAGTCCATCGAAACGTCAAATAACATGATAGATAAGTAAGGATCGATTAGATACAGCACAGGAACAACGCTAATACGTGTTGTTTCGTTTAAAACTATTTCCAGCTCCTGCTGCGTCCCAAAACTTTGTATCTCACATCAGACTTACTGGAGTCCATCCAAACTTCAAATAACATGTTAGATAAGTAAGGATCGTTTAGATACATCACAGGAACAACGCTAATACGTGTTGTTCCGTTCAAAACTATTTCCAGCTTCTGCTGCGTCCGAAATCTTTGTATCTCTCATCAGAGTTACTGGAGTCCATCCAAACGTCAAATAACATAATAGATGAGTATGGATCGATTAGATACATCACAGGAACAACGCTAATACGTGTTGTATCGTTTAAAACTATTTCCAGCTTCTGCTGCGTCCGAAAACGTAGTATCTCACATCAGAGATACTGGAGTCCATCGAAACGTCAAATAACATGATAGATAAGTAAGGATCGATTAGATACAGCACAGGAACAACGCTAATACGTGTTGTTTCGTTCAAAACTATTTCTAGCTTCTGCTGCGTCCGATAACTTTGTATCTCACATCAGAGTTACTGGAGTCCGTCCAAACGTCAAATAACATGATAGATGAGTAAGGATCGATTAGATACATCACAGGAACAACGCTAATATGTGTTGTTTCGTTTAAAACTATTTCCAGCTGCTGCTGCGTCCGAAAACGTCGTATATCACATCAGAGTTACTGGGGTCCATCGAAACGTCAAATAACATGATAGATGAGTAAGGATCGATTAGATACATCACAGGAACAACGCTAATGCGTGTTGTTTTGCTTATAACTATTTCCAGCTTCTGCTGCCTCAGAAAACGTCGTATCTCACATCAGAGCTACTGGAGTCCATCGAAACGCCAAATAACATGATAGATAAGTAAGGATCGATTAGATACTACACAGGAACAACGCTAATGCGTGTTGTTTCGTTTAAAACTATTTCTAGCTTCAGCTCCGTCCGAGAACTTCGTATCTCACATCTAAGTTACTGGATTCCATCGAAACGCCAAATAACATGATAGATGAGTAAGGATCGATTAGATACATCACAGGAACAACGCTAATGCGTGTTGTTTCGTTTAAAACTGTTTCCAGCTTCTGCTGCGTCCGAGAACATCGTATCTCACGTCAGGGTTACTGGAGTCCATCCAAACGTCAAATAACATGATAGATGAGTAAGGATCGATTAGATACATCACAGGAACAACGCTAATGCGTGTTGTTTTGCTTATAACTATTTCCAGCTTCTGCTGCCTCAGAAAACGTCGTATCTCACATCAGAGCTACTGGAGTCCATCGAAACGCCAAATAACATGATAGATGGGTAAGGATCGATTAGATACATCACAGGAACAACGCTAATACGTGTTGTTTCGTTTAAAACTATTTCTAGCTTCAGCTTCGTCCGAGATCTTCGTATCTCACATCTAAGTTACTGGATTCCATCGAAACGCCAAATAACATGATAGATGAGTAAGGATCGATTAGATACATCACAGGAACAACGCTAATACGTGTTGTTTCGTTCAAAACTATTTCCAGCTTCTACTGCGTCCGAGAACTTTGTATCTCACATCAGAGTTACTGGAGTCCGTCCAAACGTCTAATAACATGATAGATGAGTAAGGATCGATTAGATACATCACAGGAACAACGCTAATGCGTGTTGTTTTGCTTATAACTATTTCCAGCTTCTGCTGCCTCAGAAAACGTCGTATCTCACATCAGAGCTACTGGAGTCCATCGAAACGCCAAATAACATGATAGATGAGTAAGGATCGATTAGATACATCACAGGAACAACGCTAATACGTGTTGTTTCGTTTAAAACTATTTCTAGCTTCAGCTTCGTCCGAGAACTTCGTATCTCACATCTAAGTTACTGGATTCCATCGAAACGCCAAATAACATGATAGATGAGTAAGGATCGATTAGATACATCACAGGAACAACGCTAGTACGTGTTGTTTCATTTAAAACTATTTCCAGCTTCAGCTGCGTCCGAGAACTTCGTTTCTCACATCAAAGTTACTGGAGTCCATCGAAATGCCAAATAACATAATAGATGAGTAAGGATCGATTAGATACATCACAGGAACAACGCTAATGCGTGTTGTTTCGTTTAAAACTATTTCCAGCTTCTGCTGCGTCCGAAAACGTCGTATCTCACATCAGAGCTACTGGAGTCCATCGAAACGCCAAATAACATGATAGATGAGTAAGGATCGATTAGATACATCACAGGAACAACGCTAATACGTGTTGTTTCATTTAAAACTATTTCAAGCTTCAGCTGCGTCCGAGAACTTCGTATATCACATCAAAGTTACTGGAGTCCATCGAAATGCCAAATAACATAATAGATGAGTAAGGATCGATTAGATACATCACAGGAACAACGCTAATGCGTGTTGCTTCGTTTAAAACTATTTCCAGCTTCTGCTGCGTCCGAAAACTTCGTATCTCACATCAGAGCTACTGGAGTCCATCGAAACGCCAAGTAACATGATATATGAGTAAGGATCGATTAGATACAGCACAGGAACAACGCTAATGCGTGTTGTTTCGTTTAAAACTATTTCCAGCTTCTGCTGCGTCCGAGAACATCGTATCTCACGTCAGGGTTACTGGAGTCCATCGAAACGTCAAATAACATGATAGATAAGTAAGGATCGATTAGATGCAGCACAGGAACAACGCTAATACGTGTTGTTTCGTTCAAAACTATTTCTAGCTTCTGCTGCGTCCGATAACTTTGTATCTCACATCAGAGTTACTGGAGTCCGTTCAAACGTCAAATAACATGATAGATGAGTAAGGATCGATTAGATACATCACAGGAACAACGCTAATATGTGTTGTTTCGTTTAAAACTATTTCCAGCTGCTGCTGCGTCCGAAAACGTCGTATATCACATCAGAGTTACTGGAGTCCATCGAAATGTCAAATAACATGATAGATAAGTAAGGATCGATTAGATACTACACAGGAACAACGCTAATGCGTGTTGTTTCGTTTAAAACTATTTCCAGCTTCTGCTGCGTCCGAAAACGTAGTATCTCACATCAGAGATACTGGAGTCCATCGAAACGTCAAATAACATGATAGATAAGTAAGGATCGATTAGATACAGCACAGGAACAACGCTAATACGTGTTGTTTCGTTCAAAACTATTTCTAGCTTCTGCTGCGTCCGATAACTTTGTATCTCACATCAGAGTTACTGGAGTCCGTCCAAACGTCAAATAACATGATAGATGAGTAAGGATCGATTAGATACATCACAGGAACAACGCTAATATGTGTTGTTTCGTTTAAAACTATTTCCAGCTGCTGCTGCGTCCGAAAACGTCGTATATCACATCAGAGTTACTGGGGTCCATCGAAACGTCAAATAACATGATAGATGAGTAAGGATCGATTAGATACATCACAGGAACAACGCTAATGCGTGTTGTTTTGCTTATAACTATTTCCAGCTTCTGCTGCCTCAGAAAACGTCGTATCTCACATCAGAGCTACTGGAGTCCATCGAAACGCCAAATAACATGATAGATAAGTAAGGATCGATTAGATACTACACAGGAACAACGCTAATGCGTGTTGTTTCGTTTAAAACTATTTCTAGCTTCAGCTCCGTCCGAGAACTTCGTATCTCACATCTAAGTTACTGGATTCCATCGAAACGCCAAATAACATGATAGATGAGTAAGGATCGATTAGATACATCACAGGAACAACGCTAATGCGTGTTGTTTCGTTTAAAACTGTTTCCAGCTTCTGCTGCGTCCGAGAACATCGTATCTCACGTCAGGGTTACTGGAGTCCATCCAAACGTCAAATAACATGATAGATGAGTAAGGATCGATTAGATACATCACACGAACAACGCTAATGCGTGTTGTTTTGCTTATAACTATTTCCAGCTTCTGCTGCCTCAGAAAACGTCGTATCTCACATCAGAGCTACTGGAGTCCATCGAAACGCCAAATAACATGATAGATGAGTAAGGATCGATTAGATACATCACAGGAACAACGCTAATACGTGTTGTTTCGTTTAAAACTATTTCTAGCTTCAGCTTCGTCCGAGAACTTCGTATCTCACATCTAAGTTACTGGATTCCATCGAAACGCCAAATAACATGATAGATGAGTAAGGATCGATTAGATACATCACAGGAACAACGCTAATACGTGTTGTTTCGTTCAAAACTATTTCCAGCTTCTACTGCGTCCGAGAACTTTGTATCTCACATCAGAGTTACTGGAGTCCGTCCAAACGTCTAATAACATGATAGATGAGTAAGGATCGATTAGATACATCACAGGAACAACGCTAATGCGTGTTGTTTTGCTTATAACTATTTCCAGCTTCTGCTGCCTCAGAAAACGTCGTATCTCACATCAGAGCTACTGGAGTCCATCGAAACGCCAAATAACATGATAGATGAGTAAGGATCGATTAGATACATCACAGGAACAACGCTAATACGTGTTGTTTCGTTTAAAACTATTTCTAGCTTCAGCTTCGTCCGAGAACTTCGTATCTCACATCTAAGTTACTGGATTCCATCGAAACGCCAAATAACATGATAGATGAGTAAGGATCGATTAGATACATCACAGGAACAACGCTAGTACGTGTTGTTTCATTTAAAACTATTTCCAGCTTCAGCTGCGTCCGAGAACTTCGTTTCTCACATCAAAGTTACTGGAGTCCATCGAAATGCCAAATAACATAATAGATGAGTAAGGATCGATTAGATACATCACAGGAACAACGCTAATGCGTGTTGTTTCGTTTAAAACTATTTCCAGCTTCTGCTGCGTCCGAAAACGTCGTATCTCACATCAGAGCTACTGGAGTCCATCGAAACGCCAAATAACATGATAGATGAGTAAGGATCGATTAGATACATCACAGGAACAACGCTAATACGTGTTGTTTCATTTAAAACTATTTCAAGTTTCAGCTGCGTCCGAGAACTTCGTATATCACATCAAAGTTACTGGAGTCCATCGAAATGCCAAATAACATAATAGATGAGTAAGGATCGATTAGATACATCACAGGAACAACGCTAATGCGTGTTGCTTCGTTTAAAACTATTTCCAGCTTCTGCTGCGTCCGAAAACTTCGTATCTCACATCAGAGCTACTGGAGTCCATCGAAACGCCAAGTAACATGATATATGAGTAAGGATCGATTAGATACAGCACAGGAACAACGCTAATACGTGTTGTTTCGTTTAAAACTATTTCTAGCTTCAGCTTCGTCCGAGAACTTCGTATCTCACATCTAAGTTACTGGATTCCATCGAAACGCCAAATAACATGATAGATGAGTAAGGATCGATTAGATACATCACAGGAACAACGCTAGTACGTGTTGTTTCATTTAAAACTATTTCCAGCTTCAGCTGCGTCCGAGAACTTCGTATCTCTCATCAAAGTTACTGGAGTCCATCGATACGCCAAATAACATGATAGATGAGTAAGGATCGATTAGATACATCACAGGAACAACGCTAATGCGTGTTGTTTCGTTTAAAACTATTTCCAGCTTCTGCTGCGTAAGAGGACATCGTATCTCACGTCAGGGTTACCGGAGTCCATCGAAACGTCAAATAACATGATAGATAAGTAAGGATCGATTAGATGCAGCACAGGAACAACGCTAATACGTGTTCTTTCGTTCAAAACTATTTCCAGCTTCTACTGCGTCCGAGAACTTTGTATCTCTCATCAGAGTTACTGGAGTCCTTCCAAACGTCAAATAACATGATAGATGAGTAAGGATCGATTAGATACATCACAGGAACAACGCTAATACGTGTTGTTTCATTTAAAACTATTTCCAGCTTCAGCTGCGTCCGAGAACTTCGTATCTCACATCAAAGTTACTGGAGTCCATCGAAACGCCAAATAACATGATAGATGAGTAAGGATCGATTAGATACATCACAGGAACAACGCTAATGCGTGTTGTTTCGTTTAAAACTATTTCCAGCTTCTGCTGCGTCCGAGAACATCGTATCTCACGTCAGGGTTACTGGAGTCCATCGAAACGTCAAATAACATGATAGATAAGTAAGGATCGATTAGATGCAGCACAGGAACAACGCTAATACGTGTTGTTTCGTTCAAAACTATTTCTAGCTTCTGCTGCGTCCGATAACTTTGTATCTCACATCAGAGTTACTGGAGTCCGTTCAAACGTCAAATAACATGATAGATGAGTAAGGATCGATTAGATACATCACAGGAACAACGCTAATATGTGTTGTTTCGTTTAAAACTATTTCCAGCTGCTGCTGCGTCCGAAAACGTCGTATATCACATCAGAGTTACTGGAGTCCATCGAAATGTCAAATAACATGATAGATAAGTAAGGATCGATTAGATACTACACAGGAACAACGCTAATGCGTGTTGTTTCGTTTAAAACTATTTCTAGCTTCAGCTCCGTCCGAGAACTTCGTATCTCACATCTAAGTTACTGGATTCCATCGAAACGCCAAATAACATGATAGATGAGTAAGGAGCGATTAGATACATCACAGGAACAACGCTAATGCGTGTTGTTTCGTTTAAAACTGTTTCCAGCTTCTGCTGCGTCCGAGAACATCCTATCTCACATCAGGGTTACTGGAGTCCATCCAAACGTCAAATAACATGATAGATGAGTAAGGATCGATTAGATACATCACAGGAACAACGCTAATGCGTGTTGTTTCGTTTATAACTATTTCCAGCTTCTGCTGCCTCAGAAAACGTCGTATCTCACATCAGAGCTACTGGAGTCCATCGAAACGCCAAATAACATGATAGATGAGTAAGGATCGATTAGATACATCACAGGAACAACGCTAATACGTGTTGTTTCATTTAAAACTATTTCCAGCTTCAGCTGCGTCCGAGAACTTCGTATCTCACATCAAAGTTACTGGAGTCCATCGAAATGCCAAATAACATGATAGATGAATAAGGATCGATTAGATACATCACAGGAACAACGCTAATGCGTGTTGCTTCGTTTAAAACTATTTCCAGCTTCTGCTGCGTCCGAAAACTTCGTATCTCACATCAGAGTTACTGGAGTCCATCGAAATGCCAAATAACATAATAGATGAGTAAGGATCGATTAGATACATCACAGGAACAACGCTAATGCGTGTTGCTTCGTTTAAAACTATTTCCAGCTTCTGCTGCGTCCGAAAACTTCGTATCTCACATCAGAGCTACTGGAGTCCATCGAAACGCCAAGTAACATGATATGTGAGCAAGGATCGATTAGATACAGCACAGGAAAAACGCTAATACGTGTTGTTTCGTTTACAACTATTTCCAGCTTCAGCTGCGTCCGAGAACTTCGTATCTCACATCAAAGTTACTGGAGTCCATCGAAACGCCAAATAACATGATAGATGAGTAAGGATCGATTAGATACATCACAGGAACAACGCTAATGCGTGTTGTTTCGTTTAAAACCATTTCCAGCTTCTGCTGCGTCCGAAAACGTCGTATCTCACATCAGAGCTACTGGAGTCCATCGAAACGCCAAATAACATTATAGATGAGTAAGGATCGATTAGATACATCACAGGAACATCGCTAATGTGTGTTGTTTCGTTTAAAACTAATTCCAGTTTCTGCTGCGTCCGAAAACGTCGTATCTCACATCAGAGTTACTGGAGTCCATCGAAACGTCAAATAACATGATAGATAAGTAAGGATCGATTAGATACAGCACAGGAACAACGCTAATACGTGTTGTTTCGTTTAAAAGTATTTCCAGCTCCTGCTGCGTCCCAAAACTTTGTATCTCACATCAGACTTACTGGAGTCCATCCAAACTTCAAATAACATATTAGATAAGTAAGGATCGTTTAGATACATCACAGGAACAACGCTAATACGTGTTGTTTCGTTCAAAACTATTTCCAGCTTCTGCTGCGTCCGAAATCTTTGTATCTCACATCAGACATACTGGAGTCCATCCAAACGTTAAATAACATGTTAGATAAGTAAGGATCGTTTAGATACATCACAGGAACAACGCTAATACGTGTTGTTTCGTTCAAAACTATTTCCAGCTTCTACTGCGTCCGAGAACTTTGTATCTCACATCAGAGTTACTGGAGTCCGTCCAAACGTCTAATAACATGATAGATGAGTAAGGATCGTTTAGATACATCACAGGAACATCGCTAATACGTGTTGTTTCGTTTAAAACTATTTCCAGCTTCTGCTGCGTCCGAAAACGTCGTATCTCACATCAGAGTTACTGGAGTCCATCGAAACGTCAAATAACATGATAGAAAAGTAAGGATCGTTTAGATACATCACAGGAACAACGCTAATACGTGTTGTTTCGTTCAAAACTATTTCCAGCTTCTGCTGCGTCCGAAATCTTTGTATCTCTCATCAGAGTTACTGGAGTCCATCCAAACGTCAAATAACATGATAGATGAGTAAGGATCGATTAGATACATCACAGGAACAACGCTAATACGTGTTGTTTCGTTTAAAACTATTTCCAGTTTCTGCTGCGTCCGAAAACGTCGTATCTCACATCAGAGTTACTGGAGTCCATCGAAACGTCAAATAACATGATAGAAAAGTAAGGATCGTTTAGATACATTACAGGAACAACGCTAATACGTGTTGTGTCGTTCAAAACTATTTCCAGCTTCTGCTGCGTCCGAAATCATTGTATCTTACATCAAAGTTACTGGAGTCCATCGAAACGCCAAATAACATGATAGATGAGTAAGGATCGATTAGATACATCACAGGAACAACGCTAATGCGTGTTGTTTCGTTTAAAACTATTTCCAGCTTCTGCTGCGTCCGAAAACGTCGTATCTCACATCAGAGCTACTGGAGTCTATCGAAACGCCAAATAACATTATAGATGAGTAAGGATCGATTAGATACATCACAGGAACATCGCTAATGTGTCTTGTTTCGTTTAAAACTATTTCCAGTTTCTGCTGCGTCCGAAAACGTCGTATCTCACATCAGAGTTAATGGAGTCCATCGAAACGTCAAATAACATGATAGATAAGTAAGGATCGATTAGATACAGAACAGGAACAACGCTAATACGTGTTGTTTCGTTTAAAACTATTTCCAGCTCCTGCTGCGTCCCAAAACTTTGTATCTCACATCAGACTTACTGGAGTCCATCCAAACTTCAAATAACATGTTAGATAAGTAAGGATCGTTTAGATACATCACAGGAACAACGCTAATACGTGTTGTTCCGTTCAAAACTATTTCCAGCTTCTGCTGCGTCCGAAATCTTTGTATCTCTCATCAGAGTTACTGGAGTCCATCCAAACGTCAAATAACATAATAGATGAGTATGGATCGATTAGATACATCACAGGAACAACGCTAATACGTGTTGTATCGTTTAAAACTATTTCCAGCTTCTGCTGCGTCCGAAAACGTAGTATCTCACATCAGAGATACTGGAGTCCATCGAAACGTCAAATAACATGATAGATAAGTAAGGATCGATTAGATACAGCACAGGAACAACGCTAATACGTGTTGTTTCGTTCAAAACTATTTCTAGCTTCTGCTGCGTCCGATAACTTTGTATCTCACATCAGAGTTACTGGAGTCCGTCCAAACGTCAAATAACATGATAGATGAGTAAGGATCGATTAGATACATCACAGGAACAACGCTAATATGTGTTGTTTCGTTTAAAACTATTTCCAGCTGCTGCTGCGTCCGAAAACGTCGTATATCACATCAGAGTTACTGGGGTCCATCGAAACGTCAAATAACATGATAGATGAGTAAGGATCGATTAGATACATCACAGGAACAACGCTAATGCGTGTTGTTTTGCTTATAACTATTTCCAGCTTCTGCTGCCTCAGAAAACGTCGTATCTCACATCAGAGCTACTGGAGTCCATCGAAACGCCAAATAACATGATAGATAAGTAAGGATCGATTAGATACTACACAGGAACAACGCTAATGCGTGTTGTTTCGTTTAAAACTATTTCTAGCTTCAGCTCCGTCCGAGAACTTCGTATCTCACATCTAAGTTACTGGATTCCATCGAAACGCCAAATAACATGATAGATGAGTAAGGATCGATTAGATACATCACAGGAACAACGCTAATGCGTGTTGTTTCGTTTAAAACTGTTTCCAGCTTCTGCTGCGTCCGAGAACATCGTATCTCACGTCAGGGTTACTGGAGTCCATCCAAACGTCAAATAACATGATAGATGAGTAAGGATCGATTAGATACATCACAGGAACAACGCTAATGCGTGTTGTTTTGCTTATAACTATTTCCAGCTTCTGCTGCCTCAGAAAACGTCGTATCTCACATCAGAGCTACTGGAGTCCATCGAAACGCCAAATAACATGATAGATGAGTAAGGATCGATTAGATACATCACAGGAACAACGCTAATACGTGTTGTTTCGTTTAAAACTATTTCTAGCTTCAGCTTCGTCCGAGAACTTCGTATCTCACATCTAAGTTACTGGATTCCATCGAAACGCCAAATAACATGATAGATGAGTAAGGATCGATTAGATACATCACAGAAACAACGCTAATACGTGTTGTTTCGTTCAAAACTATTTCCAGCTTCTACTGCGTCCGAGAACTTTGTATCTCACATCAGAGTTACTGGAGTCCGTCCAAACGTCTAATAACATGATAGATGAGTAAGGATCGTTTAGATACATCACAGGAACATCGCTAATACGTGTTGTTTCGTTTAAAACTATTTCCAGCTTCTGCTGCGTCCGAAAACGTCGTATCTCACATCAGAGTTACTGGAGTCCATCGAAACGTCAAATAACATGATAGATGAGTAAGGATCGTTTAGATACATCACAGGAACAACGCTAATGCGTGTTGTTTCGTTTAAAACTGTTTCCAGCTTCTGCTGCGTCCGAGAACATCGTATCTCACGTCAGGGTTACTGGAGTCCATCCAAACGTCAAATAACATGATAGATGAGTAAGGATCGATTAGATACATCACAGGAACAACGCTAATGCGTGTTGTTTTGCTTATAACTATTTCCAGCTTCTGCTGCCTCAGAAAACGTCGTATCTCACATCAGAGCTACTGGAGTCCATCGAAACGCCAAATAACATGATAGATGAGTAAGGATCGATTAGATACATCACAGGAACAACGCTAATACGTGTTGTTTCGTTTAAAACTATTTCTAGCTTCAGCTTCGTCCGAGAACTTCGTATCTCACATCTAAGTTACTGGATTCCATCGAAACGCCAAATAACATGATAGATGAGTAAGGATCGATTAAATACATCACAGGAACAACGCTAATACGTGTTGTTTCATTTAAAACTATTTCCAGCTTCAGCTGCGTCCGAGAACTTCGTATCTCACATCAAAGTTACTGGAGTTCATCGAAATGCCAAATAACATAATAGATGAGTAAGGATCGATTAGATACATCACAGGAACAACGCTAATGCGTGTTGTTTCGTTTAAAACTATTTCCAGCTTCTGCTGCGTCCGAAAACGTCGTATCTCACATCAGAGCTACTGGAGTCCATCGAAACGCCAAATAACATGATAGATGAGTAAGGATCGATTTGATACATCACAGGAACAACGCTAATACGTGTTGTTTCATTTAAAACTATTTCAAGCTTCAGCTGCGTCCGAGAACTTCGTATATCACATCAAAGTTACTGGAGTCCATCGAAATGCCAAATAACATAATAGATGAGTAAGGATCGATTAGATACATCACAGGAACAACGCTAATGCGTGTTGCTTCGTTTAAAACTATTTCCAGCTTCTGCTGCGTCCGAAAACTTCGTATCTCACATCAGAGCTACTGGAGTCCATCGAAACGCCAAGTAACATGATATATGAGTAAGGATCGATTAGATACAGCACAGGAACAACGCTAATACGTGTTGTTTCATTTAAAACTATTTCCAGCTTCAGCTGCGTCCGAGAACTTCGTATCTCTCATCAAAGTTACTGGAGTCCATCGATACGCCAAATAACATGATAGATGAGTAAGGATCGATTAGATACATCACAGGAACAACGCTAATGCGTGTTGTTTCGTTTAAAACTATTTCCAGCTTCTGCTGCGTAAGAGGACATCGTATCTCACGTCAGGGTTACCGGAGTCCATCGAAACGTCAAATAACATGATAGATAAGTAAGGATCGATTAGATGCAGCACAGGAACAACGCTAATACGTGTTCTTTCGTTCAAAACTATTTCCAGCTTCTACTGCGTCCGAGAACTTTGTATCTCTCATCAGAGTTACTGGAGTCCTTCCAAACGTCAAATAACATGATAGATGAGTAAGGATCGATTAGATACATCACAGGAACAACGCTAATATGTGTTGTTTCATTTAAAACTATTTCCAGCTTCAGCTGCGTCCGAGAACTTCGTATCTCACATCAAAGTTACTGGAGTCCATCGAAACGCCAAATAACATGATAGATGAGTAAGGATCGATTAGATACATCACAGGAACAACGCTAATGCGTGTTGTTTCGTTTAAAACTATTTCCAGCTTCTGCTGCGTCCGAGAACA
Source organism: Prosopocoilus inquinatus (assembly GCA_036172665.1). Classification (NCBI taxonomy): domain Eukaryota; kingdom Metazoa; phylum Arthropoda; class Insecta; order Coleoptera; family Lucanidae; genus Prosopocoilus; species Prosopocoilus inquinatus. Next base: position 44,227,044 of record CM069871.1, on the reverse strand, counting down.
TCGTATCTCACGTCAGGGTTACTGGAGTCCATCGAAACGTCAAATAACATGATAGATAAGTAAGGATCGATTAGATGCAGCACAGGAACAACGCTAATACGTGTTGTTTCGTTCAAAACTATTTCTAGCTTCTGCTGCGTCCGATAACTCTGTATCTCACATCAGAGTTACTGGAGTCCGTTCAAACGTCAAATAACATGATAGATGAGTAAGGATCGATTAGATACATCACAGGAACAACGCTAATATGTGTTGTTTCGTTTAAAACTATTTCCAGCTGCTGCTGCGTCCGAAAACGTCGTATATCACATCAGAGTTACTGGAGTCCATCGAAATGTCAAATAACATGATAGATAAGTAAGGATCGATTAGATACTACACAGGAACAACGCTAATGCGTGTTGTTTCGTTTAAAACTATTTCTAGCTTCAGCTCCGTCCGAGAACTTCGTATCTCACATCTAAGTTACTGGATTCCATCGAAACGCCAAATAACATGATAGATGAGTAAGGATCGATTAGATACATCACAGGAACAACGCTAATGCGTGTTGTTTCGTTTAAAACTGTTTCCAGCTTCTGCTGCGTCCGAGAACATCGTATCTCACATCAGGGTTACTGGAGTCCATCCAAACGTCAAATAACATGATAGATGAGTAAGGATCGATTAGATACATCACAGGAACAACGCTAATGCGTGTTGTTTCGTTTATAACTATTTCCAGCTTCTGCTGCCTCAGAAAACGTCGTATCTCACATCAGAGCTACTGGAGTCCATCGAAACGCCAAATAACATGATAGATGAGTAAGGATCGATTAGATACATCACAGGAACAACGCTAATACGTGTTGTTTCATTTAAAACTATTTCCAGCTTCAGCTGCGTCCGAGAACTTCGTATCTCACATCAAAGTTACTGGAGTCCATCGAAATGCCAAATAACATGATAGATGAATAAGGATCGATTAGATACATCACAGGAACAACGCTAATGCGTGTTGCTTCGTTTAAAACTATTTCCAGCTTCTGCTGCGTCCGAAAACTTCGTATCTCACATCAGAGTTACTGGAGTCCATCGAAATGCCAAATAACATAATAGATGAGTAAGGATCGATTAGATACATCACAGGAACAACGCTAATGCGTGTTGCTTCGTTTAAAACTATTTCCAGCTTCTGCTGCGTCCGAAAACTTCGTATCTCACATCAGAGCTACTGGAGTCCATCGAAACGCCAAGTAACATGATATGTGAGCAAGGATCGATTAGATACAGCACAGGAAAAACGCTAATACGTGTTGTTTCGTTTACAACTATTTCCAGCTTCAGCTGCGTCCGAGAACTTCGTATCTCACATCAAAGTTACTGGAGTCCATCGAAACGCCAAATAACATGATAGATGAGTAAGGATCGATTAGATACATCACAGGAATAACGCTAATGCGTGTTGTTTCGTTTAAAACTATTTCCAGCTTCTGCTGCGTCCGAAAACGTCGTATCTCACATCAGAGCTACTGGAGTCCATCGAAACGCCAAATAACATTATAGATGAGTAAGGATCGATTAGATACATCACAGGAACATCGCTAATGTGTGTTGTTTCGTTTAAAACTATTTCCAGTTTCTGCTGCGTCCGAAAACGTCGTATCTCACATCAGAGTTACTGGAGTCCATCGAAACGTCAAATAACATGATAGATAAGTAAGGATCGATTAGATACAGCACAGGAACAACGCTAATACGTGTTGTTTCGTTTAAAAATATTTCCAGCTCCTGCTGCGTCCCAAAACTTTGTATCTCACATCAGACTTACTGGAGTCCATCCAAACTTCAAATAACATATTAGATAAGTAAGGATCGTTTAGATACATCACAGGAACAACGCTAATACGTGTTGTTTCGTTCAAAACTATTTCCAGCTTCTGCTGCGTCCGAAATCTTTGTATCTCACATCAGACATACTGGAGTCCATCCAAACGTTAAATAACATGTTAGATAAGTAAGGATCGTTTAGATACATCACAGGAACAACGCTAATACGTGTTGTTTCGTTCAAAACTATTTCCAGCTTCTACTGCGTCCGAGAACATTGTATCTCACATCAGAGTTACTGGAGTCCGTCCAAACGTCTAATAACATGATAGATGAGTAAGGATCGTTTAGATACATCACAGGAACATCGCTAATACGTGTTGTTTCGTTTAAAACTATTTCCAGCTTCTGCTGCGTCCGAAAACGTCGTATCTCACATCAGAGTTACTGGAGTCCATCGAAACGTCAAATAACATGATAGAAAAGTAAGGATCGTTTAGATACATCACAGGAACAACGCTAATACGTGTTGTTTCGTTCAAAACTATTTCCAGCTTCTGCTGCGTCCGAAATCTTTGTATCTCTCATCAGAGTTACTGGAGTCCATCCAAACGTCAAATAACATGATAGATGAGTAAGGATCGATTAGATACATCACAGGAACAACGCTAATACGTGTTGTTTCGTTTAAAACTATTTCCAGTTTCTGCTGCGTCCGAAAACGTCGTATCTCACATCAGAGTTACTGGAGTCCATCGAAACGTCAAATAACATGATAGAAAAGTAAGGATCGTTTAGATACATTACAGGAACAACGCTAATACGTGTTGTGTCGTTCAAAACTATTTCCAGCTTCTGCTGCGTCCGAAATCATTGTATCTTACATCAAAGTTACTGGAGTCCATCGAAACGCCAAATAACATGATAGATGAGTAAGGATCGATTAGATACATCACAGGAACAACGCTAATGCGTGTTGTTTCGTTTAAAACTATTTCCAGCTTCTGCTGCGTCCGAAAACGTCGTATCTCACATCAGAGCTACTGGAGTCTATCGAAACGCCAAATAACATTATAGATGAGTAAGGATCGATTAGATACATCACAGGAACATCGCTAATGTGTCTTGTTTCGTTTAAAACTATTTCCAGTTTCTGCTGCGTCCGAAAACGTCGTATCTCACATCAGAGTTAATGGAGTCCATCGAAACGTCAAATAACATGATAGATAAGTAAGGATCGATTAGATACAGCACAGGAACAACGCTAATACGTGTTGTTTCGTTTAAAACTATTTCCAGCTCCTGCTGCGTCCCAAAACTTTGTATCTCACATCAGACTTACTGGAGTCCATCCAAACTTCAAATAACATGTTAGATAAGTAAGGATCGTTTAGATACATCACAGGAACAACGCTAATACGTGTTGTTCCGTTCAAAACTATTTCCAGCTTCTGCTGCGTCCGAAACCTTTGTATCTCTCATCAGAGTTACTGGAGTCCATCCAAACGTCAAATAACATAATAGATGAGTATGGATCGATTAGATACATCACAGGAACAACGCTAATACGTGTTGTATCGTTTAAAACTATTTCCAGCTTCTGCTGCGTCCGAAAACGTAGTATCTCACATCAGAGATACTGGAGTCCATCGAAACGTCAAATAACATGATAGATAAGTAAGGATCGATTAGATACAGCACAGGAACAACGCTAATACGTGTTGTTTCGTTCAAAACTATTTCTAGCTTCTGCTGCGTCCGATAACTTTGTATCTCACATCAGAGTTACTGGAGTCCGTCCAAACGTCAAATAACATGATAGATGAGTAAGGATCGATTAGATACATCACAGGAACAACGCTAATATGTGTTGTTTCGTTTAAAACTATTTCCAGCTGCTGCTGCGTCCGAAAACGTCGTATATCACATCAGAGTTACTGGGGTCCATCGAAACGTCAAATAACATGATAGATGAGTAAGGATCGATTAGATACATCACAGGAACAACGCTAATGCGTGTTGTTTTGCTTATAACTATTTCCAGCTTCTGCTGCCTCAGAAAACGTCGTATCTCACATCAGAGCTACTGGAGTCCATCGAAACGCCAAATAACATGATAGATAAGTAAGGATCGATTAGATACTACACAGGAACAACGCTAATGCGTGTTGTTTCGTTTAAAACTATTTCTAGCTTCAGCTCCGTCCGAGAACTTCGTATCTCACATCTAAGTTACTGGATTCCATCGAAACGCCAAATAACATGATAGATGAGTAAGGATCGATTAGATACATCACAGGAACAACGCTAATGCGTGTTGTTTCGTTTAAAACTGTTTCCAGCTTCTGCTGCGTCCGAGAACATCGTATCTCACGTCAGGGTTACTGGAGTCCATCCAAACGTCAAATAACATGATAGATGAGTAAGGATCGATTAGATACATCACAGGAACAACGCTAATGCGTGTTGTTTTGCTTATAACTATTTCCAGCTTCTGCTGCCTCAGAAAACGTCGTATCTCACATCAGAGCTACTGGAGTCCATCGAAACGCCAAATAACATGATAGATGAGTAAGGATCGATTAGATACATCACAGGAACAACGCTAATACGTGTTGTTTCGTTTAAAACTATTTCTAGCTTCAGCTTCGTCCGAGAACTTCGTATCTCACATCTAAGTTACTGGATTCCATCGAAACGCCAAATAACATGATAGATGAGTAAGGATCGATTAGATACATCACAGGAACAACGCTAATACGTGTTGTTTCATTTAAAACTATTTCCAGCTTCAGCTGCGTCCGAGAACTTCGTATCTCACATCAAAGTTACTGGAGTCCATCGAAATGCCAAATAACATAATAGATGAGTAAGGATCGATTAGATACATCACAGGAACAACGCTAATGCGTGTTGTTTCGTTTAAAACTATTTCCAGCTTCTGCTGCGTAAGAGAACATCGTATCTCACGTCAGGGTTACCGGAGTCCATCGAAACGTCAAATAACATGATAGATAAGTAAGGATCGATTAGATGCAGCACAGGAACAACGCTAATACGTGTTCTTTCGTTCAAAACTATTTCCAGCTTCTACTGCGTCCGAGAACTTTGTATCTCTCATCAGAGTTTCTGGAGTCCTTCCAAACGTCAAATAACATGATAGATGAGTAAGGATCGATTAGATACATCACAGGAACAACGCTAATACGTGTTGTTTCATTTAAAACTATTTCCAGCTTCAGCTGCGTCCGAGAACTTCGTATCTCACATCAAAGTTACTGGAGTCCATCGAAACGCCAAATAACATGATAGATGAGTAAGGATCGATTAGATACATCACAGGAACAACGCTAATGCGTGTTGTTTCGTTTAAAACTATTTCCAGCTTCTGCTGCGTCCGAGAACATCGTATCTCACGTCAGGGTTACTGGAGTCCATCGAAACGTCAAATAACATGATAGATAAGTAAGGATCGATTAGATGCAGCACAGGAACAACGCTAATACGTGTTGTTTCGTTCAAAACTATTTCTAGCTTCTGCTGCGTCCGATAACTTTGTATCTCACATCAGAGTTACTGGAGTCCGTTCAAACGTCAAATAACATGATAGATGAGTAAGGATCGATTAGATACATCACAGGAACAACGCTAATATGTGTTGTTTCGTTTAAAACTATTTCCAGCTGCTGCTGCGTCCGAAAACGTCGTATATCACATCAGAGTTACTGGAGTCCATCGAAATGTCAAATAACATGATAGATAAGTAAGGATCGATTAGATACTACACAGGAACAACGCTAATGCGTGTTGTTTCGTTTAAAACTATTTCTAGCTTCAGCTCCGTCCGAGAACTTCGTATCTCACATTTAAGTTACTGGATTCCATCGAAACGCCAAATAACATGATAGATGAGTAAGGATCGATTAGATACATCACAGGAACAACGCTAATGCGTGTTGTTTCGTTTAAAACTGTTTCCAGCTTCTGCTGCGTCCGAGAACATCGTATCTCACATCAGGGTTACTGGAGTCCATCCAAACGTCAAATAACATGATAGATGAGTAAGGATCGATTAGATACATCACAGGAACAACGCTAATGCGTGTTGTTTCGTTTATAACTATTTCCAGCTTCTGCTGCCTCAGAAAACGTCGTATCTCACATCAGAGCTACTGGAGTCCATCGAAACGCCAAATAACATGATAGATGAGTAAGGATCGATTAGATACATCACAGGAACAACGCTAATACGTGTTGTTTCATTTAAAACTATTTCCAGCTTCAGCTGCGTCCGAGAACTTCGTATCTCACATCAAAGTTACTGGAGTCCATCGAAATGCCAAATAACATGATAGATGAATAAGGATCGATTAGATACATCACAGGAACAACGCTAATGCGTGTTGCTTCGTTTAAAACTATTTCCAGCTTCTGCTGCGTCCGAAAACTTCGTATCTCACATCAGAGCTACTGGAGTCCATCGAAACGCCAAATAACATGATAGATGAGTAAGGATCGATTAGATACATCACAGGAACAACGCTAATACGTGTTGTTTCATTTAAAACTATTTCCAGTTTCAGCTGCGTCCGAGAACTTCGTATCTCACATCAAAGTTACTGGAGACCATCGAAATGCCAAATAACATAATAGATGAGTAAGGATCGATTAGATACATCACAGGAACAACGCTAATGCGTGTTGTTTCGTTTAAAACTATTTCCAGCTTCTGCTGCGTCCGAAAACGTCGTATCTCACATCAGAGCTACTGGAGTCCATCGAAACGCCAAGTAACATGATATATGAGTAAGGATCGATTAGATACATCACAGGAACAACGCTAATATGTGTTGTTTCGTTTAAAACTATTTCCAGCTGCTGCTGCGTCCGAAAACGTCGTATATCACATCAGAGTTACTGGAGTCCATCGAAATGTCAAATAACATGATAGATAAGTAAGGATCGATTAGATACTACACAGGAACAACGCTAATGCGTGTTGTTTCGCTTAAAACTATTTCTAGCTTCAGCTCCGTCCGAGAACTTCGTATCTCACATCTAATTTACTGGATTCCATCGAAACGCCAAATAACATGATAGATGAGTAAGGATCGATTAGATACATCACAGGAACAACGCTAATGCGTGTTGTTTCGTTTAAAACTATTTCCAGCTTCTGCTGCGTCCGAGAACTTCGTATCTCACGTCAGGGTTACTGGAGTCCATCCAAACTTCAAATAACATGATAGATGAGTAAGGATCGATTAGATACATCACAGGGACAACGCTAATGCGTGTTGTTTCGTTTATAACTATTTCCAGCTTCTGCTGCCTCAGAAAACGTCGTATCTCACATCAGAGCTACTGGAGTCCATCGAAACGCCAAATAACATGATAGATGAGTAAGGATCGATTAGATACATCACAGGAACAACGCTAATACGTGTTGTTTCATTTAAAACTATTTCCAGCTTCAGCTGCGTCCGAGAACTTAGTATCTCACATCAAAGTTACTGGAGTCCATCGAAATGCCAAATAACATGATAGATGAGTAAGGATCGATTAGATACATCACAGGAACAACGCTAATGCGTGTTGTTTCGTTTAAAACTATTTCCAGCTTCTACTGCGTCCGAAAACGTCGTATCTCACATCAGAGCTACTGGAGTCCATCGAAACGCCAAGTAACATGATATATGAGTAAGGATCGATTAGATACATCACAGGAACAACGCTAATGCGTGTTGCTTCGTTTAAAACTATTTCCAGCTTCTGCTGCGTCCGAAAACTTCGTATCTCACATCAGAGCTACTGGAGTCCATCGAAACGCCAAATAACATGATAGATGAGTAAGGATCGATTAGATACATCACAGGAACAACGCTAATACGTGTTGTTTCATTTAAAACTATTTCCAGTTTCAGCTGCGTCCAAGAACTTCGTATCTCACATCAAAGTTACTGGAGACCATCGAAATGCCAAATAACATAATAGATGAGTAAGGATCGATTAGATACATCACAGGAACAACGCTAATGCGTGTTGTTTCGTTTAAAACTGTTTCCAGCTTCTGCTGCGTCCGAGAACATCGTATCTCACGTCAGGGTTACTGGAGTCCATCCAAACGTCAAATAACATGATAGATGAGTAAGGATCGATTAGATACATCACAGGAACAACGCTAATGCGTGTTGTTTTGCTTATAACTATTTCCAGCTTCTGCTGCCTCAGAAAACGTCGTATCTCACATCAGAGCTACTGGAGTCCATCGAAACGCCAAATAACATGATAGATGAGTAAGGATCGATTAGATACATCACAGGAACAACGCTAATACGTGTTGTTTCGTTTAAAACTATTTCTAGCTTCAGCTTCGTCCGAGAACTTCGTATCTCACATCTAAGTTACTGGATTCCATCGAAACGCCAAATAACATGATAGATGAGTAAGGATCGATTAGATACATCACAGGAACAACGCTAATACGTGTTGTTTCATTTAAAACTATTTCCAGCTTCAGCTGCGTCCGAGAACTTCGTATCTCACATCAAAGTTACTGGAGTCCATCGAAATGCCAAATAACATAATAGATGAGTAAGGATCGATTAGATACATCACAGGAACAACGCTAATGCGTGTTGTTTCGTTTAAAACTATTTCCAGCTTCTGCTGCGTAAGAGAACATCGTATCTCACGTCAGGGTTACCGGAGTCCATCGAAACGTCAAATAACATGATAGATAAGTAAGGATCGATTAGATGCAGCACAGGAACAACGCTAATACGTGTTCTTTCGTTCAAAACTATTTCCAGCTTCTACTGCGTCCGAGAACTTTGTATCTCTCATCAGAGTTTCTGGAGTCCTTCCAAACGTCAAATAACATGATAGATGAGTAAGGATCGATTAGATACATCACAGGAACAACGCTAATACGTGTTGTTTCATTTAAAACTATTTCCAGCTTCAGCTGCGTCCGAGAACTTCGTATCTCACATCAAAGTTACTGGAGTCCATCGAAACGCCAAATAACATGATAGATGAGTAAGGATCGATTAGATACATCACAGGAACAACGCTAATGCGTGTTGTTTCGTTTAAAACTATTTCCAGCTTCTGCTGCGTCCGAGAACATCGTATCTCACGTCAGGGTTACTGGAGTCCATCGAAACGTCAAATAACATGATAGATAAGTAAGGATCGATTAGATGCAGCACAGGAACAACGCTAATACGTGTTGTTTCGTTCAAAACTATTTCTAGCTTCTGCTGCGTCCGATAACTTTGTATCTCACATCAGAGTTACTGGAGTCCGTTCAAACGTCAAATAACATGATAGATGAGTAAGGATCGATTAGATACATCACAGGAACAACGCTAATATGTGTTGTTTCGTTTAAAACTATTTCCAGCTGCTGCTGCGTCCGAAAACGTCGTATATCACATCAGAGTTACTGGAGTCCATCGAAATGTCAAATAACATGATAGATAAGTAAGGATCGATTAGATACTACACAGGAACAACGCTAATGCGTGTTGTTTCGTTTAAAACTATTTCTAGCTTCAGCTCCGTCCGAGAACTTCGTATCTCACATTTAAGTTACTGGATTCCATCGAAACGCCAAATAACATGATAGATGAGTAAGGATCGATTAGATACATCACAGGAACAACGCTAATGCGTGTTGTTTCGTTTAAAACTGTTTCCAGCTTCTGCTGCGTCCGAGAACATCGTATCTCACATCAGGGTTACTGGAGTCCATCCAAACGTCAAATAACATGATAGATGAGTAAGGATCGATTAGATACATCACAGGAACAACGCTAATGCGTGTTGTTTCGTTTATAACTATTTCCAGCTTCTGCTGCCTCAGAAAACGTCGTATCTCACATCAGAGCTACTGGAGTCCATCGAAACGCCAAATAACATGATAGATGAGTAAGGATCGATTAGATACATCACAGGAACAACGCTAATACGTGTTGTTTCATTTAAAACTATTTCCAGCTTCAGCTGCGTCCGAGAACTTCGTATCTCACATCAAAGTTACTGGAGTCCATCGAAATGCCAAATAACATGATAGATGAATAAGGATCGATTAGATACATCACAGGAACAACGCTAATGCGTGTTGCTTCGTTTAAAACTATTTCCAGCTTCTGCTGCGTCCGAAAACTTCGTATCTCACATCAGAGCTACGGGAGTCCATCGAAACGCCAAATAACATGATAGATGAGTAAGGATCGATTAGATACATCACAGGAACAACGCTAATACGTGTTGTTTCATTTAAAACTATTTCCAGTTTCAGCTGCGTCCGAGAACTTCGTATCTCACATCAAAGTTACTGGAGACCATCGAAATGCCAAATAACATAATAGATGAGTAAGGATCGATTAGATACATCACAGGAACAACGCTAATGCGTGTTGTTTCGTTTAAAACTATTTCCAGCTTCTGCTGCGTCCGAAAACGTCGTATCTCACATCAGAGCTACTGGAGTCCATCGAAACGCCAAGTAACATGATATATGAGTAAGGATCGATTAGATACATCACAGGAACAACGCTAATATGTGTTGTTTCGTTTAAAACTATTTCCAGCTGCTGCTGCGTCCGAAAACGTCGTATATCACATCAGAGTTACTGGAGTCCATCGAAATGTCAAATAACATGATAGATAAGTAAGGATCGATTAGATACTACACAGGAACAACGCTAATGCGTGTTGTTTCGCTTAAAACTATTTCTAGCTTCAGCTCCGTCCGAGAACTTCGTATCTCACATCTAATTTACTGGATTCCATCGAAACGCCAAATAACATGATAGATGAGTAAGGATCGATTAGATACATCACAGGAACAACGCTAATGCGTGTTGTTTCGTTTAAAACTATTTCCAGCTTCTGCTGCGTCCGAGAACTTCGTATCTCACGTCAGGGTTACTGGAGTCCATCCAAACTTCAAATAACATGATAGATGAGTAAGGATCGATTAGATACATCACAGGAACAACGCTAATGCGTGTTGTTTCGTTTAAAACTATTTCCAGCTTCTGCTGCGTCCGAAAACGTCGTATCTCACATCAGAGCTACTGGAGTCCATCGAAACGCCAAGTAACATGATATATGAGTAAGGATCGATTAGATACATCACAGGAACAACGCTAATACGTGTTGTTTCATTTAAAACTATTTCCAGCTTCAGCTGCGTCCGAGAACTTCGTATCTCACATCAAAGTTACTGGAGTCCATCGAAATGCCAAATAACATAATAGATGAGTAAGGATCGATTAGATACATCACAGGAACAACGCTAATGCGTGTTGTTTCGTTTAAAACTATTTCCAGTTTCTGCTGCGTCCGAAAACGTCGTATCTCACATCAGAGCTACTGGAGTCCATCGAAACGCCAAATAACATGATAGATGAGTAAGGATCTATTAGATACATCACAGGAACAACGCTAATACGTGTTGTTTCATTTAAAACTATTTCCAGTTTCAGCTGCGTCCGAGAACTTCGTATCTCACATCAAAGTTACTGGAGTCCATCGAAATGCCAAATAACATAATAGATGAGTAAGGATCGATTAGATACATCACAGGAACAACGCTAATGCGTGTTGCTTCGTTTAAAACTATTTCCAGCTTCTGCTGCGTCCGAAAACTTCGTATCTCTCATCAGAGTTACTGGAGTCCGTCCAAACGTCAAATAACATGATAGATGAGTAAGGATCGATTAGATACATCACAGGAACAACGCTAATGCGTGTTGTTTCGTTTAAAACTATTTCCAGCTTCTGCTGCGTCCGAGAACTTCGTATCTCACATCAAAGTTACTGGAGTCCATCGAAACGCCAAATAACATGATAGATGAGTAAGGATCGATTAGATACATCACAGGAACAACGCTAATGCGTGTTGTTTCGTTTAAAACTGTTTCCAGCTTCTGCTGCGTCCGAGAACATCGTATCTCACGTCAGGGTTACTGGAGTCCATCCAAACGTCAAATAACATGATAGATGAGTAAGGATCGATTAGATACATCACAGGAACAACGCTAATGCGTGTTGTTTCGTTTATAACTATTTCCAGCTTCTGCTGCCTCAGAAAACTTCGTATCTCACATCAGAGCTACTGGAGTCCATCGAAACGCCAAATAACATGATAGATGAGTAAGGATCGATTAGATACATCACAGGAACAACGCTAATACGTGTTGTTTCATTTAAAACTATTTCCAGCTTCAGCTGCGTCCGAGAACTTCGTATCTCACATCAAAGTTACTGGAGTCCATCGAAATGCCAAATAACATGATAGATGAGTAAGGATCGATTAGATACATCACAGGAACAACGCTAATGCGTGTTGTTTCGTTTAAAACTATTTCCAGCTTCTGCTGCGTCCGAAAACGTCGTATCTCACATCAGAGCTACCGGAGTCCATCGAAACGCCAAATAACATGATAGATGAGTAAGGATCGATTAGATACATTACAGGAACAACGCTAATACGTGTTGTTTCATTTAAAACTATTTCCAGCTTCAGCTGCGTCCGAGAACTTCGTATCTCACATCAAAGTTACTAGAGTCCATCGAAATGCCAAATAACATAATAGATGAGTAAGGATCGATTAGATACATCAACGCTAATGCGTGTTGCTTCGTTTAAAACTATTTCCAGCTTCTGCTGCGTCCGAAAACTTCGTATCTCACATCAGAGCTACTGGAGTCCATCGAAACGCCAAGTAACATGATATATGAGTAAGGATCGATTAGATACAGCACAGGAACAACGCTAATACGTGTTGTTTCGTTTAAAACTATTTCCAGCTCCTGCTGCGTCCGAGAACTTTGTATCTCACATCAGAGTTACTGGAGTCCGTCCAAACGTCAAATAACATGATAGATGAGCAAGGATCGTTTAGATACATCACAGGAACAACGCTAATACGTGTTGTTTCGTTTAAAAGTATTTCCAGCTTCTGCTGTGTCCAATAACTTTGTATCTCACATCAAAGTTACTGGAGTCCATCGAAACGCCAAATAACATGATAGATGAGTAAGGATCGATTAGATACATCACAGGAACAACGCTAATGCGTGTTGTTTCATTTAAAACTATTTCCAGCTTCTGCTGCGTCCGAGAACTTCGTATCTCACGTCAGGGTTACTGGAGTCCATCCAAACGTCAAATAACATAATAGATAAGTAAGGATCGATTAGATACATCACAGGAACAACGCTAATACGTGTTGTTTCGTTTAAAACTATTTCCAGCTCTTGCTGCGTCCAAAAACTTTGTATCTCACATCAGACTTACTGGAGTCCATCCAAACGTTAAATAACATGTTAGATAAGTAAGGATCGTTTAGATACATCACAGGAACAACAATAATACGTGTTCTTTCGTTCAAAACTATTTCCAGCTTCTACTGCGTCCGAGAACTTTGTATCTCACATCAAAGTTACTGGAGTCCATCGAAACGCCAAATAACATGATAGATGAGTAAGGATCGATTAGATACAGCACAGGAACAACGCTAATACGTGTTGTTTCGTTCAAAACTATTTCTAGCTTCTGCTGCGTCCGATAACTTTGTATCTCACATCAGAGTTACTGGAGTCCGTCCAAACGTCAAATAACATGTTAGATAAGTAAGGATCGTTTAGATACATCACAGGAACAACGCTAATGCGTGTTGTTTCGTTTAAAACTATTTCTAGCTTCAGCTCCGTCCGAGAAATTCGTATCTCACATCTAAGTTACTGGATTCCATCGAAACGCCAAATAACATGATAGATGAGTAAGGATCGATTAGATACATCACAGGAACAACGCTAATGCGTGTTGTTTCGTTTAAAACTGTTTCCAGCTTCTGCTGCGTCCGAGAACATCGTATCTCACGTCAGGGTTACTGGAGTCCATCCAAACGTCAAATAACATGATAGATGAGTAAGGATCGATTAGATACATCACAGGAACAACGCTAATGCGTGTTGTTTCGTTTATAACTATTTCCAGCTTCTGCTGCCTCAGAAAACTTCGTATCTCACATCAGAGCTACTGGAGTCCATCGAAACGCCAAATAACATGATAGATGAGTAAGGATCGATTAGATACATCACAGGAACAACGCTAATACGTGTTGTTTCATTTAAAACTATTTCCAGCTTCAGCTGCGTCCGAGAACTTCGTATCTCACATCAAAGTTACTGGAGTCCATCGAAATGCCAAATAACATGATAGATGAGTAAGGATCGATTAGATACATCACAGGAACAACGCTAATGCGTGTTGTTTCGTTTAAAACTATTTCCAGCTTCTGCTGCGTCCGAAAACGTCGTATCTCACATCAGAGCTACCGGAGTCCATCGAAACGCCAAATAACATGATAGATGAGTAAGGATCGATTAGATACATTACAGGAACAACGCTAATACGTGTTGTTTCATTTAAAACTATTTCCAGCTTCAGCTGCGTCCGAGAACTTCGTATCTCACATCAAAGTTACTAGAGTCCATCGAAATGCCAAATAACATAATAGATGAGTAAGGATCGATTAGATACATCAACGCTAATGCGTGTTGCTTCGTTTAAAACTATTTCCAGCTTCTGCTGCGTCCGAAAACTTCGTATCTCACATCAGAGCTACTGGAGTCCATCGAAACGCCAAGTAACATGATATATGAGTAAGGATCGATTAGATACAGCACAGGAACAACGCTAATACGTGTTGTTTCGTTTAAAACTATTTCCAGCTCCTGCTGCGTCCGAGAACTTTGTATCTCACATCAGAGTTACTGGAGTCCGTCCAAACGTCAAATAACATGATAGATGAGCAAGGATCGTTTAGATACATCACAGGAACAACGCTAATACGTGTTGTTTCGTTTAAAAGTATTTCCAGCTTCTGCTGTGTCCAATAACTTTGTATCTCACATCAAAGTTACTGGAGTCCATCGAAACGCCAAATAACATGATAGATGAGTAAGGATCGATTAGATACATCACAGGAACAACGCTAATGCGTGTTGTTTCATTTAAAACTATTTCCAGCTTCTGCTGCGTCCGAGAACTTCGTATCTCACGTCAGGGTTACTGGAGTCCATCCAAACGTCAAATAACATAATAGATAAGTAAGGATCGATTAGATACATCACAGGAACAACGCTAATGCGTGTTGCTTCGTTTAAAACTATTTCCAGCTTCTGCTGCGTCCGAAAACATCGTATCTCACATCAGAGCTACTGGAGTCCATCCAAACGTCAAATAACATGATAGATGAGTAAGGATCGATTAGATACATCACAGGAACAACGCTAATACGTGTTGTTTCGTTTAAAACTATTTCCAGCTCCTGCTGCGTCCAAATACTTTGTATCTCACGTCAGGGTTACTGGAGTCCATCCAAACGTCAAATAACATGTTAGATAAGTAAGGATCGTTTAGATACATCACAGGAACAACAATAATACGTGTTCTTTCGTTCAAAACTATTTCCAGCTTCTACTGAGTCCGAGAACTTTGTATCTCTCATCAGAGTTACTGGAGTCCGTCCAAACGTCAAATAACATGATAGATGAGTAAGGATCGATTAGATACATCACAGGAACAACGCTAATGCGTGTTGTTTCGTTTAAAACTATTTCCAGCTTCTGCTGCGTCCGAGAACTTCGTATCTCACATCAAAGTTACTGGAGTCCATCGAAGCGCCAAATAACATGATAGATGAGTAAGGATCGATTAGATACATCACAGGAACAACGCTAATGCGTGTTATTTCGTTTAAAACTGTTTCCAGCTTCAGCTGCGTCCGAGAACATCGTATCTCACGTCAGGGTTACTGGAGTCCATCCAAACGTCAAATAACATGATGGATGAGTAAGGATCGATTAGATACATCACAGGAATAACGCTAATGCGTGTTGTTTCGTTTATAACTATTTCCAGCTTCTGCTGCCTCAGAAAACGTCGTATCTCACATCAGAGCTACTGGAGTCCATCGAAACGCCAAATAACATGATAGATGAGTAAGGATCGATTAGATACATCACAGGAACAACGCTAATACGTGTTGTTTCATTTAAAACTATTTCCAGCTTCAGCTGCGTCCGAGAACTTCGTATCTCACATCAAAGTTACTGGAGTCCATCGAAATGCCAATTAACATGATAGATGAGTAAGGATCGATTAGATACATCACAGGAACAACGCTAATACGTGTTGTTTCGTTTAAAACTATTTCCAGCTTCTGCTGCGTCCGAAAACGTCGTATCTCACATCAGAGTTACTGGAGTCCATCGAAACGCCAAATAACATGATAGATGAGTAAGGATCGATTAGATACATCACAGGAACAACGCTAATGCGTGTTGTTTCGTTTAAAACTATTTCCAGATTCTACTGCGGCCGAAAACGTCGTATCTCACATCAGAGCTATTGGAGTCCATCGAAACGCCAAATAACATGATAGATGAGTAGGGATCGATTAGATACATCACAGGAACAACTCTAATGCGTGTTGTTTCGTTTAAAACTATTTCCAGCTTCTGCTGCGTCCGAAAACGTCGTATCTCACATCAGAGCTACTGGAGTCCATCGAAACGCCAAATAACATGATATATGAGTAAGGATCGATTAGATACAGCACAGGAACAACGCTAATACGTGTTGTTTCGTTTAAAACTATTTCCAGCTTCTGCTGCGTCCGAAAACGTCGTATCTCACATCAGAGCTACTGGAGTCCATCCAAACGTCAAATAACATGTTAGATAAGTAAGGATCGTTTAGATACATCACAGGAACAATGCTAATACGTGTTGTTTCGTTCAAAACTATTTCCAGCTTCTACTGCGTCCGAGAAATTTGAATCTCTCATCAGAGTTACTGGAGTCCGTCCAAACGTCAAATAACATGATAGATGAGTAAGGATCGATTAGATACATCACAGGAACAACGCTAATGCGTGTTGTTTCGTTTAAAACTATTTCCAGCTTCTGCTGCGTCCGAGAACTTCGTATCTCACATCAAAGTTACTGGAGTCCATCGAAACGCCAAATAACATGATAGATGAGTAAGGATCGATTAGATACATCACAGGAACAACGCTAATGCGTGTTGTTTCGTTTAAAACTATTTCCAGCTTCTGCTGCGTAAGAGAACATCGTATTTCACGTCAGGGTTACTGGAGTCCATCGAAACGTCAAATAACATGATAGATAAGTAAGGATCGATTAGATGCAGCACAGGAACAACGCTAATACGTGTTGTTTCGTTCAAAACTATTTCTAGCTTCTGCTGCGTCCGATAACTTTGTATCTCACATCAGAGTTACTGGAGTCCGTCCAAACGTCAAATAACATGTTAGATAAGTAAGGATCGTTTAGATACATCACTGGAACAACGCTAATGCGTGTTGTTTCGTTTAAAACTATTTCTAGCTTCAGCTCCGTCCGAGAACTTCGTATCTCACATCTAAGTTACTGGATTCCATCGAAACGCCAAATAACATGATAGATGAGTAAGGATCGATTAGATACATCACAGGAACAACGCTAATGCGTGTTGTTTCGTTTAAAACTGTTTCCAGCTTCTGCTGCGTCCGAGAACATCGTATCTCACGTCAGGGTTACTGGAGTCCATCCAAACGTCAAATAACATGATAGATGAGTAAGGATCGATTAGATACATCACAGGAACAACGCTAATGCGTGTTGTTTCGTTTATAACTATTTCCAGCTTCTGCTGCCTCAGAAAACGTCGTATCTCACATCAGAGCTACTGGAGTCCATCGAAACGCCAAATAACATGATAGATGAGTAAGGATCGATTAGATACATCACAGGAACAACGCTAATGCGTGTTGTTTCGTTTAAAACTATTTCCAGATTCTACTGCGGATGAAAACGTCGTATCTCACATCAGAGCTATTGGAGTCCATCGAAACGCCAAATAACATGATAGATGAGTAAGGATCGATTAGATACGTCACAGGAACAACTCTAATGCGTGTTGTTTCGTTTAAAACTATTTCCAGCTTCTGCTGCGTCCGAAAACTTCGTATCTCACATCAGAGCTACTGGAGTCCATCGAAACGCCAAGTAACATGATATATGAGTAAGGATCGATTAGATACAGCACAGGAACAACGCTAATACGTGTTGTTTCGTTTAAAACTATTTCCAGCTCCTGCTGCGTCCAAAAACTTTGTATCTCACATCAGACTTACTGGAGTCCATCCAAACGTCAAATAACATGTTAGATAAGTAAGGATCGTTTAGATACATCACAGGAACAACAATAATACGTGTTCTTTCGTTCAAAACTATTTCCAGCTTCTACTGCGTCCGAGAACTTTGTATCTCTCATCAGAGTTACTGGAGTCCGTCCAAACGTCAAATAACATGATAGATGAGTAAGGATCGATTAGATACATCACAGGAACAACGCTAATGCGTGTTGTTTCGTTTAAAACTATTTCCAGCTTCTGCTGCGTCCGAGAACTTCGTATCTCACATCAAAGTTACTGGAGTCCATCGAAACGCCAAATAACATGATAGATGAGTAAGGATCGATTAGATACATCACAGGAACAACGCTAATGCGTGTTGTTTCGTATAAAACTATTTCCAGCTCCTGCTGCGTAAGAGAACATCGTATTTCACGTCAGGGTTACTGGAGTCCATCGAAACGTCAAATAACATGATCAGATAAGTAAGGATCGATTAGATGCAGCACAGGAACAACGCTAATACGTGTTGTTTCGTTCAAAACTATTTCTAGCTTCTGCTGCGTCCGATAACTTTGTATCTCACATCAGAGTTACTGGAGTCCGTCCAAACGTCAAATAACATGTTAGATAGGTAAGGATCGTTTAGATACATCACAGGAACAACGCTAATGCGTGTTGTTTCAATTAAAACTATTTCTAGCTTCAGCTCCGTCCGAGAACTTCGTATCTCACAACTAAGTTACTGGATTCCATCGAAACGCCAAATAACATGATAGATGAGTAAGGATCGATTAGATACATCACAGGAACAACGCTAATGCATGTTGTTTCGTTTAAAACTGTTTCCAGCTTCTGCTGCGTCCGAGAACATCGTATCTCACGTCAGGGTTACTGGAGTCCATCCAAACGTCAAATAACATGATAGATGAGTAAGGATCGATTAGATACATCACAGGAACAACGCTAATGCGTGTTGTTTCGTTTATAACTATTTCCAGCTTCTGCTGCCTCAGAAAACGTCGTATCTCACATCAGAGCTACTGGAGTCCATCGAAACGCCAAATAACATGATAGATGAGTAAGGGTCGATTAGATACATCACAGGAACAACGCTAATACGTGTTGTTTCATTTAAAACTATTTCCAGCTTCAGCTGCGTCCGAGAACTTCGTATCTCACATCAAAGTTACTGGAGTCCATCGAAATGCCAAATAACATGATAGATGAGTAAGGATCGATTAGATACATCACAGGAACAACGCTAATGCGTGTTGTTTCGTTTAAAACTATTTCCAGCTTCTGCTGCGTCCGAAAACGTCTTATCTCACATCAGAGCTACTGGAGTCCATCGAAACGCCAAATAACATGATAGATGAGTAAGAATCGATTAGATACATCACAGGAACAACGCTAATGCGTGTTGTTTCGTATAAAACTATTTCCAGCTCCTGCTGCGTAAGAGAACATCGTATTTCACGTCAGGGTTACTGGAGTCCATCGAAACGTCAAATAACATGATTAGATAAGTAAGGATCGATTAGATGCAGCACAGGAACAACGCTAATACGTGTTGTTTCGTTCAAAACTATTTCTAGCTTCTGCTGCGTCCGATAACTTTGTATCTCACATCAGAGTTACTGGAGTCCGTCCAAATGTCAAATAACATAATAGATAAGTAAGGATCGATTAGATACAGCACAGGAACAACGCTAATACGTGTTGTTTCGTTCAAAACTATTTCCAGCTTCTACTGCGTCCGAGAACTTTGTATCTCTCATCAGAGTTACTGGAGTCCGTCCAAACGTCAAATAACATGATAGATGAGTAAGGATCGATTAGATACATCACAGGAACAACGCTAATGCGTGTTGTTTCGTTTAAAACTATTTCCAGCTTCTGCTGCGTCCGAGAACTTCGTATCTCACATCAAAGTTACTGGAGTCCATCGAAACGCCAAATAACATGATAGATGAGTAAGGATCGATTAGATACATCACAGGAACAACGCTAATGCGTGTTGTTTCGTATAAAACTATTTCCAGCTCCTGCTGCGTAAGAGAACATCGTATTTCACGTCAGGGTTACTGGAGTCCATCGAAACGTCAAATAACATGATTAGATAAGTAAGGATCGATTAGATGCAGCACAGGAACAACGCTAATACGTGTTGTTTCGTTCAAAACTATTTCTAGCTTCTGCTGCGTCCGATAACTTTGTATCTCACATCAGAGTTACTGGAGTCCGTCCAAACGTCAAATAACATAATAGATAAGTAAGGATCGATTAGATACAGCACAGGAACAACGCTAATACTTGTTGTTTCGTTTAAAACTATTTCTAGCTTCTACTGCGTCCGAGAACTTTGAATCTGTCATCAGAGTTACTGGAGTCCGTCCAAACGTCAAATAACATGATAGATGAGTAAGGATCGATTAGATACATCCCAGGAACAACGCTAATGCGTGTTGTTGCGTTTAAAACTATTTCCAGCTTCTGCTGCGTCCGAAATCTTTGTATCTCTCATCAGAGTTACTGGAGTCCATCCAAACGTCAAATAACATGATAGATGAGTGAGGATCGATTAGATACATCACAGGAACAACGCTAATACGTGTTGTTTCGTTTAAAACTATTTCCAGCTTCTGCTGCGTCCGAAAACGTCGTATCTCACATCAGAGTTACTGGAGTCCATCGAAACGCCAAATAACATGATAGATGAGTAAGGATCGATTAGATACATCACAGGAACAACGCTAATGCGTGTTGTTTCGTTTAAAACTATTTCCAGCTTCTGCTGCGTCCGAGAACTTCGTATCTCACATCAAAGTTACTGGAGTCCATCGAAACGCCAAATAACATGATAGATGAGTAAGGATCGATTAGATACATCACAGGAACAACGCAAATGCGTGTTGTTTCGTTTAAAACTATTTCTAGCTTCAGCTCCGTCCGAGAACTTCGTATCTCACATCTAAGTTACTGGATTCCATCGAAACGCCAAATAACATGATAGATGAGTAAGGATCGATTAGATACATTACAGGAACAACGCTAATACGTGTTGTTTCATTTAAAACTATTTCCAGCTTCAGCTGCGTCCGAGAACTTCGTATCTCACATCAAAGTTACTAGAGTCCATCGAAATGCCAAATAACATAATAGATGAGTAAGGATCGATTAGATACATCACAGGAACAACGCTAATGCGTGTTGCTTCGTTTAAAACTATTTCCTGCTTCTGCTGCGTCCGAAAACTTCGTATCTCACATCAGAGCTACTGGAGTCCATCGAAACGCCAAGTAACATGATATATGAGTAAGGATCGATTAGATACAGCACAGGAACAACGCTAATACGTGTTGTTTCGTTTAAAACTATTTCCAGCTCCTGCTGCGTCCGAGAACTTTGTATCTCACATCAGAGTTACTGGAGTCCGTCCAAACGTCAAATAACATGATAGATGAGCAAGGATCGTTTAGATACATCACAGGAACAACGCTAGTACGTGTTGTTTCGTTTAAAACTATTTCCAGCTTCTGCTGCGTCCAATAACTTTGTATCTCACATCAAAGTTACTGGAGTCCATCGAAATGCCAAATAACATGATAGATGAGTAAGGATCGATTAGATACATCACAGGAACAACGCTAATGCGTGTTGTTTCATTTAAAACTATTTCCAGCTTCTGCTGCGTCCGAGAACTTCGTATCTCACGTCAGGGTTACTGGAGTCCATCCAAACGTCAAATAACATAATAGATAAGTAAGGATCGATTAGATACATCACAGGAACAACGCTAATGCGTGTTGCTTCGTTTAAAACTATTTCCAGCTTCTGCTGCGTCCGAAAACTTCGTATCTCACATCAGAGCTACTGGAGTCCATCCAAACGTCAAATAACATGATAGATGAGTAAGGATCGATTAAATACATCACAGGAACAACGCTAATACGTGTTGTTTCGTTTAAAACTATTTCCAGCTCCTGCTGCATCCAAATACTTTGTATCTCACGTCAGGGTTACTGGAGTCCATCCAAACGTCAAATAACATGTTAGATAAGTAAGGATCGTTTAGATACATCACAGGAACAACGCTAATACGTGTTGTTTCGTTCAAAACTATTTCCAGCTTCTACTGCGTCCGAGAACTTTGAATCTCTCATCAGAGTTACTGGAGTCCGTCCAAACGTCAAATAACATGATAGATGAGTAAGGATCGATTAGATACATCACAGGAACAACGCTAATGCGTGTTGTTTCGTTTAAAACTATTTCCAGCTTCTGCTGCGTCCGAGAACGTCGTATCTCACATCAGAGCTACTGGAGTCCATCGAAACGCCAAATAACATGATATATGAGTAAGGATCGATTAGATACAGCACAGGAACAACGCTAATACGTGTTGTTTCGTTCAAAACTATTTCCAGCTCCTGCTGCGTCCAAAAACTTTGTATCTCACATCAGACTTACTGGAGTTCATCCAAACGTCAAATAACATGTTAGATAAGTAAGGATCGTTTAGATACATCACAGGAACAACGCTAATACGTGTTGTTTCGTTCAAAACTATTTCCAGCTTCTACTGCGTCCGAGAACTTTGTATCTCTCATCAGAGTTACTGGAGTCCGTCCAAACGTCAAATAACATGATAGATGAGTAAGGATCGATTAGATACATCACAGGAACAACGCTAATGCGTATTGTTTCGTTTAAAACTATTTCCAGCTTCTGCTGCGTCCGAAAACGTCGTATCTCACATAAGAGCTACTGGAGTCCATCGAAACGCCAAGTAACATGATATATGAGTAAGGATCGATTAGATACATCACAGGAACAACGCTAATGCGTGTTGTTTCATTTAAAACTATTTCCAGCTTCTGCTGCGTCCGAGAACTTCGTATCTCACGTCAGGGTTACTGGAGTCCATCCAAACGTCAAATAACATAATAGATAAGTAAGGATCGATTAGATACAGCACAGGAACAACGCTAATACATGTTGTTTTGTTTAAAACTATTTCCAGCTCCTGCTGCGTCCCAAAACTTTGTATCTCACATCAGACTTACTGGAGTCCATCCAAACGTCAAATAACATGTTAGATAAGTAAGGGTCGTTTAGATACATCACAGGAACAACGCTAATACGTGTTGTTTAGTTCAAAACTATTTCCAGCTTCTGCTGCGTCCGAAATCTTTGTATCTCTCATCAGAGTTACTGGAGTCCATCCAAACGTCAAATAACATGATAGATGATTAAGGATCAATTAGATACATCACAGGAACAACGCTAATACGTGTTGTTTCGATTGAAACTATTACCAGCTTCTGCTGCGTCCGAAAACGTCGTATCTCACATCAGAGTTACTGGAGTACATCGAAACGTCAAATAACATGATAGATAAGTAAGGATCGATTAGATACAGCACAGGAACAACGCTAATACGTGTTGTTTCGTTTAAAACTATTTCCAGCTCTTGCTGCGTCCAAAAACTTTGTATCTCACATCAGACTTACTGGAGTCCATCCAAACGTTAAATAACATGTTAGATAAGTAAGGATCGTTTAGATACATCACAGGAACAACGCTAATACGTGTTGTTTCGTTCAAAACTATTTCCAGCTTCTGCTGCGTCCGAGAATTTTGTATCTCACATCAGAGTTACTGGAGTCCGTCCAAACGTCAAATAATATGATAGATGAGTAAGGATCGTTTAGATACATCACAGGAACATCGCTAATAGGTGTTGTTTCGTTTAAAACTATTTCCAGCTTCTGCTCCGTCCGAAAACGTCGTATCTCACATCAGAGTTACTGGAGTCCATCGAAACGTCAAATAACATGATAGAAAAGTAAGGATCGTTTAGATACATCACAGGAACAACTCTAATAGGTGTTGTTTCGTTCAAAACTATTTCCAGCTTCTGCTGCGTCCGAAATCTTTGTATCTCTCATCAGAGTTACTGGAGTCCATCCAAACGTCAAATAACATGATAGATGAGTAAGGATCGATTAGATACATCACAGGAACAACGCTAATACGTGTTGTTTCGTTTAAAACTATTTCCAGCTTCTGCTGCGTCCGAAAACGTCGTATCTCACATCAGAGTTACTGGAGTCCATCAAAACGCCAAATAACATGATAGATGAGTAAGGATCGATTAGATACATCACAGGAACAACGCTAATGCGTGTTGTTTCGTTTAAAACTATTTCCAGCTTCTGCTGCTTCCGAAAACGTCGTATCTCACATCAGAGCTACTGGAGTCCATCGAAACGCCAAATAACATGATATATGAGTAAGGATCGATTAGATACAGCACAGGAACAACGCTAATACGTGTTGTTTCGTTTAAAACTATTTCCAGCTCCTGCTGCGTCCAAAAACTTTGTATCTCACATCAGACTTACTGGAGTCCATCGAAACGTCAAATAACATGTTAGATAAGTAAGGATCGTTTAGATACATCACAGGAACAACGCTAATACGTGTTGTTTCGTTCAAAACTATTTCCAGCTCCTACTGCGTCCGAGAACTTTGTATCTCTCATCAGAGTTACTGGAGTCCGTCCAAACGTCAAATAACATGATAGATGAGTAAGGATCGATTAGATACATCCCAGGAACAACGCTAATGCGTGTTGTTTCGTTTAAAACTATTTCCAGCTTCTGCTGCGTCCGAAAACGTCGTATCTCACATCAGAGCTACTGGAGTCCGTCCAAACGTCAAATAACATGATAGATGAGTAAGGATCGATTAGATACAGCACAGGAACAACGCTAATACGTGTTGTTTCGTTTAAAACTATTTCTAGTTTCTACTGTGTCCGAGAACTTTGAATCTCTCATCAGAGTTACTGGAGTCCGTCCAAACGTCAAATAACATGATAGATGAGTAAGAATCGATTAGATACATCCCAGGAACAACGCTAATGCGTGTTGTTGCGTTTAAAACTATTTCCAGCTTCTGCTGCGTCCGAAATCTTTGTATCTCTCATCAGAGTTACTGGAGTCCATCCAAACGTCAAATAACATGATAGATGAGTGAGGATCGATTAGATACATCACAGGAACAACGCTAATACGTGTTGTTTCGTTTAAAACTATTTCCAGCTTCTGCTGCGTCCGAAAACATCGTATCT
Organism: Prosopocoilus inquinatus; assembly: GCA_036172665.1. NCBI lineage: Eukaryota > Metazoa > Arthropoda > Insecta > Coleoptera > Lucanidae > Prosopocoilus > Prosopocoilus inquinatus. The sequence goes on along the minus strand of CM069871.1, from coordinate 44,201,868 downwards.
CACATCAGAGTTACTGGAGTCCATCGAAACGCCAAATAACATGATAGATGAGTAAGGATCGATTAGATACATCACAGGAACAACGCTAATGCGTGTTGTTTCGTTTAAAACTATTTCCAGATTCTACTGCGGCCGAAAACGTCGTATCTCACATCAGAGCTATTGGAGTCCATCGAAACGCCAAATAACATGATAGATGAGTAGGGATCGATTAGATACATCACAGGAACAACTCTAATGCTTGTTGTTTCGTTTAAAACTATTTCCAGCTTCTGCTGCGTCCGAAAACGTCGTATCTCACATCAGAGCTACTGGAGTCCATCGAAACGCCAAATAACATGATATATGAGTAAGGATCGATTAGATACAGCACAGGAACAACGCTAATACGTGTTGTTTCGTTTAAAACTATTTCCAGCTTCTGCTGCGTCCGAAAACGTCGTATCTCACATCAGAGCTACTGGAGTCCATCCAAACGTCAAATAACATGTTAGATAAGTAAGGATCGTTTAGATACATCACAGGAACAACGCTAATACGTGTTGTTTCGTTCAAAACTATTTCCAGCTTCTACTGCGTCCGAGAAATTTGAATCTCTCATCAGAGTTACTGGAGTCCGTCCAAACGTCAAATAACATGATAGATGAGTAAGGATCGATTAGATACATCACAGGAACAACGCTAATGCGTGTTGTTTCGTTTAAAACTATTTCCAGCTTCTGCTGCGTCCGAGAACTTCGTATCTCACATCAAAGTTACTGGAGTCCATCGAAACGCCAAATAACATGATAGATGAGTAAGGATCGATTAGATACATCACAGGAACAACGCTAATGCGTGTTGTTTCGTTTAAAACTATTTCCAGCTTCTGCTGCGTAAGAGAACATCGTATTTCACGTCAGGGTTACTGGAGTCCATCGAAACGTCAAATAACATGATAGATAAGTAAGGATCGATTAGATGCAGCACAGGAACAACGCTAATACGTGTTGTTTCGTTCAAAACTATTTCTAGCTTCTGCTGCGTCCGATAACTTTGTATCTCACATCAGAGTTACTGGAGTCCGTCCAAACGTCAAATAACATGTTAGATAAGTAAGGATCGTTTAGATACATCACAGGAACAACGCTAATGCGTGTTGTTTCGTTTAAAACTATTTCTAGCTTCAGCTCCGTCCGAGAACTTCGTATCTCACATCTAAGTTACTGGATTCCATCGAAACGCCAAATAACATGATAGATGAGTAAGGATCGATTAGATACATCACAGGAACAACGCTAATGCGTGTTGTTTCGTTTAAAACTGTTTCCAGCTTCTGCTGCGTCCGAGAACATCGTATCTCACGTCAGGGTTACTGGAGTCCATCCAAACGTCAAATAACATGATAGATGAGTAAGGATCGATTAGATACATCACAGGAACAACGCTAATGCGTGTTGTTTCGTTTATAACTATTTCCAGCTTCTGCTGCCTCAGAAAACGTCGTATCTCACATCAGAGCTACTGGAGTCCATCGAAACGCCAAATAACATGATAGATGAGTAAGGATCGATTAGATACATCACAGGAACAACGCTAATGCGTGTTGTTTCGTTTAAAACTATTTCCAGATTCTACTGCGGATGAAAACGTCGTATCTCACATCAGAGCTATTGGAGTCCATCGAAACGCCAAATAACATGATAGATGAGTAAGGATCGATTAGATACGTCACAGGAACAACTCTAATGCGTGTTGTTTCGTTTAAAACTATTTCCAGCTTCTGCTGCGTCCGAAAACTTCGTATCTCACATCAGAGCTACTGGAGTCCATCGAAACGCCAAGTAACATGATATATGAGTAAGGATCGATTAGATACAGCACAGGAACAACGCTAATACGTGTTGTTTCGTTTAAAACTATTTCCAGCTCCTGCTGCGTCCAAAAACTTTGTATCTCACATCAGACTTACTGGAGTCCATCCAAACGTCAAATAACATGTTAGATAAGTAAGGATCGTTTAGATACATCACAGGAACAACAATAATACGTGTTCTTTCGTTCAAAACTATTTCCAGCTTCTACTGCGTCCGAGAACTTTGTATCTCTCATCAGAGTTACTGGAGTCCGTCCAAACGTCAAATAACATGATAGATGAGTAAGGATCGATTAGATACATCACAGGAGCAACGCTAATGCGTGTTGTTTCGTTTAAAACTATTTCCAGCTTCTGCTGCGTCCGAGAACTTCGTATCTCACATCAAAGTTACTGGAGTCCATCGAAACGCCAAATAACATGATAGATGAGTAAGGATCGATTAGATACATCACAGGAACAACGCTAATGCGTGTTGTTTCGTATAAAACTATTTCCAGCTCCTGCTGCGTAAGAGAACATCGTATTTCACGTCAGGGTTACTGGAGTCCATCGAAACGTCAAATAACATGATCAGATAAGTAAGGATCGATTAGATGCAGCACAGGAACAACGCTAATACGTGTTGTTTCGTTCAAAACTATTTCTAGCTTCTGCTGCGTCCGATAACTTTGTATCTCACATCAGAGTTACTGGAGTCCGTCCAAACGTCAAATAACATGTTAGATAAGTAAGGATCGTTTAGATACATCACAGGAACAACGCTAATGCGTGTTGTTTCAATTAAAACTATTTCTAGCTTCAGCTCCGTCCGAGAACTTCGTATCTCACAACTAAGTTACTGGATTCCATCGAAACGCCAAATAACATGATAGATGAGTAAGGATCGATTAGATACATCACAGGAACAACGCTAATGCATGTTGTTTCGTTTAAAACTGTTTCCAGCTTCTGCTGCGTCCGAGAACATCGTATCTCACGTCAGGGTTACTGGAGTCCATCCAAACGTCAAATAACATGATAGATGAGTAAGGATCGATTAGATACATCACAGGAACAACGCTAATGCGTGTTGTTTCGTTTATAACTATTTCCAGCTTCTGCTGCCTCAGAAAACGTCGTATCTCACATCAGAGCTACTGGAGTCCATCGAAACGCCAAATAACATGATAGATGAGTAAGGGTCGATTAGATACATCACAGGAACAACGCTAATACGTGTTGTTTCATTTAAAACTATTTCCAGCTTCAGCTGCGTCCGAGAACTTCGTATCTCACATCAAAGTTACTGGAGTCCATCGAAATGCCAAATAACATGATAGATGAGTAAGGATCGATTAGATACATCACAGGAACAACGCTAATGCGTGTTGTTTCGTTTAAAACTATTTCCAGCTTCTGCTGCGTCCGAAAACGTCTTATCTCACATCAGAGCTACTGGAGTCCATCGAAACGCCAAATAACATGATAGATGAGTAAGGATCGATTAGATACATCACAGGAACAACGCTAATGCGTGTTGTTTCGTATAAAACTATTTCCAGCTCCTGCTGCGTAAGAGAACATCGTATTTCACGTCAGGGTTACTGGAGTCCATCGAAACGTCAAATAACATGATTAGATAAGTAAGGATCGATTAGATGCAGCACAGGAACAACGCTAATACGTGTTGTTTCGTTCAAAACTATTTCTAGCTTCTGCTGCGTCCGATAACTTTGTATCTCACATCAGAGTTACTGGAGTCCGTCCAAATGTCAAATAACATAATAGATAAGTAAGGATCGATTAGATACAGCACAGGAACAACGCTAATACGTGTTGTTTCGTTCAAAACTATTTCCAGCTTCTACTGCGTCCGAGAACTTTGTATCTCTCATCAGAGTTACTGGAGTCCGTCCAAACGTCAAATAACATGATAGATGAGTAAGGATCGATTAGATACATCACAGGAACAACGCTAATGCGTGTTGTTTCGTTTAAAACTATTTCCAGCTTCTGCTGCGTCCGAGAACTTCGTATCTCACATCAAAGTTACTGGAGTCCATCGAAACGCCAAATAACATGATAGATGAGTAAGGATCGATTAGATACATCACAGGAACAACGCTAATGCGTGTTGTTTCGTATAAAACTATTTCCAGCTCCTGCTGCGTAAGAGAACATCGTATTTCACGTCAGGGTTACTGGAGTCCATCGAAACGTCAAATAACATGATTAGATAAGTAAGGATCGATTAGATGCAGCACAGGAACAACGCTAATACGTGTTGTTTCGTTCAAAACTATTTCTAGCTTCTGCTGCGTCCGATAACTTTGTATCTCACATCAGAGTTACTGGAGTCCGTCCAAACGTCAAATAACATAATAGATAAGTAAGGATCGATTAGATACAGCACAGGAACAACGCTAATACGTGTTGTTTCGTTTAAAACTATTTCTAGCTTCTACTGCGTCCGAGAACTTTGAATCTCTCATCAGAGTTACTGGAGTCCGTCCAAACGTCAAATAACATGATAGATGAGTAAGGATCGATTAGATACATCCCAGGAACAACGCTAATGCGTGTTGTTGCGTTTAAAACTATTTCCAGCTTCTGCTGCGTCCGAAATCTTTGTATCTCTCATCAGAGTTACTGGAGTCCATCCAAACGTCAAATAACATGATAGATGAGTGAGGATCGATTAGATACATCACAGGAACAACGCTAATACGTGTTGTTTCGTTTAAAACTATTTCCAGCTTCTGCTGCGTCCGAAAACGTCGTATCTCACATCAGAGTTACTGGAGTCCATCGAAACGCCAAATAACATGATAGATGAGTAAGGATCGATTAGATACATCACAGGAACAACGCTAATGCGTGTTGTTTCGTTTAAAACTATTTCCAGCTTCTGCTGCGTCCGAGAACTTCGTATCTCACATCAAAGTTACTGGAGTCCATCGAAACGCCAAATAACATGATAGATGAGTAAGGATCGATTAGATACATCACAGGAACAACGCTAATGCGTGTTGTTTCGTTTAAAACTATTTCTAGCTTCAGCTCCGTCCGAGAACTTCGTATCTCACATCTAAGTTACTGGATTCCATCGAAACGCCAAATAACATGATAGATGAGTAAGGATCGATTAGATACATTACAGGAACAACGCTAATACGTGTTGTTTCATTTAAAACTATTTCCAGCTTCAGCTGCGTCCGAGAACTTCGTATCTCACATCAAAGTTACTAGAGTCCATCGAAATGCCAAATAACATAATAGATGAGTAAGGATCGATTAGATACATCACAGGAACAACGCTAATGCGTGTTGCTTCGTTTAAAACTATTTCCTGCTTCTGCTGCGTCCGAAAACTTCGTATCTCACATCAGAGCTACTGGAGTCCATCGAAACGCCAAGTAACATGATATATGAGTAAGGATCGATTAGATACAGCACAGGAACAACGCTAATACGTGTTGTTTCGTTTAAAACTATTTCCAGATCCTGCTGCGTCCGAGAACTTTGTATCTCACATCAGAGTTACTGGAGTCCGTCCAAACGTCAAATAACATGATAGATGAGCAAGGATCGTTTAGATACATCACAGGAACAACGCTAGTACGTGTTGTTTCGTTTAAAACTATTTCCAGCTTCTGCTGCGTCCAATAACTTTGTATCTCACATCAAAGTTACTGGAGTCCATCGAAATGCCAAATAACATGATAGATGAGTAAGGATCGATTAGATACATCACAGGAACAACGCTAATGCGTGTTGTTTCATTTAAAACTATTTCCAGCTTCTGCTGCGTCCGAGAACTTCGTATCTCACGTCAGGGTTACTGGAGTCCATCCAAACGTCAAATAACATAATAGATAAGTAAGGATCGATTAGATACATCACAGGAACAACGCTAATGCGTGTTGCTTCGTTTAAAACTATTTCCAGCTTCTGCTGCGTCCGAAAACTTCGTATCTCACATCAGAGCTACTGGAGTCCATCCAAACGTCAAATAACATGATAGATGAGTAAGGATCGATAAGATACATCACAGGAACAACGCTAATACGTGTTGTTTCGTTTAAAACTATTTCCAGCTCCTGCTGCGTCCAAATACTTTGTATCTCACGTCAGGGTTACTGGAGTCCATCCAAACGTCAAATAACATGTTAGATAAGTAAGGATCGTTTAGATACATCACAGGAACAACGCTAATACGTGCTGTTTCGTTCAAAACTATTTCCAGCTTCTACTGCGTCCGAGAACTTTGAATCTCTCATCAGAGTTACTGGAGTCCGTCCAAACGTCAAATAACATGATAGATGAGTAAGGATCGATTAGATACATCACAGGAACAACGCTAATGCGTGTTGTTTCGTTTAAAACTATTTCCAGCTTCTGCTGCGTCCGAGAACGTTGTATCTCACATCAGAGCTACTGGAGTCCATCGAAACGCCAAATAACATGATATATGTGTAAGGATCGATTAGATACAGCACAGGAACAACGCTAATACGTGTTGTTTCGTTCAAAACTATTTCCAGCTCCTGCTGCGTCCAAAAACTTTGTATCTCACATCAGACTTACTGGAGTTCATCCAAACGTCAAATAACATGTTAGATAAGTAAGGATCGTTTAGATATATCACAGGAACAACGCTAATACGTGTTGTTTCGTTCAAAACTATTTCCAGCTTCTACTGCGTCCGAGAACTTTGTATCTCTCATCAGAGTTACTGGAGTCCGTCCAAACGTCAAATAACATGATAGATGAGTAAGGATCGATTAGATACATCACAGGAACAACGCTAATGCGTGTTGTTTCGTTTAAAACTATTTCCAGCTTCTGCTGCGTCCGAAAACGTCGTATCTCAAATAAGAGCTACTGGAGTCCATCGAAACGCCAAGTAACATGATATATGAGTAAGGATCGATTAGATACATCACAGGAACAACGCTAATGCGTGTTGTTTCATTTAAAACTATTTCCAGCTTCTGCTGCGTCCGAGAACTTCGTATCTCACGTCAGGGTTACTGGAGTCCATCCAAACGTCAAATAACATAATAGATAAGTAAGGATCGATTAGATACAGCACAGGAACAACGCTAATACGTGTTGTTTCGTTTAAAACTATTTCTAGCTTCTACTGCGTCCGAGAACTTTGAATCTCTCATCAGAGTTACTGGAGTCCGTCCAAACGTCAAATAACATGATAGATGAGTAAGGATCGATTAGATACATCCCAGGAACAACGCTAATGCGTGTTGTTGCGTTTAAAACTATTTCCAGCTTCTGCTGCGTCCGAAATCTTTGTATCTATCATCAGAGTTACTGGAGTCCATCCAAACGTCAAATAACATGATAGATGAGTGAGGATCGATTAGATACATCACAGGAACAACGCTAATACGTGTTGTTTCGTTTAAAACTATTTCCAGCTTCTGCTGCGTCCGAAAACGTCGTATCTCACATCAGAGTTACTGGAGTCCATCGAAACGCCAAATAACATGATAGATGAGTAAGGATCGATTAGATACATCACAGGAACAACGCTAATGCGTGTTGTTTCGTTTAAAACTATTTCCAGATTCTGCTGCGGCCGAAAACGTCGTATCTCACATCAGAGCTATTGGAGTCCGTCGAAACGCCAAATAACATGATAGATGAGTAAGGATCGATTAGATACATCACAGGAACAACTCTAATGCGTGTTATTTCGTTTAAAACTATTTCTAGCTTCTACTGCGTCCGAGAACTTTGAGTCTCTCATCAGAGTTACTGGAGTCCGTCCAAACGTCAAATAACATGATAGATGAGTAAGGATCGATTAGATACATCACAGGAACAACGCTAATACGTGTTGTTTCTTTTAAAACTATTTCTAGCTTCAGCTGCGTCCGAGAACTTCGTATCTAACATCTAAGTTACTGGAGTCCATCGAAACGCCAAATAACATGATAGATGAGTAAGGATCGATTAGATACATCACAGGAACAACGCTAATGCGTGTTGTTTCGTTTAAAACTATTTCCAGCCTCTGCTGCGTCCGAGAACATCGTATCTCACGTCAGGGTTACTGGAGTCCATCCAAACGTCAAATAACATGATAGATAAGTAAGGATCGATTAGATACAGCACAGGAACAACGCTAATACGTGTTGTTTCGTTTAAAACTATTTCCAGTTCCTGCTGCGTCCAAAAACTTTGTATCTCACATCAGACTTACTGGAGTCCATCCAAACGTCAAATAACATGTTAGATAAGTAAGGATCGTTTAGATACATCACAGGAACAACGCTAATACGTGTTATTTCGTTCAAAACTATTTCTAGCTTCTACTGCGTCCGAGAACTTTGAATCTCTCATTAGAGTTACTGGAGTCCGTCCAAACGTCAAATAACATGATAGATGAGTAAGGATCGATTAGATACATCACAGGAACAACGCTAATACGTGTTGTTTCGTTTAAAATTATTTCTAGCTTCATCTGCGTCCGAGAACTTCGTATCTCACATCTAAGTTACTGGAGTCCATCGAAACGCCAAATAACATGATAGATGAGTAAGGATCGATTAGATACATCACAGGAACAACGCTAATGCGTGTTGTTTCGTTTAAAACTATTTCTAGCTTCTGCTGCGTCCGAAAACGTCGTATCTCACATCAGAGCTACTGGAGTCCGTCCAAACGTCAAATAACATGATAGATGAGTAAGGATCGATTAGATACATCACAGGAACAACGCTAATACGTGTTGTTTCTTTTAAAACTATTTCTAGCTTCAGCTGCGTCCGAGAACTTCGTATCTAACATCTAAGTTACTGGAGTCCATCGAAACGCCAAATAACATGATAGATGAGTAAGGATCGATTAGATACATCACAGGAACAACGCTAATGCGTGTTGTTTCGTTTAAAACTATTTCCAGCTTCTGCTGCGTCCGAGAACATCGTATCTCACGTCAGGGTTACTGGAGTCCATCCAAACGTCAAATAACATGATAGATAAGTAAGGATCGATTAGATACAGCACAGGAACAACGCTAATACGTGTTGTTTCGTTTAAAACTATTTCCAGTTCCTGCTGCGTCCAAAAACTTTGTATCTCACATCAGACTTACTGGAGTCCATCCAAACGTCAAATAACATGTTAGATAAGTAAGGATCGTTTAGATACATCACAGGAACAACGCTAATACGTGTTATTTCGTTCAAAACTATTTCTAGCTTCTACTGCGTCCGAGAACTTTGAATCTCTCATTAGAGTTACTGGAGTCCGTCCAAACGTCAAATAACATGATAGATGAGTAAGGATCGATTAGATACATCACAGGAACAACGCTAATACGTGTTGTTTCGTTTAAAATTATTTCTAGCTTCAGCTGCGTCCGAGAACTTCGTATCTCACATCTAAGTTACTGGAGTCCATCGAAACGCCAAATAACATGATAGATGAGTAAGGATCGATTAGATACATCACAGGAACAACGCTAATGCGTGTTGTTTCGTTTAAAACTATTTCTAGCTTCTGCTGCGTCCGAAAACGTCGTATCTCACATCAGAGCTACTGGAGTCCGTCCAAACGTCAAATAACATGATAGATGAGTAAGGATCGATTAGATACAGCACAGGAACAACGCTAATACGTGTTGTTTCGTTTAAAACTATTTCTAGCTTCTACTGCGTCCGAGAACTTTGAATCTCTCATCAGAGTTACTGGAGTCCGTCCAAACGTCAAATAACATGATAGATAAGTAAGGATCGATTAGATGCAGCACAGGAACAACGCTAATGCGTGTTGTTTCGTTTAAAACTATTTCTAGCTTCTGCTGCGTCCGATAACTTTGTATCTCACATCAGAGTTACTGGAGTCCGTCCAAACGTCAAATAACATGATAGATGAGTAAGGATCGATTAGATACATCCCAGGAACAACGCTAATGCGTGTTGTTTCGTTTAAAACTATTTCCAGCTTCTGCTGCGTCCGAAATCTTTGTATCTCTCATCAGAGTTACTGGAGTCCATCCAAACGTCAAATAACATGATAGATGAGTGAGGATCGATTAGATACATCACAGGAACAACGCTAATAAGTGTTGTTTCGTTTGAAACTATTTCCAGCTTCTGCTGCGTCCGAAAACGTCGTATCTCACATCAGAGTTACTGGAGTCCATCGAAACGCCAAATAACATGATAGATGAGTAAGGATCGATTAGATACATCACAGGAACAACGCTAATGCGTGTTGTTTCGTTTAAAACTATTTCCAGATTCTGCTGCGGCCGAAAACGTCCTATCTCACATCAGAGCTATTGGAGTCCATCGAAACGCCAAATAACATGATAGATGAGTAAGGATCGATTAGATACATCACAGGAACAACGCTAATACGTGTTGTTTCGTTTAAAATTATTTCTAGCTTCAGCTGCGTCCGAGAACTTCGTATCTCACATCTAAGTTACTGGAGTCCATCGAAACGCCAAATAACATGATAGATGAGTAAGGATCGATTAGATACATCACAGGAACAACGCTAATGCGTGTTGTTTCGTTTAAAACTATTTCTAGCTTCTGCTGCGTCCGAAAACGTCGTATCTCACATCAGAGCTACTGGAGTCCGTCCAAACGTCAAATAACATGATAGATGAGTAAGGATCGATTAGATACATCACAGGAACAACGCTAATACGTGTTATTTCGTTCAAAACTATTTCCAGCTTCTACTGCGTCCGAGAACTTTGTATCTCTCATCAGAGTTACTGGAGTCCGTCCAAACGTCAAATAACATGATAGATGAGTAAGGATCGATTAGATACATCCCAGGAACAACGCTAATGCGTGTTGTTTCGTTTAAAACTATTTCCAGCTTCTGCTGCGTCCGAAAACGTCGTAGCTCACATCAGAGCTACTGGAGTCCGTCCAAACGTCAAATAACATTATAGATGAGTGAGGATCGATTAGATACAGCACAGGAACAACGCTAATACGTGTTGTTTCGTTTAAAACTATTTCTAGCTTCTACTGCGTCCGAGAACTTTGAGTCTCTCATCAGAGTTACTGGAGTCCGTCCAAACGTCAAATAACATGATAGATGAGTAAGGATCGATTAGATACATCACAGGAACAACGCTAATACGTGTTGTTTCTTTTAAAACTATTTCTAGCTTCAGCTGCGTCCGAGAACTTCGTATCTAACATCTAAGTTACTGGAGTCCATCGAAACGCCAAATAACATGATAGATGAGTAAGGATCGATTAGATACATCACAGGAACAACGCTAATGCGTGTTGTTTCGTTTAAAACTATTTCCAGCTTCTGCTGCGTCCGAGAACATCGTATCTCACGTCAGGGTTACTGGAGTCCATCCAAACGTCAAATAACATGATAGATAAGTAAGGATCGATTAGATACAGCACAGGAACAACGCTAATACGTGTTGTTTCGTTTAAAACTATTTCCAGTTCCTGCTGCGTCCAAAAACTTTGTATCTCACATCAGACTTACTGGAGTCCATCCAAACGTCAAATAACATGTTAGATAAGTAAGGATCGATTAGATACATCACAGGAACAACGCTAATACGTGTTGTTTCTTTTAAAACTATTTCTAGCTTCAGCTGCGTCCGAGAACTTCGTATCTAACATCTAAGTTACTGGAGTCCGTCCAAACGTCAAATAACATGATAGATGAGTAAGGATCGATTAGATACATCCCAGGAACAACGCTAATGCGTGTTGTTTCGTTTAAAACTATTTCCAGCTTCTGCTGGGTCCGAAATCTTTGTATCTCTCATCAGAGTTACTGGAGTCCATCCAAACGTCAAATAACATGATAGATGAGTGAGGATCGATTAGATACATCACAGGAACAACGCTAATAAGTGTTGTTTCGTTTGAAACTATTTCCAGCTTCTGCTGCGTCCGAAAACGTCGTATCTCTCATCAGAGTTACTGGAGTCCATCGAAACGCCAAATAACATGATAGATGAGTAAGGATCGATTAGATACATCACAGGAACAACGCTAATGCGTGTTGTTTCGTTTAAAACTATTTCCAGATTCTGCTGCGTCCGAAAACGTCGTATCTCACATCAGAGTTACTGGAGTCCATCGAAACGCCAAATAACATGATAGATGAGTAAGGATCGATTAGATACATCCCAGGAACAACGCTAATGCGTGTTGTTTCGTTTAAAACTATTTCCAGCTTCTGCTGCGTCCGAAATCTTTGTATCTCTCATCAGAGTTACTGGAGTCCATCCAAACGTCAAATAACATGATAGATGAGTGAGGATCGATTAGATACATCACAGGAACAACGCTAATAAGTGTTGTTTCGTTTGAAACTATTTCCAGCTTCTGCTGCGTCCGAGAACTTTGAATCTCTCATCAGAGTTACTGGAGTCCGTCCAAACGTCAAATAACATGATAGATGAGTAAGGATCGATTAGATACATCCCAGGAACAACGCTAATGCGTGTTGTTGCGTTTAAAACTATTTCCAGCTTCTGCTGCGTCCGAAATCTTTGTATCTCTCATCAGAGTTACTGGAGTCCATCCAAACGTCAAATAACATGATAGATGAGTGAGGATCGATTAGATACATCACAGGAACAACGCTAATACGTGTTGTTTCGTTTAAAACTATTTCCAGCTTCTGCTGCGTCCGAAAACGTCGTATCTCACATCAGAGTTACTGGAGTCCATCGAAACGCCAAATAACATGATAGATGAGTAAGGATCGATTAGATACATCACAGGAACAACGCTAATGCGTGTTGTTTCGTTTAAAACTATTTCCAGATTCTGCTGCGGCCGAAAACGTCGTATCTCTCATCAGAGCTATTGAAGTCCATCGAAACGCCAAATAACATGATAGATGAGTAAGGATCGATTAGATACAGCACAGGAACAACGCTAATACGTGTTGTTTCGTTTAAAACTATTTCTAGCTTCTACTGCGTCCGAGAACTTTGAATCTCTCATCAGAGTTACTGGAGTCCGTCCAAACGTCAAATAACATGATAGATGAGTAAGGATCGATTAGATACATCCCAGGAACAACGCTAATGCGTGTTGTTGCGTTTAAAACTATTTCCAGCTTCTGCTGCGTCCGAAATCTTTGTATCTCTCATCAGAGTTACTGGAGTCCATCCAAACGTCAAATAACATGATAGATGAGTGAGGATCGATTAGATACATCACAGGAACAACGCTAATACGTGTTGTTTCGTTTAAAACTATTTCCAGCTTCTGCTGCGTCCGAAAACGTCGTATCTCACATCAGAGTTACTGGAGTCCATCGAAACGCCAAATAACATGATAGATGAGTAAGGATCGGTTAGATACATCACAGGAACAACGCTAATGCGTGTTGTTTCGTTTAAAACTATTTCCAGATTCTGCTGCGGCCGAAAACGTCGTATCTCACATCAGAGCTATTGGAGTCCATCGAAACGCCAAATAACATGATAGATGAGTAAGGATCGATTAGATACATCACAGGAACAACTCTAATGCGTGTTGTTTCGTTTAAAACTATTTCCAGCTTCTGCTGCGTCCGAAAACGTCGTATCTCACATCAGAGCTACTGGAGTCCATCGAAACGCCAAATAACATGATATATGAGTAAGGATCGATTAGATACAGCACAGGAACAACGCTAATACGTGTTGTTTCGTTTAAAACTATTTCCAGCTTCTGCTGCGTCCGAAAACGTCGTATCTCACATCAGAGCTACTGGAGTCCATCCAAACGTCAAATAACATGTTAGATAAGTAAGGATCGTTTAGATACATCACAGGAACAACGCTAATACGTGTTGTTTCGTTCAAAACTATTTCCAGCTTCTACTGCGTCCGAGAACTTTGAATCTCTCATCAGAGTTACTGGAGTCCGTCCAAACGTCAAATAACATGATAGATGAGTAAGGATCGATTAGATACATCACAGGAACAACGCTAATGCGTGTTGTTTCGTTTAAAACTATTTCCAGCTTCTGCTGCGTCCGAGAACTTCGTATCTCTCATCAAAGTTACTGGAGTCCATCGAAACGCCAAATAACATGATAGATGAGTAAGGATCGATTAGATACATCACAGGAACAACGCTAATGCGTGTTGTTTCTTTTAAAACTATTTCCAGCTTCTGCTGCGTAAGAGAACATCGTATTTCACGTCAGGGTTACTGGAGTCCATCGAAACGTCAAATAACATGATAGATAAGTAAGGATCGATTAGATGCAGCACAGGAACAACGCTAATACGTGTTGTTTCGTTCAAAACTATTTCTAGCTTCTGCTGCGTCCGAAAACTTTGTATCTCACATCAGAGTTACTGGAGTCCGTCCAAACGTCAAATAACATGTTAGATAAGTAAGGATCGTTTAGATACATCACAGGAACAACGCTAATGCGTGTTGTTTCGTTTAAAACTATTTCTAGCTTCAGCTCCGTCCGAGAACTTCGTATCTCACATCTAAGTTACTGGATTCCATCGAAACGCCAAATAACATGATAGATGAGTAAGGATCGATTAGATACATCACAGGAACAACGCTAATGCGTGTTGTTTCGTTTAAAACTGTTTCCAGCTTCTGCTGCGTCCGAGAACATCGTATCTCACGTCAGGGTTACTGGAGTCCATCCAAACGTCAAATAACATGATAGATGAGTAAGGATCGATTAGATACATCACAGGAACAACGCTAATGCGTGTTGTTTCGTTTATAACTATTTCCAGTTTCTGCTGCCTCAGAAAACGTCGTATCTCACATCAGAGCTACTGGAGTCCATTGAAACGCCAAATAACATGATAGATGAGTAAGGATCGATTAGATACATTACAGGAACAACGCTAATACGTGTTGTATCATTTAAAACTATTTCCAGCTTCAGCTGCGTCCGAGAACTTCGTATCTCACATCAAAGTTACTAGAGTCCATCGAAATGCCAAATAACATAATAGATGAGTAAGGATCGATTAGATACATCACAGGAACAACGCTAATGCGTGTTGCTTCGTTTAAAACTATTTCCAGCTTCTGCTGCGTCCGCAAACTTCGTATCTCACATCAAAGTTACTGGAGTCCATCGAAACGCCAAATAACATGATAGATAAGTAAGGATCGATTAGATGCAGCACAGGAACAACGCTAATACGTGTTGTTTCGTTTAAAACTATTTCCAGCTCCTGCTGCGTCCAAAAACTTTGTATCTCACATCAGACTTACTGGAGTCCATCCAAACGTTAAATAACATGTTAGATAAGTAAGGATCGTTTAGATACATCACAGGAACAACGCTAATACGTGTTGTTTCGTTCAAAACTATTTCCAGCTTCTACTGCGTCCGAGAACTTTGTATCTCACATCAGAGTTACTGGAGTCCGTCCAAACGTCAAATAACATGATAGAAAAGTAAGGATCGTTTAGATACATCACAGGAACAACGCTAATACGTGTTGTTTCGTTCAAAACTATTTCCAGCTTCTGCTGCGTCCGAAATCTTTGTATCTTACATCAGAGTTACTGTAGTCCATCCAAACGTCAAATAACATGTTAGATAAGTAAGGATCGTTTAGATACATCACAGGAACAACGCTAATAGGTGTTGTTTCGTTCAAAACTATTTCCAGCTTCTGCTGCGTCCGAAATCTTTGTATCTCTCATCAGAGTTACTGGAGTCCATCCAAACGTCAAATAACATGATAGATGAGTAAGGATCGATTAGATACATCACAGGAACAACGCTAATGCGTGTTATTTCGTTTAAAACTGTTTCCAGCTTCTGCTGCGTCCGAGAACATCGTATCTCACGTCAGGGTTACTGGAGTCCATCCAAACGTCAAATAACATGATAGATGAGTAAGGATCGATTAGATACATAACAGGAATAACGCTAATGCGCGTTGTTTCGTTTATAACTATTTCCAGCTTCTGCTGCCTCAGAAAACGTCGTATCTCACATCAGAGCTACTGGAGTCCATCGAAACGCCAAATAACATGATAGATGAGTAAGGATCGATTAGATACATCACAGGAACAACGCTAATACGTGTTGTTTCATTTAAAACTATTTCCAGCTTCAGCTGCGTCCGAGAACTTCGTATCTCACATCAAAGTTACTGGAGTCCATCGAAATGCCAAATAACATGATAGATGAGTAAGGATCGATTAGATACATCACAGGAACAACGCTAATGCGTGTTGCTTCGTTTAGAACTATTTCCAGCTTCTGCTGCGTCCGAAAACTTCGTATCTCACATCAGAGCTACTGGAGTCCATCCAAACGTCAAATAACATGATAGATGAGTAAGGATCGATTAGATACATCACAGGAACAACGCTAATACGTGTTGTTTCGTTTAAAACTATTTCCAGCTCCTGCTGCGTCCAAATACTTTGTATCTCACGTCAGGGTTACTGGAGTCCATCCAAACGTCAAATAACATGTTAGATAAGTAAGGATCGTTTAGATACATCACAGGAACAACGCTAATACGTGTTGTTTCGTTCAAAACTATTTCCAGCTTCTACTGCGTCCGAGAACTTTGAATCTCTCATCAGAGTTACTGGAGTCCGTCCAAACGTCAAATAACATGATAGATGAGTAAGGATCGATTAGATACATCACAGGAACAACGCTAATGCGTGTTGTTTCGTTTAAAACTATTTCCAGCTTCTGCTGCGTCCGAAAACGTCGTATCTCACATCAGAGCTACTGGAGTCCATCGAAACGCCAAATAACATGATATATGAGTAAGGATCGATTAGATACAGCAAAGGAACAACGCTAATACGTGTTGTTTCGTTTAAAACTATTTCCAGCTCCTGCTGCGTCCAAAAACTTTGTATCTCACATCAGACTTACTGGAGTCCATCGAAACGTCAAATAACATGTTAGATAAGTAAGGATCGTTTAGATACATCACAGGAACAACGCTAATACGTGTTGTTTCGTTCAAAACTATTTCCAGCTACTACTGCACCCGAGAACTTTGTATCTCTCATCAGAGTTACTGGAGTCCGTCCAAACGTCAAATAACATGATAGATGAGTAAGGATCGATTAGATACATCCCAGGAACAACGCTAATGCGTGTTGTTTCGTTTAAAACTATTTCTAGCTTCTGCTGCGTCCGAAAACGTCGTATCTCACATCAGAGCTACTGGAGTCCGTCCAAACGTCAAATAACATGATAGATGAGTAAGGATCGATTAGATACAGCACAGGAACAACGCTAATACGTGTTGTTTCGTTTAAAACTATTTCTAGCTTCTACTGCGTCCGAGAACTTTGAATCTCTCATCAGAGTTACTGGAGTCCGTCCAAACGTCAGATAACATGATAGATGAGTAAGGATCGATTAGATACATCCCAGGAACAACGCTAATGCGTGTTGTTTCGTTTAAAACTATTTCCAGCTTCTGCTGCGTCCGAAATCTTTGAATCTCTCATCAGAGTTACTGGAGTCCATCTAAACGTCAAATAACATGATAGATGAGTGAGGATCGATTAGATACATCACAGGAACAACGCTAATAAGTGTTGTTTCGTTTGAAACTATTTCCAGCTTCTGCTGCGTCCGAAAACGTCTTATCTCACATCAGAGTTACTGGAGTCCATCGAAACGCCAAATAACATGATAGATGAGTAAGGATCGATTAGATACATCACAGGAAAAACGCTAATGCGTGTTGTTTCGTTTAAAACTATTTCCAGATTCTGCTGCGGCCGAAAACGTCCTATCTCACATCAGAGCTATTGGAGTCCATCGAAACGCCAAATAACATGATAGATGAGTAAGGATCGATTAGATACATCACAGGAACAACTCTAATGCGTGTTGTTTCGTTTAAAACTATTTCCAGCTTCTGCTGCGTCCGAAAACGTCGTATCTCACATCAGAGCTACTGGAGTCCATCCAAACGTCAAATAACATGTTAGATAAGTAAGGATCGTTTAGATACATCACAGGAACAACGCTAATACGTGTTGTTTCGTTCAAAACTATTTCCAGCTTCTACTGCGTCCGAGAACTTTGTATCTCTCATCAGAGTTACTGGAGTCCGTCCAAACGTCAAATAACATGATAGATGAGTAAGGATCGATTAGATACATCCCAGGAACAACGCTAATGCGTGTTGTTTCGTTTAAAACTATTTCCAGCTTCTGCTGCGTCCGAAAACGTCGTATCTCACATCAGAGCTACTGGAGTCCGTCCAAACGTCAAATAACATGATAGATGAGTAAGGATCGGTTAGATACAGCACAGGAACAACGCTAATACGTGTTGTTTCGTTTAAAACTATTTCTAGCTTCTACTGCGTCCGAGAACTTTGAGTCTCTCATCAGAGTTACTGGAGTCCGTCCAAACGTCAAATAACATGATAGATGAGTAAGGATCGATTAGATACATCACAGGAACAACGCTAATACGTGTTGTTTCTTTTAAAATTATTTCTAGCTTCAGCTGCGTCCGAGAACTTCGTATCTCACATCTAAGTTACTGGAGTCCATCGAAACGCCAAATAACATGATAGATGAGTAAGGATCGATTAGATACATCACAGGAACAACGCTAATGCGTGTTGTTTCGTTTAAAACTATTTCTAGCTTCTGCTGCGTCCGAAAACGTCGTATCTCACATCAGAGCTACTGGAGTCCGTCCAAACGTCAAATAACATGATAGATGAGTAAGGATCGATTAGATACAGCACAGGAACAACGCTAATACGTGTTGTTTCGTTTAAAACTATTTCTAGCTTCTACTGCGTCCGAGAACTTTGAATCTCTCATCAGAGTTACTGGAGTCCGTCCAAACGTCAAATAACATGATGGATGAGTAAGGATCGATTAGATACATCCCAGGAACAACGCTAATGCGTGTTGTTTCGTTTAAAACTATTTCCAGCTTCTGCTGCGTCCGAAATCTTTGTATCTCTCATCAGAGTTACTGGAGTCCATCCAAACGTCAAGTAACATGATAGATGAGTGAGGATCGATTAGATACATCACAGGAACAACGCTAATAAGTGTTGTTTCGTTTGAAACTATTTCCAGCTTCTGCTGCGTCCGAAAACGTCGTATCTCACATCAGAGTTACTGGAGTCCATCGAAACGCCAAATAACGTGATAGATGAGTAAGGATCGATTAGATACATCACAGGAACAACGCTAATGCGTGTTGTTTCGTTTAAAACTATTTCCAGATTCTGCTGCGGCCGAAAACGTCCTATCTCACATCAGAGCTATTGGAGTCCATCGAAACGCCAAATAACATGATAGATGAGTAAGGATCGATTAGATACATCACAGGAACAACTCTAATGCGTGTTGTTTCGTTTAAAACTATTTCCAGCTTCTGCTGCGTCCGAAAACGTCGTATCTCACATCAGAGCTACTGGAGTCCATCGAAACGCCAAATAACATGATATATGAGTAAGGATCGATTAGATACAGCACAGGAACAACGCTAATACGTGTTGTTTCGTTTAAAACTATTTCCAGCTTCTGCTGCGTCCGAAAACGTCGTATCTCACATCAGAGCTACTGGAGTCCATCCAAACGTCAAATAACATGTTAGATAAGTAAGGATCGTTTAGATACATCACAGGAACAACGCTAATACGTGTTGTTTCGTTCAAAACTATTTCCAGCTTCTACTGCGTCCGAGAACTTTGAATCTCTCATCAGAGTTACTGGAGTCCGTCCAAACGTCAAATAACATGATAGATGAGTAAGGATCGATTAGATACATCACAGGAACAACGCTAATGCGTGTTGTTTCGTTTAAAACTATTTCCAGTTTCTGCTGCGTCCGAGAACTTCGTATCTCTCATCAAAGTTACTGGAGTCCATCGAAACGCCAAATAACATGATAGATGAGTAAGGATCGATTAGATACATCACAGGAACAACGCTAATGCGTGTTGTTTCGTTTAAAACTATTTCCAGCTTCTGCTGCGTAAGAGAACATCGTATTTCACGTCAGGGTTACTGGAGTCCATCGAAACGTCAAATAACATGATAGATAAGTAAGGATCGATTAGATGCAGCACAGGAACAACGCTAATACGTGCTGTTTCGTTCAAAACTATTTCTAGCTACTGCTGCGTCCGATAACTTTGTATCTCACATCAGAGTTACTGGAGTCCGTCCAAACGTCAAATAACATGTTAGATAAGTAAGGATCGTTTAGATACATCACAATAACAACGCTAATGCGTGTTGTTTCGTTTAAAACTATTTCTAGCTTCAGCTCCGTCCGAGAACTTCGTATCTCACATCTAAGTTACTGGATTCCATCGAAACGCCAAATAACATGATAGATGAGTAAGGATCGATTAGATACATCACAGGAACAACGCTAATGCGTGTTGTTTCGTTTAAAACTGTTTCCAGCTTCTGCTGCGTCCGAGAACATCGTATCTCACGTCAGGGTTACTGGAGTCCATCCAAACGTCAAATAACATGATAGATGAGTAAGGATCGATTAGATACATCACAGGAACAACGCTAATGCGTGTTGTTTCGTTTATAACTATTTCCAGCTTCTGCTGCCTCAGAAAACGTCGTATCTCACATCAGAGCTACTGGAGTCCATCGAAACGCCAAATAACATGATAGATGAGTAAGGATCGATTAGATACATTACAGGAACAACGCTAATACGTGTTGTATCATTTAAAACTATTTCCAGCTTCAGCTGCGTCCGAGAACTTCGTATCTCACATCAAAGTTACTAGAGTCCATCGAAATGCCAAATAACATAATAGATGAGTAAGGATCGATTAGATACATCACAGGAACAACGCTAATGCGTGTTGCTTCGTTTAAAACTATTTCCAGCTTCTGCTGCGTCCGAAAACTTCGTATCTCACATCAAAGTTACTGGAGTCCATCGAAACGCCAAATAACATGATAGATAAGTAAGGATCGATTAGATGCAGCACAGGAACAACGCTAATACGTGTTGTTTCGTTTAAAACTATTTCCAGCTCCTGCTGCGTCCAAAAACTTTGTATCTCACATCAGACTTACTGGAGTCCATCCAAACGTTAAATAACATGTTAGATAAGTAAGGATCGTTTAGATACATCACAGGAACAACGCTAATACGTGTTGTTTCGTTCAAAACTATTTCCAGCTTCTACTGCGTCCGAGAACTTTGTATCTCACATCAGAGTTACTGGAGTCCGTCCAAACGTCTAATAACATGATAGATGAGTAAGGATCGTTTAGATACATCACAGGAACATCGCTAATACGTGTTGTTTCGTTTAAAACTATTTCCAGCTTCTGCTGCGTCCGAAAACGTCGTATCTCACATCAGAGTTACTGGAGTCCATCCAAACGTCAAATAACATGATAGAAAAGTAAGGATCGTTTAGATACATCACAGGAACAACGCTAATACGTGTTGTTTCGTTCAAAACTATTTCCAGCTTCTGCTGCGTCCGAAATCTTTGTATCTTACATCAGAGTTACTGTAGTCCATCCAAACGTCAAATAACATGTTAGATAAGTAAGGATCGTTTAGATACATCACAGGAACAACGCTAATAGGTGTTGTTTCGTTCAAAACTATTTCCAGCTTCTGCTGCGTCCGAAATCTTTGTATCTCTCATCAGAGTTACTGGAGTCCATCCAAACGTCAAATAACATGATAGATGAGTAAGGATCGATTAGATACATCACAGGAACAACGCTAATGCGTGTTATTTCGTTTAAAACTGTTTCCAGCTTCTGCTGCGTCCGAGAACATCGTATCTCACGTCAGGGTTACTGGAGTCCATCCAAACGTCAAATAACATGATAGATGAGTAAGGATCGATTAGATACATCACAGGAACAACGCTAATGCGTGTTGCTTCGTTTAAAACTATTTCCAGCTTCTGCTGCGTCCGAAAACTTCGTATCTCACATCAGAGCTACTGGAGTCCATCCAAACGTCAAATAACATGATAGATGAGTAAGGATCGATTAGATACATCACAGGAACAACGCTAATACGTGTTGTTTCGTTTAAAACTATTTCCAGCTCCTGCTGCGTCCAAATACTTTGTATCTCACGTCAGGGTTACTGGAGTCCATCCAAACGTCAAATAACATGTTAGATAAGTAAGGATCGTTTAGATACATCACAGGAACAACGCTAATACGTGTTGTTTCGTTCAAAACTATTTCCAGCTTCTACTGCGTCCGAGAACTTTGAATCTCTCATCAGAGTTACTGGAGTCCGTCCAAACGTCAAATAACATGATAGATGAGTAAGGATCGATTAGATACATCACAGGAACAACGCTAATGCGTGTTGTTTCGTTTAAAACTATTTCCAGCTCCTGCTGCGTCCAAAAACTTTGTATCTCACATCAGACTTACTGGAGTCCATCGAAACGTCAAATAACATGATAGATGAGTGAGGATCGATTAGATACAGCAAAGGAACAACGCTAATACGTGTTGTTTCGTTTAAAACTATTTCCAGCTCCTGCTGCGTCCAAAAACTTTGTATCTCACATCAGACTTACTGGAGTCCATCGAAACGTCAAATAACATGATAGATGAGTAAGGATCGATTAGATACATCCCAGGAACAACGCTAATGCGTGTTGTTTCGTTTAAAACTATTTCCAGCTTCTGCTGCGTCCGAAAACGTCGTATCTCACATCAGAGCTACTGGAGTCCATCGAAACGCCAAATAACATGATATATGAGTAAGGATCGATTAGATACAGCAAAGGAACAACGCTAATACGTGTTGTTTCGTTTAAAACTATTTCCAGCTCCTGCTGCGTCCAAAAACTTTGTATCTCACATCAGACTTACTGGAGTTCATCGAAACGTCAAATAACATGTTAGATACGTAAGGATCGTTTAGATACATCACAGGAACAACGCTAATACGTGTTGTTTCGTTCAAAACTATTTCCAGCTACTACTGCACCCGAGAACTTTGTATCTCTCATCAGAGTTACTGGAGTCCGTCCAAACGTCAAATAACATGATAGATGAGTAAGGATCGATTAGATACATCCCAGGAACAACGCTAATGCGTGTTGTTTCGTTTAAAACTATTTCTAGCTTCTGCTGCGTCCGAAAACGTCGTATCTCACATCAGAGCTACTGGAGTCCGTCCAAACGTCAAATAACATGATAGATGAGTAAGGATCGATTAGATACAGCACAGGAACAACGCTAATACGTGTTGTTTCGTTTAAAACTATTTCTAGCTTCTACTGCGTCCGAGAACTTTGAATCTCTCATCAGAGTTACTGGAGTCCGTCCAAACGTCAAATAACATGATAGATGAGTAAGGATCGATTAGATACATCCCAGGAACAACGCTAATGCGTGTTGTTTCGTTTAAAACTATTTCCAGCTTCTGCTGCGTCCGAAATCTTTGAATCTCTCATCAGAGTTACTGGAGTCCATCCAAACGTCAAATAACATGATAGATGAGTGAGGATCGATTAGATACATCACAGGAACAACGCTAATAAGTGTTGTTTCGTTTGAAACTATTTCCAGCTTCTGCTGCGTCCGAAAACGTCGTATCTCACATCAGAGTTACTGGAGTCCATCGAAACGCCAAATAACATGATAGATGAGTAAGGATCGATTAGATACATCACAGGAAAAACGCTAATGCGTGTTGTTTCGTTTAAAACTATTTCCAGATTCTGCTGCGGCCGAAAACGTCCTATCTCACATCAGAGCTATTGGAGTCCTTCGAAACGCCAAATAACATGATAGATGAGTAAGGATCGATTAGATACATCACAGGAACAACTCTAATGCGTGTTGTTTCGTTTAAAACTATTTCCAGCTTCTGCTGCGTCCGAAAACGTCGTATCTCACATCAGAGCTACTGGAGTCCATCCAAACGTCAAATAACATGTTAGATAAGTAAGGATCGTTTAGATACATCACAGGAACAACGCTAATACGTGTTGTTTCGTTCAAAACTATTTCCAGCTTCTACTGCGTCCGAGAGCTTTGTATCTCTCATCAGAGTTACTGGAGTCCGTCCAAACGTCAAATAACATGATAGATGAGTAAGGATCGATTAGATACATCCCAGGAACAACGCTAATGCGTGTTGTTTCGTTTAAAACTATTTCCAGCTTCTGCTGCGTCCGAAAACGTCGTATCTCACATCAGAGCTACTGGAGTCCGTCCAAACGTCAAATAACATGATAGATGAGTAAGGATCGATTAGATACAGCACAGGAACAACGCTAATACGTGTTGTTTCGTTTAAAACTATTTCTAGCTTCTACTGCGTCCGAGAACTTTGAGTCTCTCATCAGAGTTACTGGAGTCCGTCCAAACGTCAAATAACATGATAGATGAGTAAGGATCGATTAGATACATCACAGGAACAACGCTAATACGTGTTGTTTCTTTTAAAATTATTTCTAGCTTCAGCTGCGTCCGAGAACTTCGTATCTCACATCTAAGTTACTGGAGTCCATCGAAACGCCAAATAACATGATAGATGAGTAAGGATCGATTAGATACATCACAGGAACAACGCTAATGCGTGTTGTTTCGTTTAAAACTATTTCTAGCTTCTGCTGCGTCCGAAAACGTCGTATCTCACATCAGAGCTACTGGAGTCCGTCCAAACGTCAAATAACATGATAGATGAGTAAGGATCGATTAGATACAGCACAGGAACAACGCTAATACGTGTTGCTTCGTTTAAAACTATTTCTAGCTTCTACTGCGTCCGAGAACTTTGAATCTCTCATCAGAGTTACTGGAGTCCATCCAAACGTCAAATAACATGATAGATGAGTGAGGATCGATTAGATACATCACAGGAACAACGCTAATAAGTGTTGTTTCGTTTGAAACTATTTCCAGCTTCTGCTGCGTCCGAAAACGTCGTATCTCACATCAGAGTTACTGGAGTCCATCGAAACGCCAAATAACATGATAGATGAGTAAGGATCGATTAGATACATCACAGGAACAACGCTAATGCGTGTTGTTTCGTTTAAAACTATTTCCAGATTCTGCTGCGGCCGAAAACGTCCTATCTCACATCAGAGCTATTGGAGTCCATCGAAACGCCAAATAACATGATAGATGAGTAAGGATCGATTAGATACATCCCAGGAACAACGCTAATGCGTGTTGTTTCGTTTAAAACTATTTCCAGCTTCTGCTGCGTCCGAAATCTTTGTATCTCTCATCAGAGTTACTGGAGTCCATCCAAACGTCAAATAACATGATAGATGAGTGAGGATCGATTAGATACATCACAGGAACAACGCTAATAAGTGTTGTTTCGTTTGAAACTATTTCCAGCTTCTGCTGCGTCCGAAAACGTCGTATCTCACATCAGAGTTACTGGAGTCCATCGAAACGCCAAATAACATGATAGATGAGTAAGGATCGATTAGATACATCACAGGAACAACGCTAATGCGTGTTGTTTCGTTTAAAACTATTTCCAGATTCTGCTGCGGCCGAAAACGTCCTATCTCACATCAGAGCTATTGGAGTCCATCGAAACGCCAAATAACATGATAGATGAGTAAGGATCGATTAGATACATCACAGGAACAACTCTAATGCGTGTTGTTTCGTTTAAAACTATTTCCAGCTTCTGCTGCGTCCGAAAACGTCGTATCTCACATCAGAGCTACTGGAGTCCATCCAAACGTCAAATAACATGTTAGATAAGTAAGGATCGTTTAGATACATCACAGGAACAACGCTAATACGTGTTGTTTCGTTCAAAACTATTTCCAGCTTCTACTGCGTCCGAGAACTTTGTATCTCTCATCAGAGTTACTGGAGTCCGTCCAAACGTCAAATAACATGATAGATGAGTAAGGATCGATTAGATACATCCCAGGAACAACGCTAATGCGTGTTGTTTCGTTTAAAACTATTTCCAGCTTCTGCTGCGTCCGAAAACGTCGTATCTCACATCAGAGCTACTGGAGTCCGTCCAAACGTCAAATAACATGATAGATGAGTAAGGATCGATTAGATACAGCACAGGAACAACGCTAATACGTGTTGTTTCGTTTAAAACTATTTCTAGCTTCTACTGCGTCCGAGAACTTTGAGTCTCTCATCAGAGTTACTGGAGTCCGTCCAAACGTCAAATAACATGATAGATGAGTAAGGATCGATTAGATACATCACAGGAACACGCTAATACGTGTTGTTTCTTTTAAAACTATTTCTAGCTTCAGCTGCGTCCGAGAACTTCGTATCTAACATCTAAGTTACTGGAGTCCATCGAAACGCCAAATAACATGATAGATGAGTAAGGATCGATTAGATACATCACAGGAACAACGCTAATGCGTGTTGTTTCGTTTAAAACTATTTCCAGCTTCTGCTGCGTCCGAGAACATCGTATCTCACGTCAGGGTTACTGGAGTCCATCCAAACGTCAAATAACATGATAGATAAGTAAGGATCGATTAGATACAGCACAGGAACAACGCTAATACGTGTTGTTTCGTTTAAAACTATTTCCAGTTCCTGCTGCGTCCAAAAACTTTGTATCTCACATCAGACTTACTGGAGTCCATCCAAACGTCAAATAACATGTTAGATAAGTAAGGATCGTTTAGATACATCACAGGAACAACGCTAATACGTGTTATTTCGTTCAAAACTATTTCCAGCTTCTACTGCGTCCGAGAACTTTGTATCTCTCATCAGAGTTACTGGAGTCCGTCCAAACGTCAAATAACATGATAGATGAGTAAGGATCGATTAGATACATCCCAGGAACAACGCTAATGCGTGTTGTTTCGTTTAAAACTATTTCCAGCTTCTGCTGCGTCCGAAAACGTCGTATCTCACATCAGAGCTACTGGAGTCCGTCCAAACGTCAAATAACATGATAGATGAGTAAGGATCGATTAGATACAGCACAGGAACAACGCTAATACGTGTTGTTTCGTTCAAAACTATTTCTAGCTTCTACTGCGTCCGAGAACTTTGAGTCTCTCATCAGAGTTACTGGAGTCCGTCCAAACGTCAAATAACATGATAGATGAGTAAGGATCGATTAGATACATCACAGGAACAACGCTAATACATGTTGTTTCTTTTAAAACTATTTCTAGCTTCAGCTGCGTCCGAGAACTTCGTATCTAACATCTAAGTTACTGGAGTCCATCGAAACGCCAAATAACATGATAGATGAGTAAGGATCGATTAGATACATCACAGGAACAACGCTAATGCGTGTTGTTTCGTTTAAAACTATTTCCAGCTTCTGCTGCGTCCGAGAACATCGTATCTCACGTCAGGGTTACTGGAGTCCATCCAAACGTCAAATAACATGATAGATAAGTAAGGATCGATTAGATACAGCACAGGAACAACGCTAATACGTGTTGTTTCGTTTAAAACTATTTCCAGTTCCTGCTGCGTCCAAAAACTTTGTATCTCACATCAGACTTACTGGAGTCCATCCAAACGTCAAATAACATGTTAGATAAGTAAGGATCGTTTAGATACATCACAGGAACAACGCTAATACGTGTTATTTCGTTCAAAACTATTTCTAGCTTCTACTGCGTCCGAGAACTTTGAATCTCTCATTAGAGTTACTGGAGTCCGTCCAAACGTCAAATAACATGATAGATGAGTAAGGATCGATTGGATACATCACAGGAACAACGCTAATACGTGTTGTTTCGTTTAAAATTATTTCTAGCTTCAGCTGCGTCCGAGAACTTCGTATCTCACATCTAAGTTACTGGAGTCCATCGAAACGCCAAATAACATGATAGATGAGTAAGGATCGATTAGATACATCACAGGAACAACGCTAATGCGTGTTGTTTCGTTTAAAACTATTTCTAGCTTCTGCTGCGTCCGAAAACGTCGTATCTCACATCAGAGCTACTGGAGTCCGTCCAAACGTCAAATAACATGATAGATGAGTAAGGATCGATTAGATACAGCACAGGAACAACGCTAATACGTGTTGTTTCGTTTAAAACTATTTCTAGCTTCTACTGCGTCCGAGAACTTTGAATCTCTCATCAGAGTTACTGGAGTCCGTCCAAACGTCAAATAACATGATAGATGAGTAAGGATCGATTAGATACATCCCAGGAACAACGCTAATGCGTGTTGTTTCGTTTAAAACTATTTCCAGCTTCTGCTGCGTCCGAAATCTTTGTATCTCTCATCAGAGTTACTGGAGTCCATCCAAACGTCAAATAACATGATAGATGAGTGAGGATCGATTAGATACATCACAGGAACAACGCTAATAAGTGTTGTTTCGTTTGAAACTATTTCCAGCTTCTGCTGCGTCCGAAAACGTCGTATCTCACATCAGAGTTACTGGAGTCCATCGAAACGCCAAATAACATGATAGATGAGTAAGGATCGATTAGATACATCACAGGAACAACGCTAATGCGTGTTGTTTCGTTTAAAACTATTTCCAGATTCTGCTGCGGCCGAAAACGTCCTATCTCACATCAGAGCTATTGGAGTCCATCGAAACGCCAAATAACATGATAGATGAGTAAGGATCGATTAGATACATCACAGGAACAACTCTAATGCGTGTTGTTTCGTTTAAAACTATTTCCAGCTTCTGCTGCGTCCGAAAACGTCGTATCTCACATCAGAGCTACTGGAGTCCATCCAAACGTCAAATAACATGTTAGATAAGTAAGGATCGTTTAGATACATCACAGGAACAACGCTAATACGTGTTGTTTCGTTCAAAACTATTTCCAGCTTCTACTGCGTCCGAGAACTTTGTATCTCTCATCAGAGTTACTGGAGTCCGTCCAAACGTCAAATAACATGATAGATGAGTAAGGATCGATTAGATACATCCCAGGAACAACGCTAATGCGTGTTGTTTCGTTTAAAACTATTTCCAGCTTCTGCTGCGTCCGAAAACGTCGTATCTCACATCAGAGCTACTGGAGTCCGTCCAAACGTCAAATAACATGATAGATGAGTAAGGATCGATTAGATACAGCACAGGAACAACGCTAATACGTGTTGTTTCGTTTAAAACTATTTCTAGCTTCTACTGCGTCCGAGAACTTTGAGTCTCTCATCAGAGTTACTGGAGTCCGTCCAAACGTCAAATAACATGATAGATGAGTAAGGATCGATTAGATACATCACAGGAACAACGCTAATGCGTGTTGTTTCGTTTAAAACTATTTCCAGCTTCTGCTGCGTCCGAGAACATCGTATCTCACGTCAGGGTTACTGGAGTCCATCCAAACGTCAAATAACATGATAGATAAGTAAGGATCGATTAGATACAGCACAGGAACAACGCTAATACGTGTGGTTTCGTTTAAAACTATTTCCAGTTCCTGCTGCGTCCAAAAACTTTGTATCTCACATCAGACTTACTGGAGTCCATCCAAACGTCAAATAACATGTTAGATAAGTAAGGATCGTTTAGATACATCACAGGAACAACGCTAATACGTGTTATTTCGTTCAAAACTATTTCTAGCTTCTACTGCGTCCGAGAACTTTGAATCTCTCATTAGAGTTACTGGAGTTCGTCCAAACGTCAAATAACATGATAGATGAGTAAGGATCGATTAGATACATCACAGGAACAACGCTAATACGTGTTGTTTCGTTTAAAATTATTTCTAGCTTCAGCTGCGTCCGAGAACTTCGTATCTCACATCTAAGTTACTGGAGTCCATCGAAACGCCAAATAACATGATAGATGAGTAAGGATCGATTAGATACATCACAGGAACAACGCTAATGCGTGTTGTTTCGTTTAAAACTATTTCCAGCTTCTGCTGCGTCCGAGAACATCGTATCTCACGTCAGATTTACTGGAGTCCATCCAAACGTCAAATAACATGATAGATAAGTAAGGATCGATTAGATACAGCACAGGAACAACGCTAATACGTGTTGTTTCGTTTAAAACTATTTCCAGCTTCTACTGTGTCCGAGAACTTTGAATCTCTCATCAGAGTTACTGGAGTCCGTCCAAACGTCAAATAACATGATAGATGAGTAAGGATCGATTAGATACAGCACAGGAACAACGCTAATACGTGTTGTTTCGTTTAAAACTATTTCCAGCTTCTACTGCGTCCGAGAACTTTGAATCTCACATCAGACTTACTGGAGTCCATCCAAACGTCAAATAACATGTTAGATAAGTAAGGATCGTTTAGATACATCACAGGAACAACGCTAATGCGTGTTGTTTCGTTCAAAACTATTTCTAGCTTCTACTGCGTCCGAGAACTTTGAATCTCTCATCAGAGTTACTGGAGTCCGTCCAAACGTCAAATAACATGATAGATGAGTAAGGATCGATTAGATACATCACAGGAACAACGCTAATACGTGTTGTTTCGTTTAAAACTATTTCTAGCTTCAGCTGCGTCCGAGAACTTCGTATCTCACATCAGAGCTACTGGAGTCCATCGAAACGCCAAATAACATGATATATGAGTAAGGATCGATTAGATACAGCACAGGAACAACGCTAATACGTGTTGTTTCGTTTAAAACTATTTCCAGCTCCTGCTGCGTCCAAAAACTTTGTATCTCAGATCAGACTTACTGGAGTCCATCGAAACGTCAAATAACATGTTAGATAAGTAAGGATCGTTTAGATACATCACAGGAACAACGCTAATACGTGTTGTTTCGTTCAAAACTATTTCCAGCTTCTACTGCGCCCGAGAACTTTGTATCTCTCATCAGAGTTACTGGAGTCCGTCCAAACGTCAAATAACATGATAGATGAGTAAGGATGGATTAGATACATCCCAGGAACAACGCTAATGCGTGTTGTTTCGTTTAAAACTATTTCCAGCTACTGCTGCGTCCGAAAACGTCGTATCTCACATCAGAGCTACTGGAGTCCGTCCAAACGTCAAATAACATGATAGATGAGTAAGGATCGATTAGATACAGCACAGGAACAACGCTAATACGTGTTGTTTCGTTTAAAACTATTTCTAGCTTCTACTGCGTCCGAGAACTTTGAATGTCTCATCAGAGTTACTGGAGTCCGTCCAAACGTCAAATAACATGATAGATGAGTAAGGATCGATTAGATACATCTCAGGAACAACGCTAATGCGTGTTGTTTCGTTTAAAACTATTTCCAGCTTCTGCTGCGTCCGAAATCTTTGTATCTCTCATCAGAGTTACTGGAGTCCATCCAAACGTCAAATAACATGATAGATGAGTGAGGATCGATTAGATACATCACAGGAACAACGCTAATACGTGTTGTTTCGTTTGAAACTATTTCCAGCTTCTGCTGCGCCCGAAAACGTCGTATCTCACATCAGAGTTACTGGAGTCCATCGAAACGCCAAATAACATGATAGATGAGTAAGGATCGATTAGATACATCACAGGAACAACGCTAATGCGTGTTGTTTCGTTTAAAACTATTTCCAGATTCTGCTGCGGCCGAAAACGTCCTATCTCACATCAGAGCTATTGGAGTCCATCGAAACGCCAAATAACATGATAGATGAGTAAGGATCGATTAGATACATCACAGGAACAACTCTAATGCGTGTTGTTTCGTTTAAAACTATTTCCAGCTTCTGCTGCGTCCGAAAACGTCGTATCTCACATCAGAGATACTGGAGTCCATCGAAACGCCAAATAACATGATATATGAGTAAGGATCGATTAGATACAGCACAGGAACAACGCTAATACGTGTTGTTTCGTTTAAAACTATTTCCAGCTTCTGCTGCGTCCGAAAACGTCGTATCTCACATCAGAGCTACTGGAGTCCATCCAAACGTCAAATAACATGTTAGATAAGTAAGGATCGTTTAGATACATCACAGGAACAACGCTAATGCGTGTTGTTTCGTTTAAAACTATTTCCAGATTCTGCTGCGGCCGAAAACGTCCTATCTCACATCAGAGCTATTGGAGTCCATCGAAACGCCAAATAACATGATAGATGAGTAAGGATCGATTAGATACATCACAGGAACAACTCTAATACGTGTTGTTTCGTTCAAAACTATTTCCAGCTTCTACTGCGTCCGAGAACTTTGTATCTCTCATCAGAGTTACTGGAGTCCGTCCAAACGTCAAATAACATGATAGATGAGTAAGGATCGATTAGATACATCCCAGGAACAACGCTAATGCGTGTTGTTTCGTTTAAAACTATTTCCAGCTTCTGCTGCGTCCGAAAACGTAGTATCTCACATCAGAGCTACTGGAGTCCGTCCAAACGTTAAATAACATGATAGATGAGTAAGGATCGATTAGATACAGCACAGGAACAACGCTAATACGTGTTGTTTCGTTTAAAACTATTTCTAGCTTCTACTGCGTCCGAGAACTTTGAATCTCTCATCAGAGTTACTGGAGTCCGTCCAAACGTCAAATAACATGATAGATGAGTAAGGATCGATTAGATACATCACAGGAACAACGCTAATACTTGTTGTTTCGTTTAAAACTATTTCTAGCTTCAGCTGCGTCCGAGAACTTCGTATCTAACATCTAAGTTACTGGAGTCCATCGAAACGCCAAATAACATGATAGATGAGTAAGGATCGATTAGATACATCACAGGAACAACGCTAATGCGTGTTGTTTCGTTTAAAACTATTTCCAGCTTCTGCTGCGTCCGAGAACATCGTATCTCACGTCAGGGTTACTGGAGTCCATCCAAACGTCAAATAACATGATAGATAAGTAAGGATCGATTAGATACACCACAGGAACAACGCTAATACGTGTTGTTTCGTTTAAAACTATTTCCAGTTCCTGCTGCGTCCAAAAACTTTGTATCTCACATCAGACTTACTGGAGTCCATCCAAACGTCAAATAACATGTTAGATAAGTAAGGATCGTTTAGATACATCACAGGAACAACGCTAATACGTGTTGTTTCGTTCAAAACTATTTCTAGCTTCTACTGCGTCCGAGAACTTTGAATCTCTCATTAGAGTTACTGGAGTCCGTCCAAACGTCAAATAACATGAGAGATGAGTAAGGATCGATTAGATACATCACAGGAACAACGCTAATACGTGTTGTTTCGTTTAAAACTATTTCTAGCTTCAGCTGCGTCCGAGAACTTCGTATCTCACATCTAAGTTACTGGAGTCCATCGAAACGCCAAATAACATGATAGATGAGTAAGGATCGATTAGATACATCACAGGAACAACGCTAATGCGTGTTGTTTCGTTTAAAACTATTTCCAGCTTCTGCTGCGTCCGAGAACATCGTATCTCACGTCAGGGTTACTGGAGTCCATCCAAACGTCAAATAACATGATAGATAAGTAAGGATCGATTAGATACAGCACAGGAACAACGCTAATACGTGTTGTTTCGTTTAAAACTATTTCCAGCTCCTGCTGCGTCCAAAAACTTTGTATCTCACATCAGACTTACTGGAGTCCATCCAAACGTCAAATAACATGTTAGATAAGTAAGGATCGTTTAGATACATCACAGGAACAACGCTAATACGTGTTGTTTCGTTCAAAACTATTTCCAGCTTCTACTGCGTCCGAGAAATTTGTATCTCTCATCAGAGTTACTGGAGTCCGTCCAAACGTCAAATAACATGATAGATGAGTAAGGATCGATTAGATACATCCCAGGAACAACGCTAATGCGTGTTGTTTCGTTTAAAACTATTTCCAGCTTCTGCTGCGTCCGAGAACGTCGTATCTCACATCAGAGCTACTGGAGTCCATCGAAACGTCAAATAACATGATAGATAAGTAAGGATCGATTAGATACAGCACAGGAACAACGCTAATACGTGTTGTTTCGTTTAAAACTATTTCCAGCTTCTACTGTGTCCGAGAACTTTGAATCTCTCATGAGAGTTACTGGAGTCCGTCCAAACGTCAAATAACATGATAGATGAGTAAGGATCGATTAGATACAGCACAGGAACAACGCTAATACGTGTTGTTTCGTTTAAAACTATTTCCAGCTTCTACTGCGTCCGAGAACTTTGAATCTCACATCAGACTTACTGGAGTCCATCCAAACGTCAAATAACATGTTAGATAAGTAAGGATCGTTTAGATACATCACAGGAACAACGAAAATACGTGTTGTTTCGTTCAAAACTATTTCTAGCTTCTACTGCGTCCGAGAACTTTGAATCTCTCATCAGAGTTACTGGAGTCCGTCCAAACGTCAAATAACATGATAGATGAGTAAGTATCGATTAGATACATCACAGGAACAACGCTAATACGTGTTGTTTCGTTTAAAACTATTTCTAGCTTCAGCTGCGTCCGAGAACTTCGTATCTCACATCTAAGTTACTGGAGTCCATCGAAACGCCAAATAACATGATAGATGAGTAAGGATCGATTAGATACATCACAGGAACAACGCTAATGCGTGTTGTTTCGTTTAAAACTATTTCCAGCTTCTGCTGCGTCCGAGAACATCGTATCTCACGTCAGGGTTACTGGAGTCCATCCAAACGTCAAATAACATGATAGATAAGTAAGGATCGATTAGTTACATCAGAGGAACAACGCTAATACGTGTTGTTTCGTTTAAAACTATTTCCAGCTCCTGCTGCGTCCCAAAACTTTGTATCTCACATCAGACTTACTGGAGTCCATCCAAACGTCAAATAACATGTTAGATAAGTAAGGATCGTTTAGATACATCACAGGAACAACGCTAATAGGTGTTGATTCGTTCAAAACTATTTCCAGCTTCTGCTGCGTCCGAAATCTTTGTATCTCTCATCAGAGTTACTGGAGTCCATCCAAACGTCAAATAACATGATAGATGAGTAAGGATCGATTAGATACATCACAGGAACAGCGCTAATACGTGTTGTTTCGTTTAAAACTATTTCCAGCTTCTGCTGCGTCCGAAAACGTCGTATCTCACATCAGAGTTACTGGAGTCCATCGAAACGTCAAATAGCATGATAGATAAGTAAGGATCGATTAGATACAGCACAGGAACAACGCTAATACGTGTTGTTTCGTTCAAAACTTTTTCCAGCTTCTACTGCGTCCGAGAAATTTGTATCTCTCATCAGAGTTACTGGAGTCCGTCCAAACGTCAAATAACATGATAGATGAGTAAGGATCGATTAGATACATCCCAGGAACAACGCTAATGCGTGTTGTTTCGTTTAAAACTATTTCCAGCTTCTGCTGCGTCCGAGAACGTCGTATCTCACATCAGAGCTACTGGAGTCCGTCCAAACGTCAAATAACATGATAGATGAGTAAGGATCGATTAGATACATCACAGGAACAGCGCTAATACGTGTTGTTTCGTTTAAAACTATTTCTAGCTTCAGCTGCGTCCGAGAACTTCGTATCTCACATCTAAGTTACTGGAGTCCATCGAAACGCCAAGTAACATGATAGATGAGTAAGGATCGATTAGATACATCACAGGAACAACGCTAATGCGTGTTGTTTCGTTTAAAACTATTTACAGCTTCTGCTGCGTCCGAAAACGTCGTATCTCACATCAGAGCTAATGGAGTCCATCGAAACGCCAAGTAACATGATATATGAGTAAGGATCGATTAGATACAGCACAGGAACAACGCTAATACGTGTTGTTTCGTTTAAAACTATTTCCAGCTCCTGCTGCGTCCAAAAACTTTGTGTCTCACATCAGACTTACTGGAGTCCATCCAAACGTCAAATAACATGTTAGATAAGTAAGGATAGTTTAGATACATCACAGGAACAACACTAATACGTGTTGTTTCGTTCAAAACTATTTCCAGCTTCTACTGCGTCCGAGAACTTTGAATCTCTCATCAGAGTTACTGGAGTCCGTCCAAACGTCAAATAACATGATAGATGAGTAAGGATCGATTAGATACATCACAGGAACAACGCTAATGCGTGTTGTTTCGTTTAAAACTATTTCCAGCTTCTGCTGCGCCCGAAAACGTCGTATCTCACATCAGAGCTACTGGAGTCCATCGAAACGCCAAGTAACATGATATATGAGTAAGGATCGATTAGATACAGCACAGGAACAACGCTAATACGTGTTGTTTCGTTTAAAACTATTTCCAGCTTCTGCTGCGTCCGAGAACTTCGTATCTCACGTCAGGGTTACTGGAGTCCATCCAAACGTCAAATAACATGATAGATAAGTAAGGATCGATTAGATACATCACAGGAACAACGCTAATGCGTGTTGTTTCGTTTAAAACTATTTCTAGCCTCAGCTGCGTCCGAGAACTTCGTATCTCACATCTAAGTTACTGGAGTCCACCGAAACGTCAAATAACATAGTAGCTAAGTAAGGTTCGATTAGATACATCACAGGAACAACGCTAATGCGTGTTGTTTCGTTCAAAATTATTTCCAGCTTCTGCTGCGTCCGAAAACGTCGTATCTCACATCAGAGCTACTGGAGTCCATCGAAACGCCAAGTAACATGATATATGAGTAAGGATCGATTAGATACAGCACAGGAACAACGCTATTACGTGTTGTTTCGTTTAAAACTATTTCCAGCTTCTGCTGCGTCCGAGAACTTCGTATCTCACGTCAGTGTTACTGGAGTCCATCCAAACGTCAAATAACATGATAGATAAGTAAGGATCGATTAGATACAGCACAGGAACAACGCTAATACGTGTTGTTTCGTTTAAAACTATTTCCAGCTTCAGCTGCGTCCGAGAACTTCGTATCTCACATCAAAGTTACTGGAGTCCATCGAAACGCCAAATAACATGATAGATGAGTAAGGATCGATTAGATACATCACAGGAACAACGCTAATGCGTGTTGTTTCGTTTAAAACTATTTCCAGCTTCTGCTGCGTCCGAAAACGTCGTATCTAACATCAGAGCTACTGGAGTCCATCGAAACGCCAAATAACAGGATAGATGAGTAAGGATCTATTAGATACATCACATTAACAACGCTAATACGTGTTGTTTCATTTAAAACTATTTCCAGCTTCAGCTGCGTCCGAGAACTTCGTATCTCACATCAAAGATACTGGAGTCAATCGAAACGCCAAATAACATGATAGATGAGTAAGGATCGATTAGATACATCACAGGAACAACGCTAATGCGTGTTGTTTCGTTTAAAACTATTTCCAGCTTCTGCTGCGTCCGAAAACGTCGTATCTCACATCAGAGCTACTGGAGTCCATCGATACGCCAAGTAACATGATATATGAGTAAGGATCGATTAGATCCAGCACAGGAACAACGCTAATACGTGTTGTTTCGTTTAAAACTATTTCCAGCTTCTACTGCGTCCGAGAACTTCGTATCTCACATCAAAGTTACTGGAGTCCATCGAAACGCCAAATAACATGATAGATGAGTAAGGATCGATTAGATACATCACAGGAACAACGCTAATGCGTGTTGTTTCGTTTAAAACTATTTCCAGCTTCTGCTGCGTCCGAAAATGTCGTATCTCACATCAGAGTTACTGGAGTCCATCCAAACTTCAAATAACATGTTAGATAAGTAAGGATCGTTTAGATACATCACAGGAACAACACTAATACGTGTTGTTTCCTTCAAAACTATTTCCAGCTTCTACTGCGTCCGAGAACTTTGAATCTCTTATCAGAGTTACTGGAGTCCGTCCAAACGTCAAATAACATGATAGATGAGTAAGGATCGATTAGATACATCTCAGGAACAACGCTAATGCGTGTTGTTTCGTTTAAAACTATTTCTAGCTTCAGCTGCGTCCGAGAACTTCGTATCTCACATCAGGGTTACTGGAGTCCATCCAAACGTCAAATAACATGATAGATAAGTAAGGATCGATTAGATACATCACAGGAACAACGCTAATGCGTGTTGTTTCGTTTAAAACTATTTCCAGCTTCTGCTGCGTCCGAAAATTTCGTATCTCATATCAGAGTTGCTGGAGTCCATCGAAACGTCAAATAACATAGTAGATAAGTAAGGATCGATTAGATACATCACAGGAACAACGCTAATACGTGTTGTTTCGTTCAAAACTATTTCCAGCTTCTGCTGCGTCCGAAATCTTTGTATCTCATATCAGAGCTCCTGGAGTCCATCCAAACGTCAAATAACATGATAGATGGGTAAGGATCGATTAGATACATGACAGGAACAACGCTAATACGGGTTGTTTCGTTTAAAACTATTTCCAGCTGCTGCTGCGTCCGCAATCGTCGTATATCACATCAGAGTTACTGGAGTCCATCGAAATGTCAAATAACATGATAGATAAGTAAGGATCGATTAGATACTACACAGGAACAACGCTAATGCGTGTTGTTTCGTTTAAAACTATATCTAGCATCAGCTGAGTCCGAGAACTTCGTATCTCACATCTAAGTTACTGGAATCCATCGAAACGCCAAATAACATGATAGATGAGTAAGGATCGATTAGACACATCACAGGAACAACGCTAATGCATGTTGTTTCGTTTAAAACTATTTCCAGCTTCTGCTGCGTCCGAAAACGTCGTATCTCACATCAGAGCTACTGGAGTCCATCGAAACGCCAAATAACATGATAGATGAGTAAGGATCGATTAGGTACAGCACAGGAACAACGCTAATACGTGTTGTTTCGTTTAAAACTACTTCCAGCTCCTGCTGCGTCCCAAAACTTTGTATCTCACAACAGACTTACTGGAGTCCATCCAAACGTCAAATAACATGTTAGATAAGTAAGGATCGTTTAGATACATCACAGGAACAACGCTAATAGGTGTTGTTTCGTTCAAAACTATTTCCAGCTTCTGCTGCGTCCGAAATCTTTGTATCTCTCATCAGAGTTACTGGAGTCCATCCAAATGTCAAATAACATGATAGATGAGTAAGGATCGATTAGATACATCACAGGAACAACGCTAATGCGTGTTGTTTCGTTTAAAACTATTTCCAGCTTCTGCTGCGTCCGAAAACTTCGTATCTCACATCAGAGTTACTATAGTCCATCGAAACCTCAAATAACATGATAGATAAGTAAGGATCGATTAGATACAGCACAGGAACAACGCTAATACGTGTTGTTTCGTTTAAAACTATTTCCAGCTTCAGGTGCGTCCGAGAACTTCGTATCTCACATCAAAGTTACTGGAGTCCATCGAAACGCCAAATAACATGATAGATGAGTAAGGATCGATTAGATACATCACAGGAACAACGCTAATGCGTGTTGTTTCGTTTAAAAGTATTTCCAGCTTCTGCTGCGTCCGAAAACGTCGTATCTCACATCAGAGCTACTGGAGTCCATCGAAACGCCAAGTAACATGATATATGAGTAAGGATCGATTAGATACAGCACAGGAACAACGCTAATACGTGTTGTTTCGTTTAAAACTATTTCCAGCTTCTGCTGCGTCCGAGAACTTCGTATCTCACGTCAGGGTTACTGGAGTCCATCCAAACGTCAAATAACATGATAGATAAGTAAGGATCGATTAGATACATCACAGGAACAACGCTAATGCGTGTTGTTTCGTTTAAAACTATTTCTAGCCTCAGCTGCGTCCGAGAACTTCGTATCTCACATCTAAGTTACTGGAGTCCACCGAAACGTCAAATAACATAGTAGCTAAGTAAGGTTCGATTAGATACATCACAGGAACAACGCTAATGCGTGTTGTTTCGTTCAAAACTATTTCCAGCTTCAGCTGCGTCCGAGAACTTCGTATCTCACATCAAAGTTACTGGAGTCCATCGAAACGCCAAATAACATAATAGATGAGTAAGGATCGATTAGATACATCACAGGAACAACGCTAATGCGTGTTGTTTCGTTTAAAACTATTTCCAGCTTCTGCTGCGTCCGAAAACGTCGTATCTCACATCAGAGTTAATGGAGTCCATCGAAACGTCAAATAACATGATAGATAAGTAAGGATCGATTAGATACAGCACAGGAACAACGCTAATACGTGTTGTTTCGTTTAAAACTATTTCCAGCTCCTGCTGCGTCCCAAAACTTTGTATCTCACATCAGACTTACTGGAGTCCATCCAAACTTCAAATAACATGTTAGATAAGTAAGGATCGTTTAGATACATCACAGGAACAACGCTAATACGTGTTGTTCCGTTCAAAACTATTTCCAGCTTCTGCTGCGTCCGAAATCTTTGTATCTCTCATCAGAGTTACTGGAGTCCATCCAAACGTCAAATAACATAATAGATGAGTATGGATCGATTAGATACATCACAGGAACAACGCTAATACGTGTTGTATCGTTTAAAACTATTTCCAGCTTCTGCTGCGTCCGAAAACGTAGTATCTCACATCAGAGATACTGGAGTCCATCGAAACGTCAAATAACATGATAGATAAGTAAGGATCGATTAGATACAGCACAGGAACAACGCTAATACGTGTTGTTTCGTTCAAAACTATTTCTAGCTTCTGCTGCGTCCGATAACTTTGTATCTCACATCAGAGTTACTGGAGTCCGTCCAAACGTCAAATAACATGATAGATGAGTAAGGATCGATTAGATACATCACAGGAACAACGCTAATATGTGTTGTTTCGTTTAAAACTATTTCCAGCTGCTGCTGCGTCCGAAAACGTCGTATATCACATCAGAGTTACTGGGGTCCATCGAAACGTCAAATAACATGATAGATGAGTAAGGATCGATTAGATACATCACAGGAACAACGCTAATGCGTGTTGTTTTGCTTATAACTATTTCCAGCTTCTGCTGCCTCAGAAAACGTCGTATCTCACATCAGAGCTACTGGAGTCCATCGAAACGCCAAATAACATGATAGATAAGTAAGGATCGATTAGATACTACACAGGAACAACGCTAATGCGTGTTGTTTCGTTTAAAACTATTTCTAGCTTCAGCTCCGTCCGAGAACTTCGTATCTCACATCTAAGTTACTGGATTCCATCGAAACGCCAAATAACATGATAGATGAGTAAGGATCGATTAGATACATCACAGGAACAACGCTAATGCGTGTTGTTTCGTTTAAAACTGTTTCCAGCTTCTGCTGCGTCCGAGAACATCGTATCTCACGTCAGGGTTACTGGAGTCCATCCAAACGTCAAATAACATGATAGATGAGTAAGGATCGATTAGATACATCACAGGAACAACGCTAATGCGTGTTGTTTTGCTTATAACTATTTCCAGCTTCTGCTGCCTCAGAAAACGTCGTATCTCACATCAGAGCTACTGGAGTCCATCGAAGCGCCAAATAACATGATAGATGAGTAAGGATCGATTAGATACATCACAGGAACAACGCTAATACGTGTTGTTTCGTTTAAAACTATTTCTAGCTTCAGCTTCGTCCGAGAACTTCGTGTCTCACATCTAAGTTACTGGATTCCATCGAAACGCCAAATAACATGATAGATGAGTAAGGATCGATTAGATACATCACAGGAACAACGCTAATACGTGTTGTTTCATTTAAAACTATTTCCAGCTTCAGCTGCGTCCGAGAACTTCGTATCTCACATCAAAGTTACTGGAGTCCATCGAAATGCCAAATAACATAATAGATGAGTAAGGATCGATTAGATACATCACAGGAACAACGCTAATGTGCGTTGTTTCGTTTAAAACTATTTCCAGCTTCTGCTGCGTCCGAAAACGTCGTATCTCACATCAGAGCTACTGGAGTCCATCGAGACGCCAAATAACATGATAGATGAGTAAAGATCGATTAGATACATTACAGGAACAACGCTAATACGTGTTGTTTCATTTAAAACTATTTCCAGCTTCAGCTGCGTCCGAGAACTTCGTATCTCACATCAAAGTTACTGGAGTCCATCGAAATGCCAAATAACATAATAGATGAGTAAGGATCGATTAGATACATCACATGAACAACGCTAATGCGTTTTGCTTCGTTTAAAACTATTTCCAGCTTCTGCTGCGTCCGAAAACTTCGTATCTCACATCAGAGCTACTGGAGTCCATCGAAACGCCAAGTAACATGATATATGAGTAAGGATCGATTAGATACAGCACAGGAACAACGCTAATACGTGTTGTTTCGTTTAAAACTATTTCCAGCTCCTGCTGCGTCCAAAAACTTTGTATCTCACATCAGACTTACTGGAGTCCATCCAAACGTCAAATAACATGTTAGATAAGTAAGGATCGTTTAGATACATCACAGGAACAACAATAATACGTGTTCCTTCGTTCAAAACTATTTCCAGCTTCTACTGCGTCCGAGAACTTTGTATCTCTCATCAGAGTTACTGGAGTCCGTCCAAACGTCAAATAACGTGATAGATGAGTAAGGATCGATTAGATACATCACAGGAACAACGCTAATACGTGTTGTTTCATTTAAAACTATTTCCAGCTTCAGCTGCGTCCGAGAACTTCGTATCTCACATCAAAGTTACTGGAGTCCATCGAAACGCCAAATAACATGATAGATGAGTAAGGATCGATTAGATACATCACAGGAACAACGCTAATGC
Organism: Prosopocoilus inquinatus; assembly: GCA_036172665.1. Classification (NCBI taxonomy): domain Eukaryota; kingdom Metazoa; phylum Arthropoda; class Insecta; order Coleoptera; family Lucanidae; genus Prosopocoilus; species Prosopocoilus inquinatus. Next base: position 44,159,607 of record CM069871.1, on the reverse strand, counting down.
GTGTTGTTTCGTTTAAAACTATTTCCAGCTTCTGCTGCGTCCGAAAACGTCGTATCTCACGTCAGAGTTACTGGAGTATATCGAAACGTCAAATAACATGATAGAAAAGTAAGGATCGTTTAGATACATGACAGGAACAACGCTAATACGTGTTGTTTCGTTCAAAACTATTTCCAGCTTCAGCTGCGTCCGAGAACTTCGTATCTCACATCAAAGTTACTGGAGTCCATCGAAATGCCAAATAACATGATAGATGAGTAAGGATCGATTAGATACATCACAGGAACAACGCTAATGCGTGTTGCTTCGTTTAAAACTATTTCCAGCTTCTGCTGCGTCCGAAAACTTCGTATCTCACATCAGAGCTACTGGAGTCCATCGAAACGCCAAATAACATGATAGATAAGTAAGGATCGATTAGATACATCACAGGAACAACGCTAATACGTGTTGTTTCATTTAAAACTATTTCCAGCTTCAGCTGCGTCCGAGAACTTCGTATCTCACATCAAAGTTACTGGAGTCCATCGAAATGCCAAATAACATAATAGATGAGTAAGGATCGATTAGATACATCACAGGAACAACGCTAATGCGTGTTGTTTCGTTTAAAACTATTTCCAGCTTCTGCTGCGTCCGAAAACGTCGTATCTCACATCAGAGCTACTGGAGTCCATCGAAACGCCAAATAACATGATAGATGAGTAAGGATCGATTAGATACATCACAGGAACAACGCTAATACGTGTTGTTTCATTTAAAACTATTTCAAGCTTCAGCTGCGTCCGAGAACTTCGTATCTCACATCAAAGTTACTGGAGTCCATCGAAATGCCAAATAACATAATAGATGAGTAAGGATCGATTAGATACATCACAGGAACAACGCTAATGCGTGTTGCTTCGTTTAAAACTATTTCCAGCTTCTGCTGCGTCCGAAAACTTCGTATCTCACATCAGAGCTACTGGAGTCCATCGAAACGCCAAGTAACATGATATATGAGTAAGGATCGATTAGATACAGCACAGGAACAACGATAATACGTGTTGTTTCATTTAAAACTATTTCCAGCTTCAGCTGCGTCCGAGAACTTCGTATCTCACATCAAAGTTACTGGAGTCCATCGAAACGCCAAATAACATGATAGATGAGTAAGGATCGATTAGATACATCACAGGAACAACGCTAATGCGTGTTGTTTCGTTTAAAACTATTTCCAGCTTCTGCTGCGTAAGAGAACATCGTATCTCACGTCAGGGTTACCGGAGTCCATCGAAACGTCAAATAACATGATAGATAAGTAAGGATCGATTAGATGCAGCACAGGAACAACGCTAATACGTGTTGTTTCGTTCAAAACTATTTCTAGCTTCTGCTGCGTCCGATAACTTTGTATCTCACATCAGAGTTACTGGAGTCCATCCAAACGTCAAATAACATGTTAGATAAGTAAGGATCGTTTAGATACATCACAGGAACAACAATAATACGTGTTCTTTCGTTCAAAACTATTTCCAGTTTCTACTGCGTCCGAGAACTTTGTATCTCTCATCAGAGTTACTGGAGTCCGTCCAAACGTCAAATAACATGATAGATGAGTAAGGATCGATTAGATACATCACAGGAACAACGCTAATACGTGTTGTTTCATTTATAACTATTTCCAGCTTCAGCTGCGTCCGAGAACTTCGTATCTCACATCAAAGTTACTGGAGTCCATCGAAACGCCAAATAACATGATAGATGAGTAAGGATCGATTAGATACATCACAGGAACAACGCTAATGCGTGTTGTTTCGTTTAAAACTATTTCCAGCTTCTGCTGCGTCCGAGAACATCGTATCTCACGTCAGGGTTACTGGAGTCCATCGAAACGTCAAATAACATGATAGATAAGTAAGGATCGATTAGATGCAGCACAGGAACAACGCTAATACGTGTTGTTTCGTTCAAAACTATTTCTAGCTTCTGCTGCGTCCGATAACTTTGTATCTCACATCAGAGTTACTGGAGTCCGTTCAAACGTCAAATAACATGATAGATGAGTAAGGATCGATTAGATACATCACAGGAACAACGCTAATATGTGTTGTTTCGTTTAAAACTATTTCCAGCTGCTGCTGCGTCCGAAAACGTCGTATATCACATCAGAGTTACTGGAGTCCATCGAAATGTCAAATAACATGATAGATAAGTAAGGATCGATTAGATACTACACAGGAACAACGCTAATGCGTGCTGTTTCGTTTAAAACTATTTCTAGCTTCAGCTCCGTCCGAGAACTTCGTATCTCATATCTAAGTTACTGGATTCCATCGAAACGCCAAATAACATGATAGAAAAGTAAGGATCGTTTAGATACATCACAGGAACAACGCTAATACGTGTTGTTTCGTTCAAAACTATTTCCAGCTTCAGCTGCGTCCGAGAACTTCGTATCTCACATCAAAGTTACTGGAGTCCATCGAAATGCCAAATAACATGATAGATGAGTAAGGATCGATTAGATACATCACAGGAACAACGCTAATGCGTGTTGCTTCGTTTAAAACTATTTCCAGCTTCTGCTGCGTCCGAAAACTTCGTATCTCACATCAGAGCTACTGGAGTCCATCGAAACGCCAAATAACTTGATAGATAAGTAAGGATCGATTAGATACATCACAGGAACAACGCTAATACGTGTTGTTTCATTTAAAACTATTTCCAGCTTCAGCTGCGTCCGAGAACTTCGTATCTCACATCAAAGTTACTGGAGTCCATCGAAATGCCAAATAACATAATAGATGAGTAAGGATCGATTAGATACATCACAGGAACAACGCTAATGCGTGTTGTTTCGTTTAAAACTATTTCCAGCTTCTGCTGCGTCCGAAAACGTCGTATCTCACATCAGAGCTACTGGAGTCCATCGAAACGCCAAATAACATGATAGATGAGTAAGGATCGATTAGATACATCACAGGAACAACGCTAATACGTGTTGTTTCATTTAAAACTATTTCAAGCTTCAGCTGCGTCCGAGAACTTCGTATCTCACATCAAAGTTACTGGAGTCCATCGAAATGCCAAATAACATAATAGATGAGTAAGGATCGATTAGATACATCACAGGAACAACGCTAATGCGTGTTGCTTCGTTTAAAACTATTTCCAGCTTCTGCTGCGTCCGAAAACTTGGTATCTCACATCACAGCTACTGGAGTCCATCGAAACGCCAAATAACTTGATAGATAAGTAAGGATCGATTAGATACATCACAGGAACAACGCTAATACGTGTTGTTTCATTTAAAACTATTTCCAGTTTCAGCTGCGTCCGAGAACTTCGTATCTCACATCAAAGTTACTGGAGTCCATCGAAACGCCAAATAACATGATAGATGAGTAAGGATCGATTAGATACATCACAGGAACAACGCTAATGCGTGTTGTTTCGTTTAAAACTATTTCCAGCTTCTGCTGCGTCCGAAAACGTCGTATCTCACATCAGAGCTACTGGAGTCCATCGAAACGCCAAATAACATTATAGATGAGTAAGGATCGATTAGATACATCACAGGAACATCGCTAATGTGTGTTGTTTCGTTTAAAACTATTTCCAGTTTCTGCTGCGTCCGAAAACGTCGTATCTCACATCAGAGTTACTGGAGTCCATCGAAACGTCAAATAACATGATAGATAAGTAAGGATCGATTAGATACAGCACAGGAACAACGCTAATACGTGTTGTTTCGTTTAAAAGTATTTCCAGCTCCTGCTGCGTCCCAAAACTTTGTATCTCACATCAGACTTACTGGAGTCCATCCAAACTTCAAATAACATGTTAGATAAGTAAGGATCGTTTAGATACATCACAGGAACAACGCTAATACGTGTTGTTTCGTTCAAAACTATTTCCAGCTTCTGCTGCGTCCGAAATCTTTGTATCTCATATCCGACATACTGGAGTCCATCCAAACGTTAAATAACATGTTAGATAAGTAAGGATCGTTTAGATACATCACAGGAACAACGCTAATGCGTGTTGTTTCGTTCAAAACTATTTCCAGCTTCTACTGCGTCCGAGAACTTTGTATCTCACATCAGAGTTACTGGAGTCCGTCCAAACGTTTAATAACATGATAGATGAGTAAGGATCGTTTAGATACATCACAGGAACATCGCTAATACGTGTTGTTTCGTTTAAAACTATTTCCAGCTTCTGCTGCATCCGAAAACGTCGTATCTCACATCAGAGTTACTGGAGTCCATCGAAACGTCAAATAACATGATAGAAAAGTAAGGATCGTTTAGATACATCACAGGAACAACGCTAATACGTGTTGTTTCTTTCAAAACTATTTCCAGCTTCTGCTGCGTCCGAAATCTTTGTATCTCTCATCAGAGTTACTGGAGTCCATCCAAACGTCAAATAACATGATAGATGAGTAAGGATCGATTAGATACATCACAGGAACAACGCTAATACGTGTTGTTTCGTTTAAAACTATTTCCAGTTTCTGCTGCGTCCGAAAACGTCGTATCTCACATCAGAGTTACTGGAGTCCATCGAAACGTCAAATAACATGATAGAAAAGTAAGGATCGTTTAGATACATTACAGGAACAACGCTAATACGTGTTGTTTCGTTCAAAACTATTTCCAGCTTCTGCTGCGTCCGAAATCTTTGTATCTTACATCAGAGTTACTGGAGTCCATCCAAACGTCAAATAACATGTTAGATAAGTAAGGATCGTTTAGATACATCACAGGAACAACGCTAATAGGTGTTGTTTCGTTCAAAACTATTTCCAGCTTCTGCTGAGTCCGAAATCTTTGTATCTCTCATCAGAGTTACTGGAGTCCATCCAAACGTCTAATAACATGATAGATGAGTAAGGATCGATTAGATACATCACAGGAACAACGCTAATACGTGTTGTTTCGTTTAAAACTATTTAAAGCTTCTGCTGCGTCCGAAAACGTCGTATCTCACATCAGAGTTACTGGAGTCCACCGAAACTCCAAATAACATGATATATGAGTAAGGATCGATTAGATACAGCACAGGAACAACGCTAATACGTGTTGTTTCGTTTAAAACAATTTCCAGCTTCTGCTGCGTCCAAAAACTTTGTATCTCACATCAGACTTACTGGAGTCCATCCAAACGTCAAATAACATGTTAGATAAGTAAGGATCGTTTTGATACATCACAGGAACAACGCTAATACGTGTTTTTTCGTTCAAAACTATTTCCAGCTTCTACTGCCTCCGAGAACTGTGAATCTCTCATCAGAGTTACTGGAGTCCGTCCAAACGTCAAATAACATGATAGATGAGTAAGGATCGATTAGATACAGCACAGGAACAACGCTAATATGTGTTGTTTCGTTTAAAACTATTTCCAGCTTCAGCTGCGTCCGAGAACTTCGTATCTCACATCAAAGTTACTGGAGTCCATCGAAACGCCAAATAACATAATAGATGAGTAAGGATCGATTAGATACATCACAGGAACAACGCTAATGCGTGTTGTTTCGTTTAAAACTATTTCCAGCTTCTGCTGCGTCCGAAAACGTCGTATCTCACATCAGAGATACTGGAGTCCATCGAAACGCCAAGTAACATGATAGATGAGTAAGGATCGATTAGATACATCACAGGAACAACGCTAATGCGTGTTGTTTCATTTAAAACTATTTCCAGTTTCAGCTGCGTCCGAGAACTTCGTATCTCACATCAAAGTTACTGGAGTCCATCGAAACGCCAAATAACATGATAGATGAGTAAGGATCGATTAGATACATCACAGGAACAACGCTAATGCGTGTTGTTTCGTTTAAAACTATTTCCAGCTTCTGCTGCGTCCGAAAACGTCGTATCTCACATCAGAGCTACTGGAGTCCATCGAAACGCCAAATAACATTATAGATGAGTAAGGATCGATTAGATACATCACAGGAACAACGCTAATGCGTGTTGTTTCATTTAAAACTATTTCCAGTTTCAGCTGCGTCCGAGAACTTCGTATCTCACATCAAAGTTACTGGAGTCCATCGAAACGCCAAATAACATGATAGATGAGTAAGGATCGATTAGATACATCACAGGAACAACGCTAATGCGTGTTGTTTCGTTTAAAACTATTTCCAGCTTCTGCTGCGTCCGAAAACGTCGTATCTCACATCAGAGCTACTGGAGTCCATCGAAACGCCAAATAACATTATAGATAAGTAAGGATCGATTAGATACAGCACAGGAACAACGCTAATACGTGCTGTTTCGTTTAAAAGTATTTCCAGCTCCTGCTGCGTCCCAAAACTTTGTATCTCACATCAGACTTACTGGAGTCCATCCAAACTTCAAATAACATGTTAGATAAGTAAGGATCGTTTAGATACATCACAGGAACAACGCTAATACGTGTTGTTTCGTTCAAAACTATTTCCAGCTTCTGCTGCGTCCGAAATCTTTGTATCTCACATCAGACATACTGGAGTCCATCCAAACGTTAAATAACATGTTAGATAAGTAAGGATCGTTTAGATACATCACAGGAACAACGCTAATACGTGTTGTTTCGTTCAAAACTATTTCCAGCTTCTACTGCGTCCGAGAACTTTGTATCTCACATCAGAGTTACTGGAGTCCGTCCAAACGTCTAATAACATGATAGATGAGTAAGGATCGTATAGATACATCACAGGAACATCGCTAATACGTGTTGTTTCGTTTAAAACTATTTCCAGCTTCTGCTGCGTCCGAAAACGTCGTATCTCACATCAGAGTTACTGGAGTCCATCGAAACGTCAAATAACATGATAGAAAAGTAAGGATCGTTTAGATACATCACAGGAACAACGCTAATACGTGTTGTTTCGTTCAAAACTATTTCCAGCTTCTGCTGCGTCCGAAATCTTTGTATCTCTCATCAGAGTTACTGGAGTCCATCCAAACGTCAAATAACATGATAGATGAGTAAGGATCGATTAGATACATCACAGGAACAACGCTAATACGTGTTGTTTCGTTTAAAACTATTTCCAGTTTCTGCTGCGTCCGAAAACGTCGTATCTCACATCAGAGTTACTGGAGTCCATCGAAACGTCAAATAACATGATAGATAAGTAAGGATCGATTAGATACAGCACAGGAACAACGCTAATACGTGTTGTTTCGTTTAAAATTATTTCCAGCTCCTGCTGCGTCCCAAAACTTTGTATCTCACATCAGACTTACTGGAGTCCATCCAAACTTCAAATAACATGTTAGATAAGTAAGGATCGTTTAGATACATCACAGGAACAACGCTAATACGTGTTGTTTCGTTCAAAACTATTTCCAGCTTCTGCTGCGTCCGAAATCTTTGTATCTCACATCAGACATACTGGAGTCCATCCAAACGTTAAATAACATGTTAGATAAGTAAGGATCGTTTAGATACATCACAGGAACAACGCTAATACGTGTTGTTTCGTTCAAAACTATTTCCAGCTTCTACTGCGTCCGAGAACTTTGTATCTCACATCAGAGTTACTGGAGTCCGTCCAAACGTCTAATAACATGATAGATGAGTAAGGATCGTTTAGATACATCACAGGAACATCGCTAATACGTGTTGTTTCGTTTAAAACTATTTCCAGCTTCTGCTGCGCCCGAAAACGTCGTATCTCACATCAGAGTTACTGGAGTCCATCGAAACGTCAAATAACATGATAGAAAAGTAAGGATCGTTTAGATACATCACAGGAACAACGCTAATACGTGTTGTTTCGTTCAAAACTATTTCCAGCTTCTGCTGCGTCCGAAATCTTTGTATCTCTCATCAGAGTTACTGGAGTCCATCCAAACGTCAAATAACATGATAGATGAGTAGGGATCGATTAGATACATCACAGGAACAACGCTAATACGTGTTGTTTCGTTTAAAACTATTTCCAGTTTCTGCTGCGTCCGAAAACGTCGTATCTCACATCAGAGTTACTGGAGTCCATCGAAACGTCAAATAACATGATAGAAAAGTAAGGATCGTTTAGATACATTACAGGAACAACGCTAATACGTGTTGTTTCGTTCAAAACTATTTCCAGCTTCTGCTGCGTCCGAAATCTTTGTATCTTACATCAGAGTTACTGGAGTCCATCCAAACGTCAAATAACATGTTAGATAAGTAAGGATAGTTTAGATACATCACAGGAACAACGCTAATAGGTGTTGTTTCGTTCAAAACTATTTCCAGCTTCTGCTGAGTCCGAAATCTTTGTATCTCTCATCAAAGTTACTGGAGTCCATCGAAACGCCAAATAACATGATAGATGAGTAAGGATCGATTAGATACATCACAGGAACAACGATAATGCGTGTTGTTTCGTTTAAAACTATTTCCAGCTTCTGCTGCGTCCGAAAACGTCGTATCTCACATCAGAGTTACTGGAGTCCATCGAAACGCCAAGTAACATGATATATGAGTAAGGATCGATTAGATACAGCACAGGCACAACGCTAATACATGTTGTTTCGTTTAAAACTATTTCCAGCTCCTGCTGCGTCCAAAAACTTTGTATCTCACATCAGACTTACTGGAGTCCATCCAAACGTCAAACAACATGTTAGATAAGTAAGGATCGTTTAGATTCATCACAGGAACAACGCTAATACGTGTTTTTTCGTTCAAAACTATTTCCAGCTTCTACTGCGTCCGAGAACTGTGAATCTCTCATCAGAGTTACTGGAGTCCGTCCAAACGTCAAATAACATGATAGATGAGTAAGGATCGATTAGATACAGCACAGGAACAACGCTAATATGTGTTGTTTCGTTTAAAACTATTTCCAGCTTCAGCTGCGTCCGAGAACTTCGTATCTCACATCAAAGTTACTGGAGTCCATCGAAACGCCAAATAACATAATAGATGAGTAAGGATCGATTAGATACATCACAGGAACAACGCTAATGCGTGTTGTTTCGTTTAAAACTATTTCCAGCTTCTGCTGCGTCCGAAAACGTCGTATCTCACATCAGAGCTACTGGAGTCTATCGAAACGCCAAATAACATTATAGATGAGTAAGGATCGATTAGATACATCACAGGAACATCGCTAATGTGTCTTGTTTCGTTTAAAACTATTTCCAGTTTCTGCTGCGTCCGAAAACGTCGTATCTCACATCAGAGTTAATGGAGTCCATCGAAACGTCAAATAACATGATAGATAAGTAAGGATCGATTAGATACAGCACAGGAACAACGCTAATACGTGTAGTTTCGTTTAAAACTATTTCCAGCTCCTGCTGCGTCCCAAAACTTTGTATCTCACATCAGACTTACTGGAGTCCATCCAAACTTCAAATAACATGTTAGATAAGTAAGGATCGTTTAGATACATCACAGGAACAACGTTAATACGTGTTGTTCCGTTCAAAACTATTTCCAGCTTCTGCTGCGTCCGAAATCTTTGTATCTCTCATCAGAGTTACTGGAGTCCATCCAAACGTCAAATAACATAATAGATGAGTATGGATCGATTAGATACATCACAGGAACAACGCTAATACGTGTTGTATCGTTTAAAACTATTTCCAGCTTCTGCTGCGTCCGAAAACGTAGTATCTCACATCAGAGATACTGGAGTCCATCGAAACGTCAAATAACATAATAGATAAGTAAGGATCGATTAGATACAGCACAGGAACAACGCTAATACGTGTTGTTTCGTTCAAAACTATTTCTAGCTTCTGCTGCGTCCGATAACTTTGTATCTCACATCAGAGTTACTGGAGTCCGTCCAAACGTCAAATAACATGATAGATGAGTAAGGATCGATTAGATACATCACAGGAACAACGCTAATATGTGTTGTTTCGTTTAAAACTATTTCCAGCTGCTGCTGCGTCCGAAAACGTCGTATATCACATCAGAGTTACTGGGGTCCATCGAAACGTCAAATAACATGATAGATGAGTAAGGATCGATTAGATACATCACAGGAACAACGCTAATGCGTGTTGTTTTGCTTATAACTATTTCCAGCTTCTGCTGCCTCAGAAAACGTCGTATCTCACATCAGAGCTACTGGAGTCCATCGAAACGCCAAATAACATGATAGATAAGTAAGGATCGATTAGATACTACACAGGAACAACGCTAATGCGTGTTGTTTCGTTTAAAACTATTTCTAGCTTCAGCTCCGTCCGAGAACTTCGTATCTCACATCTAAGTTACTGGATTCCATCGAAACGCCAAATAACATGATAGATGAGTAAGGATCGATTAGATACATCACAGGAACAACGCTAATGCGTGTTGTTTCGTTTAAAACTGTTTCCAGCTTCTGCTGCGTCCGAAAATTTCGTATCTCACATCAGAGCTACTGGAGTCCATCGAAACGCCAAGTAACATGATATATGAACAAGGACCGATTAGATACAGCACAGGAAAAACGCTAATACGTGTTGTTTCGTTTAAAACTATTTCCAGCTTCAGCTGCGTCCGAGAACTTCGTCTCTCACATCAAAGTTACTGGAGTCTATCGAAACGCCAAATAACATGATAGATGAGTAAGGATCGATTAGATACATCACAGGAACAACGCTAATGCGTGTTGTTTCGTTTAAAACTATTTCCAGCTTCTGCTGCGTCCGAAAACGTCGTATCTCACATCAGAGCTACTGGAGTCCATCGAAACGCCAAATAACATTATAGATGAGTAAGGATCGATTAGATACATCACAGGAACATCGCTAATGTGTGTTGTTTCGTTTAAAACTATTTCCAGTTTCTGCTGCGTCCGAAAACGTCGTATCTCGCATCAGAGTTACTGGAGTCCATCGAAACGTCAAATAACATGATAGATAAGTAAGGATCGATTAGATACAGCACAGGAACAACGCTAATACGTGTTGTTTCGTTTAAAAGTATTTCCAGCTCCTGCTGCGTCCCAAAACTTTGTATCTCACATCAGACTTACTGGAGTCCATCCAAACTTCAAATAACATGTTAGATAAGTAAGGATCGTTTAGATACATCACAGGAACAACGCTAATACGTGTTGTTTCGTTCAAAACTATTTCCAGCTTCTGCTGCGTCCGAAATCTTTGTATCTCTCATCAGAGTTACTGGAGTCCATCCAAACGTCAAATAACATGATAGATGAGTAAGGATCGATTAGATACATCACAGGAACAACGCTAATACGTGTTGTTTCGTTTAAAACTATTTCCAGTTTCTGCTGCGTCCGAAAACGTCGTATCTCACATCAGAGTTACTGGAGTCCATCGAAACGTCAAATAACATGATAGAAAAGTAAGGATCGTTTAGATACATTACAGGAACAACGCTAATACGTGTTGTTTCGTTCAAAACTATTTAAAGCTTCTGCTGCGTCCGAAATCTTTGTATCTTACATCAGAGTTACTGGAGTCCATCCAAACGTCAAATAACATGTTAGATAAGTAAGGATCGTTTAGATACATCACAGGAACAACGCTAATAGGTGTTGTTTCGTTCAAAACTATTTCCAGCTTCTGCTGAGTCCGAAATCTTTGTATCTCTCATCAGAGTTACTGTAGTCCATCCAAACGTCAAATAACATGATAGATGAGTAAGGATCGATTAGATACATCACAGGAACAACGCTAATACGTGTTGTTTCGTTTAAAACTATTTCCAGCTTCTGCTGCGTCCGAAAACGTCGTATCTCACTTCAGAGTTACTGGAGTCCATCGAAACTCCAAATAACATGATATATGAGTAAGGATCGATTAGATACAGCACAGGAACAACGCTAATACGTGTTGTTTCGTTTAAAACTATTTCCAGCTTCTGCTGCGTCCAAAAACTTTGTATATCACATCAGACTTACTGGAGTCCATCCAAACGTCAAATAACATGTTAGATAAGTAAGGATCGTTTAGATACATCACAGGAACAACGCTAATACGTGTTGTTTCGTTCAAAACTATTTCCAGCTTCTACTGCGTCCGAGAACTTTGTATCTCTCATCAGAGTTACTGGAGTCCGTCCAAACGTCAAATAACATGATAGATGAGTAAGGATTGATTAGATACATCACAGGAACAACGCTAATACGTGTTGTTTCATTTAAAACTATTTCCAGCTTCAGCTGCGTCCGAGAACTTCGTATCTTACATCAAAGTTACTGGAGTCCATCGAAACGCCAAATAACATGATAGATGAGTAAGGATCGATTAGATACATCACAGGAACAACGCTAATGCGTGTTGTTTCGTTTAAAACTATTTCCAGCTTCTGCTGCGTCCGAGAACATCGTATCTCACGTCGGGGTTACTGGAGTCCATCGAAACGTCAAATAACATGATAGATAAGTAAGGATCGATTAGATGCAGCACAGGAACAACGCTAATACGTGTTGTTTCGTTCAAAACTATTTCTAGCTTCTGCTGCGTCCGATAACTTTGTATCTCACATCAGAGTTACTGGAGTCCGTCCAAACGTCAAATAACATGATAGATGAGTAAGGATCGATTAGATACATCACAGGAACAACGCTAATACGTGTTGTTTCGTTCAAAACTATTTCCAGCTTCTGCTGCGTCCGAAATCTTTGTATCTCACATCAGACTTACTGGAGTCCATCCAAACGTTAAATAACATGTTAGATAAGTAAGGATCGTTTAGATACATCACAGGAACAACGCTAATACGTGTTGTTTCGTTCAAAACTATTTCCAGCTTCTACTGCTTCCGAGAACTTTGTATCTCACATCAGAGTTACTGGAGTCCGTCCAAACGTCTAATAACATGATAGATGAGTAAGGATCGTTTAGATACATCACAGGAACATCGCTAATACGTGTTGTTTCGTTTAAAACTATTTCCAGATTCTGCTGCGTCCGAAAACGTCGTATCTCACATCAGAGTTACTGGAGTCCATCGAAACGTCAAATAACATGATAGAAAAGTAAGGATCGTTTAGATACATTACAGGAACAACGCTAATACGTGTTGTTTCTTTCAAAACTATTTCCAGCTTCTGCTGCTTCCGAAATCTTTGTATCTTACATCAGAGTTACTGGAGTCCATCCAAACGTCAAATAACATGTTAGATAAGTAAGGATCGTTTAGATACATCACAGGAACAACGCAAATAGGTGTTGTTTCGTTCAAAACTATTTCCAGCTTCTGCTGAGTCCGAAATCTTTGTATCTCTCATCAGAGTTACTGGAGTCCATCCAAACGTCAAATAACATGATAGATGAGTAAGGATCGATTAGATACATCACAGGAACAACGCTAATACGTGTTGTTTCGTTTAAAACTATTTCCAGCTTCTGCTGCGTCCGAAAACGTCGTATCTCACATCAGAGTTACTGGAGTCCATCGAAACGCCAAATAACATGATATATGAGTAAGGATCGATTAGATACAGCACAGGAACAACGCTAATACGTGTTGTTTCGTTTAAAACTATTTCCAGCTTCAGCTGCGTCCGAGAACTTCGTATCTTACATCAAAGTTACTGGAGTCCATCGAAACGCCAAATAACATGATAGATGAGTAAGGATCGATTAGATACATCACAGGAACAACGCTAATGCGTGTTGTTTCGTTTAAAACTATTTCCAGCTTCTGCTGCGTCCGAAAACCTCGTATCTCACATCAGAGCTACTGGAGTCCATCGAAACGCCAAGTAACATGATATATGAGTAAGGATCGATTAGATACAGCACAGGCACAACGCTAATACGTGTTGTTTCGTTTAAAACTATTTCCAGCTCCTGCTGCGTCCAAAAACTTTGTATCTCACATCAGACTTACTGGAGTCCATCCAAACGTCAAACAACATGTTAGATAAGTAAGGATCGTTTAGATTCATCACAGGAACAACGCTAATACGTGTTGTTTCGTTCAAAACTATTTCCAGCTTCTACTGCGTCCGAGAACTGTGAATCTCTCATCAGAGTTACTGGAGTCCGTCCAAACGTCAAATAACATGATAGATGAGTGAGGATCGATTAGATACATCACAGGAACAACGCTAATACGTGTTGTTTCGTTTAAAACTATTTCCAGCTTCTGCTGCGTCCGAAAACGTCGTATCTCACATCAGAGTTACTGGAGTCCATCGAAACGCCAAATAACATGATAGATGAGTAAGGATCGATTAGATACATCACAGGAACAACGCTAATGCGTGTTGTTTCGTTTAAAACTATTTCCAGATTCTGCTGCGGCCGAAAACGTCGTATCTCACATCAGAGCTATTGGAGTCCATCGAAACGCCAAATAACATGATAGATGAGTAAGGATCGATTAGATACATCACAGGAACAACTCTAATGCGTGTTGTTTCGTTTAAAACTATTTCCAGCTTCTGCTGCGTCCGAAAACGTCGTATCTCACATCAGAGCTACTGGAGTCCATCTAAACGCCAAATAACATGATATATGAGTAAGGATCGATTAGATACAGCACAGGAACAACGCTAATACGTGTTGTTTCGTTTAAAATTATTTCCAGCTTCTGCTGCGTCCGAAAACGTCGTATCTCACATCAGAGCTACTGGAGTCCATCCAAACGTCAAATAACATGTCAGATAAGTAAGGATCGTTTAGATACATCACAGGAACAACGCTAATACGTGTTGTTTCGTTCAAAACTATTTCCAGCTTCTACTGCGTCCGAGAAATTTGAATCTCTCATCAGAGTTACTGGAGTCCGTCCAAACGTCAAATAACATGATAGATGAGTAAGGATCGATTAGATACATCACAGGAACAACGCTAATGCGTGTTGTTTCGTTTAAAACTATTTCCAGCTTCTGCTGCGTCCGAGAACTTCGTATCTCACATCAAAGTTACTGGAGTCCATCGAAACGCCAAATAACATGATAGATGAGTAAGGATCGATTAGATACATCACAGGAACAACGCTAATGCGTGTTGTTTCGTTTAAAACTATTTCCAGCTTCTGCTGCGTAAGAGAACATCGTATTTCACGTCAGGGTTACTCTAGTCCATCGAAACGTCAAATAACATTATAGATAAGTAAGGATCGATTAGATGCAGCACAGGAACAACGCTAATACGTGTTGTTTCGTTCAAAACTATTTCTAGCTTCTGCTGCGTCCGATAACTTTGTATCTCACATCAGAGTTACTGGAGTCCGTCCAAACGTCAAATAACATGTTATATAAGTAAGGATCGTTTAGATACATCACAGGAACAACGCTAATGCGTGTTATTTCGTTTAAAACTATTTCTAGCTTCAGCTCCGTCCGAGAACTTCGTATCTCACATCTAAGTTACTGGATTCCATCGAAACGCCAAATAATATGATAGATGAGTAAGGATCGATTAGATACATCACAGGAACAACGCTAATGCGTGTTGTTTCGTTTAAAACTGTTTCCAGCTTCTGCTGCGTCCGAGAACATCGTATCTCACGTCAGGGTTACTGGAGTCCATCCAAACGTCAAATAACATGATAGATGAGTAAGGATCGATTAGATACATCACAGGAACAACGCTAATGCGTGTTGTTTCGTTTATAACTATTTCCAGCTTCTGCTGCCTCAGAAAACGTCGTATCTCACATCAGAGCTACTGGAGTCCATCGAAACGCAAAATAACATGATAGATGAGTAAGGATCGATTAGATACATCACAGGAACAACGCTAATACGTGTTGTTTCATTTAAAACTATTTCCAGCTTCAGCTGCGTCCGAAAACGTCGTATCTCACATCAGAGCTACTGGAGTCCATCGAAACGCCAAATAACATGATAGATGAGTAAGGATCGATTAGATACATTACAGGAACAACGCTAATACGTGTTGTTTCATTTAAAACTATTTCCAGCTTCAGCTGCGTCCGAGAACTTCGTATCTCACATCAAAGTTACTAGAGTCCATCGAAATGCCAAATAACATAATAGATGAGTAAGGATCGATTAGATACATCACAGGAACAACGCTAATGCGTGTTGCTTCGTTTAAAACTATTTCCAGCTTCTGCTCCGTCCGAAAACTTCGTATCTCACATCAGAGCTACTGGAGTCCATCGAAACGCCAAGTAACATGATATATGAGTAAGGATCGATTAGATACAGCACAGGAACAACGCTAATACGTGTTGTTTCGTTTAAAACTATTTCCAGCTCCTGCTGCGTCCAAAAACTTTGTATCTCACATCAGACTTACTGGAGTCCATCCAAACGTCAAATAACATGTTAGATAAGTAAGGATCGTTTAGATACATCACAGGAACAACAATAATACGTGTTCTTTCGTTCAAAACTATTTCCAGCTTCTACTGCGTCCGAGAACTTTGTATCTCACATCAAAGTTACTGGAGTCCATCGAAACGCCAAATAACATGATAGATGAGTAAGGATCGATTAGATACAGCACAGGAACAACGCTAATACGTGTTGTTTCGTTCAAAACTATTTCTAGCTTCTGCTGCGTCCGATAACTTTGTATCTCACATCAGAGTTACTGGAGTCCGTCCAAACGTCAAATAACATGTTAGATAAGTAAGGATCGTTTAGATACATCACAGGAACAACGCTAATGCGTGTTGTTTCGTTTAAAACTATTTCTAGCTTCAGCTCCGTCCGAGAACTTCGTATCTAACATCTAAGTTACTGGATTCCATCGAAACGCCAAATAACATGATAGATGAGTAAGGATCGATTAGATACATCACAGGAACAACGCTAATGCGTGTTGTTTCGTTTAAAACTGTTTCCAGCTTCTGCTGCGTCCGAGAACATCGTATCTCACGTCAGGGTTACTGGAGTCCATCCAAACGTCAAATAACATGATAGATGAGTAAGGATCGATTAGATACATCACAGGAACAACGCTAATGCGTGTTGTTTCGTTTATAACTATTTCCAGCTTCTGCTGCCTCAGAAAACTTCGTATCTCACATCAGAGCTACTGGAGTCCATCGAAACGCCAAATAACATGATAGATGAGTAAGGATCGATTAGATACATCACAGGAACAACGCTAATACGTGTTGTTTCATTTAAAACTATTTCCAGCTTCAGCTGCGTCCGAGAACTTCGTATCTCACATCAAAGTTACTGGAGTCCATCGAAATGCCAAATAACATGATAGATGAGTAAGGATCGATTAGATACATCACAGGAACAACGCTAATGCGTGTTGTTTCGTTTAAAACTATTTCCAGCTTCTGCTGCGTCCGAAAACGTCGTATCTCACATCAGAGCTACCGGAGTCCATCGAAACGCCAAATAACATGATAGATTAGTAAGGATCGATTAGATACATTACAGGAACAACGCTAATACGTGTTGTTTCATTTAAAACTATTTCCAGCTTCAGCTGCGTCCGAGAACTTCGTATCTCACATCAAAGTTACTAGAGTCCATCGAAATGCCAAATAACATAATAGATGAGTAAGGATCGATTAGATACATCACAGGAACAACGCTAATGCGTGTTGCTTCGTTTAAAACTATTTCCAGCTTCTGCTGCGTCCGAAAACTTCGTATCTCACATCAGAGCTACTGGAGTCCATCGAAACGCCAAGTAACATGATATATGAGTAAGGATCGATTAGATACAGCACAGGAACAACGCTAATACGTGTTGTTTCGTTTAAAACTATTTCCAGCTCCTGCTGCGTCCGAGAACTTTGTATCTCACATCAGAGTTAATGGAGTCCGTCCAAACGTCAAATAACATGATAGATGAGCAAGGATCGTTTAGATACATCACAGGAACAACGCTAATACGTGTTGTTTCGTTTAAAAGTATTTCCAGCTTCTGCTGCGTCCAATAACTTTGTATCTCACATCAAAGTTACTGGAGTCCATCGAAACGCCAAATAACATGATAGATGAGTAAGGATCGATTAGATACATCACAGGAACAACGCTAATGCGTGTTGTTTCATTTAAAACTATTTCCAGCTTCTGCTGCGTCCGAGAACTTCGTATCTCACGTCAGGGTTACTGGAGTCCATCCAAACGTCAAATAACATAATAGATAAGTAAGGATCGATTAGATACATCACAGGAACAACGCTAATGCGTGTTGCTTCGTTTAAAACTATTTCCAGCTTCTGCTGCGTCCGAGAACTTCGTATCTCACGTCAGGGTTACTGGAGTCCATCCAAACGTCAAATAACATAATAGATAAGTAAGGATCGATTAGATACATCACAGGAACAACGCTAATGCGTGTTGCTTCGTTTAAAACTATTTCCAGCTTCTGCTCCGTCCGAAAACTTCGTATCTCACATCAGAGCTACTGGAGTCCATCGAAACGCCAAGTAACATGATATATGAGTAAGGATCGATTAGATACAGCACAGGAACAACGCTAATACGTGTTGTTTCGTTTAAAACTATTTCCAGCTCCTGCTGCGTCCAAAAACTTTGTATCTCACATCAGACTTACTGGAGTCCATCCAAACGTCAAATAACATGTTAGATAAGTAAGGATCGTTTAGATACATCACAGGAACAACAATAATACGTGTTCTTTCGTTCAAAACTATTTCCAGCTTCTACTGCGTCCGAGAACTTTGTATCTCACATCAAAGTTACTGGAGTCCATCGAAACGCCAAATAACATGATAGATGAGTAAGGATCGATTAGATACAGCACAGGAACAACGCTAATACGTGTTGTTTCGTTCAAAACTATTTCTAGCTTCTGCTGCGTCCGATAACTTTGTATCTCACATCAGAGTTACTGGAGTCCGTCCAAACGTCAAATAACATGTTAGATAAGTAAGGATCGTTTAGATACATCACAGGAACAACGCTAATGCGTGTTGTTTCGTTTAAAACTATTTCTAGCTTCAGCTCCGTCCGAGAACTTCGTATCTCACATCTAAGTTACTGGATTCCATCGAAACGCCAAATAACATGATAGATGAGTAAGGATCGATTAGATACATCACAGGAACAACGCTAATGCGTGTTGTTTCGTTTAAAACTGTTTCCAGCTTCTGCTGCGTCCGAGAACATCGTATCTCACCTCAGGGTTACTGGAGTCCATCCAAACGTCAAATAACATGATAGATGAGTAAGGATCGATTAGATACATCACAGGAACAACGCTAATGCGTGTTGTTTCGTTTATAACTATTTCCAGCTTCTGCTGCCTCAGAAAACTTCGTATCTCACATCAGAGCTACTGGAGTCCATCGAAACGCCAAATAACATGATAGATGAGTAAGGATCGATTAGATACATCACAGGAACAACGCTAATACGTGTTGTTTCATTTAAAACTATTTCCAGCTTCAGCTGCGTCCGAGAACTTCGTATCTCACATCAAAGTTACTGGAGTCCATCGAAATGCCAAATAACATGATAGATGAGTAAGGATCGATTAGATACATCACAGGAACAACGCTAATGCGTGTTGTTTCGTTTAAAACTATTTCCAGCTTCTGCTGCGTCCGAAAACGTCGTATCTCACATCAGAGCTACCGGAGTCCATCGAAACGCCAAATAACATGATAGATGAGTAAGGATCGATTAGATACATTACAGGAACAACGCTAATACGTGTTGTTTCATTTAAAACTATTTCCAGCTTCAGCTGCGTCCGAGAACTTCGTATCTCACATCAAAGTTACTAGAGTCCATCGAAATGCCAAATAACATAATAGATGAGTAAGGATCGATTAGATACATCACAGGAACAACGCTAATGCGTGTTGCTTCGTTTAAAACTATTTCCAGCTTCTGCTGCGTCCGAAAACTTCGTATCTCACATCAGAGCTACTGGAGTCCATCGAAACGCCAAGTAACATGATATATGAGTAAGGATCGATTAGATACAGCACAGGAACAACGCTAATACGTGTTGTTTCGTTTAAAACTATTTCCAGCTCCTGCTGCGTCCGAGAACTTTGTATCTCACATCAGAGTTACTGGAGTCCGTCCAAACGTCAAATAACATGATAGATGAGCAAGGATCGTTTAGATACATCACAGGAACAACGCTAATACGTGTTGTTTCGTTTAAAAGTATTTCCAGCTTCTGCTGCGTCCAATAACTTTGTATCTCACATCAAAGTTACTGGAGTCCATCGAAACGCCAAATAACATGATAGATGAGTAAGGATCGATTAGATACATCACAGGAACAACGCTAATGCGTGTTGTTTCATTTAAAACTATTTCCAGCTTCTGCTGCGTCCGAGAACTTCGTATCTCACGTCAGGGTTACTGGAGTCCATCCAAACGTCAAATAACATAATAGATAAGTAAGGATCGATTAGATACATCACAGGAACAACGCTAATGCGTGTTGCTTCGTTTAAAACTATTTCCAGCTTCTGCTGCGTCCGAAAACTTCGTATCTCACATCAGAGCTACTGGAGTCCATCCAAACGTCAAATAACATGATAGATGAGTAAGGATCGATTAGATACATCACAGGAACAACGCTAATACGTGTTGTTTCGTTTAAAACTATTTCCAGCTCCTGCTGCGTCCAAATACTTTGTATCTCACGTCAGGGTTACTGGAGTCCATCCAAACGTCAAATAACATGTTAGATAAGTAAGGATCGTTTAGATACATCACAGGAACAACAATAATACGTGTTCTTTCGTTCAAAACTATTTCCAGCTTCTACTGAGTCCGAGAACTTTGTATCTCTCATCAGAGTTACTGGAGTCCGTCCAAACGTCAAATAACATGATAGATGAGTAAGGATCGATTAGATACATCACAGGAACAACGCTAATGCGTGTTGTTTCGTTTAAAACTATTTCCAGCTTCTGCTGCGTCCGAGAACTTCGTATCTCACATCAAAGTTACTGGAGTCCATCGAAGCGCCAAATAACATGATAGATGAGTAAGGATCGATTAGATACATCACAGGAACAACGCTAATGCGTGTTATTTCGTTTAAAACTGTTTCCAGCTTCAGCTGCGTCCGAGAACATCGTATCTCACGTCAGGGTTACTGGAGTCCATCCAAACGTCAAATAACATGATGGATGAGTAAGGATCGATTAGATACATCACAGGAATAACGCTAATGCGTGTTGTTTCGTTTATAACTATTTCCAGCTTCTGCTGCCTCAGAAAACGTCGTATCTCACATCAGAGCTACTGGAGTCCATCGAAACGCCAAATAACATGATAGATGAGTAAGGATCGATTAGATACATCACAGGAACAACGCTAATACGTGTTGTTTCATTTAAAACTATTTCCAGCTTCAGCTGCGTCCGAGAACTTCGTATCTCACATCAAAGTTACTGGAGTCCATCGAAATGCCAATTAACATGATAGATGAGTAAGGATCGATTAGATACATCACAGGAACAACGCTAATGCGTGTTGCTTCGTTTAAAACTATTTCCAGCTTCTGCTGCGTCCGAAAACTTCGTATCTCACATCAGAGCTACTGGAGTCCATCCAAACGTCAAATAACATGATAGATGAGTAAGGATCGATTAAATACATCACAGGAACAACGCTAATACGTGTTGTTTCGTTTAAAACTATTTCCAGCTCCTGCTGCATCCAAATACTTTGTATCTCACGTCAGGGTTACTGGAGTCCATCCAAACGTCAAATAACATGTTAGATAAGTAAGGATCGTTTAGATACATCACAGGAACAACGCTAAAACGTGTTGTTTCGTTCAAAACTATTTCCAGCTTCTACTGCGTCCGAGAACTTTGAATCTCTCATCAGAGTTACTGGAGTCCGTCCAAACGTCAAATAACATGATAGATGAGTAAGGATCGATTAGATACATCACAGGAACAACGCTAATGCGTGTTGTTTCGTTTAAAACTATTTCCAGCTTCTGCTGCGTCCGAGAACGTCGTATCTCACATCAGAGCTACTGGAGTCCATCGAAACGCCAAATAACATGATATATGAGTAAGGATCGATTAGATACAGCACAGGAACAACGCTAATACGTGTTGTTTCGTTCAAAACTATTTCCAGCTCCTGCTGCGTCCAAAAACTTTGTATCTCACATCAGACTTACTGGAGTTCATCCAAACGTCAAATAACATGTTAGATAAGTAAGGATCGTTTAGATACATCACAGGAACAACGCTAATACGTGTTGTTTCGTTCAAAACTATTTCCAGCTTCTACTGCGTCCGAGAACTTTGTATCTCTCATCAGAGTTACTGGAGTCCGTCCAAACGTCAAATAACGTGATAGATGAGTAAGGATCGATTAGATACATCACAGGAACAACGCTAATGCGTATTGTTTCGTTTAAAACTATTTCCAGCTTCTGCTGCGTCCGAAAACGTCGTATCTCACATAAGAGCTACTGGAGTCCATCGAAACGCCAAGTAACATGATATATGAGTAAGGATCGATTAGATACATCACAGGAACAACGCTAATGCGTGTTGTTTCATTTAAAACTATTTCCAGCTTCTGCTGCGTCCGAGAACTTCGTATCTCACGTCAGGGTTACTGGAGTCCATCCAAACGTCAAATAACATAATAGATAAGTAAGGATCGATTAGATACAGCACAGGAACAACGCTAATACATGTTGTTTTGTTTAAAACTATTTCCAGCTCCTGCTGCGTCCCAAAACTTTGTATCTCACATCAGACTTACTGGAGTCCATCCAAACGTCAAATAACATGTTAGATAAGTAAGGGTCGTTTAGATACATCACAGGAACAACGCTAATACGTGTTGTTTAGTTCAAAACTATTTCCAGCTTCTGCTGCGTCCGAAATCTTTGTATCTCTCATCAGAGTTACTGGAGTCCATCCAAACGTCAAATAACATGATAGATGATTAAGGATCAATTAGATACATCACAGGAACAACGCTAATACGTGTTGTTTCGATTGAAACTATTACCAGCTTCTGCTGCGTCCGAAAACGTCGTATCTCACATCAGAGTTACTGGAGTCCATCGAAACGTCAAATAACATGATAGATAAGTAAGGATCGATTAGATACAGCACAGGAACAACGCTAATACGTGTTGTTTCGTTTAAAACTATTTCCAGCTCTTGCTGCGTCCAAAAACTTTGTATCTCACATCAGACTTACTGGAGTCCATCCAAACGTTAAATAACATGTTAGATAAGTAAGGATCGTTTAGATACATCACAGGAACAACGCTAATACGTGTTGTTTCGTTCAAAACTATTTCCAGCTTCTGCTGCGTCCGAGAATTTTGTATCTCACATCAGAGTTACTGGAGTCCGTCCAAACGTCAAATAATATGATAGATGAGTAAGGATCGTTTAGATACATCACAGGAACATCGCTAATAGGTGTTGTTTCGTTTAAAACTATTTCCAGCTTCTGCTCCGTCCGAAAACGTCGTATCTCACATCAGAGTTACTGGAGTCCATCGAAACGTCAAATAACATGATAGAAAAGTAAGGATCGTTTAGATACATCACAGGAACAACTCTAATAGGTGTTGTTTCGTTCAAAACTATTTCCAGCTTCTGCTGCGTCCGAAATCTTTGTATCTCTCATCAGAGTTACTGGAGTCCATCCAAACGTCAAATAACATGATAGATGAGTAAGGATCGATTAGATACATCACAGGAACAACGCTAATACGTGTTGTTTCGTTTAAAACTATTTCCAGCTTCTGCTGCGTCCGAAAACGTCGTATCTCACATCAGAGTTACTGGAGTCCATCAAAACGCCAAATAACATGATAGATGAGTAAGGATCGATTAGATACATCACAGGAACAACGCTAATGCGTGTTGTTTCGTTTAAAACTATTTCCAGCTTCTGCTGCGTCCGAAAACGTCGTATCTCACATCAGAGCTACTGGAGTCCATCGAAACGCCAAATAACATGATATATGAGTAAGGATCGATTAGATACAGCACAGGAACAACGCTAATACGTGTTGTTTCGTTTAAAACTATTTCCAGCTCCTGCTGCGTCCAAAAACTTTGTATCTCACATCAGACTTACTGGAGTCCATCGAAACGTCAAATAACATGTTAGATAAGTAAGGATCGTTTAGATACATCACAGGAACAACGCTAATACGTGTTGTTTCGTTCAAAACTATTTCCAGCTTCTACTGCGTCCGAGAACTTTGTATCTCTCATCAGAGTTACTGGAGTCCGTCCAAACGTCAAATAACATGATAGATGAGTAAGGATCGATTAGATACATCCCAGGAACAACGCTAATGCGTGTTGTTTCGTTTAAAACTATTTCCAGCTTCTGCTGCGTCCGAAAACGTCGTATCTCACATCAGAGCTACTGGAGTCCGTCCAAACGTCAAATAACATGATAGATGAGTAAGGATCGATTAGATACAGCACAGGAACAACGCTAATACGTGTTGTTTCGTTTAAAACTATTTCTAGTTTCTACTGTGTCCGAGAACTTTGAATCTCTCATCAGAGTTACTGGAATCCGTCCAAACGTCAAATAACATGATAGATGAGTAAGAATCGATTAGATACATCCCAGGAACAACGCTAATGCGTGTTGTTGCGTTTAAAACTATTTCCAGCTTCTGCTGCGTCCGAAAACATCGTATCTCACATCAGAGTTACTGGAGTCCATCGAAACGCCAAATAACATGATAGATGAGTAAGGATCGATTAGATACATCACAGGAACAACGCTAATGCGTGTTGTTTCGTTTAAAACTATTTCCAGATTCTACTGCGGCCGAAAACGTCGTATCTCACATCAGAGCTATTGGAGTCCATCGAAACGCCAAATAACATGATAGATGAGTAGGGATCGATTAGATACATCACAGGAACAACTCTAATGCGTGTTGTTTCGTTTAAAACTATTTCCAGCTTCTGCTGCGTCCGAAAACGTCGTATCTCACATCAGAGCTACTGGAGTCCATCGAAACGCCAAATAACATGATATATGAGTAAGGATCGATTAGATACAGCACAGGAACAACGCTAATACGTGTTGTTTCGTTTAAAACTATTTCCAGCTTCTGCTGCGTCCGAAAACGTCGTATCTCACATCAGAGCTACTGGAGTCCATCCAAACGTCAAATAACATGTTAGATAAGTAAGGATCGTTTAGATACATCACAGGAACAACGCTAATACGTGTTGTTTCGTTCAAAACTATTTCCAGCTTCTACTGCGTCCGAGAAATTTGAATCTCTCATCAGAGTTACTGGAGTCCGTCCAAACGTCAAATAACATGATAGATGAGTAAGGATCGATTAGATACATCACAGGAACAACGCTAATGCGTGTTGTTTCGTTTAAAACTATTTCCAGCTTCTGCTGCGTCCGAGAACTTCGTATCTCACATCAAAGTTACTGGAGTCCATCGAAACGCCAAATAACATGATAGATGAGTAAGGATCGATTAGATACATCACAGGAACAACGCTAATGCGTGTTGTTTCGTTTAAAACTATTTCCAGCTTCTGCTGCGTAAGAGAACATCGTATTTCACGTCAGGGTTACTGGAGTCCATCGAAACGTCAAATAACATGATAGATAAGTAAGGATCGATTAGATGCAGCACAGGAACAACGCTAATACGTGTTGTTTCGTTTAAAACTATTTCCAGCTTCTGCTGCGTCCGAAAACGTCGTATCTCACATCAGAGCTACTGGAGTCCATCGAAACGCCAAATAACATGATAGATGAGTAAGGATCGATTAGATACATCACAGGAACAACGCTAATGCGTGTTGTTTCGTTTAAAACTATTTCCAGATTCTACTGCGGATGAAAACGTCGTATCTCACATCAGAGCTATTGGAGTCCATCGAAACGCCAAATAACATGATAGATGAGTAAGGATCGATTAGATACGTCACAGGAACAACTCTAATGCGTGTTGTTTCGTTTAAAACTATTTCCAGCTTCTGCTGCGTCCGAAAACTTCGTATCTCACATCAGAGCTACTGGAGTCCATCGAAACGCCAAGTAACATGATATATGAGTAAGGATCGATTAGATACAGCACAGGAACAACGCTAATACGTGTTGTTTCGTTTAAAACTATTTCCAGCTCCTGCTGCGTCCAAAAACTTTGTATCTCACATCAGACTTACTGGAGTCCATCCAAACGTCAAATAACATGTTAGATAAGTAAGGATCGTTTAGATACATCACAGGAACAACAATAATACGTGTTCTTTCGTTCAAAACTATTTCCAGCTTCTACTGCGTCCGAGAACTTTGTATCTCTCATCAGAGTTACTGGAGTCCGTCCAAACGTCAAATAACATGATAGATGAGTAAGGATCGATTAGATACATCACATGAACAACGCTAATGCGTGTTGTTTCGTTTAAAACTATTTCCAGCTTCTGCTGCGTCCGAGAACTTCGTATCTCACATCAAAGTTACTGGAGTCCATCGAAACGCCAAATAACATGATAGATGAGTAAGGATCGATTAGATACATCACAGGAACAACGCTAATGCGTGTTGTTTCGTATAAAACTATTTCCAGCTCCTGCTGCGTAAGAGAACATCGTATTTCACGTCAGGGTTACTGGAGTCCATCGAAACGTCAAATAACATGATTAGATAAGTAAGGATCGATTAGATGCCGCACAGGAACAACGCTAATACGTGTTGTTTCGTTCAAAACTATTTCTAGCTTCTGCTGCGTCCGATAACTTTGTATCTCACATCAGAGTTACTGGAGTCCGTCCAAACGTCAAATAACATGTTAGATAAGTAAGGATCGTTTAGATACATCACAGGAACAACGCTAATGCGTGTTGTTTCAATTAAAACTATTTCTAGCTTCAGCTCCGTCCGAGAACTTCGTATCTCACAACTAAGTTACTGGATTCCATCGAAACGCCAAATAACATGATAGATGAGTAAGGATCGATTAGATACATCACAGGAACAACGCTAATGCATGTTGTTTCGTTTAAAACTGTTTCCAGCTTCTGCTGCGTCCGAGAACATCGTATCTCACGTCAGGGTTACTGGAGTCCATCCAAACGTCAAATAACATGATAGATGAGTAAGGATCGATTAGATACATCACAAGAACAACGCTAATGCGTGTTGTTTCGTTTATAACTATTTCCAGCTTCTGCTGCCTCAGAAAACGTCGTATCTCACATCAGAGCTACTGGAGTCCATCGAAACGCCAAATAACATGATAGATGAGTAAGGGTCGATTAGATACATCACAGGAACAACGCTAATACGTGTTGTTTCATTTAAAACTATTTCCAGCTTCAGCTGCGTCCGAGAACTTCGTATCTCACATCAAAGTTACTGGAGTCCATCGAAATGCCAAATAACATGATAGATGAGTAAGGATCGATTAGATACATCACAGGAACAACGCTAATGCGTGTTGTTTCGTTTAAAACTATTTCCAGCTTCTGCTGCGTCCGAAAACGTCTTATCTCACATCAGAGCTACTGGAGTCCATCGAAACGCCAAATAACATGATAGATGAGTAAGGATCGATTAGATACATCACAGGAACAACGCTAATGCGTGTTGTTTCATTTAAAACTATTTCCAGCTTCTGCTGCGTCCGAGAACTTTGTATCTCTCATCAGAGTTACTGGAGTCCGTCCAAACGTCAAATAACATGATAGATGAGCAAGGATCGTTTAGATACATCACAGGAACAACGCTAATGCGTGTTGTTTCGTATAAAACTATTTCCAGCTCCTGCTGCGTAAGAGAACATCGTATTTCACGTCAGGGTTACTGGAGTCCATCGAAACGTCAAATAACATGATTAGATAAGTAAGGATCGATTAGATGCAGCACAGGAACAACGCTAATACGTGTTGTTTCGTTCAAAACTATTTCTAGCTTCTGCTGCGTCCGATAACTTTGTATCTCACATCAGAGTTACTGGAGTCCGTCCAAACGTCAAATAACATAATAGATAAGTAAGGATCGATTAGATACAGCACAGGAACAACGCTAATACGTGTTGTTTCGTTCAAAACTATTTCCAGCTTCTACTGCGTCCGAGAACTTTGTATCTCTCATCAGAGTTACTGGAGTCCGTCCAAACGTCAAATAACATGATAGATGAGTAAGGATCGATTAGATACATCACAGGAACAACGCTAATGCGTGTTGTTTCGTTTAAAACTATTTCCAGCTTCTGCTGCGTCCGAGAACTTCGTATCTCACATCAAAGTAACTGGAGTCCATCGAAACGCCAAATAACATGATAGATGAGTAAGGATCGATTAGATACATCACAGGAACAACGCTAATGCGTGTTGTTTCGTTTAAAACTATTTCCAGCTTCTGCTGCGTCCGAGAACTTCGTATCTCACATCAAAGTTACTGGAGTCCATCGAAACGCCAAATAACATGATAGATGAGTAAGGATCGATTAGATACATCACAGGAACAACGCTAATGCGTGTTGTTTCGTTTAAAACTATTTCTAGCTTCAGCTCCGTCCGAGAACTTCGTATCTCACATCTAAGTTACTGGATTCCATCGAAACGCCAAATAACATGATAGATGAGTAAGGATCGATTAGATACATTACAGGAACAACGCTAATACGTGTTGTTTCATTTAAAACTATTTCCAGCTTCAGCTGCGTCCGAGAACTTCGTATCTCACATCAAAGTTACTAGAGTCCATCGAAATGCCAAATAACATAATAGATGAGTAAGGATCGATTAGATACATCACAGGAACAACGCTAATGCGTGTTGCTTCGTTTAAAACTATTTCCTGCTTCTGCTGCGTCCGAAAACTTCGTATCTCACATCAGAGCTACTGGAGTCCATCGAAACGCCAAGTAACATGATATATGAGTAAGGATCGATTAGATACAGCACAGGAACAACGCTAATACGTGTTGTTTCGTTTAAAACTATTTCCAGCTCCTGCTGCGTCCGAGAACTTTGTATCTCACATCAGAGTTACTGGAGTCCGTCCAAACGTCAAATAACATGATAGATGAGCAAGGATCGTTTAGATACATCACAGGAACAACGCTAGTACGTGTTGTTTCGTTTAAAACTATTTCCAGCTTCTGCTGCGTCCAATAACTTTGTATCTCACATCAAAGTTACTGGAGTCCATCGAAATGCCAAATAACATGATAGATGAGTAAGGATCGATTAGATACATCACAGGAACAACGCTAATGCGTGTTGTTTCATTTAAAACTATTTCCAGCTTCTGCTGCGTCCGAGAACTTCGTATCTCACGTCAGGGTTACTGGAGTTCATCCAAACGTCAAATAACATAATAGATAAGTAAGGATCGATTAGATACATCACAGGAACAACGCTAATGCGTGTTGCTTCGTTTAAAACTATTTCCAGCTTCTGCTGCGTCCGAAAACTTCGTATCTCACATCAGAGCTACTGGAGTCCATCCAAACTTCAAATAACATGATAGATGAGTAAGGATCGATAAGATACATCACAGGAACAACGCTAATACGTGTTGTTTCGTTTAAAACTATTTCCAGCTCCTGCTGCGTCCAAATACTTTGTATCCCACGTCAGGGTTACTGGAGTCCATCCAAACGTCAAATAACATGTTAGATAAGTAAGGATCGTTTAGATACATCACAGGAACAACGCTAATACGTGCTGTTTCGTTCAAAACTATTTCCAGCTTCTACTGCGTCCGAGAACTTTGAATCTCTCATCAGAGTTACTGGAGTCCGTCCAAACGTCAAATAACATGATAGATGAGTAAGGATCGATTAGATACATCACAGGAACAACGCTAATACGTGTTGTTTCGTTTAAAACTATTTCCAGCTTCTGCTGCGTCCGAAAACGTCGTATCTCACATCAGAGTTACTGGAGTCCATCGAAACGCCAAATAACATGATAGATGAGTAAGGATCGATTAGATACATCACAGGAACAACGCTAATGCGTGTTGTTTCGTTTAAAACTATTTCCAGCTTCTGCTGCGTCCGAGAACTTCGTATCTCACATCAAAGTTACTGGAGTCCATCGAAACGCCAAATAACATGATAGATGAGTAAGGATCGATTAGATACATCACAGGAACAACGCTAATGCGTGTTGTTTCGTTTAAAACTATTTCTAGCTTCAGCTCCGTCCGAGAACTTCGTATCTCACATCTAAGTTACTGGATTCCATCGAAACGCCAAATAACATGATAGATGAGTAAGGATCGATTAGATACATTACAGGAACAACGCTAATACGTGTTGTTTCATTTAAAACTATTTCCAGCTTCAGCTGCGTCCGAGAACTTCGTATCTCACATCAAAGTTACTAGAGTCCATCGAAATGCCAAATAACATAATAGATGAGTAAGGATCGATTAGATACATCACAGGAACAACGCTAATGCGTGTTGCTTCGTTTAAAACTATTTCCTGCTTCTGCTGCGTCCGAAAACTTCGTATCTCACATCAGAGCTACTGGAGTCCATCGAAACGCCAAGTAACATGATATATGAGTAAGGATCGATTAGATACAGCACAGGAACAACGCTAATACGTGTTGTTTCGTTTAAAACTATTTCCAGCTCCTGCTGCGTCCGAGAACTTTGTATCTCACATCAGAGTTACTGGAGTCCGTCCAAACGTCAAATAACATGATAGATGAGCAAGGATCGTTTAGATACATCACAGGAACAACGCTAGTACGTGTTGTTTCGTTTAAAACTATTTCCAGCTTCTGCTGCGTCCAATAACTTTGTATCTCACATCAAAGTTACTGGAGTCCATCGAAATGCCAAATAACATGATAGATGAGTAAGGATCGATTAGATACATCACAGGAACAACGCTAATGCGTGTTGTTTCATTTAAAACTATTTCCAGCTTCTGCTGCGTCCGAGAACTTCGTATCTCACGTCAGGGTTACTGGAGTCCATCCAAACGTCAAATAACATAATAGATAAGTAAGGATCGATTAGATACATCACAGGAACAACGCTAATGCGTGTTGCTTCGTTTAAAACTATTTCCAGCTTCTGCTGCGTCCGAAAACTTCGTATCTCACATCAGAGCTACTGGAGTCCATCCAAACTTCAAATAACATGATAGATGAGTAAGGATCGATAAGATACATCACAGGAACAACGCTAATACGTGTTGTTTCGTTTAAAACTATTTCCAGCTCCTGCTGCGTCCAAATACTTTGTATCCCACGTCAGGGTTACTGGAGTCCATCCAAACGTCAAATAACATGTTAGATAAGTAAGGATCGTTTAGATACATCACAGGAACAACGCTAATACGTGCTGTTTCGTTCAAAACTATTTCCAGCTTCTACTGCGTCCGAGAACTTTGAATCTCTCATCAGAGTTACTGGAGTCCGTCCAAACGTCAAATAACATGATAGATGAGTAAGGATCGATTAGATACATCACAGGAACAACGCTAATGCGTGTTGTTTCGTTTAAAACTATTTCCAGCTTCTGCTGCGTAAGAGAACATCGTATTTCACGTCAGGGTTACTCTAGTCCATCGAAACGTCAAATAACATGATAGATAAGTAAGGATCGATTAGATGCAGCACAGGAACAACGCTAATACGTGTTGTTTCGTTCAAAACTATTTCTAGCTTCTGCTGCGTCCGATAACTTTGTATCTCACATCAGAGTTACTGGAGTCCGTCCAAACGTCAAATAACATGTTATATAAGTAAGGATCGTTTAGATACATCACAGGAACAACGCTAATGCGTGTTATTTCGTTTAAAACTATTTCTAGCTTCAGCTCCGTCCGAGAACTTCGTATCTCACATCTAAGTTACTGGATTCCATCGAAACGCCAAATAATATGATAGATGAGTAAGGATCGATTAGATACATCACAGGAACAACGCTAATGCGTGTTGTTTCGTTTAAAACTGTTTCCAACTTCTGCTGCGTCCGAGAACATCGTATCTCACGTCAGGGTTACTGGAGTCCATCCAAACGTCAAATAACATGATAGATGAGTAAGGATCGATTAGATACATCACAGGAACAACGCTAATGCGTGTTGTTTCGTTTATAACTATTTCCAGCTTCTGCTGCCTCAGAAAACGTCGTATCTCACATCAGAGCTACTGGAGTCCATCGAAACGCAAAATAACATGATAGATGAGTAAGGATCGATTAGATACATCACAGGAACAACGCTAATACGTGTTGTTTCATTTAAAACTATTTCCAGCTTCAGCTGCGTCCGAAAACGTCGTATCTCACATCAGAGCTACTGGAGTCCATCGAAACGCCAAATAACATGATAGATGAGTAAGGATCGATTAGATACATTACAGGAACAACGCTAATACGTGTTGTTTCATTTAAAACTATTTCCAGCTTCAGCTGCGTCCGAGAACTTCGTATCTCACATCAAAGTTACTAGAGTCCATCGAAATGCCAAATAACATAATAGATGAGTAAGGATCGATTAGATACATCACAGGAACAACGCTAATGCGTGTTGCTTCGTTTAAAACTATTTCCAGCTTCTGCTCCGTCCGAAAACTTCGTATCTCACATCAGAGCTACTGGAGTCCATCGAAACGCCAAGTAACATGATATATGAGTAAGGATCGATTAGATACAGCACAGGAACAACGCTAATACGTGTTGTTTCGTTTAAAACTATTTCCAGCTCCTGCTGCGTCCAAAAACTTTGTATCTCACATCAGACTTACTGGAGTCCATCCAAACGTCAAATAACATGTTAGATAAGTAAGGATCGTTTAGATACATCACAGGAACAACAATAATACGTGTTCTTTCGTTCAAAACTATTTCCAGCTTCTACTGCGTCCGAGAACTTTGTATCTCACATCAAAGTTACTGGAGTCCATCGAAACGCCAAATAACATGATAGATGAGTAAGCTTCGATTAGATACAGCACAGGAACAACGCTAATACGTGTTGTTTCGTTCAAAACTATTTCTAGCTTCTGCTGCGTCCGATAACTTTGTATCTCACATCAGAGTTACTGAAGTCCGTCCAAACGTCAAATAACATGTTAGATAAGTAAGGATCGTTTAGATACATCACAGGAACAACGCTAATGCGTGTTGTTTCGTTTAAAACTATTTCTAGCTTCAGCTCCGTCCGAGAACTTCGTATCTAACATCTAAGTTACTGGATTCCATCGAAACGCCAAATAACATGATAGATGAGTAAGGATCGATTAGATACATCACAGGAACAACGCTAATGCGTGTTGTTTCGTTTAAAACTGTTTCCAGCTTCTGCTGCGTCCGAGAACATCGTATCTCACGTCAGGGTTACTGGAGTCCATCCAAACGTCAAATAACATGATAGATGAGTAAGGATCGATTAGATACATCACAGGAACAACGCTAATGCGTGTTGTTTCGTTTATAACTATTTCCAGCTTCTGCTGCCTCAGAAAACTTCGTATCTCACATCAGAGCTACTGGAGTCCATCGAAACGCCAAATAACATGATAGATGAGTAAGGATCGATTAGATACATCACAGGAACAACGATAATACGTGTTGTTTCATTTAAAACTATTTCCAGCTTCAGCTGCGTCCGAGAACTTCGTATCTCACATCAAAGTTACTGGAGTCCATCGAAATGCCAAATAACATGATAGATGAGTAAGGATCGATTAGATACATCACAGGAACAACGCTAATGCGTGTTGTTTCGTTTAAAACTATTTCCAGCTTCTGCTGCGTCCGAAAACGTCGTATCTCACATCAGAGCTACCGGAGTCCATCGAAACGCCAAATAACATGATAGATGAGTAAGGATCGATTAGATACATTACAGGAACAACGCTAATACGTGTTGTTTCATTTAAAACTATTTCCAGCTTCAGCTGCGTCCGAGAACTTCGTATCTCACATCAAAGTTACTAGAGTCCATCGAAATGCCAAATAACATAATAGATGAGTAAGGATCGATTAGATACATCACAGGAACAACGCTAATGCGTGTTGCTTCGTTTAAAACTATTTCCAGCTTCTGCTGCGTCCGAAAACTTCGTATCTCACATCAGAGCTACTGGAGTCCATCGAAACGCCAAGTAACATGATATATGAGTAAGGATCGATTAGATACAGCACAGGAACAACGCTAATACGTGTTGTTTCGTTTAAAACTATTTCCAGCTCCTGCTGCGTCCGAGAACTTTGTATCTCACATCAGAGTTACTGGAGTCCGTCCAAACGTCAAATAACATGATAGATGAGCAAGGATCGTTTAGATACATCACAGGAACAACGCTAATACGTGTTGTTTCGTTTAAAAGTATTTCCAGCTTCTGCTGCGTCCAATAACTTTGTATCTCACATCAAAGTTACTGGAGTCCATCGAAACGCCAAATAACATGATAGATGAGTAAGGATCGATTAGATACATCACAGGAACAACGCTAATGCGTGTTGTTTCATTTAAAACTATTTCCAGCTTCTGCTGCGTCCGAGAACTTCGTATCTCACGTCAGGGTTACTGGAGTCCATCCAAACGTCAAATAACATAATAGATAAGTAAGGATCGATTAGATACATCACAGGAACAACGCTAATGCGTGTTGCTTCGTTTAAAACTATTTCCAGCTTCTGCTGCGTCCGAGAACATCGTATCTCACGTCAGGGTTACTGGAGTCCATCCAAACGTCAAATAACATGATAGATGAGTAAGGATCGATTAGATACATCACAGGAACAACGCTAATGCGTGTTGTTTCGTTTATAACTATTTCCAGCTTCTGCTGCCTCAGAAAACGTCGTATCTCACATCAGAGCTACTGGAGTCCATCGAAACGCAAAATAACATGATAGATGAGTAAGGATCGATTAGATACATCACAGGAACAACGCTAATACGTGTTGTTTCATTTAAAACTATTTCCAGCTTCAGCTGCGTCCGAAAACGTCGTATCTCACATCAGAGCTACTGGAGTCCATCGAAACGCCAAATAACATGATAGATGAGTAAGGATCGATTAGATACATTACAGGAACAACGCTAATACGTGTTGTTTCATTTAAAACTATTTCCAGCTTCAGCTGCGTCCGAGAACTTCGTATCTCACATCAAAGTTACTAGAGTCCATCGAAATGCCAAATAACATAATAGATGAGTAAGGATCGATTAGATACATCACAGGAACAACGCTAATGCGTGTTGCTTCGTTTAAAACTATTTCCAGCTTCTGCTCCGTCCGAAAACTTCGTATCTCACATCAGAGCTACTGGAGTCCATCGAAACGCCAAGTAACATGATATATGAGTAAGGATCGATTAGATACAGCACAGGAACAACGCTAATACGTGTTGTTTCGTTTAAAACTATTTCCAGCTCCTGCTGCGTCCAAAAACTTTGTATCTCACATCAGACTTACTGGAGTCCATCCAAACGTCAAATAACATGTTAGATAAGTAAGGATCGTTTAGATACATCACAGGAACAACAATAATACGTGTTCTTTCGTTCAAAACTATTTCCAGCTTCTACTGCGTCCGAGAACTTTGTATCTCACATCAAAGTTACTGGAGTCCATCGAAACGCCAAATAACATGATAGATGAGTAAGGATCGATTAGATACAGCACAGGAACAACGCTAATACGTGTTGTTTCGTTCAAAACTATTTCTAGCTTCTGCTGCGTCCGATAACTTTGTATCTCACATCAGAGTTACTGGAGTCCGTCCAAACGTCAAATAACATGATAGATGAGCAAGGATCGTTTAGATACATCACAGGAACAACGCTAGTACGTGTTGTTTCGTTTAAAACTATTTCCAGCTTCTGCTGCGTCCAATAACTTTGTATCTCACATCAAAGTTACTGGAGTCCATCGAAATGCCAAATAACATGATAGATGAGTAAGGATCGATTAGATACATCACAGGAACAACGCTAATGCGTGTTGTTTCATTTAAAACTATTTCCAGCTTCTGCTGCGTCCGAGAACTTCGTATCTCACGTCAGGGTTACTGGAGTTCATCCAAACGTCAAATAACATAATAGATAAGTAAGGATCGATTAGATACATCACAGGAACAACGCTAATGCGTGTTGCTTCGTTTAAAACTATTTCCAGCTTCTGCTGCGTCCGAAAACTTCGTATCTCACATCAGAGCTACTGGAGTCCATCCAAACTTCAAATAACATGATAGATGAGTAAGGATCGATAAGATACATCACAGGAACAACGCTAATACGTGTTGTTTCGTTTAAAACTATTTCCAGCTCCTGCTGCGTCCAAATACTTTGTATCCCACGTCAGGGTTACTGGAGTCCATCCAAACGTCAAATAACATGTTAGATAAGTAAGGATCGTTTAGATACATCACAGGAACAACGCTAATACGTGCTGTTTCGTTCAAAACTATTTCCAGCTTCTACTGCGTCCGAGAACTTTGAATCTCTCATCAGAGTTACTGGAGTCCGTCCAAACGTCAAATAACATGATAGATGAGTAAGGATCGATTAGATACATCACAGGAACAACGCTAATACGTGTTGTTTCGTTTAAAACTATTTCCAGCTTCTGCTGCGTCCGAAAACGTCGTATCTCACATCAGAGTTACTGGAGTCCATCGAAACGCCAAATAACATGATAGATGAGTAAGGATCGATTAGATACATCACAGGAACAACGCTAATACGTGTTGTTTCGTTTAAAACTATTTCCAGCTTCTGCTGCGTCCGAAAACGTCGTATCTCACATCAGAGTTACTGGAGTCCATCGAAACGCCAAATAACATGATAGATGAGTAAGGATCGATTAGATACATCACAGGAACAACGCTAATGCGTGTTGTTTCGTTTAAAACTATTTCCAGCTTCTGCTGCGTCCGAGAACTTCGTATCTCACATCAAAGTTACTGGAGTCCATCGAAACGCCAAATAACATGATAGATGAGTAAGGATCGATTAGATACATCACAGGAACAACGCTAATGCGTGTTGTTTCGTTTAAAACTATTTCTAGCTTCAGCTCCGTCCGAGAACTTCGTATCTCACATCTAAGTTACTGGATTCCATCGAAACGCCAAATAACATGATAGATGAGTAAGGATCGATTAGATACATTACAGGAACAACGCTAATACGTGTTGTTTCATTTAAAACTATTTCCAGCTTCAGCTGCGTCCGAGAACTTCGTATCTCACATCAAAGTTACTAGAGTCCATCGAAATGCCAAATAACATAATAGATGAGTAAGGATCGATTAGATACATCACAGGAACAACGCTAATGCGTGTTGCTTCGTTTAAAACTATTTCCTGCTTCTGCTGCGTCCGAAAACTTCGTATCTCACATCAGAGCTACTGGAGTCCATCGAAACGCCAAGTAACATGATATATGAGTAAGGATCGATTAGATACAGCACAGGAACAACGCTAATACGTGTTGTTTCGTTTAAAACTATTTCCAGCTCCTGCTGCGTCCGAGAACTTTGTATCTCACATCAGAGTTACTGGAGTCCGTCCAAACGTCAAATAACATGATAGATGAGCAAGGATCGTTTAGATACATCACAGGAACAACGCTAGTACGTGTTGTTTCGTTTAAAACTATTTCCAGCTTCTGCTGCGTCCAATAACTTTGTATCTCACATCAAAGTTACTGGAGTCCATCGAAATGCCAAATAACATGATAGATGAGTAAGGATCGATTAGATACATCACAGGAACAACGCTAATGCGTGTTGTTTCATTTAAAACTATTTCCAGCTTCTGCTGCGTCCGAGAACTTCGTATCTCACGTCAGGGTTACTGGAGTCCATCCAAACGTCAAATAACATAATAGATAAGTAAGGATCGATTAGATACATCACAGGAACAACGCTAATGCGTGTTGCTTCGTTTAAAACTATTTCCAGCTTCTGCTGCGTCCGAAAACTTCGTATCTCACATCAGAGCTACTGGAGTCCATCCAAACTTCAAATAACATGATAGATGAGTAAGGATCGATAAGATACATCACAGGAACAACGCTAATACGTGTTGTTTCGTTTAAAACTATTTCCAGCTCCTGCTGCGTCCAAATACTTTGTATCCCACGTCAGGGTTACTGGAGTCCATCCAAACGTCAAATAACATGTTAGATAAGTAAGGATCGTTTAGATACATCACAGGAACAACGCTAATACGTGCTGTTTCGTTCAAAACTATTTCCAGCTTCTACTGCGTCCGAGAACTTTGAATCTCTCATCAGAGTTACTGGAGTCCGTCCAAACGTCAAATAACATGATAGATGAGTAAGGATCGATTAGATACATCACAGGAACAACGCTAATGCGTGTTGTTTCGTTTAAAACTATTTCCAGCTTCTGCTGCGTAAGAGAACATCGTATTTCACGTCAGGGTTACTCTAGTCCATCGAAACGTCAAATAACATGATAGATAAGTAAGGATCGATTAGATGCAGCACAGGAACAACGCTAATACGTGTTGTTTCGTTCAAAACTATTTCTAGCTTCTGCTGCGTCCGATAACTTTGTATCTCACATCAGAGTTACTGGAGTCCGTCCAAACGTCAAATAACATGTTATATAAGTAAGGATCGTTTAGATACATCACAGGAACAACGCTAATGCGTGTTATTTCGTTTAAAACTATTTCTAGCTTCAGCTCCGTCCGAGAACTTCGTATCTCACATCTAAGTTACTGGATTCCATCGAAACGCCAAATAATATGATAGATGAGTAAGGATCGATTAGATACATCACAGGAACAACGCTAATGCGTGTTGTTTCGTTTAAAACTGTTTCCAACTTCTGCTGCGTCCGAGAACATCGTATCTCACGTCAGGGTTACTGGAGTCCATCCAAACGTCAAATAACATGATAGATGAGTAAGGATCGATTAGATACATCACAGGAACAACGCTAATGCGTGTTGTTTCGTTTATAACTATTTCCAGCTTCTGCTGCCTCAGAAAACGTCGTATCTCACATCAGAGCTACTGGAGTCCATCGAAACGCAAAATAACATGATAGATGAGTAAGGATCGATTAGATACATCACAGGAACAACGCTAATACGTGTTGTTTCATTTAAAACTATTTCCAGCTTCAGCTGCGTCCGAAAACGTCGTATCTCACATCAGAGCTACTGGAGTCCATCGAAACGCCAAATAACATGATAGATGAGTAAGGATCGATTAGATACATTACAGGAACAACGCTAATACGTGTTGTTTCATTTAAAACTATTTCCAGCTTCAGCTGCGTCCGAGAACTTCGTATCTCACATCAAAGTTACTAGAGTCCATCGAAATGCCAAATAACATAATAGATGAGTAAGGATCGATTAGATACATCACAGGAACAACGCTAATGCGTGTTGCTTCGTTTAAAACTATTTCCAGCTTCTGCTCCGTCCGAAAACTTCGTATCTCACATCAGAGCTACTGGAGTCCATCGAAACGCCAAGTAACATGATATATGAGTAAGGATCGATTAGATACAGCACAGGAACAACGCTAATACGTGTTGTTTCGTTTAAAACTATTTCCAGCTCCTGCTGCGTCCAAAAACTTTGT
The DNA here is from genome assembly GCA_036172665.1 of Prosopocoilus inquinatus. NCBI lineage: Eukaryota > Metazoa > Arthropoda > Insecta > Coleoptera > Lucanidae > Prosopocoilus > Prosopocoilus inquinatus. The sequence goes on along the minus strand of CM069871.1, from coordinate 44,120,216 downwards.
ATCTCACATCAGACTTACTGGAGTCCATCCAAACGTCAAATAACATGTTAGATAAGTAAGGATCGTTTAGATACATCACAGGAACAACAATAATACGTGTTCTTTCGTTCAAAACTATTTCCAGCTTCTACTGCGTCCGAGAACTTTGTATCTCACATCAAAGTTACTGGAGTCCATCGAAACGCCAAATAACATGATAGATGAGTAAGCTTCGATTAGATACAGCACAGGAACAACGCTAATACGTGTTGTTTCGTTCAAAACTATTTCTAGCTTCTGCTGCGTCCGATAACTTTGTATCTCACATCAGAGTTACTGAAGTCCGTCCAAACGTCAAATAACATGTTAGATAAGTAAGGATCGTTTAGATACATCACAGGAACAACGCTAATGCGTGTTGTTTCGTTTAAAACTATTTCTAGCTTCAGCTCCGTCCGAGAACTTCGTATCTCACATCTAAGTTACTGGATTCCATCGAAACGCCAAATAACATGATAGATGAGTAAGGATCGATTAGATACATTACAGGAACAACGCTAATACGTGTTGTTTCATTTAAAACTATTTCCAGCTTCAGCTGCGTCCGAGAACTTCGTATCTCACATCAAAGTTACTAGAGTCCATCGAAATGCCAAATAACATAATAGATGAGTAAGGATCGATTAGATACATCACAGGAACAACGCTAATGCGTGTTGCTTCGTTTAAAACTATTTCCAGCTTCTGCTGCGTCCGAGAACTTCGTATCTCACATCAAAGTTACTGGAGTCCATCGAAACGCCAAATAACATGATAGATGAGTAAGGATCGATTAGATACATCACAGGAACAACGCTAATGCGTGTTGTTTCGTTTAAAACTATTTCTAGCTTCAGCTCCGTCCGAGAACTTCGTATCTCACATCTAAGTTACTGGATTCCATCGAAACGCCAAATAACATGATAGATGAGTAAGGATCGATTAGATACATTACAGGAACAACGCTAATACGTGTTGTTTCATTTAAAACTATTTCCAGCTTCAGCTGCGTCCGAGAACTTCGTATCTCACATCAAAGTTACTAGAGTCCATCGAAATGCCAAATAACATAATAGATGAGTAAGGATCGATTAGATACATCACAGGAACAACGCTAATGCGTGTTGCTTCGTTTAAAACTATTTCCTGCTTCTGCTGCGTCCGAAAACTTCGTATCTCACATCAGAGCTACTGGAGTCCATCGAAACGCCAAGTAACATGATATATGAGTAAGGATCGATTAGATACAGCACAGGAACAACGCTAATACGTGTTGTTTCGTTTAAAACTATTTCCAGCTCCTGCTGCGTCCGAGAACTTTGTATCTCACATCAGAGTTACTGGAGTCCGTCCAAACGTCAAATAACATGATAGATGAGCAAGGATCGTTTAGATACATCACAGGAACAACGCTAGTACGTGTTGTTTCGTTTAAAACTATTTCCAGCTTCTGCTGCGTCCAATAACTTTGTATCTCACATCAAAGTTACTGGAGTCCATCGAAATGCCAAATAACATGATAGATGAGTAAGGATCGATTAGATACATCACAGGAACAACGCTAATGCGTGTTGTTTCATTTAAAACTATTTCCAGCTTCTGCTGCGTCCGAGAACTTCGTATCTCACGTCAGGGTTACTGGAGTCCATCCAAACGTCAAATAACATAATAGATAAGTAAGGATCGATTAGATACATCACAGGAACAACGCTAATGCGTGTTGCTTCGTTTAAAACTATTTCCAGCTTCTGCTGCGTCCGAAAACTTCGTATCTCACATCAGAGCTACTGGAGTCCATCCAAACTTCAAATAACATGATAGATGAGTAAGGATCGATAAGATACATCACAGGAACAACGCTAATACGTGTTGTTTCGTTTAAAACTATTTCCAGCTCCTGCTGCGTCCAAATACTTTGTATCCCACGTCAGGGTTACTGGAGTCCATCCAAACGTCAAATAACATGTTAGATAAGTAAGGATCGTTTAGATACATCACAGGAACAACGCTAATACGTGCTGTTTCGTTCAAAACTATTTCCAGCTTCTACTGCGTCCGAGAACTTTGAATCTCTCATCAGAGTTACTGGAGTCCGTCCAAACGTCAAATAACATGATAGATGAGTAAGGATCGATTAGATACATCACAGGAACAACGCTAATGCGTGTTGTTTCGTTTAAAACTATTTCCAGCTTCTGCTGCGTAAGAGAACATCGTATTTCACGTCAGGGTTACTCTAGTCCATCGAAACGTCAAATAACATGATAGATAAGTAAGGATCGATTAGATGCAGCACAGGAACAACGCTAATACGTGTTGTTTCGTTCAAAACTATTTCTAGCTTCTGCTGCGTCCGATAACTTTGTATCTCACATCAGAGTTACTGGAGTCCGTCCAAACGTCAAATAACATGTTATATAAGTAAGGATCGTTTAGATACATCACAGGAACAACGCTAATGCGTGTTATTTCGTTTAAAACTATTTCTAGCTTCAGCTCCGTCCGAGAACTTCGTATCTCACATCTAAGTTACTGGATTCCATCGAAACGCCAAATAATATGATAGATGAGTAAGGATCGATTAGATACATCACAGGAACAACGCTAATGCGTGTTGTTTCGTTTAAAACTGTTTCCAACTTCTGCTGCGTCCGAGAACATCGTATCTCACGTCAGGGTTACTGGAGTCCATCCAAACGTCAAATAACATGATAGATGAGTAAGGATCGATTAGATACATCACAGGAACAACGCTAATGCGTGTTGTTTCGTTTATAACTATTTCCAGCTTCTGCTGCCTCAGAAAACGTCGTATCTCACATCAGAGCTACTGGAGTCCATCGAAACGCAAAATAACATGATAGATGAGTAAGGATCGATTAGATACATCACAGGAACAACGCTAATACGTGTTGTTTCATTTAAAACTATTTCCAGCTTCAGCTGCGTCCGAAAACGTCGTATCTCACATCAGAGCTACTGGAGTCCATCGAAACGCCAAATAACATGATAGATGAGTAAGGATCGATTAGATACATTACAGGAACAACGCTAATACGTGTTGTTTCATTTAAAACTATTTCCAGCTTCAGCTGCGTCCGAGAACTTCGTATCTCACATCAAAGTTACTAGAGTCCATCGAAATGCCAAATAACATAATAGATGAGTAAGGATCGATTAGATACATCACAGGAACAACGCTAATGCGTGTTGCTTCGTTTAAAACTATTTCCAGCTTCTGCTCCGTCCGAAAACTTCGTATCTCACATCAGAGCTACTGGAGTCCATCGAAACGCCAAGTAACATGATATATGAGTAAGGATCGATTAGATACAGCACAGGAACAACGCTAATACGTGTTGTTTCGTTTAAAACTATTTCCAGCTCCTGCTGCGTCCAAAAACTTTGTATCTCACATCAGACTTACTGGAGTCCATCCAAACGTCAAATAACATGTTAGATAAGTAAGGATCGTTTAGATACATCACAGGAACAACAATAATACGTGTTCTTTCGTTCAAAACTATTTCCAGCTTCTACTGCGTCCGAGAACTTTGTATCTCACATCAAAGTTACTGGAGTCCATCGAAACGCCAAATAACATGATAGATGAGTAAGCTTCGATTAGATACAGCACAGGAACAACGCTAATACGTGTTGTTTCGTTCAAAACTATTTCTAGCTTCTGCTGCGTCCGATAACTTTGTATCTCACATCAGAGTTACTGAAGTCCGTCCAAACGTCAAATAACATGTTAGATAAGTAAGGATCGTTTAGATACATCACAGGAACAACGCTAATGCGTGTTGTTTCGTTTAAAACTATTTCTAGCTTCAGCTCCGTCCGAGAACTTCGTATCTAACATCTAAGTTACTGGATTCCATCGAAACGCCAAATAACATGATAGATGAGTAAGGATCGATTAGATACATCACAGGAACAACGCTAATGCGTGTTGTTTCGTTTAAAACTGTTTCCAGCTTCTGCTGCGTCCGAGAACATCGTATCTCACGTCAGGGTTACTGGAGTCCATCCAAACGTCAAATAACATGATAGATGAGTAAGGATCGATTAGATACATCACAGGAACAACGCTAATGCGTGTTGTTTCGTTTATAACTATTTCCAGCTTCTGCTGCCTCAGAAAACTTCGTATCTCACATCAGAGCTACTGGAGTCCATCGAAACGCCAAATAACATGATAGATGAGTAAGGATCGATTAGATACATCACAGGAACAACGATAATACGTGTTGTTTCATTTAAAACTATTTCCAGCTTCAGCTGCGTCCGAGAACTTCGTATCTCACATCAAAGTTACTGGAGTCCATCGAAATGCCAAATAACATGATAGATGAGTAAGGATCGATTAGATACATCACAGGAACAACGCTAATGCGTGTTGTTTCGTTTAAAACTATTTCCAGCTTCTGCTGCGTCCGAAAACGTCGTATCTCACATCAGAGCTACCGGAGTCCATCGAAACGCCAAATAACATGATAGATGAGTAAGGATCGATTAGATACATTACAGGAACAACGCTAATACGTGTTGTTTCATTTAAAACTATTTCCAGCTTCAGCTGCGTCCGAGAACTTCGTATCTCACATCAAAGTTACTAGAGTCCATCGAAATGCCAAATAACATAATAGATGAGTAAGGATCGATTAGATACATCACAGGAACAACGCTAATACGTGTTGTTTCGTTTAAAACTATTTCCAGCTCCTGCTGCGTCCGAGAACTTTGTATCTCACATCAGAGTTACTGGAGTCCGTCCAAACGTCAAATAACATGATAGATGAGCAAGGATCGTTTAGATACATCACAGGAACAACGCTAATACGTGTTGTTTCGTTTAAAAGTATTTCCAGCTTCTGCTGCGTCCAATAACTTTGTATCTCACATCAAAGTTACTGGAGTCCATCGAAACGCCAAATAACATGATAGATGAGTAAGGATCGATTAGATACATCACAGGAACAACGCTAATGCGTGTTGTTTCATTTAAAACTATTTCCAGCTTCTGCTGCGTCCGAGAACTTCGTATCTCACGTCAGGGTTACTGGAGTCCATCCAAACGTCAAATAACATAATAGATAAGTAAGGATCGATTAGATACATCACAGGAACAACGCTAATGCGTGTTGCTTCGTTTAAAACTATTTCCAGCTTCTGCTGCGTCCGAGAACATCGTATCTCACGTCAGGGTTACTGGAGTCCATCCAAACGTCAAATAACATGATAGATGAGTAAGGATCGATTAGATACATCACAGGAACAACGCTAATGCGTGTTGTTTCGTTTATAACTATTTCCAGCTTCTGCTGCCTCAGAAAACGTCGTATCTCACATCAGAGCTACTGGAGTCCATCGAAACGCAAAATAACATGATAGATGAGTAAGGATCGATTAGATACATCACAGGAACAACGCTAATACGTGTTGTTTCATTTAAAACTATTTCCAGCTTCAGCTGCGTCCGAAAACGTCGTATCTCACATCAGAGCTACTGGAGTCCATCGAAACGCCAAATAACATGATAGATGAGTAAGGATCGATTAGATACATTACAGGAACAACGCTAATACGTGTTGTTTCATTTAAAACTATTTCCAGCTTCAGCTGCGTCCGAGAACTTCGTATCTCACATCAAAGTTACTAGAGTCCATCGAAATGCCAAATAACATAATAGATGAGTAAGGATCGATTAGATACATCACAGGAACAACGCTAATGCGTGTTGCTTCGTTTAAAACTATTTCCAGCTTCTGCTCCGTCCGAAAACTTCGTATCTCACATCAGAGCTACTGGAGTCCATCGAAACGCCAAGTAACATGATATATGAGTAAGGATCGATTAGATACAGCACAGGAACAACGCTAATACGTGTTGTTTCGTTTAAAACTATTTCCAGCTCCTGCTGCGTCCAAAAACTTTGTATCTCACATCAGACTTACTGGAGTCCATCCAAACGTCAAATAACATGTTAGATAAGTAAGGATCGTTTAGATACATCACAGGAACAACAATAATACGTGTTCTTTCGTTCAAAACTATTTCCAGCTTCTACTGCGTCCGAGAACTTTGTATCTCACATCAAAGTTACTGGAGTCCATCGAAACGCCAAATAACATGATAGATGAGTAAGGATCGATTAGATACAGCACAGGAACAACGCTAATACGTGTTGTTTCGTTTAAAACTATTTCCAGCTCCTGCTGCGTCCGAGAACTTTGTATCTCACATCAGAGTTACTGGAGTCCGTCCAAACGTCAAATAACATGATAGATGAGCAAGGATCGTTTAGATACATCACAGGAACAACGCTAATACGTGTTGTTTCGTTTAAAAGTATTTCCAGCTTCTGCTGCGTCCAATAACTTTGTATCTCACATCAAAGTTACTGGAGTCCATCGAAACGCCAAATAACATGATAGATGAGTAAGGATCGATTAGATACATCACAGGAACAACGCTAATGCGTGTTGTTTCATTTAAAACTATTTCCAGCTTCTGCTGCGTCCGAGAACTTCGTATCTCACGTCAGGGTTACTGGAGTCCATCCAAACGTCAAATAACATAATAGATAAGTAAGGATCGATTAGATACATCACAGGAACAACGCTAATGCGTGTTGCTTCGTTTAAAACTATTTCCAGCTTCTGCTGCGTCCGAGAACATCGTATCTCACGTCAGGGTTACTGGAGTCCATCCAAACGTCAAATAACATGATAGATGAGTAAGGATCGATTAGATACATCACAGGAACAACGCTAATGCGTGTTGTTTCGTTTATAACTATTTCCAGCTTCTGCTGCCTCAGAAAACGTCGTATCTCACATCAGAGCTACTGGAGTCCATCGAAACGCAAAATAACATGATAGATGAGTAAGGATCGATTAGATACATCACAGGAACAACGCTAATACGTGTTGTTTCATTTAAAACTATTTCCAGCTTCAGCTGCGTCCGAAAACGTCGTATCTCACATCAGAGCTACTGGAGTCCATCGAAACGCCAAATAACATGATAGATGAGTAAGGATCGATTAGATACATTACAGGAACAACGCTAATACGTGTTGTTTCATTTAAAACTATTTCCAGCTTCAGCTGCGTCCGAGAACTTCGTATCTCACATCAAAGTTACTAGAGTCCATCGAAATGCCAAATAACATAATAGATGAGTAAGGATCGATTAGATACATCACAGGAACAACGCTAATGCGTGTTGCTTCGTTTAAAACTATTTCCAGCTTCTGCTCCGTCCGAAAACTTCGTATCTCACATCAGAGCTACTGGAGTCCATCGAAACGCCAAGTAACATGATATATGAGTAAGGATCGATTAGATACAGCACAGGAACAACGCTAATACGTGTTGTTTCGTTTAAAACTATTTCCAGCTCCTGCTGCGTCCAAAAACTTTGTATCTCACATCAGACTTACTGGAGTCCATCCAAACGTCAAATAACATGTTAGATAAGTAAGGATCGTTTAGATACATCACAGGAACAACAATAATACGTGTTCTTTCGTTCAAAACTATTTCAGCTTCTACTGCGTCCGAGAACTTTGTATCTCACATCAAAGTTACTGGAGTCCATCGAAACGCCAAATAACATGATAGATGAGTAAGGATCGATTAGATACAGCACAGGAACAACGCTAATACGTGTTGTTTCGTTCAAAACTATTTCTAGCTTCTGCTGCGTCCGATAACTTTGTATCTCACATCAGAGTTACTGGAGTCCGTCCAAACGTCAAATAACATGTTAGATAAGTAAGGATCGTTTAGATACATCACAGGAACAACGCTAATGCGTGTTGTTTCGTTTAAAACTATTTCTAGCTTCAGCTCCGTCCGAGAACTTCGTATCTCACATCTAAGTTACTGGATTCCATCGAAACGCCAAATAACATGATAGATGAGTAAGGATCGATTAGATACATCACAGGAACAACGCTAATGCGTGTTGTTTCGTTTAAAACTGTTTCCAGCTTCTGCTGCGTCCGAGAACATCGTATCTCACGTCAGGGTTACTGGAGTCCATCCAAACGTCAAATAACATGATAGATGAGTAAGGATCGATTAGATACATCACAGGAACAACGCTAATGCGTGTTGTTTCGTTTATAACTATTTCCAGCTTCTGCTGCCTCAGAAAACTTCGTATCTCACATCAGAGCTACTGGAGTCCATCGAAACGCCAAATAACATGATAGATGAGTAAGGATCGATTAGATACATCACAGGAACAACGCTAATACGTGTTGTTTCATTTAAAACTATTTCCAGCTTCAGCTGCGTCCGAGAACTTCGTATCTCACATCAAAGTTACTGGAGTCCATCGAAATGCCAAATAACATGATAGATGAGTAAGGATCGATTAGATACATCACAGGAACAACGCTAATGCGTGTTGTTTCGTTTAAAACTATTTCCAGCTTCTGCTGCGTCCGAAAACGTCGTATCTCACATCAGAGCTACCGGAGTCCATCGAAACGCCAAATAACATGATAGATGAGTAAGGATCGATTAGATACATTACAGGAACAACGCTAATACGTGTTGTTTCATTTAAAACTATTTCCAGCTTCAGCTGCGTCCGAGAACTTCGTATCTCACATCAAAGTTACTAGAGTCCATCGAAATGCCAAATAACATAATAGATGAGTAAGGATCGATTAGATACATCACAGGAACAACGCTAATGCGTGTTGCTTCGTTTAAAACTATTTCCAGCTTCTGCTGCGTCCGAAAACTTCGTATCTCACATCAGAGCTACTGGAGTCCATCGAAACGCCAAGTAACATGATATATGAGTAAGGATCGATTAGATACAGCACAGGAACAACGCTAATACGTGTTGTTTCGTTTAAAACTATTTCCAGCTCCTGCTGCGTCCGAGAACTTTGTATCTCACATCAGAGTTACTGGAGTCCGTCCAAACGTCAAATAACATGATAGATGAGCAAGGATCGTTTAGATACATCACAGGAACAACGCTAATACGTGTTGTTTCGTTTAAAAGTATTTCCAGCTTCTGCTGTGTCCAATAACTTTGTATCTCACATCAAAGTTACTGGAGTCCATCGAAACGCCAAATAACATGATAGATGAGTAAGGATCGATTAGATACATCACAGGAACAACGCTAATGCGTGTTGTTTCATTTAAAACTATTTCCAGCTTCTGCTGCGTCCGAGAACTTCGTATCTCACGTCAGGGTTACTGGAGTCCATCCAAACGTCAAATAACATAATAGATAAGTAAGGATCGATTAGATACATCACAGGAACAACGCTAATGCGTGTTGCTTCGTTTAAAACTATTTCCAGCTTCTGCTGCGTCCGAAAACATCGTATCTCACATCAGAGCTACTGGAGTCCATCCAAACGTCAAATAACATGATAGATGAGTAAGGATCGATTAGATACATCACAGGAACAACGCTAATACGTGTTGTTTCGTTTAAAACTATTTCCAGCTCCTGCTGCGTCCAAATACTTTGTATCTCACGTCAGGGTTACTGGAGTCCATCCAAACGTCAAATAACATGTTAGATAAGTAAGGATCGTTTAGATACATCACAGGAACAACAATAATACGTGTTCTTTCGTTCAAAACTATTTCCAGCTTCTACTGAGTCCGAGAACTTTGTATCTCTCATCAGAGTTACTGGAGTCCGTCCAAACGTCAAATAACATGATAGATGAGTAAGGATCGATTAGATACATCACAGGAACAACGCTAATGCGTGTTGTTTCGTTTAAAACTATTTCCAGCTTCTGCTGCGTCCGAGAACTTCGTATCTCACATCAAAGTTACTGGAGTCCATCGAAGCGCCAAATAACATGATAGATGAGTAAGGATCGATTAGATACATCACAGGAACAACGCTAATGCGTGTTATTTCGTTTAAAACTGTTTCCAGCTTCAGCTGCGTCCGAGAACATCGTATCTCACGTCAGGGTTACTGGAGTCCATCCAAACGTCAAATAACATGATGGATGAGTAAGGATCGATTAGATACATCACAGGAATAACGCTAATGCGTGTTGTTTCGTTTATAACTATTTCCAGCTTCTGCTGCCTCAGAAAACGTCGTATCTCACATCAGAGCTACTGGAGTCCATCGAAACGCCAAATAACATGATAGATGAGTAAGGATCGATTAGATACATCACAGGAACAACGCTAATACGTGTTGTTTCATTTAAAACTATTTCCAGCTTCAGCTGCGTCCGAGAACTTCGTATCTCACATCAAAGTTACTGGAGTCCATCGAAATGCCAATTAACATGATAGATGAGTAAGGATCGATTAGATACATCACAGGAACAACGCTAATGCGTGTTGCTTCGTTTAAAACTATTTCCAGCTTCTGCTGCGTCCGAAAACTTCGTATCTCACATCAGAGCTACTGGAGTCCATCCAAACGTCAAATAACATGATAGATGAGTAAGGATCGATTAAATACATCACAGGAACAACGCTAATACGTGTTGTTTCGTTTAAAACTATTTCCAGCTCCTGCTGCATCCAAATACTTTGTATCTCACGTCAGGGTTACTGGAGTCCATCCAAACGTCAAATAACATGTTAGATAAGTAAGGATCGTTTAGATACATCACAGGAACAACGCTAATACGTGTTGTTTCGTTCAAAACTATTTCCAGCTTCTACTGCGTCCGAGAACTTTGAATCTCTCATCAGAGTTACTGGAGTCCGTCCAAACGTCAAATAACATGATAGATGAGTAAGGATCGATTAGATACATCACAGGAACAACGCTAATGCGTGTTGTTTCGTTTAAAACTATTTCCAGCTTCTGCTGCGTCCGAGAACGTCGTATCTCACATCAGAGCTACTGGAGTCCATCGAAACGCCAAATAACATGATATATGAGTAAGGATCGATTAGATACAGCACAGGAACAACGCTAATACGTGTTGTTTCGTTCAAAACTATTTCCAGCGCCTGCTGCGTCCAAAAACTTTGTATCTCACATCAGACTTACTGGAGTTCATCCAAACGTCAAATAACATGTTAGATAAGTAAGGATCGTTTAGATACATCACAGGAACAACGCTAATACGTGTTGTTTCGTTCAAAACTATTTCCAGCTTCTACTGCGTCCGAGAACTTTGTATCTCTCATCAGAGTTACTGGAGTCCGTCCAAACGTCAAATAACATGATAGATGAGTAAGGATCGATTAGATACATCACAGGAACAACGCTAATGCGTATTGTTTCGTTTAAAACTATTTCCAGCTTCTGCTGCGTCCGAAAACGTCGTATCTCACATAAGAGCTACTGGAGTCCATCGAAACGCCAAGTAACATGATATATGAGTAAGGATCGATTAGATACATCACAGGAACAACGCTAATGCGTGTTGTTTCATTTAAAACTATTTCCAGCTTCTGCTGCGTCCGAGAACTTCGTATCTCACGTCAGGGTTACTGGAGTCCATCCAAACGTCAAATAACATAATAGATAAGTAAGGATCGATTAGATACAGCACAGGAACAACGCTAATACATGTTGTTTTGTTTAAAACTATTTCCAGCTCCTGCTGCGTCCCAAAACTTTGTATCTCACATCAGACTTACTGGAGTCCATCCAAACGTCAAATAACATGTTAGATAAGTAAGGGTCGTTTAGATACATCACAGGAACAACGCTAATACGTGTTGTTTAGTTCAAAACTATTTCCAGCTTCTGCTGCGTCCGAAATCTTTGTATCTCTCATCAGAGTTACTGGAGTCCATCCAAACGTCAAATAACATGATAGATGATTAAGGATCAATTAGATACATCACAGGAACAACGCTAATACGTGTTGTTTCGATTGAAACTATTACCAGCTTCTGCTGCGTCCGAAAACGTCGTATCTCACATCAGAGTTACTGGAGTCCATCGAAACGTCAAATAACATGATAGATAAGTAAGGATCGATTAGATACAGCACAGGAACAACGCTAATACGTGTTGTTTCGTTTAAAACTATTTCCAGCTCTTGCTGCGTCCAAAAACTTTGTATCTCACATCAGACTTACTGGAGTCCATCCAAACGTTAAATAACATGTTAGATAAGTAAGGATCGTTTAGATACATCACAGGAACAACGCTAATACGTGTTGTTTCGTTCAAAACTATTTCCAGCTTCTGCTGCGTCCGAGAATTTTGTATCTCACATCAGAGTTACTGGAGTCCGTCCAAACGTCAAATAATATGATAGATGAGTAAGGATCGTTTAGATACATCACAGGAACATCGCTAATAGGTGTTGTTTCGTTTAAAACTATTTCCAGCTTCTGCTCCGTCCGAAAACGTCGTATCTCACATCAGAGTTACTGGAGTCCATCGAAACGTCAAATAACATGATAGAAAAGTAAGGATCGTTTAGATACATCACAGGAACAACTCTAATAGGTGTTGTTTCGTTCAAAACTATTTCCAGCTTCTGCTGCGTCCGAAATCTTTGTATCTCTCATCAGAGTTACTGGAGTCCATCCAAACGTCAAATAACATGATAGATGAGTAAGGATCGATTAGATACATCACAGGAACAACGCTAATACGTGTTGTTTCGTTTAAAACTATTTCCAGCTTCTGCTGCGTCCGAAAACGTCGTATCTCACATCAGAGTTACTGGAGTCCATCAAAACGCCAAATAACATGATAGATGAGTAAGGATCGATTAGATACATCACAGGAACAACGCTAATGCGTGTTGTTTCGTTTAAAACTATTTCCAGCTTCTGCTGCGTCCGAAAACGTCGTATCTCACATCAGAGCTACTGGAGTCCATCGAAACGCCAAATAACATGATATATGAGTAAGGATCGATTAGATACAGCACAGGAACAACGCTAATACGTGTTGTTTCGTTTAAAACTATTTCCAGCTCCTGCTGCGTCCAAAAACTTTGTATCTCACATCAGACTTACTGGAGTTCATCCAAACGTCAAATAACATGTTAGATAAGTAAGGATCGTTTAGATACATCACAGGAACAACGCTAATACGTGTTGTTTCGTTCAAAACTATTTCCAGCTTCTACTGCGTCCGAGAACTTTGTATCTCTCATCAGAGTTACTGGAGTCCGTCCAAACGTCAAATAACATGATAGATGAGTAAGGATCGATTAGATACATCACAGGAACAACGCTAATGCGTATTGTTTCGTTTAAAACTATTTCCAGCTTCTGCTGCGTCCGAAAACGTCGTATCTCACATAAGAGCTACTGGAGTCCATCGAAACGCCAAGTAACATGATATATGAGTAAGGATCGATTAGATACATCACAGGAACAACGCTAATGCGTGTTGTTTCATTTAAAACTATTTCCAGCTTCTGCTGCGTCCGAGAACTTCGTATCTCACGTCAGGGTTACTGGAGTCCATCCAAACGTCAAATAACATAATAGATAAGTAAGGATCGATTAGATACAGCACAGGAACAACGCTAATACATGTTGTTTTGTTTAAAACTATTTCCAGCTCCTGCTGCGTCCCAAAACTTTGTATCTCACATCAGACTTACTGGAGTCCATCCAAACGTCAAATAACATGTTAGATAAGTAAGGGTCGTTTAGATACATCACAGGAACAACGCTAATACGTGTTGTTTAGTTCAAAACTATTTCCAGCTTCTGCTGCGTCCGAAATCTTTGTATCTCTCATCAGAGTTACTGGAGTCCATCCAAACGTCAAATAACATGATAGATGATTAAGGATCAATTAGATACATCACAGGAACAACGCTAATACGTGTTGTTTCGATTGAAACTATTACCAGCTTCTGCTGCGTCCGAAAACGTCGTATCTCACATCAGAGTTACTGGAGTCCATCGAAACGTCAAATAACATGATAGATAAGTAAGGATCGATTAGATACAGCACAGGAACAACGCTAATACGTGTTGTTTCGTTTAAAACTATTTCCAGCTCTTGCTGCGTCCAAAAACTTTGTATCTCACATCAGACTTACTGGAGTCCATCCAAACGTTAAATAACATGTTAGATAAGTAAGGATCGTTTAGATACATCACAGGAACAACGCTAATACGTGTTGTTTCGTTCAAAACTATTTCCAGCTTCTGCTGCGTCCGAGAATTTTGTATCTCACATCAGAGTTACTGGAGTCCGTCCAAACGTCAAATAATATGATAGATGAGTAAGGATCGTTTAGATACATCACAGGAACATCGCTAATAGGTGTTGTTTCGTTTAAAACTATTTCCAGCTTCTGCTCCGTCCGAAAACGTCGTATCTCACATCAGAGTTACTGGAGTCCATCGAAACGTCAAATAACATGATAGAAAAGTAAGGATCGTTTAGATACATCACAGGAACAACTCTAATAGGTGTTGTTTCGTTCAAAACTATTTCCAGCTTCTGCTGCGTCCGAAATCTTTGTATCTCTCATCAGAGTTACTGGAGTCCATCCAAACGTCAAATAACATGATAGATGAGTAAGGATCGATTAGATACATCACAGGAACAACGCTAATACGTGTTGTTTCGTTTAAAACTATTTCCAGCTTCTGCTGCGTCCGAAAACGTCGTATCTCACATCAGAGTTACTGGAGTCCATCAAAACGCCAAATAACATGATAGATGAGTAAGGATCGATTAGATACATCACAGGAACAACGCTAATGCGTGTTGTTTCGTTTAAAACTATTTCCAGCTTCTGCTGCGTCCGAAAACGTCGTATCTCACATCAGAGCTACTGGAGTCCATCGAAACGCCAAATAACATGATATATGAGTAAGGATCGATTAGATACAGCACAGGAACAACGCTAATACGTGTTGTTTCGTTTAAAACTATTTCCAGCTCCTGCTGCGTCCAAAAACTTTGTATCTCACATCAGACTTACTGGAGTCCATCGAAACGTCAAATAACATGTTAGATAAGTAAGGATCGTTTAGATACATCACAGGAACAACGCTAATACGTGTTGTTTCGTTCAAAACTATTTCCAGCTTCTACTGCGTCCGAGAACTTTGTATCTCTCATCAGAGTTACTGGAGTCCGTCCAAACGTCAAATAACATGATAGATGAGTAAGGATCGATTAGATACATCCCAGGAACAACGCTAATGCGTGTTGCTTCGTTTAAAACTATTTCCAGCTTCTGCTCCGTCCGAAAACTTCGTATCTCACATCAGAGCTACTGGAGTCCATCGAAACGCCAAGTAACATGATATATGAGTAAGGATCGATTAGATACAGCACAGGAACAACGCTAATACGTGTTGTTTCGTTTAAAACTATTTCCAGCTCCTGCTGCGTCCAAAAACTTTGTATCTCACATCAGACTTACTGGAGTCCATCCAAACGTCAAATAACATGTTAGATAAGTAAGGATCGTTTAGATACATCACAGGAACAACAATAATACGTGTTCTTTCGTTCAAAACTATTTCCAGCTTCTACTGCGTCCGAGAACTTTGTATCTCACATCAAAGTTACTGGAGTCCATCGAAACGCCAAATAACATGATAGATGAGTAAGGATCGATTAGATACAGCACAGGAACAACGCTAATACGTGTTGTTTCGTTTAAAACTATTTCCAGCTCCTGCTGCGTCCGAGAACTTTGTATCTCACATCAGAGTTACTGGAGTCCGTCCAAACGTCAAATAACATGATAGATGAGCAAGGATCGTTTAGATACATCACAGGAACAACGCTAATACGTGTTGTTTCGTTTAAAAGTATTTCCAGCTTCTGCTGCGTCCAATAACTTTGTATCTCACATCAAAGTTACTGGAGTCCATCGAAACGCCAAATAACATGATAGATGAGTAAGGATCGATTAGATACATCACAGGAACAACGCTAATGCGTGTTGTTTCATTTAAAACTATTTCCAGCTTCTGCTGCGTCCGAGAACTTCGTATCTCACGTCAGGGTTACTGGAGTCCATCCAAACGTCAAATAACATAATAGATAAGTAAGGATCGATTAGATACATCACAGGAACAACGCTAATGCGTGTTGCTTCGTTTAAAACTATTTCCAGCTTCTGCTGCGTCCGAGAACATCGTATCTCACGTCAGGGTTACTGGAGTCCATCCAAACGTCAAATAACATGATAGATGAGTAAGGATCGATTAGATACATCACAGGAACAACGCTAATGCGTGTTGTTTCGTTTATAACTATTTCCAGCTTCTGCTGCCTCAGAAAACGTCGTATCTCACATCAGAGCTACTGGAGTCCATCGAAACGCAAAATAACATGATAGATGAGTAAGGATCGATTAGATACATCACAGGAACAACGCTAATACGTGTTGTTTCATTTAAAACTATTTCCAGCTTCAGCTGCGTCCGAAAACGTCGTATCTCACATCAGAGCTACTGGAGTCCATCGAAACGCCAAATAACATGATAGATGAGTAAGGATCGATTAGATACATTACAGGAACAACGCTAATACGTGTTGTTTCATTTAAAACTATTTCCAGCTTCAGCTGCGTCCGAGAACTTCGTATCTCACATCAAAGTTACTAGAGTCCATCGAAATGCCAAATAACATAATAGATGAGTAAGGATCGATTAGATACATCACAGGAACAACGCTAATGCGTGTTGCTTCGTTTAAAACTATTTCCAGCTTCTGCTCCGTCCGAAAACTTCGTATCTCACATCAGAGCTACTGGAGTCCATCGAAACGCCAAGTAACATGATATATGAGTAAGGATCGATTAGATACAGCACAGGAACAACGCTAATACGTGTTGTTTCGTTTAAAACTATTTCCAGCTCCTGCTGCGTCCAAAAACTTTGTATCTCACATCAGACTTACTGGAGTCCATCCAAACGTCAAATAACATGTTAGATAAGTAAGGATCGTTTAGATACATCACAGGAACAACAATAATACGTGTTCTTTCGTTCAAAACTATTTCAGCTTCTACTGCGTCCGAGAACTTTGTATCTCACATCAAAGTTACTGGAGTCCATCGAAACGCCAAATAACATGATAGATGAGTAAGGATCGATTAGATACAGCACAGGAACAACGCTAATACGTGTTGTTTCGTTCAAAACTATTTCTAGCTTCTGCTGCGTCCGATAACTTTGTATCTCACATCAGAGTTACTGGAGTCCGTCCAAACGTCAAATAACATGTTAGATAAGTAAGGATCGTTTAGATACATCACAGGAACAACGCTAATGCGTGTTGTTTCGTTTAAAACTATTTCTAGCTTCAGCTCCGTCCGAGAACTTCGTATCTCACATCTAAGTTACTGGATTCCATCGAAACGCCAAATAACATGATAGATGAGTAAGGATCGATTAGATACATCACAGGAACAACGCTAATGCGTGTTGTTTCGTTTAAAACTGTTTCCAGCTTCTGCTGCGTCCGAGAACATCGTATCTCACGTCAGGGTTACTGGAGTCCATCCAAACGTCAAATAACATGATAGATGAGTAAGGATCGATTAGATACATCACAGGAACAACGCTAATGCGTGTTGTTTCGTTTATAACTATTTCCAGCTTCTGCTGCCTCAGAAAACTTCGTATCTCACATCAGAGCTACTGGAGTCCATCGAAACGCCAAATAACATGATAGATGAGTAAGGATCGATTAGATACATCACAGGAACAACGCTAATACGTGTTGTTTCATTTAAAACTATTTCCAGCTTCAGCTGCGTCCGAGAACTTCGTATCTCACATCAAAGTTACTGGAGTCCATCGAAATGCCAAATAACATGATAGATGAGTAAGGATCGATTAGATACATCACAGGAACAACGCTAATGCGTGTTGTTTCGTTTAAAACTATTTCCAGCTTCTGCTGCGTCCGAAAACGTCGTATCTCACATCAGAGCTACCGGAGTCCATCGAAACGCCAAATAACATGATAGATGAGTAAGGATCGATTAGATACATTACAGGAACAACGCTAATACGTGTTGTTTCATTTAAAACTATTTCCAGCTTCAGCTGCGTCCGAGAACTTCGTATCTCACATCAAAGTTACTAGAGTCCATCGAAATGCCAAATAACATAATAGATGAGTAAGGATCGATTAGATACATCACAGGAACAACGCTAATGCGTGTTGCTTCGTTTAAAACTATTTCCAGCTTCTGCTGCGTCCGAAAACTTCGTATCTCACATCAGAGCTACTGGAGTCCATCGAAACGCCAAGTAACATGATATATGAGTAAGGATCGATTAGATACAGCACAGGAACAACGCTAATACGTGTTGTTTCGTTTAAAACTATTTCCAGCTCCTGCTGCGTCCGAGAACTTTGTATCTCACATCAGAGTTACTGGAGTCCGTCCAAACGTCAAATAACATGATAGATGAGCAAGGATCGTTTAGATACATCACAGGAACAACGCTAATACGTGTTGTTTCGTTTAAAAGTATTTCCAGCTTCTGCTGTGTCCAATAACTTTGTATCTCACATCAAAGTTACTGGAGTCCATCGAAACGCCAAATAACATGATAGATGAGTAAGGATCGATTAGATACATCACAGGAACAACGCTAATGCGTGTTGTTTCATTTAAAACTATTTCCAGCTTCTGCTGCGTCCGAGAACTTCGTATCTCACGTCAGGGTTACTGGAGTCCATCCAAACGTCAAATAACATAATAGATAAGTAAGGATCGATTAGATACATCACAGGAACAACGCTAATGCGTGTTGCTTCGTTTAAAACTATTTCCAGCTTCTGCTGCGTCCGAAAACATCGTATCTCACATCAGAGCTACTGGAGTCCATCCAAACGTCAAATAACATGATAGATGAGTAAGGATCGATTAGATACATCACAGGAACAACGCTAATACGTGTTGTTTCGTTTAAAACTATTTCCAGCTCCTGCTGCGTCCAAATACTTTGTATCTCACGTCAGGGTTACTGGAGTCCATCCAAACGTCAAATAACATGTTAGATAAGTAAGGATCGTTTAGATACATCACAGGAACAACAATAATACGTGTTCTTTCGTTCAAAACTATTTCCAGCTTCTACTGAGTCCGAGAACTTTGTATCTCTCATCAGAGTTACTGGAGTCCGTCCAAACGTCAAATAACATGATAGATGAGTAAGGATCGATTAGATACATCACAGGAACAACGCTAATGCGTGTTGTTTCGTTTAAAACTATTTCCAGCTTCTGCTGCGTCCGAGAACTTCGTATCTCACATCAAAGTTACTGGAGTCCATCGAAGCGCCAAATAACATGATAGATGAGTAAGGATCGATTAGATACATCACAGGAACAACGCTAATGCGTGTTATTTCGTTTAAAACTGTTTCCAGCTTCAGCTGCGTCCGAGAACATCGTATCTCACGTCAGGGTTACTGGAGTCCATCCAAACGTCAAATAACATGATGGATGAGTAAGGATCGATTAGATACATCACAGGAATAACGCTAATGCGTGTTGTTTCGTTTATAACTATTTCCAGCTTCTGCTGCCTCAGAAAACGTCGTATCTCACATCAGAGCTACTGGAGTCCATCGAAACGCCAAATAACATGATAGATGAGTAAGGATCGATTAGATACATCACAGGAACAACGCTAATACGTGTTGTTTCATTTAAAACTATTTCCAGCTTCAGCTGCGTCCGAGAACTTCGTATCTCACATCAAAGTTACTGGAGTCCATCGAAATGCCAATTAACATGATAGATGAGTAAGGATCGATTAGATACATCACAGGAACAACGCTAATGCGTGTTGCTTCGTTTAAAACTATTTCCAGCTTCTGCTGCGTCCGAAAACTTCGTATCTCACATCAGAGCTACTGGAGTCCATCCAAACGTCAAATAACATGATAGATGAGTAAGGATCGATTAAATACATCACAGGAACAACGCTAATACGTGTTGTTTCGTTTAAAACTATTTCCAGCTCCTGCTGCATCCAAATACTTTGTATCTCACGTCAGGGTTACTGGAGTCCATCCAAACGTCAAATAACATGTTAGATAAGTAAGGATCGTTTAGATACATCACAGGAACAACGCTAATACGTGTTGTTTCGTTCAAAACTATTTCCAGCTTCTACTGCGTCCGAGAACTTTGAATCTCTCATCAGAGTTACTGGAGTCCGTCCAAACGTCAAATAACATGATAGATGAGTAAGGATCGATTAGATACATCACAGGAACAACGCTAATGCGTGTTGTTTCGTTTAAAACTATTTCCAGCTTCTGCTGCGTCCGAGAACGTCGTATCTCACATCAGAGCTACTGGAGTCCATCGAAACGCCAAATAACATGATATATGAGTAAGGATCGATTAGATACAGCACAGGAACAACGCTAATACGTGTTGTTTCGTTCAAAACTATTTCCAGCGCCTGCTGCGTCCAAAAACTTTGTATCTCACATCAGACTTACTGGAGTTCATCCAAACGTCAAATAACATGTTAGATAAGTAAGGATCGTTTAGATACATCACAGGAACAACGCTAATACGTGTTGTTTCGTTCAAAACTATTTCCAGCTTCTACTGCGTCCGAGAACTTTGTATCTCTCATCAGAGTTACTGGAGTCCGTCCAAACGTCAAATAACATGATAGATGAGTAAGGATCGATTAGATACATCACAGGAACAACGCTAATGCGTATTGTTTCGTTTAAAACTATTTCCAGCTTCTGCTGCGTCCGAAAACGTCGTATCTCACATAAGAGCTACTGGAGTCCATCGAAACGCCAAGTAACATGATATATGAGTAAGGATCGATTAGATACATCACAGGAACAACGCTAATGCGTGTTGTTTCATTTAAAACTATTTCCAGCTTCTGCTGCGTCCGAGAACTTCGTATCTCACGTCAGGGTTACTGGAGTCCATCCAAACGTCAAATAACATAATAGATAAGTAAGGATCGATTAGATACAGCACAGGAACAACGCTAATACATGTTGTTTTGTTTAAAACTATTTCCAGCTCCTGCTGCGTCCCAAAACTTTGTATCTCACATCAGACTTACTGGAGTCCATCCAAACGTCAAATAACATGTTAGATAAGTAAGGGTCGTTTAGATACATCACAGGAACAACGCTAATACGTGTTGTTTAGTTCAAAACTATTTCCAGCTTCTGCTGCGTCCGAAATCTTTGTATCTCTCATCAGAGTTACTGGAGTCCATCCAAACGTCAAATAACATGATAGATGATTAAGGATCAATTAGATACATCACAGGAACAACGCTAATACGTGTTGTTTCGATTGAAACTATTACCAGCTTCTGCTGCGTCCGAAAACGTCGTATCTCACATCAGAGTTACTGGAGTCCATCGAAACGTCAAATAACATGATAGATAAGTAAGGATCGATTAGATACAGCACAGGAACAACGCTAATACGTGTTGTTTCGTTTAAAACTATTTCCAGCTCTTGCTGCGTCCAAAAACTTTGTATCTCACATCAGACTTACTGGAGTCCATCCAAACGTTAAATAACATGTTAGATAAGTAAGGATCGTTTAGATACATCACAGGAACAACGCTAATACGTGTTGTTTCGTTCAAAACTATTTCCAGCTTCTGCTGCGTCCGAGAATTTTGTATCTCACATCAGAGTTACTGGAGTCCGTCCAAACGTCAAATAATATGATAGATGAGTAAGGATCGTTTAGATACATCACAGGAACATCGCTAATAGGTGTTGTTTCGTTTAAAACTATTTCCAGCTTCTGCTCCGTCCGAAAACGTCGTATCTCACATCAGAGTTACTGGAGTCCATCGAAACGTCAAATAACATGATAGAAAAGTAAGGATCGTTTAGATACATCACAGGAACAACTCTAATAGGTGTTGTTTCGTTCAAAACTATTTCCAGCTTCTGCTGCGTCCGAAATCTTTGTATCTCTCATCAGAGTTACTGGAGTCCATCCAAACGTCAAATAACATGATAGATGAGTAAGGATCGATTAGATACATCACAGGAACAACGCTAATACGTGTTGTTTCGTTTAAAACTATTTCCAGCTTCTGCTGCGTCCGAAAACGTCGTATCTCACATCAGAGTTACTGGAGTCCATCAAAACGCCAAATAACATGATAGATGAGTAAGGATCGATTAGATACATCACAGGAACAACGCTAATGCGTGTTGTTTCGTTTAAAACTATTTCCAGCTTCTGCTGCGTCCGAAAACGTCGTATCTCACATCAGAGCTACTGGAGTCCATCGAAACGCCAAATAACATGATATATGAGTAAGGATCGATTAGATACAGCACAGGAACAACGCTAATACGTGTTGTTTCGTTTAAAACTATTTCCAGCTCCTGCTGCGTCCAAAAACTTTGTATCTCACATCAGACTTACTGGAGTTCATCCAAACGTCAAATAACATGTTAGATAAGTAAGGATCGTTTAGATACATCACAGGAACAACGCTAATACGTGTTGTTTCGTTCAAAACTATTTCCAGCTTCTACTGCGTCCGAGAACTTTGTATCTCTCATCAGAGTTACTGGAGTCCGTCCAAACGTCAAATAACATGATAGATGAGTAAGGATCGATTAGATACATCACAGGAACAACGCTAATGCGTATTGTTTCGTTTAAAACTATTTCCAGCTTCTGCTGCGTCCGAAAACGTCGTATCTCACATAAGAGCTACTGGAGTCCATCGAAACGCCAAGTAACATGATATATGAGTAAGGATCGATTAGATACATCACAGGAACAACGCTAATGCGTGTTGTTTCATTTAAAACTATTTCCAGCTTCTGCTGCGTCCGAGAACTTCGTATCTCACGTCAGGGTTACTGGAGTCCATCCAAACGTCAAATAACATAATAGATAAGTAAGGATCGATTAGATACAGCACAGGAACAACGCTAATACATGTTGTTTTGTTTAAAACTATTTCCAGCTCCTGCTGCGTCCCAAAACTTTGTATCTCACATCAGACTTACTGGAGTCCATCCAAACGTCAAATAACATGTTAGATAAGTAAGGGTCGTTTAGATACATCACAGGAACAACGCTAATACGTGTTGTTTAGTTCAAAACTATTTCCAGCTTCTGCTGCGTCCGAAATCTTTGTATCTCTCATCAGAGTTACTGGAGTCCATCCAAACGTCAAATAACATGATAGATGATTAAGGATCAATTAGATACATCACAGGAACAACGCTAATACGTGTTGTTTCGATTGAAACTATTACCAGCTTCTGCTGCGTCCGAAAACGTCGTATCTCACATCAGAGTTACTGGAGTCCATCGAAACGTCAAATAACATGATAGATAAGTAAGGATCGATTAGATACAGCACAGGAACAACGCTAATACGTGTTGTTTCGTTTAAAACTATTTCCAGCTCTTGCTGCGTCCAAAAACTTTGTATCTCACATCAGACTTACTGGAGTCCATCCAAACGTTAAATAACATGTTAGATAAGTAAGGATCGTTTAGATACATCACAGGAACAACGCTAATACGTGTTGTTTCGTTCAAAACTATTTCCAGCTTCTGCTGCGTCCGAGAATTTTGTATCTCACATCAGAGTTACTGGAGTCCGTCCAAACGTCAAATAATATGATAGATGAGTAAGGATCGTTTAGATACATCACAGGAACATCGCTAATAGGTGTTGTTTCGTTTAAAACTATTTCCAGCTTCTGCTCCGTCCGAAAACGTCGTATCTCACATCAGAGTTACTGGAGTCCATCGAAACGTCAAATAACATGATAGAAAAGTAAGGATCGTTTAGATACATCACAGGAACAACTCTAATAGGTGTTGTTTCGTTCAAAACTATTTCCAGCTTCTGCTGCGTCCGAAATCTTTGTATCTCTCATCAGAGTTACTGGAGTCCATCCAAACGTCAAATAACATGATAGATGAGTAAGGATCGATTAGATACATCACAGGAACAACGCTAATACGTGTTGTTTCGTTTAAAACTATTTCCAGCTTCTGCTGCGTCCGAAAACGTCGTATCTCACATCAGAGTTACTGGAGTCCATCAAAACGCCAAATAACATGATAGATGAGTAAGGATCGATTAGATACATCACAGGAACAACGCTAATGCGTGTTGTTTCGTTTAAAACTATTTCCAGCTTCTGCTGCGTCCGAAAACGTCGTATCTCACATCAGAGCTACTGGAGTCCATCGAAACGCCAAATAACATGATATATGAGTAAGGATCGATTAGATACAGCACAGGAACAACGCTAATACGTGTTGTTTCGTTTAAAACTATTTCCAGCTCCTGCTGCGTCCAAAAACTTTGTATCTCACATCAGACTTACTGGAGTCCATCGAAACGTCAAATAACATGTTAGATAAGTAAGGATCGTTTAGATACATCACAGGAACAACGCTAATACGTGTTGTTTCGTTCAAAACTATTTCCAGCTTCTACTGCGTCCGAGAACTTTGTATCTCTCATCAGAGTTACTGGAGTCCGTCCAAACGTCAAATAACATGATAGATGAGTAAGGATCGATTAGATACATCCCAGGAACAACGCTAATGCGTGTTGTTTCGTTTAAAACTATTTCCAGCTTCTGCTGCGTCCGAAAACGTCGTATCTCACATCAGAGCTACTGGAGTCCGTCCAAACGTCAAATAACATGATAGATGAGTAAGGATCGATTAGATACAGCACAGGAACAACGCTAATACGTGTTGTTTCGTTTAAAACTATTTCTAGTTTCTACTGTGTCCGAGAACTTTGAATCTCTCATCAGAGTTACTGGAGTCCGTCCAAACGTCAAATAACATGATAGATGAGTAAGAATCGATTAGATACATCCCAGGAACAACGCTAATGCGTGTTGTTGCGTTTAAAACTATTTCCAGCTTCTGCTGCGTCCGAAATCTTTGTATCTCTCATCAGAGTTACTGGAGTCCATCCAAACGTCAAATAACATGATAGATGAGTGAGGATCGATTAGATACATCACAGGAACAACGCTAATACGTGTTGTTTCGTTTAAAACTATTTCCAGCTTCTGCTGCGTCCGAAAACGTCGTATCTCACATCAGAGTTACTGGAGTCCATCGAAACGCCAAATAACATGATAGATGAGTAAGGATCGATCAGATACATCACAGGAACAACGCTAATGCGTGTTGTTTCGTTTAAAACTATTTCCAGATTCTACTGCGGCCGAAAACGTCGTATCTCACATCAGAGCTATTGGAGTCCATCGAAACGCCAAATAACATGATAGATGAGTAGGGATCGATTAGATACATCACAGGAACAACTCTAATGCGTGTTGTTTCGTTTAAAACTATTTCCAGCTTCTGCTGCGTCCGAAAACGTCGTATCTCACATCAGAGCTACTGGAGTCCATCGAAACGCCAAATAACATGATATATGAGTAAGGATCGATTAGATACATCACAGGAACAACGCTAATACGTGTTGTTTCGTTCAAAACTATTTCCAGCTTCTACTGCGTCCGAGAAATTTGAATCTCTCATCAGAGTTACTGGAGTCCGTCCAAACGTCAAATAACATGATAGATGAGTAAGGATCGATTAGATACATCACAGGAACAACGCTAATGCGTGTTGTTTCGTTTAAAACTATTTCCAGCTTCTGCTGCGTCCGAGAACTTCGTATCTCACATCAAAGTTACTGGAGTCCATCGAAACGCCAAATAACATGATAGATGAGTAAGGATCGATTAGATACATCACAGGAACAACGCTAATGCGTGTTGTTTCGTTTAAAACTATTTCCAGCTTCTGCTGCGTAAGAGAACATCGTATTTCACGTCAGGGTTACTGGAGTCCATCGAAACGTCAAATAACATGATAGATAAGTAAGGATCGATTAGATGCAGCACAGGAACAACGCTAATACCTGTTGTTTCGTTCAAAACTATTTCTAGCTTCTGCTGCGTCCGATAACTTTGTATCTCACATCAGAGTTACTGGAGTCCGTCCAAACGTCAAATAACATGTTAGATAAGTAAGGATCGTTTAGATACATCACAGGAACAACGCTAATGCGTGTTGTTTCGTTTAAAACTATTTCTAGCTTCAGCTCCGTCCGAGAACTTCGTATCTCACATCTAAGTTACTGGATTCCATCGAAACGCCAAATAACATGATAGATGAGTAAGGATCGATTAGATACATCACAGGAACAACGCTAATGCGTGTTGTTTCGTTTAAAACTGTTTCCAGCTTCTGCTGCGTCCGAGAACATCGTATCTCACGTCAGGGTTACTGGAGTCCATCCAAACGTCAAATAACATGATAGATGAGTAAGGATCGATTAGATACATCACAGGAACAACGCTAATGCGTGTTGTTTCGTTTATAACTATTTCCAGCTTCTGCTGCCTCAGAAAACGTCGTATCTCACATCAGAGCTACTGGAGTCCATCGAAACGCCAAATAACATGATAGATGAGTAAGGATCGATTAGATACATCACAGGAACAACGCTAATGCGTGTTGTTTCGTTTAAAACTATTTCCAGATTCTACTGCGGATGAAAACGTCGTATCTCACATCAGAGCTATTGGAGTCCATCGAAACGCCAAATAACATGATAGATGAGTAAGGATCGATTAGAACGTCACAGGAACAACTCTAATGCGTGTTGTTTCGTTTAAAACTATTTCCAGCTTCTGCTGCGTCCGAAAACTTCGTATCTCACATCAGAGCTACTGGAGTCCATCGAAACGCCAAGTAACATGATATATGAGTAAGGATCGATTAGATACAGCACAGGAACAACGCTAATACGTGTTGTTTCGTTTAAAACTATTTCCAGCTCCTGCTGCGTCCAAAAACTTTGTATCTCACATCAGACTTACTGGAGTCCATCCAAACGTCAAATAACATGTTAGATAAGTAAGGATCGTTTAGATACATCACAGGAACAACAATAATACGTGTTCTTTCGTTCAAAACTATTTCCAGCTTCTACTGCGTCCGAGAACTTTGTATCTCTCATCAGAGTTACTGGAGTCCGTCCAAACGTCAAATAACATGATAGATGAGTAAGGATCGATTAGATACATCACAGGAACAACGCTAATGCGTGTTGTTTCGTTTAAAACTATTTCCAGCTTCTGCTGCGTCCGAGAACTTCGTATCTCACATCAAAGTTACTGGAGTCCATCGAAACGCCAAATAACATGATAGATGAGTAAGGATCGATTAGATACATCACAGGAACAACGCTAATGCGTGTTGTTTCGTATAAAACTATTTCCAGCTCCTGCTGCGTAAGAGAACATCGTATTTCACGTCAGGGTTACTGGAGTCCATCGAAACGTCAAATAACATGATCAGATAAGTAAGGATCGATTAGATGCAGCACAGGAACAACGCTAATACGTGTTGTTTCGTTCAAAACTATTTCTAGCTTCTGCTGCGTCCGATAACTTTGTATCTCACATCAGAGTTACTGGAGTCCGTCCAAACGTCAAATAACATGTTAGATAAGTAAGGATCGTTTAGATACATCACAGGAACAACGCTAATGCGTGTTGTTTCAATTAAAACTATTTCTAGCTTCAGCTCCGTCCGAGAACTTCGTATCTCACAACTAAGTTACTGGATTCCATCGAAACGCCAAATAACATGATAGATGAGTAAGGATCGATTAGATACATCACAGGAACAACGCTAATGCATGTTGTTTCGTTTAAAACTGTTTCCAGCTTCTGCTGCGTCCGAGAACATCGTATCTCACGTCAGGGTTACTGGAGTCCATCCAAACGTCAAATAACATGATAGATGAGTAAGGATCGATTAGATACATCACAGGAACAACGCTAATGCGTGTTGTTTCGTTTATAACTATTTCCAGCTTCTGCTGCCTCAGAAAACGTCGTATCTCACATCAGAGCTACTGGAGTCCATCGAAACGCCAAATAACATGATAGATGAGTAAGGGTCGATTAGATACATCACAGGAACAACGCTAATACGTGTTGTTTCATTTAAAACTATTTCCAGCTTCAGCTGCGTCCGAGAACTTCGTATCTCACATCAAAGTTACTGGAGTCCATCGAAATGCCAAATAACATGATAGATGAGTAAGGATCGATTAGATACATCACAGGAACAACGCTAATGCGTGTTGTTTCGTTTAAAACTATTTCCAGCTTCTGCTGCGTCCGAAAACGTCTTATCTCACATCAGAGCTACTGGAGTCCATCGAAACGCCAAATAACATGATAGATGAGTAAGGATCGATTAGATACATCACAGGAACAACGCTAATGCGTGTTGTTTCGTATAAAACTATTTCCAGCTCCTGCTGCGTAAGAGAACATCGTATTTCACGTCAGGGTTACTGGAGTCCATCGAAACGTCAAATAACATGATTAGATAAGTAAGGATCGATTAGATGCAGCACAGGAACAACGCTAATACGTGTTGTTTCGTTCAAAACTATTTCTAGCTTCTGCTGCGTCCGATAACTTTGTATCTCACATCAGAGTTACTGGAGTCCGTCCAAATGTCAAATAACATAATAGATAAGTAAGGATCGATTAGATACAGCACAGGAACAACGCTAATACGTGTTGTTTCGTTCAAAACTATTTCCAGCTTCTACTGCGTCCGAGAACTTTGTATCTCTCATCAGAGTTACTGGAGTCCGTCCAAACGTCAAATAACATGATAGATGAGTAAGGATCGATTAGATACATCACAGGAACAACGCTAATGCGTGTTGTTTCGTTTAAAACTATTTCCAGCTTCTGCTGCGTCCGAGAACTTCGTATCTCACATCAAAGTTACTGGAGTCCATCGAAACGCCAAATAACATGATAGATGAGTAAGGATCGATTAGATACATCACAGGAACAACGCTAATGCGTGTTGTTTCGTATAAAACTATTTCCAGCTCCTGCTGCGTAAGAGAACATCGTATTTCACGTCAGGGTTACTGGAGTCCATCGAAACGTCAAATAACATGATTAGATAAGTAAGGATCGATTAGATGCAGCACAGGAACAACGCTAATACGTGTTGTTTCGTTCAAAACTATTTCTAGCTTCTGCTGCGTCCGATAACTTTGTATCTCACATCAGAGTTACTGGAGTCCGTCCAAACGTCAAATAACATAATAGATAAGTAAGGATCGATTAGATACAGCACAGGAACAACGCTAATACGTGTTGTTTCGTTTAAAACTATTTCTAGCTTCTACTGCGTCCGAGAACTTTGAATCTCTCATCAGAGTTACTGGAGTCCGTCCAAACGTCAAATAACATGATAGATGAGTAAGGATCGATTAGATACATCCCAGGAACAACGCTAATGCGTGTTGTTGCGTTTAAAACTATTTCCAGCTTCTGCTGCGTCCGAAATCTTTGTATCTCTCATCAGAGTTACTGGAGTCCATCCAAACGTCAAATAACATGATAGATGAGTGAGGATCGATTAGATACATCACAGGAACAACGCTAATACGTGTTGTTTCGTTTAAAACTATTTCCAGCTTCTGCTGCGTCCGAAAACGTCGTATCTCACATCAGAGTTACTGGATTCCATCGAAACGCCAAATAACATGATAGATGAGTAAGGATCGATTAGATACATTACAGGAACAACGCTAATACGTGTTGTTTCATTTAAAACTATTTCCAGCTTCAGCTGCGTCCGAGAACTTCGTATCTCACATCAAAGTTACTAGAGTCCATCGAAATGCCAAATAACATAATAGATGAGTAAGGATCGATTAGATACATCACAGGAACAACGCTAATGCGTGTTGCTTCGTTTAAAACTATTTCCTGCTTCTGCTGCGTCCGAAAACTTCGTATCTCACATCAGAGCTACTGGAGTCCATCGAAACGCCAAGTAACATGATATATGAGTAAGGATCGATTAGATACAGCACAGGAACAACGCTAATACGTGTTGTTTCGTTTAAAACTATTTCCAGCTCCTGCTGCGTCCGAGAACTTTGTATCTCACATCAGAGTTACTGGAGTCCGTCCAAACGTCAAATAACATGATAGATGAGCAAGGATCGTTTAGATACATCACAGGAACAACGCTAGTACGTGTTGTTTCGTTTAAAACTATTTCCAGCTTCTGCTGCGTCCAATAACTTTGTATCTCACATCAAAGTTACTGGAGTCCATCGAAATGCCAAATAACATGATAGATGAGTAAGGATCGATTAGATACATCACAGGAACAACGCTAATGCGTGTTGTTTCATTTAAAACTATTTCCAGCTTCTGCTGCGTCCGAGAACTTCGTATCTCACGTCAGGGTTACTGGAGTCCATCCAAACGTCAAATAACATAATAGATAAGTAAGGATCGATTAGATACATCACAGGAACAACGCTAATGCGTGTTGCTTCGTTTAAAACTATTTCCAGCTTCTGCTGCGTCCGAAAACTTCGTATCTCACATCAGAGCTACTGGAGTCCATCCAAACGTCAAATAACATGATAGATGAGTAAGGATCGATAAGATACATCACAGGAACAACGCTAATACGTGTTGTTTCGTTTAAAACTATTTCCAGCTCCTGCTGCGTCCAAATACTTTGTATCTCACGTCAGGGTTACTGGAGTCCATCCAAACGTCAAATAACATGTTAGATAAGTAAGGATCGTTTAGATACATCACAGGAACAACGCTAATACGTGCTGTTTCGTTCAAAACTATTTCCAGCTTCTACTGCGTCCGAGAACTTTGAATCTCTCATCAGAGTTACTGGAGTCCGTCCAAACGTCAAATAACATGATAGATGAGTAAGGATCGATTAGATACATCACAGGAACAACGCTAATGCGTGTTGTTTCGTTTAAAACTATTTCCAGCTTCTGCTGCGTCCGAGAACGTTGTATCTCACATCAGAGCTACTGGAGTCCATCGAAACGCCAAATAACATGATATATGAGTAAGGATCGATTAGATACAGCACAGGAACAACGCTAATACGTGTTGTTTCGTTCAAAACTATTTCCAGCTCCTGCTGCGTCCAAAAACTTTGTATCTCACATCAGACTTACTGGAGTTCATCCAAACGTCAAATAACATGTTAGATAAGTAAGGATCGTTTAGATATATCACAGGAACAACGCTTATACGTGTTGTTTCGTTCAAAACTATTTCCAGCTTCTACTGCGTCCGAGAACTTTGTATCTCTCATCAGAGTTACTGGAGTCCGTCCAAACGTCAAATAACATGATAGATGAGTAAGGATCGATTAGATACATCACAGGAACAACGCTAATGCGTGTTGTTTCGTTTAAAACTATTTCCAGCTTCTGCTGCGTCCGAAAACGTCGTATCTCAAATAAGAGCTACTGGAGTCCATCGAAACGCCAAGTAACATGATATATGAGTAAGGATCGATTAGATACATCACAGGAACAACGCTAATGCGTGTTGTTTCATTTAAAACTATTTCCAGCTTCTGCTGCGTCCGAGAACTTCGTATCTCACGTCAGGGTTACTGGAGTCCATCCAAACGTCAAATAACATAATAGGTAAGTAAGGATCGATTAGATACAGCACAGGAACAACGCTAATACGTGTTGTTTCGTTTAAAACTATTTCTAGCTTCTACTGCGTCCGAGAACTTTGAATCTCTCATCAGAGTTACTGGAGTCCGTCCAAACGTCAAATAACATGATAGATGAGTAAGGATCGATTAGATACATCCCAGGAACAACGCTAATGCGTGTTGTTGCGTTTAAAACTATTTCCAGCTTCTGCTGCGTCCGAAATCTTTGTATCTCTCATCAGAGTTACTGGAGTCCATCCAAACGTCAAATAACATGATAGATGAGTGAGGATCGATTAGATACATCACAGGAACAACGCTAATACGTGTTGTTTCGTTTAAAACTATTTCCAGCTTCTGCTGCGTCCGAAAACGTCGTATCTCACATCAGAGTTACTGGAGTCCATCGAAACGCCAAATAACATGATAGATGAGTAAGGATCGATTAGATACATCACAGGAACAACGCTAATGCGTGTTGTTTCGTTTAAAACTATTTCCAGATTCTGCTGCGGCCGAAAACGTCGTATCTCACATCAGAGCTATTGGAGTCCATCGAAACGCCAAATAACATGATAGATGAGTAAGGATCGATTAGATACATCACAGGAACAACTCTAATGCGTGTTATTTCGTTTAAAACTATTTCTAGCTTCTACTGCGTCCGAGAACTTTGAGTCTCTCATCAGAGTTACTGGAGTCCGTCCAAACGTCAAATAACATGATAGATGAGTAAGGATCGATTAGATACATCACAGGAACAACGCTAATACGTGTTGTTTCTTTTAAAACTATTTCTAGCTTCAGCTGCGTCCGAGAACTTCGTATCTAACATCTAAGTTACTGGAGTCCATCGAAACGCCAAATAACATGATAGATGAGTAAGGATCGATTAGATACATCACAGGAACAACGCTAATGCGTGTTGTTTCGTTTAAAACTATTTCCAGCCTCTGCTGCGTCCGAGAACATCGTATCTCACGTCAGGGTTACTGGAGTCCATCCAAACGTCAAATAACATGATAGATAAGTAAGGATCGATTAGATACAGCACAGGAACAACGCTAATACGTGTTGTTTCGTTTAAAACTATTTCCAGTTCCTGCTGCGTCCAAAAACTTTGTATCTCACATCAGACTTACTGGAGTCCATCCAAACGTCAAATAACATGTTAGATAAGTAAGGATCGTTTAGATACATCACAGGAACAACGCTAATACGTGTTATTTCGTTCAAAACTATTTCTAGCTTCTACTGCGTCCGAGAACTTTGAATCTCTCATTAGAGTTACTGGAGTCCGTCCAAACGTCAAATAACATGATAGATGAGTAAGGATCGATTAGATACATCACAGGAACAACGCTAATACGTGTTGTTTCGTTTAAAATTATTTCTAGCTTCATCTGCGTCCGAGAACTTCGTATCTCACATCTAAGTTACTGGAGTCCATCGAAACGCCAAATAACATGATAGATGAGTAAGGATCGATTAGATACATCACAGGAACAACGCTAATGCGTGTTGTTTCGTTTAAAACTATTTCTAGCTTCTGCTGCGTCCGAAAACGTCGTATCTCACATCAGAGCTACTGGAGTCCGTCCAAACGTCAAATAACATGATAGATGAGTAAGGATCGATTAGATACATCACAGGAACAACGCTAATACGTGTTGTTTCGTTTAAAATTATTTCTAGCTTCAGCTGCGTCCGAGAACTTCGTATCTCACATCTAAGTTACTGGAGTCCATCGAAACGCCAAATAACATGATAGATGAGTAAGGATCGATTAGATACATCACAGGAACAACGCTAATGCGTGTTGTTTCGTTTAAAACTATTTCTAGCTTCTGCTGCGTCCGAAAACGTCGTATCTCACATCAGAGCTACTGGAGTCCGTCCAAACGTCAAATAACATGATAGATGAGTAAGGATCGATTAGATACAGCACAGGAACAACGCTAATACGTGTTGTTTCGTTTAAAACTATTTCTAGCTTCTACTGCGTCCGAGAACTTTGAATCTCTCATCAGAGTTACTGGAGTCCGTCCAAACGTCAAATAACATGATAGATAAGTAAGGATCGATTAGATGCAGCACAGGAACAACGCTAATGCGTGTTGTTTCGTTTAAAACTATTTCTAGCTTCTGCTGCGTCCGATAACTTTGTATCTCACATCAGAGTTACTGGAGTCCGTCCAAACGTCAAATAACATGATAGATGAGTAAGGATCGATTAGATACATCCCAGGAACAACGCTAATGCGTGTTGTTTCGTTTAAAACTATTTCCAGCTTCTGCTGCGTCCGAAATCTTTGTATCTCTCATCAGAGTTACTGGAGTCCATCCAAACGTCAAATAACATGATAGATGAGTGAGGATCGATTAGATACATCACAGGAACAACGCTAATAAGTGTTGTTTCGTTTGAAACTATTTCCAGCTTCTGCTGCGTCCGAAAACGTCGTATCTCACATCAGAGTTACTGGAGTCCATCGAAACGCCAAATAACATGATAGATGAGTAATGATCGATTAGATACATCACAGGAACAACGCTAATGCGTGTTGTTTCGTTTAAAACTATTTCCAGATTCTGCTGCGGCCGAAAACGTCCTATCTCACATCAGAGCTATTGGAGTCCATCGAAACGCCAAATAACATGATAGATGAGTAAGGATCGATTAGATACATCACAGGAACAACGCTAATACGTGTTGTTTCGTTTAAAATTATTTCTAGCTTCAGCTGCGTCCGAGAACTTCGTATCTCACATCTAAGTTACTGGAGTCCATCGAAACGCCAAATAACGTGATAGATGAGTAAGGATCGATTAGATACATCACAGGAACAACGCTAATGCGTGTTGTTTCGTTTAAAACTATTTCTAGCTTCTGCTGCGTCCGAAAACGTCGTATCTCACATCAGAGCTACTGGAGTCCGTCCAAACGTCAAATAACATGATAGATGAGTAAGGATCGATTAGATACATCACAGGAACAACGCTAATACGTGTTATTTCGTTCAAAACTATTTCCAGCTTCTACTGCGTCCGAGAACTTTGTATCTCTCATCAGAGTTACTGGAGTCCGTCCAAACGTCAAATAACATGATAGATGAGTAAGGATCGATTAGATACATCCCAGGAACAACGCTAATGCGTGTTGTTTCGTTTAAAACTATTTCCAGCTTCTGCTGCGTCCGAAAACGTCGTAGCTCACATCAGAGCTACTGGAGTCCGTCCAAACGTCAAATAACATGATAGATGAGTGAGGATCGATTAGATACAGCACAGGAACAACGCTAATACGTGTTGTTTCGTTTAAAACTATTTCTAGCTTCTACTGCGTCCGAGAACTTTGAGTCTCTCATCAGATAACTCTGGAGTCCGTCCAAACGTCAAATAACATGATAGATGAGTAAGGATCGATTAGATACATCACAGGAACAACGCTAATACGTGTTGTTTCTTTTAAAACTATTTCTAGCTTCAGCTGCGTCCGAGAACTTCGTATCTAACATCTAAGTTACTGGAGTCCATCGAAACGCCAAATAACATGATAGATGAGTAAGGATCGATTAGATACATCACAGGAACAACGCTAATGCGTGTTGTTTCGTTTAAAACTATTTCCAGCTTCTGCTGCGTCCGAGAACATCGTATCTCACGTCAGGGTT
Source organism: Prosopocoilus inquinatus (assembly GCA_036172665.1). Classification (NCBI taxonomy): domain Eukaryota; kingdom Metazoa; phylum Arthropoda; class Insecta; order Coleoptera; family Lucanidae; genus Prosopocoilus; species Prosopocoilus inquinatus. The sequence goes on along the minus strand of CM069871.1, from coordinate 44,085,035 downwards.
ACTGGAGTCCATCCAAACGTCAAATAACATGATAGATAAGTAAGGATCGATTAGATACAGCACAGGAACAACGCTAATACGTGTTGTTTCGTTTAAAACTATTTCCAGTTCCTGCTGCGTCCAAAAACTTTGTATCTCACATCAGACTTACTGGAGTCCATCCAAACGTCAAATAACATGTTAGATAAGTAAGGATCGATTAGATACATCACAGGAACAACGCTAATACGTGTTGTTTCTTTTAAAACTATTTCTAGCTTCAGCTGCGTCCGAGAACTTCGTATCTAACATCTAAGTTACTGGAGTCCGTCCAAACGTCAAATAACATGATAGATGAGTAAGGATCGATTAGATACATCCCAGGAACAACGCTAATGCGTGTTGTTTCGTTTAAAACTATTTCCAGCTTCTGCTGCGTCCGAAATCTTTGTATCTCTCATCAGAGTTACTGGAGTCCATCCAAACGTCAAATAACATGATAGATGAGTGAGGATCGATTAGATACATCACAGGAACAACGCTAATAAGTGTTGTTTCGTTTGAAACTATTTCCAGCTTCTGCTGCGTCCGAAAACGTCGTATCTCACATCAGAGTTACTGGAGTCCATCGAAACGCCAAATAACATGATAGATGAGTAAGGATCGATTAGATACATCACAGGAACAACGCTAATGCGTGTTGTTTCGTTTAAAACTATTTCCAGATTCTGCTGCGTCCGAAAACGTCGTATCTCACATCAGAGTTACTGGAGTCCATCGAAACGCCAAATAACATGATAGATGAGTAAGGATCGATTAGATACATCCCAGGAACAACGCTAATGCGTGTTGTTTCGTTTAAAACTATTTCCAGCTTCTGCTGCGTCCGAAATCTTTGTATCTCTCATCAGAGTTACTGGAGTCCATCCAAACGTCAAATAACATGATAGATGAGTGAGGATCGATTAGATACATCACAGGAACAACGCTAATAAGTGTTGTTTCGTTTGAAACTATTTCCAGCTTCTGCTGCGTCCGAAAACGTCGTATCTCACATCAGAGCTACTGGAGTCCATCCAAACGTCAAATAACATGTTAGACAAGTAAGGATCGTTTAGATACATCACAGGAACAACGCTAATACGTGTTGTTTCGTTCAAAACTATTTCCAGCTTCTACTGCGTCCGAGAACTTTGTATCTCTCATCAGAGTTACTGGAGTCCGTCCAAACGTCAAATAACATGATAGATGAGTAAGGATCGATTAGATACAGCACAGGAACAACGCTAATACGTGTTGTTTCGTTTAAAACTATTTCTAGCTTCTACTGCGTCCGAGAACTTTGAGTCTCTCATCAGAGTTACTGGAGTCCGTCCAAACGTCAAGTAACATGATAGATGAGTAAGGATCGATTAGATACATCACAGGAACAACGCTAATGCGTGTTGTTTCGTTTAAAACTATTTCCAGCTTCTGCTGCGTCCGAGAACGTCGTATCTCACATCAGAGCTACTGGAGTCCATCGAAACGCCAAATAACATGATATATGAGTAAGGATCGATTAGATACAGCACAGGAACAACGCTAATACGTGTTGTTTCGTTCAAAACTATTTCCAGCTCCTGCTGCGTCCAAAAACTTTGTATCTCACATCAGACTTACTGGAGTTCATCCAAACGTCAAATAACATGTTAGATAAGTAAGGATCGTTTAGATATATCACAGGAACAACGCTAATACGTGTTGTTTCGTTCAAAACTATTTCCAGCTTCTACTGCGTCCGAGAACTTTGTATCTCTCATCAGAGTTACTGGAGTCCGTCCAAACGTCAAATAACATGATAGATGAGTAAGGATCGATTAGATACATCACAGGAACAACGCTAATGCGTGTTGTTTCGTTTAAAACTATTTCCAGCTTCTGCTGCGTCCGAAAACGTCGTATCTCAAATAAGAGCTACTGGAGTCCATCGAAACGCCAAGTAACATGATATATGAGTAAGGATCGATTAGATACAGCACAGGAACAACGCTAATACGTGTTGTTTCGTTCAAAACTATTTCCAGCTCCTGCTGCGTCCAAAAACTTTGTATCTCACATCAGACTTACTGGAGTTCATCCAAACGTCAAATAACATGTTAGATAAGTAAGGATCGTTTAGATATATCACAGGAACAACGCTAATACGTGTTGTTTCGTTCAAAACTATTTCCAGCTTCTACTGCGTCCGAGAACTTTGTATCTCTCATCAGAGTTACTGGAGTCCGTCCAAACGTCAAATAACATGATAGATGAGTAAGGATCGATTAGATACATCCCAGGAACAACGCTAATGCGTGTTGTTTCGTTTAAAACTATTTCCAGCTTCTGCTGCGTCCGAAAACGTCGTAGCTCACATCAGAGCTACTGGAGTCCGTCCAAACGTCAAATAACATGATAGATGAGTGAGGATCGATTAGATACAGCACAGGAACAACGCTAATACGTGTTGTTTCGTTTAAAACTATTTCTAGCTTCTACTGCGTCCGAGAACTTTGAGTCTCTCATCAGAGTTACTGGAGTCCGTCCAAACGTCAAATAACATGATAGATGAGTAAGGATCGATTAGATACATCACAGGAACAACGCTAATACGTGTTGTTTCTTTTAAAACTATTTCTAGCTTCAGCTGCGTCCGAGAACTTCGTATCTAACATCTAAGTTACTGGAGTCCATCGAAACGCCAAATAACATGATAGATGAGTAAGGATCGATTAGATACATCACAGGAACAACGCTAATGCGTGTTGTTTCGTTTAAAACTATTTCCAGCTTCTGCTGCGTCCGAGAACATCGTATCTCACGTCAGGGTTACTGGAGTCCATCCAAACGTCAAATAACATGATAGATAAGTAAGGATCGATTAGATACAGCACAGGAACAACGCTAATACGTGTTGTTTCGTTTAAAACTATTTCCAGTTCCTGCTGCGTCCAAAAACTTTGTATCTCACATCAGACTTACTGGAGTCCATCCAAACGTCAAATAACATGTTAGATAAGTAAGGATCGATTAGATACATCACAGGAACAACGCTAATACGTGTTGTTTCTTTTAAAACTATTTCTAGCTTCAGCTGCGTCCGAGAACTTCGTATCTAACATCTAAGTTACTGGAGTCCGTCCAAACGTCAAATAACATGATAGATGAGTAAGGATCGATTAGATACATCCCAGGAACAACGCTAATGCGTGTTGTTTCGTTTAAAACTATTTCCAGCTTCTGCTGCGTCCGAAATCTTTGTATCTCTCATCAGAGTTACTGGAGTCCATCCAAACGTCAAATAACATGATAGATGAGTGAGGATCGATTAGATACATCACAGGAACAACGCTAATAAGTGTTGTTTCGTTTGAAACTATTTCCAGCTTCTGCTGCGTCCGAAAACGTCGTATCTCACATCAGAGTTACTGGAGTCCATCGAAACGCCAAATAACATGATAGATGAGTAAGGATCGATTAGATACATCACAGGAACAACGCTAATGCGTGTTGTTTCGTTTAAAACTATTTCCAGATTCTGCTGCGTCCGAAAACGTCGTATCTCACATCAGAGTTACTGGAGTCCATCGAAACGCCAAATAACATGATAGATGAGTAAGGATCGATTAGATACATCCCAGGAACAACGCTAATGCGTGTTGTTTCGTTTAAAACTATTTCCAGCTTCTGCTGCGTCCGAAATCTTTGTATCTCTCATCAGAGTTACTGGAGTCCGTCCAAACGTCAAATAACATGATAGATGAGTAAGGATCGATTAGATACAGCACAGGAACAACGCTAATACGTGTTGTTTCGTTTAAAACTATTTCTAGCTTCTACTGCGTCCGAGAACTTTGAGTCTCTCATCAGAGTTACTGGAGTCCGTCCAAACGTCAAATAACATGATAGATGAGTAAGGATCGATTAGATACATCACAGGAACAACGCTAATGCGTGTTGTTTCGTTTAAAACTATTTCCAGCTTCTGCTGCGTCCGAGAACGTCGTATCTCACATCAGAGCTACTGGAGTCCATCGAAACGCCAAATAACATGATATATGAGTAAGGATCGATTAGATACAGCACAGGAACAACGCTAATACGTGTTGTTTCGTTCAAAACTATTTCCAGCTCCTGCTGCGTCCAAAAACTTTGTATCTCACATCAGACTTACTGGAGTTCATCCAAACGTCAAATAACATGTTAGATAAGTAAGGATCGTTTAGATATATCACAGGAACAACGCTAATACGTGTTGTTTCGTTCAAAACTATTTCCAGCTTCTACTGCGTCCGAGAACTTTGTATCTCTCATCAGAGTTACTGGAGTCCGTCCAAACGTCAAATAACATGATAGATGAGTAAGGATCGATTAGATACATCACAGGAACAACGCTAATGCGTGTTGTTTCGTTTAAAACTATTTCCAGCTTCTGCTGCGTCCGAAAACGTCGTATCTCAAATAAGAGCTACTGGAGTCCATCGAAACGCCAAGTAACATGATATATGAGTAAGGATCGATTAGATACATCACAGGAACAACGCTAATGCGTGTTGTTTCATTTAAAACTATTTCCAGCTTCTGCTGCGTCCGAGAACTTTGAATCTCTCATCAGAGTTACTGGAGTCCGTCCAAACGTCAAATAACATGATAGATGAGTAAGGATCGATTAGATACATCCCAGGAACAACGCTAATGCGTGTTGTTGCGTTTAAAACTATTTCCAGCTTCTGCTGCGTCCGAAATCTTTGTATCTCTCATCAGAGTTACTGGAGTCCATCCAAACGTCAAATAACATGATAGATGAGTGAGGATCGATTAGATACATCACAGGAACAACGCTAATACGTGTTGTTTCGTTTAAAACTATTTCCAGCTTCTGCTGCGTCCGAAAACGTCGTATCTCACATCAGAGTTACTGGAGTCCATCGAAACGCCAAATAACATGATAGATGAGTAAGGATCGATTAGATACATCACAGGAACAACGCTAATGCGTGTTGTTTCGTTTAAAACTATTTCCAGATTCTGCTGCGGCCGAAAACGTCGTATCTCACATCAGAGCTATTGAAGTCCATCGAAACGCCAAATAACATGATAGATGAGTAAGGATCGATTAGATACAGCACAGGAACAACGCTAATACGTGTTGTTTCGTTTAAAACTATTTCTAGCTTCTACTGCGTCCGAGAACTTTGAATCTCTCATCAGAGTTACTGGAGTCCGTCCAAACGTCAAATAACATGATAGATGAGTAAGGATCGATTAGATACATCCCAGGAACAACGCTAATGCGTGTTGTTGCGTTTAAAACTATTTCCAGCTTCTGCTGCGTCCGAAATCTTTGTATCTCTCATCAGAGTTACTGGAGTCCATCCAAACGTCAAATAACATGATAGATGAGTGAGGATCGATTAGATACATCACAGGAACAACGCTAATACGTGTTGTTTCGTTTAAAACTATTTCCAGCTTCTGCTGCGTCCGAAAACGTCGTATCTCACATCAGAGTTACTGGAGTCCATCGAAACGCCAAATAACATGATAGATGAGTAAGGATCGATTAGATACATCACAGGAACAACGCTAATGCGTGTTGTTTCGTTTAAAACTATTTCCAGATTCTGCTGCGGCCGAAAACGTCGTATCTCACATCAGAGCTATTGGAGTCCATCGAAACGCCAAATAACATGATAGATGAGTAAGGATCGATTAGATACATCACAGGAACAACTCTAATGCGTGTTGTTTCGTTTAAAACTATTTCCAGCTTCTGCTGCGTCCGAAAACGTCGTATCTCACATCAGAGCTACTGGAGTCCATCGAAACGCCAAATAACATGATATATGAGTAAGGATCGATTAGATACAGCACAGGAACAACGCTAATACGTGTTGTTTCGTTTAAAACTATTTCCAGCTTCTGCTGCGTCCGAAAACGTCGTATCTCACATCAGAGCTACTGGAGTCCATCCAAACGTCAAATAACATGTTAGATAAGTAAGGATCGTTTAGATACATCACAGGAACAACGCTAATACGTGTTGTTTCGTTCAAAACTATTTCCAGCTTCTACTGCGTCCGAGAACTTTGAATCTCTCATCAGAGTTACTGGAGTCCGTCCAAACGTCAAATAACATGATAGATGAGTAAGGATCGATTAGATACATCACAGGAACAACGCTAATGCGTGTTGTTTCGTTTAAAACTATTTCCAGCTTCTGCTGCGTCCGAGAACTTCGTATCTCTCATCAAAGTTACTGGAGTCCATCGAAACGCCAAATAACATGGTAGATGAGTAAGGATCGATTAGATACATCACAGGAACAACGCTAATGCGTGTTGTTTCTTTTAAAACTATTTCCAGCTTCTGCTGCGTAAGAGAACATCGTATTTCACGTCAGGGTTACTGGAGTCCATCGAAACGTCAAATAACATGATAGATAAGTAAGGATCGATTAGATGCAGCACAGGAACAACGCTAATACGTGTTGTTTCGTTCAAAACTATTTCTAGCTTCTGCTGCGTCCGATAACTTTGTATCTCACATCAGAGTTACTGGAGTCCGTCCAAACGTCAAATAACATGTTAGATAAGTAAGGATCGTTTAGATACATCACAGGAACAACGCTAATGCGTGTTGTTTCGTTTAAAACTATTTCTAGCTTCAGCTCCGTCCGAGAACTTCGTATCTCACATCTAAGTTACTGGATTCCATCGAAACGCCAAATAACATGATAGATGAGTAAGGATCGATTAGATACATCACAGGAACAACGCTAATGCGTGTTGTTTCGTTTAAAACTGTTTCCAGCTTCTGCTGCGTCCGAGAACATCGTATCTCACGTCAGGGTTACTGGAGTCCATCCAAACGTCAAATAACATGATAGATGAGTAAGGATCGATTAGATACATCACAGGAACAACGCTAATGCGTGTTGTTTCGTTTATAACTATTTCCAGTTTCTGCTGCCTCAGAAAACGTCGTATCTCACATCAGAGCTACTGGAGTCCATTGAAACGCCAAATAACATGATAGATGAGTAAGGATCGATTAGATACATTACAGGAACAACGCTAATACGTGTTGTATCATTTAAAACTATTTCCAGCTTCAGCTGCGTCCGAGAACTTCGTATCTCACATCAAAGTTACTAGAGTCCATCGAAATGCCAAATAACATAATAGATGAGTAAGGATCGATTAGATACATCACAGGAACAACGCTAATGCGTGTTGCTTCGTTTAAAACTATTTCCAGCTTCTGCTGCGTCCGCAAACTTCGTATCTCACATCAAAGTTACTGGAGTCCATCGAAACGCCAAATAACATGATAGATAAGTAAGGATCGATTAGATGCAGCACAAGAACAACGCTAATACGTGTTGTTTCGTTTAAAACTATTTCCAGCTCCTGCTGCGTCCAAAAACTTTGTATCTCACATCAGACTTACTGGAGTCCATCCAAACGTTAAATAACATGTTAGATAAGTAAGGATCGTTTAGATACATCACAGGAACAACGCTAATACGTGTTGTTTCGTTCAAAACTATTTCCAGCTTCTACTGCGTCCGAGAACTTTGTATCTCACATCAGAGTTACTGGAGTCCGTCCAAACGTCAAATAACATGATAGAAAAGTAAGGATCGTTTAGATACATCACAGGAACAACGCTAATACGTGTTGTTTCGTTCAAAACTATTTCCAGCTTCTGCTGCGTCCGATATCTTTGTATCTTACATCAGAGTTACTGTAGTCCATCCAAACGTCAAATAACATGTTAGATAAGTAAGGATCGTTTAGATACATCACAGGAACAACGCTAATAGGTGTTGTTTCGTTCAAAACTATTTCCAGCTTCTGCTGCGTCCGAAATCTTTGTATCTCTCATCAGAGTTACTGGAGTCCATCCAAACGTCAAATAACATGATAGATGAGTAAGGATCGATTAGATACATCACAGGAACAACGCTAATGCGTGTTATTTCGTTTAAAACTGTTTCCAGCTTCTGCTGCGTCCGAGAACATCGTATCTCACGTCAGGGTTACTGGAGTCCATCCAAACGTCAAATAACATGATAGATGAGTAAGGATCGATTAGATACATAACAGGAATAACGCTAATGCGTGTTGTTTCGTTTATAACTATTTCCAGCTTCTGCTGCCTCAGAAAACGTCGTATCTCACATCAGAGCTACTGGAGTCCATCGAAACGCCAAATAACATGATAGATGAGTAAGGATCGATTAGATACATCACAGGAACAACGCTAATACGTGTTGTTTCATTTAAAACTATTTCCAGCTTCAGCTGCGTCCGAGAACTTCGTATCTCACATCAAAGTTACTGGAGTCCATCGAAATGCCAAATAACATGATAGATGAGTAAGGATCGATTAGATACATCACAGGAACAACGCTAATGCGTGTTGCTTCGTTTAGAACTATTTCCAGCTTCTGCTGCGTCCGAAAACTTCGTATCTCACATCAGAGCTACTGGAGTCCATCCAAACGTCAAATAACATGATAGATGAGTAAGGATCGATTAGATACATCACAGGAACAACGCTAATACGTGTTGTTTCGTTTAAAACTATTTCCAGCTCCTGCTGCGTCCAAATACTTTGTATCTCACGTCAGGGTTACTGGAGTCCATCCAAACGTCAAATAACATGTTAGATAAGTAAGGATCGTTTAGATACATCACAGGAACAACGCTAATACGTGTTGTTTCGTTCAAAACTATTTCCAGCTTCTACTGCGTCCGAGAACTTTGAATCTCTCATCAGAGTTACTGGAGTCCGTCCAAACGTCAAATAACATGATAGATGAGTAAGGATCGATTAGATACATCACAGGAACAACGCTAATGCGTGTTGTTTCGTTTAAAACTATTTCCAGCTTCTGCTGCGTCCGAAAACGTCGTATCTCACATCAGAGCTACTGGAGTCCATCGAAACGCCAAATAACATGATATATGAGTAAGGATCGATTAGATACAGCAAAGGAACAACGCTAATACGTGTTGTTTCGTTTAAAACTATTTCCAGCTCCTGCTGCGTCCAAAAACTTTGTATCTCACATCAGACTTACTGGAGTCCATCGAAACGTCAAATAACATGTTAGATAAGTAAGGATCGTTTAGATACATCACAGGAACAACGCTAATACGTGTTGTTTCGTTCAAAACTATTTCCAGCTACTACTGCACCCGAGAACTTTGTATCTCTCATCAGAGTTACTGGAGTCCGTCCAAACGTCAAATAACATGATAGATGAGTAAGGATCGATTAGATACATCCCAGGAACAACGCTAATGCGTGTTGTTTCGTTTAAAACTATTTCTAGCTTCTGCTGCGTCCGAAAACGTCGTATCTCACATCAGAGCTACTGGAGTCCGTCCAAACGTCAAATAACATGATAGATGAGTAAGGATCGATTAGATACAGCACAGGAACAACGCTAATACGTGTTGTTTCGTTTAAAACTATTTCTAGCTTCTACTGCGTCCGAGAACTTTGAATCTCTCATCAGAGTTACTGGAGTCCGTCCAAACGTCAAATAACATGATAGATGAGTAAGGATCGATTAGATACATCCCAGGAACAACGCTAATGCGTGTTGTTTCGTTTAAAACTATTTCCAGCTTCTGCTGCGTCCGAAATCTTTGAATCTCTCATCAGAGTTACTGGAGTCCATCCAAACGTCAAATAACATGATAGATGAGTGAGGATCGATTAGATACATCACAGGAACAACGCTAATAAGTGTTGTTTCGTTTGAAACTATTTCCAGCTTCTGCTGCGTCCGAAAACGTCTTATCTCACATCAGAGTTACTGGAGTCCATCGAAACGCCAAATAACATGATAGATGAGTATGGATCGATTAGATACATCACAGGAAAAACGCTAATGCGTGTTGTTTCGTTTAAAACTATTTCCAGATTCTGCTGCGGCCGAAAACGTCCTATCTCACATCAGAGCTATTGGAGTCCATCGAAACGCCAAATAACATGATAGATGAGTAAGGATCGATTAGATACATCACAGGAACAACTCTAATGCGTGTTGTTTCGTTTAAAACTATTTCCAGCTTCTGCTGCGTCCGAAAACGTCGTATCTCACATCAGAGCTACTGGAGTCCATCCAAACGTCAAATAACATGTTAGATAAGTAAGGATCGTTTAGATACATCACAGGAACAACGCTAATACGTGTTGTTTCGTTCAAAACTATTTCCAGCTTCTACTGCGTCCGAGAACTTTGTATCTCTCATCAGAGTTACTGGAGTCCGTCCAAACGTCAAATAACATGATAGATGAGTAAGGATCGATTAGATACATCCCAGGAACAACGCTAATGCGTGTTGTTTCGTTTAAAACTATTTCCAGCTTCTGCTGCGTCCGAAAACGTCGTATCTCACATCAGAGCTACTGGAGTCCGTCCAAACGTCAAATAACATGATAGATGAGTAAGGATCGGTTAGATACAGCACAGGAACAACGCTAATACGTGTTGTTTCGTTTAAAACTATTTCTAGCTTCTACTGCGTCCGAGAACTTTGAGTCTCTCATCAGAGTTACTGGAGTCCGTCCAAACGTCAAATAACATGATAGATGAGTAAGGATCGATTAGATACATCACAGGAACAACGCTAATACGTGTTGTTTCTTTTAAAATTATTTCTAGCTTCAGCTGCGTCCGAGAACTTCGTATCTCACATCTAAGTTACTGGAGTCCATCGAAACGCCAAATAACATGATAGATGAGTAAGGATCGATTAGATACATCACAGGAACAACGCTAATGCGTGTTGTTTCCTTTAAAACTATTTCTAGCTTCTGCTGCGTCCGAAAACGTCGTATCTCACATCAGAGCTACTGGAGTCCGTCCAAACGTCAAATAACATGATAGATGAGTAAGGATCGATTAGATACAGCACAGGAACAACGCTAATACGTGTTGTTTCGTTTAAAACTATTTCTAGCTTCTACTGCGTCCGAGAACTTTGAATCTCTCATCAGAGTTACTGGAGTCCGTCCAAACGTCAAATAACATGATGGATGAGTAAGGATCGATTAGATACATCCCAGGAACAACGCTAATGCGTGTTGTTTCGTTTAAAACTATTTCCAGCTTCTGCTGCGTCCGAAATCTTTGTATCTATCATCAGAGTTACTGGAGTCCATCCAAACGTCAAGTAACATGATAGATGAGTGAGGATCGATTAGATACATCACAGGAACAACGCTAATAAGTGTTGTTTCGTTTGAAACTATTTCCAGCTTCTGCTGCGTCCGAAAACGTCGTATCTCACATCAGAGTTACTGGAGTCCATCGAAACGCCAAATAACGTGATAGATGAGTAAGGATCGATTAGATACATCACAGGAACAACGCTAATGCGTGTTGTTTCGTTTAAAACTATTTCCAGATTCTGCTGCGGCCGAAAACGTCCTATCTCACATCAGAGCTATTGGAGTCCATCGAAACGCCAAATAACATGATAGATGAGTAAGGATCGATTAGATACATCACAGGAACAACTCTAATGCGTGTTGTTTCGTTTAAAACTATTTCCAGCTTCTGCTGCGTCCGAAAACGTCGTATCTCACATCAGAGCTACTGGAGTCCATCGAAACGCCAAATAACATGATATATGAGTAAGGATCGATTAGATACAGCACAGGAACAACGCTAATACGTGTTGTTTCGTTTAAAACTATTTCCAGCTTCTGCTGCGTCCGAAAACGTCGTATCTCACATCAGAGCTACTGGAGTCCATCCAAACGTCAAATAACATGTTAGATAAGTAAGGATCGTTTAGATACATCACAGGAACAACGCTAATACGTGTTGTTTCGTTCAAAACTATTTCCAGCTTCTACTGCGTCCGAGAACTTTGAATCTCTCATCAGAGTTACTGGAGTCCGTCCAAACGTCAAATAACATGATAGATGAGTAAGGATCGATTAGATACATCACAGGAACAACGCTAATGCGTGTTGTTTCGTTTAAAACTATTTCCAGTTTCTGCTGCGTCCGAGAACTTCGTATCTCTCATCAAAGTTACTGGAGTCCATCGAAACGCCAAATAACATGATAGATGAGTAAGGATCGATTAGATACATCACAGGAACAACGCTAATGCGTGTTGTTTCGTTTAAAACTATTTCCAGCTTCTGCTGCGTAAGAGAACATCGTATTTCACGTCAGGGTTACTGGAGTCCATCGAAACGTCAAATAACATGATAGATAAGTAAGGATCGATTAGATGCAGCACAGGAACAACGCTAATACGTGTTGTTTCGTTCAAAACTATTTCTAGCTTCTGCTGCGTCCGATAACTTTGTATCTCACATCAGAGTTACTGGAGTCCGTCCAAACGTCAAATAACATGTTAGATAAGTAAGGATCGTTTAGATACATCACAATAACAACGCTAATGCGTGTTGTTTCGTTTAAAACTATTTCTAGCTTCAGCTCCGTCCGAGAACTTCGTATCTCACATCTAAGTTACTGGATTCCATCGAAACGCCAAATAACATGATAGATGAGTAAGGATCGATTAGATACATCACAGGAACAACGCTAATGCGTGTTGTTTCGTTTAAAACTGTTTCCAGCTTCTGCTGCGTCCGAGAACATCGTATCTCACGTCAGGGTTACTGGAGTCCATCCAAACGTCAAATAACATGATAGATGAGTAAGGATCGATTAGATACATCACAGGAACAACGCTAATGCGTGTTGTTTCGTTTATAACTATTTCCAGCTTCTGCTGCCTCAGAAAACGTCGTATCTCACATCAGAGCTACTGGAGTCCATCGAAACGCCAAATAACATGATAGATGAGTAAGGATCGATTAGATACATTACAGGAACAACGCTAATACGTGTTGTATCATTTAAAACTATTTCCAGCTTCAGCTGCGTCCGAGAACTTCGTATCTCACATCAAAGTTACTAGAGTCCATCGAAATGCCAAATAACATAATAGATGAGTAAGGATCGATTAGATACATCACAGGAACAACGCTAATGCGTGTTGCTTCGTTTAAAACTATTTCCAGCTTCTGCTGCGTCCGAAAACTTCGTATCTCACATCAAAGTTACTGGAGTCCATCGAAACGCCAAATAACATGATAGATAAGTAAGGATCGATTAGATGCAGCACAGGAACAACGCTAATACGTGTTGTTTCGTTTAAAACTATTTCCAGCTCCTGCTGCGTCCAAAAACTTTGTATCTCACATCAGACTTACTGGAGTCCATCCAAACGTTAAATAACATGTTAGATAAGTAAGGATCGTTTAGATACATCACAGGAACAACGCTAATACGTGTTGTTTCGTTCAAAACTATTTCCAGCTTCTACTGCGTCCGAGAACTTTGTATCTCACATCAGAGTTACTGGAGTCCGTCCAAACGTCTAATAACATGATAGATGAGTAAGGATCGTTTAGATACATCACAGGAACATCGCTAATACGTGTTGTTTCGTTTAAAACTATTTCCAGCTTCTGCTGCGTCCGAAAACGTCGTATCTCACATCAGAGTTACTGGAGTCCATCGAAACGTCAAATAACATGATAGAAAAGTAAGGATCGTTTAGATACATCACAGGAACAACGCTAATACGTGTTGTTTCGTTCAAAACTATTTCCAGCTTCTGCTGCGTCCGAAATCTTTGTATCTTACATCAGAGTTACTGTAGTCCATCCAAACGTCAAATAACATGTTAGATAAGTAAGGATCGTTTAGATACATCACAGGAACAACGCTAATAGGTGTTGTTTCGTTCAAAACTATTTCCAGCTTCTGCTGCGTCCGAAATCTTTGTATCTCTCATCAGAGTTACTGGAGTCCATCCAAACGTCAAATAACATGATAGATGAGTAAGGATCGATTAGATACATCACAGGAACAACGCTAATGCGTGTTATTTCGTTTAAAACTGTTTCCAGCTTCTGCTGCGTCCGAGAACATCGTATCTCACGTCAGGGTTACTGGAGTCCATCCAAACGTCAAATAACATGATAGATGAGTAAGGATCGATTAGATACATCACAGGAACAACGCTAATGCGTGTTGCTTCGTTTAAAACTATTTCCAGCTTCTGCTGCGTCCGAAAACTTCGTATCTCACATCAGAGCTACTGGAGTCCATCCAAACGTCAAATAACATGATAGATGAGTAAGGATCGATTAGATACATCACAGGAACAACGCTAATACGTGTTGTTTCGTTTAAAACTATTTCCAGCTCCTGCTGCGTCCAAATACTTTGTATCTCACGTCAGGGTTACTGGAGTCCATCCAAACGTCAAATAACATGTTAGATAAGTAAGGATCGTTTAGATACATCACAGGAACAACGCTAATACGTGTTGTTTCGTTCAAAACTATTTCCAGCTTCTACTGCGTCCGAGAACTTTGAATCTCTCATCAGAGTTACTGGATTCCATCGAAACGCCAAATAACATGATAGATGAGTAAGGATCGATTAGATACATCACAGGAACAACGCTAATGCGTGTTGTTTCGTTTAAAACTGTTTCCAGCTTCTGCTGCGTCCGAGAACATCGTATCTCACGTCAGGGTTACTGGAGTCCATCCAAACGTCAAATAACATGATAGATGAGTAAGGATCGATTAGATACATCACAGGAACAACGCTAATGCGTGTTGTTTCGTTTATAACTATTTCCAGCTTCTGCTGCCTCAGAAAACGTCGTATCTCACATCAGAGCTACTGGAGTCCATCGAAACGCCAAATAACATGATAGATGAGTAAGGATCGATTAGATACATTACAGGAACAACGCTAATACGTGTTGTATCATTTAAAACTATTTCCAGCTTCAGCTGCGTCCGAGAACTTCGTATCTCACATCAAAGTTACTAGAGTCCATCGAAATGCCAAATAACATAATAGATGAGTAAGGATCGATTAGATACATCACAGGAACAACGCTAATGCGTGTTGCTTCGTTTAAAACTATTTCCAGCTTCTGCTGCGTCCGAAAACTTCGTATCTCACATCAAAGTTACTGGAGTCCATCGAAACGCCAAATAACATGATAGATAAGTAAGGATCGATTAGATGCAGCACAGGAACAACGCTAATACGTGTTGTTTCGTTTAAAACTATTTCCAGCTCCTGCTGCGTCCAAAAACTTTGTATCTCACATCAGACTTACTGGAGTCCATCCAAACGTTAAATAACATGTTAGATAAGTAAGGATCGTTTAGATACATCACAGGAACAACGCTAATACGTGTTGTTTCGTTCAAAACTATTTCCAGCTTCTACTGCGTCCGAGAACTTTGTATCTCACATCAGAGTTACTGGAGTCCGTCCAAACGTCTAATAACATGATAGATGAGTAAGGATCGTTTAGATACATCACAGGAACATCGCTAATACGTGTTGTTTCGTTTAAAACTATTTCCAGCTTCTGCTGCGTCCGAAAACGTCGTATCTCACATCAGAGTTACTGGAGTCCATCGAAACGTCAAATAACATGATAGAAAAGTAAGGATCGTTTAGATACATCACAGGAACAACGCTAATACGTGTTGTTTCGTTCAAAACTATTTCCAGCTTCTGCTGCGTCCGAAATCTTTGTATCTTACATCAGAGTTACTGTAGTCCATCCAAACGTCAAATAACATGTTAGATAAGTAAGGATCGTTTAGATACATCACAGGAACAACGCTAATAGGTGTTGTTTCGTTCAAAACTATTTCCAGCTTCTGCTGCGTCCGAAATCTTTGTATCTCTCATCAGAGTTACTGGAGTCCATCCAAACGTCAAATAACATGATAGATGAGTAAGGATCGATTAGATACATCACAGGAACAACGCTAATGCGTGTTATTTCGTTTAAAACTGTTTCCAGCTTCTGCTGCGTCCGAGAACATCGTATCTCACGTCAGGGTTACTGGAGTCCATCCAAACGTCAAATAACATGATAGATGAGTAAGGATCGATTAGATACATCACAGGAACAACGCTAATGCGTGTTGCTTCGTTTAAAACTATTTCCAGCTTCTGCTGCGTCCGAAAACTTCGTATCTCACATCAGAGCTACTGGAGTCCATCCAAACGTCAAATAACATGATAGATGAGTAAGGATCGATTAGATACATCACAGGAACAACGCTAATACGTGTTGTTTCGTTTAAAACTATTTCCAGCTCCTGCTGCGTCCAAATACTTTGTATCTCACGTCAGGGTTACTGGAGTCCATCCAAACGTCAAATAACATGTTAGATAAGTAAGGATCGTTTAGATACATCACAGGAACAACGCTAATACGTGTTGTTTCGTTCAAAACTATTTCCAGCTTCTACTGCGTCCGAGAACTTTGAATCTCTCATCAGAGTTACTGGAGTCCGTCCAAACGTCAAATAACATGATAGATGAGTAAGGATCGATTAGATACATCACAGGAACAACGCTAATGCGTGTTATTTCGTTTAAAACTGTTTCCAGCTTCTGCTGCGTCCGAGAACATCGTATCTCACGTCAGGGTTACTGGAGTCCATCCAAACGTCAAATAACATGTTAGATAAGTAAGGATCGTTTAGATACATCACAGGAACAACGCTAATGCGTGTTGTTTCTTTTAAAACTATTTCCAGCTTCTGCTGCGTCCGAAAATTTCGTTTCTCACATTAGAGTTACTGGAGTCCATCGAAACGTCAAATAACATGATAGATGTGTAAGGATCGATTAGATACATCACAGGAACAACGCTAATACGTGTTGTTTCATTTAAAACTATTTCCAGCTTCAGCTGCGTCCGAGAACTTCGTATCTCACACAAAGTTACTGGAGTCCATCGAAACGCCAAATAACATGATAGATGAGTAAGGATCGATTAGATACATCACAGGAACAACGCTAATGCGTGTTGTTTCGTTTAAAACTATTTCCAGCTTCTGCTGCGTCCGAAAACGTCGTATCTCACATCAGAGCTACTGGAGTCCATCGAAACTCCAAATAACATGATATATGAGTACGGATCGATTAGATACAGCACAGGAACAACGCTAATCCGTGTTGTTTCGTTTAAAACTATTTCCAGCTCCTGCTGCGTCCCAAAACTTTGTATCTCACATCAGACTTACTGGAGTCCATCCAAACGTCAAATAACATGTTAGATAAGTAAGGATCGTTTAGATACATCACAGGAACAACGCTAATACGTGTTGTTTCGTTCAAAACTATTTCCAGCTTCTGCTGCGTCCGAAATCTTTGTATCTCTCATCAGAGTTACTGGAGTCCATCCAAACGTCAAATAACATGATAGATGAGTAAGGATCGATTAGATACATCACAGGAACAACGCTAATTCGTGTTGTTTCGTTTAAAACTATTTCCAGCTTCTGCTGCGTCCGAAAACGTCGTATCTCACATCAGAGTTACTGGAGTCCATCGAAACGTCAAATAACATGATAGATAAGTAAGGATCGATTAGATACAGCACAGGAACAACGCTAATACGTGTTGTTTCGTTCAAAACTATTTCCAGCTTCTGCTGCGTCCGATAACATTGTATCTCACATCAGAGTTACTGGAGTCCGTCCAAACGTCAAATAACATGATAGATGAGTAAGGATCGATTAGATACATCACAGGAACAACGCTAATATGTGTTGTTTCGTTTAAAATTATTTCCAGCTGCTGCTGCGTCCGAAAACGTCGTATATCACATCAGAGTTACTGGAGTCCATCGAAATGTCAAATAACATGATAGAAAAGTAAGGATCGATTAGATACTACACAGGAACAACGCTAATGCGTGTTGTTTCGTTTAAAACTATTTCCAGTTTCTGCTGCGTCCGAAAACGTCGTATCTCACATCAGACTTACTGGAGTCCATCCAAACGTCAAATAACATGATAGATAAGTAAGGATCGATTAGATACAGCACAGGAACAACGCTAATACGTGTTGTTTCGTTCAAAACTATTTCCAGCTTCTGCTGCGTCCGATAACTTTGTATCTCACATCATAGTTACTGGAGTCCATCGAAACGTCAAATAACATAGTAAATAAGTAAGGATCGATTAGATACATCACAGGAACAACGCTAATATGTGTTGTTTCGTTTAAAACTATTTCCAGCTTCTGCTGCGTCCGAAAATTTCGTATCTCACATTAGAGTTACTGGAGTCCATCCAAACGTCAAATAACATGATAGATGAGTAAGGATCGATTAGATACATCCCAGGAACAACGCTAATACGTGTTGTTTCGTTTAAAACTGTTTCCAGCTTCTGCTGCGTCCGAAAACGTCGTATCTCACATCAGAGTTACTGGAGTCCGTCCAAAAGTCAAATAACATGTTAGATAAGTAAGTATCGTTTAGATACATCACAGGAACAACGCTAATACGTGTTGTTTCGTTCAAAACTATTTCCAGCTTCTGCTGCGTCCGATAACTTTGTATCTCACATCAGAGTCACTGGAGTCCGTCCAAACGTCAAATAACATGATAGATGAGTAAGGATCGATTAGATACATCACAGGAATAACGCTAATGCGTGTTGTTTCGTTTAAAACTATTTCCAGCTCCTGCTGCGTCCAAAAACTTTGTATCTCACATCAGACTTACTGGAGTCCATCCAAACGTCAAATAACATGTTAGATAAGTAAGGATCGTTTAGATACATCACAGGAACAACGCTAATACGTGTTGTTTCGCTCAACACTATTTCCAGCTTCTGCTGCGTCCGATAACTTTGTATCTCACATCAGAGTTACTGGAGTCCGTCCAAACGTCAAATAACATGATAGATGAGTAAGGATCGATTAGATACATCACAGGAATAACGCTAATGCGTGTTGTTTCGTTTAAAACTATTTCCATCTTCTGCTGCGTCCGAAAATTTCGTATCTCACATTAGAGTTACTGGAGTCCATCGAAATGTCAAATAACATGATAGATAAGTAAGGATCGATTAGATACTACACAGGAACAACGCTAATGCGTGTTGTTTCGTTTAAAACTATTTCCAGTTTCTGCTGCGTCCGAAAACGTCGTATCTCACATCAGAGTTCCTGGAGTCCATCGAAACGTCAAATAACATGATAGATAAATAAGGGTCGATTAGATACAGCACAGGAACAAAGCTAATACGTGTTGTTTCGTTTAAAACTATTTCCAGCTCCTGCTGCGTCCCAAAACTTTGTATCTCACATCAGACTTACTGGAGTCCATCCAAACGTAAAATAACATGATAGATGAGTAAGGATCGATTAGATATATCACAGGAACAACGCTAATACGTGGTGTTTCGTTTAAAACTATTTCCAGCTTCTGCTGCGTCCGAAAATTTCGTATCTCACATTAGAGTTACTGGAGTCCATCCAAACGTCAAATAACATGATAGATGAGTAAGGATCGATTAGATACATCCCAGGAACAACGCTAATACGTGTTGTTTCGTTTAAAACTGTTTCCAGCTTCTGCTGCGTCCGAAAACGTCGTATCTCACATCAAAGTTACTGGAGTCCATCTAAACGCCAAATAACATGATAGATGAGTAAGGATCAATTAGATACAGCACAGGAACAACGCTAATATGTGTTGTTTCGTTTAAAACTATTTCCAGCTCCTGCTGCGTCCAAAAACTTTGTATCACACATCAGACTTACTGGAGTCCATCCAAACGTTAAATAACATGTTAGATAAGTAAGGATCGTTTAGATACATCACAGGAACAACGCTAATACGTGTTGTTTCGTTCAAAACTATTTCCAGCTTCTACTGCGTCCGAGAAATTTGAATCTCTCATCAGAGTTACTGGAGTCCGTCCAAACGTCAAATAACATGATAGATGAGTAAGGATCGATTAGATACATCACAGGAACAACGCTAATACGTGTTGTTTCGTTTAAAACTATTTCCAGCTCCTGCTGCGTCCCAAAACTTTGTATCTCACATCAGATTTACTGGAGTCCATCCAAACGTCAAATAACATGTTAGATAAGTAAGGATCGTTTAGATACATCACAGGAACAACGCTAATAGGTGTTGTTTCGTTCAAAACTATTTCCAGCTTCTGCTGCGTCCGATATCTTTGTATCTCACATCAGAGTTCCTAGAGTACATCCAAACGTCAAATAACATGATAGATGAGTAAGGATCGATTAGATACATCACAGGAACAACGCTAATGCGTGTTGTTTCGGTCAAAACTATTTCCAGCTTCTACTGCGTCCGAGAACTTTGTATCTCTCATCAGAGTTACTGGAGTCCGTCCAAACGTCAAATAACATGATAGATGAGTAAGGATCGTTTAGATACATCACAGGAACATCGCTAATGCGTGTTGTTTCGTTTAAAACTATTTCCAGCTTCTGATGCGTCCGAAAACTTCGTATCTCACATCAGAGTTACTGGAGTCCATCGAAAAGCCAAATAACATGATAGATAAGTAAGGATCGTTTAGATACATCACAGGAACAACGCTAATTCGTGTTGTTTCGTTTAAAACTATTTCCAGCTCCTGCTGCGTCCAAAAACTTTGTATCTCACATCAGACTTACTGGAGTCCATCCAAACGTCAAATAACATGTTAGATAAGTAAGGATCGATTAGATACATCACAGGAACAACGCTAATGCGTGTTGTTTCGTTTAAAACTATTTCCAGCTTCTGCTGCGTCCGAAAACGTCGTATCTCACATCAGAGCTACTGGAGTCCATCGAAACGCCAAATAACATGATAGATGAGTAAGGATCGATTAGATACATCACAGGAACAACGCTAATACGTGTTGTTTCATTTAAAATTATTTCCAGCTTCAGCTGCGTCCGAGAACTTCGTATCTCACATCAAAGTTACTGGAGTCTATCGAAACGCCAAATAACATTATAGATGAGTAAGGATCGATTAGATACATCACAGGAACAACGCTAATACGTGTTGTTTCGTTCAAAACTATTTCCAGCTTCTGCTGCGTCCAAAAACATTGTATCTCACATCAGAGTTACTGAAGTCCATCCAAACGTAAAATAACATGATAGATGAGTAAGGATCGATTAGATACATCACAGGAACATCGCTAATAGGTGTTGTTTCGTTCAAAACTATTTCCAGCTTCTGCTGCGTCCGAAATCTTTGTATCTCTCATCAGAGATACTGGAGTCCATCCAAACGTAAAATAACATGATAGATGAGTAAGGATCGATTAGATACATCACAGGAACATCGCTAATAGGTGTTGTTTCGTTTAAAACTATTTCCAGCTTCTGCTGCGTCCGAAAATTTCGTATCTCACATTAGAGTTACTGGAGTCCATCCAAACGTCAAATAACATGATAGATAAGTAAGGATCGATTAGATACAGCACAGGAACAACGCTAATACGTGTTGTTTCGTTTAAAACTATTTCCAGCTTCAGCTGCGTCCGAGAACTTCGTATCTCACATCAAAGTTACTGGAGTCCATCGAAACGCCAAATAGCATGATAGATGAGTAAGGATCGATTAGATACATCACAGGAACAACGCTAATGCGTGTTGTTTCGTTTAAAACTATTTCCAGCTTCTGCTGCGTCCGAAAACGTCGTATCTCACATCAGAGCTACTGGAGTCCATCGAAACGCCAAATAACATGATATATGAGTTAGGATCGATTAGATACAGCACAGGAACAACGCTAATACGTGTTGTTTCGTTTAAAACTATTTCCAGCTCCTGCTGCGTCCAAAAACTTTGTATCTCACATCAGACTTACTGGAGTCCATCCAAACGTCAAATAACATGTTAGATAAGTAAGGATCGTTTAGATACATCACAGGAACAACGCTAATAGGTGTTGTTTCGTTCAAAACTATTTCCAGCTTCTGCTGCGTCCGAAATCTTTATATCTCTCATCAGAGTCACTGGAGTCCATCCAAACGTCAAATAACATGATAGATGAGTAAGGATCGATTAGATACATCACAGGAACAACGCTAATACGTGTTGTTTCGTTTAAAACTATTTCCAGCTCCTGCTGCGTCCCAAAACTTTGTATCTCACATCAGACTTACTGGAGTCCATCCAAACGTCAAATAACATGTTAGATAAGTAAGGATCGTTTAGATACATCACAGGAACAACGCTAATAGGTGTTGTTTCGTTCAAAACTATTTCCAGCTTCTGCTGCGTCCGATATCTTTGTATCTCACATCAGAGTTCCTACAGTACATCCAAACGTCAAATAACATGATAGATGAGTAAGGATCGATTAGATACATCACAGGAACAACGCTAATGCGTGTTGTTTCGGTCAAAACTATTTCCAGCTTCTACTGCGTCCGAGAACTTTGTATCTCTCATCATAGTTACTGGAGTCCGTCCAAACGTCAAATAACATGATAGATGAGTAAGGATCGATTAGGTACGTTACACAGGAACAACGCTAATACGTGTTGTTTCATTTAAAACTATTTCCAGCTTCAGCTGCGTCCGAGAACTTCGTATCTCACATCAGAGTTACTGGAGTCCATCGAAACGCCAAATAACATGATAAATGAGTAAGGATCGATTAGATACATCACAGGAACAACGCTAATGCGTGTTGTTTCGTTTAAAACTATTTCCAGCTCCTGCTGCGTCCGAGAACTTTGTATCTCACATCAGAGTTACTGGAGTCCGTCCAAACGTCAAATAACATGATAGATGAGTAAGGATCGATTAGATACATCACAGGAACAACGCTAATACGTGTTGTTTCGTTTAAAACTATTTCTAGATTCAGCTGCGTCCGAGAACTTTGTATCTCTCATCAGAGTTACTGGAGTCCGTCCAAACGTCAAATAACATGATAGATGAGTAAGGATCGTTTAGATACATCACAGGAACATCGCTAATGCGTGTTGTTTCGTTTAAAACTATTTCCAGCTTCTGATGCGTCCGAAAACTTCGTATCTCACATCAGAGTTACTGGAGTCCATCGAAAAGCCAAATAACATGATAGATGAGTAAGGATCGATTAGATACTACACAGGAACAACGCTAATGCGTGTTGTTTCGTTCAAAACTATTTCCAGTTTCTGCTGCGTCCGAAATCTTTGTATCTCTCATCAGAGTTACTGGAGTCCATCCAAACGTCAAATAATATGATAGATGAGTAAGGATCGATTAGATACATCACAGGAACAACGCTAATACGTGTTGTTTCGTTTAAAACTATTTCCAGCTCCTGCTGCGTCCCAAAACTTTGTATCTCACATCAGACTTACTGGAGTCCATCCAAACGTCAAATAACATGTTAGATAAGTAAGGATCGTTTAGATACATCACAGGAACAACGCTAATAGGTGTTGTTTCGTTCAAAACTATTTCCAGCTTCTACTGCGTCCGGGAACTTTGTATCTCTCATCAGAGTTACTGGAGTCCGTCCAAACGTCAAATAACATGATAGATGAGAAAGGATCGATTAGATACATCACAGGAACAACGCTAATACGTGTTGTTTCGTTTAAAACTATTTCCAGCTCCTGCTGCGTCCCAAAACTTTGTATCTCACATCAGACTTACTGGAGTCCATCCAAACGTCAAATAACATGTTAGATAAGTAAGGATCGTTTAGATACATCACAGGAACAACGCTAATAGGTGTTGTTTCGTTCAAACCTATTTCCAGCTTCTGCTGCGTCCGAAATCTTTGTATCTCTCATCAGAGTTACTGGAGTCCATCCAATCGTCAAATAACATGATAGATGAGTAAGGATCGATTAGATACATCACAGGAACAACGCTAATACGTGTTGTTTCGTTTAAAACTATTTCCAGCTTCTGCTGCGTCCAAAAACTTTGTATCTCACATCAGACTTACTGGAGTCCATCCAAACGTTAAATAACATGTTAGATAAGTAAGGATCGTTTAGATACATCACAGGAACAACGCTAATACGTGTTGTTTCGTTCAAAATTATTTCCAGCTTCTGCTGCGTACGAGAACTTTGTATCTCACATCAGAGTTACTGGAGTCCGTCCAAACGTCAAATAACATGATAGATGAGTAAGGATCGTTTAGGTACATCACAGGAACATCGCTAATACGTGTTGTTTCGTTTAAAACTATTTCCAGATTCTGCTGCGTCCGAAAACGTCGTATCTCACATCAGAGTTACTGGAGTCCATCGAAACGTCAAATAACATGATATATAAGTAAGGATCGATTAGATACAGCACAGGAACAACGCTAATACGTGTTGTTTCGTTTAAAACTATTTCCAGCTCCTGCTGCGTCCAAAAACTTTGTATCTCACATCAGACTTACTGGAGTCCATCCAAACGTCAAATAACATGTTAGATAAGTAAGGATCGTTTAGATACATCACAGGAACAACGCTAATACGTGTTGTTTCGTTCAAAACTATTTCCAGCTTCTGCTGCGTCCGAGAACTTCGTATCTCACATCAAAGTTACTGGAGTCTATCGAAACGCCAAATAACATTATAGATGAGTAAGGATCGATTAGATACATCACACGAACAACGCTAACACGTGTTGTTTCGTTCAAAACTATTTCCAGCTTCTGCTGCGTCCAAAAACATTGTATCTCACATCAGAGTTACTGAAGTCCATCCAAACGTAAAATAACATGATAGATGAGTAAGGATCGATTAGATACATCACAGGAACATCGCTAATAGGTGTTGTTTCGTTCAAAACTATTTCCAGCTTCTGCTGCGTCCGAAATCTTTGTATCTCTCATCAGAGATACTGGAGTCCATCCAAACGTAAAATAACATGATAGATGAGTAAGGATCGATTAGATACATCACAGGAACATCGCTAATAGGTGTTGTTTCGTTTAAAACTATTTCCAGCTTCTGCTGCGTCCGAAAATTTCGTATCTCACATTAGAGTTACTGGAGTCCATCCAAACGTCAAATAACATGATAGATAAGTAAGGATCGATTAGATACAGCACAGGAACAACGCTAATACGTGTTGTTTCGTTTAAAACTATTTCCAGCTTCAGCTGCGTCCGAGAACTTCGTATCTCACATCAAAGTTACTGGAGTCCATCGAAACGCCAAATAGCATGATAGATGAGTAAGGATCGATTAGATACATCACAGGAACAACGCTAATGCGTGTTGTTTCGTTTAAAACTATTTCCAGCTTCTGCTGCGTCCGAAAACGTCATATCTCACATCAGAGCTACTGGAGTCCATCGAAACGCCAAATAACATGATATATGAGTTAGGATCGATTAGATACAGCACAGGAACAACGCTAATACGTGTTGTTTCGTTTAAAACTATTTCCAGCTCCTGCTGCGTCCAAAAACTTTGTATCTCACATCAGACTTACTGGAGTCCATCCAAACGTCAAATAACATGTTAGATAAGTAAGGATCGTTTAGATACATCACAGGAACAACGCTAATAGGTGTTGTTTCGTTCAAAACTATTTCCAGCTTCTGCTGCGTCCGAAATCTTTATATCTCTCATCAGAGTCACTGGAGTCCATCCAAACGTCAAATAACATGATAGATGAGTAAGGATCGATTAGATACATCACAGGAACAACGCTAATACGTGTTGTTTCGTTTAAAACTATTTCCAGCTCCTGCTGCGTCCCAAAACTTTGTATCTCACATCAGACTTACTGGAGTCCATCCAAACGTCAAATAACATGTTAGATAAGTAAGGATCGTTTAGATACATCACAGGAACAACGCTAATAGGTGTTGTTTCGTTCAAAACTATTTCCAGCTTCTGCTGCGTCCGATATCTTTGTATCTCACATCAGAGTTCCTACAGTACATCCAAACGTCAAATAACATGATAGATGAGTAAGGATCGATTAGATACATCACAGGAACAACGCTAATGCGTGTTGTTTCGGTCAAAACTATTTCCAGCTTCTACTGCGTCCGAGAACTTTGTATCTCTCATCAGAGTTACTGGAGTCCGTCCAAACGTCAAATAACATGATAGATGAGTAAGGATCGTTTAGATACATCACAGGAACATCGCTAATGCGTGTTGTTTCGTTTAAAACTATTTCCAGCTTCTGATGCGTCCGAAAACTTCGTATCTCACATCAGAGTTACTGAAGTCCATCGAAAAGCCAAATAACATGATAGATGAGTAAGGATCGATTAGATACTACACAGGAACAACGCTAATGCGTGTTGTTTCGTTCAAAACTATTTCCAGTTTCTGCTGCGTCCGAAATCTTTGTATCTCTCATCAGAGTTACTGGAGTCCATCCAAACGTCAAATAATATGATAGATGAGTAAGGATCGATTAGATACATCACAGGAACAACGCTAATACGTGTTGTTTCGTTTAAAACTATTTCCAGCTCCTGCTGCGTCCCAAAACTTTGTATCTCACATCAGACTTACTGGAGTCCATCCAAACGTCAAATAACATGTTAGATAAGTAAGGATCGTTTAGATACATCACAGGAACAACGCTAATAGGTGTTGTTTCGTTCAAAACTATTTCCAGCTTCTACTGCGTCCGGGAACTTTGTATCTCTCATCAGAGTTACTGGAGTCCGTCCAAACGTCAAATAACATGATAGATGAGAAAGGATCGATTAGATACATCACAGGAACAACGCTAATACGTGTTGTTTCGTTTAAAACTATTTCCAGCTCCTGCTGCGTCCCAAAACTTTGTATCTCACATCAGACTTACTGGAGTCCATCCAAACGTCAAATAACATGTTAGATAAGTAAGGATCGTTTAGATACATCACAGGAACAACGCTAATACGTGTTGTTTCGTTTAAAACTATTTCCAGCTTCTGCTGCGTCCGAAAACGTCGTATCTCACATCAGAGTTACTGGAGTCCATCGAAACGTCAAATAACATGATAGATAAGTAAGGATCGATTAGATACAGCACAGGAACAACGCTAATATGTGTTGTTTCGTTTAAAACTATTTCCAGCTCCTGCTGCGTCCAAAAACTTTGTATCTCACATCACACTTACTGGAGCCCATCCAAACGTTAAATAACATGTTAGATAAGTAAGGATCGTTTAGATACATCACAGGAACAACGGTAACACGTGTCGTTACGTTCAAAATTATTTCCAGCTTCTGCTGCGTCCGAGAACTTTGTATCTCACATCAGAGTTACTGGAGTCCGTCCAAACGTCAAATAACATGATAGATGAGTAAGTATCGTTTAGATACATCACAGGAACATCGCTAATGCGTGTTGTTTCTTTTAAAACTATTTCCAGCTTCTGCTGCGTCCGAGAACATCGTATCTCACGTCAGGGTTACTGGAGTCCATCCAAACGTCAAATAACATGATAGATAAGTAAGGATCGATTAGATACATCACAGGAACAACGCTAATGCGTGTTGTTTCTTTTAAAACTATTTCCAGTTTCTGCTGCGTCCGAAAACGTCGTATCTCACATCAGAGCTACTGGAGTCCATCGAAACACCAAATAACATGATATATGAGTAAGGATCGATTAGATACAGCACAGGAACAACGCTAATGCGTGTTGTTTCGTTTAAAACTATTTCCAGCTTCTGCTGCGTCCGAAAACGTCGTATCTCACATCAGAGCTACTGGAGTCCATCGAAACGCCAAGTAACATGATATATGAGTAAGGATCGATTAGATACAGCACAGGAACAACGCTAATACGTGTTGTTTCGTTTGAAACTATTTCCAGCTCCTGCTGCGTCCAAAAACTTTGTATCTCACATCAGACTTACTGGAGTCCATCCAAACGTCAAATAACATGTTAGATAAGTAAGGATCGTTTAGATACATCACAAGAACAACGCTAATACGTGTTATTTCGTTCAAATCTATTTCCAGCTTCTACTGCGTCCGAGAACTTTGAATCTCTCATCAGAGTTACTGGAGTCCGTCCAAACGTCAAATAACATGATAGATGAGTAAGGATCGATTAGATACATCACAGGAACAACGCTAATACGTGTTGTTTCGTTTAAAACTATTTCCAGCTCCTGCTGCGTCCCAAAACTTTGTATCTCACATCAGACTTACTGGAGTCCATCCAAACGTCAAATAACATGTTAGATAAGTAAGGATCGTTTAGATACATCACAGGAACAACGCTAATAGGTGTTGTTTCGTTCAAACCTATTTCCAGCTTCTGCTGCGTCCGAAATCTTTGTATCTCTCATCAGAGTTACTGGAGTCCATCCAGTCGTCAAATAACATGATAGATGAGTAAAGATCGATTAGATACATCACAGGAACAACGCTAATACGTGTTGTTTCGTTTAAAACTATTTCCAGCTTCTGCTGCGTCCAAAAACTTTGTATCTCACATCAGACTTACTGGAGTCCATCCAAACGTTAAATAACATGTTAGATAAGTAAGGATCGTTTAGATACATCACAGGAACAACGCTAATACGTGTTGTTTCGTTCAAAATTATTTCCAGCTTCTGCTGCGTACGAGAACTTTGTATCTCACATCAGAGTTACTGGAGTCCGTCCAAACGTCAAATAACATGATAGATGAGTAAGGATCGTTTAGGTACATCACAGGAACATCGCTAATACGTGTTGTTTCGTTTAAAACTATTTCCAGATTCTGCTGCGTCCGAAAACGTCGTATCTCACATCAGAGTTACTGGAGTCCATCGAAACGTCAAATAACATGATATATAAGTAAGGATCGATTAGATACAGCACAGGAACAACGCTAATACGTGTTGTTTCGTTTAAAACTATTTCCAGCTCCTGCTGCGTCCAAAAACTTTGTATCTCACATCAGACTTACTGGAGTCCATCCAAACGTCAAATAACATGTTAGATAAGTAAGGATCGTTTAGATACATCACAGGAACAACGCTAATACGTGTTGTTTCGTTCAAAACTATTTCCAGCTTCTGCTGCGTCCGAGAACTTTGTATCTCACATCAGAGTTACTGGAGTCCGTCCAAACGTCAAATAACATGATAGATGAGTAAGGATCGTTTAGATACATCACAGGAACATCGCTAATGCGTGTTGTTTCGTTTAAAACTATTTCCAGCTTCTGCTGCGTCCGAAAACTTCGTAGCTCACATCAGAGTTACTGGAGTCCATCGAAACGTCAAATAACATGATAGATAAGTAAGGATCGATTAGATACAGCACAGGAACAACGCTAATACCTGTTGTTTCGTTTGAAACTATTTCCAGCTTCAGCTGCGTCCGAGAACTTCGTATCTCACATCAAAGTTACTGGAGTCCATCGAAACGCCAAATAACATGATAAATGAGTAAGGATCGATTAGATACATCACAGGAACAACGCTAATGCGTGTTGTTTCGTTTAAAACTATTTCCAGCTCCTGCTGCGTCCGAGAACTTTGTATCTCACATCAGAGTTACTGGAGTCTGTCCAAACGTCAAATAACATGATAGAAGAGTAAGGATCGTTTAGATACATCACAGGAACAACGCTAATACGTGTTGTTTCGTTTAAAACTATTTCCAGCTCCTGCTGCGTCCAAAAACTTTGTATCTCACATCAGACTTACTGGAGTCCATCCAAACGTCAAATAACATGTTAGATAAGTAAGGATCGTTTAGATACATCACAGGAACAACGCTAATAGGTGTTGTTTCGTTCAAAACTATTTCCAGCTTCTGCTGCGTCCGAAATCTTTATATCTCTCATCAGAGTCACTGGAGTCCATCCAAACGTCAAATAACATGATAGATGAGTAAGGATCGATTAGATACATCACAGGAACAACGCTAATACGTGTTGTTTCGTTTAAAACTATTTCCAGCTCCTGCTGCGTCCCAAAACTTTGTATCTCACATCAGACTTACTGGAGTCCATCCAAACGTCAAATAACATGTTAGATAAGTAAGGATCGTTTAGATACATCACAGGAACAACGCTAATAGGTGTTGTTTCGTTCAAAACTATTTCCAGCTTCTGCTGCGTCCGATATCTTTGTATCTCACATCAGAGTTCCTAGAGTACATCCAAACGTCAAATAACATGATAGATGAGTAAGGATCGATTAGATACATCACAGGAACAACGCTAATGCGTGTTGTTTCGGTCAAAACTATTTCCAGCTTCTACTGCGTCCGAGAACTTTGTATCTCTCATCAGAGTTACTGGAGTCCGTCCAAACGTCAAATAACATGATAGATGAGTAAGGATCGTTTAGATACATCACAGGAACATCGCTAATGCGTGTTGTTTCGTTTAAAACTATTTCCAGCTTCTGATGCGTCCGAAAACTTCGTATCTCACATCAGAGTTACTGGAGTCCATCGAAAAGCCAAATAACATGATAGATGAGTAAGGATCGATTAGATACTACACAGGAACAACGCTAATGCGTGTTGTTTCGTTCAAAACTATTTCCAGTTTCTGCTGCGTCCGAAATCTTTGTATCTCTCATCAGAGATACTGGAGTCCATCCAAACGTCAAATAATATGATAGATGAGTAAGGATCGATTAGATACATCACAGGAACAACGCTAATACGTTTTGTTTCGTTTAAAACTATTTCCAGCTCCTGCTGCGTCCCAAAACTTTGTATCTCACATCAGACTTACTGGAGTCCATCCAAACGTCAAATAACATGTTAGATAAGTAAGGATCGTTTAGATACATCACAGGAACAACGCTAATAGGTGTTGTTTCGTTCAAAACTATTTCCAGCTTCTACTGCGTCCGAGAACTTTGTATCTCTCATCAGAGTTACTGGAGTCCGTCCAAACGTCAAATAACATGATAGATGAGAAAGGATCGATTAGATACATCACAGGAACAACGCTAATACGTGTTGTTTCGTTTAAAACTATTTCCAGCTCCTGCTGCGTCCCAAAACTTTGTATCTCACATCAGACTTACTGGAGTCCATCCAAACGTCAAATAACATGTTAGATAAGTAAGGATCGTTTAGATACATCACAGGAACAACGCTAATACGTGTTGTTTCGTTTAAAACTATTTCCAGCTTCTGCTGCGTCCGAAAACGTCGTATCTCACATCAGAGTTACTGGAGTCCATCGAAACGTCAAATAACATGATAGATAAGTAAGGATCGATTAGATACAGCACAGGAACAACGCTAATATGTGTTGTTTCGTTTAAAACTATTTCCAGCTCCTGCTGCGTCCAAAAACTTTGTATCTCACATCAGACTTACTGGAGTCCATCCAAACGTTAAATAACATGTTAGATAAGTAAGGATCGTTTAGATACATCACAGGAACAACGGTAACACGTGTTGTTACGTTCAAAATTATTTCCAGCTTCTGCTGCGTCCGAGAACTTTGTATCTCACATCAGAGTTACTGGAGTCCGTCCAAACGTCAAATAACATGATAGATGAGTAAGTATCGTTTAGATACATCACAGGAACATCGCTAATGCGTGTTGTTTCTTTTAAAACTATTTCCAGCTTCTGCTGCGTCCGAGAACATCGTATCTCACGTCAGGGTTACTGGAGTCCATCCAAACGTCAAATAACATGATAGATAAGTAAGGATCGATTAGATACATCACAGGAACAACGCTAATGCGTGTTGTTTCGTTTAAAACTATTTCCAGCTTCTGCTGCGTCCGAAAACGTCGTATCTCACATCAGAGCTACTGGAGTCCATCGAAACGCCAAGTAACATGATATATGAGTAAGGATCGATTAGATACAGCACAGGAACAACGCTAATACGTGTTGTTTCGTTTGAAACTATTTCCAGCTCCTGCTGCGTCCAGAAACTTTGTATCTCACATCAGACTTACTGGAGTCCATCCAAACGTCAAATAACATGTTAGATAAGTAAGGATCGTTTAGATACATCACAAGAACAACGCTAATACGTGTTATTTCGTTCAAAACTATTTCCAGCTTCTACTGCGTCCGAGAACTTTGAATCTCTCATCAGAGTTACTGGAGTCCGTCCAAACGTCAAATAACATGATAGATGAGTAAGGATCGATTAGATACATCACAGGAACAACGCTAATACGTGTTGTTTCGTTTAAAACTATTTCCAGCTCCTGCTGCGTCCCAAAACTTTGTATCTCACATCAGACTTACTGGAGTCCATCCAAACGTCAAATAACATGTTAGATAAGTAAGGATCGTTTAGATACATCACAGGAACAACGCTAATAGGTGTTGTTTCGTTCAAACCTATTTCCAGCTTCTGCTGCGTCCGAAATCTTTGTATCTCTCATCAGAGTTAGTGGAGTCCATCCAATCGTCAAATAACATGATAGATGAGTAAGGATCGATTAGATACATCACAGGAACAACGCTAATACGTGTTGTTTCGTTTAAAACTATTTCCAGCTTCTGCTGCGTCCAAAAACTTTGTATCTCACATCAGACTTACTGGAGTCCATCCAAACGTTAAATAACATGTTAGATAAGTAAGGATCGTTTAGATACATCACAGGAACAACGCTAATACGTGTTGTTTCGTTCAAAATTATTTCCAGCTTCTGCTGCGTACGAGAACTTTGTATCTCACATCAGAGTTACTGGAGTCCGTCCAAACGTCAAATAACATGATAGATGAGTAAGGATCGTTTAGGTACATCACAGGAACATCGCTAATACGTGTTGTTTCGTTTAAAACTATTTCCAGATTCTGCTGCGTCCGAAAACGTCGTATCTCACATCAGAGTTACTGGAGTCCATCGAAACGTCAAATAACATGATAGATAAGTAAGGATCGATTAGATACAGCACAGGAACAACGCTAATACGTGTTGTTTCGTTTAAAACTATTTCCAGCTCCTGCTGCGTCCAAAAACTTTGTATCTCACATCAGACTTACTGGAGTCCATCCAAACGTCAAATAACATGTTAGATAAGTAAGGATCGTTTAGATACATCACAGGAACAACGCTAATACGTGTTGTTTCGTTCAAAACTATTTCCAGCTTCTGCTGCGTCCGAGAACTTTGTATCTCACATCAGAGTTACTGGAGTCCGTCCAAACGTCAAATAACATGATAGATGAGTAAGGATCGTTTAGATACATCACAGGAACATCGCTAATGCGTGTTGTTTCGTTTAAAACTATTTCCAGCTTCTGCTGCGTCCGAAAACTTCGTAGCTCACATCAGAGTTACTGGAGTCCATCGAAACGTCAAATAACATGATAGATAAGTAAGGATCGATTAGATACAGCACAGGAACAACGCTAATACCTGTTGTTTCGTTTGAAACTATTTCCAGCTTCTGCTGCGTCCGAGAACTTTGTATCTCACATCAGAGTTACTGGAGTCTGTCCAAACGTCAAATAACATGATAGAAGAGTAAGGATCGTTTAGATACATCACAGGAACAACGCTAATACGTGTTGTTTCGTTTAAAACTATTTCCAGCTCCTGCTGCGTCCAAAAACTTTGTATCTCACATCAGACTTACTGGAGTCCATCCAAACGTCAAATAACATGTTAGATAAGTAAGGATCGTTTAGATACATCACAGGAACAACGCTAATAGGTGTTGTTTCGTTCAAAACTATTTCCAGCTTCTGCTGCGTCCGAAATCTTTATATCTCTCATCAGAGTCACTGGAGTCCATCCAAACGTCAAATAACATGATAGATGAGTAAGGATCGATTAGATACATCACAGGAACAACGCTAATACGTGTTGTTTCGTTTAAAACTATTTCCAGCTCCTGCTGCGTCCCAAAACTTTGTATCTCACATCAGACTTACTGGAGTCCATCCAAACGTCAAATAACATGTTAGATAAGTAAGGATCGTTTAGATACATCACAGGAACAACGCTAATAGGTGTTGTTTCGTTCAAAACTATTTCCAGCTTCTGCTGCGTCCGATATCTTTGTATCTCACATCAGAGTTCCTAGAGTACATCCAAACGTCAAATAACATGATAGATGAGTAAGGATCGATTAGATACATCACAGGAACAACGCTAATGCGTGTTGTTTCGGTCAAAACTATTTCCAGCTTCTACTGCGTCCGAGAACTTTGTATCTCTCATCAGAGTTACTGGAGTCCGTCCAAACGTCAAATAACATGATAGATGAGTAAGGATCGTTTAGATACATCACAGGAACATCGCTAATGCGTGTTGTTTCGTTTAAAACTATTTCCAGCTTCTGATGCGTCCGAAAACTTCGTATCTCACATCAGAGTTACTGGAGTCCATCGAAAAGCCAAATAACATGATAGATGAGTAAGGATCGATTAGATACTACACAGGAACAACGCTAATGCGTGTTGTTTCGTTCAAAACTATTTCCAGTTTCTGCTGCGTCCGAAATCTTTGTATCTCTCATCAGAGATACTGGAGTCCATCCAAACGTCAAATAATATGATAGATGAGTAAGGGTCGATTAGATACATCACAGGAACAACGCTAATACGTGTTGTTTCGTTTAAAACTATTTCCAGCTCCTGCTGCGTCCCAAAACTTTGTATCTCACATCAGACTTACTGGAGTCCATCCAAACGTCAAATAACATGTTAGATAAGTAAGGATCGTTTAGATACATCACAGGAACAACGCTAATAGGTGTTGTTTCGTTCAAAACTATTTCCAGCTTCTACTGCGTCCGAGAACTTTGTATCTCTCATCAGAGTTACTGGAGTCCGTCCAAACGTCAAATAACATGATAGATGAGAAAGGATCGATTAGATACATCACAGGAACAACGCTAATACGTGTTGTTTCGTTTAAAACTATTTCCAGCTCCTGCTGCGTCCCAAAACTTTGTATCTCACATCAGACTTACTGGAGTCCATCCAAACGTCAAATAACATGTTAGATAAGTAAGGATCGTTTAGATACATCACAGGAACAACGCTAATACGTGTTGTTTCGTTTAAAACTATTTCCAGTTTCTGCTGCGTCCGAAATCTTTGTATCTCTCATCAGAGTTACTGGAGTCCATCCAAACGTCAAATAATATGATAGATGAGTAAGGATCGATTAGATACATCACAGGAACAACGCTAATACGTGTTGTTTCGTTTAAAACTATTTCCAGCTCCTGCTGCGTCCCAAAACTTTGTATCTCACATCAGACTTACTGGAGTCCATCCAAATGTCAAATAACATGTTAGATAAGTAAGGATCGTTTAGATACATCACAGGAACAACGCTAATAGGTGTTGTTTCGTTCAAAACTATTTCCAGCTTCTACTGCGTCCGGGAACTTTGTATCTCTCATCAGAGTTACTGGAGTCCGTCCAAACGTCAAATAACATGATAGATGAGAAAGGATCGATTAGATACATTACAGGAACAACGCTAATGCGTGTTGTTTCGTTTAAAACTATTTCCAGCTTCTGCTGCGTCCGAAAACGTCGTATCTCACATCAGAGCTACTGGAGTCCATCGAAACGCCAAG
This sequence comes from Prosopocoilus inquinatus, assembly GCA_036172665.1. Taxonomy (NCBI): domain Eukaryota; kingdom Metazoa; phylum Arthropoda; class Insecta; order Coleoptera; family Lucanidae; genus Prosopocoilus; species Prosopocoilus inquinatus. Next base: position 44,049,697 of record CM069871.1, on the reverse strand, counting down.
TAACATGATATATGAGTAAGGATCGATTAGATACAGCACAGGAACAACGCTAATACGTGTTGTTTCGTTTGAAACTATTTCCAGCTTCTGCTGCGTCCGAGAACATCGTATCTCACGTCAGGGTTACTGGAGTCCATCCAAACGTCAAATAACATGATAGATAAGTAAGGATCGATTAGATACATCACAGGAACAACGCTAATGCGTGTTGTTTCGTTTAAAACTATTTCCAGCTTCTGCTGCGTCCGAAAACGTCGTATCTCACATCAGAGCTACTGGAGTCCATCGAAACGCCAAGTAACATGATATATGAGTAAGGATCGATTAGATACAGCACAGGAACAACGCTAATACGTGTTGTTTCGTTTGAAACTATTTCCAGCTCCTGCTGCGTCCAAAAACTTTGTATCTCACATCAGACTTACTGGAGTCCATCCAAACGTCAAATAACATGTTAGATAAGTAAGGATCGTTTAGATACATCACAATCACAACGCTAATACGTGTTATTTCGTTCAAAACTATTTCCAGCTTCTACTGCGTCCGAGAACTTTGAATCTCTCATCAGAGTTACTGGAGTCCATCCAATCGTCAAATAACATGATAGATGAGTAAGGATCGATTAGATACATCACAGGAACAACGCTAATACGTGTTGTTTCGTTTAAAACTATTTCCAGCTTCTGCTGCGTCCAAAAACTTTGTATCTCACAACAGACTTACTGGAGTCCATCCAAACGTTAAATAACATGTTAGATAAGTAAGGATCGTTTAGATACATCACAGGAACAACGCTAATACGTGTTGTTTCGTTCAAAGTTATTTCCAGCTTCTGCTGCGTACGAGAACTTTGTATCTCACATCAGAGTTACTGGAGTCCGTCCAAACGTCAAATAACATGATAGATGAGTAAGGATCGTTTAGGTACATCACAGGAACATCGCTAATACGTGTTGTTTCGTTTAAAACTATTTCCAGATTCTGCTGCGTCCGAAAACGTCGTATCTCACATCAGAGTTACTGGAGTCCATCGAAACGTCAAATAACATGATAGATAAGTAAGGATCGATTAGATACAGCACAGGAACAACGCTAATACGTGTTGTTTCGTTTAAAACTATTTCCAGCTCCTGCTGCGTCCAAAAACTTTGTATCTCACATCAGACTTACTGGAGTCCATCCAAACGTCAAATAACATGTTAGATAAGTAAGGATCGTTTAGATACATCACAGGAACAACGCTAATACGTGTTGTTTCGTTCAAAACTATTTCCAGCTTCTGCTGCGTCCGAGAACTTTGTATCTCACATCAGAGTTACTGGAGTCCGTCCAAACGTCAAATAACATGATAGATGAGTAAGGATCGTTTAGATACATCACAGGAACATCGCTAATGCGTGTTGTTTCGTTTAAAACTATTTCCAGCTTCTGCTGCGTCCGAAAACTTCGTAGCTCACATCAGAGTTACTGGAGTCCATCGAAACGTCAAATAACATGATAGATAAGTAAGGATCGATTAGATACAGCACAGGAACAACGCTAATACCTGTTGTTTCGTTTGAAACTATTTCCAGCTTCAGCTGCGTCCGAGAACTTCGTATCTCACATCAAAGTTACTGGAGTCCATCGAAACGCCAAATAACATGATAAATGAGTAAGGATCGATTAGATACATCACAGGAACAACGCTAATGCGTGTTGTTTCGTTTAAAACTATTTCCAGCTCCTGCTGCGTCCGAGAACTTTGTATCTCACATCAGAGTTACTGGAGTCTGTCCAAACGTCAAATAACATGATAGAAGAGTAAGGATCGTTTAGATACATCACAGGAACAACGCTAATACGTGTTGTTTCGTTTAAAACTATTTCCAGCTCCTGCTGCGTCCAAAAACTTTGTATCTCACATCAGACTTACTGGAGTCCATCCAAACGTCAAATAACATGTTAGATAAGTAAGGATCGTTTAGATACATCACAGGAACAACGCTAATAGGTGTTGTTTCGTTCAAAACTATTTCCAGCTTCTGCTGCGTCCGAAATCTTTATATCTCTCATCAGAGTCACTGGAGTCCATCCAAACGTCAAATAACATGATAGATGAGTAAGGATCGATTAGATACATCACAGGAACAACGCTAATACGTGTTGTTTCGTTTAAAACTATTTCCAGCTCCTGCTGCGTCCCAAAACTTTGTATCTCACATCAGACTTACTGGAGTCCATCCAAACGTCAAATAACATGTTAGATAAGTAAGGATCGTTTAGATACATCACAGGAACAACGCTAATAGGTGTTGTTTCGTTCAAAACTATTTCCAGCTTCTGCTGCGTCCGATATCTTTGTATCTCACATCAGAGTTCCTAGAGTACATCCAAACGTCAAATAACATGATAGATGAGTAAGGATCGATTAGATACATCACAGGAACAACGCTAATGCGTGTTGTTTCGGTCAAAACTATTTCCAGCTTCTACTGCGTCCGAGAACTTTGTATCTCTCATCAGAGTTACTGGAGTCCGTCCAAACGTCAAATAACATGATAGATGAGTAAGGATCGTTTAGATACATCACAGGAACATCGCTAATGCGTGTTGTTTCGTTTAAAACTATTTCCAGCTTCTGATGCGTCCGAAAACTTCGTATCTCACATCAGAGTTACTGGAGTCCATCGAAAAGCCAAATAACATGATAGATGAGTAATTATCGATTAGATACTACACAGGAACAACGCTAATGCGTGTTGTTTCGTTCAAAACTATTTCCAGTTTCTGCTGCGTCCGAAATCTTTGTATCTCTCATCAGAGATACTGGAGTCCATCCAAACGTCAAATAATATGATAGATGAGTAAGGATCGATTAGATACATCACAGGAACAACGCTAATACGTTTTGTTTCGTTTAAAACTATTTCCAGCTCCTGCTGCGTCCCAAAACTTTGTATCTCACATCAGACTTACTGGAGTCCATCCAAACGTCAAATAACATGTTAGATAAGTAAGGATCGTTTAGATACATCACAGGAACAACGCTAATAGGTGTTGTTTCGTTCAAAACGATTTCCAGCTTCTACTGCGTCCGAGAACTTTGTATCTCTCATCAGAGTTACTGGAGTCCGTCCAAACGTCAAATAACATGATAGATGAGAAAGGATCGATTAGATACATCACAGGAACAACGCTAATACGTGTTGTTTCGTTTAAAACTATTTCCAGCTCCTGCTGCGTCCCAAAACTTTGTATCTCACATCAGACTTACTGGAGTCCATCCAAACGTCAAATAACATGTTAGATAAGTAAGGATCGTTTAGATACATCACAGGAACAACGCTAATACGTGTTGTTTCGTTTAAAACTATTTCCAGCTTCTGCTGCGTCCGAAAACGTCGTATCTCACATCAGAGTTACTGGAGTCCATCGAAACGTCAAATAACATGATAGATAAGTAAGGATCGATTAGATACAGCACAGGAACAACGCTAATATGTGTTGTTTCGTTTAAAACTATTTCCAGCTCCTGCTGCGTCCAAAAACTTTGTATCTCACATCAGACTTACTGGAGTCCATCCAAACGTTAAATAACATGTTAGATAAGTAAGGATCGTTTAGATACATCACAGGAACAACGGTAACACGTGTTGTTACGTTCAAAATTATTTCCAGCTTCTGCTGCGTCCGAGAACTTTGTATCTCACATCAGAGTTACTGGAGTCCGTCCAAACGTCAAATAACATGATAGATGAGTAAGTATCGTTTAGATACATCACAGGAACATCGCTAATGCGTGTTGTTTCTTTTAAAACTATTTCCAGCTTCTGCTGCGTCCGAGAACATCGTATCTCACGTCAGGGTTACTGGAGTCCATCCAAACGTCAAATAACATGATAGATAAGTAAGGATCGATTAGATACATCACAGGAACAACGCTAATGCGTGTTGTTTCGTTTAAAACTATTTCCAGCTTCTGCTGCGTCCGAAAACGTCGTATCTCACATCAGAGCTACTGGAGTCCATCGAAACGCCAAGTAACATGATATATGAGTAAGGATCGATTAGATACAGCACAGGAACAACGCTAATACGTGTTGTTTCGTTTGAAACTATTTCCAGCTTCTGCTGCGTCCGAGAACATCGTATCTCACGTCAGGGTTACTGGAGTCCATCCAAACGTCAAATAACATGATAGATAAGTAAGGATCGATTAGATACATCACAGGAACAACGCTAATGCGTGTTGTTTCGTTTAAAACTATTTCCAGCTTCTGCTGCGTCCGAAAACGTCGTATCTCACATCAGAGCTACTGGAGTCCATCGAAACGCCAAGTAACATGATATATGAGTAAGGATCGATTAGATACAGCACAGGAACAACGCTAATACGTGTTGTTTCGTTTGAAACTATTTCCAGCTCCTGCTGCGTCCAAAAACTTTGTATCTCACATCAGACTTACTGGAGTCCATCCAAACGTCAAATAACATGTTAGATAAGTAAGGATCGTTTAGATACATCACAATCACAACGCTAATTCGTGTTATTTCGTTCAAAACTATTTCCAGCTTCTACTGCGTCCGAGAACTTTGAATCTCTCATCAGAGTTACTGGAGTCCATCCAATCGTCAAATAACATGATAGATGAGTAAGGATCGATTAGATACATCACAGGAACAACGCTAATACGTGTTGTTTCGTTTAAAACTATTTCCAGCTTCTGCTGCGTCCAAAAACTTTGTATCTCACAACAGACTTACTGGAGTCCATCCAAACGTTAAATAACATGTTAGATAAGTAAGGATCGTTTAGATACATCACAGGAACAACGCTAATACGTGTTGTTTCGTTCAAAGTTATTTCCAGCTTCTGCTGCGTACGAGAACTTTGTATCTCACATCAGAGTTACTGGAGTCCGTCCAAACGTCAAATAACATGATAGATGAGTAAGGATCGTTTAGGTACATCACAGGAACATCGCTAATACGTGTTGTTTCGTTTAAAACTATTTCCAGATTCTGCTGCGTCCGAAAACGTCGTATCTCACATCAGAGTTACTGGAGTCCATCGAAACGTCAAATAACATGATAGATAAGTAAGGATCGATTAGATACAGCACAGGAACAACGCTAATACGTGTTGTTTCGTTTAAAACTATTTCCAGCTCCTGCTGCGTCCAAAAACTTTGTATCTCACATCAGACTTACTGGAGTCCATCCAAACGTCAAATAACATGTTAGATAAGTAAGGATCGTTTAGATACATCACAGGAACAACGCTAATACGTGTTGTTTCGTTCAAAACTATTTCCAGCTTCTGCTGCGTCCGAGAACTTTGTATCTCACATCAGAGTTACTGGAGTCCGTCCAAACGTCAAATAACATGATAGATGAGTAAGGATCGTTTAGATACATCACAGGAACATCGCTAATGCGTGTTGTTTCGTTTAAAACTATTTCCAGCTTCTGCTGCGTCCGAAAACTTCTTAGCTCACATCAGAGTTACTGGAGTCCATCGAAACGTCAAATAACATGATAGATAAGTAAGGATCGATTAGATACAGCACAGGAACAACGCTAATACCTGTTGTTTCGTTTGAAACTATTTCCAGCTTCAGCTGCGTCCGAGAACTTCGTATCTCACATCAAAGTTACTGGAGTCCATCGAAACGCCAAATAACATGATAAATGAGTAAGGATCGATTAGATACATCACAGGAACAACGCTAATGCGTGTTGTTTCGTTTAAAACTATTTCCAGCTCCTGCTGCGTCCGAGAACTTTGTATCTCACATCAGAGTTACTGGAGTCTGTCCAAACGTCAAATAACATGATAGAAGAGTAAGGATCGTTTAGATACATCACAGGAACAACGCTAATACGTGTTGTTTCGTTTAAAACTATTTCCAGCTCCTGCTGCGTCCAAAAACTTTGTATCTCACATCAGACTTACTGGAGTCCATCCAAACGTCAAATAACATGTTAGATAAGTAAGGATCGTTTAGATACATCACAGGAACAACGCTAATAGGTGTTGTTTCGTTCAAAACTATTTCCAGCTTCTGCTGCGTCCGAAATCTTTATATCTCTCATCAGAGTCACTGGAGTCCATCCAAACGTCAAATAACATGATAGATGAGTAAGGATCGATTAGATACATCACAGGAACAACGCTAATACGTGTTGTTTCGTTTAAAACTATTTCCAGCTCCTGCTGCGTCCCAAAACTTTGTATCTCACATCAGACTTACTGGAGTCCATCCAAACGTCAAATAACATGTTAGATAAGTAAGGATCGTTTAGATACATCACAGGAACAACGCTAATAGGTGTTGTTTCGTTCAAAACTATTTCCAGCTTCTGCTGCGTCCGATATCTTTGTATCTCACATCAGAGTTCCTAGAGTACATCCAAACGTCAAATAACATGATAGATGAGTAAGGATCGATTAGATACATCACAGGAACAACGCTAATGCGTGTTGTTTCGGTCAAAACTATTTCCAGCTTCTACTGCGTCCGAGAACTTTGTATCTCTCATCAGAGTTACTGGAGTCCGTCCAAACGTCAAATAACATGATAGATGAGTAAGGATCGTTTAGATACATCACAGGAACATCGCTAATGCGTGTTGTTTCGTTTAAAACTATTTCCAGCTTCTGATGCGTCCGAAAACTTCGTATCTCACATCAGAGTTACTGGAGTCCATCGAAAAGCCAAATAACATGATAGATGAGTAAGGATCGATTAGATACTACACAGGAACAACGCTAATGCGTGTTGTTTCGTTCAAAACTATTTCCAGTTTCTGCTGCGTCCGAAATCTTTGTATCTCTCATCAGAGATACTGGAGTCCATCCAAACGTCAAATAATATGATAGATGAGTAAGGGTCGATTAGATACATCACAGGAACAACGCTAATACGTGTTGTTTCGTTTAAAACTATTTCCAGCTCCTGCTGCGTCCCAAAACTTTGTATCTCACATCAGACTTACTGGAGTCCATCCAAACGTCAAATAACATGTTAGATAAGTAAGGATCGTTTAGATACATCACAGGAACAACGCTAATAGGTGTTGTTTCGTTCAAAACTATTTCCAGCTTCTACTGCGTCCGAGAACTTTGTATCTCTCATCAGAGTTACTGGAGTCCGTCCAAACGTCAAATAACATGATAGATGAGAAAGGATCGATTAGATACATCACAGGAACAACGCTAATACGTGTTGTTTCGTTTAAAACTATTTCCAGCTCCTGCTGCGTCCCAAAACTTTGTATCTCACATCAGACTTACTGGAGTCCATCCAAACGTCAAATAACATGTTAGATAAGTAAGGATCGTTTAGATACATCACAGGAACAACGCTAATACGTGTTGTTTCGTTTAAAACTATTTCCAGCTTCTGCTGCGTCCGAAAACGTCGTATCTCACATCAGAGTTACTGGAGTCCATCGAAACGTCAAATAACATGATAGATAAGTAAGGATCGATTAGATACAGCACAGGAACAACGCTAATATGTGTTGTTTCGTTTAAAACTATTTCCAGCTCCTGCTGCGTCCAAAAACTTTGTATCTCACATCAGACTTACTGGAGTCCATCCAAACGTTAAATAACATGTTAGATAAGTAAGGATCGTTTAGATACATCACAGGAACAACGGTAACACGTGTTGTTACGTTCAAAATTATTTCCAGCTTCTGCTGCGTCCGAGAACTTTGTATCTCACATCAGAGTTACTGGAGTCCGTCCAAACGTCAAATAACATGATAGATGAGTAAGTATCGTTTAGATACATCACAGGAACATCGCTAATGCGTGTTGTTTCTTTTAAAACTATTTCCAGCTTCTGCTGCGTCGCAAAACTTTTTATCTCACATCAGACTTACTGGAGTCCATCCAAACGTCAAATAACATGTTAGATAAGTAAGGATCCTTTAGATACATCACAGGAACAACGCTAATAGGTGTTGTTTCGTTCAAAATTATTTCCAGCTTCTGCTGCGTCCGAGAACTTTGTATCTCACATCAGAGTTACTGGAGTCCGTCCAAACGTCAATTAACATGATAGATGAGTAAGGATCGTTTAGATACATCACAGGAACAACGCTAATACGTGTTGTTTCGTTTAAAACTATTTCCAGCTCCTGCTGCGTCCAAAAACTTTGTATCTCACATCAGACTTACTGGAGTCCATCCAAACGTCAAATAACATGTTAGATAAGTAAGGATCGTTTAGATACATCACAGGAACGACGCTAATACGTGTTGTTTCGTTCAAAACTATTTCCAGCTTCTGCTGCGTCCGAAAATTTCGTATCTCACATTAGAGTTACTGGAGTTCATCCAAACGTCAAATAACATGATAGATAAGTAAGGATCGATTAGATACAGCACAGGAACAACGCTAATACGTGTTGTTTCGTTCAAAACTATTTCCAGCTTCTGCTGCGTCCGATAACTTTGTATCTCACATCAGAGTTACTGGAGTCCGTCGAAACGTCAAATAACATGATAGATGAGTAAGGATCGATTAGATACATCACAGGAACAACGCTAATACGTGTTGTTTCGTTTAAAACTATTTCTAGCTTCAGCTGCGTCCGAGAACTTCGTATCTCACATCTAAGTTACTGGAGTCCATCGATACGCCAAATAACATGATAGATGAGTAAGGATCGATTAGATACATCACAGGAATAACGCTAATGCGTGTTGTTTCGTTTAAAACTATTTCCAGCTTCTGCTGCGTCCGAGAACATCGTATCTCACGTCAGGATTACTGGAGTCCATCCAAACGTCAAATAACATGATAGATAAGTAAGGATCGATTAGATACAGCACAGGAACAACGCTAATACGTGTTGTTTCGTTCAAAACTATTTCCAGTTTCTGCTGCGTCCGAAATCTTTGTATCTCTCATCAGACTTACTGGAGTCCATCCAAACGTCAAATAACATGGTAGATAAGTAAGGATCGTTTAGATACATCACAGGAACAACGCTAATTCGTGTTGTTTCGTTTAAAACTATTTCCAGCTCCTGCTGCGTCCAAAAACTTTGTATCTCACATCAGACTTACTGGAGTCCATCCAAACGTCAAATAACATGTTAGATAAGTAAGGATCGTTTAGATGCATCACAGGAACAACGCTAATACGTGTTGTTTCGTTCAAAACTATTTCCAGCTTCTACTGCGTCCGAGAACTTTGTATCTCTCATCATAGTTACTGGAGTCCGTCCAAACGTCAAATAACATGATAGATGAGTAAGGATCGATTAGGTACATCACAGGAACAACGCTAATACGTGTTGTTTCATTTAAAACTATTTCCAGCTTCAGCTGCGTCCGAGAACTTCGTATCTCACATCAGAGTTACTGGAGTCCATCGAAACGTCAAATAACATGATAGATAAGTAAGGATCGATTAGATACATCACAGGAACAACGCTAATACGTGTTGTTTCGTTCAAAACTATTTCCAGCTTCTGCTGCGTCCGAGAACTTCGTATCTCACATCTAAGTTACTGGAGTCCATCGAAACGCCAAATAACATGATAGATGAGTAAGGATCGATTAGATACATCACAGGAATAACGCTAATGCGTGTTGTTTCGTTTAAAACTATTTCCAGCTTCTGCTGCGTCCGAGAACATCGTATCTCACGTCAGGGTTACTGGAGTCCATCCAAACGTCAAATAACATGATAGATGAGTAAGGATCGATTAGATACATCACAGGAACAACGCTAATACGTGTTGTTTCGTTTAAAACTATTTCCAGCTTCTGCTGCGTCCGAAAACGTCGTATCTCACATCAGAGTTACTGGAGTGCATCGAAACGTCAAATAACATGATAGATAAGTAAGGATCGATTAGATACATCACAGGAACAACGCTAATACGTGTTGTTTCGTTTAAAACTATTTCCAGCTTCTGCTGCGTCCGAAAACGTCGTATCTCACATCAGAGTTACTGGAGTGCATCGAAACGTCAAATAACATGATAGATAAGTAAGGATCGATTAGATACATCACAGGAACAACGCTAATACGTGTTGTTTCGTTCAAAACTATTTCCAGCTTCTGCTGCGTCCGAGAACTTCGTATCTCACATCTAAGTTACTGGAGTCCATCGAAACGCCAAATAACATGATAGATGAGTAAGGATCGATTAGATACATCACAGGAATAACGCTAATGCGTGTTGTTTCGTTTAAAACTATTTCCAGCTTCTGCTGCGTCCGAGAACATCGTATCTCACGTCAGGGTTACTGGAGTCCATCCAAACGTCAAATAACATGATAGATGAGTAAGGATCGATTAGATACATCACAGGAACAACGCTAATACGTGTTGTTTCGTCTAAAACTATTTCCAGCTTCTGCTGCGTCCGAAAACGTCGTATCTCACATCAGAGTTACTGGAGTGCATCGAAACGTCAAATAACATGATAGATAAGTAAGGATCGATTAGATACATCACAGGAACAACGCTAATACGTGTTGTTTCGTTTAAAACTATTTCCAGCTTCTGCTGCGTCCGAAAACGTCGTATCTCACATCAGAGCTACTGGAGTCCATCGAAACGCCAAGTAACATGATATATGAGTAAGGATCGATTAGATACAGCACAGGAACAACGCTAATACGTGTTGTTTCGTTTAAAACTATTTCCAGCTTCTACTGCGTCCGAGAACTTTGAATCTCTCATCAGAGTTACTGGAGTCCGTCCAAACGTCAAATAACATGATAGATGAGTAAGGATCGATTAGATACATCACAGGAACAACGCTAATACGTGTTGTTTCGTTTAAAACTATTTCCAGCTTCTGCTGCGTCCGAGAACTTCGTATCTCACATCAGGGATACTGGTGTCCATCCAAACGTCAAATAACATGTTAGATAAGTAAGGATCGTTTAGATACATCACAGGAACAACGCTAATAGGTGTTGTTTCGTTCAAAACTATTTCCAGCTTCTGCTGCGTCCGAAATCTTTGTATCTCTCATCAGAGTTACTGGAGCCCATCCAAACGTCAAATAACATGATAGATGAGTAAGGATCGATTAGATACATCACAGGAACAACGCTAATACGTGTTGTTTCGTTTAAAACTATTTCCAGCTCCTGCTGCGTCCCAAAACTTTGTATCTCACATCAGACTTACTGGAGTCCATCCAAACGTCAAATAACATGTTAGATAAGTAAGGATCGTTTAGATACATCACAGGAACAACGCTAATAGTTGTTGTTTCGTTCAAAACTATTTCCAGCTTCTGCTGCGTCCGATATCTTTGTATCTCACATCAGAGTTCCTAGAGTACATCCAAACGTCAAATAACATGATATATGAGTAAGGATCGATTAGATACATCACAGGAACAACGCTAATGCGAGTTGTTTCGGTCAAAACTATTTCCAGCTTCTACTGCGTCCGAGAACTTTGTATCTCTCATCAGAGTTACTGGAGTCCGTCCAAACGTCAAATAACATGATAGATGAGTAAGGATCGATTAGATACAGCACAGGAACAACGCTAATATGTGTTGTTTCGTTTAAAACTATTTCCAGCTCCTGCTGCGTCCAAAAACTTTGTATCTCACATCAGACTACTGGAGTCCATCCAAACGTTAAATAACATGTTAGATAAGTAAGGATCGTTTAGATACATCACAGGAACAACGCTAATACGTGTTGTTTCGTTCAAAACTATTTCCAGCTTCTACTGCGTCCGAGAAATTTGAATCTCTCATCAGAGTTACTGGAGTCCGTCCAAACGTCAAATAACATGATAGATAAGTAAGGATCGATTAGATACAGCACAGGAACAACGCTAATATGTGTTGTTTCGTTTAAAACTATTTCCAGCTCCTGCTGCGTCCAAAAACTTTGTATCTCACATCAGACTTACTGGAGTCCATCCAAACGTTAAATAACATGTTAGATAAGTAAGGATCGTTTAGATACATCACAGGAACAACGCTAATACGTGTTGTTTCGTTCAAAACTATTTCCAGCTTCTACTGCGTCCGAGAAATTTGAATCTCTCATCAGAGTTACTGGAGTCCGTCCAAACGTCAAATAACATGATAGATGAGTAAGGATCGATTAGATACATCACAGGAACAACGCTAATACGTGTTGTTTCGTTTAAAACTATTTCCAGCTCCTGCTGCGTCCCAAAACTTTGTATCTCACATCAGACTTACTGGAGTCCATCCAAACGTCAAATAACATGTTAGATAAGTAAGGATCGTTTAGATACATCACAGGAACAACGCTAATAGGTGTTGTTTCGTTCAAAACTATTTCCAGCTTCTGCTGCGTCCGATATCTTTGTATCTCACATCAGAGTTCCTAGAGTACATCCAAACGTCAAATAACATGATAGATGAGTAAGGATCGATTAGATACATCACAGGAACAACGCTAATGCGTGTTGTTTCGGTCAAAACTATTTCCAGCTTCTACTGCGTCCGAGAACTTTGTATCTCTCATCAGAGTTACTGGAGTCCGTCCAAACGTCAAATAACATGATAGATGAGTAAGGATCGTTTAGATACATCACAGGAACATCGCTAATGCGTGTTGTTTCGTTTAAAACTATTTCCAGCTTCTGATGCGTCCGAAAACTTCGTATCTCACATCAGAGTTACTGGAGTCCATCGAAAAGCCAAATAACATGATAGATGAGTAAGGATCGATTAGATACTACACAGGAACAACGCTAATGCGTGTTGTTTCGTTCAAAACTATTTCCAGTTTCTGCTGCGTCCGAAATCTTTGTATCTCTCATCAGAGTTACTGGAGTCCATCCAAACGTCAAATAATATGATAGATGAGTAAGGATCGATTAGATACATCACAGGAACAACGCTAATACGTTTTGTTTCGTTTAAAACTATTTCCAGCTCCTGCTGCGTCCCAAAACTTTGTATCTCACATCAGACTTACTGGAGTCCATCCAAACGTCAAATAACATGTTAGATAAGTAAGGATCGTTTAGATACATCACAGGAACAACGCTAATAGGTGTTGTTTCGTTCAAAACTATTTCCAGCTTCTACTGCGTCCGAGAACTTTGTATCTCTCATCAGAGTTACTGGAGTCCGTCCAAACGTCAAATAACATGATAGATGAGAAAGGATCGATTAGATACATCACAGGAACAACGCTAATACGTGTTGTTTCGTTTAAAACTATTTCCAGCTCCTGCTGCGTCCCAAAACTTTGTATCTCACATCAGACTTACTGGAGTTAATCCAAACGTCAAATAACATGTTAGATAAGTAAGGATCGTTTAGATACATCACAGGAACAACGCTAATACGTGTTGTTTCGTTTAAAACTATTTCCAGTTTCTGCTGCGTCCGAAAACGTCGTATCTCACATCAGAGTTACTGGAGTCCATCGAAACGTCAAATAACATGATAGATAAGTAAGGATCGATTAGATACAGCACAGGAACAACGCTAATATGTGTTGTTTCGTTTAAAACTATTTCCAGCTCCTGCTGCGTCCAAAAACTTTTTATCTCACATCAGACTTACTGGAGTCCATCCAAACGTTAAATAACATGTTAGATAAGTAAGGATCGTTTAGATACATCACAGGAACAACGGTAACACGTGTTGTTACGTTCAAAATTATTTCCAGCTTCTGCTGCGTCCGAGAACTTTGTATCTCACATCAGAGTTACTGGAGTCCGTCCAAACGTCAAATAACATGATAGATGAGTAAGTATCGTTTAGATACATCACAGGAACATCGCTAATGCGTGTTGTTTCTTTTAAAACTATTTCCAGCTTCTGCTGCCTCCGAGAACATCGTATCTCACGTCAGGGTTACTGGAGTCCATCCAAACGTCAAATAACATGATAGATAAGTAAGGATCGATTAGATACATCACAGGAACAACGCTAATGCGTGTTGTTTCGTTTAAAACTATTTCCAGTTTCTGCTGCGTCCGAAAACGTCGTATCTCACATCAGAGCTACTGGAGTCCATCGAAACACCAAATAACATGATATATGAGTAAGGATCGATTAGATACAGCACAGGAACAACGCTAATGCGTGTTGTTTCGTTTAAAACTATTTCCAGCTTCTGCTGCGTCCGAAAACGTCGTATCTCACATCAGAGCTACTGGAGTCCATCGAAACGCCAAGTAACATGATATATGAGTAAGGATCGATTAGATACAGCACAGGAACAACGCTAATACGTGTTGTTTCGTTTGAAACTATTTCCAGCTCCTGCTGCGTCCAAAAACTTTGTATCTCACATCAGACTTACTGGAGTCCATCCAAACGTCAAATAACATGTTAGATAAGTAAGGATCGTTTAGATACATCACAAGAACAACGCTAATACGTGTTATTTCGTTCAAAACTATTTCCAGCTTCTACTGCGTCCGAGAACTTTGAATCTCTCATCAGAGTTACTGGAGTCCGTCCAAACGTCAAATAACATGATAGATGAGTAAGGATCGATTAGATACATCACAGGAACAACGCTAATACGTGTTGTTTCGTTTAAAACTATTTCCAGCTCCTGCTGCGTCCCAAAACTTTGTATCTCACATCAGACTTACTGGAGTCCATCCAAACGTCAAATAACATGTTAGATAAGTAAGGATCGTTTAGATACATCACAGGAACAACGCTAATAGGTGTTGTTTCGTTCAAACCTATTTCCAGCTTCTGCTGCGTCCGAAATCTTTGTATCTCTCATCAGAGTTACTGGAGTCCATCCAATCGTCAAATAACATGATAGATGAGTAAGGATCGATTAGATACATCACAGGAACAACGCTAATACGTGTTGTTTCGTTTAAAACTATTTCCAGTTTCTGCTGCGTCCGAAGACGTCGTATCTCACATCAGAGCTACTGGAGTCCATCGAAACACCAAATAACATGATATATGAGTAAGGATCGATTAGATACAGCACAGGAACAACGCTAATGCGTGTTGTTTCGTTTAAAACTATTTCCAGCTTCTGCTGCGTCCGAAAACGTCGTATCTCACATCAGAGCTACTGGAGTCCATCGAAAAGCCAAATAACATGATAGATGAGTAAGGATCGATTAGATACTACACAGGAACAACGCTAATGCGTGTTGTTTCGTTCAAAACTATTTCCAGTTTCTGCTGCGTCCGAAATCTTTGTATCTCTCATCAGAGTTACTGGAGTCCATCCAAACGTCAAATAATATGATAGATGAGTAAGGATCGATTAGATACATCACAGGAACAACGCTAATACGTGTTGTTTCGTTTAAAACTATTTCCAGCTCCTGCTGCGTCCCAAAACTTTGTATCTCACATCAGACTTACTGGAGTCCATCCAAACGTCAAATAACATGTTAGATAAGTAAGGATCGTTTAGATACATCACAGGAACAACGCTAATAGGTGTTGTTTCGTTCAAAACTATTTCCAGCTTCTACTGCGTCCGAGAACTTTGTATCTCTCATCAGAGTTACTGGAGTCCGTCCAAACGTCAAATAACATGATAGATGAGAAAGGATCGATTAGATACATCACAGGAACAACGCTAATACGTGTTGTTTCATTTAAAACTATTTCCAGCTTCAGCTGCGTCCGAGAACTTCGTATCTCACATCAGAGTTACTGGAGTCCATCGAAACGTCAAATAACATGATAGATAAGTAAGGATCGATTAGATACATCACAGGAACAACGCTAATACGTGTTGTTTCGTTCAAAACTATTTCCAGCTTCTGCTGCGTCCGAGAACTTCGTATCTCACATCTAAGTTACTGGAGTCCATCGAAACGCCAAATAACATGATAGATGAGTAAGGATCGATTAGATACATCACAGGAATAACGCTAATGCGTGTTGTTTCGTTTAAAACTATTTCCAGCTTCTGCTGCGTCCGAGAACATCGTATCTCACGTCAGGGTTACTGGAGTCCATCCAAACGTCAAATAACATGATAGATGAGTAAGGATCGATTAGATACATCACAGGAACAACGCTAATACGTGTTGTTTCGTTTAAAACTATTTCCAGCTTCTGCTGCGTCCGAAAACGTCGTATCTCACATCAGAGTTACTGGAGTGCATCGAAACGTCAAATAACATGATAGATAAGTAAGGATCGATTAGATACATCACAGGAACAACGCTAATACGTGTTGTTTCGTTTAAAACTATTTCCAGCTTCTGCTGCGTCCGAAAACGTCGTATCTCACATCAGAGTTACTGGAGTGCATCGAAACGTCAAATAACATGATAGATAAGTAAGGATCGATTAGATACATCACAGGAACAACGCTAATACGTGTTGTTTCGTTCAAAACTATTTCCAGCTTCTGCTGCGTCCGAGAACTTCGTATCTCACATCTAAGTTACTGGAGTCCATCGAAACGCCAAATAACATGATAGATGAGTAAGGATCGATTAGATACATCACAGGAATAACGCTAATGCGTGTTGTTTCGTTTAAAACTATTTCCAGCTTCTGCTGCGTCCGAGAACATCGTATCTCACGTCAGGGTTACTGGAGTCCATCCAAACGTCAAATAACATGATAGATGAGTAAGGATCGATTAGATACATCACAGGAACAACGCTAATACGTGTTGTTTCGTTTAAAACTATTTCCAGCTTCTGCTGCGTCCGAAAACGTCGTATCTCACATCAGAGTTACTGGAGTGCATCGAAACGTCAAATAACATGATAGATAAGTAAGGATCGATTAGATACATCACAGGAACAACGCTAATACGTGTTGTTTCGTTTAAAACTATTTCCAGCTTCTGCTGCGTCCGAAAACGTCGTATCTCACATCAGAGCTACTGGAGTCCATCGAAACGCCAAGTAACATGATATATGAGTAAGGATCGATTAGATACAGCACAGGAACAACGCTAATACGTGTTGTTTCGTTTAAAACTATTTCCAGCTTCTACTGCGTCCGAGAACTTTGAATCTCTCATCAGAGTTACTGGAGTCCGTCCAAACGTCAAATAACATGATAGATGAGTAAGGATCGATTAGATACATCACAGGAACAACGCTAATACGTGTTGTTTCGTTTAAAACTATTTCCAGCTTCTGCTGCGTCCGAGAACTTCGTATCTCACATCAGGGATACTGGTGTCCATCCAAACGTCAAATAACATGTTAGATAAGTAAGGATCGTTTAGATACATCACAGGAACAACGCTAATAGGTGTTGTTTCGTTCAAAACTATTTCCAGCTTCTGCTGCGTCCGAAATCTTTGTATCTCTCATCAGAGTTACTGGAGCCCATCCAAACGTCAAATAACATGATAGATGAGTAAGGATCGATTAGATACATCACAGGAACAACGCTAATACGTGTTGTTTCGTTTAAAACTATTTCCAGCTCCTGCTGCGTCCCAAAACTTTGTATCTCACATCAGACTTACTGGAGTCCATCCAAACGTCAAATAACATGTTAGATAAGTAAGGATCGTTTAGATACATCACAGGAACAACGCTAATAGTTGTTGTTTCGTTCAAAACTATTTCCAGCTTCTGCTGCGTCCGATATCTTTGTATCTCACATCAGAGTTCCTAGAGTACATCCAAACGTCAAATAACATGATATATGAGTAAGGATCGATTAGATACATCACAGGAACAACGCTAATGCGAGTTGTTTCGGTCAAAACTATTTCCAGCTTCTACTGCGTCCGAGAACTTTGTATCTCTCATCAGAGTTACTGGAGTCCGTCCAAACGTCAAATAACATGATAGATGAGTAAGGATCGATTAGATACAGCACAGGAACAACGCTAATATGTGTTGTTTCGTTTAAAACTATTTCCAGCTCCTGCTGCGTCCAAAAACTTTGTATCTCACATCAGACTACTGGAGTCCATCCAAACGTTAAATAACATGTTAGATAAGTAAGGATCGTTTAGATACATCACAGGAACAACGCTAATACGTGTTGTTTCGTTCAAAACTATTTCCAGCTTCTACTGCGTCCGAGAAATTTGAATCTCTCATCAGAGTTACTGGAGTCCGTCCAAACGTCAAATAACATGATAGATAAGTAAGGATCGATTAGATACAGCACAGGAACAACGCTAATATGTGTTGTTTCGTTTAAAACTATTTCCAGCTCCTGCTGCGTCCAAAAACTTTGTATCTCACATCAGACTTACTGGAGTCCATCCAAACGTTAAATAACATGTTAGATAAGTAAGGATCGTTTAGATACATCACAGGAACAACGCTAATACGTGTTGTTTCGTTCAAAACTATTTCCAGCTTCTACTGCGTCCGAGAAATTTGAATCTCTCATCAGAGTTACTGGAGTCCGTCCAAACGTCAAATAACATGATAGATGAGTAAGGATCGATTAGATACATCACAGGAACAACGCTAATACGTGTTGTTTCGTTTAAAACTATTTCCAGCTCCTGCTGCGTCCCAAAACTTTGTATCTCACATCAGACTTACTGGAGTCCATCCAAACGTCAAATAACATGTTAGATAAGTAAGGATCGTTTAGATACATCACAGGAACAACGCTAATAGGTGTTGTTTCGTTCAAAACTATTTCCAGCTTCTGCTGCGTCCGATATCTTTGTATCTCACATCAGAGTTCCTAGAGTACATCCAAACGTCAAATAACATGATAGATGAGTAAGGATCGATTAGATACATCACAGGAACAACGCTAATGCGTGTTGTTTCGGTCAAAACTATTTCCAGCTTCTACTGCGTCCGAGAACTTTGTATCTCTCATCAGAGTTACTGGAGTCCGTCCAAACGTCAAATAACATGATAGATGAGTAAGGATCGTTTAGATACATCACAGGAACATCGCTAATGCGTGTTGTTTCGTTTAAAACTATTTCCAGCTTCTGATGCGTCCGAAAACTTCGTATCTCACATCAGAGTTACTGGAGTCCATCGAAAAGCCAAATAACATGATAGATGAGTAAGGATCGATTAGATACTACACAGGAACAACGCTAATGCGTGTTGTTTCGTTCAAAACTATTTCCAGTTTCTGCTGCGTCCGAAATCTTTGTATCTCTCATCAGAGTTACTGGAGTCCATCCAAACGTCAAATAATATGATAGATGAGTAAGGATCGATTAGATACATCACAGGAACAACGCTAATACGTTTTGTTTCGTTTAAAACTATTTCCAGCTCCTGCTGCGTCCCAAAACTTTGTATCTCACATCAGACTTACTGGAGTCCATCCAAACGTCAAATAACATGTTAGATAAGTAAGGATCGTTTAGATACATCACAGGAACAACGCTAATAGGTGTTGTTTCGTTCAAAACTATTTCCAGCTTCTACTGCGTCCGAGAACTTTGTATCTCTCATCAGAGTTACTGGAGTCCGTCCAAACGTCAAATAACATGATAGATGAGAAAGGATCGATTAGATACATCACAGGAACAACGCTAATACGTGTTGTTTCGTTTAAAACTATTTCCAGCTCCTGCTGCGTCCCAAAACTTTGTATCTCACATCAGACTTACTGGAGTCCATCCAAACGTCAAATAACATGTTAGATAAGTAAGGATCGTTTAGATACATCACAGGAACAACGCTAATACGTGTTGTTTCGTTTAAAACTATTTCCAGTTTCTGCTGCGTCCGAAAACGTCGTATCTCACATCAGAGTTACTGGAGTCCATCGAAACGTCAAATAACATGATAGATAAGTAAGGATCGATTAGATACAGCACAGGAACAACGCTAATATGTGTTGTTTCGTTTAAAACTATTTCCAGCTCCTGCTGCGTCCAAAAACTTGTTATCTCACATCAGACTTACTGGAGTCCATCCAAACGTTAAATAACATGTTAGATAAGTAAGGATCGTTTAGATACATCACAGGAACAACGGTAACACGTGTTGTTACGTTCAAAATTATTTCCAGCTTCTGCTGCGTCCGAGAACTTTGTATCTCACATCAGAGTTACTGGAGTCCGTCCAAACGTCAAATAACATGATAGATGAGTAAGTATCGTTTAGATACATCACAGGAACATCGCTAATGCGTGTTGTTTCTTTTAAAACTATTTCCAGCTTCTGCTGCGTCCGAGAACATCGTATCTCACGTCAGGGTTACTGGAGTCCATCCAAACGTCAAATAACATGATAGATAAGTAAGGATCGATTAGATACATCACAGGAACAACGCTAATGCGTGTTGTTTCGTTTAAAACTATTTCCAGTTTCTGCTGCGTCCGAAAACGTCGTATCTCACATCAGAGCTACTGGAGTCCATCGAAACACCAAATAACATGATATATGAGTAAGGATCGATTAGATACAGCACAGGAACAACGCTAATGCGTGTTGTTTCGTTTAAAACTATTTCCAGCTTCTGCTGCGTCCGAAAACGTCGTATCTCACATCAGAGCTACTGGAGTCCATCGAAACGCCAAGTAACATGATATATGAGTAAGGATCGATTAGATACAGCACAGGAACAACGCTAATACGTGTTGTTTCGTTTGAAACTATTTCCAGCTCCTGCTGCGTCCAAAAACTTTGTATCTCACATCAGACTTACTGGAGTCCATCCAAACGTCAAATAACATGTTAGATAAGTAAGGATCGTTTAGATACATCACAAGAACAACGCTAATACGTGTTATTTCGTTCAAAACTATTTCCAGCTTCTACTGCGTCCGAGAACTTTGAATCTCTCATCAGAGTTACTGGAGTCCGTCCAAACGTCAAATAACATGATAGATGAGTAAGGATCGATTAGATACATCACAGGAACAACGCTAATACGTGTTGTTTCGTTTAAAACTATTTCCAGCTCCTGCTGCGTCCCAAAACTTTGTATCTCACATCAGACTTACTGGAGTCCATCCAAACGTCAAATAACATGTTAGATAAGTAAGGATCGTTTAGATACATCACAGGAACAACGCTAATAGGTGTTGTTTCGTTCAAACCTATTTCCAGCTTCTGCTGCGTCCGAAATCTTTGTATCTCTCATCAGAGTTACTGGAGTCCATCCAATCGTCAAATAACATGATAGATGAGTAAGGATCGATTAGATACATCACAGGAACAACGCTAATACGTGTTGTTTCGTTTAAAACTATTTCCAGTTTCTGCTGCGTCCGAAGACGTCGTATCTCACATCAGAGCTACTGGAGTCCATCGAAACACCAAATAACATGATATATGAGTAAGGATCGATTAGATACAGCACAGGAACAACGCTAATGCGTGTTGTTTCGTTTAAAACTATTTCCAGCTTCTGCTGCGTCCGAAAACGTCGTATCTCACATCAGAGCTACTGGAGTCCATCGAAAAGCCAAATAACATGATAGATGAGTAAGGATCGATTAGATACTACACAGGAACAACGCTAATGCGTGTTGTTTCGTTCAAAACTATTTCCAGTTTCTGCTGCGTCCGAAATCTTTGTATCTCTCATCAGAGTTACTGGAGTCCATCCAAACGTCAAATGATATGATAGATGAGTAAGGATCGATTAGATACATCACAGGAACAACGCTAATACGTGTTGTTTCGTTTAAAACTATTTCCAGCTCCTGCTGCGTCCCAAAACTTTGTATCTCACATCAGACTTACTGGAGTCCATCCAAACGTCAAATAACATGTTAGATAAGTAAGGATCGTTTAGATACATCACAGGAACAACGCTAATAGGTGTTGTTTCGTTCAAAACTATTTCCAGCTTCTACTGCGTCCGAGAACTTTGTATCTCTCATCAGAGTTACTGGAGTCCGTCCAAACGTCAAATAACATGATAGATGAGAAAGGATCGATTAGATACATCACAGGAACAACGCTAATACGTGTTGTTTCGTTTAAAACTATTTCCAGCTCCTGCTGCGTCCCAAAACATTGTATCTCACATCAGACTTACTGGAGTCCATCCAAACGTCAAATAACATGTTAGATAAGTAAGGATCGTTTAGATACATCACAGGAACAACGCTAATACGTGTTGTTTCGTTTAAAACTATTTCCAGTTTCTGCTGCGTCCGAAAACGTCGTATCTCACATCAGAGTTACTGGAGTCCATCGAAACGTCAAATAACATGATAGATAAGTAAGGATCGATTAGATACAGCACAGGAACAACGCTAATATGTGTTGTTTCGTTTAAAACTATTTCCAGCTCCTGCTGCGTCCAAAAACTTTGTATCTCACATCAGACTTACTGGAGTCCATCCAAACGTTAAATAACATGTTAGATAAGTAAGGATCGTTTAGATACATCACAGGAACATCGGTAACACGTGTTGTTACGTTCAAAATTATTTCCAGCTTCTGCTGCGTCCGAGAACTTTGTATCTCACATCAGAGTTACTGGAGTCCGTCCAAACGTCAAATAACATGATAGATGAGTAAGTATCGTTTAGATACATCACAGGAACATCGCTAATGCGTGTTGTTTCTTTTAAAACTATTTCCAGCTTCTGCTGCGTCCGAGAACATCGTATCTCACGTCAGGGTTACTGGAGTCCATCCAAACGTCAAATAACATGATAGATAAGTAAGGATCGATTAGATACATCACAGGAACAACGCTAATGCGTGTTGTTTCGTTTAAAACTATTTCCAGTTTCTGCTGCGTCCGAAAACGTCGTATCTCACATCAGAGCTACTGGAGTCCATCGAAACACCAAATAACATGATATATGAGTAAGGATCGATTAGATACAGCACAGGAACAACGCTAATGCGTGTTGTTTCGTTTAAAACTATTTCCAGCTTCTGCTGCGTCCGAAAACGTCGTATCTCACATCAGAGCTACTGGAGTCCATCGAAACGCCAAGTAACATGATATATGAGTAAGGATCGATTAGATACAGCACAGGAACAACGCTAATACGTGTTGTTTCGTTTGAAACTATTTCCAGCTCCTGCTGCGTCCAAAAACTTTGTATCTCACATCAGACTTACTGGAGTCCATCCAAACGTCAAATAACATGTTAGATAAGTAAGGATCGTTTAGATACATCACAAGAACAACGCTAATACGTGTTATTTCGTTCAAAACTATTTCCAGCTTCTACTGCGTCCGAGAACTTTGAATCTCTCATCAGAGTTACTGGAGTCCATCCAATCGTCAAATAACATGATAGATGAGTAAGGATCGATTAGATACATCACAGGAACAACGCTAATACGTGTTGTTTCGTTTAAAACTATTTCCAGCTTCTGCTGCGTCCAAAAACTTTGTATCTCACATCAGACTTACTGGAGTCCATCCAAACGTTAAATAACATGTTAGATAAGTAAGGATCGTTTAGATACATCACAGGAACAACGCTAATACGTGCTGTTTCGTTCAAAATTATTTCCAGCTTCTGCTGCGTACGAGAACTTTGTATCTCACATCAGAGTTACTGGAGTCCGTCCAAACGTCAAATAACATGATAGATGAGTAAGGATCGTTTAGGTACATCACAGGAACATCGCTAATACGTGTTGTTTCGTTTAAAACTATTTCCAGATTCTGCTGCGTCCGAAAACGTCGTATCTCACATCAGAGTTACTGGAGTCCATCGAAACGTCAAATAACATGATAGATAAGTAAGGATCGATTAGATACAGCACAGGAACAACGCTAATACCTGTTGTTTCGTTTGAAACTATTTCCAGCTTCAGCTGCGTCCGAGAACTTCGTATCTCACATCAAAGTTACTGGAGTCCATCGAAACGCCAAATAACATGATAAATGAGTAAGGATCGATTAGATACATCACAGGAACAACGCTAATGCGTGTTGTTTCGTTTAAAACTATTTCCAGCTCCTGCTGCGTCCGAGAACTTTGTATCTCTCATCAGAGTTACTGGAGTCCATCCAATCGTCAAATAACATGATAGATAAGTAAGGATCGATTAGATACAGCACAGGAACAACGCTAATACGTGTTGTTTCGTTCAAAACTATTTCCAGCTTCTGCTGCGTCCGATAACTTTGTATCTCACATCAGAGTTACTGGAGTCCGTCGAAACGTCAAATAATATGATAGATGAGTAAGGATCGATTAGATACATCACAGGAACAACGCTAATACGTGTTGTTTCGTTTAAAACTATTTCCAGCTTCTGCTACGTCCGAGAACTTCGTATCTCACGTCAGGGTTACTGGAGTCCATCCAAACGTCAAATAACATGATAGAAAAGTAAGGATCGATTAGATACATCACAGGAACAACGCTAATACGTGTTGTTTCGTTTAAAACTATTTCCAGCTTCTGCTGCGTCCGAAAACGTCGTATCTCACATCAGAGTTACTGGAGTCCATCGAAACGTCAAATAACATGATAGATAAGTAAGGATCGATTAGATACAGCACAGGAACAACGCTAATACGTGTTGTTTCGTTTAAAACTATTTCCAGCTCCTGCTGCGTCCAAAAACTTTGTATCTCACATCAGACTTACTGGAGTCCATCCAAACGTTAAATAACATGTTAGATAAGTAATGATCGTTTAGATACATCACAGGAACAACGCTAATGCGTGTTGTTTCGTTCAAAATTATTTCCAGCTTCTGCTGCGTCCGAGAACTTTGTATCTCACATCAGAGTTACTGGAG
Organism: Prosopocoilus inquinatus; assembly: GCA_036172665.1. NCBI lineage: Eukaryota > Metazoa > Arthropoda > Insecta > Coleoptera > Lucanidae > Prosopocoilus > Prosopocoilus inquinatus. The sequence goes on along the minus strand of CM069871.1, from coordinate 44,025,131 downwards.
TCCGTCCAAACGTCAAATAACATGATAGATGAGTAAGTATCGTATAGATACATCACAGGAACAACGCTAATACCTGTTGTTTCGTTTGAAACTATTTCCAGCTTCAGCTGCGTCCGAGAACTTCGTATCTCACATCAAAGTTTCTGGAGTCCATCGAAACGTCAAATAACATGATAGATAGGTAAGGATCGATTAGATACAGGACAGGAACAACGCTAATACCTGTTGTTTCGTTTAAAACTATTTCCAGCTCCTGCTGCGTCCCAAAACTTTGTATCTCACATCAGACTTACTGGAGTCCATCCACACGTCAAATAACATGTTAGATAAGTAAGGATCGTTTAGATACATCACAGGAACAACGCTAATAGGTGTTGTTTCGTTCAAAACTATATCCAGCTTCTGCTGCGTCCGAAATCTTTGTATCTCTCATCAGAGTTACTGGAGTCCATCGAAACACCAAATAACATGATATATGAGTAAGGATCGATTAGATACAGCACAGGAACAACGCTAATGCGTGTTGTTTCATTTAAAACTATTTCCAGTTTCTGCTGCGTCCGAAAACGTCGTATCTCACATCAGAGCTACTGGAGTCCATCGAAACACCAAATAACATGATATATGAGTAAGGATCGATTAGATACAGCACAGGAACAACGCTAATGCGTGTTGTTTCGTTTAAAACTATTTCCAGATTCTGCTGCGTCCGAAAACGTCGTATCTCACATCAGAGCTACTGGAGTCCATCGAAACGCCAAGTAACATGATATATGAGTAAGGATCGATTAGATACAGCACAGGAACAACGCTAATACGTGTTGTTTCGTTTGAAACTATTTCCAGCTCCTGCTGCGTCCAAAAACTTTGTATCTCACATCAGACTTACTGGAGTCCATCCAAACGTCAAATAACATGTTAGATAAGTAAGGATCGTTTAGATACATCACAAGAACAACGCTAATACGTGTTATTTCGTTCAAAACTATTTCCAGCTTCTACTGCGTCCGAGAACTTTGAATCTCTCATCAGAGTTACTGGAGTCCGTCCAAACGTCAAATAACATGATAGATGAGTAAGGATCGATTAGATACATCACAGGAACAACGCTAATGCGTGTTGTTTCGTTCAAAACTATTTCCAGTTTCTGCTGCGTCCGAAATCTTTGTATCTCTCATCAGAGTTACTGGAGTCCATCCAAACGTCAAATAATATGATAGATGAGTAAGGATCGATTAGATACATCACAGGAACAACGCTAATACGTGTTGTTTCGTTTAAAACTATTTCCAGCTCCTGCTGCGTCCCAAAACTTTGTATCTCACATCAGACTTACTGGAGTCCATCCAAACGTCAAATAACATGTTAGATAAGTAAGGATCGTTTAGATACATCACAGGAACAACGCTAATAGGTGTTGTTTCGTTCAAAATTATTTCCAGCTTCTGCTGCGTCCGAGAACTTTGTATCTCAAGTCAGGGTTACTGGAGTCCATCCAAACGTTAAATAACATGATAGATAAGTAAGGATCGATTAGATACAGCACAGGAACAACGCCAATACGTGTTGTTTCGTTTAAAACTATTTCCAGCTCCTGCTGCGTCCAAAAACTTTGTATCTCACATCAGACTTACTGGAGTCCATCCAAACGTTAAATAACATGTTAGATAAGTAAGGATCGTTTAGATACATCACAGGAACAACGCTAATACGTGTTGTTTCGTTCAAAATTATTTCCAGCTTCTGCTGCGTCCGAGAACTTTGTATCTCACATCAGAGTTACTGGAGTCCGTCCAAACGTCAAATAACATGATAGATGAGTAAGGATCGTTTAGATACATCACAGGAACATCGCTAATGCGTGTTGTTTCGTTTAAAACTATTTCCAGCTTCTGCTGCGTCCGAAAACTTCGTATCTCACATCAGAGTTACTGGAGTCCATCGAAACGTCAAATAACATGATAGATAAGTAAGGATCGATTAGATACAGCACAGGAACAACGCTAATACGTGTTGTTTCGTTCAAAATTATTTCCAGCTTCTGCTGTGTCCGAGAACTTTGTATCTCACATCAGAGTTACTGGAGTCCGTCCAAACGTCAAATAACATGATAGATGAGTAAGGATCGTTTAGATACATCACAGGAACAACGCTAATGCGTGTTGTTTCGTTTAAAACTATTTCCAGCTTCTGCTGCGTCCGAAAACGTCGTATCTCACATCAGAGCTACTGGAGTCCATCGAAACGCCAAATAACATGATAGATGAGTAAAGATCGATTAGATACATCACAGGAACAACGATAATACGTGTTGTTTCGTTTAAAACTATTTCCAGCTTCAGCTGCGTCCGAGAACTTCGTATCTCACATCAAAGTTACTGGAGTCCATCGAAACGCCAAATAACATGATAGATGAGTAAGGATCGATTAGATATATCACAGGAACAACGCTAATGCGTGTTGTTTCGTTTAAAACTATTTCCAGCTTCTGCTGCGTCCGAAAACGTCGTATCTCACATCAGAGCTACTGGAGTCCATCGAAACGCCAAATAACATGATAGATGAGTAAAGATCGATTAGATACATCACAGGAACAACGCTAATACGTGTTGTTTCATTTAAAACTATTTCCAGCTTCAGCTGCGTCCGAGAACTTCGTATCTCACATCAAAGTTACTGGAGTCCATCGAAACGCCAAATAACATGATAGATGAGTAAGGATCAAATAGATACATCACAGGAACAACGCTAATGCGTGTTGTTTCGTTTAAAACTATTTCCAGCTTCTGCTGCGTCCGAAAACGTCTTATCTCACATAAAAGCTACTGGAGTCCATCGAAACGCCAAGTAACATGATATATGAGTAAGGATCGATTAGATAGAGCACAGGAACAACGCTAATACGTGTTGTTTCGTTTAAAACTATTTCCAGCTCCTGCTGCGTCCGAGAACTTTGTATCTCACATCAGAGTTACTGGAGTCCGTCCAAACGTCAAATAACATGATAGATGAGTAAGGATCGTTTAGATACATCACAGGAACAACGCTAATATGTGTTGTTTCGTTTAAAACTATTTCCAGCTCCTGCTGCGTCCAAAAACTTTGTATCTCACATCAAAGTTACTGGAGTCCATCGAAACGCCAAATAACATGATAGATGAGTAAGGATCGATTAGATACATCACAGGAACAACGCTAATGCGTGTTGTTTCGTTTAAAACTATTTCCAGCTTCTGCTGCGTCCGAAAACGTCGTATCTCACATCAGAGCTACTGGAGTCCATCGAAACGCCAAGTAACATGATGTATGAGTAAGGATCGATTAGATACAGCACAGGAACAACGCTAATACGTGTTGTTTCGTTTGAAACTATTTCCAGCTTCTACTGCGTCCGAGAACTTTGAATCTCTCATCAGAGTTACTGGAGTCCGTCCAAACGTCAAATAACATGATAGATGAGTAAGGATCGATTAGATACATCACAGGAACAACGCTAATACGTGTTGTTTCGTTTAAAACTATTTCCAGCGTCCGAAAACGTCGTATCTCACATAAGAGCTACTGGAGTCCATCGAAACGCCAAGTAACATGATATATGAGTAAGGATCGATTAGATATAGCACAGGAACAACGCTAATACGTGTTGTTTTGTTTAAAACTATTTCCAGCTCCTGCTGCGTCCGAGAACTTTGTATCTCACATCAGAGTTACTGGAGTCCGTCCAAACGTCAAATAACATGATAGATGAGTAAGGATCGTTTAGATACAACACAGGAACAACGCTAATACGTGTTGTTTCGTTTAAAACTATTTCCAGCTCCTGCTGCGTCCAAATACTTGTTGTTTCGTTTAAAACTATTTCCAGCTCCTGCTGTGTCCAAAAACTTTGTATCTCACATCAGACTTACTGGAGTATATCCAAACGTCAAATAACATGATAGATGAGTAAGGATCGTTTAGATACATCACAGGAACAACGCTAATACGTGTTGTTTCGTTTAAAACTATTTCCAGATCCTGCTGCGTCCAAAAACTTTGTATCTCACATCAAAGTTACTGGAGTCCATCGAAACGCCAAATAACATGATAGATGAGTAAGGATCGATTAGATACATCACAGGAACAACGCTAATGCGTGTTGTTTCGTTTAAAACTATTTCCAGCTTCTGCTGCGTCCGAAAACGTCGTATCTCACATCAGAGCTACTGGAGTCCATCGAAACGCCAAATAACATGATAGATGAGTAAGGATCGATTAGATACAGCACAGGAACAACGCTAATACGTGTTGTTTCGTTTGAAACTATTTCCAGCTTCTACTGCGTCCGAGAACTTTGAATCTCTCATCAGAGTTACTGGAGTCCGTCCAAACGTCAAATAACATGATAGATGAGTAAGGATCGATTAGATACATCACAGGAACAACGCTAATACGTGTTGTTTCGTTTAAAACTATTTCCAGCTCCTGCTGCGTCCGAAAACGTCGTATCTCACATCAGAGCTACTGGAGTCCAAAGAAACGCCAAATAACATGATAGATGAGTAAGGGTCGATTAGATACATCACAGGAACAACGCTAATACGTGTTGTTTCATTTAAAACTATTTCCAGCTTCAGCTGCGTCCGAGAACTTTGAATCTTTCATCAGAGTTACTGGAGTCCGTCCAAACGTCAAATAACATGATAGATGAGTAAGGATCGATTAGATACATCACAGGAACAACGCTAATACGTGTTGTTTCGTTTAAAACTATTTCCAGCTTCTGCTGCGTCCGAAAACGTCGTATCTCACATCAGAGCTACTGGAGTCCATCGAAACGCCAAGTAACATGATATATGAGTAAGGATCGATTAGATACAGCACAGGAACAACGCTAATACGTGTTGTTTCGTTTAAAACTATTTCCAGCTTCTACTGCGTCCGAGAACTTTGAATCTATCATCAGAGTTACTGGAGTCCGTCCAAACGTCAAATAACATGATAGATGAGTAAGGATCGATTAGATACATCACAGGAACAACGCTAATACGTGTTGTTTCGTTTAAAACTATTTCCAGCTTCTGCTGCGTTCGAGAACTTCGTATCTCACGTCAGGGTTACTGGAGTCCATCCAAACGTCAAATAACATGATAGATAAGTAAGGATCGATTAGATACATCACAGGAACAACGCTAATGCGTGTTGTTTCGTTTAAAACTATTTCCAGCTTATGCTGCGTCCGAGAACATCGTATCTCACGTCAGGTTTACTGGAGTCCATCCAAACGTCAAATAACATGATAGATAAGTAAGGATCGATTAGATACATCACAGGAACAACGCTAATGCGTGTTGTTTCGTTTAAAACTCTTTCCAGCTTCTGCTGCGTCCGAAAACGTCGTATCTCACATCAGAGCTACTGGAGTCCATCGAAACGCCAAATAACATGATATATGAGTAAGGATCGATTAGATACAGCACAGGAACAACGCTAATACGTGTTGTTTCGTTTAAAATTATTTCCAGCTCCTGCTGCGTCCAAAAACTTTGTATCTCACATCAGACTTACTGGAGTCCATCCAAACGTCAAATAACATGTTAGATAAGTAAGGATCGTTTAGATACATCACAGGAACGACGCTAATACGTGTTGTTTCGTTCAAAACTATTTCCAGCTCCTGCTGCGTCCCAAAACTTTGTATCTCACATCAGACTTACTGGAGTCCATCCAAACGTCAAATAACATGTTAGATAAGTAAGGATCCTTTAGATACATCACAGGAACAACGCTAATAGGTGTTGTTTCGTTCAAAACTATATCCAGCTTCTGCTGCGTCCGAAATCTTTGTATCTCTCATCAGAGATACTGGAGTCCATCCAAACGTCAAATAACATGATAGATGAGTAAGGATCGATTAGATACATCACAGGAACAACGCTAGTACGTGTTGTTTCGTTTAAAACTATTTCCAGCTTCTGCTGCGTCCGAGAACTTCGTATCTCACGTCAGGGTTACTGGAGTCCATCCAAACGTCAAATAACATGATAGATAAGTAAGGATCGATTAGATACATCACAGGAACAACGCTAATACGTGTTGTTTCGTTTAAAACTATTTCCAGCTTCTGCTGCGTCCGAAAACGTCGTATCTCACATCAGAGTTACTGGAGTCCATCGAAACGTCAAATAACATGATAGATAAGTAAGGATCGATTAGATACAGCACAGGAACAACGCTAATACGTGTTGTTTCGTTTAAAACTATTTCCAGCTCCTGCTGCGTCCAAAAACTTTGTATCTCACATCAGACTTACTGGAGTCCATCCATACGTCAAATAACATGTTAGATAAGTAAGGATCGTTTAGATGCATCACAGGAACAACGCTAATACGTGTTGTTTCGTTCAAAACTATTTCAAGCTTCTGCTGCGTCCGAGAACATTGTATCTCACATCAGAGTTACTGGAGTCCGTCCAAACGTCAAATAACATGATAGATGAGTAAGGATCGTTTAGATACATCACAGGAACATCGCTAATGCGTGTTGTTTCGTTTAAAACTATTTCCAGCTTCTGCTGCGTCCGAAAACTTCGTAGCTCACATCAGAGTTACTGGAGTCCATCGAAACGTCAAATAACATGATAGATAAGTAAGGATCGATTAGATACAGCACAGGAACAACGCTAATACCTGTTGTTTCGTTTGAAACTATTTCCAGCTTCAGCTGCGTCCGAGAACTTCGTATCTCACATCAAAGTTACTGGAGTCCATCGAAACGCCAAATAACATGATAAATGAGTAAGGATCGATTAGATACATCACAGGAACAACGCTAATGCGTGTTGTTTCGTTTAAAACTATTTCCAGCTCCTGCTGCGTCCGAGAACTTTGTATCTCACATCAGAGTTACTGGAGTCTGTCCAAACGTCAAATAACATGATAGATGAGTAAGGATCGTTTAGATACATCACAGGAACAACGCTAATACGTGTTGTTTCGTTTAAAACTATTTCCAGCTCCTGCTGCGTCCAAAAACTTTGTATCTCACATCAGACTTACTGGAGTCCATCCAAACGTCAAATAACATGTTAGATAAGTAAGGATCCTTTAGATACATCACAGGAACAACGCTAATAGGTGTTGTTTCGTTCAAAATTATTTCCAGCTTCTGCTGCGTCCGAGAACTTTGTATCTCACATCAGAGTTACTTTAGTCCGTCCAAACGTCAATTAACATGATAGATGAGTAAGGATCGTTTAGATACATCACAGGAACAACGCTAATACGTGTTGTTTTCGTTTAAAACTATTTCCAGCTCCTGCTGCGTCCGAAAACTTCGTATCTCACATCAGAGTTACTGGAGTCCATCGAAACGTCAAATAACATGATAGATAAGTAAGGATCGATTAGATACAGCACAGGAAAAACGCTAATACGTGTTGTTTCGTTTAAAACTATTTCCAGCTCCTGCTGCGTCGCAAAACTTTTTATCTCACATCAGACTTACTGGAGTCCATCCAAACGTCAAATAACATGTTAGATAAGTAAGGATCCTTTAGATACATCACAGGAACAACGCTAATAGATGTTGTTTCGTTCAAAATTATTTCCAGCTTCTGCTGCGTCCGAGAAATTTGTATCTCACATCAGAGTTACTGGAGTCCGTCCAAACGTCAATTAACATGATAGATGAGTAAGGATCGTTTAGATACATCACAGGAACAAGGCTAATACGTGTTGTTTCGTTTAAAACTATTTCCAGCTCCTGCTGCGTCCAAAAACTTTGTATCTCACATCAGACTTACTGGAGTCCATCCAAACGTCAAATAACATGTTAGATAAGTAAGGATCGTTTAGATACATCACAGGAACGACGCTAATACGTGTTGTTTCGTTCAAAACTATTTCCAGCTTCTGCTGCGTCCGAAAATTTCGTATCTCACATTAGAGTTACTGGAGTTCATCCAAACGTCAAATAACATGATAGATAAGTAAGGATCGATTAGATACAGCACAGGAACAACGCTAATACGTGTTGTTTAGTTCAAAACTATTTCCAGCTTCTGCTGCGTCCGATAACTTTGTATCTCACATCAGAGTTACTGGAGTCCGTCGAAACGTCAAATAACATGATAGATGAGTAAGGATCGATTAGATACATCACAGGAACAACGCTAATACGTGTTGTTTCGTTTAAAACTATTTCCAGCTTCTGCTACGTCCGAGAACTTCGTATCTCACGTCAGGGTTACTGGAGTCCATCCAAACCTCAAATAACATGATAGAAAAGTAAGGATCGATTAGATACATCACAGGAACAACGCTAATACGTGTTGTTTCGTTTAAAACTATTTCCAGCTTCTGCTGCCTCCGAAAACGTCGTATCTCACATCAGAGTTACTGGAGTCCATCGAAACGTCAAATAACATGATAGATAAGTAAGGATCGATTAGATACAGCACAGGAACAACGCTAATACGTGTTGTTTCGTTTAAAACTATTTCCAGCTCCTGCTGCGTCCAAAAACTTTGTATCTCACATCAGACTTACTGGAGTCCATCCAAACGTTAAATAACATGTTAGATAAGTAATGATCGTTTAGATACATCACAGGAACAACGCTAATGCGTGTTGTTTCGTTCAAAATTATTTCCAGCTTCTGCTGCGTCCGAGAACTTTGTATCTCACATCAGAGTTACTGGAGTCCGTCCAAACGTCAAATAACATGATAGATGAGTAAGTATCGTTTAGATACATCACAGGAACAACGCTAATACCTGTTGTTTCGTTTGAAACTATTTCCAGCTTCAGCTGCGTCCGAGAACTTCGTATCTCACATCAAAGTTACTGGAGTCCATCGAAACGTCAAATAACATGATAGATAGGTAAGGATCGATTAGATACAGCACAGGAACAACGCTAATACCTGTTGTTTCGTTTAAAACTATTTCCAGCTCCTGCTGCGTCCCAAAACTTTGTATCTCACATCAGACTTACTGGAGTCCATCCAAACGTCAAATAACATGTTAGATAAGTAAGGATCGTTTAGATACATCACAGGAACAACGCTAATAGGTGTTGTTTCGTTCAAAACTATATCCAGCTTCTGCTGCGTCCGAAATCTTTGTATCTCTCATCAGAGTTACTGGAGTCCATCGAAACGTCAAATAACATGATAGATAAGTAAGGATCGATTAGATACAGCACAGGAAAAACGCTAATACGTGTTGTTTCGTTTAAAACTATTTCCAGCTCCTGCTGCGTCGCAAAACTTTTTATCTCACATCAGACATACTGGAGTCCATCCAAACGTCAAATAACATGTTAGATAAGTAAGGATCCTTTAGATACATCACAGGAACAACGCTAATAGGTGTTGTTTCGTTCAAAACTATTTCCAGCTTCTGCTGCGTCCGATATCTTTGTATCTCACATCAGAGTTCCTAGAGTACATCCAAACGTCAAATAACATGATAGATGAGTAAGGATCGATTAGATACATCACAGGAACAACGCTAATGCGTGTTGTTTCGGTCAAAACTATTTCCAGCTTCTACTGCGTCCGAGAACTTTGTATCTCTCATCAGAGTTACTGGAGTCCGTCCAAACGTCAATTAACATGATAGATGAGTAAGGATCGTTTAGATACATCACAGGAACATCGCTAATGCGTGTTGTTTCGTTTAAAACTATTTCCAGCTTCTGATGCGTCCGAAAACTTCGTATCTCACATCAGAGTTACTGGAGTCCATCGAAAAGCCAAATAACATGATAGATGAGTAAGGATCGATTAGATACTACACAGGAACAACGCTAATGCGTGTTGTTTCGTTCAAAACTATTTCCAGTTTCTGCTGCGTCCGAAATCTTTGTATCTCTCATCAGAGTTACTGGAGTCCATCCAAACGTCAAATAATATGATAGATGAGTAAGGATCGATTAGATACATCACAGGAACAACGCTAATACGTGTTGTTTCGTTTAAAACTATTTCCAGCTCCTGCTGCGTCTCAAAACTTTGTATCTCACATCAGACTTACTGGAGTCCATCCAAACGTCAAATAACATGTTAGATAAGTAAGGATCGTTTAGATACATCACAGGAACAACGCTAATAGGTGTTGTTTCGTTCAAAATTATTTCCAGCTTCTGCTGCGTACGAGAACTTTGTATCTCAAGTCAGGGTTACTGGAGTCCATCCAAACGTTAAATAACATGATAGATAAGTAAGGATCGATTAGATACAGCACAGGAACAACGCTAATACGTGTTGTTTCGTTTAAAACTATTTCCAGCTCCTGCTGCGTCCAAAAACTTTGTATCTCACATCAGACTTACTGGAGTCCATCCAAACGTTAAATAACATGTTAGATAAGTAAGGATCGTTTAGATACATCACAGGAACAACGCTAATACGTGTTGTTTCGTTCAAAATTATTTCCAGCTTCTGCTGCGTCCGAGAACTTTGTATCTCACATCAGAGTTACTGGAGTCCGTCCAAACGTCAAATAACATGATAGATGAGTAAGGATCGTTTAGATACATCACAGGAACATCGCTAATGCGTGTTGTTTCGTTTAAAACTATTTCCAGCTTCTGCTGCGTCCGAAAACTTCGTATCTCACATCAGAGTTACTGGAGTCCATCGAAACGTCAAATAACATGATAGATAAGTAAGGATCGATTAGATACAGCACAGGAACAACGCTAATACGTGTTGTTTCGTTCAAAATTATTTCCAGCTTCTGCTGTGTCCGAGAACTTTGTATCTCACATCAGAGTTACTGGAGTCCGTCCAAACGTCAAATAACATGATAGATGAGTAAGGATCGTTTAGATACATCACAGGAACAACGCTAATGCGTGTTGTTTCGTTTAAAACTATTTCCAGCTTCTGCTGCGTCCGAAAACGTCGTATCTCACATCAGAGCTACTGGAGTCCATCGAAACGCCAAATAACATGATAGATGAGTAAAGATCGATTAGATACATCACAGGAACAACGATAATACGTTTTGTTTCGTTTAAAACTATTTCCAGCTTCAGCTGCGTCCGAGAACTTCGTATCTCACATCAAAGTTACTGGAGTCCATCGAAACGCCAAATAACATGATAGATGAGTAAGGATCGATTAGATACATCACAGGAACAACGCTAATGCGTGTTGTTTCGTTTAAAACTATTTCCAGCTTCTGCTGCGTCCGAAAACGTCGTATCTCACATCAGAGCTACTGGAGTCCATCGAAACGCCAAATAACATGATAGATGAGTAAAGATCGATTAGATACATCACAGGAACAACGCTAATACGTGTTGTTTCATTTAAAACTATTTCCAGCTTCAGCTGCGTCCGAGAACTTCGTATCTCACATCAAAGTTACTGGAGTCCATCGAAACGCCAAATAACATGATAGATGAGTAAGGATCGAATAGATACATCACAGGAACAACGCTAATGCGTGTTGTTTCGTTTAAAACTATTTCCAGCTTCTGCTGCGTCCGAAAACGTCTTATCTCACATAAAAGCTACTGGAGTCCATCGAAACGCCAAGTAACATGATATATGAGTAAGGATCGATTAGATAGAGCACAGGAACAACGCTAATACGTGTTGTTTCGTTTAAAACTATTTCCAGCTCCTGCTGCGTCCGAGAACTTTGTATCTCACATCAGAGTTACTGGAGTCCGTCCAAACGTCAAATAACATGATAGATGAGTAAGGATCGTTTAGATACATCACAGGAACAACGCTAATATGTGTTGTTTCGTTTAAAACTATTTCCAGCTCCTGCTGCGTCCAAAAACTTTGTATCTCACATCAAAGTTACTGGAGTCCATCGAAACGCCAAATAACATGATAGATGAGTAAGGATCGATTAGATACATCACAGGAACAACGCTAATGCGTGTTGTTTCGTTTAAAACTATTTCCAGCTTCTGCTGCGTCCGAAAACGTCGTATCTCACATCAGAGCTACTGGAGTCCATCGAAACGCCAAGTAACATGATGTATGAGTAAGGATCGATTAGATACAGCACAGGAACAACGCTAATACGTGTTGTTTCGTTTGAAACTATTTCCAGCTTCTACTGCGTCCGAGAACTTTGAATCTCTCATCAGAGTTACTGGAGTCCGTCCAAACGTCAAATAACATGATAGATGAGTAAGGATCGATTAGATACATCACAGGAACAACGCTAATACGTGTTGTTTCGTTTAAAACTATTTCCAGCGTCCGAAAACGTCGTATCTCACATAAGAGATACTGGAGTCCATCGAAACGCCAAGTAACATGATATATGAGTAAGGATCGATTAGATATAGCACAGGAACAACGCTAATACGTGTTGTTTTGTTTAAAACTATTTCCAGCTCCTGCTGCGTCCGAGAACTTTGTATCTCACATCAGAGTTACTGGAGTCCGTCCAAACGTCAAATAACATGATAGATGAGTAAGGATCGTTTAGATACAACACAGGAACAACGCTAATACGTGTTGTTTCGTTTAAAACTATTTCCAGCTCCTGCTGCGTCAAAATACTTGTTGTTTCGTTTAAAACTATTTCCAGCTCCTGCTGTGTCCAAAAACTTCGTATCTCACATCAGACTTACTGGAGTCCATCCAAACGTCAAATAACATGATAGATGAGTAAGGATCGTTTAGATACATCACAGGAACAACGCTAATACGTGTTGTTTCGTTTAAAACTATTTCCAGCTCCTGCTGCGTCCAAAAACTTTGTATCTCACATCAAAGTTACTGGAGTCCATCGAAACGCCAAATAACATGATAGATGAGTAAGGATCGATTAGATACATCACAGGAACAACGCTAATGCGTGTTGTTTCGTTTAAAACTATTTCCAGCTTCTGCTGCGTCCGAAAACGTCGTATCTCACATCAGAGCTACTGGAGTCCATCGAAACGCCAAATAACATGATAGATGAGTAAGGATCGATTAGATACAGCACAGGAACAACGCTAATACGTGTTGTTTCGTTTGAAACTATTTCCAGCTTCTACTGCGTCCGAGAACTTTGAATCTCTCATCAGAGTTACTGGAGTCCGTCCAAACGTCAAATAACATGATAGATGAGTAAGGATCGATTAGATACATCACAGGAACAACGCTAATACGTGTTGTTTCGTTTAAAACTATTTCCAGCTCCTGCTGGGTCCGAAAACGTCGTATCTCACATCAGAGCTACTGGAGTCCAAAGAAACGCCAAATAACATGATAGATGAGTAAGGGTCGATTAGATACATCACAGGAACAACGCTAATACGTTTTGTTTCATTTAAAACTATTTCCAGCTTCAGCTGCGTCCGAGAACTTTGAATCTTTCATCAGAGTTACTGGAGTCCGTCCAAACGTCAAATAACATGATAGATGAGTAAGGATCGATTAGATACATCACAGGAACAACGCTAATACGTGTTGTTTCGTTTAAAACTATTTCCAGCTTCTGCTGCGTCCGAAAACGTCGTATCTCACATCAAAGTTACTGGAGTCCATCGAAACGCCAAATAACATGATAAATGAGTAAGGATCGATTAGATACATCACAGGAACAACGCTAATGCGTGTTGTTTCGTTTGAAACTATTTCCAGCTCCTGCTGCGTCCGAGAACTTTGAATCTATCATCAGAGTTACTGGAGTCCGTCCAAACGTCAAATAACATGATAGATGAGTAAGGATCGATTAGATACATCACAGGAACATCGCTAATACGTGTTGTTTCGTTTAAAACTATTTCCAGCTTCTGCTGCGTCCGAGAACTTCGTATCTCACGTCAGGGTTACTGGAGTCCATCCAAACGTCAAATAACATGATAGATAAGTAAGGATCGATTAGATACATCACAGGAACAACGCTAATGCGTGTTGTTTCGTTTAAAACTATTTCCAGCTTATGCTGCGTCCGAGAACATCGTATCTCACGTCAGGTTTACTGGAGTCCATCCAAACGTCAAATAACATGATAGATAAGTAAGGATCGATTAGATACATCACAGGAACAACGCTAATGCGTGTTGTTTCGTTTAAAACTCTTTCCAGCTTCTGCTGCGTCCGAAAACGTCGTATCTCACATCAGAGCTACTGGAGTCCATCGAAACGCCAAATAACATGATATATGAGTAAGGATCGATTAGATACAGCACAGGAACAACGCTAATACGTGTTGTTTCGTTTAAAACTATTTCCAGCTCCTGCTGCGTCCAAGAACTTTTTATCTCACATCAGACTTACTGGAGTCCATCCAAACGTCAAATAACATGTTAGATAAGTAAGGATCGTTTAGATACATCACAGGAACGACGCTAATACGTGTTGTTTCGTTCAAAACTATTTCCAGCTCCTGCTGCGTCCCAAAACTTTGTATCTCACATCAGACTTACTGGAGTCCATCCAAACGTCAAATAACATGTTAGATAAGTAAGGATCCTTTAGATACATCACAGGAACAACGCTAATAGGTGTTGTTTCGTTCAAAACTATTTCCAGCTCCTGCTGCGTCCCAAAACTTTGTATCTCACATCAGGGATACTGGTGTCCATCCAAACGTCAAATAACATGTTAGATAAGTAAGGATCGTTTAGATACATCACAGGAACAACGCTAATAGTTGTTGTTTCGTTCAAAACTATTTCCAGCTTCTGCTGCGTCCGATATCTTTGTATCTCACATCAGAGTTCCTAGAGTACATCCAAACGTCAAATAACATGATATATGAGTAAGGATCGATTAGATACATCACAGGAACAACGCTAATGCGTGTTGTTTCGGTCAAAACTATTTCCAGCTTCTACTGCGTCCGAGAACTTTGTATCTCTCATCAGAGTTACTGGAGTCCGTCCAAACGTCAAATAACATGATAGATGAGTAAGGATCGATTAGATACAGCACAGGAACAACGCTAATATGTGTTGTTTCGTTTAAAACTATTTCCAGCTCCTGCTGCGTCCAAAAACTTTGTATCTCACATCAGACTTACTGGAGTCCATCCAAACGTTAAATAACATGTTAGATAAGTAAGGATCGTTTAGATACATCACAGGAACAACGCTAATACGTGTTGTTTCGTTCAAAACTATTTCCAGCTTCTACTGCGTCCGAGAAATTTGAATCTCTCATCAGAGTTACTGGAGTCCGTCCAAACGTCAAATAACATGATAGATAAGTAAGGATCGATTAGATACAGCACAGGAACAACGCTAATATGTGTTGTTTCGTTTAAAACTATTTCCAGCTCCTGCTGCGTCCAAAAACTTTGTATCTCACATCAGACTTACTGGAGTCCATCCAAACGTTAAATAACATGTTAGATAAGTAAGGATCGTTTAGATACATCACAGGAACAACGCTAATACGTGTTGTTTCGTTCAAAACTATTTCCAGCTTCTACTGCGTCCGAGAAATTTGAATCTCTCATCAGAGTTACTGGAGTCCGTCCAAACGTCAAATAACATGATAGATGAGTAAGGATCGATTAGATACATCACAGGAACAACGCTAATACGTGTTGTTTCGTTTAAAACTATTTCCAGCTCCTGCTGCGTCCCAAAACTTTGTATCTCACATCAGACTTACTGGAGTCCATCCAAACGTCAAATAACATGTTAGATAAGTAAGGATCGTTTAGATACATCACAGGAACAACGCTAATAGGTGTTGTTTCGTTCAAAACTATTTCCAGCTTCTGCTGCGTCCGATATCTTTGTATCTCACATCAGAGTTCCTAGAGTACATCCAAACGTCAAATAACATGATAGATGAGTAAGGATCGATTAGATACATCACAGGAACAACGCTAATGCGTGTTGTTTCGGTCAAAACTATTTCCAGCTTCTACTGCGTCCGAGAACTTTGTATCTCTCATCAGAGTTACTGGAGTCCGTCCAAACGTCAAATAACATGATAGATGAGTAAGGATCGTTTAGATACATCACAGGAACATCGCTAATGCGTGTTGTTTCGTTTAAAACTATTTCCAGCTTCTGCTGCGTCCGAGAACTTCGTATCTCACGTCAGGGTTACTGGAGTCCATCCAAACGTCAAATAACATGATAGATAAGTAAGGATCGATTAGATACATCACAGGAACAACGCTAATGCGTGTTGTTTCGTTTAAAACTATTTCCAGCTTATGCTGCGTCCGAGAACATCGTATCTCACGTCAGGTTTACTGGAGTCCATCCAAACGTCAAATAACATGATAGATAAGTAAGGATCGATTAGATACATCACAGGAACAACGCTAATGCGTGTTGTTTCGTTTAAAACTCTTTCCAGCTTCTGCTGCGTCCGAAAACGTCGTATCTCACATCAGAGCTACTGGAGTCCATCGAAACGCCAAATAACATGATATATGAGTAAGGATCGATTAGATACAGCACAGGAACAACGCTAATACGTGTTGTTTCGTTTAAAACTATTTCCAGCTCCTGCTGCGTCCAAGAACTTTTTATCTCACATCAGACTTACTGGAGTCCATCCAAACGTCAAATAACATGTTAGATAAGTAAGGATCGTTTAGATACATCACAGGAACGACGCTAATACGTGTTGTTTCGTTCAAAACTATTTCCAGCTCCTGCTGCGTCCCAAAACTTTGTATCTCACATCAGACTTACTGGAGTCCATCCAAACGTCAAATAACATGTTAGATAAGTAAGGATCCTTTAGATACATCACAGGAACAACGCTAATAGGTGTTGTTTCGTTCAAAACTATTTCCAGCTCCTGCTGCGTCCCAAAACTTTGTATCTCACATCAGGGATACTGGTGTCCATCCAAACGTCAAATAACATGTTAGATAAGTAAGGATCGTTTAGATACATCACAGGAACAACGCTAATAGTTGTTGTTTCGTTCAAAACTATTTCCAGCTTCTGCTGCGTCCGATATCTTTGTATCTCACATCAGAGTTCCTAGAGTACATCCAAACGTCAAATAACATGATATATGAGTAAGGATCGATTAGATACATCACAGGAACAACGCTAATGCGTGTTGTTTCGGTCAAAACTATTTCCAGCTTCTACTGCGTCCGAGAACTTTGTATCTCTCATCAGAGTTACTGGAGTCCGTCCAAACGTCAAATAACATGATAGATGAGTAAGGATCGATTAGATACAGCACAGGAACAACGCTAATATGTGTTGTTTCGTTTAAAACTATTTCCAGCTCCTGCTGCGTCCAAAAACTTTGTATCTCACATCAGACTTACTGGAGTCCATCCAAACGTTAAATAACATGTTAGATAAGTAAGGATCGTTTAGATACATCACAGGAACAACGCTAATACGTGTTGTTTCGTTCAAAACTATTTCCAGCTTCTACTGCGTCCGAGAAATTTGAATCTCTCATCAGAGTTACTGGAGTCCGTCCAAACGTCAAATAACATGATAGATAAGTAAGGATCGATTAGATACAGCACAGGAACAACGCTAATATGTGTTGTTTCGTTTAAAACTATTTCCAGCTCCTGCTGCGTCCAAAAACTTTGTATCTCACATCAGACTTACTGGAGTCCATCCAAACGTTAAATAACATGTTAGATAAGTAAGGATCGTTTAGATACATCACAGGAACAACGCTAATACGTGTTGTTTCGTTCAAAACTATTTCCAGCTTCTACTGCGTCCGAGAAATTTGAATCTCTCATCAGAGTTACTGGAGTCCGTCCAAACGTCAAATAACATGATAGATGAGTAAGGATCGATTAGATACATCACAGGAACAACGCTAATACGTGTTGTTTCGTTTAAAACTATTTCCAGCTCCTGCTGCGTCCCAAAACTTTGTATCTCACATCAGACTTACTGGAGTCCATCCAAACGTCAAATAACATGTTAGATAAGTAAGGATCGTTTAGATACATCACAGGAACAACGCTAATAGGTGTTGTTTCGTTCAAAACTATTTCCAGCTTCTGCTGCGTCCGATATCTTTGTATCTCACATCAGAGTTCCTAGAGTACATCCAAACGTCAAATAACATGATAGATGAGTAAGGATCGATTAGATACATCACAGGAACAACGCTAATGCGTGTTGTTTCGGTCAAAACTATTTCCAGCTTCTACTGCGTCCGAGAACTTTGTATCTCTCATCAGAGTTACTGGAGTCCGTCCAAACGTCAAATAACATGATAGATGAGTAAGGATCGTTTAGATACATCACAGGAACATCGCTAATGCGTGTTGTTTCGTTTAAAACTATTTCCAGCTTCTGATGCGTCCGAAAACTTCGTATCTCACATCAGAGTTACTGGAGTCCATCGAAAAGCCAAATAACATGATAGATGAGTAAGGATCGATTAGATACTACACAGGAACAACGCTAATGCGTGTTGTTTCGTTCAAAACTATTTCCAGTTTCTGCTGCGTCCGAAATCTTTGTATCTCTCATCAGAGTTACTGGAGTCCATCCAAACGTCAAATAATATGATAGATGAGTAAGGATCGATTAGATACATCACAGGAACAACGCTAATACGTGTTGTTTCGTTTAAAACTATTTCCAGCTCCTGCTGCGTCCCAAAACTTTGCATCTCACATCAGACTTACTGGAGTCCATCCAAACGTCAAATAACATGTTAGATAAGTAAGGATCGTTTAGATACATCACAGGAACAAAGCTAATAGGTGTTGTTTCGTTCAAAACTATTTCCAGCTTCTACTGCGTCCGAGAACTTTGTATCTCTCATCAGAGTTACTGGAGTCCGTCCAAACGTCAAATAACATGATAGATGAGAAAGGATCGATTAGATACATCACAGGAACAACGCTAATACGTGTTGTTTCGTTTAAAACTATTTCCAGCTCCTGCTGCGTCCCAAAACTTTGTATCTCACATCAGACTTACTGGAGTCCATCCAAACGTCAAATAACATGTTAGATAAGTAAGGATCGTTTAGATACATCACAGGAACAACGCTAATACGTGTTGTTTCGTTTAAAACTATTTCCAGCTTCTGCTGCGTCCGAAAACGTCGTATCTCACATCAGAGTTACTGGAGTCCATCGAAACGTCAAATAACATGACAGATAAGTAAGGATCGATTAGATACAGCACAGGAACAACGCTAATATGTGTTGTTTCGTTTAAAACTATTTCCAGCTCCTGCTGCGTCCAAAAACTTTGTATCTCACATCAGACTTACTGGAGTCCATCCAAACGTTAAATAACATGTTAGATAAGTAAGGATCGTTTAGATACATCACAGGAACAACGGTAACACGTGTTGTTACGTTCAAAATTATTTCCAGCTTCTGCTGCGTCCGAGAACTTTGTATCTCACATCAGAGTTACTGGAGTCCGTCCAAACGTCAAATAACATGATAGATGAGTAAGTATCGTTTAGATACATCACAGGAACATCGCTAATGCGTGTTGTTTCTTTTAAAACTATTTCCAGCTTCTGCTGCGTCCGAGAACATCGTATCTCACGTCAGGGTTACTGGAGTCCATCCAAACGTCAAATAACATGATAGATAAGTAAGGATCGATTAGATACATCACAGGAACAACGCTAATGCGTGTTGTTTCGTTTAAAACTATTTCCAGTTTCTGCTGCGTCCGAAAACGTCGTATCTCACATCAGAGCTACTGGAGTCCATCGAAACACCAAATAACATGATATATGAGTAAGGATCGATTAGATACAGCACAGGAACAACGCTAATGCGTGTTGTTTCGTTTAAAACTATTTCCAGCTTCTGCTGCGTCCGAAAACGTGGTATCTCACATCAGAGCTACTGGAGTCCATCGAAACGCCAAGTAACATGATATATGAGTAAGGATCGATTAGATACAGCACAGGAACAACGCTAATACGTGTTGTTTCGTTTGAAACTATTTCCAGCTCCTGCTGCGTCCAAAAACTTTGTATCTCACATCAGACTTACTGGAGTCCATCCAAACGTCAAATAACATGTTAGATAAGTAAGGATCGTTTAGATACATCACAAGAACAACGCTAATACGTGTTATTTCGTTCAAAACTATTTCCAGCTTCTACTGCGTCCGAGAACTTTGAATCTCTCATCAGAGTTACTGGAGTCCGTCCAAACGTCAAATAACATGATAGATGAGTAAGGATCGATTAGATACATCACAGGAACAACGCTAATACGTGTTGTTTCGTTTAAAACTATTTCCAGCTCCTGCTGCGTCCCAAAACTTTGTATCTCACATCAGACTTACTGGAGTCCATCCAAACGTCAAATAACATGTTAGATAAGTAAGGATCGTTTAGATACATCACAGGAACAACGCTAATAGGTGTTGTTTCGTTCAAACCTATTTCCAGCTTCTGCTGCGTCCGAAATCTTTGTATCTCTCATCAGAGTTACTGGAGTCCATCCAATCGTCAAATAACATGATAGATGAGTAAGGATCGATTAGATACATCACAGGAACAACGCTAATACGTGTTGTTTCGTTTAAAACTATTTCCAGCTTCTGCTGCGTCCAAAAACTTTGTATCTCACATCAGACTTACTGGAGTCCATCCAAACGTTAAATAACATGATAGATAAGTAAGGATCGTTTAGATACATCACAGGAACAACGCTAATACGTGTTGTTTCGTTAAAAACTATTTCCAGCTTCTACTGCGTCCGAGAACTTTGAATATCTCATCAGAGTTACTGGAGTCCGTCCAAACGTCAAATAACATGATAGATGAGTAAGGATCGATTAGATACATCACAGGAACAACGCTAATAGGTGTTGTATCGTTTAAAACTATTTCCAGCTTCTGATGCGTCCGAAAACTTCGTATCTCACATCAGAGCTACTGGAGTCCATCCAAACGTCAAATAACATGTTAGATAAGTAAGGATCGTTTAGATACATCACAGGAACAACGCTAATACGTGTTGTTTCGTTAAAAACTATTTCCAGCTTCTACTGCGTCCGAGAACTTTGAATATCTCATCAGAGTTACTGGAGTCCGTCCAAACGTCAAATAACATGATAGATGAGTAAGGATCGATTAGATACATCACAGGAACAACGCTAATACGTGTTGTTTCGTTTGAAACTATTTCCAGCTTCAGCTGCGTCCGAGAACTTCGTATCTCACATCAAAGTTACTGGAGTCCATCGAAACGCCAAATAACATGATAGATGAGTAAGGATCGATTAGATACTACACAGGAACAACGCTAATGCGTGTTGTTTCGTTTAAAACTATTTCCAGCTTCTGCTGCGTCCGAGAACATCGTATCTCACGTCAGGGTTACTGGAGTCCATCCTAACGTCAAATAACATGATAGATAAGTAAGGATCGATTAGATACATCACAGGAACAACGCTAATGCGTGTTGTTTCGTTTAAAACTATTTCCAGCTACTGCTGCGTCCGAAAACGTCGTATCTCACATCAGAGTTACTGGAGTCCGTCCAAACGTCAAATAACATGATAGATGAGTAAGGATCGATTAGATACATCACAGGAACAACGCTAATGCGTGTTGTTTCGTTTAAAACTATTTCCAGCTTCTGCTGCGTCCGAAAACGTCGTATCTCACATCAGAGCTACTGGAGTACATCGAAACGTCAAATAACATGATAGATGAGTAAGGATCGATTAGATACATCACAGGAACAACGCTAATACGTGTTGTTTCGTTTAAAACTATTTCCAGCTTCTGCTGCGTCCGAAAACGTCGTATCTCACATCAGAGCTACTGGAGTCCATCGAAACGCCAAGTAACATGATATATGAGTAAGGATCGATTAGATACAGCACAGGAACAACGCTAATACGTGTTGTTTCGTTTAAAACTATTTCCAGCTTCTACTGCGTCCGAGAACTTTGAATCTCTCATCAGAGTTACTGGAGTCCGTCCAAACGTCAAATAACATGATAGATGAGTAAGGATCGATTAGATACATCACAGGAACAACGCTAATACGTGTTGTTTCGTTTAAAACTATTTCCAGCTTCTGCTGCGTCCGAGAACTTCGTATCTCACATCAGGGATACTGGTGTCCATCCAAACGTCAAATAACATGTTAGATAAGTAAGGATCGTTTAGATACATCACAGGAACAACGCTAATAGGTGTTGTTTCGTTCAAAACTATTTCCAGCTTCTGCTGCGTCCGAAATCTTTGTATCTCTCATCAGAGTTACTGGAGCCCATCCAAACGTCAAATAACATGATAGATGAGTAAGGATCGATTAGATACATCACAGGAACAACGCTAATACGTGTTGTTTCGTTTAAAACTATTTCCAGCTTCTGCTGCGTCCGAAAACGTCGTATCTCACATCAGAGTTACTGGAGTGCATCGAAACGTCAAATAACATGATAGATAAGTAAGGATCGATTAGATACATCACAGGAACAACGCTAATACGTGTTGTTTCGTTTAAAACTATTTCCAGCTTCTGCTGCGTCCGAAAACGTCGTATCTCACATCAGAGCTACTGGAGTGCATCGAAACGTCAAATAACATGATAGATAAGTAAGGATCGATTAGATACATCACAGGAACAACGCTAATACGTGTTGTTTCGTTCAAAACTATTTCCAGCTTCTGCTGCGTCCGAAATCTTTGTATCTCTCATCAGAGTTACTGGAGCCCATCCAAACGTCAAATAACATGATAGATGAGTAAGGATCGATTAGATACATCACAGGAACAACGCTAATACGTGTTGTTTCGTTTAAAACTATTTCCAGCTCCTGCTGCGTCCCAAAACTTTGTATCTCACATCAGGGATACTGGTGTCCATCCAAACGTCAAATAACATGTTAGATAAGTAAGGATCGTTTAGATACATCACAGGAACAACGCTAATAGTTGTTGTTTCGTTCAAAACTATTTCCAGCTTCTGCTGCGTCCGATATCTTTGTATCTCACATCAGAGTTCCTAGAGTACATCCAAACGTCAAATAACATGATATATGAGTAAGGATCGATTAGATACATCACAGGAACAACGCTAATGCGTGTTGTTTCGGTCAAAACTATTTCCAGCTTCTACTGCGTCCGAGAACTTTGTATCTCTCATCAGAGTTACTGGAGTCCGTCCAAACGTCAAATAACATGATAGATGAGTAAGGATCGATTAGATACAGCACAGGAACAACGCTAATATGTGTTGTTTCGTTTAAAACTATTTCCAGCTCCTGCTGCGTCCAAAAACTTTGTATCTCACATCAGACTTACTGGAGTCCATCCAAACGTTAAATAACATGTTAGATAAGTAAGGATCGTTTAGATACATCACAGGAACAACGCTAATACGTGTTGTTTCGTTCAAAACTATTTCCAGCTTCTACTGCGTCCGAGAAATTTGAATCTCTCATCAGAGTTACTGGAGTCCGTCCAAACGTCAAATAACATGATAGATAAGTAAGGATCGATTAGATACAGCACAGGAACAACGCTAATATGTGTTGTTTCGTTTAAAACTATTTCCAGCTCCTGCTGCGTCCAAAAACTTTGTATCTCACATCAGACTTACTGGAGTCCATCCAAACGTTAAATAACATGTTAGATAAGTAAGGATCGTTTAGATACATCACAGGAACAACGCTAATACGTGTTGTTTCGTTCAAAACTATTTCCAGCTTCTACTGCGTCCGAGAAATTTGAATCTCTCATCAGAGTTACTGGAGTCCGTCCAAACGTCAAATAACATGATAGATGAGTAAGGATCGATTAGATACATCACAGGAACAACGCTAATACGTGTTGTTTCGTTTAAAACTATTTCCAGCTCCTGCTGCGTCCCAAAACTTTGTATCTCACATCAGACTTACTGGAGTCCATCCAAACGTCAAATAACATGTTAGATAAGTAAGGATCGTTTAGATACATCACAGGAACAACGCTAATAGGTGTTGTTTCGTTCAAAACTATTTCCAGCTTCTGCTGCGTCCGATATCTTTGTATCTCACATCAGAGTTCCTAGAGTACATCCAAACGTCAAATAACATGATAGATGAGTAAGGATCGATTAGATACATCACAGGAACAACGCTAATGCGTGTTGTTTCGGTCAAAACTATTTCCAGCTTCTACTGCGTCCGAGAACTTTGTATCTCTCATCAGAGTTACTGGAGTCCGTCCAAACGTCAAATAACATGATAGATGAGTAAGGATCGTTTAGATACATCACAGGAACATCGCTAATGCGTGTTGTTTCGTTTAAAACTATTTCCAGCTTCTGATGCGTCCGAAAACTTCGTATCTCACATCAGAGTTACTGGAGTCCATCGAAAAGCCAAATAACATGATAGATGAGTAAGGATCGATTAGATACTACACAGGAACAACGCTAATGCGTGTTGTTTCGTTCAAAACTATTTCCAGTTTCTGCTGCGTCCGAAATCTTTGTATCTCTCATCAGAGTTACTGGAGTCCATCCAAACGTCAAATAATATGATAGATGAGTAAGGATCGATTAGATACATCACAGGAACAACGCTAATACGTGTTGTTTCGTTTAAAACTATTTCCAGCTCCTGCTGCGTCCCAAAACTTTGCATCTCACATCAGACTTACTGGAGTCCATCCAAACGTCAAATAACATGTTAGATAAGTAAGGATCGTTTAGATACATCACAGGAACAAAGCTAATAGGTGTTGTTTCGTTCAAAACTATTTCCAGCTTCTACTGCGTCCGAGAACTTTGTATCTCTCATCAGAGTTACTGGAGTCCGTCGAAACGTCAAGTAACATGATAGATGAGTAAGGATCGATTAGATACATCACAGGAACAACGCTAATACGTGTTGTTTCGTTTAAAACTATTTCCAGCTTCTGCTGCGTCCGAGAACTTCGTATCTCACGTCAGGGTTACTGGAGTCCATCCAAACGTCAAATAACATGATAGATAAGTAAGGATCGATTAGATACATCACAGGAACAACGCTAATGCGTGTTGTTTCGTTTAAAACTATTTCCAGCTCCTGCTGCGTCCGAGAACTTTGTATCTCACATCAGAGTTACTGGAGTCTGTCCAAACGTCAAATAACATGATAGATGAGTAAGGATCGTTTAGATACATCACAGGAACATCGCTAATGCGTGTTGTTTCGTTTAAAACTATTTCCAGCTTCTGCTGCGTCCGAAAACTTCGTATCTCACATCAGAGTTACTGGAGTCCATCGAAACGTCAAATAACATGATAGATAAGTAAGGATCGATTAGATACAGCACAGGAACAACGCTAATACCTGTTGTTTCGTTTGAAACTATTTCCAGCTTCAGCTGCGTCCGAGAACTTCGTATCTCACATCAAAGTTACTGGAGTCCATCGAAACGCCAAATAACATGATAAATGAGTAAGGATCGATTAGATACATCACAGGAACAACGCTAATGCGTGTTGTTTCGTTTAAAACTATTTCCAGCTCCTGCTGCGTCCGAGAACTTTGTATCTCACATCAGAGTTACTGGAGTCTGTCCAAACGTCAAATAACATGATAGATGAGTAAGGATCGTTTAGATACATCACAGGAACAACGCTAATACGTGTTGTTTCGTTTAAAACTATTTCCAGCTCCTGCTGCGTCCAAAAACTTTGTATCTCACATCAGACTTACTGGAGTCCATCCAAACGTCAAATAACATGTTAGATAAGTAAGGATTGTTTAGATACATCACAGGAACAATGCTAATAGGTGTTGTTTCGTTCAAAACTATTTCCAGCTTCTACTGCGTCCGAGAACTTTGAATCTCTCATCAGAGTTACTGGAGTCCGTCCAAACGTCAATTAACATGATAGATGAGTAAGGATCGATTAGATACATCACAGGAACAACGCTAATACGTGTTGTATCGTTTAAAACTATTTCCAGCTTCTGCTGCGTCCGAAAACTTCGTATCTCACATCAGAGTTACTGGAGTCCATCGAAACGTCAAATAACATGATAGATAAGTAAGGATCGATTAGATACAGCACAGGAACAACGCTAATACGTGTTGTTTCGTTTAAAACTATTTCCAGCTCCTGCTGCGTCGCAAAACTTTTTATCTCACATCAGACTTACTGGAGTCCATCCAAACGTCAAATAACATGTTAGATAAGTAAGGATCCTTTAGATACATCACAGGAACAACGCTAATAGGTGTTGTTTCGTTCAAAATTATTTCCAGCTTCTGCTGCGTCCGAGAACTTTGTATCTCACATCAGAGTTACTGGAGTCCGTCCAAACGTCAATTAACATGATAGATGAGTAAGGATCGTTTAGATACATCACAGGAACAACGCTAATACATGTTGTTTCGTTTAAAACTATTTCCAGCTCCTGCTGCGTCCAAAAACTTTGTATCTCACATCAGACTTACTGGAGTCCATCCAAACGTCAAATAACATGTTAGATAAGTAAGGATCGTTTAGATACATCACAGGAACGACGCTAATACGTGTTGTTTCGTTCAAAACTATTTCCAGCTTCTGCTGCGTCCGAAAATTTCGTATCTCACATTAGAGTTACTGGAGTTCATCCAAACGTCAAATAACATGATAGATAAGTAAGGATCGATTAGATACAGCACAGGAACAACGCTAATACGTGTTGTTTCGTTCAAAACTATTTCCAGCTTCTGCTGCGTCCGATAACTTTGTATCTCACATCAGAGTTACTGGAGTCCGTCGAAACGTCAAATAACATGATAGATGAGTAAGGATCGATTAGATACATCACAGGAACAACGCTAATACGTGTTGTTTCGTTTAAAACTATTTCCAGCTTCTGCTGCGTCCGAGAACTTCGTATCTCACGTCAGGGTTACTGGAGTCCATCCAAACGTCAAATAACATGATAGATAAGTAAGGATCGATTAGATACATCACAGGAACAACGCTAATACGTGTTGTTTCGTTTAAAACTATTTCCAGCTTCTGCTGCGTCCGAAAACGTCGTATCTCACATCAGAGTTACTGGAGTCCATCGAAACGTCAAATAACATGATAGATAAGTAAGGATCGATTAGATACAGCACAGGAACAACGCTAATACGTGTTGTTTCGTTTAAAACTATTTCCAGCTCCTGCTGCGTCCAAAAACTTTGTATCTCACATCAGACTTACTGGAGTATATCCAAACGTTAAATAACATGTTAGATAAGTAATGATCGTTTAGATACATCACAGGAACAACGCTAATGCGTGTTGTTTCGTTCAAAATTATTTCCAGCTTCTGCTGCGTCCGAGAAATTTGTATCTCACATCAGAGTTACTGGAGTCCGTCCAAACGTCAAATAACATGATAGATGAGTAAGTATCGTTTAGATACATCACAGGAACATCGCTAATGCGTGTTGTTTCGTTTAAAACTATTTCCAGCTTCTGCTGCGTCCGAAAACTTCGTATCTCACATCAGAGTTACTGGAGTCCATCGAAACGTCAAATAACATGATAGATAAGTAAGGATCGATTAGATACAGCACAGGAACAACGCTAATACCTGTTGTTTCGTTTGAAACTATTTCCAGCTTCAGCTGCGTCCGAGAACTTCGTATCTCACATCAGAGTTACTGGAGTCCATCCAAACGTTAAATAACATGTTAGATAAGTAAGGATCGTTTAGATACATCACAGGAACAACGCTAATACGTGTTGTTTCGTTCAAAACTATTTCCAGCTTCTACTGCGTCCGAGAAATTTGAATCTCTCATCAGAGTTACTGGAGTCCGTCCAAACGTCAAATAACATGATAGATAAGTAAGGATCGATTAGATACAGCACAGGAACAACGCTAATATGTGTTGTTTCGTTTAAAACTATTTCCAGCTCCTGCTGCGTCCAAAAACTTTGTATCTCACATCAGACTTACTGGAGTCCATCCAAACGTTAAATAACATGTTAGATAAGTAAGGATCGTTTAGATACATCACAGGAACAACGCTAATACGTGTTGTTTCGTTCAAAACTATTTCCAGCTTCTACTGCGTCCGAGAAATTTGAATCTCTCATCAGAGTTACTGGAGTCCGTCCAAACGTCAAATAACATGATAGATGAGTAAGGATCGATTAGATACATCACAGGAACAACGCTAATACGTGTTGTTTCGTTTAAAACTATTTCCAGCTCCTGCTGCGTCCCAAAACTTTGTATCTCACATCAGACTTACTGGAGTCCATCCAAACGTCAAATAACATGTTAGATAAGTAAGGATCGTTTAGATACATCACAGGAACAACGCTAATAGGTGTTGTTTCGTTCAAAACTATTTCCAGCTTCTGCTGCGTCCGATATCTTTGTATCTCACATCAGAGTTCCTAGAGTACATCCAAACGTCAAATAACATGATAGATGAGTAAGGATCGATTAGATACATCACAGGAACAACGCTAATGCGTGTTGTTTCGGTCAAAACTATTTCCAGCTTCTACTGCGTCCGAGAACTTTGTATCTCTCATCAGAGTTACTGGAGTCCGTCCAAACGTCAAATAACATGATAGATGAGTAAGGATCGTTTAGATACATCACAGGAACATCGCTAATGCGTGTTGTTTCGTTTAAAACTATTTCCAGCTTCTGATGCGTCCGAAAACTTCGTATCTCACATCAGAGTTACTGGAGTCCATCGAAAAGCCAAATAACATGATAGATGAGTAAGGATCGATTAGATACTACACAGGAACAACGCTAATGCGTGTTGTTTCGTTCAAAACTATTTCCAGTTTCTGCTGCGTCCGAAATCTTTGTATCTCTCATCAGAGTTACTGGAGTCCATCCAAACGTCAAATAATATGATAGATGAGTAAGGATCGATTAGATACATCACAGGAACAACGCTAATACGTGTTGTTTCGTTTAAAACTATTTCCAGCTCCTGCTGCGTCCCAAAACTTTGCATCTCACATCAGACTTACTGGAGTCCATCCAAACGTCAAATAACATGTTAGATAAGTAAGGATCGTTTAGATACATCACAGGAACAAAGCTAATAGGTGTTGTTTCGTTCAAAACTATTTCCAGCTTCTACTGCGTCCGAGAACTTTGTATCTCTCATCAGAGTTACTGGAGTCCGTCGAAACGTCAAGTAACATGATAGATGAGTAAGGATCGATTAGATACATCACAGGAACAACGCTAATACGTGTTGTTTCGTTTAAAACTATTTCCAGCTTCTGCTGCGTCCGAGAACTTCGTATCTCACGTCAGGGTTACTGGAGTCCATCCAAACGTCAAATAACATGATAGATAAGTAAGGATCGATTAGATACATCACAGGAACAACGCTAATACGTGTTGTTTCGTTTGAAACTATTTCCAGCTTCAGCTGCGTCCGAGAACTTCGTATCTCACATCAAAGTTACTGGAGTCCATCGAAACGCCAAATAACATGATAAATGAGTAAGGATCGATTAGATACATCACAGGAACAACGCTAATGCGTGTTGTTTCGTTTAAAACTATTTCCAGCTCCTGCTGCGTCCGAGAACTTTGTATCTCACATCAGAGTTACTGGAGTCTGTCCAAACGTCAAATAACATGATAGATGAGTAAGGATCGTTTAGATACATCACAGGAACATCGCTAATGCGTGTTGTTTCGTTTAAAACTATTTCCAGCTTCTGCTGCGTCCGAAAACTTCGTATCTCACATCAGAGTTACTGGAGTCCATCGAAACGTCAAATAACATGATAGATAAGTAAGGATCGATTAGATACAGCACAGGAACAACGCTAATACCTGTTGTTTCGTTTGAAACTATTTCCAGCTTCAGCTGCGTCCGAGAACTTCGTATCTCACATCAAAGTTACTGGAGTCCATCGAAACGCCAAATAACATGATAAATGAGTAAGGATCGATTAGATACATCACAGGAACAACGCTAATGCGTGTTGTTTCGTTTAAAACTATTTCCAGCTCCTGCTGCGTCCGAGAACTTTGTATCTCACATCAGAGTTACTGGAGTCTGTCCAAACGTCAAATAACATGATAGATGAGTAAGGATCGTTTAGATACATCACAGGAACAACGCTAATACGTGTTGTTTCGTTTAAAACTATTTCCAGCTCCTGCTGCGTCCAAAAACTTTGTATCTCACATCAGACTTACTGGAGTCCATCCAAACGTCAAATAACATGTTAGATAAGTAAGGATTGTTTAGATACATCACAGGAACAATGCTAATAGGTGTTGTTTCGTTCAAAACTATTTCCAGCTTCTACTGCGTCCGAGAACTTTGAATCTCTCATCAGAGTTACTGGAGTCCGTCCAAACGTCAATTAACATGATAGATGAGTAAGGATCGATTAGATACATCACAGGAACAACGCTAATACGTGTTGTATCGTTTAAAACTATTTCCAGCTTCTGCTGCGTCCGAAAACTTCGTATCTCACATCAGAGTTACTGGAGTCCATCGAAACGTCAAATAACATGATAGATAAGTAAGGATCGATTAGATACAGCACAGGAACAACGCTAATACGTGTTGTTTCGTTTAAAACTATTTCCAGCTCCTGCTGCGTCGCAAAACTTTTTATCTCACATCAGACTTACTGGAGTCCATCCAAACGTCAAATAACATGTTAGATAAGTAAGGATCCTTTAGATACATCACAGGAACAACGCTAATAGGTGTTGTTTCGTTCAAAATTATTTCCAGCTTCTGCTGCGTCCGAGAACTTTGTATCTCACATCAGAGTTACTGGAGTCCGTCCAAACGTCAATTAACATGATAGATGAGTAAGGATCGTTTAGATACATCACAGGAACAACGCTAATACATGTTGTTTCGTTTAAAACTATTTCCAGCTCCTGCTGCGTCCAAAAACTTTGTATCTCACATCAGACTTACTGGAGTCCATCCAAACGTCAAATAACATGTTAGATAAGTAAGGATCGTTTAGATACATCACAGGAACGACGCTAATACGTGTTGTTTCGTTCAAAACTATTTCCAGCTTCTGCTGCGTCCGAAAATTTCGTATCTCACATTAGAGTTACTGGAGTTCATCCAAACGTCAAATAACATGATAGATAAGTAAGGATCGATTAGATACAGCACAGGAACAACGCTAATACGTGTTGTTTCGTTCAAAACTATTTCCAGCTTCTGCTGCGTCCGATAACTTTGTATCTCACATCAGAGTTACTGGAGTCCGTCGAAACGTCAAATAACATGATAGATGAGTAAGGATCGATTAGATACATCACAGGAACAACGCTAATACGTGTTGTTTCGTTTAAAACTATTTCCAGCTTCTGCTGCGTCCGAGAACTTCGTATCTCACGTCAGGGTTACTGGAGTCCATCCAAACGTCAAATAACATGATAGATAAGTAAGGATCGATTAGATACATCACAGGAACAACGCTAATACGTGTTGTTTCGTTTAAAACTATTTCCAGCTTCTGCTGCGTCCGAAAACGTCGTATCTCACATCAGAGTTACTGGAGTCCATCGAAACGTCAAATAACATGATAGATAAGTAAGGATCGATTAGATACAGCACAGGAACAACGCTAATACGTGTTGTTTCGTTTAAAACTATTTCCAGCTCCTGCTGCGTCCAAAAACTTTGTATCTCACATCAGACTTACTGGAGTATATCCAAACGTTAAATAACATGTTAGATAAGTAATGATCGTTTAGATACATCACAGGAACAACGCTAATGCGTGTTGTTTCGTTCAAAATTATTTCCAGCTTCTGCTGCGTCCGAGAAATTTGTATCTCACATCAGAGTTACTGGAGTCCGTCCAAACGTCAAATAACATGATAGATGAGTAAGTATCGTTTAGATACATCACAGGAACATCGCTAATGCGTGTTGTTTCGTTTAAAACTATTTCCAGCTTCTGCTGCGTCCGAAAACTTCGTATCTCACATCAGAGTTACTGGAGTCCATCGAAACGTCAAATAACATGATAGATAAGTAAGGATCGATTAGATACAGCACAGGAACAACGCTAATACCTGTTGTTTCGTTTGAAACTATTTCCAGCTTCAGCTGCGTCCGAGAACTTCGTATCTCACATCAGAGTTACTGGAGTCCATCGAAACGTCAAATAACATGATAGATAAGTAAGGATCGATTAGATACAGCACAGGAACAACGCTAATACCTGTTGTTTCGTTTAAAACTATTTCCAGCTCCTGCTGCGTCCCAAAACTTTGTATCTCACATCAGACTTACTGGAGTCCATCCAAACGTCAAATAACATGTTAGATAAGTAAGGATCGTTTAGATACGTCACAGGAACAACGCTAATAGGTGTTGTTTCGTTCAAAACTATATCCAGCTTCTGCTGCGTCCGAAATCTTTGTATCTCTCATCAGAGTTACTGGAGTCCATCCAAACGCCAAATAACATGATAGATGAGTAAGGATCGATTAGATACATCACAGGAACAACGCTAATACGTGTTGTTTCGTTTAAAACTATTTCCAGCTTCTGCTGCGTCCGAGAACTTCGTATCTCACGTCAGGGTTACTGGAGTCCATCCAAACGTCAAATAACATGATAGATAAGTAAGGATCGATTAGATACATCACAGGAACAACGCTAATGCGTGTTGTTTCGTTTAAAACTATTTCCAGCTTCTGCTGCGTCCGAGAACTTCGTATCTCACGTCAGGGTTACTGGAGTCCATCCAAACGTCAAATAACATGATAGATAAGTAAGGATCGATTAGATACATCACAGCAACATCGCTAATGCGTGTTGTTTCGTTTAAAACTATTTCCAGCTTCTGCTGCGTCCGAAAACTTCGTATCTCACATCAGAGTTACTGGAGTCCATCGAAACGCCAAATAACATGATAGATGAGTAAGGATCGATTAGATACAGCACAGGAACAACGCTAATGCGTGTTGTTTCGTTTAAAACTATTTCCAGCTTATGCTGCGTCCGAGAACTTTGTATCTCACATCAGAGTTACTGGAGTCCGTCCAAACGTCAAATAACATGATAGATGAGTAAGGATCGATTAGATACATCACAGGAACAACGCTAATACCTGTTGTTTCGTTTAAAACGATTTCCAGCTTCTGCTGCGTCCGAGAACTTCGTATCTCACGTCAGGGTTACTGGAGTCCATCCAAACGTCAAATAACATGATAGATAAGTAAGGATCGATTAGATACATCACAGGAACAACGCTAATACGTGTTGTTTCGTTTAAAACTATTTCCAGCTTCAGCTGCGTCCGAGAACTTCGTATCTCACATCAAAGTTACTGGAGTACATCGAAACGCCAAATAACATGATAGATGAGTAAGGATCGATTAGATAGAGCACAGGAACAACGCTAATACGTGTTGTTTCGTTTAAAACTATTTCCAGCTCCTGCTGCGTCCGAGAACTTTGTATCTCACATCAGAGTTTCTGGAGTCCGTCCAAACGTCAAATAACATGATAGATGAGTAAGGATCGTTTAAATACATCACAGGAACAACGCTAATACGTGTTGTTTCGTTTAAAACTATTTCCAGCTCCTGCGGCGTCCAAAAACTTTGTATCTCACATCAAAGTTACTGGAGTCCATCGAAACGCCAAATAACATGATAGATGAGTAAGAATCGATTATATACATCACAGGAACAACGCTAATGCGTGTTGTTTCGTTTAAAACTATTTCCAGCTTCTGCTGCGTCCGAAAACGTCGTATCTCACATCAGAGCTACTGGAGTCCATCGAAACGCCAAGTAACATGATATATGAGTAAGGATCGATTAGATACAGCACAGGAACAACGCTAATACGTGTTGTTTCGTTTGAAACTATTTCCAGCTTCTACTGCGTCCGAGAACTTTGAATCTCTCATCAGAGTTACTGGAGTCCGTCCAAACGTCAAATAACATGATAGATGAGTAAGGATCGATTAGATACATCACAGGAACAACGCTAATACGTGTTGTTTCGTTTAAAACTATTTCCAGCTCCTGCTGCGTCCAAAAACTTTGTATCTCACATCAAAGTTACTGGAGTCCATCGAAACGCCAAATAACATGATAGATGAGTAAGGATCGATTAGATGCATCACAGGAACAACGCTAATGCGTGTTGTTTCGTTTAAAACTATTTCCAGCTTCTGCTGCGTCCGAAAACGTCGTATCTCACATCAGAGCTACTGGAGTCCATCGAAACGCCAAGTAACATGATGTATGAGTAAGGATCGATTAGATACAGCACAGGAACAACGCTAATACGTGTTGTTTCGTTTGAAACTATTTCCAGCTTCTACTGTGTCCGAGAACTTTGAATCTCTCATCAGAGATACTGGAGTCCGTCCAAACGTCAAATAACATGATAGATGAGTAAGGATCGATTAGATACATCACAGGAACAACTCTAATACGTGTTGTTTCGTTTAAAACTATTTCCAGCTTCTGCTGCGTCCGAAAACGTCGTATCTCGTCCGAAAACGTCGTATCTCACATAAGAGCTACTGGAGTCCATCGAAACGCCAAGTAACATGATATATGAGTAAGGATCGATTAGATACAGCACAGGAACAACGCTAATACGTGTTGTTTCGTTTAAAACTATTTCCAGCTCCTGCTGCGTCGGAGTACTTTGTATCTCACATCAGAGTTACTGGAGTCTGTCCAAACGTCAAATAACATGATAGATGAGTAAGGATCGTTTAGATACATCACAGGAACAACGCTAATACGTGTTGTTTCGTTTAAAACTATTTCCAGCTCCTGCTGCGTCCAAAAACTTTGTATCTCACATCAGACTTACTGGATTCCATCCAAACGTCAAATAACATGTTAGATAAGTAAGGATCGTTTAGATACATCACAGGAACAACGCTAATACGTGTTGTTTCGTTCAAAACTATTTCCAGCTTCTACTGCGTCCGAGAACTTTGAATCTCTCATCAGAGTTACTGGAGTCCGTCCAAACGTCAATTAACATGATAGATGAGTAAGGATCGATTAGATACATCACAGGAACAACGCTAATACGTGTTGTTTCGTTTAAAACTATTTCCAGCTCCTGCTGCGTCCCAAAACTTTGTATCTCACATCAGACTTACTGGAGTCCATCCAAACGTCAAATAACATGTTAGATAAGTAAGGATCCTTTAGATACATCACAGGAACAACGCTAATAGGTGTTGTTTCGTTCAAAACTATATCCAGCTTCTGCTGCGTCCGAAATCTTTGTATCTCTCATCAGAGATACTGGAGTCCATCCAAACGTCAAATAACATGATAGATGAGTAAGGATCGATTAGATACATCACAGGAACAACGCTAATACGTGTTGTTTCGTTTAAAACTATTTCCAGCTTCTGCTGCGTCCGAGAACTTCTTATCTCACGTCAGGGTTACTGGAGTCCATCCAAACGTCAAATAACATGATAGATAAGTAAGGATCGATTAGATACATCACAGGAACAACGCTAATACGTGTTGTTTCGTTTAAAACTATTTCCAGCTTCTGCTGCGTCCGAAAACGTCCTATCTCACATCAGAGTTACTGGAGTCCATCGAAACGTCAAATAACATGATAGATAAGTAAGGATCGATTAGATACAGCACAGGAACAACGCTAATACGTGTTGTTTCGTTTAAAACTATTTCCAGCTCCTGCTGCGTCCAAAAAATTTGTATCTCACATCAGACTTACTGGAGTCCATCCAAATGTCAAATAACATGTTAGATAAGTAAGGATCGTTTAGATACATCACAGGAACGACGCTAATACGTGTTGTTTCGTTCAAAACTATTTCCAGCTTCTGCTGCGTCCGAAAATTTCGTATCTCAAATTAGAGTTACTGGAGTTCATCCAAACGTCAAATAACATGATAGATAAGTAAGGATCGATTAGATACAGCACAGGAACAACGCTAATACGTGTTGTTTCGTTCAAAACTATTTCCAGCTTCTGCTGCGTCCGATAACTTTGTATCTCACATCAGAGTTACTGGAGTCCGTCCAAACGTCAAATAACATGATAGATGAGTAAGGATCGATTAGATACATCACAGGAACAACGCTAATACGTGTTGTTTCGTTTAAAACTATTTCCAGCTTCTGCTGCGTCCGAAAACGTCGTATCTCACATCAGAGTTACTGGAGTCCATCGAAACGTCAAATAACATGATAGATAAGTAAGGATCGATTAGATACAGCACAGGAACAACGCTAATACGTGTTGTTTCGTTTAAAACTATTTCCAGCTCCTGCTGCGTCCAAAAACTTTGTATCTCACATCAGACTTACTGGAGTCCATCCAAACGTTAAATAACATGTTAGATAAGTAATGATCGTTTAGATACATCACAGGAACAACGCTAATACGTGTTGTTTCGTTCAAAATTATTTCCAGCTTCTGCTGCGTCCGAGAACTTTGTATCTCACATCAGAGTTACTGGAGTCCGTCCAAACGTCAAATAACATGATAGATGAGTAAGGATCGTTTAGATACATCACAGGAACATCGCTAATGCGTGTTGTTTCGTTTAAAACTATTTCCAGCTTCTGCTGCGTCCGAAAACTTCGTATCTCACATCAGAGTTACTGGAGTCCATCGAAACGTCAAATAACATGATAGATAAGTAAGGATCGATTAGATACAGCACAGGAACAACGCTAATACCTGTTGTTTCGTTTGAAACTATTTCCAGCTTCAGCTGCGTCCGAGAACTTCGTATCTCACATCAAAGTTACTGGAGTCCATCGAAACGCCAAATAACATGATAAATGAGTAAGGATCGATTAGATAAATCACAGGAACAACGCTAATGCGTGTTGTTTCGTTTAAAACTATTTCCAGCTTCTGCTGCGTCCGAAAAAGTCGTATCTCACATAAGAGCTACTGGAGTCCATCGAAACGCCAAGTAACATGATAGATGAGTAAGGATCGATTAGATACAGCACAGGAACAACGCTAATACGTGTTGTTTCGTTTAAAACTATTTCCAGCTCCTGCTGCGTCCGAGAACTTTGTATCTCACATCAGAGTTACTGGAGTCTGTCCAAACGTCAAATAACATGATAGATGAGTAAGGATCGTTTAGATACATCACAGGAACAACGCTAATACGTGTTGTTTCGTTTAAAACTATTTCCAGCTCCTGCTGCGTCCAAAAACTTTGTATCTCACATCAGACTTACTGGAGTCCATCCAAACGTCAAATAACATGTTAGATAAGTAAGGATCGTTTAGAGACATCACAGGAACAACGCTAATACGTGTTGTTTCGTTAAAAACTATTTCCAGCTTCTACTGCGTCCGAGAACTTTGAATATCTCATCAGAGTTACTGGAGTCCGTCCAAACGTCAAATAACATGATAGATGAGTAAGGATCGATTAGATACATCACAGGAACAACGCTAATACGTGTTGTATCGTTTAAAACTATTTCCAGCTTCTGCTGCGTCCGAAAACTTCGTATCTCACATCAGAGTTACTGGAGTCCATCGAAACGTCAAATAACATGATAGATAAGTAAGGATCGATTAGATACAGCACAGGAACAACGCTAATACGTGTTGTTTCGTTTAAAACTATTTCCAGCTCCTGCTGCGTCCCAAAACTTTGTATCTCACATCAGACTTACTGGAGTCCATCCAAACGTTAAATAACATGTTAGATAAGTAATGATCGTTTAGATACATCACAGGAACAACGCTAATACGTGTTGTTTCGTTCAAAATTATTTCCAGCTTCTGCTGCGTCCGAGAACTTTGTATCTCACATCAGAGTTACTGGAGTCCGTCCAAACGTCAAATAACATGATAGATGAGTAAGGATCGTTTAGATACATCACAGGAACATCGCTAATGCGTGTTGTTTCGTTTAAAACTATTTCCAGCTTCTGCTGCGTCCGAAAACTTCGTATCTCACATCAGAGTTACTGGAGTCCATCGAAACGTCAAATAACATGATAGATAAGTAAGGATCGATTAGATACAGCACAGGAACAACGCTAATACCTGTTGTTTCGTTTGAAACTATTTCCAGCTTCAGCTGCGTCCGAGAACTTCGTATCTCACATCAAAGTTACTGGAGTCCATCGAAACGCCAAATAACATGATAAATGAGTAAGGATCGATTAGATAAATCACAGGAACAACGCTAATGCGTGTTGTTTCGTTTAAAACTATTTCCAGCTTCTGCTGCGTCCGAAAAAGTCGTATCTCACATAAGAGCTACTGGAGTCCATCGAAACGCCAAGTAACATGATAGATGAGTAAGGATCGATTAGATACAGCACAGGAACAACGCTAATACGTGTTGTTTCGTTTAAAACTATTTCCAGCTCCTGCTGCGTCCGAGAACTTTGTATCTCACATCAGAGTTACTGGAGTCTGTCCAAACGTCAAATAACATGATAGATGAGTAAGGATCGTTTAGATACATCACAGGAACAACGCTAATACGTGTTGTTTCGTTTAAAACTATTTCCAGCTCCTGCTGCGTCCAAAAACTTTGTATCTCACATCAGACTTACTGGAGTCCATCCAAACGTCAAATAACATGTTAGATAAGTAAGGATCGTTTAGAGACATCACAGGAACAACGCTAATACGTGTTGTTTCGTTAAAAACTATTTCCAGCTTCTACTGCGTCCGAGAACTTTGAATATCTCATCAGAGTTACTGGAGTCCGTCCAAACGTCAAATAACATGATAGATGAGTAAGGATCGATTAGATACATCACAGGAACAACGCTAATACGTGTTGTATCGTTTAAAACTATTTCCAGCTTCTGCTGCGTCCGAAAACTTCGTATCTCACATCAGAGTTACTGGAGTCCATCGAAACGTCAAATAACATGATAGATAAGTAAGGATCGATTAGATACAGCACAGGAACAACGCTAATACGTGTTGTTTCGTTTAAAACTATTTCCAGCTCCTGCTGCGTCCCAAAACTTTGTATCTCACATCAGACTTACTGGAGTCCATCCAAACGTCAAATAACATGTTAGATAAGTAAGGATCGTTTAGATACATCACAGGAACAACGCTAATACGTGTTGTTTCGTTCAAAACTATTTCCAGCTTCTGCTGCGTCAGAAAATTTCGTATCTCACATTAGAGTTACTGGAGTTCATCCAAACGTCAAATAACATGATAGATAAGTAAGGATCGATTAGATACAGCACAGGAACAACGCTAATACGTGTTGTTTCGTTTAAAACTATTTCCAGCTCCTGCTGCGTCCAAAAACTTTGTATCTCACATCAGACTTACTGGATTCCATCCAAACGTCAAATAACATGTTAGATAAGTAAGGATCGTTTAGATACATCACAGGAACAACGCTAATACGTGTTGTTTCGTTCAAAACTATTTCCAGCTTCTACTGCGTCCGAGAACTTTGAATCTCTCATCAGAGTTACTGGAGTCCGTCCAAACGTCAATTAACATGATAGATGAGTAAGGATCGATTAGATACATCACAGGAACAACGCTAATACGTGTTGTTTCGTTTAAAACTATTTCCAGCTCCTGCTGCGTCCCAAAACTTTGTATCTCACATCAGACTTACTGGAGTCCATCCAAACGTCAAATAACATGTTAGATAAGTAAGGATCCTTTAGATACATCACAGGAACAACGCTAATAGGTGTTGTTTCGTTCAAAACTATATCCAGCTTCTGCTGCGTCCGAAATCTTTGTATCTCTCATCAGAGATACTGGAGTCCATCCAAACGTCAAATAACATGATAGATGAGTAAGGATCGATTAGATACATCACAGGAACAACGCTAATACGTGTTGTTTCGTTTAAAACTATTTCCAGCTTCTGCTGCGTCCGAAAATTTCGTATCTCACATTAGAGTTACTGGAGTTCATCCAAACGTCAAATAACATGATAGATAAGTAAGGATCGATTAGATACAGCACAGGAACAACGCTAATACGTGTTGTTTCGTTTAAAACTATTTCCAGCTCCTGCTGCGTCCAAAAACTTTGTATCTCACATCAGACTTACTGGATTCCATCCAAACGTCAAATAACATGTTAGATAAGTAAGGATCGTTTAGATACATCACAGGAACAACGCTAATACGTGTTGTTTCGTTCAAAACTATTTCCAGCTTCTACTGCGTCCGAGAACTTTGAATCTCTCATCAGAGTTACTGGAGTCCGTCCAAACGTCAATTAACATGATAGATGAGTAAGGATCGATTAGATACATCACAGGAACAACGCTAATACGTGTTGTTTCGTTTAAAACTATTTCCAGCTCCTGCTGCGTCCCAAAACTTTGTATCTCACATCAGACTTACTGGAGTCCATCCAAACGTCAAATAACATGTTAGATAAGTAAGGATCCTTTAGATACATCACAGGAACAACGCTAATAGGTGTTGTTTCGTTCAAAACTATATCCAGCTTCTGCTGCGTCCGAAATCTTTGTATCTCTCATCAGAGATACTGGAGTCCATCCAAACGTCAAATAACATGATAGATGAGTAAGGATCGATTAGATACATCACAGGAACAACGCTAATACGTGTTGTTTCGTTTAAAACTATTTCCAGCTTCTGCTGCGTCCGAGAACTTCGTATCTCACGTCAGGGTTACTGGAGTCCATCCAAACGTCAAATAACATGATAGATAAGTAAGGATCGATTAGATACATCACAGGAACAACGCTAATACGTGTTGTTTCGTTTAAAACTATTTCCAGCTTCTGCTGCGTCCGAAAACCTCGTATCTCACATCAGAGTTACTGGAGTCCATCGAAACGTCAAATAACATGATAGATAAGTAAGGATCGATTAGATACATCACAGGAACATCGCTAATGCGTGTTGTTTCGTTTAAAACTATTTCCAGCTTCTGCTGCGTCCGAAAACTTCGTATCTCACATCAGAGTTACTGGAGTCCATCGAAACGTCAAATAACATGATAGATAAGTAAGGATCGATTAGATACAGCACAGGAACAACGCTAATACCTGTTGTTTCGTTTGAAACTATATCCAGCTTCAGCTGCGTCCGAGAACTTCGTATCTCACATCAAAGTTACTGGAGTCCATCGAAACGCCAAATAACATGATAAATGAGTAAGGATCGATTAGATAAATCACAGGAACAACGCTAATGCGTGTTGTTTCGTTTAAAACTATTTCCAGCTCCTGCTGCGTCCAAAAACTTTGTATCTCACATCAGACTTACTGGATTCCATCCAAACGTCAAATAACATGTTAGATAAGTAAGGATCGTTTAGATACATCACAGGAACAACGCTAATACGTGTTGTTTCGTTCAAAACTATTTCCAGCTTCTACTGCGTCCGAGAACTTTGAATCTCTCATCAGAGTTACTGGAGTCCGTCCAAACGTCAATTAACATGATAGATGAGTAAGGATCGATTAGATACATCACAGGAACAACGCTAATACGTGTTGTTTCGTTTAAAACTATTTCCAGCTCCTGCTGCGTCCCAAAACTTTGTATCTCACATCAGACTTACTGGAGTCCATCCAAACGTCAAATAACATGTTAGATAAGTAAGGATCCTTTAGATACATCACAGGAACAACGCTAATAGGTGTTGTTTCGTTCAAAACTATATCCAGCTTCTGCTGCGTCCGAAATCTTTGTATCTCTCATCAGAGATACTGGAGTCCATCCAAACGTCAAATAACATGATAGATGAGTAAGGATCGATTAGATACATCACAGGAACAACGCTAATACGTGTTGTTTCGTTTAAAACTATTTCCAGCTTCTGCTGCGTCCGAGAACTTCGTATCTCACGTCAGGGTTACTGGAGTCCATCCAAACGTCAAATAACATGATAGATAAGTAAGGATCGATTAGATACATCACAGGAACAACGCTAATACGTGTTGTTTCGTTTAAAACTATTTCCAGCTTCTGCTGCGTCCGAAAACGTCGTATCTCACATCAGAGTTACTGGAGTCCATCGAAACGTCAAATAACATGATAGATAAGTAAGGATCGATTAGATACATCACAGGAACATCGCTAATGCGTGTTGTTTCGTTTAAAACTATTTCCAGCTTCTGCTGCGTCCGAAAACTTCGTATCTCACATCAGAGTTACTGGAGTCCATCGAAACGTCAAATAACATGATAGATAAGTAAGGATCGATTAGATACAGCACAGGAACAACGCTAATACCTGTTGTTTCGTTTGAAACTATTTCCAGCTTCAGCTGCGTCCGAGAACTTCGTATCTCACATCAAAGTTACTGGAGTCCATCGAAACGCCAAATAACATGATAAATGAGTAAGGATCGATTAGATAAATCACAGGAACAACGCTAATGCGTGTTGTTTCGTTTAAAACTATTTCCAGCTTCTGCTGCGTCCGAAAAAGTCGTATCTCACATAAGAGCTACTGGAGTCCATCGAAACGCCAAGTAACATGATAGATGAGTAAGGATCGATTAGATACAGCACAGGAACAACGCTAATACGTGTTGTTTCGTTTAAAACTATTTCCAGCTCCTGCTGCGTCCGAGAACTTTGTATCTCACATCAGAGTTACTGGAGACTGTCCAAACGTCAAATAACATGATAGATGAGTAAGGATCGTTTAGATACATCACAGGAACAACGCTAATACGTGTTGTTTCGTTTAAAACTATTTCCAGCTCCTGCTGCGTCCAAAAACTTTGTATCTCACATCAGACTTACTGGAGTCCATCCAAACGTCAAATAACATGTTAGATAAGTAAGGATCGTTTAGATACATCACAGGAACAACGCTAATACGTGTTGTTTCGTTAAAAACTATTTCCAGCTTCTACTGCGTCCGAGAACTTTGAATATCTCATCAGAGTTACTGGAGTCCGTCCAAACGTCAAATAACATGATAGATGAGTAAGGATCGATTAGATACATCACAGGAACAACGCTAATACGTGTTGTATCGTTTAAAACTATTTCCAGCTTCTGCTGCGTCCGAAAACTTCGTATCTCACATCAGAGTTACTGGAGTCCATCGAAACGTCAAATAACATGATAGATAAGTAAGGATCGATTAGATACAGCACAGGAACAACGCTAATACGTGTTGTTTCGTTTAAAACTATTTCCAGCTCCTGCTGCGTCCAAAAACTTTGTATCTCACATCAGACTTACTGGAGTCCATCCAAACGTCAAATAACATGTTAGATAAGTAAGGATCGTTTAGATACATCACAGGAACAACGCTAATACGTGTTGTTTCGTTCAAAACTATTTCCAGCTTCTGCTGCGTCCGAGAACTTTGTATCTCACATCAGAGTTACTGGAGTCCGTCCAAACGTCAAATAACATGATAGATGAGTAAGGATCGTTTAGATACATCACAGGAACATCGCTAATGCGTGTTGTTTCGTTTAAAACTATTTCCAGCTTCTGCTGCGTCCGAAAACTTCGTATCTCACATCAGAGTTACTGGAGTCCATCGAAACGTCAAATAACATGATAGATAAGTAAGGATCGATTAGATACAGCACAGGAACAACGCTAATACCTGTTGTTTCGTTTGAAACTATTTCCAGCTTCAGCTGCGTCCGAGAACTTCGTATCTCACATCAAAGTTACTGGAGTCCATCGAAACGCCAAATAACATGATAAATGAGTAAGGATCGATTAGATACATCACAGGAACAACGCTAATGCGTG
This sequence comes from Prosopocoilus inquinatus, assembly GCA_036172665.1. Classification (NCBI taxonomy): domain Eukaryota; kingdom Metazoa; phylum Arthropoda; class Insecta; order Coleoptera; family Lucanidae; genus Prosopocoilus; species Prosopocoilus inquinatus. Next base: position 43,981,597 of record CM069871.1, on the reverse strand, counting down.
TTGTTTCGTTTAAAACTATTTCCAGCTCCTGCTGCGTCCGAGAACTTTGTATCTCACATCAGAGTTACTGGAGTCTGTCCAAACGTCAAATAACATGATAGATGAGTAAGGATCGTTTAGATACATCACAGGAACAACGCTAATACGTGTTGTTTCGTTTAAAACTATTTCCAGCTCCTGCTGCGTCCAAAAACTTTGTATCTCACATCAGACTTACTGGAGTCCATCCAAAAGTCAAATAACATGTTAGATAAGTAAGGATCGTTTAGATACATCACAGGAACAACGCTAATACGTGTTGTTTCGTTCAAAACTATTTCCAGCTTCTACTGCGTCCGAGAACTTTGAATCTCTCATCAGAGTTACTGGAGTCCGTCCAAACGTCAATTAACATGATAGATGAGTAAGGATCGATTAGATACATCACAGGAACAACGCTAATACGTGTTGTATCGTTTAAAACTATTTCCAGCTTCTGCTGCGTCCGAAAACTTCGTATCTCACATCAGAGTTACTGGAGTCCATCGAAACGTCAAATAACATGATAGATAAGTAAGGATCGATTAGATACAGCACAGGAACAACGCTAATACGTGTTGTTTCGTTTAAAACTATTTCCAGCTCCTGCTGCGTCGCAAAACTTTTTATCTCACATCAGACTTACTGGAGTCCATCCAAACGTCAAATAACATGTTAGATAAGTAAGGATCGTTTAGATACATCACAGGAACGACGCTAATACGTGTTGTTTCGTTCAAAACTATTTCCAGCTTCTGCTGCGTCCGAAAATTTCGTATCTCACATTAGAGTTACTGGAGTTCATCCAAACGTCAAATAACATGATAGATAAGTAAGGATCGATTAGATACAGCACAGGAACAACGCTAATACGTGTTGTTTCGTTCAAAACTATTTCCAGCTTCTGCTGCGTCCGATAACTTTGTATCTCACATCAGAGTTACTGGAGTCCGTCGAAACGTCAAGTAACATGATAGATGAGTAAGGATCGATTAGATACATCACAGGAACAACGCTAATACGTGTTGTTTCGTTTAAAACTATTTCCAGCTTCTGCTGCGTCCGAGAACTTCGTATCTCACGTCAGGGTTACTGGAGTCCATCCAAACGTCAAATAACATGATAGATAAGTAAGGATCGATTAGATACATCACAGGAACAACGCTAATACGTGTTGTTTCGTTTGAAACTATTTCCAGCTTCAGCTGCGTCCGAGAACTTCGTATCTCACATCAAAGTTACTGGAGTCCATCGAAACGCCAAATAACATGATAAATGAGTAAGGATCGATTAGATACATCACAGGAACAACGCTAATGCGTGTTGTTTCGTTTAAAACTATTTCCAGCTCCTGCTGCGTCCGAGAACTTTGTATCTCACATCAGAGTTACTGGAGTCTGTCCAAACGTCAAATAACATGATAGATGAGTAAGGATCGTTTAGATACATCACAGGAACAACGCTAATACGTGTTGTTTCGTTTAAAACTATTTCCAGCTCCTGCTGCGTCCAAAAACTTTGTATCTCACATCAGACTTACTGGAGTCCATCCAAACGTCAAATAACATGTTAGATAAGTAAGGATCGTTTAGATACATCACAGGAACAACGCTAATACGTGTTGTTTCGTTCAAAACTATTTCCAGCTTCTACTGCGTCCGAGAACTTTGAATCTCTCATCAGAGTTACTGGAGTCCGTCCAAACGTCAATTAACATGATAGATGAGTAAGGATCGATTAGATACATCACAGGAACAACGCTAATACGTGTTGTATCGTTTAAAACTATTTCCAGCTTCTGCTGCGTCCGAAAACTTCGTATCTCACATCAGAGTTACTGGAGTCCATCGAAACGTCAAATAACATGATAGATAAGTAAGGATCGATTAGATACAGCACAGGAACAACGCTAATACGTGTTGTTTCGTTTAAAACTATTTCCAGCTCCTGCTGCGTCGCAAAACTTTTTATCTCACATCAGACTTACTGGAGTCCATCCAAACGTCAAATAACATGTTAGATAAGTAAGGATCCTTTAGATACATCACAGGAACAACGCTAATAGGTGTTGTTTCGTTCAAAATTATTTCCAGCTTCTGCTGCGTCCGAGAACTTTGTATCTCACATCAGAGTTACTGGAGTCCGTCCAAACGTCAATTAACATGATAGATGAGTAAGGATCGTTTAGATACATCACAGGAACAACGCTAATACGTGTTGTTTCGTTTAAAACTATTTCCAGCTCCTGCTGCGTCCAAAAACTTTGTATCTCACATCAGACTTACTGGAGTCCATCCAAACGTCAAATAACATGTTAGATAAGTAAGGATCGTTTAGATACATCACAGGAACGACGCTAATACGTGTTGTTTCGTTCAAAACTATTTCCAGCTTCTGCTGCGTCCGAAAATTTCGTATCTCACATTAGAGTTACTGGAGTTCATCCAAACGTCAAATAACATGATAGATAAGTAAGGATCGATTAGATACAGCACAGGAACAACGCTAATACGTGTTGTTTCGTTCAAAACTATTTCCAGCTTCTGCTGCGTCCGATAACTTTGTATCTCACATCAGAGTTACTGGAGTCCGTCGAAACGTCAAATAACATGATAGATGAGTAAGGATCGATTAGATACATCACAGGAACAACGCTAATACGTGTTGTTTCGTTTAAAACTATTTCCAGCTTCTGCTGCGTCCGAGAACTTCGTATCTCACGTCAGGGTTACTGGAGTCCATCCAAACGTCAAATAACATGATAGATAAGTAAGGATCGATTAGATACATCACAGGAACAACGCTAATACGTGTTGTTTCGTTTAAAACTATTTCCAGCTTCTGCTGCGTCCGAAAACGTCGTATCTCACATCAGAGTTACTGGAGTCCATCGAAACGTCAAATAACATGATAGATAAGTAAGGATCGATTAGATACAGCACAGGAACAACGCTAATACGTGTTGTTTCGTTTAAAACTATTTCCAGCTCCTGCTGCGTCCAAAAACTTTGTATCTCACATCAGACTTACTGGAGTATATCCAAACGTTAAATAACATGTTAGATAAGTAATGATCGTTTAGATACATCACAGGAGCAACGCTAATGCGTGTTGTTTCGTTCAAAATTATTTCCAGCTTCTGCTGCGTCCGAGAACTTTGTATCTAACATCAGAGTTACTGGAGTCCGTCCAAACGTCAAATAACATGATAGATGAGTAAGTATCGTTTAGATACATCACAGGAACATCGCTAATGCGTGTTGTTTCGTTTAAAACTATTTCCAGCTTCTGCTGCGTCCGAAAACTTCGTATCTCACATCAGAGTTACTGGAGTCCATCGAAACGTCAAATAACATGATAGATAAGTAAGGATCGATTAGATACAGCACAGGAACAACGCTAATACCTGTTGTTTCGTTTAAAACTATTTCCAGCTCCTGCTGCTTCCCAAAACTTTGTATCTCACATCAGACTTACTGGAGTCCATCCAAACGTCAAATAACATGTTAGATAAGTAAGGATCGTTTAGATACATCACAGGAACAACGCTAATAGGTGTTGTTTCGTTCAAAACTATATCCAGCTTCTGCTGCGTCCGAAATCTTTGTATCTCTCATCAGAGTTACTGGAGTCCATCCAAACGTCAAATAACATGATAGATGAGTAAGGATCGATTAGATACATCACAGGAACAACGCTAATACGTGTTGTTTCGTTTAAAACTATTTCCAGCTTCTGCTGCGTCCGAGAACTTCGTATCTCACGTCAGGGTTACTGGAGTCCATCCAAACGTCAAATAACATGATAGATAAGTAAGGATCGATTAGATACATCACAGGAACAACGCTAATGCGTGTTGTTTCGTTTAAAACTATTTCCAGCTTATGCTGCGTCCGAGAACATCGTATCTCACGTCAGGTTTACTGGAGTCCATCCAAACGTCAAATAACATGTTAGATAAGTAAGGATCCTTTAGATACATCACAGGAACAACGCTAATAGGTGTTGTTTCGTTCAAAATTATTTCCAGCTTCTGCTGCGTCCGAGAACTTTGTATCTCACATCAGAGTTACTGGAGTCCGTCCAAACGTCAATTAACATGATAGATGAGTAAGGATCGTTTAGATACATCACAGGAACAACGCTAATACGTGTTGTTTCGTTTAAAACTATTTCCAGCTCCTGCTGCGTCCAAAAACTTTGTATCTCACATCAGACTTACTGGAGTCCATCCAAACGTCAAATAACATGTTAGATAAGTAAGGATCGTTTAGATACATCACAGGAACGACGCTAATACGTGTTGTTTCGTTCAAAACTATTTCCAGCTTCTGCTGCGTCCGAAAATTTCGTATCTCACATTAGAGTTACTGGAGTTCATCCAAACGTCAAATAACATGATAGATAAGTAAGGATCGATTAGATACAGCACAGGAACAACGCTAATACGTGTTGTTTCGTTCAAAACTATTTCCAGCTTCTGCTGCGTCCGATAACTTTGTATCTCACATCAGAGTTACTGGAGTCCGTCGAAACGTCAAATAACATGATAGATGAGTAAGGATCGATTAGATACATCACAGGAACAACGCTAATACGTGTTGTTTCGTTTAAAACTATTTCCAGCTTCTGCTGCGTCCGAGAACTTCGTATCTCACGTCAGGGTTACTGGAGTCCATCCAAACGTCAAATAACATGATAGATAAGTAAGGATCGATTAGATACATCACAGGAACAACGCTAATACGTGTTGTTTCGTTTAAAACTATTTCCAGCTTCTGCTGCGTCCGAAAACGTCGTATCTCACATCAGAGTTACTGGAGTCCATCGAAACGTCAAATAACATGATAGATAAGTAAGGATCGATTAGATACAGCACAGGAACAACGCTAATACGTGTTGTTTCGTTTAAAACTATTTCCAGCTCCTGCTGCGTCCAAAAACTTTGTATCTCACATCAGACTTACTGGAGTATATCCAAACGTTAAATAACATGTTAGATAAGTAATGATCGTTTAGATACATCACAGGAGCAACGCTAATGCGTGTTGTTTCGTTCAAAATTATTTCCAGCTTCTGCTGCGTCCGAGAACTTTGTATCTCACATCAGAGTTACTGGAGTCCGTCCAAACGTCAAATAACATGATAGATGAGTAAGTATCGTTTAGATACATCACAGGAACATCGCTAATGCGTGTTGTTTCGTTTAAAACTATTTCCAGCTTCTGCTGCGTCCGAAAACTTCGTATCTCACATCAGAGTTACTGGAGTCCATCGAAACGTCAAATAACATGATAGATAAGTAAGGATCGATTAGATACAGCACAGGAACAACGCTAATACCTGTTGTTTCGTTTAAAACTATTTCCAGCTCCTGCTGCTTCCCAAAACTTTGTATCTCACATCAGACTTACTGGAGTCCATCCAAACGTCAAATAACATGTTAGATAAGTAAGGATCGTTTAGATACATCACAGGAACAACGCTAATAGGTGTTGTTTCGTTCAAAACTATATCCAGCTTCTGCTGCGTCCGAAATCTTTGTATCTCTCATCAGAGTTACTGGAGTCCATCCAAACGTCAAATAACATGATAGATGAGTAAGGATCGATTAGATACATCACAGGAACAACGCTAATACGTGTTGTTTCGTTTAAAACTATTTCCAGCTTCTGCTGCGTCCGAGAACTTCGTATCTCACGTCAGGGTTACTGGAGTCCATCCAAACGTCAAATAACATGATAGATAAGTAAGGATCGATTAGATACATCACAGGAACAACGCTAATGCGTGTTGTTTCGTTTAAAACTATTTCCAGCTTATGCTGCGTCCGAGAACATCGTATCTCACGTCAGGTTTACTGGAGTCCATCCAAACGTCAAATAATATGATAGATAAGTAAGGATCGATTAGATACATCACAGGAACAACGCTAATGCGTGTTGTTTCGTTTAAAACTATTTCCAGCTTCTGCTGCGTTCGAAAACGTCGTATCTCACATCAGAGCTACTGGAGTCCATCGAAACGCCAAATAACATGATATATGAGTAAGGATCGATTAGATACATCACAGGAACAACGCTAATACGTGTTGTATCGTTTAAAACTATTTCCAGCTTCTGCTGCGTCCGAAAACTTCGTATCTCACATCAGAGTTACTGGAGTCCATCGAAACGTCAAATAACATGATAGATAAGTAAGGATGGATTAGATACAGCACAGGAACAACGCTAATACGTGTTGTTTCGTTTAAAACTATTTCCAGCTCCTGCAGCGTCCCAAAACTTTGTATCTCACATCAGACTTACTGGAGTCCATCCAAACGTCAAATAACATGTTAGATAAGTAAGGATCGTTTAGATACATCACAGGAACAACGATAATAGGTGTTGTTTCGTTCAAAACTATATCCAGCTTCTGCTGCGTCCGAAATCTTTGTATCTCTCATGAGAGTTACTTGAGTCCATCCAAACGTCAAATAACATGATAGATGAGTAAGGATCGATTAGATACATCACAGGAACAACGCTAATGCGTGTTGTTTCGTTTAAAACTATTTCCAGCTTATGCTGCGTCCGAGAACATCGTATCTCACGTCAGGTTTACTGGAGTCCATCCAAACGTCAAATAACATGATAGATAAGTAAGGATCGATTAGATACATCACAGGAACAACGCTAATGCGTGTTGTTTCGTTTAAAACTATTTCCAGCTTCTGCTGCGTCCGAAAACGTCGTATCTCACATCAGAGCTACTGGAGTCCATCGAAACGCCAAATAACATGATATATGAGTAAGGATCGATTAGATACAGCACAGGAACAACGCTAATACGTGTTGTTTCGTTTAAAACTATTTCCAGCTCCTGCTGCGTCCAAAAACTTTGTATCTCACATCAGACTTACTGGAGTCTGTCCAAACGTCAAATAACATGATAGATAAGTAAGGATCGATTAGATACAGCACAGGAACAACGCTAATACGTGCTGTTTCGTTTAAAACTATTTCCAGCTCCTGCAGCGTCCCAAAACTTTGTATCTCACATCAGACTTACTGGAGTCCATCCAAACGTCAAATAACATGTTAGATAAGTAAGGATCGTTTAGATACATCACAGGAACAACGCTAATAGGTGTTGTTTCGTTCAAAACTATATCCAGCTTCTGCTGCGTCCGAAATCTTTGTATCTCTCATGAGAGTTACTGGAGTCCATCCAAACGTCAAATAACATGATAGATGAGTAAGGATCGATTAGATACATCACAGGTACAACGCTAATGCGTGTTGTTTCGTTTAAAACTATTTCCAGCTTATGCTGCGTCCGAGAACATCGTATCTCACGTCAGGTTTACTGGAGTCCATCCAAACGTCAAATAACATGATAGATAAGTAAGGATCGATTAGATACATCACAGGAACAACGCTAATGCGTGTTGTTTCGTTTAAAACTATTTCCAGCTTCTGCTGCGTCCGAAAACGTCGTATCTTACATCAGAGCTACTGGAGTCCATCGAAACGCCAAATAACATGATATATGAGTAAGGATCGATTAGATACAGCACAGGAACAACGCTAATACGTGTTGTTTCGTTTAAAACTATTTCCAGCTCCTGCTGCGTCCAAAAACTTTGTATCTCACATCAGACTTACTGGAGTCCATCCAAACGTCAAATAACATGTTAGATAAGTAAGGATCGTTTAGATACATCACAGGAACGACGCTAATACGTGTTGTTTCGTTCAAAACTATTTCCAGCTTCTGCTGCGTCCGAAAATTTCGTATCTCACATTAGAGTTACTGGAGTTCATCCAAACGTCAAATAACATGATAGATAAGTAAGGATCGATTAGATACAGCACAGGAACAACGCTAATACGTGTTGTTTCGTTCAAAACTATTTCCAGCTTCTGCTGCGTCCGATAAATTTGTATCTCACATCAGAGTTACTGGAGTCCGTCCAAACGTCAAATAACATGATAGATGAGTAAGGATCGATTATGTACATCACAGGAATAACGCTAATATGTGTTGTTTCGTTTAAAATTATTTCCAGCTGCTGCTGCGTCCGAAAACGTCGTATATCACATCAGAGTTACTGAAGTCCATCGAAACGCCAAATAACATGATAGATGAGTAAGGATCGATTAGATACTACACAGGAACAACGCTAATGCGTGTTGTTTCGTTTAAAACTATTTCCAGCTTCTGCTGCGTCCGAGAACATCGTATCTCACGTCAGGGTTACTGGGGTCCATCCTAACGTCAAATAACATGATAGATAAGTAAGGATCGATTAGATACATCACAGGAACAACGCTAATGCGTGTTGTTTCGTTTAAAACTATTTCCAGCTACTGCTGCGTCCGAAAACGTCGTATCTCACATCAGAGTTACTGGAGTCCGTCCAAACGTCAAATAACATGATAGATGAGTAAGGATCGATTAGATACATCACAGGAACAACGCTAATGCGTGTTGTTTCGTTTAAAACTATTTCCAGCTTCTGCTGCGTCCGAAAACGTCGTATCTCACATCAGAGCTACTGGAGTACATCGAAACGCCAAATAACATGATAGATGAGTAAGGGTCGATTAGATACATCACAGGAACAACGCTAATACGTGTTGTTTCATTTAAAACTATTTCCAGCTTCAGCTGCGTCCGAGAACTTTGAATCTCTCATCAGAGTTACTGGAGTCCGTCCAAACGTCAAATAACATGATAGATGAGTAAGGATCGATTAGATACATCACAGGAACAACGCTAATACGTTTTGTTTCGTTTAAAACTATTTCCAGCTTCTGCTGCGTCCGAAAACGTCGTATCTCACATCAGAGCTACTGGAGTCCATCGAAACGCCAAGTAACATGATATATGAGTAAGGATCGATTAGATACAGCACAGGAACAACGCTAATACGTGTTGTTTCGTTTAAAACTATTTCCAGCTTCTACTGCGTCCGAGAACTTTGAATCTCTCATCAGAGTTACTGGAGTCCGTCCAAACGTCAAATAACATGATAGATGAGTAAGGATCGATTAGATACATCACAGGAACAACGCTAATACGTGTTGTTTCGTTTAAAACTATTTCCAGCTTCTGCTGCGTCCGAGAACTTCGTATCTCACATCAGGGATACTGGTGTCCATCCAAACGTCAAATAACATGTTAGATAAGTAAGGATCGTTTAGATACATCACAGGAACAACGCTAATAGGTGATGTTTCGTTCAAAACTATTTCCAGCTTCTGCTGCGTCCGAAATCTTTGTATCTCTCATCAGAGTTACTGGAGCCCATCCAAACGTCAAATAACATGATAGATGAGTAAGGATCGATTAGATACATCACAGGAACAACGCTAATACGTGTTGTTTCGTTTAAAACTATTTCCAGCTTCTGCTGCGTCCGAAAACGTCGTATCTCACATCAGAGTTACTGGAGTGCATCGAAACGTCAAATAACATGATAGATAAGTAAGGATCGATTAGATACATCACAGGAACAACGCTAATACGTGTTGTTTCATTTAAAACTATTTCCAGCTTCAGCTGCGTCCGAGAACTTTGAATCTCTCATCAGAGTTACTGGAGTCCGTCCAAACGTCAAATAACATGATAGATGAGTAAGGATCGATTAGATACATCACAGGAACAACGCTAATACGTGTTGTTTCGTTTAAAACTATTTCCAGCTTCTGCTGCGTCCGAAAACGTCGTATCTCACATCAGAGTTACTGGAGTGCATCGAAACGTCAAATAACATGATAGATAAGTAAGGATCGATTAGATACATCACAGGAACAACGCTAATACGTGTTGTTTCATTTAAAACTATTTCCAGCTTCAGCTGCGTCCGAGAACTTTGAATCTCTCATCAGAGTTACTGGAGCCCATCCAAACGTCAAATAACATGATAGATGAGTAAGGATCGATTAGATACATCACAGGAACAACGCTAATGCGTGTTGTTTCGTTTAAAACTATTTCCAGCTTCTGCTGCGTCCGAAAACGTCGTATCTCACATCAGAGCTACTGGAGTCCATCGAAACGCCAAATAACATGATAGATGAGTAAGGGTCGATTAGATACATCACAGGAACAACGCTAATACGTGTTGTTTCATTTAAAACTATTTCCAGCTTCAGCTGCGTCCGAGAACTTTGAATCTCTCATCAGAGTTACTGGAGTCCGTCCAAACGTCAAATAACATGATAGATGAGTAAGGATCGATTAGATACATCACAGGAACAACGCTAATACGTGTTGTTTCGTTTAAAACTATTTCCAGCTTCTGCTGCGTCCGAGAACTTCGTATCTCACATCAGGGATACTGGTGTCCATCCAAACGTCAAATAACATGTTAGATAAGTAAGGATCGTTTAGATACATCACAGGAACAACGCTAATAGGTGTTGTTTCGTTCAAAACTATTTCCAGCTTCTGCTGCGTCCGAAATCTTTGTATCTCTCATCAGAGTTACTGGAGCCCATCCAAACGTCAAATAACATGATAGATGAGTAAGGATCGATTAGATATATCACAGGAACAACGCTAATACGTGTTGTTTCGTTTAAAACTATTTCCAGCTCCTGCTGCGTCCCAAAACTTTGTATCTCACATCAGACTTACTGGAGTCCATCCAAACGTCAAATAACATGTTAGATAAGTAAGGATCGTTTAGATACATCACAGGAACAACGCTAATAGTTGTTGTTTCGTTCAAAACTATTTCCAGCTTCTGCTGCGTCCGATATCTTTGTATCTCACATCAGAGTTCCTAGAGTACATCCAAACGTCAAATAACATGATAGATGAGTAAGGATCGATTAGATACATCACAGGAACAACGCTAATGCGTGTTGTTTCGGTCAAAACTATTTCCAGCTTCTACTGCGTCCGAGAACTTTGTATCTCTCATCAGAGTTACTGGAGTCCGTCCAAACGTCAAATAACATGATAGATGAGTAAGGATCGATTAGATACAGCACAGGAACAACGCTAATATGTGTTGTTTCGTTTAAAACTATTTCCAGCTCCTGCTGCGTCCAAAAACTTTGTATCTCACATCAGACTTACTGGAGTCCATCCAAACGTTAAATAACATGTTAGATAAGTAAGGATCGTTTAGATACATCACAGGAACAACGCTAATACGTGTTGTTTCGTTCAAAACTATTTCCAGCTTCTACTGCGTCCGAGAAATTTGAATCTCTCATCAGAGTTACTGGAGTCCGTCCAAACGTCAAATAACATGATAGATAAGTAAGGATCGATTAGATACAGCACAGGAACAACGCTAATATGTGTTGTTTCGTTTAAAACTATTTCCAGCTCCTGCTGCGTCCAAAAACTTTGTATCTCACATCAGACTTACTGGAGTCCATCCAAACGTTAAATAACATGTTAGATAAGTAAGGATCGTTTAGATACATCACAGGAACAACGCTAATACGTGTTGTTTCGTTCAAAACTATTTCCAGCTTCTACTGCGTCCGAGAAATTTGAATCTCTCATCAGAGTTACTGGAGTCCGTCCAAACGTCAAATAACATGATAGATGAGTAAGGATCGATTAGATACATCACAGGAACAACGCTAATACGTGTTGTTTCGTTTAAAACTATTTCCAGCTCCTGCTGCGTCCCAAAACATTGTATCTCACATCAGACTTACTGGAGTCCATCCAAACGTCAAATAACATGTTAGATAAGTAAGGATCGTTTAGATACATCACAGGAACAACGCTAATAGGTGTTGTTTCTTTCAAAACTATTTCCAGCTTCTGCTGCGTCCGATATCTTTGTATCTCACATCAGAGTTCCTAGAGTACATCCAAACGTCAAATAACATGATAGATGAGTAAGGATCGATTAGATACATCACAGGAACAACGCTAATGCGTGTTGTTTCGGTCAAAACTATTTCCAGCTTCTACTGCGTCCGAGAACTTTGTATCTCTCATCAGAGTTACTGGAGTCCGTCCAAACGTCAAATAACATGATAGATGAGTAAGGATCGTTTAGATACATCACAGGAACATCGCTAATGCGTGTTGTTTCGTTTAAAACTATTTCCAGCTTCTGATGCGTCCGAAAACTTCGTATCTCACATCAGAGTTACTGGAGTCCATCGAAAAGCCAAATAACATGATAGATGAGTAAGGATCGATTAGATACTACACAGGAACAACGCTAATGCGTGTTGTTTCGTTCAAAACTATTTCCAGCTTTTACTGCGTCCGAGAACTTTGTATCTACCATCAGAGTTACTGGAGTCCGTCCAAACGTCAAATAACATGATAGATGAGAAAGGATCGATTAGATACATCACAGGAACAACGCTAATACGTGTTGTTTCGTTTAAAACTATTTCCAGCTCCTGCTGCGTCCCAAAACTTTGTATCTCACATCAGACTTACTGGAGTCCATCCAAACGTCAAATAACATGTTAGATAAGTAAGGATCGTTTAGATACATCACAGGAACAACGCTAATACGTGTTGTTTCGTTTAAAACTATTTCCAGCTTCTGCTGCGTCCGAAAACGTCGTATCTCACATCAGAGTTACTGGAGTCCATCGAAACGTCAAATAACATGATAGATAAGTAAGGATCGATTAGATACAGCACAGGAACAACGCTAATATGTGTTGTTTCGTTTAAAACTATTTCCAGCTCCTGCTGCGTCCAAAAACTTTGTATCTCACATCAGACTTACTGGAGTCCATCCAAACGTTAAATAACATGTTAGATAAGTAAGGATCGTTTAGATACATCACAGGAACAACGGTAACACGTGTTGTTACGTTCAAAATTATTTCCAGCTTCTGCTGCGTCCGAGAACTTTGTATCTCACATCAGAGTTACTGGAGTCCGTCCAAACGTCAAATAACATGATAGATGAGTAAGTATCGTTTAGATACATCACAGGAACATCGCTAATGCGTGTTGTTTCTTTTAAAACTATTTCCAGCTTCTGCTGCGTCCGAGAACATCGTATCTCACGTCAGGGTTACTGGAGTCCATCCAAACGTCAAATAACAAGATAGATAAGTAAGGATCGATTAGATACATCACAGGAACAACGCTAATGCGTGTTGTTTCGTATAAAGCTATTTCCAGTTTCTGCTGCGTCCGAGAACTTCGTATCTCACATCAAAGTTACTGGAGTCCATCGAAACGCCAAATAACATGATAGATGAGTAAGGATCGATTAGATATATCACAGGATCAACGCTAATGCGTGTTGTTTCGTTTGAAACTATTTCCAGCTCCTGCTGCGTCCAAAAACTTTGTATCTCACATCAGACTTACTGGAGTCCATCCAAACGTCAAATAACATGTTAGATAAGTAAGGATCGTTTAGATACATCACAAGAACAACGCTAATACGTGTTATTTCGTTCAAAACTATTTCCAGTTTCTGCTGCGTCCGAAATCTTTGTATCTCTCATCAGAGTTACTGGAGTCCATCCAAACGTCAAATAATATGATAGATGAGTAAGGATCGATTAGATACATCACAGGAACAACGCTAATACGTGTTGTTTCGTTTAAAACTATTTCCAGCTCCTGCTGCGTCCCAAAACTTTGTATCTCACATCAGACTTACTGGAGTCCATCCAAACGTCAAATAACATGTTAGATAAGTAAGGATCGTTTAGATACATCACAGGAACAACGCTAATAGGTGTTGTTTCGTTCAAAACTATTTCCAGCTTCTACTGCGTCCGAGAACTTTGTATCTCTCATCAGAGTTACTGGAGTCCGTCCAAACGTCAAATAACATGATAGATGAGAAAGGATCGATTAGATACATCACAGGAACAACGCTAATACGTGTTGTTTCGTTTAAAACTATTTCCAGCTCCTGCTGCGTCCCAAAACTTTGTATCTCACATCAGACTTACTGGAGTCCATCCAAACGTCAAATAACATGTTAGATAAGTAAGGATCGTTTAGATACATCACAGGAACAACGCTAATACGTGTTGTTTCGTTTAAAACTATTTCCAGCTTCTGCTGCGTCCGAAAACGTCGTATCTCACATCAGAGTTACTGGAGTCCATCGAAACGTCAAATAACATGATAGATAAGTAAGGATCGATTAGATACAGCACAGGAACAACGCTAATATGTGTTGTTTCGTTTAAAACTATTTCCAGCTCCTGCTGCGTCCAAAAACTTTGTATCTCACATCAGACTTACTGGAGTCCATCCAAACGTTAAATAACATGTTAGATAAGTAAGGATCGTTTAGATACATCACAGGAACAACGGTAACACGTGTTGTTACGTTCAAAATTATTTCCAGCTTCTGCTGCGTCCGAGAACTTTGTATCTCACATCAGAGTTACTGGAGTCCGTCCAAACGTCAAATAACATGATAGATGAGTAAGTATCGTTTAGATACATCACAGGAACATCGCTAATGCGTGTTGTTTCTTTTAAAACTATTTCCAGCTTCTGCTGCGTCCGAGAACATCGTATCTCACGTCAGGGTTACTGGAGTCCATCCAAACGTCAAATAACATGATAGATAAGTAAGGATCGATTAGATACATCACAGGAACAACGCTAATGCGTGTTGTTTCGTATAAAACTATTTCCAGTTTCTGCTGCGTCCGAGAACTTCGTATCTCACATCAAAGTTACTGGAGTCCATCGTAACGCCAAATAACATGATAGATGAGTAAGGATCGATTAGATATATCACAGGATCAACGCTAATGCGTGTTGTTTCGTTTGAAACTATTTCCAGCTCCTGCTGCGTCCAAAAACTTTGTATCTCACATCAGACTTACTGGAGTCCATCCAAACGTCAAATAACATGTTAGATAAGTAAGGATCGTTTAGATACATCACAAGAACAACGCTAATACGTGTTATTTCGTTCAAAACTATTTCCAGCTTCTACTGCGTCCGAGAACTTTGAATCTCTCATCAGAGTTACTGGAGTCCGTCCAAACGTCAAATAACATGATAGATGAGTAAGGATCGATTAGATACATCACAGGAACAACGCTAATACGTGTTGTTTCGTTTAAAACTATTTCCAGCTCCTGCTGCGTCCCAAAACTTTGTATCTCACATCAGACTTACTGGAGTCCATCCAAACGTCAAATAACATGTTAGATAAGTAAGGATCGTTTAGATACATCACAGGAACAACGCTAATAGGTGTTGTTTCGTTCAAACCTATTTCCAGCTTCTGCTGCGTCCGAAATCTTTGTATCTCTCATCAGAGTTACTGGAGTCCATCCAATCGTCAAATAACATGATAGATGAGTAAGGATCGATTAGATACATCACAGGAACAACGCTAATACGTGTTGTTTCGTTTAAAACTATTTCCAGCTTCTGCTGCGTCCAAAAACTTTGTATCTCACATCAGACTTACTGGAGTCCATCCAAACGTTAAATAACATGTTAGATAAGTAAGGATCGTTTAGATACATCACAGGAACAACGCTAATACGTGTTGTTTCGTTCAAAATTATTTCCAGCTTCTGCTGCGTACGAGAACTTTGTATCTCACATCAGAGTTACTGGAGTCCGTCCAAACGTCAAATAACATGATAGATGAGTAAGGATCGTTTAGGTACATCACAGGAACATCGCTAATGCGTGTTGTTTCGTTTAAAACTATTTCCAGCTTCTGCTGCGTCCCAAAACTTCGTATCTCACATCAGAGTTACTGGAGTCCATCGAAACGTCAAATAACATGATAGATAAGTAAGGATCGATTAGATACAGCACAGGAACAACGCTAATACGTGTTGTTTCGTTTAAAACTATTTCCAGCTTCAGCTGCGTCCGAGAACTTCGTATCTCACATCAAAGTTACTGGAGTCCATCGAAACGCCAAATAACATGATAGATGAGTAAGGATCGATTAGATATATCACAGGATCAACGCTAATGCGTGTTCTTTCGTTTAAAACTATTTCCAGCTACTGCTGCGTCCGAAAACGTCGTATCTCACATCAGAGCTACTGGAGTCCGTCCAAACGTTAAATAACATGATAGATGAGTAAGGATCGTTTAGATACATCACAGGAACATCGCTAATGCGTGTTGTTTCGTTTAAAACTATTTCCAGCTTCTGCTGCGTCCGAAAACTTCGTATCTCACATCAGAGTTACTGGAGACCATCGAAACGTCAAATAACATGATAGATAAGTAAGGATCGATTAGATACAGCACAGGAACAACGCTAATACGTGTTGTTTCGTTTAAAACTATTTCCAGCTCCTGCTGCGTCCCGAAACTTTGTATCTCACATCAGACTTACTGGAGTCCATCCAAACGTCAAATAGCATGTTAGATAAGTAAGGATCGTTTAGATACATCACAGGAACAACGCTAATAGGTGTTATTTCGTTCAAAACTATTTCCAGCTTCTGCTGCGTCCGAAATCTTTGTATCTCTCACTGGAGTCCATCCAAACGTCAAATAACATGATAGATGAATAAGGATCGATTAGATACATCACAGGAACCACGCTAATGCGTGTTGTTTCGTTTAAAACTATTTCCAGCTTCTGCTGCGTCCGAAAACTTCGTATCTCACATCAGAGTTACTGGAGTCCATCGAAACGTCAAATAACATGATAGATAAGTAAGGATCGATTAGAGACAGCACAGGAACAACGCTAATACGTGTTGTTTCGTTTAAAACTATTTCCAGCTTCAGCTGCGTCCGAAAACGTCGTATCTCACATCAGAGCTACTGGAGTCCATCGAAACGCCAAATAACATGATAGATGAGTAAGGATCGATTAGATACATCACAGGAACAACGCTAATACGTGTTGTTTCATTTAAAACTATTTCCAGCTTCAGCTGCGTCCGAGAACTTCGTATCTCACATCAAAGTTACTGGAGCCCATCGAAACGCCAAATAACATGATAGATGAGTAAGGATCGATTAGATACATCACAGGAACAACGCTAATGCGTGTTGTTTCGTTTAAAACTCTTTCCAGCTTCTGCTGCGTCCGAAAACGTCGTATCTCACATCAGAGCTACTGGAGTCCATCGAAACGCCAAGTAACATGATATATGAGTAAGGATCGATTAGATACAGCACAGGAACAACGCTAATACGTGTTGTTTCGTTTAAAACTATTTCCAGCTCCTGCTGCGTCCAAAAACTTTTTATCTCACATCAGACTTACTGGAGTCCATCCAAACGTCAAATAACATGTTAGATAAGTAAGAATCGTTTAGATACATCACAGGAACAACGCTAATACGTATTGTTTCGTTTAAAACTATTTCCAGCTCCTGCTGCGTCCAAAAACTTTGTATCTCACATCAGACTTACTGGAGTCCATCCAAACGTCAAATAACATGTTATATAAGTAAGGATCGTTTAGATACATCACAGGAACAACGCTAATACATGTTGTTTCGTTTAAAACTATTTCTAGCTTCAGCTGCGTCCGAGAACTTCGTATCTCACATCAGGGTTACTGGAGTCCATCCAAACGTCAAATAACATGATAGATAAGTAAGGATCGATTAGATACAGCACAGGAACAACGCTAATACGTGTTGTTTCGTTTAAAACTATTTCCAGCTCCTGCTGCGTCCCGAAACTTTGTATCTCACATCAGACTTACTGGAGTCCATCCAAACGTCAAATAACATGTTAGATAAGTAAGGATCGTTTAGATACATCACAGGAACAACGCTAATAGGTGTTGTTTCGTTCAAACCTATTTCCAGCTTCTGCTGCGTCCGAAATCTTTGTATCTCTCATCAGAGTTACTGGAGTCCATCCAATCGTCAAATAACATGATAGATGAGTAAGGATCGATTAGATACATCACAGGAACAACGCTAATACTTGTTGTTTCGTTTAAAACTATTTCCAGCTTCTGCTGCGTCCAAAAACTTTGTATCTCACATCAGACTTACTGGAGTCCATCCAAACGTTAAATAACATGTTAGATAAGTAAGGATCGTTTAGATACATCACAGGAACAACGCTAATACGTGTTGTTTCGTTCAAAATTATTTCCAGCTTCTGCTGCGTACGAGAACTTTGTATCTCACATCAGAGTTACTGGAGTCCGTCCAAACGTCAAATAACATGATAGATGAGTAAGGATCGTTTAGGTACATCACAGGAACATCGCTAATGCGTGTTGTTTCGTTTAAAACTATTTCCAGCTTCTGCTGCGTCCCAAAACTTCGTATCTCACATCAGAGTTACTGGAGTCCATCGAAACGTCAAATAACATGATAGATAAGTAAGGATCGATTAGATACAGCACAGGAACAACGCTAATACGTGTTGTTTCGTTTAAAACTATTTCCAGCTTCAGCTGCGTCCGAGAACTTCGTATCTCACATCAAAGTTACTGGAGTCCATCGAAACGCCAAATAACATGATAGATGAGTAAGGATCGATTAGATATATCACAGGATCAACGCTAATGCGTGTTCTTTCGTTTAAAACTATTTCCAGCTACTGCTGCGTCCGAAAACGTCGTATCTCACATCAGAGCTACTGGAGTCCGTCCAAACGTTAAATAACATGATAGATGAGTAAGGATCGTTTAGATACATCACAGGAACATCGCTAATGCGTGTTGTTTCGTTTAAAACTATTTCCAGCTTCTGCTGCGTCCGAAAACTTCGTATCTCACATCAGAGTTACTGGAGACCATCGAAACGTCAAATAACATGATAGATAAGTAAGGATCGATTAGATACAGCACAGGAACAACGCTAATACGTGTTGTTTCGTTTAAAACTATTTCCAGCTCCTGCTGCGTCCCGAAACTTTGTATCTCACATCAGACTTACTGGAGTCCATCCAAACGTCAAATAACATGTTAGATAAGTAAGGATCGTTTAGATACATCACAGGAACAACGCTAATAGGTGTTATTTCGTTCAAAACTATTTCCAGCTTCTGCTGCGTCCGAAATCTTTGTATCTCTCACTGGAGTCCATCCAAACGTCAAATAACATGATAGATGAATAAGGATCGATTAGATACATCACAGGAACCACGCTAATGCGTGTTGTTTCGTTTAAAACTATTTCCAGCTTCTGCTGCGTCCGAAAACTTCGTATCTCACATCAGAGTTACTGGAGTCCATCGAAACGTCAAATAACATGATAGATAAGTAAGGATCGATTAGAGACAGCACAGGAACAACGCTAATACGTGTTGTTTCGTTTAAAACTATTTCCAGCTTCAGCTGCGTCCGAAAACGTCGTATCTCACATCAGAGCTACTGGAGTCCATCGAAACGCCAAATAACATGATAGATGAGTAAGGATCGATTAGATACATCACAGGAACAACGCTAATACGTGTTGTTTCATTTAAAACTATTTCCAGCTTCAGCTGCGTCCGAGAACTTCGTATCTCACATAAAAGTTACTGGAGTCCATCGAAACGCCAAATAACATGATAGATGAGTAAGGATCGATTAGATACATCACAGGAACAACGCTAATGCGTGTTGTTTCGTTTAAAACTATTTCCAGCTTCTGCTGCGTCCGAAAACGTCGTATCTCACATCAGAGCTACTGGAGTCCATCGAAACGCCAAGTAACATGATATATGAGTAAGGATCGATTAGATACAGCACAGGAACAACGCTAATACGTGTTGTTTCGTTTAAAACTATTTCCAGCTCCTGCTGCGTCCAAAAACTTTTTATCTCACATCAGACTTACTGGAGTCCATCCAAACGTCAAATAACATGTTAGATAAGTAAGAATCGTTTAGATACATCACAGGAACAACGCTAATACGTATTGTTTCGTTTAAAACTATTTCCAGCTCCTGCTGCGTCCAAAAACTTTGTATCTCACATCAGACTTACTGGAGTCCATCCAAACGTCAAATAACATGTTATATAAGTAAGGATCGTTTAGATACATCACAGGAACAACGCTAATACATGTTGTTTCGTTTAAAACTATTTCTAGCTTCAGCTGCGTCCGAGAACTTCGTATCTCACATCAGGGTTACTGGAGTCCATCCAAACGTCAAATAACATGATAGATAAGTAAGGATCGATTAGATACAGCACAGGAACAACGCTAATACGTGTTGTTTCGTTTAAAACTATTTCCAGCTCCTGCTGCGTCCCGAAACTTTGTATCTCACATCAGACTTACTGGAGTCCATCCAAACGTCAAATAACATGTTAGATAAGTAAGGATCGTTTAGATACATCACAGGAACAACGCTAATAGGTGTTATTTCGTTCAAAACTATTTCCAGCTTCTGCTGCGTCCGAAATCTTTGTATCTCTCACTGGAGTCCATCCAAACGTCAAATAACATGATAGATGAGTAAGGATCGATTAGATACATCACAGGAACCACGCTAATACGTGTTGTTTCGTTTTAAACTATTTCCAGCTTCTGCTGGGTCCGAGAACTTCGTATCTCACGTCAGGGTTACTGGAGTCCATCCAAACGTCAAATAACATGATAGATAAGTAAGGATCGATTAGATACATCACAGGAACAACGCTAATGCGTATTGTTTCGTTTAAAACTATTTCTAGCTTCAGCTGCGTCCGAGAACTTCGTATCTCACATCTAAGTTACTGGAGTCCACCGAAACGTCAAATAACATGATAGAAAAGTAAGGATCGTTTAGATACATCACAGGAACAACGCTAATACGTGTTGTTTCGTTCAAAACTATTTCCACCTTCAGCTGCGTCCGAGAACTTCGTATCTCACATCAAAGTTACTGGAGTCCATCGAAACGCCAAATAACATGATAGATGAGTAAGGATCGATTAGATACATCACAGGAACAACGCTAATGCGTGTTGTATCGTTCAAAACTATTTCCAGCTTCTGCTGCGTCCAAAAACTTTGTATCTCACATCAGAGGTACTGGAGTCCATCCAAACGTTAAATAACATGTTAGATAAGTAAGGATCGTTTAGATTCATCACAGGAACAACGCTAATACGTGTTGTTTCTTTCAAAATTATTTCCAGCTTCTGCTGCGTCCGAAATCTTTGTATCTCACATCAGAGTTCCTGGAGTCCATCCAAACGTCAAGTAACATGATAGATGAGTAAGGATCGATTAGATACATCACAGGAACAACGCTAATGCGTGTTGTTTCGTTTAAAACTATTTCCAGCTTCTGCTGCGTCCGAAAACGTCGTATCTCACATCAGAGCTACTGGAGTCCATCGAAACGCCAAATAACATGATAGATGAGTAAGGATCGATTAGATACATCACAGGAACAACGCTAATACGTGTTGTTTCATTTAAAACTATTTCCAGCTTCAGCTGCGTCCGAGAACTTCGTATCTCACATCAAAGTTACTGGAGTCCATCGAAACGCCAAATAACATGATAGATGAGTAAGGATCGATTAGATACATCACAGGAACAACGCTAATGCGTGTTGTTTCGTTTAAAACTATTTCCAGCTTCTGCTGCGTCCGAAAACGTCGTATCTCACATCAGAGCTACTGGAGTCCATCGAAACGCCAAGTAACATGATATATGAGTAAGGATCGATTAGATACAGCACAGGAACAACGCTAATACGTGTTGTTTCGTTTAAAACTATTTCCAGCTCCTGCTGCGTCCAAAAACTTTCTATCTCACATCAGACTTACTGGAGTCCATCCAAACGTCAAATAACATGTTAGATAAGTAAGAATCGTTTAGATACATCACAGGAACAACGCTAATACGTATTGTTTCGTTTAAAACTATTTCCAGCTCCTGCTGCGTCCAAAAACTTTGTATCTCACATCAGACTTACTGGAGTCCATTAAAACGTCAAATAAAATGTTATATAAGTAAGGATCGTTTAGATACATCACAGGAACAACGCTAATACATGTTGTTTCGTTTAAAACTATTTCTAGCTTCAGCTGCGTCCGAGAACTTCGTATCTCACATCAGGGTTACTGGAGTCCATCCAAACGTCAAATAACATGATAGATAAGTAAGGATCGATTAGATACATCACAGGAACAACGCTAATACGTGTTGTTTCGTTCAAAAGTATTTCCAGCTTCTACTGCGTCCGAGAACTTTGTATCTCTCATCAGAGTTACTGGAGTCCGTCCAAACGTCAAATAACATGATAGATGAGTAAGGATCGATTAGATACATCACAGGAACAACGCTAATACGTGTTGTTTCGTTTAAAACTATTTCCAGCTCCTGCTGCGTCCCAAAACTTTGTATCTCACATCAGACTTACTGGAGTCCATCCAAACGTCAAATAACATGTTAGATAAGTAAGGATCGTTTAGATACATCACAGGAACAACGCTAATAGGTGTTGTTTCGTTCAAAACTATTTCCAGCTTCTGCTGCGTCCGAAATCTTTGTATCTCTCATCAGAGTTACTGGAGTCCGTCCAAACGTCAAATAACATGATAGATGAGTAAGGATCGTTTAGATACATCACAGGAACATCGCTAATACGTGTTGTCTCGTTTAAAACGATTTCCAGCTTCTGCTGCGTCCGATAACGTCGTATCTCACATCAGAGTTACTGGAGTCCATCGAAACGTCAAATAACATGATAGAAAAGTAAGGATCGTTTAGATACATCACAGGAACAACGCTAATACGTGTTGTTTCGTTCAAAACTATTTCCAGCTTCTGCTGCGTCCGAAATCTTTGTATCTTACATCAGAGTTACTGGAGTCCATCCAAACGTCAAATAACATGATAGATGAGTAAGGATCGATTAGATACATCACAGGAACAACGCTAACGCGTGTTGTTTCGTTTAGAACTATTTCTAGCTTAAGCTGCGTCCGAGAACTTCGTAACTCACATCAAAGTTACTGGAGTCCATCGAAACGCCAAATAACATGATAGATGAGTAAGGATCGATTAGATACATCACAGGAACAACGCTAATGCGTGTTGTTCCGTTTAAAACTATTTCCAGCTTCTGCTGCGTCCGAGAACTTCGTATCTCACATCAGGGTTACTGGAGTCCATCCAAACGTCAAATAACATGATAGATAAGTAAGGATCGATTAGATACAGCACAGGAACAACGCTAATACTTGTTGTTTCGTTTAAAACTATTTCCAGCTCCTGCTGCGTCCAAAAACTTTGTATCTCACATCAGACTTACTGGAGTCCATCCAAACGTTAAATAACATGTTAGATAAGTAAGGATCGTTTAGATACATCACAGGAACAACGCTAACACGTGTTGTTACGTTCAAAATTATTTCCAGCTTCTGCTGCGTCCGAGAACTTTGTACCTCACATCAGAGTTACTGGAGTCCGTCCAAACGTCAAATAACATGATAGATGAGTAAGTATCGCTTAGATACATCACAGGAACATCGCTAATGCGTGTTGTTTCGTTTAAAACTATTTCCAGCTTCTGATGCGTCCGAAAACTTCGTATATCACATCAGAGTTACTGGAGTCCATCGAAACGCCAAATAACATGATAGATGAGTAAGGATCGATTAGATGCTACACAGGAACAACGCTAATGCGTGTTGTTTCGTTTAAAACTATTTCCAGCTTCTGCTGCGTCCGAGAACATCGTATCTCACGTCAGGGTTACTGGAGTCCATCCAAACGTCAAATAACATGATAGATAAGTAAGGATCGATTAAATACATCACAGGAACAACGCTAATGCGTGTTGTTTCGTTTAAAACTATTTCCAGTTTCTGCTGCGTCCGAAAACGTCGTATCTCACATCAGAGCTACTGGAGTCCATCGAAACAACAAATAACATGATATATGAGTAAGGATCGATTAGATACAGCACAGGAACAACGCTAATGCGTGTTGTTTCGTTTAAAACTATTTCCAGCTTCTGCTGCATCCGAAAACGTCGTATCTCACATCAGAGCTACTGGAGTCCATCGAAACGCCAAGTAACATGATATATGAGTAAGGATCGATTAGATACAGCACAGGAACAACGCTAATACGTGTTGTTTCGTTTGAAACTATTTCCAGCTCCTGCTGCGTCCAAAAACTTTGTATCTCACATCAGACTTACTGGAGTCCATCCAAACGTCAAATAACATGTTAGATAACTAAGGATCGTTTAGATACATCACAGGAACAACGCTAATACGTGTTGTTTCGTTCAAAACTATTTCCAGCTTCTACTGCGTCCGAGAACTTTGAATCTCTCATCAGAGTTACTGGAGTCCGTCCAAACGTCAAATAACATGATAGATGAGTGAGGATCGATTAGATACATCACAGGAACAACGCTAATACGTGTTGTTTCGTTCAAAACTATTTCCAGCTTCTACTGCGTCCGAGAACTTTGAATCTCTCATAAGAGTTACTGGAGTCCGTCCAAACGTCAAATAACATGATAGATGAGTGAGGATCGATTAGATACATCACAGGAACAACGCTAATACGTGTTGTTTCGTTCAAAACTATTTCCAGCTTCTACTGCGTCCGAGAACTTTGAATCTCTCATAAGAGTTACTGGAGTCCGTCCAAACGTCAAATAACATGATAGATGAGTGAGGATCGATTAGATACATCACAGGAACAACGCTAATACGTGTTGTTTCGTTTAAAACTATTTCCAGCTTCCACTGCGTCCGAGAACTTTGAATCTCTCATCAGACTTACTGGAGTCCATCCAAACGTCAAATAACATGTTAGATAAGTAAGGATCGTTTAGATACATCACAGGAACAACGCTAATAGGTGTTGTTTCGTTCAAAACTATTTCCAGCTTCTGCTGCGTCCGAAATCTTTGTATCTCTCATCACAGTTACTGGAGTCCATCCAAACGTCAAATAACATGATAGATGAGTAAGAATCGATTAGATACATCACAGGAACAACGCTAATACGTGTTGTTTCGTTTAAAACTATTTCCAGCTCCTGCTGCGCCCAAAAACTTTGTATCTCACATCAGACTTACTTGAGTCAATCCAAACGTTAAATAACATGATAGATAAGTAAGGATCGTTTAGATACATCACAGGAACAACGCTAATACGTGTTGTTTCCTTCAAAATTATTTCCAGCTTCTGCTGCGTCCGAGAACTTTTTATCTCACATCAGAGTTACTGGAGTCCGTCCAAACGTCAAATAACATGATAGATGAGTAAGGATCGTTTAGATACATCACAGGAACATCGCTAATGCGTGTTGTTTCGTTTAAAACTATTTCCAGCTTCTGCTGCGTCCGAAAACTTCGTATCTCACATCAGAGTTACTGGAGTCCATCGAAATGTCAAATAACATGATAGATAAGTAAGGATCGATTAGATACAGCACAGGAACAACGCTAATACGTGTTGTTTCTTTTAAAACTATTTCCAGCTTCAGCTGCGTCCGAGAACTTCGTATCTCACATCAAAGTTACTGGAGTCTATCGAAACGCCAAATAACATGATAGATGAGTAAGGATCGATTAGTTACATCAGAGGAACAACGCTAATGCGTGTTGTTTCGTTTAAAACTATTTCCAGCTTCTGCTGCGTCCGAGAACGTCGTATCTCACATCAGAGCTACTGGAGTCCGTCCAAACGACAAATAACATGATAGATGAGTAAGGATCGTTTAGATACATCACAGGAACATCGCTAATGCGTGTTGTTTCGTTTAAAACTATTTCCAGCTTCTGCTGCGTCCAAAAACTTCGTATCTCACATCAGAGTTACTGGAGTCCATCGAAACGTCAAATAACATGATAGATAAGTAAGGATCGATTAGATACACAGCACAGGAACAACGCTAATACGTGTTGTTTCGTTTAAAACTATTTCCAGCTCCTGCTGCGCCCCAAAACTTTGTATCTCACATCAGACTTACTGGAGTCCATCCAAACGTCAAATAACATGTTAGATAAGTAAGAATCGTTTAGATACATCACAGGAACAACGCAAATACGTGTTGTTTCGTTCAAAACTATTTCCAGCTTCTACAGCGTCGGAGAAATTTGAATCTCTCATCAGAGTTACTGGAGTCCGTCCAAACGTCAAATAACATGATAGATGAGTAAGGATCGGTTAGATACATCACAGGAACAACGCTAATGCGTGTTGTTTCGTTTAAAACTATTTCCAGCTTCTGCTGCGTCCGAGAACTTCGTATCTCACATCAGGGTTACTGGTGTCCATCCAAACGTCAAATAACATGATAGATAAGTAAGGATCGATTAGATACATCACAGGAACAACGGTAATGCATGTTGTTTCGTTTAAAACTATTTCTAGCTTCAGCTGCGTCCGAGAAATTCGTATCTCAAATCAGGGTTACTGGAGTCCATCCAAACGTCAAATAACATGATAGCTAAGTAATGATCGATTAGATACATCACAGGAACAGCGCTAATGCGTGTTGTTTCGTTTAAAACTATTTCTAGCTTCAGCTGCGTCCGAGAACTTCGTATCTCACATCAGGGTTACTGGAGTCCATCCAAACGTCAAATAACATGATAGATAAGTAAGGATCGATTAGATACATCACAGGAACAACGCTAATGCGCGTTGTTTCGTTTAAAACTATTTCCAGCTTCTGCTGCGTCCGAAAATTTCGTATCTCACATCATAGTTACTGGAGTCCATCGAAACGTCAAATAACATAGTAGATAAGTAAGGATCGATTAGATACATCACAGGAACAACGCTAATACGTGTTGTTTCGTTCAAAACTATTTCCAGCTTCTGCTGCGTCCGAAATCTTTGTATCTCACATCAGAGTTCCTGGAGTCCATCCAAACGTCAAATAACATGATAGATGAGTAAGGATCGATTAGATACATCACAGGAACAACGCTAATACGTGTTGTTTCGTTTAAAACTATTTCCAGCTGCTGCTGCGTCCGAAAACGTCGTATCTCACGTCAGGGTTACTGGAGTCCATCCAAACGTCAAATAACATGATAGATAAGTAAGGATCGATTAGATACATCACAGGAATAACGCTAATGCGTGTTGTTTCGTTTAAAACTATTTCTAGCTTCAGCTGCGTCCGAGAACTTCGTATCTCACATCAGGGTTACTGGAGTCCATCCAAACGTCAAATAACATGATAGATAAGTAAGGATCGATTAGATACATCACAGGAACAACGCTAATACGTGTTGTTTCGTTCAAAACTATTTCCAGCTTCTACTGCGTCCGAGAACTTTTTATCTCACATCAGAGTTACTGGAGTCCGTCCAAACGTCAAATAACATGATAGATGAGTAAGGATCGTTTAGATACATCACAGGAACATCGCTAATGCGTGTTGTTTCGTTTAAAACTATTTCCAGCTTCTGCTGCGTCCGAAAACTTCGTATCTCACATCAGAGTTTCTGGAGTCCATCGAAATGTCAAATAACATGATAGATAAGTAAGGATCGATTAGATACAGCACAGGAACAACGCTAATACGTGTTGTTTCTTTTAAAACTATTTCCAGTTTCAGCTGCGTCCGAGAACTTCGTATCTCACATCAAAGTTACTGGAGTCCATCGAAACGCCAAATAACATGATAGATGAGTAAGGATCGATTAGTTACATCAGAGGAACAACGCTAATGCGTGTTGTTTCGTTTAAAACTATTTCCAGCTTCTACAGCGTCGGAGAACTTTGAATCTCTCATCAGAGTTACTGGAGTCCGTCCAAACGTCAAATAACATGATAGATGAGTAAGGATCGGTTAGATACATCACAGGAACAACGCTAATACGTGTTGTTTCGTTTAAAACTATTTCCAGCTTCTGCTGCGTCCGAGAACTTCCTATCTCACATCAGGGTTACTGGTGTCCATCCAAACGTCAAATAACATGATAGATAAGTAAGGATCGATTAGATACATCACAGGAACAACGGTAATGCGTGTTGTTTCGTTTAAAACTATTTCTAGCTTCAGCTGCGTCCGAGAACTTCGTATCTCAAATCAGGGATACTGGAGTCCATCCAAACGTCAAATAACATGATAGCTAAGTAATGATCGATTAGATATATCACAGGAACAGCGCTAATGCGTGTTGTTTCGTTTAAAACTATTTCTAGCTTCAGCTGCGTCCGAGAACTTCGTATCTCACATCAGGGTTACTGGAGTCCATCCAAACGTCAAATAACATGATAGATAAGTAAGGATCGATTAGATACATCACAGGAACAACGCTAATGCGCGTTGTTTCGTTTAAAACTATTTCCAGCTTCTGCTGCGTCCGAAAATTTCGTATCTCACATCATAGTTACTGGAGTCCATCGAAACGTCAAATAACATGGTAGATAAGTAAGGATCGATTAGATACATCACAGGAACAACGCTAATACGTGTTGTTTCGTTCAAAACTATTTCCAGCTTCTGCTGCGTCCGAAATCTTTGTATCTCACATCAGAGTTCCTGGAGTCCATCCAAACGACAAATAACATGATAGATGAGTAAGGATCGATTAGATACATCACAGGAACAACGCTAATACGTGTTGTTTCGTTTAAAACTATTTCCAGCTGCTGCTGCGTCCGAAAACGTCTTATCTCACGTCAGGGTTACTGGAGTCCATCCAAACGTCAAATAACATGATAGATAAGTAAGGATCGATTAGATACATCACAGGAATAACGCTAATGCGTGTTGTTTCGTTTAAAACTATTTCTAGCTTCAGCTGCGTCCGAGAACTTCGTATCTCACATCAGGGTTACTGGAGTCCATCCAAACGTCAAATAACATGTTAGATAAGTAAGGGTCGTTTAGATACATCACAGGAACAACGCTAATAGGTGTTGTTTCGTTCAAAATTATTTCCAGCTTCTGCTGCGTCCGAAAACTTCGTATCTCACATCAGAGTTACTGGAGTCCATCGAAACGCCAAATAGCATGATAGATGAGTAACGATCGATTAGATACTACACAGGAACAACGCTAATGCGTGTTGTTTAGTTTAAAACTATTTCCAGCTTCTGCTGCGTCCGAAAACTTCGTATCTCACATCAGAGTTACTGGAGTCCATCGAAACGTCAAATAACATCATAGATAAGTTAGGATCGATTAGATACAGCACAGGAACAACGCTAATACGTGTTGTTTCGTTTAAAACTATTTCCAGCTTCAGCTGCGTCCGAGAACTTCGTATCTCACATCAGAGCTACTGGAGTCCATCGAAACGCCAAATAACATGATATATGAGTAAGGATCGATTAGATACAGCACAGGAACAACGCTAATACGTGTTGTTTCGTTTAAAACTATTTCCAGCTCCTGCTGCGTCCAAAAACTTTGTATCTCACGTCAGACTTACTGGAGTCCATCCAAACGTCAAATAACATATTAGATAAGTAAGGATCGTTTAGATACATCACAGGAACAACGCTAATACGTGTTGTTTCGTTCAAAACTATTTCTAGCTTCTACTGCGTCCGAGAACTTTGAATCTCTCATCAGAGTTACTGGAGTCCGTCCAAACGTCAAATAACATGATAGATGAGTAAGGATCGATTAGATACATCACAGGAACAACGCTAATGCGTGTTGTTTCGTTTAAAACTATTTCCAGCTCCTGCTGCGTCCAAAAACTTTTTATCTCACATCAGACTTACTGGAGTCCATCCAAACGTTAAATAACATGTTAGATAAGTAAGGATCGTTTAGATACATCACAGGAACAACGCTAATACGTGTTGTTTCATTCAAAATTATTTCCAGCTTCTGCTGCGTCCGAGAACTTTGTATCTCACATCAGAGTTACTGGAGTCCGTCCAAACGTCAAATAACATGATAGATGAGTAAGGATCGTTTAGATACATCACAGGAACATCGCTAATGCGTGTTGTTTCGTCTAAAACTATTTCTAGCTTCTGCTGCGTCCGAAAACTTCGTATCTCACATCAGAGTTACTGGAGTCCATCGAAACGCTAAATAGCATGATAGATGAGTAACGATCGATTAGATACTACACAGGAACAACGCTAATGCGTGTTGTATCGTTTAAAACTATTTCCAGCTTCTGCTGCGTCCGAAAACTTCGTATCTCACATCAGAGTTACTGGAAATCACAGGAACAACGCTAATGCGTGTTGTTCCTGTGATGTATCTAATCGATCCTTACTCATCTATCATGTTATTTGACGTTTGGACGGACTCCAGTAACTCTGATGAGAGATTCAAAGTTCTCGGACGCAGTAGAAGCTAGAAATAGTTTTGAACGAAACAACACGTATTAGCGTTGTTCCTGTGATGTATCTAATCGATCCTTACTTATCTACTATGTTATTTGACGTTTCGATGGACTCCAGTAACTATGATGTGAGATACGAAATTTTCGGACGCAGCAGAAGCTGGAAATAGTTTTAAACGAAACAACACGCATTAGCGTTGTTCCTGTGATGTATCTAATCGATCATTACTTATCTATCATGTTATTTGACGTTTGGATGGACTCCAGGAACTCTGATGTGAGATACAAAGATTTCGGACGCAGCAGAAGCTGGAAATAGTTTTGAACGAAACAACACGTATTAGCGTTGTTCCTGTGATGTATCTAATCGATCCTTACTTATCTACTATGTTATTTGACGTTTCGATGGACTCCAGTAACTATGATGTGAGATACGAAATTTTCGGACGCAGCAGAAGCTGGAAATAGTTTTAAACGAAACAACACGCATTAGCGTTGTTCCTGTGATGTATCTAATCGATCATTACTTATCTATCATGTTATTTGACGTTTGGATGGACTCCAGTAACCCTGATGTGAGATACGAAGTTCTCGGACGCAGCTGAAGCTAGAAATAGTTTTAAACGAAACAACACGCATTAGCGTTGTTCCTGTGATGTATCTAATCGATCCTTACTTAGCTATCATGTTATTTGACGTTTGGATGGACTCCAGTAACCCTGATTTGAGATACGAAGTTCTCGGACGCAGCTGAAGCTAGAAATAGTTTTAAACGAAACAACACACATTAGCGTTGTTCCTGTGATGTATCTAATCGATCCTTACTTATCTATCATGTTATTTGACGTTTGGATGGACTCCAGTAACCCTGATGTGAGATACGAAGTTCTCGGACGCAGCAGAAGCTGGAAATAGTTTTAAACGGAACAACACGCATTAGCGTTGTTCCTGTGATGTATCTAATCGATCCTTACTCATCTATCATGTTATTTGGCGCTTCGATGGACTCCAGTAACTTTGATGTGAGTTACGAAGTTCTCGGACGCAGCTTAAGCTAGAAATAGTTTTAAACGAAACAACACGCGTTAGCGTTGTTCCTGTGATGTATCTAATCGATCCTTACTCATCTATCATGTTATTTGACGTTTGGATGGACTCCAGTAACTCTGATGTAAGATACAAAGATTTCGGACGCAGCAGAAGCTGGAAATAGTTTTGAACGAAACAACACGTATTAGCGTTGTTCCTGTGATGTATCTAAACGATCCTTACTTTTCTATCATGTTATTTGACGTTTCGATGGACTCCAGTAACTCTGATGTGAGATACGACGTTTTCGGACGCAGCAGAAGCTGGAAATAGTTTTAAACGAAACAAAACGTATTAGCCATGTTCCTGTGATGTATCTAAACGATCCTTACTCATCTATCATGTTATTTGACGTTTGGACGGACTCCAGTAACTCTGATGAGAGATACAAAGATTTCGGACGCAGCAGAAGCTGGAAATAGTTTTGAACGAAACAACACCTATTAGCGTTGTTCCTGTGATGTATCTAAACGATCCTTACTTATCTATCATGTTATTTGACGTTTGGATGGACTCCAGTAAGTCTGATGTGAGATACAAAGTTTTGGGACGCAGCAGGAGCTGGAAATAGTTTTAAACGAAACAACACGTATTAGCGTTGTTCCTGTGATGTATCTAATCGATCCTTACTCATCTATCATGTTATTTGACGTTTGGACGGACTCCAGTAACTCTGATGAGAGATACAAAGTTCTCGGACGCAGTAGAAACTGGAAATACTTTTGAACGAAACAACACGTATTAGCGTTGTTCCTGTGATGTATCTAATCGATCCTTACTCATATATCATGTTACTTGGCGTTTCGATGGACTCCAGTAGCTCTGATGTGAGATACGACGTTTTCGGACGCAGCAGAAGCTGGAAATAGTTTTAAACGAAACAACACGCATTACCGTTGTTCCTGTGATGTATCTAATCGATCCTTACTCATCTATCATGTTATTTGGCGTTTGGATGGACTCCAGTAACCCTGATGTGAGATACGAAGTTCTCGGACGCAGCTGAAGCTAGAAATAGTTTTAAACGAAACAACATGTATTAGCGTTGTTCCTGTGATGTATCTAAACGATCCTTACTTATATAACATGTTATTTGACGTTTGGATGGACTCCAGTAAGTCTGATGTGAGATACAAAGTTTTTGGACGCAGCAGGAGCTGGAAATAGTTTTAAACGAAACAACACGCATTAGCGTTGTTCCTGTGATGTATCTAATCGATCCTTACTCATCTATCATGTTATTTGACGTTTGGATGGACTCCAGGAACTCTGATGTGAGATACAAAGATTTCGGACGCAGCAGAAGCTGGAAATAATTTTGAACGAAACAACACGTATTAGCGTTGTTCCTGTGATGAATCTAAACGATCCTTACTTATCTAACATGTTATTTAACGTTTGGATGGACTCCAGTACCTCTGATGTGAGATACAAAGTTTTTGGACGCAGCAGACGCTGGAAATAGTTTTGAACGATACAACACGCATTAGCGTTGTTCCTGTGATGTATCTAATCGAACCTTACTTATCTATCATGTTATTTGACGTTTGGATGGACTCCAGTAACTCTGATGTGAGATACGACGTTTTCGGACGCAGCAGAATCTGGAAATAGTTTTAAACGAAACAACACGTATTAGCGATGTTCCTGTGATGTACCTAAACGATCCTTACTCATCTATCATGTTATTTGACGTTTGGACGGACTCCAGTAACTCTGATGAGAGATTCAAAGTTCTCGGACGCAGCAGAAGCTGGAAATAGTTTTGAACGAAACAACACGTATTAGCGTTGTTCCTGTGATGTATCTAATCGATCCTTACTTATCTATCATGTTATTTGACGTTTCGATGGACTCCAGTAACTCTGATGTGAGATACGAAGTTCTCGGACGCAGCTGAAGCTGGAAATAGTTTTAAATGAAACAACACGTATTAGCGTTGTTCCTGTGTAACGTACCTAATCGATCCTTACTCATCTATCATGTTATTTGACGTTTGGACGGACTCCAGTAACTATGATGAGAGATACAAAGTTCTCGGACGCAGTAGAAGCTGGAAATAGTTTTGAACGAAACAACACGTATTAGCGTTGTTCCTGTGATGCATCTAAACGATCCTTACTTATCTAACATGTTATTTGACGTTTGGATGGACTCCAGTAAGTCTGATGTGAGATACAAAGTTTTTGGACGCAGCAGGAGCTGGAAATAGTTTTAAACGAAACAACACATATTAGCGTTGTTCCTGTGCTGTATCTAATCGATCCTTACTTATCTATCATGTTATTTGACGTTTCGATGGACTCCAGTAACTCTGATGTGAGATACGACGTTTTCGGACGCAGCAGAAGCTGGAAATAGTTTTAAACGAAACAACACGTATTAGCGTTGTTCCTGTGATGTATCTAAACGATCCTTACTTATCTAACATGTTATTTGACGTTTGGATGGACTCCAGTAAGTCTGATGTGAGATACAAAGTTTTGGGACGCAGCAGGAGCTGGAAATAGTTTTAAACGAAACAACACGTATTAGCGTTGTTCCTGTGATGTATCTAATCGATCCTTTCTCATCTATCATGTTATTTGACGTTTGGACGGACTCCAGTAACTCTGATGAGAGATACAAAGTTCTCGGACGCAGTAGAAGCTGGAAATAGTTTTGAACGAAACAACACCTATTAGCGTTGTTCCTGTGATGTATCTAAACGATCCTTACTTATCTAACATGTTATTTGACGTTTGGATGGACTCCAGTAAGTCTGATGTGAGATACAAAGTTTTGGGACGCAGCAGGAGCTGGAAATAGTTTTAAACGAAACAACACGTATTAGCGTTGTTCCTGTGATGTATCTAATCGATCCTTACTCATCTATCATATTATTTGACGTTTGGATGGACTCCAGTAACTCTGATGAGAGATACAAAGATTTCGGACGCAGCAGAAACTGGAAATAGTTTTGAACGAAACAACACGCATTAGCGTTGTTCCTGTGTAGTATCTAATCGATCCTTACTCATCTATCATGTTATTTGGCTTTTCGATGGACTCCAGTAACTCTGATGTGAGATAAGAAGTTTTCGGACGCATCAGAAGCTGGAAATAGTTTTAAACGAAACAACACGCATTAGCGATGTTCGTGTGATGTATCTAAACGATCCTTACTCATCTATCATGTTATTTGACGTTTGGACGGACTCCAGTAACTCTGATGAGAGATACAAAGTTCTCGGACGCAGTAGAAGCTGGAAATAGTTTTGACCGAAACAACACGCATTAGCGTTGTTCCTGTGATGTATCTAATCGATCCTTACTCATCTATCATGTTATTTGACGTTTGGATGTACTCTAGGAACTCTGATGTGAGATACAAAGATATCGGACGCAGCAGAAGCTGGAAATAGTTTTGAACGAAACAACACCTATTAGCGTTGTTCCTGTGATGTATCTAAACGATCCTTACTTATCTAACATGTTATTTGACGTTTGGATGGACTCCAGTAAGTCTGATGTGAGATACAAAGTTTTGGGACGCAGCAGGAGCTGGAAATAGTTTTAAACGAAACAACACGTATTAGCGTTGTTCCTGTGATGTATCTAATCGATCCTTACTCATCTATCATGTTATTTGACGTTTTGATGGACTCCAGTGACTCTGATGAGAGATATAAAGATTTCGGACGCAGCAGAAGCTGGAAATAGTTTTGAACGAAACAACACCTATTAGCGTTGTTCCTGTGATGTATCTAAACGATCCTTACTTATCTAACATGTTATTTGACGTTTGGATGGACTCCAGTAAGTCTGATGTGAGATACAAAGTTTTTGGACGCAGCAGGAGCTGGAAATAGTTTTAAACGAAACAACACGTATTAGCGTTGTTCCTGTGATGTATCTAAACGATCCTTACTCTTCTATCATGTTATTTGACGTTTGGACAGACTCCAGTAACTCTGATGTGAGATACAAAGTTCTCGGACGCAGCAGGAGCTGGAAATAGTTTTAAACGAAACAACACTCATTAGCGTTGTTCCTGTGATGTATCTAATCGATCCTTACTCATTTATCATGTTATTTGGCGTTTCGATGGACTCCAGTAACTTTGATGTGAGATACGAAGTTCTCGGACGCAGCTGAAGCTGGAAATAGTTTCAAACGAAACAACAGGTATTAGCGTTGTTCCTGTGCTGTATCTAATCGATCCTTACTTATCTATCATGTTATTTGACGTTTCGATGGACTCCAGTAACTCTGATGTGAGCTACGAAGTTTTCGGACGCAGCAGAAGCTGGAAATAGTTTTAAACGAAACAACACGCATTAGCGATGTTCCTGTGATGTATCTAAACGATCCTTACTCATCTATCATGTTATTTGACGTTTGGACGGACTCCAGTAACTCTGATGTGAGATACAAAGTTCTCGGACGCAGCAGAAGCTGGAAATAGTTTTGAACGAAACAACACGTATTAGCGTTGTTCCTGTGATGTATCTAAACGATCCTTACTTATCTAACATGTTATTTGACGTTTGGATGGACTCCAGTAAGTCTGATGTGAGATACAAAGTTTTTGGACGCAGCAGGAGCTGGAAATAGTTTTAAACGAAACAACACGTATTAGCGTTGTTCCTGTGCTGTATCTAATCGATCCTTACTTATCTATCATGTTATTTGACGTTTCGATGGACTCCAGTAACTCTGATGTGAGATACGACGTTTTCGGACGCAGCAGAATCTGGAAATAGTTTTAAACGAAACAACACGTATTAGCGATGTTCCTGTGATGTACCTAAACGATCCTTACTCATCTATCATGTTATTTGACGTTTGGACGGACTCCAGTAACTCTGATGTGAGATACAAAGTTCTCGTACGCAGCAGAAGCTGGAAATAATTTTGAACGAAACAACACGTATTAGCGTTGTTCCTGTGATGTATCTAAACGATCCTTACTTATCTAACATGTTATTTAACGTTTGGATGGACTCCAGTAAGTCTGATGTGAGATACAAAGTTTTTGGACGCAGCAGAAGCTGGAAATAGTTTTAAACGAAACAACACGTATTAGCGTTGTTCCTGTGATGTATCTAATCGATCCTTACTCATCTATCATGTTATTTGACGATTGGATGGACTCCAGTAACTCTGATGAGAGATACAAAGATTTCGGACGCAGCAGAAGCTGGAAATAGGTTTGAACGAAACAACACCTATTAGCGTTGTTCCTGTGATGTATCTAAACGATCCTTACTTATCTAACATGTTATTTGACGTTTGGATGGACTCCAGTAAGTCTGATGTGAGATACAAAGTTTTGGGACGCAGCAGGAGCTGGAAATAGTTTTAAACGAAACAACACGTATTAGCGTTGTTCCTGTGATGTATCTAATCGATCCTTACTCATCTATCATGTTATTTGACGTTTGGACGGACTCCAGTAACTCTGATGAGAGATTCAAAGTTCTCGGACGCAGTAGAAGCTGGAAATAGTTTTGAACGAAATAACACGTATTAGCGTTGTTCTTGTGATGTATCTAAACGATCCTTACTTATCTAACATGTTATTTGACGTTTGGATGGACTCCAGTAAGTCTGATGTGAGATACAAAGTTTTTGGACGCAGCAGGAGCTGGAAATAGTTTCAAACGAAACAACACGTATTAGCGTTGTTCCTGTGCTGTATCTAATCGATCCTTACTCATATATCATGTTACTTGGCGTTTCGATGGACTCCAGTAGCTCTGATGTGAGATACGACGTTTTCGGACGCAGCAGAAGCTGGAAATAGTTTTAAACGAAACAACACGCATTAGCGTTGTTCCTGTGCTGTATCTAATCGATCCTTACTCATATATCATGTTATTTGGTGTTTCGATGGACTCCAGTAGCTCTGATGTGAGATACGACGTTTTCGGACGCAGCAGAAACTGGAAATAGTTTTAAACGAAACAACACGCATTAGCGTTGTTCCTGTGATGTATCTAATCGATCCTTACTTATCTATCATGTTATTTGACGTTTGGATGGACTCCAGTAACCCTGACGTGAGATACGATGTTCTCGGACGCAGCAGAAGCTGGAAATAGTTTTAAAAGAAACAACACGCATTAGCGATGTTCCTGTGATGTATCTAAACGATACTTACTCATCTATCATGTTACTTGACGTTTGGACGGACTCCAGTAACTCTGATGTGAGATACAAAGTTCTCGGACGCAGCAGAAGCTGGAAATAATTTTGAACGTAACAACACGTGTTACCGTTGTTCCTGTGATGTATCTAAACGATCCTTACTTATCTAACATGTTATTTAACGTTTGGATGGGCTCCAGTAAGTCTGATGTGAGATACAAAGTTTTTGGACGCAGCAGGAGCTGGAAATAGTTTTAAACGAAACAACACATATTAGCGTTGTTCCTGTGCTGTATCTAATCGATCCTTACTTATCTATCATGTTATTTGACGTTTCGATGGACTCCAGTAACTCTGATGTGAGATACGACGTTTTCGGACGCAGCAGAAGCTGGAAATAGTTTTAAACGAAACAACACGTATTAGCGTTGTTCCTGTGATGTATCTAAACGATCCTTACTTATCTAACATGTTATTTGACGTTTGGATGGACTCCAGTAAGTCTGATGTGAGATACAAAGTTTTGGGACGCAGCAGGAGCTGGAAATAGTTTTAAACGAAACAACACGTATTAGCGTTGTTCCTGTGACGTATCTAATCGATCCTTTCTCATCTATCATGTTATTTGACGTTTGGACGGACTCCAGTAACTCTGATGAGAGATACAAAGTTCTCGGACGCAGTAGAAGCTGGAAATAGTTTTGAACGAAACAACACCTATTAGCGTTGTTCCTGTGATGTATCTAAACGATCCTTACTTATCTAACATGTTATTTGACGTTTGGATGAACTCCAGTAAGTCTGATGTGAGATACAAAGTTTTGGGACGCAGCAGGAGCTGGAAATAGTTTTAAACGAAACAACACGTATTAGCGTTGTTCCTGTGATGTATCTAATCGATCCTTACTCATCTATCATATTATTTGACGTTTGGATGGACTCCAGTAACTCTGATGAGAGATACAAAGATTTCGGACGCAGCAGAAACTGGAAATAGTTTTGAACGAAACAACACGCATTAGCGTTGTTCCTGTGTAGTATCTAATCGATCCTTACTCATCTATCATGTTATTTGGCTTTTCGATGGACTCCAGTAACTCTGATGTGAGATACGAAGTTTTCGGACGCATCAGAAGCTGGAAATAGTTTTAAACGAAACAACACGCATTAGCGATGTTCCTGTGATGTATCTAAACGATCCTTACTCATCTATCATGTTATTTGACCTTTGGACGGACTCCAGTAACTCTGATGAGAGATACAAAGTTCTCGGACGCAGTAGAAGCTGGAAATAGTTTTGACCGAAACAACACGCATTAGCGTTGTTCCTGTGATGTATCTAATCGATCCTTACTCATCTATCATGTTATTTGACGTTTGGATGTACTCTAGGAACTCTGATGTGAGATACAAAGATATCGGACGCAGCAGAAGCTGGAAATAGTTTTGAACGAAACAACACCTATTAGCGTTGTTCCTGTGATGTATCTAAACGATCCTTACTTATCTAACATGTTATTTGACGTTTGGATGGACTCCAGTAAGTCTGATGTGAGATACAAAGTTTTGGGACGCAGCAGGAGCTGGAAATAGTTTTAAACGAAACAACACGTATTAGCGTTGTTCCTGTGATGTATCTAATCGATCCTTACTCATCTATCATGTTATTTGACGTTTGGATGGACTCCAGTGACTCTGATGAGAGATATAAAGATTTCGGACGCAGCAGAAGCTGGAAATAGTTTTGAACGAAACAACACCTATTAGCGTTGTTCCTGTGATGTATCTAAACGATCCTTACTTATCTAACATGTTATTTGACGTTTGGATGGACTCCAGTAAGTCTGATGTGAGATACAAAGTTTTTGGACGCAGCAGGAGCTGGAAATAGTTTTAAACGAAACAACACGTATTAGCGTTGTTCCTGTGCTGTATCTAATCGATCCTAACTCATATATCATGTTATTTGGCGTTTCGATGGACTCCAGTAGCTCTGATGTGAGATACGACGTTTTCGGACGCAGCAGAAGCTGGAAATAGTTTTAAACGAAACAACACGCATTAGCGTTGTTCCTGTGATGTATCTAATCGATCCTTACTCATCTATCATGCTATTTGGCGTTTCGATGGACTCCAGTAACTTTGATGTGAGATACGAAGTTCTCGGACGCAGCTGAAGCTGGAAATAGTTTTAAACGAAACAACACGTATTAGCGTTGTTCCTGTGCTGTATCTAATCGATCCTTACTTATCTATCATGTTATTTGACGTTTGGATGGACTCCAGTAACTCTAATGTGAGATACGAAATTTTCGGACGCAGCAGAAGCTGGAAATAGTTTTAAACGAAACAACACCTATTAGCGATGTTCCTGTGATGTATCTAATCGATCCTTACTCATCTATCATGTTATTTTACGTTTGGATGGACTCCAGTATCTCTGATGAGAGATACAAAGATTTCGGACGCAGCAGAAGCTGGAAATAGTTTTGAACGAAACAACACCTATTAGCGATGTTCCTGTGATGTATCTAATCGATCCTTACTCATCTATCATGTTATTTTACGTTTGGATGGACTTCAGTAACTCTGATGTGAGATACAATGTTTTTGGACGCAGCAGAAGCTGGAAATAGTTTTGAACGAAACAACACGTATTAGCGTTGTTCCTGTGATGTATCTAATCGATCCTTACTCATCTATAATGTTATTTGGCGTTTCGATAGACTCCAGTAACTTTGATGTGAGATACGAAGTTCTCGGACGCAGCTGAAGCTGGAAATAATTTTAAATGAAACAACAAGTATTAGCGTTGTTCCTGTGATGTATCTAATCGATCCTTACTCATCTATCATGTTATTTGGCGTTTCGATGG
This sequence comes from Prosopocoilus inquinatus, assembly GCA_036172665.1. Taxonomy (NCBI): domain Eukaryota; kingdom Metazoa; phylum Arthropoda; class Insecta; order Coleoptera; family Lucanidae; genus Prosopocoilus; species Prosopocoilus inquinatus. The sequence continues at coordinate 43,941,378 of CM069871.1, read as the reverse complement.
ACTCCAGTAGCTCTGATGTGAGATACGACGTTTTCGGACGCAGCAGAAGCTGGAAATAGTTTTAAACGAAACAACACGCATTAGCGTTGTTCCTGTGATGTATCTAATCGATCCTAACTTATCTAACATGTTATTTGACGTTTGGATGGACTCCAGTAAGTCTGATGTGAGATACAAAGTTTTTGGACGCAGCAGGAGCTGGAAATAGTTTTAAACGAAACAACACGAATTAGCGTTGTTCCTGTGATGTCTCTAAACGATCCTTACTTATCTATCATGTTATTTGGCTTTTCGATGGACTCCAGTAACTCTGATGTGAGATACGAAGTTTTCGGACGCATCAGAAGCTGGAAATAGTTTTAAACGAAACAACACGCATTAGCGATGTTCCTGTGATGTATCTAAACGATCCTTACTCATCTATCATGTTATTTGACGTTTGGACGGACTCCAGTAACTCTGATGAGAGATACAAAGTTCTCGGACGCAGTAGAAGCTGGAAATAGTTTTGACCGAAACAACACGCATTAGCGTTGTTCCTGTGATGTATCTAATCGATCCTTACTCATCTATCATGTTATTTGACGTTTGGATGTACTCTAGGAACTCTGATGTGAGATACAAAGATATCGGACGCAGCAGGAGCTGGAAATAGTTTTAAACGAAACAACACGTATTAGCGTTGTTCCTGTGATGTATCTAATCGATCCTTACTCATCTATCATGTTATTTGACGTTTGGACGGACTCCAGTAACTCTGATGAGAGATTCAAATTTCTCGGACGCAGTAGAAGCTGGAAATAGTTTTGAACGAAACAACACGTATTAGCGTTGTTCCTGTGATGTATCTAAACGATCCTTACTTATCTAACATGTTATTTAACGTTTGGATGGACTCCAGTAAGTCTGATGTGAGATACAAAGTTTTTGGACGCAGCAGGAGCTGGAAATAGTTTTAAACGAAACAACACATATTAGCGTTGTTCCTGTGCTGTATCTAATCGATCCTTACTTATCTATCATGTTATTTGACGTTTGGACGGACTCCAGTAACTCTGATGAGAGATTCAAATTTCTCGGACGCAGTAGAAGCTGGAAATAGTTTTGAACGAAACAACACGTATTAGCGTTGTTCCTGTGATGTATCTAAACGATCCTTACTTATCTAACATGTTATTTAACGTTTGGATGGACTCCAGTAAGTCTGATGTGAGATACAAAGTTTTTGGACGCAGCAGGAGCTGGAAATAGTTTTAAACGAAACAACACATATTAGCGTTGTTCCTGTGCTGTATCTAATCGATCCTTAGTCATCTATCATGTTATTTGACGTTTGGACGGACTCCAGTAACTCTGATGAGAGATACAAAGTTCTCGGACGCAGTAGAAGCTGGAAATAGTTTTGACCGAAACAACACGCATTAGCGTTGTTCCTGTGATGTATCTAATCGATCCTTACTCATATATCATGTTATTTGACGTTTGGATGTACTCTAGGAATTCTGATGTGAGATACAAAGATATCGGACGCAGCAGAAGCTGGAAATAGTTTTGAACGAAACAACAACTATTAGCGTTGTTCCTGTGATGTATCTAAACGATCCTTACTTATCTAACATGTTATTTGACGTTTGGATGGACTCCAGTAAGTCTGATGTGAGATACAAAGTTTTGGGACGCAGCAGGAGCTGGAAATAGTTTTAAACGAAACAACACGTATTAGCGTTGTTCCTGTGATGTATCTAATCGATCCTTACTCATCTATCATGTTATTTGACGTTTGGATGGGCTCCAGTAACTCTGATGAGAGATACAAAGATTTCGGACGCAGCAGAAGCTGGAAATAGTTTTGAACGAAACAACACCTATTAGCGTTGTTCCTGTGATGTATCTAAACGATCCTTACTTATCTAACATGTTATTTGACGTTTGGATGGACACCAGTATCCCTGATGTGAGATACGAAGTTCTCGGACGCAGCAGAAGCTGGAAATAGTTTTAAACGAAACAACACGTATTAGCGTTGTTCCTGTGATGTATCTAATCGATCCTTACTCATCTATCATGTTATTTGACGTTTGGACGGACTCCAGTAACTCTGATGAGAGATTCAAAGTTCTCGGACGCAGTAGAAGCTGGAAATAGTTTTAAACGAAACAACACGTATTAGCTTTGTTCCTGTGCTGTATCTAATCGATCCTTACTCATATATCATGTTACTTGGCGTTTCGATGGACTCCAGTAGCTCTGATGTGAGATACGACGTTTTCGGACGCAGCAGAAGCTGGAAATAGTTTTAAACGAAACAACACGTATTAGCGTTGTTCCTGTGATGTATCTAATCGATCCTTACTTATCTATCATGTTATTTGACGTTTCGATGCACTCCAGTAACTCTGATGTGAGATACGACGTTTTCGGACGCAGCAGAAGCTGGAAATAGTTTTAAACGAAACAACACGTATTAGCGTTGTTCCTGTGATGTATCTAATCGATCCTTACTTATCTATCATGTTATTTGACGTTTCGATGCACTCCAGTAACTCTGATGTGAGATACGACGTTTTCGGACGCAGCAGAAGCTGGAAATAGTTTTAAACGAAACAACACGTATTAGCGTTGTTCCTGTGATGTATCTAATCGATCCTTACTCATCTATCATGTTATTTGACGTTTGGATGGGCTCCAGTAACTCTGATGAGAGATACAAAGATTTCGGACGCAGCAGAAGCTGGAAATAGTTTTGAACGAAACAACACGTATTAGCGTTGTTCCTGTGCTGTATCTAATCGATCCTTACTTATCTATCATGTTATTTGACGTTTGGATGGACTCCAGTAACCCTGACGTGAGATACGATGTTCTCGGACGCAGCAGAAGCTGGAAATAGTTTTAAACGAAACAACACGCATTAGCGTTATTCCTGTGATGTATCTAATCGATCCTTACTCATCTATCATGTTATTTGGCGTTTCGATGGACTCCAGTAACTTAGATGTGAGATACGAAGTTCTCGGACGCAGCAGAAGCTGGAAATAGTTTTGAACGAAACAACACGTATTAGCGTTGTTCCTGTGATGTATCTAATCGATCCTTACTTATCTATCATGTTATTTGACGTTTCGATGGACTCCAGTAACTCTGATGTGAGATACGAAGTTCTCGGACGCAGCTGAAGCTGGAAATAGTTTTAAATGAAACAACACGTATTAGCGTTGTTCCTGTGATGTACCTAATCGATCCTTACTCATCTATCATGTTATTTGACGTTTGGACGGACTCCAGTAACTATGATGAGAGATACAAAGTTCTCGGACGCAGTAGAAGCTGGAAATAGTTTTGAACGAAACAACACGTATTAGCGTTGTTCCTGTGATGCATCTAAACGATCCTTACTTATCTAACATGTTATTTGACGTTTGGATGGACTCCAGTAAGTCTGATGTGAGATACAAAGTTTTTGGACGCAGCAGGAGCTGGAAATAGTTTTAAACGAAACAACACGAATTAGCGTTGTTCCTGTGATGTATCTAAACGATCCTTACTTATCTACCATGTTATTTGACGTTTGGATGGACTCCAGTAAGTCTGATGAGAGATACGAAGATTTCGGACGCAGCAGAAGCTGGAAATAGTTTTGAACGAAACAACACGTATTAGCGTTGTTCCTGTGCTGTATCTAATCGATCCTTACTTATCTATCATGTTATTTGACGTTTGGATGGACTCCAGTAACCCTGACGTGAGATACGATGTTCTCGGACGCAGCAGAAGCTGGAAATAGTTTTAAACGAAACAACACGCATTAGCGTTATTCCTGTGATGTATCTAATCGATCCTTACTCATCTATCATGTTATTTGGCGTTTCGATGGACTCCAGTAACTTAGATGTGAGATACGAAGTTCTCGGACGCAGCTGAAGCTAGAAATAGTTTTAAACGAAACAACACGTATTAGCGTTGTTCCTGTGATGTATCTAATCGATCCTTACTCATCTATCATGTTATTTGACGTTTCGACGGACTCCAGTAACTCTGATGTGAGATACAATGTTATCGGACGCAGCAGAAGCTGGAAATAGTTTTGAACGAAACAACACGTATTAGCGTTGTTCCTGTGCTGTATCTAATCGATCCTTACTTATCTATCATGTTATTTGACGTTTGGATGAACTCCAGTAACTCTAATGTGAGATACGAAATTTTCGGACGCAGCAGAAGCTGGAAATAGTTTTGAACGAAACAACACGTATTAGCGTCGTTCCTGTGATGTATCTAAACGATCCTTACTTATCTAACATGTTATTTGACGTTTGGATGGACTCCAGTAAGTCTGATGTGAGATACAAAGTTTTTGGACGCAGCAGGAGCTGGAAATAGTTTTAAACGAAACAACACGTATTAGCGTTGTTCCTGTGATGTATCTAAACGATCCTTACTCATCTATCATGTTAATTGACGTTTGGACGGACTCCAGTAACTCTGATGTGAGATACAAAGTTCTCGGACGCAGCAGAAGCTGGAAATAATTTTGAACGAAACAACACCTATTAGCGTTGTTCCTGTGATGTATCTAAAGGATCCTTACTTATCTAACATGTTATTTGACGTTTGGATGGACTCCAGTAAGTCTGATGTGAGATAAAAAGTTTTGCGACGCAGCAGGAGCTGGAAATAGTTTTAAACGAAACAACACGTATTAGCGTTGTTCCTGTGCTGTATCTAATCGATCCTTACTTATCTATCATGTTATTTGACGTTTCGATGGACTCCAGTAACTCTGATGTGAGATACGAAGTTTTCGGACGCAGCAGAAGCTGGAAATAGTTTTAAACGATACAACACGTATTAGCGTTGTTCCTGTGATGTATCTAATCGATCCTTACTCATCTATCATGTTAATTGACGTTTGGACGGACTCCAGTAACTCTGATGAGAGATTCAAAGTTCTCGGACGCAGTAGAAGCTGGAAATAGTTTTGAACGAAACAACACGTATTAGCGTTGTTCCTGTGATGTATCTAAACGATCCTTACTTATCTAACATGTTATTTGACGTTTGGATGGACTCCAGTAAGTCTGATGTGAGATACAAAGTTTTTGGACGCAGCAGGAGCTGGAAATAGTTTTAAACGAAACAACACGTATTAGCGTTGTTCCTGTGATGTATCTAAACGATCCTTACTCTTCTATCATGTTATTTGAAGTTTGGACAGACTCCAGTAACTCTGATGTGAGATACAAAGTTCTCGGACGCAGCAGGAGCTGGAAATAGTTTTAAACGAAACAACACGCATTAGCGTTGTTCCTGTGATGTATCTAAACGATCCTTACTTATCTAACATGTTATTTGACGTTTGGATGGACTCCAGTAAGTCTGATGTGAGATACAAAGTTTTGGGACGCAGCAGGAGCTGGAAATAGTTTTAAACGAAACAACACGTATTAGCGTTGTTCCTGTGATGTATCTAATCGATCCTTACTCATCTATCATGTTATTTGACGTTTGGATGGGCTCCAGTAACTCTGATGAGAGATACAAAGATTTCGGACGCAGCAGAAGCTGGAAATAGTTTTGAACGAAACAACACCTATTAGCGTTGTTCCTGTGATGTATCTAAACGATCCTTACTTATCTAACATGTTATTTGACGTTTGGATGGACACCAGTATCCCTGATGTGAGATACGAAGTTCTCGGACGCAGCAGAAGCTGGAAATAGTTTTAAACGAAACAACACGTATTAGCGTTGTTCCTGTGATGTATCTAATCGATCCTTACTCATCTATCATGTTATTTGACGTTTGGACGGACTCCAGTAACTCTGATGAAAGATTCAAAGTTCTCGGACGCAGTAGAAGCTGGAAATAGTTTTAAACGAAACAACACGTATTAGCGTTGTTCCTGTGCTGTATCTAATCGATCCTTACTCATATATCATGTTACTTGGCGTTTCGATGGACTCCAGTAGCTCTGATGTGAGATACGACGTTTTCGGACGCAGCAGAAGCTGGATATAGTTTTAAACGAAACAACACGTATTAGCGTTGTTCCTGTGATGTATCTAATCGATCCTTACTTATCTATCATGTTATTTGACGTTTCGATGCACTCCAGTAACTCTGATGTGAGATACGACGTTTTCGGACGCAGCAGAAGCTGGAAATAGTTTTAAACGAAACAACACGTATTAGCGTTGTTCCTGTGATGTATCTAATCGATCCTTACTTATCTATCATGTTATTTGACGTTTCGATGCACTCCAGTAACTCTGATGTGAGATACGACGTTTTCGGACGCAGCAGAAGCTGGAAATAGTTTTAAACGAAACAACACGTATTAGCGTTGTTCCTGTGATGTATCTAATCGATCCTTACTCATCTATCATGTTATTTGACGTTTGGATGGGCTCCAGTAACTCTGATGAGAGATACAAAGATTTCGGACGCAGCAGAAGCTGGAAATAGTTTTGAACGAAACAACACGTATTAGCGTTGTCCCTGTGCTGTATCTAATCGATCCTTACTTATCTATCATGTTATTTGACGTTTGGATGGACTCCAGTAACCCTGACGTGAGATACGATGTTCTCGGACGCAGCAGAAGCTGGAAATAGTTTTAAACGAAACAACACGCATTAGCGTTATTCCTGTGATGTATCTAATCGATCCTTACTCATCTATCATGTTATTTGGCGTTTCGATGGACTCCAGTAACTTAGATGTGAGATACGAAGTTCTCGGACGCAGCAGAAGCTGGAAATAGTTTTGAACGAAACAACACGTATTAGCGTTGTTCCTGTGATGTATCTAATCGATCCTTACTTATCTATCATGTTATTTGACGTTTCGATGGACTCCAGTAACTCTGATGTGAGATACGAAGTTCTCGGACGCAGCTGAAGCTGGAAATAGTTTTAAATGAAACAACACGTATTAGCGTTGTTCCTGTGATGTACCTAATCGATCCTTACTCATCTATCATGTTATTTGACGTTTGGACGGACTCCAGTAACTATGATGAGAGATACAAAGTTCTCGGACGCAGTAGAAGCTGGAAATAGTTTTGAACGAAACAACACGTATTAGCGTTGTTCCTGTGATGCATCTAAACGATCCTTACTTATCTAACATGTTATTTGACGTTTGGATGGACTCCAGTAAGTCTGATGTGAGATACAAAGTTTTTGGACGCAGCAGGAGCTGGAAATAGTTTTAAACGAAACAACACGAATTAGCGTTGTTCCTGTGATGTATCTAAACGATCCTTACTTATCTACCATGTTATTTGACGTTTGGATGGACTCCAGTAAGTCTGATGAGAGATACAAAGATTTCGGACGCAGCAGAAGCTGGAAATAGTTTTGAACGAAACAACACGTATTAGCGTTGTTCCTGTGCTGTATCTAATCGATCCTTACTTATCTATCATGTTATTTGACGTTTGGATGGACTCCAGTAACCCTGACGTGAGATACGATGTTCTCGGACGCAGCAGAAGCTGGAAATAGTTTTAAACGAAACAACACGCATTAGCGTTATTCCTGTGATGTATCTAATCGATCCTTACTCATCTATCATGTTATTTGGCGTTTCGATGGACTCCAGTAACTTAGATGTGAGATACGAAGTTCTCGGACGCAGCTGAAGCTAGAAATAGTTTTAAACGAAACAACACGTATTAGCGTTGTTCCTGTGATGTATCTAATCGATCCTTACTCATCTATCATGTTATTTGACGTTTCGACGGACTCCAGTAACTCTGATGTGAGATACAAAGTTATCGGACGCAGCAGAAGCTGGAAATAGTTTTGAACGAAACAACACGTATTAGCGTTGTTCCTGTGCTGTATCTAATCGATCCTTACTTATCTATCATGTTATTTGACGTTTGGATGAACTCCAGTAACTCTAATGTGAGATACGAAATTTTCGGACGCAGCAGAAGCTGGAAATAGTTTTGAACGAAACAACACGTATTAGCGTCGTTCCTGAGATGTATCTAAACGATCCTTACTTATCTAACATGTTATTTGACGTTTGGATGGACTCCAGTAAGTCTGATGTGAGATACAAAGTTCTCGGACGCAGCAGAAGCTGGAAATAATTTTGAACGAAACAACACATATTAGCGTTGTTCCTGTGATGTATCTAAAGGATCCTTACTTATCTAACATGTTATTTGACGTTTGGATGGACTCCAGTAAGTCTGATGTGAGATAAAAAGTTTTGCGACGCAGCAGGAGCTGGAAATAGTTTTAAACGAAACAACACGCATTAGCGTTGTTCCTGTGCTGTATCTAATCGATCCTTACTCATATATCATGTTATTTGGTGTTTCGATGGACTCCAGTAGCTCTGATGTGAGATACGACGTTTTCGGACGCAGCAGAAACTGGAAATAGTTTTAAACGAAACAACACGCATTAGCGTTGTTCCTGTGATGTATCTAATCGATCCTTACTTATCTATCATGTTATTTGACGTTTGGATGGACTCCAGTAACCCTGACGTGAGATACGATGTTCTCGGACGCAGCAGAAGCTGGAAATAGTTTTAAAAGAAACAACACGCATTAGCGATGTTCCTGTGATGTATCTAAACGATACTTACTCATCTATCATGTTATTTGACGTTTGGACGGACTCCAGTAACTCTGATGTGAGATACAAAGTTCTCGGACGCAGCAGAAGCTGGAAATAATTTTGAACGTAACAACACGTGTTACCGTTGTTCCTGTGATGTATCTAAACGATCCTTACTTATCTAACATGTTATTTAACGTTTGGATGGACTCCAGTAAGTCTGATGTGAGATACAAAGTTTTTGGACGCAGCAGGAGCTGGAAATAGTTTTAAACGAAACAACACATATTAGCGTTGTTCCTGTGCTGTATCTAATCGATCCTTACTTATCTATCATGTTATTTGACGTTTCGATGGACTCCAGTAACTCTGATGTGAGATACGACGTTTTCGGACGCAGCAGAAGCTGGAAATAGTTTTAAACGAAACAACACGTATTAGCGTTGTTCCTGTGATGTATCTAAACGATCCTTACTTATCTAACATGTTATTTGACGTTTGGATGGACTCCAGTAAGTCTGATGTGAGATACAAAGTTCTGGGACGCAGCAGGAGCTGGAAATAGTTTTAAACGAAACAACACGTATTAGCGTTGTTCCTGTGATGTATCTAATCGATCCTTTCTCATCTATCATGTTATTTGACGTTTGGACGGACTCCAGTAACTCTGATGTGAGATACAAAGTTCTCGGACGCAGTAGAAGCTGGAAATAGTTTTGAACGAAACAACACCTATTAGCGTTGTTCCTGTGATGTATCTAAACGATCCTTACTTATCTAACATGTTATTTGACGTTTGGATGGACTCCAGTAAGTCTGATGTGAGATACAAAGTTTTGGGACGCAGCAGGAGCTGGAAATAGTTTTAAACGAAACAACACGTATTAGCGTTGTTCCTGTGATGTATCTAATCGATCCTTACTCATCTATCATATTATTTGACGTTTGGATGGACTCCAGTAACTCTGATGAGAGATACAAAGATTTCGGACGCAGCAGAAACTGGAAATAGTTTTGAACGAAACAACACGCATTAGCGTTGTTCCTGTGTAGTATCTAATCGATCCTTACTCATCTATCATGTTATTTGGCTTTTCGATGGACTCCAGTAACTCTGATGTGAGATACGAAGTTTTCGGACGCATCAGAAGCTGGAAATAGTTTTAAACGAAACAACACGCATTAGGGATGTTCCTGTGATGTATCTAAACGATCCTTACTCATCTATCATGTTATTTGACGTTTGGACGGACTCCAGTAACTCTGATGAGAGATACAAAGTTCTCGGACGCAGTAGAAGCTGGAAATAGTTTTGACCGAAACAACACGCATTAGCGTTGTTCCTGTGATGTATCTAATCGATCCTTACTCATCTATCATGTTATTTGACGTTTGGATGTACTCTAGGAACTCTGATGTGAGATACAAAGATATCGGACGCAGCAGAAGCTGGAAATAGTTTTGAACGAAACAACACCTATTAGCGTTGTTCCTGTGATGTATCTAAACGATCCTTACTTATCTAACATGTTATTTGACGTTTGGATGGACTCCAGTAAGTCTGATGTGAGATACAAAGTTTTGGGACGCAGCAGGAGCTGGAAATAGTTTTAAACGAAACAACACGTATTAGCGTTGTTCCTGTGATGTATCTAATCGATCCTTACTCATCTATCATGTTATTTGACGTTTGGATGGACTCCAGTGACTCTGATGAGAGATATAAAGATTTCGGACGCAGCAGAAGCTGGAAATAGTTTTGAACGAAACAACACCTATTAGCGTTGTTCCTGTGATGTATCTAAACGATCCTTACTCTTCTATCATGTTATTTGACGTTTGGACAGACTCCAGTAACTCTGATGTGAGATACAAAGTTCTCGGACGCAGCAGGAGCTGGAAATAGTTTTAAACGAAACAACACGCATTAGCGTTGTTCCTGTGATGTATCTAATCGATCCTTACTCATTTATCATGTTATTTGGCGTTTCGATGGACTCCAGTAACTTTGATGTGAGATACGAAGTTCTCGGACGCAGCTGAAGCTGGAAATAGTTTCAAACGAAACAACAGGTATTAGCGTTGTTCCTGTGCTGTATCTAATCGATCCTTACTTATCTATCATGTTATTTGACATTTCGATGGACTCCAGTAACTCTGATGTGAGCTACGAAGTTTTCGGACGCAGCAGAAGCTGGAAACAGTTTTAAACGAAACAACACGCATTAGCGATGTTCCTGTGATGTATCTAAACGATCCTTACTCATCTATCATGTTATTTGACGTTTGGACGGACTCCAGTAACTCTGATGTGAGATACAAAGTTCTCGGACGCAGCAGAAGCTGGAAATAGTTTTGAACGAAACAACACGTATTAGCGTTGTTCCTGTGATGTATCTAAACGATCCTTACTTATCTAACATGTTATTTGACGTTTGGATGGACTCCAGTAAGTCTGATGTGAGATACAAAGTTTTTGGACGCAGCAGGAGCTGGAAATAGTTTTAAAGGAAACAACACGTATTAGCGTTGTTCCTGTGCTGTATCTAATCGATCCTTACTTATCTATCATGTTATTTGACGTTTCGATGGACTCCAGTAACTCTGATGTGAGATACGACGTTTTCGGACGCAGCAGAATCTGGAAATAGTTTTAAACGAAACAACACGTATTAGCGATGTTCCTGTGATGTACCTAAACGATCCTTACTCATCTATCATGTTATTTGACGTTTGGACGGACTCCAGTAACTCTGATGTGAGATACAAAGTTCTCGTACGCAGCAGAAGCTGGAAATAATTTTGAACGAAACAACACGTATTAGCGTTGTTCCTGTGATGTATCTAAACGATCCTTACTTATCTAACATGTTATTTAACGTTTGGATGGACTCCAGTAAGTCTGATGTGAGATACAAAGTTTTTGGACGCAGCAGAAGCTGGAAATAGTTTTAAACGAAACAACACGTATTAGCGTTGTTCCTGTGATGTATCTAATCGATCCTTACTCATCTATCATGTTATTTGACGATTGGATGGACTCCAGTAGCTCTGATGAGAGATACAAAGATTTCGGACGCAGCAGAAGCTGGAAATAGGTTTGAACGAAACAACACCTATTAGCGTTGTTCCTGTGATGTATCTAAACGATCCTTACTTATCTAACATGTTATTTGACGTTTGGATGGACTCCAGTAAGTCTGATGTGAGATACAAAGTTTTGGGACGCAGCAGGAGCTGGAAATAGTTTTAAATGAAACAACAAGTATTAGCGTTGTTCCTGTGATGTATCTAATCGATCCTTACTCATCTATCATGTTATTTGGCGTTTCGATGGACTCCAGTAGCTCTGATGTGAGATACGACGTTTTCGGACGCAGCAGAAGCTGGAAATAGTTTTAAACGAAACAACACGCATTAGCGTTGTTCCTGTGATGTATCTAATCGATCCTAACTTATCTAACATGTTATTTGACGTTTGGATGGACTCCAGTAAGTCTGATGTGAGATACAAAGTTTTTGGACGCAGCAGGAGCTGGAAATAGTTTTAAACGAAACAACACGAATTAGCGTTGTTCCTGTGATGTCTCTAAACGATCCTTACTTATCTATCATGTTATTTGGCTTTTCGATGGACTCCAGTAACTCTGATGTGAGATACGAAGTTTTCGGACGCATCAGAAGCTGGAAATAGTTTTAAACGAAACAACACGCATTAGCGATGTTCCTGTGATGTATCTAAACGATCCTTACTCATCTATCATGTTATTTGACGTTTGGACGGACTCCAGTAACTCTGATGAGAGATACAAAGTTCTCGGACGCAGTAGAAGCTGGAAATAGTTTTGACCGAAACAACACGCATTAGCGTTGTTCCTGTGATGTATCTAATCGATCCTTACTCATCTATCATGTTATTTGACGTTTGGATGTACTCTAGGAACTCTGATGTGAGATACAAAGATATCGGACGCAGCAGGAGCTGGAAATAGTTTTAAACGAAACAACACGTATTAGCGTTGTTCCTGTGATGTATCTAATCGATCCTTACTCATCTATCATGTTATTTGACGTTTGGACGGACTCCAGTAACTCTGATGAGAGATTCAAATTTCTCGGACGCAGTAGAAGCTGGAAATAGTTTTGAACGAAACAACACGTATTAGCGTTGTTCCTGTGATGTATCTAAACGATCCTTACTTATCTAACATGTTATTTAACGTTTGGATGGACTCCAGTAAGTCTGATGTGAGATACAAAGTTTTTGGACGCAGCAGGAGCTGGAAATAGTTTTAAACGAAACAACACATATTAGCGTTGTTCCTGTGCTGTATCTAATCGATCCTTACTTATCTATCATGTTATTTGACGTTTGGACGGACTCCAGTAACTCTGATGAGAGATTCAAATTTCTCGGACGCAGTAGAAGCTGGAAATAGTTTTGAACGAAACAACACGTATTAGCGTTGTTCCTGTGATGTATCTAAACGATCCTTACTTATCTAACATGTTATTTAACGTTTGGATGGACTCCAGTAAGTCTGATGTGAGATACAAAGTTTTTGGACGCAGCAGGAGCTGGAAATAGTTTTAAACGAAACAACACATATTAGCGTTGTTCCTGTGCTGTATCTAATCGATCCTTAGTCATCTATCATGTTATTTGACGTTTGGACGGACTCCAGTAACTCTGATGAGAGATACAAAGTTCTCGGACGCAGTAGAAGCTGGAAATAGTTTTGACCGAAACAACACGCATTAGCGTTGTTCCTGTGATGTATCTAATCGATCCTTACTCATATATCATGTTATTTGACGTTTGGATGTACTCTAGGAATTCTGATGTGAGATACAAAGATATCGGACGCAGCAGAAGCTGGAAATAGTTTTGAACGAAACAACAACTATTAGCGTTGTTCCTGTGATGTATCTAAACGATCCTTACTTATCTAACATGTTATTTGACGTTTGGATGGACTCCAGTAAGTCTGATGTGAGATACAAAGTTTTGGGACGCAGCAGGAGCTGGAAATAGTTTTAAACGAAACAACACGTATTAGCGTTGTTCCTGTGATGTATCTAATCGATCCTTACTCATCTATCATGTTATTTGACGTTTGGATGGGCTCCAGTAACTCTGATGAGAGATACAAAGATTTCGGACGCAGCAGAAGCTGGAAATAGTTTTGAACGAAACAACACCTATTAGCGTTGTTCCTGTGATGTATCTAAACGATCCTTACTTATCTAACATGTTATTTGACGTTTGGATGGACACCAGTATCCCTGATGTGAGATACGAAGTTCTCGGACGCAGCAGAAGCTGGAAATAGTTTTAAACGAAACAACACGTATTAGCGTTGTTCCTGTGATGTATCTAATCGATCCTTACTCATCTATCATGTTATTTGACGTTTGGACGGACTCCAGTAACTCTGATGAGAGATTCAAAGTTCTCGGACGCAGTAGAAGCTGGAAATAGTTTTAAACGAAACAACACGTATTAGCTTTGTTCCTGTGCTGTATCTAATCGATCCTTACTCATATATCATGTTACTTGGCGTTTCGATGGACTCCAGTAGCTCTGATGTGAGATACGACGTTTTCGGACGCAGCAGAAGCTGGAAATAGTTTTAAACGAAACAACACGTATTAGCGTTGTTCCTGTGATGTATCTAATCGATCCTTACTTATCTATCATGTTATTTGACGTTTCGATGCACTCCAGTAACTCTGATGTGAGATACGACGTTTTCGGACGCAGCAGAAGCTGGAAATAGTTTTAAACGAAACAACACGTATTAGCGTTGTTCCTGTGATGTATCTAATCGATCCTTACTTATCTATCATGTTATTTGACGTTTCGATGCACTCCAGTAACTCTGATGTGAGATACGACGTTTTCGGACGCAGCAGAAGCTGGAAATAGTTTTAAACGAAACAACACGTATTAGCGTTGTTCCTGTGATGTATCTAATCGATCCTTACTCATCTATCATGTTATTTGACGTTTGGATGGGCTCCAGTAACTCTGATGAGAGATACAAAGATTTCGGACGCAGCAGAAGCTGGAAATAGTTTTGAACGAAACAACACGTATTAGCGTTGTTCCTGTGCTGTATCTAATCGATCCTTACTTATCTATCATGTTATTTGACGTTTGGATGGACTCCAGTAACCCTGACGTGAGATACGATGTTCTCGGACGCAGCAGAAGCTGGAAATAGTTTTAAACGAAACAACACGCATTAGCGTTATTCCTGTGATGTATCTAATCGATCCTTACTCATCTATCATGTTATTTGGCGTTTCGATGGACTCCAGTAACTTAGATGTGAGATACGAAGTTCTCGGACGCAGCAGAAGCTGGAAATAGTTTTGAACGAAACAACACGTATTAGCGTTGTTCCTGTGATGTATCTAATCGATCCTTACTTATCTATCATGTTATTTGACGTTTCGATGGACTCCAGTAACTCTGATGTGAGATACGAAGTTCTCGGACGCAGCTGAAGCTGGAAATAGTTTTAAATGAAACAACACGTATTAGCGTTGTTCCTGTGATGTACCTAATCGATCCTTACTCATCTATCATGTTATTTGACGTTTGGACGGACTCCAGTAACTATGATGAGAGATACAAAGTTCTCGGACGCAGTAGAAGCTGGAAATAGTTTTGAACGAAACAACACGTATTAGCGTTGTTCCTGTGATGCATCTAAACGATCCTTACTTATCTAACATGTTATTTGACGTTTGGATGGACTCCAGTAAGTCTGATGTGAGATACAAAGTTTTTGGACGCAGCAGGAGCTGGAAATAGTTTTAAACGAAACAACACGAATTAGCGTTGTTCCTGTGATGTATCTAAACGATCCTTACTTATCTACCATGTTATTTGACGTTTGGATGGACTCCAGTAAGTCTGATGAGAGATACGAAGATTTCGGACGCAGCAGAAGCTGGAAATAGTTTTGAACGAAACAACACGTATTAGCGTTGTTCCTGTGCTGTATCTAATCGATCCTTACTTATCTATCATGTTATTTGACGTTTGGATGGACTCCAGTAACCCTGACGTGAGATACGATGTTCTCGGACGCAGCAGAAGCTGGAAATAGTTTTAAACGAAACAACACGCATTAGCGTTATTCCTGTGATGTATCTAATCGATCCTTACTCATCTATCATGTTATTTGGCGTTTCGATGGACTCCAGTAACTTAGATGTGAGATACGAAGTTCTCGGACGCAGCTGAAGCTAGAAATAGTTTTAAACGAAACAACACGTATTAGCGTTGTTCCTGTGATGTATCTAATCGATCCTTACTCATCTATCATGTTATTTGACGTTTCGACGGACTCCAGTAACTCTGATGTGAGATACAATGTTATCGGACGCAGCAGAAGCTGGAAATAGTTTTGAACGAAACAACACGTATTAGCGTTGTTCCTGTGCTGTATCTAATCGATCCTTACTTATCTATCATGTTATTTGACGTTTGGATGAACTCCAGTAACTCTAATGTGAGATACGAAATTTTCGGACGCAGCAGAAGCTGGAAATAGTTTTGAACGAAACAACACGTATTAGCGTCGTTCCTGTGATGTATCTAAACGATCCTTACTTATCTAACATGTTATTTGACGTTTGGATGGACTCCAGTAAGTCTGATGTGAGATACAAAGTTTTTGGACGCAGCAGGAGCTGGAAATAGTTTTAAACGAAACAACACGTATTAGCGTTGTTCCTGTGATGTATCTAAACGATCCTTACTCATCTATCATGTTAATTGACGTTTGGACGGACTCCAGTAACTCTGATGTGAGATACAAAGTTCTCGGACGCAGCAGAAGCTGGAAATAATTTTGAACGAAACAACACCTATTAGCGTTGTTCCTGTGATGTATCTAAAGGATCCTTACTTATCTAACATGTTATTTGACGTTTGGATGGACTCCAGTAAGTCTGATGTGAGATAAAAAGTTTTGCGACGCAGCAGGAGCTGGAAATAGTTTTAAACGAAACAACACGTATTAGCGTTGTTCCTGTGCTGTATCTAATCGATCCTTACTTATCTATCATGTTATTTGACGTTTCGATGGACTCCAGTAACTCTGATGTGAGATACGAAGTTTTCGGACGCAGCAGAAGCTGGAAATAGTTTTAAACGATACAACACGTATTAGCGTTGTTCCTGTGATGTATCTAATCGATCCTTACTCATCTATCATGTTAATTGACGTTTGGACGGACTCCAGTAACTCTGATGAGAGATTCAAAGTTCTCGGACGCAGTAGAAGCTGGAAATAGTTTTGAACGAAACAACACGTATTAGCGTTGTTCCTGTGATGTATCTAAACGATCCTTACTTATCTAACATGTTATTTGACGTTTGGATGGACTCCAGTAAGTCTGATGTGAGATACAAAGTTTTTGGACGCAGCAGGAGCTGGAAATAGTTTTAAACGAAACAACACGTATTAGCGTTGTTCCTGTGATGTATCTAAACGATCCTTACTCTTCTATCATGTTATTTGAAGTTTGGACAGACTCCAGTAACTCTGATGTGAGATACAAAGTTCTCGGACGCAGCAGGAGCTGGAAATAGTTTTAAACGAAACAACACGCATTAGCGTTGTTCCTGTGATGTATCTAAACGATCCTTACTTATCTAACATGTTATTTGACGTTTGGATGGACTCCAGTAAGTCTGATGTGAGATACAAAGTTTTGGGACGCAGCAGGAGCTGGAAATAGTTTTAAACGAAACAACACGTATTAGCGTTGTTCCTGTGATGTATCTAATCGATCCTTACTCATCTATCATGTTATTTGACGTTTGGATGGGCTCCAGTAACTCTGATGAGAGATACAAAGATTTCGGACGCAGCAGAAGCTGGAAATAGTTTTGAACGAAACAACACCTATTAGCGTTGTTCCTGTGATGTATCTAAACGATCCTTACTTATCTAACATGTTATTTGACGTTTGGATGGACACCAGTATCCCTGATGTGAGATACGAAGTTCTCGGACGCAGCAGAAGCTGGAAATAGTTTTAAACGAAACAACACGTATTAGCGTTGTTCCTGTGATGTATCTAATCGATCCTTACTCATCTATCATGTTATTTGACGTTTGGACGGACTCCAGTAACTCTGATGAAAGATTCAAAGTTCTCGGACGCAGTAGAAGCTGGAAATAGTTTTAAACGAAACAACACGTATTAGCGTTGTTCCTGTGCTGTATCTAATCGATCCTTACTCATATATCATGTTACTTGGCGTTTCGATGGACTCCAGTAGCTCTGATGTGAGATACGACGTTTTCGGACGCAGCAGAAGCTGGATATAGTTTTAAACGAAACAACACGTATTAGCGTTGTTCCTGTGATGTATCTAATCGATCCTTACTTATCTATCATGTTATTTGACGTTTCGATGCACTCCAGTAACTCTGATGTGAGATACGACGTTTTCGGACGCAGCAGAAGCTGGAAATAGTTTTAAACGAAACAACACGTATTAGCGTTGTTCCTGTGATGTATCTAATCGATCCTTACTTATCTATCATGTTATTTGACGTTTCGATGCACTCCAGTAACTCTGATGTGAGATACGACGTTTTCGGACGCAGCAGAAGCTGGAAATAGTTTTAAACGAAACAACACGTATTAGCGTTGTTCCTGTGATGTATCTAATCGATCCTTACTCATCTATCATGTTATTTGACGTTTGGATGGGCTCCAGTAACTCTGATGAGAGATACAAAGATTTCGGACGCAGCAGAAGCTGGAAATAGTTTTGAACGAAACAACACGTATTAGCGTTGTCCCTGTGCTGTATCTAATCGATCCTTACTTATCTATCATGTTATTTGACGTTTGGATGGACTCCAGTAACCCTGACGTGAGATACGATGTTCTCGGACGCAGCAGAAGCTGGAAATAGTTTTAAACGAAACAACACGCATTAGCGTTATTCCTGTGATGTATCTAATCGATCCTTACTCATCTATCATGTTATTTGGCGTTTCGATGGACTCCAGTAACTTAGATGTGAGATACGAAGTTCTCGGACGCAGCAGAAGCTGGAAATAGTTTTGAACGAAACAACACGTATTAGCGTTGTTCCTGTGATGTATCTAATCGATCCTTACTTATCTATCATGTTATTTGACGTTTCGATGGACTCCAGTAACTCTGATGTGAGATACGAAGTTCTCGGACGCAGCTGAAGCTGGAAATAGTTTTAAATGAAACAACACGTATTAGCGTTGTTCCTGTGATGTACCTAATCGATCCTTACTCATCTATCATGTTATTTGACGTTTGGACGGACTCCAGTAACTATGATGAGAGATACAAAGTTCTCGGACGCAGTAGAAGCTGGAAATAGTTTTGAACGAAACAACACGTATTAGCGTTGTTCCTGTGATGCATCTAAACGATCCTTACTTATCTAACATGTTATTTGACGTTTGGATGGACTCCAGTAAGTCTGATGTGAGATACAAAGTTTTTGGACGCAGCAGGAGCTGGAAATAGTTTTAAACGAAACAACACGAATTAGCGTTGTTCCTGTGATGTATCTAAACGATCCTTACTTATCTACCATGTTATTTGACGTTTGGATGGACTCCAGTAAGTCTGATGAGAGATACAAAGATTTCGGACGCAGCAGAAGCTGGAAATAGTTTTGAACGAAACAACACGTATTAGCGTTGTTCCTGTGCTGTATCTAATCGATCCTTACTTATCTATCATGTTATTTGACGTTTGGATGGACTCCAGTAACCCTGACGTGAGATACGATGTTCTCGGACGCAGCAGAAGCTGGAAATAGTTTTAAACGAAACAACACGCATTAGCGTTATTCCTGTGATGTATCTAATCGATCCTTACTCATCTATCATGTTATTTGGCGTTTCGATGGACTCCAGTAACTTAGATGTGAGATACGAAGTTCTCGGACGCAGCTGAAGCTAGAAATAGTTTTAAACGAAACAACACGTATTAGCGTTGTTCCTGTGATGTATCTAATCGATCCTTACTCATCTATCATGTTATTTGACGTTTCGACGGACTCCAGTAACTCTGATGTGAGATACAAAGTTATCGGACGCAGCAGAAGCTGGAAATAGTTTTGAACGAAACAACACGTATTAGCGTTGTTCCTGTGCTGTATCTAATCGATCCTTACTTATCTATCATGTTATTTGACGTTTGGATGAACTCCAGTAACTCTAATGTGAGATACGAAATTTTCGGACGCAGCAGAAGCTGGAAATAGTTTTGAACGAAACAACACGTATTAGCGTCGTTCCTGAGATGTATCTAAACGATCCTTACTTATCTAACATGTTATTTGACGTTTGGATGGACTCCAGTAAGTCTGATGTGAGATACAAAGTTCTCGGACGCAGCAGAAGCTGGAAATAATTTTGAACGAAACAACACATATTAGCGTTGTTCCTGTGATGTATCTAAAGGATCCTTACTTATCTAACATGTTATTTGACGTTTGGATGGACTCCAGTAAGTCTGATGTGAGATAAAAAGTTTTGCGACGCAGCAGGAGCTGGAAATAGTTTTAAACGAAACAACACGCATTAGCGTTGTTCCTGTGCTGTATCTAATCGATCCTTACTCATATATCATGTTATTTGGTGTTTCGATGGACTCCAGTAGCTCTGATGTGAGATACGACGTTTTCGGACGCAGCAGAAACTGGAAATAGTTTTAAACGAAACAACACGCATTAGCGTTGTTCCTGTGATGTATCTAATCGATCCTTACTTATCTATCATGTTATTTGACGTTTGGATGGACTCCAGTAACCCTGACGTGAGATACGATGTTCTCGGACGCAGCAGAAGCTGGAAATAGTTTTAAAAGAAACAACACGCATTAGCGATGTTCCTGTGATGTATCTAAACGATACTTACTCATCTATCATGTTATTTGACGTTTGGACGGACTCCAGTAACTCTGATGTGAGATACAAAGTTCTCGGACGCAGCAGAAGCTGGAAATAATTTTGAACGTAACAACACGTGTTACCGTTGTTCCTGTGATGTATCTAAACGATCCTTACTTATCTAACATGTTATTTAACGTTTGGATGGACTCCAGTAAGTCTGATGTGAGATACAAAGTTTTTGGACGCAGCAGGAGCTGGAAATAGTTTTAAACGAAACAACACATATTAGCGTTGTTCCTGTGCTGTATCTAATCGATCCTTACTTATCTATCATGTTATTTGACGTTTCGATGGACTCCAGTAACTCTGATGTGAGATACGACGTTTTCGGACGCAGCAGAAGCTGGAAATAGTTTTAAACGAAACAACACGTATTAGCGTTGTTCCTGTGATGTATCTAAACGATCCTTACTTATCTAACATGTTATTTGACGTTTGGATGGACTCCAGTAAGTCTGATGTGAGATACAAAGTTCTGGGACGCAGCAGGAGCTGGAAATAGTTTTAAACGAAACAACACGTATTAGCGTTGTTCCTGTGATGTATCTAATCGATCCTTTCTCATCTATCATGTTATTTGACGTTTGGACGGACTCCAGTAACTCTGATGTGAGATACAAAGTTCTCGGACGCAGTAGAAGCTGGAAATAGTTTTGAACGAAACAACACCTATTAGCGTTGTTCCTGTGATGTATCTAAACGATCCTTACTTATCTAACATGTTATTTGACGTTTGGATGGACTCCAGTAAGTCTGATGTGAGATACAAAGTTTTGGGACGCAGCAGGAGCTGGAAATAGTTTTAAACGAAACAACACGTATTAGCGTTGTTCCTGTGATGTATCTAATCGATCCTTACTCATCTATCATATTATTTGACGTTTGGATGGACTCCAGTAACTCTGATGAGAGATACAAAGATTTCGGACGCAGCAGAAACTGGAAATAGTTTTGAACGAAACAACACGCATTAGCGTTGTTCCTGTGTAGTATCTAATCGATCCTTACTCATCTATCATGTTATTTGGCTTTTCGATGGACTCCAGTAACTCTGATGTGAGATACGAAGTTTTCGGACGCATCAGAAGCTGGAAATAGTTTTAAACGAAACAACACGCATTAGGGATGTTCCTGTGATGTATCTAAACGATCCTTACTCATCTATCATGTTATTTGACGTTTGGACGGACTCCAGTAACTCTGATGAGAGATACAAAGTTCTCGGACGCAGTAGAAGCTGGAAATAGTTTTGACCGAAACAACACGCATTAGCGTTGTTCCTGTGATGTATCTAATCGATCCTTACTCATCTATCATGTTATTTGACGTTTGGATGTACTCTAGGAACTCTGATGTGAGATACAAAGATATCGGACGCAGCAGAAGCTGGAAATAGTTTTGAACGAAACAACACCTATTAGCGTTGTTCCTGTGATGTATCTAAACGATCCTTACTTATCTAACATGTTATTTGACGTTTGGATGGACTCCAGTAAGTCTGATGTGAGATACAAAGTTTTGGGACGCAGCAGGAGCTGGAAATAGTTTTAAACGAAACAACACGTATTAGCGTTGTTCCTGTGATGTATCTAATCGATCCTTACTCATCTATCATGTTATTTGACGTTTGGATGGACTCCAGTGACTCTGATGAGAGATATAAAGATTTCGGACGCAGCAGAAGCTGGAAATAGTTTTGAACGAAACAACACCTATTAGCGTTGTTCCTGTGATGTATCTAAACGATCCTTACTCTTCTATCATGTTATTTGACGTTTGGACAGACTCCAGTAACTCTGATGTGAGATACAAAGTTCTCGGACGCAGCAGGAGCTGGAAATAGTTTTAAACGAAACAACACGCATTAGCGTTGTTCCTGTGATGTATCTAATCGATCCTTACTCATTTATCATGTTATTTGGCGTTTCGATGGACTCCAGTAACTTTGATGTGAGATACGAAGTTCTCGGACGCAGCTGAAGCTGGAAATAGTTTCAAACGAAACAACAGGTATTAGCGTTGTTCCTGTGCTGTATCTAATCGATCCTTACTTATCTATCATGTTATTTGACATTTCGATGGACTCCAGTAACTCTGATGTGAGCTACGAAGTTTTCGGACGCAGCAGAAGCTGGAAACAGTTTTAAACGAAACAACACGCATTAGCGATGTTCCTGTGATGTATCTAAACGATCCTTACTCATCTATCATGTTATTTGACGTTTGGACGGACTCCAGTAACTCTGATGTGAGATACAAAGTTCTCGGACGCAGCAGAAGCTGGAAATAGTTTTGAACGAAACAACACGTATTAGCGTTGTTCCTGTGATGTATCTAAACGATCCTTACTTATCTAACATGTTATTTGACGTTTGGATGGACTCCAGTAAGTCTGATGTGAGATACAAAGTTTTTGGACGCAGCAGGAGCTGGAAATAGTTTTAAAGGAAACAACACGTATTAGCGTTGTTCCTGTGCTGTATCTAATCGATCCTTACTTATCTATCATGTTATTTGACGTTTCGATGGACTCCAGTAACTCTGATGTGAGATACGACGTTTTCGGACGCAGCAGAATCTGGAAATAGTTTTAAACGAAACAACACGTATTAGCGATGTTCCTGTGATGTACCTAAACGATCCTTACTCATCTATCATGTTATTTGACGTTTGGACGGACTCCAGTAACTCTGATGTGAGATACAAAGTTCTCGTACGCAGCAGAAGCTGGAAATAATTTTGAACGAAACAACACGTATTAGCGTTGTTCCTGTGATGTATCTAAACGATCCTTACTTATCTAACATGTTATTTAACGTTTGGATGGACTCCAGTAAGTCTGATGTGAGATACAAAGTTTTTGGACGCAGCAGAAGCTGGAAATAGTTTTAAACGAAACAACACGTATTAGCGTTGTTCCTGTGATGTATCTAATCGATCCTTACTCATCTATCATGTTATTTGACGATTGGATGGACTCCAGTAGCTCTGATGAGAGATACAAAGATTTCGGACGCAGCAGAAGCTGGAAATAGGTTTGAACGAAACAACACCTATTAGCGTTGTTCCTGTGATGTATCTAAACGATCCTTACTTATCTAACATGTTATTTGACGTTTGGATGGACTCCAGTAAGTCTGATGTGAGATACAAAGTTTTGGGACGCAGCAGGAGCTGGAAATAGTTTTAAACGAAACAACACGTATTAGCGTTGTTCCTGTGATGTATCTAATCGATCCTTACTCATCTATCATGTTATTTGACGTTTGGACGGACTCCAGTAACTCTGATGAGAGATTCAAAGTTCTCGGACGCAGTAGAAGCTGGAAATAGTTTTAAACGAAATAACACGTATTAGCGTTGTTCTTGTGATGTATCTAAACGATCCTTACTTATCTAACATGTTATTTGACGTTTGGATGGACTCCAGTAAGTCTGATGTGAGATACAAAGATTTTGGACGCAGCAGGAGCTGGAAATAGTTTCAAACGAAACAACACGTATTAGCGTTGTTCCTGTGCTGTATCTAATCGATCCTTACTCATATATCATGTTACTTGGCGTTTCGATGGACTCCAGTAGCTCTGATGTGAGATACGACGTTTTCGGACGCAGCAGAAGCTGGAAATAGTTTTAAACGAAACAACACGCATTAGCGTTGTTCCTGTGCTGTATCTAATCGATCCTTACTCATATATCATGTTATTTGGTGTTTCGATGGACTCCAGTAGCTCTGATGTGAGATACGACGTTTTCGGACGCAGCAGAAACTGGAAATAGTTTTAAACGAAACAACACGCATTAGCGTTGTTCCTGTGATGTATCTAATCGATCCTTACTTATCTATCATGTTATTTGACGTTTGGATGGACTCCAGTAACCCTGACGTGAGATACGATGTTCTCGGACGCAGCAGAAGCTGGAAATAGTTTTAAAAGAAACAACACGCATTAGCGATGTTCCTGTGATGTATCTAAACGATACTTACTCATCTATCATGTTATTTGACGTTTGGACGGACTCCAGTAACTCTGATGTGAGATACAAAGTTCTCGGACGCAGCAGAAGCTGGAAATAATTTTGAACGTAACAACACGTGTTACCGTTGTTCCTGTGATGTATCTAAACGATCCTTACTTATCTAACATGTTATTTAACGTTTGGATGGACTCCAGTAAGTCTGATGTGAGATACAAAGTTTTTGGACGCAGCAGGAGCTGGAAATAGTTTTAAACGAAACAACACATATTAGCGTTGTTCCTGTGCTGTATCTAATCGATCCTTACTTATCTATCATGTTATTTGACGTTTGGATGGACTCCAGTAAGTCTGATGTGAGATACAAAGTTTTGGGACGCAGCAGGAGCTGGAAATAGTTTTAAACGAAACAACACGTATTAGCGTTGTTCCTGTGATGTATCTAATCGATCCTTTCTCATCTATCATGTTATTTGACGTTTGGACGGACTCCAGTAACTCTGATGAGAGATACAAAGTTCTCGGACGCAGTAGAAGCTGGAAATAGTTTTGAACGAAACAACACCTATTAGCGTTGTTCCTGTGATGTATCTAAACGATCCTTACTTATCTAACATGTTATTTGACGTTTGGATGGACTCCAGTAAGTCTGATGTGAGATACAAAGTTTTGGGACGCAGCAATAGCTGGAAATAGTTTTAAACGAAACAACACGTATTAGCGTTGTTCCTGTGATGTATCTAATCGATCCTTACTCATCTATCATATTATTTGACGTTTGGATGGACTCCAGTAACTCTGATGAGAGATACAAAGATTTCGGACGCAGCAGAAACTGGAAATAGTTTTGAACGAAACAACACGCATTAGCGATGTTCCTGTGATGTATCTAAACGATCCTTACTCATCTATCATGTTATTTGACGTTTGGACGGACTCCAGTAACTCTGATGAGAGATACAAAGTTCTCGGACGCAGTAGAAGCTGGAAATAGTTTTGACCGAAACAACACGCATTAGCGTTGTTCCTGTGATGTATCTAATCGATCCTTACTCATCTATCATGTTATTTGACGTTTGGATGTACTCTAGGAACTCTGATGTGAGATACAAAGATATCGGACGCAGCAGAAGCTGGAAATAGTTTTGAACGAAACAACACCTATTAGCGTTGTTCCTGTGATGTATCTAAACGATCCTTACTTATCTAACATGTTATTTGACGTTTGGATGGACTCCAGTAAGTCTGATGTGAGATACAAAGTTTTGGGACGCAGCAGGAGCTGGAAATAGTTTTAAACGAAACAACACGTATTAGCGTTGTTCCTGTGATGTATCTAATCGATCCTTACTCATCTATCATGTTATTTGACGTTTGGATGGACTCCAGTGACTCTGATGAGAGATATAAAGATTTCGGACGCAGCAGAAGCTGGAAATAGTTTTGAGCGAAACAACACCTATTAGCGTTGTTCCTGTGATGTATCTAAACGATCCTTACTTATCTAACATGTTATTTGACGTTTGGATGGACTCCAGTAAGTCTGATGTGAGATACAAAGTTTTTGGACGCAGCAGGAGCTGGAAATAGTTTTAAACGAAACAACACGTATTAGCGTTGTTCCTGTGCTGTATCTAATCGATCCTAACTCATATATCATGTTATTTGGCGTTTCGATGGACTCCAGTAGCTCTGATGTGAGATACGACGTTTTCGGACGCAGCAGAAGCTGGAAATAGTTTTAAACGAAACAACACGCATTAGCGTTGTTCCTGTGATGTATCTAATCGATCCTTACTCATCTATCATGCTATTTGGCGTTTCGATGGACTCCAGTAACTTTGATGTGAGATACGAAGTTCTCGGACGCAGCTGAAGCTGGAAATAGTTTTAAACGAAACAACACGTATTAGCGTTGTTCCTGTGCTGTATCTAATCGATCCTTACTTATCTCTCATGTTATTTGACGTTTGGATGGACTCCAGTAACTCTAATGTGAGATACGAAATTTTCGGACGCAGCAGAAGCTGGAAATAGTTTTAAACGAAACAACACCTATTAGCGATGTTCCTGTGATGTATCTAATCGATCCTTACTCATCTATCATGTTATTTTACGTTTGGATGGACTCCAGTATCTCTGATGAGAGATACAAAGATTTCGGACGCAGCAGAAGCTGGAAATAGTTTTGAACGAAACAACACCTATTAGCGATGTTCCTGTGATGTATCTAATCGATCCTTACTCATCTATCATGTTATTTTACGTTTGGATGGACTTCAGTAACTCTGATGTGAGATACAATGTTTTTGGACGCAGCAGAAGCTGGAAATAGTTTTGAACGAAACAACACGTATTAGCGTTGTTCCTGTGATGTATCTAATCGATCCTTACTCATCTATAATGTTATTTGGCGTTTCGATAGACTCCAGTAACTTTGATGTGAGATACGAAGTTCTCGGACGCAGCTGAAGCTGGAAATAATTTTAAATGAAACAACACGTATTGGCGTTGTTCCTGTGATGTGTCTAATCGATCCTTACTCATCTATCATGTTATTTGGCGTTTCGATGGACTCCAGTAGCTCTGATGTGAGATACGACGTTTTCGGACGCAGCAGAAGCTGGAAATAGTTTTAAACGAAACAACACGCATTAGCGTTGTTCCTGTGCTGTATCTAATCGATCCTTACTCATCTATCATGTTATTTGGCGTTTCGATGGACTCCAGTAGCTCTGATGTGAGATACGACGTTTTCGGACGCAGCAGAAGCTGGAAATAGTTTTAAACGAAACAACACGCATTAGCGTTGTTCCTGTGATGTATCTAATCTATCCTTACTCATCTATCATGTCATTAGGCGTTTCGATGGACTCCAGTAACTTTGATGTGAGATACGAAGTTCTCGGACGCAGCTGAAGCTGGAAATAGTTTTAAATGAAACAACACGTATTAGCGTTGTTCCTGTGATGTATCTAATCGATCCTTACTCATCTATCATGTTATTTGGCGTTTCGATGGACTCCAGTAACTCTGATGTGAGATACGACGTTTTCGGACGCAGCAGAAGCTGGAAATAGTTTTAAACGAAACAACACGCATTAGCGTTGTTCCTGTGATGTATCTAATCGATCCTTACTCATCTATCATGTTATTTGGCGTTTCGATGGACTCCAGTAGCTCTGATGTGAGATACGACGTTTTCGGACGCAGCAGAAGCTGGAAATAGTTTTAAACGAAACAACACGCATTAGCGTTGTTCCTGTGATGTATCTAATCGATCCTTACTTATCTATCATGTTATTTGACGTTTGGATGGACAGCAGTAACCCTGATGTGAGATACGAAGTTCTCGGACGCAGCAGAAGCTGGAAATAGTTTTAAAAGAAACAACACGTATTAGCGTTGTTCCTGTGATATATCTAATCGATCCTTACTCATCTATCATGTTATTTGACGTTTGGACGGACTCCAGTAACTCTGATGAGAGATTCAAAGTTCTCGGACGCAGCAGAAGCTGGAAATAGTTTTGAACGAAACAACACGTATTAGCGTTGTTCCTGTGATGTATCTAATCGATCCTTACTTATCTATCATGTTATTTGACGTTTCGATGGACTCCAGTAACTCTGATGTGAGATACGAAGTTCTCGGACGCAGCTGAAGCTGGAAATAGTTTTAAATGAAACAACACGTATTAGCGTTGTTCCTGTGTAACGTACCTAATCGATCCTTACTCATCTATCATGTTATTTGACGTTTGGACGGACTCCAGTAACTATGATGAGAGATACAAAGTTCTCGGACGCAGTAGAAGCTGGAAATAGTTTTGAACGAAACAACACGTATTAGCGTTGTTCCTGTGATGCATCTAAACGATCCTTACTTATCTAACATGTTATTTGACGTTTGGATGGACTCCAGTAAGTCTGATGTGAGATACAAAGTTTTTGGACGCAGCAGGAGCTGGAAATAGTTTTAAACGAAACAACACGAATTAGCGTTGTTCCTGTGATGTATCTAAACGATCCTTACTTATCTACCATGTTATTTGACGTTTGGATGGACTCCAGTAAGTCTGATGAGAGATACAAAGATTTCGGACGCAGCAGAAGCTGGAAATAGTTTTGAACGAAACAACACGTATTAGCGTTGTTCCTGTGCTGTATCTAATCGATCCTTACTTATCTATCATGTTATTTGACGTTTGGATGGACTCCAGTAACCCTGACGTGAGATACGATGTTCTCGGACGCAGCAGAAGCTGGAAATAGTTTTAAACGAAACAACACGCATTAGCGTTATTCCTGTGATGTATCTAATCGATCCTTACTCATCTATCATGTTATTTGGCGTTTCGATGGACTCCAGTAACTTAGATGTGAGATACGAAGTTCTCGGACGCAGCAGAAGCTGGAAATAGTTTTGAACGAAACAACACGTATTAGCGTTGTTCCTGTGATGTATCTAATCGATCCTTACTTATCTATCATGTTATTTGACGTTTCGATGGACTCCAGTAACTCTGATGTGAGATACGAAGTTCTCGGACGCAGCTGAAGCTGGAAATAGTTTTAAATGAAACAACACGTATTAGCGTTGTTCCTGTGATGTACCTAATCGATCCTTACTCATCTATCATGTTATTTGACGTTTGGACGGACTCCAGTAACTATGATGAGAGATACAAAGTTCTCGGACGCAGTAGAAGCTGGAAATAGTTTTGAACGAAACAACACGTATTAGCGTTGTTCCTGTGATGCATCTAAACGATCCTTACTTATCTAACATGTTATTTGACGTTTGGATGGACTCCAGTAAGTCTGATGTGAGATACAAAGTTTTTGGACGCAGCAGGAGCTGGAAATAGTTTTAAACGAAACAACACGAATTAGCGTTGTTCCTGTGATGTATCTAAACGATCCTTACTTATCTACCATGTTATTTGACGTTTGGATGGACTCCAGTAAGTCTGATGAGAGATACAAAGATTTCGGACGCAGCAGAAGCTGGAAATAGTTTTGAACGAAACAACACGTATTAGCGTTGTTCCTGTGCTGTATCTAATCGATCCTTACTTATCTATCATGTTATTTGACGTTTGGATGGACTCCAGTAACCCTGACGTGAGATACGATGTTCTCGGACGCAGCAGAAGCTGGAAATAGTTTTAAACGAAACAACACGCATTAGCGTTATTCCTGTGATGTATCTAATCGATCCTTACTCATCTATCATGTTATTTGGCGTTTCGATGGACTCCAGTAACTTAGATGTGAGATACGAAGTTCTCGGACGCAGCAGAAGCTAGAAATAGTTTTGAACGAAACAACACGTATTAGCGTTGTTCCTGTGATGTATCTAAACGATCCTTACTTATCTAACATGTTATTTGACGTTTGGATGGACTCCAGTAAGTCTGATGTGAGATACAAAGTTTTTGGACGCAGCAGGAGCTGGAAATAGTTTTAAACGAAACAACACGTATTAGCGTTGTTCCTGTGTAGTATCTAATCGATCCTTACTTATCTATCATGTTATTTGACGTTTCGATGGACTCCAGTAACTCTGATGTGAGATACGAAGTTTTCGGACGCAGCAGAAGCTGGAAATAGTTTTAAACGAAACAACACGCATTAGCGATGTTCCTGTGATGTATCTAAACGATACTTACTCATCTATCATGTTATTTGACGTTTGAACGGACTCCAGTAACTCTGATGTGAGATAAAAAGTTCTCGGACGCAGCAGAAGCTGGAAATAATTTTGAACGAAACAACACGCATTAGCGTTGTTCCTGTGATGTATCTAAACGATCATTACTTATCTAACATGTTATTTAACGTTTGGATGGACTCCAGTAAGTCTGATGTGAGATACAAAGTTTTTGGACGCAGCAGGAGCTGGAAATAGTTTTAAACGAAACAACACGTATTAGCGTTGTTCCTGTGCTGTATCTAATCGATCCTTACTTATCTATCATGTTATTTGACGTTTCGATGGACTCCAGTAACTCTGATGTGAGATACGACGTTTTCGGACGCAGCAGAAGCTGGAAATAGTTTTAAACGAAACAACACGTATTAGCGTTGTTCCTGTGATGTATCTAATCGATCCTTACTTATCTATCATGTTATTTGACGTTTGGATGGACTCCAGTAACCCTGACGTGAGATACGAAGTTCTCGGACGCAGCAGAAGCTGGAAATAGTTTTAAACGAAACAACACGTATTAGCGTTGTTCCTGTGATGTATCTAATCGATCCTTACTCATCTATCATGTTATTTGACGTTTCGACGGACTCCAGTAACTCTGATGTGAGATACAAAGTTATCGGACGCAGCAGAAGCTGGAAATAGTTTTGAACGAAACAACACGTATTAGCGTTGTTCCTGTGCTGTATCTAATCGATCCTTACTTATCTATCATGTTATTTGACGTTTGGATGAACTCCAGTAACTCTAATGTGAGATACGAAATTTTCGGACGCAGCAGAAGCTGGAAATAGTTTTGAACGAAACAACACGTATTAGCGTCGTTCCTGTGATGTATCTAAACGATCCTTACTTATCTAACATGTTATTTGACGTTTGGATGGACTCCAGTAAGTCTGATGTGAGATACAAAGTTTTTGGACGCAGCAGGAGCTGGAAATAGTTTTAAACGAAACAACACGTATTAGCGTTGTTCCTGTGATGTATCTAAACGATCCTTACTCATCTATCATGTTAATTGACGTTTGGACGGACTCCAGTAACTCTGATGTGAGATACAAAGTTCTCGGACGCAGCAGAAGCTGGAAATAATTTTGAACGAAACAACACCTATTAGCGTTGTTCCTGTGATGTATCTAAAGGATCCTTACTTATCTAACATGTTATTTGACGTTTGGATGGACTCCAGTAAGTCTGATGTGAGATAAAAAGTTTTGCGACGCAGCAGGAGCTGGAAATAGTTTTAAACGAAACAACACGTATTAGCGTTGTTCCTGTGCTGTATCTAATCGATCCTTACTTATCTATCATGTTATTTGACGTTTCGATGGACTCCAGTAACTCTGATGTGAGATACGAAGTTTTCGGACGCAGCAGAAGCTGGAAATAGTTTTAAACGATACAACACGTATTAGCGTTGTTCCTGTGATGTATCTAATCGATCCTTACTCATCTATCATGTTAATTGACGTTTGGACGGACTCCAGTAACTCTGATGAGAGATTCAAAGTTCTCGGACGCAGTAGAAGCTGGAAATAGTTTTGAACGAAACAACACGTATTAGCGTTGTTCCTGTGATGTATCTAAACGATCCTTACTTATCTAACATGTTATTTGACGTTTGGATGGACTCCAGTAAGTCTGATGTGAGATACAAAGTTTTTGGACGCAGCAGGAGCTGGAAATAGTTTTAAACGAAACAACACGTATTAGCGTTGTTCCTGTGATGTATCTAAACGATCCTTACTCATCTATCATGTTATTTGACGTTTGGACAGACTCCAGTAACTCTGATGTGAGATACAAAGTTCTCGGACGCAGCAGGAGCTGGAAATAGTTTTAAACGAAACAACACGCATTAGCGTTGTTCCTGTGATGTATCTAATCGATCCTTACTCATTTATCATGTTATTTGGCGTTTCGATGGACTCCAGTAACTTTGATGTGAGATACGAAGTTCTCGGACGCAGCTGAAGCTGGAAATAGTTTCAAACGAAACAACAGGTATTAGCGTTGTTCCTGTGCTGTATCTAATCGATCCTTACTTATCTATCATGTTATTTGACGTTTCGATGGACTCCAGTAACTCTGATGTGAGCTACGAAGTTTTCGGACGCAGCAGAAGCTGGAAATAGTTTTAAACGAAACAACACGCATTAGCGATGTTCCTGTGATGTATCTAAACGATCCTTACTCATCTATCATGTTATTTGACGTTTGGACGGACTCCAGTAACTCTGATGTGAGATACAAAGTTCTCGGACGCAGCAGAAGCTGGAAATAGTTTTGAACGAAACAACACGTATTAGCGTTGTTCCTGTGATGTATCTAAACGATCCTTACTTATCTAACATGTTATTTGACGTTTGGATGGACTCCAGTAAGTCTGATGTGAGATACAAAGTTTTTGGACGCAGCAGGAGCTGGAAATAGTTTTAAACGAAACAACACGTATTAGCGTTGTTCCTGTGCTGTATCTAATCGATCCTTACTTATCTATCATGTTATTTGACGTTTCGATGGACTCCAGTAACTCTGATGTGAGATACGACGTTTTCGGACGCAGCAGAATCTGGAAATAGTTTTAAACGAAACAACACGTATTAGCGATGTTCCTGTGATGTACCTAAACGATCCTTACTCATCTATCATGTTATTTGACGTTTGGACGGACTCCAGTAACTCTGATGTGAGATACAAAGTTCTCGTACGCAGCAGAAGCTGGAAATAATTTTGAACGAAACAACACGTATTAGCGTTGTTCCTGTGATGTATCTAAACGATCCTTACTTATCTAACATGTTATTTAACGTTTGGATGGACTCCAGTAAGTCTGATGTGAGATACAAAGTTTTTGGACGCAGCAGAAGCTGGAAATAGTTTTAAACGAAACAACACGTATTAGCGTTGTTCCTGTGATGTATCTAATCGATCCTTACTCATCTATCATGTTATTTGACGATTGGATGGACTCCAGTAACTCTGATGAGAGATTCAAAGTTCTCGGACGCAGTAGAAGCTGGAAATAGTTTTGAACGAAATAACACGTATTAGCGTTGTTCTTGTGATGTATCTAAACGATCCTTACTTATCTAACATGTTATTTGACGTTTGGATGGACTCCAGTAAGTCTGATGTGAGATACAAAGTTTTTGGACGCAGCAGGAGCTGGAAATAGTTTCAAACGAAACAACACGTATTAGCGTTGTTCCTGTGCTGTATCTAATGGATCCTTACTCATATATCATGTTACTTGGCGTTTCGATGGACTCCAGTAGCTCTGATGTGAGATACGACGTTTTCGGACGCAGCAGAAGCTGGAAATAGTTTTAAACGAAACAACACGCATTAGCGTTGTTCCTGTGCTGTATCTAATCGATCCTTACTCATATATCATGTTATTTGGTGTTTCGATGGACTCCAGTAGCTCTGATGTGAGATACGACGTTTTCGGACGCAGCAGAAACTGGAAATAGTTTTAAACGAAACAACACGCATTAGCGTTGTTCCTGTGATGTATCTAATCGATCCTTACTTATCTATCATGTTATTTGACGTTTGGATGGACTCCAGTAAGTCTGATGTGAGATACAAAGTTTTTGGACGCAGCATGAGCTGGAAATAGTTTTAAACGAAACAACACGTATTAGCGTTGTTCCTGTGCTGTATCTAATCGATCCTTACTTATCTATCATGTTATTTGACGTTTCGATGGACTCCAGTAACTCTGATGTGAGATACGACGTTTTCGGACGCAGCAGAATCTGGAAATAGTTTTAAACGAAACAACACGTATTAGCGATGTTCCTGTGATGTACCTAAACGATCCTTACTCATCTATCATGTTATTTGACGTTTGGACGGACTCCAGTAACTCTGATGTGAGATACAAAGTTCTCGTACGCAGCAGAAGCTGGAAATAATTTTGAACGAAACAACACGTATTAGCGTTGTTCCTGTGATGTATCTAAACGATCCTTACTTATCTAACATGTTATTTAACGTTTGGATGGACTCCAGTAAGTCTGATGTGAGATACAAAGTTTTTGGACGCAGCAGAAGCTGGAAATAGTTTTAAACGAAACAACACTTATTAGCGTTGTTCCTGTGATGTATCTAATCGATCCTTACTCATCTATCATGTTATTTGACGATTGGATGGACTCCAGTAACTCTGATGAGAGATACAAAGATTTCGGACGCAGCAGAAGCTGGAAATAGGTTTGAACGAAACAACACCTATTAGCGTTGTTCCTGTGATGTATCTAAACGATCCTTACTTATCTAACATGTTATTTGACGTTTGGATGGACTCCAGTAAGTCTGATGTGAGATACAAAGTTTTGGGACGCAGCAGGAGCTGGAAATAGTTTTAAACGAAACAACACGTATTAGCGTTGTTCCTGTGATGTATCTAATCGATCCTTACTCATCTATCATGTTATTTGACGTTTGGACGGACTCCAGTAACTCTGATGAGAGATTCAAAGTTCTCGGACGCAGTAGAAGCTGGAAATAGTTTTGAACGAAATAACACGTATTAGCGTTGTTCTTGTGATGTATCTAAACGATCCTTACTTATCTAACATGTTATTTGACGTTTGGATGGACTCCAGTAAGTCTGATGTGAGATACAAAGTTTTTGGACGCAGCAGGAGCTGGAAATAGTTTCAAACGAAACAACACGTATTAGCGTTGTTCCTGTGCTGTATCTAATCGATCCTTACTCATATATCATGTTACTTGGCGTTTCGATGGACTCCAGTAGCTCTGATGTGAGATACGACGTTTTCGGACGCAGCAGAAGCTGGAAATAGTTTTAAACGAAACAACACGCATTAGCGTTGTTCCTGTGCTGTATCTAATCGATCCTTACTCATATATCATGTTATTTGGTGTTTCGATGGACTCCAGTAGCTCTGATGTGAGATACGACGTTTTCGGACGCAGCAGAAACTGGAAATAGTTTTAAACGAAACAACACGCATTAGCGTTGTTCCTGTGATGTATCTAATCGATCCTTACTTATCTATCATGTTATTTGACGTTTGGATGGACTCCAGTAACCCTGACGTGAGATACGATGTTCTCGGACGCAGCAGAAGCTGGAAATAGTTTTAAAAGAAACAACACGCATTAGCGATGTTCCTGTGATGTATCTAAACGATACTTACTCATCTATCATGTTATTTGACGTTTGGACGGACTCCAGTAACTCTGATGTGAGATACAAAGTTCTCGGACGCAGCAGAAGCTGGAAATAATTTTGAACGTAACAACACGTGTTACCGTTGTTCCTGTGATGTATCTAAACGATCCTTACTTATCTAACATGTTATTTAACGTTTGGATGGACTCCAGTAAGTCTGATGTGAGATACAAAGTTTTTGGACGCAGCAGGAGCTGGAAATAGTTTTAAACGAAACAACACATATTAGCGTTGTTCCTGTGCTGTATCTAATCGATCCTTACTTATCTATCATGTTATTTGACGTTTCGATGGACTCCAGTAACTCTGATGTGAGATACGACGTTTTCGGACGCAGCAGAAGCTGGAAATAGTTTTAAACGAAACAACACGTATTAGCGTTGTTCCTGTGATGTATCTAAACGATCCTTACTTATCTAACATGTTATTTGACGTTTGGATGGACTCCAGTAAGTCTGATGTGAGATACAAAGTTTTGGGACGCAGCAGGAGCTGGAAATAGTTTTAAACGAAACAACACGTATTAGCGTTGTTCCTGTGATGTATCTAATCGATCCTTTCTCATCTATCATGTTATTTGACGTTTGGACGGACTCCAGTAACTCTGATGAGAGATACAAAGTTCTCGGACGCAGTAGAAGCTGGAAATAGTTTTGAACGAAACAACACCTATTAGCTTTGTTCCTGTGATGTATCTAAACGATCCTTACTTATCTAACATGTTATTTGACGTTTGGATGGACTCCAGTAAGTCTGATGTGAGATGCAAAGTTTTGGGACGCAGCAGGAGCTGGAAATAGTTTTAAACGAAACAACACGTATTAGCGTTGTTCCTGTGATGTATCTAATCGATCCTTACTCATCTATCTTATTATTTGACGTTTGGATGGACTCCAGTAACTCTGATGAGAGATACAAAGATTTCGGACGCAGCAGAAACTGGAAATAGTTTTGAACGAAACAACACGCATTAGCGTTGTTCCTGTGTAGTATCTAATCGATCCTTACTCATCTATCATGTTATTTGGCTTTTCGATGGACTCCAGTAACTCTGATGTGAGATACGAAGTTTTCGGACGCATCAGAAGCTGGAAATAGTTTTAAACGAAACAACACGCATTAGCGATGTTCCTGTGATGTATCTAAACGATCCTTACTCATCTATCATGTTATTTGACGTTTGGACGGACTCCAGTAACTCTGATGAGATATACAAAGTTCTCGGACGCAGTAGAAGCTGGAAATAGTTTTGACTGAAACAACACGCATTAGCGTTGTTCCTGTGATGTATCTAATCGATCCTTACTCATCTATCATGTTATTTGACGTTTGGATGTACTCTAGGAACTCTGATGTGAGATACAAAGATATCGGACGCAGCAGAAGCTGGAAATAGTTTTGAACGAAACAACACCTATTAGCGTTGTTCCTGTGATGTATCTAAACGATCCTTACTTATCTAACATGTTATTTGACGTTTGGATGGACTCCAGTAAGTCTGATGTGAGATACAAAGTTTTGGGACGCAGCAGGAGCTGGAAATAGTTTTAAACGAAACAACACGTATTAGCGTTGTTCCTGTGATGTATCTAATCGATCCTTACTCATCTATCATGTTATTTGACGTTTGGACGGACTCCAGTAACTCTGATGAGAGATTCAAATTTCTCGGACGCAGTAGAAGCTGGAAATAGTTTTGAACGAAACAACACGTATTAGCGTTGTTCCTGTGATGTATCTAAACGATCCTTACTTATCTAACATGTTATTTAA
Organism: Prosopocoilus inquinatus; assembly: GCA_036172665.1. NCBI lineage: Eukaryota > Metazoa > Arthropoda > Insecta > Coleoptera > Lucanidae > Prosopocoilus > Prosopocoilus inquinatus. The sequence goes on along the minus strand of CM069871.1, from coordinate 43,904,137 downwards.
CGTTTGGATGGACTCCAGTAAGTCTGATGTGAGATACAAAGTTTTTGGACGCAGCAGGAGCTGGAAATAGTTTTAAACGAAACAACACATATTAGCGTTGTTCCTGTGCTGTATCTAATCGATCCTTACTTATCTATCATGTTATTTGACGTTTGGACGGACTCCAGTAACTCTGATGAGAGATTCAAATTTCTCGGACGCAGTAGAAGCTGGAAATAGTTTTGAACGAAACAACACGTATTAGCGTTGTTCCTGTGATGTATCTAAACGATCCTTACTTATCTAACATGTTATTTAACGTTTGGATGGACTCCAGTAAGTCTGATGTGAGATACAAAGTTTTTGGACGCAGCAGGAGCTGGAAATAGTTTTAAACGAAACAACACATATTAGCGTTGTTCCTGTGCTGTATCTAATCGATCCTTACTCATCTATCATGTTATTTGACGTTTGGACGGAATCCAGTAACTCTGATGAGAGATACAAAGTTCTCGGACGCAGTAGAAGCTGGAAATAGTTTTGACCGAAACAACACGCATTAGCGTTGTTCCTGTGATGTATCTAATCGATCCTTACTCATATATCATGTTATTTGACGTTTGGATGTACTCTAGGAACTCTGATGTGAGATACAAAGATATCGGACGCAGCAGAAGCTGGAAATAGTTTTGAACGAAACAACAACTATTAGCGTTGTTCCTGTGATGTATCTAAACGATCCTTACTTATCTAACATGTTATTTGACGTTTGGATGGACACCAGTATCCCTGATGTGAGATACAAAGTTTTGGGACGCAGCAGGAGCTGGAAATAGTTTTAAACGAAACAACACGTATTAGCGTTGTTCCTGTGATGTATCTAATCGATCCTTACTCATCTATCATGTTATTTGACGTTTGGATGGGCTCCAGTAACTCTGATGAGAGATACAAAGATTTCGGACGCAGCAGAAGCTGGAAATAGTTTTGAACGAAACAACACCTATTAGCGTTGTTCCTGTGATGTATCTAAACGATCCTTACTTATCTAACATGTTATTTGACGTTTGGATGGACACCAGTATCCCTGATGTGAGATACGAAGTTCTCGGACGCAGCAGAAGCTGGAAATAGTTTTAAACGAAACAACACGTATTAGCGTTGTTCCTGTGATGTATCTAATCGATCCTTACTCATCTATCATGTTATTTGACGTTTGGACGGACTCCAGTAACTCTGATGAGAGATTCAAAGTTCTCGGACGCAGTAGAAGCTGGAAATAGTTTTAAACGAAACAACACGTATTAGCGTTGTTCCTGTGCTGTATCTAATCGATCCTTACTCATATATCATGTTACTTGGCGTTTCGATGGACTCCAGTAGCTCTGATGTGAGATACGACGTTTTCGGACGCAGCAGAAGCTGGAAATAGTTTTAAACGAAACAACACGTATTAGCGTTGTTCCTGTGATGTATCTAATCGATCCTTACTTATCTATCATGTTATTTGACGTTTCGATGCACTCCAGTAACTCTGATGTGAGATACGACGTTTTCGGACGCAGCAGAAGCTGGAAATAGTTTTAAACGAAACAACACGTATTAGCGTTGTTCCTGTGATGTATCTAATCGATCCTTACTCATCTATCATGTTATTTGACGTTTGGATGGGCTCCAGTAACTCTGATGAGAGATACAAAGATTTCGGACGCAGCAGAAGCTGGAAATAGTTTTGAACGAAACAACACCTATTAGCGTTGTTCCTGTGATGTATCTAAACGATCCTTACTTATCTAACATGTTATTTGACGTTTGGATGGACACCAGTATCCCTGATGTGAGATACGAAGTTCTCGGACGCAGCAGAAGCTGGAAATAGTTTTAAACGAAACAACACGTATTAGCGTTGTTCCTGTGATGTATCTAATCGATCCTTACTCATCTATCATGTTATTTGACGTTTGGACGGACTCCAGTAACTCTGATGAGAGATTCAAAGTTCTCGGACGCAGTAGAAGCTGGAAATAGTTTTAAACGAAACAACACGTATTAGCGTTGTTCCTGTGCTGTATCTAATCGATCCTTACTCATATATCATGTTACTTGGCGTTTCGATGGACTCCAGTAGCTCTGATGTGAGATACGACGTTTTCGGACGCAGCAGAAGCTGGAAATAGTTTTAAACGAAACAACACGTATTAGCGTTGTTCCTGTGATGTATCTAATCGATCCTTACTCATCTATCATGTTATTTGACGTTTCGATGTACTCCAGTAGCTCTGATGTGAGATACGACGTTTTCGGACGCAGCAGAAGCTGGAAATAGTTTTAAACGAAACAACACGCATTAGCGTTGTTCCTGTGATGTATCTAATCGATCCTTACTCATCTATCATGTTATTTGACGTTTGGACGGACTCCAGTAACTCTGATGTGAGATACGACGTTTTCGGACGCAGCAGTAGCTGGAAATAGTTTTAAACGAAACAACACGCATTAGCGTTGTTCCTGTGATGTATCTAATCGATCCTTACTTATTTATCATGTTATTTGACGTTAGGATGGACTCCAGTAACCCTGACGTGAGATACGATGTTCTCGGACGCAGCAGAAGCTGGAAATAGTTTTAAACGAAACAACACGCATTAGCGTTGTTCCTGTGTAGTATCTAATCGATCCTTACTCATCTATCATGTTATTTGGCGTTTCGATGGACTCCAGTAACTTTGATGTGAGATACGAAGTTCTCGGACGCAGCTGAAGCTGGAAATAGTTTCAAACGAAACAACACGTATTAGCGTTGTTCCTGTGATGTATCTAATCGATCCTTACTCATCTATCATGTTATTTGACGTTTGGACGGACTCCAGTAACTCTGATGAGATATTCAAAGTTCTCGGACGCAGTAGAAGCTGGAAATAGTTTTTAACGAAACAACACGTATTAGCGTTGTTCCTGTGATGTATCTAAACGATCCTTACTTATCTAACATGTTATTTGACGTTTGGATGGACTCCAGTAGCTCTGATGTGAGATACGAAGTTTTCGGACGCATCAGAAGCTGGAAATAGTTTTAAACGATACAACACGTATTAGCGTTGTTCCTGTGATGTATCTAATCGATCCTTACTCATCTATCATGTTATTTGACGTTTGGACGGACTCCAGTAACTCTGATGAGATATTCAAAGTTCTCGGACGCAGTAGAAGCTGGAAATAGTTTTTAACGAAACAACACGTATTAGCGTTGTTCCTGTGATGTATCTAAACGATCCTTACTTATCTAACATGTTATTTGACGTTTGGACGGACTCCAGTAACTCTGATGAGATATTCAAAGTTCTCGGAAGCAGTAGAAGCTGGAAATAGTTTTTAACGAAACAACACGTATTAGCGTTGTTCCTGTGATGTATCTAAACGATCCTTACTTATCTAACATGTTATTTGACGTTTGGATGGACTCCAGTAAGTCTGATGTGAGATACAAAGTTTTTGGACGCAGCAGGAGCTGGAAATAGTTTTAAACGAAACAACACGTATTAGCGTTGTTCCTGTGAAGTATCTAAACGATCCTTACTCATCTATCATGTTATTTGACGTTTCGATGGACTCCAGTAGCTCTGATGTGAGATACGACGTTTTCGAACGCAGCAGAAGCTGGAAATAGTTTTAAACGAAACAACACGCATTAGCGTTGTTCCTGTGATGTATCTAATCGATCCTTACTTATCTATCATGTTATTTGACGTTTGGATGGACTCCAGTAAACCTGACGTGAGATACGATGTTCTCGGACGCAGCATAAGCTGGAAATAGTTTTAAAAGAAACAACACGCATTAGCGTTGTTCCTGTGATGTATCTAATCGATCCTTACTTATCTATCATGTTATTTGACGTTTGGATGGACTCCAGTAACCCTGACGTGAGATACGAAGTTCTCGGACGCAGCAGAAGCTGGAAATAGTTTTAAACGAAACAACACGTATTAGCGTTGTTCCTGTGATGTATCTAATCGATCCTTACTCATCTATCATGTTATTTGACGTTTGGATGGACTCCAGTAACTCTGATGAGAGATACAAAGATTTCGGACGCAGCAGAAGCTGGATATAGTTTTGAACGAAACAACACCTATTAGCGTTGTTCCTGTGATGTATCTAAACGATCCTTACTTATCTAACATGTTATTTGACGTTTGGATGGACTCCAGTAAGTCTGATGTGAGATACAAAGTTTTGGGACGCAGCAGGAGCTGGAAATAGTTTTAAACGAAACAACAGGTATTAGCGTTGTTCCTGTGCTGTATCTAATCGATCCTTACCTATCTATCATGTTATTTGACGTTTCGATGGACTCCAGTAACTTTGATGTGAGATACGAAGTTCTCGGACGCAGCTGAAGCTGGAAATAGTTTCAAACGAAACAACAGGTATTAGCGTTGTTCCTGTGATGTATCTAAACGATACTTACTCATCTATCATGTTATTTGACGTTTGGACGGACTCCAGTAACTCTGATGTGAGATACAAAGTTCTCGGACGCAGCAGAAGCTGGAAATAATTTTGAACAAAAACAACACGCATTAGCGTTGTTCCTGTGATGTATCTAAACGATCATTACTTATCTAACATGTTATTTAACGTTTGGATGGACTCCAGTAAGTCTGATGTGAGATACAAAGTTTTTGGACGCAGCAGGAGCTGGAAATAGTTTTAAACGAAACAACACGTATTAGCGTTGTTCCTGTGCTGTATCTAATCGATCCTTACTTATCTATCATGTTATTTGACGTTTCGATGGACTCCAGTAACTCTGATGTGAGATACGACGTTTTCGGACGCAGCAGAAGCTGGAAATAGTTTTAAACGAAACAACACGTATTAGCGTTGTTCCTGTGATGTATCTAATCGATCCTTACTTTTCTATCATGTTATTTGACGTTTGGATGGACTCCAGTAACCCTGACGTGAGATACGAAGTTCTCGGACGTAGCAGAAGCTGGAAATAGTTTTAAACGAAACAACACGTATTAGCGTTGTTCCTGTGATGTATCTAATCGATCCTTACTCATCTATCATGTTATTTGACGTTTCGACGGACTCCAGTAACTCTGATGTGAGATACAAAGTTATCGGACGCAGCAGAAGCTGGAAATAGTTTTGAACGAAACAACACGTATTAGCGTTGTTCCTGTGCTGTATCTAATCGATCCTTACTTATCTATCATGTTATTTGACGTTTGGATGAACTCCAGTAACTCTAATGTGAGATACGAAATTTTCGGACGCAGCAGAAGCTGGAAATAGTTTTGAACGAAACAACACGTATTAGCGTCGTTCCTGTGATGTATCTAAACGATCCTTACTTATCTAACATGTTATTTGACGTTTGGATGGACTCCAGTAAGTCTGATGTGAGATACAAAGTTTTTGGACGCAGCAGGAGCTGGAAATAGTTTTAAACGAAACAACGCGTATTAGCGTTGTTCCTGTGATGTATCTAAACGATCCTTACTTATCTATCATGTTATTTGAAGTTTCGATGGACTCCAGTAACTCTGATGTGAGATACAAAGTTATCGGACGCAGCAGAAGCTGGAAATAGTTTTGAACGAAACAACACGTATTAGCGTTGTTCCTGTGCTGTATCTAATCGATCCTTACTTATCTATCATGTTATTTGACGTTTGGATGAACTCCAGTAACTCTAATGTGAGATACGAAATTTTCGGACGCAGCAGAAGCTGGAAACAGTTTTGAACGAAACAACACGTATTAGCGTCGTTCCTGTGATGTATCTAAACGATCCTTACTTATCTAACATGTTATTTGACGTTTGGATGGACTCCAGTAAGTCTGATGTGAGATACAAAGTTTTCGGACGCATCAGAAGCTGGAAATAGTTTTAAACGAAACAACACGCATTAGCGATGTTCCTGTGATGTATCTAAACGATCCTTACTCATCTATCATGTTAATTGACGTTTGGACGGACTCCAGTAACTCTGATGAGAGATACAAAGTTCTCGGACGCAGTAGAAGCTGGAAATAGCTTTGACCGAAACAACACGCATTAGCGTTGTTCCTGTGATGTATCTAATCGATCCTTACTCATCTATCATGTTATTTGACGTTTGGATGTACTCTAGGAACTCTGATGTGAGATACAAAGATATCGGACGCAGCAGAAGCTGGAAATAGTTTTGAACGAAACAACACCTATTAGCGTTGTTCCTGTGATGTATCTAAAGGATCCTTACTTATCTAACATGTTATTTGACGTTTGGATGGACTCCAGTAAGTCTGATGTGAGATAAAAAGTTTTGCGACGCAGCAGGAGCTGGAAATAGTTTTAAACGAAACAACACGTATTAGCGTTTTTCCTGTGCTGTATCTAATCGATCCTTACTTATCTATCATGTTATTTGACGTTTCGATGGACTCCAGTAACTCTGATGAGAGATACAAAGATTTCGGACGCAGCAGAAGCTGGATATAGTTTTGAACGAAACAACACCTATTAGCGTTGTTCCTGTGATGTATCTAAACGATCCTTACTTATCTAACATGTTATTTGACGTTTGGATGGACTCCAGTAAGTCTGATGTGAGATACAAAGTTTTGGGACGCAGCAGGAGCTGGAAATAGTTTTAAACGAAACAACAGGTATTAGCGTTGTTCCTGTGCTGTATCTAATCGATCCTTACCTATCTATCATGTTATTTGACGTTTCGATGGACTCCAGTAACTTTGATGTGAGATACGAAGTTCTCGGACGCAGCTGAAGCTGGAAATAGTTTCAAACGAAACAACAGGTATTAGCGTTGTTCCTGTGATGTATCTAAACGATACTTACTCATCTATCATGTTATTTGACGTTTGGACGGACTCCAGTAACTCTGATGTGAGATACAAAGTTCTCGGACGCAGCAGAAGCTGGAAATAATTTTGAACGAAACAACACGCATTAGCGTTGTTCCTGTGATGTATCTAAACGATCATTACTTATCTAACATGTTATTTAACGTTTGGATGGACTCCAGTAAGTCTGATGTGAGATACAAAGTTTTTGGACGCAGCAGGAGCTGGAAATAGTTTTAAACGAAACAACACGTATTAGCGTTGTTCCTGTGCTGTATCTAATCGATCCTTACTTATCTATCATGTTATTTGAAGTTTCGATGGACTCCAGTAACTCTGATGTGAGATACGACGTTTTCGGACGCAGCAGAAGCTGGAAATAGTTTTAAACGAAACAACACGCATTAGCGTTGTTCCTGTGATGTATCTAATCGATCCTTACTTATCTATCATGTTATTTGACGTTTCGATGGACTCCAGTAACTCTGATGTGAGATACGAAGTTTTCGGACGCAGCAGAAGCTGGAAATAGTTTTAAACGAAACAACACGCATTAGCGATGTTCCTGTGATGTATCTAAACGATCCTTACTCATCTATCATGTTATTTGACGTTTGGACGGACTCCAGTAACTCTGATGTGAGATACAAAGTTCTCGGACGCAGCAGAAGCTGGAAATAATTTTGAACGAAACAACACGTATTAGCGTTGCTCCTGTGATGTATCTAAACGATCCTTACTTATCTAACATGTTATTTAACGTTTGGATGGACTCCAGTAAGTCTGATGTGAGATACAAAGTTTTTGGACGCAGCAGGAGCTGGAAATAGTTTTAAACGAAACAACACGTATTAGCGTTGTTCCTGTGCTGTATCTAATCGATCCTTACTTATCTATCATATTATTTAACGTTTGGATGGACTCCAGTAACCCTGACTTGAGATACAAAGTTCTCGGACGCAGCAGAAGCTGGAAATAATTTTGAACGAAACAACACCTATTAGCGTTGTTCCTGTGATGTATCTAAACGATCCTTACTTATCTAACATGTTATTTGACGTTTGGATGGACTCCAGTAAGTCTGATGTGAGATACAAAGTTTTGGGACGCAGCAGGAGCTGGAAATAGTTTTAAACGAAACAACACGTATTAGCGTTGTTCCTGTGATGTATCTAATCGATCCTTACTCATCTATCATATTATTTGACGTTTGGATGGACTCCAGTAACTCTGATGAGAGATACAAAGATTTCGGGCGCAGCAGAAACTGGAAATAGTTTTGAACGAAACAACACGCATTAGCGTTGTTCCTGTGTAGTATCTAATCGATCCTTACTCATCTATCATGTTATTTGGCTTTTCGATGGACTCCAGTAACTCTGATGTGAGATACGAAGTTTTCGGACGCATCAGAAGCTGGAAATAGTTTTAAACGAAACAACACGCATTAGCGATGTTCCTGTGATGTATCTAAACGATCCTTACTCATCTATCATGTTAATTGACGTTTGGACGGACTCCAGTAACTCTGATGAGAGATACAAAGTTCTCGGACGCAGTAGAAGCTGGAAATAGTTTTGACCGAAACAACACGCATTAGCGTTGTTCCTGTGATGTATCTAATCGATCCTTACTCATCTATCATGTTATTTGACGTTTGGATGTACTCTAGGAACTCTGATGTGAGATACAAAGATATCGGACGCAGCAGAAGCTGGAAATAGTTTTGAACGAAACAACACCTATTAGCGTTGTTCCTGTGATGTATCTAAAGGATCCTTACTTATCTAACATGTTATTTGACGTTTGGATGGACTCCAGTAAGTCTGATGTGAGATAAAAAGTTTTGCGACGCAGCAGGAGCTGGAAATAGTTTTAAACGAAACAACACGTATTAGCGTTTTTCCTGTGCTGTATCTAATCGATCCTTACTTATCTATCATGTTATTTGACGTTTCGATGGACTCCAGTAACTCTGATGAGAGATACAAAGATTTCGGACGCAGCAGAAGCTGGATATAGTTTTGAACGAAACAACACCTATTAGCGTTGTTCCTGTGATGTATCTAAACGATCCTTACTTATCTAACATGTTATTTGACGTTTGGATGGACTCCAGTAAGTCTGATGTGAGATACAAAGTTTTGGGACGCAGCAGGAGCTGGAAATAGTTTTAAACGAAACAACAGGTATTAGCGTTGTTCCTGTGCTGTATCTAATCGATCCTTACCTATCTATCATGTTATTTGACGTTTCGATGGACTCCAGTAACTTTGATGTGAGATACGAAGTTCTCGGACGCAGCTGAAGCTGGAAATAGTTTCAAACGAAACAACAGGTATTAGCGTTGTTCCTGTGATGTATCTAAACGATACTTACTCATCTATCATGTTATTTGACGTTTGGACGGACTCCAGTAACTCTGATGTGAGATACAAAGTTCTCGGACGCAGCAGAAGCTGGAAATAATTTTGAACGAAACAACACGCATTAGCGTTGTTCCTGTGATGTATCTAAACGATCATTACTTATCTAACATGTTATTTAACGTTTGGATGAACTCCAGTAAGTCTGATGTGAGATACAAAGTTTTTGGACGCAGCAGGAGCTGGAAATAGTTTTAAACGAAACAACACGTATTAGCGTTGTTCCTGTGCTGTATCTAATCGATCCTTACTTATCTATCATGTTATTTGACGTTTCGATGGACTCCAGTAACTCTGATGTGAGATACGACGTTTTCGGACGCAGCAGAAGCTGGAAATAGTTTTAAACGAAACAACACGTATTAGCGTTGTTCCTGTGATGTATGTAATCGATCCTTACTTTTCTATCATGTTATTTGACGTTTGGATGGACTCCAGTAACCCTGACGTGAGATACGAAGTTCTCGGACGTAGCAGAAGCTGGAAATAGTTTTAAACGAAACAACACGTATTAGCGTTGTTCCTGTGATGTATCTAATCGATCCTTACTCATCTATCATGTTATTTGACGTTTCGACGGACTCCAGTAACTCTGATGTGAGATACAAAGTTATCGGACGCAGCAGAAGCTGGAAATAGTTTTGAACGAAACAACACGTATTAGCGTTGTTCCTGTGCTGTATCTAATCGATCCTTACTTATCTATCATGTTATTTGACGTTTGGATGAACTCCAGTAACTCTAATGTGAGATACGAAATTTTCGGACGCAGCAGAAGCTGGAAATAGTTTTGAACGAAACAACACGTATTAGCGTCGTTCCTGTGATGTATCTAAACGATCCTTACTTATCTAACATGTTATTTGACGTTTGGATGGACTCCAGTAAGTCTGATGTGAGATACAAAGTTTTTGGACGCAGCAGGAGCTGGAAATAGTTTTAAACGAAACAACACGTATTAGCGTTGTTCCTGTGATGTATCTAAACGATCCTTACTCATCTATCATGTTAATTGACGTTTGGACGGACTCCAGTAACTCTGATGTGAGATACAAAGTTCTCGGACGCAGCAGAAGCTGGAAATAATTTTGAACGAAACAACACCTATTAGCGTTGTTCCTGTGATGTATCTAAAGGATCCTTACTTATCTAACATGTTATTTGACGTTTGGATGGACTCCAGTAAGTCTGATGTGAGATAAAAAGTTTTGCGACGCAGCAGGAGCTGGAAATAGTTTTAAACGAAACAACACGTATTAGCGTTTTTCCTGTGCTGTATCTAATCTATCCTTACTTATCTATCATGTTATTTGACGTTTCGATGGACTCCAGTAACTCTGATGAGAGATACGAAGTTTTCGGACGCAGCAGAAGCTGGAAATAGTTTTAAACGATACAACACGTATTAGCGTTGTTCCTGTGATGTATCTAATCGATCCTTACTCATCTATCATGTTAATTGACGTTTGGACGGACTCCAGTAACTCTGATGAGAGATTCAAAGTTCTCGGACGCAGTAGAAGCTGGAAATAGTTTTGAACGAAACAACACGTATTAGCGTTGTTCCTGTGATGTATCTAAACGATCCTTACTTATCTAACATGTTATTTGACGTTTGGATGGACTCCAGTAAGTCTGGTGTGAGATACAAAGTTTTTGGACGCAGCAGGAGCTGGAAATAGTTTTAAACGAAACAACACGTATTAGCGTTGTTCCTGTGATGTATCTAAACGATCCTTACTCATCTATCATGTTATTTGACGTTTGGACAGACTCCAGTAACTCTGATGTGAGATACAAAGTTCTCGGACGCAGCAGGAGCTGGAAATAGTTTTAAACGAAACAACACGCATTAGCGTTGTTCCTGTGATGTATCTAATCGATCCTTACTCATTTATCATGTTATTTGGCGTTTCGATGGACTCCAGTAACTCTGATGAGAGATACAAAGTTCTCGGACGCAGTAGAAGCTGGAAATAGTTTTGACCGAAACAACACGCATTAGCGTTGTTCCTGTGCTGTATCTAATCGATCCTTACTTATCTATCTTGTTATTTGACGTTTCGATGGACTCCAGTAACTCTGATGTGAGCTACGAAGTTTTCGGACGCAGCAGAAGCTGGAAATAGTTTTAAACGAAACAACACGTATTAGCGTTGTTCCTGTGATGTATCTAATCGATCCTTACTTATCTATCATGTTATTTGACGTTTGGATGGACTCCAGTAAACCTGACGTGAGATACGATGTTCTCGGACGCAGCATAAGCTGGAAATAGTTTTAAACGAAACAACACGCATTAGCGTTGTTCCTGTGATGTATCTAATCGATCCTTACTTATCTATCATGTTATTTGACGTTTGGATGGACTCCAGTAACCCTGACGTGAGATACGAAGTTCTCGGACGCAGCAGAAGCTGGAAATAGTTTTAAACGAAACAACACGTATTAGCGTTGTTCCTGTGATGTATCTAATCGATCCTTACTCATCTATCATGTTATTTGACGTTTGGACGGACTCCAGTAACTCTGATGATAGATTCAAAGTTCTCGGACGCAGTAGAAGCTGGAAATAGTTTTAAACGAAACAACACGTATTAGCGTTGTTCCTGTGCTGTATCTAATCGATCCTTACTCATATATCATGTTACTTGGCGTTTCGATGGACTCCAGTAGCTCTGATGTGAGATACGACGTTTTCGGACGCAGCAGAAGCTGGAAATAGTTTTAAACGAAACAACACGTATTAGCGTTGTTCCTGTGATGTATCTAATCGATCCTTACTCATCTATCATGTTATTTGACGTTTGGACGGACTCCAGTAACTCTGATGAAAGATTCAAAGTTCTCGGACGCAGCTGAAGCTGGAAATAGTTTTAAATGAAACAACACGTATTAGCGTTGTTCCTGTGATGTATCTAATCGACCCTTACTCATCTATCATGTTATTTGGCGTTTCTTTGGACTCCAGTAGCTCTGATGTGAGATACGACGTTTTCGGACGCAGCAGGAGCTGGAAATAGTTTTAAACGAAACAACACGTATTAGCGTTGTTCCTGTGATGTATCTAATCGATCCTTACTCATCTATCATGTTATTTGACGTTTGGACGGACTCCAGTAACTCTGATGAGAGATTCAAAGTTCTCGGACGCAGTAGAAGCTGGAAATAGTTTCAAACGAAACAACACGTATTAGCGTTGTTCCTGTGCTGTATCTAATCGATCCTTACTCATCTATCATGTTATTTGGCGTTTCGATGGACTCCAGTAGCTCTGATGTGAGATACGACGTTTTCGGACGCAGCAGAAGCTGGAAATAGTTTTAAACGAAACAACACGCATTAGCGTTGTTCCTGTGATGTATCTAATCGATCCTTACTCATCTATCATGTTATTTGGCGTTTCGATGGACTCCAGTAACTTTGATGTGAGATACAAAGTTTTTGGACGCAGCAGGAGCTGGAAATAGTTTTAAACGAAACAACACGTATTAGCGTTGTTCCTGTGATGTATCTAAACGATCCTTACTCATCTATCATGTTATTTGACGTTTGGATCTACTCCAGTAAGTCTGATGTGAGATACAAAGTTTTTGGACACAGCAGGAGCTGGAAATAGTTTTAAACGAAACAACAAGTATTTGGACGCAGCAGGAGCTGGAAATAGTTTTAAACGAAACAACACGTATTAGCGTTGTTCCTGTGTTGTATCTAAACGATCCTTACTCATCTATCATGTTATTTGACGTTTGGACGGACTCCAGTAACTCTGATGTGAGATACAAAGTTCTCGGACGCAGCAGGAGCTGGAAATAGTTTTAAACAAAACAACACGTATTAGCGTTGTTCCTGTGCTATATCTAATCGATCCTTACTCATATATCATGTTACTTGGCGTTTCGATGGACTCCAGTAGCTCTTATGTGAGATACGACGTTTTCGGACGCTGGAAATAGTTTTAAACGAAACAACACGTATTAGCGTTGTTCCTGTGATGTATCTAATCGATCCTTACTCATCTATCATGTTATTTGACGTTTGGACGGACTCCAGTAACTCTGATGAGAGATTCAAAGTTCTCGGACGCAGTAGAAGCTGGAAATAGTTTCAAACGAAACAACACGTATTAGCGTTGTTCCTGTGCTGTATCTAATCGATCCTTACTCATACATCATGTTACTTGGCGTTTCGATGGACTCCAGTAGCTCTGATGTGAGATACGACGTTTTCGGACGCAGCAGAAGCTGGAAATAGTTTTAAACGAAACAACACGCATTAGCGTTGTTCCTGTGATGTATCTAATCGATCCTTACTCATCTATCATGTTATTTGGCGTTTCGATGGACTCCAGTAACTTTGATGTGAGATACAAAGTTTTTGGACGCAGCAGGAGCTGGAAATAGTTTTAAACGAAACAACACATATTAGCGTTGTTCCTGTGATGTATCTAAACGATCCTTACTCATCTATCATGTTATTTGACGTTTGGACGGACTCCAGTAACTCTGATGAGAGATTCAAAGTTCTCGGACGCAGTAGAAGCTGGAAATAGTTTCAAACGAAACAACACGTATTAGCGTTGTTCCTGTGCTGTATCTAATCGATCCTTACTCATCTATCATGTTATTTGGCGTTTCGATGGACTCCAGTAGCTCTGATGTGAGATACGACGTTTTCGGACGCAGCAGAAGCTGGAAATAGTTTTAAACGAAACAACACGCATTAGCGTTGTTCCTGTGATGTATCTAATCGATCCTTACTCATCTATCATGTTATTTGGCGTTTCGATGGACTCCAGTAACTTTGATGTGAGATACAAAGTTTTTGGACGCAGCAGGAGCTGGAAATAGTTTTAAACGAAACAACACGTATTAGCGTTGTTCCTGTGATGTATCTAAACGATCCTTACTCATCTATCATGTTATTTGACGTTTGGATGGACTCCAGTAAGTCTGATGTGAGATACAAAGTTTTTGGACACAGCAGGAGCTGGAAATAGTTTTAAACGAAACAACAAGTATTTGGACGCAGCAGGAGCTGGAAATAGTTTTAAACGAAACAACACGTATTAGCGTTGTTCCTGTGTTGTATCTAAACGATCCTTACTCATCTATCATGTTATTTGACGTTTGGACGGACTCCAGTAACTCTGATGTGAGATACAAAGTTCTCGGACGCAGCAGGAGCTGGAAATAGTTTTAAACAAAACAACACGTATTAGCGTTGTTCCTGTGCTATATCTAATCGATCCTTACTCATATATCATGTTACTTGGCGTTTCGATGGACTCCAGTAGCTCTTATGTGAGATACGACGTTTTCGGACGCTGGAAATAGTTTTAAACGAAACAACACGTATTAGCGTTGTTCCTGTGATGTATCTAATCGATCCTTACTCATCTATCATGTTATTTGACGTTTGGACGGACTCCAGTAACTCTGATGAGAGATTCAAAGTTCTCGGACGCAGTAGAAACTGGAAATAGTTTCAAACGAAACAACACGTATTAGCGTTGTTCCTGTGCTGTATCTAATCGATCCTTACTCATACATCATGTTACTTGGCGTTTCGATGGACTCCAGTAGCTCTGATGTGAGATACGACGTTTTCGGACGCAGCAGAAGCTGGAAATAGTTTTAAACGAAACAACACGCATTAGCGTTGTTCCTGTGATGTATCTAATCGATCCTTACTCATCTATCATGTTATTTGGCGTTTCGATGGACTCCAGTAACTTTGATGTGAGATACAAAGTTTTTGGACGCAGCAGGAGCTGGAAATAGTTTTAAACGAAACAACACATATTAGCGTTGTTCCTGTGATGTATCTAAACGATCCTTACTCATCTATCATGTTATTTGACGTTTGGACGGACTCCAGTAACTCTGATGTGAGATACAAAGTTCTCGGACGCAGCAGGAGCTGGAAATAGTTTTAAACGAAACAACACGTATTAGCGTTGTTCCTGTGCTCTATCTAATCGATCCTTACTCATATATCATGTTACTTGGCGTTTCGATGGACTCCAGTAGCTTTTATGTGAGATAAGACGTTTTCGGACGCAGCAGAAGCTGGAAATAGTTTTAAACGAAACAACACGCATTAGCGTTGTTCCTGTGATGTATCTATTCGATCCTTACTCATCTATCATGTTATTTGGCGTTTCGATGGACTCCAGTAACTTTGATGTGAGATACGAAGTTCTCGGACGCAGCTGAAGCTGGAAGTAGTTTTAAATGAAACAACACGTATTAGCGTTGTTCCTGTGATGTATCTAATCGATCTTTACTCATCTATCATGTTATTTGGCGTTTCGATGGACTCCAGTAGCTCTGATGTGAGATACGACGTTTTCGGACGCAGCAGAAGCTGGAAATAGTTTTAAACGAAACAACACGCATTAGCGTTGTTCCTGTGATGTATCTAATCGATCCTTACTCATCTATCATGTTATTTGGCGTTTCGATGGACTCCAGTAACTTTGATGTGAGATACGAAGTTCTCGGACGCAGCTGAAGCTGGAAATAGTTTTAAACGAAACAACACGTATTATCGTTGTTCCTGTGATGTATCTAATCGATCTTTACTCATCTATCATGTTATTTGGCGTTTCGATGGACTCCAGTAGCTCTGATGTGAGATACGACGTTTTCGGACGCAGCAGAAGCTGGAAATAGTTTTAAACGAAACAACACGCATTAGCGTTGTTCCTGTGATGTATCTAAACGATCCTTACTCATCTATCATGTTATTTGACGTTTGGACGGACTCCAGTAACTCTGATGTGAGATACAAAGTTCTCGGACACAGCAGAAGCTGGAAATAATTTTGAACGAAACAACACGTATTAGCGTTGTTCCTGCGCTGTATCTAATCGATCCTTACTTATCTATCATGTTATTTGACGTTTCGATGGACTCCAGTAACTCTGATGTGAGATACGAAGTTTTCGGACGCAGCAGAAGCTGGAAATAGTTTTAAACGAAACAACACGCATTAGCGATGTTCCTGTGATGTATCTAAACGATCCTTACTCATCTATCATGTTATTTGACGTTTGGACGGACTCCAGTAACTCTGATGTGAGATACAAAGTTCTCGGACGCAGCAGAAGCTGGAAATAATTTTGAACGAAACAACACGTATTAGCGTTGTTCCTGTGATGTATCTAAACGATCCTTACTTATCTAACATGTTATTTAACGTTTGGATGGACTCCAGTAAGTCTGATGTGAGATACAAAGTTTTTGGACGCAGCAGGAGCTGGAAATAGTTTTAAACGAAACAACACGTATTAGCGTTGTTCCTGTGCTGTATCTAATCGATCCTTACTTATCTATCATGTTATTTAACGTTTGGATGGACTCCAGTAACCCTGACTTGAGATACAAAGTTCACGGACGCAGCAGAAGCTGGAAATAATTTTGAACGAAACAACACCTATTAGCGTTGTTCCTGTGATGTATCTAAACGATCCTTACTTATCTAACATGTTATTTGACGTTTGGATGGACTCCAGTAAGTCTGATGTGAGATACAAAGTTTTGGGACGCAGCAGGAGCTGGAAATAGTTTTAAACGAAACAACACGTATTAGCGTTGTTCCTGTGATGTATCTAATCGATCCTTACTCATCTATCATATTATTTGACGTTTGGATGGACTCCAGTAACTCTGATGAGAGATACAAAGATTTCGGACGCAGCAGAAACTGGAAATAGTTTTGAACGAAACAACACGCATTAGCGTTGTTCCTGTGTAGTATCTAATCGATCCTTACTCATCTATCATGTTATTTGGCTTTTCGATGGACTCCAGTAACTCTGATGTGAGATACGAAGTTTTCGGACGCATCAGAAGCTGGAAATAGTTTTAAACGAAACAACACGCATTAGCGATGTTCCTGTGATGTATCTAAACGATCCTTACTCATCTATCATGTTAATTGACGTTTGGACGGACTCCAGTAACTCTGATGAGAGATACAAAGTTCTCGGACGCAGTAGAAGCTGGAAATAGTTTTGACCGAAACAACACGCATTAGCGTTGTTCCTGTGATGTATCTAATCGATCCTTACTCATCTATCATGTTATTTGACGTTTGGATGTACTCTAGGAACTCTGATGTGAGATACAAAGATATCGGACGCAGCAGAAGCTGGAAATAGTTTTGAACGAAACAACACCTATTAGCGTTGTTCCTGTGATGTATCTAAAGGATCCTTACTTATCTAACATGTTATTTGACGTTTGGATGGACTCCAGTAAGTCTGATGTGAGATAAAAAGTTTTGCGACGCAGCAGGAGCTGGAAATAGTTTTAAACGAAACAACACGTATTAGCGTTTTTCCTGTGCTGTATCTAATCGATCCTTACTTATCTATCATGTTATTTGACGTTTCGATGGACTCCAGTAACTCTGATGAGAGATACAAAGATTTCGGACGCAGCAGAAGCTGGATATAGTTTTGAACGAAACAACACCTATTAGCGTTGTTCCTGTGATGTATCTAAACGATCCTTACTTATCTAACATGTTATTTGACGTTTGGATGGACTCCAGTAAGTCTGATGTGAGATACAAAGTTTTGGGACGCAGCAGGAGCTGGAAATAGTTTTAAACGAAACAACAGGTATTAGCGTTGTTCCTGTGCTGTATCTAATCGATCCTTACCTATCTATCATGTTATTTGACGTTTCGATGGACTCCAGTAACTTTGATGTGAGATACGAAGTTCTCGGACGCAGCTGAAGCTGGAAATAGTTTCAAACGAAACAACAGGTATTAGCGTTGTTCCTGTGATGTATCTAAACGATACTTACTCATCTATCATGTTATTTGACGTTTGGACGGACTCCAGTAACTCTGATGTGAGATACAAAGTTCTCGGACGCAGCAGAAGCTGGAAATAATTTTGAACGAAACAACACGCATTAGCGTTGTTCCTGTGATGTATCTAAACGATCATTACTTATCTAACATGTTATTTAACGTTTGGATGGACTCCAGTAAGTCTGATGTGAGATACAAAGTTTTTGGACGCAGCAGAAGCTGGAAATAGTTTTAAACGAAACAACACGCATTAGCGTTGTTCCTGTGATGTATCTAATCGATCCTTACTTATCTATCATGTTATTTGACGTTTGGACGGACTCCAGTAACTCTGATGTGAGATACAAAGTTCTCGGACGCAGCAGAAGCTGGAAATAGTTTTAAACGAAACAACACGTATTAGCGTTGTTCCTGTGATGTATCTAATCGATCCTTACTTTTCTATCATGTTATTTGACGTTTGGATGGACTCCAGTAACCCTGACGTGAGATACGAAGTTCTCGGACGTAGCAGAAGCTGGAAATAGTTTTAAACGAAACAACACGTATTAGCGTTGTTCCTGTGATGTATCTAATCGATCCTTACTCATCTATCATGTTATTTGACGTTTCGACGGACTCCAGTAACTCTGATGTGAGATACAAAGTTATCGGACGCAGCAGAAGCTGGAAATAGTTTTGAACGAAACAACACGTATTAGCGTTGTTCCTGTGCTGTATCTAATCGATCCTTACTTATCTATCATGTTATTTGACGTTTGGATGGACTCCAGTAAGTCTGATGTGAGATACAAAGTTTTTGGACGCAGCAGGAGCTGGAAATAGTTTTAAACGAAACAACACGTATTAGCGTTGTTCCTGTGCTGTATCTAATCGATCCTTACTTATCTATCATGTTATTTGACGTTTCGATGGACTCCAGTAACTCTGATGTGAGATACGAAGTTTTCGGACGCAGCAGAAGCTGGAAATAGTTTTAAACGATACAACACGTATTAGCGTTGTTCCTGTGATGTATCTAATCGATCCTTACTCATCTATCATGTTAATTGACGTTTGGACGGACTCCAGTAACTCTGATGAGAGATTCAAAGTTCTCGGACGCAGTAGAAGCTGGAAATAGTTTTGAACGAAACAACACGTATTAGCGTTGTTCCTGTGATGTATCTAAACGATCCTTACTTATCTAACATGTTATTTGACGTTTGGATGGACTCCAGTAAGTCTGATGTGAGATACAAAGTTTTTGGACGCAGCAGGAGCTGGAAATAGTTTTAAACGAAACAACACGTATTAGCGTTGTTCCTGTGATGTATCTAAACGATCCTTACTCATCTATCATGTTATTTGACGTTTGGACAGACTCCAGTAACTCTGATGTGAGATACAAAGTTCTCGGACGCAGCAGGAGCTGGAAATAGTTTTAAACGAAACAACACGCATTAGCGTTGTTCCTGTGATGTATCTAATCGATCCTTACTCATTTATCATGTTATTTGGCGTTTCGATGGACTCCAGTAACTTTGATGTGAGATACGAAGTTCTCGGACGCAGCTGAAGCTGGAAATAGTTTCAAACGAAACAACAGGTATTAGCGTTGTTCCTGTGCTGTATCTAATCGATCCTTACTTATCTATCATGTTATTTGACGTTTCGATGGACTCCAGTAACTCTGATGTGAGCTACGAAGTTTTCGGACGCAGCAGAAGCTGGAAATAGTTTTAAACGAAACAACACGCATTAGCGATGTTCCTGTGATGTATCTAAACGATCCTTACTCATCTATCATGTTATTTGACGTTTGGACGGACTCCAGTAACTCTGATGTGAGATACAAAGTTCTCGGACGCAGCAGAAGCTGGAAATAGTTTTGAACGAAACAACACGTATTAGCGTTGTTCCTGTGATGTATCTAAACGATCCTTACTTATCTAACATGTTATTTGACGTTTGGATGGACTCCAGTAAGTCTGATGTGAGATACAAAGTTTTTGGACGCAGCAGGAGCTGGAAATAGTTTTAAACGAAACAACACGTATTAGCGTTGTTCCTGTGCTGTATCTAATCGATCCTTACTTATCTATCATGTTATTTGACGTTTCGATGGACTCCAGTAACTCTGATGTGAGATACGACGTTTTCGGACGCAGCAGAAGCTGGAAATAGTTTTAAACGAAACAACACGTATTAGCGTTGTTCCTGTGATGTATCTAATCGATCCTTACTTATCTATCATGTTATTTGACGTTTGGATGGACTCCAGTAACCCTGACGTGAGATACGAAGTTCTCGGACGCAGCAGAAGCTGGAAATAGTTTTAAACGAAACAACACGTATTAGCGTTGTTCCTGTGATGTATCTAATCGATCCTTACTCATCTATCATGTTATTTGACGTTTGGATGGACTCCAGTATCTCTGATGAGAGATACAAAGATTTCGGACGCAGCAGAAGCTGGATATAGTTTTGAACGAAACAACACCTATTAGCGTTGTTCCTGTGATGTATCTAAAGGATCCTTACTTATCTAACATGTTATTTGACGTTTGGATGGACTCCAGTAAGTCTGATGTGAGATACAAAGTTTTGGGACGCAGCAGGAGCTGGAAATAGTTTTGAACGAAACAACACGTATTAGCGTCGTTCCTGTGATGTATCTAAACGATCCTTACTTATCTAACATGTTATTTGACGTTTGGATGGACTCCAGTAAGTCTGATGTGAGATAAAAAGTTTTTGGACGCAGCAGGAGCTGGAAATAGTTTTAAACGAAACAACACGTATTAGCGTTGTTCCTGTGCTGTATCTAATCGATCCTTACTCATATATCATGTTATTTGGCGTTTCGATGGACTCCAGTAGCTCTGATGTGAGATACGACGTTTTCGGACGCAGCAGAAGCTGGAAAGAGTTTTAAACGAAACAACACGCATTAGCGTTGTTCCTGTGATGTATCTAATCGATCCTTACTTATCTATCATGTTATTTGACGTTTGGATGGACTCCAGTAAACCTGACGTGAGATACGATGTTCTCGGACGCAGCATAAGCTGGAAATAGTTTTAAACGAAACAACACGCATTAGCGTTGTTCCTGTGATGTATCTAATCGATCCTTACTTATCTATCATGTTATTTGACGTTTGGATGGACTCCAGTAACCCTGACGTGAGATACGAAGTTCTCGGACGCAGCAGAAGCTGGAAATAGTTTTAAACGAAACAACACGTATTAGCGATGTTCCTGTGATGTATCTAATCGATCCTTACTCATCTATCATGTTATTTGACGTTTGGACGGACTCCAGTAACTCTGATGATAGATTCAAAGTTCTCGGACGCAGCAGGAGCTGGAAATAGTTTTAAACGAAACAACACGCATTAGCGTTGTTCCTGTGATGTATCTAATCGATCCTTACTCATTTATCATGTTATTTGGCGTTTCGATGGACTCCAGTAACTTTGATGTGAGATACGACGTTTTCGGACGCAGCAGAAGCTGGAAATAGTTTTAAACGAAACAACACGTATTAGCGTTGTTCCTGTGATGTATCTAATCGATCCTTACTCATCTATCATGTTATTTGACGTTTGGACGGACTCCAGTAACTCTGATGAAAGATTCAAAGTTCTCGGACGCAGCTGAAGCTGGAAATAGTCTTAAATGAAACAACACGTATTAGCGTTGTTCCTGTGATGTATCTAATCGACCCTTACTCATCTATCATGTTATTTGGCGTTTCTTTGGACTCCAGTAGCTCTGATGTGAGATACGACGTTTTCGGACGCAGCAGGAGCTGGAAATAGTTTTAAACGAAACAACACGTATTAGCGTTGTTCCTGTGATGTATCTAATCGATCCTTACTCATCTATCATGTTATTTGACGTTTGGACGGACTCCAGTAACTCTGATGAGAGATTCAAAGTTCTCGGACGCAGTAGAAGCTGGAAATAGTTTCAAACGAAACAACACGTATTAGCGTTGTTCCTGTGCTGTATCTAATCGATCCTTACTCATCTATCATGTTATTTGGCGTTTCGATGGACTCCAGTAGCTCTGATGTGAGATACGACGTTTTCGGACGCAGCAGAAGCTGGAAATAGTTTTAAACGAAACAACACGCATTAGCGTTGTTCCTGTGATGTATCTAATCGATCCTTACTCATCTATCATGTTATTTGGCGTTTCGATGGACTCCAGTAACTTTGATGTGAGATACAAAGTTTTTGGACGCAGCAGGAGCTGGAAATAGTTTTAAACGAAACAACACGTATTAGCGTTGTTCCTGTGATGTATCTAAACGATCCTTACTCATCTATCATGTTATTTGACGTTTGGATGGACTCCAGTAAGTCTGATGTGAGATACAAAGTTTTTGGACACAGCAGGAGCTGGAAATAGTTTTAAACGAAACAACAAGTATTTGGACGCAGCAGGAGCTGGAAATAGTTTTAAACGAAACAACACGTATTAGCGTTGTTCCTGTGTTGTATCTAAACGATCCTTACTCATCTATCATGTTATTTGACGTTTGGACGGACTCCAGTAACTCTGATGTGAGATACAAAGTTCTCGGACGCAGCAGGAGCTGGAAATAGTTTTAAACAAAACAACACGTATTAGCGTTGTTCCTGTGCTATATCTAATCGATCCTTACTCATATATCATGTTACTTGGCGTTTCGATGGACTCCAGTATCTCTTATGTGAGATACGACGTTTTCGGTCGCTGGAAATAGTTTTAAACGAAACAACACGTATTAGCGTTGTTCCTGTGATGTATCTAATCGATCCTTACTCATCTATCATGTTATTTGACGTTTGGACGGACTCCAGTAACTCTGATGAGAGATTCAAAGTTCTCGGACGCAGTAGAAGCTGGAAATAGTTTCAAACGAAACAACACGTATTAGCGTTGTTCCTGTGCTGTATCTAATCGATCCTTACTCATACATCATGTTACTTGGCGTTTCGATGGACTCCAGTAGCTCTGATGTGAGATACGACGTTTTCGGACGCAGCAGAAGCTGGAAATAGTTTTAAACGAAACAACACGCATTAGCGTTGTTCCTGTGATGTATCTAATCGATCCTTACTCATCTATCATGTTATTTGGCGTTTCGATGGACTCCAGTAACTTTGATGTGAGATACAAAGTTTTTGGACGCAGCAGGAGCTGGAAATAGTTTTAAACGAAACAACACATATTAGCGTTGTTCCTGTGATGTATCTAAACGATCCTTACTCATCTATCATGTTATTTGACGTTTGGACGGACTCCAGTAACTCTGATGTGAGATACAAAGTTCTCGGACGCAGCAGGAGCTGGAAATAGTTTTAAACGAAACAACACGTATTAGCGTTGTTCCTGTGCTCTATCTAATCGATCCTTACTCATATATCATGTTACTTGGCGTTTCGATGGACTCCAGTAGCTTTTATGTGAGATAAGACGTTTTCGGACGCAGCAGAAGCTGGAAATAGTTTTAAACGAAACAACACGCATTATCGTTGTTCCTGTGATGTATCTATTCGATCCTTACTCATCTATCATGTTATTTGGCGTTTCGATGGACTCCAGTAACTTTGATGTGAGATACGAAGTTCTCGGACGCAGCTGAAGCTGGAAATAGTTTTAAATGAAACAACACGTATTAGCGTTGTTCCTGTGATGTATCTAATCGATCTTTACTCATCTATCATGTTATTTGGCGTTTCGATGGACTCCAGTAGCTCTGATGTGAGATACGACGTTTTCGGACGCAGCAGAAGCTGGAAATAGTTTTAAACGAAACAACACGCATTAGCGTTGTTCCTGTGATGTATCTAATCGATCCTTACTCATCTATCATGTTATTTGGCGTTTCGATGGACTCCAGTAACTTTGATGTGAGATACGAAGTTCTCGGACGCAGCTGAAGCTGGAAATAGTTTTAAACGAAACAACACGTATTATCGTTGTTCCTGTGATGTATCTAATCGATCTTTACTCATCTATCATGTTATTTGGCGTTTCGATGGACTCCAGTAGCTCTGATGTGAGATACGACGTTTTCGGACGCAGCAGAAGCTGGAAATAGTTTTAAACGAAACAACACGCATTAGCGTTGTTCCTGTGATGTATCTAAACGATCCTTACTCATCTATCATGTTATTTGACGTTTGGACGGACTCCAGTAACTCTGATGTGAGATACAAAGTTCTCGGACACAGCAGAAGCTGGAAATAATTTTGAAAGAAACAACACGTATTAGCGTTGTTCCTGTGCTGTATCTAATCGATCCTTACTTATCTATCATGTTATTTGACGTTTCGATGGACTCCAGTAACTCTGATGTGAGATACGAAGTTTTCGGACGCAGCAGAAGCTGGAAATAGTTTTAAACGAAACAACACGCATTAGCGATGTTCCTGTGATGTATCTAAACGATCCTTACTCATCTATCATGTTATTTGACGTTTGGACGGACTCCAGTAACTCTGATGTGAGATACAAAGTTCTCGGACACAGCAGAAGCTGGAAATAATTTTGAAAGAAACAACACGTATTAGCGTTGTTCCTGTGCTGTATCTAATCGATCCTTACTTATCTATCATGTTATTTGACGTTTCGATGGACTCCAGTAACTCTGATGTGAGATACGAAGTTTTCGGACGCAGCAGGAGCTGGAAATAGTTTTAAACGAAACAACACGTATTAGCGTTGTTCCTGTGCTGTATCTAATCGATCCTTACTTATCTATCATGTTATTTAACGTTTGGATGGACTCCAGTAACCCTGACTTGAGATACAAAGTTCTCGTACGCAGCAGAAGCTGGAAATAATTTTGAACGAAACAACACCTATTAGCGTTGTTCCTGTGATGTATCTAAACGATCCTTACTTATCTAACATGTTATTTGACGTTTGGATGGACTCCAGTAAGTCTGATGTGAGATACAAAGTTTTGAGACGCAGCAGGAGCTGGAAATAGTTTTAAACGAAACAACACGTATTAGCGTTGTTCCTGTGATGTATCTAATCGATCCTTACTCATCTATCATATTATTTGACGTTTGGATGGACTCCAGTAACTCTGATGAGAGATACAAAGATTTCGGACGCAGCAGAAACTGGAAATAGTTTTGAACGAAACAACACGCATTAGCGTTGTTCCTGTGTAGTATCTAATCGATCCTTACTCATCTATCATGTTATTTGGCTTTTCGATGGACTCCAGTAACTCTGATGTGAGATACGAAGTTTTCGGACGCATCAGAAGCTGGAAATAGTTTTAAACGAAACAACACGCATTAGCGATGTTCCTGTGATGTATCTAAACGATCCTTACTCATCTATCATGTTAATTGACGTTTGGACGGACTCCAGTAACTCTGATGAGAGATACAAAGTTCTCGGACGCAGTAGAAGCTGGAAATAGTTTTGACCGAAACAACACGCATTAGCGTTGTTCCTGTGATGTATCTAATCGATCCTTACTCATCTATCATGTTATTTGACGTTTGGATGTACTCTAGGAACTCTGATGTGAGATACAAAGATATCGGACGCAGCAGAAGCTGGAAATAGTTTTGAACGAAACAACACCTATTAGCGTTGTTCCTGTGATGTATCTAAAGGATCCTTACTTATCTAACATGTTATTTGACGTTTGGATGGACTCCAGTATGTCTGATGTGAGATAAAAAGTTTTGCGACGCAGCAGGAGCTGGAAATAGTTTTAAACGAAACAACACGTATTAGCGTTTTTCCTGTGCTGTATCTAATCGATCCTTACTTATCTATCATGTTATTTGACGTTTCGATGGACTCCAGTAACTCTGATGAGAGATACAAAGATTTCGGACGCAGCAGAAGCTGGATATAGTTTTGAACGAAACAACACCTATTAGCGTTGTTCCTGTGATGTATCTAATCGATCCTTACCTATCTATCATGTTATTTGACGTTTCGATGGACTCCAGTAACTTTGATGTGAGATACGAAGTTCTCGGACGCAGCTGAAGCTGGAAATAGTTTCAAACGAAACAACAGGTATTAGCGTTGTTCCTGTGATGTATCTAAACGATACTTACTCATCTATCATGTTATTTGACGTTTGGACGGACTCCAGTAACTCTGATGTGAGATACAAAGTTCTCGGACGCAGCAGAAGCTGGAAATAATTTTGAACGAAACAACACGCATTAGCGTTGTTCCTGTGATGTATCTAAACGATCATTACTTATCTAACATGTTATTTAACGTTTGGATGGACTCCAGTAAGTCTGATGTGAGATACAAAGTTTTTGGACGCAGCAGGAGCTGGAAATAGTTTTAAACGAAACAACACGTATTAGCGTTGTTCCTGTGCTGTATCTAATCGATCCTTACTTATCTATCATGTTATTTGACGTTTCGATGGACTCCAGTAACTCTGATGTGAGATACGACGTTTTCGGACGCAGCAGAAGCTGGAAATAGTTTTAAACGAAACAACACGTATTAGCGTTGTTCCTGTGATGTATCTAATCGATCCTTACTCATCTATCATGTTATTTGACGTTTCGACGGACTCCAGTAACTCTGATGTGAGATACAAAGTTATCGGACGCAGCAGAAGCTGGAAATAGTTTTGAACTAAACAACACGTATTAGCGTTGTTCCTGTGCTGTATCTAATCGATCCTTACTTATCTATCATGTTATTTGACGTTTGGATGAACTCCAGTAACTCTAATGTGAGATACGAAATTTTCGGACGCAGCAGAAGCTGGAAATAGTTTTGAACGAAACAACACGTATTAGCGTCGTTCCTGTGATGTATCTAAACGATCCTTACTTATCTAACATGTTATTTGACGTTTGGATGGACTCCAGTAAGTCTGATGTGAGATACAAAGTTTTTGGACGCAGCAGGAGCTGGAAATAGTTTTAAACGAAACAACACGTATTAGCGTTGTTCCTGTGATGTATCTAAACGATCCTTACTCATCTATCATGTTAATTGACGTTTGGACGGACTCCAGTAACTCTGATGTGAGATACAAATTTCTCGGACGCAGCAGAAGCTGGAAATAATTTTGAACGAAACAACACCTATTAGCGTTGTTCCTGTGATGTATCTAAAGGATCCTTACTTATCTAACATGTTATTTGACGTTTGGATGGACTCCAGTAAGTCTGATGTGAGATAAAAAGTTTTGCGACGCAGCAGGAGCTGGAAATAGTTTTAAACGAAACAACACGTATTAGCGTTTTTCCTGTGCTGTATCTAATCGATCCTTACTTATCTATCATGTTATTTGACGTTTCGATGGACTCCAGTAACTCTGATGTGAGATACGAAGTTTTCGGACGCAGCAGGAGCTGGAAATAGTTTTAAACGAAACAACACGTATTAGCGTTGTTCCTGTGATGTATCTAAACGATCCTTACTCATCTATCATGTTAATTGACGTTTGGACGGACTAAAGTAACTCTGATGTGAGATACAAAGTTCTCGGACGCAGCAGAAGCTGGAAATAATTTTGAACGAAACAACACCTATTAGCGTTGTTCCTGTGATGTATCTAAAGGATCCTTACTTATCTAACATGTTATTTGACGTTTGGATGGACTCCAGTAAGTCTGATGTGAGATACAAAGTTTTTGGACGCAGCAGGAGCTGGAAATAGTTTTAAACGAAACAACACGTATTAGCGTTGTTCCTGTGATGTATCTAAACGATCCTTACTCATCTATCATGTTATTTGACGTTTGGACAGACTCCAGTAACTCTGATGTGAGATACAAAGTTCTCGGACGCAGCAGGAGCTGGAAATAGTTTTAAACGAAACAACACGCATTAGCGTTGTTCCTGTGATGTATCTAATCGATCCTTACTCATTTATCATGTTATTTGGCGTTTCGATGGACTCCAGTAACTTTGATGTGAGATACGAAGTTCTCGGACGCAGCTGAAGCTGGAAATAGTTTCAAACGAAACAACAGGTATTAGCGTTGTTCCTGTGCTGTATCTAATCGATCCTTACTTATCTATCATGTTATTTGACGTTTCGATGGACTCCAGTAACTCTGATGTGAGCTACGAAGTTTTCGGACGCAGCAGAAGCTGGAAATAGTTTTAAACGAAACAACACGCATTAGCGATGTTCCTGTGATGTATCTAAACGATCCTTACTCATCTATCATGTTATTTGACGTTTGGACGGACTCCAGTAACTCTGATGTGAGATACAAAGTTCTCGGACGCAGCAGAAGCTTGAAAAAGTTTTGAACGAAACAACACGTATTAGCGTTGTTCCTGTGATGTATCTAAACGATCCTTACTTATCTAACATGTTATTTGACGTTTGGATGGACTCCAGTAAGTCTGATGTGAGATACAAAGTTTTTGGACGCAGCAGGAGCTGGAAATAGTTTTAAACGAAACAACACGTATTAGCGTTGTTCCTGTGCTGTATCTAATCGATCCTTACTTATCTATCATGTTATTTGACGTTTCGATGGACTCCAGTAACTCTGATGTGAGATACAAAGTTCTCGGACGCAGCAGGAGCTGGAAATAGTTTTAAACGAAACAACACGCATTAGCGTTGTTCCTGTGATGTATCTAATCGATCCTTACTCATTTATCATGTTATTTGGCGTTTCGATGGACTCCAGTAACTTTGATGTGAGATACGAAGTTCTCGGACGCAGCTGAAGCTGGAAATAGTTTCAAACGAAACAACAGGTATTAGCGTTGTTCCTGTGCTGTATCTAATCGATCCTTACTTATCTATCATGTTATTTGACGTTTCGATGGACTCCAGTAACTCTGATGTGAGCTACGAAGTTTTCGGACGCAGCAGAAGCTGGAAATAGTTTTAAACGAAACAACACGCATTAGCGATGTTCCTGTGATGTATCTAAACGATCCTTACTCATCTATCATGTTATTTGACGTTTGGACGGACTCCAGTAACTCTGATGTGAGATACAAAGTTCTCGGACGCAGCAGAAGCTTGAAATAGTTTTGAACGAAACAACACGTATTAGCGTTGTTCCTGTGATGTATCTAAACGATCCTTACTTATCTATCATGTTATTTGACGTTTGGACGGACTCCAGTAACTCTGATGATAGATTCAAAGTTCTCGGACGCAGCAGGAGCTGGAAATAGTTTTAAACGAAACAACACGCATTAGCGTTGTTCCTGTGATGTATCTAATCGATCCTTACTCATTTATCATGTTATTTGGCGTTTCGATGGACTCCAGTAACTTTGATGTGAGATACGACGTTTTCGGACGCAGCAGAAGCTGGAAATAGTTTTAAACGAAACAACACGTATTAGCGTTGTTCCTGTGATGTATCTAATCGATCCTTACTCATCTATCATGTTATTTGACGTTTGGACGGACTCCAGTAACTCTGATGAAAGATTCAAAGTTCTCGGACGCAGCTGAAGCTGGAAATAGTCTTAAATGAAACAACACGTATTAGCGTTGTTCCTGTGATGTATCTAATCGACCCTTACTCATCTATCATGTTATTTGGCGTTTCTTTGGACTCCAGTAGCTCTGATGTGAGATACGACGTTTTCGGACGCAGCAGGAGCTGGAAATAGTTTTAAACGAAACAACACGTATTAGCGTTGTTCCTGTGATGTATCTAATCGATCCTTACTCATCTATCATGTTATTTGACGTTTGGACGGACTCCAGTAACTCTGATGAGAGATTCAAAGTTCTCGGACGCAGTAGAAGCTGGAAATAGTTTCAAACGAAACAACACGTATTAGCGTTGTTCCTGTGCTGTATCTAATCGATCCTTACTCATCTATCATGTTATTTGGCGTTTCGATGGACTCCAGTAGCTCTGATGTGAGATACGACGTTTTCGGACGCAGCAGAAGCTGGAAATAGTTTTAAACGAAACAACACGCATTAGCGTTGTTCCTGTGATGTATCTAATCGATCCTTACTCATCTATCATGTTATTTGGCGTTTCGATGGACTCCAGTAACTTTGATGTGAGATACAAAGTTTTTGGACGCAGCAGGAGCTGGAAATAGTTTTAAACGAAACAACACGTATTAGCGTTGTTCCTGTGATGTATCTAAACGATCCTTACTCATCTATCATGTTATTTGACGTTTGGATGGACTCCAGTAAGTCTGATGTGAGATACAAAGTTTTTGGACACAGCAGGAGCTGGAAATAGTTTTAAACGAAACAACAAGTATTTGGACGCAGCAGGAGCTGGAAATAGTTTTAAACGAAACAACACGTATTAGCGTTGTTCCTGTGTTGTATCTAAACGATCCTTACTCATCTATCATGTTATTTGACGTTTGGACGGACTCCAGTAACTCTGATGTGAGATACAAAGTTCTCGGACGCAGCAGGAGCTGGAAATAGTTTTAAACAAAACAACACGTATTAGCGTTGTTCCTGTGCTATATCTAATCGATCCTTACTCATATATCATGTTACTTGGCGTTTCGATGGACTCCAGTATCTCTTATGTGAGATACGACGTTTTCGGTCGCTGGAAATAGTTTTAAACGAAACAACACGTATTAGCGTTGTTCCTGTGATGTATCTAATCGATCCTTACTCATCTATCATGTTATTTGACGTTTGGACGGACTCCAGTAACTCTGATGAGAGATTCAAAGTTCTCGGACGCAGTAGAAGCTGGAAATAGTTTCAAACGAAACAACACGTATTAGCGTTGTTCCTGTGCTGTATCTAATCGATCCTTACTCATACATCATGTTACTTGGCGTTTCGATGGACTCCAGTAGCTCTGATGTGAGATACGACGTTTTCGGACGCAGCAGAAGCTGGAAATAGTTTTAAACGAAACAACACGCATTAGCGTTGTTCCTGTGATGTATCTAATCGATCCTTACTCATCTATCATGTTATTTGGCGTTTCGATGGACTCCAGTAACTTTGATGTGAGATACAAAGTTTTTGGACGCAGCAGGAGCTGGAAATAGTTTTAAACGAAACAACACATATTAGCGTTGTTCCTGTGATGTATCTAAACGATCCTTACTCATCTATCATGTTATTTGACGTTTGGACGGACTCCAGTAACTCTGATGTGAGATACAAAGTTCTCGGACGCAGCAGGAGCTGGAAATAGTTTTAAACGAAACAACACGTATTAGCGTTGTTCCTGTGCTCTATCTAATCGATCCTTACTCATATATCATGTTACTTGGCGTTTCGATGGACTCCAGTAGCTTTTATGTGAGATAAGACGTTTTCGGACGCAGCAGAAGCTGGAAATAGTTTTAAACGAAACAACACGCATTATCGTTGTTCCTGTGATGTATCTATTCGATCCTTACTCATCTATCATGTTATTTGGCGTTTCGATGGACTCCAGTAACTTTGATGTGAGATACGAAGTTCTCGGACGCAGCTGAAGCTGGAAATAGTTTTAAATGAAACAACACGTATTAGCGTTGTTCCTGTGATGTATCTAATCGATCTTTACTCATCTATCATGTTATTTGGCGTTTCGATGGACTCCAGTAGCTCTGATGTGAGATACGACGTTTTCGGACGCAGCAGAAGCTGGAAATAGTTTTAAACGAAACAACACGCATTAGCGTTGTTCCTGTGATGTATCTAATCGATCCTTACTCATCTATCATGTTATTTGGCGTTTCGATGGACTCCAGTAACTTTGATGTGAGATACGAAGTTCTCGGACGCAGCTGAAGCTGGAAATAGTTTTAAACGAAACAACACGTATTATCGTTGTTCCTGTGATGTATCTAATCGATCTTTACTCATCTATCATGTTATTTGGCGTTTCGATGGACTCCAGTAGCTCTGATGTGAGATACGACGTTTTCGGACGCAGCAGAAGCTGGAAATAGTTTTAAACGAAACAACACGCATTAGCGTTGTTCCTGTGATGTATCTAAACGATCCTTACTCATCTATCATGTTATTTGACGTTTGGACGGACTCCAGTAACTCTGATGTGAGATACAAAGTTCTCGGACACAGCAGAAGCTGGAAATAATTTTGAACGAAACAACACGTATTAGCGTTGTTCCTGTGCTGTATCTAATCGATCCTTACTTATCTATCATGTTATTTGACGTTTCGATGGACTCCAGTAACTCTGATGTGAGATACGAAGTTTTCGGACGCAGCAGAAGCTGGAAATAGTTTTAAACGAAACAACACGCATTAGCGATGTTCCTGTGATGTATCTAAACGATCCTTACTCATCTATCATGTTATTTGACGTTTGGACGGACTCCAGTAACTCTGATGTGAGATACAAAGTTCTCGGACGCAGCAGAAGCTGGAAATAATTTTGAACGAAACAACACGTATTAGCGTTGTTCCTGTGATGTATCTAAACGATCCTTACTTATCTAACATGTTATTTAACGTTTGGATGGACTCCAGTAAGTCTGATGTGAGATACAAAGTTTTTGGACGCAGCAGGAGCTGGAAATAGTTTTAAACGAAACAACACGTATTAGCGTTGTTCCTGTGCTGTATCTAATCGATCCTTACTTATCTATCATGTTATTTGACGTTTCGATGGACTCCAGTAACTCTGATGTGAGATACGACGTTTTCGGACGCAGCAGAAGCTGGAAATAGTTTTAAACGAAACAACACGTATTAGCGTTGTTCCTGTGATGTATCTAATCGATCCTTACTTATCTATCATGTTATTTGACGTTTGGATGGACTCCAGTAACCCTGACGTGAGATACGAAGTTCTCGGACGCAGCAGAAGCTGGAAATAGTTTTAAACGAAACAACACGTATTAGCGTTGTTCCTGTGATGTATCTAATCGATCCTTACTCATCTATCATGTTATTTGACGTTTGGATGGACTCCAGTATCTCTGATGAGAGATACAAAGATTTCGGACGCAGCAGAAGCTGGATATAGTTTTGAACGAAACAACACCTATTGGCGTTGTTCCTGTGATGTATCTAAAGGATCCTTACTTATCTAACATGTTATTTGACGTTTGGATGGACTCCAGTAAGTCTGATGTGAGATACAAAGTTTTGGGACGCAGCAGGAGCTGGAAATAGTTTTGAACGAAACAACACGTATTAGCGTCGTTCCTGTGATGTATCTAAACGATCCTTACTTATCTAACATGTTATTTGACGTTTGGATGGACTCCAGTAAGTCTGATGTGAGATACAAAGTTTTTGGACGCAGCAGGAGCTGGAAATAGTTTTAAACGAAACAACACGTATTAGCGTTGTTCCTGTGCTGTATCTAATCGATCCTTACTCATATATCATGTTATTTGGCGTTTCGATGGACTCCAGTAGCTCTGATGTGAGATACGACGTTTTCGGACGCAGCAGAAGCTGGAAATAGTTTTAAACGAAACAACACGTATTAGCGTTGTTCCTGTGATGTATCTAATCGATCCTTACTCATCTATCATGTTATTTGACGTTTGGACGGACTCCAGTAACTCTGATGATAGATTCAAAGTTCTCGGACGCAGTAGAAGCTGGAAATAGTTTTAAACGAAACAACACGTATTAGCGTTGTTCCTGTGCTGTATCTAATCGATCCTTACTCATATATCATGTTACTTGGCGTTTCGATGGACTCCAGTAGCTCTGATGTGAGATACGACGTTTTCGGACGCAGCAGAAGCTGGAAATAGTTTTAAACGAAACAACACGTATTAGCGTTGTTCCTGTGATGTATCTAATCGATCCTTACTCATCTATCATGTTATTTGACGTTTGGACGGACTCCAGTAACTCTGATGAAAGATTCAAAGTTCTCGGACGCAGCTGAAGCTGGAAATAGTTTTAAATGAAACAACACGTATTAGCGTTGTTCCTGTGATGTATCTAATCGACCCTTACTCATCTATCATGTTATTTGGCGTTTCTTTGGACTCCAGTAGCTCTGATGTGAGATACGACGTTTTCGGACGCAGCAGGAGCTGGAAATAGTTTTAAACGAAACAACACGTATTAGCGTTGTTCCTGTGATGTATCTAATCGATCCTTACTCATCTATCATGTTATTTGACGTTTGGACGGACTCCAGTAACTCTGATGAGAGATTCAAAGTTCTCGGACGCAGTAGAAGCTGGAAATAGTTTCAAACGAAACAACACGTATTAGCGTTGTCCCTGTGCTGTATCTAATCGATCCTTACTCATCTATCATGTTATTTGGCGTTTCGATGGACTCCAGTAGCTCTGATGTGAGATACGACGTTTTCGGACGCAGCAGAAGCTGGAAATAGTTTTAAACGAAACAACACGCATTAGCGTTGTTCCTGTGATGTATCTAATCGATCCTTACTCATCTATCATGTTATTTGGCGTTTCGATGGACTCCAGTAACTTTGATGTGAGATACAAAGTTTTTGGACGCAGCAGGAGCTGGAAATAGTTTTAAACGAAACAACACGTATTAGCGTTGTTCCTGTGATGTATCTAAACGATCCTTACTCATCTATCATGTTATTTGACGTTTGGATGGACTCCAGTAAGTCTGATGTGAGATACAAAGTTTTTGGACACAGCAGGAGCTGGAAATAGTTTTAAACGAAACAACAAGTATTTGGACGCAGCAGGAGCTGGAAATAGTTTTAAACGAAACAACACGTATTAGCGTTGTTCCTGTGTTGTATCTAAACGATCCTTACTCATCTATCATGTTATTTGACGTTTGGACGGACTCCAGTAACTCTGATGTGAGATACAAAGTTCTCGGACGCAGCAGGAGCTGGAAATAGTTTTAAACAAAACAACACGTATTAGCGTTGTTCCTGTGTAGTATCTAATCGATCCTTACTCATCTATCATGTTATTTGGCTTTTCGATGGACTCCAGTAACTCTGATGAGAGATACGAAGTTTTCGGACGCATCAGAAGCTGGAAATAGTTTTAAACGAAACAACACGCATTAGCGATGTTCCTGTGATGTATCTAAACGATCCTTACTCATCTATCATGTTAATTGACGTTTGGACGGACTCCAGTAACTCTGATGAGAGATACAAAGTTCTCGGACGCAGTAGAAGCTGGAAATAGTTTTGACCGAAACAACACGCATTAGCGTTGTTCCTGTGATGTATCTAATCGATCCTTACTCATCTATCATGTTATTTGACGTTTGGATGTACTCTAGAAACTCTGATGTGAGATACAAAGATATCGGACGCAGCAGAAGCTGGAAATAGTTTTGAACGAAACAACACCTATTAGCGTTGTTCCTGTGATGTATCTAAACGATCCTTACTTATCTAACATGTTATTTGACGTTTGGATGGACTCCAGTAAGTCTCATGTGAGATACAAAGTTTTGGGACGCAGCAGGAGCTGGAAATAGTTTTAAACGAAACAACACGTATTAGCGTTGTTCCTGTGATGTATCTAATCGATCCTTACTCATCTATCATGTTATTTGACGTTTGGACGGATTCCAGTAACTCTGATGAGAGATTCAAATTTCTCGGACGCAGTAGAAGCTGGAAATAGTTTTGAACGAAACAACACGTATTAGCGTTGTTCCTGTGATGTATCTAAACGATCCTTACTTATCTAACATGTTATTTAACGTTTGGATGGACTCCAGTAAGTCTGATGTGAGATACAAAGTTTTTGGACGCAGCAGGAGCTGGAAATAGTTTTAAACGAAACAACACATATTAGCGTTGTTCCTGTGCTGTATCTAATCGATCCTTACTTATCTATCATGTTATTTGACGTTTGGACGGACTCCAGTAACTCTGATGAGAGATTCAAATTTCTCGGACGCAGTATAAGCTGGAAATAGTTTTGAACGAAACAACACGTATTAGCGTTGTTCCTGTGATGTATCTAAACGATCCTTACTTATCTAACATGTTATTTAACGTTTGGATGGACTCCAGTAAGTCTGATGTGAGATACAAAGTTTTTGGACGCAGCAGGAGCTGGAAATAGTTTTAAACGAAACAACACATATTAGCGTTGTTCCTGTGCTGTATCTAATCGATCCTTACTCATCTATCATGTTATTTGACGTTTGGACGGACTCCAGTAACTCTGATGAGAGATACAAAGTTCTCGGACGCAGTAGAAGCTGGAAATAGTTTTGACCGAAACAACACGCATTAGCGTTGTTCCTGTGATGTATCTAATCGATCCTTACTCATCTATCATGTTATTTGACGTTTGGACGGACTCCAGTAACTCTGATGAGAGATTCAAAGTTCTCGGACGCAGTAGAAGCTGGAAATAGTTTTAAACGAAACAACACGTATTAGCGTTGTTCCTGTGCTGTATCTAATCGATCCTTACTCATATATCATGTTACTTGGCGTTTCGATGGACTCCAGTAGCTCTGATGTGAGATACGACGTTTTCGGACGCAGCAGAAGCTGGAAATAGTTTTAAACGAAACAACACGTATTAGCGTTGTTCCTGTGATGTATCTAATCGATCCTTACTTATCTATCATGTTATTTGACGTTTCGATGCACTCCAGTAACTCTGATGTGAGATACGACGTTTTCGGACGCAGCAGAAGCTGGAAATAGTTTTAAACGAAACAACACGTATTAGCGTTGTTCCTGTGATGTATCTAATCGATCCTTACTTATCTATCATGTTATTTGACGTTTCGATGCACTCCAGTAACTCTGATGTGAGATACGACGTTTTCGGACGCAGCAGAAGCTGGAAATAGTTTTAAACGAAACAACACGTATTAGCGTTGTTCCTGTGATGTATCTAATCGATCCTTACTCATCTATCATGTTATTTGACGTTTGGATGGGCTCCAGTAACTCTGATGAGAGATACAAAGATTTCGGACGCAGCAGAAGCTGGAAATAGTTTTGAACGAAACAGCACGTATTAGCGTTGTTCCTGTGCTGTATCTAATCGATCCTTACTTATCTATCATGTTATTTGACGTTTGGATGGACTCCAGTAACCCTGACGTGAGATACGATGTTCTCGGACGCAGCAGAAGCTGGAAATAGTTTTAAATGAAACAACACGTATTAGCGTTGTTCCTGTGATGTATCTAATCGATCCTTACTCATCTATCATGTTATTTGACGTTTGGACGGACTCCAGTAACTCTGATGATAGATTCAAAGTTCTCGGACGCAGTAGAAGCTGGAAATAGTTTTAAACGAAACAACACGTATTAGCGTTGTTCCTGTGCTGTATCTAATCGATCCTTACTCATATATCATGTTACTTGGCGTTTCGATGGACTCCAGTAGCTCTGATGTGAGATACGACGTTTTCGGACGCAGCAGAAGCTGGAAATAGTTTTAAACGAAACAACACGTATTAGCGTTGTTCCTGTGATGTATCTAATCGATCCTTACTCATCTATCATGTTATTTGACGTTTGGACGGACTCCAGTAACTCTGATGAAAGATTCAAAGTTCTCGGACGCAGCTGAAGCTGGAAATAGTTTTAAATGAAACAACACGTATTAGCGTTGTTCCTGTGATGTATCTAATCGACCCTTACTCATCTATCATGTTATTTGGCGTTTCTTTGGACTCCAGTAGCTCTGATGTGAGATACGACGTTTTCGGACGCAGCAGGAGCTGGAAATAGTTTTAAACGAAACAACACGTATTAGCGTTGTTCCTGTGATGTATCTAATCGATCCTTACTCATCTATCATGTTATTTGACGTTTGGACGGACTCCAGTAACTCTGATGAGAGATTCAAAGTTCTCGGACGCAGTAGAAGCTGGAAATAGTTTCAAACGAAACAACACGTATTAGCGTTGTTCCTGTGCTGTATCTAATCGATCCTTACTCATCTATCATGTTATTTGGCGTTTCGATGGACTCCAGTAGCTCTGATGTGAGATACGACGTTTTCGGACGCAGCAGAAGCTGGAAATAGTTTTAAACGAAACAACACGCATTAGCGTTGTTCCTGTGATGTATCTAATCGATCCTTACTCATCTATCATGTTATTTGGCGTTTCGATGGACTCCAGTAACTTTGATGTGAGATACAAAGTTTTTGGACGCAGCAGGAGCTGGAAATAGTTTTAAACGAAACAACACGTATTAGCGTTGTTCCTGTGATGTATCTAAACGATCCTTACTCATCTATCATGTTATTTGACGTTTGGATGGACTCCAGTAAGTCTGATGTGAGATACAAAGTTTTTGGACACAGCAGGAGCTGGAAATAGTTTTAAACGAAACAACAAGTATTTGGACGCAGCAGGAGCTGGAAATAGTTTTAAACGAAACAACACGTATTAGCGTTGTTCCTGTGTTGTATCTAAACGATCCTTACTCATCTATCATGTTATTTGACGTTTGGACGGACTCCAGTAACTCTGATGTGAGATACAAAGTTCTCGGACGCAGCAGGAGCTGGAAATAGTTTTAAACAAAACAACACGTATTAGCGTTGTTCCTGTGCTATATCTAATCGATCCTTACTCATATATCATGTTACTTGGCGTTTCGATGGACTCCAGTAGCTCTTATGTGAGATACGACGTTTTCGGACGCTGGAAATAGTTTTAAACGAAACAACACGTATTAGCGTTGTTCCTGTGATGTATCTAATCGATCCTTACTCATCTATCATGTTATTTGACGTTTGGACGGACTCCAGTAACTCTGATGAGAGATTCAAAGTTCTCGGACGCAGTAGAAGCTGGAAATAGTTTCAAACGAAACAACACGTATTAGCGTTGTTCCTGTGCTGTATCTAATCGATCCTTACTCATACATCATGTTACTTGGCGTTTCGATGGACTCCAGTAGCTCTGATGTGAGATACGACGTTTTCGGACGCAGCAGAAGCTGGAAATAGTTTTAAACGAAACAACACGCATTAGCGTTGTTCCTGTGATGTATCTAATCGATCCTTACTCATCTATCATGTTATTTGGCGTTTCGATGGACTCCAGTAACTTTGATGTGAGATACAAAGTTTTTGGACGCAGCAGGAGCTGGAAATAGTTTTAAACGAAACAACACATATTAGCGTTGTTCCTGTGATGTATCTAAACGATCCTTACTCATCTATCATGTTATTTGACGTTTGGACGGACTCCAGTAACTCTGATGTGAGATACAAAGTTCTCGGACGCAGCAGGAGCTGGAAATAGTTTTAAACGAAACAACACGTATTAGCGTTGTTCCTGTGCTCTATCTAATCGATCCTTACTCATATATCATGTTACTTGGCGTTTCGATGGACTCCAGTAGCTTTTATGTGAGATAAGACGTTTTCGGACGCTGGAAATAGTTTTAAACAAAACAACACGTATTAGCGTTGTTCCTGTGCTATATCTAATCGATCCTTACTCATATATCATGTTACTTGGCGTTTCGATGGACTCCAGTAGCTCTTATGTGAGATACGACGTTTTCGGACGCTGGAAATAGTTTTAAACGAAACAACACGTATTAGCGTTGTTCCTGTGATGTATCTAATCGATCCTTACTCATCTATCATGTTATTTGACGTTTGGACGGACTCCAGTAACTCTGATGAGAGATTCAAAGTTCTCGGACGCAGTAGAAGCTGGAAATAGTTTCAAACGAAACAACACGTATTAGCGTTGTTCCTGTGCTGTATCTAATCGATCCTTACTCATACATCATGTTACTTGGCGTTTCGATGGACTCCAGTAGCTCTGATGTGAGATACGACGTTTTCGGACGCAGCAGAAGCTGGAAATAGTTTTAAACGAAACAACACGCATTAGCGTTGTTCCTGTGATGTATCTAATCGATCCTTACTCATCTATCATGTTATTTGGCGTTTCGATGGACTCCAGTAACTTTGATGTGATATACGAAGTTCTCGGACGCAGCTGAAGCTGGAAATAGTTTCAAACGAAACAACAGGTATTAGCGTTGTTCCTGTGATGTATCTAAACGATACTTACTCATCTATCATGTTATTTGACGTTTGGACGGACTCCAGTAACTCTGATGTGAGATACAAAGTTCTCGGACGCAGCAGAAGCTGGAAATAATTTTGAACGAAACAACACGCATTAGCGTTGTTCCTGTGATGTATCTAAACGATCATTACTTATCTAACATGTTATTTAACGTTTGGATGGACTCCAGTAAGTCTGATGTGAGATACAAAGTTTTTGGACGCAGCAGGAGCTGGAAATAGTTTTAAACGAAGCAACACGTATTAGCGTTGTTCCTGTGCTGTATCTAATCGATCCTTACTTATCTATCATGTTATTTGACGTTTCGATGGACTCCAGTAACTCTGATGTGAGATACGACGTTTTCTAACGCAGCAGAAGCTGGAAATAGTTTTAAACGAAACAACACGTATTAGCGTTGTTCCTGTGATGTATCTAATCGATCCTTACTCATCTATCATGTTATTTGACGTTTCGACGGACTCCAGTAACTCTGATGTGAGATACAAAGTTATCGGACGCAGCAGAAGCTGGAAATAGTTTTGAACGAAACAACACGTATTAGCGTTGTTCCTGTGCTGTATCTAATCGATCCTTACTTATCTATCATGTTATTTGACGTTTGGATGAACTCCAGTAACTCTAATGTGAGATACGAAATTTTCGGACGCAGCAGAAGCTGGAAATAGTTTTGAACGAAACAACACGTATTAGCGTCGTTCCTGTGATGTATCTAAACGATCCTTACTTATCTAACATGTTATTTGACGTTTGGATGGACTCCAGTAAGTCTGATGTGAGATACAAAGTTTTTGGACGCAGCAGGAGCTGGAAATAGTTTTAAACGAAGCAACACGTATTAGCGTTGTTCCTGTGATGTATCTAAAGGATCCTTACTTATCTAACATGTTATTTGACGTTTGGATGGACTCCAGTAAGTCTGATGTGAGATAAAAAGTTTTGCGACGCAGCAGGAGCTGGAAATAGTTTTAAACGAAACAACACGTATTAGCGTTTTTCCTGTGCTGTATCTAATCGATCCTTACTTATCTATCATGTTATTTGACGTTTCGATGGACTCCAGTAACTCTGATGTGAGATACGAAGTTTTCGGACGCAGCAGAAGCTGGAAATAGTTTTAAACGATACAACACGTATTAGCGTTGTTCCTGTGATGTATCTAATCGATCCTTACTCATCTATCATGTTAATTGACGTTTGGACGGACTCCAGTAACTCTGATGAGAGATTCAAAGTTCTCGGACGCAGTAGAAGCTGGAAATAGTTTTGAACGAAACAACACGTATTAGCGTTGTTCCTGTGATGTATCTAAACGATCCTTACTTATCTAACATGTTATTTGACGTTTGGATGGACTCCAGTAAGTCTGATGTGAGATACAAAGTTTTTGGACGCAGCAGGAGCTGGAAATAGTTTTAAACGAAACAACACGTATTAGCGTTGTTCCTGTGATGTATCTAAACGATCCTTACTCATCTATCATGTTATTTGACGTTTGGACAGACTCCAGTAACTCTGATGTGAGATACAAAGTTCTCGGACGCAGCAGGAGCTGGAAATAGTTTTAAACGAAACAACACGCATTAGCGTTGTTCCTGTGATGTATCTAATCGATCCTTACTCATTTATCATGTTATTTGGCGTTTCGATGGACTCCAGTAACTTTGATGTGAGATACGAAGTTCTCGGACGCAGCTGAAGCTGGAAATAGTTTCAAACGAAACAACAGGTATTAGCGTTGTTCCTGTGCTGTATCTAATCGATCCTTACTTATCTATCATGTTATTTGACGTTTCGATGGACTCCAGTAACTCTGATGTGAGCTACGAAGTTTTCGGACGCAGCAGAAGCTGGAAATAGTTTTAAACGAAACAACACGCATTAGCGATGTTCCTGTGATGTATCTAAACGATCCTTACTCATCTATCATGTTATTTGACGTTTGGACGGACTCCAGTAACTCTGATGTGAGATACAAAGTTCTCGGACGCAGCAGAAGCTGGAAATAGTTTTGAACGAAACAACACGTATTAGCGTTGTTCCTGTGATGTATCTAAACGATCCTTACTTATCTAACATGTTATTTGACGTTTGGATGGACTCCAGTAAGTCTGATGTGAGATACGAAGTTCTCGGACGCAGCTGAAGCTGGAAATAGTTTCAAACGAAACAACAGGTATTAGCGTTGTTCCTGTGCTGTATCTAATCGATCCTTACTTATCTATCATGTTATTTGACGTTTCGATGGACTCCAGTAACTCTGATGTGAGATACGACGTTTTCGGACGCAGCAGAAGCTGGAAAGAGTTTTGAACGAAACAACACGTATTAGCGTTGTTCCTGTGATGTATCTGAACGATCCTTACTTATCTAACATGTTATTTGACGTTTGGATGGACTCCAGTAAATCTGATGTGAGATACAAAGTTCTCGTACGCAGCAGAAGCTGGAAATAATTTTGAACGAAACAACACGTATTAGCGTTGTTCCTGTGCTGTATCTAATCGATCCTTACTCATATATCATGTTATTTGGCGTTTCGATGGACTCCAGTAGCTCTGATGTGAGATACGACGTTTTCGGACGCAGCAGAAGCTGGAAAGAGTTTTAAACGAAACAACACGCATTAGCGTTGTTCCTGTGATGTATCTAATCGATCCTTAGTTATCTATCATGTTATTTGACGTTTGGATGGACTCCAGTAAACCTGACGT
This sequence comes from Prosopocoilus inquinatus, assembly GCA_036172665.1. Lineage (NCBI taxonomy): Eukaryota > Metazoa > Arthropoda > Insecta > Coleoptera > Lucanidae > Prosopocoilus > Prosopocoilus inquinatus. The sequence continues at coordinate 43,861,416 of CM069871.1, read as the reverse complement.
GAGATACGATGTTCTCGGACGCAGCATAAGCTGGAAATAGTTTTAAACGAAACAACACGCATTAGCGTTGTTCCTGTGATGTATCTAATCGATCCTTACTTATCTATCATGTTATTTGACGTTTGGATGGACTCCAGTAACCCTGACGTGAGATACGAAGTTCTCGGACGCAGCAGAAGCTGGAAATAGTTTTAAACGAAACAACACGTATTAGCGTTGTTCCTGTGATGTATCTAATCGATCCTTACTCATCTATCATGTTATTTGACGTTTGGACGGACTCCAGTAACTCTGATGATAGATTCAAAGTTCTCGGACGCAGTAGAAGCTGGAAATAGTTTTAAACGAAACAACACGTATTAGCGTTGTTCCTGTGCTGTATCTAATCGATCCTTACTCATATATCATGTTACTTGGCGTTTCGATGGACTCCAGTAGCTCTGATGTGAGATACGACGTTTTCGGACGCAGCAGAAGCTGGAAATAGTTTTAAACGAAACAACACGCATTAGCGTTGTTCCTGTGATGTATCTAATCGATCCTTACTCATCTATCATGTTATTTGACGTTTGGACGGACTCCAGTAACTCTGATGAAAGATTCAAAGTTCTCGGACGCAGCTGAAGCTGGAAATAGTTTTAAATGAAACAACACGTTTTAGCGTTGTTCCTGTGATGTATCTAATCGACCCTTACTCATCTATCATGTTATTTGGCGTTTCTTTGGACTCCAGTAGCTCTGATGTGAGATACGACGTTTTCGGACGCAGCAGGAGCTGGAAATAGTTTTAAACGAAACAACACGTATTAGCGTTGTTCCTGTGATGTATCTAATCGATCCTTACTCATCTATCATGTTATTTGACGTTTGGACGGACTCCAGTAACTCTGATGAGAGATTCAAAGTTCTCGGACGCAGTAGAAGCTGGAAATAGTTTCAAACGAAACAACACGTATTAGCGTTGTTCCTGTGCTGTATCTAATCGATCCTTACTCATCTATCATGTTATTTGGCGTTTCGATGGACTCCAGTAGCTCTGATGTGAGATACGACGTTTTCGGACGCAGCAGAAGCTGGAAATAGTTTTAAACGAAACAACACGCATTAGCGTTGTTCCTGTGATGTATCTAATCGATCCTTACTCATCTATCATGTTATTTGGCGTTTCGATGGACTCCAGTAACTTTGATGTGAGATACAAAGTTTTTGGACGCAGCAGGAGCTGGAAATAGTTTTAAACGAAACAACACGTATTAGCGTTGTTCCTGTGATGTATCTAAACGATCCTTACTCATCTATCATGTTATTTGACGTTTGGATGGACTCCAGTAAGTCTGATGTGAGATACAAAGTTTTTGGACACAGCAGGAGCTGGAAATAGTTTTAAACGAAACAACAAGTATTTGGACGCAGCAGGAGCTGGAAATAGTTTTAAACGAAACAACACGTATTAGCGTTGTTCCTGTGTTGTATCTAAACGATCCTTACTCATCTATCATGTTATTTGACGTTTGGACGGACTCCAGTAACTCTGATGTGAGATACAAAGTTCTCGGACGCAGCAGGAGCTGGAAATAGTTTTAAACAAAACAACACGTATTAGCGTTGTTCCTGTGCTATATCTAATCGATCCTTACTCATATATCATGTTACTTGGCGTTTCGATGGACTCCAGTAGCTCTTATGTGAGATACGACGTTTTCGGACGCTGGAAATAGTTTTAAACGAAACAACACGTATTAGCGTTGTTCCTGTGATGTATCTAATCGATCCTTACTCATCTATCATGTTATTTGACGTTTGGACGGACTCCAGTAACTCTGATGAGAGATTCAAAGTTCTCGGACGCAGTAGAAGCTGGAAATAGTTTCAAACGAAACAACACGTATTAGCGTTGTTCCTGTGCTGTATCTAATCGATCCTTACTCATACATCATGTTACTTGGCGTTTCGATGGACTCCAGTAGCTCTGATGTGAGATACGACGTTTTCGGACGCAGCAGAAGCTGGAAATAGTTTTAAACGAAACAACACGCATTAGCGTTGTTCCTGTGATGTATCTAATCGATCCTTACTCATCTATCATGTTATTTGGCGTTTCGATGGACTCCAGTAACTTTGATGTGAGATACAAAGTTTTTGGACGCAGCAGGAGCTGGAAATAGTTTTAAACGAAACAACACATATTAGCGTTGTTCCTGTGATGTATCTAAACGATCCTTACTCATCTATCATGTTATTTGACGTTTGGACGGACTCCAGTAACTCTGATGTGAGATACAAAGTTCTCGGACGCAGCAGGAGCTGGAAATAGTTTTAAACGAAACAACACGTATTAGCGTTGTTCCTGTGCTCTATCTAATCGATCCTTACTCATATATCATGTTACTTGGCGTTTCGATGGACTCCAGTAGCTTTTATGTGAGATAAGACGTTTTCGGACGCAGCAGAAGTTGGAAATAGTTTTAAACGAAACAACACGTATTAGCGTTGTTCCTGTGATGTATCTAAACGATCCTTACTCATCTATCATGTTATTTGACGTTTGGATGGACTCCAGTAAGTCTGATGTGAGATACAAAGTTTTTGGACACAGCAGGAGCTGGAAATAGTTTTGAACGAAACAACAAGTATTTGGACGCAGCAGGAGCTGGAAATAGTTTTAAACGAAACAACACGTATTAGCGTTGTTCCTGTGATGTATCTATTCGATCCTTACTCATCTATCATGTTATTTGGCGTTTCGATGGACTCCAGTAACTTTGATGTGAGATACGAAGTTCTCGGACGCAGCTGAAGCTGGAAATAGTTTTAAATGAAACAACACGTATTAGCGTTGTTCCTGTGATGTATCTAATCGATCGTTACTCATCTATCATGTTATTTGGCGTTTCGATGGACTCCAGTAGCTCTGATGTGAGATACGACGTTTTCGGACGCAGCAGAAGCTGGAAATAGTTTTAAACGAAACAACACGCATTAGCGTTGTTCCTGTGATGTATCTAATCGATCCTTACTCATCTATCATGTTATTTGGCGTTTCGATGGACTCCAGTAACTTTGATGTGAGATACGAAGTTCTCGGACGCAGCTGAAGCTGGAAATAGTTTTAAACGAAACAACACGTATTATCGTTGTTCCTGTGATGTATCTAATCGATCTTTACTCATCTATCATGTTATTTGGCGTTTCGATGGACTCCAGTAGCTCTGATGTGAGATACGACGTTTTCGGACGCAGCAGAAGCTGGAAATAGTTTTAAACGAAACAACACGCATTAGCGTTGTTCCTGTGATGTATCTAAACGATCCTTACTCATCTATCATGTTATTTGACGTTTGGACGGACTCCAGTAACTCTGATGTGAGATACAAAGTTCTCGGACACAGCAGAAGCTGGAAATAATTTTGAACGAAACAACACGTATTAGCGTTGTTCCTGTGCTGTATCTAATCGATCCTTACTTATCTATCATGTTATTTGACGTTTCGATGGACTCCAGTAACTCTGATGTGAGATACGAAGTTTTCGGACGCAGCAGAAGCTGGAAATAGTTTTAAACGAAACAACACGCATTAGCGATGTTCCTGTGATGTATCTAAACGATCCTTATTCATCTATCATGTTATTTGACGTTTGGACGGACTCCAGTAACTCTGATGTGAGATACAAAGTTCTCGGACGCAGCAGAAGCTGGAAATAATTTTGAACGAAACAACACGTATTAGCGTTGTTCCTGTGATGTATCTAAACGATCCTTACTTATCTAACATGTTATTTAACGTTTGGATGGACTCCAGTATGTCTGATGTGAGATACAAAGTTTTTGGACGCAGCAGGAGCTGGAAATAGTTTTAAACGAAACAACACGTATTAGCGTTGTTCCTGTGCTGTATCTAATCGATCCTTACTTATCTATCATGTTATTTAACGTTTGGATGGACTCCAGTAACCCTGACTTGAGATACAAAGTTCTCGGACGCAGCGGAAGCTGGAAATAATTTTGAACGAAACAACAGCTATTAGCGTTGTTCCTGTGATGTATCTAAACGATCCTTACTTATCTAACATGTTATTTGACGTTTGGATGGACTCCAGTAAGTCTGATGTGAGATACAAAGTTTTGGGACGCAGCAGGAGCTGGAAATAGTTTTAAACGAAACAACACGTATTAGCGTTGTTCCTGTGATGTATCTAATCGATCCTTACTCATCTATCATATTATTTGACGTTTGGATGGACTCCAGTAACTCTGATGAGAGATACAAAGATTTCGGACGCAGCAGAAACTGGAAATAGTTTTGAACGAAACAACACGCATTAGCGTTGTTCCTGTGTAGTATCTAATCGATCCTTACTCATCTATCATGTTATTTGGCTTTTCGATGGACTCCAGTAACTCTGATGTGAGATACGAAGTTTTCGGACGCATCAGAAGCTGGAAATAGTTTTAAACGAAACAACACGCATTAGCGATGTTCCTGTGATGTATCTAAACGATCCTTACTCATCTATCATGTTAATTGACGTTTGGACGGACTCCAGTAACTCTGATGAGAGATACAAAGTTCTCGGACGCAGTAGAAGCTGGAAATAGTTTTGACCGAAACAACACGCATTAGCGTTGTTCCTGTGATGTATCTAATCGATCCTTACTCATCTATAATGTTATTTGACGTTTGGATGTACTCTAGGAACTCTGATGTGAGATACAAAGTTTTTGGACACAGCAGGAGCTGGAAATAGTTTTAAACGAAACAACAAGTATTTGGACGCAGCAGGAGCTGGAAATAGTTTTAAACGAAACAACACGTATTAGCGTTGTTCCTGTGTTGTATCTAAACGATCCTTACTCATCTATCATGTTATTTGACGTTTGGACGGACTCCAGTAACTCTGATGTGAGATACAAAGTTCTCGTACGCAGCAGAAGCTGGAAATAATTTTGAACGAAACAACACGTATTAGCGTTGTTCCTGTGATGTATCTAAACGATCCTTACTTATCTAACATGTTATTTAACGTTTGGATGGACTCCAGTAAGTCTGATGTGAGATACAAAGTTTTTGGACGCAGCAGAAGCTGGAAATAGTTTTAAACGAAACAACACGTATTAGCGTTGTTCCTGTGATGTATCTAATCGATCCTTACTCATCTATCATGTTATTTGACGATTGGATGGACTCCAGTAACTCTGATGAGAGATACAAAGATTTCGGACGCAGCAGAAGCTGGAAATAGGTTTGAACGAAACAACACCTATTAGCGTTGTTCCTGTGATGTATCTAAACGATCCTTACTTATCTAACATGTTATTTGACGTTTGGATGGACTCCAGTAAGTCTGATGTGAGATACAAAGTTTTGGGACGCAGCAGGAGCTGGAAATAGTTTTAAACGAAACAACACGTATTAGCGTTGTTCCTGTGATGTATCTAATCGATCCTTACTCATCTATCATGTTATTTGACGTTTGGACGGACTCCAGTAACTCTGATGTGAGATTCAAATTTCTCGGACGCAGTAGAAGCTGGAAATAGTTTTGAACGAAATAACACGTATTAGCGTTGTTCTTGTGATGTATCTAAACGATCCTTACTTATCTAACATGTTATTTGACGTTTGGATGGACTCCAGTAAGTCTGATGTGAGATACAAAGTTTTTGGACGCAGCAGGAGCTGGAAATAGTTTCAAACGAAACAACACGTATTAGCGTTGTTCCTGTGCTGTATCTAATCGATCCTTACTCATATATCATGTTACTTGGCGTTTCGATGGACTCCAGTAGCTCTGATGTGAGATACGACGTTTATGGACGCAGCAGAAGCTGGAAATAGTTTTAAACGAAACAACACGCATTAGCGTTGTTCCTGTGCTGTATCTAATCGATCCTTACTCATATATCATGTTATTTGGTGTTTCGATGGACTCCAGTAGCTCTGATGTGAGATACGACGTTTTCGGACGCAGCAGAAACTGGAAATAGTTTTGAACGAAACAACACGTATTAGCGTTGTTCCTGTGCTGTATCTAATCGATCCTTACTTATCTATCATGTTATTTGACGTTTGGATGAACTCCAGTAACTCTAATGTGAGATACGAAATTTTCGGACGCAGCAGAAGCTGGAAATAGTTTTGAACGAAACAACACGTATTAGCGTCGTTCCTGTGATGTATCTAAACGATCCTTACTTATCTAACATGTTATTTGACGTTTGGATGGACTCCAGTAAGTCTGATGTGAGATACAAAGTTTTTGGACGCAGCAGGAGCTGGAAATAGTTTTAAACGAAACAACACGTATTAGCGTTGTTCCTGTGCTGTATCTAATCGATCCTTACTCATATATCATGTTATTTGGCGTTTCGATGGACTCCAGTAGCTCTGATGAGAGATACAAAGATTTCGGACGCAGCAGAAGCTGGATATAGTTTTGAACGAAACAACACCTATTAGCGTTGTTCCTGTGATGTATCTAAACGATCCTTACTTATCTAACATGTTATTTGACGTTTGGATGGACTCCAGTAAGTCTGATGTGAGATACAAAGTTTTGGGACGCAGCAGGAGCTGGAAATAGTTTTAAACGAAACAACACGCATTAGCGTTGTTCCTGTGATGTATCTAATCGATCCTTACTTATCTATCATGTTATTTGACGTTTGGATGGACTCCAGTAAACCTGACGTGAGATACGATGTTCTCGGACGCAGCATAAGCTGGAAATAGTTTTAAAATAAACAACACGCATTAGCGTTGTTCCTGTGATGTATCTAATCGATCCTTACTTATCTATCATGTTATTTGACGTTTGGATGGACTCCAGTAACCCTGACGTGAGATACGAAGTTCTCGGACGCAGCAGAAGCTGGAAATAGTTTTAAACGAAACAACACGTATTAGCGTTGTTCCTGTGATGTATCTAATCGATCCTTACTCATCTATCATGTTATTTGACGTTTGGATGGACTCCAGTAACTCTGATGAGAGATACAAAGATTTCGGACGCAGCAGAAGCTGGATATAGTTTTGAACGAAACAACACCTATTAGCGTTGTTCCTGTGATGTATCTAAACGATCCTTACTTATCTAACATGTTATTTGACGTTTGGATGGACTCCAGTAAGTCTGATGTGAGATACAAAGTTTTGGGACGCAGCAGGAGCTGGAAATAGTTTTAAACGAAACAACAGGTATTAGCGTTGTTCCTGTGCTGTATCTAATCGATCCTTACCTATCTATCATGTTATTTGACGTTTCGATGGACTCCAGTAACTTTGATGTGAGATACGAAGTTCTCGGACGCAGCTGAAGCTGGAAATAGTTTCAAACGAAACAACAGGTATTAGCGTTGTTCCTGTGCTGTATCTAATCGATCCTTACTTATCTATCATGTTATTTGACGTTTCGATGGACTCCAGTAACTCTGATGTGAGCTACGAAGTTTTCGGACGCAGCAGAAGCTGGAAATAGTTTTAAACGAAACAACACGCATTAGCGATGTTCCTGTGATGTATCTAAACGATCCTTACTCATCTATCATGTTATTTGACGTTTGGACGGACTCCAGTAACTCTGATGTGAGATACAAAGTTCTCGGACGCAGCAGAAGCTGGAAATAGTTTTGAACGAAACAACACGTATTAGCGTTGTTCCTGTGATGTATCTAAACGATCCTTACTTATCTAACATGTTATTTGACGTTTGGATGGACTCCAATAAGTCTGATGTGAGATACAAAGTTTTTGGACGCAGCAGGAGCTGGAAATAGTTTTAAACGAAACAACACGTATTAGCGTTGTTCCTGTGCTGTATCTAATCGATCCTTACTTATCTATCATGTTATTTGACGTTTCGATGGACTCCAGTAACTCTGATGTGAGATACGACGTTTTCGGACGCAGCAGAATCTGGAAATAGTTTTAAACGAAACAACACGTATTAGCGATGTTCCTGTGATGTACCTAAACGATCCTAACTCATCTATCATGTTATTTGACGTTTGGACGGACTCCAGTAACTCTGATGTGAGATACAAAGTTCTCGTACGCAGCAGAAGCTGGAAATAATTTTGAACGAAACAACACGTATTAGCGTTGTTCCTGTGATGTATCTAAACGATCCTTACTTATCTAACATGTTATTTAACGTTTGGATGGACTCCAGTAAGTCTGATGTGAGATACAAAGTTTTTGGACGCAGCAGAAGCTGGAAATAGTTTTAAACGAAACAACACGTATTAGCGTTGTTCCTGTGATGTATCTAATCGATCCTTACTCATCTATCATGTTATTTGACGATTGGATGGACTCCAGTAACTCTGATGAGAGATACAAAGATTTCGGACGCAGCAGAAGCTGGAAATAGGTTTGAACGAAACAACACCTATTAGCGTTGTTCCTGTGATGTATCTAAACGATCCTTACTTATCTAACATGTTATTTGACGTTTGGATGGACTCCAGTAAGTCTGATGTGAGATACAAAGTTTTGGGACGCAGCAGGAGCTGGAAATAGTTTTAAACGAAACAACACGTATTAGCGTTGTTCCTGTGATGTATCTAATCGATCCTTACTCATCTATCATGTTATTTGACGTTTGGACGGACTCCAGTAACTCTGATGTGAGATTCAAAGTTCTCGGACGCAGTAGAAGCTGGAAATAGTTTTGAACGAAATAACACGTATTAGCGTTGTTCTTGTGATGTATCTAAACGATCCTTACTTATCTAACATGTTATTTGACGTTTGGATGGACTCCAGTAAGTCTGATGTGAGATACAAAGTTTTTGGACGCAGCAGGAGCTGGAAATAGTTTCAAACGAAACAACACGTATTAGCGTTGTTCCTGTGCTGTATCTAATCGATCCTTACTTATATATATCATGTTACTTGGCGTTTCGATGGACTCCAGTAGCTCTGATGTGAGATACGACGTTTATGGACGCAGCAGAAGCTGGAAATAGTTTTAAACGAAACAACACGCATTAGCGTTGTTCCTGTGCTGTATCTAATCGATCCTTACTCATATATCATGTTATTTGGTGTTTCGATGGACTCCAGTAGCTCTGATGTGAGATACGACATTTTCGGACGCAGCAGAAACTGGAAATAGTTTTGAACGAAACAACACGTATTAGCGTTGTTCCTGTGCTGTATCTAATCGATCCTTACTTATCTATCATGTTATTTGACGTTTGGATGAACTCCAGTAACTCTAATGTGAGATACGAAATTTTCGGACGCAGCAGAAGCTGGAAATAGTTTTGAACGAAACAACACGTATTAGCGTCGTTCCTGTGATGTATCTAAACGATCCTTACTTATCTAACATGTTATTTGACGTTTGGATGGACTCCAGTAAGTCTGATGTGAGATACAAAGTTTTTGGACGCAGCAGGAGCTGGAAATAGTTTTAAACGAAACAACACGTATTAGCGTTGTTCCTGTGCTGTATCTAATCGATCCTTACTCATATATCATGTTATTTGGCGTTTCGATGGACTCCAGTAGCTCTGATGTGAGATACGACGTTTTCGGACGCAGCAGAAGCTGGAAATAGTTTTAAACGAAACAACACGCATTAGCGTTGTTCCTGTGATGTATCTAATCGATCCTTACTTATCTATCATGTTATTTGACGTTTGGATGGACTCCAGTAAACCTGACGTGAGATACGATGTTCTCGGACGCAGCATAAGCTGGAAATAGTTTTAAACGAAACAACACGCATTAGCGTTGTTCCTGTGATGTATCTAATCGATCCTTACTCATCTATCATGTTATTTGACGTTTGGATGGACTCCAGTAACTCTCATGAGAGATACAAAGATTTCGGACGCAGCAGAAGCTGGATATAGTTTTGAACGAAACAACACCTATTAGCGTTGTTCCTGTGATGTATCTAAACGATCCTTACTTATCTAACATGTTATTTGACGTTTGGATGGACTCCAGTAAGTCTGATGTGAGATACAAAGTTTTGGGACGCTGCAGGATCTGGAAATAGTTTTAAACGAAACAACACGTATTAGCGTTGTTCCTGTGCTGTATCTAATCGATCCTTACTTATCTATCATGTTATTTGACGTTTCGATGGACTCCAGTAACTCTGATGTGAGATACGAAGTTTTCGGACGCAGCAGAAGCTGGAAATAGTTTTAAACGATACAACACGTATTAGCGTTGTTCCTGTGATGTATCTAATCGGTCCTTACTCATCTATCATGTTATTTGACGTTTGGACGGACTCCAGTAACTCTGATGAGATATTCAAAGTTCTCGGACGCAGTAGAAGCTGGAAATAGTTTTTAACGAAACAACACGTATTAGCGTTGTTCCTGCGATGTATCTAAACGATCCTTACTTATCTAACATGTTATTTGACGTTTGGATGGACTCCAGTAAGTCTGATGTGAGATACAAAGTTTTTGGACGCAGCAGGAGCTGGAAATAGTTTTAAACGAAACAACACGTATTAGCGTTGTTCCTGTGATGTATCTAAACGATCCTTACTCATCTATCATGTTATTTGACGTTTCGATGGACTCCAGTAGCTCTGATGTGAGATACGACGTTTTCGAACGCAGCAGAAGCTGGAAATAGTTTTAAACGAAACAACACGCATTAGCGTTGTTCCTGTGATGTATCTAATCGATCCTTACTTATCTATCATGTTATTTGACGTTTGGATGGACTCCAGTAAACCTGACGTGAGATACGATGTTCTCGGACGCAGCATAAGCTGGAAATAGTTTTAAAATAAACAACACGCATTAGCGTTGTTCCTGTGATGTATCTAATCGATCCTTACTTATCTATCATGTTATTTGACGTTTGGATGGACTCCAGTAACCCTGACGTGAGATACGAAGTTCTCGGACGCAGCAGAAGCTGGAAATAGTTTTAAACGAAACAACACGTATTAGCGTTGTTCCTGTGATGTATCTAATCGATCCTTACTCATTTATCATGTTATTTGACGTTTGGATGGACTCCAGTAACTCTGATGAGAGATACAAAGATTTCGGACGCAGCAGAAGCTGGATATAGTTTTGAACGAAACAACACCTATTAGCGTTGTTCCTGTGATGTATCTAAACGATCCTTACTTATCTAACATGTTATTTGACGTTTGGATGGACTCCAGTAAGTCTGATGTGAGATACAAAGTTTTGGGACGCAGCAGGAGCTGGAAATAGTTTTAAACGAAACAACAGGTATTAGCGTTGTTCCTGTGCTGTATCTAATCGATCCTTACCTATCTATCATGTTATTTGACGTTTCGATGGACTCCAGTAACTTTGATGTGAGATACGAAGTTCTCGGACGCAGCTGAAGCTGGAAATAGTTTCAAACGAAACAACAGGTATTAGCGTTGTTCCTGTGATGTATCTAAACGATACTTACTCATCTATCATGTTATTTGACGTTTGGACGGACTCCAGTAACTCTGATGTGAGATACAAAGTTCTCGGACGCAGCAGAAGCTGGAAATAATTTTGAACGAAACAACACGCATTAGCGTTGTTCCTGTGATGTATCTAAACGATCATTACTTATCTAACATGTTATTTAACGTTTGGATGGACTCCAGTAAGTCTGATGTGAGATACAAAGTTTTTGGACGCAGCAGGAGCTGGAAATAGTTTTAAACGAAACAACACGTATTAGCGTTGTTCCTGTGCTGTATCTAATCGATCCTTACTTATCTATCATGTTATTTGACGTTTCGATGGACTCCAGTAACTCTGATGTGAGATACAAAGTTTTGGGACGCAGCAGGAGCTGGAAATAGTTTTAAACGAAACAACACGTATTAGCGTTGTTCCTGTGATGTATCTAAACGATCCTTACTCATCTATCATGTTAATTGACGTTTGGACGGACTCCAGTAACTCTGATGTGAGATACAAAGTTCTCGGACGCAGCAGAAGCTGGAAATAATTTTGAACGAAACAACACCTATTAGCGTTGTTCCTGTGATGTATCTAAAGGATCCTTACTTATCTAACATGTTATTTGACGTTTGGATGGACTCCAGTAAGTCTGATGTGAGATAAAAAGTTTTGCGACGCAGCAGGAGCTGGAAATAGTTTTAAACGAAACAACACGTATTAGCGTTTTTCCTGTGCTGTATCTAATCGATCCTTACCTATCTATCATGTTATTTGACGTTTCGATGGACTCCAGTAACTTTGATGTGAGATACGAAGTTCTCGGACGCAGCTGAAGCTGGAAATAGTTTCAAACGAAACAACAGGTATTAGCGTTGTTCCTGTGATGTATCTAAACGATACTTACTCATCTATCATGTTATTTGACGTTTGGACGGACTCCAGTAACTCTGATGTGAGATACAAAGTTCTCGGACGCAGCAGAAGCTGGAAATAATTTTGAACGAAACAACACGCATTAGCGTTGTTCCTGTGATGTATCTAAACGATCATTACTTATCTAACATGTTATTTAACGTTTGGATGGACTCCAGTAAGTCTGATGTGAGATACAAAGTTTTTGGACGCAGCAGGAGCTGGAAATAGTTTTAAACGAAACAACACGTATTAGCGTTGTTCCTGTGCTGTATCTAATCGATCCTTACTTATCTATCATGTTATTTGACGTTTCGATGGACTCCAGTAACTCTGATGTGAGATACGACGTTTTCGGACGCAGCAGAAGCTGGAAATAGTTTTAAACGAAACAACACGTATTAGCGTTGTTCCTGTGATGTACCTAAACGATCCTTACTCATCTATCATGTTATTTGACGTTTGGACGGACTCCAGTAACTCTGATGTGAGATACAAAGTTCTCGTACGCAGCAGAAGCTGGAAATAATTTTGAACGAAACAACACGTATTAGCGTTGTTCCTGTGATGTATCTAAACGATCCTTACTTATCTAACATGTTATTTAACGTTTGGATGGACTCCAGTAAGTCTGATGTGAGATACAAAGTTTTTGGACGCAGCAGAAGCTGGAAATAGTTTTAAACGAAACAACACGTATTAGCGTTGTTCCTGTGATGTATCTAATCGATCCTTACTCATCTATCATGTTATTTGACGATTGGATGGACTCCAGTAACTCTGATGAGAGATACAAAGATTTCGGACGCAGCAGAAGCTGGAAATAGGTTTGAACGAAACAACACCTATTAGCGTTGTTCCTGTGATGTATCTAAACGATCCTTACTTATCTAACATGTTATTTGACGTTTGGATGGACTCCAGTAAGTCTGATGTGAGATACAAAGTTTTGGGACGCAGCAGGAGCTGGAAATAGTTTTAAACGAAACAACACGTATTAGCGTTGTTCCTGTGATGTATCTAATCGATCCTTACTCATCTATCATGTTATTTGACGTTTGGACGGACTCCAGTAACTCTGATGTGAGATTCAAAGTTCTCGGACGCAGTAGAAGCTGGAAATAGTTTTGAACGAAATAACACGTATTAGCGTTGTTCTTGTGATGTATCTAAACGATCCTTACTTATCTAACATGTTATTTGACGTTTGGATGGACTCCAGTAAGTCTGATGTGAGATACAAAGTTTTTGGACGCAGCAGGAGCTGGAAATAGTTTCAAACGAAACAACACGTATTAGCGTTGTTCCTGTGCTGTATCTAATCGATCCTTACTCATATATCATGTTACTTGGCGTTTCGATGGACTCCAGTAGCTCTGATGTGAGATACGACGTTTATGGACGCAGCAGAAGCTGGAAATAGTTTTAAACGAAACAACACGCATTAGCGTTGTTCCTGTGCTGTATCTAATCGATCCTTACTCATATATCATGTTATTTGGTGTTTCGATGGACTCCAGTAACTCTGATGAGAGATACAAAGATTTCGGACGCAGCAGAAGCTGGATATAGTTTTGAACGAAACAACACCTATTAGCGTTGTTCCTGTGATGTATCTAAACGATCCTTACTTATCTAACATGTTATTTGACGTTTGGATGGACTCCAGTAAGTCTGATGTGAGATACAAAGTTTTGGGACGCAGCAGGAGCTGGAAATAGTTTTAAACGAAACAACAGGTATTAGCGTTGTTCCTGTGCTGTATCTAATCGATCCTTACCTATCTATCATGTTATTTGACGTTTCGATGGACTCCAGTAACTTTGATGTGAGATACGAAGTTCTCGGACGCAGCTGAAGCTGGAAATAGTTTCAAACGAAACAACAGGTATTAGCGTTGTTCCTGTGATGTATCTAAACGATACTTACTCATCTATCATGTTATTTGACGTTTGGACGGACTCCAGTAACTCTGATGTGAGATACAAAGTTCTCGGACGCAGCAGAAGCTGGAAATAATTTTGAACGAAACAACACGCATTAGCGTTGTTCCTGTGATGTATCTAAACGATCATTACTTATCTAACATGTTATTTAACGTTTGGATGGACTCCAGTAAGTCTGATGTGAGATACAAAGTTTTTGGACGCAGCAGGAGCTGGAAATAGTTTTAAACGAAACAACACGTATTAGCGTTGTTCCTGTGCTGTATCTAATCGATCCTTACTTATCTATCATGTTATTTGACGTTTCGATGGACTCCAGTAACTCTGATGTGAGATACGACGTTTTCTAACGCAGCAGAAGCTGGAAATAGTTTTAAACGAAACAACACGTATTAGCGTTGTTCCTGTGATGTATCTAATCGATCCTTACTTTTCTATCATGTTATTTGACGTTTGGATGGACTCCAGTAACCCTGACGTGAGATACGAAGTTCTCGGACGTAGCAGAAGCTGGAAATAGTTTTAAACGAAACAACACGTATTAGCGTTGTTCCTGTGATGTATCTAATCGATCCTTACTCATCTATCATGTTATTTGACGTTTCGACGGACTCCAGTAACTCTGATGTGAGATACAAAGTTATCGGACGCAGCAGAAGCTGGAAATAGTTTTGAACGAAACAACACGTATTAGCGTTGTTCCTGTGCTGTATCTAATCGATCCTTACTTATCTATCATGTTATTTGACGTTTGGATGAACTCCAGTAACTCTAATGTGAGATACGAAATTTTCGGACGCAGCAGAAGCTGGAAATAGTTTTGAACGAAACAACACGTATTAGCGTCGTTCCTGTGATGTATCTAAACGATCCTTACTTATCTAACATGTTATTTGACGTTTGGATGGACTCCAGTAAGTCTGATGTGAGATACAAAGTTTTTGGACGCAGCAGGAGCTGGAAATAGTTTTAAACGAAGCAACACGTATTAGCGTTGTTCCTGTGATGTATCTAAAGGATCCTTACTTATCTAACATGTTATTTGACGTTTGGATGGACTCCAGTAAGTCTGATGTGAGATAAAAAGTTTTGCGACGCAGCAGGAGCTGGAAATAGTTTTAAACGAAACAACACGTATTAGCGTTTTTCCTGTGCTGTATCTAATCGATCCTTACTTATCTATCATGTTATTTGACGTTTCGATGGACTCCAGTAACTCTGATGTGAGATACGAAGTTTTCGGACGCAGCAGAAGCTGGAAATAGTTTTAAACGATACAACACGTATTAGCGTTGTTCCTGTGATGTATCTAATCGATCCTTACTCATCTATCATGTTAATTGACGTTTGGACGGACTCCAGTAACTCTGATGAGAGATTCAAAGTTCTCGGACGCAGTAGAAGCTGGAAATAGTTTTGAACGAAACAACACGTATTAGCGTTGTTCCTGTGATGTATCTAAACGATCCTTACTTATCTAACATGTTATTTGACGTTTGGATGGACTCCAGTAAGTCTGATGTGAGATACAAAGTTTTGGGACGCAGCAGGAGCTGGAAATAGTTTTAAACGAAACAACACGTATTAGCGTTGTTCCTGTGATGTATCTAATCGATCCTTACTCATCTATCATGTTATTTGACGTTTGGACGGACTCCAGTAACTCTGATGTGAGATTCAAAGTTCTCGGACGCAGTAGAAGCTGGAAATAGTTTTGAACGAAATAACACGTATTAGCGTTGTTCTTGTGATGTATCTAAACGATCCTTACTTATCTAACATGTTATTTGACGTTTGGATGGACTCCAGTAAGTCTGATGTGAGATACAAAGTTTTTGGACGCAGCAGGAGCTGGAAATAGTTTCAAACGAAACAACACGTATTAGCGTTGTTCCTGTGCTGTATCTAATCGATCCTTACTCATATATCATGTTACTTGGCGTTTCGATGGACTCCAGTAGCTCTGATGTGAGATACGACGTTTATGGACGCAGCAGAAGCTGGAAATAGTTTTAAACGAAACAACACGCATTAGCGTTGTTCCTGTGCTGTATCTAATCGATCCTTACTCATATATCATGTTATTTGGTGTTTCGATGGACTCCAGTAACTCTGATGAGAGATACAAAGATTTCGGACGCAGCAGAAGCTGGATATAGTTTTGAACGAAACAACACCTATTAGCGTTGTTCCTGTGATGTATCTAAACGATCCTTACTTATCTAACATGTTATTTGACGTTTGGATGGACTCCAGTAAGTCTGATGTGAGATACAAAGTTTTGGGACGCAGCAGGAGCTGGAAATAGTTTTAAACGAAACAACAGGTATTAGCGTTGTTCCTGTGCTGTATCTAATCGATCCTTACCTATCTATCATGTTATTTGACGTTTCGATGGACTCCAGTAACTTTGATGTGAGATACGAAGTTCTCGGACGCAGCTGAAGCTGGAAATAGTTTCAAACGAAACAACAGGTATTAGCGTTGTTCCTGTGATGTATCTAAACGATACTTACTCATCTATCATGTTATTTGACGTTTGGACGGACTCCAGTAACTCTGATGTGAGATACAAAGTTCTCGGACGCAGCAGAAGCTGGAAATAATTTTGAACGAAACAACACGCATTAGCGTTGTTCCTGTGATGTATCTAAACGATCATTACTTATCTAACATGTTATTTAACGTTTGGATGGACTCCAGTAAGTCTGATGTGAGATACAAAGTTTTTGGACGCAGCAGGAGCTGGAAATAGTTTTAAACGAAACAACACGTATTAGCGTTGTTCCTGTGCTGTATCTAATCGATCCTTACTTATCTATCATGTTATTTGACGTTTCGATGGACTCCAGTAACTCTGATGTGAGATACGACGTTTTCTAACGCAGCAGAAGCTGGAAATAGTTTTAAACGAAACAACACGTATTAGCGTTGTTCCTGTGATGTATCTAATCGATCCTTACTTTTCTATCATGTTATTTGACGTTTGGATGGACTCCAGTAACCCTGACGTGAGATACGAAGTTCTCGGACGTAGCAGAAGCTGGAAATAGTTTTAAACGAAACAACACGTATTAGCGTTGTTCCTGTGATGTATCTAATCGATCCTTACTCATCTATCATGTTATTTGACGTTTCGACGGACTCCAGTAACTCTGATGTGAGATACAAAGTTATCGGACGCAGCAGAAGCTGGAAATAGTTTTGAACGAAACAACACGTATTAGCGTTGTTCCTGTGCTGTATCAAATCGATCCTTACTTATCTATCATGTTATTTGACGTTTGGATGAACTCCAGTAACTCTAATGTGAGATACGAAATTTTCGGACGCAGCAGAAGCTGGAAATAGTTTTGAACGAAACAACACGTATTAGCGTCGTTCCTGTGATGTATCTAAACGATCCTTACTTATCTAACATGTTATTTGACGTTTGGATGGACTCCAGTAAGTCTGATGTGAGATACAAAGTTTTTGGACGCAGCAGGAGCTGGAAATAGTTTTAAACGAAGCAACACGTATTAGCGTTGTTCCTGTGATGTATCTAAAGGATCCTTACTTATCTAACATGTTATTTGACGTTTGGATGGACTCCAGTAAGTCTGATGTGAGATAAAAAGTTTTGCGACGCAGCAGGAGCTGGAAATAGTTTTAAACGAAACAACACGTATTAGCGTTTTTCCTGTGCTGTATCTAATCGATCCTTACTTATCTATCATGTTATTTGACGTTTCGATGGACTCCAGTAACTCTGATGTGAGATACGAAGTTTTCGGACG
The DNA here is from genome assembly GCA_036172665.1 of Prosopocoilus inquinatus. Classification (NCBI taxonomy): domain Eukaryota; kingdom Metazoa; phylum Arthropoda; class Insecta; order Coleoptera; family Lucanidae; genus Prosopocoilus; species Prosopocoilus inquinatus. The sequence goes on along the minus strand of CM069871.1, from coordinate 43,843,378 downwards.
CAGCAGAAGCTGGAAATAGTTTTAAACGATACAACACGTATTAGCGTTGTTCCTGTGATGTATCTAATCGATCCTTACTCATCTATCATGTTAATTGACGTTTGGACGGACTCCAGTAACTCTGATGAGAGATTCAAAGTTCTCGGACGCAGTAGAAGCTGGAAATAGTTTTGAACGAAACAACACGTATTAGCGTTGTTCCTGTGATGTATCTAAACGATCCTTACTTATCTAACATGTTATTTGACGTTTGGATGGACTCCAGTAAGTCTGATGTGAGATACAAAGTTTTTGGACGCAGCAGGAGCTGGAAATAGTTTTAAACGAAACAACACGTATTAGCGTTGTTCCTGTGATGTATCTAAACGATCCTTACTCATCTATCATGTTATTTGACGTTTGGACAGACTCCAGTAACTCTGATGTGAGATACAAAGTTCTCGGACGCAGCAGGAGCTGGAAATAGTTTTAAACGAAACAACACGCATTAGCGTTGTTCCTGTGATGTATCTAATCGATCCTTACTCATTTATCATGTTATTTGGCGTTTCGATGGACTCCAGTAACTTTGATGTGAGATACGAAGTTCTCGGACGCAGCTGAAGCTGGAAATAGTTTCAAACGAAACAACAGGTATTAGCGTTGTTCCTGTGCTGTATCTAATCGATCCTTACTTATCTATCATGTTATTTGACGTTTCGATGGACTCCAGTAACTCTGATGTGAGCTACGAAGTTTTCGGACGCAGCAGAAGCTGGAAATAGTTTTAAACGAAACAACACGCATTAGCGATGTTCCTGTGATGTATCTAAACGATCCTTACTCATCTATCATGTTATTTGACGTTTGGACGGACTCCAGTAACTCTGATGTGAGATACAAAGTTCTCGGACGCAGCAGAAGCTGGAAATAGTTTTGAACGAAACAACACGTATTAGCGTTGTTCCTGTGATGTATCTAAACGATCCTTACTTATCTAACATGTTATTTGACGTTTGGATGGACTCCAGTAAGTCTGATGTGAGATACAAAGTTTTTGGACGCAGCAGGAGCTGGAAATAGTTTTAAACGAAACAACACGTATTAGCGTTGTTCCTGTGATGTATCTAATCGATCCTTACTCATCTATCATGTTATTTGACGTTTGGATGGACTCCAGTATCTCTGATGAGAGATACAAAGATTTCGGACGCAGCAGAAGCTGGATATAGTTTTGAACGAAACAACACCTATTAGCGTTGTTCCTGTGATGTATCTAAAGGATAGGATTATCTAACATGTTATTTGACGTTTGGATGGCCTCCAGTAAGTCTGATGTGAGATACAAAGTTTTGGGACGCAGCAGGAGCTGGAAATAGTTTTGAACGAAACAACACGTATTAGCGTCGTTCCTGTGATGTATCTAAACGATCCTTACTTATCTAACATGTTATTTGACGTTTGGATGGACTCCAGTAAGTCTGATGTGAGATACAAAGTTCTCGTACGCAGCAGAAGCTGGAAATAATTTTGAACGAAACAACACGTATTAGCGTTGTTCCTGTGCTGTATCTAATCGATCCTTACTCATATATCATGTTATTTGGCGTTTCGATGGACTCCAGTAGCTCTGATGTGAGATACGACGTTTTCGGACGCAGCAGAAGCTGGAAAGAGTTTTAAACGAAACAACACGCATTAGCGTTGTTCCTGTGATGTATCTAATCGATCCTTAGTTATCTATCATGTTATTTGACGTTTGGATGGACTCCAGTAAACCTGACGTGAGATACGATGTTCTCGGACGCAGCATAAGCTGGAAATAGTTTTAAACGAAACAACACGCATTAGCGTTGTTCCTGTGATGTATCTAATCGATCCTTACTTATCTATCATGTTATTTGACGTTTGGATGGACTCCAGTAACCCTGACGTGAGATACGAAGTTCTCGGACGCAGCAGAAGCTGGAAATAGTTTTAAACGAAACAACACGTATTAGCGTTGTTCCTGTGATGTATCTAATCGATCCTTACTCATCTATCATGTTATTTGACGTTTGGACGGACTCCAGTAACTCTGATGATAGATTCAAAGTTCTCGGACGCAGTAGAAGCTGGAAATAGTTTTAAACGAAACAACACGTATTAGCGTTGTTCCTGTGCTGTATCTAATCGATCCTTACTCATATATCATGTTACTTGGCGTTTCGATGGACTCCAGTAGCTCTGATGTGAGATACGACGTTTTCGGACGCAGCAGAAGCTGGAAATAGTTTTAAACGAAACAACACGTATTAGCGTTGTTCCTGTGATGTATCTAATCGATCCTTACTCATCTATCATGTTATTTGACGTTTGGACGGACTCCAGTAACTCTGATGAAAGATTCAAAGTTCTCGGACGCAGCTGAAGCTGGAAATAGTTTTAAATGAAACAACACGTTTTAGCGTTGTTCCTGTGATGTATCTAATCGACCCTTACTCATCTATCATGTTATTTGGCGTTTCTTTGGACTCCAGTAGCTCTGATGTGAGATACGACGTTTTCGGACGCAGCAGGAGCTGGAAATAGTTTTAAACGAAACAACACGTATTAGCGTTGTTCCTGTGATGTATCTAATCGATCCTTACTCATCTATCATGTTATTTGACGTTTGGACGGACTCCAGTAACTCTGATGAGAGATTCAAAGTTCTCGGACGCAGTAGAAGCTGGAAATAGTTTCAAACGAAACAACACGTATTAGCGTTGTTCCTGTGCTGTATCTAATCGATCCTTACTCATCTATCATGTTATTTGGCGTTTCGATGGACTCCAGTAGCTCTGATGTGAGATACGACGTTTTCGGACGCAGCAGAAGCTGGAAATAGTTTTAAACGAAACAACACGCATTAGCGTTGTTCCTGTGATGTATCTAATCGATCCTTACTCATCTATCATGTTATTTGGCGTTTCGATGGACTCCAGTAACTTTGATGTGAGATACAAAGTTTTTGGACGCAGCAGGAGCTGGAAATAGTTTTAAACGAAACAACACGTATTAGCGTTGTTCCTGTGATGTATCTAAACGATCCTTACTCATCTATCATGTTATTTGACGTTTGGATGGACTCCAGTAAGTCTGATGTGAGATACAAAGTTTTTGGACACAGCAGGAGCTGGAAATAGTTTTAAACGAAACAACAAGTATTTGGACGCAGCAGGAGCTGGAAATAGTTTTAAACGAAACAACACGTATTAGCGTTGTTCCTGTGTTGTATCTAAACGATCCTTACTCATCTATCATGTTATTTGACGTTTGGACGGACTCCAGTAACTCTGATGTGAGATACAAAGTTCTCGGACGCAGCAGGAGCTGGAAATAGTTTTAAACAAAACAACACGTATTAGCGTTGTTCCTGTGCTATATCTAATCGATCCTTACTCATATATCATGTTACTTGGCGTTTCGATGGACTCCAGTAGCTCTTATGTGAGATACGACGTTTTCGGACGCTGGAAATAGTTTTAAACGAAACAACACGTATTAGCGTTGTTCCTGTGATGTATCTAATCGATCCTTACTCATCTATCATGTTATTTGACGTTTGGACGGACTCCAGTAACTCTGATGAGAGATTCAAAGTTCTCGGACGCAGTAGAAGCTGGAAATAGTTTCAAACGAAACAACACGTATTAGCGTTGTTCCTGTGCTGTATCTAATCGATCCTTACTCATACATCATGTTACTTGGCGTTTCGATGGACTCCAGTAGCTCTGATGTGAGATACGACGTTTTCGGACGCAGCAGAAGCTGGAAATAGTTTTAAACGAAACAACACGCATTAGCGTTGTTCCTGTGATGTATCTAATCGATCCTTACTCATCTATCATGTTATTTGGCGTTTCGATGGACTCCAGTAACTTTGATGTGAGATACAAAGTTTTTGGACGCAGCAGGAGCTGGAAATAGTTTTAAACGAAACAACACATATTAGCGTTGTTCCTGTGATGTATCTAAACGATCCTTACTCATCTATCATGTTATTTGACGTTTGGACGGACTCCAGTAACTCTGATGTGAGATACAAAGTTCTCGGACGCAGCAGGAGCTGGAAATAGTTTTAAACGAAACAACACGTATTAGCGTTGTTCCTGTGCTCTATCTAATCGATCCTTACTCATATATCATGTTACTTGGCGTTTCGATGGACTCCAGTAGCTTTTATGTGAGATAAGACGTTTTCGGACGCAGCAGAAGTTGGAAATAGTTTTAAACGAAACAACACGTATTAGCGTTGTTCCTGTGATGTATCTAAACGATCCTTACTCATCTATCATGTTATTTGACGTTTGGATGGACTCCAGTAAGTCTGATGTGAGATACAAAGTTTTTGGACACAGCAGGAGCTGGAAATAGTTTTGAACGAAACAACAAGTATTTGGACGCAGCAGGAGCTGGAAATAGTTTTAAACGAAACAACACGTATTAGCGTTGTTCCTGTGATGTATCTATTCGATCCTTACTCATCTATCATGTTATTTGGCGTTTCGATGGACTCCAGTAACTTTGATGTGAGATACGAAGTTCTCGGACGCAGCTGAAGCTGGAAATAGTTTTAAATGAAACAACACGTATTAGCGTTGTTCCTGTGATGTATCTAATCGATCTTTACTCATCTATCATGTTATTTGGCGTTTCGATGGACTCCAGTAGCTCTGATGTGAGATACGACGTTTTCGGACGCAGCAGAAGCTGGAAATAGTTTTAAACGAAACAACACGCATTAGCGTTGTTCCTGTGATGTATCTAATCGATCCTTACTCATCTATCATGTTATTTGGCGTTTCGATGGACTCCAGTAACTTTGATGTGAGATACGAAGTTCTCGGACGCAGCTGAAGCTGGAAATAGTTTTAAACGAAACAACACGTATTATCGTTGTTCCTGTGATGTATCTAATCGATCTTTACTCATCTATCATGTTATTTGGCGTTTCGATGGACTCCAGTAGCTCTGATGTGAGATACGACGTTTTCGGACGCAGCAGAAGCTGGAAATAGTTTTAAACGAAACAACACGCATTAGCGTTGTTCCTGTGATGTATCTAAACGATCCTTACTCATCTATCATGTTATTTGACGTTTGGACGGACTCCAGTAACTCTGATGTGAGATACAAAGTTCTCGGACACAGCAGAAGCTGGAAATAATTTTGAACGAAACAACACGTATTAGCGTTGTTCCTGTGCTGTATCTAATCGATCCTTACTTATCTATCATGTTATTTGACGTTTCGATGGACTCCAGTAACTCTGATGTGAGATACGAAGTTTTCGGACGCAGCAGAAGCTGGAAATAGTTTTAAACGAAACAACACCCATTAGCGATGTTCCTGTGATGTATCTAAACGATCCTTACTCATCTATCATGTTATTTGACGTTTGGACGGACTCCAGTAACTCTGATGTGAGATACAAAGTTCTCGGACGCAGCAGAAGCTGGAAATAATTTTGAACGAAACAACACGTATTAGCGTTGTTCCTGTGATGTATCTAAACGAACCTTACTTATCTAACATGTTATTTAACGTTTGGATGGACTCCAGTAAGTCTGATGTGAGATACAAAGTTTTTGGACGCAGCAGGAGCTGGAAATAGTTTTAAACGAAACAACACGTATTAGCGTTGTTCCTGTGCTGTATCTAATCGATCCTTACTTATCTATCATGTTATTTAACGTTTGGATGGACTCCAGTAACCCTGACTTGAGATACAAAGTTCTCGGACGCAGCAGAAGCTGGAAATAATTTTGAACGAAACAACACCTATTAGCGTTGTTCCTGTGATGTATCTAAACGATCCTTACTTATCTAACATGTTATTTGACGTTTGGATGGACTCCAGTAAGTCTGATGTGAGATACAAAGTTTTGGGACGCAGCAGGAGCTGGAAATAGTTTTAAACGAAACAACACGTATTAGCGTTGTTCCTGTGATGTATCTAATCGATCCTTACTCATCTATCATATTATTTGACGTTTGGATGGACTCCAGTAACTCTGATGAGAGATACAAAGATTTCGGACGCAGCAGAAACTGGAAATAGTTTTGAACGAAACAACACGCATTAGCGTTGTTCCTGTGTAGTATCTAATCGATCCTTACTCATCTACCATGTTATTTGGCTTTTCGATGGACTCCAGTAACTCTGATGTGAGATACGAAGTTTTCGGACGCATCAGAAGCTGGAAATAGTTTTAAACGAAACAACACGCATTAGCGATGTTCCTGTGATGTATCTAAACGATCCTTACTCATCTATCATGTTAATTGACGTTTGGACGGACTCCAGTAACTCTGATGAGAGATACAAAGTTCTCGGACGCAGTAGAAGCTGGAAATAGTTTTGACCGAAACAACACGCATTAGCGTTGTTCCTGTGATGTATCTAATCGATCCTTACTCATCTATAATGTTATTTGACGTTTGGATGTACTCTAGGAACTCTGATGTGAGATAAAAAGATATCGGACGCAGCAGAAGCTGGAAATAGTTTTGAACGAAACAACACCTATTAGCGTTGTTCCTGTGATGTATCTAAACGATCCTTACTTATCTAACATGTTATTTGACGTTTGGATGGACTCCAGTAAGTCTGATGTGAGATACAAAGTTTTGGGACGCAGCAGGAGCTGGAAATAGTTTTAAACGAAACAACACGTATTAGCGTTGTTCCTGTGATGTATCTAATCGATCCTTACTCATCTATCATGTTATTTGACGTTTGGACGGACTCCAGTAACTCTGATGAGAGATTCAAATTTCTCGGACGCAGTAGAAGCTGGAAATAGTTTTGAACGAAACAACACGTATTAGCGTTGTTCCTGTGATGTATCTAAACGATCCTTACTTATCTAACATGTTATTTAACGTTTGGATGGACTCCAGTAAGTCTGATGTGAGATACAAAGTTTTTGGACGCAGCAGGAGCTGGAAATAGTTTTAAACGAAACAACACATATTAGCGTTGTTCCTGTGCTGTATCTAATCGATCCTTACTTATCTATCATGTTATTTGACGTTTGGACGGACTCCAGTAACTCTGATGAGAGATTCAAATTTCTCGGACGCAGTAGAAGCTGGAAATAGTTTTGAACGAAACAACACGTATTAGCGTTGTTCCTGTGATGTATCTAAACGATCCTTACTTATCTAACATGTTATTTAACGTTTGGATGGACTCCAGTAAGTCTGATGTGAGATACAAAGTTTTTGGACGCAGCAGGAGCTGGAAATAGTTTTAAACGAAACAACACGCATTAGCGTTGTTCCTGTGATGTATCTAATCGATCCTTACTCATCTATCATGTTATTTGACGTTTGGACGGACTCCAGTAACTCTGATGAGAGATTCAAAGTTCTCGGACGCAGTAGAAGCTGGAAATAGTTTTAAACGAAACAACACGTATTAGCGTTGTTCCTGTGCTGTATCTAATCGATCCTTACTCATATATCATGTTACTTGGCGTTTCGATGGACTCCAGTAGCTCTGATGTGAGATACGACGTTTTCGGACGCAGCAGAAGCTGGAAATAGTTTTAAACGAAACAACACGTATTAGCGTTGTTCCTGTGATGTATCTAATCGATCCTTACTTATCTATCATGTTATTTGACGTTTCGATGCACTCCAGTAACTCTGATGTGAGATACGACGTTTTCGGACGCAGCAGAAGCTGGAAATAGTTTTAAACGAAACAACACGTATTAGCGTTGTTCCTGTGATGTATCTAATCGATCCTTACTTATCTATCATGTTATTTGACGTTTCGATGCACTCCAGTAACTCTGATGTGAGATACGACGTTTTCGGACGCAGCAGAAGCTGGAAATAGTTTTAAACGAAACAACACGTATTAGCGTTGTTCCTGTGATGTATCTAATCGATCCTTACTCATCTATCATGTTATTTGACGTTTGGATGGGCTCCAGTAACTCTGATGAGAGATACAAAGTTTTGGGACGCAGCAGGAGCTGGAAATAGTTTTAAACGAAACAACACGTATTAGCGTTGTTCCTGTGATGTATCTAATCGATCCTTACTCATCTATCATATTATTTGACGTTTGGATGGACTCCAGTAACTCTGATGAGAGATACAAAGATTTCGGACGCAGCAGAAACTGGAAATAGTTTTGAACGAAACAACACGCATTAGCGTTGTTCCTGTGTAGTATCTAATCGATCCTTACTCATCTATCATGTTATTTGGCTTTTCGATGGACTCCAGTAACTCTGATGTGAGATACGAAGTTTTCGGACGCATCAGAAGCTGGAAATAGTTTTAAACGAAACAACACGCATTAGCGATGTTCCTGTGATGTATCTAAACGATCCTTACTCATCTATCATGTTAATTGACGTTTGGACGGACTCCAGTAACTCTGATGAGAGATACAAAGATTTCGGACGCAGCAGAAGCTGGATATAGTTTTGAACGAAACAACACCTATTAGCGTTGTTCCTGTGATGTATCTAAACGATCCTTACTTATCTAACATGTTATTTGACGTTTGGATGGACTCCAGTAAGTCTGATGTGAGATACAAAGTTTTGGGACGCTGCAGGATCTGGAAATAGTTTTAAACGAAACAACACGTATTAGCGTTGTTCCTGTGCTGTATCTAATCGATCCTTACTTATCTATCATGTTATTTGACGTTTCGATGGACTCCAGTAACTCTGATGTGAGATACGAAGTTTTCGGACGCAGCAGAAGCTGGAAATAGTTTTAAACGATACAACACGTATTAGCGTTGTTCCTGTGATGTATCTAATCGGTCCTTACTCATCTATCATGTTATTTGACGTTTGGACGGACTCCAGTAACTCTGATGAGATATTCAAAGTTCTCGGACGCAGTAGAAGCTGGAAATAGTTTTTAACGAAACAACACGTATTAGCGTTGTTCCTGCGATGTATCTAAACGATCCTTACTTATCTAACATGTTATTTGACGTTTGGATGGACTCCAGTAAGTCTGATGTGAGATACAAAGTTTTTGGACGCAGCAGGAGCTGGAAATAGTTTTAAACGAAACAACACGTATTAGCGTTGTTCCTGTGATGTATCTAAACGATCCTTACTCATCTATCATGTTATTTGACGTTTCGATGGACTCCAGTAGCTCTGATGTGAGATACGACGTTTTCGAACGCAGCAGAAGCTGGAAATAGTTTTAAACGAAACAACACGCATTAGCGTTGTTCCTGTGATGTATCTAATCGATCCTTACTTATCTATCATGTTATTTGACGTTTGGATGGACTCCAGTAAACCTGACGTGAGATACGATGTTCTCGGACGCAGCATAAGCTGGAAATAGTTTTAAAATAAACAACACGCATTAGCGTTGTTCCTGTGATGTATCTAATCGATCCTTACTTATCTATCATGTTATTTGACGTTTGGATGGACTCCAGTAACCCTGACGTGAGATACGAAGTTCTCGGACGCAGCAGAAGCTGGAAATAGTTTTAAACGAAACAACACGTATTAGCGTTGTTCCTGTGATGTATCTAATCGATCCTTACTCATTTATCATGTTATTTGACGTTTGGATGGACTCCAGTAACTCTGATGAGAGATACAAAGATTTCGGACGCAGCAGAAGCTGGATATAGTTTTGAACGAAACAACACCTATTAGCGTTGTTCCTGTGATGTATCTAAACGATCCTTACTTATCTAACATGTTATTTGACGTTTGGATGGACTCCAGTAAGTCTGATGTGAGATACAAAGTTTTGGGACGCAGCAGGAGCTGGAAATAGTTTTAAACGAAACAACAGGTATTAGCGTTGTTCCTGTGCTGTATCTAATCGATCCTTACCTATCTATCATGTTATTTGACGTTTCGATGGACTCCAGTAACTTTGATGTGAGATACGAAGTTCTCGGACGCAGCTGAAGCTGGAAATAGTTTCAAACGAAACAACAGGTATTAGCGTTGTTCCTGTGATGTATCTAAACGATACTTACTCATCTATCATGTTATTTGACGTTTGGACGGACTCCAGTAACTCTGATGTGAGATACAAAGTTCTCGGACGCAGCAGAAGCTGGAAATAATTTTGAACGAAACAACACGCATTAGCGTTGTTCCTGTGATGTATCTAAACGATCATTACTTATCTAACATGTTATTTAACGTTTGGATGGACTCCAGTAAGTCTGATGTGAGATACAAAGTTTTTGGACGCAGCAGGAGCTGGAAATAGTTTTAAACGAAACAACACGTATTAGCGTTGTTCCTGTGCTGTATCTAATCGATCCTTACTTATCTATCATGTTATTTGACGTTTCGATGGACTCCAGTAACTCTGATGTGAGATACGACGTTTTCGGACGCAGCAGAAGCTGGAAATAGTTTTAAACGAAACAACACGTATTAGCGTTGTTCCTGTGATGTACCTAAACGATCCTTACTCATCTATCATGTTATTTGACGTTTGGACGGACTCCAGTAACTCTGATGTGAGATACAAAGTTCTCGTACGCAGCAGAAGCTGGAAATAATTTTGAACGAAACAACACGTATTAGCGTTGTTCCTGTGATGTATCTAAACGATCCTTACTTATCTAACATGTTATTTAACGTTTGGATGGACTCCAGTAAGTCTGATGTGAGATACAAAGTTTTTGGACGCAGCAGAAGCTGGAAATAGTTTTAAACGAAACAACACGTATTAGCGTTGTTCCTGTGATGTATCTAATCGATCCTTACTCATCTATCATGTTATTTGACGATTGGATGGACTCCAGTAACTCTGATGAGAGATACAAAGATTTCGGACGCAGCAGAAGCTGGAAATAGGTTTGAACGAAACAACACCTATTAGCGTTGTTCCTGTGATGTATCTAAACGATCCTTACTTATCTAACATGTTATTTGACGTTTGGATGGACTCCAGTAAGTCTGATGTTAGATACAAAGTTTTGGGACGCAGCAGGAGCTGGAAATAGTTTTAAACGAAACAACACGTATTAGCGTTGTTCCTGTGATGTATCTAAACGATCCTTACTCATCTATCATGTTAATTGACGTTTGGACGGACTCCAGTAACTCTGATGTGAGATACAAAGTTCTCGGACGCAGCAGAAGCTGGAAATAATTTTGAACGAAACAACACCTATTAGCGTTGTTCCTGTGATGTATCTAAAGGATCCTTACTTATCTAACATGTTATTTGACGTTTGGATGGACTCCAGTAAGTCTGATGTGAGATAAAAAGTTTTGCGACGCAGCAGGAGCTGGAAATAGTTTTAAACGAAACAACACGTATTAGCGTTTTTCCTGTGCTGTATCTAATCGATCCTTACCTATCTATCATGTTATTTGACGTTTCGATGGACTCCAGTAACTTTGATGTGAGATACGAAGTTCTCGGACGCAGCTGAAGCTGGAAATAGTTTCAAACGAAACAACAGGTATTAGCGTTGTTCCTGTGATGTATCTAAACGATACTTACTCATCTATCATGTTATTTGACGTTTGGACGGACTCCAGTAACTCTGATGTGAGATACAAAGTTCTCGGACGCAGCAGAAGCTGGAAATAATTTTGAACGAAACAACACGCATTAGCGTTGTTCCTGTGATGTATCTAAACGATCATTACTTATCTAACATGTTATTTAACGTTTGGATGGACTCCAGTAAGTCTGATGTGAGATACAAAGTTTTTGGACGCAGCAGGAGCTGGAAATAGTTTTAAACGAAACAACACGTATTAGCGTTGTTCCTGTGCTGTATCTAATCGATCCTTACTTATCTATCATGTTATTTGACGTTTCGATGGACTCCAGTAACTCTGATGTGAGATACGACGTTTTCGGACGCAGCAGAAGCTGGAAATAGTTTTAAACGAAACAACACGTATTAGCGTTGTTCCTGTAATGTACCTAAACGATCCTTACTCATCTATCATGTTATTTGACGTTTGGACGGACTCCAGTAACTCTGATGTGAGATACAAAGTTCTCGTACGCAGCAGAAGCTGGAAATAATTTTGAACGAAACAACACGTATTAGCGTTGTTCCTGTGATGTATCTAAACGATCCTTACTTATCTAACATGTTATTTAACGTTTGGATGGACTCCAGTAAGTCTGATGTGAGATACAAAGTTTTTGGACGCAGCAGAAGCTGGAAATAGTTTTAAACGAAACAACACGTATTAGCGTTGTTCCTGTGATGTATCTAATCGATCCTTACTCATCTATCATGTTATTTGACGATTGGATGGACTCCAGTAACTCTGATGAGAGATACAAAGATTTCGGACGCAGCAGAAGCTGGAAATAGGTTTGAACGAAACAACACCTATTAGCGTTGTTCCTGTGATGTATCTAAACGATCCTTACTTATCTAACATGTTATTTGACGTTTGGATGGACTCCAGTAAGTCTGATGTGAGATACAAAGTTTTGGGACGCAGCAGGAGCTGGAAATAGTTTTAAACGAAACAACACGTATTAGCGTTGTTCCTGTGATGTATCTAATCGATCCTTACTCATCTATCATGTTATTTGACGTTTGGACGGACTCCAGTAACTCTGATGTGAGATTCAAAGTTCTCGGACGCAGTAGAAGCTGGAAATAGTTTTGAACGAAATAACACGTATTAGCGTTGTTCTTGTGATGTATCTAAACGATCCTTACTTATCTAACATGTTATTTGACGTTTGGATGGACTCCAGTAAGTCTGATGTGAGATACAAAGTTTTTGGACGCAGCAGGAGCTGGAAATAGTTTCAAACGAAACAACACGTATTAGCGTTGTTCCTGTGCTGTATCTAATCGATCCTTACTCATATATCATGTTACTTGGCGTTTCGATGGACTCCAGTAGCTCTGATGTGAGATACGACGTTTATGGACGCAGCAGAAGCTGGAAATAGTTTTAAACGAAACAACACGCATTAGCGTTGTTCCTGTGCTGTATCTAATCGATCCTTACTCATATATCATGTTATTTGGTGTTTCGATGGACTCCAGTAACTCTGATGAGAGATACAAAGATTTCGGACGCAGCAGAAGCTGGATATAGTTTTGAACGAAACAACACCTATTAGCGTTGTTCCTGTGATGTATCTAAACGATCCTTACTTATCTAACATGTTATTTGACGTTTGGATGGACTCCAGTAAGTCTGATGTGAGATACAAAGTTTTGGGACGCAGCAGGAGCTGGAAATAGTTTTAAACGAAACAACAGGTATTAGCGTTGTTCCTGTGCTGTATCTAATCGATCCTTACCTATCTATCATGTTATTTGACGTTTCGATGGACTCCAGTAACTTTGATGTGAGATACGAAGTTCTCGGACGCAGCTGAAGCTGGAAATAGTTTCAAACGAAACAACAGGTATTAGCGTTGTTCCTGTGATGTATCTAAACGATACTTACTCATCTATCATGTTATTTGACGTTTGGACGGACTCCAGTAACTCTGATGTGAGATACAAAGTTCTCGGACGCAGCAGAAGCTGGAAATAATTTTGAACGAAACAACACGCATTAGCGTTGTTCCTGTGATGTATCTAAACGATCATTACTTATCTAACATGTTATTTAACGTTTGGATGGACTCCAGTAAGTCTGATGTGAGATACAAAGTTTTTGGACGCAGCAGGAGCTGGAAATAGTTTTAAACGAAACAACACGTATTAGCGTTGTTCCTGTGCTGTATCTAATCGATCCTTACTTATCTATCATGTTATTTGACGTTTCGATGGACTCCAGTAACTCTGATGTGAGATACGACGTTTTCTAACGCAGCAGAAGCTGGAAATAGTTTTAAACGAAACAACACGTATTAGCGTTGTTCCTGTGATGTATCTAATCGATCCTTACTTTTCTATCATGTTATTTGACGTTTGGATGGACTCCAGTAACCCTGACGTGAGATACGAAGTTCTCGGACGTAGCAGAAGCTGGAAATAGTTTTAAACGAAACAACACGTATTAGCGTTGTTCCTGTGATGTATCTAATCGATCCTTACTCATCTATCATGTTATTTGACGTTTCGACGGACTCCAGTAACTCTGATGTGAGATACAAAGTTATCGGACGCAGCAGAAGCTGGAAATAGTTTTGAACGAAACAACACGTATTAGCGTTGTTCCTGTGCTGTATCTAATCGATCCTTACTTATCTATCATGTTATTTGACGTTTGGATGAACTCCAGTAACTCTAATGTGAGATACGAAATTTTCGGACGCAGCAGAAGCTGGAAATAGTTTTGAACGAAACAACACGTATTAGCGTCGTTCCTGTGATGTATCTAAACGATCCTTACTTATCTAACATGTTATTTGACGTTTGGATGGACTCCAGTAAGTCTGATGTGAGATACAAAGTTTTTGGACGCAGCAGGAGCTGGAAATAGTTTTAAACGAAGCAACACGTATTAGCGTTGTTCCTGTGATGTATCTAAAGGATCCTTACTTATCTAACATGTTATTTGACGTTTGGATGGACTCCAGTAAGTCTGATGTGAGATAAAAAGTTTTGCGACGCAGCAGGAGCTGGAAATAGTTTTAAACGAAACAACACGTATTAGCGTTTTTCCTGTGCTGTATCTAATCGATCCTTACTTATCTATCATGTTATTTGACGTTTCGATGGACTCCAGTAACTCTGATGTGAGATACGAAGTTTTCGGACGCAGCAGAAGCTGGAAATAGTTTTAAACGATACAACACGTATTAGCGTTGTTCCTGTGATGTATCTAATCGATCCTTACTCATCTATCATGTTAATTGACGTTTGGACGGACTCCAGTAACTCTGATGAGAGATTCAAAGTTCTCGGACGCAGTAGAAGCTGGAAATAGTTTTGAACGAAACAACACGTATTAGCGTTGTTCCTGTGATGTATCTAAACGATCCTTACTTATCTAACATGTTATTTGACGTTTGGATGGCCTCCAGTAAGTCTGATGTGAGATACAAAGTTTTGGGACGCAGCAGGAGCTGGAAATAGTTTTAAACGAAACAACACGTATTAGCGTTGTTCCTGTGATGTATCTAATCGATCCTTACTCATCTATCATGTTATTTGACGTTTGGACGGACTCCAGTAACTCTGATGTGAGATTCAAAGTTCTCGGACGCAGTAGAAGCTGGAAATAGTTTTGAACGAAATAACACGTATTAGCGTTGTTCTTGTGATGTATCTAAACGATCCTTACTTATCTAACATGTTATTTGACGTTTGGATGGACTCCAGTAAGTCTGATGTGAGATACAAAGTTTTTGGACGCAGCAGGAGCTGGAAATAGTTTCAAACGAAACAACACGTATTAGCGTTGTTCCTGTGCTGTATCTAATCGATCCTTACTCATATATCATGTTACTTGGCGTTTCGATGGACTCCAGTAGCTCTGATGTGAGATACGACGTTTATGGACGCAGCAGAAGCTGGAAATAGTTTTAAACGAAACAACACGCATTAGCGTTGTTCCTGTGCTGTATCTAATCGATCCTTACTCATATATCATGTTATTTGGTGTTTCGATGGACTCCAGTAACTCTGATGAGAGATACAAAGATTTCGGACGCAGCAGAAGCTGGATATAGTTTTGAACGAAACAACACCTATTAGCGTTGTTCCTGTGATGTATCTAAACGATCCTTACTTATCTAACATGTTATTTGACGTTTGGATGGACTCCAGTAAGTCTGATGTGAGATACAAAGTTTTGGGACGCAGCAGGAGCTGGAAATAGTTTTAAACGAAACAACAGGTATTAGCGTTGTTCCTGTGCTGTATCTAATCGATCCTTACCTATCTATCATGTTATTTGACGTTTCGATGGACTCCAGTAACTTTGATGTGAGATACGAAGTTCTCGGACGCAGCTGAAGCTGGAAATAGTTTCAAACGAAACAACAGGTATTAGCGTTGTTCCTGTGATGTATCTAAACGATACTTACTCATCTATCATGTTATTTGACGTTTGGACGGACTCCAGTAACTCTGATGTGAGATACAAAGTTCTCGGACGCAGCAGAAGCTGGAAATAATTTTGAACGAAACAACACGCATTAGCGTTGTTCCTGTGATGTATCTAAACGATCATTACTTATCTAACATGTTATTTAACGTTTGGATGGACTCCAGTAAGTCTGATGTGAGATACAAAGTTTTTGGACGCAGCAGGAGCTGGAAATAGTTTTAAACGAAACAACACGTATTAGCGTTGTTCCTGTGCTGTATCTAATCGATCCTTACTTATCTATCATGTTATTTGACGTTTCGATGGACTCCAGTAACTCTGATGTGAGATACGACGTTTTCTAACGCAGCAGAAGCTGGAAATAGTTTTAAGCGAAACAACACGTATTAGCGTTGTTCCTGTGATGTATCTAATCGATCCTTACTTTTCTATCATGTTATTTGACGTTTGGATGGACTCCAGTAACCCTGACGTGAGATACGAAGTTCTCGGACGTAGCAGAAGCTGGAAATAGTTTTAAACGAAACAACACGTATTAGCGTTGTTCCTGTGATGTATCTAATCGATCCTTACTCATCTATCATGTTATTTGACGTTTCGACGGACTCCAGTAACTCTGATGTGAGATACAAAGTTATCGGACGCAGCAGAAGCTGGAAATAGTTTTGAACGAAACAACACGTATTAGCGTTGTTCCTGTGCTGTATCAAATCGATCCTTACTTATCTATCATGTTATTTGACGTTTGGATGAACTCCAGTAACTCTAATGTGAGATACGAAATTTTCGGACGCAGCAGAAGCTGGAAATAGTTTTGAACGAAACAACACGTATTAGCGTCGTTCCTGTGATGTATCTAAACGATCCTTACTTATCTAACATGTTATTTGACGTTTGGATGGACTCCAGTAAGTCTGATGTGAGATACAAAGTTTTTGGACGCAGCAGGAGCTGGAAATAGTTTTAAACGAAGCAACACGTATTAGCGTTGTTCCTGTGATGTATCTAAAGGATCCTTACTTATCTAACATGTTATTTGACGTTTGGATGGACTCCAGTAAGTCTGATGTGAGATAAAAAGTTTTGCGACGCAGCAGGAGCTGGAAATAGTTTTAAACGAAACAACACGTATTAGCGTTTTTCCTGTGCTGTATCTAATCGATCCTTACTTATCTATCATGTTATTTGACGTTTCGATGGACTCCAGTAACTCTGATGTGAGATACGAAGTTTTCGGACGCAGCAGAAGCTGGAAATAGTTTTAAACGATACAACACGTATTAGCGTTGTTCCTGTGATGTATCTAATCGATCCTTACTCATCTATCATGTTAATTGACGTTTGGACGGACTCCAGTAACTCTGATGAGAGATTCAAAGTTCTCGGACGCAGTAGAAGCTGGAAATAGTTTTGAACGAAACAACACGTATTAGCGTTGTTCCTGTGATGTATCTAAACGATCCTTACTTATCTAACATGTTATTTGACGTTTGGATGGACTCCAGTAAGTCTGATGTGAGATACAAAGTTTTTGGACGCAGCAGGAGCTGGAAATAGTTTTAAACGAAACAACACGTATTAGCGTTGTTCCTGTGATGTATCTAAACGATCCTTACTCATCTATCATGTTATTTGACGTTTGGACAGACTCCAGTAACTCTGATGTGAGATACAAAGTTCTCGGACGCAGCAGGAGCTGGAAATAGTTTTAAACGAAACAACACGCATTAGCGTTGTTCCTGTGATGTATCTAATCGATCCTTACTCATTTATCATGTTATTTGGCGTTTCGATGGACTCCAGTAACTTTGATGTGAGATACGAAGTTCTCGGACGCAGCTGAAGCTGGAAATAGTTTCAAACGAAACAACAGGTATTAGCGTTGTTCCTGTGCTGTATCTAATCGATCCTTACTTATCTATCATGTTATTTGACGTTTCGATGGACTCCAGTAACTCTGATGTGAGCTACGAAGTTTTCGGACGCAGCAGAAGCTGGAAATAGTTTTAAACGAAACAACACGCATTAGCGATGTTCCTGTGATGTATCTAAACGATCCTTACTCATCTATCATGTTATTTGACGTTTGGACGGACTCCAGTAACTCTGATGTGAGATACAAAGTTCTCGGACGCAGCAGAAGCTGGAAATAGTTTTGAACGAAACAACACGTATTAGCGTTGTTCCTGTGATGTATCTAAACGATCCTTACTTATCTAACATGTTATTTGACGTTTGGATGGACTCCAGTAAGTCTGATGTGAGATACAAAGTTTTTGGACGCAGCAGGAGCTGGAAATAGTTTTAAACGAAACAACACGTATTAGCGTTGTTCCTGTGATGTATCTAATCGATCCTTACTCATCTATCATGTTATTTGACGTTTGGATGGACTCCAGTATCTCTGATGAGAGATACAAAGATTTCGGACGCAGCAGAAGCTGGATATAGTTTTGAACGAAACAACACCTATTAGCGTTGTTCCTGTGATGTATCTAAAGGATAGGATTATCTAACATGTTATTTGACGTTTGGATGGCCTCCAGTAAGTCTGATGTGAGATACAAAGTTTTGGGACGCAGCAGGAGCTGGAAATAGTTTTGAACGAAACAACACGTATTAGCGTCGTTCCTGTGATGTATCTAAACGATCCTTACTTATCTAACATGTTATTTGACGTTTGGATGGACTCCAGTAAGTCTGATGTGAGATACAAAGTTCTCGTACGCAGCAGAAGCTGGAAATAATTTTGAACGAAACAACACGTATTAGCGTTGTTCCTGTGCTGTATCTAATCGATCCTTACTCATATATCATGTTATTTGGCGTTTCGATGGACTCCAGTAGCTCTGATGTGAGATACGACGTTTTCGGACGCAGCAGAAGCTGGAAAGAGTTTTAAACGAAACAACACGCATTAGCGTTGTTCCTGTGATGTATCTAATCGATCCTTAGTTATCTATCATGTTATTTGACGTTTGGATGGACTCCAGTAAACCTGACGTGAGATACGATGTTCTCGGACGCAGCATAAGCTGGAAATAGTTTTAAACGAAACAACACGCATTAGCGTTGTTCCTGTGATGTATCTAATCGATCCTTACTTATCTATCATGTTATTTGACGTTTGGATGGACTCCAGTAACCCTGACGTGAGATACGAAGTTCTCGGACGCAGCAGAAGCTGGAAATAGTTTTAAACGAAACAACACGTATTAGCGTTGTTCCTGTGATGTATCTAATCGATCCTTACTCATCTATCATGTTATTTGACGTTTGGACGGACTCCAGTAACTCTGATGATAGATTCAAAGTTCTCGGACGCAGTAGAAGCTGGAAATAGTTTTAAACGAAACAACACGTATTAGCGTTGTTCCTGTGCTGTATCTAATCGATCCTTACTCATATATCATGTTACTTGGCGTTTCGATGGACTCCAGTAGCTCTGATGTGAGATACGACGTTTTCGGACGCAGCAGAAGCTGGAAATAGTTTTAAACGAAACAACACGTATTAGCGTTGTTCCTGTGATGTATCTAATCGATCCTTACTCATCTATCATGTTATTTGACGTTTGGACGGACTCCAGTAACTCTGATGAAAGATTCAAAGTTCTCGGACGCAGCTGAAGCTGGAAATAGTTTTAAATGAAACAACACGTTTTAGCGTTGTTCCTGTGATGTATCTAATCGACCCTTACTCATCTATCATGTTATTTGGCGTTTCTTTGGACTCCAGTAGCTCTGATGTGAGATACGACGTTTTCGGACGCAGCAGGAGCTGGAAATAGTTTTAAACGAAACAACACGTATTAGCGTTGTTCCTGTGATGTATCTAATCGATCCTTACTCATCTATCATGTTATTTGACGTTTGGACGGACTCCAGTAACTCTGATGAGAGATTCAAAGTTCTCGGACGCAGTAGAAGCTGGAAATAGTTTCAAACGAAACAACACGTATTAGCGTTGTTCCTGTGCTGTATCTAATCGATCCTTACTCATCTATCATGTTATTTGGCGTTTCGATGGACTCCAGTAGCTCTGATGTGAGATACGACGTTTTCGGACGCAGCAGAAGCTGGAAATAGTTTTAAACGAAACAACACGCATTAGCGTTGTTCCTGTGATGTATCTAATCGATCCTTACTCATCTATCATGTTATTTGGCGTTTCGATGGACTCCAGTAACTTTGATGTGAGATACAAAGTTTTTGGACGCAGCAGGAGCTGGAAATAGTTTTAAACGAAACAACACGTATTAGCGTTGTTCCTGTGATGTATCTAAACGATCCTTACTCATCTATCATGTTATTTGACGTTTGGATGGACTCCAGTAAGTCTGATGTGAGATACAAAGTTTTTGGACACAGCAGGAGCTGGAAATAGTTTTAAACGAAACAACAAGTATTTGGACGCAGCAGGAGCTGGAAATAGTTTTAAACGAAACAACACGTATTAGCGTTGTTCCTGTGTTGTATCTAAACGATCCTTACTCATCTATCATGTTATTTGACGTTTGGACGGACTCCAGTAACTCTGATGTGAGATACAAAGTTCTCGGACGCAGCAGGAGCTGGAAATAGTTTTAAACAAAACAACACGTATTAGCGTTGTTCCTGTGCTATATCTAATCGATCCTTACTCATATATCATGTTACTTGGCGTTTCGATGGACTCCAGTAGCTCTTATGTGAGATACGACGTTTTCGGACGCTGGAAATAGTTTTAAACGAAACAACACGTATTAGCGTTGTTCCTGTGATGTATCTAATCGATCCTTACTCATCTATCATGTTATTTGACGTTTGGACGGACTCCAGTAACTCTGATGAGAGATTCAAAGTTCTCGGACGCAGTAGAAGCTGGAAATAGTTTCAAACGAAACAACACGTATTAGCGTTGTTCCTGTGCTGTATCTAATCGATCCTTACTCATACATCATGTTACTTGGCGTTTCGATGGACTCCAGTAGCTCTGATGTGAGATACGACGTTTTCGGACGCAGCAGAAGCTGGAAATAGTTTTAAACGAAACAACACGCATTAGCGTTGTTCCTGTGATGTATCTAATCGATCCTTACTCATCTATCATGTTATTTGGCGTTTCGATGGACTCCAGTAACTTTGATGTGAGATACAAAGTTTTTGGACGCAGCAGGAGCTGGAAATAGTTTTAAACGAAACAACACATATTAGCGTTGTTCCTGTGATGTATCTAAACGATCCTTACTCATCTATCATGTTATTTGACGTTTGGACGGACTCCAGTAACTCTGATGTGAGATACAAAGTTCTCGGACGCAGCAGGAGCTGGAAATAGTTTTAAACGAAACAACACGTATTAGCGTTGTTCCTGTGCTCTATCTAATCGATCCTTACTCATATATCATGTTACTTGGCGTTTCGATGGACTCCAGTAGCTTTTATGTGAGATAAGACGTTTTCGGACGCAGCAGAAGTTGGAAATAGTTTTAAACGAAACAACACGTATTAGCGTTGTTCCTGTGATGTATCTAAACGATCCTTACTCATCTATCATGTTATTTGACGTTTGGATGGACTCCAGTAAGTCTGATGTGAGATACAAAGTTTTTGGACACAGCAGGAGCTGGAAATAGTTTTGAACGAAACAACAAGTATTTGGACGCAGCAGGAGCTGGAAATAGTTTTAAACGAAACAACACGTATTAGCGTTGTTCCTGTGATGTATCTATTCGATCCTTACTCATCTATCATGTTATTTGGCGTTTCGATGGACTCCAGTAACTTTGATGTGAGATACGAAGTTCTCGGACGCAGCTGAAGCTGGAAATAGTTTTAAATGAAACAACACGTATTAGCGTTGTTCCTGTGATGTATCTAATCGATCTTTACTCATCTATCATGTTATTTGGCGTTTCGATGGACTCCAGTAGCTCTGATGTGAGATACGACGTTTTCGGACGCAGCAGAAGCTGGAAATAGTTTTAAACGAAACAACACGCATTAGCGTTGTTCCTGTGATGTATCTAATCGATCCTTACTCATCTATCATGTTATTTGGCGTTTCGATGGACTCCAGTAACTTTGATGTGAGATACGAAGTTCTCGGACGCAGCTGAAGCTGGAAATAGTTTTAAACGAAACAACACGTATTATCGTTGTTCCTGTGATGTATCTAATCGATCTTTACTCATCTATCATGTTATTTGGCGTTTCGATGGACTCCAGTAGCTCTGATGTGAGATACGACGTTTTCGGACGCAGCAGAAGCTGGAAATAGTTTTAAACGAAACAACACGCATTAGCGTTGTTCCTGTGATGTATCTAAACGATCCTTACTCATCTATCATGTTATTTGACGTTTGGACGGACTCCAGTAACTCTGATGTGAGATACAAAGTTCTCGGACACAGCAGAAGCTGGAAATAATTTTGAACGAAACAACACGTATTAGCGTTGTTCCTGTGCTGTATCTAATCGATCCTTACTTATCTATCATGTTATTTGACGTTTCGATGGACTCCAGTAACTCTGATGTGAGATACGAAGTTTTCGGACGCAGCAGAAGCTGGAAATAGTTTTAAACGAAACAACACCCATTAGCGATGTTCCTGTGATGTATCTAAACGATCCTTACTCATCTATCATGTTATTTGACGTTTGGACGGACTCCAGTAACTCTGATGTGAGATACAAAGTTCTCGGACGCAGCAGAAGCTGGAAATAATTTTGAACGAAACAACACGTATTAGCGTTGTTCCTGTGATGTATCTAAACGAACCTTACTTATCTAACATGTTATTTAACGTTTGGATGGACTCCAGTAAGTCTGATGTGAGATACAAAGTTTTTGGACGCAGCAGGAGCTGGAAATAGTTTTAAACGAAACAACACGTATTAGCGTTGTTCCTGTGCTGTATCTAATCGATCCTTACTTATCTATCATGTTATTTAACGTTTGGATGGACTCCAGTAACCCTGACTTGAGATACAAAGTTCTCGGACGCAGCAGAAGCTGGAAATAATTTTGAACGAAACAACACCTATTAGCGTTGTTCCTGTGATGTATCTAAACGATCCTTACTTATCTAACATGTTATTTGACGTTTGGATGGACTCCAGTAAGTCTGATGTGAGATACAAAGTTTTGGGACGCAGCAGGAGCTGGAAATAGTTTTAAACGAAACAACACGTATTAGCGTTGTTCCTGTGATGTATCTAATCGATCCTTACTCATCTATCATATTATTTGACGTTTGGATGGACTCCAGTAACTCTGATGAGAGATACAAAGATTTCGGACGCAGCAGAAACTGGAAATAGTTTTGAACGAAACAACACGCATTAGCGTTGTTCCTGTGTAGTATCTAATCGATCCTTACTCATCTATCATGTTATTTGGCTTTTCGATGGACTCCAGTAACTCTGATGTGAGATACGAAGTTTTCGGACGCATCAGAAGCTGGAAATAGTTTTAAACGAAACAACACGCATTAGCGATGTTCCTGTGATGTATCTAAACGATCCTTACTCATCTATCATGTTAATTGACGTTTGGACGGACTCCAGTAACTCTGATGAGAGATACAAAGTTCTCGGACGCAGTAGAAGCTGGAAATAGTTTTGACCGAAACAACACGCATTAGCGTTGTTCCTGTGATGTATCTAATCGATCCTTACTCATCTATAATGTTATTTGACGTTTGGATGTACTCTAGGAACTCTGATGTGAGATAAAAAGATATCGGACGCAGCAGAAGCTGGAAATAGTTTTGAACGAAACAACACCTATTAGCGTTGTTCCTGTGATGTATCTAAACGATCCTTACTTATCTAACATGTTATTTGACGTTTGGATGGACTCCAGTAAGTCTGATGTGAGATACAAAGTTTTGGGACGCAGCAGGAGCTGGAAATAGTTTTAAACGAAACAACACGTATTAGCGTTGTTCCTGTGATGTATCTAATCGATCCTTACTCATCTATCATGTTATTTGACGTTTGGACGGACTCCAGTAACTCTGATGAGAGATTCAAATTTCTCGGACGCAGTAGAAGCTGGAAATAGTTTTGAACGAAACAACACGTATTAGCGTTGTTCCTGTGATGTATCTAAACGATCCTTACTTATCTAACATGTTATTTAACGTTTGGATGGACTCCAGTAAGTCTGATGTGAGATACAAAGTTTTTGGACGCAGCAGGAGCTGGAAATAGTTTTAAACGAAACAACACATATTAGCGTTGTTCCTGTGCTGTATCTAATCGATCCTTACTTATCTATCATGTTATTTGACGTTTGGACGGACTCCAGTAACTCTGATGAGAGATTCAAATTTCTCGGACGCAGTAGAAGCTGGAAATAGTTTTGAACGAAACAACACGTATTAGCGTTGTTCCTGTGATGTATCTAAACGATCCTTACTTATCTAACATGTTATTTAACGTTTGGATGGACTCCAGTAAGTCTGATGTGAGATACAAAGTTTTTGGACGCAGCAGGAGCTGGAAATAGTTTTAAACGAAACAACACGCATTAGCGTTGTTCCTGTGATGTATCTAATCGATCCTTACTCATCTATCATGTTATTTGACCTTTGGACGGACTCCAGTAACTCTGATGAGAGATTCAAAGTTCTCGGACGCAGTAGAAGCTGGAAATAGTTTTAAACGAAACAACACGTATTAGCGTTGTTCCTGTGCTGTATCTAATCGATCCTTACTCATATATCATGTTACTTGGCGTTTCGATGGACTCCAGTAGCTCTGATGTGAGATACGACGTTTTCGGACGCAGCAGAAGCTGGAAATAGTTTTAAACGAAACAACACGTATTAGCGTTGTTCCTGTGATGTATCTAATCGATCCTTACTTATCTATCATGTTATTTGACGTTTCGATGCACTCCAGTAACTCTGATGTGAGATACGACGTTTTCGGACGCAGCAGAAGCTGGAAATAGTTTTAAACGAAACAACACGTATTAGCGTTGTTCCTGTGATGTATCTAATCGATCCTTACTTATCTATCATGTTATTTGACGTTTCGATGCACTCCAGTAACTCTGATGTGAGATACGACGTTTTCGGACGCAGCAGAAGCTGGAAATAGTTTTAAACGAAACAACACGTATTAGCGTTGTTCCTGTGATGTATCTAATCGATCCTTACTCATCTATCATGTTATTTGACGTTTGGATGGGCTCCAGTAACTCTGATGAGAGATACAAAGTTTTGGGACGCAGCAGGAGCTGGAAATAGTTTTAAACGAAACAACACGTATTAGCGTTGTTCCTGTGATGTATCTAATCGATCCTTACTCATCTATCATATTATTTGACGTTTGGATGGACTCCAGTAACTCTGATGAGAGATACAAAGATTTCGGACGCAGCAGAAACTGGAAATAGTTTTGAACGAAACAACACGCATTAGCGTTGTTCCTGTGTAGTATCTAATCGATCCTTACTCATCTATCATGTTATTTGGCTTTTCGATGGACTCCAGTAACTCTGATGTGAGATACGAAGTTTTCGGACGCATCAGAAGCTGGAAATAGTTTTAAACGAAACAACACGCATTAGCGATGTTCCTGTGATGTATCTAAACGATCCTTACTCATCTATCATGTTAATTGACGTTTGGACGGACTCCAGTAACTCTGATGAGAGATACAAAGTTCTCGGACGCAGTAGAAGCTGGAAATAGTTTTGACCGAAACAACACGCATTAGCGTTGTTCCTGTGATGTATCTAATCGATCCTTACTCATCTATCATGTTATTTGACGTTTGGATGTACTCTAGGAACTCTGATGTGAGATACAAAGATATCGGACGCAGCAGAAGCTGGAAATAGTTTTGAACGAAACAACACCTATTAGCGTTGTTCCTGTGATGTATCTAAACGATCCTTACTTATCTAACATGTTATTTGACGTTTGGATGGACTCCAGTAAGTCTGATGTGAGATACAAAGTTTTGGGACGCAGCAGGAGCTGGAAATAGTTTTAAACGAAACAACACGTATTAGCGTTGTTCCTGTGATGTATCTAATCGATCCTTACTCATCTATCATGTTATTTGACGTTTGGACGGACTCCAGTAACTCTGATGAGAGATTCAAATTTCTCGGACGCAGTAGAAGCTGGAAATAGTTTTGAACGAAACAACACGTATTAGCGTTGTTCCTGTGATGTATCTAAACGATCCTTACTTATCTAACATGTTATTTAACGTTTGGATGGACTCCAGTAAGTCTGATGTGAGATACAAAGTTTTTGGACGCAGCAGGAGCTGGAAATAGTTTTAAACGAAACAACACATATTAGCGTTGTTCCTGTGCTGTATCTAATCGATCCTTACTTATCTATCATGTTATTTGACGTTTGGACGGACTCCAGTAACTCTGATGAGAGATTCAAATTTCTCGGACGCAGTAGAAGCTGGAAATAGTTTTGAAAGAAACAACACGTATTAGCGTTGTTCCTGTGATGTATCTAAACGATCCTTACTTATCTAACATGTTATTTAACGTTTGGATGGACTCCAGTAAGTCTGATGTGAGATACAAAGTTTTTGGACGCAGCAGGAGCTGGAAATAGTTTTAAACGAAACAACACATATTAGCGTTGTTCCTGTGCTGTATCTAATCGATCCTTACTCATCTATCATGTTATTTGACGTTTGGACGGACTCCAGTAACTCTGATGAGAGATACAAAGTTCTCGGACGCAGTAGAAGCTGGAAATAGTTTTGACCGAAACAACACGCATTAGCGTTGTTCCTGTGATGTATCTAATCGATCCTTACTCATCTATCATGTTATTTGACGTTTGGACGGACTCCAGTAACTCTGATGAGAGATTCAAAGTTCTCGGACGCAGTAGAAGCTGGAAATAGTTTTAAACGAAACAACACGTATTAGCGTTGTTCCTGTGCTGTATCTAATCGATCCTTACTCATATATCATGTTACTTGGCGTTTCGATGGACTCCAGTAGCTCTGATGTGAGATACGACGTTTTCGGACGCAGCAGAAGCTGGAAATAGTTTTAAACGAAACAACACGTATTAGCGTTGTTCCTGTGATGTATCTAATCGATCCTTACTTATCTATCATGTTTTTTGACGTTTCGATGCACTCCAGTAACTCTGATGTGAGATTCGACGTTTTCGGACGCAGCAGAAGCTGGAAATAGTTTTAAACGAAACAACACGTATTAGCGTTGTTCCTGTGATGTATCTAATCGATCCTTACTTATCTATCATGTTATTTGACGTTTCGATGCACTCCAGTAACTCTGATGTGAGATACGACGTTTTCGGACGCAGCAGAAGCTGGAAATAGTTTTAAACGAAACAACACGTATTAGCGTTGTTCCTGTGATGTATCTAATCGATCCTTACTCATCTATCATGTTATTTGACGTTTGGATGGGCTCCAGTAACTCTGATGAGAGATACAAAGATTTCGGACGCAGCAGAAGCTGGAAATAGTTTTGAACGAAACAACACGTATTAGCGTTGTTCCTGTGCTGTATCTAATCGATCCTTACTTATCTATCATGTTATTTGACGTTTGGATGGACTCCAGTAACCCTGACGTGAGATACGATGTTCTCGGACGCAGCAGAAGCTGGAAATAGTTTTAAACGAAACAACACCCATTAGCGTTATTCCTGTGATGTATCTAATCAGTCCTTACTCATCTATCATGTTATTTGGCGTTTCGATGGACTCCAGTAACTTAGATGTGAGATACGAAGTTCTCGGACGCAGCAGAAGCTGGAAATAGTTTTGAACGAAACAACACGTATTAGCGTTGTTCCTGTGATGTATCTAATCGATCCTTACTTATCTATCATGTTATTTGACGTTTCGATGGACTCCAGTAACTCTGATGTGAGATACGAAGTTCTCGGACGCAGCTGAAGCTGGAAATAGTTTTAAATGAAACAACACCTATTAGCGTTGTTCCTGTGATGTATCTAATCGATCCTTACTCATCTATCATGTTATTTGGCGTTTCGATGGACTCCAGTAGCTCTGATGTGAGATACGACGTTTTCTGAGGCAGCAGAAGCTGGAAATAGTTATAAGCAAAACAACACGCATTAGCGTTGTTCCTGTGATGTATCTAATCGATCCTTACTCATCTATCATGTTATTTGACGTTTGGATGGACTCCAGTAACCCTGACGTGAGATACGATGTTCTCGGACGCAGCAGAAGCTGGAAACAGTTTTAAACGAAACAACACGCATTAGCGTTGTTCCTGTGATGTATCTAATCGATCCTTACTCATCCATCATGTTATTTGGCGTTTCGATGGAATCCAGTAACTTAGATGTGAGATACGAAGTTCTCGGACGGAGCTGAAGCTAGAAATAGTTTTAAACGAAACAACACGCATTAGCGTTGTTCCTGTGTAGTATCTAATCGATCCTTACTTATCTATCATGTTATTTGGCGTTTCGATGGACTCCAGTAGCTCTGATGTGAGATACGACGTTTTCTGAGGCAGCAGAAGCTGGAAATAGTTATAAGCAAAACAACACGTATTAGCGTTGTTCCTGTGATGTATCTAATCGATCCTTACTTTTCTATCATGTTATTTGACGTTTGGATGGACTCCAGTAACCCTGACGTGAGATACGAAGTTCTCGGACGTAGCAGAAGCTGGAAATAGTTTTAAACGAAACAACACGTATTAGCGTTGTTCCTGTGATGTATCTAATCGATCCTTACTCATCTATCATGTTATTTGACGTTTCGACGGACTCCAGTAACTCTGATGTGAGATACAAAGTTATCGGACGCAGCAGAAGCTGGAAATAGTTTTGAACGAAACAACACGTATTAGCGTTGTTCCTGTGCTGTATCTAATCGATCCTTACTTATCTATCATGTTATTTGACGTTTGGATGAACTCCAGTAACTCTAATGTGAGATACGAAATTTTCGGACGCAGCAGAAGCTGGAAATAGTTTTGAACGAAACAACACGTATTAGCGTCGTTCCTGTGATGTATCTAAACGATCCTTACTTATCTAACATGTTATTTGACGTTTGGATGGACTCCAGTAAGTCTGATGTGAGATACAAAGTTTTTGGACGCAGCAGGAGCTGGAAATAGTTTTAAACGAAACAACACGTATTAGCGTTGTTCCTGTGATGTATCTAAACGATCCTTACTCATCTATCATGTTAATTGACGTTTGGACGGACTCCAGTAACTCTGATGTGAGATACAAAGTTCTCGGACGCAGCAGAAGCTGGAAATAATTTTGAACGAAACAACACGTATTAGCGTTGTTCCTGTGCTGTATCTAATCGATCCTTACTTATCTATCATGTTATTTGACGTTTCGATGGACTCCAGTAACTTTGTTCCTGTGATGTATCTAAACGATCCTTACTCATCTATCATGTTATTTGACGTTTGGACAGACTCCAGTAACTCTGATGTGAGATACAAAGTTCTCGGACGCAGCAGGAGCTGGAAATAGTTTTAAACGAAACAACACGCATTAGCGTTGTTCCTGTGATGTATCTAATCGATCCTTACTCATTTATCATGTTATTTGGCGTTTCGATGGACTCCAGTAACTTTGATGTGAGATACGAAGTTCTCGGACGCAGCTGAAGCTGGAAATAGTTTCAAACGAAACAACAGGTATTAGCGTTGTTCCTGTGCTGTATCTAATCGATCCTTACTTATCTATCATGTTATTTGACGTTTCGATGGACTCCAGTAACTCTGATGTGAGCTACGAAGTTTTCGGACGCAGCAGAAGCTGGAAATAGTTTTAAACGAAACAACACGCATTAGCGATGTTCCTGTGATGTATCTAAACGATCCTTACTCATCTATCATGTTATTTGACGTTTGGACGGACTCCAGTAACTCTGATGTGAGATACAAAGTTCTCGGACGCAGCAGAAGCTGGAAATAGTTTTGAACGAAACAACACGTATTAGCGTTGTTCCTGTGATGTATCTAAACGATCCTTACTTATCTAACATGTTATTTGACGTTTGGATGGACTCCAGTAAGTCTCATGTGAGATACAAAGTTTTTGGACGCAGCAGGAGCTGGAAATAGTTTTAAACGAAACAACACGTATTAGCGTTGTTCCTGTGATGTATCTAATCGATCCTTACTCATCTATCATGTTATTTGACGTTTGGATGGACTCCAGTATCTCTGATGAGAGATACAAAGATTTCGGACGCAGCAGAAGCTGGATATAGTTTTGAACGAAACAACACCTATTAGCGTTGTTCCTGTGATGTATCTAAAGGATCCTTACTTATCTAACATGTTATTTGACGTTTGGATGGACTCCAGTAAGTCTGATGTGAGATACAAAGTTTTGGGACGCAGCAGGAGCTGGAAATAGTTTTGAACGAAACAACACGTATTAGCGTCGTTCCTGTGATGTATCTAAACGATCCTTACTTATCTAACATGTTATTTGACGTTTGGATGGACTCCAGTAAGTCTGATGTGAGATACAAAGTTTTTGGACGCAGCAGGAGCTGGAAATAGTTTTAAACGAAACAACACGTATTAGCGTTGTTCCTGTGCTGTATCTAATCGATCCTTACTCATATATCATGTTATTTGGCGTTTCGATGGACTCCAGTAGCTCTGATGTGAGATACGACGTTTTCGGACGCAGCAGAAGCTGGAAAGAGTTTTAAACGAAACAACACGCATTAGCGTTGTTCCTGTGATGTATCTAATCGATCCTTACTTATCTATCATGTTATTTGACGTTTGGATGGACTCCAGTAAACCTGACGTGAGATACGATGTTCTCGGACGCAGCATAAGCTGGAAATAGTTTTAAACGAAACAACACGCATTAGCGTTGTTCCTGTGATGTATCTAATCGATCCTTACTTATCTATCATGTTATTTGACGTTTGGATGGACTCCAGTAACCCTGACGTGAGATACGAAGTTCTCGCACGCAGCAGAAGCTGGAAATAGTTTTAAACGAAACAACACGTATTAGCGTTGTTCCTGTGATGTATCTAATCGATCCTTACTCATCTATCATGTTATTTGACGTTTGGACGGACTCCAGTAACTCTGATGATAGATTCAAAGTTCTCGGACGCAGTAGAAGCTGGAAATAGTTTTAAACGAAACAACACGTATTAGCGTTGTTCCTGTGCTGTATCTAATCGATCCTTACTCATATATCATGTTACTTGGCGTTTCGATGGACTCCAGTAGCTCTGATGTGAGATACGACGTTTTCGGACGCAGCAGAAGCTGGAAATAGTTTTAAACGAAACAACACGTATTAGCGTTGTTCCTGTGATGTATCTAATCGATCCTTACTCATCTATCATGTTATTTGACGTTTGGACGGACTCCAGTAACTCTGATGAAAGATTCAAAGTTCTCGGACGCAGCTGAAGCTGGAAATAGTTTTAAATGAAACAACACGTTTTAGCGTTGTTCCTGTGATGTATCTAATCGACCCTTACTCATCTATCATGTTATTTGGCGTTTCTTTGGACTCCAGTAGCTCTGATGTGAGATACGACGTTTTCGGACGCAGCAGGAGCTGGAAATAGTTTTAAACGAAACAACACGTATTAGCGTTGTTCCTGTGATGTATCTAATCGATCCTTACTCATCTATCATGTTATTTGACGTTTGGACGGACTCCAGTAACTCTGATGAGAGATTCAAAGTTCTCGGACGCAGTAGAAGCTGGAAATAGTTTCAAACGAAACAACACGTATTAGCGTTGTTCCTGTGCTGTATCTAATCGATCCTTACTCATCTATCATGTTATTTGGCGTTTCGATGGACTCCAGTAGCTCTGATGTGAGATACGACGTTTTCGGACGCAGCAGAAGCTGGAAATAGTTTTAAACGAAACAACACGCATTAGCGTTGTTCCTGTGATGTATCTAATCGATCCTTACTCATCTATCATGTTATTTGGCGTTTCGATGGACTCCAGTAACTTTGATGTGAGATACAAAGTTTTTGGACGCAGCAGGAGCTGGAAATAGTTTTAAACGAAACAACACGTATTAGCGTTGTTCCTGTGATGTATCTAAACGATCCTTACTCATCTATCATGTTATTTGACGTTTGGATGGACTCCAGTAAGTCTGATGTGAGATACAAAGTTTTTGGACACAGCAGGAGCTGGAAATAGTTTTAAACGAAACAACAAGTATTTGGACGCAGCAGGAGCTGGAAATAGTTTTAAACGAAACAACACGTATTAGCGTTGTTCCTGTGTTGTATCTAAACGATCCTTACTCATCTATCATGTTATTTGACGTTTGGACGGACTCCAGTAACTCTGATGTGAGAAACAAAGTTCTCGGACGCAGCAGGAGCTGGAAATAGTTTTAAACAAAACAACACGTATTAGCGTTGTTCCTGTGCTATATCTAATCGATCCTTACTCATATATCATGTTACTTGGCGTTTCGATGGACTCCAGTAGCTCTTATGTGAGATACGACGTTTTCGGACGCTGGAAATAGTTTTAAACGAAACAACACGTATTAGCGTTGTTCCTGTGATGTATCTAATCGATCCTTACTCATCTATCATGTTATTTGACGTTTGGACGGACTCCAGTAACTCTGATGAGAGATTCAAAGTTCTCGGACGCAGTAGAAGCTGGAAATAGTTTCAAACGAAACAACACGTATTAGCGTTGTTCCTGTGCTGTATCTAATCGATCCTTACTCATACATCATGTTACTTGGCGTTTCGATGGACTCCAGTAGCTCTGATGTGAGATACGACGTTTTCGGACGCAGCAGAAGCTGGAAATAGTTTTAAACGAAACAACACGCATTAGCGTTGTTCCTGTGATGTATCTAATCGATCCTTACTCATCTATCATGTTATTTGGCGTTTCGATGGACTCCAGTAACTTTGATGTGAGATACAAAGTTTTTGGACGCAGCAGGAGCTGGAAATAGTTTTAAACGAAACAACACATATTAGCGTTGTTCCTGTGATGTATCTAAACGATCCTTACTCATCTATCATGTTATTTGACGTTTGGACGGACTCCAGTAACTCTGATGTGAGATACAAAGTTCTCGGACGCAGCAGGAGCTGGAAATAGTTTTAAACGAAACAACACGTATTAGCGTTGTTCCTGTGCTCTATCTAATCGATCCTTACTCATATATCATGTTACTTGGCGTTTCGATGGACTCCAGTAGCTTTTATGTGAGATAAGACGTTTTCGGACGCAGCAGAAGTTGGAAATAGTTTTAAACGAAACAACACGCATTAGCGTTGTTCCTGTGATGTATCTATTCGATCCTTACTCATCTATCATGTTATTTGGCGTTTCGATGGACTCCAGTAACTTTGATGTGAGATACGAAGTTCTCGGACGCAGCTGAAGCTGGAAATAGTTTTAAATGAAACAACACGTATTAGCGTTGTTCCTGTGATGTATCTAATCGATCTTTACTCATCTATCATGTTATTTGGCGTTTCGATGGACTCCAGTAGCTCTGATGTGAGATACGACGTTTTCGGACGCAGCAGAAGCTGGAAATAGTTTTAAACGAAACAACACGCATTAGCGTTGTTCCTGTGATGTATCTAATCGATCCTTACTCATCTATCATGTTATTTGGCGTTTCGATGGACTCCAGTAACTTTGATGTGAGATACGAAGTTCTCGGACGCAGCTGAAGCTGGAAATAGTTTTAAACGAAACAACACGTATTATCGTTGTTCCTGTGATGTATCTAATCGATCTTTACTCATCTATCATGTTATTTGGCGTTTCGATGGACTCCAGTAGCTCTGATGTGAGATACGACGTTTTCGGACGCAGCAGAAGCTGGAAATAGTTTTAAACGAAACAACACGCATTAGCGTTGTTCCTGTGATGTATCTAAACGATCCTTACTCATCTATCATGTTATTTGACATTTGGACGGACTCCAGTAACTCTGATGTGAGATACAAAGTTCTCGGACGCAGCAGAAGCTGGAAATAATTTTGAACGAAACAACACGTATTAGCGTTGTTCCTGTGATGTATCTAAACGATCCTTACTTATCTAACATGTTATTTAACGTTTGGATGGACTCCAGTAAGTCTGATGTGAGATACAAAGTTTTTGGACGCAGCAGGAGCTGGAAATAGTTTTAAACGAAACAACACGTATTAGCGTTGTTCCTGTGCTGTATCTAATCGATCCTTACTTATCTATCATGTTATTTAACGTTTGGATGGACTCCAGTAACCCTGACTTGAGATACAAAGTTCTCGGACGCAGCAGAAGCTGGAAATAATTTTGAACGAAACAACACCTATTAGCGTTGTTCCTGTGATGTATCTAAACGATCCTTACTTATCTAACATGTTATTTGACGTTTGGATGGACTCCAGTAAGTCTGATGTGAGATACAAAGTTTTGGGACGCAGCAGGAGCTGGAAATAGTTTTAAACGAAACAACACGTATTAGCGTTGTTCCTGTGATGTATCTAATCGATCCTTACTCATCTATCATATTATTTGACGTTTGGATGGACTCCAGTAACTCTGATGAGAGATACAAAGATTTCGGACGCAGCAGAAACTGGAAATAGTTTTGAACGAAACAACACGCATTAGCGTTGTTCCTGTGTAGTATCTAATCGATCCTTACTCATCTATCATGTTATTTGGCTTTTCGATGGACTCCAGTAACTCTGATGTGAGATACGAAGTTTTCGGACGCATCAGAAGCTGGAAATAGTTTTAAACGAAACAACACGCATTAGCGATGTTCCTGTGATGTATCTAAACGATCCTTACTCATCTATCATGTTAATTGACGTTTGGACGGACTCCAGTAACTCTGATGAGAGATACAAAGTTCTCGGACGCAGTAGAAGCTGGAATTAGTTTTGACCGAAACAACACGCATTAGCGTTGTTCCTGTGATGTATCTAATCGATCCTTACTCATCTATAATGTTATTTGACGTTTGGATGTACTCTAGGAACTCTGATGTGAGATAAAAAGATATCGGACGCAGCAGAAGCTGGAAATAGTTTTGAACGAAACAACACCTATTAGCGTTGTTCCTGTGATGTATCTAAACGATCCTTACTTATCTAACATGTTATTTGACGTTTGGATGGACTCCAGTAAGTCTGATGTGAGATACAAAGTTTTGGGACGCAGCAGGAGCTGGAAATAGTTTTAAACGAAACAACACGTATTAGCGGTGTTCCTGTGATGTATCTAATCGATCCTTACTCATCTATCATGTTATTTGACGTTTGGACGGACTCCAGTAACTCTGATGAGAGATTCAAATTTCTCGGACGCAGTAGAAGCTGGAAATAGTTTTGAACGAAACAACACGTATTAGCGTTGTTCCTGTGATGTATCTAAACGATCCTTACTTATCTAACATGTTATTTAACGTTTGGATGGACTCCAGTAAGTCTGATGTGAGATACAAAGTTTTTGGACGCAGCAGGAGCTGGAAATAGTTTTAAACGAAACAACACATATTAGCGTTGTTCCTGTGCTGTATCTAATCGATCCTTACTCATCTATCATGTTATTTGACGTTTGGACGGACTCCAGTAACTCTGATGAGAGATTCAAAGTTCTCGGACGCAGTAGAAGCTGGAAATAGTTTTAAACGAAACAACACGTATTAGCGTTGTTCCTGTGATGTATCTAAACGATCCTTACTTATCTAACATGATTTTTAACGTTTGGATGGACTCCAGTAAGTCTGATGTGAGATACAAAGTTTTTGGACGCAGCAGGAGCTGGAAATAGTTTTAAACGAAACAACACATATTAGCGTTGTTCCTGTGCTGTATCTAATCGATCCTTACTTATCTATCATGTTATTTGACGTTTGGACGGACTCCAGTAACTCTGATGAGAGATTCAAATTTCTCGGACGCAGTAGAAGCTGGAAATAGTTTTGAACGAAACAACACGTATTAGCGTTGTTCCTGTGATGTATCTAAACGATCCTTACTTATCTAACATGTTATTTAACGTTTGGATGGACTCCAGTAAGTCTGATGTGAGATACAAAGTTTTTGGACGCAGCAGGAGCTGGAAATAGTTTTAAACGAAACAACACGCATTAGCGTTGTTCCTGTGATGTATCTAATCGATCCTTACTCATCTATCATGTTATTTGACGTTTGGACGGACTCCAGTAACTCTGATGAGAGATTCAAAGTTCTCGGACGCAGTAGAAGCTGGAAATAGTTTTAAACGAAACAACACGTATTAGCGTTGTTCCTGTGCTGTATCTAATCGATCCTTACTCATATATCATGTTACTTGGCGTTTCGACGGACTCCAGTAGCTCTGATGTGAGATACGACGTTTTCGGACGCAGCAGAAGCTGGAAATAGTTTTAAACGAAACAACACGTATTAGCGTTGTTCCTGTGATGTATCTAATCGATCCTTACTTATCTATCATGTTATTTGACGTTTCGATGCACTCCAGTAACTCTGATGTGAGATACGACGTTTTCGGACGCAGCAGAAGCTGGAAATAGTTTTAAACGAAACAACACGTATTAGCGTTGTTCCTGTGATGTATCTAATCGATCCTTACTTATCTATCATGTTATTTGACGTTTCGATGCACTCCAGTAACTCTGATGTGAGATACGACGTTTTCGGACGCAGCAGAAGCTGGAAATAGTTTTAAACGAAACAACACGTATTAGCGTTGTTCCTGTGATGTATCTAATCGATCCTTACTCATCTATCATGTTATTTGACGTTTGGATGGGCTCCAGTAACTCTGATGGGAGATACAAAGTTTTGGGACGCAGCAGGAGCTGGAAATAGTTTTAAACGAAACAACACGTATTAGCGTTGTTCCTGTGATGTATCTAATCGATCCTTACTCATCTATCATATTATTTGACGTTTGGATGGACTCCAGTAACTCTGATGAGAGATACAAAGATTTCGGACGCAGCAGAAACTGGAAATAGTTTTGAACGAAACAACACGCATTAGCGTTGTTCCTGTGTAGTATCTAATCGATCCTTACTCATCTATCATGTTATTTGGCTTTTCGATGGACTCCAGTAACTCTGATGTGAGATACGAAGTTTTCGGACGCATCAGAAGCTGGAAATAGTTTTAAACGAAACAACACGCATTAGCGATGTTCCTGTGATGTATCTAAACGATCCTTACTCATCTATCATGTTAATGGACGGACTCCAGTAACTCTGATGAGAGATACAAAGTTCTCGGACGCAGTAGAAGCTGGAAATAGTTTTGACCGAAACAACACGCATTAGCGTTGTTCCTGTGATGTATCTAATCGATCCTTACTCATCTATCATGTTATTTGACGTTTGGATGTACTCTAGGAACTCTGATGTGAGATACAAAGATATCGGACGCAGCAGAAGCTGGAAATAGTTTTGAACGAAACAACACCTATTAGCGTTGTTCCTGTGATGTATCTAAACGATCCTTACTTATCTAACATGTTATTTGACGTTTGGATGGACTCCAGTAAGTCTGATGTGAGATACAAAGTTTTGGGACGCAGCAGGAGCTGGAAATAGTTTTAAACGAAACAACACGTATTAGCGTTGTTCCTGTGATGTATCTAATCGATCCTTACTCATCTATCATGTTATTTGACGTTTGGACGGACTCCAGTAACTCTGATGAGAGATTCAAATTTCTCGGACGCAGCAGGAGCTGGAAATAGTTTTAAACGAAACAACACATATTAGCGTTGTTCCTGTGCTGTATCTAATCGATCCTTACTTATCTATCATGTTATTTGACGTTTGGACGGACTCCAGTAACTCTGATGAGAGATTCAAATTTCTCGGACGCAGTAGAAGCTGGAAATAGTTTTGAACGAAACAACACGTATTAGCGTTGTTCCTGTGATGTATCTAAACGATCCTTACTTATCTAACATGTTATTTAACGTTTGGATGGACTCCAGTAAGTCTGATGTGAGATACAAAGTTTTTGGACGCAGCAGGAGCTGGAAATAGTTTTAAACGAAACAACACATATTAGCGTTGTTCCTGTGCTGTATCTAATCGATCCTTACTCATCTATCATGTTATTTGACGTTTGGACGGACTCCAGTAACTCTGATGAGAGATACAAAGTTCTCGGACGCAGTAGAAGCTGGAAATAGTTTTGACCGAAACAACACGCATTAGCGTTGTTCCTGTGATGTATCTAAACGATCCTTACTTATCTAACATGTTATTTAACGTTTGGATGGACTCCAGTAAGTCTGATGTAAGATACAAAGTTTTTGGACGCAGCAGGAGCTGGAAATAGTTTTAAACGAAACAACACGCATTAGCGTTGTTCCTGTGATGTATCTAATCGATCCTTACTCATCTATCATGTTATTTGACGTTTGGACGGACTCCAGTAACTCTGATGAGAGATTCAAAGTTCTCGGACGCAGTAGAAGCTGGAAATAGTTTTAAACGAAACAACACGTATTAGCGTTGTTCCTGTGCTGTATCTAATCGATCCTTACTCATATATCATGTTACTTGGCGTTTCGACGGACTCCAGTAGCTCTGATGTGAGATACGACGTTTTCGGACGCAGCAGAAGCTGGAAATAGTTTTAAACGAAACAACACGTATTAGCGTTGTTCCTGTGATGTATCTAATCGATCCTTACTCATCTATCATGTTATTTGACGTTTGGATGGGCTCCAGTAACTCTGATGAGAGATACAAAGTTTTGGGACGCAGCAGGAGCTGGAAATAGTTTTAAACGAAACAACACGTATTAGCGTTGTTCCTGTGATGTATCTAATCGATCCTTACTCATCTATCATATTATTTGACGTTTGGATGGACTCCAGTAACTCTGATGAGAGATACAAAGATTTCGGACGCAGCAGAAACTGGAAATAGTTTTGAACGAAACAACACGCATTAGCGTTGTTCCTGTGTAGTATCTAATCGATCCTTACTCATCTATCATGTTATTTGGCTTTTCGATGGACTCCAGTAACTCTGATGTGAGATACGAAGTTTTCGGACGCATCAGAAGCTGGAAATAGTTTTAAACGAAACAACACGCATTAGCGATGTTCCTGTGATGTATCTAAACGATCCTTACTCATCTATCATGTTAATTGACGTTTGGACGGACTCCAGTAACTCTGATGAGAGATACAAAGTTCTCGGACGCAGTAGAAGCTGGAAATAGTTTTGACCGAAACAACACGCATTAGCGTTGTTCCTGTGATGTATCTAATCGATCCTTACTCATCTATCATGTTATTTGACGTTTGGATGTACTCTAGGAACTCTGATGTGAGATACAAAGATATCGGACGCAGCAGAAGCTGGAAATAGTTTTGAACGAAACAACACCTATTAGCGTTGTTCCTGTGATGTATCTAAACGATCCTTACTTATCTAACATGTTATTTGACGTTTGGATGGACTCCAGTAAGTCTGATGTGAGATACAAAGTTTTGGGACGCAGCAGGAGCTGGAAATAGTTTTAAACGAAACAACACGTATTAGCGTTGTTCCTGTGATGTATCTAATCGATCCTTACTCATCTATCATGTTATTTGACGTTTGGACGGACTCCAGTAACTCTGATGAGAGATTCAAATTTCTCGGACGCAGTAGAAGCTGGAAATAGTTTTGAACGAAACAACACGTATTAGCGTTGTTCCTGTGATGTATCTAAACGATCCTTACTTATCTAACATGATTTTTAACGTTTGGATGGACTCCAGTAAGTCTGATGTGAGATACAAAGTTTTTGGACGCAGCAGGAGCTGGAAATAGTTTTAAACGAAACAACACATATTAGCGTTGTTCCTGTGCTGTATCTAATCGATCCTTACTTATCTATCATGTTATTTGACGTTTGGACGGACTCCAGTAACTCTGATGAGAGATTCAAATTTCTCGGACGCAGTAGAAGCTGGAAATAGTTTTGATCGAAACAACACGTATTAGCGTTGTTCCTGTGATGTATCTAAACGATACTTACTTATCTAACATGTTATTTAACGTTTGGATGGACTCCAGTAAGTCTGATGTGAGATACAAAGTTTTTGGACGCAGCAGGAGCTGGAAATAGTTTTAAACGAAACAACACGCATTAGCGTTGTTCCTGTGATGTATCTAATCGATCCTTACTCATCTATCATGTTATTTGACGTTTGGACGGACTCCAGTAACTCTGATGAGAGATTCAAAGTTCTCGGACGCAGTAGAAGCTGGAAATAGTTTTAAACGAAACAACACGTATTAGCGTTGTTCCTGTGCTGTATCTAATCGATCCTTACTCATATATCATGTTACTTGGCGTTTCGACGGACTCCAGTAGCTCTGATGTGAGATACGACGTTTTCGGACGCAGCAGAAGCTGGAAATAGTTTTAAACGAAACAACACGTATTAGCGTTGTTCCTGTGATGTATCTAATCGATCCTTACTTATCTATCATGTTATTTGACGTTTCGATGCACTCCAGTAACTCTGATGTGAGATACGACGTTTTCGGACGCAGCAGAAGCTGGAAATAGTTTTAAACGAAACAACACGTATTAGCGTTGTTCCTGTGATGTATCTAATCGATCCTTACTTATCTATCATGTTATTTGACGTTTCGATGCACTCCAGTAACTCTGATGTGAGATACGACGTTTTCGGACGCATCAGAAGCTGGAAATAGTTTTAAACGAAACAACACGCATTAGCGATGTTCCTGTGATGTATCTAAACGATCCTTACTCATCTATCATGTTAATTGACGTTTGGACGGACTCCAGTAACTCTGATGAGAGATTCAAAGTTCTCGGACGCAGCAGAAGCTGGAAATAGTTTTAAACGAAACAACACGTATTAGCGTTGTTCCTGTGATGTATCTAATCGATCCTTACTCATCTATCATGTTATTTGACGTTTGGATGGGCTCCAGTAACTCTGATGAGAGATACAAAGTTTTGGGACGCAGCAGGAGCTGGAAATGGTTTTAAACGAAACAACACGTATTAGCGTTGTTCCTGTGATGTATCTAATCGATCCTTACTCATCTATCATATTATTTGACGTTTGGATGGACTCCAGTAACTCTGATGAGAGATACAAAGATTTCGGACGCAGCAGAAACTGGAAATAGTTTTGAACGAAACAACACGCATTAGCGTTGTTCCTGTGTAGTATCTAATCGATCCTTACTCATCTATCATGTTATTTGGCTTTTCGATGGACTCCAGTAACTCTGATGTGAGATACGAAGTTTTCGGACGCATCAGAAGCTGGAAATAGTTTTAAACGAAACAACACGCATTAGCGATGTTCCTGTGATGTATCTAAACGATCCTTACTCATCTATCATGTTAATTGACGTTTGGACGGAGTCCAGTAACTCTGATGAGAGATACAAAGTTCTCGGACGCAGTAGAAGCTGGAAATAGTTTTGACCGAAACAACACGCATTAGCGTTGTTCCTGTGATGTATCTAATCGATCCTTACTCATCTATCATGTTATTTGACGTTTGGATGTACTCTAGGAACTCTGATGTGAGATACAAAGATATCGGACGCAGCAGAAGCTGGAAATAGTTTTGAACGAAACAACACCTATTAGCGTTGTTCCTGTGATGTATCTAAACGATCCTTACTTATCTAACATGTTATTTGACGTTTGGATGGACTCCAGTAAGTCTGATGTGAGATACAAAGTTTTGGGACGCAGCAGGAGCTGGAAATAGTTTTAAACGAAACAACACGTATTAGCGTTGTTCCTGTGATGTATCTAATCGATCCTTACTCATCTATCATGTTATTTGACGTTTGGACGGACTCCAGTAACTCTGATGAGAGATTCAAATTTCTCGGACGCAGTAGAAGCTGGAAATAGTTTTGAACGAAACAACACGTATTAGCGTTGTTCCTGTGATGTATCTAAACGATCCTTACTTATCTAACATGATTTTTAACGTTTGGATGGACTCCAGTAAGTCTGATGTGAGATACAAAGTTTTTGGACGCAGCAGGAGCTGGAAATAGTTTTAAACGAAACAACACATATTAGCGTTGTTCCTGTGCTGTATCTAATCGGTCCTTACTTATCTATCATGTTATTTGACGTTTGGACGGACTCCAGTAACTCTGATGAGAGATTCAAATTTCTCGGACGCAGTAGAAGCTGGAAATAGTTTTGAACGAAACAACACGTATTAGCGTTGTTCCTGTGATGTATCTAAACGATCCTTACTTATCTAACATGTTATTTAACGTTTGGATGGACTCCAGTAAGTCTGATGTGAGATACAAAGTTTTTGGACGCAGCAGGAGCTGGAAATAGTTTTAAACGAAACAACACATATTAGCGTTGTTCCTGTGCTGTATCTAATCGATCCTTACTCATCTATCATGTTATTTGACGTTTGGACGGACTCCAGTAACTCTGATGAGAGATACAAAGTTCTCGGACGCAGTAGAAGCTGGAAATAGTTTTGACCGAAACAACACGCATTAGCGTTGTTCCTGTGATGTATCTAATCGATCCTTACTCATCTATCATGTTATTTGACGTTTGGACGGACTCCAGTAACTCTGATGAGAGATTCAAAGTTCTCGGACGCAGTAGAAGCTGGAAATAGTTTTAAACGAAACAACACGTATTAGCGTTGTTCCTGTGCTGTATCTAATCGATCCTTACTCATATATCATGTTACTTGGCGTTTCGATGGACTCCAGTAGCTCTGATGTGAGATACGACGTTTTCGGACGC
Source organism: Prosopocoilus inquinatus (assembly GCA_036172665.1). Lineage (NCBI taxonomy): Eukaryota > Metazoa > Arthropoda > Insecta > Coleoptera > Lucanidae > Prosopocoilus > Prosopocoilus inquinatus. The sequence goes on along the minus strand of CM069871.1, from coordinate 43,800,636 downwards.
AGCAGAAGCTGGAAATAGTTTTAAACGAAACAACACGTATTAGCGTTGTTCCTGTGATGTATCTAATCGATCCTTACTTATCTATCATGTTTTTTGACGTTTCGATGCACTCCAGTAACTCTGATGTGAGATACGACGTTTTCGGACGCAGCAGAAGCTGGAAATAGTTTTAAACGAAACAACACGTATTAGCGTTGTTCCTGTGATGTATCTAATCGATCCTTACTCATCTATCATGCTATTTGGCGTTTCGATGGACTCCAGTAACTTTGATGTGAGATACGAAGTTCTCGGACGCAGCTGAAGCTGGAAATAGTTTTAAACGAAACAACACGCATTAGCGTTGTTCCTGTGATGTATCTAATCGATCCTAATTCATATATCATGTTATTTGGCGTTTCGATGGACTCCAGTAGCTCTGATGTGAGATACGACGTTTTCGGACGCAGCAGAAGCTGGAAATAGTTTTAAACGAAACAACACGCATTAGCGTTGTTCCTGTGATGTATCTAATCGATCCTTACTCATCTATCATGCTATTTGGCGTTTCGATGGACTCCAGTAACTTTGATGTGAGATACGAAGTTCTCGGACGCAGCTGAAGCTGGAAATAGTTTTAAACGAAACAACACGTATTAGCGTTGTTCCTGTGCTGTATCTAATCGATCCTTACTTATCTATCATGTTATTTGACGTTTGGATGGACTCCAGTAACTCTAATGTGAGATACGAAATTTTCGGACGCAGCAGAAGCTGGAAATAGTTTTAAACGAAACAACACCTATTAGCGATGTTCCTGTGATGTATCTAATCGATCCTTACTCATCTATCATGTTATTTTACGTTTGGATGGACTCCAGTATCTCTGATGAGAGATACAAAGATTTCGGACGCAGCAGAAGCTGGAAATAGTTTTGAACGAAACAACACCTATTAGCGATGTTCCTGTGATGTATCTAATCGATCCTTACTCATCTATCATGTTATTTTACGTTTGGATGGACTTCAGTAACTCTGATGTGAGATACAATGTTTTTGGACGCAGCAGAAGCTGGAAATAGTTTTGAACGAAACAACACGTATTAGCGTTGTTCCTGTGATGTATCTAATCGATCCTTACTCATCTATCATGTTATTTGACGTTTGGATGGACAGCAGTAACCCTGATGTGAGATACGAAGTTCTCGGACGCAGCAGAAGCTGGAAATAATTTTAAATGAAACAACACGTATTAGCGTTGTTCCTGTGATGTGTCTAATCGATCCTTACTCATCTATCATGTTATTTGGCGTTTCGATGGACTCCAGTAGCTCTGATGTGAGATACGACGTTTTCGGACGCAGCAGAAGCTGGAAATAGTTTTAAACGAAACAACACGCATTAGCGTTGTTCCTGTGATGTATCTAATCTATCCTTACTCATCTATCATGTCATTAGGCGTTTCGATGGACTCCAGTAACTTTGATGTGAGATACGAAGTTCTCGGACGCAGCTGAAGCTGGAAATAGTTTTAAATGAAACAACACGTATTAGCGTTGTTCCTGTGATGTATCTAATCGATCCTTACTCATCTATCATGTTATTTGGCGTTTCGATGGACTCCAGTAACTCTGATGTGAGATACGACGTTTTCGGACGCAGCAGAAGCTGGAAATAGTTTTAAACGAAACAACACGCATTAGCGTTGTTCCTGTGATGTATCTAATCGATCCTTACTCATCTATCATGTTATTTGGCGTTTCGATGGACTCCAGTAGCTCTGATGTGAGATACGACGTTTTCGGACGCAGCAGAAGCTGGAAATAGTTTTAAACGAAACAACACGCATTAGCGTTGTTCCTGTGATGTATCTAATCGATCCTTACTTATCTATCATGTTATTTGACGTTTGGATGGACAGCAGTAACCCTGATGTGAGATACGAAGTTCTCGGACGCAGCAGAAGCTGGAAATAGTTTTAAAAGAAACAACACGTATTAGCGTTGTTCCTGTGATATATCTAATCGATCCTTACTCATCTATCATGTTATTTGACGTTTGGACGGACTCCAGTAACTCTGATGAGAGATTCAAAGTTCTCGGACGCAGCAGAAGCTGGAAATAGTTTTGAACGAAACAACACGTATTAGCGTTGTTCCTGTGATGTATCTAATCGATCCTTACTTATCTATCATGTTATTTGACGTTTCGATGGACTCCAGTAACTCTGATGTGAGATACGAAGTTCTCGGACGCAGCTGAAGCTGGAAATAGTTTTAAATGAAACAACACGTATTAGCGTTGTTCCTGTGTAACGTACCTAATCGATCCTTACTCATCTATCATGTTATTTGACGTTTGGACGGACTCCAGTAACTATGATGAGAGATACAAAGTTCTCGGACGCAGTAGAAGCTGGAAATAGTTTTGAACGAAACAACACGTATTAGCGTTGTTCCTGTGATGCATCTAAACGATCCTTACTTATCTAACATGTTATTTGACGTTTGGATGGACTCCAGTAAGTCTGATGTGAGATACAAAGTTTTTGGACGCAGCAGGAGCTGGAAATAGTTTTAAACGAAACAACACGAATTAGCGTTGTTCCTGTGATGTATCTAAACGATCCTTACTTATCTACCATGTTATTTGACGTTTGGATGGACTCCAGTAAGTCTGATGAGAGATACAAAGATTTCGGACGCAGCAGAAGCTGGAAATAGTTTTGAACGAAACAACACGTATTAGCGTTGTTCCTGTGCTGTATCTAATCGATCCTTACTTATCTATCATGTTATTTGACGTTTGGATGGACTCCAGTAACCCTTACGTGAGATACGATGTTCTCGGACGCAGCAGAAGCTGGAAATAGTTTTAAACGAAACAACACGCATTAGCGTTATTCCTGTGATGTATCTAATCGATCCTTACTCATCTATCATGTTATTTGGCGTTTCGATGGACTCCAGTAACTTAGATGTGAGATACGAAGTTCTCGGACGCAGCAGAAGCTGGAAATAGTTTTGAACGAAACAACACGTATTAGCGTTGTTCCTGTGATGTATCTAATCGATCCTTACTTATCTATCATGTTATTTGACGTTTCGATGGACTCCAGTAACTCTGATGTGAGATACGAAGTTCTCGGACGCAGCAGAAGCTGGAAATAGTTTTAAATGAAACAACACGTATTAGCGTTGTTCCTGAGATGTACCTAATCGATCCTTACTCATCTATCATGTTATTTGACGTTTGGACGGACTCCAGTAACTATGATGAGAGATACAAAGTTCTCGGACGCAGTAGAAGCTGGAAATAGTTTTGAACGAAACAACACGTATTAGCGTTGTTCCTGTGATGTATCTAATCGATCCTTACTCATCTATCATGTTATTTGACGTTTGGACGGACTCCAGTAACTCTGATGAGAGATTCAAAGTTCTCGGACGCAGTAGAAGCTAGAAATAGTTTTGAACGAAACAACACGTATTAGCGTTGTTCCTGTGATGTATCTAAACGATCCTTACTTATCTAACATGTTATTTGACGTTTGGATGGACTCCAGTAAGTCTGATGTGAGATACAAAGTTTTTGGACGCAGCAGGAGCTGGAAATAGTTTTAAACGAAACAACACGTATTAGCGTTGTTCCTGTGATGTATCTAATCGATCCTAACTCATATATCATGTTATTTGGCGTTTCGATGGACTCCAGTAACCCTGACGTGAGATACGATGTTCTCGGCCGCAGCAGAAGCTGGAAATAGTTTTAAACGAAACAACACGCATTAGCGTTATTCCTGTGTAGTATCTAATCGATCCTTACTTATCTATCATGTTATTTGACGTTTCGATGGACTCCAGTAACTCTGATGTGAGATACGAAGTTTTCGGACGCAGCAGAAGCTGGAAATAGTTTTAAACGAAACAACACGCATTAGCGATGTTCCTGTGATGTATCTAAACGATACTTACTCATCTATCATGTTATTTGACGTTTGAACGGACTCCAGTAACTCTGATGTGAGATAAAAAGTTCTCGGACGCAGCAGAAGCTGGAAATAATTTTGAACGAAACAACACGCATTAGCGTTGTTCCTGTGATGTATCTAAACGATCATTACTTATCTAACATGTTATTTAACGTTTGGATGGACTCCAGTAAGTCTGATGTGAGATACAAAGTTTTTGGACGCAGCAGGAGCTGGAAATAGTTTTAAACGAAACAACACGTATTAGCGTTGTTCCTGTGCTGTATCTAATCGATCCTTACTTATCTATCATGTTATTTGACGTTTCGATGGACTCCAGTAACTCTGATGTGAGATACGACGTTTTCGGACGCAGCAGAAGCTGGAAATAGTTTTAAACGAAACAACACGTATTAGCGTTGTTCCTGTGATGTATCTAATCGATCCTTACTTATCTATCATGTTATTTGACGTTTGGATGGACTCCAGTAACCCTGACGTGAGATACGAAGTTCTCGGACGCAGCAGAAGCTGGAAATAGTTTTAAACGAAACAACACGTATTAGCGTTGTTCCTGTGATGTATCTAATCGATCCTTACTCATCTATCATGTTATTTGACGTTTCGACGGACTCCAGTAACTGTGATGTGAGATACAAAGTTCTCGGACGCAGCAGAAGCTGGAAATAATTTTGAACGAAACAACACCTATTAGCGTTGTTCCTGTGATGTATCTAAAGGATCCTTACTTATCTAACATGTTATTTGACGTTTGGATGGACTCCAGTAAGTCTGATGTGAGATAAAAAGTTTTGCGACGCAGCAGGAGCTGGAAATAGTTTTAAACGAAACAACACGTATTAGCGTTGTTCCTGTGCTGTATCTAATCGATCCTTACTTATCTATCATATTATTTGACGTTTCGATGGACTCCAGTAACTCTGATGTGAGATACGAAGTTTTCGGACGCAGCAGAAGCTGGAAATAGTTTTAAACGATACAACACGTATTAGCGTTGTTCCTGTGATGTATCTAATCGATCCTTACTCATCTATCATGTTAATTGACGTTTGGACGGACTCCAGTAACTCTGATGAGAGATTCAAAGTTCTCGGACGCAGTAGAAGCTGGAAATAGTTTTGAACGAAACAACACGTATTAGCGTTGTTCCTGTGATGTATCTAAACGATCCTTACTTATCTAACATGTTATTTGACGTTTGGATGGACTCCTGTAAGTCTGATGTGAGATACAAAGTTTTTGGACGCAGCAGGAGCTGGAAATAGTTTTAAACGAAACAACACGTATTAGCGTTGTTCCTGTGATGTATCTAAACGATCCTTACTCATCTATCATGTTATTTGACGTTTGGACGGACTCCAGTAACTCTGATGTGAGATACAAAGTTCTCGGACGCAGCAGGAGCTGGAAATAGTTTTAAACGAAACAACACGCATTAGCGTTGTTCCTGTGATGTATCTAATCGATCCTTACTCATTTATCATGTTATTTGGCGTTTCGATGGACTCCAGTAACTTTGATGTGAGATACGAAGTTCTCGGACGCAGCTGAAGCTGGAAATAGTTTCAAACGAAACAACAGGTATTAGCGTTGTTCCTGTGCTGTATCTAATCGATCCTTACTTATCTATCATGTTATTTGACGTTTCGATGGACTCCAGTAACTCTGATGTGAGCTACGAAGTTTTCGGACGCAGCAGAAGCTGGAAATAGTTTTAAACGAAACAACACGCATTAGCGATGTTCCTGTGATGTATCTAAACGATCCTTACTCATCTATCATGTTATTTGACGTTTGGACGGACTCCAGTAACTCTGATGTGAGATACAAAGTTCTCGGACGCAGCAGAAGCTGGAAATAGTTTTGAACGAAACAACACGTATTAGCGTTATTCCTGTGATGTATCTAATCGATCCTTACTCATCTATCATGTTATTTGGCGTTTCGATGGACTCCAGTAACTTAGATGTGAGATACGAAGTTCTCGGACGCAGCTGAAGCTAGAAATAGTTTTAAACGAAACAACACGTATTAGCGTTGTTCCTGTGCTGTATCTAATCGATCCTTACTTATCTATCATGTTATTTGACGTTTGGATGGACTCCAGTAACCCTGACGTGAGATACGATGTTCTCGGACGCAGCAGAAGCTGGAAATAGTTTTAAACGAAACAACACGCATTAGCGTTATTCCTGTGATGTATCTAATCGATCCTTACTCATCTATCATGTTATTTGGCGTTTCGATGGACTCCAGTAACTTAGATGTGAGATACGAAGTTCTCGGACGCAGCTGAAGCTAGAAATAGTTTTAAACGAAACAACACGTATTAGCGTTGTTCCTGTGATGTATCTAATCGATCCTTACTCATCTATCATGTTATTTGACGTTTGGACGGACTCCAGTAACTCTGATGAGAGATTCAAAGTTCTCGGACGCAGTAGAAGCTAGAAATAGTTTTGAACGAAACAACACGTATTAGCGTTGTTCCTGTGATGTATCTAAACGATCCTTACTTATCTAACATGTTATTTGACGTTTGGATGGACTCCAGTAAGTCTGATGTGAGATACAAAGTTTTTGGACGCAGCAGGAGCTGGAAATAGTTTTAAACGAAACAACACGTATTAGCGTTGTTCCTGTGCTGTATCTAATCGATCCTAACTCATATATCATGTTATTTGGCGTTTCGATGGACTCCAGTAACCCTGACGTGAGATACGATGTTCTCGGCCGCAGCAGAAGCTGGAAATAGTTTTAAACGAAACAACACGCATTAGCGTTATTCTTGTGTAGTATCTAATCGATCCTTACTTATCTATCATGTTATTTGACGTTTCGATGGACTCCAGTAACTCTGATGTGAGATACGAAGTTTTCGGACGCAGCAGAAGCTGGAAATAGTTTTAAACGAAACAACACGCATTAGCGATGTTCCTGTGATGTATCTAAACGATACTTACTCATCTATCATGTTATTTGACGTTTGAACGGACTCCAGTAACTCTGATGTGAGATAAAAAGTTCTCGGACGCAGCAGAAGCTGGAAATAATTTTGAACGAAACAACACGCATTAGCGTTGTTCCTGTGATGTATCTAAACGATCATTACTTATCTAACATGTTATTTAACGTTTGGATGGACTCCAGTAAGTCTGATGTGAGATACAAAGTTTTTGGACGCAGCAGGAGCTGGAAATAGTTTTAAACGAAACAACACGTATTAGCGTTGTTCCTGTGCTGTATCTAATCGATCCTTACTTATCTATCATGTTATTTGACGTTTCGATGGACTCCAGTAACTCTGATGTGAGATACGACGTTTTCGGACGCAGCAGAAGCTGGAAATAGTTTTAAACGAAACAACACGTATTAGCGTTGTTCCTGTGATGTATCTAATCGATCCTTACTTATCTATCATGTTATTTGACGTTTGGATGGACTCCAGTAACCCTGACGTGAGATACGAAGTTCTCGGACGCAGCAGAAGCTGGAAATAGTTTTAAACGAAACAACACGTATTAGCGTTGTTCCTGTGATGTATCTAATCGATCCTTACTCATCTATCATGTTATTTGACGTTTCGACGGACTCCAGTAACTGTGATGTGAGATACAAAGTTCTCGGACGCAGCAGAAGCTGGAAATAATTTTGAACGAAACAACACCTATTAGCGTTGTTCCTGTGATGTATCTAAAGGATCCTTACTTATCTAACATGTTATTTGACGTTTGGATGGACTCCAGTAAGTCTGATGTGAGATAAAAAGTTTTGCGACGCAGCAGGAGCTGGAAATAGTTTTAAACGAAACAACACGTATTAGCGTTGTTCCTGTGCTGTATCTAATCGATCCTTACTTATCTATCATATTATTTGACGTTTCGATGGACTCCAGTAACTCTGATGTGAGATACGAAGTTTTCGGACGCAGCAGAAGCTGGAAATAGTTTTAAACGATACAACACGTATTAGCGTTGTTCCTGTGATGTATCTAATCGATCCTTACTCATCTATCATGTTAATTGACGTTTGGACGGACTCCAGTAACTCTGATGAGAGATTCAAAGTTCTCGGACGCAGTAGAAGCTGGAAATAGTTTTGAACGAAACAACACGTATTAGCGTTGTTCCTGTGATGTATCTAAACGATCCTTACTTATCTAACATGTTATTTGACGTTTGGATGGACTCCAGTAAGTCTGATGTGAGATACAAAGTTTTTGGACGCAGCAGGAGCTGGAAATAGTTTTAAACGAAACAACACGTATTAGCGTTGTTCCTGTGATGTATCTAAACGATCCTTACTCATCTATCATGTTATTTGACGTTTGGACAGACTCCAGTAACTCTGATGTGAGATACAAAGTTCTCGGACGCAGCAGGAGCTGGAAATAGTTTTAAACGAAACAACACGCATTAGCGTTGTTCCTGTGATGTATCTAATCGATCCTTACTCATTTATCATGTTATTTGGCGTTTCGATGGACTCCAGTAACTTTGATGTGAGATACGAAGTTCTCGGACGCAGCTGAAGCTGGAAATAGTTTCAAACGAAACAACAGGTATTAGCGTTGTTCCTGTGCTGTATCTAATCGATTCTTACTTATCTATCATGTTATTTGACGTTTCGATGGACTCCAGTAACTCTGATGTGAGCTACGAAGTTTTCGGACGCAGCAGAAGCTGGAAATAGTTTTAAACGAAACAACACGCATTAGCGATGTTCCTGTGATGTATCTAAACGATCCTTACTCATCTATCATGTTATTTGACGTTTGGACGGACTCCAGTAACTCTGATGTGAGATACAAAGTTCTCGGACGCAGCAGAAGCTGGAAATAGTTTTGAACGAAACAACACGTATTAGCGTTGTTCCTGTGATGTATCTAAACGATCCTTACTTATCTAACATGTTATTTGACGTTTGGATGGACTCCAGTAAGTCTGATGTGAGATACAAAGTTTTTGGACGCAGCAGGAGCTGGAAATAGTTTTAAACGAAACAACACGTATTAGCGTTGTTCCTGTGCTGTATCTAATCGATCCTTACTTATCTATCATGTTATTTGACGTTTCGATGGACTCCAGTAACTCTGATGTGAGATACGACGTTTTCGGACGCAGCAGAATCTGGAAATAGTTTTAAACGAAACAACACGTATTAGCGATGTTCCTGTGATGTACCTAAACGATCCTTACTCATCTATCATGTTATTTGACGTTTGGACGGACTCCAGTAACTCTGATGAGAGATTCAAAGTTCTCGGACGCAGCAGAAGCTGGAAATAGTTTTGAACGAAACAACACGTATTAGCGTTGTTCCTGTGATGTATCTAATCGATCCTTACTTATCTATCATGTTATTTGACGTTTCGATGGACTCCAGTAACTCTGATGTGAGATACGAAGTTCTCGGACGCAGCTGAAGCTGGAAATAGTTTTAAATGAAACAACACGTATTAGCGTTGTTCCTGTGTAACGTACCTAATCGATCCTTACTCATCTATCATGTTATTTGACGTTTGGACGGACTCCAGTAACTATGATGAGAGATACAAAGTTCTCGGACGCAGTAGAAGCTGGAAATAGTTTTGAACGAAACAACACGTATTAGCGTTGTTCCTGTGATGCATCTAAACGATCCTTACTTATCTAACATGTTATTTGACGTTTGGATGGACTCCAGTAAGTCTGATGTGAGATACAAAGTTTTTGGACGCAGCAGGAGCTGGAAATAGTTTTAAACGAAACAACACGAATTAGCGTTGTTCCTGTGATGTATCTAAACGATCCTTACTTATCTACCATGTTATTTGACGTTTGGATGGACTCCAGTAAGTCTGATGAGAGATACAAAGATTTCGGACGCAGCAGAAGCTGGAAATAGTTTTGAACGAAACAACACGTATTAGCGTTGTTCCTGTGCTGTATCTAATCGATCCTTACTTATCTATCATGTTATTTGACGTTTGGATGGACTCCAGTAACCCTGACGTGAGATACGATGTTCTCGGACGCAGCAGAAGCTGGAAATAGTTTTAAACGAAACAACACGCATTAGCGTTATTCCTGTGATGTATCTAATCGATCCTTACTCATCTATCATGTTATTTGGCGTTTCGATGGACTCCAGTAACTTAGATGTGAGATACGAAGTTCTCGGACGCAGCAGAAGCTGGAAATAGTTTTGAACGAAACAACACGTATTAGCGTTGTTCCTGTGATGTATCTAATCGATCCTTACTTATCTATCATGTTATTTGATGTTTCGATGGACTCCAGTAACTCTGATGTGAGATACGAAGTTCTCGGACGCAGCTGAAGCTGGAAATAGTTTTAAATGAAACAACACGTATTAGCGTTGTTCCTGTGATGTACCTAATCGATCCTTACTCATCTATCATGTTATTTGACGTTTGGACGGACTCCAGTAACTATGATGAGAGATACAAAGTTCTCGGACGCAGTAGAAGCTGGAAATAGTTTTGAACGAAACAACACGTATTAGCGTTGTTCCTGTGATGCATCTAAACGATCCTTACTTATCTAACATGTTATTTGACGTTTGGATGGACTCCAGTAAGTCTGATGTGAGATACAAAGTTTTTGGACGCAGCAGGAGCTGGAAATAGTTTTAAACGAAACAACACGAATTAGCGTTGTTCCTGTGATGTATCTAAACGATCCTTACTTATCTACCATGTTATTTGACGTTTGGATGGACTCCAGTAAGTCTGATGAGAGATACAAAGATTTCGGACGCAGCAGAAGCTGGAAATAGTTTTGAACGAAACAACACGTATTAGCGTTGTTCCTGTGCTGTATCTAATCGATCCTTACTTATCTATCATGTTATTTGACGTTTGGATGGACTCCAGTAACCCTGACGTGAGATACGATGTTCTCGGACGCAGCAGAAGCTGGAAATAGTTTTAAACGAAACAACACGCATTAGCGTTATTCCTGTGATGTATCTAATCGATCCTTACTCATCTATCATGTTATTTGGCGTTTCGATGGACTCCAGTAACTTAGATGTGAGATACGAAGTTCTCGGACGCAGCTGAAGCTAGAAATAGTTTTAAACGAAACAACACGTATTGGCGTTGTTCCTGTGATGTATCTAATCGATCCTTACTCATCTATCATGTTATTTGACGTTTGGACGGACTCCAGTAACTCTGATGAGAGATTCAAAGTTCTCGGACGCAGTAGAAGCTAGAAATAGTTTTGAACGAAACAACACGTATTAGCGTTGTTCCTGTGATGTATCTAAACGATCCTTACTTATCTAACATGTTATTTGACGTTTGGATGGACTCCAGTAAGTCTGATGTGAGATACAAAGTTTTTGGACGCAGCAGGAGCTGGAAATAGTTTTAAACGAAACAACACGTATTAGCGTTGTTCCTGTGCTGTATCTAATCGATCCTAACTCATATATCATGTTATTTGGCGTTTCGATGGACTCCAGTAACCCTGACGTGAGATACGATGTTCTCGGACGCAGCAGAAACTGGAAATAGTTTTAAACGAAACAACACGCATTAGCGTTATTCCTGTGTAGTATCTAATCGATCCTTACTTATCTATCATGTTATTTGACGTTTCGATGGACTCCAGTAACTCTGATGTGAGATACGAAGTTTTCGGACGCAGCAGAAGCTGGAAATAGTTTTAAACGAAACAACACGCATTAGCGATGTTCCTGTGATGTATCTAAACGATACTTACTCATCTATCATGTTACTTGACGTTTGAACGGACTCCAGTAACTCTGATGTGAGATAAAAAGTTCTCGGACGCAGCAGAAGCTGGAAATAATTTTGAACGAAACAACACGCATTAGCGTTGTTCCTGTGATGTATCTAAACGATCATTACTTATCTAACATGTTATTTAACGTTTGGATGGACTCCAGTAAGTCTGATGTGAGATACAAAGTTTTTGGACGCAGCAGGAGCTGGAAATAGTTTTAAACGAAACAACACGTATTAGCGTTGTTCCTGTGCTGTATCTAATCGATCCTTACTTATCTATCATGTTATTTGACGTTTCGATGGACTCCAGTAACTCTGATGTGAGATACGACGTTTTCGGACGCAGCAGAAGCTGGAAATAGTTTTAAACGAAACAACACGTATTAGCGTTGTTCCTGTGATGTATCTAATCGATCCTTACTTATCTATCATGTTATTTGACGTTTGGATGGACTCCAGTAACCCTGACGTGAGATACGAAGTTCTCGGACGCAGCAGAAGCTGGAAATAGTTTTAAACGAAACAACACGTATTAGCGTTGTTCCTGTGATGTATCTAATCGATCCTTACTCATCTATCATGTTATTTGACGTTTCGACGGACTCCAGTAACTCTGATGTGAGATACAAAGTTATCGGACGCAGCAGAAGCTGGAAATAGTTTTGAACGAAACAACACGTATTAGCGTTGTTCCTGTGCTGTATCTAATCGATCCTTACTTATCTATCATGTTATTTGACGTTTGGATGAACTCCAGTAACTCTAATGTGAGATACGAAATTTTCGGACGCAGCAGAAGCTGGAAATAGTTTTGAACGAAACAACACGTATTAGCGTCGTTCCTGTGATGTATCTAAACGATCCTTACTTATCTAACATGTTATTTGACGTTTGGATGGACTCCAGTAAGTCTGATGTGAGATACAAAGTTTTTGGACGCAGCAGGAGCTGGAAATAGTTTTAAACGAAACAACACGTATTAGCGTTGTTCCTGTGATGTATCTAAACGATCCTTACTCATCTATCATGTTAATTGACGTTTGGACGGACTCCAGTAACTCTGATGTGAGATACAAAGTTCTCGGACGCAGCAGAAGCTGGAAATAATTTTGAACGAAACAACACCTATTAGCGTTGTTCCTGTGATGTATCTAAAGGATCCTTACTTATCTAACATGTTATTTGACGTTTGGATGGACTCCAGTAAGTCTGATGTGAGATAAAAAGTTTTGCGACGCAGCAGGAGCTGGAAATAGTTTTAAACGAAACAACACGTATTAGCGTTGTTCCTGTGCTGTATCTAATCGATCCTTACTTATCTATCATGTTATTTGACGTTTCGATGGACTCCAGTAACTCTGATGTGAGATACGAAGTTTTCGGACGCAGCAGAAGCTGGAAATAGTTTTAAACGATACAACACGTATTAGCGTTGTTCCTGTGATGTATCTAATCGATCCTTACTCATCTATCATGTTAATTGACGTTTGGACGGACTCCAGTAACTCTGATGAGAGATTCAAAGTTCTCGGACGCAGTAGAAGCTGGAAATAGTTTTGAACGAAACAACACGTATTAGCGTTGTTCCTGTGATGTATCTAAACGATCCTTACTTATCTAACATGTTATTTGACGTTTGGATGGACTCCAGTAAGTCTGATGTGAGATACAAAGTTTTTGGACGCAGCAGGAGCTGGAAATAGTTTTAAACGAAACAACACGTATTAGCGTTGTTCCTGTGATGTATCTAAACGATCCTTACTCATCTATCATGTTATTTGACGTTTGGACAGACTCCAGTAACTCTGATGTGAGATACAAAGTTCTCGGACGCAGCAGGAGCTGGAAATAGTTTTAAACGAAACAACACGCATTAGCGTTGTTCCTGTGATGTATCTAATCGATCCTTACTCATTTATCATGTTATTTGGCGTTTCGATGGACTCCAGTAACTTTGATGTGAGATACGAAGTTCTCGGACGCAGCTGAAGCTGGAAATAGTTTCAAACGAAACAACAGGTATTAGCGTAGTTCCTGTGCTGTATCTAATCGATCCTTACTTATCTATCATGTTATTTGACGTTTCGATGGACTCCAGTAACTCTGATGTGAGCTACGAAGTTTTCGGACGCAGCAGAAGCTGGAAATAGTTTTAAACGAAACAACACGCATTAGCGATGTTCCTGTGATGTATCTAAACGATCCTTACTCATCTATCATGTTATTTGACGTTTGGACGGACTCCAGTAACTCTGATGTGAGATACAAAGTTCTCGGACGCAGCAGAAGCTGGAAATAGTTTTGAACGAAACAACACGTATTAGCGTTGTTCCTGTGATGTATCTAAACGATCCTTACTTATCTAACATGTTATTTGACGTTTGGATGGACTCCAGTAAGTCTGATGTGAGATACAAAGTTTTTGGACGCAGCAGGAGCTGGAAATAGTTTTAAACGAAACAACACGTATTAGCGTTGTTCCTGTGCTGTATCTAATCGATCCTTACTTATCTATCATGTTATTTGACGTTTCGATGGACTCCAGTAACTCTGATGTGAGATACGACGTTTTCGGACGCAGCAGAATCTGGAAATAGTTTTAAACGAAACAACACGTATTAGCGATGTTCCTGTGATGTACCTAAACGATCCTTACTCATCTATCATGTTATTTGACGTTTGGACGGACTCCAGTAACTCTGATGTGAGATACAAAGTTCTCGTACGCAGCAGAAGCTGGAAATAATTTTGAACGAAACAACACGTATTAGCGTTGTTCCTGTGATGTATCTAAACGATCCTTACTTATCTAACATGTTATTTAACGTTTGGATGGACTCCAGTAAGTCTGATGTGAGATACAAAGTTTTTGGACGCAGCAGAAGCTGGAAATAGTTTTAAACGAAACAACACGTATTAGCGTTGTTCCTGTGATGTATCTAATCGATCCTTACTCATCTATCATGTTATTTGACGATTGGATGGACTCCAGTAACTCTGATGAGAGATTCAAAGTTCTCGGACGCAGTAGAAGCTGGAAATAGTTTTGAACGAAATAACACGTATTAGCGTTGTTCTTGTGATGTATCTAAACGATCCTTACTTATCTAACATGTTATTTGACGTTTGGATGGACTCCAGTAAGTCTGATGTGAGATACAAAGTTTTTGGACGCAGCAGGAGCTGGAAATAGTTTCAAACGAAACAACACGTATTAGCGTTGTTCCTGTGCTGTATCTAATCGATCCTTACTCATATATCATGTTACTTGGCGTTTCGATGGACTCCAGTAGCTCTGATGTGAGATACGACGTTTTCGGACGCAGCAGAAGCTGGAAATAGTTTTAAACGAAACAACACGCATTAGCGTTGTTCCTGTGCTGTATCTAATCGATCCTTACTCATATATCATGTTATTTGGTGTTTCGATGGACTCCAGTAGCTCTGATGTGAGATACGACGTTTTCGGACGCAGCAGAAACTGGAAATAGTTTTAAACGAAACAACACGCATTAGCGTTGTTCCTGTGATGTATCTAATCGATCCTTACTTATCTATCATGTTATTTGACGTTTGGATGGACTCCAGTAACCCTGACGTGAGATACGATGTTCTCGGACGCAGCAGAAGCTGGAAATAGTTTTAAAAGAAACAACACGCATTAGCGATGTTCCTGTGATGTATCTAAACGATACTTACTCATCTATCATGTTATTTGACGTTTGGACGGACTCCAGTAACTCTGATGTGAGATACAAAGTTCTCGGACGCAGCAGAAGCTGGAAATAATTTTGAACGTAACAACACGTGTTACCGTTGTTCCTGTGATGTATCTAAACGATCCTTACTTATCTAACATGTTATTTAACGTTTGGATGGACTCCAGTAAGTCTGATGTGAGATACAAAGTTTTTGGACGCAGCAGGAGCTGGAAATAGTTTTAAACGAAACAACACATATTAGCGTTGTTCCTGTGCTGTATCTAATCGATCCTTACTTATCTATCATGTTATTTGACGTTTCGATGGACTCCAGTAACTCTGATGTGAGATACGACGTTTTCGGACGCAGCAGAAGCTGGAAATAGTTTTAAACGAAACAACACGTATTAGCGTTGTTCCTGTGATGTATCTAAACGATCCTTACTTATCTAACATGTTATTTGACGTTTGGATGGACTCCAGTAAGTCTGATGTGAGATACAAAGTTTTGGGACGCAGCAGGAGCTGGAAATAGTTTTAAACGAAACAACACGTATTAGCGTTGTTCCTGTGATGTATCTAATCGATCCTTACTCATCTATCATATTATTTGACGTTTGGATGGACTCCAGTAACTCTGATGAGAGATACAAAGATTTCGGACGTAGCAGAAACTGGAAATAGTTTTGAACGAAACAACACGCATTAGCTTTGTTCCTGTGTAGTATCTAATCGATCCTTACTCATCTATCATGTTATTTGGCTTTTCGATGGACTCCAGTAACTCTGATGTGAGATACGAAGTTTTCGGACGCATCAGAAGCTGGAAATAGTTTTAAACGAAACAACACGCATTAGCGATGTTCCTGTGATGTATCTAAACGATCCTTACTCATCTATCATGTTAATTGACGTTTGGACGGACTCCAGTAACTCTGATGAGAGATACAAAGTTCTCGGACGCAGTAGAAGCTGGAAATAGTTTTGACCGAAACAACACGCATTAGCGTTGTTCCTGTGATGTATCTAATCGATCCTTACTCATCTATCATGTTATTTGACGTTTGGATGTACTCTAGGAACTCTGATGTGAGATACAAAGATATCGGACGCAGCAGAAGCTGGAAATAGTTTTGAACGAAACAACACCTATTAGCGTTGTTCCTGTGATGTATCTAAACGATCCTTACTTATCTAACATGTTATTTGACGTTTGGATGGACTCCAGTAAGTCTGATGTGAGATACAAAGTTTTGGGACGCAGCAGGAGCTGGAAATAGTTTTAAACGAAACAACACGTATTAGCGTTGTTCCTGTGATGTATCTAATCGATCCTTACTCATCTATCATGTTATTTGACGTTTGGACGGACTCCAGTAACTCTGATGAGAGATTCAAATTTCTCGGACGCAGTAGAAGCTGGAAATAGTTTTGAACGAAACAACACGTATTAGCGTTGTTCCTGTGATGTATCTAAACGATCCTTACTTATCTAACATGTTATTTAACGTTTGGATGGACTCCAGTAAGTCTGATGTGAGATACAAAGTTTTTGGACGCAGCAGGAGCTGGAAATAGTTTTAAACGAAACAACACATATTAGCGTTGTTCCTGTGCTGTATCTAATCGATCCTTACTTATCTATCATGTTATTTGACGTTTGGACGGACTCCAGTAACTCTGATGAGAGATTCAAATTTCTCGGACGCAGTAGAAGCTGGAAATAGTTTTGAACGAAACAACACGTATTAGCGTTGTTCCTGTGATGTATCTAAACGATCCTTACTTATCTAACATGTTATTTAACGTTTGGATGGACTCCAGTAAGTCTGATGTGAGATACAAAGTTTTTGGACGCAGCAGGAGCTGGAAATAGTTTTAAACGAAACAACACATATTAGCGTTGTTCCTGTGCTGTATCTAATCGATCCTTACTCATCTATCATGTTATTTGACGTTTGGACGGACTCCAGTAACTCTGATGAGAGATACAAAGTTCTCGGACGCAGTAGAAGCTGGAAATAGTTTTGACCGAAACAACACGCATTAGCGTTGTTCCTGTGATGTATCTAATCGATCCTTACTCATCTATCATGTTATTTGACGTTTGGACGGACTCCAGTAACTCTGATGAGAGATTCAAAGTTCTCGGACGCAGTAGAAGCTGGAAATAGTTTTAAACGAAACAACACGTATTAGCGTTGTTCCTGTGCTGTATCTAATCGATCCTTACTCATATATCATGTTACTTGGCGTTTCGATGGACTCCAGTAGCTCTGATGTGAGATACGACGTTTTCGGACGCAGCAGAAGCTGGAAATAGTTTTAAACGAAACAACACGTATTAGCGTTGTTCCTGTGATGTATCTAATCGATCCTTACTTATCTATCATGTTATTTGACGTTTCGATGCACTCCAGTAACTCTGATGTGAGATACGACGTTTTCGGACGCAGCAGAAGCTGGAAATAGTTTTAAACGAAACAACACGTATTAGCGTTGTTCCTGTGATGTATCTAATCGATCCTTACTTATCTATCATGTTATTTGACGTTTCGATGCACTCCAGTAACTCTGATGTGAGATACGACGTTTTCGGACGCAGCAGAAGCTGGAAATAGTTTTAAACGAAACAACACGTATTAGCGTTGTTCCTGTGATGTATCTAATCGATCCTTACTCATCTATCATGTTATTTGACGTTTGGATGGGCTCCAGTAACTCTGATGAGAGATACAAAGATTTCGGACGCAGCAGAAGCTGGAAATAGTTTTGAACGAAACAACACGTATTAGCGTTGTTCCTGTGCTGTATCTAATCGATCCTTACTTATCTATCATGTTATTTGACGTTTGGATGGACTCCAGTAACCCTGACGTGAGATACGATGTTCTCGGACGCAGCAGAAGCTGGAAATAGTTTTAAACGAAACAACACGCATTAGCGTTATTCCTGTGATGTATCTAATCGATCCTTACTCATCTATCATGTTATTTGGCGTTTCGATGGACTCCAGTAACTTAGATGTGAGATACGAAGTTCTCGGACGCAGCAGAAGCTGGAAATAGTTTTGAACGAAACAACACGTATTAGCGTTGTTCCTGTGATGTATCTAATCGATCCTTACTTATCTATCATGTTATTTGACGTTTCGATGGACTCCAGTAACTCTGATGTGAGATACGAAGTTCTCGGACGCAGCTGAAGCTGGAAATAGTTTTAAATGAAACAACACGTATTAGCGTTGTTCCTGTGATGTACCTAATCGATCCTTACTCATCTATCATGTTATTTGACGTTTGGACGGACTCCAGTAACTATGATGAGAGATACAAAGTTCTCGGACGCAGTAGAAGCTGGAAATAGTTTTGAACGAAACAACACGTATTAGCGTTGTTCCTGTGATGCATCTAAACGATCCTTACTTATCTAACATGTTATTTGACGTTTGGATGGACTCCAGTAAGTCTGATGTGAGATACAAAGTTTTTGGACGCAGCAGGAGCTGGAAATAGTTTTAAACGAAACAACACGAATTAGCGTTGTTCCTGTGATGTATCTAAACGATCCTTACTTATCTACCATGTTATTTGACGTTTGGATGGACTCCAGTAAGTCTGATGAGAGATACAAAGATTTCGGACGCAGCAGAAGCTGGAAATAGTTTTGAACGAAACAACACGTATTAGCGTTGTTCCTGTGCTGTATCTAATCGATCCTTACTTATCTATCATGTTATTTGACGTTTGGATGGACTCCAGTAACCCTGACGTGAGATACGATGTTCTCGGACGCAGCAGAAGCTGGAAATAGTTTTGAACGAAACAACACGTATTAGCGTTGTTCCTGTGCTGTATCTAATCGATCCTTACTTATCTATCATGTTATTTGACGTTTGGACGGACTCCAGTAACTCTGATGTGAGATACAAAGTTCTCGGACGCAGCAGAAGCTGGAAATAATTTTGAACGAAACAACACCTATTAGCGTTGTTCCTGTGATGTATCTAAAGGATCCTTACTTATCTAACATGTTATTTGACGTTTGGATGGACTCCAGTAAGTCTGATGTGAGATAAAAAGTTTTGCGACGCAGCAGGAGCTGGAAATAGTTTTAAACGAAACAACACGTATTAGCGTTGTTCCTGTGCTGTATCTAATCGATCCTTACTTATCTATCATGTTATTTGACGTTTCGATGGACTCCAGTAACTCTGATGTGAGATACGAAGTTTTCGGACGCAGCAGAAGCTGGAAATAGTTTTAAACGATACAACACGTATTAGCGTTGTTCCTGTGATGTATCTAATCGATCCTTACTCATCTATCATGTTAATTGACGTTTGGACGGACTCCAGTAACTCTGATGAGAGATTCAAAGTTCTCGGACGCAGTAGAAGCTGGAAATAGTTTTGAACGAAACAACACGTATTAGCGTTGTTCCTGTGATGTATCTAAACGATCCTTACTTATCTAACATGTTATTTGACGTTTGGATGGACTCCAGTAAGTCTGATGTGAGATACAAAGTTTTTGGACGCAGCAGGAGCTGGAAATAGTTTTAAACGAAACAACACGTATTAGCGTTGTTCCTGTGATGTATCTAAACGATCCTTACTCATCTATCATGTTATTTGACGTTTGG
Organism: Prosopocoilus inquinatus; assembly: GCA_036172665.1. Lineage (NCBI taxonomy): Eukaryota > Metazoa > Arthropoda > Insecta > Coleoptera > Lucanidae > Prosopocoilus > Prosopocoilus inquinatus. The sequence goes on along the minus strand of CM069871.1, from coordinate 43,780,562 downwards.
ACAGACTCCAGTAACTCTGATGTGAGATACAAAGTTCTCGGACGCAGCAGGAGCTGGAAATAGTTTTAAACGAAACAACACGCATTAGCGTTGTTCCTGTGATGTATCTAATCGATCCTTACTCATTTATCATGTTATTTGGCGTTTCGATGGACTCCAGTAACTTTGATGTGAGATACGAAGTTCTCGGACGCAGCAGAAGCTGGAAATAGTTTTAAACGAAACAACACGCATTAGCGATGTTCCTGTGATGTATCTAAACGATCCTTACTCATCTATCATGTTATTTGACGTTTGGACGGACTCCAGTAACTCTGATGTGAGATACAAAGTTCTCGGACGCAGCAGAAGCTGGAAATAGTTTTGAACGAAACAACACGTATTAGCGTTGTTCCTGTGATGTATCTAAACGATCCTTACTTATCTAACATGTTATTTGACGTTTGGATGGACTCCAGTAAGTCTGATGTGAGATACAAAGTTTTTGGACGCAGCAGGAGCTGGAAATAGTTTTAAACGAAACAACACGTATTAGCGTTGTTCCTGTGCTGTATCTAATCGATCCTTACTTATCTATCATGTTATTTGACGTTTCGATGGACTCCAGTAACTCTGATGTGAGATACGACGTTTTCGGACGCAGCAGAATCTGGAAATAGTTTTAAACGAAACAACACGTATTAGCGATGTTCCTGTGATGTACCTAAACGATCCTTACTCATCTATCATGTTATTTGACGTTTGGACGGACTCCAGTAACTCTGATGTGAGATACAAAGTTCTCGTACGCAGCAGAAGCTGGAAATAATTTTGAACGAAACAACACGTATTAGCGTTGTTCCTGTGATGTATCTAAACGATCCTTACTTATCTAACATGTCATTTAACGTTTGGATGGACTCCAGTAAGTCTGATGTGAGATACAAAGTTTTTGGACGCAGCAGAAGCTGGAAATAGTTTTAAACGAAACAACACGTATTAGCGTTGTTCCTGTGATGTATCTAATCGATCCTTACTCATCTATCATGTTATTTGACGATTGGATGGACTCCAGTAACTCTGATGAGAGATACAAAGATTTCGGACGCAGCAGAAGCTGGAAATAGGTTTGAACGAAACAACACCTATTAGCGTTGTTCCTGTGATGTATCTAAACGATCCTTACTTATCTAACATGTTATTTGACGTTTGGATGGACTCCAGTAAGTCTGATGTGAGATACAAAGTTTTGGGACGCAGCAGGAGCTGGAAATAGTTTTAAACGAAACAACACGTATTAGCGTTGTTCCTGTGATGTATCTAATCGATCCTTACTCATCTATCATGTTATTTGACGTTTGGACGGACTCCAGTAACTCTGATGTGAGATTCAAAGTTCTCGGACGCAGTAGAAGCTGGAAATAGTTTTGAACGATATAACACGTATTAGCGTTGTTCTTGTGATGTATCTAAACGATCCTTACTTATCTAACATGTTATTTGACGTTTGGATGGACTCCAGTAAGTCTGATGTGAGATACAAAGTTTTTGGACGCAGCAGGAGCTGGAAATAGTTTCAAACGAAACAACACGTATCAGCGTTGTTCCTGTGCTGTATCTAATCGATCCTTACTCATATATCATGTTACTTGGCGTTTCGATGGACTCCAGTAGCTCTGATGTGAGATACGACGTTTATAGACGCAGCAGAAGCTGGAAATAGTTTTAAACGAAACAACACGCATTAGCGTTGTTCCTGTGATGTATCTAGTCGATCCTTACTCATATATCATGTTATTTGGTGTTTCGATGGACTCCAGTAGCTCTGATGTGAGATACGACGTTTTCGGACGCAGCAGAAACTGGAAATAGTTTTAAACGAAACAACACGCATTAGCGTTGTTCCTGTGATGTATCTAAACGATCCTTACTTATCTAACATGTTATTTAACGTTTGGATGGACTCCAGTAAGTCTGATGTGAGATACAAAGTTTTTGGACGCAGCAGGAGCTGGAAATAGTTTTAAACGAAACAACACATATTAGCGTTGTTCCTGTGCTGTATCTAATCGATCCTTACTTATCTATCATGTTATTTGACGTTTCGATGGACTCCAGTAACTCTGATGTGAGATACGAAGTTTTCGGACGCAGCAGAAGCTGGAAATAGTTTTAAACGAAACAACACGTATTAGCGTTGTTCCTGTGATGTATCTAAACGATCCTTACTTATCTAACATGTTATTTGACGTTTGGATGGACTCCAGTAAGTCTGATGTGAGATACAAAGTTTTGGGACGCAGCAGGAGCTGGAAATAGTTTTAAACGAAACAACACGTATTAGCGTTGTTCCTGTGATGTATCTAATCGATCCTTTCTCATCTATCATGTTATTTGACGTTTGGACGGACTCCAGTAACTCTGATGAGAGATACAAAGTTCTCGGACGCAGTAGAAGCTGGAAATAGTTTTGAACGAAACAACACCTATTAGCGTTGTTCCTGTGATGTATCTAAACGATCCTTACTTATCTAACATGTTATTTGACGTTTGGATGGACTCCAGTAAGTCTGATGTGAGATACAAAGTTTTGGGACGCAGCAGGAGCTGGAAATAGTTTTAAACGAAACAACACGTATTAGCGTTGTTCCTGTGATGTATCTAATCGATCCTTACTCATCTATCATATTATTTGACGTTTGGATGGACTCCAGTAACTCTGATGAGAGATACAAAGATTTCGGACGCAGCAGAAACTGGAAATAGTTTTGAACGAAACAACACGCATTAGCGTTGTTCCTGTGTAGTATCTAATCGATCCTTACTCATCTATCATGTTATTTGGCTTTTCGATGGACTCCAGTAACTCTGATGTGAGATACGAAGTTTTCGGACGCATCAGAAGCTGGAAATAGTTTTAAACGAAACAACACGCATTAGCGATGTTCCTGTGATGTATCTAAACGATCCTTACTCATCTATCATGTTATTTGACGTTTGGACGGACTCCAGTAACTCTGATGAGAGATACAAAGTTCTCGGACGCAGTAGAAGCTGGAAATAGTTTTGACCGAAACAACACGCATTAGCGTTGTTCCTGTGATGTATCTAATCGATCCTTACTCATCTATCATGTTATTTGACGTTTGGATGTACTCTAGGAACTCTGATGTGAGATACAAAGATATCGGACGCAGCAGAAGCTGGAAATAGTTTTGAACGAAACAACACGTATTAGCGTTGTTCCTGTGATGTATCTAATCGATCCTTACTCATCTATCATGTTATTTGACGTTTGGACGGACTCCAGTAACTCTGATGAGAGATTCAAATTTCTCGGACGCAGTAGAAGCTGGAAATAGTTTTGAACGAAACAACACGTATTAGCGTTGTTCCTGTGATGTATCTAAACGATCCTTACTTATCTAACATGTTATTTAACGTTTGGATGGACTCCAGTAAGTCTGATGTGAGATACAAAGTTTTTGGACGCAGCAGGAGCTGGAAATAGTTTTAAACGAAACAACACATATTAGCGTTGTTCCTGTGCTGTATCTAATCGATCCTTACTTATCTATCATGTTATTTGACGTTTGGACGGACTCCAGTAACTCTGATGAGAGATTCAAATTTCTCGGACGCAGTAGAAGCTGGAAATAGTTTTGAACGAAACAACACGTATTAGCGTTGTTCCTGTGATGTATCTAAACGATCCTTACTTATCTAACATGTTATTTAACGTTTGGATGGACTCCAGTAAGTCTGATGTGAGATACAAAGTTTTTGGACGCAGCAGGAGCTGGAAATAGTTTTAAACGAAACAACATATATTAGCGTTGTTCCTGTGCTGTATCTAATCGATCCTTACTCATCTATCATGTTATTTGACGTTTGGACGGACTCCAGTAACTCTGATGAGAGATACAAAGTTCTCGGACGCAGTAGAAGCTGGAAATAGTTTTGACCGAAACAACACGCATTAGCGTTGTTCCTGTGATGTATCTAATCGATCCTTACTCATATATCATGTTATTTGACGTTTGGATGTACTCTAGGAACTCTGATGTGAGATACAAAGATATCGGACGCAGCAGAAGCTGGAAATAGTTTTGAACGAAACAACAACTATTAGCGTTGTTCCTGTGATGTATCTAAACGATCCTTACTTATCTAACATGTTATTTGACGTTTGGATGGACTCCAGTAAGTCTGATGTGAGATACAAAGTTTTGGGACGCAGCAGGAGCTGGAAATAGTTTTAAACGAAACAACACGTATTAGCGTTGTTCCTGTGATGTATCTAATCGATCCTTACTCATCTATCATGTTATTTGACGATTGGATGGACTCCAGTAACTCTGATGAGAGATTCAAAGTTCTCGGACGCAGTAGAAGCTGGAAATAGTTTTGAACGAAATAACACGTATTAGCGTTGTTCTTGTGATGTATCTAAACGATCCTTACTTATCTAACATGTTATTTGACGTTTGGATGGACTCCAGTAAGTCTGATGTGAGATACAAAGTTTTTGGACGCAGCAGGAGCTGGAAATAGTTTCAAACGAAACAACACGTATTAGCGTTGTTCCTGTGCTGTATCTAATCGATCCTTACTCATATATCATGTTACTTGGCGTTTCGATGGACTCCAGTAGCTCTGATGTGAGATACGACGTTTTCGGACGCAGCAGAAGCTGGAAATAGTTTTAAACGAAACAACACGCATTAGCGTTGTTCCTGTGCTGTATCTAATCGATCCTTACTCATATATCATGTTATTTGGTGTTTCGATGGACTCCAGTAGCTCTGATGTGAGATACGACGTTTTCGGACGCAGCAGAAACTGGAAATAGTTTTAAACGAAACAACACGCATTAGCGTTGTTCCTGTGATGTATCTAATCGATCCTTACTTATCTATCATGTTATTTGACGTTTGGATGGACTCCAGTAACCCTGACGTGAGATACGATGTTCTCGGACGCAGCAGAAGCTGGAAATAGTTTTAAAAGAAACAACACGCATTAGCGATGTTCCTGTGATGTATCTAAACGATACTTACTCATCTATCATGTTATTTGACGTTTGGACGGACTCCAGTAACTCTGATGTGAGATACAAAGTTCTCGGACGCAGCAGAAGCTGGAAATAATTTTGAACGTAACAACACGTGTTACCGTTGTTCCTGTGATGTATCTAAACGATCCTTACTTATCTAACATGTTATTTAACGTTTGGATGGACTCCAGTAAGTCTGATGTGAGATACAAAGTTTTTGGACGCAGCAGGAGCTGGAAATAGTTTTAAACGAAACAACACATATTAGCGTTGTTCCTGTGCTGTATCTAATCGATCCTTACTTATCTATCATGTTATTTGACGTTTCGATGGACTCCAGTAACTCTGATGTGAGATACGACGTTTTCGGACGCAGCAGAAGCTGGAAATAGTTTTAAACGAAACAACACGTATTAGCGTTGTTCCTGTGATGTATCTAAACGATCCTTACTTATCTAACATGTTATTTGACGTTTGGATGGACTCCAGTAAGTCTGATGTGAGATACAAAGTTTTGGGACGCAGCAGGAGCTGGAAATAGTTTTAAACGAAACAACACGTATTAGCGTTGTTCCTGTGATGTATCTAATCGATCCTTTCTCATCTCTCATGTTATTTGACGTTTGGACGGACTCCAGTAACTCTGATGAGAGATACAAAGTTCTCGGACGCAGTAGAAGCTGGAAATAGTTTTGAACGAAACAACACCTATTAGCGTTGTTCCTGTGATGTATCTAAACGATCCTTACTTATCTAACATGTTATTTGACGTTTGGATGGACTCCAGTAAGTCTGATGTGAGATACAAAGTTTTGGGACGCAGCAGGAGCTGGAAATAGTTTTAAACGAAACAACACGTATTAGCGTTGTTCCTGTGATGTATCTAATCGATCCTTACTCATCTATCATATTATTTGACGTTTGGATGGACTCCAGTAACTCTGATGAGAGATACAAAGATTTCGGACGTAGCAGAAACTGGAAATAGTTTTGAACGAAACAACACGCATTAGCTTTGTTCCTGTGTAGTATCTAATCGATCCTTACTCATCTATCATGTTATTTGGCTTTTCGATGGACTCCAGTAACTCTGATGTGAGATACGAAGTTTTCGGACGCATCAGAAGCTGGAAATAGTTTTAAACGAAACAACACGCATTAGCGATGTTCCTGTGATGTATCTAAACGATCCTTACACATCTATCATGTTAATTGACGTTTGGACGGACTCCAGTAACTCTGATGAGAGATACAAAGTTCTCGGACGCAGTAGAAGCTGGAAATAGTTTTGACCGAAACAACACGCATTAGCGTTGTTCCTGTGATGTATCTAATCGATCCTTACTCATCTATCATGTTATTTGACGTTTGGATGTACTCTAGGAACTCTGATGTGAGATACAAAGATATCGGACGCAGCAGAAGCTGGAAATAGTTTTGAACGAAACAACACCTACTAGCGTTGTTCCTGTGATGTATCTAAACGATCCTTACTTATCTAACATGTTATTTGACGTTTGGATGGACTCCAGTAAGTCTGATGTGAGATACAAAGTTTTGGGACGCAGCAGGAGCTGGAAATAGTTTTAAACGAAACAACACGTATTAGCGTTGTTCCTGTGATGTATCTAATCGATCCTTACTCATCTATCATGTTATTTGACGTTTGGACGGACTCCAGTAACTCTGATGAGAGATTCAAATTTCTCGGACGCAGTAGAAGCTGGAAATAGTTTTGAACGAAACAACACGTATTAGCGTTGTTCCTGTGATGTATCTAAACGATCCTTACTTATCTAACATGTTATTTAACGTTTGGATGGACTCCAGTAAGTCTGATGTGAGATACAAAGTTTTTGGACGCAGCAGGAGCTGGAAATAGTTTTAAACGAAACAACACATATTAGCGTTGTTCCTGTGCTGTATCTAATCGATCCTTACTTATCTATCATGTTATTTGACGTTTGGACGGACTCCAGTAACTCTGATGAGAGATTCAAATTTCTCGGACGCAGTAGAAGCTGGAAATAGTTTTGAACGAAACAACACGTATTAGCGTTGTTCCTGTGATGTATCTAAACGATCCTTACTTATCTAACATGTTATTTAACGTTTGGATGGACTCCAGTAAGTCTGATGTGAGATACGACGTTTTCGGACGCAGCAGAAGCTGGAAATAGTTTTAAACGAAACAACACGTATTAGCGTTGTTCCTGTGATGTATCTAATCGATCCTTACTTATCTATCATGTTATTTGACGTTTGGACGGACTCCAGTAACTCTGATGAGAGATTCAAATTTCTCGGACGCAGTAGAAGCTGGAAATAGTTTTGAACGAAACAACACGTATTAGCGTTGTTCCTGTGATGTATCTAATCGATCCTTACTCATCTATCATGTTATTTGACGTTTGGACGGACTCCAGTAACTCTGATGAGAGATTCAAATTTCTCGGACGCAGTAGAAGCTGGAAATAGTTTTGAACGAAACAACACGTATTAGCGTTGTTCCTGTGATGTATCTAAACGATCCTTACTTATCTAACATGTTATTTAACGTTTGGATGGACTCCAGTAAGTCTGATGTGAGATACAAAGTTTTTGGACGCAGCAGGAGCTGGAAATAGTTTTAAACGAAACAACACATATTAGCGTTGTTCCTGTGCTGTATCTAATCGATCCTTACTCATCTATCATGTTATTTGACGTTTGGACGGACTCCAGTAACTCTGATGAGAGATACAAAGTTCTCGGACGCAGTAGAAGCTGGAAATAGTTTTGACCGAAACAACACGCATTAGCGTTGTTCCTGTGATGTATCTAATCGATCCTTACTCATCTATCATGTTATTTGACGTTTGGACGGACTCCAGTAACTCTGATGAGAGATTCAAAGTTCTCGGACGCAGTAGAAGCTGGAAATAGTTTTAAACGAAACAACACGTATTAGCGTTGTTCCTGTGCTGTATCTAATCGATCCTTACTCATATATCATGTTACTTGGCGTTTCGATGGACTCCAGTAGCTCTGATGTGAGATACGACATTTTCGGACGCAGCAGAAGCTGGAAATAGTTTTAAACGAAACAACACGTATTAGCGTTGTTCCTGTGATGTATCTAATCGATCCTTACTTATCTATCATGTTATTTGACGTTTCGATGCACTCCAGTAACTCTGATGTGAGATACGACGTTTTCGGACGCAGCAGAAGCTGGAAATAGTTTTAAACGAAACAACACGTATTAGCGTTGTTCCTGTGATGTATCTAATCGATCCTTACTTATCTATCATGTTATTTGACGTTTCGATGCACTCCAGTAACTCTGATGTGAGATACGACGTTTTCGGACGCAGCAGAAGCTGGAAATAGTTTTAAACGAAACAACACGTATTAGCGTTGTTCCTGTGATGTATCTAATCGATCCTTACTCATCTATCATGTTATTTGACGTTTGGATGGGCTCCAGTAACTCTGATGAGAGATACAAAGATTTCGGACGCAGCAGAAGCTGGAAATAGTTTTGAACGAAACAACACGTATTAGCGTTGTTCCTGTGCTGTATCTAATCGATCCTTACTTATCTATCATGTTATTTGACGTTTGGATGGACTCCAGTAACCCTGACGTGAGATACGATGTTCTCGGACGCAGCAGAAGCTGGAAATAGTTTTAAACGAAACAACACGCATTAGCGTTATTCCTGTGATGTATCTAATCGATCCTTACTCATCTATCATGTTATTTGGCGTTTCGATGGACTCCAGTAACTTAGATGTGAGATACGAAGTTCTCGGACGCAGCAGAAGCTGGAAATAGTTTTGAACGAAACAACACGTATTAGCGTTGTTCCTGTGATGTATCTAATCGATCCTTACTTATCTATCATGTTATTTGACGTTTCGATGGGCTCCAGTAACTCTGATGTGAGATACGAAGTTCTCGGACGCAGCTGAAGCTGGAAATAGTTTTAAATGAAACAACACGTATTAGCGTTGTTCCTGTGATGTACCTAATCGATCCTTACTCATCTATCATGTTATTTGACGTTTGGACGGACTCCAGTAACTATGATGAGAGATACAAAGTTCTCGGACGCAGTAGAAGCTGGAAATAGTTTTGAACGAAACAACACGTATTAGCGTTGTTCCTGTGATGCATCTAAACGATCCTTACTTATCTAACATGTTATTTGACGTTTGGATGGACTCCAGTAAGTCTGATGTGAGATACAAAGTTTTTGGACGCAGCAGGAGCTGGAAATAGTTTTAAACGAAACAACACGAATTAGCGTTGTTCCTGTGATGTATCTAAACGATCCTTACTTATCTACCATGTTATTTGACGTTTGGATGGACTCCAGTAAGTCTGATGAGAGATACAAAGATTTCGGACGCAGCAGAAGCTGGAAATAGTTTTGAACGAAACAACACGTATTAGCGTTGTTCCTGTGCTGTATCTAATCGATCCTTACTTATCTATCATGCTATTTGACGTTTGGATGGACTCCAGTAACCCTGACGTGAGATACGATGTTCTCGGACGCAGCAGAAGCTGGAAATAGTTTTGAACGAAACAACACGTATTAGCGTTGTTCCTGTGCTGTATCTAATCGATCCTTACTTATCTATCATGTTATTTGACGTTTGGACGGACTCCAGTAACTCTGATGTGAGATACAAAGTTCTCGGACGCAGCAGAAGCTGGAAATAATTTTGAACGAAACAACACCTATTAGCGTTGTTCCTGTGATGTATCTAAAGGATCCTTACTTATCTAACATGTTATTTGACGTTTGGATGGACTCCAGTAAGTCTGATGTGAGATAAAAAGTTTTGCGACGCAGCAGGAGCTGGAAATAGTTTTAAACGAAACAACACGTATTAGCGTTGTTCCTGTGCTGTATCTAATCGATCCTTACTTATCTATCATGTTATTTGACGTTTCGATGGACTCCAGTAACTCTGATGTGAGATACGAAGTTTTCGGACGCAGCAGAAGCTGGAAATAGTTTTAAACGATACAACACGTATTAGCGTTGTTCCTGTGATGTATCTAATCGATCCTTACTCATCTATCATGTTAATTGACGTTTGGACGGACTCCAGTAACTCTGATGAGAGATTCAAAGTTCTCGGACGCAGTAGAAGCTGGAAATAGTTTTGAACGAAACAACACGTATTAGCGTTGTTCCTGTGATGTATCTAAACGATCCTTACTTATCTAACATGTTATTTGACGTTTGGATGGACTCCAGTAAGTCTGATGTGAGATACAAAGTTTTTGGACGCAGCAGGAGCTGGAAATAGTTTTAAACGAAACAACACGTATTAGCGTTGTTCCTGTGATGTATCTAAACGATCCTTACTCATCTATCATGTTATTTGACGTTTGGACAGACTCCAGTAACTCTGATGTGAGATACAAAGTTCTCGGACGCAGCAGGAGCTGGAAATAGTTTTAAACGAAACAACACGCATTAGCGTTGTTCCTGTGATGTATCTAATCGATCCTTACTCATTTATCATGTTATTTGGCGTTTCGATGGACTCCAGTAACTTTGATGTGAGATACGAAGTTCTCGGACGCAGCAGAAGCTGGAAATAGTTTTAAACGAAACAACACGCATTAGCGATGTTCCTGTGATGTATCTAAACGATCCTTACTCATCTATCATGTTATTTGACGTTTGGACGGACTCCAGTAACTCTGATGTGAGATACAAAGTTCTCGGACGCAACAGAAGCTGGAAATAGTTTTGAACGAAACAACACGTATTAGCGTTGTTCCTGTGATGTATCTAAACGATCCTTACTTATCTAACATGTTATTTGACGTTTGGATGGACTCCAGTAAGTCTGATGTGAGATACAAAGTTTTTGGACGCAGCAGGAGCTGGAAATAGTTTTAAACGAAACAACACGTATTAGCGTTGTTCCTGTGCTGTATCTAATCGATCCTTACTTATCTATCATGTTATTTGACGTTTCGATGGACTCCAGTAACTCTGATGTGAGATACGACGTTTTCGGACGCAGCAGAATCTGGAAATAGTTTTAAACGAAACAACACGTATTAGCGATGTTCCTGTGATGTACCTAAACGATCCTTACTCATCTATCATGTTATTTGACGTTTGGACGGACTCCAGTAACTCTGATGTGAGATACAAAGTTCTCGTACGCAGCAGAAGCTGGAAATAATTTTGAACGAAACAACACGTATTAGCGTTGTTCCTGTGATGTATCTAAACGATCCTTACTTATCTAACATGTCATTTAACGTTTGGATGGACTCCAGTAAGTCTGATGTGAGATACAAAGTTTTTGGACGCAGCAGAAGCTGGAAATAGTTTTAAACGAAACAACACGTATTAGCGTTGTTCCTGTGATGTATCTAATCGATCCTTACTCATCTATCATGTTATTTGACGATTGGATGGACTCCAGTAACTCTGATGAGAGATACAAAGATTTCGGACGCAGCAGAAGCTGGAAATAGGTTTGAACGAAACAACACCTATTAGCGTTGTTCCTGTGATGTATCTAAACGATCCTTACTTATCTAACATGTTATTTGACGTTTGGATGGACTCCAGTAAGTCTGATGTGAGATACAAAGTTTTGGGACGCAGCAGGAGCTGGAAATAGTTTTAAACGAAACAACACGTATTAGCGTTGTTCCTGTGATGTATCTAATCGATCCTTACTCATCTATCATGTTATTTGACGTTTGGACGGACTCCAGTAACTCTGATGTGAGATTCAAAGTTCTCGGACGCAGTAGAAGCTGGAAATAGTTTTGAACGAAATAACACGTATTAGCGTTGTTCTTGTGATGTATCTAAACGATCCTTACTTATCTAACATGTTATTTGACGTTTGGATGGACTCCAGTAAGTCTGATGTGAGATACAAAGTTTTTGGACGCAGCAGGAGCTGGAAATAGTTTCAAACGAAACAACACGTATTAGCGTTGTTCCTGTGCTGTATCTAATCGATCCTTACTCATATATCATGTTACTTGGCGTTTCGATGGACTCCAGTAGCTCTGATGTGAGATACGACGTTTATAGACGCAGCAGAAGCTGGAAATAGTTTTAAACGAAACAACACGCATTAGCGTTGTTCCTGTGATGTATCTAATCGATCCTTACTCATATATCATGTTATTTGGTGTTTCGATGGACTCCAGTAGCTCTGATGTGAGATACGACGTTTTCGGACGCAGCAGAAACTGGAAATAGTTTTAAACGAAACAACACGCATTAGCGTTGTTCCTGTGATGTATCTAATCGATCCTTACTTATCTATCATGTTATTTGACGTTTGGATGGACTCCAGTAACCCTGACGTGAGATACGATGTTCTCGGACGCAGCAGAAGCTGGAAATAGTTTTAAAAGAAACAACACGCATTAGCGATGTTCCTGTGATGTATCTAAACGATACTTACTCATCTATCATGTTATTTGACGTTTGGACGGACTCCAGTAACTCTGATGTGAGATACAAAGTTCTCGGACGCAGCAGAAGCTGGAAATAATTTTGAACGTAACAACACGTGTTACCGTTGTTCCTGTGATGTATCTAAACGATCCTTACTTATCTAACATGTTATTTAACGTTTGGATGGACTCCAGTAAGTCTGATGTGAGATACAAAGTTTTTGGACGCAGCAGGAGCTGGAAATAGTTTTAAACGAAACAACACATATTAGCGTTGTTCCTGTGCTGTATCTAATCGATCCTTACTTATCTATCATGTTATTTGACGTTTCGATGGACTCCAGTAACTCTGATGTGAGATACGAAGTTTTCGGACGCAGCAGAAGCTGGAAATAGTTTTAAACGAAACAACACGTATTAGCGTTGTTCCTGTGATGTATCTAAACGATCCTTACTTATCTAACATGTCATTTAACGTTTGGATGGACTCCAGTAAGTCTGATGTGAGATACAAAGTTTTTGGACGCAGCAGAAGCTGGAAATAGTTTTAAACGAAACAACACGTATTAGCGTTGTTCCTGTGATGTATCTAATCGATCCTTACTCATCTATCATGTTATTTGACGATTGGATGGACTCCAGTAACTCTGATGAGAGATACAAAGATTTCGGACGCAGCAGAAGCTGGAAATAGGTTTGAACGAAACAACACCTATTAGCGTTGTTCCTGTGATGTATCTAAACGATCCTTACTTATCTAACATGTTATTTGACGTTTGGATGGACTCCAGTAAGTCTGATGTGAGATACAAAGTTTTGGGACGCAGCAGGAGCTGGAAATAGTTTTAAACGAAACAACACGTATTAGCGTTGTTCCTGTGATGTATCTAATCGATCCTTACTCATCTATCATGTTATTTGACGTTTGGACGGACTCCAGTAACTCTGATGTGAGATTCAAAGTTCTCGGACGCAGTAGAAGCTGGAAATAGTTTTGAACGAAATAACACGTATTAGCGTTGTTCTTGTGATGTATCTAAACGATCCTTACTTATCTAACATGTTATTTGACGTTTGGATGGACTCCAGTAAGTCTGATGTGAGATACAAAGTTTTTGGACGCAGCAGGAGCTGGAAATAGTTTCAAACGAAACAACACGTATTAGCGTTGTTCCTGTGCTGTATCTAATCGATCCTTACTCATATATCATGTTATTTGGTGTTTCGATGGACTCCAGTAGCTCTGATGTGAGATACGACGTTTTCGGACGCAGCAGAAACTGGAAATAGTTTTAAACGAAACAACACGCATTAGCGTTGTTCCTGTGATGTATCTAATCGATCCTTACTTATCTATCATGTTATTTGACGTTTGGATGGACTCCAGTAACCCTGACGTGAGATACGATGTTCTCGGACGCAGCAGAAGCTGGAAATAGTTTTAAAAGAAACAACACGCATTAGCGATGTTCCTGTGATGTATCTAAACGATACTTACTCATCTATCATGTTATTTGACGTTTGGACGGACTCCAGTAACTCTGATGTGAGATACAAAGTTCTCGGACGCAGCAGAAGCTGGAAATAATTTTGAACGTAACAACACGTGTTACCGTTGTTCCTGTGATGTATCTAAACGATCCTTACTTATCTAACATGTTATTTAACGTTTGGATGGACTCCAGTAAGTCTGATGTGAGATACAAAGTTTTTGGACGCAGCAGGAGCTGGAAATAGTTTTAAACGAAACAACACATATTAGCGTTGTTCCTGTGCTGTATCTAATCGATCCTTACTTATCTATCATGTTATTTGACGTTTCGATGGACTCCAGTAACTCTGATGTGAGATACGAAGTTTTCGGACGCAGCAGAAGCTGGAAATAGTTTTAAACGAAACAACACGTATTAGCGTTGTTCCTGTGATGTATCTAAACGATCCTTACTTATCTAACATGTTATTTGACGTTTGGATGGACTCCAGTAAGTCTGATGTGAGATACAAAGTTTTGGGACGCAGCAGGAGCTGGAAATAGTTTTAAACGAAACAACACGTATTAGCGTTGTTCCTGTGATGTATCTAATCGATCCTTTCTCATCTATCATGTTATTTGACGTTTTTACGGACTCCAGTAACTCTGATGAGAGATACAAAGTTCTCGGACGCAGTAGAAGCTGGAAATAGTTTTGAACGAAACAACACCTATTAGCGTTGTTCCTGTGATGTATCTAAACGATCCTTACTTATCTAACATGTTATTTGACGTTTGGATGGACTCCAGTAAGTCTGATGTGAGATACAAAGTTTTGGGACGCAGCAGGAGCTGGAAATAGTTTTAAACGAAACAACACGTATTAGCGTTGTTCCTGTGATGTATCTAATCGATCCTTACTCATCTATCATATTATTTGACGTTTGGATGGACTCCAGTAACTCTGATGAGAGATACAAAGATTTCGGACGCAGCAGAAACTGGAAATAGTTTTGAACGAAACAACACGCATTAGCGTTGTTCCTGTGTAGTATCTAATCGATCCTTACTCATCTATCATGTTATTTGGCTTTTCGATGGACTCCAGTAACTCTGATGTGAGATACGAAGTTTTCGGACGCATCAGAAGCTGGAAATAGTTTTAAACGAAACAACACGCATTAGCGATGTTCCTGTGATGTATCTAAACGATCCTTACTCATCTATCATGTTATTTGACGTTTGGACGGACTCCAGTAACTCTGATGAGAGATACAAAGTTCTCGGACGCAGTAGAAGCTGGAAATAGTTTTGACCGAAACAACACGCATTAGCGTTGTTCCTGTGATGTATCTAATCGATCCTTACTCATCTATCATGTTATTTGACGTTTGGATGTACTCTAGGAACTCTGATGTGAGATACAAAGATATCGGACGCAGCAGAAGCTGGAAATAGTTTTGAACGAAACAACACGTATTAGCGTTGTTCCTGTGATGTATCTAATCGATCCTTACTCATCTATCATGTTATTTGACGTTTGGACGGACTCCAGTAACTCTGATGAGAGATTCAAATTTCTCGGACGCAGTAGAAGCTGGAAATAGTTTTGAACGAAACAACACGTATTAGCGTTGTTCCTGTGATGTATCTAAACGATCCTTACTTATCTAACATGTTATTTAACGTTTGGATGGACTCCAGTAAGTCTGATGTGAGATACAAAGTTTTTGGACGCAGCAGGAGCTGGAAATAGTTTTAAACGAAACAACACATATTAGCGTTGTTCCTGTGCTGTATCTAATCGATCCTTACTTATCTATCATGTTATTTGACGTTTGGACGGACTCCAGTAACTCTGATGAGAGATTCAAATTTCTCGGACGCAGTAGAAGCTGGAAATAGTTTTGAACGAAACAACACGTATTAGCGTTGTTCCTGTGATGTATCTAAACGATCCTTACTTATCTAACATGTTATTTAACGTTTGGATGGACTCCAGTAAGTCTGATGTGAGATACAAAGTTTTTGGACGCAGCAGGAGCTGGAAATAGTTTTAAACGAAACAACATATATTAGCGTTGTTCCTGTGCTGTATCTAATCGATCCTTACTCATCTATCATGTTATTTGACGTTTGGACGGACTCCAGTAACTCTGATGAGAGATACAAAGTTCTCGGACGCAGTAGAAGCTGGAAATAGTTTTGACCGAAACAACACGCATTAGCGTTGTTCCTGTGATGTATCTAATCGATCCTTACTCATATATCATGTTATTTGACGTTTGGATGTACTCTAGGAACTCTGATGTGAGATACAAAGATATCGGACGCAGCAGAAGCTGGAAATAGTTTTGAACGAAACAACAACTATTAGCGTTGTTCCTGTGATGTATCTAAACGATCCTTACTTATCTAACATGTTATTTGACGTTTGGATGGACTCCAGTAAGTCTGATGTGAGATACAAAGTTTTGGGACGCAGCAGGAGCTGGAAATAGTTTTAAACGAAACAACACGTATTAGCGTTGTTCCTGTGATGTATCTAATCGATCCTTACTCATCTATCATGTTATTTGACGTTTGGATGGGCTCCAGTAACTCTGATGAGAGATACAAAGATTTCGGACGCAGCAGAAGCTGGAAATAGTTTTGAACGAAACAACACCTATTAGCGTTGTTCCTGTGATGTATCTAAACGATCCTTACTTATCTAACATGTTATTTGACGTTTGGATGGACACCAGTATCCCTGATGTGAGATACGAAGTTCTCGGACGCAGCAGAAGCTGGAAATAGTTTTAAACGAAACAACACGTATTAGCGTTGTTCCTGTGATGTATCTAATCGATCCTTACTCATCTATCATGTTATTTGACGTTTGGACGGACTCCAGTAACTCTGATGAGAGATTCAAAGTTCTCGGACGCAGTAGAAGCTGGAAATAGTTTTAAACGAAACAACACGTATTAGCGTTGTTCCTGTGCTGTATCTAATCGATCCTTACTCATATATCATGTTACTTGGCGTTTCGATGGACTCCAGTAGCTCTGATGTGAGATACGACGTTTTCGGACGCAGCAGAAGCTGGAAATAGTTTTAAACGAAACAACACGTATTAGCGTTGTTCCTGTGATGTATCTAATCGATCCTTACTTATTTATCATGTTATTTGACGTTTCGATGCACTCCAGTAACTCTGATGTGAGATACGACGTTTTCGGACGCAGCAGAAGCTGGAAATAGTTTTAAACGAAACAACACGTATTAGCGTTGTTCCTGTGATGTATCTAATCGATCCTTACTTATCTATCATGTTATTTGACGTTTCGATGCACTCCAGTAACTCTGATGTGAGATACGACGTTTTCGGACGCAGCAGAAGCTGGAAATAGTTTTAAAGGAAACAACACGTATTAGCGTTGTTCCTGTGATGTATCTAATCGATCCTTACTCATCTATCATGTTATTTGACGTTTGGATGGGCTCCAGTAACTCTGATGAGAGATACAAAGATTTCGGACGCAGCAGAAGCTGGAAATAGTTTTGAACGAAACAACACGTATTAGCGTTGTACCTGTGCTGTATCTAATCGATCCTTACTTATCTATCATGTTATTTGACGTTTGGATGGACTCCAGTAACCCTGACGTGAGATACGATGTTCTCGGACGCAGCAGAAGCTGGAAATAGTTTTAAACGAAACAACACGCATTAGCGTTATTCCTGTGATGTATCTAATCGATCCTTACTCATCTATCATGTTATTTGGCGTTTCGATGGACTCCAGTAACTTAGATGTGAGATACGAAGTTCTCGGACGCAGCAGAAGCTGGAAATAGTTTTGAACGAAACAACACGTATTAGCGTTGTTCCTGTGCTGTATCTAATCGATCCTTACTTATCTATCATGTTATTTGACGTTTGGATGGACTCCAGTAACCCTGACGTGAGATACGATGTTCTCGGACGCAGCAGAAGCTGGAAATAGTTTTAAACGAAACAACACGCATTAGCGTTATTCCTGTGATGTATCTAATCGATCCTTACTCATCTATCATGTTATTTGGCGTTTCGATGGACTCCAGTAACTTAGATGTGAGATACGAAGTTCTCGGACGCAGCAGAAGCTGGAAATAGTTTTGAACGAAACAACACGTATTAGCGTTGTTCCTGTGATGTATCTAATCGATCCTTACTTATCTATCATGTTATTTGACGTTTCGATAGACTCCAGTAACTCTGATGTGAGATACGAAGTTCTCGGACGCAGCAGAAGCTGGAAATAGTTTTGAACGAAACGACACGTATTAGCGTTGTTCCTGTGCTGTATCTAATCGATCCTTACTTATCTATCATGTTATTTGACGTTTGGATGGACTCCAGTAACCCTGACGTGAGATACGATGTTCTCGGACGCAGCAGAAGCTGGAAATAGTTTTAAACGAAACAACACGCATTAGCGTTATTCCTGTGATGTATCTAATCGATCCTTACTCATCTATCATGTTATTTGGCGTTTCGATGGACTCCAGTAACTTTGATGTGAGATACGAAGTTCTCGGACGCAGCTGAAGCTGGAAATAGTTTTAAATGAAACAATACGTATTAGCGTTGTTCCTGTGATGTACCTAATCGATCCTTACTCATCTATCATGTTATTTGACGTTTGGACGGACTCCAGTAACTATGATGAGAGATACAAAGTTCTCGGACGCAGTAGAAGCTGGAAATAGTTTTGAACGAAACAACACGTATTAGCGTTGTTCCTGTGATGCATCTAAACGATCCTTACTTATCTAACATGTTATTTGACGTTTGGATGGACTCCAGTAAGTCTGATGTGAGATACAAAGTTTTTGGACGCAGCAGGAGCTGGAAATAGTTTTAAACGAAACAACACGAATTAGCGTTGTTCCTGTGATGTATCTAAACGATCCTTACTTATCTACCATGTTATTTGACGTTTGGATGGACTCCAGTAAGTCTGATGAGAGATACAAAGATTTCGGACGCAGCAGAAGCTGGAAATAGTTTTGAACGAAACAACACGTATTAGCGTTGTTCCTGTGCTGTATCTAATCGATCCTTACTTATCTATCATGTTATTTGACGTTTGGATGGACTCCAGTAACCCTGACGTGAGATACGATGTTCTCGGACGCAGCAGAAGCTGGAAATAGTTTTGAACGAAACAACACGTATTAGCGTTGTTCCTGTGCTGTATCTAATCGATCCTTACTTATCTATCATGTTATTTGACGTTTG
Organism: Prosopocoilus inquinatus; assembly: GCA_036172665.1. NCBI lineage: Eukaryota > Metazoa > Arthropoda > Insecta > Coleoptera > Lucanidae > Prosopocoilus > Prosopocoilus inquinatus. Next base: position 43,761,342 of record CM069871.1, on the reverse strand, counting down.
GACGGACTCCAGTAACTCTGATGTGAGATACAAAGTTCTCGGACGCAGCAGAAGCTGGAAATAATTTTGAACGAAACAACACCTATTAGCGTTGTTCCTGTGATGTATCTAAAGGATCCTTACTTATCTAACATGTTATTTGACGTTTGGATGGACTCCAGTAAGTCTGATGTGAGATAAAAAGTTTTGCGACGCAGCAGGAGCTGGAAATAGTTTTAAACGAAACAACACGTATTAGCGTTGTTCCTGTGCTGTATCTAATCGATCCTTACTTATCTATCATGTTATTTGACGTTTCGATGGACTCCAGTAACTCTGATGTGAGATACGAAGTTTTCGGACGCAGCAGAAGCTGGAAATAGTTTTAAACGATACAACACGTATTAGCGTTGTTCCTGTGATGTATCTAATCGATCCTTACTCATCTATCATGTTAATTGACGTTTGGACGGACTCCAGTAACTCTGATGAGAGATTCAAAGTTCTCGGACGCAGTAGAAGCTGGAAATAGTTTTGAACGAAACAACACGTATTAGCGTTGTTCCTGTGATGTATCTAAACGATCCTTACTTATCTAACATGTTATTTGACGTTTGGATGGACTCCAGTAAGTCTGATGTGAGATACAAAGTTTTTGGACGCAGCAGGAGCTGGAAATAGTTTTAAACGAAACAACACGTATTAGCGTTGTTCCTGTGATGTATCTAAACGATCCTTACTTATCTAACATGTTATTTGACGTTTGGATGGACTCCAGTAAGTCTGATGTGAGATACAAAGTTTTGGGACGCAGCAGGAGCTGGAAATAGTTTTAAACGAAACAACACGTATTAGCGTTGTTCCTGTGATGTATCTAATCGATCCTTACTCATCTATCATGTTATTTGACGTTTGGATGGGCTCCAGTAACTCTGATGAGAGATACAAAGATTTCGGACGCAGCAGAAGCTGGAAATAGTTTTGAACGAAACAACACCTATTAGCGTTGTTCCTGTGATGTATCTAAACGATCCTTACTTATCTAACATGTTATTTGACGTTTGGATGGACACCAGTATCCCTGATGTGAGATACGAAGTTCTCGGACGCAGCAGAAGCTGGAAATAGTTTTAAACGAAACAACACGTATTAGCGTTGTTCCTGTGCTGTATCTAATCGATCCTTACTCATATATCATGTTACTTGGCGTTTCGATGGACTCCAGTAGCTCTGATGTGAGATACGACGTTTTCGGACGCAGCAGAAGCTGGAAATAGTTTTAAACGAAACAACACGTATTAGCGTTGTTCCTGTGATGTATCTAATCGATCCTTACTTATTTATCATGTTATTTGACGTTTCGATGCACTCCAGTAACTCTGATGTGAGATACGACGTTTTCGGACGCAGCAGAAGCTGGAAATAGTTTTAAACGAAACAACACGTATTAGCGTTGTTCCTGTGATGTATCTAATCGATCCTTACTTATCTATCATGTTATTTGACGTTTCGATGCACTCCAGTAACTCTGATGTGAGATACGACGTTTTCGGACGCAGCAGAAGCTGGAAATAGTTTTAAAGGAAACAACACGTATTAGCGTTGTTCCTGTGATGTATCTAATCGATCCTTACTCATCTATCATGTTATTTGACGTTTGGATGGGCTCCAGTAACTCTGATGAGAGATACAAAGATTTCGGACGCAGCAGAAGCTGGAAATAGTTTTGAACGAAACAACACGTATTAGCGTTGTACCTGTGCTGTATCTAATCGATCCTTACTTATCTATCATGTTATTTGACGTTTGGATGGACTCCAGTAACCCTGACGTGAGATACGATGTTCTCGGACGCAGCAGAAGCTGGAAATAGTTTTAAACGAAACAACACGCATTAGCGTTATTCCTGTGATGTATCTAATCGATCCTTACTCATCTATCATGTTATTTGGCGTTTCGATGGACTCCAGTAACTTAGATGTGAGATACGAAGTTCTCGGACGCAGCAGAAGCTGGAAATAGTTTTGAACGAAACAACACGTATTAGCGTTGTTCCTGTGCTGTATCTAATCGATCCTTACTTATCTATCATGTTATTTGACGTTTGGATGGACTCCAGTAACCCTGACGTGAGATACGATGTTCTCGGACGCAGCAGAAGCTGGAAATAGTTTTAAACGAAACAACACGCATTAGCGTTATTCCTGTGATGTATCTAATCGATCCTTACTCATCTATCATGTTATTTGGCGTTTCGATGGACTCCAGTAACTTAGATGTGAGATACGAAGTTCTCGGACGCAGCAGAAGCTGGAAATAGTTTTGAACGAAACAACACGTATTAGCGTTGTTCCTGTGATGTATCTAATCGATCCTTACTTATCTATCATGTTATTTGACGTTTCGATAGACTCCAGTAACTCTGATGTGAGATACGAAGTTCTCGGACGCAGCAGAAGCTGGAAATAGTTTTGAACGAAACGACACGTATTAGCGTTGTTCCTGTGCTGTATCTAATCGATCCTTACTTATCTATCATGTTATTTGACGTTTGGATGGACTCCAGTAACCCTGACGTGAGATACGATGTTCTCGGACGCAGCAGAAGCTGGAAATAGTTTTAAACGAAACAACACGCATTAGCGTTATTCCTGTGATGTATCTAATCGATCCTTACTCATCTATCATGTTATTTGGCGTTTCGATGGACTCCAGTAACTTTGATGTGAGATACGAAGTTCTCGGACGCAGCTGAAGCTGGAAATAGTTTTAAATGAAACAATACGTATTAGCGTTGTTCCTGTGATGTACCTAATCGATCCTTACTCATCTATCATGTTATTTGACGTTTGGACGGACTCCAGTAACTATGATGAGAGATACAAAGTTCTCGGACGCAGTAGAAGCTGGAAATAGTTTTGAACGAAACAACACGTATTAGCGTTGTTCCTGTGATGCATCTAAACGATCCTTACTTATCTAACATGTTATTTGACGTTTGGATGGACTCCAGTAAGTCTGATGTGAGATACAAAGTTTTTGGACGCAGCAGGAGCTGGAAATAGTTTTAAACGAAACAACACGAATTAGCGTTGTTCCTGTGATGTATCTAAACGATCCTTACTTATCTACCATGTTATTTGACGTTTGGATGGACTCCAGTAAGTCTGATGAGAGATACAAAGATTTCGGACGCAGCAGAAGCTGGAAATAGTTTTGAACGAAACAACACGTATTAGCGTTGTTCCTGTGCTGTATCTAATCGATCCTTACTTATCTATCATGTTATTTGACGTTTGGATGGACTCCAGTAACCCTGACGTGAGATACGATGTTCTCGGACGCAGCAGAAGCTGGAAATAGTTTTGAACGAAACAACACGTATTAGCGTTGTTCCTGTGCTGTATCTAATCGATCCTTACTTATCTATCATGTTATTTGACGTTTGGACGGACTCCAGTAACTCTGATGTGAGATACAAAGTTCTCGGACGCAGCAGAAGCTGGAAATAATTTTGAACGAAACAACACCTATTAGCGTTGTTCCTGTGATGTATCTAAAGGATCCTTACTTATCTAACATGTTATTTGACGTTTGGATGGACTCCAGTAAGTCTGATGTGAGATAAAAAGTTTTGCGACGCAGCAGGAGCTGGAAATAGTTTTAAACGAAACAACACGTATTAGCGTTGTTCCTGTGCTGTATCTAATCGATCCTTACTTATCTATCATGTTATTTGACGTTTCGATGGACTCCAGTATCTCTGATGTGAGATACGAAGTTTTCGGACGCAGCAGAAGCTGGAAATAGTTTTAAACGATACAACACGTATTAGCGTTGTTCCTGTGATGTATCTAATCGATCCTTACTCATCTATCATGTTAATTGACGTTTGGACGGACTCCAGTAACTCTGATGAGAGATTCAAAGTTCTCGGACGCAGTAGAAGCTGGAAATAGTTTTGAACGAAACAACACGTATTAGCGTTGTTCCTGTGATGTATCTAAACGATCCTTACTTATCTAACATGTTATTTGACGTTTGGATGGACTCCAGTAAGTCTGATGTGAGATACAAAGTTTTTGGACGCAGCAGGAGCTGGAAATAGTTTTAAACGAAACAACACGTATTAGCGTTGTTCCTGTGATGTATCTAAACGATCCTTACTCATCTATCATGTTATTTGACGTTTGGACAGACTCCAGTAACTCTGATGTGAGATACAAAGTTCTCGGACGCAGCAGGAGCTGGAAATAGTTTTAAACGAAACAACACGCATTAGCGTTGTTCCTGTGATGTATCTAATCGATCCTTACTCATTTATCATGTTATTTGGCGTTTCGATGGACTCCAGTAACTTTGATGTGAGATACGAAGTTCTCGGACGCAGCTGAAGCTGGAAATAGTTTCAAACGAAACAACAGGTATTAGCGTTGTTCCTGTGCTGTATCTAATCGATCCTTACTTATCTATCATGTTATTTGACGTTTCGATGGACTCCAGTAACTCTGATGTGAGCTACGAAGTTTTCGGACGCAGCAGAAGCTGGAAATAGTTTTAAACGAAACAACACGCATTAGCGATGTTCCTGTGATGTATCTAAACGATCCTTACTCATCTATCATGTTATTTGACGTTTGGACGGACTCCAGTAACTCTGATGTGAGATACAAAGTTCTCGGACGCAGCAGAAGCTGGAAATAGTTTTGAACGAAACAACACGTATTAGCGTCGTTCCTGTGATGTATCTAAACGATCCTTACTTATCTAACATGTTATTTGACGTTTGGATGGACTCCAGTAAGTCTGATGTGAGATACAAAGTTTTTGGACGCAGCAGGAGCTGGAAATAGTTTTAAACGAAACAACACGTATTAGCGTTGTTCCTGTGCTGTATCTAATCGATCCTTACTTATCTATCATGTTATTTGACGTTTCGATGGACTCCAGTAACTCTGATGTGAGATACGACGTTTTCGGACGCAGCAGAATCTGGAAATAGTTTTAAACGAAACAACACGTATTAGCGATGTTCCTGTGATGTACCTAAACGATCCTTACTCATCTATCATGTTATTTGACGTTTGGACGGACTCCAGTAACTCTGATGTGAGATACAAAGTTCTCGTACGCAGCAGAAGCTGGAAATAATTTTGAACGAAACAACACGTATTAGCGTTGTTCCTGTGATGTATCTAAACGATCCTTACTTATCTAACATGTTATTTAACGTTTGGATGGACTTCAGTAAGTCTGATGTGAGATACAAAGTTTTTGGACGCAGCAGAAGCTGGAAATAGTTTTAAACGAAACAACACGTATTAGCGTTGTTCCTGTGATGTATCTAATCGATCCTTACTCTTCTATCATGTTATTTGACGATTGGATGGACTCCAGTAACTCTGATGAGAGATACAAAGATTTCGGACGCAGCAGAAGCTGGAAATAGGTTTGAACGAAACAACACCTATTAGCGTTGTTCCTGTGATGTATCTAAACGATCCTTACTTATCTAACATGTTATTTGACGTTTGGATGGACTCCAGTAAGTCTGATGTGAGATACAAAGTTTTGGGACGCAGCAGGAGCTGGAAATAGTTTTAAACGAAACAACACGTATTAGCGTTGTTCCTGTGATGTATCTAATCGATCCTTACTCATCTATCATGTTATTTGACGTTTGGACGGACTCCAGTAACTCTGATGTGAGATTCAAAGTTCTCGGACGCAGTAGAAGCTGGAAATAGTTTTGAACGAAATAACACGTATTAGCGTTGTTCTTGTGATGTATCTAAACGATCCTTACTTATCTAACATGTTATTTGACGTTTGGATGGACTCCAGTAAGTCTGATGTGAGATACAAAGTTTTTGGACGCAGCAGGAGCTGGAAATAGTTTCAAACGAAACAACACGTATTAGCGTTGTTCCTGTGCTGTATCTAATCGATCCTTACTCATATATCATGTTACTTGGCGTTTCGATGGACTCCAGTAGCTCTGATGTGAGATACGACGTTTATGGACGCAGCAGAAGCTGGAAATAGTTTTAAACGAAACAACACGCATTAGCGTTGTTCCTGTGCTGTATCTAATCGATCCTTACTCATATATCATGTTATTTGGTGTTTCGATGGACTCCAGTAGCTCTGATGTGAGATACGAGGTTTTCGGACGCAGCAGAAACTGGAAATAGTTTTAAACGAAACAACACGCATTAGCGTTGTTCCTGTGATGTATCTAATCGATCCTTACTTATCTATCATGTTATTTGACGTTTGGATGGACTCCAGTAACCCTGACGTGAGATACGATGTTCTCGGACGCAGCAGAAGCTGGAAATAGTTTTAAAAGAAACAACACGCATTAGCGATGTTCCTGTGATGTATCTAAACGATACTTACTCATCTATCATGTTATTTGACGTTTGGACGGACTCCAGTAACTCTGATGTGAGATACAAAGTTCTCGGACGCAGCAGAAGCTGGAAATAATTTTGAACGTAACAACACGTGTTACCGTTGTTCCTGTGATGTATCTAAACGATCCTTACTTATCTAACATGTTATTTAACGTTTGGATGGACTCCAGTAAGTCTGATGTGAGATACAAAGTTTTTGGACGCAGCAGGAGCTGGAAATAGTTTTAAACGAAACAACACATATTAGCGTTGTTCCTGTGCTGTATCTAATCGATCCTTACTTATCTATCATGTTATTTGACGTTTCGATGAACTCCAGTAACTCTGATGTGAGATACGACGTTTTCGGACGCAGCAGAAGCTGGAAATAGTTTTAAACGAAACAACACGTATTAGCGTTGTTCCTGTGATGTATCTAAACGATCCTTACTTATCTAACATGTTATTTGACGTTTGGATGGACTCCAGTAAGTCTGATGTGAGATACAAAGTTTTGGGACGCAGCAGGAGCTGGAAATAGTTTTAAACGAAACAACACGTATTAGCGTTGTTCCTGTGATGTATCTAATCGATCCTTTCTCATCTATCATGTTATTTGACGTTTGGACGGACTCCAGTAACTCTGATGAGAGATACAAAGTTCTCGGACGCAGTAGAAGCTGGAAATAGTTTTGAACGAAACAACACCTATTAGCGTTGTTCCTGTGATGTATCTAAACGATCCTTACTTATCTAACATGTTATTTGACGTTTGGATGGACTCCAGTAAGTCTGATGTGAGATACAAAGTTTTGGGACGCAGCAGGAGCTGGAAATAGTTTTAAACGAAACAACACGTATTAGCGTTGTTCCTGTGATGTATCTAATCGATCCTTACTCATCTATCATATTATTTGACGTTTGGATGGACTCCAGTAACTCTGATGAGAGATACAAAGATTTCGGACGCAGCAGAAACTGGAAATAGTTTTGAACGAAACAACACGCATTAGCGTTGTTCCTGTGTAGTATCTAATCGATCCTTACTCATCTATCATGTTATTTGGCTTTTCGATGGACTCCAGTAACTCTGATGTGAGATACGAAGTTTTCGGACGCATCAGAAGCTGGAAATAGTTTTAAACGAAACAACACGTATTAGCGTTGTTCCTGTGATGTATCTAAACGATCCTTACTTATCTAACATGTTATTTGACGTTTGGATGGACTCCAGTAAGTCTGATGTGAGATACAAAGTTTTGGGACGCAGCAGGAGCTGGAAATAGTTTTAAACGAAACAACACGCATTAGCGATGTTCCTGTGATGTATCTAAACGATCCTTACTCATCTATCATGTTATTTGACGTTTGGACGGACTCCAGTAACTCTGATGAGAGATACAAAGTTCTCGGACGCAGTAGAAGCTGGAAATAGTTTTGACCGAAACAACACGCATTAGCGTTGTTCCTGTGATGTATCTAATCGATCCTTACTCATCTATCATGTTATTTGACGTTTGGATGTACTCTAGGAACTCTGATGTGAGATACAAAGATATCGGACGCAGCAGAAGCTGGAAATAGTTTTGAACGAAACAACACGTATTAGCGTTGTTCCTGTGATGTATCTAATCGATCCTTACTCATCTATCATGTTATTTGACGTTTGGACGGACTCCAGTAACTCTGATGAGAGATTCAAATTTCTCGGACGCAGTAGAAGCTGGAAATAGTTTTGAACGAAACAACACGTATTAGCGTTGTTCCTGTGATGTATCTAAACGATCCTTACTTATCTAACATGTTATTTAACGTTTGGATGGACTCCAGTAAGTCTGATGTGAGATACAAAGTTTTTGGACGCAGCAGGAGCTGGAAATAGTTTTAAACGAAACAACACATATTAGCGTTGTTCCTGTGCTGTATCTAATCGATCCTTACTTATCTATCATGTTATTTGACGTTTGGACGGACTCCAGTAACTCTGATGAGAGATTCAAATTTCTCGGACGCAGTAGAAGCTGGAAATAGTTTTGAACGAAACAACACGTATTAGCGTTGTTCCTGTGATGTATCTAAACGATCCTTACTTATCTAACATGTTATTTAACGTTTGGATGGACTCCAGTAAGTCTGATGTGAGATACAAAGTTTTTGGACGCAGCAGGAGCTGGAAATAGTTTTAAACGAAACAACATATATTAGCGTTGTTCCTGTGCTGTATCTAATCGATCCTTACTCATCTATCATGTTATTTGACGTTTGGACGGACTCCAGTAACTCTGATGAGAGATACAAAGTTCTCGGACGCAGTAGAAGCTGGAAATAGTTTTGACCGAAACAACACGCATTAGCGTTGTTCCTGTGATGTATCTAATCGATCCTTACTCATATATCATGTTATTTGACGTTTGGATGTACTCTAGGAACTCTGATGTGAGATACAAAGATATCGGACGCAGCAGAAGCTGGAAATAGTTTTGAACGAAACAACAACTATTAGCGTTGTTCCTGTGATGTATCTAAACGATCCTTACTTATCTAACATGTTATTTGACGTTTGGATGGACTCCAGTAAGTCTGATGTGAGATACAAAGTTTTGGGACGCAGCAGGAGCTGGAAATAGTTTTAAACGAAACAACACGTATTAGCGTTGTTCCTGTGATGTATCTAATCGATCCTTACTCATCTATCATGTTATTTGACGTTTGGATGGGCTCCAGTAACTCTGATGAAAGATACAAAGATTTCGGACGCAGCAGAAGCTGGAAATAGTTTTGAACGAAACAACACCTATTAGCGTTGTTCCTGTGATGTATCTAAACGATCCTTACTTATCTAACATGTTATTTGACGTTTGGATGGACACCAGTATCCCTGATGTGAGATACGAAGTTCTCGGACGCAGCAGAAGCTGGAAATAGTTTTAAACGAAACAACACGTATTAGCGTTGTTCCTGTGATGTATCTAATCGATCCTTACTCATCTATCATGTTATTTGACGTTTGGACGGACTCCAGTAACTCTGATGAGAGATTCAAAGTTCTCGGACGCAGTAGAAGCTGGAAATAGTTTTAAACGAAACAACACGTATTAGCGTTGTTCCTGTGCTGTATCTAATCGATCCTTACTCATATATCATGTTACTTGGCGTTTCGATGGACTCCAGTAGCTCTGATGTGAGATACGACGTTTTCGGACGCAGCAGAAGCTGGAAATAGTTTTAAACGAAACAACACGTATTAGCGTTGTTCCTGTGATGTATCTAATCGATCCTTACTTATCTATCATGTTATTTGACGTTTCGATGCACTCCAGTAACTCTGATGTGAGATACGACGTTTTCGGACGCAGCAGAAGCTGGAAATAGTTTTAAACGAAACAACACGTATTAGCGTTGTTCCTGTGATGTATCTAATCGATCCTTACTTATCTATCATGTTATTTGACGTTTCGATGCACTCCAGTAACTCTGATGTGAGATACGACGTTTTCGGACGCAGCAGAAGCTGGAAATAGTTTTAAAGGAAACAACACGTATTAGCGTTGTTCCTGTGATGTATCTAATCGATCCTTACTCATCTATCATGTTATTTGACGTTTGGATGGGCTCCAGTAACTCTGATGTGAGATACAAAGATTTCGGACGCAGCAGAAGCTGGAAATAGTTTTGAACGAAACAACACGTATTAGCGTTGTTCCTGTGCTGTATCTAATCGATCCTTACTTATCTATCATGTTATTTGACGTTTGGATGGACTCCAGTAACCCTGACGTGAAATACGATGTTCTCGGACGCAGCAGAAGCTGGAAATAGTTTTAAACGAAACAACACGCATTAGCGTTATTCCTGTGATGTATCTAATCGATCCTTACTCATCTATCATGTTATTTGGCGTTTCGATGGACTCCAGTAACTTAGATGTGAGATACGAAGTTCTCGGACGCAGCAGAAGCTGGAAATAGTTTTGAACGAAACAACACGTATTAGCGTTGTTCCTGTGATGTATCTAATCGATCCTTACTTATCTATCATGTTATTTGACGTTTCGATGGACTCCAGTAACTCTGATGTGAGATACGAAGTTCTCGGACGCAGCTGAAGCTGGAAATAGTTTTAAATGAAACAACACGTATTAGCGTTGTTCCTGTGATGTACCTAATCGATCCTTACTCATCTATCATGTTATTTGACGTTTGGACGGACTCCAGTAACTATGATGAGAGATACAAAGTTCTCGGACGCAGTAGAAGCTGGAAATAGTTTTGAACGAAACAACACGTATTAGCGTTGTTCCTGTGATGCATCTAAACGATCCTTACTTATCTAACATGTCATTTGACGTTTGGATGGACTCCAGTAAGTCTGATGTGAGATACAAAGTTTTTGGACGCAGCAGGAGCTGGAAATAGTTTTAAACGAAACAACACGAATTAGCGTTGTTCCTGTGATGTATCTAAACGATCCTTACTTATCTACCATGTTATTTGACGTTTGGATGGACTCCAGTAAGTCTGATGAGAGATACAAAGATTTCGGACGCAGCAGAAGCTGGAAATAGTTTTGAACGAAACAACACGTATTAGCGTTGTTCCTGTGCTGTATCTAATCGATCCTTACTTATCTATCATGTTATTTGACGTTTGGATGGACTCCAGTAACCCTGACGTGAGATACGATGTTCTCGGACGCAGCTGAAGCTAGAAATACTTTTAAACGAAACAACACGTATTAGCGTTGTTCCTGTGATGTATCTAATCGATCCTTTCTCATCTATCATGTTATTTGACGTTTGGACGGACTCCAGTAACTCTGATGAGAGATTCAAAGTTCTCGGACGCAGTAGAAGCTAGAAATAGTTTTGAACGAAACAACACGTATTAGCGTTGTTCCTGTGATGTATCTAAACGATCCTTACTTATCTAACATGTTATTTGACGTTTGGATGGACTCCATTAAGTCTGATGTGAGATACAAAGTTTTTGGACGCAGCAGGAGCTGGAAATAGTTTTAAACGAAACAACACGTATTAGCGTTGTTCCTGTGCTGTATCTAATCGATCCTAACTCATATATCATGTTATTTGGCGTTTCGATGGACTCCAGTAACCCTGACGTGAGATACGATTTTCTCGGACGCAGCAGAAGCTGGAAATAGTTTTAAACGAAACAACACGCATTAGCGTTATTCCTGTGTAGTATCTAATCGATCCTTACTTATCTATCATGTTATTTGACGTTTCGATGGACTCCAGTAACTCTGATGTGAGATACGAAGTTTTCGGACGCAGCAGAAGCTGGAAATAGTTTTAAACGAAACAACACGCATTAGCGATGTTCCTGTGATGTATCTAAACGATACTTACTCATCTATCATGTTATTTGACGTTTGGACGGACTCCAGTACCTCTGATGTGAGATACAAAGTTCTCGGACGCAGCAGAAGCTGGAAATAATTTTGAACGAAACAACACGCATTAGCGTTGTTCCTGTGATGTATCTAAACGATCATTACTTATCTAACATGTTATTTAACGTTTGGATGGACTCCAGTAAGTCTGATGTGAGATACAAAGTTTTTGGACGCAGTAGAAGCTAGAAATAGTTTTGAACGAAACAACACGTATTAGCGTTGTTCCTGTGATGTATCTAAACGATCCTTACTTATCTAACATGTTATTTGACGTTTGGATGGACTCCAGTAAGTCTGATGTGAGATACAAAGTTTTTGGACGCAGCAGGAGCTGGAAATAGTTTTAAACGAAACAACACGTATTAGCGTTGTTCCTGTGCTGTATCTAATCGATCCTTACTTATCTATCATGTTATTTGACGTTTCGATGGACTCCAGTAACTCTGATGTGAGATACGACGTTTTCGGACGCAGCAGAAGCTGGAAATAGTTTTAAACGAAACAACACGTATTAGCGTTGTTCCTGTGATGTATCTAATCGATCCTTACTTATCTATCATGTTATTTGACGTTTGGATGGACTCCAGTAACCCTGACGTGAGATACGAAGTTCTCGGACGCAGCAGAAGCTGGAAATAGTTTTAAACGAAACAACACGTATTAGCGTTGTTCCTGTGATGTATCTAATCGATCCTTACTCATCTATCATGTTATTTGACGTTTCGACGGACTCCAGTAACTCTGATGTGAGATACAAAGTTATCGGACGCAGCAGAAGCTGGAAATAGTTTTGAACGAAACAACACGTATTAGCGTTGTTCCTGTGCTGTATCTAATCGATCCTTACTTATCTATCATGTTATTTGACGTTTGGATGAACTCCAGTAACTCTAATGTGAGATACGAAATTTTCGGACGCAGCAGAAGCTGGAAATAGTTTTGAACGAAACAACACGTATTAGCGTCGTTCCTGTGATGTATCTAAACGATCCTTACTTATCTAACATGTTATTTGAGGTTTGGATGGACTCTAGTAAGTCTGATGTGAGATACAAAGTTTTTGGACGCAGCAGGAGCTGGAAATAGTTTTAAACGAAACAACACGTATTAGCGTTGTTCCTGTGATGTATCTAAACGATCCTTACTCATCTATCATGTTAATTGACGTTTGGACGGACTCCAGTAACTCTGATGTGAGATACAAAGTTCTCGGACGCAGCAGAAGCTGGAAATAATTTTGAACGAAACAACACCTATTAGCGTTGTTCCTGTGATGTATCTAAAGGATCCTTACTTATCTAACATGTTATTTGACGTTTGGATGGACTCCAGTAAGTCTGATGTGAGATAAAAAGTTTTGCGACGCAGCAGGAGCTGGAAATAGTTTTAAACGAAACAACACGTATTAGCGTTGTTCCTGTGCTGTATCTAATCGATCCTTACTTATCTATCATGTTATTTGACGTTTCGATGGACTCCAGTAACTCTGATGTGAGATACGAAGTTTTCGGACGCAGCAGAAGCTGGAAATAGTTTTAAACGATACAACACGTATTAACGTTGTTCCTGTGATGTATCTAATCGATCCTTACTCATCTATCATGTTAATTGACGTTTGGACGGACTCCAGTAACTCTGATGAGAGATTCAAAGTTCTCGGACGCAGTAGAAGCTGGAAATAGTTTTGAACGAAACAACACGTATTAGCGTTGTTCCTGTGATGTATCTAAACGATCCTTACTTATCTAACATGTTATTTGACGTTTGGATGGACTCCAGTAAGTCTGATGTGAGATACAAAGTTTTTGGACGCAGCAGGAGCTGGAAATAGTTTTAAACGAAACAGCACGTATTAGCGTTGTTCCTGTGATGTATCTAAACGATCCTTACTCATCTATCATGTTATTTGACGTTTGGACAGACTCCAGTAACTCTGATGTGAGATACAAAGTTCTCGGACGCAGCAGGAGCTGGAAATAGTTTTAAACGAAACAACACGCATTAGCGTTGTTCCTGTGATGTATCTAATCGATCCTTACTCATTTATCATGTTATTTGGCGTTTCGATGGACTCCAGTAACTTTGATGTGAGATACGAAGTTCTCGGACGCAGCTGAAGCTGGAAATAGTTTCAAACGAAACAACAGGTATTAGCGTTGTTCCTGTGCTGTATCTAATCGATCCTTACTTATCTATCATGTTATTTGACGTTTCGATGGACTCCAGTAACTCTGATGTGAGCTACGAAGTTTTCGGACGCAGCAGAAGCTGGAAATAGTTTTAAACGAAACAACACGCATTAGCGATGTTCCTGTGATGTATCTAAACGATCCTTACTCATCTATCATGTTATTTGACGTTTGGACGGACTCCAGTAACTCTGATGTGAGATACAAAGTTCTCGGACGCAGCAGAAGCTGGAAATAGTTTTGAACGAAACAACACGTATTAGCGTTGTTCCTGTGATGTATCTAAACGATCCTTACTTATCTAACATGTTATTTGACGTTTGGATGGACTCCAGTAAGTCTGATGTGAGATACAAAGTTTTTGGACGCAGCATGAGCTGGAAATAGTTTTAAACGAAACAACACGTATTAGCGTTGTTCCTGTGCTGTATCTAATCGATCCTTACTTATCTATCATGTTATTTGACGTTTCGATGGACTCCAGTAACTCTGATGTGAGATACGACGTTTTCGGACGCAGCAGAATCTGGAAATAGTTTTAAACGAAACAACACGTATTAGCGATGTTCCTGTGATGTACCTAAACGATCCTTACTCATCTATCATGTTATTTGACGTTTGGACGGACTCCAGTAACTCTGATGTGAGATACAAAGTTCTCGTACGCAGCAGAAGCTGGAAATAATTTTGAACGAAACAACACGTATTAGCGTTGTTCCTGTGATGTATCTAAACGATCCTTACTTATCTAACATGTTATTTAACGTTTGGATGGACTCCAGTAAGTCTGATGTGAGATACAAAGTTTTTGGACGCAGCAGAAGCTGGAAATAGTTTTAAACGAAACAACACGTATTAGCGTTGTTCCTGTGATGTATCTAATCGATCCTTACTCATCTATCATGTTATTTGACGATTGGATGGACTCCAGTAACTCTGATGAGAGATACAAAGATTTCGGACGCAGCAGAAGCTGGAAATAGGTTTGAACGAAACAACACCTATTAGCGTTGTTCCTGTGATGTATCTAAACGATCCTTACTTATCTAACATGTTATTTGACGTTTGGATGGACTCCAGTAAGTCTGATGTGAGATACAAAGTTTTGGGACGCAGCAGGAGCTGGAAATAGTTTTAAACGAAACAACACGTATTAGCGTTGTTCCTGTGATGTATCTAATCGATCCTTACTCATCTATCATGTTATTTGACGTTTGAACGGACTCCAGTAACTCTGATGAGAGATTCAAAGTTCTCGGACGCAGTAGAAGCTGGAAATAGTTTTGAACGAAATAACACGTATTAGCGTTGTTCTTGTGATGTATCTAAACGATCCTTACTTATCTAACATGTTATTTGACGTTTGGATGGACTCCAGTAAGTCTGATGTGAGATACAAAGTTTTTGGACGCAGCAGGAGCTGGAAATAGTTTCAAACGAAACAACACGTATTAGCGTTGTTCCTGTGCTGTATCTAATCGATCCTTACTCATATATCATGTTACTTGGCGTTTCGATGGACTCCAGTAGCTCTGATGTGAGATACGACGTTTTCGGACGCAGCAGAAGCTGGAAATAGTTTTAAACGAAACAACACGCATTAGCGTTGTTCCTGTGCTGTATCTAATCGATCCTTACTCATATATCATGTTATTTGGTGTTTCGATGGACTCCAGTAGCTCTGATGTGAGATACGACGTTTTCGGACGCAGCAGAAACTGGAAATAGTTTTAAACGAAACAACACGCATTAGCGTTGTTCCTGTGATGTATCTAATCGATCCTTACTTATCTATCATGTTATTTGACGTTTGGATGGACTCCAGTAACCCTGACGTGAGATACGATGTTCTCGGACGCAGCAGAAGCTGGAAATAGTTTTAAAAGAAACAACACGCATTAGCGATGTTCCTGTGATGTATCTAAACGATACTTACTCATCTATCATGTTATTTGACGTTTGGACGGACTCCAGTAACTCTGATGTGAGATACAAAGTTCTCGGACGCAGTAGAAGCTGGAAATAGTTTTGAACGAAACAACACCTATTAGCTTTGTTCCTGTGATGTATCTAAACGATCCTTACTTATCTAACATGTTATTTAACGTTTGGATGGACTCCAGTAAGTCTGATGTGAGATACAAAGTTTTTGGACGCAGCAGGAGCTGGAAATAGTTTTAAACGAAACAACACGCATTAGCGATGTTCCTGTGATGTATCTAATCGATCCTTACTTATCTATCATGTTATTTGACGTTTCGATGGACTCCAGTAACTCTGATGTGAGATACGACGTTTTCGGACGCAGCAGAAGCTGGAAATAGTTTTAAACGAAACAACACGTATTAGCGTTGTTCCTGTGCTGTATCTAATCGATCCTTACTTATCTATCATGTTATTTGACGTTTCGATGGACTCCAGTAACTCTGATGTGAGATACGACGTTTTCGGACGCAGCAGAAGCTGGAAATAGTTTTAAACGAAACAACACGTATTAGCGTTGTTCCTGTGATGTATCTAAACGATCCTTACTTATCTAACATGTTATTTGACGTTTGGATGGACTCCAGTAAGTCTGATGTGAGATACAAAGTTTTGGGACGCAGCAGGAGCTGGAAATAGTTTTAAACGAAACAACACGTATTAGCGTTGTTCCTGTGATGTATCTAATCGATCCTTTCTCATCTATCATGTTATTTGACGTTTGCACGGACTCCAGTAACTCTGATGAGAGATACAAAGTTCTCGGACGCAGTAGAAGCTGGAAATAGTTTTGAACGAAACAACACCTATTAGCTTTGTTCCTGTGATGTATCTAAACGATCCTTACTTATCTAACATGTTATTTGACGTTTGGATGGACTCCAGTAACCCTGACGTGAGATACGATGTTCTCGGACGCAGCAGAAGCTGGAAATAGTTTTAAAAGAAACAACACGCATTAGCGATGTTCCTGTGATGTATCTAAACGATACTTACTCATCTATCATATTATTTGACGTTTGGATGGACTCCAGTAACTCTGATGAGAGATACAAAGATTTCGGACGCAGCAGAAACTGGAAATAGTTTTGAACGAAACAACACGCATTAGCGTTGTTCCTGTGTAGTATCTAATCGATCCTTACTCATCTATCATGTTATTTGGCTTTTCGATGGACTCCAGTAAGTCTGATGTGAGATACAAAGTTTTTGGACGCAGCAGGAGCTGGAAATAGTTTTAAACGAAACAACACATATTAGCGTTGTTCCTGTGCTGTATCTAATCGATCCTTACTTATCTATCATGTTATTTGACGTTTGGACGGACTCCAGTAACTCTGATGAGAGATTCAAATTTCTCGGACGCAGTAGAAGCTGGAAATAGTTTTGAACGAAACAACACGTATTAGCGTTGTTCCTGTGATGTATCTAAACGATCCTTACTTATCTAACATGTTATTTAACGTTTGGATGGACTCCAGTAAGTCTGATGTGAGATACAAAGTTTTTGGACGCAGCAGGAGCTGGAAATAGTTTTAAACGAAACAACACATATTAGCGTTGTTCCTGTGCTGTATCTAATCGATCCTTACTCATCTATCATGTTATTTGACGTTTGGACGGACTCCAGTAACTCTGATGAGAGATACAAAGTTCTCGGACGCAGTAGAAGCTGGAAATAGTTTTGACCGAAACAACACGCATTAGCGTTGTTCCTGTGATGTATCTAATCGATCCTTACTCATATATCATGTTATTTGACGTTTGGATGTACTCTAGGAACTCTGATGTGAGATACAAAGATATCGGACGCAGCAGAAGCTGGAAATAGTTTTGAACGAAACAACAACTATTAGCGTTGTTCCTGTGATGTATCTAAACGATCCTTACTTATCTAACATGTTATTTGACGTTTGGATGGACACCAGTATCCCTGATGTGAGATACAAAGTTTTGGGACGCAGCAGGAGCTGGAAATAGTTTTAAACGAAACAACACGTATTAGCGTTGTTCCTGTGATGTATCTAATCGATCCTTACTCATCTATCATGTTATTTGACGTTTGGATGGGCTCCAGTAACTCTGATGAGAGATACAAAGATTTCGGACGCAGCAGAAGCTGGAAATAGTTTTGAACGAAACAACACCTATTAGCGTTGTTCCTGTGATGTATCTAAACGATCCTTACTTATCTAACATGTTATTTGACGTTTGGATGGACACCAGTATCCCTGATGTGAGATACGAAGTTCTCGGACGCAGCAGAAGCTGGAAATAGTTTTAAACGAAACAACACGTATTAGCGTTGTTCCTGTGATGTATCTAATCGATCCTTACTCATCTATTATGTTATTTGACGTTTGGACGGACTCCAGTAACTCTGATGAGAGATTCAAAGTTCTCGGACGCAGTAGAAGCTGGAAATAGTTTTAAACGAAACAACACGTATTAGCGTTGTTCCTGTGCTGTATCTAATCGATCCTTACTCATATATCATGTTACTTGGCGTTTCGATGGACTCCAGTAGCTCTGATGTGAGATACGACGTTTTCGGACGCAGCAGAAGCTGGAAATAGTTTTAAACGAAACAACACGTATTAGCGTTGTTCCTGTGATGTATCTAATCGATCCTTACTTATCTATCATGTTATTTGACGTTTCGATGCACTCCAGTAACTCTGATGTGAGATACGACGTTTTCGGACGCAGCAGAAGCTGGAAATAGTTTTAAACGAAACAACACGTATTAGCGTTGTTCCTGTGATGTATCTAATCGATCCTTACTCATCTATCATGTTATTTGACGTTTGGATGGGCTCCAGTAACTCTGATGAGAGATACAAAGATTTCGGACGCAGCAGAAGCTGGAAATAGTTTTGAACGAAACAACACCTATTAGCGTTGTTCCTGTGATGTATCTAAACGATCCTTACTTATCTAACATGTTATTTGACGTTTGGATGGACACCAGTATCCCTGATGTGAGATACGAAGTTCTCGGACGCAGCAGAAGCTGGAAATAGTTTTAAACGAAACAACACGTATTAGCGTTGTTCCTGTGATGTATCTAATCGATCCTTACTCATCTATCATGTTATTTGACGTTTGGACGGACTCCAGTAACTCTGATGAGAGATTCAAAGTTCTCGGACGCAGTAGAAGCTGGAAATAGTTTTAAACGAAACAACACGTATTAGCGTTGTTCCTGTGCTGTATCTAATCGATCCTTACTCATATATCATGTTACTTGGCGTTTCGATGGACTCCAGTAGCTCTGATGTGAGATACGACGTTTTCGGACGCAGCAGAAGCTGGAAATAGTTTTAAACGAAACAACACGTATTAGCGTTGTTCCTGTGATGTATCTAATCGATCCTTACTCATCTATCATGTTATTTGACGTTTGGACGGACTCCAGTAACTCTGATGAGAGATTCAAAGTTCTCGGACGCAGCTGAAGCTGGAAATAGTTTTAAATGAAACAACACGTATTAGCGTTGTTCCTGTGATGTATCTAATCGACCCTTACTCATTTATCATGTTATTTGGCGTTTCGATGTACTCCAGTAGCTCTGATGTGAGATACGACGTTTTCGGACGCAGCAGAAGCTGGAAATAGTTTTAAACGAAACAACACGCATTAGCGTTGTTCCTGTGATGTATCTAATCGATCCTTACTCATCTATCATGTTATTTGACGTTTGGACGGACTCCAGTAACTCTGATGTGAGATACGACGTTTTCGGACGCAGCAGTAGCTGGAAATAGTTTTAAACGAAACAACACGCATTAGCGTTGTTCCTGTGATGTATCTAATCGATCCTTACTTATCTATCATGTTATTTGACGTTAGGATGGACTCCAGTAACCCTGACGTGAGATACGATGTTCTCGGACGCAGCAGAAGCTGGAAATAGTTTTAAACGAAACAACACGCATTAGCGTTGTTCCTGTGTAGTATCTAATCGATCCTTACTCATCTATCATGTTATTTGGCGTTTCGATGGACTTCAGTAACTCTGATGTGATATACGACGTTTTCGGACGCAGCAGCAGCTGGAAATAATTTTAAACGAAACAACACATATTAGCGTTATTCCTGTGATGTACATAATCGATCCTTACTCATCTATCATGTTATTTGACGTTTGGACGGACTCCAGTAACTCTGATGTGAGATACAAATTTATCGGACGCAGCAGAAGCTGGAAATAGTTTTGAACGAAACAACACGTATTAGCGTTGTTCCTGTGCTGTATCTAATCGATCCTTACTTATCTATCATGTTATTTGACGTTTGGATGAACTCCAGTAACTCTAATGTGAGATACGAAATTTTCGGACGCAGCAGAAGCTGGAAATAGTTTTGAACGAAACAACACGTATTAGCGTTGTTCCTGTGATGTATCTAATCGATCCTTACTCATCTATCATGTTATTTGACGTTTGGATGGGCTCCAGTAACTCTGATGAGAGATACAAAGATTTCGGACGCAGCAGAAGCTGGAAATAGTTTTGAACGAAACAACACCTATTAGCGTTGTTCCTGTGATGTATCTAAACGATCCTTACTTATCTAACATGTTATTTGACGTTTGGATGGACACCAGTATTCCTGATGTGAGATACGAAGTTCTCGGACGCAGCAGAAGCTGGAAATAGTTTTAAACGAAACAACACGTATTAGCGTTGTTCCTGTGATGTATCTAATCGATCCTTACTCATCTATCATGTTATTTGACGTTTGGACGGACTCCAGTAACTCTGATGAGAGATTCAAAGTTCTCGGACGCAGTAGAAGCTGGAAATAGTTTTAAACGAAACAACACGTATTAGCGTTGTTCCTGTGCTGTATCTAATCGATCCTTACTCATATATCATGTTACTTGGCGTTTCGATGGACTCCAGTAGCTCTGATGTGAGATACGACGTTTTCGGACGCAGCAGAAGCTGGAAATAGTTTTAAACGAAACAACACGTATTAGCGTTGTTCCTGTGATGTATCTAATCGATCCTTACTCATCTATCATGTTATTTGACGTTTGGACGGACTCCAGTAACTCTGATGAGAGATTCAAAGTTCTCGGACGCAGCTGAAGCTGGAAATAGTTTTAAATGAAACAACACGTATTAGCGTTGTTCCTGTGATGTATCTAATCGACCCTTACTCATTTATCATGTTATTTGGCGTTTCGATGTACTCCAGTAGCTCTGATGTGAGATACGACGTTTTCGGACGCAGCAGAAGCTGGAAATAGTTGTAAACGAAACAACACGCATTAGCGTTGTTCCTGTGATGTATCTAATCGATCCTTACTCATCTATCATGTTATTTGACGTTTGGACGGACTCCAGTAACTCTGATGTGAGATACGACGTTTTCGGACGCAGCAGTAGCTGGAAATAGTTTTAAACGAAACAACACGCATTAGCGTTGTTCCTGTGATGTATCTAATCGATCCTTACTTATCTATCATGTTATTTGACGTTAGGATGGACTCCAGTAACCCTGACGTGAGATACGATGTTCTCGGACGCAGCAGAAGCTGGAAATAGTTTTAAACGAAACAACACGCATTAGCGTTGTTCCTGTGTAGTATCTAATCGATCCTTACTCATCTATCATGTTATTTGGCGTTTCGATGGACTTCAGTAACTCTGATGTGATATACGACGTTTTCGGACGCAGCAGCAGCTGGAAATAATTTTAAACGAAACAACACATATTAGCGTTATTCCTGTGATGTACATAATCGATCCTTACTCATCTATCATGTTATTTGACGTTTGGACGGACTCCAGTAACTCTGATGTGAGATACAAATTTATCGGACGCAGCAGAAGCTGGAAATAGTTTTGAACGAAACAACACGTATTAGCGTTGTTCCTGTGCTGTATCTAATCGATCCTTACTTATCTATCATGTTATTTGACGTTTGGATGAACTCCAGTAACTCTAATGTGAGATACGAAATTTTCGGACGCAGCAGAAGCTGGAAATAGTTTTGAACGAAACAACACGTATTAGCGTTGTTCCTGTGATGTATCTAATCGATCCTTACTCATCTATCATGTTATTTGACGTTTGGATGGGCTCCAGTAACTCTGATGAGAGATACAAAGATTTCGGACGCAGCAGAAGCTGGAAATAGTTTTGAACGAAACAACACCTATTAGCGTTGTTCCTGTGATGTATCTAAACGATCCTTACTTATCTAACATGTTATTTGACGTTTGGATGGACACCAGTATTCCTGATGTGAGATACGAAGTTCTCGGACGCAGCAGAAGCTGGAAATAGTTTTAAACGAAACAACACGTATTAGCGTTGTTCCTGTGATGTATCTAATCGATCCTTACTCATCTATCATGTTATTTGACGTTTGGACGGACTCCAGTAACTCTGATGAGAGATTCAAAGTTCTCGGACGCAGTAGAAGCTGGAAATAGTTTTAAACGAAACAACACGTATTAGCGTTGTTCCTGTGCTGTATCTAATCGATCCTTACTCATATATCATGTTACTTGGCGTTTCGATGGACTCCAGTAGCTCTGATGTGAGATACGACGTTTTCGGACGCAGCAGAAGCTGGAAATAGTTTTAAACGAAACAACACGTATTAGCGTTGTTCCTGTGATGTATCTAATCGATCCTTACTCATCTATCATGTTATTTGACGTTTGGACGGACTCCAGTAACTCTGATGAGAGATTCAAAGTTCTCGGACGCAGCTGAAGCTGGAAATAGTTTTAAATGAAACAACACGTATTAGCGTTGTTCCTGTGATGTATCTAATCGACCCTTACTCATTTATCATGTTATTTGGCGTTTCGATGTACTCCAGTAGCTCTGATGTGAGATACGACGTTTTCGGACGCAGCAGAAGCTGGAAATAGTTTTAAACGAAACAACACGCATTAGCGTTGTTCCTGTGATGTATCTAATCGATCCTTACTCATCTATCATGTTATTTGACGTTTGGACGGACTCCAGTAACTCTGATGTGAGATACGACGTTTTCGGACGCAGCAGTAGCTGGAAATAGTTTTAAACGAAACAACACGCATTAGCGTTGTTCCTGTGATGTATCTAATCGATCCTTACTTATCTATCATGTTATTTGACGTTAGGATGGACTCCAGTAACCCTGACGTGAGATACGATGTTCTCGGACGCAGCAGAAGCTGGAAATAGTTTTAAACGAAACAACACGCATTAGCGTTGTTCCTGTGTAGTATCTAATCGATCCTTACTCATCTATCATGTTATTTGGCGTTTCGATGGACTTCAGTAACTCTGATGTGATATACGACGTTTTCGGACGCAGCAGCAGCTGGAAATAATTTTAAACGAAACAACACATATTAGCGTTATTCCTGTGATGTACATAATCGATCCTTACTCATCTATCATGTTATTTGACGTTTGGACGGACTCCAGTAACTCTGATGTGAGATACAAATTTATCGGACGCAGCAGAAGCTGGAAATAGTTTTGAACGAAACAACACGTATTAGCGTTGTTCCTGTGCTGTATCTAATCGATCCTTACTTATCTATCATGTTATTTGACGTTTGGATGAACTCCAGTAACTCTAATGTGAGATACGAAATTTTCGGACGCAGCAGAAGCTGGAAATAGTTTTGAACGAAACAACACGTATTAGCGTCGTTCCTGTGATGTATCTAAACGATCCTTACTTATCTAACATGTTATTTGACGTTTGGATGGACTCCAGTAAGTCTGATGTGAGATACAAAGTTTTTGGACGCAGCAGGAGCTGGAAATAGTTTTAAACGAAACAACACGTATTAGCGTTGTTCCTGTGCTGTATCTAATCGATCCTTACTCATATATCATGTTATTTGGCGTTTCGATGGACTCCAGTAGCTCTGATGTGAGATACGACGTTTTCGGACGCAGCAGAAGCTGGAAATAGTTTTAAACGAAACAACACGCATTAGCGTTGTTCCTGTGATGTATCTAATCGATCCTTACTTATCTATCATGTTATTTGACGTTTGGATGGACTCCAGTAAACCTGACGTGAGATACGATGTTCTCGGACGCAGCATAAGCTGGAAATAGTTTTAAACGAAACAACACGCATTAGCGTTGTTCCTGTGATGTATCTAATCGATCCTTACTCATCTATCATGTTATTTGACGTTTGGATGGACTCCAGTAACTCTCATGAGAGATACAAAGATTTCGGACGCAGCAGAAGCTGGATATAGTTTTGAACGAAACAACACCTATTAGCGTTGTTCCTGTGATGTATCTAAACGATCCTTACTTATCTAACATGTTATTTGACGTTTGGATGGACTCCAGTAAGTCTGATGTGAGATACAAAGTTTTGGGACGCTGCAGGATCTGGAAATAGTTTTAAACGAAACAACACGTATTAGCGTTGTTCCTGTGCTGTATCTAATCGATCCTTACTTATCTATCATGTTATTTGACGTTTGGACGGACTCCAGTAACTCTGAGGAGAGATTCAAATTTCTCGGACGCAGTAGAAGCTGGAAATAGTTTTGAACGAAACAACACGTATTAGCGTTGTTCCTGTGATGTATCTAAACGATCCTTACTTATCTAACATGTTATTTAACGTTTGGATGGACTCCAGTAAGTCTGATGTGAGATACAAAGTTTTTGGACGCAGCAGGAGCTGGAAATAGTTTTAAACGAAACAACACATATTAGCGTTGTTCCTGTGCTGTATCTAATCGATCCTTACTCATCTATCATGTTATTTGACGTTTGGACGGACTCCAGTAACTCTGATGAGAGATACAAAGTTCTCGGACGCAGTAGAAGCTGGAAATAGTTTTGACCGAAACAACACGCATTAGCGTTGTTCCTGTGATGTATCTAATCGATCCTTACTCATATATCATGTTATTTGACGTTTGGATGTACTCTAGGAACTCTGATGTGAGATACAAAGATATCGGACGCAGCAGAAGCTGGAAATAGTTTTGAACGAAACAACAACTATTAGCGTTGTTCCTGTGATGTATCTAAACGATCCTTACTTAGCTAACATGTTATTTGACGTTTGGATGGACACCAGTATCCCTGATGTGAGATACAAAGTTTTGGGACGCAGCAGGAGCTGGAAATAGTTTTAAACGAAACAACACGTATTAGCGTTGTTCCTGTGATGTATCTAATCGATCCTTACTCATCTATCATGTTATTTGACGTTTGGATGGGCTCCAGTAACTCTGATGAGAGATACAAAGATTTCGGACGCAGCAGAAGCTGGAAATAGTTTTGAACGAAACAACACCTATTAGCGTTGTTCCTGTGATGTATCTAAACGATCCTTACTTATCTAATATGTTATTTGACGTTTGGATGGACACCAGTATCCCTGATGTGAGATACGAAGTTCTCGGACGCAGCAGAAGCTGGAAATAGTTTTAAACGAAACAACACGTATTAGCGTTGTTCCTGTGATGTATCTAATCGATCCTTACTCATCTATCATGTTATTTGACGTTTGGACGGACTCCAGTAACTCTGATGAGAGATTCAAAGTTCTCGGACGCAGTAGAAGCTGGAAATAGTTTTAAACGAAACAACACGTATTAGCGTTGTTCCTGTGCTGTATCTAATCGATCCTTACTCATATATCATGTTACTTGGCGTTTCGATGGACTCCAGTAGCTCTGATGTGAGATACGACGTTTTCGGACGCAGCAGAAGCTGGAAATAGTTTTAAACGAAACAACACGTATTAGCGTTGTTCCTGTGCTGTATCTAATCGATCCTTACTTATCTATCATGTTATTTGACGTTTCGATGCACTCCAGTAACTCTGATGTGAGATACGACGTTTTCGGACGCAGCAGAAGCTGGAAATAGTTTTAAACGAAACAACACGTATTAGCGTTGTTCCTGTGATGTATCTAATCGATCCTTACTTTTCTATCATGTTATTTGACGTTTGGATGGACTCCAGTAACCCTGACGTGAGATACGAAGTTCTCGGACGTAGCAGAAGCTGGAAATAGTTTTAAACGAAACAACACGTATTAGCGTTGTTCCTGTGATGTATCTAATCGATCCTTACTCATCTATCATGTTATTTGACGTTTCGACGGACTCCAGTAACTCTGATGTGAGATACAAAGTTATCGGACGCAGCAGAAGCTGGAAATAGTTTTGAACGAAACAACACGTATTAGCGTTGTTCCTGTGCTGTATCTAATCGATCCTTACTTATCTATCATGTTATTTGACGTTTGGATGAACTCCAGTAACTCTAATGTGAGATACGAAATTTTCGGACGCAGCAGAAGCTGGAAATAGTTTTGAACGAAACAACACGTATTAGCGTCGTTCCTGTGATGTATCTAAACGATCCTTACTTATCTAACATGTTATTTGACGTTTGGATGGACTCCAGTAAGTCTGATGTGAGATACAAAGTTTTTGGACGCAGCAGGAGCTGGAAATAGTTTTAAACGAAACAACACGTATTAGCGTTGTTCCTGTGATGTATCTAAACGATCCTTACTCATCTATCATGTTAATTGACGTTTGGACGGACTCCAGTAACTCTGATGTGAGATACAAAGTTCTCGGACGCAGCAGAAGCTGGAAATAATTTTGAACGAAACAACACCTATTAGCGTTGTTCCTGTGATGTATCTAAAGGATCCTTACTTATCTAACATGTTATTTGACGTTTGGATGGACTCCAGTAAGTCTGATGTGAGATAAAAAGTTTTGCGACGCAGCAGGAGCTGGAAATAGTTTTAAACGAAACAACACGTATTAGCGTTTTTCCTGTGCTGTATCTAATCGATCCTTACTTATCTATCATGTTATTTGACGTTTCGATGGACTCCAGTAACTCTGATGTGAGATACGAAGTTTTCGGACGCAGCAGAAGCTGGAAATAGTTTTAAACGAAACAACACGTATTAGCGTTGTTCCTGTGATGTATCTAATCGATCCTTACTTTTCTATCATGTTATTTGACGTTTGGATGGACTCCAGTAACCCTGACGTGAGATACGAAGTTCTCGGACGTAGCAGAAGCTGGAAATAGTTTTAAACGAAACAACACGCATTAGCGTTGTTCCTGTGATGTATCTATTCGATCCTTACTCATCTATCATGTTATTTGGCGTTTCGATGGACTCCAGTAACTTTGATGTGAGATACGAAGTTCTCGGACGCAGCTGAAGCTGGAAATAGTTTTAAATGAAACAACACGTATTAGCGTTGTTCCTGTGATGTATCTAATCGATCTTTACTCATCTATCATGTTATTTGGCGTTTCGATGGACTCCAGTAGCTCTGATGTGAGATACGACGTTTTCGGACGCAGCAGAAGCTGGAAATAGTTTTAAACGAAACAACACGCATTAGCGTTGTTCCTGTGATGTATCTAATCGATCCTTACTCATCTATCATGTTATTTGGCGTTTCGATGGACTCCAGTAACTTTGATGTGAGATACGAAGTTCTCGGACGCAGCTGAAGCTGGAAATAGTTTTAAACGAAACAACACGTATTATCGTTGTTCCTGTGATGTATCTAATCGATCTTTACTCATCTATCATGTTATTTGGCGTTTCGATGGACTCCAGTAGCTCTGATGTGAGATACGACGTTTTCGGACGCAGCAGAAGCTGGAAATAGTTTTAAACGAAACAACACGCATTAGCGTTGTTCCTGTGATGTATCTAAACGATCCTTACTCATCTATCATGTTATTTGACGTTTGGACGGACTCCAGTAACTCTGATGTGAGATACAAAGTTCTCGGACACAGCAGAAGCTGGAAATAATTTTGAACGAAACAACACGTATTAGCGTTGT
Organism: Prosopocoilus inquinatus; assembly: GCA_036172665.1. Classification (NCBI taxonomy): domain Eukaryota; kingdom Metazoa; phylum Arthropoda; class Insecta; order Coleoptera; family Lucanidae; genus Prosopocoilus; species Prosopocoilus inquinatus. Next base: position 43,733,533 of record CM069871.1, on the reverse strand, counting down.
TCCTGTGCTGTATCTAATCGATCCTTACTTATCTATCATGTTATTTGACGTTTCGATGGACTCCAGTAACTCTGATGTGAGATACGAAGTTTTCGGACGCAGCAGAAGCTGGAAATAGTTTTAAACGAAACAACACGCATTAGCGATGTTCCTGTGATGTATCTAAACGATCCTTACTCATCTATCATGTTATTTGACGTTTGGACGGACTCCAGTAACTCTGATGTGAGATACAAAGTTCTCGGACGCAGCAGAAGCTGGAAATAATTTTGAACGAAACAACACGTATTAGCGTTGTTCCTGTGATGTATCTAAACGATCCTTACTTATCTAACATGTTATTTAACGTTTGGATGGACTCCAGTAAGTCTGATGTGAGATACAAAGTTTTTGGACGCAGCAGGAGCTGGAAATAGTTTTAAACGAAACAACACGTATTAGCGTTGTTCCTGTGCTGTATCTAATCGATCCTTACTTATCTATCATGTTATTTAACGTTTGGATGGACTCCAGTAACCCTGACTTGAGATACAAAGTTCTCGGACGCAGCAGAAGCTGGAAATAATTTTGAACGAAACAACACCTATTAGCGTTGTTCCTGTGATGTATCTAAACGATCCTTACTTATCTAACATGTTATTTGACGTTTGGATGGACTCCAGTAAGTCTGATGTGAGATACAAAGTTTTGGGACGCAGCAGGAGCTGGAAATAGTTTTAAACGAAACAACACGTATTAGCGTTGTTCCTGTGATGTATCTAATCGATCCTTACTCATCTATCATATTATTTGACGTTTGGATGGACTCCAGTAACTCTGATGAGAGATACAAAGATTTCGGACGCAGCAGAAACTGGAAATAGTTTTGAACGAAACAACACGCATTAGCGTTGTTCCTGTGTAGTATCTAATCGATCCTTACTCATCTATCATGTTATTTGGCTTTTCGATGGACTCCAGTAACTCTGATGTGAGATACGAAGTTTTCGGACGCATCAGAAGCTGGAAATAGTTTTAAACGAAACAACACGCATTAGCGATGTTCCTGTGATGTATCTAAACGATCCTTACTCATCTATCATGTTAATTGACGTTTGGACGGACTCCAGTAACTCTGATGAGAGATACAAAGTTCTCGGACGCAGTAGAAGCTGGAAATAGTTTTGACCGAAACAACACGCATTAGCGTTGTTCCTGTGATGTATCTAATCGATCCTTACTCATCTATCATGTTATTTGACGTTTGGATGTACTCTAGGAACTCTGATGTGAGATACAAAGATATCGGACGCAGCAGAAGCTGGAAATAGTTTTGAACGAAACAACACCTATTAGCGTTGTTCCTGTGATGTATCTAAAGGATCCTTACTTATCTAACATGTTATTTGACGTTTGGATGGACTCCAGTAAGTCTGATGTGAGATAAAAAGTTTTGCGACGCAGCAGGAGCTGGAAATAGTTTTAAACGAAACAACACGTATTAGCGTTTTTCCTGTGCTGTATCTAATCGATCCTTACTTATCTATCATGTTATTTGACGTTTCGATGGACTCCAGTAACTCTGATGAGAGATACAAAGATTTCGGACGCAGCAGAAGCTGGATATAGTTTTGAACGAAACAACAGGTATTAGCGTTGTTCCTGTGATGTATCTAAACGATACTTACTCATCTATCATGTTATTTGACGTTTGGACGGACTCCAGTAACTCTGATGTGAGATACAAAGTTCTCGGACGCAGCAGAAGCTGGAAATAATTTTGAACGAAACAACACGTATTAGCGTTGTTCCTGTGATGTATCTAAACGATCCTTACTTATCTAACATGTTATTTAACGTTTGGACGGACTCCAGTAACTCTGATGTGAGATACGAAGTTTTCGGACGCAGCAGAAGCTGGAAATAGTTTTAAACGATACAACACGTATTAGCGTTGTTCCTGTGATGTATCTAATCGATCCTTACTCATCTATCATGTTAATTGACGTTTGGACGGACTCCAGTAACTCTGATGAGAGATTCAAAGTTCTCGGACGCAGTAGAAGCTGGAAATAGTTTTGAACGAAACAACACGTATTAGCGTTGTTCCTGTGATGTATCTAAACGATCCTTACTTATCTAACATGTTATTTGACGTTTGGATGGACTCCAGTAAGTCTGATGTGAGATACAAAGTTTTTGGACGCAGCAGGAGCTGGAAATAGTTTTAAACGAAACAACACGTATTAGCGTTGTTCCTGTGATGTATCTAATCGATCCTTACTCATCTATCATATTATTTGACGTTTGGATGGACTCCAGTAACTCTGATGAGAGATACAAAGATTTCGGACGCAGCAGAAACTGGAAATAGTTTTGAACGAAACAACACGCATTAGCGTTGTTCCTGTGTAGTATCTAATCGATCCTTACTCATCTATCATGTTATTTGGCTTTTCGATGGACTCCAGTAACTCTGATGTGAGATACGAAGTTTTCGGACGCATCAGAAGCTGGAAATAGTTTTAAACGAAACAACACGCATTAGCGATGTTCCTGTGATGTATCTAAACGATCCTTACTCATCTATCATGTTAATTGACGTTTGGACGGACTCCAGTAACTCTGATGAGAGATACAAAGTTCTCGGACGCAGTAGAAGCTGGAAATAGTTTTGACCGAAACAACACGCATTAGCGTTGTTCCTGTGATGTATCTAATCGATCCTTACTCATCTATCATGTTATTTGACGTTTGGATGTACTCTAGGAACTCTGATGTGAGATACAAAGATATCGGACGCAGCAGAAGCTGGAAATAGTTTTGAACGAAACAACACCTATTAGCGTTGTTCCTGTGATGTATCTAAAGGATCCTTACTTATCTAACATGTTATTTGACGTTTGGATGGACTCCAGTATGTCTGATGTGAGATAAAAAGTTTTGCGACGCAGCAGGAGCTGGAAATAGTTTTAAACGAAACAACACGTATTAGCGTTTTTCCTGTGCTGTATCTAATCGATCCTTACTTATCTATCATGTTATTTGACGTTTCGATGGACTCCAGTAACTCTGATGAGAGATACAAAGATTTCGGACGCAGCAGAAGCTGGATATAGTTTTGAACGAAACAACACCTATTAGCGTTGTTCCTGTGATGTATCTAAACGATCCTTACTTATCTAACATGTTATTTGACATTTGGATGGACTCCAGTAAGTCTGATGTGAGATACAAAGTTTTGGGACGCAGCAGGAGCTGGAAATAGTTTTAAACGAAACAACAGGTATTAGCGTTGTTCCTGTGCTGTATCTAATCGATCCTTACTTATCTATCATGTTATTTGACGTTTCGATGGACTCCAGTAACTTTGATGTGAGATACGAAGTTCTCGGACGCAGCTGAAGCTGGAAATAGTTTCAAACGAAACAACAGGTATTAGCGTTGTTCCTGTGATGTATCTAAACGATACTTACTCATCTATCATGTTATTTGACGTTTGGACGGACTCCAGTAACTCTGATGTGAGATACAAAGTTCTCGGACGCAGCAGAAGCTGGAAATAATTTTGAACGAAACAACACGCATTAGCGTTGTTCCTGTGATGTATCTAAACGATCATTACTTATCTAACATGTTATTTAACGTTTGGATGGACTCCAGTAAGTCTGATGTGAGATACAAAGTTTTTGGACGCAGCAGGAGCTGGAAATAGTTTTAAACGAAACAACACGTATTAGCGTTGTTCCTGTGCTGTATCTAATCGATCCTTACTTATCTATCATGGTATTTGACGTTTCGATGGACTCCAGTAACTCTGATGTGAGATACGACGTTTTCGGACGCAGCAGAAGCTGGAAATAGTTTTGAACGAAACAACACGTATTAGCGTTGTTCCTGTGCTGTATCTAATCGATCCTTACTTATCTATCATGTTATTTGACGTTTGGATGAACTCCAGTAACTCTAATGTGAGATACGAAATTTTCGGACGCAGCAGAAGCTGGAAATAGTTTTGAACGAAACAACACGTATTAGCGTCGTTCCTGTGATGTATCTAAACGATCCTTACTTATCTAACATGTTATTTGACGTTTGGATGGACTCCAGTAAGTCTGATGTGAGATACAAAGTTTTTGTACGCAGCAGGAGCTGGAAATAGTTTTAAACGAAACAACACGTATTAGCGTTGTTCCTGTGATGTATCTAAACGATCCTTACTCATCTATCATGTTAATTGACGTTTGGACGGACTCCAGTAACTCTGATGTGAGATACAAAGTTCTCGGACGCAGCAGAAGCTGGAAATAATTTTGAACGAAACAACACCTATTAGCGTTGTTCCTGTGATGTATCTAAAGGATCCTTACTTATCTAACATGTTATTTGACGTTTGGATGGACTCCAGTAAGTCTGATGTGAGATAAAAAGTTTTGCGACGCAGCAGGAGCTGGAAATAGTTTTAAACGAAACAACACGTATTAGCGTTTTTCCTGTGCTGTATCTAATCGATCCTTACTCATCTATCATGTTATTTGACGTTTGGACAGACTCCAGTAACTCTGATGTGAGATACAAAGTTCTCGGACGCAGCAGGAGCTGGAAATAGTTTTAAACGAAACAACACGCATTAGCGTTGTTCCTGTGATGTATCTAATCGATCCTTACTCATTTATCATGTTATTTGGCGTTTCGATGGACTCCAGTAACTTTGATGTGAGATACGAAGTTCTCGGACGCAGCTGAAGCTGGAAATAGTTTCAAACGAAACAACAGGTATTAGCGTTGTTCCTGTGCTGTATCTAATCGATCCTTACTTATCTATCATGTTATTTGACGTTTCGATGGACTCCAGTAACTCTGATGTGAGCTACGAAGTTTTCGGACGCAGCAGAAGCTGGAAATAGTTTTAAACGAAACAACACGCATTAGCGATGTTCCTGTGATGTATCTAAACGATCCTTACTCATCTATCATGTTATTTGACGTTTGGACGGACTCCAGTAACTCTGATGTGAGATACAAAGTTCTCGGACGCAGCAGAAGCTGGAAATAGTTTTGAACGAAACAACACGTATTAGCGTCGTTCCTGTGATGTATCTAAACGATCCTTACTTATCTAACATGTTATTTGACGTTTGGATGGACTCCAGTAAGTCTGATGTGAGATACAAAGTTTTTGGACGCAGCAGGAGCTGGAAATAGTTTTAAACGAAACAACACGTATTAGCGTTGTTCCTGTGCTGTATCTAATCGATCCTTACTTATCTATCATGTTATTTGACGTTTCGATGGACTCCAGTAACTCTGATGTGAGATACGACGTTTTCGGACGCAGCAGAAGCTGGAAATAGTTTTAAACGAAACAACACGCATTAGCGTTGTTCCTGTGATGTATATAATCGATCCTTACTTATCTATCATGTTATTTGACGTTTGGATGGACTCCAGTAAACCTGACGTGAGATACGATGTTCTCGGACGCAGCATAAGCTGGAAATAGTTTTAAACGAAACAACACGCATTAGCGTTGTTCCTGTGATGTATCTAATCGATCCTTACTTATCTATCATGTTATTTGACGTTTGGATGGACTCCAGTAACCCTGACGTGAGATACGAAGTTCTCGGACGCAGCAGAAGCTGGAAATAGTTTTAAACGAAACAACACGTATTAGCGTTGTTCCTGTGATGTATCTAATCGATCCTTACTCATCTATCATGTTATTTGACGTTTGGACGGACTCCAGTAACTCTGATGATAGATTCAAAGTTCTCGGACGCAGTAGAAGCTGGAAATAGTTTTAAACGAAACAACACGTATTAGCGTTGTTCCTGTGCTGTATCTAATCGATCCTTACTCATATATCATGTTACTTGGCGTTTCGATGGACTCCAGTAGCTCTGATGTGAGATACGACGTTTTCGGACGCAGCAGAAGCTGGAAATAGTTTTAAACGAAACAACACGTATTAGCGTTGTTCCTGTGATGTATCTAATCGATCCTTACTCATCTATCATGTTATTTGACGTTTGGACGGACTCCAGTAACTCTGATGAAAGATTCAAAGTTCTCGGACGCAGCTGAAGCTGGAAATAGTTTTAAATGAAACAACACGTATTAGCGTTGTTCCTGTGATGTATCTAATCGACCCTTACTCATCTATCATGTTATTTGGCGTTTCTTTGGACTCCAGTAGCTCTGATGTGAGATACGACGTTTTCGGACGCAGCAGGAGCTGGAAATAGTTTTAAACGAAACAACACGTATTAGCGTTGTTCCTGTGATGTATCTAATCGATCCTTACTCATCTATCATGTTATTTGACGTTTGGACGGACTCCAGTAACTCTGATGAGAGATTCAAAGTTCTCGGACGCAGTAGAAGCTGGAAATAGTTTCAAACGAAACAACACGTATTAGCGTTGTTCCTGTGCTGTATCTAATCGATCCTTACTCATCTATCATGTTATTTGGCGTTTCGATGGACTCCAGTAGCTCTGATGTGAGATACGACGTTTTCGGACGCAGCAGAAGCTGGAAATAGTTTTAAACGAAACAACACGCATTAGCGTTGTTCCTGTGATGTATCTAATCGATCCTTACTCATCTATCATGTTATTTGGCGTTTCGATGGACTCCAGTAACTTTGATGTGAGATACAAAGTTTTTGGACGCAGCAGGAGCTGGAAATAGTTTTAAACGAAACAACACATATTAGCGTTGTTCCTGTGATGTATCTAAACGATCCTTACTCATCTATCATGTTATTTGACGTTTGGACGGACTCCAGTAACTCTGATGTGAGATACAAAGTTCTCGGACGCAGCAGGAGCTGGAAATAGTTTTAAACAAAACAACACGTATTAGCGTTGTTCCTGTGCTATATCTAATCGATCCTTACTCATATATCATGTTACTTGGCGTTTCGATGGACTCCAGTATCTCTTATGTGAGATACGACGTTTTCGGACGCTGGAAATAGTTTTAAACGAAACAACACGTATTAGCGTTGTTCCTGTGATGTATCTAAACGATCCTTACTCATCTATCATGTTATTTGACGTTTGGATGGACTCCAGTAAGTCTGATGTGAGATACAAAGTTTTTGGACACAGCAGGAGCTGGAAATAGTTTTAAACGAAACAACAAGTATTTGGACGCAGCAGAAGCTGGAAATAGTTTTAAACGAAACAACACGTATTAGCGTTGTTCCTGTGTTGTATCTAAACGATCCTTACTCATCTATCATGTTATTTGACGTTTGGACGGACTCCAGTAACTCTGATGTGAGATACAAAGTTCTCGGACGCAGCAGGAGCTGGAAATAGTTTTAAACAAAACAACACGTATTAGCGTTGTTCCTGTGCTATATCTAATCGATCCTTACTCATATATCATGTTACTTGGCGTTTCGATGGACTCCAGTATCTCTTATGTGAGATACGACGTTTTCGGACGCTGGAAATAGTTTTAAACGAAACAACACGTATTAGCGTTGTTCCTGTGATGTATCTAATCGATCCTTACTCATCTATCATGTTATTTGACGTTTGGACGGACTCCAGTAACTCTGATGAGAGATTCAAAGTTCTCGGACGCAGTAGAAGCTGGAAATAGTTTCAAACGAAACAACACGTATTAGCGTTGTTCCTGTGCTGTATCTAATCGATCCTTACTCATACATCATGTTACTTGGCGTTTCGATGGACTCCAGTAGCTCTGATGTGAGATACGACGTTTTCGGACGCAGCAGAAGCTGGAAATAGTTTTAAACGAAACAACACGCATTAGCGTTGTTCCTGTGATGTATCTAATCGATCCTTACTCATCTATCATGTTATTTGGCGTTTCGATGGACTCCAGTAACTTTGATGTGAGATACAAAGTTTTTGGACGCAGCAGGAGCTGGAAATAGTTTTAAACGAAACAACACATATTAGCGTTGTTCCTGTGATGTATCTAAACGATCCTTACTCATCTATCATGTTATTTGACGTTTGGACGGACTCCAGTAACTCTGATGTGAGATACAAAGTTCTCGGACGCAGCAGGAGCTGGAAATAGTTTTAATCGAAACAACACGTATTAGCGTTGTTCCTGTGCTCTATCTAATCGATCCTTACTCATATATCATGTTACTTGGCGTTTCGATGGACTCCAGTAGCTTTTATGTGAGATAAGACGTTTTCGGACGCAGCAGAAGCTGGAAATAGTTTTAAACGAAACAACACGCATTAGCTTTGTTCCTGTGATGTATCTAATCGATCCTTACTCATCTATCATGTTATTTGGCGTTTCGATGGACTCCAGTAACTTTGATGTGAGATACGAAGTTCTCGGACGCAGCTGAAGCTGGAAATAGTTTTAAACGAAACAACACGTATTATCGTTGTTCCTGTGATGTATCTAATCGATCTTTACTCATCTATCATGTTATTTGGCGTTTCGATGGACTCCAGTAGCTCTGATGTGAGATACGACGTTTTCGGACGCAGCAGAAGCTGGAAATAGTTTTAAACGAAACAACACGCATTAGCGTTGTTCCTGTGATGTATCTAAACGATCCTTACTCATCTATCATGTTATTTGACGTTTGGACGGACTCCAGTAACTCTGATGTGAGATACAAAGTTCTCGGACACAGCAGAAGCTGGAAATAATTTTGAACGAAACAACACGTATTAGCGTTGTTCCTGTGCTGTATCTAATCGATCCTTACTTATCTATCATGTTATTTGACGTTTCGATGGACTCCAGTAACTCTGATGTGAGATACGAAGTTTTCGGACGCAGCAGAAGCTGGAAATAGTTTTAAACGAAACAACACGCATTAGCGATGTTCCTGTGATGTATCTAAACGATCCTTACTCATCTATCATGTTATTTGACGTTTGGACGGACTCCAGTAACTCTGATGTGAGATACAAAGTTCTCGGACGCAGCAGAAGCTGGAAATAATTTTGAACGAAACAACACGTATTAGCGTTGTTCCTGTGATGTATCTAAACGATCCTTACTTATCTAACATGTTATTTAACGTTTGGATGGACTCCAGTAAGTCTGATGTGAGATAGAAAGTTTTTGGACGCAGCAGGAGCTGGAAATAGTTTTAAACGAAACAACACGTATTAGCGTTGTTCCTGTGCTGTATCTAATCGATCCTTACTTATCTATCATGTTATTTAACGTTTGGATGGACTCCAGTAACCCTGACTTGAGATACAAAGTTCTCGGACGCAGCAGAAGCTGGAAATAATTTTGAACGAAACAACACCTATTAGCGTTGTTCCTGTGATGTATCTAAACGATCCTTACTTATCTAACATGTTATTTGACGTTTGGATGGACTCCAGTAAGTCTGATGTGAGATACAAAGTTTTGGGACGCAGCAGGAGCTGGAAATAGTTTTAAACGAAACAACACGTATTAGCGTTGTTCCTGTGATGTATCTAATCGATCCTTACTCATCTATCATATTATTTGACGTTTGGATGGACTCCAGTAACTCTGATGAGAGATACAAAGATTTCGGACGCAGCAGAAACTGGAAATAGTTTTGAACGAAACAACACGCATTAGCGTTGTTCCTGTGTAGTATCTAATCGAACCTTACTCATCTATCATGTTATTTGGCTTTTCGATGGACTCCAGTAACTCTGATGTGAGATACGAAGTTTTCGGACGCATCAGAAGCTGGAAATAGTTTTAAACGAAACAACACGCATTAGCGATGTTCCTGTGATGTATCTAAACGATCCTTACTCATCTATCATGTTAATTGACGTTTGGACGGACTCCAGTAACTCTGATGAGAGATACAAAGTTCTCGGACGCAGTAGAAGCTGGAAATAGTTTTGACCGAAACAACACGCATTAGCGTTGTTCCTGTGATGTATCTAATCGATCCTTACTCATCTATCATGTTATTTGACGTTTGGATGTACTCTAGGAACTCTGATGTGAGATACAAAGATATCGGACGCAGCAGAAGCTGGAAATAGTTTTGAACGAAACAACACCTATTAGCGTTGTTCCTGTGATGTATCTAAAGGATCCTTACTTATCTAACAGGTTATTTGACGTTTGGATGGACTCCAGTATGTCTGATGTGAGATAAAAAGTTTTGCGACGCAGCAGGAGCTGGAAATAGTTTTAAACGAAACAACACGTATTAGCGTTTTTCCTGTGCTGTATCTAATCGATCCTTACTTATCTATCATGTTATTTGACGTTTCGATGGACTCCAGTAACTCTGATGAGAGATACAAAGATTTCGGACGCAGCAGAAGCTGGATATAGTTTTGAACGAAACAACACCTATTAGCGTTGTTCCTGTGATGTATCTAAACGATCCTTACTTATCTAACATGTTATTTGACGTTTGGATGGACTCCAGTAAGTCTGATGTGAGATACAAAGTTTTGGGACGCAGCAGGAGCTGGAAATAGTTTTAAACGAAACAACAGGTATTAGCGTTGTTCCTGTGCTGTATCTAATCGATCCTTACCTATCTATCATGTTATTTGACGTTTCGATGGACTCCAGTAACTTTGATGTGAGATACGAAGTTCTCGGACGCAGCTGAAGCTGGAAATAGTTTCAAACGAAACAACAGGTATTAGCGTTGTTCCTGTGATGTATCTAAACGATACTTACTCATCTATCATGTTATTTGACGTTTGGACGGACTCCAGTATCTCTGATGTGAGATACAAAGTTCTCGGACGCAGCAGAAGCTGGAAATAATTTTGAACGAAACAGCACGCATTAGCGTTGTTCCTGTGATGTATCTAAACGATCATTACTTATCTAACATGTTATTTAACGTTTGGATGGACTCCAGTAAGTCTGATGTGAGATACAAAGTTTTTGGACGCAGCAGGAGCTGGAAATAGTTTTAAACGAAACAACACGTATTAGCGTTGTTCCTGTGCTGTATCTAATCGATCCTTACTTATCTATCATGTTATTTGACGTTTCGATGGACTCCAGTAACTCTGATGTGAGATACGACGTTTTCGGACGCAGCAGAAGCTGGAAATAGTTTTAAACGAAACAACACGTATTAGCGTTGTTCCTGTGATGTATCTAATCGATCCTTACTTTTCTATCATGTTATTTGACGTTTGGATGGACTCCAGTAACCCTGACGTGAGATACGAAGTTCTCGGACGTAGCAGAAACTGGAAATAGTTTTAAACGAAACAACACGTATTAGCGTTGTTCCTGTGATGTATCTAATCGATCCTTACTCATCTATCATGTTATTTGACGTTTCGACGGACTCCAGTAACTCTGATGTGAGATACAAAGTTATCGGACGCAGCAGAAGCTGGAAATAATTTTGAACGAAACAACACGTATTAGCGTTGTTCCTGTGCTGTATCTAATCGATCCTTACTTATCTATCATGTTATTTGACGTTTGGATGAACTCCAGTAACTCTAATGTGAGATACGAAATTTTCGGACGCAGCAGAAGCTGGAAATAGTTTTGAACGAAACAACACGTATTAGCGTCGTTCCTGTGATGTATCTAAACGATCCTTACTTATCTAACATGTTATTTGACGTTTGGATGGACTCCAGTAAGTCTGATGTGAGATACAAAGTTTTTGGACGCAGCAGGAGCTGGAAATAGTTTTAAACGAAACAACACGTATTAGCGTTGTTCCTGTGATGTATCTAAACGATCCTTACTCATCTATCATGTTAATTGACGTTTGGACGGACTCCAGTAACTCTGTTGTGAGATACAAAGTTCTCGGACGCAGCAGAAGCTGGAAATAATTTTGAACGAAACAACACCTATTAGCGTTGTTCCTGTGATGTATCTAAAGGATCCTTACTTATCTAACATGTTATTTGACGTTTGGATGGACTCCAGTAAGTCTGATGTGAGATAAAAAGTTTTGCGACGCAGCAGGAGCTGGAAATAGTTTTAAACGAAACAACACGTATTAGCGTTGTTCCTGTGCTGTATCTAATCGATCCTTACTTATCTATCATGTTATTTGACGTTTCGATGGACTCCAGTAACTCTGATGTGAGATACGACGTTTTCGGACGCAGCAGAAGCTGGAAATAGTTTTAAACGAAACAACACGTATTAGCGTTGTTCCTGTGATGTATCTAATCGATCCTTACTTTTCTATCATGTTATTTGACGTTTGGATGGACTCCAGTAACCCTGACGTGAGATACGAAGTTCTCGGACGTAGCAGAAACTGGAAATAGTTTTAAACGAAACAACACGTATTAGCGTTGTTCCTGTGATGTATCTAATCGATCCTTACTCATCTATCATGTTATTTGACGTTTCGACGGACTCCAGTAACTCTGATGTGAGATACAAAGTTATCGGACGCAGCAGAAGCTGGAAATAATTTTGAACGAAACAACACGTATTAGCGTTGTTCCTGTGCTGTATCTAATCGATCCTTACTTATCTATCATGTTATTTGACGTTTGGATGAACTCCAGTAACTCTAATGTGAGATACGAAATTTTCGGACGCAGCAGAAGCTGGAAATAGTTTTGAACGAAACAACACGTATTAGCGTCGTTCCTGTGATGTATCTAAACGATCCTTACTTATCTAACATGTTATTTGACGTTTGGATGGACTCCAGTAAGTCTGATGTGAGATACAAAGTTTTTGGACGCAGCAGGAGCTGGAAATAGTTTTAAACGAAACAACACGTATTAGCGTTGTTCCTGTGATGTATCTAAACGATCCTTACTCATCTATCATGTTAATTGACGTTTGGACGGACTCCAGTAACTCTGTTGTGAGATACAAAGTTCTCGGACGCAGCAGAAGCTGGAAATAATTTTGAACGAAACAACACCTATTAGCGTTGTTCCTGTGATGTATCTAAAGGATCCTTACTTATCTAACATGTTATTTGACGTTTGGATGGACTCCAGTAAGTCTGATGTGAGATAAAAAGTTTTGCGACGCAGCAGGAGCTGGAAATAGTTTTAAACGAAACAACACGTATTAGCGTTTTTCCTGTGCTGTATCTAATCGATCCTTACTTATCTATCATGTTATTTGACGTTTCGATGGACTCCAGTAACTCTGATGTGAGATACGAAGTTTTCGGACGCAGCAGGAGCTGGAAATAGTTTTAAACGAAACAACACGTATTAGCGTTGTTCCTGTGATGTATCTAAACGATCCTTACTCATCTATCATGTTAATTGACGTTTGGACGGACTAAAGTAACTCTGATGTGAGATACAAAGTTCTCGGACGCAGCAGAAGCTGGAAATAATTTTGAACGAAACAACACCTATTAGCGTTGTTCCTGTGATGTAACTAAAGGATCCTTACTTATCTAACATGTTATTTGACGTTTGGATGGACTCCAGTAAGTCTGATGTGAGATACAAAGTTTTTGGACGCAGCAGGAGCTGGAAATAGTTTTAAACGAAACAACACGTATTAGCGTTGTTCCTGTGATGTATCTAAACGATCCTTACTCATCTATCATGTTATTTGACGTTTGGACAGACTCCAGTAACTCTGATGTGAGATACAAAGTTCTCGGACGCAGCTGAAGCTGGAAATAGTTTCAAACGAAACAACAGGTATTAGCGTTGTTCCTGTGCTGTATCTAATCGATCCTTACTTATCTATCATGTTATTTGACGTTTCGATGGACTCCAGTAACTCTGATGTGAGCTACGAAGTTTTCGGACGCAGCAGAAGCTGGAAATAGTTTTAAACGAAACAACACGCATTAGCGATGTTCCTGTGATGTATCTAAACGATCCTTACTCATCTATCATGTTATTTGACGTTTGGACGGACTCCAGTAACTCTGATGTGAGATACAAAGTTCTCGGACGCAGCAGAAGCTTGAAATAGTTTTGAACGAAACAACACGTATTAGCGTTGTTCCTGTGATGTATCTAAACGATCCTTACTTATCTAACATGTTATTTGACGTTTGGATGGACTCCAGTAAGTCTGATGTGAGATACAAAGTTTTTGGACGCAGCAGGAGCTGGAAATAGTTTTAAACGAAACAACACGTATTAGCGTTGTTCCTGTGCTGTATCTAATCGATCCTTACTTATCTATCATGTTATTTGACGTTTCGATGGACTCCAGTAACTCTGATGTGAGATACGACGTTTTCGGACGCAGCAGAAGCTGGAAATAGTTTTAAACGAAACAACACGTATTAGCGTTGTTCCTGTGATGTATCTAATCGATCCTTACTTATCTATCATGTTATTTGACGTTTGGATGGACTCCAGTAACCCTGACGTGAGATACGAAGTTCTCGGACGCAGCAGAAGCTGGAAATAGTTTTAAACGAAACAACACGTATTAGCGTTGTTCCTGTGATGTATCTAATCGATCCTTACTCATCTATCATGTTATTTGACGTTTGGATGGACTCCAGTATCTCTGATGAGAGATACAAAGATTTCTTACGCAGCAGAAGCTGGATATAGTTTTGAACGAAACAACACCTATTAGCGTTGTTCCTGTGATGTATCTAAAGGATCCTTACTTATCTAACATGTTATTTGACGTTTGGATGGACTCCAGTAAGTCTGATGTGAGATACAAAGTTTTGGGACGCAGCAGGAGCTGGAAATAGTTTTGAACGAAACAACACGTATTAGCGTCGTTCCTGTGATGTATCTAAACGATCCTTACTTATCTAACATGTTATTTGACGTTTGGATGGACTCCAGTAAGTCTGATGTGAGATACAAAGTTTTTGGACGCAGCAGGAGCTGGAAATAGTTTTAAACGAAACAACACGTATTAGCGTTGTTCCTGTGCTGTATCTAATCGATCCTTACTCATATATCATGTTATTTGGCGTTTCGATGGACTCCAGTAGCTCTGATGTGAGATACGACGTTTTCGGACGCAGCAGAAGCTGGAAAGAGTTTTAAACGAAACAACACGCATTAGCGTTGTTCCTGTGATGTATCTAATCGATCCTTACTTATCTATCATGTTATTTGACGTTTGGATGGACTCCAGTAAACCTGACGTGAGATACGATGTTCTCGGACGCAGCATAAGCTGGAAATAGTTTTAAACGAAACAACACGCATTAGCGTTGTTCCTGTGATGTATCTAATCGATCCTTACTTATCTATCATGTTATTTGACGTTTGGATGGACTCCAGTAACCCTGACGTGAGATACGAAGTTCTCGGACGCAGCAGAAGCTGGAAATAGTTTTAAACGAAACAACACGTATTAGCGTTGTTCCTGTGATGTATCTAATCGATCCTTACTCATCTATCATGTTATTTGACGTTTGGACGGACTCCAGTAACTCTGATGATAGATTCAAAGTTCTCGGACGCAGTAGAAGCTGGAAATAGTTTTAAACGAAACAACACGTATTAGCGTTGTTCCTGTGCTGTATCTAATCGATCCTTACTCATATATCATGTTACTTGGCGTTTCGATGGACTCCAGTAGCTCTGATGTGAGATACGACGTTTTCGGACGCAGCAGGAGCTGGAAATAGTTTTAAACGAAACAACACATATTAGCGTTGTTCCTGTGATGTATCTAAACGATCCTTACTCATCTATCATGTTATTTGACGTTTGGACGGACTCCAGTAACTCTGATGTGAGATACAAAGTTCTCGGACGCAGCAGGAGCTGGAAATAGTTTTAAACAAAACAACACGTATTAGCGTTGTTCCTGTGCTATATCTAATCGATCCTTACTCATATATCATGTTACTTGGCGTTTCGATGGACTCCAGTATCTCTTATGTGAGATACGACGTTTTCGGACGCTGGAAATAGTTTTAAACGAAACAACACGTATTAGCGTTGTTCCTGTGATGTATCTAAACGATCCTTACTCATCTATCATGTTATTTGACGTTTGGATGGACTCCAGTAAGTCTGATGTGAGATACAAAGTTTTTGGACACAGCAGGAGCTGGAAATAGTTTTAAACGAAACAACAAGTATTTGGACGCAGCAGAAGCTGGAAATAGTTTTAAACGAAACAACACGTATTAGCGTTGTTCCTGTGTTGTATCTAAACGATCCTTACTCATCTATCATGTTATTTGACGTTTGGACGGACTCCAGTAACTCTGATGTGAGATACAAAGTTCTCGGACGCAGCAGGAGCTGGAAATAGTTTTAAACAAAACAACACGTATTAGCGTTGTTCCTGTGCTATATCTAATCGATCCTTACTCATATATCATGTTACTTGGCGTTTCGATGGACTCCAGTATCTCTTATGTGAGATACGACGTTTTCGGACGCTGGAAATAGTTTTAAACGAAACAACACGTATTAGCGTTGTTCCTGTGATGTATCTAATCGATCCTTACTCATCTATCATGTTATTTGACGTTTGGACGGACTCCAGTAACTCTGATGAGAGATTCAAAGTTCTCGGACGCAGTAGAAGCTGGAAATAGTTTCAAACGAAACAACACGTATTAGCGTTGTTCCTGTGCTGTATCTAATCGATCCTTACTCATACATCATGTTACTTGGCGTTTCGATGGACTCCAGTAGCTCTGATGTGAGATACGACGTTTTCGGACGCAGCAGAAGCTGGAAATAGTTTTAAACGAAACAACACGCATTAGCGTTGTTCCTGTGATGTATCTAATCGATCCTTACTCATCTATCATGTTATTTGGCGTTTCGATGGACTCCAGTAACTTTGATGTGAGATACAAAGTTTTTGGACGCAGCAGGAGCTGGAAATAGTTTTAAACGAAACAACACATATTAGCGTTGTTCCCGTGATGTATCTAAACGATCCTTACTCATCTATCATGTTATTTGACGTTTGGACGGACTCCAGTAACTCTGATGTGAGATACAAAGTTCTCGGACGCAGCAGGAGCTGGAAATAGTTTTAATCGAAACAACACGTATTAGCGTTGTTCCTGTGCTCTATCTAATCGATCCTTACTCATATATCATGTTACTTGGCGTTTCGATGGACTCCAGTAGCTTTTATGTGAGATAAGACGTTTTCGGACGCAGCAGAAGCTGGAAATAGTTTTAAACGAAACAACACGCATTAGCGTTGTTCCTGTGATGTATCTATTCGATCCTTACTCATCTATCATGTTATTTGGCGTTTCGATGGACTCCAGTAACTTTGATGTGAGATACGAAGTTCTCGGACGCAGCTGAAGCTGGAAATAGTTTTAAATGAAACAACACGTATTAGCGTTGTTCCTGTGATGTATCTAATCGATCTTTACTCATCTATCATGTTATTTGGCGTTTCGATGGACTCCAGTAGCTCTGATGTGAGATACGACGTTTTCGGACGCAGCAGAAGCTGGAAATAGTTTTAAACGAAACAACACGCATTAGCGTTGTTCCTGTGATGTATCTAATCGATCCTTACTCATCTATCATGTTATTTGGCGTTTCGATGGACTCCAGTAACTTTGATGTGAGATACGAAGTTCTCGGACGCAGCTGAAGCTGGAAATAGTTTTAAACGAAACAACACGTATTATCGTTGTTCCTGTGATGTATCTAATCGATCTTTACTCATCTATCATGTTATTTGGCGTTTCGATGGACTCCAGTAGCTCTGATGTGAGATACGACGTTTTCGGACGCAGCAGAAGCTGGAAATAGTTTTAAACGAAACAACACGCATTAGCGTTGTTCCTGTGATGTATCTAAACGATCCTTACTCATCTATCATGTTATTTGACGTTTGGACGGACTCCAGTAACTCTGATGTGAGATACAAAGTTCTCGGACACAGCAGAAGCTGGAAATAATTTTGAACGAAACAACACGTATTAGCGTTGTTCCTGTGCTGTATCTAATCGATCCTTACTTATCTATCATGTTATTTGACGTTTCGATGGACTCCAGTAACTCTGATGTGAGATACGAAGTTTTCGGACGCAGCAGAAGCTGGAAATAGTTTTAAACGAAACAACACGCATTAGCGATGTTCCTGTGATGTATCTAAACGATCCTTACTCATCTATCATGTTATTTGACGTTTGGACGGACTCCAGTAACTCTGATGTGAGATACAAAGTTCTCGGACGCAGCAGAAGCTGGAAATAATTTTGAACGAAACAACACGTATTAGCGTTGTTCCTGTGATGTATCTAAACGATCCTTACTTATCTAACATGTTATTTAACGTTTGGATGGACTCCAGTAAGTCTGATGTGAGATACAAAGTTTTTGGACGCAGCAGGAGCTGGAAATAGTTTTAAACGAAACAACACGTATTAGCGTTGTTCCTGTGCTGTATCTAATCGATCCTTACTTATCTATCATGTTATTTAACGTTTGGATGGACTCCAGTATCCCTGACTTGAGATACAAAGTTCTCGGACGCAGCAGAAGCTGGAAATAATTTTGAACGAAACAACACCTATTAGCGTTGTTCCTGTGATGTATCTAAACGATCCTTACTTATCTAACATGTTATTTGACGTTTGGATGGACTCCAGTAAGTCTGATGTGAGATACAAAGTTTTGGGACGCAGCAGGAGCTGGAAATAGTTTTAAACGAAACAACACGTATTAGCGTTGTTCCTGTGATGTATCTAATCGATCCTTACTCATCTATCATATTATTTGACGTTTGGATGGACTCCAGTAACTCTGATGAGAGATACAAAGATTTCGGACGCAGCAGAAACTGGAAATAGTTTTGAACGAAACAACACGCATTAGCGTTGTTCCTGTGTAGTATCTAATCGATCCTTACTCATCTATCATGTTATTTGGCTTTTCGATGGACTCCAGTAACTCTGATGTGAGATACGAAGTTTTCGGACGCATCAGAAGCTGGAAATAGTTTTAAACGAAACAACACGCATTAGCGATGTTCCTGTGATGTATCTAAACGATCCTTACTCATCTATCATGTTAATTGACGTTTGGACGGACTCCAGTAACTCTGATGAGAGATACAAAGTTCTCGGACGCAGTAGAAGCTGGAAATAGTTTTGACCGAAACAACACGCATTAGCGTTGTTCCTGTGATGTATCTAATCGATCCTTACTCATCTATCATGTTATTTGACGTTTGGATGTACTCTAGGAACTCTGATGTGAGATACAAAGATATCGGACGCAGCAGAATCTGGAAATAGTTTTGAACGAAACAACACCTATTAGCGTTGTTCCTGTGATGTATCTAAAGGATCCTTACTTATCTAACATGTTATTTGACGTTTGGATGGACTCCAGTATGTCTGATGTGAGATAAAAAGTTTTGCGACGCAGCAAGAGCTGGAAATAGTTTTAAACGAAACAACACGTATTAGCGTTTTTCCTGTGCTGTATCTAATCGATCCTTACTTATCTATCATGTTATTTGACGTTTCGATGGACTCCAGTAACTCTGATGAGAGATACAAAGATTTCGGACGCAGCAGAAGCTGGATATAGTTTTGAACGAAACAACACCTATTAGCGTTGTTCCTGTGATGTATCTAAACGATCCTTACTTATCTAACATGTTATTTGACGTTTGGATGGACTCCAGTAAGTCTGATGTGAGATACAAAGTTTTGGGACGCAGCAGGAGCTGGAAATAGTTTTAAACGAAACAACAGGTATTAGCGTTGTTCCTGTGCTGTATCTAATCGATCCTTACCTATCTATCATGTTATTTGACGTTTCGATGGACTCCAGTAACTTTGATGTGAGATACGAAGTTCTCGGACGCAGCTGAAGCTGGAAATAGTTTCAAACGAAACAACAGGTATTAGCGTTGTTCCTGTGATGTATCTAAACGATACTTACTCATCTATCATGTTATTTGACGTTTGGACGGACTCCAGTATCTCTGATGTGAGATACAAAGTTCTCGGACGCAGCAGAAGCTGGAAATAATTTTGAACGAAACAACACGCATTAGCGTTGTTCCTGTGATGTATCTAAACGATCATTACTTATCTAACATGTTATTTAACGTTTGGATGGACTCCAGTAAGTCTGATGTGAGATACAAAGTTTTTGGACGCAGCAGGAGCTGGAAATAGTTTTAAACGAAACAACACGTATTAGCGTTGTTCCTGTGCTGTATCTAATCGATCCTTACTTATCTATCATGTTATTTGACGTTTCGATGGACTCCAGTAACTCTGATGTGAGATACGACGTTTTCGGACGCAGCAGAAGCTGGAAATAGTTTTAAACGAAACAACACGTATTAGCGTTGTTCCTGTGATGTATCTAATCGATCCTTACTTTTCTATCATGTTATTTGACGTTTGGATGGACTCCAGTAACCCTGACGTGAGATACGAAGTTCTCGGACGTAGCAGAAGCTGGAAATAGTTTTAAACGAAACAACACGTATTAGCGTTGTTCCTGTGATGTATCTAATCGATCCTTACTCATCTATCATGTTATTTGACGTTTCGACGGACTCCAGTAACTCTGATGTGAGATACAAAGTTATCGGACGCAGCAGAAGCTGGAAATAGTTTTGAACGAAACAACACGTATTAGCGTTGTTCCTGTGCTGTATCTAATCGATCCCTACTTATCTATCATGTTATTTGACGTTTGGATGAACTCCAGTAACTCTAATGTGAGATACGAAATTTTCGGACGCAGCAGAAGCTGGAAATAGTTTTGAACGAAACAACACGTATTAGCGTCGTTCCTGTGATGTATCTAAACGATCCTTACTTATCTAACATGTTATTTGACGTTTGGATGGACTCCAGTAAGTCTGATGTGAGATACAAAGTTTTTGGACGCAGCAGGAGCTGGAAATAGTTTTAAACGAAACAACACGTATTAGCGTTGTTCCTGTGATGTATCTAAACGATCCTTACTCATCTATCATGTTAATTGACGTTTGGACGGACTCCAGTAACTCTGATGTGAGATACAAAGTTCTCGGACGCAGCAGAAGCTGGAAATAATTTTGAACGAAACAACACCTATTAGCGTTGTTCCTGTGATGTATCTAAAGGATCCTTACTTATCTAACATGTTATTTGACGTTTGGATGGACTCCAGTAAGTCTGATGTGAGATAAAAAGTTTTGCGACGCAGCAGGAGCTGGAAATAGTTTTAAACGAAACAACACGTATTAGCGTTTTTCCTGTGCTGTATCTAATCGATCCTTACTTATCTATCATGTTATTTGACGTTTCGATGGACTCCAGTAACTCTGATGTGAGATACGAAGTTTTCGGACGCAGCAGGAGCTGGAAATAGTTTTAAACGAAACAACACGTATTAGCGTTGTTCCTGTGATGTATCTAAACGATCCTTACTCATCTATCATGTTAATTGACGTTTGGACGGACTAAAGTAACTCTGATGTGAGATACAAAGTTCTCGGACGCAGCAGAAGCTGGAAATAATTTTGAACGAAACAACACCTATTAGCGTTGTTCCTGTGATGTAACTAAAGGATCCTTACTTATCTAACATGTTATTTGACGTTTGGATGGACTCCAGTAAGTCTGATGTGAGATACAAAGTTTTTGGACGCAGCAGGAGCTGGAAATAGTTTTAAACGAAACAACACGTATTAGCGTTGTTCCTGTGATGTATCTAAACGATCCTTACTCATCTATCATGTTATTTGACGTTTGGACAGACTCCAGTAACTCTGATGTGAGATACAAAGTTCTCGGACGCAGCAGGAGCTGGAAATAGTTTTAAACGAAACAACACGCATTAGCGTTGTTCCTGTGATGTATCTAATCGATCCTTACTCATTTATCATGTTATTTGGCGTTTCGATGGACTCCAGTAACTTTGATGTGAGATACGAAGTTCTCGGACGCAGCTGAAGCTGGAAATAGTTTCAAACGAAACAACAGGTATTAGCGTTGTTCCTGTGCTGTATCTAATCGATCCTTACTTATCTATCATGTTATTTGACGTTTCGATGGACTCCAGTAACTCTGATGTGAGCTACGAAGTTTTCGGACGCAGCAGAAGCTGGAAATAGTTTTAAACGAAACAATACGCATTAGCGATGTTCCTGTGATGTATCTAAACGATCCTTACTCATCTATCATGTTATTTGACGTTTGGACGGACTCCAGTAACTCTGATGTGAGATACAAAGTTCTCGGACGCAGCAGAAGCTTGAAATAGTTTTGAACGAAACAACACGTATTAGCGTTGTTCCTGTGATGTATCTAAACGATCCTTACTTATCTAACATGTTATTTGACGTTTGGATGGACTCCAGTAAGTCTGATGTGAGATACAAAGTTTTTGGACGCAGCAGGAGCTGGAAATAGTTTTAAACGAAACAACACGTATTAGCGTTGTTCCTGTGCTGTATCTAATCGATCCTTACTTATCTATCATGTTATTTGACGTTTCGATGGACTCCAGTAACTCTGATGTGAGATACGACGTTTTCGGACGCAGCAGAAGCTGGAAATAGTTTTAAACGAAACAACACGTATTAGCGTTGTTCCTGTGATGTATCTAATCGATCCTTACTTATCTATCATGTTATTTGACGTTTGGATGGACTCCAGTAACCCTGACGTGAGATACGAAGTTCTCGGACGCAGCAGAAGCTGGAAATAGTTTTAAACGAAACAACACGTATTAGCGTTGTTCCTGTGATGTATCTAATCGATCCTTACTCATCTATCATGTTATTTGACGTTTGGATGGACTCCAGTATCTCTGATGAGAGATACAAAGATTTCGGACGCAGCAGAAGCTGGATATAGTTTTGAACGAAACAACACCTATTAGCGTTGTTCCTGTGATGTATCTAAAGGATCCTTACTTATCTAACATGTTATTTGACGTTTGGATGGACTCCAGTAAGTCTGATGTGAGATACAAAGTTTTGGGACGCAGCAGGAGCTGGAAATAGTTTTGAACGAAACAACACGTATTAGCGTCGTTCCTGTGATGTATCTAAACGATCCTTACTTATCTAACATGTTATTTGACGTTTGGATGGACTCCAGTAAGTCTGATGTGAGATACAAAGTTTTTGGACGCAGCAGGAGCTGGAAATAGTTTTAAACGAAACAACACGTATTAGCGTTGTTCCTGTGCTGTATCTAATCGATCCTTACTCATATATCATGTTATTTGGCGTTTCGATGGACTCCAGTAGCTCTGATGTGAGATACGACGTTTTCGGACGCAGCAGAAGCTGGAAAGAGTTTTAAACGAAACAACACGCATTAGCGTTGTTCCTGTGATGTATCTAATCGATCCTTACTTATCTATCATGTTATTTGACGTTTGGATGGACTCCAGTAAACCTGACGTGAGATACGATGTTCTCGGACGCAGCATAAGCTGGAAATAGTTTTAAACGAAACAACACGCATTAGCGTTGTTCCTGTGATGTATCTAATCGATCCTTACTTATCTATCATGTTATTTGACGTTTGGATGGACTCCAGTAACCCTGACGTGAGATACGAAGTTCTCGGACGCAGCAGAAGCTGGAAATAGTTTTAAACGAAACAACACGTATTAGCGTTGTTCCTGTGATGTATCTAATCGATCCTTACTCATCTATCATGTTATTTGACGTTTGGACGGACTCCAGTAACTCTGATGATAGATTCAAAGTTCTCGGACGCAGTAGAAGCTGGAAATAGTTTTAAACGAAACAACACGTATTAGCGTTGTTCCTGTGCTGTATCTAATCGATCCTTACTCATATATCATGTTACTTGGCGTTTCGATGGACTCCAGTAGCTCTGATGTGAGATACGACGTTTTCGGACGCAGCAGAAGCTGGAAATAGTTTTAAACGAAACAACACGTATTAGCGTTGTTCCTGTGATGTATCTAATCGATCCTTACTCATCTATCATGTTATTTGACGTTTGGACGGACTCCAGTAACTCTGATGAAAGATTCAAAGTTCTCGGACGCAGCTGAAGCTGGAAATAGTTTTAAATGAAACAACACGTATTAGCGTTGTTCCTGTGATGTATCTAATCGACCCTTACTCATCTATCATGTTATTTGGCGTTTCTTTGGACTCCAGTAGCTCTGATGTGAGATACGACGTTTTCGGACGCAGCAGGAGCTGGAAATAGTTTTAAACGAAACAACACGTATTAGCGTTGTTCCTGTGATGTATCTAATCGATCCTTACTCATCCATCATGTTATTTGACGTTTGGACGGACTCCAGTAACTCTGATGAGAGATTCAAAGTTCTCGGACGCAGTAGAAGCTGGAAATAGTTTCAAACGAAACAACACGTATTAGCGTTGTTCCTGTGCTGTATCTAATCGATCCTTACTCATCTATCATGTTATTTGGCGTTTCGATGGACTCCAGTAGCTCTGATGTGAGATACGACGTTTTCGGACGCAGCAGAAGCTGGAAATAGTTTTAAACGAAACAACACGCATTAGCGTTGTTCCTGTGATGTATCTAATCGATCCTTACTCATCTATCATGTTATTTGGCGTTTCGATGGACTCCAGTAACTTTGATGTGAGATACAAAGTTTTTGGACGCAGCAGGAGCTGGAAATAGTTTTAAACGAAATAACACGTATTAGCGTTGTTCCTGTGATGTATCTAAACGATCCTTACTCATCTATCATGTTATTTGACGTTTGGATGGACTCCAGTAAGTCTGATGTGAGATACAAAGTTTTTGGACACAGCAGGAGCTGGAAATAGTTTTAAACGAAACAACAAGTATTTGGACGCAGCAGGAGCTGGAAATAGTTTTAAACGAAACAACACGTATTAGCGTTGTTCCTGTGTTGTATCTAAACGATCCTTACTCATCTATCATGTTATTTGACGTTTGGACGGACTCCAGTAACTCTGATGTGAGATACAAAGTTCTCGGACGCAGCAGGAGCTGGAAATAGTTTTAAACAAAACAACACGTATTAGCGTTGTTCCTGTGCTATATCTAATCGATCCTTACTCATATATCATGTTACTTGGCGTTTCGATGGACTCCAGTAGCTCTTATGTGAGATACGACGTTTTCGGACGCTGGAAATAGTTTTAAACGAAACAACACGTATTAGCGTTGTTCCTGTGATGTATCTAATCGATCCTTACTCATCTATCATGTTATTTGACGTTTGGACGGACTCCAGTAACTCTGATGAGAGATTCAAAGTTCTCGGACGCAGTAGAAGCTGGAAATAGTTTCAAACGAAACAACACGTATTAGCGTTGTTCCTGTGCTGTATCTAATCGATCCTTACTCATACATCATGTTACTTGGCGTTTCGATGGACTCCAGTAGCTCTGATGTGAGATACGACGTTTTCGGACGCAGCAGAAGCTGGAAATAGTTTTAAACGAAACAACACGCATTAGCGTTGTTCCTGTGATGTATCTAATCGATCCTTACTCATCTATCATGTTATTTGGCGTTTCGATGGACTCCAGTAACTTTGATGTGAGATACAAAGTTTTTGGACGCAGCAGGAGCTGGAAATAGTTTTAAACGAAACAACACATATTAGCGTTGTTCCTGTGATGTATCTAAACGATCCTTACTCATCTATCATATTATTTGACGTTTGGACGGACTCCAGTAACTCTGATGTGAGATACAAAGTTCTCGGACGCAGCAGGAGCTGGAAATAGTTTTAAACGAAACAACACGTATTAGCGTTGTTCCTGTGCTCTATCTAATCGATCCTTACTCATATATCATGTTACTTGGCGTTTCGATGGACTCCAGTAGCTTTTATGTGAGATAAGACGTTTTCGGACGCAGCAGAAGCTGGAAATAGTTTTAAACGAAACAACACGCATTAGCGTTGTTCCTGTGATGTATCTATTCGATCCTTACTCATCTATCATGTTATTTGGCGTTTCGATGGACTCCAGTAACTTTGATGTGAGATACGAAGTTCTCGGACGCAGCTGAAGCTGGAAATAGTTTTAAATGAAACAACACGTATTAGCGTTGTTCCTGTGATGTATCTAAACGATCCTTACTTATCTAACATGTTATTTGACGTTTGGATGGACTCCAGTAAGTCTGATGTGAGATACAAAGTTTTTGGACGCAGCAGGAGCTGGAAATAGTTTTAAACGAAACAACACGTATTAGCGTTGTTCCTGTGATGTATCTAAACGATCCTTACTCATCTATCATGTTAATTGACGTTTGGACGGACTCCAGTAACTCTGATGTGAGATACAAAGTTCTCGGACGCAGCAGAAGCTGGAAATAATTTTGAACGAAACAACACCTATTAGCGTTGTTCCTGTGATGTATCTAAAGGATCCTTACTTATCTAACATGTTATTTGACGTTTGGATGGACTCCAGTAAGTCTGATGTGAGATAAAAAGTTTTGCGACGCAGCAGGAGCTGGAAATAGTTTTAAACGAAACAACACGTATTAGCGTTTTTCCTGTGCTGTATCTAATCGATCCTTACTTATCTATCATGTTATTTGACGTTTCGATGGACTCCAGTAACTCTGATGTGAGATACGAAGTTTTCGGACGCAGCAGGAGCTGGAAATAGTTTTAAACGAAACAACACGTATTAGCGTTGTTCCTGTGATGTATCTAAACGATCCTTACTCATCTATCATGTTAATTGACGTTTGGACGGACTAAAGTAACTCTGATGTGAGATACAAAGTTCTCGGACGCAGCAGAAGCTGGAAATAATTTTGAACGAAACAACACCTATTAGCGTTGTTCCTGTGATGTAACTAAAGGATCCTTACTTATCTAACATGTTATTTGACGTTTGGATGGACTCCAGTAAGTCTGATGTGAGATACAAAGTTTTTGGACGCAGCAGGAGCTGGAAATAGTTTTAAACGAAACAACACGTATTAGCGTTGTTCCTGTGATGTATCTAAACGATCCTTACTCATCTATCATGTTATTTGACGTTTGGACAGACTCCAGTAACTCTGATGTGAGATACAAAGTTCTCGGACGCAGCAGGAGCTGGAAATAGTTTTAAACGAAACAACACGCATTAGCGTTGTTCCTGTGATGTATCTAATCGATCCTTACTCATTTATCATGTTATTTGGCGTTTCGATGGACTCCAGTAACTTTGATGTGAGATACGAAGTTCTCGGACGCAGCTGAAGCTGGAAATAGTTTCAAACGAAACAACAGGTATTAGCGTTGTTCCTGTGCTGTATCTAATCGATCCTTACTTATCTATCATGTTATTTGACGTTTCGATGGACTCCAGTAACTCTGATGTGAGCTACGAAGTTTTCGGACGCAGCAGAAGCTGGAAATAGTTTTAAACGAAACAACACGCATTAGCGATGTTCCTGTGATGTATCTAAACGATCCTTACTCATCTATCATGTTATTTGACGTTTGGACGGACTCCAGTAACTCTGATGTGAGATACAAAGTTCTCGGACGCAGCAGAAGCTTGAAATAGTTTTGAACGAAACAACACGTATTAGCGTTGTTCCTGTGATGTATCTAAACGATCCTTACTTATCTAACATGTTATTTGACGTTTGGATGGACTCCAGTAAGTCTGATGTGAGATACAAAGTTTTTGGACGCAGCAGGAGCTGGAAATAGTTTTAAACGAAACAACACGTATTAGCGTTGTTCCTGTGCTGTATCTAATCGATCCTTACTTATCTATCATGTTATTTGACGTTTCGATGGACTCCAGTAACTCTGATGTGAGATACGACGTTTTCGGACGCAGCAGAAGCTGGAAATAGTTTTAAACGAAACAACACGTATTAGCGTTGTTCCTGTGATGTATCTAATCGATCCTTACTTATCTATCATGTTATTTGACGTTTGGATGGACTCCAGTAACCCTGACGTGAGATACGAAGTTCTCGGACGCAGCAGAAGCTGGAAATAGTTTTAAACGAAACAACACGTATTAGCGTTGTTCCTGTGATGTATCTAATCGATCCTTACTCATCTATCATGTTATTTGACGTTTGGATGGACTCCAGTATCTCTGATGAGAGATACAAAGATTTCGGACGCAGCAGAAGCTGGATATAGTTTTGAACGAAACAACACCTATTAGCGTTGTTCCTGTGATGTATCTAAAGGATCCTTACTTATCTAACATGTTATTTGACGTTTGGATGGACTCCAGTAAGTCTGATGTGAGATACAAAGTTTTGGGACGCAGCAGGAGCTGGAAATAGTTTTGAACGAAACAACACGTATTAGCGTCGTTCCTGTGATGTATCTAAACGATCCTTACTTATCTAACATGTTATTTGACGTTTGGATGGACTCCAGTAAGTCTGATGTGAGATACAAAGTTTTTGGACGCAGCAGGAGCTGGAAATAGTTTTAAACGAAACAACACGTATTAGCGTTGTTCCTGTGCTGTATCTAATCGATCCTTACTCATATATCATGTTATTTGGCGTTTCGATGGACTCCAGTAGCTCTGATGTGAGATACGACGTTTTCGGACGCAGCAGAAGCTGGAAAGAGTTTTAAACGAAACAACACGCATTAGCGTTGTTCCTGTGATGTATCTAATCGATCCTTACTTATCTATCATGTTACTTGACGTTTGGATGGACTCCAGTAAACCTGACGTGAGATACGATGTTCTCGGACGCAGCATAAGCTGGAAATAGTTTTAAACGAAACAACACGCATTAGCGTTGTTCCTGTGATGTATCTAATCGATCCTTACTTATCTATCATGTTATTTGACGTTTGGATGGACTCCAGTAACCCTGACGTGAGATACGAAGTTCTCGTACGCAGCAGAAGCTGGAAATAGTTTTAAACGAAACAACACGTATTAGCGTTGTTCCTGTGATGTATCTAATCGATCCTTACTCATCTATCATGTTATTTGACGTTTGGACGGACTCCAGTAACTCTGATGATAGATTCAAAGTTCTCGGACGCAGTAGAAGCTGGAAATAGTTTTAAACGAAACAACACGTATTAGCGTTGTTCCTGTGCTGTATCTAATCGATCCTTACTCATATATCATGTTACTTGGCGTTTCGATGGACTCCAGTAGCTCTGATGTGAGATACGACGTTTTCGGACGCAGCAGAAGCTGGAAATAGTTTTAAACGAAACAACACGTATTAGCGTTGTTCCTGTGATGTATCTAATCGATCCTTACTCATCTATCATGTTATTTGACGTTTGGACGGACTCCAGTAACTCTGATGAAAGATTCAAAGTTCTCGGACGCAGCTGAAGCTGGAAATAGTTTTAAATGAAACAACACGTATTAGCGTTGTTCCTGTGATGTATCTAATCGACCCTTACTCATCTATCATGTTATTTGGCGTTTCTTTGGACTCCAGTAGCTCTGATGTGAGATACGACGTTTTCGGACGCAGCAGGAGCTGGAAATAGTTTTAAACGAAACAACACGTATTAGCGTTGTTCCTGTGATGTATCTAATCGATCCTTACTCATCTATCATGTTATTTGACGTTTGGACGGACTCCAGTAACTCTGATGAGAGATTCAAAGTTCTCGGACGCAGTAGAAGCTGGAAATAGTTTCAAACGAAACAACACGTATTAGCGTTGTTCCTGTGCTGTATCTAATCGATCCTTACTCATCTATCATGTTATTTGGCGTTTCGATGGACTCCAGTAGCTCTGATGTGAGATACGACGTTTTCGGACGCAGCAGAAGCTGGAAATAGTTTTAAACGAAACAACACGCATTAGCGTTGTTCCTGTGATGTATCTAATCGATCCTTACTCATCTATCATGTTATTTGGCGTTTCGATGGACTCCAGTAACTTTGATGTGAGATACAAAGTTTTTGGACGCAGCAGGAGCTGGAAATAGTTTTAAACGAAACAACACGTATTAGCGTTGTTCCTGTGATGTATCTAAACGATCCTTACTCATCTATCATGTTATTTGACGTTTGGATGGACTCCAGTAAGTCTGATGTGAGATACAAAGTTTTTGGACACAGCAGGAGCTGGAAATAGTTTTAAACGAAACAACAAGTATTTGGACGCAGCAGGAGCTGGAAATAGTTTTAAACGAAACAACACGTATTAGCGTTGTTCCTGTGTTGTATCTAAACGATCCTTACTCATCTATCATGTTATTTGACGTTTGGACGGACTCCAGTAACTCTGATGTGAGATACAAAGTTCTCGGACGCAGCAGGAGCTGGAAATAGTTTTAAACAAAACAACACGTATTAGCGTTGTTCCTGTGCTATATCTAATCGATCCTTACTCATATATCATGTTACTTGGCGTTTCGATGGACTCCAGTAGCTCTTATGTGAGATACGACGTTTTCGGACGCTGGAAATAGTTTTAAACGAAACAACACGTATTAGCGTTGTTCCTGTGATGTATCTAATCGATCCTTACTCATCTATCATGTTATTTGACGTTTGGACGGACTCCAGTAACTCTGATGAGAGATTCAAAGTTCTCGGACGCAGTAGAAGCTGGAAATAGTTTCAAACGAAACAACACGTATTAGCGTTGTTCCTGTGCTGTATCTAATCGATCCTTACTCATACATCATGTTACTTGGCGTTTCGATGGACTCCAGTAGCTCTGATGTGAGATACGACGTTTTCGGACGCAGCAGAAGCTGGAAATAGTTTTAAACGAAACAACACGCATTAGCGTTGTTCCTGTGATGTATCTAATCGATCCTTACTCATCTATCATGTTATTTGGCGTTTCGATGGACTCCAGTAACTTTGATGTGAGATACAAAGTTTTTGGACGCAGCAGGAGCTGGAAATAGTTTTAAACGAAACAACACATATTAGCGTTGTTCCTGTGATGTATCTAAACGATCCTTACTCATCTATCATGTTATTTGACGTTTGGACGGACTCCAGTAACTCTGATGTGAGATACAAAGTTCTCGGACGCAGCAGGAGCTGGAAATAGTTTTAAACGAAACAACACGTATTAGCGTTGTTCCTGTGCTCTATCTAATCGATCCTTACTCATATATCATGTTACTTGGCGTTTCGATGGACTCCAGTAGCTTTTATGTGAGATAAGACGTTTTCGGACGCAGCAGAAGCTGGAAATAGTTTTAAACGAAACAACACGCATTAGCGTTGTTCCTGTGATGTATCTATTCGATCCTTACTCATCTATCATGTTATTTGGCGTTTCGATGGACTCCAGTAACTTTGATGTGAGATACGAAGTTCTCGGACGCAGCTGAAGCTGGAAATAGTTTTAAATGAAACAACACGTATTAGCGTTGTTCCTGTGATGTATCTAATCGATCTTTACTCATCTATCATGTTATTTGGCGTTTCGATGGACTCCAGTAGCTCTGATGTGAGATACGACGTTTTCGGACGCAGCAGAAGCTGGAAATAGTTTTAAACGAAACAACACGCATTAGCGTTGTTCCTGTGATGTATCTAATCGATCCTTACTCATCTATCATGTTATTTGGCGTTTCGATGGACTCCAGTAACTTTGATGTGAGATACGAAGTTCTCGGACGCAGCTGAAGCTGGAAATAGTTTTAAACGAAACAACACGTATTATCGTTGTTCCTGTGATGTATCTAATCGATCTTTACTCATCTATCATGTTATTTGGCGTTTCGATGGACTCCAGTAGCTCTGATGTGAGATACGACGTTTTCGGACGCAGCAGAAGCTGGAAATAGTTTTAAACGAAACAACACGCATTAGCGTTGTTCCTGTGATGTATCTAAACGATCCTTACTCATCTATCATGTTATTTGACGTTTGGATGGACTCCAGTAAGTCTGATGTGAGATACAAAGTTTTTGGACACAGCAGGAGCTGGAAATAGTTTTAAACGAAACAACAAGTATTTGGACGCAGCAGGAGCTGGAAATAGTTTTAAACGAAACAACACGTATTAGCGTTGTTCCTGTGATGTATCTAAACGATCCTTACTCATCTATCATGCTATTTGGCGTTTCGATGGACTCCAGTAACTTTGATGTGAGATACGAAGTTCTCGGACGCAGCTGAAGCTGGAAATAGTTTTAAACGAAACAACACGTATTAGCGTTGTTCCTGTGCTGTATCTAATCGATCCTTACTTATCTATCATGTTATTTGACGTTTGGATGGACTCCAGTAACTCTAATGTGAGATACGAAATTTTCGGACGCAGCAGAAGCTGGAAATAGTTTTAAACGAAACAACACCTATTAGCGATGTTCCTGTGATGTATCTAATCGATCCTTACTCATCTATCATGTTATTTTACGTTTGGATGGACTCCAGTATCTCTGATGAGAGATACAAAGATTTCGGACGCAGCAGAAGCTGGAAATAGTTTTGAACGAAACACCTATTAGCGATGTTCCTGTGATGTATCTAATCGATCCTTACTCATCTATCATGTTATTTTACGTTTGGATGGACTTCAGTAGCTCTGATGTGAGATACAATGTTTTTGGACGCAGCAGAAGCTGGAAATAGTTTTGAACGAAACAACACGTATTAGCGTTGTTCCTGTGATGTATCTAATCGATCCTTACTCATCTATAATGTTATTTGGCGTTTCGATAGACTCCAGTAACTTTGATGTGAGATACGAAGTTCTCGGACGCAGCTGAAGCTGGAAATAATTTTAAATGAAACAACACGTATTAGCGTTGTTCCTGTGATGTATCTAATCGATCCTTACTCATCTATCATGTTATTTGGCGTTTCGATGGACTCCAGTAGCTCTGATGTGAGATACGACGTTTTCGGACGCAGCAGAAGCTGGAAATAGTTTTAAACGAAACAACACGCATTAGCGTTGTTCCTGTGATGTATCTAATCGATCCTTACTTATCTAACATGTTATTTGACGTTTGGATGGACTCCAGTAAGTCTGATGTGAGATACAAAGTTTTTGGACGCAGCAGGAGCTGGAAATAGTTTTAAACGAAACAACACGAATTAGCGTTGTTCCTGTGATGTATCTAAACGATCCTTACTTATCTATCATGTTATTTGGCTTTTCGATGGACTCCAGTAACTCTGATGTGAGATACGAAGTTTTCGGACGCATCAGAAGCTGGAAATAGTTTTAAACGAAACAACACGCATTAGCGATGTTCCTGTGATGTATCTAAACGATCCTTACTCATCTATCATGTTATTTGACGTTTGGACGGACTCCAGTAACTCTGATGAGAGATACAAAGTTCTCGGACGCAGTAGAAGCTGGAAATAGTTTTGACCGAAACAACACGCATTAGCGTTGTTCCTGTGATGTATCTAATCGATCCTTACTCATCTATCATGTTATTTGACGTTTGGATGTACTCTAGGAACTCTGATGTGAGATACAAAGATATCGGACGCAGCAGAAGCTGGAAATAGTTTTGAACGAAACAACACCTATTAGCGTTGTTCCTGTGATGTATCTAAACGATCCTTACTTATCTAACATGTTATTTGACGTTTGGATGGACTCCAGTAGCTCTGATGTGAGATACGACGTTTTCGGACGCAGCAGAAGCTGGAAATAGTTTTAAACGAAACAACACGTATTAGCGTTGTTCCTGTGATGTATCTAATCGATCCTTACTCATCTATCATGTTATTTGACGTTTGGACGGACTCCAGTAACTCTGATGAAAGATTCAAAGTTCTCGGACGCAGCTGAAGCTGGAAATAGTTTTAAATGAAACAACACGTATTAGCGTTGTTCCTGTGATGTATCTAATCGACCCTTACTCATCTATCATGTTATTTGGCGTTTCTTTGGACTCCAGTAGCTCTGATGTGAGATACGACGTTTTCGGACGCAGCAGGAGCTGGAAATAGTTTTAAACGAAACAACACGTATTAGCGTTGTTCCTGTGATGTATCTAATCGATCCTTACTCATCTATCATGTTATTTGACGTTTGGACGGACTCCAGTAACTCTGATGAGAGATTCAAAGTTCTCGGACGCAGTAGAAGCTGGAAATAGTTTCAAACGAAACAACACGTATTAGCGTTGTTCCTGTGCTGTATCTAATCGATCCTTACTCATCTATCATGTTATTTGGCGTTTCGATGGACTCCAGTAGCTCTGATGTGAGATACGACGTTTTCGGACGCAGCAGAAGCTGGAAATAGTTTTAAACGAAACAACACGCATTAGCGTTGTTCCTGTGATGTATCTAATCGATCCTTACTCATCTATCATGTTATTTGGCGTTTCGATGGACTCCAGTAACTTTGATGTGAGATACAAAGTTTTTGGACGCAGCAGGAGCTGGAAATAGTTTTAAACGA
Organism: Prosopocoilus inquinatus; assembly: GCA_036172665.1. Taxonomy (NCBI): domain Eukaryota; kingdom Metazoa; phylum Arthropoda; class Insecta; order Coleoptera; family Lucanidae; genus Prosopocoilus; species Prosopocoilus inquinatus. The sequence goes on along the minus strand of CM069871.1, from coordinate 43,699,399 downwards.
AACAACACGTATTAGCGTTGTTCCTGTGATGTATCTAAACGATCCTTACTCATCTATCATGTTATTTGACGTTTGGATGGACTCCAGTAAGTCTGATGTGAGATACAAAGTTTTTGGACACAGCAGGAGCTGGAAATAGTTTTAAACGAAACAACAAGTATTTGGACGCAGCAGGAGCTGGAAATAGTTTTAAACGAAACAACACGTATTAGCGTTGTTCCTGTGTTGTATCTAAACGATCCTTACTCATCTATCATGTTATTTGACGTTTGGACGGACTCCAGTAACTCTGATGTGAGATACAAAGTTCTCGGACGCAGCAGGAGCTGGAAATAGTTTTAAACAAAACAACACGTATTAGCGTTGTTCCTGTGCTATATCTAATCGATCCTTACTCATATATCATGTTACTTGGCGTTTCGATGGACTCCAGTAGCTCTTATGTGAGATACGACGTTTTCGGACGCTGGAAATAGTTTTAAACGAAACAACACGTATTAGCGTTGTTCCTGTGATGTATCTAATCGATCCTTACTCATCTATCATGTTATTTGACGTTTGGACGGACTCCAGTAACTCTGATGAGAGATTCAAAGTTCTCGGACGCAGTAGAAGCTGGAAATAGTTTCAAACGAAACAACACGTATTAGCGTTGTTCCTGTGCTGTATCTAATCGATCCTTACTCATACATCATGTTACTTGGCGTTTCGATGGACTCCAGTAGCTCTGATGTGAGATACGACGTTTTCGGACGCAGCAGAAGCTGGAAATAGTTTTAAACGAAACAACACGCATTAGCGTTGTTCCTGTGATGTATCTAATCGATCCTTACTCATCTATCATGTTATTTGGCGTTTCGATGGACTCCAGTAACTTTGATGTGAGATACAAAGTTTTTGGACGCAGCAGGAGCTGGAAATAGTTTTAAACGAAACAACACATATTAGCGTTGTTCCTGTGATGTATCTAAACGATCCTTACTCATCTATCATGTTATTTGACGTTTGGACGGACTCCAGTAACTCTGATGTGAGATACAAAGTTCTCGGACGCAGCAGGAGCTGGAAATAGTTTTAAACGAAACAACACGTATTAGCGTTGTTCCTGTGCTCTATCTAATCGATCCTTACTCATATATCATGTTACTTGGCGTTTCGATGGACTCCAGTAGCTTTTATGTGAGATAAGACGTTTTCGGACGCAGCAGAAGCTGGAAATAGTTTTAAACGAAACAACACGCATTAGCGTTGTTCCTGTGATGTATCTATTCGATCCTTACTCATCTATCATGTTATTTGGCGTTTCGATGGACTCCAGTAACTTTGATGTGAGATACGAAGTTCTCGGACGCAGCTGAAGCTGGAAATAGTTTTAAATGAAACAACACGTATTAGCGTTGTTCCTGTGATGTATCTAAACGATCCTTACTTATCTAACATGTTATTTGACGTTTGGATGGACTCCAGTAAGTCTGATGTGAGATACAAAGTTTTTGGACGCAGCAGGAGCTGGAAATAGTTTTAAACGAAACAACACGTATTAGCGTTGTTCCTGTGATGTATCTAAACGATCCTTACTCATCTATCATGTTAATTGACGTTTGGACGGACTCCAGTAACTCTGATGTGAGATACAAAGTTCTCGGACGCAGCAGAAGCTGGAAATAATTTTGAACGAAACAACACCTATTAGCGTTGTTCCTGTGATGTATCTAAAGGATCCTTACTTATCTAACATGTTATTTGACGTTTGGATGGACTCCAGTAAGTCTGATGTGAGATAAAAAGTTTTGCGACGCAGCAGGAGCTGGAAATAGTTTTAAACGAAACAACACGTATTAGCGTTTTTCCTGTGCTGTATCTAATCGATCCTTACTTATCTATCATGTTATTTGACGTTTCGATGGACTCCAGTAACTCTGATGTGAGATACGAAGTTTTCGGACGCAGCAGGAGCTGGAAATAGTTTTAAACGAAACAACACGTATTAGCGTTGTTCCTGTGATGTATCTAAACGATCCTTACTCATCTATCATGTTAATTGACGTTTGGACGGACTAAAGTAACTCTGATGTGAGATACAAAGTTCTCGGACGCAGCAGAAGCTGGAAATAATTTTGAACGAAACAACACCTATTAGCGTTGTTCCTGTGATGTAACTAAAGGATCCTTACTTATCTAACATGTTATTTGACGTTTGGATGGACTCCAGTAAGTCTGATGTGAGATACAAAGTTTTTGGACGCAGCAGGAGCTGGAAATAGTTTTAAACGAAACAACACGTATTAGCGTTGTTCCTGTGATGTATCTAAACGATCCTTACTCATCTATCATGTTATTTGACGTTTGGACAGACTCCAGTAACTCTGATGTGAGATACAAAGTTCTCGGACGCAGCAGGAGCTGGAAATAGTTTTAAACGAAACAACACGCATTAGCGTTGTTCCTGTGATGTATCTAATCGATCCTTACTCATTTATCATGTTATTTGGCGTTTCGATGGACTCCAGTAACTTTGATGTGAGATACGAAGTTCTCGGACGCAGCTGAAGCTGGAAATAGTTTCAAACGAAACAACAGGTATTAGCGTTGTTCCTGTGCTGTATCTAATCGATCCTTACTTATCTATCATGTTATTTGACGTTTCGATGGACTCCAGTAACTCTGATGTGAGCTACGAAGTTTTCGGACGCAGCAGAAGCTGGAAATAGTTTTAAACGAAACAACACGCATTAGCGATGTTCCTGTGATGTATCTAAACGATCCTTACTCATCTATCATGTTATTTGACGTTTGGACGGACTCCAGTAACTCTGATGTGAGATACAAAGTTCTCGGACGCAGCAGAAGCTTGAAATAGTTTTGAACGAAACAACACGTATTAGCGTTGTTCCTGTGATGTATCTAAACGATCCTTACTTATCTAACATGTTATTTGACGTTTGGATGGACTCCAGTAAGTCTGATGTGAGATACAAAGTTTTTGGACGCAGCAGGAGCTGGAAATAGTTTTAAACGAAACAACACGTATTAGCGTTGTTCCTGTGCTGTATCTAATCGATCCTTACTTATCTATCATGTTATTTGACGTTTCGATGGACTCCAGTAACTCTGATGTGAGATACGACGTTTTCGGACGCAGCAGAAGCTGGAAATAGTTTTAAACGAAACAACACGTATTAGCGTTGTTCCTGTGATGTATCTAATCGATCCTTACTTATCTATCATGTTATTTGACGTTTGGATGGACTCCAGTAACCCTGACGTGAGATACGAAGTTCTCGGACGCAGCAGAAGCTGGAAATAGTTTTAAACGAAACAACACGTATTAGCGATGTTCCTGTGATGTATCTAATCGATCCTTACTCATCTATCATGTTATTTGACGTTTGGATGGACTCCAGTATCTCTGATGAGAGATACAAAGATTTCGGACGCAGCAGAAGCTGGATATAGTTTTGAACGAAACAACACCTATTAGCGTTGTTCCTGTGATGTATCTAAAGGATCCTTACTTATCTAACATGTTATTTGACGTTTGGATGGACTCCAGTAAGTCTGATGTGAGATACAAAGTTTTGGGACGCAGCAGGAGCTGGAAATAGTTTTGAACGAAACAACACGTATTAGCGTCGTTCCTGTGATGTATCTAAACGATCCTTACTTATCTAACATGTTATTTGACGTTTGGATGGACTCCAGTAAGTCTGATGTGAGATACAAAGTTTTTGGACGCAGCAGGAGCTGGAAATAGTTTTAAACGAAACAACACGTATTAGCGTTGTTCCTGTGCTGTATCTAATCGATCCTTACTCATATATCATGTTATTTGGCGTTTCGATGGACTCCAGTAGCTCTGATGTGAGATACGACGTTTTCGGACGCAGCAGAAGCTGGAAAGAGTTTTAAACGAAACAACACGCATTAGCGTTGTTCCTGTGATGTATCTAATCGATCCTTACTTATCTATCATGTTATTTGACGTTTGGATGGACTCCAGTAAACCTGACGTGAGATACGATGTTCTCGGACGCAGCATAAGCTGGAAATAGTTTTAAACGAAACAACACGCATTAGCGTTGTTCCTGTGATGTATCTAATCGATCCTTACTTATCTATCATGTTATTTGACGTTTGGATGGACTCCAGTAACCCTGACGTGAGATACGAAGTTCTCGTACGCAGCAGAAGCTGGAAATAGTTTTAAACGAAACAACACGTATTAGCGTTGTTCCTGTGATGTATCTAATCGATCCTTACTCATCTATCATGTTATTTGACGTTTGGACGGACTCCAGTAACTCTGATGATAGATTCAAAGTTCTCGGACGCAGTAGAAGCTGGAAATAGTTTTAAACGAAACAACACGTATTAGCGTTGTTCCTGTGCTGTATCTAATCGATCCTTACTCATATATCATGTTACTTGGCGTTTCGATGGACTCCAGTAGCTCTGATGTGAGATACGACGTTTTCGGACGCAGCAGAAGCTGGAAATAGTTTTAAACGAAACAACACGTATTAGCGTTGTTCCTGTGATGTATCTAATCGATCCTTACTCATCTATCATGTTATTTGACGTTTGGACGGACTCCAGTAACTCTGATGAAAGATTCAAAGTTCTCGGACGCAGCTGAAGCTGGAAATAGTTTTAAATGAAACAACACGTATTAGCGTTGTTCCTGTGATGTATCTAATCGACCCTTACTCATCTATCATGTTATTTGGCGTTTCTTTGGACTCCAGTAGCTCTGATGTGAGATACGACGTTTTCGGACGCAGCAGGAGCTGGAAATAGTTTTAAACGAAACAACACGTATTAGCGTTGTTCCTGTGATGTATCTAATCGATCCTTACTCATCTATCATGTTATTTGACGTTTGGACGGACTCCAGTAACTCTGATGAGAGATTCAAAGTTCTCGGACGCAGTAGAAGCTGGAAATAGTTTCAAACGAAACAACACGTATTAGCGTTGTTCCTGTGCTGTATCTAATCGATCCTTACTCATCTATCATGTTATTTGACGTTTGGATGGACTCCAGTAAGTCTGATGTGAGATACAAAGTTTTTGGACACAGCAGGAGCTGGAAATAGTTTTAAACGAAACAACAAGTATTTGGACGCAGCAGGAGCTGGAAATAGTTTTAAACGAAACAACACGTATTAGCGTTGTTCCTGTGTTGTATCTAAACGATCCTTACTCATCTATCATGTTATTTGACGTTTGGACGGACTCCAGTAACTCTGATGTGAGATACAAAGTTCTCGGACGCAGCAGGAGCTGGAAATAGTTTTAAACAAAACAACACGTATTAGCGTTGTTCCTGTGCTATATCTAATCGATCCTTACTCATATATCATGTTACTTGGCGTTTCGATGGACTCCAGTAGCTCTTATGTGAGATACGACGTTTTCGGACGCTGGAAATAGTTTTAAACGAAACAACACGTATTAGCGTTGTTCCTGTGATGTATCTAATCGATCCTTACTCATCTATCATGTTATTTGACGTTTGGACGGACTCCAGTAACTCTGATGAGAGATTCAAAGTTCTCGGACGCAGTAGAAGCTGGAAATAGTTTCAAACGAAACAACACGTATTAGCGTTGTTCCTGTGCTGTATCTAATCGATCCTTACTCATACATCATGTTACTTGGCGTTTCGATGGACTCCAGTAGCTCTGATGTGAGATACGACGTTTTCGGACGCAGCAGAAGCTGGAAATAGTTTTAAACGAAACAACACGCATTAGCGTTGTTCCTGTGATGTATCTAATCGATCCTTACTCATCTATCATGTTATTTGGCGTTTCGATGGACTCCAGTAACTTTGATGTGAGATACAAAGTTTTTGGACGCAGCAGGAGCTGGAAATAGTTTTAAACGAAACAACACATATTAGCGTTGTTCCTGTGATGTATCTAAACGATCCTTACTCATCTATCATGTTATTTGACGTTTGGACGGACTCCAGTAACTCTGATGTGAGATACAAAGTTCTCGGACGCAGCAGGAGCTGGAAATAGTTTTAAACGAAACAACACGTATTAGCGTTGTTCCTGTGCTCTATCTAATCGATCCTTACTCATATATCATGTTACTTGGCGTTTCGATGGACTCCAGTAGCTTTTATGTGAGATAAGACGTTTTCGGACGCAGCAGAAGCTGGAAATAGTTTTAAACGAAACAACACGCATTAGCGTTGTTCCTGTGATGTATCTATTCGATCCTTACTCATCTATCATGTTATTTGGCGTTTCGATGGACTCCAGTAACTTTGATGTGAGATACGAAGTTCTCGGACGCAGCTGAAGCTGGAAATAGTTTTAAATGAAACAACACGTATTAGCGTTGTTCCTGTGATGTATCTAATCGATCTTTACTCATCTATCATGTTATTTGGCGTTTCGATGGACTCCAGTAGCTCTGATGTGAGATACGACGTTTTCGGACGCAGCAGAAGCTGGAAATAGTTTTAAACGAAACAACACGCATTAGCGTTGTTCCTGTGATGTATCTAATCGATCCTTACTCATCTATCATGTTATTTGGCGTTTCGATGGACTCCAGTAACTTTGATGTGAGATACGAAGTTCTCGGACGCAGCTGAAGCTGGAAATAGTTTTAAACGAAACAACACGTATTATCGTTGTTCCTGTGATGTATCTAATCGATCTTTACTCATCTATCATGTTATTTGGCGTTTCGATGGACTCCAGTAGCTCTGATGTGAGATACGACGTTTTCGGACGCAGCAGAAGCTGGAAATAGTTTTAAACGAAACAACACGCATTAGCGTTGTTCCTGTGATGTATCTAAACGATCCTTACTCATCTATCATGTTATTTGACGTTTGGATGGACTCCAGTAAGTCTGATGTGAGATACAAAGTTTTTGGACACAGCAGGAGCTGGAAATAGTTTTAAACGAAACAACAAGTATTTGGACGCAGCAGGAGCTGGAAATAGTTTTAAACGAAACAACACGTATTAGCGTTGTTCCTGTGATGTATCTAAACGATCCTTACTCATCTATCATGCTATTTGGCGTTTCGATGGACTCCAGTAACTTTGATGTGAGATACGAAGTTCTCGGACGCAGCTGAAGCTGGAAATAGTTTTAAACGAAACAACACGTATTAGCGTTGTTCCTGTGCTGTATCTAATCGATCCTTACTTATCTATCATGTTATTTGACGTTTGGATGGACTCCAGTAACTCTAATGTGAGATACGAAATTTTCGGACGCAGCAGAAGCTGGAAATAGTTTTAAACGAAACAACACCTATTAGCGATGTTCCTGTGATGTATCTAATCGATCCTTACTCATCTATCATGTTATTTTACGTTTGGATGGACTCCAGTATCTCTGATGAGAGATACAAAGATTTCGGACGCAGCAGAAGCTGGAAATAGTTTTGAACGAAACAACACCTATTAGCGATGTTCCTGTGATGTATCTAATCGATCCTTACTCATCTATCATGTTATTTTACGTTTGGATGGACTTCAGTAGCTCTGATGTGAGATACAATGTTTTTGGACGCAGCAGAAGCTGGAAATAGTTTTGAACGAAACAACACGTATTAGCGTTGTTCCTGTGATGTATCTAATCGATCCTTACTCATCTATAATGTTATTTGGCGTTTCGATAGACTCCAGTAACTTTGATGTGAGATACGAAGTTCTCGGACGCAGCTGAAGCTGGAAATAATTTTAAATGAAACAACACGTATTAGCGTTGTTCCTGTGATGTATCTAATCGATCCTTACTCATCTATCATGTTATTTGGCGTTTCGATGGACTCCAGTAGCTCTGATGTGAGATACGACGTTTTCGGACGCAGCAGAAGCTGGAAATAGTTTTAAACGAAACAACACGCATTAGCGTTGTTCCTGTGATGTATCTAATCGATCCTTACTTATCTAACATGTTATTTGACGTTTGGATGGACTCCAGTAAGTCTGATGTGAGATACAAAGTTTTTGGACGCAGCAGGAGCTGGAAATAGTTTTAAACGAAACAACACGAATTAGCGTTGTTCCTGTGATGTATCTAAACGATCCTTACTTATCTATCATGTTATTTGGCTTTTCGATGGACTCCAGTAACTCTGATGTGAGATACGAAGTTTTCGGACGCATCAGAAGCTGGAAATAGTTTTAAACGAAACAACACGCATTAGCGATGTTCCTGTGATGTATCTAAACGATCCTTACTCATCTATCATGTTATTTGACGTTTGGACGGACTCCAGTAACTCTGATGAGAGATACAAAGTTCTCGGACGCAGTAGAAGCTGGAAATAGTTTTGACCGAAACAACACGCATTAGCGTTGTTCCTGTGATGTATCTAATCGATCCTTACTCATCTATCATGTTATTTGACGTTTGGATGTACTCTAGGAACTCTGATGTGAGATACAAAGATATCGGACGCAGCAGAAGCTGGAAATAGTTTTGAACGAAACAACACCTATTAGCGTTGTTCCTGTGATGTATCTAAACGATCCTTACTTATCTAACATGTTATTTGACGTTTGGATGGACTCCAGTAAGTCTGATGTGAGATACAAAGTTTTGGGACGCAGCAGGAGCTGGAAATAGTTTTAAACGAAACAACACGTATTAGCGTTGTTCCTGTGATGTATCTAATCGATCCTTACTCATCTATCATGCTATTTGACGTTTGGACGGACTCCAGTAACTCTGATGAGAGATTCAAATTTCTCGGACGCAGTAGAAGCTGGAAATAGTTTTGAACGAAACAACACGTATTAGCGTTGTTCCTGTGATGTATCTAAACGATCCTTACTTATCTAACATGTTATTTAACGTTTGGATGGACTCCAGTAAGTCTGATGTGAGATACAAAGTTTTTGGACGCAGCAGGAGCTGGAAATAGTTTTAAACGAAACAACACATATTAGCGTTGTTCCTGTGCTGTATCTAATCGATCCTTACTTATCTATCATGTTATTTGACGTTTGGACGGACTCCAGTAACTCTGATGAGAGATTCAAATTTCTCGGACGCAGTAGAAGCTGGAAATAGTTTTGAACGAAACAACACGTATTAGCGTTGTTCCTGTGATGTATCTAAACGATCCTTACTTATCTAACATGTTATTTAACGTTTGGATGGACTCCAGTAAGTCTGATGTGAGATACAAAGTTTTTGGACGCAGCAGGAGCTGGAAATAGTTTTAAACGAAACAACACATATTAGCGTTGTTCCTGTGCTGTATCTAATCGATCCTTAGTCATCTATCATGTTATTTGACGTTTGGACGGACTCCAGTAACTCTGATGAGAGATACAAAGTTCTCGGACGCAGTAGAAGCTGGAAATAGTTTTGACCGAAACAACACGCATTAGCGTTGTTCCTGTGATGTATCTAATCGATCCTTACTCATATATCATGTTATTTGACGTTTGGATGTACTTTAGGAACTCTGATGTGAGATACAAAGATATCGGACGCAGCAGAAGCTGGAAATAGTTTTGAACGAAACAACAACTATTAGCGTTGTTCCTGTGATGTATCTAAACGATCCTTACTTATCTAACATGTTATTTGACGTTTGGATGGACTCCAGTAAGTCTGATGTGAGATACAAAGTTTTGGGACGCAGCAGGAGCTGGAAATAGTTTTAAACGAAACAACACGTATTAGCGTTGTTCCTGTGATGTATCTAATCGATCCTTACTCATCTATCATGTTATTTGACGTTTGGATGGGCTCCAGTAACTCTGATGAGAGATACAAAGATTTCGGACGCAGCAGAAGCTGGAAATAGTTTTGAACGAAACAACACCTATTAGCGTTGTTCCTGTGATGTATCTAAACGATCCTTACTTATCTAACATGTTATTTGACGTTTGGATGGACACCAGTATCCCTGATGTGAGATACGAAGTTCTCGGACGCAGCAGAAGCTGGAAATAGTTTTAAACGAAACAACACGTATTAGCGTTGTTCCTGTGATGTATCTAATCGATCCTTACTCATCTATCATGTTATTTGACGTTTGGACGGACTCCAGTAACTCTGATGAGAGATTCAAAGTTCTCGGACGCAGTAGAAGCTGGAAATAGTTTTAAACGAAACAACACGTATTAGCGTTGTTCCTGTGCTGTATCTAATCGATCCTTACTCATATATCATGTTACTTGGCGTTTCGATGGACTCCAGTAGCTCTGATGTGAGATACGACGTTTTCGGACGCAGCAGAAGCTGGAAATAGTTTTAAACGAAACAACACGTATTAGCGTTGTTCCTGTGATGTATCTAATCGATCCTTACTTATCTATCATGTTATTTGACGTTTCGATGCACTCCAGTAACTCTGATGTGAGATACGACGTTTTCGGACGCAGCAGAAGCTGGAAATAGTTTTAAACGAAACAACACGTATTAGCGTTGTTCCTGTGATGTATCTAATCGATCCTTACTTATCTATCATGTTATTTGACGTTTCGATGCACTCCAGTAACTCTGATGTGAGATACGACGTTTTCGGACGCAGCAGAAGCTGGAAATAGTTTTAAACGAAACAACACGTATTAGCGTTGTTCCTGTGATGTATCTAATCGATCCTTACTCATCTATCATGTTATTTGACGTTTGGATGGGCTCCAGTAACTCTGATGAGAGATACAAAGATTTCGGACGCAGCAGAAGCTGGAAATAGTTTTGAACGAAACAACACGTATTAGCGTTGTTCCTGTGCTGTATCTAATCGATCCTTACTTATCTATCATGTTATTTGACGTTTGGATGGACTCCAGTAACCCTGACGTGAGATACGATGTTCTCGGACGCAGCAGAAGCTGGAAATAGTTTTAAACGAAACAACACGCATTAGCGTTATTCCTGTGATGTATCTAATCGATCCTTACTCATCTATCATGTTATTTGGCGTTTCGATGGACTCCAGTAACTTAGATGTGAGATACGAAGTTCTCGGACGCAGCAGAAGCTGGAAATAGTTTTGAACGAAACAACACGTATTAGCGTTGTTCCTGTGATGTATCTAATCGATCCTTACTTATCTATCATGTTATTTGACGTTTCGATGGACTCCAGTAACTCTGATGTGAGATACGAAGTTCTCGGACGCAGCTGAAGCTGGAAATAGTTTTAAATGAAACAACACGTATTAGCGTTGTTCCTGTGATGTACCTAATCGATCCTTACTCATCTATCATGTTATTTGACGTTTGGACGGACTCCAGTAACTATGATGAGAGATACAAAGTTCTCGGACGCAGTAGAAGCTGGAAATAGTTTTGAACGAAACAACACGTATTAGCGTTGTTCCTGTGATGCATCTAAACGATCCTTACTTATCTAACATGTTATTTGACGTTTGGATGGATTCCAGTAAGTCTGATGTGAGATACAAAGTTTTTGGACGCAGCAGGAGCTGGAAATAGTTTTAAACGAAACAACACGAATTAGCGTTGTTCCTGTGATGTATCTAAACGATCCTTACTTATCTACCATGTTATTTGACGTTTGGATGGACTCCAGTAAGTCTGATGAGAGATACGAAGATTTCGGACGCAGCAGAAGCTGGAAATAGTTTTGAACGAAACAACACGTATTAGCGTTGTTCCTGTGCTGTATCTAATCGATCCTTACTTATCTATCATGTTATTTGACGTTTGGATGGACTCCAGTAACCCTGACGTGAGATACGATGTTCTCGGACGCAGCAGAAGCTGGAAATAGTTTTAAACGAAACAACACGCATTAGCGTTATTCCTGTGATGTATCTAATCGATCCTTACTCATCTATCATGTTATTTGGCGTTTCGATGGACTCCAGTAACTTAGATGTGAGATACGAAGTTCTCGGACGCAGCTGAAGCTAGAAATAGTTTTAAACGAAACAACACGTATTAGCGTTGTTCCTGTGATGTATCTAATCGATCCTTACTCATCTATCATGTTATTTGACGTTTCGACGGACTCCAGTAACTCTGATGTGAGATACAATGTTATCGGACGCAGCAGAAGCTGGAAATAGTTTTGAACGAAACAACACGTATTAGCGTTGTTCCTGTGCTGTATCTAATCGATCCTTACTTATCTATCATGTTATTTGACGTTTGGATGAACTCCAGTAACTCTAATGTGAGATACGAAATTTTCGGACGCAGCAGAAGCTGGAAATAGTTTTGAACGAAACAACACGTATTAGCGTCGTTCCTGTGATGTATCTAAACGATCCTTACTTATCTAACATGTTATTTGACGTTTGAATGGACTCCAGTAAGTCTGATGTGAGATACAAAGTTTTTGGACGCAGCAGGAGCTGGAAATAGTTTTAAAGGAAACAACACGTATTAGCGTTGTTCCTGTGATGTATCTAAACGATCCTTACTCATCTATCATGTTAATTGACGTTTGGACGGACTCCAGTAACTCTGATGTGAGATACAAAGTTCTCGGACGCAGCAGAAGCTGGATATAATTTTGAACGAAACAACACCTATTAGCGTTGTTCCTGTGATGTATCTAAAGGATCCTTACTTATCTAACATGTTATTTGACGTTTGGATGGACTCCAGTAAGTCTGATGTGAGATAAAAAGTTTTGCGACGCAGCAGGAGCTGGAAATAGTTTTAAACGAAACAACACGTATTAGCGTTGTTCCTGTGCTGTATCTAATCGATCCTTACTTATCTATCATGTTATTTGACGTTTCGATGGACTCCAGTAACTCTGATGTGAGATACGAAGTTTTCGGACGCAGCAGAAGCTGGAAATAGTTTTAAACGATACAACACGTATTAGCGTTGTTCCTGTGATGTATCTAATCGATCCTTACTCATCTATCATGTTAATTGACGTTTGGACGGACTCCAGTAACTCTGATGAGAGATTCAAAGTTCTCGGACGCAGTAGAAGCTGGAAATAGTTTTGAACGAAACAACACGTATTAGCGTTGTTCCTGTGATGTATCTAAACGATCCTTACTTATCTAACATGTTATTTGACGTTTGGATGGACTCCAGTAAGTCTGATGTGAGATACAAAGTTTTTGGACGCAGCAGGAGCTGGAAATAGTTTTAAACGAAACAACACGTATTAGCGTTGTTCCTGTGATGTATCTAAACGATCCTTACTCTTCTATCATGTTATTTGACGATTGGATGGACTCCAGTAACTCTGATGAGAGATACAAAGATTTCGGACGCAGCAGAAGCTGGAAATAGGTTTGAACGAAACAACACCTATTAGCGTTGTTCCTGTGATGTATCTAAACGATCCTTACTTATCTAACATGTTATTTGACGTTTGGATGGACTCCAGTAAGTCTGATGTGAGATACAAAGTTTTGGGACGCAGCAGGAGCTGGAAATAGTTTTAAACGAAACAACACGTATTAGCGTTGTTCCTGTGATGTATCTAATCGATCCTTACTCATCTATCATGTTATTTGACGTTTGGACGGACTCCAGTAACTCTGATGAGAGATTCAAAGTTCTCGGACGCAGTAGAAGCTGGAAATAGTTTTGAACGAAATAACACGTATTAGCGTTGTTCTTGTGATGTATCTAAACGATCCTTACTTATCTAACATGTTATTTGACGTTTGGATGGACTCCAGTAAGTCTGATGTGAGATACAAAGTTTTTGGACGCAGCAGGAGCTGGAAATAGTCTCAAACGAAACAACACGTATTAGCGTTGTTCCTGTGCTGTATCTAATCGATCCTTACTCATATATCATGTTACTTGGCGTTTCGATGGACTCCAGTAGCTCTGATGTGAGATACGACGTTTTCGGACGCAGCAGAAGCTGGAAATAGTTTTAAACGAAACAACACGCATTAGCGTTGTTCCTGTGCTGTATCTAATCGATCCTTACTCATATATCATGTTATTTGGTGTTTCGATGGACTCCAGTAGCTCTGATGTGAGATACGACGTTTTCGGACGCAGCAGAAACTGGAAATAGTTTTAAACGAAACAACACGCATTAGCGTTGTTCCTGTGATGTATCTAATCGATCCTTACTTATCTATCATGTTATTTGACGTTTGGATGGACTCCAGTAACCCTGACGTGAGATACGATGTTCTCGGACGCAGCAGAAGCTGGAAATAGTTTTAAAAGAAACAACACGCATTAGCGATGTTCCTGTGATGTATCTAAACGATACTTACTCATCTATCATGTTATTTGACGTTTGGACGGACTCCAGTAACTCTGATGTGAGATACAAAGTTCTCGGACGCAGCAGAAGCTGGAAATAATTTTGAACGTAACAACACGTGTTACCGTTGTTCCTGTGATGTATCTAAACGATCCTTACTTATCTAACATGTTATTTAACGTTTGGATGGACTCCAGTAAGTCTGATGTGAGATACAAAGTTTTTGGACGCAGCAGGAGCTGGAAATAGTTTTAAACGAAACAACACATATTAGCGTTGTTCCTGTGCTGTATCTAATCGATCCTTACTTATCTATCATGTTATTTGACGTTTCGATGGACTCCAGTAACTCTGATGTGAGATACGACGTTTTCGGACTCAGCAGAAGCTGGAAATAGTTTTAAACGAAACAACACGTATTAGCGTTGTTCCTGTGATGTATCTAAACGATCCTTACTTATCTAACATGTTATTTGACGTTTGGATGGACTCCAGTAAGTCTGATGTGAGATACAAAGTTTTGGGACGCAGCAGGAGCTGGAAATAGTTTTAAACGAAACAACACGTATTAGCGTTGTTCCTGTGATGTATCTAATCGATCCTTTCTCATCTATCATGTTATTTGACGTTTGGACGGACTCCAGTAACTCTGATGAGAGATACAAAGTTCTCGGACACAGTAGAAGCTGGAAATAGTTTTGAACGAAACAACACCTATTAGCGTTGTTCCTGTGATGTATCTAAACGATCCTTACTTATCTAACATGTTATTTGACGTTTGGATGGACTCCAGTAAGTCTGATGTGAGATACAAAGTTTTGGGACGCAGCAGTAGCTGGAAATAGTTTTAAGCGAAACAACACGTATTAGCGTTGTTCCTGTGATGTATCTAATCGATCCTTACTCATCTATCATATTATTTGACGTTTGGATGGACTCCAGTAACTCTGATGAGAGATACAAAGATTTCGGACGCAGCAGAAACTGGATATAGTTTTGAACGAAACAACACGCATTAGCGTTGTTCCTGTGTAGTATCTAATCGATCCTTACTCATCTATCATGTTATTTGGCTTTTCGATGGACTCCAGTAACTCTGATGTGAGATACGAAGTTTTCGGACGCATCAGAAGCTGGAAATAGTTTTAAACGAAACAACACGCATTAGCGATGTTCCTGTGATGTATCTAAACGATCCTTACTCATCTATCATGTTATTTGACGTTTGGACGGACTCCAGTAACTCTGATGAGAGATACAAAGTTCTCGGACGCAGTAGAAGCTGGAAATAGTTTTGACCGAAACAACACGCATTAGCGTTGTTCCTGGGATGTATCTAATCGATCCTTACTCATCTATCATGTTATTTGACGTTTGGACGGACTCCAGTAACTCTGATGAGAGATTCAAAGTTCTCGGACGCAGTAGAAGCTGGAAATAGTTTTGAACGAAATAACACGTATTAGCGTTGTTCTTGTGATGTATCTAAACGATCCTTACTTATCTAACATGTTATTTGACGTTTGGATGGACTCCAGTAAGTCTGATGTGAGATACAAAGTTTTGGGACGCAGCAGGAGCTGGAAATAGTTTTAAACGAAACAACACGTATTAGCGTTGTTCCTGTGATGTATCTAATCGATCCTTACTCATCTATCATGTTATTTGACGTTTGGACGGACTCCAGTAACTCTGATGAGAGATTCAAAGTTCTCGGACGCAGTAGAAGCTGGAAATAGTTTTGAACGAAATAACACGTATTAGCGTTGTTCTTGTGATGTATCTAAACGATCCTTACTTATCTAACATGTTATTTGACGTTTGGATGGACTCCAGTAAGTCTGATGTGAGATACAAAGTTTTTGGACGCAGCAGGAGCTGGAAATAGTCTCAAACGAAACAACACGTATTAGCGTTGTTCCTGTGCTGTATCTAATCGATCCTTACTCATATATCATGTTACTTGGCGTTTCGATGGACTCCAGTAGCTCTGATGTGAGATACGACGTTTTCGGACGCAGCAGAAGCTGGAAATAGTTTTAAACGAAACAACACGCATTAGCGTTGTTCCTGTGCTGTATCTAATCGATCCTTACTCATATATCATGTTATTTGGTGTTTCGATGGACTCCAGTAGCTCTGATGTGAGATACGACGTTTTCGGACGCAGCAGAAACTGGAAATAGTTTTAAACGAAACAACACGCATTAGCGTTGTTCCTGTGATGTATCTAATCGATCCTTACTTATCTATCATGTTATTTGACGTTTGGATGGACTCCAGTAACCCTGACGTGAGATACGATGTTCTCGGACGCAGCAGAAGCTGGAAATAGTTTTAAAAGAAACAACACGCATTAGCGATGTTCCTGTGATGTATCTAAACGATACTTACTCATCTATCATGTTATTTGACGTTTGGACGGACTCCAGTAACTCTGATGTGAGATACAAAGTTCTCGGACGCAGCAGAAGCTGGAAATAATTTTGAACGTAACAACACGTGTTACCGTTGTTCCTGTGATGTATCTAAACGATCCTTACTTATCTAACATGTTATTTAACGTTTGGATGGACTCCAGTAAGTCTGATGTGAGATACAAAGTTTTTGGACGCAGCAGGAGCTGGAAATAGTTTTAAACGAAACAACACATATTAGCGTTGTTCCTGTGCTGTATCTAATCGATCCTTACTTATCTATCATGTTATTTGACGTTTCGATGGACTCCAGTAACTCTGATGTGAGATACGACGTTTTCGGACTCAGCAGAAGCTGGAAATAGTTTTAAACGAAACAACACGTATTAGCGTTGTTCCTGTGATGTATCTAAACGATCCTTACTTATCTAACATGTTATTTGACGTTTGGATGGACTCCAGTAAGTCTGATGTGAGATACAAAGTTTTGGGACGCAGCAGGAGCTGGAAATAGTTTTAAACGAAACAACACGTATTAGCGTTGTTCCTGTGATGTATCTAATCGATCCTTTCTCATCTATCATGTTATTTGACGTTTGGACGGACTCCAGTAACTCTGATGAGAGATACAAAGTTCTCGGACACAGTAGAAGCTGGAAATAGTTTTGAACGAAACAACACCTATTAGCGTTGTTCCTGTGATGTATCTAAACGATCCTTACTTATCTAACATGTTATTTGACGTTTGGATGGACTCCAGTAAGTCTGATGTGAGATACAAAGTTTTGGGACGCAGCAGTAGCTGGAAATAGTTTTAAGCGAAACAACACGTATTAGCGTTGTTCCTGTGATGTATCTAATCGATCCTTACTCATCTATCATATTATTTGACGTTTGGATGGACTCCAGTAACTCTGATGAGAGATACAAAGATTTCGGACGCAGCAGAAACTGGATATAGTTTTGAACGAAACAACACGCATTAGCGTTGTTCCTGTGTAGTATCTAATCGATCCTTACTCATCTATCATGTTATTTGGCTTTTCGATGGACTCCAGTAACTCTGATGTGAGATACGAAGTTTTCGGACGCATCAGAAGCTGGAAATAGTTTTAAACGAAACAACACGCATTAGCGATGTTCCTGTGATGTATCTAAACGATCCTTACTCATCTATCATGTTATTTGACGTTTGGACGGACTCCAGTAACTCTGATGAGAGATACAAAGTTCTCGGACGCAGTAGAAGCTGGAAATAGTTTTGACCGAAACAACACGCATTAGCGTTGTTCCTGGGATGTATCTAATCGATCCTTACTCATCTATCATGTTATTTGACGTTTGGATGTACTCTAGGAACTCTGATGTGAGATACAAAGATATCGGACGCAGCAGAAGCTGGAAATAGTTTTGAACGAAACAACACGTATTAGCGTTGTTCCTGTGATGTATCTAATCGATCCTTACTCATCTATCATGTTATTTGACGTTTGGACGGACTCCAGTAACTCTGATGAGAGATTCAAATTTCTCGGACGCAGTAGAAGCTGGAAATAGTTTTGAACGAAACAACACGTATTAGCGTTGTTCCTGTGATGTATCTAAACGATCCTTACTTATCTAACATGTTATTTAACGTTTGGATGGACTCCAGTAAGTCTGATGTGAGATACAAAGTTTTTGGACGCAGCAGGAGCTGGAAATAGTTTTAAACGAAACAACACATATTAGCGTTGTTCCTGTGCTGTATCTAATCGATCCTTACTTATCTATCATGTTATTTTACGTTTGGACGGACTCCAGTAACTCTGATGAGAGATTCAAATTTCTCGGACGCAGTAGAAGCTGGAAATAGTTTTGAACGAAACAACACGTATTAGCGTTGTTCCTGTGATGTATCTAAACGATCCTTACTTATCTAACATGTTATTTAACGTTTGGATGGACTCCAGTAAGTCTGATGTGAGATACAAAGTTTTTGGACGCAGCAGGAGCTGGAAATAGTTTTAAACGAAACAACATATATTAGCGTTGTTCCTGTGCTGTATCTAATCGATCCTTACTCATCTATCATGTTATTTGACGTTTGGACGGACTCCAGTAACTCTGATGAGAGATACAAAGTTCTCGGACGCAGTAGAAGCTGGAAATAGTTTTGACCGAAACAACACGCATTAGCGTTGTTCCTGTGATGTATCTAATCGATCCTTACTCATATATCATGTTATTTGACGTTTGGATGTACTCTAGGAACTCTGATGTGAGATACGAAGATATCGGACGCAGCAGAAGCTGGAAATAGTTTTGAACGAAAGAACAACTATTAGCGTTGTTCCTGTGATGTATCTAAACGATCCTTACTTATCTAACATGTTATTTGACGTTTGGATGGACTCCAGTAAGTCTGATGTGAGATACAAAGTTTTGGGACGCAGCAGGATCTGGAAATAGTTTTAAACGAAACAACACGTATTAGCGTTGTTCCTGTGATGTATCTAATCGATCCTTACTCATATATCATGTTATTTGACGTTTGGATGGGCTCCAGTAACTCTGATGAGAGATACAAAGATTTCGGACGCAGCAGAAGCTGGAAATAGTTTTGAACGAAACAACACCTATTAGCGTTGTTCCTGTGATGTATCTAAACGATCCTTACTTATCTAACATGTTATTTGACGTTTGGATGGACACCAGTATCCCTGATGTGAGATACGAAGTTCTCGGACGCAGCAGAAGCTGGAAATAGTTTTAAACGAAACAACACGTATTAGCGTTGTTCCTGTGATGTATCTAATCGATCCTTACTCATCTATCATGTTATTTGACGTTTGGACGGACTCCAGTAACTCTGATGAGAGATTCAAAGTTCTCGGACGCAGTAGAAGCTGGAAATAGTTTTAAACGAAACAACACGTATTAGCGTTGTTCCTGTGATGTATCTAATCGATCCTTTCTCATCTATCATGTTATTTGACGTTTGGACGGACTCCAGTAACTCTGATGAGAGATACAAAGTTCTCGGACGCAGTAGAAGCTGGAAATAGTTTTGAACGAAACAACACCTATTAGCGTTGTTCCTGTGATGTATCTAAACGATCCTTACTTATCTAACATGTTATTTGACGTTTGGATGGACTCCAGTAAGTCTGATGTGAGATACAAAGTTTTGGGACGCAGCAGGAGCTGGAAATAGTTTTAAACGAAACAACACGTATTAGCGTTGTTCCTGTGATGTATCTAATCGATCCTTACTCATCTATCATATTATTTGACGTTTGGATGGACTCCAGTAACTCTGATGAGAGATACAAAGATTTCGGACGCAGCAGAAACTGGAAATAGTTTTGAACGAAACAACACGCATTAGCGTTGTTCCTGTGTAGTATCTAATCGATCCTTACTCATCTATCATGTTATTTGGCTTTTCGATGGACTCCAGTAACTCTGATGTGAGATACGAAGTTTTTGGACGCAGCAGGAGCTGGAAATAGTTTTAAACGAAACAACACGAATTAGCGTTGTTCCTGTGATGTATCTAAACGATCCTTACTTATCTATCATGTTATTTGGCTTTTCGATGGACTCCAGTAACTCTGATGTGAGATACGAAGTTTTCGGACGCATCAGAAGCTGGAAATAGTTTTAAACGAAACAACACGCATTAGCGATGTTCCTGTGATGTATCTAAACGATCCTTACTCATCTATCATGTTATTTGACGTTTGGACGGACTCCAGTAACTCTGATGAGAGATACAAAGTTCTCGGACGCAGTAGAAGCTGGAAATAGTTTTGACCGAAACAACACGCATTAGCGTTGTTCCTGTGATGTATCTAATCGATCCTTACTCATCTATCATGTTATTTGACGTTTGGATGTACTCTAGGAACTCTGATGTGAGATACAAAGATATCGGACGCAGCAGAAGCTGGAAATAGTTTTGAACGAAACAACACCTATTAGCGTTGTTCCTGTGATGTATGTAAACGATCCTTACTTATCTAACATGTTATTTGACGTTTGGATGGACTCCAGTAAGTCTGATGTGAGATACAAAGTTTTGGGACGCAGCAGGAGCTGGAAATAGTTTTAAACGAAACAACACGTATTAGCGTTGTTCCTGTGATGTATCTAATCGATCCTTACTCATCTATCATGTTATTTGACGTTTGGACGGACTCCAGTAACTCTGATAAGAGATTCAAATTTCTCGGACGCAGTAGAAGCTGGAAATAGTTTTGAACGAAACAACACGTATTAGCGTTGTTCCTGTGATGTATCTAAACGATCCTTACTTATCTAACATGTTATTTAACGTTTGGATGGACTCCAGTAAGTCTGATGTGAGATACAAAGTTTTTGGACGCAGCAGGAGCTGGAAATAGTTTTAAACGAAACAACACATATTAGCGTTGTTCCTGTGCTGTATCTAATCGATCCTTACTAATCTATCATGTTATTTGACGTTTGGACGGACTCCAGTAACTCTGATGAGAGATTCAAATTTCTCGGACGCAGTAGAAGCTGGAAATAGTTTTGAACGAAACAACACGTATTAGCGTTGTTCCTGTGATGTATCTAAACGATCCTTACTTATCTAACATGTTATTTAACGTTTGGATGGACTCCAGTAAGTCTGATGTGAGATACAAAGTTTTTGGACGCAGCAGGAGCTGGAAATAGTTTTAAACGAAACAACACATATTAGCGTTGTTCCTGTGCTGTATCTAATCGATCCTTAGTCATCTATCATGTTATTTGACGTTTGGACGGACTCCAGTAACTCTGATGAGAGATACAAAGTTCTCGGACGCAGTAGAAGCTGGAAATAGTTTTGACCGAAACAACACGCATTAGCGTTGTTCCTGTGATGTATCTAATCGATCCTTACTCATATATCATGTTATTTGACGTTTGGATGTACTCTAGGAACTCTGATGTGAGATACAAAGATATCGGACGCAGCAGAAGCTGGAAATAGTTTTGAACGAAACAACAACTATTAGCGTTGTTCCTGTGATGTATCTAAACGATCCTTACTTATCTAACATGTTATTTGACGTTTGGATGGACTCCAGTAAGTCTGATGTGAGATACAAAGTTTTGGGACGCAGCAGGAGCTGGAAATAGTTTTAAACGAAACAACACGTATTAGCGTTGTTCCTGTGATGTATCTAATCGATCCTTACTCATCTATCATGTTATTTGACGTTTGGATGGGCTCCAGTAACTCTGATGAGAGATACAAAGATTTCGGACGCAGCAGAAGCTGGAAATAGTTTTGAACGAAACAACACCTATTAGCGTTGTTCCTGTGATGTATCTAAACGATCCTTACTTATCTAACATGTTATTTGACGTTTGGATGGACACCAGTATCCCTGATGTGAGATACGAAGTTCTCGGACGCAGCAGAAGCTGGAAATAGTTTTAAACGAAACAACACGTATTAGCGTTGTTCCTGTGATGCATCTAATCGATCCTTACTCATCTATCATGTTATTTGACGTTTGGACGGACTCCAGTAACTCTGATGAGAGATTCAAAGTTCTCGGACGCAGTAGAAGCTGGAAATAGTTTTAAACGAAACAACACGTATTAGCGTTGTTCCTGTGCTGTATCTAATCGATCCTTACTCATATATCATGTTACTTGGCGTTTCGATGGACTCCAGTAGCTCTGATGTGAGATACGACGTTTTCGGACGCAGCAGAAGCTGGAAATAGTTTTAAACGAAACAACACGTATTAGCGTTGTTCCTGTGATGTATCTAATCGATCCTTACTTATCTATCATGTTATTTGACGTTTCGATGCACTCCAGTAACTCTGATGTGAGATACGACGTTTTCGGACGCAGCAGAAGCTGGAAATAGTTTTAAACGAAACAACACGTATTAGCGTTGTTCCTGTGATGTATCTAATCGATCCTTACTTATCTATCATGTTATTTGACGTTTCGATGCACTCCAGTAACTCTGATGTGAGATACGACGTTTTCGGACGCAGCAGAAGCTGGAAATAGTTTTAAACGAAACAACACGTATTAGCGTTGTTCCTGTGATGTATCTAATCGATCCTTACTTATCTATCATGTTATTTGACGTTTGGATGGACTCCAGTAACCCTGACGTGAGATACGATGTTCTCGGACGCAGCAGAAGCTGGAAATAGTTTTAAACGAAACAACACGCATTAGCGTTATTCCTGTGATGTATCTAATCGATCCTTACTCATCTATCATGTTATTTGGCGTTTCGATGGACTCCAGTAACTTAGATGTGAGATACGAAGTTCTCGGACGCAGCAGAAGCTGGAAATAGTTTCAAACGAAACAACACGTATTAGCGTTGTTCCTGTGCTGTATCTAATCGATCCTTACTCATATATCATGTTACTTGGCGTTTCGATGGACTCCAGTAGCTCTGATGTGAGATACGACGTTTTCGGACGCAGCAGAAGCTGGAAATAGTTTTAAACGAAACAAGACGCATTAGCGTTGTTCCTGTGCTGTATCTAATCGATCCTTACTCATATATCATGTTATTTGGTGTTTCGATGGACTCCAGTAGCTCTGATGTGAGATACGACGTTTTCGGACGCAGCAGAAACTGGAAATAGTTTTAAACGAAACAACACGCATTAGCGTTGTTCCTGTGATGTATCTAATCGATCCTTACTTATCTATCATGTTATTTGACGTTTGGATGGACTCCAGTAACCCTGACGTGAGATACGATGTTCTCGGACGCAGCAGAAGCTGGAAATAGTTTTAAAAGAAACAACACGCATTAGCGATGTTCCTGTGATGTATCTAAACGATACTTACTCATCTATCATGTTATTTGACGTTTGGACGGACTCCAGTAACTCTGATGTGAGATACAAAGTTCTCGGACGCAGCAGAAGCTGGAAATAATTTTGAACGTAACAACACGTGTTACCGTTGTTCCTGTGATGTATCTAATCGATCCTTACTTATCTATCATGTTATTTGACGTTTCGATGGACTCCAGTAACTCTGATGTGAGATACGAAGTTCTCGGACGCAGCTGAAGCTGGAAATAGTTTTGAACGAAACAACACGTATTATCGTTGTTCCTGTGATGCATCTAAACGATCCTTACTTATCTAACATGTTATTTGACGTTTGGATGGACTCCAGTAAGTCTGATGTGAGATACAAAGTTTTTGGACGCAGCAGGAGCTGGAAATAGTTTTAAACGAAACAACACGAATTAGCGTTGTTCCTGTGATGTATCTAAACGATCCTTACTTATCTACCATGTTATTTGACGTTTGGATGGACTCCAGTAAGTCTGATGAGAGATACAAAGATTTCGGACGCAGCAGAAGCTGGAAATAGTTTTGAACGAAACAACACGTATTAGCGTTGTTCCTGTGCTGTATCTAATCGATCCTTACTTATCTATCATGTTATTTGACGTTTGGATGGACTCCAGTAACCCTGACGTGAGATACGATGTTCTCGGACGCAGCAGAAGCTGGAAATAGTTTTAAACGAAACAACACGCATTAACGTTATTCCTGTGATGTATCTAATCGATCCTTACTCATCTATCATGTTATTTGGCGTTTCGATGGACTCCAGTAACTTAGATGTGAGATACGAAGTTCTCGGACGCAGCAGAAGCTGGAAATAGTTTTGAACGAAACAACACGTATTAGCGTTGTTCCTGTGATGTATCTAATCGATCCTTACTTATCTATCATGTTATTTGACGTTTCGATGGACTCCAGTAACTCTGATGTGAGATACGAAGTTCTCGGACGCAGCTGAAGCTGGAAATAGTTTTAAATGAAACAACACGTATTAGCGTTGTTCCTGTGATGTACCTAATCGATCCTTACTCATCTATCATGTTATTTGACGTTTGGACGGACTCCAGTAACTATGATGAGAGATACAAAGTTCTCGGACGCAGTAGAAGCTGGAAATAGTTTTGAACGAAACAACACGTATTAGCGTTGTTCCTGTGATGCATCTAAACGATCCTTACTTATCTAACATGTTATTTGACGTTTGGATGGACTCCAGTAAGTCTGATGTGAGATACAAAGTTTTTGGACGCAGCAGGAGCTGGAAATAGTTTTAAACGAAACAACACGAATTAGCGTTGTTCCTGTGATGTATCTAAACGATCCTCACTTATCTACCATGTTATTTGACGTTTGGATGGACTCCAGTAAGTCTGATGAGAGATACAAAGATTTCGGACGCAGCAGAAGCTGGAAATAGTTTTGAACGAAACAACACGTATTAGCGTTGTTCCTGTGCTGTATCTAATCGATCCTTACTTATCTATTATGTTATTTGACGTTTGGATGGACTCCAGTAACCCTGACGTGAGATACGATGTTCTCGGACGCAGCAGAAGCTGGAAATAGTTTTAAACGAAACAACACGCATTAGCGTTATTCCTGTGATGTATCTAATCGATCCTTACTCATCTATCATGTTATTTGGCGTTTCGATGGACTCCAGTAACTTAGATGTGAGATACGAAGTTCTCGGACGCAGCTGAATCTAGAAATAGTTTTAAACGAAACAACACGTATTAGCGTTGTTCCTGTGATGTATCTAATCGATCCTTACTCATCTATCATGTTATTTGACGTTTGGACGGACTCCAGTAACTCTGATGTGAGATACAAAGTTCTCGGACGCAGCAGGAGCTGGAAATAGTTTTAAACGAAACAACACGCATTAGCGTTGTTCCTGTGATGTATCTAATCGATCCTTACTCATTTATCATGTTATTTGGCGTTTCGATGGACTCCAGTAACTCTGATGTGAGATACGAAGTTCTCGGACGCAGCTGAAGCTGGAAATAGTTTTAAATGAAACAACACGTATTAGCGTTGTTCCTGTGTAACGTACCTAATCGATCCTTACTCATCTATCATGTTATTTGACGTTTGGACGGACTCCAGTAACTATGATGAGAGATACAAAGTTCTCGGACGCAGTAGAAGCTGGAAATAGTTTTGAACGAAACAACACGTATTAGCGTTGTTCCTGTGATGCATCTAAACGATCCTTACTTATCTAACATGTTATTTGACGTTTGGATGGACTCCAGTAAGTCTGATGTGAGATACAAAGTTCTCGGACGCAGCTGAAGCTGGAAATAGTTTCAAACGAAACAACAGGTATTAGCGTTGTTCCTGTGCTGTATCTAATCGATCCTTACTTATCTATCATGTTATTTGACGTTTCGATGGACTCCAGTAACTCTGATGTGAGCTACGAAGTTTTCGGACGCAGCAGAAGCTGGAAATAGTTTTAAACGAAACAACACGCATTAGCGATGTTCCTGTGATGTATCTAAACGATCCTTACTCATCTATCATGTTATTTGACGTTTGGACGGACTCCAGTAACTCTGATGTGAGATACAAAGTTCTCGGACGCAGCAGAAGCTGGAAATAGTTTTGAACGAAACAACACGTATTAGCGTTGTTCCTGTGATGTATCTAAACGATCCTTACTTATCTAACATGTTATTTGACGTTTGGATGGACTCCAGTAAGTCTGATGTGAGATACAAAGTTTTTGGACGCAGCAGGAGCTGGAAATAGTTTTAAACGAAACAACACGTATTGGCGTTGTTCCTGTGCTGTATCTAATCGATCCTTACTTATCTATCATGTTATTTGACGTTTCGATGGACTCCAGTAACTCTGATGTGAGATACGACGTTTTCGGACGCAGCAGAATCTGGAAATAGTTTTAAACGAAACAACACGTATTAGCGATGTTCCTGTGATGTACCTAAACGATCCTTACTCATCTATCATGTTATTTGACGTTTGGACGGACTCCAGTAACTCTGATGAGAGATTCAAAGTTCTCGGACGCAGCAGAAGCTGGAAATAGTTTTGAACGAAACAACACGTATTAGCGTTGTTCCTGTGATGTATCTAATCGATCCTTACTTATCTATCATGTTATTTGACGTTTCGATGGACTCCAGTAACTCTGATGTGAGATACGAAGTTCTCGGACGCAGCTGAAGCTGGAAATAGTTTTAAATGAAACAACACGTATTAGCGTTGTTCCTGTGTAACGTACCTAATCGATCCTTACTCATCTATCATGTTATTTGACGTTTGGACGGACTCCAGTAACTATGATGAGAGATACAAAGTTCTCGGACGCAGTAGAAGCTGGAAATAGTTTTGAACGAAACAACACGTATTAGCGTTGTTCCTGTGATGCATCTAAACGATCCTTACTTATCTAACATGTTATTTGACGTTTGGATGGACTCCAGTAAGTCTGATGTGAGATACAAAGTTTTTGGACGCAGCAGGAGCTGGAAATAGTTTTAAACGAAACAACACAAATTAGCGTTGTTCCTGTGCTGTATCTAATCGATCCTTACTTATCTATCATGTTATTTGACGTTTCGATGGACTCCAGTAACTCTGATGTGAGATACGACGTTTTCGGACGCAGCTGAAGCTGGAAATAGTTTCAAACGAAACAACAGGTATTAGCGTTGTTCCTGTGATGTATCTAATCGACCCTTACTCATCTATCATGTTATTTGACGTTTGGATGGGCTCCAGTAACTCTGATGAGAGATACAAAGATTTCGGACGCAGCAGAAGCTGGAAATAGTTTTGAACGAAACAACACGTATTAGCGTTGTTCCTGTGATGTATCTAAACGATCCTTACTTATCTAACATGTTATTTGACGTTTGGATGGACTCCAGTAAGTCTGATGTGAGATACAAAGTTTTGGGACGCAGCAGGAGCTGGAAATAGTTTTAAACGAAACAACACGTATTAGCGTTGTTCCTGTGATGTATCTAATCGATCCTTTCTCATCTATCATGTTATTTGACGTTTGGACGGACTCCAGTAACTCTGATGAGAGATACAAAGTTCTCGGACGCAGTAGAAGCTGGAAATAGTTTTGAACGAAACAACACCTATTAGCGTTGTTCCTGTGATGTATCTAAACGATCCTTACTTATCTAACATGTTATTTGACGTTTGGATGGACTCCAGTAAGTCTGATGTGAGATACAAAGTTTTGGGACGCAGCAGGAACTGGAAATAGTTTTAAACGAAACAACACGTATTAGCGTTGTTCCTGTGATGTATATAATCGATCCTTACTCATCTATCATATTATTTGACGTTTGGATGGACTCCAGTAACTCTGATGAGAGATACAAAGATTTCGGACGCAGCAGAAACTGGAAATAGTTTTGAACGAAACAACACGCATTAGCGTTGTTCCTGTGTAGTATCTAATCGATCCTTACTCATCTATCATGTTATTTGGCTTTTCGATGGACTCCAGTAACTCTGATGTGAGATAAGAAGTTTTCGGACGCATCAGAAGCTGGAAATAGTTTTAAACGAAACAACACGCATTAGCGATGTTCCTGTGATGTATCTAAACGATCCTTACTCATCTATCATGTTATTTGACGTTTGGACGGACTCCAGTAACTCTGATGAGAGATACAAAGTTCTCGGACGCAGTAGAAGCTGGAAATAGTTTTGACCGAAACAACACGCATTAGCGTTGTTCCTGTGATGTATCTAATCGATCCTTACTCATCTATCATGTTATTTGACGTTTGGATGTACTCTAGGAACTCTGATGTGAGATACAAAGATATCGGACGCAGCAGAAGCTGGAAATAGTTTTGAACGAAACAACACCTATTAGCGTTGTTCCTGTGATGTATCTAAACGATCCTTACTTATCTAACATGTTATTTGACGTTTGGATGGACTCCAGTAAGTCTGATGTGAGATACAAAGTTTTGGGACGCAGCAGGAGCTGGAAATAGTTTTAAACGAAACAACACGTATTAGCGTTGTTCCTGTGATGTATCTAATCGATCTTTACTCATCTATCATGTTATTTGACGTTTGGATGGACTCCAGTGACTCTGATGAGAGATATAAAGATTTCGGACGCAGCAGAAGCTGGAAATAGTTTTGAACGAAACAACACCTATTAGCGTTGTTCCTGTGATGTATCTAAACGATCCTTACTTATCTAACATGTTATTTGACGTTTGGATGGACTCCAGTAAGTCTGATGTGAGATACAAAGTTTTTGGACGCAGCAGGAGCTGGAAATAGTTTTAAACGAAACAACACGTATTAGCGTTGTTCCTGTGATGTATCTAAACGATCCTTACTCTTCTATCATGTTATTTGACGTTTGGACAGACTCCAGTAACTCTGATGTGAGATACAAAGTTCTCGGACGCAGCAGGAGCTGGAAATAGTTTTAAACGAAACAACACGCATTAGCGTTGTTCCTGTGATGTATCTAATCGATCCTTACTCATTTATCATGTTATTTGGCGTTTCGATGGACTCCAGTAACTTTGATGTGAGATACGAAGTTCTCGGACGCAGCTGAAGCTGGAAATAGTTTCAAACGAAACAACAGGTATTAGCGTTGTTCCTGTGCTGTATCTAATCGATCCTTACTTATCTATCATGTTATTTGACGTTTCGATGGACTCCAGTAACTCTGATGTGAGCTACGAAGTTTTCGGACGCAGCAGAAGCTGGAAATAGTTTTAAACGAAACAACACGCATTAGCGATGTTCCTGTGATGTATCTAAACGATCCTTACTCATCTATCATGTTATTTGACGTTTGGACGGACTCCAGTAACTCTGATGTGAGATACAAAGTTCTCGGACGCAGCAGAAGCTGGAAATAGTTTTGAACGAAACAACACGTATTAGCGTTGTTCCTGTGATGTATCTAAACGATCCTTACTTATCTAACATGTTATTTGACGTTTGGATGGACTCCAGTAAGTCTGATGTGAGATACAAAGTTTTTGGACGCAGCAGGAGCTGGAAATAGTTTTAAACGAAACAACACGTATTAGCGTTGTTCCTGTGCTGTATCTAATCGATCCTTACTTATCTATCATGTTATTTGACGTTTCGATGGACTCCAGTAACTCTGATGTGAGATACGCCGTTTTCGGACGCAGCAGAATCTGGAAATAGTTTTAAACGAAACAACACGTATTAGCGATGTTCCTGTGATGTACCTAAACGATCCTTACTCATCTATCATGTTATTTGACGTTTGGACGGACTCCAGTAACTCTGATGTGAGATACAAAGTTCTCGTACGCAGCAGAAGCTGGAAATAATTTTGAACGAAACAACACGTATTAGCGTTGTTCCTGTGATGTATCTAAACGATCCTTACTTATCTAACATGTTATTTAACGTTTGGATGGACTCCAGTAAGTCTGATGTGAGATACAAAGTTTTTGGACGCAGCAGAAGCTGGAAATAGTTTTAAACGAAACAACACGTATTAGCGTTGTTCCTGTGATGTATCTAATCGATCCTTACTCATCTATCATGTTATTTGACGATTGGATGGACTCCAGTAACTCTGATGAGAGATACAAAGATTTCGGACGCAGCAGAAGCTGGAAATAGGTTTGAACGAAACAACACCTATTAGCGTTGTTCCTGTGATGTATCTAAACGATCCTTACTTATCTAACATGTTATTTGACGTTTGGATGGACTCCAGTAAGTCTGATGTGAGATACAAAGTTTTGGGACGCAGCAGGAGCTGGAAATAGTTTTAAACGAAACAACACGTATTAGCGTTGTTCCTGTGATGTATCTAATCGATCCTTACTCATCTATCATGTTATTTGACGTTTGGACGGACTCCAGTAACTCTGATGAGAGATTCAAAGTTCTCGGACGCAGTAGAAGCTGGAAATAGTTTTGAACGAAATAACACGTATTAGCGTTGTTCTTGTGATGTATCTAAACGATCCTTACTTATCTAACATGTTATTTGACGTTTGGATGGACTCCAGTAAGTCTGATGTGAGATACAAAGTTTTTGGACGCAGCAGGAGCTGGAAATAGTTTCAAACGAAACAACACGTATTAGCGTTGTTCCTGTGCTGTATCTAATCGATCCTTACTCATATATCATGTTACTTGGCGTTTCGATGGACTCCAGTAGCTCTGATGTGAGATACGACGTTTTCGGACGCAGCAGAAGCTGGAAATAGTTTTAAACGAAACAACACGCATTAGCGTTGTTCCTGTGCTGTATCTAATCGATCCTTACTCATATATCATGTTATTTGGTGTTTCGATGGACTCCAGTAGCTCTGATGTGAGATACGACGTTTTCGGACGCAGCAGAAACTGGAAATAGTTTTAAACGAAACAACACGCATTAGCGTTGTTCCTGTGATGTATCTAATCGATCCTTACTTATCTATCATGTTATTTGACGTTTGGATGGACTCCAGTAACCCTGACGTGAGATACGATGTTCTCGGACGCAGCAGAAGCTGGAAATAGTTTTAAAAGAAACAACACGCATTAGCGATGTTCCTGTGATGTATCTAAACGATACTTACTCATCTATCATGTTACTTGACGTTTGGACGGACTCCAGTAACTCTGATGTGAGATACAAAGTTCTCGGACGCAGCAGAAGCTGGAAATAATTTTGAACGTAACAACACGTGTTACCGTTGTTCCTGTGATGTATCTAAACGATCCTTACTTATCTAACATGTTATTTAACGTTTGGATGGGCTCCAGTAAGTCTGATGTGAGATACAAAGTTTTTGGACGCAGCAGGAGCTGGAAATAGTTTTAAACGAAACAACACATATTAGCGTTGTTCCTGTGCTGTATCTAATCGATCCTTACTTATCTATCATGTTATTTGACGTTTCGATGGACTCCAGTAACTCTGATTTGAGATACGACGTTTTCGGACGCAGCAGAAGCTGGAAATAGTTTTAAACGAAACAACACGTATTAGCGTTGTTCCTGTGATGTATCTAAACGATCCTTACTTATCTAACATGTTATTTGACGTTTGGATGGACTCCAGTAAGTCTGATGTGTGATACAAAGTTTTGGGACGCAGCAGGAGCTGGAAATAGTTTTAAACGAAACAACACGTATTAGCGTTGTTCCTGTGACGTATCTAATCGATCCTTTCTCATCTATCATGTTATTTGACGTTTGGACGGACTCCAGTAACTCTGATGAGAGATACAAAGATTTCGGACGCAGCAGAAACTGGAAATAGTTTTGAACGAAACAACACGCATTAGCGTTGTTCCTGTGTAGTATCTAATCGATCCTTACTCATCTATCATGTTATTTGGCTTTTCGATGGACTCCAGTAACTCTGATGTGAGATACGAAGTTTTCGGACGCATCAGAAGCTGGAAATAGTTTTAAACGAAACAACACGCATTAGCGATGTTCCTGTGATGTATCTAAACGATCCTTACTCATCTATCATGTTATTTGACGTTTGGACGGACTCCAGTAACTCTGATGAGAGATACAAAGTTCTCGGACGCAGTAGAAGCTGGAAATAGTTTTACCGAAACAACACGCATTAGCGTTGTTCCTGTGATGTATCTAATCGATCATTACTCATCTATCATGTTATTTGACGTTTGGATGTACTCTAGGAACTCTGATGTGAGATACAAAGATATCGGACGCAGCAGAAGCTGGAAATAGTTTTGAACGAAACAACACCTATTAGCGTTGTTCCTGTGCTGTATCTAAACGATCCTTACTTATCTAACATGTTATTTGACGTTTGGATGGACTCCAGTAAGTCTGATGTGAGATACAAAGTTTTGGGACGCAGCAGGAGCTGGAAATAGTTTTAAACGAAACAACACGTATTAGCGTTGTTCCTGTGATGTATCTAATCGATCCTTACTCATCTATCATGTTATTTGACGTTTGGATGGACTCCAGTGACTCTGATGAGAGATATAAAGATTTCGGACGCAGCAGAAGCTGGAAATAGTTTTGAACGAAACAACACCTATTAGCGTTGTTCCTGTGATGTATCTAAACGATCCTTACTTATCTAACATGTTATTTGACGTTTGGATGGACTCCAGTAAGTCTGATGTGAGATACAAAGTTTTTGGACGCAGCAGGAGCTGGAAATAGTTTTAAACGAAACAACACGTATTAGCGTTGTTCCTGTGCTGTATCTAATCGATCCTAACTCATATATCATGTTATTTGGCGTTTCGATGGACTCCAGTAGCTCTGATGTGAGATACGACGTTTTCGGACGCAGCAGAAGCTGGAAATAGTTTTAAACGAAACAACACGCATTAGCGTTGTTCCTGTGATGTATCTAATCGATCCTTACTCATCTATCATGCTATTTGGCGTTTCGATGGACTCCAGTAACTTTGATGTGAGATACGAAGTTCTCGGACGCAGCTGAAGCTGGAAATAGTTTTAAACGAAACAACACGTATTAGCGTTGTTCCTGTGCTGTATCTAATCGATCCTTACTTATCTATCACGTTATTTGACGTTTGGATGGACTCCAGTAACTCTAATGTGAGATACGAAATTTTCGGACGCAGCAGAAGCTGGAAATAGTTTTAAACGAAACAACACCTATTAGCGATGTTCCTGTGATGTATCTAATCGATCCTTACTCATCTATCATGTTATTTTACGTTTGGATGGACTCCAGTATCTCTGATGAGAGATACAAAGATTTCGGACGCAGCAGAAGCTGGAAATAGTTTTGAACGAAACAACACCTATTAGCGATGTTCCTGTGATGTATCTAATCGATCCTTACTCATCTATCATGTTATTTTACGTTTGGATGGACTTCAGTAGCTCTGATGTGAGATACAATGTTTTTGGACGCAGCAGAAGCTGGAAATAGTTTTGAACGAAACAACACGTATTAGCGTTGTTCCTGTGAAGTATCTAATCGATCCTTACTCATCTATAATGTTATTTGGCGTTTCGATAGACTCCAGTAACTTTGATGTGAGATACGAAGTTCTCGGACGCAGCTGAAGCTGGAAATAATTTTAAATGAAACAACACGTATTAGCGTTGTTCCTGTGATGTATCTAATCGATCCTTACTCATCTATCATGTTATTTGGCGTTTCGATGGACTCCAGTAGCTCTGATGTGAGATACGACGTTTTCGGACGCAGCAGAAGCTGGAAATAGTTTTAAACGAAACAACACGCATTAGCGTTGTTCCTGTGATGTATCTAATCGATCCTTACTTATCTAACATGTTATTTGACGTTTGGATGGACTCCAGTAAGTCTGATGTGAGATACAAAGTTTTTGGACGCAGCAGGAGCTGGAAATAGTTTTAAACGAAACAACACGAATTAGCGTTGTTCCTGTGATGTATCTAAACGATCCTTACTTATCTATCATGTTATTTGGCTTTTCGATGGACTCCAGTAACTCTGATGTGAGATACGAAGTTTTCGGACGCATCAGAAGCTGGAAATAGTTTTAAACGAAACAACACGCATTAGCGATGTTCCTGTGATGTATCTAAACGATCCTTACTCATCTATCATGTTATTTGACGTTTGGACGGACTCCAGTAACTCTGATGAGAGATACAAAGTTCTCGGACGCAGTAGAAGCTGGAAATAGTTTTGACCGAAACAACACGCATTAGCGTTGTTCCTGTGATGTATCTAATCGATCCTTACTCATCTATCATGTTATTTGACGTTTGGATGTACTCTAGGAACTCTGATGTGAGATACAAAGATATCGGACGCAGCAGAAGCTGGAAATAGTTTTGAACGAAACAACACCTATTAGCGTTGTTCCTGTGATGTATCTAAACGATCCTTACTTATCTAACATGTTATTTGACGTTTGGATGGACTCCAGTAAGTCTGATGTGAGATACAAAGTTTTGGGACGCAGCAGGAGCTGGAAATAGTTTTAAACGAAACAACACGTATTAGCGTTGTTCCTGTGATGTATCTAATCGATCCTTACTCATCTATCATGTTATTTGACGTTTGGACGGACTCCAGTAACTCTGATGAGAGATTCAAATTTCTCGGACGCAGTAGAAGCTGGAAATAGTTTTGAACGAAACAACACGTATTAGCGTTGTTCCTGTGATGTATCTAAACGATCCTTACTTATCTATCATGTTATTTAACGTTTGGATGGACTCCAGTAAGTCTGATGTGAGATACAAAGTTTTTGGACGCAGCAGGAGCTGGAAATAGTTTTAAACGAAACAACACATATTAGCGTTGTTCCTGTGCTGTATCTAATCGATCCTTACTTATCTATCATGTTATTTGACGTTTGGACGGACTCCAGTAACTCTGATGAGAGATTCAAATTTCTCGGACGCAGTAGAAGCTGGAAATAGTTTTGAACGAAACAACACGTATTAGCGTTGTTCCTGTGATGTATCTAAACGATCCTTACTTATCTAACATGTTATTTAACGTTTGGATGGACTCCAGTAAGTCTGATGTGAGATACAAAGTTTTTGGACGCAGCAGGAGCTGGAAATAGTTTTAAACGAAACAACACATATTAGCGTTGTTCCTGTGCTGTATCTAATCGATCCTTAGTCATCTATCATGTTATTTGACGTTTGGATGGGCTCCAGTAACTCTGATGAGAGATACAAAGATTTCGGACGCAGCAGAAGCTGGAAATAGTTTTGAACGAAACAACACCTATTAGCGTTGTTCCTGTGATGTATCTAAACGATCCTTACTTATCTAACATGTTATTTGACGTTTGGATGGACACCAGTATCCCTGATGTGAGATACGAAGTTCTCGGACGCAGCAGAAGCTGGAAATAGTTTTAAACGAAACAACACGTATTAGCGTTGTTCCTGTGCTGTATCTAATCGATCCTTACTCATATATCATGTTACTTGGCGTTTCGATGGACTCCAGTAGCTCTGATGTGAGATACGACGTTTTCGGACGCAGCAGAAGCTGGAAATAGTTTTAAACGAAACAACACGTATTAGCGTTGTTCCTGTGATGTATCTAATCGATCCTTACTTATCTATCATGTTATTTGACGTTTCGATGCACTCCAGTAACTCTGAGGTGAGATACGACGTTTTCGGACGCAGCAGAAGCTGGAAATAGTTTTAAACGAAACAACACGTATTAGCGTTGTTCCTGTGATGTATCTAATCGATCCTTACTTATCTATCATGTTATTTAACGTTTCGATGGACTCCAGTAACTCTGATGTGAGATACGAAGTTCTCGGACGCAGCTGAAGCTGGAAATAGTTTTAAATGAAACAACACGTATTAGCGTTGTTCCTGTGATGTACCTAATCGATCCTTACTCATCTATCATGTTATTTGACGTTTGGACGGACTCCAGTAACTATGATGAGAGATACAAAGTTCTCGGACGCAGTAGAAGCTGGAAATAGTTTTGAACGAAACAACACGTATTAGCGTTGTTCCTGTGATGCATCTAAACGATCCTTACTTATCTAACATGTTATTTGACGTTTGGATGGACTCCAGTAAGTCTGATGTGAGATACAAAGTTTTTGGACGCAGCAGGAGCTGGAAATAGTTTTAAACGAAACAACACGAATTAGCGTTGTTCCTGTGATGTATCTAAACGATCCTTACTTATCTACCATGTTATTTGACGTTTGGATGGACTCCAGTAAGTCTGATGAGAGATACGAAGATTTCGGACGCAGCAGAAGCTGGAAATAGTTTTGAACGAAACAACACGTATTAGCGTTGTTCCTGTGCTGTATCTAATCGATCCTTACTTATCTATCATGTTATTTGACGTTTGGATGGACTCCAGTAACCCTGACGTGAGATACGATGTTCTCGGACGCAGCAGAAGCTGGAAATAGTTTTAAACGAAACAACACGCATTAGCGTTATTCCTGTGATGTATCTAATCGATCCTTACTCATCTATCATGTTATTTGGCGTTTCGATGGACTCCAGTAACTTAGATGTGAGATACGAAGTTCTCGGACGCAGCTGAAGCTAGAAATAGTTTTAAACGAAACAACACGTATTAGCGTTGTTCCTGTGATGTATCTAATCGATCCTTACTCATCTATCATGTTATTTGACGTTTCGACGGACTCCAGTAACTCTGATGTGAGATACAATGTTATCGGACGCAGCAGAAGCTGGAAATAGTTTTGAACGAAACAACACGTATTAGCGTTGTTCCTGTGCTGTATCTAATCGATCCTTACTTATCTATCATGTTATTTGACGTTTGGATGAACTCCAGTAACTCTAATGTGAGATACGAAATTTTCGGACGCAGCAGAAGCTGGAAATAGTTTTGAAAGAAACAACACGTATTAGCGTCGTTCCTGTGATGTATCTAAACGATCCTTACTTATCTAACATGTTATTTGACGTTTGAATGGACTCCAGTAAGTCTGATGTGAGATACAAAGTTTTTGGACGCAGCAGGAGCTGGAAATAGTTTTAAACGAAACAACACGTATTAGCGTTGTTCCTGTGATGTATCTAAACGATCCTTACTCATCTATCATGTTAATTGACGTTTGGACGGACTCCAGTAACTCTGATGTGAGATACAAAGTTCTCGGACGCAGCAGAAGCTGGAAATAATTTTGAACGAAACAACACCTATTAGCGTTGTTCCTGTGATGTATCTAAAGGATCCTTACTTATCTAACATGTTATTTGACGTTTGGATGGACTCCAGTAAGTCTGATGTGAGATAAAAAGTTTTGCGACGCAGCAGGAGCTGGAAATAGTTTTAAACGAAACAACACGTATTAGCGTTGTTCCTGTGCTGTATCTAATCGATCCTTACTTATCTATCATGTTATTTGACGTTTCGATGGACTCCAGTAACTCTGATGTGAGATACGAAGTTTTCGGACGCAGCAGAAGCTGGAAATAGTTTTAAACGATACAACACGTATTAGCGTTGTTCCTGTGATGTATCTAATCGATCCTTACTCATCTATCATGTTAATTGACGTTTGGACGGACTCCAGTAACTCTGATGAGAGATTCAAAGTTCTCGGACGCAGTAGAAGCTGGAAATAGTTTTGAACGAAACAACACGTATTAGCGTTGTTCCTGTGATGTATCTAAACGATCCTTACTTATCTAACATGTTATTTGACGTTTGGATGGACTCCAGTAAGTCTGATGTGAGATACAAAGTTTTTGGACGCAGCAGGAGCTGGAAATAGTTTTAAACGAAACAACACGTATTAGCGTTGTTCCTGTGATGTATCTAAACGATCCTTACTCTTCTATCATGTTATTTGAAGTTTGGACAGACTCCAGTAACTCTGATGTGAGATACAAAGTTCTCGGACGCAGCAGGAGCTGGAAATAGTTTTAAACGAAACAACACGCATTAGCGTTGTTCCTGTGATGTATCTAAACGATCCTTACTTATCTAACATGTTATTTGACGTTTGGATGGACTCCAGTAAGTCTGATGTGAGATACAAAGTTTTGGGACGCAGCAAGAGCTGGAAATAGTTTTAAACGAAACAACACGTATTAGCGTTGTTCCTGTGATGTATCTAATCGATCCTTACTCATCTATCATGTTATTTGACGTTTGGATGGGCTCCAGTAACTCTGATGAGAGATACAAAGATTTCGGACGCAGCAGAAGCTGGAAATAGTTTTGAACGAAACAACACCTATTAGCGTTGTTCCTGTGATGTATCTAAACGATCCTTACTTATCTAACATGTTATTTGACGTTTGGATGGACACCAGTATCCCTGATGTGAGATACGAAGTTCTCGGACGCAGCAGAAGCTGGAAATAGTTTTAAACGAAACAACACGTATTAGCGTTGTTCCTGTGATGTATCTAATCGATCCTTACTCATCTATCATGTTATTTGACGTTTGGACGGACTCCAGTAACTCTGATGAAAGATTCAAAGTTCTCGGACGCAGTAGAAGCTGGAAATAGTTTTAAACGAAACAACACGTATTAGCGTTGTTCCTGTGCTGTATCTAATCGATTCTTACTCATATATCATGTTACTTGGCGTTTCGATGGACTCCAGTAGCTCTGATGTGAGATACGACGTTTTCGGACGCAGCAGAAGCTGGAAATAGTTTTAAACGAAACAACACGTATTAGCGTTGTTCCTGTGATGTATCTAATCGATCCTTACTTATCTATCATGTTATTTGACGTTTCGATGCACTCCAGTAACTCTGATGTGAGATACGAAGTTCTCGGACGCAGCTGAAGCTAGAAATAGTTTTAAACGAAACAACACGTATTAGCGTTGTTCCTGTGATGTATCTAATCGATCCTTACTCATCTATCATGTTATTTGACGTCTCGACGGACTCCAGTAACTCTGATGTGAGATACAATGTTATCGGACGCAGCAGAAGCTGGAAATAGTTTTGAACGAAACAACACGTATTAGCGTTGTTCCTGTGCTGTATCTAATCGATCCTTACTTATCTATCATGTTATTTGACGTTTGGATGAACTCCAGTAACTCTAATGTGAGATACGAAATTTTCGGACGCAGCAGAAGCTGGAAATAGTTTTGAAAGAAACAACACGTATTAGCGTCGTTCCTGTGATGTATCTAAACGATCCTTACTTATCTAACATGTTATTTGACGTTTGAATGGACTCCAGTAAGTCTGATGTGAGATACAAAGTTTTTGGACGCAGCAGGAGCTGGAAATAGTTTTAAACGAAACAACACGTATTAGCGTTGTTCCTGTGATGTATCTAAACGATCCTTACTCATCTATCATGTTAATTGACGTTTGGACGGACTCCAGTAACTCTGATGTGAGATACAAAGTTCTCGGACGCAGCAGAAGCTGGAAATAATTTTGAACGAAACAACACCTATTAGCGTTGTTCCTGTGATGTATCTAAAGGATCCTTACTTATCTAACATGTTATTTGACGTTTGGATGGACTCCAGTAAGTCTGATGTGAGATAAAAAGTTTTGCGACGCAGCAGGAGCTGGAAATAGTTTTAAACGAAACAACACGTATTAGCGTTGTTCCTGTGCTGTATCTAATCGATCCTTACTTATCTATCATGTTATTTGACGTTTCGATGGACTCCAGTAACTCTGATGTGAGATACGAAGTTTTCGGACGCAGCAGAAGCTGGAAATAGTTTTAAACGATACAACACGTATTAGCGTTGTTCCTGTGATGTATCTAATCGATCCTTACTCATCTATCATGTTAATTGACGTTTGGACGGACTCCAGTAACTCTGATGAGAGATTCAAAGTTCTCGGACGCAGTAGAAGCTGGAAATAGTTTTGAACGAAACAACACGTATTAGCGTTGTTCCTGTGATGTATCTAAACGATCCTTACTTATCTAACATGTTATTTGACGTTTGGATGGACTCCAGTAAGTCTGATGTGAGATACAAAGTTTTTGGACGCAGCAGGAGCTGGAAATAGTTTTAAACGAAACAACACGTATTAGCGTTG
This sequence comes from Prosopocoilus inquinatus, assembly GCA_036172665.1. Classification (NCBI taxonomy): domain Eukaryota; kingdom Metazoa; phylum Arthropoda; class Insecta; order Coleoptera; family Lucanidae; genus Prosopocoilus; species Prosopocoilus inquinatus. The sequence continues at coordinate 43,659,467 of CM069871.1, read as the reverse complement.
TTCCTGTGATGTATCTAAACGATCCTTACTCTTCTATCATGTTATTTGAAGTTTGGACAGACTCCAGTAACTCTGATGTGAGATACAATGTTCTCGGACGCAGCAGGAGCTGGAAATAGTTTTAAACGAAACAACACGCATTAGCGTTGTTCCTGTGATGTATCTAAACGATCCTTACTTATCTAACATGTTATTTGACGTTTGGATGGACTCCAGTAAGTCTGATGTGAGATACAAAGTTTTGGGACGCAGCAGGAGCTGGAAATAGTTTTAAACGAAACAACACGTATTAGCGTTGTTCCTGTGATGTATCTAATCGATCCTTACTCATCTATCATGTTATTTGACGTTTGGATGGGCTCCAGTAACTCTGATGAGAGATACAAAGATTTCGGACGCAGCAGAAGCTGGAAATAGTTTTGAACGAAACAACACCTATTAGCGTTGTTCCTGTGATGTATCTAAACGATCCTTACTTACCTAACATGTTATTTGACGTTTGGATGGACACCAGTATCCCTGATGTGAGATACGAAGTTCTCGGACGCAGCAGAAGCTGGAAATAGTTTTAAACGAAACAACACGTATTAGCGTTGTTCCTGTGATGTATCTAATCGATCCTTACTCATCTATCATGTTATTTGACGTTTGGACGGACTCCAGTAACTCTGATGAAAGATTCAAAGTTCTCGGACGCAGTAGAAGCTGGAAATAGTTTTAAACGAAACAACACGTATTAGCGTTGTTCCTGTGCTGTATCTAATCGATTCTTACTCATATATCATGTTACTTGGCGTTTCGATGGACTCCAGTAGCTCTGATGTGAGATACGACGTTTTCGGACGCAGCAGAAGCTGGAAATAGTTTTAAACGAAACAACACGTATTAGCGTTGTTCCTGTGATGTATCTAATCGATCCTTACTTATCTATCATGTTATTTGACGTTTCGATGCACTCCAGTAACTCTGATGTGAGATACGACGTTTTCGGACGCAGCAGAAGCTGGAAATAGTTTTAAACGAAACAACACGTATTAGCGTTGTTCCTGTGATGTATCTAATCGATCCTTACTTATCTATCATGTTATTTGACGTTTCGATGCACTCCAGTAACTCTGATGTGAGATACGACGTTTTCGGACGCAGCAGAAGCTGGAAATAGTTTTAAACGAAACAACACGTATTAGCGTTGTTCCTGTGATGTATCTAATCGATCCTTACTCATCTATCATGTTATTTGACGTTTGGATGGGCTCCAGTAACTCTGATGAGAGATACAAAGATTTCGGACGCAGCAGAAGCTGGAAATAGTTTTGAACGAAACAACACGTATTAGCGTTGTCCCTGTGCTGTATCTAATCGATCCTTACTTATCTATCATGTTATTTGACGTTTGGATGGACTCCAGTAACCCTGACGTGAGATACGATGTTCTCGGACGCAGCAGAAGCTGGAAATAGTTTTAAACGAAACAACACGCATTAGCGTTATTCCTGTGATGTATCTAATCGATCCTTACTCATCTATCATGTTATTTGGCGTTTCGATGGACTCCAGTAACTTAGATGTGAGATACGAAGTTCTCGGACGCAGCAGAAGCTGGAAATAGTTTTGAACGAAACAACACGTATTAGCGTTGTTCCTGTGATGTATCTAATCGATCCTTACTTATCTATCATGTTATTTGACGTTTCGATGGACTCCAGTAACTCTGATGTGAGATACGAAGTTCTCGGACGCAGCTGAAGCTGGAAATAGTTTTAAATGAAACAACACGTATTAGCGTTGTTCCTGTGATGTACCTAATCGATCCTTACTCATCTATCATGTTATTTGACGTTTGGACGGACTCCAGTAACTATGATGAGAGATACAAAGTTCTCGGACGCAGTAGAAGCTGGAAATAGTTTTGAACGAAACAACACGTATTAGCGTTGTTCCTGTGATGCATCTAAACGATCCTTACTTATCTAACATGTTATTTGACGTTTGGATGGACTCCAGTAAGTCTGATGTGAGATACAAAGTTTTTGAACGCAGCAGGAGCTGGAAATAGTTTTAAACGAAACAACACGAATTAGCGTTGTTCCTGTGATGTATCTAAACGATCCTTACTTATCTACCATGTTATTTGACGTTTGGATGGACTCCAGTAAGTCTGATGAGAGATACAAAGATTTCGGACGCAGCAGAAGCTGGAAATAGTTTTGAACGAAACAACACGTATTAGCGTTGTTCCTGTGCTGTATCTAATCGATCCTTACTTATCTATCATGTTATTTGACGTTTGGATGGACTCCAGTAACCCTGACGTGAGATACGATGTTCTCGGACGCAGCAGAAGCTGGAAATAGTTTTAAACGAAACAACACGCATTAGCGTTATTCCTGTGATGTATCTAATCGATCCTTACTCATCTATCATGTTATTTGGCGTTTCGATGGACTCCAGTAACTTAGATGTGAGATACGAAGTTCTCGGACGCAGCTGAAGCTAGAAATAGTTTTAAACGAAACAACACGTATTAGCGTTGTTCCTGTGATGTATCTAATCGATCCTTACTCATCTATCATGTTATTTGACGTTTCGACGGACTCCAGTAACTCTGATGTGAGATACAAAGTTATCGGACGCAGCAGAAGCTGGAAATAGTTTTGAACGAAACAACACGTATTAGCGTTGTTCCTGTGATGTATCTAATCGATCCTTACTCATCTATCATGTTATTTGACGTTTGGATGGGCTCCAGTAACTCTGATGAGAGATACAAAGATTTCGGACGCAGCAGAAGCTGGAAATAGTTTTGAACGAAACAACACGTATTAGCGTTGTCCCTGTGCTGTATCTAATCGATCCTTACTTATCTAACATGTTATTTGACGTTTGGATGGACTCCAGTAAGTCTGATGTGAGATACAAAGTTTTTGGACGCAGCAGGAGCTGGAAATAGTTTTAAACGAAACAACACGTATTAGCGTTGTTCCTGTGATGTATCTAAACGATCCTTACTCTTCTATCATGTTATTTGACGTTTGGACAGACTCCAGTAACTCTGATGTGAGATACAAAGTTCTCGGACGCAGCAGGAGCTGGAAATAGTTTTAAACGAAACAACACGCATTAGCGTTGTTCCTGTGATGTATCTAATCGATCCTTACTCATTTATCATGTTATTTGGCGTTTCGATGGACTCCAGTAACTTTGATGTGAGATACGAAGTTCTCGGACGCAGCTGAAGCTGGAAATAGTTTCAAACGAAACAACAGGTATTAGCGTTGTTCCTGTGCTGTATCTAATCGATCCTTACTTATCTATCATGTTATTTGACGTTTCGATGGACTCCAGTAACTCTGATGTGAGCTACGAAGTTTTCGGACGCAGCAGAAGCTGGAAATAGTTTTAAACGAAACAACACGCATTAGCGATGTTCCTGTGATGTATCTAAACGATCCTTACTCATCTATCATGTTATTTGACGTTTGGACGGACTCCAGTAACTCTGATGTGAGATACAAAGTTCTCGGACGCAGCAGAAGCTGGAAATAGTTTTGAACGAAACAACACGTATTAGCGTTGTTCCTGTGATGTATCTAAACGATCCTTACTTATCTAACATGTTATTTGACGTTTGGATGGACTCCAGTAAGTCTGATGTGAGATACAAAGTTTTTGGACGCAGCAGGAGCTGGAAATAGTTTTAAACGAAACAACACGTATTAGCGTTGTTCCTGTGCTGTATCTAATCGATCCTTACTTATCTATCATGTTATTTGACGTTTCGATGGACTCCAGTAACTCTGATGTGAGATACGACGTTTTCGGACGCAGCAGAATCTGGAAATAGTTTTAAACGAAACAACACGTATTAGCGATGTTCCTGTGATGTACCTAAACGATCCTTACTCATCTATCATGTTATTTGACGTTTTGACGGACTCCAGTAACTCTGATGTGAGATACAAAGTTCTCGTACGCAGCAGAAGCTGGAAATAATTTTGAACGAAACAACACGTATTAGCGTTGTTCCTGTGATGTATCTAAACGATCCTTACTTATCTAACATGTTATTTAACGTTTGGATGGACTCCAGTAAGTCTGATGTGAGATACAAAGTTTTTGGACGCAGCAGAAGCTGGAAATAGTTTTAAACGAAACAACACGTATTAGCGTTGTTCCTGTGATGTATCTAATCGATCCTTACTCATCTATCATGTTATTTGACGATTGGATGGACTCCAGTAACTCTGATGAGAGATACAAAGATATCGGACGCAGCAGAAGCTGGAAATAGGTTTGAACGAAACAACACCTATTAGCGTTGTTCCTGTGATGTATCTAAACGATCCTTACTTATCTAACATGTTATTTGACGTTTGGATGGACTCCAGTAAGTCTGATGTGAGATACAAAGTTTTGGGACGCAGCAGGAGCTGGAAATAGTTTTAAACGAAACAACACGTATTAGCGTTGTTCCTGTGATGTATCTAATCGATCCTTACTCATCTATCATGTTATTTGACGTTTGGACGGACTCCAGTAACTCTGATGAGAGATTCAAAGTTCTCGGACGCAGTAGAAGCTGGAAATAGTTTTGAACGAAATAACACGTATTAGCGTTGTTCTTGTGATGTATCTAAACGATCCTTACTTATCTAACATGTTATTTGACGTTTGGATGGACTCCAGTAAGTCTGATGTGAGATACAAAGTTTTTGGACGCAGCAGGAGCTGGAAATAGTTTCAAACGAAACAACACGTATTAGCGTTGTTCCTGTGCTGTATCTAATCGATCCTTACTCATATATCATGTTACTTGGCGTTTCGATGGACTCCAGTAGCTCTGATGTGAGATACGACGTTTTCGGACGCAGCAGAAGCTGGAAATAGTTTTAAACGAAACAACACGCATTAGCGTTGTTCCTGTGCTGTATCTAATCGATCCTTACTCATATATCATGTTATTTGGTGTTTCGATGGACTCCAGTAGCTCTGATGTGAGATACGACGTTTTCGGACGCAGCAGAAACTGGAAATAGTTTTAAACGAAACAACACGCATTAGCGTTGTTCCTGTGATGTATCTAATCGATCCTTACTTATCTATCATGTTATTTGACGTTTGGATGGACTCCAGTAACCCTGACGTGAGATACGATGTTCTCGGACGCAGCAGAAGCTGGAAATAGTTTTAAAAGAAACAACACGCATTAGCGATGTTCCTGTGATGTATCTAAACGATACTTACTCATCTATCATGTTATTTGACGTTTGGACGGACTCCAGTAACTCTGATGTGAGATACAAAGTTCTCGGACGCAGCAGAAGCTGGAAATAATTTTGAACGTAACAACACGTGTTACCGTTGTTCCTGTGATGTATCTAAACGATCCTTACTTATCTAACATGTTATTTAACGTTTGGATGGACTCCAGTAAGTCTGATGTGAGATACAAAGTTTTTGGACGCAGCAGGAGCTGGAAATAGTTTTAAACGAAACAACACATATTAGCGTTGTTCCTGTGCTGTATCTAATCGATCCTTACTTATCTATCATGTTATTTGACGTTTCGATGGACTCCAGTAACTCTGATGTGAGATACGACGTTTTCGGACGCAGCAGAAGCTGGAAATAGTTTTAAACGAAACAACACGTATTAGCGTTGTTCCTGTGATGTATCTAAACGATCCTTACTTATCTAACATGTTATTTGACGTTTGGATGGACTCCAGTAAGTCTGATGTGAGATACAAAGTTTTGGGACGCAGCAGGAGCTGGAAATAGTTTTAAACGAAACAACACGTATTAGCGTTGTTCCTGTGATGTATCTAATCGATCCTTTCTCATCTATCATGTTATTTGACGTTTGGACGGACTCCAGTAACTCTGATGAGAGATACAAAGTTCTCGGACGCAGTAGAAGCTGGAAATAGTTTTGAACGAAACAACACCTATTAGCGTTGTTCCTGTGATGTATCTAAACGATCCTTACTTATCTAACATGTTATTTGACGTTTGGATGGACTCCAGTAAGTCTGATGTGAGATACAAAGTTTTGGGACGCAGCAGGAGCTGGAAATAGTTTTAAACGAAACAACACGTATTAGCGTTGTTCCTGTGATGTATCTAATCGATCCTTACTCATCTATCATATTATTTGACGTTTGGATGGACTCCAGTAACTCTGATGAGAGATACAAAGATTTCGGACGCAGCAGAAACTGGAAATAGTTTTGAACGAAACAACACGCATTAGCGTTGTTCCTGTGTAGTATCTAATCGATCCTTACTCATCTATCATGTTATTTGGCTTTTCGATGGACTCCAGTAACTCTGATGTGAGATACGAAGTTTTCGGACGCATCAGAAGCTGGAAATAGTTTTAAACGAAACAACACGCATTAGCGATGTTCCTGTGATGTATCTAAACGATCCTTACTCATCTATCATGTTATTTGACGTTTGGACGGACTCCAGTAACTCTGATGAGAGATACAAAGTTCTCGGACGCAGTAGAAGCTGGAAATAGTTTTGACCGAAACAACACGCATTAGCGTTGTTCCTGTGATGTATCTAATCGATCCTTACTCATCTATCATGTTATTTGACGCTTGGATGTACTCTAGGAACTCTGATGTGAGATAAAAAGATATCGGACGCAGCAGAAGCTGGAAATAGTTTTGAACGAAACAACACCTATTAGCGTTGTTCCTGTGATGTATCTAAACGATCCTTACTTATCTAACATGTTATTTGACGTTTGGATGGACTCCAGTAAGTCTGATGTGAGATACAAAGTTTTGGGACGCAGCAGGAGCTGGAAATAGTTTTAAACGAAACAACACGTATTAGCGTTGTTCCTGTGATGTATCTAATCGATCCTTACTCATCTATCATGTTATTTGACGTTTGGATGGACTCCAGTGACTCTGATGAGAGATATAAAGATTTCGGACGCAGCAGAAGCTGGAAATAGTTTTGAACGAAACAACACCTATTAGCGTTGTTCCTGTGATGTATCTAAACGATCCTTACTTATCTAACATGTTATTTGACGTTTGGATGGACTCCAGTAAGTCTGATGTGAGATACAAAGTTTTTGGACGCAGCAGGAGCTGGAAATAGTTTTAAACGAAACAACACGTATTAGCGTTGTTCCTGTGATGTATCTAAACGATCCTTACTCTTCTATCATGTTATTTGACGTTTGGACAGACTCCAGTAACTCTGATGTGAGATACAAAGTTCTCGGACGCAGCAGGAGCTGGAAATAGTTTTAAACGAAACAACACGCATTAGCGTTGTTCCTGTGATGTATCTAATCGATCCTTACTCATTTATCATGTTATTTGGCGTTTCGATGGACTCCAGTAACTTTGATGTGAGATACGAAGTTCTCGGACGCAGCTGAAGCTGGAAATAGTTTCAAACGAAACAACAGGTATTAGCGTTGTTCCTGTGCTGTATCTAATCGATCCTTACTTATCTATCATGTTATTTGACGTTTCGATGGACTCCAGTAACTCTGATGTGAGCTACGAAGTTTTCGGACGCAGCAGAAGCTGGAAATAGTTTTAAACGAAACAACACGCATTAGCGATGTTCCTGTGATGTATCTAAACGATCCTTACTCATCTATCATGTTATTTGACGTTTGGACGGACTCCAGTAACTCTGATGTGAGATACAAAGTTCTCGGACGCAGCAGAAGCTGGAAATAATTTTGAACGTAACAACACGTGTTACCGTTGTTCCTGTGATGTATCTAAACGATCCTTACATATCTAACATGTTATTTAACGTTTGGATGGACTCCAGTAAGTCTGATGTGAGATATAAAGTTTTTGGACGCAGCAGGAGCTGGAAATAGTTTTAAACGAAACAACACGCATTAGCGATGTTCCTGTGATGTATCTAAACGATCCTTACTCATCTATCATGTTATTTGACGTTTGGACGGACTCCAGTAACTCTGATGTGAGATACAAAGTTCTCGGACGCAGCAGAAGCTGGAAATAATTTTGAACGTAACAACACGTGTTACCGTTGTTCCTGTGATGTATCTAAACGATCCTTACTTATCTAACATGTTATTTAACGTTTGGATGGACTCCAGTAAGTCTGATGTGAGATATAAAGTTTTTGGACGCAGCAGGAGCTGGAAATAGTTTTAAACGAAACAACACATATTAGCGTTGTTCCTGTGCTGTATCTAATCGATCCTTACTTATCTATCATGTTATTTGACGTTTCGATGGACTCCAGTAACTCTGATGTGAGATACGACGTTTTCGGACGCAGCAGAAGCTGGAAATAGTTTTAAACGAAACAACACGTATTAGCGTTGTTCCTGTGATGTATCTAAACGATCCTTACTTATCTAACATGTTATTTGACGTTTGGATGGACTCCAGTAAGTCTGATGTGAGATACAAAGTTTTGGGACGCAGCAGGAGCTGGAAATAGTTTTAAACGAAACAACACGTATTAGCGTTGTTCCTGTGATGTATCTAATCGATCCTTTCTCATCTATCATGTTATTTGACGTTTGGACGGACTCCAGTAACTCTGATGAGAGATACAAAGTTCTCGGACGCAGTAGAAGCTGGAAATAGTTTTGAACGAAACAACACCTATTAGCGTTGTTCCTGTGATGTATCTAAACGATCCTTACTTATCTAACATGTTATTTGACGTTTGGATGGACTCCAGTAAGTCTGATGTGAGATACAAAGTTTTGGGACGCAGCAGGAGCTGGAAATAGTTTTAAACGAAACAACACGTATTAGCGTTGTTCCTGTGATGTATCTAATCGATCCTTACTCATCTATCATATTATTTGACGTCTGGATGGACTCCAGTAACTCTGATGAGAGATACAAAGATTTCGGACGCAGCAGAAACTGGAAATAGTTTTGAACGAAACAACACGCATTAGCGTTGTTCCTGTGTAGTATCTAATCGATCCTTACTCATCTATCATGTTATTTGGCTTTTCGATGGACTCCAGTAACTCTTATGTGAGATACGAAGTTTTCGGACGCATCAGAAGCTGGAAATAGTTTTAAACGAAACAACACGCATTAGCGATGTTCCTGTGATGTATCTAAACGATCCTTACTCATCTATCATGTTATTTGACGTTTGGACGGACTCCAGTAACTCTGATGAGAGATACAAAGTTCTCGGACGCAGTAGAAGCTGGAAATAGTTTTGACCGAAACAACACGCATTAGCGTTGTTCCTGTGATGTATCTAATCGATCCTTACTCATCTATCATGTTATTTGACGTTTGGATGTACTCTAGGAACTCTGATGTGAGATACAAAGATATCGGACGCAGCAGAAGCTGGAAATAGTTTTGAACGAAACAACACCTATTAGCGTTGTTCCTGTGATGTATCTAAACGATCCTTACTTATCTAACATGTTATTTGACGTTTGGATGGACTCCAGTAAGTCTGATGTGAGATACAAAGTTTTGGGACGCAGCAGGAGCTGGAAATAGTTTTAAACGAAACAACACGTATTAGCGTTGTTCCTGTGATGTATCTAATCGATCCTTACTCATCTATCATGTTATTTGACGTTTGGATGGACTCCATTGACTCTGATGAGAGATATAAAGATTTCGGACGCAGCAGAAGCTGGAAATAGTTTTGAACGAAACAACACCTATTAGCGTTGTTCCTGTGATGTATCTAAACGATCCTTACTTATCTAACATGTTATTTGACGTTTGGATGGACTCCAGTAAGTCTGATGTGAGATACAAAGTTTTTGGACGCAGCAGGAGCTGGAAATAGTTTTAAACGAAACAACACGTATTAGCGTTGTTCCTGTGATGTATCTAAACGATCCTTACTCTTCTATCATGTTATTTGACGTTTGGACAGACTCCAGTAACTCTGATGTGAGATACAAAGTTCTCGGACGCAGCAGGAGCTGGAAATAGTTTTAAACGAAACAACACGCATTAGCGTTGTTCCTGTGATGTATCTAATCGATCCTTACTCATTTATCATGTTATTTGGCGTTTCGATGGACTCCAGTAACTTTGATGTGAGATACGAAGTTCTCGGACGCAGCTGAAGCTGGAAATAGTTTCAAACGAAACAACAGGTATTAGCGTTGTTCCTGTGCTGTATCTAATCGATCCTTACTTATCTATCATGTTATTTGACGTTTCGATGGACTCCAGTAACTCTGATGTGAGCTACGAAGTTTTCGGACGCAGCAGAAGCTGGAAACAGTTTTAAACGAAACAACACGCATTAGCGATGTTCCTGTGATGTATCTAAACGATCCTTACTCATCTATCATGTTATTTGACGTTTGGACGGACTCCAGTAACTCTGATGTGAGATACAAAGTTCTCGGACGCAGCAGAAGCTGGAAATAGTTTTGAACGAAACAACACGTATTAGCGTTGTTCCTGTGATGTATCTAAACGATCCTTACTTATCTAACATGTTATTTGACGTTTGGATGGACTCCAGTAAGTCTGATGTGAGATACAAAGTTTTTGGACGCAGCAGGAGTTGGAAATAGTTTTAAACGAAACAACACGTATTAGCGTTGTTCCTGTGCTGTATCTAATCGATCCTTACTTATCTATCATGTTATTTGACGTTTCGATGGACTCCAGTAACTCTGATGTGAGATACGACGTTTTCGGACGCAGCAGAATCTGGAAATAGTTTTAAACGAAACAACACGTATTAGCGATGTTCCTGTGATGTACCTAAACGATCCTTACTCATCTATCATGTTATTTGACGTTTGGACGGACTCCAGTAACTCTGATGTGAGATACAAAGTTCTCGTACGCAGCAGAAGCTGGAAATAATTTTGAACGAAACAACACGTATTAGCATTGTTCCTGTGATGTATCTAAACGATCCTTACTTATCTAACATGTTATTTAACGTTTGGATGGACTCCAGTAAGTCTGATGTGAGATACAAAGTTTTTGGACGCAGCAGAAGCTGGAAATAGTTTTAAACGAAACAACACGTATTAGCGTTGTTCCTGTGATGTATCTAATCGATCCTTACTCATCTATCATGTTATTTGACGATTGGATGGACTCCAGTAGCTCTGATGAGAGATACAAAGATTTCGGACGCAGCAGAAGCTGGAAGTAGGTTTGAACGAAACAACACCTATTAGCGTTGTTCCTGTGATGTATCTAAACGATCCTTAATTATCTAACATGTTATTTGACGTTTGGATGGACTCCAGTAAATCTGATGTGAGATACAAAGTTTTGGGACGCAGCAGGAGCTGGAAATAGTTTTAAACGAAACAACACGTATTAGCGTTGTTCCTGTGATGTATCTAATCGATCCTTACTCATCTATCATGTTATTTGACGTTTGGACGGACTCCAGTAACTCTGATGAGAGATTCAAAGTTCTCGGACGCAGTAGAAGCTGGAAATAGTTTTAAACGAAATAACACGTATTAGCGTTGTTCTTGTGATGTATCTAAACGATCCTTACTTATCTAACATGTTATTTGACGTTTGGATGGACTCCAGTAAGTCTGATGTGAGATACAAAGTTTTGGGACGCAGCAGGAGCTGGAAATAGCTTCAAACGAAACAACACGTATTAGCGTTGTTCCTGTGCTGTATCTAATCGATCCTTACTCATATATCATGTTACTTGGCGTTTCGATGGACTCCAGTAGCTCTGATGTGAGATACGACGTTTTCGGACGCAGCAGAAGCTGGAAATAGTTTTAAACGAAACAACACGCATTAGCGTTGTTCCTGTGCTGTATCTAATCGATCCTTACTCATATATCATGTTATTTGGTGTTTCGATGGACTCCAGTAGCTCTGATGTGAGATACGACGTTTTCGGACGCAGCAGAAACTGGAAATAGTTTTAAACGAAACAACACGCATTAGCGTTGTTCCTGTGATGTATCTAATCGATCCTTACTTATCTATCATGTTATTTGACGTTTGGATGGACTCCAGTAACCCTGACGTGAGATACGATGTTCTCGGACGCAGCAGAAGCTGGAAATAGTTTTAAAAGAAACAACACGCATTAGCGATGTTCCTGTGATGTATCTAAACGATACTTACTCATCTATCATGTTATTTGACGTTTGGACGGACTCCAGTAACTCTGATGTGAGATACAAAGTTCTCGGACGCAGCAGAAGCTGGAAATAATTTTGAACGTAACAACACGTGTTACCGTTGTTCCTGTGATGTATCTAAACGATCCTTACTTATCTAACATGTTATTTAACGTTTGGATGGACTCCAGTAAGTCTGATGTGAGATACAAAGTTTTTGGACGCAGCAGGGGCTGGAAATAGTTTTAAACGAAACAACACATATTAGCGTTGTTCCTGTGCTGTATCTAATCGATCCTTACTTATCTATCATGTTATTTGACGTTTGGATGGACTCCAGTAAGTCTGATGTGAGATACAAAGTTTTGGGACGCAGCAGGAGCTGGAAATAGTTTTAAACGAAACAACACGTATTAGCGTTGTTCCTGTGATGTATCTAATCGATCCTTTCTCATCTATCATGTTATTTGACGTTTGGACGGACTCCAGTAACTCTGATGAGAGATACAAAGTTCTCGGACGCAGTAGAAGCTGGAAATAGTTTTGAACGAAACAACACCTATTAGCGTTGTTCCTGTGATGTATCTAAACGATCCTTACTTATCTAACATGTTATTTGACGTTTGTATGGACTCCAGTAAGTCTGATGTGAGATACAAAGTTTTGGGACGCAGCAATAGCTGGAAATAGTTTTAAACGAAACAACACGTATTAGCGTTGTTCCTGTGATGTATCTAATCGATCCTTACTCATCTATCATATTATTTGACGTTTGGATGGACTCCAGTAACTCTGATGAGAGATACAAAGATTTCGGACGCAGCAGAAACTGGAAATAGTTTTGAACGAAACAACACGCATTAGCGTTGTTCCTGTGTAGTATCTAATCGATCCTTTCTCATCTATCATGTTATTTGACGTTTGGACGGACTCCAGTAACTCTGATGAGAGATATGAAGATTTCGGACGCAGCAGAAGCTGGAAATAGTTTTGAACGAAACAACACCTATTAGCGTTGTTCGTGTGATGTATCTAAACGATCCTTACTTATCTAACATGTTATTTGACGTTTGGATGGACTCCAGTAAGTCTGATGTGAGATACAATGTTTTTGGACGCAGCAGAAGCTGGAAATAGTTTTGAACGAAACAACACGTATTAGCGTTGTTCCTGTGATGTATCTAATCGATCCTTACTCATCTATAATGTTATTTGGCGTTTCGATGGACTCCAGTAGCTCTGATGTGAGATACGACGTTTTCGGACGCAGCAGAAGCTGGAAATAGTTTTAAACGAAACAACACGCATTAGCGTTGTTCCTGTGATGTATCTAATCGATCCTTACTCATCTATCATGCTATTTGGCGTTTCGATGGACTCCAGTAACTTTGATGTGAGATACGAAGTTCTCGGACGCAGCTGAAGCTGGAAATAGTTTTAAACGAAATTATCTATCATGTTATTTGACGTTTGGATGGACTCCAGTAACTCTAATGTGAGATACGAAATTTTCGGACGCAGCAGAAGCTGGAAATAGTTTTAAACGAAACAACACCTATTAGCGATGTTCCTGTGATGTATCTAATCGATCCTTACTCATCTATCATGTTATTTTACGTTTGGATGGACTCCAGTATCTCTGATGAGAGATACAAAGATTTCGGACGCAGCAGAAGCTGGAAATAGTTTTGAACGAAACAACACCTATTAGCGATGTTCCTGTGATGTATCTAATCGATCCTTACTCATCTATCATGTTATCTTACGTTTGGATGGACTTCAGTAACTCTGATGTGAGATACAATGTTTTTGGACGCAGCAGAAGCTGGAAATAGTTTTGAACGAAACAACACGTATTAGCGTTGTTCCTGTGATGTATCTAATCGATCCTTACTCATCTATAATGTTATTTGGCGTTTCGATAGACTCCAGTAACTTTGATGTGAGATACGAAGTTCTCGGACGCAGCTGAAGCTGGAAATAATTTTAAATGAAACAACACGTATTAGCGTTGTTCCTGTGATGTGTCTAATCGATCCTTACTCATCTATCATGTTATTTGGCGTTTCGATGGACTCCAGTAGCTCTGATGTGAGATACGACGTTTTCGGACGCAGCAGAAGCTGGAAATAGTTTTAATCGAAACAACACGCATTAGCGTTGTTCCTGTGCTGTATCTAATCGATCCTTACTCATCTATCATGTTATTTGGCGTTTCGATGGACTCCAGTAGCTCTGATGTGAGATACGACGTTTTCGGACGCAGCAGAAGCTGGAAATAGTTTTAAACGAAACAACACGCATTAGCGTTGTTCCTGTGATGTATCTAATCTATCCTTACTCATCTATCATGTCATTAGGCGTTTCGATGGACTCCAGTAACTTTGATGTGAGATACGAAGTTCTCGGACGCAGCTGAAGCTGGAAATAGTTTTAAATGAAACAACACGTATTAGCGTTGTTCCTGTGATGTATCTAATCGATCCTTACTCATCTATCATGTTATTTGGCGTTTCGATGGACTCCAGTAACTCTGATGTGAGATACGACGTTTTCGGACGCAGCAGAAGCTGGAAATAGTTTTAAACGAAACAACACGCATTAGCGTTGTTCCTGTGATGTATCTAATCGATCCTTACTCATCTATCATGTTATTTGGCGTTTCGATGGACTCCAGTAGCTCTGATGTGAGATACGACGTTTTCGGACGCAGCAGAAGCTGGAAATAGTTTTAAACGAAACAACACGCATTAGCGTTGTTCCTGTGATGTATCTAATCGATCCTTACTTATCTATCATGTTATTTGACGTTTGGATGGACAGCAGTAACCCTGATGTGAGATACGAAGTTCTCGGACGCAGCAGAAGCTGGAAATAGTTTTAAAAGAAACAACACGTATTAGCGTTGTTCCTGTGATATATCTAATCGATCCTTACTCATCTATCATGTTATTTGACGTTTGGACGGACTCCAGTAACTCTGATGAGAGATTCAAAGTTCTCGGACGCAGCAGAAGCTGGAAATAGTTTTGAACGAAACAACACGTATTAGCGTTGTTCCTGTGATGTATCTAATCGATCCTTACTTATCTATCATGTTATTTGACGTTTCGATGGACTCCAGTAACTCTGATGTGAGATACGAAGTTCTCGGACCCAGCTGAAGCTGGAAATAGTTTTAAATGAAACAACACGTATTAGCGTTGTTCCTGTGTAACGTACCTAATCGATCCTTACTCATCTATCATGTTATTTGACGTTTGGACGGACTCCAGTAACTATGATGAGAGATACAAAGTTCTCGGACGCAGTAGAAGCTGGAAATAGTTTTGAACGAAACAACACGTATTAGCGTTGTTCCTGTGATGCATCTAAACGATCCTTACTTATCTAACATGTTATTTGACGTTTGGATGGACTCCAGTAAGTCTGATGTGAGATACAAAGTTTTTGGACGCAGCAGGAGCTGGAAATAGTTTTAAACGAAACAACACGAATTAGCGTTGTTCCTGTGATGTATCTAAACGATCCTTACTTATCTACCATGTTATTTGACGTTTGGATGGACTCCAGTAAGTCTGATGAGAGATACAAAGATTTCGGACGCAGCAGAAGCTGGAAATAGTTTTGAACGAAACAACACGTATTAGCGTTGTTCCTGTGCTGTATCTAATCGATCCTTACTTATCTATCATGTTATTTGACGTTTGGATGGACTCCAGTAACCCTGACGTGAGATACGATGTTCTCGGACGCAGCAGAAGCTGGAAATAGTTTTAAACGAAACAACACGCATTAGCGTTATTCCTGTGATGTATCTAATCGATCCTTACTCATCTATCATGTTATTTGGCGTTTCGATGGACTCCAGTAACTTAGATGTGAGATACGAAGTTCTCGGACGCAGCAGAAGCTGGAAATAGTTTTGAACGAAACAACACGTATTAGCGTTGTTCCTGTGATGTATCTAATCGATCCTTACTTATCTATCATGTTATTTGACGTTTCGATGGACTCCAGTAACTCTGATGTGAGATACGAAGTTCTCGGACGCAGCTGAAGCTGGAAATAGTTTTAAATGAAACAACACGTATTAGCGTTGTTCCTGTGATGTACCTAATCGATCCTTACTCATCTATCATGTTATTTGACGTTTGGACGGACTCCAGTAACTATGATGAGAGATACAAAGTTCTCGGACGCAGTAGAAGCTGGAAATAGTTTTGAACGAAACAACACGTATTAGCGTTGTTCCTGTGATGCATCTAAACGATCCTTACTTATCTAACATGTTATTTGACGTTTGGATGGACTCCAGTAAGTCTGATGTGAGATACAAAGTTTTTGGACGCAGCAGGAGCTGGAAATAGTTTTAAACGAAACAACACGAATTAGCGTTGTTCCTGTGATGTATCTAAACGATCCTTACTTATCTACCATGTTATTTGACGTTTGGATGGACTCCAGTAAGTCTGATGAGAGATACAAAGATTTCGGACGCAGCAGAAGCTGGAAATAGTTTTGAACGAAACAACACGTATTAGCGTTGTTCCTGTGCTGTATCTAATCGATCCTTACTTATCTATCATGTTATTTGACGTTTGGATGGACTCCAGTAACCCTGACGTGAGATACGATGTTCTCGGACGCAGCAGAAGCTGGAAATAGTTTTAAACGAAACAACACGCATTAGCGTTATTCCTGTGATGTATCTAATCGATCCTTACTCATCTATCATGTTATTTGGCGTTTCGATGGACTCCAGTAACTTAGATGTGAGATACGAAGTTCTCGGACGCAGCTGAAGCTAGAAATAGTTTTAAACGAAACAACACGTATTAGCGTTGTTCCTGTGATGTATCTAATCGATCCTTACTCATCTATCATGTTATTTGACGTTTGGACGGACTCCAGTAACTCTGATGAGAGATTCAAAGTTCTCGGACGCAGTAGAAGCTAGAAATAGTTTTGAACGAAACAACACGTATTAGCGTTGTTCCTGTGATGTATCTAAACGATCCTTACTTATCTAACATGTTATTTGACGTTTGGATGGACTCCAGTAAGTCTGATGTGAGATACAAAGTTTTTGGACGCAGCAGGAGCTGGAAATAGTTTTAAACGAAACAACACGTATTAGCGTTGTTCCTGTGCTGTATCTAATCGATCCTTACTTATCTATCATGTTATTTGACGTTTCGATGGACTCCAGTAACTCTGATGTGAGATACGACGTTTTCGGACGCAGCAGAAGCTGGAAATAGTTTAAAACGAAACAACACGTATTAGCGTTGTTCCTGTGATGTATCTAATCGATCCTTACTTATCTATCATGTTATTTGACGTTTGGATGGACTCCAGTAACCCTGACGTGAGATACGAAGTTCTCGGACGCAGCAGAAGCTGGAAATAGTTTTAAACGAAACAACACGTATTAGCGTTGTTCCTGTGATGTATCTAATCGATCCTTACTCATCTATCATGTTATTTGACGTTTCGACGGACTCCAGTAACTGTGATGTGAGATACAAAGTTCTCGGACGCAGCAGAAGCTGGAAATAATTTTGAACGAAACAACACCTATTAGCGTTGTTCCTGTGATGTATCTAAAGGATCCTTACTTATCTAACATGTTATTTGACGTTTGGATGGACTCCAGTAAGTCTGATGTGAGATAAAAAGTTTTGCGACGCAGCAGGAGCTGGAAATAGTTTTAAACGAAACAACACGTATTAGCGTTGTTCCTGTGCTGTATCTAATCGATCCTTACTTATCTATCATATTATTTGACGTTTCGATGGACTCCAGTAACTCTGATGTGAGATACGAAGTTTTCGGACGCAGCAGAAGCTGGAAATAGTTTTAAACGATACAACACGTATTAGCGTTGTTCCTGTGATGTATCTAATCGATCCTTACTCATCTATCATGTTAATTGACGTTTGGACGGACTCCAGTAACTCTGATGAGAGATTCAAAGTTCTCGGACGCAGCAGAAGCTGGAAATAGTTTTGAACGAAACAACACGTATTAGCGTTGTTCCTGTGATGTATCTAATCGATCCTTACTTATCTATCATGTTATTTGACGTTTCGATGGACTCCAGTAACTCTGATGTGAGATACGAAGTTCTCGGACCCAGCTGAAGCTGGAAATAGTTTTAAATGAAACAACACGTATTAGCGTTGTTCCTGTGTAACGTACCTAATCGATCCTTACTCATCTATCATGTTATTTGACGTTTGGACGGACTCCAGTAACTATGATGAGAGATACAAAGTTCTCGGACGCAGTAGAAGCTGGAAATAGTTTTGAACGAAACAACACGTATTAGCGTTGTTCCTGTGATGCATCTAAACGATCCTTACTTATCTAACATGTTATTTGACGTTTGGATGGACTCCAGTAAGTCTGATGTGAGATACAAAGTTTTTGGACGCAGCAGGAGCTGGAAATAGTTTTAAACGAAACAACACGAATTAGCGTTGTTCCTGTGATGTATCTAAACGATCCTTACTTATCTACCATGTTATTTGACGTTTGGATGGACTCCAGTAAGTCTGATGAGAGATACAAAGATTTCGGACGCAGCAGAAGCTGGAAATAGTTTTGAACGAAACAACACGTATTAGCGTTGTTCCTGTGCTGTATCTAATCGATCCTTACTTATCTATCATGTTATTTGACGTTTGGATGGACTCCAGTAACCCTGACGTGAGATACGAAGTTCTCGGACGCAGCAGAAGCTGGAAATAGTTTTAAACGAAACAACACGTATTAGCGTTGTTCCTGTGATGTATCTAATCGATCCTTACTCATCTATCATGTTATTTGACGTTTCGACGGACTCCAGTAACTGTGATGTGAGATACAAAGTTCTCGGACGCAGCAGAAGCTGGAAATAATTTTGAACGAAACAACACCTATTAGCGTTGTTCCTGTGATGTATCTAAAGGATCCTTACTTATCTAACATGTTATTTGACGTTTGGATGGACTCCAGTAAGTCTGATGTGAGATAAAAAGTTTTGCGACGCAGCAGGAGCTGGAAATAGTTTTAAAAGAAACAACACGTATTAGCGTTGTTCCTGTGATATATCTAATCGATCCTTACTCATCTATCATGTTATTTGACGTTTGGACGGACTCCAGTAACTCTGATGAGAGATTCAAAGTTCTCGGACGCAGCAGAAGCTGGAAATAGTTTTGAACGAAACAACACGTATTAGCGTTGTTCCTGTGATGTATCTAATCGATCCTTACTTATCTATCATGTTATTTGACGTTTCGATGGACTCCAGTAACTCTGATGTGAGATACGAAGTTCTCGGACCCAGCTGAAGCTGGAAATAGTTTTAAATGAAACAACACGTATTAGCGTTGTTCCTGTGTAACGTACCTAATCGATCCTTACTCATCTATCATGTTATTTGACGTTTGGACGGACTCCAGTAACTATGATGAGAGATACAAAGTTCTCGGACGCAGTAGAAGCTGGAAATAGTTTTGAACGAAACAACACGTATTAGCGTTGTTCCTGTGATGCATCTAAACGATCCTTACTTATCTAACATGTTATTTGACGTTTGGATGGACTCCAGTAAGTCTGATGTGAGATACAAAGTTTTTGGACGCAGCAGGAGCTGGAAATAGTTTTAAACGAAACAACACGAATTAGCGTTGTTCCTGTGATGTATCTAAACGATCCTTACTTATCTACCATGTTATTTGACGTTTGGATGGACTCCAGTAAGTCTGATGAGAGATACAAAGATTTCGGACGCAGCAGAAGCTGGAAATAGTTTTGAACGAAACAACACGTATTAGCGTTGTTCCTGTGCTGTATCTAATCGATCCTTACTTATCTATCATGTTATTTGACGTTTGGATGGACTCCAGTAACCCTGACGTGAGATACGATGTTCTCGGACGCAGCAGAAGCTGGAAATAGTTTTAAACGAAACAACACGCATTAGCGTTATTCCTGTGATGTATCTAATCGATCCTTACTCATCTATCATGTTATTTGGCGTTTCGATGGACTCCAGTAACTTAGATGTGAGATACGAAGTTCTCGGACGCAGCAGAAGCTGGAAATAGTTTTGAACGAAACAACACGTATTAGCGTTGTTCCTGTGATGTATCTAATCGATCCTTACTTATCTATCATGTTATTTGACGTTTCGATGGACTCCAGTAACTCTGATGTGAGATACGAAGTTCTCGGACGCAGCTGAAGCTGGAAATAGTTTTAAATGAAACAACACGTATTAGCGTTGTTCCTGTGATGTACCTAATCGATCCTTACTCATCTATCATGTTATTTGACGTTTGGACGGACTCCAGTAACTATGATGAGAGATACAAAGTTCTCGGACGCAGTAGAAGCTGGAAATAGTTTTGAACGAAACAACACGTATTAGCGTTGTTCCTGTGATGCATCTAAACGATCCTTACTTATCTAACATGTTATTTGACGTTTGGATGGACTCCAGTAAGTCTGATGTGAGATACAAAGTTTTTGGACGCAGCAGGAGCTGGAAATAGTTTTAAACGAAACAACACGAATTAGCGTTGTTCCTGTGATGTATCTAAACGATCCTTACTTATCTACCATGTTATTTGACGTTTGGATGGACTCCAGTAAGTCTGATGAGAGATACAAAGATTTCGGACGCAGCAGAAGCTGGAAATAGTTTTGAACGAAACAACACGTATTAGCGTTGTTCCTGTGCTGTATCTAATCGATCCTTACTTATCTATCATGTTATTTGACGTTTGGATGGACTCCAGTAACCCTGACGTGAGATACGATGTTCTCGGACGCAGCAGAAGCTGGAAATAGTTTTAAACGAAACAACACGCATTAGCGTTATTCCTGTGATGTATCTAATCGATCCTTACTCATCTATCATGTTATTTGGCGTTTCGATGGACTCCAGTAACTTAGATGTGAGATACGAAGTTCTCGGACGCAGCTGAAGCTAGAAATAGTTTTAAACGAAACAACACGTATTAGCGTTGTTCCTGTGATGTATCTAATCGATCCTTACTCATCTATCATGTTATTTGACGTTTGGACGGACTCCAGTAACTCTGATGAGAGATTCAAAGTTCTCGGACGCAGTAGAAGCTAGAAATAGTTTTGAACGAAACAACACGTATTAGCGTTGTTCCTGTGATGTATCTAAACGATCCTTACTTATCTAACATGTTATTTGACGTTTGGATGGACTCCAGTAAGTCTGATGTGAGATACAAAGTTTTTGGACGCAGCAGGAGCTGGAAATAGTTTTAAACGAAACAACACGTATTAGCGTTGTTCCTGTGCTGTATCTAATCGATCCTTACTTATCTATCATGTTATTTGACGTTTCGATGGACTCCAGTAACTCTGATGTGAGATACGACGTTTTCGGACGCAGCAGAAGCTGGAAATAGTTTAAAACGAAACAACACGTATTAGCGTTGTTCCTGTGATGTATCTAATCGATCCTTACTTATCTATCATGTTATTTGACGTTTGGATGGACTCCAGTAACCCTGACGTGAGATACGAAGTTCTCGGACGCAGCAGAAGCTGGAAATAGTTTTAAACGAAACAACACGTATTAGCGTTGTTCCTGTGATGTATCTAATCGATCCTTACTCATCTATCATGTTATTTGACGTTTCGACGGACTCCAGTAACTGTGATGTGAGATACAAAGTTCTCGGACGCAGCAGAAGCTGGAAATAATTTTGAACGAAACAACACCTATTAGCGTTGTTCCTGTGATGTATCTAAAGGATCCTTACTTATCTAACATGTTATTTGACGTTTGGATGGACTCCAGTAAGTCTGATGTGAGATAAAAAGTTTTGCGACGCAGCAGGAGCTGGAAATAGTTTTAAAAGAAACAACACGTATTAGCGTTGTTCCTGTGATATATCTAATCGATCCTTACTCATCTATCATGTTATTTGACGTTTGGACGGACTCCAGTAACTCTGATGAGAGATTCAAAGTTCTCGGACGCAGCAGAAGCTGGAAATAGTTTTGAACGAAACAACACGTATTAGCGTTGTTCCTGTGATGTATCTAATCGATCCTTACTTATCTATCATGTTATTTGACGTTTCGATGGACTCCAGTAACTCTGATGTGAGATACGAAGTTCTCGGACCCAGCTGAAGCTGGAAATAGTTTTAAATGAAACAACACGTATTAGCGTTGTTCCTGTGTAACGTACCTAATCGATCCTTACTCATCTATCATGTTATTTGACGTTTGGACGGACTCCAGTAACTATGATGAGAGATACAAAGTTCTCGGACGCAGTAGAAGCTGGAAATAGTTTTGAACGAAACAACACGTATTAGCGTTGTTCCTGTGATGCATCTAAACGATCCTTACTTATCTAACATGTTATTTGACGTTTGGATGGACTCCAGTAAGTCTGATGTGAGATACAAAGTTTTTGGACGCAGCAGGAGCTGGAAATAGTTTTAAACGAAACAACACGAATTAGCGTTGTTCCTGTGATGTATCTAAACGATCCTTACTTATCTACCATGTTATTTGACGTTTGGATGGACTCCAGTAAGTCTGATGAGAGATACAAAGATTTCGGACGCAGCAGAAGCTGGAAATAGTTTTGAACGAAACAACACGTATTAGCGTTGTTCCTGTGCTGTATCTAATCGATCCTTACTTATCTATCATGTTATTTGACGTTTGGATGGACTCCAGTAACCCTGACGTGAGATACGATGTTCTCGGACGCAGCAGAAGCTGGAAATAGTTTTAAACGAAACAACACGCATTAGCGTTATTCCTGTGATGTATCTAATCGATCCTTACTCATCTATCATGTTATTTGGCGTTTCGATGGACTCCAGTAACTTAGATGTGAGATACGAAGTTCTCGGACGCAGCAGAAGCTGGAAATAGTTTTGAACGAAACAACACGTATTAGCGTTGTTCCTGTGATGTATCTAATCGATCCTTACTTATCTATCATGTTATTTGACGTTTCGATGGACTCCAGTAACTCTGATGTGAGATACGAAGTTCTCGGACGCAGCTGAAGCTGGAAATAGTTTTAAATGAAACAACACGTATTAGCGTTGTTCCTGTGATGTACCTAATCGATCCTTACTCATCTATCATGTTATTTGACGTTTGGACGGACTCCAGTAACTATGATGAGAGATACAAAGTTCTCGGACGCAGTAGAAGCTGGAAATAGTTTTGAACGAAACAACACGTATTAGCGTTGTTCCTGTGATGCATCTAAACGATCCTTACTTATCTAACATGTTATTTGACGTTTGGATGGACTCCAGTAAGTCTGATGTGAGATACAAAGTTTTTGGACGCAGCAGGAGCTGGAAATAGTTTTAAACGAAACAACACGAATTAGCGTTGTTCCTGTGATGTATCTAAACGATCCTTACTTATCTACCATGTTATTTGACGTTTGGATGGACTCCAGTAAGTCTGATGAGAGATACAAAGATTTCGGACGCAGCAGAAGCTGGAAATAGTTTTGAACGAAACAACACGTATTAGCGTTGTTCCTGTGCTGTATCTAATCGATCCTTACTTATCTATCATGTTATTTGACGTTTGGATGGACTCCAGTAACCCTGACGTGAGATACGATGTTCTCGGACGCAGCAGAAGCTGGAAATAGTTTTAAACGAAACAACACGCATTAGCGTTATTCCTGTGATGTATCTAATCGATCCTTACTCATCTATCATGTTATTTGGCGTTTCGATGGACTCCAGTAACTTAGATGTGAGATACGAAGTTCTCGGACGCAGCTGAAGCTAGAAATAGTTTTAAACGAAACAACACGTATTAGCGTTGTTCCTGTGATGTATCTAATCGATCCTTACTCATCTATCATGTTATTTGACGTTTGGACGGACTCCAGTAACTCTGATGAGAGATTCAAAGTTCTCGGACGCAGTAGAAGCTAGAAATAGTTTTGAACGAAACAACACGTATTAGCGTTGTTCCTGTGATGTATCTAAACGATCCTTACTTATCTAACATGTTATTTGACGTTTGGATGGACTCCAGTAAGTCTGATGTGAGATACAAAGTTTTTGGACGCAGCAGGAGCTGGAAATAGTTTTAAACGAAACAACACGTATTAGCGTTGTTCCTGTGCTGTATCTAATCGATCCTTACTTATCTATCATGTTATTTGACGTTTCGATGGACTCCAGTAACTCTGATGTGAGATACGACGTTTTCGGACGCAGCAGAAGCTGGAAATAGTTTAAAACGAAACAACACGTATTAGCGTTGTTCCTGTGATGTATCTAATCGATCCTTACTTATCTATCATGTTATTTGACGTTTGGATGGACTCCAGTAACCCTGACGTGAGATACGAAGTTCTCGGACGCAGCAGAAGCTGGAAATAGTTTTAAACGAAACAACACGTATTAGCGTTGTTCCTGTGATGTATCTAATCGATCCTTACTCATCTATCATGTTATTTGACGTTTCGACGGACTCCAGTAACTGTGATGTGAGATACAAAGTTCTCGGACGCAGCAGAAGCTGGAAATAATTTTGAACGAAACAACACCTATTAGCGTTGTTCCTGTGATGTATCTAAAGGATCCTTACTTATCTAACATGTTATTTGACGTTTGGATGGACTCCAGTAAGTCTGATGTGAGATAAAAAGTTTTGCGACGCAGCAGGAGCTGGAAATAGTTTTAAACGAAACAACACGTATTAGCGTTGTTCCTGTGCTGTATCTAATCGATCCTTACTTATCTATCATATTATTTGACGTTTCGATGGACTCCAGTAACTCTGATGTGAGATACGAAGTTTTCGGACGCAGCAGAAGCTGGAAATAGTTTTAAACGATACAACACGTATTAGCGTTGTTCCTGTGATGTATCTAATCGATCCTTACTCATCTATCATGTTAATTGACGTTTGGACGGACTCCAGTAACTCTGATGAGAGATTCAAAGTTCTCGGACGCAGTAGAAGCTGGAAATAGTTTTGAACGAAACAACACGTATTAGCGTTGTTCCTGTGATGTATCTAAACGATCCTTACTTATCTAACATGTTATTTGACGTTTGGATGGACTCCAGTAAGTCTGATGTGAGATACAAAGTTTTTGGACGCAGCAGGAGCTGGAAATAGTTTTAAACGAAACAACACGTATTAGCGTTGTTCCTGTAATGTATCTAAACGATCCTTACTCATCTATCATGTTATTTGACGTTTGGACAGACTCCAGTAACTCTGATGTGAGATACAAAGTTCTCGGACGCAGCAGGAGCTGGAAATAGTTTTAAACGAAACAACACGCATTAGCGTTGTTCCTGTGATGTATCTAATCGATCCTTACTCATTTATCATGTTATTTGGCGTTTCGATGGACTCCAGTAACTTTGATGTGAGATACGAAGTTCTCGGACGCAGCTGAAGCTCGAAATAGTTTCAAACGAAACAACAGGTATTAGCGTTGTTCCTGTGCTGTATCTAATCGATCCTTACTTATCTATCATGTTATTTGACGTTTCGATGGACTCCAGTAACTCTGATGTGAGCTACGAAGTTTTCGGACGCAGCAGAAGCTGGAAATAGTTTTAAACGAAACAACACGCATTAGCGATGTTCCTGTGATGTATCTAAACGATCCTTACTCATCTATCATGTTATTTGACGTTTGGACGGACTCCAGTAACTCTGATGTGAGATACAAAGTTCTCGGACGCAGCAGAAGCTGGAAATAGTTTTGAACGAAACAACACGTATTAGCGTTGTTCCTGTGATGTATCTAAACGATCCTTACTTATCTAACATGTTATTTGACGTTTGGATGGACTCCAGTAAGTCTGATGTGAGATACAAAGTTTTTGGACGCAGCAGGAGCTGGAAATAGTTTTAAACGAAACAACACGTATTAGCGTTGTTCCTGTGCTGTATCTAATCGATCCTAACTCATATATCATGTTATTTGGCGTTTCGATGGACTCCAGTAACCCTGACGTGAGATACGATGTTCTCGGACGCAGCAGAAGCTGGAAATAGTTTTAAACGAAACAACACGCATTAGCGTTATTCCTGTGTAGTATCTAATCGATCCTTACTTATCTATCATGTTATTTGACGTTTCGATGGACTCCAGTAACTCTGATGTGAGATACGAAGTTTTCGGACGCAGCAGAAGCTGGAAATAGTTTTAAACGAAACAACACGCATTAGCGATGTTCCTGTGATGTATCTAAACGATACTTACTCATCTATCATGTTATTTGACGTTTGAACGGACTCCAGTAACTCTGATGTGAGATAAAAAGTTCTCGGACGCAGCAGAAGCTGGAAATAATTTTGAACGAAACAACACGCATTAGCGTTGTTCCTGTGATGTATCTAAACGATCATTACTTATCTAACATGTTATTTAACGTTTGGATGGACTCCAGTAAGTCTGATGTGAGATACAAAGTTTTTGGACGCAGCAGGAGCTGGAAATAGTTTTAAACGAAACAACACGTATTAGCGTTGTTCCTGTGCTGTATCTAATCGATCCTTACTTATCTATCATGTTATTTGACGTTTCGATGGACTCCAGTAACTCTGATGTGAGATACGACGTTTTCGGACGCAGCAGAAGCTGGAAATAGTTTTAAACGAAACAACACGTATTAGCGTTGTTCCTGTGATGTATCTAATCGATCCTTACTTATCTATCATGTTATTTGACGTTTGGATGGACTCCAGTAACCCTGACGTGAGATACGAAGTTCTCGGACGCAGCAGAAGCTGGAAATAGTTTTAAACGAAACAACACGTATTAGCGTTGTTCCTGTGATGTATCTAATCGATCCTTACTCATCTATCATGTTATTTGACGTTTCGACGGACTCCAGTAACTCTGATGTGAGATACAAAGTTATCGGACGCAGCAGAAGCTGGAAATAGTTTTGAACGAAACAACACGTATTAGCGTTGTTCCTGTGCTGTATCTAATCGATCCTTACTTATCTATCATGTTATTTGACGTTTGGATGAACTCCAGTAACTCTAATGTGAGATACGAAATTTTCGGACGCAGCAGAAGCTGGAAATAGTTTTGAACGAAACAACACGTATTAGCGTCGTTCCTGTGATGTATCTAAACGATCCTTACTTATCTAACATGTTATTTGACGTTTGGATGGACTCCAGTAAGTCTGATGTGAGATACAAAGTTTTTGGACGCAGCAGGAGCTGGAAATAGTTTTAAACGAAACAACACGTATTAGCGTTGTTCCTGTGATGTATCTAAACGATCCTTACTCATCTATCATGTTAATTGACGTTTAGACGGACTCCAGTAACTCTGATGTGAGATACAAAGTTCTCGGACGCAGCAGAAGCTGGAAATAATTTTGAACGAAACAACACCTATTAGCGTTGTTCCTGTGATGTATCTAAAGGATCCTTACTTATCTAACATGTTATTTGACGTTTGGATGGACTCCAGTAAGTCTGATGTGAGATAAAAAGTTTTGCGACGCAGCAGGAGCTGGAAATAGTTTTAAACGAAACAACACGTATTAGCGTTGTTCCTGTGCTGTATCTAATCGATCCTTACTTATCTATCATGTTATTTGACGTTTCGATGGACTCCAGTAACTCTGATGTGAGATACGAAGTTTTCGGACGCAGCAGAAGCTGGAAATAGTTTTAAACGATACAACACGTATTAGCGTTGTTCCTGTGATGTATCTAATCGATCCTTACTCATCTATCATGTTAATTGACGTTTGGACGGACTCCAGTAACTCTGATGAGAGATTCAAAGTTCTCGGACGCAGTAGAAGCTGGAAATAGTTTTGAACGAAACAACACGTATTAGCGTTGTTCCTGTGATGTATCTAAACGATCCTTACTTATCTAACATGTTATTTGACGTTTGGATGGACTCCAGTAAGTCTGATGTGAGATACAAAGTTTTTGGACGCAGCAGGAGCTGGAAATAGTTTTAAACGAAACAACACGTATTAGCGTTGTTCCTGTGATGTATCTAAACGATCCTTACTCATCTATCATGTTATTTGACGTTTGGACAGACTCCAGTAACTCTGATGTGAGATACAAAGTTCTCGGACGCAGCAGGAGCTGGAAATAGTTTTAAACGAAACAACACGCATTAGCGTTGTTCCTGTGATGTATCTAATCGATCCTTACTCATTTATCATGTTATTTGGCGTTTCGATGGACTCCAGTAACTTTGATGTGAGATACGAAGTTCTCGGACGCAGCTGAAGCTGGAAATAGTTTCAAACGAAACAACAGGTATTAGCGTTGTTCCTGTGCTGTATCTAATCGATCCTTACTTATCTATCATGTTATTTGACGTTTCGATGGACTCCAGTAACTCTGATGTGAGCTACGAAGTTTTCGGACGCAGCAGAAGCTGGAAATAGTTTTAAACGAAACAACACGCATTAGCGATGTTCCTGTGATGTATCTAAACGATCCTTACTCATCTATCATGTTATTTGACGTTTGGACGGACTCCAGTAACTCTGATGTGAGATACAAAGTTCTCGGACGCAGCAGAAGCTGGAAATAGTTTTGAACGAAACAACACGTATTAGCGTTGTTCCTGTGATGTATCTAAACGATCCTTACTTATCTAACATGTTATTTGACGTTTGGATGGACTCCAGTAAGTCTGATGTGAGATACAAAGTTTTTGGACGCAGCAGGAGCTGGAAATAGTTTTAAACGAAACAACACGTATTAGCGTTGTTCCTGTGCTGTATCTAATCGATCCTTACTTATCTATCATGTTATTTGACGTTTCGATGGACTCCAGTAACTCTGATGTGAGATACGACGTTTTCGGACGCAGCAGAATCTGGAAATAGTTTTAAACGAAACAACACGTATTAGCGATGTTCCTGTGATGTACCTAAACGATCCTTACTCATCTATCATGTTATTTGACGTTTGGACGGACTCCAGTAACTCTGATGTGAGATACAAAGTTCTCGTACGCAGCAGAAGCTGGAAATAATTTTGAACGAAACAACACGTATTAGCGTTGTTCCTGTGATGTATCTAAACGATCCTTACTTATCTAACATGTTATTTAACGTTTGGATGGACTCCAGTAAGTCTGATGTGAGATACAAAGTTTTTGGACGCAGCAGAAGCTGGAAATAGTTTTAAACGAAACAACACGTATTAGCGTTGTTCCTGTGATGTATCTAATCGATCCTTACTCATCTATCATGTTATTTGACGATTGGATGGACTCCAGTAACTCTAATGAGAGATTCAAAGTTCTCGGACGCAGTAGAAGCTGGAAATAGTTTTGAACGAAATAACACGTATTAGCGTTGTTCTTGTGATGTATCTAAACGATCCTTACTTATCTAACATGTTATTTGACGTTTGGATGGACTCCAGTAAGTCTGATGTGAGATACAAAGTTTTTGGACGCAGCAGGAGCTGGAAATAGTTTCAAACGAAACAACACGTATTAGCGTTGTTCCTGTGCTGTATCTAATCGATCCTTACTCATATATCATGTTACTTGGCGTTTCGATGGACTCCAGTAGCTCTGATGTGAGATACGACGTTTTCGGACGCAGCAGAAGCTGGAAATAGTTTTAAACGAAACAACACGCATTAGCGTTGTTCCTGTGCTGTATCTAATCGATCCTTACTCATATATCATGTTATTTGGTGTTTCGATGGACTCCAGTAGCTCTGATGTGAGATACGACGTTTTCGGACGCAGCAGAAACTGGAAATAGTTTTAAACGAAACAACACGCATTAGCGTTGTTCCTGTGATGTATCTAATCGATCCTTACTTATCTATCATGTTATTTGACGTTTGGATGGACTCCAGTAACCCTGACGTGAGATACGATGTTCTCGGACGCAGCAGAAGCTGGAAATAGTTTTAAAAGAAACAACACGCATTAGCGATGTTCCTGTGATGTATCTAAACGATACTTACTCATCTATCATGTTATTTGACGTTTGGACGGACTCCAGTAACTCTGATGTGAGATACAAAGTTCTCGGACGCAGCAGAAGCTGGAAATAATTTTGAACGTAACAACACGTGTTACCGTTGTTCCTGTGATGTATCTAAACGATCCTTACTTATCTAACATGTTATTTAACGTTTGGATGGACTCCAGTAAGTCTGATGTGAGATACAAAGTTTTTGGACGCAGCAGGAGCTGGAAATAGTTTTAAACGAAACAACACATATTAGCGTTGTTCCTGTGCTGTATCTAATCGATCCTTACTTATCTATCATGTTATTTGACGTTTCGATGGACTCCAGTAACTCTGATGTGAGATACGACGTTTTCGGACGCAGCAGAATCTGGAAATAGTTTTAAACGAAACAACACGTATTAGCGATGTTCCTGTGATGTACCTAAACGATCCTTACTCATCTATCATGTTATTTGACGTTTGGACGGACTCCAGTAACTCTGATGTGAGATACAAAGTTCTCGTACGCAGCAGAAGCTGGAAATAATTTTGAACGAAACAACACGTATTCGCGTTGTTCCTGTGATGTATCTAAACGATCCTTACTTATCTAACATGTTATTTAACGTTTGGATGGACTCCAGTAAGTCTGATGTGAGATACAAAGTTTTTGGACGCAGCAGAAGCTGGAAATAGTTTTAAACGAAACAACACGTATTAGCGTTGTTCCTGTGATGTATCTAATCGATCCTTACTCATCTATCATGTTATTTGACGATTGGATGGACTCCAGTAACTCTGATGAGAGATTCAAAGTTCTCGGACGCAGTAGAAGCTGGAAATAGTTTTGAACGAAATAACACGTATTAGCGTTGTTCTTGTGATGTATCTAAACGATCCTTACTTATCTAACATGTTATTTGACGTTTGGATGGACTCCAGTAAGTCTGATGTGAGATACAAAGTTTTTGGACGCAGCAGGAGCTGGAAATAGTTTCAAACGAAACAACACGTATTAGCGTTGTTCCTGTGCTGTATCTAATCGATCCTTACTCATATATCATGTTACTTGGCGTTTCGATGGACTCCAGTAGCTCTGATGTGAGATACGACGTTTTCGGACGCAGCAGAAGCTGGAAATAGTTTTAAACGAAACAACACGCATTAGCGTTGTTCCTGTGCTGTATCTAATCGATCCTTACTCATATATCATGTTATTTGGTGTTTCGATGGACTCCAGTAGCTCTGATGTGAGATACGACGTTTTCGGACGCAGCAGAAACTGGAAATAGTTTTAAACGAAACAACACGCATTAGCGTTGTTCCTGTGATGTATCTAATCGATCCTTACTTATCTATCATGTTATTTGACGTTTGGATGGACTCCAGTAACCCTGACGTGAGATACGATGTTCTCGGACGCAGCAGAAGCTGGAAATAGTTTTAAAAGAAACAACACGCATTAGCGATGTTCCTGTGATGTATCTAAACGATACTTACTCATCTATCATGTTATTTGACGTTTGGACGGACTCCAGTAACTCTGATGTGAGATACAAAGTTCTCGGACGCAGCAGAAGCTGGAAATAATTTTGAACGTAACAACACGTGTTCCCGTTGTTCCTGTGATGTATCTAAACGATCCTTACTTATCTAACATGTTATTTAACGTTTGGATGGACTCCAGTAAGTCTGATGTGAGATACAAAGTTTTTGGACGCAGCAGGAGCTGGAAATAGTTTTAAACGAAACAACACATATTAGCGTTGTTCCTGTGCTGTATCTAATCGATCCTTACTTATCTATCATGTTATTTGACGTTTCGATGGACTCCAGTAACTCTGATGTGAGATACGACGTTTTCGGACGCAGCAGAAGCTGGAAATAGTTTTAAACGAAACAACACGTATTAGCGTTGTTCCTGTGATGTATCTAAACGATCCTTACTTATCTAACATGTTATTTGACGTTTGGATGGACTCCAGTAAGTCTGATGTGAGATACAAAGTTTTGGGACGCAGCAGGAGCTGGAAATAGTTTTAAACGAAACAACACGTATTAGCGTTGTTCCTGTGATGTATCTAATCGATCCTTTCTCATCTATCATGTTATTTGACGTTTGGACGGACTCCAGTAACTCTGATGAGAGATACAAAGTTCTCGGACGCAGTAGAAGCTGGAAATAGTTTTGAACGAAACAACACCTATTAGCGTTGTTCCTGTGATGTATCTAAACGATCCTTACTTATCTAACATGTTATTTGACGTTTGGATGGACTCCAGTAAGTCTGATGTGAGATACAAAGTTTTGGGACGCAGCAGGAGCTGGAAATAGTTTTAAACGAAACAACACGTATTAGCGTTGTTCCTGTGATGTATCTAATCGATCCTTACTCATCTATCATATTATTTGACGTTTGGATGGACTCCAGTAACTCTGATGAGAGATACAAAGATTTCGGACGTAGCAGAAACTGGAAATAGTTTTGAACGAAACAACACGCATTAGCGTTGTTCCTGTGTAGTATCTAATCGATCCTTACTCATCTATCATGTTATTTGGCTTTTCGATGGACTCCAGTAACTCTGATGTGAGATACGAAGTTTTCGGACGCATCAGAAGCTGGAAATAGTTTTAAACGAAACAACACGCATTAGCGATGTTCCTGTGATGTATCTAAACGATCCTTACTCATCTATCATGTTAATTGACGTTTGGACGGACTCCAGTAACTCTGATGAGAGATACAAAGTTCTCGGACGCAGTAGAAGCTGGAAATAGTTTTGACCGAAACAACACGCATTAGCGTTGTTCCTGTGATGTATCTAATCGATCCTTACTCATCTATCATGTTATTTGACGTTTGGATGTACTCTAGGAACTCTGATGTGAGATACAAAGATATCGGACGCAGCAGAAGCTGGAAATAGTTTTGAACGAAACAACACCTATTAGCGTTGTTCCTGTGATGTATCTAAACGATCCTTACTTATCTAACATGTTATTTGACGTTTGGATGGACTCCAGTAAGTCTGATGTGAGATACAAAGTTTTGGGACGCAGCAGGAGCTGGAAATAGTTTTAAACGAAACAACACGTATTAGCGTTGTTCCTGTGATGTATCTAATCGATCCTTACTCATCTATCATGTTATTTGACGTTTGGACGGACTCCAGTAACTCTGATGAGAGATTCAAATTTCTCGGACGCAGTAGAAGCTGGAAATAGTTTTGAACGAAACAACACGTATTAGCGTTGTTCCTGTGATGTATCTAAACGATCCTTACTTATCTAACATGTTATTTAACGTTTGGATGGACTCCAGTAAGTCTGATGTGAGATACAAAGTTTTTGGACGCAGCAGGAGCTGGAAATAGTTTTAAACGAAACAACACATATTGGCGTTGTTCCTGTGCTGTATCTAATCGATCCTTACTTATCTATCATGTTATTTGACGTTTGGACGGACTCCAGTAACTCTGATGAGAGATTCAAATTTCTCGGACGCAGTAGAAGCTGGAAATAGTTTTGAACGAAACAACACGTATTAGCGTTGTTCCTGTGATGTATCTAAACGATCCTTACTTATCTAACATGTTATTTAACGTTTGGATGGACTCCAGTAAGTCTGATGTGAGATACAAAGTTTTTGGACGCAGCAGGAGCTGGAAATAGTTTTAAACGAAACAACACGCATTAGCGTTGTTCCTGTGATGTATCTAATCGATCCTTACTCATCTATCATGTTATTTGACGTTTGGACGGACTCCAGTAACTCTGATGAGAGATTCAAAGTTCTCGGACGCAGTAGAAGCTGGAAATAGTTTTAAACGAAACAACACGTATTAGCGTTGTTCCTGTGCTGTATCTAATCGATCCTTACTCATATATCATGTTACTTGGCGTTTCGATGGACTCCAGTAGCTCTGATGTGAGATACGACGTTTTCGGACGCAGCAGAAGCTGGAAATAGTTTTAAACGAAACAACACGTATTAGCGTTGTTCCTGTGATGTATCTAATCGATCCTTACTTATCTATCATGTTATTTGACGTTTCGATGCACTCCAGTAACTCTGATGTGAGATACGACGTTTTCGGACGCAGCAGAAGCTGGAAATAGTTTTAAACGAAACAACACGTATTAGCGTTGTTCCTGTGATGTATCTAATCGATCCTTACTTATCTATCATGTTATTTGACGTTTCGATGCACTCCAGTAACTCTGATGTGAGATACGACGTTTTCGGACGCAGCAGAAGCTGGAAATAGTTTTAAACGAAACAACACGTATTAGCGTTGTTCCTGTGATGTATCTAATCGATCCTTACTCATCTATCATGTTATTTGACGTTTGGATGGGCTCCAGTAACTCTGATGAGAGATACAAAGATTTCGGACGCAGCAGAAGCTGGAAATAGTTTTGAACGAAACAACACGTATTAGCGTTGTTCCTGTGCTGTATCTAATCGATCCTTACTTATCTATCATGTTATTTGACGTTTGGATGGACTCCAGTAACCCTGACGTGAGATACGATGTTCTCGGACGCAGCAGAAGCTCGAAATAGTTTTAAACGAAACAACACGCATTAGCGTTATTCCTGTGATGTATCTAATCGATCCTTACTCATCTATCATGTTATTTGGCGTTTCGATGGACTCCAGTAACTTAGATGTGAGATACGAAGTTCTCGGACGCAGCAGGAGCTGGAAATAGTTTTAAACGAAACAACACGCATTAGCGTTGTTCCTGTGATGTATCTAATCGATCCTTACTCATTTATCATGTTATTTGGCGTTTCGATGGACTCCAGTAACTTTGATGTGAGATACGAAGTTCTCGGACGCAGCTGAAGCTGGAAATAGTTTCAAACGAAACAACAGGTATTAGCGTTGTTCCTGTGCTGTATCTAATCGATCCTTACTTATCTATCATGTTATTTGACGTTTCGATGGACTCCAGTAACTCTGATGTGAGCTACGAAGTTTTCGGACGCAGCAGAAGCTGGAAATAGTTTTAAACGAAACAACACGCATTAGCGATGTTCCTGTGATGTATCTAAACGATCCTTACTCATCTATCATGTTATTTGACGTTTGGACGGACTCCAGTAACTCTGATGTGAGATACAAAGTTCTCGGACGCAGCAGAAGCTGGAAATAGTTTTGAACGAAACAACACGTATTAGCGTTGTTCCTGTGATGTATCTAAACGATCCTTACTTATCTAACATGTTATTTGACGTTTGGATGGACTCCAGTAAGTCTGATGTGAGATACAAAGTTTTTGGACGCAGCAGGAGCTGGAAATAGTTTTAAACGAAACAACACGTATTAGCGTTGTTCCTGTGCTGTATCTAATCGATCCTTACTTATCTATCATGTTATTTGACGTTTCGATGGACTCCAGTAACTCTGATGTGAGATACGACGTTTTCGGACGCAGCAGAATCTGGAAATAGTTTTAAACGAAACAACACGTATTAGCGATGTTCCTGTGATGTACCTAAACGATCCTTACTCATCTATCATGTTATTTGACGTTTGGACGGACTCCAGTAACTCTGATGTGAGATACAAAGTTCTCGTACGCAGCAGAAGCTGGAAATAATTTTGAACGAAACAACACGTATTAGCGTTGTTCCTGTGATGTATCTAAACGATCCTTACTTATCTAACATGTTATTTAACGTTTGGATGGACTCCAGTAAGTCTGATGTGAGATACAAAGTTTTTGGACGCAGCAGAAGCTGGAAATAGTTTTAAACGAAACAACACGT
Organism: Prosopocoilus inquinatus; assembly: GCA_036172665.1. NCBI lineage: Eukaryota > Metazoa > Arthropoda > Insecta > Coleoptera > Lucanidae > Prosopocoilus > Prosopocoilus inquinatus. Next base: position 43,623,607 of record CM069871.1, on the reverse strand, counting down.
ATTAGCGTTGTTCCTGTGATGTATCTAATCGATCCTTACTCATCTATCATGTTATTTGACGATTGGATGGACTCCAGTAACTCTGATGAGAGATTCAAAGTTCTCGGACGCAGTAGAAGCTGGAAATAGTTTTGAACGAAATAACACGTATTAGCGTTGTTCTTGTGATGTATCTAAACGATCCTTACTTATCTAACATGTTATTTGACGTTTGGATGGACTCCAGTAAGTCTGATGTGAGATACAAAGTTTTTGGACGCAGCAGGAGCTGGAAATAGTTTCAAACGAAACAACACGTATTAGCGTTGTTCCTGTGCTGTATCTAATCGATCCTTACTCATATATCATGTTACTTGGCGTTTCGATGGACTCCAGTAGCTCTGATGTGAGATACGACGTTTTCGGACGCAGCAGAAGCTGGAAATAGTTTTAAACGAAACAACACGCATTAGCGTTGTTCCTGTGCTGTATCTAATCGATCCTTACTCATATATCATGTTATTTGGTGTTTCGATGGACTCCAGTAGCTCTGATGTGAGATACGACGTTTTCGGACGCAGCAGAAACTGGAAATAGTTTTAAACGAAACAACACGCATTAGCGTTGTTCCTGTGATGTATCTAATCGATCCTTACTTATCTATCATGTTATTTGACGTTTGGATGGACTCCAGTAACCCTGACGTGAGATACGATGTTCTCGGACGCAGCAGAAGCTGGAAATAGTTTTAAAAGAAACAACACGCATTAGCGATGTTCCTGTGATGTATCTAAACGATACTTACTCATCTATCATGTTATTTGACGTTTGGACGGACTCCAGTAACTCTGATGTGAGATACAAAGTTCTCGGACGCAGCAGAAGCTGGAAATAATTTTGAACGTAACAACACGTGTTACCGTTGTTCCTGTGATGTATCTAAACGATCCTTACTTATCTAACATGTTATTTAACGTTTGGATGGACTCCAGTAAGTCTGATGTGAGATACAAAGTTTTTGGACGCAGCAGGAGCTGGAAATAGTTTTAAACGAAACAACACATATTAGCGTTGTTCCTGTGCTGTATCTAATCGATCCTTACTTATCTATCATGTTATTTGACGTTTCGATGGACTCCAGTAACTCTGATGTGAGATACGACGTTTTCGGACGCAGCAGAATCTGGAAATAGTTTTAAACGAAACAACACGTATTAGCGATGTTCCTGTGATGTACCTAAACGATCCTTACTCATCTATCATGTTATTTGACGTTTGGACGGACTCCAGTAACTCTGATGTGAGATACAAAGTTCTCGTACGCAGCAGAAGCTGGAAATAATTTTGAACGAAACAACACGTATTCGCGTTGTTCCTGTGATGTATCTAAACGATCCTTACTTATCTAACATGTTATTTAACGTTTGGATGGACTCCAGTAAGTCTGATGTGAGATACAAAGTTTTTGGACGCAGCAGAAGCTGGAAATAGTTTTAAACGAAACAACACGTATTAGCGTTGTTCCTGTGATGTATCTAATCGATCCTTACTCATCTATCATGTTATTTGACGATTGGATGGACTCCAGTAACTCTGATGAGAGATTCAAAGTTCTCGGACGCAGTAGAAGCTGGAAATAGTTTTGAACGAAATAACACGTATTAGCGTTGTTCTTGTGATGTATCTAAACGATCCTTACTTATCTAACATGTTATTTGACGTTTGGATGGACTCCAGTAAGTCTGATGTGAGATACAAAGTTTTTGGACGCAGCAGGAGCTGGAAATAGTTTCAAACGAAACAACACGTATTAGCGTTGTTCCTGTGCTGTATCTAATCGATCCTTACTCATATATCATGTTACTTGGCGTTTCGATGGACTCCAGTAGCTCTGATGTGAGATACGACGTTTTCGGACGCAGCAGAAGCTGGAAATAGTTTTAAACGAAACAACACGCATTAGCGTTGTTCCTGTGCTGTATCTAATCGATCCTTACTCATATATCATGTTATTTGGTGTTTCGATGGACTCCAGTAGCTCTGATGTGAGATACGACGTTTTCGGACGCAGCAGAAACTGGAAATAGTTTTAAACGAAACAACACGCATTAGCGTTGTTCCTGTGATGTATCTAATCGATCCTTACTTATCTATCATGTTATTTGACGTTTGGATGGACTCCAGTAACCCTGACGTGAGATACGATGTTCTCGGACGCAGCAGAAGCTGGAAATAGTTTTAAAAGAAACAACACGCATTAGCGATGTTCCTGTGATGTATCTAAACGATACTTACTCATCTATCATGTTATTTGACGTTTGGACGGACTCCAGTAACTCTGATGTGAGATACAAAGTTCTCGGACGCAGCAGAAGCTGGAAATAATTTTGAACGTAACAACACGTGTTCCCGTTGTTCCTGTGATGTATCTAAACGATCCTTACTTATCTAACATGTTATTTAACGTTTGGATGGACTCCAGTAAGTCTGATGTGAGATACAAAGTTTTTGGACGCAGCAGGAGCTGGAAATAGTTTTAAACGAAACAACACATATTAGCGTTGTTCCTGTGCTGTATCTAATCGATCCTTACTTATCTATCATGTTATTTGACGTTTCGATGGACTCCAGTAACTCTGATGTGAGATACGACGTTTTCGGACGCAGCAGAAGCTGGAAATAGTTTTAAACGAAACAACACGTATTAGCGTTGTTCCTGTGATGTATCTAAACGATCCTTACTTATCTAACATGTTATTTGACGTTTGGATGGACTCCAGTAAGTCTGATGTGAGATACAAAGTTTTGGGACGCAGCAGGAGCTGGAAATAGTTTTAAACGAAACAACACGTATTAGCGTTGTTCCTGTGATGTATCTAATCGATCCTTTCTCATCTATCATGTTATTTGACGTTTGGACGGACTCCAGTAACTCTGATGAGAGATACAAAGTTCTCGGACGCAGTAGAAGCTGGAAATAGTTTTGAACGAAACAACACCTATTAGCGTTGTTCCTGTGATGTATCTAAACGATCCTTACTTATCTAACATGTTATTTGACGTTTGGATGGACTCCAGTAAGTCTGATGTGAGATACAAAGTTTTGGGACGCAGCAGGAGCTGGAAATAGTTTTAAACGAAACAACACGTATTAGCGTTGTTCCTGTGATGTATCTAATCGATCCTTACTCATCTATCATATTATTTGACGTTTGGATGGACTCCAGTAACTCTGATGAGAGATACAAAGATTTCGGACGTAGCAGAAACTGGAAATAGTTTTGAACGAAACAACACGCATTAGCGTTGTTCCTGTGTAGTATCTAATCGATCCTTACTCATCTATCATGTTATTTGGCTTTTCGATGGACTCCAGTAACTCTGATGTGAGATACGAAGTTTTCGGACGCATCAGAAGCTGGAAATAGTTTTAAACGAAACAACACGCATTAGCGATGTTCCTGTGATGTATCTAAACGATCCTTACTCATCTATCATGTTAATTGACGTTTGGACGGACTCCAGTAACTCTGATGAGAGATACAAAGTTCTCGGACGCAGTAGAAGCTGGAAATAGTTTTGACCGAAACAACACGCATTAGCGTTGTTCCTGTGATGTATCTAATCGATCCTTACTCATCTATCATGTTATTTGACGTTTGGATGTACTCTAGGAACTCTGATGTGAGATACAAAGATATCGGACGCAGCAGAAGCTGGAAATAGTTTTGAACGAAACAACACCTATTAGCGTTGTTCCTGTGATGTATCTAAACGATCCTTACTTATCTAACATGTTATTTGACGTTTGGATGGACTCCAGTAAGTCTGATGTGAGATACAAAGTTTTGGGACGCAGCAGGAGCTGGAAATAGTTTTAAACGAAACAACACGTATTAGCGTTGTTCCTGTGATGTATCTAATCGATCCTTACTCATCTATCATGTTATTTGACGTTTGGACGGACTCCAGTAACTCTGATGAGAGATTCAAATTTCTCGGACGCAGTAGAAGCTGGAAATAGTTTTGAACGAAACAACACGTATTAGCGTTGTTCCTGTGATGTATCTAAACGATCCTTACTTATCTAACATGTTATTTAACGTTTGGATGGACTCCAGTAAGTCTGATGTGAGATACAAAGTTTTTGGACGCAGCAGGAGCTGGAAATAGTTTTAAACGAAACAACACATATTGGCGTTGTTCCTGTGCTGTATCTAATCGATCCTTACTTATCTATCATGTTATTTGACGTTTGGACGGACTCCAGTAACTCTGATGAGAGATTCAAATTTCTCGGACGCAGTAGAAGCTGGAAATAGTTTTGAACGAAACAACACGTATTAGCGTTGTTCCTGTGATGTATCTAAACGATCCTTACTTATCTAACATGTTATTTAACGTTTGGATGGACTCCAGTAAGTCTGATGTGAGATACAAAGTTTTTGGACGCAGCAGGAGCTGGAAATAGTTTTAAACGAAACAACACGCATTAGCGTTGTTCCTGTGATGTATCTAATCGATCCTTACTCATCTATCATGTTATTTGACGTTTGGACGGACTCCAGTAACTCTGATGAGAGATTCAAAGTTCTCGGACGCAGTAGAAGCTGGAAATAGTTTTAAACGAAACAACACGTATTAGCGTTGTTCCTGTGCTGTATCTAATCGATCCTTACTCATATATCATGTTACTTGGCGTTTCGATGGACTCCAGTAGCTCTGATGTGAGATACGACGTTTTCGGACGCAGCAGAAGCTGGAAATAGTTTTAAACGAAACAACACGTATTAGCGTTGTTCCTGTGATGTATCTAATCGATCCTTACTTATCTATCATGTTATTTGACGTTTCGATGCACTCCAGTAACTCTGATGTGAGATACGACGTTTTCGGACGCAGCAGAAGCTGGAAATAGTTTTAAACGAAACAACACGTATTAGCGTTGTTCCTGTGATGTATCTAATCGATCCTTACTTATCTATCATGTTATTTGACGTTTCGATGCACTCCAGTAACTCTGATGTGAGATACGACGTTTTCGGACGCAGCAGAAGCTGGAAATAGTTTTAAACGAAACAACACGTATTAGCGTTGTTCCTGTGATGTATCTAATCGATCCTTACTCATCTATCATGTTATTTGACGTTTGGATGGGCTCCAGTAACTCTGATGAGAGATACAAAGATTTCGGACGCAGCAGAAGCTGGAAATAGTTTTGAACGAAACAACACGTATTAGCGTTGTTCCTGTGCTGTATCTAATCGATCCTTACTTATCTATCATGTTATTTGACGTTTGGATGGACTCCAGTAACCCTGACGTGAGATACGATGTTCTCGGACGCAGCAGAAGCTCGAAATAGTTTTAAACGAAACAACACGCATTAGCGTTATTCCTGTGATGTATCTAATCGATCCTTACTCATCTATCATGTTATTTGGCGTTTCGATGGACTCCAGTAACTTAGATGTGAGATACGAAGTTCTCGGACGCAGCAGAAGCTGGAAATAGTTTTGAACGAAACAACACGTATTAGCGTTGTTCCTGTGATGTATCTAATCGATCCTTACTTATCTATCATGTTATTTGACGTTTCGATGGACTCCAGTAACTCTGATGTGAGATACGAAGTTCTCGGACGCAGCTGAAGCTGGAAATAGTTTTAAATGAAACAACACGTATTAGCGTTGTTCCTGTGATGTACCTAATCGATCCTTACTCATCTATCATGTTATTTGACGTTTGGACGGACTCCAGTAACTATGATGAGAGATACAAAGTTCTCGGACGCAGTAGAAGCTGGAAATAGTTTTGAACGAAACAACACGTATTAGCGTTGTTCCTGTGATGCATCTAAACGATCCTTACTTATCTAACATGTTATTTGACGTTTGGATGGACTCCAGTAAGTCTGATGTGAGATACAAAGTTTTTGGACGCAGCAGGAGCTGGAAATAGTTTTAAACGAAACAACACGAATTAGCGTTGTTCCTGTGATGTATCTAAACGATCCTTACTTATCTACCATGTTATTTGACGTTTGGATGGACTCCAGTAAGTCTGATGAGAGATACAAAGATTTCGGACGCAGCAGAAGCTGTAAATAGTTTTGAACGAAACAACACGTATTAGCGTTGTTCCTGTGCTGTATCTAATCGATCCTTACTTATCTATCATGTTATTTGACGTTTGGATGGACTCCAGTAACCCTGACGTGAGATACGATGTTCTCGGACGCAGCAGAAGCTGGAAATAGTTTTGAACGAAACAACAGGTATTAGCGTTGTTCCTGTGCTGTATCTAATCGATCCTTACTTATCTATCATGTTATTTGACGTTTGGACGGACTCCAGTAACTCTGATGTGAGATACAAAGTTCTCGGACGCAGCAGAAGCTGGAAATAATTTTGAACGAAACAACACCTATTAGCGTTGTTCCTGTGATGTATCTAAAGGATCCTTACTTATCTAACATGTTATTTGACGTTTGGATGGACTCCAGTAAGTCTGATGTGAGATAAAAAGTTTTGCGACGCAGCAGGAGCTGGAAATAGTTTTAAACGAAACAACACGTATTAGCGTTGTTCCTGTGCTGTATCTAATCGATCCTTACTTATCTATCATGTTATTTGACGTTTCGATGGACTCCAGTAACTCTGATGTGAGATACGAAGTTTTCGGACGCAGCAGAAGCTGGAAATAGTTTTAAACGATACAACACGTATTAGCGTTGTTCCTGTGATGTATCTAATCGATCCTTACTCATCTATCATGTTAATTGACGTTTGGACGGACTCCAGTAACTCTGATGAGAGATTCAAAGTTCTCGGACGCAGTAGAAGCTGGAAATAGTTTTGAACGAAACAACACGTATTAGCGTTGTTCCTGTGATGTATCTAAACGATCCTTACTTATCTAACATGTTATTTGACGTTTGGATGGACTCCAGTAAGTCTGATGTGAGATACAAAGTTTTTGGACGCAGCAGGAGCTGGAAATAGTTTTAAACGAAACAACACGTATTAGCGTTGTTCCTGTGATGTATCTAAACGATCCTTACTCATCTATCATGTTATTTGACGTTTGGACAGACTCCAGTAACTCTGATGTGAGATACAAAGTTCTCGGACGCAGCAGGAGCTGGAAATAGTTTTAAACGAAACAACACGCATTAGCGTTGTTCCTGTGATGTATCTAATCGATCCTTACTCATTTATCATGTTATTTGGCGTTTCGATGGACTCCAGTAACTTTGATGTGAGATACGAAGTTCTCGGACGCAGCTGAAGCTGGAAATAGTTTCAAACGAAACAACAGGTATTAGCGTTGTTCCTGTGCTGTATCTAATCGATCCTTACTTATCTATCATGTTATTTGACGTTTCGATGGACTCCAGTAACTCTGATGTGAGCTACGAAGTTTTCGGACGCAGCAGAAGCTGGAAATAGTTTTAAACGAAACAACACGCATTAGCGATGTTCCTGTGATGTATCTAAACGATCCTTACTCATCTATCATGTTATTTGACGTTTGGACGGACTCCAGTAACTCTGATGTGAGATACAAAGTTCTCGGACGCAGCAGAAGCTGGAAATAGTTTTGAACGAAACAACACGTATTAGCGTTGTTCCTGTGATGTATCTAAACGATCCTTACTTATCTAACATGTTATTTGACGTTTGGATGGACTCCAGTAAGTCTGATGTGAGATACAAAGTTTTTGGACGCAGCAGGAGCTGGAAATAGTTTTAAACGAAACAACACGTATTAGCGTTGTTCCTGTGCTGTATCTAATCGATCCTTACTTATCTATCATGTTATTTGACGTTTCGATGGACTCCAGTAACTCTGATGTGAGATACGACGTTTTCGGACGCAGCAGAATCTGGAAATAGTTTTAAACGAAACAACACGTATTAGCGATGTTCCTGTGATGTACCTAAACGATCCTTACTCATCTATCATGTTATTTGACGTTTGGACGGACTCCAATAACTCTGATGTGAGATACAAAGTTCTCGTACGCAGCAGAAGCTGGAAATAATTTTGAACGAAACAACACGTATTAGCGTTGTTCCTGTGATGTATCTAAACGATCCTTACTTATCTAACATGTTATTTAACGTTTGGATGGACTCCAGTAAGTCTGATGTGAGATACAAAGTTTTTGGACGCAGCAGAAGCTGGAAATAGTTTTAAACGAAACAACACGTATTAGCGTTGTTCCTGTGATGTATCTAATCGATCCTTACTCATCTGTCATGTTATTTGACGATTGGATGAACTCCAGTAACTCTGATGAGAGATACAAAGATTTCGGACGCAGCAGAAGCTGGAAATAGGTTTGAACGAAACAACACCTATTAGCGTTGTTCCTGTGATGTATCTAATCGATCCTTACTTATCTAACATGTTATTTGACGTTTGGATGGACTCCAGTAAGTCTGATGTGAGATACAAAGTTTTGGGACGCAGCAGGAGCTGGAAATAGTTTTAAACGAAACAACACGTATTAGCGTTGTTCCTGTGATGTATCTAATCGATCCTTACTCATCTATCATGTTATTTGACGTTTGGACGGACTCCAGTAACTCTGATGTGAGATTCAAAGTTCTCGGACGCAGTAGAAGCTGGAAATAGTTTTGAACGAAATAACACGTATTAGCGTTGTTCTTGTGATGTATCTAAACGATCCTTACTTATCTAACATGTTATTTGACGTTTGGATGGACTCCAGTAAGTCTGATGTGAGATACAAAGTTTTTGGACGCAGCAGGAGCTGGAAATAGTTTCAAACGAAACAACACGTATTAGCGTTGTTCCTGTGCTGTATCTAATCGATCCTTACTCATATATCATGTTACTTGGCGTTTCGATGGACTCCAGTAGCTCTGATGTGAGATACGACGTTTATGGACGCAGCAGAAGCTGGAAATAGTTATAAACGAAACAACACGCATTAGCGTTGTTCCTGTGCTGTATCTAATCGATCCTTACTCATATATCATGTTATTTGGTGTTTCGATGGACTCCAGTAGCTCTGATGTGAGATACGACGTTTTCGGACGCAGCAGAAACTGGAAATAGTTTTAAACGAAACAACACGCATTAGCGTTGTTCCTGTGATGTATCTAATCGATCCTTACTTATCTATCATGTTATTTGACGTTTGGATGGACTCCAGTAACCCTGACGTGAGATACGATGTTCTCGGACGCAGCAGAAGCTGGAAATAGTTTTAAAAGAAACAACACGCATTAGCGATGTTCCTGTGATGTATCTAAACGATACTTACTCATCTATCATGTTATTTGACGTTTGGACGGACTCCAGTAACTCTGATGTGAGATACAAAGTTCTCGGACGCAGCAGAAGCTGGAAATAATTTTGAACGTAACAACACGTGTTACCGTTGTTCCTGTGATGTATCTAAACGATCCTTACTTATCTAACATGTTATTTAACGTTTGGATGGACTCCAGTAAGTCTGATGTGAGATACAAAGTTTTTGGACGCAGCAGGAGCTGGAAATAGTTTTAAACGAAACAACACATATTAGCGTTGTTCCTGTGCTGTATCTAATCGATCCTTACTTATCTATCATGTTATTTGACGTTTCGATGGACTCCAGTAACTCTGATGTGAGATACGACGTTTTCGGACGCAGCAGAAGCTGGAAATAGTTTTAAACGAAACAACACGTATTAGCGTTGTTCCTGTGATGTATCTAAACGATCCTTACTTATCTAACATGTTATTTGACGTTTGGATGGACTAAAGTAAGTCTGATGTGAGATACAAAGTTTTTGGACGCAGCAGGAGCTGGAAATAGTTTTAAACGAAACAACACGTATTAGCGTTGTTCCTGTGATGTATCTAATCGATCCTTTCTCATCTATCATGTTATTTGACGTTTGGACGGACTCCAGTAACTCTGATGAGAGATACAAAGTTCTCGGACGCAGTAGAAGCTGGAAATAGTTTTGAACGAAACAACACCTATTAGCGTTGTTCCTGTGATGTATCTAAACGATCCTTACTTATCTAACATGTTATTTGACGTTTGGATGGACTCCAGTAAGTCTGATGTGAGATACAAAGTTTTGGGACGCAGCAGGAGCTGGAAATAGTTTTAAACGAAACAACACGTATTAGCGTTGTTCCTGTGATGTATCTAATCGATCCTTACTCATCTATCATATTATTTGACGTTTGGATGGACTCCAGTAACTCTGATGAGAGATACAAAGATTTCGGACGCAGCAGAAACTGGAAATAGTTTTGAACGAAACAACACGCATTAGCGTTGTTCCTGTGTAGTATCTAATCGATCCTTACTCATCTATCATGTTATTTGGCTTTTCGATGGACTCCAGTAACTCTGATGTGAGATACGAAGTTTTCGGACGCATCAGAAGCTGGAAATAGTTTTAAACGAAACAACACGCATTAGCGATGTTCCTGTGATGTATCTAAACGATCCTTACTCATCTATCATGTTATTTGACGTTTGGACGGACTCCAGTAACTCTGATGAGAGATACAAAGTTCTCGGACGCAGTAGAAGCTGGAAATAGTTTTGACCGAAACAACACGCATTAGCGTTGTTCCTGTGATGTATCTAATCGATCCTTACTCATCTATCATGTTATTTGACGTTTGGATGTACTCTAGGAACTCTGATGTGAGATACAAAGATATCGGACGCAGCAGAAGCTGGAAATAGTTTTGAACGAAACAACACGTATTAGCGTTGTTCCTGTGATGTATCTAATCGATCCTTACTCATCTATCATGTTATTTGACGTTTGGACGGACTCCAGTAACTCTGATGAGAGATTCAAATTTCTCGGACGCAGTAGAAGCTGGAAATAGTTTTGAACGAAACAACACGTATTAGCGTTGTTCCTGTGATGTATCTAAACGATCCTTACTTATCTATCATGTTATTTGACGTTTGGACGGACTCCAGTAACTCTGATGAGAGATACAAAGATTTCGGACGCAGCAGGAGCTGGAAATAGTTTTAAACGAAACAACACGTATTAGCGTTGTTCCTGTGCTGTATCTAATCGATCCTTACTTATCTATCATGTTATTTGACGTTTCGATGGACTCCAGTAACTCTGATGTGAGATACGACGTTTTCGGACGCAGCAGAATCTGGAAATAGTTTTAAACGAAACAACACGTATTAGCGATGTTCCTGTGATGTACCTAAACGATCCTTACTCATCTATCATGTTATTTGACGTTTGGACGGACTCCAGTAACTCTGATGTGAGATACAAAGTTCTCGTACGCAGCAGAAGCTGGAAATAATTTTGAACGAAACAACACGTATTAGCGTTGTTCCTGTGATGTATCTAAACGATCCTTACTTATCTAACATGTTATTTAACGTTTGGATGGACTCCAGTAAGTCTGATGTGAGATACAAAGTTTTTGGACGCAGCAGAAGCTGGAAATAGTTTTAAACGAAACAACACGTATTAGCGTTGTTCCTGTGATGTATCTAATCAATCCTTACTCATCTGTCATGTTATTTGACGATTGGATGAACTCCAGTAACTCTGATGAGAGATACAAAGATTTCGGACGCAGCAGAAGCTGGAAATAGGTTTGAACGAAACAACACCTATTAGCGTTGTTCCTGTGATGTATCTAAACGATCCTTACTTATCTAACATGTTATTTGACGTTTGGATGGACTCCAGTAAGTCTGATGTGAGATACAAAGTTTTGGGACGCAGCAGGAGCTGGAAATAGTTTTAAACGAAACAACACGTATTAGCGTTGTTCCTGTGATGTATCTAATCGATCCTTACTCATCTATCATGTTATTTGACGTTTGGACGGACTCCAGTAACTCTGATGTGAGATTCAAAGTTCTCGGACGCAGTAGAAGCTGGAAATAGTTTTGAACGAAATAACACGTATTAGCGTTGTTCTTGTGATGTATCTAAACGATCCTTACTTATCTAACATGTTATTTGACGTTTGGATGGACTCCAGTAAGTCTGATGTGAGATACAAAGTTTTTGGACGCAGCAGGAGCTGGAAATAGTTTCAAACGAAACAACACGTATTAGCGTTGTTCCTGTGCTGTATCTAATCGATCCTTACTCATATATCATGTTACTTGGCGTTTCGATGGACTCCAGTAGCTCTGATGTGAGATACGACGTTTATGGACGCAGCAGAAGCTGGAAATAGTTATAAACGAAACAACACGCATTAGCGTTGTTCCTGTGCTGTATCTAATCGATCCTTACTCATATATCATGTTATTTGGTGTTTCGATGGACTCCAGTAGCTCTGATGTGAGATACGACGTTTTCGGACGCAGCAGAAACTGGAAATAGTTTTAAACGAAACAACACGCATTAGCGTTGTTCCTGTGATGTATCTAATCGATCCTTACTTATCTATCATGTTATTTGACGTTTGGATGGACTCCAGTAACCCTGACGTGAGATACGATGTTCTCGGACGCAGCAGAAGCTGGAAATAGTTTTAAAAGAAACAACACGCATTAGCGATGTTCCTGTGATGTATCTAAACGATACTTACTCATCTATCATGTTATTTGACGTTTGGACGGACTCCAGTAACTCTGATGTGAGATACAAAGTTCTCGGACGCAGCAGAAGCTGGAAATAATTTTGAACGTAACAACACGTGTTACCGTTGTTCCTGTGATGTATCTAAACGATCCTTACTTATCTAACATGTTATTTAACGTTTGGATGGACTCCAGTAAGTCTGATGTGAGATACAAAGTTTTTGGACGCAGCAGGAGCTGGAAATAGTTTTAAACGAAACAACACATATTAGCGTTGTTCCTGTGCTGTATCTAATCGATCCTTACTTATCTATCATGTTATTTGACGTTTCGATGGACTCCAGTAACTCTGATGTGAGATACGACGTTTTCGGACGCAGCAGAAGCTGGAAATAGTTTTAAACGAAACAACACGTATTAGCGTTGTTCCTGTGATGTATCTAAACGATCCTTACTTATCTAACATGTTATTTGACGTTTGGATGGACTCCAGTAAGTCTGATGTGAGATACAAAGTTTTTGGACGCAGCAGGAGCTGGAAATAGTTTTAAACGAAACAACACGTATTAGCGTTGTTCCTGTGATGTATCTAATCGATCCTTTCTCATCTATCATGTTATTTGACGTTTGGACGGACTCCAGTAACTCTGATGAGAGATACAAAGTTCTCGGACGCAGTAGAAGCTGGAAATAGTTTTGAACGAAACAACACCTATTAGCGTTGTTCCTGTGATGTATCTAAACGATCCTTACTTATCTAACATGTTATTTGACGTTTGGATGGACTCCAGTAAGTCTGATGTGAGATACAAAGTTTTGGGACGCAGCAGGAGCTGGAAATAGTTTTAAACGAAACAACACGTATTAGCGTTGTTCCTGTGATGTATCTAATCGATCCTTACTCATCTATCATATTATTTGACGTTTGGATGGACTCCAGTAACTCTGATGAGAGATACAAAGATTTCGGACGCAGCAGAAACTGGAAATAGTTTTGAACGAAACAACACGCATTAGCGTTGTTCCTGTGTAGTATCTAATCGATCCTTACTCATCTATCATGTTATTTGGCTTTTCGATGGACTCCAGTAACTCTGATGTGAGATACGAAGTTTTCGGACGCATCAGAAGCTGGAAATAGTTTTAAACGAAACAACACGCATTAGCGATGTTCCTGTGATGTATCTAAACGATCCTTACTCATCTATCATGTTATTTGACGTTTGGACGGACTCCAGTAACTCTGATGAGAGATACAAAGTTCTCGGACGCAGTAGAAGCTGGAAATAGTTTTGACCGAAACAACACGCATTAGCGTTGTTCCTGTGATGTATCTAATCGATCCTTACTCATCTATCATGTTATTTGACGTTTGGATGTACTCTAGGAACTCTGATGTGAGATACAAAGATATCGGACGCAGCAGAAGCTGGAAATAGTTTTGAACGAAACAACACGTATTAGCGTTGTTCCTGTGATGTATCTAATCGATCCTTACTCATCTATCATGTTATTTGACGTTTGGACGGACTCCAGTAACTCTGATGAGAGATTCAAATTTCTCGGACGCAGTAGAAGCTGGAAATAGTTTTGAACGAAACAACACGTATTAGCGTTGTTCCTGTGATGTATCTAAACGATCCTTACTTATCTAACATGTTATTTAACGTTTGGATGGACTCCAGTAAGTCTGATGTGAGATACAAAGTTTTTGGACGCAGCAGGAGCTGGAAATAGTTTTAAACGAAACAACACATATTAGCGTTGTTCCTGTGCTGTATCTAATCGATCCTTACTTATCTATCATGTTATTTGACGTTTGGACGGACTCCAGTAACTCTGATGAGAGATTCAAATTTCTCGGACGCAGTAGAAGCTGGAAATAGTTTTGAACGAAACAACACGTATTAGCGTTGTTCCTGTGATGTATCTAAACGATCCTTACTTATCTAACATGTTATTTAACGTTTGGATGGACTCCAGTAAGTCTGATGTGAGATACAAAGTTTTTGGACGCAGCAGGAGCTGGAAATAGTTTTAAACGAAACAACATATATTAGCGTTGTTCCTGTGCTGTATCTAATCGATCCTTACTCATCTATCATGTTATTTGACGTTTGGACGGACTCCAGTAACTCTGATGAGAGATACAAAGTTCTCGGACGCAGTAGAAGCTGGAAATAGTTTTGACCGAAACAACACGCATTAGCGTTGTTCCTGTGATGTATCTAATCGATCCTTACTCATATATCATGTTATTTGACGTTTGGATGTACTCTAGGAACTCTGATGTGAGATACAAAGATATCGGACGCAGCAGAAGCTGGAAATAGTTTTGAACGAAACAACAACTATTAGCGTTGTTCCTGTGATGTATCTAAACGATCCTTACTTATCTAACATGTTATTTGACGTTTGGATGGACTCCAGTAAGTCTGATGTGAGATACAAAGTTTTGGGACGCAGCAGGAGCTGGAAATAGTTTTAAACGAAACAACACGTATTAGCGTTGTTCCTGTGATGTATCTAATCGATCCTTACTCATCTATCATGTTATTTGACGTTTGGATGGGCTCCAGTAACTCTGATGAGAGATACAAAGATTTCGGACGCAGCAGAAGCTGGAAATAGTTTTGAACGAAACAACACCTATTAGCGTTGTTCCTGTGATGTATCTAAACGATCCTTACTTATCTAACATGTTATTTGACGTTTGGATGGACACCAGTATCCCTGATGTGAGATACGAAGTTCTCGGACGCAGCAGAAGCTGGAAATAGTTTTAAACGAAACAACACGTATTAGCGTTGTTCCTGTGATGTATCTAATCGATCCTTACTCATCTATCATGTTATTTGACGTTTGGACGGACTCCAGTAACTCTGATGAGAGATTCAAAGTTCTCGGACGCAGTAGAAGCTGGAAATAGTTTTAAACGAAACAACACGTATTAGCGTTGTTCCTGTGCTGTATCTAATCGATCCTTACTCATATATCATGTTACTTGGCGTTTCGATGGACTCCAGTAGCTCTGATGTGAGATACGACGTTTTCGGACGCAGCAGAAGCTGGAAATAGTTTTAAACGAAACAACACGTATTAGCGTTGTTCCTGTGCTGTATCTAATCGATCCTTACTTATCTATCATGTTATTTGACGTTTCGATGCACTCCAGTAACTCTGATGTGAGATACGACGTTTTCGGACGCAGCAGAAGCTGGAAATAGTTTTAAACGAAACAACACGTATTAGCGTTGTTCCTGTGATGTATCTAATCGATCCTTACTTATCTATCATGTTATTTGACGTTTCGATGCACTCCAGTAACTCTGATGTGAGATACGACGTTTTCGGACGCAGCAGAAGCTGGAAATAGTTTTAAAGGAAACAACACGTATTAGCGTTGTTCCTGTGATGTATCTAATCGATCCTTACTCATCTATCATGTTATTTGACGTTTGGATGGGCTCCAGTAACTCTGATGAGAGATACAAAGATTTCGGACGCAGCAGAAGCTGGAAATAGTTTTGAACGAAACAACACGTTTTAGCGTTGTTCCTGTGCTGTATCTAATCGATCCTTACTTATCTATCATGTTATTTGACGTTTGGATGGACTCCAGTAACCCTGACGTGAGATACGATGTTCTCGGACGCAGCAGAAGCTGGAAATAGTTTTAAACGAAACAACACGCATTAGCGTTATTCCTGTGATGTATCTAATCGATCCTTACTCATCTATCATGTTATTTGGCGTTTCGATGGACTCCAGTAACTTAGATGTGAGATACGAAGTTCTCGGACGCAGCAGAAGCTGGAAATAGTTTTGAACGAAACAACACGTATTAGCGTTGTTCCTGTGATGTATCTAATCGATCCTTACTTATCTATCATGTTATTTGACGTTTCGATGGACTCCAGTAACTCTGATGTGAGATACGAAGTTCTCGGACGCAGCTGAAGCTGGAAATAGTTTTAAATGAAACAACACGTATTAGCGTTGTTCCTGTGATGTATCTAAACGATCCTTACTTATCTAACATGTTATTTGACGTTTGGATGGACTCCAGTAACCCTGACGTGAGATACGATGTTCTCGGACGCAGCAGAAGCTGGAAACAGTTTTAAACGAAACAACACGCATTAGCGTTGTTCCTGTGATGTATCTAATCGATCCTTACTCATCTATCATGTTATTTGGCGTTTCGATGGAATCCAGTAACTTAGATGTGAGATACGAAGTTCTCGGACGGAGCTGAAGCTAGAAATAGTTTTAAACGAAACAACACGCATTAGCGTTGTTCCTGTGATGTATCTAAACGATCCTTACTTATCTAACATGTTATTTGACGTTTGGACGGACTCCAGTAACTCTGATGTGAGATACAAAGTTATCGGACGCAGCAGAAGCTAGAAATAGTTTTGAACGAAACAACACGTATTAGCGTTGTTCCTGTGCTGCATCTAATCGATCCTTACTTATCTATCATGTTATTTGACGTTTCGATGGACTCCAGTAACCCTGACGTGAAATACGATGTTCTCTTACGCAGCAGAAGCTGGAAATAGTTTTAAAAGAAACAACACGCATTAGCGTTGTTCCTGTGATGTATCTAATCGATCCTTACTCATCTATCATGTTATTTGGCGTTTCGATGGACTCCAGTAACTTTGATGAGAGATACGAAGTTCTCGGACGCAGCAGAAGCTGGAAATAGTTTTAAACGAAACAACACGCATTAGCGTTGTTCCTGTGATGTATCTAATCGATCCTTACTCATCTATCATGTTATTTGACGTTTGGACGGACTCCAGTAACTCTGATGAGAGATTCAAAGTTCTCGGACGCAGTAGAAGCTGGAAATAGTTTTGAACGAAACAACACGTATTAGCGTTGTTCCTGTGATGTATCTAAACGATCCTAACTTATCTAACATGTTATTTGACGTTTGGATGGACTCCAGTAGCTCTGATGTGAGATACGACGTTTTCGGACGCAGCAGAAGCTGGAAATAGTTTTAAACGAAACAACACGTATTAGCGTTGTTCCTGTGCTGTATCTAATCGATCCTTACTCATATATCATGTTATTTGGCGTTTCGATGGACTCCAGTAGCTCTGATGTGAGATACGACGTTTTCGGACGCAGCCAGAAGCTGGAAATAGTTTTAAACGAAACAACACGCATTAGAGTTGTTCCTGGGATGTATCTAATCGATCCTTACTCATCTATCATGTTATTTGGCGTTTCGATGGACTCCAATAGCTCTGATGTGAGATACGACGTTTTCGGCCGCAGCAGAATCTGGAAATAGTTTTAAACGAAACAACACGCATTAGCGTTGTTCCTGTGATGTATCTAATCGATCCTTACTCATCTATCATGTTATTTGGCGTTTCGATGGACTCCAGTAACTCTGATGTGAGATACGACGTTTTCGGACGCAGCAGAAGCTGGAAATAGTTTTAAACGAAACAACACGTATTAGCGTTGTTCCTGTGATGTATCTAATCGATCCTCACTCATCTATCATGTTATTTGACGTTTGGATGGACTCCAGTAACTCTGATGAGAGATACAAAGATTTCGGACGCAGCAGAAGCTGGAAATAGTTTTAAACGCAACAACACGCATTAGCGTTGTTCCTGGGATGTATCTAATCGATCCTTACTCATCTATCATGTTATTTGACGTTTGGACGGACTCCAGTAACTCTGATGAGAGATTCAAAGTTCTCGGACGCAGTAGAAGCTAGAAATAGTTTTAAACGAAACAACACGTATTAGCGTTGTTCCTGTGCTGTATCTAATCGATCCTTACTCATCTATCATGTTATTTGGCGTTTCGATGGACTTCAATAGCTCTGATGTGAGATACGACGTTTTCGGCCGCAGCAGAATCTGGAAATAGTTTTAAACGAAACAACACGCATTAGCGTTGTTCCTGTGATGTATCTAATCGATCCTTACTCATCTATCATGATATTTGGCGTTTCGATGGACTCCAGTAACTCTGATGTGAGATACGACGTTTTCGGACGCAGCAGAAGCTGGAAATAGTTTTAAACGAAACAACACGTATTAGCGTTGTTCCTGAGATGTATCTAATCGATCCTCACTCATCTATCATGTTATTTGACGTTTGGATGGACTCCAGTAACTCTGATGAGAGATACAAAGATTTCGGACGCAGCAGAAGCTGGAAATAGTTTTAAACGCAACAACACGCATTAGCGTTGTTCCTGGGATGTATCTAATCGATCCTTACTCATCTATCATGTTATTTGACGTTTGGACGGACTCCAGTAACTCTGATGAGAGATTCAAAGTTCTCGGACGCAGCAGAAGCTGGAAATAGTTTTAAATGAAACAACACGCATTAGCGTTGTTCCTGTGATGTATCTAATCGATCCTTACTCATATATCATGTTACTTGGCGTTTCGATGGACTCCAGTAGCTCTTATTTGAGATACGACGTTTTCGGACGCAGCAGAAGCTGGAAATAGTTTTAAACGAAACAACACGCATTAGCGTTGTTCCTGTGATGTATCTAATCGATCCTTACTCATCTATCATGTTATTTGACGTTTGGACGGACTCCAGTAACTCTGATGAGAGATACAAAGTTCTCGGACGCAGTAGAAGCTGGAAATAGTTTTGAACGAAACAACACGTATTAGCGTTGTTCCTGTGATATATCTAAACGATCCTTACTTATCTAACATGTTATTTGACGTTTGGATGAACTCCAGTAAGTCTGATGTGAGATACAAAGTTTTTGGACGCAGCAGGAGCTGGAAATAGTTTTGAACGAAACAACACGTATTAGCGTTGTTCCTGTGCTGTATCTAATCGATCCTTACTCATATATCATGTTATTTGGCGTTTCGATGGACTCCAGTAGCTCTGATGTGAGATACGACGTTCTCGGACGCAGCAGAAGCTGGAAATAGTTTTAAACGAAACAACACGCATTAGCGTTGTTCCTGTGATGTATCTAATCGATCCTTACTCATCTATCATGTTATTTGACGTTTGGACGGACTCCAGTAACTCTGATGAGAGACTCAAAGTTCTCGGACGCAGTAGAAGCTAGAAATAGTTTTAAACGAAACAACACGTATTAGCGTTGTTCCTGTGCTGTATCTAATCGATCCTTACTCATCTATCATGTTATTTGACGTTTGGACGGACTCCAGTAACTCTGATGAGAGATACAAAGTTCTCGGACGCAGTAGAAGCTGGAAATAGTTTTGAACGAAACAACACGTATTAGCGTTGTTCCTGTGATGTATCTAAACGATCCTTACTTATCTAACATGTTATTTGACGTTTGGATGGACTCCAGTAGCTCTGATGTGAGATACGACGTTTTCGGACGCAGCAGAAGCTGGAAATAGTTTCAAACGAAACAACACTTATTAGCGTTGTTCCTGTGATGTATCTAATCGATCCTCACTCATCTATCATGTTATTTGACGTTTGGATGGACTCCAGTAACTCTGATGAGAGATACAAAGATTTCGGACGCAGCAGAAGCTGGAAATAGTTTTAAACGAAACAACACGCATTAGCGTTGTTCCTGGGATGTATCTAATCGATCCTTACTCATCTATCATGTTATTTGGCGTTTCGATGGACTCCAGTAACTCTGATGTGAGATACGACGTTTTCGGACGCAGCAGAATCTGGAAATAGTTTTAAACGAAACAACACGCATTAGCGTTGTTCCTGTGATGTATCTAATCGATCCTTACTCATCTATCATGTTATTTGGCGTTTCGATGGACTCCAGTAACTCTGATGTGAGATACGACGTTTTCGGACGCAGCAGAAGCTGGAAATAGTTTCAAACGAAACAACACTTATTAGCGTTGTTCCTGTGATGTATCTAATCGATCCTCACTCATCTATCATGTTATTTGACGTTTGGATGGACTCCAGTAACTCTGATGTGAGATACGACGTTTTCGGACGCAGCAGAATCTGGAAATAGTTTTAAACGAAACAACACGCATTAGCGTTGTTCCTGTGATGTATCTAATCGATCCTTACTCATCTATCATGTTATTTGACGTTTGGACGGACTCCAGTAACTTAGATGTTAGATACGAAGTTCTCGGACGCAGCTGAAGCTAGAAATAGTTTTAAAAGAAACAACACGTATTAGCGTTGTTCCTGTGATGTATCTAATCGATCCTTACTTATCTAACATGTTATTTGACGTTTGGATGGACTCCAGTAAGTCTGATGTGAGATACAAAGTTTTTGGACGCAGCAGGAACTGGAAATAGTTTTAAACGAAACAACACGTATTAGCGTTGTTCCTGTGCTGTATCTAATCGATCCTTACTTATCTATCATGTTATTTGACGTTTGGATGGACTCCAGTAACCCTGACGTGAGATACGATGTTCTCGGACGCAGCAGAAGCTGGAAATAGTTTTAAACGAAACAACACGCATTAGCGTTGTTCCTGTGATGTATCTAATCGATCCTTACTCATCTATCATGTTATTTGGCGTTTCGATGGACTCCAGTAACTTAGATGTTAGATACGAAGTTCTCGGACGCAGCTGAAGCTAGAAATAGTTTTAAAAGAAACAACACGTATTAGCGTTGTTCCTGTGATGTATCTAATCGATCCTTACTCATCTATCATGTTATTTGACGTTTGGACGGACTCCAGTAACTCTGATGAGAGACTCAAAGTTCTCGGACGCAGTAGAAGCTAGAAATAGTTTTAAACGAAACAACACGTATTAGCGTTGTTCCTGTGCTGTATCTAATCGATCCTCACTCATCTATCATGTTATTTGACGTTTGGACGGACTCCAGTAGCTCTGATGTGAGCTACGACGTTTTCGGACGCAGCAGAAGCTGGAAATAGTTTTAAACGAAACAACACGCATTAGCGTTGTTCCTGGGATGTATCTAATCGATCCTTACTCATCTATCATGTTATTTGACGTTTGGACGGACTCCAGTAACTCTGATGAGAGATACAAAGTTCTCGGACGCAGTAGAAGCTGGAAATAGTTTTGAACGAAATAACACGTATTAGCGTTGTTCCTGTGATGTATCTAATCGATCCTTACTCATCTATCATGTTATTTGACGTTTGGACGGACTCCAGTAGCTCTGATGTGAGATACGACGTTTTCGGACGCAGCAGAAGCTAGAAATAGTTTTAAACGAAACAACACGCATTAGCGTTGTTCCTGTGATGTATCTAATCGATCCTTACTCATCTATCATGTTATTTGGCGTTTCGATGGACTCCAGTAACTTAGATGTGAGATACGAAGTTCTCGGACGCAGCTGAAGCTAGAAATAATTTTAAACGAAACAACACGTATTAGCGTTGTTCCTGTAATGTATCTAATCGATCCTTACTCATCTATCATGTTATTTGGCGTTTCGATGGACTCCAATAGCTCTGATGTGAGATAGGACGTTTTCGGCCGCAGCAGAATCTGGAAATAGTTTCAAACGAAACAACACGCATTAGCGTTGTTCCTGTGATGTATCTAATCGATCCTTACTCATCTATCATGTTATTTGGCGTTTCGATGGACTCCAGTAACTCTGATGTGAGATACGACGTTTTCGGACGCAGCAGAAGCTGGAAATAGTTTCAAACGAAACAACACTTATTAGCGTTGTTCCTGTGATGTATCTAATCGATCCTCACTCATCTATCATGTTATTTGACGTTTGGATGGACTCCAGTAACTCTGATGAGAGATACAAAGATTTCGGACGCAGCAGAAGCTGGAAATAGTTTTAAACGAAACAACACGCATTAGCGTTGTTCCTGGGATGTATCTAATCGATCCTTACTCATCTATCATGTTATTTGACGTTTGGACGGACTCCAGTAACTCTGATGTGAGATACAAAGTTATCGGACGCAGCAGAAGCTAGAAATAGTTTTAAACGAAACAACACGCATTAGCGTTGTTCCTGTGCTGCATCTAATCGATCCTTACTTATCTATCATGTTATTTGACGTTTGGACGGACTCCAGTAACTCTGATGAGAGATTCAAAGTTCTCGGACGCAGTAGAAGCTAGAAATAGTTTTAAACGAAACAACACGTATTAGCGTTGTTCCTGTGCTGTATCTAATCGATCCTTACTCATCTATCATGTTATTTGACGTTTGGACGGACTCCAGTAGCTCTGATGTGAGATACGACGTTTTCGGACGCAGCAGAAGCTAGAAATAGTTTTAAACGAAACAACACGCATTAGCGTTGTTCCTGTGATGTATCTAATCGATCCTTACTCATCTATCATGTTATTTGGCGTTTCGATGGACTCCAGTAACTTAGATGTGAGATACGAAGTTCTCGGACGCAGCTGAAGCTAGAAATAATTTTAAACGAAACAACACGTATTAGCGTTGTTCCTGTGATGTATCTAATCGATCCTTACTCATCTATCATGTTATTTGACGTTTGGACGGACTCCAGTAACTCTAATGAGAGATTCAAAGTTCTCGGACGCAGTAGAAGCTAGAAATAGTTTTGAACGAAATAACACGTATTAGCGTTGTTCCTGTGATGTATTTAAACGATCCTTACTTATCTAACATGTTATTTGACGTTTGGATGGACTCCAGTAAGTCTGATGTGAGATACAAAGTTTTTGGACGCAGCAGGAACTGGAAATAGTTTTAAACGAAACAACACGTATTAGCTTTGTTCCTGTGCTGTATCTAATCGATCCTTACTTATCTATCATGTTATTTGACGTTTGGATGGACTCCAGTAACCCTGACGTGAGATACGATGTTCTCGGACGCAGCAGAAGCTGGAAATAGTTTTAAACGAAACAACACGCATTAGCGTTGTTCCTGTGATGTATCTAATCGATCCTTACTCATCTATCATGTTATTTGGCGTTTCGATGGACTCCAGTAACTTAGATGTTAGATACGAAGTTCTCGGACGCAGCTGAAGCTAGAAATAGTTTTAAAAGAAACAACACGTATTAGCGTTGTTCCTGTGATGTATCTAATCGATCCTTACTCATCTATCATGTTATTTGACGTTTGGACGGACTCCAGTAGCTCTGATGTGAGATACGACGTTTTCGGACGCAGCAGAAGCTAGAAATAGTTTTAAACGAAACAACACGCATTAGCGTTGTTCCTGTGATGTATCTAATCGATCCTTACTCATCTATCATGTTATTTGGCGTTTCGATGGACTCCAGTAACTTAGATGTGAGATGCGAAGTTCTCGGACGCAGATGAAGCTAGAAATAATTTTAAACGAAACAACACGTATTAGCGTTGTTCCTGTGATGTATCTAATCGATCCTTACTCATCTATCATGTTATTTGACGTTTGGACGGACTCCAGTAACTCTAATGAGAGATTCAAAGTTCTCGGACGCAGTAGAAGCTAGAAATAGTTTTGAACGAAATAACACGTATTAGCGTTGTTCCTGTGATGTATCTAAACGATCCTTACTTATCTAACATGTTATTTGACGTTTGGATGGACTCCAGTAAGTCTGATGTGAGATACAAAGTTTTTGGACGCAGCAGGAACTGGAAATAGTTTTAAACGAAACAACACGTATTAGCGTTGTTCCTGTGCTGTATCTAATCGATCCTTACTTATCTATCATGTTATTTGACGTTTGGATGGACTCCAGTAACCCTGACGTGAGATACGATGTTCTCGGACGCAGCAGAGGCTGGAAATAGTTTTAAACGAAACAACACGCATTAGCGTTGTTCCTGTGATGTATCTAATCGATCCTTACTCATCTATCATGTTATTTGGCGTTTCGATGGACTCCAGTAACTTAGATGTTAGATACGAAGTTCTCGGACGCAGCTGAAGATAGAAATAGTTTTAAAAGAAACAACACGTATTAGCGTTGTTCCTGTGATGTATCTAATCGATCCTCACTCATCTATCATGTTATTTGACGTTTGGATGGACTCCAGTAACTCTGATGAGAGATACAAAGATTTCGGACGCAGCAGAAGCTGGAAATAGTTTTAAACGCAACAACACGCATTAGCGTTGTTCCTGGGATGTATCTAATCGATCCTTACTCATCTATCATGTTATTTGACGTTTGGACGGACTCCAGTAACTCTGATGAGAGATTCAAAGTTCTCGGACGCAGTAGAAGCTAGAAATAGTTTTAAACGGAACAACACGTATTAGCGTTGTTCCTGTGCTGTATCTAATCGATCCTTACTTATCTATTATGTTATTTGACGTTTGGATGGACTCCAGTAACCCTGACGTGAGATACGAAGTTCTCGGACGCAGCAGAAGCTGGAAATAGTTTTAAATGAAACAACACGCATTAGCGTTGTTCCTGTGATGTATCTAATCGATCCTTACTCATATATCATGTTACTTGGCGTTTCGATGGACTCCAGTAGCTCTTATTTGAGATACGACGTTTTCGGACGCAGCAGAATCTGGAAATAGTTTTAAACGAAACAACACGCATTAGCGTTGTTCCTGTGATGTATCTAATCGATCCTTACTCATCTATCATGTTATTTGACGTTTGGACGGACTCCAGTAACTTAGATGTTAGATACGAAGTTCTCGGACGCAGCTGAAGCTAGAAATAGTTTTAAAAGAAACAACACGTATTAGCGTTGTTCCTGTGATGTATCTAATCGATCCTTACTTATCTAACATGTTATTTGACGTTTGGATGGACTCCAGTAAGTCTGATGTGAGATACAAAGTTTTTGGACGCAGCAGGAACTGGAAATAGTTTTAAACGAAACAACACGTATTAGCGTTGTTCCTGTGCTGTATCTAATCGATCCTTACTTATCTATCATGTTATTTGACGTTTGGATGGACTCCAGTAACCCTGACGTGAGATACGATGTTCTCGGACGCAGCAGAAGCTGGAAATAGTTTTAAACGAAACAAC
This sequence comes from Prosopocoilus inquinatus, assembly GCA_036172665.1. Taxonomy (NCBI): domain Eukaryota; kingdom Metazoa; phylum Arthropoda; class Insecta; order Coleoptera; family Lucanidae; genus Prosopocoilus; species Prosopocoilus inquinatus. The sequence continues at coordinate 43,598,131 of CM069871.1, read as the reverse complement.
ACGCATTAGCGTTGTTCCTGTGATGTATCTAATCGATCCTTACTCATCTATCATGTTATTTGGCGTTTCGATGGACTCCAGTAACTTAGATGTTAGATACGAAGTTCTCGGACGCAGCTGAAGCTAGAAATAGTTTTAAAAGAAACAACACGTATTAGCGTTGTTCCTGTGATGTATCTAATCGATCCTTACTCATCTATCATGTTATTTGACGTTTGGACGGACTCCAGTAACTCTGATGAGAGACTCAAAGTTCTCGGACGCAGTAGAAGCTAGAAATAGTTTTAAACGAAACAACACGTATTAGCGTTGTTCCTGTGCTGTATCTAATCGATCCTCACTCATCTATCATGTTATTTGACGTTTGGACGGACTCCAGTAGCTCTGATGTGAGCTACGACGTTTTCGGACGCAGCAGAAGCTGGAAATAGTTTTAAACGAAACAACACGCATTAGCGTTGTTCCTGGGATGTATCTAATCGATCCTTACTCATCTATCATGTTATTTGACGTTTGGACGGACTCCAGTAACTCTGATGAGAGATACAAAGTTCTCGGACGCAGTAGAAGCTGGAAATAGTTTTGAACGAAATAACACGTATTAGCGTTGTTCCTGTGATGTATCTAATCGATCCTTACTCATCTATCATGTTATTTGACGTTTGGACGGACTCCAGTAGCTCTGATGTGAGATACGACGTTTTCGGACGCAGCAGAAGCTAGAAATAGTTTTAAACGAAACAACACGCATTAGCGTTGTTCCTGTGATGTATCTAATCGATCCTTACTCATCTATCATGTTATTTGGCGTTTCGATGGACTCCAGTAACTTAGATGTGAGATACGAAGTTCTCGGACGCAGCTGAAGCTAGAAATAATTTTAAACGAAACAACACGTATTAGCGTTGTTCCTGTAATGTATCTAATCGATCCTTACTCATCTATCATGTTATTTGGCGTTTCGATGGACTCCAATAGCTCTGATGTGAGATAGGACGTTTTCGGCCGCAGCAGAATCTGGAAATAGTTTCAAACGAAACAACACGCATTAGCGTTGTTCCTGTGATGTATCTAATCGATCCTTACTCATCTATCATGTTATTTGGCGTTTCGATGGACTCCAGTAACTCTGATGTGAGATACGACGTTTTCGGACGCAGCAGAAGCTGGAAATAGTTTCAAACGAAACAACACTTATTAGCGTTGTTCCTGTGATGTATCTAATCGATCCTCACTCATCTATCATGTTATTTGACGTTTGGATGGACTCCAGTAACTCTGATGAGAGATACAAAGATTTCGGACGCAGCAGAAGCTGGAAATAGTTTTAAACGAAACAACACGCATTAGCGTTGTTCCTGGGATGTATCTAATCGATCCTTACTCATCTATCATGTTATTTGACGTTTGGACGGACTCCAGTAACTCTGATGTGAGATACAAAGTTATCGGACGCAGCAGAAGCTAGAAATAGTTTTAAACGAAACAACACGCATTAGCGTTGTTCCTGTGCTGCATCTAATCGATCCTTACTTATCTATCATGTTATTTGACGTTTGGACGGACTCCAGTAACTCTGATGAGAGATTCAAAGTTCTCGGACGCAGTAGAAGCTAGAAATAGTTTTAAACGAAACAACACGTATTAGCGTTGTTCCTGTGCTGTATCTAATCGATCCTTACTCATCTATCATGTTATTTGACGTTTGGACGGACTCCAGTAGCTCTGATGTGAGATACGACGTTTTCGGACGCAGCAGAAGCTAGAAATAGTTTTAAACGAAACAACACGCATTAGCGTTGTTCCTGTGATGTATCTAATCGATCCTTACTCATCTATCATGTTATTTGGCGTTTCGATGGACTCCAGTAACTTAGATGTGAGATACGAAGTTCTCGGACGCAGCTGAAGCTAGAAATAATTTTAAACGAAACAACACGTATTAGCGTTGTTCCTGTGATGTATCTAATCGATCCTTACTCATCTATCATGTTATTTGACGTTTGGACGGACTCCAGTAACTCTAATGAGAGATTCAAAGTTCTCGGACGCAGTAGAAGCTAGAAATAGTTTTGAACGAAATAACACGTATTAGCGTTGTTCCTGTGATGTATTTAAACGATCCTTACTTATCTAACATGTTATTTGACGTTTGGATGGACTCCAGTAAGTCTGATGTGAGATACAAAGTTTTTGGACGCAGCAGGAACTGGAAATAGTTTTAAACGAAACAACACGTATTAGCTTTGTTCCTGTGCTGTATCTAATCGATCCTTACTTATCTATCATGTTATTTGACGTTTGGATGGACTCCAGTAACCCTGACGTGAGATACGATGTTCTCGGACGCAGCAGAAGCTGGAAATAGTTTTAAACGAAACAACACGCATTAGCGTTGTTCCTGTGATGTATCTAATCGATCCTTACTCATCTATCATGTTATTTGGCGTTTCGATGGACTCCAGTAACTTAGATGTTAGATACGAAGTTCTCGGACGCAGCTGAAGCTAGAAATAGTTTTAAAAGAAACAACACGTATTAGCGTTGTTCCTGTGATGTATCTAATCGATCCTTACTCATCTATCATGTTATTTGACGTTTGGACGGACTCCAGTAGCTCTGATGTGAGATACGACGTTTTCGGACGCAGCAGAAGCTAGAAATAGTTTTAAACGAAACAACACGCATTAGCGTTGTTCCTGTGATGTATCTAATCGATCCTTACTCATCTATCATGTTATTTGGCGTTTCGATGGACTCCAGTAACTTAGATGTGAGATGCGAAGTTCTCGGACGCAGATGAAGCTAGAAATAATTTTAAACGAAACAACACGTATTAGCGTTGTTCCTGTGATGTATCTAATCGATCCTTACTCATCTATCATGTTATTTGACGTTTGGACGGACTCCAGTAACTCTAATGAGAGATTCAAAGTTCTCGGACGCAGTAGAAGCTAGAAATAGTTTTGAACGAAATAACACGTATTAGCGTTGTTCCTGTGATGTATCTAAACGATCCTTACTTATCTAACATGTTATTTGACGTTTGGATGGACTCCAGTAAGTCTGATGTGAGATACAAAGTTTTTGGACGCAGCAGGAACTGGAAATAGTTTTAAACGAAACAACACGTATTAGCGTTGTTCCTGTGCTGTATCTAATCGATCCTTACTTATCTATCATGTTATTTGACGTTTGGATGGACTCCAGTAACCCTGACGTGAGATACGATGTTCTCGGACGCAGCAGAGGCTGGAAATAGTTTTAAACGAAACAACACGCATTAGCGTTGTTCCTGTGATGTATCTAATCGATCCTTACTCATCTATCATGTTATTTGGCGTTTCGATGGACTCCAGTAACTTAGATGTTAGATACGAAGTTCTCGGACGCAGCTGAAGATAGAAATAGTTTTAAAAGAAACAACACGTATTAGCGTTGTTCCTGTGATGTATCTAATCGATCCTCACTCATCTATCATGTTATTTGACGTTTGGATGGACTCCAGTAACTCTGATGAGAGATACAAAGATTTCGGACGCAGCAGAAGCTGGAAATAGTTTTAAACGCAACAACACGCATTAGCGTTGTTCCTGGGATGTATCTAATCGATCCTTACTCATCTATCATGTTATTTGACGTTTGGACGGACTCCAGTAACTCTGATGAGAGATTCAAAGTTCTCGGACGCAGTAGAAGCTAGAAATAGTTTTAAACGGAACAACACGTATTAGCGTTGTTCCTGTGCTGTATCTAATCGATCCTTACTTATCTATTATGTTATTTGACGTTTGGATGGACTCCAGTAACCCTGACGTGAGATACGAAGTTCTCGGACGCAGCAGAAGCTGGAAATAGTTTTAAATGAAACAACACGCATTAGCGTTGTTCCTGTGATGTATCTAATCGATCCTTACTCATATATCATGTTACTTGGCGTTTCGATGGACTCCAGTAGCTCTTATTTGAGATACGACGTTTTCGGACGCAGCAGAAGCTGGAAATAGTTTTAAACGAAACAACACGCATTAGCGTTGTTCCTGTGATGTATCTAATCGATCCTTACTCATCTATCATGTTATTTGACGTTTGGACGGACTCCAGTAACTCTGATGAGAGATACAAAGTTCTCGGACGCAGTAGAAGCTGGAAATAGTTTTGAACGAAACAACACGTATTAGCGTTGTTCCTGTGATATATCTAAACGATCCTTACTTATCTAACATGTTATTTGACGTTTGGATGAACTCCAGTAAGTCTGATGTGAGATACAAAGTTTTTGGACGCAGCAGGAGCTGGAAATAGTTTTGAACGAAACAACACGTATTAGCGTTGTTCCTGTGCTGTATCTAATCGATCCTTACTCATATATCATGTTATTTGGCGTTTCGATGGACTCCAGTAGCTCTGATGTGAGATACAACGTTCTCGGACGCAGCAGAAGCTGGAAATAGTTTTAAACGAAACAACACGCATTAGCGTTGTTCCTGTGATGTATCTAATCGATCCTTACTCATCTATCATGTTATTTGACGTTTGGACGGACTCCAGTAACTCTGATGAGAGATTCAAAGTTCTCGGACGCAGTAGAAGCTGGAAATAGTTTTGAACGAAACAGCACGTATTAGCGTTGTTCCTGTGATGTATCTAAACGATCCTTACTTATCTAACATGTTATTTGACGTTTGGATGGACTCCAGTAACCCTGACGTGAGATACAAAGTATTTGGACGCAGCAGGAGCTGGAAATAGTTTTAAACGAAACAACACGTATTAGCGTTGTTCCTGTGATGTATCTTATCGATCCTTACTCATCTATCATGTTATTTGACGTTTGGATGGACTCCAGTAGCTCTGATGTGAGATACGAAGTTTTCGGACGCAGCAGAAGCTGGAAATAGTTTTAAACGAAGCAACACGCATTAGCGTTGTTCCTGTGATGTATCTAATCGATCCTTACTTATCTATTATGTTATTTGACGTTTGGATGGACTCCAGTAACCCTGACGTGAGATACGAAGTTCTCGGACGCAGCAGAAGCTGGAAATAGTTTTAAATGAAACAACACGCATTAGCGTTGTTCCTGTGATGTATCTAATCGATCCTTACTCATCTATCATGTTATTTGGCATTTCGATGGACTCCAGTAACTTTGATGTGAGATACAAAGTTATTGGACGCAGCAGAAGCTGGAAATAGTTTTAAACGAAACAACACGTACTAGCGTTGTTCCTGTGATGTATCTAAACGATCCTTGCTCATCTATCATGTTATTTGACGTTTGGACGGACTCCAGTAACTCTGATGTGAGATACAAAGTTCTCGGACGCAGCAGGAGCTGGAAATAGTTTTAAACGAAACAACACGTATTAGCGTTGTTCCTGTGCTGTATCTAATCGATCCTTACTCATATATCATGTTACTTGGCGTTTCGATGGACTCCAGTAGCTCTGATGTGAGATACGAAGTTTTCGGACGCAGCAGAAGCAGGAAATAGTTTTAAACGAAGCAACACGCATTAGCGTTGTTCCTGTGATGTATCTAATCGATCCTTACTCATCTATTATGTTATTTGGCATTTCGATGGACTCTAGTAACTTTGATGTGAGATACGAAGTTCTCGGACGCAGCTGAAGCTGGAAATAGTTTTAAATGAAACAACACGTATTAGCGTTGTTCCTGTAATGTATCTAATCGATCCTTACTCATCTATCATGTTATTTGGCGTTTCGATGGAATCCAGTAACTTAGATGTGAGATACGAAGTTCTCGGACGGAGCTGAAGCTAGAAATAGTTTTAAACGAAACAACACGCATTAGCGTTGTTCCTGTGATGTATCTAATCGATCCTTACTCATCTATCATGTTATTTGGCGTTTCGATGGACTCCAGTAACTTTGATGTGAGATACGAAGTTCTCGGACGCAGCAGAAGCTGGAAATAGTTTTAAACGAAACAACACGCATTAGCGTTGTTCCTGTGATGTATCTAATCGATCCTTACTCATCTATCATGTTATTTGGCGTTTCGATGGACTCCAGTAACTCTGATGTGAGATACGACGTTTTCGGACGCAGCAGAAGCTGGAAATAGTTTTAAACGAAACAACACGTATTAGCGTTGTTCCTGTGATGTATCTAATCGATCCTCACTCATCTATCATGTTATTTGACGTTTGGATGGACTCCAGTAACTCTGATGAGAGATACAAAGATTTCGGACGCAGCAGAAGCTGGAAATAGTTTTAAACGCAACAACACGCATTAGCGTTGTTCCTGGGATGTATCTAATCGATCCTTACTCATCTATCATGTTATTTGACGTTTGGACGGACTCCAGTAACTCTGATGAGAGATTCAAAGTTCTCGGACGCAGTAGAAGCTAGAAATAGTTTTAAACGAAACAACACGTATTAGCGTTGTTCCTGTGCTGTATCTAATCGATCCTTACTTATCTATTATGTTATTTGACGTTTGGACGGACTCCAGTAACTCTGATGTGAGATACAAAGTTATCGGACGCAGCAGAAGCTAGAAATAGTTTTGAACGAAACAACACGTATTAGCGTTGTTCCTGTGCTGCATCTAATCGATCCTTACTTATCTAATCATGTTATTTGACGTTTCGATGGACTCCAGTAACCCTGACGTGAAATACGATGTTCTCTTACGCAGCAGGAGCTGGAAATAGTTTTATACGAAACAACACGCATTAGCGTTGTTCCTGTGATGTATCTAATCGATCCTTACTCATCTATCATGTTATTTGGCGTTTCGATGGACTCCAGTAACTTTGATGTGAGATACGAAGTTCTCGGACGCAGCAGAAGCTGGAAATAGTTTTAAACGAAACAACACGCATTAGCGTTGTTCCTGTGATGTATCTAATCGATCCTTACTCATCTATCATGTTATTTGACGTTTGGACGGACTCCAGTAACTCTGATGAGAGATACAAAGTTCTCGGACGCAGTAGAAGCTGGAAATAGTTTTGAACGAAACAACACGTATTAGCGTTGTTCCTGTGCTGTATCTAATCGATCCTTACTTATCTATTATGTTATTTGACATTTGGACGGACTCCAGTAACTCTGATGTGAGATACAAAGTTATCGGACGCAGCAGAAGCTAGAAATAGTTTTGAACGAAACAACACGTATTAGCGTTGTTCCTGTGCTGCATCTAATCGATCCTTACTTATCTAATCATGTTATTTGACGTTTCGATGGACTCCAGTAACCCTGACGTGAAATACGATGTTCTCTTACGCAGCAGGAGCTGGAAATAGTTTTATACGAAACAACACGCATTAGCGTTGTTCCTGTGATGTATCTAATCGATCCTTACTCATCTATCATGTTATTTGGCGTTTCGATGGACTCCAGTAGCTCTGATGTGAGATAAGACGTTTTCGGACGCAGCAGAAGCTGGAAATAGTTTTAAACGAAACAACACGCATTAGCGTTGTTCCTGTGATGTATCTAATCGATCCTTACTCATCTATCATGTTATTTGGCATTTCGATGGACTCCAGTAACTTTGATGTGAGATACGAAGTTCTCGGACGCAGCTGAAGCTGGAAATAGTTTTAAATGAAACAACACGTATTAGCGTTGTTCCTGTGATGTATCTAATCGACCCTTACTCATCTATCATGTTATTTGGCGTTTCGATGGACTCCAGTAGCTCTGATGTGAGATACGACGTTTTCTGAGGCAGCAGAAGCTGGAAATAGTTATAAACGAAACAACACGCATTAGCGTTGTTCCTGTGATGTATCTAATCGATCCTTACTCATCTATCATGTTATTTGACGTTTGGATGGACTCCAGTAACCCTGACGTGAGATACGATGTTCTCTTACGCAGCAGGAGCTGGAAATAGTTTTATACGAAACAACACTCATTAGCGTTGTTCCTGTGATGTATCTAATCGATCCTTACTCATCTATCATGTTATTTGGCGTTTCGATGGACTCCAGTAACTTTGATGTGAGATACGAAGTTCTCGGACGCAGCAGAAGCTGGAAATAGTTTTAAACGAAACAACACGCATTAGCGTTGTTCCTGTGATGTATCTAATCGATCCTTACTCATCTATCATGTTATTTGACGTTTGGACGGACTCCAGTAACTCTGATGAGAGATACAAAGTTCTCGGACGCAGTAGAAGCTGGAAATAGTTTTGAACGAAAGAACACGTATTATTGTTGTTCCTGTGATGTATCTAAACGATCCTTACTTATCTAACATGTTATTTGACGTTTGGATGGACTCCAGTAAGTCTGATGTGAGATACAAAGTTTTTGGACGCAGCAGGAGCTGGAAATAGTTTTAAACGAAACAACACGTATTAGCGTTGTTCCTGTGCTGTATCTAATCGATCCTTACTCATATATCATGTTACTTGGCGTTTCGATGGACTCCAGTAGCTCTGATGTGAGATACGAAGTTTTCGGACGCAGCAGAAGCTGGAAATAGTTTTAAACGAAACAACACGCATTAGAGTTGTTCCTGTGACGTATCTAATCGATCCTTACTCATCTATCATGTTATTTGGCGTTTCGATGGACTCCAATAGCTCTGATGTGAGATACGACGTTTTCATCCGCAGTAGAATCTGGAAATAGTTTTAAACGAAACAACACGCATTAGCGTTGTTCCTGTGATGTATCTAATCGATCCTTACTCATCTATCATGTTATTTGGCGTTTCGATGGACTCCAGTAGCTCTGATGTGAGATACGACGTTTTCTGAGGCAGCAGAAGCTGGAAATAGTTATAAACGAAACAACACGCATTAGCGTTGTTCCTGTGATGTATCTAATCGATCCTTACTCATCTATCATGTTATTTGACGTTTGGATGGACTCCAGTAACCCTGACGTGAGATACGATGTTCTCGGACGCAGCAGAAGCTGGAAACAGTTTTAAACGAAACAACACGCATTAGCGTTGTTCCTGTGATGTATCTAATCGATCCTTACTCATCTATCATGTTATTTGGCGTTTCGATGGAATCCAGTAACTTAGATGTGAGATACGAAGTTCTCGGACGGAGCTGAAGCTAGAAATAGTTTTAAACGAAACAACACGCATTAGCGTTGTTCCTGTGATGTATCTAAACGATCCTTACTTATCTAACATGTTATTTGACGTTTGGACGGACTCCAGTAACTCTGATGTGAGATACAAAGTTATCGGACGCAGCAGAAGCTAGAAATAGTTTTGAACGAAACAACACGTATTAGCGTTGTTCCTGTGCTGCATCTAATCGATCCTTACTTATCTATCATGTTATTTGACGTTTCGATGGACTCCAGTAACCCTGACGTGAAATACGATGTTCTCTTACGCAGCAGAAGCTGGAAATAGTTTTAAACGAAACAACACGCATTAGCGTTGTTCCTGTGATGTATCTAATCGATCCTTACTCATCTATCATGTTATTTGGCGTTTCGATGGACTCCAGTAACTTTGATGTGAGATACGAAGTTCTCGGACGCAGCAGAAGCTGGAAATAGTTTTAAACGAAACAACACGCATTAGCGTTGTTCCTGTGATGTATCTAATCGATCCTTACTCATCTATCATGTTATTTGACGTTTGGACGGACTCCAGTAACTCTGATGAGAGATTCAAATTTCTCGGACGCAGTAGAAGCTGGAAATAGTTTTGAACGAAACAACACGTATTAGCGTTGTTCCTGTGATGTATCTAAACGATCCTTACTTATCTAACATGTTATTTGACGTTTGGATGGACTCCAGTAGCTCTGATGTGAGATACGACGTTTTCGGACGCAGCAGAAGCTGGAAATAGTTTTAAACGAAACAACACGTATTAGCGTTGTTCCTGTGCTGTATCTAATCGATCCTTACTCATATATCATGTTATTTGGCGTTTCGATGGACTCCAGTAGCTCTGATGTGAGATACGACGTTTTCGGACGCAGCAGAAGCTGGAAATAGTTTTAAACGAAACAACACGCATTAGAGTTGTTCCTGTGATGTATCTAATCGATCCCTACTCATCTATCATGTTATTTGGCGTTTCGATGGACTCCAATAGCTCTGATGTGAGATACGACGTTTTCGGCCGCAGTAGAATCTGGAAATAGTTTTAAACGAAACAACACGCATTAGCGTTGTTCCTGTGATGTATCTAATCGATCCTTACTCATCTATCATGTTATTTGGCGTTTCGATGGACTCCAGTAACTCTGATGTGAGATACGACGTTTTCGGACGCAGCAGAAGCTGGAAATAGTTTTAAACGAAACAACACGTATTAGCGTTGTTCCTGTGATGTATCTAATCGATCCTCACTCATCTATCATGTTATTTGACGTTTGGATGGACTCCAGTAACTCTGATGAGAGATACAAAGATTTCGGACGCAGCAGAAGCTGGAAATAGTTTTAAACGCAACAACACGCATTAGCGTTGTTCCTGGGATGTATCTAATCGATTCTTACTCATCTATCATGTTATTTGACGTTTGGACGGACTCCAGTAACTCTGATGAGAGATTCAAAGTTCTCGGACACAGTAGAAACTAGAAATAGTTTTAAACGAAACAACACGTATTAGCGTTGTTCCTGTGCTGTATCTAATCGATCCTTACTCATCTATCATGTTATTTGACGTTTGGACGGACTCCAGTAGCTCTGATGTGAGATACGACGTTTTCGGACGCAGCAGAAGCTGGAAATAGTTTTAAACGAAACAACACGCATTAGCGTTGTTCCTGGGATGTATCTAATCGATCCTTACTCATCTATCATGTTATTTGACGTTTGGACGGACTCCAGTAACTCTGATGAGAGATACAAAGTTCTCGGACGCAGTAGAAGCTGGAAATAGTTTTGAACGAAACAACACGTATTAGCGTTGTTCCTGTGATGTATCTAAACGATCCTTACTTATCTAACATGTTATTTGACGTTTCGATGGACTCCAGTAAGTCTGATGTGAGATACAAAGTTTTTGGACGCAGCAGGAGCTGGAAATAGTTTTAAACGAAACAACACGTATTAGCGTTGTTCCTGTGCTGTATCTAATCGATCCTTACTCATATATCATGTTATTTGGCGTTTCGATGGACTCCAGTAGCTCTGATGTGAGATACGACGTTTTCGGACGCAGCAGAAGCTGGAAATAGTTTTAAACGAAACAACACGCATTAGCGTTGTTCCTGTGATGTATCTAATCGATCCTTACTCATCTATCATGTTATTTGGCGTTTTGATGGACTCCAGTAACTCTGATGTGAGATACGACGTTTTCGGACGCAGCAGAAGCTGGAAATAGTTTTAAACGAAACAACACGTATTAGCGTTGTTCCTGTGATGTATCTAATCGATCCTTACTCATCTATCATGTTATTTGACGTTTGGATGGACTCCAGTAACTCTGATGAGAGATACAAAGATTTCGGACGCAGCAGAAGCTGGAAATAGTTTTGAACGAAACAACACCTATTAGAGTTGTTCCTGTGATGTATCTAAACGATCCTTACTTTTCTATCATGTTATTTGACGTTTCGATGGACTCCAGTAACTCTGATGTGAGATACGACGTTTTCGGACGGAGCAGAAGCTGGAAATAGTTTTAAACGAAACAACACCTATTAGCGATGTTCCTGTGATGTATCTAAACGATCCTTACTCATCTATCATATTATTTGACGTTTGGACGGACTCCAGTAACTCTGATGTGAGATACAAAATTCTCGGACGCAGCAGAAGCTGGAAATAGTTTTGAACGAAACAACACGTATTAGCGTTGTTCCTGTGATGTATCTAAACGATCCTTACTTATCTAACATGTTATTTAACGTTTGGATGGACTCCAGTAAGTCTGATGTGAGATACAAAGTTTTTGGACGCAGCAAGAGCTGGAAATAGTTTTAAACGAAACAACACGTATTAGCGTTGTTCCTGTGCTGTATCTAATCGATCCTTACTTATCTATCATGTTATTTGACGTTTCGATGGACTCCAGTAACTCTGATGTGAGATACGACGTTTTCGGACGCAGCAGAAGCTGGTAATAGTTTCAATCGAAACAACACGTATTAGCGTTGTTCCTGTGATGTATCTAATTGATCCTTAATCATCTATCATGTTATTTGACGTTTGGATGGACTCCAGTAACTCTGATGAGAGATACAAAGATTTCGGACGCAGCAGAAGCTGGAAATAGTTTTGAACTAAACAACACGTATTAGCGTTGTTCCTGTGATGTATCTAAACGACCCTTACTTATCTAACATGTTATTTGACGTTTGGATGGACTCCAGTAAGTCTGATGTGAGATACAAAGTTTTGGGACGCAGCAGGAGCTGGAAATAGTTTTAAACAAAACAACATGTATTAGCGTTGTTCCTGTGCTGTATCTAATCGATCCTTACTTATCTATTATGTTATTTGACGTTTGGATGGACTCCAGTAACCCTGACGTGAGATACGAAGTTCTCGGACGCAGCAGAAGCTGGAAATAGTTTTAAATGAAACAACACGCATTAGCGTTGTTCCTGTGATGTATCTAATCGATCCTTACTCATATATCATGTTACTTGGCGTTTCGATGGACTCCAGTAGCTCTTATGTGAGATACGACGTTTTCGGACGCAGCAGAAGCTGGAAATAGTTTTAAACGAAACAATACGCATTAGCGTTGTTCCTGTGATGTATCTAATCGATCCTTACTCATCTATCATGTTATTTGACGTTTGGACGGACTCCAGTAACTCTGATGAGAGATACAAAGTTCTCGGACGCAGTAGAAGCTGGAAATAGTTTTGAACGAAACAACACGTATTAGCGTTGTTCCTGTGATGTATCTAAACGATCCTTACTTATCTAACATGTTATTTGACGTTTGGATGAACTCCAGTAAGTCTGATGTGAGATACAAAGTTTTTGGACGCAGCAGGAGCTGGAAATAGTTTTGAACGAAACAACACGTATTAGCGTTGTTCCTGTGCTGTATCTAATCGATCCTTACTCATATATCATGTTATTTGGCGTTTCGATGGACTCCAGTAGCTCTGATGTGAGATACGACGTTCTCGGACGCAGCAGAAGCTGGAAATAGTTTTAAACGAAACAACACGCATTAGCGTTGTTCCTGTGATGTATCTAATCGATCCTTACTCATCTATCATGTTATTTGACGTTTGGACGGACTCCAGTAACTCTGATGAGAGATTCAAAGTTCTCGGACGCAGTAGAAGCTGGAAATAGTTTTGAACGAAACAACACGTATTAGCGTTGTTCCTGTGATGTATCTAAACGATCCTTACTTATCTAACATGTTATTTGACGTTTGGATGGACTCCAGTAACCCTGACGTGAGATACAAAGTATTTGGATGCAGCAGGAGCTGGAAATAGTTTTAAACGAAACAACACGTATTAGCGTTGTTCCTGTGATGTATTTAATCGATCCTTACTCATCTATCATGTTATTTGACGTTTGGATGGACTCCAGTAGCTCTGATGTGAGATACGAAGTTTTCGGACGCAGCAGAAGCTGGAAATAGTTTTAAACGAAGCAACACGCATTAGCGTTGTTCCTGTGATGTATCTAATCGATCCTTACTCATCTATCATGTTAATTGGCATTTCGATGGACTCCAGTAACTTTGATGTGAGATACGAAGTTCTCGGACGCAGCTGAAGCTGGAAATAGTTTTAAATGAAACAACACGTATTAGCGTTGTTCCTGTGATGTATCTAATCGATCCTTACTCATCTATCATGTTATTTGGCGTTTCGATGGACTCCAGTAGCTCTGATGTGAGATACGACGTTTTCTGAGGCAGCAGAAGCTGGAAATAGTTATAAACGAAACAACACGCATTAGCGTTATTCCTGTGATGTATCTAATCGATCCTTACTCATCCATCATGTTATTTGACGTTTGGATGGACTCCAGTAACCCTGACGTGAGATACGATGTTCTCGGACGCAGCTGAAGCTGGAAACAGTTTTAAACGAAATAACACGCATTAGCGTTGTTCCTGTGATGTATCTAATCGATCCTTACTCATCTATCATGTTATTTGGCGCTTCGATGGACTCCAGTAACTTTGATGTGAGATACGAAGTTCTCGGACGCAGCAGAAGCTGGAAATAGTTTTAAACGAAACAACACGCATTAGCGTTGTTCCTGTGATGTATCTAATCGATCCTTACTCATCTATCATGTTATTTGACGTTTGGACGGACTCCAGTAACTCTGATGAGAGATACAAAGTTCTCGGACTCAGTAGAAGCTGGAAATAGTTTTGAACGAAAGAACACGTATTATTGTTGTTCCTGTGATGTATCTAAACGATCCTTACTTATCTAACATGTTATTTGACGTTTGGATGGACTCCAGTAACCCTGACGTGAGATACAAAGTATTTGGACGCAGCAGGAGCTGGAAATAGTTTTAAACGAAACAACACGTATTAGCGTTGTTCCTGTGATGTATCTAATCGATCCTTACTCATCTATCATGTTATTTGACGTTTGGATGGACTCCAGTAGCTCTGATGTGAGATACGATGTTTTCGGACGCAGCAGAAGCTGGAAATAGTTTTAAACGAAGCAACACGCATTAGCGTTGCTCCTGTGATGTATCTAATCGATCCTTACTTATCTATTATGTTATTTGACGTTTGGATGGACTCCAGTAACCCTGACGTGAGATACGAAGTTCTCGGACGCAGCAGAAGCTGGAAATAGTTTTAAATGAAACAACACGCATTAGCGTTGTTCCTGTGATGTATCTAATCGATCCTTACTCATCTATCATGTTATTTGGCGTTTCGATGGACTCCAGTAACTTTGATGTGAGATACAAAGTTATTGGACACAGCAGAAGCTGGAAATACTTTTAAACGAAACAACACGTATTAGCGTTGTTCCTGTGATGTATCTAAACGATCCTTGCTCATCTATCATGTTATTTGACGTTTGGACGGACTCCAGTAACTCTGATGTGAGATACAAAGTTCTCGGACGCAGCAGGAGCTGGAAATAGTTTTAAACGAAACAACACGTATTAGCGTTGTTCATGTGCTGTATCTAATCGATCCTCACTCATATATCATGTTACTTGGCGTTTCGATGGACTCCAGTAGCTCTGATGTGAGATACGAAGTTTTCGGACGCAGCAGAAGCTGGAAATAGTTTTAAACGAAGCAACACGCATTAGCGTTGATGTATCTAATCGATCCTTACTCATCTATTATGTTATTTGGCATTTCGATGGACTCTAGTAACTTTGATGTGAGATACGAAGTTCTCGGACGCAGCTGAAGCTGGAAATAGTTTTAAATGAAACAACACGTATTAGCGTTGTTCCTGTGATGTATCTAATCGATCCTTACTCATCTATCATGTTATTTGGCGTTTCGATGGACTCCAGTAGCTCTGATGTGAGATACGAAGTTTTCTGAGGCAGCAGAAGCTGGAAATAGTTATAAACGAAACAACACGCATTAGCGTTGTTCCTGTGATGTATCTAATCGATCCTTACTCATCTATCATGTTATTTGACGTTTGGATGGACTCCGGTAGCTCTGATGTGAGATACGACGTTTTCGGACGCAGCAGAAGCTGGAAATAGTTTTAAACGAAACAACACGCATTAGCGTTGTTCCTGTGATGTATCTAATCGATCCTTACTCATCTATCATGTTATTTGGCATTTCGATGGACTCCAGTAACTTTGATGTGAGATACGAAGTTCTCGGACGCAGCTGAAGCTGGAAATAGTTTTAAATGAAACAACACGTATTAGCGTTGTTCCTGTGATGTATCTAATCGATCCTTACTCATCTATCATGTTATTTGGCGTTTCGATGGACTCCAGTAGCTCTGATGTGAGATACGAAGTTTTCTGAGGCAGCAGAAGCTGGAAATAGTTATAAACGAAACAACACGCATTAGCGTTGTTCCTGTGATGTATCTAATCGATCCTTACTCATCTATCATGTTATTTGACGTTTGGATGGACTCCAGTAACCCTGACGTGAGATACGATGTTCTCGGACGCAGCAGAAGTTGGAAACAGTTTTAAACGAAACAACACGCATTAGCGTTGTTCCTGTGATGTATCTAATCGATCCTTACTCATCTATCATATTATTTGACGTTTCGATGGAATCCAGTAACTTAGATGTGAGATACGAAGTTCTCGGACGGAGCTGAAGCTAGAAATAGTTTTAAACGAAATAACACGCATTAGCGTTGTTCCTGTGATGTATCTAAACGATCCTTACTTATATAACATGTTATTTGACGTTTGGACGGACTCCAGTAACTCTGATGTGAGATACAAAGTTATCGGACGCAGCAGAAGCTAGAAATAGTTTTGAACGAAACAACACGTATTAGCGTTGTTCCTGTGCTGCATCTAATCGATCCTTACTTATCTATCATGTTATTTGACGTTTCGATGGACTAGAGTAACCCTGACGTGAAATACGATGTTCTCTTACGCAGCAGAAGCTGGAAATAGTTTTAAACGAAACAACACGCATTAGCGTTGTTCCTGTGAGGTATCTAATCGATCCTTACTCATCTATCATGTTATTTGGCGTTTCGATGGACTCCAGTAACTTTGATGTGAGATACGAAGTTCTCGGACGCAGCAGAAGCTGGAAATAGTTTTAAACGAAACAACACGCATTAGCGTTGTTCCTGTGATGTATCTAATCGATCCTTACTCATCTATCATGTTATTTGACGTTTGGACGGACTCCAGTAACTCTGATGAGAGATTCAAATTTCTCGGACGCAGTAGAAGCTGGAAATAGTTTTGAACGAAACAACACGTATTAGCGTTGTTCCTGTGATGTATCTAAACGATCCTTACTTATCTGACATGTTATTTGATGTTTGGATGTACTCCAGTAGCTCTGATGTGAGATACGACGTTTTCGGACGCAGCAGAAGCTGGAAATAGTTTTAAACGAAACAACACGTATTAGCGTTGTTCCTGTGCTGTATCTAATCGATCCTTACTCATATATCATGTTATTTGGCGTTTAGATGGACTCCAGTAGCTCTGATGTGAGATACGACGTTTTCGGACGCAGCAGAAGCTGGAAATAGTTTTAAACGAAACAACACGCATTAGAGTTGTTCCTGTGATGTATCTAATCGATCCTTACTCATCTATCATGTTATTTGGCGTTTCGATGGACTCCAATAGCTCTGATGTGAGATACGACGTTTTCGGCCGCAGCAGAATCTGGAAATAGTTTTAAACGAAACAACACGCATTAGCGTTGTTCCTGTGATGTATCTAATCGATCCTTACTCATCTATCATGTTATTTGGCGTTTCGATGGACTCCAGTAACTCTGATGTGAGATACGACGTTTTCGGACGCAGCAGAAGCTGGAAATAGTTTTAAACGAAACAACACGTATTAGCGTTGTTCCTGTGATGTATCTAATCGATCCTCACTCATCTATCATGTTATTTGACGTTTGGATGGACTCCAGTAACTCTGATGAGAGATACAAAGTTCTCGGACGCAGTAGAAGCTGGAAATAGTTTTGAACGAAACAACACGTATTAGCGTTGTTCCTGTGATATATCTAAACGATCCTTACTTATCTAACATGTTATTTGACGTTTGGATGAACTCCAGTAAGTCTGATGTGAGATACAAAGTTTTTGGACGCAGCAGGAGCTGGAAATAGTTTTGAACGAAACAACACGTATTATCGTTGTTCCTGTGCTGTATCTAATCGATCCTTACTCATATATCATGTTATTTGGCGTTTCGATGGACTCCAGTAGCTCTGATGTGAGATACAACGTTCTCGGACGCAGCAGAAGCTGGAAATAGTTTTAAACGAAACAACACGCATTAGCGTTGTTCCTGTGATGTATCTAATCGATCCTTACTCATCTATCATGTTATTTGACGTTTGGACGGACTCCAGTAACTCTGATGAGAGATTCAAAGTTCTCGGACGCAGTAGAAGCTGGAAATAGTTTTGAACGAAACAGCACGTATTAGCGTTGTTCCTGTGATGTATCTAAACGATCCTTACTTATCTAACATGTTATTTGACGTTTGGATGGACTCCAGTAACCCTGACGTGGGATACAAAGTATTTGGACGCAGCAGGAGCTGGAAATAGTTTTAAACGAAACAACACGTATTAGCGTTGTTCCTGTGATGTATCTTATCGATCCTTACTCATCTATCATGTTATTTGAAGTTTGGATGGACTCCAGTAGCTCTGATGTGAGATACGAAGTTTTCGGACGCAGCAGAAGCTGGAAATAGTTTTAAACGAAGCAACACGCATTAGCGTTGTTCCTGTGATGTATCTAATCGATCCTTACTTATCTATTATGTTATTTGACGTTTGGATGGACTCCAGTAACCCTGACGTGAGATACGAAGTTCTCGGACGCAGCAGAAGCTGGAAATAGTTTTAAATGAAACAACACGCATTAGCGTTGTTCCTGTGATGTATCTAATCGATCCTTACTCATCTATTATGTTATTTGGCATTTCGATGGACTCTAGTAACTTTGATGTGAGATACGAAGTTCTCGGACGGAGCTGAAGCTAGAAATAGTTTTAAACGAAACAACACGCATTAGCGTTGTTCCTGTGATGTATCTAATCGATCCTTACTCATCTATCATGTTATTTGGCGTTTCGATGGACTCCAGTAACTTTGATGTGAGATACGAAGTTCTCGGACGCAGCAGAAGCTGGAAATAGTTTTAAACGAAACAACACGCATTAGCGTTGTTCCTGTGATGTATCTAATCGATCCTTACTCATCTATCATGTTATTTGGCGTTTCGATGGACTCCAGTAACTCTGATGTGAGATACGACGTTTTCGGACGCAGCAGAAGCTGGAAATAGTTTTAAACGAAACAACACGTATTAGCGTTGTTCCTGTGATGTATCTAATCGATCCTCACTCATCTATCATGTTATTTGACGTTTGGATGGACTCCAGTAACTCTGATGAGAGATACAAAGATTTCGGACGCAGCAGAAGCTGGAAATAGTTTTAAACGCAACAACACGCATTAGCGTTGTTCCTGGGATGTATCTAATCGATCCTTACTCATCTATCATGTTATTTGACGTTTGGACGGACTCCAGTAACTCTGATGTGAGATACAAAGTTATCGGACGCAGCAGAAGCTAGAAATAGTTTTGAACGAAACAACACGTATTAGCGTTGTTCCTGTGCTGCATCTAATCGATCCTTACTTATCTAATCATGTTATTTGACGTTTCGATGGACTCCAGTAACCCTGACGTGAAATACGATGTTCTCTTACGCAGCAGGAGCTGGAAATAGTTTTATACGAAACAACACGCATTAGCGTTGTTCCTGTGATGTATCTAATCGATCCTTACTCATCTATCATGTTATTTGGCGTTTCGATGGACTCCAGTAACTTTGATGTGAGATACGAAGTTCTCGGACGCAGCAGAAGCTGGAAATAGTTTTAAACGAAACAACACGCATTAGCGTTGTTCCTGTGATGTATCTAATCGATCCTTACTCATCTATCATGTTATTTGACGTTTGGACGGACTCCAGTAACTCTGATGAGAGATACAAAGTTCTCGGACGCAGTAGAAGCTGGAAATAGTTTTGAACGAAACAACACGTATTAGCGTTGTTCCTGTGCTGTATCTAATCGATCCTTACTTATCTATTATGTTATTTGACGTTTGGACGGACTCCAGTAACTCTGATGTGAGATACAAAGTTATCGGACGCAGCAGAAGCTAGAAATAGTTTTGAACGAAACAACACGTATTAGCGTTGTTCCTGTGCTGCATCTAATCGATCCTTACTTATCTAATCATGTTATTTGACGTTTCGATGGACTCCAGTAACCCTGACGTGAAATACGATGTTCTCTTACGCAGCAGGAGCTGGAAATAGTTTTATACGAAACAACACGCATTAGCGTTGTTCCTGTGATGTATCTAATCGATCCTTACTCATCTATCATGTTATTTGGCGTTTCGATGGACTCCAGTAGCTCTGATGTGAGATAAGACGTTTTCGGACGCAGCAGAAGCTGGAAATAGTTTTAAACGAAACAACACGCATTAGCGTTGTTCCTGTGATGTATCTAATCGATCCTTACTCATCTATCATGTTATTTGGCATTTCGATGGACTCCAGTAACTTTGATGTGAGATACGAAGTTCTCGGACGCAGCTGAAGCTGGAAATAGTTTTAAACGAAACAACATGCATTAGCGTTGTTCCTGTGATGTATCTAATCGATCCTTACTCATCTATCATGTTATTTGGCGTTTCGATGGACTCCAGTAGCTCTGATGTGAGATACGACGTTTTCTGAGGCAGCAGAAGCTGGAAATAGTTATAAACGAAACAACACGCATTAGCGTTGTTCCTGTGATGTATCTAATCGATCCTTACTCATCTATCATGTTATTTGGCGTTTCGATGGACTCCAGTAGCTCTGATGTGAGATAAGACGTTTTCGGACGCAGCAGAAGCTGGAAATAGTTTTATACGAAACAACACGCATTAGCGTTGTTCCTGTGATGTATCTAATCGACCCTTACTCATCTATCATGTTATTTGGCGTTTCGATGGACTCCAGTAGCTCTGATGTGAGATACGACGTTTTCTGAGGCAGCAGAAGCTGGAAATAGTTATAAACGAAACAACACGCATTAGCGTTGTTCCTGTGATGTATCTAATCGATCCTTACTCATCTATCATGTTATTTGACGTTTGGATGGACTCCAGTAACCCTGACGTGAGATACGATGTTCTCGGACGCAGCAGAAGCTGGAAACAGTTTTAAACGAAACAACATGCATTAGCGTTGTTCCTGTGATGTATCTAATCGATCCTTACTCATCTATCATGTTATTTGGCGTTTCGATGGAATCCAGTAACTTAGTTGTGAGATACGAAGTTCTCGGACGGAGCTGAAGCTAGAAATAGTTTTAATTGAAACAACACGCATTAGCGTTGTTCCTGTGATGTATCTAAACGATCCTTACTTATCTAACATGTTATTTGACGTTTGGACGGACTCCAGTAACTCTGATGTGAGATACAAAGTTATCGGACGCAGCAGAAGCTAGAAATAGTTTTGAACGAAACAACACGTATTAGCGTTGTTCCTGTGCGGCATCTAATCGATAATTACTTATCTAATCATGTTATTTGACGTTTCGATGGACTCCAGTAACCCTGACGTGAAATACGATGTTCTCTTACGCAGCAGGAGCTGGAAATAGTTTTATACGAAACAACACGCATTAGCGTTGTTCCTGTGATGTATCTAATCGATCCTTACTCATCTATCATGTTATTTGGCGTTTCGATGGACTCCAGTAACTTTGATGTGAGATACGAAGTTCTCGGACGCAGCAGAAGCTGGAAATAGTTTTAAACGAAACAACACGCATTAGCGTTGTTCCTGTGATGTATCTAATCGATCCTTACTCATCTATCATGTTATTTGACGTTTGGACGGACTCCAGTAACTCTGATGAGAGATACAAAGTTCTCGGACGCAGTAGAAGCTGGAAATAGTTTTGAACGAAAGAACACGTATTATTGTTGTTCCTGTGATGTATCTAAACGATCCTTACTTATCTAACATGTTATTTGACGTTTGGATGGACTCCAGTAAGTCTGATGTGAGATACAAAGTTTTTGGACGCAGCAGGAGCTGGAAATAGTTTTAAACGAAACAACACGTATTAGCGTTGTTCCTGTGCTGTATCTAATCGATCCTTACTCATATATCATGTTACTTGGCGTTTCGATGGACTCCAGTAGCTCTGATGTGAGATACGAAGTTTTCGGACGCAGCAGAAGCTGGAAATAGTTTTAAACGAAACAACACGCATTAGAGTTGTTCCTGTGACGTATCTAATCGATCCTTACTCATCTATCATGTTATTTGGCGTTTCGATGGACTCCAATAGCTCTGATGTGAGATACGACGTTTTCATCCGCAGTAGAATCTGGAAATAGTTTTAAACGAAACAACACGCATTAGCGTTGTTCCTGTGATGTATCTAATCGATCCTTACTCATCTATCATGTTATTTGGCGTTTCGATGGACTCCAGTAGCTCTGATGTGAGATACGACGTTTTCGGACGCAGCAGAAGCTGGAAATAGTTTTAAACGAAACAACACGTATTAGCGTTGTTCCTGTGCTGCATCTAATCGATCCTTACTTATCTATCATGTTATTTGACGTTTCGATGGACTCCAGTAACCCTGACGTGAAATACGATGTTCTCTTACGCAGCAGAAGCTGGAAATAGTTTTAAACGAAACAACACGCATTAGCGTTGTTCCTGTGATGTATCTAATCGATCCTTACTCATCTATCATGTTATTTGGCGTTTCGATGGACTCCAGTAACTTTGATGTGAGATACGAAGTTCTCGGACGCAGCAGAAGCTGGAAATAGTTTTAAACGAAACAACACGCATTAGCGTTGTTCCTGTGATGTATCTAATCGATCCTTACTCATCTATCATGTTATTTGACGTTTGGACGGACTCCAGTAACTCTGATGAGAGATTCAAATTTCTCGGACGCAGTAGAAGCTGGAAATAGTTTTGAACGAAACAACACGTATTAGCGTTGTTCCTGTGATGTATCTAAACGATCCTTACTTATCTAACATGTTATTTGACGTTTGGATGGACTCCAGTAGCTCTGATGTGAGATACGACGTTTTCGGACGCAGCAGAAGCTGGAAATAGTTTTAAACGAAACAACACGTATTAGCGTTGTTCCTGTGCTGTATCTAATCGATCCTTACTCATATATCATGTTATTTGGCGTTTCGATGGACTCCAGTAGCTCTGATGTGAGATACGACGTTTTCGGACGCAGCAGAAGCTGGAAATAGTTTTAAACGAAACAACACGCATTAGAGTTGTTCCTGTGATGTATCTAATCGATCCCTACTCATCTATCATGTTATTTGGCGTTTCGATGGACTCCAATAGCTCTGATGTGAGATACGACGTTTTCGGCCGCAGTAGAATCTGGAAATAGTTTTAAACGAAACAACACGCATTAGCGTTGTTCCTGTGATGTATCTAATCGATCCTTACTCATCTATCATGTTATTTGGCGTTTCGATGGACTCCAGTAACTCTGATGTGAGATACGACGTTTTCGGACGCAGCAGAAGCTGGAAATAGTTTTAAACGCAACAACACGCATTAGCGTTGTTCCTGGGATGTATCTAATCGATTCTTACTCATCTATCATGTTATTTGACGTTTGGACGGATTCCAGTAACTCTGATGAGAGATTCAAAGTTCTCGGACACAGTAGAAACTAGAAATAGTTTTAAACGAAACAACACGTATTAGCGTTGTTCCTGTGCTGTATCTAATCGATCCTTACTCATCTATCATGTTATTTGACGTTTGGACGGACTCCAGTAGCTCTGATGTGAGATACGACGTTTTCGGACGCAGCAGAAGCTGGAAATAGTTTTAAACGAAACAACACGCATTAGCGTTGTTCCTGGGATGTATCTAATCGATCCTTACTCATCTATCATGTTATTTGACGTTTGGACGGACTCCAGTAACTCTGATGAGAGATACAAAGTTCTCGGACGCAGTAGAAGCTGGAAATAGTTTTGAACGAAACAACACGTATTAGCGTTGTTCCTGTGATGTATCTAAACGATCCTTACTTATCTAACATGTTATTTGACGTTTCGATGGACTCCAGTAAGTCTGATGTGAGATACAAAGTTTTTGGACGCAGCAGGAGCTGGAAATAGTTTTAAACGAAACAACACGTATTAGCGTTGTTCCTGTGCTGTATCTAATCGATCCTTACTCATATATCATGTTATTTGGCGTTTCGATGGACTCCAGTAGCTCTGATGTGAGATACGACGTTTTCGGACGCAGCAGAAGCTGGAAATAGTTTTAAACGAAACAACACGCATTAGCGTTGTTCCTGTGATGTATCTAATCGATCCCTACTCATCTATCATGTTATTTGGCGTTTCGATGGACTCCAATAGCTCTGATGTGAGATACGACGTTTTCGGCCGCAGTAGAATCTGGAAATAGTTTTAAACGAAACAACACGCATTAGCGTTGTTCCTGTGATGTATCTAATCGATCCTTACTCATCTATCATGTTATTTGGCGTTTCGATGGACTCCAGTAACTCTGATGTGAGATACGACGTTTTCGGACGCAGCAGAAGCTGGAAATAGTTTTAAACGCAACAACACGCATTAGCGTTGTTCCTGGGATGTATCTAATCGATTCTTACTCATCTATCATGTTATTTGACGTTTGGACGGATTCCAGTAACTCTGATGAGAGATTCAAAGTTCTCGGACACAGTAGAAACTAGAAATAGTTTTAAACGAAACAACACGTATTAGCGTTGTTCCTGTGCTGTATCTAATCGATCCTTACTCATCTATCATGTTATTTGACGTTTGGACGGACTCCAGTAGCTCTGATGTGAGATACGACGTTTTCGGACGCAGCAGAAGCTGGAAATAGTTTTAAACGAAACAACACGCATTAGCGTTGTTCCTGGGATGTATCTAATCGATCCTTACTCATCTATCATGTTATTTGACGTTTGGACGGACTCCAGTAACTCTGATGAGAGATACAAAGTTCTCGGACGCAGTAGAAGCTGGAAATAGTTTTGAACGAAACAACACGTATTAGCGTTGTTCCTGTGATGTATCTAAACGATCCTTACTTATCTAACATGTTATTTGACGTTTCGATGGACTCCAGTAAGTCTGATGTGAGATACAAAGTTTTTGGACGCAGCAGGAGCTGGAAATAGTTTTAAACGAAACAACACGTATTAGCGTTGTTCCTGTGCTGTATCTAATCGATCCTTACTCATATATCATGTTATTTGGCGTTTCGATGGACTCCAGTAGCTCTGATGTGAGATACGACGTTTTCGGACGCAGCAGAAGCTGGAAATAGTTTTAAACGAAACAACACGCATTAGCGTTGTTCCTGTGATGTATCTAATCGATCCTTACTCATCTATCATGTTATTTGGCGTTTTGATGGACTCCAGTAACTCTGATGTGAGATACGACGTTTTCGGACGCAGCAGAAGCTGGAAATAGTTTTAAACGAAACAACACGTATTAGCGTTGTTCCTGTGATGTATCTAATCGATCCTTACTCATCTATCATGTTATTTGACGTTTGGATGGACTCCAGTAACTCTGATGAGAGATACAAAGATTTCGGACGCAGCAGAAGCTGGAAATAGTTTTGAACGAAACAACACCTATTAGAGTTGTTCCTGTGATGTATCTAAACGATCCTTACTTTTCTATCATGTTATTTGACGTTTCGATGGACTCCAGTAACTCTGATGTGAGATACGACGTTTTCGGACGGAGCAGAAGCTGGAAATAGTTTTAAACGAAACAACACCTATTAGCGATGTTCCTGTGATGTATCTAAACGATCCTTACTCATCTATCATATTATTTGACGTTTGGACGGACTCCAGTAACTCTGATGTGAGATACAAAATTCTCGGACGCAGCAGAAGCTGGAAATAGTTTTGAACGAAACAACACGTATTAGCGTTGTTCCTGTGATGTATCTAAACGATCCTTACTTATCTAACATGTTATTTAACGTTTGGATGGACTCCAGTAAGTCTGATGTGAGATACAAAGTTTTTGGACGCAGCAAGAGCTGGAAATAGTTTTAAACGAAACAACACGTATTAGCGTTGTTCCTGTGCTGTATCTAATCGATCCTTACTTATCTATCATGTTATTTGACGTTTCGATGGACTCCAGTAACTCTGATGTGAGATACGACATTTTCGGACGCAGCAGAAGCTGGTAATAGTTTCAATCGGAACAACACGTATTAGCGTTGTTCCTGTGATGTATCTAATTGATCCTTAATCATCTATCATGTTATTTGACGTTTGGATGGACTCCAGTAACTCTGATGAGAGATACAAAGATTTCGGACGCAGCAGAAGCTGGAAATAGTTTTGAACTAAACAACACGTATTAGCGTTGTTCCTGTGATGTATCTAAACGACCCTTACTTATCTAACATGTTATTTGACGTTTGGATGGACTCCAGTAAGTCTGATGTGAGATACAAAGTTTTGGGACGCAGCAGGAGCTGGAAATAGTTTTAAACAAAACAACATGTATTAGCGTTGTTCCTGTGCTGTATCTAATCGATCCTTACTTATCTATTATGTTATTTGACGTTTGGATGGACTCCAGTAACCCTGACGTGAGATACGAAGTTCTCGGACGCAGCAGAAGCTGGAAATAGTTTTAAATGAAACAACACGCATTAGCGTTGTTCCTGTGATGTATCTAATCGATCCTTACTCATATATCATGTTACTTGGCGTTTCGATGGACTCCAGTAGCTCTTATGTGAGATACGACGTTTTCGGACGCAGCAGAAGCTGGAAATAGTTTTAAACGAAACAATACGCATTAGCGTTGTTCCTGTGATGTATCTAATCGATCCTTACTCATCTATCATGTTATTTGACGTTTGGACGGACTCCAGTAACTCTGATGAGAGATACAAAGTTCTCGGACGCAGTAGAAGCTGGAAATAGTTTTGAACGAAACAACACGTATTAGCGTTGTTCCTGTGATGTATCTAAACGATCCTTACTTATCTAACATGTTATTTGACGTTTGGATGAACTCCAGTAAGTCTGATGTGAGATACAAAGTTTTTGGACGCAGCAGGAGCTGGAAATAGTTTTGAACGAAACAACACGTATTAGCGTTGTTCCTGTGCTGTATCTAATCGATCCTTACTCATATATCATGTTATTTGGCGTTTCGATGGACTCCAGTAGCTCTGATGTGAGATACGACGTTCTCGGACGCAGCAGAAGCTGGAAATAGTTTTAAACGAAACAACACGCATTAGCGTTGTTCCTGTGATGTATCTAATCGATCCTTACTCATCTATCATGTTATTTGACGTTTGGACGGACTCCAGTAACTCTGATGAGAGATTCAACGTTCTCGGACGCAGTAGAAGCTGGAAATAGTTTTGAACGAAACAACACGTATTAGCGTTGTTCCTGTGATGTATCTAAACGATCCTTACTTATCTAACATGTTATTTGACGTTTGGATGGACTCCAGTAACCCTGACGTGAGATACAAAGTATTTGGATGCAGCAGGAGCTGGAAATAGTTTTAAACGAAACAACACGTATTAGCGTTGTTCCTGTGATGTATTTAATCGATCCTTACTCATCTATCATGTTATTTGACGTTTGGATGGACTCCAGTAGCTCTGATGTGAGATACGAAGTTTTCGGACGCAGCAGAAGCTGGAAATAGTTTTAAACGAAGCAACACGCATTAGCGTTGTTCCTGTGATGTATCTAATCGATCCTTACTCATCTATCATGTTAATTGGCATTTCGATGGACTCCAGTAACTTTGATGTGAGATACGAAGTTCTCGGACGCAGCTGAAGCTGGAAATAGTTTTAAATGAAACAACACGTATTAGCGTTGTTCCTGTGATGTATCTAATCGATCCTTACTCATCTATCATGTTATTTGGCGTTTCGATGGACTCCAGTAGCTCTGATGTGAGATACGACGTTTTCTGAGGCAGCAGAAGCTGGAAATAGTTATAAACGAAACAACACGCATTAGCGTTATTCCTGTGATGTATCTAATCGATCCTTACTCATCCATCATGTTATTTGACGTTTGGATGGACTCCAGTAACCCTGACGTGAGATACGATGTTCTCGGACGCAGCTGAAGCTGGAAACAGTTTTAAACGAAATAACACGCATTAGCGTTGTTCCTGTGATGTATCTAATCGATCCTTACTCATCTATCATGTTATTTGGCGCTTCGGTGGACTCCAGTAACTTTGATGTGAGATACGAAGTTCTCGGACGCAGCAGAAGCTGGAAATAGTTTTAAACGAAACAACACGCATTAGCGTTGTTCCTGTGATGTATCTAATCGATCCTTACTCATCTATCATGTTATTTGACGTTTGGACGGACTCCAGTAACTCTGATGAGAGATACAAAGTTCTCGGACTCAGTAGAAGCTGGAAATAGTTTTGAACGAAAGAACACGTATTATTGTTGTTCCTGTGATGTATCTAAACGATCCTTACTTATCTAACATGTTATTTGACGTTTGGATGGACTCCAGTAACCCTGACGTGAGATACAAAGTATTTGGACGCAGCAGGAGCTGGAAATAGTTTTAAACGAAACAACACGTATTAGCGTTGTTCCTGTGATGTATCTAATCGATCCTTACTCATCTATCATGTTATTTGACGTTTGGATGGACTCCAGTAGCTCTGATGTGAGATACGAAGTTTTCGGACGCAGCAGAAGCTGGAAATAGTTTTAAACGAAGCAACACGCATTAGCGTTGTTCCTGTGATGTATCTAATCGATCCTTACTTATCTATTATGTTATTTGACGTTTGGATGGACTCCAGTAACCCTGACGTGAGATACGAAGTTCTCGGACGCAGCAGAAGCTGGAAATAGTTTTAAATGAAACAACACGCATTAGCGTTGTTCCTGTGATGTATCTAATCGATCCTTACTCATCTATCATGTTATTTGGCGTTTCGATGGACTCCAGTAACTTTGATGTGAGATACAAAGTTATTGGACGCAGCAGAAGCTGGAAATACTTTTAAACGAAACAACACGTATTAGCGTTGTTCCTGTGATGTATCTAAACGATCCTTGCTCATCTATCATGTTATTTGACGTTTGGACGGACTCCAGTAACTCTGATGTGAGATACAAAGTTCTCGGACGCAGCAGGAGCTGGAAATAGTTTTAAACGAAACAACACGTATTAGCGTTGTTCCTGTGCTGTATCTAATCGATCCTTACTCATATATCATGTTACTTGGCGTTTCGATGGACTCCAGTAGCTCTGATGTGAGATACGAAGTTTTCGGACGCAGCAGAAGCTGGTAAATAGTTTTAAACGAAGCAACACGCATTAGCGTTGTTCCTGTGATGTATCTAATCGATCCTTACTCATCTATTATGTTATTTGGCATTTCGATGGACTCTAGTAACTTTGATGTGAGATACGAAGTTCTCGGACGCAGCTGAAGCTGGAAATAGTTTTAAATGAAACAACACGTATTAGCGTTGTTCCTGTAATGTATCTAATCGATCCTTACTCATCTATCATGTTATTTGGCGTTTCGATGGACTCCGGTAGCTCTGATGTGAGATACGACGTTTTCGGACGCAGCAGAAGCTGGAAATAGTTTTAAACGAAACAACACGCATTAGCGTTGTTCCTGTGATGTATCTAATCGATCCTTACTCATCTATCATGTTATTTGGCATTTCGATGGACTCCAGTAACTTTGATGTGAGATACGAAGTTCTCGGACGCAGCTGAAGCTGGAAATAGTTTTAAATGAAACAACACGTATTAGCGTTGTTCCTGTGATGTATCTAATCGATCCTTACTCATCTATCATGTTATTTGGCGTTTCGATGGACTCCAGTAACTCTGATGTGAGATACGAAGTTTTCTGAGGCAGCAGAAGCTGGAAATAGTTATAAACGAAACAACACGCATTAGCGTTGTTCCTGTGATGTATCTAATCGATCCTTACTCATCTATCATGTTATTTGACGTTTGGATGGACTCCAGTAACCCTGAGGTGAGATACGATGTTCTCGGACGCAGCAGAAGCTGGAAACAGTTTTAAACGAAACAACACGCATTAGCGTTGTTCCTGTGATGTATCTAATCGATCCTTACTCATCTATCATGTTATTTGGCGTTTCGATGGAATCCAGTAACTTAGATGTGAGATACGAAGTTCTCGGACGGAGCTGAAGCTAGAAATAGTTTTAAACGAAACAACACGCATTAGCGTTGTTCCTGTGATGTATCTAAACGATCCTTACTTATCTAACATGTTATTTGACGTTTGGACGGACTCCAGTAACTCTGATGTGAGATACAAAGTTATCGGACGCAGCAGAAGCTAGAAATAGTTTTGAACGAAACAACACGTATTAGCGTTGTTCCTGTGCTGTATCTAATCGATCCTTACTCATCTATCATGTTATTTGGCGTTTCGATGGACTCCAGTAACTTTGATGTGAGATACAAAGTTCTCGGACGCAGTAGAAGCTGGAAATAGTTTTGAACGAAAGAACACGTATTATTGTTGTTCCTGTGATGTATCTAAACGATCCTTACTTATCTAACATGTTATTTGACGTTTGGATGGACTCCAGTAAGTCTGATGTGAGATACAAAGTTTTTGGACGCAGCAGGAGCTGGAAATAGTTTTAAACGAAACAACACGTATTAGCGTTGTTCCTGTGCTGTATCTAATCGATCCTTACTCATATATCATGTTACTTGGCGTTTCGATGGACTCCAGTAGCTCTGATGTGAGATACGAAGTTTTCGGACGGAGCAGAAGCTGGAAATAGTTTTAAACGAAGCAACACGCATTAGCGTTGTTCCTGTGATGTATCTAATCGATCCTTACTCATCTATTATGTTATTTGGCATTTCGATGGACTCTAGTAACTTTGATGTGAGATACGAAGTTCTCGGACGCAGCTGAAGCTGGAAATAGTTTTAAATGAAACAACACGTATTAGCGTTGTTCCTGTAATGTATCTAATCGATCCTTACTCATCTATCATGTTATTTGGCGTTTCGATGGACTCCAGTAGCTCTGATGTGAGATACGACGTTTTCGGACGCAGCTGAAGCTGGAAATAGTTTTAAATGAAACAACACGTATTAGCGTTGTTCCTGTGATGTATCTAATCGATCCTTACTCATCTATCATGTTATTTTGCGTTTCGATGGACTCCAGTAGCTCTGATGTGAGATACGACGTTTTCTGAGGCAGCAGAAGCTGGAAATAGTTATAAACGAAACAACACGCATTAGCGTTGTTCCTGTGATGTATCTAATCGATCCTTACTCATCTATCATGTTATTTGACGTTTGGATGGACTCCAGTAACCCTGACGTGAGATACGATGTTCTCGGACGCAGCAGAAGCTGGAAATAGTTTTAAACGAAGCAACACGCATTAGCGTTGTTCCTGTGATGTATCTAATCGATCCTTACTTATCTATTATGTTATTTGACGTTTGGATGGACTCCAGTAACCCTGACGTGAGATACGAAGTTCTCGGACGCAGCAGAAGCTGGAAATAGTTTTAAATGAAACAACACGCATTAGCGTTGTTCCTGTGATGTATCTAATCGATCCTTACTCATCTATCATGTTATTTGGCGTTTCGATGGACTCCAGTAACTTTGATGTGAGATACAAAGTTATTGGACGCAGCAGAAGCTGGAAATACTTTTAAACGAAACAACACGTATTAGCGTTGTTCCTGTGATGTATCTAAACGATCCTTGCTCATCTATCATGTTATTTGACGTTTGGACGGACTCCAGTAACTCTGATGTGAGATACAAAGTTCTCGGACGCAGCAGGAGCTGGAAATAGTTTTAAACGAAACAACACGTATTAGCGTTGTTCCTGTGCTGTATCTAATCGATCCTTACTCATATATCATGTTACTTGGCGTTTCGATGGACTCCAGTAGCTCTGATGTGAGATACGAAGTTTTCGGACGCAGCAGAAGCTGGAAATAGTTTTAAACGAAGCAACACGCATTAGCGTTGTTCCTGTGATGTATCTAATCGATCCTTACTCATCTATTATGTTATTTGGCATTTCGATGGACTCTAGTAACTTTGATGTGAGATACGAAGTTCTCGGACGCAGCTGAAGCTGGAAATAGTTTTAAACGAAACAACACGCATTAGCGTTGTTCCTGTGATGTATCTAATCGATCCTTACTCATCTATCATGTTATTTGGCATTTCGATGGACTCCAGTAACTTTGATGTGAGATACGAAGTTCTCGGACGCAGCTGAAGCTGGAAATAGTTTTAAATGAAACAACACGTATTAGCGTTGTTCCTGTGATGTATCTAATCGATCCTTACTCATCTATCATGTTATTTGGCGTTTCGATGGACTCCAGTAACTCTGATGTGAGATACGAAGTTTTCTGAGGCAGCAGAAGCTGGAAATAGTTATAAACGAAACAACACGCATTAGCGTTGTTCCTGTGATGTATCTAATCGATCCTTACTCATCTATCATGTTATTTGACGTTTGGATGGACTCCAGTAACCCTGAGGTGAGATACGATGTTCTCGGACGCAGCAGAAGCTGGAAACAGTTTTAAACGAAACAACACGCATTAGCGTTGTTCCTGTGATGTATCTAATCGATCCTTACTCATCTATCATGTTATTTGGCGTTTCGATGGAATCCAGTAACTTAGATTTGAGATACGAAGTTCTCGGACGGAGCTGAAGCTAGAAATAGTTTTAAACGAAACAACACGCATTAGCGTTGTTCCTGTGATGTATCTAAACGATCCTTACTTATCTAACATGTTATTTGACGTTTGGACGGACTCCAGTAACTCTGATGTGAGATACAAAGTTATCGGACGCAGCAGAAGCTAGAAATAGTTTTGAACGAAACAACACGTATTAGCGTTGTTCCTGTGCTGTATCTAATCGATCCTTACTCATCTATCATGTTATTTGGCGTTTCGATGGACTCCAGTAACTTTGATGTGAGATACAAAGTTCTCGGACGCAGTAGAAGCTGGAAATAGTTTTGAACGAAAGAACACGTATTATTGTTGTTCCTGTGATGTATCTAAACGATCCTTACTTATCTAACATGTTATTTGACGTTTGGATGGACTCCAGTAAGTCTGATGTGAGATACAAAGTTTTTGGACGCAGCAGGAGCTGGAAATAGTTTTAAACGAAACAACACGCATTAGCGTTGTTCCTGTGCTGTATCTAATCGATCCTTACTCATATATCATGTTACTTGGCGTTTCGATGGACTCCAGTAGCTCTGATGTGAGATACGAAGTTTTCGGACGGAGCAGAAGCTGGAAATAGTTTTAAACGAAGCAACACGCATTAGCGTTGTTCCTGTGATGTATCTAATCGATCCTTACTCATCTATTATGTTATTTGGCATTTCGATGGACTCTAGTAACTTTGATGTGAGATACGAAGTTCTCGGACGCAGCTGAAGCTGGAAATAGTCTTAAATGAAACAACACGTATTAGCGTTGTTCCTGTAATGTATCTAATCGATCCTTACTCATCTATCATGTTATTTGGCGTTTCGATGGACTCCAGTAGCTCTGATGTGAGATACGACGTTTTCGGACGCAGCTGAAGCTGGAAATAGTTTTAAATGAAACAACACGTATTAGCGTTGTTCCTGTGATGTATCTAATCGATCCTTACTCATCTATCATGTTATTTTGCGTTTCGATGGACTCCAGTAGCTCTGATGTGAGATACGACGTTTTCTGAGGCAGCAGAAGCTGGAAATAGTTATAAACGAAACAACACGCATTAGCGTTGTTCCTGTGATGTATCTAATCGATCCTTACTCATCTATCATGTTATTTGACGTTTGGATGGACTCCAGTAACCCTGACGTGAGATACGATGTTCTCGGACGCAGCAGAAGCTGGAAATAGTTTTAAACGAAGCAACACGCATTAGCGTTGTTCCTGTGATGTATCTAATCGATCCTTACTTATCTATTATGTTATTTGACGTTTGGATGGACTCCAGTAACCCTGACGTGAGATACGAAGTTCTCGGACGCAGCAGAAGCTGGAAATAGTTTTAAATGAAACAACACGCATTAGCGTTGTTCCTGTGATGTATCTAATCGATCCTTACTCATCTATCATGTTATTTGGCGTTTCGATGGACTCCAGTAACTTTGATGTGAGATACAAAGTTATTGGACGCAGCAGAAGCTGGAAATACTTTTAAACGAAACAACACGTATTAGCGTTGTTCCTGTGATGTATCTAAACGATCCTTGCTCATCTATCATGTTATTTGACGTTTGGACGGACTCCAGTAACTCTGATGTGAGATACAAAGTTCTCGGACGCAGCAGGAGCTGGAAATAGTTTTAAACGAAACAACACGTATTAGCGTTGTTCCTGTGCTGTATCTAATCGATCCTTACTCATATATCATGTTACTTGGCGTTTCGATGGACTCCAGTAGCTCTGATGTGAGATACGAAGTTTTCGGACGCAGCAGAAGCTGGAAATAGTTTTAAACGAAGCAACACGCATTAGCGTTGTTCCTGTGATGTATCTAATCGATCCTTACTCATCTATTATGTTATTTGGCATTTCGATGGACTCTAGTAACTTTGATGTGAGATACGAAGTTCTCGGACGCAGCTGAAGCTGGAAATAGTTTTAAATGAAACGACACGTATTAGCGTTGTTCCTGTAATGTATCTAATCGATCCTTACTCATCTATCATGTTATTTGGCGTTTCGATGGACTCCGGTAGCTCTGATGTGAGATACGACGTTTTCGGACGCAGCAGAAGCTGGAAATAGTTTTAAACGAAACAACACGCATTAGCGTTGTTCCTGTGATGTATCTAATCGATCCTTACTCATCTATCATGTCATTTGGCATTTCGATGGACTCCAGTAACTTTGATGTGAGATACGAAGTTCTCGGACGCAGCTGAAGCTGGAAATAGTTTTAAATGAAACAACACGTATTAGCGTTGTTCCTGTGATGTATCTAATCGATCCTTACTCATCTATTATGTTATTTGGCATTTCGATGGACTCTAGTAACTTTGATGTGAGATACGAAGTTCTCGGACGCAGCTGAAGCTGGAAATAGTTTTAAATGAAACAACACGTATTAGCGTTGTTCCTGTAATGTATCTAATCGATCCTTACTCATCTATCATGTTATTTGGCGTTTCGATGGACTCCGGTAGCTCTGATGTGAGATACGACGTTTTCGGACGCAGCAGAAGCTGGAAATAGTTTTAAACGAAACAACACGCATTAGCGTTGTTCCTGTGATGTATCTAATCGATCCTTACTCATCTATTATGTTATTTGGCATTTCGATGGACTCTAGTAACTTTGATGTGAGATACGAAGTTCTCGGACGCAGTAGAAGCTGGAAATAGTTTTGAACGAAACAACACGTATTAGCGTTGTTCCTGTGATGTATCTAAACGATCCTTACTTATCTGACATGTTATTTGACGTTTGGATGGACTCCAGTAGCTCTGATGTGAGATACGACGTTTTCGGACGCAGCAGAAGCTGGAAATAGTTTTAAACGAAACAACACGTATTAGCGTTGTTCCTGTGCTGTATCTAATCGATCCTTACTCATATATCATGTTATTTGGCGTTTAGATGGACTCCAGTAGCTCTGATGTGAGATACGACGTTTTCGGACGCAGCAGAAGCTGGAAATAGTTTTAAACGAAACAACACGCATTAGAGTTGTTCCTGTGATGTATCTAATCGATCCTTACTCATCTATCATGTTATTTGGCGTTTCGATGGACTCCAATAGCTCTGATGTGAGATACGACGTTTTCGGCCGCAGCAGAATCTGGAAATAGTTTTAAACGAAACAACACGCATTAGCGTTGTTCCTGTGATGTATCTAATCGATCCTTACTCATCTATCATGTTATTTGGCGTTTCGATGGACTCCGGTAGCTCTGATGTGAGATACGACGTTTTCGGACGCAGCAGAAGCTGGAAATAGTTTTAAACGAAACAACACGTATTAGCGTTGTTCCTGTGATGTATCTAATCGATCCTTACTCATCTATCATGTTATTTGACGTTTGGACGGACTCCAGTAACTCTGATGAGAGATTCACAGTTCTCGGACGCAGTAGAAGCTGGAAATAGTTTTGAACGAAACAACACGTATTAGCGTTGTTCCTGTGATGAATCTAAACGATCCTTACTTATCTAACATGTTGTTTGACGTTTGGATGGACTCCAGTAAGTCTGATGTGAGATACAAAGTTTTTGGACGCAGCAGGAGCTGGAAATAGTTTTAAACGAAACAACACGTATTAGCGTTGTGCCTGTGCTGTATCTAATCGATCCTTACTCATATATCATGTTACTTGGCGTTTCGATGGACTCCAGTAGCTCTGATGTGAGATACGAGGTTTTCGGACGCAGCAGAAGCTGGAAATAGTTTTAAACGAAACAACACGCATTAGCGTTGTTCCTGTGATGTATCTAATCGATCCTTACTCATCTATCATGTTATTTGGCGTTTCGATGGACTCCAGTAACTTTGATGTAAGATACGAAGTTCTCGGACGCAGCTGAAGCTGGAAATAGTTTTAAACGAAACAACACGTATTAGCGTTGTTCCTGTGCTGTATCTAATCGATCCTTACTCATATATCATGTTATTTGGCGTTTCGATGGACTCCAGTAACTCTGATGTGAGATACGACGTTTTCGGACGCAGCAGAAGCTGGAAATAGTTTTAAACGAAACAACACGTATTAGCGTTGTTCCTGTGATGTATCTAATCGATCCTTACTCATCTATCATGTTATTTGACGTTTGGATGGACTCCAGTAACTCTGATGAGAGATACAAAGATTTCGGACTCAGCAGAAGCTGGAAATAGTTTTGAACGAAACAACACCTATTTGCGTTGTTCCTGTGATGTATCTAAACGATCCTTACTTATCTAACATGTTATTTGACGTTTGGATGGACTCCAGTAACTCTGATGTAAGATACAAAGATTTCGGACGCAGCAGAAGCTGGAAATAGTTTTGAAAGAAACAACACGTATTAGCGTTGTTCCTGTAATGTATCTAAACGATCCTTACTTTTCTATCATGTTATTTGACGTTTCGATGGACTCCAGTAACTCTGATGTGAGATACGACGTTTTCGGACGCAGCAGAATCTGGAAATAGTTTTAAACGAAACAACACGTATTAGCGATGTTCCTGTGATGTATCTAAACGATCCTTACTCATCTATCATGTTATTAGACGTTTGGACGGACTCCAGTAACTCTGATGTGAGATATAAAGTTCTCGGACGCAGTAGAAGCTGGAAATAGTTTTGAACGAAACAACACGTATTAGCGTTGTTCCTGTGATGTATCTAAACGATCCTTACTTATCTAACATGTTATTTAACGTTTGGATGGACTCCAGTAAGTCTGATGTGAGATACAAAGATTTCGGACGCAGCAGAAGCTGGAAATAGTTTTGAACGAAACAACACGTATTAGCGTTGTTCCTGTGATGTATCTAATCGATCCTTACTCATCTATCATGTTATTTGACGTTTGGACGGACTCCAGTAACTCTGATGTGAGATACAAAGTTATCGGACGCAGCAGAAGCTAGAAATAGTTTTGAACGAAACAACACGTATTAGCGTTGTTCCTGTGCTGCATCTAATCGATCCTTACTTATCTATCATGTTATTTGACGTTTCGATGGACTCCAGTAACCCCGACGTGAGATACGATGTTCTCGGACGCAGCAGAAGCTGGAAATACTTTTAAACGAAACAACACGCATTAGCGTTGTTCCTGTGATGTATCTAATCGATCCTTACTCATCTATCATGTTATTTGGCGTTTCGATGGACTCCAGTAACTTTGATGTGAGATACGAAGTTCTCGGACGCAGCTGAAGCTGGAAATAGTTTTAAATGAAACAACACGTATTAGCGTTGTTCCTGTGATGTATCTAATCGATCCTTACTCATCTATCATGTTATTTGACGTTTGGACGGACTCCAGTAACTCTGATGAGAGATTCAAAGTTCTCGGACGCAGTAGAAGCTGGAAATAGTTTTGAGCGAAACAACACGTATTAGCGTTGTTCCTGTGATGTATCTAAACGATCCTTACTTATCTAACATGTTATTTGACGTTTGGATGGACTACAGTAACTCTGATGTAAGATACAAAGATTTCGGACGCAGCAGAAGCTGGAAATAGTTTTGAACGAAACAACACGTATTAGCGTTGTTCCTGTGATGTATCTAATCGATCCTTACTCATCTATCATGTTATTTGACGTTTGGATGGACTCCAGTAGCTCTGATGTGAGATACGAAGTTTTCGGACGCAGCAGAAGCTGGAAATAGTTTTAAACGAAGCAACACGCATTAGCGTTGTTCCTGTGATGTATCTAAACGATCCTTACTTTTCTATCATGTTATTTGACGTTTCGATGGACTCCAGTAACTCTGATGTGAGATACGACGTTCTCGGACGCAGTAGAAGCTGGAAATAGTTTTGAACGAAAGAACACGTATTATTGTTGTTCCTGTGATGTATCTAAACGATCCTTACTTATCTAACATGTTATTTAACGTTTGGATGGACTCCAGTAAGTCTGATATGATATACAAAGTTTTTGGACGCAGCAGGAGCTGGAAATAGTTTTAAACGAAACAACACGTATTAGCGTTGTTCCTGTGCTGTATCTAATCGATCCTTACTCATATATCATGTTACTTGGCGTTTCGATGGACTCCAGTAGCTCTGATGTGAGATACGAAGTTTTCGGACGCAGCAGAAGCTGGAAATAGTTTTAAATGAAACAACACGTATTAGCGTTGTTCCTGTGATGTATCTAATCGATCCTTACTCATCTATCATGTTATTTGGCGTTTCGATGGACTCCAGTAGCTCTGATGTGAGATACGACGTTTTCGGACGCAGCAGAAGCTGGAAATAGTTTTAAACGAAACAACACGCATTAGCGTTGTTCCTGTGATGTATCTAATCGATCCTTACTCATCTATTATGTTATTTGGCATTTCGATGGACTCCAGTAACTGATGTGAGATACGAAGTTCTCGGACGCAGCTGAAGCTGGAAATAGTTTTAAATGAAACAACACGTATTAGCGTTGTTCCTGTGATGTATCTAATCGATCCTTACTCATCTATCATGTTATTTGGCGTTTCGATGGAATCAAGTAACTTAGATGTGAGATACGAAGTTCTCGGACGGAGCTGAAGCTAGAAATAGTTTTAAACGAAACAACACGTATTAGCGTTGTTCCTGTGATGTATCTAATCGATCCTTACTCATCTATCATGTTATTTGGCGTTTCGATGGACTCCAGTAGCTCTGATGTGAGATACGACGTTTTCTGAGGCAGCAGAAGCTGGAAATAGTTATAAGCAAAACAACACGCATTAGCGTTGTTCCTGTGATGTATCTAATCGATCCTTACTCATCTATCATGTTATTTGACGTTTGGACGGACTCCAGTAACTCTGATGAGAGATTCACAGTTCTCGGACGCAGTAGAAGCTGGAAATAGTTTTGAACGAAACAACACGTACTAGCGTTGTTCCTGTGATGAATCTAAACGATCCTTACTTATCTAACATGTTGTTTGACGTTTGGATGGACTCCAGTAAGTCTGATGTGAGATACAAAGTTTTTGGACGCAGCAGGAGCTGGAAATAGTTTTAAACGAAACAACACGTATTAGCGTTGTGCTTGTGCTGTATCTAATCGATCCTTACTCATATATCATGTTACTTGGCGTTTCGATGGACTCCAGTAGCTCTGATGTGAGATACGACGTTTTCGGACGCAGCAGAAGCTGGAAATAGTTTTAAACGAAACAACACGCATTAGCGTTGTTCCTGTGATGTATCTAATCGATCCTTACTCATCTATCATGTTATTTGGCGTTTCGATGGACTCCAGTAACTTTGATGTGAGATACGAAGTTCTCGGACGCAGCTGAAACTGGAAATAGTTTTAAATGAAACAACACGTATTAGCGTTGTTCCTGTGATGTATCTAATCGATCCTTACTCATCTATCATGTTATTTGGCGTTTCGATGGACTCCAGTAGCTCTGATGTGAGATACGAAGTTTTCGGACGCAGCAGAAGCTGGAAATAGTTTTAAACGAAACAACACGCATTAGCGTTGTTCCTGTGATGTATCTAATCGATCCTTACTCATCTATTATGTTATTTGGCGCTTCGATGGACTCCAGTAACTTTGATGTGAGATACGAAGTTCTCGGACGCAGCTGAAGCTGGAAATAGTTTTAAACGAAACAACACATATTAGCGTTGTTCCTGTGCTGTATCTAATCGATCCTTACTCATCTATCATGTTATTTGACGTTTGGACGGACTCCAGTAACTCTGATGAGAGATTCACAGTTCTCGGACGCAGTAGAAGCTGGAAATAGTTTTGAACGAAACAACACGTATTAGCGTTGTTCCTGTGATGAATCTAAACGATCCTTACTTATCTAACATGTTGTTTGACGTTTGGATGGACTCCAGTAAGTCTGATGTGAGATACAAAGTTTTTGGACGCATCAGGAGCTGGAAATAGTTTTAAACGAAACAACACGTATTAGCGTTGTGCCTGTGCTGTATCTAATCGATCCTTACTCATATATCATGTTACTTGGCGTTTCGATGGACTCCAGTAGCTCTGATGTGAGATACGACGTTTTCGGACGCAGCAGAAGCTGGAAATAGTTTTAAACGAAACAACACGCATTAGCGTTGTTCCTGTGATGTATCTAATCGATCCTTACTCATCTATCATGTTATTTGGCGTTTCGATGGACTCCAGTAACTTTGATGTAAGATACGAAGTTCTCGGACGCAGCTGAAGCTGGAAATAGTTTTAAATGAAACAACACGTATTAGCGTTGTTCCTGTGATGTATCTAATCAATCCTTACTCATCTATCATGTTATTTGACGTTTGGACGGACTCCAGTAACTCTGATGAGAGATACAAAGTTCTCGGACGCAGTAGAAGCTGGAAATAGTTTTGAACGAAACAACACGTATTAGCGTTGTTCCTGTGATGTATCTAAACGATCCTTACTTATCTAACATGTTATTTGACGTTTGGATGGACTCCAGTAAGTCTGATGTGATATACAAAGTTTTTGGACGCAGCAGAAGCTGGAAATAGTTTTAAACGAAACAACACGTATTAGCGTTGTTCCTGTGCTGTATCTAATCGATCCTTACTCATATATCATGTTATTTGGAGTTTCGATGGACTCCAGTAACTCTGAAGTGAGATACGACGTTTTCGGACGCAGCAGAAGCTGGAAATAGTTTTAAACGAAACAACACGTATTAGCGTTGTTCCTGTGATGTATCTAATCGATCCTTACTCATCTATCATGTTATTTGACGTTTGGATGGACTACAGTAACTCTGATGAGAGATACAAAGATTTCGGACTCAGCAGAAGCTGGAAATAGTTTTGAACGAAACAACACCTATTAGCGTTGTTCCTGTGATGTATCTAAACGATCCTTACTTATCTAACATGTTATTTGACGTTTGGATGGACTCCAGTAACTCTGATGTAAGATACAAAGATTTCGGACGCAGCAGAAGCTGGAAATAGTTTTGAACGAAACAACACGTATTAGCGTTGTTCCTGTAATGTATCTAAACGATCCTTACTTTTCTATCATGTTATTTGACGTTTCGATGGACTCCAGTAACTCTGATGTGAGATACGACGTTTTCGGACGCAGCAGAAACTGGAAATAGTTTTAAACGAAACAACACGTATTAGCGTTGTTCCTGTGATGTATCTAATCGATCCTTACTCATCTATCATGTTATTTGACGTTTGGATGGACTCCAGTAACTCTGATGAGAGATACAAAGATTTCGGACGCAGCAGAAGCTGGAAATAGTTTTGAACGAAACAACACGTATTAGCGTTGTTCCTGTGATGTATCTAAACGATCATTACTTTTCTATCATGTTATTTGACGTTTCGATGGACTCCAGTAACTCTGATGTGAGATACGACGTTTTCGGACGCAGCAGAAGCTGGAAATAGTTTTAAACGAAACAACACGTATTAGCGATGTTCCTGTGATGTATCTAAACGTTCCTTACTCATCTATCATGTTATTAGACGTTTGGACGGACTCCAGTAACTCTGATGTGAGATACAAAGTTCTCGGATGCATTAGAAGCTGGAAATAGTTTTGAACGAAACAACACGTATTAGCGTTGTTTCTGTGATGTATCTAAACGATCCTTACTTATCTAACATGTTATTTAACGTTTGGATGGACTCCAGTATGTCTGATGTGAGATACAAAGATTTCGGACGCAGCAGAAGCTGGAAATAGTTTTGAACGAAACAACACGTATTAGCGTTGTTCCTGTGATGTATCTAAACGATCCTTACTTATCTAACATGTTATTTGAAGTTTGGATGGACTCCAGTAAGTCTGATGTGAGATACAAAGTTTTGGGACGCAGCATTAGCTGGAAATACTTTTAAACGAAACAACACGTATTAGCGTTGTTCCTGTGCTGTATCTAATCGATCCTTACTTATCTATCATGTTATTTGACGTTTCGATGGACTCCAGTAACTCTGATGCGAGATACGACGTTTTCGGACGCAGCAGAAACTGGAAATAGTTTTAAACGAAACAACACACATTAGCGATGTTCCTGTGATGTATCTAATCGATCCTTACTCATCTATAATGTTATTTGGCGTTTCGATGGACTCCAGTAGCTCTGATGTGAGATACGACGTTTTCGGACGCAGCAGAAGCTGGAAATAGTTTTAAACGAAACAACACGCATTAGCGTTGTTCCTGTGATGTATCTAATCGATCCTTACTCATCTATCATGTTATTTGGCGTTTCGATGGACTCCAGTAACTTTGATGTGAGAGACGAAGTTCTCGGACGCAGCTGAAGCTGGAAATAGTTTTAAACGAAACAACACGTATTAGCGTTTTTCCTGTGCTGTATCTAATCGATCCTTGTTCATATATCATGTTACTTGGCGTTTCGATGGACTCCAGTAGCTCTGATGTGAGATACGAAATTTTCGGACGCAGCAGAAGCTGGAAACAGTTTTAAACGAAACAACACGCATTAGCGTTGTTCCTGTGATGTATCTAATCGATCCTTACTCATCTATCATGTTATTTGGCGTTTCGATGGAATCCAGTAACTTAGATGTGAGATACGAAGTTCTCGGACGGAGCTGAAGCTAGAAATAGTTTTAAACGAAACAACACGCATTAGCGTTGTTCCTGTGTAGTATCTAATCGATCCTTACTTATCTATCATGTTATTTGGCGTTTCGATGGACTCCAGTAGCTCTGATGTGAGATACAACGTTTTCTGAGGCAGCAGAAGCTGGAAATAGTTATAAGCAAAACAACACGCATTAGCGTTGTTCCTGTGATGTATCTAATCGATCCTTACTCATCT
Source organism: Prosopocoilus inquinatus (assembly GCA_036172665.1). Taxonomy (NCBI): domain Eukaryota; kingdom Metazoa; phylum Arthropoda; class Insecta; order Coleoptera; family Lucanidae; genus Prosopocoilus; species Prosopocoilus inquinatus. The sequence continues at coordinate 43,554,876 of CM069871.1, read as the reverse complement.
ATCATGTTATTTGACGTTTCGATGGACCCCAGTAACTCTGATGTGATATACGACGTTTTCGGACGCAGCAGCAGCTGGAAATAGTTTTAAACGAAACAACACATATTAGCGTTGTTCCTGTGATGTATCTAATCGATCCTTACTCATCTATCATGTTATTTGACGTTTGGACGGACTCCAGTAACTCTGATGTGAGATACAAAGTTATCGGACGCAGCAGAATCTAGAAATAGTTTTGAACGAAACAACACGTATTAGCGTTGTTCCTGTGCTGTATCTAATCGATCCTTACTTATCTATCATGTTATTTGACGTTTCGATGGACTCCAGTATCTCTGATGTGAGATACTACGTTTTCGGACGCAGCAGAAGCTGGAAATAGTTTTAAACGATACAACACGTATTAGCGTTGTTCCTGTGATGTATCTAATCGATCCATACTCATCTATTATGTTATTTGACGTTTGGATGGACTCCAGTAACTCTGATGAGAGATACAAAGATTTCGGACGCAGCAGAAGCTGGAAATAGTTTTGAACGGAACAACACGTATTAACGTTGTTCCTGTGATGTATCTAAACGATCCTTACTTATCTAACATGTTATTTGAAGTTTGGATGGACTCCAGTAAGTCTGATGTGAGATACAAAGTTTTGGGACGCAGCAGGAGCTGGAAATAGTTTTAAACGAAACAACACGTATTAGCGTTGTTCCTGTGCTGTATCTAATCGATCCTTACTTATCTATCATGTTATTTGACGTTTCGATGGACTCCATTAACTCTGATGTGAGATACGACGTTTTCGGACGCAGCAGAAACTGGAAATAGTTTTAAACGAAACAAGACACATTAGCGATGTTCCTGTGATGTATCTAATCGATCCTTACTCATCTATAATGTTATTTGGCGTTTCGATAGACTCCAGTAGCTCTGATGTGAGATACGACGTTTTCGGACGCAGCAGAAGCTGGAAATAGTTTTAAACGAAACAACACGCATTAGCGTTGTTCCTGTGATGTATCTAATCGATCCTTACTCATCTATTATGTTATTTGGCGTTTCGATGGACTCCAGTAACTTTGATGTGAGATACGAAGTTCTCGGACGCAGCTGAAGCTGGAAATAGTTTTAAACGAAACAACACATATTAGCGTTGTTCCTGTGCTGTATCTAATCGATCCTTACTCATCTATCATGTTATTTGACGTTTGGACGGACTCCAGTAACTCTGATGAGAGATTCACAGTTCTCGGACGCAGTAGAAGCTGGAAATAGTTTTGAACGAAAAAACACGTATTAGTGTTGTTCCTGTGATGAATCTAAACGATCCTTACTTATCTAACATGTTGTTTGACGTTTGGATGGACTCCAGTAAGTCTGATGTGAGATACAAAGTTTTTGGACGCAGCAGGAGCTGGAAATAGTTTTAAACGAAACAACATGTATTAGCGTTGTGCCTGTGCAGTATCTAATCGATCCTTACTCATATATCATGTTACTTGGCGTTTCGATGGACTCCAGTAACTCTGATGTGAGATACGACGTTTTCGGACGCAGCAGAAGCTGGAAATAGTTTTAAACGAAACAACACGCATTAGCGTTGTTCCTGTGATGTATCTAATCGATCCTTACTCATCTATCATGTTATTTGGCGTTTCGATGGACTCCAGTAACTTTGATGAGAGATACAAAGATTTCGGACTCAGCAGAAGCTGGAAATAGTTTTGAACGAAACAACACCTATTAGCGTTGTTCCTGTGATGTATCTAAACTATCCTTACTTATCTAACATGTTATTTGACGTTTGGATGGACTCCAGTAACTCTGATGTAAGATACAAAGATTTCGGAAGCAGCAGAAGCTGGAAATAGTTTTGAACGAAACAACACGTATTAGCGTTGTTCCTGTAATGTATCTAAACGATCCTTACTTTTCTATCATGTTATTTGACGTTTCGATGGACTCCAGTAACTCTGATGTGAGATACGACGTTTTCGGACGCAGCAGAAACTGGAAATAGTTTTAAACGAAACAACACGTATTAGCGTTGTTCCTGTGATGTATCTAATCGATCCTTACTCATCTATCATGTTATTTGACGTTTGGATGGACTCCAGTAACTCTGATGAGAGATACAAAGATTTCGGACGCAGCAGAAGCTGGAAATAGTTTTGAACGAAACAACACGTATTAGCGTTGTTCCTGTGATGTATCTAAACGATCCTTACTTTTCTATCATGTTATTTGACGTTTCGATGGACTCCAGTAACTCTGATGTGAGATACGACGTTTTCGGACGCAGCAGAAGCTGGAAATAGTTTTAAACGTAACAACACGTATTAGCGATGTTCCTGTGATGTATCTAAACGATCCTTACTCATCTATCATGTTATTAGACGTTTGGACGGACTCCAGTAACTCTGATGTGAGATACAAAGTTCTCGGACGCAGTAGAAGCTGGAAATAGTTTTGAACGAAACAACACGTATTAGCGTTGTTCCTGTGATGTATCTAAACGATCCTTACTTATCTAACATGTTATTTAACGTTTGGATGGACTCCAGTATGTCTGATGTGAGATACAAAGATTTCGGACGCAGCAGAAGCTGGAAATAGTTTTGAACGAAACAACACGTATTAGCGTTGTTCCTGTGATGTATCTAAACGATCCTTACTTATCTAACATGATATTTGAAGTTTGGATGGACTCCAGTAAGTCTGATGTGAGATACAAAGTTTTGGGACGCAGCAGGAGCTGGAAATACTTTTAAACGAAACAACACGTATTAGCGTTGTTCCTGTGCTGTATCTAATCGATCCTTACTTATCTATCATGTTATTTGACGTTTCGATGGACTCCAGTAACTCTGATGTGAGATACGACGTTTTCGGACGCAGCAGAAACTGGAAATAGTTTTAAACGAAACAACACGTATTAGCGTTGTTCCTGTGATGTATCTAATCGATCCTTACTCATCTATCATGTTATTTGACGTTTGGATGGACTCCAGTAACTCTGATGAGAGATACAAAGATTTCGGACGCAGCAGAAGCTGGAAATAGTTTTGAACGAAACAATACGTATTAGCGTTGTTCCTGTGATGTATCTAAACGATCCTTACTTTTCTATCATGTTATTTGAAGTTTCGATGGACTCCAGTAACTCTGATGTGAGATACGACGTTTTCGGACGCAGCAGAAGCTGGAAATAGTTTTAAACGAAACAACACGTATTAGCGATGTTCCTGTGATGTATCTAAACGATCCTTACTCATCTATCATGTTATTAGACGTTTGGACGGACTCCAGTAACTCTGATGTGAGATACAAAGTTCTCGGACGCAGTAGAAGCTGGAAATAGTTTTGAACGAAACAACACGTATTAGCGTTGTTCCTGTGATGTATCTAAACGATCCTTACTTATCTAACATGTTATTTAACGTTTGGATGGACTCCAGTATGTCTGATGTGAGATACAAAGATTTCGGACGCAGCAGAAGCTGGAAATAGTTTTGAACGAAACAACACGTATTAGCGTTGTTCCTGTGATGTATCTAAACGATCCTTACTTATCTAACATGTTATTTGAAGTTTGGATGGACTCCAGTAAGTCTGATGTGAGATACAAAGTTTTGGGACGCAGCAGGAGCTGGAAATACTTTTAAACGAAACAACACGTATTAGCGTTGTTCCTGTGCTGTATCTAATCGATCCTTACTTATCTATCATGTTATTTGACGTTTCGATGGACTCCAGTAACTCTGATGTGAGATACGACGTTTTCGGACGCAGCAGAAACTGGAAATAGTTTTAAACGAAACAACACACATTAGCGATGTTCCTGTGATGTATCTAATCGATCCTTACTCATCTATAATGTTATTTGGCGTTTCGATGGACTCCAGTAGCTCTGATGTGAGATACGACGTTTTCGGACGCAGCAGAAGCTGGAAATAGTTTTAAACGAAACAACACGCATTAGCGTTGTTCCTGTGATGTATCTAATCGATCCTTACTCATCTATCATGTTATTTGGCGTTTCGATGGACTCCAGTAACTTTGATGTGAGATACGAAGTTCTCGGACGCAGCTGAAACTAGAAATAGTTTTAAATGAAACAACACGCATTAGCGTTGTTCCTGTGATGTATCTAATCGATCCTTACTCATCTATCATGTTACTTGGCGTTTCGATGGACTCCAGTAGCTCTGATGTGAGATACGACGTTTTCGGACGCAGCAGAAGCTGGAAATAGTTTTAAACGAAACAACACGCATTAGCGTTGTTCCTGTGATGTATCTAATCGATCCTTACTCATCTATTATGTTATTTGGCGTTTCGATGGACTCCAGTAACTTTGATGTGAGATACGAAGTTCTCGGACGCAGCTGAAGCTGGAAATAGTTTTAAACGAAACAACACATATTAGCGTTGTTCCTGTGCTGTATCTAATCGATCCTTACTCATCTATCATGTTATTTGACGTTTGGACGGACTCCAGTAACTCTGATGAGAGATTCACAGTTCTCGGAGGCAGTAGAAGCTGGAAATAGTTTTGAACGAAAAAACACGTATTAGCGTTGTTCCTGTGATGTATCTAAACGATCCTTACTTATCTAACATGTTATTTGACGTTTGGATGGACTCCAGTAAGTCTGATGTGAGATACAAAGTTTTTGGACGCAGCAGAAGCTGGAAATAGTTTTAAACGAAACAACACGTATTAGCGTTGTTCCTGTGCTGTATCTAATCGATCCTTACTCATATATCATGTTATTTGGAGTTTCGGTAGACTCCAGTAACTCTGATGTGAGATACGACGTTTTCGGACGCAGCAGAAGCTTTAAATAGTTTTAAACGAAACAACACGTATTAGCGTTGTTCCTGTGATGTATCTAATCGATCCTTACTCATCTATCATGTTATTTGACGTTTGGATGGACTCCAGTAACTCTGATGAGAGATACAAAGATTTCGGACTCAGCAGAAGCTGGAAATAGTTTTGAACGAAACAACACCTATTAGCGTTGTTCCTGTGATGTATCTAAACGATCCTTACTTATCTAACATGTTATTTGACGTTTGGATGGACTCCAGTAACTCTGATGTAAGATACAAAGATTTCGGACGCAGCAGAAGCTGGAAATAGTTTTGAACGAAACAACACGTATTAGCGTTGTTCCTGTGATGTATCTAAACGATCCTTACTTATCTAACATGTTATTTGACGTTTGGATGGACTCCAGTAACTCTGATGTAAGATACAAAGATTTCGGACGCAGCAGAAGCTGGAAATAGTTTTGAACGAAACAACACGTATTAGCGTTGTTCCTGTAATGTTTCTAAACGATCCTTACTTTTCTATCATGTTATTTGACGTTTCGATGGACTCCAGTAACTCTGATGTGAGATACGACGTTTTCGGACGCAGCAGAAACTGGAAATAGTTTTAAACGAAACAACACGTATTAGCGTTGTTCCTGTGATGTATCTAATCGATCCTTACTCATCTATCATGTTATTTGACGTTTGGATGGACTCCAGTAACTCTGATGAGAGATACAAAGATTTCGGACGCAGCAGAAGCTGGAAATAGTTTTGAAAGAAACAACACGTATTAGCGTTGTTCCTGTGATGTATCTAAACGATCCTTACTTTTCTATCATGTTATTTGACGTTTCGATGGACTCCAGTAACTCTGATGTGAGATACGACGTTTTCGGATGCAGCAGAAGCTGGAAATAGTTTTAAACGAAACAACACGTATTAGCGATGTTCCTGTGATGTATCTAAACGATCCTTACTCATCTATCATGTTATTAAACGTTTGGACGGACTCCAGTAACTCTGATGTGAGATACAAAGTTCTCGGACGCAGTAGAAGCTGGAAATAGTTTTGAACGAAACAACACGTATTAGCGTTGTTCCTGTGATGTATCTAAACGATCCTTACTTATCTAACATGTTATTTAACGTTTGGATGGACTCCAGTATGTCGGATATGAGATACAAAGATTTCGGACGCAGCAGAAGCTGGAAATAGTTTTGAACGAAACAACACGTATTAGCGTTGTTCCTGTGATGTATCTAAACGATCCTTACTTATCTAACATGTTATTTGAAGTTTGGATGGACTCCAGTAAGTCTGATGTGAGATACAAAGTTTTGGGACGCAGCAGGAGCTGGAAATACTTTTAAACGAAACAACACGTATTAGCGTTGTTCCTGTGCTGTATCTAATCGATCCTTACTTATCTATCATGTTATTTGACGTTTCGATGGACTCCAGTAACTCTGATGTGAGATACGACGTTTTCGGACGCAGCAGAAACTGGAAATAGTTTTAAACGAAACAACACACATTAGCGATGTTCCTGTGATGTATCTAATCGATCCTTACTCATCTATAATGTTATTTGGCGTTTCGATGGACTCCAGTAGCTCTGATGTGAGATACGACGTTTTCGGACGCAGCAGAAGCTGGAAATAGTTTTAAACGAAGCAACACGCATTAGCGTTGTTCCTGTGATGTATCTAATCGATCCTTACTCATCTATCATGTTATTTGGCGTTTCGATGGACTCCAGTAACTTTGATGTGAGATACGAAGTTCTCGGACGCAGCTGAAACTGGAAATAGTTTTAAATGAAACAACACGTATTAGCGTTGTTCCTGTGATGTATCTAATCGATCCTTACTTATCTATCAAGTTATTTGGCGTTTCGATGGACTCCAGTAGCTGTGATGTGAGATACCAAGTTTTCGGACGCAGCAGAAGCTGGAAATAGTTTTAAACGAAGCAACACGCATTAGCGTTGTTCCTGTGATGTATCTAATCGATCCTTACTCATCTATTATGTTATTTGGCATTTCGATGGACTCCAGTAACTTTGATGTGAGATACGAAGTTCTCGGACGCAGCTGAAGCTTGAAATAGTTTTAAATGAAACAACACGTATTAGCGTTGTTCCTGTGATGTATCTAATCGATCCTTACTCATCTATCATGTTATTTGGCGTTTCGATGGACTCCAGTAGCTCTGATGTGAGATACGACGTTTTCGGACGCAGCAGAAGCTGGAAATAGTTTTAAACGAAACAACACGCATTAGCGTTGTTCCTGTGATGTATCTAATCGATCCTTACTCATCTATTATGTTATTTGGCATTTCGATGGACTCCAGTAACTTTGATGTGAGATACGAAGTTCTCGGACGCAGCTGAAGCTGGAAATAGTTTTAAATGAAACAACACGTATTAGCGTTGTTCCTGTGATGCATCTAATCGATCCTTACTTATCTATCAAGTTATTTGGCGTTTCGATGGACTCCAGTAGCTCTGATGTGAGATACGAAGTTTTCGGACGCAGCAGAAGCTGGAAATAGTTTTAAACGAAGCAACACGCATTAGCGTTGTTCCTGTGATGTATCTAATCGATCCTTACTCATCTATCATGTTATTTGGCATTTCGATGGACTCCAGTAACTTTGATGTGAGATACGAAGTTCTCGGACGCAGCTGAAGCTGGAAATAGTTTTGAACGAAACAACACGTATTAGCGGTGTTCCTGTGATGTATCTAAACGATCCTTACTTTTCTATCATGTTATTTGGCGTTTCGATGGAATCCAGTAACTTAGATATGAGATACGAAGTTCTCGGACGGAGCTGAAGCTAGAAATAGTTTTAAACGAAACAGCACGCATTAGCGTTGTTCCTGTGTAGTATCTAATCGATCCTTACTTATCTATCATGTTATTTGACATTTCGATGGACTCCAGTAACTCTGATGTGATATACGACGTTTTCGGACGCAGCAGCAGCTGGAAATAGTTTTAAACGAAACAACACATATTAGCGTTGTTCCTGTGATGTATCTAATCGATCCTTACTCATCTATCATGTTATTTGACGTTTGAACGGACTCCAGTAACTCTGATGTGAGATACAAAGTTATCGGACGCAGCAGAAGCTAGAAATAGTTTTGAACGAAACAACACGTATTAGCGTTGTTCCTGTGCTGCATCTAATCGATCCTTACTTATCTATCATGTTATTTGACGTTTCGATGGACTCCAGTAACCCTGACGTGAGATACGATGTTCTCGGACGCAGCAGAAGCTGGAAATAGTTTTAAACGAAACAACACGCATTAGCGTTGTTCCTGTGATGTATCTAATCGATCCTTACTCATCTATCATGTTATTTGGCGTTTCGATGGACTCCAGTAACTTTGATGTGAGATACGAAGTTCTCGGACGCAGCTGAAGCTGGAAATAGTTATAAATGAAACAACACGTATTAGCGTTGTTCCTGTGATGTATCTAATCGATCCTTACTCATCTATCATGTTATTTGACGTTTGGACGGACTCCAGTAACTCTGATGAGAGATACAAAGTTCTCGGACGCAGTAGAAACTGGAAATAGTTTTGAACGAAAGAACACGTATTATTGTTGTTCCTGTGATGTATCTAAACGATCCTTACTTATCTAACATGTTATTTGACGTTTGGATGGACTCCAGTAACTCTGATGTGAGATACAAAGTTATCGGACGCAGCAGAAGCTAGAAATAGTTTTGAACGAAACAACACGTATTAGCGTTGTTCCTGTGCTGCATCTAATCGATCCTTACTTATCTATCATGTTATTTGACGTTTCGATGTACTCCGGTAACCCTGACGTGAGATACGATGTTCTCTTACGCAGCAGAAGCTGGAAATAGTTTTAAATGAAACAACACGTATTAGCGTTGTTCCTGTGATGTATCTAATCGATCCTTACTCATCTATCATGTTATTTGGCGTTTCGATGGACTCCAGTAGCTCTGATTTGAGATACGAAGTTCTCGGACGCAGCTGAAGCTGGAAATAGTTTTAAATGAAACAACACGTATTATCGTTGTTCCTGTGCTGTATCTAATCGATCCTTACTCATATATCATGTTACTTGGCGTTTCGATGGACTCCAGTAGCTCTGATGTGAGATACGAAGTTTTCGGACGCAGCAGAAGCTGGAAATAGTTTTAAACGAAGCAACACGCATTAGCGTTGTTCCTGTGATGTATCTAATCGATCCTTACTCATCTATTATGTTATTTGGCATTTCGATGGACTCCAGTAACTTTGATGTGAGATACGAAGTTCTCGGACGCAGCTGAAGCTTGAAATAGTTTTAAATGAAACAACACGTATTAGCGTTGTTCCTGTGATGTATCTAATCGATCCTTACTCATCTATCATGTTATTTGGCGTTTCGATGGACTCCAGTAGCTCTGATTTGAGATACGACGTTTTCGGACGCAGCAGAAGCTGGAAATAGTTTTAAACGAAACAACACGCATTAGCGTTGTTCCTGTGATGTATCTAATCGATCCTTACTCATCTATTATGTTATTTGGCATTTCGATGGACTCCAGTAACTTTGATGTGAGATACGAAGTTCTCGGACGCAGCTGAAGCTGGAAATAGTTTTAAATGAAACAACACGTATTAGCGTTGTTCCTGTGATGTATCTAATCGATCCTTACTTATCTATCATGTTATTTGGCGTTTCGATGGACTCCAGTAGCTCTGATGTGAGATACGAAGTTTTCGGACGCAGCAGAAGCTGGAAATAGTTTTAAACGAAGCAACACGCATTAGCGTTGTTCCTGTGATGTATCTAATCGATCCTTACTCATCTATCATGTTATTTGGCATTTCGATGGACTCCAGTAACTTTGATGTGAGATACGAAGTTCTCGGACGCAGCTGAAGCTGGAAATAGTTTTGAACGAAACAACACGTATTAGCGTTGTTCCTGTGATGTATCTAAACGATCCTTACTTTTCTATCATGTTATTTGACGTTTCGATATACTCCAGTAACTCTGACGTGAGATACGACGTTTTCGGACGCAGCAGAAGCTGGAAATAGTTTTAAACGAAACAACACGCATTAGCGTTGTTCCTGTGATGTATCTAATCGATCCTTACTCATCTATCATGTTATTTGGCGTTTCGATGGACTCCAGTAACTTTGATGTGAGATACGAAGTTCTCGGACGCAGCTGAAGCTGGAAATAGTTTTAAATGAAACAACACGTATTAGCGTTGTTCCTGTGATGTATCTAATCGATCCTTACTCATCTATCACGTTATTTGACGTTTGGACGGACTCCAGTAACTCTGATGAGAGATACAAAGTTCTCGGACGCAGTAGAAGCTGGAAATAGTTTTGAACGAAGGAACACGTATTATTGTTGTTCCTGTGATGTATCTAAACGATCCTTACTTATCTAACATGTTATTTGACGTTTTGATGGACTCCAGTAAGTCTGATGTGAGATACAAAGTTTTTGGACGCAGCAGGAGCTGGAAATAGTTTTAAACGAAGCAACACGTATTAGCGTTGTTCCTGTGCTGTATCTAATCGATCCTTACTCATATATCATGTTACTTGGCGTTTCGATGGACTCCAGTAGCTCTGATGTGAGATACGAAGTTTTCGGACGCAGCAGAAGCTGGAAATAGTTTTAAACGAAGCAAAACGCATTAGCGTTGTTCATGTGATGTATCTAATCGATCCTTACTCATCTATTATGTTATTTGGCATTTCGATGGACTCCAGTAACTTTGATGTGAGATACGAAGTTCTCGGACGCAGCTGAAGCTGGAAATAGTTTTAAATGAAACAACACGTATTAGCGTTGTTCCTGTAATGTATCTAATCGATCTTTACTCATCTATCATGTTATTTGGCGTCTCGATGGACTCCAGTAGCTCTGATGTGAGATACGACGTTTTCGGACGCAGCAGAAGCTGGAAATAGTTTTAAACGAAACAACGCACATTAGCGTTGTTCCTGTGATGTATCTAATCGATCCTTACTCATCTATTATGTTATTTGGCATTTCGATGGACTCCAGTAACTTTGATGTGAGATACGAAGTTCTCGGACGCAGCTGAAGCTGGAAATAGTTTTAAATGAAACAACACGTATTAGCGTTGTTCCTGTGATGTATCTAATCGATCCTTACTCATCTATCATGTTATTTGGCGTTTCGATGGAATCCAGTAACTTAGATGTGAGACACGAAGTTCTCGGACGAAGCTGAAGCTAGAAATAGTTTTAAACGAAACAACACGTATTAGCGTTGTTCCTGTGATGTATCTAATCGATCCTTACTCATCTATCATGTTATTTGGCGCTTCGATGGACTCCAGTAGCTCTGATGTGAGATACGACGTTTTCTGAGGCAGCAGAAGCTGGAAATAGTTATAAGCAAAACAACACGCATTAGCGTTGTTCCTGTGATGTATCTAATCGATCCTTACTCATCTATCATGTTATTTGACGTTTGGATGGACTCCAGTAACCCTGACGTGAGATACGATGTTCTCGGACGCAGCAGAAGCTGGAAACAGTTTTAAACGAAACAACACGCATTAGCGTTGTTCCTGTGATGTATCTAATCGATCCTTACTCATCTATCATGTTATTTGGCGTTTCGATGGAATCCAGTAACTTAGATGTGAGATACGAAGTTCTCGGACGGAGCTGAAGCTAGAAATAGTTTTAAACGAAACAACACGCATTAGCGTTGTTCCTGTGTAGTATCGAATCGATCCTTACTTATCTATCATGTTATTTGGCGTTTCGATGGACTAAAGTAGCTCTGATGTGAGATACGACGTTTTCTGAGGCAGCAGAAGCTGGAAATAGTTATAAGCAAAACAACACGCATTAGCGTTGTTCCTGTGATGTATCTAATCGATCCTTACTCATCTATCATGTTATTTGACGTTTCGATGGACCCCAGTAACTCTGATGTGATATACGACGTTTTCGGACGCAGCAGCAGCTGGAAATAGTTTTAAACGAAACAACACATATTAGCGTTGTTCCTGTGATGTATCTAATCGATCCTTACTCATCTATCATGTTATTTGACGTTTGGACGGACTCCAGTAACTCTGATGTGAGATACAAAGTTATCGGACGCAGCAGAAGCTAGAAATAGTTTTGAACGAAACAACACGTATTAGCGTTGTTCCTGTGCTGTATCTAATCGATCCGTACTTATCTATCATGTTATTTGACGTTTCGATGGACTCCAGTATCTCTGATGTGAGATACTACGTTTTCGGACGCAGCAGAAGCTGGAAATAGTTTTAAACGATACAACACGTATTAGCGTTGTTCCTGTGATGTATCTAATCGATCCATACTCATCTATTATGTTATTTGACGTTTGGATGGACTCCAGTAACTCTGATGAGAGATACAAAGATTTCGGACGCAGCAGAAGCTGGAAATAGTTTTGAACGGAACAACACGTATTAGCGTTGTTCCTGTGATGTATCTAAACGATCCTTACTTATCTAACATGTTATTTGAAGTTTGGATGGACTCCAGTAAGTCTGATGTGAGATACAAAGTTTTGGGACGCAGCAGGAGCTGGAAATAGTTTTAAACGAAACAACACGTATTAGCGTTGTTCCTGTGCTGTATCTAATCGATCCTTACTTATCTATCATGTTATTTGACGTTTCGATGGACTCCATTAACTCTGATGTGAGATACGACGTTTTCGGACGCAGCAGAAACTGGAAATAGTTTTAAACGAAACAAGACACATTAGCGATGTTCCTGTGATGTATCTAATCGATCCTTACTCATCTATAATGTTATTTGGCGTTTCGATAGACTCCAGTAGCTCTGATGTGAGATACGACGTTTTCGGACGCAGCAGAAGCTGGAAATAGTTTTAAACGAAACAACACGCATTAGCGTTGTTCCTATGATGTATCTAATCGATCCTTACTCATCTATTATGTTATTTGGCGTTTCGATGGACTCCAGTAACTTTGATGTGAGATACGAAGTTCTCGGACGCAGCTGAAGCTGGAAATAGTTTTAAACGAAACAACACATATTAGCGTTGTTCCTGTGCTGTATCTAATCGATCCTTACTCATCTATCATGTTATTTGACGTTTGGACGGACTCCAGTAACTCTGATGAGAGATTCACAGATCTCGGACGCAGTAGAAGCTGGAAATAGTTTTGAACGAAAAAACACGTATTAGCGTTGTTCCTGTGATGAATCTAAACGATCCTTACTTATCTAACATGTTGTTTGACGTTTGGATGGACTCCAGTAAGTCTGATGTGAGATACAAAGTTTTTGGACGCAGCAGGAGCTGGAAATAGTTTTAAACGAAACAACATGTATTAGCGTTGTGCCTGTGCTGTATCTAATCGATCCTTACTTATATATCATGTTACTTGGCGTTTCGATGGACTCCAGTAACTCTGATGTGAGATACGACGTTTTCGGACGCAGCAGAAGCTGGAAATAGTTTTAAACGAAACAACACGCATTAGCGTTGTTCCTGTGATGTATCTAATCGATCCTTACTCATCTATTATGTTATTTGGCGTTTCGATGGACTCCAGTAACTTTGATGTGAGATACGAAGTTCTCGGACGCAGCTGAAGCTGGAAATAGTTTTAAACGAAACAACACATATTAGCGTTGTTCCTGTGCTGTATCTAATCGATCCTTACTCATCTATCATGTTATTTGACGTTTGGACGGACTCCAGTAACTCTGATGAGAGATTCACAGATCTCGGACGCAGTAGAAGCTGGAAATAGTTTTGAACGAAAAAACACGTATTAGCGTTGTTCCTGTGATGTATCTAATCGATCCTTACTCATCTATCATGTTATTTCGCGTTTCGATGGACTCCAGTAACTTTGATGTGAGATACGACGTTTTCGGACGCAGCAGAAACTGGAAATAGTTTTAAACGAAACAACACGTATTAGCGTTGTTCCTGTGATGTATCTAATCGATCCTTACTCATCTATCATGTTATTTGATGTTTGGACGGACTCCAGTAACTCTGATGAGAGATACAAAGTTCTCGGACGCAGTAGAAGCTGGAAATAGTTTTGAACGAAACAACACGTATTAGCGTTGTTCCTGTGATGTATCTAAACGATCCTTACTTATCTAACATGTTATTTGACGTTTGGATGGACTCCAGTAAGTCTGATGTGAGATACAAAGTTTTTGGACGCAGCAGAAGCTGGAAATAGTTTTAAACGAAACAACACGTATTAGCGTTGTTCCTGTGCTGTATCTAATCGATCCTTACTCATATATCATGTTATTTGGAGTTTCGGTGGACTCCAGTAACTCTGATGTGAGATACGACGTTTTCGGACGCAGCAGAAGCTTTAAATAGTTTTAAACGAAACAACACGTATTAGAATTGTTCCTGTGATGTATCTAATCGATCCTTACTCATCTATCATGTTATTTGACGTTTGGATGGACTCCAGTAACTCTGATGAGAGATACAAAGATTTCGGACTCAGCAGAAGCTGGAAATAGTTTTGAACGAAACAACACCTATTAGCGTTGTTCCTGTGATGTATCTAATCGATCCTTACTCATCTATCATGTTATTTGACGTTTGGATGGACTCCAGTAACCCTGACGTGAGATACGATGTTCTCGGACGCAGCAGAAGCTGGAAACAGTTTTAAACGAAACAACACGCATTAGCGTTGTTCCTGTGATGTATCTAATCGATCCTTACTCATCTATCATGTTATTTGGCGTTTCGATGGAATCCAGTAACTTAGATGTGAGATACGAAGTTCTCGGACGGAGCTGAAGCTAGAAATAGTTTTAAACGAAACAACACGCATTAGCGTTGTTCCTGTGTAGTATCTAATCGATCCTTACTTATCTATCATGTTATTTGGCGTTTCGATGGACTCCAGCAGCTCTGATGTGAGATACGACGTTTTCTGAGGCAGCAGAAGCTGGAAATAGTTATAAGCAAAACAACACGCATTAGCGTTGTTCCTGTGATGTATCTAATCGATCCTTACTCATCTATCATGTTATTTGACGTTTCGATGGACCCCAGTAACTCTGATGTGATATACGACGTTTTCGGACGCAGCAGCAGCTGGAAATAGTTTTAAACGAAACAACACATATTAGCGTTGTTCCTGTGATGTATCTAATCGATCCTTACTCATCTATCATGTTATTTGACGTTTGGACGGACTCCAGTAACTCTGATGTGAGATACAAAGTTATCGGACGCAGCAGAAGCTAGAAATAGTTTTGAACGAAACAACACGTATTAGCGTTGTTCCTGTGCTGTATCTAATCGATCCGTACTTATCTATCATGTTATTTGACGTTTCGATGGACTCCAGTATCTCTGATGTGAGATACTACGTTTTCGGACGCAGCAGAAGCTGGAAATAGTTTTAAACGATACAACACGTATTAGCGTTGTTCCTGTGATGTATCTAATCGATCCATACTCATCTATTATGTTATTTGACGTTTGGATGGACTCCAGTAACTCTGATGAGAGATACAAAGATTTCGGACGCAGCAGAAGCTGGAAATAGTTTTGAACGGAACAACACGTATTAGCGTTGTTCCTGTGATGTATCTAAACGATCCTTACTTATCTAACATGTTATTTGAAGTTTGGATGGACTCCAGTAAGTCTGATGTGAGATACAAAGTTTTGGGACGCAGCAGGAGCTGGAAATAGTTTTAAACGAAACAACACGTATTAGCGTTGTTCCTGTGCTGTATCTAATCGATCCTTACTTATCTATCATGTTATTTGACGTTTCGATGGACTCCATTAACTCTGATGTGAGATACGACGTTTTCGGACGCAGCAGAAACTGGAAATAGTTTTAAACGAAACAAGACACATTAGCGATGTTCCTGTGATGTATCTAATCGATCCTTACTCATCTATAATGTTATTTGGCGTTTCGATGGACTCCAGTAACTTTGATGTGAGATACGAAGTTCTCGGACGCAGCTGAAGCTGGAAATAGTTTTAAACGAAACAACACATATTAGCGTTGTTCCTGTGCTGTATCTAATCGATCCTTACTCATCTATCATGTTATTTGACGTTTGGACGGACTCCAGTAACTCTGATGAGAGATTCACAGATCTCGGACGCAGTAGAAGCTGGAAATAGTTTTGAACGAAAAAACACGTATTAGCGTTGTTCCTGTGATGAATCTAAACGATCCTTACTTATCTAACATGTTGTTTGACGTTTGGATGGACTCCAGTAAGTCTGATGTGAGATACAAAGTTTTTGGACGCAGCAGGAGCTGGAAATAGTTTTAAACGAAACAACATGTATTAGCGTTGTGCCTGTGCTGTATCTAATCGATCCTTACTCATATATCATGTTACTTGGCGTTTCGATGGACTCCAGTATCTCTGATGTGAGATACTACGTTTTCGGACGCAGCAGAAGCTGGAAATAGTTTTAAACGATACAACACGTATTAGCGTTGTTCCTGTGATGTATCTAATCGATCCTTACTCATCTATCATGTTATTTGACGTTTGGACGGACTCCAGTAACTCTGATGTGAGATACAAAGTTATCGGACGCAGCAGAAGCTAGAAATAGTTTTGAACGAAACAACACGTATTAGCGTTGTTCCTGTGCTGTATCTAATCGATCCGTACTTATCTATCATGTTATTTGACGTTTCGATGGACTCCAGTATCTCTGATGTGAGATACTACGTTTTCGGACGCAGCAGAAGCTGGAAATAGTTTTAAACGATACAACACGTATTAGCGTTGTTCCTGTGATGTATCTAATCGATCCATACTCATCTATTATGTTATTTGACGTTTGGATGGACTCCAGTAACTCTGATGAGAGATACAAAGATTTCGGACGCAGCAGAAGCTGGAAATAGTTTTGAACGGAACAACACGTATTAGCGTTGTTCCTGTGATGTATCTAAACGATCCTTACTTATCTAACATGTTATTTGAAGTTTGGATGGACTCCAGTAAGTCTGATGTGAGATACAAAGTTTTGGGACGCAGCAGGAGCTGGAAATAATTTTAAACGAAACAACACGTATTAGCGTTGTTCCTGTGCTGTATCTAATCGATCCTTACTTATCTATCATGTTATTTGACGTTTCGATGGATTCCATTAACTCTGATGTGAGATACGACGTTTTCGGACGCAGCAGAAACTGGAAATAGTTTTAAACGAAACAAGACACATTAGCGATGTTCCTGTGATGTATCTAATCGATCCTTACTCATCTATAATGTTATTTGGCGTTTCGATGGACTCCAGTAACTTTGATGTGAGATACGAAGTTCTCGGACGCAGCTGAAGCTGGAAATAGTTTTAAACGAAACAACACATATTAGCGTTGTTCCTGTGCTGTATCTAATCGATCCTTACTCATCTATCATGTTATTTGACGTTTGGACGGACTCCAGTAACTCTGATGAGAGATTCACAGATCTCGGACGCAGTAGAAGCTGGAAATAGTTTTGAACGAAAAAACACGTATTAGCGTTGTTCCTGTGATGAATCTAAACGATCCTTACTTATCTAACATGTTGTTTGACGTTTGGATGGACTCCAGTAAGTCTGATGTGAGATACAAAGTTTTTGGACGCAGCAGGAGCTGGAAATAGTTTTAAACGAAACAACATGTATTAGCGTTGTGCCTGTGCTGTATCTAATCGATCCTTACTCATATATCATGTTACTTGGCGTTTCGATGGACTCCAGTAACTCTGATGTGAGATACGACGTTTTCGGACGCAGCAGAAGCTGGAAATAGTTTTAAACGAAACAACACGCATTAGCGTTGTTCCTGTGATGTATCTAATCGATCCTTACTCATCTATTATGTTATTTGGCGTTTCGATGGACTCCAGTAACTTTGATGTGAGATACGAAGTTCTCGGACGCAGCTGAAGCTGGAAATAGTTTTAAACGAAACAACACATATTAGCGTTGTTCCTGTGCTGTATCTAATCGATCCTTACTCATCTATCATGTTATTTGACGTTTGGACGGACTCCAGTAACTCTGATGAGAGATTCACAGATCTCGGACGCAGTAGAAGCTGGAAATAGTTTTGAACGAAAAAACACGTATTAGCGTTGTTCCTGTGATGTATCTAATCGATCCTTACTCATCTATCATGTTATTTGGCGTTTCGATGGACTCCAGTAACTTTGATGTGAGATACGACGTTTTCGGACGCAGCAGAAACTGGAAATAGTTTTAAACGAAACAACACGTATTAGCGTTGTTCCTGTGATGTATCTAATCGATCCTTACTCATCTATCATGTTATTTGATGTTTGGACGGACTCCAGTAACTCTGATGAGAGATACAAAGTTCTCGGACGCAGTAGAAGCTGGAAATAGTTTTGAACGAAACAACACGTATTAGCGTTGTTCCTGTGATGTATCTAAACGATCCTTACTTATCTAACATGTTATTTGAAGTTTGGATGGACTCCAGTAAGTCTGATGTGAGATACAAAGTTTTTGGACGCAGCAGAAGCTGGAAATAGTTTTAAACGAAACAACACGTATTAGCGTTGTTCCTGTGCTGTATCTAATCGATCCTTACTCATATATCATGTTATTTGGAGTTTCGGTGGACTCCAGTAACTCTGATGTGAGATACGACGTTTTCGGACGCAGCAGAAGCTGGAAATAGTTTTAAACGAAACAACACGTATTAGCATTGTTCCTGTGATGTATCTAATCGATCCTTACTCATCTATCATGTTATTTGACGTTTGGATGGACTCCAGTAACTCTGATGAGAGATACAAAGATTTCGGACTCAGCAGAAGCTGGAAATAGTTTTGAACGAAACAACACCTATTAGCGTTGTTCCTGTGATGTATCTAAACGATCCTTACTTATCTAACATGTTATTTGACGTTTGGATGGACTCCAGTAACTCTGATGTAAGATACAAAGATTTCGGACGCAGCAGAAGCTGGAAATAGTTTTGAACGAAACAACACGTATTAGCGTTGTTCCTGTAATGTATCTAAACGATCCTTACTTTTCTATCATGTTATTTGACGTTTCGATGGACTCCAGTAACTCTGATGTGAGATACGACGTTTTCGGACGCAGCAGAAACTGGAAATAGTTTTAAACGAAACAACACGTATTAGCGTTGTTCCTGTGATGTATCTAATCGATCCTTACTCATCTATCATGTTATTTGACGTTTGGATGGACTCCAGTAACTCTGATGAGAGATACAAAGATTTCGGACGCAGCAGAAGCTGGAAATAGTTTTGAACGAAACAACACGTATTAGCGTTGTTCCTGTGATGTATCTAAACGATCCTTACTTTTCTATCATGTTATTTGACGTTTCGATGGACTCCAGTAACTCTGATGTGAGATACGACGTTTTCGGATGCAGCAGAAGCTGGAAATAGTTTTAAACGAAACAACACGTATTAGCGATGTTCCTGTGATGTATCTAAACGATCCTTACTCATCTATCATGTTATTAAACGTTTGGACGGACTCCAGTAACTCTGATGTGAGATACAAAGTTCTCGGACGCAGTAGAAGCTGGAAATAGTTTTGAACGAAACAACACGTATTAGCGTT
The DNA here is from genome assembly GCA_036172665.1 of Prosopocoilus inquinatus. Classification (NCBI taxonomy): domain Eukaryota; kingdom Metazoa; phylum Arthropoda; class Insecta; order Coleoptera; family Lucanidae; genus Prosopocoilus; species Prosopocoilus inquinatus. The sequence goes on along the minus strand of CM069871.1, from coordinate 43,535,393 downwards.
GTTCCTGTGATGTATCTAAACGATCCTTACTTATCTAACATGTTATTTAACGTTTGGATGGACTCCAGTATGTCGGATATGAGATACAAAGATTTCGGACGCAGCAGAAGCTGGAAATAGTTTTGAACGAAACAACACGTATTAGCATTGTTCCTGTGATGTATCTAAACGATCCTTACTTATCTAACATGTTATTTGAAGTTTGGATGGACTCCAGTAAGTCTGATGTGAGATACAAAGTTTTGGGACGCAGCAGGAGCTGGAAATACTTTTAAACGAAACAACACGTATTAGCGTTGTTCCTGTGCTGTATCTAATCGATCCTTACTTATCTATCATGTTATTTGACGTTTCGATGGACTCCAGTAACTCTGATGTGAGATACGACGTTTTCGGACGCAGCAGAAACTGGAAATAGTTTTAAACGAAACAACACACATTAGCGATGTTCCTGTGATGTATCTAATCGATCCTTACTCATCTATAATGTTATTTGGCGTTTCGATGGACTCCAGTAGCTCTGATGTGAGATACGACGTTTTCGGACGCAGCAGAAGCTGGAAATAGTTTTAAACGAAACAACACGCATTAGCGTTGTTCCTGTGATGTATCTAATCGATCCTTACTCATCTATCATGTTATTTGGCGTTTCGATGGACTCCAGTAACTTTGATGTGAGATACGAAGTTCTCGGACGCAGCTGAAACTGGAAATAGTTTTAAATGAAACAACACGTATTAGCGTTGTTCCTGTGATGTATCTAATCGATCCTTACTTATCTATCAAGTTATTTGGCGTTTCGATGGACTCCAGTAGCTGTGATGTGAGATACCAAGTTTTCGGACGCAGCAGAAGCTGGAAATAGTTTTAAACGAAGCAACACGCATTAGCGTTGTTCCTGTGATGTATCTAATCGATCCTTACTCATCTATTATGTTATTTGGCATTTCGATGGACTCCAGTAACTTTGATGTGAGATACGAAGTTCTCGGACGCAGCTGAAGCTTGAAATAGTTTTAAATGAAACAACACGTATTAGCGTTGTTCCTGTGATGTATCTAATCGATCCTTACTCATCTATCATGTTATTTGGCGTTTCGATGGACTCCAGTAGCTCTGATGTGAGATACGACGTTTTCGGACGCAGCAGAAGCTGGAAATAGTTTTAAACGAAACAACACGCATTAGCGTTGTTCCTGTGATGTATCTAATCGATCCTTACTCATCTATTATGTTATTTGGCATTTCGATGGACTCCAGTAACTTTGATGTGAGATACGAAGTTCTCGGACGCAGCTGAAGCTGGAAATAGTTTTAAATGAAACAACACGTATTAGCGTTGTTCCTGTGATGTATCTAATCGATCCTTACTCATCTATCAAGTTATTTGGCGTTTCGATGGACTCCAGTAGCTCTGATGTGAGATACGAAGTTTTCGGACGCAGCAGAAGCTGGAAATAGTTTTAAACGAAGCAACACGCATTAGCGTTGTTCCTGTGATGTATCTAATCGATCCTTACTCATCTATCATGTTATTTGGCATTTCGATGGACTCCAGTAACTTTGATGTGAGATACGAAGTTCTCGGACGCAGCTGAAGCTGGAAATAGTTTTAAACGAAACAGCACGCATTAGCGTTGTTATTGTGTAGTATCTAATCGATCCTTACTTATCTATCATGTTATTTGACATTTCGATGGACTCCAGTAGCTCTGATGTGAGATACGAAGTTTTCGGACGCAGCAGAAGCTGGAAATAGTTTTAAACGAAGCAACACGTATTAGCGTTGTTCCTGTGATGTATCTAAACGATCCTTACTTTTCTATCATGTTATTTGGCGTTTCGATGGAATCCAGTAACTTAGATATGAGATACGAAGTTCTCGGACGGAGCTGAAGCTAGAAATAGTTTTAAACGAAACAGCACGCATTAGCGTTGTTATTGTGTAGTATCTAATCGATCCTTACTTATCTATCATGTTATTTGACATTTCGATGGACTCCAGTAACTCTGATGTGATATACGACGTTTTCGGACGCAGCAGCAGCTGGAAATAGTTTTAAACGAAACAACACATATTAGCGTTGTTCCTGTGATGTATCTAATCGATCCTTACTCATCTATCATGTTATTTGACGTTTGAACGGACTCCAGTAACTCTGATGTGAGATACAAAGTTATCGGACGCAGCAGAAGCTAGAAATAGTTTTGAACGAAACAACACGTATTAGCGTTGTTCCTGTGCTGCATCTAATCGATCCTTACTTATCTATCATGTTATTTGACGTTTCGATGGACTCCAGTAACCCTGACGTGAGATACGATGTTCTCGGACGCAGCAGAAGCTGGAAATAGTTTTAAACGAAACAACACGCATTAGCGTTGTTCCTGTGATGTATCTAATCGATCCTTACTCATCTATCATGTTATTTGGCGTTTCGATGGACTCCAGTAACTTTGATGTGAGATACGAAGTTCTCGGACGCAGCTGAAGCTGGAAATAGTTATAAATGAAACAACACGTATTATCGTTGTTCCTGTGATGTATCTAATCGATCCTTACTCATCTATCATGTTATTTGACGTTTGGACGGACTCCAGTAACTCTGATGAGAGATACAAAGTTCTCGGACGCAGTAGAAACTGGAAATAGTTTTGAACGAAAGAACACGTATTATTGTTGTTCCTGTGATGTATCTAAACGATCCTTACTTATCTAACATGTTATTTGACGTTTGGATGGACTCCAGTAACTCTGATGTGAGATACAAAGTTATCGGACGCAGCAGAAGCTAGAAATAGTTTTGAACGAAACAACACGTATTAGCGTTGTTCCTGTGCTGCATCTAATCGATCCTTACTTATCTATCATGTTATTTGACGTTTCGATGGACTCCGGTAACCCTGACGTGAGATACGATGTTCTCTTACGCAGCAGAAGCTGGAAATAGTTTTAAACGAAACAACACGCATTAGCGTTGTTCCTGTGATGTATCTAATCGATCCTTACTCATCTATCATATTATTTGGCGTTTCGATGGACTCCAGTAACTTTGATGTGAGATACGAAGTTCTCGGACGCAGCTGAAGCTGGAAATAGTTTTAAATGAAACAACACGTATTAGCGTTGTTCCTGTGCTGTATCTAATCGATCCTTACTCATATATCATGTTACTTGGCGTTTCGATGGACTCCAGTAGCTCTGATGTGAGATAGGAAGTTTTCGGACGCAGCAGAAGCTGGAAATAGTTTTAAACGAAGCAACACGCATTAGCGTTGTTCCTGTGATGTATCTAATCGATCCTTACTCATCTATTATGTTATTTGGCATTTCGATGGACTCCAGTAACTTTGATGTGAGATACGAAGTTCTCGGACGCAGCTGAAGCTTGAAATAGTTTTAAATGAAACAACACGTATTAGCGTTGTTCCTGTGATGTATCTAATCGATCCTTACTCATCTATCATGTTATTTGGCGTTTCGATGGACTCCAGTAGCTCTGATGTGAGATACGACGCTTTCGGACGCAGCAGAAGCTGGAAATAGTTTTAAACGAAACAACACGCATTAGCGTTGTTCCTGTGATGTATCTAATCGATCCTTACTCATCTATTATGTTATTTGGCATTTCGATGGACTCCAGTAACTTTGATGTGAGATACGAAGTTCTCGGACGCAGCTGAAGCTGGAAATAGTTTTAAATGAAACAACACGTATTAGCGTTGTTCCTGTGATGTATCTAATCGATCCTTACTTATCTATCATGTTATTTGGCGTTTCGATGGACTCCAGTAGCTCTGATGTGAGATACGAAGTTTTCGGACGCAGCAGAAGCTGGAAATAGTTTTAAACGAAACAACACGTATTAGCGTTGTTCCTGTGATGTATCTAAACGATCCTTACTTTTCTATCATGTTATTTGACTTTTCGATGGACTCCAGTAACTCTGACGTGAGATACGACGTTTTCGGACGCAGCAGAAGCTGGAAATAGTTTTAAACGAAACAACACGCATTAGCGTTGTTCCTGTGATGTATCTAATCGATCCTTACTCATCTATCATGTTATTTGGCGTTTCGATGGACTCCAGTAACTTTGATGTGAGATACGAAGTTCTCGGACGCAGCTGAAGCTGGAAATAGTTTTAAATGAAACAACACGTATTAGCGTTGTTCCTGTGATGTATCTAATCGATCCTTACTCATCTATCACGTTATTTGACGTTTGGACGGACTCCAGTAACTCTGATGAGAGATACAAAGTTCTCGGACGCAGTAGAAGCTGGAAATAGTTTTGAACGAAGGAACACGTATTATTGTTGTTCCTGTGATGTATCTAAACGATCCTTACTTATCTAACATGTTATTTGACGTTTGGATGGACTCCAGTAAGTCTGATGTGAGATACAAAGTTTTTGGACGCAGCAGGAGCTGGAAATAGTTTTAAACGAAACAACACGTATTAGCGTTGTTCCTGTGCTGTATCTAATCGATCCTTACTCATATATCATGTTACTTGGCGTTTCGATGGACTCCAGTAGCTCTGATGTGAGATACGAAGTTTTCGGACGCAGCAGAAGCTGGAAATAGGTTTAAACGAAGCAACACGCATTAGCGTTGTTCATGTGATGTATCTAATAGATCCTTACTCATCTATTATGTTATTTGGCATTTCGATGGACTCCAGTAACTTTGATGTGAGATACGAAGTTCTCGGACGCAGCTGAAGCTGGAAATAGTTTTAAATGAAACAACACGTATTAGCGTTGTTCCTGTGATGTATCTAATCGATCTTTACTCATCTATCATGTTATTTGGCGTTTCGATGGACTCCAGTAGCTCTGATGTGAGATACGACGTTTTCGGACGCAGCAGAAGCTGGAAATAGTTTTAAACGAAACAACACACATTAGCGTTGTACCTGTGATGTATCTAATCGATCCTTACTCATCTATTATGTTATTTGGCATTTCGATGGACTCCAGTAACTTTGATGTGAGATACGAAGTTCTCGGACGCAGCTGAAGCTGGAAATAGTTTTAAATGAAACAACACGTATTAGCGTTGTTCCTGTGATGTATCTAATCGATCCTTCCTCATCTATCATGTTATTTGGCGTTTCGATGGAATCCAGTAACTTAGATGTGAGACACGAAGTTCTCGGACGAAGCTGAAGCTAGAAATAGTTTTAAACGAAACAACACGTATTAGCGTTGTTCCTGTGATGTATCTAATCGATCCTTACTCATCTATCATGTTATTTGGCGTTTCGATGGACTCCAGTAGCTCTGATGAGAGATACGACGTTTTCTGAGGCAGCAGAAGCTGGAAATAGTTATAAGCAAAACAACACGCATTAGCGTTGTTCCTGTGATGTATCTAATCGATCCTTACTCATCTATCATGTTATTTGACGTTTGGATGGACTCCAGTAACCCTGACGTGAGATACGATGTTCTCGGACGCAGCAGAAGCTGGAAACAGTTTTAAACGAAACAACACGCATTAGCGTTGTTCCTGTGATGTATCTAATCGATCCTTACTCATCTATCATGTTATTTGGCGTTTCGATGGAATCCAGTAACTTAGATGTGAGATACGAAGTTCTCGGACGGAGCTGAAGCTAGAAATAGTTTTAAACGAAACAACACGCATTAGCGTTGTTCCTGTGTAGTATCTAATCGATCCTTACTTATCTATCATGTTATTTGGCGTTTCGATGGACTCCAGTAGCTCTGATGTGAGATACGACGTTTTCTGAGGCAGCAGAAGCTGGAAATAGTTATAAGCAAAACAACACGCATTAGCGTTGTTCCTGTGATGTATCTAATCGATCCTTACTCATCTATCATGTTATTTGACGTTTCGATGGACCCCAGTAACTCTGATGTGATATACGACGTTTTCGGACGCAGCAGCAGCTGGAAATAGTTTTAAACGAAACAACACATATTAGCGTTGTTCCTGTGATGTATCTAATCGATCCTTACTCATCTATCATGTTATTTGACGTTTGGACGGACTCCAGTAACTCTGATGTGAGATACAAAGTTATCGGACGCAGCAGAAGCTAGAAATAGTTTTGAACGAAACAACACGTATTAGCGTTGTTCCTGTGCTGTATCTAATCGATCCTTACTTATCTATCATGTTATTTGACGTTTCGATGGACTCCAGTATCTCTGATGTGAGATACTACGTTTTCGGACGCAGCAGAAGCTGGAAATAGTTTTAAACGATACAACACGTATTAGCGTTGTTCCTGTGATGTATCTAATCGATCCATACTCATCTATTATGTTATTTGACGTTTGGATGGACTCCAGTAACTCTGATGAGAGATACAAAGATTTCGGACGCAGCAGAAGCTGGAAATAGTTTTGAACGGAACAACACGTATTAGCGTTGTTCCTGTGATGTATCTAAACGATCCTTACTTATCTAACATGTTATTTGAAGTTTGGATGGACTCCAGTAAGTCTGATGTGAGATACAAAGTTTTGGGACGCAGCAGGAGCTGGAAATAGTTTTAAACGAAACAACACGTATTAGCGTTGTTCCTGTGCTGTATCTAATCGATCCTTACTTATCTATCATGTTATTTGACGTTTCGATGGACTCCATTAACTCTGATGTGAGATACGACGTTTTCGGACGCAGCAGAAACTGGAAATAGTTTTAAACGAAACAAGACACATTAGCGATGTTCCTGTGATGTATCTAATCGATCCTTACTCATCTATAATGTTATTTGGCGTTTCGATAGACTCCAGTAGCTCTGATGTGAGATACGACGTTTTCGGACGCAGCAGAAGCTGGAAATAGTTTTAAACGAAACAACACGCATTAGCGTTGTTCCTGTGATGTATCTAATCGATCCTTACTCATCTATTATGTTATTTGGCGTTTCGATGGACTCCAGTAACTTTGATGTGAGATACGAAGTTCTCGGACGCAGCTGAAGCTGGAAATAGTTTTAAACGAAACAACACATATTAGCGTTGTTCCTGTGCTGTATCTAATCGATCCTTACTCATCTATCATGTTACTTGACGTTTGGACGGACTCCAGTAACTCTGATGAGAGATTCACAGTTCTCGGACGCAGTAGAAGCTGGGAATAGTTTTGAACGAAAAAACACGTATTAGCGTTGTTCCTGTGATGAATCTAAACGATCCTTACTTATCTAACATGTTGTTTGACGTTTGGATGGACTCCAGTAAGTCTGATGTGAGATACAAAGTTTTTGGACGCAGCAGGAGCTGGAAATAGTTTTAAACGAAACAACATGTATTAGCGTTGTGCCTGTGCTGTATCTAATCGATCCTTACTCATATATCATGTTACTTGGCGTTTCGATGGACTCCAGTAACTCTGATGTGAGATACGACGTTTTCGGACGCAGCAGAAGCTGGAAATAGTTTTAAACGAAACAACACGCATTAGCGTTGTTCCTGTGATGTATCTAATCGATCCTTACTCATCTATCATGTTATTTGGCGTTTCGATGGACTCCAGTAACTTTGATGTAAGATACGAAGTTCTCAGACGCAGCTGAAGCTGGAAATAGTTTTAAATGAAACAACACGTATTAGCGTTGTTCCTGTGATGTATCTAATCAATCCTTACTCATCTATCATGTTATTTGATGTTTGGACGGACTCCAGTAACTCTGATGAGAGATACAAAGTTCTCGGACGCAGTAGAAGCTGGAAATAGTTTTGAACGAAACAACACGTATTAGCGTTGTTCCTGTGATGTATCTAAACGATCCTTACTTATCTAACATGTTGTTTGACGTTTGGATGGACTCCAGTAAGTCTGATGTGAGATACAAAGTTTTTGGACGCAGCTGAAGCTGGAAATAGTTTTAAATGAAACAACACGTATTAGCGTTGTTCCTGTGCTGTATCTAATCGATCCTTACTCATATATCATGTTACTTGGCGTTTCGATGGACTCCAGTAGCTCTGATGTGAGATACGAAGTTTTCGGACGCAGCAGAAGCTGGAAATAGTTTTAAACGAAGCAACACGCATTAGCGTTGTTCCTGTGATGTATCTAATCGATCCTTACTCATCTATTATGTTATTTGGCATTTCGATGGACTCCAGTAACTTTGATGTGAGATACGAAGTTCTCGGACGCAGCTGAAGCTTGAAATAGTTTTAAATGAAACAACACGTATTAGCGTTGTTCCTGTGATGTATCTAATCGATCCTTACTCATCTATCATGTTATTTGGCGTTTCGATGGACTCCAGTAGCTCTGATGTGAGATACGACGTTTTCGGACGCAGCAGAAGCTGGAAATAGTTTTAAACGAAACAACACGCATTAGCGTTGTTCCTGTGATGTATCTAATCGATCCTTACTCATCTATTATGTTATTTGGCATTTCGATGGACTCCAGTAACTTTGATGTGAGATACGAAGTTCTCGGACGCAGCTGAAGCTGGAAATAGTTTTAAATGAAACAACACGTATTAGCGTTGTTCCTGTGATGTATCTAATCGATCCTTACTTATCTATCATGTTATTTGGCGTTTCGATGGACTCCAGTAGCTCTGATGTGAGATACGAAGTTTTCGGACGCAGCAGAAGCTGGAAATAGTTTTAAACGAAGCAACACGCATTAGCGTTGTTCCTGTGATGTATCTAATCGATCCTTACTCATCTATCATGTTATTTGGCATTTCGATGGACTCCAGTAACTTTGATGTGAGATACGAAGTTCTCGGACGCAGCTGAAGCTGGAAATAGTTTTGAACGAAACAACACGTATTAGCGTTGTTCCTGTGATGTATCTAAACGATCCTTACTTTTCTATCATGTTATTTGACGTTTCGATGGACTCCAGTAACTCTGACGTGAGATACGACGTTTTCGGACGAAGCAGAAGCTGGAAATAGTTTTAAACGAAACAACACGCATTAGCGTTGTTCCTGTGATGTATCTAATCGATCCTTACTCATCTATCATGTTATTTGGCGTTTCGATGGACTCCAGTAACTTTGATGTGAGATACGAAGTTCTCGGACGCAGCTGAAGCTGGAAATAGTTTTAAATGAAACAACACGTATTAGCGTTGTTCCTGTGATGTATCTAATCGATCCTTACTCATCTATCACGTTATTTGACGTTTGGACGGACTCCAGTAACTCTGATGAGAGATACAAAGTTCTCGGACGCAGTAGAAGCTGGAAATAGTTTTGAACGAAGGAACACGTATTATTGTTGTTCCTGTGATGTATCTAAACGATCCTTACTTATCTAATATGTTATTTGACGTTTGGATGGACTCCAGTAAGTCTGATGTGAGATACAAAGTTTTTGGACGCAGCAGGAGCTGGAAATAGTTTTAAACGAAACAACACGTATTAGCGTTGTTCCTGTGCTGTATCTAATCGATCCTTACTCATATATCATGTTACTTGGCGTTTCGATGGACTCCAGTAGCTCTGATGTGAGATACGAAGTTTTCGGACGCAGCAGAAGCTGGAAATAGTTTTAAACGAAGCAACACGCATTAGCGTTGTTCATGTGATGTATCTAATCGATCTTTACTCATCTATCATGTTATTTGGCGTTTCGATGGACTCCAGTAGCTCAGATGTGAGATACGACGTTTTCGGACGCAGCAGAAGCTGGAAATAGTTTTAAACGAAACAACACACATTAGCGTTGTTCCTGTGATGTATCTAATCGATCCTTACTCATCTATTATGTTATTTGGCATTTCGATGGACTCCAGTAACTTTGATGTGAGATACGAAGTTCTCGGACGCAGCTGAAGCTGGAAATAGTTTTAAATGAAACAACACGTATTAGCGTTGTTCCTGTGATGTATCTAATCGATCCTTACTCATCTATCATGTTATTTGGCGTTTCGATGGAATCCAGTAACTTAGATGTGAGACACGAAGTTCTCGGACGAAGCTGAAGCTAGAAATAGTTTTAAACGAAACAACACGTATTAGCGTTGTTCCTGTGATGTATCTAATCGATCCTTACTCATCTATCATGTTATTTGGCGTTTCGATGGACTCCAGTAGCTCTGATGAGAGATACGACGTTTTCTGAGGCAGCAGAAGCTGGAAATAGTTATAAGCAAAACAACACGCATTAGCGTTGTTCCTGTGATGTATCTAATCGATCCTTACTCATCTATCATGTTATTTGACGTTTCGATGGACCCCAGTAACTCTGATGTGATATACGACGTTTTCGGACGCAGCAGCAGCTGGAAATAGTTTTAAACGAAACAACACATATTAGCGTTGTTCCTGTGATGTATCTAATCGATCCTTACTCATCTATCATGTTATTTGACGTTTGGACGGACTCCAGTAACTCTGATGTGAGATACAAAGTTATCGGACGCAGCAGAAGCTAGAAATAGTTTTGAACGAAACAACACGTATTAGCGTTGTTCCTGTGCTGTATCTAATCGATCCTTACTTATCTATCATGTTATTTGACGTTTCGATGGACTCCAGTATCTCTGATGTGAGATACTACGTTTTCGGACGCAGCAGAAGCTGGAAATAGTTTTAAACGATACAACACGTATTAGCGTTGTTCCTGTGATGTATCTAATCGATCCATACTCATCTATTATGTTATTTGACGTTTGGATGGACTTAAGTAACTCTGATGAGAGATACAAAGATTTCGGACGCAGCAGAAGCTGGAAATAGTTTTGAACGGAACAACACGTATTAGCGTTGTTCCTGTGATGTATCTAAACGATCCTTACTTATCTAACATGTTATTTGAAGTTTGGATGGACTCCAGTAAGTCTGATGTGAGATACAAAGTTTTGGGACGCAGCAGGAGCTGGAAATAGTTTTAAACGAAACAACACGTATTAGCGTTGTTCCTGTGCTGTATCTAATCGATCCTTACTTATCTATCATGTTATTTGACGTTTCGATGGACTCCATTAACTCTGATGTGAGATACGACGTTTTCGGACGCAGCAGAAACTGGAAATAGTTTTAAACGAAACAAGACACATTAGCGATGTTCCTGTGATGTATCTAATCGATCCTTACTCATCTATAATGTTATTTGGCGTTTCGATAGACTCCAGTAGCTCTGATGTGAGATACGACGTTTTCGGACGCAGCAGAAGCTGGAAATAGTTTTAAACGAAACAACACGCATTAGCGTTGTTCCTGTGATGTATCTAATCGATCCTTACTCATCTATTATGTTATTTGGCGTTTCGATGGACTCCAGTAACTTTGATGTGAGATACGAAGTTCTCGGACGCAGCTGAAGCTGGAAATAGTTTTAAACGAAACAACACATATTAGCGTTGTTCCTGTGCTGTATCTAATCGATCCTTACTCATCTATCATGTTATTTGACGTTTGGACGGACTCCAGTAACTCTGATGAGAGATTCACAGTTCTCGGACGCAGTAGAAGCTGGAAATAGTTTTGAACGAAAAAACACGTATTAGCGTTGTTCCTGTGATGAATCTAAACGATCCTTACTTATCTAACATGTTGTTTGACGTTTGGATGGACTCCAGTAAGTCTGATGTGAGATACAAAGTTTTTGGACGCAGCAGGAGCTGGAAATAGTTTTAAACGAAACAACATGTATTAGTGTTGTGCCTGTGCTGTATCTAATCGATCCTTACTCATATATCATGTTACTTGGCGTTTCGATGGACTCCAGTAACTCTGATGTGAGATACGACGTTTTCGGACGCAGCAGAAGCTGGAAATAGTTTTAAACGAAACAACACGCATTAGCGTTGTTCCTGTGATGTATCTAATCGATCCTTACTCATCTATCATGTTATTTGGCGTTTCGATGGACTCCAGTAACTTTGATGTAAGATACGAAGTTCTCGGACGCAGCTGAAGCTGGAAATAGTTTTAAATGAAACAACACGTATTAGCGTTGTTCCTGTGATGTATCTAATCAATCCTTACTCATCTATCATGTTATTTGATGTTTGGACGGACTCCAGTAACTCTGATGAGAGATACAAAGTTCTCGGACGCAGTAGAAGCTGGAAATAGTTTTGAACGAAACAACACGTATTAGCGTTGTTCCTGTGATGTATCTAAACGATCCTTACTTATCTAACATGTTGTTTGACGTTTGGATGGACTCCAGTAAGTCTGATGTGAGATACAAAGTTTTTGGACGCAGCTGAAGCTGGAAATAGTTTTAAATGAAACAACACGTATTAGCGTTGTTCCTGTGCTGTATCTAAACGATCCTTACTCATATATCATGTTACTTGGCGTTTCGATGGACTCCAGTAGCTCTGATGTGAGATACGAAGTTTTCGGACGCAGCAGAAGCTGGAAATAGTTTTAAACGAAGCAACACGCATTAGCGTTGTTCCTGTGATGTATCTAATCGATCCTTACTCATCTATTATGTTATTTGGCATTTCGATGGTCTCCAGTAACTTTGATGTGAGATACGAAGTTCTCGGACGCAGCTGAAGCTTGAAATAGTTTTAAATGAAACAACACGTATTAGCGTTGTTCCTGTGATGTATCTAATCGATCCTTACTCATCTATCATGTTATTTGGCGTTTCGATGGACTCCAGTAGCTCTGATGTGAGATACGACGTTTTCGGACGCAGCAGAAGCTGGAAATAGTTTTAAACGAAACAACACGCATTAGCGTTGTTCCTGTGATGTATCTAATCTATCCTTACTCATCTATTATGTTATTTGGCATTTCGATGGACTCCAGTAACTTTGATGTGAGATACGAAGTTCTCGGACGCAGCTGAAGCTGGAAATAGTTTTAAATGAAACAACACGTATTAGCGTTGTTCCTGTGATGTATCTAATCGATCCTTACTTATCTATCATGTTATTTGGCGTTTCGATGGACTCCAGTAGCTCTGATGTGAGATACGAAGTTTTCGGACGCAGCAGAAGCTGGAAATAGTTTTAAACGAAGCAACACGCATTAGCGTTGTTCCTGTGATGTATCTAATCGATCCTTACTCATCTATCATGTTATTTGGCATTTCGATGGACTCCAGTAACTTTGATGTGAGATACGAAGTTCTCGGACGCAGCTGAAGCTGGAAATAGTTTTGAACGAAACAACACGTATTAGCGTTGTTCCTGTGATGTATCTAAACGATCCTTACTTTTCTATCATGTTATTTGACGTTTGGATGGACTCCAGTAAGTCTGATGTGAGATACAAAGTTTTTGGACGCAGCAGAAGCTGGAAATAGTTTTAAACGAAACAACACGTATTAGCGTTGTTCCTGTGCTGTATCTAATCGATCCTTACTCATATATCATGTTATTTGGAGTTTCGGTGGACTCCAGTAACTCTGATGTGAGATACGACGTTTTCGGACGCAGCAGAAGCTTTAAATAGTTTTAAACGAAACAACACGTATTAGCGTTGTTCCTGTGATGTATCTAATCGATCCTTACTCATCTATCATGTTATTTGACGTTTGGATGGACTCCAGTAACTCTGATGAGAGATACAAAGATTTCGGACTCAGCAGAAGCTGGAAATAGTTTTGAACGAAACAACACCTATTAGCGTTGTTCCTGTGATGTATCTAAACGATCCTTACTTATCTAACATGTTATTTGACGTTTGGATGGACTCCAGTAACTCTGATGTAAGATACAAAGATTTCGGACGTCGCAGAAGCTGGAAATAGTTTTGAACGAAACAACACGTATTAGCGTTGTTCCTGTAATGTATCTAAACGATCCTTACTTTTCTATCATGTTATTTGACGTTTCGATGGACTCCAGTAACTCTGATGTGAGATACGACGTTTTCGGACGCAGCAGAAACTGGAAATAGTTTTAAACGAAACAACACGTATTAGCGTTGTTCCTGTGATGTATCTAAACGATCCTTACTTATCTAACATGTTATTTGACGTTTGGATGGACTCCAGTAACTCTGATGTAAGATACAAAGATTTCGGACGCAGCAGAAGCTGGAAATAGTTTTGAACGAAACAACACGTATTAGCGTTGTTCCTGTGATGTATCTAAACGATCCTTACTTATCTAACATGTTATTTGAAGTTTGGATGGACTCCAGTAAGTCTGATGTGAGATACAAAGTTTTGGGACGCAGCAGGAGCTGGAAATACTTTGAAACGAAACAACACGTATTAGCGTTGTTCCTGTGCTGTATCTAATCGATCCTTACTTATCTATCATGTTATTTGACGTTTCGATGGACTCCAGTAACTCTGATGTGAGATACGACGTTTTCGGACGCAGCAGAAACTGGAAATAGTTTTAAACGAAACAACACACATTAGCGATGTTCCTGTGATGTATCTAATCGATCCTTACTCATCTATAATGTTATTTGGCGTTTCGATGGACTCCAGTAGCTCTGATGTGAGATACGACGTTTTCGGACGCAGCAGAAGCTGGAAATAGTTTTAAACGAAACAACACGCATTAGCGTTGTTCCTGTGATGTATCTAATCGATCCTTACTCATCTATCATGTTATTTGGCGTTTCGATGGACTCCAGTAACTTTGATGTGAGATACGAAGTTCTCGGACGCAGCTGAAACTGGAAATAGTTTTAAATGAAACAACACGTATTAGCGTTGTTCCTGTGATGTATCTAATCGATCCTTACTCATCTATCATGTTATTTGGCGTTTCGATGGACTCCAGTAGCTCTGATGTGAGATACGAAGTTTTCGGACGCAGCAGAAGCTGGAAATAGTTTTAAAGGAAACAACACGCATTAGCGTTGTTCCTGTGATGTATCTAATCGATCCTTACTCATCTATCATGTTACTTGGCGTTTCGATGGACTCCAGTAGCTCTGATGTGAGATAAGACGTTTTCGGACGCAGCAGAAGCTGGAAATAGTTTTAAACGAAACAACACGCATTAGCGTTGTTCCTGTGATGTATCTAATCGATCCTTACTCATCTATTATGTTATTTGGCGTTTCGATGGACTCCAGTAACTTTGATGTGAGATACGAAGTTCTCGGACGCAGCTGAAGCTGGAAATAGTTTTAAACGAAACAACACATATTAGCGTTGTTCCTGTGCTGTATCTAATCGATCCTTACTCATCTATCATGTTATTTGACGTTTGGACGGACTCCAGTAACTCTGATGAGAGATTCACAGTTCTCGGACGCAGTAGAAGCTGGAAATAGTTTTGAACGAAAAAACACGTATTAGCGTTGTTCCTGTGATGAATCTAAACGATCCTTACTTATCTAACATGTTGTTTGACGTTTGGATGGACTCCAGTAAGTCTGATGTGAGATACAAAGTTTTTGGACGCAGCAGGAGCTGGAAATAGTTTTAAACGAAACAACACGTATTAGCGTTGTGCCTGTGCTGTATCTAATCGATCCTTACTCATATATCATATTACTTGGCGTTTCGATGGACTCCAGTAACTCTGATGTGAGATACGACGTTTTCGGTCGCAGCAGAAGCTGGAAATAGTTTTAAACGAAACAACACGCATTAGCGTTGTTCCTGTGATGTATCTAATCGATCCTTACTCATCTATCATGTTATTTGGCGTTTCGATGGACTCCAGTAACTTTGATGTAAGATACGAAGTTCTCGGACGCAGCTGAAGCTGGAAATAGTTTTAAATGAAACAACACGTATTAGCGTTGTTCCTGTGATGTATCTAATCAATCCTTACTCATCTATCATGTTATTTGATGTTTGGACGGACTCCAGTAACTCTGATGAGAGATACAAAGTTCTCGGACGCAGTAGAAGCTGGAAATAGTTTTGAACGAAACAACACGTATTAGCGTTGTTCCTGTGATGTATCTAAACGATCCTTACTTATCTAACATGTTATTTGACGTTTGGATGGACTCCAGTAAGTCTGATGTGAGATACAAAGTTTTTGGACGCAGCAGAAGCTGGAAATAGTTTTAAACGAAACAACACGTATTAGCGTTGTTCCTGTGCTGTATCTAATCGATCCTTACTCATATATCATGTTATTTGGAGTTTCGGTGGACTCCAGTAACTCTGATGTGAGATACGACGTTTTCGGACGCAGCAGAAGCTTTAAATAGTTTTAAACGAAACAACACGTATTAGCGTTGTTCCTGTGATGTATCTAATCGATCCTTACTCATCTATCATGTTATTTGACGTTTGGATGGACTCCAGTAACTCTGATGAGAGATACAAAGATTTCGGACTCAGCAGAAGCTGGAAATAGTTTTGAACGAAACAACACCTATTAGCGTTGTTCCTGTGATGTATCTAAACGATCCTTACTTATCTAACATGTTATTTGACGTTTGGATGGACTCCAGTAACTCTGATGTAAGATACAAAGATTTCGGACGCAGCAGAAGCTGGAAATAATTTTGAACGAAACAACACGTATTAGCGTTGTTCCTGTAATGTATCTAAACGATCCTTACTTTTCTATCATGTTATTTGACGTTTCGATGGACTCCAGTAACTCTGATGTGAGATACGACGTTTTCGGACGCAGCAGAAACTGGAAATAGTTTTAAACGAAACAACACGTATTAGCGTTGTTCCTGTGATGTATCTAATCGATCCTTACTCATCTATCATGTTATTTGACGTTTGGATGGACTCCAGTAACTCTGATGAGAGATACAAAGATTTCTTACGCAGCAGAAGCTGGAAATAGTTTTGAACCAAACAACACGTATTAGCGTTGTTCCTGTGATGTATCTAAACGATCCTTACTTTTCTATCATGTTATTTGACGTTTCGATGGACTCCAGTAACTCTGATGTGAGATACGACGTTTTCGGACGCAGCAGAAACTGGAAATAGTTTTAAACGAAACAACACGTATTAGCGTTGTTCCTGTGATGTATCTAATCGATCCTTACTCATCTATCATGTTATTTGACGTTTGGATGGACTCCAGTAACTCTGATGAGAGATACAAAGATTTCTTACGCAGCAGAAGCTGGAAATAGTTTTGAACGAAACAACACGTATTAGCGTTGTTCCTGTGATGTATCTAAACGATCCTTACTCATCTATCATGTTATTAGACGTTTGGACGGACTCCAGTAACTCTGATGTGAGATACAAAGTTCTCGGACGCAGTAGAAGCTGGAAATAGTTTTGAACGAAACAACACGTATTAGCGTTGTTCCTGTGATGTATCTAAACGATCCTTACTTATCTAACATGTTATTTAACGTTTGGATGGACTCCAGTATGTCTGATGTGAGATACAAAGATTTCGGACGCAGCAGAAGCTGGAAATAGTTTTGAACGAAACAACACGTATTAGCGTTGTTCCTGTGATGTATCTAAACGATCCTTACTTATCTAACATGTTATTTGAAGTTTGGATGGACTCCAGTAAGTCTGATGTGAGATACAAAGTTTTGGGACGCAGCAGGAGCTGGAAATACTTTTAAACGAAACAACACGTATTAGCGTTGTTCCTGTGCTGTATCTAATCGATCCTTACTTATCTATCATGTTATTTGACGTTTCGATGGACTCCAGTAACTCTGATGTGAGATACGACGTTTTCGGACGCAGCAGAAACTGGAAATAGTTTTAAACGAAACAACACACATTAGCGATGTTCCTGTGATGTATCTAATCGATCCTTACTCATCTATAATGTTATTTGGCGTTTCGATGGACTCCAGTAGCTCTGATGTGAGATACGACGTTTTCGGACGCAGCAGAAGCTGGAAATAGTTTTAAACGAAACAACACGCATTAGCGTTGTTCCTGTGATGTATCTAATCGATCCTTACTCATCTATCATGTTATTTGGCGTTTCGATGGACTCCAGTAACTTTGATGTGAGATACGAAGTTCTCGGACGCAGCTGAAGCTGGAAATAGTTTTAAACGAAACAACACGTATTAGCGTTTTTCCTGTGCTGTATCTAATCGATCCTTGCTCACATATCATGTTACTTGGCGTTTCGATGGACTCCAGTAGCTCTGATGTGAGATACGACGTTTTCGGACGCAGCAGAAACTGGAAATAGTTTTAAACGAAACAACAGGCATTAGCGTTGTTCCTGTGATGTATCTAATCGATCCTTACTCATCTATTATGTTATTTGGCATTTCGATGGACTCCAGTAACTTTGATGTGAAATACGAAGTTCTCGGACGCAGCTGAAGCTGGAAATAGTTTTAAATGAAACAACACGTATTAGCGTTGTTCCTGTGATGTATCTAATCGATCCTAACTCATCTATCATGTTATTTGGCGTTTCGATGGACTCCAGTAGCTCTGATGTGAGATACGAAGTTTTCGGACGCAGCAGAAGCTGGAAATAGTTTTAAACGAAGCAACACGCATTAGCGTTGTTCCTGTGATGTATCTAATCGATCCTTACTCATCTATCATGTTATTTGGCATTTCGATGGACTCCAGTAACTTTGATGTGAGATACTAAGTTCTCGGACGCAGCTGAAGCTGGAAATAGTTTTAAATGAAACAACACGTATTAGCGTTGTTCCTGTGATGTATCTAATCGATCCTTACTCATCTATCATGTTATTTGGCGTTTCGATGGACTCCAGTAGCTCTGATGTGAGATACGACGTTTTCTGAGGCAGCAGAAGCTGGAAATAGTTATAAACGAAACAACACGCATTAGCGTTGTCCCTGTGATGTATCTAATCGATCCTTACTCATCTATCATGTTATTTGACGTTTGGATGGACTCCAGTAACCCTGACGTGAGATACGAAGTTCTCGGACGCAGCAGAAGCTGGAAATAGTTTTAAACGAAACAACACGCATTAGCGTTGTTCCTGTGATGTATTTAATCGATCCTTACTCATCTATCATGTTATTTGGCGTTTCGATGGAATCCAGTAAATTAGATGTGAGATACAAAGTTATCGGACGCAGCAGAAGCTAGAAATAGTTTTGAACGAAACAACACGTATTAGCGTTGTTCCTGTGCTGTATCTAATCGATCCTTACTTATCTATCATGTTATTTGACGTTTCGATGGACTCCAGTATCTCTGATGTGAGATACGACGTTTTCGGACGCAGCAGAAGCTGGAAATAGTTTTAAACGATACAACACGTATTAGCGTTGTTCCTGTGATGTATCTAATCGATCCATACTCATCTATTATGTTATTTGACGTTTTGATGGACTCCAGTAACTCTGATGAGAGATACAAAGATTTCGGACGCAGCAGAAGCTGGAAATAGTTTTGAACGAAACAATACGTATTAGCGTTGTTCCTGTGTAGTATCTAATCGATCCTTACTTATCTATCATGTTATTTGACGTTTCGATGGACTCCAGTATCTCTGATGTGAGATACGACGTTTTCGGACGCAGCAGAAGCTGGAAATAGTTTTGAACGATACAACACGTATTAGCGTTGTTCCTGTGATGTATCTAATCGATCCATACTCATCTATTATGTTATTTAACGTTTGGATGGACTCCAGTAACTCTGATTGGAGATACAAAGATTTCGGACGCAGCAGAAGCTAGAAATAGTTTTGAACGAAACAACACATATTAGCGTTGTTCCTGTGCTGTATCTAATCGATCCTTACTCATCTATCATGTTATTTGACGTTTGCATGGACTCCAGTAATCCTGACGTGAGATACGAAGTTCTCGGACGCAGCAGAAGCTGGAAATAGTTTTAAACGAAACAACACACATTAGCGATGTTCCTGTGATGTATCTAATCGATCCTTACTCATCTATAATGTTATTTGGCGTTTCGATGGACTCCAGTATCTCTGATGTGAGATACGACGTTTTCGGACGCAGCAGAAGCTGGAAATAGTCTTAAACGATACAACACGTATTAGCGTTGTTCCTGTGATGTATCTAATCGATCCATACTCATCTATTATGTTATTTGGCGTTTCGATGGAATCCAGTAACTTAGATGTGAGATACGAAGTTCTCGGACGGAGCTGAAGCTAGAAATAGTTTTAAACGAAACAACACGCATTAGCGTTGTTCCTGTGTAGTATCTAATCGATCCTTACTTATCTATCATGTTATTTGACGTTTCGATGGACTCCAGTATCTCTGATGTGAGATACGACGTTTTCTGACGCAGCAGAAGCTGGAAATAGTTTTAAACGATACAACACGTATTAGCGTTGTTCCTGTGATGTATCTAATCGATCCTTACTCATCTATCATGTTATTTGGCGTTTCGATTAACTCCAGTAGCTCTGATGTGAGATACGACGTTTTCTGAGGCAGCAGAAGCTGGAAATAGTTATAAACGAAACAACACGCATTAGCGTTGTTCCTGTGATGTATCTAATCGATCCTTACTCATCTATCATGTTATTTGACGTTTGGATGGACTCCAGTAATCCTGACGTGAGATACGAAGTTCTCGGACGCAGCAGAAGCTGGAAATAGTTTTAAACGAAACAACACACATTAGCGATGTTCCTGTGATGTATCTAATCGATCCTTACTCATCTATAATGTTATTTGGCGTTTCGATGGACTCCAGTAGCTCTGATGTGAGATACGACGTTTTCGGACGCAGCAGAAGCTGGAAATAGTTTTAAACGAAACAACACGCATTAGCGTTCTTCCTGTGATGTATCTAATCGATCCTTACTCATCTGTCATGTTATTTGGCGTTTCGATGGACTCCAGTAACTTTGATGTGAGATACGAAGTTCTCGGACGCAGCTGAAGCTGGAAATAGTTT
This sequence comes from Prosopocoilus inquinatus, assembly GCA_036172665.1. Lineage (NCBI taxonomy): Eukaryota > Metazoa > Arthropoda > Insecta > Coleoptera > Lucanidae > Prosopocoilus > Prosopocoilus inquinatus. Next base: position 43,514,708 of record CM069871.1, on the reverse strand, counting down.
TAAATGAAACAACACGTATTAGCGTTGTTCCTGTGATGTATCTAATCGATCCTTACTCATCTATCATGTTATTTGGCGTTTCGATGGACTCCAGTAATCCTGACGTGAGATACGAAGTTCTCGGACGCAGCAGAAGCTGGAAATAGTTTTAAACGAAACAACACACATTAGCGATGTTCCTGTGATGTATCTAATCGATCCTTACTCATCTATAATGTTATTTGGCGTTTCGATGGACTCCAGTAGCTCTGATGTGAGATACGACGTTTTCGGACGCAGCAGAAGCTGGAAATAGTTTTAAACGAAACAACACGCATTAGCGTTCTTCCTGTGATGTATCTAATCGATCCTTACTCATCTATCATGTTATTTGGCGTTTCGATGGACTCCAGTAACTTTGATGTGAGATACGAAGTTCTCGGACGCAGCTGAAGCTGGAAATAGTTTTAAATGAAACAACACGTATTAGCGTTGTTCCTGTGATGTATCTAATCGATCCTTACTCATCTATCATGTTATTTGGCGTTTCGATGGACTCCAGTAGCTCTGATGTGAGATACGACGTTTTCGGACGCAGCAGAAGCTGGAAATAGTTTTAAACGAAACAACACGCATTAGCGTTGTTCCTGTGATGTATCTAATCGATCCTTACTCATCTATCATGTTATTTGGCGTTTCGATGGACTCCAGTAGCTCTGATGTGAGATACGACGTTTTCGGACGCAGCAGAACCTGGAAATAGTTTTAAACGAAACAACACCCATTAGCGTTGTTCCTGTGATGTATCTAATCGATCCTTACTCATCTATTATGTTATTTGGCGTTTCGATGGACTCCAGTAACTTTGATGTGAGATACGAAGTTCTCGGACGCAGCTGAAGCTGGAAATAGTTTTAAATGAAACAACACGTATTAGCGTTGTTCCTGTGATGTATCTAATCGATCCTTACTCATCTATCATGTTATTTGACGTTTCGATGGACTCCAGTAACCCTGACGTGAGATACGATGTTCTCGGACGCAGCAGAAGCTGGAAATAGTTTTAGACGAAACAACACGCATTAGCGTTGTTCCTGTGATGTATCTAATCGATCCTTACTCATCTATCATGTTATTTGGCGTTTCGATGGACTCCAGTAACTTTGATGTGAGATACGAAGTTCTCGGACGCAGCTGAAGCTGGAAATAGTTTTAAATGAAACAACACGTATTAGCGTTGTTCCTGTGATGTATCTAATCGATCCTTACTCATCTATCATGTTATTTGACGTTTGGACGGACTCCAGTAACTCTGATGAGAGATACAAAGTTCTCGGACGCAGTAGAAGCTGGAAATAGTTTTGAACGAAAGAACACGTATTAGCGTTGTTCCTGTGATGTATCTCAACGATCCTTACTTATCTAACATGTTATTTGACGTTTGGATGGACTCCAGTAAGTCTGATGTGAGATACAAAGTTTTTGGACGCAGCAGGAGCTGGAAATAGTTTAAAACGAAACAACACGTATTATCGTTGTTCCTGTGCTGCATCTAATCGATCCTTACTTATCTATCATGTTATTTGACGTTTCGATGGACTCCAGTAACCCTGACGTGAGATACGATGTTCTCGGACGCAGCAGAGGCTGGAAATAGTTTTAAACGAAACAACACGCATTAGCGTTGTTCCTGTGATGTATCTAATCGATCCTTACTCATCTATTATGTTATTTGGCATTTCGATGGACTCCAGTAACTTTGATGTGAGATACGAAGTTCTCGGACGCAGCTGAAGCTGGAAATAGTTTTAAATGAAACAACACGTATTAGCGTTGTTCCTGTGATGTATCTAATCGATCCTTACTCATCTATCATGTTATTTGGCGTTTCGAAGGACTCCAGTAACTTTGATGTGAGATACGAAGTTCTCGGACGCAGCTGAAGCTGGAAATAGTTTTAAATGAAACAACACGTATTAGCGTTGTTCCTGTGATGTATCTAATCGATCCTTACTCATCTATCATGTTATTTGGCGTTTCGATGGACTCCAGTAGCTCTGATGTGAGATACGACGTTTTCGGACGCAGCAGAAGCTGGAAATAGTTTTAAACGAAACAACACGCATTAGCGTTGTTCCTGTGATGTATCTAATCGATCCTTACTCATCTATCATGTTATTTGGCGTTTCGATGGACTCCAGTAGCTCTGATGTGAGATACGACGTTTTCGGACGCAGCAGAACCTGGAAATAGTTTTAAACGAAACAACACCCATTAGCGTTGTTCCTGTGATGTATCTAATCGATCCTTACTCATCTATCATGTTATTTGACGTTTCGATGGACTCCAGTAACCCTGACGTGAGATACGATGTTCTCGGACGCAGCAGAAGCTGGAAATAGTTTTAGACGAAACAACACGCATTAGCGTTGTTCCTGTGATGTATCTAATCGATCCTTACTCATCTATCATGTTATTTGGCGTTTCGATGGACTCCAGTAACTTTGATGTGAGATACGAAGTTCTCGGACGCAGCTGAAGCTGGAAATAGTTTTAAATGAAACAACACGTATTAGCGTTGTTCCTGTGATGTATCTAATCGATCCTTACTCATCTATCATGTTATTAGACGTTTGGACGGACTCCAGTAACTCTGATGAGAGATACAAAGTTCTCGGACGCAGTAGAAGCTGGAAATAGTTTTGAACGAAAGAACACGTATTAGCGTTGTTCCTGTGATGTATCTAAACTATCCTTACTTATCTAACATGTTATTTGACGTTTGGATGGTCTCCAGTAAGTCTGATGTGAGATACAAAGTTTTTGGACGCAGCAGGAGCTGGAAATAGTTTTAAACGAAACAACACGTATTAGCGTTGTTCCTGTGCTGCATCTAATCGATCCTTATTTATCTATCATGTTATTTGATGTTTCGATGGACTCCAGTAACCCTGACGTGAGATACGACGTTTTCGGACGCAGCAGAAGCTGGAAATAGTTTTAAACGAAACAGCACGCATTAGCGTTGTTCCTGTGATGTATCTAATCGATCCTTACTCATCTATTATGTTATTTGGCATTTCGATGGACTCCAGTAACTTTGATGTGAGATACGAAGTTCTCGGACGCAGCTGAAGCTGGAAATAGTTTTAAATGAAACAACACGTATTAGCGTTGTTCCTGTGATATATCTAATCGATCCTTACTCATCTATCATGTTATTTGGCGTTTCGATGGACTCCAGTAGCTCTGATGTGAGATACGAAGTTTTCGGACGCAGCAGAAGCTGGAAATAGTTTTAAACGAAGCAACACGCATTAGCGTTGTTCCTGTGATGTATCTAATCGATCCTTACTCATCTATCATGTTATTTGACATTTCGATGGACTCCAGTAACTTTGATGTGAGATACGAAGTTCTCGGACGCAGCTGAAGCTGGAAATAGTTTTAAATGAAACAACACGTATTAGCGTTGTTCCTGTGATGTATCTAATCGATCCTTACTCATCTATCATGTTATTTGGCGTTTCGATGGACTCCAGTAGCTCTGATGTGAGATACGACGTTTTCTGAGGCCGCAGAAGCTGGAAATAGTTATAAACGAAACAACACGCATTAGCGTTGTTCCTGTGATGTATCTAATCGATCCTTACTCATCTATCATGTTATTTGACGTTTGGATGGACTCCAGTAACTCTGATGAGAGATACAAAGATTTCGGACGCAGCAGAAGCTGGAAATAGTTTTGAACGAAACAACACGTATTAGCGTTGTTCCTGTGATGTATCTAAACGATCCTTACTTTTCTATCATGTTATTTGAGGTTTCGATGGACTCCAGTAACTCTGATGTGAGATACGACATTTTCGGACGCAGCAGAAGCTGGAAATAGTTTTAAACGAAACAACACGTATTAGCGATGTTCCTGTGATGTATCTAAACGATCCTTACTCATCTATCATGTTATTAGACGTTTGGACGGACTCCAGTAACTCTGATGTGAGATACAAAGTTCTCGGACGCAGTAGAAGCTGGAAATAGTTTTGAACGAAACAACACGTATTAGCGTTGTTCCTGTGATGTATCTAAACGATCCTTACTTATCTAACATGTTATTTAACGTTTGGATGGACTCCAGTAAGTCTGATGTGAGATACAAAGTTCTTGGACGCAGCAGGAGCTGGAAATAGTTTTAAACGAAACAACACGTATTAGCGTTGTTCCTGTGCTGCATCTAATCGATCCTTACTTATCTATCATGTTATTTGACGTTTCGATGGACTCCAGTAACCCTGACGTGAGATACGATGTTCTCGGACGCAGCAGAAGCTGGAAATAGTTTTGAACGAAACAACACGCATTAGCGTTGTTCCTGTGATGTATCTAATCGATCCTTACTCATCTATCATGTTATTTGGCGTTTCGATGGACTCCAGTAACTTTGATGTTAGATACGAAGTTCTCGGACGCAGCTGAAGCTGGAAATAGTTTTAAATGAAACAACACGTATTAGCGTTGTTCCTGTGATGTATCTAATCGATCCTTACTCATCTATCATGTTATTTGGCGTTTCGATGGACTCCAGTAGCTCTGATGTGAGATACGACGTTTTCTGAGGCAGCAGAAGCTGGAAATAGTTATAAACGAAACAACACGCATTAGCGTTGTTCCTGTGATGTATCTAATCGATCCTTACTCATCTATCATGTTATTTGACGTTTGGATGGACTCCAGTAACTCTGATGAGAGATACAAAGATTTCGGACGCAGCAGAAGCTGGAAATAGTTTTGAACGAAACAACACGTATTAGCGTTGTTCCTGTGATGTATCTAAACGATCCTTACTTTTCTATCATGTTATTTGACGTTTCGATGGACTCCAGTAGCTCTGATGTGAGATACGACGTTTTCTGAGGCAGCAGAAGCTGGAAATAGTTATAAACGAAACAACACGCATTAGCGTTGTTCCTGTGATGTATCTAATCGATCCTTACTCATCTATCATGTTATTTGACGTTTGGATGGACTCCAGTAACTCTGATGAGAGATACAAAGATTTCGGACGCAGCAGAAGCTGGAAATAGTTTTGAACGAAACAACACGTATTAGCGTTGTTCCTGTGATGTATCTAAACGATCCTTACTTTTCTATCATGTTATTTGACGTTTCGATGGACTCCAGTGACTCTGATGTGAGATACAAAGTTCTCGGACGCAGTAGAAGCTGGAAATAGTTTTGAACGAAACAACACGTATTAGTGTTGTTCCTGTGATGTATCTAATCGATCCTTACTTATCTAACATGTTATTTAACGTTTGGATGGACTCCAGTAAGTCTGATGTGAGATACAAAGTTTTTGGACGCAGCAGAAGCTGGAAATAGTTTTAAACGAAACAACACGCATTAGCGTTGTTCCTGTGATGTATCTAATCGATCCTTACTCATCTATTATGTTATTTGGCATTTCGATGGACTCCAGTAACTTTAATGTGAGATACGAAGTTCTCGGACGCAGCTGAAGCTGGAAATAGTTTTAAATGAAACAACACGTATTAGCGTTGTTCCTGTGATGTATCTAATCGATCCTTACTCATCTTTCATGTTATTTGACGTTTGGACGGACTCCAGTAACTCTGATGAGAGATACAAAGCTCTCGGACGCAGTAGAAGCTGGAAATAGTTTTGAACGAAAGAACACGTATTAGCGTTGTTCCTGTGATGTATCTAAACGATCCTTACTTATCTAACATGTTATTTGACGTTTGGATGGACTCCAGTAAGTCTGATGTGAGATACAAAGTTTTTGGACGCAGCAGGAGCTGGAAATAGTTTTAAACGAAACAACACGTATTAGCGTTGTTCCTGTGCTGTATCTAATCGATTCTTACTCATATATCATGTTACTTGGCGTTTCGATGGACTCCAGTAGCTCTGATGTGAGATACGAAGTTTTCGGACGCCGCAGAAGCTGGAAATAGTTTTAAACGAAACAGCACGCATTAGCGTTGTTCCTGTGATGTATCTAATCGATCCTTACTCATCTATTATGTTATTTGGCATTTCGATGGACTCCAGTAACTTTGATGTGAGATACGAAGTTCTCGGACGCAGCTGAAGCTGGAAATAGTTTTAAATGAAACAACACGTATTAGCGTTGTTCCTGTGATGTATCTAATCGATCCTTACTCATCTATCATGTTATTTGGCGTTTCGATGGACTCCAGTAGCTCTGATGTGAGATACGACGTTTTCTGAGGCCGCAGAAGCTGGAAATAGTTATAAACGAAACAACACGCATTAGCGTTGTTCCTGTGATGTATCTAATCGATCCTTACTCATCTATCATGTTATTTGACGTTTGGATGGACTCCAGTAACTCTGATGAGAGATACAAAGATTTCGGACGCAGCAGAAGCTGGAAATAGTTTTGAACGAAACAACACGCATTAGCGTTGTTCCTGTGATGTATCTAAACGATCCTTACTTTTCTATCATGTTATTTGAGGTTTCGATGGACTCCAGGAACTCTGATGTGAGATACGACATTTTCGGACGCAGCAGAAGCTGGAAATAGTTTTAAACGAAACAACACGTATTAGCGATGTTCCTGTGATGTATCTAAACGATCCTTACTCATCTATCATGTTATTAGACGTTTGGACGGACTCCAGTAACTCTGATGTGAGATACAAAGTTCTCGGACGCAGTAGAAGCTGGAAATAGTTTTGAACGAAACAACACGTATTAGCGTTGTTCCTGTGATGTATCTAAACGATCCTTACTTATCTAACATGTTATTTAACGTTTGGATGGACTCCAGTAAGTCTGATGTGAGATACAAAGTTCTTGGACGCAGCAGGAGCTGGAAATAGTTTTAAACGAAACAACACGTATTAGCGTTGTTCCTGTGCTGCATCTAATCGATCCTTACTTATCTATCATGTTATTTGACGTTTCGATGGACTCCAGTAACCCTGACGTGAGATACGATGTTCTCGGACGCAGCAGAAGCTGGAAATAGTTTTGAACGAAACAACACGCATTAGCGTTGTTCCTGTGATGTATCTAATCGATCCTTACTCATCTATCATGTTATTTGGCGTTTCGATGGACTCCAGTAACTTTGATGTTAGATACGAAGTTCTCGGACGCAGCTGAAGCTGGAAATAGTTTTAAATGAAACAACACGTATTAGCGTTGTTCCTGTGATGTATCTAATCGATCCTTACTCATCTATCATGTTATTTGGCGTTTCGATGGACTCCAGTAGCTCTGATGTGAGATACGACGTTTTCTGAGGCAGCAGAAGCTGGAAATAGTTATAAACGAAACAACACGCATTAGCGTTGTTCCTGTGATGTATCTAATCGATCCTTACTCATCTATCATGTTATTTGACGTTTGGATGGACTCCAGTAACTCTGATGAGAGATACAAAGATTTCGGACGCAGCAGAAGCTGGAAATAGTTTTGAACGAAACAACACGTATTAGCGTTGTTCCTGTGATGTATCTAAACGATCCTTACTTTTCTATCATGTTATTTGACGTTTCGATGGACTCCAGTAGCTCTGATGTGAGATACGACGTTTTCTGAGGCAGCAGAAGCTGGAAATAGTTATAAACGAAACAACACGCATTAGCGTTGTTCCTGTGATGTATCTAATCGATCCTTACTCATCTATCATGTTATTTGACGTTTGGATGGACTCCAGTAACTCTGATGAGAGATACAAAGATTTCGGACGCAGCAGAAGCTGGAAATAGTTTTGAACGAAACAACACGTATTAGCGTTGTTCCTGTGATGTATCTAAACGATCCTTAATTTTCTATCATGTTATTTGACGTTTCGATGGACTCCAGTGACTCTGATGTGAGATACAAAGTTCTCGGACGCAGTAGAAGCTGGAAATAGTTTTGAACGAAACAACACGTATTAGTGTTGTTCCTGTGATGTATCTAAACGATCCTTACTTATCTAACATGTTATTTAACGTTTGGATGGACTCCAGTAAGTCTGATGTGAGATACAAAGTTTTTGGACGCAGCAGAAGCTGGAAATAGTTTTAAACGAAACAACACGCATTAGCGTTGTTCCTGTGATGTATCTAATCGATCCTTACTCATCTATTATGTTATTTGGCATTTCGATGGACTCCAGTAACTTTAATGTGAGATACGAAGTTCTCGGACGCAGCTGAAGCTGGAAATAGTTTTAAATGAAACAACACGTATTAGCGTTGTTCCTGTGATGTATCTAATCGATCCTTACTCATCTTTCATGTTATTTGACGTTTGGACGGACTCCAGTAACTCTGATGAGAGATACAAAGCTCTCGGACGCAGTAGAAGCTGGAAATAGTTTTGAACGAAAGAACACGTATTAGCGTTGTTCCTGTGATGTATCTAAACGATCCTTACTTATCTAACATGTTATTTGACGTTTGGATGGACTCCAGTAAGTCTGATGTGAGATACAAAGTTTTTGGACGCAGCAGGAGCTGGAAATAGTTTTAAACGAAACAACACGTATTAGCGTTGTTCCTGTGCTGTATCTAATCGATTCTTACTCATATATCATGTTACTTGGCGTTTCGATGGACTCCAGTAGCTCTGATGTGAGATACGAAGTTTTCGGACGCCGCAGAAGCTGGAAATAGTTTTAAACGAAACAGCACGCATTAGCGTTGTTCCTGTGATGTATCTAATCGATCCTTACTCATCTATTATGTTATTTGGCATTTCGATGGACTCCAGTAACTTTGATGTGAGATACGAAGTTCTCGGACGCAGCTGAAGCTGGAAATAGTTTTAAATGAAACAACACGTATTAGCGTTGTTCCTGTGATGTATCTAATCGATCCTTACTCATCTATCATGTTATTTGGCGTTTCGATGGACTCCAGTAGCTCTGATGTGAGATACGACGTTTTCTCAGAAGCTGGAAATAGTTATAAACGAAACAACACGCATTAGCGTTGTTCCTGTGATGTATCTAATCGATCCTTACTCATCTATCATGTTATTTGACGTTTGGATGGACTCCAGTAACCCTGACGTGAGATACGAAGTTCTCGGACGCAGCAGAAGCTGGAAATAGTTTTAAACGAAACAACACGCATTAGCGTTGTTCCTGTGATGTATCTAATCGATCCTTACTCATCTATCATGTTATTTGGCGTTTCGATGGAATCCAGTAACTTAGATGTGAGATACGAAGTTCTCGGACGGAGCTGAAGCTAGAAATAGTTTTAAACGAAACAACACGCATTAGCGTTGTTCCTGTGTAGTATCTAATCTATCATTACTTATCTATCATGTTATTTGACATTTCGATGGATTCCAGTAACTCTGATGTGATATACGACGTTTTCGGACGCAGCAGCAGCTGGAAATAGTTTTAAACGAAACAACACATATTGGCGTTGTTCCTGTGATGTATCTAATCGATCCTTACTCATCTATCATGTTATTTGACGTTTGGACGGACTCCAGTAACTCTGATGTGAGATACAAAGTTATCGGACGCAGCAGAAGCTGGAAATAGTTTTGAACGAAACAACACGTATTAGCGTTGTTACTGTGCTGTATCTAATCGATCTTTACTTATCTATCATGTTATTTGACGTTTCGATGGACTCCAGTATCTCTGATGTGAGATACGACGTTTTCGGACGCAGCAGAAGCTGGAAATAGTTTTAAACGATACAACACGTATTAGCGTTGTTCCTGTGATGTATCTAATCGATCCATACTCATCTATTATGTTATTTGACGTTTGGATGGACTCCAGTAACTCTGATGAGAGATACAAAGATTTCGGACGCAGCAGAAGCTGGAAATAGTTTTGAACGAAACAACACGTATTAGCGTTGTTCCTGTGATGTATCTAAACGATCCTTACTTATCTAATATGTTATTTGAAGTTTGGATGGACTCCAGTGAGTCTGATGTGAGATACAATGTTTTGGGACGCAGCAGGAGCTGGAAATAGTTTTAAACGAAACAACACGTATTAGCGTTGTTCCTGTGCTGTATCTAATCGATCCTTACTTATCTATCATGTTATTTGACGTTTCGATGGACTCCAGTAACTCTGATGTGAGATACGACATTTTCGGACGCAGCAGAAGCTGGAAATAGTTTTAAACGAAACAACACGTATTAGCGATGTTCCTGTGATGTATCTAAACGATCCTTACTCATCTATCATGTTATTAGACGTTTGGACGGACTCCAGTAACTCTGATGTGAGATACAAAGTTCTCGGACGCAGTAGAAGCTGGAAATAGTTTTGAACGAAACAACACGTATTAGCGTTGTTCCTGTGATGTATCTAAACGATCCTTACTTATCTAACATGTTATTTAACGTTTGGATGGACTCCAGTAAGTCTGATGTGAGATACAAAGTTCTTGGACGCAGCAGGAGCTGGAAATAGTTTTAAACGAAACAACACGTATTAGCGTTGTTCCTGTGCTGCATCTAATCGATCCTTACTTATCAATCATGTTATTTGACGTTTCGATGGACTCCAGTAACCCTGACGTGAGATACGATGTTCTCGGTCGCAGCAGAAGCTGGAAATAGTTTTGAACGAAACAACACGCATTAGCGTTGTTCCTGTGATGTATCTAATCGATCCTTACTCATCTATCATGTTATTTGGCGTTTCGATGGACTCCAGTAACTTTGATGTGAGATACGAAGTTCTCGGACGCAGCTGAAGCTGGAAATAGTTTTAAATGAAACAACACGTATTAGCGTTGTTCCTGTGATGTATCTAATCGATCCTTACTCATCTATCATATTATTTGAGGTTTGGACGGACTCCAGTAACTCTGATGAGAGATACAAAGTTCTCGGACGCAGTAGAAGCTGGAAATAGTTTTGAACGAGAGAACACGTATTAGCGTTGTTCCTGTGATGTATCTAAACGATCCTTACTTATCTAACATGTTATTTGACGTTTGGATGGACTCCAGTAAGTCTGATGTGAGATACAAAGTTTTTGGACGCAGCAGGAGCTGGAAATAGTTTTAAACGAAACAACACGTATTAGCGTTGTTCCTGTGCTGCATCTAATCGATCCTTACTTTTCTATCATGTTATTTGACGTTTCGATGGACTCCAGTAACCCTGACGTGAGATACGATGTTCTCGGACGCAGCAGAGGCTGGAAATAGTTTTAAACGAAACAACACGCATTAGCGTTGTTCCTGTGATGTATCTAATCGATCCTTACTCATCTATCATGTTATTTGGCGTTTCGATGGACTCCAGTAGCTTTGATGTGAGATACGAAGTTCTCGGACGCAGCTGAAGCTGGAAATAGTTTTAAATGAAACAACACGTATTAGCGTTTTTCCTGTGATGTATCTAATCGATCCTTACTCATCTATCATGTTATTTGAGGTTTGGACGGACTCCAGTAACTCTGATGAGAGATACAAAGTTCTCGGACGCAGTAGAAGCTGGAAATAGTTTTCAACGAAAGAACACGTATTAGCGTTGTTCCTGTGATGTATCTAAACGATCCTTACTTATCTAACATGTTATTTGACGTTTGGATGGACTCCAGTAAGTCTGATGTGAGATACAAAGTTTTTGGACGCAGCAGGAGCTGGAAATAGTTTTAAACGAAACAACACGTATTAGCGTTGTTCCTGTGCTGCATCTAATCGATCCTTATTTATCTATCATGTTATTTGACGTTTCGATGGACTCCAGTATCCCTGAAGTGAGATACGACGTTTTCGGACGCAGCAGAAGCTGGAAATAGTTTTAAACGAAACAGCACGCGCACGCATTAGCGTTGTTCCTGTGATGTATCTAATCGATCCTTACTCATCTATTATGTTATTTGGCATTTCGATGGACTCCAGTAACTTTGATGTGAGATACGAAGTTCTCGGACGCAGCTGAAGCTGGAAATAGTTTTAAATGAAACAAAACGTATTAGCGTTGTTCCTGTGATATATCTAATCGATCCTTACTCATCTATCATGTTATTTGGCGTTTCGATGGACTCCAGTAGCTCTGATGTGAGATACGACGTTTTCGGACGCACCAGAAGCTGGAAATAGTTTTAAACGAAACAGCACGCATTAGCGTTGTTCCTGTGATGTATCTAATCGATCCTTACTCATCTATCATGTTATTTGGCATTTCGATGGACTCCAGTAACTTTGATGTGAGATACGAAGTTCTCGGACGCAGCTGAAGCTGGAAATAGTTTTAAATGAAACAACACGTATTAGCGTTGTTCCTGTGATGTATCTAATCGATCCTTACTCATCTATCATGTTATTTGGCGTTTCGATGGACTCCAGTAGCTCTGATGTGAGATACGACGTTTTCTGAGGCAGCAGAAGCTGGAAATAGTTATAAACGAAACAACACGCATTAGCGTTGTTCCTGTGATGTATCTAATCGATCCTTACTCATCTATCATGTTATTTGACGTTTGGATGGACTCCAGTAACTCTGATGAGAGATACAAAGATTTCGGACGCAGCAGAAGCTGGAAATAGTTTTGAACGAAACGACACGTATTAGCGTTGTTCCTGTGATGTATCTAAACGATCCTTACTTTTTTATCATGTTATTTGACGTTTCGATGGACTCCAGTAACTCTGATGTGAGATACGACATTTTCGGACGCAGCAGAAGCTGGAAATAGTTTTAAACGAAACAACACGTATTAGCGTTGTTCCTGTGCTGCATCTAATCGATCCTTACTTTTCTATCATGTTATTTGACGTTTCGATGGACTCCAGTAACCCTGACGTGAGATACGATGTTCTCGGACGCAGCAGAGGCTGGAAATAGTTTTAAACGAAACAACACGCATTAGCGTTGTTCCTGTGATGTATCTAAACGATCCTTACTTATCTAACATGTTATTTGACGTTTGGATGGACTCCAGTAAGTCTGATGTGAGATACAATGTTTTTGGACGCAGCAGGAGCTGGAAATAGTTTTAAACGAAACAACACGTATTAGCGTTGTTCCTGTGCTGCATCTAATCGATCCTTACTTTTCTATCATGTTATTTGACGTTTCGATGGACTCCAGTAACCCTGACGTGAGATACGATGTTCTCGGACGCAGCAGAGGCTGGAAATAGTTTTAAACGAAACAACACGCATTAGCGTTGTTCCTGTGATGTATCTAATCGATCCTTACTCATCTATCATGTTATTTGGCGTTTCGATGGACTCCAGTAACTTTGATGTGAGATACGAAGTTCTCGGACGCAGCTGAAGCTGGAAATAGTTTTAAATGAAACAACACGTATTAGCGTTTTTCCTGTGATGTATCTAATCGATCCTTACTCATCTATCATGTTATTTGAGGTTTGGACGACCTCCAGTAACTCTGATGAGAGATACAAAGTTCTCGGACGCAGTAGAAGCTGGAAATAGTTTTCAACGAAAGAACACGTATTAGCGTTGTTCCTGTGATGTATCTAAACGATCCTTACTTATCTAACATGTTATTTGACGTTTGGATGGACTCCAGTAAGTCTGATGTGAGATACAAAGTTTTTGGACGCAGCAGGAGCTGGAAATAGTTTTAAACGAAACAACACGTATTAGCGTTGTTCCTGTGCTGCATCTAATCGATCCTTACTTATCTATCATGTTATTTGACGTTTCGATGGACTCCAGTATCCCTGAAGTGAGATACGACGTTTTCGGACGCAGCAGAAGCTGGAAATAGTTTTAAACGAAACAGCACGCATTAGCGTTGTTCCTGTGATGTATCTAATCGATCCTTACTCATCTATTATGTTATTTGGCATTTCGATGGACTCCAGTAACTTTGATGTGAGATACGAAGTTCTCGGACGCAGCTGAAGCTGGAAATAGTTTTAAATGAAACAAAACGTATTAGCGTTGTTCCTGTGATATATCTAATCGATCCTTACTCATCTATCATGTTATTTGGCGTTTCGATGGACTCCAGTAGCTCTGATGTGAGATACGACGTTTTCGGACGCACCAGAAGCTGGAAATAGTTTTAAACGAAACAGCACGCATTAGCGTTGTTCCTGTGATGTATCTAATCGATCCTTACTCATCTATCATGTTATTTGGCATTTCGATGGACTCCAGTAACTTTGATGTGAGATACGAAGTTCTCGGACGCAGCTGAAGCTGGAAATAGTTTTAAATGAAACAACACGTATTAGCGTTGTTCCTGTGATGTATCTAATCGATCCTTACTCATCTATCATGTTATTTGGCGTTTCGATGGACTCCAGTAGCTCTGATGTGAGATACGACGTTTTCTGAGGCAGCAGAAGCTGGAAATAGTTATAAACGAAACAACACGCATTAGCGTTGTTCCTGTGATGTATCTAATCGATCCTTACTCATCTATCATGTTATTTGACGTTTGGATGGACTCCAGTAACTCTGATGAGAGATACAAAGATTTCGGACGCAGCAGAAGCTGGAAATAGTTTTGAACGAAACGACACGTATTAGCGTTGTTCCTGTGATGTATCTAAACGATCCTTACTTTTCTATCATGTTATTTGACGTTTCGATGGACTCCAGTAACTCTGATGTGAGATACGACATTTTCGGACGCAGCAGAAGCTGGAAATAGTTTTAAACGAAACAACACGTATTAGCGATGTTCCTGTGATGTATCTAAACGATCCTTACTCATCTATCATGTTATTAGACGTTTGGACGGACTCCAGTGACTCTGATGTGAGATACAAAGTTCTCGGACGCAGTAGAAGCTGGAAATAGTTTTGAACGAAACAACACGTACTAGTGTTGTTCCTGTGATGTATCTAAACGATCCTTACTTATCTAACATGTTATTTAACGTTTGGATGGACTCCAGTAAGTCTGATGTGAGATACGAAGTTCTCGGACGCAGCTGAAGCTGGAAATAGTTTTAAATGAAACAACACGTATTAGCGTTGTTCCTGTGATGTATCTAATCGACCCTTACTCATCTTTCATGTTATTTGACGTTTGGACGGACTCCAGTAACTCTGATGAGAGATACAAAGCTCTCGGACGCAGTAGAAGCTGGAAATAGTTTTGAACGAAAGAACACGTATTAGCGTTGTTCCTGTGATGTATCTAAACGATCCTTACTTATCTAACATGTTATTTGACGTTTGGATGGACTCCAGTAAGTCTGATGTGAGATACAAAGTTTTTGGACGCAGCAGGAGCTGGAAATAGTTTTAAACGAAACAACACGTATTAGCGTTGCTCCTGTGCTGTATCTAATCGATCCTTACTCATATATCATGTTACTTGGCGTTTCGATGGACTCCAGTAGCTCTGATGTGAGATACGAAGTTTTCGGACGCAGCAGAAGCTGGAAATAGTTTTAAATGAAGCAACACGCATTAGCGTTGTTCCTGTGATGTATCTAATCGATCCTTACTCATCTATTATGTTATTTGGCATTTCGATGGACTCCAGTAACTTTGATGTGAGATACGAAGTTCTCGGACGCAGCTGAAGCTGGAAATAGTTTTAAATGAAACAACACGTATTAGCGTTGTTCGTGTGATGTATCTAATCGATCCTTACTCATCTATCATGTTATTTGGCGTTTCGATGGACTCCAGTAGCTCTGATGTGAGATACGACGTTTTCGGACGCCGCAGAAGCTGGAAATAGTTTTAAACGAAACAGCACGCATTAGCGTTGTTCATGTGATGTATCTAATCGATCCTTACTCATCTATCATGTTATTTGGCGTTTCGATGGACTCCAGTAGCTCTGATGTGAGATACGACGTTTTCTCAGAAGCTGGAAATAGTTATAAACGAAACAACACGCATTAGCGTTGTTCCTGTGATGTATCTAATCGATCCTTACTCATCTATCATGTTATTTGACGTTTGGATGGACTCCAGTAACCCTGACGTGAGATACGAAGTTCTCGGACGCAGCAGAAGCTGGAAATAGTTTTAAACGAAACAACACGCATTAGCGTTGTTCCTGTGATGTATCTAATCGATCCTTACTCATCTATCATGTTATTTGGCGTTTCGATGGAATCCAGTAACTTAGATGTGATATACGACGTTTTCGGACGCAGCAGCAGCTGGAAATAGTTTTAAACGAAACAACACATATTGGCGTTGTTCCTGTGATGTATCTAATCGATCCTTACTCATCTATCATGTTATTTGACGTTTGGACGGACTCCAGTAACTCTGATGTGAGATACAAAGTTATCGGACGCAGCAGAAGCTAGAAATAGTTTTGAACGAAACAACACGTATTAGCGTTGTTACTGTGCTGTATCTAATCGATCCTTACTTATCTATCATGTTATTTGACGTTTCGATGGACTCCAGTATCTCTGATGTGAGATACGAGGTTTTCGGACGCAGCAGAAGCTGGAAATAGTTTTAAACGATACAACACGTATTAGCGTTGTTCCTGTGATGTATCTAATCGATCCATACTCATCTATTATGTTATTTGACGTTTGGATGGACTCCAGTAACTCTGATGAGAGATACAAAGATTTCGGACGCAGCAGAAGCTGGAAATAGTTTTGAACGAAACAACACGTATTAGCGTTGTTCCTGTGCTGTATCTAATCGATCCTTACTTATCTATCATGTTATTTGACGTTTCGATGGACTCCAGTAACTCTGATGTGAGATACGACATTTTCGGACGCAGCAGAAGCTGGAAATAGTTTTAAACGAAACAACACCTATTAGCGATGTTCCTGTGATGTATCTAAACGATCCTTACTCATCTATCATGTTATTAGACGTTTGGACGGACTCCAGTAACTCTGATTTGAGATACAAAGTTCTCGGACGCAGTAGAAGCTGGAAATAGTTTTGAACGAAACAACACGTATTAGCGTTGTTCCTGTGATGTATCTAAACGATCCTTACTTATCTAACATGTTATTTAACGTTTGGATGGACTCCAGTAAGTCTGATGTGAGATACAAAGTTCTTGGACGCAGCAGGAGCTGGAAATAGTTTTAAACGAAACAACACGTATTAGCGTTGTTCCTGTGCTGCATCTAATCGATCCTTACTTATCAATCATGTTATTTGACGTTTCGATGGACTCCAGTAACCCTGACGTGAGATACGATGTTCTCGGACGCAGCAGAAGCTGGAAATAGTTTTGAACGAAACAACACGCATTAGCGTTGTTCCTGTGATGTATCTAATCGATCCTTACTCATCTATCATGTTATTTGGCGTTTCGATGGACTCCAGTAACTTTGATGTGAGATACGAAGTTCTCGGACGCAGCTGAAGCTGGAAATAGTTTTAAATGAAACAACACGTATTAGCGTTGTTCCTGTGATGTATCTAATCGATCCTTACTCATCTATCATGTTATTTGAGGTTTGGACGGACTCCAGTAACTCTGATGAGAGATACAAAGTTCTCGGACGCAGTAGAAGCTGGAAATAGTTTTGAACGAAAGAACACGTATTAGCGTTGTTCCTGTGATGTATCTAAACGATCCTTACTTATCTAACATGTTATTTAACGTTTGGATGGACTCCAGTAAGTCTGATGTGAGATACAAAGTTTTTGGACGCAGCAGGAGCTGGAAATAGTTTTAAAGGAAACAACACGTATTAGCGTTGTTCCTGTGCTGCATCTAATCGATCCTTACTTATCTATCATGTTATTTGACGTTTCGATGGACTCCAGTAACCCTGACGTGAGATACGATGTTCTCGGACGCAGCAGAAGCTGGAAATAGTTTTAAACGAAACAACACGCATTAGCGTTGTTCCTGTGATGTATCTAATCGATCCTTACTCATCTATCATGTTATTTGGCGTTTCGATGGACTCCAGTAACTTTGATGTGAGATACGAAGTTCTCGGACGCAGCTGAAGCTGGAAATAGTTTTAAATGAAACAACACGTATTAGCGTTGTTCCTGTGATGTATCTAATCGATCCTTACTCATCTATCATGTTATTTGACGTTTGGACGGACTCCAGTAACTCTGATGAGAGATACAAAGTTCTCGGACGCAGTAGAAGCTGGAAATAGTTTTGAACGAAAGAACACGTATTAGCGTTGTTCCTGTGATGTATCTAAACGATCCTTACTTATCTAACATGTTATTTGACGTTTGGATGGACTCCAGTAAGTCTGATGTGAGATACAAAGTTTTTGGACGCAGCAGGAGCTGGAAATAGTTTTAAACGAAACAACACGTATTAGCGTTGTTCCTGTGCTGCATCTAATCGATCCTTACTTTTCTATCATGTTATTTGACGTTTCGATGGACTCCAGTAACCCTGACGTGAGATACTTTGTTCTCGGACGCAGCAGAGGCTGGAAATAGTTTTAAACGAAACAACACGCATTAGCGTTGTTCCTGTGATGTATCTAATCGATCCTTACTCATCTATCATGTTATTTGGCGTTTCGATGGACTCCAGTAACTTTGATGTGAGATACGAAGTTCTCGGACGCAGCTGAAGCTGGAAATAGTTTTAAATGAAACAACACGTATTAGCGTTTTTCCTGTGATGTATCTAATCGATCCTTACTCATCTATCATGTTATTTGAGGTTTGGACGGACTCCAGTAACTCTGATGAGAGATACAAAGTTCTCGGACGCAGTAGAAGCTGGAAATAGTTTTGAACGAAAGAACACGTATTAGCGTTGTTCCTGTGATGTATCTAAACGATCCTTACTTATCTAACATGTTATTTGACGTTTGGATGGACTCCAGTAAGTCTGATGTGAGATACAAATTTTTTGGACGCAGCAGGAGCTGGAAATAGTTTTAAACGAAACAACACGTATTAGCGTTGTTCCTGTGCTGCATCTAATCGATCCTTACTTATCTATCATGTTATTTGACGTTTCGATGGACTCCAGTATCCCTGAAGTTAGATACGACGTTTTCGGACGCAGCAGAAGCTGGAAATAGTTTTAAACGAAACAGCACGCATTAGCGTTGTTCCTGTGATGTATCTAATCGATCCTTACTCATCTATTATGTTATTTGGCATTTCGATGGACTCCAGTAACTTTGATGTGAGATACGAAGTTCTCGGACGCAGCTGAAGCTGGAAATAGTTTTAAATGAAACAAAACGTATTAGCGTTGTTCCTGTGATATATCTAATCGATCCTTACTCATCTATCATGTTATTTGGCGTTTCGATGGACTCCAGTAGCTCTGATGTGAGATACTACGTTTTCGGACGCACCAGAAGCTGGAAATAGTTTTAAACGAAACAGCACGCATTAGCGTTGTTCCTGTGATGTAT
Organism: Prosopocoilus inquinatus; assembly: GCA_036172665.1. Lineage (NCBI taxonomy): Eukaryota > Metazoa > Arthropoda > Insecta > Coleoptera > Lucanidae > Prosopocoilus > Prosopocoilus inquinatus. The sequence goes on along the minus strand of CM069871.1, from coordinate 43,495,454 downwards.
CTAATCGATCCTTACTCATCTATCATGTTATTTGGCATTTCGATGGACTCCAGTAACTTTGATGTGAGATACGAAGTTCTCGGACGCAGCTGAAGCTGGAAATAGTTTTAAATGAAACAACACGTATTAGCGTTGTTCCTGTGATGTATCTAATCGATCCTTACTCATCTATCATGTTATTTGGCGTTTCGATGGACTCCAGTAGCTCTGATGTGAGATACGACGTTTTCTGAGGCAGCAGAAGCTGGAAATAGTTATAAACGAAACAACACGCATTAGCGTTGTTCCTGTGATGTATCTAATCGATCCTTACTCATCTATCATGTTATTTGACGTTTGGATGGACTCCAGTAACTCTGATGAGAGATACAAAGATTTCGGACGCAGCAGAAGCTGGAAATAGTTTTGAACGAAACAACACGTATTAGCGTTGTTCCTGTGATGTATCTAAACGATCCTTACTTTTCTATCATGTTATTTGACGTTTCGATGGACTCCAGTAACTCTGATGTGAGATACGACATTTTCGGACGCAGCAGAAGCTGGAAATAGTTTTAAACGAAACAACACGTATTAGCGATGTTCCTGTGATGTATCTAAACGATCCTTACTCATCTATCATGTTATTAGACGTTTGGACGGACTCCAGTGACTCTGATGTGAGATACAAAGTTCTCGGACGCAGTAGAAGCTGGAAATAGTTTTGAACGAAACAACACGTACTAGTGTTGTTCCTGTGATGTATCTAAACGATCCTTACTTATCTAACATGTTATTTAACGTTTGGATGGACTCCAGTAAGTCTGATGTGAGATACGAAGTTCTCGGACGCAGCTGAAGCTGGAAATAGTTTTAAATGAAACAACACGTATTAGCGTTGTTCCTGTGATGTATCTAATCGACCCTTACTCATCTTTCATGTTATTTGACGTTTGGACGGACTCCAGTAACTCTGATGAGAGATACAAAGCTCTCGGACGCAGTAGAAGCTGGAAATAGTTTTGAACGAAAGAACACGTATTAGCGTTGTTCCTGTGATGTATCTAAACGATCCTTACTTATCTAACATGTTATTTGACGTTTGGATGGACTCCAGTAAGTCTGATGTGAGATACAAAGTTTTTGGACGCAGCAGGAGCTGGAAATAGTTTTAAACGAAACAACACGTATTAGCGTTGCTCCTGTGCTGTATCTAATCGATCCTTACTCATATATCATGTTACTTGGCGTTTCGATGGACTCCAGTAGCTCTGATGTGAGATACGAAGTTTTCGGACGCAGCAGAAGCTGGAAATAGTTTTAAATGAAGCAACACGCATTAGCGTTGTTCCTGTGATGTATCTAATCGATCCTTACTCATCTATTATGTTATTTGGCATTTCGATGGACTCCAGTAACTTTGATGTGAGATACGAAGTTCTCGGACGCAGCTGAAGCTGGAAATAGTTTTAAATGAAGCAACACGTATTAGCGTTGTTCGTGTGATGTATCTAATCGATCCTTACTCATCTATCATGTTATTTGGCGTTTCGATGGACTCCAGTAGCTCTGATGTGAGATACGACGTTTTCGGACGCCGCAGAAGCTGGAAATAGTTTTAAACGAAACAGCACGCATTAGCGTTGTTCCTGTGATGTATCTAATCGATCCTTACTCATCTATCATGTTATTTGGCGTTTCGATGGACTCCAGTAGCTCTGATGTGAGATACGACGTTTTCTCAGAAGCTGGAAATAGTTATAAACGAAACAACACGCATTAGCGTTGTTCCTGTGATGTATCTAATCGATCCTTACTCATCTATCATGTTATTTGACGTTTGGATGGACTCCAGTAACCCTGACGTGAGATACGAAGTTCTCGGACGCAGCAGAAGCTGGAAATAGTTTTAAACGAAACAACACGCATTAGCGTTGTTCCTGTGATGTATCTAATCGATCCTTACTCATCTATCATGTTATTTGGCGTTTCGATGGAATCCAGTAACTTAGATGTGATATACGACGTTTTCGGACGCAGCAGCAGCTGGAAATAGTTTTAAACGAAACAACACATATTGGCGTTGTTCCTGTGATGTATCTAATCGATCCTTACTCATCTATCATGTTATTTGACGTTTGGACGGACTCCAGTAACTCTGATGTGAGATACAAAGTTATCGGACGCAGCAGAAGCTAGAAATAGTTTTGAACGAAACAACACGTATTAGCGTTGTTACTGTGCTGTATCTAATCGATCCTTACTTATCTATCATGTTATTTGACGTTTCGATGGACTCCAGTATCTCTGATGTGAGATACGACGTTTTCGGACGCAGCAGAAGCTGGAAATAGTTTTAAACGATACAACACGTATTAGCGTTGTTCCTGTGATGTATCTAATCGATCCATACTCATCTATTATGTTATTTGACGTTTGGATGGACTCCAGTAACTCTGATGAGAGATACAAAGATTTCGGACGCAGCAGAAGCTGGAAATAGTTTTGAACGAAACAATACGTATTAGCGTTGTTCCTGTGATGTATCTAAACGATCCTTACTTATCTAACATGTTATTTGAAGTTTGGATGGACTCCAGTGAGTCTGATGTGAGATACAATGTTTTGGGACGCAGCAGGAGCTGGAAATAGTTTTAAACGAAACAACACGTATTAGCGTTGTTCCTGTGCTGTATCTAATCGATCCTTACTTATCTATCATGTTATTTGACGTTTCGATGGACTCCAGTAACTCTGATGTGAGGTACGACGTTTTCGGACGCAGCAGAAACTGGAAATAGTTTTAAACGAAACAACACACATTAGCGATGTTCCTGTGATGTATCTAATCGATCCTTACTCATCTATAATGTTATTTGGCGTTTCGATGGACTCCAGTAGCTCTGATGTGAGATACGAGGTTTTCGGACGCAGCAGAAGCTGGATATAGTTTTAAACGAAACAACACGCATTAGCGTTGTTCCTGTGATGTATCTAATCGATCCTTACTCATCTATCATGTTATTTGGCGTTTCGATGGACTCCAGTAACTATGATGTGAGATACGAAGTTCTCGGACGCAGCTGAAGCTGGAAATAGTTTTAAATGAAACAACACGCATTAGCGTTGTTCCTGTGATGTATCTAATCGATCCTTACTCATCTATTATGTTATTTGGCGTTTCGATGGACTCCAGTAACTTTGATGTGAGGTACGAAGTTCTCGGACGCAGCTGAAGCTGGAAATAGTTTTAATCGAAACAACACGTATTAGCGTTGTTCCTGTGCTGTATCTAATCGATCCTTACTTATCTATCATATTATTTGACGTTTCGATGGACTCCAGTAACTCTGATGTGAGATACGAAGTTTTCGGACGCAGCAGAAGCTGGAAATAGTTTTAAACGAAACAACACGCATTAGCGATGTTCTTGTGATGTATCTAATCGATCCTTACTCATCTATCATGTTATTTGACGTTTGGACGGACTCCAGTAACTCTGATGAGAGATTCACAGTTCTCGGACGCAGTAGAAGCTGGAAATAGTTTTGAACGAAACAACACGTATTAGCGTTGTTCCTGTGATGTATCTAAACGATCCTTACTTATCTAACATGTTATTTGACGTTTGGATGGACTCCAGTATGTCTGATGTGAGATACAAAGTTTTTGGACGCAGCAGGAGCTGGAAATAGTTTTAAACGAAACAACGCGTATTAGCGTTGTGCCTGTGCTGTATCTAATCGATCCTTACTCATCTATCATGTTATTTGGCGTTTCGATGGACTCCAGTAACTTTGATGTGAGATACGAAGTTCTCGGACGCAGCTGAAGCTGGAAATAGTTTTAAATGAAACAACACGTATTAGCGTTGTTCCTGTGATGTATCTAATCGATCCTTACTCATCTATCATGTTATTTGACGTTTGGACGGACTCCAGTAACTCTGATGAGAGATAAAAAGTTCTCGGACGCAGTAGAAGCTGGAAATAGTTTTGAACGAAACAACACGTATTAGCGTTGTTCCTGTGATGTATCTAAATGATCCTTACTTATCTAACATGTTATTTGACGTTTGGATGGACTCCAGTAAGTCTGATGTGAGATACAAAGTTTTTGGACGCAGCAGGAGCTGGAAATAGTTTTAAACGAAACAACACGTATTAGCGTTGTTCCTGTGCTGTATCTAATCGATCCTTACTCATATATCATGTTATTTGGCGTTTCGATGGACTCCAGTAACTCTGATGTGAGATACGACATTTTCGGGCGCAGCAGAAGCTGGAAATAGTTTTAAACGAAACAACACGTATTAGCGTTGTTCCTGTGATGTATCTAATCGATCCTTACTCATCTATCATGTTATTTGACGTTTGGATGGACTCCAGTAACTCTGATGAGAGATACAAAGATTTCGGACGCAGCAGAAGCTGGAAATAGTTTTGAACGAAACAACACCTATTAGCGTTATTCCTGTGATGTATCTAAACGATCCTTACTTATCTAACATGTTATTTGACGTTTGGATGGACTCCAGTAACTCTGATGTAAGATACAAAGATTTCGGACGCAGCAGAAGCTGGAAATAGTTTTGAACGAAACAATACGTATTAGCGTTGTTCCTGTGATGTATCTAAACGATCCTTACTTTTCTATCATGTTATTTGACGTTTCGATGGACTCCAGTAACTCTGATGTGAGATACGTCGTTTTCGGACGCAGCAGAAGCTGGAAATAGTTTTAAACGAAACAACACGTATTAGCGATGTTCCTGTGATGTATCTAAACGATCCTTACTCATCTATCATGTTATTAGACATTTGGACTTACTCCAGTAACTCTGATGTGAGATACAAAGTTCTCGGACGCAGTAGAAGCTTTAAATAGTTTTGAACGAAACAAGACGTATTAGCGTTGTTCCTGTGATGTATCTAAACGATCCTTACTTATCTAACATGTTATTTAACGTTTGGATGGACTCCAGTAAGTCTGATGTGAGATAGAAAGTTTTTGGACGCAGCAGGAGCTGGAAATAGTTTTAAACGAAACAACACGTATTAGCGTTGTTTCTGTGCTGCATCTAATCGATCCTTACTTATCAATCATGTTATTTGACGTTTCGATGGACTCCAGTAACCCTGACGTGAGATACGATGTTCTCGGACGCAGCAGAAGTTGGAAATAGTTTTAAACGAAACAACACGCATTAGCGTTGTTCCTGTGATGTATCTAATCGATCCTTACTTATCTATCATGTTATTTGGCGTTTCGATGGACTCCAGTAACTTTGATGTGAGATACGAAGTTCTCGGACGCAGCTGAAGCTGGAAATAGTTTTAAATGAAACAACACGTATTAGCGTTGTTCCTGTGATGTATCTAATCGATCCTTACTCATCTATCATGTTATTTGACGTTTGGACGGACTCCAGTAACTCTGATGAGAGATACAAAGTTCTCGGACGCAGTAGAAGCTGGAAATAGTTTTGAACGAAAGAACACGTATTAGCGTTGTTCCTGTGATGTATCTAAACGATCCTTACTTATCTAACATGTTATTTGACGTTTGGATGGACTCCAGTAAGTCTGATGTAAGATACAAAGTTTTTTACGCAGCAGGAGCTGGAAATAGTTTTAAACGAAACAACACGTATTAGTGTTGTTCCTGTGCTGTATCTAATCGATCCTTACTCATATATCATGTTACTTGGCGTTTCGATGGACTCCAGAAGCTCTGATGTGAGATACGAAGTTTTCGGACGCAGCAGAAGCTGGAAATAGTTTTAAACGAAGCAACACGCATTAGCGTTGTTCCTGTGATGTATCTAATCGATCCTTACTCATCTATTATGTTATTGGGCATTTCGATGGACTCCAGTAACTTTGATGTGAGATACGAAGTTCTCGGACGCAGCTGAAGCTGGAAATAGTTTTAAATGAAACAACACGTATTAGCGTTGTTCCTGTGATGTATCTAATCGATCCTTACTCATCTATCATGTTATTTGGCGTTTCGATGGACTCCAGTATCTCTGATGTGAGATACGACGTTTTCGGACGCAGCAGAAGCTGGAAATAGTTTTAAACGAAACAACACGCATTAGCGTTGTTCCTGTGATGTATCGAATCGATCCATACTCATCTATCATGTTATTTGTCGTTTCGATGGACTCCAGTAGCTCTGATGTGAGATACGTTTTCGGACGCAGCAGAAGCTGGAAATAGTTTTAAACGAAACAACACGCATTAGCGTTGTTCCTGTGATGTATCTAATCGATCCTTACTCATCTATCATGTTATTTGGCGTTTCGATGGACTCCAGTAACTTTGATGTGAGATACGAAGTTCTCGGACGCAGCTGACGCTGGAAATAGTTTTAAATGAAACAACACGTATTAGCGTTGTTCCTGTGATGTATCTAATCGATCCTTACTCATCTATCATGTTGTTTGACGTTTGGACGGACTCCAATAACTCTGATGAGAGATTCAAAGTTCTCGGACCCAGTAGAAGCTGGAAATAGTTTTGAACGAAACAATACGTATTAGCGTTGTTCCTGTGATGTATCTAAACGATCCTTACTTATCTAACATGTTATTTGACGTTTGGATGGACTCCAGTAAGTCTGATGTGAGATACAAAGTTTTTGGACGCAGCAGGAGCTGGAAATAGTTTTAAACGAAACAACACGTATTAGCGTTGTTCCTGTGCTGTATCTAATCGATCCTTACTCATATATCATGTTACTTGGCGTTTCGATGGACTCCAGTAGCTCTGATGTGAGATACGACGTTTTCGGACGCAGCAGAAGCTGGAAATAATTTTAAACGAAACAACACGTATTAGCGTTGTTCCTGTGATGTATCTAATCGATTCTTACTCATCTATCATGTTGTTTGACGTTTGGATGGACTCCAGTAACTCTGATGAGAGATACAAAGATTTCGGACGCAGCAGGAGCTGGAAATAGTTTTAAACGAAACAACACGTATTAGCGTTGTTCCTGTGATGTATCTAAACGATCCTTACTCATCTAACATGTTATTTGGCGTTTCGATTTACTCCAGTAGCTCTGACGTGAGATACGATGTTCTCGGACGCAGCAGAAGCTGGAAATAGTTTTAAACGAAACAACACGCATTAGCGTTGTTCCTGTGATGTATCTAAACGATCCTTAATTTTCTATCATGTTATTCGACGTTTCGATGGACTCCAGTAACTCTGATGTGAGATACGAAGTTCTCGGACGCAGCAGAAGCTGGAAATAGTTTTAAACGAAACAACACGTATTAGCGATGTTCCTGTGATGTATCTAATCGATCCTTACTCATCTATCATGTTATTTGGCGTTTCGATGGACTCCAGTAACTTTGATGTGAGATACGAAGTTCTCGGACGCAGCTGAAGCTGGAAATAGTTTTAAATGAAACAACACGTATTAGCGTTGTTCCTGTGATGTATCTAATCGATCCTTACTCATCTATCATGTTATTTGGCGTTTCGATGGACTCCAGTAGCTCTGATGTGAGATACGAAGTTTTCGGACGCAGCAGAAACTGGAAATAGTTTTAAACGAAACAACACGCATTAGCGTTGTTCCTGTGATGTATCTAATCGATCCTTACACATCTAACATGTTATTTGGCGTTTCGATTTTCTCCAGTAGCTCTGATGTGAGATAAGACGTTTTCGGACGCAACAGAATCTGGAAATAGTTTTAAACGAAACAACACGCATTAGCGTTGTTCCTGTGATGTATCTAATCGATCCTTACTCATCTATCATGTTATTTGGCGTTTCGATGGACTCCAGTAACATTGATGTGAGATACGAAGTTCTCGGACGCAGCTGATGCTTTAAATAGTTTTAAACGAAACAACACGTATTAGCGTTGTTCCTGTGCTGTATCTAATCGATCCTTACTTATCTATCATGTTATTTGACGTTTCGATGGACTCCAGTATCTCTGATGTGAGATACGAAGTTTTCGGACGCAGCAGAAGCTGGAAATAGTTTTAAACGAAACAACACGCATTAGCAATGTTGCTGTGATGTATCTAATCGATCCTTACTCATCTATCATGTTATTTGAAGTTTGGACGGACTCCAATAACTCTGATGAGAGATTCAAAGTTCTCGGACCCAGTAGAAGCTGGAAATAGTTTTGAACGAAACAACACGTATTAGTGTTGTTCCTGTGATGTATCTAAACGATCCTTACTTATCTAACATGTTATTTGACGTTTGGATGGACTCCAGTAAGTCTGATGTGAGATACAAAGTTTTTGGACGCAGCAGGAGCTGGAAATAGTTTTAAACGAAACAACAGGTATTAGCGTTGTTCCTGTGCTGTATCTAATCGATCCTTACTTATCTATCATGTTATTTGGCGTTTCGATGGACTCCAGTAACTCTGATGTGAGATATGACGTTTTCGGACGCAGCAGAAGCTGGAAATAGTTTTAAACGAAACAACACGTATTAGCGTTGTTCCTGTGATGTATCTAATCGATCCTTACTTATCTATCATGTTATTTGACGTTTCGATGGACTCCAGTAACTCTGATGTGAGATACGACGTTTTCGGACGCAGCAGAAACTGTAAATAGTTTTAAACGAAACAACACACATTAGCGATGTTCCTGTGATGTATCTAATCGATCCTTACTCATCTATAATGTTATTTGGCGTTTCGATGGACTCCAGTAGCTCTGATGTGAGATACGAGGTTTTCGGACGCAGCAGAAGCTGGATATAGTTTTAAACGAAACAACACGCATTAGCGTTGTTCCTGTGATGTATCTAATCGATCCTTACTCATCTATCATGTTATTTGGCGTTTCGATGGACTCCAGTAACTATGATGTGAGATACGAAGTTCTCGGACGCAGCTGAAGCTGGAAATAGTTTTAAATGAAACAACACGCATTAGCGTTGTTCCTGTGATGTATCTAATCGATCCTTACTCATCTATTATGTTATTTGGCGTTTCGATGGACTCCAGTAACTTTGATGTGAGGTACGAAGTTCTCGGACGCAGCTGAAGCTGGAAATAGTTTTAAACGAAACAACACGTATTAGCGTTGTTCCTGTGCTGTATCTAATCGATCCTTACTTATCTATCATATTATTTGACGTTTCGATGGACTCCAGTAACTCTGATGTGAGATACGAAGTTTTCGGACGCAGCAGAAGCTGGAAATAGTTTTAAACGAAACAACACGCATTAGCGATGTTCTTGTGATGTATCTAATCGATCCTCACTCATCTATCATGTTATTTGACGTTTGGACGGACTCCAGTAACTCTGATGAGAGATTCACAGTTCTCGGACGCAGTAGAAGCTGGAAATAGTTTTGAACGAAACAACACGTATTAGCGTTGTTCCTGTGATGTATCTAAACGATCCTTACTTATCTAACATGTTATTTGACGTTTGGATAAACTCCAGTATGTCTGATGTGAGATACAAAGTTTTTGGACGCAGCAGGAGCTGGAAATAGTTTTAAACGAAACAACACGTATTAGCGTTGTGCCTGTGCTGTATCTAATCGATCCTTACTCATATATCATGTTACTTGGCGTTTCGATAGACTCCAGTAGCTCTGATGTGAGATACGACGTTTTCGGACGCAGCAGAAGCTGGAAATAGTTTTAAACGAAACAACACGCATTAGCGTTGTTCCTGTGATGTATCTAATAGATCCTTACTCATCTATCATGTTATTTGGCGTTTCGATGGACTATAGTAACTTTGATGTGAGATACGAAGTTCTCGGACGCAGCTGAAGCTGGAAATAGTTTTAAATGAAACAACACGTATTAGCGTTGTTCCTGTGATGTATCTAATCGATCCTTACTCATCTATCATGTTATTTGACGTTTGGACGGACTCCAGTAACTCTGATGAGAGATAAAAAGTTCTCGGACGCAGTAGAAGCTGGAAATAGTTTTGAACGAAACAACACGTATTAGCGTTGTTCCTGTGATGTATCTAAATGATCCTTACTTATCTAGCATGTTATTTGACGTTTGGATGGACTCCAGTAAGTCTGATGTGAGATACAAAGTTTTTGGACGCAGCAGGAGCTGGAAATAGTTTTAAACGAAACAACACGTATTAGCGTTGTTCCTGTGCTGTATCTAATCGATCCTTACTCATATATCATGTTATTTGGCGTTTCGATGGACTCCAGTAACTCTGATGTGAGATACGACATTTTCGGACGCAGCAGAAGCTGGAAATAGTTTTAAACGAAACAACACGTATTAGCGTTGTTCCTGTGATGTATCTAATCGATCCTTACTCATCTATCATGTTATTTGACGTTTGGATGGACTCAAGTAACTCTGATGAGAGATACAAAGATTTCGGACGCAGCAGAAGCTGGAAATAGTTTTGAACGAAACAACACCTATTAGCGTTGTTCCTGTGATGTATCTAAACGATCCTTACTCATCTAACATGTTATTTGGCGTTTCGATTTACTCCAGTAGCTCTGACGTGAGATACGATGTTCTCGGACGCAGCAGAAGCTGGAAATAGTTTTAAACGAAACAACACGCATTAGCGTTGTTCCTGTGATGTATCTAAACGATCCTTAATTTTCTATCATGTTATTCGACGTTTCGATGGACTCCAGTAACTCTGATGTGAGATACGAAGTTCTCGGACGCAGCAGAAGCTGGAAATAGTTTTAAACGAAACAACACGTATTAGCGATGTTCCTGTGATGTATCTAATCGATCCTTACTCATCTATCATGTTATTTGGCGTTTCGATGGACTCCAGTAACTTTGATGTGAGATACGAAGTTCTCGGACGCAGCTGAAGCTGGAAATAGTTTTAAATGAAACAACACGTATTAGCGTTGTTCCTGTGATGTATCTAATCGATCCTTACTCATCTATCATGTTATTTGGCGTTTCGATGGACTCCAGTAGCTCTGATGTGAGATACGAAGTTTTCGGACGCAGCAGAAACTGGAAATAGTTTTAAACGAAACAACACGCATTAGCGTTGTTCCTGTGATGTATCTAATCGATCCTTACACATCTAACATGTTATTTGGCGTTTCGATTTTCTCCAGTAGCTCTGATGTGAGATAAGACGTTTTCGGACGCAACAGAATCTGGAAATAGTTTTAAACGAAACAACACGCATTAGCGTTGTTCCTGTGATGTATCTAATCGATCCTTACTCATCTATCATGTTATTTGGCGTTTCGATGGACTCCAGTAACATTGATGTGAGATACGAAGTTCTCGGACGCAGCTGATGCTTTAAATAGTTTTAAACGAAACAACACGTATTAGCGTTGTTCCTGTGCTGTATCTAATCGATCCTTACTTATCTATCATGTTATTTGACGTTTCGATGGACTCCAGTATCTCTGATGTGAGATACGAAGTTTTCGGACGCAGCAGAAGCTGGAAATAGTTTTAAACGAAACAACACGCATTAGCAATGTTGCTGTGATGTATCTAATCGATCCTTACTCATCTATCATGTTATTTGAAGTTTGGACGGACTCCAATAACTCTGATGAGAGATTCAAAGTTCTCGGACCCAGTAGAAGCTGGAAATAGTTTTGAACGAAACAACACGTATTAGTGTTGTTCCTGTGATGTATCTAAACGATCCTTACTTATCTAACATGTTATTTGACGTTTGGATGGACTCCAGTAAGTCTGATGTGAGATACAAAGTTTTTGGACGCAGCAGGAGCTGGAAATAGTTTTAAACGAAACAACAGGTATTAGCGTTGTTCCTGTGCTGTATCTAATCGATCCTTACTTATCTATCATGTTATTTGGCGTTTCGATGGACTCCAGTAACTCTGATGTGAGATATGACGTTTTCGGACGCAGCAGAAGCTGGAAATAGTTTTAAACGAAACAACACGTATTAGCGTTGTTCCTGTGATGTATCTAATCGATCCTTACTTATCTATCATGTTATTTGACGTTTCGATGGACTCCAGTAACTCTGATGTGAGATACGACGTTTTCGGACGCAGCAGAAACTGTAAATAGTTTTAAACGAAACAACACACATTAGCGATGTTCCTGTGATGTATCTAATCGATCCTTACTCATCTATAATGTTATTTGGCGTTTCGATGGACTCCAGTAGCTCTGATGTGAGATACGAGGTTTTCGGACGCAGCAGAAGCTGGATATAGTTTTAAACGAAACAACACGCATTAGCGTTGTTCCTGTGATGTATCTAATCGATCCTTACTCATCTATCATGTTATTTGGCGTTTCGATGGACTCCAGTAACTATGATGTGAGATACGAAGTTCTCGGACGCAGCTGAAGCTGGAAATAGTTTTAAATGAAACAACACGCATTAGCGTTGTTCCTGTGATGTATCTAATCGATCCTTACTCATCTATTATGTTATTTGGCGTTTCGATGGACTCCAGTAACTTTGATGTGAGGTACGAAGTTCTCGGACGCAGCTGAAGCTGGAAATAGTTTTAAACGAAACAACACGTATTAGCGTTGTTCCTGTGCTGTATCTAATCGATCCTTACTTATCTATCATATTATTTGACGTTTCGATGGACTCCAGTAACTCTGATGTGAGATACGAAGTTTTCGGACGCAGCAGAAGCTGGAAATAGTTTTAAACGAAACAACACGCATTAGCGATGTTCTTGTGATGTATCTAATCGATCCTCACTCATCTATCATGTTATTTGACGTTTGGACGGACTCCAGTAACTCTGATGAGAGATTCACAGTTCTCGGACGCAGTAGAAGCTGGAAATAGTTTTGAACGAAACAACACGTATTAGCGTTGTTCCTGTGATGTATCTAAACGATCCTTACTTATCTAACATGTTATTTGACGTTTGGATAAACTCCAGTATGTCTGATGTGAGATACAAAGTTTTTGGACGCAGCAGGAGCTGGAAATAGTTTTAAACGAAACAACACGTATTAGCGTTGTGCCTGTGCTGTATCTAATCGATCCTTACTCATATATCATGTTACTTGGCGTTTCGATAGACTCCAGTAGCTCTGATGTGAGATACGACGTTTTCGGACGCAGCAGAAGCTGGAAATAGTTTTAAACGAAACAACACGCATTAGCGTTGTTCCTGTGATGTATCTAATAGATCCTTACTCATCTATCATGTTATTTGGCGTTTCGATGGACTATAGTAACTTTGATGTGAGATACGAAGTTCTCGGACGCAGCTGAAGCTGGAAATAGTTTTAAATGAAACAACACGTATTAGCGTTGTTCCTGTGATGTATCTAATCGATCCTTACTCATCTATCATGTTATTTGACGTTTGGACGGACTCCAGTAACTCTGATGAGAGATAAAAAGTTCTCGGACGCAGTAGAAGCTGGAAATAGTTTTGAACGAAACAACACGTATTAGCGTTGTTCCTGTGATGTATCTAAATGATCCTTACTTATCTAGCATGTTATTTGACGTTTGGATGGACTCCAGTAAGTCTGATGTGAGATACAAAGTTTTTGGACGCAGCAGGAGCTGGAAATAGTTTTAAACGAAACAACACGTATTAGCGTTGTTCCTGTGCTGTATCTAATCGATCCTTACTCATATATCATGTTATTTGGCGTTTCGATGGACTCCAGTAACTCTGATGTGAGATACGACATTTTCGGACGCAGCAGAAGCTGGAAATAGTTTTAAACGAAACAACACGTATTAGCGTTGTTCCTGTGATGTATCTAATCGATCCTTACTCATCTATCATGTTATTTGACGTTTGGATGGACTCAAGTAACTCTGATGAGAGATACAAAGATTTCGGACGCAGCAGAAGCTGGAAATAGTTTTGAACGAAACAACACCTATTAGCGTTATTCCTGTGATGTATCTAAACGATCCTTACTTATCTAACATGTTATTTGACGTTTGGATGGACTCCAGTAACTCTGATGTAAGATAAAAAGATTTCGGACGCAGCAGAAGCTGGAAATAGTTTTGAACGAAACAATACGTATTAGCGTTGTTCCTGTGATGTATCTAAACGATCCTTACTTTTCTATCATGTTATTTGACGTTTCGATGGACTCCAGTAACTCTGATGTGAGATACGACGTTTTCGGACGCAGCAGAAGCTGGAAATAGTTTTAAACGAAACAACACGTATTAGCGATGTTCCTGTGATGTATCTAAACGATCCTTACTCATCTATCATGTTATTAGACGTTTGGACGGACTCCAGTAACTCTGATGTGAGATACAAAGTTCTCGGACGCAGTAGAAGCTTTAAATAGTTTTGAACGAAACAAGACGTATTAGCGTTGTTCCTGTGATGTATCTAAACGATCCTTACTTATCTAACATGTTATTTAACGTTTGGATGGACTCCAGTAAGTCTGATGTGAGATAGAAAGTTTTTGGACGCAGCAGGAGCTGGAAATAGTTTTAAACGAAACAACACGTATTAGCGTTGTTTCTGTGCTGCATCTAATCGATCCTTACTTATCAATCATGTTATTTGACGTTTCGATGGACTCCAGTAACCCTGACGTGAGATACGATGTTCTCGGACGCAGCAGAAGCTGGAAATAGTTTTAAACGAAACAACACGCATTAGCGTTGTTTCTGTGATGTATCTAATCGATCCTTACTTATCTATCATGTTATTTGGCGTTTCGATGGACTCCAGTAACTTTGATGTGAGATACGAAGTTCTCGGACGCAGCTGAAGCTGGAAATAGTTTTAAATGAAACAACACGTATTAGCGTTGTTCCTGTGATGTATCTAATCGATCCTTACTCATCTATCATGTTATTTGACGTTTGGACGGACTCCAGTAACTCTGATGAGAGATACAAAGTTCTCGGACGCAGTAGAAGCTGGAAATAGTTTTGAACGAAAGAACACGTATTAGCGTTGTTCCTGTGATGTATCTAAACGATCCTTACTTATCTAACATGTTATTTGACGTTTGGATGGACTCCAGTAAGTCTGATGTGAGATACAAAGTTTTTTACGCAGCAGGAGCTGGAAATAGTTTTAAACGAAACAACACGTATTAGTGTTGTTCCTGTGCTGTATCTAATCGATCCTTACTCATATATCATGTTACTTGGCGTTTCGATGGACTCCAGAAGCTCTGATGTGAGATACGAAGTTTTCGGACGCAGCAGAAGCTGGAAATAGTTTTAAACGAAGCAACTCGCATTAGCGTTGTTCCTGTGATGTATCTAATCGATCCTTACTCATCTATTATGTTATTGGGCATTTCGATGGACTCCAGTAACTTTGATGTGAGATACGAAGTTCTCGGACGCAGCTGAAGCTGGAAATAGTTTTAAATGAAACAACACGTATTAGCGTTGTTCCTGTGATGTATCTAATCGATCCTTACTCATCTATCATGTTATTTGGCGTTTCGATGGACTCCAGTATCTCTGATGTGAGATACGACGTTTTCGGACGCAGCAGAAGCTGGAAATAGTTTTAAACGAAACAACACCCATTAGCGTTGTTCCTGTGATGTATCGAATCGATCCATACTCATCTATCATGTTATTTGTCGTTTCGATGGACTCCAGTAGCTCTGATGTGAGATACGACGTTTTCGGACGCAGCAGAAACTGGAAATAGTTTTAAACGAAACAACACGCATTAGCGTTGTTTCTGTGCTGCATCTAATCGATCCTTACTTATCAATCATGTTATTTGACGTTTCGATGGACTCCAGTAACCCTGACGTGAGATACGATGTTCTCGGACGCAGCAGAAGCTGGAAATAGTTTTAAACGAAACAACACGCATTAGCGTTGTTCCTGTGATGTATCTAATCGATCCTTACTTATCTATCATGTTATTTGGCGTTTCGATGGACTCCAGTAACTTTGATGTGAGATACGAAGTTCTCGGACGCAGCTGACGCTGGAAATAGTTTTAAATCAAACAACACGTATTAGCGTTGTTCCTGTAATGTATCTAATCGATCCTTACTCATCTATCATGTTGTTTGATGTTTGGACGGACTCCAATAACTCTGATGAGAGATTCAAAGTTCTCGGACCCAGTAGAAGCTGGAAATAGTTTTGAACGAAACAACACGTATTAGTGTTGTTCCTGTGATGTATCTAAACGATCCTTACTTATCTAACATGTTATTTGACGTTTGGATGGAATCCAGTAAGTCTGATGTGAGATACAAAGTTTTTGGACGCAGCAGGAGCTGGAAATAGTTTTAAACAAAACAACACGTATTAGCGTTGTTCCTGTGCTGTATCTAATCGATCCTTACTCATCTATCATGTTATTTGGCGTTTCGATGGACTCCAGTAACTTTGATGTGAGATACGAAGTTCTCGGACGCAGCTGAAGCTGGAAATAGTTTTAAATGAAACAACACGTATTAGTGTTGTTCCTGTGATGTATCTAAACGATCCTTACTTACCTAAAATGCTATTTGACGTTTGGATGGACTCCAGTAAGTCTGATGTGAGATACAAAGATTTTGGACGCAGCAGGAGCTGGAAATAGTTTTAAACGAAACAACACGTATTAGCGTTGTTCCTGTGCTGTATCTAATCGATCCTTACTCATATATCATGTTATTTGGCGTTTCGATGGACTCCAGTAACTCTGATGTGAGATATGACGTTTTCGGACGCAGCAGAAGCTGGAAATAGTTTTAAACGAAACAACACGTATTAGCGTTGTTCCTGTGATGTATCTAATCGATCCTTACTCATCTATCATGTTATTTGACGTTTGGATGGACTCCAGTAACTCTGATGAGAAATACAAAGATTTCGGACGCAGCAGAAGCTGGAAATAGTTTTGAACGAAACAACACCTATTAGCGTTGTTCCTGTGATGTATCTAAACGATCCCTACGTATCTAACATGTTATTTGACGTTTGGATGGACTAAAGTAACTCTGATGTAAGATACAAAGATTTCGGACGCAGCAGAAGCTGGAAATAGTTTTGAACGAAACAACACGTATTAGCGTTGTTCCTGTGATGTATCTAAACGATCCTTACTTATCTAACATGTTATTTGACGTTTGGATGGACTCCAGTAAGTCTGATGTGAGATACAAAGTTTTTGGACGCAGCAGGTGCTGGAAATAGTTTTAAACGAAACAACACGTATTAGCGTTGTTCCTGTGCTGTATCTAATCGATCCTTACTCATATATCATGTTATTTGGCGTTTCGATGGACTCCAGTAACTCTGATGTGAGATATGACGTTTTCGGACGCAGCAGAAGCTGGAAATAGTTTTGAACGAAACAACACGTATTAGCGTTGTTCCTGTGATGTATCTAATCGATCCTTACTCATCTATCATGTTGTTTGACGTTTTTTATGGACTCCAGTAACTCTGATGAGAGATACAAAGATTTCGGACGCAGCAGAAGCTGGAAATAGTTTTGAACGAAACAACACCTATTAGCGTTGTTCCTGTGATATATCTAAACGATCCTTACGTATCTAACATGTTATTTGACGTTTGGATGGACTAAAGTAACTCTGATGTAAGATACAAAGATTTCGGACGCAGCAGAAGCTGGAAATAGTTTTGAACGAAACAACACGTATTAGCGTTGTGCCTGTGCTGTATCTAATCGATTCTTACTCATATATCATGTTACTTGGCGTTTCGATGGACTCCAGTAGCTCTGATGTGAGATACGACGTTTTCGGACGCAGCAGAAGCTGGAAATAGTTTTAAACGAAACAACACGCATTAGCGTTGTTCCTGTGATGTATCTAAACGATCCTTACTTATCTAACATGATATTTGACGTTTGGATGGACTAAAGTAAGTCTGATGTGAGATACAAAGTTTTTGGACGCAGCAGGAGCTGGAAATAGTTTTAAACGAAACAACACGTATTAGCGATGTTCCTGTGCTGTATCTAATCGATCCTTACTCATATATCATGTTATTTGGCGTTTCGATGGACTCCAGTAACTCTGATGTGAGATATGACGTTTTCAGACGCAGCAGAAGCT
Organism: Prosopocoilus inquinatus; assembly: GCA_036172665.1. NCBI lineage: Eukaryota > Metazoa > Arthropoda > Insecta > Coleoptera > Lucanidae > Prosopocoilus > Prosopocoilus inquinatus. The sequence continues at coordinate 43,477,488 of CM069871.1, read as the reverse complement.
GGAAATAGTTTTAAACGAAACAACACGTATTAGCGTTGTTCCTGTGATGTATCTAATCGATCCTTACTCATCTATCATGTTGTTTGACGTTTGGATGGACTCCAGTAACTCTGATGAGAGATACAAAGATTTCGGACGCAGCAGAAGCTGGAAATAGTTTTGAACGAAACAACACGTATTAGCGTTGTTCCTGTGATGTATCTAAACGATCCTTAATTTTCTATCATGTTATTTGGCGTTTCGATGGACTCCAGTAGCTCTGATGTGAGATACGAAGTTTTCGGACGCAGAAGAAACTGGAAATAGTTTTAAACGAAACAACACGCATTAGCGTTGTTCCTGTGATGTATCTAATCGATCCTTACTCATCTAACATGTTATTTGGCGTTTCGATTTACTCCAGTAGCTCTGATGTGAGATACGACGTTTTCGGACGCAACAGAATCTGGAAATAGTTTTAAACGAAACAACACGCATTAGCGTTGTTCCTGTGATGTATCTAATCGATCCTTACTCATCTATTATGTTATTTGGCGTTTCGATGGACTCCAGTAACTTTGATGTGAGATACGAAGTTCTCGGACGCAGCTGAAGCTGGAAATAGTTTTAAACGAAACAACACATATTAGCGTTGTTCCTGTGCTGTATCTAATCGATCCTTACTCATCTATCATGTTATTTGACGTTTGGACGGACTCCAGTAACTCTGATGAGAGATTCACAGTTCTCGGACGCAGTAGAAGCTGGAAATAGTTTTGAATGAAACACCACGTATTAGCGTTGTTCCTGTGATGAATCTAAACGATCCTTACTTATCTAACATGTTGTTTGACGTTTGGATGGACTCCAGTAAGTCTGATGTGAGATACAAAGTTTTTGGACGCATCAGGAGCTGAAAATAGTTTTAAAAGAAACAACACGTATTAGCGTTGTGCCTGTGCTGTATCTAATCGATCCTTACTCATATATCATGTTACTTGGCGTTTCGATGGACTCCAGTAGCTCTGATGTGAGACACGACGTTTTCGGACGCAGCAGAAGCTGGAAATAGTTTTAAACGAAACAACACGCATTAGCGTTGTTCCTGTGATGTATCTAATCGATCCTTACTCATCTATCATGTTATTTGGCGTTTCGATGGACTCCAGTAACTTTGGTGTAAGATACGAAGTTCTCGGACGCAGCTGAAGCTGGAAATAGTTTTAAATGAAACAACACGTATTAGCGTTGTTCCTGTGATGTATCTAATCAATCCTTACTCATCTATCATGTTATTTGACGTTTGGACGGACTCCAGTAACTCTGATGAGAGATACAAAGTTCTCGGACGCAGTAGAAGCTGGAAATAGTTTTGAACGAAACAACACGTATTAGCGTTGTTCCTGTGATGTATCTAAACGATCCTTACTTATCTAACATATTATTTGACGTTTGGATGGTCTCCAGTAAGTCTGATGTGATATACAATGTTTTTGGACGCAGCAGAAGCTGGAAATAGTTTTAAACGAAACAACACGTATTAGCGTTGTTCCTGTGCTGTATCTAATCGATCCTTGCTCATATATCATGTTATTTGGAGTTTCGATGGACTCCAGTAACTCTGATGTGAGATACGACGTTTTCGGACGCAGCAGAAGCTGGAAATAGTTTTAAACGAATAAACACGTATTAGCGTTGTTCCTGTGATGTATCTAATCGATCCTTACTCATCTATCATGTTACTTGACGTTTGGATGGACTACAGTAACTCTGATGAGAGATACAAAGATTTCGGACTCAGCAGAAGCTGGAAATAGTTTTGAACGAAACAACACCTATTAGCGTTGTTCCTGTGATGTATCTAAACGATCCTTACTTATCTAACATGTTATTTGACGTTTGGATGGACTCCAGTAACTCTGATGTAAGATACAAAGATTTCGGACGCAGCAGAAGCTGGAAATAGTTTTGAACGAAACAACACCTATTAGCGTTGTTCCTGTAATGTATCTAAACGATCCTTACTTTTCTATCATGTTATTTGACGTTTCGATGGACTCCAGTAACTCTGATGTGAGATACGACGTTTTCGGACGCAGCAGAAACTGGAAATAGTTTTAAACGAAACAACACGTATTAGCGTTGTTCCTGTGATGTATCTAATCGATCCTTACTCATCTATCATGTTATTTGACGTTTGGATGGACTCCACTAACTCTGATGTGAGATACAAAGTTCTCGGATGCATTAGAAGCTGGAAATAGTTTTGAACGAAACAACACGTATTAGCGATGTTCCTGTGATGTATCTAAACGATCCTTACTTATCTAACATGTTATTTGAAGTTTGGATGGACTCCAGTAAGTCTGATGTGAGATACAAAGTCTTGGGACGCAGCAGGAGCTGGAAATACTTTTAAACGAAACAACACGTATTAGCCTTGTTCCTGTGCTGTATCTAATCGATCCTTACTTATCTATCATGTTATTTGACGTTTCGATGGACTCCAGTAACTCTGATGTGAGATACGACGTTTTCGGACGCAGCAGAAACTGGAAATAGTTTTAAACGAAACAACACACATTAGCGATGTTCCTGTGATGTATCTAATCGATCCTTACTCATCTATAATGTTATTTGGCGTTTCGATGGACTCCAGTAGCTCTGATGTGAGAGACGACGTTTTCGGACGCAGCAGAAGCTGGAAATAGTTTTAAACGAAACAACACGCATTAGCGTTGTTCCTGTGATGTATCTAATCGATCCTTACTCATCTATCATGTTATTTTTCGTTTCGATGGACTCCAGTAACTTTGATGTGAGATACGAAGTTCTCGGACGCAGCTGAAGCTGGAAATAGTTTTAAACGAAACAACACGTATTAGCGTTTTTCCTGTGCTGTATCTAATCGATCCTTGTTCATATATCATGTTACTTGGCGTTTCGATGTACTCCAGTAGCTCTGATGTGAGATACGAAGTTTTCGGACGCAGCAGAAGCTGGAAATAGTTTTAAACGAAGCAACACGCATTAGCGTTGTTCCTGTGATGTATCTAATCGATCCTTACTCATCTATTATGTTATTTGGCATTTCGATGGACTCCAGTAACTTTGATGTGAGATACGAAGTTCTCGGACGCAGCTGAAACTGGAAATAGTTTTAAATGAAACAATACGTATTAGCGTTGTTCCTGTGATGTATCTAATCGATCCTTACTCATCTATCATGTTATTTGGCGTTTCGATGGACTCCAGTAGCTCTGATGTGAGATACGACGTTTTCGGACGCAGCAGAAACTGGAAATAGTTTTAAACGAAACAACACGCATTAGCGTTGTTCCTGTGATGTATCTAATCGATCCTTACTCATCTATTATGTTATTTGGCATTTCGATGGACTCCAGTAACTTTGATGTGAGATACGAAGTTCTCGGACGCAGCTGAAGCTGGAAATAGTTTTAAATGAAACAACACGTATTAGCGTTGTTCCTGTGATGTATCTAATCGATCCTTACTCATATATCATGTTACTTGGCGTTTCGATGGACTCCAGTAGCTCTGATGTGAGATACGACGTTTTCGGACGCAGCAGAAGCTGGAAATAGTTTTAAACGAAACAACACGCATTAGTGTTGTTCCTGTGATGTATCTAATCGATCCTTACTCATCTATTATGTTATTTGGCATTTCGATGGTCTCCAGTAACTTTGATGTGAGATACGAAGTTCTTGGACGCAGCTGAAACTGGAAATAGTTTTAAATGAAACAACACGTATTAGCGTTGTTCCTGTGATGTATCTAATCGATCCTTACTCATCTATCATGTTATTTGGCGTTTCGATGGACTCCAGTAGCTCTGATGTGAGATACGAAGTTTTCGGACGCAGCAGAAGCTGGAAATAGTTTTAAACGAAGCAACACGCATTAGCGTTGTTCCTGTGATGTATCTAATCGATCCTTACTCATATATCATGTTACTTGGCGTTTCGATGGACTCCAGTAGCTCTGATGTGAGATACGACGTTTTCGGACGCAGCAGAAGCTGGAAATAGTTTTAAACGAAACAACACGCATTAGCGTTGTTCCTGTGATGTATCTAATCGATCCTTACTCATCTATCATGTTATTTGGCATTTCGATGGACTCCAGTAACTTTGATGTGAGATACTAAGTTCTCGGACGCAGCTGAAGCTGGAAATAGTTTTAAATGAAACAACACGTATTAGCGTTGTTCCTGTGATGTATCTAATCGATCCTTACTCATCTATCATGTTATTTGGCGTTTCGATGGACTCCAGTAGCTCTGATGTGAGATACGACGTTTTCTGAGGCAGCAGAAGCTGGAAATAGTTATAAACGAAACAACACGCATTAGCGTTGTCCCTGTGATGTATCTAATCGATCCTTACTCATCTATCATGTTATTTGAAGTTTGGATGGACTCCAGTAACCCTGACGTGAGATACGAAGTTCTCGGACGCAGCAGAAGCTGGAAATAGTTTTAAACGAAACAACACGCATTAGCGTTGTTCCTGTGATGTATCTAATCGATCCTTACTCATCTATCATGTTATTTGGCGTTTCGATGGAATCCAGTAAATTAGATGTGAGATACGAAGTTCTCGGACGGAGCTGAAGCTAGAAATAGTTTTAAGCGAAACAACACGCATTAGCGTTGTTCCTGTGTAGTATCTAATCGATCCTTACTTATCTATCATGTTATTTGACATTTCGATGGACTCCAGTAACTCTGATGTGATATACGACGTTTTCGGACGCAGCAGCAGCTGGAAATAGTTTTAAACGAAACAACACATATTAGCGTTGTTCCTGTGATGTATCTAATCGATCCTTACTCATATATCATGTTACTTGGCGTTTCGATGGACTCCAGTAGCTCTGATGTGAGATACGACGTTTTCGGACGCAGCAGAAGCTGGAAATAGTTTTAAACGAAACAACACGCATTAGCGTTGTTCCTGTGATGTATCTAATCGATCCTTACTCATCTATTATGTTATTTGGCATTTCGATGGTCTCCAGTAACTTTGATGTGAGATACGAAGTTCTCGGACGCAGCTGAAACTGGAAATAGTTTTGAACGAAACAACACGTATTAGCGATGTTCCTGTGATGTATCTAAACGATCCTTACTTATCTAACATGTTATTTGAAGTTTGGATGGACTCCAGTAAGTCTGATGTGAGATACAAAGTCTTGGGACGCAGCAGGAGCTGGAAATACTTTTAAACGAAACAACACGTATTAGCGTTGTTCCTGTGCTGTATCTAATCGATCCTTACTCATCTATTATGTTATTTGGCATTTCGATGGTCTCCAGTAACTTTGATGTGAGATACGAAGTTCTCGGACGCAGCTGAAACCGGAAATAGTTTTAAATGAAACAACACGTATTAGCGTTGTTCCTGTGATGTATCTAATCGATCCTTACTCATCTATCATGTTATTTGGCGTTTCGATGGACTCCAGTAGCTCTGATGTGAGATACGAAGTTTTCGGACGCAGCAGAAGCTGGAAATAGTTTTAAACGAAGCAACACGCATTAGCGTTGTTCCTGTGATGTATCTAATCGATCCTTATTCATCTATCATGTTATTTGGCATTTCGATGGACTCCAGTAACTTTGATGTGAGATACGAAGTTCTCGGACGCAGCTGAAGCTGGAAATAGTTTTAAATGAAACAACACGTATTAGCGTTGTTCCTGTGATGTATCTAATCGATCCTTACTCATCTATCATGTTATTTGGCGTTTCGATGGACTCCAGTAGCTCTGATGTGAGATACGACGTTTTCTGAGGCAGCAGAAGCTGGAAATAGTTATAAACGAAACAACACGCATTAGCGTTGTTCCTGTGATGTATCTAATCGATCCTTACTCATCTATCATGTTATTTGACGTTTGGATGGACTCCAGTAACCCTGATGTGAGATACGATGTTCTCGGACGCAGCAGAAGCTGGAAACAGTTTTAAACGAAACAACACGCATTAGCGTTGTTCCTGTGATGTATCTAATCGATCCTTACTCATCTATCATGTTATTTGGCGTTTCGATGGAATCCAGTAACTTAAATGTGAGATACGAAGTTCTCGGACGGAGCTGAAGCTAGAAATAGTTTTAAACGAAACAACACGCATTAGCGTTGTTCCTGTGTAGTATCTAATCGATCCTTACTTATCTATCATGTTATTTGACATTTCGATGGACTCCAGTAACTCTGATGTGATATACGACGTTTTCGGACGCAGCAGCAGCTGGAAATAGTTTTAAACGAAACAACACATATTAGCGTTGTTCCTGTGATGTATCTAATCGATCCTTACTCATCTATCATGTTATTTGACGTTTGAACGGACTCCAGTAACTCTGATGTGAGATACAAAGTTATCGGACGCAGCAGAAGCTAGAAATAGTTTTGAACGAAACAACACGTATTAGCGTTGTTCCTGTGCTGCATCTAATCGATCCTTACTTATCTATCATGTTATTTGACGTTTCGATGGACTCCAGTAACCCTGACGTGAGATACGATGTTCTCGGACGCAGCAGAAGCTGGAAATAGTTTTAAACGAAACAACACGCATTAGCGTTGTTCCTGTGATGTATCTAATCGATCCTTACTCATCTATCATGTTATTTGGCGTTTCGATGGACTCCAGTAACTTTGATGTGAGATACGAAGTTCTCGGACGCAGCTGAAGCTGGAAATAGTTTTAAATGAAACAACACGTATTAGCGTTGTTCCTGTGATGTATCTAATCGATCCTTACTCATCTATCATGTTATTTGACGTTTGGAAGGACTCCAGAAACTCTGATGAGAGATACAAAGTTCTCGGACGCAGTAGAAGCTGGAAATAGTTTTGAACGAAAGAACACGTATTAGCGTTGTTCCTGTGCTGCATCTAATCGATCCTTACTTATCTATCATGTTATTTGACGTTTCGATGGACTCCGGTAACCCTGACGTGAGATACGATGTTCTCTTACGCAGCAGAAGCTGGAAATAGTTTTAAACGAAACAACACGCATTAGCGTTGTTCCTGTGATGTATCTAATCGATCCTTACTCATCTATTATGTTATTTGGCATTTCGATGGACTCCAGTAACTTTGATGTGAGATACGAAGTTCTCGGACGCAGCTGAAGCTGGAAATAGTTTTAAATGAAACAACACGTATTAGCGTTGTTCCTGTGATGTATCTAATCGATCCTTACTCATCTATCATGTTATTTGGCGTTTCGATGGAATCCAGTAACTTAGATGTGAGATACGAAGTTCTCGGACGAAGCTGAAGCTAGAAATAGTTTTAAACGAAACAACACGTATTAGCGTTGTTCCTGTGATGTATCTAATCGATCCTTACTCATCTATCATGTTATTTGGCGTTTCGATGGACTCCAGTAGCTCTGATGTGAGATACGACGTTTTCTGAGGCAGCAGAAGCTGGAAATAGTTATAAGCAAAACAACACGCATTAGCGTTGTTCCTGTGATGTATCTAATCGATCCTTACTCATCTATCATGTTATTTGACGTTTGGATGGACTCCAGTAACCCTGACGTGAGATACGATGTTCTCGGACGCAGCAGAAGCTGGAAACAGTTTTAAACGAAACAACACGCATTAGCGTTGTTCCTGTGATGTATCTAATCGATCCTTACTCATCTATCATGTTATTTGGCGTTTCGATGGAATCCAGTAACTTAGATGTGAGATACGAAGTTCTCGGACGGAGCTGAAGCTAGAAATAGTTTTAAACGAAACAACACGCATTAGCGTTGTTCCTGTGTAGTATCTAATCGATCCTTACTTATCTATCATGTTATTTGGCGTTTCGATGGACTCCAGTAGCTCTGATGTGAGATACGACGTTTTCTGAGGCAGCAGAAGCTGGAAATAGTTATAAGCAAAACAACACGCATTAGCGTTGTTCCTGTGATGTATCTAATCGATCCTTACTCATCTATCATGTTATTTGACGTTTCGATGGACCCCAGTAACTCTGATGTGATATACGACGTTTTCGGACGCAGCAGCAGCTGGAAATAGTTTTAAACGAAACAACACATATTAGCGTTGTTCCTGTGATGTATCTAATCGATCCTTACTCATCTATCATGTTATTTGACGTTTGGACGGACTCCAGTAACTCTGATGTGAGATACAAAGTTATCGGACGCAGCAGAAGCTAGAAATAGTTTTGAACGAAACAACACGTATTAGCGTTGTTCCTGTGCTGTATCTAATCGATCCTTACTTATCTATCATGTTATTTGACGTTTCGATGGACTCCAGTATCTCTGATGTGAGATACTACGTTTTCGGACGCAGCAGAAGCTGGAAATAGTTTTAAACGATACAACACGTATTAGCGTTGTTCCTGTGATGTATCTAATCGATCCATACTCATCTATTATGTTATTTGACGTTTGGATGGACTCCAGTAACTCTGATGAGAGATACAAAGATTTCGGACGCAGCAGAAGCTGGAAATAGTTTTGAACGAAACAACACGTATTAGCGTTGTTCCTGTGATGTATCTAAACGATCCTTACTTATCTAACATGTTATTTGAAGTTTGGATGGACTCCAGTAAGTCTGATGTGAGATACAAAGTTTTGGGACGCAGCAGGAGCTGGAAATAGTTTTAAACGAAACAACACGTATTAGCGTTGTTCCTGTGCTGTATCTAATCGATCCTTACTTATCTATCATGTTATTTGACGTTTCGATGGACTCCATTAACTCTGATGTGAGATACGACGTTTTCGGACGCAGCAGAAACTGGAAATAGTTTTAAACGAAACAAGACACATTAGCGATGTTCCTGTGATGTATCTAATCGATCCTTACTCATCTATAATGTTATTTGGCGTTTCGATAGACTCCAGTAGCTCTGATGTGAGATACGACGTTTTCGGACGCAGCAGAAGCTGGAAATAGTTTTAAACGAAACAACACGCATTAGCGTTGTTCCTGTGATGTATCTAATCGATCCTTACTCATCTATCATGTTATTTGGCGTTTCGATGGACTCCAGTAACTTTGATGTAAGATACAATGATTTCGGACGCAGCAGAAGCTGGAAATAGTTTTGAACGACACAACACGTATTAGCGTTGTTCCTGTAATGTATCTAAACGATCCTTACTTTTCTATCATGTTATTTGACGTTTCGATGGACTCCAGTAACTCTGATGTGAGATACGACGTTTTCGGACGCAGCAGAAACTGGAAATAGTTTTAAACGAAACAACACGTATTAGCGTTGTTCCTGTGATGTATCTAATCGATCCTTACTCATCTATCATGTTATTTGACGTTTGGATGGACTCCAGTAACTCTGATGAGAGATACAAAGATTTCGGACGCAGCAGAAGCTGGAAATAGTTTTGAACGAAACAACACGTATTAGCGTTGTTCCTGTGATGTATCTAAACGATCCTTACTTTTCTATCATGTTATTTGACGTTTCGATGGACTCCAGTAACTCTGATGTGAGATACGACGTTTTCGGACGCAGCAGAAGCTGGAAATAGTTTTAAACGAAACAACACGTATTAGCGATGTTCCTGTGATGTATCTAAACGATCCTTACTCATCTATCATGTTATTAGACGTTTGGACGGACTCCAGTAACTCTGATGTGAGATACAAAGTTCTCGGACGCAGTAGAAGCTGGAAATAGTTTTGAACGAAACAACACGTATTAGCGTTGTTCCTGTGATGTATCTAAACGATCCTTACTTATCTAACATGTTATTTAACGTTTGGATGGACTCCAGTATGTCTGATGTGAGATACAAAGATTTCGGACGCAGCAGAAGCTGGAAATAGTTTTGAACGAAACAACACGTATTAGCGTTGTTCCTGTGATGTATCTAAACGATCCTTACTTATCTAATATGTTATTTGAAGTTTGGATGGACTCCAGTAAGTCTGATGTGAGATACAAAGTTTTGGGACGCAGCAGGAGCTGGAAATACTTTTAAACGAAACAACACGTATTAGCGTTGTTCCTGTGCTGTATCTAATCGATCCTTACTTATCTATCATGTTATTTGACGTTTCGATGGACTCCAGTAACTCTGATGTGAGATACGAAGTTTTCGGACGCAGCAGAAGCTGGAAATAGTTTTAAACGAAGCAACACGCATTAGCGTTGTTCCTGTGATGTATCTAATCGATCCTTATTCATCTATCATGTTATTTGGCATTTCGATGGACTCCAGTAACTTTGATGTGAGATACGAAGTTCTCGGACGCAGCTGAAGCTGGAAATAGTTTTAAATGAAACAACACGTATTAGCGTTGTTCCTGTGATGTATCTAATCGATCCTTACTCATCTATCATGTTATTTGGCGTTTCGATGGACTCCAGTAGCTCTGATGTGAGATACGACGTTTTCTGAGGCAGCAGAAGCTGGAAATAGTTATAAACGAAACAACACGCACTAGCGTTGTTCCTGTGATGTATCTAATCGATCCTTACTCATCTATCATGTTATTTGACGTTTGGATGGACTCCAGTAACCCTGATGTGAGATACGATGTTCTCGGACGCAGCAGAAGCTGGAAACAGTTTTAAACGAAACAACACGCATTAGCGTTGTTCCTGTGATGTATCTAATCGATCCTTACTCATCTATCATGTTATTTGGCGTTTCGATGGAATCCAGTAACTTAGATGTGAGATACGAAGTTCTCGGACGGAGCTGAAGCTAGAAATAGTTTTAAACGAAACAACACGCATTAGCGTTGTTCCTGTGTAGTATCTAATCGATCCTTACTTATCTATCATGTTATTTGACATTTCGATGGACTCCAGTAACTCTGATGTGATATACGACGTTTTCGGACGCAGCAGCAGCTGGAAATAGTTTTAAACGAAACAACACATATTAGCGTTGTTCCTGTGATGTATCTAATCGATCCTTACTCATCTATCATGTTATTTGACGTTTGAACGGACTCCAGTAACTCTGATGTGAGATACAAAGTTATCGGACGCAGCAGAAGCTAGAAATAGTTTTGAACGAAACAACACGTATTAGCGTTGTTCCTGTGCTGCATCTAATCGATCCTTACTTATCTATCATGTTATTTGACGTTTCGATGGACTCCAGTAACCCTGACGTGAGATACGATGTTCTCGGACGCAGCAGAAGCTGGAAATAGTTTTAAACGAAACAACACGCATTAGCGTTGTTCCTGTGATGTATCTAATCGATCCTTACTCATCTATCATGTTATTTGGCGTTTCGATGGACTCCAGTAACTTTGATGTGAGATACGAAGTTCTCGGACGCAGCTGAAGCTGGAAATAGTTTTAAATGAAACAACACGTATTAGCGTTGTTCCTGTGATGTATCTAATCGATCCTTACTCATCTATCATGTTATTTGACGTTTGGAAGGACTCCAGTAACTCTGATGAGAGATACAAAGTTCTCGGACGCAGTAGAAGCTGGAAATAGTTTTGAACGAAAGAACACGTATTAGCGTTGTTCCTGTGCTGCATCTAATCGATCCTTACTTATCTATCATGTTATTTGACGTTTCGATGGACTCCGGTAACCCTGACGTGAGATACGATGTCCTCTTACGCAGCAGAAGCTGGAAATAGTTTTAAACGAAACAACACGCATTAGCGTTGTTCCTGTGATGTATCTAATCGATCCTTACTCATCTATCATGTTATTTGGCGTATCGATGGACTCCAGTAACTTTGATGAGAGATACGAAGTTCTCGGACGCAGCTGAAGCTGGAAATAGTTTTAAATGAAACAACACGTATTAGCGTTGTTCCTGTGCTGTATCTAATCGATCCTTACTCATATATCATGTTACTTGGCGTTTCGATGGACTCCAGTAGCTCTGATGTGAGATACGAAGTTTTCGGACGCAGCAGAAGCTGGAAATAGTTTTAAACGAAGCAACACGCATTAGCGTTGTTCCTGTGATGTATCTAATCGATCCTTACTCATCTATTATGTTATTTGGCATTTCGATGGACTCCAGTAACTTTGATGTGATATACGAAGTTCTCGGACGCAGCTGAAGCTTGAAATAGTTTTAAATGAAACAACACGTATTAGCGTTGTTCCTGTGATGTATCTAATCGATCCTTACTCATCTATCATGTTATTTGGCGTTTCGATGGACTCCAGTAGCTCTGATGTGAGATACGACGTTTTCGGACGCAGCAGAAGCTGGAAATAGTTTTAAACGAAACAACACGCATTAGCGTTGTTCCTGTGATGTATCTAATCGATCCTTACTCATCTATTATGTTATTTGGCATTTCGATGGACTCCAGTAACTTTGATGTGAGATACGAAGTTCTCGGACGCAGCTGAAGCTGGAAATAGTTTTAAATGAAACAACACGTATTAGCGTTGTTCCTGTGATGTATCTAATCGATCCTTACTCATCTATCATGTTATTTGGCGTTTCGATGGAATCCAGTAACTTAGATGTGAGATACGAAGTTCTCGGACGAAGCTGAAGCTAGAAATAGTTTTAAACGAAACAACACGTATTAGCGTTGTTCCTGTGATGTATCTAATCGATCCTTACTCATCTATCATGTTATTTGGCGTTTCGATGGACTCCAGTAGCTCTGATGTGAGATACGACGTTTTCTGAGGCAGCAGAAGCTGGAAATAGTTATAAGCAAAACAACACGCATTAGCGTTGTTCCTGTGATGTATCTAATCGATCCTTACTCATCTATCATGTTATTTGACGTTTGGATGGACTCCAGTAACCCTGACGTGAGATACGATGTTCTCGGACGCAGCAGAAGCTGGAAACAGTTTTAAACGAAACAACACGCATTAGCGTTGTTCCTGTGATGTATCTAAACGATCCTTACTCATCTATCATGTTATTTGACGTTTCGATGGACTCCAGTAACTCTGATGTGAGATACGACGTTTTCGGACGCAGCAGAAACTGGAAATAGTTTTAAACGAAACAACACGTATTAGCGTTGTTCCTGTGATGTATCTAATCGATCCTTACTCATCTATCATGTTATTTGACGTTTGGATGGACTCCAGTAACTCTGATGAGAGATACAAAGATTTCGGACGCAGCAGAAGCTGGAAATAGTTTTGAACGAAACAACACGTATTAGCGTTGTTCCTGTGATGTATCTAAACGATCCTTACTTTTCTATCATGTTATTTGACGTTTCGATGGACTCCAGTAACTCTGATGTGAGATACGACGTTTTCGGACGCAGCAGAAGCTGGAAATAGTTTTAAACGAAACAACACGTATTAGCGATGTTCCTGTGATGTATCTAAACGATCCTTACTCATCTATCATGTTATTAGACGTTTGGACGGACTCCAGTAACTCTGATGTGAGATACAAAGTTCTCGGACGCAGTAGAAGCTGGAAATAGTTTTGAACGAAACAACACGTATTAGCGTTGTTTCTGTGATGTATCTAATCGATCCTTACTCATCTATCATGTTATTTGGCGTTTCGATGGAATCCAGTAACTTAGATGTGAGATACGAAGTTCTCGGACGAAGCTGAAGCTAGAAATAGTTTTAAACGAAACAACACGTATTAGCGTTGTTCCTGTGATGTATCTAATCGATCCTTACTCATCTATCATGTTATTTGGCGTTTCGATGGACTCCAGTAGCTCTGATGTGAGATACGACGTTTTCTGAGGCAGCAGAAGCTGGAAATAGTTATAAGCAAAACAACACGCATTAGCGTTGTTCCTGTGATGTATCTAATCGATCCTTACTCATCTATCATGTTATTTGACGTTTGGATGGACTCCAGTAACCCTGACGTGAGATACGATGTTCTCGGACGCAGCAGAAGCTGGAAACAGTTTTAAACGAAACAACACGCATTAGCGTTGTTCCTGTGATGTATCTAATCGATCCTTACTCATCTATCATGTTATTTGGCGTTTCGATGGAATCCAGTAACTTAGATGTGAGATACGAAGTTCTCGGACGGAGCTGAAGCTAGAAATAGTTTTAAACGAAACAACACGCATTAGCGTTGTTCCTGTGTAGTATCTAATCGATCCTTACTTATCTATCATGTTATTTGGCGTTTCGATGGACTCCAGTAGCTCTGATGTGAGATACGACGTTTTCTGAGGCAGCAGAAGCTGGAAATAGTTATAAGCAAAACAACACGCATTAGCGTTGTTCCTGTGATGTATCTAATCGATCCTTACTCATCTATCATGTTATTTGACGTTTCGATGGACCCCAGTAACTCTGATGTGATATACGACGTTTTCGGACGCAGCAGCAGCTGGAAATAGTTTTAAACGAAACAACACATATTAGCGTTGTTCCTGTGATGTATCTAATCGATCCTTACTCATCTATCATGTTATTTGACGTTTGGACGGACTCCAGTAACTCTGATGTGAGATACAAAGTTATCGGAGGCAGCAGAAGCTAGAAATAGTTTTGAACGAAACAACACGTATTAGCGTTGTTCCTGTGCTGTATCTAATCGATCCTTACTTATCTATCATGTTATTTGACGTTTCGATGGACTCCAGTATCTCTGATGTGAGATACTACGTTTTCGGACGCAGCAGAAGCTGGAAATAGTTTTAAACGATACAACACGTATTAGCGTTGTTCCTGTGATGTATCTAATCGATCCATACTCATCTATTATGTTATTTGACGTTTGGATGGACTCCAGTAACTCTGATGAGAGATACAAAGATTTCGGACGCAGCAGAAGCTGGAAATAGTTTTGAACGGAACAACACGTATTAGCGTTGTTCCTGTGATGTATCTAAACGATCCTTACTTATCTAACAACATGTTATTTGAAGTTTGGATGGACTCCAGTAAGTCTGATGTGAGATACAAAGTTTTGGGACGCAGCAGGAGCTGGAAATAGTTTTAAACGAAACAACACGTATTAGCATTGTTCCTGTGCTGTATCTAATCGATCCTTACTTATCTATCATGTTATTTGACGTGTGATACGACGTTTTGGCGTTTCGATAGACTCCAGTAGCTCTGATGTGAGATACGACGTTTTCGGACGCAGCAGAAGCTGGAAATAGTTTTAAACGAAACAACACGCATTAGCGTTGTTCCTGTGATGTATCTAATCGATCCTTACTCATCTATCATGTTATTTGGCGTTTCGATGGACTCCAGTAACTTTGATGTAAGATACAATGATTTCGGACGCAGCAGAAGCTGGAAATAGTTTTGAACGACACAAGACGTATTAGCGTTGTTCCTGTAATGTATCTAAACGATCCTTACTTTTCTATCATGTTATTTGACGTTTCGATGGACTCCAGTAACTCTGATGTGAGATACGACGTTTTCGGACGCAGCAGAAACTGGAAATAGTTTTAAACGAAACAACACGTATTAGCGTTGTTCCTGTGATGTATCTAATCGATCCTTACTCATCTATCATGTTATTTGACGTTTGGATGGACTCCAGTAACTCTGATGAGAGATACAAAGATTTCGGACGCAGCAGAAGCTGGAAATAGTTTTGAACGAAACAACACGTATTAGCGTTGTTCCTGTGATGTATCTAAACGATCCTTACTTTTCTATCATGTTATTTGACGTTTCGATGGACTCCAGTAACTCTGATGTGAGATACGACGTTTTCGGACGCAGCAGAAGCTGGAAATAGTTTTAAACGAAACAACACGTATTAGCGATGTTCCTGTGATGTATCTAAACGATCCTTACTCATCTATCATGTTATTAGACGTTTGGACGGACTCCAGTAACTCTGATGTGAGATACAAAGTTCTCGGACGCAGTAGAAGCTGGAAATAGTTTTGAACGAAACAACACGTATTAGCGTTGTTCCTGTGATGTATCTAAACGATCCTTACTTATCTAACATGTTATTTAACGTTTGGATGGACTCCAGTATGTCTGATGTGAGATACAAAGATTTCGGACGCAGCAGAAGCTGGAAATAGTTTTGAACGAAACAACACGTATTAGCGTTGTTCCTGTGATGTATCTAAACGATCCTTACTTATCTAATATGTTATTTGAAGTTTGGATGGACTCCAGTAAGTCTGATGTGAGATACAAAGTTTTGGGACGCAGCAGGAGCTGGAAATACTTTTAAACGAAACAACACGTATTAGCGTTGTTCCTGTGCTGTATCTAATCGATCCTTACTTATCTATCATGTTATTTGACGTTTCGATGGACTCCAGTAACTCTGATGTGAGATACGACGTTTTCTGAGGCAGCAGAAGCTGGAAATAGTTATAAACGAAACAACACGCATTAGCGTTGTTCCTGTGATGTATCTAATCGATCCTTACTCATCTATCATGTTATTTGACGTTTGGATGGACTCCAGTAACCCTGATGTGAGATACGATGTTCTCGGACGCAGCAGAAGCTGGAAACAGTTTTAAACGAAACAACACGCATTAGCGTTGTTCCTGTGATGTATCTAATCGCTCCTTACTCATCTATCATGTTATTTGGCGTTTCGATGGAATCCAGTAACTTAGATGTGAGATACGAAGTTCTCGGACGGAGCTGAAGCTAGAAATAGTTTTAAACGAAACAACACGCATTAGCGTTGTTCCTGTGTAGTATCTAATCGATCCTTACTTATCTATCATGTTATTTGACATTTCGATGGACTCCAGTAACTCTGATGTGATATACGACGTTTTCGGACGCAGCAGCAGCTGGAAATAGTTTTAAACGAAACAACACATATTAGCGTTGTTCCTGTGATGTATCTAATCGATCCTTACTCATCTATCATGTTATTTGACGTTTGAACGGACTCCAGTAACTCTGATGTGAGATACAAAGTTATCGGACGCAGCAGAAGCTAGAAATAGTTTTGAACGAAACAACACGTATTAGCGTTGTTCCTGTGCTGCATCTAATCGATCCTTACTTATCTATCATGTTATTTGACGTTTCGATGGACTCCAGTAACCCTGACGTGAGATACGATGTTCTCGGACGCAGCAGAAGCTGGAAATAGTTTTAAACGAAACAACACGCATTAGCGTTGTTCCTGTGATGTATCTAATCGATCCTTACTCATCTATCATGTTATTTGGCGTTTCGATGGACTCCAGTAACTTTGATGTGAGATACGAAGTTCTCGGACGCAGCTGAAGCTGGAAATAGTTTTAAATGAAACAACACGTATTAGCGTTGTTCCTGTGATGTATCTAATCGATCCTTACTCATCTATCATGTTATTTGACGTTTGGAAGGACTCCAGTAACTCTGATGAGAGATACAAAGTTCTCGGACGCAGTAGAAGCTGGAAATAGTTTTGAACGAAAGAACACGTATTAGCGTTGTTCCTGTGCTGCATCTAATCGATCCTTACTTATCTATCATGTTATTTGACGTTTCGATGGACTCCGGTAACCCTGACGTGAGATACGATGTCCTCTTACGCAGCAGAAGCTGGAAATAGTTTTAAACGAAACAACACGCATTAGCGTTGTTCCTGTGATGTATCTAATCGATCCTTACTCATCTATCATGTTATTTGGCGTATCGATGGACTCCAGTAACTTTGATGAGAGATACGAAGTTCTCGGACGCAGCTGAAGCTGGAAATAGTTTTAAATGAAACAACACGTATTAGCGTTGTTCCTGTGCTGTATCTAATCGATCCTTACTCATATATCATGTTACTTGGCGTTTCGATGGACTCCAGTAGCTCTGATGTGAGATACGAAGTTTTCGGACGCAGCAGAAGCTGGAAATAGTTTTAAACGAAGCAACACGCATTAGCGTTGTTCCTGTGATGTATCTAATCGATCCTTACTCATCTATTATGTTATTTGGCATTTCGATGGACTCCAGTAACTTTGATGTGATATACGAAGTTCTCGGACGCAGCTGAAGCTTGAAATAGTTTTAAATGAAACAACACGTATTAGCGTTGTTCCTGTGATGTATCTAATCGATCCTTACTCATCTATCATGTTATTTGGCGTTTCGATGGACTCCAGTAGCTCTGATGTGAGATACGACGTTTTCGGACGCAGCAGAAGCTGGAAATAGTTTTAAACGAAACAACACGCATTAGCGTTGTTCCTGTGATGTATCTAATCGATCCTTACTCATCTATTATGTTATTTGGCATTTCGATGGACTCCAGTAACTTTGATGTGAGAAACGAAGTTCTCGGACGCAGCTGAAGCTGGAAATAGTTTTAAATGAAACAACACGTATTAGCGTTGTTCCTGTGATGTATCTAATCGATCCTTACTCATCTATCATGTTATTTGGCGTTTCGATGGAATCCAGTAACTTAGATGTGAGATACGAAGTTCTCGGACGAAGCTGAAGCTAGAAATAGTTTTAAACGAAACAACACGTATTAGCGTTGTTCCTGTGATGTATCTAATCGATCCTTACTCATCTATCATGTTATTTGGCGTTTCGATGGACTCCAGTAGCTCTAATGTGAGATACGACGTTTTCTGAGGCAGCAGAAGCTGGAAATAGTTATAAGCAAAACAACACGCATTAGCGTTGTTCCTGTGATGTATCTAATCGATCCTTACTCATCTATCATGTTATTAGACGTTTGGACGGACTCCAGTAACTCTGATGTGAGATACAAAGTTCTCGGACGCAGTAGAAGCTGGAAATAGTTTTGAACGAAACAACACGTATTAGCGTTGTTCCTGTGATGTATCTAATCGATCCTTACTCATCTATCATGTTATTTGGCGTTTCGATGGAATCCAGTAACTTAGATGTGAGATACGAAGTTCTCGGACGAAGCTGAAGCTAGAAATAGTTTTAAACGAAACAACACGTATTAGCGTTGTTCCTGTGATGTATCTAATCGATCCTTACTCATCTATCATGTTATTTGGCGTTTCGATGGACTCCAGTAGCTCTGATGTGAGATACGACGTTTTCTGAGGCAGCAGAAGCTGGAAATAGTTATAAGCAAAACAACACGCATTAGCGTTGTTCCTGTGATGTATCTAATCGATCCTTACTCATCTATCATGTTATTTGACGTTTGGATGGACTCCAGTAACCCTGACGTGAGATACGATGTTCTCGGACGCAGCAGAAGCTGGAAACAGTTTTAAACGAAACAACACGCATTAGCGTTGTTCCTGTGATGTATCTAATCGATCCTTACTCATCTATCATGTTATTTGGCGTTTCGATGGACTCCAGTAGCTCTGATGTGAGATACGACGTTTTCTGAGGCAGCAGAAGCTGGAAATAGTTATAAGCAAAACAACACGCATTAGCGTTGTTCCTGTGATGTATCTAATCGATCCTTACTCATCTATCATGTTATTTGACGTTTGGATGGACTCCAGTAACCCTGACGTGAGATACGATGTTCTCGGACGCAGCAGAAGCTGGAAACAGTTTTAAACGAAACAACACGCATTAGCGTTGTTCCTGTGATGTATCTAATCGATCCTTACTCATCTATCATGTTATTTGGCGTTTCGATGGAATCCAGTAACTTAGATGTGAGATACGAAGTTCTCGGACGGAGCTGAAGCTAGAAATAGTTTTAAACGAAACAACACGCATTAGCGTTGTTCCTGTGTAGTATCTAATCGATCCTTACTTATCTATCATGTTATTTGGCGTTTCGATGGACTCCAGTAGCTCTGATGTGAGATACGACGTTTTCTGAGGCAGCAGAAGCTGGAAATAGTTATAAGCAAAACAACACGCATTAGCGTTGTTCCTGTGATGTATCTAATCGATCCTTACTCATCTATCATGTTATTTGACGTTTCGATGGACCCCAGTAACTCTGATGTGATATACGACGTTTTCGGACGCAGCAGCAACTGGAAATAGTTTTAAACGAAACAACACATATTAGCGTTGTTCCTGTGATGTATCTAATCGATCCTTACTCATCTATCATGTTATTTGACGTTTGGACGGACTCCAGTAACTCTGATGTGAGATACAAAGTTATCGGACGCAGCAGAAGCTAGAAATAGTTTTGAACGAAACAACACGTATTAGCGTTGTTCCTGTGCTGTATCTAATCGATCCTTACTTATCTATCATGTTATTTGACGTTTCGATGGACTCCAGTATCTCTGATGTGAGATACTACGTTTTCGGACGCAGCAGAAGCTGGAAATAGTTTTAAACGATACAACACGTATTAGCGTTGTTCCTGTGATGTATCTAATCGATCCATACTCATCTATTATGTTATTTGACGTTTGGATGGACTCCAGTAACTCTGATGAGAGATACAAAGATTTCGGACGCAGCAGAAGCTGGAAATAGTTTTGAACGGAACAACACGTATTAGCGTTGTTCCTGTGATGTATCTAAACGATCCTTACTTATCTAACATGTTATTTGAAGTTTGGATGGACTCCAGTAAGTCTGATGTGAGATACAAAGTTTTGGGACGCAGCAGGAGCTGGAAATAGTTTTAAACGAAACAACACGTATTAGCGTTGTTCCTGTGCTGTATCTAATCGATCCTTACTTATCTATCATGTTATTTGACGTTTCGATGGACTCCATTAACTCTGATGTGAGATACGACGTTTTCGGACGCAGCAGAAACTGGAAATAGTTTTAAACGAAACAAGACACATTAGCGATGTTCCTGTGATGTATCTAATCGATCCTTACTCATCTATAATGTTATTTGGCGTTTCGATAGACTCCAGTAGCTCTGATGTGAGATACGACGTTTTCGGACGCAGCAGAAGCTGGAAATAGTTTTAAACGAAACAACACGCATTAGCGTTGTTCCTGTGATGTATCTAATCGATCCTTACTCATCTATCATGTTATTTGGCGTTTCGATGGACTCCAGTAACTTTGATGTAAGATACAATGATTTCGGACGCAGCAGAAGCTGGAAATAGTTTTGAACGACACAACACGTATTAGCGTTGTTCCTGTAATGTATCTAAACGATCCTTACTTTTCTATCATGTTATTTGACGTTTCGATGGACTCCAGTAACTCTGATGTGAGATACGACGTTTTCGGACGCAGCAGAAACTGGAAATAGTTTTAAACGAAACAACACGTATTAGCGTTGTTCCTGTGATGTATCTAATCGATCCTTACTCATCTATCATGTTATTTGACGTTTGGATGGACTCCAGTAACTCTGATGAGAGATACAAAGATTTCGGACGCAGCAGAAGCTGGAAATAGTTTTGAACGAAACAACACGTATTAGCGTTGTTCCTGTGATGTATCTAAACGATCCTTACTTTTCTATCATGTTATTTGACGTTTCGATGGACTCCAGTAACTCTGATGTGAGATACGACGTTTTCGGACGCAGCAGAAGCTGGAAATAGTTTTAAACGAAACAACACGTATTAGCGATGTTCCTGTGATGTATCTAAACGATCCTTACTCATCTATCATGTTATTAGACGTTTGGACGGACTCCAGTAACTCTGATGTGAGATACAAAGTTCTCGGACGCAGTAGAAGCTGGAAATAGTTTTGAACGAAACAACACGTATTAGCGTTGTTCCTGTGATGTATCTAAACGATCCTTACTTATCTAACATGTTATTTAACGTTTGGATGGACTCCAGTATGTCTGATGTGAGATACAAAGATTTCGGACGCAGCAGAAGCTGGAAATAGTTTTGAACGAAACAACACGTATTAGCGTTGTTCCTGTGATGTATCTAAACGATCCTTACTTATCTAATATGTTATTTGAAGTTTGGATGGACTCCAGTAAGTCTGATGTGAGATACAAAGTTTTGGGACGCAGCAGGAGCTGGAAATACTTTTAAACGAAACAACACGTATTAGCGTTGTTCCTGTGCTGTATCTAATCGATCCTTACTTATCTATCATATTATTTGACGTTTCGATGGACTCCAGTAACTCTGATGTGAGATACGACGTTTTCGGACGCAGCAGAAACTGGAAATAGTTTTAAACGAAACAACACACATTAGCGATGTTCCTGTGATGTATCTAATCGATCCTTACTCATCTATAATGTTATTTGGCGTTTCGATGGACTCCAGTAGCTCTGATGTGAGATACGACGTTTTCGGACGCAGCAGAAGCTGGAAATAGTTTTAAACGAAACAACACGCATTAGCGTTGTTCCTGTGATGTATCTAATCGATCCTTACTCATCTATCATGTTATTTGGCGTTTCGATGGACTCCAGTAACTTTGATGTGAGATACGAAGTTCTCGGACGCAGCTGAAGCTGGAAATAGTTGTAAACGAAACAACACGTATTAGCGTTTTTCCTGTGCTGTATCTAATCGATCCTTGCTCACATATCATGTTACTTGGCGTTTCGATGGACTCCAGTAGCTCTGATGTGAGATACGAAGTTTTCGGACGCAGCAGAAGCTGGAAATAGTTTTAAACGAAGCAACACGCATTAGCGTTGTTCCTGTGATGTATCTAATCGATCCTTACTCATCTATTATGTTATTTGGCATTTCGATGGACTCCAGTAACTCTGATGTGAGATACGAAGTTTTCGGACGCAGCAGAAGCTGGAAATAGTTTTAAACGAAGCAACACGCATTAGCGTTGTTCCTGTGATGTATCTAATCGATCCTTATTCATCTATCATGTTATTTGGCATTTCGATGGACTCCAGTAACTTTGATGTGAGATACGAAGTTCTCGGACGCAGCTGAAGCTGGAAATAGTTTTAAATGAAACAACACGTATTAGCGTTGTTCCTGTGATGTATCTAATCGATCCTTACTCATCTATCATGTTATTTGGCGTTTCGATGGACTCCAGTAGCTCTGATGTGAGATACGACGTTTTCTGAGGCAGCAGAAGCTGGAAATAGTTATAAACGAAACAACACGCATTAGCGTTGTTCCTGTGATGTATCTAATCGATCCTTACTCATCTATCATGTTATTTGACGTTTGGATGGACTCCAGTAACCCTGATGTGAGATACGATGTTCTCGGACGCAGCAGAAGCTGGAAACAGTTTTAAACGAAACAACACGCATTAGCGTTGTTCCTGTGATGTATCTAATCGCTCCTTACTCATCTATCATGTTATTTGGCGTTTCGATGGAATCCAGTAACTTAGATGTGAGATACGAAGTTCTCGGACGGAGCTGAAGCTAGAAATAGTTTTAAACGAAACAACACGCATTAGCGTTGTTCCTGTGTAGTATCTAATCGATCCATACTTATCTATCATGTTATTTGACATTTCGATGGACTCCAGTAACTCTGATGTGATATACGACGTTTTCGGACGCAGCAGCAGCTGGAAATAGTTTTAAACGAAACAACACATATTAGCGTTGTTCCTGTGATGTATCTAATCGATCCTTACTCATCTATCATGTTATTTGACGTTTGAACGGACTCCAGTAACTCTGATGTGAGATACAAAGTTATCGGACGCAGCAGAAGCTAGAAATAGTTTTGAACGAAACAACACGTATTAGCGTTGTTCCTGTGCTGCATCTAATCGATCCTTACTTATCTATCATGTTATTTGACGTTTCGATGGACTCCAGTAACCCTGACGTGAGATACGATGTTCTCGGACGCAGCAGAAGCTGGAAATAGTTTTAAACGAAACAACACGCATTAGCGTTGTTCCTGTGATGTATCTAATCGATCCTTACTCATCTATCATGTTATTTGGCGTTTCGATGGACTCCAGTAACTTTGATGTGAGATACGAAGTTCTCGGACGCAGCTGAAGCTGGAAATAGTTTTAAATGAAACAACACGTATTAGCGTTGTTCCTGTGATGTATCTAATCGATCCTTACTCATCTATCATGTTATTTGACGTTTGGAAGGACTCCAGTAACTCTGATGAGAGATACAAAGTTCTCGGACGCAGTAGAAGCTGGAAATAGTTTTGAACGAAAGAACACGTATTAGCGTTGTTCCTGTGCTGCATCTAATCGATCCTTACTTATCTATCATGTTATTTGACGTTTCGATGGACTCCGGTAACCCTGACGTGAGATACGATGTCCTCTTACGCAGCAGAAGCTGGAAATAGTTTTAAACGAAACAACACGCATTAGCGTTGTTCCTGTGATGTATCTAATCGATCCTTACTCATCTATCATGTTATTTGGCGTATCGATGGACTCCAGTAACTTTGATGAGAGATACGAAGTTCTCGGACGCAGCTGAAGCTGGAAATAGTTTTAAATGAAACAACACGTATTAGCGTTGTTCCTGTGCTGTATCTAATCGATCCTTACTCATATATCATGTTACTTGGCGTTTCGATGGACTCCAGTAGCTCTGATGTGAGATACGAAGTTTTCGGACGCAGCAGAAGCTCGAAATAGTTTTAAACGAAGCAACACGCATTAGCGTTGTTCCTGTGATGTATCTAATCGATCCTTACTCATCTATTATGTTATTTGGCATTTCGATGGACTCCAGTAACTTTGATGTGATATACGAAGTTCTCGGACGCAGCTGAAGCTTGAAATAGTTTTAAATGAAACAACACGTATTAGCGTTGTTCCTGTGATGTATCTAATCGATCCTTACTCATCTATCATGTTATTTGGCGTTTCGATGGACTCCAGTAGCTCTGATGTGAGATACGACGTTTTCGGACGCAGCAGAAGCTGGAAATAGTTTTAAACGAAACAACACGCATTAGCGTTGTTCCTGTGATGTATCTAATCGATCCTTCCTCATCTATTATGTTATTTGGCATTTCGATGGACTCCAGTAACTTTGATGTGAGATACGAAGTTCTCGGACGCAGCTGAAGCTGGAAATAGTTTTAAATGAAACAACACGTATTAGCGTTGTTCCTGTGATGTATCTAATCGATCCTTACTCATCTATCATATTATTTGGCGTTTCGATGGAATCCAGTAACTTAGATGTGAGATACGAAGTTCTCGGACGAAGCTGAAGCTAGAAATAGTTTTAAACGAAACAACACGTATTAGCGTTGTTCCTGTGATGTATCTAATAGATCCTTACTCATCTATCATGTTATTTGGCGTTTCGATGGACTCCAGTAGCTCTGATGTGAGATACGACGTTTTCTGAGGCAGCAGAAACTGGAAATAGTTATAAGCAAAACAACACGCATTAGCGTTGTTCCTGTGATGTATCTAATCGATCCTTACTCATCTATCATGTTATTTGACGTTTGGATGGACTCCAGTAACCCTGACGTGAGATACGATGTTCTCGGACGCAGCAGAAGCTGGAAACAGTTTTAAACGAAACAACACGCATTAGCGTTGTTCCTGTGATGTATCTAATCGATCCTTACTCATCTATCATGTTATTTGGCGTTTCGATGGAATCCAGTAACTTAGATGTGAGATACGAAGTTCTCGGACGGAGCTGAAGCTAGAAATAGTTTTAAACGAAACAACACGCATTAGCGTTGTTCCTGTGTAGTATCTAATCGATCCTTACTTATCTATCATGTTATTTGGCGTTTCGATGGACTCCAGTAGCTCTGATGTGAGATACGACGTTTTCTGAGGCAGCAGAAGCTGGAAATAGTTATAAGCAAAACAACACGCATTAGCGTTGTTCCTGTGATGTATCTAATCGATCCTTACTCATCTATCATGTTATTTGACGTTTCGATGGACCCCAGTAACTCTGATGTGATATACGACGTTTTCGGACGCAGCAGCAGCTGGAAATAGTTTTAAACGAAACAACACATATTAGCGTTGTTCCTGTGATGTATCTAATCGATCCTTACTCATCTATCATGTTATTTGACGTTTGGACGGACTCCAGTAACTCTGATGTGAGATACAAAGTTATCGGACGCAGCAGAAGCTAGAAATAGTTTTGAACGAAACAACACGTATTAGCGTTGTTCCTGTGCTGTATCTAATCGATCCTTACTTATCTATCATGTTATTTGACGTTTCGATGGACTCCAGTATCTCTGATGTGAGATACTACGTTTTCGGACGCAGCAGAAGCTGGAAATAGTTTTAAACGATACAACACGTATTAGCGTTGTTCCTGTGATGTATCTAATCGATCCATACTCATCTATTATGTTATTTGACGTTTGGATGGACTCCAGTAACTCTGATGAGAGATACAAAGATTTCGGACGCAGCAGAAGCTGGAAATAGTTTTGAACGGAACAACACGTATTAGCGTTGTTCCTGTGATGTATCTAAACGATCCTTACTTATCTAACATGTTATTTGAAGTTTGGATGGACTCCAGTAAGTCTGATGTGAGATACAAAGTTTTGGGACGCAGCAGGAGCTGGAAATAGTTTTAAACGAAACAACACGTATTAGCGTTGTTCCTGTGCTGTATCTAATCGATCCTTACTTATCTATCATGTTATTTGACGTTTCGATGGACTCCATTAACTCTGATGTGAGATACGACGTTTTCGGACGCAGCAGAAACTGGAAATAGTTTTAAACGAAACAAGACACATTAGCGATGTTCCTGTGATGTATCTAATCGATCCTTACTCATCTATAATGTTATTTGGCGTTTCGATAGACTCCAGTAGCTCTGATGTGAGATACGACGTTTTCGGACGCAGCAGAAGCTGGAAATAGTTTTAAACGAAACAACACGCATTAGCGTTGTTCCTGTGATGTATCTAATCGATCCTTACTCATCTATCATGTTATTTGGCGTTTCGATGGACTCCAGTAACTTTGATGTAAGATACATTGATTTCGGACGCTGCAGAAGCTGGAAATAGTTTTGAACGATACAACACGTATTAGCGTTGTTCCTGTAATGTATCTAAACGATCCTTACTTTTCTATCATGTTATTTGACGTTTCGATGGACTCCAGTAACTCTGATGTGAGATACGACGTTTTCGGACGCAGCAGAAACTGGAAATAGTTTTAAACGAAACAACACGTATTAGCGTTGTTCCTGTGATGTATCTAATCGATCCTTACTCATCTATCATGTTATTTGACGTTTGGATGGACTCCAGTAACTCTGATGAGAGATACAAAGATTTCGGACGCAGCAGAAGCTGGAAATAGTTTTGAACGAAACAACACGTATTAGCGTTGTTCCTGTGATGTATCTAAACGATCCTTACTTTTCTATCATGTTATTTGACGTTTCGATGGACTCCAGTAACTCTGATGTGAGATACGACGTTTTCGGACGCAGCAGAAGCTGGAAATAGTTTTAAACGAAACAACACGTATTAGCGATGTTCCTGTGATGTATCTAAACGATCCTTACTCATCTATCATGTTATTAGACGTTTGGACGGACTCCAGTAACTCTGATGTGAGATACAAAGTTCTCGGACGCAGTAGAAGCTGGAAATAGTTTTGAACGAAGCAACACGTATTAGCGTTGTTCCTGTGATGTATCTAAACGATCCTTACTTATCTAACATGTTATTTGAAGTTTGGATGGACTCCAGTAAGTCTGATGTGAGATACAAAGTTTTGGGACGCAGCAGGAGCTGGAAATACTTTTAAACGAAACAACACGTATTAGCGTTGTTCCTGTGCTGTATCTAATCGATCCTTACTTATCTATCATGTTATTTGACATTTCGATGGACTCCAGTAACTCTGATGTGAGATACGACGTTTTCGGACGCAGCAGAAACTGGAAATAGTTTTAAACGAAACAACACACATTAGCGATGTTCCTGTGATGTATCTAATCGATCCTTACTCATCTATAATGTTATTTGGCGTTTCGATGGACTCCAGTAGCTCTGATGTGAGATACGACGTTTTCGGACGCAGCAGAAGCTGGAAATAGTTTTAAACGAAACAACACGCATTAGCGTTGTTCCTGTGATGTATCTAATCGATCCTTACTCATCTATCATGTTATTTGGCGTTTCGATGGACTCCAGTAACTTTGATGTGAGATACGAAGTTCTCGGACGCAGCTGAAGCTGGAAATAGTTGTAAACGAAACAACACGTATTAGCGTTTTTCCTGTGCTGTATCTAATCGATCCTTGCTCACATATCATGTTACTTGGCGTTTCGATGGACTCCAGTAGCTCTGATGTGAGATACGAAGTTTTCGGACACAGCAGAAGCTGGAAATAGTTTTAAACGAAGCAACACGCATTAGCGTTGTTCCTGTGATGTATCTAATCGATCCTTACTCATCTATTATGTTATTTGGCATTTCGATGGACTCCAGTAACTTTGATGTGAGATACGAAGTTCTCGGACGCAGCTGAAGCTGGAAATAATTTTAAATGAAACAACACGTATTAGCGTTGTTCCTGTGATGTATCTAATCGATCCTTACTCATCTATCATGTTATTTGGCGTTTCGATGGACTCCAGTAGCTCTGATGTGAGATACGACGTTTTCGGACGCAGCAGAAGCTGGAAATAGTTTTAAACGAAACAACACGCATTAGTGTTGTTCCTGTGATGTATCTAATCGATCCTTACTCATCTATCATGTTATTTGGCGTTTCGATGGACTCCAGTAACTTTGATGTGAGATACGAAGTTCTCGGACGCAGCTGAAGCTGGAAATAATTTTAAATGAAACAACACGTATTAGCGTTGTTCCTGTGATGTATCTAATCGATCCTTACTCATCTATCATGTTATTTGGCGTTTCGATGGACTCCAGTAGCACTGATGTGAGATACGACGTTTTCGGACGCAGCAGAAACTGGAAATAGTTTTAAACGAAACAACACGCATTAGCGATGTTCCTGTGATGTATCTAATCGATCCTTACTCATCTATTATGTTATTTGGCATTTCGATGGACTCCAGTAACTTTGATGTGAAATACGAAGTTCTCGGACGCAGCTGAAGCTGGAAATAGTTTTAAATGAGACAACACGTATTAGCGTTGTTCCTGTGATGTATCTAATCGATCCTAACACATCTATCATGTTATTTGGCGTTTCGATGGACTCCATTAGCTCTGATGTGAGATACGAAGTTTTCGGACGCAGCAGAAGCTGGAAATAGTTTTAAACTAAGCAACACGCATTAGCGTTGTTCCTGTGATGTATCTAATCGATCCTTACTCATCTATCATGTTATTTGGCATTTCGATGGACTCCAGTAACTTTGATGTGAGATACTAAGTTCTCGGACGCAGCTGAAGCTGGAAATAGTTTTAAATGAAACAACACGTATTAGCGTTGTTCCTGTGATGTATCTAATCGATCCTTACTCATCTATCATGTTATTTGGCGTTTCGATGGAATCCAGTAACTTAGATGTGAGATACGAAGTTCTCGGACGAAGCTGAAGCTAGAAATAGTTTTAAACGAAACAACACGTATTAGCGTTGTTCCTGTGATGTATCTAATCGATCCTTACTCATCTATCATGTTATTTGGCGTTTCGATGGACTCCAGTAGCTCTGATGTGAGATACGACGTTTTCTGAGGCAGCAGAAACTGGAAATAGTTATAAGCAAAACAACACGCATTAGCGTTGTTCCTGTGATGTATCTAATCGATCCTTACTCATCTATCATGTTATTTGACGTTTGGATGGACTCCAGTAACCCTGACGTGAGATACGATGTTCTCGGACGCAGCAGAAGCTGGAAACAGTTTTAAACGAAACAACACGCATTAGCGTTGTTCCTGTGATGTATCTAATCGATCCTTACTCATCTATCATGTTATTTGGCGTTTCGATGGAATCCAGTAACTTAGATGTGAGATACGAAGTTCTCGGACGGAGCTGAAGCTAGAAATAGTTTTAAACGAAACAACACGCATTAGCGTTGTTCCTGTGTAGTATCTAATCGATCCTTACTTATCTATCATGTTATTTGGCGTTTCGATGGACTCCAGTAGCTCTGATGTGAGATACGACGTTTTCTGAGGCAGCAGAAGCTGGAAATAGTTATAAGCAAAACAACACGCATTAGCGTTGTTCCTGTGATGTATCTAATCGATCCTTACTCATCTATCATGTTATTTGACGTTTCGATGGACCCCAGTAACTCTGATGTGATATACGACGTTTTCGGACGCAGCAGCAGCTGGAAATAGTTTTAAACGAAACAACACATATTAGCGTTGTTCCTGTGATGTATCTAATCGATCCTTACTCATCTATCATGTTATTTGACGTTTGGACGGACTCCAGTAACTCTGATGTGAGATACAAAGTTATCGGACGCAGCAGAAGCTAGAAATAGTTTTGAACGAAACAACACGTATTAGCGTTGTTCCTGTGCTGTATCTAATCGATCCTTACTTATCTATCATGTTATTTGACGTTTCGATGGACTCCAGTATCTCTGATGTGAGATACTACGTTTTCGGACGCAGCAGAAGCTGGAAATAGTTTTAAACGATACAACACGTATTAGCGTTGTTCCTGTGATGTATCTAATCGATCCATACTCATCTATTATGTTATTTGACGTTTGGATGGACTCCAGTAACTCTGATGAGAGATACAAAGATTTCGGACGCAGCAGAAGCTGGAAATAGTTTTGAACGGAACAACACGTATTAGCGTTGTTCCTGTGATGTATCTAAACGATCCTTACTTATCTAACATGTTATTTGAAGTTTGGATGGACTCCAGTAAGTCTGATGTGAGATACAAAGTTTTGGGACGCAGCAGGAGCTGGAAATAGTTTTAAACGAAACAACACGTATTAGCGTTGTTCCTGTGCTGTATCTAATCGATCCTTACTTATCTATCATGTTATTTGACGTTTCGATGGACTCCATTAACTCTGATGTGAGATACGACGTTTTCGGACGCCGCAGAAACTGGAAATAGTTTTAAACGAAACAAGACACATTAGCGATGTTCCTGTGATGTATCTAATCGATCCTTACTCATCTATAATGTTATTTGGCGTTTCGATAGACTCCAGTAGCTCTGATGTGAGATACGACGTTTTCGGACGCAGCAGAAGCTGGAAATAGTTTTAAACGAAACAACACGCATTAGCGTTGTTCCTGTGATGTATCTAATCGATCCTTACTCATCTATCATGTTATTTGGCGTTTCGATGGACTCCAGTAACTTTGATGTAAGATACAATGATTTCGGACGCAGCAGAAGCTGGAAATAGTTTTGAACGACACAACACGTATTAGCGTTGTTCCTGTAATGTATCTAAACGATCCTTACTTTTCTATCATGTTATTTGACGTTTCGATGGACTCCAGTAACTCTGATGTGAGATACGACGTTTTCGGACGCAACAGAAACTGGAAATAGTTTTAAACGAAACAACACGTATTAGCGTTGTTCCTGTGATGTATCTAATCGATCCTTACTCATCTATCATGTTATTTGACGTTTGGATGGACTCCAGTAACTCCGATGAGAGATACAAAGATTTCGGACGCAGCAGAAGCTGGAAATAGTTTTGAACGAAACAACACGTATTAGCGTTGTTCCTGTGATGTATCTAAACGATCCTTACTTTTCTATCATGTTATTTGACGTTTCGATGGACTCCAGTAACTCTGATGTGAGATACGACGTTTTCGGACGCAGCAGAAGCTGGAAATAGTTTTAAACGAAACAACACGTATTAGCGATGTTCCTGTGATGTATCTAAACGATCCTTACTCATCTATCATGTTATTAGACGTTTGGACGGACTCCAGTAACTCTGATGTGAGATACAAAGTTCTCGGACGCAGTAGAAGCTGGAAATAGTTTTGAACGAAACAACACGTATTAGCGTTGTTCCTGTGATGTATCTAAACGATCCTTACTTATCTAACATGTTATTTGAAGTTTGGATAGACTCCAGTAAGTCTGATGTGAGATACAAAGTTTTGGGACGCAGCAGGAGCTGGAAATACTTTTAAACGAAACAACACGTATTAGCGTTGTTCCTGTGCTGTATCTAATCGATCCTTACTTATCTATCATGTTATTTGACGTTTCGATGGACTCCAGTAACTCTGATGTGAGATACGACGTTTTCGGACGCAGCAGAAACTGGAAATAGTTTTAAACGAAACAACACACATTAGCGATGTTCCTGTGATGTATCTAATCGATCCTTACTCATCTATAATGTTATTTGGCGTTTCGATGGACTCCAGTAGCTCTGATGTGAGATACGACGTTTTCGGACGCAGCAGAAGCTGGAAATAGTTTTAAACGAAACAACACGCATTAGCGTTGTTCCTGTGATGTATCTAATCGATCCTTACTCATCTATCATGTTATTTGGCGTTTCGATGGACTCCAGTAACTTTGATGTGAGATACGAAGTTCTCGGACGCAGCTGAAGCTGGAAATAGTTGTAAACGAAACAACACGTATTAGCGTTTTTCCTGTGCTGTATCTAATCGATCCTTGCTCACATATCATGTTACTTGGCGTTTCGATGGACTCCAGTAGCTCTGATGTGAGATACGAAGTTTTCGGACACAGCAGAAGCTGGAAATAGTTTTAAACGAAGCAACACGCATTAGCGTTGTTCCTGTGATGTATCTAATCGATCCTTACTCATCTATTATGTTATTTGGCATTTCGATGGACTCCAGTAACTTTGATGTGAGATACGAAGTTCTCGGACGCAGCTGAAGCTGGAAATAATTTTAAATGAAACAACACGTATTAGCGTTGTTCCTGTGATGTATCTAATCGATCCTTACTCATCTATCATGTTATTTGGCGTTTCGATGGACTCCAGTAGCTCTGATGTGAGATACGACGTTTTCGGACGCAGCAGAAGCTGGAAATAGTTTTAAACGAAACAACACGCATTAGTGTTGTTCCTGTGATGTATCTAATCGATCCTTACTCATCTATCATGTTATTTGGCGTTTCGATGGACTCCAGTAACTTTGATGTGAGATACGAAGTTCTCGGACGCAGCTGAAGCTGGAAATAATTTTAAATGAAACAACACGTATTAGCGTTGTTCCTGTGATGTATCTAATCGATCCTTACTCATCTATCATGTTATTTGGCGTTTCGATGGACTCCAGTAGCACTGATGTGAGATACGACGTTTTCGGACGCAGCAGAAACTGGAAATAGTTTTAAACGAAACAACACGCATTAGCGATGTTCCTGTGATGTATCTAATCGATCCTTACTCATCTATTATGTTATTTGGCATTTCGATGGACTCCAGTAACTTTGATGTGAAATACGAAGTTCTCGGACGCAGCTGAAGCTGGAAATAGTTTTAAATGAAACAACACGTATTAGCGTTGTTCCTGTGATGTATCTAATCGATCCTAACACATCTATCATGTTATTTGGCGTTTCGATGGACTCCATTAGCTCTGATGTGAGATACGAAGTTTTCGGACGCAGCAGAAGCTGGAAATAGTTTTAAACGAAGCAACACGCATTAGCGTTGTTCCTGTGATGTATCTAATCGATCCTTACTCATCTATCATGTTATTTGGCATTTCGATGGACTCCAGTAACTTTGATGTGAGATACTAAGTTCTCGGACGCAGCTGAAGCTGGAAATAGTTTTAAATGAAACAACACGTATTAACGTTGTTCCTGTGATGTATCTAATCGATCCTTACACATCTATCATGTTATTTGGCGTTTCGATGGACTCCAGTAGCTCTGATGTGAGATACGACGTTTTCGGACGCAGCAGAAGCTGGAAATAGTTTTAAACGAAACAACACGCATTAGTGTTGTTCCTGTGATGTATCTAATCGATCCTTACTCATCTATCATGTTATTTGGCGTTTCGATGGACTCCAGTAACTTTGATGTGAGATACGAAGTTCTCGGACGCAGCTGAAGCTGGAAATAATTTTAAATGAAACAACACGTATTAGCGTTGTTCCTGTGATGTATCTAATCGATCCTTACTCATCTATCATGTTATTTGGCGTTTCGATGGACTCCAGTAGCACTGATGTGAGATACGACGTTTTCGGACGCAGCAGAAACTGGAAATAGTTTTAAACGAAACAACACGCATTAGCGATGTTCCTGTGATGTATCTAATCGATCCTTACTCATCTATTATGTTATTTGGCATTTCGATGGACTCCAGTAACTTTGATGTGAAATACGAAGTTCTCGGACGCAGCTGAAGCTGGAAATAGTTTTAAATGAAACAACACGTATTAGCGTTGTTCCTGTGATGTATCTAATCGATCCTTACTCATCTATCATGTTATTTGACGTTTGGATGGACTCCAGTAACCCTGACGTGAGATACGAAGTTCTCGGACGCAGCAGAAGCTGGAAATAGTTTTAAACGAAACAACACGCATTAGCGTTGTTCCTGTGATGTATTTAATCGATCCTTACTCATCTATCATGTTATTTGGCGTTTCGATGAAATCCGGTAAATTAGATGTGAGATACAAAGTTATCGGACGCAGCAGAAGCTAGAAATAGTTTTAAATGAAACAACACGTATTAGCGTTGTTCCTGTGATGTATCTAATCAATCCTTACTCATCTATCATGTTATTTGATGTTTGGACGGACTCCAGTAACTCTGATGAGAGATACAAAGTTCTCGGACGCAGTAGAAGCTGGAAATAGTTTTGAACGAAACAACACGTATTAGCGTTGTTCCTGTGATGTATCTAATCGATCCTTACTCATCTATCATGTTATTTGACGTTTGGATGGACTCCAGTAACTCTGATGAGAGATACAAAGATTTCGGACGCAGCAGAAGCTGGAAATAGTTTTGAACGAAACAACACGTATTAGCGTTGTTCCTGTGATGTATCTAAACGATCCTTACTTTTCTATCATGTTATTTGACGTTTCGATGGACTCCAGTAACTCTGATGTGAGATACGACGTTTTCGGACGCAGCAGAAGCTGGAAATAGTTTTAAACGAAACAACACGTATTAGCGATGTTCCTGTGATGTATCTAAACGATCCTTACTCATCTATCATGTTATTAGACGTTTGGACGGACTCCAGTAACTCTGATGTGAGATACAAAGTTCTCGGACGCAGTAGAAGCTGGAAATAGTTTTGAACGAAACAACACGTATTAGCGTTGTTCCTGTGATGTATCTAAACGATCCTTACTTATCTAACATGTTATTTAACGTTTGGATGGACTCCAGTATGTCTGATGTGAGATACAAAGATTTCGGACGCAGCAGAAGCTGGAAATAGTTTTGAACGAAACAACACGTATTAGCGTTGTTCCTGTGATGTATCTAAACGATCCTTACTTATCTAATATGTTATTTGAAGTTTGGATGGACTCCAGTAAGTCTGATGTGAGATACAAAGTTTTGGGACGCAGCAGGAGCTGGAAATACTTTTAAACGAAACAACACGTATTAGCGTTGTTCCTGTGCTGTATCTAATCGATCCTTACTTATCTATCATGTTATTTGACGTTTCGATGGACTCCAGTAACTCTGATGTGAGATACGACGTTTTCGGACGCAGCAGAAACTGGAAATAGTTTTAAACGAAACAACACACATTAGCGATGTTCCTGTGATGTATCTAATCGATCCTTACTCATCTATAATGTTATTTGGCGTTTCGATGGACTCCAGTAGCTCTGATGTGAGATACGACGTTTTCGGACGCAGCAGAAGCTGGAAATAGTTTTAAACGAAACAACACGCATTAGCGTTGTTCCTGTGATGTATCTAATCGATCCTTACTCATCTATCATGTTATTTGGCGTTTCGATGGACTCCAGTAACTTTGATGTGAGATACGAAGTTCTCGGACGCAGCTGAAGCTGGAAATAGTTGTAAACGAAACAACACGTATTAGCGTTTTTCCTGTGCTGTATCTAATCGATCCTTGCTCACATATCATGTTACTTGGCGTTTCGATGGACTCCAGTAGCTCTGATGTGAGATACGAAGTTTTCGGACGCAGCAGAAGCTGGAAATAGTTTTAAACGAAGCAACACGCATTAGCGTTGTTCCTGTGATGTATCTAATCGATCCTTACTCATCTATTATGTTATTTGGCATTTCGATGGACTCCAGTAACTCTGATGTGAGATACGAAGTTTTCGGACGCAGCAGAAGCTGGAAATAGTTTTAAACGAAGCAACACGCATTAGCGTTGTTCCTGTGATGTATCTAATCGATCCTTATTCATCTATCATGTTATTTGGCATTTCGATGGACTCCAGTAACTTTGATGTGAGATACGAAGTTCTCGGACGCAGCTGAAGCTGGAAATAGTTTTAAATGAAACAACACGTATTAGCGTTGTTCCTGTGATGTATCTAATCGATCCTTACTCATCTATCATGTTATTTGGCGTTTCGATGGACTCCAGTAGCTCTGATGTGAGATACGACGTTTTCTGAGGCAGCAGAAGCTGGAAATAGTTATAAACGAAACAACACGCATTAGCGTTGTTCCTGTGATGTATCTAATCGATCCTTACTCATCTATCATGTTATTTGACGTTTGGATGGACTCCAGTAACCCTGATGTGAGATACGATGTTCTCGGACGCAGCAGAAGCTGGAAACAGTTTTAAACGAAACAACACGCATTAGCGTTGTTCCTGTGATGTATCTAATCGATCCTTACTCATCTATCATGTTATTTGGCGTTTCGATGGAATCCAGTAACTTAGATGTGAGATACGAAGTTCTCGGACGGAGCTGAAGCTAGAAATAGTTTTAAGCGAAACAACACGTATTAGCGTTGTTCCTGTGTAGTATCTAATCGATCCTTACTTATCTATCATGTTATTTGACATTTCGATGGACTCCAGTAACTCTGATGTGATATACGACGTTTTCGGACGCAGCAGCAGCTGGAAATAGTTTTAAACGAAACAACACATATTAGCGTTGTTCCTGTGATGTATCTAATCGATCCTTACTCATCTATCATGTTATTTGACGTTTGAACGGACTCCAGTAACTCTGATGTGAGATACAAAGTTATCGGACGCAGCAGAAGCTAGAAATAGTTTTGAACGAAACAACACGTATTAGCGTTGTTCCTGTGCTGCATCTAATCGATCCTTACTTATCTATCATGTTATTTGACGTTTCGCTGGACTCCAGTAACCCTGACGTGAGATACGATGTTCTCGGACGCAGCAGAAGCTGGAAATAGTTTTAAACGAAACAACACGCATTAGCGTTGTTCCTGTGATGTATCTAATCGATCCTTACTCATCTATCATGTTATTTGGCGTTTCGATGGACTCCAGTAACTTTGATGTGAGATACGAAGTTCTCGGACGCAGCTGAAGCTGGAAATAGTTTTAAATGAAACAACACGTATTAGCGTTGTTCCTGTGATGTATCTAATCGATCCTTACTCATCTATCATGTTATTTGACGTTTGGAAGGACTCCAGTAACTCTGATGAGAGATACAAAGTTCTCGGACGCAGTAGAAGCTGGAAATAGTTTTGAACGAAAGAACACGTATTAGCGTTGTTCCTGTGCTGCATCTAATCGATCCTTACTTATCTATCATGTTATTTGACGTTTCGATGGACTCCGGTAACCCTGACGTGAGATACGATGTCCTCTTACGCAGCAGAAGCTGGAAATAGTTTTAAACGAAACAACACGCATTAGCGTTGTTCCTGTGATGTATCTAATCGATCCTTACTCATCTATCATGTTATTTGGCGTATCGATGGACTCCAGTAACTTTGATGAGAGATACGAAGTTCTCGGACGCAGCTGAAGCTGGAAATAGTTTTAAATGAAACAACACGTATTAGCGTTGTTCCTGTGCTGTATCTAATCGATCCTTACTCATATATCATGTTACTTGGCGTTTCGATGGACTCCAGTAGCTCTGATGTGAGATACGAAGTTTTCGGACGCAGCAGAAGCTGGAAATAGTTTTAAACGAAGCAACACGCATTAGCGTTGTTCCTGTGATGTATCTAATCGATCCTTACTCATCTATTATGTTATTTGGCATTTCGATGGACTCCAGTAACTTTGATGTGATATACGAAGTTCTCGGACGCAGCTGAAGCTTGAAATAGTTTTAAATGAAACAACACGTATTAGCGTTGTTCCTGTGATGTATCTAATCGATCCTTACTCATCTATCATGTTATTTGT
Organism: Prosopocoilus inquinatus; assembly: GCA_036172665.1. Classification (NCBI taxonomy): domain Eukaryota; kingdom Metazoa; phylum Arthropoda; class Insecta; order Coleoptera; family Lucanidae; genus Prosopocoilus; species Prosopocoilus inquinatus. The sequence continues at coordinate 43,439,532 of CM069871.1, read as the reverse complement.
CGTTTCGATGGACTCCAGTAGCTCTGATGTGAGATACGACGTTTTCGGACGCAGCAGAAGCTGGAAATAGTTTTAAACGAAACAACACGCATTAGCGTTGTTCCTGTGTTGTATCTAATCGATCCTTACTCATCTATTATGTTATTTGGCATTTCGATGGACTCCAGTAACTTTGATGTGAGATACGACGTTTTCTGAGGCAGCAGAAGCTGGAAATAGTTATAAGCAAAACAACACGCATTAGCGTTGTTCCTGTGATGTATCTAATCGATCCTTACTCATCTATCATGTTATTTGACGTTTGGATGGACTCCAGTAACCCTGACGTGAGATACGATGTTCTCGGACGCAGCAGAAGCTGGAAACAGTTTTAAACGAAACAACACGCATTAGCGTTGTTCCTGTGATGTATCTAATCGATCCTTACTCATCTATCATGTTATTTGGCGTTTCGATGGAATCCAGTAACTTAGATGTGAGATACGAAGTTCTCGGACGGAGCTGAAGCTAGAAATAGTTTTAAACGAAACAACACGCATTAGCGTTGTTCCTGTGTAGTATCTAATCGATCCTTACTTATCTATCATGTTATTTGGCGTTTCGATGGACTCCAGTAGCTCTGATGTGAGATACGACGTTTTCTGAGGCAGCAGAAGCTGGAAATAGTTATAAGCAAAACAACACGCATTAGCGTTGTTCCTGTGATGTATCTAATCGATCCTTACTCATCTATCATGTTATTTGACGTTTCGATGGACCCCAGTAACTCTGATGTGATATACGACGTTTTCGGACGCAGCAGCAGCTGGAAATAGTTTTAAACGAAACAACACATATTAGCGTTGTTCCTGTGATGTATCTAATCGATCCTTACTCATCTATCATGTTATTTGACGTTTGGACGGACTCCAGTAACTCTGATGTGAGATACAAAGTTATCGGACGCAGCAGAAGCTAGAAATAGTTTTGAACGAAACAACACGTATTAGCGTTGTTCCTGTGCTGTATCTAATCGATCCTTACTTATCTATCATGTTATTTGACGTTTCGATGGACTCCAGTATCTCTGATGTGAGATACTACGTTTTCGGACGCAGCAGAAGCTGGAAATAGTTTTAAACGATACAACACGTATTAGCGTTGTTCCTGTGATGTATCTAATCGATCCATACTCATCTATTATGTTATTTGACGTTTGGATGGACTCCAGTAACTCTGATGAGAGATACAAAGATTTCGGACGCAGCAGAAGCTGGAAATAGTTTTGAACGGAACAACACGTATTAGCGTTGTTCCTGTGATGTATCTAAACGATCCTTACTTATCTAACATGTTATTTGAAGTTTGGATGGACTCCAGTAAGTCTGATGTGAGATACAAAGTTTTGGGACGCAGCAGGAGCTGGAAATAGTTTTAAACGAAACAACACGTATTAGCGTTGTTCCTGTGCTGTATCTAATCGATCCTTACTTATCTATCATGTTATTTGACGTTTCGATGGACTCCATTAACTCTGATGTGAGATACGACGTTTTCGGACGCAGCAGAAACTGGAAATAGTTTTAAACGAAACAAGACACATTAGCGATGTTCCTGTGATGTATCTAATCGATCCTTACTCATCTATAATGTTATTTGGCGTTTCGATAGACTCCAGTAGCTCTGATGTGAGATACGACGTATTCGGACGCAGCAGAAGCTGGAAATAGTTTTAAACGAAACAACACGCATTAGCGTTGTTCCTGTGATGTATCTAATCGATCCTTACTCATCTATCATGTTATTTGGCGTTTCGATGGACTCCAGTAACTTTGATGTAAGATACAATGATTTCGGACGCAGCAGAAGCTGGAAATAGTTTTGAACGACACAACACGTATTAGCGTTGTTCCTGTAATGTATCTAAACGATCCTTACTTTTCTATCATGTTATTTGACGTTTCGATGGACTCCAGTAACTCTGATGTGAGATACGACGTTTTCGGACGCAGCAGAAACTGGAAATAGTTTTAAACGAAACAACACGTATTAGCGTTGTTCCTGTGATGTATCTAATCGATCCTTACTCATCTATCATGTTATTTGACGTTTGGATGGACTCCAGTAACTCTGATGAGAGATACAAAGATTTCGGACGCAGCAGAAGCTGGAAATAGTTTTGAACGAAACAACACGTATTAGCGTTGTTCCTGTGATGTATCTAAACGATCCTTACTTTTCTATCATGTTATTTGACGTTTCGATGGACTCCAGTAACTCTGATGTGAGATACGACGTTTTCGGACGCAGCAGAAGCTGGAAATAGTTTTAAACGAAACAACACGTATTAGCGATGTTCCTGTGATGTATCTAAACGATCCTTACTCATCTATCATGTTATTAGACGTTTGGACGGACTCCAGTAACTCTGATGTGAGATACAAAGTTCTCGGACGCAGTAGAAGCTGGAAATAGTTTTGAACGAAACAACACGTATTAGCGTTGTTCCTGTGATGTATCTAAACGATCCTTACTTATCTAACATGTTATTTAACGTTTGGATGGACTCCAGTATGTCTGATGTGAGATACAAAAATTTCGGACGCAGCAGAAGCTGGAAATAGTTTTGAACGAAACAACACGTATTAGCGTTGTTCCTGTGATGTATCTAAACGATCCTTACTTATCTAACATGTTATTTGAAGTTTGGATGGACTCCAGTAAGTCTGATGTGAGATACAAAGTTTTGGGACGCAGCAGGAGCTGGAAATACTTTTAAACGAAACAACACGTATTAGCGTTGTTCCTGTGCTGTATCTAATCGATCCTTACTTATCTATCATGTTATTTGACGTTTCGATGGACTCCAGTAACTCTGATGTGAGATACGACGTTTTCGGACGCAGCAGAAACTGGAAATAGTTTTAAACGAAACAACACACATTAGCGATGTTCCTGTGATGTATCTAATAGATCCTTACTCATCTATAATGTTATTTGGCGTTTCGATGGACTCCAGTAGCTCTGATGTGAGATACGACGTTTTCGGACGCAGCAGAAGCTGGAAATAGTTTTAAACGAAACAACACGCATTAGCGTTGTTCCTGTGATGTATCTAATCGATCCTTACTCATCTATCATGTTATTTGGCGTTTCGATGGACTCCAGTAACTTTGATGTGAGATACGAAGTTCTCGGACGCAGCTGAAGCTGGAAATAGTTGTAAACGAAACAACACGTATTAGCGTTTTTCCTGTGCTGTATCTAATCGATCCTTGCTCACATATCATGTTACTTGGCGTTTCGATGGACTCCAGTAGCTCTGATGTGAGATACGAAGTTTTCGGACACAGCAGAAGCTGGAAATAGTTTTAAACGAAGCAACACGCATTAGCGTTGTTCCTGTGATGTATCTAATCGATCCTTACTCATCTATTATGTTATTTGGCATTTCGATGGACTCCAGTAACTTTGATGTGAGATACGAAGTTCTCGGACGCAGCTGAAGCTGGAAATAATTTTAAATGAAACAACACGTATTAGCGTTGTTCCTGTGATGTATCTAATCGATCCTTACTCATCTATCATGTTATTTGGCGTTTCGATGGACTCCAGTAGCTCTGATGTGAGATACGACGTTTTCGGACGCAGCAGAAGCTGGAAATAGTTTTAAACGAAACAACACGCATTAGTGTTGTTCCTGTGATGTATCTAATCGATCCTTACTCATCTATCATGTTATTTGGCGTTTCGATGGACTCCAGTAACTTTGATGTGAGATACGAAGTTCTCGGACGCAGCTGAAGCTGGAAATAATTTTAAATGAAACAACACGTATTAGCGTTGTTCCTGTGATGTATCTAATCGATCCTTACTCATCTATCATGTTATTTGGCGTTTCGATGGACTCCAGTAGCACTGATGTGAGATACGACGTTTTCGGACGCAGCAGAAACTGGAAATAGTTTTAAACGAAACAACACGCATTAGCGATGTTCCTGTGATGTATCTAATCGATCCTTACTCATCTATTATGTTATTTGGCATTTCGATGGACTCCAGTAACTTTGATGTGAAATACGAAGTTCTCGGACGCAGCTGAAGCTGGAAATAGTTTTAAATGAAACAACACGTATTAGCGTTGTTCCTGTGATGTATCTAATCGATCCTAACACATCTATCATGTTATTTGGCGTTTCGATGGACTCCAGTAGCTCTGATGTGAGATACGAAGTTTTCGGACGCAGCAGAAGCTGGAAATAGTTTTAAACGAAGCAACACGCATTAGCGTTGTTCCTGTGATGTATCTAATCGATCCTTACTCATCTATCATGTTATTTGGCATTTCGATGGACTCCAGTAACTTTGATGTGAGATACTAAGTTCTCGGACGCAGCTGAAGCTGGAAATAGTTTTAAATGAAACAACACGTATTAACGTTGTTCCTGTGATGTATCTAATCGATCCTTACACATCTATCATGTTATTTGGCGTTTCGATGGACTCCAGTAGCTCTGATGTGAGATACGACGTTTTCTGAGGCAGCAGAAGCTGGAAATAGTTATAAACGAAACAACACGCATTAGCGTTATCCCTGTGATGTATCTAATCGATCCTTACTCATCTATCATGTTATTTGACGTTTGGATGGACTCCAGTAACCCTGACGTGAGATACGAAGTTCTCGGACGCAGCAGAAGCTGGAAATAGTTTTAAACGAAACAACACGCATTAGCGTTGTTCCTGTGATGTATTTAATCGATCCTTACTCATCTATCATGTTATTTGGCGTTTCGATGGAATCCGGTAAATTAGATGTGAGATACAAAGTTATCGGACGCAGCAGAAGCTAGAAATAGTTTTAAATGAAACAACACGTATTAGCGTTGTTCCTGTGATGTATCTAATCGATCCTTACTCATCTATCATGTTATTTGGCGTTTCGATGGACTCCAGTAGCACTGATGTGAGATACGACGTTTTCGGACGCAGCAGAAACTGGAAATAGTTTTAAACGAAACAACACGCATTAGCGATGTTCCTGTGATGTATCTAATCGATCCTTACTCATCTATTATGTTATTTGGCATTTCGATGGACTCCAGTAACTCTGATGAGAGATACAAAGTTCTCGGACGCAGTAGAAGCTGGAAATAGTTTTGAACGAAACAACACGTATTAGCGTTGTTCCTGTGATGTATCTAAACGATCCTTACTTATCTAACATGTTATTTGACGTTTGGATGGACTCCAGTAAGTCTGATGTGAGATACAAAGTTTTTGGACGCAGCAGAAGCTGGAAATAGTTTTAAACGATACAACACGTATTAGCGTTGTTCCTGTGCTGTATCTAATCGATCCTTACTCATATATCATGTTATTTGGAGTTTCGATGGACTCCAGTAACTCTGATGTGAGATACGACGTTTTCGGACGCTGCAGAAGCTTTAAATAGTTTTAAACGAAACAACACGTATTAGCGTTGTTCCTGTGATGTATCTAATCGATCCTTACTCATCTATCATGTTATTTGACGTTTGGATGGACTCCAGTAACTCTGATGAGAGATACAAAGATTTCGGACTCAGCAGAAGCTGGAAATAGTTTTGAACGAAACAACACCTATTAGCGTTGTTCCTGTGATGTATCTAAACGATCCTTACTTATCTAACATGTTATTTGACGTTTGGATGGACTCCAGTAACTCTGATGTAAGATACAAAGATTTCGGACGCAGCAGAAGCTGGAAATAGTTTTAAACGAAACAACACCTATTAGCGTTGTTCCTGTGATGTATCTAAACGATCCTTACTTATCTAACATGTTATTTGACGTTTCGATGGACTCCAGTAACCCTGACGTGAGATACGATGTTCTCGGACGCAGCAGAAGCTGGAAATAGTTTTAAACGAAACAACACGCATTAGCGTTGTTCCTGTGATGTATCTAATCGATCCTTACTCATCTATCATGTTATTTGGCGTTTCGATGGACTCCAGTAACTCTGATGTGAGATACGACGTATTCGGACGCAGCAGAAGCTGGAAATAGTTTTAAACGAAACAACACGTATTAGCGATGTTCCTGTGATGTATCTAAACGATCCTTACTCATCTATCATGTTATTAGACGTTTGGACGAACTCCAGTAACTCTGATGTGAGATACAAAGTTCTCGGACGCAGTAGAAGCTGGAAATAGTTTTGAACGAAACAACACGTATTAGCGTTGTTCCTGTGATGTATCTAAACGATCCTTACTTATCTAACATGTTATTTGACGTTTGGATGGACTCCAGTAAGTCTGATGTGAGATACAAAATTTTTGGACGCAGCAGGAGCTGGAAATAGTTTTAAACGAAACAACACGTATTAGCGTTGTTCCTGTGCTGTATCTAATCGATCCTTACTCATATATCATGTTACTTGGCGTTTCGATGGACTCCAGTAGCTCTGATGTGAGATACGAAGTTTTCGGACGCAGCAGAAGCTGGAAATAGTTTTAAACGAAGCAACACGCATTAGCGTTGTTCCTGTGATGTATCTAATCGATCCTTACTCATCTATTATGTTATTTGGCATTTCGATGGACTCTAGTAACTTTGATGTGAGATACGAAGTTCTCGGACGCAGCTGAAGCTGGAAATAGTTTTAAATGGAACAACACGTATTAGCGTTGTTCCTGTGATGTATCTAATCGATCCTTACTCATCTATCATGTTATTTGGCGTTTCGATGGACTCCAGTAGCTCTGATGTGAGATACGAAGTTCTCGGACGCAGATGAAACTGGAAATAGTTTTAAATGAAACAACACGTATTAGCGTTGTTCCTGTGATGTATCTAATCGATCCTTACTCATCTATCATGTTATTTGGCGTTTCGATGGACTCCAGTAGCTTTGATGTGAGATACGAAGTTTTCGGACGCAGCAGAAGCTGGAAATAGTTTTAAACGAAGCAACACGCATTAGCGTTGTTCCTGTGATGTATCTAATCGATCCTTACTCATCTATCATGTTATTTGGCATTTCGATGGACTCCAGTAACTTTGATGTGAGATACGAAGTTCTCGGACGCAGCTGAAGCTGGAAATAGTTTTAAATGAAACAACACGTATTAGCGTTGTTCCTGTGATGTGTCTAATCGATACTTACTCATCTATCATGTTATTTGGCGTTTCGATGGACTCCAGTAGCTCTGATGTGAGGTACGACGTTTTCTGAGGCAGCAGAAGCTGGAAATAGTTATAAACGAAACAACACGCATTAGCGTTGTTCCTGTGATGTATCTAATCGATCCTTACTCATCTATCATGTTATTTGACGTTTGGATGGACTCCAGTAACTTAGATGTGAGATACGAAGTTCTCGGACGGAGCTGAAGCTAGAAATAGTTTTAATCGAAACAACACGCATTAGCGTTGTTCCTGTGTAGTATCTAATCGATCCTTACTCATCTATCATGTTATTTGGCGTTTCGATGGAATCCAGTAACTTAGATGTGAGATACGAAGTTCTCGGACGGAGCTGAAGCTAGAAATAGTTTTAATCGAAACAACACGCATTAGCGTTGTTCCTGTGTAGTATCTAATCGATCCTTACTTATCTATCATGTTATTTGACATTTCGATGGACTCCAGTAACTCTGATGTGATATACGACGTTTTCGGACGCAGCAGCAGCTGGAAATAGTTTTAAACGAAACAGCACATATTAGCGTTGTTCCTGTGATGTATCTAATCGATCCTTACTCATCTATCATGTTATTTGACGTTTGGACGGACTCCAGTAACTCTGATGTGAGATACAAAGTTATCGGACGCAGCAGAAGCTAGAAATAGTTTTGAACGAAACAACACGTATTAGCGTTGTTCCTGTGCTGCATCTAATCGATCCTTACTTATCTATCATGTCATTTGACGTTTCGATGGACTCCAGTAACCCTGACGTGAGATACGATGTTCTCGGACGCAGCAGAAGCTGGAAATAGTTTTAAACGAAACAACACGCTAACATGATAGATAAGTAAGGATAGATTAAATACATCACAGGAACAACGCTAATGCGTGTTGTTTCGTTTAAAACTATTTCCAGCTCCTGCTGCGTCCAAAAACTTTGTATCTCACATCAGACTTACTGGAGTCCATCGAAACGTCAAATAATATGATAGATAAGTAAGGATCGATTAGATACAGCACAGGAACAACGCTAATACGTGTTGTTTCGTTTAAAACTATTTCCAGCTCCTGCTGCGTCCAAAAACTTTGTATCTCACATCAGACTTACTGGAGTCCATCCAAACGTCAAATAACATGTTAGATAAGTAAGGATCGTTTAGATACATCACAGGAACAACGCTAATACGTGTTGTTTCGTTCAAAACTATTTCCAGCTTCTACTGCGTCCGAGAACTTTGTATCTCTCATCAGAGTTACTGGAGTCCGTCCAAACGTCAAATAACATGATAGATGAGTAAGGATCGAATAGATACATCACAGGAACAACGCTAATACGTGTTGTTTCATTTAAAACTATTTCCAGCTTCAGCTGCGTCCGAGAACTTCGTATCTCACATCAAAGTTACTGGAGTCCATCGAAACGCCAAATAACATGATAGATGAGTAAGGATCGATTAGATACATCACAGGAACAACGCTAATGCGTGTTGTTTCGTTTAAAACTATTTCCAGCTTCTGCTGCGTCCGAAAACGTCGTATCTCACATCAGAGCTACTGGAGTCCATCGAAACGCCAAGTAACATGATATATGAGTAAGGATCGATTAGATACAGCACAGGCACAACGCTAATACGTGTTGTTTCGTTTAAAACTATTTCCAGCTCCTGCTGCGTCCAAAAACTTTGTATCTCACATCAGACTTACTGGAGTCCATCCAAACGTCAAATAACATGTTAGATAAGTAAGGATCGTTTAGATACATCACAGGAACAACGCTAATACGTGTTCTTTCGTTCAAAACTATTTCCAGCTTCTACTGCGTCCGAGAACTTTGTATCTCTCATCATAGTTACTGGAGTCCGTCCAAACCTCAAATAACATGATAGATGAGTAAGGATCGATTAGATACATCACATGAACAACGCTAATACGTGATGTTTCATTTAAAACTATTTCCAGCTTCAGCTGCGTCCGAGAACTTCGTATCTCACATCAAAGTTACTGGAGTCCATCGAAACGCCAAATAACATGATAGATGAGTAAGGATCGATTAGATACATCACAGGAACAACGCTAATACGTGTTGTTTCGTTCAAAACTATTTCCAGCTTCTGCTGCGTCCGAAATCTTTGTATCTCTCATCAGAGTTACTGGAGTCCATCGAAACGCCAAATAACATGATAGATGAGTAAGGATCGATTAGATACATCACAGGAACAACGCTAATGCGTGTTGTTTCGTTTAAAACTATTTCCAGCTTCTGCTGCGTCCGAGAACATCGTATCTCACGTCAGGGTTACTGGAGTCCATCCAAACGTCAAATAACATGATAGATAAGTAAGGATCGATTAGATACAGCACAGGAACAACGCTAATACCTGTTGTTTTGTTTAAAACTATTTCCAGCTCCTGCTGCGTCCCAGAACTTTGTATCTCACATCAGACTTACTGGAGTCCATCCAAACGTCAAATAACATGTTAGATAAGTAAGGATCGTTTAGATACATCACAGGAACAACGCTAATACGTGTTGTTTCGTTCAAAACTATTTCCAGATTCTGCTGCGTCCGAAATCTTTGTATCTCTCATCAGAGTTACTGGAGTCCATCCAAACGTCAAATAACATGATAGATGAGTAAGGATCGATTAGATACATCACAGGAACAACGCCAATACGTGTTGTTTCGTTTAAAACTATTTCCAGCTTCTGCTGCGTCCGAAAACCTCGTATCTCACATCAGAGTTACTGGAGTCCATCGAAACGTCAAATAACATGATAGATAAGTAAGGATCGATTAGATACAGCACAGGAACAACGCTAATACGTGTTGTTTCGTTTAAAACTATTTCCAGCTCCTGCTGCGTCCAAAAACTTTGTATCTCACATCAGACTTACTGGAGTCCATCCAAACGTCAAACAACATGTTAGATAAGTAAGGATCGTTTAGATAAATCACAGGAACAACGCTAATACGTGTTGTTTCGTTCAAAACTATTTCCAGCTTCTGGTGCGTCCGAGAACTTTGTATCTCACATCAGAGTTACTGGAGTCCGTCCAAACGTCAAAAGGATCGTTAAGATACATCACAGGAACAACGCTAATACGTGTTGTTTCGTTCAAAACTATTTCCAGCTTCTACTGCGTCCGAGAACTTTGAATCTCTCATCTGAGTTACTGGAGTCCGTCCAAACTTCAAATAACATGATAGATGAGTAAGGATCGATTAGATACATCACAGGAACAACGCTAATACGTGTTGTTTCGTTTAAAACTATTTCCAGCTTCTGCTGCGTCCGAGAACTTCGTATCTCACGTCAGGGTTACTGGAGTCCATCCAAACGTCAAATAACATGACAGATAAGTAAGGATCGATTAGACACATCACAGGAACAACGCTAATGCGTGTTGTTTCGTTTAAAGTATCTCACATCAGAGCTACTGGAGTCCATCGAAACGCCAAATAACATGATAGATGAGTAAGGATCGATTAGATACATCACAGGAACAACGCTAATACGTGTTGTTTCGTTCAAAACTATTTCCAGATTCTGCTGCGTCCGAAATCTTTGTATCTCTCATCAGAGTTACTGGAGTCCATCCAAACGTCAAATAACATGATAGATGAGTAAGGATCGATTAGATACATCACAGGAACAACGCCAATACGTGTTGTTTCGTTTAAAACTATTTCCAGCTTCTGCTGCGTCCGAAAACCTCGTATCTCACATCAGAGTTACTGGAGTCCATCGAAACGTCAAATAACATGATAGATAAGTAAGGATCGATTAGATACAGCACAGGAACAACGCTAATACGTGTTGTTTCGTTTAAAACTATTTCCAGCTCCTGCTGCGTCCAAAAACTTTGTATCTCACATCAGACTTACTGGAGTCCATCCAAACGTCAAACAACATGTTAGATAAGTAAGGATCGTTTAGATAAATCACAGGAACAACGCTAATACGTGTTGTTTCGTTCAAAACTATTTCCAGCTTCTGGTGCGTCCGAGAACTTTGTATCTCACATCAGAGTTACTGGAGTCCGTCCAAACGTCAAAAGGATCGTTAAGATACATCACAGGAACAACGCTAATACGTGTTGTTTCGTTCAAAACTATTTCCAGCTTCTACTGCGTCCGAGAACTTTGAATCTCTCATCTGAGTTACTGGAGTCCGTCCAAACTTCAAATAACATGATAGATGAGTAAGGATCGATTAGATACATCACAGGAACAACGCTAATACGTGTTGTTTCGTTTAAAACTATTTCCAGCTTCTGCTGCGTCCGAGAACTTCGTATCTCACGTCAGGGTTACTGGAGTCCATCCAAACGTCAAATAACATGACAGATAAGTAAGGATCGATTAGACACATCACAGGAACAACGCTAATGCGTGTTGTTTCGTTTAAAGTATCTCACATCAGAGCTACTGGAGTCCATCGAAACGCCAAATAACATGATAGATGAGTAAGGATCGATTAGATACATCACAGGAACAACGCTAATACGTGTTGTTTCATTTAAAATTATTTCCAGCTTCAGCTGCGTCCGAGAACTTCGTATCTCACATCAAAGTTACTGGAGTCCATCGAAATGCCAAATAACATAATAGATGAGTAAGGATCGATTAGATACATCACAGGAACAACGCTAATGCGTGTTGCTTCGTTTAAAACTATTTCCAGCTTCTGCTGCGTCCGAAAACTTCGTATCTCACATCAGAGTTACTGGAGTCCATCGAAACGCCAAGTAACATGATATATGAGCAAGGATCGATTAGATACAGTACAGGAACAACGCTAATACGTGTTGTTTCGTTTAAAACTATTTCCAGCTCCTGCTGCGTCCAAAAACTTTGTATCTCACATCAGACTTACTGGAGTCCATCCAAACGTCAAATAACATGTTAGATAAGTAAGGATCGTTTAGATACATCACAGGAACAACGCTAATACGTGTTCTTTCGTTCAAAACTATTTCCAGCTTCTACTGCGTCCGAGAACTTTGTATCTCTCATCAGAGTTACTGGAGCCCGTCCAAACGTCAAATAACATGATAGATGAGTAAGGATCGATTAGATACATCACAGGAACAACGCTAATACGTGTTGTTTCATTTAAAACTATTTCCAGCTTCAGCTGCGTCCGAGAACATCGTATCTCACGTCAGGGTTACTGGAGTCCATCGAAACGACAAATAACATGATAGATAAGTAAGGATCGATTAGATGCAGCACAGGAACAACGCTAATACGTGTTGTTTCGTTTAAAACTATTTCCAGCTCCTGCTGCGTCCAAAAACATTGTATCTCACATCAGACTTACTGGAGTCCATCCAAACGTTAAATAAAATGTTAGATAAGTAAGGATCGTTTAGATACATCACAGGAACAACGCTAATACGTGTTGTTTCGTTCAAAACTATTTCCAGCTTCTACTGCGTCCGAGAACTTTGTATCTCACATCAGAGTTACTGGAGTCCGTCCAAACGTCTAATAACATGATAGATGAGTAAGGATCATTTAGATACATCACAGGAACATCGCTAATACGTGTTGTTTCGTTTAAAACTATTTCCAGCTTCTGCTGCGTCCGAAAACGTCGTATCTCACATCAGAGTTACTGGAGTCCATCGAAACGTCAAATAACATGATATATGAGTAAGGATCGATTTGATGCAACACAGGAACAACGCTAATACGTGTTGTTTCGTTCAAAACTATTTCCAGCTTCTGCTGCGTCCGAAATCTTTGTATCTCTCATCAGAGTTACTGGAGTCCATCCAAACATCAAATAACATGATAGATGAGTAAGGATCGATTAGATACATCACAGGAACAACGCTAATACGTGTTCTTTCGTTCAAAACTATTTCCAGCTTCTACTGCGTCCGAGAACTTTGTATCTCTCATCAGAGTTACTGGAGTCCGTCCAAACCTCAAATAACATGATAGATGAGTAAGGATCGATTAGATACATCACAGGAACAACGCTAATACGTGTTGTTTCGTTTAAAACTATTTCCAGCTTCAGCTGCGTCCGAGAACTTCGTATCTCACATCAAAGTTACTGGAGTCCATCGAAACGCCAAATAACATGATAGATGAGTAAGGATCGATTAGATACATCACAGGAACAACGCTAATGCGTGTTGTTTCGTTTAAAACTATTTCCAGCTTCTGCTGCGTCCGAGAACATCGTATCTCACGTCAGGGATACTGGAGTCCATCGAAACGTCAAATAACATGATAGATAAGTAAGGATCGATTAGATGCAGAACAGGAACAACGCTAATACGTGTTGTTTCGTTTAAAACTATTTCCAGCTCCTGCTGAGTCCAAAAACTTTGTATCTCACATCAGACTTACTGGAGTCCATCCAAACGTTAAATAACATGTTAGATAAGTAAGGATCGTTTAGATACATCACAGGAACAACGCTAATACGTGTTGTTTCCTTCAAAACTATTTCCAGCTTCTACTGCGTCCGAGAACTTTGTATCTCACATCAGAGTTACTGGAGTCCGTCCAAACGTCTAATAACATGATAGATGAGTAAGGATCGTTTAGATACATCACAGGAACATCGCTAATACGTGTTGTTTCGTTTAAAACTATTTCCAGCTTCTGCTGCGTCCGAAAATGTCGTATCTCACATCAGAGTTACTGGAGTCCATCGAAACGTCAAATAACATGATAGAAAAGTAAGGATCGTTTAGATACATCACAGGAACAACGCTAATACGTGTTGTTTCGTTCAAAACTATTTCCAGCTTCTGCTGCGTCCGAAATCTTTGTATCTCTCATCAGAGTTACTGGAGTCCATCCAAACGTCAAATAACATGATAGATGAGTAAGGATCGATTAGATACATCACAGGAACAACGCTAATACGTGTTGTTTCGTTTAAAACTATTTCCAGCTTCTGCTGCGTCCGAAAACGTCGTATCTCACATCAGAGCTACTGGAGTCCATCGAAACGCCAAGTAACATGATATATGAGTAAGGATCGATTAGATACAGCACAGGCACATCGCTAATACGTGTTGTATCGTTTAAAACTATTTCCAGCTCCTGCTGCGTCCAAAAATTTTGTATCTCACATCAGACTTACTGGAGTCCATCCAAACGTCAAATAACATGTTAGATAAGTAAGGATCGTTTAGATACATCACAGGAACAACGCTAATACATGTTCTTTCGTTCAAAACTATTTCCAGCTTCTACTGCGTCCGAGAACTTTGTATCTCTCATCAGAGTTACTGGAGTCCGTCCAAACGTCAAATAACATGATAGATGAGTAAGGATCGATTAGATACATCACAGGAACAACGCTAATACGGGTTGTTTCATTTAAAACTATTTCCAGCTTCAGCTGCGTCCGAGAACTTCGTATCTCACATCAAAGTTACTGGAGTCCATCGAAACGCCAAATAACATAATAGATGAGTAAGGATCGATTAGATACATCACAGGAACAACGCTAATGCGTGTTGTTTCGTTTAAAACTATTTCCAGCTTCTGCTGCGTCCGAGAACATCGTATCTCATGTCAGGGTTACTGGAGTCCATCGAAACGTCAAATAACATGATAGATAAGTAAGGATCGATTAGATACAGCACAGGCACATCGCTAATACGTGTTGTTTCGTTTAAAACTATTTCCAGCTTCTGCTGCGTCCGAAAACGTCGTATCTCACATTAGAGCTACTGGAGTCCATCGAAACGCCAAGTAGCATGATATATGAGTAAGGATCGATTAGATACATCACAGGAACAACGCTAATGCGTGTTGTTTCGTTTAAAACTATTTCCAGCTTCTGCTGCGTCCGAGAACATCGTATCTCATGTCAGGGTTACTGGAGTCCATCGAAACGTCAAATAACATGATAGATAAGTAAGGATCGTTTAGATACATCACAGGAACAACGCTAATACGTGTTGTTTCGTTCAAAATTATTTCCAGCTTCTACTGCGTCCGAGAACTGTGAATCTCTCATCAGAGTTACTGGAGTCCGTCCAAACGTCAAATAACATGATAGATGAGTAAGGATCGATTAGATACATCACAGGAACATCGCTAATGCGTGTTGTTAAGTTTAAAACTATTTCCAGCTTCTGCTGCGTCCGAAAACTTCGTATCTCACATCAGAGTTACTGGAGTCCATCGAAACGTCAAATAATATGATAGATAAGTAAGGATCGATTAGATACAGCACAGGAACAACGCTAATACGTGTTGTTTCGTTTAAAACTATTTCCAGCTTCAGCTGCGTCCGAGAACTTCGTATCTCACATCAAAGTTACTGGAGTCCATCGAAACGCCAAATAACATAATAGATGAGTAAGGATCGATTAGATACATCACAGGAACAACGCTAATGCGTGTTGTTTCGTTTAAAACTATTTCCAGCTTCTGCTGCGTCCGAAAACGTCGTATCTCACATCAGAGCTACTGGAGTCCATCGAAACGCCAAATAACATGATAGATGAGTAAGGATCGATTAGATACATCACAGGAACAACGCTAATGCGTGTTGTTTCGTTTAAAACTATTTCCAGCTTCTGCTGCGTCCGAAAACGTCGTATCTCACATCAGAGCTACTGGAGTCCATCGAAACGCCAAATAACATTATAGATGTGTAAGGATCGATTAGATACATCACAGGAACATCGCTAATGTGTGTTGTTTCGTTTAAAACTATTTCCAGCTTCTGCTGCGTCCGAGAACTTCGTATCTCACGTCAGGATTACTGGAGTTCATCCAAACGTCAAATAACATGATAGATGAGTAAGGATCGATTAGATACATCACAGGAACAACGCTAATGCGTGTTGTTTCGTTTATAACTATTTCCAGCTTCTGCTGCCTCAGAAAACGTCGTATCTCACATCAGAGCTACTGGAGTCCATCGAAACGCCAAATAACATGATAGATGAGTAAGGATCGATTAGATACATCACAGGAACAACGCTAATACGTGTTGTATCGTTTAAAACTATTTCCAGCTTCTGCTGCGTCAGAAAACGTCGTATCTCACATCAGAGATACTGGAGTCCATCGAAACGTCAAATAACATGATAGATAAGTAAGGATCGATTAGATACTACACAGGAACAACGCTAATGCGTGTTGTTTCGTTTAAAACTATTTCTAGCTTCAGCTCCGTCCGAGAACTTCGCATCTCACATCTAAGTTACTGGATTCCATCGAAACGCCAAATAACATAATAGATGAGTATGGATCGATTAGATACATCACAGGAACAACGCTAATGCGTGTTGTTTCGTTTATAACTATTTCCAGCTTCTGCTGCCTCAGAAAACGTCGTATCTCACATCAGAGCTACTGGAGTCCATCGAAACGCCAAATAACATGATAGATGAGTAAGGATCGATTAGATACATCACAGGAACAACGCTAATACGTGTTGTATCGTTTAAAACTATTTCCAGCTTCTGCTGCGTCAGAAAACGTCGTATCTCACATCAGAGCTACTGGAGTCCATCGAAACGCCAAATAACATGATATATGAGTAAGGATCGATTAGATACAGCACAGGAACAACGCTAATACGTGTTGTTTCGTTTAAAACTATTTCCAGCTCCTGCTGCGTCCAAAAACTGTGTATCTCACATCAGACTTACTGGAGTCCATCCAAACGTCAAATAACATGTTAGATAAGTAAGGATCGTTTAGATACATCACAGGAACAACGCTAATACGTGTTGTTTCGTTCAAAACTATTTCCAGCTTCTACTGCGTCCGAGAACATTTTATCTCTCATCAGAGTTACTGGAGTCCGTCCAAACGTCAAATAACATGATAGATGAGTAAGGATCGATTAGATACATCACAGGAACAACGCTAATACGTGTTGTTTCATTTAAAACTATTTCCAGCTTCAGCTGCGTCCGAGAACTTCGTATCTCACATCAGATTTACTGGAGTCCATCGAAACGTCAAATAACATGATAGATAAGTAAGGATCGATTAGATACAGCACAGGAACAACGCTAATACGTGTTGTTTCGTTTAAAACTATTTCCAGCTCTTGCTGCGTCCAAAAACTTTGTATCTCACATCAGACTTACTGGAGTCCATCCAAACGTTAAATAACATGTTAGATAAGTAAGGATCGTTTAGATACATCACAGGAACAACGCTAATACGTGTTGTTTCGTTCAAAACTATTTCCAGCTTCTGCTGCGTCCGAGAACTTTGTATCTCACATCAGAGTTACTGGAGTCCATCGAAACGTCAAATAACATGATAGATAAGTAAGGATCGATTAGATACAGCACAGGAACAACGCTAATACGTGTTGTTTCGTTTAAAACTATTTCCAGCTCTTGCTGCGTCCAAAAACTTTGTATCTCACATCAGACTTACTGGAGTCCATCCAAACGTTAAATAACATGTTAGATAAGTAAGGATCGTTTAGATACATCACAGGAACAACGCTAATACGTGTTGTTTCGTTCAAAACTGTTTCCAGCTTCTGCTGCGTCCGAGAACTTTGTATCTCACATCAGAGTTACTGGAGTCCATCCAAACGTCAAATAACATGATAGATGAGTAAGGATCGTTTAGATACATCACAGGAACAACGCTAATACGTGTTGTTTCGTTCAAAACTATTTCCAGCTTCTGCTGCGCCCGAAATCTTTGTATCTTACATCAGAGTTACTGGAGTCCATCCAAACGTCAAATAACATGTTAGATAAGTAAGGATCGTTTAGATACATCACAGGAACAACGCTAATAGGTGTTGTTTCGTTCAAAACTATTTCCAGCTTCTGCTGCGTCCGAAATCTTTGTATCTCACATCAGAGCTACTGGAGTCCATCGAAACGCCAAGTAACATGATATATGAGTAAGGATCGATTAGATACAGCACAGGCACAACGCTAATACGTGTTGTTTCGTTTAAAACTATTTCCAGCTCCTGCTGCGTCCAAAAACTTTGTATCTCACATCAGACTTACTGGAGTCCATCCAAACGTCAAATTACATGTTAGATAAGTAAGGATCGTTTAGATACATCACAGGAACAACGCTAATACGTGTTCTTTCGTTCAAAACTATTTCCAGCTTCTACTGCGTCCGAGAACTTCGTATCTCACATCAAAGTTACTGGAGTCCATCGAAACGCCAAATAACATGATAGATGAGTAAGGATCGATTAGATACATCACAGGAACAACGCTAATGCGTGTTGTTTCGTTTAAAACTATTTCCAGCTTCTGCTTGCGTCCGAGAACATCGTATCTCACGTCAGGGTTACTGGAGTCCATCGAAACGTCAAATAACATGATAGATAAGTAAGGATCGATTAGATGCAGCACAGGAACAACGCTAATACGTGTTGTTTCCTTCAAAACTATTTCCAGCTTCTACTGCGTCCGAGAACTTTGCATCTCACATCAGAGTTACTGGAGTCCGTCCAAACGTCTAATAACATGATAGATGAGTAAGGATCGTTTAGATACATCACAGGAACATCGCTAATACGTGTTGTTTCGTTTAAAGCTATTTCCAGCTTCAGCTGCGTCCGAAAATGTCGTATCTCACATCAGAGTTACTGGAGTCCATCGAAACGTCAAATAACATGATAGAAAAGTAAGGATCGTTTAGATACATCACAGGAACAACGCTAATACGTGTTGTTTCGTTCAAAACTATTTCCAGCTTCTGCTGCGTCCGAAATCTTTGTATCTCTCATCAGAGTTACTGGAGTCCATCCAAACGTCAAATAACATGATAGATGAGTAAGGATCGATTAGATACATCACAGGAACAACGCTAATACGTGTTGTTTCGTTTAAAACTATTTCCAGCTTCTGCTGCGTCCGAAAACGTCGTATCTCACATCAGAGCTACTGGGGTCCATCGAAACGCCAAGTAACATGATATATGAGTAAGGATCGATTAGATACAGCACAGGCACAACGCTAATACGTGTTGTTTCGTTTAAAACTATTTCCAGCTCCTGCTGCGTCCAAAAATTTTGTATCTCACATCAGACTTACTGGAGTCCATCCAAACGTCAAATAACATGTTAGATAAGTAAGGATCGTTTAGATACATCACAGGAACAACGCTAATACATGTTCTTTCGTTCAAAACTATTTCCAGCTTCTACTGCGTCCGAGAACTTTGTATCTCTCATCAGAGTTACTGGAGTCCGTCCAAACGTCAAATAACATGATAGATGAGTAAGGATCGATTAGATACATCACAGGAACACGCTAATACGTGTTGTTTCATTTAAAACTATTTCCAGCTTCAGCTGCGTCCGAGAACTTCGTATCTCACATCAAAGTTACTGGAGTCCATCGAAACGCCAAATAACATAATAGATGAGTAAGGATCGATTAGATACATCACAGGAACAACGCTAATGCGTGTTGTTTCGTTTAAAACTATTTCCAGCTTCTGCTGCGTCCGAGAACATCGTATCTCACGTCAGGGTTACTGGAGTCCATCGAAACGTCAAATAACATGATAGATAAGTAAGGATCGATTAGATGCAGCACAGGAACAACGCTAATACGTGTTGTTTCGTTTAAAACTATTTCCAGCTTCTGCTGCGTCCGAAAACGTCGTATCTCACATTAGAGCTACTGGAGTCCATCGAAACGCCAAGTAGCATGATATATGAGAAGGATCGATTAGATACAGCACAGGCACAACGCTAATACGTGTTGTTTCGTTTAAAACTATTTCCAGCTCCTGCTGCGTCCAAAAACTTTGTATCTCACATCAGACTTACTGGAGTCCATCCAAACGTCAAATAACATGTTAGATAAGTAAGGATTGTTTAGATACATCACAGGAACAACGCTAATACGTGTTGTTTCGTTCAAAACTATTTCCAGCTTCTGCTGCGTCCGAAATCTTTGTATCTCTCATCAGAGTTACTGGAGTCCATCCAAACGTCAAATAACATGATAGATGAGTAAGGATCGTTTAGATACATCACAGGAACAACGCTAATACGTGTTGTTTCGTTCAAAACTATTTCCAGCTTCTACTGCGTCCGAGAACTGTGAATCTCTCATCAGAGTTACTGGAGTCCGTCCAAACGTCAAATAACATGATAGATGAGTAAGGATCGATTAGATACATCACAGGAACATCGCTAATGCGTGTTGTTTCGTTTAAAACTATTTCCAGCTTCTGCTGCGTCCGAAAACGTCGTATCTCACATCAGAGCTACTGGAGTCCATCGAAACGCCAAGTAACATGATATATGAGTAAGGATCGATTAGATACAGCACAGGCACAACGCTAATACGTGTTGTTTCGTTTAAAACTATTTCCAGTTCCTGCTGCTTCCAAAAACTTTGTATCTCACATCAGACTTACTGGAGTCCATCCAAACGTCAAATAACATGTTAGATAAGTAAGGATCGTTTAGATACATCACAGGAACAACGCTAATACGTGTTGTTTCGTTCAAAACTATTTCCAGCTTCTACTGCGTCCGAGAACTGTGAATCTCTCATCAGAATTACTTTAGTACGTCCAAACGTCAAATAACATGATAGATGAGTAAGGATCGATTAGATACATCACAGGAACATCGCTAATGCGTGTTGTTAAGTTTAAAACTATTTCCAGCTTCTGCTGCGTCCGAAAACTTCGTATCTCACATCAGAGTTACTGGAGTCCATCGAAACGCCAAATAACATAATAGATGAGTAAGGATCGATTAGATACATCACAGGAACAACGCTAATGCGTGTTGTTTCGTTTAAAACTATTTCCAGCTTCTGCTGCGTCCGAAAACGTCGTATCTCACATCAGAGCTACTGGAGTCCATCGAAACGCCAAATAACATGATAGATGAGTAAGGATCGATTAGATACATCACAGGAACAACGCTAATGCGTGTTGTTTCGTTTAAAACTATTTCCAGCTTCTGCTGCGTCCGAAAACGTCGTATCTCACATCAGAGCTACTTGAGTCCATCGAAACGCCAAATAACATTAAAGATGAGTAAGGATCGATTAGATACATCACAGGAACATCGCTAATGTGTGTTGTTTCGTTTAAAACTATTTCCAGCTTCTGCTGCGTCCGAGAACTTCGTATCTCATGTCAGGATTACTGGAGTCCATCCAAACGTCAAATAACATGATAGATGAGTAAGGATCGATTAGATACATCACAGGAACAACGCTAATGCGTGTTGTTTCGTTTATAACTATTTCCAGCTTCTGCTGCCTCAGAAAACGTCGTATCTCACATCAGAGCTACTGGAGTCCATCGAAACGCCAAATAACATGATAGATGAGTAAGGATCGATTAGATACATCACAGGAACAACGCTAATACGTGTTGTATCGTTTAAAACTATTTCCAGCTTCTGCTGCGTCAGTAAACGTCGTATCTCACATCAGAGATACTGGAGTCCATCGAAACGTCAAATAACATGATAGATAAGTAAGGATCGTTTAGATACTACACAGGAACAACGCTAATGCGTGTTGTTTCGTTTAAAACTATTTCTAGCTTCAGCTCCGTCCGAGAACTTCATATCTCACATCTAAGTTACTGGATTCCATCGAAACGCCAAATAACATAATAGATGAGTATGGATCGATTAGATACATCACAGGAACAACGCTAATACGTGTTGTATCGTTGAAAACTATTTCCAGCTTCTGCTGCGTCCGAAAACGTCGTATCTCACATCGGAGATACTGGAGTCCATCGAAACGTCAAATAACATGATAGATAAGTAAGGATCGATTAGATACTACACAGGAACAACGCTAATACGTGTTGTTTCGTTCAAAACTATTTCCAGCTTCTGCTGCGTCCGAAATCTTTGTATCTCCAATCAGAGTTACTGGAGTCCATCCAAACTTCAAATAACATGTTAGATAAGTAAGGATCGTTTAGATACATCACAGGAACAACGCTAATACGTGTTGTTTCGTTCAAAACTATTTCCAGCTTCTGCTGCGTCCGAAATATTTGTATCTCTCATCAGAGTTACTGGAGTACATCCAAACGTCAAATAACATGATAGATGAGTAAGGATCGATTAGATACAGCACATGAACAACGCTAATAGGTGTTGTTTCGTTTAAAACTATTTCCAGCTCCTGCTGCGTCCCAAAACATTGTATCTCACATCAGACTTACTGGAGTCCATCCAAACGTCAAATAACATGTTAGATAAGTAAGGATCGTTTAGATACATCACAGGAACAACGCTAATACGTGTTGTTTAGTTCAAAACTATTTCCAGCTTCTGCTGCGTCCGAAATCTTTGTATCTCTCATCAGAGTTACTGGAGTCCATCCAAACGTCAAATAACATGATAGATGAGTAAGGATCAATTAGATACATCACAGGAACAACGCTAATACGTGTTGTTTCGTTTGAAACTATTTCCAGCTTCTGCTGCGTCCGAAAACGTCGTATCTCACATCAGAGCTACTGGAGTCCATCGAAACGCCAAATAACATGATATATGAGTAAGGATCGATTAGATACAGCACAGGAACAACGCTAATACGTGTTGTTTCGTTTAAAACTATTTCCAGCTCCTGCTGCGTCCAAAAACTGTGTATCTCACATCAGACTTACTGGAGTCCATCCAAACATCACATAACATGTTAGATAAGTAAGGATCGTTTAGATACATCACAGGAACAACGCTAATACGTGTTGTTTCGTTCAAAACTATTTCCAGCTTCTACTGCGTCCGAGAACTTTGTATCTCTCATCAGAGTTACTGGAGTCCGTCCAATCGTCAAATAACATGATAGATGAGTAAGGATCGATTAGATACATCACAGGAACAACGCTAATACGTGTTGTTTCATTTAAAACTATTTCCAGATTCAGCTGCGTCCGAGAAATTCTTATCTCACATCAGAGTTACTGGAGTCCATCGAAACGTCAAATAACATGATAGATAAGTAAGGATCGATTAGATACAGCACAGGAACAACGCTAATACGTGTTGTTTCGTTTAAAACTATTTCCAGCTCTTGCTGCGTCCAAAAACTTTGTATCTCACATCAGACTTACTGGAGTCCATCCAAACGTTAAATAACATGTTAGATAAGTAAGGATCGTTTAGATACATCACAGGAACAACGCTAATACGTGTTGTTTCGTTCAAAACTATTTCCAGCTTCTGCTGCGTCCGAGAACTTCGTATCTCACATCAGAGTTACTGGAGTCCATCGAAACGTCAAATAACATGATAGATAAGTAAGGATCGATTAGATACAGCACAGGAACAACGCTAATACGTGTTGTTTCGTTTAAAACTATTTCCAGCTCTTGCTGCGTCCAAAAACTTTGTATCTCACATCAGACTTACTGGAGTCCATCCAAACGTTAAATAACATGTTAGATAAGTAAGGATCGTTTAGATACATCACAGGAACAACGCTAATACGTGTTGTTTCGTTCAAAACTATTTCCAGCTTCTGCTGCGTCCGAGAACTTTGTATCTCACATCAGAGTTACTGGAGTCCATCCAAACGTCAAATAACATGATAGATGAGTAAGGATCGTTTAGATACATCACAGGAACATCGCAAATACGTGTTGTTTCGTTTAAAACTATTTCCAGCTTCTGCTGCGTCCGAAAACGTCGTATCTCACATCAGAGTTACTGGAGTCCATCGAAACGTCAAATAACATGATAGAAAAGTAAGGATCGTTTAGATACATCACAGGAACAACGCTAATACGTGTTGTTTCGTTCAAAACTATTTCCAGCTTCTGCTGCGCCCGAAATCTTTGTATCTTACATCAGAGTTACTGGAGTCCATCCAAACGTCAAATAACATGTTAGATAAGTAAGGATCGTTTAGATACATCACAGGAACAACGCTAATAGGTGTTGTTTCGTTCAAAACTATTTCCAGCTTCTGCTGCGTCCGAAATCTTTGTATCTCACATCAGAGTTACCGGAGTCCATCCAAACGTCAAATAATATGATAGATGAGTAAGGATCGATTAGATACATCACAGGAACAACGCTAATACGTGTTGTTTCGTTTAAAACTATTTCCAGCTTCTGCTGCGTCCGAAAACGTCGTATCTCACATCAGAGTTACTGGAGTCCATCGAAACGCCAAATAACATGATAGATGAGTAAGGATCGATTAGATACATCACAGGAACAACGCTAATGCGTGTTGTTTCGTTTAAAACTATTTCCAGATTCTGCTGCGGCCGAAAACGTCGTATCTCACATCAGAGCTACTGGAGTCCATCGAAACGCCAAATAACATGATAGATGAGTAAGGATCGATTAGATACATCACAGGAACAACGCTAATGCGTGTTGTTTCGTTTAAAACTATTTCCAGCTTCTGCTGCGTCCGAAAACGTCGTATCTCACATCAGAGCTACTGGAGTCCATCGAAACGCCAAATAACATGATATATGAGTAAGGATCGATTAGATACAGCACAGGAACAACGCTAATACGTGTTGTTTCGTTTAAAACTACTTCCAGCTCCTGCTGCGTCCAAAAACTTTGTATCTCACATCAGACTTACTGGAGTCCATCCAAACGTCAAATAACATGTTAGATAAGTAAGGATCGTTTAGATACATCACAGGAACAACGCTAATACGTGTTGTTTCGTTCAAAACTATTTCCAGCTTCTACTGCGTCCAAGAACTTTGTATCTCTCATCAGAGTTACTGGAGTCCGTATAAACGTCAAATAACATGATAGATGAGTAAGGATCGATTAGATACATCCCAGGAACAACGCTAATGCGTTTTGTTTCGTTTAAAACTATTTCCAGCTTCTGCTGCGTCCGAAAACGTCGTATCTCACATCAGAGCTACTGGAGTCCGTCCAAACGTCAAATAACATGATAGATGAGTAAGGATCGATTAGATACAGCACAGAAACAACGCTAATACGTGTTGTTTCGTTTAAAACTATTTCTAGCTTCTACTGCGTCCGAGAACTTTGAATCTCTCATCAGAGTTACTGGAGTCCGTCCAAACGTCAAATAACATGATAGATGAGTAAGGATCGATTAGATACATCACAGGAACAACGCTAATACGTGTTGTTTCGTTTAAAACTATTTCTAGCTTCAGCTGCGTCCGAGAACTTCGTATCTAACATCTAAGTTACTGGAGTCCATCGAAACGCCAAATAACATGATAGATGAGTAAGGATCGATTAGATACATCACAGGAACAACGCTAATGCGTGTTGTTTCGTTTAAAACTATTTCCAGCTTCTTCTGCGTTGGAGAACATCGGACGTTTTCGGCCGCAGCAGAATCTGGAAATAGTTTTAAACGAAACAACACGCATTAGCGTTGTTCCTGTGATGTATCTAATCGATCCTTACTCATCTATCATGTTATTTGGCGTTTCGATGGACTCCAGTATCTCTGATGTGAGATACGACGTTTTCGGACGCAGCAGAAGCTGGAAATAGTTTTCAACGAAACAACACGTATTAGCGTTGTTCCTGTGATGTATCTAATCGATCCTTACTCATCTATCATGTTATTTGACGTTTGGATGGACTCCAGTAACTCTGATGAGAGATACAAAGATTTCGGACGCAGCAGAAGCTGGAAATAGTTTTGAACGAAACAACACCTATTCGCGTTGTTCCTGTGATGTATCTAAACGATCCTTACTTATCTAACATGTTATTTGACGTTTCGATGGACTCCAGTAACTCTGATGTGAGATACGTTTTCGGACGCAGCAGAAGCTGGAAATAGTTTTAAACGAAACAACACGTATTAGCGATGTTCCTGTGATGTATCTAAACGATCCTTACTCATCTATCATGTTATTTGACGTTTGGATGGACTCCAGTAACTCTGATGTGAGATACAAAGTTCTCGGACGCAGCAGAAGCTGGAAATAGTTTTGAACGAAACAACACGTATTAGCGTTGTTCCTGTGATGTATCTAAACGATCCTTACTTATCTAACATGTTATTTAACGTTTGGATGGACTCCAGTAAGTCTGATGTGAGATACAAAGTTTTTGGACGCAGCAAGAGCTGGAAATAGTTTTAAACGAAACAACACGTATTAGCGTTGTTCCTGTGCTGTATCTAATCGATCCTTACTTACCTATCATGTTATTTGACGTTTCGATGGACTCCAGTAACTCTGATGTGAGATACGAAGTTCTCGGACGCAGCTGAAGCTGGAAATAGTTTTAAATGAAACAACACGTATTAGCGTTGTTCCTGTGATGTATCTAATCGATCCTTACTCATCTATCATGTTATTTGACGTTTGGACGGACTCCAGTAACTCTGATGAGAGATACAAAGTTCTCGGACGCAGTAGAAGCTGGAAATAGTTTTGAATGAAACAACACGTATTAGCGTTGTTCCTGTGATATATCTAAACGATCCTTACTTATCTAACATGTTATTTGACGTTTGGATGGACTCCAGTAAGTCTGATGTGAGATACAAAGTCTTTGGACGCAGCAGGAGCTGGAAATAGTTTTAAACGAAACAACACGTATTAGCGTTGTTCCTGTGCTGTATCTAATCGATCCTTACTCATATATCATGTTATTTGGCGTTTCGATGGACTCCAGTAGCTCTGATGTGAGATACGACGTTTTCGGACGCAGCAGAAACTGGAAATAGTTTCAAACGAAACAACACGTATTAGCGTTGTTCCTGTGATGTATCTAATTGATCCTTACTCATCTATCATGTTATTTGACGTTTGGATGGACTCCAGTAACTCTGATGAGAGATACAAAGATTTCGGACGCAGCAGAAGCTGGAAATAGTTTTGAACTAAACAACACGTATTAGCGTTGTTCCTGTGATGTATCTAAACGATCCTTACTTATCTAACATGTTATTTGACGTTTGGATGGACTCCAGTAAGTCTGATGTGAGATACAAATTTTTTGGACGCAGCAGGAACTGGAAATAGTTTTAAACGAAACAACACGTATTAGCGTTGTTCATGTGCTGTATCTAATCGATCCTTACATATCTATCATGTTATTTGACGTTTGGATGAACTCCAGTAACCCTGACGTGAGATACGATGTTCTCGGACGCAGCAGAAGCTGGAAATAGTTTTAAACGAAACAACACGCATTAGCGTTGTTCCTGTGATGTATCTAATCGATCCTTACTCATCTATCATGTTATTTGGCGTTTCGATGGACTCCAGTAACTTAGATGTGAGATAAGAAGTTCTCGGACGCAGCTGAAGCTAGAAATAGTTTTAAACGAAACAACACGTATTAGCGTTGTTCCTGTGATGTATCTAATCGATCCTTACTCATCTATCATGTTATTTGACGTTTGGACGGACTCCAGTAACTCTGATGAGAGATTCAAAGTTCTCGGACGCAGAAGAAGCTGGAAATAGTTTTAAAAGAAACAACACGTATTAGCGTTGTTCCTGTGCTGTATCTAATCGATCCTTACTCATCTATCATGTTATTTGACGTTTGGACGGACTCCAGTAGCTCTGATGTGAGATACGACGTTCTCGGACGCAGCAGAAGCTGGAAATAGTTTTAAACGAAACAACACGTATTAGCGTTGTTCCTGGGATGTATCTAATCGATCCTTACTCATCTATCATGTTATTTGACGTTTGGACGGACTCCAGTAACTCTGATGAGAGATACAAATTTCTCGGACGCAGTAGAAGCTGGAAATAGTTTTGAACGAAACAACACGTATTAGCGTTGTTCCTGTGATGTATCTAAACGATCCTTACTTATCTAGCATGTTATTTGACGTTTGGATGGACTCCAGTAAGTCTGATGTGAGATACAAAGTTTTTGGACGCAGCAGGAGCTGGAAATAGTTTTAAACGAAACAACACGTATTAGCGTTGTTCCTGTGCTGTATCTAATCGATCCTTACTCATCTATCATATTATTTGACGTTTGGACGGACTCCAGTAGCTCTGATGTGAGATACGACGTTCTCGGACGCAGCAGAAGCTGGAAATAGTTTTAATCGAAACAACACGTATTAGCGTTGTTCCTGGGATGTATCTAATCGATCCTTACTCATCTATCATGTTATTTGACGTTTGGACGGACTCCAGTAGCTCTGATGTGAGATACGACGTTCTCGGACGCAGCAGAAGCTGGAAATAGTTTTAAACGAAACAACACGTATTAGCGTTGTTCCTGTGATGTATCTAAACGATCCTTACTTATCTAACATGTTATTTGACGTTTGGATGGACTCCAGTAAGTCTGATGTGAGATACAAAGTTTTTGGACGCAGCAGGAGCTGGAAATAGTTTTAAACGAAACAACACGTATTAGCGTTGTTCCTGTGCTGTATCTAATCGATCCTTACTTATCTATCATGTTATTTGACGTTTGGATGGACTCCAGTAACCCTGACGTGAGATACGATGTTCTCGGACGCAGCAGAAGCTGGAAATTTTTTTAAAAGAAACAACACGTATTAGCGTTGTTCCTGTGATGTATCTAATCGATCCTTACTCATCTATCATGTTATTTGGCGTTTCGATGGACTCCAGTAACTTAGATGTGAGATACGAAGTTCTCGGACGCAGCTGAAGCTAGAAATAGTTTTAAAGGAAACAACACGTATTAGCGTTGTTCCTGTGATGTATCTAATCGATCCTTACTCATCTATCATGTTATTTGACGTTTGGACGGACTCCAGTAACTCTAATGAGAGATTCAAAGTTCTCGGACGCAGTAGAAGCTAGAAATAGTTTTGAACGAAACAACACGTATTAGCGTTGTTCCTGTGATGTATCTAAACGATCCTTACTTATCTAACATGTTATTTGACGTTTGGATGGACTCCAGTAAGTCTGATGTGAGATACAAAGTTTTTGGACGCAGCAGGAACTGGAAATAGTTTTAAACGAAACAACACGTATTAGCGTTGTTCCTGTGCTGTATCTAATCGATCCTTACTTATCTATCATGTTATTTGACGTTTGGATGGACTCCAGTAACCCTGACGTGAGATACGATGTTCTCGGACGCAGCAGAAGCTGGAAATAGTTTTAAACGAAACAACACGCATTAGCGTTGTTCCTGTGATGTATCTAATCGATCCTTACTCATCTATCATGTTATTTGGCGTTTCGATGGACTCCAGTAACTTAGATGTTAGATACGAAGTTCTCGGACGCAGCTGAAGCTAGAAATAGTTTTAAACGAAACAACACGTATTAGCGTTGTTCCTGTGATGTATCTAATCGATCCTTACTCATCTATCATGTTATTTGACGTTTGGACGGACTCCAGTAACTCTGATGAGAGATTCAAAGTTCTCGGAAGCAGTAGAAGCTAGAAATAGTTTTAAACGAAACAACACGTATTAGCGTTGTTCCTGTGCTGTGTCTAATCGATCCTTACTCATCTATCATGTTATTTGACGTTTGGACGGACTCCAGTAGCTCTGATGTGAGATACGACGTTTTCGGACGCAGCAGAAGCTGGAAATAGTTTTAAACGATACAACACGTATTAGCGTTGTTCCTGTGATGTATCTAATCGATCCATACTCATCTATTATGTTATTTGACGTTTGGATGGACTCCAGTAACTCTGATGAGAGATACAAAGATTTCGGACGCAGCAGAAGCTGGAAATAGTTTTGAACGAAACAACACGTATTAGCGTTGTTCCTGTGATGTATCTAAACGATCCTTACTTATCTAACATGTTATTTGAAGTTTGGATGGACTCCAGTAAGTCTGATGTGAGATACAAAGTTTTGGGACGCAGCAGGAGCTGGAAATAGTTTTAAACGAAACAACACGTATTAGCGTTCTTCCTGTGCTGTATCTAATCGATCCTTACTTATCTATCATGTTATTTGGCGTTTCGATGGACTCCAGTAACTCTGATGTGAGATACGACGTTTTCGGACGCAGCAGAAACTGGAAATAGTTTTAAACGAATCAACACACATTAGCGATGTTCCTGTGATGTATCTAATCGATCCTTACTCATCTATCATGTTATTTTACGTTTGGATGGACTCCAGTAACTCTGATGTGAGATACAAAGTTTTTGGACGCAGCAGAAGCTGGAAATAGTTTTGAACGAAACAACACGTATTAGCGTTGTTCCTGTGATGTATCTAATCGATCCTTACTCATCTATAATGTTATTTGGCGTTTCGATAGACCCCAGTAACTTTGATGTGAGATACGAAGTTCTCGGACGCAGCTGAAGATGGAAATAATTTTAAATGAAACAACACGTATTAGCGTTGTTCCTGTGATGTATCTAATCGATCCTTACTCATCTATAATGTTATTTGGCGTTTCGATAGACTCCAGTAACTTTGATGTGAGATACGAAGTTCTCGGACGCAGCTGAAGCTGGAAATAATTTTAAATGAAACAACACGTATTAGCGTTGTTCCTGTGATGTATCTAATCGATCCTTACTCATCTATCATGTTATTTGGCATTTCGATGGACTCCAGTAGCTCTGATGTGAGATACGACGTTCTCGGACGCAGCAGAAGCTGGAAATAGTTTTAAACGAAACAACACGCATTAGCGTTGTTCCTGTGCTGTATCTAATCGATCCTTACTCATCTATCATGTTATTTGGCGTTTCGACGGACTCCAGTAGCTCTGATGTGAGATACGACGTTTTCGGACGCAGCAGAAACTGGAAATAGTTTTAAACGAATCAACACACATTAGCGATGTTCCTGTGATGTATCTAATCGATCCTTACTCATCTATCATGTTATTTTACGTTTGGATGGACTCCAGTAACTCTGATGTGAGATACAAAGTTTTTGGACGCAGCAGAAGCTGGAAATAGTTTTGAACGAAACAACACGTATTAGCGTTGTTCCTGTGATGTATCTAATCGATCCTTACTCATCTATAATGTTATTTGGCGTTTCGATAGACTCCAGTAACTTTGATGTGAGATACGAAGTTCTCGGACGCAGCTGAAGCTGGAAATAATTTTAAATGAAACAACACGTATTAGCGTTGTTCCTGTGATGTATCTAATCTATCCTTACTCATCTATCATGTTATTTGGCGTTTCGATGGACTCCAGTAACTTTGATGTTAGATACGAAGTTCTCGGACGCAGCTGAAGCTGGAAATAGTTTTAAATGAAACAACACGCATTAGCGTTCTTCCTGTGATGTATCTAATCGATCCTTACTCATCTATCATGTTATTTGGCGTTTCGATGGACTCCAGTAGCTCTGATGTGAGATACGACGTTTTCGGACGCAGCAGAAGCAGGAAATAGTTTTAAACGAAACAACACGCATTAGCGTTGTCCCTGTGATGTATCTAATCGATCCTTACTCATCTATTATGTTATTTGGCGTTTCGATGGACTCCAGTAACTTTGATGTGAGATACGAAGTTCTCGGACGCAGCTGAAGCTGGAAATAGTTTTAAACGAAACAACACGTATTAGCGTTGTTCCTGTGCTGTATCTAATCGATCCTTACTTATCTATCATATTATTTGACGTTTCGATGGACTCCAGTAACTCTGATGTGAGATACGAAGTTTTCGGACGCAGCAGAAGCTGGAAATAGTTTTAAACGAAACAACACGCATTAGCGATGTTCCTGTGATGTATCTAATCGATCCTTACTCATCTATCATGTTATTTGACGTTTGGATGGACTCCAGTAACTCTGATGAGAGATACAAAGATTTCGGACGCAGCAGAAGCTGGAAATAGTTTTGAACGAAACGACACATATTAGCGTTGTTCCTGTGATGTATCTAAACGATCCTTACTTATCTAACATGTTATTTGACGTTTGGATGGACTCCAGTAGCTCTGATGTAAGATACAAAGATTTCGGACGCAGCAGAAGCTGGAAATAGTTTTGAACGAAACGACACATATTAGCGTTGTTCCTGTGATGTATCTAAACGATCCTTACTTATCTAACATGTTATTTGACGTTTGGATGGACTCCAGTAGCTCTAATGTGAGATACGACGTTTTCGGACGCAGCAGAAGCTGGAAATAGTTTTAAACGAAACAACACGCATTAGCGTTCTTCCTGTGATGTATCTAATCGATCCTTACTCATCTATCATGTTATTTGGCGTTTCGATGGACTCCAGTAGCTCTGATGTGAGATACGACGTTTTCGGACGCAGCAGAAGCTGGAAATAGTTTTAAACGAAACAACACGCATTAGCGTTGTTCCTGTGATGTATCTAATCGATCCTTACTCATCTATTATGTTATTTGGCGTTTCGATGGACTCCAGTAACTTTGATGTGAGATACGAAGTTCTCGGACGCAGCTGAAGCTGGAAATAGTTTTAAACGAAACAACACGTATTAGCGTTGTTCCTGTGCTGTATCTAATCGATCCTTACTTATCTATCATATTATTTGACGTTTCGATGGACTCCAGCAACTCTGATGTGAGATACGAAGTTTTCGGACGCAGCAGAAGCTGGAAATAGTTTTAAACGAAACAACACGCATTAGCGATGTTCCTGTGATGTATCTAATCGATCCTTACTCATCTATCATGTTATTTGACGTTTGGATGGACTCCAGTAACTCTGATGAGAGATACAAAGATTTCGGACGCAGCAGAAGCTGGAAATAGTTTTGAACGAAACGACACATATTAGCGTTGTTCCTGTGATGTATCTAAACGATCCTTACTTATCTAACATGTTATTTGACGTTTGGATGGACTCCAGTAGCTCTGATGTAAGATACAAAGATTTCGGACGCAGCAGAAGCTGGAAATAGTTTTGAACGAAACAACACGTATTAGCGTTGTTCCTGTGATGTATCTAAACGATCCTTACTTATCTATCATGTTATTTGACGTTTCGATGGACTCCAGTAACCCTGACGTGAGATACGATGTTCTCGGACGCAGCAGAAGCTGGAAATAGTTTTAAACGAAACAACACGCATTAGCGTTGTTCCTGTGATGTATCTAATCGATCCTTACTCATCTATCATGTTATTTGGCGTTTCGATGGACTCCAGTAACTTTGATGTGAGATACGAAGTTCTCGGACGCAGCTGAAGCTGGAAATAGTTTTAAATGAAACAACACGTATTAGCGTTGTTCCTGTGATGTATCTAATCGATCCTTACTCATCTATCATGTTATTTGACGTTTGGACGGACTCCAGTAACTCTGATGAGAGATACAAAGTTCTCGGACGCAGTAGAAGCTGGAAATAGTTTTGAACGAAAGAACACGTATTAGCGTTGTTCCTGTGATGTATCTAAACGATCCTTACTTATCTAACATGTTATTTGACGTTTGGATGAACTCCAGTAAGTCTGATGTGAGATACAAAGTTTTTGGACGCAGCAGGAACTGGAAATAGTTTTAAACGAAACAACACGTATTAGCGTTGTTCCTGTGCTGTATCTAATCGATCCTTACTCATATATCATGTTACTTGGCGTTTCTATATACTCCAGTAGCTCTGATGTGAGATACGACGTTTTCGGACGCAGCAGAAGCTGGAAATAGTTTTAAACGAAGCAACACGCATTAGCGTTGTTCCTGTGATGTACCTAATCGATCCTTACTCATCTATTATGTTATTTGGCATTTCGATGGGCTCCAGTAACTTTGATGTGAGATACGAAGTTCTCGGACGCAGCTGAAGCTGGAAATAGTTTTAAATGAAACAACACGTATTAGCGTTGTTCCTGTGATGTATCTAATCGATCCTTACTCATCTATCATGTTATTTGGCGTTTCGATGGACTCCAGTAGCTCTGATGTGAGATACGACGTTTTCGGACGAAGCAGAAGCTGGAAATAGTTTTAAACGATACAACACGTATTAGCGTTGTTCCTGTGATGTATCTAATCGATCCATACTCATCTATTATGTTATTTGACGTTTGGATGGACTCCAGTAACTCTGATGAGAGATACAAAGATTTCGGACGCAGCAGAAGCTGGAAATAGTTTTGAACGAAACACACACGTATTAGCGTTGTTCCTGTGATGTATCTAAACGATCCTTACTTATCTAACATGTTATTTGAAGTTTGGATGGACTCCAGTAAGTCTGATGTGAGATACAAAGTTTTGGGACGCAGCAGGAGCTGGAAATAGTTTTAAACGAAACAACACGTATTAGCGTTGTTCCTGTGCTGTATCTAATCGATCCTTACTTATCTATCATGTTATTTGACGTTTCGATGGACTCCAGTAACTCTGATGTGAGATACGACGTTTTCGAACGCAGCAGAAACTGGAAATAGTTTTAAACGAAACAACACACATTAGCGATGTTCCTGTGATGTATCTAATCGATCCTTACTCATCTATAATGTTATTTGGCGTTTCGATAGACTCCAGTAGCTCTGATGTGAGATACGACGTTTTCGGACGCAGCAGAAGCTGGAAATAGTTTTAAACGAAACAACACGCATTAGCGTTGTTCCTGTGATGTATCTAATCGATCCTTACTCATCTATCATGTTATTTGGCGTTTCGATGGACTCCGGTAGCTCTGATGTGAGATACGACGTTTTCGGACGCAGCAGAAGCTGGAAATAGTTTTAAACGAAACAACACGCATTAGCGTTGTTCCTGTGATGTATCTGATCGATCCTTACTCATCTATCATGTTATTTGGCGTTTCGATAGAGCTGGAAATAGTTTTAAACGAAACAACACGTATTAGCGTTGTGCCTGTGCTGTATCTAATCGATCCTTACTCATACATCATGTTACTTGGCGTTTCGATGGACTCCAGTAGCTCTGATGGGAGATACGACGTTTTCGGACGCAGCAGAAGCTGGAAATAGTTTTAAACGAAACAACACGCATTAGCGTTGTTCCTGTGATGTATCTAATCGATCCTTACTCATCTATCATGTTATTTGGCGTTTCGATGGACTCCAGTAACTTTGATGTAAGATACGAAGTTCTCGGACGCAGCTGAAGCTGGAAATAGTTTTAAATGAAACAACACGTATTAGCGTTGTTCCTGTGATGTATCTAATCGATCCTTACTCATCTATCATGTTATTTGACGTTTGGACGGACTCCAGTAACTCTGATGAGAGATACAAAGTTCTCGGACGCAGTAGAAGCTGGAAATAGTTTTGAACGAAACAACACGTATTAGCGTTGTTCCTGTGATGTATCTAAACGATCCTTACTTATCTAACATGTTATTTGACGTTTGGATGGACTCCAGTAAGTCTGATGTGAGATACAAAGTTCTTGGACGCAGCAGGAGCTGGAAATAGTTTTAAACGAAACAACACGTATTAGCGTTGTTCCTGTGCTGTATCTAATCGATCCTTACTCATATATCATGTTATTTGGCGTTTCGATGGACTCCAGTAACTCTGATGTGAGATACGACGTTTTCGGGCGCAGCAGAAGCTGGAAATAGTTTTAAACGAAACAACACGTATTAGCGTTGTTCCTGTGATGTATCTAATCGATCCTTACTCATCTATAATGTTATTTGACGTTTGGATGGACTCCAGTAACTCTAATGAGAGATACAAAGATTTCGGACGCAGCAGAAGCTGGAAATAGTTTTGAACGAAACAACACCTATTAGCGTTGTTCCTGTGATGTATCTAATCGATCCTTACTCATCTATCATGTTATTTGGCGTTTCGATGGACTTCAGTAGCTCTGATGTGAGATAAGAAGTTTTCGGACGCAGCAGATGCTGGAAATAGTTTTAAACGAAGCAACACGCATTAGCGTTGTTCCTGTGATGTATCTAATCGATCCTTACTCATCTATCATGTTATTTGGCATTTCGATGGACTCCAGTAACTTTGATGTGAGATACGAAGTTCTCGGACGCAGCTGAAGCTGGAAATAGTTTTAAATGAAACAACACGTATTAGCGTTGTTCCTGTGATGTATCTAATCGATCCTTACTCATCTATCATGTTATTTGGCGTTTCGATGGACTCCAGTAGCTCTGATGTGAGATCCGACGTTTTCTGAGGCAGCAGAAGCTGGAAACAGTTTTAAACGAAACAACACGCATTAGCGTTGTTCCTGTGATGTATCTAATCGATCCTTACTCATCTATCATGTTATTTGGCGTTTCGATGGAATCCAGTAACTTAGATGTGAGATACGAAGTTCTCGGACGGAGCTGAAGCTAGAAATAGTTTTAAACGAAACAACACGCATTAGCGTTGTTCCTGTGTAGTATCTAATCGATCCTTACTTATCTATCATGTTATTTGACATTTCGATGAACTCCAGTAACTCTGATGTGATATACGACGTTTTCGGACGCAGCAGCAGCTGGAAATAGTTTTAAACGAAACAACACATATTAGCGTTGTTCCTGTGATGTATCTAATCGATCCTTACTCATCTATCATGTTATTTGACGTTTGGACGGACTCCAGTAACTCTGATGTGAGATACAAAGTTATCGGACGCAGCAGAAGCTAGAAATAGTTTTGAACGAAACAACACGTATTAGCGTTGTTCCTGTGCTGTATCTAATCGATCCTTACTTATCTATCATGTTATTTGACGTTTCGATGGACTCCAGTATCTCTGATGTGAGATACGACGTTTTCGGACGCAGCAGAAGCTGGAAATAGTTTTAAACGATACAACACGTATTAGCGTTGTTCCTGTGATGTATCTAATCGATCCATACTCATCTATTATGTTATTTGACGTTTGGATGGACTCCAGTAACTCTGATGAGAGATACAAAGATTTCGGACGCAGCAGAAGCTGGAAATAGTTTTGAACGAAACACACACGTATTAGCGTTGTTCCTGTGATGTATCTAAACGATCCTTACTTATCTAACATGTTATTTGAAGTTTGGATGGACTCCAGTAGCTCTGATGTGAGATACGACGTTTTCGGACGCAGCAGAAGCTGGAAATAGTTTTAAACGAAACAACACGCATTAGCGTTGTTCCTGTGATGTATCTAATCGATCCTTACTCATATATCATGTTATTTGGCGTTTCGATAGAGCTGGAAATAGTTTTAAACGAAACAACACGTATTAGCATTGTGCCTGTGCTGTATCTAATCGATCCTTACTCATACATCATGTTACTTGGCGTTTCGATGGACTCCAGTAGCTCTGATGTGAGATACGACGTTTTCGGACGCAGCAGAAGCTGGAAATAGTTTTAAACGAAACAACACGCATTAGCGTTGTTCCTGTGATGTATCTAATCGATCCTTACTCATCTATCATGTTATTTGGCGTTTCGATGGACTCCAGTAACTTTGATGTAAGATACGAAGTTCTCGGACGCAGCTGAAGCTGGAAATAGTTTTAAATGAAACAACACGTATTAGCGTTGTTCCTGTGATGTATCTAATCGATCCTTACTTATCTAACATGTTTTTTGACGTTTGGACGGACTCCAGTAACTCTGATGAGAGATACAAAGTTCTCGGACGCAGTAGAAGCTGGAAATAGTTTTGAACGAAACAACACGTATTAGCGTTGTTCCTGTGATGTATCTAAACGATCCTTACTTATCTAACATGTTATTTGACGTTTGGATGGACTCCAGTATGTCTGATGTGAGATACAAAGTTCTTGGACGCAGCAGGAGCTGGAAATAATTTTAAACGAAACAACACGTATTAGCGTTGTTCCTGTGCTGTATCTAATCGATCCTTACTCATATATCATGTTATTTGGCGTTTCGATGGACTCCAGTAACTCTGATGTGAGATACGACGTTTTCGGGCGCAGCAGAAGCTGGAAGTAGTTTTAAACGAAACAACACGTATTAGCGTTGTTCCTGTGATGTATGTAATCGATCCTTACTCATCTATCATGTTATTTGACGTTTGGACGGACTCCAGTAACTCTGATGTGAGATACAGAGTTATCGGACGCAGCAGAAGCTAGAAATAGTTTTGAACGAAACAACACGTATTAGCGTTGTTCCTGTGCTGTATCTAATCGATCCTTACTTATCTATCATGTTATTTGACGTTTCGATGGACTCCAGTATCTCTGATGTGAGATACGACGTTTTCGGACGCAGCAGAAGCTGGAAATAGTTTTAAACGATACAACACGTATTAGCGTTGTTCCTGTGATGTATCTAATCGATCCATACTCATCTATTATGTTATTTGACGTTTGGATGGACTCCAGTAACTCTGATGAGAGATACAAAGATTTCGGACGCAGCAGAAGCTGGAAATAGTTTTGAACGAAACAACACGTATTAGCGTTGTTCCTGTGATGTATCTAAACGATCCTTACTTATCTAACATGTTATTTGAAGTTTGGATGGAGTATCTAATCGATCCTTACTCATCTATCATGTTATTTGACGTTTGGATGGACTCCAGTAACTCTGATGGGAGATACAAAGATTTCGGACGCAGCAGAAGCTGGAAATAGTTTTGAACTAAACAACACGTATTAGCGTTGTTCCTGTGATGTATCTAAACGATCCTTACTTATCTAACATGTTATTTGACGTTTGGATGGACTGCAGTAAGTCTGATGTGAGATACAAAGTTTTGGGACGCAGCAGGAGCTGGAAATAGTTTTAAATGAAACAACACGTATTAGCGTTGTTCCTGTGATGTATCTAATCGATCCTTACTCATCTATCATGTTATTTGACCTTTGGATGGACTCCAGTAACCCTGACGTGAGATACGATGTTCTCGGACGCAGCAGAAGCTGGAAATAGTTTTAAACGAAACAACACGTATTAGCGTTGTTCCTGTGATGTATCTAATCGATCCTTACTCATCTATCATGTTATTTGACGTTTGGATGGACTCCAATATCCCTGACGTGAGATACGAAGTTCTCGGACGCAGCAGAAGCTGGAAATAGTTTTAAACGAAACAACACGTATTAGCGTTGTTCCTGTGATGTATCTAATCGATCCTTACTCATCTATTCTAATGGATCCTTACTCATATATCATGTTATTTGGCGTTTCGATGGACTCCAGTAGCTCTGATGTGAGATACGACGTTTTCGGACGCAGCAGAAGCTGGAAATAGTTTTAAACGAAACAACACGCATTAGCGTTGTTCCTGTGATGTATCTAATCGATCCTTACTTATCTATCATGTTATTTGACGTTTGGATGGACTCCAGTAACCCTGACGTGAGATACGATGTTCTCGGACGCAGCAGAAGCTGGTAATAGTTTTAAACGAAACAACACGCATTAGCGTTGTTCCTGTGTAGTATCAAATCGATCCTTACTCATCTATCATGTTATTTGGCGTTTCGATGGACTTCAGTAACTCTGATGTGATATACGACGTTTTCGGACGCAGCAGCAGCTGGAAATAGTTTTAAACGAAACAACACATATTAGCTTTATTCCTGTGATGTACATAATCGATCCTTACTCATCTATCATGTTATTTGACGTTTGGACGGACTCCAGTAACTCTGATGTGAGATACAAATTTATCGGACGCAGCAGAAGCTGGAAATAGTTTTGAACGAAACAACACGTATTAGCGTTGTTCCTGTGCTGTATCTAATCGATCCTTACTTATCTATCATGTTATTTGACGTTTGGATGGACTCCAGTAACTCTAATGTGAGATACGAAATTTTCGGACGCAGCAGAAGCTGGAAATAGTTTTGAACGAAACAACACGTATTAGCGTTGTTCCTGTGATGTATCTAATCGATCCTTACTTATCTATCATGTTATTTGACGTTTCGATGGACTCCAGTATCTCTGATGTGAGATACGACGTTTTCGGACGCAGCAGAAGCTGGAAATAGTTTTAAACGATACAACACGTATTAGCGTTGTTCCTGTGATGTATCTAATCGATCCATACTCATCTATTATGTTATTTGACGTTTGGATGGACTCCAGTAACTCTGATGAGAGATACAAAGATTTCGGACGCAGCAGAAGCTGGAAATAGTTTTGAACGAAACAACACGTATTAGCGTTGTTCCTGTGATGTATCTAAACGATCCTTACTTATCTAACATGTTATTTGAAGTTTGGATGGAGTATCTAATCGATCCTTACTCATCTATCATGTTATTTGACGTTTGGATGGACTCCAGTAACTCTGATGGGAGATACAAAGATTTCGGACGCAGCAGAAGCTGGAAATAGTTTTGAACTAAACAACACGTATTAGCGTTGTTCCTGTGATGTATCTAAACGATCCTTACTTATCTAACATGTTATTTGACGTTTGGATGGACTGCAGTAAGTCTGATGTGAGATACAAAGTTTTGGGACGCAGCAGGAGCTGGAAATAGTTTTAAATGAAACAACACGTATTAGCGTTGTTCCTGTGATGTATCTAATCGATCCTTACTCATCTATCATGTTATTTGACCTTTGGATGGACTCCAGTAACCCTGACGTGAGATACGATGTTCTCGGACGCAGCAGAAGCTGGAAATAGTTTTAAACGAAACAACACGTATTAGCGTTGTTCCTGTGATGTATCTAATCGATCCTTACTCATCTATCATGTTATTTGACGTTTGGATGGGCTCCAATATCCCTGACGTGAGATACGAAGTTCTCGGACGCAGCAGAAGCTGGAAATAGTTTTAAACGAAACAACACGTATTAGCGTTGTTCCTGTGATGTATCTAATCGATCCTTACTCATCTATTCTAATGGATCCTTACTCATATATCATGTTATTTGGCGTTTCGATGGACTCCAGTAGCTCTGATGTGAGATACGACGTTTTCGGACGCAGCAGAAGCTGGAAATAGTTTTAAACGAAACAACACGCATTAGCGTTGTTCCTGTGATGTATCTAATCGATCCTTACTTATCTATCATGTTATTTGACGTTTGGATGGACTCCAGTAACCCTGACGTGAGATACGATGTTCTCGGACGCAGCAGAAGCTGGAAATAGTTTTAAACGAAACAACACGCATTAGCGTTGTTCCTGTGTAGTATCAAATCGATCCTTACTCATCTATCATGTTATTTGGCGTTTCGATGGACTTCAGTAACTCTGATGTGATATACGACGTTTTCGGACGCAGCAGCAGCTGGAAATAGTTTTAAACGAAACAACACATATTAGCTTTATTCCTGTGATGTACATAATCGATCCTTACTCATCTATCATGTTATTTGACGTTTGGACGGACTCCAGTAACTCTGATGTGAGATACAAATTTATCGGACGCAGCAGAAGCTGGAAATAGTTCTGAACGAA
The DNA here is from genome assembly GCA_036172665.1 of Prosopocoilus inquinatus. Lineage (NCBI taxonomy): Eukaryota > Metazoa > Arthropoda > Insecta > Coleoptera > Lucanidae > Prosopocoilus > Prosopocoilus inquinatus. Next base: position 43,398,216 of record CM069871.1, on the reverse strand, counting down.
ACAACACGTATTAGCGTTGTTCCTGTGCTGTATCTAATCGATCCTTACTTATCTATCATGTTATTTGACGTTTGGATGGACTCCAGTAACTCTAATGTGAGATACGAAATTTTCGGACGCAGCAGAAGCTGGAAATAGTTTTGAACGAAACAACACGTATTAGCGTTGTTCCTGTGATGTATCTAATCGATCCTTACTTATCTATCATGTTATTTGACGTTTCGATGGACTCCAGTATCTCTGATGTGAGATACGACGTTTTCGGACGCAGCAGAAGCTGGAAATAGTTTTTAACGATACAACACGTATTAGCGTTGTTCCTGTGATGTATCTAATCGATCCATACTCATCTATTATGTTATTTGACGTTTGGATGGACTCCAGTAACTCTGATGAGAGATACAAAGATTTCGGACGCAGCAGAAGCTGGAAATAGTTTTGAACGAAACAACACGTATTAGCGTTGTTCCTGTGATGTATCTAAACGATCCTTACTTATCTAACATGTTATTTGAAGTTTGGATGGAGTATCTAATCGATCCTTACTCATCTATCATGTTATTTGACGTTTGGATGGACTCCAGTAACTCTGATGGGAGATACAAAGATTTCGGACGCAGCAGAAGCTGGAAATAGTATTGAACTAAACAACACGTATTAGCGTTGTTCCTGTGATGTATCTAAACGATCCTTACTTATCTAACATGTTATTTGACGTTTGGATGGACTGCAGTAAGTCTGATGTGAGATACAAAGTTTTGGGACGCAGCAGGAGCTGGAAATAGTTTTAAATGAAACAACACGTATTAGCGTTGTTCCTGTGATGTATCTAATCGATCCTTACTCATCTATCATGTTATTTGACGTTTGGATGGACTCCAGTAACCCTGACGTGAGATACGATGTTCTCGGACGCAGCAGAAGCTGGAAATAGTTTTAAACGAAACAACACGTATTAGCGTTGTTCCTGTGATGTATCTAATCTATCCTTACTCATCTATCATGTTATTTGACGTTTGGATGGACTCCAATATCCCTGACGTGAGATACGAAGTTCTCGGACGCAGCAGAAGCTGGAAATAGTTTTAAACGAAACAACACGTATTAGCGTTGTTCCTGTGATGTATCTAATCGATCCTTACTCATCTATTCTAATGGATCCTTACTCATATATCATGTTATTTGGCGTTTCGATGGACTCCAGTAGCTCTGATGTGAGATACCGACGTTTTCGGACGCAGCAGAAGCTGGAAATAATTTTAAACGAAACAACACGCATTAGCGTTGTTCCTGTGATGTATCTAATCGATCCTTACTTATCTATCATGTTATTTGACGTTTGGATGGACTCCAGTAACCCTGACGTGAGATACGATGTTCTCGGACGCAGCAGAAGCTGGAAATAGTTTTAAACGAAACAACACGCATTAGCGTTGTTCCTGTGTAGTATCAAATCGATCCTTACTCATCTATCATGTTATTTGGCGTTTCGATGGACTTCAGTAACTCTGATGTGATATACGACGTTTTCGGACGCAGCAGCAGCTGGAAATAGTTTTAAACGAAACAACACATATTAGCTTTATTCCTGTGATGTACATAATCGATCCTTACTCATCTATCATGTTATTTGACGTTTGGACGGACTCCAGTAACTCTGATGTGAGATACAAATTTATCGGACGCAGCAGAAGCTGGAAATAGTTTTGAACGAAACAACACGTATTAGCGTTGTTCCTGTGCTGTATCTAATCGATCCTTACTTATCTATCATGTTATTTGACGTTTGGATGGACTCCAGTAACTCTAATGTGAGATACGAAATTTTCGGACGCAGCAGAAGCTGGAAATAGTTTTGAACGAAACAACACGTATTAGCGTTGTTCCTGTGATGTATCTAAACGATCCTTACTTATCTAACATGTTATTTGACGTTTGGATGGACTCCAGTAAGTCTGATGTGAGATACAAAGTTTTTGGACGCAGCAGGAGCTGGAAATAGTTTTAAACGAAACAACACGTACCAGCGTTGTTCCTGTGCTGTATCTAATCGATCCTTACTCATATATCATGTTATTTGGCGTTTCGATGGACTGCAGTAGCTCTGATGTGAGATACGACGTTTTCGGACGCAGCAGAAGCTGGAAATAGTTTTAAACGAAACAACACGCATTAGCGTTGTACCTGTGATGTATCTAATCGATCCTTACTTATCTATCATGTTATTTGACGTTTGGATGGACTCCAGTAAACCTGACGTGAGATACGATGTTCTCGGACGCAGCAGAAGCTGGAAATAGTTTTTTAAACGAAACAACACGCATTAGCGTTGTTCCTGTGATGTATGTAATAGATATTTGCTCATCTATTCTAATGGATCCTTAGTCATATATCATGTTATTTGGCGTTTCGATGGACTCCAGTAGCTCTGATGTGAGATACGACGTTTTCGGACGCAGCAGAAGCTGGAAATAGTTTTAAACGAAACAACACGCATTAGCGTTGTTCCTGTGATGTATCTAATCGATCCTTACTTATCTATCATGTTATTTGACGTTTGGATGGACTCCAGTAACCCTGACGTGAGATACGATGTTCTCGGACGCAGCAGAAGCTGGAAATAGTTTTAAACGAAACAACACGCATTAGCGTTGTTCCTGTGTAGTATCAAATCGATCCTTACTCATCTATCATGTTATTTGGCGTTTCGATGGGCTTCAGTAACTCTGATGTGATATACGACGTTTTCGGACGCAGCAGCAGCTGGAAATAGTTTTCAACGAAACAACACATATTAGCGTTATTCCTGTGATGTACATAATCGATCCTTACTCATCTATCATGTTATTTGACGTTTGGACGGACTCCAGTAACTCTGATGTGAGATACAAATTTATCGGACGCAGCAGAAGCTGGAAATAGTTTTGAACGAAACAACACGTACTAGAGTTGTTCCTGTGCTGTATCTAATCGATCCTTACTCATATATCATGTTATTTGGCGTTTCGATGGACTGCAGTAGCTCTGATGTGAGATACGACGTTTTCGGACGCAGCAGAAGCTGGAAATAGTTTTAAACGAAACAACACGCATTAGCGTTGTACCTGTGATGTATCTAATCGATCCTTACTTATCTATCATGTTATTTGACGTTTGGATGGACTCCAGTAAACCTGACGTGAGATATGATGTTCTCGGACGCAGCAGAAGCTGGAAATAGTTTTTTAAACGAAACAATGCGCATTAGCGTTGTTCCTGTGATGTATCTAATCAATCCTTACTTATCTATCATGTTATTTGACGTTTGGATGGACTCCAGTAACCCTGACGTGAGATACGAAGTTCTCGGACGCAGCAGAAGCTGGAAATAGTTTTAAACGAAACAACACGTATTAGCGTTGTTCCTGTGATGTATCTAATCGATCCTTACTTATCTATCATGTTATTTGACGTTTGGATGGACTCCAGTAACTCTAATGTGAGATACGAAATTTTCGGACGCAGCAGAAGCTGGAAATAGTTTTGAACGAAACAACACGTATTAGCGTTGTTCCTGTGATGTATCTAATCGATCCTTACTTATCTATCATGTTATTTGACGTTTCGATGGACTCCAGTATCTCTGATGTGAGATACGACGTTTTCGGACGCAGCAGAAGCTGGAAATAGTTTTTAACGATACAACACGTATTAGCGTTGTTCCTGTGATGTATCTAATCGATCCATACTCATCTATTATGTTATTTGACGTTTGGATGGACTCCAGTAACTCTGATGAGAGATACAAAGATTTCGGACGCAGCAGAAGCTGGAAATAGTTTTGAACGAAACAACACGTATTAGCGTTGTTCCTGTGATGTATCTAAACGATCCTTACTTATCTAACATGTTATTTGAAGTTTGGATGGAGTATCTAATCGATCCTTACTCATCTATCATGTTATTTGACGTTTGGATGGACTCCAGTAACTCTGATGGGAGATACAAAGATTTCGGACGCAGCAGAAGCTGGAAATAGTATTGAACTAAACAACACGTATTAGCGTTGTTCCTGTGATGTATCTAAACGATCCTTACTTATCTAACATGTTATTTGACGTTTGGATGGACTGCAGTAAGTCTGATGTGAGATACAAAGTTTTGGGACGCAGCAGGAGCTGGAAATAGTTTTAAATGAAACAACACGTATTAGCGTTGTTCCTGTGATGTATCTAATCGATCCTTACTCATCTATCATGTTATTTGACGTTTGGATGGACTCCAGTAACCCTGACGTGAGATACGATGTTCTCGGACGCAGCAGAAGCTGGAAATAGTTTTAAACGAAACAACACGTATTAGCGTTGTTCCTGTGATGTATCTAATCTATCCTTACTCATCTATCATGTTATTTGACGTTTGGATGGACTCCAATATCCCTGACGTGAGATACGAAGTTCTCGGACGCAGCAGAAGCTGGAAATAGTTTTGAACGAAACAACACGTATTAGCGTTGTTCCTGTGATGTATCTAATCGATCCTTACTTATCTATCATGTTATTTGACGTTTCGATGGACTCCAGTATCTCTGATGTGAGATACGACGTTTTCGGACGCAGCAGAAGCTGGAAATAGTTTTAAACGATACAACACGTATTAGCGTTGTTCCTGTGATGTATCTAAACGATCCTTACTTATCTAACATGTTATTTGACGTTTGGATGGACTGCAGTAAGTCTGATGTGAGATACAAAGTTTTGGGACGCAGCAGGAGCTGGAAATAGTTTTAAATGAAACAACACGTATTAGCGTTGTTCCTGTGATGTATCTAATCGATCCTTACTCATATATCATGTTATTTGGCGTTTCGATGGACTGCAGTAGCTCTGATGTGAGATACGACGTTTTCGGACGCAGCAGAAGCTGGAAATAGTTTTAAACGAAACAACACGCATTAGCGTTGTACCTGTGATGTATCTAATCGATCCTTACTTATCTATCATGTTATTTGACGTTTGGATGGACTCCAGTAAACCTGACGTGAGATATGATGTTCTCGGACGCAGCAGAAGCTGGAAATAGTTTTTTAAACGAAACAATGCGCATTAGCGTTGTTCCTGTGATGTATCTAATCAATCCTTACTTATCTATCATGTTATTTGACGTTTGGATGGACTCCAGTAACCCTGACGTGAGATACGAAGTTCTCGGACGCAGCAGAAGCTGGAAATAGTTTTAAACGAAACAACACGTATTAGCGTTGTTCCTGTGATGTATCTAATCGATCCTTACTCATCTATCATGTTATTTGACGTTTGGATGGACTCCAGCAACTCTGATGAGAGATACAAAGATTTCGGACGCAGCAGAAGCTGGAAATAGTTTTGAACGAAACAACACCTATTAGCGTTGTTCCTGTGATGTATCTAAACGATCCTTACTTATCTAACATGTTATTTGACGTTTGGATGGACTCCAGTAAGTCTGATGTGAGATACAAAGTTTTTGGACGCAGCAGGAGCTGGAAATAGTTTTAAACGAAACAACACGTACTAGCGTTGTTCCTGTGCTGTATCTAATCGATCCTTATTCATATATCATGTTATTTGGCGTTTCGATGGACTGCAGTAGCTCTGATGTGAGATACGACGTTTTCGGACGCAGCAGAAGCTGGAAATAGTTTTAAACGAAACAACACGCATTAGCGTTGTATCTGTGATGTATCTAATCGATCCTTACTTATCTATCATGTTATTTGACTTTTGGATGGACTCCAGTAAACCTGACGTGAGATACGATGTTCTCGGACTCAGCAGAAGCTGGAAATAGTTTTTTAAACGAAACAACACGCATTAGCGTTGTTCCTGTGATGTATCTAATCAATCCTTACTTATCTATCATGTTATTTGACGTTTGGATGGACTCCAGTAACCCTGACGTGAGATACGAAGTTCTCGGACGCAGCAGAAGCTGGAAATAGTTTTAAACGAAACAACACGTATTAGCGTTGTTCCTGTGATGTATCTAATCGATCCTTACTCATCTATCATGTTATTTGACGTTTGGATGGACTCCAGTAACTCTGATGAGAGATACAAAGATTTCGGACGCAGCAGAAGCTGGAAATAGTTTTGAACGAAACAACACCTATTAGCGTTGTTCCTGTGATGTATCTAAACGATCCTTACTTATCTAACATGTTATTTGACGTTTGGATGGACTCCAGTAAGTCTGATGTGAGATACAAAGTTTTGGGACGCAGCAGGAGCTGGAAATACTTTTAAACAAAACAACACGTATTAGCGTTGTTCCTGTGCTGTATCTAATCGATCCTTACTTATCTATCATGTTATTTGACGTTTCGATGGACTCCAGTAACTCTGATGTGAGATACGAAGTTTTGGGACGCAGCAGAAGCTGGAAATAGTTTTAAACGAAACAACACGCATTAGCGTTGTTCCTGTGATGTATCTAATCGATCCTTACTCATCTATCATGTTATTTGACGTTTGGATGGACTCCAGTAACTCTGATGAGAGATACAAAGATTTCGGAAGCAGCAGAAGCTGGAAATAGTTTTGAACGAAACAACACCTATTAGCGTTGTTCCTGTGATGTATCTAAACGATACTTACTTATCTAACATGTTATTTGACGTTTGGATGGACTCCAGTAAGTCTGATGTGAGATACGAAATTCTCGGACGCAGCTGAAGCTGGAAATAATACGTGTTGTTTCGTTCAAAACTATTTCCAGCTTCTACTGCGTCCGAAAATTTCGTATCTCACATTAGAGTTACTGGAGTCCATCCAAACGTCAAATAACATGATAGATAAGTAAGGATCGATTAGATACAGCACAGGAACAACGCTAAAACGTGTTGTTTCGTTTAAAACTATTTCCAGCTTCAGCTGCGTCCGAGAACTTCGTATCTCACATCAAAGTTACTGGAGTCCATCGAAACGCCAAATAACATGATAGATGAGTAAGGATCGATTAGATACATCACAGGAACAACGCTAATGCGTTTTGTTTCGTTTAAAACTATTTCCAGCTTCTGCTGCGTCCGAGAACTTCGTATCTCACATCAGAGTTACTGGAGTCCATCGAAACGTCAAATAACATGATAGATAAGTAAGGATCGATTAGATATATCACAGGAACAACGCTAATACGTGGTGTTTCGTTTTGAACTATTTCCAGCTTCTGCTGCGTCCGAAAATTTCGTATCTCACATTAGAGTTACTGGAGTCCATCCAAACGTCAAATAACATGATAGATAAGTAAGGATCTATTAGATACAGCACAGGAACAACGCTAATACGTGTTATTTGGCGTTTCGATGGACTCCAGTAACTCTGATGTGATATACGACGTTTTCGGACGCAGCAGCAGCTGGAAATAGTTTTAAACGAAACAACACATATTAGCGTTATTCCTGTGATGTACATAATCGATCCTTACTCATCTATCATGCTATTTGACGTTTGGACGGACTCCAGTAACTCTGATGTGAGATACAAAGTTATCGGACGCAGCAGAAGCTGGAAATAGTTTTGAACGAAACAACACGTATTAGCGTTGTTCCTGTGCTGTATCTAATAGATCCTTACTTATCTATCATGTTATTTGACGTTTGGATGGACTCCAGTAACTCTAATGTGAGATACGAAATTTTCGGACGCAGCAGAAGCTGGAAATAGTTCTAAACGAAACACCACGTATTAGCGTTGTTCCTGTGATATATCTAATCGATCCTTACTTATCTATCATGTTATTTGACGTTTCGATGGACTCCAGTAACTCTGATGTGAGATACGAAGTTCTCGGATGCAGCAGAAGCTGGAAATAGTTTTAAACGAAACAACACGCATTAGCGATGTTCTTGTGATGTATCTACACGATCCTTACTCATCTATTATGTTATTTGACGTTTGGACGGACTCCAGTAACTCTGATGTGAGATACGACGTTTTCGGACGCAGCAGAAGCTGGAAATAGTTTTAAACGAAACAAAACGCATTAGCGTTGTTCCTGTGATGTATCTAATCGATCCTTACTCATCTATCATGTTATTTGGCGTTTCGATGGACTCCAGTAACTTTGATGTGAGATACGAAGTTCTCGGACGCAGCTGAAGCTGGAAATAGTTTTAAACGAAACAACACGTATTAGCGTTGTTCCTGTGCTGTATCTAATCGATCCTTACTTATCCATCATGTTATTTGACGTTTGGATGGACTCCAGTAACTCTAATGTGAGATACGAAATTTTCGGACGCAGTAGAAGCTGGAAATAGTTTTGAACGAAACAACACGTATTATTTCCAGCTTCAGCTGCGTCCGAGAACTTCGTATCTCACATCAGACTTACTGGAGTCCATCCAAACGTCAAATAACATGTTAGATAAGTAAGTATCGTTTAGATACATCACAGGAACAACGCTAATAGGTGTTGTTTCGTTCAAAACTATTTCCAGCTTCTGCTGCTTCCGAAATCTTTGTATCTCTCATCAGAGTTACTGGAGTCCATCCAAACGTCAAATAACATGATAGATGAGTAAGGATCGATTAGATACATCACAGGAACAACGCTAATGCGTGTTGTTTCGTTTAAAACTATTTCCAGCTTCTGCTGCGTCCGAAAACTTCGTATCTCACATCAGAGTTACTGGAGTCCATCGAAACGTCAAATAACATGATAGATAAGTAAGGATCGATTAGATACAGCACAGAAACAACGCTAATACGTGTTGTTTTGTTTAAAAGTATTTCCAGCTCCTGCTGCGTCCCAAAACTTTGTATCTCACATCAGACTTACTGGAGTCCATCCAAACGTCAAATAACATGTTAGATAAGTAAGGATCGTTTAGATACATCACAGGAACAACGCTAATAGGTGTTGTTTCGTTCAAAACTATTTCCAGCTTCTGCTGTGTCCGAAATCTTTGTATCTCTCATCAGAGTTACTGGAGTCCATCCAAACGTCAAATAACATGATAGATGAGTAAGGATCGATTAGATACATCACAGGAACAACGCTAATACGTGTTGTTTCGTTTAAAACTATTTCCAGCTTCTGCTGCGTCCGAGAACTTCGTATCTCACGTCAGGGTTACTGGAGTCCATCCAAACGTCAAATAACATGATAGATAAGTAAGGATTGATTAGATACATCACAGGAACAACGCTAATGCGTACTGTTTCGTTTAAAAAACTATTTCCAGCTTCTGCTGCGTCCGAGAACATCGTATCTCACGTCAGGTTTACTGGAGTCCATCCAAACGTCAAATAACATGATAGATAAGTAAGGATCGATTAGATACATCACAGGTACAACGCTAATGCGTGTTGTTTCGTTTAAAACTATTTCCAGCTTCTGCTGCGTCCGAAAACGTCGTATCTCACATCAGAGCTACTGCAGTCCATCGAAACGCCAAATAACATGATATATGAGTAAGGATCGATTAGATACAGCACAGGAACAACGCTAGTGCGTGTTGTTTCGTTTAAAACTATTTCCAGCTCCTGCTGCGTCCAAAAACTTTGTATCTCACATCAGACTTACTGGAGTCCATCCAAACGTCAAATAACATGTTAGATAAGTAAGGATCGTTTAGATACATCACAGGAACAACGCTAATACGTGTTGTTTCGTTCAAAACTATTTCCAGCTTCTGCTGCGTCCGAAAATTTCGTATCTCACATTAGAGTTACTGGAGTCCATCCAAACGTCAAATAACATGATAGATAAGTAAGGATCGATTAGATACAGCACAGGAACAACGCTAATACGTGTTGTTTCTTTCAAAACTATTTCCAGCTTCTGCTGCGTCCGATAAATTTGTATCTCACATCAGAGTTACTGGAGTCCGTCCAAAGGTCAAATAACATGATAGATGAGTAAGGATCGATTATGTACATCACAGGAATAACGCTAATATGTGTTGTTTCGTTGAAAACTATTTCCAGCTGCTGCTGCGTCCGAAAAGTCGTATATCACATCAGAGTTACTGAAGTCCATCGAAACGCCAAATAACATGATAGATGAGTAAGGATCGATTTGATACTACACAGGAACAACGCTAATGCGTGTTGTTTCGTTTAAAACTATTTCCAGCTTCTGCTGCGTCCGAAAACGTCGTATCTCACATCAGAGCTACTGGAGTCCATCGAAACGCCAAATAACATGATATATGAGTAAGGATCCATTAGAATAGATGAGTAAGGATCGATTAGATACATCACAGGAACAACGCTAATGCGTGTTGTTTCGTTTAAAAAACTATTTCCAGCTTCTGCTGCGTCCGAGAACATCGTATCTCACGTCAGGTTTACTGGAGTCCATCCAAACGTCAAATAACATGATAGATAAGTAAGGATCGATTAGATATATCACAGGAACAACGCTAATACGTGTTGTTTCGTTTAAAACTATTTCCAGCTTCTGCTGCGTCCGAGAACTTCGTATCTCACGTCAGGGATATTGGAGTCCATCCAAACGTCAAATAACATGATAGATGAGTAAGGATCGATTAGATACATCACAGGAACAACGCTAATACGTGTTGTTTCGTTTAAAACTATTTCCAGCTTCTGCTGCGTCCGAGAACATCGTATCTCACGTCAGGGTTACTGGAGTCCATCCAAACGTCAAATAACATGATAGATGAGTAAGGATCGATTAGATACATCACAGGAACAACGCTAATACGTGTTGTTTCATTTAAAACTATTTCCAGCTCCTGCTGCGTCCCAAAACTTTGTATCTCACATCAGACTTACTGCAGTCCATCCAAACGTCAAATAACATCTTAGATAAGTAAGGATCGTTTAGATACATCACAGGAACAACGCTAATACGTGTTGTTTAGTTCAAAACTATTTCCAGCTTCTGCTGCGTCCGAAATCTTTGTATCTCCCATCAGAGTTACTGGAGTCCATCCAAACGTCAAATAACATGATAGATGAGTAAGGATCGATTAGATACTCCATCCAAACTTCAAATAACATGTTAGATAAGTAATAATCGTTTAGATACATCACAGGAACAACGCTAATTCGTGTTGTTTCGTTCAAAACTATTTCCAGCTTCTGCTGCGTTCGAAATCTTTGTATCTCTCATCAGAGTTACTGGAGTCCATCCAAACGTCAAATAACATAATAGATGAGTATGGATCGATTAGATACATCACAGGAACAACGCTAATACGTGTTGTATCGTTTAAAACTATTTCCAGCTTCTGCTGCGTCCGAAAACGTCGTATCTCACATCAGAGATACTGGAGTCCATCGAAACGTCAAATAACATGATAGATAAGTAAGGATCGATTAGATACAGCACAGGAACAACGCTAATACGTGTTGTTTCGTTTAAAACTATTTCCAGCTCCTGCTGCGTCCCAAAACTTTGTATCTCTCATCAGAGTTACTGGAGTCCATCCAAACGTCAAATAACATAATAGATGAGTATGGATCGATTAGATACATCACAGGAACAACGCTAATACGTGTTGTATCGTTTAAAACTATTTCCAGCTTCTGCTGCGTCCGAAAACGCCGTATCTCACATCAGAGATACTGGAGTCCATCGAAACGTCAAATAACATGATAGATAAGTAAGGATCGATTAGATACAGCACAGGAACAACGCTAATACGTGTTGTTTCGTTCAAAACTATTTCTAGCTTCTGCTGCGTCCGATAACTTTGTATCTCACATCAGAGTTACTGGAGTCCGTCCAAACGTCAAATAACATGATAGATGAGTAAGGATCGATTAGATACATCACAGGAACAACGCTAATGCGTGTTGTTTCGTTTCAAACTATTTCTAGCTCCTGCTGCGTCCCAAAACTTTGTATCTCTCATCAGAGTTACTGGAGTCCATCCAAACGTCAAATAACATGTTAGATAAGTAAGGATCGTTTAGATACATCACAGGAACAACGCTAATACGTGTTCTTTCGTTCAAAACTATTTCCAGCTTCTACTGCGTCCGAGAACTTTGTATCTCTCATCAGAGTTACTGGAGTCCGTCCAAACGTCAAATAACATGATAGATGAGTAAGGATCGATTAGATACATCACAGGAACAACGCTAATACGTGTTGTTGCATTTAAAACTATTTCCAGCTTCAGCTGCGTCCGAGAACTTCGTATCTCACATCAAAGTTACTGGAGTCCATCGAAACGCCAAATAACATGATAGATGAGTAAGGATCGATTAGATACATCACAGGAACAACGCTAATGCGTGTTGTTTCGTTCAAAACTATTTCTAGCTTCTGCTGCGTCCGATAACTTTGTATCTCACATCAGAGTTACTGGAGTCCGTCCAAACGTCAAATAACATGATAGATGAGTAAGGATCGATTAGATACATCACAGGAACAACGCTAATGCGTGTTGTTTCGTTTCAAACTATTTCTAGCTTCAGCTCCGTCCGAGAACTTCGTATCTCACATCTAAGTTACTGGATTCCATCGAAACGCCAAATAACATGATAGATGAGTAAGGATCGATTAGATACATCACAGGAACAACGCTAATGCGTGTTGTTTCGTTTAAAACTATTTCCAGCTGCTGCTGCGTCCGAAAACGTCGTATATCACATCAGACTTACTGGAGTCCATCGAAATGTCAAATAACATGATAGATAAGTAAGGATCGATTAGATACTACACAGGAACAACGCTAATGCGTGTTGTTTCGTTTAAAACTGTTTCCAGCTTCTGCTGCGTCCGAGAACATCGTATCTCCCGTCAGGGTTACTGGAGTCCATGCAAACGTCAAATAACATGATAGATGAGTAAGGATCGATTAGATACATCACAGGAACAACGCTAATGGGTGTTGTTTCGCTTATAACTATTTCCAGCTTCTGCTGCCTCAGAAAACGTCGTATCTCACATCAGAGCTACTGGAGTTCATCGAAACGCCAAATAACATGATAGATGAGTAAGGATCGATTAGATACATCACAGGAACAACGCTAATACGTGTTGTTTCATTTAAAAGTATTTCCAGCTTCAGCTGCGTCCGAGAACTTCGTATCTCACATCAAAGTTACTGGAGTCCATCGAAAAGCCAAATAACATGATAGATGAGTAAGGATCGATTAGATACATCACAGGAACAACGCTAATGCGTGTTGCTTCGTTTAAAACTATTTCCAGCTTCTGCTGCGTCCGAAAACTTCGTATCTCACATCAGAGCTACTGAAGTCCATCGAAACGCCAAATAACATGATAGATGAGTAAGGATCGATTAGATACATCACAGGAACAACGCTAATACGTGTTGTTTCATTCAAAACTATTTCCAGCTTCAGCTGCGTCCGAGAACTTCGTATCTCACATCAAAGTTACTGGAGTCCATCGAAATGCCAAATAACATAATAGATGAGTAAGGATCGATTAGATACATCACAGGAACAACGCTAATGCGTGTTGTTTCGTTTAAAACTATTTCCAGCTTCTGCTGCGTCCGAAAACGTCGTATCTCACATCAGAGCTACTGGAGTCCATCGAAACGCCAAATAACATGATAGATGAGTAAGGATCGATTAGATACATCACAGGAACAACGCTAATACGTGTTGTTTCATTTAAAACTATTTCCAGCTTCAGCTGCGTCCGAGAACTTCGTATCTCACATCAAAGTTACTGGAGTCCATCGAAATGCCAAATAACATAATAGATGAGTAAGGATCGATTAGATACATCACAGGAACAACGCTAATGCGTGTTGCTTCGTTTAAAACTATTTCCAGCTTCTGCTGCGTCCGAAAACTTCGTATCTCACATCAGAGCTACTGGAGTCCATCGAAACGCCAAGTAACATGATATATGAGTAAGGATCGATTAGATACAGCACAGGAACAACGCTAATACGTGTTGTTTCGTTTAAAACTATTTCCAGTTCCTGCTGCGTCCAAAAACTTTGTATCTCACATCAGACTTACTGGAGTCCATCCAAACGTCAAATAACATGTTAGATAAGTAAGGATCGTTTAGATACATCACAGGAACAACGCTAATACGTGTTCTTTCGTTCAAAACTATTTCCAGCTTCTACTGCGTCCGAGAACTTTGTATCTCTCATCAGAGTTACTGGAGTCCGTCCAAACGTCAAATAACATGATAGATGAGTAAGGATCGATTAGATACATCACAGGAACAACGCTAATACGTGTTGTTGCATTTAAAACTATTTCCAGCTTCAGCTGCGTCCGAGAACTTCGTATCTCACATCAAAGTTACTGGAGTCCATCGAAACGCCAAATAACATGATAGATGAGTAAGGATCGATTAGATACATCACAGGAACAACGCTAATGCGTGTTGTTTCGTTCAAAACTATTTCCAGCTTCTGCTGCGTCCGAGAACATCGTATCTCACGTCAGGGTTACTGGAGTCCATCGAAACGTCAAATAACATGATAGATAAGTAAGGATCATTTAGATACATCACAGGAACAACGCTAATACGTGTTGTTTCGTTCAAAACTATTTCCAGCTTCTGCTGCGTCCGAAATCTTTGTATCTTACATCAGAGCTACTGGAGTCCATCCAAACGTCAAATAACATGTTAGATAAGTAAGGATCGTTTAGATACATCACAGGAACAACGCTAATATGTGTCGTTTCGTTCAAAACTATTTCCAGCTTCTGCTGCGTCCGAAATCTTTGTATCTCTCATCAGAGTTACTGGAGTCCATCCAAACGTAAAATAACATGATAGATGAGTAAGGATCGATTAGATACATCACAGGAACATTGCTAATGCGTGTTGTTTCGTTTAAAACTATTTCCAGCTTCTGCTGCGTCCGAAAACTTCGTATCTCACATCAGAGTTACTGGAGTCCATCGAAACGTCAAATAATATGATAGATAAGTAAGGATCGATTAGATACAGCACAGGAACAACGCTAATACGTGTTGTTTCGTTTAAAACTATTTCCAGCTTCAGCTGCGTCCGAGAACTTCGTATATCACATCAAAGTTACTGGAGTCCATCGAAACGCCAAATAACATAATAGATGAGTAAGGGTCGATTAGATACATCACAGGAACAACGCTAACGCGTGTTGTTTCGTTTAAAACTATTTCCAGCTTCTGCTGCGTCCGAAAACGTCGTATCTCACATCAGAGCTACTGGAGTCCATCGAAACGCCAAATAACATGATAGATGAGTAAGGATCGATTAGATACATCACAGGAAGAACGCTAATGCGTGTTGTTTCGTTTAAAACTATTTCCAGCTTCTGCTGCGTCCGAAAACGTCGTATCTCACATCAGAGCTACTGGAGCCCATCGAAACGCCAAATAACATGATAGATGAGTAAGGATCGATTAGATACATCACAGGAACAACGCTAATACATGTTGTTTCATTTAAAACTATTTCCAGCTTCAGCTGCGTCCGAGAACTTCGTATCTAACATCAAAGTTACTGGAGTCCATCGAAACGCCAAATAACATGATAGATGAGTAAGGATAGATTAGATACATCACAGGAACAACGCTAATGCGTGTTGTTTCGTTTAAAACTATTTCCAGCTTCTGCTGCGTCCGAAAACGTCGTATCTCACATCAGAGCTACTGGAGTCCATCGAAACGCCAAATAACATGATAGATGAGTAAGGATCGATTAGATACAGCACAGGAACAACGCTAATGCGTGTTGTTTCGTTTAAAACTATTTCCAGCTTCTGCTGCGTCCGAGAACGTCGTATCTCACATCAGAGCTACTGGAGTCCATCGAAACGCCAAATAACATGATAGATGAGTAAGGATCGATTAGATACATCACAGGAACAACGCTAATACGTGTTGTTTCATTTAAAATAAATTTCCAGCTTCAGCTGCGTCCGAGAACTTCGTATCTCACATCAAAGTTACTGGAGTCTATCGAAACGCCAAATAACATTATAGATGAGTAAGGATCGATTAGATACATCACAGGAACAACGCTAATACGTGTTGTTTCGTTCAAAACTATTTCCAGCTTCTGCTGCGTCCAAAAACTTTGTATCTCACATCAGAGTTACTGGAGTCCATCCAAACGTAAAATAACATGATAGATGAGTAAGGATCGATTAGATACATCACAGGAACATCGCTAATGTGTGTTGATTCGTTTAAAACTATTTCCAGTTTCTGCTGCGTCCGAAAACGTCGTATCTCACATCAGAGTTACTGGAGTCCATCGAAACGCCAAATAACATGATAGATAAGTAAGGATCGATTAGATACAGCACAGGAACAACGCTAATACGTGTTGTTTCGTTTAAAACTATTTCCAGCTCCTGCTGCGTCCCAAAACTTTGTATCTCACATCAGACTTACTGGAGTCCATCCAAACTTCAAATAACATGTTAGATAAGTAAGGATCGTCTAGATACATCACAGGAACAACGCTAATACGTGTTGTTTCGTTCAAAACTATTTCCAGCTTCTGCTGCGTCCGAAATCTTTGTATCTCTCATCAGAGTTACTGGAGTCCATCCAAACGTCAAATAACATAATAGATGAGTATGGATCGATTAGATACATCACAGGAACAACGCTAATACGTGTTGTATCGTTTAAAACTATTTCCAGCTTTTGCTGCGTCCGAAAACGTCGTATCTCACATCAGAGCTACTGGAGTCCGTCCAAACGTCAAATAACATGATAGATGAGTAAGGATCGATTAGATACAGCACAGGAACAACGCTAATACGTGTTGTTTCGTTTAAAACTATTTCTAGCTTCTACTGCGTCCGAGAACTTTGAATCTCTCATCAGAGTTACTGGAGTCCGTCCAAACGTCAAATAACATGATAGATGAGTAAGGATCGATTAGATACATCACAGGAACAACGCTAATACGTGTTGTTTCGTTTAAAACTATTTCTAGCTTCAGCTGCGTCCGAGAACTTCGTATCTAACATCTAAGTTACTGGAGTCCATCGAAACGCCAAATAACATGATAGATGAGTAAGGATCGATTAGATACATCACAGGAACAACGCTAATGCGTGTTGTTTCGTTTAAAAAAATTTCCAGCTTCTGCTGCGTCCGAGAACATCGTATCTCACGTCAGGGTTACTGGAGTCCATCCAAACGTCAAATAACATGATAGATAAGTAAGGATCGATTAGATACAGCACAGGAACAACGCTAATACGTGTTGTTTCGTTTAAAACTATTTCCAGCTCCTGCTGCGTCCAAAAACTTTGTATCTCACATCAGACTTACTGGAGTCCATCCAAACGTCAAATAACATGTTAGATAAGTAAGGATCGCTTAGATACATCACAGGAACAACGCTAATACGTGTTGTTTCGTTCAAAACTATTTCCAGCTTCTACTGCGTCCGAGAAATTTGTATCTCTCATCAGAGTTACTGGAGTCCGTCCAAACGTCAAATAACATGATAGATGAGTAAGGATCGATTAGATACATCCCAGGAACAACGCTAATACGTGTTGTTTCGTTTAAAACTATTTCCAGCTTCAGCTGCGTCCGAGAACTTCGTATCTCACATCAGAGTTACTGGAGTCCATCGAAACGTCAAATAACATGATAGGTAAGTAAGGATCGATTAGATACAGCACAGGAACAACGCTAATACGTGTTGTTTCGTTTAAAACTATTTCAAGCTTCAGCTGCGTCCGAGAACTTCGTATCTCACATCAAAGTTACTGGAGTCCATCGAAACGCCAAATAACATGATAGATGAGTAAGGATCGATTAGATACATCACAGGAACAACGCTAATACGTATTGTTTCATTTAAAACTATTTCCAGCTTCTGCTGCGTCCGAAATCGTCGTATCTCACATCACAGCTACTGGAGTCCATCGAAACGCCAAATAACATGATAGATGAGTAAGGATAGATTAGATACATCACAGGAACAACGCTAATACGTGTTGTTTCATTTAAAACTATTTCCAGCTTCAGCTGCGTCCGAGAACTTCGTATCTCACATCAAAGTTACTGGAGTCAATCGAAACGCCAAATAACATTATAGA
Source organism: Prosopocoilus inquinatus (assembly GCA_036172665.1). NCBI lineage: Eukaryota > Metazoa > Arthropoda > Insecta > Coleoptera > Lucanidae > Prosopocoilus > Prosopocoilus inquinatus. Next base: position 43,380,215 of record CM069871.1, on the reverse strand, counting down.
TGAGTAAGGATCGATTAGAAACATCACAGGAACATCGCTAATGTGTGTTGTTTCATTTAAAACTATTTCCAGCTTCAGCTGCGTCCGAGAACTTCGTATCTCACATCAAAGTTACTGGAGTCAATCGAAACGCCAAATAACATTATAGATGAGTAAGGATCGATTAGAAACATCACAGGAACATCGCTAATGTGTGTTGTTTCGTTTAAAACTATTTCCAGTTTCTGCTGCGTCCGAAAACGTCGTATCTCAAATCAGAGCTACTGGAGTCCATCGAAACGCAAAATAACATGATAGATGAGTAAGGATCGATTAGATACATCACAGGAACAACGCTAATACGTGTTGTTTCGTTTAAAACTATTTCCAGCTTCTGCTGCGTCCGAAAACGTCGTATCTCACATCAGAGCTACTGGAGTCCATCGAAACGCAAAATAACATGATAGATGAGTAAGGATCGATTAGATACATCACAGGAACAACGCTAATACGTGTTGTTTCGTTTAAAACTATTTCCAGCTCCTGCTGCGTCCAAATACGTGTTGTTTCGTTTAAAACTATTTCCAGCTCCTGCTGCGTCCAAAAACTTTGTATCTCACATCAGACTTACTGGAGTCCGTCCAAACGTCAAATAACATGATAGATGAGTAATGATCGTTTAGATACATCACAGGAACAACGCTAATACGTGTTGTTTCGTTTAAAACTATTTCCAGCTCCTGCTGCGTCCAAATACGTGTTGTTTCGTTTAAAACTATTTCCAGCTCCTGCTGCGTCCAAAAACTTTGTATCTCACATCAGACTTACTGGAGTCCATCCAAACGTCAAATAACATGTTAGATAAGTAAGGATCGTTTAGATACATCACAGGAACAACGCTAATACGTGTTGTTTCGTTCAAAACTATTTCCAGCTTCTACTGCGTCCGAGAACTTTGTATCTCTCATCAGAGCTACTGGAGTCCGTCCAAACGTCAAATAACATGATAGATGAGTAAGGATCGATTAGATACATCACAGGAACAACGCTAATGCGTGTTGTTTCGTTTAAAACTATTTCCAGTTTCTGCTGTGTCCGAAAACGCCGTATCTCACATCAGAGCTACTGGAGTCCATCGAAACGCCAAATAACATGATAGATGAGTAAGGATCGATTAGATACATCACAGGAACAACGCTAATGCGTGTTGTTTCGTTTAAAACAATTTCCAGCTTCTGCTGCGTCCGAAAATTTCGTATCTCACATCATAGTTACTGGAGTCCATCGAAACGTCAAATAACATAGTAGATAAGTAAGGATCGATTAGATACATCACAGGAATAACGCTAATACGTGTTGTTTCGTTCAAAACTATTTCCAGCTTCTGCTGCGTCCGAAATCTTTGTACCTCACATCAGAGTTCCTGGAGTCCATCCAAACGTCAAATAACATGATAGATGAGTAAGGATCGATTAGATACATCACAGGAACAACGCTAATACCTGTTGTTTCGTTTAAAACTATTTCCAGCTTCTGCTGCGTCCGAAAACGTCGTATCTCACATCAGAGATACTGGAGTCCATCGAAACGTCAAATAACATGATAGATAAGTAAGGATCGATTAGATACAGCACAGGAACAACGCTAATACGTGTTGTTTCGTTCAAAATTATTTCCAGCTTCTGCTGCGTCCGAGAACTTTGTATCTCACATCGGAGCTACTGGAGTCCATCGAAACGCCAAATAATATTATAGATGAGTAAGGATCGATTAGATACATCACAGGAACATCGCTAATGTGTGCTGTTTCGTTTAAAACTATTTCCAGTTTCTGCTGCGTCCGAAAACGTCGTATCTCACATCAGAGTTACTGGAGTCCATCGAAACGTCAAATAACATGATAGATAAGTAAGTATCGATTAGATACAGCACAGGAACAACGCTAATACGTGTTGTTTCGTTCAAAATTATTTCCAGCTTCTGCTGCGTCCGAGAACTTTGTATCTCACATCAGAGTTACTGGAGTCCGTCCAAACGTCAAATAACATGATAGATGAGTAAGGATCGTTTAGATACATCACAGGAACAACGCTAATACGTGTTGTTTCGTTTAAAACTATTTCCAGCTCCTCCTGCGTCCAAATACGTGTTGTTTCGTTTAAAACTATTTCCAGCTCCTGCTGCGTCCAAAAACTTTGTATCTCACATCAGACTTACTGGAGTCCGTCCAAACGTCAAATAACATGTTAGATAAGTAAGGATCGTTTAGATACATCACAGGAACAACGCTAATACGTGTTGTTTCGTTCAAAACTATTTCCAGCTTCTACTGCGTCCGAGAACTTTGTATCTCTCATCAGAGTTACTGGAGTCCGTCCAAACGTCAAATAACATGATAGATGAGTAAGGATCGATTAGATACATCACAGGAACAACGCTAATACCTGTTGTTTCGTTTAAAACTATTTCCAGCTTCTGATGCGTCCGAAAACGTCGTATCTCACATCAGAGCTACTGGAGTCCATCGAAACGCCAAATAACATGATAGATGAGTAAGGATCGATTAGATACATCACAGCTTCTGCTGCGTCCGAAAATTTCGTATCTCACATCACAGTTACTGGAGTCCATCGAAACGTCAAATAACATAGTAGATAAGTAAGGATCGATTAGATACATCACAGGAACAACGCTAATACGTGTTGTTTCGTTCAAAACTATTTCCAGCTTCTGCTGCGTCCGAAATCTTTGTACCTCACATCAGAGTTCCTGGAGTCCATCCAAACTTCAAATAACATGATAGATGAGTAAGGATCGATTAGATACATCACAGGAACAACGCTAATACCTGTTGTTTCGTTTAAAACTATTTCCAGCTTCTGATGCGTCCGAAAACGTCGTATCTCACATCAGAGCTACTGGAGTCCATCGAAACGCCAAATAACATGATAGATGAGTAAGGATCGATTAGATACATCACAGGAACAACGCTAATGCGTGTTGTTTCGTTTAAAATTATTTCCAGATTCTGCTGCGTCCGAAAACGTCGTATCTCACATCAGAGCTACTGGAGTCTATCGAAACGCCAAATAACCTTATAGATGAGTAAGGATCGATTAGATACATCACAGGAACATCGCTAATGTGTGCTGTTTCGTTTAAAACTATTTCCAGTTTCTGCTGCGTCCGAAAACGTCGTATCTCACATCAGAGTTACTGGAGTCAATCGAAACGTCAAATAACATGATAGATAAGTAAGGATCGATTAGATACAGCACAGGAACAACGCTAATACGTGTTGTTTCGTTTAAAACTATTTCCAGCTCCTGCTGCGTCCCAAAACTTTGTATCTCACATCAGACTTACTGGAGTCCATCCAAACTTCAAATAACATGTTAGATAAGTAAGGATCGTTTAGATACATCACAGGAACAACGCTAATACGTGTTGTTTCGTTCAAAACTATTTCCAGCTTCAGCTGCGTCCGAGAACTTCGTATCTCACATCAAAGTTACTGGAGTCCATTGAAACGCCAAATAACATGATAGATGAGTAAGGATCGATTAGATACATCACAGGAACAACGCTAATGCGTGTTGTTTCGTTTAAAACTATTTCCAGCTTCTGCTGCGTCCGACAACGTCGTATCTCACATCAGAGCTACTGGAGTCCATCGAAACGCCAAGTAACATGATATATGAGTAAGGATCGATTAGATACAGCACAGGCACAACGCTAATACGTGTTGTTTCGTTTAAAACTATTTCCAGCTCCTGCTGCGTCCAAAACTTTGTATCTCACATCAGACTTACTGGAGTCCATCCAAACGTCAAATAACATGTTAGATAAGTAAGGATCGTTTAGATACATCACAGGAACAACGCTAATACGTGTTGTTTCGTTCAAAACTATTTCCAGCTTCTACTGCGTCCGAGAACTTTGAATCTCTCATCAGAGTTACTGGAGTCCGTCCAAACGTCAAATAACATGATAGATGAGTAAGGATCGATTAGATACATCACAGGAACATCGCTAATGCGTGTTGTTTCGTTTAAAACTATTTCCAGCTTCTGCTGCGTCCGAAAACTTCGTATCTCACATAAGAGTTACTGGAGTCCATCGAAACGTCAAATAATATGATAGATGAGTAAGGATCGATTAGATAGATCACAGGAACAACGCTAATGCGTGTTGTTTCGTTTAAAACTATTTCCAGCTTCTGCTGCGTCCGAAAACGTCGTATCTCACATCAGAGCTACTGGAGTCCATCGAAACGCCAAATAACATGATAGATGAGTAAGGATCGATTAGATACATCACAGGAACAACGCTAATGCGTGTTGTTTCGTTTAAAACTATTTCCAGCTTCTGCTGCGTCCGATAATGTCGTATCTCACATCAGAGCTACTGGAGTCCATCGAAACTCCAAATAACATGATAGATGAGTAAGGATCGATTAGATACATCACAGGAACAACGCTAATACGTGTTGTTTCATTTAAAACTATTTCCAGCTTCAGCTGCGTCCGAGAACTTCGTATCTCACATCAAAGTTACTGGAGTCCATCGAAACGCCAAATAACATGATAGATGAGTAAGGATAGATTAGATACAGCACAGGAACAACGCTAATGCGTGTTGTTTCGTTTAAAACTGTTTCCAGCTTCTGCTGCGTCCGAAAACGTCGTATCTCACATCAGAGCTACTGGAGTCCATCGAAACGCCAAATAACATGATAGATGAGTAAGGATCGATTAGATACATCACAGGAACAACGCTAATACGTGTTGTTTCATTTAAAACTATTTCCAGCTTCAGCTGCGTCCGAGAACTTCGTATCTCACATCAAAGTTACTGGAGTCTATCGAAACGCCAAATAACATTATAGATGAGTAAGGATCGATTAGATACATCACAGGAACAACGCTAATACGTGTTGTTTCGTTCAAAACTATTTCCAGCTTCTGCTGCGTCCAAAAACTTTGTATCTCACATCAGAGTTACTGGAGTCCATCCAAACGTAAAATAACATGATAGATGAGTAAGGATCGATTAGATACATCACAGGAACATCGCTAATGTGTGTTGTTTCGTTCAAAACTATTTCCAGTTTCTGCTGCGTCCGGAAACGTCGTATCTCACATCAGAGTTACTGGAGTCCATCGAAACGTCAAATAACATGATAGATAAGTAAGGATCGATTAGATACAGCACAGGAACAACGCTAATAGGTGTTGTTTCGTTCAAAACTATTTCCAGCTTCTGCTGCGTCCGAAATCTTTGTATCTCTCATCAGAGTTACTGGAGTCCATCCAAACGTCAAATAACATAATAGATGAGTATGGATCGATTAGATACATCACAGGAACAACGCTAATGCGTGTTGTTTCGTTTAAAACTATTTCCAGCTTCTTCTGCGTCCGAAAACGTCGTATCTCACATAAGAGCTACTGGAGTCCATCGAAACGCCAAGTAACATGATACATGAGTAAGGATCGATTAGATACAGCACAGGAACAACACTAATACGTGTTGTTTCGTTTAAAACTATTTCCAGCTCCTGCTGCGTCCAATAACTTTGTATCTCACATCAAAGTTACTGAAGTCCATCGAAACGCCAAATAACATGATAGATGAGTAAGGATCGATTAGATACATCACAGGAACAACGCTAATGCGTGTTGTTTCATTTAAAACTATTTCCAGCTTCTGCTGCGTCCGAGAACTTCGTATCTCACGTCAGGGTTACTGGAGTCCATCCAAACGTCAAATAACATAATAGATAAGTAAGGATCGATTAGATACAGCACAGGAACTACGCTAATACATGTTGTTTTGTTTAAAACTATTTAAAGCTCCTGCTGCGTCCCAAAACTTTGTATCTCACATCAGACTTACTGGAGTCCATCCAAACGTCAAATAACATGTTAGATAAGTAAGGATCGTTTAGATACATCACAGGAACAACGCTAATACGTGTTGTTTAGTTCAAAACTATTTCCAGCTTCTGCTGCGTCCGAAATCTTTGTATCTCTCATCAGAGTTACTGGAGTCCATCCAAACGTCAAATAACATGATAGATGAGTAAGGATCAATTAGATACATCACAGGAACAACGCTAATACGTGTTGTTTCGATTGAAACTATTTCCAGCTTCTGCTGCGTCCGAAAACGTCGTATCTCACATCAGAGTTACTGGAGTCCATCGAAACGTCAAATAACATGATAGATAAGTAAGGATCGATTAGATACAGCACAGGAACAACGCTAATACGTGTTGTTTCGTTTAAAACTATTTCCAGCTCTTGCTGCGTCCAAAAACTTTGTATCTCACATCAGACTTACTGGAGTCCATCCAAACGTTAAATAACATGTTAGATAAGTAAGGATCGTTTAGATACATCACAGGAACAACGCTAATACGTGTTGTTTCGTTCAAAACTATTTCCAGCTTCTGCTGCGTCCGAGAACTTTGTATCTCACATCAGAGTTACTGGAGTCCGTCCAAACGTCAAATAACATGATAGATGAGTAAGGATCGTTTAGATACATCACAGGAACATCGCTAATAGGTGTTGTTTCGTTTAAAACTATTTCCAGCTTCTGCTGCGTCCGAAAACGTCGTATCTCACATCAGAGTTACTGGAGTCCATCGAAACGTCAAATAACATGATAGAAAAGTAAGGATCGTTTATATACATCACAGGAACCACTCTAATAGGTGTTGTTTCGTTCAAAACTATTTCCAGCTTCTGCTGCGTCCGAAATCTTTGTATCTCTCATCAGAGTTACTGGAGTCCATCCAAACGTCAAATAACATGATAGATGAGTAAGGATCGATTAGATACATCACAGGAACAACGCTAATACGTGTTGTTTCGTTTAAAACTATTTCCAGCTTCTGCTGCGTCCGAAAACGTCGTATCTCACATCAGAGCTACTGGAGTCCATCGAAACGCCAATAACATGATATATGAGTAAGGATCGATTAGATACAGCACAGGAACAACGCTAATACGTGTTGTTTCGTTTAAAACTATTTCCAGCTCCTGCTGCGTCCAAAAACTTTGTATCTCACATCAGACTTACTGGAGTCCATCCAAACGTCAAATAACATGTTAGATAAGTAAGGATCGTTTAGATACATCACAGGAACAATGCTAATACGTGTTGTTTCGTTCAAAACTATTTCCAGCTTCTACTGCGTCCGAGAACTTTGTATCTCTCATCAGAGTTACTGGAGTCCGTCCAAACGTCAAATAACATGATAGATGAGTAAGGATCGATTAGATACATCCCAGGAACAACGCTAATGCGTGTTGTTTCGTTTAAAACTATTTCCAGCTTCTGCTGCATCCAAAAACTTTGTATCTCACATCAGACTTACTGGAGTCCATCCAAACGTCAAATAACATGTTAGATAAGTAAGGATCGTTTAGGTACATCACAGGAACAACGCTAATACGTGTTCTTTCGTTCAATACTATTTCCAGCTTCTACTGCGTCCGAGAACTTTGTATCTCTCATCAGAGTTACTGGAGTCCGTCCAAACGTCAAATAACATGATAGATGAGTAAGGATCGATTAGATACATCACAGGAACAACGCTAATACGTGTTGTTTCATTTAAAACTATTTCCAGCTTCAGCTGCGTCCGAGAACTTCGTATCTCACATCAAAGTTACTGGAGTCCATCGAAACGCCAAATAACATGATAGATGAGTAAGGATCGATTAGATACATCACAGGAACAACGCTAATGCGTGTTGTTTCGTTTAAAACTATTTCCAGCTTCTGCTGCGTCCGAGAACATCGTATCTCACGTCAGGGTTACTGGTGTCCATCGAAACGTCAAATAACATGATAGATAAGTAAGGATCGTTTAGATACATCACAGGAACAACGCTAATACGTGTTGTTTCGTTCAAAACTATTTCCAGCTTCTGCTGCGTCCGAAATCTTTGTATCTTACATCAGAGCTACTGGAGTCCATCGAAACGTCAAATAACATGTTAGATAAGTAAGGATCGTTTAGATACATCACAGGAACAACGCTAATAGGTGTCGTTTCGTTCAAAACTATTTCCAGCTTCTGCTGCGTCCGAAATCTTTGTATCTCTCATCAGAGTTACTGGAGTCCATCCAAACGTCAAATAACATGATAGATGAGTAAGGATCGATTAGATACATCACAGGAACATCGCTAATGCGTGTTGTTTCGTTTAAAACTATTTCCAGCTTCTGCTGCGTCCGAAAACTTCGTATCTCACATCAGAGTTACTGGAGTCCATCGAAACGTCAAATAATATGATAGATAAGTAAGGATCGATTAGATACAGCACAGGAACAACGCTAATACGTGTTGTTTCGTTTAAAACTTTTTCCAGCTTCAGCTGCGTCCGAGAACTTCGTATCTCACATCAAAGTTACTGGAGTCCATTGAAACGCCAAATAACATAATAGATGAGTAAGGATCGATTAGATACATCACAGGAACAACGCTAATGCGTGTTGTTTCGTTTAAAACTATTTCCAGCTTCTGCTGCGTCCGAAAACGTCGTATCTCACATCAGAGCTACTGGAGTCCATCGAAACGCCAAATAACATGATAGATGAGTAAGGATCGATTAGATACATCACAGGAAGAACGCTAATGCGTGTTGTTTCGTTTAAAACTATTTCCAGCTTCTGCTGCGTCCGAAAGCGTCGTATCTCACATCAGAGCTACTGGAGTCCATCGAAACGCCAAATAACATGATAGATGAGTAAGGATCGATTAGATACATCACAGGAACAACGCTAATACGTGTTGTTTCATTTAAAACTATTTCCAGCTTCAGCTGCGTCCGAGAACTTCGTATCTCACATCAAAGTTACTGGAGTCCATCGAAATGCCAAATAACATAATAGATGAGTAAGGATCGATTAGATACATCACAGGAACAACGCTAATGCGTGTTGCTTCGTTTAAAACTATTTCCAGCTTCTGCTGCGTCCGAAAACTTCGTATCTCACATCAGAGCTACTGGAGTCCATCGAAACGCCAAGTAACATGATATATGAGTAAGGATCGATTAGATACAGCACAGGAACAACGCTAATACGTGTTGTTTCGTTTAAAACTATTTCCAGTTCCTGCTGCGTCCAAAAACTTTGTATCTCACATCAGACTTACTGGAGTCCATCCAAACGTCAAATAACATGTTAGATAAGTAAGGATCGTTTAGATACATCACAGGAACAACGCTAATACGTGTTCTTTCGTTCAAAACTATTTCCAGCTTCTACTGCGTCCGAGAACTTTGTATCTCTCATCAGAGTTACTGGAGTCCGACCAAACGTCAAATAACATGATAGATGAGTAAGGATCGATTAGATACATCACAGGAACAACGCTAATACGTGTTGTTTCATTTAAAACTATTACCAGCTTCAGCTGCGTCCGAGAACTTCGTATCTCACATCAAAGTTACTGGAGTCCATCGAAACGCCAAATAACATGATAGATGAGTAAGGATCGATTAGATACATCACAGGAACAAAGCTAATGCGTGTTGTTTCGATTAAAACTATTTCCAGCTTCTGCTGCGTCCGAGAACATCGTATCTCACGTCAGGGTTACTGGAGTCCATCGAAACGTCAAATAACATGATAGATAAGTAAGGATCGTTTAGATACATCACAGGAACAACGCTAATATGTGTCGTTTCGTTCAAAACTATTTCCAGCTTCTGCTGCGTCCGAAATCTTTGTATCTCTCATCAGAGTTACTGGAGTCCATCCAAACGTCAAATAACATGATAGATGAGTAAGGATCGATTAGATACATCACAGGAACATCGCTAATGCGTGTTGTTTCGTTTAAAACTATTTCCAGCTTCTGCTGCGTCCGAAAACTTCGTATCTCACATCAGAGTTACTGGAGTCCATCGAAACGTCAAATAATATGATAGATAAGTAAGGATCGATTAGATACAGCACAGGAACAACGCTAATGCGTGTTGTTTCGTTTAAAACTATTTCCAGCTTCTGCTGCGTCCGAAAACGTCGTATCTCACATCAGAGCTACTGGAGTCCATCGAAACGCCAAATAACATGATAGATGAGTAAGGATCGATTAGATACATCACAGGAAGAACGCTAATGCGTGTTGTTTCGTTTAAAACTATTTCCAGCTTCTGCTGCGTCCGAAAACGTCGTATCTCACATCAGAGCTACTGGAGCCCATCGAAACGCCAAATAACATGATAGATGAGTAAGGATCGATTAGATACATCACAGGAACAACGCTAATATATGTTGTTTCATTTAAAACTATTTCCAGCTTCAGCTGCGTCCGAGAACTTCGTATCTAACATCAAAGTTACTGGAGTCCATCGAAACGCCAAATAACATGATAGATGAGTAAGGATAGATTAGATACATCACAGGAACAACGCTAATACGTGTTGTTTCGTTCAAAACTATTTCCAGCTTCTGCTGCGTCCGAAAACTTCGTATCTCACATCAGAGTTACTGGAGTCCATCGAAACGTCAAATAACATAATAGATGAGTAAGGATCGATTAGATACATCACAGGAACAACGCTAATGCGTGTTGTTTCGTTTAAAACTATTTCCAGCTTCTGCTGCGTCCGAAAACGTCGTATCTCACATCAGAGCTACTGGAGTCCATCGAAACGCCAAATAACATGATAGATGAGTAAGGATCGATTAGATACATCACAGGAAGAACGCTAATGCGTGTTGTTTCGTTTAAAACTATTTCCAGCTTCTGCTGCGTCCGAACAACGCTAATACGTGTTGTATCGTTTAAAACTATTTCCAGCTTCTGCTGCGTCCGAAAACGTCGTATCTCACATCAGAGCTACTGGAGTCCGTCCAAACGTCAAATAACATGATAGATGAGTAAGGATCGATTAGATGCAGCACAGGAACAACGCTAATACGTGTTGTTTCGTTCAAAACTATTTCTAGCTTCTACTGCGTCCGAGAACTTTGAATCTCACATCAGAGTTACTGGAGTCCATCGAAACGTCAAATAACATGATAGGTAAGTAAGGATCGATTAGATACAGCACAGGAACAACGCTAATACGTGTTGTTTCGTTTAAAACTATTTCAAGCTTCAGCTGCGTCCGAGAACTTCGTATCTCACATCAAAGTTACTGGAGTCCATCGAAACGCCAAATAACATGATAGATGAGTAAGGATCGATTAGATACATCACAGGAACAACGCTAATGCGTGTTGTTTCCTTTAAAACTATTTCTAGCTTCTACTGCGTCCGAGAACTTTGAATCTCACATCAGACTTACTGGAGTCCATCCAAACGTCAAATAACATGTTAGATAAGTAAGGATCGTTTAGATACATCACAGGAACAACGCTAATACGTGTTGTTTCGTTCAAAACTATTTCTAGCTTCTACTGCGTCCGAGAACTTTGAATCTCTCATTAGAGTTACTGGAGTCCGTCCAAACGTCAAATAACATGATAGATGAGTAAGGATCGATTAGATACATCACAGGAACAACGCTAATACGTGTTGTTTCCTTTAAAACTATTTCTAGCTTCAGCTGCGTCCGAGAACTTCGTATCTCACATCTAAGTTACTGGAGTCCATCGAAACGCCAAATAACATGATAGATGAGTAAGGATCGATTAGATACATCACAGGAACAACGCTAATGCGTGTTGTTTCGTTTAAAAAAATTTCCAGCTTCTGCTGCGTCCGAGAACATCGTATCTCACGTCAGGGTTACTGGAGTCTAGCTTCAGGAACAACGCTAATACTGTTGTTTCGTTTAAAACTATTTCCAGCTCCTGCTGCGTCCAAAAACTTTGTATCTCACATCAGACTTACTGGAGTCCATCCAAACGTCAAATAACATGTTAGATAAGTAAGGATCGTTTAGATACATCACAGGAACAACGCGAATACGTTTTGTTTCGTTCAAAACTATTTCCAGCTTCTACTGCGTCCGAGAAATTTGTATCTCTCATCAGAGTTACTGGAGTCCGTCCAAACGTCAAATAACATGATAGATGAGTAAGGATCGATTAGATACATCCCAGGAACAACGCTAATGCGTGTTGTTTCGTTTAAAACTATTTCCAGCTTCTGCTGCGTCCGAAAACGTCGTATCTCACATCAGAGCTACTGGAGTCCATCGAAACGCCAAATAACATGATATATGAGTAAGGATCGATTAGATACAGCACAGGAACAACGCTAATACGTGTTGTTTCGTTTAAAACTATTTCCAGCTCCTGCTGCGTCCAAAAACTTTGTATCTCACATCAGACTTACTGGAGTCCATCCAAACGTCAAATAACATGTTAGATAAGCAGCTTCAGCTGCGTCCGAGAACTTCGTATCTCACATCAGAGTTACTGGAGTCCATCGAAACGTCAAATAACATGATAGGTAAGTAAGGATCGATTAGATACAGCACAGGAACAACGCTAATACGTGTTGTTTCGTTTAAAACTATTTCAAGCTTCAGCTGCGTCCGAGAACTTCGTATCTCACATCAAAGTTACTGGAGTCCATCGAAACGCCAAATAACATGATAGATGAGTAAGGATCGATTAGATACATCACAGGAACAACGCTAATACGTATTGTTTCATTTAAAACTATTTCCAGCTTCTGCTGCGTCCGAAATCGTCGTATCTCACATCAGAGCTACTGGAGTCCATCGAAACGCCAAATAACATGATAGATGAGTTAGGATAGATTAGATACATCACAGGAACAACGCTAATACGTGTTGTTTCATTTAAAACTATTTCCAGCTTCAGCTGCGTCCGAGAACTTCGTATCTCACATCAAAGTTACTCGAAACGCCGAATAACATGATAGATGAGTAAGGATCGATTAGATACATCACAGGAACAACGCTAATGCGTGTTGTTTCGTTTAAAACTATTTCCAGCTTCTGCTGCGTCCGAAGACGTCGTATCTCACATCAGAGCTACTGGAGTCCATCGAAACGCCAAATAACATTATAGATGAGTAAGGATCGATTAGAAACATCACAGGAACATCGCTAATGTGTGTTGTTTCGTTTAAAACTATTTCCAGTTTCTGCTGCGTCCGAAAACGTCGTATCTCACATCAGAGTTACTGGACTCCATCGAAACGTCAAATAGCATGATAGATAAGTAAGGATCGATTAGATACAGCACAGGAACAACGCTAATACGTGTTGTTTCGTTTAAAACTATTTCCAGCTCCTGCTGCGTCCCAAAACTTTGTATCTCACATCAGACTTACTGGAGTCCATCCAAACTTCAAATAACATGTTAGATAAGTAAGGATCGTTTAGATACATCACAGGAACAACGCTAATACGTGTTGTTTCGTTCAAAACTATTTCCAGCTTCTGCTGCGTCCGAAATCTTTGTATCTTACATCAGAGTTACTGGAGTCCATCCAAACGTCAAATAACATAATAGATGAGTATGGATCGATTAGATACATCACAGGAACAACGCTAATACGTGTTGTATCGTTTAAAACTATTTCCAGCTTCTGCTGCGTCCGAAAACGTCGTATCTCACATCAGAGATACTGGAGTCCATCGAAACGTCAAATAACATGATAGATAAGTAAGGATCGATTAGATACAGCACAGGAACAACGCTAATACGTGTTGTTTCGTTCAAAACTATTTCTAGCTTCTGCTGCGTCCGATAACTTTGTATCTCACATCAGAGTTACTGGAGTCCGTCCAAACGTCAAATAACATGATAGATGAGTAAGGATCGATTAGATACATCACAGGAACAACGTTAATACGTGTTGTTTCGTTTAAAACTATTTCCAGCTTCTGCTGCGTCCGAAATCTTTGTATCTTACATCAGAGTTACTGGAGTCCATCCAAACGTCAAATAACATGTTAGATAAGTAAGGATCGTTTAGATACATCACAGGAACAACGCTAATAGGTGTTGTTTCGTTCAAAACTATTTCCAGCTTCTGCTGCGTCCGAAATCTTTGTATCTCTCATCAGAGTTACTGGAGTCAATCCAAACGTCAAATAACATGATAGATGAGTAAGGATCGATTAGATACATCACAGGAACAACGCTAATACGTGCTGTTTCGTTTAAAACTATTTCCAGCTTCTGCTGCGTCCGAAAACGTCGTATCTCACATCAGAGTTACTGGAGTCCTTCGAAACGCCAAATAACATGATATATGAGTAAGGATCGATTAGATACAGCACAGGAACAACGCTAATACGTGTTGTTTCGTTTAAAACTATTTCCAGCTCCTGCTGCGTCCAAAAACTTTGTATCTCACATCAGACTTACTGGAGTCCATCCAAACGTCAAATAACATGTTAGATAAGTAAGGATCGTTTAGATACATCACAGGAACAACGCTAATACGTGTTGTTTCGTTCAAAACTATTTCCAGCTTCTACTGCGTCCGAGAACTTTGTATCTCTCATCAGAGTTACTGGAGTCCATCGAAACGCCAAATAACATGATAGATGAGTAAGGATCGATTAGATACATCACAGGAACAACGCTAATGCGTGTTGTTTCGTTTAAAACTATTTCCAGCTTCTGCTGCGTCCGAAAACGTCGTATCTCACATCAGAGCTACTGGAGTCCATCGAAACGCCAAGTAACATGATATATGAGTAAGGATCGATTAGATACAGCACAGGCACAACGCTAATACGTGTTGTTTCGTTTAAAACTATTTCCAGCTCCTGCTGCGTCCAAAAACTTTGTATCTCACATCAGACTTACTGGAGTCCATCCAAACGTCAAATAATATGTTAGATAAGTAAGGATCGTTTAGATACATCACAGGAACAACGCTAATACGTGTTGTTTCGTTCAAAACTATTTCCAGTTTCTACTGCGTCCGAGAACTGTGAATCTCTCATCAGAGTTACTGGAGACCGTCCAAACGTCAAATAACATGATAGATGAGTAAGGATCGATTAGATACAGCACAGGAACAACGCTAATACGTGTTGTTTCGTTTAAAACTATTTCCAGTTTCTGCTGCGTCCGAAAACGTCGTATCTCACATCAGAGTTACTGGAGTCCATCGAAACGTCAAATAGCATGATAGATAAGTAAGGATCGATTAGATACAGCACAGGAACAACGCTAATACGTGTTGTTTCGTTTAAAACTATTTCCAGCTTCAGCTGCGTCCGAGAACTTCGTATCTCACATCAAAGTTACTGGAGTCCATCGAAACGCCAAATAACATGATAGATGAGTAAGGATCGATTAGATACATCACAGGAACAACGCTAATGCGTGTTGTTTCGTTTAAAACTATTTCCAGCTTCTGCTGCGTCCGAAAACGTCGTATCTCACATCAGAGCTACTGGAGTCCATCGAAACGCAAAATAACATGATAGATGAGTAAGGATCGATTAGATACATCACAGGAACAACGCTAATGCGTGCTGTTTCGTTTAAAACTATTTCCAGCTTCTGCTGCGTCCGCAAACGTCGTATCTCACATCAGAGCTACTGGAGTCCATCGAAACGCCAAATAACATGATAGATGAGTAAGGATCGATTAGATACATCACAGGAACAACGCTAATACGTGTTGTTTCGTTTAAAACTATTTCCAGCTCCTGCTGCGTCCAAAAACTTTGTATCTCACATCAGACTTACTGGAGTCCATCCAAACGTCAAATAACATGTTAGATAAGTAAGGATCGTTTAGATACATCACAGGAACAACGCTAATACGTGTTGTTTCGTTCAAAACTATTTCCAGCTTCTACTGCGTCCGAGAACTTTGTATCTCTCATCAGAGTTACTGGAGTCCGTCCAAACGTCAAATAACATGATAGATGAGTAAGGATCGATTAGATACATCACAGGAACAACGCTAATGCGTGTTGTTTCGTTTAAAACTATTTCCAGTTTCTGCTGCGTCCGAAAACGCCGTATCTCACATCAGAGCTACTGGAGTCCATCGAAACGCCAAATAACATGATAGATGAGTAAGGATCGATTAGATACATCACAGGAACAACGCTAATGCGTGTTGTTTCGTTTAAAACAATTTCCAGCTTCTGCTGCGTCCGAAAATTTCGTATCTCACATCATAGTTACTGGAGTCCATCGAAACGTCAAATAACATAGTAGATAAGTAAGGATCGATTAGATACATCACAGGAACAACGCTAATACGTGTTGTTTCGTTCAAAACTATTTCCAGCTTCTGCTGCGTCCGAAATCTTTGTACCTCACATCAGAGTTCCTGGAGTCCATCCAAACGTCAAATAACATGATAGATGAGTAAGGATCGATTAGATACATCACAGGAACAACGCTAATACCTGTTGTTTCGTTTAAAACTATTTCCAGCTTCTGCTGCGTCCGAAAACGTCGTATCTCACATCAGAGTTACTGGAGTCCATCGAAACGTCAAATAACATGATAGATAAGTAAGGATCGATTAGATACAGCACAGGAACAACGCTAATACGTGTTGTTTCGTTCAAAATTATTTCCAGCTTCTGCTGCGTCCGAGAACTTTATATCTCACGTCAGAGTTACTGGAGTCCGTCCAAACGTCAAATAACATGATAGATGAGTAAGGATCGTTTAGATACATCACAGGAACAACGCTAATACATGTTGTTTCGTTTAAAACTATTTCCAGCTTCTGATGCGTCCGAAAACGTCGTATCTCACATCAGAGCTACTGGAGTCCATCGAAACGCCAAATAACATGATAGATTAGTAAGGATCGATTAGATACATCACAGGAACAACGCTAATACGTGTTGTTTCGTTTAAAACTATTTCCAGCTTCTGCTGCGTCCGAAAACGTCGTATCTCACATCAGAGCTACTGGAGTCTATCGAAACGCCAAATAATATTATAGATGAGTAAGGATCGATTAGATACATCACAGGAACATCGCTAATGTGTGCTGTTTCGTTTAAAACTATTTCCAGTTTCTGCTGCGTCCGAAAACGTCGTATCTCACATCAGAGTTACTGGAGTCCATCGAAACGTCAAATAACATGATAGATAAGTAAGTATCGAATAGATACAGCACAGGAACAACGCTAATACGTGTTGTTTCGTTCAAAATTATTTCCAGCTTCTGCTGCGTCCGAGAACTTTGTATCTCACATCAGAGTTACTGGAGTCCGTCCAAACGTCAAATAACATGATAGATGAGTAAGGATCGTTTAGATACATCACAGGAACAACGTTAATACGTGTTGTTTCGTTTAAAACTATTTCCAGCTCCTGCTGCGTCCAAATACATGTTGTTTCGTTTAAAACTATTTCCAGCTCCTGCTGCGTCCAAAAACTTTGTATCTCACATCAGACTTACTGGAGTCCATCCAAACGTCAAATAACATGTTAGATAAGTAAGGATCGTTTAGATACATCACAGGAACAACGCTAATACGTGTTGTTTCGTTCAAAACTATTTCCAGCTTCTACTGCGTCCGAGAACTTTGTATCTCTCATCAGAGTTACTGGAGTCCGTCCAAACGTCAAATAACATGATAGATGAGTAAGGATCGATTAGATACATCACAGGAACAACGCTAATGCGTGTTGTTTCGTTTAAAACTATTTCCAGCTTCTGCTGCGTCCGAAAACGTCGTATCTCACATCAGAGCTACTGGAGTCCATCGAAACGCCAAATAACATGATAGATGAGTAAGGATCGATTAGATACATCACAGGAACAACGCTAATGCGTGTTGTTTCGTTTAAAACAATTTCCAGCTTCTGCTGCGTCCGAGAACATCGTATCTCACGTCAGGGTTACTGGAGTCCATCCAAACGTCAAATAACATGATAGATAAGTAAGGATCGATTAGATACATCACAGGAACAACGCTAATGAGTGTTGTTTCGTTTAAAACATGATGTCAAATAACATGATAGATAAGTAAGGATCGATTAGATACAGCACAGGAACAACGCTAATACGTGTTGTTTCGTTCAAAATTATTTCCAGCTTCTGCTGCGTCCGAGAACTTTGTATCTCACATCAGAGTTACTGGAGTCCGTCCAAACCTCAAATAACATGATAGATGAGTAAGGATCGTTTAGATACATCACAGGAACAACGCTAATACATGTTGTTTCGTTTAAAACTATTTCCAGCTCCTGCTGCGTCCAAATACGTGTTGTTTCGTTTAAAACTATTTCCAGCTCCTGCTGCGTCCAAAAACTTTGTATCTCACATCAGACTTACTGGAGTCCATCCAAACGTCAAATAACATGTTAGATAAGTAAGGATCGTTTAGATACATCATAGGAACAACGCTAATACGTGTTGTTTCGTTCAAAATTATTTCCAGCTTCTGCTGCGTCCGAGAACTTTGTATCTCACATCAGAGTCACTGGAGTCCGTCCAAACGTCAAATAACATGATAGATGAGTAAGGATCGATTAGATACATCACAGGAACAACGCTAATGCGTGTTGTTTCGTTTAAAATTATTTCCAGCTTCTGCTGCTTCCGAAAACGTCGTATCTCACATCAGAGCTACTGGTGTCCATCGAAATGCCAAATAACATGATAGATGAGTAAGGATCGATTAGATACATCACAGGAACAACGCTAATAAGTGTTGTTTCATTTAAAACTATTTCCAGCTTCAGCTGCGTCCGAGAACTTCGTATCTCACATCAAAGTTACTGGAGTCCATCGAAACGCCAAATAACATGATAGATGAGGAAGGATCGATTAGATACATCACAGGAATAACGCTAATGCGTGTTGTTTCGTTTAAAACTATTTCCAGCTTCTGCTGCGTCCGAAAACGTCGTATCTCACATCAGAGCTACTGGAGTCCATCGAAACGCAAAATAACATGATAGATGAGTAAGGATCGATTAGATACATCACAGGAACAACGCTAATGCGTGTTGTTTCGTTTAAAACTATTTCCAGCTCCTGCTGCGTCCGAAAACGTCGTATCTCACATCAGAGCTACTGGAGTCCATCGAAACGCCAAATAACATTATAGATGAGTAAGGATCGATTAGATACATCACAGGAACATCTTTAATGTGTGTTGTTTCGTTTAAAACTATTTCCAGTTTCTGCTGCGTCCGAAAACGTCGTATCTCACATCAGAGTTACTGGAGTCCATCGAAACGTCAAATAACATGATAGATAAGTAAGGATCGATTAGATACAGCACAGGAACAACGCTAATACGTGTTGTTTCGTTTAAAACTATTTCCAGCTCCTGCTGCGTCCCAAAACTTTGTATCTCACATCAGACTTACTGGAGTCCATCCAAACTTCAAATAACATGTTAGATAAGTAAGGATCGTTTAGATACATCACAGGAACAACGCTAATACGTGTTGTTTCGTTCAAAACTATTTCCAGCTTCTTCTGCGTCCGAAACCTTTGTATCTCTCATCAGAGTTACTGGAGTCCATCCAAACGTCAAATAACATGATAGATAAGTAAGGATCGATTAGATACAGCACAGGAAGAACGCTAATACGTGTTGTTTCGTTCAAAACTATTTCCAGCAATACCTGTTGTTTCGTTTAAAACTATTTCCAGCTTCTGCTGCGTCCGAAAACGTCGTATCTCACATCAGAGTTACTGGAGTCCATCGAAACGTCAAATAACATGATAGATAAGTAAGTATCGATTAGATACAGCACAGGAACAACGCTAATACGTGTTGTTTCGTTCAAAATTATTTCCAGCTTCTGCTGCGTCCGAGAACTTTGTATCTCACATCAGAGTTACTGGAGTCCGTCCAAACGTCAAATAACATGATAGATGAGTAAGGATCGTTTAGATACATCACAGGAACAACGCTAATACGTGTTGTTTCGTTTAAAACTATTTCCAGCTCCTGCTGCGTCCAAATACGTGTTGTTTCGTTTAAAACTATTTCCAGCTCCTGCTGCGTCCAAAAACTTTGTATCTCACATCAGACTTACTGGAGTCCATCCAAACGTCAAATAACATGTTAGATAAGTAAGGATCGTTTAGATACATCACAGGAACAACGCTAATACGTGTTGTTTCCTTCAAAACTATTTCCAGCTTCTACTGCGTCCGAGAACTTTGTATCTCTCATCAGAGTTACTGGAGTCCGTCCAAACGTCAAATAACATGATAGATGAGTAAGGATCGATTAGATACATCACAGGAACAACGCTAATGCGTGTTGTTTCGTTTAAAACTATTTCCAGTTTCTGCTGCGTCCGAAAACGCCGTATCTCACATCAGAGCTACTGGAGTCTATCGAAACGCCAAATAACATGATAGATGAGTAAGGATCGATTAGATACATCACAGGAACAACGCTAATGCGTGTTGTTTCGTTTAAAACAATTTCCAGCTTCTGCTGCGTCCGAAAATTTCGTATCTCACATCATAGTTACTGGAGTCCATCGAAACGTCAAATAACATAGTA
This sequence comes from Prosopocoilus inquinatus, assembly GCA_036172665.1. Lineage (NCBI taxonomy): Eukaryota > Metazoa > Arthropoda > Insecta > Coleoptera > Lucanidae > Prosopocoilus > Prosopocoilus inquinatus. The sequence goes on along the minus strand of CM069871.1, from coordinate 43,359,804 downwards.
GATAAGTAAGTATCGATTAGGTACATCACAGGAACAACGCTAATACGTGTTGTTTCGTTCAAAACTATTTCCAGCTTCTGCTGCGTCCGAAATCTTTGTACCTCACATCAGAGTTCCTGGAGTCCATCCAAACTTCAAATAACATGATAGATGAGTAAGGATAGATTAGATACTTCACAGGAACAACGCTAATACCTGTTGTTTCGTTTAAAACTATTTCCAGCTTCTGCTGCGTCCGAAAACGTCGTATCTCACATCAGAGTTACTGGAGTCCATCGAAACGTCAAATAACATGATAGATAAGTAAGGATCGATTAGATACAGCACAGGAACAACGCTAATACGTGTTGTTTCGTTCAAAATTATTTCCAGCTTCTGCTGCGTCCGAGAACTTTGTATCTCACGTCAGAGTTACTGGAGTCCGTCCAAACGTCAAATAACATGATAGATGAGTAAGGATCGTTTAGATACATCACAGCAACAACGCTAATACATGTTGTTTCCTTTAAAACTATTTCCAGCTTCTGATGCGTCCGAAAACGTCGTATCTCACATCAGAGCTACTGGAGTCCATCGAAACGCCAGATAACATGATAGATGAGTAAGGATCGATTAGATACATCACAGGAACAACGCTAATGCGTGTTGTTTCGTTTAAAACTATTTCCAGCTTCTGCTGCGTCCGAAAACGTCGTATCTCTCATCAGAGCTACTGGAGTCTATCGAAACTTCAAATAACATTATAGATGAGTAAGGATCGATTAGATACATCACAGGAACATCGCTAATGTGTGCTGTTTCGTTTAAAACTATTTCCAGCTTCTGCTGCGTCCGAAATCTTTGTATCTCACATCAGAGCTACTGGAGTCTATCGAAACGTCAAATAACATGATAGATAAGTAAGGATCGATTAGATACAGCACAGGAACAACGCTAAAACGTGTTGTTTCGTTTAAAACTATTTCCAGCTCCTGCTGCGTCCAAAAACTTTGTATCTCACATCAGACTTACTGGAGTCCATCCAAACGTCAAATAACATGTTAGATAAGTAAGGATCGTTTAGATACATCACAGGAACAACGCTAATACGTGTTGTTTCGTTCAAAACTATTTCCAGCTTCTGCTGCGTCCGAAATCTTTGTATCTCACATCAGAGTTACTGGAGTCCATCCAAACTTCAAATAACATGATAGATAAGAAAGTATCGATTAGATACAGCACAGGAACAACGCTAATACGTGTTGTTTCGTTTAAAACTATTTCCAGCTCCTGCTGCGTCCAAAAACTTTGTATCTCACATCAGACTTACTGGAGTCCATCCAAACGTCAAATAACATGTTAGATAAGTAAGGATCGTTTAGATACATCACAGGAACAACGCCAATACGTGTTGTTTCGTTCAAAACTATTTCCAGCTTCTGCTGCGTCCGATAACTTTGTATCTCACATCAGAGTTACTGGAGTCCGTCCAAACGTCAAATAACATGATAGATGAGTAAGGATCGATTAGATACATTACAGGAACAACGCTAATATGTGTTGTTTCGTTTAAAACTATTTCCAGCTGCTGCTGCGTCCGAAAACGTCGTATCTCACATCAGAGTTACTGGAGTCCATCGAAATGTCAAATAACATGATAGATAAGTAAAGATCTACTAGATACTGCACAGGAACAACGCTAATGCGTGTTGTTTCGTTTAAAACTATTTCTAGCTTCAGCTGGGTCCGAGAACTTCGTATCTCACATCTAAGTTACTGGAGTCCATCGAAACGTCAAATAACATAGTAGCTAAGTAAGGATCGATTAGATACATCACAGGAACAACGCTAATGCGTGTTGTTTCGTTCAAAACTATTTCCAGCTTCTGCTGCGTTCAAAAACTTTGTATCTCACATCAGAGTTACTGGAGTACATCCAAACGTAAAATAACATGGTAGATGAGTAAGGATCGATTAGATATATCACAGGAACAACGCTAATGCGTGTTGTTTCGTTTAAAACTATTTCCAGCTTCTGCTGCGTCCGAAAATTTCGTTTCTCACATTAGAGTTACTGGAGTCCATCGAAACGTCAACTAACATGATAGATGAGTAAGGTTCGATTAGATACATCACAGGAACAACGCTAATGCGTGTTGTTTCGTTTAAAACTATTTAAAGCTTCTGCTGCGTCCGAAAACGTCGTATCTTACATCAGAGCTACTGGAGTCCATCGAAACGCCAAATAACAAGATAGATGAGTAAGGATCGATTAGATACATCACAGGAACAACGCTAATACGTGTTGTTTCATTTAAAACTATTTCCAGCTGCTGCTGCGTCCGAAAATAACATGATAGATGAGTAAGGATCGATTGGATACATCACTGGAACAACGCTAGTGCGTGTTGTTTCGTTTAAAACTATTTCCAGCTTCTGCTGCGTCCGAGAACTTCGTATCTCACGTCAGGGTTACTGGAGTCCATCCAAACGTCAAATAACATGATAGATGAGTAAGGATCGATTAGATACATCACAGGAACAACGTTAATACGTGTTGTTTCGTTTAAAACTATTTCCAGCTTCTGCTGCGTCCGAAATCTTTGTATCTTACATCAGAGTTACTGGAGTCCATCCAAACGTCAAATAACATGTTAGATAAGTAAGGATCGTTTAGATACATCACAGGAACAACGCTAATAGGTGTTGTTTCGTTCAAAACTATTTCCAGCTTCTGCTGCGTCCGAAATCTTTGTATCTCTCATCAGAGTTACTGGAGTCAATCCAAACGTCAAATAACATGATAGATGAGTAAGGATCGATTAGATACATCACAGGAACAACGCTAATACGTGCTGTTTCGTTTAAAACTATTTCCAGCTTCTGCTGCGTCCGAAAACGTCGTATCTCACATCAGAGTTACTGGAGTCCATCGAAACGCCAACATGTTAGATAAGTAAGGATCGTTTAGATACATCACAGGAACAACGCTAATACGTGTTGTTTCGTTCAAAACTATTTCCAGCTTCTGCTGCGTCCGAAATCTTTGTATCTCTCATCAGAGTTACTGGAGTCCATCCAAACGACAAATAACATGATAGATGAGTAAGGATCGACTAGACACATCACAGGAACAACGCTAATACGTGTTGTTTCGTTTAAAACTATTTCCAGCTTCTGCTGCGTCCGAAAACGTCGTATCTCACATCAGAGTTACTGAGTCCATCGAAACGTCAAATAACATGATGGATAAGTAAGGATCGATTAGATACAGCAGAGGAACAACGCTAATACGTGTTGTTTCGTTCAAAACTATTTAAAGCTTCTGCTGCGTCCGATAACTTTGTATCTCACATCAGAGTTACTGGAGTCCGTCCAAACGTCAAATAACATGATAGATGAGTAAGGATCGATTAGATACATTACAGGAACAACGCTAATATGTGTTGTTCCGTTTAAAACTATTTCCAGCTGCTGCTGCGTCCGAAAACGTCGTATCTCACATCAGAGTTACTGGAGTCCATCGAAACGTCAAATGACATGATGGATAAGAAAGTATCGACTAGATACAGCACAGGAACAACGCTAATACGTGTTGTTTCGTTTAAAACTATTTCCAGCTACTGCTGCGTCCAAAAACTTTGTATCTCACATCAGACTTACTGGAGTCCATCCAAACGTCAAATAACATGTTAGATAAGTAAGTATCGTTTAGATACATCACAGGAACAACGCTAATACGTGTTGTTTCGTTCAAAACTATTTCCAGCTTCTGCTGCGTCCGATAACTTTGTATCTCACATCAGAGTTACTGGAGTCCGTCCAAACGTCAAATAACATGATAGATGAGTAAGGATCGATTAGATACATCACAGGAATAACGCTAATGCGTGTTGTTTCGTTTAAAACTATTTCCAGCTTCTGCTGCTTCGGAGAACATCGTATCTCACGTCAGGGTTACTGGAGTCCATCCAAACGTCAAATAACATGATAGATAAGTTAGGATCGATTAGATACAGCACAGGAACAACGCTAACACGTGTTGTTTCGTTTAAAACTATTTCCAGCTTCTGCTGCGTCCAAAAACTTTGTATCTCACATCAGAGATACTGGAGTCCATCCAAACATAAAATAACATGATAGATGAGTAAGGATCGATTAGATACATCACAGGAACATCGCTAATGCGTGTTGTTTCGTTTAAAACTATTTCCAGCTTCTGCTGCGTCCGAAAACTTCGTATCTCACATCAGAGTTACTGGAGTCCATCGAAACGTCAAATAATATGATAGATAAGTAAGGATCGATTAGATACAGCACAGGAACAACGCTAATGCGTGTTGTTTCGTTTAAAACTATTTCCAGCTTCTGCTGCGTCCGAAAACGTCGTATCTCACATCAGAGCTACTGGAGTCCATCGAAACGCCAAATAACATGATAGATGAGTAAGGATCGATTAGATACATCACAGGAAGAACGCTAATGCGTGTTGTTTCGTTTAAAACTATTTCCAGCTTCTGCTGCGTCCGAAAACGTCGTATCTCACATCAGAGCTACTGGAGCCCATCGAAACGCCAAATAACATGATAGATGAGTAAGGATCGATTAGATACATCACAGGAACAACGCTAATATATGTTGTTTCATTTAAAACTATTTCCAGCTTCAGCTGCGTCCGAGAACTTCGTATCTAACATCAAAGTTACTGGAGTCCATCGAAACGCCAAATAACATGATAGATGAGTAAGGATAGATTAGATACATCACAGGAACAACGCTAATACGTGTTGTTTCGTTCAAAACTATTTCCAGCTTCTGCTGCGTCCGAAAACTTCGTATCTCACATCAGAGTTACTGGAGTCCATCGAAACGTCAAATAACATAATAGATGAGTAAGGATCGATTAGATACATCACAGGAACAACGCTAATGCGTGTTGTTTCGTTTAAAACTATTTCCAGCTTCTGCTGCGTCCGAAAACGTCGTATCTCACATCAGAGCTACTGGAGTCCATCGAAACGCCAAATAACATGATAGATGAGTAAGGATCGATTAGATACATCACAGGAAGAACGCTAATGCGTGTTGTTTCGTTTAAAACTATTTCCAGCTTCTGCTGCGTCCGAACAACGCTAATACGTGTTGTATCGTTTAAAACTATTTCCAGCTTCTGCTGCGTCCGAAAACGTCGTATCTCACATCAGAGCTACTGGAGTCCGTCCAAACGTCAAATAACATGATAGATGAGTAAGGATCGATTAGATACAGCACAGGAACAACGCTAATACGTGTTGTTTCGTTTAAAACTATTTCTAGCTTCTACTGCGTCCGAGAACTTTGAATCTCTCATCAGAGTTACTGGAGTCCATCGAAACGCCAAATAACATGATAGATGAGTAAGGATCGATTAGATACATCACAGGAACAACGCTAATGCGTGTTGTTTCGTTTAAAACTATTTCCAGCTTCTACTGCGTCCGAGAACATCGTATCTCACGTCAGGGTTACTGGAGTCCATCCAAACGTCAAATAACATGATAGATAAGTAAGGATCGATTAGATGCAGCACAGGAACAACGCTAATACGTGTTGTTTCGTTCAAAACTATTTCTAGCTTCTACTGCGTCCGAGAACTTTGAATCTCACATCAGAGTTACTGGAGTCCATCGAAACGTCAAATAACATGATAGGTAAGTAAGGATCGATTAGATACAGCACAGGAACAACGCTAATACGTGTTGTTTCGTTTAAAACTATTTCAAGCTTCAGCTGCGTCCGAGAACTTCGTATCTCACATCAAAGTTACTGGAGTCCATCGAAACGCCAAATAACATGATAGATGAGTAAGGATCGATTAGATACATCACAGGAACAACGCTAATGCGTGTTGTTTCCTTTAAAACTATTTCTAGCTTCTACTGCGTCCGAGAACATTGAATCTCACATCAGACTTACTGGAGTCCATCCAAACGTCAAATAACATGTTAGATAAGTAAGGATCGTTTAGATACATCACAGGAACAACGCTAATACGTGTTGTTTCGTTCAAAACTATTTCTAGCTTCTACTGCGTCCGAGAACTTTGAATCTCTCATTAGAGTTACTGGAGTCCGTCCAAACGTCAAATAACATGATAGATGAGTAAGGATCGATTAGATACATCACAGGAACAACGCTAATACGTGTTGTTTCCTTTAAAACTATTTCTAGCTTCAGCTGCGTCCGAGAACTTCGTATCTCACATCTAAGTTACTGGAGTCCATCGAAACGCCAAATAACATGATAGATGAGTAAGGATCGATTAGATACATCACAGGAACAACGCTAATGCGTGTTGTTTCGTTTAAAAAAATTTCCAGCTTCTGCTGCGTCCGAGAACATCGTATCTCACGTCAGGGTTACTGGAGTCTAGCTTCAGGAACAACGCTAATAGTGTTGTTTCGTTTAAAACTATTTCCAGCTCCTGCTGCGTCCAAAAACTTTGTATCTCACATCAGACTTACTGGAGTCCATCCAAACGTCAAATAACATGTTAGATAAGTAAGGATCGTTTAGATACATCACAGGAACAACGCGAATACGTTTTGTTTCGTTCAAAACTATTTCCAGCTTCTACTGCGTCCGAGAAATTTGTATCTCTCATCAGAGTTACTGGAGTCCGTCCAAACGTCAAATAACATGATAGATGAGTAAGGATCGATTAGATACATCCCAGGAACAACGCTAATGCGTGTTGTTTCGTTTAAAACTATTTCCAGCTTCTGCTGCGTCCGAAAACGTCGTATCTCACATCAGAGCTACTGGAGTCCATCGAAACGCCAAATAACATGATATATGAGTAAGGATCGATTAGATACAGCACAGGAACAACGCTAATACGTGTTGTTTCGTTTAAAACTATTTCCAGCTCCTGCTGCGTCCAAAAACTTTGTATCTCACATCAGACTTACTGGAGTCCATCCAAACGTCAAATAACATGTTAGATAAGCAGCTTCAGCTGCGTCCGAGAACTTCGTATCTCACATCAGAGTTACTGGAGTCCATCGAAACGTCAAATAACATGATAGGTAAGTAAGGATCGATTAGATACAGCACAGGAACAACGCTAATACGTGTTGTTTCGTTTAAAACTATTTCAAGCTTCAGCTGCGTCCGAGAACTTCGTATCTCACATCAAAGTTACTGGAGTCCATCGAAACGCCAAATAACATGATAGATGAGTAAGGATCGATTAGATACATCACAGGAACAACGCTAATACGTATTGTTTCATTTAAAACTATTTCCAGCTTCTGCTGCGTCCGAAATCGTCGTATCTCACATCAGAGCTACTGGAGTCCATCGAAACGCCAAATAACATGATAGATGAGTTAGGATAGATTAGATACATCACAGGAACAACGCTAATACGTGTTGTTTCATTTAAAACTATTTCCAGCTTCAGCTGCGTCCGAGAACTTCGTATCTCACATCAAAGTTACTCGAAACGCCGAATAACATGATAGATGAGTAAGGATCGATTAGATACATCACAGGAACAACGCTAATGCGTGTTGTTTCGTTTAAAACTATTTCCAGCTTCTGCTGCGTCCGAAGACGTCGTATCTCACATCAGAGCTACTGGAGTCCATCGAAACGCCAAATAACATTATAGATGAGTAAGGATCGATTAGAAACATCACAGGAACATCGCTAATGTGTGTTGTTTCGTTTAAAACTATTTCCAGTTTCTGCTGCGTCCGAAAACGTCGTATCTCACATCAGAGTTACTGGACTCCATCGAAACGTCAAATAGCATGATAGATAAGTAAGGATCGATTAGATACAGCACAGGAACAACGCTAATACGTGTTGTTTCGTTTAAAACTATTTCCAGCTCCTGCTGCGTCCCAAAACTTTGTATCTCACATCAGACTTACTGGAGTCCATCCAAACTTCAAATAACATGTTAGATAAGTAAGGATCGTTTAGATACATCACAGGAACAACGCTAATACGTGTTGTTTCGTTCAAAACTATTTCCAGCTTCTGCTGCGTCCGAAATCTTTGTATCTTACATCAGAGTTACTGGAGTCCATCCAAAAGTCAAATAACATAATAGATGAGTATGGATCGATTAGATACATCACAGGAACAACGCTAATACGTGTTGTATCGTTTAAAACTATTTCCAGCTTCTGCTGCGTCCGAAAACGTCGTATCTCACATCAGAGATACTGGAGTCCATCGAAACGTCAAATAACATGATAGATAAGTAAGGATCGATTAGATACAGCACAGGAACAACGCTAATACGTGTTGTTTCGTTCAAAACTATTTCTAGCTTCTGCTGCGTCCGATAACTTTGTATCTCACATCAGAGTTACTGGAGTCCGTCCAAACGTCAAATAACATGATAGATGAGTAAGGATCGATTAGATACATCACAGGAACAACGTTAATACGTGTTGTTTCGTTTAAAACTATTTCCAGCTTCTGCTGCGTCCGAAATCTTTGTATCTTACATCAGAGTTACTGGAGTCCATCCAAACGTCAAATAACATGTTAGATAAGTAAGGATCGTTTAGATACATCACAGGAACAACGCTAATAGGTGTTGTTTCGTTCAAAACTATTTCCAGCTTCTGCTGCGTCCGAAATCTTTGTATCTCTCATCAGAGTTACTGGAGTCAATCCAAACGTCAAATAACATGATAGATGAGTAAGGATCGATTAGATACATCACAGGAACAACGCTAATACGTGCTGTTTCGTTTAAAACTATTTCCAGCTTCTGCTGCGTCCGAAAACGTCGTATCTCACATCAGAGTTACTGGAGTCCTTCGAAACGCCAAATAACATGATATATGAGTAAGGATCGATTAGATACAGCACAGGAACAACGCTAATACGTGTTGTTTCGTTTAAAACTATTTCCAGCTCCTGCTGCGTCCAAAAACTTTGTATCTCACATCAGACTTACTGGAGTCCATCCAAACGTCAAATAACATGTTAGATAAGTAAGGATCGTTTAGATACATCACAGGAACAACGCTAATACGTGTTGTTTCGTTCAAAACTATTTCCAGCTTCTACTGCGTCCGAGAACTTTGTATCTCTCATCAGAGTTACTGGAGTCCATCGAAACGCCAAATAACATGATAGATGAGTAAGGATCGATTAGATACATCACAGGAACAACGCTAATGCGTGTTGTTTCGTTTAAAACTATTTCCAGCTTCTGCTGCGTCCGAAAACGTCGTATCTCACATCAGAGCTACTGGAGTCCATCGAAACGCCAAGTAACATGATATATGAGTAAGGATCGATTAGATACAGCACAGGCACAACGCTAATACGTGTTGTTTCGTTTAAAACTATTTCCAGCTCCTGCTGCGTCCAAAAACTTTGTATCTCACATCAGACTTACTGGAGTCCATCCAAACGTCAAATAATATGTTAGATAAGTAAGGATCGTTTAGATACATCACAGGAACAACGCTAATACGTGTTGTTTCGTTCAAAACTATTTCCAGCTTCTACTGCGTCCGAGAACTGTGAATCTCTCATCAGAGTTACTGGAGACCGTCCAAACGTCAAATAACATGATAGATGAGTAAGGATCGATTAGATACAGCACAGGAACAACGCTAATACGTGTTGTTTCGTTTAAAACTATTTCCAGTTTCTGCTGCGTCCGAAATCGTCGTATCTCACATCAGAGTTACTGGAGTCCATCGAAACGTCAAATAGCATGATAGATAAGTAAGGATCGATTAGATACAGCACAGGAACAACGCTAATACGTGTTGTTTCGTTTAAAACTATTTCCAGCTTCAGCTGCGTCCGAGAACTTCGTATCTCACATCAAAGTTACTGGAGTCCATCGAAACGCCAAATAACATGATAGATGAGTAAGGATCGATTAGATACATCACAGGAACAACGCTAATGCGTGTTGTTTCGTTTAAAACTATTTCCAGCTTCTGCTGCGTCCGAAAACGTCGTATCTCACATCAGAGCTACTGGAGTCCATCGAAACGCAAAATAACATGATAGATGAGTAAGGATCGATTAGATACATCACAGGAACAACGCTAATGCGTGCTGTTTCGTTTAAAACTATTTCCAGCTTCTGCTGCGTCCGCAAACGTCGTATCTCACATCAGAGCTACTGGAGTCTATCGAAACGCCAAATAACATTATAGATGAGTAAGGATCGATTAGATACATCACAGGAACATCGCTAATGTGTGTTGTTTCGTTTAAAACTATTTCCAGTTTCTGCTGCGTCCGAAAACGTCGTATCTCACATCAGAGTTACTGGAGTCCATCGAAACGTCAAATAACATGATAGATAAGTAAGGATCGATTAGATACAGCACAGGAACAACGCTAATACGTGTCGTTTCGTTTAAAACTATTTCCAGCTCCTGCTGCGTCCAAAAACTTTGTATCTCACATCAGACTTACTGGAGTCCATCCAAACGTCAAATAACATGTTAGATAAGTAAGGATCGTTTAGATACATCACAGGAACAACGCTAATACGTGTTGTTTCGTTCAAAACTATTTCCAGCTTCTACTGCGTCCGAGAACTTTGTATCTCTCATCAGAGTTACTGGAGTCCGTCCAAACGTCAAATTACATGATAGATGAGTAAGGATCGATTAGATACATCACAGGAACAACGCTAATGCGTGTTGTTTCGTTTAAAACTATTTCCAGTTTCTGCTGCGTCCGAAAACGCCGTATCTCACATCAGAGCTACTGGAGTCCATCGAGACGCCAAATAACATGATAGATGAGTAAGGATCGATTAGATACATCACAGGAACAACGCTAATGCGTGTTGTTTCGTTTAAAACAATTTCCAGCTTCTGCTGCGTCCGAAAATTTCGTATCTCACATCATAGTTACTGGAGTCCATCGAAACGTCAAATAACATAGTAGATAAGTAAGGATCGATTAGATACATCACAGGAACAACGCTAATACGTGTTGTTTCGTTCAAAACTATTTCCAGCTTCTGCTGCGTCCGAAATCTTTGTACCTCACATCAGAGTTCCTGGAGTCCATCCAAACGTCAAATAACATGATAGATGAGTAAGGATCGATTAGATACATCACAGGAACAACGCTAATACCTGTTGTTTCGTTTAAAACTATTTCCAGCTTCTGCTGCGTCCGAAAACGTCGTATCTCACATCAGAGTTACTGGAGTCCATCGAAACGTCAAATAACATGATAGATAAGTAAGGATCGATTAGATACAGCACAGGAACAACGCTAATACGTGTTGTTTCGTTCAAAATTATTTCCAGCTTCTGCTGCGTCCGAGAACTTTATATCTCACGTCAGAGTTACTGGAGTCCGTCCAAACGTCAAATAACATGATAGATGAGTAAGGATCGTTTAGATACATCACAGGAACAACGCTAATACATGTTGTTTCGTTTAAAACTATTTCCAGCTTCTGATGCGTCCGAAAACGTCGTATCTCACATCAGAGCTACTGGAGTCCATCGAAACGCCAAATAACATGATAGATTAGTAAGGATCGATTAGATACATCACAGGAACAACGCTAATACGTGTTGTTTCGTTTAAAACTATTTCCAGCTTCTGCTGCGTCCGAAAACGTCGTATCTCACATCAGAGCTACTGGAGTCTATCGAAACGCCAAATAATATTATAGATGAGTAAGGATCGATTAGATACATCACAGGAACATCGCTAATGTGTGCTGTTTCGTTTAAAACTATTTCCAGTTTCTGCTGCGTCCGAAAACGTCGTATCTCACATCAGAGTTACTGGAGTCCATCGAAACGTCAAATAACATGATAGATAAGTAAGTATCGAATAGATACAGCACAGGAACAACGCTAATACGTGTTGTTTCGTTCAAAATTATTTCCAGCTTCTGCTGCGTCCGAGAACTTTGTATCTCACATCAGAGTTACTGGAGTCCGTCCAAACGTCAAATAACATGATAGATGAGTAAGGATCGTTTAGATACATCACAGGAACAACGTTAATACGTGTTGTTTCGTTTAAAACTATTTCCAGCTCCTGCTGCGTCCAAATACATGTTGTTTCGTTTAAAACTATTTCCAGCTCCTGCTGCGTCCAAAAACTTTGTATCTCACATCAGACTTACTGGAGTCCATCCAAACGTCAAATAACATGTTAGATAAGTAAGGATCGTTTAGATACATCACAGGAACAACGCTAATACGTGTTGTTTCGTTCAAAACTATTTCCAGCTTCTACTGCGTCCGAGAACTTTGTATCTCTCATCAGAGTTACTGGAGTCCGTCCAAACGTCAAATAACATGATAGATGAGTAAGGATCGATTAGATACATCACAGGAACAACGCTAATGCGTGTTGTTTCGTTTAAAACTATTTCCAGCTTCTGCTGCGTCCGAAAACGTCGTATCTCACATCAGAGCTACTGGAGTCCATCGAAACGCCAAATAACATGATAGATGAGTAAGGATCGATTAGATACATCACAGGAACAACGCTAATGCGTGTTGTTTCGTTTAAAACAATTTCCAGCTTCTGCTGCGTCCGAGAACATCGTATCTCACGTCAGGGTTACTGGAGTCCATCCAAACGTCAAATAACATGATAGATAAGTAAGGATCGATTAGATACATCACAGGAACAACGCTAATGAGTGTTGTTTCGTTTAAAACATGATGTCAAATAACATGATAGATAAGTAAGGATCGATTAGATACAGCACAGGAACAACGCTAATACGTGTTGTTTCGTTCAAAATTATTTCCAGCTTCTGCTGCGTCCGAGAACTTTGTATCTCACATCAGAGATACTGGAGTCCGTCCAAACCTCAAATAACATGATAGATGAGTAAGGATCGTTTAGATACATCACAGGAACAACGCTAATACATGTTGTTTCGTTTAAAACTATTTCCAGCTCCTGCTGCGTCCAAATACGTGTTGTTTCGTTTAAAACTATTTCCAGCTCCTGCTGCGTCCAAAAACTTTGTATCTCACATCAGACTTACTGGAGTCCATCCAAACGTCAAATAACATGTTAGATAAGTAAGGATCGTTTAGATACATCATAGGAACAACGCTAATACGTGTTGTTTCGTTCAAAATTATTTCCAGCTTCTGCTGCGTCCGAGAACTTTGTATCTCACATCAGAGTCACTGGAGTCCGTCCAAACGTCAAATAACATGATAGATGAGTAAGGATCGATTAGATACATCACAGGAACAACGCTAATGCGTGTTGTTTCGTTTAAAATTATTTCCAGCTTCTGCTGCTTCCGAAAACGTCGTATCTCACATCAGAGCTACTGGTGTCCATCGAAATGCCAAATAACATGATAGATGAGTAAGGATCGATTAGATACATCACAGGAACAACGCTAATAAGTGTTGTTTCATTTAAAACTATTTCCAGCTTCAGCTGCGTCCGAGAACTTCGTATCTCACATCAAAGTTACTGGAGTCCATCGAAACGCCAAATAACATGATAGATGAGGAAGGATCGATTAGATACATCACAGGAATAACGCTAATGCGTGTTGTTTCGTTTAAAACTATTTCCAGCTTCTGCTGCGTCCGAAAACGTCGTATCTCACATCAGAGCTACTGGAGTCCATCGAAACGCAAAATAACATGATAGATGAGTAAGGATCGATTAGATACATCACAGGAACAACGCTAATGCGTGTTGTTTCGTTTAAAACTATTTCCAGCTCCTGCTGCGTCCGAAAACGTCGTATCTCACATCAGAGCTACTGGAGTCCATCGAAACGCCAAATAACATTATAGATGAGTAAGGATCGATTAGATACATCACAGGAACATCTTTAATGTGTGTTGTTTCGTTTAAAACTATTTCCAGTTTCTGCTGCGTCCGAAAACGTCGTATCTCACATCAGAGTTACTGGAGTCCATCGAAACGTCAAATAACATGATAGATAAGTAAGGATCGATTAGATACAGCACAGGAACAACGCTAATACGTGTTGTTTCGTTTAAAACTATTTCCAGCTCCTGCTGCGTCCCAAAACTTTGTATCTCACATCAGACTTACTGGAGTCCATCCAAACTTCAAATAACATGTTAGATAAGTAAGGATCGTTTAGATACATCACAGGAACAACGCTAATACGTGTTGTTTCGTTCAAAACTATTTCCAGCTTCTTCTGCGTCCGAAACCTTTGTATCTCTCATCAGAGTTACTGGAGTCCATCCAAACGTCAAATAACATGATAGATAAGTAAGGATCGATTAGATACAGCACAGGAAGAACGCTAATACGTGTTGTTTCGTTCAAAACTATTTCCAGCAATACCTGTTGTTTCGTTTAAAACTATTTCCAGCTTCTGCTGCGTCCGAAAACGTCGTATCTCACATCAGAGTTACTGGAGTCCATCGAAACGTCAAATAACATGATAGATAAGTAAGTATCGATTAGATACAGCACAGGAACAACGCTAATACGTGTTGTTTCGTTCAAAATTATTTCCAGCTTCTGCTGCGTCCGAGAACTTTGTATCTCACATCAGAGTTACTGGAGTCCGTCCAAACGTCAAATAACATGATAGATGAGTAAGGATCGTTTAGATACATCACAGGAACAACGCTAATACGTGTTGTTTCGTTTAAAACTATTTCCAGCTCCTGCTGCGTCCAAATACGTGTTGTTTCGTTTAAAACTATTTCCAGCTCCTGCTGCGTCCAAAAACTTTGTATCTCACATCAGACTTACTGGAGTCCATCCAAACGTCAAATAACATGTTAGATAAGTAAGGATCGTTTAGATACATCACAGGAACAACGCTAATACGTGTTGTTTCCTTCAAAACTATTTCCAGCTTCTACTGCGTCCGAGAACTTTGTATCTCTCATCAGAGTTACTGGAGTCCGTCCAAACGTCAAATAACATGATAGATGAGTAAGGATCGATTAGATACATCACAGGAACAACGCTAATGCGTGTTGTTTCGTTTAAAACTATTTCCAGTTTCTGCTGCGTCCGAAAACGCCGTATCTCACATCAGAGCTACTGGAGTCTATCGAAACGCCAAATAACATGATAGATGAGTAAGGATCGATTAGATACATCACAGGAACAACGCTAATGCGTGTTGTTTCGTTTAAAACAATTTCCAGCTTCTGCTGCGTCCGAAAATTTCGTATCTCACATCATAGTTACTGGAGTCCATCGAAACGTCAAATAACATAGTAGATAAGTAAGTATCGATTAGGTACATCACAGGAACAACGCTAATACGTGTTGTTTCGTTCAAAACTATTTCCAGCTTCTGCTGCGTCCGAAATCTTTGTACCTCACATCAGAGTTCCTGGAGTCCATCCAAACTTCAAATAACATGATAGATGAGTAAGGATAGATTAGATACTTCACAGGAACAACGCTAATACCTGTTGTTTCGTTTAAAACTATTTCCAGCTTCTGCTGCGTCCGAAAACGTCGTATCTCACATCAGAGTTACTGGAGTCCATCGAAACGTCAAATAACATGATAGATAAGTAAGGATCGATTAGATACAGCACAGGAACAACGCTAATACGTGTTGTTTCGTTCAAAATTATTTCCAGCTTCTGCTGCGTCCGAGAACTTTGTATCTCACGTCAGAGTTACTGGAGTCCGTCCAAACGTCAAATAACATGATAGATGAGTAAGGATCGTTTAGATACATCACAGGAACAACGCTAATACATGTTGTTTCCTTTAAAACTATTTCCAGCTTCTGATGCGTCCGAAAACGTCGTATCTCACATCAGAGCTACTGGAGTCCATCGAAACGCCAGATAACATGATAGATGAGTAAGGATCGATTAGATACATCACAGGAACAACGCTAATGCGTGTTGTTTCGTTTAAAACTATTTCCAGCTTCTGCTGCGTCCGAAAACGTCGTATCTCTCATCAGAGCTACTGGAGTCTATCGAAACGCCAAATAACATTATAGATGAGTAAGGATCGATTAGATACATCACAGGAACATCGCTAATGTGTGCTGTTTCGTTTAAAACTATTTCCAGCTTCTGCTGCGTCCGAAATCTTTGTATCTCACATCAGAGCTACTGGAGTCTATCGAAACGTCAAATAACATGATAGATAAGTAAGGATCGATTAGATACAGCACAGGAACAACGCTAAAACGTGTTGTTTCGTTTAAAACTATTTCCAGCTCCTGCTGCGTCCAAAAACTTTGTATCTCACATCAGACTTACTGGAGTCCATCCAAACGTCAAATAACATGTTAGATAAGTAAGGATCGTTTAGATACATCACAGGAACAACGCTAATACGTGTTGTTTCGTTCAAAACTATTTCCAGCTTCTGCTGCGTCCGAAATCTTTGTATCTCACATCAGAGTTACTGGAGTCCATCCAAACTTCAAATAACATGATAGATAAGAAAGTATCGATTAGATACAGCACAGGAACAACGCTAATACGTGTTGTTTCGTTTAAAACTATTTCCAGCTCCTGCTGCGTCCAAAAACTTTGTATCTCACATCAGACTTACTGGAGTCCATCCAAACGTCAAATAACATGTTAGATAAGTAAGGATCGTTTAGATACATCACAGGAACAACGCCAATACGTGTTGTTTCGTTCAAAACTATTTCCAGCTTCTGCTGCGTCCGATAACTTTGTATCTCACATCAGAGTTACTGGAGTCCGTCCAAACGTCAAATAACATGATAGATGAGTAAGGATCGATTAGATACATTACAGGAACAACGCTAATATGTGTTGTTTCGTTTAAAACTATTTCCAGCTGCTGCTGCGTCCGAAAACGTCGTATCTCACATCAGAGTTACTGGAGTCCATCGAAATGTCAAATAACATGATAGATAAGTAAAGATCTACTAGATACTGCACAGGAACAACGCTAATGCGTGTTGTTTCGTTTAAAACTATTTCTAGCTTCAGCTGGGTCCGAGAACTTCGTATCTCACATCTAAGTTACTGGAGTCCATCGAAACGTCAAATAACATAGCAGCTAAGTAAGGATCGATTAGATACATCACAGGAACAACGCTAATGCGTGTTGTTTCGTTCAAAACTATTTCCAGCTTCTGCTGCGTTCAAAAACTTTGTATCTCACATCAGAGTTACTGGAGTACATCCAAACGTAAAATAACATGGTAGATGAGTAAGGATCGATTAGATATATCACAGGAACAACGCTAATGCGTATTGTTTCGTTTAAAACTATTTCCAGCTTCTGCTGCGTCCGAAAATTTCGTTTCTCACATTAGAGTTACTGGAGTCCATCGAAACGTCAACTAACATGATAGATGAGTAAGGTTCGATTAGATACATCACAGGAACAACGCTAATGCGTGTTGTTTCGTTTAAAACTATTTAAAGCTTCTGCTGCGTCCGAAAACGTCGTATCTTACATCAGAGCTACTGGAGTCCATCGAAACGCCAAATAACATGATAGATGAGTAAGGATCGATTAGATACATCACAGGAACAACGCTAATACGTGTTGTTTCATTTAAAACTATTTCCAGCTGCTGCTGCGTCCGAAAATAACATGATAGATGAGTAAGGATCGATTGGATACATCACTGGAACAACGCTAGTGCGTGTTGTTTCGTTTAAAACTATTTCCAGCTTCTGCTGCGTCCGAGAACTTCGTATCTCACGTCAGGGTTACTGGAGTCCATCCAAACGTCAAATAACATGATAGATGAGTAAGGATCGATTAGATACATCACAGGAACAACGTTAATACGTGTTGTTTCGTTTAAAACTATTTCCAGCTTCTGCTGCGTCCGAAATCTTTGTATCTTACATCAGAGTTACTGGAGTCCATCCAAACGTCAAATAACATGTTAGATAAGTAAGGATCGTTTAGATACATCACAGGAACAACGCTAATAGGTGTTGTTTCGTTCAAAACTATTTCCAGCTTCTGCTGCGTCCGAAATCTTTGTATCTCTCATCAGAGTTACTGGAGTCAATCCAAACTTCAAATAACATGATAGATGAGTAAGGATCGATTAGATACATCACAGGAACAACGCTAATACGTGCTGTTTCGTTTAAAACTATTTCCAGCTTCTGCTGCGTCCGAAAACGTCGTATCTCACATCAGAGTTACTGGAGTCCATCGAAACGCCAACATGTTAGATAAGTAAGGATCGTTTAGATACATCACAGGAACAACGCTAATACGTGTTGTTTCGTTCAAAACTATTTCCAGCTTCTGCTGCGTCCGAAATCTTTGTATCTCTCATCAGAGTTACTGGAGTCCATCCAAACGACAAATAACATGATAGATGAGTAAGGATCGACTAGACACATCACAGGAACAACGCTAATACGTGTTGTTTCGTTTAAAACTATTTCCAGCTTCTGCTGCGTCCGAAAACGTCGTATCTCACATCAGAGTTACTGAGTCCATCGAAACGTCAAATAACATGATGGATAAGTAAGGATCGATTAGATACAGCAGAGGAACAACGCTAATACGTGTTGTTTCGTTCAAAACTATTTAAAGCTTCTGCTGCGTCCGATAACTTTGTATCTCACATCAGAGTTACTGGAGTCCGTCCAAACGTCAAATAACATGATAGATGAGTAAGGATCGATTAGATACATTACAGGAACAACGCTAATATGTGTTGTTCCGTTTAAAACTATTTCCAGCTGCTGCTGCGTCCGAAAACGTCGTATCTCACATCAGAGTTACTGGAGTCCATCGAAACGTCAAATGACATGATGGATAAGAAAGTATCGACTAGATACAGCACAGGAACAACGCTAATACGTGTTGTTTCGTTTAAAACTATTTCCAGCTACTGCTGCGTCCAAAAACTTTGTATCTCACATCAGACTTACTGGAGTCCATCCAAACGTCAAATAACATGTTAGATAAGTAAGTATCGTTTAGATACATCACAGGAACAACGCTAATACGTGTTGTTTCGTTCAAAACTATTTCCAGCTTCTGCTGCGTCCGATAACTTTGTATCTCACATCAGAGTTACTGGAGTCCGTCCAAACGTCAAATAACATGATAGATGAGTAAGGATCGATTAGATACATCACAGGAATAACGCTAATGCGTGTTGTTTCGTTTAAAACTATTTCCAGCTTCTGCTGCTTCGGAGAACATCGTATCTCACGTCAGGGTTACTGGAGTCCATCCAAACGTCAAATAACATGATAGATAAGTTAGGATCGATTAGATACAGCACAGGAACAACGCTAACACGTGTTGTTTCGTTTAAAACTATTTCCAGCTCCTGCTGCGTCCAAAAACTTTGTATCTCACATCAGACTTCCATCCAAACGTCAAATAACATGTTAGATAAGTAAGGATCGTTTAGATACATCACAGGAACAACGCTAATAGGTGTTGTTTCGTTCAAAACTATTTCCAGCTTCTGCTGCGTCCGAAATCTTTGTATCTCTCATCAGAGTTACTGGAGTCCATCCAAACGTCAAATAACATGATAGATGAGTAAGGATCAATTAGATACATCACAGGAACAACGCTAATACGTGTTGTTTCGTTCAAAACTATTTCCAGCTTCTGCTGCGTCCAAAAACTTTGTATCTCACATCAGAGATACTGGAGTCCATCCAAACATAAAATAACATGACAGATGAGTAAGGATCGATTAGATACATCACAGGAACATCGCTAATGCGTGTTGTTTCGTTTAAAACTATTTCCAGCTTCTGCTGCGTCCGAAAACGTCGTATCTCACATCAGAGTTACTGGAGCACATCGAAACGTCAAATAACATGATAGATAAGTAAGGGTCGATTAGATACAGCACAGGAACAACGCTAAAACGTGTTGTTTCGTTTAAAACTATTTCCAGCTCCTGCTGCGTCCAAAAACTTTGTATCTCACATCAGACTTACTGGAGTCCATCCAAACGTCAAATAACATGTTAGATAAGTAAGGATCGTTTAGATACATCACAGGAACAACGCTAATGCGTGTTGTTTCTTTTAAAACTATTTCCAGCTTCTGCTGCGTCCGAAAATTTCGTTTCTCACATTAGAGTTACTGGAGTCCATCGAAACGTCAAATAACATGATAGATGTGTAAGGATCGATTAGATACATCACAGGAACAACGCTAATACGTGTTGTTTCATTTAAAACTATTTCCAGCTTCAGCTGCGTCCGAGAACTTCGTATCTCACACAAAGTTACTGGAGTCCATCGAAACGCCAAATAACATGATAGATGAGTAAGGATCGATTAGATACATCACAGGAACAACGCTAATGCGTGTTGTTTCGTTTAAAACTATTTCCAGCTTCTGCTGCGTCCGAAAACGTCGTATCTCACATCAGAGCTACTGGAGTCCATCGAAACGCCAAATAACATGATATATGAGTACGGATCGATTAGATACAGCACAGGAACAACGCTAATCCGTGTTGTTTCGTTTAAAACTATTTCCAGCTCCTGCTGCGTCCCAAAACTTTGTATCTCACATCAGACTTACTGGAGTCCATCCAAACGTCAAATAACATGTTAGATAAGTAAGGATCGTTTAGATACATCACAGGAACAACGCTAATACGTGTTGTTTCGTTCAAAACTATTTCCAGCTTCTGCTGCGTCCGAAATCTTTGTATCTCTCATCAGAGTTACTGGAGTCCATCCAAACGTCAAATAACATGATAGATGAGTAAGGATCGATTAGATACATCACAGGAACAACGCTAATACGTGTTGTTTCGTTTAAAACTATTTCCAGCTTCTGCTGCGTCCGAAAACGTCGTATCTCACATCAGAGTTACTGGAGTCCATCGAAACGTCAAATAATATGATAGATAAGTAAGGATCGATTAGATACAGCACAGGAACAACGCTAATACGTGTTGTTTCGTTCAAAACTATTTCCAGCTTCTGCTGCGTCCGATAACATTGTATCTCACATCAGAGTTACTGGAGTCCGTCCAAACGTCAAATAACATGATAGATGAGTAAGGATCGATTAGATACATCACAGGAACAACGCTAATATGTGTTGTTTCGTTTAAAATTATTTCCAGCTGCTGCTGCGTCCGAAAACGTCGTATATCACATCAGAGTTACTGGAGTCCATCGAAATGTCAAATAACATGATAGAAAAGTAAGGATCGATTAGATACTACACAGGAACAACGCTAATGCGTGTTGTTTCGTTTAAAACTATTTCCAGTTTCTGCTGCGTCCGAAAACGTCGTATCTCACATCAGACTTACTGGAGTCCATCCAAACGTCAAATAACATGATAGATAAGTAAGGATCGATTAGATACAGCACAGGAACAACGCTAATACGTGTTGTTTCGTTCAAAACTATTTCCAGCTTCTGCTGCGTCCGATAACTTTGTATCTCACATCATAGTTACTGGAGTCCATCGAAACGTCAAATAACATAGTAAATAAGTAAGGATCGATTAGATACATCACAGGAACAACGCTAATATGTGTTGTTTCGTTTAAAACTATTTCCAGCTTCTGCTGCGTCCGAAAATTTCGTATCTCACATTAGAGTTACTGGAGTCCATCCAAACGTCAAATAACATGATAGATGAGTAAGGATCGATTAGATACATCCCAGGAACAACGCTAATACGTGTTGTTTCGTTTAAAACTGTTTCCAGCTTCTGCTGCGTCCGAAAACGTCGTATCTCACATCAGAGTTACTGGAGTCCGTCCAAAAGTCAAATAACATGTTAGATAAGTAAGTATCGTTTAGATACATCACAGGAACAACGCTAATACGTGTTGTTTCGTTCAAAACTATTTCCAGCTTCTGCTGCGTCCGATAACTTTGTATCTCACATCAGAGTTACTGGAGTCCGTCCAAACGTCAAATAACATGATAGATGAGTAAGGATCGATTAGATACATCACAGGAATAACGCTAATGCGTGTTGTTTCGTTTAAAACTATTTCCAGCTCCTGCTGCGTCCAAAAACTTTGTATCTCACATCAGACTTACTGGAGTCCATCCAAACGTCAAATAACATGTTAGATAAGTAAGGATCGTTTAGATACATCACAGGAACAACGCTAATACGTGTTGTTTCGCTCAACACTATTTCCAGCTTCTGCTGCGTCCGATAACTTTGTATCTCACATCAGAGTTACTGGAGTCCGTCCAAACGTCAAATAACATGATAGATGAGTAAGGATCGATTAGATACATCACAGGAATAACGCTAATGCGTGTTGTTTCGTTTAAAACTATTTCCAGCTTCTGCTGCGTCCGAAAATTTCGTATCTCACATTAGAGTTACTGGAGTCCATCGAAATGTCAAATAACATGATAGATAAGTAAGGATCGATTAGATACTACACAGGAACAACGCTAATGCGTGTTGTTTCGTTTAAAACTATTTCCAGTTTCTGCTGCGTCCGAAAACGTCGTATCTCACATCAGAGTTCCTGGAGTCCATCGAAACGTCAAATAACATGATAGATAAATAAGGGTCGATTAGATACAGCACAGGAACAAAGCTAATACGTGTTGTTTCGTTTAAAACTATTTCCAGCTCCTGCTGCGTCCCAAAACTTTGTATCTCACATCAGACTTACTGGAGTCCATCCAAACGTAAAATAACATGATAGATGAGTAAGGATCGATTAGATATATCACAGGAACAACGCTAATACGTGGTGTTTCGTTTAAAACTATTTCCAGCTTCTGCTGCGTCCGAAAATTTCGTATCTCACATTAGAGTTACTGGAGTCCATCCAAACGTCAAATAACATGATAGATGAGTAAGGATCGATTAGATACATCCCAGGAACAACGCTAATACGTGTTGTTTCGTTTAAAACTGTTTCCAGCTTCTGCTGCGTCCGAAAACGTCGTATCTCACATCGAGTTACTGGAGTCCGTCCAAAAGTCAAATAACATGATAGATGAGTAAGGATCGATTAGATACATCACAGGAACATCGCTAATGCGTGTTGTTTCGTTTAAAACTATTTCCAGTTTCTGCTGCGTCCGAAAACGTCGTATCTCACATCAAAGTTACTGGAGTCCATCTAAACGCCAAATAACATGATAGATGAGTAAGGATCAATTAGATACATCACAGGAACAACGCTAATGCGTGTTGTTTCGTTTAAAACTCTTTCCAGCTTCTGCTGCGTCCGAAAACGTCGTATCTCACATCAGAGCTACTGGAGTCCATCGAAACGCCAAATAACATGATATATGAGTAAGGATCGATTAGATACAGCACAGGAACAACGCTAATCCGTGTTGTTTCGTTTAAAACTATTTCCAGCTCCTGCTGCGTCCCAAAACTTTGTATCTCACATCAGACTTACTGGAGTCCATCCAAACGTCAAATAACATGTTAGATAAGTAAGGATCGTTTAGATACATCACAGGAACAACGCTAATACGTGTTGTTTCGTTCAAAACTATTTCCAGCTTCTGCTGCGTCCGAAATCTTTGTATCTCTCATCAGAGTTACTGGAGTCCATCCAAACGACAAATAACATGATAGATGAGTAAGGATCGACTAGATACATCACAGGAACAACGCTAATACGTGTTGTTTCGTTTAAAACTGTTTCCAGCTTCTGCTGCGTCCGAAAACGTCGTATCTCACATCAGAGTTACTGGAGTCCGTCCAAAAGTCAAATAACATGTTAGATAATTAAGTATCGTTTAGATACATCACAGGAACAACGCTAATACGTGTTGTTTCGTTCAAAACTATTTCCAGCTTCTGCTGCGTCCGATAACTTTGTATCTCACATCAGAGTTACTGGAGTCCGTCCAAACGTCAAATAACATGATAGATGAGTAAGGATCGATTAGATACATCACAGGAATAACGCTAATGCGTGTTGTTTCGTTTAAAACTATTTCCAGCTTCTGCTGCTTCGGAGAACATCGTATCTCACGTCAGGGTTACTGGAGTCCATCCAAACGTCAAATAACATGATAGATAAGTTAGGATCGATTAGATACAGCACAGGAACAACGCTAACACGTGTTGTTTCGTTTAAAACTATTTCCAGCTCCTGCTGCGTCCAAAAACTTTGTATCTCACATCAGACTTACTATAGTCCATCCAAACGTCAAATAACATGTTAGATAAGTAAGGATCGTTTAGATACATCACAAGAACAACGCTAATAGGTGTTGTTTCGTTCAAAACTATTTCCAGCTTCTGCTGCGTCCGAAATCTTTGTATCTCTCATCAGAGTTACTGGAGTCCATCCAAACGTCAAATAACATGATAGATGAGTAAGGATCAATTAGATACATCACAGGAACAACGCTAATACGTGTTGTTTCGTTCAAAACTATTTCCAGCTTCTGCTGCGTCCAAAAACTCTGTATCTCACATCAGAGATACTGGAGTCCATCCAAACGTAAAATAACATGACAGATGAGTAAGGATCGATTAGATACATCACAGGAACATCGCTAATGCGTGTTGTTTCGTTTAAAACTATTTCCAGCTTCTGCTGCGTCCGAAAACGTCGTATCTCACATCAGAGTTACTGGAGCACATCGAAACGTCAAATAACATGATAGATAAGTAAGGATCGATTAGATACAGCACAGGAACAACGCTAAAACGTGTTGTTTCGTTTAAAACTATTTCCAGCTCCTGCTTCGTCCAAAAACTTTGTATCTCACATCAGACTTACTGGAGTCCATCCAAAAGTCAAATAACATGTTAGATAAGTAAGGATCGTTTAGATACATCACAGGAACAACGCTAATGCGTGTTGTTTCTTTTAAAACTATTTCCAGCTTCTGCTGCGTCCGAAAATTTCGTTTCTCACATTAGAGTTACTGGAGTCCATCGAAACGTCAAATAACATGATAGATGTGTAAGGATCTATTAGATACATCACAGGAACAACGCTAATGCGTGTTGTTTCGTTTAAAACTATTTCCAGCTTCTGCTGCGTCCGAAAACGTCGTATCTTACATCAGAGCTACTGGAGTCCATCGAAACGCCAAATAACATGATAGATGAGTAAGGATCGATTAGATACATCACAGGAACAACGCTAATACGTGTTGTTTCATTTAAAACTATTTCCAGCTTCAGCTGCGTCCGAGAACTTCGTATCTCACACAAAGTTACTGGAGTCCATCGAAACGCCAAATAACATGATAGATGAGTAAGGATCGATTAGATACATCACAGGAACAACGCTAATGCGTGTTGTTTCGTTTAAAACTATTTCCAGCTTCTGCTGCGTCCGAAAACGTCGTATCTCACATCAGAGCTACTGGAGTCCATCGAAACGCCAAATAACATGATATATGAGTACGGATCGATTAGATACAGCACAGGAACAACGCTAATCCGTGTTGTTTCGTTTAAAACTATTTCCAGCTCCTGCTGCGTCCCAAAACTTTGTATCTCACATCAGACTTACTGGAGTCCATCCAAACGTCAAATAACATGTTAGATAAGTAAGGATCGTTTAGATACATCACAGGAACAACGCTAATACGTGTTGTTTCGTTCAAAACTATTTCCAGCTTCTGCTGCGTCCGAAATCTTTGTATCTCTCATCAGAGTTACTGGAGTCCATCCAAACGTCAAATAACATGATAGATGGGTAAGGATCGATTAGATACATCACAGGAACAACGCTAATACGTGTTGTTTCGTTTAAAACTATTTCCAGCTTCTGCTGCGTCCGAAAACGTCGTATCTCACATCAGAGTTACTGGAGTCTATCGAAACGTCAAATAACATGATAGATAAGTAAGGATCGATTAGATACAGCACAGGAACAACGCTAATACGTGTTGTTTCGTTCAAAACTATTTCCAGCTTCTGCTGCGTCCGATAACATTGTATCTCACATCAGAGTTACTGGAGTCCGTCCAAACGTCAAATAACATGATAGATGAGTAAGGATCGATTAGATACATCACAGGAACAACGCTAATATGTGTTGTTTCGTTTAAAATTATTTCCAGCTGCTGCTGCGTCCGAAAACGTCGTATATCACATCAGAGTTACTGGAGTCCATCGAAATGTCAAATAACATGATAGAAAAGTAAGGATCGATTAGATACTACACAGGAACAACGCTAATGCGTGTTGTTTCGTTTAAAACTATTTCCAGTTTCTGCTGCGTCCGAAAACGTCGTATCTCACATCAGACTTACTGGAGTCCATCCAAACGTCAAATAACATGATAGATAAGTAAGGATCGATTAGATACAGCACAGGAACAACGCTAATACGTGTTGTTTCGTTCAAAACTATTTCCAGCTTCTGCTGCGTCCGATAACTTTGTATCTCACATCATAGTTACTGGAGTCCATCGAAACGTCAAATAACATAGTAAATAAGTAAGGATCGATTAGATACATCACAGGAACAACGCTAATACGTGTTGTTTCGTTTAAAACTATTTCCAGCTTCTGTTGCGTCCGAAAACGTCGTATCTCACATCAGAGTTACTGGAGTCCATCGAAACGTCAAATAACATGATAGATAAGTAAGGATCGATTAGATACAGCACAGGAACAACGCTAATACGTGTTGTTTCCTTTAAAACTATTTCCAGCTCCTGCTGCGTCCGAGAACTTTGTATCTCACATCAGACTTACTGGAGTACATCCAAACGTCAAATAACATGACAGATGAGTAAGGATCGATTAGATACATCACAAGAACAACGCTAATATGTGTTGTTTCGTTTAAAACTATTTCCAGCTGCTGCTGCGTCCGAAAATTTCGTATCTCACATTAGAGTTACTGCAGTCCATCGAAACGTCAAATAACATAGTAGCTAAGTAAGGTTCGATTAGATACATCACAGGAACAACGCTAATACGTGTTGTTTCGTTCAAAACTATTTCCAGCTTCTGCTGCGTCCAAAAACTTTGTATCTCACATCAGAGTTACTGGAGTCCATCCAAACGTAAAATAACATGATGGATGAGTAAGGATCGATTAGATACATCACAGGAACATCGCTAATGTGTGTTGTTTCGTTTAAAACTATTTCCAGTTTCTGCTGCGTCCGAAAACGTCGTATCTCACATCAGAGTTACTGGAGTCCATTGAAACGTCAAATAACATGATAGATAATTAAGGATCTATTAGATACAGCACAGGAACAACGCTAATACGTGTTGTTTCGTTTAAAACTATTTCCAGCTCCTGCTGCGTCCGAAATCTTTGTATCTCTCATCAGAGTTACTGGAGTCCATCCAAACGTAAAATAACATGATAGATGAGTAAGGATCGATTAGATACATCACAGGAACAACGCTAATGCGTGTTGTTTCGTTTAAAACTATTTCTAGCTTCAGCTGCGTCCGAGAACTTCGTATCTCACATCTAAGTTACTGGAGTCCATCGAAACGCCAAATAACATGATAGATGAGTAAGGATCGATTAGATACATCACAGGAACAACGCTAATGCGTGTTGTTTCGTTTAAAACTATTTCCAGCTTCTGCTGCTTCCGAGAACATCGTATCTCACGTCAGGGTTACTGGAGTCCATCCAAACGTCAAATAACATGACAGATAAGTAAGGATCGATTAGATACATCACAGGAACAACGCTAATGCGTGTTGTTTCGTTTAAAACTATTTCTAGCTTCAGCTGCGTCCGAGAACTTCGTATCTCACATCTAAGTTACTGGAGTCCATCGAAACGCCAAATAACATGATAGATGAGTAAGGATCGATTAGATACATCACAGGAACATCGCTAATGTGTGTTGTTTCGTTTAAAACTATTTCCAGTTTCTGCTGCGTCCGAAAACGTCGTATCTCACATCAGAGTTACTGGAGTCCATCGAAACGTCAAATAACATGATAGATAAGTAAGGATCGATTAGATACAGCACAGGAACAGCGCTAATACGTGTTGTTTCGTTTAAAACTATTTCCAGCTAATGCTGCGTCCGAGAACTTCGTATCTCACGTCAGGGTTACTGGAGTCCATCCAAACGTCAAATAACATGACAGATAAGTAAGGATCGATTAGATACATCACAGGAACAACGCTAATGCGTGTTGTTTCGTTTAAAACTATTTCTAGCTTCAGCTGCGTCCGAGAACTTCGTATCTCACATCTAAGTTACTGGAGTCCATCGAAACGCCAAATAACATGATAGATGAGTAAGGATCGATTAGATACATCACAGGAACAACGCTAATGCGTGTTGTTTCGTTTAAAACTATTTCCAGCTTCTGCTGCTTCCGAGAACATCGTATCTCACGTCAGGGTTACTGGAGTCCATCCAAACGTCAAATAACATGATAGATAAGTAAGGATCGATTAGATACAGCACAGGAACAACGCTAATACGTGTTGTTTCGTTTAAAACTATTTCCAGCTCCTGCTGCGTCCGAAATCTTTGTATCTATCATCAGAGTTACTGGAGTCCATCCAAACGTAAAATAACATGATAGATGAGTATGGATCGATTAGATACATCACAGGAACAACGCTAATACGTGTTGTTTCGTCTAAAACTATTTCCAGTTTCTGCTGCGTCCGAAAACTTCGTATCTCACATCAGAGTTACTGGAGTCCATCGAAACGTCAAATAACATGATAGATAAGTAAGGCTCGATTAGATACAGCACAGGAGCAACGCTAATACGTGTTGTTTCGTTCAAAACTATTTCCAGCTTCTGCTGCGTCCGATAACTTTGTATCTCACATCAGAGTTACTGGAGTCCGTCCATACGTCAAATAACATGATAGATGAGTAAGGATCGATTATGTACATCACAGGAATAACGCTAATATGTGTTGTTTCGTTTAAAACTATTTCCAGCTGCTGCTGCGTCCGAAAACGTCGTATCTCACATCAGAGTTACTGGAGTCCATCGAAACGTCAAATAACATGATAGATAAGTAAGGATCGATTAGATACAGCACAGGAACAACGCAAATATGTGTTGTTTCGTTTAAAACTATTTCCAGCTGCTGCTGCGTCCGAAAATTTCGTATCTCACATTAGAGTTACTGGAGTCCATCGAAACGTCAAATAACATAGTAGCTAAGTAAGGATCGATTAGATACATCACAGGAACAACGCTAATACGTGTTGTTTCGTTCAAAACTATTTCCAGCTTCTGCTGCGTCCAAAAACTTTGTATCTCACATCAGAGTTACTGGAGTCCATCGAAACGTCAAATAACATAGTAGCTAAGTAAGGATCGATTAGATACATCACAGGAACAACGCTAATACGTGTTGTTTCGTTCAAAACTATTTCCAGCTTCTGCTGCGTCCAAAAACTTTGTATCTCACATCAGAGTTACTGGAGTCCATCCAAACGTAAAATAACATGATAGATTAGTAAAGGTCGATTAGATACATCACAGGAACATCGTTAATGTGTGTTGTTTCGTTTAAAACTATTTCCAGTTTCTGCTGCGTCCGAAAACGTCGTATCTCACATCAGAGTTACTGGAGTCCATCGAAACGTCAAATAACATGATAGATAAGTAAGGATCGATTAGATACAGCACAGGAACAACGCTAATACGTGTTGTTTCGTTTAAAACCATTTCCAGTTCCTGCTGCGTCCCAAAACTTTGTATCTCACATCAGACTTACTGCAGTCCATCCAAACGTAAAATAACATGATAGATGAGTAAGGATCGATTAGATATATCACAGGAACAACACTAATACGTGGTGTTTCGTTTAAAACTATTTCCAGCTTCTGCTGCGTCCGAAAATTTCGTATCTCACATTAGAGTTACTGGAGTCCATTTAAACGTCAAATAACATGATAGATGAGTAAGGATCGATTAGATACATCACAGGAACAACGCTAATACGTGTTGTTTCGTTTAAAACTGTTTCCAGCTTCTGCTGCTTCCGAAAACGTCGTATCTCACATCAGAGTTACTGGAGTCCATCGAAACGTCAAATAACATGATAGATAAGTAAGGATCGATTAGATACAGCACAGGAACAACGCTAATACGTGTTGTTTCGTTCAAAACTATTTCCAGCTTCTGCTGCGTCCGATAACTTTGTATCTCACATCAGAGTTACTGGAGTCCGTCCAAACGTCAAATAACATGATAGATGAGTAAGGATCGATTAGATACATCACAGGAATAACGCTAATATGTGTTGTTTCGTTTAAAACTATTTCCAGCTGCTGCTGCGTCCGAAAACGTCGTATATCACATCAGAGTTACTGGAGTCCATCGAAACGCCAAATAACATGATAGATGAGCAAGGATCGATTAGACACTACACAGGAACAACGCTAATGCGTGTTGTTTCGTTTAAAACTATTTCTAGCTTCAGCTGCGTCCGAGAACTTCGTATCTCACATCAAAGTTACTGGAGTCCATCGAAACGCCAAATAACATGATAGATGAGTAAGAATCGATTAGATACATCACAGGAACAACGCTAATGCGTGTTGTTTCGTTTAAAACTATTTCCAGCTTCTGCTGCGTTCGAAAACGTCGTATCTCACATCAGAGCTACTGGAGTCCATCGAAACGCCAAATAACATGATATATGAGTAAGGATCGATTAGATACAGCAAAGGAACAACGCTAATACGTGTTGTTTCGTTTAAAACTATTTCCAGCTCCTGCTGCGTCCAAAAACTTTGTATCTCACATCAGACTTACTGGAGTCCATCGAAACGTCAAATAACATGTTAGATAAGTAAGGATCGTTTAGATACATCACAGGAACAACGCTAATACGTGTTGTTTCGTTTAAAACTATTTCTAGCTTCAGCTGCGTCCGAGAAATTCGTATCTCACATCTAAGTTACTGGAGTCCATCGAAACGCCAAATAACATGATAGATGAGTAAGGATCGATTAGATACATCACAGGAACAACGCTAATGCGTGTTGTTTCGTTTAAAACTTTTTCCAGCTTCTGCTGCGTCCGAGAACTTCGTATCTCACGTCAGGGTTACTGGAGTCCATCCAAACGTCAAATAACATAATAGATAAGTAAGGATCGATTAGATACAGCACAGGAACAACGCTAATACGTGTTCTTTCGTTTAAAACTATTTATAGCTCCTGCTGCGTCCCAAAACTTTGTATCTCACATCAGACTTACTGGAGTCCATCCAAACGTCAAATAACATGTTAGATAAGTAAGGATCGTTTAGATACATCACAGGAACAACGTTAATACGTGTTGTTTCATTCAAAACTATTTCCAGCTTCTGCTGCGTCCGAATTCTTTGTATGTCTCATCAGAGTTACTGGAGTCCATCCAAACGTCAAATAACATGATAGATGAGTAAGGATCGATTAGATACATCACAGGAACAACGCTAATACGTGTTGTTTCGTTTAAAACTATTTCTAGCTTCAGCTGCGTCCGAGAACTTCGTATCTCACATCAAAGTTACTGGAGTCCATCGAAACGTCAAGTAACATGATAGATAAGTAAGGATCGATTAGATACATCACAGGAACAACGCTAATGCGTGTTGTTTCGTTTAAAACTATTTCCAGCTTCAGCTGCGTCCGAGAACTTCGTATCTCACATCAAAGTTACTGGAGTCCATCGAAACGTCAAGTAACATGATAGATAAGTAAGGATCGATTAGATACATCACAGGAACAACGCTAATGCGTGTTGTTTCGTTTAAAACTATTTCCAGCTTCTGCTGCTTTCGAAAACTTCGTATCTCACATCAGAGCTACTGGAGTCCATCGAAACGTCAAATAAGATGATAGATGAGTAAGGATCGATTAGATACATCACAGGAACAACGCTAATGCGTGTTGTTTCGTTTAAAACTATTTCCAGCTTCTGCTGCGTCCGAGAACTTCGTATCTCACGTCAGGGTTACTGGAGTCCATCCAAACGTCAAATAACATGATAGATAAGTACGGATCGATTAGATACATCACAGGAACAACGCTAATGCGTGTTGTTTCGTTTAAAACTATTTCTAGCTTCAGCTGCGTCCGAGAAATTCGTATCTCAAATCAAAGTTACTGGAGTCCATCGAAACGCCAAATAACATGATAGATGAGTAAGAATCGATTAGATACATCACAGGAACAACGCTAATGCGTGTTGTTTCGTTTAAAACTATTTCCAGCTTCTGCTGCGTTCGAAAACTTCGTATCTCACATCAGAGCTACTGGAGTCCATCGAAACGTCAAATAACATGATAGATGAGTAAGGATCGATTAGATACATCACAGGAACAACGCTAATGCGTGTTGTTTCGTTTAAAACTTTTTCCAGCTTCTGCTGCGTCCGAGAACTTCGTATCTCACGTCAGGGTTACTGGAGTCCATCCAAACGTCAAACAACATGATAGATAAGTACGGATCGATTAGATACATCACAGGAACAACGCTAATGCGTGTTGTTTCGTTTAAAACTTTTTCCAGCTTCTGCTGCGTCCGAGAACTTCGTATCTCACGT
Source organism: Prosopocoilus inquinatus (assembly GCA_036172665.1). Classification (NCBI taxonomy): domain Eukaryota; kingdom Metazoa; phylum Arthropoda; class Insecta; order Coleoptera; family Lucanidae; genus Prosopocoilus; species Prosopocoilus inquinatus. Next base: position 43,327,426 of record CM069871.1, on the reverse strand, counting down.
CAGGGTTACTGGAGTCCATCCAAACGTCAAATAACATAATAGATAAGTAAGGATCGATTAGATACAGCACAGGAACAACGCTAATACGTGTCGCTTCGTTTAAAACTATTTATAGCTCCTGCTGCGTCCCAAAACTTTGTATCTCACATCAGACTTACTGGAGTCCATCCAAACGTCAAATAACATGATAGAAAAGTAAGGATCGTTTAGATACATCACAGGAACAACGCTAATACGTGTTGTTTCGTTCAAAACTATTTCCAGCTTCTGCTGCGTCCGAATTCTTTGTATATCTCATCAGAGTTACTGGAGTCCATCCAAACGTCAAATAACATGATAGATGAGTAAGGATCGATTAGATACATCACAGGAACAACGCTAATACGTGTTGTTTCGTTTAAAACTATTTCCAGCTTCTGCTGCATCCGAAAACGTCGTATCTCACATCAGAGTTACTGGAGTCCATCGAAACGTCAAGTAACATGATAGATAAGTAAGGATCGATTAGATACAGCACAGGAACAACGCTAATACGTGTTGTTTCGTTCAAAACTATTTCCAGCTTCTGCTGCGTCCGATAACTTTGTATCTCACATCAGAGTTACTGGAGTCCGTCCAAACGTCAAATAACATGATAGATGAGTAAGGATCGATTAGATACATCACAGGAACAACGCTAATATGTGTTGTTTCGTTTAAAACTATTTCCAGCTGCTGCTGCGTCCGAAAACGTCGTATCTCACATCTAAGTTACTGGAGTCCATCGAAACGCCAAATAACATGATAGATGAGTAAGGATCGATTAGATACATTACAGGAACAACGCTAATGCGTGTTGTTTCGTTTAAAACTATTTCCAGCTTCTGCTGCGTCCTAGAACTTCGTATCTCACGTCAGGGTTACTGGAGTCCATCCAAACGTCAAATAACATGATAGATTAGTAAGGATCGATTAGATACATCACAGGAACAACGCTAATGCGTGTTGTTTCGTTTAAAACTATTTCCAGCTTCTGCTGCGTCCGAAAATTTCGTTTCTCACATTAGAGTTACTGGAGTCCATCGAAACGTCAAATAACATGATGGATGAGTAAGGATCGGTTAGATACATCACAGGAACAACGCTAATGCGTGTTGTTTCGTTTAAAACTATTTCCAACTTCTGCTGCGTCCGAAAACGTCGTATCTCACATCAGAGCTACTGGAGCCCATCGAAACGCCAAATAACATGATAGATGAGTAAGGATCGATTAGATACATCACAGGAACAACGCTAATACGTGTTGTTTCATTTAAAACTATTTCCAGCTTCAGCTGCGTCCGAGAAGTTCGTATCTCACATCAAAGTTACTGGAGTCCATCGAAACGCCAAATAACATGATAGATGAGTAAGGATCGATTAGATACATCACAGGAACAACGCTAAAGCGTGTTGTTTCGTTTAAAACTATTTCCAGCTCATGCTGCGTCCAAAAACTTTGTATCTCACATCAGACTTACTGGAGTCCATCGAAACGCCAAATAACATGTTAGATAAGTAAGGATCGTTTAGATATATCACAGGAACAACGCTAATACGTGTTGTTTCGTTCAAAACTATTTCCAGCTTCTGCTGCGTCCAAAAACTTTGTATCTCACATCAGAGTTACTGTAGTCCATCCAAACGTCAAATAACATGATAGATGAGTAAGGATCGATTAGATACATCACAGGAACAACGCTAATACGTGTTGTTTCGTTTAAAACTATTTCCAGTTTCTGCTGCGTCCGAAAACGTCGTATCTCACATCAGAGTAACTGGAGTCCGTCCAAACGTCAAACAACATGATAGATGAGTACGGATCGATTAGATACATTACAGGAACAACGCTAATATGTGTTGTTTCGTTTAAAACTATTTCCAGCTGCTGCTGCGTCCGAAAACTTCGTATCTCACATCAGAGTTACTGGAGTCCATCGAAACGTCAAATAAGATGATAGATAAATAAGTATCGATTAGATACATCACAGGAACAACGCTAATACGTGTTGTTTCATTTAAAACTATTTCCAGCTTCAGCTGCGTCCGAGAACTTCGTATCTCACATCAAAGTTACTGGAGTCCATCGAAACGCCAAATAACATGATAGATGAGTAAGGATCGATTAGATACATCACAGGAACAACGTTAATGCGTGTTGTTTCGTTTAAAACTATTTCCAGCTTCTGCTGCGTCCGAAAACGTCGTATCTCACATCAGAGCTACTGGAGTCCATCGAAACGCCAAATAACATGATATATGAGTAAGGATCGATTAGATACAGCACAGCAACAACGCTAATACGTGTTGTTTCGTTTAAAACTATTTCCAGTTCATCCTGCGTCCAAAAACTTTGTATCTCACATCAGAATTACTGGAGTCCATCCAAACGTCAAATAACATGTTAGATAAGTAAGGATCGTTTAGATATATCACAGGAACAACGCCAATACGTGTTGTTTCGTTCAAAACTATTTCCGGCTTCTACTGCGTCCGAGAACTTTGTATCTCTCATCAGAGTTACTGGAGTCCGTCCAAACGTCAAATAACATTATAGATGAGTAAGGATCGATTATATACATCACAGGAACAACGCTAACATGTGTTGTTTCGTTTAAAACTATTTCCAGCTGCTTCTGCGTCCGAAAATTTCGTATCTCACGTTAGAGTTACTGGAGTCCATCGAAACGTCAAATAACATAGTAGCTAAGTAAGGATCGATTAGATACATCACAGGAACAACGCTAATACGTGTTGTTTCGTTCAAAACTGTTTCCAGCTTCTGCTGCGTCCGATAACTTTGTATCTCACATCAGAGTAACTGGAGTCCGTCCAAACGTCAAACAACATGATAGATGAGTACGGATCGATTAGATACATTACAGGAACAACGCTAATATGTGTTGTTTCGTTTAAAACTATTTCCAGCTGCTGCTGCGTCCGAAAAGTTCGTATCTCACATCAGAGTTACTGGAGTCCATCGAAATATCAAATAACATGATAGATGAGTAAGGATCGATTAGATACATCACAGGAACAACGCCAATACGTGTTGTTTCGTTTAAAACTATTTCCAGCTTCTGCTGCGTCCGAAAACTTTGTATCTCTCATCAGAGTTACTGGAGTCCATCGTAACGTCAAATAACATGATAGATGAGTAAGGATCGATTAGATACATCACAGGAACAACGCTAATGCGTGTTGTTTCGTATAAAACTATTTCCAGATTCTGCTGCGTCCGAGAACTTCGTATCTCACGTCAGGGTTACTGGAGTCCATCCAAACGTCAAATAACATGATAGATAAGTACGGATCGATTAGATACATCACAGGAACAACGCCAATGCGTGTTGTTTCGTTTAAAACTATTTCTAGCTTCAGCTGCGTCCGAGAAATTCGTATCTCACATCTAAGTTACTGGAGTCCATCGAAACGCCAAATAACATGATAGATGAGTAAGGATCGATTAGATACTTCACAGGAACAACGCTAATGCGTGTTGTTTCGTTTAAAACTATTTCCAGCTCCTGCTGCGTCCCAAAACTTTGTATAACACATCAGACTTACTATAGTCCATCCAAACGTCAAATAACATATTAGATAAGTAAGGATCGTTTAGATACATCACAGGAACAACGCTAATAGGTGTTGTTTCGTTCAATACTATTTCCAGCTTCTGCTGCGTCCGAAATCTTTGTATCTCTCATCAGAGTTACTGGAGTCCATCCAAACGTCAAATAACATGATAGATGAGTAAGGATCAATTAGATACATCACAGGAACAACGCTAATACTTGTTGTTTCGTTCAAAACTATTTCCAGCTTCTGCTGCGTCCAAAAACTTTGTATCTCACATCAGAGTTACTGGAGTCCATCCAAACGTAAAATAACATGATAGATGAGTAAGGATCGATTAGATACATCACAGGAACATCGCTAATGCGTGTTGTTTCGTTTAAAACTAATTCCAGCTTCTGCTGCGTCCGAAAACGTCGTATCTCACATCAGAGTTACTGGAGTCCATCGAAACGTCAAATAACATGATAGATAAGTAAGGATCGATTAGATACAGCACAGGAACAACGATAATACGTGTTGTTTCGTTCAAAACTATTTCCAGCTTCTGCTGCGTCCAAGAACTTTGTATCACATCAGACTTACTGGAGTATATCCAAACGTCAAATAACATGTTAGATAAGTAAGGATCGTTTAGATACATCACAGGAACAACGTTAATACGTGTTGTTTCATTCAAAACTATTTCCAGCTTCTGCTGCGTCCGATAACTTTGTATCTCACATCAGAGTAACTGGAGTCCGTCCAAACGTCAAACAACATGATAGATGAGTACGGATCGATTAGATACATTACAGGAACAACGCTAATATGTGTTGTTTCGTTTAAAACTATTTCCAGCTGCTGCTGCGTCCGAAAACTTCGTATCTCACATCAGAGTTACTGGAGTCCATCGAAATGTCAAATAACATGATAGATGAGTAAGGATCGATTAGATACATCACAGGAACAACGCCAATACGTGTTGTTTCGTTTAAAACTATTTCCAGCTTCTGCTGCGTCCGAAAACTTTGTATCTCTCATCAGAGTTACTGGAGTCCATCGTAACGTCAAATAACATGATAGATGAGTAAGGATCGATTAGATACATCACAGGAACAACGCTAATGCGTGTTGTTTCGTTTAAAACTATTTCCAGCTTCTGCTGCGTCCGAGAACTTCGTATCTCACGTCAGGGTTCCTGGAGTCCATCCAAACGTCAAATAACATGATAGATAAGTACGGATCGATTAGATACATCACAGGAACAACGCTAATGCGTGTTGTTTCGTTTAAAACTATTTCTAGCTTCAGCTGCGTCCGAGAAATTCGTATCTCACATCTAAGTTACTGGAGTCCATCGAAACGCCAAATAACATGATAGATGAGTAAGGATCGATTAGATACTTCACAGGAACAACGCTAATGCATGTTGTTTCGTTTAAAACTATTTCCAGCTCCTGCTGCGTCCCAAAACTTTGTATCTCACATCAGACTTACTATAGTCCATCCAAACGTCAAATAACATATTAGATAAGTAAGGATCGTTTAGATACATCACAGGAACAACGCTAATAGGTGTTGTTTCGTTCAATACTATTTCCAGCTTCTGCTGCGTCCGAAATCTTTGTATCTCTCATCAGAGTTACTGGAGTCCATCCAAACGTCAAATAACATGATAGATGAGTAAGGATCAATTAGATACATCACAGGAACAACGCCAATACGTGTTGTTTCGTTTAAAACTATTTCCAGCTTCTGCTGCGTCCAAAAACTTTGTATCTCACATCAGAGTTACTGGAGTTCATCCAAACGTAAAATAACATGATAGATGAGTAAGGATCGATTAGATACATCACAGGAACATCGCTAATGCGTGTTGTTTCGTTTAAAACTATTTCCAGCTTCTGCTGCGTCCGAAAATTTCGTATCTCACATCAGAGTTACTGGAGTCCATCGAAACGTCAAATAACATGATAGATAAGAAAGTATCGATTAGATACAGCACAGGAACAAGGCTAATACGTGTTGTTTCGTTTAAAACTATTTCCAGCTCCTGCTGCGTCTAAAAACTTTGTATCTCACATCAGACATACTGGAGTCCATCGAAACGTCAAATAACATGATAGATAAGAAATTATCGATTAGATACAGCACAGGAACAACGCTAATACGTGTTGTTTCGTTTAAAACTATTTCCAGCTCCTGCTGCGTCCAAAAACTTTGTATCTCACATCAGACTTACTGGAGTCCATCCAAACGTCAAATAACATGTTAGATAAGTAAGGATCGTTTAGATACATCACAGGAACAACGCTAATACGTGTTGTTTCGTTCAAAACTATTTCCAGCTTCTGCTGCGTCCGATAACTTTGTATCTCACATCAGAGTTACTGGAGTCCGTCCAAACGTCAAATAACATGATAGATGAGTAAGGATCGTTTAGATACATCACAGGAACAACGCTAATACGTGTTGTTTCGTTTAAAACTGTTTCCAGTTCTGCTGCGTCCGAAAACGTCGTATCTCACATCAGAGTTACTGGAGTCCATCGAAACGTCAAATAACATGATAGATAAGTAAGGATCGATTAGATACAGCACAGGAACAACGCTAATACGTGTTGTTTCGTTCAAAACTATTTCCAGCTTCTGCTGCGTCCGATAACTTTGTATCTCACATCAGAGTTACTGGAGTCCGTCCAAACGTCAAATAACATGATAGATGAGTAAGGATCGATTAGATACATCACAGGAGCAACGCTAATATGTGTTGTTTCGTTTAAAACTATTTCCAGCTGCTGCTGCGTCCGAAAATTTCGTATCTCACATTAGAGTTACTGGAGTCCATCGAAAAGTCAAATAACATAGTAGCTGAGTAAGGATCGATTAGATACATCACATGAACAACGCTAATACGTGTTGTTTCGCTCAAAACTATTTCCAGCTTCTGCTGCGTCCAAAATCTTTGTATCTCACATCAGAGTTACTGGAGTCCATCCAAACGTCAAATAACATGATAGATGAGTAAGGATCGATTAGACACTACACAGGAACAACGCTAATGCGTGTTGTTTCGTTTAAAACTATTTCTAGCTTCAGCTGCGTCCGAGAACTTCGTATCTCACATCAAAGTTACTGGAGTCCATCGAAACGCCAAATAACATGATAGATGAGTAAGAATCGATTAGATACATCACAGGAACAACGCTAATGCGTGTTGTTTCGTTTAAAACTATTTCCAGCTTCTGCTGCGTTCGAAAACTTCGTATCTCACATCAGAGCTACTGGAGTCCATCGAAACGCCAAATAACATGATATATGAGTAAGGATCGATTAGATACAGCACAGGAACAACGCTAATACGTGCTGTTTCGTTTAAAACTATTTCCAGCTCCTGCTGCGTCCAAAAACTTTGTATCTCACATCAGACTTACTGGAGTCCATCCAAACGTCAAATAACATGTTAGATAAGTAAGGATCGTTTAGATACATCACAGGAACAACGCTAATACGTGTTGTTTCGTTCAAAACTATTTCCAGCTTCTACTGCGTCCCAAAACTTTGTATCTCACATCAGAGTTACTGGAGTCCGTCCAAACGTCAAATAACATGATAGATGAGTAAGGATCGATTAGGTACATCACAGGAACAACGCTAATATGTGTTGTTTCGTTTAAAACTATTTCCAGCTGCTGCTGCGTCCGAAAATTTCGTATCTCACATTAGAGTTACTGGAGTCCATCGAAACGTCAAATAACATAGTAGCTAAGTAAGGATCGATTAGATACATCACAGGAACAACGCTAATACGTGTTGTTTCGCTCAAAACTATTTCCGGCTTCTGCTGCGTCCAAAAACTTTGTATCTCACATCAGAGTTACTGGAGTCCATCCAAACGTCAAATAACATGATAGATGAGTAAGGATCGATTAGATACATCACAGGAACAACGCTAATACGTGTTGTTTCGTTTAAAACTATTTCCAGCTCCTGCTGCGTCCAAAAACTTTGTATCTCACATCAGACTTACTGGAGTCCATCCAAACGTCAAATAACATGTTAGATAAGTAAGGATCGTTTAGATACATCACAGGAACAACGCTAATACGTGTTGTTTCGTTCAAAACTATTTCCAGCTTCTGCTGCGTCCGATAACTTTGTATCTCACATCAGAGTTACTGGAGTCCGTCCAAACGTCAAATAACGTGATAGATGAGTAAGGATCGATTAGATACATCACAGGAACAACGCTAATACGTGTTGTTTCGTTTAAAACTGTTTCCAGTTCTGCTGCGTCCGAAAACGTCGTATCTCACATCAGAGTTACTGGAGTCCATCGAAACGTCAAATAACATGATAGATAAGTAAGGATCGATTAGATACAGCACAGGAACAACGCTAATACTTGTTGTTTCGTTCAAAACTATTTCCAGCTTCTGCTGCGTCCGATAACTTTGTATCTCACATCAGAGTTACTGGAGTCCGTCCAAACGTCAAATAACATGATAGATGAGTAAGGATCGATTAGATACATCACAGGAGCAACGCTAATATGTGTTGTTTCGTTTAAAACTATTTCCAGCTGCTGCTGCGTCCGAAAATTTCGTATCTCACATTAGAGTTACTGGAGTCCATCGAAACGTCAAGTAACATAGTAGCTAAGTAAGGATCGATTAGATACATCACAGGAACAACGCTAATACGTGTTGTTTCGCTCAAAACTATTTCCGGCTTCTGCTGCGTCCAAAAACTTTGCATCTCACATCAGAGTTACTGGAGTCCATCCAAACGTCAAATAACATGATAGATGAGTAAGGATCGATTAGATACATCACAGGAACAACGCTAATACGTGTTGTTTCGTTTAAAATTATTTCCAGCTCCTGCTGCGTCCAAAAACTTTGTATCTCACATCAGACTTACTGGAGTCCATCCAAACGTCAAATAACATGTTAGATAAGTAAGGATCGTTTAGATACATCACAGGAACAACGCTAATACGTGTTGTTTCGTTCAAAACTATTTCCAGCTTCTGCTGCGTCCGATAACTTTGTATCTCACATCAGAGTTACTGGAGTCCGTCCAAACGTCAAATAACATGATAGATGAGTAAGGATCGATTAGATACATCACAGGAACAACGCTAATACGTGTTGTTTCGTTTAAAACTGTTTCCAGTTCTGCTGCGTCCGAAAACGTCGTATCTCACATCAGAGTTACTGGAGTCCATCGAAACGTCAAATAACATGATAGATAGGTAAGGATCGATTAGATACAGCACAGGAACAACGCTAATACGTGTTGTTTCGTTCAAAACTATTTCCAGCTTCTGCTGCGTCCGATAACTTTGTATCTCACATCAGAGTTACTGGAGTCCGTCCAAACGTCAAATAACATGATAGATGAGTAAGGATCGATTAGATACATCACAGGAGCAACGCTAGTATGTGTTGTTTCGTTTAAAACTATTTCCAGCTGCTGCTGCGTCCGAAAATTTCGTATCTCACATTAGAGTTACTGGAGTCCATCGAAACGTCAAATAACACAGTAGCTAAGTAAGGATCGATTAGAAACATCACATGAACAACGCTAATGCGTGTTGTTTCGTTTAAAACTATTTCCAGCTTCTGTTGCGTCCGAAAACGTCGTATCTCACATCAGAGTTACTGGAGTCCATCGAAACGTCAAATAACATGATAGATAAGTAAGGATCGATTAGATACAGCACAGGAATAACGCTAATATGTGTTGTTTCGTTTAAAACTATTTCCAGCTTCTGCTGCGTCCGATAACTTTGTATCTCACATCAGAGTTACTGGTGTCCGTCCAAACGTCAAATAACATGATAGATGAGTAAGGATCGATTAGATACATCACAGGAATAACGCTAATATGTGTTGTTTCGTTTAAAACTATTTCCAGCTGCTGCTGCTTCCGAAAACGTCGTATATCACATCAGAGTTACTGGAGTCCATCGAAACGCCAAATAACATGATAGATGAGTAAGGATCGATTAGACACTACACAGGAACAACGCTAATGCGTGTTGTTTCGTTTAAAACTATTTCTAGCTTCAGCTGCGTCCGAGAACTTCGTATCTCACATCAAAGTTACTGGAGTCCATCGAAACGCCAAAGAACATGATAGATGAGTAAGAGTCGATTAGATACATCACAGGAACAACGCTAATGCGTGTTGTTTCGTTAAAAACTATTTCCAGCTTCTGCTGCGTTCGAGAACTTCGTATCTCACATCAGAGCTACCGGAGTCCATCGAAACGCCAAATAACATGATATATGAGTAAGGATCGATTAGATACAGCACAGGAACAACGCTAATGCGTGTTGTTTCGTTTAAAACTATTTCCAGCTCCTGCTGCGTCCCAAAACTTTCTATCTCACATCAGACTTACTGTAGTCCATCCAAACGTCAAATAACGTTAGATAAGTAAGGATCGTTTAGATACATCACAGGAACAACGCTAATAGGTGTTGTTTCGTTCAAAACTATTTCCAGCTTCTGCTGCGTCCGAAATCTTTGTATCTCTCATCAGAGTTACTGGAGTCCATCCAAACGTCAAATAACCTGATAGATGAGAAAGGATCAATTAGATACATCACAGGAACAACGCTAATACGTGTTGTTTCGTTCAAAACTATTTCCAGCTCCTGCTGCGTCCAAAAACTTTGTATCTCACATCAGACTTACTGGAGTCCATCCAAACGTCAAATAACATGATAGATAAGTAAGGATCGATTAGATACAGCACAGGAATAACGCTAATATGTGTTGTTTCGTTTAAAACTATTTCCAGCTTCTGCTGCGTCCGAAATCTTTGTATCTTACATCAGAGTTACTGGAGTCCATCCAAACGTCAAATAACATGATAGATGAGTAAGGATCGATTAGATACATCACAGGAACAACGCTAATACGTGTTGTTTCGTTTAAAACTATTTCCAGCTTCTGCTGCGTCCGAAAATTTCGTATCTCACATCAGAGCTACTGGAGTCCATCGAAACGCCAAATAACATGATATATGAGTAAGGATCGATTAGATACAGCACAGGAACAACGCTAATACGTGTTGTTTCGTTTAAAACTATTTCCAGCTCCTGCTGCGTCCAAAAACTTTGTATCTCACATCAGACTTACTGGAGTCCATCCAAACGTCAAATAACATGTTAGATAAGTAAGGATCGTTTAGATACATCACAGGAACAACGCTAATACGTGTTGTTTCGTTCAAAACTATTTCCAGCTTCTACTGCGTCCGAGAACTTTGTATCTCACATCAGAGTTACTGGAGTCCGTCCAAACGTCAAATAACGTGATAGATGAGTAAGGATCGATTAGATACATCACAGGAACAACGCTAATACGTGTTGTTTCGTTTAAAACTGTTTCCAGTTCTGCTGCGTCCGATAACTTTGTATCTCACATCAGAGTTACTGGAGTCCGTCCAAACGTCAAATAACATGATAGATGAGTAAGGATCGATTAGATACATCACAGGAGCAACGCTAATATGTGTTGTTTCGTTTAAAACTATTTCCAGCTGCTGCTGCGTCCGAAAATTTCGTATCTCACATTAGAGTTACTGGAGTCCATCGAAACGTCAAATAACATAGTAGCTAAGTAAGGATCGATTAGATACATCACAGGAACAACGCTAATACGTGTTGTTTCGCTCAAAACTATTTCCGGCTTCTGCTGCGTCCAAAAACTTTGCATCTCACATCAGAGTTACTGGAGTCCATCCAAACGTCAAATAACATGATAGATGAGTAAGGATCGATTAGATACATCACAGGAACAACGCTAATACGTGTTGTTTCGTTTAAAATTATTTCCAGCTCCTGCTGCGTCCAAAAACTTTGTATCTCACATCAGACTTACTGGAGTCCATCCAAACGTCAAATAACATGTTAGATAAGTAAGGATCGTTTAGATACATCACAGGAACAACGCTAATACGTGTTGTTTCGTTCAAAACTATTTCCAGCTTCTGCTGCGTCCGATAACTTTGTATCTCACATCAGAGTTACTGGAGTCCGTCCAAACGTCAAATAACATGATAGATGAGTAAGGATCGATTAGATACATCACAGGAACAACGCTAATACGTGTTGTTTCGTTTAAAACTGTTTCCAGTTCTGCTGCGTCCGAAAACGTCGTATCTCACATCAGAGTTACTGGAGTCCATCGAAACGTCAAATAACATGATAGATAGGTAAGGATCGATTAGATACAGCACAGGAACAACGCTAATACGTGTTGTTTCGTTCAAAACTATTTCCAGCTTCTGCTGCGTCCGATAACTTTGTATCTCACATCAGAGTTACTGGAGTCCGTCCAAACGTCAAATAACATGATAGATGAGTAAGGATCGATTAGATACATCACAGGAGCAACGCTAGTATGTGTTGTTTCGTTTAAAACTATTTCCAGCTGCTGCTGCGTCCGAAAATTTCGTATCTCACATTAGAGTTACTGGAGTCCATCGAAACGTCAAATAACACAGTAGCTAAGTAAGGATCGATTACACACATCACATGAACAACGCTAATGCGTGTTGTTTCGTTTAAAACTATTTCCAGCTTCTGTTGCGTCCGAAAACGTCGTATCTCACATCAGAGTTACTGGAGTCCATCGAAACGTCAAATAACATGATAGATAAGTAAGGATCGATTAGATACAGCACAGGAATAACGCTAATATGTGTTGTTTCGTTTAAAACTATTTCCAGCTGCTGCTGCGTCCGAAAACGTCGTATATCACATCAGAGTTACTGGAGTCCATCGAAACGCCAAATAACATGATAGATGAGTAAGGATCGATTAGACACTACACAGGAACAACGCTAATGCGTGTTGTTTCGTTTAAAACTATTTCTAGCTTCAGCTGCGTCCGAGAACTTCGTATCTCACATCAAAGTTACTGGAGTCCATCGAAACGCCAAAGAACATGATAGATGAGTAAGAATCGATTAGATACATCACAGGAACAACGCTAATGCGTGTTGTTTCGTTTAAAACTATTTCTAGCTTCTACTGCGTCCGAGAACTTTGAGTCTCTCATCAGAGTTACTGGAGTCCGTCCAAACGTCAAATAACATGATAGATGAGTAAGGATCGATTAGATACATCACAGGAACACGCTAATACGTGTTGTTTCTTTTAAAATTATTTCTAGCTTCAGCTGCGTCCGAGAACTTCGTATCTAACATCTAAGTTACTGGAGTCCATCGAAACGCCAAATAACATGATAGATGAGTAAGGATCGATTAGATACATCACAGGAACAACGCTAATGCGTGTTGTTTCGTTTAAAACTATTTCCAGCTTCTGCTGCGTCCGAGAACATCGTATCTCACGTCAGGGTTACTGGAGTCCATCCAAACGTCAAATAACATGATAGATAAGTAAGGATCGATTAGATACAGCACAGGAACAACGCTAATACGTGTTGTTTCGTTTAAAACTATTTCCAGTTCCTGCTGCGTCCAAAAACTTTGTATCTCACATCAGACTTACTGGAGTCCATCCAAACGTCAAATAACATGTTAGATAAGTAAGGATCGTTTAGATACATCACAGGAACAACGCTAATACGTGTTATTTCGTTCAAAACTATTTCCAGCTTCTACTGCGTCCGAGAACTTTGTATCTCTCATCAGAGTTACTGGAGTCCGTCCAAACGTCAAATAACATGATAGATGAGTAAGGATCGATTAGATACATCCCAGGAACAACGTTAATGCGTGTTGTTTCGTTTAAAACTATTTCCAGCTTCTGCTGCGTCCGAAAACGTCGTATCTCACATCAGAGCTACTGGAGTCCGTCCAAACGTCGAATAACATGATAGATGAGTAAGGATCGATTAGATACAGCACAGGAACAACGCTAATACGTGTTGTTTCGTTTAAAACTATTTCCAGCTCCTGCTGCGTCCAAAAACTTTGTATCTCACATCAGACTTACTGGAGTCCATCGAAACGTCAAATAACATGATAGATGAGTGAGGATCGATTAGATACAGCAAAGGAACAACGCTAATACGTGTTGTTTCGTTTAAAACTATTTCCAGCTCCTGCTGCGTCCAAAAACTTTGTATCTCACATCAGACTTACTGGAGTCCATCGAAACGTCAAATAACATGTTAGATAAGTAAGGATCGATTAGATACATCCCAGGAACAACGCTAATGCGTGTTGTTTCGTTTAAAACTATTTCTAGCTTCTGCTGCGTCCGAAAACGTCGTATCTCACATCAGAGCTACTGGAGTCCGTCCAAACGTCAAATAACATGATAGATGAGTAAGGATCGATTAGATACAGCACAGGAACAACGCTAATACGTGTTGTTCCGTTTAAAACTATTTCTAGCTTCTACTGCGTCCGAGAACTTTGAATCTCTCATCAGAGTTACTGGAGTCCGTCCAAACGTCAAATAACATGATAGATGAGTAAGGATCGATTAGATACATCCCAGGAACAACGCTAATGCGTGTTGTTTCGTTTAAAACTATTTCCAGCTTCTGTTGCGTCCGAAAACGTCGTATCTCACATCAGAGTTACTGGAGTCCATCGAAACGTCAAATAACATGATAGATAAGTAAGGATCGATTAGATACAGCACAGGAATAACGCTAATATGTGTTGTTTCGTTTAAAACTATTTCCAGCTGCTGCTGCGTCCGAAAACGTCGTATATCACATCAGAGTTACTGGAGTCCATCGAAACGCCAAATAACATGATAGATGAGTAAGGATCGATTAGACACTACACAGGAACAACGCTAATGCGTGTTGTTTCGTTTAAAACTATTTCTAGCTTCAGCTGCGTCCGAGAACTTCGTATCTCACATCAAAGTTACTGGAGTCCATCGAAACGCCAAAGAACATGATAGATGAGTAAGAATCGATTAGATACATCACAGGAACAACGCTAATGCGTGTTGTTTCGTTTAAAACTATTTCTAGCTTCTACTGCGTCCGAGAACTTTGAGTCTCTCATCAGAGTTACTGGAGTCCGTCCAAACGTCAAATAACATGATAGATGAGTAAGGATCGATTAGATACATCACAGGAACACGCTAATACGTGTTGTTTCTTTTAAAATTATTTCTAGCTTCAGCTGCGTCCGAGAACTTCGTATCTAACATCTAAGTTACTGGAGTCCATCGAAACGCCAAATAACATGATAGATGAGTAAGGATCGATTAGATACATCACAGGAACAACGCTAATGCGTGTTGTTTCGTTTAAAACTATTTCCAGCTTCTGCTGCGTCCGAGAACATCGTATCTCACGTCAGGGTTACTGGAGTCCATCCAAACGTCAAATAACATGATAGATAAGTAAGGATCGATTAGATACAGCACAGGAACAACGCTAATACGTGTTGTTTCGTTTAAAACTATTTCCAGTTCCTGCTGCGTCCAAAAACTTTGTATCTCACATCAGACTTACTGGAGTCCATCCAAACGTCAAATAACATGTTAGATAAGTAAGGATCGTTTAGATACATCACAGGAACAACGCTAATACGTGTTATTTCGTTCAAAACTATTTCCAGCTTCTACTGCGTCCGAGAACTTTGTATCTCTCATCAGAG
Source organism: Prosopocoilus inquinatus (assembly GCA_036172665.1). NCBI lineage: Eukaryota > Metazoa > Arthropoda > Insecta > Coleoptera > Lucanidae > Prosopocoilus > Prosopocoilus inquinatus. Next base: position 43,312,234 of record CM069871.1, on the reverse strand, counting down.
TTACTGGAGTCCGTCCAAACGTCAAATAACATGATAGATGAGTAAGGATCGATTAGATACATCCCAGGAACAACGTTAATGCGTGTTGTTTCGTTTAAAACTATTTCCAGCTTCTGCTGCGTCCGAAAACGTCGTATCTCACATCAGAGCTACTGGAGTCCGTCCAAACGTCGAATAACATGATAGATGAGTAAGGATCGATTAGATACAGCACAGGAACAACGCTAATACGTGTTGTTTCGTTTAAAACTATTTCCAGCTCCTGCTGCGTCCAAAAACTTTGTATCTCACATCAGACTTACTGGAGTCCATCGAAACGTCAAATAACATGATAGATGAGTGAGGATCGATTAGATACAGCAAAGGAACAACGCTAATACGTGTTGTTTCGTTTAAAACTATTTCCAGCTCCTGCTGCGTCCAAAAACTTTGTATCTCACATCAGACTTACTGGAGTCCATCGAAACGTCAAATAACATGTTAGATAAGTAAGGATCGATTAGATACATCCCAGGAACAACGCTAATGCGTGTTGTTTCGTTTAAAACTATTTCTAGCTTCTGCTGCGTCCGAAAACGTCGTATCTCACATCAGAGCTACTGGAGTCCGTCCAAACGTCAAATAACATGATAGATGAGTAAGGATCGATTAGATACAGCACAGGAACAACGCTAATACGTGTTGTTCCGTTTAAAACTATTTCTAGCTTCTACTGCGTCCGAGAACTTTGAATCTCTCATCAGAGTTACTGGAGTCCGTCCAAACGTCAAATAACATGATAGATGAGTAAGGATCGATTAGATACATCCCAGGAACAACGCTAATGCGTGTTGTTTCGTTTAAAACTATTTCCAGCTTCTGCTGCGTCCGAAATCTTTGAATCTCTCATCAGAGTTACTGGAGTCCATCCAAACGTCAAATAACATGATAGATGAGTGAGGATCGATTAGATACATCACAGGAACAACGCTAATAAGTGTTGTTTCGTTTGAAACTATTTCCAGCTTCTGCTGCGTCCGAAAACGTCGTATCTCACATCAGAGTTACTGGAGTCCATCGAAACGCCAAATAACATGATAGATGAGTAAGGATCGATTAGATACATCACAGGAAAAACGCTAATGCGTGTTGTTTCGTTTAAAACTATTTCCAGATTCTGCTGCGGCCGAAAACGTCCTATCTCACATCAGAGCTATTGGAGTCCATCGAAACGCCAAATAACATGATAGATGAGCAAGGATCGATTAGATACATCACAGGAACAACTCTAATGCGTGTTGTTTCGTTTAAAACTATTTCCAGCTTCTGCTGCGTCCGAAAACGTCGTATCTCACATCAGAGCTACTGGAGTCCATCCAAACGTCAAATAACATGTTAGATAAGTAAGGATCGTTTAGATACATCACAGGAACAACGCTAATACGTGTTGTTTCGTTCAAAACTATTTCCAGCTTCTACTGCGTCCGAGAACTTTGTATCTCTCATCAGAGTTACTGGAGTCCGTCCAAACGTCAAATAACATGATAGATGAGTAAGGATCGATTAGATACATCCCAGGAACAACGCTAATGCGTGTTGTTTCGTTTAAAACTATTTCCAGCTTCTGCTGCGTCCGAAAACGTCGTATCTCACATCAGAGCTACTGGAGTCCGTCCAAACGTCAAATAACATGATAGATGAGTAAGGATCGATTAGATACAGCACAGGAACAACGCTAATACGTGTTGTTTCGTTTAAAACTATTTCTAGCTTCTACTGCGTCCGAGAACTTTGAGTCTCTCATCAGAGTTACTGGAGTCCGTCCAAACGTCAAATAACATGATAGATGAGTAAGGATCGATTAGATACATCACAGGAACAACGCTAATACGTGTTGTTTCTTTTAAAATTATTTCTAGCTTCAGCTGCGTCCGAGAACTTCGTATCTCACATCTAAGTTACTGGAGTCCATCGAAACGCCAAATAACATGATAGATGAGTAAGGATCGATTAGATACATCACAGGAACAACGCTAATGCGTGTTGTTTCGTTTAAAACTATTTCTAGCTTCTGCTGCGTCCGAAAACGTCGTATCTCACATCAGAGCTACTGGAGTACGTCCAAACGTCAAATAACATGATAGATGAGTAAGGATCGATTAGATACAGCACAGGAACAACGCTAATACGTGTTGTTTCGTTTAAAACTATTTCTAGCTTCTACTGCGTCCGAGAACTTTGAATCTCTCATCAGAGTTACTGGAGTCCGTCCAAACGTCAAATAACATGATAGATGAGTAAGGATCGATTAGATACATCCCAGGAACAACGCTAATGCGTGTTGTTTCGTTTAAAACTATTTCCAGCTTCTGCTGCGTCCGAAATCTTTGTATCTCTCATCAGAGTTACTGGAGTCCATCCAAACGTCAAATAACATGATAGATGAGTGAGGATCGATTAGATACATCACAGGAACAACGCTAATAAGTGTTGTTTCGTTTGAAACTATTTCCAGCTTCTGCTGCGTCCGAAAACGTCGTATCTCACATCAGAGTTACTGGAGTCCATCGAAACGCCAAATAACATGATAGATGAGTAAGGATCGATTAGATACATCACAGGAACAACGCTAATGCGTGTTGTTTCGTTTAAAACTATTTCCAGATTCTGCTGCGGCCGAAAACGTCCTATCTCACATCAGAGCTATTGGAGTCCATCGAAACGCCAAATAACATGATAGATAAGTAAGGATCGTTTAGATACATCACAGGAACAACGCTAATACGTGTTGTTTCGTTCAAAACTCTTTCCAGCTTCTGCTGCGTCCGAAATCTTTGTATCTCACATCAGAGTTACTGGAGTCCATCCAAACGTCAAATAACTTGATAGATGAGTAAGGATCGATTAGATACATCACAGGAACAACGCTAATACGTGTTGTTTCGTTTAAAACTATTTCCAGCTTCTGCTGCGTCCGAAAATTTCGTATCTCACATCAGAGTTACTGGAGTCCATCGAAACGTCAAATAACATGATAGATAAGCAAGTATCGATTAGATACATCACAGGAACAACGCTAATACGTGTTGTTTCGTTCAAAACTATTTCCAGCTTCTGCTGCGTCCGATAACTTTGTATCTCACATCAGAGTTACTGGAGTCCGTCCAAACGTCAAATAACATGATAGATGAGTAAGGATCGATTAGATACATTACAGGAACAACGCTAATATGTGTTGTTTCGTTTAAAACTATTTCCAGCTGCTGCTGCGTCCGAAAACGTCGTATCTCACATCAGAGTTACTGGAGTCCATCGATATGTCAAATAACATGATAGATAAGTAAGGATCGATTAGATACAGCACAGGAACAACGCTAATGCGTGTTGTTTCGTTTAAAACTATTTCTAGCTTCAGCTGGGTCCGAGAACTTCGTATCTCACATCTAAGTTACTGGAGTCCATCGAAACGTCAAATAACATAGTAGCTAAGTAAGGATCGATTAGATACATCACAGGAACAACGCTAATGCGTGTTGTTTCGTTCAAAACTATTTCCAGCTTCTGCTGCGACCTAGAACTTCGTATCTCACGTCAGGGTTACTGGAGTCCATCCAAACGTCAAATAACATGATAGATAAGTAAGGATCGATTAGATACATCACAGGAACAACGCTAATGCGTGTTGTTTCGTTTAAAACTATTTCCAGCTTCTGCTGCGTCATAGAACTTCGTATCTCACGTCAGGGTTACTGGAGTCCATCCAAACGTCAAATAACATGATAGATAAGTAAGGATCGATTAGATACATCACAGGAACAACGCTAATGCGTGTTGTTTCGTTTAAAACTATTTCCAGCTTCTTTTGCGTCCGAAAATTTCGTTTTTCACATTAGAGTTACTGGAGTCCATCGAAACGTCAAATAACATGATAGATGAGTAAGGATCGATTAGATACATCACAGGAACAACGCTATTGCGTGTTGTTTCGTTTAAAACTATTTCCAGCTTCTGCTGCGTCCGAAAACGTCGTATCTCACATCAGAGCTACTGGAGTCCATCGTAACGCCAAATAACATGATAGATGAGTAAGGATCGATTAGATACATCACAGGAACAACGCTAATACGTGTTGTTTCGTTTAAAACTATTTCCAGCTTCTGCTGCGTCCAAAAACTTTGTATCTCACATCAGACTTACTGGAGTTCATCCAAACGTCAAGTAACATGATAGATGAGTAAGGATCGATTAGATACATCACAGGAACAACGCTATTGCGTGTTGTTTCGTTTAAAACTATTTCCAGCTTCTGCTGCGTCCGAAAACGTCGTATCTCACATCAGAGTTACTGGAGTCCATCGAAACGTCAAATAACATGATAGATAAGCAAGTATCGATTAGATACAGCACAGGAACAACGCTAATACGTGTTGTTTCGTTTAAAACTATTTCCAGCTCCTGCTGCGTCCAAAAACTTTGTATCTCACATCAGACTTACTGGAGTTCATCCAAACGTCAAGTAACATGTTAGATAAGTAAGGATCGTTTAGATACATCACAGGAACAACGCTAATACGTGTTGTTTCGTTCAAAACTATTTCCAGCTTCTGCTGCGTCCGATAACTTTGTATCTCACATCAGAGTTACTGGAGTCCGTCCAAACGTCAAATAACATGATAGATGAGTAAGGATCGATTAGATACATTACAGGAACAACGCTAATATGTGTTGTTTCGTTTAAAACTATTTCCAGCTGCTGCTGCGTCCGAAAACGTCGTATCTCACATCAGAGTTACTGGAGTCCATCGAAATGTCAAATAACATGATAGATAAGTAAGGATCGATTAGATACAGCACAGGAACAACGCTAATGCGTGTTGTTTCGTTTAAAACTATTTCTAGCTTCAGCTGGGTCCGAGAACTTCGTATCTCACATCTAAGTTACTGGAGTCCATCGAAACGTCAAATAACATAGTAGCTAAGTAAGGATCGATTAGATACATCACAGGAACAACGCTAATGCGTGTTGTTTCGTTCAAAACTATTTCCAGCTTCTGCTGCGTCCTAGAACTTCGTATCTCACGTTAGGGTTACTCGAGTCCATCCAAACGTCAAATAACATGATAGATAAGTAAGGATCGATTAGATACATCACAGGAACAACGCTAATGCGTGCTGTTTCGTTTAAAACTATTTCCAGCTTCTGCTGCGTCCGAAAATTTCGTTTCTCACATTAGAGTTACTGGAGTCCATCGAAACGTCAAATAACATGATAGATGAGTAAGGATCGATTAGATACATCACAGGAACAACGCTAATGCGTGTTGTTTCGTTTAAAACTATTTCCAGCTTCTGCTGCGTCCGAAAACGTCGTATCTCACATCAGAGCTACTGGAGTCCATCGAAACGCCAAATAACATGATAGATGAGTAAGGATCGATTAGATACATCACAGGAACAACGCTAATACGTGTTGTTTCATTTAAAACTATTTCCAGCTTCAGCTGCGTCCGAGAACTTCGTATCTCACATCAAAGTTACTGGAGTCCATCGAAACGCCAAATAACATGATAGATGAGTAAGGATCGATTAGATACATCACAGGAACAACGCTAATGCGTGTTGTTTAGTTTAAAACTATTTCCAGCTTCTGCTGCGTCCGAAAACGTCGTATCTCACATCAGAGCTACTGGAGTCCATCGAAACGCCAAATAACATGATATATGAGTAAGGATCGATTAGATACAGCACAGGAACAACGCTAATCCGTGTTGTTTCGTTTAAAACTATTTCCAGCTCCTGCTGCGTCCCAAAACTTTGTATCTCACATCAGACTTACTGGAGTCCATCCAAACGTCAAATATCATGTTAGATAAGTAAGGATCGTTTAGATACATCACAGGAACAACGCTAATACGTGTTGTTTCGTTCAAAACTATTTCCAGCTTCTGCTGCGTCCGAAATCTTTGTATCTCTCATCAGAGTTACTGGAGTCCATCCAAACATCAAATAACATGATAGATGAGTAAGGATCGATTAGATACATCACAGGAACAACGCTAATACGTGTTGTTTCGTTTAAAACTATTTCCAGCTTCTGCTGCGTCCGAAAACGTCGTATCTCACATCAGAGTTACTGGAGTCCATCGAAACGTCAAATAACATGATAGATAAGTAAGGATCGATTAGATACAGCACAGGAACAACGCTAATACGTGTTGTTTCGTTCAAAACTATTTCCAGCTTCTGCTGCGTCCGATAACTTTGTATCTCACATCAGAGTTACTGGAGTCCGTCGAAACGTCAAATAACATGATAGATGAGTAAGGATCGATTAGATACATCACAGGAACAACGCTAATATGTGTTGTTTAGTTTAAAACTATTTCCAGCTGCTGCTGCGTCCGAAAACGTCGTATATCACATCAGAGTTACTGGAGTCCATCGAAATGTCAAATAACATGATAGATAAGTAAGGATCGATTAGATACTACACAGGAACAACGCTAATGCGTGTTGTTTCGTTTAAAACTATTTCCAGTTTCTGTTGCGTCCGAAAACGTCGTATCTCACATCAGAGTTACTGGAGTCCATCGAAACGTCAAATAACATGATAGATAAGTAAGGATCGATTAGATACAGCACAGGAACAACGCTAATACGTGTTGTTTCGTTTAAAATTTTTTCCAGCTCCTGCTGCGTCCCAAAACTTTATATCTCACATCAGACTTACTGGAGTCCATCCAAACGTAAAATAACATGATAGATGAGTAAGGATCGATTAGATATATCACAGGAACAACGCTAATACGTGGTGTTTCGTTTAAAACTATTTCCAGCTTCTGCTGCGTCCGAAAATTTCGTATCTCACATTAGAGTTACTGGAGTCCATCCAAACGTCAAATAACATGATAGATGAGTAAGGATCGATTAGATACATCACAGGAACAACGCTAATACGTGTTGTTTCGTTTAAAACTTTTTCCAGCTTCTGCTGCGTCCGAAAACGTCGTATCTCACATCAGAGTTACTGGAGTCCATCGAAGCGTCAAATAACATGATAGATAAGTAAGGATCGATTAGATACATCACAGGAACAACGCTAATACGTGTTGTTTCGCTCAAAACTATTTCCAGCTTCTGCTGCGTCCAAAAACTTTGTATCTCACATCAGAGTTACTGGAGTCCATCCAAACGTCAAATAACATGATAGATGAGTAAGGATCGATTAGATACATCACAGGAACAACGCTAATGCGTGTTGTTTCGTTTAAAACTATTTCCAGCTTCTGCTGCGTCCTAGAACTTCGTATCTCACGTCAGGGTTACTGGAGTCCATCCAAACGTCAAATAACATGATAGATAAGTAAGGATCGATTAGATATATCACAGGAACAACGCTAATGCGTGTTGTTTCGTTTAAAACTATTTCCAGCTTCTGCTGCGTCCGAAAATTTCGTTTCTCACATTAGAGTTACTGGAGTCCATCGAAACGTCAAATAACATGATAGATGAGTAAGGATCGATTAGATACATCACAGGAACAACGCTAATGCGTGTTGTTTCGTTTAAAACTATTTCCAGCTTCTGCTGCGTCCGAAAACGTCGTATCTCACATCAGAGCTACTGGAGTTCATCGAAACGCCAAATAACATGATAGATGAGTAAGGATCGATTAGATACATCACAGGAACAACGCTAATGCGTGTTGTTTCGTTTAAAACTATTTCCAGCTTCTGCTGCGTTCGAAAATTCGTATCTCACATCAGAGCTACTGGAGTCCATCGAAACGCCAAATAACATGATATATGAGTAAGGATCGATTAGATGCAGTACAGGAACAACGCTAATACGTGTTGTTTCGTTTAAAACTATTTCCAGCTCCTGCTGCGTCCAAAAACTTTGTATCTCACATCAGACTTACTGGAGTCCATCCAAACGTCAAATAACATGTTAGATAAGTAAGGATCGTTTAGATACATCACAGGAACAACGCTAATACGTGTTGTTTCGTTCAAAACTATTTCCAGCTTCTACTGCTTCCGAGAACTTTGTATCTCTCATCAGAGTTACTGGAGTCCGTCCAAACGTCAAATAACATGATAGATGAGTAAGGATCGATTAGGTACATCACAGGAACAACGCTAATATGTGTTGTTTCGTTTAAAACTATTTCCAGCTGCTGCTGCGTCCGAAAATTTCGTATCTCACATTAGAGTTACTGGAGTCCATCGAAACGTCAAATAACATAGTAGCTAAGTAAGGATCGATTAGATACATCACAGGAACAACGCTAATACGTGTTGTTTCGCTCAAAACTATTTCCAGCTTCTGCTGCGTCCAAAAACTTTGTATCTCACATCAGAGTTACTGGAGTCCATCCAAACGTCAAATAACATGATAGATGAGTAAGGATCGATTAGATACATCACAGGAACAACGCTAATACGTGTTGTTTCGTTTAAAACTATTTCCAGCTTCTGCTGCGTCCGAGAACTTCGTATCTCACGTCAGGGTTACTGGAGTCCATCGAAACGCCAAATAACATGATAGATGAGTAAGAATCGAATAGATACATCACAGGAACAACGCTAATGCGTGTTGTTTCGTTTAAAACTATTTCCAGCTCCTGCTGCGTCCCAAAATTTTGTATCTCACATCAGACTTACTATAGTCCATCCAAACGTCAAATAACGTTAGATAAGTAAGGATCGTTTAGATACATCACAGGAACAACGCTAATAGGTGTTGTTTCGTTCAAAACTATTTCCAGCTTCTGCTGCGTCCGAAAACGTCGTATCTCACATCAGAGTTACTGGAGCACATCGAAACGTCAAATAACATGATAGATAAGTAAGGATCGATTAGATACAGCACAGGAACAACGCTAAAACGTGTTGTTTCGTTTAAAACTATTTCCAGCTCCTGCTGCGTCCAAAAACTTTGTATCTCACATCAGACTTACTGGAGTCCATCCAAACGTCAAATAACATGTTAGATAAGTAAGGATCGTTTAGATACATCACAGGAACAACGCTAATACGTGTTGTTTCGTTCAAAACTCTTTCCAGCTTCTGCTGCGTCCGAAATCTTTGTATCTCACATCAGAGTTACTGGAGTCCATCCAAACGTCAAATAACATGATAGATGAGTAAGGATCGATTAGATACATCACAGGAACAACGCTAATACGTGTTGTTTCGTTTAAAACTATTTCCAGCTTCTGCTACGTCCGAAAATTTCGTATCTCACATCAGAGTTACTGGAGTCCATCGAAACGTCAAATAACATGATAGATAAGCATGTATCGATTAGATACATCACAGGAACAACGCTAATACGTGTTGTTTCGTTCAAAACTATTTCCAGCTTCTGCTGCGTCCGATAACTTTGTATCTCACATCAGAGTTACTGGAGTCCGTCCAAACGTCAAATAACATGATAGATGAGTAAGGATCGATTAGATACATTACAGGAACAACGCTAATATGTGTTGTTTCGTTTAAAACTATTTCCAGCTGCTGCTGCGTCCGAAAACGTCGTATCTCACATCAGAGTTACTGGAGTCCATCGAAATGTCAAATAACATGATAGATAAGTAAGGATCGATTAGATACAGCACAGGAACAACGCTAATGCGTGTTGTTTCGTTTAAAACTATTTCTAGCTTCAGCTGGGTCCGAGAACTTCGTATCTCACATCTAAGTTACTGGAGTCCATCGAAACGTCAAATAACATAGTAGCTAAGTAAGGATCGATTAGATACATCACAGGAACAACGCTAATGCGTGTTGTTTCGTTCAAAACTATTTCCAGCTTCTGCTGCGACCTAGAACTTCGTATCTCACGTCAGGGTTACTGGAGTCCATCCAAACGTCAAATAACATGATAGATAAGTAAGGATCGATTAGATACATCACAGGAACAACGCTAATGCGTGTTGTTTCGTTTAAAACTATTTCCAGCTTCTGCTGCGTCATAGAACTTCGTATCTCACGTCAGGGTTACTGGAGTCCATCCAAACGTCAAATAACATGATAGATAAGTAAGGATCGATTAGATACATCACAGGAACAACGCTAATGCGTGTTGTTTCGTTTAAAACTATTTCCAGCTTCTTTTGCGTCCGAAAATTTCGTTTTTCACATTAGAGTTACTGGAGTCCATCGAAACGTCAAATAACATGATAGATGAGTAAGGATCGATTAGATACATCACAGGAACAACGCTATTGCGTGTTGTTTCGTTTAAAACTATTTCCAGCTTCTGCTGCGTCCGAAAACGTCGTATCTCACATCAGAGCTACTGGAGTCCATCGAAACGCCAAATAACATGATAGATGAGTAAGGATCGATTAGATACATCACAGGAACAACGCTAATACGTGTTGTTTCGTTTAAAACTATTTCCAGCTTCTGCTGCGTCCGAAAATTTCGTATCTCACATCAGAGTTACTGGAGTCCATCGAAACGTCAAATAACATGATAGATAAGCAAGTATCGATTAGATACAGCACAGGAACAACGCTAATACGTGTTGTTTCGTTTAAAACTATTTCCAGCTCCTGCTGCGTCCAAAAACTTTGTATCTCACATCAGACTTACTGGAGTTCATCCAAACGTCAAGTAACATGTTAGATAAGTAAGGATCGTTTAGATACATCACAGGAACAACGCTAATACGTGTTGTTTCGTTCAAAACTATTTCCAGCTTCTGCTGCGTCCGATAACTTTGTATCTCACATCAGAGTTACTGGAGTCCGTCCAAACGTCAAATAACATGATAGATGAGTAAGGATCGATTAGATACATTACAGGAACAACGCTAATATGTGTTGTTTCGTTTAAAACTATTTCCAGCTGCTGCTGCGTCCGAAAACGTCGTATCTCACATCAGAGTTACTGGAGTCCATCGAAATGTCAAATAACATGATAGATAAGTAAGGATCGATTAGATACAGCACAGGAACAACGCTAATGCGTGTTGTTTCGTTTAAAACTATTTCTAGCTTCAGCTGGGTCCGAGAACTTCGTATCTCACATCTAAGTTACTGGAGTCCATCGAAACGTCAAATAACATAGTAGCTAAGTAAGGATCGATTAGATACATCACAGGAACAACGCTAATGCGTGTTGTTTCGTTCAAAACTATTTCCAGCTTCTGCTGCGTCCTAGAACTTCGTATCTCACGTTAGGGTTACTCGAGTCCATCCAAACGTCAAATAACATGATAGATAAGTAAGGATCGATTAGATACATCACAGGAACAACGCTAATGCGTGCTGTTTCGTTTAAAACTATTTCCAGCTTCTGCTGCGTCCGAAAATTTCGTTTCTCACATTAGAGTTACTGGAGTCCATCGAAACGTCAAATAACATGATAGATGAGTAAGGATCGATTAGATACATCACAGGAACAACGCTAATGCGTGTTGTTTCGTTTAAAACTATTTCCAGCTTCTGCTGCGTCCGAAAACGTCGTATCTCACATCAGAGCTACTGGAGTCCATCGAAACGCCAAATAACATGATAGATGAGTAAGGATCGATTAGATACATCACAGGAACAACGCTAATACGTGTTGTTTCATTTAAAACTATTTCCAGCTTCAGCTGCGTCCGAGAACTTCGTATCTCACATCAAAGTTACTGGAGTCCATCGAAATGCCAAATAACATGATAGATGAGTAAGGATCGATTAGATACATCACAGGAACAACGCTAATGCGTGTTGTTTAGTTTAAAACTATTTCCAGCTTCTGCTGCGTCCGAAAACGTCGTATCTCACATCAGAGCTACTGGAGTCCATCGAAACGCCAAATAACATGATATATGAGTAAGGATCGATTAGATACAGCACAGGAACAACGCTAATCCGTGTTGTTTCGTTTAAAACTATTTCCAGCTCCTGCTGCGTCCCAAAACTTTGTATCTCACATCAGACTTACTGGAGTCCATCCAAACGTCAAATAACATGTTAGATAAGTAAGGATCGTTTAGATACATCACAGGAACAACGCTAATACGTGATGTTTCGTTCAAAACTATTTCCAGCTTCTGCTGCGTCCGAAATCTTTGTATCTCTCATCAGAGTTACTGGAGTCCATCCAAACATCAAATAACATGATAGATGAGTAACGATCGATTAGATACATCACAGGAACAACGCTAATACGTGTTGTTTCGTTTAAAACTATTTCCAGCTTCTGCTGCGTCCGAAAACGTCGTATCTCACATCAGAGTTACTGGAGTCCATCGAAACGTCAAATAACATGATAGATAAGTAAGGATCGATTAGATACAGCACAGGAACAACGCTAATACGTGTTGTTTCGTTCAAAACTATTTCCAGCTTCTGCTGCGTCCGATAACTTTGTATCTCACATCAGAGTTACTGGAGTCCGTCGAAACGTCAAATAACATGATAGATGAGTAAGGATCGATTAGATACATCACAGGAACAACGCTAATATGTGTTGTTTAGTTTAAAACTATTTCAAGCTGCTGCTGCGTCCGAAAACGTCGTATATCACATCAGAGTTACTGGAGTCCATCGAAATGTCAAATAACATGATAGATAAGTAAGGATCGATTAGATACTACACAGGAACAACGCTAATGCGTGTTGTTTCGTTTAAAACTATTTCCAGTTTCTGTTGCGTCCGAAAACGTCGTATCTCACATCAGAGTTACTGGAGTCCATCGAAACGTCAAATAACATGATAGATAAGTAAGGATCGATTAGATACAGCACAGGAACAACGCTAATACGTGTTGTTTCGTTTAAAATTTTTTCCAGCTCCTGCTGCGTCCCAAAACTTTATATCTCACATCAGACTTACTGGAGTCCATCCAAACGTAAAATAACATGATAGATGAGTAAGGATCGATTAGATATATCACAGGAACAACGCTAATACGTGGTGTTTCGTTTAAAACTATTTCCAGCTTCTGCTGCGTCCGAAAATTTCGTATCTCACATTAGAGTTACTGGAGTCCATCCAAACGTCAAATAACATGATAGATGAGTAAGGATCGATTAGATACATCACAGGAACAACGCTAATACGTGTTGTTTCGTTTAAAACTTTTTCCAGCTTCTGCTGCGTCCGAAAACGTCGTATCTCACATCAGAGTTACTGGAGTCCATCGAAGCGTCAAATAACATGATAGATAAGTAAGGATCGATTAGATACATCACAGGAACAACGCTAATACGTGTTGTTTCGCTCAAAACTATTTCCAGCTTCTGCTGCGTCCAAAAACTTTGTATCTCACATCAGAGTTACTGGAGTCCATCCAAACGTCAAATAACATGATAGATGAGTAAGGATCGATTAGATACATCACAGGAACAACGCTAATGCGTGTTGTTTCGTTTAAAACTATTTCCAGCTTCTGCTGCGTCCTAGAACTTCGTATCTCACGTCAGGGTTACTGGAGTCCATCCAAACGTCAAATAACATGATAGATAAGTAAGGTTCGATTAGATATATCACAGGAACAACGCTAATGCGTGTTGTTTCGTTTAAAACTATTTCCAGCTTCTGCTGAGTCCGAAAATTTCGTTTCTCACATTAGAGTTACTGGAGTCCATCGAAACGTCAAATAACATGATAGATGAGTAAGGATCGATTAGATACATCACAGGAACAACGCTAATGCGTGTTGTTTCGTTTAAAACTATTTCCAGCTTCTGCTGCGTCCGAAAACGTCTTATCTCACATCAGAGCTACTGGAGTTCATCGAAACGCCAAATAACATGATAGATGAGTAAGGATCGATTAGATACATCACAGGAACAACGCTAATGCGTGTTGTTTCGTTTAAAACTATTTCCAGCTTCTGCTGCGTTCGAAAACTTCGTATCTCACATCAGAGCTACTGGAGTCCATCGAAACGCCAAATAACATGATATATGAGTAAGGATCGATTAGATGCAGTACAGGAACAACGCTAATACGTGTTGTTTCGTTTAAAACTATTTCCAGCTCCTGCTGCGTCCAAAAACTTTGTATCTCACATCAGACTTACTGGAGTCCATCCAAACGTCAAATAACATGTTAGATAAGTAAGGATCGTTTAGATACATCACAGGAACAACGCTAATACGTGTTGTTTCGTTCAAAACTATTTCCAGCTTCTACTGCTTCCGAGAACTTTGTATCTCTCATCAGAGTTACTGGAGTCCGTCCAAACGTCAAATAACATGATAGATGAGTAAGGATCGATTAGGTACATCACAGGAACAACGCTAATATGTGTTGTTTCGTTTAAAACTATTTCCAGCTGCTGCTGCGTCCGAAAATTTCGTATCTCACATTAGAGTTACTGGAGTCCATCGAAACGTCAAATAACATAGTAGCTAAGTAAGGATCGATTAGATACATCACAGGAACAACGCTAATACGTGTTGTTTCGCTCAAAACTATTTCCAGCTTCTGCTGCGTCCAAAAACTTTGTATCTCACATCAGAGTTACTGGAGTCCATCCAAACGTCAAATAACATGATAGATGAGTAAGGATCGATTAGATACATCACAGGAACAACGCTAATACGTGTTGTTTCGTTTAAAAATATTTCCAGCTTCTGCTGCGTCCGAGAACTTCGTATCTCACGTCAGGGTTACTGTAGTCCATCGAAACGCCAAATAACATGATAGATGAGTAAGAATCGAATAGATACATCACAGGAACAACGCTAATGCGTGTTGTTTCGTTTAAAACTATTTCCAGCTCCTGCTGCGTCCCAAAACTTTGTATCTCACATCAGACTTACTATAGTCCATCCAAACGTCAAATAACGTTAGATAAGTAAGGATCGTTTAGATACATCACAGGAACAACGCTAATAGGTGTTGTTTCGTTCAAAACTATTTCCAGCTTCTGCTGCGTCCGAAAACGTCGTATCTCACATCAGAGTTACTGGAGCACATCGAAACGTCAAATAACATGATAGATAAGTAAGGATCGATTAGATACAGCACAGGAACAACGCTAAAACGTGTTGTTTCGTTTAAAACTATTTCCAGCTCCTGCTGCGTCCAAAAACTTTGTATCTCACATCAGACTTACTGGAGTCCATCCAAACGTCAAATAACATGTTAGATAAGTAAGGATCGTTTAGATACATCACAGGAACAACGCTAATACGTGTTGTTTCGTTCAAAACTCTTTCCAGCTTCTGCTGCGTCCGAAATCTTTGTATGTCACATCAGAGTTACTGGAGTCCATCCAAACGTCAAATAACATGATAGATGAGTAAGGATCGATTAGATACATCACAGGAACAACGCTAATACGTGTTGTTTCGTTTAAAACTATTTCCAGCTTCTGCTGCGTCCGAAAATTTCGTATCTCACATCAGAGTTACTGGAGTCCATCGAAACGTCAAATAACATGATAGATAAGCAAGTATCGATTAGATACATCACAGGAACAACGCTAATACGTGTTGTTTCGTTCAAAACTATTTCCAGCTTCTGCTGCGTCCGATAACTTTGTATCTCACATCAGAGTTACTGGAGTCCGTCCAAACGTCAAATAACATGATAGATGAGTAAGGATCGATTAGATACATTACAGGAACAACGCTAATATGTGTTGTTTCGTTTAAAACTATTTCCAGCTGCTGCTGCGTCCGAAAACGTCGTATCTCACATCAGAGTTACTGGAGTCCATCGAAATGTCAAATAACATGATAGATAAGTAAGGATCGATTAGATACAGCACAGGAACAACGCTAATGCGTGTTGTTTCGTTTAAAACTATTTCTAGCTTCAGCTGGGTCCGAGAACTTCGTATCTCACATCTAAGATACTGGAGTCCATCGAAACGTCAAATAACATAGTAGCTAAGTAAGGATCGATTAGATACATCACAGGAACAACGCTAATGCGTGTTGTTTCGTTCAAAACTATTTCCAGCTTCTGCTGCGACCTAGAACTTCGTATCTCACGTCAGTGTTACTGGAGTCCATCCAAACGTCAAATAACATGATAGATAAGTTAGGATCGATTAGATACATCACAGGAACAACGCTAATGCGTGTTGTTTCGTTTAAAACTATTTCCAGCTTCTGCTGCGTCATAGAACTTCGTATCTCACGTCAGGGTTACTGGAGTCCATCCAAACGTCAAATAACATGATAGATAAGTAAGGATCGATTAGATACATCACAGGAACAACGCTAATGCGTGTTGTTTCGTTTAAAACTATTTCCAGCTTCTTTTGCGTCCGAAAATTTCGTTTTTCACATTAGAGTTACTGGAGTCCATCGAAACGTCAAATAACATGATAGATGAGTAAGGATCGATTAGATACATCACAGGAACAACGCTATTGCGTGTTGTTTCGTTTAAAACTATTTCCAGCTTCTGCTGCGTCCGAAAACGTCGTATCTCACATCAGAGCTACTGGAGTCCATCGAAACGCCAAATAACATGATAGATGAGTAAGGATCGATTAGATACATCACAGGAACAACGCTAATACGTGTTGTTTCGTTTAAAACTATTTCCAGCTTCTGCTGCGTCCGAAAATTTCGTATCTCACATCAGAGTTACTGGAGTCCATCGAAACGTCAAATAACATGATAGATGAGTAAGGATCGATTAGATACATCACAGGAACAACGCTAATACGTGTTGTTTCGTTTAAAACTATTTCTAGCTTCAGCTGCGTCCGAGAACTTCGTATCTCACATCAAAGTTACTGGAGTCCATCGAAACGTCAAGTAACATGATAGATAAGTAAGGATCGATTAGATACATCACAGGAACAACGCTAATGCGTGTTGTTTCGTTTAAAACTATTTCCAGCTTCAGCTGCGTCCGAGAACTTCGTATCTCACATCAAAGTTACTGGAGTCCATCGAAACGTCAAGTAACATGATAGATAAGTAAGGATCGATTAGATACATCACAGGAACAACGCTAATGCGTGTTGTTTCGTTTAAAACTATTTCCAGCTTCTGCTGCTTTCGAAAACTTCGTATCTCACATCAGAGCTACTGGAGTCCATCGAAACGTCAAATAAGATGATAGATGAGTAAGGATCGATTAGATACATCACAGGAACAACGCTAATGCGTGTTGTTTCGTTTAAAACTATTTCCAGCTTCTGCTGCGTCCGAGAACTTCGTATCTCACGTCAGGGTTACTGGAGTCCATCCAAACGTCAAATAACATGATAGATAAGTACGGATCGATTAGATACATCACAGGAACAACGCTAATGCGTGTTGTTTCGTTTAAAACTATTTCTAGCTTCAGCTGCGTCCGAGAAATTCGTATCTCAAATCAAAGTTACTGGAGTCCATCGAAACGCCAAATAACATGATAGATGAGTAAGAATCGATTAGATACATCACAGGAACAACGCTAATGCGTGTTGTTTCGTTTAAAACTATTTCCAGCTTCTGCTGCGTTCGAAAACTTCGTATCTCACATCAGAGCTACTGGAGTCCATCGAAACGTCAAATAACATGATAGATGAGTAAGGATCGATTAGATACATCACAGGAACAACGCTAATGCGTGTTGTTTCGTTTAAAACTTTTTCCAGCTTCTGCTGCGTCCGAGAACTTCGTATCTCACGTCAGGGTTACTGGAGTCCATCCAAACGTCAAACAACATGATAGATAAGTACGGATCGATTAGATACATCACAGGAACAACGCTAATGCGTGTTGTTTCGTTTAAAACTTTTTCCAGCTTCTGCTGCGTCCGAGAACTTCGTATCTCACGTCAGGGTTACTGGAGTCCATCCAAACGTCAAATAACATAATAGATAAGTAAGGATCGATTAGATACAGCACAGGAACAACGCTAATACGTGTCGCTTCGTTTAAAACTATTTATAGCTCCTGCTGCGTCCCAAAACTTTGTATCTCACATCAGACTTACTGGAGTCCATCCAAACGTCAAATAACATGATAGAAAAGTAAGGATCGTTTAGATACATCACAGGAACAACGCTAATACGTGTTGTTTCGTTCAAAACTATTTCCAGCTTCTGCTGCGTCCGAATTCTTTGTATATCTCATCAGAGTTACTGGAGTCCATCCAAACGTCAAATAACATGATAGATGAGTAAGGATCGATTAGATACATCACAGGAACAACGCTAATACGTGTTGTTTCGTTTAAAACTATTTCCAGCTTCTGCTGCATCCGAAAACGTCGTATCTCACATCAGAGTTACTGGAGTCCATCGAAACGTCAAGTAACATGATAGATAAGTAAGGATCGATTAGATACAGCACAGGAACAACGCTAATACGTGTTGTTTCGTTCAAAACTATTTCCAGCTTCTGCTGCGTCCGATAACTTTGTATCTCACATCAGAGTTACTGGAGTCCGTCCAAACGTCAAATAACATGATAGATGAGTAAGGATCGATTAGATACATCACAGGAACAACGCTAATATGTGTTGTTTCGTTTAAAACTATTTCCAGCTGCTGCTGCGTCCGAAAACGTCGTATCTCACATCTAAGTTACTGGAGTCCATCGAAACGCCAAATAACATGATAGATGAGTAAGGATCGATTAGATACATTACAGGAACAACGCTAATGCGTGTTGTTTCGTTTAAAACTATTTCCAGCTTCTGCTGCGTCCTAGAACTTCGTATCTCACGTCAGGGTTACTGGAGTCCATCCAAACGTCAAATAACATGATAGATTAGTAAGGATCGATTAGATACATCACAGGAACAACGCTAATGCGTGTTGTTTCGTTTAAAACTATTTCCAGCTTCTGCTGCGTCCGAAAATTTCGTTTCTCACATTAGAGTTACTGGAGTCCATCGAAACGTCAAATAACATGATGGATGAGTAAGGATCGGTTAGATACATCACAGGAACAACGCTAATGCGTGTTGTTTCGTTTAAAACTATTTCCAACTTCTGCTGCGTCCGAAAACGTCGTATCTCACATCAGAGCTACTGGAGCCCATCGAAACGCCAAATAACATGATAGATGAGTAAGGATCGATTAGATACATCACAGGAACAACGCTAATACGTGTTGTTTCATTTAAAACTATTTCCAGCTTCAGCTGCGTCCGAGAAGTTCGTATCTCACATCAAAGTTACTGGAGTCCATCGAAACGCCAAATAACATGATAGATGAGTAAGGATCGATTAGATACATCACAGGAACAACGCTAAAGCGTGTTGTTTCGTTTAAAACTATTTCCAGCTCATGCTGCGTCCAAAAACTTTGTATCTCACATCAGACTTACTGGAGTCCATCGAAACGCCAAATAACATGTTAGATAAGTAAGGATCGTTTAGATATATCACAGGAACAACGCTAATACGTGTTGTTTCGTTCAAAACTATTTCCAGCTTCTGCTGCGTCCAAAAACTTTGTATCTCACATCAGAGTTACTGTAGTCCATCCAAACGTCAAATAACATGATAGATGAGTAAGGATCGATTAGATACATCACAGGAACAACGCTAATACGTGTTGTTTCGTTTAAAACTATTTCCAGTTTCTGCTGCGTCCGAAAACGTCGTATCTCACATCAGAGTAACTGGAGTCCGTCCAAACGTCAAACAACATGATAGATGAGTACGGATCGATTAGATACATTACAGGAACAACGCTAATATGTGTTGTTTCGTTTAAAACTATTTCCAGCTGCTGCTGCGTCCGAAAACTTCGTATCTCACATCAGAGTTACTGGAGTCCATCGAAACGTCAAATAAGATGATAGATAAATAAGTATCGATTAGATACATCACAGGAACAACG
The DNA here is from genome assembly GCA_036172665.1 of Prosopocoilus inquinatus. Lineage (NCBI taxonomy): Eukaryota > Metazoa > Arthropoda > Insecta > Coleoptera > Lucanidae > Prosopocoilus > Prosopocoilus inquinatus. The sequence continues at coordinate 43,292,496 of CM069871.1, read as the reverse complement.
CTAATACGTGTTGTTTCATTTAAAACTATTTCCAGCTTCAGCTGCGTCCGAGAACTTCGTATCTCACATCAAAGTTACTGGAGTCCATCGAAACGCCAAATAACATGATAGATTGTTACGCTTTTAACCAGTGTTACCGAGGTACCTACCGAAACTTCCAAGTTGGGGCCAGCTAACAGTGGAGACGGCTGGGTTCGTTCAAGATGGTCCAATAAAATTCCGTAGGGCGCCAGAAGGTGACTTCCCAACTTACCAATGTCCACCTCCAGACCACGATGTATTGGGGGGAAAATTTCGGTAAAATATCGACGATTCGCCAACGGGCAAGAATCATACAAAGGGCCGCGACAGAAACAAATAATAACAAACTACGCCTTTAATTCGTACCCATAAAGTAAACACGTATATATACAGGTTAGGGTAGTTTAACGGGTAATTAAACAAATCCGTAGAAGACGGATACCGTCTAAATATGAGCGAAAGAAAAAAAATAGTACACGGGTAATTAGCTCATTGGGTCCCAAGTCGCCTTACAAATAATAAACAAATACATTAAACAAATATAAATATTATCCAGGTTACGAGGAAAAGTACGTAATTTTTAATACACAACCGGTATACACGGCTTCGCGTAATTGTCTCCCAACACGTGGACGGACGGACGCAAATCGAAGAAAATGGCCGATTCGAAGATCAAAGAAGAATAAAAGATCGCCTTACTTTACATCCACTCGCGGGGTCCTCTCCAAATAGGGCGGAGGGTTGTCGGAGTACAATCAGCTGCTGCAGGAAATGCCAATAAACGACTTAGCAGTACACGGGGTTTTTGCTCGCCACGTGGTGGTCGAAAGGCTGTCCTCAAAACTCCGGCACCCAACCAACTACGACAGGGAGGATCCTTCTCCGAGCTCAAATTATGGCGTTACAATTCTTCAATACGGCCCTGACTTTTTACCCTGATGAGACACAACGAAAAGATAAAATTATGTTCGAATGGCCGCGGAAAAAAAGAAAAGATACATACCCAAGATGAAGAGTAAAAGCGTTAAACGAAAGCCCAAAATAGGAATAAACTGGTGTGAACGCTTCTTCAACCGAAAAACTGTGTTCGTAATACACCCAAATTTTCCGTAAAGAAATTCGCTATCGCAATCAACACGTGCACACCTTCTTCAATCTCGGGGCCACCAGCAAAGACCCGTGCGCAACGCCCGTGGCCAAAATTGTCACCCTTGACCTGTGCGTGCGCTCAGAGCGACGAAAACCTTAGACTTTTAAATAAATAGATTTCTACAAGTAACAATTCCCTCACCAACCCGGAAAAAGGATTTTATTTTGGCCCAAAAAGAAGGGTCAAAAGAAAATCTGTAACATCACCAACTTAACTAACCTTAAACAACTATCCGATTGAGACACTTAACTACGAAGATATGAGACGGTACCCCAACGAAATAACAAATGAGACTTCTAACACGCTCGTTTCCTTATGGGTCAGCCATACAGGCCTTCAGATGAATACCTGCCCAAGTTCCAGGAAGTATCTTATCACTTTGATCTTTCAGTACGTAAGTATCTGAACCAATTTGACGATGAATTAGAAATGGTCCCACAAATTTATCAGCTAATTTGGCGGTAAAGTATTTAGATGCGTCCGATAAGACAAAATTCCTACGCCACACTAATTGGTTAGGATAGAAACGAGGTTCGCGATGACGTAAATCATAGCGCTGTTTGGATTTATCATACGCCTTTTGCAACCTAGTTTGGACGTCCGTGTACAACTCTGAAAAGTTAGATGCGCGTTCCAAAATCTGTTCCTTATTATAGGCCATCTCAAGGACCTTATCATCATTAGACAGATTCCGCTGTTCCTGTCCCAATAAAGTCATTTCCCGACCGAAATTAATAAAGTAAGGGGTTAGACCTGTTGTTTCATGTCGAGCCGTTCGAAGCGCACAAGTGACTTGTCCAAGAAATTTATCCCAAGTCCTATGGTTATCTGAGACGTAAGAGGTTAACATAGTTTTTAATACTCTGTTAATACGTTCTGTGGGATTTGCTTGCGGATGGAAGAAAGACGTATAACTTGGCCGAACATGATAGGATTGGAGAAGTTTTAAGTACTCTTTCGACCGAAATTGGGGTCCATTATCCGAAATTATCCTTTTAGGAACCCCAAATAAAACGAATACATTCTGTTCAAGATGTTGCACCACATGATACGAAGTAGCCTTACGAAGAGGGAAAACGAGAGGAAATTTACTAAAACAGTCCGCCACGACCAAGATAAAATTATACCCCCCTGTAGACCTAGGTAAGGGTCCAACTAAATCTACGCTGATAACTTCCCAAGGGCGAGATATCAACGAATGCCCACCCATTCGTCCCACCGGTGCCTTTTGTTCGGGCTTAGTACGACCGCAAATACTACAGCGATTTATGTATCTGACGACATCCGACAGCATATGGGGCCAATAGTATTTTTGAGCCAAACGATGGAAGGTTTTATATATTCCTAAATGGCCGCTGGTAGAAACGTCATGATGCAAACGAATAATTTCGTTCCGTTGCTTCACTGGCACGACCTCCTTCCATTGAAATTGCTCACCGCTAAGCACAGAATGACGATCTTTTATAAACTTATACAAGGCATTATCCGATACTCGAAATAGAGGGTATTTTCCAGGCATCCGCTTCACCAGGTCGAGCATTTTGGAATACCACTTATCATTCTCCCCAACTACATTGACAGCTGAAACTATAGGTACGGACCTTGATAACGCGTCGGGAACTACATGCTCCTTTCCCTTGCGATGAATAATTTCATAATCGTACTGTTGAAGACGCACCGACCAACGAGCAAGCCTACCTGACGGAGTTGGTAAATTATTTAGCCATAACAGAGAGTAATGATCGGTTATAACTTTAAAATGTGACCCTTCCAAGTACGGTCGGAGTTTCTCTATAGCCCACAGGACTGCTAAGCATTCTTTCTCAGTAACCGAATAAACCCTTTCTGCTTTCGTTAAAGACCGGCTAAGAAAACAGATTACTTTCTCCCCATCCTCGAGTTGTTGAGTAAGAACCGCACCTATGCCGTAATCTGAAGCGTCGGTTTGAACTACGAATTCCTTCTCAAAGTCCGGACAACTCAAAATTGGAGCGGAAATTAACTGATCTTTAATTTGTTTCCACGCAAGGTCGCACTGACTGTCCCACTGAAATTTTCGGTTCTTTCGCAACAAATTCGTAAGCGGCGCTACCATCAACGAGAAATTAGGAACGAACCTGCGGTACCAACTTGCCATTCCGACCATACGCCTAACTTCTGACACGGTTTTGGGAGCTGGTATCTTAAGAATGGCGTCAACCTTCTCTGGATCTACGTGTAACCCCCATTTATCGATGACATAACCTAAGTAACGTAACTCATCTCGACAAAATTGACATTTGTCCTGATTTAAGGTTAGGCCCGCTTTAACAATACGAGATAAAACGTCTTCTAAAACAGAGAGATGTTTCTCCAACGTCGAGGTGACTATGATTATATCGTCAAGGTAAACGAACACGTGCGGTTCCAGATCCACTCCAATAAGTTGGTCAACAAACCTTTGAAAGGTAGCCGGGCTATTGTGAAGTCCAAATGGCATACGCTTGAATTGGAATAAACCTCGAGTAGGAACTGTAAAGGCTGTGTATTGACGCGAGTCTTTAGCCATGGGGATTTGCCAGTAGGCAGATTTTATATCTACGGTGGACAGATATTTGGCGTCTCGCAGTTTATCCAATGTACTAGAAACATAAGGCAGGGGATATGCATCCTTCATCGTGACACTGTTTAACTTTCGATAGTCTATGCAGAACCTGTAAGAACCGTCTTTTTTAGGAACCAAAAGAATTGGCGAACTCCAAGGGCTCTGACTCGGCTCAACGATGTCTTGCGATAACATGTCCTCTAACTCCTTGTTCACGATCTTCTGCATCGCAGGAGATATGGGATAGTACCTCTGCTTAATGGGCGCACTGTCCGTATGGATCTTATGTTCAACTAAGTTAGTGCAACCCAATCTATCGGATTTCATTTGACGAAAATACTTATCAACGAGCGAATTTAAATTATCCCGCTGCCCATTCGAAAGATTCCAGGAAGATTCGATATTTTGCACCGACGTTACGGACGCCTCCGCTGCAAAATGCCATTCACCATTGCGCAAATCGGGAACAAGAGCCATTGCTTTCCAGAAATCAGTACCCAATATTAACCCGGTAGTCAAACTGGGAACTGCCATTACATCAATAACTTTGATACGGTCTCGCAACCGCATAGGTGTCGTGAATATACCCGTACTATCGCAAACTTCACCATTAGCAACCCTACATGACGAAAATTGGTTATGAAATGGTACCCCTAGAGCTTGTAGAAGTTCGATACCCCTTTCCCCTACGACCGACCTTGACGCTCCTGAATCAAGAAGTCCTAGAATAGTTTTACCGAGCACAGAAACTTGCAAATAGGGACGCTCATCTCCATGAGCAGAAGCCAAAACAAATTCTAAGAGGGCGCGTTGAACCGAAGGGACCGCTTGATTGGTAGACGTTAAAGGATGCATTAGACGGTCTCCTAGTGCATCCTGTGGGAGTTTCCCGAGCACTTAGAACAGTTGGTTACTATAACCCCTGGTTTACCACAACGGAAGCAGTGTTTCTTAAAAGGCATAGTACACTTGGCCGCGATGTGGCCCACTTTATTACAGTTCCAACACTTACGAGTATTTGCTTCAATTGTATGACAGGATGAAGATGGTTCGGACTGCACATATGCGAGATCAGGTTCCAGAGTCTGATTCCGCCTGGGAGGAGGGAGGTAGTTTTCCACGGAGTTCCTACTACATTCTAACTTCCGACCTACTTCAAGAAGTTGCGAGATAGAAGTGATCTTCACTAAACCTAATTGGTTTTGGTAAAATGGAGCGAGATTACGAGTCATAATGCGAACACGCGCAGATTCCGAAACCGGAACAGAGAGGCGATCGAATAAATTAGTCACCACGGAGACGAACATTCCAATACTTTCCTTTTCTCCTTGGGTACGACGTTTAATTTCATCGAATAAACGTTCATCGTAATCGAATGGCTGGAATTCCGTACGTAGAAGAGCCACTAACTGTTCCCAACTGGTGCATGACTTGATATTTGCCCGATACCAAACAAGTGCCCGATCCTTGAATAAATCGGAAGCCGACCTAAAGAGTTGTTCCTTAGAAACATTGCGGGAAATTCTTAATTCTTCGACCCGTTCTAAAAATGCATTCAAGGAAAACTTTTGATTATCGCCCGAATATGACATGTTCCACTGATGTACCGGAACGGTTTTTATTCTACTTCCCGTTTGTTGATTGTTTGATGGACGTTCATCATCCGACTCATCGGAAGACATATTTCTAGAGCTACTAGCGGTAGGGGAAGCGATTGCATTTAAGTCTAACACGGTCTGCGAACCAGATGACGAGCGGCGAAACAATTTACATCTACTACCAACTTCTGACTCTATCGCTACTATTTGAACCAGTAAAGAAGATCGTTTAGTCACTTCCGGCAAAGTTTTGGCCTTAACTCGATTCAACCGTCCGATGCAGTGTGCGACTTTTGAAGTCAATTTCTGATATGCGTAGCTGCTTGAATTACCATCGAAATCTCCTAAACTATCGCGAATTTCCTTAATTTTATTCTCTAATGCGGTTATGTCCTCCTCAAATGTGAATGGATTTTCTGGCCACACAAAATCAGAACCGACCTCCAAGCGTACCAAACTACGAAGCGATTTCCTTCCCGATTCTAAAGTCATATCCTCCGTAATACCGCGCACCCGTAATTCATAGCGCATTTCCTCCTGATTAAGGCAACCCGGAATCAATTTGAAATTCTTAGACTCCATAATCGACGTATCCCTATGCTCACGCACGATTTCAAAACAAAAAAAAACAAAAAAACAAAAAAAAAAAAAAAAAAAAAAAAAAAAAAAATTGACCGGCCGAAAGAAGCGCGACCTATCTTCCACGAAATGGCTGCCTCAGATTAAAAAAACACGCCCCTTTGTTGTAGCCCTAAATTTACCAACAAATCGCCGAGGGGTAGACGGTAAAAAAAAGAATGGGCCCCACGTTGGGCGCCAAAAATATTGTTACGCTTTTAACCAGTGTTACCGAGGTACCTACCGAAACTTCCAAGTTGGGGCCAGCTAACAGTGGAGACGGCTGGGTTCGTTCAAGATGGTCCAATAAAATTCCGTAGGGCGCCAGAAGGTGACTTCCCAACTTACCAATGTCCACCTCCAGACCACGATGTATTGGGGGGAAAATTTCGGTAAAATATCGACGATTCGCCAACGGGCAAGAATCATACAAAGGGCCGCGACAGAAACAAATAATAACAAACTACGCCTTTAATTCGTACCCATAAAGTAAACACGTATATATACAGGTTAGGGTAGTTTAACGGGTAATTAAACAAATCCGTAGAAGACGGATACCGTCTAAATATGAGCGAAAGAAAAAAAATAGTACACGGGTAATTAGCTCATTGGGTCCCAAGTCGCCTTACAAATAATAAACAAATACATTAAACAAATATAAATATTATCCAGGTTACGAGGAAAAGTACGTAATTTTTAATACACAACCGGTATACACGGCTTCGCGTAATTGTCTCCCAACACGTGGACGGACGGACGCAAATCGAAGAAAATGGCCGATTCGAAGATCAAAGAAGAATAAAAGATCGCCTTACTTTACATCCACTCGCGGGGTCCTCTCCAAATAGGGCGGAGGGTTGTCGGAGTACAATCAGCTGCTGCAGGAAATGCCAATAAACGACTTAGCAGTACACGGGGTTTTTGCTCGCCACGTGGTGGTCGAAAGGCTGTCCTCAAAACTCCGGCACCCAACCAACTACGACAGGGAGGATCCTTCTCCGAGCTCAAATTATGGCGTTACAATTCTTCAATACGGCCCTGACTTTTTACCCTGATGAGACACAACGAAAAGATAAAATTATGTTCGAATGGCCGCGGAAAAAAAGAAAAGATACATACCCAAGATGAAGAGTAAAAGCGTTAAACGAAAGCCCAAAATAGGAATAAACTGGTGTGAACGCTTCTTCAACCGAAAAACTGTGTTCGTAATACACCCAAATTTTCCGTAAAGAAATTCGCTATCGCAATCAACACGTGCACACCTTCTTCAATCTCGGGGCCACCAGCAAAGACCCGTGCGCAACGCCCGTGGCCAAAATTGTCACCCTTGACCTGTGCGTGCGCTCAGAGCGACGAAAACCTTAGACTTTTAAATAAATAGATTTCTACAAGTAACAAGATGAGTAAGGATCGATTAGATACATCACAGGAACAACGTTAATGCGTGTTGTTTCGTTTAAAACTATTTCCAGCTTCTGCTGCGTCCGAAAACGTCGTATCTCACATCAGAGCTACTGGAGTCCATCGAAACGCCAAATAACATGATATATGAGTAAGGATCGATTAGATACAGCACAGCAACAACGCTAATACGTGTTGTTTCGTTTAAAACTATTTCCAGTTCATCCTGCGTCCAAAAACTTTGTATCTCACATCAGAATTACTGGAGTCCATCCAAACGTCAAATAACATGTTAGATAAGTAAGGATCGTTTAGATATATCACAGGAACAACGCCAATACGTGTTGTTTCGTTCAAAACTATTTCCGGCTTCTACTGCGTCCGAGAACTTTGTATCTCTCATCAGAGTTACTGGAGTCCGTCCAAACGTCAAATAACATTATAGATGAGTAAGGATCGATTATATACATCACAGGAACAACGCTAACATGTGTTGTTTCGTTTAAAACTATTTCCAGCTGCTTCTGCGTCCGAAAATTTCGTATCTCACGTTAGAGTTACTGGAGTCCATCGAAACGTCAAATAACATAGTAGCTAAGTAAGGATCGATTAGATACATCACAGGAACAACGCTAATACGTGTTGTTTCGTTCAAAACTGTTTCCAGCTTCTGCTGCGTCCGATAACTTTGTATCTCACATCAGAGTAACTGGAGTCCGTCCAAACGTCAAACAACATGATAGATGAGTACGGATCGATTAGATACATTACAGGAACAACGCTAATATGTGTTGTTTCGTTTAAAACTATTTCCAGCTGCTGCTGCGTCCGAAAAGTTCGTATCTCACATCAGAGTTACTGGAGTCCATCGAAATATCAAATAACATGATAGATGAGTAAGGATCGATTAGATACATCACAGGAACAACGCCAATACGTGTTGTTTCGTTTAAAACTATTTCCAGCTTCTGCTGCGTCCGAAAACTTTGTATCTCTCATCAGAGTTACTGGAGTCCATCGTAACGTCAAATAACATGATAGATGAGTAAGGATCGATTAGATACATCACAGGAACAACGCTAATGCGTGTTGTTTCGTATAAAACTATTTCCAGATTCTGCTGCGTCCGAGAACTTCGTATCTCACGTCAGGGTTACTGGAGTCCATCCAAACGTCAAATAACATGATAGATAAGTACGGATCGATTAGATACATCACAGGAACAACGCCAATGCGTGTTGTTTCGTTTAAAACTATTTCTAGCTTCAGCTGCGTCCGAGAAATTCGTATCTCACATCTAAGTTACTGGAGTCCATCGAAACGCCAAATAACATGATAGATGAGTAAGGATCGATTAGATACTTCACAGGAACAACGCTAATGCGTGTTGTTTCGTTTAAAACTATTTCCAGCTCCTGCTGCGTCCCAAAACTTTGTATAACACATCAGACTTACTATAGTCCATCCAAACGTCAAATAACATATTAGATAAGTAAGGATCGTTTAGATACATCACAGGAACAACGCTAATAGGTGTTGTTTCGTTCAATACTATTTCCAGCTTCTGCTGCGTCCGAAATCTTTGTATCTCTCATCAGAGTTACTGGAGTCCATCCAAACGTCAAATAACATGATAGATGAGTAAGGATCAATTAGATACATCACAGGAACAACGCTAATACTTGTTGTTTCGTTCAAAACTATTTCCAGCTTCTGCTGCGTCCAAAAACTTTGTATCTCACATCAGAGTTACTGGAGTCCATCCAAACGTAAAATAACATGATAGATGAGTAAGGATCGATTAGATACATCACAGGAACATCGCTAATGCGTGTTGTTTCGTTTAAAACTAATTCCAGCTTCTGCTGCGTCCGAAAACGTCGTATCTCACATCAGAGTTACTGGAGTCCATCGAAACGTCAAATAACATGATAGATAAGTAAGGATCGATTAGATACAGCACAGGAACAACGATAATACGTGTTGTTTCGTTCAAAACTATTTCCAGCTTCTGCTGCGTCCAAGAACTTTGTATCACATCAGACTTACTGGAGTATATCCAAACGTCAAATAACATGTTAGATAAGTAAGGATCGTTTAGATACATCACAGGAACAACGTTAATACGTGTTGTTTCATTCAAAACTATTTCCAGCTTCTGCTGCGTCCGATAACTTTGTATCTCACATCAGAGTAACTGGAGTCCGTCCAAACGTCAAACAACATGATAGATGAGTACGGATCGATTAGATACATTACAGGAACAACGCTAATATGTGTTGTTTCGTTTAAAACTATTTCCAGCTGCTGCTGCGTCCGAAAACTTCGTATCTCACATCAGAGTTACTGGAGTCCATCGAAATGTCAAATAACATGATAGATGAGTAAGGATCGATTAGATACATCACAGGAACAACGCCAATACGTGTTGTTTCGTTTAAAACTATTTCCAGCTTCTGCTGCGTCCGAAAACTTTGTATCTCTCATCAGAGTTACTGGAGTCCATCGTAACGTCAAATAACATGATAGATGAGTAAGGATCGATTAGATACATCACAGGAACAACGCTAATGCGTGTTGTTTCGTTTAAAACTATTTCCAGCTTCTGCTGCGTCCGAGAACTTCGTATCTCACGTCAGGGTTCCTGGAGTCCATCCAAACGTCAAATAACATGATAGATAAGTACGGATCGATTAGATACATCACAGGAACAACGCTAATGCGTGTTGTTTCGTTTAAAACTATTTCTAGCTTCAGCTGCGTCCGAGAAATTCGTATCTCACATCTAAGTTACTGGAGTCCATCGAAACGCCAAATAACATGATAGATGAGTAAGGATCGATTAGATACTTCACAGGAACAACGCTAATGCATGTTGTTTCGTTTAAAACTATTTCCAGCTCCTGCTGCGTCCCAAAACTTTGTATCTCACATCAGACTTACTATAGTCCATCCAAACGTCAAATAACATATTAGATAAGTAAGGATCGTTTAGATACATCACAGGAACAACGCTAATAGGTGTTGTTTCGTTCAATACTATTTCCAGCTTCTGCTGCGTCCGAAATCTTTGTATCTCTCATCAGAGTTACTGGAGTCCATCCAAACGTCAAATAACATGATAGATGAGTAAGGATCAATTAGATACATCACAGGAACAACGCCAATACGTGTTGTTTCGTTTAAAACTATTTCCAGCTTCTGCTGCGTCCAAAAACTTTGTATCTCACATCAGAGTTACTGGAGTTCATCCAAACGTAAAATAACATGATAGATGAGTAAGGATCGATTAGATACATCACAGGAACATCGCTAATGCGTGTTGTTTCGTTTAAAACTATTTCCAGCTTCTGCTGCGTCCGAAAATTTCGTATCTCACATCAGAGTTACTGGAGTCCATCGAAACGTCAAATAACATGATAGATAAGAAAGTATCGATTAGATACAGCACAGGAACAAGGCTAATACGTGTTGTTTCGTTTAAAACTATTTCCAGCTCCTGCTGCGTCTAAAAACTTTGTATCTCACATCAGACATACTGGAGTCCATCGAAACGTCAAATAACATGATAGATAAGAAATTATCGATTAGATACAGCACAGGAACAACGCTAATACGTGTTGTTTCGTTTAAAACTATTTCCAGCTCCTGCTGCGTCCAAAAACTTTGTATCTCACATCAGACTTACTGGAGTCCATCCAAACGTCAAATAACATGTTAGATAAGTAAGGATCGTTTAGATACATCACAGGAACAACGCTAATACGTGTTGTTTCGTTCAAAACTATTTCCAGCTTCTGCTGCGTCCGATAACTTTGTATCTCACATCAGAGTTACTGGAGTCCGTCCAAACGTCAAATAACATGATAGATGAGTAAGGATCGTTTAGATACATCACAGGAACAACGCTAATACGTGTTGTTTCGTTTAAAACTGTTTCCAGTTCTGCTGCGTCCGAAAACGTCGTATCTCACATCAGAGTTACTGGAGTCCATCGAAACGTCAAATAACATGATAGATAAGTAAGGATCGATTAGATACAGCACAGGAACAACGCTAATACGTGTTGTTTCGTTCAAAACTATTTCCAGCTTCTGCTGCGTCCGATAACTTTGTATCTCACATCAGAGTTACTGGAGTCCGTCCAAACGTCAAATAACATGATAGATGAGTAAGGATCGATTAGATACATCACAGGAGCAACGCTAATATGTGTTGTTTCGTTTAAAACTATTTCCAGCTGCTGCTGCGTCCGAAAATTTCGTATCTCACATTAGAGTTACTGGAGTCCATCGAAAAGTCAAATAACATAGTAGCTGAGTAAGGATCGATTAGATACATCACATGAACAACGCTAATACGTGTTGTTTCGCTCAAAACTATTTCCAGCTTCTGCTGCGTCCAAAATCTTTGTATCTCACATCAGAGTTACTGGAGTCCATCCAAACGTCAAATAACATGATAGATGAGTAAGGATCGATTAGACACTACACAGGAACAACGCTAATGCGTGTTGTTTCGTTTAAAACTATTTCTAGCTTCAGCTGCGTCCGAGAACTTCGTATCTCACATCAAAGTTACTGGAGTCCATCGAAACGCCAAATAACATGATAGATGAGTAAGAATCGATTAGATACATCACAGGAACAACGCTAATGCGTGTTGTTTCGTTTAAAACTATTTCCAGCTTCTGCTGCGTTCGAAAACTTCGTATCTCACATCAGAGCTACTGGAGTCCATCGAAACGCCAAATAACATGATATATGAGTAAGGATCGATTAGATACAGCACAGGAACAACGCTAATACGTGCTGTTTCGTTTAAAACTATTTCCAGCTCCTGCTGCGTCCAAAAACTTTGTATCTCACATCAGACTTACTGGAGTCCATCCAAACGTCAAATAACATGTTAGATAAGTAAGGATCGTTTAGATACATCACAGGAACAACGCTAATACGTGTTGTTTCGTTCAAAACTATTTCCAGCTTCTACTGCGTCCCAAAACTTTGTATCTCACATCAGAGTTACTGGAGTCCGTCCAAACGTCAAATAACATGATAGATGAGTAAGGATCGATTAGGTACATCACAGGAACAACGCTAATATGTGTTGTTTCGTTTAAAACTATTTCCAGCTGCTGCTGCGTCCGAAAATTTCGTATCTCACATTAGAGTTACTGGAGTCCATCGAAACGTCAAATAACATAGTAGCTAAGTAAGGATCGATTAGATACATCACAGGAACAACGCTAATACGTGTTGTTTCGCTCAAAACTATTTCCGGCTTCTGCTGCGTCCAAAAACTTTGTATCTCACATCAGAGTTACTGGAGTCCATCCAAACGTCAAATAACATGATAGATGAGTAAGGATCGATTAGATACATCACAGGAACAACGCTAATACGTGTTGTTTCGTTTAAAACTATTTCCAGCTCCTGCTGCGTCCAAAAACTTTGTATCTCACATCAGACTTACTGGAGTCCATCCAAACGTCAAATAACATGTTAGATAAGTAAGGATCGTTTAGATACATCACAGGAACAACGCTAATACGTGTTGTTTCGTTCAAAACTATTTCCAGCTTCTGCTGCGTCCGATAACTTTGTATCTCACATCAGAGTTACTGGAGTCCGTCCAAACGTCAAATAACGTGATAGATGAGTAAGGATCGATTAGATACATCACAGGAACAACGCTAATACGTGTTGTTTCGTTTAAAACTGTTTCCAGTTCTGCTGCGTCCGAAAACGTCGTATCTCACATCAGAGTTACTGGAGTCCATCGAAACGTCAAATAACATGATAGATAAGTAAGGATCGATTAGATACAGCACAGGAACAACGCTAATACTTGTTGTTTCGTTCAAAACTATTTCCAGCTTCTGCTGCGTCCGATAACTTTGTATCTCACATCAGAGTTACTGGAGTCCGTCCAAACGTCAAATAACATGATAGATGAGTAAGGATCGATTAGATACATCACAGGAGCAACGCTAATATGTGTTGTTTCGTTTAAAACTATTTCCAGCTGCTGCTGCGTCCGAAAATTTCGTATCTCACATTAGAGTTACTGGAGTCCATCGAAACGTCAAGTAACATAGTAGCTAAGTAAGGATCGATTAGATACATCACAGGAACAACGCTAATACGTGTTGTTTCGCTCAAAACTATTTCCGGCTTCTGCTGCGTCCAAAAACTTTGCATCTCACATCAGAGTTACTGGAGTCCATCCAAACGTCAAATAACATGATAGATGAGTAAGGATCGATTAGATACATCACAGGAACAACGCTAATACGTGTTGTTTCGTTTAAAATTATTTCCAGCTCCTGCTGCGTCCAAAAACTTTGTATCTCACATCAGACTTACTGGAGTCCATCCAAACGTCAAATAACATGTTAGATAAGTAAGGATCGTTTAGATACATCACAGGAACAACGCTAATACGTGTTGTTTCGTTCAAAACTATTTCCAGCTTCTGCTGCGTCCGATAACTTTGTATCTCACATCAGAGTTACTGGAGTCCGTCCAAACGTCAAATAACATGATAGATGAGTAAGGATCGATTAGATACATCACAGGAACAACGCTAATACGTGTTGTTTCGTTTAAAACTGTTTCCAGTTCTGCTGCGTCCGAAAACGTCGTATCTCACATCAGAGTTACTGGAGTCCATCGAAACGTCAAATAACATGATAGATAGGTAAGGATCGATTAGATACAGCACAGGAACAACGCTAATACGTGTTGTTTCGTTCAAAACTATTTCCAGCTTCTGCTGCGTCCGATAACTTTGTATCTCACATCAGAGTTACTGGAGTCCGTCCAAACGTCAAATAACATGATAGATGAGTAAGGATCGATTAGATACATCACAGGAGCAACGCTAGTATGTGTTGTTTCGTTTAAAACTATTTCCAGCTGCTGCTGCGTCCGAAAATTTCGTATCTCACATTAGAGTTACTGGAGTCCATCGAAACGTCAAATAACACAGTAGCTAAGTAAGGATCGATTAGAAACATCACATGAACAACGCTAATGCGTGTTGTTTCGTTTAAAACTATTTCCAGCTTCTGTTGCGTCCGAAAACGTCGTATCTCACATCAGAGTTACTGGAGTCCATCGAAACGTCAAATAACATGATAGATAAGTAAGGATCGATTAGATACAGCACAGGAATAACGCTAATATGTGTTGTTTCGTTTAAAACTATTTCCAGCTTCTGCTGCGTCCGATAACTTTGTATCTCACATCAGAGTTACTGGTGTCCGTCCAAACGTCAAATAACATGATAGATGAGTAAGGATCGATTAGATACATCACAGGAATAACGCTAATATGTGTTGTTTCGTTTAAAACTATTTCCAGCTGCTGCTGCTTCCGAAAACGTCGTATATCACATCAGAGTTACTGGAGTCCATCGAAACGCCAAATAACATGATAGATGAGTAAGGATCGATTAGACACTACACAGGAACAACGCTAATGCGTGTTGTTTCGTTTAAAACTATTTCTAGCTTCAGCTGCGTCCGAGAACTTCGTATCTCACATCAAAGTTACTGGAGTCCATCGAAACGCCAAAGAACATGATAGATGAGTAAGAGTCGATTAGATACATCACAGGAACAACGCTAATGCGTGTTGTTTCGTTAAAAACTATTTCCAGCTTCTGCTGCGTTCGAGAACTTCGTATCTCACATCAGAGCTACCGGAGTCCATCGAAACGCCAAATAACATGATATATGAGTAAGGATCGATTAGATACAGCACAGGAACAACGCTAATGCGTGTTGTTTCGTTTAAAACTATTTCCAGCTCCTGCTGCGTCCCAAAACTTTCTATCTCACATCAGACTTACTGTAGTCCATCCAAACGTCAAATAACGTTAGATAAGTAAGGATCGTTTAGATACATCACAGGAACAACGCTAATAGGTGTTGTTTCGTTCAAAACTATTTCCAGCTTCTGCTGCGTCCGAAATCTTTGTATCTCTCATCAGAGTTACTGGAGTCCATCCAAACGTCAAATAACCTGATAGATGAGAAAGGATCAATTAGATACATCACAGGAACAACGCTAATACGTGTTGTTTCGTTCAAAACTATTTCCAGCTCCTGCTGCGTCCAAAAACTTTGTATCTCACATCAGACTTACTGGAGTCCATCCAAACGTCAAATAACATGATAGATAAGTAAGGATCGATTAGATACAGCACAGGAATAACGCTAATATGTGTTGTTTCGTTTAAAACTATTTCCAGCTTCTGCTGCGTCCGAAATCTTTGTATCTTACATCAGAGTTACTGGAGTCCATCCAAACGTCAAATAACATGATAGATGAGTAAGGATCGATTAGATACATCACAGGAACAACGCTAATACGTGTTGTTTCGTTTAAAACTATTTCCAGCTTCTGCTGCGTCCGAAAATTTCGTATCTCACATCAGAGCTACTGGAGTCCATCGAAACGCCAAATAACATGATATATGAGTAAGGATCGATTAGATACAGCACAGGAACAACGCTAATACGTGTTGTTTCGTTTAAAACTATTTCCAGCTCCTGCTGCGTCCAAAAACTTTGTATCTCACATCAGACTTACTGGAGTCCATCCAAACGTCAAATAACATGTTAGATAAGTAAGGATCGTTTAGATACATCACAGGAACAACGCTAATACGTGTTGTTTCGTTCAAAACTATTTCCAGCTTCTACTGCGTCCGAGAACTTTGTATCTCACATCAGAGTTACTGGAGTCCGTCCAAACGTCAAATAACGTGATAGATGAGTAAGGATCGATTAGATACATCACAGGAACAACGCTAATACGTGTTGTTTCGTTTAAAACTGTTTCCAGTTCTGCTGCGTCCGATAACTTTGTATCTCACATCAGAGTTACTGGAGTCCGTCCAAACGTCAAATAACATGATAGATGAGTAAGGATCGATTAGATACATCACAGGAGCAACGCTAATATGTGTTGTTTCGTTTAAAACTATTTCCAGCTGCTGCTGCGTCCGAAAATTTCGTATCTCACATTAGAGTTACTGGAGTCCATCGAAACGTCAAATAACATAGTAGCTAAGTAAGGATCGATTAGATACATCACAGGAACAACGCTAATACGTGTTGTTTCGCTCAAAACTATTTCCGGCTTCTGCTGCGTCCAAAAACTTTGCATCTCACATCAGAGTTACTGGAGTCCATCCAAACGTCAAATAACATGATAGATGAGTAAGGATCGATTAGATACATCACAGGAACAACGCTAATACGTGTTGTTTCGTTTAAAATTATTTCCAGCTCCTGCTGCGTCCAAAAACTTTGTATCTCACATCAGACTTACTGGAGTCCATCCAAACGTCAAATAACATGTTAGATAAGTAAGGATCGTTTAGATACATCACAGGAACAACGCTAATACGTGTTGTTTCGTTCAAAACTATTTCCAGCTTCTGCTGCGTCCGATAACTTTGTATCTCACATCAGAGTTACTGGAGTCCGTCCAAACGTCAAATAACATGATAGATGAGTAAGGATCGATTAGATACATCACAGGAACAACGCTAATACGTGTTGTTTCGTTTAAAACTGTTTCCAGTTCTGCTGCGTCCGAAAACGTCGTATCTCACATCAGAGTTACTGGAGTCCATCGAAACGTCAAATAACATGATAGATAGGTAAGGATCGATTAGATACAGCACAGGAACAACGCTAATACGTGTTGTTTCGTTCAAAACTATTTCCAGCTTCTGCTGCGTCCGATAACTTTGTATCTCACATCAGAGTTACTGGAGTCCGTCCAAACGTCAAATAACATGATAGATGAGTAAGGATCGATTAGATACATCACAGGAGCAACGCTAGTATGTGTTGTTTCGTTTAAAACTATTTCCAGCTGCTGCTGCGTCCGAAAATTTCGTATCTCACATTAGAGTTACTGGAGTCCATCGAAACGTCAAATAACACAGTAGCTAAGTAAGGATCGATTACACACATCACATGAACAACGCTAATGCGTGTTGTTTCGTTTAAAACTATTTCCAGCTTCTGTTGCGTCCGAAAACGTCGTATCTCACATCAGAGTTACTGGAGTCCATCGAAACGTCAAATAACATGATAGATAAGTAAGGATCGATTAGATACAGCACAGGAATAACGCTAATATGTGTTGTTTCGTTTAAAACTATTTCCAGCTGCTGCTGCGTCCGAAAACGTCGTATATCACATCAGAGTTACTGGAGTCCATCGAAACGCCAAATAACATGATAGATGAGTAAGGATCGATTAGACACTACACAGGAACAACGCTAATGCGTGTTGTTTCGTTTAAAACTATTTCTAGCTTCAGCTGCGTCCGAGAACTTCGTATCTCACATCAAAGTTACTGGAGTCCATCGAAACGCCAAAGAACATGATAGATGAGTAAGAATCGATTAGATACATCACAGGAACAACGCTAATGCGTGTTGTTTCGTTTAAAACTATTTCTAGCTTCTACTGCGTCCGAGAACTTTGAGTCTCTCATCAGAGTTACTGGAGTCCGTCCAAACGTCAAATAACATGATAGATGAGTAAGGATCGATTAGATACATCACAGGAACACGCTAATACGTGTTGTTTCTTTTAAAATTATTTCTAGCTTCAGCTGCGTCCGAGAACTTCGTATCTAACATCTAAGTTACTGGAGTCCATCGAAACGCCAAATAACATGATAGATGAGTAAGGATCGATTAGATACATCACAGGAACAACGCTAATGCGTGTTGTTTCGTTTAAAACTATTTCCAGCTTCTGCTGCGTCCGAGAACATCGTATCTCACGTCAGGGTTACTGGAGTCCATCCAAACGTCAAATAACATGATAGATAAGTAAGGATCGATTAGATACAGCACAGGAACAACGCTAATACGTGTTGTTTCGTTTAAAACTATTTCCAGTTCCTGCTGCGTCCAAAAACTTTGTATCTCACATCAGACTTACTGGAGTCCATCCAAACGTCAAATAACATGTTAGATAAGTAAGGATCGTTTAGATACATCACAGGAACAACGCTAATACGTGTTATTTCGTTCAAAACTATTTCCAGCTTCTACTGCGTCCGAGAACTTTGTATCTCTCATCAGAGTTACTGGAGTCCGTCCAAACGTCAAATAACATGATAGATGAGTAAGGATCGATTAGATACATCCCAGGAACAACGTTAATGCGTGTTGTTTCGTTTAAAACTATTTCCAGCTTCTGCTGCGTCCGAAAACGTCGTATCTCACATCAGAGCTACTGGAGTCCGTCCAAACGTCGAATAACATGATAGATGAGTAAGGATCGATTAGATACAGCACAGGAACAACGCTAATACGTGTTGTTTCGTTTAAAACTATTTCCAGCTCCTGCTGCGTCCAAAAACTTTGTATCTCACATCAGACTTACTGGAGTCCATCGAAACGTCAAATAACATGATAGATGAGTGAGGATCGATTAGATACAGCAAAGGAACAACGCTAATACGTGTTGTTTCGTTTAAAACTATTTCCAGCTCCTGCTGCGTCCAAAAACTTTGTATCTCACATCAGACTTACTGGAGTCCATCGAAACGTCAAATAACATGTTAGATAAGTAAGGATCGATTAGATACATCCCAGGAACAACGCTAATGCGTGTTGTTTCGTTTAAAACTATTTCTAGCTTCTGCTGCGTCCGAAAACGTCGTATCTCACATCAGAGCTACTGGAGTCCGTCCAAACGTCAAATAACATGATAGATGAGTAAGGATCGATTAGATACAGCACAGGAACAACGCTAATACGTGTTGTTCCGTTTAAAACTATTTCTAGCTTCTACTGCGTCCGAGAACTTTGAATCTCTCATCAGAGTTACTGGAGTCCGTCCAAACGTCAAATAACATGATAGATGAGTAAGGATCGATTAGATACATCCCAGGAACAACGCTAATGCGTGTTGTTTCGTTTAAAACTATTTCCAGCTTCTGCTGCGTCCGAAATCTTTGAATCTCTCATCAGAGTTACTGGAGTCCATCCAAACGTCAAATAACATGATAGATGAGTGAGGATCGATTAGATACATCACAGGAACAACGCTAATAAGTGTTGTTTCGTTTGAAACTATTTCCAGCTTCTGCTGCGTCCGAAAACGTCGTATCTCACATCAGAGTTACTGGAGTCCATCGAAACGCCAAATAACATGATAGATGAGTAAGGATCGATTAGATACATCACAGGAACAACTCTAATGCGTGTTGTTTCGTTTAAAACTATTTCCAGCTTCTGCTGCGTCCGAAAACGTCCTATCTCACATCAGAGCTATTGGAGTCCATCGAAACGCCAAATAACATGATAGATGAGCAAGGATCGATTAGATACATCACAGGAACAACTCTAATGCGTGTTGTTTCGTTTAAAACTATTTCCAGCTTCTGCTGCGTCCGAAAACGTCGTATCTCACATCAGAGCTACTGGAGTCCATCCAAACGTCAAATAACATGTTAGATAAGTAAGGATCGTTTAGATACATCACAGGAACAACGCTAATACGTGTTGTTTCGTTCAAAACTATTTCCAGCTTCTACTGCGTCCGAGAACTTTGTATCTCTCATCAGAGTTACTGGAGTCCGTCCAAACGTCAAATAACATGATAGATGAGTAAGGATCGATTAGATACATCCCAGGAACAACGCTAATGCGTGTTGTTTCGTTTAAAACTATTTCCAGCTTCTGCTGCGTCCGAAAACGTCGTATCTCACATCAGAGCTACTGGAGTCCGTCCAAACGTCAAATAACATGATAGATGAGTAAGGATCGATTAGATACAGCACAGGAACAACGCTAATACGTGTTGTTTCGTTTAAAACTATTTCTAGCTTCTACTGCGTCCGAGAACTTTGAGTCTCTCATCAGAGTTACTGGAGTCCGTCCAAACGTCAAATAACATGATAGATGAGTAAGGATCGATTAGATACATCACAGGAACAACGCTAATACGTGTTGTTTCTTTTAAAATTATTTCTAGCTTCAGCTGCGTCCGAGAACTTCGTATCTCACATCTAAGTTACTGGAGTCCATCGAAACGCCAAATAACATGATAGATGAGTAAGGATCGATTAGATACATCACAGGAACAACGCTAATGCGTGTTGTTTCGTTTAAAACTATTTCTAGCTTCTGCTGCGTCCGAAAACGTCGTATCTCACATCAGAGCTACTGGAGTACGTCCAAACGTCAAATAACATGATAGATGAGTAAGGATCGATTAGATACAGCACAGGAACAACGCTAATACGTGTTGTTTCGTTTAAAACTATTTCTAGCTTCTACTGCGTCCGAGAACTTTGAATCTCTCATCAGAGTTACTGGAGTCCGTCCAAACGTCAAATAACATGATAGATGAGTAAGGATCGATTAGATACATCCCAGGAACAACGCTAATGCGTGTTGTTTCGTTTAAAACTATTTCCAGCTTCTGCTGCGTCCGAAATCTTTGTATCTCTCATCAGAGTTACTGGAGTCCATCCAAACGTCAAATAACATGATAGATGAGTGAGGATCGATTAGATACATCACAGGAACAACGCTAATAAGTGTTGTTTCGTTTGAAACTATTTCCAGCTTCTGCTGCGTCCGAAAACGTCGTATCTCACATCAGAGTTACTGGAGTCCATCGAAACGCCAAATAACATGATAGATGAGTAAGGATCGATTAGATACATCACAGGAACAACGCTAATGCGTGTTGTTTCGTTTAAAACTATTTCCAGATTCTGCTGCGGCCGAAAACGTCCTATCTCACATCAGAGCTATTGGAGTCCATCGAAACGCCAAATAACATGATAGATAAGTAAGGATCGTTTAGATACATCACAGGAACAACGCTAATACGTGTTGTTTCGTTCAAAACTCTTTCCAGCTTCTGCTGCGTCCGAAATCTTTGTATCTCACATCAGAGTTACTGGAGTCCATCCAAACGTCAAATAACATGATAGATGAGTAAGGATCGATTAGATACATCACAGGAACAACGCTAATACGTGTTGTTTCGTTTAAAACTATTTCCAGCTTCTGCTGCGTCCGAAAATTTCGTATCTCACATCAGAGTTACTGGAGTCCATCGAAACGTCAAATAACATGATAGATAAGCAAGTATCGATTAGATACATCACAGGAACAACGCTAATACGTGTTGTTTCGTTCAAAACTATTTCCAGCTTCTGCTGCGTCCGATAACTTTGTATCTCACATCAGAGTTACTGGAGTCCGTCCAAACGTCAAATAACATGATAGATGAGTAAGGATCGATTAGATACATTACAGGAACAACGCTAATATGTGTTGTTTCGTTTAAAACTATTTCCAGCTGCTGCTGCGTCCGAAAACGTCGTATCTCACATCAGAGTTACTGGAGTCCATCGATATGTCAAATAACATGATAGATAAGTAAGGATCGATTAGATACAGCACAGGAACAACGCTAATGCGTGTTGTTTCGTTTAAAACTATTTCTAGCTTCAGCTGGGTCCGAGAACTTCGTATCTCACATCTAAGTTACTGGAGTCCATCGAAACGTCAAATAACATAGTAGCTAAGTAAGGATCGATTAGATACATCACAGGAACAACGCTAATGCGTGTTGTTTCGTTCAAAACTATTTCCAGCTTCTGCTGCGACCTAGAACTTCGTATCTCACGTCAGGGTTACTGGAGTCCATCCAAACGTCAAATAACATGATAGATAAGTAAGGATCGATTAGATACATCACAGGAACAACGCTAATGCGTGTTGTTTCGTTTAAAACTATTTCCAGCTTCTGCTGCGTCATAGAACTTCGTATCTCACGTCAGGGTTACTGGAGTCCATCCAAACGTCAAATAACATGATAGATAAGTAAGGATCGATTAGATACATCACAGGAACAACGCTAATGCGTGTTGTTTCGTTTAAAACTATTTCCAGCTTCTTTTGCGTCCGAAAATTTCGTTTTTCACATTAGAGTTACTGGAGTCCATCGAAACGTCAAATAACATGATAGATGAGTAAGGATCGATTAGATACATCACAGGAACAACGCTATTGCGTGTTGTTTCGTTTAAAACTATTTCCAGCTTCTGCTGCGTCCGAAAACGTCGTATCTCACATCAGAGCTACTGGAGTCCATCGTAACGCCAAATAACATGATAGATGAGTAAGGATCGATTAGATACATCACAGGAACAACGCTAATACGTGTTGTTTCGTTTAAAACTATTTCCAGCTTCTGCTGCGTCCAAAAACTTTGTATCTCACATCAGACTTACTGGAGTTCATCCAAACGTCAAGTAACATGATAGATGAGTAAGGATCGATTAGATACATCACAGGAACAACGCTATTGCGTGTTGTTTCGTTTAAAACTATTTCCAGCTTCTGCTGCGTCCGAAAACGTCGTATCTCACATCAGAGTTACTGGAGTCCATCGAAACGTCAAATAACATGATAGATAAGCAAGTATCGATTAGATACAGCACAGGAACAACGCTAATACGTGTTGTTTCGTTTAAAACTATTTCCAGCTCCTGCTGCGTCCAAAAACTTTGTATCTCACATCAGACTTACTGGAGTTCATCCAAACGTCAAGTAACATGTTAGATAAGTAAGGATCGTTTAGATACATCACAGGAACAACGCTAATACGTGTTGTTTCGTTCAAAACTATTTCCAGCTTCTGCTGCGTCCGATAACTTTGTATCTCACATCAGAGTTACTGGAGTCCGTCCAAACGTCAAATAACATGATAGATGAGTAAGGATCGATTAGATACATTACAGGAACAACGCTAATATGTGTTGTTTCGTTTAAAACTATTTCCAGCTGCTGCTGCGTCCGAAAACGTCGTATCTCACATCAGAGTTACTGGAGTCCATCGAAATGTCAAATAACATGATAGATAAGTAAGGATCGATTAGATACAGCACAGGAACAACGCTAATGCGTGTTGTTTCGTTTAAAACTATTTCTAGCTTCAGCTGGGTCCGAGAACTTCGTATCTCACATCTAAGTTACTGGAGTCCATCGAAACGTCAAATAACATAGTAGCTAAGTAAGGATCGATTAGATACATCACAGGAACAACGCTAATGCGTGTTGTTTCGTTCAAAACTATTTCCAGCTTCTGCTGCGTCCTAGAACTTCGTATCTCACGTTAGGGTTACTCGAGTCCATCCAAACGTCAAATAACATGATAGATAAGTAAGGATCGATTAGATACATCACAGGAACAACGCTAATGCGTGCTGTTTCGTTTAAAACTATTTCCAGCTTCTGCTGCGTCCGAAAATTTCGTTTCTCACATTAGAGTTACTGGAGTCCATCGAAACGTCAAATAACATGATAGATGAGTAAGGATCGATTAGATACATCACAGGAACAACGCTAATGCGTGTTGTTTCGTTTAAAACTATTTCCAGCTTCTGCTGCGTCCGAAAACGTCGTATCTCACATCAGAGCTACTGGAGTCCATCGAAACGCCAAATAACATGATAGATGAGTAAGGATCGATTAGATACATCACAGGAACAACGCTAATACGTGTTGTTTCATTTAAAACTATTTCCAGCTTCAGCTGCGTCCGAGAACTTCGTATCTCACATCAAAGTTACTGGAGTCCATCGAAACGCCAAATAACATGATAGATGAGTAAGGATCGATTAGATACATCACAGGAACAACGCTAATGCGTGTTGTTTAGTTTAAAACTATTTCCAGCTTCTGCTGCGTCCGAAAACGTCGTATCTCACATCAGAGCTACTGGAGTCCATCGAAACGCCAAATAACATGATATATGAGTAAGGATCGATTAGATACAGCACAGGAACAACGCTAATCCGTGTTGTTTCGTTTAAAACTATTTCCAGCTCCTGCTGCGTCCCAAAACTTTGTATCTCACATCAGACTTACTGGAGTCCATCCAAACGTCAAATATCATGTTAGATAAGTAAGGATCGTTTAGATACATCACAGGAACAACGCTAATACGTGTTGTTTCGTTCAAAACTATTTCCAGCTTCTGCTGCGTCCGAAATCTTTGTATCTCTCATCAGAGTTACTGGAGTCCATCCAAACATCAAATAACATGATAGATGAGTAAGGATCGATTAGATACATCACAGGAACAACGCTAATACGTGTTGTTTCGTTTAAAACTATTTCCAGCTTCTGCTGCGTCCGAAAACGTCGTATCTCACATCAGAGTTACTGGAGTCCATCGAAACGTCAAATAACATGATAGATAAGTAAGGATCGATTAGATACAGCACAGGAACAACGCTAATACGTGTTGTTTCGTTCAAAACTATTTCCAGCTTCTGCTGCGTCCGATAACTTTGTATCTCACATCAGAGTTACTGGAGTCCGTCGAAACGTCAAATAACATGATAGATGAGTAAGGATCGATTAGATACATCACAGGAACAACGCTAATATGTGTTGTTTAGTTTAAAACTATTTCCAGCTGCTGCTGCGTCCGAAAACGTCGTATATCACATCAGAGTTACTGGAGTCCATCGAAATGTCAAATAACATGATAGATAAGTAAGGATCGATTAGATACTACACAGGAACAACGCTAATGCGTGTTGTTTCGTTTAAAACTATTTCCAGTTTCTGTTGCGTCCGAAAACGTCGTATCTCACATCAGAGTTACTGGAGTCCATCGAAACGTCAAATAACATGATAGATAAGTAAGGATCGATTAGATACAGCACAGGAACAACGCTAATACGTGTTGTTTCGTTTAAAATTTTTTCCAGCTCCTGCTGCGTCCCAAAACTTTATATCTCACATCAGACTTACTGGAGTCCATCCAAACGTAAAATAACATGATAGATGAGTAAGGATCGATTAGATATATCACAGGAACAACGCTAATACGTGGTGTTTCGTTTAAAACTATTTCCAGCTTCTGCTGCGTCCGAAAATTTCGTATCTCACATTAGAGTTACTGGAGTCCATCCAAACGTCAAATAACATGATAGATGAGTAAGGATCGATTAGATACATCACAGGAACAACGCTAATACGTGTTGTTTCGTTTAAAACTTTTTCCAGCTTCTGCTGCGTCCGAAAACGTCGTATCTCACATCAGAGTTACTGGAGTCCATCGAAGCGTCAAATAACATGATAGATAAGTAAGGATCGATTAGATACATCACAGGAACAACGCTAATACGTGTTGTTTCGCTCAAAACTATTTCCAGCTTCTGCTGCGTCCAAAAACTTTGTATCTCACATCAGAGTTACTGGAGTCCATCCAAACGTCAAATAACATGATAGATGAGTAAGGATCGATTAGATACATCACAGGAACAACGCTAATGCGTGTTGTTTCGTTTAAAACTATTTCCAGCTTCTGCTGCGTCCTAGAACTTCGTATCTCACGTCAGGGTTACTGGAGTCCATCCAAACGTCAAATAACATGATAGATAAGTAAGGATCGATTAGATATATCACAGGAACAACGCTAATGCGTGTTGTTTCGTTTAAAACTATTTCCAGCTTCTGCTGCGTCCGAAAATTTCGTTTCTCACATTAGAGTTACTGGAGTCCATCGAAACGTCAAATAACATGATAGATGAGTAAGGATCGATTAGATACATCACAGGAACAACGCTAATGCGTGTTGTTTCGTTTAAAACTATTTCCAGCTTCTGCTGCGTCCGAAAACGTCGTATCTCACATCAGAGCTACTGGAGTTCATCGAAACGCCAAATAACATGATAGATGAGTAAGGATCGATTAGATACATCACAGGAACAACGCTAATGCGTGTTGTTTCGTTTAAAACTATTTCCAGCTTCTGCTGCGTTCGAAAATTCGTATCTCACATCAGAGCTACTGGAGTCCATCGAAACGCCAAATAACATGATATATGAGTAAGGATCGATTAGATGCAGTACAGGAACAACGCTAATACGTGTTGTTTCGTTTAAAACTATTTCCAGCTCCTGCTGCGTCCAAAAACTTTGTATCTCACATCAGACTTACTGGAGTCCATCCAAACGTCAAATAACATGTTAGATAAGTAAGGATCGTTTAGATACATCACAGGAACAACGCTAATACGTGTTGTTTCGTTCAAAACTATTTCCAGCTTCTACTGCTTCCGAGAACTTTGTATCTCTCATCAGAGTTACTGGAGTCCGTCCAAACGTCAAATAACATGATAGATGAGTAAGGATCGATTAGGTACATCACAGGAACAACGCTAATATGTGTTGTTTCGTTTAAAACTATTTCCAGCTGCTGCTGCGTCCGAAAATTTCGTATCTCACATTAGAGTTACTGGAGTCCATCGAAACGTCAAATAACATAGTAGCTAAGTAAGGATCGATTAGATACATCACAGGAACAACGCTAATACGTGTTGTTTCGCTCAAAACTATTTCCAGCTTCTGCTGCGTCCAAAAACTTTGTATCTCACATCAGAGTTACTGGAGTCCATCCAAACGTCAAATAACATGATAGATGAGTAAGGATCGATTAGATACATCACAGGAACAACGCTAATACGTGTTGTTTCGTTTAAAACTATTTCCAGCTTCTGCTGCGTCCGAGAACTTCGTATCTCACGTCAGGGTTACTGGAGTCCATCGAAACGCCAAATAACATGATAGATGAGTAAGAATCGAATAGATACATCACAGGAACAACGCTAATGCGTGTTGTTTCGTTTAAAACTATTTCCAGCTCCTGCTGCGTCCCAAAATTTTGTATCTCACATCAGACTTACTATAGTCCATCCAAACGTCAAATAACGTTAGATAAGTAAGGATCGTTTAGATACATCACAGGAACAACGCTAATAGGTGTTGTTTCGTTCAAAACTATTTCCAGCTTCTGCTGCGTCCGAAAACGTCGTATCTCACATCAGAGTTACTGGAGCACATCGAAACGTCAAATAACATGATAGATAAGTAAGGATCGATTAGATACAGCACAGGAACAACGCTAAAACGTGTTGTTTCGTTTAAAACTATTTCCAGCTCCTGCTGCGTCCAAAAACTTTGTATCTCACATCAGACTTACTGGAGTCCATCCAAACGTCAAATAACATGTTAGATAAGTAAGGATCGTTTAGATACATCACAGGAACAACGCTAATACGTGTTGTTTCGTTCAAAACTCTTTCCAGCTTCTGCTGCGTCCGAAATCTTTGTATCTCACATCAGAGTTACTGGAGTCCATCCAAACGTCAAATAACATGATAGATGAGTAAGGATCGATTAGATACATCACAGGAACAACGCTAATACGTGTTGTTTCGTTTAAAACTATTTCCAGCTTCTGCTACGTCCGAAAATTTCGTATCTCACATCAGAGTTACTGGAGTCCATCGAAACGTCAAATAACATGATAGATAAGCATGTATCGATTAGATACATCACAGGAACAACGCTAATACGTGTTGTTTCGTTCAAAACTATTTCCAGCTTCTGCTGCGTCCGATAACTTTGTATCTCACATCAGAGTTACTGGAGTCCGTCCAAACGTCAAATAACATGATAGATGAGTAAGGATCGATTAGATACATTACAGGAACAACGCTAATATGTGTTGTTTCGTTTAAAACTATTTCCAGCTGCTGCTGCGTCCGAAAACGTCGTATCTCACATCAGAGTTACTGGAGTCCATCGAAATGTCAAATAACATGATAGATAAGTAAGGATCGATTAGATACAGCACAGGAACAACGCTAATGCGTGTTGTTTCGTTTAAAACTATTTCTAGCTTCAGCTGGGTCCGAGAACTTCGTATCTCACATCTAAGTTACTGGAGTCCATCGAAACGTCAAATAACATAGTAGCTAAGTAAGGATCGATTAGATACATCACAGGAACAACGCTAATGCGTGTTGTTTCGTTCAAAACTATTTCCAGCTTCTGCTGCGACCTAGAACTTCGTATCTCACGTCAGGGTTACTGGAGTCCATCCAAACGTCAAATAACATGATAGATAAGTAAGGATCGATTAGATACATCACAGGAACAACGCTAATGCGTGTTGTTTCGTTTAAAACTATTTCCAGCTTCTGCTGCGTCATAGAACTTCGTATCTCACGTCAGGGTTACTGGAGTCCATCCAAACGTCAAATAACATGATAGATAAGTAAGGATCGATTAGATACATCACAGGAACAACGCTAATGCGTGTTGTTTCGTTTAAAACTATTTCCAGCTTCTTTTGCGTCCGAAAATTTCGTTTTTCACATTAGAGTTACTGGAGTCCATCGAAACGTCAAATAACATGATAGATGAGTAAGGATCGATTAGATACATCACAGGAACAACGCTATTGCGTGTTGTTTCGTTTAAAACTATTTCCAGCTTCTGCTGCGTCCGAAAACGTCGTATCTCACATCAGAGCTACTGGAGTCCATCGAAACGCCAAATAACATGATAGATGAGTAAGGATCGATTAGATACATCACAGGAACAACGCTAATACGTGTTGTTTCGTTTAAAACTATTTCCAGCTTCTGCTGCGTCCGAAAATTTCGTATCTCACATCAGAGTTACTGGAGTCCATCGAAACGTCAAATAACATGATAGATAAGCAAGTATCGATTAGATACAGCACAGGAACAACGCTAATACGTGTTGTTTCGTTTAAAACTATTTCCAGCTCCTGCTGCGTCCAAAAACTTTGTATCTCACATCAGACTTACTGGAGTTCATCCAAACGTCAAGTAACATGTTAGATAAGTAAGGATCGTTTAGATACATCACAGGAACAACGCTAATACGTGTTGTTTCGTTCAAAACTATTTCCAGCTTCTGCTGCGTCCGATAACTTTGTATCTCACATCAGAGTTACTGGAGTCCGTCCAAACGTCAAATAACATGATAGATGAGTAAGGATCGATTAGATACATTACAGGAACAACGCTAATATGTGTTGTTTCGTTTAAAACTATTTCCAGCTGCTGCTGCGTCCGAAAACGTCGTATCTCACATCAGAGTTACTGGAGTCCATCGAAATGTCAAATAACATGATAGATAAGTAAATATCGATTAGATACAGCACAGGAACAACGCTAATGCGTGTTGTTTCGTTTAAAACTATTTCTAGCTTCAGCTGGGTCCGAGAACTTCGTATCTCACATCTAAGTTACTGGAGTCCATCGAAACGTCAAATAACATAGTAGCTAAGTAAGGATCGATTAGATACATCACAGGAACAACGCTAATGCGTGTTGTTTCGTTCAAAACTATTTCCAGCTTCTGCTGCGTCCTAGAACTTCGTATCTCACGTTAGGGTTACTCGAGTCCATCCAAACGTCAAATAACATGATAGATAAGTAAGGATCGATTAGATACATCACAGGAACAACGCTAATGCGTGCTGTTTCGTTTAAAACTATTTCCAGCTTCTGCTGCGTCCGAAAATTTCGTTTCTCACATTAGAGTTACTGGAGTCCATCGAAACGTCAAATAACATGATAGATGAGTAAGGATCGATTAGATACATCACAGGAACAACGCTAATGCGTGTTGTTTCGTTTAAAACTATTTCCAGCTTCTGCTGCGTCCGAAAACGTCGTATCTCACATCAGAGCTACTGGAGTCCATCGAAACGCCAAATAACATGATAGATGAGTAAGGATCGATTAGATACATCACAGGAACAACGCTAATACGTGTTGTTTCATTTAAAACTATTTCCAGCTTCAGCTGCGTCCGAGAACTTCGTATCTCACATCAAAGTTACTGGAGTCCATCGAAATGCCAAATAACATGATAGATGAGTAAGGATCGATTAGATACATCACAGGAACAACGCTAATGCGTGTTGTTTAGTTTAAAACTATTTCCAGCTTCTGCTGCGTCCGAAAACGTCGTATCTCACATCAGAGCTACTGGAGTCCATCGAAACGCCAAATAACATGATATATGAGTAAGGATCGATTAGATACAGCACAGGAACAACGCTAATCCGTGTTGTTTCGTTTAAAACTATTTCCAGCTCCTGCTGCGTCCCAAAACTTTGTATCTCACATCAGACTTACTGGAGTCCATCCAAACGTCAAATAACATGTTAGATAAGTAAGGATCGTTTAGATACATCACAGGAACAACGCTAATACGTGATGTTTCGTTCAAAACTATTTCCAGCTTCTGCTGCGTCCGAAATCTTTGTATCTCTCATCAGAGTTACTGGAGTCCATCCAAACATCAAATAACATGATAGATGAGTAACGATCGATTAGATACATCACAGGAACAACGCTAATACGTGTTGTTTCGTTTAAAACTATTTCCAGCTTCTGCTGCGTCCGAAAACGTCGTATCTCACATCAGAGTTACTGGAGTCCATCGAAACGTCAAATAACATGATAGATAAGTAAGGATCGATTAGATACAGCACAGGAACAACGCTAATACGTGTTGTTTCGTTCAAAACTATTTCCAGCTTCTGCTGCGTCCGATAACTTTGTATCTCACATCAGAGTTACTGGAGTCCGTCGAAACGTCAAATAACATGATAGATGAGTAAGGATCGATTAGATACATCACAGGAACAACGCTAATATGTGTTGTTTAGTTTAAAACTATTTCAAGCTGCTGCTGCGTCCGAAAACGTCGTATATCACATCAGAGTTACTGGAGTCCATCGAAATGTCAAATAACATGATAGATAAGTAAGGATCGATTAGATACTACACAGGAACAACGCTAATGCGTGTTGTTTCGTTTAAAACTATTTCCAGTTTCTGTTGCGTCCGAAAACGTCGTATCTCACATCAGAGTTACTGGAGTCCATCGAAACGTCAAATAACATGATAGATAAGTAAGGATCGATTAGATACAGCACAGGAACAACGCTAATACGTGTTGTTTCGTTTAAAATTTTTTCCAGCTCCTGCTGCGTCCCAAAACTTTATATCTCACATCAGACTTACTGGAGTCCATCCAAACGTAAAATAACATGATAGATGAGTAAGGATCGATTAGATATATCACAGGAACAACGCTAATACGTGGTGTTTCGTTTAAAACTATTTCCAGCTTCTGCTGCGTCCGAAAATTTCGTATCTCACATTAGAGTTACTGGAGTCCATCCAAACGTCAAATAACATGATAGATGAGTAAGGATCGATTAGATACATCACAGGAACAACGCTAATACGTGTTGTTTCGTTTAAAACTTTTTCCAGCTTCTGCTGCGTCCGAAAACGTCGTATCTCACATCAGAGTTACTGGAGTCCATCGAAGCGTCAAATAACATGATAGATAAGTAAGGATCGATTAGATACATCACAGGAACAACGCTAATACGTGTTGTTTCGCTCAAAACTATTTCCAGCTTCTGCTGCGTCCAAAAACTTTGTATCTCACATCAGAGTTACTGGAGTCCATCCAAACGTCAAATAACATGATAGATGAGTAAGGATCGATTAGATACAT
The DNA here is from genome assembly GCA_036172665.1 of Prosopocoilus inquinatus. Lineage (NCBI taxonomy): Eukaryota > Metazoa > Arthropoda > Insecta > Coleoptera > Lucanidae > Prosopocoilus > Prosopocoilus inquinatus. The sequence continues at coordinate 43,260,678 of CM069871.1, read as the reverse complement.
CACAGGAACAACGCTAATGCGTGTTGTTTCGTTTAAAACTATTTCCAGCTTCTGCTGCGTCCTAGAACTTCGTATCTCACGTCAGGGTTACTGGAGTCCATCCAAACGTCAAATAACATGATAGATAAGTAAGGTTCGATTAGATATATCACAGGAACAACGCTAATGCGTGTTGTTTCGTTTAAAACTATTTCCAGCTTCTGCTGAGTCCGAAAATTTCGTTTCTCACATTAGAGTTACTGGAGTCCATCGAAACGTCAAATAACATGATAGATGAGTAAGGATCGATTAGATACATCACAGGAACAACGCTAATGCGTGTTGTTTCGTTTAAAACTATTTCCAGCTTCTGCTGCGTCCGAAAACGTCTTATCTCACATCAGAGCTACTGGAGTTCATCGAAACGCCAAATAACATGATAGATGAGTAAGGATCGATTAGATACATCACAGGAACAACGCTAATGCGTGTTGTTTCGTTTAAAACTATTTCCAGCTTCTGCTGCGTTCGAAAACTTCGTATCTCACATCAGAGCTACTGGAGTCCATCGAAACGCCAAATAACATGATATATGAGTAAGGATCGATTAGATGCAGTACAGGAACAACGCTAATACGTGTTGTTTCGTTTAAAACTATTTCCAGCTCCTGCTGCGTCCAAAAACTTTGTATCTCACATCAGACTTACTGGAGTCCATCCAAACGTCAAATAACATGTTAGATAAGTAAGGATCGTTTAGATACATCACAGGAACAACGCTAATACGTGTTGTTTCGTTCAAAACTATTTCCAGCTTCTACTGCTTCCGAGAACTTTGTATCTCTCATCAGAGTTACTGGAGTCCGTCCAAACGTCAAATAACATGATAGATGAGTAAGGATCGATTAGGTACATCACAGGAACAACGCTAATATGTGTTGTTTCGTTTAAAACTATTTCCAGCTGCTGCTGCGTCCGAAAATTTCGTATCTCACATTAGAGTTACTGGAGTCCATCGAAACGTCAAATAACATAGTAGCTAAGTAAGGATCGATTAGATACATCACAGGAACAACGCTAATACGTGTTGTTTCGCTCAAAACTATTTCCAGCTTCTGCTGCGTCCAAAAACTTTGTATCTCACATCAGAGTTACTGGAGTCCATCCAAACGTCAAATAACATGATAGATGAGTAAGGATCGATTAGATACATCACAGGAACAACGCTAATACGTGTTGTTTCGTTTAAAAATATTTCCAGCTTCTGCTGCGTCCGAGAACTTCGTATCTCACGTCAGGGTTACTGTAGTCCATCGAAACGCCAAATAACATGATAGATGAGTAAGAATCGAATAGATACATCACAGGAACAACGCTAATGCGTGTTGTTTCGTTTAAAACTATTTCCAGCTCCTGCTGCGTCCCAAAACTTTGTATCTCACATCAGACTTACTATAGTCCATCCAAACGTCAAATAACGTTAGATAAGTAAGGATCGTTTAGATACATCACAGGAACAACGCTAATAGGTGTTGTTTCGTTCAAAACTATTTCCAGCTTCTGCTGCGTCCGAAAACGTCGTATCTCACATCAGAGTTACTGGAGCACATCGAAACGTCAAATAACATGATAGATAAGTAAGGATCGATTAGATACAGCACAGGAACAACGCTAAAACGTGTTGTTTCGTTTAAAACTATTTCCAGCTCCTGCTGCGTCCAAAAACTTTGTATCTCACATCAGACTTACTGGAGTCCATCCAAACGTCAAATAACATGTTAGATAAGTAAGGATCGTTTAGATACATCACAGGAACAACGCTAATACGTGTTGTTTCGTTCAAAACTCTTTCCAGCTTCTGCTGCGTCCGAAATCTTTGTATGTCACATCAGAGTTACTGGAGTCCATCCAAACGTCAAATAACATGATAGATGAGTAAGGATCGATTAGATACATCACAGGAACAACGCTAATACGTGTTGTTTCGTTTAAAACTATTTCCAGCTTCTGCTGCGTCCGAAAATTTCGTATCTCACATCAGAGTTACTGGAGTCCATCGAAACGTCAAATAACATGATAGATAAGCAAGTATCGATTAGATACATCACAGGAACAACGCTAATACGTGTTGTTTCGTTCAAAACTATTTCCAGCTTCTGCTGCGTCCGATAACTTTGTATCTCACATCAGAGTTACTGGAGTCCGTCCAAACGTCAAATAACATGATAGATGAGTAAGGATCGATTAGATACATTACAGGAACAACGCTAATATGTGTTGTTTCGTTTAAAACTATTTCCAGCTGCTGCTGCGTCCGAAAACGTCGTATCTCACATCAGAGTTACTGGAGTCCATCGAAATGTCAAATAACATGATAGATAAGTAAGGATCGATTAGATACAGCACAGGAACAACGCTAATGCGTGTTGTTTCGTTTAAAACTATTTCTAGCTTCAGCTGGGTCCGAGAACTTCGTATCTCACATCTAAGATACTGGAGTCCATCGAAACGTCAAATAACATAGTAGCTAAGTAAGGATCGATTAGATACATCACAGGAACAACGCTAATGCGTGTTGTTTCGTTCAAAACTATTTCCAGCTTCTGCTGCGACCTAGAACTTCGTATCTCACGTCAGTGTTACTGGAGTCCATCCAAACGTCAAATAACATGATAGATAAGTTAGGATCGATTAGATACATCACAGGAACAACGCTAATGCGTGTTGTTTCGTTTAAAACTATTTCCAGCTTCTGCTGCGTCATAGAACTTCGTATCTCACGTCAGGGTTACTGGAGTCCATCCAAACGTCAAATAACATGATAGATAAGTAAGGATCGATTAGATACATCACAGGAACAACGCTAATGCGTGTTGTTTCGTTTAAAACTATTTCCAGCTTCTTTTGCGTCCGAAAATTTCGTTTTTCACATTAGAGTTACTGGAGTCCATCGAAACGTCAAATAACATGATAGATGAGTAAGGATCGATTAGATACATCACAGGAACAACGCTATTGCGTGTTGTTTCGTTTAAAACTATTTCCAGCTTCTGCTGCGTCCGAAAACGTCGTATCTCACATCAGAGCTACTGGAGTCCATCGAAACGCCAAATAACATGATAGATGAGTAAGGATCGATTAGATACATCACAGGAACAACGCTAATACGTGTTGTTTCGTTTAAAACTATTTCCAGCTTCTGCTGCGTCCGAAAATTTCGTATCTCACATCAGAGTTACTGGAGTCCATCGAAACGTCAAATAACATGATAGATAAGCAAGTATCGATTAGATACAGCACAGGAACAACGCTAATACGTGTTGTTTCGTTTAAAACTATTTCCAGCTCCTGCTGCGTCCAAAAACTTTGTATCTCACATCAGACTTACTGGAGTTCATCCAAACGTCAAGTAACATGTTAGATAAGTAAGGATCGTTTAGATACATCACAGGAACAACGCTAATACGTGTTGTTTCGTTCAAAACTATTTCCAGCTTCTGCTGCGTCCGATAACTTTGTATCTCACATCAGAGTTACTGGAGTCCGTCCAAACGTCAAATAACATGATAGATGAGTAAGGATCGATTAGATACATTACAGGAACAACGCTAATATGTGTTGTTTCGTTTAAAACTATTTCCAGCTGCTGCTGCGTCCGAAAACGTCGTATCTCACATCAGAGTTACTGGAGTCCATCGAAATGTCAAATAACATGATAGATAAGTAAGGATCGATTAGATACAGCACAGGAACAACGCTAATGCGTGTTGTTTCGTTTAAAACTATTTCTAGCTTCAGCTGGGTCCGAGAACTTCGTATCTCACATCTAAGTTACTGGAGTCCATCGAAACGTCAAATAACATAGTAGCTAAGTAAGGATCGATTAGATACATCACAGGAACAACGCTAATGCGTATTGTTTCGTTCAAAACTATTTCCAGCTTCTGCTGCGTCCTAGAACTTCGTATCTCACGTTAGGGTTACTCGAGTCCATCCAAACGTCAAATAACATGATAGATAAGTAAGGATCGATTAGATACATCACAGGAACAACGCTAATGCGTGCTGTTTCGTTTAAAACTATTTCCAGCTTCTGCTGCGTCCGAAAATTTCGTTTCTCACATTAGAGTTACTGGAGTCCATCGAAACGTCAAATAACATGATAGATGAGTAAGGATCGATTAGATACATCACAGGAACAACGCTAATGCGTGTTGTTTCGTTTAAACCTATTTCCAGCTTCTGCTGCGTCCGAAAACGTCGTATCTCACATCAGAGCTACTGGAGTCCATCGAAACGCCAAATAACATGATAGATGAGTAAGGATCGATTAGATACATCACAGGAACAACGCTAATACGTGTTGTTTCATTTAAAACTATTTCCAGCTTCAGCTGCGTCCGAGAACTTCGTATCTCACATCAAAGTTACTGGAGTCCATCGAAACGCCAAATAACATGATAGATGAGTAAGGATCGATTAGATACATCACAGGAACAACGCTAATGCGTGTTGTTTAGTTTAAAACTATTTCCAGCTTCTGCTGCGTCCGAAAAGGTCGTATCTCACATCAGAGCTACTGGAGTCCATCGAAACGCCAAATAACATGATTTATGAGTAAGGATCGATTAGATACAGCACAGGAACAACGCTAATCCGTGTTGTTTCGTTTAAAACTATTTCCAGCTCCTGCTGCGTCCCAAAACTTTGTATCTCACATCAGACTTACTGGAGTCCATCCAAACGTCAAATAACATGTTAGATAAGTAAGGATCGTTTAGATACATCACAGGAACAACGCTAATACGTGTTGTTTCGTTCAAAACTATTTCCAGCTTCTGCTGCGTCCGAAATCTTTGTATCTCTCATCAGAGTTACTGGAGTCCATCCAAACATCAAATAACATGATAGATGAGTAAGGATCGATTAGATACATCACAGGAACAACGCTAATACGTGTTGTTTCGTTTAAAACTATTTCCAGCTTCTGCTGCGTCCGAAAACGTCGTATCTCACATCAGAGTTACTGGAGTCCATCGAAACGTCAAATAACATGATAGATGAGTAAGGATCGATTAGATACAGCACAGGAACAACGCTAATACGTGTTGTTTCGTTCAAAACTATTTCCAGCTTCTGCTGCGTCCGATAACTTTGTATCTCACATCAGAGTTACTGGAGTCCGTCGAAACGTCAAATAACATGATAGATGAGTAAGGATCGATTAGATACATCACAGGAACAACGCTAATATGTTTTGTTTAGTTTAAAACTATTTCCAGCTGCTGCTGCGTCCGAAAACGTCGTATATCACATCAGAGTTACTGGAGTCCATCGAAATGTCAAATAACATGATAGATAAGTAAGGATCGATTAGATACTACACAGGAACAACGCTAATGCGTGTTGTTTCGTTTAAAACTATTTCCAGTTTCTGTTGCGTCCGAAAACGTCGTATCTCACATCAGAGTTACTGGAGTCCATCGAAACGTCAAATAACATGATAGATAAGTAAGGATCGATTAGATACAGCACAGGAACAACGCTAATACGTGTTGTTTCGTTTAAAATTTTTTCCAGCTCCTGCTGCGTCCCAAAACTTTATATCTCACATCAGACTTACTGGAGTCCATCCAAACGTAAAATAACATGATAGATGAGTAAGGATCGATTAGATATATCACAGGAACAACGCTAATACGTGGTGTTTCGTTTAAAACTATTTCCAGCTTCTGCTGCGTCCGAAAATTTCGTATCTCACATTAGAGTTACTGGAGTCCATCCAAACGTCAAATAACATGATAGATGAGTAAGGATCGATTAGATACATCACAGGAACAACGCTAATACGTGTTGTTTCGTTTAAAACTTTTTCCAGCTTCTGCTGCGTCCGAAAACGTCGTATCTCACATCAGAGTTACTGGAGTCCATCGAAGCGTCAAATAACATGATAGATAAGTAAGGATCGATTAGATACATCACAGGAACAACGCTAATACGTGTTGTTTCGCTCAAAACTATTTCCAGCTTCTGCTGCGTCCAAAGACTTTGTATCTCACATCAGAGTTACTGGAGTCCATCCAAACGTCAAATAACATGATAGATGAGTATGGATCGATTAGATACATCACAGGAACAACGCTAATATGTGTTGTTTAGTTTAAAACTATTTCCAGCTGCTGCTGCGTCCGAAAACGTCGTATATCACATCAAAGTTACTGGAGTCCATCGAAACGCCAAATAACATGATAGATGAGTAAGGATCGATTAGATACATCACAGGAACAACGCTAATGCGTGTTGTTTAGTTTAAAACTATTTCCAGCTTCTGCTGCGTCCGAAAACGTCGTATCTCACATCAGAGCTACTGGAGTCCATCGAAACGCCAAGTAACATGATATATGAGTAAGGATCGATTAGATACAGCACAGGAACAACGCTAATCCGTGTTGTTTCGTTTAAAACTATTTCCAGCTCCTGCTGCGTCCCAAAACTTTGTATCTCACATCAGACTTACTGGAGTCCATCCAAACGTCAAATAACATGTTAGATAAGTAAGGATCGTTTAGATACATCACAGGAACAACGCTAATACGTGTTGTTTCGTTCAAAACTATTTCCAGCTTCTGCTGCGACCGAAATCTTTGTATCTCTCATCAGAGTTACTGGAGTCCATCCAAACATCAAATAACATGATAGATGAGTAAGGATCGATTAGATACATCACAGGAACAACGCTAATACGTGTTGTTTCGTTTAAAACTATTTCCAGCTTCTGCTGCGTCCGAAAACGTCGTATCTCACATCAGAGTTACTGGAGTCCATCGAAACGTCAAATAACATGATAGATAAGTAAGGATCGATTAGATACATCACAGGAACAACGCTAATACGTGTTGTTTCATTTAAAACTATTTCCAGCTTCAGCTGCGTCCGAGAACTTCGTATCTCACATCAAAGTTACTGGAGTCCATCGAAACGCCAAATAACATGATAGATGAGTAAGGATCGATTAGATACATCACAGGAACAACGCTAATGCGTGTTGTTTCGTTTAAAACTATTTCCAGTTTCTGTTGCGTCCGAAAACGTCGTATCTCACATCAGAGTTACTGGAGTCCATCGAAACGTCAAATAACATGATAGATAAGTAAGGATCGATTAGATACAGCACAGGAACAACGCTAATACGTGTTGTTTCGTTTAAAATTTTTTCCAGCTCCTGCTGCGTCCCAAAACTTTATATCTCTCATCAGACTTACTGGAGTCCATCCAAACGTAAAATAACATGATAGATGAGTAAGGATCGATTAGATATATCACAGGAACAACGCTAATACGTGGTGTTTCGTTTAAAACTATTTCCAGCTTCTGCTGCGTCCGAAAATTTCGTATCTCACACTAGAGTTACTGGAGTCCATCCAAACGTCAAATAACATGATAGATGAGTAAGGATCGATTAGATACATCACAGGAACAACGCTAATACGTGTTGTTTCGTTTAAAACTTTTTCCAGCTTCTGCTGCGTCCGAAAACGTCGTATCTCACATCAGAGTTACTGGAGTCCATCGAAGCGTCAAATAACATGATAGATAAGTAAGGATCGATTAGATACAGCACAGGAACAACGCTAATACGTGTTGTTTCGTTCAAAACTATTTCCAGCTTCTGCTGCGTCCGATAACTTTGTATCTCACATCAGAGTTACTGGAGTCCGTCGAAACGTCAAATAACATGATAGATGAGTAAGGATCGATTAGATACATCACAGGAACAACGCTAATATGTGTTGTTTAGTTTAAAACTATTTCCAGCTGCTGCTTCGTCCGAAAACGTCGTATATCACATCAGAGTTACTGGAGTCCATCGAAATGTCAAATAACATGATAGATAAGTAAGGATCGATTAGATACTACACAGGAACGACGCTAATGCGTGTTGTTTCGTTTAAAACTATTTCCAGTTTCTGTTGCGTCCGAAAACGTCGTATCTCACATCAGAGTTACTGGAGTCCATCGAAACGTCAAATAACATGTTAGATAAGTAAGGATCGATTAGATACAGCACAGGAACAACGCTAATACGTGTTGTTTCGTTTAAAATTTTTTCCAGCTCCTGCTGCGTCCCAAAACTTTATATCTCACATCAGACTTACTGGAGTCCATCCAAACGTAAAATAACATGATAGATGAGTAAGGATCGATTAGATATATCACAGGAACAACGCTAATACGTGGTGTTTCGTTTAAAACTATTTCCAGCTTCTGCTGCGTCCGAAAATTTCGTATCTCACATTAGAGTTACTGGAGTCCATCCAAACGTCAAATAACATGATAGATGAGTAAGGATCGATTAGATACATCACAGGAACAACGCTAATACGTGTTGTTTCGTTTAAAACTTTTTCCAGCTTCTGCTGCGTCCGAAAACGTCGTATCTCACATCAGAGTTACTGGAGTCCATCGAAGCTTCAAATAACATGATAGATAAGTAAGGATCGATTAGATACAGCACAGGAACAACGCTAATACGTGTTGTTTCGTTCAAAACTATTTCCAGCTTCTGCTGCGTCCGATAACTTTGTATCTCACATCAGAGTTACTGGAGTCCGTCCAAAATCAAATAACATGATAGATGAGTAAGGATCGATTAGATACATCACAGGAATAACGCTAATATGTGTTGTTTCGTTTAAAACTATTTCCAGCTGCTGCTGCGTCCGAAAACGTCGTATATCACATCAGAGTTACTGGAGTCCATCGAAACGAAAAATAACATGATAGATGAGTAAGGATCGATTAGATACTACACAGGAACAACGCTAATGCGTGTTGTTTCGTTTAAAACTATTTCCAGCTGCTGCTGCGTCCGAAAATTTCGTATCTCACATTAGAGTTACTGGAGTCCATCGAAACGTCAAATAACATAGTAGCTAAGTAAGGATCGATTAGATACATCACAGGAATAACGCCAATATGTGTTCTTTCGTTTAAAACTATTTCCAGCTGCTGCTGCGTCCGAAAACGTCGTATATCACATCAGAGTTACTGGAGTCCATCGAAACGCCAAATAACATGATAGATGAGTAAGGATCGATTAGACACTACACAGGAACAACGCTAATGCGTGTTGATTCGTTTAAAACTATTTCTAGCTTCAGCTGCGTCCGAGAACTTCGTATCTCACATCAAAGTTACTGGAGTCCATCGAAACGCCAAATAACATGATAGATGTGCAAGAATCGATTAGATACATCACAGGAACAACGCTAATGCGTGTTGTTTCGTTTAAAACTATTTCCAGCTCCTGCTGCGTCCAAAGACTTTGTATCTCACATCAGACTTACTGGAGTCCATCGAAACGCCAAATAACATGATATATGAGTAAGGATCGATTAGATACATCACAGGAACAACGCTAATACGTGTTGTTTCGTTCAAAACTATTTCCAGCTTCTACTGCGTCCGAGAGCTTTGTATCTCTCATCAGAGTTACTGGAGTCCGTCCAAACGTCAAATAACATGATAGATGAGTAAGGATCGATTAGGTACATCACAGGAACAACGCTAATATGTGTTGTTTCGTTTAAAACTATTTCCAGCTGCTGCTGCGTCCGAAAATTTCGTATCTCACATTAGAGTTACTGGAGTCCATCGAAACGTCAAATAACATAGTAGCTAAGTAAGGATCGATTAGATACATCACAGGAACAACGCTAATACGTGTTGTTTCGCTCAAAACTATTTCCAGCTTCTGCTGCGTCCAAAAATTTTTATCTCACGTCAGGGTTACTGGAGTACATCGAAACGCCAAATAACATGATAGATGAGTAAGAATCGATTAGATACATCACAGGAACAACGCTAATGCGTGTTGTTTCGTTTAAAACTATTTCCAGCTCCTGCTGCGTCCCAAAACTTTGTATCTCACATCAGACTTACTATAGTCCATCCAAACATCAAATAACGTTAGATAAGTAAGGATCGTTTAGATACATCACAGGAACAACGCTAATAGGTGTTGTTTCGTTCAAAACTATTTCCAGCTTCTGCTGCGTCCGAAATCTTTGTATCTCTCATCGGAGTTACTGGAGTCCATTCAAACGTCAAATAACCTGATAGATGAGTAAGGATCAATTAGATACATCACAGGAACAACGCTAATACGTGTTGTTTCGTTCAAAACTATTTCCAGCTTCTGCTGCGTCCGAAAACGTCGTATCTCATATCAGAGTTACTGGAGCACATCGAAACGTCAAATAACATGATAGATAAGTAAGGATCGATTAGATACAGCACAGGAACAACGCTAAAACGTGTTGTTTCGTTTAAAACTATTTCCAGCTCCTGCTGCGTCCAGAAACTTTGTATCTCACATCAGACTTACTGGAGTCCATCCAAACTTCAAATAACATGTTAGATAAGTAAGGATCGTTTAGATACATCACAGGAACAACGCTAATACGTGTTGTTTCGTTCAAAACTATTTCCAGCTTCTGCTGCGTCCGATATCTTTGTATCTCACATCAGAGTTACTGGAGTCCATCCAAACGACAAATAACATGATAGATGAGTAAGGATCGACTAGATACATCACAGGAACAACGCTAATACGTGTTGTTTCGTTTAAAACTATTTCCAGCTTCTGCTGCGTCCGAAAATTTCGTATCTCACATCAGAGTTACTGGAGTCCATCGAAACGTCAAATAACATGATAGATAAGCAAGTATCGATTAGATACAGCACAGGAACAACGCTAATACGTGTTGTTTCGTTTAAAAGTATTTCCAGCTCCTGCTGCGTCCAAAAACTTTGTATCTCACATCAGACTTACTGGAGTCCATCCAAACGTCAAGTAACATGTTAGATAAGTAAGGATCGTTTAGATACATCACAGGAACAACGCTAATACGTGTTGTTTCGTTCAAAACTATTTCTAGCTTCAGCTGGGTCCGAGAACTTCGTATCTCACATCTAAGTTACTGGAGTCCATCAAAACGTCAAATAACATAGTAGCTAAGTAAGGATCGATTAGATACATCACAGGAACAACGCTAATGCGTGTTGTTTCGTTCAAAACTATTTCCAGCTTCTGCTGCGTCCTAGAACTTCGTATCTCACGTCAGGGTTACTGGAGTCCATCCAAACGTCAAATAACATGATAGATAAGTAAGGATCGATTAGATACAACACAGGAACAACGCTAATGCGTGTTGTTTCGTTTAAAACTATTTCCAGCTTCTGCTGCGTCCGAAAATTTCGTTTCTCACATTAGAGTTACTGTAGTCCATCGAAACGTCAAATAACATGATAGATGAGTAAGGATCGATTAGATACATCACAGGAACAACGCTAATGCGTGTTGTTTCGTTCAAAACTATTTCCAGCTTCTGCTGCGTCCATCGAGAACATCGTATCTCACGTCAGGGTTACTGGAGTCCATCCAAACGTCAAATAACATGATAGATAAGTAAGGATCGATTAGATACAGCACAGGAACAACGCTAATACGTGTTGTTTCGTTTAAAACTGTTTCCAGTTCCTGCTGCGTCCCAGAACTTTGTATCTCACATCAGACTTACTGGAGTCCATCCAAACGTCAAATAACATGTTAGATAAGTAAGGATCGTTTAGATACATCACAGGAACAACGCTAATACGTGTTGTTTCGTTTAAAAGTATTTCCAGCTCCTGCTGCGTCCAAAAACTTTGTATCTCACATCAGACTTACTGGAGTCCATCCAAACGTCAAGTAACATGTTAGATAAGTAAGGATCGTTTAGATACATCACAGGAACAACGCTAATACGTGTTGTTTCGTTCAAAACTATTTCTAGCTTCAGCTGGGTCCGAGAACTTCGTATCTCACATCTAAGTTACTGGAGTCCATCAAAACGTCAAATAACATAGTAGCTAAGTAAGGATCGATTAGATACATCACAGGAACAACGCTAATGCGTGTTGTTTCGTTCAAAACTATTTCCAGCTTCTGCTGCGTCCTAGAACTTCGTATCTCACGTCAGGGTTACTGGAGTCCATCCAAACGTCAAATAACATGATAGATAAGTAAGGATCGATTAGATACAACACAGGAACAACGCTAATGCGTGTTGTTTCGTTTAAAACTATTTCCAGCTTCTGCTGCGTCCGAAAATTTCGTTTCTCACATTAGAGTTACTGTAGTCCATCGAAACGTCAAATAACATGATAGATAAGTAAGGATCGATTAGATACAACACAGGAACAACGCTAATGCGTGTTGTTTCGTTTAAAACTATTTCCAGCTTCTGCTGCGTCCGAAAATTTCGTTTCTCACATTAGAGTTACTGGAGTCCATCGAAACGTCAAATAACATGATAGATAAGTAAGGATCGATTAGATACAGCACAGGAACAACGCTAATACGTGTTGTTTCGTTTAAAATTTTTTCCAGCTCCTGCTGCGTCCCAAAACTTTATATCTCACATCAGACTTACTGGAGTCCATCCAAACGTAAAATAACATGATAGATGAGTAAGGATCGATTAGATATATCACAGGAACAACGCTAATACGTGGTGTTTCGTTTAAAACTATTTCCAGCTTCTGCTGCGTCCGAAAATTTCGTATCTCACATTAGAGTTACTGGAGTCCATCCAAACGTCAAATAACATGATAGATGAGTAAGGATCGATTAGATACATCACAGGAACAACGCTAATACGTGTTGTTTCGTTTAAAACTTTTTCCAGCTTCTGCTGCGTCCGAAAACGTCGTATCTCACATCAGAGTTACTGGAGTCCATCGAAGCGTCAAATAACATGATAGATAAGTAAGGATCGATTAGATACAGCACAGGAACAACGCTAATACGTGTTGTTTCGTTCAAAACTATTTCCAGCTTCTGCTGCGTCCGATAACTTTGTATCTCACATCAGAGTTACTGGAGTCCGTCCAAAATCAAATAACATGATAGATGAGTAAGGATCGATTAGATACATCACAGGAATAACGCTAATATGTGTTGTTTCGTTTAAAACTATTTCCAGCTGCTGCTGCGTCCGAAAACGTCGTATATCACATCAGAGTTACTGGAGTCCATCGAAACGAAAAATAACATGATAGATGAGTAAGGATCGATTAGATACTACACAGGAACAACGCTAATGCGTGTTGTTTCGTTTAAAACTATTTCCAGCTGCTGCTGCGTCCGAAAATTTCGTATCTCACATTAGAGATACTGGAGTCCATCGAAACGTCAAATAACATAGTAGCTAAGTAAGGATCGATTAGATACATCACAGGAATAACGCCAATATGTGTTCTTTCGTTTAAAACTATTTCCAGCTGCTGCTGCGTCCGAAAACGTCGTATATCACATCAGAGTTACTGGAGTCCATCGAAACGCCAAATAACATGATAGATGAGTAAGGATCGATTAGACACTACACAGGAACAACGCTAATGCGTGTTGATTCGTTTAAAACTATTTCTAGCTTCAGCTGCGTCCGAGAACTTCGTATCTCACATCAAAGTTACTGGAGTCCATCGAAACGCCAAATAACATGATAGATGTGCAAGAATCGATTAGATACATCACAGGAACAACGCTAATGCGTGTTGTTTCGTTTAAAACTATTTCCAGCTCCTGCTGCGTCCAAAGACTTTGTATCTCACATCAGACTTACTGGAGTCCATCGAAACGCCAAATAACATGATATATGAGTAAGGATCGATTAGATACATCACAGGAACAACGCTAATACGTGTTGTTTCGTTCAAAACTATTTCCAGCTTCTACTGCGTCCGAGAGCTTTGTATCTCTCATCAGAGTTACTGGAGTCCGTCCAAACGTCAAATAACATGATAGATGAGTAAGGATCGATTAGGTACATCACAGGAACAACGCTAATATGTGTTGTTTCGTTTAAAACTATTTCCAGCTGCTGCTGCGTCCGAAAATTTCGTATCTCACATTAGAGTTACTGGAGTCCATCGAAACGTCAAATAACATAGTAGCTAAGTAAGGATCGATTAGATACATCACAGGAACAACGCTAATACGTGTTGTTTCGCTCAAAACTATTTCCAGCTTCTGCTGCGTCCAAAAACTTTTTATCTCACGTCAGGGTTACTGGAGTACATCGAAACGCCAAATAATATGATAGATGAGTAAGAATCGATTAGATACATCACAGGAACAACGCTAATGCGTGTTGTTTCGTTTAAAACTATTTCCAGCTCCTGCTGCGTCCCAAAACTTTGTATCTCACATCAGACTTACTATAGTCCATCCAAACATCAAATAACGTTAGATAAGTAAGGATCGTTTAGATACATCACAGGAACAACGCTAATAGGTGTTGTTTCGTTCAAAACTATTTCCAGCTTCTGCTGCGTCCGAAATCTTTGTATCTCTCATCGGAGTTACTGGAGTCCATCCAAACGTCAAATAACCTGATAGATGAGTAAGGATCAATTAGATACATCACAGGAACAACGCTAAAACGTGTTGTTTCGTTTAAAACTATTTCCAGCTCCTGCTGCGTCCAGAAACTTTGTATCTCACATCAGACTTACTGGAGTCCATCCAAACTTCAAATAACATGTTAGATAAGTAAGGATCGTTTAGATACATCACAGGAACAACGCTAATACGTGTTGTTTCGTTCAAAACTATTTCCAGCTTCTGCTGCGTCCGATATCTTTGTATCTCACATCAGAGTTACTGGAGTCCATCCAAACGACAAATAACATGATAGATGAGTAAGGATCGACTAGATACATCACAGGAACAACGCTAATACGTGTTGTTTCGTTTAAAACTATTTCCAGCTTCTGCTGCGTCCGAAAATTTCGTATCTCACATCAGAGTTACTGGAGTCCATCGAAACGTCAAATAACATGATAGATAAGCAAGTATCGATTAGATACAGCACAGGAACAACGCTAATACGTGTTGTTTCGTTTAAAAGTATTTCCAGCTCCTGCTGCGTCCAAAAACTTTGTATCTCACATCAGACTTACTGGAGTCCATCCAAACGTCAAGTAACATGTTAGATAAGTAAGGATCGTTTAGATACATCACAGGAACAACGCTAATACGTGTTGTTTCGTTCAAAACTATTTCTAGCTTCAGCTGGGTCCGAGAACTTCGTATCTCACATCTAAGTTACTGGAGTCCATCAAAACGTCAAATAACATAGTAGCTAAGTAAGGATCGATTAGATACATCACAGGAACAACGCTAATGCGTGTTGTTTCGTTCAAAACTATTTCCAGCTTCTGCTGCGTCCTAGAACTTCGTATCTCACGTCAGGGTTACTGGAGTCCATCCAAACGTCAAATAACATGATAGATAAGTAAGGATCGATTAGATACAACACAGGAACAACGCTAATGCGTGTTGTTTCGTTTAAAACTATTTCCAGCTTCTGCTGCGTCCGAAAATTTCGTTTCTCACATTAGAGTTACTGTAGTCCATCGAAACGTCAAATAACATGATAGATAAGTAAGGATCGATTAGATACAACACAGGAACAACGCTAATGCGTGTTGTTTCGCTCAAAACTATTTCCAGCTTCTGCTGCGTCCAAAAACTTTTTATCTCACGTCAGGGTTACTGGAGTACATCGAAACGCCAAATAATATGATAGATGAGTAAGAATCGATTAGATACATCACAGGAACAACGCTAATGCGTGTTGTTTCGTTTAAAACTATTTCCAGCTCCTGCTGCGTCCCAAAACTTTGTATCTCACATCAGACTTACTATAGTCCATCCAAACATCAAATAACGTTAGATAAGTAAGGATCGTTTAGATACATCACAGGAACAACGCTAATAGGTGTTGTTTCGTTCAAAACTATTTCCAGCTTCTGCTGCGTCCGAAATCTTTGTATCTCTCATCGGAGTTACTGGAGTCCATCCAAACGTCAAATAACCTGATAGATGAGTAAGGATCAATTAGATACATCACAGGAACAACGCTAATACGTGTTGTTTCGTTCAAAACTATTTCCAGCTTCTGCTGCGTCCGAAAACGTCGTATCTCACATCAGAGTTACTGGAGCACATCGAAACGTCAAATAACATGATAGATAAGTAAGGATCGATTAGATACAGCACAGGAACAACGCTAAAACGTGTTGTTTCGTTTAAAACTATTTCCAGCTCCTGCTGCGTCCAGAAACTTTGTATCTCACATCAGACTTACTGGAGTCCATCCAAACTTCAAATAACATGTTAGATAAGTAAGGATCGTTTAGATACATCACAGGAACAACGCTAATACGTGTTGTTTCGTTCAAAACTATTTCCAGCTTCTGCTGCGTCCGATATCTTTGTATCTCACATCAGAGTTACTGGAGTCCATCCAAACGACAAATAACATGATAGATGAGTAAGGATCGACTAGATACATCACAGGAACAACGCTAATACGTGTTGTTTCGTTTAAAACTATATCCAGCTTCTGCTGCGTCCGAAAATTTCGTATCTCACATCAGAGTTACTGGAGTCCATCGAAACGTCAAATAACATGATAGATAAGCAAGTATCGATTAGATACAGCACAGGAACAACGCTAATACGTGTTGTTTCGTTTAAAAGTATTTCCAGCTCCTGCTGCGTCCAAAAACTTTGTATCTCACATCAGACTTACTGGAGTCCATCCAAACGTCAAGTAACATGTTAGATAAGTAAGGATCGTTTAGATACATCACAGGAACAACGCTAATACGTGTTGTTTCGTTCAAAACTATTTCTAGCTTCAGCTGGGTCCGAGAACTTCGTATCTCACATCTAAGTTACTGGAGTCCATCAAAACGTCAAATAACATAGTAGCTAAGTAAGGATCGATTAGATACATCACAGGAACAACGCTAATGCGTGTTGTTTCGTTCAAAACTATTTCCAGCTTCTGCTGCGTAATAGAACTTCGTATCTCACGTCAGGGTTACTGGAGTCCATCCAAACGTCAAATAACATGATAGATAAGTAAGGATCGATTAGATACAACACAGGAACAACGCTAATGCGTGTTGTTTCGTTTAAAACTATTTCCAGCTTCTGCTGCGTCCGAAAATTTCGTTTCTCACATTAGAGTTACTGTAGTCCATCGAAACGTCAAATAACATGATAGATGAGTAAGGATCGATTAGATACATCACAGGAACAACGCTAATGCGTGTTGTTTCGTTCAAAACTATTTCCAGCTTCTGCTGCGTCCATCGAGAACATCGTATCTCACGTCAGGGTTACTGGAGTCCATCCAAACGTCAAATAACATGATAGATAAGTAAGGATCGATTAGATACAGCACAGGAACAACGCTAATACGTGTTGTTTCGTTTAAAACTGTTTCCAGTTCCTGCTGCGTCCCAGAACTTTGTATCTCACATCAGACTTACTGGAGTCCATCCAAACGTCAAATAACATGTTAGATAAGTAAGGATCGTTTAGATACATCACAGGAACAACGGTAATACGTGTTGTTTCGTTCAAAACTATTTCCAGCTTCTGCTGCGTCCGAAATCTTTGTATCTCTCATCAGAGTTACTGGAGTCCATCCAAACGTCAAATAACATGATAGATGAGTAAGGATCGATTAGATACATCACAGGAACAACGCTAATACGTGTTGTTTCGTTTAAAAGTATTTCCAGCTTCTGCTGCGTCCGAAAACGTCGTATCTCACATCAGAGTTACTGGAGTCCATCGAATCGTCAAATAACATGATAGATAAGTAAGGATCGATTAGATACAGCACAGGAACAACGCTAATACGTGTTGTTTCGTTCAAAACTATTTCCAGCTTCTGCTGCGTCCGAGAACTTCGTATCTCACATCTAAGTTACTGGAGTCCATCGAAACGCCAAATAACATGATAGATGAGTAAGGATCGATTAAATACATCACAGGAACAACGCCAACGCGTGTTGTTTCGTTTAAAACTATTTCCAGCTTCTGCTGCGTCCTAGAACTTCGTATCTCACGTCAGGGTTACTGGAGTCCATCCAAACGTCAAATAACATGATAGATAAGTAAGGATCGATTAGATACAACACAGGAACAACGCTAATGCGTGTTGTTTCGTTCAAAACTATTTCCAGCTTCTGCTGCGTCCATCTAGAACATCGTATCTCACGTCAGGGTTACTGGAGTCCATCCAAACGTCAAATAACATGATAGATAAGTAAGGATCGATTAGATACAGCACAGGAACAACGCTAATGCGTGTTCTTTCGTTTAAAACTATTTCCAGCTTCTGCCGCGTCCGAGAACTTCGTATCTCACGTCAGGGTTACTGGAGTCCATCCAAACGTCAAGTAACATGATAGATAAGTAAGGATCGATTAGATACATCACAGGAACAACGCTAACGCGTGTTGTTTAGTTTAAAACTTTTTCTAGCTTAAGCTGCGTCCGAGAACTTCGTAACTCACATCAAAGTTACTGGAGTCCATCGAAACGCCAAATAACATGATAGATGAGTAAGGATCGATTAGATACATCACAGGAACAACGCTAATGCGTGTTGTTTCGTTTAAAACTATTTCCAGCTTCTGCTGCGTCCGAAAACGTCGTATCTCACATCAGAGTTACTGGAGTCCATCGAAACGTCAAATAACATGATAGATAAGTAAGGATCGATTAGATACAGCACAGGAACAACGCTAATACGTGTTGTTTCGTTCAAAACTATTTCCAGCTTCTGCTGCGTCCGATAACTTTTTATCTCACATCAGAGTTACTGGAGTCCGTCCAAACGTCAAATTACATGATAGATGAGTAAGGATCGATTAGATACATCACAGGAATAACGCTAATATGTGTTGTTTCGTTTAAAACTATTTCCAGCTGCTGCTGCGTCCGAAAACGTCGTATATCACATCAGAGTTACTGGAGTCCATCGAAACGCCAAATAACATGATAGATGAGTAAGGATCGATTAGACACTACACAGGAACAACGCTAATGCGTGTTGTTTCGTTTAAAACTATTTCTAGCTTCAGCTGCGTCCGAGAACTTCGTATCTCACATCAAAGTTACTGGAGTAAATCGAAACGCCAAATAACATGATAGATGATTAAGAATCGATTAGATACATCACAGGAACAACGCTAATGCGTGTTGTTTCGTTTAAAACTATTTCCAGCTTCTGCTGCGTTCGAAAACTTCGTATCTCACATCAGAGCTACTGGAGTCCATCGAAACGCCAAATAACATGATATATGAGTAAGGATCGATTAGATACAGCACAGGAACAACGCTAATACGTGTTGTTTCGTTTAAAACTATTTCCAGCTCCTGCTGCGTCCAAAAACTTTGTATCTCACATCAGACTTACTGGAGTCCATCCAAACGTCAAATAACATGTTAGATAAGTAAGGATCGTTTAGATACATCACAGGAACAACGCTAATACGTGTTGTTTCGTTCAAAACTATTTCCAGCTTCTACTGCGTCCGAGAACTTTGTATCTCTCATCAGAGTTACTGGAGTCCGTCCAAACGTCAAATAACATGATAGATGAGTAAGGATCGATTAGATACATCACAAGAACAACGCTAATAAGTGTTGTTTCGCTCAAAACTATTTCCAGCTTCTGCTGCGTCCAAAAACATTTTATCTCACATCAGAGTTACTGGAGTCCATCCAAACGTCAAATAACATGATAGATGAGTAAGGATCGATTAGATACATCACAGGAATAACGCTAATACGTGTTGTTTCGTTTAAAACTATTTCCAGCTTCTGCTGCGTCCGAGAACTTCGTATCTCACGTCAGAGTTACTGGAGTCAATCCAAACGTCAAATAACATGATAGATAAGTAAGGATCGATTAGATACATCACAGGAACAACGCTAATGCGTGTTGTTTCGTTTAAAACTATTTCTAGCTTCAGCTGCGTCCGAGAACTTCGTATCTCACATCTAAGTTACTGGAGTCCATCGAAACGCCAAATAATATGATAGATGAGTAAGGATCGATTAGATACATCACAGGAACAACGCTAATGCGTGTTGTTTCGTTTAAAACTATTTCCAGCTTCTGCTGCTTCCGAGAACATCGTATCTCACGTCAGGGTTACTGGAGTCCATCCAAACGTCAAATAACATGATAGATGAGTAAGGATCAATTAGATACATCACAGGAACAACGCTAATACGTGTTGTTTCGTTCAAAACTATTTCCAGCTTCTGCTGCGTCCACAAACTTTGTATCTCACATCAGTTACTGGAGTCCATCCAAACGTAAAATAACATGATAGATGAGTAAGGATCGATTAGATTTATCACAGGAACATCGCTAATGCGTGTTGTTTCGTTTAAAATTATTTCCAGCTTCTGCTGTGTCCGAAAATTTCGTATCTCACATCAAAGTTACTGGAGTCCATCGAAACGTCAAATAACATGATAGATAAGAAAGTATCGATTAGATACAGCACAGGAACAACGCTAATACGTGCTGTTTCGTTTAAAACTATTTCGAGCTCCTGCTGCGTCCAAAAACTTTGTATCTCACATCAGAGTTACTGGAGTCCGTCCAAACGTCAAATAACATGATAGATGAGTAAAGATCGATTAGATACATTACAGGAAGAACGCTAATATGTGTTGTTTCGTTTAAAACTATTTCCAGCTGCTGCTGCGTCCGAAAACGTCGTATCTCACATCAGAGTTACTGGAGTCCATCGAAACGTCAAATAACATGATAGATAAGAAAGTATCGATTAGATACAGCACAGGAACAACGCCAATACGTGTTGTTTCCTTTAAAACTATTTCCAGCTCCTGCTGCGTCCAAAAACTTTGTATCTCACATCAGACTTACTGGAGTCCATCCAAACGTCAAATAACATGTTAGATAAGTAAGGATCGTTTAGATACATCACAGGAACAACGCTAATACGTGTTGTTTCCTTCAAAACTATTTCCAGCTTCTGCTGCGTCCGATAACTTTGTTTCTCACATCAGAGTTACTGGAGTCCGTCCAAACGTCAAATAACATGATAGATGAGTAAGGATCGATTAGATACATCACAGGAACAACGCTAATACGTGTTGTTTCGTTTAAAACTGTTTCCAGTTCTGCTGCGTCCGAAAACGTCGTATCTCACATCAGAGTTACTGGAGTCCATCGAAACGTCAAATAACATGATAGATAAGTAAGGATCGATTAGATACAGCACAGGAACAACGCTAATACGTGTTGTTTCGTTCAAAACTATTTCCAGCTTCTGCTGCGTCCGATAACTTTGTATCTCTCATCAGAGTTACTGGAGTCCGTCCAAACGTCAAATAACATGATAGATGAGTAAGGATCGATTAGATACATCACAGGAACAACGCTAAAATGTGTTGTTTCGTTTAAAACTATTTCCAGCTGCTGCTGCGTCCGAAAATTTCGTATCTCACATTAGAGCTACTGGAGTCCATCGAAACGTCAAATAACATAGTAGCTAAGTAAGGATCGATTAGATACATCACAGGAACAACGCTAATACGTGTTGTTTCGCTCAAAACTATTTCCAGCTTCTGCTGCGTCCAAAAACTTTGTATCTCACATCAGAGTTACTGGAGTCCATCCAAACGTCAAATAACATGATAGATGAGTAAGGATCGACTAGATACATCACAGGAACAACGCTAATATGTGTTGTTTCGTTTAAAACTATTTCCAGCTGCTGCTGCGTCCGAAAATTTCGTATCTCACATTAGAGTTACTGGAGTCCATCGAAACGTCAAATAACATAGTAGCTAAGTAAGGATCGATTAGATACATCACAGGAATAACGCTAATATGTGTTGTTTCGTTTAAAACTATTTCCAGCTGCTGCTGCGTCCGAAAACGTCGTATATCACATCAGAGTTACTGGAGTCCATCGAAACGCCAAATAACATGATAGATGAGTAAGGATCGATTAGACACTACACAGGAACAACGCTAATGCGTGTTGTTTCGTTTAAAACTATTTCTAGCTTCAGCTGCGTCCGAGAACTTCGTATCTCACATCAAAGTTACTGGAGTCCATCGAAACGCCAAATAACATGATAGATGAGTAAGAATCGATTAGATACATCACAGGAACAACGCTAATGCGTGTTGTTTCGTTTAAAACTATTTCCAGCTTCTGCTGCGTTCGAAAACTTCGTATCTCACATCAGAGCTACTGGAGTCCATCGAAACGCCAAATAACATGATATATGAGTAAGGATCGATTAGATACAGCACAGGAACAACGCTAATACGTGTTGTTTCGTTTGAAACTATTTCCAGCTCCTGCTGCGTCCAAAAACTTTTTATCTCACATCAGACTTACTGGAGTCCATCCAAACATCAAATAACATGTTAGATAAGTAAGGATCGTTTAGATACATCACAGGAACAACGCTAATACGTGTTGTTTCGTTCAAAACTATTTCCAGCTTCTACTGCGTCCGAGAACTTTGTATCTCACATCAGAGTTACTGGAGTCCATCGAAATGTCAAATAACATGATAGATAAGTAAGGATCGATTAGATACTGCACAGGAACAACGCTAATGCGTGTTGTTTCGTTTAAAACTATTTCCAGTTTCTGTTGCGTCCGAAAACGTCGTATCTCACATCAGAGTTACTGGAGTCCATCGAAACGTCAAATAACATGATAGATAAGTAAGGATCGATTAGATACAGCACAGGAACAACGCTAATACGTGTTGTTTCGTTTAAAATTATTTCCAGCTCCTGCTGCGTCCCAAAACTTTGTATCTCACATCAGACTTACTGGAGTCCATCCAAACGTAAAATAACATGATAGATGAGTAAGGATCGATTAGATATATCACAGGAACAACGCTAATACGTGGTGTTTCGTTTAAAACTATTTCCAGCTTCTGCTGCGTCCGAAAATTTCGTATCTCACATTAGAGTTACTGGAGTCCATCCAAACGTCAAATAACATGATAGATGAGTAAGGATCGATTAGATACATCACAGGAACAACGCTAATACGTGTTGTTTCGTTTAAAACTTTTTCCAGCTTCTGCTGCGTCCTAAAACGTCGTATCTCACATCAGAGTTACTGGAGTCCATCGAAGCGTCAAATAACATGATAGATAAGTAAGGATCGATTATATACAGCACAGGAACAACGCTAATACATGTTGTTTCGTTCAAAACTATTTCCAGCTTCTGCTGCGTCCGATAACTTTGTATCTCACATCAGAGTTACTGGGGTCCGTCCAAAAGTCAAATAACATGATAGATGAGTAAGGATCGATTAAATACATCACAGGAATAACGCTAATATGTGTTGTTTCGTTTAAAACTATTTCCAGCTGCTGCTGCGTCCGAAAACGTCGTATATCACATCAGAGTTACTGGAGTCCATCGAAACGCCAAATAACATGATAGATGAGTAAGGATCGATTAGACACTACACAGGAACAACGCTAATGCGTGTTGTTTCGTTTAAAACTATTTCCAGCTGCTGCTGCGTCCGAAAATTTCGTATCTCACATTAGAGTTACTGGAGTGCATCGAAACGTCAAATAACATAGTAGCTAAGTAAGGATCGATTAGATACATCACAGGAACAACGCTAATACGTGTTGTTTCGCTCAAAACTATTTCCAGCTTCTGCTGCGTCCAAAAACTTTGTATCTCACATCAGAGTTACTGGAGTCCATCCAAACGTCAAATAACATGATAGATGAGTAAGGATCGATTAGATACATCACAGGAACAACGCTAATATGTGTTGTTTCGTTTAAAACTATTTCCAGCTGCTG
This sequence comes from Prosopocoilus inquinatus, assembly GCA_036172665.1. Lineage (NCBI taxonomy): Eukaryota > Metazoa > Arthropoda > Insecta > Coleoptera > Lucanidae > Prosopocoilus > Prosopocoilus inquinatus. Next base: position 43,236,938 of record CM069871.1, on the reverse strand, counting down.
CTGCGTCCGAAAATTTCGTATCTCACATTAGAGTTACTGGAGTCCATCGAAACGTCAAATAACATAGTAGCTAAGTAAGGATCGATTAGATACATCACAGGAACAACGCTAATACGTGTTATTTCGTTCAAAACTATTTCCAGCTTCTGCTGCGTCCAAAAACTTTGTATCTCACATCAGAGTTACTGGAGTCCATCCAAACGTAAAATAACATGATAGATGAGTAAGGATCGATTAGATACATCACAGGAACATCGCTAATGTGTGTTGTTTCGTTTAAAACTATTTCCAGTTTCTGCTGCGTCCGAAATCGTCGTATCTCTCATCAGAGTTACTGGAGTCCATCCAAACGGCAAATAACATGATAGATGAGTAAGGATCGATTAGATACATCACAGGAACAACGCTAATGCGTGTTGTTTTGTTTTAAATTATTTCCAGCTCCTGCTGCGTCCCAAAACTTTGTATCTCACATCAGACTTACTGGAGTCCATCCAAACGTCAAATAACATGTTAGATAAGTAAGGATCGTTTAGATACATCACAGGAACAACGCTAATACGTGTTGTTTCGTTCAAAACTATTTCCAGCTTCTACTGCGTCCGAGAACTTTGTATCTCTCATCAGAGTTACTGGAGTCCGTCCAAACGTCAAATAACATGATAGATGAGTAAGGATCGATTAGGTTCATCACAGGAACAACGCTAATACGTGTTGTTTCGTTTAAAACTATTTCCAGCTTCTGCTGCGTCCGAGAACTTCGTATCTCACGTCAGGGTTACTGGAGTCCATCGAAACGCCAAATAACATGATAGATGAGTAAGAATCGATTAGATACATCACAGGAACAACGCTAATGCGTGTTGTTTCGTTTAAAACTATTTCTAGCTTCAGCTGCGTCCGAGAACTTCGTATCTCACATCTAAGTTACTGGAGTCCATCGAAACGCCAAATAATATGATAGATGAGTAAGGATCGATTAGATACATCACAGGAACAACGCTAATGCGTGTTGTTTCGTTTAAAACTATTTCCAGCTTCTGCTGCTTCCGAGAACATCGTATCTCACGTCAGGGTTACTGGAGTCCATCCAAACGTCAAATAACATGATAGATGAGTAAGGATCAATTAGATACATCACAGGAACAACGCTAATACGTGTTGTTTCGTTCAAAACTATTTCCAGCTTCTGCTGCGTCCAAAAACTTTGTATCTCACATCAGTTACTGGAGTCCATCCAAACGTAAAATAACATGATAGATGAGTAAGGATCGATTAGATTTATCACAGGAACATCGCTAATGCGTGTTGTTTCGTTTAAAATTATTTCCAGCTTCTGCTGTGTCCGAAAATTTCGTATCTCACATCAAAGTTACTGGAGTCCATCGAAACGTCAAATAACATGATAGATAAGAAAGTATCGATTAGATACAGCACAGGAACAACGCTAATACGTGCTGTTTCGTTTAAAACTATTTCGAGCTCCTGCTGCGTCCAAAAACTTTGTATCTCACATCAGAGTTACTGGAGTCCGTCCAAACGTCAAATAACATGATAGATGAGTAAAGATCGATTAGATACATTACAGGAAGAACGCTAATATGTGTTGTTTCGTTTAAAACTATTTCCAGCTGCTGCTGCGTCCGAAAACGTCGTATCTCACATCAGAGTTACTGGAGTCCATCGAAACGTCAAATAACATGATAGATAAGAAAGTATCGATTAGATACAGCACAGGAACAACGCCAATACGTGTTGTTTCCTTTAAAACTATTTCCAGCTCCTGCTGCGTCCAAAAACTTTGTATCTCACATCAGACTTACTGGAGTCCATCCAAACGTCAAATAACATGTTAGATAAGTAAGGATCGTTTAGATACATCACAGGAACAACGCTAATACGTGTTGTTTCCTTCAAAACTATTTCCAGCTTCTGCTGCGTCCGATAACTTTGTTTCTCACATCAGAGTTACTGGAGTCCGTCCAAACGTCAAATAACATGATAGATGAGTAAGGATCGATTAGATACATCACAGGAACAACGCTAATACGTGTTGTTTCGTTTAAAACTGTTTCCAGTTCTGCTGCGTCCGAAAACGTCGTATCTCACATCAGAGTTACTGGAGTCCATCGAAACGTCAAATAACATGATAGATAAGTAAGGATCGATTAGATACAGCACAGGAACAACGCTAATACGTGTTGTTTCGTTCAAAACTATTTCCAGCTTCTGCTGCGTCCGATAACTTTGTATCTCTCATCAGAGTTACTGGAGTCCGTCCAAACGTCAAATAACATGATAGATGAGTAAGGATCGATTAGATACATCACAGGAACAACGCTAAAATGTGTTGTTTCGTTTAAAACTATTTCCAGCTGCTGCTGCGTCCGAAAATTTCGTATCTCACATTAGAGCTACTGGAGTCCATCGAAACGTCAAATAACATAGTAGCTAAGTAAGGATCGATTAGATACATCACAGGAACAACGCTAATACGTGTTGTTTCGCTCAAAACTATTTCCAGCTTCTGCTGCGTCCAAAAACTTTGTATCTCACATCAGAGTTACTGGAGTCCATCCAAACGTCAAATAACATGATAGATGAGTAAGGATCGACTAGATACATCACAGGAACAACGCTAATATGTGTTGTTTCGTTTAAAACTATTTCCAGCTGCTGCTGCGTCCGAAAATTTCGTATCTCACATTAGAGTTACTGGAGTCCATCGAAACGTCAAATAACATAGTAGCTAAGTAAGGATCGATTAGATACATCACAGGAATAACGCTAATATGTGTTGTTTCGTTTAAAACTATTTCCAGCTGCTGCTGCGTCCGAAAACGTCGTATATCACATCAGAGTTACTGGAGTCCATCGAAACGCCAAATAACATGATAGATGAGTAAGGATCGATTAGACACTACACAGGAACAACGCTAATGCGTGTTGTTTCGTTTAAAACTATTTCTAGCTTCAGCTGCGTCCGAGAACTTCGTATCTCACATCAAAGTTACTGGAGTCCATCGAAACGCCAAATAACATGATAGATGAGTAAGAATCGATTAGATACATCACAGGAACAACGCTAATGCGTGTTGTTTCGTTTAAAACTATTTCCAGCTTCTGCTGCGTTCGAAAACTTCGTATCTCACATCAGAGCTACTGGAGTCCATCGAAACGCCAAATAACATGATATATGAGTAAGGATCGATTAGATACAGCACAGGAACAACGCTAATACGTGTTGTTTCGTTTAAAACTATTTCCAGCTCCTGCTGCGTCCAAAAACTTTTTATCTCACATCAGACTTACTGGAGTCCATCCAAACGTCAAATAACATGTTAGATAAGTAAGGATCGTTTAGATACATCACAGGAACAACGCTAATACGTGTTGTTTCGTTCAAAACTATTTCCAGCTTCTACTGCGTCCGAGAACTTTGTATCTCACATCAGAGTTACTGGAGTCCATCGAAATGTCAAATAACATGATAGATAAGTAAGGATCGATTAGATACTGCACAGGAACAACGCTAATGCGTGTTGTTTCGTTTAAAACTATTTCCAGTTTCTGTTGCGTCCGAAAACGTCGTATCTCACATCAGAGTTACTGGAGTCCATCGAAACGTCAAATAACATGATAGATAAGTAAGGATCGATTAGATACAGCACAGGAACAACGCTAATACGTGTTGTTTCGTTTAAAATTATTTCCAGCTCCTGCTGCGTCCCAAAACTTTGTATCTCACATCAGACTTACTGGAGTTCATCCAAACGTAAAATAACATGATAGATGAGTAAGGATCGATTAGATATATCACAGGAACAACGCTAATACGTGGTGTTTCGTTTAAAACTATTTCCAGCTTCTGCTGCGTCCGAAAATTTCGTATCTCACATTAGAGTTACTGGAGTCCATCCAAACGTCAAATAACATGATAGATGAGTAAGGATCGATTAGATACATCACAGGAACAACGCTAATACGTGTTGTTTCGTTTAAAACTTTTTCCAGCTTCTGCTGCGTCCGAAAACGTCGTATCTCACATCAGAGTTACTGGAGTCCATCGAAGCGTCAAATAACATGATAGATAAGTAAGGATCGATTATATACAGCACAGGAACAACGCTAATACATGTTGTTTCGTTCAAAACTATTTCCAGCTTCTGCTGCGTCCGATAACTTTGTATCTCACATCAGAGTTACTGGGGTCCGTCCAAAAGTCAAATAACATGATAGATGAGTAAGGATCGATTAAATACATCACAGGAATAACGCTAATATGTGTTGTTTCGTTTAAAACTATTTCCAGCTGCTGCTGCGTCCGAAAACGTCGTATATCACATCAGAGTTACTGGAGTCCATCGAAACGCCAAATAACATGATAGATGAGTAAGGATCGATTAGACACTACACAGGAACAACGCTAATGCGTGTTGTTTCGTTTAAAACTATTTCCAGCTGCTGCTGCGTCCGAAAATTTCGTATCTCACATTAGAGTTACTGGAGTGCATCGAAACGTCAAATAACATAGTAGCTAAGTAAGGATCGATTAGATACATCACAGGAACAACGCTAATACGTGTTGTTTCGCTCAAAACTATTTCCAGCTTCTGCTGCGTCCAAAAACTTTGTATCTCACATCAGAGTTACTGGAGTCCATCCAAACGTCAAATAACATGATAGATGAGTAAGGATCGATTAGATACATCACAGGAACAACGCTAATATGTGTTGTTTCGTTTAAAACTATTTCCAGCTGCTGCTGCGTCCGAAAATTTCGTATCTCACATTAGAGTTACTGGAGTCCATCGAAACGTCAAATAACATAGTAGCTAAGTAAGGATCGATTAGATACATCACAGGAACAACGCTAATACGTGTTATTTCGTTCAAAACTATTTCCAGCTTCTGCTGCGTCCAAAAACTTTGTATCTCACATCAGAGTTACTGGAGTCCATCCAAACGTAAAATAACATGATAGATGAGTAAGGATCGATTAGATACATCACAGGAACATCGCTAATGTGTGTTGTTTCGTTTAAAACTATTTCCAGTTTCTGCTGCGTCCGAAATCGTCGTATCTCTCATCAGAGTTACTGGAGTCCATCCAAACGGCAAATAACATGATAGATGAGTAAGGATCGATTAGATACATCACAGGAACAACGCTAATGCGTGTTGTTTTGTTTTAAATTATTTCCAGCTCCTGCTGCGTCCCAAAACTTTGTATCTCACATCAGACTTACTGGAGTCCATCCAAACGTCAAATAACATGTTAGATAAGTAAGGATCGTTTAGATACATCACAGGAACAACGCTAATACGTGTTGTTTCGTTCAAAACTATTTCCAGCTTCTACTGCGTCCGAGAACTTTGTATCTCTCATCAGAGTTACTGGAGTCCGTCCAAACGTCAAATAACATGATAGATGAGTAAGGATCGATTAGGTTCATCACAGGAACAACGCTAATACGTGTTGTTTCGTTTAAAACTATTTCCAGCTTCTGCTGCGTCCGAGAACTTCGTATCTCACGTCAGGGTTACTGGAGTCCATCGAAACGCCAAATAACATGATAGATGAGTAAGAATCGATTAGATACATCACAGGAACAACGCTAATGCGTGTTGTTTCGTTTAAAACTATTTCGAGCTCCTGCTGCGTCCCAAAACTTTGTATCTCACATCAGACTTACTATAGTCCATCCAAACGTCAAATAACGTTAGATAAGTAAGGATCGTTTAGATACATCACAGGAACAACGCTAATAGGTGTTGTTTCGTTCAAAACTATTTCCCGCTTCTGCTGCGTCCGAAATCTTTGTATCTCTCATCAGAGTTACTGGAGTCCATCCAAACGTCAAATAACCTGATAGATGAGTAAGGATCAATTAGATACATCACAGGAACAACGCTAATACGTGTTGTTTCCTTCAAAACTATTTCCAGCTTCTGCTGCGTCCGAAAACGTCGTATCTCACATCAGAGTTACTGGAGCACATCGAAACGTCAAATAACATGATAGATAAGTAAGGATCGATTAGATACAGCACAGGAACAACGCTAAAGCGTGTTGTTTCGTTTAAAACTATTTCCAGCTCCTGCTGCGTCCAGAAACTTTGTATCTCACATCAGACTTACTGGAGTCCATCCAAACGTCAAATAACATGTTAGATAAGTAAGGATCGTTTAGATACATCACAGGAACAACGCTAATACGTGTTGTTTCGTTTAAAACTATTTCCAGCTTCTGCTGCGTCCTAGAACTTCGTATCTCACGTCAGGGTTACTGGAGTCCATCCAAACGTCAAATAACATGATAGATGAGTAAGGATCGATTAGATACATCACAGGAACAACGCTAATAAGTGTTGTTTCGTTTAAAACTATTTCCAGCTCCTGCTGCGTCCAGAAACTTTGTATCTCACATCAGACTTACTGGAGTCCATCCAAACGTCAAATAACATGTTAGATAAGTAAGGATCGTTTAGATACAGCACAGGAACAACGCTAATGCGTGTTGTTTCGTTTAAAACTATTTCTAGCTTCAGCTGGGTCCGAGAACTTCATATCTCACATCTAAGTTACTGGAGTCCATCGAAACGTCAAATAACATAGTAGCTAAGTAAGGATCGATTAGATACATCACAGGAACAACGCTAATGCGTGTTGTTTCGTTCAAAACTATTTCCAGCTTCTGCTGCGTCCTAGAACTTCGTATCTCACGTCAGGGTTACTGGAGTCCATCCAAACGTCAAATAACATGATAGATAAGTAAGGATCGATTAGATACATCACAGGAACAACGCTAATGCGTGTTGTTTCGTTTAAAACTATTTCTAGCTTCAGCTGGGTCCGAGAACTTCATATCTCACATCTAAGTTACTGGAGTCCATCGAAACGTCAAATAACATAGTAGCTAAGTAAGGATCGATTAGATACATCACAGGAACAACGCTAATACGTGTTGTTTCGTTCAAAACTATTGCCAGCTTCTGCTGCGTCCGAAATCTTTGTATCTCACATCAGAGTTACTGGAGTCCATCCAAACGTCAAATAACATGATAGATGAGTAAGGATCGATTAGATACATCACAGGAACAACGCTAATACGTGTTGTTTCGTTTAAAACTATTTCCAGCTCCTGCTGCGTCCAAAAACTTTGTATCTCACATCAGAATTACTGGAGTCCATCCAAACGTCAAGTAACATGTTAGATAAGTAAGGATCGTTTAGAAACATCACAGGAACAACGCTAATACGTGTTGTTTCGTTCAAAACTATATCCAGCTTCTGCTGCGTCCGATAACTTTGTATCTCACAATAGAGTTACTGGAGTCCGTCCAAACGTCAAATAACATGATAGATGAGTAAGGATCGATTAGATACATTACAGGAACAACGCTAATATGTGTTGTTTCGTTTAAAACTATTTCCAGCTGCTGCTGCGTCCGAAAACGTCGTATCTCACATCAGAGTTACTGGAGTCCATCGAAATGTCAAATAACATGATAGATAAGTAAGGATCGATTAGATACAGCACAGGAACAACGCTAATGCGTGTTGTTTCGTTTAAAACTATTTCTAGCTTCAGCTGGGTCCGAGAACTTCATATCTCACATCTAAGTTACTGGAGTCCATCGAAACGTCAAATAACATAGTAGCTAAGTAAGGATCGATTAGATACATCACAGGAACAACGCTAATGCGTGTTGTTTCGTTCAAAACTATTTCCAGCTTCTGCTGCGTCCTAGAACTTCGTATCTCACGTCAGGGTTACTGGAGTCCATCCAAACGTCAAATAACATGATAGATAAGTAAGGATCGATTAGATACATCACAGGAACAACGCTAATGCGTGTTGTTTCGTTTAAAACTATTTCCAGCTTCTGCTGCGTCCTAGAACTTCGTATCTCACGTCAGGGTTAATGGAGTCCATCCAAATGTCAAATAACATGATAGATAAGTAAGGATCGATTAGATACATCACAGGAACAACGCTAATGCGTGTTGTTTCGTTTAAAACTATTTCCAGCTTCTGCTGCGTCCGAAAATTTCGTTTCTCACATTAGAGTTACTGGAGTCCATCGAAACGTCAAATAACATGATAGATGAGTAAGGATCGATTAGCTACATCACAGGAACAACGCTAATGCGTGTTGTTTCGTTTAAAACTATTTCCAGTTTCTGCTGCGTCCGAAAACTTTGTATCTCACATCAGACTTACTGGAGTCCATCCAAACGTCAAATAACATGTTAGATAAGTAAGGATCGTTTAGATACATCACAGGAACAACGCTAATACGTGTTGTTTCGTTCAAAACTATTTCCAGCTTCTGCTGCGTCCGAAATCTTTGTATCTCTCATCAGAGTTACTGGAGTCCATCCAAACGTCAAATAACATGATAGATGAGTAAGGATCGATTAGATACATCACAGGAACAACGCTAATATGTGTTGTTTCGTTTAAAACTATTTCCAGCTGCTGCTGCGTCCGAAAACGTCGTATATCACATCAGAGTTACTGGAGTCCATCGAAATGTCAAATAACATGATAGATAAGTAAGGATCGATTAGATACTACACAGGAACAACGCTAATGCGTCTTGTTTCGTTTAAAAGTATTTCCAGTTTCTGTTGCGTCCGAAAACGTCGTATCTCACATCAGAGTTACTGGAGTCCATCGAAAAGTCAAATAACATGATAGATAAGTAAGGATCGATTAGATACAGCACAGGAACAACGCTAATACGTGTTGTTTCGTTTAAAATTATTTCCAGCTCCTGCTGCGTCCCGAAACTTTGTATCTCACATCAGACTTACTGGAGTCCATCCAAACGTAAAATAACATGATAGATGAGTAAGGATCGATTAGATACATCACAGGAATAACGCTAATATGTTTTGTTTCGTTTAAAACTATTTCCAGCTGCTGCTGCGTCCGAAAACGTCTTATCTCACATCAGAGTTACTGGAGTCCATCGAAGCGTCAAATAACATGATAGATAAGTAAGGATCGATTAGATACAGCACAGGAACAACGCTAATACGTATTGTTTCGTTCAAAACTATTTCCAGCTTCTGCTGCGTCCGATAACTTTGTATCTCACATCAGAGTTACTGGAGTCCGTCCAAAAGTCAAATAACATGATAGATGAGTAAGAATCGATTAGATACATCACAGTAACAACGCTAATGCGTGTTGTTTCGTTTAAAACTATTTCCAGCTTCTGCTGCGTTCGAAAACGTCGTATCTCACTTCAGAGCTACTGGAGTCCATCGAAACGCCAAATAACATGATATATGAGTAAGGATCGATTAGATACAGCACATTAACAACGCTAATACGTGTTGTTTCGTTTAAAACTATTTCCAGCTCCTGCTGCGTCCAAAAACTTTGTATCTCACATCAGACTTACTGGAGTCCATCCAAACGTCAAATAACATGTTAGATAAGTAAGGATCGTTTAGATACATCACAGGAACAACGCTAATGCGTGTTGTTTCGTTCAAAACTATTTCCAGCTTCTACTGCGTCCGAGAACTTTGTATCTCTCATCAGAGTTACTGGAGTCCGTCCAAACGTCAAATAACATGATAGATGAGTAAGGATCGATTAGATACATCACAGGAACAACGCCAATATGTGTTGTTTCGTTTAAAACTAATTCCAGCTGCTGCTGCGTCCGAAAATTTCGTATCTCACATTAGAGTTACTGGAGTCCATCGAAACGTCAAATAACATGATAGATGAGTAAGGATCGATTAGATACATCACAGGAACAACGCTAATGCGTGTTGTTTCGTTTAAAACTATTTCCAGCTTCTGCTGCGTCCGAAAACGTCGTATCTCACATCAGAGCTACTGGAGTCCATCGAAACGCCAAATAACATGATAGATAAGTAAGGGTCGATTAGATACTACACAGGAACAACGCTAATGCGTCTTGTTTCGTTTAAAACTATTTCCAGTTTCTGTTGCGTCCGAAAACGTCGTATCTCACATCAGAGTTACTGGAGTCCATCGAAAAGTCAAATAACACGATAGATGAGTAAGGATCGATTAGACACTACACAGGAATAACGCTAATGCGTGTTGTTTCGTTTAAAACTATTTCTAGCTTCAGCTGCGTCCGAGAACTTCGTATTTCACATCAAAGTTACTGGAGTCCATCGAAACGCCAAATAACATGATAGATGAGTAAGAATCGATTAGATACATCACAGGAACAACGCTAATGCGTGTTGTTTCGTTTAAAACTATTTCCAGCTTCTGCTGCGTTCGAAAACGTCGTATCTCACATCAGAGCTACTGGAGTCCATCGAAACGCCAAATAACATGATAGATGAGCAAGGATCGATTAGATACATCACAGGAATAACGCTAATATGTGTTGTTTCGTTTAAAACTATTTCCAGCTGCTGCTGCGTCCGAAAACGTCGTATCTCACATCAGAGTTACTGGAGTCCATCGAAGCGTCAAATAACATGATGGATAAGTAAGGATCGATTAGATACAGCACAGGAACAACGCTAATACGTGTTGTTTCGTTCAAAACTATTTCCAGCTTCTGCTGCGTCCGATAACTTTGTATCTCACATCAGAGTTACTGGAGTCCGTCCAAAAGTCAAATAACATGATAGATGAGTAAGGATCGATTAGATACATCACAGGAATAACGCTAATATGTGTTGTTTCGTTTAAAACTATTTCCAGCTGCTGCTGCGTCCGAAAACGTCGTATATCACATCAGAGTTACTGGAGTCCATCGAAACGCCAAATAACACGATAGATGAGTAAGGATCGATTAGACACTACACAGGAACAACGCTAATGCGTGTTGTTTCGTTTAAAACTATTTCTAGCTTCAGCTGCGTCCGAGAACTTCGTATCTCACATCAAAGTTACTGGAGTCCATCGAAACGCCAAAATAACATGATAGATGAGTAAGAATCGATTAGATACATCACAGGAACAACGCTAATGCGTGTTGTTTCGTTTAAAAGTATTTCCAGCTTCTGCTGCGTTCGAAAACGTCGTATCTCACATCAGAGCTACTGGAGTCCATCGAAACGCCAAATAACATGATATATGAGTAAGGATCGATTAGATACAGCACATTAACAACGCTAATACGTGTTGTTTCGTTTAAAACTATTTCCAGCTCCTGCTGCGTCCAAAAAACTTTGTATCTCACATCAGACTTACTGGAGTCCATCCAAACGTCAAATAACATGTTAGATAAGTAAGGATCGTTTAGATACATCACAGGAACAACGCTAATCCGTGTTGTTTCGTTCAAAACTATTTCCAGCTTCTACTGCGTCCGAGAACTTTGTATCTCTCATCAGAGTTACTGGAGTCCGTCCAAACGTCAAATAACATGATAGATGAGTAAGAATCGATTAGATACATCACAGGAACAACGCTAATGCGTGTTGTTTCGTTTAAAACTATTTCCAGCTTCTGCTGCGTTCGAAAACGTCGTATCTCACATCAGAGCTACTGGAGTCCATCGAAACGCCAAATAACATGATAGATGAGCAAGGATCGATTAGATACATCACAGGAATAACGCTAATATGTGTTGTTTCGTTTAAAACTATTTCCAGCTGCTGCTGCGTCCGAAAACGTCGTATCTCACATCAGAGTTACTGGAGTCCATCGAAGCGTCAAATAACATGATGGATAAGTAAGGATCGATTAGATACAGCACAGGAACAACGCTAATACGTGTTGTTTCGTTCAAAACTATTTCCAGCTTCTGCTGCGTCCGATAACTTTGTATCTCACATCAGAGTTACTGGAGTCCGTCCAAAAGTCAAATAACATGATAGATGAGTAAGGATCGATTAGATACATCACAGGAATAACGCTAATATGTGTTGTTTCGTTTAAAACTATTTCCAGCTGCTGCTGCGTCCGAAAACGTCGTATATCACATCAGAGTTACTGGAGTCCATCGAAACGCCAAATAACACGATAGATGAGTAAGGATCGATTAGACACTACACAGGAACAACGCTAATGCGTGTTGTTTCGTTTAAAACTATTTCTAGCTTCAGCTGCGTCCGAGAACTTCGTATCTCACATCAAAGTTACTGGAGTCCATCGAAACGCCAAAATAACATGATAGATGAGTAAGAATCGATTAGATACATCACAGGAACAACGCTAATGCGTGTTGTTTCGTTTAAAAGTATTTCCAGCTTCTGCTGCGTTCGAAAACGTCGTATCTCACATCAGAGCTACTGGAGTCCATCGAAACGCCAAATAACATGATATATGAGTAAGGATCGATTAGATACAGCACATTAACAACGCTAATACGTGTTGTTTCGTTTAAAACTATTTCCAGCTCCTGCTGCGTCCAAAAAACTTTGTATCTCACATCAGACTTACTGGAGTCCATCCAAACGTCAAATAACATGTTAGATAAGTAAGGATCGTTTAGATACATCACAGGAACAACGCTAATCCGTGTTGTTTCGTTCAAAACTATTTCCAGCTTCTACTGCGTCCGAGAACTTTGTATCTCTCATCAGAGTTACTGGAGTCCGTCCAAACGTCAAATAACATGATAGATGAGTAAGGATCGATTAGATACATCACAGGAACAACGCTGATATGTGTTGTTTCGTTTAAAACTATTTCCAGCTGCTGCTGCGTCCGAAAATTTCGTATCTCACATTAGAGTTACTGGAGTCCATCGAAACGTCAAATAACATGATAGATGAGTAAGGATCGATTAGATACATCACAGGAACAACGCTAATGCGTGTTGTTTCGTTTAAAACTATTTCCAGCTTCTGCTGCGTCCGAAAACGTCGTATCTCACATCAGAGCTACTGGAGTCCATCGAAACGCCAAATAACATGATAGATGAGCAAGGATCTATTAGATACATCACAGGAATAACGCTAATATGTGTTGTTTCGTTTAAAACTATTTCCAGCTGCTGCTGCGTCCGAAAACGTCGTATATCACATCAGAGTTACTGGAGTCCATCGAAACGCCAAATAACACGATAGATGAGTAAGGATCGATTAGACACTACACAGGAATAACGCTAATGCGTGTTGTTTCGTTTAAAACTATTTCTAGCTTCAGCTGCGTCCGAGAACTTCGTATTTCACATCAAAGTTACTGGAGTCCATCGAAACGCCAAATAACATGATAGATGAGTAAGAATCGATTAGATACATCACAGGAACAACGCTAATGCGTGTTGTTTCGTTTAAAACTATTTCCAGCTTCTGCTGCGTTCGAAAACGTCGTATCTCACATCAGAGCTACTGGAGTCCATCGAAACGCCAAATAACATGATATATGAGTAAGGATCGATTAGATACAGCACAGGAACAACGCTAATACGTGTTGTTTCGTTTAAAACTATTTCCAGCTCCTGCTGCGTCCAAAAACTTTGTATCTCACATCAGACTTACTGGAGTCCATCCAAACGTCAAATAACATGTTAGATAAGTAAGGATCGTTTAGATACATCACAGGAACAACGCTAATATGTGTTGTTTCGTTTAAAACTATTTCCAGCTGCTGCTGCGTCCGATAATTTCGTATCTCACATTAGAGTTACTGGAGTCCATCGAAACGTCAAATAACATAGTAGCTAAGTAAGGATCGATTAGATACATCACAGGAACAACGCTAATACGTGTTGTTTCGCTCAAAACTATTTCCAGCTTCTGCTGCGTTCAAAAACTTTGTATCTCACATCAGAGTTACTGGAGTCCATCCAAACGTCAAATAACATGATAGATGAGTAAGGATCGATTAGATACATCACAGGAACAACGCTAATACGTGTTGTTTCGTTTAAAACTATTTCCAGCTTCTGCTGCGTCCGAGAACTTCGTATCTCACATCTAAGTTACTGGAGTCCATCGAAACGCCAAATAACATGATAGATGAGTAAGAATCGATTAGATACATCACAGGAACAACGCTAATGCGTGTTGTTTCGTTTAAAACTATTTCCAGCTTCTGCTGCGTTCGAAAACGTCGTATCTCACTTCAGAGCTACTGGAGTCCATCGAAACGCCAAATAACATGATATATGAGTAAGGATCGATTAGATACAGCACATTAACAACGCTAATACGTGTTGTTTCGTTTAAAACTATTTCCAGCTCCTGCTGCGTCCAAAAACTTTGTATCTCACATCAGACTTACTGGAGTCCATCCAAACGTCAAATAACATGTTAGATAAGTAAGGATCGTTTAGATACATCACAGGAACAACGCTAATGCGTGTTGTTTCGTTTAAAACTATTTCCAGCTTCTACTGCGTCCGAGAACTTTGTATCTCTCATCAGAGTTACTGGAGTCCGTCCAAACGTCAAATAACATGATAGATGAGTAAGGATCGATTAGATACATCACAGGAACAACGCTAATATGTGTTGTTTCGTTTAAAACTATTTCCAGCTGCTGCTGCGTCCGAAAATTTCGTATCTCACATTAGAGTTACTGGAGTCCATCGAAACGTCAAATAACATGATAGATGAGTAAGGATCGATTAGATACATCACAGGAACAACGCTAATGCGTGTTGTTTCGTTTAAAACTATTTCCAGCTTCTGCTGCGTCCGAAAACGTCGTATCTCACATCAGAGCTACTGGAGTCCATCGAAACGCCAAATAACATGATAGATAAGTAAGGATCGATTAGATACTACACAGGAACAACGCTAATGCGTCTTGTTTCGTTTAAAACTATTTCCAGTTTCTGTTGCGTCCGAAAACGTCGTATCTCACATCAGAGTTACTGGAGTCCATCGAAAAGTCAAATAACATGATAGATAAGTAAGGATCGATTAGATACAGCACAGGAACAACGCTAATACGTGTTGTTTCGTTTAAAATTATTTCCAGCTCCTGCTGCGTCCCAAAACTTTGTATCTCACATCAGACTTACTGGAGTCCATCCAAACGTAAAATAACATGATAGATGAGTAAGGATCGATTAGATACATCACAGGAATAACGCTAATATGTTTTGTTTCGTTTAAAACTATTTCCAGCTGCTGCTGCGTCCGAAAACGTCGTATCTCACATCAGAGTTACTGGAGTCCATCGAAGCGTCAAATAACATGATGGATAAGTAAGGATCGATTAGATGCAGCACAGGAACAACGCTAATACGTGTTGTTTCGTTCAAAACTATTTCCAGCTTCTGCTGCGTCCGATAACTTTGTATCTCACATCAGAGTTACTGGAGTCCGTCCAAAAGTCAAATAACATGATAGATGAGTAAGGATCGATTAGATACATCACAGGAATAACGCTAATATGTGTTGTTTCGTTTAAAACTATTTCCAGCTGCTGCTGCGTCCGAAAACGTCGTATATCACATCAGAGTTACTGGAGTCCATCGAAACGCCAAATAACACGATAGATGAGTAAGGATCGATTAGACACTACACAGGAACAACGCTAATGCGTGTTGTTTCGTTTAAAACTATTTCTAGCTTCAGCTGCGTCCGAGAACTTCGTATCTCACATCAAAGTTACTGGAGTCCATCGAAACGCCAAAATAACATGATAGATGAGTAAGAATCGATTAGATACATCACAGGAACAACGCTAATGCGTGTTGTTTCGTTTAAAAGTATTTCCAGCTTCTGCTGCGTTCGAAAACGTCGTATCTCACATCAGAGCTACTGGAGTCCATCGAAACGCCAAATAACATGATATATGAGTAAGGATCGATTAGATACAGCACATTAACAACGCTAATACGTGTTGTTTCGTTTAAAACTATTTCCAGCTCCTGCTGCGTCCAAAAAACTTTGTATCTCACATCAGACTTACTGGAGTCCATCCAAACGTCAAATAACATGTTAGATAAGTAAGGATCGTTTAGATACATCACAGGAACAACGCTAATCCGTGTTGTTTCGTTCAAAACTATTTCCAGCTTCTACTGCGTCCGAGAACTTTGTATCTCTCATCAGAGTTACTGGAGTCCGTCCAAACGTCAAATAACATGATAGATGAGTAAGGATCGATTAGATACATCACAGGAACAACGCTGATATGTGTTGTTTCGTTTAAAACTATTTCCAGCTGCTGCTGCGTCCGAAAATTTCGTATCTCACATTAGAGTTACTGGAGTCCATCGAAACGTCAAATAACATGATAGATGAGTAAGGATCGATTAGATACATCACAGGAACAACGCTAATGCGTGTTGTTTCGTTTAAAACTATTTCCAGCTTCTGCTGCGTCCGAAAACGTCGTATCTCACATCAGAGCTACTGGAGTCCATCGAAACGCCAAATAACATGATAGATGAGCAAGGATCGATTAGATACATCACAGGAATAACGCTAATATGTGTTGTTTCGTTTAAAACTATTTCCAGCTGCTGCTGCGTCCGAAAACGTCGTATATCACATCAGAGTTACTGGAGTCCATCGAAACGCCAAATAACACGATAGATGAGTAAGGATCGATTAGACACTACACAGGAATAACGCTAATGCGTGTTGTTTCGTTTAAAACTATTTCTAGCTTCAGCTGCGTCCGAGAACTTCGTATTTCACATCAAAGTTACTGGAGTCCATCGAAACGCCAAATAACATGATAGATGAGTAAGAATCGATTAGATACATCACAGGAACAACGCTAATGCGTGTTGTTTCGTTTAAAACTATTTCCAGCTTCTGCTGCGTTCGAAAACGTCGTATCTCACATCAGAGCTACTGGAGTCCATCGAAACGCCAAATAACATGATATATGAGTAAGGATCGATTAGATACAGCACAGGAACAACGCTAATACGTGTTGTTTCGTTTAAAACTATTTCCAGCTCCTGCTGCGTCCAAAAACTTTGTATCTCACATCAGACTTACTGGAGTCCATCCAAACGTCAAATAACATGTTAGATAAGTAAGGATCGTTTAGATACATCACAGGAACAACGCTAATATGTGTTGTTTCGTTTAAAACTATTTCCAGCTGCTGCTGCGTCCGATAATTTCGTATCTCACATTAGAGTTACTGGAGTCCATCGAAACGTCAAATAACATAGTAGCTAAGTAAGGATCGATTAGATACATCACAGGAACAACGCTAATACGTGTTGTTTCGCTCAAAACTATTTCCAGCTTCTGCTGCGTTCAAAAACTTTGTATCTCACATCAGAGTTACTGGAGTCCATCCAAACGTCAAATAACATGATAGATGAGTAAGGATCGATTAGATACATCACAGGAACAACGCTAATACGTGTTGTTTCGTATAAAACTATTTCCAGCTTCTGCTGCGTCCGAGAACTTCGTATCTCACATCTAAGTTACTGGAGTCCATCGAAACGCCAAATAACATGATAGATGAGTAAGAATCGATTAGATACATCACAGGAACAACGCTAATGCGTGTTGTTTCGTTTAAAACTATTTCCAGCTTCTGCTGCTTCCGAGAACATCGTATCTCACGTCAGGGTTACTGGAGTCCATCCAAACGTCAAATAACATGATAGATAAGTAAGGATCGATTAGATACAGCACAGGAACAACGCTAATACGTGTTGTTTCGTTTAAAACTATTTCCAGCTCCTGCTGCGTCCCAAAACTTTGTATCTCACATCAGACTTACTATAGTCCATCCAAACGTCAAATAACATGTTAGATAAGTAAGGATCGTTTAGATACATCACAGGAACAACGCTAATAGGTGTTGTTTCGTTCAAAACTATTTCCAGCTTCTGCTGCGTCCGAAATCTTTGTATCTCTCATCAGAGTTACTGGAGTCCATCCAAACGTTAAATAACATGATAGATGAGTAAGGATCAATTAGATACATCACAGGAACAACGCTAATACGTGTTGTTTCGTTCAAAACTATTTCCAGCTTCTGCTGCGTCCAAAAACTTTGTATCTCACCTCAGAGTTACTGGAGTCCATCCAAACGTAAAATAACATGATAGATGAGTAAGGATCGATTAGATACATCACAGGAACAACGATAATGCGTGTTGTTTCGTTTAAAACTATTTCCAGCTTCTGCTGCGTTCGAAAACGTCGTATCTCACATCAGAGCTACTGGAGTTCATCGAAACGCCAAATAACATGATATATGAGTAAGGATCGATTAGATACAGCACATTAACAACGCTAATACGTGTTGTTTCGTTTAAAACTATTTCCAGCTCCTGCTGCGTCCAAAAACTTTGTATCTCACATCAGACTTACTGGAGTCCATCCAAACGTCAAATAACATGTTAGATAAGTAAGGATCGTTTAGGTACATCACAGGAACAACGCTAATGCGTGTTGTTTCGTTCAAAACTATTTCCAGCTTCTACTGCGTCCGAGAACTTTGTATCTCTCATCAGAGTTACTGGAGTCCGTCCAAACGTCAAATAACATGATAGATGAGTAAGGATCGATTAGATACATCACAGGAACAACGCTAATATGTGTTGTTTCGTTTAAAACTATTTCCAGCTGCTGCTGCGTCCGAAAATTTCGTATCTCACATTAGAGTTACTGGAGTCCATCGAAACCTCAAATAACATGATAGATGAGTAAGGATCGATTAGATACATCACAGGAACAACGTTAATGCGTGTTGTTTCGTTTAAAACTATTTCCAGCTTCTGCTGCGTCCGAAAACGTCGTATCTCACATCAGAGCTACAGGAGTCCATCGAAACGCCAAATAACATGATAGATGAGCAAGGATCGATTAGATACATCACAGGAATAACGCTAATATGTGTTGTTTCGTTTAAAACTATTTCCAGCTGCTGCTGCGTCCGAAAACGTCGTATATCACATCAGAGTTACTGGAGTCCATCGAAACGCCAAATAACACGATAGATGAGTAAGGATCGATTAGACACTACACAGGAATAACGCTAATGCGTTTTGTTTCGTTTAAAACTATTTCTAGCTTCAGCTGCGTCCGAGAACTTCGTATTTCACATCAAAGTTACTGGAGTCCATCGAAACGCCAAATAACATGATAGATGAGTAAGAATCGATTAGATACATCACAGGAACAACGCTAATGCGTGTTGTTTCGTTTAAAACTATTTCCAGCTTCTGCTGCGTTCGAAAACGTCGTATCTCACATCAGAGCTACTGGAGTCCATCGAAACGCCAAATAACATGATATATGAGTAAGGATCGATTAGATACAGCACAGGAACAACGCTAATACGTGTTGTTTCGTTTAAAACTATTTCCAGCTCCTGCTGCGTCCAAAAACTTTGTATCTCACATCAGACTTACTGGAGTCCATCCAAACGTCAAATAACATGTTAGATAAGTAAGGATCGTTTAGATACATCACAGGAACAACGCTAATATGTGTTGTTTCGTTTAAAACTATTTCCAGCTGCTGCTGCGTCCGAAAATTTCGTATCTCACATTAGAGATACTGGAGTCCATCGAAACGTCAAATAACATAGTAGCTAAGTAAGGATCGATTAGATACATCACAGGAACAACGCTAATACGTGTTGTTTCGCTCAAAACTATTTCCAGCTTCTGCTGCGTTCAAAAACTTTCTATCTCACATCAGAGTTACTGGAGTCCATCCAAACGTCAAATAACATGATAGATGAGTAAGGATCGATTAGATACATCACAGGAACAACGCTAATACGTGTTGTTTCGTTTAAAACTATTTCCAGCTTCTGCTGCGTCCGAGAACTTCGTATCTCACATCTAAGTTACTGGAGTCCATCGAAACGCCAAATAACATGATAGATGAGTAAGAATCGATTAGATACATCACAGGAACAACGCTAATGCGTGTTGTTTCGTTTAAAACTATTTCCAGCTTCTGCTGCTTCCGAGAACATCGTATCTCAGGTCAGGGTTACTGGAGTCCATCCAAACGTCAAATAACATGATAGATAAGTAAGGATCGATTAGATACAGCACAGGAACAACGCTAATACGTGTTGTTTCGTTTAAAACTATTTCCAGCTCCTGCTAAGTCCCAAAACTTTGTATCTCACATCAGACTTACTATAGTCCATCCAAACGTCAAATAACATGTTAGATAAGTAAGGATCGTTTAGATACATCACAGGAACAACGCTAATAGGTGTTGTTTCGTTCAAAACTATTTCCAGCTTCTGCTGCGTCCGAAATCTTTGTATCTCTCATCAGAGTTACTGGAGTCCATCCAAACGTCAAATAACATGATAGATGAGTAAGGATCAATTAGATACATCACAGGAACAACGCTAATACGTGTTGTTTCGTTCAAAACTATTTCCAGCTTATGCTGCGTCCAAAAATTTTGTATCTCACATCAGAGTTACTAGAGTCCATCCAAACGTAAAATAACATGATAGATGAGTAAGGATCGATTAGATACATCACAGGAACATCGCTAATGCGTGTTGTTTCGTTTAAAACTATTTCCAGCTTCTGCTGCGTCCGAAAACGTCGTATCTCACATCAGAGTTACTGGAGCACATCGAAACGTCAAATAACATGATAGATAAGTAAGGATCGATTAGATACAGCACAGGAACAACGCTAAAAGGTGTTGTTTCGTTTAAAACTATTTCCGGCTCCTGCTGCGTCCAAAAACTTTGTATCTCACATCAGACTTACTGGAGTCCATCCAAACGTCAAATAACATGTTAGATAAGTAAGGATCGTTTAGATACATCACAGGAACAACGCTAATACGTGTTGTTTCGTTCAAAACTATTTCCAGCTTCTGCTGCGTCCGAAATCTTTGTATCTCACATCAGAGTTACTGGAGTCAATCCAAACGTCAAATAACATGATAGATGAGTAAGGATCGATTAGATACATCACAGGAACAACGCTAATACGTGTTGTTTCGTTTAAAACTATTTCCAGCTTCTGCTGCGTCCGAAAATTTCGTATCTCACATCAGAGTTACTGGAGTCCATCGAAACGTCAAATAACATGATAGATAAGAAAGTATCGATTAGATACAGCACAGGAACAACGCTAATACGTGTTGTTTCGTTTAAAACTATTTCCAGCTCCTGCTGCGTCCAAAAACTTTGTATCTCACATCAGACTTACTGGAGTCCATCCAAACCTCAAATAACATGTTAGATAAGTAAGGATCGTTTAGATACATCACAGGAACAACGCTAATACGTGTTGTTTCGTTCAAAACTATTTCCAGCTTCTGCTGCATCCGATAACTTTGTATCTCACATCAGAGTTACTGGAGTCCGTCCAAACGTCAAATAACATGATAGATGAGTAAGGATCGATTAGATACATTACAGGAACAACGCTAATATGTGTTGTTTCGTTTAAAACTATTTCCAGCTGCTGCTGCGTCCGAAAACGTCGTTTCTCACATCAGAGTTACTGGAGTCCATCGAAACGTCAAATAACATGATAGATAAGAAAGTATCGATTAGATACAGCACAGCAACAACGCTAATACGTGTTGTTTCGTTTAAAACTATTTCCAGCTCCTGCTGCGTCCAAAAACTTTGTATCTCACATCAGACTTACTGGAGTCCATCCAAACGTCAAATAACATGTTAGATAGGTAAGGATCGTTTAGATACATCACAGGAACAACGCTAATACGTGTTGTTTCGTTCAAAACTGTTTCCAGCTTCTGCTGCGTCCGATAACTTTGCATCTCACATCAGAGTTACTGGAGTCCGTCCAAACGTCAAATAACATGATAGATGAGTAAGGATCGATTAGATACATCACAGGAACAACGCTAATACGTGTTGTTTCGTTTAAAACTGTTTCCAGCTTCTGCTGCGTCTGAAAACGTCGTATCTCACATCAGAGTTACTGGAGTCCATCGAAACGTCAAATAACATGATAGATACGTAAGGATCGATTAGATACAGCACAGGAACAACGCTAATACGTGTTGTTTCGTTCAAAACTATTTCCAGCTTCTGCTGCGTCCGATAACTTTGTATCTCACATCAGAGTTACTGGAGTACGTCCAAACTTCAAATAACATGATAGATGAGTAAGGATCGATTAGATACATCACAGGAATAACGCTAATATGTGTTGTTTCGTTTAAAACTATTTCCAGCTGCTGCTGCGTCCGAAAACGTCGTATATCACATCAGAGTTACTGGAGTACATCGAAACGCCAAATAACATGATAGATGAGTAAGGATCGATTAGACACTACACAGGAACAACGCTAATGCGTGTTGTTTCGTTTAAAACTATTTCTAGCTTCAGCTGCGTCCGAGAACTTCGTATCTCACATCAAAGTTACTGGAGTCCATCGAAACGCCAAATAACATGATAGATGAGTAAGAATCGATTAGATACATCACAGGAACAACGCTAATGCGTGTTGTTTCGTTTAAAACTATTTCCTGCTCCTGCTGCGTCCAAAAACTTTGTATCTCACATCAGACTTACTGGAGTCCATCCAAACGTCAAATAACATGTTAGATAAGTAAGGATCGTTTAGATACATCACAGGAACAACGCTAATACGTGTTGTTTCATTCAAAACTATTTCCAGCTTCTGCTGCGTCCGATAACATTGTATCTCACATCAGAGTTACTGGAGTCCGTCCAAACGTCAAATAACATGATAGATGAGTAAGGATCGATTAGATATATTACAGGAACAACGCTAATATGTGTTGTTTCGTTTAAAACTATTTCCAGCTGCTGCTGCGTCCGAAAACGTCGTATCTCACATCAGAGTTACTGGAGTCCATCGAAATGTCAAATAACATGATAGATGAGTAAGGATCGATTAGATACATCACAGGAACATCGCTAATGCGTGTTGTTTCGTTTAAAACTATTTCCAGCTTCTGCTGCGTCCGAAAATTTCGTATCTCACATCAGAGTTACTGGAGTCCATCGAAACGTCAAATAACATGATAGATAAGAAAGTATCGATTAGATACAGCACAGGAACAACGCTAATACGTGCTGTTTCGTTTAAAACTATTTCGAGCTCCTGCTGCGTCCAAAAACTTTGTATCTCACATCAGAGTTACTGGAGTCCGTCCAAACGTCAAATAGCATGATAGATGAGTAAAGATCGATTAGATACATTACAGGAAGAACGCTAATATGTGTTGTTTCGTTTAAAACTATTTCCAGCTGCTGCTGCGTCCGAAAACGTCGTATCTCACATCAGAGTTACTGGATTCCATCGAAACGTCAAATAACATGATAGATAAGAAAGTATCGATTAGATACAGCACAGGAACAACGCTAATACGTGTTGTTTCGTTTAAAACTATTTCCAGCTCCTGCTGCGTCCAAAAACTTTGTATCTCACATCAGACTTACTGGAGTCCATCCAAACGTCAAATAACACGTTAGATAAGTAAGGATCGTTTAGATACATCACAGGAACAACGCTAATACGTGTTGTTTCGTTCAAAACTATTTCCAGCTTCTGCTGCGTCCGATAACTTTTTATCTCACATCAGAGTTACTGGAGTCCGTCCAAACGTCAAATAACATGATAGATGAGTAAGGATCGATTAGATACAACACAGGAACAACGCTAATACGTGTTGTTTCGTTTAAAACTGTTTCCAGTTCTGCTGCGTCCGAAAACGTCGTATCTCACATCAGAGTTACTGGAGTCCATCGAAACGTCAAATAACATGATAGATAAGTAAGGATCGATTAGATACAGCACAGGAACAACGCTAATACGTGTTGTTTCGTTCAAAACTATTTCCAGCTTCTGCTGCGTCCGATAACTTTGTATCTCACATCAGAGTTGCTGGAGTCCGTCCAAACGTCAAATAACATGATAGATGAGTAAGGATCGATTAGATACATCACAGGAACAACGCTAATATGTGTTGTTTCGTTTAAAACTAATTCCAAATAACATGATAGATAAGTAAGGATCGATTAGATACTGCACAGGAACAACGCTAATGCGTGTTGTTTCGTTTAAAACTATTTCCAGTTTCTGTTGCGTCCGAAAACGTCGTATTTCACATCAGAGTTACTGGAGTCCATCGAAACGTCAAATAACATGATAGATAAGTAAGGATCGATTAGATACAGCACAGGAACAACGCTAATACGTGTTGTTTCGTTTAAAATTATTTCCAGCTCCTGCTGCGTCCCAAAACATTGTATCTCACATCAGACTTACTGGAGTCCATCCAAACGTAAAATAACATCATAGATGAGTAAGGATCGATTAGATATATCACAGGAACAACGCTAATACGTGGTGTTTCGTTTAAAACTATTTCCAGCTTCTGCTGCGTCCGAAAATTTCGTATCTCACATTAGAGTTACTGGAGTCCATCGAAACGTCAAATAACATGATAGATGAGTAAGGATCGATTAGATACATCACAGGAACAACGCTAATGCGTGTTGTTTCGTTTAAAACTATTTTCAGCTTCTGCTGCGTCCGAAAACGTCGTATCTCACATCAGAGTTACTGGAGTCCATCGAAACGTCAAATAACATGATAGATGAGTAAGGATCGATTAGATACATCACAGGAACAACGCTAATATGTGTTGTTTCGTTTAAAACTAATTCCAAATAACATGATAGATAAGTAAGGATCGATTAGATACTGCACAGGAACAACGCTAATACGTGTTGTTTCGTTTAAAACTATTTCCAGCTCCTGCTGCGTCCAAAAACTTTGTATCTCACATCAGACTTACTGGAGTCCATCCAAACGTCAAATAACATGTTAGATAAGTAAGGATCGTTTAGATGCATCACAGGAACAACGCTAATGCGTGTTGTTTCGTTCAAAACTATTTCCAGCTTCTACTGCGTCCGAGAACTTTGTATCTCTCATCAGAGTTACTGGAGTCCGTCCAAACGTCAAATAACATGATAGATGAGTAAGGATCGATTAGATACATCACAGGAACAACGCTAATATGTGTTGTTTCGTTTAAAACTATTTCCAGCTGCTGCTGCGTCCGAAAATTTCGTATCTCACATCAGAGCTACTGGAGTCCATCGAAACGCCAAATAACATGATAGATAAGTAAGGATCGATTAGATACTACACAGGAACAACGCTAATGCGTCTTGTTTCGTTTAAAACTATTTCCAGTTTCTGTTGCGTCCGAAAACGTCGTATCTCACATCAGAGTTACTGGAGTCCATCGAAAAGTCAAATAACATGATAGATAAGTAAGGATCGATTAGATACATCACAGGAACAACGCTAATATGTGTTGTTTCGTTTAAAACTAATTCCAAATAACATGATAGATAAGTAAGGATCGATTAGATACTGCACAGGAACAACGCTAATACGTGTTGTTTCGTTTAAAACTATTTCCAGCTACTGCTGCGTCCAAAAACTTTGTATCTCACATCAGACTTACTGGAGTCCATCCAAACGTCAAATAACATGTTAGATAAGTAAGGATCGTTTAGATGCATCACAGGAACAACGCTAATGCGTGTTGTTTCGTTCAAAACTATTTCTAGCTTCAGCTGCGTCCGAGAACTTCGTATTTCACATCAAATTTACTGGAGTCCATCGAAATGCCAAATAACATGATAGATGAGTAAGAATCGATTAGATACATCACAGGAACAACGCTAATGCGTGTTGTTTCGTTTAAAACTATTTCCAGCTTCTGCTGCGTTCGAAAACGTCGTATCTCACATCAGAGCTACTGGAGTCCATCGAAACGCCAAATAACATGATATATGAGTAAGGATCGATTAGATACAGCACAGGAACAACGCTAATACGTGTTGTTTCGTTTAAAACTATTTCCAGCTCCTGCTGCGTCCAAAAACTTTGTATCTCACATCAGACTTACTGGAGTCCATCCAAACGTCAAATAACATGTTAGATAAGTAAGGATCGTTTAGATACATCACAGGAACAACGCTAATATGTGTTGTTTCGTTTAAAACTATTTCCAGCTGCTGCTGCGTCCGAAAATTTCGTATCTCACATTAGAGTTACTGGAGTCCATCGAAACGTCAAATAACATAGTAGCTAAGTAAGGATCGATTAGATACATCACAGGAACAACGCTAATACGTGTTGTTTCGTTCAAAACTATTTCCAGCTTCTGCTGCGTCCGAAATCTTTGTATCTCACATCAGAGTTACTGGAGTCAATCCAAACGTCAAATAACATGATAGATGAGTAAGGATCGATTAGATACATCACAGGAACAACGCTAATACGTGTTGTTTCGTTTAAAACTATTTCCAGCTTCTGCTGCATCCGAAAATTTCGTATCTCACATCAGAGTTACTGGAGTCCATCGAAACGTCAAATAACATGATAGATAAGAAAGTATCGATTAGATACAGCACAGGAACAACGCTAATACGTGTTGTTTCGTTTAAAACTATTTCCAGCTCCTGCTGCGTCCAAAAACTTTGTATCTCACATCAGACTTACTGGAGTCCATCCAAACCTCAAATAACATGTTAGATAAGTAAGGATCGTTTAGATACATCACAGGAACAACGCTAATACGTGTTGTTTCGTTCAAAACTATTTCCAGCTTCTACTGCGTCCGAGAACTTTGTATCTCTCATCAGAGTTACTGGAGTCCGTCCAAACGTCAAATAACATGATAGATGAGTAAGGATCGATTAGATACATCACAGGAACAACGCTAATATGTGTTGTTTCGTTTAAAACTATTTCCAGCTGCTGCTGCGTCCGAAAATTTCGTATCTCACATTAGAGTTACTGGAGTCCATCGAAACGTCAAATAACATGATAGATGAGTAAGGATCGATTTGATACATCACAGGAACAACGCTAATGCGTGTTGTTTCGTTTAAAACTATTTCCAGCTTCTGCTGCGTCCGAAAACGTCGTATCTCACATCAGAGCTACTGGAGTCCATCGAAACGCCAAATAACATGATAGATGAGCAAGGATCGATTAGATACATCACAGGAATAACGCTAATGCGTGTTGTTTCGTTTAAAACTATTTCTAGCTTCAGCTGCGTCCGAGAACTTCGTATTTCACATCAAATTTACTGGAGTCCATCGAAATGCCAAATAACATGATAGATGAGTAAGAATCGATTAGATACATCACAGGAACAACGCTAATGCGTGTTGTTTCGTTTAAAACTATTTCCAGCTTCTGCTGCGTTCGAAAACGTCGTATCTCACATCAGAGCTACTGGAGTCCATCGAAACGCCAAATAACATGATATATGAGTAAGGATCGATTAGATACAGCACAGGAACAACGCTAATACGTGTTGTTTCGTTTAAAACTATTTCCAGCTCCTGCTGCGTCCAAAAACTTTGTATCTCACATCAGACTTACTGGAGTCCATCCAAACGTCAAATAACATGTTAGATAAGTAAGGATCGTTTAGATACATCACAGGAACAACGCTAATATGTGTTGTTTCGTTTAAAACTATTTCCAGCTGCTGCTGCGTCCGAAAATTTCGTATCTCACATTAGAGTTACTGGAGTCCATCGAAACGTCAAATAACATAGTAGCTAAGTAAGGATCGATTAGATACATCACAGGAACAACGCTAATACGTGTTGTTTCGCTCAAAACTATTTCCAGCTTCTGCTGCGTTCAAAAACTTTGTATCTCACATCAGAGTTACTGGAGTCCATCCAAACGTCAAATAACATGATAGATGAGTAAGGATCGATTAGATACATCACAGGAACAACGCTAATACGTGTTGTTTCGTTTAAAACTATTTCCAGCTTCTGCTGCGTCCGAGAACTTCGTATCTCACATCTAAGTTACTGGAGTCCATCGAAACGCCAAATAACATGATAGATGAGTAAGGATCGATTAGATACATCACAGGAACAACGCTAATGCGTGTTGTTTCGTTTAAAACTATTTCCAGCTTCTGCTGCTTCCGAGAACATCGTATCTCACGTCAGGGTTACTGGAGTCCATCCAAACGTCAAATAACATGATAGATAAGTAAGGATCGATTATATACATCACAGGAACAACGCTAATACGTGTTGTTTCGTTTAAAACTATTTCCAGCTCCTGCTGCGTCCAAAAACTTTGTATCTCACATCAGACTTACTGGAGTCCATCCAAACGTCAAATAACGTGTTAGATAAGTAAGGATCGTTTAGATACATCACAGGAACAACGCTAACATGTGTTGTTTCGTTTAAAACTATTTCCAGCTGCTGCTGCGTCCGAAAATTTCGTATCTCACATTAGAGTTACTGGAGTCCATCGAAACGTCAAATAACATAGCAGCTAAGTAAGGATCGATTAGATACATCACAGGAACAACGCTAATACGTGTTGTTTCGCTCAAAACTATTTCCAGCATCTGCTGCGTTCAAAAACTTTGTATCTCACATCAGAGTTACTGGAGTCCATCCAAACGTCAAATAACATGATAGATGAGTAAGGATCGATTAGATACATCACAGGAACAACGCTAATGCGTGTTGTTTCGTTTAAAACTATTTCCAGCTTCTGCTGCTTCCGAGAACATCGTATCTCACGTCAGGGTTACTGGAGTCCATCCAAACGTCAAATAACATGATAGATAAGTAAGGATCGATTAGATACAGCACAGGAACAACGCTAATACGTGTTGTTTCGTTTAAAACTATTTCCAGCTCCTGCTAAGTCCCAAAACTTTGTATCTCACATCAGACTTACTATAGTCCATCCAAACGTCAAATAACATGTTAGATAAGTAAGGATCGTTTAGATACATCACAGGAACAACGCTAATAGGTGTTGTTTCGTTCAAAACTATTTCCAGCTTCTGCTGCGTCCGAAATCTTTGTATCTCTCATCAGAGTTACTGGAGTCCATCCAAACGTCAAATAACATGATAGATGAGTAAGGATCAATTAGATACATCACAGGAACAACGCTACTACGTGTTGTTTCGTTCAAAACTATTTCCAGCTTCTGCTGCGTCCAAAAACTTTGTATCTCACATCAGAGTTACTGGAGTCCATCCAAACGTAAAATAACATGATAGATGAGTAAGGATCGATTAGATACATCACAGGAACTTCGCTAATGCGTTTTGTTTCGTTTAAAACTATTTCCAGCTTCTGCTGCGTCCGAAAACGTCGTATCTCACATCAGAGTTACTGGAGCACATCGAAACGTCAAATAACATGATAGATAAGTAAGGATCGATTAGATACAGCACAGGAACAACGCTAAAACGTGTTGTTTCGTTTAAAACTATTTCCGGCTCCTGCTGCGTCCAAAAACTTTGTATCTCACATCAGACTTACTGGAGTCCATCCAAACGTCAAATAACATGTTAGATAAGTAAGGATCGTTTAGATACATCACAGGAACAACGCTAATACGTGTTGTTTCGTTCAAAACTATTTCCAGCTTCTGCTGCGTCCGAAATCTTTGTATCTCACATCAGAGTTACTGGAGTCCATCCAAACGTCAAATAACATGATAGATGAGTAAGGATCGATTAGATACATCACAGGAACAACGCTAATACGTGTTGTTTCGTTTAAAACTATTTCCAGCTCCTGCTGCGTCCAAAAACTTTGTATCTCACATCAGACTTACTGGAGTCCATCCAAACGTCAAATAACGTGTTAGATAAGTAAGGATCGTTTAGATACATCACAGGAACAACGCTAACATGTGTTGTTTCGTTTAAAACTATTTCCAGCTGCTGCTGCGTCCGAAAATTTCGTATCTCACATTAGAGTTACTGGAGTCCATCGAAACGTCAAATAACATAGCAGCTAAGTAAGGATCGATTAGATACATCACAGGAACAACGCTAATACGTGTTGTTTCGCTCAAAACTATTTCCAGCATCTGCTGCGTTCAAAAACTTTGTATCTCACATCAGAGTTACTGGAGTCCATCCAAACGTCAAATAACATGATAGATGAGTAAGGATCGATTAGATACATCACAGGAACAACGCTAATGCGTGTTGTTTCGTTTAAAACTATTTCCAGCTTCTGCTGCTTCCGAGAACATCGTATCTCACGTCAGGGTTACTGGAGTCCATCCAAACGTCAAATAACATGATAGATAAGTAAGGATCGATTAGATACAGCACAGGAACAACGCTAATACGTGTTGTTTCGTTTAAAACTATTTCCAGCTCCTGCTAAGTCCCAAAACTTTGTATCTCACATCAGACTTACTATAGTCCATCCAAACGTCAAATAACATGTTAGATAAGTAAGGATCGTTTAGATACATCACAGGAACAACGCTAATAGGTGTTGTTTCGTTCAAAACTATTTCCAGCTTCTGCTGCGTCCGAAATCTTTGTATCTCTCATCAGAGTTACTGGAGTCCATCCAAACGTCAAATAACATGATAGATGAGTAAGGATCAATTAGATACATCACAGGAACAACGCTACTACGTGTTGTTTCGTTCAAAACTATTTCCAGCTTCTGCTGCGTCCAAAAACTTTGTATCTCACATCAGAGTTACTGGAGTCCATCCAAACGTAAAATAACATGATAGATGAGTAAGGATCGATTAGATACATCACAGGAACATCGCTAATGCGTTTTGTTTCGTTTAAAACTATTTCCAGCTTCTGCTGCGTCCGAAAACGTCGTATCTCACATCAGAGTTACTGGAGCACATCGAAACGTCAAATAACATGATAGATAAGTAAGGATCGATTAGATACAGCACAGGAACAACGCTAAAACGTGTTGTTTCGTTTAAAACTATTTCCGGCTCCTGCTGCGTCCAAAAACTTTGTATCTCACATCAGACTTACTGGAGTCCATCCAAACGTCAAATAACATGTTAGATAAGTAAGGATCGTTTAGATACATCACAGGAACAACGCTAATACGTGTTGTTTCGTTCAAAACTATTTCCAGCTTCTGCTGCGTCCGAAATCTTTGTATCTCACATCAGAGTTACTGGAGTCCATCCAAACGTCAAATAACATGATAGATGAGTAAGGATCGATTAGATACATCACAGGAACAACGCTAATACGTGTTGTTTCGTTTAAAACTATTTCCAGTTTCTGCTGCGTCCGAAAATTTCGTATCTCACATCAGAGTTACTGGAGTCCATCGAAACGTCAAATAACATGATAGATAAGAAAGTATCGATTAGATACAGCACAGGAACAACGCTAATACGTGTTGTTTCGTTTAAAACTATTTCCAGCTTCTGCTGCATCCCATAACTTTGTATCTCACATCAGAGTTACTGGAGTCCATCCAAACCTCAAATAACATGTTAGATAAGTAAGGATCGATTAGATACATCACAGGAACAACGCTAATACGTGTTGTTTCGTTTAAAACTGTTTCCAGCTTCTGCTGCGTCCGAAAACGTCGTATCTCACATCAGTGTTACTGGAGTCCATCGAAACGTCAAATAACATGATAGATACGTAAGGATCGATTAGATACAGCACAGGAACAACGCTAATACGTGTTGTTTCGTTCAAAACTATTTCCAGCTTCTGCTGCGTCCGATAACTTTGTATCTCACATCAGAGCTACTGGAGTCCGTCCAAACTTCAAATAACATGATAGATGAGTAAGGATCGATTAGATACATCACAGGAATAACGCTAATATGTGTTGTTTCGTTTAAAACTATTTCCAGCTGCTGCTGCGTCCGAAAACGTCGTATATCACATCAGAGTTACTGGAGTACATCGAAACGCCAAATAACATGATAGATGAGTAAGGATCGATTAGACACTACACAGGAACAACGCTAATGCGTGTTGTTTCGTTTAAAACTATTTCTAGCTTCAGCTGCGTCCGAGAACTTCGTATCTCACATCAAAGTTACTGGAGTCCATCGAAACGCCAAATAACATGATAGATGAGTAAGAATCGATTAGATACATCACAGGAACAACGCTAATGCGTGTTGTTTCGTTTAAAACTATTTCCTGCTCCTGCTGCGTCCAAAAACTTTGTATCTCACATCAGACTTACTGGAGTCCATCCAAACGTCAAATAACATGTTAGATAAGTAAGGATCGTTTAGATACATCACAGGAACAACGCTAATACGTGTTGTTTCGTTCAAAACTATTTCCAGCTTCTGCTGCGTCCGATAACTTTGTATCTCACATCAGAGTTACTGGAGTCCGTCCAAACGTCAAATAACATGATAGATGAGTAAGGATCGATTAGATACATTACAGGAATAACGCTAATATGTGTTGTTTCGTTTAAAACTATTTCCAGCTGCTGCTGCGTCCGAAAACGTCGTATCTCACATCAGAGTTACTGGAGTCCATCGAAACGTCAAATAACATAGTAGCTAAGTAAGGATCGATTAGATACATCACAGGAACAACGCTAATGCGTGTTGTTTCGTTCAAAACTATTTCCAGCTTCTGCTGCGTTCAAAAACTTTGTATCTCACATCAGAGTTACTGGAGTACATCCAAACGTAAAATAACATGATAGATGAGTAAGGATCGATTAGATATATCACAGGAACAACGCTAATACGTGGTGTTTCGTTTAAAACTATTTCCAGCTTCTGCTGCGTCCGAAAATTTCGTATCTCACATTAGAGTTACTGGAGTCCATCGAAACGTCAAATAATATGATATATGAGTAAGGATCGATTAGATACATCACAGGAACAACGCTAATGCGTGTTGTTTCGTTTAAAACTATTTCTAGCTTCAGCTGCGTCCGAGAACTTCGTATCTCACTTCTAAGATACTGGAGTCCATCGAAACGCCAAATAACATGATAGATGAGTAAGGATCGATTGGATACATCACAGGAACAACGCTAATGCGTGTTGTTTCGTTTAAAACTATTTCCAGCTTCTGCTGCGTCCGAGAACTTCGTATCTCACGTCAGGGTTACTGGAGTCCATCCAAACGTCAAATAACATAATAGATAAGTAAGGATCGATTAGATACAGCACAGGAACAACGCTAATATGTGTTGTTCCGTTTAAAACTATTTCCAGCTGCTGCTGCGTCCCAAAACTTTGTATCTCACACCAGACTTACTGGAGTCCATCCAAACGCCAAATAACATGATAGATGAGTAAGGATCGATTGGATACATCACAGGAACAACGCTAATACGTGTTGTTTCGTTTAAAACTATTTCCAGCTTCTGCTGCGTCCGAAAACGTCGTATCACACATCAGAGTTACTGGAGTCCATCGAAACGTCAAATAACATGATAGATATGTAAGGATCGATTAGATACAGCACAGGAACAACGCTAATATGTGTTGTTTCGTTCAAAACTATTTCCAGCTTATGCTGCGTAAGATAACTTTGTATCTCACATCAGAGTTACTGGAGTCCGTCCAAACGTCAAATAACCTGATAGATGAGTAAGGATCGATTAGATACATCACAGGAACAACGCTAATATGTGTTGTTTCGTTTAAAACTATTTCCAGCTGCTGCTGCGTCCGAAAACGTCGTATATCACATCAGAGTTACTGGAGTCCATCGAAATGTCAAATAACATGAGAACATCGTATCTCACGTCAGGGCTACTGGAGTCCATCCAAACGTCAAATAACATGATAGATAAGTAAGGATCGGTTAGATACAGCACAGGAACAACGCTAATACGTGTTGTTTCGTTTAAAATTATTTCCAGCTCCTGCTGCGTCCCAAAACATTGTATCTCACATCAGACTTACTATAGTCCATCCAAACGTCAAATAACATGTTAGATAAGTAAGGATCGTTTAGATACATCACAGGAACAACGCTAATAGGTGTTGTTTCGTTCAAAACTATTTCCAGCTTCTGCTGCGTCCGAAATCTTTGTATCTCTCATCAGAGTTACTGGAGTCCATCCAAACGTCAAATAACATGATAGATGAGTAAGGATCAATTAGATACATCACAGGAACAACGCTAATACGTGTTGTTTCGTTCAAAACTATTTCCAGCTCCTGCTAAGTCCCAAAACTTTGTATCTCACATCAGACTTACTATAGTCCATCCAAACGTGAAATAACATGTTAGATAAGTAAGGATCGTTTAGATACATCACAGGAACAACGCTAATATGTGTTGTTTCGTTTAAAACTATTTCCAGCTGCTGCTGCGTCCGAAAACGTCGTATATCACATCAGAGTTACTGGAGTCCATCGAAACGCCAAATAACACGATAGATGAGTAAGGATCGATTAGACACTACACAGGAATAACGCTAATGCGTGTTGTTTCGTTTAAAACTATTTCTAGCTTCAGCTGCGTCCGAGAACTTCGTATTTCACATCAAATTTACTGGAGTCCATCGAAACGCCAAATAACATGATAGATGAGTAAGAATCTATTAGATACATCACAGGAACAACGCTAATGCGTGTTGTTTCGTTTAAAACTATTTCCAGCTTCTGCTGCGTTCGAAAACGTCGTATCTCACATCAGAGCTACTGGAGTCCATCGAAACGCCAAATAACATGATATATGAGTAAGGATCGATTAGATACAGCACAGGAACAACGCTAATACGTGTTGTTTCGTTTAAAATTATTTCCAGCTCCTGCTGCGTCCCAAAACATTGTATCTCACATCAGACTTACTATAGTCCATCCAAACGTCAAATAACATGATAGATGAGTAAGGATCAATTAGATACATCACAGGAACAACGCTAATAGGTGTTGTTTCGTTCAAAACTATTTCCAGCTTCTGCTGCGTCCGAAATCTTTGTATCTCTCATCAGAGTTACTGGAGTCCATCGAAACGTCAAATAACATGATAGATGAGTAAGGATCGATTAGATACATCACAGGAACAACGCTAATGCGTGTTGTTTCGTTTAAAACTATTTCCAGCTTCTGCTGCGTCCGAAAACGTCGTATCTCACATCAGAGCTACTGGAGTCCATCGAAACGCCAAATAACATGATAGATGAGCAAGGATCGATTAGATACATCACAGGAATAACGCTAATATGTGTTGTTTCGTTTAAAACTATTTCCAGCTGCTGCTGCGTCCGAAAACGTCGTATATCACATCAGAGTTACTGGAGTCCATCGAAACGCCAAATAACACGATAGATGAGTAAGGATCGATTAGACACTACACAGGAATAACGCTAATGCGTGTTGTTTCGTTTAAAACTATTTCTAGCTTCAGCTGCGTCCGAGAACTTCGTATTTCACATCAAATTTACTGGAGTCCATCGAAACGCCAAATAACATGATAGATGAGTAAGAATCTATTAGATACATCACAGGAACAACGCTAATGCGTGTTGTTTCGTTTAAAACTATTTCCAGCTTCTGCTGCGTTCGAAAACGTCGTATCTCACATCAGAGCTACTGGAGTCCATCGAAACGCCAAATAACATGATATATGAGTAAGGATCGATTAGATACAGCACAGGAACAACGCTAATACGTGTTGTTTCGTTTGAAACTATTTCCAGCTCCTTCTGCGTCCAAAAACTTTGTATCTCACATCAGACTTACTGGAGTCCATCCAAACGTCAAATAACATGTTAGATAAGTAAGGATCGTTTAGATACATCACAGGAACAACGCTAATATGTGTTGTTTCGTTTAAAACTATTTCCAGCTGCTGCTGCGTCCGAAAATTTCGTATCTCACATTAGAGTTACTGGAGTCCATCGAAACGTCAAATAACATAGTAGCTAAGTAAGGATCGATTAGATACATCACAGGAACAACGCTAATACGTATTGTTTCGCTCAAAACTATTTCCAGCTTCTGCTGCGTTCAAAAACTTTGTATCTCACATCAGAGTTACTGGAGTCCATCCAAACGTCAAATAACATGATAGATGAGTAAGGATCGATTAGATACATCACAGGAACAACGCTAATACGTGTTGTTTCGTTTAAAACTATTTCCAGCTTCTGCTGCGACCGAGAACTTCGTATCTCACATCTAAGTTACTGGAGTCCATCGAAACGCCAAATAACATGATAGATGAGTAAGAATCGATTAGATACATCACAGGAACAACGCTAATGCGTGTTGTTTCATTTAAAACTATTTCCAGCTTCTGCTGCTTCCGAGAACATCGTATCTCACGTCAGGGTTACTGGAGTCCATCCAAACGTCAAATAACATGATAAATAAGTAAGGATCGATTAGATACAGCACAGGAACAACGCTAATACGTGTTGTTTCGTTTAAAACTATTTCCAGCTCCTGCTAAGTCCCAAAACTTTGTATCTCACATCAGACTTACTATAGTCCATCCAAACGTCAAATAACATGTTAGATAAGTAAGGATCGTTTAGATACATCACAGGAACAACGCTAATAGGTGTTGTTTCGTTCAAAACTATTTCCAGCTTCTGCTGCGTCCGAAATCTTTGTATCTCTCATCAGAGTTACTGGAGTCCATCCAAACGTCAAATAACATGATAGATGAGTAAGGATCAATTAGATACATCACAGGAACAACGCTAATACGTGTTGTTTCGTTCAAAACTATTTCCAGCTTCTGCTGCGTCCAAAAACTTTGTATCTCACATCAGAGTTACTGGAGTCCATCCAAACGTAAAATAACATGATAGATGAGTAAGGATCGATTAGATACAGCACAGGAACAACGCTAAAACGTGTTGTTTCGTTTAAAACTATTTCCGGCTCCTGCTGCGTCCAAAAACTTTGTATCTCACATCAGACTTACTGGAGTCCATCCAAACGTCAAATAACATGTTAGATAAGTAAGGATCGTTTAGATACATCACAGGAACAACGCTAATACGTGTTGTTTCGTTCAAAACTATTTCCAGCTTCTGCTGCCTCCGAAATCTTTGTATCTCACATCAGAGTTACTGGAGTCCATCCAAACGTCAAATAACATGATAGATGAGTAAGGATCGATTAGATACATCACAGGAACAACGCTAATACGTGTTGTTTCGTTTAAAACTATTTCCAGCTTCTGCTGCGTCCGAAAATTTCGTATCTCACATCAGAGTTACTGGAGTCCATCGAAACGTCAAATAACATGATAGATAAGAAAGTATCGATTAGATACAGCACAGGAACAACGCTAATACGTGTTGTTTCGTTTAAAACTATTTCCAGCTCCTGCTGCGTCCAAAAACCTTGTATCTCACATCAGAATTACTGGAGTCCATCCAAACTTCAAATAACATGTTAGATAAGTAAGGATCGTTTAGATACATCACAGGAACAACGCTAATACGTGTTGTTTCGTTCAAAACTATTTCCAGCTTCTGCTGCATCCGATAACTTTGTATCTCACATCAGAGTTACTGGAGTCCGTCCAAACGTCAAATAACATGATAGATGAGTAAGGATCGATTAGATACATTACAGGAACAACGCTAATATGTGTTGTTTCGTTTAAAACTATTTCCAGCTGCTGCTGCGTCCGAAAATTTCGTATCTCACATTAGAGTTACTGGAGTCCATCGAAACGTCAAATAACATAGTAGCTAAGTAAGGATCGATTAGATACATCACAGGAACAACGCTAATACGTATTGTTTCGCTCAAAACTATTTCCAGCTTCTGCTGCGTTCAAAAGCTTTGTATCTCACATCTAAGTTACTGGAGTCCATCGAAACGCCAAATAACATGATAGATGAGTAAGAATCGATTAGATACATCACAGGAACAACGCTAATGCGTGTTGTTTCATTTAAAACTATTTCCAGCTTCTGCTGCTTCCGAGAACATCGTATCTCACGTCAGGGTTACTGGAGTCCATCCAAACGTCAAATAACATGATAGATAAGTAAGGGTCGATTAGATACAGCACAGGAACAACGCTAATACGTGTTGTTTCGTTTAAAACTATTTCCAGCTCCTGCTGCGTCCAAAAACTTTGTATCTCACATCAGACTTACTGGAGTCCATCCAAACGTCAAATAACGTGTTAGATAAGTAAGGATCGTTTAGATACATCACAGGAACAACGCTAACATGTGTTGTTTCGTTTAAAACTATTTCCAGCTGCTGCTGCGTCCGAAAATTTCGTATCTCACATTAGAGTTACTGGAGTCCATCGAAACGTCAAATAACATAGCAGCTAAGTAAGGATCGATTAGATACATCACAGGAACAACGCTAATACGTGTTGTTTCGCTCAAAACTATTTCCAGCATCTGCTGCGTTCAAAAACTTTGTATCTCACATCAGAGTTACTGGAGTCCATCCAAACGTCAAATAACATGATAGATGAGTAAGGATCGATTAGATACATCACAGGAACAACGCTAATGCGTGTTGTTTCGTTTAAAACTATTTCCAGCTTCTGCTGCTTCCGAGAACATCGTATCTCACGTCAGGGTTACTGGAGTCCATCCAAACGTCAAATAACATGATAGATAAGTAAGGATCGATTAGATACAGCACAGGAACAACGCTAATACGTGTTGTTTCGTTTAAAACTATTTCCAGCTCCTGCTAAGTCCCAAAACTTTGTATCTCACATCAGACTTACTATAGTCCATCCAAACGTCAAATAACATGTTAGATAAGTAAGGATCGTTTAGATACATCACAGGAACAACGCTAATAGGTGTTGTTTCGTTCAAAACTATTTCCAGCTTCTGCTGCGTCCGAAATCTTTGTATCTCTCATTAGAGTTACTGGAGTCCATCCAAACGTCAAATAACATGATAGATGAGTAAGGATCAATTAGATACATCACAGGAACAACGCTACTACGTGTTGTTTCGTTCAAAACTATTTCCAGCTTCTGCTGCGTCCAAAAACTTTGTATCTCACATCAGAGTTACTGGAGTCCATCCAAACGTAAAATAACATGATAGATGAGTAAGGATCGATTAGATACATCACAGGAACATCGCTAATGCGTTTTGTTTCGTTTAAAACTATTTCCAGCTTCTGCTGCGTCCGAAAACGTCGTATCTCACATCAGAGTTACTGGAGCACATCGAAACGTCAAATAATATGATAGATAAGTAAGGATCGATTAGATACAGCACAGGAACAACGCTAAAACGTGTTGTTTCGTTTAAAACTATTTCCGGCTCCTGCTGCGTCCAAAAACTTTGTATCTCACATCAGACTTACTGGAGTCCATCCAAACGTCAAATAACATGTTAGATAAGTAAGGATCGTTTAGATACATCACAGGAACAACGCTAATACGTGTTGTTTCGTTCAAAACTATTTCCAGCTTCTGCTGCGTCCGAAATCTTTGTATCTCACATCAGAGTTACTGGAGTCCATCCAAACGTCAAATAACATGATAGATGAGTAAGGATCGATTAGATACATCACAGGAACAACGCTAATACGTGTTGTTTCGTTTAAAACTATTTCCAGTTTCTGCTGCGTCCGAAAATTTCGTATCTCACATCAGAGTTACTGGAGTCCATCGAAACGTCAAATAACATGATAGATAAGAAAGTATCGATTAGATACAGCACAGGAACAACGCTAATATGTGTTGTTTCGTTTAAAACTATTTCCAGCTGCTGCTGCGTCCGAAAATTTCGTATCTCACATTAGAGTTACTGGAGTCCATCGAAACGTCAAATAACATAGTAGCTAAGTAAGGATCGATTAGATACATCACAGGAACAACGCTAATACGTATTGTTTCGCTCAAAACTATTTCCAGCTTCTGCTGCGTTCAAAAACTTTGTATCTCACATCAGAGTTACTGGAGTCCATCCAAACGTCAAATAACATGATAGATGAGTAAGGATCGATTAGATACATCACAGGAACAACGCTAATACGTGTTGTTTCGTTTAAAACTATTTCCAGCTTCTGCTGCGACCGAGAACTTCGTATCTCACATCTAAGTTACTGGAGTCCATCGAAACGCCAAATAACATGATAGATGAGTAAGAATCGATTAGATACATCACAGGAACAACGCTAGTGCGTGTTGTTTCATTTAAAACTATTTCCAGCTTCTGCTGCTTCCGAGAACATCGTATCTCACGTCAGGGTTACTGGAGTCCATCCAAACGTCAAATAACATGATAAATAAGTAAGGATCGATTAGATACAGCACAGGAACAACGCTAATACGTGTTGTTTCGTTTAAAACTATTTCCAGCTCCTGCTAAGTCCCAAAACTTTGTATCTCACATCAGACTTACTATAGTCCATCCAAACGTCAAATAACATGTTAGATAAGTAAGGATCGTTTAGATACATCACAGGAACAACGCTAATAGGTGTTGTTTCGTTCAAAACTATTTCCAGCTTCTGCTGCGTCCGAAATCTTTGTATCTCTCATCAGAGTTACTGGAGTCCATCCAAACGTCAAATAACATGATAGATGAGTAAGGATCAATTAGATACATCACAGGAACAACGCTAATACGTGTTGTTTCGTTCAAAACTATTTCCAGCTTCTGCTGCGTCCAAAAACTTTGTATCTCACATCAGAGATACTGGAGTCCATCCAAACGTAAAATAACATGATAGATGAGTAAGGATCGATTAGATACAGCACAGGAACAACGCTAAAACGTGTTGTTTCGTTTAAAACTATTTCCGGCTCCTGCTGCGTCCAAAAACTTTGTATCTCACATCAGACTTACTGGAGTCCATCCAAACGTCAAATAACATGTTAGATAAGTAAGGATCGTTTAGATACATCACAGGAACAACGCTAATACGTGTTGTTTCGTTCAAAACTATTTCCAGCTTCTGCTGCCTCCGAAATCTTTGTATCTCACATCAGAGTTACTGGAGTCCATCCAAACGTCAAATAACATGATAGATGAGTAAGGATCGATTAGATACATCACAGGAACAACGCTAATACGTGTTGTTTCGTTTAAAACTATTTCCAGCTTCTGCTGCGTCCGAAAATTTCGTATCTCACATCAGAGTTACTGGAGTCCATCGAAACGTCAAATAACATGATAGATAAGAAAGTATCGATTAGATACAGCACAGGAACAACGCTAATACGTGTTGTTTCGTTTAAAACTATTTCCAGCTCCTGCTGCGTCCAAAAACCTTGTATCTCACATCAGAATTACTGGAGTCCATCCAAACCTCAAATAACATGTTAGATAAGTAAGGATCGTTTAGATACATCACAGGAACAACGCTAATACGTGTTGTTTCGTTCAAAACTATTTCCAGCTTCTGCTGCATCCGATAACTTTGTATCTCACATCAGAGTTACTGGAGTCCGTCCAAACGTCAAATAACATGATAGATGAGTAAGGATCGATTAGATACATTACAGGAACAACGCTAATATGTGTTGTTTCGTTTAAAACTATTTCCAGCTGCTGCTGCGTCCGAAAATTTCGTATCTCACATTAGAGTTACTGGAGTCCATCGAAACGTCAAATAACATAGTAGCTAAGTAAGGATCGATTAGATACATCACAGGAACAACGCTAATACGTATTGTTTCGCTCAAAACTATTTCCAGTTTCTGCTGCGTTCAAAAGCTTTGTATCTCACATCTAAGTTACTGGAGTCCATCGAAACGCCAAATAACATGATAGATGAGTAAGAATCGATTAGATACATCACAGGAACAACGCTAATGCGTGTTGTTTCATTTAAAACTATTTCCAGCTTCTGCTGCTTCCGAGAACATCGTATCTCACGTCAGGGTTACTGGAGTCCATCCAAACGTCAAATAACATGATAGATAAGTAAGGGTCGATTAGATACAGCACAGGAACAACGCTAATACGTGTTGTTTCGTTTAAAACTATTTCCAGCTCCTGCTAAGTCCCAAAACTTTGTATCTCACATCAGACTTACTATAGTCCATCCAAACGTCAAATAACATGTTAGATAAGTAAGGATCGTTTAGATACATCACAGGAACAACGCTAATAGGTGTTGTTTCGTTCAAAACTATTTCCAGCTTCTGCTGCGTCCGAAATCTTTGTATCTCTCATCAGAGTTACTGGAGTCCATCTAAACGTCAAATAACATGATAGATGAGTAAGGATCAATTAGATACATCACAGGAACAACGCTAATACGTGTTGTTTCGTTCAAAAATTTCCAGCTTCTGCTGCGTCCAAAAACTTTGTATCTCACATCAGAGTTACTGGAGTCCATCCAAACGTAAAATAACATGATAGATGAGTAAGGATCGATTAGATACATCACAGGAACATCGCTAATGCGTGTTGTTTCGTTTAAAACTATTTCCAGCTTCTGCTGCGTCCGAAAGCGTCGTATCTCACATCAGAGTTACTGGAGCACATCGAAACGTCAAATAACATGATAGATAAGTAAGGATCGATTAGATACAGCACAGGAACAACGCTAAAACGTGTTGTTTCGTTTAAAACTATTTCCGGCTCCTGCTGCGTCCAAAAACTTTGTATCTCACATCAGACTTACTGGAGTCCATCCAAACGTCAACTAACATGTTAGATAAGTAAGGATCGTTTAGATACATCACAGGAACAACGCTAATACGTGTTGTTTCGTTCAAAACTATTTCCAGCTTCTGCTGCCTCCGAAATCTTTGTATCTCACATCAGAGTTACTGGAGTCCATCCAAACGTCAAATAACATGATAGATGAGTAAGGATCGATTAGATACATCACAGGAACAACGCTAATACGTGTTGTTTCGTTTAAAACTATTTCCAGCTTCTGCTGCGTCCGAAAATTTCGTATCTCACATCAGAGTTACTGGAGTCCATCGAAACGTCAAATAACATGATAGATAAGAAAGTATCGATTAGATACAGCACAGGAACAACGCTAATACGTGTTGTTTCGTTTAAAACTATTTCCAGCTCCTGCTGCGTCCAAAAACTTTGTATCTCACATCAGAGTTACTGGAGTCCATCCAAACCTCAAATATTCTGTTAGATAAGTAAGGATCGTTTAGATACATCACAGGAACAACGCTAATACGTGTTGTTTCGTTCAAAACTATTTCCAGCTTCTGCTGCATCCGATAACTTTGTATCTCACATCAGAGTTACTGGAGTCCGTCCAAACGTCAAATAACATGATAGATGAGTAAGGATCGATTACAGGAACAACGCTAATATGTGTTGTTTCGTTTAAAACTATTTCCAGCTTATGCTGCGTCCGAAAACGTCGTATCTCACATCAGAGTTACTGGAGTCCATCGAAACGTCAAATAACATGTTAGATAAGTAAGGATCGTTTAAATACATCACAGGAACAACGCTAATATGTGTTGTTTCGTTTAAAACTATTTCCAGCTGCTGCTGCGTCCGAAAATTTCGTATCTCACATTAGAGTTACTGGAGTCCATCGAAACGTCAAATAACATAGTAGCTAAGTAAGGATCGATTAGATACATCACAGGAACAACGCTAATACGTGTTGTTTCGTTCAAAACTATTTCCAGCTTCTGCTGCGTCCGAGAACTTCGTATCTCACATCTAAGATACTGGAGTCCATCGAAACGCCAAATAACATGATAGATGAGTAAGAATCGATTAGATACATCACAGGAACAACGCTAATGCGTGTTGTTTCATTTAAAACAATTTCCAGCTTCTGCTGCTTCCGAGAACATCGTATCTCACGTCAGGGTTACTGGAGTCCATCCAAACGTCAAATAACATGATAGATAAGTAAGGATCGATTAGATACAGCACAGGAACAACGCTAATACGTGTTGTTTCGTTTAAAACTATTTCCAGCTCCTGCTAAGTCCCAAAACTTTGTATCTCACATCAGACTTACTATAGTCCATCCAAACGTCAAATAACATGTTAGATAAGTAAGGATCGTTTAGATACATCACAGGAACAACGCTAATAGGTGTTGTTTCGTTCAAAACTATTTCCAGCTTCTGCTGCGTCCGAAATCTTTGTATCTCTCATCAGAGTTACTGGAGTCCATCCAAACGTCAAGTAACATGATAGATGAGTAAGGATCAATTAGATACATCACAGGAACAACGCTAATACGTGTTGTTTCGTTCAAAACTATTTCCAGCTTCTGCTGCGTCCAAAAACTTTGTATCTCACATCAGAGTTACTGGAGTCCATCCAAACGTAAAATAACATGATAGATGAGTAAGGATCGATTAGATACATCACAGGAACAACGCTAATGCGTGTTGTTTCGTTTAAAACTATTTCCAGCTTCTGCTGCGTCCGAAAACGTCGTATCTCACATCAGAGTTACTGGAGCACATCGAAACGTCAAATAACATGATAGATAAGTAAGGATCGATTAGATACAGCACAGGAACAACGCTAAA
This sequence comes from Prosopocoilus inquinatus, assembly GCA_036172665.1. Lineage (NCBI taxonomy): Eukaryota > Metazoa > Arthropoda > Insecta > Coleoptera > Lucanidae > Prosopocoilus > Prosopocoilus inquinatus. The sequence goes on along the minus strand of CM069871.1, from coordinate 43,192,867 downwards.
ACGTGTTGTTTCGTTTAAAACTATTTCCGGCTCCTGCTGCGTCCAAAAACTTTGTATCTCACATCAGACTTACTGGAGTCCATCCAAACGTCAAATAACATGTTAGATAAGTAAGGATCGTTTAGATACATCACAGGAACAACGCTAATACGTGTTGTTTCGTTCAAAACTATTTCCAGCTTCTGCTGCCTCCGAAATCTTTGTATCTCACATCAGAGTTACTGGAGTCCATCCAAACGTCAAATAACATGATAGATGAGTAAGGATCGATTAGATACATCACAGGAACAACGCTAATACGTGTTGTTTCGTTTAAAACTATTTCCAGCTTCTGCTGCGTCCGAAAATTTCGTATCTCACATCAGAGTTACTGGAGTCCATCGAAACGTCAAATAACATGATAGATAAGAAAGTATCGATTAGATACAGCACAGGAACAACGCTAATACGTGTTGTTTCGTTTAAAACTATTTCCAGCTCCTGCTGCGTCCAAAAACTTTGTATCTCACATCAGAATTACTGGAGTCCATCCAAACGTCAAATAACATGTTAGATAAGTAAGGATCGTTTAGATACATCACAGGAACAACGCTAGTACGTGTTGTTTCGTTCAAAACTATTTCCAGCTTCTGCTGCGTCCGATAACTTTGTATCTCACATCAGAGTTACTGGAGTCCGTCCAAACGTCAAATAACATGATAGATGAGTAAGGATCGATTAGATACATTACAGGAACAACGATAATATGTGTTGTTTCGTTTAAAACTATTTCCAGCTGCTGCTGCGTCCGAAAACGTCGTATCTCACATCAGAGTTACTGGAGTCCATCGAAATGTCAAATAACATGATAGATAAGTAAGGATCGATTAGATACAGCAAAGGAACAACGCTAATGCGTGTTGTTTCGTTTAAAACTATTTCTAGCTTCAGCTGGGTCCGAGAACTTCGTATCTCACATCTAAGTTACTGGAGTCCATCGAAACGTCAAATAACATAGTAGCTAAGTAAGGATCGATTAGATACATCACAGGAACAACGCTAATGCGTGTTGTTTCGTTCAAAACTATTTCCAGCTTCTGCTGCGTTCAAAAACTTTGTATCTCACATCAGAGTTACTGGAGTACATCCAAACGTAAAATAACATGATAGATGAGTAAGGATCGATTAGATATATCACAGGAACAACGCTAATACGTGGTGTTTCGTTTAAAACTTTTTCCAGCTTCTGCTGCGTCCGAAAATTTCGTATCTCACATTAGAGTTACTGGAGCCCATCGAAACGTCAAATAATATGATATATGAGTAAGGATCGATTAGATACATCACAGGAACAACGCTAATGCGTGTTGTTTCGTTTAAAACTATTTCTAGCTTCAGCTGCGTCCGAGAACTTCGTATCTCACTTCTAAGATACTGGAGTCCATCGAAACGCCAAATAACATGATAGATGAGTAAGGATCGATTGGATACATCACAGGAACAACGCTAATGCGTGTTGTTTCGTTTAAAACTATTTCCAGCTTCTGCTGCGTCCGAGAACTTCGTATCTCACGTCAGGGTTACTGGAGTCCATCCAAACGTCAAATAACATAATAGATAAGTAAGGATCGATTAGATACAGCAAAGGAACAACGCTAATGCGTGTTGTTTCGTTTAAAACTATTTCTAGCTTCAGCTGGGTCCGAGAACTTCGTATCTCACATCTAAGTTACTGGAGTCCATCGAAACGTCAAATAACATAGTAGCTAAGTAAGGATCGATTAGATACATCACAGGAACAACGCTAATGCGTGTTGTTTCGTTCAAAACTATTTCCAGCTTCTGCTGCGTTCAAAAACTTTGTATCTCACGTCAGACTTACTGGAGTCCATCCAAACGTCAAATAACATGTTAGATAAGTAAGGATCGTTTAGATACATCACAGGAACAACGCTAATACGTGTTGTTTCGTTCAAAACTATTTCCAGCTTCCGCTGCGTCCGAAATCTTTGTATCTCTCATCAGAGTTACTGGAGTCCATCCAAACGTCAAATAATATGATAGATGAGTAAGGATCGATTAGATACATCACAGGAACAACGCTAATACGTGTTGTTTCGTTTAAAACTATTTCCAGCTTCTGCTGCGTCCGAAAACGTCGTATCACACATCAGAGTTACTGGAGTCCATCGAAACGTCAAATAACATGATAGATATGTAAGGATCGATTAGATACAGCACAGGAACAACGCTAATATATATGTGTTGTTTCGTTCAAAACTATTTCCAGCTTATGCTGCGTAAGATAACTTTGTATCTCACATCAGAGTTACTGGAGTCCGTCCAAACGTCAAATAACCTGATAGATGAGTAAGGATCGATTAGATACATCACAGGAACAACGCTAATATGTGTTGTTTCGTTTAAAACTATTTCCAGCTGCTGCTGCGTCCGAAAACGTCGTATATCACATCAGAGTTACTGGAGTCTATCGAAATGTCAAATAACATGATAGATGAGTAAGGATCGATTAGATACATCACAGGAACAACGCTAATGCGTGTTGTTTCGTTTAAAACTATTTCCAGCTTCTGCTGCGTCCTAGAACTTCGTATCTCACGTCAGGGTTACTGGAGTCCATCCAAACGTCAAATAACATGATAGATAAGTAAGGATCGATTAGATACATCACAGGAACAACGCTAATGCGTGTTGTTTCGTTTAAAACTATTTCCAGCTTCTGCTGCGTCCGAAAATTTCGTTTCTCACATTAGAGTTACTGGAGTCCATCGAAACGTGAAATATCATGATAGATGAGTAAGGATCGATTAGATACATCACAGGAACAACGCTAATGCGTGTTGTTTCGTTTAAAACTATTTCCAGCTTCTGCCGCGTCCGAAAACGTCGTATCTCACATCAGAGTTACTGGAGTCCGTCCAAACGTCAAATAACATGATAGATGAGTAAGGATCGATTAGATACAGCACAGGAACAACGCTAATCCGTGTTGTTTCGTTTAAAACTATTTCCAGCTTCTGCTGCTTCCGAGAACATCGTATCTCACGTCAGGGTTACTGGAGTCCATCCAAACGTCAAATAACATGATAGATAAGTAAGGATCGATTAGATACATCACAGGAACAACGCTAATACGTGTTGTTTCATTTAAAACTATTTCCAGCTTCAGCTGCGTCCGAGAACTTCGTATCTCACATCAAAGTTACTGGAGTCCATCGAAACGCCAAATAACATGATAGATGAGTAAAGATCGATTAGATACATCTCAGGAACAACGTTAATGCGTGTTGTTTCGTTTAAAACTATTTCCAGCTTCTGCTGCGTCCGAAAATGTCGTATCTCACATCAGAGCTACTGGAGTCCATCGAAACGCCAAATAACATGATATATGAGTAAGGATCGATTAGATACAGCACAGGAACAACGCTAATCCGTGTTGTTTCGTTTAAAACTATTTCCAGCTTCTGCTGCTTCCGAGAACATCGTATCTCACGTCAGGGTTACTGGAGTCCATCCAAACGTCAAATAACATGATAGATAAGTAAGGATCGATTAGATACAGCACAGGAACAACGCTAATACGTGTTGTTTCGTTTAAAACTATTTCCAGCTCCTGCTGCGTCCCAAAACTTTGTATCTCACATCAGACTTACTATAGTCCATCCAAACGTCAAATAACATGTTAGATAAGTAAGGATCGTTTAGATACATCACAGGAACAACGCTAATAGGTGTTGTTTCGTTCAAAACTATTTCCAGCTTCTGCTGCGTCCGAAATCTTTGAATCTCTCATCAGAGTTACTGGAGTCCATCCAAACGTCAAATAACATGATAGATGAGTAAGGATCAATTAGATACTGTTACTTGTAGAAATCTATTTATTTAAAAGTCTAAGGTTTTCGTCGCTCTGAGCGCACGCACAGGTCAAGGGTGACAATTTTGGCCACGGGCGTTGCGCACGGGTCTTTGCTGGTGGCCCCGAGATTGAAGAAGGTGTGCACGTGTTGATTGCGATAGCGAATTTCTTTACGGAAAATTTGGGTGTATTACGAACACAGTTTTTCGGTTGAAGAAGCGTTCACACCAGTTTATTCCTATTTTGGGCTTTCGTTTAACGCTTTTACTCTTCATCTTGGGTATGTATCTTTTCTTTTTTTTCCGCGGCCATTCGAACATAATTTTATCTTTTCGTTGTGTCTCATCAGGGTAAAAAGTCAGGGCCGTATTGAAGAATTGTAACGCCATAATTTGAGCTCGGAGAAGGATCCTCCCTGTCGTAGTTGGTTGGGTGCCGGAGTTTTGAGGACAGCCTTTCGACCACCACGTGGCGAGCAAAAACCCCGTGTACTGCTAAGTCGTTTATTGGCATTTCCTGCAGCAGCTGATTGTACTCCGACAACCCTCCGCCCTATTTGGAGAGGACCCCGCGAGTGGATGTAAAGTAAGGCGATCTTTTATTCTTCTTTGATCTTCGAATCGGCCATTTTCTTCGATTTGCGTCCGTCCGTCCACGTGTTGGGAGACAATTACGCGAAGCCGTGTATACCGGTTGTGTATTAAAAATTACGTACTTTTCCTCGTAACCTGGATAATATTTATATTTGTTTAATGTATTTGTTTATTATTTGTAAGGCGACTTGGGACCCAATGAGCTAATTACCCGTGTACTATTTTTTTTTCTTTCGCTCATATTTAGACGGTATCCGTCTTCTACGGATTTGTTTAATTACCCGTTAAACTACCCTAACCTGTATATATACGTGTTTACTTTTTGGGTACGAATTAAAGGCGTAGTTTGTTATTATTTGTTTCTGTCGCGGCCCTTTGTATGATTCTTGCCCGTTGGCGAATCGTCGATATTTTACCGAAATTTTCCCCCCAATACATCGTGGTCTGGAGGTGGACATTGGTAAGTTGGGAAGTCACCTTCTGGCGCCCTACGGAATTTTATTGGACCATCTTGAACGAACCCAGCCGTCTCCACTGTTAGCTGGCCCCAACTTGGAAGTTTCGGTAGGTACCTCGGTAACACTGGTTAAAAGCGTAACAATATTTTTGGCGCCCAACGTGGGGCCCATTCTTTTTTTACCGTCTACCCCTCGGCGATTTGTTGGTAAATTTAGGGCTACAACAAAGGGGCGTGTTTTTTTAATCTGAGGCAGCCATTTCGTGGAAGATAGGTCGCGCTTCTTTCGGCCGGTCAATTTTTTTTTTTTGTTTTTTTGTTTTGAAATCGTGCGTGAGCATAGGGATACGTCGATTATGGAGTCTAAGAATTTCAAATTGATTCCGGGTTGCCTTAATCAGGAGGAAATGCGCTATGAATTACGGGTGCGCGGTATTACGGAGGATATGACTTTAGAATCGGGAAGGAAATCGCTTCGTAGTTTGGTACGCTTGGAGGTCGGTTCTGATTTTGTGTGGCCAGAAAATCCATTCACATTTGAGGAGGACATAACCGCATTAGAGAATAAAATTAAGGAAATTCGCGATAGTTTAGGAGATTTCGATGGTAATTCAAGCAGCTACGCATATCAGAAATTGACTTCAAAAGTCGCACACTGCATCGGACGGTTGAATCGAGTTAAGGCCAAAACTTTGCCGGAAGTGACTAAACGATCTTCTTTACTGGTTCAAATAGTAGCGATAGAGTCAGAAGTTGGTAGTAGATGTAAATTGTTTCGCCGCTCGTCATCTGGTTCGCAGACCGTGTTAGACTTAAATGCAATCGCTTCCCCTACCGCTAGTAGCTCTAGAAATATGTCTTCCGATGAGTCGGATGATGAACGTCCATCAAACAATCAACAAACGGGAAGTAGAATAAAAACCGTTCCGGTACATCAGTGGAACATGTCATATTCGGGCGATAATCAAAAGTTTTCCTTGAATGCATTTTTAGAACGGGTCGAAGAATTAAGAATTTCCCGCAATGTTTCTAAGGAACAACTCTTTAGGTCGGCTTCCGATTTATTCAAGGATCGGGCACTTGTTTGGTATCGGGCAAATATCAAGTCATGCACCAGTTGGGAACAGTTAGTGGCTCTTCTACGTACGGAATTCCAGCCATTCGATTACGATGAACGTTTATTCGATGAAATTAAACGTCGTACCCAAGGAGAAAAGGAAAGTATTGGAATGTTCGTCTCCGTGGTGACTAATTTATTCGATCGCCTCTCTGTTCCGGTTTCGGAATCTGCGCGTGTTCGCATTATGACTCGTAATCTCGCTCCATTTTACCAAAACCAATTAGGTTTAGTGAAGATCACTTCTATCTCGCAACTTCTTGAAGTAGGTCGGAAGTTAGAATGTAGTAGGAACTCCGTGGAAAACTACCTCCCTCCTCCCAGGCGGAATCAGACTCTGGAACCTGATCTCGCATATGTGCAGTCCGAACCATCTTCATCCTGTCATACAATTGAAGCAAATACTCGTAAGTGTTGGAACTGTAATAAAGTGGGCCACATCGCGGCCAAGTGTACTATGCCTTTTAAGAAACACTGCTTCCGTTGTGGTAAACCAGGGGTTATAGTAACCAACTGTTCTAAGTGCTCGGGAAACTCCCACAGGATGCACTAGGAGACCGTCTAATGCATCCTTTAACGTCTACCAATCAAGCGGTCCCTTCGGTTCAACGCGCCCTCTTAGAATTTGTTTTGGCTTCTGCTCATGGAGATGAGCGTCCCTATTTGCAAGTTTCTGTGCTCGGTAAAACTATTCTAGGACTTCTTGATTCAGGAGCGTCAAGGTCGGTCGTAGGGGAAAGGGGTATCGAACTTCTACAAGCTCTAGGGGTACCATTTCATAACCAATTTTCGTCATGTAGGGTTGCTAATGGTGAAGTTTGCGATAGTACGGGTATATTCACGACACCTATGCGGTTGCGAGACCGTATCAAAGTTATTGATGTAATGGCAGTTCCCAGTTTGACTACCGGGTTAATATTGGGTACTGATTTCTGGAAAGCAATGGCTCTTGTTCCCGATTTGCGCAATGGTGAATGGCATTTTGCAGCGGAGGCGTCCGTAACGTCGGTGCAAAATATCGAATCTTCCTGGAATCTTTCGAATGGGCAGCGGGATAATTTAAATTCGCTCGTTGATAAGTATTTTCGTCAAATGAAATCCGATAGATTGGGTTGCACTAACTTAGTTGAACATAAGATCCATACGGACAGTGCGCCCATTAAGCAGAGGTACTATCCCATATCTCCTGCGATGCAGAAGATCGTGAACAAGGAGTTAGAGGACATGTTATCGCAAGACATCGTTGAGCCGAGTCAGAGCCCTTGGAGTTCGCCAATTCTTTTGGTTCCTAAAAAAGACGGTTCTTACAGGTTCTGCATAGACTATCGAAAGTTAAACAGTGTCACGATGAAGGATGCATATCCCCTGCCTTATGTTTCTAGTACATTGGATAAACTGCGAGACGCCAAATATCTGTCCACCGTAGATATAAAATCTGCCTACTGGCAAATCCCCATGGCTAAAGACTCGCGTCAATACACAGCCTTTACAGTTCCTACTCGAGGTTTATTCCAATTCAAGCGTATGCCATTTGGACTTCACAATAGCCCGGCTACCTTTCAAAGGTTTGTTGACCAACTTATTGGAGTGGATCTGGAACCGCACGTGTTCGTTTACCTTGACGATATAATCATAGTCACCTCGACGTTGGAGAAACATCTCTCTGTTTTAGAAGACGTTTTATCTCGTATTGTTAAAGCGGGCCTAACCTTAAATCAGGACAAATGTCAATTTTGTCGAGATGAGTTACGTTACTTAGGTTATGTCATCGATAAATGGGGGTTACACGTAGATCCAGAGAAGGTTGACGCCATTCTTAAGATACCAGCTCCCAAAACCGTGTCAGAAGTTAGGCGTATGGTCGGAATGGCAAGTTGGTACCGCAGGTTCGTTCCTAATTTCTCGTTGATGGTAGCGCCGCTTACGAATTTGTTGCGAAAGAACCGAAAATTTCAGTGGGACAGTCAGTGCGACCTTGCGTGGAAACAAATTAAAGATCAGTTAATTTCCGCTCCAATTTTGAGTTGTCCGGACTTTGAGAAGGAATTCGTAGTTCAAACCGACGCTTCAGATTACGGCATAGGTGCGGTTCTTACTCAACAACTCGAGGATGGGGAGAAAGTAATCTGTTTTCTTAGCCGGTCTTTAACGAAAGCAGAAAGGGTTTATTCGGTTACTGAGAAAGAATGCTTAGCAGTCCTGTGGGCTATAGAGAAACTCCGACCGTACTTGGAAGGGTCACATTTTAAAGTTATAACCGATCATTACTCTCTGTTATGGCTAAATAATTTACCAACTCCGTCAGGTAGGCTTGCTCGTTGGTCGGTGCGTCTTCAACAGTACGATTATGAAATTATTCATCGCAAGGGAAAGGAGCATGTAGTTCCCGACGCGTTATCAAGGTCCGTACCTATAGTTTCAGCTGTCAATGTAGTTGGGGAGAATGATAAGTGGTATTCCAAAATGCTCGACCTGGTGAAGCGGATGCCTGGAAAATACCCTCTATTTCGAGTATCGGATAATGCCTTGTATAAGTTTATAAAAGATCGTCATTCTGTGCTTAGCGGTGAGCAATTTCAATGGAAGGAGGTCGTGCCAGTGAAGCAACGGAACGAAATTATTCGTTTGCATCATGACGTTTCTACCAGCGGCCATTTAGGAATATATAAAACCTTCCATCGTTTGGCTCAAAAATACTATTGGCCCCATATGCTGTCGGATGTCGTCCGATACATAAATCGCTGTAGTATTTGCGGTCGTACTAAGCCCGAACAAAAGGCACCGGTGGGACGAATGGGTGGGCATTCGTTGATATCTCGCCCTTGGGAAGTTATCAGCGTAGATTTAGTTGGACCCTTACCTAGGTCTACAGGGGGGTATAATTTTATCTTGGTCGTGGCGGACTGTTTTAGTAAATTTCCTCTCGTTTTCCCTCTTCGTAAGGCTACTTCGTATCATGTGGTGCAACATCTTGAACAGAATGTATTCCTTTTATTTGGGGTTCCTAAAAGGATAATTTCGGATAATGGACCCCAATTTCGGTCGAAAGAGTACTTAAAACTTCTCCAATCCTATCATGTTCGGCCAAGTTATACGTCTTTCTTCCATCCGCAAGCAAATCCCACAGAACGTATTAACAGAGTATTAAAAACTATGTTAACCTCTTACGTCTCAGATAACCATAGGACTTGGGATAAATTTCTTGGACAAGTCACTTGTGCGCTTCGAACGGCTCGACATGAAACAACAGGTCTAACCCCTTACTTTATTAATTTCGGTCGGGAAATGACTTTATTGGGACAGGAACAGCGGAATCTGTCTAATGATGATAAGGTCCTTGAGATGGCCTATAATAAGGAACAGATTTTGGAACGCGCATCTAACTTTTCAGAGTTGTACACGGACGTCCAAACTAGGTTGCAAAAGGCGTATGATAAATCCAAACAGCGCTATGATTTACGTCATCGCGAACCTCGTTTCTATCCTAACCAATTAGTGTGGCGTAGGAATTTTGTCTTATCGGACGCATCTAAATACTTTACCGCCAAATTAGCTGATAAATTTGTGGGGCCATTTCTAATTCATCGTCAAATTGGTTCAGATACTTACGTACTGAAAGATCAAAGTGATAAGATACTTCCTGGAACTTGGGCAGGTATTCATCTGAAGGCCTGTATGGCTGACCCATAAGGAAACGAGCGTGTTAGAAGTCTCATTTGTTATTTCGTTGGGGTACCGTCTCATATCTTCGTAGTTAAGTGTCTCAATCGGATAGTTGTTTAAGGTTAGTTAAGTTGGTGATGTTACAGATTTTCTTTTGACCCTTCTTTTTGGGCCAAAATAAAATCCTTTTTCCGGGTTGGTGAGGGAATTGTTACTTGTAGAAATCTATTTATTTAAAAGTCTAAGGTTTTCGTCGCTCTGAGCGCACGCACAGGTCAAGGGTGACAATTTTGGCCACGGGCGTTGCGCACGGGTCTTTGCTGGTGGCCCCGAGATTGAAGAAGGTGTGCACGTGTTGATTGCGATAGCGAATTTCTTTACGGAAAATTTGGGTGTATTACGAACACAGTTTTTCGGTTGAAGAAGCGTTCACACCAGTTTATTCCTATTTTGGGCTTTCGTTTAACGCTTTTACTCTTCATCTTGGGTATGTATCTTTTCTTTTTTTCCGCGGCCATTCGAACATAATTTTATCTTTTCGTTGTGTCTCATCAGGGTAAAAAGTCAGGGCCGTATTGAAGAATTGTAACGCCATAATTTGAGCTCGGAGAAGGATCCTCCCTGTCGTAGTTGGTTGGGTGCCGGAGTTTTGAGGACAGCCTTTCGACCACCACGTGGCGAGCAAAAACCCCGTGTACTGCTAAGTCGTTTATTGGCATTTCCTGCAGCAGCTGATTGTACTCCGACAACCCTCCGCCCTATTTGGAGAGGACCCCGCGAGTGGATGTAAAGTAAGGCGATCTTTTATTCTTCTTTGATCTTCGAATCGGCCATTTTCTTCGATTTGCGTCCGTCCGTCCACGTGTTGGGAGACAATTACGCGAAGCCGTGTATACCGGTTGTGTATTAAAAATTACGTACTTTTCCTCGTAACCTGGATAATATTTATATTTGTTTAATGTATTTGTTTATTATTTGTAAGGCGACTTGGGACCCAATGAGCTAATTACCCGTGTACTATTTTTTTTTCTTTCGCTCATATTTAGACGGTATCCGTCTTCTACGGATTTGTTTAATTACCCGTTAAACTACCCTAACCTGTATATATACGTGTTTACTTTTTGGGTACGAATTAAAGGCGTAGTTTGTTATTATTTGTTTCTGTCGCGGCCCTTTGTATGATTCTTGCCCGTTGGCGAATCGTCGATATTTTACCGAAATTTTCCCCCCAATACATCGTGGTCTGGAGGTGGACATTGGTAAGTTGGGAAGTCACTTTCTGGCGCCCTACGGAATTTTATTGGACCATCTTGAACGAACCCAGCCGTCTCCACTGTTAGCTGGCCCCAACTTGGAAGTTTCGGTAGGTACCTCGGTAACACTGGTTAAAAGCGTAACAATACATCACAGGAACAACGCTAATACGTGTTGTTTCGTTCAAAACTATTTCCAGCTTCTGCTGCGTCCGAAAACGTCGTATCTTACATCAGAGTTACTGGAGCACATCGAAACGTCAAATAACATGATAGATAAGTAAGGATCGATTAGATACAGCAAAGGAACAACGCTAAAACTTGTTGTTTCGTTTAAAACTATTTCCAGCTCCTGCTGCGTCCAAAAACTTCGTATCTCACGTCAGGGTTACTGGAGTCCATCCAAACGTCAAATAACATGATAGATAAGTAAGGATCGATTAGATACATCACAGGAACAACGCTAATGCGTGTTGTTTCGTTTAAAACTATTTCTAGTTTCAGCTGCGTCCGAGAACTTCGTATCTCACATCTAAGTTACTGGAGTCCATCGAAACGCCAAATAACATGATAGATGAGTAAGGATCGATTAGATACATCACAGGAACAACGCTAATGCGTGTTGTTTCGTTTAAAACTATTTCCAGCTTCTGCTGCTTCCGAGAACATCGTATCTCACGTCAGGGTTACTGGAGTCCATCCAAACGTCAAATAACATGTTAGATAAGTAAGGATCGTTTAGATACATCACAGGAACAACGCTAATAGGTGTTGTTTCGTTCAAAACTATTTCCAGCTTCTGCTGCGTCCGAAATCTTTGTATCTCTCATCAGAGTTACTGGAGTCCATCCAAACGTCAAATAACATGATAGATGAGTAAGGATCAATTAGATACATCACAGGAACAACGCTAATACGTGTTGTTTCGTTCAAAACTATTTCCAGCTTCTGCTGCGTCCGAAAACGTCGTATCTCACATCAGAGTTACTGGAGCACATCGAAACGTCAAATAACATGATAGATAAGTAAGGATCGATTAGATACAGCACAGGAACAACGCTAAAAGGTGTTGTCTCGTTTAAAACTATTTCCAGCTCCTGCTGCGTCCAAAAACTTTGTATCTCACATCAGACTTACTGGAGTCCATCCAAACGTCAAATAACATGTTAGATAAGTAATGATCGTTTAGATACATCACAGGAACAACGCTAATACGTGTTGTTTCGTTCAAAACTATTTCCAGCTTCTGCTGCGTCCGAAATCTTTGTACCTCACATCAGAGTTACTGGAGTCCATCCAAACGTCAAATAACATGATAGATGAGTAAGGATCGATTAGATACATCACAGGAACAACGCTAATACGTGTTGTTTCGTTTAAAACTATTTCCAGCTTCTGCTGCGTCCGAAAATTTCGTATCTCACATCAGAGTTACTGGAGTCCATCGAAACGTCAAATAACATGATAGATAAGAAAGTATCGATTAGATACAGCACAGGAACAACGCTAATACGTGTTGTTTCGTTTAAAACTATTTCCAGCTCCTGCTGCGTCCAAAAACTTTGTATCTCACATCAGACTTACTGGAGTCCATCCAAACCTCAAATAACATGTTAGATAAGTAAGGATCGTTTAGATACATCACAGGAACAACGCTAATACGTGTTGTTTCGTTCAAAACTATTTCCAGCTTCTGCTGCATCCGATAACTTTGTATCTCACATCAGAGTTACTGGAGTCCGTCCAAACGTCAAATAACATGATAGATGAGTAAGGATCGATTAGATACATTACAGGAACAACGCTAATATGTGTTGTTTCGTTTAAAATTGTTTCCAGCTGCTGCTGCGTCCGAAAACGTCGTATCTCACATCAGAGTTACTGGAGTCCATCGAAACGTCAAATAACATGATAGATAAGAAAGTATCGATTAGATACAGCACAGCAACAACGCTAATACGTGTTGTTTCGTTTAAAACTATTTCCAGCTCCTGCTGCGTCCAAAAACTTTGTATCTCACATCAGACTTACTGGAGTCCATCCAAACGTCAAATAACATGTTAGATAGGTAAGGATCGTTTAGATACATCACAGGAACAACGCTAATACGTGTTGTTTCGTTCAAAACTATTTCCAGCTTCTGCTACGTCCGATAACTTTGCATCTCACATCAGAGTTACTGGAGTCCGTCCAAACATCAAATAACATGATAGATGAGTAAGGATCGATTAGATACATCACAGGAACAACGCTAATACGTGTTGTTTCGTTTAAAACTGTTTCCAGCTTCTGCTGCGTCCGAAAACGTCGTATCTCACATCAGAGTTACTGGAGTCCATCGAAACGTCAAATAACATGATAGATACGTAAGGATCGATTAGATACAGCACAGGAACAACGCTAATACGTGTTGTTTCGTTCAAAACTATTTCCAGCTTCTGCTGCGTCCGATAACTTTGTATCTTACATCAGAGTTACTGGAGTCCGTCCAAACTTCAAATAACATGATAGATGAGTAAGGATCGATTAGATACATCACAGGAATAACGCTAATATGTGTTGTTTCGTTTAAAACTATTTCCAGCTGCTGCTGCGTCCGAAAACGTCGTATATCACATCAGAGTTACTGGAGTACATCGACACGCCAAATAACATGATAGATGAGTAAGGATCGATTAGACACTACACAGGAACAACGCTAATGCGTGTTGTTTCGTTTAAATCTATTTCTAGCTTCAGCTGCGTCCGAGAACTTCGTATCTCACATCAAAGTTACTGGAGTCCATCGAAACGCCAAATAACATGATAGATGAGTAAGAATCGATTAGATACATCACAGGAACAACGCTAATGCGTGTTGTTTCGTTTAAAACTATTTCCTGCTCCTGCTGCGTCCAAAAACTTTGTATCTCACATCAGACTTACTGGAGTCCATCCAAACGTCAAATAACATGTTAGATAAGTAAGGATCGTTTAGATACATCACAGGAACAACGCTAATACGTGTTGTTTCGTTCAAAACTATTTCCAGCTTCTGCTGCGTCCGATAACTTTGTATCTCACATCAGAGTTACTGGAGTCCGTCCAAACGTCAAATAACATGATAGAAGAGTAAGGATCGATTAGATACATTACAGGAACAACGCTAATATGTGTTGTTTCGTTTAAAACTATTTCCAGCTGCTGCTGCGTCCGAAAACGTCGTATCTCACATCAGAGTTACTGGAGTCCATCGAAATGTCAAATAACATGATAGATAAGTAAGGATCGATTAGATACAGCAAAGGAACAACGCTAATGCGTGTTGTTTCGTTTAAAACTATTTCCAGCTTCTGCTGCGTTCAAAAACTTTGTATCTCACATCAGAGATACTCGAGTACATCCAAACGTAAAATAACATGATAGATGAGTAAGGATCGATTAGATATATCACAGGAACAACGCTAATACGTGGTGTTTCGTTTAAAACTATTTCCAGCTTCTGCTGCGTCCGAAAATTTCGTATCTCACATTAGAGTTACTGGAGTCCATCGAAACGTCAAATAATATGATATATGAGTAAGGATCGATTAGATACATCACAGGAACAACGCTAATGCGTGTTGTTTCGTTTAAAACTATTTCTAGCTTCAGCTGCGTCCGAGAACTTCGTATCTCACTTCTAAGATACTGGAGTCCATCGAAACGCCAAATAACATGATAGATAAGTAAGGATCGATTAGATACAGCACAGGAACAACGCTAATACGTGTTGTTTCGTTTAAAACTATTTCCAGCTCCTGCTGCGTCCCAAAACTTTGTATCTCACATCAGACTTACTATAGTCCATCCAAACGTCAAATAACATGTTAGATAAGTAAGGATCGTTTAGATACATCACAGGAACAACGCTAATAGGTGTTGTTTCGTTCAAAACTATTTCCAGCTTCTGCTGCGTCCGAAATCTTTGTATCTCTCATCAGAGTTACTGGAGTCCATCCAAACGTCAAATAACATGATAGATGAGTAAGGATCAATTAGATACATCACAGGAACAACGCTAATACGTGTTGTTTCGTTCAAAACTATTTCCAGCTTCTGCTGCGTCCGAAAACGTCGTATCTCACATCAGAGTTACTGGAGCACATCGAAACGTCAAATAACATGATAGATAAGTAAGGATCGATTAGATACAGCACAGGAACAACGCCAAAACTTGTTGTTTCGTTTAAAACTATTTCCAGCTCCTGCTGCGTCCAAAAACTTCGTATCTCACGTCAGGGTTACTGGAGTCCATCCAAACGTCAAATAACATGATAGATAAGTAAGGATCGATTAGATACATCACAGGAACAACGCTAATGCGTGTTGTTTCGTTTAAAACTATTTCTAGCTTCAGCTGCGTCCGAGAACTTCGTATCTCACATCTAAGTTACTGGAGTCCATCCAAACGTCAAATAACATGATAGATGAGTAAGGATCAATTAGATACATCACAGGAACAACGCTAATACGTGTTGTTTCGTTCAAAACTATTTCCAGCTTCTGCTGCGTCCGAAAACGTCGTATCTCACATCAGAGTTACTGGAGCACATCGAAACGTCAAATAACATGATAGATAAGTAAGGATCGATTAGATACAGCACAGGAACAACGCTAAAACGTGTTGTTTCGTTTAAAACTATTTCCAGCTCCTGCTGCGTCCAAAAACTTTGTATCTCACATCAGACTTACTGGAGTCCATCCAAACGTCAAATAACATGTTAGATAAGTAAGGATCGTTTAGATACAGCACAGGAACAACGCTAATACGTGTTGTTTCGTTCAAAACTATTTCCAGCTTCTGCTGCGTCCGATATCTTTGTATCTCACATCAGAGTTACTGGAGTCCATCCAAACGACAAATAACATGATAGATGAGTAAGGATCGACTAGATACATCACAGGAACAACGCTAATACGTGTTGTTTCGTTTAAAACTATTTCCAGCTTCTGCTGCGTCCGAAAATTTCGTATCTCACATCAGAGTTACTGGAGTCCATCGAAACGTCAAATAACATGATAGATAAGCAAGTATCGATTAGATACAGCACAGGAACAACGCTAATACGTGTTGTTTCGTTTAAAACTATTTCCAGCTCCTGCTGCGTCCAAAAACTTTGTATCTCACATCAGACTTACTGGAGTCCATCCAAACGTCAAGTAACATGTTAGATAAGTAAGGATCGTTTAGATACATCACAGGAACAACGCTAATACGTGTTGTTTCGTTCAAAACTATTTCTAGCTTCAGCTGGGTCCGAGAACTTCGTATCTCACATCTAAGTTACTGGAGTCCATCGAAACGTCAAATAACATAGTAGCTAAGTAAGGATCGATTAGATACATCACAGGAACAACGCTAATGCGTGTTGTTTCGTTCAAAACTATTTCCAGCTTCTGCTGCGTCCTAGAACTTCGTATCTCACGTCAGGGTTACTGGAGTCCATCCAAACGTCAAATAACATGATAGATAAGTAAGGATCGATTAGATACAACACAGGAACAACGCTAATGCGTGTTGTTTCGTTTAAAACTATTTCCAGCTTCTGCTGCGTCCGAAAATTTCGTTTCTCACATTAGAGTTACTGGAGTCCATCGAAACGTCAAATAACATGATAGATGAGTAAGGATCGATTAGATACATCACAGGAACAACGCTAATGCGTGTTGTTTCCTTCAAAACTATTTCCAGCTTCTGCTGCGTCCATCGAGAACATCGTATCTCACGTCAGGGTTACTGGAGTCCATCCAAACGTCAAATAACATGATATATAAGTAAGGATCGATTAGATACAGCACAGGAACAACGCTAATACGTGTTGTTTCGTTTAAAATTGTTTCCAGCTCCTGCTGCGTCCCAGAACTTTGTATCTCACATCAGACTTACTGGAGTCCATCCAAACGTCAAATAACATGTTAGATAAGTAAGGATCGTTTAGATACATCACAGGAACAACGGTAATACGTGTTGTTTCGTTCAAAACTATTTCCAGCTTCTGCTGCCTCCGAAATCTTTGTATCTCTCATCAGAGTTACTGGAGTCCATCCAAACGTCAAATAACATGATAGATGAGTAAGGATCGATTAGATACATCACAGGAACAACGCTAATACGTGTTGTTTCGTTTAAAACTATTTCCAGCTTCTGCTGCGTCCGAAAACGTCGTATCTCACATCAGAGTTACTGGAGTCCATCGAATCGTCAAATAACATGATAGATAAGTAAGGATCGATTAGATACAGCACAGGAACAACGCTAATACGTGTTGTTTCGTTCAAAACTATTTCCAGCTTCTGCTGCGTCCGAGAACTTCGTATCTCACATCTAAGTTACTGGAGTCCATCGAAACGCCAAATAACATGATAGATGAGTAAGGATCGATTAGATACATCACAGGAACAACGCCAACGCGTGTTGTTTCGTTTAAAACTATTTCCAGCTTCTGCTGCGTCCGAGAACTTTGTATCTCACATCAGGGTTACTGGAGTCCATCCAAACGTCAAATAACATGATAGATAAGTAAGGATCGATTAGATACATCACAGGAACAACGCTAATGCGTATTGTTTCGTTTAAAACTATTTCTAGCTTCAGATGCGTCAGAGAACTTCGTATCTCACATCAAAGTTACTGGAGTCCATCGAAACGCCAAATAACATGATAGATGAGTAAGGATCGATTAGATACATCACAGGAACAACGCTAATGCGTGTTCTTTCGTTTAAAAGTATTTCCAGCTTCTGCCGCGTCCGAGAACTTCGTATCTCACGTCAGGGTTACTGGAGTCCATCCAAGCGTCAAGTAACATGATAGATAAGTAAGGATCGATTAGATACATCACAGGAACAACGCTAACGCGTGTTGTTTAGTTTAAAACTTTTTCTAGCTTAAGCTGCGTCCGAGAACTTCGTAACTCACATCAAAGTTACTGGAGTCCATCGAAACGCCAAATAACATGATAGATGAGTAAGGATCGATTAGATACATCACAGGAACAACGCTAATGCGTGTTGTTTCGTTTAAAACTATTTCCAGCTTCTGCTGCGTCCGAAAACGTCGTATCTCACATCAGAGTTACTGGAGTCCATCGAAACGTCAAATAACATGATAGATAAATAAGGATCGATTAGATACAGCACAGGAACAACGCTAATACGTGTTGTTTCGTTCAAAACTATTTCCAGCTTCTGCTGCGTCCGATAACTTTTTATCTCACATCAGAGTTACTGGAGTCCGTCCAAACTTCAAATAACATGATACATGAGTAAGGATCGATTAGATACATCACAGGAATAACGCTAATATGTGCTGTTTCGTTTAAAACTATTTCCAGCTGCTGCTGCGTCCGAAAACGTCGTATATCACATCAGAGTTACTGGAGTCCATCGAAACGCCAAATAACATGATAGATGAGTAAGGATCGATTAGACACTACACAGGAACAACGCTAATGCGTGTTGTTTCGTTTAAAACTATTTCTAGCTTCAGCTGCGTCCGAGAACTTCGTATCTCACATCAAAGTTACTGGAGTCCATCGAAACGCCAAATAACATGATAGATGAGTAAGAATCGATTAGATACATCACAGGAACAACGCTAATGCGTGTTGTTTCGTTTAAAACTATTTCCAGCTTCTGCTGCGTTCGAAAACTTCGTATCTCACATCAGAGCTACTGGAGTCCATCGAAACGCCAAATAACATGATATATGAGTAAGGATCCATTAGATACAGCACAGGAACAACGCTAATACGTGTTGTTTCGTTTAAAACTATTTCCAGCTCCTGCTGCGTCCAAAAACTTTGTATCTCACATCAGACTTACTGGAGTCCATCCAAACGTCAAGTAACATGTTAGATAAGTAAGGATCGTTTAGATACATCACAGGAACAACGCTAATACGTGTTGTTTCGTTCAAAACTATTTCCAGCTTCTACTGCGTCCGAGAACTTTGTATCTCTCATCAGAGTTACTGGAGTCCGTCCAAACGTCAAATAACATGATAGATGAGTAAGGATCGATTAGATACATCACAAGAACAACGCTAATATGTGTTGTTTCGTTTAAAACTATTTCCAGCTGCTGCTGCGTCCGAAAATTTCGTATCTCACATTAGAGTTACTGGAGTCCATCGAAACGTCAAATAACATAGTAGCTAAGTAAGGATCGATTAGATACATCACAGGAACAATGCTAATACGTGTTGTTTCGCTCAAAACTATTTCCAGCTTCTGCTGCGTCCAAAAACTTTGTATCTCACATCAGAGTTACTGGAATCCATCCAAACGTCAAATAACATGATAGATAAGTAAGGATCGATTAGATACATCACAGGAACAACGCTAATGCGTGTTGTTTCGTTTAAAACTATTTCTAGCTTCAGCTGCGTCCGAGAACTTCGTATCTCACATCTAAGTTACTGGAGTCCATCGAAACGCCAAATAATATGATAGATGAGTAAGGATCGATTAGATACATCACAGGAACAACGCTAATGCGTGTTGTTTCGTTTAAAACTATTTCCAGCTTCTGCTGCTTCCGAGAACATCGTATCTCACGTCAGGGTTACTGGAGTCCATCCAAACGTCAAATAACATGATAGATAAGATAGATAAGTAAGGATCGATTAGATACAGCACAGGAACAACGCTAATACGTGTTGTTTCGTTTAAAACTATTTCCAGCTCCTGCTGCGTCCCAAAACTTTGTATCTAACATCAGACTTACTATAGTCCATCCAAACGTCAAATAACATGTTAGATAAGTAAGGATCGTTTAGACACATCACAGGAACAACGCTAATAGGTGTTGTTTCGTTCAAAACTATTTCCAGCTTCTGCTGCGTCCGAAATCTTTGTATCTCTCATCAGAGTTACTGGAGTCCATCCAAACGTCAAATAACATGTTAGATAAGTAAGGATCGTTTAGATACATCACAGGAACAACGCTAATACGTGTTGTTTCGTTCAAAACTATTTCCAGCTTCCGCTGCGTCCGAAATCTTTGTATCTCTCATCAGAGTTACTGGAGTCCATCCAAACGTCAAATAATATGATAGATGAGTAAGGATCGATTAGATACATCACAGGAACAACGCTAATACGTGTTGTTTCGTTTAAAACTATTTCCAGCTTCTGCTGCGTCCGAAAACGTCGTATCACACATCAGAGTTACTGGAGTCCATCGAAACGTCAAATAACATGATAGATATGTAAGGATCGATTAGATACAGCACAGGAACAACGCTAATATATATGTGTTGTTTCGTTCAAAACTATTTCCAGCTTATGCTGCGTAAGATAACTTTGTATCTCACATCAGAGTTACTGGAGTCCGTCCAAACGTCAAATAACCTGATAGATGAGTAAGGATCGATTAGATACATCACAGGAACAACGCTAATATGTGTTGTTTCGTTTAAAACTATTTCCAGCTGCTGCTGCGTCCGAAAACGTCGTATATCACATCAGAGTTACTGGAGTCTATCGAAATGTCAAATAACATGATAGATGAGTAAGGATCGATTAGATACATCACAGGAACAACGCTAATGCGTGTTGTTTCGTTTAAAACTATTTCCAGCTTCTGCTGCGTCCTAGAACTTCGTATCTCACGTCAGGGTTACTGGAGTCCATCCAAACGTCAAATAACATGATAGATAAGTAAGGATCGATTAGATACATCACAGGAACAACGCTAATGCGTGTTGTTTCGTTTAAAACTATTTCCAGCTTCTGCTGCGTCCGAAAATTTCGTTTCTCACATTAGAGTTACTGGAGTCCATCGAAACGTGAAATAACATGATAGATGAGTAAGGATCGATTAGATACATCACAGGAACAACGCTAATGCGTGTTGTTTCGTTTAAAACTATTTCCAGCTTCTGCTGCGTCCGAAAACGTCGTATCTCACATCAGAGTTACTGGAGTCCGTCCAAACGTCAAATAACATGATAGATGAGTAAGGATCGATTAGATACAGCACAGGAACAACGCTAATCCGTGTTGTTTCGTTTAAAACTATTTCCAGCTTCTGCTGCTTCCGAGAACATCGTATCTCACGTCAGGGTTACTGGAGTCCATCCAAACGTCAAATAACATGATAGATAAGTAAGGATCGATTAGATACATCACAGGAACAACGCTAATACGTGTTGTTTCATTTAAAACTATTTCCAGCTTCAGCTGCGTCCGAGAACTTCGTATCTCACATCAAAGTTACTGGAGTCCATCGAAACGCCAAATAACATGATAGATGAGTAAAGATCGATTAGATACATCTCAGGAACAACGCTAATGCGTGTTGTTTCGTTTAAAACTATTTCCAGCTTCTGCTGCGTCCGAAAATGTCGTATCTCACATCAGAGCTACTGGAGTCCATCGAAACGCCAAATAACATGATATATGAGTAAGGATCGATTAGATACAGCACAGGAACAACGCTAATCCGTGTTGTTTCGTTTAAAACTATTTCCAGCTTCTGCTGCTTCCGAGAACATCGTATCTCACGTCAGGGTTACTGGAGTCCATCCAAACGTCAAATAACATGATAGATAAGTAAGGATCGATTAGATACAGCACAGGAACAACGCTAATACGTGTTGTTTCGTTTAAAACTATTTCCAGCTCCTGCTGCGTCCCAAAACTTTGTATCTCACATCAGACTTACTATAGTCCATCCAAACGTCAAATAACATGTTAGATAAGTAAGGATCGTTTAGATACATCACAGGAACAACGCTAATAGGTGTTGTTTCGTTCAAAACTATTTCCAGCTTCTGCTGCGTCCGAAATCTTTGAATCTCTCATCAGAGTTACTGGAGTCCATCCAAACGTCAAATAACATGATAGATGAGTAAGGATCAATTAGATACATCACAGGAACAACGCTAATACGTGTTGTTTCGTTCAAAACTATTTCCAGCTTCTGCTGCGTCCGAAAACGTCGTATCTTACATCAGAGTTACTGGAGCACATCGAAACGTCAAATAACATGATAGATAAGTAAGGATCGATTAGATACAGCACAGGAACAACGCTAAAACTTGTTGTTTCGTTTAAAACTATTTCCAGCTCCTGCTGCGTCCAAAAACTTCGTATCTCACGTCAGGGTTACTGGAGTCCATCCAAACGTCAAATAACATGATAGATAAGTAATGATCGATTAGATACATCACAGGAACAACGCTAATGCGTGTTGTTTCGTTTAAAACTATTTCTAGCTTCAGCTGCGTCCGAGAACTTCGTATCTCACATCTAAGTTACTGGAGTCCATCGAAACGCCAAATAACATGATAGATGAGTAAGGATCGATTAGATACATCACAGGAACAACGCTAATGCGTGTTGTTTCGTTTAAAACTATTTCCAGCTTCTGCTGCTTCCGAGAACATCGTATCTCACGTCAGGGTTACTGGAGTCCATCCAAACGTCAAATAACATGTTAGATAAGTAAGGATCGTTTAGATACATCACAGGAACAACGCTAATAGGTGTTGTTTCGTTCAAAACTATTTCCAGCTTCTGCTGCGTCCGAAATCTTTGTATCTCTCATCAGAGTTACTGGAGTCCATCCAAACTTCAAATAACATGATAGATGAGTAAGGATCAATTAGATACATCACAGGAACAACGCTAATACGTGTTGTTTCGTTCAAAACTATTTCCAGCTTCTGCTGCGTCCGAAAGCGTCGTATCTCACATCAGAGTTACTGGAGCACATCGAAACGTCAAATAACATGATAGATAAGTAGGGATCGATTAGATACAGCACAGGAACAACGCTAAAAGGTGTTGTTTCGTTTAAAACTATTTCCAGCTATTGCTGCGTCCAAAAACTTTGTATCTCACATCAGACTTACTGGAGTCCATCCAAACGTCAAATAACATGTTAGATAAGTAATGATCGTTTAGATACATCACAGGAACAACGCTAATACGTGTTGTTTCGTTCAAAACTATTTCCAGCTTCTGCTGCGTCCGAAATCTTTGTACCTCACATCAGAGTTACTGGAGTCCATCCAAACGTCAAATAACATGATAGATGAGTAAGGATCGATTAGATACATCACAGGAACAACGCTAATACGTGTTGTTTCGTTTAAAACTATTTCCAGCTTCTGCTGCGTCCGAAAATTTCGTATCTCACATCAGAGTTACTGGAGTCCATCGAAACGTCAAATAACATGATAGATAAGAAAGTATCGATTAGATACAGCACAGGAACAACGCTAATACGTGTTGTTTCGTTTAAAACTATTTCCAGCTCCTGCTGCGTCCAAAAACTTTGTATCTCACATCAGACTTACTGGAGTCCATCCAAACCTCAAATAACATGTTAGATAAGTAAGGATCGTTTAGATACATCACAGGAACAACGCTAATACGTGTTGTTTCGTTCAAAACTATTTCCAGCTTCTGCTGCATCCGATAACTTTGTATCTCACATCAGAGTTACTGGAGTCCGTCCAAACGTCAAATAACATGATAGATGAGTAAGGATCGATTAGATACATTACAGGAACAACGCTAATATGTGTTGTTTCGTTTAAAATTGTTTCCAGCTGCTGCTGCGTCCGAAAACGTCGTATCTCACATAAGAGTTACTGGAGTCCATCGAAACGTCAAATAACATGATAGATAAGAAAGTATCGATTAGATACAGCACAGCAACAACGCTAATACGTGTTGTTTCGTTTAAAACTATTTCCAGCTCCTGCTGCGTCCAAAAACTTTGTATCTCACATCAGACTTACTGGAGTCCATCCAAACGTCAAATAACATGTTAGATAGGTAAGGATCGTTTAGATACATCACAGGAACAACGCTAATACGTGTTGTTTCGTTCAAAACTATTTCCAGCTTCTGCTACGTCCGATAACTTTGCATCTCACATCAGAGTTACTGGAGTCCGTCCAAACATCAAATAACATGATAGATGAGTAAGGATCGATTAGATACATCACAGGAACAACGCTAATACGTGTTGTTTCGTTTAAAACTGTTTCCAGCTTCTGCTGCGTCCGAAAACGTCGTATCTCACATCAGAGTTACTGGAGTCCATCGAAACGTCAAATAACATGATAGATACGTAAGGATCGATTAGATACAGCACAGGAACAACGCTAATACGTGTTGTTTCGTTCAAAACTATTTCCAGCTTCTGCTGCGTCCGATAACTTTGTATCTTACATCAGAGTTACTGGAGTCCGTCCAAACTTCAAATAACATGATAGATGAGTAAGGATCGATTAGATACATCACAGGAATAACGCTAATATGTGTTGTTTCGTTTAAAACTATTTCCAGCTTCTGCTGCGTCCGAAAACGTCGTATCACACATCAGAGTTACTGGAGTCCATCGAAACGTCAAATAACATGATAGATATGTAAGGATCGATTAGATACAGCACAGGAACAACGCTAATATATATGTGTTGTTTCGTTCAAAACTATTTCCAGCTTATGCTGCGTAAGATAACTTTGTATCTCACATCAGAGTTACTGGAGTCCGTCCAAACGTCAAATAACCTGATAGATGAGTAAGGATCGATTAGATACATCACAGGAACAACGCTAATATGTGTTGTTTCGTTTAAAACTATTTCCAGCTGCTGCTGCGTCCGAAAACGTCGTATATCACATCAGAGTTACTGGAGTCTATCGAAATGTCAAATAACATGATAGATGAGTAAGGATCGATTAGATACATCACAGGAACAACGCTAATGCGTGTTGTTTCGTTTAAAACTATTTCCAGCTTCTGCTGCGTCCTAGAACTTCGTATCTCACGTCAGGGTTACTGGAGTCCATCCAAACGTCAAATAACATGATAGATAAGTAAGGATCGATTAGATACATCACAGGAACAACGCTAATGCGTGTTGTTTCGTTTAAAACTATTTCCAGCTTCTGCTGCGTCCGAAAATTTCGTTTCTCACATTAGAGTTACTGGAGTCCATCGAAACGTGAAATAACATGATAGATGAGTAAGGATCGATTAGATACATCACAGGAACAACGCTAATGCGTGTTGTTTCGTTTAAAACTATTTCCAGCTTCTGCTGCGTCCGAAAACGTCGTATCTCACATCAGAGTTACTGGAGTCCGTCCAAACGTCAAATAACATGATAGATGAGTAAGGATCGATTAGATACAGCACAGGAACAACGCTAATCCGTGTTGTTTCGTTTAAAACTATTTCCAGCTTCTGCTGCTTCCGAGAACATCGTATCTCACGTCAGGGTTACTGGAGTCCATCCAAACGTCAAATAACATGATAGATAAGTAAGGATCGATTAGATACATCACAGGAACAACGCTAATACGTGTTGTTTCATTTAAAACTATTTCCAGCTTCAGCTGCGTCCGAGAACTTCGTATCTCACATCAAAGTTACTGGAGTCCATCGAAACGCCAAATAACATGATAGATGAGTAAAGATCGATTAGATACATCTCAGGAACAACGCTAATGCGTGTTGTTTCGTTTAAAACTATTTCCAGCTTCTGCTGCGTCCGAAAATGTCGTATCTCACATCAGAGCTACTGGAGTCCATCGAAACGCCAAATAACATGATATATGAGTAAGGATCGATTAGATACAGCACAGGAACAACGCTAATCCGTGTTGTTTCGTTTAAAACTATTTCCAGCTTCTGCTGCTTCCGAGAACATCGTATCTCACGTCAGGGTTACTGGAGTCCATCCAAACGTCAAATAACATGATAGATAAGTAAGGATCGATTAGATACAGCACAGGAACAACGCTAATACGTGTTGTTTCGTTTAAAACTATTTCCAGCTCCTGCTGCGTCCCAAAACTTTGTATCTCACATCAGACTTACTATAGTCCATCCAAACGTCAAATAACATGTTAGATAAGTAAGGATCGTTTAGATACATCACAGGAACAACGCTAATAGGTGTTGTTTCGTTCAAAACTATTTCCAGCTTCTGCTGCGTCCGAAATCTTTGAATCTCTCATCAGAGTTACTGGAGTCCATCCAAACGTCAAATAACATGATAGATGAGTAAGGATCAATTAGATACATCACAGGAACAACGCTAATACGTGTTGTTTCGTTCAAAACTATTTCCAGCTTCTGCTGCGTCCGAAAACGTCGTATCTTACATCAGAGTTACTGGAGCACATCGAAACGTCAAATAACATGATAGATAAGTAAGGATCGATTAGATACAGCACAGGAACAACGCTAAAACTTGTTGTTTCGTTTAAAACTATTTCCAGCTCCTGCTGCGTCCAAAAACTTCGTATCTCACGTCAGGGTTACTGGAGTCTATCCAAACGTCAAATAACATGATAGATAAGTAATGATCGATTAGATACATCACAGGAACAACGCTAATGCGTGTTGTTTCGTTTAAAACTATTTCTAGCTTCAGCTGCGTCCGAGAACTTCGTATCTCACATCTAAGTTACTGGAGTCCATCGAAACGCCAAATAACATGATAGATGAGTAAGGATCGATTAGATACATCACAGGAACAACGCTAATGCGTGTTGTTTCGTTTAAAACTATTTCCAGCTTCTGCTGCTTCCGAGAACATCGTATCTCACGTCAGGGTTACTGGAGTCCATCCAAACGTCAAATAACATGTTAGATAAGTAAGGATCGTTTAGATACATCACAGGAACAACGCTAATAGGTGTTGTTTCGTTCAAAACTATTTCCAGCTTCTGCTGCGTCCGAAATCTTTGTATCTCTCATCAGAGTTACTGGAGTCCATCCAAACGTCAAATAACATGATAGATGAGTAAGGATCAATTAGATACATCACAGGAACAACGCTAATACGTGTTGTTTCGTTCAAAACTATTTCCAGCTTCTGCTGCGTCCGAAAACGTCGTATCTCACATCAGAGTTACTGGAGCACATCGAAACGTCAAATAACATGATAGATAAGTAGGGATCGATTAGATACAGCACAGGAACAACGCTAAAAGGTGTTGTTTCGTTTAAAACTATTTCCAGCTCCTGCTGCGTCCAAAAACTTTGTATCTCACATCAGACTTACTGGAGTCCATCCAAACGTCAAATAACATGTTAGATAAGTAATGATCGTTTAGATACATCACAGGAACAACGCTAATACGTGTTGTTTCGTTCAAAACTATTTCCAGCTTCTGCTGCGTCCGAAATCTTTGTACCTCACATCAGAGTTACTGGAGTCCATCCAAACGTCAAATAACATGATAGATGAGTAAGGATCGATTAGATACATCACAGGAACAACGCTAATACGTGTTGTTTCGTTTAAAACTATTTCCAGCTTCTGCTGCGTCCGAAAATTTCGTATCTCACATCAGAGTTACTGGAGTCCATCGAAACGTCAAATAACATGATAGATAAGAAAGTATCGATTAGATACAGCACAGGAACAACGCTAATACGTGTTGTTTCGTTTAAAACTATTTCCAGCTCCTGCTGCGTCCAAAAACTTTGTATCTCACATCAGACTTACTGGAGTCCATCCAAACCTCAAATAACATGTTAGATAAGTAAGGATCGTTTAGATACATCACAGGAACAACGCTAATACGTGTTGTTTCGTTCAAAACTATTTCCAGCTTCTGCTGCATCCGATAACTTTGTATCTCACATCAGAGTTACTGGAGTCCGTCCAAACGTCAAATAACATGATAGATGAGTAAGGATCGATTAGATACATTACAGGAACAACGCTAATATGTGTTGTTTCGTTTAAAATTGTTTCCAGCTGCTGCTGCGTCCGAAAACGTCGTATCTCACATCAGAGTTACTGGAGTCCATCGAAACGTCAAATAACATGATAGATAAGAAAGTATCGATTAGATACAGCACAGCAACAACGCTAATACGTGTTGTTTCGTTTAAAACTATTTCCAGCTCCTGCTGCGTCCAAAAACTTTGTATCTCACATCAGACTTACTGGAGTCCATCCAAACGTCAAATAACATGTTAGATAGGTAAGGATCGTTTAGATACATCACAGGAACAACGCTAATACGTGTTGTTTCGTTCAAAACTATTTCCAGCTTCTGCTACGTCCGATAACTTTGCATCTCACATCAGAGTTACTGGAGTCCGTCCAAACATCAAATAACATGATAGATGAGTAAGGATCGATTAGATACATCACAGGAACAACGCTAATACGTGTTGTTTCGTTCAAAACTATTTCCAGCTTCTGCTGCGTCCGATAACTTTGTATCTCACATCAGAGTTACTGGAGTCCGTCCAAACGTCAAATAACATGATAGAAGAGTAAGGATCGATTAGATACATTACAGGAACAACGCTAATATGTGTTGTTTCGTTTAAAACTATTTCCAGCTGCTGCTGCGTCCGAAAACGTCGTATCTCACATCAGAGTTACTGGAGTCCATCGAAATGTCAAATAACATGATAGATAAGTAAGGATCGATTAGATACAGCAAAGGAACAACGCTAATGCGTGTTGTTTCGTTTAAAACTATTTCCAGCTTCTGCTGCGTCCGAAAACGTCGTATCTCACATCAGAGTTACTGGAGTCCATCGAAACGTCAAATAACATGATAGATACGTAAGGATCGATTAGATACAGCACAGGAACAACGCTAATACGTGTTGTTTCGTTCAAAACTATTTCCAGCTTCTGCTGCGTCCGATAACTTTGTATCTTACATCAGAGTTACTGGAGTCCGTCCAAACTTCAAATAACATGATAGATGAGTAAGGATCGATTAGATACATCACAGGAATAACGCTAATATGTGTTGTTTCGTTTAAAACTATTTCCAGCTGCTGCTGCGTCCGAAAACGTCGTATATCACATCAGAGTTACTGGAGTACATCGACACGCCAAATAACATGATAGATGAGTAAGGATCGATTAGACACTACACAGGAACAACGCTAATGCGTGTTGTTTCGTTTAAAACTATTTCTAGCTTCAGCTGCGTCCGAGAACTTCGTATCTCACATCAAAGTTACTGGAGTCCATCGAAACGCCAAATAACATGATAGATGAGTAAGAATCGATTAGATACATCACAGGAACAACGCTAATGCGTGTTGTTTCGTTTAAAACTATTTCCTGCTCCTGCTGCGTCCAAAAACTTTGTATCTCACATCAGACTTACTGGAGTCCATCCAAACGTCAAATAACATGTTAGATAAGTAAGGATCGTTTAGATACATCACAGGAACAACGCTAATACGTGTTGTTTCGTTCAAAACTATTTCCAGCTTCTGCTGCGTCCGATAACTTTGTATCTCACATCAGAGTTACTGGAGTCCGTCCAAACGTCAAATAACATGATAGAAGAGTAAGGATCGATTAGATACATTACAGGAACAACGCTAATATGTGTTGTTTCGTTTAAAACTATTTCCAGCTGCTGCTGCGTCCGAAAACGTCGTATCTCACATCAGAGTTACTGGAGTCCATCGAAATGTCAAATAACATGATAGATAAGTAAGGATCGATTAGATACATCACAGGAACAACGCTAATACGTGTTGTTTCGTTTAAAACTGTTTCCAGCTTCTGCTGCGTCCGAAAACGTCGTATCTCACATCAGAGTTACTGGAGTCCATCGAAACGTCAAATAACATGATAGATACGTAAGGATCGATTAGATACAGCACAGGAACAACGCTAATACGTGTTGTTTCGTTCAAAACTATTTCCAGCTTCTGCTGCGTCCGATAACTTTGTATCTTACATCAGAGTTACTGGAGTCCGTCCAAACTTCAAATAACATGATAGATGAGTAAGGATCGATTAGATACATCACAGGAATAACGCTAATATGTGTTGTTTCGTTTAAAACTATTTCCAGCTGCTGCTGCGTCCGAAAACGTCGTATATCACATCAGAGTTACTGGAGTACATCGACACGCCAAATAACATGATAGATGAGTAAGGATCGATTAGACACTACACAGGAACAACGCTAATGCGTGTTGTTTCGTTTAAAACTATTTCTAGCTTCAGCTGCGTCCGAGAACTTCGTATCTCACATCAAAGTTACTGGAGTCCATCGAAACGCCAAATAACATGATAGATGAGTAAGAATCGATTAGATACATCACAGGAACAACGCTAATGCGTGTTGTTTCGTTTAAAACTATTTCCTGCTCCTGCTGCGTCCAAAAACTTTGTATCTCACATCAGACTTACTGGAGTCCATCCAAACGTCAAATAACATGTTAGATAAGTAAGGATCGTTTAGATACATCACAGGAACAACGCTAATACGTGTTGTTTCGTTCAAAACTATTTCCAGCTTCTGCTGCGTCCGATAACTTTGTATCTCACATCAGAGTTACTGGAGTCCGTCCAAACGTCAAATAACATGATAGAAGAGTAAGGATCGATTAGATACATTACAGGAACAACGCTAATATGTGTTGTTTCGTTTAAAACTATTTCCAGCTGCTGCTGCGTCCGAAAACGTCGTATCTCACATCAGAGTTACTGGAGTCCATCGAAATGTCAAATAACATGATAGATAAGTAAGGATCGATTAGATACAGCAAAGGAACAACGCTAATGCGTGTTGTTTCGTTTAAAACTATTTCCAGCTTCTGCTGCGTTCAAAAACTTTGTATCTCACATCAGAGATACTGGAGTACATCCAAACGTAAAATAACATGATAGATGAGTAAGGATCGATTAGATATATCACAGGAACAACGCTAATACGTGGTGTTTCGTTTAAAACTATTTCCAGCTTCTGCTGCGTCCGAAAATTTCGTATCTCACATTAGAGTTACTGGAGTCCATCGAAACGTCAAATAATATGATATATGAGTAAGGATCGATTAGATACATCACAGGAACAACGCTAATGCGTGTTGTTTCGTTTAAAACTATTTCTAGCTTCAGCTGCGTCCGAGAACTTCGTATCTCACTTCTAAGATACTGGAGTCCATCGAAACGCCAAATAACATGATAGATAAGTAAGGATCGATTAGATACAGCACAGGAACAACGCTAATACGTGTTGTTTCGTTTAAAACTATTTCCAGCTCCTGCTGCGTCCCAAAACTTTGTATCTCACATCAGACTTACTATAGTCCATCCAAACGTCAAATAACATGTTAGATAAGTAAGGATCGTTTAGATACATCACAGGAACAACGCTAATAGGTGTTGTTTCGTTCAAAACTATTTCCAGGTTCTGCTGCGTCCGAAATCTTTGTATCTCTCATCAGAGTTACTGGAGTCCATCCAAACGTCAAATAACATGATAGATGAGTAAGGATCAATTAGATACATCACAGGAACAACGCTAATACGTGTTGTTTCGTTCAAAACTATTTCCAGCTTCTGCTGCGTCCGAAAACGTCGTATCTCACATCAGAGTTACTGGAGCACATCGAAACGTCAAATAACATGATAGATAAGTAAGGATCGATTAGATACAGCACAGGAACAACGCCAAAACTTGTTGTTTCGTTTAAAACTATTTCCAGCTCCTGCTGCGTCCAAGAACTTCGTATCTCACGTCAGGGTTACTGGAGTCCATCCAAACGTCAAATAACATGTTAGATAAGTAAGGATCGTTTAGATACATCACAGGAACAACGCTAATAGGTGTTGTTTCGTTCAAAACTATTTCCAGCTTCTGCTGCGTCCGAAATCTTTGTATCTCTCATCAGAGTTACTGGAGTCCATCCAAACGTCAAATAACATGATAGATGAGTAAGGATCAATTAGATACATCACAGGAACAACGCTAATACGTGTTGTTTCGTTCAAAACTATTTCCAGCTTCTGCTGCGTCCGAAAACGTCGTATCTCACATCAGAGTTACTGGAGCACATCGAAACGTCAAATAACATGATAGATAAGTAAGGATCGATTAGATACAGCACAGGAACAACGCCAAAACTTGTTGTTTCGTTTAAAACTATTTCCAGCTCCTGCTGCGTCCAAAAACTTCGTATCTCACGTCAGGGTTACTGGAGTCCATCCAAACGTCAAATAACATGATAGATGAGTAAGGATCAATTAGATACATCACAGGAACAACGCTAATACGTGTTGTTTCGTTCAAAACTATTTCCAGCTTCTGCCGCGTCCGAAAACGTCGTATCTCACATCAGAGTTACTGGAGCACATCGAAACGTCAAATAACATGATAGATAAGTAAGGATCGATTAGATACAGCACAGGAACAACGCTAAAACGTGTTGTTTCGTTTAAAACTATTTCCAGCTCCTGCTGCGTCCAAAAACTTTGTATCTCACATCAGACTTACTGGAGTCCATCCAAACGTCAAATAACATGTTAGATAAGTAAGGATCGTTTAGATACAGCACAGGAACAACGCTAATACGTGTTGTTTCGTTCAAAACTATTTCCAGCTTCTGCTGCGTCCGATATCTTTGTATCTCACATCAGAGTTACTGGAGTCCATCCAAACGACAAATAACATGATAGATGAGTAAGGATCGACTAGATACATCACAGGAACAACGCTAATACGTGTTGTTTCGTTTAAAACTATTTCCAGCTTCTGCTGCGTCCGAAAATTTCGTATCTCACATCAGAGTTACTGGAGTCCATCGAAACGTCAAATAACATGATAGATAAGCAAGTATCGATTAGATACAGCACAGGAACAACGCTAATACGTGTTGTTTCGTTTAAAACTATTTCCAGCTCCTGCTGCGTCCAAAAACTTTTTATCTCACATCAGACTTACTGGAGTCCATCCAAACGTCAAGTAACATGTTAGATAAGTAAGGATCGTTTAGATACATCACAGGAACAACGCTAATACGTGTTGTTTCGTTCAAAACTATTTCTAGCTTCAGCTGGGTCCGAGAACTTCGTATCTCACATCTAAGTTACTGGAGTCCATCGAAACGTCAAATAACATAGTAGCTAAGTAAGGATCGATTAGATACATCACAGGAACAACGCTAATGCGTGTTGTTTCGTTCAAAACTATTTCCAGCTTCTGCTGCGTCCTAGAACTTCGTATCTCACGTCAGGGTTACTGGAGTCCATCCAAACGTCAAATAACATGATAGATAAGTAAGGATCGATTAGATACAACACAGGAACAACGCTAATGCGTGTTGTTTCGTTTAAAACTATTTCCAGCTTCTGCTGCGTCCGAAAATTTCGTTTCTCCCATTAGAGTTACTGGAGTCCATCGAAACGTCAAATAACATGATAGATGAGTAAGGATCGATTAGATACATCACAGGAACAACGCTAATGCGTGTTGTTTCCTTCAAAACTATTTCCAGCTTCTGCTGCGTCCATCGAGAACATCGTATCTCACGTCAGGGTTACTGGAGTCCATCCAAACGTCAAATAACATGATAGATAAGTAAGGATCGATTAGATACAGCACAGGAACAACGCTAATACGTGTTGTTTCGTTTAAAATTGTTTCCAGCTCCTGCTGCGTCCCAGAACCTTGTATCTCACATCAGACTTACTGGAGTCCATCCAAACGTCAAATAACATGTTAGATAAGTAAGGATCGTTTAGATACATCACAGGAACAACGGTAATACGTGTTGTTTCGTTCAAAACTATTTCCAGCTTCTGCTGCCTCCGAAATCTTTGTATCTCTCATCAGAGTTACTGGAGTCCATCCAAACGTCAAATAACATGATAGATGAGTAAGGATCGATTAGATACATCACAGGAACAACGCTAATACGTGTTATTTCGTTTAAAACTATTTCCAGCTTCTGCTGCGTCCGAAAACGTCGTATCTCACATCAGAGTTACTGGAGTCCATCGAATCGTCAAATAACATGATAGATAAGTAAGGATCGATTAGATACAGCACAGGAACAACGCTAATACGTGTTGTTTCGTTCAAAACTATTTCCAGCTTCTGCTGCGTCCGAGAACTTCGTATCTCACATCTAAGTTACTGGAGTCCATCGAAACGCCAAATAACATGATAGATGAGTAAGGATCGATTAGATACATCACAGGATCAACGCCAACGCGTGTTGTTTCGTTTAAAACTATTTCCAGCTTCTGCTGCGTCCGAGAACTTTGTATCTCACATCAGGGTTACTGGAGTCCATCCAAACGTCAAATAACATGATAGATAAGTAAGGATCGATTAGATACATCACAGGAACAACGCTAATGCGTATTGTTTCGTTTAAAACTATTTCTAGTTTCAGATGCGTCAGAGAACTTCGTATCTCACATCAAAGTTACTGGAGTCCATCGAAACGCCAAATAACATGATAGATGAGTAAGGATCGATTAGATACATCACAGGAACAACGCTAATGCGTGTTCTTTCGTTTAAAAGTATTTCCAGCTTCTGCCGCGTCCGAGAACTTCGTATTTCACGTCAGGGTTACTGGAGTCCATCCAAACGTCAAGTAACATGATAGATAAGTAAGGATCGATTAGATACATCACAGGAACAACGCTAACGCGTGTTGTTTAGTTTAAAACTTTTTCTAGCTTAAGCTGCGTCCGAGAACTTCGTAACTCACATCAAAGATACTGGAGTCCATCGAAACGCCAAATAACATGATAGATGAGTAAGGATCGATTAGATACATCACAGGAACAACGCTAATGCGTGTTGTTTCGTTTAAAACTATTTCCAGCTTCTGCTGCGTCCGAAAACGTCGTATCTCACATCAGAGTTACTGGAGTCCATCGAAACGTCAAATAACATGATAGATAAATAAGGATCGATTAGATACAGCACAGGAACAACGCTAATACGTGTTGTTTCGTTCAAAACTATTTCCAGCTTCTGCTGCGTCCGATAACTTTTTATCTCACATCAGAGTTACTGGAGTCCGTCCAAACGTCAAATAACATGATACATGAGTAAGGATCGATTAGATACATCACAGGAATAACGCTAATGCGTGTTGTTTCGTTTAAATATATTTCCAGCTTCTGCTGCGTTCGAAAACGTCGTATCTCACATTAGAGCTACTGGAGTTCATCGAAACGCCAAATAATATGATAGATGAGTAAGGATCGATTAGATACAGCACAGGAACAACGCTAATACGTGTTGTTTCGTTCAAAACTATTTCCAGCTTCTGCTGCGTCCGAGAACTTCGTATCTCACATCTAAGTTACTGGAGTCCATCGAAACGCCAAATAACATGATAGATGAGTAAGGATCGATTAGATACATCACAGGATCAACGCCAACGCGTGTTGTTTCGTTTAAAACTATTTCCAGCTTCTGCTGCGTCCGAGAACTTTGTATCTCACATCAGGGTTACTGGAGTCCATCGAAACGTCAAATAACATGATAGATAAATAAGGATCGATTAGATACAGCACAGGAACAACGCTAATACGTGTTGTTTCGTTCAAAACTATTTCCAGCTTCTGCTGCGTCCGATAACTTTTTATCTCACATCAGAGTTACTGGAGTCCGTCCAAACGTCAAATAACATGATACATGAGTAAGGATCGATTAGATACATCACAGGAACAACGCTAATGCGTGTTCTTTCGTTTAAAAGTATTTCCAGCTTCTGCCGCGTCCGAGAACTTCGTATCTCACGTCAGGGTTACTGGAGTCCATCCAAACGTCAAGTAACATGATAGATAAGTAAGGATCGATTAGATACATCACAGGAACAACGCTAACGCGTGTTGTTTAGTTTAAAACTTTTTCTAGCTTAAGCTGCGTCCGAGAACTTCGTAACTCACATCAAAGATACTGGAGTCCATCGAAACGCCAAATAACATGATAGATAAGTAAGGATCGATTAGATACAGCACAGGAACAACGCTAATACGTGTTGTTTCGTTTAAAACTATTTCCAGTTCCTGCTGCGTCCGAAATCTTTGTATCTCACATCAGAGTTACTGGAGTCCATCGAAACGTCAAATAACATGATAGATATGTAAGGATCGATTAGATACAGCACAGGAACAACGCTAATACGTGTTGTTTCGTTCAAAACTATTTCCAGCTTCTGCTGCGTCCGAAATCTTTGTATCTCTCATCAGAGTTACTGGAGTCCATCCAAACGTCAAATAACATGATAGATGAGTAAGGATCGATTAGATACATCACAGGAACAACGCTAATATGTGTTGTTTCGTTTAAAACTATTTCCAGCTGCTGCTGCGTCCTAGAACTTCTTATCTCACGTCAGGGTTACTGGAGTCCATCCAAACGTCAAATAACATGATAGATAAGTAAGGATCGATTAGATACATCACAGGAACAACGTTAATGCGTGTTGTTTCGTTTAAAACTATTTCCAGCTTCTGCTGCGTCCTAGAACTTCGTATCTCACGTCAGGGTTAATGGAGTCCATCCAAACGTCAAATAACATGATAGATAAGTAAGGATCGATTAGATACATCACAGGAACAACGCTAATATGTGCTGTTTCGTTTAAAACTATTTCCAGCTGCTGCTGCGTCCGAAAACGTCGTATATCACATCAGAGTTACTGGAGTCCATCGAAACGCCAAATAACATGATAGATGAGTAAGGATCGATTAGACACTACACAGGAACAACGCTAATGCGTGTTGTTTCGTTTAAAACTATTTCTAGCTTCAGCTGCGTCCGAGAACTTCGTATCTCACATCAAAGTTACTGGAGTCCATCGAAACGCCAAATAACATGATAGATGAGTAAGAATCGATTAGATACATCACAGGAACAACGCTAATGCGTGTTGTTTCGTTTAAAACTATTTCCAGCTTCTGCTGCGTTCGAAAACTTCGTATCTCACATCAGAGCTACTGGAGTCCATCGAAACGCCAAATAACATGATATATGAGTAAGGATCGATTAGATACAGCACAGGAACAACGCTAATACGTGTTGTTTCGTTTAAAACTATTTCCAGCTCCTGCTGCGTCCAAAAACTTTGTATCTCACATCAGACTTACTTGAGTCCATCCAAACGTCAAGTAACATGTTAGATAAGTAAGGATCGTTTAGATACATCACAGGAACAACGCTAATACGTGTTGTTTCGTTCAAAACTATTTCCAGCTTCTACTGCGTCCGAGAACTTTGTATCTCTCATCAGAGTTACTGGAGTCCGTCCAAACGTCAAATAACATGATAGATGAGTAAGGATCGATTAGATACATCACAAGAACAACGCTAATATGTGTTGTTTCGTTTAAAACTATTTCCAGCTGCTGCTGCGTCCGAAAATTTCGTATCTCACATTAGAGTTACTGGAGTCCATCGAAACGTCAAATAACATAGTAGCTAAGTAAGGATCGATTAGATACATCACAGGAACAATGCTAATACGTGTTGTTTCGCTCAAAACTATTTCCAGCTTCTGCTGCGTCCAAAAACATTGTATCTCACATCAGAGTTACTGGAATCCATCCAAACGTCAAATAACATGATAGATAAGTAAGGATCGATTAGATACATCACAGGAACAACGCTAATGCGTGTTGTTTCGTTTAAAACTATTTCTAGCTTCAGCTGCGTCCGAGAACTTCGTATCTCACATCTAAGTTACTGGAGTCCATCGAAACGCCAAATAATATGATAGATGAGTAAGGATCGATTAGATACATCACAGGAACAACGCTAATGCGTGTTGTTTCGTTTAAAACTATTTCCAGCTTCTGCTGCTTCCGAGAACATCGTATCTCACGTCAGGGTTACTGGAGTCCATCCAAACGTCAAATAACATGATAGATAAGATAGATAAGTAAGGATCGATTAGATACAGCACAGGAACAACGCTAATACGTGTTGTTTCGTTTAAAACTATTTCCAGCTCCTGCTGCGTCCCAAAACTTTGTATCTAACATCAGACTTACTATAGTCCATCCAAACGTCAAATAACATGTTAGATAAGTAAGGATCGTTTAGACACATCACAGGAACAACGCTAATAGGTGTTGTTTCGTTCAAAACTATTTCGAGCTTCTGCTGCGTCCGAAATCTTTGTATCTCTCATCAGAGTTACTGGAGTCCATCCAAACGTCAAATAACATGATAGATGAGTAAGGATCAATTAGATACATCACAGGAACAACGCTAATACGTGTTGTTTCGTTCAAAACTATTTCCAGCTTCTGCTGCGTCCAAAGACTTTGTATCTCACATCAGAGTTACTGGAGTCCATCCAAACGTAAAATAACATGATAGATGAGTAAGGATCGATTAGCTACATCACAGGAACATCGCTAATGCGTGTTGTTTCGTTTAAAACTATTTCCAGCTTCTGCTGCGTCCGAAAATTTCGTATCTCACATCAGAGTTACTGGAGTCCATCGAAACGTCAAATAACATGATAGATAAGAAAGTATCGATTAGATACAGCACAGGAACAACACTAATACGTGCTGTTTCGTTTAAAACTATTTCGAGCTCCTGCTGCGTCCAAAGACTTTGTATCTCACATCAGAGTTACTGGAGTCCGTCCAAACGTCAAATAACATGATAGATGAGTAAAGATCGATTAGATACATTACAGGAAGAACGCTAATATGTGTTGTTTCGTTTAAAACTATTTCCAGCTGCTGCTGCGTCCGAAAATGTCGTATCTCACATCAGAGTTTCTGGAGTCCATCGAAACGTCAAATAACATGATAGATAAGAAAGTATCGATTAGATACAGCACAGGAACAACGCTAATACGTGTTGTTTCGTTTAAAACTATTTCCAGCTCCTGCTGCGTCCAAAAACTTTGTATCTCACATCAGACTTACTGGAGTCCATCCAAACGTCAAATAACATATTAGATAAGTAAGGATCGTTTAGATACATCACAGGAACAACGCTAATACGTGTTGTTTCGTTCAAAACTATTTCCAGCTTCTGCTGCGTCCGAAATCTTTGTATCTCTCATCAGAGTTACTGGAGTCCATCCAAACGTCAAATAACATGATAGCTGAGTAAGGATCGATTAGATACATCACAGGAACAACGCTAATACCTGTTGTTTCGTTTAAAACTATTTCCAGCTTCTGCTGCGTCCGAAAACGTCGTATCACACATCAGAGTTACTGGAGTCCATCAAAACGTCAAATAACATGATAGATAAGTAGGATCGATTAGATACAGCACAGGAACAACGCTAATACGTGTTGTTTCGTTTAAAACTATTTCCAGTTCCTGCTGCGTCCGAAATCTTTGTATCTCACATCAGAGTTACTGGAGTCCATCGAAACGTCAAATAACATGATAGATATGTAAGGATCGATTAGATACAGCACAGGAACAACGCTAATACGTGTTGTTTCGTTCAAAACTATTTCCAGCTTCTGCTGCGTCCGAAATCTTTGTATCTCTCATCAGAGTTACTGGAGTCCATCCAAACGTCAAATAACATGATAGATGAGTAAGGATCGATTAGATACATCACAGGAACAACGCTAATATGTGTTGTTTCGTTTAAAACTATTTCCAGCTGCTGCTGCGTCCTAGAACTTCTTATCTCACGTCAGGGTTACTGGAGTCCATCCAAACGTCAAATAGCATGATAGATAAGTAAGGATCGATTAGATACATCACAGGAACAACGTTAATGCGTGTTGTTTCGTTTAAAACTATTTCCAGCTTCTGCTGCGTCCTAGAACTTCGTATCTCACGTCAGGGTTAATGGAGTCCATCCAAACGTCAAATAACATGATAGATAAGTAAGGATCGATTAGATACATCACAGGAACAACGCTAATGCGTGTTGTTTCGTTTAAAACTATTTCCAGCTTCTGCTGCGTCCTAGAACTTCGTATCTCACGTCAGGGTTAATGGAGTCCATCCAAACGTCAAATAACATGATAGATAAGTAAGGATCGATTAGATACATCACAGGAACAACGCTAATATGTGCTGTTTCGTTTAAAACTATTTCCAGCTGCTGCTGCGTCCGAAAACGTCGTATATCACATCAGAGTTACTGGAGTCCATCGAAACGCCAAATAACATGATAGATGAGTAAGGATCGATTAGATACATCACAGGAACAACGCTAATGCGTGTTGTTTCGTTTAAAACTATTTCCAGCTTCAGCTGGGTCCGAGAACTTCGTATCTCACATCTAAGATACTGGAGTCCATCGAAACGTCAAATAACATAGTAGCTAAGTAAGGATCGATTAGATACATCACAGGAACAACGCTAATGCGTGTTGTTTCGTTCAAAACTATTTCCAGCTTCTGCTGCGTCCTAGAACTTCGTATCTCACGTCAGGGTTACTGGAGTCCATCCAAACGTCAAATAACATGATAGATAAGTAAGGATCGATTAGATACATCACAGGAACAACGTTAATGCGTGTTGTTTCGTTTAAAACTATTTCCAGCTTCTGCTGCGTCCTAGAACTTCGTATCTCACGTCAGGGTTAATGGAGTCCATCCAAACGTCAAATAACATGACAGATAAGTAAGGATCGATTAGATACATCACAGGAACAACGCTAATGCGTGTTGTTTCGTTTAAAACTATTTCCAGCTTCTGCTGCGTCCGAAAATTTCGTTTCTCACATTAGAGTTACTGGAGTCCATCGAAACGTCAAATAACATGATAGATGAGTAAGGATCGATTAGATACATCACAGGAACAACGCTAATGCGTGTTGTTTCGTTTAAAACTATTTCCAGCTTCTGCTGCTTCCGAAAACGTCGTATCTCACATCAGAGCTACTGGAGTCCATCGAAACGCCAAATAACATGATATATGAGTAAGGATCGATTAGATACAGCACAGGAACAACGCTAATCCGTGTTGTTTCGTTTAAAACTATTTCCAGCTCCTGCTGCGTCCCAAAACTTTGTATCTCACATCAGACTTACTGGAGTCCATCCAAACGTCAAATAACATGTTAGATAAGTAAGGATCGTTTAGATACATCACAGGAACAACGCTAATACGTCTTGTTTCGTTCAAAACTATTTCCAGTTTCTGCTGCGTCCGAAATCTTTGTATCTCTCATCAGAGTTACTGGAGTCAATCCAAACGTCAAATAACATGATAGATGAGTAAGGATCGATTAGATACATCACAGGAACAACGCTAATATGTGTTGTTTCGTTTAAAACTATTTCCAGCTGCTGCTGCGTCCGAAAACGTCGTATATCAAATCAGAGTTACTGGAGTCCATCGAAATGTCAAATAACATGATAGATAAGTAAGGATCGATTAGATACTACACAGGAACAACGCTAATGCGTCTTGTTTCGTTTAAAACTATTTCCAGTTTCTGTTGCGTCCGAAAACGTCGTATCTCACATCAGAGTTACTGGAGTCCATCGAAAAGTCAAATAACATGATAGATAAGTAAGGATCGATTAGATACAGCACAGGAACAACGCTAATACGTGTTGTTTCGTTTAAAATTATTTCCAGCTCCTGCTGCGTCCCAAAACTTTGTATCTCACATCAGACTTACTGGAGTCCATCCAAACGTAAAATAACATGATAGATGAGTAAGGATCGATTAGATACATCACAGGAATAACGCTAATATGTTTTGTTTCGTTTAAAACTATTTCCAGCTGCTGCTGCGTCCGAAAACGTCGTATCTCACATCAGAGTTACTGGAGTCCATCGAAGCGTCAAATAACATGATAGATAAGTAAGGATCGATTAGATACAGCACAGGAACAACGCTAATACGTGTTGTTTCGTTCAAAACTATTTCCAGCTTCTGCTGCGTCCGATAACTTTGTATCTCACATCAGAGTTACTGGAGTCCGTCCAAAAGTCAAATAACATGATAGATGAGTAAGGATCGATTAGATACATCACAGGAATAACGCTA
Organism: Prosopocoilus inquinatus; assembly: GCA_036172665.1. Lineage (NCBI taxonomy): Eukaryota > Metazoa > Arthropoda > Insecta > Coleoptera > Lucanidae > Prosopocoilus > Prosopocoilus inquinatus. Next base: position 43,151,184 of record CM069871.1, on the reverse strand, counting down.
ATATGTGTTGTTTCGTTTAAAACTATTTCCAGCTGCTGCTGCGTCCGAAAACGTCGTATATCACATCAGAGTTACTGGAGTCCATCAAAACGCCAAATAACACGATAGATGAGTAAGGATCGATTAGACACCACACAGGAACAACGCTAATGCGTGTTGTTTCGTTTAAAACTATTTCTAGCTTCAGCTGCGTCCGAGAACTTCGTATCTCACATCAAAGTTACTGGAGTCCATCGAAACGCCAAATAACATGATAGATGAGTAAGAATCGATTAGATACATCACAGGAACAACGCTAATGCGTGTTGTTTCGTTTAAAACTATTTCCAGCTTCTGCTGCGTTCGAAAACGTCGTATCTCACATCAGAGCTACTGGAGTCCATCGAAACGCCAAATAACATGATATATGAGTAAGGATCGATTAGATACTGCACATTAACAACGCTAATACGTGTTGTTTCGTTTAAAACTATTTCCAGCTCCTGCTGCGTCCAAAAACTTTGTATCTCACATCAGACTTACTGGAGTCCATCCAAACGTCAAATAACATGTTAGATAAGTAAGGATCGTTTAGATACATCACAGGAACAACGCTAATGCGTGTTGTTTCGTTCAAAACTATTTCCAGCTTCTACTGCGTCCGAGAACTTTGTATCTCTCATCAGAGTTACTGGAGTCCGTCCAAACGTCAAATAACATGATAGATGAGTAAGGATCGATTAGATACATCACAGGAACAACGCTAATATGTGTTGTTTCGTTTAAAACTATTTCCAGCTGCTGCTGCGTCCGAAAATTTCGTATCTCACATTAGAGTTACTGGAGTCCATCGAAACGTCAAATAACATGATAGATGAGTAAGGATCGATTAGATACATCACAGGAACAACGCCAATGCGTGTTGTTTCGTTTAAAACTATTTCCAGCTTCTGCTGCGTCCGAAAACGTCGTATCTCACATCAGAGCTACTGGAGTCCATCGAAACGCCAAATAACATGATAGATAAGTAAGGATCGATTAGATACTACACAGGAACAACGCTAATGCGTCTTGTTTCGTTTTAAACTATTTCCAGTTTGTGTTGCGTCCGAAAACGTCGTATCTCACATCAGAGTTACTGGAGTCCATCGAAAAGTCAAATAACATGATAGATAAGTAAGGATCGATTAGATACAGCACAGGAACAACGCTAATACGTGTTGTTTCGTTTAAAATTATTTCCAGCTCCTGCTGCGTCCCAAAACTTTGTATCTCACATCAGACTTACTGGAGTCCATCCAAACGTAAAATAACATGATAGATGAGTAAGGATCGATTAGATACATCACAGGAATAACGCTAATATGTTTTGTTTCGTTTAAAACTATTTCCAGCTGCTGCTGCGTCCGAAAACGTCGTATCTCACATCAGAGTTACTGGAGTCCATCGAAGCGTCAAATAACATGATAGATAAGTAAGGATCGATTAGATACAGCACAGGAACAACGCTAATACGTGTTGTTTCGTTCAAAACTATTTCCAGCTTCTGCTGCGTCCGATAACTTTGTATCTCACATCAGAGTTACTGGAGTCCGTCCAGAAGTCAAATAACATGATAGATGAGTAAGGATCGATTAGATACATCACAGGAATAACGCTAATATGTGTTGTTTCGTTTAAAACTATTTCCAGCTGCTGCTGCGTCCGAAAACGTCGTATATCACATCAGAGTTACTGGAGTCCATCGAAACGCCAAATAACACGATAGATGAGTAAGGATCGATTAGACACTACACAGGAACAACGCTAATGCGTGTTGTTTCGTTTAAAACTATTTCTAGCTTCAGCTGCGTCCGAGAACTTCGTATCTCACATCAAAGTTACTGGAGTCCATCGAAACGCCAAATAACATGATAGATGAGTAAGAATCGATTAGATACATCACAGGAACAACGCTAATGCGTGTTGTTTCGTTTAAAACTATTTCCAGCTTCTGCTGCGTTCGAAAACGTCGTATCTCACTTCAGAGTTACTGGAGCACATCGAAACGTCAAATAACATGATAGATAAGTAAGGATCGATTAGATACAGCACAGGAACAACGCTAAAACGTGTTGTTTCGTTTAAAACTATTTCCGGCTCCTGCTGCGTCCAAAAACTTTGTATCTCACAACAGACTTACTGGAGTCCATCCAAACGTCAAATAACATGTTAGATAAGTAAGGATCGTTTAGATACATCACAGGAACAACGCTAATACGTGTTGTTTCGTTCAAAACTATTTCCAGCTTCTGCTGCGTCCGAAATCTTTGTATCTCACATCAGAGTTACTGGAGTCCATCGAAACGTCAAATAACATGATAGATAAGAAAGTATCGATTAGATACAGCACAGGAACAACGCTAATACGTGTTGTTTCGTTTAAAACTATTTCCAGCTCCTGCTGCGTCCAAAAACTTTGTATCTCACATCAGACTTACTGGAGTCCATCCAAACGTCAAATAACATGTTAGATAAGTAAGGATCGTTTAGATACATCACAGGAACAACGCTAATACGTGTTGTTTCGTTCAAAACTATTTCCAGCTTCTGCTGCATCCGATAACTTTGTATCTCACATCAGAGTTACTGGAGTCCGTCCAAACGTCAAATAACATGATAGATGAGTAAGGATCAATTAGATACATCACAGGAACAACGCTAATACGTGTTGTTTCGTTCAAAACTATTTCCAGCTTCTGCTGCGTCCAAAGACTTTGTATCTCACATCAGAGTTACTGGAGTCCATCCAAACGTAAAATAACATGATAGATGAGTAAGGATCGATTAGCTACATCACAGGAACATCGCTAATGCGTGTTGTTTCGTTTAAAACTATTTCCAGCTTCTGCTGCGTCCGAAAATTTCGTATCTCACATCAGAGTTACTGGAGTCCATCGAAACGTCAAATAACATGATAGATAAGAAAGTATCGATTAGATACAGCACAGGAACAACGCTAATATGTGCTGTTTCGTTTAAAACTATTTCCAGCTGCTGCTGCGTCCGAAAACGTCGTATATCACATCAGAGTTACTGGAGTCCATCGAAACGCCAAATAACATGATAGATGAGTAAGGATCGATTAGACACTACACAGGAACAACGCTAATGCGTGTTGTTTCGTTTAAAACTATTTCTAGCTTCAGCTGCGTCCGAGAACTTCGTATCTCACATCAAAGTTACTGGAGTCCATCGAAACGCCAAATAACATGATAGATGAGTAAGAATCGATTAGATACATCACAGGAACAACGCTAATGCGTGTTGTTTCGTTTAAAACTATTTCCAGCTTCTGCTGCGTTCGAAAACTTCGTATCTCACATCAGAGCTACTGGAGTCCATCGAAACGCCAAATAACATGATATATGAGTAAGGATCGATTAGATACAGCACAGGAACAACGCTAATACGTGTTGTTTCGTTTAAAACTATTTCCAGCTCCTGCTGCGTCCAAAAACTTTGTATCTCACATCAGACTTACTTGAGTCCATCCAAACGTCAAGTAACATGTTAGATAAGTAAGGATCGTTTAGATACATCACAGGAACAACGCTAATACGTGTTGTTTCGTTCAAAACTATTTCCAGCTTCTACTGCGTCCGAGAACTTTGTATCTCTCATCAGAGTTACTGGAGTCCGTCCAAACGTCAAATAACATGATAGATGAGTAAGGATCGATTAGATACATCACAAGAACAACGCTAATATGTGTTGTTTCGTTTAAAACTATTTCCAGCTGCTGCTGCGTCCGAAAATTTCGTATCTCACATTAGAGTTACTGGAGTCCATCGAAACGTCAAATAACATAGTAGCTAAGTAAGGATCGATTAGATACATCACAGGAACAATGCTAATACGTGTTGTTTCGCTCAAAACTATTTCCAGCTTCTGCTGCGTCCAAAAACTTTGTATCTCACATCAGAGTTACTGGAATCCATCCAAACGTCAAATAACATGATAGATAAGTAAGGATCGATTAGATACATCACAGGAACAACGCTAATGCGTGTTGTTTCGTTTAAAACTATTTCTAGCTTCAGCTGCGTCCGAGAACTTCGTATCTCACATCTAAGTTACTGGAGTCCATCGAAACGCCAAATAATATGATAGATGAGTAAGGATCGATTAGATACATCACAGGAACAACGCTAATGCGTGTTGTTTCGTTTAAAACTATTTCCAGCTTCTGCTGCTTCCGAGAACATCGTATCTCACGTCAGGGTTACTGGAGTCCATCCAAACGTCAAATAACATGATAGATAAGATAGATAAGTAAGGATCGATTAGATACAGCACAGGAACAACGCTAATACGTGTTGTTTCGTTTAAAACTATTTCCAGCTCCTGCTGCGTCCCAAAACTTTGTATCTAACATCAGACTTACTATAGTCCATCCAAACGTCAAATAACATGTTAGATAAGTAAGGATCGTTTAGACACATCACAGGAACAACGCTAATAGGTGTTGTTTCGTTCAAAACTATTTCGAGCTTCTGCTGCGTCCGAAATCTTTGTATCTCTCATCAGAGTTACTGGAGTCCATCCAAACGTCAAATAACATGATAGATGAGTAAGGATCAATTAGATACATCACAGGAACAACGCTAATACGTGTTGTTTCGTTCAAAACTATTTCCAGCTTCTGCTGCGTCCAAAGACTTTGTATCTCACATCAGAGTTACTGGAGTCCATCCAAACGTAAAATAACATGATAGATGAGTAAGGATCGATTAGCTACATCACAGGAACATCGCTAATGCGTGTTGTTTCGTTTAAAACTATTTCCAGCTTCTGCTGCGTCCGAAAATTTCGTATCTCACATCAGAGTTACTGGAGTCCATCGAAACGTCAAATAACATGATAGATAAGAAAGTATCGATTAGATACAGCACAGGAACAACACTAATACGTGCTGTTTCGTTTAAAACTATTTCGAGCTCCTGCTGCGTCCAAAGACTTTGTATCTCACATCAGAGTTACTGGAGTCCGTCCAAACGTCAAATAACATGATAGATGAGTAAAGATCGATTAGATACATTACAGGAAGAACGCTAATATGTGTTGTTTCGTTTAAAACTATTTCCAGCTGCTGCTGCGTCCGAAAATGTCGTATCTCACATCAGAGTTTCTGGAGTCCATCGAAACGTCAAATAACATGATAGATAAGAAAGTATCGATTAGATACAGCACAGGAACAACGCTAATACGTGTTGTTTCGTTTAAAACTATTTCCAGCTCCTGCTGCGTCCAAAAACTTTGTATCTCACATCAGACTTACTGGAGTCCATCCAAACGTCAAATAACATATTAGATAAGTAAGGATCGTTTAGATACATCACAGGAACAACGCTAATACGTGTTGTTTCGTTCAAAACTATTTCCAGCTTCTGCTGCGTCCGAAATCTTTGTATCTCTCATCAGAGTTACTGGAGTCCATCCAAACGTCAAATAACATGATAGCTGAGTAAGGATCGATTAGATACATCACAGGAACAACGCTAATACCTGTTGTTTCGTTTAAAACTATTTCCAGCTTCTGCTGCGTCCGAAAACGTCGTATCACACATCAGAGTTACTGGAGTCCATCAAAACGTCAAATAACATGATAGATAAGTAGGATCGATTAGATACAGCACAGGAACAACGCTAATACGTGTTGTTTCGTTTAAAACTATTTCCAGTTCCTGCTGCGTCCGAAATCTTTGTATCTCACATCAGAGTTACTGGAGTCCATCGAAACGTCAAATAACATGATAGATATGTAAGGATCGATTAGATACAGCACAGGAACAACGCTAATACGTGTTGTTTCGTTCAAAACTATTTCCAGCTTCTGCTGCGTCCGAAATCTTTGTATCTCTCATCAGAGTTACTGGAGTCCATCCAAACGTCAAATAACATGATAGATGAGTAAGGATCGATTAGATACATCACAGGAACAACGCTAATATGTGTTGTTTCGTTTAAAACTATTTCCAGCTGCTGCTGCGTCCTAGAACTTCTTATCTCACGTCAGGGTTACTGGAGTCCATCCAAACGTCAAATAGCATGATAGATAAGTAAGGATCGATTAGATACATCACAGGAACAACGTTAATGCGTGTTGTTTCGTTTAAAACTATTTCCAGCTTCTGCTGCGTCCTAGAACTTCGTATCTCACGTCAGGGTTAATGGAGTCCATCCAAACGTCAAATAACATGATAGATAAGTAAGGATCGATTAGATACATCACAGGAACAACGCTAATGCGTGTTGTTTCGTTTAAAACTATTTCCAGCTTCTGCTGCGTCCTAGAACTTCGTATCTCACGTCAGGGTTAATGGAGTCCATCCAAACGTCAAATAACATGATAGATAAGTAAGGATCGATTAGATACATCACAGGAACAACGCTAATATGTGCTGTTTCGTTTAAAACTATTTCCAGCTGCTGCTGCGTCCGAAAACGTCGTATATCACATCAGAGTTACTGGAGTCCATCGAAACGCCAAATAACATGATAGATGAGTAAGGATCGATTAGATACATCACAGGAACAACGCTAATGCGTGTTGTTTCGTTTAAAACTATTTCCAGCTTCAGCTGGGTCCGAGAACTTCGTATCTCACATCTAAGATACTGGAGTCCATCGAAACGTCAAATAACATAGTAGCTAAGTAAGGATCGATTAGATACATCACAGGAACAACGCTAATGCGTGTTGTTTCGTTCAAAACTATTTCCAGCTTCTGCTGCGTCCTAGAACTTCGTATCTCACGTCAGGGTTACTGGAGTCCATCCAAACGTCAAATAACATGATAGATAAGTAAGAATCGATTAGATACATCACAGGAACAACGTTAATGCGTGTTGTTTCGTTTAAAACTATTTCCAGCTTCTGCTGCGTCCTAGAACTTCGTATCTCACGTCAGGGTTAATGGAGTCCATCCAAACGTCAAATAACATGACAGATAAGTAAGGATCGATTAGATACATCACAGGAACAACGCTAATGCGTGTTGTTTCGTTTAAAACTATTTCCAGCTTCTGCTGCGTCCGAAAATTTCGTTTCTCACATTAGAGTTACTGGAGTCCATCGAAACGTCAAATAACATGATAGATGAGTAAGGATCGATTAGATACATCACAGGAACAACGCTAATGCGTGTTGTTTCGTTTAAAACTATTTCCAGCTTCTGCTGCTTCCGAAAACGTCGTATCTCACATCAGAGCTACTGGAGTCCATCGAAACGCCAAATAACATGATATATGAGTAAGGATCGATTAGATACAGCACAGGAACAACGCTAATCCGTGTTGTTTCGTTTAAAACTATTTCCAGCTCCTGCTGCGTCCCAAAACTTTGTATCTCACATCAGACTTACTGGAGTCCATCCAAACGTCAAATAACATGTTAGATAAGTAAGGATCGTTTAGATACATCACAGGAACAACGCTAATACGTCTTGTTTCGTTCAAAACTATTTCCAGTTTCTGCTGCGTCCGAAATCTTTGTATCTCTCATCAGAGTTACTGGAGTCAATCCAAACGTCAAATAACATGATAGATGAGTAAGGATCGATTAGATACATCACAGGAACAACGCTAATATGTGTTGTTTCGTTTAAAACTATTTCCAGCTGCTGCTGCGTCCGAAAACGTCGTATATCAAATCAGAGTTACTGGAGTCCATCGAAATGTCAAATAACATGATAGATAAGTAAGGATCGATTAGATACTACACAGGAACAACGCTAATGCGTCTTGTTTCGTTTAAAACTATTTCCAGTTTCTGTTGCGTCCGAAAACGTCGTATCTCACATCAGAGTTACTGGAGTCCATCGAAAAGTCAAATAACATGATAGATAAGTAAGGATCGATTAGATACAGCACAGGAACAACGCTAATACGTGTTGTTTCGTTTAAAATTATTTCCAGCTCCTGCTGCGTCCCAAAACTTTGTATCTCACATCAGACTTACTGGAGTCCATCCAAACGTAAAATAACATGATAGATGAGTAAGGATCGATTAGATACATCACAGGAATAACGCTAATATGTTTTGTTTCGTTTAAAACTATTTCCAGCTGCTGCTGCGTCCGAAAACGTCGTATCTCACATCAGAGTTACTGGAGTCCATCGAAGCGTCAAATAACATGATAGATAAGTAAGGATCGATTAGATACAGCACAGGAACAACGCTAATACGTGTTGTTTCGTTCAAAACTATTTCCAGCTTCTGCTGCGTCCGATAACTTTGTATCTCACATCAGAGTTACTGGAGTCCGTCCAAAAGTCAAATAACATGATAGATGAGTAAGGATCGATTAGATACATCACAGGAATAACGCTAATATGTGTTGTTTCGTTTAAAACTATTTCCAGCTGCTGCTGCGTCCGAAAACGTCGTATATCACATCAGAGTTACTGGAGTCCATCAAAACGCCAAATAACACGATAGATGAGTAAGGATCGATTAGACACCACACAGGAACAACGCTAATGCGTGTTGTTTCGTTTAAAACTATTTCTAGCTTCAGCTGCGTCCGAGAACTTCGTATCTCACATCAAAGTTACTGGAGTCCATCGAAACGCCAAATAACATGATAGATGAGTAAGAATCGATTAGATACATCACAGGAACAACGCTAATGCGTGTTGTTTCGTTTAAAACTATTTCCAGCTTCTGCTGCGTTCGAAAACGTCGTATCTCACATCAGAGCTACTGGAGTCCATCGAAACGCCAAATAACATGATATATGAGTAAGGATCGATTAGATACTGCACATTAACAACGCTAATACGTGTTGTTTCGTTTAAAACTATTTCCAGCTCCTGCTGCGTCCAAAAACTTTGTATCTCACATCAGACTTACTGGAGTCCATCCAAACGTCAAATAACATGTTAGATAAGTAAGGATCGTTTAGATACATCACAGGAACAACGCTAATGCGTGTTGTTTCGTTCAAAACTATTTCCAGCTTCTACTGCGTCCGAGAACTTTGTATCTCTCATCAGAGTTACTGGAGTCCGTCCAAACGTCAAATAACATGATAGATGAGTAAGGATCGATTAGATACATCACAGGAACAACGCTAATATGTGTTGTTTCGTTTAAAACTATTTCCAGCTGCTGCTGCGTCCGAAAATTTCGTATCTCACATTAGAGTTACTGGAGTCCATCGAAACGTCAAATAACATGATAGATGAGTAAGGATCGATTAGATACATCACAGGAACAACGCCAATGCGTGTTGTTTCGTTTAAAACTATTTCCAGCTTCTGCTGCGTCCGAAAACGTCGTATCTCACATCAGAGCTACTGGAGTCCATCGAAACGCCAAATAACATGATAGATAAGTAAGGATCGATTAGATACTACACAGGAACAACGCTAATGCGTCTTGTTTCGTTTTAAACTATTTCCAGTTTGTGTTGCGTCCGAAAACGTCGTATCTCACATCAGAGTTACTGGAGTCCATCGAAAAGTCAAATAACATGATAGATAAGTAAGGATCGATTAGATACAGCACAGGAACAACGCTAATACGTGTTGTTTCGTTTAAAATTATTTCCAGCTCCTGCTGCGTCCCAAAACTTTGTATCTCACATCAGACTTACTGGAGTCCATCCAAACGTAAAATAACATGATAGATGAGTAAGGATCGATTAGATACATCACAGGAATAACGCTAATATGTTTTGTTTCGTTTAAAACTATTTCCAGCTGCTGCTGCGTCCGAAAACGTCGTATCTCACATCAGAGTTACTGGAGTCCATCGAAGCGTCAAATAACATGATAGATAAGTAAGGATCGATTAGATACAGCACAGGAACAACGCTAATACGTGTTGTTTCGTTCAAAACTATTTCCAGCTTCTGCTGCGTCCGATAACTTTGTATCTCACATCAGAGTTACTGGAGTCCGTCCAGAAGTCAAATAACATGATAGATGAGTAAGGATCGATTAGATACATCACAGGAATAACGCTAATATGTGTTGTTTCGTTTAAAACTATTTCCAGCTGCTGCTGCGTCCGAAAACGTCGTATATCACATCAGAGTTACTGGAGTCCATCGAAACGCCAAATAACACGATAGATGAGTAAGGATCGATTAGACACTACACAGGAACAACGCTAATGCGTGTTGTTTCGTTTAAAACTATTTCTAGCTTCAGCTGCGTCCGAGAACTTCGTATCTCACATCAAAGTTACTGGAGTCCATCGAAACGCCAAATAACATGATAGATGAGTAAGAATCGATTAGATACATCACAGGAACAACGCTAATGCGTGTTGTTTCGTTTAAAACTATTTCCAGCTTCTGCTGCGTTCGAAAACGTCGTATCTCACATCAGAGTTACTGGAGCACATCGAAACGTCAAATAACATGATAGATAAGTAAGGATCGATTAGATACAGCACAGGAACAACGCTAAAACGTGTTGTTTCGTTTAAAACTATTTCCGGCTCCTGCTGCGTCCAAAAACTTTGTATCTCACAACAGACTTACTGGAGTCCATCCAAACGTCAAATAACATGTTAGATAAGTAAGGATCGTTTAGATACATCACAGGAACAACGCTAATACGTGTTGTTTCGTTCAAAACTATTTCCAGCTTCTGCTGCGTCCGAAATCTTTGTATCTCACATCAGAGTTACTGGAGTCCATCGAAACGTCAAATAACATGATAGATAAGAAAGTATCGATTAGATACAGCACAGGAACAACGCTAATACGTGTTGTTTCGTTTAAAACTATTTCCAGCTCCTGCTGCGTCCAAAAACTTTGTATCTCACATCAGACTTACTGGAGTCCATCCAAACGTCAAATAACATGTTAGATAAGTAAGGATCGTTTAGATACATCACAGGAACAACGCTAATACGTGTTGTTTCGTTCAAAACTATTTCCAGCTTCTGCTGCATCCGATAACTTTGTATCTCACATCAGAGTTACTGGAGTCCGTCCAAACGTCAAATAACATGATAGATGAGTAAGGATCGATTAGATACATTACAGGAACAACGCTAATATGTGTTGTTTCGTTTAAAACTATTTCCAGCTGCTGCTGCGTCCGAAAACGTCGTATCTCACATCAGAGTTACTCTAGTCCATCGAAACGTCAAATAACATGATAGATAAGAAAGTATCGATTAGATACAGCACAGCAACAACGCTAATACGTGTTGTTTCATTTAAAACTATTTCCAGCTCCTGCTGCGTCCAAAAACTTTGTATCTCACATCAGACTTACTGGAGTCCATCCAAACGTCAAATAACATGTTAGATATGTAAGGATCGATTAGATACAGCACAGGAACAACGCTAATACGTGTTGTTTCGTTCAAAACTATTTCCAGCTTCTGCTGCGTCCGAAATCTTTGTATCTCTCATCAGAGTTACTGGAGTCCATCCAAACGTCAAATAACATGATAGATGAGTAAGGATCGATTAGATACATCACAGGAACAACGCTAATATGTGTTGTTTCGTTTAAAACTATTTCCAGCTGCTGCTGCGTCCTAGAACTTCTTATCTCACGTCAGGGTTACTGGAGTCCATCCAAACGTCAAATAACATGATAGATAAGTAAGGATCGATTAGATACATCACAGGAACAACGTTAATGCGTGTTGTTTCGTTTAAAACTATTTCCAGCTTCTGCTGCGTCCTAGAACTTCGTATCTCACGTCAGGGTTAATGGAGTCCATCCAAACGTCAAATAACATGATAGATAAGTAAGGATCGATTAGATACATCACAGGAACAACGCTAATGCGTGTTGTTTCGTTTAAAACTATTTCCAGCTTCTGCTGCGTCCTAGAACTTCGTATCTCACGTCAGGGTTAATGGAGTCCATCCAAACGTCAAATAACATGATAGATAAGTAAGGATCGATTAGATACATCACAGGAACAACGCTAATATGTGCTGTTTCGTTTAAAACTATTTCCAGCTGCTGCTGCGTCCGAAAACGTCGTATATCACATCAGAGTTACTGGAGTCCATCGAAACGCCAAATAACATGATAGATGAGTAAGGATCGATTAGATACATCACAGGAACAACGCTAATGCGTGTTGTTTCGTTTAAAACTATTTCCAGCTTCAGCTGGGTCCGAGAACTTCGTATCTCACATCTAAGATACTGGAGTCCATCGAAACGTCAAATAACATAGTAGCTAAGTAAGGATCGATTAGATACATCACAGGAACAACGCTAATGCGTGTTGTTTCGTTCAAAACTATTTCCAGCTTCTGCTGCGTCCTAGAACTTCGTATCTCACGTCAGGGTTACTGGAGTCCATCCAAACGTCAAATAACATGATAGATAAGTAAGGATCGATTAGATACATCACAGGAACAACGTTAATGCGTGTTGTTTCGTTTAAAACTATTTCCAGCTTCTGCTGCGTCCTAGAACTTCGTATCTCACGTCAGGGTTAATGGAGTCCATCCAAACGTCAAATAACATGACAGATAAGTAAGGATCGATTAGATACATCACAGGAACAACGCTAATGCGTGTTGTTTCGTTTAAAACTATTTCCAGCTTCTGCTGCCTCCGAAAATTTCGTTTCTCACATTAGAGTTACTGGAGTCCATCGAAACGTCAAATAACATGATAGATGAGTAAGGATCGATTAGATACATCACAGGAACAACGCTAATGCGTGTTGTTTCGTTTAAAACTATTTCCAGCTTCTGCTGCTTCCGAAAACGTCGTATCTCACATCAGAGCTACTGGAGTCCATCGAAACGCCAAATAACATGATATATGAGTAAGGATCGATTAGATACAGCACAGGAACAACGCTAATCCGTGTTGTTTCGTTTAAAACTATTTCCAGCTCCTGCTGCGTCCCAAAACTTTGTATCTCACATCAGACTTACTGGAGTCCATCCAAACGTCAAATAACATGTTAGATAAGTAAGGATCGTTTAGATACATCACAGGAACAACGCTAATACGTCTTGTTTCGTTCAAAACTATTTCCAGTTTCTGCTGCGTCCGAAATCTTTGTATCTCTCATCAGAGTTACTGGAGTCAATCCAAACGTCAAATAACATGATAGATGAGTAAGGATCGATTAGATACATCACAGGAACAACGCTAATATGTGTTGTTTCGTTTAAAACTATTTCCAGCTGCTGCTGCGTCCGAAAACGTCGTATATCAAATCAGAGTTACTGGAGTCCATCGAAATGTCAAATAACATGATAGATAAGTAAGGATCGATTAGATACTACACAGGAACAACGCTAATGCGTCTTGTTTCGTTTAAAACTATTTCCAGTTTCTGTTGCGTCCGAAAACGTCGTATCTCACATCAGAGTTACTGGAGTCCATCGAAAAGTCAAATAACATGATAGATAAGTAAGGATCGATTAGATACAGCACAGGAACAACGCTAATACGTGTTGTTTCGTTTAAAATTATTTCCAGCTCCTGCTGCGTCCCAAAACTTTGTATCTCACATCAGACTTACTGGAGTCCATCCAAACGTAAAATAACATGATAGATGAGTAAGGATCGATTAGATACATCACAGGAATAACGCTAATATGTTTTGTTTCGTTTAAAACTATTTCCAGCTGCTGCTGCGTCCGAAAACGTCGTATCTCACATCAGAGTTACTGGAGTCCATCGAAGCGTCAAATAACATGATAGATAAGTAAGGATCGATTAGATACAGCACAGGAACAACGCTAATACGTGTTGTTTCGTTCAAAACTATTTCCAGCTTCTGCTGCGTCCGATAACTTTGTATCTCACATCAGAGTTACTGGAGTCCGTCCAAAAGTCAAATAACATGATAGATGAGTAAGGATCGATTAGATACATCACAGGAATAACGCTAATATGTGTTGTTTCGTTTAAAACTATTTCCAGCTGCTGCTGCGTCCGAAAACGTCGTATATCACATCAGAGTTACTGGAGTCCATCAAAACGCCAAATAACACGATAGATGAGTAAGGATCGATTAGACACCACACAGGAACAACGCTAATGCGTGTTGTTTCGTTTAAAACTATTTCTAGCTTCAGCTGCGTCCGAGAACTTCGTATCTCACATCAAAGTTACTGGAGTCCATCGAAACGCCAAATAACATGATAGATGAGTAAGAATCGATTAGATACATCACAGGAACAACGCTAATGCGTGTTGTTTCGTTTAAAACTATTTCCAGCTTCTGCTGCGTTCGAAAACGTCGTATCTCACATCAGAGCTACTGGAGTCCATCGAAACGCCAAATAACATGATATATGAGTAAGGATCGATTAGATACAGCACATTAACAACGCTAATACGTGTTGTTTCATTTAAAACTATTTCCAGCTCCTGCTGCGTCCAAAAACTTTGTATCTCACATCAGACTTACTGGAGTCCATCCAAACGTCAAATAACATGTTAGATAAGTAAGGATCGTTTAGATACATCACAGGAACAACGCTAATGCGTGTTGTTTCGTTCAAAACTATTTCCAGCTTCTACTGCGTCCGAGAACTTTGTATCTCTCATCAGAGTTACTGGACTCCGTCCAAACGTCAAATAACATGATAGATGAGTAAGGATCGATTAGATACATCACAGGAACAACGCTAATATGTGTTGTTTCGTTTAAAACTATTTCCAGCTGCTGCTGCGTCCGAAAATTTCGTATCTCACATTAGAGTTACTGGAGTCCATCGAAACGTCAAATAACATGATAGATGAGTAAGGATCGATTAGATACATCACAGGAACAACGCCAATGCGTGTTGTTTCGTTTAAAACTATTTCCAGCTTCTGCTGCGTCCGAAAACGTCGTATCTCACATCAGAGCTACTGGAGTCCATCGAAACGCCAAATAACATGATAGATAAGTAAGGATCGATTAGATACTACACAGGAACAACGCTAATGCGTCTTGTTTCGTTTTAAACTATTTCCAGTTTGTGTTGCGTCCGAAAACGTCGTATCTCACATCAGAGTTACTGGAGTCCATCGAAAAGTCAAATAACACGATAGATGAGTAAGGATCGATTAGACACTACACAGGAACAACGCTAATAGGTGTTGTTTCGTTCAAAACTATTTCCAGCTTCTGCTGCGTCCGAAATCTTTGTATCTCTCATCAGAGTTACTGGAGTCCATCCAAACGTCAAATAACATGATAGATGAGTAAGGATCAATTAGATACATCACAGGAACAACGTTAATACGTGTTGTTTCGTTCAAAACTATTTCCAGCTTCTGCTGCGTCCGAAAACGTCGTATCTCACATCAGAGTTACTGGAGCACATCGAAACGTCAAATAACATGATAGATAAGTAAGGATCGATTAGATAAAGCACAGGAACAACGCTAAAACGTGTTGTTTCGTTTAAAACTATTTCCAGCTTCTGCTGCGTTCAAAAACTTTGTATCTCACATCAGAGTTACTGGAGTACATCCAAACGTCAAATAACATGTTAGATAAGTAAGGATCGTTTAGATACATCACAGGAATAACGCTAATATGTGTTGTTTCGTTTAAAACTATTTCCAGCTGCTGCTGCGTCCGAAAACGTCGTATATCACATCAGAGTTACTGGAGTCCATCGAAACGCCAAATAACACGATAGATGAGTAAGGATCGATTAGACACTACACAGGAACAACGCTAATGCGTGTTGTTTCGTTTAAAACTATTTCTAGCTTCAGCTGCGTCCGAGAACTTCGTATCTCACATCAAAGTTACTGGAGTCCATCGAAACGCCAAATAACATGATAGATGAGTAAGAATCGATTAGATACATCACAGGAACAACGCTAATGCGTGTTGTTTCGTTTAAAACTATTTCCAGCTTCTGCTGCGTTCGAAAACGTCGTATCTCACATCAGAGTTACTGGAGCACATCGAAACGTCAAATAACATGATAGATAAGTAAGGATCGATTAGATACAGCACAGGAACAACGCTAAAACGTGTTGTTTCGTTTAAAACTATTTCCGGCTCCTGCTGCGTCCAAAAACTTTGTATCTCACAACAGACTTACTGGAGTCCATCCAAACGTCAAATAACATGTTAGATAAGTAAGGATCGTTTAGATACATCACAGGAACAACGCTAATACGTGTTGTTTCGTTCAAAACTATTTCCAGCTTCTGCTGCGTCCGAAATCTTTGTATCTCACATCAGAGTTACTGGAGTCCATCCAAACGTCAAATAACATGATAGATGAGTAAGGATCGATTAGATACATCACAGGAACAACGCTAATACGTGTTGTTTCGTTTAAAACTATTTCCAGCTTCTGCTGCGTCCGAAAATTTCGTATCTCACATCAGAGTTACTGGAGCACATCGAAACGTCAAATAACATGATAGATAAGTAAGGATCGATTAGATACAGCACAGGAACAACGCTAAAACGTGTTGTTTCGTTTAAAACTATTTCCGGCTCCTGCTGCGTCCAAAAACTTTGTATCTCACAACAGACTTACTGGAGTCCATCCAAACGTCAAATAACATGTTAGATAAGTAAGGATCGTTTAGATACATCACAGGAACAACGCTAATACGTGTTGTTTCGTTCAAAACTATTTCCAGCTTCTGCTGCGTCCGATAACTTTGCATCTCACATCAGAGTTACTGGAGTCCGTCCAAACGTCAAATAACATGATAGATGAGTAAGGATCGATTAGATACATCACAGGAACAACGCTAATACGTGTTGTTTCGTTTAAAACTGTTTCCAGCTTCTGCTGCGTCCGAAAACGTCATATCTCACATCAGAGTTACTGGAGTCCATCGAAACGTCAAATAACATGATAGATACGTAAGGATCGATTAGATACAGCACAGGAACAACGCTAATACGTGTTGTTTCGTTCAAAACTATTTCCAGCTTCTGCTGCGTCCGATAACTTTGTATCTCACATCAGAGTTACTGGAGTCCGTCCAAACTTCAAATAACATGATAGATGAGTAAGGATCGATTAGATACATCACAGGAATAACGCTAATATGTGTTGTTTCGTTTAAAGCTATTTCCAGCTGCTGCTGCGTCCGAAAACGTCGTATATCACATCAGAGTTACTGGAGTACATCGAAACGCCAAATAACATGATAGATGAGTAAGGATCGATTAGACACTACACAGGAACAACGCTAATGCGTGTTGTTTCGTTTAAAACTATTTCTAGCTTCAGCTGCGTCCGAGAACTTCGTATCTCACATCAAAGTTACTGGAGTCCATCGAAACGCCAAATAACATGATAGATGAGTAAGAATCGATTAGATACATCACAGGAACAACGCTAATGCGTGTTGTTTCGTTTAAAACTATTTCCTGCTCCTGCTGCGTCCAAAAACTTTGTATCTCACATCAGACTTACTGGAGTCCATCCAAACGTCAAATAACATGTTAGATAAGTAAGGATCGTTTAGATACATCACAGGAACAACGCTAATACGTGTTGTTTCGTTCAAAACTATTTCCAGCTTCTGCTGCGTCCGATAACTTTGTATCTCACATCAGAGTTACTGGAGTCCGTCCAAACGTCAAATAACATGATAGATGAGTAAGGATCGATTAGATACATTACAGGAACAACGCTAATATGTGTTGTTTCGTTTAAAACTATTTCCAGCTGCTGCTGCGTCCGAAAACGTCGTATCTCACATCAGAGTTACTGGAGTCCTTCGAAATGTCAAATAACATGATAGATAAGTAAGGATCGATTAGATACAGCACAGGAACAACGCTAATGCGTGGTGTTTCGTTTAAAACTATTTCCAGCTTCTGCTGCGTCCGAAAATTTCGTATCTCACATTAGAGTTACTGGAGTCCATCGAAACGTCAAATAATATGATATATGAGTAAGGATCGATTAGATACATCACAGGAACAACGCTAATGCGTGTTGTTTCGTTTAAAACTATTTTCAGCTTCTGCTGCGTCCGAGAACTTCGTATCTCACATTAGAGTTACTGGAGTCCATCCAAACGTCAAATAACATGATAGATAAGTAAGGATCGATTACATACATCACAGGAACAACGCTAATACGTGGTGTTTCGTTTAAAACTATTTCCAGCTTCTGCTGCGTCCGAAAATTTCGTATCTCACATTAGAGTTACTGGAGTCCATCGAAACGTCAAATAACATGATAGATAAGTAAGGATCGATTAGATACAGCACAGGAACAACGCCAATGGGTGTTGTTTCGTTTAAAACTATTTCTAGCTTCAGCTGCGTCCGAGAACTTCGTATCTCACATCTAAGTTACTGGAGTCCATCGAAACGCCAAATAACATGATAGATGAGTAAGGATCGATTAGATACATCACAGGAACAACGCTAATGCGTGTTGTTTCGTTTAAAACTATTTCCAGCTTCTGCTGCTTCCGAGAACATCGTATCTCACGTCAGGGTTACTGGAGTCCATCCAAACGTCAAATAACATGATAGATAAGTAAGGATCGATTAGATACAGCACAGGAACAACGCTAATACGTGTTGTTTCGTTTAAAACTATTTCCAGCTGCTGCTGCGTCCCAAAACTTTGTATCTCACATCAGACTTACTATAGTCCATCCAAACGTCAAATAACATGTTAGATAAGTAAGGATCGTTTAGATACATCACAGGAACAACGCTAATAGGTGTTGTTTCGTTCAAAACTATTTCCAGCTTCTGCTGCGTCCGAAATCTTTGTATCTCTCATCAGAGTTACTGGAGTCCATCCAAACGTCAAATAACATGATAGATGAGTAAGGATCAATTAGATACATCACAGGAACAACGTTAATACGTGTTGTTTCGTTCAAAACTATTTCCAGCTTCTGCTGCGTCCGAAAACGTCGTATCTCACATCAGAGTTACTGGAGCACATCGAAACGTCAAATAACATGATAGATAAGTAAGGATCGATTAGATAAAGCACAGGAACAACGCTAAAACGTGTTGTTTCGTTTAAAACTATTTCCAGCTCCTGCTGCGTCCAAAAACTTTGTATCTCACATCAGACTTACTGGAGTCCATCCAAACGTCAAATAACATGTTAGATAAGTAAGGATCGTTTAGATACATCACAGGAACAACGCTAATACGTGTTGTTTCGTTCAAAACTATTTCCAGCTTCTGCTGCGTCCGAAATCTTTGTATCTCAGATCAGAGTTACTGGAGTCCATCCAAACGTCAAATAACATGATAGTTGAGTAAGGATCGATTAGATACATCACAGGAACAACGCTAATACTTGTTGTTTCGTTTAAAACTATTTCCAGTTTCTGCTGCGTCCGAAAATTTCTTATCTCACATCAGAGTTACTGGAGTCCATCGAAACGTCAAATAACATGATAGATAAGAAAGTATCGATTAGATACAGCACAGGAACAACGCTAATACGTGTTGTTTCGTTTAAAACTATTTCCAGCTCCTGCTGCGTCCAAAAACTTTGTATCTCACATCAGACTTACTGGAGTCCATCCAAACGTCAAATAACATGTTAGATAAGTAAGGATCGTTTAGATACATCACAGG
The DNA here is from genome assembly GCA_036172665.1 of Prosopocoilus inquinatus. Classification (NCBI taxonomy): domain Eukaryota; kingdom Metazoa; phylum Arthropoda; class Insecta; order Coleoptera; family Lucanidae; genus Prosopocoilus; species Prosopocoilus inquinatus. Next base: position 43,131,667 of record CM069871.1, on the reverse strand, counting down.
AACAACGCTAATACGTGTTGTTTCGTTCAAAACTATTTCCAGCTTCTGCTGCGTCCGAAATCTTTGTATCTCAGATCAGAGTTACTGGAGTCCGTCCAAACGTCAAATAACATGATAGATGAGTAAGGATCGATTAGATACATTACAGGAACAACGCTAATATGTGTTGTTTCGTTTAAAACTATTTCCAGCTGCTGCTGCGTCCGAAAACGTCGTATCTCTCATCAGAGTTCCTGGAGTCCATCGAAATGTCAAATAACATGATAGATAAGTAAGGATCGATTAGATACAGCACAGGAACAACGCTAATGCGTGTTTTTTCGTTTAAAACTATTTCTAGCTTCAGCTGGGTCCGAGAACTTCGTATCTCACATCTAAGTTACTGGAGTCCATTGAAACGTCAAATAACATAGTAGCTAAGTAAGGATCGATTAGATACATCACAGGAACAACGCTAATGCCTGTTGTTTCGTTCAAAACTATTTCCAGCTTCTGCTGCGTTCAAAAACTTTGTATCTCACATCAGAGTTACTGGAGTACATCCAAACGTAAAATAACATGATAGATGAGTAAGGATCGATTAGATATATCACAGGAACAACGCTAATACGTGGTGTTTCGTTTAAAACTATTTCCAGCTTCTGCTGCGTCCGAAAATTTCGTATCTCACATTAGAGTTACTGGAGTCCATCGAAACGTCAAATAACATGATATATGAGTAAGAATCGATTAGATACATCACAGGAACAACGCTAATGCGTGTTGTTTCGTTTAAAACTATTTCCAGCTTCTGCTGCGTCCGAGAACTTCGTATCTCACATTAGAGTTACTGGAGTCCATCCAAACGTCAAATAACATGATAGATAAGTAAGGATCGATTACATACATCACAGGAACAACGCTAATGCGTGTTGTTTCGTTTAAAACTATTTCCTGCTCCTGCTGCGTCCAAAAACTTTGTATCTCACATCAGACCTACTGGAGTCCATCCAAACGTCAAATAACATGTTAGATAAGTAAGGATCGTTTAGATACATCACAGGAACAACGCTAATACGTGTTGTTTCGTTCAAAACTATTTCCAGCTTCTGCTGCGTCCGATAACTTTGTATCTCACATCAGAGTTACTGGAGTCCGTCCAAACGTCAAATAACATGATAGATGAGTAAGGATCGATTAGATACATTACAGGAACAACGCTAATATGTGTTGTTTCGTTTAAAACTATTTCCAGCTGCTGCTGCGTCCGAAAACGTCGTATCTCACATCAGAGTTACTGGAGTCCATCGAAATGTCAAATAACATGATAGATAAGTAAGGATCGATTAGATACAGCACAGGAACAACGCTAATGCGTGTTTTTTCGTTTAAAACTATTTCTAGCTTCAGCTGGGTCCGAGAACTTCGTATCTCACATCTAAGTTACTGGAGTCCATTGAAACGTCAAATAACATAGTAGCTAAGTAAGGATCGATTAGATACATCACAGGAACAACGCTAATGCCTGTTGTTTCGTTCAAAACTATTTCCAGCTTCTGCTGCGTTCAAAAACTTTGTATCTCACATCAGAGTTACTGGAGTACATCCAAACGTAAAATAACATGATAGATGAGTAAGGATCGATTAGATATATCACAGGAACAACGCTAATACGTGGTGTTTCGTTTAAAACTATTTCCAGTTTCTGCTGCGTCCGAAAATTTCGTATCTCACATTAGAGTTACTGGAGTCCATCGAAACGTCAAATAACATGATATATGAGTAAGAATCGATTAGATACATCACAGGAACAACGCTAATGCGTGTTGTTTCGTTTAAAACTATTTCCAGCTTCTGCTGCGTCCGAGAACTTCGTATCTCACATTAGAGTTACTGGAGTCCATCCAAACGTCAAATAACATGATAGATAAGTAAGGATCGATTACATACATCACAGGAACAACGCTAATGCGTGTTGTTTCGTTTAAAACTATTTCTAGCTTCAGCTGCGTCCGAGAACTTCGTATCTCACATCTAAGATACTGGAGTATATCGAAACGCCAAATAACATGATGGATGAGTAAGGATCGATTGGATACATCACAGGAACAACGCTAATGCGTGTTGTTTCGTTTAAAACTATTTCCAGCTTCTGCTGCGTCCGAGAACTTCTTATCTCACGTCAGGGTTACTGGAGTCCATCCAAACGTCAAATAACATAATAGATAAGTATGGATCGATTAGATACAGCACAGGAACAACGCTAATACGTGTTGTTTAGTTTAAAACTATTTCCAGCTCCTGCTGCGTCCCAAAACTTTGTATCTCACATCAGACTTACTGGAGTCCATCCAAACGTCAAATAACATGTTAGATAAGTAAGGATCGTTTAGATACATCACAGGAACAACGCTAATACGTGTCGTTTCGTTCAAAACTATTTCCAGCTTCTGCTGCGTCCGAAATCTTTGTATCTCTCATCAGAGTTACTGGAGTCCATCCAAACGTCAAATAACATGATAGCTGAGTAAGGATCGATTAGATACATCACAGGAACAACGCTAATACCTGTTGTTTCGTTTAAAATTATTTCCAGCTTCTGCTGCGTCCCAAAACTTTGTATCTCACATCAGACTTACCATAGTCCATCCAAACGTCAAATAACATGTTAGATAAGTAAGGATCGTTTAGATACATCACAGGAACAACGCTAATAGGTGTTGTTTCGTTCAAAACTATTTCCAGCTTCTGCTGCGTCCGAAATCTTTGTATCTCTCATCAGAGTTACTGGAGTCCATCCAAACGTCAAATAACATGATAGATAAGAAAGTATCGATTAGATACAGCACAGGAACAACGCTAATACGTGTTGTTTCGTTCAAAACTATTTCCAGCTTCTGCTGCGTCCGAAAACGTCGTATCTCACATCAGAGTTACTGGAGCACATCGAAACGTCAAATAACATGATAGATAAGTAAGGATCGATTAGATACAGCACAGGAACAACGCTAAAACGTGTTGTTTCGTTTAAAACTATTTCCAGCTCCTGCTGCGTCCAAAAACTTTGTATCTCACATCAGACTTACTGGAGTCCATCCAAACGTCAAATAACATGTTAGATAAGTAAGGATAGTTTAGATACATCACAGGAACAACGCTAATACGTGTTGTTTCGTTCAAAACTATTTCCAGCTTCTGCTGCGTCCGAAATCTTTGTATCTCAGATCAGAGTTACTGGAGTCCATCCAAACGTCAAATAACATGATTGATGAGTAAGGATCGATTAGATACATCACAGGAACGACGCTAATACTTGTTGTTTCGTTTAAAACTATTTCCATTTTCTGCTGCGTCCGAAAATTTCTTATCACACATCAGAGTTACTGGAGTCCATCGAAACGTCAAATAACATGATAGATAAGAAAGTATCGATTAGATACAGCACAGGAACAACGCTAATACGTGTTGTTTCGTTCAAAACTATTTCCAGCTTCTGCTGCGTCCGATAACTTTGTATCTCACATCAGAGTTACTGGAGTCCGTCCAAACGTCAAATAACATGATAGATGAGTAAGGATCGATTAGATACATTACAGGAACAACGCTAATATGTGTTGTTTCGTTTAAAACTATTTCCAGCTGCTGCTGCGTCCGAAAACGTCGTATCTCACATCAGAGTTACTGGAGTCCATCGAAATGTCAAATAACATGATAGATAAGTAAGGATCGATTAGATACAGCACAGGAACAACGCTAATGCGTGTTTTTTCGTTTAAAACTATTTCTAGCTTCAGCTGGGTCCGAGAACTTCGTATCTCACATTTAAGTTACTGGAGTCCATTGAAACGTCAAATAACATAGTAGCTAAGTAAGGATCGATTAGATACATCACAGGAACAACGCTAATGCCTGTTGTTTCGTTCAAAACTATTTCCAGCTTCTGCTGCGTTCAAAAACTTTGTATCTCACATCAGAGTTACTGGAGTACATCCAAACGTAAAATAACATGATAGATGAGTAAGGATCGATTAGATATATCACAGGAACAACGCTAATACGTGGTGTTTCGTTTAAAACTATTTCCAGCTTTTGCTGCGTCCGAAAATTTCGTATCTCACAGTAGAGTTACTGGAGTCCATCGAAACGTCAAATAACATGATATATGAGTAAGAATCGATTAGATACATCACAGGAACAACGCTAATGCGTGTTGTTTCGTTTAAAACTATTTCCAGCTTCTGATGCGTCCGAGAACTTCGTATCTCACATTAGAGTTACTGGAGTCCATCCAAACGTCAAATAACATGATAGATAAGTAAGGATCGATTACATACATCACAGGAACAACGCTAATGCGTGTTGTTTCGTTTAAAACTATTTCTAGCTTCAGCTGCGTCCGAGAACTTCGTATCTCACATCTAAGATACTGGAGTATATCGAAACGCCAAATAACATGATGGATGAGTAAGGATCGATTGGATACATCACAGGAACAACGCTAATGCGTGTTGTTTCGTTTAAAACTATTTCCAGCTTCTGCTGCGTCCGAGAACTTCGTATCTCACGTCAGGGTTACTGGAGTCCATCCAAACGTCAAATAACATAATAGATAAGTATGGATCGATTAGATACAGCACAGGAACAACGCTAATACGTGTTGTTTAGTTTAAAACTATTTATAGCTTCTGCTGCGTTCGAAAACGTCGTATCTCACATCAGAGCTACTGGAGTCCATCGAAACGCCAAATAACATGATATATGAGTAAGGATCGATTAGATACAGCACATTAACAACGCTAATACGTGTTGTTTCGTTTAAAACTATTTCCAGCTCCTGCTGCGTCCGAAATCTTTGTATCTCTCATCAGAGTTACTGGAGTCCATCCAAACGTCAAATAACATGATAGATGAGCAAGGATCAATTAGATACATCACAGGAACAACGCTAATACGTGTTGTTTCGTTCAAAACTATTTCCAGCTTCTGCTGCGTCCAAAAACTTTGTATCTCACATCAGAGTTACTGGAGTCCATCCAAACGTAAAATAACATGATAGATGAGTAAGGACCGATTAGATACATCACAGGAACATCGCTAATGCGTGTTGTTTCGTTTAAAACTATTTCCAGCTTCTGCTGCGTCCGAAAACGTCGTATCTCACATCAGAGTTACTGGAGCACATCGAAACGTCAAATAACATGATAGATAAGTAAGGATCGATTAGATACAGCACAGGAACAACGCTAAAACGTGTTGTTTCGTTTAAAACTATTTCCGGCTCCTGCTGCGTCCAAAAACTTTGTATCTCACATCAGACTTACTGGAGTCCATCCAAACGTCAAATAACATGTTAGATAAGTAAGGATCGTTTAGATACATCACAGGAACAACGCTAATACGTGTTGTTTCGTTCAAAACTATTTCCAGCTTCTGCTGCGTCCGAAATCTTTGTATCTCACATCAGAGTTACTGGAGTCCATCCAAACGTCAAATAACATGATAGATGAGTAAGGATCGATTAGATACATCACAGGAACAACGCTAATACGTGTTGTTTCGTTTAAAACTATTTCCAGCTTCTGCTGCGTCCGAAAATTTCGTATCTCACATCAGAGTTACTGGAGTCCATCGAAACGTCAAATAACATGATAGATAAGAAAGTATCGATTAGATACAGCACAGGAACAACGCTAATACGTGTTGTTTCGTTTAAAACTATTTCCAGCTCCTGCTGCGTCCAAAAACTTTGTATCTCACATCAGACTTACTGGAGTCCATCCAAACGTCAAATAACATGTTAGATAAGTAAGGATCGTTTAGATACATCACAGGAACAACGCTAATACGTGTTGTTTCGTTCAAAACTATTTCCAGCTTCTGCTGCATCCGATAACTTTGTATCTCACATCAGAGTTACTGGAGTCCGTCCAAACGTCAAATAACATGATAGATGAGTAAGGATCGATTAGATACATTACAGGAACAACGCTAATATGTGTTGTTTCGTTTAAAACTATTTCCAGCTGCTGCTGCGTCCGAAAACGTCGTATCTCACATCAGAGTTACTCTAGTCCATCGAAACGTCAAATAACATGATAGATAAGAAAGTATCGATTAGATACAGCACAGCAACAACGCTAATACGTGTTGTTTCGTTTAAAACTATTTCGAGCTCCTGCTGCGTCCAAAAACTTTGTATCTCACATCAGACTTACTGGAGTCCATCCAAACGTCAAATAACATGTTAGATAGGTAAGGATCGTTTAGATACATCACAGGAACAACGCCAATACGTGTTGTTTCGTTCAAAACTATTTCCAGCTTCTGCTGCGTCCGATAACTTTGCATCTCACATCAGAGTTACTGGAGTCCGTCCAAACGTCAAATAACATGATAGATGAGTAAGGATCGATTAGATACATCACAGGAACAACGCTAATACGTGTTGTTTCGTTTAAAACTGTTTCCAGCTTCTGCTGCGTCCGAAAACGTCGTATCTCACATCAGAGTTACTGGAGTCCATCGAAACGTCAAATAACATGATAGATACGTAAGGATCGATTAGATACAGCACAGGAACAACGCTAATACGTGTTGTTTCGTTCAAAACTATTTCCAGCTTCTGCTGCGTCCGATAACTTTGTATCTCACATCAGAGTTACTGGAGTCCGTCCAAACTTCAAATAAGATGATAGATGAGTAAGGATCGATTAGATACATCACAGGAATAACGCTAATATGTGTTGTTTAGTTTAAAACTATTTCCAGCTGCTGCTGCGTCCGAAAACGTCGTATATCACATCAGAGTTACTGGAGTACATCGAAACGCCAAATAACATGATAGATGAGTAAGGATCGATTAGACACTACACAGGAACAACGCTAATGCGTGTTGTTTCGTTTAAAACTATTTCTAGCTTCAGCTGCGTCCGAGAACTTCGTATCTCACATCAAAGTTACTGGAGTCCATCGAAACGCCAAATAACATGATAGATGAGTAAGAATCGATTAGATACATCACAGGAACAACGCTAATGCGTGTTGTTTCGTTTAAAACTATTTCCTGCTCCTGCTGCGTCCAAAAACTTTGTATCTCACATCAGACTTACTGGAGTCCATCCAAACGTCAAATAACATGTTAGATAAGTAAGGATCGTTTAGGTACATCACAGGAACAACGCTAATACGTGTTGTTTCGTTCAAAACTATTTCCAGCTTCTGCTGCTTCCGATAACTTTGTATCTCACATCAGAGTTACTGGAGTCCGTCCAAACGTCAAATAACATGATAGATGAGTAAGGATCGATTAGATACATTACAGGAACAACGCTAATATGTGTTGTTTCGTTTAAAACTATTTCCAGCTGCTGCTGCGTCCGAAAACGTCGTATCTCACATCAGAGTTACTGGAGTCCATCGAAACGTCAAATAATATGATATATGAGTAAGGATCGATTAGATACATCACAGGAACAACGCTAATGCGTGTTGTTTCGTTTAAAACTATTTCCAGCTTCTGCTGCGTCCGAGAACTTCGTATCTCACATCTAAGTTACTGGAGTCCATCGAAACGTCAAATAACATAGTAGCTAAGTAAGGATCGATTAGATACATCACAGGAACAACGCTAATGCGTGTTGTTTCGTTCAAAACTATCTCCAGCTTCTGCTGCGTTCAAAAACTTTGTATCTCACATCAGAGTTACTGGAGTACATCCAAACGTAAAATAACATGATAGATGAGTAAGGATCGATTAGATATATCACAGGAACAACGCTAATACGTGGTGTTTCGTTTAAAACTATTTCCAGCTTCTGCTGCGTCCGAAAATTTCGTATCTCACATTAGAGTTACTGGAGTCCATCGAAACGTCAAATAATATGATATATGAGTAAGGATCGATTAGATACATCACAGGAACAACGCTAATGCGTGTTGTTTCGTTTAAAACTATTTCCAGCTTCTGCTGCGTCCGAGAACTTCGTATCTCACATTAGAGTTACTGGAGTCCATCCAAACGTCAAATAACATGATAGATAAGTAAGGATCGATTACATACATCACAGGAACAACGCTAATACGTGGTGTTTCGTTTAAAACTATTTCCAGCTTCTGCTGCGTCCGAAAATTTCGTATCTCACATTAGAGTTACTGGAGTCCATCGAAACGTCAAATAACATGATAGATAAGTAAGGATCGATTAGATACAGCACAGGAACAACGCTAATGCGTGTTGTTTCGTTTAAAACTATTTCTAGCTTCAGCTGCGTCCGAGAACTTCGTATCTCACATCTAAGTTACTGGAGTCCATCGAAACGCCAAATAACAAGATAGATGAGTAAGGATCGATTAGATACATCACAGGAACAACGCTAATGCGTGTTGTTTCGTTTAAAACTATTTCCAGCTTCTGCTGCTTCCGAGAACATCGTATCTCACGTCAGGGTTACTGGAGTCCATCCAAACGTCAAATAACATGATAGATAAGTAAGGATCGATTAGATACAGCACAGGAACAACGCTAATACGTGTTGTTTCGTTTAAAACTATTTCCAGCTGCTGCTGCGTCCCAAAACTTTGTATCTCACATCAGACTTACTATAGTCCATCCAAACGTCAAATAACATGTTAGATAAGTAAGGATCGTTTAGATACATCACAGGAACAACGCTAATAGGTGTTGTTTCGTTCAAAACTATTTCCAGCTTCTGCTGCGTCCGAAATCTTTGTATCTCTCATCAGAGTTACTGGAGTCCATCCAAACGTCAAATAACATGATAGATGAGTAAGGATCAATTAGATACATCACAGGAACAACGTTAATACGTGTTGTTTCGTTCAAAACTATTTCCAGCTTCTGCTGCGTCCGAAAACGTCGTATCTCACATCAGAGTTACTGGAGCACATCGAAACGTCAAATAACATGATAGATAAGTAAGGATCGATTAGATACAGCACAGGAACAACGCTAAAACGTGTTGTTTCGTTTAAAACTATTTCCAGCTCCTGCTGCGTCCAAAAACTTTGTATCTCACATCAGACTTACTGGAGTCCATCCAAACGTCAAATAACATGTTAGATAAGTAAGGATCGTTTAGATACATCACAGGAACAACGCTAATACGTGTTGTTTCGTTCAAAACTATTTCCAGCTTCTGCTGCGTCCGAAATCTTTGTATCTCAGATCAGAGTTACTGGAGTCCATCCAAACGTCAAATAACATGATAGATGAGTAAGGATCGATTAGATACATCACAGGAACAACGCTAATACTTGTTGTTTCGTTTAAAACTATTTCCAGTTTCTGCTGCGTCCGAAAATTTCTTATCTCACATCAGAGTTACTGGAGTCCATCGAAACGTCAAATAACATGATAGATAAGAAAGTATCGATTAGATACAGCACAGGAACAACGGTCTATTTCCATCTTCTGCTGCTTCCGAGAACATCGTATCTCACGTCAGGGTTACTGGAGTCCATCCAAACGTCAAATAACATGATAGATAAGTAAGGATCGATTAGATACAGCACAGGAACAACGCTAATACGTGTTGTTTCGTTTAAAACTATTTCCAGCTCCTGCTGCGTCCCAAAACTTTGTATCTCACATCAGACTTACTATAGTCCATCCAAACGTCAAATAACATGTTAGATAAGTAAGGATCGTTTAGATACATCACAGGAACAACGCTAACAGGTGTTGTTTCGTTCAAAACTATTTCCAGCTTCTGCTGCGTCCGAAATCTTTGTATCTCTCATCAGAGTTACTGGAGTCCATCCAAACGTCAAATAACATGATAGATGAGTAAGGATCAATTAGATACATCACAGGAACAACGCTAACACGTGTTGTTTCGTTCAAAACTATTTCCAGCTTCTGCTGCGTCCAAAAACTTTGTATCTCACCTCAGAGTTACTGGAGTCCATCCAAACGTAAAATAACATGATAGATGAGTAAGGATCGATTAGATACATCACAGGAACAACGATAATGCGTGTTGTTTCGTTTAAATATATTTCCAGCTTCTGCTGCGTTCGAAAACGTCGTATCTCACATTAGAGCTACTGGAGTTCATCGAAACGCCAAATAACATGATATATGAGTAAGGATCGATTAGATACAGCACATTAACAACGCTAATACGTGTTGTTTCGTTTAAAACTATTTCCAGCTCCTGCTGCGTCCAAAAACTTTGTATCTCACATCAGACTTACTGGAGTCCATCCAAACGTCAAATAACATGTTAGATAAGTAAGGATCGTTTAGATACATCACAGGAACAACGCTAATGCGTGTTGTTTCGTTCAAAACTATTTCCAGCTTCTACTGCGTCCGAGAACTTTGTATCTCTCATCAGAGTTACTGGAGTCCGTCCAAACGTCAAATAACATGATAGATGAGTAAGGATCGATTAGATACATCACAGGAACAACGCTAATATGTGTTGTTTCGTTTAAAACTATTTCCAGCTGCTGCTGCGTCCGAAAATTTCGTATCTCACATTAGAGTTACTGGAGTCCATCGAAACGTCAAATAACATGATAGATGAGTAAGGATCGATTAGATACATCACAGGAACAACGTTAATGCGTGTTGTTTCGTTTAAAACTATTTCCAGCTTCTGCTGCGTCCGAAAACGTCGTATCTCACATCAGAGCTACTGGAGTCCATCGAAACGCCAAATAACATGATAGATGAGCAAGGATCGATTAGATACATCACAGGAATAACGCTAATATGTGTTGTTTCGTTTAAAACTATTTCCAGCTGCTGCTGCGTCCGAAAACGTCGTATATCACATCAGAGTTACTGGAGTCCATCGAAACGCCAAATAACACGATAGATGAGTAAGGATCGATTAGACACTACACAGGAATAACGCTAATGCGTTTTGTTTCGTTTAAAACTATTTCTAGCTTCAGCTGCGTCCGAGAACTTCGTATTTCACATCAAAGTTACTGGAGTCCATCGAAACGCCAAATAACATGATAGATGAGTAAGAATCGATTAGATACATCACAGGAACAACGCTAATGCGTGTTGTTTCGTTTAAAACTATTTCCAGCTTCTGCTGCGTTCGAAAACGTCGTATCTCACATCAGAGCTACTGGAGTCCATCGAAACGCCAAATAACATGATATATGAGTAAGGATCGATTAGATACAGCACAGGAACAACGCTAATACGTGTTGTTTCGTTTAAAACTATTTCCAGCTCCTGCTGCGTCCAAAAACTTTGTATCTCACATCAGACTTACTGGAGTCCATCCAAACGTCAAATAACATGTTAGATAAGTAAGGATCGTTTAGATACATCACAGGAACAACGCTAATATGTGTTGTTTCGTTTAAAACTATTTCCAGCTGCTGCTGCGTCCGAAAATTTCGTATCTCACATTAGAGATACTGGAGTCCATCGAAACGTCAAATAACATAGTAGCTAAGTAAGGATCGATTAGATACATCACAGGAACAACGCTAATACGTGTTGTTTCGCTCAAAACTATTTCCAGCTTCTGCTGCGTTCAAAAACTTTCTATCTCACATCAGAGTTACTGGAGTCCATCCAAACGTCAAATAACATGATAGATGAGTAAGGATCGATTAGATACATCACAGGAACAACGCTAATACGTGTTGTTTCGTTTAAAACTATTTCCAGCTTCTGCTGCGTCCGAGAACTTCGTATCTCACATCTAAGTTACTGGAGTCCATCGAAACGCCAAATAACATGATAGATGAGTAAGAATCGATTAGATACATCACAGGAACAACGCTAATGCGTGTTGTTTCGTTTAAAACTATTTCCAGCTTCTGCTGCTTCCGAGAACATCGTATCTCACGTCAGGGTTACTGGAGTCCATCCAAACGTCAAATAACATGATAGATAAGTAAGGATCGATTAGATACAGCACAGGAACAACGCTAATACGTGTTGTTTCGTTTAAAACTATTTCCAGCTCCTGCTAAGTCCCAAAACTTTGTATCTCACATCAGACTTACTATAGTCCATCCAAACGTCAAATAACATGTTAGATAAGTAAGGATCGTTTAGATACATCACAGGAACAACGCTAATAGGTGTTGTTTCGTTCAAAACTATTTCCAGCTTCTGCTGCGTCCGAAATCTTTGTATCTCTCATCAGAGTTACTGGAGTCCATCCAAACGTCAAATAACATGATAGATGAGTAAGGATCAATTAGATACATCACAGGAACAACGCTAATACGTGTTGTTTCGTTCAAAACTATTTCCAGCTTATGCTGCGTCCAAAAATTTTGTATCTCACATCAGAGTTACTAGAGTCCATCCAAACGTAAAATAACATGATAGATGAGTAAGGATCGATTAGATACATCACAGGAACATCGCTAATGCGTGTTGTTTCGTTTAAAACTATTTCCAGCTTCTGCTGCGTCCGAAAACGTCATATCTCACATCAGAGTTACTGGAGCACATCGAAACGTCAAATAACATGATAGATAAGTAAGGATCGATTAGATACAGCACAGGAACAACGCTAAAACGTGTTGTTTCGTTTAAAACTATTTCCGGCTCCTGCTGCGTCCAAAAACTTTGTATCTCACATCAGACTTACTGGAGTCCATCCAAACGTCAAATAACATGTTAGATAAGTAAGGATCGTTTAGATACATCACAGGAACAACGCTAATACGTGTTGTTTCGTTCAAAACTATTTCCAGCTTCTGCTGCGTCCGAAATCTTTGTATCTCACATCAGAGTTACTGGAGTCAATCCAAACGTCAAATAACATGATAGATGAGTAAGGATCGATTAGATACATCACAGGAACAACGCTAATACGTGTTGTTTCGTTTAAAACTATTTCCAGCTTCTGCTGCGTCCGAAAATTTCGTATCTCACATCAGAGTTACTGGAGTCCATCGAAACGTCAAATAACATGATAGATAAGAAAGTATCGATTAGATACAGCACAGGAACAACGCTAATACGTGTTGTTTCGTTTAAAACTATTTCCAGCTCCTGCTGCGTCCAAAAACTTTGTATCTCACATCAGACTTACTGGAGTCCATCCAAACCTCAAATAACATGTTAGATAAGTAAGGATCGTTTAGATACATCACAGGAACAACGCTAATACGTGTTGTTTCGTTCAAAACTATTTCCAGCTTCTGCTGCATCCGATAACTTTGTATCTCACATCAGAGTTACTGGAGTCCGTCCAAACGTCAAATAACATGATAGATGAGTAAGGATCGATTAGATACAACACAGGAACAACGCTAATACGTGTTGTTTCGTTTAAAACTGTTTCCAGTTCTGCTGCGTCCGAAAACGTCGTATCTCACATCAGAGTTACTGGAGTCCATCGAAACGTCAAATAACATGATAGATAAGTAAGGATCGATTAGATACAGCACAGGAACAACGCTAATACGTGTTGTTTCGTTTAAAACTATTTCCTGCTCCTGCTGCGTCCAAAAACTTTGTATCTCACATCAGAGTTACTGGAGTCCGTCCAAACGTCAAATAGCATGATAGATGAGTAAAGATCGATTAGATACATCACAGGAACATCGCTAATGCGTGTTGTTTCGTTTAAAACTATTTCCAGCTTCTGCTGCGTCCGAAAATTTCGTATCTCACATCAGAGTTACTGGAGTCCATCGAAACGTCAAATAACATGATAGATAAGAAAGTATCGATTAGATACAGCACAGGAACAACGCTAATACGTGCTGTTTCGTTTAAAACTATTTCGAGCTCCTGCTGCGTCCAAAAACTTTGTATCTCACATCAGAGTTACTGGAGTCCGTCCAAACGTCAAATAGCATGATAGATGAGTAAAGATCGATTAGATACATTACAGGAAGAACGCTAATATGTGTTGTTTCGTTTAAAACTATTTCCAGCTGCTGCTGCGTCCGAAAACGTCGTATCTCACATCAGAGTTACTGGATTCCATCGAAACGTCAAATAACATGATAGATAAGAAAGTATCGATTAGATACAGCACAGGAACAACGCTAATACGTGTTGTTTCGTTTAAAACTATTTCCAGCTCCTGCTGCGTCCAAAAACTTTGTATCTCACATCAGACTTACTGGAGTCCATCCAAACGTCAAATAACACGTTAGATAAGTAAGGATCGTTTAGATACATCACAGGAACAACGCTAATACGTGTTGTTTCGTTCAAAACTATTTCCAGCTTCTGCTGCGTCCGAGAACTTCGTATCTCACATCAAAGTTACTGGAGTCCATCGAAACGCCAAATAACATGATAGATGAGTAAGAATCGATTAGATACATCACAGGAACAACGCTAATGCGTGTTGTTTCGTTTAAAACTATTTCCTGCTCCTGCTGCGTCCAAAAACTTTGTATCTCACATCAGAGTTACTGGAGTCCGTCCAAACGTCAAATAGCATGATAGATGAGTAAAGATCGATTAGATACATCACAGGAACATCGCTAATGCGTGTTGTTTCGTTTAAAACTATTTCCAGCTTCTGCTGCGTCCGAAAATTTCGTATCTCACATCAGAGTTACTGGAGTCCATCGAAACGTCAAATAACATGATAGATAAGAAAGTATCGATTAGATACAGCACAGGAACAACGCTAATACGTGCTGTTTCGTTTAAAACTATTTCGAGCTCCTGCTGCGTCCAAAAACTTTGTATCTCACATCAGAGTTACTGGAGTCCGTCCAAACGTCAAATAGCATGATAGATGAGTAAAGATCGATTAGATACATTACAGGAAGAACGCTAATATGTGTTGTTTCGTTTAAAACTATTTCCAGCTGCTGCTGCGTCCGAAAACGTCGTATCTCACATCAGAGTTACTGGATTCCATCGAAACGTCAAATAACATGATAGATAAGAAAGTATCGATTAGATACAGCACAGGAACAACGCTAATACGTGTTGTTTCGTTTAAAACTATTTCCAGCTCCTGCTGCGTCCAAAAACTTTGTATCTCACATCAGACTTACTGGAGTCCATCCAAACGTCAAATAACACGTTAGATAAGTAAGGATCGTTTAGATACATCACAGGAACAACGCTAATACGTGTTGTTTCGTTCAAAACTATTTCCAGCTTCTGCTGCGTCCGATAACTTTTTATCTCACATCAGAGTTACTGGAGTCCGTCCAAACGTCAAATAACATGATAGATGAGTAAGGATCGATTAGATACAACACAGGAACAACGCTAATACGTGTTGTTTCGTTTAAAACTGTTTCCAGTTCTGCTGCGTCCGAAAACGTCGTATCTCACATCAGAGTTACTGGAGTCCATCGAAACGTCAAATAACATGATAGATAAGTAAGGATCGATTAGATACAGCACAGGAACAACGCTAATACGTGTTGTTTCGTTCAAAACTATTTCCAGCTTCTGCTGCGTCCGATAACTTTGTATCTCACATCAGAGTTGCTGGAGTCCGTCCAAACGTCAAATAACATGATAGATGAGTAAGGATCGATTAGATACATCACAGGAACAACGCTAATATGTGTTGTTTCGTTTAAAACTAATTCCAAATAACATGATAGATAAGTAAGGATCGATTAGATACTGCACAGGAACAACGCTAATGCGTGTTGTTTCGTTTAAAACTATTTCCAGTTTCTGTTGCGTCCGAAAACGTCGTATTTCACATCAGAGTTACTGGAGTCCATCGAAACGTCAAATAACATGATAGATAAGTAAGGATCGATTAGATACAGCACAGGAACAACGCTAATACGTGTTGTTTCGTTTAAAATTATTTCCAGCTCCTGCTGCGTCCCAAAACATTGTATCTCACATCAGACTTACTGGAGTCCATCCAAACGTAAAATAACATCATAGATGAGTAAGGATCGATTAGATATATCACAGGAACAACGCTAATACGTGGTGTTTCGTTTAAAACTATTTCCAGCTTCTGCTGCGTCCGAAAATTTCGTATCTCACATTAGAGTTACTGGAGTCCATCGAAACGTCAAATAACATGATAGATGAGTAAGGATCGATTAGATACATCACAGGAACAACGCTAATGCGTGTTGTTTCGTTTAAAACTATTTTCAGCTTCTGCTGCGTCCGAAAACGTCGTATCTCACATCAGAGTTACTGGAGTCCATCGAAACGTCAAATAACATGATAGATGAGTAAGGATCGATTAGATACATCACAGGAACAACGCTAATATGTGTTGTTTCGTTTAAAACTAATTCCAAATAACATGATAGATAAGTAAGGATCGATTAGATACTGCACAGGAACAACGCTAATACGTGTTGTTTCGTTTAAAACTATTTCCAGCTCCTGCTGCGTCCAAAAACTTTGTATCTCACATCAGACTTACTGGAGTCCATCCAAACGTCAAATAACATGTTAGATAAGTAAGGATCGTTTAGATGCATCACAGGAACCACGCTAATGCGTGTTGTTTCGTTCAAAACTATTTCCAGCTTCTACTGCGTCCGAGAACTTTGTACCTCTCATCAGAGTTACTGGAGTCCGTCCAAACGTCAAATAACATGATAGATGAGTAAGGATCGATTAGATACATCACAGGAACAACGCTAATATGTGTTGTTTCGTTTAAAACTATTTCCAGCTGCTGCTGCGTCCGAAAATTTCGTATCTCACATCAGAGCTACTGGAGTCCATCGAAACGCCAAATAACATGATAGATAAGTAAGGATCGATTAGATACTACACAGGAACAACGCTAATGCGTCTTGTTTCGTTTAAAACTATTTCCAGTTTCTGTTGCGTCCGAAAACGTCGTATCTCACATCAGAGTTACTGGAGTCCATCGAAAAGTCAAATAACATGATAGATAAGTAAGGATCGATTAGATACATCACAGGAACAACGCTAATATGTGTTGTTTCGTTTAAAACTAATTCCAAATAACATGATAGATAAGTAAGGATCGATTAGATACTGCACAGGAACAACGCTAATACGTGTTGTTTCGTTTAAAACTATTTCCAGCTACTGCTGCGTCCAAAAACTTTGTATCTCACATCAGACTTACTGGAGTCCATCCAAACGTCAAATAACATGTTAGATAAGTAAGGATCGTTTAGATGCATCACAGGAACAACGCTAATGCGTGTTGTTTCGTTCAAAACTATTTCCAGCTTCTACTGCGTCCGAGAACTTTGTATCTCTCATCAGAGTTACTGGAGTCCGTCCAAACGTCAAATAACATGATAGATGAGTAAGGGTCGATTAGATACATCACAGGAACAACGCTAATATTTGTTGTTTCGTTTAAAACTATTTCCAGCTGCTGCTGCGTCCGAAAATTTCGTATCTCACATTAGAGTTACTGGAGTCCATCGAAACGTCAAATAACATGATAGATGAGTAAGGATCGATTAGATACATCACAGGAACAACGCTAATATTTGTTGTTTCGTTTAAAACTATTTCCAGCTTCTGCTGCGTCCAAAAACGTCGTATCTCACATCAGAGCTACTGGAGTCCATCGAAACGCCAAATAACATGATAGATAAGTAAGGATCGATTAGATACTACACAGGAACAACGCTAATGCGTCTTGTTTCGTTTAAAACTATTTCCAGTTTCTGTTGCGTCCGAAAACGTCGTATCTCACATCAGAGTTACTGGAGTCCATCGAAAAGTCAAATAACATGATAGATAAGTAAGGATCGATTAGATACAGCACAGGAACAACGCTAATACGTGTTGTTTCGTTTAAAATTATTTCCAGCTCCTGCTGCGTCCCAAAACTTTGTATCTCACATCAGACTTACTGGAGTCCATCCAAACGTAAAATAACATGATAGATGAGTAAGGATCGATTAGATACAGCACATTAACAACGCTAATACGTGTTGTTTCGTTTAAAACTATTTCCAGCTCCTGCTGCGTCCAAAAACTTTGTATCTCACATCAGACTTACTGGAGTCCATCCAAACGTCAAATAACATGTTAGATAAGTAAGGATCGTTTAGATACATCACAGGAACAACGCTAATGCGTGTTGTTTCGTTCAAAACTATTTCCAGCTGCTGCTGCGTCCGAAAACGTCGTATCTCACATCAGAGTTACTGGAGTCCATCGAAGCGTCAAATAACATGATAGATAAGTAAGGATCGATTAGATACAGCACAGGAACAACGCTAATACGTGTTGTTTCGTTCAAAACTATTTCCAGCTTCTGCTGCGACCGATAACTTTGTATCTCACATCAGAGTTACTGGAGTCCGTCCAAAAGTCAAATAACATGATAGATGAGTAAGGATCGATTAGATACATCACAGGAATAACGCTAATATGTGTTGTTTCGTTTAAAACTATTTCCAGCTGCTGCTGCGTCCGAAAACGTCGTATATCACATCAGAGTTACTGGAGTCCATCGAAACGCCAAATAACACGATAGATGAGTAAGGATCGATTAGACACTACACAGGAACAACGCTAATGCGTGTTGTTTCGTTTAAAACTATTTCTAGCTTCAGCTGCGTCCGAGAACTTCGTATCTCACATCAAAGTTACTGGAGTCCATCGAAACGCCAAATAACATGATAGATAAGTAAGGATCGATTAGATACTGCACATTAACAACGCTAATACGTGTTGTTTCGTTTAAAACTATTTCCAGCTCCTGCTGCGTCCAAAAACTTTGTATCTCACATCAGACTTACTGGAGTCCATCCAAACGTCAAATAACATGTTAGATAAGTAAGGATCGTTTAGATACATCACAGGAACAACGCTAATGCGTGTTGTTTCGTTCAAAACTATTTCCAGCTTCTACTGCGTCCGAGAACTTTGTATCTCTCATCAGAGTTACTGGAGTCCGTCCAAACGTCAAATAACATGATAGATGAGTAAGGATCGATTAGATACATCACAGGAACAACGCTAATATGTGTTGTTTCGTTTAAAACTATTTCCAGCTGCTGCTGCGTCCGAAAATTTCGTATCTCACATTAGAGTTACTGGAGTCCATCGAAACGTCAAATAACATGATAGATGAGTAAGGATCGATTAGATACATCACAGGAACAACGCTAATGCGTGTTGTTTCGTTTAAAACTATTTCCAGCTTCTGCTGCGTCCGAAAACGTCGTATCTCACATCAGAGCTACTGGAGTCCATCGAAACGCCAAATAACATGATAGATGAGCAAGGATCGATTAGATACATCACAGGAATAACGCTAATATGTTTTGTTTCGTTTAAAACTATTTCCAGCTGCTGCTGCGTCCGAAAACGTCGTATATCACATCAGAGTTACTGGAGTCCATCGAAACGCCAAATAACACGATAGATGAGTAAGGATCGATTAGACACTACACAGGAATAACGCTAATGCGTGTTGTTTCGTTTAAAACTATTTCTAGCTTCAGCTGCGTCCGAGAACTTCGTATTTCACATCAAAGTTACTGGAGTCCATCGAAACGCCAAGTAACATGATAGATGAGTAAGAATCGATTAGATACATCACAGGAACAACGCTAAGGCGTGTTGTTTCGTTTAAAACTATTTCCAGCTTCTGCTGCGTTCGAAAACGTCGTATCTCACATCAGAGCTACTGGAGTCCATCGAAACGCCAAATAACATGATATATGAGTAAGGATCGATTAGATACAGCACAGGAACAACGCTAATACGTGTTGTTTCGTTTAAAACTATTTCCAGCTCCTGCTGCGTCCAAAAACTTTGTATCTCACATCAGACTTACTGGAGTCCATCCAAACGTCAAATAACATGTTAGATAAGTAAGGATCGTTTAGATACATCACAGGAACAACGCTAATATGTGTTGTTTCGTTTAAAACTATTTCCAGCTGCTGCTGCGTCCGAAAATTTCGTATCTCACATTAGAGTTACTGGAGTCCATCGAAACGTCAAATAACATAGTAGCTAAGTAAGGATCGATTAGATACATCACAGGAACAACGCTAATACGTGTTGTTTCGCTCAAAACTATTTCCAGCTTCTGCTGCGTTCAAAAACTTTGTATCTCACATCAGAGTTACTGGAGTCCATCCAAACGTCAAATAACATGATAGATGAGTAAGGATCGATTAGATACATCACAGGAACAACGCTAATACGTGTTGTTTCGTTTAAAACTATTTCCAGCTTCTGCTGCGTCCGAGAACTTCGTATCTCACATCTAAGTTACTGGAGTCCATCGAAACGCCAAATAACATGATAGATGAGTAAGAATCGATTAGATACATCACAGGAACAACGCTAATGCGTGTTGTTTCGTTTAAAACTATTTCCAGCTTCTGCTGCTTCCGAGAACATCGTATCTCACGTCAGGGTTACTGGAGTCCATCCAAACGTCAAATAACATGATAGATAAGTAAGGATCGATTAGATACAGCACAGGAACAACGCTAATACGTGTTGTTTCGTTTAAAACTATTTCCAGCTCCTGCTAAGTCCCAAAACTTTGTATCTCACATCAGACTTACTATAGTCCATCCAAACGTCAAATAACATGTTAGATAAGTAAGGATCGTTTAGATACATCACAGGAACAACGCTAATAGGTGTTGTTTCGTTCAAAACTATTTCCAGCTTCTGCTGCGTCCGAAATCTTTGTATCTCTCATCAGAGTTACTGGAGTCCATCCAAACGTCAAATAACATGATAGATGAGTAAGGATCAATTAGATACATCACAGGAACAACGCTAATACGTGTTGTTTCGTTCAAAACTATTTCCAGCTTCTGCTGCGTCCAAAAACTTTGTATCTCACATCAGAGTTACTGGAGTCCATCCAAACGTAAAATAACATGATAGATGAGTAAGGATCGATTAGATACAACACAGGAACATCGCTAATGCGTGTTGTTTCGTTTAAAACTATTTCCAGCTTCTGCTGCGTCCGAAAACGTCGTATCTCACATCAGAGTTACTGGAGCACATCGAAACGTCAAATAACATGATAGATAAGTAAGGATCGATTAGATACAGCACAGGAACAACGCTAAAACGTGTTGTTTCGTTTAAAACTATTTCCGGCTCCTGCTGCGTCCAAAAACTTTGTATCTCACATCAGACTTACTGGAGTCCATCCAAACGTCAAATAACATGTTAGATAAGTAAGGATCGTTTAGATACATCACAGGAACAACGCTAATACGTGTTGTTTCGTTCAAAACTATTTCCAGCTTCTGCTGCGTCCGAAATCTTTGTATCTCACATCAGAGTTACTGGAGTCAATCCAAACGTCAAATAACATGATAGATGAGTAAGGATCGATTAGATACATCACAGGAACAACGCAAATACGTGTTGTTTCGTTTAAAACTATTTCCAGCTTCTGCTGCATCCGAAAATTTCGTATCTCACATCAGAGTTACTGGAGTCCATCGAAACGTCAAATAACATGATAGATAAGAAAGTATCGATTAGATACAGCACAGGAACAACGCTAATACGTGTTGTTTCGTTTAAAACTATTTCCAGCTCCTGCTGCGTCCAAAAACTTTGTATCTCACATCAGATTTACTGGAGTCCATCCAAACCTCAAATAACATGTTAGATAAGTAAGGATCGTTTAGATACATCACAGGAACAACGCTAATACGTGTTGTTTCGTTCAAAACTATTTCCAGCTTCTGCTGCATCCGATAACTTTGTATCTCACATCAGAGTTACTGGAGTCCGTCCAAACGTCAAATAACATGATAGATGAGTAAGGATCGATTAGATACATTACAGGAACAACGCTAATATGTGTTGTTTCGTTTAAAACTATTTCCAGCTGCTGCTGCGTCCGAAAACGTCGTATCTCACATCAGAGTTACTGGAGTCCATCGAAACGTCAAATAACATGATAGATAAGAAAGTATCGATTAGATACAGCACAGCAACAACGCTAATACGTGTTGTTTCGTTTAAAACTATTTCCAGATCCTGCTGCGTCCAAAAACTTTGTATCTCACATCAGACTTACTGGAGTCCATCCAAACATCAAATAACATGTTAGATAGGTAAGGATCGTTTAGATACATCACAGGAACAACGCTAATACGTGTTGTTTCGTTCAAAACTATTTCCAGCTTCTGCTGCGTCCGATAACTTTGCATCTCACATCAGAGTTACTGGAGTCCGTCCAAACGTCAAATAACATGATAGATGAGTAAGGATCGATTAGATACATCACAGGAACAACGCTAATACGTGTTGTTTCGTTTAAAACTGTTTCCAGCTTCTGCTGCGTCCGAAAACGTCGTATCTCACATCAGAGTTACTGGAGTCCATCGAAACGTCAAATAACATGATAGATACGTAAGGATCGATTAGATACAGCACAGGAACAACGCTAATACGTGTTGTTTCGTTCAAAACTATTTCCAGCTTCTGCTGCGTCCGATAACTTTGTATCTCACATCAGAGTTACTGGAGTCCGTCCAAACTTCAAATAACATGATAGATGAGTAAGGATCGATTAGATACATCACAGGAATAACGCTAATATGTGTTGTTTCGTTTAAAACTATTTCCAGCTGCTGCTGCGTCCGAAAACGTCGTATATCACATCAGAGTTACTGGAGTACATCGAAACGCCAAATAACATGATAGATGAGTAAGGATCGATTAGACACTACACAGGAACAACGCTAATGCGTGTTGTTTCGTTTAAAACTATTTCTAGCTTCAGCTGCGTCCGAGAACTTCGTATCTCACATCAAAGTTACTGGAGTCCATCGAGACGCCAAATAACATGATAGATGAGTAAGAATCGATTAGATACATCACAGGAACAACGCTAATACGTGCTGTTTCGTTTAAAACTATTTCGAGCTCCTGCTGCGTCCAAAAACTTTGTATCTCACATCAGAGTTACTGGAGTCCGTCCAAACGTCAAATAACATGATAGATGAGTAAAGATCGATTAGATACATTACAGGAAGAACGCTAATATGTGTTGTTTCGTTTAAAACTATTTCCAGCTGCTGCTGCGTCCGAAAACGTCGTATCTCACATCAGAGTTACTGGAGTCCATCGAAATGTCAAATAACATGATAGATGAGTAAGGATCGATTAGATACATCACAGGAACATCGCTAATGCGTGTTGTTTCGTTTAAAACTATTTTCAGCTTCTGCTGCGTCCGAAAATTTCGTATCTCACATCAGAGTTACTGGAGTCCATCGAAACGTCAAATAACATGATAGATGAGTAAGGATCGATTAGATACATCACAGGAACAACGCTAATACGTGTTGTTTCGTTTAAAACTTTTTCCAGCTTCTGCTGCGTCCGAAAACGTCGTATCTCACATCAGAGTTACTGGAGTCCATCGAAGCGTCAAATAACATGATAGATAAGTAAGGATCGATTATATACAGCACAGGAACAACGTTAATACATGTTGTTTCGTTCAAAACTATTTCCAGCTTCTGCTGCGTCCGATAACTTTGTATCTCACATCAGAGTTACTGGGGTCCGTCCAAAAGTCAAATAACATGATAGATGAGTAAGGATCGATTAGATACATCACAGGAATAACGCTAATATGTGTTGTTTCGTTTAAAACTATTTCCAGCTGCTGCTGCGTCCGAAAACGTCGTATATCACATCAGAGTTACTGGAGTCCATCGAAACGCCAAATAACATGATAGATGAGTAAGGATCGATTAGACACTACACAGGAACAACGCTAATGCGTGTTGTTTCGTTTAAAACTATTTCCAGCTGCTGCTGCCTCCGAAAATTTCGTATCTCACATTAGAGTTACTGGAGTGCATCGAAACGTCAAATAACATAGTAGCTAAGTAAGGATCGATTAGATACATCACAGGAACAACGCTAATACGTGTTGTTTCGCTCAAAACTATTTCCAGCTTCTGCCGCGTCCAAAAACTTTGTATCTCACATCAGAGTTACTGGAGTCCATCCAAACGTAAAATAACATGATAGATGAGTAAGGATCGATTAGATACATCACAGGAACAACGATAATGCGTGTTGTTTCGTTTAAAACTATTTCCAGCTTCTGCTGCGTTCGAAAACGTCGTATCTCACATCAGAGCTACTGGGGTCCATCGAAACGCCAAATAACATGATATATGAGTAAGGATCGATTAGATACAGCACATTAACAACGCTAATACGTGTTGTTTCGTTTAAAACTATTTCCAGCTCCTGCTGCGTCCAAAAACTTTGTATCTCACATCAGACTTACTGGAGTCCATCCAAACGTCAAATAACATGTTAGATAAGTAAGGATCGTTTAGATACATCACAGGAACAACGCTAATGCGTGTTGTTTCGTTCAAAACTATTTCCAGCTTCTACTGCGTCCGAGAACTTTGTATCTCTCATCAGAGTTACTGGAGTCCGTCCAAACGTCAAATAACATGATAGATGAGTAAGGATCGATTAGATACATCACAGGAACAACGCTAATATGTGTTGTTTCGTTTAAAACTATTTCCAGCTGCTGCTGCGTCCGAAAATTTCGTATCTCACATTAGAGTTACTGGAGTCCATCGAAACGTCAAATAACATGATAGATGAGTAAGGATCGATTTGATACATCACAGGAACAACGCTAATGCGTGTTGTTTCATTTAAAACTATTTCCAGCTTCTGCTGCGTCCGAAAACGTCGTATCTCACATCAGAGCTACTGGAGTCCATCGAAACGCCAAATAACATGATAGATGAGCAAGGATCGATTAGATACATCACAGGAATAACGCTAATGCGTGTTGTTTCGTTTAAAACTATTTCTAGCTTCAGCTGCGTCCGAGAACTTCGTATTTCACATCAAATTTACTGGAGTCCATCGAAATGCCAAATAACATGATAGATGAGTAAGAATCGATTAGATACATCACAGGAACAACGCTAATGCGTGTTGTTTCGTTTAAAACTATTTCCAGCTTCTGCTGCGTTCGAAAACGTCGTATCTCACATCAGAGCTACTGGAGTCCATCGAAACGCCAAATAACATGATATATGAGTAAGGATCGATTAGATACAGCACTGGAACAACGCTAATACGTGTTGTTTCGTTTAAAACTATTTCCAGCTGCTGCTGCGTCCGAAAATTTCGTATCTCACATTAGAGTTACTGGAGTCCATCGAAACGTCAAATAACATAGTAGCTAAGTAAGGATCGATTAGATACATCACAGGAACAACGCTAATACGTGTTGTTTCGCTCAAAACTATTTCCAGCTTCTGCTGCGTTCAAAAACTTTGTATCTCACATCAGAGTTACTGGAGTCCATCCAAACGTCAAATAACATGATAGATGAGTAAGGATCGATTAGATACATCACAGGAACAACGCTAATACGTGTTGTTTCGTTTAAAACTATTTCCAGCTTCTGCTGCGTCCGAGAACTTCGTATCTCACATCTAAGTTACTGGAGTCCATCGAAACGCCAAATTACATGATAGATGAGTAAGGATCGATTAGATACATCACAGGAACAACGCTAATGCGTGTTGTTTCGTTTAAAACTATTTCCAGCTTCTGCTGCTTCCGAGAACATCGTATCTCACGTCAGGGTTACTGGAGTCCATCCAAACGTCAAATAACATGATAGATAAGTAAGGATCGATTAGATACATCACAGGAACAACGCTAATACGTGTTGTTTCGTTTAAAACTATTTCCAGCTCCTGCTGCGTCCAAAAACTTTGTATCTCACATCAGACTTACTGGAGTCCATCCAAACGTCAAATAACATGTTAGATAAGTAAGGATCGTTTAGATACATCACAGGAACAACGCTAATATGTGTTGTTTCGTTTAAAACTATTTCCAGCTGCTGCTGCGTCCGAAAATTTCGTATCTCACATTAGAGTTACTGGAGTCCATCGAAACGTCAAATAACATAGCAGCTAAGTAAGGATCGATTAGATACATCACAGGAACAACGCTAATACGTGTTGTTTCGCTCAAAACTATTTCCAGCATCTGCTGCGTTCAAAAACTTTGTATCTCACATCAGAGTTACTGGAGTCCATCCAAACGTCAAATAACATGATAGATGAGTAAGGATCGATTAGATACATCACAGGAACAACGCTAATGCGTGTTGTTTCGTTTAAAACTATTTCCAGCTTCTGCTGCTTCCGAGAACATCGTATCTCACGTCAGGGTTACTGGAGTCCATCCAAACGTCAAATAACATGATAGATAAGTAAGGATCGATTAGATACAGCACAGGAACAACGCTAATACGTGTTGTTTCGTTTAAAACTATTTCCAGCTCCTGCTAAGTCCCAAAACTTTGTATCTCACATCAGACTTACTATAGTCCATCCAAACGTCAAATAACATGTTAGATAAGTAAGGATCGTTTAGATACATCACAGGAACAACGCTAATAGGTGTTGTTTCGTTCAAAACTATTTCCAGCTTCTGCTGCGTCCGAAATCTTTGTATCTCTCATCAGAGTTACTGGAGTCCATCCAAACGTCAAATAACATGATAGATGAGTAAGGATCAATTAGATACATCACAGGAACAACGCTACTACGTGTTGTTTCGTTCAAAACTATTTCCAGCTTCTGCTGCGTCCAAAAACTTTGTATCTCACATCAGAGTTACTGGAGTCCATCCAAACGTAAAATAACATGATAGATGAGTAAGGATCGATTAGATACATCACAGGAACATCGCTAATGCGTTTTGTTTCGTTTAAAACTATTTCCAGCTTCTGCTGCGTCCGAAAACGTCGTATCTCACATCAGAGTTACTGGAGCACATCGAAACGTCAAATAACATGATAGATAAGTAAGGATCGATTAGATACAGCACAGGAACAACGCTAAAACGTGTTGTTTCGTTTAAAACTATTTCCGGCTCCTGCTGCGTCCAAAAACTTTGTATCTCACATCAGACTTACTGGAGTCCATCCAAACGTCAAATAACATGTTAGATAAGTAAGGATCGTTTAGATACATCACAGGAACAACGCTAATACGTGTTGTTTCGTTCAAAACTATTTCCAGCTTCTGCTGCGTCCGAAATCTTTGTATCTCACATCAGAGTTACTGGAGTCCATCCAAACGTCAAATAACATGATAGATGAGTAAGGATCGATTAGATACATCACAGGAACAACGCTAATACGTGTTGTTTCGTTTAAAACTATTTCCAGTTTCTGCTGCGTCCGAAAATTTCGTATCTCACATCAGAGTTACTGGAGTCCATCGAAACGTCAAATAACATGATAGATAAGAAAGTATCGATTAGATACAGCACAGGAACAACGCTAATACGTGTTGTTTCGTTTAAAACTATTTCCAGCTCCTGCTGCGTCCAAAAACTTTGTATCTCACATCAGACTTACTGGAGTCCATCCAAACCTCAAATAACATGTTAGATAAGTAAGGATCGTTTAGATACATCACAGGAACAACGCTAATACGTGTTGTTTCGTTCAAAACTATTTCCAGCTTCTGCTGCATCCCATAACTTTGTATCTCACATCAGAGTTACTGGAGTCCGTCCAAACTTCAAATAACATGATAGATGAGTAAGGATCGATTAGATACATCACAGGAATAACGCTAATATGTGTTGTTTCGTTTAAAACTATTTCCAGCTTCTGCTGCGTCCGAAAACGTCGTATCTCACATCAGTGTTACTGGAGTCCATCGAAACGTCAAATAACATGATAGATACGTAAGGATCGATTAGATACAGCACAGGAACAACGCTAATACGTGTTGTTTCGTTCAAAACTATTTCCAGCTTCTGCTGCGTCCGATAACTTTGTATCTCACATCAGAGCTACTGGAGTCCGTCCAAACTTCAAATAACATGATAGATGAGTAAGGATCGATTAGATACATCACAGGAATAACGCTAATATGTGTTGTTTCGTTTAAAACTATTTCCAGCTGCTGCTGCGTCCGAAAACGTCGTATATCACATCAGAGTTACTGGAGTACATCGAAACGCCAAATAACATGATAGATGAGTAAGGATCGATTAGACACTACACAGGAACAACGCTAATGCGTGTTGTTTCGTTTAAAACTATTTCTAGCTTCAGCTGCGTCCGAGAACTTCGTATCTCACATCAAAGTTACTGGAGTCCATCGAAACGCCAAATAACATGATAGATGAGTAAGAATCGATTAGATACATCACAGGAACAACGCTAATGCGTGTTGTTTCGTTTAAAACTATTTCCTGCTCCTGCTGCGTCCAAAAACTTTGTATCTCACATCAGACTTACTGGAGTCCATCCAAACGTCAAATAACATGTTAGATAAGTAAGGATCGTTTAGATACATCACAGGAACAACGCTAATACGTGTTGTTTCGTTCAAAACTATTTCCAGCTTCTGCTGCGTCCGATAACTTTGTATCTCACATCAGAGTTACTGGAGTCCGTCCAAACGTCAAATAACATGATAGATGAGTAAGGATCGATTAGATACATTACAGGAATAACGCTAATATGTGTTGTTTCGTTTAAAACTATTTCCAGCTGCTGCTGCGTCCGAAAACGTCGTATCTCACATCAGAGTTACTGGAGTCCATCGAAACGTCAAATAACATAGTAGCTAAGTAAGGATCGATTAGATACATCACAGGAACAACGCTAATGCGTGTTGTTTCGTTCAAAACTATTTCCAGCTTCTGCTGCGTTCAAAAACTTTGTATCTCACATCAGAGTTACTGGAGTACATCCAAACGTAAAATAACATGATAGATGAGTAAGGATCGATTAGATATATCACAGGAACAACGCTAATACGTGGTGTTTCGTTTAAAACTATTTCCAGCTTCTGCTGCGTCCGAAAATTTCGTATCTCACATTAGAGTTACTGGAGTCCATCGAAACGTCAAATAATATGATATATGAGTAAGGATCGATTAGATACATCACAGGAACAACGCTAATGCGTGTTGTTTCGTTTAAAACTATTTCTAGCTTCAGCTGCGTCCGAGAACTTCGTATCTCACTTCTAAGATACTGGAGTCCATCGAAACGCCAAATAACATGATAGATGAGTAAGGATCGATAGGATACATCACAGGAACAACGCTAATGCGTGTTGTTTCGTTTAAAACTATTTCCAGCTTCTGCTGCGTCCGAGAACTTCGTATCTCACGTCAGGGTTACTGGAGTCCATCCAAACGTCAAATAACATAATAGATAAGTAAGGATCGATTAGATACAGCACAGGAACAACGCTAATATGTGTTGTTCCGTTTAAAACTATTTCCAGCTGCTGCTGCGTCCCAAAACTTTGTATCTCACATCAGACTTACTGGAGTCCATCCAAACGCCAAATAACATGATAGATGAGTAAGGATCGATTGGATACAT
Organism: Prosopocoilus inquinatus; assembly: GCA_036172665.1. Classification (NCBI taxonomy): domain Eukaryota; kingdom Metazoa; phylum Arthropoda; class Insecta; order Coleoptera; family Lucanidae; genus Prosopocoilus; species Prosopocoilus inquinatus. The sequence goes on along the minus strand of CM069871.1, from coordinate 43,102,388 downwards.
CACAGGAACAACGCTAATACGTGTTGTTTCGTTTAAAACTATTTCCAGCTTCTGCTGCGTCCGAAAACGTCGTATCACACATCAGAGTTACTGGAGTCCATCGAAACGTCAAATAACATGATAGATATGTAAGGATCGATTAGATACAGCACAGGAACAACGCTAATATGTGTTGTTTCGTTCAAAACTATTTCCAGCTTATGCTGCGTAAGATAACTTTGTATCTCACATCAGAGTTACTGGAGTCCGTCCAAACGTCAAATAACCTGATAGATGAGTAAGGATCGATTAGATACATCACAGGAACAATGCTAATATGTGTTGTTTCGTTTAAAACTATTTCCAGCTGCTGCTGCGTCCGAAAACGTCGTATATCACATCAGAGTTACTGGAGTCCATCGAAACGCCAAATAACACGATAGATGAGTAAGGATCGATTAGATACAGCACAGGAACAACGCTAATACGTGTTGTTTCGTTTAAAATTATTTCCAGCTCCTGCTGCGTCCCAAAACATTGTATCTCACATCAGACTTACTATAGTCCATCCAAACGTCAAATAACATGATAGATGAGTAAGGATCAATTAGATACATCACAGGAACAACGCTAATAGGTGTTGTTTCGTTCAAAACTATTTCCAGCTTCTGCTGCGTCCGAAATCTTTGTATCTCTCATCAGAGTTACTGGAGTCCATCGAAACGTCAAATAACATGATAGATGAGTAAGGATCGATTAGATACATCACAGGAACAACGCTAATGCGTGTTGTTTCGTTTAAAACTATTTCCAGCTTCTGCTGCGTCCGAAAACGTCGTATCTCACATCAGAGCTACTGGAGTCCATCGAAACGCCAAATAACATGATAGATGAGCAAGGATCGATTAGATACATCACAGGAATAACGCTAATATGTGTTGTTTCGTTTAAAACTATTTCCAGCTGCTGCTGCGTCCGAAAACGTCGTATATCACATCAGAGTTACTGGAGTCCATCGAAACGCCAAATAACACGATAGATGAGTAAGGATCGATTAGACACTACACAGGAATAACGCTAATGCGTGTTGTTTCGTTTAAAACTATTTCTAGCTTCAGCTGCGTCCGAGAACTTCGTATTTCACATCAAATTTACTGGAGTCCATCGAAACGCCAAATAACATGATAGATGAGTAAGAATCTATTAGATACATCACAGGAACAACGCTAATGCGTGTTGTTTCGTTTAAAACTATTTCCAGCTTCTGCTGCGTTCGAAAACGTCGTATCTCACATCAGAGCTACTGGAGTCCATCGAAACGCCAAATAACATGATATATGAGTAAGGATCGATTAGATACAGCACAGGAACAACGCTAATACGTGTTGTTTCGTTTAAAACTATTTCCAGCTCCTTCTGCGTCCAAAAACTTTGTATCTCACATCAGACTTACTGGAGTCCATCCAAACGTCAAATAACATGATAGATGAGTAAGGATCGATTAGATACATCACAGGAACAACGCTAATACGTGTTGTTTCGTTTAAAACTATTTCCAGCTTCTGCTGCGACCGAGAACTTCGTATCTCACATCTAAGTTACTGGAGTCCATCGAAACGCCAAATAACATGATAGATGAGTAAGAATCGATTAGATACATCACAGGAACAACGCTAATGCGTGTTGTTTCATTTAAAACTATTTCCAGCTTCTGCTGCTTCCGAGAACATCGTATCTCACGTCAGGGTTACTGGAGTCCATCCAAACGTCAAATAACATGATAAATAAGTAAGGATCGATTAGATACAGCACAGGAACAACGCTAATACGTGTTGTTTCGTTTAAAACTATTTCCAGCTCCTGCTAAGTCCCAAAACTTTGTATCTCACATCAGACTTACTATAGTCCATCCAAACGTCAAATAACATGTTAGATAAGTAAGGATCGTTTAGATACATCACAGGAACAACGCTAATAGGTGTTGTTTCGTTCAAAACTATTTCCAGCTTCTGCTGCGTCCGAAATCTTTGTATCTCTCATCAGAGTTACTGGAGTCCATCCAAACGTCAAATAACATGATAGATGAGTAAGGATCAATTAGATACATCACAGGAACAACGCTAATACGTGTTGTTTCGTTCAAAACTATTTCCAGCTTCTGCTGCGTCCAAAAACTTTGTATCTCACATCAGAGTTACTGGAGTCCATCCAAACGTAAAATAACATGATAGATGAGTAAGGATCGATTAGATACAGCACAGGAACAACGCTAAAACGTGTTGTTTCGTTTAAAACTATTTCCGGCTCCTGCTGCGTCCAAAAACTTTGTATCTCACATCAGACTTACTGGAGTCCATCCAAACGTCAAATAACATGTTAGATAAGTAAGGATCGTTTAGATACATCACAGGAACAACGCTAATACGTGTTGTTTCGTTCAAAACTATTTCCAGCTTCTGCTGCCTCCGAAATCTTTGTATCTCACATCAGAGTTACTGGAGTCCATCCAAACGTCAAATAACATGATAGATGAGTAAGGATCGATTAGATACATCACAGGAACAACGCTAATACGTGTTGTTTCGTTTAAAACTATTTCCAGCTTCTGCTGCGTCCGAAAATTTCGTATCTCACATCAGAGTTACTGGAGTCCATCGAAACGTCAAATAACATGATAGATAAGAAAGTATCGATTAGATACAGCACAGGAACAACGCTAATACGTGTTGTTTCGTTTAAAACTATTTCCAGCTCCTGCTGCGTCCAAAAACCTTGTATCTCACATCAGAATTACTGGAGTCCATCCAAACCTCAAATAACATGTTAGATAAGTAAGGATCGTTTAGATACATCACAGGAACAACGCTAATACGTGTTGTTTCGTTCAAAACTATTTCCAGCTTCTGCTGCATCCGATAACTTTGTATCTCACATCAGAGTTACTGGAGTCCGTCCAAACGTCAAATAACATGATAGATGAGTAAGGATCGATTAGATACATTACAGGAACAACGCTAATATGTGTTGTTTCGTTTAAAACTATTTCCAGCTGCTGCTGCGTCCGAAAATTTCGTATCTCACATTAGAGTTACTGGAGTCCATCGAAACGTCAAATAACATAGTAGCTAAGTAAGGATCGATTAGATACATCACAGGAACAACGCTAATACGTATTGTTTCGCTCAAAACTATTTCCAGCTCCTGCTAAGTCCCAAAACTTTGTATCTCACATCAGACTTACTATAGTCCATCCAAACGTCAAATAACATGTTAGATAAGTAAGGATCGTTTAGATACATCACAGGAACAACGCTAATAGGTGTTGTTTCGTTCAAAACTATTTCCAGCTTCTGCTGCGTCCGAAATCTTTGTATCTCTCATCAGAGTTACTGGAGTCCATCTAAACGTCAAATAACATGATAGATGAGTAAGGATCAATTAGATACATCACAGGAACAACGCTAATACGTGTTGTTTCGTTCAAAACTATTTCCAGCTTCTGCTGCGTCCAAAAACTTTGTATCTCACATCAGAGTTACTGGAGTCCATCCAAACGTAAAATAACATGATAGATGAGTAAGGATCGATTAGATACATCACAGGAACATCGCTAATGCGTGTTGTTTCGTTTAAAACTATTTCCAGCTTCTGCTGCGTCCGAAAGCGTCGTATCTCACATCAGAGTTACTGGAGCACATCGAAACGTCAAATAACATGATAGATAAGTAAGGATCGATTAGATACAGCACAGGAACAACGCTAAAACGTGTTGTTTCGTTTAAAACTATTTCCGGCTCCTGCTGCGTCCAAAAACTTTGTATCTCACATCAGACTTACTGGAGTCCATCCAAACGTCAACTAACATGTTAGATAAGTAAGGATCGTTTAGATACATCACAGGAACAACGCTAATACGTGTTGTTTCGTTCAAAACTATTTCCAGCTTCTGCTGCCTCCGAAATCTTTGTATCTCACATCAGAGTTACTGGAGTCCATCCAAACGTCAAATAACATGATAGATGAGTAAGGATCGATTAGATACATCACAGGAACAACGCTAATACGTGTTGTTTCGTTTAAAACTATTTCCAGCTTCTGCTGCGTCCGAAAATTTCGTATCTCACATCAGAGTTACTGGAGTCCATCGAAACGTCAAATAACATGATAGATAAGAAAGTATCGATTAGATACAGCACAGGAACAACGCTAATACGTGTTGTTTCGTTTAAAACTATTTCCAGCTCCTGCTGCGTCCAAAAACTTTGTATCTCACATCAGACTTACTGGAGTCCATCCAAACCTCAAATATTCTGTTAGATAAGTAAGGATCGTTTAGATACATCACAGGAACAACGCTAATACGTGTTGTTTCGTTCAAAACTATTTCCAGCTTCTGCTGCATCCGATAACTTTGTATCTCACATCAGAGTTACTGGAGTCCGTCCAAACGTCAAATAACATGATAGATGAGTAAGGATCGATTACAGGAACAACGCTAATATGTGTTGTTTCGTTTAAAACTATTTCCAGCTTATGCTGCGTCCGAAAACGTCGTATCTCACATCAGAGTTACTGGAGTCCATCGAAACGTCAAATAACATGTTAGATAAGTAAGGATCGTTTAAATACATCACAGGAACAACGCTAATGCGTGTTGTTTCATTTAAAACTATTTCCAGCTTCTGCTGCTTCCGAGAACATCGTATCTCACGTCAGGGTTACTGGAGTCCATCCAAACGTCAAATAACATGATAGATAAGTAAGGATCGATTAGATACAGCACAGGAACAACGCTAATACGTGTTGTTTCGTTTAAAACTATTTCCAGCTCCTGCTAAGTCCCAAAACTTTGTATCTCACATCAGACTTACTATAGTCCATCCAAACGTCAAATAACATGTTAGATAAGTAAGGATCGTTTAAATACATCACAGGAACAACGCTAATATGTGTTGTTTCGTTTAAAACTATTTCCAGCTGCTGCTGCGTCCGAAAATTTCGTATCTCACATTAGAGTTACTGGAGTCCATCGAAACGTCAAATAACATAGTAGCTAAGTAAGGATCGATTAGATACATCACAGGAACAACGCTAATACGTGTTGTTTCGTTCAAAACTATTTCCAGCTTCTGCTGCGTCCGAGAACTTCGTATCTCACATCTAAGTTACTGGAGTCCATCGAAACGCCAAATAACATGATAGATGAGTAAGAATCGATTAGATACATCACAGGAACAACGCTAATGCGTGTTGTTTCATTTAAAACTATTTCCAGCTTCTGCTGCTTCCGAGAACATCGTATCTCACGTCAGGGTTACTGGAGTCCATCCAAACGTCAAATAACATGATAGATAAGTAAGGATCGATTAGATACAGCACAGGAACAACGCTAATACGTGTTGTTTCGTTTAAAACTATTTCCAGCTCCTGCTAAGTCCCAAAACTTTGTATCTCACATCAGACTTACTATAGTCCATCCAAACGTCAAATAACATGTTAGATAAGTAAGGATCGTTTAAATACATCACAGGAACAACGCTAATATGTGTTGTTTCGTTTAAAACTATTTCCAGCTGCTGCTGCGTCCGAAAATTTCGTATCTCACATTAGAGTTACTGGAGTCCATCGAAACGTCAAATAACATAGTAGCTAAGTAAGGATCGATTAGATACATCACAGGAACAACGCTAATGCGTGTTGTTTCGTTCAAAACTATTTCCAGCTTCTGCTGCGTTCAAAAACTTTGTATCTCACATCAGAGTTACTGGAGTACATCCAAACGTAAAATAACATGATAGATGAGTAAGGATCGATTAGATATATCACAGGAACAACGCTAATACGTGTTGTTTCGTTCAAAACTATTTCCAGCTTCTGCTGCCTCCGAAATCTTTGTATCTCACATCAGAGTTACTGGAGTCCATCCAAACGTCAAATAACATGATAGATGAGTAAGGATCGATTAGATACATCACAGGAACAACGCTAATACGTGTTGTTTCGTTTAAAACTATTTCCAGCTTCTGCTGCGTCCGAGAACTTCGTATCTCACATCTAAGTTACTGGAGTCCATCGAAACGCCAAATAACATGATAGATGAGTAAGAATCGATTAGATACATCACAGGAACAACGCTAATGCGTGTTGTTTCATTTAAAACTATTTCCAGCTTCTGCTGCTTCCGAGAACATCGTATCTCACGTCAGGGTTACTGGAGTCCATCCAAACGTCAAATAACATGATAGATAAGTAAGGATCGATTAGATACAGCACAGGAACAACGCTAATACGTGTTGTTTCGTTTAAAACTATTTCCAGCTCCTGCTAAGTCCCAAAACTTTGTATCTCACATCAGACTTACTATAGTCCATCCAAACGTCAAATAACATGTTAGATAAGTAAGGATCGTTTAGATACATCACAGGAACAACGCTAATAGGTGTTGTTTCGTTCAAAACTATTTCCAGCTTCTGCTGCGTCCGAAATCTTTGTATCTCTCATCAGACTTACTGGAGTCCATCCAAACGTCAAATAACATGTTAGATAAGTAAGGATCGTTTAGATACATCACAGGAACAACGCTAATACGTGTTGTTTCGTTCAAAACTATTTCCAGCTTCTGCTGCCTCCGAAATCTTTGTATCTCTCATCAGACTTACTGGAGTCCATCCAAACGTCAAATAACATGTTAGATAAGTAAGGATCGATTAGATACATCACAGGAACAACGCTAATGCGTGTTGTTTCGTTTAAAACTATTTCTAGCTTCAGCTGCGTCCGGGAACTTCGTATCTCACTTCTAAGATACTGGAGTCCATCGAAACGCCAAATAACATGATAGATGAGTAAGGATCGATTGGATACATCACAGGAACAACGCTAATGCGTGTTGTTTCGTTTAAAACTATTTCCAGCTTCTGCTGCGTCCGAGAACTTCGTATCTCACGTCAGGGTTACTGGAGTCCATCCAAACGTCAAATAACATAATAGATAAGTAAGGATCGATTAGATACAGCACAGGAACAACGCTAATACGTGTTGTTTCGTTTAAAACTATTTCCAGCTCCTGCTGCGTCCCAAAACTTTGTATCTCACATCAGACTTACTGGAGTCCATCCAAACGTCAAATAACATGTTAGATAAGTAAGGATCGTTTAGATACATCACAGGAACAACGCTAATACGTGTTGTTTCGTTCAAAACTATTTCCAGCTTCCGCTGCGTCCGAAATCTTTGTATCTCTCATCAGAGTTACTGGAGTCCATCCAAACGTCAAATAATATGATAGATGAGTAAGGATCGATTAGATACATCACAGGAACAACGCTAATACGTGTTGTTTCGTTTAAAACTATTTCCAGCTTCTGCTGCGTCCGAAAACGTCGTATCACACATCAGAGTTACTGGAGTCCATCGAAACGTCAAATAACATGATAGATATGTAAGGATCGATTAGATACAGCACAGGAACAACGCTAATATATATGTGTTGTTTCGTTCAAAACTATTTCCAGCTTATGCTGCGTAAGATAACTTTGTATCTCACATCAGAGTTACTGGAGTCCGTCCAAACGTCAAATAACCTGATAGATGAGTAAGGATCGATTAGATACATCACAGGAACAACGCTAATATGTGTTGTTTCGTTTAAAACTATTTCCAGCTGCTGCTGCGTCCGAAAACGTCGTATATCACATCAGAGTTACTGGAGTCTATCGAAATGTCAAATAACATGATAGATGAGTAAGGATCGATTAGATACATCACAGGAACAACGCTAATGCGTGTTGTTTCGTTTAAAACTATTTCCAGCTTCTGCTGCGTCCTAGAACTTCGTATCTCACGTCAGGGTTACTGGAGTCCATCCAAACGTCAAATAACATGATAGATAAGTAAGGATCGATTAGATACATCACAGGAACAACGCTAATGCGTGTTGTTTCGTTTAAAACTATTTCCAGCTTCTGCTGCGTCCGAAAATTTCGTTTCTCACATTAGAGTTACTGGAGTCCATCGAAACGTGAAATATCATGATAGATGAGTAAGGATCGATTAGATACATCACAGGAACAACGCTAATGCGTGTTGTTTCGTTTAAAACTATTTCCAGCTTCTGCCGCGTCCGAAAACGTCGTATCTCACATCAGAGTTACTGGAGTCCGTCCAAACGTCAAATAACATGATAGATGAGTAAGGATCGATTAGATACAGCACAGGAACAACGCTAATCCGTGTTGTTTCGTTTAAAACTATTTCCAGCTTCTGCTGCTTCCGAGAACATCGTATCTCACGTCAGGGTTACTGGAGTCCATCCAAACGTCAAATAACATGATAGATAAGTAAGGATCGATTAGATACATCACAGGAACAACGCTAATACGTGTTGTTTCATTTAAAACTATTTCCAGCTTCAGCTGCGTCCGAGAACTTCGTATCTCACATCAAAGTTACTGGAGTCCATCGAAACGCCAAATAACATGATAGATGAGTAAAGATCGATTAGATACATCTCAGGAACAACGCTAATGCGTGTTGTTTCGTTTAAAACTATTTCCAGCTTCTGCTGCGTCCGAAAATGTCGTATCTCACATCAGAGCTACTGGAGTCCATCGAAACGCCAAATAACATGATATATGAGTAAGGATCGATTAGATACAGCACAGGAACAACGCTAATCCGTGTTGTTTCGTTTAAAACTATTTCCAGCTTCTGCTGCTTCCGAGAACATCGTATCTCACGTCAGGGTTACTGGAGTCCATCCAAACGTCAAATAACATGATAGATAAGTAAGGATCGATTAGATACAGCACAGGAACAACGCTAATACGTGTTGTTTCGTTTAAAACTATTTCCAGCTCCTGCTGCGTCCCAAAACTTTGTATCTCACATCAGACTTACTATAGTCCATCCAAACGTCAAATAACATGTTAGATAAGTAAGGATCGTTTAGATACATCACAGGAACAACGCTAATAGGTGTTGTTTCGTTCAAAACTATTTCCAGCTTCTGCTGCGTCCGAAATCTTTGAATCTCTCATCAGAGTTACTGGAGTCCATCCAAACGTCAAATAACATGATAGATGAGTAAGGATCAATTAGATACATCACAGGAACAACGCTAATACGTGTTGTTTCGTTCAAAACTATTTCCAGCTTCTGCTGCGTCCGAAAACGTCGTATCTTACATCAGAGTTACTGGAGCACATCGAAACGTCAAATAACATGATAGATAAGTAAGGATCGATTAGATACAGCAAAGGAACAACGCTAAAACTTGTTGTTTCGTTTAAAATTATTTCCAGCTCCTGCTGCGTCCAAAAACTTCGTATCTCACGTCAGGGTTACTGGAGTCCATCCAAACGTCAAATAACATGATAGATAAGTAAGGATCGATTAGATACATCACAGGAACAACGCTAATGCGTGTTGTTTCGTTTAAAACTATTTCTAGCTTCAGCTGCGTCCGAGAACTTCGTATCTCACATCTAAGTTACTGGAGTCCATCGAAACGCCAAATAACATGATAGATGAGTAAGGATCGATTAGATACATCACAGGAACAACGCTAATGCGTGTTGTTTCGTTTAAAACTATTTCCAGCTTCTGCTGCTTCCGAGAACATCGTATCTCACGTCAGGGTTACTGGAGTCCATCCAAACGTCAAATAACATGTTAGATAAGTAAGGATCGTTTAGATACATCACAGGAACAACGCTAATAGGTGTTGTTTCGTTCAAAACTATTTCCAGCTTCTGCTGCGTCCGAAATCTTTGTATCTCTCATCAGAGTTACTGGAGTCCATCCAAACGTCAAATAACATGATAGATGAGTAAGGATCAATTAGATACATCACAGGAACAACGCTAATACGTGTTGTTTCGTTCAAAACTATTTCCAGCTTCTGCTGAGTCCGAAAACGTCGTATCTCACATCAGAGTTACTGGAGCACATCGAAACGTCAAATAACATGATAGATAAGTAAGGATCGATTAGATACAGCACAGGAACAACGCTAAAAGGTGTTGTTTCGTTTAAAACTATTTCCAGCTCCTGCTGCTTCCAAAAACTTTGTATCTCACATCAGACTTACTGGAGTCCATCCAAACGTCAAATAAACATGTTAGATAAGTAATGATCGTTTAGATACATCACAGGAACAACGCTAATACGTGTTGTTTCGTTCAAAACTATTTCCAGCTTCTGCTGCGTCCGAAATCTTTGTACCTCACATCAGAGTTACTGGAGTCCATCCAAACGTCAAATAACATGATAGATGAGTAAGGATCGATTAGATACATCACAGGAACAACGCTAATACGTGTTGTTTCGTTTAAAACTATTTCCAGCTTCTGCTGCGTCCGAAAATTTCGTATCTCACATCAGAGTTACTGGAGTCCATCGAAACGTCAAATAACATGATAGATAAGAAAGTATCGATTAGATACAGCACAGGAACAACGCTAATACGTGTTGTTTCGTTTAAAACTATTTCCAGCTCCTGCTGCGTCCAAAAACTTTGTATCTCACATCAGACTTACTGGAGTCCATCCAAACCTCAAATAACATGTTAGATAAGTAAGGATCGTTTAGATACATCACAGGAACAACGCTAATACGTGTTGTTTCGTTCAAAACTATTTCCAGCTTCTGCTGCATCCGATAACTTTGTATCTCACATCAGAGTTACTGGAGTCCGTCCAAACGTCAAATAACATGATAGATGAGTAAGGATCGATTAGATACATTACAGGAACAACGCTAATATGTGTTGTTTCGTTTAAAATTGTTTCCAGCTGCTGCTGCGTCCGAAAACGTCGTATCTCACATCAGAGTTACTGGAGTCCATCGAAACGTCAAATAACATGATAGATAAGAAAGTATCGATTAGATACAGCACAGCAACAACGCTAATACGTGTTGTTTCGTTTAAAACTATTTCCAGCTCCTGCTGCGTCCAAAAACTTTGTATCTCACATCAGACTTACTGGAGTCCATCCAAACGTCAAATAACATGTTAGATAGGTAAGGATCGTTTAGATACATCACAGGAACAACGCTAATACGTGTTGTTTCGTTCAAAACTATTTCCAGCTTCTGCTACGTCCGATAACTTTGCATCTCACATCAGAGTTACTGGAGTCCGTCCAAACATCAAATAACATGATAGATGAGTAAGGATCGATTAGATACATCACAGGAACAACGCTAATACGTGTTGTTTCGTTTAAAACTGTTTCCAGCTTCTGCTGCGTCCGAAAACGTCGTATCTCACATCAGAGTTACTGGAGTCCATCGAAACGTCAAATAACATGATAGATACGTAAGGATCGATTAGATACAGCACAGGAACAACGCTAATACGTGTTGTTTCGTTCAAAACTATTTCCAGCTTCTGCTGCGTCCGATAACTTTGTATCTTACATCAGAGTTACTGGAGTCCGTCCAAACTTCAAATAACATGATAGATGAGTAAGGATCGATTAGATACATCACAGGAATAACGCTAATATGTGTTGTTTCGTTTAAAACTATTTCCAGCTGCTGCTGCGTCCGAAAACGTCGTATATCACATCAGAGTTACTGGAGTACAATGACACGCCAAATAACATGATAGATGAGTAAGGATCGATTAGACACTACACAGGAACAACGCTAATGCGTGTTGTTTCGTTTAAATCTATTTCTAGCTTCAGCTGCGTCCGAGAACTTCGTATCTCACATCAAAGTTACTGGAGTCCATCGAAACGCCAAATAACATGATAGATGAGTAAGAATCGATTAGATACATCACAGGAACAACGCTAATGCGTGTTGTTTCGTTTAAAACTATTTCCTGCTCCTGCTGCGTCCAAAAACTTTGTATCTCACATCAGACTTACTGGAGTCCATCCAAACGTCAAATAACATGTTAGATAAGTAAGGATCGTTTAGATACATCACAGGAACAACGCTAATACGTGTTGTTTCGTTCAAAACTATTTCCAGCTTCTGCTGCGTCCGATAACTTTGTATCTCACATCAGAGTTACTGGAGTCCGTCCAAACGTCAAATAACATGATAGAAGAGTAAGGATCGATTAGATACATTACAGGAACAACGCTAATATGTGTTGTTTCGTTTAAAACTATTTCCAGCTGCTGCTGCGTCCGAAAACGTCGTATCTCACATCAGAGTTACTGGAGTCCATCGAAATGTCAAATAACATGATAGATAAGTAAGGATCGATTAGATACAGCAAAGGAACAACGCTAATGCGTGTTGTTTCGTTTAAAACTATTTCCAGCTTCTGCTGCGTTCAAAAACTTTGTATCTCACATCAGAGATACTGGAGTACATCCAAACGTAAAATAACATGATAGATGAGTAAGGATCGATTAGATATATCACAGGAACAACGCTAATACGTGGTGTTTCGTTTAAAACTATTTCCAGCTTCTGCTGCGTCCGAAAATTTCGTATCTCACATTAGAGTTACTGGAGTCCATCGAAACGTCAAATAATATGATATATGAGTAAGGATCGATTAGATACATCACAGGAACAACGCTAATGCGTGTTGTTTCGTTTAAAACTATTTCTAGCTTCAGCTGCGTCCGAGAACTTCGTATCTCACTTCTAAGATACTGGAGTCCATCGAAACGCCAAATAACATGATAGATAAGTAAGGATCGATTAGATACAGCACAGGAACAACGCTAATACGTGTTGTTTCGTTTAAAACTATTTCCAGCTCCTGCTGCGTCCCAAAACTTTGTATCTCACATCAGACTTACTATAGTCCATCCAAACGTCAAATAACATGTTAGATAAGTAAGGATCGTTTAGATACATCACAGGAACAACGCTAATAGGTGTTGTTTCGTTCAAAACTATTTCCAGCTTCTGCTGCGTCCGAAATCTTTGTATCTCTCATCAGAGTTACTGGAGTCCATCCAAACGTCAAATAACATGATAGATGAGTAAGGATCAATTAGATACATCACAGGAACAACGCTAATACGTGTTGTTTCGTTCAAAACTATTTCCAGCTTCTGCTGCGTCCGAAAACGTCGTATCTCACATCAGAGTTACTGGAGCACATCGAAACGTCAAATAACATAATAGATAAGTAAGGATCGATTAGATACAGCACAGGAACAACGCCAAAACTTGTTGTTTCGTTTAAAACTATTTCCAGCTCCTGCTGCGTCCAAAAACTTCGTATCTCACGTCAGGGTTACTGGAGTCCATCCAAACGTCAAATAACATGATAGATAAGTAAGGATCGATTAGATACATCACAGGAACAACGCTAATGCGTGTTGTTTCGTTTAAAACTATTTCTAGCTTCAGCTGCGTCCGAGAACTTCGTATCTCACATCTAAGTTACTGGAGTCCATCCAAACGTCAAATAACATGATAGATGAGTAAGGATCAATTGGATACATCACAGGAACAACGCTAATACGTGTTGTTTCGTTCAAAACTATTTCCAGCTTCTGCTGCGTCCGAAAACGTCTTATCTCACATCAGAGTTACTGGAGCACATCGAAACGTCAAATAACATGATAGATACGTAAGGATCGATTAGATACAGCACAGGAACAACGCTAATACGTGTTGTTTCGTTCAAAACTATTTCCAGCTTCTGCTGCGTCCGATAACTTTGTATCTCACATCAGAGTTACTGGAGTCCGTCCAAACTTCAAATAACATGATAGATGAGTAAGGATCGATTAGATACATCACAGGAATAACGCTAATATGTGTTGTTTCGTTTAAAACTATTTCCAGCTGCTGCTGCGTCCGAAAACGTCGTATATCACATCAGAGTTACTGGAGTACATCGAAACGCCAAATAACATGATAGATGAGTAAGGATCGATTAGACACTACACAGGAACAACGCTAATGCGTGTTGTTTCGTTTAAAACTATTTCTAGCTTCAGCTGCGTCCGAGAACTTCGTATCTCACATCAAAGTTACTGGAGTCCATCGAAACGCCAAATAACATGATAGATGAGTAAGAATCGATTAGATACATCACAGGAACAACGCTAATGCGTGTTGTTTCGTTTAAAACTATTTCCTGCTCCTGCTGCGTCCAAAAACTTTGTATCTCACATCAGACTTACTGGAGTCCATCCAAACGTCAAATAACATGTTAGATAAGTAAGGATCGTTTAGATACATCACAGGAACAACGCTAATACGTGTTGTTTCGTTCAAAACTATTTCCAGCTTCTGCTGCGTCCGATAACTTTGTATCTCACATCAGAGTTACTGGAGTCCGTCCAAACGTCAAATAACATGATAGATGAGTAAGGATCGATTAGATACATTACAGGAACAACGCTAATATGTGTTGTTTCGTTTAAAACTATTTCCAGCTGCTGCTGCGTCCGAAAACGTCGTATCTCACATCAGAGTTACTGGAGTCCATCGAAATGTCAAATAACATGATAGATAAGTAAGGATCGATTAGATACAGCACAGGAACAACGCTAATGCGTGTTGTTTCGTTTAAAACTATTTCTAGCTTCAGCTGGGTCCGAGAACTTCGTATCTCACATCTAAGTTACTGGAGTCCATCGAAACGTCAAATAACATAGTAGCTAAGTAAGGATCGATTAGATACATCACAGGAACAACGCTAATGCGTGTTGTTTCGTTCAAAACTATCTCCAGCTTCTGCTGCGTTCAAAAACTTTGTATCTCACATCAGAGTTACTGGAGTACATCCAAACGTAAAATAACATGATAGATGAGTAAGGATCGATTAGATATATCACAGGAACAACGCTAATACGTGGTGTTTCGTTTAAAACTATTTCCAGCTTCTGCTGCGTCCGAAAATTTCGTATCTCACATTAGAGTTACTGGAGTCCATCGAAACGTCAAATAATATGATATATGAGTAAGGATCGATTAGATACATCACAGGAACAACGCTAATGCGTGTTGTTTCGTTTAAAACTATTTCCAGCTTCTGCTGCGTCCGAGAACTTCGTATCTCACATTAGAGTTACTGGAGTCCATCCAAACGTCAAATAACATGATAGATAAGTAAGGATCGATTACATACATCACAGGAACAACGCTAATACGTGGTGTTTCGTTTAAAACTATTTCCAGCTTCTGCTGCGTCCGAAAATTTCGTATCTCACATTAGAGTTACTGGAGTCCATCGAAACGTCAAATAACATGATAGATAAGTAAGGATCGATTAGATACAGCACAGGAACAACGCCAATGCGTGTTGTTTCGTTTAAAACTATTTCTAGCTTCAGCTGCGTCCGAGAACTTCGTATCTCACATCTAAGTTACTGGAGTCCATCGAAACGCCAAATAACATGATAGATGAGTAAGGATCGATTAGATACATCACAGGAACAACGCTAATGCGTGTTGTTTCGTTTAAAACTATTTCCAGCTTCTGCTGCTTCCGAGAACATCGTATCTCACGTCAGGGTTACTGGAGTCCATCCAAACGTCAAATAACATGATAGATAAGTAAGGATCGATTAGATACAGCACAGGAACAACGCTAATACGTGTTGTTTCGTTTAAAACTATTTCCAGCTGCTGCTGCGTCCCAAAACTTTGTATCTCACATCAGACTTACTATAGTCCATCCAAACGTCAAATAACATGTTAGATAAGTAAGGATCGTTTAGATACATCACAGGAACAACGCTAATAGGTGTTGTTTCGTTCAAAACTATTTCCAGCTTCTGCTGCGTCCGAAATCTTTGTATCTCTCATCAGAGTTACTGGAGTCCATCCAAACGTCAAATAACATGATAGATGAGTAAGGATCAATTAGATACATCACAGGAACAACGTTAATACGTGTTGTTTCGTTCAAAACTATTTCCAGCTTCTGCTGCGTCCGAAAACGTCGTATCTCACATCAGAGTTACTGGAGCACATCGAAACGTCAAATAACATGATAGATAAGTAAGGATCGATTAGATAAAGCACAGGAACAACGCTAAAACGTGTTGTTTCGTTTAAAACTATTTCCAGCTCCTGCTGCGTCCAAAAACTTTGTATCTCACATCAGACTTACTGGAGTCCATCCAAACGTCAAATAACATGTTAGATAAGTAAGGATCGTTTAGATACATCACAGGAACAACGCTAATACGTGTTGTTTCGTTCAAAACTATTTCCAGCTTCTGCTGCGTCCGAAATCTTTGTATCTCAGATCAGAGTTACTGGAGTCCATCCAAACGTCAAATAACATGATAGATGAGTAAGGATCGATTAGCTACATCACAGGAACAACGCTAATACTTGTTGTTTCGTTTAAAACTATTTCCAGTTTCTGCTGCGTCCGAAAATTTCTTATCTCACATCAGAGTTACTGGAGTCCATCGAAACGTCAAATAACATGATAGATAAGAAAGTATCGATTAGATACAGCACAGGAACAACGCTAATACGTGTTGTTTCGTTTAAAACTATTTCCTGCTCCTGCTGTGTCCAAAAACTTTGTATCTCACATCAGACCTACTGGAGTCCATCCAAACGTCAAATAACATGTTAGATAAGTAAGGATCGTTTAGATACATCACAGGAACAACGCTAATACGTGTTGTTTCGTTCAAAACTATTTCCAGCTTCTGCTGCGTCCGATAACTTTGTATCTCACATCAGAGTTACTGGAGTCCGTCCAAACGTCAAATAACATGATAGATGAGTAAGGATCGATTAGATACATTACAGGAACAACGCTAATATGTGTTGTTTCGTTTAAAACTATTTCCAGCTGCTGCTGCGTCCGAAAACGTCGTATCTCACATCAGAGTTACTGGAGTCCATCGAAATGTCAAATAACATGATAGATAAGTAAGGATCGATTAGATACAGCACAGGAACAACGCTAATGCGTGTTTTTTCGTTTAAAACTATTTCTAGCTTCAGCTGGGTCCGAGAACTTCGTATCTCACATCTAAGTTACTGGAGTCCATTGAAACGTCAAATAACATAGTAGCTAAGTAAGGATCGATTAGATACATCACAGGAACAACGCTAATGCCTGTTGTTTCGTTCAAAACTATTTCCAGCTTCTGCTGCGTTCAAAAACTTTGTATCTCACATCAGAGTTACTGGAGTACATCCAAACGTAAAATAACATGATAGATGAGTAAGGATCGATTAGATATATCACAGGAACAACGCTAATACGTGGTGTTTCGTTTAAAACTATTTCCAGCTTCTGCTGCGTCCGAAAATTTCGTATCTCACATTAGAGTTACTGGAGTCCATCGAAACGTCAAATAACATGATATATGAGTAAGAATCGATTAGATACATCACAGGAACAACGCTAATGCGTGTTGTTTCGTTTAAAACTATTTCCAGCTTCTGCTGCGTCCGAGAACTTCGTATCTCACATTAGAGTTACTGGAGTCCATCCAAACGTCAAATAACATGATAGATAAGTAAGGATCGATTACATACATCACAGGAACAACGCTAATGCGTGTTGTTTCGTTTAAAACTATTTCCTGCTCCTGCTGCGTCCAAAAACTTTGTATCTCACATCAGACCTACTGGAGTCCATCCAAACGTCAAATAACATGTTAGATAAGTAAGGATCGTTTAGATACATCACAGGAACAACGCTAATACGTGTTGTTTCGTTCAAAACTATTTCCAGCTTCTGCTGCGTCCGATAACTTTGTATCTCACATCAGAGTTACTGGAGTCCGTCCAAACGTCAAATAACATGATAGATGAGTAAGGATCGATTAGATACATTACAGGAACAACGCTAATATGTGTTGTTTCGTTTAAAACTATTTCCAGCTGCTGCTGCGTCCGAAAACGTCGTATCTCACATCAGAGTTACTGGAGTCCATCGAAATGTCAAATAACATGATAGATAAGTAAGGATCGATTAGATACAGCACAGGAACAACGCTAATGCGTGTTTTTTCGTTTAAAACTATTTCTAGCTTCAGCTGGGTCCGAGAACTTCGTATCTCACATCTAAGTTACTGGAGTCCATTGAAACGTCAAATAACATAGTAGCTAAGTAAGGATCGATTAGATACATCACAGGAACAACGCTAATGCCTGTTGTTTCGTTCAAAACTATTTCCAGCTTCTGCTGCGTTCAAAAACTTTGTATCTCACATCAGAGTTACTGGAGTACATCCAAACGTAAAATAACATGATAGATGAGTAAGGATCGATTAGATATATCACAGGAACAACGCTAATACGTGGTGTTTCGTTTAAAACTATTTCCAGCTTCTGCTGCGTCCGAAAATTTCGTATCTCACATTAGAGTTACTGGAGTCCATCGAAACGTCAAATAACATGATATATGAGTAAGAATCGATTAGATACATCACAGGAACAACGCTAATGCGTTTTGTTTCGTTTAAAACTATTTCCAGCTTCTGCTGCGTCCGAGAACTTCGTATCTCACATTAGAGTTACTGGAGTCCATCCAAACGTCAAATAACATGATAGATAAGTAAGGATCGATTACATACATCACAGGAACAACGCTAATGCGTGTTGTTTCGTTTAAAACTATTTCTAGCTTCAGCTGCGTCCGAGAACTTCGTATCTCACATCTAAGATACTGGAGTATATCGAAACGCCAAATAACATGATGGATGAGTAAGGATCGATTGGATACATCACAGGAACAACGCTAATGCGTGTTGTTTCGTTTAAAACTATTTCCAGCTTCTGCTGCGTCCGAGAACTTCTTATCTCACGTCAGGGTTACTGGAGTCCATCCAAACGTCAAATAACATAATAGATAAGTATGGATCGATTAGATACAGCACAGGAACAACGCTAATACGTGTTGTTTAGTTTAAAACTATTTCCAGCTCCTGCTGCGTCCCAAAACTTTGTATCTCACATCAGACTTACTGGAGTCCATCCAAACGTCAAATAACATGTTAGATAAGTAAGGATCGTTTAGATACATCACAGGAACAACGCTAATACGTGTCGTTTCGTTCAAAACTATTTCCAGCTTCTGCTGCGTCCGAAATCTTTGTATCTCTCATCAGAGTTACTGGAGTCCATCCAAACGTCAAATAACATGATAGCTGAGTAAGGATCGATTAGATACATCACAGGAACAACGCTAATACCTGTTGTTTCGTTTAAAACTATTTCCAGCTTCTGCTGCGTCCCAAAACTTTGTATCTCACATCAGACTTACTATAGTCCATCCAAACGTCAAATAACATGTTAGATAAGTAAGGATCGTTTAGATACATCACAGGAACAACGCTAATAGGTGTTGTTTCGTTCAAAACTATTTCCAGCTTCTGCTGCGTCCGAAATCTTTGTATCTCTCATCAGAGTTACTGGAGTCCATCCAAACGTCAAATAACATGATAGATGAGTAAGGATCAATTAGATACATCACAGGAACAACGCTAATACGTGTTGTTTCGTTCAAAACTATTTCCAGCTTCTGCTGCGTCCGAAAACGTCGTATCTCACATCAGAGTTACTGGAGCACATCGAAACGTCAAATAACATGATAGATAAGTAAGGATCGATTAGATACAGCACAGGAACAACGCTAAAACGTGTTGTTTCGTTTAAAACTATTTCCAGCTCCTGCTGCGTCCAAAAACTTTGTATCTCACATCAGACTTACTGGAGTCCATCCAAACGTCAAATAACATGTTAGATAAGTAAGGATAGTTTAGATA
This sequence comes from Prosopocoilus inquinatus, assembly GCA_036172665.1. Taxonomy (NCBI): domain Eukaryota; kingdom Metazoa; phylum Arthropoda; class Insecta; order Coleoptera; family Lucanidae; genus Prosopocoilus; species Prosopocoilus inquinatus. The sequence goes on along the minus strand of CM069871.1, from coordinate 43,082,727 downwards.
CATCACAGGAACAACGCTAATGCGTGTTGTTTCGTTTAAAACTATTTCCAGCTTCTGCCGCGTCCGAAAACGTCGTATCTCACATCAGAGTTACTGGAGTCCGTCCAAACGTCAAATAACATGATAGATGAGTAAGGATCGATTAGATACAGCACAGGAACAACGCTAATCCGTGTTGTTTCGTTTAAAACTATTTCCAGCTTCTGCTGCTTCCGAGAACATCGTATCTCACGTCAGGGTTACTGGAGTCCATCCAAACGTCAAATAACATGATAGATAAGTAAGGATCGATTAGATACATCACAGGAACAACGCTAATACGTGTTGTTTCATTTAAAACTATTTCCAGCTTCAGCTGCGTCCGAGAACTTCGTATCTCACATCAAAGTTACTGGAGTCCATCGAAACGCCAAATAACATGATAGATGAGTAAAGATCGATTAGATACATCTCAGGAACAACGCTAATGCGTGTTGTTTCGTTAAAAACTATTTCCAGCTTCTGCTGCGTCCGAAAATGTCGTATCTCACATCAGAGCTACTGGAGTCCATCGAAACGCCAAATAACATGATATATGAGTAAGGATCGATTAGATACAGCACAGGAACAACGCTAATCCGTGTTGTTTCGTTTAAAACTATTTCCAGCTTCTGCTGCTTCCGAGAACATCGTATCTCACGTCAGGGTTACTGGAGTCCATCCAAACGTCAAATAACATGATAGATAAGTAAGGATCGATTAGATACAGCACAGGAACAACGCTAATACGTGTTGTTTCGTTTAAAACTATTTCCAGCTCCTGCTGCGTCCCAAAACTTTGTATCTCACATCAGACTTACTATAGTCCATCCAAACGTCAAATAACATGTTAGATAAGTAAGGATCGTTTAGATACATCACAGGAACAACGCTAATAGGTGTTGTTTCGTTCAAAACTATTTCCAGCTTCTGCTGCGTCCGAAATCTTTGAATCTCTCATCAGAGTTACTGGAGTCCATCCAAACGTCAAATAACATGATAGATGAGTAAGGATCAATTAGATACATCACAGGAACAACGCTAATACGTGTTGTTTCGTTCAAAACTATTTCCAGCTTCTGCTGCGTCCGAAAACGTCGTATCTTACATCAGAGTTACTGGAGCACATCGAAACGTCAAATAACATGATAGATAAGTAAGGATCGATTAGATACAGCAAAGGAACAACGCTAAAACTTGTTGTTTCGTTTAAAACTATTTCCAGCTCCTGCTGCGTCCAAAAACTTCGTATCTCACGTCAGGGTTACTGGAGTCCATCCAAACGTCAAATAACATGATAGATAAGTAAGGATCGATTAGATACATCACAGGAACAACGCTAATGCGTGTTGTTTCGTTTAAAACTATTTCTAGCTTCAGCTGCGTCCGAGAACTTCGTATCTCACATCTAAGTTACTGGAGTCCATCGAAACGCCAAATAACATGATAGATGAGTAAGGATCGATTAGATACATCACAGGAACAACGCTAATGCGTGTTGTTTCGTTTAAAACTATTTCCAGCTTCTGCTGCTTCCGAGAACATCGTATCTCACGTCAGGGTTACTGGAGTCCATCCAAACGTCAAATAACATGTTAGATAAGTAAGGATCGTTTAGATACATCACAGGAACAACGCTAATAGGTGTTGTTTCGTTCAAAACTATTTCCAGCTTCTGCTGCGTCCGAAATCTTTGTATCTCTCATCAGAGTTACTGGAGTCCATCCAAACGTCAAATAACATGATAGATGAGTAAGGATCAATTAGATACATCACAGGAACAACGCTAATGCGTGTTGTTTCGTTCAAAACTATTTCCAGCTTCTGCTGCGTCCGAAAACGTCGTATCTCACATCAGAGTTACTGGAGCACATCGAAACGTCAAATAACATGATAGATAAGTAAGGATCGATTAGATACAGCACAGGAACAACGCTAAAAGGTGTTGTTTCGTTTAAAACTATTTCCAGCTCCTGCTGCGTCCAAAAACTTTGTATCTCACATCAGACTTACTGGAGTCCATCCAAACGTCAAATAACATGTTAGATAAGTAATGATCGTTTAGATACATCACAGGAACAACGCTAATACGTGTTGTTTCGTTCAAAACTATTTCCAGCTTCTGCTGCGTCCGAAATCTTTGTACCTCACATCAGAGTTACTGGAGTCCATCCAAACGTCAAATAACATGATAGATGAGTAAGGATCGATTAGATACATCACAGGAACAACGCTAATACGTGTTGTTTCGTTTAAAACTATTTCCAGCTTCTGCTGCGTCCGAAAATTTCGTATCTCACATCAGAGTTACTGGAGTCCATCGAAACGTCAAATAACATGATAGATAAGAAAGTATCGATTAGATACAGCACAGGAACAACGCTAATACGTGTTGTTTCGTTTAAAACTATTTCCAGCTCCTGCTGCGTCCAAAAACTTTGTATCTCACATCAGACTTACTGGAGTCCATCCAAACCTCAAATAACATGTTAGATAAGTAAGGATCGTTTAGATACATCACAGGAACAACGCTAATACGTGTTGTTTCGTTCAAAACTATTTCCAGCTTCTGCTGCATCCGATAACTTTGTATCTCACATCAGAGTTACTGGAGTCCGTCCAAACGTCAAATAACATGATAGATGAGTAAGGATCGATTAGATACATTACAGGAACAACGCTAATATGTGTTGTTTCGTTTAAAATTGTTTCCAGCTGCTGCTGCGTCCGAAAACGTCGTATCTCACATCAGAGTTACTGGAGTCCATCGAAACGTCAAATAACATGATAGATAAGAAAGTATCGATTAGATACAGCACAGCAACAACGCTAATACGTGTTGTTTCGTTTAAAACTATTTCCAGCTCCTGCTGCGTCCAAAAACTTTGTATCTCACATCAGACTTACTGGAGTCCATCCAAACCTCAAATAACATGTTAGATAGGTAAGGATCGTTTAGATACATCACAGGAACAACGCTAATACGTGTTGTTTCGTTCAAAACTATTTCCAGCTTCTGCTACGTCCGATAACTTTGCATCTCACATCAGAGTTACTGGAGTCCGTCCAAACATCAAATAACATGATAGATGAGTAAGGATCGATTAGATACATCACAGGAACAACGCTAATACGTGTTGTTTCGTTTAAAACTGTTTCCAGCTTCTGCTGCGTCCGAAAACGTCGTATCTCACATCAGAGTTACTGGAGTCCATCGAAACGTCAAATAACATGATAGATACGTAAGGATCGATTAGATACAGCACAGGAACAACGCTAATACGTGTTGTTTCGTTCAAAACTATTTCCAGCTTCTGCTGCGTCCGATAACTTTGTATCTTACATCAGAGTTACTGGAGTCCGTCCAAACTTCAAATAACATGATAGATGAGTAAGGATCGATTAGATACATCACAGGAATAACGCTAATATGTGTTGTTTCGTTTAAAACTATTTCCAGCTGCTGCTGCGTCCGAAAACGTCGTATATCACATCAGAGTTACTGGAGTACATCGACACGCCAAATAACATGATAGATGAGTAAGGATCGATTAGACACTACACAGGAACAACGCTAATGCGTGTTGTTTCGTTTAAATCTATTTCTAGCTTCAGCTGCGTCCGAGAACTTCGTATCTCACATCAAAGTTACTGGAGTCCATCGAAACGCCAAATAACATGATAGATGAGTAAGAATCGATTAGATACATCACAGGAACAACGCTAATGCGTGTTGTTTCGTTTAAAACTATTTCCTGCTCCTGCTGCGTCCAAAAACTTTGTATCTCACATCAGACTTACTGGAGTCCATCCAAACGTCAAATAACATGTTAGATAAGTAAGGATCGTTTAGATACATCACAGGAACAACGCTAATACGTGTTGTTTCGTTCAAAACTATTTCCAGCTTCTGCTGCGTCCGATAACTTTGTATCTCACATCAGAGTTACTGGAGTCCGTCCAAACGTCAAATAACATGATAGAAGAGTAAGGATCGATTAGATACATTACAGGAACAACGCTAATATGTGTTGTTTCGTTTAAAACTATTTCCAGCTGCTGCTGCGTCCGAAAACGTCGTATCTCACATCAGAGTTACTGGAGTCCATCGAAATGTCAAATAACATGATAGATAAGTAAGGATCGATTAGATACAGCAAAGGAACAACGCTAATGCGTGTTGTTTCGTTTAAAACTATTTCCAGCTTCTGCTGCGTTCAAAAACTTTGTATCTCACATCAGAGATACTGGAGTACATCCAAACGTAAAATAACATGATAGATGAGTAAGGATCGATTAGATATATCACAGGAACAACGCTAATACGTGGTGTTTCGTTTAAAACTATTTCCAGCTTCTGCTGCGTCCGAAAATTTCGTATCTCACATTAGAGTTACTGGAGTCCATCGAAACGTCAAATAATATGATATATGAGTAAGGATCGATTAGATACATCAAAGGAACAGCGCTAATGCGTGTTGTTTCGTTTAAAACTATTTCTAGCTTCAGCTGCGTCCGAGAACTTCGTATCTCACTTCTAAGATACTGGAGTCCATCGAAACGCCAAATAACATGATAGATAAGTAAGGATCGATTAGATACAGCACAGGAACAACGCTAATACGTGTTGTTTCGTTTAAAACTATTTCCAGCTCCTGCTGCGTCCCAAAACTTTGTATCTCACATCAGACTTACTATAGTCCATCCAAACGTCAAATAACATGTTAGATAAGTAAGGATCGTTTAGATACATCACAGGAACAACGCTAATAGGTGTTGTTTCGTTCAAAACTATTTCCAGCTTCTGCTGCGTCCGAAATCTTTGTATCTCTCATCAGAGTTACTGGAGTCCATCCAAACGTCAAATAACATGATAGATGAGTAAGGATCAATTAGATACATCACAGGAACAACGCTAATACGTGTTGTTTCGTTCAAAACTATTTCCAGCTTCTGCTGCGTCCGAAAACGTCGTATATCACATCAGAGTTACTGGAGCACATCGAAACGTCAAATAACATGATAGATAAGTAAGGATCGATTAGATACAGCACAGGAACAACGCCAAAACTTGTTGTTTCGTTTAAAACTATTTCCAGCTCCTGCTGCGTCCAAAAACTTCGTATCTCACGTCAGGGTTACTGGAGTCCATCCAAACGTCAAATAACATGATAGATAAGTAAGGATCGATTAGATACATCACAGGAACAACGCTAATGCGTGTTGTTTCGTTTAAAACTATTTCTAGCTTCAGCTGCGTCCGAGAACTTCGTATCTCACATCTAAGTTACTGGAGTCCATCCAAACGTCAAATAACATGATAGATGAGTAAGGATCAATTAGATACATCACAGGAACAACGCTAATACGTGTTGTTTCGTTCAAAACTATTTCCAGCTTCTGCTGCGTCCGAAAACGTCGTATCTCACATCAGAGTTACTGGAGCACATCGAAACGTCAAATAACATGATAGATAAGTAAGGATCGATTAGATACAGCACAGGAACAACGCTAAAACGTGTTGTTTCGTTTAAAACTATTTCCAGCTCCTGCTGCGTCCAAAAACTTTGTATCTCACATCAGACTTACTGGAGTCCATCCAAACGTCAAATAACATGTTAGATAAGTAAGGATCGTTTAGATACAGCACAGGAACAACGCTAATACGTGTTGTTTCGCTCAAAACTATTTCCAGCTTCTGCTGCGTCCGATATCTTTGTATCTCACATCAGAGTTACTGGAGTCCATCCAAACGACAAATAACATGATAGATGAGTAAGGATCGACTAGATACATCACAGGAACAACGCTAATACGTGTTGTTTCGTTTAAAACTATTTCCAGCTTCTGCTGCGTCCGAAAATTTCGTATCTCACATCAGAGTTACTGGAGTCCATCGAAACGTCAAATAACATGATAGATAAGCAAGTATCGATTAGATACAGCACAGGAACAACGCTAATACGTGTTGTTTCGTTTAAAACTATTTCCAGCTCCTGCTGCGTCCAAAAACTTTGTATCTCACATCAGACTTACTGGAGTCCATCCAAACGTCAAGTAACATGTTAGATAAGTAAGGATCGTTTAGATACATCACAGGAACAACGCTAATACGTGTTGTTTCGTTCAAAACTATTTCTAGCTTCAGCTGGGTCCGAGAACTTCGTATCTCACATCTAAGTTACTGGAGTCCATCGAAACGTCAAATAACATAGTAGCTAAGTAAGGATCGATTAGATACATCACAGGAACAACGCTAATGCGTGTTGTTTCGTTCAAAACTATTTCCAGCTTCTGCTGCGTCCTAGAACTTCGTATCTCACGTCAGGGTTACTGGAGTCCATCCAAACGTCAAATAACATGATAGATAAGTAAGGATCGATTAGATACAACACAGGAACAACGCTAATGCGTGTTGTTTCGTTTAAAACTATTTCCAGCTTCTGCTGCGTCCGAAAATTTCGTTTCTCACATTAGAGTTACTGGAGTCCATCGAAACGTCAAATAACATGATAGATGAGTAAGGATCGATTAGATACATCACAGGAACAACGCTAATGCGTGTTGTTTCCTTCAAAACTATTTCCAGCTTCTGCTGCGTCCATCGAGAACATCGTATCTCACGTCAGGGTTACTGGAGTCCATCCAAACGTCAAATAACATGATATATAAGTAAGGATCGATTAGATACAGCACAGGAACAACGCTAATACGTGTTGTTTCGTTTAAAATTATTTCCAGCTCCTGCTGCGTCCCAGAACTTTGTATCTCACATCAGACTTACTGGAGTCCATCCAAACGTCAAATAACATGTTAGATAAGTAAGGATCGTTTAGATACATCACAGGAACAACGGTAATACGTGTTGTTTCGTTCAAAACTATTTCCAGCTTCTGCTGCCTCCGAAATCTTTGTATCTCTCATCAGAGTTACTGGAGTCCATCCAAACGTCAAATAACATGATAGATGAGTAAGGATCGATTAGATACATCACAGGAACAACGCTAATACGTGTTGTTTCGTTTAAAACTATTTCCAGCTTCTGCTGCGTCCGAAAACGTCGTATCTCACATCAGAGTTACTGGAGTCCATCGAATCGTCAAATAACATGATAGATAAGTAAGGATCGATTAGATACAGCACAGGAACAACGCTAATACGTGTTGTTTCGTTCAAAACTATTTCCAGCTTCTGCTGCGTCCGAGAACTTCGTATCTCACATCTAAGTTACTGGAGTCCATCGAAACGCCAAATAACATGATAGATGAGTAAGGATCGATTAGATACATCACAGGAACAACGCCAACGCGTGTTGTTTCGTTTAAAACTATTTCCAGCTTCTGCTGCGTCCGAGAACTTTGTATCTCACATCAGGGTTACTGGAGTCCATCCAAACGTCAAATAACATGATAGATAAGTAAGGATCGATTAGATACATCACAGGAACAACGCTAATGCGTATTGTTTCGTTTAAAACAATTTCTAGCTTCAGATGCGTCAGAGAACTTCGTATCTCACATCAAAGTTACTGGAGTCCATCGAAACGCCAAATAACATGATAGATGAGTAAGGATCGATTAGATACATCACAGGAACAACGCAAATGCGTGTTCTTTCGTTTAAAAGTATTTCCAGCTTCTGCCGCGTCCGAGAACTTCGTATCTCACGTCAGGGTTACTGGAGTCCATCCAAGCGTCAAGTAACATGATAGATAAGTAAGGATCGATTAGATACATCACAGGAACAACGCTAACGCGTGTTGTTTAGTTTAAAACTTTTTCTAGCTTAAGCTGCGTCCGAGAACTTCGTAACTCACATCAAAGTTACTGGAGTCCATCGAAACGCCAAATAACATGATAGATGAGTAAGGATCGATTAGATACATCACAGGAACAACGCTAATGCGTGTTGTTTCGTTTAAAACTATTTCCAGCTTCTGCTGCGTCCGAAAACGTCGTATCTCACATCAGAGTTACTGGAGTCCATCGAAACGTCAAATAACATGATAGATAAATAAGGATCGATTAGATACAGCACAGGAACAACGCTAATACGTGTTGTTTCGTTCAAAACTATTTCCAGCTTCTGCTGCGTCCGATAACTTTTTATCTCACATCAGAGTTACTGGAGTCCGTCCAAACGTCAAATAACATGATACATGAGTAAGGATCGATTAGATACATCACAGGAATAACGCTAATATGTGCTGTTTCGTTTAAAACTATTTCCAGCTGCTGCTGCGTCCGAAAACGTCGTATATCACATCAGAGTTACTGGAGTCCATCGAAACGCCAAATAACATGATAGATGAGTAAGGATCGATTAGACACTACACAGGAACAACGCTAATGCGTGTTGTTTCGTTTAAAACTATTTCTAGCTTCAGCTGCGTCCGAGAACTTCGTATCTCACATCAAAGTTACTGGAGTCCATCGAAACGCCAAATAACATGATAGATGAGTAAGAATCGATTAGATACATCACAGGAACAACGCTAATGCGTGTTGTTTCGTTTAAAACTATTTCCAGCTTCTGCTGCGTTCGAAAACTTCGTATCTCACATCAGAGCTACTGGAGTCCATCGAAACGCCAAATAACATGATATATGAGTAAGGATCGATTAGATACAGCACAGGAACAACGCTAATACGTGTTGTTTCGTTTAAAACTATTTCCAGCTCCGGCTGCGTCCAAAAACTTTGTATCTCACATCAGACTTACTGGAGTCCATCCAAACGTCAAGTAACATGTTAGATAAGTAAGGATCGTTTAGATACATCACAGGAACAACGCTAATACGTGTTGTTTCGTTCAAAACTATTTCCAGCTTCTACTGCGTCCGAGAACTTTGTATCTCTCATCAGAGTTACTGGAGTCCGTCCAAACGTCAAATAACATGATAGATGAGTAAGGATCGATTAGATACATCACAAGAACAACGCTAATATGTGTTGTTTCGTTTAAAACTATTTCCAGCTGCTGCTGCGTCCGAAAATTTCGTATCTCACATTAGAGTTACTGGAGTCCATCGAAACGTCAAATAACATAGTAGCTAAGTAAGGATCGATTAGATACATCACAGGAACAATGCTAATACGTGTTGTTTCGCTCAAAACTATTTCCAGCTTCTGCTGCGTCCAAAAACTTTGTATCTCACATCAGAGTTACTGGAATCCATCCAAACGTCAAATAACATGATAGATAAGTAAGGATCGATTAGATACATCACAGGAACAACGCTAATGCGTGTTGTTTCGTTTAAAACTATTTCTAGCTTCAGCTGCGTCCGAGAACTTCGTATCTCACATCTAAGTTACTGGAGTCCATCGAAACGCCAAATAATATGATAGATGAGTAAGGATCGATTAGATACATCACAGGAACAACGCTAATGCGTGTTGTTTCGTTTAAAACTATTTCCAGCTTCTGCTGCTTCCGAGAACATCGTATCTCACGTCAGGGTTACTGGAGTCCATCCAAACGTCAAATAACATGATAGATAAGATAGATAAGTAAGGATCGATTAGATACAGCACAGGAACAACGCTAATACGTGTTGTTTCATTTAAAACTATTTCCAGTTTCTGCTGCGTCCGAAAACGTCGTATCTCACATCAGAGTTACTGGAGTTCATCGAAACGTCAAATAACATAGTAGATAAGTAAGGATCGATTAGATACATCACAAGAACAACGCTAATACGTATTGTTTCGTTCAAAACTATTTCCAGCTTCTGCTGCGTCCGAGAACTTTGTATCTCACATCAGAGTTACTGGAGTCCATCCAAACGTCAAATAACATGATAGATGAGTAAGGATCGATTAGATACATCGCAGGAACATCGCTAATGAGTGTTGTTTCGTTTAAAACTATTTCCAGCTTCAGCTGCGTCCGAGAACTTCGTATCTCACTTCAGAGTTACTGGAGCCCATCCAAACGTCAAATAACATGATAGATGAGTAAGGATCGATTACATGTTTTGAGTATTGATCGATTAGGTACATCACAGGAACAACGCTAATGAGTGTTGTTTCATTCAGAACTATTTCCAGCTTCTGCTGCTTCCGAAAATTTCGTATCTCACATCAGAGTTACTGGAGTACATCGAAACGTCAAATAAGATAGTAGATAAGTAAGGATCGATTAGATACATCACAGGAACAACGCTAATGCGTGTTGTTTCGTTTAAAACTATTTCCAGCTTCAGCTGCATCCGAGAACTTCTTATCTCACTTCAGAGTTACTGGAGCCCATCCAAACGTCAAATAACATGATAGATGAGTAAGGATCGATCACATACATCACAGGAACAACACTAATGCGTGTTGTTTCGTTTAAAACTATTTCTAGCTTCAGCTGCGTCCGAGAAAGTCGTATCTCACATCAGAGTTACTGGAGTCCATCGAAATGTCAAATAACATGATAGATAAGTAAGGATCGATTAGATACAGCACAGGAACAACGCTAATGCGTGTTGTTTCGTTTAAAACTATTTCCAGTTTCTGCTGCGTCCGAAAATTTCGTATCTCACATTAGAGTTACTGGAGTCCATCGAAACGTCAAATAACATAGTAGCTAAGTAAAGTCGTATCTCACATCAGAGTTACTGGAGTCCATCGAAATGTCAAATAACATGATAGATAAGTAAGGATCGATTAGATACATCACAATAACAACGCTAATACGTGTTGTTTCGTTCAAAACTATTTCCAGCTTCTCCTGCGTCCAAAAACTTTGTATCTCACATCAGAGTTACTGGATTCCATCCAAACGTCAAATAACATGATAGATGAGTAAGGATCGCTTAGATACATCACAGGAACAACGCTAATACGTGTTGTTTCGTGTAAAACTATTTCCAGCTCCTGCTGCTTCCAAAAACTTTGTATCTCACATCAGACTTACTAGAGTCCATCGAAACCTCAAATAACATGATAGATTAGTAAGGATCGATTAGATACATCACAGGAACAACGCTAATGCGTGTTGTATCGTTTAAAACTATTTCCAGCTTCTGCTGCGTCCGAAAACGTCGTATCTTACATCAGAGTTACTGGAGTCCATCGAAACGTCAAATAACATGATAGATTAGTAAGGATCGATTAGATACATCACAGGAACAACGCTAATGCGTGTTGTATCGTTTAAAACTATTTCCAGCTTCTGCTGCGTCCGAAAACGTCGTATCTTACATCAGAGTTACTGGAGTCCATCGAAACGTCAAATAACATGTTAGATAAGTAAGGATCGTTTAGATACATCATAGGAACAACGCTAATACGTGTTGCTTCGTTCAAAACTATTTCCAGCTTCTGCTGCGTCCGAGAACATTGTATCTCACATCAGAGTTACTGGAGTTCATCCAATCGTCAAATAACATGATAGATGAGTTAGGATCGATTAGATACATCACAGGAACAACGCTAATACGTGTTGTTTCGTTTAAAACTATTTCCAGCTATTGCTGCGTCCAAAAACTTCGTATCTCACATCAGAATTACTAGAGTCCATCGAAACGTCAAATAACATGATAGATGAGTAAGGATCGATTACATACATCACAGGAACAACGCTAATGCGTGTTGTTTCATTTAAAACTATTTCCAGCTTCTGCTGCGTCCGAAAACGTCGTATCTTACATCAGAGTTACTGGAGTCCATCGAAACGTCAAATAACATGTTAGATAAGTAAGGATCGTTTAGATACATCACAGGAACAACGCTAATACGTGTTGTTTCGTTCAAAACTATTTCCAGCTTCTGCTGCGTCCGAGAACTTTTTATCTCATATCAGAGTTACTGGAGTCCATCCAAACGTCAAATAACATGATAGATGAGTAAGGATCGATTACATACATCACAGGAACAACGCTAATGCGTGTTGTTTCATTTAAAACTATTTCCAGCTTCTGGTGCTTCCGAAAATTTCGTATCTCACATCAGAGTTACTGGAGTACATCGAAACGTCAAATAACATAGTAGATAAGTAAGGATCGATTAGATACATCACAGGAACAACGCCAATGCGTGTTGTTTCGTTTAAAACTATTTCCAGCTTCAGCTGCGTCCGAGAACTTCGTATCTCACTTCAGAGTTACTGGAGCCCATCCAAACGTCAAATAACATGATAGATGAGTAAGGATCGATTACATACATCACAGGAACAACGCTAATGCGTGTTGTTTCATTTAAAACTATTTCCAGCTTCTGGTGCTTCCGAAAATTTCGTATCTCACATCAGAGTTACTGGAGTACATCGAAACCTCAAATAACATAGTAGATAAGTAAGGATCGATTAGATACATCACAGGAACAACGCTAATGCGTGTTGTTTCGTTTAAAACTATTTCCAGCTTCAGCTGCGTCCGAGAACTTCTTATCTCACTTCAGAGTTACTGGAGCCCATCCAAACGTCAAATAACATGATAGATGAGTAAGGATCGATTACATACATCACAGGAACAACGCTAATGCGTGTTGTTTCATTTAAAACTATTTCCAGCTTCTGCTGCGTCCGAAAATTTCGTATCTCACATCAAAGCTACGGGAGTCCATCGAAACGCCAAATAACATGATTGATGAGTAAGGATCGATTAGATACATCACAGGAACAACGATAATGCGTGTTGTTTCGTTTAAAACTATTTCCAGCTTCTGCTGCGTTCGAGAACTTCGTATCTCACATCAGGGTTACTGGAGTCCATCCAAACGTCAAATAACATGATAGATGAGCAAGGATCGATTAGATACATCACAGGAACAACGCTAATGCGTGTTGTTTCGTTTAAAACTATTTCCAGCTTCTGCTGCGTTCGAGAACTTCGTATCTCACATCAGGGTTACTGGAGTCCATCCAAACGTCAAATAACATGATAGATAAGTAAGGATCGATTAGATACATCACAGGAACAACGCTAATGCGTGCTGTTTCGTTTAAACCTATTTCTAGCTTCTGCTGCGTTCGAGAACTTCGTATCTCACATCAGGGTTACTGGAGTCCATCGAAACGTCAAATGACATGATAGATAAGTAAGGATCGATTAGATACAGCACAGGAACAACGCTAATACGTGTTGTTTCGTTTAAAACTATTTCCAGCTCCTGCTGCGTCCAAAAACTTTGTATCTCACATCAGAGTTACTGGAGTCCATCGAAACGTCAAATAACATGATAGATGAGTAAGAATCGATTACATACATCACAGGAACAACGCTAATGCGTGTTGTTTCGTTTAAAACTATTTCCAGTTTCTGCTGCGTCCGAAAATTTCGTATCTCACATCAGAGTTACTGGAGTCCATCCAAACGTAAAATAACATGTTAGATAAGTAAGGATCATTTAGATACATCACAGGAGCAACGCTAATACGTGTTGTGTCGTTCAAAACTATTTCCAGCTTCTGCTGCGTCCGAGAACTTTGTATCTCACATCAGAGTTACTGGAGTCCATCCAAACGTCAAATAACATGATAGATGAGCACGGATCGATTAGATACATCACAGGAACAACGCTAATGCGTGTTGTTTCGTTTAAAACTATTTCCAGCTTCTGCTGCGTCCGAAAACGTCGTATCTTACATCAGAGTTACTGGAGTCTATCGAAACGTCAAATAACATGATAGATGAGTAAGAATCGATTACATACATCACAGGAACAACGCTAATGCGTGTTGTTTCGTTTAAAACTATTTCCAGCTTCTGCTGCGTCCGAAAACTTTGTATCTCACATCAGAGTTACTGGAGTACATCCAAACGTCAAATAACATGATAGATGAGTAAGGATTGATTAGATACATCACAGGAACAACGCTAATACGTGTTGTTTAGTTTAAAACTTTTTCTAGCTTCAGCTGCGTCCGAGAACGTCGTATCTCACATCAGAGTTACTGGAGTCCATCGAAATGTCAAATAACATGATAGATAAGTAAGGATCGATTAGATACAGCACAGGAACAACGCTAATGCGTGTTGTTTCGTTTAAAACTATTTCCAGTTTCTGCTGCGTCCGAAAATTTCGTATCTCACATCAGAGTTACTGGAGTCCATCCAAACGTAAAATAACATGTTAGATAAGTAAGGATCATTTAGATACATCACAGGAGCAACGCTAATACGTGTTGTGTCGTTCAAAACTATTTCCAGCTTCTGCTGCGTCCGAGAACTTTGTATCTCACATCAGAGTTACTGGAGTCCATCCAAACGTCAAGTAACATGATAGATGAGCACGGATCGATTAGATACATCACAGGAACAACGCTAATGCGTGTTGTTTCGTTTAAAACTATTTCCATCTTCTGCTGCGTCCGAAAACGTCGTATCTTACATCAGAGTTACTGGAGTCTATCGAAACGTCAAATAACATGATAGATGAGTAAGGATCGATTAGATACATCACAGGAACAACGCTAATGCGTGTTGTTTCGTTTAAAACTATTTCCAGCTTCAGCTGCGTCCGAGAACTTCTTATCTCACTTCAGAGTTACTGGAGCCCATCCAAACTTCAAATAACATGATAGATGAGTAAGGATCGATTAGATACATCACAGGAACAACGCTAATGTGTGTTGTTTCGTTTAAAACTATTTCCAGCTTCAGGTGCGTCCGAGAATTTCGTATCTCACTTCAGAGTTACTGGAGCCCATCCAAACGTCAAATAACATGATAGATGTGTAAGGATCGATTAGATACATCACAGGAACAACGCTAATGCGTGTGGTTTCGTTTAAAACTATTTCCAGCTTCAGCTGCGTCCGAGAACTTCGTATCTCACTTCAGAGTTACTGGAGCCCATCCAAACGTCAAATAACATGATAGGTGAGTAAGGATCGATTACATACATCACAGGAACAACGCTAATGCGTGTTGTTTCATTTAAAACTATTTCCAGCTTCTGGTGCTTCCGAAAATTTCCTATCTCACATCAAGTAAGGATCGATTAGATACATCACAGGAACAACGCTAATGCGTGTTGTTTCGTTTAAAACTATTTCCAGCTTCAGCTGCGTCCGAGAACTTCTTATCTCACTTCAGAGTTACTGGAGCCCATCCAAACGTCAAATAACATGATAGATGAGTAAGGATCGATTAGATATATCACAGGAACAACGCTAATGCGTGTTGTTTCGTTTAAAACTATTTCCAGCTTCAGCTGCGTCCGAGAATTTCGTATCTCACTTCAGAGTTACTGGAGCCCATCCAAACGTCAAATAACATGATAGATGTGTAAGGATCGATTAGATACATCACAGGAATAACGCTAATCCGTGTTGTTTCGTTTAAAACTATTTCTAGCTTCAGCTGCGTCCGAGAACTTTGTATCTCACATCAGAGTTACTGGAGTCCGTCCAAACGTCAAATAACATGATAGATGAGTAAGGATCGATTAGATACATCACAGGAATAACGCTAATCCGTGTTGTTTCGTTTAAAACTATTTCTAGCTTCAGCTGCGTCCGAGAACTTCGTATCTAACATCTAAGTTACTGGAGTCCATCGAAACGCCAAATAACATGATAGATGAGTAAGGATCGATTAGATACATCACAGGAACAACGCTAATGCGTGATGTTTCGTTTAAAACTATTTCCAGCTGCTGCTGCGTCCGAAAACGTCGTATATCACATCAGAGTTACTGGAGTCCATCGAGACGCCAAATAACATGATAGATGAGTAAGGATCGATTAGACACTACACAGGAACAACGCTAATCCGTGTTGTTTCGTTTAAAACTATTTCTAGCTTCAGCTGCGTCCGAGAACTTCGTATCTAACATCTAAGTTACTGGAGTCCATCGAAACGCCAAATAACATGATAGATGAGTAAGGATCGATTAGATACATCACAGGAACAACGCTAATGCGTGATGTTTCGTTTAAAACTATTTCCAGCTTCTGCTGCGTTCAAAAACTTTATATCTCACATCAGACTTACTGGAGTCCGTCCAAACGTCAAATAACATGTTAGATAAGTAAGGATCGTTTAGATACATCACAGGAACAACGCTAATACGTGTTGTTTCGTTCAAAACTATTTCCAGCTTCTGCTGCGTCCAAAAACTTTGTATCTCACATCAGACTTACTGGAGTCCATCCAAACGTCAAATAACATGTTAGATAAGTAAGGATCGTTTAGATATATCACAGGAACAACGCTAATACGTGTTGTTTGATTATATATATCACAGGAACAACGCTAACATGTGTTGTTTCGTTTAAAACTATTTCCAGCTGCTGCTGCGTCCGAAAATTTCTTATCTCACGTTAGAGTTACTGGAGTCCATCGAAACGTCAAATAACATAGTAGCTAAGTAAGGATCGATTAGATACATCACAGGAACAACGCTAATACGTGTTGTTTCTTTCAAAACTATTTCCAGCTTCTGCTGCGTCCAAAGACTTTGTATCTCACATCAGAGTTACTGGAGTCCATCCAAACGACAAATAACATGATAGATGAGTAAGGATCGATTATATACATCACAGGAACAACGCTAATACGTGTTGTTTCGTTTAAAACTATTTCCAGCTTCTGCTGCGTCCGAAAACGTCGTATCTCTCATCAGAGTTACTCTAGTCCATCGAAACGTCAAATAACATGATAGATAAGTAAGGATCGATTAGATACAGCACAGGAACAACGCTAATACGTGTTGTTTCGTTCAAAACTATTTCCAGCTTATGCTGCGTCCGAAATCTTTGTATCTCTCATCAGAGTTACTGGAGTCCATCCAAACGTCAAATAACATGATAGGTGAGTAAGGATCAACTAGATACATCACAGGAACAACGCTAATACGTGTTGTTTCGTTCAAAACTATTTCCAGCTTCTGCTGCGTCCGAAAACGTCGTATCTCACATCAGAGTTACTGGACCACATCGAAACGTCAAATAACATGATAGATAAGTAAGGATCGATTAGATACAGCACAGGAACAACGCTAAAACGTGTTGTTTCGTTTAAAACTATTTCCAGCTCCTGCTGCGTCCAAAAACTTTGTATCTCACATCAGACTTACTGGAGTCCATCCAAACGTCAAATAACATGTTAGATAAGTAAGGATCGTTTAGATATATCACAGGAACAACGCTAATACGTGTTGTTTCGTTCAAAACTATTTCCAGCTTCTACTGCGTCCGAGAACTTTGTATCTCTCATCAGAGTTACTGGAGTCCGTCCAAACGTCAAATAACATTATAGATGAGTAAGGATCGATTATATACATCACAGGAACAACGCTAACATGTGTTGTTTCGTTTAAAACTATTTCTAGATTCAGCTGGGTCCGAGAACTTCGTATTTCACATCTAAGTTACTGGAGTCCATCGAAACGCCAAATAACATGATAGATGAGTAAGGATCGATTAGATACATCACAGGAACAACGCTAATACGTGTTGTTTCGTTTAAAGCTATTTCCAGCTTCTGCTGCGTCCGAAAATTTCGTATCTCACATCAGAGTTACTGGAGTCCATCGAAATGTCAAATAACATGATAGATAAGTAAGGATCGATTAGATACAGCACAGGAACAACGCTAATGCGTGTTGTTTCGTTTAAAACTATTTCTAGCTTCAGCTGGGTCCGAGAACTTCGTAACTCACATCTAAGTTACTGGAGTCCATCGAAACGTCAAATAACATAGTAGCTAAGTAAGGATCGATTAGATACATCACAGGAACAACGCTAATGCGTGTTGTTTCGTTCAAAACTATTTCCAGCTTCTGCTGCGTTCAAAAACTTTGTATCTCACATCAGACTTACTGGAGTCCATCCAAACGTCAAATAACATGTTAGATAAGTAAGGATCGTTTAGATACATCACAGGAACAACGCTAATACGTGTTGCTTCGTTCAAAACTATTTCCAGCTCCTGCTGCGTCCGAAATCTTTGTATCTCTCATCAGAGTTACTGGAGTCCATCCAAACGTCAAATAACATGATAGATGAGTAAGGATCGATTAGATACATCACAGGAACAACGCTAATACGTGTTGTTTCGTTTAAAACTATTTCCAGCTTCTGCTGCGTCCGAAAACGTCGTATCTCACATCAGAGCTACTGGAGTCCATCGAAACGCCAAATAACATGATATATGAGTAAGGATCGATTAGATACAGCACAGCAACAACGCTAATACGTGTTGTTTCGTTTAAAACTATTTCCAGCTCATGCTGCGTCCAAAAACTTTGTATCTCACATCAGACTTACTGGAGTCCATCCAAACGTCAAATAACATGTTAGATAAGTAAGGATCGTTTAGATATATCACAGGAACAACGCTAATACGTGTTGTTTCGTTCAAAACTATTTCCAGCTTCTACTGCGTCCGAGAACTTTGTATCTCTCATCAGAGTTACTGGAGTCCGTCCAAACGTCAAATAACATTATAGATGAGTAAGGATCGATTATATACATCACAGGAACAACGCTAACATGTGTTGTTTCGTTTAAAACTATTTCTAGATTCAGCTGGGTCCGAGAACTTCGTATTTCACATCTAAGTTACTGGAGTCCATCGAAATGTCAAATAACATAGTAGCTAAGTAAGGATCGATTAGATACATCATAGGAACAACGCTAATGCGTGTTGTTTCGTTTAAAACTATTTCCAGCTTCTGCTGCGTCCGAAAACGTCGTATCTCACATCAGAGCTACTGGAGTCCATCGAAACGCCAAATAACATGATATATGAGTAAGGATCGATTAGATACAGCACAGGAACAACGCTAATCCGTGTTGTTTCGTTTAAAACTATTTCCAGCTCCTGCTGCGTCCCAAAACTTTCTATCTCACATCAGACTTACTGGAGTCCATCCAAACGTCAAATAACATGTTAGATAAGTAAGGATCGTTTAGATACATCACAGGAACAACGCTAATACGTGTTGTTTCGTTCAAAACTATTTCCAGCTTCTGCTGCGTCCGAAATCTTTGTATCTCTCATCAGAGTAACTGGAGTCCATCCAAACGTCAAATAACATGATAGATGAGTAAGGATCGATTAGATACATCACAGGAACAACGCTAATATGTGTTGTTTCGTTTAAAACTATTTCCAGCTGCTGCTGCGTCCGAGAACGTCGTATATCACATCAGAGTTACTGGAGTCCATCGAAATGTCAAATAACATGATAGATAAGTAAGGATCGATTAGATACTACACAGGAACAACGCTAATGCGTGTTGTTTCGTTTAAAACTATTTCTAGCTTCAGCTGCGTCCGAGAACTTCGTATCTCACATCTAAGTTACTGGAGTCCATCGAAACGCCAAATAACATGATAGATGTGTAAGGATCGATTAGATACATCACAGGAACAACGCTAATGCGTGTTGCTTCGTTTAAAACTATTTCCAGCTTCTGCTGCGTCCTAGAACTTCTTATCTCACATCAGAGTTACTGGAGCACATCGAAACGTCAAGTAACATGATAGATAAATAAGGATCGATTAGATACAGCACAGGAACAACGCTAAAACGTGTTGTTTCGTTTAAAACTATTTCCAGCTCCTGCTGCGTCCAAAAACTTTGTATCTCACATCAGACTTACTGGAGTCCATCCAAACGTCAAATAACATGTTAGATAAGTAAGGATCGTTTAGATACATCACAAGAACAACGCTAATACGTGTTGTTTCGTTCAAAACTATTTCCAGCTTCTGCTGCGTCCGAAATCTTTGTATCTCACAACAGAGTTACTGGAGTCCATCGAAACGTCAAATAACATGATAGATAAGTAAGGATCGATTAGATACAACACAGGAACAACGCTAATACGTGTTGTTTCGTTCAAAACTATTTCCAGCTTCTGCTGCGTCCGATAACTTTGTATCTTACATCAGAGTTACTGGAGTCCGTCCAAACGTCAAATAACATGATAGATGAGTAAGGATCGATTAGATACATCACAGGAACAACGCTAATATGTGTTGTTTCGTTTAAAACTATTTCCAGCTGCTGCTGCGTCCGAAAACGTCGTATATCACATCAGAGTTACTGGAGTCCATCGAAATGTCAAATAACATGATAGATAAGTAAGGATCGATTAGATACTACACAGGAACAACGCTAATGCGTGTTGTTTCGTTTAAAACTATTTCTAGCTTCAGCTGCGTCCGAGAACTTCGTATCTCACATCTAAGTTACTGGAGTCCATCGAAACGCCAAATAACATGATAGATGAGTAAGGATCGATTAGATACATCACAGGAACAACGCTAATGCGTGTTGTTTCGTTTAAAACTATTTCCAGCTTCTGCTGCGTCCTAGAACTTCGTATCTCACGTCAGGGTTACTGGAGTCCATCCAAACGTCAAATAACATGATAGATTAATAAGGATCGATTAGATACATCACAGGAACAACGCTAATACGTGTTGTTTCGTTTAAAACTATTTTCAGCTGCTGCTGCGTCCGAAAACGTCGTATATCACATCAGAGTTACTGGAGTCCATCGAAATGTCAAATAACATGATAGATAAGTAAGGATCGATTAGATACTACACAGGAACAACGCTAATGCGTGTTGTTTCGTTTAAAACTATTTCTAGCTTCAGCTGGGTCCGAGAACTTCGTATCTCACATCTAAGTTACTGGAGTCCATCAAAACGTCAAATAACATAGTAGCTAAGTAAGGATCGATTAGATTCATCACAGGAACAACGCTAATGCGTGTTGTTTCGTTCAAAACTATTTCCAGCTTCTGCTGCGTTCAAAAACTTTGTATCTCACATCAGACTTACTGGAGTCCATCCAAACGTCAAATAACATGTTAGATAAGTAAGGATCGTTTAGATACATCACAGGAACAACGCTAATACGTGTTGTTTCGTTCAAAACTATTTCCAGCTTCTGCTGCGTTCAAAAACTTTGTATCTCACATCAGACTTACTGGAGTCCATCCAAACGTCAAATAACATGTTAGATAAGTAAGGATCGTTTAGATACATCACAGGAACAACGCTAATACGTGTTGTTTCGTTCAAAACTATTTCCAGCTTCTGCTGCGTCCGAAATCTTTGTATCTCTCATCAGAGTAACTGGAGTCCATCCAAACGTCAAATAACATGATAGATAAGTAAGGATCGATTAGATACATCACAGGAACAACGCTAATACGTGTTGTTTCGATTAAAACTATTTCCAGCTTCTGCTGCGTCCGAAAACGTCGTATCTCACATCAGGGTTACCGGAGTCCATCGAAACGTCAAATAACATGATAGATAAGTAAGGATCGATTAGATACAGCACAGGAACAACGCTAATACGTGTTGTTTCGTTCAAAACTATTTCCAGCTTATGCTGCGCCCGATAACTTTGTATCTCACATCAGAGTTACTGGAGTCCGTCCAAATATCAAATAACCTGATAGATGAGTAAAGATCGATTAGATACATCACAGGAACAACGCTAATGCGTGTTGTTTCGTTTAAAACTATTTCCAGCTTCTGCTGCGTCCGAAAACGTCGTATCTCACATCAGAGCTACTGGAGTCCATCGAAACGCCAAATAACATGATATATGAGTAAGGATCGATTAGATACAGCACAGGAACAACGCTAATACGTGTTGTTTCCTTTAAAACTATTTCCAGCTCCTGCTGCTTCCTAAAACTTTGTATCTCACATCAGACTTACTGGAGTCCATCCAAACGTCAAATAACATGTTAGATAAGTAAGGATCGTTTAGATACATCACAGGAACAACGCTAATACGTGTTGTTTCGTTCAAAACTATTTCCAGCTTCTGCTGCGTCCGAAATCTTTGTATCTCTCATCAGAGTAACTGGAGTCCATCCAAACGTCAAATAACATGATAGATGAGTAAGGATCGATTAGATACATCACAGGAACAACGCTAACACGTGTTATTTCGTTTAAAACTATTTCCAGCTTCTGCTGCGTCCGATAACTTCGTATCTCACGTCAGAGTTACTGGAGTCCATCGAAACGTCAAATAACATAGTAGCTAAATAAGGATCGATTAGATACATCACAGGAACAACGCTAATGCGTGTTGTTTCGTTCAAAACTATTTCCAGCTTCTGCTGCGTTCAAAAACTTTGTATCTCACATCAGACTTACTGGAGTCCGTCCAAACGTCAAATAACATGTTAGATAAGTAAGGATCGTTTAGATACATCTCAGGAACAACGCTAATACGTGTTGTTTCGTTCAAAACTATTTCCAGCTTCTGCTGCGTCCGAAATCTTTGTATCTCTCATCAGAGTTACTGGAGTAGATCCAAACGTCAAATAACATGATAGATGAGTAAGGATCGATTAGATACATCACAGGAACAACGCTAATACGTGTTGTTTCTTTTAAAATTATTTCCAGCTTCTGCTGCGTCCGAAAACGTCGTATCTCACATCAGAGTTACTGGAGTCCATCGAAACGTCAAATAACATGATAGATAAGTAAGGATCGATTAGATACAGCACAGGAACAACGCTAATACGTGTTGTTTCGTTCAAAACTATTTCCAGCTTATGCTGCGTCCGATAACTTTGTATCTCACATCAGAGTTACTGGAGTCCGTCCAAACGTCAAATAACCTGATAGATGAGTAAGGATCGATTAGATACATCACAGGAACAACGCTAATGCGTGTTGTTTCGTTTAAAACTATTTCCAGCTTCTGCTGCGTCCGAAAACGTCGTATCTCACATCAGAGCTACTGGAGTCCATCGAAACGCCAAATAACATGATATATGAGTAAGGATCGATTAGATACAGCACAGCAACAACGCTAATACGTGTTGTTTCGTTTAAAACTATTTCCAGCTCATGCTGCGTCCAAAAACTTTGTATCTCACATCAGACTTACTGGAGTCCATCCAAACGTCAAATAACATGTTATATAAGTAAGGATCGTTTAGATATATCACAGGAACAACGCTAATACGTGTTGCTTCGTTCAAAATTATTTCCAGCTTCTACTGCGTCCGAGAACTTTGTATCTCTCATCAGAGTTACTGGAGTCCGTCCAAACGTCAAATAACATTATAGATGAGTAAGGATCGATTATATACATCACAGGAACAACGCTAACATGTTTTGTTTCATTTAAAACTATTTCTAGCTTCAGCTGGGTCCGAGAACTTCGTATTTCACATCTAAGTTACTGGAGTCCATCGAAAAGTCAAATAACATAGTAGCTAAGTAAGGATCGATTAGATACATCACAGGAACAACGCTAATGCGTGTTGTTTCGTTTAAAACTATTTCCAGCTTCTGCTGCGTCCGAAAACGTCGTATCTCACATCAGAGCTACTGGAGACCATCGAAACGCCAAATAACATGATATATGAGTAAGGATCGATTAGATACAGCACAGGAACAACGCTAATCCGTGTTGTTTCGTTTAAAACTATTTCCAGCTCCTGCTGCGTCCCAAAACTTTGTATCTCACATCAGACTTACTGGAGTACATCCAAACGTCAAATAACATGTTAGATAAGTAAGGATCGTTTAGATACATCACAGGAACAACGCTAATACGTGTTGTTTCGTTCAAAACTATTTCCAGCTTCTGCTGGGTCCGAAATCTTTGTATCTCTCATCAGTGTAACTGGAGTCCATCCAAACGTCAAATAACATGATAGATGAGTAAGGATCGATTAGATACATCACAGGAACAACGCTAATATGTGTTGTTTCGTTTAAAACTATTTCCAGCTGCTGATGCGTCCGAGAACGTCGTATATCACATCAGAGTTACTGGAGTCCATCGAAATGTCAAATAACATGATAGATAAGTAAGGATCGATTAGATACTACACAGGAACAACGCTAATGCGTGTTGTTTCGTTTAAAAATATTTCTAGCTTCAGCTGCGTCCGAGAACTTCGTCTCTCACATCTAAGTTACTGGAGTCCATCCAAACGTCAAATAACATGATAGATGAGTAAGGATCGATTAGATACATCACAGGAACAACGCTAATACGTGTTGTTTCGTTTAAAGCTATTTCCAGCTTCTGCTGCGTCCAAAAATTTCGTATCTCACATCAGAGTTACTGGAGTCCATCGAAATGTCAAATAACATGATAGATAAGTAAGGATCGATTAGATACAGCACAGGAACAACGCTAATGCGTGTTGTTTCGTTTAAAACTATTTCTAGCTTCAGCTGGGTCCGAGAACTTCGTATCTCTCATCAGAGATACTGGAGTCCGTCCAAACGTCAAATAACATGATAGATGAGTAAGGATCGATTAGATACATCACAGGAACAACGCTAATATGAGTCGTTTCGTTTTAATCTATTTCCAGCTGCTGCTGCGTCCGAAAATTTCGTATCTCACATTAGAGTTACTGGAGTCCATCGAAACGTCAAATAACATAGTAGCTAAGTAAGGATCGATTAGACACATCACAGGAACAACGCTAATACGTGTTGTTTCGTTCAAAACTATTTCCAGCTTCTGCTGCGTCCAAAAACTTTGTATCTCACATCAGAGTTACTGGAGTCCATACAAACGTCAAATAACATGATAGATGAGTAAGGATCGATTAGATACATCACAGGAACAACGCTAATACGTGTTGTTTCGTTTAAAACTATTTCCAGCTTCTGCTGCGTCCGAGAACTTCGTATCTCACGTCAGGGTTACTGAAGTCCATCCAAACGTCAAATAACATGATAGATAAGTAAGGATCGATTAGATACATCACAGGAACAACGCTAATGCGTGTTGTTTCGTTTAAAACTATTTCTAGCTTCAGCTGCGTCCGAGAATTTCGTATCTCACATCTAAGTTACTGGAGTCCATCGAAACGCCAAATAACATGATAGATGAGTAAGGATCGATTAGATACATCACAGGAACAACGCTAATACGTGTTGTTTCATTTAAAACTATTTCCAGCTTCTGCTGCGTCCGAGAACTTCGTATCTCACGTCAGGGTTACTGGAGTCCATCCAAACGTCAAATAACATGATAGATAAGTAAGGATCGTTTAGATACATCACAGGAACAACGCTAATACGTGTTGTTTCGTTCAAAACTGTTTCCAGCTTCTGCTGCGTCCGATAACTTTGTATCTCACATCAGAGTTACTGGAGTCCGTCCAAACGTCAAATAACATGATAGATGAGTAAGGATCGATTAGATACACTACAGGAACAACGCTAATATGTGTTGTTTCGTTTAAAACTATTTCCAGTTGCTGCTGCGTCCGAAAACGTCGTATCTCACATCAGAGTTACTGGAGTCCATCGAAATGTCAAATAACATGATAGATGAGTAAGGATCGATTAGATACATCACAGGAACAACGCTAATACGTGTTGTTTCGTTTAAAACTATTTCCAGCTTCTGCTGCGTCCGAAAACGTCGTATCTCACATCAGAGTTACTGGAGTCCATCGGAACGTCAAATAACATGATAGATAAGTAAGGATCGATTAGATACAGCACAGGAACAACGCTAATACGTGTTGTTTCGTTTAAAACTATTTCCAGCTCCTGCTGCGTCCAAAAACTTTGTATCTCACATCAGACTTACTGGAGTCCATTCAAACGTCAAATAACATGTTAGATAAGAAAGGATCGTTTAGATACATGACAGGAACAACGCTAATACGTGTTGTTTCGTTCAAAACTATTTCCAGCTTCTGCTGCGTCCGAAATCTTTGTATCTCACATCAGAGTTACTGGAGTCCATCCAAACGTCAAATAATATGATAGATGAGTAAGGATCGATTAGATACATCACAGGTACAACGCTAATACGTGTTGTTTCGTTTAAAACTATTTCCAGCTTCTGCTGCGTCCGAAAACTTCGTATCTCACATCAGAGTTACTGGAGTCCATCGAAACGTCAAATAACATGATTGATAAGTAAGTATCGATTAGATACAGCACAGGAACAACGCCAATACGTGTTGTTTCGTTTAAAACTATTTCCAGCTCCTGCTGCGTCCAAAAACCTTGTATCTCACATCAGACTTACTGGAGTCCATCCAAACGTCAAATAACATGTTAGATAAGTAAGGATCGTTTAGATACATCACAGGAACAACGCTAATACGTGTTGTTTCGTTCAAAACTATTTCCAGCTTCTGCTGCGTCCGATAACTTTGTATCTCACATCAGAGTTACTGGAGTCCGTCCAAACGTCAAATAACATGATAGATGAGTAAGGATCGATTAGATACATTACAGGAACAACGCTAATATGTGTTGTTTCGTTTAAAACTATTTCCAGCTGCTGCTGCGTCCGAAAACGTCGTATCTCACATCAGAGTTACTGGAGTCCATCGAAATGTCAAATAACATGATGGATAAGTAAGGATCGATTAGATACAGCACAGGAACAACGCTAATGCGTGTTGTTTCGTTTAAAGCTATTTCTAGCTTCAGCTGGGTCCGAGAATTTCGTATCTAAGTTACTGGAGTCCATCGACACGCCAAATAACATGATAGATGAGTAAGGATCGATTAGATACATCACAGGAACAACGCTAATACGTGTTGTTTCGTTTAAAACTATTTCCAACTTCTGCTGCGTCCGAAAATTTCGTATCTCACATTAGAGTTACTGGAGTCCATCGAAACGTCAAATAACATGATAGATGAGTAAAGATCGATTAGATACATCACAGGAACAACGCTAATACGTGTTGTTTCATTTAAAACTATATCCAGCTTCAGCTGCGTCCGAGAACTTCGTATCTCACATCAAAGTTACTGGAGTCCATCGAAACGCCAAATAACATGATAGATGAGTAAGGATCGATTAGATACATCACAGGAACAACGCTAATACGTGTTGTTTCGTTTAAAACTATTTCCAACTTCTGCTGCGTCCGAAAATTTCGTATCTCACATTAGAGTTACTGGAGTCCATCCAAACGTCAAATAAAATGATAGATGAGTAAGGATCGATTAGATACATCACAGGAACAACGCTAATACGTGTTGTTTCGTTTAAAACTATTTCCAGCTTCTGCTGCGTCCGAGAACTTCGTATCTCACGTCAGGGTTACTGGAGTCCATCCAAACGTCAAATAACATGATAGATAAGTAAGGATCGATTAGATACATCACAGGAACAACGCTAATGCGTGTTGTTTCGTTTAAAACTATTTCTAGCTTCAGCTGCGTCCGAGAACTTCGTATCTCCCATCTAAGTTACTGGAGTCCATCGAAACGCCAAATAACATGATAGATGAGTAAGGATCGATTAGATACATCACAGGAACAACGCTAATACGTGTTGTTTCGTTTAAAACTATTCCCAGCTTCTGCTGCGTCCGAGAACTTCGTATCTCACGTCAGGGTTACTGGAGTCCATCAAAACGTCAAATAACATGATAGATAGGTAAGGATCGTTTAGATACATCACAGGAACAACGCTAATACGTGTTGTTTCGTTCAAAACTGTTTCCAGCTTCTGCTGCGTCCGATGACTTTGTATCTCACATCAGAGTTACTGGAGTCCGTCCAAACGTCAAATAACATGATAGATGAGTAAGGATCGATTAGATACATTACAGGAACAACGCTAATATGTGTTGTTTCGTTTAAAACTATTTCCAGCTGCTGCTGCGTCCGAGAACTTTGTATCTCTCATCAGAGTTACTGGAGTCCGTCCAAACGTCAAATAACATTATAGATGAGTAAGGATCGATTATATACATCACAGGAACAACGCTAACATGTGTTGTTTCGTTTAAAACTATTTCTAGATTCAGCTGGGTCCGAGAACTTCGTATTTCACATCTAAGTTACTGGAGTCCATCGAAACGTCAAATAACATAGTAGCTAAGTAAGGATCGATTAGATACATCATAGGAACAACGCTAATGCGTGTTGTTTCGTTTAAAACTATTTCCAGCTTCTGCTGCGTCCGAAAACGTCGTATCTCACATCAGAGCTACTGGAGTCCATCGAAACGCCAAATAACATGATATATGAGTAAGGATCGATTAGATACAGCACAGGAACAACGCTAATCCGTGTTGTTTCGTTTAAAACTATTTCCAGCTCCTGCTGCGTCCCAAAACTTTCTATCTCACATCAGACTTACTGGAGTCCATCCAAACGTCAAATAACATGTTAGATAAGTAAGGATCGTTTAGATACATCACAGGAACAACGCTAATACGTGTTGTTTCGTTCAAAACTATTTCCAGCTTCTGCTGCGTCCGAAATCTTTGTATCTCTCATCAGAGTAACTGGAGTCCATCCAAACGTCAAATAACATGATAGATGAGTAAGGATCGATTAGATACATCACAGGAACAACGCTAATATGTGTTGTTTCGTTTAAAACTATTTCCAGCTGCTGCTGCGTCCGAGAACGTCGTATATCACATCAGAGTTACTGGAGTCCATCGAAATGTCAAATAACATGATAGATAAGTAAGGATCGATTAGATACTACACAGGAACAACGCTAATGCGTGTTGTTTCGTTTAAAACTATTTCTAGCTTCAGCTGCGTCCGAGAACTTCGTATCTCACATCTAAGTTACTGGAGTCCATCGAAACGCCAAATAACATGATAGATGAGTAAGGATCGATTAGATACATCACAGGAACAACGCTAATGCGTGTTGCTTCGTTTAAAACTATTTCCAGCTTCTGCTGCGTCCTAGAACTTCTTATCTCACATCAGAGTTACTGGAGCACATCGAAACGTCAAGTAACATGATAGATAAATAAGGATCGATTAGATACAGCACAGGAACAACGCTAAAACGTGTTGTTTCGTTTAAAACTATTTCCAGCTCCTGCTGCGTCCAAAAACTTTGTATCTCACATCAGACTTACTGGAGTCCATCCAAACGTCAAATAACATGTTAGATAAGTAAGGATCGTTTAGATACATCACAAGAACAACGCTAATACGTGTTGTTTCGTTCAAAACTATTTCCAGCTTCTGCTGCGTCCGAAATCTTTGTATCTCACAACAGAGTTACTGGAGTCCATCGAAACGTCAAATAACATGATAGATAAGTAAGGATCGATTAGATACAACACAGGAACAACGCTAATACGTGTTGTTTCGTTCAAAACTATTTCCAGCTTCTGCTGCGTCCGATAACTTTGTATCTTACATCAGAGTTACTGGAGTCCGTCCAAACGTCAAATAACATGATAGATGAGTAAGGATCGATTAGATACATCACAGGAACAACGCTAATATGTGTTGTTTCGTTTAAAACTATTTCCAGCTGCTGCTGCGTCCGAAAACGTCGTATATCACATCAGAGTTACTGGAGTCCATCGAAATGTCAAATAACATGATAGATAAGTAAGGATCGATTAGATACTACACAGGAACAACGCTAATGCGTGTTGTTTCGTTTAAAACTATTTCTAGCTTCAGCTGCGTCCGAGAACTTCGTATCTCACATCTAAGTTACTGGAGTCCATCGAAACGCCAAATAACATGATAGATGAGTAAGGATCGATTAGATACATCACAGGAACAACGCTAATGCGTGTTGTTTCGTTTAAAACTATTTCCAGCTTCTGCTGCGTCCTAGAACTTCGTATCTCACGTCAGGGTTACTGGAGTCCATCCAAACGTCAAATAACATGATAGATTAATAAGGATCGATTAGATACATCACAGGAACAACGCTAATACGTGTTGTTTCGTTTAAAACTATTTTCAACTGCTGCTGCGTCCGAAAACGTCGTATATCACATCAGAGTTACTGGAGTCCATCGAAATGTCAAATAACATGATAGATAAGTAAGGATCGATTAGATACTACACAGGAACAACGCTAATGCGTGTTGTTTCGTTTAAAACTATTTCTAGCTTCAGCTGGGTCCGAGAACTTCGTATCTCACATCTAAGTTACTGGAGTCCATCAAAACGTCAAATAACATAGTAGCTAAGTAAGGATCGATTAGATTCATCACAGGAACAACGCTAATGCGTGTTGTTTCGTTCAAAACTATTTCCAGCTTCTGCTGCGTTCAAAAACTTTGTATCTCACATCAGACTTACTGGAGTCCATCCAAACGTCAAATAACATGTTAGATAAGTAAGGATCGTTTAGATACATCACAGGAACAACGCTAATACGTGTTGTTTCGTTCAAAACTATTTCCAGCTTCTGCTGCGTTCAAAAACTTTGTATCTCACATCAGACTTACTGGAGTCCATCCAAACGTCAAATAACATGTTAGATAAGTAAGGATCGTTTAGATACATCACAGGAACAACGCTAATACGTGTTGTTTCGTTCAAAACTATTTCCAGCTTCTGCTGCGTCCGAAATCTTTGTATCTCTCATCAGAGTAACTGGAGTCCATCCAAACGTCAAATAACATGATAGATAAGTAAGGATCGATTAGATACATCACAGGAACAACGCTAATACCTGTTGTTTCGATTAAAACTATTTCCAGCTTCTGCTGCGTCCGAAAACGTCGTATCTCACATCAGGGTTACCGGAGTCCATCGAAACGTCAAATAACATGATAGATAAGTAAGGATCGATTAGATACAGCACAGGAACAACGCTAATACGTGTTGTTTCGTTCAAAACTATTTCCAGCTTATGCTGCGCCCGATAACTTTGTATCTCACATCAGAGTTACTGGAGTCCGTCCAAATATCAAATAACCTGATAGATGAGTAAAGATCGATTAGATACATCACAGGAACAACGCTAATGCGTGTTGTTTCGTTTAAAACTATTTCCAGCTTCTGCTGCGTCCGAAAACGTCGTATCTCACATCAGAGCTACTGGAGTCCATCGAAACGCCAAATAACATGATATATGAGTAAGGATCGATTAGATACAGCACAGGAACAACGCTAATACGTGTTGTTTCCTTTAAAACTATTTCCAGCTCCTGCTGCTTCCTAAAACTTTGTATCTCACATCAGACTTACTGGAGTCCATCCAAACGTCAAATAACATGTTAGATAAGTAAGGATCGTTTAGATACATCACAGGAACAACGCTAATACGTGTTGTTTCGTTCAAAACTATTTCCAGCTTCTGCTGCGTCCGAAATCTTTGTATCTCTCATCAGAGTAACTGGAGTCCATCCAAACGTCAAATAACATGATAGATGAGTAAGGATCGATTAGATACATCACAGGAACAACGCTAACACGTGTTATTTCGTTTAAAACTATTTCCAGCTTCTGCTGCGTCCGATAACTTCGTATCTCACGTCAGAGTTACTGGAGTCCATCGAAACGTCAAATAACATAGTAGCTAAATAAGGATCGATTAGATACATCACAGGAACAACGCTAATGCGTGTTGTTTCGTTCAAAACTATTTCCAGCTTCTGCTGCGTTCAAAAACTTTCTATCTCACATCAGACTTACTGGAGTCCGTCCAAACGTCAAATAACATGTTAGATAAGTAAGGATCGTTTAGATACATCTCAGGAACAACGCTAATACGTGTTGTTTCGTTCAAAACTATTTCCAGCTTCTGCTGCGTCCGAAATCTTTGTATCTCTCATCAGAGTTACTGGAGTAGATCCAAACGTCAAATAACATGATAGATGAGTAAGGATCGATTAGATACATCACAGGAACAACGCTAATACGTGTTGTTTCTTTTAAAATTATTTCCAGCTTCTGCTGCGTCCGAAAACGTCGTATCTCACATCAGAGTTACTGGAGTCCATCGAAACGTCAAATAACATGATAGATAAGTAAGGATCGATTAGATACAGCACAGGAACAACGCTAATACGTGTTGTTTCGTTCAAAACTATTTCCAGCTTATGCTGCGTCCGATAACTTTGTATCTCACATCAGAGTTACTGGAGTCCGTCCAAACGTCAAATAACCTGATAGATGAGTAAGGATCGATTAGATACATCACAGGAACAACGCTAATGCGTGTTGTTTCGTTTAAAACTATTTCCAGCTTCTGCTGCGTCCGAAAACGTCGTATCTCACATCAGAGCTACTGGAGTCCATCGAAACGCCAAATAACATGATATATGAGTAAGGATCGATTAGATACAGCACAGCAACAACGCTAATACGTGTTGTTTCGTTTAAAACTATTTCCAGCTCATGCTGCGTCCAAAAACTTTGTATCTCACATCAGACTTACTGGAGTCCATCCAAACGTCAAATAACATGTTATATAAGTAAGGATCGTTTAGATATATCACAGGAACAACGCTAATACGTGTTGTTTCGTTCAAAATTATTTCCAGCTTCTACTGCGTCCGAGAACTTTGTATCTCTCATCAGAGTTACTGGAGTCCGTCCAAACGTCAAATAACATTATAGATGAGTAAGGATCGATTATATACATCACAGGAACAACGCTAACATGTTTTGTTTCATTTAAAACTATTTCTAGCTTCAGCTGGGTCCGAGAACTTCGTATTTCACATCTAAGTTACTGGAGTCCATCGAAAAGTCAAATAACATAGTAGCTAAGTAAGGATCGATTAGATACATCACAGGAACAACGCTAATGCGTGTTGTTTCGTTTAAAACTATTTCCAGCTTCTGCTGCGTCCGAAAACGTCGTATCTCACATCAGAGCTACTGGAGACCATCGAAACGCCAAATAACATGATATATGAGTAAGGATCGATTAGATACAGCACAGGAACAACGCTAATCCGTGTTGTTTCGTTTAAAACTATTTCCAGCTCCTGCTGCGTCCCAAAACTTTGTATCTCACATCAGACTTACTGGAGTCCATCCAAACGTCAAATAACATGTTAGATAAGTAAGGATCGTTTAGATACATCACAGGAACAACGCTAATACGTGTTGTTTCGTTCAAAACTATTTCCAGCTTCTGCTGGGTCCGAAATCTTTGTATCTCTCATCAGTGTAACTGGAGTCCATCCAAACGTCAAATAACATGATAGATGAGTAAGGATCGATTAGATACATCACAGGAACAACGCTAATATGTGTTGTTTCGTTTAAAACTATTTCCAGCTGCTGATGCGTCCGAGAACGTCGTATATCACATCAGAGTTACTGGAGTCCATCGAAATGTCAAATAACATGATAGATAAGTAAGGATCGATTAGATACTACACAGGAACAACGCTAATGCGTGTTGTTTCGTTTAAAAATATTTCTAGCTTCAGCTGCGTCCGAGAACTTCGTCTCTCACATCTAAGTTACTGGAGTCCATCCAAACGTCAAATAACATGATAGATGAGTAAGGATCGATTAGATACATCACAGGAACAACGCTAATACGTGTTGTTTCGTTTAAAGCTATTTCCAGCTTCTGCTGCGTCCAAAAATTTCGTATCTCACATCAGAGTTACTGGAGTCCATCGAAATGTCAAATAACATGATAGATAAGTAAGGATCGATTAGATACAGCACAGGAACAACGCTAATGCGTGTTGTTTCGTTTAAAACTATTTCTAGCTTCAGCTGGGTCCGAGAACTTCGTATCTCTCATCAGAGATACTGGAGTCCGTCCAAACGTCAAATAACATGATAGATGAGTAAGGATCGATTAGATACATCACAGGAACAACGCTAATATGAGTCGTTTCGTTTTAATCTATTTCCAGCTGCTGCTGCGTCCGAAAATTTCGTATCTCACATTAGAGTTACTGGAGTCCATCGAAACGTCAAATAACATAGTAGCTAAGTAAGGATCGATTAGACACATCACAGGAACAACGCTAATACGTGTTGTTTCGTTCAAAACTATTTCCAGCTTCTGCTGCGTCCAAAAACTTTGTATCTCACATCAGAGTTACTGGAGTCCATACAAACGTCAAATAACATGATAGATGAGTAAGGATCGATTAGATACATCACAGGAACAACGCTAATACGTGTTGTTTCGTTTAAAACTATTTCCAGCTTCTGCTGCGTCCGAGAACTTCGTATCTCACGTCAGGGTTACTGAAGTCCATCCAAACGTCAAATAACATGATAGATAAGTAAGGATCGATTAGATACATCACAGGAACAACGCTAATGCGTGTTGTTTCGTTTAAAACTATTTCTAGCTTCAGCTGCGTCCGAGAATTTCGTATCTCACATCTAAGTTACTGGAGTCCATCGAAACGCCAAATAACATGATAGATGAGTAAGGATCGATTAGATACATCACAGGAACAACGCTAATACGTGTTGTTTCATTTAAAACTATTTCCAGCTTCTGCTGCGTCCGAGAACTTCGTATCTCACGTCAGGGTTACTGGAGTCCATCCAAACGTCAAATAACATGATAGATAAGTAAGGATCGTTTAGATACATCACAGGAACAACGCTAATACGTGTTGTTTCGTTCAAAACTGTTTCCAGCTTCTGCTGCGTCCGATAACTTTGTATCTCACATCAGAGTTACTGGAGTCCGTCCAAACGTCAAATAACATGATAGATGAGTAAGGATCGATTAGATACACTACAGGAACAACGCTAATATGTGTTGTTTCGTTTAAAACTATTTCCAGTTGCTGCTGCGTCCGAAAACGTCGTATCTCACATCAGAGTTACTGGAGTCCATCGAAATGTCAAATAACATGATAGATGAGTAAGGATCGATTAGATACATCACAGGAACAACGCTAATACGTGTTGTTTCGTTTAAAACTATTTCCAGCTTCTGCTGCGTCCGAAAACGTCGTATCTCACATCAGAGTTACTGGAGTCCATCGGAACGTCAAATAACATGATAGATAAGTAAGGATCGATTAGATACAGCACAGGAACAACGCTAATACGTGTTGTTTCGTTTAAAACTATTTCCAGCTCCTGCTGCGTCCAAAAACTTTGTATCTCACATCAGACTTACTGGAGTCCATTCAAACGTCAAATAACATGTTAGATAAGAAAGGATCGTTTAGATACATGACAGGAACAACGCTAATACGTGTTGTTTCGTTCAAAACTATTTCCAGCTTCTGCTGCGTCCGAAATCTTTGTATCTCACATCAGAGTTACTGGAGTCCATCCAAACGTCAAATAATATGATAGATGAGTAAGGATCGATTAGATACATCACAGGTACAACGCTAATACGTGTTGTTTCGTTTAAAACTATTTCCAGCTTCTGCTGCGTCCGAAAACTTCGTATCTCACATCAGAGTTACTGGAGTCCATCGAAACGTCAAATAACATGATTGATAAGTAAGTATCGATTAGATACAGCACAGGAACAACGCCAATACGTGTTGTTTCGTTTAAAACTATTTCCAGCTCCTGCTGCGTCCAAAAACTTTGTATCTCACATCAGACTTACTGGAGTCCATCCAAACGTCAAATAACATGTTAGATAAGTAAGGATCGTTTAGATACATCACAGGAACAACGCTAATACGTGTTGTTTCGTTCAAAACTATTTCCAGCTTCTGCTGCGTCCGATAACTTTGTATCTCACATCAGAGTTACTGGAGTCCGTCCAAACGTCAAATAACATGATAGATGAGTAAGGATCGATTAGATACATTACAGGAACAACGCTAATATGTGTTGTTTCGTTTAAAACTATTTCCAGCTGCTGCTGCGTCCGAAAACGTCGTATCTCACATCAGAGTTACTGGAGTCCATCGAAATGTCAAATAACATGATGGATAAGTAAGGATCGATTAGATACAGCACAGGAACAACGCTAATGCGTGTTGTTTCGTTTAAAGCTATTTCTAGCTTCAGCTGGGTCCGAGAATTTCGTATCTAAGTTACTGGAGTCCATCGACACGCCAAATAACATGATAGATGAGTAAGGATCGATTAGATACATCACAGGAACAACGCTAATACGTGTTGTTTCGTTTAAAACTATTTCCAACTTCTGCTGCGTCCGAAAATTTCGTATCTCACATTAGAGTTACTGGAGTCCATCGAAACGTCAAATAACATGATAGATGAGTAAAGATCGATTAGATACATCACAGGAACAACGCTAATACGTGTTGTTTCATTTAAAATTATATCCAGCTTCAGCTGCGTCCGAGAACTTCGTATCTCACATCAAAGTTACTGGAGTCCATCGAAACGCCAAATAACATGATAGATGAGTAAGGATCGATTAGATACATCACAGGAACAACGCTAATACGTGTTGTTTCGTTTAAAACTATTTCCAACTTCTGCTGCGTCCGAAAATTTCGTATCTCACATTAGAGTTACTGGAGTCCATCCAAACGTCAAATAAAATGATAGATGAGTAAGGATCGATTAGATACATCACAGGAACAACGCTAATACGTGTTGTTTCGTTTAAAACTATTTCCAGCTTCTGCTGCGTCCGAGAACTTCGTATCTCACGTCAGGGTTACTGGAGTCCATCCAAACGTCAAATAACATGATAGATAAGTAAGGATCGATTAGATACATCACAGGAACAACGCTAATGCGTGTTGTTTCGTTTAAAACTATTTCTAGCTTCAGCTGCGTCCGAGAACTTCGTATCTCCCATCTAAGTTACTGGAGTCCATCGAAACGCCAAATAACATGATAGATGAGTAAGGATCGATTAGATACATCACAGGAACAACGCTAATACGTGTTGTTTCGTTTAAAACTATTCCCAGCTTCTGCTGCGTCCGAGAACTTCGTATCTCACGTCAGGGTTACTGGAGTCCATCAAAACGTCAAATAACATGATAGATAGGTAAGGATCGTTTAGATACATCACAGGAACAACGCTAATACGTGTTGTTTCGTTCAAAACTGTTTCCAGCTTCTGCTGCGTCCGATGACTTTGTATCTCACATCAGAGTTACTGGAGTCCGTCCAAACGTCAAATAACATGATAGATGAGTAAGGATCGATTAGATACATTACAGGAACAACGCTAATATGTGTTGTTTCGTTTAAAACTATTTCCAGCTGCTGCTGCGTCCGAAAACGTCGTATCTCACATCAGAGTTACTGGAGTCCATCGAAATGTCAAATAACATGGTAGATGAGTAAGGATCGATTAGATACATCACAGGAACAACGCTAATACGTGTTGTTTCGTTTAAAACTATTTCCAGCTTCTGCTGCGTCCGAAAACGTCGTATCTCACATCAGAGTTAATGGCGTCCATCGAAACGTCAAATAACATGATAGATAAGTAAGGATCGATTAGATACAGCACAGGAACAACGCTAATACGTGTTGTTTCGTTTAAAACAGCAGCTGCTGCTGCGTCCGAAAACGTCGTATCTCACATCAGAGTTACTGGAGTCCATCGAAATGTCAAATAACATGATGGATAAGTAAGGATCGATTAGATACAGCACAGGAACAACGCTAATGCGTGTTGTTTCGTTTAAAGCTATTTCTAGCTTCAGCTGGGTCCGAGAATTTCGTATCTAAGTTACTGGAGTCCATCGACACGCCAAATAACATGATAGATGAGTAAGGATCGATTAGATACATCACAGGAACAACGCTAATACGTGTTGTTTCGTTTAAAACTATTTCCAACTTCTGCTGCGTCCGAAAATTTCGTATCTCACATTAGAGTTACTGGAGTCCATCGAAACGTCAAATAACATGATAGATGAGTAAAGATCGATTAGATACATCACAGGAACAACGCTAATACGTGTTGTTTCATTTAAAACTATATCCAGCTTCAGCTGCGTCCGAGAACTTCGTATCTCACATCAAAGTTACTGGAGTCCATCGAAACGCCAAATAACATGATAGATGAGTAAGGATCGATTAGATACATCACCGGAACAACGCTAATACGTGTTGTTTCGTTTAAAACTATTTCCAACTTCTGCTGCGTCCGAAAATTTCGTATCTCACATTAGAGTTACTGGAGTCCATCCAAACGTCAAATAAAATGATAGATGAGTAAGGATCGATTAGATACATCACAGGAACAACGCTAATACGTGTTGTTTCGTTTAAAACTATTTCCAGCTTCTGCTGCGTCCGAGAACTTCGTATCTCACGTCAGGGTTACTGGAGTCCATCCAAACGTCAAATAACATGATAGATAAGTAAGGATCGATTAGATACATCACAGGAACAACGCTAATGCGTGTTGTTTCGTTTAAAACTATTTCTAGCTTCAGCTGCGTCCGAGAACTTCGTATCTCCCATCTAAGTTACTGGAGTCCATCGAAACGCCAAATAACATGATAGATGAGTAAGGATCGATTAGATACATCACAGGAACAACGCTAATACGTGTTGTTTCGTTTAAAACTATTCCCAGCTTCTGCAGCGTCCGAGAACTTCGTATCTCACGTCAGGGTTACTGGAGTCCATCAAAACGTCAAATAACATGATAGATAAGTAAGGATCGTTTAGATACATCACAGGAACAACGCTAATACGTGTTGTTTCGTTCAAAACTGTTTCCAGCTTCTGCTGCGTCCGATGACTTTGTATCTCACATCAGAGTTACTGGAGTCCGTCCAAACGTCAAATAACATGATAGATGAGTAAGGATCGATTAGATACATTACAGGAACAACGCTAATATGTGTTGTTTCGTTTAAAACTATTTCCAGCTGCTGCTGCGTCCGAAAACGTCGTATCTCACATCAGAGTTACTGGAGTCCATCGAAATGTCAAATAACATGATAGATGAGTAAGGATCGATTAGATACATCACAGGAACAACGCTAATACGTGTTGTTTCGTTTAAAACTATTTCCAGCTTCTGCTGCGTCCGAAAACGTCGTATCTCACATCAGAGTTACTGGCGTCCATCGAAACGTCAAATAACATGATAGATAAGTAAGGATCGATTAGATACAGCACAGGAACAACGCTAATACGTGTTGTTTCGTTTAAAACTATTTCCAGCTCCTGCTGCGTCCAAAAACTTTGTATCTCACATCAGACTTACTGGAGTCCATTCAAACGTCAAATAACATGTTAGATAAGTAAGGATCGTTTAGATACATGACAGGAACAACGCTAATACGTGTTGTTTCGTTCAAAACTATTTCCAACTTCTGCTGCGTCCGAAATCTTTGTATCTCACATCAGAGTTACTGGAGTCCATCCAAACGTCAAATATTATGATAGATGAGTAAGGATCGATTATATACATCACAGGAACAACGCTAATACGTGTTGTTTCGTTTAAAACTATTTCCAGCTTCTGCTGCGTCCGAAAACTTCGTATCTCACATCAGAGTTACTGGACTCCATCGAAACGTCAAATAACATGATAGATAAGTAAGTATCGATTAGATACAGCACAGGAACAACTCTAATACGTGTTGTTTCTTTTAAAACTATTTCCAGCTCCTGCTGCGTCCAAAAACTTTG
Source organism: Prosopocoilus inquinatus (assembly GCA_036172665.1). NCBI lineage: Eukaryota > Metazoa > Arthropoda > Insecta > Coleoptera > Lucanidae > Prosopocoilus > Prosopocoilus inquinatus. The sequence goes on along the minus strand of CM069871.1, from coordinate 43,043,540 downwards.
TATCTCACATCAGACTTACTGGAGTCCATTCAAACGTCAAATAACATGTTAGATAAGTAAGGATCGTTTAGATACATGACAGGAACAACGCTAATACGTGTTGTTTCGTTCAAAACTATTTCCAACTTCTGCTGCGTCCGAAATCTTTGTATCTCACATCAGAGTTACTGGAGTCCATCTAAACGTCAAATAATATGATAGATGAGTAAGGATCGATTATATACATCACAGGAACAACGCTAATACGTGTTGTTTCGTTCAAAACTGTTTCCAGCTTCTGCTGCGTCCGATGACTTTGTATCTCACATCAGAGTTACTGGAGTCCGTCCAAACGTCAAATAACATGATAGATGAGTAAGGATCGATTAGATACATTACAGGAACAACGCTAATATGTGTTGTTTCGTTTAAAACTATTTCCAGCTGCTGCTGCGTCCGAAAACGTCGTATCTCACATCAGAGTTACTGGAGTCCATCGAAATGTCAAATAACATGATAGATGAGTAAGGATCGTTTAGATACATGACAGGAACAACGCTAATACGTGTTGTTTCGTTCAAAACTATTTCCAGCTTCTGCTGCGTCCAAAAACTTTGTATCTCACATCAGAGTTACTGGAGTCCATCCAAACGTCAAATAACATGATAGATGAGTAAGGATCGATTAGATACATCACAGGAACAACGCTAATACGTGTTGTTTCGTTTAAAACTATTTCCAGCTTCTGCTGCGTCCGAGAACTTCGTATCTCACGTCAGGGTTACTGAAGTCCATCCAAACGTCAAATAACATGATAGATAAGTAAGGATCGATTAGATACATCACAGGAACAACGCTAATGCGTGTTGTTTCGTTAAAAACTATTTCTAGCTTCAGCTGCGTCCGAGAATTTCGTATCTCACATCTAAGTTACTGGAGTCCATCGAAACGCCAAATAACATGATAGATGAGTAAGGATCGATTAGGTACATCACAGGAACAACGCTAATACGTGTTGTTTCATTTAAAACTATTTCCAGCTTCTGCTGCGTCCGAGAACTTCGTATCTCACGTCAGGGTTACTGGAGTCCATCCAAACGTCAAATAACATGATAGATAAGTAAGGATCGTTTAGATACATCACAGGAACAACGCTAATACGTGTTGTTTCGTTCAAAACTGTTTCCAGCTTCTGCTGCGTCCGATAACTTTGTATCTCACATCAGAGTTACTGGAGTCCGTCCAAACGTCAAATAACATGATAGATGAGTAAGGATCGATTAGATACATTACAGGAACAACGCTAATATGTGTTGTTTCGTTTAAAACTATTTCCAGTTGCTGCTGCGTCCGAAAACGTCGTATCTCACATCAGAGTTACTGGAGTCCATCGAAATGTCAAATAACATGATAGATAAGTAAGGATCGATTAGATACAGCACAGGAACAACGCTAATGCGTGTTGTTTCGTTTAAAACTATTTCTAGCTTCAGCTGGGTCCGAGAACTTCGTATCTCACATCAGAGTTACTGGAGTCCATCGAAATGTCAAATAACATGATAGATGAGTAAGGATCGATTAGATACATCACAGGAACAACGCTAATACGTGTTGTTTCGTTTAAAACTATTTCCAGCTTCTGCTGCGTCCGAAAACGTCGTATCTCACATCAGAGTTACTGGAGTCCATCGGAACGTCAAATAACATGATAGATAAGTAAGGATCGATTAGATACAGCACAGGAACAACGCTAATACGTGTTGTTTCGTTTAAAACTATTTCCAGCTCCTGCTGCGTCCAAAAACTTTGTATCTCACATCAGACTTACTGGAGTCCATTCAAACGTCAAATAACATGTTAGATAAGAAAGGATCGTTTAGATACATGACAGGAACAACGCTAATACGTGTTGTTTCGTTCAAAACTATTTCCAGCTTCTGCTGCGTCCGAAATCTTTGTATCTCACATCAGAGTTACTGGAGTCCATCCAAACGTCAAATAATATGATAGATGAGTAAGGATCGATTAGATACATCACAGGTACAACGCTAATACGTGTTGTTTCGTTTAAAACTATTTCCAGCTTCTGCTGCGTCCGAAAACTTCGTATCTCACATCAGAGTTACTGGAGTCCATCGAAACGTCAAATAACATGATAGATAAGTAAGTATCGATTAGATACAGCACAGGAACAACGCCAATACGTGTTGTTTCGTTTAAAACTATTTCCAGCTCCTGCTGCGTCCAAAAACTTTGTATCTCACATCAGACTTACTGGAGTCCATCCAAACGTCAAATAACATGTTAGATAAGTAAGGATCGTTTAGATACATCACAGGAACAACGCTAATACGTGTTGTTTCGTTCAAAACTATTTCCAGCTTCTGCTGCGTCCGATAACTTTGTATCTCACATCAGAGTTACTGGAGTCCGTCCAAACGTCAAATAACATGATAGATGAGTAAGGATCGATTAGATACATTACAGGAACAACGCTAATATGTGTTGTTTCGTTTAAAACTATTTCCAGCTGCTGCTGCGTCCGAAAACGTCGTATCTCACATCAGAGTTACTGGAGTCCATCGAAATGTCAAATAACATGATGGATAAGTAAGGATCGATTAGATACAGCACAGGAACAACGCTAATGCGTGTTGTTTCGTTTAAAGCTATTTCTAGCTTCAGCTGGGTCCGAGAATTTCGTATCTAAGTTACTGGAGTCCATCGACACGCCAAATAACATGATAGATGAGTAAGGATCGATTAGATACATCACAGGAACAACGCTAATACGTGTTGTTTCGTTTAAAACTATTTCCAACTTCTGCTGCGTCCGAAAATTTCGTATCTCACATTAGAGTTACTGGAGTCCATCGAAACGTCAAATAACATGATAGATGAGTAAAGATCGATTAGATACATCACAGGAACAACGCTAATACGTGTTGTTTCATTTAAAACTATATCCAGCTTCAGCTGCGTCCGAGAACATCGTATCTCACATCAAAGTTACTGGAGTCCATCGAAACGCCAAATAACATGATAGATGAGTAAGGATCGATTAGATACATCACAGGAACAACGCTAATACGTGTTGTTTCGTTTAAAACTATTTCCAACTTCTGCTGCGTCCGAAAATTTCGTATCTCACATTAGAGTTACTGGAGTCCATCCAAACGTCAAATAAAATGATAGATGAGTAAGGATCGATTAGATACATCACAGGAACAACGCTAATACGTGTTGTTTCGTTTAAAACTATTTCCAGCTTCTGCTGCGTCCGAGAACTTCGTATCTCACGTCAGGGTTACTGGAGTCCATCCAAACGTCAAATAACATGATAGATAAGTAAGGATCGATTAGATACATCACAGGAACAACGCTAATGCGTGTTGTTTCGTTTAAAACTATTTCTAGCTTCAGCTGCGTCCGAGAACTTCGTATCTCCCATCTAAGTTACTGGAGTCCATCGAAACGCCAAATAACATGATAGATGAGTAAGGATCGATTAGATACATCACAGGAACAACGCTAATACGTGTTGTTTCGTTTAAAACTATTCCCAGCTTCTGCTGCGTCCGAGAACTTCGTATCTCACGTCAGGGTTACTGGAGTCCATCAAAACGTCAAATAACATGATAGATAAGTAAGGATCGTTTAGATACATCACAGGAACAACGCTAATACGTGTTGTTTCGTTCAAAACTGTTTCCAGCTTCTGCTGCGTCCGATGACTTTGTATCTCACATCAGAGTTACTGGAGTCCGTCCAAACGTCAAATAACATGATAGATGAGTAAGGATCGATTAGATACATTACAGGAACAACGCTAATATGTGTTGTTTCGTTTAAAACTATTTCCAGCTGCTGCTGCGTCCGAAAACGTCGTATCTCACATCAGAGTTACTGGAGTCCATCGAAATGTCAAATAACATGATAGATGAGTAAGGATCGATTAGATACATCACAGGAACAACGCTAATACGTGTTGTTTCGTTTAAAACTATTTCCAGCTTCTGCTGCGTCCGAAAACGTCGTATCTCACATCAGAGTTACTGGCGTCCATCGAAACGTCAAATAACATGATAGATAAGTAAGGATCGATTAGATACAGCACAGGAACAACGCTAATACGTGTTGTTTCGTTTAAAACTATTTCCAGCTCCTGCTGCGTCCAAAAACTTTGTATCTCACATCAGACTTACTGGAGTCCATTCAAACGTCAAATAACATGTTAGATAAGTAAGGATCGTTTAGATACATGACAGGAACAACGCTAATACGTGTTGTTTCGTTCAAAACTATTTCCAACTTCTGCTGCGTCCGAAATCTTTGTATCTCACATCAGAGTTACTGGAGTCCATCCAAACGTCAAATAATATGATAGATGAGTAAGGATCGATTATATACATCACAGGAACAACGCTAATACGTGTTGTTTCGTTTAAAACTATTTCCAGCTTCTGCTGCGTCCGAAAACTTCGTATCTCACATCAGAGTTACTGGACTCCATCGAAACGTCAAATAACATGATAGATAAGTAAGTATCGATTAGATACAGCACAGGAACAACTCTAATACGTGTTGTTTCTTTTAAAACTATTTCCAGCTCCTGCTGCGTCCAAAAACTTTGTATCTCACATCAGACTTACTGGAGTCCATCCAAACGTCAAATAACATGTTAGATAAGTAAGGATCGTTTAGACACATCACAGGAACAACGCTAATACGTGTTGTTTCGTTCAAAACTATTTCCAGCTTCTGCTGCGTCCGATAACTTTGTATCTCACATCAGAGTTACTGGAGTCCGTCCAAACGTCAAATAACATGATAGATGAGTAAGGATCGATTAGATACATTACAGGAACAACGCTAATATGTGTTGTTTCGTTTAAAACTATTTCCAGCTGCTGCTGCGTCCGAAAACGTCGTATCTCACATCAGAGTTACTGGAGTCCATCGAAATGTCAAATAACATGATGGATAAGTAAGGATCGATTAGATACAGCACAGGAACAACGCTAATGCGTGTTGTTTCGTTTAAAGCTATTTCTAGCTTCAGCTGGGTCCGAGAATTTCGTATCTAAGTTACTGGAGTCCATCGAAACGCCAATTAACATGATAGATGAGTAAGGATCGATTAGATACATCACAGGAACAACGCTAATACGTGTTGTTTCGTTTAAAACTATTTCCAACTTCTGCTGCGTCCGAAAATTTCGTATCTCACATTAGAGTTACTGGAGTCCATCGAAACGTCAAATAACATGATAGATGAGTAAAGATCGATTAGATACATCACAGGAACAACGCTAATACGTGTTGTTTCATTTAAAACTATATCCAGCTTCAGCTGCGTCCGAGAACTTCGTATCTCACATCAAAGTTACTGGAGTCCATCGAAACGCCAAATAACATGATAGATGAGTAAGGATCGATTAGATACATCACAGGAACAACGCTAATGCGTGTTGTTTCTCTTAAAACTATTTCCAGCTTCTGCTGCGTCCGAAAACGTCGTATCTCACATCAGAGCTACTGGAGTCCATCGAAACGCCAAATGACATGATAGATGAGTAAAGATCGATTAGATACATCACAGGAACAACGCTAATGCGTGTTGTTTCATTTAAAACTATTTCCAGCTTCTGCTGCGCATGAAAATTTCGTATCTCACATTAGAGTCACTGGAGTCCATCGAAACGTCAAATAACATAGTAGCTAAGTAAGGATCGATTAGATACATCACAGGAACAACGCTAATACGTGTTGTTTCGTTCAAAACTATTTCCAGCTTCTGCTGCGTCCAAAAACTTTGTATCTCACATCAGAGTTACTGGAGTCCATCCAAACGTAAAATAACATGATAGATGAGTAAGGATCGATTAGATACATCACAGGAACAACGCTAATACGTGTTGTTTCGTTTAAAACTATTTCCAGCTTCTGCTGCGTCCGAAGATTTCGTATCTCACATTAGAGTTACTGGAGTCCATCGAAATGTCAAATAACATGATAGATGAGTAAAGATCGATTAGATACATCACAGGAACAACGCTAATACGTGTTGTTTCGTTTAAAACTATTTCCAGCTTCTGCTGCGTCCGAGAACTTCGTATCTCACGTCAGGGTTACTGGAGTCCATCCAAACGTCAAATAACATGATAGATAAGTAAGGATCGATTAGATACATCACAGGAACAACGCTAATGCGTGTTGTTTCGTTTAAAACTATTTCTAGCTTCAGCTGCGTCCGAGAACTTCGCATCTCACCTCAGCGTTACTGGAGTCTGTTGAAACGTCAAATAACATAGTAGATAAGTAAGGATCGATTAAATACATCACAGGAACAACGCTAATACGTGTTGTTTCGTTCAAAACTATTTCCAGCTTCTGCTGCGTCCAAAAACTTTGTATCTCTCATCAGAGTTACTGGAGTCCATCCAAACGTAAAATAACATGATAGATGAGTAACGATCGATTAGATACATCACAGGAACAACGCTAATACGTGTTGTTTCGTTTAAAACTATTTCCAGCTTCTGCTGAGTCCGAGAACTTCGTATCTCACATCAGAGTTACTGGAGTCCATCGTAACGTCAAATAACATGATAGCTAAGTAAGGATCGATTTGATACATCACAGGAACAACGCTAATACGTGTTATTTCGTTCAAAACTATTTCCAGCTTCTACTGCGTCCGAACACTTCGTATCTCACATCAGAGTTACTGGAGTCCATCCAAACGTCAAATAATATGATAGATGAGTGAGGATCGATTATATACATCACAGGAACAACGCTAATACGTGTTGTTTCGTTTAAAACTATTTCCAGCTTCTGCTGCGTCCGAAAACTTCGTATCTCACATCAGAGTTACTGGAGTCCATCGAAACGTCAAATAACATGATAGATAAGTAAGTATCGATTAGATACAGCACAGGAACAACGCTAATACGTGTTGTTTCGTTTAAAACTATTTCCAGCTCCTGCTGCGTCCAAAAACTTTGTATCTCACATCAGACTTACTGGAGTCCATCCAAACGTCAAATAACATGTTAGATAAGTAAGGATCGTTTAGATACATCACAGGAACAACGCTAATACGTGTTGTTTCGTTCAAAACTATTTCCAGCTTCTGCTGCGTCCGATAACTTTGTATCTCACATCAGAGTTACTGGAGTCCGTCCAAACGTCAAATAACATGATAGATGAGTAAGGATCGATTAGATACATTACAGGAACAACGCTAATATGTGTTGTTTCGTTTAAAACTATTTCCAGCTGCTGCTGCGTCCGAAAACGTCGTATCTCACATCAGAGTTACTGGAGTCCATCGAAATGTCAAATAACATGATGGATAAGTAAGGATCGATTAGATACAGCACAGGAACAACGCTAATACGTGTTGTTTCGTTTAAAACTATTTCCAGCTTCTGCTGAGTCCGAGAACTTCGTATCTCACATCAGAGTTACTGGAGTCCATCGTAACGTCAAATAACATGATAGCTAAGTAAGGATCGATTTGATACATCACAGGAACAACGCTAATACGTGTTATTTCGTTCAAAACTATTTCCAGCTTCTACTGCGTCAGAACACTTCGTATCTCACATCAGAGTTACTAGAGTCCATCGTAACGTCAGATAACATGATAGATAAGTAAGGATCGATTAGATACATCACAGGAACAACGCTAATACGTGTTGTTTCGTTCAAAACTATTTCCAGTTTCTGCTGCGTTCGAGAACTTCGTATTTCACATCAGAATTACTGGAGTCCGTTGAAACGTTAAATAACGTAGTAGATAAGTAAGGATCGATTAGATACATCACAGGAACAACGCTAATACGTGTTGTTTCGTTCAAAACTATTTCCAGCTTCTACTGCGTCCGAGAGCATCGCATCTCACATCAGCGTTACTGGAGTCTGTTGAAACGTCAAATAACATAGTAGATAAGTAAGGATCGATTAGATACATCACAGGAACAACGCTAATACGTGTTATTTCGTTCATAATTATTTCCAGCTTCTGCTGAGTCCGAGAACTTCGTATCTCACATCAGAGTTACTGGAGTCCATCGTAACGTCAAATAACATGATAGCTAAGTATGGATCGATTTGATACATCACAGGAACAACGCTAATGCGTGTTATTTCGTTCAAAACTATTTCCAGCTTCTACTGCGTCCGAACACTTCGTATCTCACATCAGAGTTACTAGAGTCCATCGTAACGTCAAATAACATGATAGATAAGTAAGGATCGATTAGATACATCACAGGAACAGCGCTAATACGTGTTGTTTCGTTCAATACTATTTCCAGCTTCTGCTGCTTTGGAGAACTTCGTATCTCACACCAGCGTTACTGGAGTCTGTTGAAACGTCAAATAACATGATAGATAAGTAAGGATCGATTAGATACATCACAGGAACAACGCTAATACGTGTTATTTCGTTCAAAACCATTTCCAGCTTCTGCTGCGTCCGAACACTTCGTATATCACATCAGAGTTACTAGAGTCCATCGTAACGTCAAATAACATTATAGATAAGTAAGGATCGATTAGATACATCACAGGAACAGCGCTAATACGTGTTGTTTCGTTCAAAACTATTTTTAGCTTCTGCTGCGTCCGAGAACATCGTATCTCACATCAGCGTTACTGGAGTCCGTTGAAACGTCAAATAACATAGTAGATAAGTAAGGATCGATTAGATACATCACAGGAACAACGCTAATACGTGTTATTTCGTTCAAACCTATTTCCAGCTTCTGCTGAGTCCGAGAACTTCGTATCTCACATCAGAGTTACTGGAGCCCATCGTAACGTCATATAACATGGTAGATAAGTAAGGATCGATTAGATACATCACAGGAACAACGCCAATACGTGTTGTTTCGTTCAAAACAATTTCCAGCTTCTGCTGCGTCCGAAAGCTTCGTATCCAACATCAGAGTTACTGGAGTCCATCGTAACGTCAAATAACATGATAGATAAGTAAGGATCGATTAGATACATCACAGGAACAACGCTAATACGTGTTATTTCGTTCAAAACTATTTCCAACTTCTGCTGCGTCCGAAAACTTCGTATCCCACATCATAGTTACTGGAGTCCATTGTAACGTCAAATAACATGATAGATAAGTAAGGATCGATTAGATACATCACAGGAACAACGCTAATACGTGTTGTTTCGTTTAAAACTATTTCCAGCTTCTGCTGCGTCCGAGAACTTCGTATCTCACGTCAGGGTTACTGGAGTCCATCCAAACGTCAAATAACATGATAGATAAGTCAGGATCGATTAGATACATCACAAGAACAACGCTAATGCGTGTTGTTTCGTTTAAAACTATTTCCAGCTTCTGCTGCGTCCGAAAATTTCGTTTCTCACATTAGAGTTACTGGAGTCCATCCAAACGTCAAATAACATGATAGATAAGTCAGGATCGATTAGATACATCACAGGAACAACGCTAATGCGTGTTGTTTCGTTTAAAACTATTTCCAGCTTCTGCTGCGTCAGAAAACGTCTTATCTCACATCAGAGCTACTGGAGTCCATCGAAACGCCAAATAACATGATAGATGAGTAAGGATCGATTAGATACATCACAGGAACAACGCTAATACGTGTTGTTTCATTTAAAACTATTTCCAGCTTCAGCTGCGTCCGAGAACTTCGTATCTCACATCAAAGTTACTGGAGTCCATCGAAACGCCAAATGACATGATAGATGAGTAAGGATCGATTAGATACATCACAGGAACAACGCTAATGCGTGTTGTTTCGTTTAAAACTATTTCCAGCTTCTGCTGCTTCCGAAAACGTCGTATCTCACATCAGAGCTACTGGAGTCCATCGAAACGCCAAATAACATGATATATGAGTAAGGATCTATTAGATACAGCACAGGAACAACGCTAATACGTGTTGTTTCGTTTAAAACTATTTCCAGCTCCTGCTGCGTCCAAAAACTTTATATCTCTCATCAGACTTACTGGAGTCCATCCAAACGTCAAATAACATTTTAGATAAGTAAGGATCGTTTAGATACATCACAGGAACAACGCTAATACGTGTTGTTTCGTTCAAAACTATTTCCAGCTTCTGCTGCGTCCGATAACTTTGTATCTCACATCAGAGTTACTGGAGTCCGTCCAAACGTCAAATAATATGATAGATGAGTAAGGATCGATTAGATACATTACAGGAACAACGCTAATATGTGTTGTTTCGTTTTAAACTATTTCCAGCTGCTGCTGCGTCCGAAAATTTCGTATCTCACATTAGAGTTACTGGAGTCCATCGAAACGTCAAATAACATAGTAACTAAGTAAGGATCGATTAGACACATCACAGGAACAACGCTAATACGTGTTGTTTCGTTCAAAACTATTTCCAGCTTCTGCTGCGTCCGAAATCTTTGTATCTCACATCAGAGTTACTGGAGTCCATCCAAACGTCAAATAATATGATAGATGAGTTAGGATCGATTAGATACATCACAGGAACAACGCTAATACGTGTTGTTTCGTTTAAAACTATTTCCAGCTTCTGCTGCGTCCGAAAACTTCGTATCTCACATCAGAGTTACTGGAGTCCATCGAAACGTCAAATAACATGATAGATAAGTAAGTATCGATTAGATACAGCACAGGAACAACGCTAATACGTGTTGTTTCGTTTAAAACTATTTCCAGCTCCTGCTGCGTCCAAAAACTTTGTATCTCACATCACACTTACTGGAGTCCATCCAAACGTCAAATAACATGTTAGATAAGTAAGGATCGTTTAGATACATCACAGGAACAACGCTAATACGTGTTGTTTCGTTCAAAACTATTTCCAGCTTCTGCTGCGTCCGATAACTTTGTATCTCACATCAGAGTTACTGGAGTCCGTCCAAACGTCAAATAATATGATAGATGAGTAAGGATCGATTAGATACATTACAGGAACAACGCTAATATGTGTTGTTTCGTTTAAAACTATTTCCAGCTGCTGCTGCGTCCGAAAACGTCGTATCTCACATCAGAGTTACTGGAGTCCATCGAAATGTCAAATAACATGATGGATAAGTAAGGATCGATTAGACACATCACAGGAACAACGCTAATACGTGTTGTTTCGTTCAAAACTATTTCCAGCTTCTGCTGCGTCCAAAAACTTTGTATCTCACATCAGAGTTACTGGAGTCCATCCAAACGTCAAATAACATGATAGATGAGTAAGGATCGATTAGATACATCACAGGAACAACGCTAATACGTGTTGTTTCGTTTAAAACTATTTCCAGCTTCTGCTGCGTCCGAAAACGTCGTATCTCACATCAGAGTTACTGGAGTCCATCGAAACGTCAAATAACATGATAGATAAGTAAGGATCGATTAGATACAGCACAGGAACAACGCTAATACGTGTTGTTTCGTTTAAAACTATTTCCAGCTCCTGCTGCGTCCAAAAACTTTGTATCTCACATCAGACTTACTGGAGTCCAATCAAACGTCAAATAACATGTTAGATAAGTAAGGATCGTTTAGATACATGACAGGAACAACGCTAATACGTGTTGTTTCGTTCAAAACTATTTCCAGCTTCTGCTGCGTCCGATAACTTTGTATCTCACATCAGAGTTACTGGAGTCCGTCCAAACGTCAAATAATATGATAGATGAGTAAGGATCGATTAGATACATTACAGGAACAACGCTAATATGTGTTGTTTCGTTTTAAACTATTTCCAGCTGCTGCTGCGTCCGAAAATTTCGTATCTCACATTAGAGTTACTGGAGTCCATCGAAACGTCAAATAACATAGTAGCTAAGTAAGGATCGATTAGACACATCACAGGAACAACGCTAATACGTGTTGTTTCGTTCAAAACTATTTCCAGCTTCTGCTGCGTCCGAAATCTTTGTATCTCACATCAGAGTTACTGGAGTCCATCCAAACGTCAAGTAATATGATAGATGAGTTAGGATCGATTAGATACATCACAGGAACAACGCTAATACGTGTTGTTTCGTTTAAAACTATTTCCAGCTTCTGCTGCGTCCGAAAACTTCGTATCTCACATCAGAGTTACTGGAGTCCATCGAAACGTCAAATAACATGATAGATAAGTAAGTATCGATTAGATACAGCACAGGAACAACGCTAATACGTGTTGTTTCGTTTAAAACTATTTCCAGCTCCTGCTGCGTCCAAAAACTTTGTATCTCACATCACACTTACTGGAGTCCATCCAAACGTCAAATAACATGTTAGATAAGTAAGGATCGTTTAGATACATCACAGGAACAACGCTAATACGTGTTGTTTCGTTCAAAACTATTTCCAGCTTCTGCTGCGTCCGATAACTTTGTATCTCACATCAGAGTTACTGGAGTCCGTCCAAACGTCAAATAATATGATAGATGAGTAAGGATCGATTAGATACATTACAGGAACAACGCTAATATGTGTTGTTTCGTTTAAAACTATTTCCAGCTGCTGCTGCGTCCGAAAACGTCGTATCTCACATCAGAGTTACTGGAGTCCATCGAAATGTCAAATAACATGATGGATAAGTAAGGATCGATTAGATACCGCACAGGAACAACGCTAATGCGTGTTGTTTCGTTTAAAGCTATTTCTAGCTTCAGCTGGGTCCGAGAACTTCGTATCTAAGTTACTGGAGTCCATCGAAACGCCAAATAACATGATAGATGAGTAAGGATCGATTAGATACATCACAGGAACAACGCTAATGCGTGTTGTTTCGTTTAAAACTGTTTCCAGCTTCTGCTGCGTCCGAAAACGTCGTATCTCACATCAGAGTTACTGGAGTCCATCGAAACGCCAAATAAAATGATAGATGAGTAAGGATCGATTAGATACATCACAGGAACAACGCTAATGCGTGTTGTTTCTCTTAAAACTATTTCCAGCTTCAGCTGCGTCCGAGAACTTCGTATCTCACATCAGCGTTACTGGAGTCTGTTGAAACGTCAAATAACATAGTAGATAAGTAAGGATCGATTAGATACATCACAGGAACAACGCTAATACGTGTTGTTTCGTTCAAAACTATTTCCAGCTTCTGCTGCTTCCAAAAACTTTGTATATCACATCAGAGTTACTGGAGTCCATCCAAACGTAAAATAACATGATAGATGAGTAAGGATCGATTAGATACATCACAGGAACAACGCTAATACGTGTTGTTTCGTTTAAAACTATTTCCAGCTTCTGCTGCGTCCAAAAACTTTGTATCTCACGTCAGAGTTACTGGAGTCCATCCAAACGTAAAATAACATGATAGATGAGTAAGGATCGATTAGATACATCACAGGAACAACGCTAATACGTGTTATTTCGTTCAAAACTATTTCCAGCTTCTACTGCGTCCGAACACTTCGTATCTCACATCAGAGTTACTAGAGTCCATCGTAACGTCAGATAACATGATAGATAAGTAAGGATAGATTAGATACATCACAGGAACAACGCTAATACGTGTTGTTTCGTTCAAAACTATTTCCAGTTTCTGCTGCGTTCGAGAACTTCGTATCTCACATCAGAATTACTGGAGTCCGTTGAAACGTCAAATAACGTAGTAGATAAGTAAGGATCGATTAGATACATCACAGGAACAACGCTAATACGTGTTGTTTCGTTCAAAACTATTTCCAGCTTCTACTGCGTCCGAGAGCATCGCATCTCACATCAGCGTTACTGGAGTCTGTTGAAACGTCAAATAACATAGTAGATAAGTAAGGATCGATTAGATACATCACAGGAACAACACTAATACATGTTATTTCGTTCATAATTATTTCCAGCTTCTGCTGAGTCCGAGAACTTCGTATCTCACATCAGAGTTACTGGAGTCCATCGTAACGTCAAATAACATGATAGCTAAGTAAGGATCGATTAGATACATCACAGGAACAACGCTAATACGTGTTATTTCGTTCAAAACCATTTCCAGCTTCTGCTGCGTCCGAACACTTCGTATATCACATCAGAGTTACTAGAGTATATCGTAACGTCAAATAACATGATAGATAAGTAAGGATCGATTAGATACATCACAGGAACAACGCTAATACGTGTTATTTCGTTCAAAACTATTTCCAGCTTCTGCTGCGTCCGAACACTTCGTATATCACATCAGAGTTACTAGAGTCCATCGTAACGTCAAATAACATGACAGATAAGTAAGGATCGATTAGATACATCACAGGAACAGCGCTAATACGTGTTGTTTTGTTCAATACTATTTCCAGCTTCTGCTGCATTGGAGAACTTCGTATCTCACACCAGCGTTACTGGAGTCCGTTGAAACGTCAAATAACATGATAGATAAGTAAGGATCGATTAGATACATCACAGGAACAACGCTAATACGTGTTATTTCGTTCAAAACCATTTCCAGCTTCTGCTGCGTCCGAACACTTCGTATATCACATCAGAGTTACTAGAGTATATCGTAACGTCAAATAACATGATAGATAAGTAAGGATCGATTAGATACATCACAGGAACAACGCTAATACGTGTTGTTTCGTTCAATACTATTTCCAGCATCTGCTGCATTGGAGAACTTCGTATCTCACACCAGCGTTACTGGAGTCCGTTGAAACGTCAAATAACATGATAGATAAGTAAGGATCGATTAGATACATCACAGGAACAACGCTAATACGTGTTATTTCGTTCAAAACTATTTCCAGCCCCTGTTGACTTCGAGAACTTCGTATCTCACGTCAGCGTTACTAGGGTCCGTTGAAACGTCAAATAACATGATAGATAAGTAAGGGTCGATTAGATACATCACAGCAACAACGATAATACGTGTTATTTCGTTCAAAACTATTTCCAGCCCCTGTTGAGTTCGAGAACTTCGTATCTCACATCAGAGTTACTAGAGTCCGTTGAAACGTCAAAATAACATGATAGATAAATAAGGATCGATTAGATACATCACAGGAACAACGCTAATACGTGTTATTTCGTTCAAAACTATTTCCAGCTTCTGCTGCGTCCGAACACTTCGTATTTCACATCAGAGTTACTGGAGTCCATCGTAGCGTCAAATAACATGATAGATTAGTAAGGATCGATTAGATACGTCACATGAACAACGCTAATACGTGTTGTTTCGTTCAATATTATTTCCAGGTTCTGCTGCGTCCCAGAACTTCGTATCTCACATCAGCGTTACTGGAGTCCGTTGAAACGTAAAATAACATGATAGATAAGTAAGGATCGATTAGATACATCACAGGAACAGCGCTAATACGTGTTGTTTCGTTCAAAACTATTTTTAGCTTCTGCTGCGTCCGAGAACATCGTATCTCACATCAGCGTTACTGGAGTCCGTTGAAACGTCAAATAACATAGTAGATAAGTAAGGATCGATTAGATACATCACAGGAACAACGCTAATACGTGTTATTTCGTTCAAACCTATTTCCAGCTTCTGCTGAGTCCGAGAACTTCGTATCTCACATCAGAGTTACTGGAGTTCATCGTAACGTCAAATAACATGATAGATAAGTAAGGATCGATTAGATACATCACAGGAACAACGCCAATACGTGTTATTTCGTTCAAAACAATTTCCAGCTTCTGCTGCGTCCGAAAGCTTCGTATCCAACATCAGAGTTACTGGAGTCCATCGTAACGTCAAATAACATGATAGATAAGTAAGGATCGATTAGATACATCACAGGAACAACGCTAATACGTGTTGTTTCGTTCAATACTATTTCCAGTTTCTGCTGCGTCCGAGAAATTCGTATCTCACATCAGCGTTACTAGAGTCCGTTAAAACGTCAAATAACATGATAAATAAATAAGGATCGATTAGATATATCACAGGAACAACGCTAATATGTGTTATTTCGTTCAAAACTATTTCCAGCTTTTGCTGCGTCCGAAAATTTCGTTTCTCAAATTAGAGTTACTGGAGTTCATCGAAACGTCAAATAACATGATAGATGATGATAGATGAGTAAGGATCGATTAGATACATCACAGTAACAACGCTAATGCGTGTTGTTTCGTTTAAAACTATTTCCAGCTTCTGCTGCGTCCGAGAACTTCGTATCTCACGTCAGGGTTACTGGAGTCCATCCAAACGTCAAATAACATGATAGATAAGTCAGGATCGATTAGATACATCACAGGAACAACGCTAATGGGTGTTGTTTCGTTTAAAACTATTTCCAGCTTCTGCTGCGTCCGAAAATTTCGTTTCTCACATTAGAGTTACTGGAGTCCATCGAAACGTCAAATAACATGATAGATGAGTAAGGATCGATTAGATACATCACAGGAACAACGCTAATGCGTGTTGTTTCGTTTAAAACTATTTCCAGCTTCTGCTGCGTCAGAAAACGTCTTAACTCACATCAGAGCTACTGGAGTCCATCGAAACGCCAAATAACATGATAGATGAGTAAGGATCGATTAGATACATCACAGGAACAACGCTAATACGTGTTGTTTCATTTAAAACTATTTCCAGCTTCAGCTGCGTCTGAGAACTTCGTATCTCACATCAAAGTTACTGGAGTCCATCGAAACGCCAAATGACATGATAGATGAGTAAGGATCGATTAGATACATCACAGGAACAACGCTAATGCGTGTTGTTTCGTTTAAAACTATTTCCAGCTTCTGCTGCGTCCGAAAACGTCGTATCTCACATCAGAGCTACTGGAGTCCATCGAAACGCCAAATAACATGATATATGAGTAAGGATCTATTAGATACAGCACAGGAACAACGCTAATACGTGTTGTTTCGTTTAAAACTATTTCCAGCTCCTGCTGCGTCCAAAAATTTTATATCTCACATCAGACTTACTGGAGTCCATCCAAACGTCAAATAACATAGTAGATAAGTAAGGATCGATTAGATACATCACAGGAACAACGCTAATACGTGTTATTTCGTTCAAACCTATTTCCAGCTTCTGCTGAGTCCGAGAACTTCGTATCTCACATCAGAGTTACTGGAGTTCATCGTAACGTCAAATAACATGATAGATAAGTAAGGATCGATTAGATACATCACAGGAACAACGCTAATACGTGTTGTTTCGTTCAAAACTATTTCCAGTTTCTGCTGCGTCCGAAAACTTTGTATCCCACATCAGAGTTACTGGAGTCCATTGTAACGTCAAATAACATGGTAGAGAAGTAAGGATCGATTAGATACATCACAGGAACAACGCCAATACGTGTTATTTCGTTCAAAACAATTTCCAGCTTCTGCTGCGTCCGAAAGCTTCGTATCCAACATCAGAGTTACTGGAGTCCATCGTAACGTCAAATAACATGATAGATAAGTAAGGATCGATTAGATACATCACAGGAACAACGCTAATACGTGTTATTTCGTTCAAAACTATTTCCACCTTCTGCTGCGTCCGAAAACGTCGTATCCCACATCATAGTTACTGGAGTCCATTGTAACATCAAATAACATGATAGATAAGTAAGGATCGATTAGATACATCACAGGAACAACGCTAATACGTGTTGTTTCGTTAAATACTATTTCCAGTTTCTGCTGCGTCCGAGAAATTCGTATCTCACATCAGCGTTACTAGAGTCCGTTAAAACGTCAAATAACATGATAAATAAATAAGGATCGATTAGATATATCACAGGAACAACGCTAATACGTGTTAATTCGTTCAAAACTATTTCCAGCTTTTGCTGCGTCCGAAAATTTCGTTTCTCAAATTAGAGTTACTGGAGTTCATCGAAACGTCAAATAACATGATAGATGATGATAGATGAGTAAGGATCGATTAGATACATCACAGTAACAACGCTAATGCGTGTTGTTTCGTTTAAAACTATTTCCAGCTTCTGCTGCGTCCGAGAACTTCGTATCTCACGTCAGGGTTACTGGAGTCCATCTAAACATCAAATAACATGATAGATAAGTCAGGATCGATTAGATACATCACAGGAACAACGCTAATGGGTGTTGTTTCGTTTAAAACTATTTCCAGCTTCTGCTGCGTCCGAAAATTTCGTTTCTCACATTAGAGTTACTGGAGTCCATCGAAACGTCAAATAACATGATAGATGAGTAAGGATCGATTAGATACATCACAGGAACAACGCTAATGCGTGTTGTTTCGTTTAAAACTATTTCCAGCTTCTGCTGCGTCAGAAAACGTCTTAATTCACATCAGAGCTACTGGAGTCCATCGAAACGCCAAATAACATGATAGATGAGTAAGGATCGATTAGATACATCACAGGAACAACGCTAATACGTGTTGTTTCATTTAAAACTATTTCCAGCTTCAGCTGCGTCTGAGAACTTCGTATCTCACATCAAAGTTACTGGAGTCCATCGAAACGCCAAATGACATGATAGATGAGTAAGGATCGATTAGATACATCACAGGAACAACGCTAATGCGTGTTGTTTCGTTTAAAACTATTTCCAGCTTCTGCTGCGTCCGAAAACTTTGTATCTCTCATCAGAGATACTGGAGTCCGTCCAAACGTCAAATAACATGATAGATGAGTAAGGATCGATTAGATACATCACAGGAACAATAAATATGTGTCGTTTCGTTTTAAACTATTTCCAGCTGCTGCTGCGTCCGAAAATTTCGTATCTCACATTAGAGTTACTGGAGTCCATCGAAACGTCAAATAACATAGTAGCTAAGTAAGGATCGATTAGACACATCACAGGAACAACGCTAATACGTGTTGTTTCGTTCAAAACTATTTCCAGCTTCTGCTGCGTCCAAAAACTTTGTATCTCACATCAGAGTTACTGGAGTCCATCCAAACGTCAAATAACATGATAGATGAGTAAGGATAGATTAGATACATCACAGGAACAACGCTAATACGTGTTGTTTCGTTTAAAACTATTTCCAGCTTCTGCTGCGTCCGAGAACTTCGTATCTCACGTCAGGGTTACTGGAGTCCATCCAAACGTCAAATAACATGATAGATAAGTAAGGATCGATTAGATACATCACAGGAACAACGCTAATGCGTGCTGTTTCGTTTAAAACTATTTCTAGCTTCAGCTGCGTCCGAGAACTTCGTATCTCACATCTAAGTTACTGGAGGTCATCGAAACGCCAAATAATATGATAGACGAGTAAGGATCGATTAGATACATCACAGGAACAACGCTAATACGTGTTGTTTCGTTTAAAACTATTTCCAGCTTCTGCTGCGTCCGAGAACTTCGTATCTCACGTCAGGGTTACTGGAGTCCATCCAAACGTCAAATAACATGATAGATAAGTAAGGATCGTTTAGATACATCACAGGAACAACGCTAATACGTGTTGTTTCGTTCAAAACTGTTTCCAGCTTCTGCTGCGTCCGATAACTTTGTATCTCACATCAGAGTTACTGGAGTCCGTCCAAACGTCAAATAACATGATAGATGAGTAAGGATCGATTAGATACATTACAGGAACAACGCTAATATGTGTTGTTTCGTTTAAAACTATTTCCAGCTGCTGCTGCGTCCGAAAACGTCGTATCTCACATCAGAGTTACTGGAGTCCATCGAAATGTCAAATAACATGATAGATGAGTAAGGATCGATTAGATACATCACAGGAACAACGCTAATACGTGTTGTTTCGTTTAAAACTATTTCCAGCTTCTGCTGCGTCCGAAAACGTCGTATCTCACATCAGAGTTACTGGAGTCCATCGAAACGTCAAATAACATGATAGATAAGTAAGGATCGTTTAGATACATGACAGGAACAACGCTAATACGTGTTGTTTCGTTCAAAACTATTTCCAGCTTCTGCTGCGTCCGAAATCTTTGTATCTCACATCAGAGTTACTGGAGTCCATCCAAACGTCAAATAATATGATAGATGAGTTAGGATCGATTAGATACATCACAGGAACAACGCTAATACGTGTTGTTTCGTTTAAAACTATTTCCAGCTTCTGCTGCGTCCGAAAACTTCGTATCTCACATCAGAGTTACTGGAGTCCATCGAAACGTCAAATAACATGATAGATAAGTAAGGATCGATTAGATACAGCACAGGAACAACGCTAATACGTGTTGTTTCGTTTAAAACTATTTCCAGCTCCTGCTGCGTCCAAAAACTTTGTATCTCACATCAGACTTACTGGAGTCCAATCAAACGTCAAATAACATGTTAGATAAGTAAGGATCGTTTAGATACATGACAGGAACAACGCTAATACGTGTTGTTTCGTTCAAAACTATTTCCAGCTTCTGCTGCGTCCGAAATCTTTGTATCTCACATCAGAGTTACTGGAGTCCATCCAAACGTCAAATAATATGATAGATGAGTTAGGATCGATTAGATACGTCACAGGAACAACGCTAATACGTGTTGTTTCGTTTAAAACTATTTCCAGCTTCTGCTGCGTCCGAGAACTTCGTATCTCACATCAGAGTTACTGGAGTCCATCGAAACGTCAAATAACATGATAGATAAGTAAGTATCGATTAGATACAGCACAGGAACAACGCTAATACGTGTTGTTTCGTTTAAAACTATTTCCAGCTCCTGCTGCGTCCAGAAACTTTGTATCTCACATCACTCTTACTGGAGTCCATCCAAACGTCAAATAACATGTTAGATAAGTAAGGATCGTTTAGATACATCACAGGAACAACGCTAATACGTGTTGTTTCGTTCAAAACTATTTCCAGCTTCTGCTGCGTCCGATAACTTTGTATCTCACATCAGAGTTACTGGAGTCCGTCCAAACGTCAAATAATATGATAGATGAGTAAGGATCGATTAGATACATTACAGGAACAACGCTAATATGTGTTGTTTCGTTTAAAACTATTTCCAGCTGCTGCTGCGTCCGAAAACGTCGTATCTCACATCAGAGTTACTGGAGTCCATCGAAATGTCAAATAACATGATGGATAAGTAAGGATCGATTAGATACAGCACAGGAACAACGCTAATGCGTGTTGTTTCGTTTAAAGCTATTTCTAGCTTCAGCTGGGTCCGAGAATTTCGTATCTAAGTTACTGGAGTCCATCGAAACGCCAAATAACATGATAGATGAGTAAGGATCGATTAGATACATCACAGGAACAACGCTATTACTTGTTGTTTCGTTTAAAACTATTTAAAACTTCTGCTGCGTCCGAAAATTTCGTATCTCACATTAGAGTTACTGGAGTCCATCGAAACGTCAAATAACATGATAGATGAGTAAAGATCGATTAGATACATCACAGGAACAACGCTAATACGTGTTGTTTCGTTCAAAACTATTTCCAGCTTCTGCTGCGTCCGATAACTTTGTATCTCACATCAGAGTTACTGGAGTCCGTCCAAACGTCAAATAACATGATAGATGAGTAAGGATCGATTAGATACATTACAGGAACAACGCTAATATGTGTTGTTTCGTTTAAAACTATTTCCAGCTGCTGCTGCGTCCGAAAACGTCGTATCTCACATCAGAGTTACTGGAGTCCATCGAAATGTCAAATAACATGATAGATGAGTAAGGATCGATTAGATACATTACAGGAACAACGCTAATATGTGTTGTTTCGTTTAAAACTATTTCCAGCTGCTGCTGCGTCCGAAAACGTCGTATCTCACATCAGAGTTACTGGAGTCCATCGAAATGTCAAATAACATGATGGATAAGTAAGGATCGATTAGATACAGCACAGGAACAACGGTAATGGGTGTTGTTTCGTTTAAAGCTATTTCTAGCTTCAGCTGGGTCCGAGAACTTCGTATCTCACATCTAAGTTACTGGAGTCCATCGAAACGTCAAATAACATAGTAGCTAAGTAAGGATCGATTAGATACATCACAGGAACAACGCTAATGCGTGTTGTTTCGTTCAAAACTATTTCCAGCTTCTGCTGCGTCCTAGAACTTCGTATCTCACGTCAGGGTTACTGGAGTCCATCCAAACGTCAAATAACATGATAGATAAGTAAGGATCGATTAGATACATCACAGGAACAACGCTAATGCGTGTTGTTTCGTTTAAAACTATTTCCAGCTTCTGCTGCGTCCTAGAACTTCGTATCTCACGTCAGGGTTACTGGAGTCCATCCAAACGTCAAATAACATGATAGATAAGTAAGGATCGATTAGATACATCACAGGAACAACGCTAATGCGTGTTGTTTCGTTTAAAACTATTTCCAGCTTCTGCTGCGTCCGAAAATTTCGTTTCTCACATTAGAGTTACTGGAGTCCATCGAAACGTCAAATAACATGATAGATGAGTAAGGATCGATTAGATACATCACAGGAACAACGCTAATACGTGTTGTTTCGTTTAAAACTATTTCCAGCTTCTGCTGCGTCCGAAAATTTCGTATCTCACATCAGAGTTACTGGAGTCCATCGAAACGTCAAATAACATGATAGATAAGCAAGTATCAATTAGATACAGCACAGGAACAACGCTAATACGTGTTGCTTCGTTTAAAACTTTTTCCAACTTCTGCTGCGTCCGAAAATTTCGTATCTCACATTAGAGTTACTGGAGTCCATCGAAACGCCAAATAACATGATAGATGAGTAAGGATCGATTAGATACATCACAGGAACAACGCTAATGCGTGTTGTTTCGTTTAAAACTGTTTCCAGCTTCTGCTGCGTCCGGAAACGTCGTATCTCACATCAGAGTTACTGGAGTCCATCGAAACGCCAAATAAAATGATAGATGAGTAAGGATCGATTAGATACATCACAGGAACAACGCTAATGCGTGTTGTTTCGTTTAAAACTATTTCCAGCTTCTGCTGCGTCCGAAAATTTCGTATCTCACATCAAAGTTACTGGGGTCCATCGAAACGCCAAATAACATGATAGATGAGTAAGGATCGATTAGATACATCACAGGAACAACGCTAATGCGTGTTGTTTCTCTTAAAACTATTTCCGGCTTCTGCTGCGTCCGAAAACGTCGTATCTCACATCAGAGTTACTGGAGTCCATCGTAACGTCAAATAACATGATAGATTAGTAAGGATCGATTAGATACGTCACATGAACAACGCTAATACGTGTTGTTTCGTTCAATATTATTTCCAGCTTCTGCTGCGTCCCAGAACTTCGTATCTCACATCAGCGTTACTGGAGTCCGTTGAAACGTCAAATAACATGATAGATAAGTAAGGATCGATTAGATACATCACAGGAACAGCGCTAATACGTGTCGTTTTGTTCAAAACTATTTTTAGCTTCTGCTGCGTCCGAGAACATCGTATCTCATATCAGCGTTACTGGAGTCCGTTGAAACGTCAAATAACATAGTAGATAAGTAAGGATCGATTAGATACATCACAGGAACAACGCCAATACGTGTTATTTCGTTCAAACCTATTTCCAGCTTCTGCTGAGTCCGAGAACTTCGTATCTCACATCAGAGTTACTGGAGTTCATCGCAACGTCAAATAACATGATAGATAAGTAAGGATCGATTAGATACATCACAGGAACAACGCTAATACGTGTTGCTTCGTTCAAAACTATTTCCAGCTTCTGCTGCGTCCGAAAACTTTGTATCCCACATCAGAGTTACTGGAGTCCATCGTAACGTCAAATAACATGGTAGATAAGTAAGGATCGATTAGATACATCACAGGAACAACGCCAATACGTGTTATTTCGTTCAAAACAATTTCCAGCTTCTGCTGCGTCCGAAAGCTTCGTATCCAACATCAGAGTTACTGGAGTCCATCGTAACTTCAAATAACATGATAGATAAGTAAGGATCGATTAGATACATCACAGGAACAACGCTAATACGTGTTATTTCGTTCAAAACTATTTCCACCTTCTGCTGCGTCCGAAAACTTCGTATCCCACATCATAGTTACTGGAGTCCATTGTAACGTCAAATAACATGATAGATAAGTAAGGATCGATTAGATACATCACAGGAACAACGCTAATACGTGTTGTTTCGTTCAATACTATTTCCAGTTTCTGCTGCGTCCGAGAAATTCGTATCTCACATCAGCGTTACTAGAGTCCGTTAAAACGTCAAATAACATGATAAATAAATAAGGATCGATTAGATATATCACAGGAACAACGCTAATACGTGTTATTTCGTTCAAAATTATTTCCAGCTTTTGCTGCGTCCGAAAATTTCGTTTCTCAAATTAGAGTTACTGGAGTTCATCGAAACGTCAAATAACATGATAGATGATGATAGATGAGTAAGGATCGATTAGATACATCACAGGAACAACGCTAATGCGTGTTGTTTCGTTTAAAACTATTTCCAGCTTCTGCTGCGTCCGAGAACTTCGTATCTCACGTCAGGGTTACTGGAGTCCATCCAAACGTCAAATAACATGATAGATAAGTCAGGATCGATTAGATACATCACAGGAACAACGCTAATGGGTGTTGTTTCGTTTAAAACTATTTCCAGCTTCTGCTGCGTCCGAAAATTTCGTTTCTCACATAAGAGTTACTGGAGTCCATCGAAACGTCAAATAACATGATAGATGAGTAAGGATCGATTAGATACATCACAGGAACAACGCTAATGCGTGTTGTTTCGTTTAAAACTATTTCCAGCTTCTGCTGCGTCAGAAAACGTCTTATCTCACATCAGAGCTACTGGAGTCCATCGAAACGCCAAATAACATGATAGATGAGTAAGGATCGATTAGATACATCACAGGAACAACGCTAATACGTGTTGTTTCATTTAAAACTATTTCCAGCTTCAGCTGCGTCTGAGAACTTCGTATCTCACATCAAAGTTACTGGAGTCCATCGAAACGCCAAATGACATGATAGATGAGTAAGGATCGATTAGATACATCACAGGAACAACGCTAATGCGTGTTGTTTCGTTTAAAACTATTTCCAGCTTCTGCTGCGTCCGAAAACGTCGTATCTCACATCAGAGCTACTGGAGTCCATCGAAACGCCAAATAACATGATATATGAGTAAGGATCTATTAGATACAGCACAGGAACAACGCTAATACGTGTTGTTTCGTTTAAAACTATTTCCAGCTCCTGCTGCGTCCAAAAACTTTATATCTCACATCAGACTTACTGGAGTCCATCCAAACGTCAAATAACATTTTAGATAAGTAAGGATCGTTTAGATACCTCACAGGAACAACGCTAATACGTGTTGTTTCGTTCAAAATTATTTCCAGCTTCTACTGCGTCCGAGAACTTTGTATCTCTCATCAGAGATACTGGAGTCCGTCCAAACGTCAAATAACATGATAGATGAGTAAGGATCGATTAGATACATCACAGGAACAATAAATATGTGTCGTTTCGTTTTAAACTATTTCCAGCTGCTGCTGCGTCCGAAAATTTCGTATCTCACATTAGAGTTACTGGAGTCCATCGAAACGTCAAATAACATAGTAGCTAAGTAAGGATCGATTAGACACATCACAGGAACAACGCTAATACGTGTTGTTTCGTTCAAAACTATTTCCAGCTTCTGCTGCGTCCAAAAACTTTGTATCTCACATCAGAGTTACTGGAGTCCATCCAAACGTCAAATAACATGATAGATGAGTAAGGATAAATTAGATACATCACAGGAACAACGCTAATACGTGTTGTTTCGTTTAAAACTATTTCCAGCTTCTGCTGCGTCCGAGAACTTCGTATCTCACGTCAGGGTTACTGGAGTCCATCCAAACGTCAAATAACATGATAGATAAGTAAGGATCGATTAGATACATCACAGGAACAACGCTAATGCGTGCTGTTTCGTTTAAAACTATTTCTAGCTTCAGCTGCGTCCGAGAACTTCGCATCTCACATCTAAGTTACTGGAGTCCATCGAAACGCCAAATAATATGATAGACGAGTAAGGATCGATTAGATACATCACAGGAACAACGCTAATACGTGTTGTTTCGTTTAAAACTATTTCCAGCTTCTGCTGCGTCCGAGAACTTCGTATCTCACGTCAGGGTTACTGGAGTCCATCCAAACGTCAAATAACATGATAGATAAGTAAGGATCGTTTAGATACATCACAGGAACAACGCTAATACGTGTTGTTTCGTTCAAAACTGTTTCCAGCTTCTGCTGCGTCCGATAACTTTGTATCTCACATCAGAGTTACTGGAGTCCGTCCAAACGTCAAATAACATGATAGATGAGTAAGGATCGATTAGATACATTACAGGAACAACGCTAATATGTGTTGTTTCGTTTAAAACTATTTCCAGCTGCTGCTGCGTCCGAAAACGTCGTATCTCACATCAGAGTTACTGGAGTCCATCGAAATGTCAAATAACATGATAGATGAGTAAGGATCGATTAGATACATCACAGGAACAACGCTAATACGTGTTGTTTCGTTTAAAACTATTTCCAGCTTCTGCTGCGTCCGAAAACGTCGTATCTCACATCAGAGTTACTGGAGTCCATCGAAACGTCAAATAACATGATAGATAAGTAAGGATCGTTTAGATACATGACAGGAACAACGCTAATACGTGTTGTTTCGTTCAAAACTATTTCCAGCTTCTGCTGCGTCCGAAATCTTTGTATCTCACATCAGAGTTACTGGAGTCCATCCAAACCTCAAATAATATGATAGATGAGTTAGGATCGATTAGATACATCACAGGAACAACGCTAATACGTGTTGTTTCGTTTAAAACTATTTCCAGCTTCTGCTGCGTCCGAAAACTTCGTATCTCACATCAGAGTTACTGGAGTCCATCGAAACGTCAAATAACATGATAGATAAGTAAGGATCGATTAGATACAGCACAGGAACAACGCTAATACGTGTTGTTTCGTTTAAAACTATTTCCAGCTCCTGCTGCGTCCAAAAACTTTGTATCTCACATCAGACTTAATGGAGTCCAATCAAACGTCAAATAACATGTTAGATAAGTAAGGATCGTTTAGATACATGACAGGAACAACGCTAATACGTGTTGTTTCGTTCAAAACTATTTCCAGCTTCTGCTGCGTCCGAAATCTTTGTATCTCACATCAGAGTTACTGGAGTCCATCCAAACGTCAAATAATATGATAGATGAGTTAGGATCGATTAGATACATCACAGGAACAACGCTAATACGTGTTGTTTCGTTTAAAACTATTTCCAGCTTCTGCTGCGTCCGAAAACTTCGTATCTCACATCAGAGTTACTGGAGTCCATCGAAACGTCAAATAACATGATAGATAAGTAAGTATCGATTAGATACAGCACAGGAACAACGCTAATACGTGTTGTTTCGTTTAAAACTATTTCCAGCTCCTGCTGCGTCCAAAAACTTTGTATCTCACATCACTCTTACTGGAGTCCATCCAAACGTCAAATAACATGTTAGATAAGTAAGGATCGTTTAGATACATCACAGGAACAACGCTAATACGTGTTGTTTCGTTCAAAACTATTTCCAGCTTCTGCTGCGTCCGATAACTTTGTATCTCACATCAGAGTTACTGGAGTCCGTCCAAACGTCAAATAATATGATAGATGAGTAAGGATCGATTAGATACATTACAGGAACAACGCTAATATGTGTTGTTTCGTTTAAAACTATTTCCAGCTGCTGCTGCGTCCGAAAACGTCGTATCTCACATCAGAGTTACTGGAGTCCATCGAAATGTCAAATAACATGATGGATAAGTAAGGATCGATTAGATACAGCACAGGAACAACGCTAATGCGTGTTGTTTCGTTTAAAGCTATTTCTAGCTTCAGCTGGGTCCGAGAACTTCGTATCTAAGTTACTGTAGTCCATCGAAACGCCAAATAACATGATAGATGAGTAAGGATCGATTAGATACATCACAGGAACAACGCTATTACTTGTTGTTTCGTTTAAAACTATTTAAAACTTCTGCTGCGTCCGAAAATTTCGTATCTCACATTAGAGTTACTGGAGTCCATCGAAACGTCAAATAACATGATAGATGAGTAAAGATCGATTAGATACATCACAGGAACAACGCTAATACGTGTTGTTTCGTTCAAAACTATTTCCAGCTTCTGCTGCGTCCGATAACTTTGTATCTCACATCAGAGTTACTGGAGTCCGTCCAAACGTCAAATAACATGATAGATGAGTAAGGATCGATTAGATACATTACAGGAACAACGCTAATATGTGTCGTTTCGTTTAAAACTATTTCCAGCTGCTGCTGCGTCCGAAAACGTCGTATCTCACATCAGAGTTACTCGAGTCCATCGAAATGTCAAATAACATGATAGATGAGTAAGGATCGATTAGATACATTACAGGAACAACGCTAATATGTGTTGTTTCGTTTAAAACTATTTCCAGCTGCTGCTGCGTCCGAAAACGTCGTATCTCACATCAGAGTTACTGGAGTCCATCGAAATGTCAAATAACATGATGGATAAGTAAGGATCGATTAGATACAGCACAGGAACAACGGTAATGGGTGTTGTTTCGTTTAAAGCTATTTCTAGCTTCAGCTGGGTCCGAGAACTTCGTATCTCACATCTAAGTTACTGGAGTCCATCGAAACGTCAAATAACATAGTAGCTAAGTAAGGATCGATTAGATACATCACAGGAACAACGCTAATGCGTGTTGTTTCGTTCAAAACTATTTCCAGCTTCTGCTGCGTCCTAGAACTTCGTATCTCACGTCAGGGTTACTGGAGTCCATCCAAACGTCAAATAACATGATAGATAAGTAAGGATCGATTAGATACATCACAGGAACAACGCTAATGGGTGTTGTTTCGTTTAAAACTATTTCCAGCTTCTGCTGCGTCCTAGAACTTCGTATCTCACGTCAGGGTTACTGGTGTCCATCCAAACGTCAAATAACATGATAGATAAGTAAGGATCGATTAGATACATCACAGGAACAACGCTAATGCGTGTTGTTTCGTTTAAAACTATTTCCAGCTTCTGCTGCGTCCGAAAATTTCGTTTCTCACATTAGAGTTACTGGAGTCCATCGAAACGTCAAATAACATGATAGATGAGTAAGGATCGATTAGATACAGCACAGGAACAACGCTAATACGTGTTGTTTCGTTTAAAACTATTTCCAACTTCTGCTGCGTCCGAAAATTTCGTATCACACATTAGAGTTACTGGAGTCCATCGAAACGCCAAATAACATGATAGATGAGTAAGGATCGATTAGATACATCACAGGAACAACGCTAATGCGTGTTGTTTCGTTTAAAACTGTTTCCAGCTTCTGCTGCGTCCGGAAACGTCGTATCTCACATCAGAGTTACTGGAGTCCATCGAAACGCCAAATAAAATGATAGATGAGTAAGGATCGATTAGATACATCACAGGAACAACGCTAATGCGTGTTGTTTCGTTTAAAACTATTTCCAGCTTCTGCTGCGTCCGAAAATTTCGTATCTCACATCAAAGTTACTGGGGTCCATCGAAACGCCAAATAACATGATAGATGAGTAAGGATCGATTAGATACATCACAGGAACAACGCTAATGCGTGTTGTTTCTCTTAAAACTATTTCCGGCTTCTGCTGCGTCCGAAAACGTCGTATCTCACATCAGAGCTACTGGAGTCCATCGAAACGCCAAATAACATGATAGATGAGTAAGGATCGATTAGATACATCACAGGAACAACGCTAATGCGTGTTGTTTCATTTAAAACTATTTCCAGCTTCTGCTGCGTCCGAAAATTTCGTATCTCACATTAGAGTCACTGGAGTCCATCGAAACGTCAAATAACATAGTAGCTAAGTAAGGATCGATTAGATACATCACAGGAACAACGCTAATACGTGTTGTTTCGTTCAAAACTATTTCCAGCTTCTGCTGCGTCCAAAAACTTTGTATCTCACATCAGAGTTACTGGAGTCCATCCAAACGTAAAATAACATGATAGATGAGTAAGGATCGATTAGATACATCACAGGAACAACGCTAATACGTGTTGTTTCGTTTAAAACTATTTCCAGCTTCTGCTGCGTCCGAAAATTTCGTATCTCACATTAGAGTTACTGGAGTCCATCGAAACGTCAAATAACATGATAGATGAGTAAAGATCGATTAGATACATCACAGGAACAACGCTAATACGTGTTGTTTCGTTTAAAACTATTTCCAGCTTCTGCTGCGTCCGAGAACTTCGTATCTCACGTCAGGGTTACTGGAGTCCATCCAAACGTCAAATAACATGATAGATAAGTAAGGATCGATTAGATACATCACAGGAACAACGATAATGCGTGTTGTTTCGTTTAAAACTATTTCTAGCTTCAGCTGCGTCCGAGAACTTCGTATCTCACATCTAAGATACTGGAGTCCATCGAAACGCCAAATAACATGATAGATGGGTAAGGATCGATTAGATACATCACAGGAACAACGCTAATGCGTGTTGTTTCGTTTAAAACTATTTCCAGCTTCTGCTGCGTTCGAGAACTTCGTATCTCACGTCAGGGTTACTGGAGTCCATCCAAACGTCAAATAATATGATAGATAAGTAAGGATCGATTAGATACAGCACAGGAACAACGCTAATACGTGTTGTTTCGTTTAAAACTATTTCCAGCTCCTGCTGCGTCCCAAAACATTGTATCTCACATCAGACTTACTGGAGTCCATCCAAACGTCAAATAACATGTTAGATAAGTAAGTATCGTTTAGATACATCACAGGAACAACGCTAATAGGTGTTGTTTCGTTCAAAACTATTTCCAGCTTCTGCTGCGTCCGAAATCTTTGTATCTCTCATCAGAGTTACTGGAGTCCATCCAAACGTCAAATAACATGATAGATGAGTAAGGATCGATTAGATACATCACAGGAACAACGCTAATACGTGTTGTTTCGTTTAAAGCTATTTCCAGCTTCTGCTGCGTCCGAAAACTTCGTATCTCACATCAGAGTTACTGGAGTCCATCGAAACGTCAATTAACATGATAGATAAGTAAGGATCGATTAGATACATCACAGGAACAACGCTGATACGTGTTGTTTCGTTCAAAACTACTTCCAGCTTCTGCTGCGTCCAAAAACTTTGTATCTCACATCAGAGTTACTGGAGTCCATCCAAACGTAAAATAACATGATAGATGAGTAAGTATCGATTAGATACATCACAGGAACATCGCTAATGCGTGTTGTTTCGTTTAAAACTATTTCCAGCTTCTGCTGCGTCCGAAAACGTCGTATCTCACATCAGAGTTACTGGAGCCCATCGAAACGTCAAATAACATGGTAGATGAGTAAGGATCGATTAGATATATCACAGGAACAACGCTAATGCGTGTTGTTTCGTTTAAAACTATTTCCAGCTTCTGCTGCGTCAGAAAACGTCGTATCTCACATCAGAGCTGCTGGAGTCCATCGAAACGCCAAATAACATGATAGATGAGTAGGGATCGATTAGATACATCACAGGAACAACGCTAATACGTGTTGTTTCATTTAAAACTATTTCCAGCTTCAGCTGCGTCCGAGAACTTCGTATCTCACATCAAAGTTACTGGAGTCCATCGAAACGCCAAATAACATGATAGATGAGTAAGGATCGATTAGATACATCACAGGAACAACGCTAATGCGTGTTGTTTCGTTTAAAACTGTTTCCAGCTTCTGCTGCGTCCGAAAACGTCGTATCTCACATCAGAGTTACTGGAGTCCATCGAAACGCCAAATAAAATGATAGATGAGTAAGGATCGATTAGATACATCACAGGAACAACGCTAATGCGTGTTGTTTCGTTTAAAGCTATTTCTAGCTTCAGCTGGGTCCGAGAACTTCGTATCTAAGTTACTGGAGTCCATCGAAACGCCAAATAACATGATAGATGAGTAAGGATCGATTAGATACATCACAGGAACAACGCTAATACGTGTTGTTTCGTTTAAAACTATTTCCAGCTTCTGCTGCGTCCGAGAACTTCGTATCTCACGTCAGGGTTACTGGAGTCCATCCAAACGTCAAATAACATGATAGATAAGTAAGGGTCGATTAGATACATCACAGGAACAACGCTAATGCGTGTTGTTTCGTTTAAAACTATTTCTAGCTTCAGCTGCGTCCGAGAACTTCGTATCTCACATCTAAGTTACTGGAGTCCATCGAAACGCCAAATAACATGATAGATGAGTAAGGATCGATTAGATACATCACAGGAACAACGCTAATGCGTGTTGTTTCGTTTAAAACTATTTCCAGCTTCTGCTGCGTCCGAGAACTTCGTATCTCACGTCAGGGTTACTGGAGTCCATCGAAACGCCAAATAACATGATAGATGAGTAAGGATCGATTAGATACATCACAGGAACATCGCTAATGCGTGTTGCTTCGTTTAAAACTATTTCCAGCTTCTGCTGCGTCCGAAAACGTCGTATCTCACATCAGAGTTACTGGAGTCCATCGAAACGTCAAATAGCATGATAGAAAAGTAAATATCGATTAGATATATCACAGGAACAACGCTGATACGTGTTGTTTCGTTCAAAACTATTTCCAGCTTCTGCTGCGTCCAAAAACTTTGTATCTCACATCAGAGTTACTGGAGTCCATCCAAACGTAAAATAACATGATAGATGAGTAAGGATCGATTAGATACATCACAGGAACATCGCTAATGCGTGTTGTTTCGTTTAAAACTATTTCCAGCTTCTGCTGCGTCCGAAAACGTCGTATCTCACATCAGAGTTACTGGAGCCCATCGAAACGTCAAATAACATGATAGATGAGTAAGGATCGATTAGATACATCACAGGAACAACGCTAATGCGTGTTGTTTCGTTTAAAACTATTTCCAGCTTCTGCTGCGTCAGAAAACGTCGTATCTCACATCAGAGCTGCTGGAGTCCATCGAAACGCCAAATAACATGATAGATGAGTAGGGATCGATTAGATACATCACAGGAACAACGCTAATACGTGTTGTTTCATTTAAAACTATTTCCAGCTTCAGCTGCGTCCGAGAACTTCGTATCTCACATCAAAGTTACTGGAGTCCATCGAAACGCCAAATAACATGATAGATGAGTAAGGCTCGATTAGATACATCACAGGAACAACGCTAATGCGTGTTGTTTCGTTTAAAACTGTTTCCAGCTTCTGCTGCTTCCGAAAACGTCGTATCTCACATCAGAGTTACTGGAGTCCATCGAAACGCCAAATAAAATGATAGATGAGTAAGGATCGATTAGATACATCACAGGAACAACGCTAATGCGTGTTGTTTCGTTTAAAGCTATTTCTAGCTTCAGCTGGGTCCGAGAACTTCGTATCTAAATTACTGGAGTCCATCGAAACGCCAAATAACATGATAGATGAGTAAGGATCGATTAGATACATCACAGGAACAACGCTAATGCGTGTTGTTTCATTTAAAACTATTTCCAGCTTCTGCTGCGTCCGAAAATTTCGTATCTCACATTAGAGTCACTGGAGTCCATCGAAACGTCAAATAACATAGTAGCTAAGTAAGGATCGATTAGATACACCACAGGAACAACGCTAATACGTGTTGTTTCGTTCAAAACTATTTCCAGCTTCTGCTGCGTCCAAAAATTTGTATCTCACATCAGAGTTACTGGAGTCCATCCAAACGTAAAATAACATGATAGATGAGTAAGGATCGATTAGATACATCACAGGAACAACGCTAATACGTGTTGTTTCGTTTAAAACTATTTCCAGCTTCTGCTGCGTCCGAAAATTTCGTATCTCACATTAGAGTTACTGGAGTCCATCGAAACGTCAAATAACATGATAGATGAGTAAAGATCGATTAGATACATCACAGGAACAACGCTAATACGTGTTGTTTCGTTTAAAACTATTTCCAGCTTCTGCTGCGTCCGAGAACTTCGTATCTCACGTCAGGGTTACTGGAGTCCATCCAAACGTCAAATAACATGATAGATAAGTAAGGGTCGATTAGATACATCACAGGAACAACGCTAATGCGTGTTGTTTCGTTTAAAACTATTTCTAGCTTCAGCTGCGTCCGAGAACTTCGTATCTCACATCTAAGTTACTGGAGTCCATCGAAACGCCAAATAACATGATAGATGAGTAGGGATCGATTAGATACATCACAGGAACAACGCTAATGCGTGTTGTTTCGTTTAAAACTATTTCCAGCTTCTGCTGCGTCCGAGAACTTCGTATCTCACGTCAGGGTTACTGGAGTCCATCCAAACGTCAAATAACATGATAGATAAGTAAGGATCGATTAGATACAGCACAGGAACAACGCTAATACGTGTTGTTTCGTTTAAAACTATTTCCAGCTCCTGCTGCGTCCCAAAACTTTGTATCTCACATCAGACTTACTGGAGTCCATCCAAACGTCAAATAACATGTTAGATAAGTAAGGATCGTTTAGATACATCACAGGAACAACGCTAATACGTGTTGTTTCGTTCAAAACTATTTCCAGCTTCTGCTGCGTCCGAGAACTTTGTATCTCACATCAGAGTTACTGGAGCCCGTCCAAACGTCAAATAACATGATAGATGAGTAAGGATCGATTAGATACATCACAGGAACATCGCTAATGCGTGTTGCTTCGTTTAAAACTATTTCCAGCTTCTGCTGCGTCCGAGAACTTCGTATCTCACGTCAGGGTTACTGGAGTCCATCCAAACGTCAAATAACATGATAGATAAGTAAGGATCGATTAGATACAGCACAGGAACAACGCTAATACGTGTTGTTTCGTTTAAAACTATTTCCAGCTCCTGCTGCGTCCCAAAACTTTGTGTCTCACATCAGACTTACTGGAGTCCATCCAAACGTCAAATATCATGTTAGATAAGTAAGGATCGTTTAGATACATCACAGGAACAACGCTAATAGGTGTTGTTTCGTTCAAAACTATTTCCAGCTTCTGCTGCGCCCGAAATCTTTGTATCTCTCATCAGAGTTACTGGAGTCCATCCAAACGTCAAATATCATGTTAGATAAGTAAGGATCGATTAGATACAGCACAGGAACAACGCTAATACGTGTTGTTTCGTTTAAAACTATTTCCAGCTCCTGCTGCGTCCAAAAATTTGTATCTCACATCAGACTTACTGGAGTCCATCCAAACGTCAAATAACATGTTAGATAAGTAAGGATCGTTTAGATGCATCACAGGAACAACGCTAATACGTGTTGTTTCGTTTAAAACTATTTCCAGCTTCTGCTGCGTCAGAAAACGTCGTATCTCACATCAGAGCTGCTGGAGTCCATCGAAACGCCAAATAACATGATAGATGAGTAGGGATCGATTAGATACATCACAGGAACAACGCTAATACGTGTTGTTTCATTTAAAACTATTTCCAGCTTCTGCTGCGTCCGAGAACTTTGTATCTCACATCAGAGTTACTGGAGCCCGTCCAAACGTCAAATAACATGATAGATGAGTAAGGATCGATTAGATACATCACAGGAACATCGCTAATGCGTGTTGTTTCGTTTAAAACTATTTCCAGCTTCTGCTGCGTCCGAAAACGTCGTATCTCACATCAGAGTTACTGGAGCCCATCGAAACGTCAAATAACATGATAGATGAGTAAGGATCGATTAGATACATCACAGGAACAACGCTAATGCGTGTTGTTTCGTTTAAAACTATTTCCAGCTTCTGCTGCGTCAGAAAACGTCGTATCTCACATCAGAGCTGCTGGAGTCCATCGAAACGCCAAATAACATGATAGATGAGTAGGGATCGATTAGATACATCACAGGAACAACGCTAATACGTGTTGTTTCATTTAAAACTATTTCCAGCTTCTGCTGCGTCCGAGAACTTTGTATCTCACATCAGAGTTACTGGAGCCCGTCCAAACGTCAAATAACATGATAGATGAGTAAGGATCGATTATATACATCACAGGAACATCGCTAATGCGTGTTGCTTCGTTTAAAACTATTTCCAGCTTCTGCTGCGTCCGAAAACTTCGTATCTCACATCAGAGTTACTGGAGTCCATCGAAACGTCAAATAGCATGATAGAAAAGTAAATATCGATTAGATATATCACAGGAACAACGCTGATACGTGTTGTTTCGTTCAAAACTATTTCCAGCTTCTGCTGCGTCCAAAAACTTTGTATCTCACATCAGAGTTACTGGAGTCCATCCAAACGTAAAATAACATGATAGATGAGTAAGGATCGATTAGATACATCACAGGAACAACGCTAATACGTGTTGTTTCGTTTAAAACTATTTCCAGCTTCTGCTGCGTCCGAGAACTTCGTATCTCACGTCAGGGTTACTGGAGTCCATCCAAACGTCAAATAACATGATAGATAAGTAAGGGTCGATTAGATACATCACAGGAACAACGCTAATGCGTGTTGTTTCGTTTAAAACTATTTCTAGCTTCAGCTGCGTCCGAGAACTTCGTATCTCACATCTAAGTTACTGGAGTCCATCGAAACGCCAAATAACATGATAGATGAGTAGGGATCGATTAGATACATCACAGGAACAACGCTAATGCGTGTTGTTTCGTTTAAAACTATTTCCAGCTTCTGCTGCGTCCGAGAACTTCGTATCTCACGTCAGGGTTACTGGAGTCCATCCAAACGTCAAATAACATGATAGATAAGTAAGGATCGATTAGATACAGCACAGGAACAACGCTAATACGTGTTGTTTCGTTTAAAACTATTTCCAGCTCCTGCTGCGTCCCAAAACTTTGTATCTCACATCAGACTTACTGGAGTCCATCCAAACGTCAAATAACATGTTAGATAAGTAAGGATCGTTTAGATACATCACAGGAACAACGCTAATGCGTGTTGTTTCGTTTAAAACTATTTCCAGCTTCTGCTGCGTCAGAAAACGTCGTATCTCACATCAGAGCTGCTGGAGTCCATCGAAACGCCAAATAACATGATAGATGAGTAAGGATCGATTAGATACATCACAGGAACAACGCTAATACGTGTCGTTTCATTTAAAACTATTTCCAGCTTCAGCTGCGTCCGAGAACTTCGTATCTCACATCAAAGTAACTGGAGTGCATCGAAACGCCAAATAACATGATAGATGAGTAAGGATCGATTAGATACATTACAGGAACAACGCTAATATGTGTTGTTTCGTTTAAAACTATTTCCAGCTGCTGCTGCGTCCGAAAACGTCGTATCTCACATCAGAGTTACTGGAGTCCGTCCAAACGTCAAATAACATGATAGATGAGTAAGGATCGATTAGATACATTACAGGAACAACGCTAATATGTGCTGTTTCGTTTAAAACTATTTCCAGCTGCTGCTGCGTCCGAAAACGTCGTATCTCACATCAGAGTTACTGGAGTCCATCGAAATGTCAAATAACATGATAGATGAGTAAGGATCGATTAGATACATCACAGGAACAACGCTAATACGTGTTGTTTCGTTTAAAACTATTTCCAGCTTCTGCTGCGTCCGAAAACGTCGTATCTCACATCAGAGTTACTGGAGTCCATCGAAACGTCAAATAACATGATAGATAAGTAAGGATCGATTAGATACAGCACAGGAACAACGCTAATACGTGTTGTTTCGTTTAAAACTATTTCCAGCTCCTGCTGCGTCCAAAAACTTTGTATCTCACATCAGACTTACTGGAGTCCATTCAAACGTCAAATAACATGTTAGATAAGTAAGGATCGTTTACATACATCACAGGAACAACGCTAATACGTGTTGTTTCGTTCAAAACTATTTCCAGCTTCTGCTGCGTCCGAAATCTTTGTATCTCACATCAGAGTTACTGGAGTCCATCCAAACGTCAAATAACATGATAGATGAGTAAGGATCGATTAGATACATCACAGGAACAACGCTAATACGTGTTGTTTCGTCTAAAACCATTTCCAGCTTCTGCTGCGTCCGAAAACTTCGTATCTCACATCAGAGTTACTGGAGTCCATCGAAACGTCAAATAACATGATAGATAAGTAAGTATCGATTAGATACAGCACAGGAACAACGCTAATACATGTTGTTTCGTTTAAAACTATTTCCAGCTCCTGCTGCGTCCAAAAACTTTGTATCTCACATCAGATTTACCGGAGTCCATCCAAACGTCAAATAACATGTTAGATATGTAAGGATCGATTAGATACAGCACAGGAACAACGCTAATACGTGTTGTTTCGTTTAAAACTATTTCCAGCTGCTGCTGCGTCCGAAAACGTCGTATCTCACATCAGAGTTACTGGAGTCCATCGAAATGTCAAATAACATGATAGATGAGTAAGGATCGATTAGATACATCACAGGAACAACGCTAATACGTGTTGTTTCGTCTAAAACCATTTCCAGCTTCTGCTGCGTCCGAAAACTTCGTATCTCACATCAGAGTTACTGGAGTCCATCGAAACGCCAAATAACATGATAGATGAGTAAGGATCGATTAGATACATCACAGGAACAACGCTAATACGTGTCGTTTCATTTAAAACTATTTCCAGCTTCAGCTGCGTCCGAGAACTTCGTATCTCACATCAAAGTTACTGGAGTCCATCGAAACGTCAAATAACATGATAGATAAGTAAGGATCGATTAGATACAGCACAGGAACAACGCTAATACGTGTTGTTTCGTTTAAAACTATTTCCAGCTCCTGCTGCGTCCAAAAACTTTGTATCTCACATCAGACTTACTGGAGTCCATCCAAACGTCAAATAACATGTTAGATAAGTAAGGATCGTTTAGATACATCACAGGAACAACGCTAATACGTGTTGTTTCGTTCAAAACTATTTCCAGCTTCTGCTGTGTCCGATAACTTTGTATCTCACATCAGAGTTACTGGAGTCCGTCCAAACTTCAAATAACATGATAGATGAGTAAGGATCGATTAGATACATTACAGGAACAACGCTA
This sequence comes from Prosopocoilus inquinatus, assembly GCA_036172665.1. Taxonomy (NCBI): domain Eukaryota; kingdom Metazoa; phylum Arthropoda; class Insecta; order Coleoptera; family Lucanidae; genus Prosopocoilus; species Prosopocoilus inquinatus. The sequence goes on along the minus strand of CM069871.1, from coordinate 43,004,731 downwards.
ATATGTGTTGTTTCGTTTAAAACTATTTCCAGCTTCTGCTGCGTCCGAAAACGTCGTATTTCACATCAGAGTTACTGGAGTTCATCGAAATGTCAAATAACATGATAGATGAGTAAGGATCGATTAGATACAGCACAGGAACAACGCTAATACGTGTTGTTTCGTTTAAAACTATTTCCAGCTCCTGCTGCGTCCAAAAACTTTGTATCTCACATCAGACTTACTGGAGTCCATCCAAACGTCAAATAACATGTTAGATAAGTAAGGATCGTTTAGATACATCACAGGAACAACGCTAATACGTGTTGTTTCGTTCAAAACTATTTCCAGCTTCTGCTGTGTCCGATAACTTTGTATCTCATATCAGAGTTACTGGAGTCCGTCCAAATGTCAAATAACATGATAGATGAGTAAGGATCGATTAGATACATTACAGGAACAACGCTAATATGTGTTGTTTCGTTTAAAACTATTACCAGCTGCTGCTGCGTCCGAAAACGTCGTATTTCACATCAGAGTTACTGGAGTCCATCGAAATGTCAAATAACATGATAGATGAGTAAGGATCGATTAGATACATCACAGGAACAACGCTAATATGTGTTGTTTCGTTTAAAACTATTTCCAGCTGCTGCTGCGTCCGAAAATTTCGTATCTCACATTGGAGTTACCGGAGTCCATCGAAACGTCAAATAACATAGTAGCTAAGTAAGGATCGATTAGATACATCACAGGAACAACGCTAATACGTGTTGTTTCGTTCAAAACTATTTCCTGCTTCTGCTGCGTCCAAAAACTTTGTATCTCACATCAGAGTTACTGGAGTCCATCCAAACGTAAAATAACATGATAGATGAGTAAGGATCGATTAGATACATCACAGGAACAACGCTAATACGTGTTGTTTCGTTTAAAACTATTTCCAGCTTCTGCTGCGTCCGAAAACTTCGTATCTCACATCAGAGTTACTGGAGTCCATCGAAACGTCAAATAACATGATAGATAAGTAAGTATCGATTAGATACAGCACAGGAACAACGCTAATACGTGTTGTTTCGTTTAAAACTATTTCCAGCTTCTGCTGCGTCCGATAACTTTGTATCTCACATCAGAGTTACTGGAGTCCGTCCAAACGTCAAATAACATGATAGATGAGTAAGGATCGATTAGATACATCACAGGAACAACGCTAATACGTGTTGTTTCGTTTAAAACTATTTCCAGCTTCTGCTGCGTCCGAAAATTTCGTATCTCACATTAGAGTTACTGGAGTCCATCGAAACGTCAAATAACATGATAGATGATGATAGATGAGTAAGGATCGATTAGATACATCACAGGAACAACGCTAATGCGTGTTGTTTCGTTTAAAACTATTTCCAGCTTCTGCTGCGTCCGAGAACTTCGTATCGCACGTCAGGGTTACTGGAGTCCATCCAAACATCAAATAACATGATAGATAAGTAAGGATCGATTAGATACATCACAGGAACAACGCTAATATGTGTTGTTTCGTTTAAAACTATTTCCAGCTTCTGCTGCGTCCGAAAATTTCGTTTCTCACATTAGAGTTACTGGAGTCCATCGAAACGTCAATTAACATGATAGATGAGTAAGGATCGATTAGATACAATACAGGAACAACGCTAATGCGTGTTGTTTCGTTTAAAAGTATTTCCAGCTTCTGCTGCGTCAGAAAACGTCGTATCTCACATCAGAGCTACTGGAGTCCATCGAAACGCCAAATAACATGATAGATGAGTAAGGATCGATTAGATACATCACAGGAACAACGCTGATACGTGTTGTTTCATTTAAAACTATTTCCAGCTTCAGCTGCGTCCGAGAACTTCGTATCTCACATCAAAGTTACTGGAGTCCATCGAAACGCCAAATAACATGATAGATGAGTAAGCATCGATTAGATACATCACAGGAACAACGCTAATGCGTGTTGTTTCGTTTAAAACTATTTCCAGCTTCTGCTGCGTCCGAAAACGTCGTATTTCACATCAGAGCTACTGGAGTCCATCGAAACGCCAAATAACATGATAGATGAGTAAGCATCGATTAGATACATCACAGGAACAACGCTAATGCGTGTTGTTTCGTTTAAAACTATTTCCAGCTCCTGCTGCGTCCAAAAACTTTGTATCTCACATCAGACTTACTGGAGTCCATCCAAACGTCAAATAATATTTTAGATAAGTAAGGATCGTTTAGATACATCACTGGAACAACGCTAATACGTGTTGTTTCGTTCAAAACTATTTCCAGCTTCTAATGCGTCCGAGAACTTGGTATCTCTCATCAGAGTTACTGGAGTCCGTCCAAACGTCAAATAACATGATAGATGAGTAAGGATCGATTAGATACATCACGGGAACAACGCTAATATGTGTTGTTTCGTTTAAAACTATTTCCAGCTGCTGCTGCGTCCGAGAATTTCGTATCTCGCATGAGAGTTACTGGAGTCCATCGAAACGTCAAATAACATAGTAGCTAAGTAAGGATCGATTAGATACATCACAGGAACAACGCTAATACGTGTTGTTTCGTTCAAAACTATTTCCAGCTTCTGCTGCGTCCGAGAACTTTGTATGTCACATCAGAGTTACTGTAGTCCATCCAAACGTCAAATAACATGATAGATGAGTAACGATCGATTAGATACATCACAGGAACAACGCTAATAAGTGTTGTTCCGTTTAGAACTATTTCCAGCTTCTGCTGCGTCCAAAAACTTTGTATCTCACATCAGACTTACTGGAGTCCATCCAAACGTCAAATAACATGTTAGATAAGTAAGGATCGTTTAGATACATCACAGGAACAACGCTAATACGTGTTGTTTCGTTCAAAACTATTTCCAGCTTCTGCTATGTCCGATAACTTTGTATCTCACATCAGACTTACTGGAGTCCATCCAAACGTCAAATAACATGTTAGATAAGTAAGGATCGTTTAGATACATCACAGGAACAACGCTAATATGTGTTGTTTCGTTTAAAACTATTTCCAGCTGCTGCTGCGTCCGAGAATTTCGTATCTCGCATGAGAGTTACTGGAGTCCATCGAAACGTCAAATAACATAGTAGCTAAGTAAGGATCGATTAGATACATCACAGGAACAACGCTAATACGTGTTGTTTCGTTCAAAACTATTTCCAGCTTCTGCTGTGTCCGATAACTTTGTATCTCATATCAGAGTTACTGGAGTCCGTCCAAACGTCAAATAACATGATAGATGAGTAAGGATCGATTAGATACATTACAGGAACAACGCTAATATGTGTTGTTTCGTTTAAAACTATTTCCAGCTGCTGCTGCGTCCGAAAACGTCGTATTTCACATCAGAGTTACTGGAGTCCATCGAAATGTCAAATAACATGATAGATGAGTAAGGATCGATTAGATACATCACAGGAACAACGCTAATACGTGTTGTTTCGTTTAAAACTATTTCCAGCTTCTGCTGCGTCCGAAAACTTCGTATCTCACATCAGAGTTACTGGAGTCCATCGAAACGTCAAATAACATGATAGATAAGTAAGTATCGATTAGATGCAGCACAGGAACAACGCTAATACGTGTTGTTTCGTTTAAAACTATTTCCAGCTCCTGCTGCGTCCAAAAACTTTGTATCTCACATCAGACTTACTGGAGTCCATCCAAACGTCAAATAACATGTTAGATAAGTAAGGATCGTTTAGATACACCACAGGAACAACGCTAATACGTGTTGTTTCGTTCAAAACTATTTCCAGCTTCTGCTGCGTCCGAAAATTTCGTTTCTCACATTAGAGTTACTGGAGTCCATCGAAACGTCAAATAACATGATAGATGAGTAAGGATCGGTTAGATATATCACAGGAACAACGCTAATGCGTGTTGTTTCGTTTAAAACTATTTCCAGCTCCTGCTGCGTCCAAAAACTTTGTATCTCACATCAGACTTACTGGAGTCCATCCAAACGTCAAATAACATGTTAGATAAGTAAGGATCGTTTAGATACATCACAGGAACAACGCTAATAAGTGTTGTTTCGTTCAAAACTATTTCCAGCTTCTGCTATGTCCGATAACTTTGTATCTCATATCAGAGTTACTGGAGTCCGTCCAGTCAAATAACATGATAGATGAGTAAGGATCGATTAGATACATTACAGGAACAACGCTAATATGTGTTGTTTCGTTTAAAACTATTTCCAGCTGCTGCTGCGTCCGAAAACGTCGTATTTCACATCAGAGTTACTGGAGTCCATCGAAATGTCAAATAACATGATAGATGAGTAAGGATCGATTAGATACATCACAGGAACAACGCTAATACGTGTTGTTTCGTTTAAAACTATTTCCAGCTTCTGCTGCGTCCGAAAACTTCGTATCTCACATCAGAGTTACTGGAGTCCATCGAAACGTCAAATAACATGATAGATAAGTAAGTATCGATTAGATACAGCACAGGAACAACGCTAATACGTGTTGTTTCGTTTAAAACTATTTCCAGCTCCTGCTGCGTCCAAAAATTTTGTATCTCACATCAGACTTACTGGAGTCCATCCAAACGTCAAATAACATGTTAGATAAGTAAGGATCGTTTAGATACACCACAGGAACAACGCTAATACGTGTTGTTTCGTTCAAAACTATTTCCAGCTTCTGCTGCGTCCGATAACTTTGTATCTCACATCAGAGTTACTGGAGTCCGTCCAAACGTCAAATAACATGATAGATGAGTAAGGATCGATTAGATACATTACAGGAACAACGCTAATATGTGTTGTTTCGTTTAAAATTATTTCCAGCTGCTGCTGCGTCCGAAAACGTCGTATCTCACATCAGAGTTACTGGAGTCCATCGAAATGTCAAATAACATGATAGATAAGTAAGGATCGATTAGATACAGCACAGGAACAACGCTAATGCGTGTTGTTTCGTTTAAAACTATTTCTAGCTTCAGCTGGGTCCGAGAACTTCGTATCTCACATCTAAGTTACTGGAGTCCATCGAAACGCCAAATAACATGATAGATGAGTAAGGATCGATTAGATACATCACAGGAACAACGCTAATGCGTGTTGTTTCGTTTAAAACTATTTCCAGCTTCTGCTGCGTCCGAAAATTTCGTTTCTCACATTAGAGTTACTGGAGTCCATCGAAACGTCAAATAACATGATAGATGAGTAAGGATCGATTAGATACAATACAGGAACAACGCTAATGCGTGTTGTTTCGTTTAAAACTATTTCCAGCTTCTACTGCGTCCGAGAACTTTGTATCTCTCATCAGAGTTACTGGAGTCCATCCAAACGTAAAATAACATGATAGATGAGTAAGGATCGATTAGATACATCACAGGAACAACGCTAATGCGTGTTGTTTCGTTTAAAACTATTTCCAGCTTCTGCTGCGTCCGAGAACTTCGGATCGCACGTCAGGGTTACTGGAGTCCATCCAAACGTCAAATAACATGATAGATAAGTAAGGATCGATTAGATACATCACAGGAACAACGCTAATGCGTGTTGTTTCGTTTAAAACTATTTCCAGCTGCTGGTGCGTCCGAAAATTTCGTATCTCACGTTAGAGTTACTGGAGTCCATCGAAACGTCAAATAACATAGTAGCTAAGTAAGGATCGATTAGATACATCACAGGAACAACGCTAATACGTGTTGTTTCGTTCAAAACTATTTCCAGCTTCTGCTGCGTCCAAAAACTTTGTATCTCACATCAGAGTTACTGGAGTCCATCCAAACGTCAAATAACATGATAGATGAGTAAGGATCGATTAGATACATCACAGGAACAACGCTAATAAGTGTTGTTTCGTTTAAAACTATTTCCAGCTTCTGCTGCGTCCGAAAACTTCGTATCTCACATCAGAGTTACTGGAGTCCATCGAAACGTCAAATAACATGATAGATAATTAAGGATCGATTAGATACAGCACAGGAACAACGCTAATACGTGTTGTTTCGTTTAAAACTATTTCCAGCTCCTGCTGCATCCAAAAACTTTGTATCTCACATCAGACTTACTGGAGTCCATCCAAACGTCAAATAACATGTTAGATAAGTAAGGATCGTTTAGATACATCACAGGAACAACGCTAATACGTGTTGTTTCGTTCAAAACTATTTCCAGCTTCTGCTGTGTCCGATAACTTTGTATCTCACATCAGAGTTACTGGAGTCCGTCCAAACGTCCAATAACATGATAGATGAGTAAGGATCGATTAGATACATTACAGGAACAACGCTAATATGTGTTGTTTCGTTTAAAACTATTTCCAGCTGCTGCTGCGTCCGAAGACGTCGTATTTCACATCACAGTTACTGGAGTCCATCGAAATGTCAAATAACATGATAGATGAGTAAGGATCGATTAGATACAGCACAGGAACAACGCTAATACGTGTTGTTTCGTTTAAAACTATTTCCAGCTCCTGCTGCGTCCAAAAACTTTGTATTTCACATCAGACTTACTGGAGTCCATCCAAACGTCAAATAACATGTTAGATAAGTAAGGATCGTTTAGATACATCACAGGAACAACGCTAATACGTGTTGTTTCGTTCAAAACTATTTCCAGCTTCTGCTGTGTCCGATAACTTTGTATCTCATATCAGAGTTACTGGAGTCCGTCCAAACGTCAAATAACATGATAGATGAGTAAGGATCGATTAGATACATTACAGGAACAACGCTAATATGTGTTGTTTCGTTTAAAACTATTTCCAGCTGCTGCTGCGTCCGAAAACGTCGTATTTCACATCAGAGTTACTGGAGTCCATCGAAATGTCAAATAACATGATAGATGAGTAAGGATCGATTAGATACATCACAGGAACAACGCTAATATGTGTTGTTTCGTTTAAAACTATTTCCAGCTGCTGCTGCGTCCGAAAATTTCGTATCTCACATTGGAGTTACCGGAGTCCATCGAAACGTCAAATAACATAGTAGCTAAGTAAGGATCGATTAGATACATCACAGGAACAACGCTAATACGTGTTGTTTCGTTCAAAACTATTTCCAGCTTCTGCTGCGTCCAAAAACTTTGTATCTCACATCAGAGTTACTGGAGTCCATCCAAACGTCAAATAACATGTTAGATAAGTAAGGATCGTTTAGATACATCACCGGAACAACGCTAATACGTGTTGTTTCGTTCAAAACTATTTCCAGCTTCTACTGCGTCCGAGAACTTTGTATCTCTCATCAGAGTTACTGGAGTCCGTCCAAACGTCAAATAACATGATAGATGAGTAAGGATCGATTAGATACATCACAGGAACAACGCTAATATGTGTTGTTTCGTTTAAAACTATTTCCAGCTGCTGCTGCGTCCGAAAATTTCGTATCTCACATTGGAGTTACCGGAGTCCATCGAAACGTCAAATAACATAGTAGCTAAGTAAGGATCGATTAGATGCATCACAGGAACAACGCTAATACGTGTTGTTTCGTTCAAAACTATTTCCTGCTTCTGCTGCGTCCAAAAACTTTGTATCTCACATCAGAGTTACTGGAGTCCATCCAAACGTAAAATAACATGATAGATGAGTAAGGATCGATTAGATACATCACAGGAACAACGCTAATACGTGTTGTTTCGTTTAAAACTATTTCCAGCTTCTGCTGCGTCCGAAAACTTCGTATCTCACATCAGAGTTACTGGAGTCCATCGAAACGTCAAATAACATGATAGATAAGTAAGCATCGATTAGATGCAGCACAGGAACAACGCTAATACGTGTTGTTTCGTTTAAAACTATTTCCAGCTCCTGCTGCGTCCAAAAACTTTGTATCTCACATCAGACTTACTGGAGTCCATCCAAACGTCAAATAACATGTTAGATAAGTAAGGATCGTTTAGATACACCACAGGAACAACGCTAATACGTGTTGTTTCGTTCAAAACTATTTCCAGCTTCTGCTGCGTCCGAAAATTTCGTTTCTCACATTAGAGTTACTGGAGTCCATCGAAACGTCAAATAACATGATAGATGAGTAAGGATCGGTTAGATACATCACAGGAACAACGCTAATGCGTGTTGTTTCGTTTAAAACTATTTCCAGCTCCTGCTGCGTCCAAAAACTTTGTATCTCACATCAGACTTACTGGAGTCCATCCAAACGTCAAATAACATGTTAGATAAGTAAGGATCGTTTAGATACATCACAGGAACAACGCTAATACGTGTTGTTTCGTTCAAAACTATTTCCAGCTTCTGCTATGTCCGATAACTTTGTATCTCATATCAGAGTTACTGGAGTCCGTCCAGTCAAATAACATGATAGATGAGTAAGGATCGATTAGATACATTACAGGAACAACGCTAATATGTGTTGTTTCGTTTAAAACTATTTCCAGCTGCTGCTGCGTCCGAAAATTTCGTATCTCACATTGGAGTTACCGGAGTCCATCGAAACGTCAAATAACATAGTAGCTAAGTAAGGATCGATTAGATACATCACAGGAACAACGCTAATACGTGTTGTTTCGTTCAAAACTATTTCCTGCTTCTGCTGCGTCCAAAAACTTTGTATCTCACATCAGAGTTACTGGAGTCCATCCAAACGTAAAATAACATGATAGATGAGTAAGGATCGATTAGATACATCACAGGAACAACGCTAATACGTGTTGTTTCGTTTAAAACTATTTCCAGCTTCTGCTGCGTCCGAAAACTTCGTATCTCACATCAGAGTTACTGGAGTACATCGAAACGTCAAATAACATGATAGATAAGTAAGTATCGATTAGATGCAGCACAGGAACAACGCTAATACGTGTTGTTTCGTTTAAAACTATTTCCAGCTCCTGCTGCGTCCAAAAACTTTGTATCTCACATCAGACTTACTGGAGTCCATCCAAACGTCAAATAACATGTTAGATAAGTAAGTATCGTTTAGATACACCACAGGAACAACGCTAATACGTGTTGTTTCGTTCAAAACTATTTCCAGCTTCTGCTGCGTCCGATAACTTTGTATCTCACATCAGAGTTACTGGAGTCCGTCCAAACGTCAAATAACATGATAGATGAGTAAGGATCGATTACATACATTACAGGAACAACGCTAATATGTGTTGTTTCGTTTAAAATTATTTCCCGCTGCTGCTGCGTCCGATAACGTCGTATCTCACATCAGAGTTACTGGAGTCCATCGAAATGTCAAATAACATGATAGATAAGTAAGGATCGATTAGATACAGCACAGGAACAACGCTAATGCGTGTTGTTTCGTTTAAAACTATTTCTAGCTTCAGCTGGGTCCGAGAACTTCGTATCTCACATCTAAGTTACTGGAGTCCATCGAAACGCCAAATAACATGATAGATGAGTAAGGATCGATTAGATACATCACAGGAACAACGCTAATGCGTGTTGTTTCGTTTAAAACTATTTCCAGCTTCTGCTGCGTCCGAAAATTTCGTTTCTCACATTAGAGTTACTGGAGTCCATCGAAACGTCAAATAACATGATAGATGAGTAAGGATCGATTAGATACAATACAGGAACAACGCTAATGCGTGTTGTTTCGTTTAAAACTATTTCCAGCTTCTACTGCGTCCGAGAACTTTGTATCTCTCATCAGAGTTACTGGAGTCCATCCAAACGTAAAATAACATGATAGATGAGTAAGGATCGATTAGATACATCACAGGAACAACGCTAATGCGTGTTGTTTCGTTTAAAACTATTTCCAGCTTCTGCTGCGTCCGAGAACTTCGGATCGCACGTCAGGGTTACTGGAGTCCATCCAAACGTCAAATAACATGATAGATAAGTAAGGATCGATTAGATACATCACAGGAACAACGCTAATGCGTGTTGTTTAGTTTAAAACTATTTCCAGCTTCTGCTGCGTCCGAAAATTTCGTTTCTCACATTAGAGTTACTGGAGTCCATCGAAACGTCAAATAACATGATAGATGAGTAAGGATCGATTAGATACAATACAGGAACAACGCTAATGCGTGTTGTTTCGTTTAAAACTATTTCCAGCTCCTGCTGCGTCCAAAAACTTTGTATCTCACATCAGACTTACTGGAGTCCATCCAAACGTCAAATAACATTTTAGATAAGTAAGGATCGTTTAGATACATCACTGGAACAACGCTAATACGTGTTGTTTCGTTCAAAACTATTTCCAGCTTCTGCTGCGTCCAAAAACTTTGTATCTCACATCAGAGTTACTGGAGTCCATCCAAACGTAAAATAACATGATAGATGAGTAAGGATCGATTAGATACATCACAGGAACAACGCTAATATGTGTTGTTTCGTTTAAAACTATTTCCAGCTTCTGCTGCGTCCGAAAACTTCGTATCTCACATCAGAGTTACTGGAGTCCATCGAAACGTCAAATAACATGATAGATAAGTAAGTATCGATTAGATACAGCACAGGAACAACGCTAATACGTGTTGTTTCGTTTTAAACTATTTCCAGCTCCTGCTGCGTCCAAAAACTTTGTATCTCACATCAGACTTACTGGAGTCCATCCAAACGTCAAATAACATGTTAGATAGGTAAGGATCGTTTAGATACACCACAGGAACAACGCTAATACGTGTTGTTTCGTTCAAAACTATTTCCAGCTTCTGCTGCGTCCGATAACTTTGTATCTCACATCAGAGTTACTGGAGTCCGTCCAAACGTCAAATAACATGATAGATGAGTAAGGATCGATTAGATACAATACAGGAACAACGCTAATGCGTGTTGTTTCGTTTAAAACTATTTCCAGCTTCTGCTGCGTCCGCAATCTTTGTATCTCTCATCAGAGTTACTGGAGTCCATCCAAACGTCAAATAACATGATAGATGAGTAAGGATCAATTAGATACACCACAGGAACAACGCTAATACGTGTTGTTTCGTTCAAAACTATTTCTAGCTTCAGCTGGGTCCGAGAACTTCGTATCTCACATCTAAGTTACTGGAGTCCATCGAAACGCCAAATAACATGATAGATGAGTAAGGATCGATTAGATACATCTCAGGAACAACGCTAATGCGTGTTGTTTCGTTTAAAACTATTTCCAGCTTCTGCTGCGTCCGAAAATTTCGTATCTCACATTAGAGTTACTGGAGTCCATCGAAACGTCAAATAACATAGTAGCTAAGTAAGGATCGATTAGATACATCACATTAACAACGCTAATACGTGTTGTTTCGTTCAAAACTATTTCCAGCTTCTGCTGCGTCCAAAAACTTTGTATCTCACATCAGAGTTACTGGAGTCCATCCAAACGTAAAATAACATGATAGATGAGTGAGGATCGATTAGATACATCACAGGAACAACGCTAATACGTGTTGTTTCGTTTAAAACTATTTCCAGCTTCTGCTGCGTCCGAAAATTTCGTATCTCACATTAGAGTTACTGGAGTCCATCGAAACGTCAAATAACATGATAGATGATGATAGATGAGTAAGGATCGATTAGATACATCACAGGAACAACGCTAATGCGTGTTGTTTCGTTTAAAACTATTTCCAGCTTCTGCTGCGTCCGAGAACTTCGTATCGCACGTCAGGGTTACTGGAGTCCATCCAAACGTCAAATAACATGATAGATAAGTAAGGATCGATTAGATACATCACAGGAACAACGCTAATGCGTGTTGTTTCGTTTAAAACTATTACCAGCTTCTGCTGCGTCCGAAAATTTCGTTTCTCACATTAGAGTTACTGGAGTCCATCGAAACGTCAAATAACATGATAGATGAGTAAGGATCGATTAGATACAATACAGGAACAACGCTAATGCGTGTTGTTTCGTTTAAAACTATTTCCAGCTTCTGCTGCGTCCGCAATCTTTGTATCTCTCATCAGAGTTACTGGAGTCCATCCAAACGTCAAATAAGATGATAGATGAGTAAGGATCAATTAGATACATCACAGGAACAACGCTAATACGTGTTGTTTCGTTTAAAACTATTTCCAGCTTCTGCTGCGTCCGAAAATTTCGTAACTCACATTAGAGTTACTGGAGTCCATCGAAACGTCAAATAACATGATAGATGATGATAGATGAGTAAGGATCGATTAGATACATCACAGGAACAACGCTAATGCGTGTTGTTTCGTTTAAAACTATTTCCAGCTTCTGCTGCGTTAGAGAACTTCGTATCGCACGTCAGGGTTACTGGAGTCCATCCAAACGTCAAATAACATGATAGATGAGTAAGGATCGATTAGATACATCACAGGAACAACGCTAATACGTGTTGTTTCGTTTAAAACTATTTCCAGCTTCTGCTGCGTCCGAAAACGTCGTATCTCACATCAGAGTTACTGGAGTCCATCGAAACGTCAAATAACATGATAGATAAGTAAGGATCGATTAGATACAGCACAGGAACAACGCTAATACGTGTTGTTTCGTTTAAAACTATTTCCAGCTCCTGCTGCGTCCAAAAACTTTGTATCTCACATCAGACTTACTGGAGTCCATCCAAACGTCAAATAACATGTTAGATAAGTAAGGATCGTTTAGACACATCACAGGAACAACGCTAATACGTGTTGTTTCGTTCAAAACTATTTCCAGCTTCTGCTGTGTCCGATAACTTTGTATCTCACATCAGAGTTACTGGAGTCCGTCCAAACTTCAAATAACATGATAGATGAGTAAGGATCGATTAGATACATTACAGGAACAACGCTAATATGTGTTGTTTCGTTTAAAACTATTTCCAGCTGCTGCTGCGTCCGAAAACGTCGTATTTCACATCAGAGTTACTGGAGTCCATCGAAATGTCAAATAACATGATAGATGACTAAGGATCGATTAGATACAGCACAGGAACAACGCTAATACGTGTTGTTTCGTTTAAAACTATTTCCAGCTCCTGCTGCGTCCAAAAACTTTGTATCTCACATCAGACTTACTGGAGTCCATCCAAACGTCAAATAACATGTTAGATAAGTAAGGATCGTTTAGATACATCACAGGAACAACGCTAATATGTGTTGTTTCGATTAAAACTATTTCCAGCTGCTGCTGCGTCCGAAAACTTCGTATTTCACATCAGAGTTACTGGAGTCCATCGAAATGTCAAATAACATGATAGATGAGTAAGGATCGATTAGATACATCACAGGAACAACGCTAATATGTGTTGTTTCGTTTAAAACTATTTCCAGCTGCTGCTGCGTCCGAAAATTTCGTATCTCACATTGGAGTTACCGGAGTCCATCGAAACGTCAAATAACATAGTAGCTAAGTAAGCATCGATTAGATACATCACAGGAACAACGCTAATACGTGTTGTTTCGTTCAAAACTATTTCCTGCTTCTGCTGCGTCCAAAAACTTTGTATCTCACATCAGAGTTACTGGAGTCCATCCAAACGTAAAATAACATGATAGATGAGTAAGGATCGATTAGATACATCACAGGAACAACGCTAATACGTGTTGTTTCGTTCAAAACTATTTCCAGCTTCTGCTGCGTCCGAAAACTTCGTATCTCACATCAGAGTTACTGGAGTCCATCGAAACGTCAAATAACATGATAGATAAGTAAGTATCGATTAGATATAGCACAGGAACAACGCTAATACGTGTTGTTTCGTTTAAAACTATTTCCAGCTCCTGCTGCGTCCAAAAACTTTGTATCTCACATCAGACTTACTGGAGTCCATCCAAACGTCAAATAACATGTTAGATAAGTAAGGATCGTTAAGATACACCACAGGAACAACGCTAATACGTGTTGTTTCGTTCAAAACTATTTCCAGCTTCTGCTGTGTCCGATAACTTTGTATCTCACATCAGAGTTACTGGAGTCCGTCCAAACGTCAAATAACATGATAGATGAGTAAGGATCGATTAGATACATTACAGGAACAACGCTAATATGTGTTGTTTCGTTTAAAATTATTTCCAGCTGCTGCTGCGTCCGAAAACGTCGTATCTCACATCAGAGTTACTGGAGTCCATCGAAATGTCAAATAACATGATAGATAAGTAAGGATCGATTAGATACAGCACAGGAACAACGCTAATGCGTGTTGTTTCGTTTAAAACTATTTCTAGCTTCAGCTGGGTCCGAGAACTTCGTATCTCACATCTAAGTTACTGGAGTCCATCGAAACGCCAAATAACATGATAGATGAGTAAGGATCGATTAGATACATCACAGGAACAACGCTAATGCGTGTTGTTTCGTTTAAAACTATTTCCAGCTTCTGCTGCGTCCGAAAATTTCGTATCTCACATTAGAGTTACTGGAGTCCATCGAAACGTCAAATAACATAGTAGCTAAGTAAGGATCGATTAGATACATCACATTAACAACGCTAATACGTGTTGTTTCGTTCAAAACTATTTCCAGCTTCTGCTGCGTCCAAAAACTTTGTATCTCACATCAGAGTTACTGGAGTCCATCCAAACGTAAAATAACATGATAGATGAGTAAGGATCTATTAGATACATCACAGGAACAACGCTAATACGTGTTGTTTCGTTTAAAACTATTTCCAGCTTCTGCTGCGTTCGAGAACTTCATATCTCACATCAGGGTTACTGGAGTCCATCCAAACGTCAAATAACGTGATAGATAAGTAAGGATCGATTAGATACATCACAGGAACAACGCTAATACGTGTTGTTTCGTTTAAAACTATTTCCAGCTCCTGCTGCGTCCAAAAACTTTGTATCTCACTTCAGACTTACTGGAGTCCATCCAAACGTCAAATAACATGTTAGATAAGTAAGGATCGTTTAGATACATCACAGGAACAACGCTAATACGTGTTGTTTCGTTCAAAACTATTTCCAGCTTCTAATACGTCCGAGAACTTGGTATCTCTCATCAGAGTTACTGGAGTCCGTCCAAACGTTAAATAACATGATAGATGAGTAAGGATCGATTAGATACATCACAGGAACAACGCTAATGCGTGTTGTTTCGTTTAAAACTATTTCCAGCTTCTGCTGCGTCCGAAAACGTCGTATCTCACATCAGAGCTACTGGAGTCCATCGATACGCCAAATAACATGATAGATGAGTAAGGATCGATTAGATACATCACAGGAACAACGCTAATACGTGTTGTTTCGTTTAAAACTATTTCCAGCTCCTGCTGCGTCCCAAAACTTTGTATCTCAAATCAGACTTACTGGAGTCCATCCAAACGTCAAATAAAATGTTAGATAAGTAAGGATCGTTTAGATACATCACAGGAACAACGCTAATACGTGTTGTTTCGTTCAAAACTATTTCCAGCTTCTGCTGCGCCCGAGAACTTTGTATCTCACATCAGAGTTACTGGAGTCCATCCAAACGTCAAATAACATGATAGATGAGTAAGGATCGATTAGATACATCACAGGAACAACGCTAATACGTGTTGTTTCGTTTAAAACTATTTCCAGCTCCTGCTGCGTCCCAAAACTTTGTATCTCAAATCAGACTTACTGGAGTCCATCCAAACGTCAAATAAAATGTTAGATAAGTAAGGATCGATTAGATACATCACAGGAACAACGCTAATACGTGTTGTTTCGTTTAAAACTATTTCCAGCTTCTGCTGCGTCCGAGAACTTCGAATCTCACGTCAGGGTTACTGGAGTCCATCCAAACGTCAAATTACATGATAGATAAGTAAGGATCGATTAGATATATCACAGGAACAACGCTAATGCGTGTTGTTTCGTTTAAAACTATTTCTAGCTTCAGCTGCGTCCGAGAACTTCGTATCTCACATATAAGTTACTGGAGTCCATCGAAACGCCAAATAACATGATAGATGAGTAAGGATCGATTAGATACATCACAGGAACAACGCTAATGCGTGTTGTTTCGTTTAAAACTATTTCCAGCTTCTGCTGCGTCCGTGTACTTCGTATCTCCCGTCAGGGTTACTGGAGTCCATCCAAACGTCAAATAACATGATAGATGATGATAGATGAGTAAGGATCGATTAGATACATCACAGGAACAACGCTAATGCGTGTTGTTTCGTTTAAAACTATTTCCAGCTTCTGCTGCGTCCGAGAACTTCGTATCGCACGTCAGGGTTACTGGAGTCCATCCAAACGTCAAATAACATGATAGATAAGTAAGGATCGATTAGATACATCACAGGAACAACGCTAATGCGTGTTGTTTCGTTTAAAACTATTTCCAGCTTCTGCTGCGTCCGAAAATTTCGTTTCTCACATTAGAGTTACTGGAGTCCATCGAAACGTCAAATAACATGATAGATGAGTAAGGATCGATTAGATACAATACAGGAACAACGCTAATGCGTGTTGTTTCGTTTAAAAGTATTTCCAGCTTCTGCTGCGTCAGAAAACGTCGTATCTCACATCAGAGCTACTGGAGTCCATCGAAACGCCAAATAACATGATAGATGAGTAAGGATCGATTAGATACATCACAGGAACAACGCTAATGCGTGTTGTTTCGTTTAAAACTATTTCCAGCTTCTGCTGCGTCCGAGAACTTCGTATCGCACGTCAGGGTTACTGGAGTCCATCCAAACGTCAAATAACATGATAGATAAGTAAGGATCGATTAGATACATCACAGGAACAACGCTAATGCGTGTTGTTTCGTTTAAAACTATTTCCAGCTTCTGCTGCGTCCGAAAATTTCGTTTCTCACATTAGAGTTACTGGAGTCCATCGAAACGTCAAATAACATGATAGATGAGTAAGGATCGATTAGATACAATACAGGAACAACGCTAATGCGTGTTGTTTCGTTTAAAACTATTTCCAGCTCCTGCTGCGTCCAAAAACTTTGTATCTCACATCAGACTTACTGGAGTCCATCCAAACGTCAAATAACATTTTAGATAAGTAAGGATCGTTTAGATACATCACTGGAACAACGCTAATACGTGTTGTTTCGTTCAAAACTTTTTCCAGCTTCTAATGCGTCGTAGGGATCGATTAGATACATCACAGGAACAACGCTAATACGTGTTGTTTCGTTTAAAATTATTTCCAGCTTCTGCTGCTTCCGAAAATTTCGTATCTCACATTAGAGTTACTGGAGTCCACCGAAACGTCAAATAACATGATAGATGATGATAGATGAGTAAGGATCGATTAGATACATCACAGGAACAACGCTAATGCGTGTTGTTTCGTTTAAAACTATTTCCAGCTTCTGCTGCGTCCGAGAACTTCGTATCTCACATTAGAGTTACTGGAGTCCATCGAAACGTCAAATAACATAGTAGCTAAGTAAGGATCGATTAGATACATCACATTAACAACGCTAATACGTGTTGTTTCGTTCAAAACTATTTCCAGCTTCTGCTGCGTCCAAAAACATTGTATCTCACATCAGAGTTACTGGAGTCCATCCAAACGTAAAATAACATGATAGATGAGTAAGGATCGATTAGATACATCACAGGAACAACGCTAATACGTGTTGTTTCGTTTAAAACTATTTCCAGCTTCTGCTGCGTCCGAAAATTTCGTATCTCTCATTAGAGTTACTGGAGTCCATCGAAACGTCAAATAATATGATAGATGATGATAGATGAGTAAGGATCGATTAGATACATCACAGGAATAACGCTAATGCGTGTTGTTTCGTTTAAAACTATTTCCAGCTTCTGCTGCGTTAGAGAACTTCGTATCGCAAGTCAGGGTTACTGGAGTCCATCCAAACGTCAAGTAACATGATAGATAAGTAAGGATCGATTAGATACATCACAGGAACAACGCTAATGCGTGTTGTTTCGTTTAAAACTATTTCCAGCTTCTGCTGCGTCCGAAAATTTCGTTTCTCACATTAGAGTTACTGGAGTCCATCGAAACGTCAAATAACATGATAGATGAGTAAGGATCGATTAGATACATCACAGGAACAACGCTAATGCGTGTTGTTTCGTTTAAAAGTATTTCCAGCTTCTGCTGCGTCAGAAAACGTCGTATCTCACATCAGAGCTACTGGAGTCCATCGAAACGCCAAATAACATGATAGATGAGTAAGGATCGATTAGATACATCACAGGAACAACGCTAATACGTGTTGTTTCATTTAAAACTATTTCCAGCTTCAGCTGCGTCCGAGAACTTCGTATGTCACATCAAAGTTACTGGAGTCCATCGAAACGCCAAATAACATGATAGATGAGTAAGCATCGATTAGATACATCACAGGAACAACGATAATGCGTGTTGTTTCGTTTAAAACTATTTCCAGCTTCTGCTGCGTCCGAAAACGTCGTATCTCACATCAGAGCTACTGGAGTCCATCGAAACGCCAAATAACATGATATATGAGTAAGGATCGATTAGATACAGCACAGGAACAACGCTAATACGTGTTGTTTCGTTTAAAACTATTTCCAGCTCCTGCTGCGTCCAAAAACTTTGTATCTCACATCAGACTTACTGGAGTCCATCCAAACGTCAAATAACATTTTAGATAAGTAAGGATCGTTTAGATACATCACAGGAACAACGCTAATACGTGTTGTTTCGTTCAAAACTATTTCCAGCTTCTAATGCGTCCGAGAACTTGGTATCTCTCATCAGAGTTACTGGAGTCCGTCCAAACGTCAAATATCATGATAGATGAGTAAGGATCGATTAGATACATCACAGGAACAACGCTAATATGTGTTGTTTCGTTTAAAGCTATTTCCAGCTGCTGCTGCGTCCGAGAATTTCGTATCTCGCATGAGAGTTACTGGAGTCCATCGAAACGTCAAATAACATAGTAGCTAAGTAAGGATCGATTAGATACATCACAGGAACAACGCTAATACGTGTTGTTTCGTTCAAAACTATTTCCAGCTTCTGCTGCGTCCGAGAACTTTGTATGTCACATCAGAGTTACTGGAGTCCATCCAAACGTCAAATAACATGATAGATGAGTAACGATCGATTAGATACATCACAGGAACAACGCTAATACGTGTTGTTTCGTTTAGAACTATTTCCAGCTTCTGCTGCGTCCGAGAACTTCGTATCTCACGTCAGGGTTACTGGAGTCCATCCAAACGTCAAATAACATGATAGATAAGTAAGGATCGATTAGATACATCACAGGAACAACGCTAATGCGTGTTGTTTCGTTTAAAACTATTTCTAGCTTCAGCTGCGTCCGAGAACTTCGTATCTCACATCTAAGTTACTGGAGTCCATCGAAACGCCAAATAACATGATAGATGAGTAAGGATCGATTAGATACATCACAGGAACAACGCTAATGCGTGTTGTTTCGTTTAAAACTATTTCCAGCTTCTGCTGCGTCCGAGAACTTCGTATCTCACGTCAGGGTTACTGGAGTCCATCCAAACGTCAAATAACATGATAGATAAGTAAGGATCGATTAGATACGGCACAGGAACAACGCTAATACGTGTTGTTTCGTTTAAAACTATTTCCAGCTCCTGCTGCGTCCCAAAACTTTGTATCTCAAATCAGACTTACTGGAGTCCATCCAAACGTCAAATAACATCTTAGATAAGTAAGGATCGTTTAGATACATCACAGGAACAACGCTAATACGTGTTGTTTCGTTCAAAACTATTTCCAGCTTCTGCTGCATCCAAAAACTTTGTATCTCACATCAGAGTTACTGGAGTTCATCCAAACGTAAAATAACATGATAGATGAGTAGGGATCGATTAGATACATCACAGGAACAACGCTAATACGTGTTGTTTCGTTTAAAACTATTTCCAGCTTCTGCTGCGTCCGAAAATTTCGTATCTCACATTAGAGTTACTGGAGTCCATCGAAACGTCAAATAACATGATAGATGATGATAGATGAGTAAGGATCGATTAGATACATCACAGGAACAACGCTAATGCGTGTTGTTTCGTTTAAAACTATTTCCAGCTTCTGCTGCGTCCGAGAACTTCGTATCTCACGTCAGTGTTATTGGAGTCCATCCAAACGTCAAATAACATGATAGATAAGTAAGGATCGATTAGATACATCACAGGAACAACGCTAATGCGTGTTGTTTCGTTTAAAACTATTTCCAGCTTCTGCTGCGTCCGAAAATTTCGTTTCTCACATTAGAGTTACTGGAGTCCATCGAAACGTCAAATAACATGATAGATGATTAGGGATCGATCAGATACATCACAGGAACAACGCTAATGCGTGTTGTTTCGTTTAAAAGTATTTCCAGCTTCTGCTGCGTCAGAAAACGTCGTATCTCACATCAGAGCTACTGGAGTCCATCGAAACGCCAAATAACATGATAGATGAGTAAGGATCGATTAGATACATCACAGGAACATCGCTAAAACGTGTTGTTTCATTTAAAACTATTTGCAGCTTCAGCTGCGTCCGAGAACTTCGTATCTCACATCAAAGTTACTGGAGTCCATCGAAACGCCAAATAACATGATAGATGAGTAAGCATCGATTAGATACATCACAGGAACAACGCTAATGCGTGTTGTTTCGTTTAAAACTATTTCCAGCTTCTGCTGCGTCCGAAAACGTCGTATCTCACATCAGAGCTACTGGAGTCCATCGAAACGCCAAATAACATGATATATAAGTAAGGATCGATTAGATACATCACAGGAACAACGCTAATGCGTGTTGTTTCGTTTAAAACTATTTCCAGCTTCTGCTGCGTTCGAGAACTTCGTATCTCACTTCAGGGTTACTGGAGTCCATCCAAACGTCAAATAACGTGATAGATAAGTAAGGATCGATTAGATACATCACAGGAACAACGCTAATACGTGTTGTTTCGTTTAAAACTATTTCCAGCTCCTGCTGCGTCCAAAAACTTTGTATCTCACTTCAGACTTACTGGAGTCCATCCAAACGTCAAATAACATGTTAGATAAGTAAGGATCGTTTAGATACATCACAGGAACAACGCTAATACGTGTTGTTTCGTTCAAAACTATTTCCAGCTTCTAATACGTCCGAGAACTTGGTATCTCTCATCAGAGTTACTGGAGTCCGTCCAAACGTTAAATAACATGATAGATGAGTAAGGATCGATTAGATACATCACAGGAACAACGCTAATACGTGTTGTTTCATTTAAAACTATTTCCAGCTTCAGCTGCGTCCGAGAACTTCGTATCTCACATCAAAGTTACTGGAGTCCATCGGAACGCCAAATAACATGATAGATGAGTAAGCATCGATTAGATACATCACAGGAACAACGCTAATGCGTGTTGTTTCGTTTAAAACTATTTCCAGCTTCTGCTGCGTCCGAAAACGTCGTATCCCACATCAGAGCTACTGGAGTCCATCGATACGCCAAATAACATGATAGATGAGTAAGGATCGATTAGATACATCACAGGAACAACGCTAATACGTGTTGTTTCGTTTAAAACTATTTCCAGCTCCTGCTGCGTCCCAAAACTTTGTATCTCAAATCAGACTTACTGGAGTCCTTCCAAACGTCAAATAAAATGTTAGATAAGTAAGGATCGTTTAGATACATCACAGGAACAACGCTAATACGTGTTGTTTCGTTCAAAACTATTTCCAGCTTCTGCTGCGTCCGAGAACTTTGTATCTCCCGTCAGGGTTACTGGAGTCCATCCAAACGTCAAATAACATGATAGATAAGTAAGGATCGATTAGATACAGCACAGGAACAACGCTAATACGTGTTGTTTCGTTTAAAACTATTTCCATCTAATGCTGCGTCCCAAAACTTTGTATCTCAAATCAGACTTACTGGAGTCCATCCAAAGGTCAAATAACATGTTAGATAAGTAAGCATCGTTTAGATACATCACAGGAACAACGCTAATACGTGTTGTTTCGTTCAAAACTATTTCCAGCTTCTGCTGCGTCCGAAAGCTTTGTATCTCTCATCAGAGTTACTGGAGTCCATCCAAACGTCAAATAACATGATAGATAAGTAAGGATCGATTAGATACAGCACAGGAACAACGCTAATACGTGTTGTTTCGTTTAAAACTATTTCCATCTAATGCTGCGTCCCAAAACTTTGTATCTCAAATCAGACTTACTGGAGTCCATCCAAAGGTCAAATAACATGTTAGATAAGTAAGCATCGTTTAGATACATCACAGGAACAACGCTAATACGTGTTGTTTCGTTCAAAACTATTTCCAGCTTCTGCTGCGTCCGAGAACTTCGTATCTCACGTCAGGGCTACTGGAGTCCATCCAAACATCAAATAACATGATAGATATGTAAGGATCGATTAGATACATCACAGGAACAACGCTAATGCGTGTTGTTTCGTTTAAAACTATTTCCAGCTTCTGCTGCGTCCGAAAATTTCGTTTCTCACATTAGAGTTACTGGAGCCCATCGAAACGTCAAATAACATGATAGATGAGTAAGGATCGATTAGATACATCACAGGAACAACGCTAATACGTTTTGTTTCGTTTAAAACTATTTCCAGCTAATGCTGCGTCCCAAAACTTTGTATCTCAAATCAGACTTACTGGAGTCCATCCAAACGTCAAATAACATGTTAGATAAGTAAGCATCGTTTAGATACATCACAGGAACAACGCTAATACGTGTTGTTTCGTTCAAAACTATTTCCAGCTTCTGCTGCGTCCGAAAGCTTTGTATCTCTCATCAGAGTTACTGGAGTCCATCCAAACGTCAAATAACATGATAGGTGAGTAAGGATCGATTAGATAAATACATCACAGGAACAACGCTAATACGTGTTGTTTCGTTTAAAACTATTTCCAGCTTCTGCTGCTTCCGAAATCGTCGTATCTCACATCAGAGTTACTGGAGTCCATCGAAATGTCAAATAACATGATAGATAAGTAAGGATCGATTAGATACTACACAGGAACAACGCTAATGCGTGTAATTTCGTTTAAAACTATTTTTAGCTTCAGCTGCGTCCGAGAACTTCGTATCTCACATCTAAGTTACTGGAGTCCATCGAAACGCCAAATAACATGACAGATGAGTAAGGATCGATTAGATACATCACAGGAACAACGCTAATGCGTGTTGATTCGTTTAAAACTATTTCCAGCTTCTGCTGCGTCCGAGAACTTCGTATCTCACGTCAGGGCTACTGGAGTCCATCCAAACGTCAAATAACATGATAGATATGTAGGGATCGATTAGATACATCACAGGAACAACGCTAATGCGTGTTGTTTCGTTTAGAACTATTTCCAGCTTCTGCTGCGTCCGAAAATTTCGTTTCTCACATTAGAGTTACTGGAGCCCATCGAAACGTCAAATAACATGATAGATGAGTAAGGATCGATTAGATACATCACAGGAACAACGCTAATACGTGTTGTTTCGTTCAAAACTGTTTCCAGCTTCTGCTGCGTCCGATAACGTTTTATCTCACAGCAGAGTTACTGGAGTCCGTCCAAACGTCAAATAACATGATAGATGGGTAAGGATCGATTAGATACATTACAGGAACAACGCTATTATGTGTTGTTTCGTTTAAAACTATTTCCAGCTGCTGCTGCGTCCGAAAACGTCGTATCTCACATCAGAGTTACTGGAGTCCATCGAAATGTCAAATAACATGATAGATGAGTAAGGATCGATTAGATACATCACAGGAACAACGCTAATACGTGTTGTTTCATTTAAAACTATTTCCAGCTTCAGCTACGTCCGAGAATTTCATATCTCACATCAAAGTTACTGGAGTCCATCGAAACGCCAAATAACATGATAGATGAGTAAGCATCGATTAGATACATCACAGGAACAACGCTAATGCGTGTTGTTTCGTTTAAAACTATTTCCAGCTTCTGCTGCGTCCGAAAACGTCGTATCTCACATCAGAGCTACTGGAGTCCATCGAAACGCCAAATAACATGATATATGAGTAAGGATCGATTAGATACAGCACAGGAACAACGCTAATACGTGTTGTTTCGTTTAAAACTATTTCCAGCTCCTCCTGCGTCCAAAAACTTTGTATCTCAATTCAGACTTACTGGAGTCCATCCAAACGTCAAATAACATGTTAGATAAGTAAGGATCGTTTAGATACATCACAGGAACAACGCTAATACGTGTTGTTTCGTTCAAAACTATTTCCAGCTTCTAATGCGTCCGAGAACTTGGTATCTCTCATCAGAGTTACTGGAGTCCGTCCAAACGTCAAATAACATGATAGATGAGTAAGGATCGATTAGATACATCACAGGAACAACGCTAATACGTGTTGTTTCGTTTAAAACTATTTCCAGCTCCTGATGCGTCCGAAAATTTCGTATCTCACATTGGAGTTACTGGAGTCCATCGAAACGTCAAATAACATAGTAGCTAAGTAAGGATCGATTAGATACATCACAGGAACAACGCTAATGCATGTTGTTTCGTTTAAAACTATTTCCAGCTTCTGCTGCGTCCGAAAACGTCGTATCTCACATCAGAGTTACTGAAGTCCATCGAAACGTCAAATAACATGTTAGATAAGTAAGGATCGTTTAGATACATCACAGGAACAACGCTAATACGTGTTGTTTCGTTCAAAACTATTTACAGCTTCTGCTGCGTCCAAAAACTTTGTGTCTCACATCAGAGTTACTGGAGTCCCTCCAAATGTAAAATAACATGATAGATGAGTAAGGATCGATTAGATACATCACAGGAACATCGCTAATGCGTGTTGTTTCGTTTAAAACTATTTCCAGCTCTGCTGCGTCCGAAAATTTCGTATCTCACATTAGAGTTACTGGAGTCCATCGAAACGTCAAATAACATAGTAGCTAAGTAAGGATCGATTAGATACATCACAGGAACAACGCTAATACGTGTTGTTTCGTTCAAAACAATTTCCAGCTTCTGCTGCGTCCAAAAACTTTGTATCTCACATCAGAGTTACTGGAGTCCATCCAAACGTAAAATAACATGATAGATGAGTAAGGATCGATTAGATACATCACAGGAACAACGCTAATACGTGTTGTTTCGTTTAAAACTATTTCCAGCTTCTGCTGCGTCCGAAAACTTCGTATCTCACATCAGAGTTACTGGAGTCCATCGAAACGTCAAATAACATGATAGATAAGTAATTATCGATTAGATACAGCACAGGAACAACGCTAATACGTGTTGTTTCGTTTAAAACTATTTCCAGCTCCTGCTGCGTCCAAAAACTTTGTATCTCACATCAGACTTACTGGAGTCCATCCAAACGTCAAATAACATGTTAGATAAGTAAGGATCGTTTAGATACACCACAGGAACAACGCTAATACGTGTTGTTTCGTTCAAAACTATTTCCAGCTTCTGCTGCGTCCGATAACTTTGTATCTCACATCAGAGTTACTGGAGTCCGTCCAAACGTCAAATAACATGATAGATGAGTAAGGATCGATTAGATACAGCACAGGAACAACGCTAATGCGTGTTGTTTCGTTTAAAACTATTTCTAGCTTCAGCTGGGTCCGAGAACTTCGTATCTCACATCTAAGTTACTGGAGTCCATCGAAACGCCAAATAACATGATAGATGAGTAAGGATCGATTAGATACATCACAGGAACAACGCTAATGCGTGTTGTTTCGTTTAAAACTATTTCCAGCTTCTGCTGCGTCCGAAAATTTCGTATCTCACATTAGAGTTACTGGAGTCCATCGAAACGTCAAATAACATAGTAGCTAAGTAAGGATCGATTAGATACATCACAGGAACAACGCTAATACGTGTTGTTTCGTTCAAAACAATTTCCAGCTTCTGCTGCGTCCAAAAACTTTGTATCTCACATCAGAGTTACTGGAGTCCATCCAAACATAAAATAACATGATAGATGAGTAAGGATCGATTAGATACATCACAGGAACAACGCTAATACGTGTTGTTTCGTTTAAAACTATTTCCAGCTTCTGCTGCGTCCGAAAACTTCGTATCTCACATCAGAGTTACTGGAGTCCATCGAAACGTCAAATAACATGATAGATAAGTAATTATCGATTAGATACAGCACAGGAACAACGCTAATACGTGTTGTTTCGTTTAAAACTATTTCCAGCTCCTGCTGCGTCCAAAAACTTTGTATCTCACATCAGACTTACTGGAGTCCATCCAAACGTCAAATAACATGTTAGATAAGTAAGGATCGTTTAGATACACCACAGGAACAACGCTAATACGTGTTGTTTCGTTCAAAACTATTTCCAGCTTCTGCTGCGTCCGATAACTTTGTATCTCACATCAGAGTTACTGGAGTCCGTCCAAACGTCAAATAACATGATAGATGAGTAAGGATCGATTAGATACAGCACAGGAACAACGCTAATGCGTGTTGTTTCGTTTAAAACTATTTCTAGCTTCAGCTGGGTCCGAGAACTTCGTATCTCACATCTAAGTTACTGGAGTCCATCGAAACGCCAAATAACATGATAGATGAGTAAGGATCGATTAGATACATCACAGGAACAACGCTAATGCGTGTTGTTTCGTTTAAAACTATTTCCAGCTTCTGCTGCGTCCGAAAATTTCGTATCTCACATTAGAGTTACTGGAGTCCATCGAAACGTCAAATAACATAGTAGCTAAGTAAGGATCGATTAGATACATCACATTAACAACGCTAATACGTGTTGTTTCGTTCAAAACTATTTCCAGCTTCTGCTGCGTCCAAAAACTTTGTATCTCACATCAGAGTTACTGGAGTCCATCCAAACGTAAAATAACATGATAGATGAGTAAGGATCGATTAGATACATTACAGGAACAACGCTAATATGTGTTGTTTCGTTTAAAATTATTTCCAGCTGCTGCTGCGTCCGAAAACGTCTTATCTCACATCAGAGTTACTGGAGTCCATCGAAGTGTCAAATAACATGATAGATAAGTAAGGATCGATTAGATACAGCACAGGAACAACGCTAATGCGTGTTGTTTCGTTTAAAACTATTTCTAGCTTCAGCTGGATCCGAGAACTTCGTATCTCACATCTAAGTTACTGGAGTCCATCGAAACGCCAAATAACATGATAGATGAGTAAGGATCGATTAGATACATCACAGGAACAACGCTAATGCGTGTTGTTTCGTTTAAAACTATTTCCAGCTTCTGCTGCGTCCGAGAACTTCGTATCGCACGTCAGGGTTACTGGAGTCCATCCAAACGTCAAATAACATGATAGATAAGTAAGGATCGATTAGATACATCACAGGAGCAACGCTAATGCGTGTTGTTTCGTTTAAAACTATTTCCAGCTTCTGCTGCGTCTGAAAATTTCGTTTCTCACATTAGAGTTACTGGAGTCCATCGAAACGTCAAATAACATGATAGATGAGTAAGGATCGATTAGATACAATACAGGAACAACGCTAATGCGTGTTGTTTCGTTTAAAAGTATTTCCAGCTTCTGCTGCGTCAGAAAACGTCGTATCTCACATCAGAGCTACTGGAGTCCATCGAAACGCCAAATAACATGATAGATGAGTAAGGATCGATTAGATACATCACAGGAACAACGCTAATACGTGTTGTTTCGTTCAGAACTATTTCCAGCTAGTGCTGCGTCCGAGAACTTCGTATCTCACATCAGAGTTACTGGAGTCCATCGTAACGTTAAATAACATGATAGATAAATAAGGATCATTTAGATACATCACTGGAACAACGCTAATACGTGTTGTTTCGTTCAAAACTATTTCCAGCTTCTAATGCGTCCGAGAACTTGGTATCTCTCATCAGAGTTACTGGAGTCCGTCCAAACGTCAAATAACATGATAGATGAGTAAGGATCGATTAGATACATCACAGGAACAACGCTAATATGTGTTGTTTCGTTTAAAACTATTTCCAGCTGCTGCTGCGTCCGAGAATTTCGTATCTCGCATGAGAGTTACTGGAGTCCATCGAAACGTCAAATAACATAGTAGCTAAGTAAGGATCGATTAGATACATCACAGGAACAACGCTAATACGTGTTGTTTCGTTCAAAACTATTTCCAGCTTCTGCTGCGTCCGAGAACTTTGTATGTCACATCAGAGTTACTGGAGTCCATCCAAACGTCAAATAACATGATAGATGAGTAACGATCGATTAGATACATCACAGGAACAACGCTAATACGTGTTGTTTCGTTTAGAACTATTTCCAGCTTCTGCTGCGTCCGAGAACTTCGTATCTCACGTCAGGGTTACTGGAGTCCATCCAAACGTCAAATAACATGATAGATAAGTAAGGATCGATTAGATACATCACAGGAACAACGCTAATGCGTGTTGTTTCGTTTAAAACTATTTCTAGCTTCAGCTGCGTCCGAGAACTTCGTATCTCACATCTAAGTTACTGGAGTCCATCGAAACGCCAAATAACATGATAGATGAGTAAGGATCGATTAGATACATCACAGGAACAACGCTAATGCGTGTTGTTTCGTTTAAAACTATTTCCAGCTTCTGCTGTGTCCGAGAACTTCGTATCTCACGTCAGGGTTACTGGAGTCCATCCAAACATCAAATAACATGATAGATAAGTAAGGATCGATTAGATACAGCACAGGAACAACGCTAATACGTGTTGTTTCGTTTAAAACTATTTCCAGCTCCTGCTGCGTCCCAAAACTTTCTATCTCAAATCAGACTTACTGGAGTCCATCCAAACGTCAAATAACATGTTAGATAAGTAAGGATCGTTTAGATACATCACAGGAACAACGCTAATACGTGTTGTTTCGTTCAAAACTATTTCCAGCTTCTGCTGCATCCATAAACTTTGTATCTCACATCAGAGTTACTGGAGTCCATCCAAACGTCAAATAACATGATAGATAAGTAAGGATCGATTAGATACAGCACAGGAACAACGCTAATACGTGTTGTTTCGTTTAAAACTATTTCCAGCTTCTGCTGCGTCCGAAAATTTCGTATCTCACATTAGAGTTACTGGAGTCCATCGAAACGTCAAATAACATGATAGATGATGATAGATGAGTAAGGATCGATTAGATACATCACAGGAACAACGCTAATGCGTGTTGTTTCGTTTAAAACTATTTCCATCTTCTGCTGCGTCCGAGAACTTCGTATCTCACATTAGAGTTACTGGAGTCCATCGAAACGTCAAATAACATAGTAGCTAAATAAGGATCGATTAGATACATCACATTAACAACGCTAATACGTGTTGTTTCGTTCAAAACTATTTCCAGATTCTGCTGCGTCCAAAAACTTTGTATCTCACATCAGAGTTACTGGAGTCCATCCAAACGTAAAGTAACATGATAGATGAGTAAGGATCGATTAGATACATCACAGGAACAACGCTAATACGTGTTGTTTCGTTTAAAACTATTTCCAGCTTCTGCTGCGTCCGAAAATTTCGTATCTCACATTAGAGTTACTGGAGTCCATCGAAACGTCAAATAACATGATAGATGATGATAGATGAGTAAGGATCGATTAAATACATCACAGGAACAACGCTAGTGCGTGTTGTTTCGTTTAAAACTATTTCCAGCTTCTGCTGCGTCCGAGAACTTCGTATCGCACGTCAGGGTTACTGGAGTCCATCCAAACGTCAAATAACATGATAGATAAGTAAGGATCGATTAGATACATCACAGGAACAACGCTAATGCGTGTTGTTTCGTTTAAAACTATTTCCAGCTTCTGCTGCGTCCGAAAATTTCGTTTCTCACGTTAGAGTTACTGGAGTCCATCGAAACGTCAAATAACATGATAGATGAGTAAGGATCGATTAGATACGTCACAGGAACAACGCTAATGCGTGTTGTTTCGTTTAAAAGTATTTCCAGCTTCTGCTGCGTCAGAAAACGTCGTATCTCACATCAGAGTTACTGGAGTCCATCGAAACGCCAAATAACATGATAGATGAGTAAGGATCGATTAGATACATCACAGGAACAACGCTAATACGTGTTGTTTCATTTAAAACTATTTCCAGCTTCAGCTGCGTCCGAGAACTTCGTATCTCACATCAAAGTTACTGGAGTCCATCGAAATGCCAAATAACATGATAGATGAGTAAGCATCGATTAGATACATCACAGGAACAACGCTAATGCGTGTTGTTTCGTTTAAAACTGTTTCCAGCTTCTGCTGCGTCCGAAAACGTCGTATCTCACATCAGAGCTACTGGAGTCCATCGAAACGCCAAATAACATGATATATGAGTAAGGATCGATTAGATACAGCACAGGAACAACGCTAATACGTGTTGTTTCGTTTAAAACTATTTCCAGCTCCTGCTGCGCCCAAAAACTTTGTATCTCACATCAGACTTACTGGAGTCCATCCAAACGTCAAATAACATGTTAGATAAGTAAGGATCGTTTAGATACATCACAGGAACAACGCTAATACGTGTTGTTTCGTTCAAAACTATTTCCAGCTTCTAATGCGTCCGAGAACTTGGTATCTCTCATCAGAATTACTGGAGTCCGTCCAAACGTCAAATAACATGATAGATGAGTAAGGATCGATTAGATACATCACAGGAACAACGCTAATATGTGTTGTTTCGTTTAAAACTATTTCCAGCTGCTGCTGCGTCCGAAAATTTCGTATCTCACATGAGAGTTACTGGAGTCCATCGAAACGTCAAATAACATAGTCGCTAAGTAAGGATCGATTAGATACATCACAGGAACAACGCTAATACGTGTTGTTTCGTTCAGAACTATTTCCAGATTCTGCTGCGTCCGAGAACTTTGTATCTCACATCAGAGTTACTGGAGTCCATCCAAACGTCAAATAACATGATAGATGAGTAACGATCGATTAGATACAACACAGGAACAACGGTAATACGTGTTGTTTCGTTTAAAACTATTTCCAGCTTCTGCTGCGTCCGAGAACTTCGTATCTCACGTCAGGGTTACTGGAGTCCATCCAAACGTCAAATAGCATGATAGATAAGTAAGGATCGATTAGATACATCACAGGAACAACGCCAATGCGTGTTGTTTCGTTTAAAACTATTTCTAGCTTCAGCTGCGTCCGAGAACATCGTATCTCACATATAAGTTACTGGAGTCCATCGAAACGCCAAATAACATGATAGATGAGTAAGGATCGATTAGATACATCACAGGAACAACGCTAATGCGTGTTGTTTCGTTTAAAACTATTTCCAGCTTCTGCTGCGTCCGTGTACTTCGTATCTCCCGTCAGGGTTACTGGAGTCCATCGAAACGTCAAATAACATGATAGATGATGATAGATGAGTAAGGATCGATTAAATACATCACAGGAACAACGCTAGTGCGTGTTGTTTCGTTTAAAACTATTTCCAGCTTCTGCTGCGTCCGAGAACTTCGTATCGCACGTCAGGGTTACTGGAGTCCATCCAAACGTCAAATAACATGATAGATAAGTAAGGATCGATTAGATACATCACAGGAACAACGCTAATGCGTGTTGTTTCGTTTAAAACTATTTCCAGCTTCTGCTGCGTCCGAAAATTTCGTTTCTCACATTAGAGTTACTGGAGTCCATCGAAACGTCAAATAACATGATAGATGAGTAAGGATCGATTAGATACATCACAGGAACAACGCTAATGCGTGTTGTTTCGTTTAAAAGTATTTCCAGCTTCTGCTGCGTCAGAAAACGTCGTATCTCACATCAGAGCTACTGGAGTCCATCGAAACGCCAAATAACATGATAGATGAGTAAGGATCGATTAGATACATCACAGGAACAACGCTAATACGTGTTGTTTCATTTAAAACTATTTCCAGCTTCAGCTGCGTCCGAGAACTTCGTATCTCACATCAAAGTTACTGGAGTCCATCGAAATGCCAAATAACATGATAGATGAGTAAGCATCGATTAGATACATCACAGGAACAACGCTAATGCGTGTTGTTTCGTTTAAAACTATTTCCAGCTTCTGCTGCGTCCGAAAACGTCGTATCTCACATCAGAGCTACTGGAGTCCATCGAAACGCCAAATAACATGATATATGAGTAAGGATCGATTAGATACAGCACAGGAACAACGCTAATACGTGTTGTTTCGTTTAAAACTATTTCCAGCTCCTGCTGCGCCCAAAAACTTTGTATCTCACATCAGACTTACTGGAGTCCATCCAAACGTCAAATAACATGTTAGATAAGTAAGGATCGTTTAGATACATCACAGGAACAACGCTAATACGTGTTGTTTCGTTCAAAACTATTTCCAGCTTCTAATGCGTCCGAGAACTTGGTATCTCTCATCAGAGTTACTGGAGTCCGTCCAAACGTCAAATAACATGATAGATGAGTAAGGATCGATTAGATACATCACAGGAACAACGCTAATATGTGTTGTTTCGTTTAAAACTATTTCCAGCTGCTGCTGCGTCCGAAAATTTCGTATCTCACATGAGAGTTACTGGAGTCCATCGAAACGTCAAATAACATAGTCGCTAAGTAAGGATCGATTAGATACATCACAGGAACAACGCTAATACGTGTTGTTTCGTTCAGAAGTATTTCCAGATTCTGCTGCGTCCGAGAACTTTGTATCTCACATCAGAGTTACTGGAGTCCATCCAAACGTCAAATAACATGATAGATGAGTAACGATCGATTAGATACATCACAGGAACAACGGTAATACGTGTTGTTTCGTTTAAAACTATTTCCAGCTTCTGCTGCGTCCGAGAACTTCGTATCTCACGTCAGGGTTACTGGAGTCCATCCAAACGTCAAATAGCATGATAGATAAGTAAGGATCGATTAGATACATCACAGGAACAACGCCAATGCGTGTTGTTTCGTTTAAAACTATTTCTAGCTTCAGCTGCGTCCGAGAACTTCGTATCTCACATATAAGTTACTGGAGTCCATCGAAACGCCAAATAACATGATAGATGAGTAAGGATCGATTAGATACATCACAGGAACAACGCTAATGCGTGTTGTTTCGTTTAAAACTATTTCCAGCTTCTGCTGCGTCCGTGTACTTCGTATCTCCCGTCAGGGTTACTGGAGTCCATCCAAACATCAAATAACATGATAGATAAGTAAGGATCGATTAGATACAGCACAGGAACAACGCTAATACGTGTTGTTTCGTTTAAAACTATTTCCAGCTCCTGCTGCGTCCCAAAACTTTCTATCTCAAATCAGACTTACTGGAGTCCATCCAAACGTCAAATAACATGTTAGATAAGTAAGGATCGTTTAGATACATCACAGGAACAACGCTAATACGTGTTGTTTCGTTCAAAACTATTTCCAGCTTCTGCTGCATCCATAAACTTTGTATCTCACATCAGAGTTACTGGAGTCCATCCAAACGTCAAATAACATGATAGATAAGTAAGGATCGATTAGATACAGCACAGGAACAACGCTAATACGTGTTGTTTCGTTTAAAACTATTTCCAGCTTCTGCTGCGTCCGAAAATTTCGTATCTCACATTAGAGTTACTGGAGTCCATCGAAACGTCAAATAACATGATAGATGATGATAGATGAGTAAGGATCGATTAGATACATCACAGGAACAACGCTAATGCGTGTTGTTTCGTTTAAAACTATTTCCATCTTCTGCTGCGTCCGAGAACTTCGTATCTCACATTAGAGTTACTGGAGTCCATCGAAATGTCAAATAACATAGTAGCTAAGTAAGGATCGATTAGATACATCACATTAACAACGCTAATACGTGTTGTTTCGTTCAAAACTATTTCCAGATTCTGCTGCGTCCAAAAACTTTGTATCTCACATCAGAGTTACTGGAGTCCATCCAAACGTAAAATAACATGATAGATGAGTAAGGATCGATTAGATACATCACAGGAACAACGCTAATACGTGTTGTTTCGTTTAAAACTATTTCCAGCTTCTGCTGCGTCCGAAAATTTCGTATCTCACATTAGAGTTACTGGAGTCCATCGAAACGTCAAATAACATGATAGATGATGATAGATGAGTAAGGATCGATTAAATACATCACAGGAACAACGCTAGTGCGTGTTGTTTCATTTAAAACTATTTCCAGCTTCTGCTGCGTCCGAGAACTTCGTATCGCACGTCAGGGTTACTGGAGTCCATCCAAACGTCAAATAACATGATAGATAAGTAAGGATCGATTAGATACATCACAGGAACAACGCTAATGCGTGTTGTTTCGTTTAAAACTATTTCCAGCTTCTGCTGCGTCCGAAAATTTCGTTTCTCACATTAGAGTTACTGGAGTCCATCGAAACGTCAAATAACATGATAGATGAGTAAGGATCGATTAGATACATCACAGGAACAACGCTAATGCGTGTTGTTTCGTTTAAAAGTATTTCCAGCTTCTGCTGCGTCAGAAAACGTCGTATCTCACATCAGAGCTACTGGAGTCCATCGAAACGCCAAATAACATGATAGATGAGTAAGGATCGATTAGATACATCACAGGAACAACGCTAATACGTGTTGTTTCATTTAAAACTATTTCCAGCTTCAGCTGCGTCCGAGAACTTCGTATCTCACATCAAAGTTACTGGAGTCCATCGAAATGCCAAATAACATGATAGATGAGTAAGCATCGATTAGATACATCACAGGAACAACGCTAATGCGTGTTGTTTCGTTTAAAACTATTTCCAGCTTCTGCTGCGTCCGAAAACATCGTATCTCACATCAGAGCTACTGGAGTCCATCGAAACGCCAAATAACATGATATATGAGTAAGGATCGATTAGATACAGCACAGGAACAACGCTAATACGTGTTGTTTCGTTTAAAACTATTTCCAGCTCCTGCTGCGCCCAAAAACTTTGTATCTCACATCAGACTTACTGGAGTCCATCCAAACGTCAAATAACATGTTAGATAAGTAAGGATCGTTTAGATACATCACAGGAACAACGCTAATACGTGTTGTTTCGTTCAAAACTATTTCCAGCTTCTAGTGCGTCCGAGAACTTGGTATCTCTCATCAGAATTACTGGAGTCCGTCCAAACGTCAAATAACATGATAGATGAGTAAGGATCGATTAGATACATCACAGGAACAACGCTAATATGTGTTGTTTCGTTTAAAACTATTTCCAGCTGCTGCTGCGTCCGAAAATTTCGTATCTCACATGAGAGTTACTGGAGTCCATCGAAACGTCAAATAACATAGTCGCTAAGTAAGGATCGATTAGATACATCACAGGAACAACGCTAATACGTGTTGTTTCGTTCAGAACTATTTCCAGATTCTGCTGCGTCCGAGAACTTTGTATCTCACATCAGAGTTACTGGAGTCCATCCAAACGTCAAATAACATGATAGATGAGTAACGATCGATTAGATACAACACAGGAACAACGGTAATACGTGTTGTTTCGTTTAAAACTATTTCCAGCTTCTGCTGCGTCCGAGAACTTCGTATCTCACGTCAGGGTTACTGGAGTCCATCCAAACGTCAAATAGCATGATAGATAAGTAAGGATCGATTAGATACATCACAGGAACAACGCCAATGCGTGTTGTTTCGTTTAAAACTATTTCTAGCTTCAGCTGCGTCCGAGAACTTCGTATCTCACATATAAGTTACTGGAGTCCATCGAAACGCCA
Source organism: Prosopocoilus inquinatus (assembly GCA_036172665.1). Classification (NCBI taxonomy): domain Eukaryota; kingdom Metazoa; phylum Arthropoda; class Insecta; order Coleoptera; family Lucanidae; genus Prosopocoilus; species Prosopocoilus inquinatus. The sequence goes on along the minus strand of CM069871.1, from coordinate 42,969,273 downwards.
AATAACATGATAGATGAGTAAGGATCGATTAGATACATCACAGGAACAACGCTAATGCGTGTTGTTTCGTTTAAAACTATTTCCAGCTTCTGCTGCGTCCGTGTACTTCGTATCTCCCGTCAGGGTTACTGGAGTCCATCGAAACGTCAAATAACATGATAGATGATGATAGATGAGTAAGGATCGATTAAATACATCACAGGAACAACGCTAGTGCGTGTTGTTTCGTTTAAAACTATTTCCAGCTTCTGCTGCGTCCGAGAACTTCGTATCGCACGTCAGGGTTACTGGAGTCCATCCAAACGTCAAATAACATGATAGATAAGTAAGGATCGATTAGATACATCACAGGAACAACGCTAATGCGTGTTGTTTCGTTTAAAACTATTTCCAGCTTCTGCTGCGTCCGAAAATTTCGTTTCTCACATTAGAGTTACTGGAGTCCATCGAAACGTCAAATAACATGATAGATGAGTAAGGATCGATTAGATACATCACAGGAACAACGCTAATGCGTGTTGTTTCGTTTAAAAGTATTTCCAGCTCCTGCTGCGTCAGAAAACGTCGTATCTCACATCAGAGCTACTGGAGTCCATCGAAACGCCAAATAACATGATAGATGAGTAAGGATCGATTAGATACATCACAGGAACAACGCTAATACGTGTTGTTTCATTTAAAACTATTTCCAGCTTCAGCTGCGTCCGAGAACTTCGTATCTCACATCAAAGTTACTGGAGTCCATCGAAATGCCAAATAACATGATAGATGAGTAAGCATCGATTAGATACATCACAGGAACAACGCTAATGCGTGTTGTTTCGTTTAAAACTATTTCCAGCTTCTGCTGCGTCCGAAAACGTCGTATCTCACATCAGAGCTACTGGAGTCCATCGAAACGCCAAATAACATGATATATGAGTAAGGATCGATTAGATACAGCACAGGAACAACGCTAATACGTGTTGTTTCGTTTAAAACTATTTCCAGCTCCTGCTGCGCCCAAAAACTTTGTATCTCACATCAGACTTACTGGAGTCCATCCAAACGTCAAATAATATGTTAGATAAGTAAGGATCGTTTAGATACATCACAGGAACAACGCTAATACGTGTTGTTTCGTTCAAAACTATTTCCAGCTTCTAATGCGTCCGAGAACTTGGTATCTCTCATCAGAGTTACTGGAGTCCGTCCAAACGTCAAATAACATGATAGATGAGTAAGGATCGATTAGATACATCACAGGAACAACGCTAATATGTGTTGTTTCGTTTAAAACTATTTCCAGCTGCTGCTGCGTCCGAAAATTTCGTATCTCACATGAGAGTTACTGGAGTCCATCGAAACGTCAAATAACATAGTCGCTAAGTAAGGATCGATTAGATACATCACAGGAACAACGCTAATACGTGTTGTTTCGTTCAGAACTATTTCCAGATTCTGCTGCGTCCGAGAACTTTGTATCTCACATCAGAGTTACTGGAGTCCATCCAAACGTCAAATAACATGATAGATGAGTAACGATCGATTAGATACATCACAGGAACAACGGTAATACGTGTTGTTTCGTTTAAAACTATTTCCAGCTTCTGCTGCGTCCGAGAACTTCGTATCTCACGTCAGGGTTACTGGAGTCCATCCAAACGTCAAATAGCATGATAGATAAGTAAGGATCGATTAGATACATCACAGGAACAACGCCAATGCGTGTTGTTTCGTTTAAAACTATTTCTAGCTTCAGCTGCGTCCGAGAACTTCGTATCTCACATTAGAGTTACTGGAGTCCATCGAAACGTCAAATAACATGATAGATGAGTAAGGATCGATTAGATACAATACAGGAACAACGCTAATGCGTGTTGTTTCGTTTAAAAGTATTTCCAGCTTCTGCTGCGTCAGAAAACGTCGTATCTCACATCAGAGCTACTGGAGTCCATCGAAACGCCAAATAACATGATAGATGAGTAAGGATCGATTAGATACATCACAGGAACAACGCTAATGCGTGTTGTTTCGTTTAAAACTATTTCCAGCTTCTGCTGCGTCCGAGAACTTCGTATCGCACGTCAGGGTTACTGGAGTCCATCCAAACGTCAAATAACATGATAGATAAGTAAGGATCGATTAGATACATCACAGGAACAACGCTAATGCGTGTTGTTTCGTTTAAAACTATTTCCAGCTTCTGCTGCGTCCGAAAATTTCGTTTCTCACATTAGAGTTACTGGAGTCCATCGAAACGTCAAATAACATGATAGATGAGTAAGGATCGATTAGATACAATACAGGAACAACGCTAATGCGTGTTGTTTCGTTTAAAACTATTTCCAGCTCCTGCTGCGTCCAAAAACTTTGTATCTCACATCAGACTTACTGGAGTCCATCCAAACGTCAAATAACATTTTAGATAAGTAAGGATCGTTTAGATACATCACTGGAACAACGCTAATACGTGTTGTTTCGTTCAAAACTATTTCCAGCTTCTAATGCGTCGTAGGGATCGATTAGATACATCACAGGAACAACGCTAATACGTGTTGTTTCGTTTAAAATTATTTCCAGCTTCTGCTGCGTCCGAAAATTTCGTATCTCACATTAGAGTTACTGGAGTCCACCGAAACGTCAAATAACATGATAGATGATGATAGATGAGTAAGGATCGATTAGATACATCACAGGAACAACGCTAATGCGTGTTGTTTCGTTTAAAACTATTTCCAGCTTCTGCTGCGTCCGAGAACTTCGTATCTCACATTAGAGTTACTGGAGTCCATCGAAACGTCAAATAACATAGTAGCTAAGTAAGGATCGATTAGATACATCACATTAACAACGCTAATACGTGTTGTTTCGTTCAAAACTATTTCCAGCTTGTGCTGCGTCCAAAAACATTGTATCTCACATCAGAGTTACTGGAGTCCATCCAAACGTAAAATAACATGATAGATGAGTAAGGATCGATTAGATACATCACAGGAACAACGCTAATACGTGTTGTTTCGTTTAAAACTATTTCCAGCTTCTGCTGCGTCCGAAAATTTCGTATCTCTCATTAGAGTTACTGGAGTCCATCGAAACGTCAAATAATATGATAGATGATGATAGATGAGTAAGGATCGATTAGATACATCACAGGAACAACGCTAATGCGTGTTGTTTCGTTTAAAACAATTTCCAGCTTCTGCTGCGTTAGAGAACTTCGTATCGCACGTCAGGGTTACTGGAGTCCATCCAAACGTCAAATAACATGATAGATAAGTAAGGATCGATTAGATACATCACAGGAACAACGCTAATGCGTGTTGTTTCGTTTAAAACTATTTCCAGCTTCTGCTGCGTCCGAAAATTTGTTTCTCACATTAGAGTTACTGGAGTCCATCGAAACGTCAAATAACATGATAGATGAGTAAGGATCGATTAGATACATCACAGGAACAACGCTAATGCGTGTTGTTTCGTTTAAAAGTATTTCCAGCTTCTGCTGCGTCAGAAAACGTCTTATCTCACATCAGAGCTACTGGAGTCCATCGAAACGCCAAATAACATGATAGATGAGTAAGGATCGATTAGATACATCACAGGAACAACGATAATACGTGTTGTTTCATTTAAAACTATTTCCAGCTTCAGCTGCGTCCGAGAACTTCGTATGTCATATCAAAGTTACTGGAGTCCATCGAAACGCCAAATAACATGATAGATGAGTAAGCATCGATTAGATACATCACAGGAACAACGCTAATGCGTGTTGTTTCGTTTAAAACTATTTCCAGCTTCTGCTGCGTCCGAAAACGTCGTATCTCACATCAGAGCTACTGGAGTCCATCGAAACGCCAAATAACATGATATATGAGTAAGGATCGATTAGATACAGCACAGGAACAACGCTAATACGTGTTGTTTCGTTTAAAACTATTTCCAGCTCCTGCTGCGTCCAAAAACTTTGTATCTCACATCAGACTTACTGGAGTCCATCCAAACGTCAAATAACATTTTAGATAAGTAAGGATCGTTTAGATACATCACAGGAACAACGCTAATACGTGTTGTTTCGTTCAAAGCTATTTCCAGCTTCTAATGCGTCCGAGAACTTGGTATCTCTCATCAGAGTTACTGGAGTCCGTCCAAACGTCAAATATCATGATAGATGAGTAAGGATCGATTAGATACATCACAGGAACAACGCTAATATGTGTTGTTTCGTTTAAAACTATTTCCAGCTGCTGCTGCGTCCGAGAATTTCGTATCTCGCATGAGAGTTACTGGAGTCCATCGAAACGTCAAATAACATAGTAGCTAAGTAAGGATCGATTAGATACATCACAGGAACAACGCTAATACGTGTTGTTTCGTTCAAAACTATTTCCAGCTTCTGCTGCATCCAAAAACTTTGTATCTCACATCAGAGTTACTGGAGTTCATCCAAACGTAAAATAACATGATAGATGAGTAGGGATCGATTAGATACATCACAGGAACAACGCTAATACGTGTTGTTTCGTTTAAAACTATTTCCAGCTTCTGCTGCGTCCGAAAATTTCGTATCTCACATTAGAGTTACTGGAGTCCATCGAAACGTCAAATAACATGATAGATGATGATAGATGAGTAAGGATCGATTAGATACATCACAGGAACAACGCTAATGCGTGTTGTTTCGTTTAAAACTATTTCCAGCTTCTGCTGCGTTAGAGAACTTCGTATCGCACGTCAGGGTTACTGGAGTCCATCCAAACGTCAAATAACATGATAGATAAGTAAGGATCGATTAGATACATCACAGGAACAACGCTAATGCGTGTTGTTTCGTTTAAAACTATTTCCAGCTTCTGCTGCGTCCGAAAATTTGTTTCTCACATTAGAGTTACTGGAGTCCATCGAAACGTCAAATAACATGATAGATGAGTAAGGATCGATTAGATACATCACAGGAACAACGCTAATGCGTGTTGTTTCGTTTAAAAGTATTTCCAGCTTCTGCTGCGTCAGAAAACGTCTTATCTCACATCAGAGCTACTGGAGTCCATCGAAACGCCAAATAACATGATAGATGAGTAAGGATCGATTAGATACATCACAGGAACAACGATAATACGTGTTGTTTCATTTAAAACTATTTCCAGCTTCAGCTGCGTCCGAGAACTTCGTATGTCATATCAAAGTTACTGGAGTCCATCGAAACGCCAAATAACATGATAGATGAGTAAGCATCGATTAGATACATCACAGGAACAACGCTAATGCGTGTTGTTTCGTTTAAAACTATTTCCAGCTTCTGCTGCGTCCGAAAACGTCGTATCTCACATCAGAGCTACTGGAGTCCATCGAAACGCCAAATAACATGATATATGAGTAAGGATCGATTAGATACAGCACAGGAACAACGCTAATACGTGTTGTTTCGTTTAAAACTATTTCCAGCTCCTGCTGCGTCCAAAAACTTTGTATCTCACATCAGACTTACTGGAGTCCATCCAAACGTCAAATAACATTTTAGATAAGTAAGGATCGTTTAGATACATCACAGGAACAACGCTAATACGTGTTGTTTCGTTCAAAGCTATTTCCAGCTTCTAATGCGTCCGAGAACTTGGTATCTCTCATCAGAGTTACTGGAGTCCGTCCAAACGTCAAATATCATGATAGATGAGTAAGGATCGATTAGATACATCACAGGAACAACGCTAATATGTGTTGTTTCGTTTAAAACTATTTCCAGCTGCTGCTGCGTCCGAGAATTTCGTATCTCGCATGAGAGTTACTGGAGTCCATCGAAACGTCAAATAACATAGTAGCTAAGTAAGGATCGATTAGATACATCACAGGAACAACGCTAATACGTGTTGTTTCGTTCAAAACTATTTCCAGCTTCTGCTGCATCCAAAAACTTTGTATCTCACATCAGAGTTACTGGAGTTCATCCAAACGTAAAATAACATGATAGATGAGTAGGGATCGATTAGATACATCACAGGAACAACGCTAATACGTGTTGTTTCGTTTAAAACTATTTCCAGCTTCTGCTGCGTCCGAAAATTTCGTATCTCACATTAGAGTTACTGGAGTCCATCGAAACGTCAAATAACATGATAGATGATGATAGATGAGTAAGGATCGATTAGATACATCACAGGAACAACGCTAATGCGTGTTGTTTCGTTTAAAACTATTTCCAGCTTCTGCTGCGTCCGAGAACTTCGTATCTCACGTCAGTGTTACTGGAGTCCATCCAAACGTCAAATAACATGATAGATAAGTAAGGATCGATTAGATACATCACAGGAACAACGCTAATGCGTGTTGTTTCGTTTAGAACTATTTCCAGCTTCTGCTGCGTCCGAGAACTTCGTATCTCACGTCAGGGTTACTGGAGTCCATCCAAACGTCAAATAACATGATAGATAAGTAAGGATCGATTAGATACATCACAGGAACAACGCTAATGCGTGTTGTTTCGTTTAAAACTATTTCCAGCTTCTGCTGCGTCAGAAAACGTCGTATCTCACATCAGAGCTACTGGAGTCCATCGAAACGATAAATAACATGATAGATGAGTAAGGATCGATTAGATACATCACAGGAACAACGCTAAAACGTGTTGTTTCATTTAAAACTATTTCCAGCTTCAGCTGCGTCCGAGAACTTCGTATCTCACGTCAGTGTTACTGGAGTCCATCGAAACGTCAAATAACATGATAGATGATGATAGATGAGTAAGGATCGATTAGATACATCACAGGAACAACGCTAATGGGTGTTGTTTCGTTTAAAACTATTTCCAGCTTCTGCTGCGTTCGAGAACTTCGTATCTCACTTTAGGGTTACTGGAGTCCATCGAAACGTCAAATAACGTGATAGATGAGTAAGGATCGATTAGATACATCACAGGAACAACGCTAATGCGTGTTGTTTCGTTTAAAACTATTTCCAGCTTCTGCTGCGTCCGAGAACTTCGTATCTCACGTCAGTGTTACTGGAGTCCATCCAAACGTCAAATAACGTGATAGATAAGTAAGGATCGATTAGATACATCACAGAAACAACGCTAATACGTGTTGTTTCGTTTAAAACTATTTCCAGCTCCTGCTGCGTCCAAAAACTTTGTATCTCACTTCAGACTTACTGGAGTCCATCCAAACGTCAAATAACATGTTAGATAAGTAAGGATCGTTTAGATACATCACAGGAACAACGCTAATACGTGTTGTTTCGTTCAAAACTATTTCCAGCTTCTAATACGTCCGAGAACTTGGTATCTCTCATCAGAGTTACTGGAGTCCGTCCAAACGTTAAATAACATGATAGATGAGTAAGGATCGATTAGATACATCACAGGAACAACGCTAATACGTGTTGTTTCATTTAAAACTATTTCCAGCTTCAGCTGCGTCCGAGAACTTCGTATCTCACATCAAAGTTACTGGAGTCCATCGGAACGCCAAATAACATGATAGATGAGTAAGCATCGATTAGATACATCACAGGAACAACGCTAATGCGTGTTGTTTCGTTTAAAACTATTTCCAGCTTCTGCTGCGTCCGAAAACGTCGTATCTCACATCAGAGCCACTGGAGTCCATCGATACGCCAAATAACATGATAGATGAGTAAGGATCGATTAGATACATCACAGGAACAACGCTAATACGTGTTGTTTCGTTTAAAACTATTTCCAGCTCCTGCTGCGTCCCAAAACATTGTATCTCAAATCAGACTTACTGGAGTCCATCCAAACGTCAAATAAAATGTTAGATAAGTAAGGATCGTTTAGATACATCACAGGAACAACGCTAATACGTCTTGTTTCGTTCAAAACTATTTCCAGCTTCTGCTGCGTCCGAGAACTTTGTATCTCACATCAGAGTTACTGGAGTCCATCCAAACGTCAAATAACATGATAGATGAGTAAGGATCGATTAGATACATCACAGGAACAACGCTAATACGTGTTGTTTCGTTTAAAACTATTTCCAGCTTCTGCTGCGTCCGAGAACTTCGAATCTCACGTCAGGGTTACTGGAGTCCATCCAAACGTCAAATTACATGATAGATAAGTAAGGATCGATTAGATATATCACAGGAACAACGCTAATGCGTGTTGTTTCGTTTAAAACTATTTCTAGCTTCAGCTGCGTCCGAGAACTTCGTATCTCACATATAAGTTACTGGAGTCCATCGAAACGCCAAATAACATGATAGATGAGTAAGGATCGATTAGATACATCACAGGAACAACGCTAATGCGTGTTGTTTCGTTTAAAACTATTTCCAGCTTCTGCTGCGTACGTGTACTTCGTATCTCCCGTCAGGGTTACTGGAGTCCATCCAAACGTCAAATAACATGATAGATAAGTAAGGATCGATTAGATACAGCACAGGAACAACGCTAATACGTGTTGTTTCGTTTAAAATTATTTCCAGCTAATGCTGCGTCCCAAAACTTTGTATCTCAAATCAGACTTACTGGAATCCATCCAAACGTCAAATAACATGTTAGATAAGTAAGCATCGTTTAGATACATCACAGGAACAACGCTAATACGTGTTGTTTCGTTCAAAACTATTTCCAGCTTCTGCTGCGTCCGAAAGCTTTGTATCTCTCATCAGAGTTACTGGAGTCCATCCAAACGTCAAATAACATGATAGATGAGTAAGGATCGATTAGATAAATACATCACAGGAACAACGCTAATACGTGTTGTTTCGTTTAAAACTATTTCCAGCTTCTGCTGCTTCCGAAATCGTCGTATCTCACATCTAAGTTACTGGAGTCCATCGAAACGCCAAATAACATGACAGATGAGTAAGGATCGATTAGATACATCACAGGAACAACGCTAATACGTGTTGTTTCGTTCAAAACTGTTTCCAGCTTCTGCTGCGTCCGATAACGTTTTATCTCACAGCAGAGTTACTGGAGTCCGTCCAAACGTCAAATAACATGATAGATGGGTAAGGATCGATTAGATACATTACAGGAACAACGCTATTATGTGTTGTTTCGTTTAAAACTATTTCCAGCTGCTGCTGCGTCCGAAAACGTCGTATCTCACATCAGAGTTACTGGAGTCCATCGAAATGTCAAATAACATGATAGATGAGTAAGGATCGATTAGATACATCACAGGAACAACGCTAATACGTGTTGTTTCATTTAAAACTATTTCCAGCTTCAGCTGCGTCCGAGAATTTCATATCTCACATCAAAGTTACTGGAGTCCATCGAAACGCCAAATAACATGATAGATGAGTAAGCATCGATTAGATACATCACAGGAACAACGCTAATGCGTGTTGTTTCGTTTAAAACTATTTCCAGCTTCTGCTGCGTCCGAAAACGTCGTATCTCACATCAGAGCTACTGGAGTCCATCGAAACGCCAAATAACATGATATATGAGTAAGGATCGATTAGATACAGCACAGGAACAACGCTAATACGTGTTGTTTCGTTTAAAACTATTTCCAGCTCCTCCTGCGTCCAAAAACTTTGTATCTCAATTCAGACTTACTGGAGTCCATCCAAACGTCAAATAACATGTTAGATAAGTAAGGATCGTTTAGATACATCACAGGAACAACGCTAATACGTGTTGTTTCGTTCAAAACTATTTCCAGCTTCTAATGCGTCCGAGAACTTGGTATCTCTCATCAGAGTTACTGGAGTCCGTCCAAACGTCAAATAACATGATAGATGAGTAAGGATCGATTAGATACATCACAGGAACAACGCTAATACGTGTTGTTTCGTTTAAAACTATTTCCAGCTCCTGATGCGTCCCAAAACTTTGTATCTCAAATCAGACTTACTGGAGTCCATCCAAACGTCAAATAACATGTTAGATAAGTAAGGATCGTTTAGATACATCACAGGAACAACTCTAATACGTGTTGTTTCGTTCAAAACTATTTCCAGCTTCTGCTGCGTCCGAGAACTTTGTATCTCACATCAGAGTTACTGGAGTCCATCCAAACATCAAATAACATGATAGATGAGTAACGATCGATTAGATACATCACAGGAACAACGCTAATACGTGTTGTTTCGTTTAAAACTATTTCCAGCTTCTGCTGCGTCCGAGCACTTCGTATCTCACGTCAGGGTTACTGGAGTCCATCCAAACGTCAAATAACATGATAGATAAGTAAGGATCGATTAGATACATCACAGGAACAACGCTAATGCGTGTTGTTTCGTTTAAAACTATTTCTAGCTTCAGCTGCGTCCGAGAACTTCGTATCTCACATCTAAGTTACTGGAGTCCATCGAAACGCCAAATAACATGATAGATGAGTAAGGATCGAATGGATACATCACAGGAGCAACGCTAATGCGTGTTGTTTCGTTTAAAACTATTTCCAGCTTCTGCTGCGTCCGAGAACTTCGTATCTCACGTCAGGGTTACTGGAGTCCATCCAAACGTCAAATAACATGATAGATAAGTAAGGATCGATTAGATACAGCACAGGAACAACGCTAATACGTGTTGTTTCGTTTAAAACTATTTCCAGCTCCTGCTGAGTCCCAAAACTTTGAATCTCAAATCAGACTTACTGGAGTCCATCCAAACGTCAAATAACATGATAGATAAGTAAGGATCGATTAGATACATCACAGGAACAACGCTAATGCGTGTTGTTTCGTTTAAAACTATTTCCAGCTTCTGCTGCGTCCGAAAACGTCGTATCTCACATCAGAGTTACTGGAGTCCATCGAAACGTCAAATAACATGATAGATAAGTAAGGATCGATTAGATACAGCACAGGAACAACGCTAATACGTGTTGTTTCGTTTAAAACTATTTCCAGCTCCTGCTGCGTCCAAAAACTTTGTATCTCACATCAGACTTACTGGAGTCCATTCAAACGTCAAATAACATGTTAGATAAGTAAGGATCGTTTAGATACATCACAGGAACAACGCTAATACGTGTTGTTTCGTTCAAAACTATTTCCAGCTTCTACTGCGTCCGAGAACTTTGTATCTCTCATCAGAGTTACTGGAGTCCGTTCAAACGTCAAATTACATGATAGATGAGTAAGGATCGATTAGATACATCACAGGAACAACGCTAATATGTGTTGTTTCGTTTAAAACTATTTCCAGCTGCTGCTGCGTCCGAAAATTTCGTATCTCACATTGGAGTTACTGGAGTCCATCGAAACGTCAAATAACATAGTAGCTAAGTAAGGATCGATTAGATACATCACAGGAACAACGCTAATGCATGTTGTTTCGTTTAAAACTATTTCCAGCTTCTGCTGCGTCCGAAAACGTTGTATCTCACATCAGAGTTACTGAAGTCCATCGAAACGTCAAATAACATGTTAGATAAGTAAGGATCGTTTAGATACATCACAGGAACAACGCTAATACGTGTTGTTTCGTTCAAAACTATTTCCAGCTTCTGCTGCGTCCAAAAACTTTGTGTCTCACATCAGAGTTACTGGAGTCCCTCCAAATGTAAAATAACATGATAGATGAGTAAGGATCGATTAGATACGTCACAGGAACATTGCTAATGCGTGTTGTTTCGTTTAAAACTATTTCCAGCTCTGCTGCGTCCGAAAATTTCGTATCTCACATTAGAGTTACTGGAGTCCATCGAAACGTCAAATAACATAGTAGCTAAGTAAGGATCGATTAGATACATCACAGGAACAACGCTAATACGTGTTGTTTCGTTCAAAACAATTTCCAGCTTCTGCTGCGTCCAAAAACTTTGTATCTCACATCAGAGTTACTGGAGTCCATCCAAACGTAAAATAACATGATAGATGAGTAAGGATCGATTAGATACATCACAGGAACAACGCTAATACGTGTTGTTTCGTTTAAAACTATTTCCAGCTTCTGCTGCGTCCGAAAATTTCGTATCTCACATCAGAGTTACTGGAGTCCATCGAAACGTCAAATAACATGATAGATAAGTAATTATCGATTAGATACAGCACAGGAACAACGCTAATACGTGTTGTTTCGTTTAAAACTATTTCCAGCTTCTGCTGCGTCCGATAACTTTGTATCTCACATCAGAGTTACTGGAGTCCGTCCAAACGTCAAATAACATGATAGATGAGTAAGGATCGATTAGATACATTACAGGAACAACGCTAATATGTGTTGTTTCTTTTAAAATTATTTCCAGCTGCTGCTGCGTCCGAAAACGTCTTATCTCACATCAGAGTTACTGGAGTCCATCGAAATGTCAAATAACATGATAGATAAGTAAGGATCGATTAGATACAGCACAGGAACAACGCTAATGCGTGTTGTTTCGTTTAAGACTATTTCTAGCTTCAGCTGGGTCCGAGAACTTCGTATCTCACATCTAAGTTACTGGAGTCCATCGAAACGCCAAATAACATGATAGATGAGTAAGGATCGATTAGATACATCACAGGAACAACGCTAATGCGTGTTGTTTCGTTTAAAACTATTTCCAGCTTCTGCTGCGTCCGAAAATTTCGTATCTCACATTAGAGTTACTGGAGTCCATCGAAACGTCAAATAACATAGTAGCTAAGTAAGGATCGATTAGATACATCACATTAACAATGCTAATACGTGTTGTTTCGTTCAAAACTATTTCCAGCTTCTGCTGCGTCCAAAAACTTTGTATCTCACATCAGAGTTACTGGAGTCCATCCAAACGTAAAATAACATGATAGATGAGTAAGGATCGATTAGATACATCACAGGAACAACGCTAGTACGTGTTGTTTCGTTCAAAACTATTTCCAGCTTCTGCTCCTTCCGATAACTTTGTATCTCACATCAGAGTTACTGGAGTCCGTCCAAACGTCAAATAACATGATAGATGAGTAAGGATCGATTAGATACATTACAGGAACAACGCTAATATGTGTTGTTTCGTTTAAAATTATTTCCAGCTGCTGCTGCGTCCGAAAACATCTTATCTCACATCAGAGTTACTGGAGTCCATCGAAATGTCAAATAACATGATAGATAAGTAAGGATCGATTAGATACAGCACAGGAACAACGCTAATGCGTGTTGTTTCGTTTAAAACTATTTCTAGCTTCAGCTGGGTCCGAGAACTTCGTATCTCACATCTAAGTTACTGGAGTCCATCGAAACGCCAAATAACATGATAGATGAGTAAGGATCGATTAGATACATCACAGGAACAACGCTAATGCGTGTTGTTTCGTTTAAAACTATTTCCAGCTTCTGCTGCGTCCGAAAATTTCGTATCTCACATTAGAGTTACTGGAGTCCATCGAAACGTCAAATAACATAGTAGCTAAGTAAGGATCGATTAGATACATCACATTAACAACGCTAATACGTGTTGTTTCGTTCAAAACTATTTCCAGCTTCTGCTGCGTCCAAAAACTTTGTATCTCACATCAGAGTTACTGGAGTCCATCCAAACGTAAAATAACATGATAGATGAGTAAGGATCGATTAGATACATCACAGGAACAACGCTAATACGTGTTGTTTCGTTTAAAACTATTTCCAGCTTCTGCTGCGTCCGAAAATTTCGTATCTCACATTAGAGTTACTGGAGTCCATCGAAACGTCAAATAACATGATAGATGATGATAGATGAGTAAGGATCGATTAGATACATCACAGGAACAACGCTAATGCGTGTTGTTTCGTTTAAAACTATTTCCAGCTTCTGCTGCGTCCGAGAACTTCGTATCGCACGTCAGGGTTACTGGAGTCCATCCAAACGTCAAATAACATGATAGTTAAGTAAGGATCGATTAGATACATCACAGGAGCAACGCTAATGCGTGTTGTTTCGTTTAAAACTATTTCCAGCTTCTGCTGCGTCCGAAAATTTCGTTTCTCACATTAGAGTTACTGGAGTCCATCGAAACGTCAAATAACATGATAGATGAGTAAGGATCGATTAGATACAATACAGGAACAACGCTAATGCGTGTTGTTTCGTTTAAAAGTATTTCCAGCTTCTGCTGCGTCAGAAAACGTCGTATCTCACATCAGAGCTACTGGAGTCCATCGAAACGCCAAATAACATGATAGATGAGTAAGGATCGATTAGATACATCACAGGAACAACGCTAATACGTGTTGTTTCGTTCAGAACTATTTCCAGCTAGTCCTGCGTCCGAGAACTTCGTATCTCACATCAGAGTTTCTGGAGTCCATCGTAACGTTAAATAACATGATAGATAAATAAGGATCATTTAGATACATCACTGGAACAACGCTAATACGTGTTGTTTCGTTCAAAACTATTTCCAGCTTCTAATGCGTCCGAGAACTTGGTATCTCTCATCAGAGTTACTGGAGTCCGTCCAAACGTCAAATAACATGATAGATGAGTAAGGATCGATTAGATACATCACAGGAACAACGCTAATATGTGTTGTTTCGTTTAAAACTATTTCCAGCTGCTGCTGCGTCCGAGAATTTCGTATCTCGCATGAGAGTTACTGGAGTCCATCGAAACGTCAAATAACATAGTAGCTAAGTAAGGATCGATTAGATACATCACAGGAACAACGCTAATACGTGTTGTTTCGTTCAAAACTATTTCCAGCTTCTGCTGCGTCCGAGAACTTTGTATGTCACATCAGAGTTACTGGAGTCCATCCAAACGTCAAATAACATGATAGATGAGTAACGATCGATTAGATACATCACAGGAACAACGCTAATACGTGTTGTTTCGTTTAGAACTATTTCCAGCTTCTGCTGCGTCCGAGAACTTCGTATCTCACGTCAGGGTTACTGGAGTCCATCCAAACGTCAAATAACATGATAGATAAGTAAGGATCGATTAGATACATCACAGGAACAACGCTAATGCGTGTTGTTTCGTTTAAAACTATTTCTAGCTTCAGCTGCGTCCGAGAACTTCGTATCTCACATCTAAGTTACTGGAGTCCATCGAAACGTCAAATAACATGATAGATAAGTAAGGATCGATTAGATACATCACAGGAACAACGCTAATGCGTGTTGTTTCGTTTAAAACTATTTCCAGCTTCTGCTGTGTCCGAGAACTTCGTATTTCACGTCAGGGTTACTGGAGTCCATCCAAACATCAAATAACATGATAGATAAGTAAGGATCGATTAGATACAGCACAGGAACAACGCTAATACGTGTTGTTTCGTTTAAAACTATTTCCAGCTCCTGCTGCGTCCCAAAACTTTCTATCTCAAATCAGACTTACTGGAGTCCATCCAAACGTCAAATAACATGTTAGATAAGTAAGGATCGTTTAGATACATCACAGGAACAACGCTAATACGTGTTGTTTCGTTCAAAACTATTTCCAGCTTCTGCTGCATCCATAAACTTGGTATCTCACATCAGAGTTACTGGAGTCCATCCAAACGTCAAATAACATGATAGATAAGTAAGGATCGATTAGATACAGCACAGGAACAACGCTAATACGTGTTGTTTCGTTTAAAACTATTTCCAGCTTCTGCTGCGTCCGAAAATTTCGTATCTCACATTAGAGATACTGGAGTCCATCGAAACGTCAAATAACATGATAGATGATGATAGATGAGTAAGGATCGATTAGATACATCACAGGAACAACGCTAATGCGTGTTTTTTCGTTTAAAACTATTTCCAGCTTCTGCTGTGTCCGAGAACTTCGTATTTCACGTCAGGGTTACTGGAGTCCATCCAAACATCAAATAACATGATAGATAAGTAAGGATCGATTAGATACATCACAGGAACAACGCTAATGCGTGTTGTTTCGTTTAAAACTATTTCTAGCTTCAGCTGCGTCCGAGAACTTCGTATCTCACATCTAAGTTACTGGAGTCCATCGAAACGTCAAATAACATGATAGATGAGTAAGGATCGATTAGATACATCACATTAACAACGCTAATACGTGTTGTTTCGTTCAAAACTATTTCCAGATTCTGCTGCGTCCAAAAACTTTGTATCTCACATCAGAGTTACTGGAGTCCATCCAAACGTAAAATAACATGATAGATGAGTAAGGATCGATTAGATACATCACAGGAACAACGCTAATACATGTTGTTTCGTTTAAAACTATTTCCAGCTTCTGCTGCGTCCGAAAATTTCGTATCTCACATTAGAGTTACTGGAGTCCATCGAAACGTCAAATAACATGATAGATGATGATAGATGAGTAAGGATCGATTAAATACATCACAGGAACAACGCTAATGCGTGTTGTTTCGTTTAAAACTATTTCCAGCTTCTGCTGCGTCCGAGAACTTCTTATCGCACGTCAGGGTTACTGGAGTCCATCCAAACGTCAAATAACATGATAGATAAGTAAGGATCGATTAGATACATCACAGGAACAACGCTAATGCGTGTTGTTTCGTTTAAAACTATTTCCAGCTTCTGCTGCGTCCGAAAATTTCGTTTCTCACATTAGAGTTACTGGAGTCCATCGAAACGTCAAATAACATGATAGATGAGTAAGGATCGATTAGATACATCACAGGAACAACGCTAATGCGTGTTGTTTCGTTTAAAAGTATTTCCAGCTTCTGCTGCGTCAGAAAACGTCGTATCTCACATCAGAGCTACTGGAGTCCATCGAAACGCCAAATAACATGATAGATGAGTAAGGATCGATTAGATACATCACAGGAACAACGCTAATACGTGTTGTTTCGTTTAAAACTATTTCCAGCTTCTGCTGCGTCCGAAAATGTCGTATCTCACATCAGAGCTACTGGAGTCCATCGAAACGCCAAATAACATGATATATGAGTAAGGATCGATTAGATACAGCACAGGAACAACGCTAATACGTGTTGTTTCGTTTAAAACTATTTCCAGCTTCAGCTGCGCCCAAAAACTTTGTATCTCACATCAGACTTACTGGAGTCCATCCAAACGTCAAATAACATGTTAGATAAGTAAGGATCGTTTAGATACATCACAGGAACAACGCTAATACGTGTTGTTTCGTTCAAAACTATTTCCAGCTTCTAATGCGTCCGAGAACTTGGTATCTCTCATCAGAGTTACTGGAGTCCGTCCAAACGTCAAATAACATGATAGATGAGTAAGGATCGATTAGATACATCACAGTAACAACGCTAATATGTGTTGTTTCGTTTAAAACTATTTCCAGCTGCTGCTGCGTCCGAAAATTTCGTATCTCACATGAGAGTTACTGGAGTCCATCGAAACGTCAAATAACATAGTCGCTAAGTAAGGATCGATTAGATACATCACAGGAACAACGCTAATACGTGTTGTTTCGTTCAGAACTATTTCCAGATTCTGCTGCGTCCGAGAACTTTGTATCTCACATCAGAGTTACTGGAGTCCATCCAAACGTCAAATAACATGATAGATGAGTAACGATCGATTAGATACATCACAGGAACAACGGTAATACGTGTTGTTTCGTTTAAAACTATTTCCAGCTTCTGCTGCGTCCGAGAACTTCGTATCTCACGTCAGGGTTACTGGAGTCCATCCAAACGTCAAATAGCATGATAGATAAGTATGGATCGATTAGATACATCACAGGAACAACGCCAATGCGTGTTGTTTCGTTTAAAACTATTTCTAGCTTCAGCTGCGTCCGAGAACTTCGTATCTCACATCTAAGTTACTGGAGTCCATCGAAACGCCAAATAACATGATAGATGAGTAAGGATCGATTAGATACATCACAGGAACAACGCTAATGCGTGTTGTTTCGTTTAAAACTATTTCCAGCTTCTGCTGTGTCCGATAACTTTGTATCTCACATCAGAGTTACTGGAGTCCGTCCTAACGTCAAATAACATCATAGATGAGTAAGGATCGATTAGATACATTACAGGAACAACGCTAATATGTGTTGTTTCGTTTAAAACTATTTCCAGCTGCTGCTGCGTCCGAAGACGTCGTATTTCACATCAGAGTTTCTGGAGTCCATCGAAATGTCAAACAACATGATAGATAAGTAAGGATCGATTAGATACAGCACAGGAACAACGCTAATACGTGTTGTTTCGTTTAAAACTATTTCCAGCTCCTGCTGCGTCCAAAAACTTTGTATCTCACATCAGACTTACTGGAGTCCATTCAAACGTCAAATAACATGTTAGATAAGTAAGGATCGTTTAGATACATCACCGGAACAACGCTAATACGTGTTGTTTCGTTCAAAACTATTTCCAGCTTCTACTGCGTCCGAAATCCTTGTATCTCTCATCAGAGTTACTGGAGTCCATCCAAACGTCAAATAACATGTTAGATAAGTAAGGATCGTTTAGATACATCACAGGAACAACGCTAATATGTGTTGTTTCGTTTAAAACTATTTCCAGCTGCTGCTGCGTCCGAAAATTTCGTATCTCACATTGGAGTTACCGGAGTCCATCGAAACGTCAAATAACATAGTAGCTAAGTAAGGATCGATTAGATACATCACAGGAACAACGCTAATACGTGTTGTTTCGTTCAAAACTATTTCCTGCTTCTGCTGCGTCCAAAAACTTTGTATCTCACATCAGGGTTACTGGAGTCCGTCCAAACGTCTAATAACATGATAGATGAGTAAGAATCGATTAGATACATCACGGGAACAACGCTAATACGTGTTGTTTCGTTTAAAACTATTTCCAGCTTCTGCTGCGTCCGAAAACTTCGTATCTCACGTTAGAGTTACTGGAGTCCATCGAAACGTCAGATAACATAGTAGCTAAGTAAGGATCGATTAGATACATCACAGGAACAACGCTAATACGTGTTGTTTCGTTCAAAACTATTTCCAGCTTCTGCTGCGTCCAAAAACTTTGTATCACACATCAGAGTTACTGGAGTCCATCCAAACGTCAAATAACATGATAGATGAGTAAGGATCGATTAGATACATCACAGGAACAACGCTAATACGTGTTGTTTCGTTTAAAACTATTTCCAGCTTCTGCTGCGTCCGAAAACGTCGTATCTCACATCAGAGTTACTGGAGTCCATCGAAACGTCAAATAACATGATAGATAAGTAAGGATCGATTAGATACAGCACAGGAACAACGCTAATACGTGTTGTTTCGTTTAAAACTATTTCCAGCTCCTGCTGCGTCCAAGAACTTTGTATCTCACATCAGACTTACTGGAGTCCATCCAAACGTCAAATAACGTGTTAGATAAGTAAGGATCGTTTAGATACATCACAGGAACAACGCTAATACGTGTTGTTTCGTTCAAAACTATTTCCAGCTTCTGCTGTGTCCGATAACTTTGTATCTCACATCAGAGTTACTGGAGTCCGTCCAAACGTCAAATAACATGATAGATGAGTAAGGATCGATTAGATACATTACAGGAACAGCGCTAATATGTGTTGTTTCGTTTAAAACTATTTCCAGCTGCTGCTGCGTCCGAAAACGTCGTATTTCACATCAGAGTTACTGGAGTCCATCGAAACGTCAAATAACATAGTAGGCTAAGTAAGGATCGATTAGATACATCACAGGAACAACGATAGTACGTGTTGTTTCGTTCAAAACTATTTCCAGCTTCTGCTGCGTCCGATAACTTTGTATCTCACATCAGGGTTACTGGAGTCCGTCCAAACGTCTAATAACATGATAGATGAGTAAGGATCGATTAGATACATCACAGGAACAACGCTAATATGTGTTGTTTCGTTTAAAACTATTTCCAGCTTCTGCTGTGTCCGATAACTTTGTATCTCACATCAGAGTTACTGGAGTCCGTCCTAACGTCAAATAACATCATAGATGAGTAAGGATCGATTAGATACATTACAGGAACAACGCTAATATGTGTTGTTTCGTTTAAAACTATTTCCAGCTGCTGCTGCGTCCGAAGACGTCGTATTTCACATCAGAGTTTCTGGAGTCCATCGAAATGTCAAACAACATGATAGATAAGTAAGGATCGATTAGATACAGCACAGGAACAACGCTAATACGTGTTGTTTCGTTTAAAACTATTTCCAGCTCCTGCTGCGTCCAAAAACTTTGTATCTCACATCAGACTTACTGGAGTCCATTCAAACGTCAAATAACATGTTAGATAAGTAAGGATCGTTTAGATACATCACCGGAACAACGCTAATACGTGTTGTTTCGTTCAAAACTATTTCCAGCTTCTACTGCGTCCGAAATCCTTGTATCTCTCATCAGAGTTACTGGAGTCCATCCAAACATCAAATAACATGTTAGATAAGTAAGGATCGTTTAGATACATCACAGGAACAACGCTAATATGTGTTGTTTCGTTTAAAACTATTTCCAGCTGCTGCTGCGTCCGAAAATTTCGTATCTCACATTGGAGTTACCGGAGTCCATCGAAACGTCAAATAACATAGTAGCTAAGTAAGGATCGATTAGATACATCACAGGAACAACGCTAATACGTGTTGTTTCGTTCAAAACTATTTCCTGCTTCTGCTGCGTCCAAAAACTTTGTATCTCACATCAGGGTTACTGGAGTCCGTCCAAACGTCTAATAACATGATAGATGAGTAAGAATCGATTAGATACATCACGGGAACAACGCTAATACGTGTTGTTTCGTTTAAAACTATTTCCAGCTTCTGCTGCGTCCGAAAACTTCGTATCTCACGTTAGAGTTACTGGAGTCCATCGAAACGTCAGATAACATAGTAGCTAAGTAAGGATCGATTAGATACATCACAGGAACAACGCTAATACGTGTTGTTTCGTTCAAAACTATTTCCAGCTTCTGCTGCGTCCAAAAACTTTGTATCACACATCAGAGTTACTGGAGTCCATCCAAACGTCAAATAACATGATAGATGAGTAAGGATCGATTAGATACATCACAGGAACAACGCTAATACGTGTTGTTTCGTTTAAAACTATTTCCAGCTTCTGCTGCGTCCGAAAACGTCGTATCTCACATCAGAGTTACTGGAGTCCATCGAAACGTCAAATAACATGATAGATAAGTAAGGATCGATTAGATACAGCACAGGAACAACGCTAATACGTGTTGTTTCGTTTAAAACTATTTCCAGCTCCTGCTGCGTCCAAGAACTTTGTATCTCACATCAGACTTACTGGAGTCCATCCAAACGTCAAATAACGTGTTAGATAAGTAAGGATCGTTTAGATACATCACAGGAACAACGCTAATACGTGTTGTTTCGTTCAAAACTATTTCCAGCTTCTGCTGTGTCCGATAACTTTGTATCTCACATCAGAGTTACTGGAGTCCGTCCAAACGTCAAATAACATGATAGATGAGTAAGGATCGATTAGATACATTACAGGAACAGCGCTAATATGTGTTGTTTCGTTTAAAACTATTTCCAGCTGCTGCTGCGTCCGAAAACGTCGTATTTCACATCAGAGTTACTGGAGTCCATCGAAACGTCAAATAACATAGTAGGCTAAGTAAGGATCGATTAGATACATCACAGGAACAACGATAATACGTGTTGTTTCGTTCAAAACTATTTCCAGCTTCTGCTGCGTCCGATAACTTTGTATCTCACATCAGGGTTACTGGAGTCCGTCCAAACGTCTAATAACATGATAGATGAGTAAGGATCGATTAGATACATCACAGGAACAACGCTAATATGTGTTGTTTCGTTTAAAACTATTTCCAGCTTCTGCTGTGTCCGATAACTTTATATCTCACATCAGAGTTACTGGAGTCCGTCCTAACGTCAAATAACATCATAGATGAGTAAGGATCGATTAGATACATTACAGGAACAACGCTAATATGTGTTGTTTCGTTTAAAACTATTTCCAGCTGCTGCTGCGTCCGAAGACGTCGTATTTCACATCAGAGTTTCTGGAGTCCATCGAAATGTCAAACAACATGATAGATAAGTAAGGATCGATTAGATACAGCACAGGAACAACGCTAATACGTGTTGTTTCGTTTAAAACTATTTCCAGCTCCTGCTGCGTCCAAAAACTTTGTATCTCACATCAGACTTACTGGAGTCCATTCAAACGTCAAATAACATGTTAGATAAGTAAGGATCGTTTAGATACATCACCGGAACAACGCTAATACGTGTTGTTTCGTTCAAAACTATTTCCAGCTTCTACTGCGTCCGAAATCCTTGTATCTCTCATCAGAGTTACTGGAGTCCATCCAAACGTCAAATAACATGTTAGATAAGTAAGGATCGTTTAGATACATCACAGGAACAACGCTAATATGTGTTGTTTCGTTTAAAACTATTTCCAGCTGCTGCTGCGTCCGAAAATTTCGTATCTCACATTGGAGTTACCGGAGTCCATCGAAACGTCAAATAACATAGTAGCTAAGTAAGGATCGATTAGATACATCACAGGAACAACGCTAATACGTGTTGTTTCGTTCAAAACTATTTCCTGCTTCTGCTGCGTCCAAAAACTTTGTATCTCACATCAGGGTTACTGGAGTCCGTCCAAACGTCTAATAACATGATAGATGAGTAAGAATCGATTAGATACATCACGGGAACAACGCTAATACGTGTTGTTTCGTTTAAAACTATTTCCAGCTTCTGCTGCGTCCGAAAACTTCGTATCTCACGTTAGAGTTACTGGAGTCCATCGAAACGTCAGATAACATAGTAGCTAAGTAAGGATCGATTAGATACATCACAGGAACAACGCTAATACGTGTTGTTTCGTTCAAAACTATTTCCAGCTTCTGCTGCGTCCAAAAACTTTGTATCACACATCAGAGTTACTGGAGTCCATCCAAACGTCAAATAACATGATAGATGAGTAAGGATCGATTAGATACATCACAGGAACAACGCTAATACGTGTTGTTTCGTTTAAAACTATTTCCAGCTTCTGCTGCGTCCGAAAACGTCGTATCTCACATCAGAGTTACTGGAGTCCATCGAAACGTCAAATAACATGATAGATAAGTAAGGATCGATTAGATACAGCACAGGAACAACGCTAATACGTGTTGTTTCGTTTAAAACTATTTCCAGCTCCTGCTGCGTCCAAGAACTTTGTATCTCACATCAGACTTACTGGAGTCCATCCAAACGTCAAATAACGTGTTAGATAAGTAAGGATCGTTTAGATACATCACAGGAACAACGCTAATACGTGTTGTTTCGTTCAAAACTATTTCCAGCTTCTGCTGTGTCCGATAACTTTGTATCTCACATCAGAGTTACTGGAGTCCGTCCAAACGTCAAATAACATGATAGATGAGTAAGGATCGATTAGATACATTACAGGAACAGCGCTAATATGTGTTGTTTCGTTTAAAACTATTTCCAGCTGCTGCTGCGTCCGAAAACGTCGTATTTCACATCAGAGTTACTGGAGTCCATCGAAACGTCAAATAACATAGTAGGCTAAGTAAGGATCGATTAGATACATCACAGGAACAACGATAATACGTGTTGTTTCGTTCAAAACTATTTCCAGCTTCTGCTGCGTCCGATAACTTTGTATCTCACATCAGGGTTACTGGAGTCCGTCCAAACGTCTAATAACATGATAGATGAGTAAGGATCGATTAGATACATCACAGGAACAACGCTAATATGTGTTGTTTCGTTTAAAACTATTTCCAGCTTCTGCTGTGTCCGATAACTTTGTATCTCACATCAGAGTTACTGGAGTCCGTCCTAACGTCAAATAACATCATAGATGAGTAAGGATCGATTAGATACATTACAGGAACAACGCTAATATGTGTTGTTTCGTTTAAAACTATTTCCAGCTGCTGCTGCGTCCGAAGACGTCGTATTTCACATCAGAGTTTCTGGAGTCCATCGAAATGTCAAACAACATGATAGATAAGTAAGGATCGATTAGATACAGCACAGGAACAACGCTAATACGTGTTGTTTCGTTTAAAACTATTTCCAGCTCCTGCTGCGTCCAAAAACTTTGTATCTCACATCAGACTTACTGGAGTCCATTCAAACGTCAAATAACATGTTAGATAAGTAAGGATCGTTTAGATACATCACCGGAACAACGCTAATACGTGTTGTTTCGTTCAAAACTATTTCCAGCTTCTACTGCGTCCGAAATCCTTGTATCTCTCATCAGAGTTACTGGAGTCCATCCAAACGTCAAATAACATGTTAGATAAGTAAGGATCGTTTAGATACATCACAGGAACAACGCTAATATGTGTTGTTTCGTTTAAAACTATTTCCAGCTGCTGCTGCGTCCGAAAATTTCGTATCTCACATTGGAGTTACCGGAGTCCATCGAAACGTCAAATAACATAGTAGCTAAGTAAGGATCGATTAGATACATCACAGGAACAACGCTAATACGTGTTGTTTCGTTCAAAACTATTTCCTGCTTCTGCTGCGTCCAAAAACTTTGTATCTCACATCAGGGTTACTGGAGTCCGTCCAAACGTCTAATAACATGATAGATGAGTAAGAATCGATTAGATACATCACGGGAACAACGCTAATACGTGTTGTTTCGTTTAAAACTATTTCCAGCTTCTGCTGCGTCCGAAAACTTCGTATCTCACGTTAGAGTTACTGGAGTCCATCGAAACGTCAGATAACATAGTAGCTAAGTAAGGATCGATTAGATACATCACAGGAACAACGCTAATACGTGTTGTTTCGTTCAAAACTATTTCCAGCTTCTGCTGCGTCCAAAAACTTTGTATCTCACATCAGGGTTACTGGAGTCCATCCAAACGTCAAATAACATGATAGATGAGTAAGGATCGATTAGATACATCACAGGAACAACGCTAATACGTGTTGTTTCGTTTAAAACTATTTCCAGCTTCTGCTGCGTCCGAAAACGTCGTATCTCACATCAGAGTTACTGGAGTCCATCGAAACGTCAAATAACATGATAGATAAGTAAGGATCGATTAGATACAGCACAGGAACAACGCTAATACGTGTTGTTTCGTTTAAAACTATTTCCAGCTCCTGCTGCGTCCAAGAACTTTGTATCTCACATCAGACTTACTGGAGTCCATCCAAACGTCAAATAACGTGTTAGATAAGTAAGGATCGTTTAGATACATCACAGGAACAACGCTAATACGTGTTGTTTCGTTCAAAACTATTTCCAGCTTCTGCTGTGTCCGATAACTTTGTATCTCACATCAGAGTTACTGGAGTCCGTCCAAACGTCAAATAACATGATAGATGAGTAAGGATCGATTAGATACATTACAGGAACAGCGCTAATATGTGTTGTTTCGTTTAAAACTATTTCCAGCTGCTGCTGCGTCCGAAAACGTCGTATTTCACATCAGAGTTACTGGAGTCCATCGAAATGTCAAATAACATGATAGATGAGTAAGGATCGATTAGATACAGCACAGGAACAACGCTAATACGTGTTGTTTCGTTTAAAACTATTTCCAGCTCCTGCTGCGTCCAAGGACTTTGTATCTCACATCAGAGTTACTGGAGTCCATCCAAACGTCAAATAACATGATAGATGAGTAAGGATCGATTAGAAACATTACAGGAACAGCGCTAATATGTGTTGTTTCGTTTAAAACTATTTCCAGCTGCTGCTGCGTCCGAAAACGTCGTATTTCACATCAGAGTTACTGGAGTCCATCGAAATGTCAAATAACATGATAGATGAGTAAGGATCGATTAGATACATCACAGGAACAACGCTAATATGTGTTGTTTCGTTTAAAACTATTTCCAGCTGCTGCTGCGTCCGAAAATTTCGTATCTCACATTGGAGTTACCGGAGTCCATCGAAACGTCAAATAACATAGTAGCTAAGTAAGGATCGATTAGATACATCACAGGAACAACGCTAATACGTGTTGTTTCGTTCAAAACTATTTCCTGCTTCTGCTGCCTCCAAAAACTTTGTATCTCACATCAGAGTTACTGGAGTCCATCCAAACGTAAAATAGCATGATAGATGAGTAAGGATCGATTAGATACATCACAGGAACAACGCTAATACGTGTTGTTTCGTTTAAAACTATTTCCAGCTTCTGCTGCGTCCGAAAACTTCGTATCTCACATCAGAGTTACTGGAGTCCATCGAAACGTCAAATAACATGATAGATAAGTAAGTATCGATTAGATACAGCACAGGAACAACGCTAATACGTGTTGTTTCGTTTAAAACTATTTCCAGCTCCTGCTGCGTCCAAAAACTTTGTATCTCACATCAGACTTACTGGAGTCCATCCAAACGTCAAATAACATGTTAGATAAGTAAGGATCGTTTAGATACACCACAGGAACAACGCTAATACGTGTTGTTTCGTTCAAAACTATTTCCAGCTTCTGCTGCGTCCGATAACTTTGTATCTCACATCAGAGTTACTGGAGTCCGTCCAAACGTCAAATAACATGATAGATGAGTAAGGATCGATTAGATACATTACAGGAACAACGCTAATATGTGTTGTTTCGTTTAAAATTATTTCCAGCTGCTGCTGCGTCCGAAAACGTCGTATCTCACATCAGAGTTACTGGAGTCCATCGAAATGTCAAATAGCATGATAGATAAGTAAGGATCGATTAGATACAGCACAGGAACAACGCTAATGCGTGTTGTTTCGTTTAAAACTATTTCTAGCTTCAGCTGGGTCCGAGAACTTCGTATCTCACATCTAAGTTACTGGAGTCCATCGAAACGCCAAATAACATGATAGATGAGTAAGGATCGATTAGATACATCACAGGAACAACGCTAATGCGTGTTGTTTCGTTTAAAACTATTTCCAGCTTCTGCTGCGTCCGAAAATTTCGTATCTCACATTAGAGTTACTGGAGTCCATCGAAACGTCAAATAACATAGTAGCTAAGTAAGGATCGATTAGATACATCACATTAACAACGCTAATACGTGTTGTTTCGTTTAAAACTATTTCCAGCTTCTGCTGCGTCCGAAAATTTCGTATCTCACATTAGAGTTACTGGAGTCCATCGAAACGTCAAATAACATGATAGATGATGATAGATGAGTAAGGATCGATTAGATACATCACAGGAACAACGCTAATGCGTGTTGTTTCGTTTAAAACTATTTCCAGCTTCTGCTGCGTCCGAGAACTTCGTATCTCACATTAGAGTTACTGTAGTCCATCGAAACGTCAAATAACATAGTAGCTAAGTAAGGATCGATTAGATACATCACATTAACAACGCTAATACGTGTTGTTTCGTTCAAAACTATTTCCAGCTTCTGCTGCGTCCGAGAACTTTGTATGTCACATCAGAGTTACTGGAGTCCATCCAAACGTAAAATAACATGATAGATGAGTAAGGATCGATTAGATACATCACAGGAACAACGCTAATACGTGTTGTTTCGTTTAAAACTATTTCCAGCTTCTGCTGCGTCCGAAAATTTCGTATCTCACATTAGAGTTACTGGAGTCCATCGAAACGTCAAATAACATGATAGATGATGATAGATGAGTAAGGATCGATTAGATACATCACAGGAACAACGCTAATGCGTGTTGTTTCGTTTAAAACTATTTCCAGCTTCTGCTGCGTCCGAGAACTTCGTATCGCACGTCAGGGTTACTGGAGTCCATCCAAACGTCAAATAACATGATAGATAAGTAAGGATCGATTAGATACATCACAGGAACAACGCTAATGCGTGTTGTTTCGTTTAAAACTATTTCCAGCTTCTGCTGCGTCCGAAAATTTCGTTTCTCACATTAGAGTTACTGGAGTCCATCGAAACGTCAAATAACATGATAGATGAGTAAGGATCGATTAGATATAACACAGGAACAACGCTAATGCGTGTTGTTTCGTTTAAAAGTATTTCCAGCTTCTGCTGCGTCAGAAAACGTCGTATCTCACATCAGAGCTACTATAGTCCATCGAAACGCCAAATAACATGACAGATGAGTAAGGATCGATTAGATACATCACAGGAACAACGCTAATACGTGTTGTTTCATTTAAAACTATTTCCAGCTTCAGCTGCGTCCGAGAACTTCGTATCTCACATCAAAGTTACTGGAGTCCATCGAAACGCCAAATAACATGATAGATGAATAAGCATCGATTAGATACATCACAGGAACAACGCTAATGCGTGTTGTTTCGTTTAAAACTATTTCCAGCTTCTGCTGCGTCCGAAAACGTCGTATCTCACATCAGAGCTACTGGAGTCCATCGAAACGCCAAATAACATGATATATGAGTAAGGATCGATTAGATACAGCACAGGAACAACGCTAATACGTGTTGTTTCGTTTAAAACTATTTCCAGCTCCTGCTGCGTCCAAAAACTTTGTATCTCACATCAGACTTACTGGAGTCCATCCAAACGTCAAATAACATTTTAGATAAGTAAGGATCGTTTAGATACATCACAGGAACAACGCTAATACGTGTTGTTTCGTTCAAAACTATTTCCAGCTTCTAATGCGTCCGAGA
This sequence comes from Prosopocoilus inquinatus, assembly GCA_036172665.1. Classification (NCBI taxonomy): domain Eukaryota; kingdom Metazoa; phylum Arthropoda; class Insecta; order Coleoptera; family Lucanidae; genus Prosopocoilus; species Prosopocoilus inquinatus. The sequence goes on along the minus strand of CM069871.1, from coordinate 42,940,961 downwards.
ACTTGGTATCTCTCATCAGAGTTACTGGAGTCCGTCCAAACATCAAATAACATGATAGATGAGTAAGGATCGATTAGATACATCACAGGAACAACGCTAATATGTGTTGTTTCGTTTAAAACTATTTCCAGCTGCTGCTGCGTCCGAGAATTTCGTATCTCGCATGAGAGTTACTGGAGTCCATCGAAACGTCAAATAACATAGTAGCTAAGTAAGGATCGACTAGATACATCACAGGAACAACGCTAATACGTGTTGTTTCGTTCAAAACTATTTCCAGCTTCTGCTGCGTCCGAGAACTTTGTATGTCACATCAGAGTTACTGGAGTTCATCCAAACGTCAAATAACATGATAGATGAGTAACGATCGATTAGATACATCACAGGAACAACGCTGATACGTGTTGTTTCGTTTAGAACTATTTCCAGCTTCTGCTGCGTCCGAGAACTTCGTATCTCACGTCAGGGTTACTGGAGTCCATCCAAACGTCAAATAACATGATAGATAAGTAAGGATCGATTAGATACATCACAGGAACAACGCTAATGCGTGTTGTTTCGTTTAAAATATTTCTAGCTTCAGCTGCGTCCGAGAACTTCGTATCTCACATCTAAGTTACTGGAGTCCATCGAAACGCCAAATAACATGATAGATGAGTAAGGATCGATTAGATACATCACAGGAACAACGCTAATGCGTGTTGTTTCGTTTAAAACTATTTCCAGCTTCTGCTGCGTCCGAGAACTTCGTATCTCACGTCAGGGTTACTGGAGTCCATCCAAACGTCAAATAACATGATAGATAAGTAAGGATCGATTAGATACAGCACAGGAACAACGCTAATACGTGTTGTTTCGTTTAAAACTATTTCCAGCTTATGCTGCGTCCCAAAACTTTGTATCTCAAATCAGACTTACTGGAGTCCACCCAGACGTCAAATAACATGTTAGATAAGTAAGGATCGTTTAGATACATCACAGGAACAACGCTAATACGTGTTGTTTCGTTCAAAACTATTTCCAGCTTCTGCTGCATCCAAAAACTTTGTATCTCACATCAGAGTTACTGGAGTTCATCCAAACGTAAAATAACATGATAGATGAGTAGGGATCGATTAGATAAATCACAGGAACAACGCTAATACGTGTTGTTTCGTTTAAAACTATTTCCAGCTTCTGCTGCGTCCGAAAATTTCGTATCTCACATTAGAGTTACTGGAGTCCATCGAAACGTCAAATAACATGATAGATGATGATAGATGAGTAAGGATCGATTAGATACATCACAGGAACAACGCTAATGCGTGTTGTCTCGTTTAAAACTATTTCCAGCTTCTGCTGCGTCCGAGAACTTCGTATCTCACGTCAGTGTTACTGGAGTCCATCCAAACGTCAAATAACATGATAGATAAGTAAGGATCGATTAGATACATCACAGGAACAACGCTAATGCGTGTTGTTTCGTTTAAAATTATTTCCAGCTTCTGCTGCGTCCGAGAATTTCGTTTCTCACATTAGAGTTACTGGAGTCCATCGAAACGTCAAATAACATGATAGATGATTAGGGATCGATTAGATACATCACAGGAACAACGCTAATGCGTGTTGTTTCGTTTAAAAGTATTTCCAGCTTCTGCTGCGTCAGAAAACGTCGTATCTCACATCAGAGCTACTGGAGTCCATCGAAACGCCAAATAACATGATAGATGAGTAAGGATCGATTAGATACATCACAGGAACAACGCTAATACGTGTTGTTTCATTTAAAACTATTTCCAGCTTCAGCTGCGTCCGAGAACTTCGTATCTCACATCAAAGTTACTGGAGTCCATCGAAACGCCAAATAACATGATAGATGAGTAAGCATCGATTAGATACATCACAGGAACAACGCTAAAGCGTGTTGTTTCGTTTAAAACTATTTCCAGCTTCTGCTGCGTCCGAAAATTTCGTATCTCACATTAGAGTTACTGGAGTCCATCGAAACGTCAAATAACATGATAGATGATGATAGATGAGTAAGGATCGATTAGATACATCACAGGAACAACGCTAATGCGTGTTGTTTCGTTTAAAACTATTTCCAGCTTCTGCTGCGTCCGAGAACTTCGTATCGCACGTCAGGGTTACTGGAGTCCATCCAAACGTCAAATAACATGATAGATAAGTAAGGATCGATTAGATACATCACAGGGACAACGCTAATGCGTGTTGTTTCGTTTAAAACTATTTCCAGCTTCTGCTGCATCCGAAAATTTCGTTTCTCACATTAGAGTTACTGGAGTCCATCGAAACGTCAAATAACATGATAGATGAGTAAGGATCGATTAGATACAATACAGGAACAACGCTAATGCGTGTTGTTTCGTTTAAAAGTATTTCCAGATTCTGCTGCGTCAGAAAACGTCGTATCTCACATCAGAGCTACTGGAGTCCATCGAAACGCCAAATAACATGATAGATGAGTAAGGATCGATTAGATACATCACAGGAACAACGCTAATACGTGTTGTTTCATTTAAAACTATTTCCAGCTTCAGCTGCGTCCGAGAACTTCGTATCTCACATCAAAGTTACTGGAGTCCATCGAAACGCCAAATAGCATGATAGATGAGTAAGCATCGATTAGATACATCACAGGAACAACGCTAATACGTGTTGTTTCGTTTAAAACTATTTCCAGCTCCTGCTGCGTCCAAAAACTTTGTATCTCACATCAGACTTACTGGAGTCCATCCAAACGTCAAATAACATTTTAGATAAGTAAGGATCGTTTAGATACATCACTGGAACAACGCTAATACGTGTTGTTTCGTTCAAAACTATTTCCAGCTTCTAATGCGTCCGAGAACTTGGTATCTCTCATCAGAGTTACTGGAGTCCGTCCAAACGTCAAATAACATGATAGATTAGTAAGGATCGATTAGATACATCACAGGAACAAAGCTAATATGAGTTGTTTCGTTTAAAACTATTTCCAGCTGCTGCTGCGTCCGAGAATTTCGTATCTCGCATGAGAGTTACTGGAGTCCATCGAAACGTCAAATAACATAGTAGCTAAGTAAGGATCGATTAGATACATCACATTAACAACGCTAATACGTGTTGTTTCGTTCAAAACTATTTCCAGCTTCTGCTGCGTCCAAAAACTTTGTATCTCACATCAGAGTTACTGGAGTCCATCCAAACGTAAAATAACATGATAGATGAGTAAGGATCGATTAGATACATCACAGGAACAACGCTAATACGTGTTGTTTCGTTTAGAACTATTTCCAGCTTCTGCTGCGTCCGAGAACTTCGTATCTCACGTCAGGGTTACTGGAGTCCATCCAAACGTCAAATAACATGATAGATAAGTAAGGATCGATTAGATACATCACAGGAACAACGCTAATGCGTGTTGTTTCGTTTAAAACTATTTCTAGCTTCAGCTGCGTCCGAGAACTTCGTATCTCACATCTAAGTTACTGGAGTCTATCGAAACGCCAAATAACATGATAGATGAGTAAGGGTCGATTAGATACATCACAGGAACAACGCTAATGCGTGTTGTTTCGTTTAAAACTATTTCCAGCTTCTGCTGCGTCCGAGAACTTCGTATCTCACGTCAGGGTTACTGGAGTCCATCCAAACGTCAAATAACATGATAGATAAGTAAGGATCGATTAGATACAGCACAGGAACAACGCTAATACGTGTTGTTTCGTTTAAAACTATTTCCAGCTCCTGCTGCGTCCCAAAACTTTGTATCTCAAATCAGACTTACTGGAGTCCATCCAAACGTCAAATAACATGTTAGATAAGTAAGGATCGTTTAGATACATCACAGAAACAACGCTAATACGTGTTGTTTCGTTCAAAACTATTTCCAGCTTCTGCTGCATCCAAAAACTTTGTATCTCACATCAGAGTTACTGGAGTTCATCCAAACGTAAAATAACATGATAGATGAGTAGGGATCGATTAGATACATCACAGGAACAACGCTAATACGTGTTGTTTCGTTTAAAACTATTTCCAGCTTCTGCTGCGTCCGAAAATTTCGTATCTCACATCAGAGCTACTGGAGTCAATCGAAACGCCAAATAACATGATAGATGAGTAAGGATCGATTAGATACATCACAGGAACAACGCTAATACGTGTTGTTTCATTTAAAACTATTTTCAGCTTCAGCTGCGTCCGAGAACTTCGTATCTCACATCAATGTTACTGGAGTCCATCGAAACGCCAAATAACATGATAGATGAGTAAGCATCGATTAGATACATCACAGGAACAACGCTAATGCGTGTTGTTTCGTTTAAAACTATTTCCAGCTTCTGCTGCGTCCGAAAACGTCGTATCTCACATCAGAGCTACTGGAGTCCATCGAAACGTCAAATAACATGATAGATGATGATAGATAAGTAAGGATCGATTAGATACATCACAGGAACAACGCTAATGCGTGTTGTTTCGTTTAAAACTATTTCCAGCTTCTGCTGCGTCCGAAAATTTCGTATCTCACATTAGAGTTACTGGAGTCCATCGAAACGTCAAATAACATGATAGATGATGATAGATGAGTAAGGATCGATTAGATACATCACAGGAACAACGCTAATGCGTGTTGTTTCGTTTAAAACTATTTCCAGCTTCTGCTGCGTCCGAGAACTTCGTATCGCACGTCAGGGTTACTGGAGTCCATCCAAACGTCAAATAACATGATAGATAAGTAAGGATCGATTAGATACATCACAGGAACAACGCTAATGCGTGTTGTTTCGTCTAAAACTATTTCCAGCTTCTGCTGCGTCCGAAAATTTCGTTTCTCACATTAGAGTTACTGGAGTCCATCGAAACGTCAAATAACATGATAGATGAGTAAGGATCGATTAGATACAATACAGCAACAACGCTAATGCGTGTTGTTTCGTTTAAAAGTATTTCCAGCTTCTGCTGCGCCAGAAAACGTCGTATCTCACATCAGAGCTACTGGAGTCCATCGAAACGCCAAATAACATGATAGATGAGTAAGGATCGATTAGATACATCACAGGAACAACGCTAATACGTGTTGTTTCATTTAAAACTATTTCCAGCTTCTGCTGCGTCCGAGGACTTCGTATCTCAAGTCAGGGTTACTGGAGTCCATCCAAACGTCAAATAACATGATAGATAAGTAAGGATCGATTAGATAGAGCACAGGAACAACGCTAATACGTGTTGTTTCGTTTAAAACTATTTCCAGCTACTGCTGCGTCAAAAAACTTTGTATCTCAAATCAGACTTACTGGAGTCCATCCAAACGTCAAATAACATGTTAGATAAGTAAGGATCGTTTAGATACATCACATTAACAACGCTAATACGTGTTGTTTCGTTCAAAACTATTTCCAGCTTCTGCTGCATCCAAAAACTTTGTATCTCACATCATAGTTACTGGAGTCCATCCAAACGTAAAATAACATGATAGATGATTAAGGATCGATTAGATACATCACAGGAACAACGATAATACGTGTTGTTTCGTATAAAACTATTTCCAGCTTCTGCTGCGTCCGAAAATTTCGTATCTCACATTAGAGTTACTGGAGTCCATCGAAACGTCAAATAACATGATAGCTGATGATAGATGAGTAAGGATCGATTAGATACATCACAGGAACAACGCTAATGCGTGTTGTTTCGTTCAAAACTATTTCCAGCTTCTGCTGCGTCCGAAAATTTCGTATCTCACATTAGAGTTACTGGAGTCCATCGAAACGTCAAATAACATGATAGCTGATGATAGATGAGTAAGGATCGATTAGATACATCACAGGAACAACACTAATGCGTGTTGTTTCGTTTAAAACTATTTCCAGCTTCTGCTGCCTCCGAGAACTTCGTAACTCACGTCAGTGTTACTGGAGTTCATCCAAACGTCAAATAACATGATAGATAAGTAAGGATCGATTAGATACATCACAGGAACAACGCTAATGCGTGTTGTTTCGTTTAAAACTATTTCCATCTTCTGCTGCGTCCGAAAATTTCGTTTCTCACATTAGAGTTACTGGAGTCCATCGAAACGTCAGATAACATGATAGATGAGTAAGGATCGATTAGATACATCACAGGAACAACGCTGATGCGTGTTGTTTCGTTTAAAAGTATTTCCAGCTTCTGCTGCGTCAGAAAACGTCTTATCTCACATCAGAGCTACTGGAGTCCATCGAAACGCCAAATAACATGATAGATGAGTAAGGATCGATTAGATACATCACAGGAACAACGCTAATACGTGTTGTTTCATTTAAAACTATTTCCAGCTTCAGCTGCGTCCGAGAACTTCGTATCTCACATCAAAGTTACTGGAGTCCATCGAAATGCCAAATAACATGATAGATGAGTAAGCATCGATTAGATACATCACAGGAACAACGCTAATGCGTGTTGTTTCGTTTAAAACTATTTCCAGCTTCTGCTGCGTCCGAAAACGTCGTATCTCACATCAGAGCTACTGGAGTCCATCGAAACGTCAAATAACATGATAGATAAGTAAGGATCGATTAGATACAGCACAGGAACAACGCTAATACGTGTTGTTTCGTTTAAAACTATTTCCAGCTCCTGCTGCGCCCAAAAACTTTGTACCTCACATCAGACTTACTGGAGTCCATCCAAACGTCAAATAACATGTTTGATAAGTAAGGATCGTTTAGATACATCACAGGAACAACGCTAATATGTGTTGTTTCGTTCAAAACTATTTCCAGCTTCTGCTGCGTCCGATAACTTTGTATCTCACAGCAGAGTTACTGGAGTCCGTCCAAACGTCAAATAACATTATAGATGAGTAAGGATCGATTAGATACATTACAGGATCAACGCTAATATGTGTTGTTTCGTTTAAAACTATTTCCAGCTGCTGCTGCGTCCGAAAACGTCGTATCTCACATCAGAGTTACTGGAGTCCATCGAAATGTCAAATAACATGATAGATGAGTAAGGATCGATTAGATACATCACAGGAACAACGCTAATACGTGTTGTTTCGTTTAAAACTATTTCCAGCTTCTGCTGCGTCCGAAAACGTCGTATCTCACATCAGAGTTACTGGAGTCCATCGAAACGTCAAATAACATGATAGATCAGTAAGGATCGATTAGATACAGCACAGGAACAACGCTAATACGTGTTGTTTCGTTTAAAACTATTTCCAGCTCCTGCTGCGTCCAAAAACTTTGTATCTCACATCAGACTTACTGGAGTCCATTCAAACGTCAAATAACATGTTAGATAAGTAAGGATCGTTTAGATACATCACAGGAACAACGCTAATACGTGTTGTTTCGTTCAAAACTATTTCCAGCTTCTACTGCGTCCGAGAACTTTGTATCTCTCATCAGAGTTACTGGAGTCCTTCCAAATGTCACATTACATGATAGATGAGTAAGGATCGATTAGATACATTTCAGGAACAACGCTAATGCGTGTTGTTTCGTTTAAAACTATTTCCAGCTTCTGCTGCGTCCGAAAATTTCGTATCTCACATTAGAGTTACTGGAGTCCATCGAAACGTCAAATAACATGATAGATGATGATAGATGAGTAAGGATCGATTAGATACATCACAGGAACAACGCTAATGCGTGTTGTTTCGTTTAAAACTATTTCCAGCTTCTGCTGCGTCCGAGAACTTCGTATCGCACGTCAGGGTTACTGGAGTCCATCCAAACGTCAAATAACATGATAGATAAGTAAGGATCGATTAGATACATCACAGGAACAACGCTAATGCGTGTTGTTTCGTCTAAAACTATTTCCAGCTTCTGCTGCGTCCGAAAATTTCGTTTCTCACATTAGAGTTACTGGAGTCCATCGAAACGTCAAATAACATGATAGATGAGTAAGGATCGATTAGATACAATACAGGAACAACGCTAATGCGTGTTGTTTCCTTTAAAAGTATTTCCAGCTTCTGCTGCGTCAGAAAACGTCGTATCTCACATCAGAGCTACTGGAGTCCATCGAAACGCCAAATAACATGATAGATGAGTAAGGATCGATTAGATACATCACAGGAACAACGCTAATACGTGTTGTTTCATTTAAAACTATTTCCAGCTTCTGCTGCGTCCGAGAACTTCGTATCTCAAGTCAGGGTTACTGGAGTCCATCCAAACGTCAAATAACATGATAGATAAGTAAGGATCGATTAGATAGAGCACAGGAACAACGCTAATACGTGTTGTTTCGTTTAAAACTATTTCCAGCTCCTGCTGCGTCAAAAAACTTTGTATCTCAAATCAGACTTACTGGAGTCCATCCAAACGTCAAATAACATGTTAGATAAGTAAGGATCGTTTAGATACATCACATTAACAACGCTAATACGTGTTGTTTCGTTCAAAACTATTTCCAGCTTCTGCTGCATCCAAAAACTTTGTATCTCACATCATAGTTACTGGAGTCCATCCAAACGTAAAATAACATGATAGATGATTAAGGATCGATTAGATACATCACAGGAACAACGCTAATACGTGTTGTTTCGTATAAAACTATTTCCAGCTTCTGCTGCGTCCGAAAATTTCGTATCTCACATTAGAGTTACTGGAGTCCATCGAAACGTCAAATAACATGATAGATGATGATAGATGAGTAAGGATCGATTAGATACATCACAGGAACAACACTAATGCGTGTTGTTTCGTTTAAAACTATTTCCAGCTTCTGCTGCGTCCGAGAACTTCGTATCTCACGTCAGTGTTACTGGAGTTCATCCAAACGTCAAATAACATGATAGATAAGTAAGGATCGATTAGATACATCACAGGAACAACGCTAATGCGTGTTGTTTCGTTTAAAACTATTTCCAGCTTCTGCTGCGTCCGAAAATTTCGTTTCTCACATTAGAGTTACTGGAGTCCATCGAAACGTCAGATAACATGATAGATGAGTAAGGATCGATTAGATACATCACAGGAACAACGCTGATGCGTGTTGTTTCGTTTAAAATTATTTTCAGCTTCTGCTGCGTCAGAAAACGTCTTATCTCACATCAGAGCTACTGGAGTCCATCGAAACGCCAAATAACATGATAGATGAGTAAGGATCGATTAGATACATCACACGAACAACGCTAATACGTGTTGTTTCATTTAAAACTATTTCCAGCTTCAGCTGCGTCCGAGAACTTCGTATCTCACATCAAAGTTACTGGAGTCCATCGAAATGCCAAATAACATGATAGATGAGTAAGCATCGATTAGATACATCACAGGAACAACGCTAATGCGTGTTGTTTCGTTTAAAACTATTTCCAGCTTCTGCTGCGTCCGAAAACGTCGTATCTCACATCAGAGCTACTGGAGTCCATCGAAACGTCAAATAACATGATAGATAAGTAAGGATCGATTAGATACAGCACAGGAACAACGCTAATACGTGTTGTTTCGTTTAAAACTATTTCCAGCTCCTGCTGCGCCCAAAAACTTTGTACCTCACATCAGACTTACTGGAGTCCATCCAAACGTCAAATAACATGTTTGATAAGTAAGGATCGTTTAGATACATCACAGGAACAACGCTAATATGTGTTGTTTCGTTCAAAACTATTTCCAGCTTCTGCTGCGTCCGATAACTTTGTATCTCACAGCAGAGTTACTGGAGTCCGTCCAAACGTCAAATAACATTATAGATGAGTAAGGATCGATTAGATACATTACAGGATCAACGCTAATATGTGTTGTTTCGTTTAAAACTATTTCCAGCTGCTGCTGCGTCCGAAAACGTCGTATCTCACATCAGAGTTACTGGAGTCCATCGAAATGTCAAATAACATGATAGATGAGTAAGGATCGATTAGATACATCACAGGAACAACGCTAATACGTGTTGTTTCGTTTAAAACTATTTCCAGCTTCTGCTGCGTCCGAAAACGTCGTATCTCACATCAGAGTTACTGGAGTCCATCGAAACGTCAAATAACATGATAGATCAGTAAGGATCGATTAGATACAGCACAGGAACAACGCTAATACGTGTTGTTTCGTTTAAAACTATTTCCAGCTCCTGCTGCGTCCAAAAACTTTGTATCTCACATCAGACTTACTGGAGTCCATTCAAACGTCAAATAACATGTTAGATAAGTAAGGATCGTTTAGATACATCACAGGAACAACGCTAATACGTGTTGTTTCGTTCAAAACTATTTCCAGCTTCTACTGCGTCCGAGAACTTTGTATCTCTCATCAGAGTTACTGGAGTCCTTCCAAATGTCAAATTACATGATAGATGAGTAAGGATCGATTAGATACATCACAGGAACAACGCTAATATGTGTTGTTTCGTTTAAAACTATTTCCAGCTGCTGCTGCGTCCGAAAATTTCGTATCTCACATTGGAGTTACTGAAGTCCATCGAAACGTCAAATAACATAGTAGCTAAGTAAGGATCGATTAGATACATCACAGGAACAACGATAATACGTGTTGTTTCGTTCAAAACTATTTCCAGCTTCTGCTGCGTCCAAAAACTTTGTATCTCACATCAGAGTTACTGGAGTCCATCCAAATGTAAAATAACATGATAGATGAGTAAGGATCGATTAGATACATCACAGGAACATCGCTAATGCTTGTTGTTTCGTTTAAAACTATTTTCAGCTTCTTCTGCGTCCGAAAACGTCGTATCTCACATCAGAGTTACTGGTGTCCATCGAAACGTCAAATAACATGATAGATAAGTAAGGATCGATTAGATACAGCACAGGAACAACGCTAATACGTGTTGTTTCGTTCAAAACTATTTCCAGCTTCTGCTGCGTCCGAGAACTTTGTATCTCACATCAGAGTTACTGGAGTCCATTCAAACGTCAAATAACATGATAGATGAGTAAGGATCGATTAGATACATCACAGGAACAACGCTAATAAGTGTTGTTTCGTTTAAAACTATTTCCAGCTTCTGCTGCGTCCGAAAACGTCGTATCCCACATCAAAGTTACTGGAGTCCATCGAAACGTCAAATAGCATAGTAGCTAAGTAAGGATCGATTAGATACATCACAGGAACAACGCTAATGCGTGTTGTTTCGTTTAAAACTATTTCCAGCCTCAGCTGCGTCCGAGAACTTCGTATCTCACATCAGAATTACTGGAGTCCATCGAAATGTCAAATAACATAGTAGATAAGTAAGGATCGATTAGATACATCACAGGAACAACGCTAATACGTGTTGTTTCGTTTAAAACTATTTCCAGCTCCTGCTGCGTCCAAAAACTTTGTATCTCACATCAGACTTACTGGAGTCCATCCAAACGTCAAATAACATGTTAGATAAGTAAGGATCGTCTAGATACATCACAAGTACAACGCTAATACGTGTTGTTTCGTTCAAAACTATTTCCAGCTTCTGCTGCATCCGATAACTTTGTATCTCACATCAGAGTTACTGGAGTCCATCGAAATGTCAAATAACATGATAGATAAGTAAGGATCGATTAGATACAGCACAGAAACAACGCTAATGCGTGTTGTTTCGTTTAAAACTATTTCTAGCTTCAGCTGGGTCCGAGAACTTCGTATCTCACATCTAAGTTACTGGAGTCCATCGAAACGCCAAATAACATGATAGATGAATAAGGATCGATTAGATACATCACAGGAACAACGCTAATGCGTGTTGTTTCGTTTAAAACTATTTCCAGCTTCTGCTGCGTCCGAAAATTTCGTATCTCACATTAGAGTTACTGGAGTCCATCGAAACGTCAAATAACATAGTAGCTAAGTAAGGATCGATTAGATACATCACAGGAACAACACTAATACGTGTTGTTTCGTTCAAAACTATTTCCAGCTTCTGCTGCCTCCAAAAACATTGTATCTCACATCAGAGTTACTGGAGTCCATCCAAACGTAAAATAACATGACAGATGAGTAAGGATCGATTAGATACATCACAGGAACAACGCTAATACGTGTTGTTTCGTTTAAAACTATTTCCAGCTTCTGCTGCGTCCGAAAATTTCGTATCTCACATCAGAGTTACTGGAGTATATCGAAACGTCAAATAACATGATAGATAAGTAAGGATCGATTAGATACAGCACAGGAACAACGCTAATGCGTGTTGTTTCGTTTAAAACTATTTCTAGCTTCAGCTGGGTCCGAGAACTTCGTATCTCACATCTAAGTTACTGGAGTCCATCGAAACGCCAAATAACATGATAGATGAGTAAGGATCGATTAGATACATCACAGGAACAACGCTAATGCGTGTTGTTCCGTTTAAAACTATTTCCAGCTTCTGCTGCGTCCGAAAATTTCGTTTCTCACATTAGAGTTACTGGAGTCCATCGAAACGTCAAATAACATGATAGATGAGTAAGGATCGATTAGATACAATACAGGAACAACGCTAATGCGCGTTGTTTCGTTTAAAACTATTTCCAGCTTCTACTGCGTCCGAGAACTTTGTATCTCTCATCAGAGTTACTGGAGTCCATCCAAACGTAAAATAACATGATAGATGAGTAAGGATCGATTAGATACATCACAGGAACAACGCTAATGCGTGTTGTTTCGTTTAAAACTATTTCCAGCTTCTGCTGCGTCCGAGAACTTCGGATCGCACGTCAGGGTTACTGGAGTCCATCCAAACGTCAAATAACATGATAGATAAGTAAGGATCGATTAGATACATCACAGGAACAACGCTAATGCGTGTTGTTTCGTTTAAAACTATTTCCAGCTTCTGCTGCGTCCGAAAATTTCGTTTCTCACATTAGAGTTACTGGAGTCCATCGAAACGTCAAATAACATGATAGATGAGTAAGGATCGATTAGATACAATACAGGAACAACGCTAATGCGTGTTGTTTCGTTTAAAACTATTTCCAGCTCCTGCTGCGTCCAAAAACTTTGTATCTCACATCAGACTTACTGGAGTCCATCCAAACGTCAAATAACATTTTAGATAAGTAAGGATCGTTTAGATACATCACTGGAACAACGCTAATACGTGTTGTTTCGTTCAAAACTATTTCCAGCTTCTAATGCGTCCGAGAACTTGGTATCTCTCATCAGAGTTACTGGAGTCCGTCCAAACGTCAAATAACATGATAGATGAGTAAGGATCGATTAGATACATCACAGGAACAACGCTAATATGTGTTGTTTCGTTTAAAACTATTTCCAGCTGCTGCTGCGTCCGAGAATTTCGTATCTCGCATGAGAGTTACTGGAGTCCATCGAAACGTCAAATAACATAGTAGCTAAGTAAGGATCGATTAGATACATCACAGGAACAACGCTAATACGTGTTGTTTCGTTCAAAACTATTTCCAGCTTCTGCTGCGTCCGAGAACTTTGTATGTCACATCAGAGTTACTGGAGTCCATCCAAACGTCAAATAACATGATAGATGAGTAACGATCGATTAGATACATCACAGGAACAACGCTAATACGTGTTGTTTCGTTTAGAACTATTTCCAGCTTCTGCTGCGTCCGAGAACTTCGTATCTCACGTCAGGGTTACTGGAGTCCATCCAAATGTCAAATAACATGATAGATAAGTAAGGATCGATTAGATACATCACAGGAACAACGCTAATGCGTGTTGTTTCGTTTAAAACTATTTCTAGCTTCAGCTGCGTCCGAGAACTTCGTATCTCACATCTAAGTTACTGGAGTCCATCGAAACGCCAAATAACATGATAGATGAGTAAGGATCGATTAGATACATCACAGGAACAACGCTAATGCGTGTTGTTTCGTTTAAAACTATTTCCAGCTTCTGCTGCGTCCGAGAACTTCGTATCTCACGTCAGGGTTACTGGAGTCCATCCAAACGTCAAATAACATGATAGATAAGTAAGGATCGATTAGATACAGCACAGGAACAACGCTAATACGTGTTGTTTCGTTTAAAACTATTTCCAGCTTCTGCTGCGTCCCAAAACTTTGTATCTCAAATCAGACTTACTGGAGTCCACCCAAACGTCAAATAACATGTTAGATAAGTAAGGATCGTTTAGATACATCACAGGAACAACGCTAATACGTGTTGTTTCGTTCAAAACTATTTCCAGCTTCTGCTGCATCCAAAAACTTTGTATCTCACATCAGAGTTACTGGAGTTCATCCAAACTTAAAATAACATGATAGATGAGTAGGGATCGATTAGATACATCACAGGAACAACGCTAATACGTGTTGTTTCGTTTAAAACTATTTCCAGCTTCTGCTGCGTCCGAAAATTTCGTATCTCACATTAGAGTTACTGGAGTCCATCGAAACGTCAAATAACATGATAGATGATGATAGATGAGTAAGGATCGATTAGATACATCACAGGAACAACGTTAATGCGTGTTGTTTCGTTTAAAACTATTTCCAGCTTCTGCTGCGTCCGAGAACTTCGTATCTCACATTAGAGTTACTGGAGTCCATCGAAACGTCAAATAACATAGTAGCTAAGTAAGGATCGATTAGATACATCACATTAACAACGCTAATACGTGTTGTTTCGTTCAAAACTATTTCCAGCTTCTGCTGCGTCCAAAAACATTGTATCTCACATCAGAGTTACTGGAGTCCATCCAAACGTAAAATAACATGATAGATGAGTAAGGATCGATTAGATACATCACAGGAACGACGCTAATACGTGTTGTTTCGTTTAAAACTATTTCCCGCTTCTGCTGCGTCCGAAAATTTCGTATCTCACATTAGAGTTACTGGAGTCCGTCGAAACGTCAAATAACATGATAGATGATGATAGATGAGTAAGGATCGATTAGATACATCACAGGAACAACGCTAATGCGTGTTGTTTCGTTTAAAACTATTTCCAGCTTCTGCTGCGTTAGAGAACTTCGTATCGCACGTCAGGGTTACTGGAGTCCATCCAAACGTCAAATAACATGATAGATAAGTAAGGATCGATTAGATACATCACAGGAACAACGCTAAAGCGTGTTGTTTCGTTTAAAACTATTTCCAGCTTCTGCTGCGTCCAAACATTTCGTTTCTCACATTAGAGTTACTTGAGTCCATCGAAACGTCAAATAACATGATAGATGAGTAAGGATCGATTAGATACATCACAGAAACAACGCTAATGCGTGTTGTTTCGTTTAAAACTATTTCCAGCTTCTGCTGCGTCCGAAAACGTCGTATCTCACATCAGAGCTACTGGAGTCCATCGAAACGCCAAATAACATGATAGATGAGTAAGGATCGATTAGATACATCACAGGAACAACGCTAATACGTGTTGTTTCATTTAAAACTATTTCCAGCTTCAGCTGCGTCCGAGAACTTCGTATCTAACATCAAAGTTACTGGAGTCCATCGAAACGCCAAATAACATGATAGATGAGTAAGGATCGATTAGATACAGCACAGGAACAACGCTAATACGTGTTGTTTCGTTTAAAACTATTTCCAGCTCCTGCTGCGTCCAAAAACTTTGTATCTCACATCAGACTTGCTGGAGACCATCCAAACGTCAAATAACATGTTAGATAAGTAAGGATCGTTTAGATACATCACAGGAACAACGCTAATACGTGTTGTTTCTTTCAAAACTATTTCCAGCTTCTACTGCGTCCGAGAACTTTGTATCTCTCATCAGAGTTACTGGAGTCCGTCCAAATGTCAAATAACATGATAGATGAGTAAGGATCGATTAGATACATCACAGGAACAACGCTAATATGTGTTGTTTCGTTTAAAACTATTTCCAGCTGCTGGTGCGTCCGAAAATTTCGTATCTCACGTTAGAGTTACTGGAGTCCATCGAAACGTCAAATAACATAGTAGCTAAGTAAGGATCGATTAGATACATCACAGGAACAACGCTAATACGTGTTGTTTCGTTCAAAACTATTTCCAGCTTCTGCTGCGTCCAAAAACTTTGTATCTCACATCAGAGTTACTGGAGTCCATCCAAACGTCAAATAACATGATAGATGAGTAAGGATCGATTAGATACATCACAGGAACAACGCTAATAAGTGTTGTTTCGTTTAAAACTATTTCCAGCTTCTGCTGCGTCCGAAAACTTCGTATCTCACATCAGAGTTACTGGAGTCCATCGAAACGTCAAATAACATGATAGATAATTAAGGATCGATTAGATACAGCACAGGAACAACGCTAATACGTGTTGTTTCGTTTAAAACTATTTCCAGCTCCTGCTGCATCCAAAAACTTTGTATCTCACATCAGACTTACTATAGTCCATCCAAACGTCAAATAACATGTTAGATAAGTAAGGATCGTTTAGATACATCACAGGAACAACGCTAATACGTGTTGTTTCGTTCAAAACTATTTCCAGCTTCTGCTGTGTCCGATAACTTTGTATCTCACATCAGAGTTACTGGAGTCCGTCCAAACGTCCAATAACATGATAGATGAGTAAGGATCGATTAGATACATTACAGGAACAACGCTAATATATGTTGTTTCGTTTAAAACTATTTCCAGCTGCTGCTGCGTCCGAAAACGTCGTATTTCACATCAGAGTTACTGGAGTCCATCGAAATGTCAAATAACATGATAGATGAGTAAGGATCGATTAGATACAGCACAGGAACAACGCTAATACGTGTTGTTTCGTTTAAAACTATTTCCAGCTCCTGCTGCGTCCAAAAACTTTGTATCTCACATCAGACTTACTGGAGTCCATCCAAACGTCAAATAACATGTTAGATAAGTAAGGATCGTTTAGATACATCACAGGAACAACGCTAATACGTGTTGTTTCGTTCAAAACTATTTCCAGCTTCTGCTGTGTCCGATAACTTTGTATCTCATATCAGAGTTACTGGAGTCCGTCCAAACGTCAAATAACATGATAGATGAGTAAGGATCGATTAGATACATTACAGGAACAACGCTAATATGTGTTGTTTCGTTTAAAACTATTTCCAGCTGCTGCTGCGTCCGAAAACGTCGTATTTCACATCAGAGTTACTGGAGTCCATCGAAATGTCAAATAACATGATAGATGAGTAAGGATCGATTAGATACATCACAGGAACAACGCTAATATGTGTTGTTTCGTTTAAAACTATTTCCAGCTGCTGCTGCGTCCGAAAATTTCGTATCTCACATTGGAGTTACCGGAGTAAATCGAAACGTCAAATAACATAGTAGCTAAGTAAGGATCGATTAGATACATCACAGGAACAACGCTAATACGTGTTGTTTCGTTCAAAACTATTTCCAGCTTCTGCTGCGTCCAAAAACTTTGTATCTCACATCAGAGTTACTGGAGTCCATCCAAACGTCAAATAACATGTTAGATAAGTAAGGATCGTTTAGATACATCACCGGAACAACGCTAATGCGTGTTGTTTCGTTTAAAACTATTTCCAGCTTCTACTGCGTCCGAGAACTTTGTATCTCTCATCAGAGTTACTGGAGTCCGTCCAAACGTCAAATAACATGATAGATGAGTAAGGATCGATTAGATACATCACAGGAACAACGCTAATATGTGTTGTTTCGTTTAAAACTATTTCCAGCTGCTGCTGCGTCCGAAAATTTCGTATCTCACATTGGAGTTACCGGAGTCCATCGAAACGTCAAATAACATAGTAGCTAAGTAAGGATCGATTAGATACATCACAGGAACAACGCTAATGCGTGTTGTTTCGTTTAAAACTATTTCCAGCTTCTGCTGCGTTAGAGAACTTCGTATCGCACGTCAGGGTTACTGGAGTCCATCCAAACGTCAAATAACATGATAGATAAGTAAGGATCGATTAGATACATCACAGGAACAACGCTAAAGCGTGTTGTTTCGTTTAAAACTATTTCCAGCTTCTGCTGCGTCCCAACATTTCGTTTCTCACATTAGAGTTACTTGAGTCCACCGAAACGTCAAATAACATGATAGATGAGTAAGGATCGATTAGATACATCACAGAAACAACGCTAATGCGTGTTGTTTCGTTTAAAACTATTTCCAGCTTCTGCTGCGTCCGAAAACGTCGTATCTCACATCAGAGCTACTGGAGTCCATCGAAACGCCAAATAACATGATAGATGAGTAAGGATCGATTAGATACATCACAGGAACAACGCTAATACGTGTTGTTTCATTTAAAACTATTTCCAGCTTCAGCTGCGTCCGAGAACTTCGTATCTAACATCAAAGTTACTGGAGTCCATCGAAACGCCAAATAACATGATAGATGAGTAAGGATCGATTAGATACAGCACAGGAACAACGCTAATACGTGTTGTTTCGTTTAAAACTATTTCCAGCTCCTGCTGCGTCCAAAAACTTTGTATCTCACATCAGACTTGCTGGAGACCATCCAAACGTCAAATAACATGTTAGATAAGTAAGGATCGTTTAGATACATCACAGGAACAACGCTAATACGTGTTGTTCCTTTCAAAACTATTTAAAGCTTCTACTGCGTCCGAGAACTTTGTATCTCTCATCAGAGTTACTGGAGTCCGTCCAAATGTCAAATAACATGATAGATGAGTAAGGATCGATTAGATACATCACAGGAACAACGCTAATATGTGTTGTTTCGTTTAAAACTATTTCCAGCTGCTGGTGCGTCCGAAAATTTCGTATCTCACGTTAGAGTTACTGGAGTCCATCGAAACGTCAAATAACATAGTAGCTAAGTAAGGATCGATTAGATACATCACAGGAACAACGCTAATACGTGTTGTTTCGTTCAAAACTATTTCCAGCTTCTGCTGCGTCCAAAAACTTTGTATCTCACATCAGAGTTACTGGAGTCCATCCAAACGTCAAATAACATGATAGATGAGTAAGGATCGATTAGATACATCACAGGAACAACGCTAATAAGTGTTGTTTCGTTTAAAACTATTTCCAGCTTCTGCTGCGTCCGAAAACTTCGTATCTCACATCAGAGTTACTGGAGTCCATCGAAACGTCAAATAACATGATAGATAATTAAGGATCGATTAGATACAGCACAGGAACAACGCTAATACGTGTTGTTTCGTTTAAAACTATTTCCAGCTCCTGCTGCATCCAAAAACTTTGTATCTCACATCAGACTTACTATAGTCCATCCAAACGTCAAATAACATGTTAGATAAGTAAGGATCGTTTAGATACATCACAGGAACAACGCTAATACGTGTTGTTTCGTTCAAAACTATTTCCAGCTTCTGCTGTGTCCGATAACTTTGTATCTCACATCAGAGTTACTGGAGTCCGTCCAAACGTCCAATAACATGATAGATGAGTAAGGATCGATTAGATACATTACAGGAACAACGCTAATATATGTTGTTTCGTTTAAAACTATTTCCAGCTGCTGCTGCGTCCGAAAACGTCGTATTTCACATCAGAGTTACTGGAGTCCATCGAAATGTCAAATAACATGATAGATGAGTAAGGATCGATTAGATACAGCACAGGAACAACGCTAATACGTGTTGTTTCGTTTAAAACTATTTCCAGCTCCTGCTGCGTCCAAAAACTTTGTATCTCACATCAGACTTACTGGAGTCCATCCAAACGTCAAATAACATGTTAGATAAGTAAGGATCGTTTAGATACATCACAGGAACAACGCTAATACGTGTTGTTTCGTTCAAAACTATTTCCAGCTTCTGCTGTGTCCGATAACTTTGTATCTCATATCAGAGTTACTGGAGTCCGTCCAAACGTCAAATAACATGATAGATGAGTAAGGATCGATTAGATACATTACAGGAACAACGCTAATATGTGTTGTTTCGTTTAAAACTATTTCCAGCTGCTGCTGCGTCCGAAAACGTCGTATTTCACATCAGAGTTACTGGAGTCCATCGAAATGTCAAATAACATGATAGATGAGTAAGGATCGATTAGATACATCACAGGAACAACGCTAATATGTGTTGTTTCGTTTAAAACTATTTCCAGCTGCTGCTGCGTCCGAAAATTTCGTATCTCACATTGGAGTTACCGGAGTCCATCGAAACGTCAAATAACATAGTAGCTAAGTAAGGATCGATTAGATACATCACAGGAACAACGCTAATACGTGTTGTTTCGTTCAAAACTATTTCCAGCTTCTGCTGCGTCCAAAAACTTTGTATCTCACATCAGAGTTACTGGAGTCCATCCAAACGTCAAATAACATGTTAGATAAGTAAGGATCGTTTAGATACATCACCGGAACAACGCTAATAGGTGTTGTTTCGTTCAAAACTATTTCCAGCTTCTACTGCGTCCGAGAACTTTGTATCTCTCATCAGAGTTACTGGAGTCCGTCCAAACGTCAAATAACATGATAGATGAGTAAGGATCGATTAGATACATCACAGGAACAACGCTAACATGTGTTGTTTCGTTTAAAACTATTTCCAGCTGCTGCTGCGTCCGAAAATTTCGTATCTCACATTGGAGTTACCGGAGTCCATCGAAACGTCAAATAACATAGTAGCTAAGTAAGGATCGATTAGATACATCACAGGAACAACGCTAATACGTGTTGTTTCGTTCAAAACTATTTCCTGCTTCTGCTGCGTCCAAAAACTTTGTATCTCACATCAGAGTTACTGGAGTCCATCCAAACGTAAAATAACATGATAGATGAGTAAGGATCGATTAGATACATCACAGGAACAACGCTAATACGTGTTGTTTCGTTTAAAACTATTTCCAGCTTCTGCTGCGTCCGAAAACTTCGTATCTCACATCAGAGTTACTGGAGTCCATCGAAACGTCAAATAACATGATAGATAAGTAAGCATCGATTAGATGCAGCACAGGAACAACGCTAATACGTGTTGTTTCGTTTAAAACTATTTCCAGCTCCTGCTGCGTCCAAAAACTTTGTATCTCACATCAGACTTACTGGAGTCCATCCAAACGTCAAATAACATGTTAGATAAGTAAGGATCGTTTAGATACACCACAGGAACAACGCTAATACGTGTTGTTTCGTTCAAAACTATTTCCAGCTTCTGCTGCGTCCGAAAATTTCGTTTCTCACATTAGAGTTACTGGAGTCCATCGAAACGTCAAATAACATGATAGATGAGTAAGGATCGGTTAGATACATCACAGGAACAACGCTAATGCGTGTTGTTTCGTTTAAAACTATTTCCAGCTCCTGCTGCGTCCAAAAACTTTGTATCTCACATCAGACTTACTGGAGTCCATCCAAACGTCAAATAACATGTTAGATAAGTAAGGATCGTTTAGATACATCACAGGAACAACGCTAATACGTGTTGTTTCGTTCAAAACTATTTCCAGCTTCTGCTATGTCCGATAACTTTGTATCTCATATCAGAGTTACTGGAGTCCGTCCAGTCAAATAACATGATAGATGAGTAAGGATCGATTAGATACATTACAGGAACAACGCTAATATGTGTTGTTTCGTTTAAAACTATTTCCAGCTGCTGCTGCGTCCGAAAATTTCGTATCTCACATTGGAGTTACCGGAGTCCATCGAAACGTCAAATAACATAGTAGCTAAGTAAGGATCGATTAGATACATCACAGGAACAACGCTAATACGTGTTGTTTCGTTCAAAACTATTTCCTGCTTCTGCTGCGTCCAAAAACTTTGTATCTCACATCAGAGTTACTGGAGTCCATCCAAACGTAAAATAACATGATAGATGAGTAAGGATCGATTAGATACATCACAGGAACAACGCTAATACGTGTTGTTTCGTTTAAAACTATTTCCAGCTTCTGCTGCGTCCGAAAACTTCGTATCTCACATCAGAGTTACTGGAGTCCATCGAAACGTCAAATAACATGATAGATAAGTAAGTATCGATTAGATGCAGCACAGGAACAACGCTAATACGTGTTGTTTCGTTTAAAACTATTTCCAGCTCCTGCTGCGTCCAAAAACTTTGTATCTCACATCAGACTTACTGGAGTCCATCCAAACGTCAAATAACATGTTAGATAAGTAAGGATCGTTTAGATACACCACAGGAACAACGCTAATACGTGTTGTTTCGTTCAAAACTATTTCCAGCTTCTGCTGAGTCCGATAACTTTGTATCTCACATCAGAGTTACTGGAGTCCATCGAAACGTCAAATAACATGATAGATAAGTAAGTATCGATTAGATGCAGCACAGGAACAACGCTAATACGTGTTGTTTCGTTTAAAACTATTTCCAGCTCCTGCTGCGTCCAAAAACTTTGTATCTCACATCAGACTTACTGGAGTCCGTCCAAACGTCAAATAACATGATAGATGAGTAAGGATCGATTAGATACATTACAGGAACAACGCTAATATGTGTTGTTTCGTTTAAAATTATTTCCAGCTGCTGCTGCGTCCGAAAACGTCGTATCTCACATCAGAGTTACTGGAGTCCATCGAAATGTCAAATAACATGATAGATAAGTAAGGATCGATTAGATACAGCACAGGAACAACGCTAATGCGTGTTGTTTCGTTTAAAACTATTTCTAGCTTCAGCTGGGTCCGAGAACTTCGTATCTCACATCTAAGTTACTGGAGTCCATCGAAACGCCAAATAACATGATAGATGAGTAAGTATCGATTAGATACATCACAGGAACAACGCTAATGCGTGTTGTTTCGTTTAAAACTATTTCCAGCTTCTGCTGCGTCCGAGAACTTTGTATCTCTCATCAGAGTTACTGGAGTCCATCGAAACGTCAAATAACATGATAGATGAGTAAGGATCGATTAGATACAATACAGGAACAACGCTAATGCGTGTTGTTTCGTTTAAAACTATTTCCAGCTTCTACTGCGTCCGAGAACTTTGTATCTCTCATCAGAGTTACTGGAGTCCATCCAAACGTAAAATAACATGATAGATGAGTAAGGATCGATTAGATACATCACAGGAACAACGCTAATGCGTGTTGTTTCGTTTAAAACTATTTCCAGCTTCTGCTGCGTCCGAGAACTTCGGATCGCACGTCAGGGTTACTGGAGTCCATCCAAACGTCAAATAACATGATAGATAAGTAAGGATCGATTAGATACATCACAGGAACAACGCTAATGCGTGTTGTTTCGTTTAAAACTATTTCCAGCTTCTGCTGCGTCCGAAAATTTCGTTTCACACATTAGAGTTACTGGAGTCCATCGAAACGTCAAATAACATGATAGATGAGTAAGGATCGATTAGATACAATACAGGAACAACGCTAATGCGTGTTGTTTCGTTTAAAACTATTTCCAGCTTCTGCTGCGTCCGCAATCTTTGTATCTCTCATCAGAGTTACTGGAGTCCATCCAAACGTCAAATAACATGATAGATGAGTAAGGATCAATTAGATACATCACAGGAACAACGCTAATACGTGTTGTTTCGTTTAAAACTATTTCCAGCTTCTGCTGCGTCCGAAAATTTCGTAACTCACATTAGAGTTACTGGAGTCCATCGAAACGTCAAATAACATGATAGATGATGATAGATGAGTAAGGATCGATTAGATACATCACAGGAACAACGCTAATGCGTGTTGTTTCGTTTAAAACTATTTCCAGCTTCTGCTGCGTTAGAGAACTTCGTATCGCACGTCAGGGTTACTGGAGTCCATCCAAACGTCAAATAACATGATAGATGAGTAAGGATCGATTAGATACATCACAGGAACAACGCTAATACGTGTTGTTTCGTTTAAAACTATTTCCAGCTTCTGCTGCGTCCGAAAACGTCGTATCTCACATCAGAGTTACTGGAGTCCATCGAAACGTCAAATAACATGATAGATAAGTAAGGATCGATTAGATACAGCACAGGAACAACGCTAATACGTGTTGTTTCGTTTAAAACTATTTCCAGCTCCTGCTGCGTCCAAAAACTTTGTATCTCACATCAGACTTACTGGAGTCCATCCAAACGTCAAATAACATGTTAGATAAGTAAGGATCGTTTAGACACATCACAGGAACAACGCTAATACGTGTTGTTTCGTTCAAAACTATTTCCAGCTTCTGCTGTGTCCGATAACTTTGTATCTCACATCAGAGTTACTGGAGTCCGTCCAAACTTCAAATAACATGATAGATGAGTAAGGAT
This sequence comes from Prosopocoilus inquinatus, assembly GCA_036172665.1. Taxonomy (NCBI): domain Eukaryota; kingdom Metazoa; phylum Arthropoda; class Insecta; order Coleoptera; family Lucanidae; genus Prosopocoilus; species Prosopocoilus inquinatus. The sequence continues at coordinate 42,916,945 of CM069871.1, read as the reverse complement.
CGATTAGATACATTACAGGAACAACGCTAATATGTGTTGTTTCGTTTAAAACTATTTCCAGCTGCTGCTGCGTCCGAAAACGTCGTATTTCACATCAGAGTTACTGGAGTCCATCGAAATGTCAAATAACATGATAGATGAGTAAGGATCGATTAGATACAGCACAGGAACAACGCTAATACGTGTTGTTTCGTTTAAAACTATTTCCAGCTCCTGCTGCGTCCAAAAACTTTGTATCTCACATCAGACTTACTGGAGTCCATCCAAACGTCAAATAACATGTTAGATAAGTAAGGATCGTTTAGATACATCACAGGAACAACGCTAATATGTGTTGTTTCGTTTAAAACTATTTCCAGCTGCTGCTGCGTCCGAAAACTTCGTATTTCACATCAGAGTTACTGGAGTCCATCGAAATGTCAAATAACATGATAGATGAGTAAGGATCGATTAGATACATCACAGGAACAACGCTAATATGTGTTGTTTCGTTTAAAACTATTTCCAGCTGCTGCTGCGTCCGAAAATTTCGTATCTCACATTGGAGTTACCGGAGTCCATCGAAACGTCAAATAACATAGTAGCTAAGTAAGGATCGATTAGATACATCACAGGAACAACGCTAATACGTGTTGTTTCGTTCAAAACTATTTCCTGCTTCTGCTGCGTCCAAAAACTTTGTATCTCACATCAGAGTTACTGGAGTCCATCCAAACGTAAAATAACATGATAGATGAGTAAGGATCGATTAGATACATCACAGGAACAACGCTAATACGTGTTGTTTCGTTTAAAACTATTTCCTGCTTCTGCTGCGTCCAAAAACTTTGTATCTCACATCAGAGTTACTGGAGTCCATCTAAACGTCAAATAACATGATAGATAAGTAAGTATCGATTAGATATAGCGCAGGAACAACGCTAATACGTGTTGTTTCGTTTAAAACTATTTCCAGCTCCTGCTGCGTCCAAAAACTTTGTATCTCACATCAGACTTACCGGAGTCCATCCAAACGTCAAATAACATGTTAGATAAGTAAGGATCGTTTAGATACACCACAGGAACAACGCTAATACGTGTTGTTTCGTTCAAAACTATTTCCAGCTTCTGCTGCGTCCGATAACTTTGTATCTCACATCAGAGTTACTGGAGTCCGTCCAAACGTCAAATAACATGACAGATGAGTAAGGATCGATTAGATACATTACAGGAACAACGCTAATATGTGTTGTTTCGTTTAAAATTATTTCCAGCTGCTGCTGCGTCCGAAAACGTCGTATCTCACATCAGAGTTACTGGAGTCCATCGAAATGTCAAATAACATGATAGATAGGTAAGGATCGATTAGATACAGCACAGGAACAACGCTAATGCGTGTTGTTTCGTTTAAAACTATTTCCAGCTCCTGCTGCGTCCAAAAACTTTGTATCTCACATCAGACTTACTGGAGTCCATCCAAACGTCAAATAACATGTTAGATAAGTAAGGATCGTTTAGATACATCACAGGAACAACGCTAATATGTGTTGTTTCGTTTAAAACTATTTCCAGCTGCTGCTGCGTCCGAAAACTTCGTATTTCACATCAGAGTTACTGGAGTCCATCGAAATGTCAAATAACATGATAGATGAGTAAGGATCGATTAGATACATCACAGGAACAACGCTAATATGTGTTGTTTCGTTTAAAACTATTTCCAGCTGCTGCTGCGTCCGAAAATTTCGTATCTCACATTGGAGTTACCGGAGTCCATCGAAACGTCAAATAACATAGTAGCTAAGTAAGGATCGATTAGATACATCACAGGAACAACGCTAATACGTGTTGTTTCGTTCAAAACTATTTCCTGCTTCTGCTGCGTCCAAAAACTTTGTATCTCACATCAGAGTTACTGGAGTCCATCCAAACGTAAAATAACATGATAGATGAGTAAGGATCGATTAGATACATCACAGGAACAACGCTAATACGTGTTGTTTCGTTTAAAACTATTTCCTGCTTCTGCTGCGTCCAAAAACTTTGTATCTCACATCAGAGTTACTGGAGTAAATCTAAACGTCAAATAACATGATAGATAAGTAAGTATCGATTAGATATAGCGCAGGAACAACGCTAATACGTGTTGTTTCGTTTAAAACTATTTCCAGCTCCTGCTGCGTCCAAAAACTTTGTATCTCACATCAGACTTACCGGAGTCCATCCAAACGTCAAATAACATGTTAGATAAGTAAGGATCGTTTAGATACACCACAGGAACAACGCTAATACGTGTTGTTTCGTTCAAAACTATTTCCAGCTTCTGCTGCGTCCGATAACTTTGCATCTCACATCAGAGTTACTGGAGTCCGTCCAAACGTCAAATAACATGACAGATGAGTAAGGATCGATTAGATACATTACAGGAACAACGCTAATATGTGTTGTTTCGTTTAAAATTATTTCCAGCTGCTGCTGCGTCCGAAAACGTCGTATCTCACATCAGAGTTACTGGAGTCCATCGAAATGTCAAATAACATGATAGATAGGTAAGGATCGATTAGATACAGCACAGGAACAACGCTAATGCGTGTTGTTTCGTTTAAAACTATTTCTAGCTTCAGCTGGGTCCGAGAACTTCGTATCTCACATCTAAGTTACTGGAGTCCATCGAAACGCCAAATAACATGATAGATGAGTAAGGATCGATTAGATACATCACAGGAACAACGCTAATGCGTGTTGTTTCGTTTAAAACTATTTCCAGCTTCTGCTGCGTCCGAAAATTTCGTATCTCACATTAGAGTTACTGGAGTCCATCGAAACGTCAAATAACATAGTAGCTAAGTAAGGATCGATTAGATACATCACATTAACAACGCTAATACGTGTTGTTTCGTTCAAAACTATTTCCAGCTTCTGCTGCGTCCAAAAACTTTGTATCTCACATCAGAGTTACTGGAGTCCATCCAAACGTAAAATAACATGATAGATGAGTAAGGATCTATTAGATACATCACAGGAACAACGCTAATACGTGTTGTTTCGTTTAAAACTATTTCCAGCTTCTGCTGCGTTCGAGAACTTCATATCTCACATCAGGGTTACTGGAGTCCATCCAAACGTCAAATAACGTGATAGATAAGTAAGGATCGATTAGATACATCACAGGAACAACGCTAATACGTGTTGTTTCGTTTAAAACTATTTCCAGCTCCTGCTGCGTCCAAAAACTTTGTATCTCACTTCAGACTTACTGGAGTCCATCCAAACGTCAAATAACATGTTAGATAAGTAAGTATCGTTTAGATACATCACAGGAACAACGCTAATACGTGTTGTTTCGTTCAAAACTATTTCCAGCTTCTAATACGTCCGAGAACTTGGTATCTCTCATCAGAGTTACTGGAGTCCGTCCAAACGTTAAATAACATGATAGATGAGTAAGGATCGATTAGATACATCACAGGAACAACGCTAATGCGTGTTGTTTCGTTTAAAACTATTTCCAGCTTCTGCTGCGTCCGAAAACGTCGTATCTCACATCAGAGCTACTGGAGTCCATCGATACGCCAAATAACATGATAGATGAGTAAGGATCGATTAGATACATCACAGGAACAACGCTAATACGTGTTGTTTCGTTTAAAACTATTTCCAGCTCCTGCTGCGTCCCAAAACTTTGTATCTCAAATCAGACTTACTGGAGTCCATCCAAACGTCAAATAAAATGTTAGATAAGTAAGGATCGTTTAGATACATCACAGGAACAACGCTAATACGTGTTGTTTCGTTCAAAACTATTTCCAGCTTCTGCTGCGCCCGAGAACTTTGTATCTCACATCAGAGTTACTGGAGTCCATCCAAACGTCAAATAACATGATAGATGAGTAAGGATCGATTAGATACATCACAGGAACAACGCTAATACGTGTTGTTTCGTTTAAAACTATTTCCAGCTTCTGCTGCGTCCGAGAACTTCGAATCTCACGTCAGGGTTACTGGAGTCCATCCAAACGTCAAATTACATGATAGATAAGTAAGGATCGATTAGATATATCACAGGAACAACGCTAATGCGTGTTGTTTCGTTTAAAACTATTTCTAGCTTCAGCTGCGTCCGAGAACTTCGTATCTCACATATAAGTTACTGGAGTCCATCGAAACGCCAAATAACATGATAGATGAGTAAGGATCGATTAGATACATCACAGGAACAACGCTAATGGGTGTTGTTTCGTTTAAAACTATTTCCAGCTTCTGCTGCGTCCGTGTACTTCGTATCTCCCGTCAGGGTTACTGGAGTCCATCCAAACGTCAAATAACATGATAGATGACGATAGATGAGTAAGGATCGATTAGATACATCACAGGAACAACGCTAATGCGTGTTGTTTCGTTTAAAACTATTTCCAGCTTCTGCTGCGTCCGAGAACTTCGTATCGCACGTCAGGGTTACTGGAGTCCATCCAAACGTCAAATAACATGATAGATAAGTAAGGATCGATTAGATACATCACAGGAACAACGCTAATGCGTGTTGTTTCGTTTAAAACTATTTCCAGCTTCTGCTGCGTCCGAAAATTTCGTTTCTCACATTAGAGTTACTGGAGTCCATCGAAACGTCAAATAACATGATAGATGAGTAAGGATCGATTAGATACAATACAGGAACAACGCTAATGCGTGTTGTTTCGTTTCAAAGTATTTCCAGCTTCTGCTGCGTCAGAAAACGTCGTATCTCACATCAGAGCTACTGGAGTCCATCGAAACGCCAAATAACATGATAGATGAGTAAGGATCGATTAGATACATCACAGGAACAACGCTAATGCGTGTTGTTTCGTTTAAAACTATTTCCAGCTTCTGCTGCGTCCGAGAACTTCGTATCGCACGTCAGGGTTACTGGAGTCCATCCAAACGTCAAATAACATGATAGATAAGTAAGGATCGATTAGATACATCACAGGAACAACGCTAATGCGTGTTGTTTCGTTTAAAACTATTTCCAGCTTCTGCTGCGTCCGAAAATTTCGTTTCTCACATTAGAGTTACTGGAGTCCATCGAAACGTCAAATAACATGATAGATGAGTAAGGATCGATTAGATACAATACAGGAACAACGCTAATGCGTGTTGTTTCGTTTAAAACTATTTCCAGCTCCTGCTGCGTCCAAAAACTTTGTATCTCACATCAGACTTACTGGAGTCCATCCAAACGTCAAATAACATTTTAGATAAGTAAGGATCGTTTAGATACATCACTGGAACAACGCTAATACGTGTTGTTTCGTTCAAAACTTTTTCCAGCTTCTAATGCGTCGTAGGGATCGATTAGATACATCACAGGAACAACGCTAATACGTGTTGTTTCGTTTAAAATTATTTCCAGCTTCTGCTGCGTCCGAAAATTTCGTATCTCACAATAGAGTTACTGGAGTCCACCGAAACGTCAAATAACATGATAGATGATGATAGATGAGTAAGGATCGATTAGATACATCACAGGAACAACGCTAATGCGTGTTGTTTCGTTTAAAACTATTTCCAGCTTCTGCTGCGTCCGAGAACTTCGTATCTCACATTAGAGTTACTGGAGTCCATCGAAACGTCAAATAACATAGTAGCTAAGTAAGGATCGATTAGATACATCACATTAACAACGCTAATACGTGTTGTTTCGTTCAAAACTATTTCCAGCTTCTGCTGCGTCCAAAAACATTGTATCTCACATCAGAGTTACTGGAGTCCATCCAAACGTAAAATAACATGATAGATGAGTAAGGATCGATTAGATACATCACAGGAACAACGCTAATACGTGTTGTTTCGTTTAAAACTATTTCCAGCTTCTGCTGCGTCCGAAAATTTCGTATCTCTCATTAGAGTTACTGGAGTCCATCGAAACGTCAAATAATATGATAGATGATGATAGATGAGTAAGGATCGATTAGATACATCACAGGAACAACGCTAATGCGTGTTGTTTCGTTTAAAACTATTTCCAGCTTCTGCTGCGTTAGAGAACTTCGTATCGCAAGTCAGGGTTACTGGAGTCCATCCAAACGTCAAGTAACATGATAGATAAGTAAGGATCGATTAGATACATCACAGGAACAACGCTAATGCGTGTTGTTTCGTTTAAAACTATTTCCAGCTTCTGCTGCGTCCGAAAATTTCGTTTCTCACATTAGAGTTACTGGAGTCCATCGAAACGTCAAATAACATGATAGATGAGTAAGGATCGATTAGATACATCACAGGAACAACGCTAATGCGTGTTGTTTCGTTTAAAAGTATTTCCAGCTTCTGCTGCGTCAGAAAACGTCGTATCTCACATCAGAGCTACTGGAGTCCATCGAAACGCCAAATAACATGATAGATGAGTAAGGATCGATTAGATACATCACAGGAACAACGCTAATACGTGTTGTTTCATTTAAAACTATTTCCAGCTTCAGCTGCGTCCGAGAACTTCTTATGTCACATCAAAGTTACTGGAGTCCATCGAAACGCCAAATAACATGATAGATGAGTAAGCATCGATTAGATACATCACAGGAACAACGATAATGCGTGTTGTTTCGTTTAAAACTATTTCCAGCTTCTGCTGCGTCCGAAAACGTCGTATCTCACATCAGAGCTACTGGAGTCCATCGAAACGCCAAATAACATGATATATGAGTAAGGATCGATTAGATACAGCACAGGAACAACGCTAATACGTGTTGTTTCGTTTAAAACTATTTCCAGCTCCTGCTGCGTCCAAAAACTTTGTATCTCACATCAGACTTACTGGAGTCCATCCAAACGTCAAATAACATTTTAGATAAGTAAGGATCGTTTAGATACATCACAGGAACAACGCTAATACGTGTTGTTTCGTTCAAAACTATTTCCAGCTTCTAATGCGTCCGAGAACTTGGTATCTCTCATCAGAGTTACTGGAGTCCGTCCAAACGTCAAATATCATGATAGATGAGTAAGGATCGATTAGATACATCACAGGAACAACGCTAATATGTGTTGTTTCGTTTAAAACTATTTCCAGCTGCTGCTGCGTCCGAGAATTTCGTATCTCGCATGAGAGTTACTGGAGTCCATCGAAACGTCAAATAACATAGTAGCTAAGTAAGGATCGATTAGATACATCACAGGAACAACGCTAATACGTGTTGTTTCGTTCAAAACTATTTCCAGCTTCTGCTGCGTCCGAGAACTTTGTATGTCACATCAGAGTTACTGGAGTCCATCCAAACGTCAAATAACATGATAGATGAGTAACGATCGATTAGATACATCACAGGAACAACGCTAATACGTGTTGTTTCGTTTAGAAGTATTTCCAGCTTCTGCTGCGTCCGAGAACTTCGTATCTCACGTCAGGGTAACTGGAGTCCATCCAAACGTCAAATAACATGATAGATAAGTAAGGATCGATTAGATACATCACAGGAACAACGCTAATGCGTGTTGTTTCGTTTAAAACTATTTCTAGCTTCAGCTGCGTCCGAGAACTTCGTATCTCACATCTAAGTTACTGGAGTCCATCGAAACACCAAATAACATGATAGATGAGTAAGGATCGATTAGATACATCACAGGAACAACGCTAATGCGTGTTGTTTCGTTTAAAACTATTTCCAGCTTCTGCTGCGTCCGAGAACTTCGTATCTCACGTCAGGGTTACTGGAGTCCATCCAAACGTCAAATAACATGATAGATAAGTAAGGATCGATTAGATACGGCACAGGAACAACGCTAATACGTGTTGTTTCGTTTAAAACTATTTCCAGCTCCTGCTGCGTCCCAAAACTTTGTATCTCAAATCAGACTTACTGGAGTCCATCCAAACGTCAAATAACATCTTAGATAAGTAAGGATCGTTTAGATACATCACAGGAACAACGCTAATACGTGTTGTTTCGTTCAAAACTATTTCCAGCTTCTGCTGCATCCAAAAACTTTGTATCTCACATCAGAGTTACTGGAGTTCATCCAAACGTAAAATAACATGATAGATGAGTAGGGATCGATTAGATACATCACAGGAACAACGCTAATACGTGTTGTTTCGTTTAAAACTATTTCCAGCTTCTGCTGCGTCCGAAAATTTCGTATCTCACATTAGAGTTACTGGAGTCCATCGAAACGTCAAATAACATGATAGATGATGATAGATGAGTAAGGATCGATTAGATACATCACAGGAACAACGCTAATGCGTGTTGTTTCGTTTAAAACTATTTCCAGCTTCTGCTGCGTCCGAGAACTTCGTATCTCACGTCAGTGTTATTGGAGTCCATCCAAACGTCAAATAACATGATAGATAAGTAAGGATCGATTAGATACATCACAGGAACAACGCTAATGCGTGTTGTTTCGTTTAAAACTATTTCCAGCTTCTGCTGCGTCCGAAAATTTCGTTTCTCACATTAGAGTTACTGGAGTCCATCGAAACGTCAAATAACATGATAGATGATTAGGGATCGATTAGATACATCACAGGAACAACGCTAATGCGTGTTGTTTCGTTTAAAAGTATTTCCAGCTTCTGCTGCGTCAGAAAACGTCGTATCTCACATCAGAGCTACTGGAGTCCATCGAAACGCCAAATAACATGATAGATGAGTAAGGATCGATTAGATACATCACAGGAACAACGCTAAAACGTGTTGTTTCATTTAAAACTATTTGCAGCTTCTGCTGCGTCCGAAGACGTCTTATCTCACATCAGAGTTACTGGAGTCCATCGAAACGTCAAATAACATGATAGATAAGTAAGGATCGTTTAGATACATCACAGGAAGAACGCTAATACGTGTTCTTTCGTTCAAAATTATTTCCAGCTTCTGCTGCGTCCGAGAACTTCGTATCTCACATCAAAGTTACTGGAGTCCATCGAAACGCCAAATAACATGATAGATGAGTAAGCATCGATTAGATACATCACAGGAACAACGCTAATGCGTGTTGTTTCGTTTAAAACTATTTCCAGCTTCTGCTGCGTCCGAAAACGTCGTATCTCACATCAGAGCTACTGGAGTCCATCGAAACGCCAAATAACATGATATATAAGTAAGGATCGATTAGATACATCACAGGAACAACGCTAATGCGTGTTGTTTCGTTTAAAACTATTTCCAGCTTCTGCTGCGTTCGAGAACTTCGTATCTCACTTCAGGGTTACTGGAGTCCATCCAAACGTCAAATAACGTGATAGATAAGTAAGGATCGATTAGATACATCACAGGAACAACGCTAATACGTGTTGTTTCGTTTAAAACTATTTCCAGCTCCTGCTGCGTCCAAAAACTTTGTATCTCACTTCAGACTTACTGGAGTCCATCCAAACGTCAAATAACATGTTAGATAAGTAAGGATCGTTTAGATACATCACAGGAACAACGCTAATACGTGTTGTTTCGTTCAAAACTATTTCCAGCTTCTAATACGTCCGAGAACTTGGTATCTCTCATCAGAGTTACTGGAGTCCGTCCAAACGTTAAATAACATGATAGATGAGTAAGGATCGATTAGATACATCACAGGAACAACGCTAATACGTGTTGTTTCATTTAAAACTATTTCCAGCTTCAGCTGCGTCCGAGAACTTCGTATCTCACATCAAAGTTACTGGAGTCCGTCGGAACGCCAAATAACATGATAGATGAGTAAGCATCGATTAGATACATCACAGGAACAACGCTAATGCGTGTTGTTTCGTTTAAAACTATTTCCAGCTTCTGCTGCGTCCGAAAACGTCGTATCTCACGTCAGAGCTACTGGAGTCCATCGATACGCCAAATAACATGATAGATGAGTAAGGATCGATTAGATACATCACAGGAACAACGCTAATACGTGTTGTTTCGTTTAAAACTATTTCCAGCTCCTGCTGCGTCCCAAAACTTTGTATCTCAAATCAGACTTACTGGAGTCCTTCCAAACGTCAAATAAAATGTTAGATAAGTAAGGATCGTTTAGATACATCACAGGAACAACGCTAATACGTGTTGTTTCGTTCAAAACTATTTCCAGCTTCTGCTGCGTCCGAGAACTTTGTATCTCTCGTCAGGGTTACTGGAGTCCATCCAAACGTCAAATAACATGATAGATAAGTAAGGATCGATTAGATACAGCACAGGAACAACGCTAATACGTGTTGTTTCGTTTAAAACTATTTCCAGCTAATGCTGCGTCCCAAAACTTTGTATCTCAAATCAGACTTACTGGAGTCCATCCAAACGTCAAATAACATGTTAGATAAGTAAGCATCGTTTAGATACATCACAGGAACAACGCTAATACGTGTTGTTTCGTTCAAAACTATTTCCAGCTTCTGCTGCGTCCGAAAGCTTTGTATCTCTCATCAGAGTTACTGGAGTCCATCCAAACGTCAAATAACATGATAGATGAGTAAGGATCGATTAGATAAATACATCACAGGAACAACGCTAATACGTGTTGTTTCGTTTAAAACTATTTCCAGCTTCTGCTGCTTCCGAAATCGTCGTATCTCACATCAGAGTTACTGGAGTCCATCGAAATGTCAAATAACATGATAGATAAGTAAGGATCGATTAGATACTACACAGGAACAACGCTAATGCGTGTAATTTCGTTTAAAACTATTTCTAGCTTCAGCTGCGTCCGAGAACTTCGTATCTCGCATCTAAGTTACTGGAGTCCATCGAAACGCCAAATAACATGACAGATGAGTAAGGATCGATTAGATACATCACAGGAACAACGCTAATGCGTGTTGATTCATTTAAAACTATTTCCAGCTTCAGCTGCGTCCGAGAACTTCGTATGTCACATCAAAGTTACTGGAGTCCATCGAAACGCCAAATAACATGATAGATGAGTAAGCATCGATTAGATACATCACAGGAACAACGATAATGCGTGTTGTTTCGTTTAAAACTATTTCCAGCTTCTGCTGCGTCCGAAAACGTCGTATCTCACATCAGAGCTACTGGAGTCCATCGAAACGCCAAATAACATGATATATGAGTAAGGATCGATTAGATACAGCACAGGAACAACGCTAATACGTGTTGTTTCGTTTAAAACTATTTCCAGCTCCTGCTGCGTCCAAAAACTTTGTATCTCACATCAGACTTACTGGAGTCCATCCAAACGTCAAATAACATTTTAGATAAGTAAGGATCGTTTAGATACATCACAGGAACAACGCTAATACGTGTTGTTTCGTTCAAAACTATTTCCAGCTTCTAATGCGTCCGAGAACTTGGTATCTCTCATCAGAGTTACTGGAGTCCGTCCAAACGTCAAATATCATGATAGATGAGTAAGGATCGATTAGATACATCACAGGAACAACGCTAATATGTGTTGTTTCGTTTAAAACTATTTCCAGCTGCTGCTGCGTCCGAGAATTTCGTATCTCGCATGAGAGTTACTGGAGTCCATCGAAACGTCAAATAACATAGTAGCTAAGTAAGGATCGATTAGATACATCACAGGAACAACGCTAATACGTGTTGTTTCGTTCAAAACTATTTCCAGCTTCTGCTGCGTCCGAGAACTTTGTATGTCACATCAGAGTTACTGGAGTCCATCCAAACGTCAAATAACATGATAGATGAGTAACGATCGATTAGATACATCACAGGAACAACGCTAATACGTGTTGTTTCGTTTAGAAGTATTTCCAGCTTCTGCTGCGTCCGAGAACTTCGTATCTCACGTCAGGGTTACTGGAGTCCATCCAAACGTCAAATAACATGATAGATAAGTAAGGATCGATTAGATACATCACAGGAACAACGCTAATGCGTGTTGTTTCGTTTAAAACTATTTCTAGCTTCAGCTGCGTCCGAGAACTTCGTATCTCACATCTAAGTTACTGGAGTCCATCGAAACGCCAAATAACATGATAGATGAGTAAGGATCGATTAGATACATCACAGGAACAACGCTAATGCGTGTTGTTTCGTTTAAAACTATTTCCAGCTTCTGCTGCGTCCGAGAACTTCGTATCTCACGTCAGGGTTACTGGAGTCCATCCAAACGTCAAATAACATGATAGATAAGTAAGGATCGATTAGATACGGCACAGGAACAACGCTAATACGTGTTGTTTCGTTTAAAACTATTTCCAGCTCCTGCTGCGTCCCAAAACTTTGTATCTCAAATCAGACTTACTGGAGTCCATCCAAACGTCAAATAACATCTTAGATAAGTAAGGATCGTTTAGATACATCACAGGAACAACGCTAATACGTGTTGTTTCGTTCAAAACTATTTCCAGCTTCTGCTGCATCCAAAAACTTTGTATCTCCCATCAGAGTTACTGGAGTTCATCCAAACGTAAAATAACATGATAGATGAGTAGGGATCGATTAGATACATCACAGGAACAACGCTAATACGTGTTGTTTCGTTTAAAACTATTTCCAGCTTCTGCTGCGTCCGAAAATTTCGTATCTCACATTAGAGTTACTGGAGTCCATCGAAACGTCAAATAACATGATAGATGATGATAGATGAGTAAGGATCGATTAGATACATCACAGGAACAACGCTAATGCGTGTTGTTTCGTTTAAAACTATTTCCAGCTTCTGCTGCGTCCGAGAACTTCGTATCTCACGTCAGTGTTATTGGAGTCCATCCAAACGTCAAATAACATGATAGATAAGTAAGGATCGATTAGATACAGCACAGGAACAACGCTAATACGTGTTGTTTCGTTTAAAACTATTTCCAGCTCCTGCTGCGTCCAAAAACTTTGTATCTCACATCAGACTTACTGGAGTCCATCCAAACGTCAAATAACATTTTAGATAAGTAAGGATCGTTTAGATACATCACAGGAACAACGCTAATACGTGTTGTTTCGTTCAAAACTATTTCCAGCTTCTAATGCGTCCGAGAACTTGGTATCTCTCATCAGAGTTACTGGAGTCCGTCCAAACGTCAAATATCATGATAGATGAGTAAGGATCGATTAGATACATCACAGGAACAACGCTAATATGTGTTGTTTCGTTTAAAACTATTTCCAGCTGCTGCTGCGTCCGAGAATTTCGTATCTCGCATGAGAGTTACTGGAGTCCATCGAAACGTCAAATAACATAGTAGCTAAGTAAGGATCGATTAGATACATCACAGGAACAACGCTAATACGTGTTGTTTCGTTCAAAACTATTTCCAGCTTCTGCTGCGTCCGAGAACTTTGTATGTCACATCAGAGTTACTGGAGTCCATCCAAACGTCAAATAACATGATAGATGAGTAACGATCGATTAGATACATCACAGGAACAACGCTAATACGTGTTGTTTCGTTTAGAAGTATTTCCAGCTTCTGCTGCGTCCGAGAACTTCGTATCTCACGTCAGGGTTACTGGAGTCCATCCAAACGTCAAATAACATGATAGATAAGTAAGGATCGATTAGATACATCACAGGAACAACGCTAATGCGTGTTGTTTCGTTTAAAACTATTTCTAGCTTCAGCTGCGTCCGAGAACTTCGTATCTCACATCTAAGTTACTGGAGTCCATCGAAACGCCAAATAACATGATAGATGAGTAAGGATCGATTAGATACATCACAGGAACAACGCTAATGCGTGTTGTTTCGTTTAAAACTATTTCCAGCTTCTGCTGCGTCCGAGAACTTCGTATCTCACGTCAGGGTTACTGGAGTCCATCCAAACGTCAAATAACATGATAGATAAGTAAGGATCGATTAGATACGGCACAGGAACAACGCTAATACGTGTTGTTTCGTTTAAAACTATTTCCAGCTCCTGCTGCGTCCCAAAACTTTGTATCTCAAATCAGACTTACTGGAGTCCATCCAAACGTCAAATAACATCTTAGATAAGTAAGGATCGTTTAGATACATCACAGGAACAACGCTAATACGTGTTGTTTCGTTCAAAACTATTTCCAGCTTCTGCTGCATCCAAAAACTTTGTATCTCCCATCAGAGTTACTGGAGTTCATCCAAACGTAAAATAGCATGATAGATGAGTAGGGATCGATTAGATACATCACAGGAACAACGCTAATACGTGTTGTTTCGTTTAAAACTATTTCCAGCTTCTGCTGCGTCCGAAAATTTCGTATCTCACATTAGAGTTACTGGAGTCCATCGAAACGTCAAATAACATGATAGATGATGATAGATGAGTAAGGATCGATTAGATACATCACAGGAACAACGCTAATGCGTGTTGTTTCGTTTAAAACTATTTCCAGCTTCTGCTGCGTCCGAAAATTTCGTTTCTCACATTAGAGTTACTGGAGTCCATCGAAACGTCAAATAACATTATAGATGATTAGGGATCGATTAGATACATCACAGGAACAACGCTAATGCGTGTTGTTTCGTTTAAAAGTATTTCCAGCTTCTGCTGCGTCAGAAAACGTCGTATCTCACATCAGAGCTACTGGAGTCCATCGAAACGCCAAATAACATGATAGATGAGTAAGGATCGATTAGATACATCACAGGAACAACGCTAAAACGTGTTGTTTCATTTAAAACTATTTGCAGCTTCTGCTGCGTCCGAAGACGTCGTATCTCACATCAGAGTTACTGGAGTCCATCGAAACGTCAAATAACATGATAGATAAGTAAGGATCGTTTAGATACATCACAGGAAGAACGCTAATACGTGTTCTTTCGTTCAAAATTATTTCCAGCTTCTGCTGCGTCCGAGAACTTCGTATCTCACATCAAAGTTACTGGAGTCCATCGAAACGCCAAATAACATGATAGATGAGTAAGCATCGATTAGATACATCACAGGAACAACGCTAATGCGTGTTGTTTCGTTTAAAACTATTTCCAGCTTCTGCTGCGTCCGAAAACGTCGTATCTCACATCAGAGCTACTGGAGTCCATCGAAACGCCAAATAATATGATATATAAGTAAGGATCGATTAGATACATCACAGGAACAACGCTAATGCGTGTTGTTTCGTTTAAAACTATTTCCAGCTTCTGCTGCGTTCGAGAACTTCGTATCTCACTTCAGGGTTACTGGAGTCCATCCAAACGTCAAATAACGTGATAGATAAGTAAGGATCGATTAGATACATCACAGGAACAACGCTAATACGTGTTGTTTCGTTTAAAACTATTTCCAGCTCCTGCTGCGTCCAAAAACTTTGTATCTCACTTCAGACTTACTGGAGTCCATCCAAACGTCAAATAACATGTTAGATAAGTAAGGATCGTTTAGATACATCACAGGAACAACGCTAATACGTGTTGTTTCGTTCAAAACTATTTCCAGCTTCTAATACGTCCGAGAACTTGGTATCTCTCATCAGAGTTACTGGAGTCCGTCCAAACGTTAAATAACATGATAGATGAGTAAGGATCGATTAGATACATCACAGGAACAACGCTAATACGTGTTGTTTCATTTAAAACTATTTCCAGCTTCAGCTGCGTCCGAGAACTTCGTATCTCACATCAAAGTTACTGGAGTCCATCGGAACGCCAAATAACATGATAGATGAGTAAGCATCGATTAGATACATCACAGGAACAACGCTAATGCGTGTTGTTTCGTTTAAAACTATTTCCAGCTTCTGCTGCGTCCGAAAACGTCGTATCTCACATCAGAGCTACTGGAGTCCATCGATACGCCAAATAACATGATAGATGAGTAAGGATCGATTAGATACATCACAGGAACAACGCTAATACGTGTTGTTTCGTTTAAAACTATTTCCAGCTCCTGCTGCGTCCCAAAACTTTGTATCTCAAATCAGACTTACTGGAGTCCTTCCAAACGTCAAATAAAATGTTAGATAAGTAAGGATCGTTTAGATACATCACAGGAACAACGCTAATACGTGTTGTTTCGTTCAAAACTATTTCCAGCTTCTGCTGCGTCCGAGAACTTTGTATCTCCCGTCAGGGTTACTGGAGTCCATCCAAACGTCAAATAACATGATAGATAAGTAAGGATCGATTAGATACAGCACAGGAACAACGCTAATACGTGTTGTTTCGTTTAAAACTATTTCCAGCTAATGCTGCGTCCCAAAACTTTGTATCTCAAATCAGACTTACTGGAGTCCATCCAAACGTCAAATAACATGTTAGATAAGTAAGCATCGTTTAGATACATCACAGGAACAACGCTAATACGTGTTGTTTCGTTAAAAACTATTTCCAGCTTCTGCTGCGTCCGAAAGCTTTGTATCTCTCATCAGAGTTACTGGAGTCCATCCAAACGTCAAATAACATGATAGATGAGTAAGGATCGATTAGATAAATACATCACAGGAACAACGCTAATACGTGTTGTTTCGTTTAAAACTATTTCCAGCTTCTGCTGCTTCCGAAATCGTCGTATCTCACATCAGAGTTACTGGAGTCCATCGAAATGTCAAATAACATGATAGATAAGTAAGGATCGATTAGATACTACACAGGAACAACGCTAATGCGTGTAATTTCGTTTAAAACTATTTCTAGCTTCAGCTGCGTCCGAGAACTTCGTATCTCACATCTAAGTTACTGGAGTCCATCGAAACGCCAAATAACATGACAGATGAGTAAGGATCGATTAGATACATCACAGGAACAACGCTAATGCGTGTTGATTTGTTTAAAACTATTTCCAGCTTCTGCTGCGTCCGAGAACTTCGTATCTCACGTCAGGGCTACTGGAGTCCATCCAAACGTCAAATAACATGATAGATATGTAAGGATCGATTAGATACATCACAGGAACAACGCTAATGCGTGTTGTTTCGTTTAAAACTATTTCCAGCTTCTGCTGCGTCCGAAAATTTCGTTTCTCACATTAGAGTTACTGGAGCCCATCGAAACGTCAAATAACATGATAGATGAGTAAGGATCGATTAGATACATCACAGGAACAACGCTAATACGTGTTGTTTCGTTTAAAACTATTTCCAGCTAATGCTGCGTCCCAAAACTTTGTATCTCAAATCAGACTTACTGGAGTCCATCCAAACGTCAAATAACATGTTAGATAAGTAAGCATCGTTTAGATATATCACAGGAACAACGCTAATACGTGTTGTTTCGTTCAAAACTATTTCCAGCTTCTGCTGCGTCCGAAAGCTTTGTATCTCTCATCAGAGTTACTGGAGTCCATCCAAACGTCAAATAACATGATAGATGAGTAAGGATCGATTAGATAAATACATCACAGGAACAACGCTAATACGTGTTGTTTCGTTTAAAACTATTTCCAGCTTCTGCTGCTTCCGAAATCGTCGTATCTCACATCAGAGTTACTGGAGTCCATCGAAATGTCAAATAACATGATAGATAAGTAAGGATCGATTAGATACTACACAGGAACAACGCTAATGCGTGTAATTTCGTTTAAAACTATTTCTAGCTTCAGCTGCGTCCGAGAACTTCGTATCTCACATCTAAGTTACTGGAGTCCATCGAAACGCCAAATAACATGACAGATGAGTAAGGATCGATAAGATACATCACAGGAACAACGCTAATGCGTGTTGATTCGTTTAAAACTATTTCCAGCTTCTGCTGCGTCCGAGAACTTCGTATCTCACGTCAGGGCTACTGGAGTCCATCCAAACGTCAAATAACATGATAGATATGTAAGGATCGATTAGATACATCACAGGAACAACGCTAATGCGTGTTGTTTCGTTTAAAACTATTTCCAGCTTCTGCTGCGTCCGAAAATTTCGTTTCTCACATTAGAGTTACTGGAGCCCATCGAAACGTCAAATAACATGATAGATGAGTAAGGATCGATTAGATACATCACAGGAACAACGCTAATACGTGTTGTTTCGTTCAAAACTGTTTCCAGCTTCTGCTGCGTCCGATAACGTTTTATCTCACAGCAGAGTTACTGGAGTCCGTCCAAACGTCAAATAACATGATAGATGGGTAAGGATCGATTAGATACATTACAGGAACAACGCTATTATGTGTTGTTTCGTTTAAAACTATTTCCAGCTGCTGCTGCGTCCGAAAACGTCGTATCTCACATCAGAGTTACTGGAGTCCATCGAAATGTCAAATAACATGATAGATGAGTAAGGATCGATTAGATACATCACAGGAACAACGCTAATACGTGTTGTTTCATTTAAAACTATTTCCAGCTTCAGCTGCGTCCGAGAATTTCATATCTCACATCAAAGTTACTGGAGTCCATCGAAACGCCAAATAACATGATAGATGAGTAAGCATCGATTAGATACATCACAGGAACAACGCTAATGCGTGTTGTTTCGTTTAAAACTATTTCCAGCTTCTGCTGCGTCCGAAAACGTCGTATCTCACATCAGAGCTACTGGAGTCCATCGAAACGCCAAATAACATGATATATGAGTAAGGATCGATTAGATACAGCACAGGAACAACGCTAATACGTGTTGTTTCGTTTAAAACTATTTCCAGCTCCTCCTGCGTCCAAAAACTTTGTATCTCAATTCAGACTTACTGGAGTTCATCCAAACGTCAAATAACATGTTAGATAAGTAAGGATCGTTTAGATACATCACAGGAACAACGCTAATACGTGTTGTTTCGTTCAAAACTATTTCCAGCTTCTAATGCGTCCGAGAACTTGGTATCTCTCATCAGAGTTACTGGAGTCCGTCCAAACGTCAAATAACATGATAGATGATTAGGGATCGATTAGATACATCACAGGAACAACGCTAATGCGTGTTGTTTCGTTTAAAAGTATTTCCAGCTTCTGCTGCGTCAGAAAACGTCGTATCTCACATCAGAGCTACTGGAGTCCATCGAAACGCCAAATAACATGATAGATGAGTAAGGATCGATTAGATACATCACAGGAACAACGCTAAAACGTGTTGTTTCATTTAAAACTATTTGCAGCTTCTGCTGCGTCCGAAGACGTCGTATCTCACATCAGAGTTACTGGAGTCCATCGAAACGTCAAATAACATGATAGATAAGTAAGGATCGTTTAGATACATCACAGGAAGAACGCTAATACGTGTTCTTTCGTTCAAAATTATTTCCAGCTTCTGCTGCGTCCGAGAACTTCGTATCTCACATCAAAGTTACTGGAGTCCATCGAAACGCCAAATAACATGATAGATGAGTAAGCATCGATTAGATACATCACAGGAACAACGCTAATGCGTGTTGTTTCGTTTAAAACTATTTCCAGCTTCTGCTGCGACCGAAAACGTCGTCTCTCACATCAGAGCTACTGGAGTCCATCGAAACGCCAAATAACATGATATATAAGTAAGGATCGATTAGATACATCACAGGAACAACGCTAATGCGTGTTGTTTCGTTTAAAACTATTTCCAGCTTCTGCTGCGTTCGAGAACTTCGTATCTCACTTCAGGGTTACTGGAGTCCATCCAAACGTCAAATAACGTGATAGATAAGTAAGGATCGATTAGATACATCACAGGAACAACGCTAATACGTGTTGTTCCGTTTAAAACTATTTCCAGCTCCTGCTGCGTCCAAAAACTTTGTATCTCACTTCAGACTTACTGGAGTCCATCCAAACGTCAAATAACATGTTAGATAAGTAAGGATCGTTTAGATACATCACAGGAACAACGCTAATACGTGTTGTTTCGTTCAAAACTATTTCCAGCTTCTAATACGTCCGAGAACTTGGTATCTCTCATCAGAGTTACTGGAGTCCGTCCAAACGTTAAATAACATGATAGATGAGTAAGGATCGATTAGATACATCACAGGAACAACGCTAATACGTGTTGTTTCATTTAAAACTATTTCCAGCTTCAGCTGCGTCCGAGAACTTCGTATCTCACATCAAAGTTACTGGAGTCCATCGGAACGCCAAATAACATGATAGATGAGTAAGCATCGATTAGATACATCACAGGAACAACGCTAATGCGTGTTGTTTCGTTTAAAACTATTTCCAGCTTCTGCTGCGTCCGAAAACGTCGTATCTCACATCAGAGCTACTGGAGTCCATCGATACGCCAAATAACATGATAGATGAGTAAGGATCGATTAGATACATCACAGGAACAACGCTAATACGTGTTGTTTCGTTTAAAACTATTTCCAGCTCCTGCTGCGTCCCAAAACTTTGTATCTCAAATCAGACTTACTGGAGTCCTTCCAAACGTCAAATAAAATGTTAGATAAGTAAGGATCGTTTAGATACATCACAGGAACAACGCTAATACGTGTTGTTTCGTTCAAAACTATTTCCAGCTTCTGCTGCGTCCGAGAACTTTGTATCTCCCGTCAGGGTTACTGGAGTCCATCCAAACGTCAAATAACATGATAGATAAGTAAGGATCGATTAGATACAGCACAGGAACAACGCTAATACGTGTTGTTTCGTTTAAAACTTTTTCCAGCTAATGCTGCGTCCCAAAACTTTGTATCTCAAATCAGACTTACTGGAGTCCATCCAAACGTCAAATAACATGTTAGATAAGTAAGCATCGTTTAGATACATCACAGGAACAACGCTAATACGTGTTGTTTCGTTCAAAACTATTTCCAGCTTCTGCTGCGTCCGAAAGCTTTGTATCTCTCATCAGAGTTACTGGAGTCCATCCAAACGTCAAATAACATGATAGATGAGTAAGGATCGATTAGATAAATACATCACAGGAACAACGCTAATACGTGTTGTTTCTTTTAAAACTATTTCCAGCTTCTGCTGCTTCCGAAATCGTCGTATCTCACATCAGAGTTACTGGAGTCCATCGAAATGTCAAATAACATGATAGATAAGTAAGGATCGATTAGATACTACACAGGAACAACGCTAATGCGTGTAATTTCGTTTAAAACTATTTCTAGCTTCAGCTGCGTCCGAGAACTTCGTATCTCACATCTAAGTTACTGGAGTCCATCGAAACGCCAAATAACATGACAGATGAGTAAGGATCGATTAGATACATCACAGGAACAACGCTAATGCGTGTTGATTCGTTTAAAACTATTTCCAGCTTCTGCTGCGTCCGAGAACTTCGTATCTCACGTCAGGGCTACTGGAGTCCATCCAAACGTCAAATAACATGATAGATATGTAAGGATCGATTAGATACATCACAGGAACAACGCTAATGCGTGTTGTTTCGTTTAAAACTATTTCCAGCTTCTGCTGCGTCCGAAAATTTCGCTTCTCACATTAGAGTTATTGGAGCCCATCGAAACGTCAAATAACATGATAGATGAGTAAGGATCGATTAGATACATCACAGGAACAACGCTAATACGTGTTGTTTCGTTTAAAACTATTTCCAGCTAATGCTGCGTCCCAAAACTTTGTATCTCAAATCAGACTTACTGGAGTCCATCCAAACGTCAAATAACATGTTAGATAAGTAAGCATCGTTTAGATACATCACAGGAACAACGCTAATACGTGTTGTTTCGTTCAAAACTATTTCCAGCTTCTGCTGCGTCCGAAAGCTTTGTATCTCTCATCAGAGTTACTGGAGTCCATCCAAACGTCAAATAACATGATAGATGAGTAAGGATCGATTAGATAAATACATCACAGGAACAACGCTAATACGTGTTGTTTCGTTTAAAACTATTTCCAGCTTCTGCTGCTTCCGAAATCGTCGTATCTCACATCAGAGTTACTGGAGTCCATCGAAATGTCAAATAACATGATAGATAAGTAAGGATCGATTAGATACTACACAGGAACAACGCTAATGCGTGTAATTTCGTTTAAAACTATTTCTAGCTTCAGCTGCGTCCGAGAACTTCGTATCTCACATCTAAGTTACTGGAGTCCATCGAAACGCCAAATAACATGACAGATGAGTAAGGATCGATTAGATACATCACAGGAACAACGCTAATGCGTGTTGATTCGTTTAAAACTATTTCCAGCTTCTGCTGCGTCCGAGAACTTCGTATCTCACGTCAGGGCTACTGGAGTCCATCCAAACGTCAAATAACATGATAGATATGTAAGGATCGATTAGATACATCACAGGAACAACGCTAATGCGTGTTGTTTCGTTTAAAACTATTTCCAGCTTCTGCTGCGTCCGAAAATTTCGTTTCTCACATTAGAGTTACTGGAGCCCATCGAAACGTCAAATAACATGATAGATGAGTAAGGATCGATTAGATACATCACAGGAACAACGCTAATACGTGTTGTTTCGTTCAAAACTGTTTCCAGCTTCTGCTGCGTCCGATAACGTTTTATCTCACAGCAGAGTTACTGGAGTCCGTCCAAACGTCAAATAACATGATAGATGGGTAAGGATCGATTAGATACATTACAGGAACAACGCTATTATGTGTTGTTTCGTTTAGAACTATTTCCAGCTGCTGCTGCGTCCGAAAACGTCGTATCTCACATCAGAGTTACTGGAGTCCATCGAAATGTCAAATAACATGATAGATGAGTAAGGATCGATTAGATACATCACAGGAACAACGCTAATACGTGTTGTTTCATTTAAAACTATTTCCAGCTTCAGCTGCGTCCGAGAATTTCATATCTCACATCAAAGTTACTGGAGTCCATCGAAACGCCAAATAACATGATAGATGAGTAAGCATCGATTAGATACATCACAGGAACAACGCTAATGCGTGTTGTTTCGTTTAAAACTATTTCCAGCTTCTGCTGCGTCCGAAAACGTCGTATCTCACATCAGAGCTACTGGAGTCCATCGAAACGCCAAATAACATGATATATGAGTAAGGATCGATTAGATACAGCACAGGAACAACGCTAATACGTGTTGTTTCGTTTAAAACTATTTCCAGCTCCTCCTGCGTCCAAAAACTTTGTATCTCAATTCAGACTTACTGGAGTTCATCCAAACGTCAAATAACATGTTAGATAAGTAAGGATCGTTTAGATACATCACAGGAACAACGCTAATACGTGTTGTTTCGTTCAAAACTATTTCCAGCTTCTAATGCGTCCGAGAACTTGGTATCTCTCATCAGAGTTACTGGAGTCCGTCCAAACGTCAAATAACATGATAGATGATTAGGGATCGATTAGATACATCACAGGAACAACGCTAATGCGTGTTGTTTCGTTTAAAAGTATTTCCAGCTTCTGCTGCGTCAGAAAACGTCGTATCTCACATCAGAGCTACTGGAGTCCATCGAAACGCCAAATAACATGATAGATGAGTAAGGATCGATTAGATACATCACAGGAACAACGCTAAAACGTGTTGTTTCATTTAAAACTATTTGCAGCTTCTGCTGCGTCCGAAGACGTCGTATCTCACATCAGAGTTACTGGAGTCCATCGAAACGTCAAATAACATGATAGATAAGTAAGGATCGTTTAGATACATCACAGGAAGAACGCTAATACGTGTTCTTTCGTTCAAAATTATTTCCAGCTTCTGCTGCGTCCGAGAACTTCGTATCTCACATCAAAGTTACTGGAGTCCATCGAAACGCCAAATAACATGATAGATGAGTAAGCATCGATTAGATACATCACAGGAACAACGCTAATGCGTGTTGTTTCGTTTAAAACTATTTCCAGCTTCTGCTGCGACCGAAAACGTCGTATCTCACATCAGAGCTACTGGAGTCCATCGAAACGCCAAATAACATGATATATAAGTAAGGATCGATTAGATACATCACAGGAACAACGCTAATGCGTGTTGTTTCGTTTAAAACTATTTCCAGCTTCTGCTGCGTTCGAGAACTTCGTATCTCACTTCAGGGTTACTGGAGTCCATCCAAACGTCAAATAACGTGATAGATAAGTAAGGATCGATTAGATACATCACAGGAACAACGCTAATACGTGTTGTTCCGTTTAAAACTATTTCCAGCTCCTGCTGCGTCCAAAAACTTTGTATCTCACTTCAGACTTACTGGAGTCCATCCAAACGTCAAATAACATGTTAGATAAGTAAGGATCGTTTAGATACATCACAGGAACAACGCTAATACGTGTTGTTTCGTTCAAAACTATTTCCAGCTTCTAATACGTCCGAGAACTTGGTATCTCTCATCAGAGTTACTGGAGTCCGTCCAAACGTTAAATAACATGATAGATGAGTAAGGATCGATTAGATACATCACAGGAACAACGCTAATACGTGTTGTTTCATTTAAAACTATTTCCAGCTTCAGCTGCGTCCGAGAACTTCGTATCTCACATCAAAGTTACTGGAGTCCATCGGAACGCCAAATAACATGATAGATGAGTAAGCATCGATTAGATACATCACAGGAACAACGCTAATGCGTGTTGTTTCGTTTAAAACTATTTCCAGCTTCTGCTGCGTCCGAAAACGTCGTATCTCACATCAGAGCTACTGGAGTCCATCGATACGCCAAATAACATGATAGATGAGTAAGGATCGATTAGATACATCACAGGAACAACGCTAATACGTGTTGTTTCGTTTAAAACTATTTCCAGCTCCTGCTGCGTCCCAAAACTTTGTATCTCAAATCAGACTTACTGGAGTCCTTCCAAACGTCAAATAAAATGTTAAATAAGTAAGGATCGTTTAGATACATCACAGGAACAACGCTAATACGTGTTGTTTCGTTCAAAACTATTTCCAGCTTCTGCTGCGTCCGAGAACTTTGTATCTCCCGTCAGGGTTACTGGAGTCCATCCAAACGTCAAATAACATGATAGATAAGTAAGGATCGATTAGATACAGCACAGGAACAACGCTAATACGTGTTGTTTCGTTTAAAACTTTTTCCAGCTAATGCTGCGTCCCAAAACTTTGTATCTCAAATCAGACTTACTGGAGTCCATCCAAACGTCAAATAACATGTTAGATAAGTAAGCATCGTTTAGATACATCACAGGAACAACGCTAATACGTGTTGTTTCGTTCAAAACTATTTCCAGCTTCTGCTGCGTCCGAAAGCTTTGTATCTCTCATCAGAGTTACTGGAGTCCATCCAAACGTCAAATAACATGATAGATGAGTAAGGATCGATTAGATAAATACATCACAGGAACAACGCTAATACGTGTTGTTTCTTTTAAAACTATTTCCAGCTTCTGCTGCTTCCGAAATCGTCGTATCTCACATCAGAGTTACTGGAGTCCATCGAAATGTCAAATAACATGATAGATAAGTAAGGATCGATTAGATACTACACAGGAACAACGCTAATGCGTGTAATTTCGTTTAAAACTATTTCTAGCTTCAGCTGCGTCCGAGAACTTCGTATCTCACATCTAAGTTACTGGAGTCCATCGAAACGCCAAATAACATGACAGATGAGTAAGGATCGATTAGATACATCACAGGAACAACGCTAATGCGTGTTGATTCGTTTAAAACTATTTCCAGCTTCTGCTGCGTCCGAGAACTTCGTATCTCACGTCAGGGCTACTGGAGTCCATCCAAACGTCAAATAACATGATAGATATGTAAGGATCGATTAGATACATCACAGGAACAACGCTAATGCGTGTTGTTTCGTTTAAAACTATTTCCAGCTTCTGCTGCGTCCGAAAATTTCGCTTCTCACATTAGAGTTATTGGAGCCCATCGAAACGTCAAATAACATGATAGATGAGTAAGGATCGATTAGATACATCACAGGAACAACGCTAATACGTGTTGTTTCGTTTAAAACTATTTCCAGCTAATGCTGCGTCCCAAAACTTTGTATCTCAAATCAGACTTACTGGAGTCCATCCAAACGTCAAATAACATGTTAGATAAGTAAGCATCGTTTAGATACATCACAGGAACAACGCTAATACGTGTTGTTTCGTTCAAAACTATTTCCAGCTTCTGCTGCGTCCGAAAGCTTTGTATCTCTCATCAGAGTTACTGGAGTCCATCCAAACGTCAAATAACATGATAGATGAGTAAGGATCGATTAGATAAATACATCACAGGAACAACGCTAATACGTGTTGTTTCGTTTAAAACTATTTCCAGCTTCTGCTGCTTCCGAAATCGTCGTATCTCACATCAGAGTTACTGGAGTCCATCGAAATGTCAAATAACATGATAGATAAGTAAGGATCGATTAGATACTACACAGGAACAACGCTAATGCGTGTAATTTCGTTTAAAACTATTTCTAGCTTCAGCTGCGTCCGAGAACTTCGTATCTCACATCTAAGTTACTGGAGTCCATCGAAACGCCAAATAACATGACAGATGAGTAAGGATCGATTAGATACATCACAGGAACAACGCTAATGCGTGTTGATTCGTTTAAAACTATTTCCAGCTTCTGCTGCGTCCGAGAACTTCGTATCTCACGTCAGGGCTACTGGAGTCCATCCAAACGTCAAATAACATGATAGATATGTAAGGATCGATTAGATACATCACAGGAACAACGCTAATGCGTGTTGTTTCGTTTAAAACTATTTCCAGCTTCTGCTGCGTCCGAAAATTTCGTTTCTCACATTAGAGTTACTGGAGCCCATCGAAACGTCAAATAACATGATAGATGAGTAAGGATCGATTAGATACATCACAGGAACAACGCTAATACGTGTTGTTTCGTTCAAAACTGTTTCCAGCTTCTGCTGCGTCCGATAACGTTTTATCTCACAGCAGAGTTACTGGAGTCCGTCCAAACGTCAAATAACATGATAGATGGGTAAGGATCGATTAGATACATTACAGGAACAACGCTATTATGTGTTGTTTCGTTTAGAACTATTTCCAGCTGCTGCTGCGTCCGAAAACGTCGTATCTCACATCAGAGTTACTGGAGTCCATCGAAATGTCAAATAACATGATAGATGAGTAAGGATCGATTAGATACATCACAGGAACAACGCTAATACGTGTTGTTTCATTTAAAACTATTTCCAGCTTCAGCTGCGTCCGAGAATTTCATATCTCACATCAAAGTTACTGGAGTCCATCGAAACGCCAAATAACATGATAGATGAGTAAGCATCGATTAGATACATCACAGGAACAACGCTAATGCGTGTTGTTTCGTTTAAAACTATTTCCAGCTTCTGCTGCGTCCGAAAACGTCGTATCTCACATCAGAGCTACTGGAGTCCATCGAAACGCCAAATAACATGATATATGAGTAAGGATCGATTAGATACAGCACAGGAACAACGCTAATACGTGTTGTTTCGTTTAAAACTATTTCCAGCTCCTCCTGCGTCCAAAAACTTTGTATCTCAATTCAGACTTACTGGAGTTCATCCAAACGTCAAATAACATGTTAGATAAGTAAGGATCGTTTAGATACATCACAGGAACAACGCTAATACGTGTTGTTTCGTTCAAAACTATTTCCAGCTTCTAATGCGTCCGAGAACTTGGTATCTCTCATCAGAGTTACTGGAGTCCGTCCAAACGTCAAATAACATGATAGATGAGTAAGGATCGATTAGATACATCACAGGAACAACGCTAATACGTGTTGTTTCGTTTAAAACTATTTCCAGCTCCTGATGCGTCCCAAAACTTTGTATCTCAAATCAGACTTACTGGAGTCCATCCAAACGTCAAATAACATGTTAGATAAGTAAGGATCGTTTAGATACATCACAGGAACAACGCTAATACGTGTTGTTTCGTTCAAAACTATTTCCAGCTTCTGCTGCGTCCGAGAACTTTGTATCTCACATCAGAGTTACTGGAGTCCATCCAAACATCAAATAACATGATAGATGAGTAATGATCGATTAGATACATCACAGGAACAACGCTAATACGTGTTGTTTCGTTTAAAACTATTTCCAGCTTCTGCTGCGTCCGAGCACTTCGTATCTCACGTCAGGGTTACTGGAGTCCATCCAAACGTCAAATAACATGATAGATAAGTAAGGATCGATTAGATACATCACAGGAACAACGCTAATGCGTGTTGTTTCGTTTAAAACTATTTCTAGCTTCAGCTGCGTCCGAGAACTTCGTATCTCACATCTAAGTTACTGGAGTCCATCGAAACGCCAAATAACATGATAGATGAGTAAGGATCGAATAGATACATCACAGGAGCAACGCTAATGCGTGTTGTTTCGTTTAAAACTATTTCCAGCTTCTGCTGCGTCCGAGAACTTCGTATCTCACGTTAGGGTTACTGGAGTCCATCCAAACGTCAAATAACATGATAGATAAGTAAGGATCGATTAGATACAGCACAGGAACAACGCTAATACGTGTTGTTTCGTTTAAAACTATTTCCAGCTCCTGCTGAGTCCCAAAACTTTGTATCTCAAATCAGACTTACTGGAGTCCATCCAAACGTCAAATAACATGATAGATAAGTAAGGATCGATTAGATACATCACAGGAACAACGCTAATGCGTGTTGTTTCGTTTAAAACTATTTCCAGCTTCTGCTGCGTCCGAAAACGTCGTATCTCACATCAGAGTTACTGGAGTCCATCGAAACGTCAAATAACATGATAGATAAGTAAGGATCGATTAGATACAGCACAGGAACAACGCTAATACGTGTTGTTTCGTTTAAAACTATTTCCAGCTCCTGCTGCGTCCAAAAACTTTGTATCTCACATCAGACTTACTGGAGTCCATTCAAACGTCAAATAACATGTTAGATAAGTAAGGATCGTTTAGATACATCACAGGAACAACGCTAATACGTGTTGTTTCGTTCAAAACTATTTCCAGCTTCTGCTGCGTCCGAGAACTTTGTATCTCTCATCAGAGTTACTGGAGTCCGTCCAAACGTCAAATTACATGATAGATGAGTAAGGATCGATTAGATACATCACAGGAACAACGCTAATACGTGTTGTTTCATTTAAAACTATTTCCAGCTTCAGCTGCGTCCGAGAATTTCATATCTCACATCAAAGTTACTGGAGTCCATCGAAACGCCAAATAACATGATAGATGAGTAAGCATCGATTAGATACATCACAGGAACAACGCTAATGCGTGTTGTTTCGTTTAAAACTATTTCCAGCTTCTGCTGCGTCCGAAAACGTCGTATCTCACATCAGAGCTACTGGAGTCCATCGAAACGCCAAATAACATGATATATGAGTAAGGATCGATTAGATACAGCACAGGAACAACGCTAATAGGTGTTGTTTCGTTTAAAACTATTTCCAGCTCCTCCTGCGTCCAAAAACTTTGTATCTCAATTCAGACTTACTGGAGTTCATCCAAACGTCAAATAACATGTTAGATAAGTAAGGATCGTTTAGATACATCACAGGAACAACGCTAATACGTGTTGTTTCGTTCAAAACTATTTCCAGCTTCTAATGCGTCCGAGAACTTGGTATCTCTCATCAGAGTTACTGGAGTCCGTCCAAACGTCAAATAACATGATAGATGAGTAAGGATCGATTAGATATATCACAGGAACAACGCTAATACGTGTTGTTTCGTTTAAAACTATTTCCAGCTCCTGATGCGTCCCAAAACTTTGTATCTCAAATCAGACTTACTGGAGTCCATCCAAACGTCAAATAACATGTTAGATAAGTAAGGATCGTTTAGATACATCACAGGAACAACGCTAATACGTGTTGTTTCGTTCAAAACTATTTCCAGCTTCTGCTGCGTCCGAGAACTTTGTATCTCACATCAGAGTTACTGGAGTCCATCCAAACATCAAATAACATGATAGATGAGTAATGATCGATTAGATACATCACAGGAACAACGCTAATGCGTGTTGATTCGTTTAAAACTATTTCCAGCTTCTGCTGCGTCCGAGAACTTCGTATCTCACGTCAGGGCTACTGGAGTCCATCCAAACGTCAAATAACATGATAGATATGTAAGGATCGATTAGATACATCACAGGAACAACGCTAATGCGTGTTGTTTCGTTTAAAACTATTTCCAGCTTCTGCTGCGTCCGAAAATTTCGCTTCTCACATTAGAGTTATTGGAGCCCATCGAAACGTCAAATAACATGATAGATGAGTAAGGATCGATTAGATACATCACAGGAACAACGCTAATACGTGTTGTTTCGTTTAAAACTATTTCCAGCTAATGCTGCGTCCCAAAACTTTGTATCTCAAATCAGACTTACTGGAGTCCATCCAAACGTCAAATAACATGTTAGATAAGTAAGCATCGTTTAGATACATCACAGGAACAACGCTAATACGTGTTGTTTCGTTCAAAACTATTTCCAGCTTCTGCTGCGTCCGAAAGCTTTGTATCTCTCATCAGAGTTACTGGAGTCCATCCAAACGTCAAATAACATGATAGATGAGTAAGGATCGATTAGATAAATACATCACAGGAACAACGCTAATACGTGTTGTTTCGTTTAAAATTATTTCCAGCTTCTGCTGCTTCCGAAATCGTCGTATCTCACATCAGAGTTACTGGAGTCCATCGAAATGTCAAATAACATGATAGATAAGTAAGGATCGATTAGATACTACACAGGAACAACGCTAATGCGTGTAATTTCGTTTAAAACTATTTCTAGCTTCAGCTGCGTCCGAGAACTTCGTATCTCACATCTAAGTTACTGGAGTCCATCGAAACGCCAAATAACATGACAGATGAGTAAGGATCGATTAGATACATCACAGGAACAACGCTAATGCGTGTTGATTCGTTTAAAACTATTTCCAGCTTCTGCTGCGTCCGAGAACTTCGTATCTCACGTCAGGGCTACTGGAGTCCATCCAAACGTCAAATAACATGATAGATATGTAAGGATCGATTAGATACATCACAGGAACAACGCTAATGCGTGTTGTTTCGTTTAAAACTATTTCCAGCTTCTGCTGCGTCCGAAAATTTCGTTTCTCACATTAGAGTTACTGGAGCCCATCGAAACGTCAAATAACATGATAGATGAGTAAGGATCGATTAGATACATCACAGGAACAACGCTAATACGTGTTGTTTCGTTCAAAACTGTTTCCAGCTTCTGCTGCGTCCGATAACGTTTTATCTCACAGCAGAGTTACTGGAGTCCGTCCAAACGTCAAATAACATGATAGATGGGTAAGGATCGATTAGATACATTACAGGAACAACGCTATTATGTGTTGTTTCGTTTAAAACTATTTCCAGCTGCTGCTGCGTCCGAAAACGTCGTATCTCACATCAGAGTTACTGGAGTCCATCGAAATGTCAAATAACATGATAGATGAGTAAGGATCGATTAGATACATCACAGGAACAACGCTAATACGTGTTGTTTCATTTAAAACTATTTCCAGCTTCAGCTGCGTCCGAGAATTTCATATCTCACATCAAAGTTACTGGAGTCCATCGAAACGCCAAATAACATGATAGATGAGTAAGCATCGATTAGATACATCACAGGAACAACGCTAATGCGTGTTGTTTCGTTTAAAACTATTTCCAGCTTCTGCTGCGTCCGAAAACGTCGTATCTCACATCAGAGCTACTGGAGTCCATCGAAACGCCAAATAACATGATATATGAGTAAGGATCGATTAGATACAGCACAGGAACAACGCTAATACGTGTTGTTTCGTTTAAAACTATTTCCAGCTCCTCCTGCGTCCAAAAACTTTGTATCTCAATTCAGACTTACTGGAGTTCATCCAAACGTCAAATAACATGTTAGATAAGTAAGGATCGTTAAGATACATCACAGGAACAACGCTAATACGTGTTGTTTCGTTCAAAACTATTTCCAGCTTCTAATGCGTCCGAGAACTTGGTATCTCTCATCAGAGTTACTGGAGTCCGTCCAAACGTCAAATAACATGATAGATGAGTAAGGATCGATTAGATACATCACAGGAACAACGCTAATACGTGTTGTTTCGTTTAAAACTATTTCCAGCTCCTGATGCGTCCCAAAACTTTGTATCTCAAATCAGACTTACTGGAGTCCATCCAAACGTCAAATAACATGTTAGATAAGTAAGGATCGTTTAGATACATCACAGGAACAACGCTAATACGTGTTGTTTCGTTCAAAACTATTTCCAGCTTCTGCTGCGTCCGAGAACTTTGTATCTCACATCAGAGTTACTGGAGTCCATCCAAACATCAAATAACATGATAGATGAGTAATGATCGATTAGATACATCACAGGAACAACGCTAATACGTGTTGTTTCGTTTAAAACTATTTCCAGCTTCTGCTGCGTCCGAGCACTTCGTATCTCACGTCAGGGTTACTGGAGTCCATCCAAACGTCAAATAACATGATAGATAAGTAAGGATCGATTAGATACATCACAGGAACAACGCTAATGCGTGTTGTTTCGTTTAAAACTATTTCTAGCTTCAGCTGCGTCCGAGAACTTCGTATCTCACATCTAAGTTACTGGAGTCCATCGAAACGCCAAATAACATGATAGATGAGTAAGGATCGAATAGATACATCACAGGAGCAACGCTAATGCGTGTTGTTTCGTTTAAAACTATTTCCAGCTTCTGCTGCGTCCGAGAACTTCGTATCTCACGTTAGGGTTACTGGAGTCCATCCAAACGTCAAATAACATGATAGATAAGTAAGGATCGATTAGATACAGCACAGGAACAACGCTAATACGTGTTGTTTCGTTTAAAACTATTTCCAGCTCCTGCTGAGTCCCAAAACTTTGTATCTCAAATCAGACTTACTGGAGTCCATCCAAACGTCAAATAACATGATAGATAAGTAAGGATCGATTAGATACATCACAGGAACAACGCTAATGCGTGTTGTTTCGTTTAAAACTATTTCCAGCTTCTGCTGCGTCCGAAAACGTCGTATCTCACATCAGAGTTACTGGAGTCCATCGAAACGTCAAATAACATGATAGATAAGTAAGGATCGATTAGATACAGCACAGGAACAACGCTAATACGTGTTGTTTCGTTTAAAACTATTTCCAGCTCCTGCTGCGTCCAAAAACTTTGTATCTCACATCAGACTTACTGGAGTCCATTCAAACGTCAAATAACATGTTAGATAAGTAAGGATCGTTTAGATACATCACAGGAACAACGCTAATACGTGTTGTTTCGTTCAAAACTATTTCCAGCTTCTGCTGCGTCCGAGAACTTTGTATCTCTCATCAGAGTTACTGGAGTCCGTCCAAACGTCAAATTACATGATAGATGAGTAAGGATCGATTAGATACATCACAGGAACAACGCTAATACGTGTTGTTTCATTTAAAACTATTTCCAGCTTCAGCTGCGTCCGAGAATTTCATATCTCACATCAAAGTTACTGGAGTCCATCGAAACGCCAAATAACATGATAGATGAGTAAGCATCGATTAGATACATCACAGGAACAACGCTAATGCGTGTTGTTTCGTTTAAAACTATTTCCAGCTTCTGCTGCGTCCGAAAACGTCGTATCTCACATCAGAGCTACTGGAGTCCATCGAAACGCCAAATAACATGATATATGAGTAAGGATCGATTAGATACAGCACAGGAACAACGCTAATACGTGTTGTTTCGTTTAAAACTATTTCCAGCTCCTCCTGCGTCCAAAAACTTTGTATCTCAATTCAGACTTACTGGAGTTCATCCAAACGTCAAATAACATGTTAGATAAGTAAGGATCGTTTAGATACATCACAGGAACAACGCTAATACGTGTTGTTTCGTTCAAAACTATTTCCAGCTTCTAATGCGTCCGAGAACTTGGTATCTCTCATCAGAGTTACTGGAGTCCGTCCAAACGTCAAATAACATGATAGATGAGTAAGGATCGATTAGATACATCACAGGAACAACGCTAATACGTGTTGTTTCGTTTAAAACTATTTCCAGCTCCTGATGCGTCCCAAAATTTTGTATCTCAAATCAGACTTACTGGAGTCCATCCAAACGTCAAATAACATGTTAGATAAGTAAGGATCGTTTAGATACATCACAGGAACAACGCTAATACGTGTTGTTTCGTTCAAAACTATTTCCAGCTTCTGCTGCGTCCGAGAACTTTGTATCTCACATCAGAGTTACTGGAGTCCATCCAAACATCAAATAACATGATAGATGAGTAATGATCGATTAGATACATCACAGGAACAACGCTAATACGTGTTGTTTCGTTTAAAACTATTTCCAGCTTCTGCTGCGTCCGAGCACTTCGTATCTCACGTCAGGGTTACTGGAGTCCATCCAAACGTCAAATAACATGATAGATAAGTAAGGATCGATTAGATACATCACAGGAACAACGCTAATGCGTGTTGTTTCGTTTAAAATTATTTCTAGCTTCAGCTGCGTCCGAGAACTTCGTATCTCACATCTAAGTTACTGGAGTCCATCGAAACGCCAAATAACATGATAGATGAGTAAGGATCGAATAGATACATCACAGGAGCAACGCTTATGCGTGTTGTTTCGTTTAAAACTATTTCCAGCTTCTGCTGCGTCCGAGAACTTCGTATCTCACGTTAGGGTTACTGGAGTCCATCCAAACGTCAAATAACATGATAGATAAGTAAGGATCGATTAGATACAGCACAGGAACAACGCTAATACGTGTTGTTTCGTTTAAAACTATTTCCAGCTCCTGCTGAGTCCCAAAACTTTGTATCTCAAATCAGACTTACTGGAGTCCATCCAAACGTCAAATAACATGATAGATAAGTAAGGATCGATTAGATACATCACAGGAACAACGCTAATGCGTGTTGTTTCGTTTAAAACTATTTCCAGCTTCTGCTGCGTCCGAAAACGTCGTATCTCACATCAGAGTTACTGGAGTCCATCGAAACGTCAAATAACATGATAGATAAGTAAGGATCGATTAGATACAGCACAGGAACAACGCTAATACGTGTTGTTTCGTTTAAAACTATTTCCAGCTCCTGCTGCGTCCAAAAACTTTGTATCTCACATCAGACTTACTGGAGTCCATTCAAACGTCAAATAACATGTTAGATAAGTAAGGATCGTTTAGATACATCACAGGAACAACGCTAATACGTGTTGTTTCGTTCAAAACTATTTCCAGCTTCTGCTGCGTCCGAGAACTTTGTATCTCTCATCAGAGTTACTGGAGTCCGTCCAAACGTCAAATTACATGATAGATGAGTAAGGATCGATTAGATACATCACAGGAACAACGCTAATATGTGTTGTTTCGTTTAAAACTATTTCCAGCTGCTGCTGCGTCCGAAAATTTCGTATCTCACCTTGGAGTTACTGGAGTCCATCGAAACGTCAAATAACATAGTAGCTAAGTAAGGATCGATTAGATACATCACAGGAACAACGCTAATGCATGTTGTTTCTTTTAAAACTATTTCCAGCTTCTGCTGCGTCCGAAAACGTCGTATCTCACATCAGAGTTACTGAAGTCCATCGAAACGTCAAATAACATGTTAGATAAGTAAGGATCGTTTAGATACATCACAGGAACAACGCTAATACGTGTTGTTTCGTTCAAAACTATTTCCAGCTTCTGTTGCGTCCAAAAACTTTGTGTCTCACATCAGAGTTACTGGAGTCCCTCCAAATGTAAAATAACATGATAGATGAGTAAGGATCGATTAGATACATCACAGGAACATCGCTAATGCGTGTTGTTTCGTTTAAAACTATTTCCAGCTCTGCTGCGTCCGAAAATTTCGTATCTCACATTAGAGTTACTGGAGTCCATCGAAACGTCAAATAACATAGTAGCTAAGTAAGGATCGATTAGATACATCACAGGAACAACGCTAATACGTGTTGTTTCGTTCAAAACAATTTCCAGCTTCTGCTGCGTCCAAAAACTTTGTATCTCACATCAGAGTTACTGGAGTCCATCCAAACGTAAAATAACATGATAGATGAGTAAGGATCGATTAGATACATCACAGGAACAACGCTAATACGTGTTGTTTCGTTTAAAACTATTTCCAGCTTCTGCTGCGTCCGAAAACTTCGTATCTCACATCAGAGTTACTGGAGTCCATCGAAACGTCAAATAACATGATAGATAAGTAATTATCGATTAGATACAGCACAGGAACAACGCTAATACGTGTTGTTTCGTTTAAAACTATTTCCAGCTCCTGCTGCGTCCAAAGACTTTGTATCTCACATCAGACTTACTGGAGTCCATCCAAACGTCAAATAACATGTTAGATAAGTAAGGATCGTTTAGATACACCACAGGAACAACGCTAATACGTGTTGTTTCGTTCAAAACTATTTCCAGCTTCTGCTGCGTCCGATAACTTTGTATCTCACATCAGAGTTACTGGAGTCCGTCCAAACGTCAAATAACATGATAGATGAGTAAGGATCGATTAGATACAGCACAGGAACAACGCTAATGCGTGTTGTTTCGTTTAAAACTATTTCTAGCTTCAGCTGGGTCCGAGAACTTCGTATCTCACATCTAAGTTACTGGAGTCCATCGAAACGCCAAATAACATGATAGATGAGTAAGGATCGATTAGATACATCACAGGAACAACGCTAATGCGTGTTGTTTCGTTTAAAACTATTTCCAGCTTCTGCTGCGTCCGAAAATTTCGTATCTCACATTAGAGTTACTGGAGTCCATCGAAACGTCAAATAACATAGTAGCTAAGTAAGGATCGATTAGATACATCACAGGAACAACGCTAATACGTGTTGTTTCGTTCAAAACAATTTCCAGCTTCTGCTGCGTCCAAAAACTTTGTATCTCACATCAGAGTTACTGGAGTCCATCCAAACATAAAATAACATGATAGATGAGTAAGGATCGATTAGATACATCACAGGAACAACGCTAATACGTGTTGTTTCGTTTAAAACTATTTCCA
Organism: Prosopocoilus inquinatus; assembly: GCA_036172665.1. Taxonomy (NCBI): domain Eukaryota; kingdom Metazoa; phylum Arthropoda; class Insecta; order Coleoptera; family Lucanidae; genus Prosopocoilus; species Prosopocoilus inquinatus. The sequence goes on along the minus strand of CM069871.1, from coordinate 42,880,356 downwards.
GCTTCTGTTGCGTCCGAAAACTTCGTATCTCACATCAGAGTTACTGGAGTCCATCGAAACGTCAAATAACATGATAGATAAGTAATTATCGATTAGATACAGCACAGGAACAACGCTAATACGTGTTGTTTCGTTTAAAACTATTTCCAGCTCCTGCTGCGTCCAAAAACTTTGTATCTCACATCAGACTTACTGGAGTCCATCCAAACGTCGAATAACATGTTAGATAAGTAAGGATCGTTTAGATACACCACAGGAACAACGCTAATACGTGTTGTTTCGTTCAAAACTATTTCCAGCTTCTGCTGCGTCCGATAACTTTGTATCTCACATCAGAGTTACTGGAGTCCGTCCAAACGTCAAATAACATGATAGATGAGTAAGGATCGATTAGATACAGCACAGGAACAACGCTAATGCGTGTTGTTTCGTTTAAAACTATTTCTAGCTTCAGCTGGGTCCGAGAACTTCGTATCTCACATCTAAGTTACTGGAGTCCATCGAAACGCCAAATAACATGATAGATGAGTAAGGATCGATTAGATACATCACAGGAACAACGCTAATGCGTGTTGTTTCGTTTAAAACTATTTCCAGCTTCTGCTGCGTCCGAAAATTTCGTATCTCACATTAGAGTTACTGGAGTCCATCGAAACGTCAAATAACATAGTAGCTAAGTAAGGATCGATTAGATACATCACATTAACAACGCTAATACGTGTTGTTTCGTTCAAAACTATTTCCAGCTTCTGCTGCGTCCAAAAACTTTGTATCTCACATCAGAGTTACTGGAGTCCATCCAAACGTAAAATAACATGATAGATGAGTAAGGATCGATTAGATACATTACAGGAACAACGCTAATATGTGTTGTTTCGTTTAAAATTATTTCCAGCTGCTGCTGCGTCCGAAAACGTCTTATCTCACATCAGAGTTACTGGAGTCCATCGAAGTGTCAAATAACATGATAGATAAGTAAGGATCGATTAGATACAGCACAGGAACAACGCTAATGCGTGTTGTTTCGTTTAAAACTATTTCTAGCTTCAGCTGGGTCCGAGAACTTCGTATCTCACATCTAAGTTACTGGAGTCCATCGAAACGCCAAATAACATGATAGATGAGTAAGGATCGATTAGATACATCACAGGAACAACGCTAATGCGTGTTGTTTCGTTTAAAACTATTTCCAGCTTCTGCTGCGTCCGAAAATTTCGTATCTCACATTAGAGTTACTGGAGTCCATCGAAACGTCAAATAACATAGTAGCTAAGTAAGGATCGATTAGATACATCACATTAACAACGCTAATACGTGTTGTTTCGTTCAAAACTATTTCCAGCTTCCGCTGCGTCCAAAAACTTTGTATCTCACATCAGAGTTACTGGAGTCCATCCAAACGTAAAATAACATGATAGATGAGTAAGGATCGATTAGATACATCACAGGAACAACGCTAATACGTGTTGTTTCGTTTAAAACTATTTCCAGCTTCTGCTGCGTCCGAAAATTTCGTATCTCACATTAGAGTTACTGGAGTCCATCGAAACGTCAAATAACATGATAGATGATGATAGATGAGTAAGGATCGATTAGATACATCACAGGAACAACGCTAATGCGTGTTGTTTCGTTTAAAACTATTTCCAGCTTCTGCTGCGTCCGAGAACTTCGTATCGCACGTCAGGGTTACTGGAGTCCATCCAAACGTCAAATAACATGATAGATAAGTAAGGATCGATTAGATACATCACAGGAGCAACGCTAATGCGTGTTGTTTCGTTTAAAACTATTTCCAGCTTCTGCTGCGTCCGAAAATTTCGTTTCTCACATTAGAGTTACTGGAGTCCATCGAAACGTCAAATAACATGATAGATGAGTAAGGATCGATTAGATACAATACAGGAACAACGCTAATGCGTGTTGTTTCGTTTAAAACTATTTCCAGCTTCTGCTGCGTCCGAGAACTTCGTATCGCACGTCAGGGTTACTGGAGTCCATCCAAACGTCAAATAACATAGTAGCTAAGTAAGGATCGATTAGATACATCACAGGAACAACGCTAATACGTGTTGTTTCGTTCAAAACTATTTCCAGCTTCTGCTGCGTCCGAGAACTTTGTATGTCACATCAGAGTTACTGGAGTCCATCCAAACGTCAAATAACATGATAGATGAGTAACGATCGATTAGATACATCACAGGAACAACGCTAATACGTGTTGTTTCGTTTAGAACTATTTCCAGCTTCTGCTGCGTCCGAGAACTTCGTATCTCACGTCAGGGTTACTGGAGTCCATCCAAACGTCAAATAACATGATAGATAAGTAAGGATCGATTAGATACATCACAGGAACAACGCTAATGCGTGTTGTTTCGTTTAAAACTATTTCCAGCTTCTGCTGTGTCCGAGAACTTCGTATCTCACGTCAGGGTTACTGGAGTCCATCCAAACATCAAATAACATGATAGATAAGTAAGGATCGATTAGATACAGCACAGGAACAACGCTAATACGTGTTGTTTCGTTTAAAACTATTTCCAGCTCCTGCTGCGTCCCAAAACTTTCTATCTCAAATCAGACTTACTGGAGTCCATCCAAACGTCAAATAACATGTTAGATAAGTAAGGATCGTTTAGATACATCACAGGAACAACGCTAATACGTGTTGTTTCGTTCAAAACTATTTCCAGCTTCTGCTGCATCCATAAACTTTGTATCTCACATCAGAGTTACTGGAGTCCATCCAAACGTCAAATAACATGATAGATAAGTAAGGGTCGAATAGATACAGCACAGGAACAACGCTAATACGTGTTGTTTCGTTTAAAACTATTTCCAGCTTCTGCTGCGTCCGAAAATTTCGTATCTCACATTAGAGTTACTGGAGTCCATCGAAACGTCAAATAACATGATAGATGATGATAGATGAGTAAGGATGGATTAGATACATCACAGGAACAACGCTAATGCGTGTTGTTTCGTTTAAAACTATTTCCATCTTCTGCTGCGTCCGAGAACTTCGTATCTCACATTAGAGTTACTGGAGTCCATCGAAACGTCAAATAACATAGTAGCTAAGTAAGGATCGATTAGATACATCACATTAACAACGCTAATACGTGTTGTTTCGTTCAAAACTATTTCCAGATTCTGCTGCGTCCAAAAACTTTGTATCTCACATCAGAGTTACTGGAGTCCATCCAAACGTAAAATAACATGATAGATGAGTAAGGATCGATTAGATACATCACAGGAACAACGCTAATACGTGTTGTTTCGTTTAAAACTATTTCCAGCTTCTGCTGCGTCCGAAAATTTCGTATCTCACATTAGAGTTACTGGAGTCCATCGAAACGTCAAATAACATGATAGATGATGATAGATGAGTAAGGATCGATTAAATACATCACAGGAACAACGCTAGTGCGTGTTGTTTCGTTTAAAACTATTTCCAGCTTCTGCTGCGTCCGAGAACTTCGTATCGCACGTCAGGGTTACTGGAGTCCATCCAAACGTCAAATAACATGATAGATAAGTAAGGATCGATTAGATACATCACAGGAACAACGCTAATGCGTGTTGTTTCGTTTAAAACTATTTCCAGCTTCTGCTGCGTCCGAAAATTTCGTTTCTCACATTAGAGTTACTGGAGTCCATCGAAACGTCAAATAACATGATAGATGAGTAAGGATCGATTAGATACATCACAGGAACAACGCTAATGCGTGTTGTTTCGTTTAAAAGTATTTCCAGCTTCTGCTGCGTCAGAAAACGTCGTATCTCACATCAGAGCTACTGGAGTCCATCGAAACGCCAAATAACATGATAGATGAGTAAGGATCGATTAGATACATCACAGGAACAACGCTAATACGTGTTGTTTCATTTAAAACTATTTCCAGCTTCAGCTGCGTCCGAGAACTTCGTATCTCACATCAAAGTTACTGGAGTCCATCGAAACGCCAAATAACATGATAGATGAGTAAGGATCGATTAGATACATCACAGGAACAACGCTAATGCGTGTTGTTTCGTTTAAAACTATTTCCAGCTTCTGCTGCGTCCGAAAATTTCGTATCTCACATTAGAGTTACTGGAGTCCATCGAAACGTCAAATAACATAGTAGCTAAGTAAGGATCGATTAGATACATCACATTAACAACGCTAATACGTGTTGTTTCGTTCAAAACTATTTCCAGCTTCCGCTGCGTCCAAAAACTTTGTATCTCACATCAGAGTTACTGGAGTCCATCCAAACGTAAAATAACATGATAGATGAGTAAGGATCGATTAGATACATCACAGGAACAACGCTAATACGTGTTGTTTCGTTTAAAACTATTTCCAGCTTCTGCTGCGTCCGAAAATTTCGTATCTCACATTAGAGTTACTGGAGTCCATCGAAACGTCAAATAACATGATAGATGATGATAGATGAGTAAGGATCGATTAGATACATCACAGGAACAACGCTAATGCGTGTTGTTTCGTTTAAAACTATTTCCAGCTTCTGCTGCGTCCGAGAACTTCGTATCGCACGTCAGGGTTACTGGAGTCCATCCAAACGTCAAATAACATGATAGATAAGTAAGGATCGATTAGATACATCACAGGAGCAACGCTAATGCGTGTTGTTTCGTTTAAAACTATTTCCAGCTTCTGCTGCGTCCGAAAATTTCGTTTCTCACATTAGAGTTACTGGAGTCCATCGAAACGTCAAATAACATGATAGATGAGTAAGGATCGATTAGATACAATACAGGAACAACGCTAATGCGTGTTGTTTCGTTTAAAACTATTTCCAGCTTCTGCTGCGTCCGAGAACTTCGTATCGCACGTCAGGGTTACTGGAGTCCATCCAAACGTCAAATAACATAGTAGCTAAGTAAGGATCGATTAGATACATCACAGGAACAACGCTAATACGTGTTGTTTCGTTCAAAACTATTTCCAGCTTCTGCTGCGTCCGAGAACTTTGTATGTCACATCAGAGTTACTGGAGTCCATCCAAACGTCAAATAACATGATAGATGAGTAACGATCGATTAGATACATCACAGGAACAACGCTAATACGTGTTGTTTCGTTTAGAACTATTTCCAGCTTCTGCTGCGTCCGAGAACTTCGTATCTCACGTCAGGGTTACTGGAGTCCATCCAAACGTCAAATAACATGATAGATAAGTAAGGATCGATTAGATACATCACAGGAACAACGCTAATGCGTGTTGTTTCGTTTAAAACTATTTCCAGCTTCTGCTGTGTCCGAGAACTTCGTATCTCACGTCAGGGTTACTGGAGTCCATCCAAACATCAAATAACATGATAGATAAGTAAGGATCGATTAGATACAGCACAGGAACAACGCTAATACGTGTTGTTTCGTTTAAAACTATTTCCAGCTCCTGCTGCGTCCCAAAACTTTCTATCTCAAATCAGACTTACTGGAGTCCATCCAAACGTCAAATAACATGTTAGATAAGTAAGGATCGTTTAGATACATCACAGGAACAACGCTAATACGTGTTGTTTCGTTCAAAACTATTTCCAGCTTCTGCTGCATCCATAAACTTTGTATCTCACATCAGAGTTACTGGAGTCCATCCAAACGTCAAATAACATGATAGATAAGTAAGGGTCGAATAGATACAGCACAGGAACAACGCTAATACGTGTTGTTTCGTTTAAAACTATTTCCAGCTTCTGCTGCGTCCGAAAATTTCGTATCTCACATTAGAGTTACTGGAGTCCATCGAAACGTCAAATAACATGATAGATGATGATAGATGAGTAAGGATGGATTAGATACATCACAGGAACAACGCTAATGCGTGTTGTTTCGTTTAAAACTATTTCCATCTTCTGCTGCGTCCGAGAACTTCGTATCTCACATTAGAGTTACTGGAGTCCATCGAAACGTCAAATAACATAGTAGCTAAGTAAGGATCGATTAGATACATCACATTAACAACGCTAATACGTGTTGTTTCGTTCAAAACTATTTCCAGATTCTGCTGCGTCCAAAAACTTTGTATCTCACATCAGAGTTACTGGAGTCCATCCAAACGTAAAATAACATGATAGATGAGTAAGGATCGATTAGATACATCACAGGAACAACGCTAATACGTGTTGTTTCGTTTAAAACTATTTCCAGCTTCTGCTGCGTCCGAAAATTTCGTATCTCACATTAGAGTTACTGGAGTCCATCGAAACGTCAAATAACATGATAGATGATGATAGATGAGTAAGGATCGATTAAATACATCACAGGAACAACGCTAGTGCGTGTTGTTTCGTTTAAAACTATTTCCAGCTTCTGCTGCGTCCGAGAACTTCGTATCGCACGTCAGGGTTACTGGAGTCCATCCAAACGTCAAATAACATGATAGATAAGTAAGGATCGATTAGATACATCACAGGAACAACGCTAATGCGTGTTGTTTCGTTTAAAACTATTTCCAGCTTCTGCTGCGTCCGAAAATTTCGTTTCTCACATTAGAGTTACTGGAGTCCATCGAAACGTCAAATAACATGATAGATGAGTAAGGATCGATTAGATACATCACAGGAACAACGCTAATGCGTGTTGTTTCGTTTAAAAGTATTTCCAGCTTCTGCTGCGTCAGAAAACGTCGTATCTCACATCAGAGCTACTGGAGTCCATCGAAACGCCAAATAACATGATAGATGAGTAAGGATCGATTAGATACATCACAGGAACAACGCTAATACGTGTTGTTTCATTTAAAACTATTTCCAGCTTCAGCTGCGTCCGAGAACTTCGTATCTCACATCAAAGTTACTGGAGTCCATCGAAATGCCAAATAACATGATAGATGAGTAAGCATCGATTAGATACATCACAGGAACAACGCTAATGCGTGTTGTTTCGTTTAAAACTATTTCCAGCTTCTGCTGCGTCCGAAAACGTCGTATCTCACATCAGAGCTACTGGAGTCCATCGAAACGCCAAATAACATGATATATGAGTAAGGATCGATTAGATACAGCACAGGAACAAAGCTAATACATGTTGTTTCGTTTAAAACTATTTCCAGCTCCTGCTGCGCCCAAAAACTTTGTATCTCACATCAGACTTACTGGAGTCCATCCAAACGTCAAATAACATGTTAGATAAGTAAGGATCGTTTAGATACATCACAGGAACAACGCTAATACGTGTTGTTTCGTTCAAAACTATTTCCAGCTTCTAATGCGTCCGAGAACTTGGTATCTCTCATCAGAATTACTGGAGTCCGTCCAAACGTCAAATAACATGATAGATGAGTAAGGATCGATTAGATACATCACAGGAACAACGCTAATATGTGTTGTTTCGTTTAAAACTATTTCCAGCTGCTGCTGCGTCCGAAAATTTCGTATCTCACATGAGAGTTACTGGAGTCCATCGAAACGTCAAATAACATAGTCGCTAAGTAAGGATCGATTAGATACATCACAGGAACAACGCTAATACGTGTTGTTTCGTTCAGAACTATTTCCAGATTCTGCTGCGTCCGAGAACTTTGTATCTCACATCAGAGTTACTGGAGTCCATCCAAACGTCAAATAACATGATAGATGAGTAACGATCTATTAGATACAACACAGGAACAACGGTAATACGTGTTGTTTCGTTTAAAACTATTTCCAGCTTCTGCTGCGTCCGAGAACTTCGTATCTCACGTCAGGGTTACTGGAGTCCATCCAAACGTCAAATAGCATGATAGATAAGTAAGGATCGATTAGATACATCACAGGAACAACGCCAATGCGTGTTGTTTCGTTTAAAACTATTTCTAGCTTCAGCTGCGTCCGAGAACTTCGTATCTCACATATAAGTTACTGGAGTCCATCGAAACGCCAAATAACATGATAGATGAGTAAGGATCGATTAGATACATCACAGGAACAACGCTAATGCGTGTTGTTTCGTTTAGAACTATTTCCAGCTTCTGCTGCGTCCGTGTACTTCGTATCTCCCGTCAGGGTTACTGGAGTCCATCGAAACGTCAAATAACATGATAGATGATGATAGATGAGTAAGGATCGATTAAATACATCACAGGAACAACGCTAGTGCGTGTTGTTTCGTTTAAAACTATTTCCAGCTTCTGCTGCGTCCGAGAACTTCGTATCGCACGTCAGGGTTACTGGAGTCCATCCAAACGTCAAATAACATGATAGATAAGTAAGGATCGATTAGATACATCACAGGAACAACGCTAATGCGTGTTGTTTCGTTTAAAACTATTTCCAGCTTCTGCTGCGTCCGAAAATTTCGTTTCTCACATTAGAGTTACTGGAGTCCATCGAAACGTCAAATAACATGACAGATGAGTAAGGATCGATTAGATACATCACAGGAACAACGCTAATGCGTGTTGTTTGGTTTAAAAGTATTTCCAGTTTCTGCTGCGTCAGAAAACGTCGTATCTCACATCAGAGCTACTGGAGTCCATCGAAACGCCAAATAACATGATAGATGAGTAAGGATCGATTAGATACATCACAGGAACAACGCTAATACGTGTTGTTTCATTTAAAACTATTTCCAGCTTCAGCTGCGTCCGAGAACTTCGTATCTCACATCAAAGTTACTGGAGTCCATCGAAATGCCAAATAACATGATAGATGAGTAAGCATCGATTAGATACATCACAGGAACAACGCTAATGCGTGTTGTTTCGTTTAAAACTATTTCCAGCTTCTGCTGCGTCCGAAAACGTCGTGTCTCACATCAGAGCTACTGGAGTCCATCGAAACGCCAAATAACATGATATATGAGTAAGGATCGATTAGATACAGCACAGGAACAACGCTAATACGTGTTGTTTCGTTTAAAACTATTTCCAGCTCCTGCTGCGCCCAAAAACTTTGTATCTCACATCAGACTTACTGGAGTCCATCCAAACGTCAAATAACATATTAGATAAGTAAGGATCGTTTAGATACATCACAGGAACAACGCTAATACGTGTTGTTTCGTTCAAAACTATTTCCAGCTTCTAATGCGTCCGAGAACTTGGTATCTCTCATCAGAGTTACTGGAGTCCGTCCAAACGTCAAATAACATGATAGATGAGTAAGGATCGATTAGATACATCACAGGAACAACGCTAATATGTGTTGTTTCGTTTAAAACTATTTCCAGCTGCTGCTGCGTCCGAAAATTTCGTATCTCACATGAGAGTTACTGGAGTCCATCGAAACGTCAAATAACATAGTCGCTAAGTAAGGATCGATTAGATACATCACAGGAACAACGCTAATACGTGTTGTTTCGTTCAGAACTATTTCCAGATTCTGCTGCGTCCGAGAACTTTGTATCTCACATCAGAGTTACTGGAGTCCATCCAAACGTCAAATAACATGATAGATGAGTAACGATCGATTAGATACATCACAGGAACAACGGTAATACGTGTTGTTTCGTTTAAAACTATTTCCAGCTTCTGCTGCGTCCGAGAACTTCGTATCTCACGTCAGGGTTACTGGAGTCCATCCAAACGTCAAATAGCATGATAGATAAGTAAGGATCGATTAGATACATCACAGGAACAACGCCAATGCGTGTTGTTTCGTTTAAAACTATTTCTAGCTTCAGCTGCGTCCGAGAACTTCGTATCTCACATATAAGTTACTGGAGTCCATCGAAACGCCAAATAACATGATAGATGAGTAAGGATCGATTAGATACATCACAGGAACAACGCTAATGCGTGTTGTTTCGTTTAAAACTATTTCCAGCTTCTGCTGCGTCCGTGTACTTCGTATCTCCCGTCAGGGTTACTGGAGTGTATCCAAACATCAAATAACATGATAGATAAGTAAGGATCGATTAGATACAGCACAGGAACAACGCTAATACGTGTTGTTTCGTTTAAAACTATTTCCAGCTCCTGCTGCGTCCCAAAACTTTCTATCTCAAATCAGACTTACTGGAGTCCATCCAAACGTCAAATAACATGTTAGATAAGTAAGGATCGTTTAGATACATCACAGGAACAACGCTAATACGTGTTGTTTCGTTCAAAACTATTTCCAGCTTCTGCTGCATCCATAAACTTTGTATCTCACATCAGAGTTACTGGAGTCCATCCAAACGTCAAATAACATGATAGATAAGTAAGGATCGATTAGATACAGCACAGGAACAACGCTAATACGTGTTGTTTCGTTTAAAACTATTTCCAGCTTCTGCTGCGTCCGAAAATTTCGTATCTCACATTAGAGTTACTGGAGTCCATCGAAACGTCAAATAACATGATAGATGATGATAGATGAGTAAGGATCGATTAGATACATCACAATAACAACGCTAATGCGTGTTGTTTCGTTTAAAACTATTTCCATCTTCTGTTGCGTCCGAGAACTTCGTATCTCACATTAGAGTTACTGGAGTCCATCGAAACGTCAAATAACATAGTAGCTAAGTAAGGATCGATTAGATACATCACATTAACAACGCTAATACGTGTTGTTTCGTTCAAAACTATTTCCAGATTCTGCTGCGTCCAAAAACTTTGTATCTCACATCAGAGTTACTGGAGTCCATCCAAACGTAAAATAACATGATAGATGAGTAAGGATCGATTAGATACATCACAGGAACAACGCTAATACGTGTTGTTTCGTTTAAAACTATTTCCAGCTTCTGCTGCGTCCGAAAATTTCGTATCTCACATTAGAGTTACTGGAGTCCATCGAAACGTCAAATAACATAGTAGCTAAGTAAGGATCGATTAGATACATCACAGGAACAACGCTAATACGTGTTGTTTCGTTTAAAACTATTTCCAGCTTCTGCTGCGTCCGAGAACTTCGAATCTCACGTCAGGGTTACTGGAGTCCATCCAAACGTCAAATAACATGATAGATAAGTAAGGATCGATTAGATACAGCACAGGAACAACGCTAATACGTGTTGTTTCGTTTAAAATTATTTCCAGCTAATGCTGCGTCCCAAAACTTTGTATCTCAAATCAGACTTACTGGAATCCATCCAAACGTCAAATAACATGTTAGATAAGTAAGCATCGTTTAGATACATCACAGGAACAACGCTAATACGTGTTGTTTCGTTCAAAACTATTTCCAGCTTCTGCTGCGTCCGAAAGCTTTGTATCTCTCATCAGAGTTACTGGAGTCCATCCAAACGTCAAATAACATGATAGATGAGTAAGGATCGATTAGATAAATACATCACAGGAACAACGCTAATACGTGTTGTTTCGTTTAAAACTATTTCCAGCTTCTGCTGCTTCCGAAATCGTCGTATCTCACATCAGAGTTACTGGAGTCCATCGAAATGTCAAATAACATGATAGATAAGTAAGGATCGATTAGATACTACACAGGAACAACGCTAATGCGTGTAATTTCGTTTAAAACTATTTCTAGCTTCAGCTGCGTCCGAGAACTTCGTATCTCACATCTAAGTTACTGGAGTCCATCGAAACGCCAGATAACATGACAGATGAGTAAGGATCGATTAGATACATCACAGGAACAACGCTAATGCGTGTTGATTCGTTTAAAACTATTTAAAGCTTCTGCTGCGTCCGAGAACTTCGTATCTCACGTCAGGGCTACTGGAGTCGATCCAAACGTCAAATAACATGATAGATATGTAAGGATCGATTAGATACATCACAGGAACAACGCTAATGCGTGTTGTTTCGTTTAAAACTATTTCCAGCTTCTGCTGCGTCCGAAAATTTCGTTTCTCACATTAGAGTTACTGGAGCCCATCGAAACGTCAAATAACATGATAGATGAGTAAGGATCGATTAGATACATCACAGGAACAACGCTAATACGTGTTGTTTCGTTCAAAACTGTTTCCAGCTTCTGCTGCGTCCGATAACGTTTTATCTCACAGCAGAGTTACTGGAGTCCGTCCAAACGTCAAATAACATGATAGATGGGTAAGGATCGATTAGATACATTACAGGAACAACGCTATTATGTGTTGTTTCGTTTAAAACTATTTCCAGCTGCTGCTGCGTCCGAAAACGTCGTATCTCACATCAGAGTTACTGGAGTCCATCGAAATGTCAAATAACATGATAGATGAGTAAGGATCGATTAGATACATCACAGGAACAACGCTAATACGTGTTGTTTCATTTAAAACTATTTCCAGCTTCAGCTGCGTCCGAGAATTTCATATCTCACATCAAAGTTACTGGAGTCCATCGAAACGCCAAATAACATGATAGATGAGTAAGCATCGATTAGATACATCACAGGAACAACGCTAATGCGTGTTGTTTCGTTTAAAACTATTTCCAGCTTCTGCTGCGTCCGAAAACGTCGTATCTCACATCAGAGCTACTGGAGTCCATCGAAACGCCAAATAACATGATATATGAGTAAGGATCGATTAGATACAGCACAGGAACAACGCTAATACGTGTTGTTTCGTTTAAAACTATTTCCAGCTCCTCCTGCGTCCAAAAACTTTGTATCTCAATTCAGACTTACTGGAGTCCATCCAAACGTCAAATAACATGTTAGATAAGTAAGGATCGTTTAGATACATCACAGGAACAACGCTAATACGTGTTGTTTCGTTCAAAACTATTTCTAGCTTCTAATGCGTCCGAGAACTTGGTATCTCTCATCAGAGTTACTGGAGTCCGTCCAAACGTCAAATAACATGATAGATGAGTAAGGATCGATTAGATACATCACAGGAACAACGCTAATACGTGTTGTTTCGTTTAAAACTATTTCCAGCTCCTGATGCGTCCCAAAACTTTGTATCTCAAATCAGACTTACTGGAGTCCATCCAAACGTCAAATAACATGTTAGATAAGTAAGGATCGTTTAGATACATCACACGAACAACTCTAATACGTGTTGTTTCGTTCAAAACTATTTCCAGCTTCTGCTGCGTCCGAGAACTTTGTATCTCACATCAGAGTTACTGGAGTCCATCCAAACATCAAATAACATGATAGATGAGTAACGATCGATTAGATACATCACAGGAACAACGCTAATACGTGTTGTTTCGTTTAAAACTATTTCCAGCTTCTGCTGCGTCCGAGCACTTCGTATCTCACGTCAGGGTTACTGGAGTCCATCCAAACGTCAAATAACATGATAGATAAGTAAGGATCGATTAGATACATCACAGGAACAACGCTAATGCGTGTTGTTTCGTTTAAAACTATTTCTAGCTTCAGCTGCGTCCGAGAACTTCGTATCTCACATCTAAGTTACTGGAGTCCATCGAAACGCCAAATAACATGATAGATGAGTAAGGATCGAATAGATACATCACAGGAGCAACGCTAATGCGTGTTGTTTCGTTTAAAACTATTTCCAGCTTCTGCTGCGTCCGAGAACTTCGTATCTCACGTCAGGGTTACTGGAGTCCATCCAAACGTCAAATAACATGATAGATAAGTAAGGATCGATTAGATACAGCACAGGAACAACGCTAATACGTGTTGTTTCGTTTAAAACTATTTCCAGCTCCTGCTGAGTCCTAAAACTTTGAATCTCAAATCAGACTTACTGGAGTCCATCCAAACGTCAAATAACATGATAGATAAGTAAGGATCGATTAGATACATCACAGGAACAACGCTAATGCGTGTTGTTTCGTTTAAAACTATTTCCAGCTTCTGCTGCGTCCGAAAACGTCGTATCTCACATCAGAGTTACTGGAGTCCATCGAAACGTCAAATAACATGATAGATAAGTAAGGATCGATTAGATACAGCACAGGAACAACACTAATACGTGTTGTTTCGTTTAAAACTATTTCCAGCTCCTGCTGCGTCCAAAAACTTTGTATCTCACATCAGACTTACTGGAGTCCATTCAAACGTCAAATAACATGTTAGATAAGTAAGGATCGTTTAGATACATCACAGGAACAACGCTAATACGTGTTGTTTCGTTCAAAACTATTTCCAGCTTCTACTGCGTCCGAGAACTTTGTATCTCTCATCAGAGTTACTGGAGTCCGTTCAAACGTCAAATTACATGATAGATGAGTAAGGATCGATTAGATACATCACAGGAACAACGCTAATATGTGTTGTTTCGTTTAAAACTATTTCCAGCTGCTGCTGCGTCCGAAAATTTCGTATCTCACATTGGAGTTACTGGAGTCCATCGAAACGTCAAATAACATATTAGCTAAGTAAGGATCGATTAGATACATCACAGGAACAACGCTAATGCATGTTGTTTCGTTTAAAACTATTTCCAGCTTCTGCTGCGTCCGAAAACGTCGTATCTCACATCAGAGTTACTGAAGTCCATCGAAACGTCAAATAACATGTTAGATAAGTAAGGATCGTTTAGATACATCACAGGAACAACGCTAATACGTGTTGTTTCGTTCAAAACTATTTCCAGCTTCTGCTGCGTCCAAAAACTTTGTGTCTCACATCAGAGTTACTGGAGTCCCTCCAAATGTAAAATAACATGATAGATGAGTAAGGATCGATTAGATACATCACAGGAACATCGCTAATGCGTGTTGTTTCGTTTAAAACTATTTCCAGCTCTGCTGCGTCTGAAAATTTCGTATCTCACATTAGAGTTACTGGAGTCCATCGAAACGTCAAATAACATAGTAGCTAAGTAAGGATCGATTAGATACATCACAGGAACAACGCTAATACGTGTTGTTTCGTTCAAAACAATTTCCAGCTTCTGCTGCGTCCAAAAACTTTGTATCTCACATCAGAGTTACTGGAGTCCATCCAAACGTAAAATAACATGATAGATGAGTAAGGATCGATTAGATACATCACAGGAACAACGCTAATACGTGTTGTTTCGTTTAAAACTATTTCCAGCTTCTGCTGCGTCCGAAAACTTCGTATCTCACATCAGAGTTACTGGAGTCCATCGAAACGTCAAATAACATGATAGATAAGTAATTATCGATTAGATACAGCACAGGAACAACGCTAATACGTGTTGTTTCGTTTAAAACTATTTCCAGCTTCTGCTGCGTCCGATAACTTTGTATCTCACATCAGAGTTACTGGAGTCCGTCCAAACGTCAAATAACATGATAGATGAGTAAGGATCGATTAGATACATTACAGGAACAACGCTAATATGTGTTGTTTCTTTTAAAATTATTTCCAGCTGCTGCTGCGTCCGAAAACGTCTTATCTCACATCAGAGTTACTGGAGTCCATCGAAATGTCAAATAACATGATAGATAAGTAAGGATCGATTAGATACAGCACAGGAACAACGCTAATGCGTGTTGTTTCGTTTAAGACTATTTCTAGCTTCAGCTGGGTCCGAGAACTTCGTATCTCACATCTAAGTTACTGGAGTCCATCGAAACGCCAAATAACATGATAGATGAGTAAGGATCGATCAGATACATCACAGGAACAACGCTAATGCGTGTTGTTTCGTTTAAAACTATTTCCAGCTTCTGCTGCGTCCGAAAATTTCGTATCTCACATTAGAGTTACTGGAGTCCATCGAAACGTCAAATAACATAGTAGCTAAGTAAGGATCGATTAGATACATCACATTAACAATGCTAATACGTGTTGTTTCGTTCAAAACTATTTCCAGCTTCTGCTGCGTCCAAAACCTTTGTATCTCACATCAGAGTTACTGGAGTCCATCCAAACGTAAAATAACATGATAGATGAGTAAGGATCGATTAGATACATCACAGGAACAACGCTAGTACGTGTTGTTTCGTTCAAAACTATTTCCAGCTTCTGCTGCTTCCGATAACTTTGTATCTCACATCAGAGTTACTGGAGTCCGTCCAAACGTCAAATAACATGATAGATGAGTAAGGATCGATTAGATACATTACAGGAACAACGCTAATATGTGTTGTTTCGTTTAAAATTATATCCAGCTGCTGCTGCGTCCGAAAACGTCTTATCTCACATCAGAGTTACTGGAGTCCATCGAAATGTCAAATAACATGATAGATAAGTAAGGATCGATTAGATACAGCACAGGAACAACGCTAATGCGTGTTGTTTCGTTTAAAACTATTTCTAGCTTCAGCTGGGTCCGAGAACTTCGTATCTCACATCTAAGTTACTGGAGTCCATCGAAACGCCAAATAACATGATAGATGAGTAAGGATCGATTAGATACATCACAGGAACAACGCTAATGCGTGTTGTTTCGTTTAAAACTATTTCCAGCTTCTGCTGCGTCCGAAAATTTCGTATCTCACATTAGAGTTACTGGAGTCCATCGAAACGTCAAATAACATAGTAGCTAAGTAAGGATCGATTAGATACATCACATTAACAACGCTAATACGTGTTGTTTCGTTCAAAACTATTTCCAGCTTCTGCTGCGTCCAAAAACTTTGTATCTCACATCAGAGTTACTGGAGTCCATCCAAACGTAAAATAACATGATAGATGAGTAAGGAGCGATTAGATACATCACAGGAACAACGCTAATACGTGTTGTTTCGTTTAAAACTATTTCCAGCTTCTGCTGCGTCCGAAAATTTCGTATCTCACATTAGAGTTACTGGAGTCCATCGAAACGTCAAATAACATGATAGATGATGATAGATGAGTAAGGATCGATTAGATACATCACAGGAACAACGCTAATGCGTGTTGTTTCGTTTAAAACTATTTCCAGCTTCTGCTGCGTCCGAGAACTTCGTATCGCACGTCAGGGTTACTGGAGTCCATCCAAACGTCAAATAACATGATAGATAAGTAAGGATCGATTAGATACATCACAGGAGCAACGCTAATGCGTGTTGTTTCGTTTAAAACTATTTCCAGCTTCTGCTGCGTCCGAAAATTTCGTTTCTCACATTAGAGTTACTGGAGTCCATCGAAACGTCAAATAACATGATAGATGAGTAAGGATCGATTAGATACAATACAGGAACAACGCTAATGCGTGTTGTTTCGTTTAAAAGTATTTCCAGCTTCTGCTGCGTCAGAAAATGTCGTATCTCACATCAGAGCTACTGGAGTCCATCGAAACGCCAAATAACATGATAGATGAGTAAGGATCGATTAGATACATCACAGGAACAACGCTAATACGTGTTGTTTCGTTCAGAACTATTTCCAGCTAGTGCTGCGTCCGAGAACTTCGTATCTCACATCAGAGTTACTGGAGTCCATCGTAACGTTAAATAACATGATAGATAAATAAGGATCATTTAGATACATCACTGGAACAACGCTAATACGTGTTGTTTCGTTCAAAACTATTTCCAGCTTCTAATGCGTCCGAGAACTTGGTATCTCTCATCAGAGTTACTGGAGTCCGTCCAAACGTCAAATAACATGATAGATGAGTAAGGATCGATTAGATACATCACAGGAACAACGCTAATATGTGTTGTTTCGTTTAAAACTATTTCCAGCTGCTGCTGCGTCCGAGAATTTCGTATCTCGCATGAGAGTTACTGGAGTCCATCGAAACGTCAAATAACATAGTAGCTAAGTAAGGATCGATTAGATACATCACAGGAACAACGCTAATACGTGTTGTTTCGTTCAAAACTATTTCCAGCTTCTGCTGCGTCCGAGAACTTTGTATGTCACATCAGAGTTACTGGAGTCCATCCAAACGTCAAATAACATGATAGATGAGTAACGATCGATTAGATACATCACAGGAACAACGCTAATACGTGTTGTTTCGTTTAGAACTATTTCCAGCTTCTGCTGCGTCCGAGAACTTCGTATCTCACGTCAGGGTTACTGGAGTCCATCCAAACGTCAAATAACATGATAGATAAGTAAGGATCGATTAGATACATCACAGGAACAACGCTAATGCGTGTTGTTTCGTTTAAAACTATTTCTAGCTTCAGCTGCGTCCGAGAACTTCGTATCTCACATCTAAGTTACTGGAGTCCATCGAAACGTCAAATAACATGATAGATAAGTAAGGATCGATTAGATACATCACAGGAACAACGCTAATGCGTGTTGTTTCGTTTAAAACTATTTCCAGCTTCTGCTGTGTCCGAGAACTTCGTATCTCACGTCAGGGTTACTGGAGTCCATCCAAACATCAAATAACATGATAGATAAGTAAGGATCGATTAGATACAGCACAGGAACAACGCTAATACGTGTTGTTTCGTTTAAAACTATTTCCAGCTCCTGCTGCGTCCCAAAACTTTCTATCTCAAATCAGACTTACTGGAGTCCATCCAAACGTCAAATAACATGTTAGATAAGTAAGGATCGTTTAGATACATCACAGGAACAACGCTAATGCGTGTTGTTTCGTTTAAAACTATTTCCAGCTTCTGCTGCGTCCGAGAACTTCTTATCGCACGTCAGGGTTACTGGAGTCCATCCAAACGTCAAATAACATGATAGATAAGTAAGGATCGATTAGATACATCACAGGAACAACGCTAATGCCTGTTGTTTCGTTTAAAACTATTTCCAGCTTCTGCTGCGTCCGAAAATTTCGTTTCTCACATTAGAGTTACTGGAGTCCATCGAAACGTCAAATAACATGATAGATGAGTAAGGATCGATTAGATACATCACAGGAACAACGCTAATGCGTGTTGTTTCGTTTAAAAGTATTTCCAGCTTCTGCTGCGTCAGAAAACGTCGTATCTCACATCAGAGCTACTGGAGTCCATCGAAACGCCAAATAACATGATAGATGAGTAAGGATCGATTAGATACATCACAGGAACAACGCTAATACGTGTTGTTTCGTTTAAAACTATTTCCAGCTTCTGCTGCGTCCGAAAATGTCGTATCTCACATCAGAGCTACTGGAGTCCATCGAAACGCCAAATAACATGATATATGAGTAAGGATCGATTAGATACAGCACAGGAACAACGCTAATACGTGTTGTTTCGTTTAAAACTATTTCCAGCTTCAGCTGCGCCCAAAAACATTGTATCTCACATCAGACTTACTGGAGTCCATCCAAACGTCAAATAACATGTTAGATAAGTAAGGATCGTTTAGATACATCACAGGAACAACGCTAATACGTGTTGTTTCGTTCAAAACTATTTCCAGCTTCTAATGCGTCCGAGAACTTGGTATCTCTCATCAGAGTTACTGGAGTCCGTCCAAACGTCAAATAACATGATAGATGAGTAAGGATCGATTAGATACATCACAGTAACAACGCTAATATGTGTTGTTTCGTTTAAAACTATTTCCAGCTGCTGCTGCGTCCGAAAATTTCGTATCTCACATGAGAGTTACTGGAGTCCATCGAAACGTCAAATAACATAGTCGCTAAGTAAGGATCGATTAGATACATCACAGGAACAACGCTAATACGTGTTGTTTCGTTCAGAACTATTTCCAGCTAGTGCTGCGTCCGAGAACTTCGTATCTCACATCAGAGTTACTGGAGTCCATCGTAACGTTAAATAACATGATAGATAAATAAGGATCATTTAGATACATCACTGGAACAACGCTAATACGTGTTGTTTAGTTCAAAACTATTTCCAGCTTCTAATGCGTCCGAGAACTTGGTATCTCTCATCAGAGTTACTGGAGTCCGTCCAAACGTCAAATAACATGATAGATGAGTAAGGATCGATTAGATACATCACAGGAACAACGCTAATATGTGTTGTTTCGTTTAAAACTATTTCCAGCTGCTGCTGCGTCCGAGAATTTCGTATCTCGCATGAGAGTTACTGGAGTACATCGAAACGTCAAATAACATAGTAGCTAAGTAAGGATCGATTAGATACATCACAGGAACAACGCTAATACGTGTTGTTTCGTTCAAAACTATTACCAGCTTCTGCTGCGTCCGAGAACTTTGTATGTCACATCAGAGTTACTGGAGTCCATCCAAACGTCAAATAACATGATAGATAAGTAACGATCGATTAGATACATCACAGGAACAACGCTAATACGTGTTGTTTCGTTTAGAACTATTTCCAGCTTCTGCTGCGTCCGAGAACTTCGTATCTCACGTCAGGGTTACTGGAGTCCATCCAAACGTCAAATAACATGATAGATAAGTAAGAATCGATTAGATACATCACAGGAACAACGCTAATGCGTGTTGTTTCGTTTAAAACTATTTCTAGCTTCAGCTGCGTCCGAGAACTTCGTATCTCACATCTAAGTTACTGGAGTCCATCGAAACGTCAAATAACATGATAGATAAGTAAGGATCGATTAGATACATCACAGGAACAACGCTAATGCGTGTTGTTTCGTTTAAAACTATTTCCAGCTTCTGCTGTGTCCGAGAACTTCGTATCTCACGTCAGGGTTACTGGAGTCCATCCAAACATCAAATAACATGATAGATAAGTAAGGATCGATTAGATACAGCACAGGAACAACGCTAATACGTGTTGTTTCGTTTAAAACTATTTCCAGCTTCTGTTGCGTCCGAAAACTTCGTATCTCACATCAGAGTTACTGGAGTCCATCCAAACGTCAAATAACATGTTAGATAAGTAAGGATCGTTTAGATACATCACAGGAACAACGCTAATACGTGTTGTTTCGTTCAAAACTATTTCCAGCTTCTGCTGCATCCATAAACTTTGTATCTCACATCAGAGTTACTGGAGTCCATCCAAACGTCAAATAACATGATAGATAAGTAAGGATCGATTAGATACAGCACAGGAACAACGCTAATACGTGTTGTTTCGTTTAAAACTATTTCCAGCTTCTGCTGCGTCCGAAAATTTCGTATCTCACATTAGAGTTACTGGAGTCCATCGAAACGTCAAATAACATGATAGATGATGATAGATGAGTAAGGATCGATTAGATACATCACAGGAACAACGCTAATGCGTGTTTTTTCGTTTAAAACTATTTCCAGCTTCTGCTGCGTCCGAGAACTTCGTATCTCACATTAGAGTTACTGGAGTCCATCGAAACGTCAAATAACATAGTAGCTAAGTAAGGATCGATTAGATACATCACATTAACAACGCTAATACGTGTTGTTTCGTTCAAAACTATTTCCAGATTCTGCTGCGTCCAAAAACTTTGTATCTCACATCAGAGTTACTGGAGTCCATCCAAACGTAAAATAACATGATAGATGAGTAAGGATCGATTAGATACATCACAGGAACAACGCTAATACGTGTTGTTTCGTTTAAAACTATTTCCAGCTTCTGCTGCGTCCGAAAATTTCGTATCTCACATTAGAGTTACTGGAGTCCATCGAAACGTCAAGTAACATGATAGATGATGATAGATGAGTAAGGATCGATTAAATGCATCACAGGAACAACGCTAATGCGTGTTGTTTCGTTTAAAACTATTTCCAGCTTCTGCTGCGTCCGAGAACTTCTTATCGCACGTCAGGGTTACTGGAGTCCATCCAAACGTCAAATAACATGATAGATAAGTAAGGATCGATTAGATACATCACAGGAACAACGCTAATGCGTGTTGTTTCGTTTAAAACTATTTCCAGCTTCTGCTGCGTCCGAAAATTTCGTTTCTCACATTAGAGTTACTGGAGTCCATCGAAACGTCAAATAACATGATAGATGAGTAAGGATCGATTAGATACTTCACAGGAACAACGCTAATGCGTGTTGTTTCGTTTAAAAGTATTTCCAGCTTCTGCTGCGTCAGAAAACGTCGTATCTCACATCAGAGCTACTGGAGTCCATCGAAACGCCAAATAACATGATAGATGAGTAAGGATCGATTAGATACATCACAGGAACAACGCTAATACGTGTTGTTTCGTTTAAAACTATTTCCAGCTTCTGCTGCGTCCGAAAATGTCGTATCTCACATCAGAGCTACTGGAGTCCATCGAAACGCCAAATAACATGATATATGAGTAAGGATCGATTAGATACAGCACAGGAACAACGCTAATACGTGTTGTTTCGTTTAAAACTATTTCCAGCTTCAGCTGCGCCCAAAAACTTTGTATCTCACATCAGACTTACTGGAGTCCATCCAAACGTCAAATAACATGTTAGATAAGTAAGGATCGTTTAGATACATCACAGGAACAACGCTAATACGTGTTGTTTCGTTCAAAACTATTTCCAGCTTCTAATGCGTCCGAGAACTTGGTATCTCTCATCAGAGTTACTGGAGTCCGTCCAAACGTCAAATAACATGATAGATGAGTAAGGATCGATTAGATACATCACAGTAACAACGCTAATATGTTTTGTTTCGTTTAAAACTATTTCCAGCTGCTGCTGCGTCCGAAAATTTCGTATCTCACATGAGAGTTACTGGAGTCCATCGAAACGTCAAATAACATAGTCGCTAAGTAAGGATCGATTAGATACATCACAGGAACAACGCTAATACGTGTTGTTTCGTTCAGAACTATTTCCAGATTCTGCTGCGTCCGAGAACTTTGTATCTCACATCAGAGTTACTGGAGTCCATCCAAACGTCAAATAACATGATAGATGAGTAACGATCGATTAGATACATCACAGGAACAACGGTAATACGTGTTGTTTCGTTTAAAACTATTTCCAGCTTCTGCTGCGTCCGAGAACTTCGTATCTTACGTCAGGGTTACTGGAGTCCATCCAAACGTCAAATAGCATGATAGATAAGTAAGGATCGATTAGATACATCACAGGAACAACGCCAATGCGTGTTGTTTCGTTTAAAACTATTTCTAGCTTCAGCTGCGTCCGAGAACTTCGTATCTCACATCTAAGTTACTGGAGTCCATCGAAACGCCAAATAACATGATAGATGAGTAAGGATCGATTAGATACATCACAGGAACAACGCTAATGCGTGTTGTTTCGTTTAAAACTATTTCCAGCTTCTGCTGCGTCCGAGAACATCGTATCTCACGTCAGGGTTACTGGAGTCCATCCAAACGTCAAATAACATGATAAATAAGTAAGGATCGATTAGATACAGCACAGGAACAACGCTAATACGTGTTGTTTCGTTTAAAACTATTTCCAGCTCCTGCTGCGTCCCAAAACTTTGTATCTCAAATCAGACTTACTGGAGTCCATCCAAACGTCAAATAACATGTTAGATAAGTAAGGATCGTTTAGATACATCACAGGAACAACGCTAATACGTGTTGTTTCGTTCAAAACTATTTCCAGCTTCTGCTGCGCCCGAAATCTTTGCATCTCTCATCAGAGTTACTGGAGTCCATCCAAACGTCAAATAACATGATAGATGAGTAAGGATCGATTAGATACATCACAGGAACAACGCTAATACGTGTTGTTTCGTTTAAAACTATTTCCAGCTTCTGCTGCGTCCGAGAACTTCGTATCTCACATCAGAGTTACTGGAGTCCATCGAAACGTCAAATAACATAGTAGGCTAAGTAAGGATCGATTAGATACATCACAGGAACAACGATAATACGTGTTGTTTCGTTCAAAACTATTTCCAGCTTCTGCTGCGTCCGATAACTTTGTATCTCACATCAGGGTTACTGGAGTCCGTCCAAACGTCTAATAACATGATAGATGAGTAAGGATCGATTAGATACATCACAGGAACAACGCTAATATGTGTTGTTCGTTTAAAACTATTTCCAGCTTCTGCTGTGTCCGATAACTTTGTATCTCACATCAGAGTTACTGGAGTCCGTCCTAACGTCAAATAACATCATAGATGAGTAAGGATCGATTAGATACATTACAGGAACAACGCTAATATGTGTTGTTTCGTTTAAAACTATTTCCAGCTGCTGCTGCGTCCGAAGATGTCGTATTTCACATCAGAGTTTCTGGAGTCCATCGAAATGTCAAACAACATGATAGATAAGTAAGGATCGATTAGATACAGCACAGGAACAACGCTAATACGTGTTGTTTCGTTTAAAACTATTTCCAGCTCCTGCTGCGTCCAAAAACTTTGTATCTCACATCAGACTTACTGGAGTCCATTCAAACGTCAAATAACATGTTAGATAAGTAAGGATCGTTTAGATACATCACCGGAACAACGCTAATACGTGTTGTTTCGTTCAAAACTATTTCCAGCTTCTACTGCGTCCGAAATCCTTGTATCTCTCATCAGAGTTACTGGAGTCCATCCAAACGT
This sequence comes from Prosopocoilus inquinatus, assembly GCA_036172665.1. Classification (NCBI taxonomy): domain Eukaryota; kingdom Metazoa; phylum Arthropoda; class Insecta; order Coleoptera; family Lucanidae; genus Prosopocoilus; species Prosopocoilus inquinatus. Next base: position 42,856,341 of record CM069871.1, on the reverse strand, counting down.
CAAATAACATGTTAGATAAGTAAGGATCGTTTAGATACATCACAGGAACAACGCTAATATGTGTTGTTTCGTTTAAAACTATTTCCAGCTGCTGCTGCGTCCGAAAATTTCGTATCTCACATTGGAGTTACCGGAGTCCATCGAAACGTCAAATAACATAGTAGCTAAGTAAGGATCGATTAGATACATCACAGGAACAACGCTAAAACGTGTTGTTTCGTTCAAAACTATTTCCTGCTTCTGCTGCGTCCAAAAATTTTGTATCTCACATCAGAGTTACTGGAGTCCATCCAAACGTAAAATAACATGATAGATGAGTAAGAATCGATTAGATACATCACGGGAACAACGCTAATACGTGTTGTTTCGTTTAAAACTATTTCCAGCTTCTGCTGCGTCCGAAAACTTCGTATCTCACGTTAGAGTTACTGGAGTCCATCGAAACGTCAGATAACATAGTAGCTAAGTAAGGATCGATTAGATACATCACAGGAACAACGCTAATACGTGTTGTTTCGTTCAAAACTATTTCCAGCTTCTGCTGCGTCCAAAAACTTTGTATCTCACATCAGAGTTACTGGAGTCCATCCAAACGTCAAATAACATGATAGATGAGTAAGGATCGATTAGATACATCACAGGAACAACGCTAATCCGTGTTGTTTCGTTTAAAACTATTTCCAGCTTCTGCTGCGTCCGAAAACGTCGTATCTCACATCAGAGTTACTGGAGTCCATCGAAACGTCAAATAACATGATAGATAAGTAAGGATCGATTAGATACAGCACAGGAACAACGCTAATACGTGTTGTTTCGTTTAAAACTATTTCCAGCTCCTGCTGCGTCCAAGAACTTTGTATCTCACATCAGACTTACTGGAGTCCATCCAAACGTCAAATAACGTGTTAGATAAGTAAGGATCGTTTAGATACATCACAGGAACAACGCTAATACGTGTTGTTTCGTTCAAAACTATTTCCAGCTTCTGCTGTGTCCGATAACTTTGTATCTCACATCAGAGTTACTGGAGTCCGTCCAAACGTCAAATAACATGATAGATGAGTAAGGATCGATTAGATACATTACAGGAACAGCGCTAATATGTGTTGTTTCGTTTAAAACTATTTCCAGCTGCTGCTGCGTCCGAAAACGTCGTATTTCACATCAGAGTTACTGGAGTCCATCGAAATGTCAAATAACATGATAGATGAGTAAGGATCGATTAGATACAGCACAGGAACAACGCTAATACGTGTTGTTTCGTTTAAAACTATTTCCAGCTCCTGCTGCGTCCAAGGACTTTGTATCTCACATCAGAGTTACTGGAGTCCATCCAAACGTCAAATAACATGATAGATGAGTAAGGATCGATTAGAAACATTACAGGAACAGCGCTAATATGTGTTGTTTCGTTTAAAACTATTTCCAGCTGCTGCTGCGTCCGAAAACGTCGTATTTCACATCAGAGTTACTGGAGTCCATCGAAATGTCAAATAACATGATAGATGAGTAAGGATCGATTAGATACATCACAGGAACAACGCTAATATGTGTTGTTTCGTTTAAAACTATTTCCAGCTGCTGCTGCGTCCGAAAATTTCGTATCTCACATTGGAGTTACCGGAGTCCATCGAAACGTCAAATAACATAGTAGCTAAGTAAGGATCGATTAGATACATCACAGGAACAACGCTAATACGTGTTGTTTCGTTCAAAACTATTTCCTGCTTCTGCTGCGTCCAAAAACTTTTTATCTCACATCAGAGTTACTGGAGTCCATCCAAACGTAAAATAACATGATAGATGAGTAAGGATCGATTAGATACATCACAGGAACAACGCTAATACGTGTTGTTTCGTTTAAAACTATTTCCAGCTTCTGCTGCGTCCGAAAACTTCGTATCTCACATCAGAGTTACTGGAGTCCATCGAAACGTCAAATAACATGATAGATAAGTAAGTATCGATTAGATACAGCACAGGAACAACGCTAATACGTGTTGTTTCGTTTAAAACTATTTCCAGCTCCTGCTGCGTCCAAAAACTTTGTATCTCACATCAGACTTACTGGAGTCCATCCAAACGTCAAATAACATGTTAGATAAGTAAGGATCGTTTAGATACACCACAGGAACAACGCTAATACGTGTTGTTTCGTTCAAAACTATTTCCAGCTTCTGCTGCGTCCGATAACTTTGTATCTCACATCAGAGTTACTGAAGTCCGTCCAAACGTCAAATAACATGATAGATGAGTAAGGATCGATTAGATACATTACAGGAACAACGCTAATATGTGTTGTTTCGTTTAAAATTATTTCCAGCTGCTGCTGCGTCCGAAAACGTCGTATCTCACATCAGAGTTACTGGAGTCCATCGAAATGTCAAATAACATGATAGATAAGTAAGGATCGATTAGATACAGCACAGGAACAACGCTAATGCGTGTTGTTTCGTTTAAAACTATTTCTAGCTTCAGCTGGGTCCGAGAACTTCGTATCTCACATCTAAGTTACTGGAGTCCATCGAAACGCCAAATAACATGATAGATGAGTAAGGATCGATTAGATACATCACAGGAACAACGCTAATGCGTGTTGTTTCGTTTAAAACTATTTCCAGCTTCTGCTGCGTCCGAAAATTTCGTATCTCACATTAGAGTTACTGGAGTCCATCGAAACGTCAAATAACATAGTAGCTAAGTAAGGATCGATTAGATACATCACATTAACAACGCTAATACGTGTTGTTTCGTTTAAAACTATTTCCAGCTTCTGCTGCGTCCGAAAATTTCGTATCTCACATTAGAGTTACTGGAGTCCATCGAAACGTCAAATAACATGATAGATGATGATAGATGAGTAAGGATCGATTAGATACATCACAGGAACAACGCTAATGCGTGTTGTTTCGTTTAAAACTATTTCCAGCTTCTGCTGCGTCCGAGAACTTCGTATCTCACATTAGAGTTACTGTAGTCCATCGAAACGTCAAATAACATAGTAGCTAAGTAAGGATCGATTAGATACATCACATTAACAACGCTAATACGTGTTGTTTCGTTCAGAACTATTTCCAGCTTCTGCTGCGTCCGAGAACTTTGTATGTCACATCAGAGTTACTGGAGTCCATCCAAACGTAAAATAACATGATAGATGAGTAAGGATCGATTAGATACATCACAGGAACAACGCTAATACGTGTTGTTTCGTTTAAAACTATTTCCAGCTTCTGCTGCGTCCGAAAATTTCGTATCTCACATTAGAGTTACTGGAGTCCATCGAAACGTCAAATAACATGATAGATGATGATAGATGAGTAAGGATCGATTAGATACATCACAGGAACAACGCTAATGCGTGTTGTTTCGTTTAAAACTATTTCCAGCTTCTGCTGCGTCCGAGAACTTCGTATCGCACGTCAGGGTTACTGGAGTCCATCCAAACGTCAAATAACATGATAGATAAGTAAGGATCGATTAGATACATCACAGGAACAACGCTAATGCGTGTTGTTTCGTTTAAAACTATTTCCAGCTTCTGCTGCGTCCGAAAATTTCGTTTCTCACATTAGAGTTACTGGAGTCCATCGAAACGTCAAATAACATGATAAATGAGTAAGGATCGATTAGATATATCACAGGAACAACGCTAATGCGTGTTGTTTCGTTTAAAAGTATTTCCAGCTTCTGCTGCGTCAGAAAACGTCGTATCTCACATCAGAGCTACTGGAGTCCATCGAAACGCCAAATAACATGACAGATGAGTAAGGATCGATTAGATACATCACAGGAACAGCTAATACGTGTTGTTTCATTTAAAACTATTTCCAGCTTCAGCTGCGTCCGAGAACTTCGTATCTCACATCAAAGTTACTGGAGTCCATCGAAACGCCAAATAACATGATAGATGAATAAGCATCGATTAGATACATCACAGGAACAACGCTAATGCGTGTTGTTTCGTTTAAAACTATTTCCAGCTTCTGCTGCGTCCGAAAACGTCGTATCTCACATCAGAGCTACTGGAGTCCATCGAAACGCCAAATAACATGATATATGAGTAAGGATCGATTAGATACAGCACAGGAACAACGCTAATACGTGTTGTTTCGTTTAAAACTATTTCCAGCTCCTGCTGCGTCCAAAAACTTTGTATCTCACATCAGACTTACTGGAGTCCATCCAAACGTCAAATAACATTTTAGATAAGTAAGGATCGTTTAGATACATCACAGGAACAACGCTAATACGTGTTGTTTCGTTCAAAACTATTTCCAGCTTCTAATGCGTCCGAGAACTTGGTATCTCTCATCAGAGTTACTGGAGTCCGTCCAAACATCAAATAACATGATAGATGAGTAAGGATCGATTAGATACATCACAGGAACAACGCTAATATGTGTTGTTTCGTTTAAAACTATTTCCAGCTGCTGCTGCGTCCGAGAATTTCGTATCTCGCATGAGAGTTACTGGAGTCCATCGAAACGTCAAATAACATAGTAGCTAAGTAAGGATCGACTAGATACATCACAGGAACAACGCTAATACGTGTTGTTTCGTTCAAAACTATTTCCAGCTTCTGCTGCGTCCGAGAACTTTGTATGTCACATCAGAGTTACTGGAGTCCATCCAAACGTCAAATAACATGATAGATGAGTAACGATCGATTAGATACATCACAGGAACAACGCTGATACGTGTTGTTTCGTTTAGAACTATTTCCAGCTTCTGCTGCGTCCGAGAACTTCGTATCTCACGTCAGGGTTACTGGAGTCCATCCAAACGTCAAATAACATGATAGATAAGTAAGGATCGATTAGATACATCACAGGAACAACGCTAATGCGTGTTGTTTCGTTTAAAATATTTCTAGCTTCAGCTGCGTCCGAGAACTTCGTATCTCACATCTAAGTTACTGGAGTCCATCGAAACGCCAAATAACATGATAGATGAGTAAGGATCGATTAGATACATCACAGGAACAACGCTAATGCGTGTTGTTTCGTTTAAAACTATTTCCAGCTTCTGCTGCGTCCGAGAACTTCGTATCTCACGTCAGGGTTACTGGAGTCCATCCAAACGTCAAATAACATGATAGATAAGTAAGGATCGATTAGATACAGCACAGGAACAACGCTAATACGTGTTGTTTCGTTTAAAACTATTTCCAGCTTATGCTGCGTCCCAAAACTTTGTATCTCAAATCAGACTTACTGGAGTCCATCCAGACGTCAAATAACATGTTAGATAAGTAAGGATCGTTTAGATACATCACAGGAACAACGCTAATACGTGTTGTTTCGTTCAAAACTATTTCCAGCTTCTGCTGCATCCAAAAACTTTGTATCTCACATCAGAGTTACTGGAGTTCATCCAAACGTAAAATAACATGATAGATGAGTAGGGATCGATTATATAAATCACAGGAACAACGCTAATACGTGTTGTTTCGTTTAAAACTATTTCCAGCTTCTGCTGCGTCCGAAAATTTCGTATCTCACATTAGAGTTACTGGAGTCCATCGAAACGTCAAATAACATGATAGATGATGATAGATGAGTAAGGATCGATTAGATACATCACAGGAACAACGCTAATGCGTGTTGTTTCGTTTAAAACTATTTCCAGCTTCTGCTGCGTCCGAGAACTTCGTATCTCACGTCAGTGTTACTGGAGTCCATCCAAACGTCAAATAACATGATAGATAAGTAAGGATCGATTAGATACATCACAGGAACAACGCTAATGCGTGTTGTTTCGTTTAAAATTATTTCCAGCTTCTGCTGCGTCCGAGAATTTCGTTTCTCACATTAGAGTTACTGGAGTCCATCGAAACGTCAAATAACATGATAGATGATTAGGGATCGATTAGATACATCACAGGAACAACGCTAATGCGTGTTGTTTCGTTTAAAAGTATTTCCAGCTTCTGCTGCGTCAGAAAACGTCGTATCTCACATCAGAGCTACTAGAGTCCATCGAAACGCCAAATAACATGATAGATGAGTAAGGATCGATTAGATACATCACAGGAACAACGCTAATACGTGTTGTTTCATTTAAAACTATTTCCAGCTTCAGCTGCGTCCGAGAACTTCGTATCTCACATCAAAGTTACTGGAGTCCATCGAAACGCCAAATAACATGATAGATGAGTAAGCATCGATTAGATACATCACAGGAACAACGCTAAAGCGTGTTGTTTCGTTTAAAACTATTTCCAGCTTCTGCTGCGTCCGAAAATTTCGTATCTCACATTAGAGTTACTGGAGTCCATCGAAACGTCAAATAACATGATAGATGATGATAGATGAGTAAGGATCGATTAGATACATCACTGGAACAACGCTAATACGTGTTGTTTCGTTCAAAACTATTTCCAGCTTCTAATGCGTCCGAGAACTTGGTATCTCTCATCAGAGTTACTGGAGTCCGTCCAAACGTCAAATAACATGATAGATTAGTAAGGATCGATTAGATACATCACAGGAACAAAGCTAATATGTGTTGTTTCGTTTAAAACTATTTCCAGCTGCTGCTGCGTCCGAGAATTTCGTATCTCGCATGAGAGTTACTGGAGTCCATCGAAACGTCAAATAACATAGTAGCTAAGTAAGGATCGATTAGATACATCACATTAACAACGCTAATACGTGTTGTTTCGTTCAAAACTGTTTCCAGCTTCTGCTGCGTCCGAAAATTTCGTTTCTCACATTAGAGTTACTGGAGTCCATCGAAACGTCAAATAACATGATAGATGAGTAAGGATCGATTAGATACATCACAGGAACAACGCTAATACGTGTTGTTTCGTTTAGAACTATTTCCAGCTTCTGCTGCGTCCGAGAACTTCGTATCTCACGTCAGGGTTACTGGAGTCCATCCAAACGTCAAATAACATGATAGATAAGTAAGGATCGATTAGATACATCACAGGAACAACGCTAATGCGTGTTGTTTCGTTTAAAACTATTTCCAGCTTCTGCTGCATCCGAAAATTTCGTTTCTCACATAAGAGTTACTGGAGTCCATCGAAACGTCAAATAACATGATAGATGAGTAAGGATCGATTAGATACAATACAGGAACAACGCTAATGCGTGTTGTTTCGTTTAAAAGTATTTCCAGATTCTGCTGCGTCAGAAAACGTCGTATCTCACATCAGAGCTACTGGAGTCCATCGAAACGCCAAATAACATGATAGATGAGTAAGGATCGATTAGATACATCACAGGAACAACGCTAATACGTGTTGTTTCATTTAAAACTATTTCCAGCTTCAGCTGCGTCCGAGAACTTCGTATCTCACATCAAAGTTACTGGAGTCCATCGAAACGCCAAATAGCATGATAGATGAGTAAGCATCGATTAGATACATCACAGGAACAACGCTAATACGTGTTGTTTCGTTTCAAACTATTTCCAGCTCCTGCTGCGTCCAAAAACTTTGTATCTCACATCAGACTTACTGGAGTCCATCCAAACGTCAAATAACATTTTAGATAAGTAAGGATCGTTTAGATACATCACTGGAACAACGCTAATACGTGTTGTTTCGTTCAAAACTATTTCCAGCTTCTAATGCGTCCGAGAACTTGGTATCTCTCATCAGAGTTACTGGAGTCCGTCCAAACGTCAAATAACATGATAGATTAGTAAGGATCGATTAGATACATCACAGGAACAAAGCTAATATGTGTTGTTTCGTTTAAAACTATTTCCAGCTGCTGCTGCGTCCGAGAATTTCGTATCTCGCATGAGAGTTACTGGAGTCCATCGAAACGTCAAATAACATAGTAGCTAAGTAAGGATCGATTAGATACATCACATTAACAACGCTAATACGTGTTGTTTCGTTCAAAACTATTTCCAGCTTCTGCTGCGTCCAAAAACTTTGTATCTCACATCAGAGTTACTGGAGTCCATCCAAACGTAAAATAACATGATAGATGAGTAAGGATCGATTAGATACATCACAGGAACAACGCTAATACGTGTTGTTTCGTTTAGAACTATTTCCAGCTTCTGCTGCGTCCGAGTACTTCGTATCTCACGTCAGGGTTACTGGAGTCCATCCAAACGTCAAATAACATGATAGATAAGTAAGGATCGATTAGATACATCACAGGAACAATGCTAATGCGTGTTGTTTCGTTTAAAACTATTTCTAGCTTCAGCTGCGTCCGAGAACTTCGTATCTCACATCTAAGTTACTGGAGTCTATCGAAACGCCAAATAACATGATAGATGAGTAAGGGTCGATTAGATACATCACAGGAACAACGCTAATGCGTGTTGTTTCGTTTAAAACTATTTCCAGCTTCTGCTGCGTCCGAGAACTTCGTATCTCACGTCAGGGTTACTGGAGTCCATCCAAACGTCAAATAACATGATAGATAAGTAAGGATCGATTAGATACAGCACAGGAACAACGCTAATACGTGTTGTTTCGTTTAAAACTATTTCCAGCTCCTGCTGCGTCCCAAAACTTTGTATCTCAAATCAGACTTACTGGAGTCCATCCAAACGTCAAATAACATGTTAGATAAGTAAGGATCGTTTAGATACATCACAGAAACAACGCTAATACGTGTTGTTTCGTTCAAAACTATTTCCAGCTTCTGCTGCATCCAAAAACTTTGTATCTCACATCAGAGTTACTGGAGTTCATCCAAACGTAAAATAACATGATAGATGAGTAGGGATCGATTAGATACATCACAGGAACAACGCTAATACGTGTTGTTTCGTTTAAAACTATTTCCAGCTTCTGCTGCGTCCGAAAATTTCGTATCTCACATCAGAGCTACTGGAGTCCATCGAAACGCCAAATAACATGATAGATGAGTAAGGATCGATTAGATACATCACAGGAACAACGCTAATACGTGTTGTTTCATTTAAAACTATTTTCAGCTTCAGCTGCGTCCGAGAACTTCGTATCTCACATCAATGTTACTGGAGTCCATCGAAACGCCAAATAACATGATAGATGAGTAAGCATCGATTAGATACATCACAGGAACAACGCTAATGCGTGTTGTTTCGTTTAAAACTATTTCCAGCTTCTGCTGCGTCCGAGAACGTCGTATCTCACATCAGAGCTACTGGAGTCCATCGAAACGTCAAATAACATGATAGATGATGATAGATGAGTAAGGATCGATTAGATACATCACAGGAACAACGCTAATGCGTGTTGTTTCGTTTAAAACTATTTCCAGCTTCTGCTGCGTCCGAAAATTTCGTATCTCACATTAGAGTTACTGGAGTCCATCGAAACGTCAAATAACATGATAGATGATGATAGATGAGTAAGGATCGATTAGATACATCACAGGAACAACGCTAATGCGTGTTGTTTCGTTTAAAACTATTTCCAGCTTCTGCTGCGTCCGAGAACTTCGTATCGCACGTCAGGGTTACTGGAGTCCATCCAAACGTCAAATAACATGATAGATAAGTAAGGATCGATTAGATACATCACAGGAACAACGCTAATGCGTGTTGTTTCGTCTAAAACTATTTCCAGCTTCTGCTGCGTCCGAAAACGTCGTATCTCACATCAGAGCTACTGGAGTCCATCGAAACGCCAAATAACATGATAGATGAGTAAGGATCGATTAGATTCATCACAGGAACAACGCTAATACGTGTTGTTTCATTTAAAACTATTTCCAGCTTCTGCTGCGTCCGAGAACTTCGTATCTCAAGTCAGGGTTACTGGAGTCCATCCAAACGTCAAATAACATGATAGATAAGTAAGGATCGATTAGATAGAGCACAGGAACAACGCTAATACGTGTTGTTTCGTTTAAAACTATTTCCAGCTCCTGCTGCGTCAAAAAACTTTGTATCTCAAATCAGACTTACTGGAGTCCATCCAAACGTCAAATAACATGTTAGATAAGTAAGGATCGTTTAGATACATCACATTAACAACGCTAATACGTGTTGTTTCGTTCAAAACTATTTCCAGCTTCTGCTGCATCCAAAAACTTTGTATCTCACATCATAGTTACTGGAGTCCATCCAAACGTAAAATAACATGATAGATGATTAAGGATCGATTAGATACATCACAGGAACAACGCTAATACGTGTTGTTTCGTATAAAACTATTTCCAGCTTCTGCTGCGTCCGAAAATTTCGTATCTCACATTAGAGTTACTGGAGTCCATCGAAACGTCAAATAACATGATAGATGATGATAGATGAGTAAGGATCGATTAGATACATCACAGGAACAACACTAATGCGTGTTGTTTCGTTTAAAACTATTTCCAGCTTCTGCTGCGTCCGAGAACTTCGTATCTCACGTCAGTGTTACTGGAGTTCATCCAAACGTCAAATAACATGATAGATAAGTAAGGATCGATTAGATACATCACAGGAACAACGCTAATGCGTGTTGTTTCGTTTAAAACTATTTCCAGCTTCTGCTGCGTCCGAAAATTTCGTTTCTCACATTAGAGTTACTGGAGTCCATCGAAACGTCAGATAACATGATAGATGAGTAAGGATCGATTAGATACATCACAGGAACAACGCTGATGCGTGTTGTTTCGTTTAAAAGTATTTCCAGCTTCTGCTGCGTCAGAAAACGTCTTATCTCACATCAGAGCTACTGGAGTCCATCGAAACGCCAAATAACATGATAGATGAGTAAGGATCGATTAGATACATCACAGGAACAACGCTGATGCGTGTTGTTTCGTTTAAAAGTATTTCCAGCTTCTGCTGCGTCAGAAAACGTCTTATCTCACATCAGAGCTACTGGAGTCCATCGAAACGCCAAATAACATGATAGATGAGTAAGGATCGATTAGATACATCACAGGAACAACGCTAATACTTGTTGTTTCATTTAAAACTATTTCCAGCTTCAGCTGCGTCCGAGAACTTCGTATCTCACATCAAAGTTACTGGAGTCCATCGAAATGCCAAATAACATGATAGATGAGTAAGCATCGATTAGATACATCACAGGAACAACGCTAATGCGTGTTGTTTCGTTTAAAACTATTTCCAGCTTCTGCTGCGTCCGAAAACGTCGTATCTCACATCAGAGCTACTGGAGTCCATCGAAACGTCAAATAACATGATAGATAAGTAAGGATCGATTAGATACAGCACAGGAACAACGCTAATACGTGTTGTTTCGTTTAAAACTATTTCCAGATCCTGCTGCGCCCAAAAACTTTGTACCTCACATCAGACTTACTGGAGTCCATCCAAACGTCAAATAACATGTTTGATAAGTAAGGATAGTTTAGATACATCACAGGAACAACGCTAATATGTGTTGTTTCGTTCAAAACTATTTCCAGCTTCTGCTGCGTCCGATAACTTTGTATCTCACAGCAGAGTTACTGGAGTCCGTCCAAACGTCAAATAACATTATAGATGAGTAAGGATCGATTAGATACATTACAGGATCAACGCTAATATGTGTTGTTTCGTTTAAAACTATTTCCAGCTGCTGCTGCGTCCGAAAACGTCGTATCTCACATCAGAGTTACTGGAGTCCATCGAAATGTCAAATAACATGATAGATGAGTAAGGATCGATTAGATACATCACAGGAACAACGCTAATACGTGTTGTTTCGTTTAAAACTATTTCCAGCTTCTGCTGCGTCCGAAAACGTCGTATCTCACATCAGAGTTACTGGAGTCCATCGAAACGTCAAATAACATGATAGATCAGTAAGGATCGATTAGATACAGCACAGGAACAACGCTAATACGTGTTGTTTCGTTTAAAACTATTTCCAGCTCCTGCTGCGTCCAAAAACTTTGTATCTCACATCAGACTTACTGGAGTCCATTCAAACGTCAAATAACATGTTAGATAAGTAAGGATCGTTTAGATACATCACAGGAACAACGCTAATACGTGTTGTTTCGTTCAAAACTATTTCCAGCTTCTACTGCGTCCGAGAACTTTGTATCTCTCATCAGAGTTACTGGAGTCCTTCCAAATGTCAAATTACATGATAGATGAGTAAGGATCGATTAGATACATTACAGGAACAACGCTAATGCGTGTTGTTTCGTTTAAAACTATTTCCAGCTTCTGCTGCGTCCGAAAATTTCGTATCTCACATTAGAGTTACTGGAGTCCATCGAAACGTCAAATAACATGATAGATGATGATAGATGAGTAAGGATCGATTAGATACATCACAGGAACAACGCTAATGCGTGTTGTTTCGTTTAAAACTATTTCCAGCTTCTGCTGCGTCCGAGAACTTCGTATCGCACGTCAGGGTTACTGGAGTCCATCCAAACTTCAAATAACATGATAGATAAGTAAGGATCGATTAGATACATCACAGGAACAACGCTAATGCGTGTTGTTTCGTCTAAAACTATTTCCAGCTTCTGCTGCGTCCGAAAACGTCGTATCTCACATCAGAGTTACTGGAGTCCATCGAAATGTCAAATAACATGATAGATGAGTAAGGATCGATTAGATACATCACAGGAACAACGCTAATACGTGTTGTTTCGTTTAAAACTATTTCCAGCTTCTGCTGCGTCCGAAAACGTCGTATCTCACATCAGAGTTACTGGAGTCCATCGAAACGTCAAATAACATGATAGATCAGTAAGGATCGATTAGATACAGCACAGGAACAACGCTAATACGTGTTGTTTCGTTTAAAACTATTTCCAGCTCCTGCTGCGTCCAAAAACTTTGTATCTCACATCAGACTTACTGGAGTCCATTCAAACGTCAAATAACATGTTAGATAAGTAAGGATCGTTTAGATACATCACAGGAACAACGCTAATACGTGTTGTTTCGTTCAAAACTATTTCCAGCTTCTACTGCGTCCGAGAACTTTGCATCTCTCATCAGAGTTACTGGAGTCCTTCCAAATGTCAAATTACATGATAGATGAGTAAGGATCGATTAGATACATCACAGGAACAACGCTAATATGTGTTGTTTCGTTTAAAACTATTTCCAGCTGCTGCTGCGTCCGAAAATTTCGTATCTCACATTGGAGTTACTGAAGTCCATCGAAACGTCAAATAACATAGTAGCTAAGTAAGGATCGATTAGATACATCACAGGAACAACGATAATACGTGTTGTTTCGTTCAAAACTATTTCCAGCTTCTGCTGCGTCCAAAAACTTTGTATCTCACATCAGAGTTACTGGAGTCCATCCAAATGTAAAATAACATGATAGATGAGTAAGGATCGATTAGATACATCACAGGAACATCGCTAATGCTTGTTGTTTCGTTTAAAACTATTTTCAGCTTCTTCTGCGTCCGAAAACGTCGTATCTCACATCAGAGTTACTGGTGTCCATCGAAACGTCAAATAACATGATACATAAGTAAGGATCGATTAGATACAGCACAGGAACAACGCTAATACGTGTTGTTTCGTTCAAAACTATTTCCAGCTTCTGCTGCGTCCGAGAACTTTGTATCTCACATCAGAGTTACTGGAGTCCATTCAAACGTCAAATAACATGATAGATGAGTAAGGATCGATTAGATACATCACAGGAACAACGCTAATAAGTGTTGTTTCGTTTAAAACTATTTCCAGCTTCTGCTGCGTCCGAAAACGTCGTATCCCACATCAAAGTTACTGGAGTCCATCGAAACGTCAAATAGCATAGTAGCTAAGTAAGGATCGATTAGATACATCACAGGAACAACGCTAATGCGTGTTGTTTCGTTTAAAACTATTTCCAGCGTCAGCTGCGTCCGAGAACTTCGTATCTCACATCAGAATTACTGGAGTCCATCGAAATGTCAAATAACATAGTAGATAAGTAAGGATCGATTAGATACATCACAGGAACAACGCTAATACGTGTTGTTTCGTTTAAAACTATTTCCAGCTCCTGCTGCGTCCAAAAACTTTGTATCTCACATCAGACTTACTGGAGTCCATCCAAACGTCAAATAACATGTTAGATAAGTAAGGATCGTTTAGATACATCACAAGTACAACGCTAATACGTGTTGTTTCGTTCAAAACTATTTCCAGCTTCTGCTGCATCCGATAACTTTGTATCTCACATCAGAGTTACTGGAGTCCATCGAAATGTCAAATAACATGATAGATAAGTAAGGATCGATTAGATACAGCACAGAAACAACGCTAATGCGTGTTGTTTCGTTTAAAACTATTTCTAGCTTCAGCTGGGTACGAGAACTTCGTATCTCACATCTAAGTTACTGGAGTCCATCGAAACGCCAAATAACATGATAGATGAATAAGGATCGATTAGATACATCACAGGAACAACGCTAATGCGTGTTGTTTCGTTTAAAACTATTTCCAGCTTCTGCTGCGTCCGAAAATTTCGTATCTCACATTAGAGTTACTGGAGTCCATCGAAACGTCAAATAACATAGTAGCTAAGTAAGGATCGATTAGATACATCACAGGAACAACGCTAATACGTGTTGTTTCGTTCAAAACTATTTCCAGCTTCTGCTGCGTCCAAAAACATTGTATCTCACATCAGAGTTACTGGAGTCCATCCAAACGTAAAATAACATGACAGATGAGTAAGGATCGATTAGATACATCACAGGAACAACGCTAATACGTGTTGTTTCGTTTAAAACTATTTCCAGCTTCTGCTGCGTCCGAAAATTTCGTATCTCACATCAGAGTTACTGGAGTCCATCGAAACGTCAAATAACTTAGTAGATAAGTAAGGATCGATTAGATACATCACAGGAACAACGCTAATACGTCTTGCTTCGTTCAAAACTATTTCCAGCTTCTGCTGCGTCCGAGAACTTTGTATCTCACATCAGAGTTACCGGAGTCCATCCAAACGTCAAATAACATGATAGATGAGTAAGGATCGATTACATACATCACAGGAACAACGCTAATACGTGTTGTTTCATTTAAAACTATTTCCAGCTTCTTCTGCGTCCGAAAATTTCGTATCTCACATCAGAGTTACTGGAGTCCATCGAAACGTCAAATAACATAGTAGATAAGTAAGGATCGATTAGATACATCACAGGAACAACGCTAATACGTGTTGTTTCGTTCAAAACTATTTCCAGCTTCAGCTGCGTCCGAGAACTTCGTATCTCACTTCAGAGTTACTGGAGCCCATCCAAACGTCAAATAACATGATAGATGAGTAAGGATCGATTACATACATCACAGGAACAACGCCAATGCGTTTTGTTTCATTTAAAACTATTTCCAGCTTCTGCTGCGTCCGAAAATTTCGTATCTCACATCAGAGTTACTGGAGTCCATCGAAACGTCAAATAACATAGTAGATAAGTAAGGATCGATTAGATACATCACAGGAACAACGCTAATACGTGTTGTTTCGTTCAAAACTATTTCCAGCTTCAGCTGCGTCCGAGAACTTCGTATCTCACATCTAAGATACTGGAGTCCATCGAAACTCCAAATAACATGATGGATGAGTAAGGATCGATTAGATATATCACAGGAACAACGCTAATACGTGTTGTTTCGTTTAAAACTATTTCCAGCTCCTGCTGCGTCCGAAAATTTCGTATCTCACATCAGAGTTACTGGAGTCCATCGAAACGTCAAATAACATAGTAGATAAGTAAGGATCGATTAGTAACATCACAGGAACAACGCTAATGCGTGTTGTTTCGTTTAAAACTATTTCTAGCTTCAGCTGGGTCCGAGAACTTCGTATCTCACATCTAAGATACTGGAGTCCATCGAAACTCCAAATAACATGATGGATGAGTAAGGATCGATTAGATACATCACAGGAACAACGCTAATGCGTGTTGTTTCGTTTGAAACTATTTCCAGCTTCTGCTGCGTCCGAGAACTTTGTATCTCACATCAGAGTTACTGGAGTCCATCCAAACGTAAAATAACATGATAGATGAGTAAGGATCGATTACATACATCACAGGAACAACGCTAATACGTGTTGTTTCGCTTAAAACTATTTCCAGCTTCTGCTGCGTAGGAAAATTTCGTATCTCACATTAGAGTTACTGGAGTCCATCGAAACGTCAAATAACATAGTAGCTAAGTAAGGATCGATTAGATACATCACAGGATCAACGCTAATACGTGTTGTTTCGTTTAAAACTATTTCCAGCTAATGCTGCGTCCAAAAACTTTGTATCTCACATCAGACTTACTAGAGTCCATCGAAACGTCAAATAACATGATAGATGAGTAAAGATCGATTAGATACATCACAGGAACAACGCTAATACGTGTTGTTTCGTTTGAAACTATTTCCAGCTCCTGCTGCGTCCAGAAACTTTGTATCTCACATCAGAGTTACGGGAGTCCATCGAAACGTCAAATAACATGATACATGAGTAAGGATCGATTAGATACATCACAGGAACAACGCTAATGCGTGTTGTTTCGTTTAAAACTATTTCCAGCTTCTGCTGCGTCCGAAAATTTCGTATCTCACATCAGAGTTACTGGAGTCCATCGAAACGTCAAATAACATAGTAGGCTAAGTAAGGATCGATTAGATACATCATAGGAACAACGCTAATACGTATTGTTTCGTTCAAAACTATTTCCAGCTTCAGCTGCGTTCGAGAACTTCGTATCTCACATCAAAGTTACTGGAGTCCATCGAAACGCCAAATAACATGATGGATGAGTAATAGTCGATTAGATACATCACAGGAACAACGCTAATGCGTGTTGTTTCGTTTAAAACTATTTCCAGCTTCTGCTGCGTCCGAAAATTTTGTATCTCACATCAAAGTTACTGGAGTCCATCGAAACGCCAAATAACATGATGGATAAGTAATAATCGATTAGATACATCACAGGAACAACGCTAATGCGTGTTGTTTCGTTTAAAACTATTTCCAGCTTCTGCTGCGTCCGAAAATTTCGTATTTCACATCAAAGTTACTGGAGTCCATCGAAACGCCAAATAACATGATAGATGAGTAAGGATCGATTAGTAACATCACAGGAACAACGCTAATGCGTGTTGTTTCGTTTAAAACTATTTCTAGCTTCAGCTGGGTCCGAGAACTTCGTATCTCACATCTAAGATACTGGAGTCCATCGAAACTCCAAATAACATGATGGATGAGTAAGGATCGATTAGATACATCACAGGAACAACGCTAATGCGTGTTGTTTCGTTTGAAACTATTTCCAGCTTCTGCTGCGTCCGAAAATTTCGTATCTCACATTAGAGTTACTGGAGTCCATCGAAACGTCAAATAACATAGTAGCTAAGTAAGGATCGATTAGATACATCACAGGAACAACGCTAATACGTGTTGTTTCGTTCAAAACTATTTCCAGCTTCTGCTGCGTCCAAAAACTTTGTATCTCACATCAGAGTTACTGGAGTCTATCCAAACGTAAAATAACATGATAGATGAGTAAGGATCGATTAGATACATCACAGGAACAACGCTAATACGTGTTGTTTCGTTTAAAACTATTTCCAGCTCCTGCTGCGTCCGAAAATTTCGTATCTCACATCAGAGTTACTGGAGTCCATCGAAACGTCAAATAACATAGTAGATAAGTAAGGATCGATTAGATACATCACAGGAACAACGCTAATACGTCTTGTTTCGTTCAAAACTATTTCCAGCTTCTGCTGCGTCCGAGAACTTTGTATCTCACATCAGAGTTACTGGAGTCCAACCAAACGTAAAATAACATGATAGATGAGTAAGGATCGATTACATACATCACAGGAACAACGCTAATACGTGTTGTTTCGTTTAAAACTATTTCCAGTTTCTGCTGCGTAGGAAAATTTCGTATCTCACATTAGAGTTACTGGAGACCATCGAAACGTCAAATAACATAGTAGCTAAGTAAGGATCGATTAGATACATCACAGGAACAACGCTAATACGTGTTGTTTCGTTTAAAACTATTTCCAGCTAATGCTGCGTCCAAAAACTTTGTATCTCACATCAGATTTACTAGAGTCCATCGGAACGTCAAATAACATGATAGATGAGTAAAGATCGATTAGATACATCACAGGAACAATGCTAATACGTGTTGTTTCGTTTGAAACTATTTCCAGCTCCTGCTGCGTCCAGAAACTTTGTATCTCACATCAGAGTTACGGGAGTCCATCGAAACGTCAAATAACATGATACATGAGTAAGGATCGATTAGATACATCACAGGAACAACGCTAATGCGTGTTGTTTCGTTTAAAACTATTTCCAGCTTCTGCTGCGTCCGAAAATTTCGTATCTCACATCAGAGTTACTGGAGTCCATCGAAACGTCAACTAACATAGTAGGCTAAGTAAGGATCGATTAGATACATCACAGGAACAACGCTAATACGTATTGTTTCGTTCAAAACTATTTCCAGCTTGAGCTGCGTCCGAGAACTTCGTATCTCACATCAAAGTTACTGGAGTCCATCGAAACGCCAAATAACATGATGGATGAGTAATAGTCGATTAGATACATCACAGGAACAACGCTAACGCGTGTTGTTTCGTTTAAAACTATTTCCAGCTTCTGCTGCGTCCGAAAACTTTGTATCTCACATCAAAGTTACTGGAGTCCATCGAAACGCCAAATAACATGATGGATGAGTAATAATCGATTAGATACATCACAGGAACAACGCTAATGCGTGTTGTTTCGTTTAAAGCTATTTCTAGCTTCAGCTGCGTCCGAGAACTTCGTAACTCACATCAAAGTTACTGGAGTCCATCGAAACGCCAAATAACATGATAGATGAGTAAGGATCGATTAGATACATCACAGTAACAACGCTAATGCGTGTTGTTTCGTTTAAAACTATTTCCAGCTTCTGCTGCGTTCGAGAACTTCGTATCTCACATCAGGGTTACTGGAGTCCATCCAAACTTCAAATAAAGTGATAGATAAGTAAGGATAGATTAGATACATCACAGGAACAACGCTAATACGTATTGTTTCGTTCAAAACTATTTCCAGCTTCAGCTGCGTCCGAGAATTTCGTATCTCACATCAAAGTTACTGGAGTCCATCGAAACGCCAAATAACATGATGGATGAGTAATAATCGATTAGATACATCACAGGAACAACGCTAATGCGTGTTGTTTCGTTTAAAACTATTTCCAGCTTCTGCTGCGTCCGAAAACTTTGTATCTCACATCAAAGTTACTGGAGTCCATCGAAACGCCAAATAACATGATGGATGAGTAATAATCGATTAGATACATCACAGGAACAACGCTAATGCGTGTTGTTTCGTTTAAAACTATTTCCAGCTTCTGCTGCGTCCGAGAACTTTGTATATCACATCAGTGTTACTGGAGTCCATCCAAACGTAAAATAGCATGATAGATGAGTAATAATCGATTAGATACATCACAGGAACAACGCTAATACGTGTTGTTTCGTTTAAAACTATTTTCAGCTTCTTCTGCGTCCGAAAACGTCGTATCTCACATCAGAGTTACTGGTGTCCATCGAAACGTCAAATAACATGATAGATAAGTAAGGATCGATTAGATACAGCACAGGAACAACGCTAATACGTGTTGTTTCGTTTAAAACTATTTCCAGCTTCTGCTGCGTCCGAGAACTTCGTATCTCACATCAGGGTTACTGGAGTCCATCCAAACGTCAAATAACATGATAGATAAGTAAGGATCGATTAGATACATCACAGGAACAACGCTAATGCGTGTTGTTTCGTTTAAAACTATTTCCAGCTTCTGCTGCGTCCGAAAATTTCGTATTTCACATCAAAGTTACTGGAGTCCATCGAAACGCCAAATAACATGATAGATGAGTAAGGATCGATTAGTAACATCACAGGAACAACGCTAATGCGTGTTGTTTCGTTTAAAACTATTTCTAGCTTCAGCTGGGTCCGAGAACTTCGTATCTCACATCTAAGATACTGGAGTCCATCGAAACTCCAAATAACATGATGGATGAGTAAGGATCGATTAGATACATCACAGGAACAACGCTAATGCGTGTTGTTTCGTTTGAAACTATTTCCAGCTTCTGCTGCGTCCGAAAATTTCGTATCTCACATTAGAGTTACTGGAGTCCATCGAAACGTCAAATAACATAGTAGCTAAGTAAGGATCGATTAGATACATCACAGGAACAACGCTAATACGTGTTGTTTCGTTCAAAACTATTTCCAGCTTCTGCTGCGTCCAAAAACTTTGTATCTCACATCAGAGTTACTGGAGTCTATCCAAACGTAAAATAACATGATAGATGAGTAAGGATCGATTAGATACATCACAGGAACAACGCTAATACGTGTTGTTTCGTTTAAAACTATTTCCAGCTCCTGCTGCGTCCGAAAATTTCGTATCTCACATCAGAGTTACTGGAGTCCATCGAAACGTCAAATAACATAGTAGATAAGTAAGGATCGATTAGATACATCACAGGAACAACGCTAATACGTCTTGTTTCGTTCAAAACTATTTCCAGCTTCTGCTGCGTTCGAGAACTTTGTATCTCACATCAGAGTTACTGGAGTCCATCCAAACGTAAAATAACATGATAGATGAGTAAGGATCGATTACATACATCACAGGAACAACGCTAATACGTGTTGTTTCGTTTAAAACTATTTCCAGCTTCTGCTGCGTAGGAAAATTTCGTATCTCACATTAGAGTTACTGGAGACCATCGAAACGTCAAATAACATAGTAGCTAAGTAAGGATCGATTAGATACATCACAGGAACAACGCTAATACGTGTTGTTTCGTTTAAAACTATTTCCAGCTAATGCTGCGTCCAAAAACTTTGTATCTCACATCAGATTTACTAGAGTCCATCGGAACGTCAAATAACATGATAGATGAGTAAAGATCGATTAGATACATCACAGGAACAACGCTAATACGTGTTGTTTCGTTTGAAACTATTTCCAGCTCCTGCTGCGTCCAGAAACTTTGTATCTCACATCAGAGTTACGGGAGTCCATCGAAACGTCAAATAACATGATACATGAGTAAGGATCGATTAGGTACATCACAGGAACAACGCTAATGCGTGTTGTTTCGTTTAAAACTATTTCCAGCTTCTGCTGCGTCCGAAAATTTCGTATCTCACATCAGAGTTACTGGAGTCCATCGAAACGTCAAATAACATAGTAGGCTAAGTAAGGATCGATTAGATACATCACAGGAACAACGCTAATACGTATTGTTTCGTTCAAAACTATTTCCAGCTTCTGCTGCGTCCGAAAACTTTGTATCTCACATCAAAGTTACTGGAGTCCATCGAAACGCCAAATAACATGATGGATGAGTAATAATCGATTAGATACATCACAGGAACAACGCTAATGCGTGTTGTTTCGTTCAAAACTATTTCCAGCTTCAGCTGCGTCCGAGAATTTCGTATCTCACATCAAAGTTACTGGAGTCCATCGAAACGCCAAATAACATGATGGATGAGTAATAATCGATTAGATACATCACAGGAACAACGCTAATGCGTGTTGTTTCGTTTAAAGCTATTTCTAGCTTCAGCTGCGTCCGAGAACTTCGTAACTCACATCAAAGTTACTGGAGTCCATCGAAACGCCAAATAACATGATAGATGAGTAAGGATCGATTAGATACATCACAGGAACAACGCTAATGCGTGTTGTTTCGTTTAAAACTATTTCCAGCTTCTGCTGCGTTCGAGAACTTCGTATCTCACATCAGGGTTACTGGAGTCCATCCAAACTTCAAATAAAGTGATAGATAAGTAAGGATCGATTAGATACATCACAGGAACAACGCTAATACGTATTGTTTCGTTCAAAACTATTTCCAGCTTCAGCTGCGTCCGAGAATTTCGTATCTCACATCAAAGTTACTGGAGTCCATCGAAACGCCAAATAACATGATGGATGAGTAATAATCGATTAGATACATCACAGGAACAACGCTAATGCGTGTTGTTTCGTATAAAACTATTTCCAGCTTCTGCTGCGTCCGAAAACTTTGTATCTCACATCAAAGTTACTGGAGTCCATCGAAACGCCAAATAACATGATGGATGAGTAATAATCGATTAGATACATCACAGGAACAACGCTAATGCGTGTTGTTTCGTTTAAAACTATTTCCAGCTTCTGCTGCGTCCGAGAACTTTGTATCTCACATCAGAGTTACTGGAGTCCATCCAAACGTAAAATAACATGATAGATGAGTAATAATCGATTAGATACATCACAGGAACAACGCTAATGCGTGTTGTTTCGTTTAAAACTATTTCCAGCTTCTGCTGCGTCCGAAAACTTTGTATCTCACATCAAAGTTACTGGAGTCCATCCAAACGTCAAATAACATGATAGATGAGTAAGGATCGATTAGATACATCACAGGAACAACGCTAATACGTATTGTTTCGTTCAAAACTATTTCCAGCTTCAGCTGCGTCCGAGAATTTCGTATCTCACATCAAAGTTACTGGAGTCCATCGAAACGCCAAATAACATGATGGATGAGTAATAATCGATTAGATACATCACAGGAACAACGCTAATGCGTGTTGTTTCGTTTAAAACTATTTCCAGCTTCTGCTGCGTTCGAGAACTTCGTATCTCACATCAGGGTTACTGGAGTCCATCCAAACTTCAAATAACGTGATAGATAAGTAAGGATCGATTAGATACATCACAGGAACAACGCTAATGCGTGTTGTTTCGTTTAAAGCTATTTCTAGCTTCAGCTGCGTCCGAGAACTTCGTAACTCACATCAAAGATACTGGAGTCCATCGAAACGCCAAATAACATGATAGATGAGTAAGGATCGATTAGATACATCACAGGAACAACGCTAATGCGTGTTGCTTCGTTTAAAACTATTTCCAGATTCTGCTGCGTCCGAAATCTTTGTATCTCACATCAGAGTTACTGGAGTCCATCCAAACGTCAAATAACATGATAGATGAGTAAGGATCGATTAGATACATCACAGGAACAACGCTAATACGTGTTGTTTCGTTTAAAACTATTTTCAGCTTCTTCTGCGTCCGAAAACGTCGTATCTCACATCAGAGTTACTGGTGTCCATCGAAACGTCAAATAACATGATAGATAAGTAAGGATCGATTAGATACAGCACAGGAACAACGCTAATACGTGTTGTTTCGTTTAAAACTATTTCCAGCTTCTGCTGCGTCCGAGAACTTCGTATCTCACATCAGGGTTACTGGAGTCCATCCAAACGTCAAATAACATGATAGATAAGTAAGGATCGATTAGATACATCACAGGAACAACGCTAATGCGTGTTGTTTCGTTTAAAACTATTTCTAGCAACAGCTGCGTCCGAGAACTTCGTATCTCACATCAAAGTTACTGGAGTCCATCGAAACGCCAAATAACATGATAGATGAGTAAGGATCGATTAGATACATCACAGGAACAACGCTAATGCGTGTTGTTTCGTTTAAAACTATTTCCAGCTTCTGCTGCGTTCGAGAACTTCGTATCTCACATCAGGGTTACTGGAGTCCATCCAAACTTCAAATAACGTGATAGATAAGTAAGGATCTATTAGATACATCACAGGAACAACGCTAATGCGTGTTGCTTCGTTTTAAACTATTTCCAGTTTCTGCTGCGTCCGAAATCTTTGTATCTCACATCAGAGTTACTGGAGTCCATCCAAACGTCAAATAATATGATAGATAAGTAAGGATCGATTAGATACATCACAGGAACAACGCTAATACGTGTTGTTTCGTTTAAAACTATTTTCAGCTTCTGCTGCGTCCGAAAACGTCGTATCTCACATCAGAGTTACTGGAGTCCATCGAAACGTCAAATAACATGATAGATAAGTAAGGATCGATTAGATACAGCACAGGAACAACGCTAATACGTGTTGTTTCGTTTAAAACTATTTCCAGCTCCTGCTGCTTTCAAAAACTTTGTATCTCACATAAGAGTTACCGGAGTCCGTCCAAACGTCAAATAACGTGATAGATGACTAAGGATCGATTAGATACATCACAGGAACAACGCTAATATGTGTTGTTTCGTTTAAAACTATTTCCAGCTGCTGCTGCGTCCGAGAACTTTGTATCTCACATCAGACTTACTGGAGTCCATCCAAACGCCAAATAACATGATAGATGAGTAAGGATCGATTAGATACATCACAGGAACAACGCTAATGCGTGTTGTTTCGTTTAAAACCATTTCCCGCTTCTGCTGCGTCCGAAAACGTCGTATCTCACATTAGAGTTACTGGAGTCCATCGAAACGTCAAATAACATAGTAGCTAAGTAAGGATCGAATAGATACATCACAGGAACAACGCTAATACGTGTTGTTTCGTTCAAAACTATTTCCAGCTTCTGCTGCGTCCAAAAACTTTGTATCTCACATCAGAGTTACTGGAGTCCTTCCAAACGTAAAATAACATGATAGTTGAGTAGGGATCGATTAGATACATCACAGGAACAACGCTAATGCGTTTTGTTTCGTTTAAAACTATTTCCAGCTTCTGCTGCATCCGAAAACGTCGTATCTCACATCAGAGTTACTGGAGTCCATCGAAACGTCAAATAACATGATAGATGAGTAAGGATCGATTAGATACAGCACAGGAACAACGCTAATACGTTTTGTTTCGTTTAAAACTATTTCCAGCTCCTGCTGCGTCCAAAAACTTTGTATCTCACATCAGAGTTACTGGAGTCCGTCCAAACGTCAAATAACATGATAGATGAGTAAGGATCGATTAGATACATCACAGGAACAACGCTAATATGTGTTGTTTCGTTTAAAACTATTTCCAGCTGCTGCTGCGTCCGAAAACGTCGTATCTCACATCAAAGTTACTGTAGTCCATCGAAATGTCAAATAACATAATAGATAAGTAAGGATGGATTAGATACAGCACAGGAACAACGCTAATGCGTGTTGTTTCGTTTAAAACTATTTCTAGCTTCAGCTGCGTCCGAGAACTTCGTATCTCACATCAAAGTTACTGGAGTCCATCGAAACGCCAAATAACATGATAGATGAGTAAGGATCGATTAGATACATCACAGGAACAACGCTAATGCGTGTTGTCTCGTTTAAAACTATTTCCAGCTCCTGCTGCGTCCAAAAACATTGTATCTCACATCAGACTTACTGGAGTCCATCCAAACGTCAAGTAATATGTTAGATAAGTAAGGATCGTTTAGATACATCACAGGAACAACGCTAATACGTGTTGTTTCGTTCAAAACTATTTCCAGCTTCTGCTGCGTCCGAGAACTTTGTATCTCACATCAGAGTTACTGGAGTCCGTCCAAACGTCAAATAACATGATAGATGAGTAAGAATCGATTAGATACATCACAGGAACAACGCTAATATGTGTTGTTTCGTTTAAAACTATTTCCAGCTGCTGCTGCGTCCGAAAACGTCGTATCTCACATCAGAGTTACTGGAGTCCATCGAAATGTCAAATAACATGATAGATAAGTATGGATCGATTAGATACAGCACAGGAACAACGCTAATGCGTGTTGTTTCATTTAAAACTATTTCCAGCTCCTGCTGCGTCCAAAAACTTTGTATCTCACATCAGACTTACTGGAGTCCATCCAAACGTCAAATAACATGTTAGATAAGTAAGGATCGTTTAGATACATCACAGGAACAACGCTAATACGTGTTGTTTCGTTCAAAACTATTTCCAGCTTCTGCTGCGTCCGAGAACTTTGTATCTCACATCAGAGTTACTGGAGTCCATCCAAACGTCAAATAACATGATAGATGAGTAAGGATCGATTAGATACATCACAGGAACAACGCTAATACGTGTTGTTTCGTTTAAAACTATTTTCAGCTCCTGCTGCGTCCAAAAACTTTGTATCTCACATCAGATTTACTAGAGTCCATCGAAACGTCAAATAACATAGTAGTTCAGTAAGGATCGATTAGATACATCACAGGAACAACGCCAATGCGTGTTGTTTCATTTAAAACTATTTCCAGCTTCTGCTGCGCCCGAAAACGTCGTATCTCACATCAGAGTTACTGGAGTCCATCGAAACGTCAAATAACATTATAGATAAATAAGGATCGATTAGATACAGCACAGGAACAAAGCTAATACGTGTTGTTTCGTTTAAAACTATTTCCAGCTCCTGCTGCGTCCAAAAACTTTGTATCTCACATCAGACTTACTGGAGTCCATCCAAACGTCAAATAACATGTTAGATAAGTAAGGATCGGTTAGATACATCACAAGAACAACGCTAATACGTGTTATTTCGTTCAAAACTATTTCCAGCTTCTGCTGCGTCCGAGAACTTTGTATCTCACATCAGAGTTACTGGAGTCCATCCAAACGCCAAATAACATGATAGATGAGTAAGGATCGATTAGATACATCACAGGAACAACGCTAATGCGTGTTGTTTCGTTTAAAACCATTTCCAGCTTCTGCTGCGTCCGAAAACGTCGTATCTCACATTAGAGTTACTGGAGTCCATCGAAACCTCAAATAACATAGTAGCTAAGTGAGGATCGAATAGATACATCACAGGAACAACGCTAATACGTGTTGTTTCATTCAAAACTATTTCCAGCTTCTGCTGCGTCCAAAAACTTTGTATCTCACATCAGAGTTACTGGAGTCCTTCCAAACGTAAAATAACATGATAGATGAGTAAGGATCGATTAGATACATCACAGGAACAACGCTAATGCGTTTTGTTTCGTTTAAAACTATTTCCAGCTTCTGCTGCATCCGAAAACGTCGTATCTCACATCAGAGTTACTGGAGTCCATCGAAACGTCAAATAACATGATAGATGAGTAAGGATCGATTAGATACAGCACAGGAACAACGCTAATACGTTTTGTTTCGTTTAAAACTATTTCCAGCTCCTGCTGCGTCCAAAAACTTTGTATCTCACATCAGAGTTACTGGAGTCCGTCCAAACGTCAAATAACATGATAGATGAGTAAGGATCGATTAGATACATCACAGGAACAACGCTAATATGTGTTGTTTCGTTTAAAACTATTTCCAGCTGCTGCTGCGTCCGAAAACGTCGTATCTCATATCAGAGTTACTGTAGTCCATCGAAATGTCAAATAACATAATAGATAAGTAAGGATGGATTAGATACAGCACAGGAACAACGCTAATGCGTGTTGTTTCGTTTAAAACTATTTCTAGCTTCAGCTGCGTCCGAGAACTTCGTATCTCACATCAAAGTTACTTTAGTCCATCGAAACGCCAAATAACATGATAGATGAGTAAGGATCGATTAGATACATCACAGGAACAACGCTAATGCGTGTTGTTTCGTTTAAAACTATTTCCAGCTCCTGCTGCGTCCAAAAATATTGTATCTCACATCAGACTTACTGGAGTCCATCCAAACGTCAAGTAATATGTTAGATAAGTAAGGATCGTTTAGATACATCACAGGAACAACGCTAATACGTGTTGTTTCGTTCAAAACTATTTCCAGCTTCTGCTGCGTCCGAGAACTTTGTATCTCACATCAGAGTTACTGGAGTCCGTCCAAACGTCAAATAACATGATAGATGAGTAAGAATCGATTAGATACATCACAGGAACAACGCTAATATGTGTTGTTTCGTTTAAAACTATTTCCAGCTGCTGCTGCGTCCGAAAACGTCGTATCTCACATCAGAGTTACTGGAGTCCATTGAAATGTCAAATAACATGATAGATAAGTATGGATCGATTAGATACAGCACAGGAACAACGCTAATGCGTGTTGTTTCATTTAAAACTATTTCAAGCTCCTGCTGCGTCCAAAAACTTTGTATCTCACATCAGACTTACTGGAGTCCATCCAAACGTCAAATAACATGTTAGATAAGTAAGGATCGTTTAGATACATCACAGGAACAACGCTAATACGTGTTGTTTCGTTCAAAACTATTTCCAGCTTCTGCTGCGTCCGAGAACTTTGTATCTCACATCAGAGTTACTGGAGTCCATCCAAACGTCAAATAACATGATAGATGAGTAAGGATCGATTAGATACATCACAGGAACAACGCTAATACGTGTTGTTTCGTTTAAAACTATTTCCAGCTCCTGCTGCGTCCAAAAACTTTGTATCTCACATCAGACTTACTGGAGTCCATCCAAACGTCAAATAACATGATAGATGAGTAAGGATCGATTAGATACAGCACAGGAACAACGCTAATACGTGTTGTTTCGTTTAAAACTATTTCCAGCTCCTGCTGCGTCCAAAAACTTTGTATCTCACATCAGACTTACTGGAGTCCATCCAAACGTCAAATAACATGTTAGATAAGTAAGGATCGTTTAGATACATCACAAGAACAACGCTAATACGTGTTATTTCGTTCAAAACTATTTCCAGCTTCTGCTGCGTCCGAGAACTTTGTATCTCACATCAGAGTTACTGGAGTCCATCCAAACGTCAAATAACATGATAGATGAGTAAGGATCGATTAGATACATCACAGGAACAACGCTAATACGTGTTGTTTCGTTTAAAACTATTTCCAGCTAATGCTGCGTCCAAAAACATTGTATCTCACATCAGACTTACTAGAGTCCATCGAAACGTCAAATAACATGATAGATGAGTAAGGATCAATTAGATACATCACTGGAACAACGCTAATGCGTGTTGTTTCGTTTAAAACTATTTCCAGCTTCTGCTGCGTCCGAAAACGTCGTATCTCACATTAGAGTTACTGGAGTCCATCGAAACGTCAAATAACATAGCTAAGTAAGGATCGATTAGATACATCACAGGAACAACGCTAATGCGTGTTGTTTCGTTTAAAACTATTTCCAGCTTCTGCTGCATCCGAAAACGTCGTATCTCACATCAGAGTTACTGGAGTCCATCGAAACGTCAAATAACATGATAGATGAGTAAGGATCGATTAGATACAGCACAGGAACAACGCTAATACGTTTTGTTTCGTTTAAAATTATTTCCAGCTCCTGCTGCGTCCAAAAACATTGTATCTCACATCAGACTTACTGGAGTCCATCCAAACGTCAAGTAATATGTTAGATAAGTAAGGATCGATTAAATACATCACAGGAACAACGCTAATACGTGTTGTTTCGTTCAAAACTATTTCCAGATTCTGCTGCGTCCGAGAACTTTGTATCTCACATCAGAGTTACTGGAGTCCGTCCAAACGTCAAATAACATGATAGATGAGAAAAGATCGATTAGATACATCACAGGAACAACGCTAATATGTGTTGTTTCGTTTAAAACTATTTCCAGCTGCTGCTGCGTCCGAAAACGTCGTATCTCACATCAGAGTTACTGGAGTCCATCGAAATGTCAAATAACTTGATAGATAAGTATGGATCGATTAGATACAGCACAGGAACAACGCTAATGCGTGTTGTTTCATTTAAAACTATTTCCAGCTCCTGCTGCGTCCAAAAACTTTGTATCTCACATCAGACTCACTGGAGTCCATCCAAACGTCAAATAACATGTTAGATAAGTAAGGATCGTTTAGATACATCACAGGAACAACGCTAATACGTGTTGTTTCGTTCAAAACTATTTCCAGCTTCAGCTGCGTCCGAGAACTTTGTATCTCACATCAGAGTTACTGGAGTCCATCCAAACGTAAAATAACATGACAGATGAGTAAGGATCGATTAGATACATCACAGGAACAACGCTAATACGTGTTGTTTCGTTTAAAACTATTTCCAGCTTCTGCTGCGTCCGAAAATTTCGTATCTCACATCAGAGTTACTGGAGTCCATCGAAACGTCAAATAACATAGTAGATAAGTAAGGATCGATTAGATACATCACAGGAACAACGCTAATACGTGTTGTTTCGTTCAAAACTATTTCCAGTTTCAGCTGCGTCCGAGAACTTCGTATCTCACTTCAGAGTTACTGGAGCCCATCCAAACGTCAAATAACATGATAGATGAGTAAGGATCGATTACATACATCACAGGAACAACGCTAATGCGTGTTGTTTCATTTAAAACTATTTCCAGCTTCTGCTGCGTCCGAAAATTTCGTATCTCACATCAGAGTTACTTGAGTCCATCGAAACGTCAAATAACATAGTAGATAAGTAAGGATCGATTAGATACATCACAGGAACAACGCTAATACGTGTTGTTTCGTTCAAAACTATTTCCAGCTTCAGCTGCGTCCGAGAACTTCCTATCTCACTTCAGAGTTACTGGAGCCCATCCAAACGTCAAATAACATGATAGATAAGTAAGGATCGATTAGATACAGCACAGGAACAACGCTAATGCATGTTGTTTCGTTTAAAACTATTTCCAGCTTCTGCTGCGTAGGAAAATTTCGTATCTCACATTAGAGTTACTGGAGTCCATCGAAACGTCAAATAACATAGTAGCTAAGTAAGGATCGATTAGATACATCACAGGAACAACGCTAATACGTGTTGTTTCGTTTAAAACTATTTCCAGCTAATGCTGCGTCCAAAAACTTTGTATCTCACATCAGACTTACTAGAGTCCATCGAAACGTCAAATAACATGATAGATGAGTAAAGATCGATTAGATACATCACAGGAACAACGCTAATACGTGTTGTTTCGTTTGAAACTATTTCCAGCTCCTGCTGCGTCCAGAAACTTTGTATCTCACATCAGAGTTACGGGAGTCCATCGAAACGTCAAATAACATGATACATGAGTAAGGATCGATTAGATACATCACAGGAACAACGCTAATGCGTGTTGTTTCGTTTAAAACTATTTCCAGCTTCTGCTGCGTCCGAAAATTTCGTATCTCACATCAGAGTTACTGGAGTCCATCGAAACGTCAAATAACATAGTAGATAAGTAAGGATCGATTATATACATCACAGGAACAACGCTAATACGTGTTGTTTCGTTCAAAACTATTTCCAGCTTCAGCTGCGTCCGAGAACTTCGTATCTCACTTCAGAGTTACTGGAGCCCATCCAAACGTCAAATAACATGATAGATGAGTAAGGATCGATTACATACATCACAGGAACAACGCTAATGCGTGTTGTTTCATTTAAAACTATTTCCAGCTTCTGCTGCGTCCGAAAATTTCGTATCTCACATCAGAGTTACTGGAGTCCATCGAAACGTCAAATAACATAGTAGATAAGTAAGGATCGATTAGATACATCACAGGAACAACGCTAATACGTGTTGTTTCGTTCAAAACTATTTCCAGCTTCAGCTGCGTCCGAGAACTTCGTATCTCACTTCAGAGTTACTGGAGCCCATCCAAACGTCAAATAACATGATAGATAAGTAAGGATCGATTAGATACAGCACAGGAACAACGCTAATGCATGTTGTTTCGTTTAAAACTATTTCTAGCTTCAGCTGGGTCCGAGAACTTCGTATCTCACATCTAAGATACTGGAGTCCATCGAAACTCCAAATAACATGATGGATGAGTAAGGATCGATTAGATACATCACAGGAACAACGCTAATGCGTGTTGTTTCGTTTGAAACTATTTCCAGCTTCTGCTGCGTCCGAGAACTTTG
Source organism: Prosopocoilus inquinatus (assembly GCA_036172665.1). Classification (NCBI taxonomy): domain Eukaryota; kingdom Metazoa; phylum Arthropoda; class Insecta; order Coleoptera; family Lucanidae; genus Prosopocoilus; species Prosopocoilus inquinatus. The sequence goes on along the minus strand of CM069871.1, from coordinate 42,824,862 downwards.
TATCTCACATCAGAGTTACTGGAGTCCATCCAAACGTAAAATAACATGATAGATGAGTAAGGATCGATTACATACATCACAGGAACAACGCTAATACGTGTTGTTTCGTTTAAAACTATTTCCAGCTTCTGCTGCGTAGGAAAATTTCGTATCTCACATTAGAATTACTGGAGTCCATCGAAACGTCAAATAACATAGTAGATAAGTAAGGATCGATTAGATACATCACAGGAACAACGCTAATACGTGTTGTTTCGTTCAAAACTATTTCCAGCTTCAGCTGCGTCCGAGAACTTCGTATCTCACATCAGAGTTACTGGAGTCCATCGAAACGTCAAATAACATAGTAGATAAGTAAGGATCGATTATATACATCACAGGAACAACGCTAATACGTGTTGTTTCGTTCAAAACTATTTCCAGCTTCAGCTGCGTCCGAGAACTTCGTATCTCACTTCAGAGTTACTGGAGCCCATCCAAACGTCAAATAACATGATAGATAAGTAAGGATCGATTAGATACAGCACAGGAACAACGCTAATGCATGTTGTTTCGTTTAAAACTATTTCCAGCTTCTGCTGCGTAGGAAAATTTCGTATCTCACATTAGAGTTACTGGAGTCCATCGAAACGTCAAATAACATAGTAGCTAAGTAAGGATCGATTAGATACATCACAGGAACAACGCTAATACGTGTTGTTTCGTTTAAAACTATTTCCAGCTAATGCTGCGTCCAAAAACTTTGTATCTCACATCAGACTTACTAGAGTCCATCGAAACGTCAAATAACATGATAGATGAGTAAAGATCGATTAGATACATCACAGGAACAACGCTAATACGTGTTGTTTCGTTTGAAACTATTTCCAGCTCCTGCTGCGTCCAGAAACTTTGTATCTCACATCAGAGTTACGGGAGTCCATCGAAACGTCAAATAACATGATACATGAGTAAGGATCGATTAGATACATCACAGGAACAACGCTAATGCGTGTTGTTTCGTTTAAAACTATTTCCAGCTTCTGCTGCGTCCGAAAATTTCGTATCTCACATCAGAGTTACTGGAGTCCATCGAAACGTCAAATAACATAGTAGATAAGTAAGGATCGATTATATACATCACAGGAACAACGCTAATACGTGTTGTTTCGTTCAAAACTATTTCCAGCTTCAGCTGCGTCCGAGAACTTCGTATCTCACTTCAGAGTTACTGGAGCCCATCCAAACGTCAAATAACATGATAGATGAGTAAGGATCGATTACATACATCACAGGAACAACGCTAATGCGTGTTGTTTCATTTAAAACTATTTCCAGCTTCTGCTGCGTCCGAAAATTTCGTATCTCACATCAGAGTTACTGGAGTCCATCGAAACGTCAAATAACATGATAGATGAGTAAAGATCGATTAGATACATCACAGGAACAACGCTAATACGTGTTGTTTCGTTTGAAACTATTTCCAGCTCCTGCTGCGTCCAGAAACTTTGTATCTCACATCAGAGTTACGGGAGTCCATCGAAACGTCAAATAACATGATACATGAGTAAGGATCAATTAGATACATCACAGGAACAACGCTAATGAGTGTTGTTTCGTTTAAAACTATTTCCAGCTTCTGCTGCGTCCGAAAATTTCGTATCTCACATCAGAGTTACTGGAGTCCATCGAAACGTCAAATAACATAGTAGATATGTAAGGATCGATTATATACATCACAGGAACAACGCTAATACGTGTTGTTTCGTTCAAAACTATTTCCAGCTTCAGCTGCGTCCGAGAACTTCGTATCTCACTTCAGAGTTACTGGAGCCCATCCAAACGTCAAATAACATGATAGATGAGTAAGGATCGATTACATACATCACAGGAACAACGCTAATGCGTGTTGTTTCATTTAAAACTATTTCCAGCTTCTGCTGCGTCCGAAAATTTCGTATCTCACATCAGAGTTACTGGAGTCCATCGAAACGTCAAATAACATAGTAGATAAGTAAGGATCGATTAGATACATCACAGGAACAACGCTAATACGTGTTGTTTCGTTCAAAACTATTTCCAGCTTCAGCTGCGTCCGAGAACTTCGTATCTCACTTCAGAGTTACTGGAGCCCATCCAAACGTCAAATAACATGATAGATAAGTAAGGATCGATTAGATACAGCACAGGAACAACGCTAATGCATGTTGTTTCGTTTAAAACTATTTCTAGCTTCAGCTGGGTCCGAGAACTTCGTATCTCACATCTAAGATACTGGAGTCCATCGAAACTCCAAATAACATGATGGATGAGTAAGGATCGATTAGATACATCACAGGAACAACGCTAATGCGTGTTGTATCGTTTGAAACTATTTCCAGCTTCTGCTGCGTCCGAGAACTTTGTATCTCACATCAGAGTTACTGGAGTCCATCCAAACGTAAAATAACATGATAGATGAGTAAGGATCGATTACATACATCACAGGAACAACGCTAATACGTGTTGTTTCGTTTAAAACTATTTCCAGCTTCTGCTGCGTAGGAAAATTTCGTATCTCACATTAGAGTTACTGGAGTCCATCGAAACGTCAAATAACATAGTAGATAAGTAAGGATCGATTAGATACATCACAGGAACAACGCTAATACGTGTTGTTTCGTTCAAAACTATTTGCAGCTTCAGCTGCGTCCGAGAACTTCGTATCTCACTTCAGAGTTACTGGAGCCCATCCAAACGTCAAATAACATGATAGATAAGTAAGGATCGATTAGATACAGCACAGGAACAACGCTAATGCATGTTGTTTCGTTTAAAACTATTTCTAGCTTCAGCTGGGTCCGAGAACTTCGTATCTCACATCTAAGATACTGGAGTCCATCGAAACTCCAAATAACATGATGGATGAGTAAGGATCGATTAGATACATCACAGGAACAACGCTAATGCGTGTTGTTTCGTTTGAAACTATTTCCAGCTTCTGCTGCGTCCGAAAATTTCGTATCTCACATCAGAGTTACTGGAGTCCATCTAAACGTCAAATAACATAGTAGATAAGTAAGGATCGATTAGATACATCACAGGAACAACGCTAATACGTCTTGTTTCGTTCAAAACTATTTCCAGCTTCTGCTGCGTCCGAGAACTTTGTATCTCACATCAGAGTTACTGGAGTCCATCCAAACGTAAAATAACATGATAGATGAGTAAGGATCGATTACATACATCACAGGAACAACGCTAATACGTGTTGTTTCGTTTAAAACTATTTCCAGCTTCTGCTGCGTAGGAAAATTTCGTATCTCACATTAGAGTTACTGGAGTCCATCGAAACGTCAAATAACATAGTAGCTAAGTAAGGATCGATTAGATACATCACAGGAACAACGCTAATACGTGTTGTTTCGTTTAAAACTATTTCCAGCTAATGCTGCGTCCAAAAACATTGTATCTCACATCAGACTTACTAGAGTCCATCGAAACGTCAAATAACATGATAGATGAGTAAAGATCGATTAGATACATCACAGGAACAACGCTAATACGTGTTGTTTCGTTTGAAACTATTTCCAGCTCCTGCTGCGTCTAGAAACTTTGTATCTCACATCAGAATTACGGGAGTCCATCGAAACGTCAAATAACATGATACATGAGTAAGGATCGATTAGATACATCACAGGAACAACGCTAATGCGTGTTGTTTCGTTTAAAACTATTTCCAGCTTCTGCTGCGTCCGAAAATTTCGTATCTCACATCAGAGTTACTGGAGTCCATCGAAACGTCAAATAACATAGTAGGCTAAGTAAGGATCGATTAGATACATCACAGGAACAACGCTAATACGTATTGTTTCGTTCAAAACTATTTCCAGCTTCAGCTGCGCCCGAGAACTTCGTATCTCTCATCAAAGTTACTGGAGTCCATCGAAACGCCAAATAACATGATGGATGAGTAATAATCGATTAGATACATCACAGGAACAACGCTAATGCGTGTTGTTTCGTTTAAAACTATTTCCAGCTTCTGCTGCGTCCGAAAATTTCGTATTTCACATCAAAGTTACTGGAGTCCATCGAAACGCCAAATAACATGATAGATGAGTAAGGATCGATTAGTAACATCACAGGAACAACGCTAATGCGTGTTGTTTCGTTTAAAACTATTTCTAGCTTCAGCTGGGTCCGAGAACTTCGTATCTCACATCTAAGATACTGGAGTCCATCGAAACTCCAAATAACATGATGGATGAGTAAGGATCGATTAGATACATCACAGGAACAACGCTAATGCGTGTTGTTTCGTTTGAAACTATTTCCAGCTTCTGCTGCGTCCGAAAATTTCGTATCTCACATTAGAGTTACTGGAGTCCATCGAAACGTCAAATAACATAGTAGCTAAGTAAGGATCGATTAGATACATCACAGGAACAACGCTAATACGTGTAGTTTCGTTCAAAACTATTTCCAGCTTCTGCTGCGTCCGAGAACTTTGTGTCTCACATCAGAGTTACTGGAGTCCATCCAAACGTAAAATAACATGATAGATGAGTAAGGATCGATTACATACATCACAGGAACAACGCTAATACGTGTTGTTTCGTTTAAAACTATTTCCAGCTTCTGCTGCGTAGGAAAATTTCGTATCTCACATTAGAGTTACTGGAGTCCATCGAAACGTCAAATAACATAGTAGCTAAGTAAGGATCGATTAGATACATCACAGGAACAACGCTAATACGTGTTGTTTCGTTTAAAACTATTTCCAGCTAATGCTGCGTCCAAAAACTTTGTATCTCACATCAGACTTACTAGAGTCCATCGAAACGTCAAGTAACATGATAGATGAGTAAAGATCGATTAGATACATCACAGGAACAACGCTAATACGTGTTGTTTCGTTTGAAACTATTTCCAGCTCCTGCTGCGTCCAGAAACTTTGTATCTCACATCAGAGTTACGGGAGTCCATCGAAACGTCAAATAACATGATACATGAGTAAGGATCGATTAGATACATCACAGGAACAACGCTAATACGTGTTGTTTCGTTTAAAACTATTTCCAGCTTCTGCTGCGTCCGAAAATTTCGTATCTCACATCAGAGTTACTGGAGTAGATCGAAACGTCAAATAACATAGTAGGCTAAGTAAGGATCGATTAGATACATCACAGGAACAACGCTAATACGTATTGTTTCGTTCAAAACTATTTCCAGCTTCAGCTGCGTCCGAGAACTTCGTATCTCACATCAAAGTTACTGGAGTCCATCGAAACGCCAAATAACATGATGGATGAGTAATAGTCGATTAGATACATCACAGGAACAACGCTAATGCGTGTTGTTTCGTTTAAAACTATTTCCAGCTTCTGCTGCATCCGAAAACTTTGTATCTCACATCAAAGTTACTGGAGTCCATCGAAACGATAAATAACATGATGGATGAGTAATAATCGATTAGATACATCACAGGAACAACGCTAATGCGTGTTGTTTCGTTTAAAACTATTTCCAGCTTCTGCTGCGTCCGAAAATTTCGTATTTCACATCAAAGTTACTGGAGTCCATCGAAACGCCAAATAACATGATAGATGAGTAAGGATCGATTAGTAACATCACAGGAACAACGCTAATGCGTGTTGTTTCGTTTAAAACTATTTCTAGCTTCAGCTGGGTCCGAGAACTTCGTATCTCACATCTAAGATACTGGAGTCCATCGAAACTCCAAATAACATGATGGATGAGTAAGGATCTATTAGATACATCACAGGAACAACGCTAATGCGTGTTGTTTCGTTTGAAACTATTTCCAGCTTCTGCTGCGTCCGAAAATTTCGTATCTCACATTAGAGTTACTGGAGTCCATCGAAACGTCAAATAACATAGTAGATAAGTAAGGATCGATTAGATACATCACAGGAACAACGCTAATACGTGTTGTTTCGTTTAAAACTATTTCCAGCTCCTGCTGCGTCCAAAAACTTTGTATCTCACATCAGACTTACTGGAGTCCATCCAAACGTCAAATAACATGTTAGATAAGTAAGGATCGTTTAGATACATCACAGGTACAACGCTAATACGTGTTGTTTCGTTCAAAACTATTTCCAGCTTCTGCTGCATCCGATAACTTTGTATCTCACATCAGAGTTACTGGAGTCCATCGAAATGTCAAATAACATGATAGATAAGTAAGGATCGATTAGATACAGCACAGGAACAACGCTAATGCGTGTTGTTTCGTTTAAAACTATTTCTAGCTTCAGCTGGGTCCGAGAACTTCGTATCTCACATCTAAGTTACTGGAGTCCATCGAAACGCCAAATAACAAGATAGATGAGTAAGGATCGATTAGATACATCACAGGAACAACGCTAATGCGTGTTGTTTCGTTTAAAACTATTTCCAGCTTCTGCTGCGTCCGAAAATTTCGTATCTCACATCAGAGTTACTGGAGTCCATCGAAACGTCAAATAACATAGTAGATAAGTAAGGATCGATTAGATACATCACAGGAACAACGCTAATACGTGTTGTTTCGTTCAAAACTATTTCCAGCTTCAGCTGCGTCCGAGAACTTCGTATCTCACTTCATAGTTACTGGAGCCCATCCAAGCGTCAAATAACATGATAGATGAGTAAGGATCGATTACATACATCACAGGAACAACGCTAATGCGTGTTGTTTCATTTAAAACTATTTCCAGCTTCTGCTGCGTCCGAAAATTTCGTATCTCACATCAGAGTTACTGGAGTCCATCGAAACGTCAAATAACATAGTAGATAAGTAAGGATCGATTAGATACATCACAGGAACAACGCTAATACGTGTTGTTTCGTTCAAAACTATTTCCAGCTTCAGCTGCGTCCGAGAACTTCGTATCTCACTTCAGAGTTACTGGAGCCCATCCAAACGTCAAATAACATGATAGATAAGTAAGGATCGATTAGATACAGCACAGGAACAACGCTAATGCATGTTGTTTCGTTTAAAACTATTTCTAGTTTCAGCTGGGTCCGAGAACTTCGTATCTCACATCTAAGATACTGGAGTCCATCGAAACTCCAAATAACATGATGGATGAGTAAGGATCGATTAGATACATCACAGGAACAACGCTAATACGTGTTGTTTCGTTTAAAACTATTTCCAGCTCCTGCTGCGTCCGAAAATGTCGTATCTCACATCAGAGTTACTGGAGTCCATCGAAACGTCAAATAACATAGTAGATAAGTAAGGATCGATTAGATACATCACAGGAACAACGCTAATACGTCTTGTTTCGTTCAAAACTATTTCCAGCTTCTGCTGCGTCCGAGAACTTTGTATCTCACATCAGAGTTACTGGAGTCCATCCAAACGTAAAATAACATGATAGATGAGTAAGGATCGATTACATACATCACAGGAACAACGCTAATACGTGTTGTTTCGTTTAAAACTATTTCCAGCTTCTGCTGCGTAGGAAAATTTCGTATCTCACATCAGAGTTACGGGAGTCCATCGAAACGTCAAATAACATGATACATGAGTAAGGATCGATTAGATACATCACAGGAACAACGCTAATGCGTGTTGTTTCGTTTAAAACTATTTCCAGCTTCTGCTGCGTCCGAGAATTTCGTATCTCACATCAGAGTTACTGGAGTCCATCGAAACGTCAAATAACATAGTAGGCTAAGTAAGGATCGATTAGATACATCACAGGAACAACGCTAATACGTATTGTTTCGTTCAAAACTATTTCCAGCTTCAGCTGCGTCCGAGAACTTCGTATCTCACATCAAAGTTACTGGAGTCCATCGAAACGCCAAATAACATGATGGATGAGTAATAGTCGATTAGATACATCACAGGAACAACGCTAATGCGTGTTGTTTCGTTTAAAACTATTTCCAGCTTCTGCTGCGTCCGAAAACTTTGTATCTCACATCAAAGTTACTGGAGTCCATCGAAACGCCAAATAACATGATGGATGAGTAATAATCGATTAGATACATCACAGGAACAACGCTAATGCGTGTTGTTTCGTTTAAAACTATTTCCAGCTTCTGCTGCGTCCGAAAATTTCGTATCTCACATCAAAGTTACTGGAGTCCATCGAAACGCCAAATAACATGATAGATGAGTAAGGATCGATTAGATACATCACAGGAACAACGCTAATGCGTGTTGTTTCGTTTAAAACTATTTCCAGCTTCTGCTGCTTCCGAAATCGTCGTATCTCACATCAGAGTTACTGGAGTCCATCGAAATGTCAAATAACATGATAGATAAGTAAGGATCGATTAGATACTACACAGGAACAACGCTAATGCGTGTAATTTCGTTTAAAACTATTTCTAGCTTCAGCTGCGTCCGAGAACTTCGTATCTCGCATCTAAGTTACTGGAGTCCATCGAAACGCCAAATAACATGACAGATGAGTAAGGATCGATTAGATACATCACAGGAACAACGCTAATGCGTGTTGATTCATTTAAAACTATTTCCAGCTTCAGCTGCGTCCGAGAACTTCGTATGTCACATCAAAGTTACTGGAGTCCATCGAAACGCCAAATAACATGATAGATGAGTAAGCATCGATTAGATACATCACAGGAACAACGATAATGCGTGTTGTTTCGTTTAAAACTATTTCCAGCTTCTGCTGCGTCCGAAAACGTCGTATCTCACATCAGAGCTACTGGAGTCCATCGAAACGCCAAATAACATGATATATGAGTAAGGATCGATTAGATACAGCACAGGAACAACGCTAATACGTGTTGTTTCGTTTAAAATTATTTCCAGCTCCTGCTGCGTCCAAAAACTTTGTATCTCACATCAGACTTACTGGAGTCCATCCAAACGTCAAATAACATTTTAGATAAGTAAGGATCGTTTAGATACATCACAGGAACAACGCTAATACGTGTTGTTTCGTTCAAAACTATTTCCAGCTTCTAATGCGTCCGAGAACTTGGTATCTCTCATCAGAGTTACTGGAGTCCGTCCAAACGTCAAATATCATGATAGATGAGTAAGGATCGATTAGATACATCACAGGAACAACGCTAATATGTGTTGTTTCGTTTAAAACTATTTCCAGCTGCTGCTGCGTCCGAGAATTTCGTATCTCGCATGAGAGTTACTGGAGTCCATCGAAACGTCAAATAACATAGTAGCTAAGTAAGGATCGATTAGATACATCACAGGAACAACGCTAATACGTGTTGTTTCGTTCAAAACTATTTCCAGCTTCTGCTGCGTCCGAGAACTTTGTATGTCACATCAGAGTTACTGGAGTCCATCCAAACGTCAAATAACATGATAGATGAGTAACGATCGATTAGATACATCACAGGAACAACGCTAATACGTGTTGTTTCGTTTAGAAGTATTTCCAGCTTCTGCTGCGTCCGAGAACTTCGTATCTCACGTCAGGGTTACTGGAGTCCATCCAAACGTCAAATAACATGATAGATAAGTAAGGATCGATTAGATACATCACAGGAACAACGCTAATGCGTGTTGTTTCGTTTAAAACTATTTCTAGCTTCAGCTGCGTCCGAGAACTTCGTATCTCACATCTAAGTTACTGGAGTCCATCGAAACGCCAAATAACATGATAGATGAGTAAGGATCGATTAGATACATCACAGGAACAACGCTAATGCGTGTTGTTTCGTTTAAAACTATTTCCAGCTTCTGCTGCGTCCGAGAACTTCGTATCTCACGTCAGGGTTACTGGAGTCCATCCAAACGTCAAATAACATGATAGATAAGTAAGGATCGATTAGATACGGCACAGGAACAACGCTAATACGTGTTGTTTCGTTTAAAACTATTTCCAGCTCCTGCTGCGTCCCAAAACTTTGTATCTCAAATCAGACTTACTGGAGTCCATCCAAACGTCAAATAACATCTTAGATAAGTAAGGATCGTTTAGATACATCACAGGAACAACGCTAATACGTGTTGTTTCGTTCAAAACTATTTCCAGCTTCTGCTGCATCCAAAAACTTTGTATCTCACATCAGAGTTACTGGAGTTCATCCAAACGTAAAATAACATGATAGATGAGTAGGGATCGATTAGATACATCACAGGAACAACGCTAATACGTGTTGTTTCGTTTAAAACTATTTCCAGCTTCTGCTGCGTCCGAAAATTTCGTATCTCACATTAGAGTTACTGGAGTCCATCGAAACGTCAAATAACATGATAGATGATGATAGATGAGTAAGGATCGATTAGATACATCACAGGAACAACGCTAATGCGTGTTGTTTCGTTTAAAACTATTTCCAGCTTCTGCTGCGTCCGAGAACTTCGTATCTCACGTCAGTGTTATTGGAGTCCATCCAAACGTCAAATAACATGATAGATAAGTAAGGATCGATTAGATACATCACAGGAACAACGCTAATGCGTGTTGTTTCGTTTAAAACTATTTCCAGCTTCTGCTGCGTCCGAAAATTTCGTTTCTCACATTAGAGTTACTGGAGTCCATCGAAACGTCAAATAACATGATAGATGATTAGGGATCGATTAGATACATCACAGGAACAACGCTAATGCGTGTTGTTTCGTTTAAAAGTATTTCCAGCTTCTGCTGCGTCAGAAAACGTCGTATCTCACATCAGAGCTACTGGAGTCCATCGAAACGCCAAATAACATGATAGATGAGTAAGGATCGATTAGATACATCACAGGAACAACGCTAAAACGTGTTGTTTCATTTAAAACTATTTGCAGCTTCTGCTGCGTCCGAAGACGTCGTATCTCACATCAGAGTTACTGGAGTCCATCGAAACGTCAAATAACATGATAGATAAGTAAGGATCGTTTAGATACATCACAGGAAGAACGCTAATACGTGTTCTTTCGTTCAAAATTATTTCCAGCTTCTGCTGCGTCCGAGAACTTCGTATCTCACATCAAAGTTACTGGAGTCCATCGAAACGCCAAATAACATGATAGATGAGTAAGCATCGATTAGATACATCACAGGAACAACGCTAATGCGTGTTGTTTCGTTTAAAACTATTTCCAGCTTCTGCTGCGTCCGAAAACGTCGTATCTCACATCAGAGCTACTGGAGTCCATCGAAACGCCAAATAACATGATATATAAGTAAGGATCGATTAGATACATCACAGGAACAACGCTAATGCGTGTTGTTTCGTTTAAAACTATTTCCAGCTTCTGCTGCGTTCGAGAACTTCGTATCTCACTTCAGGGTTACTGGAGTCCATCCAAACGTCAAATAACGTGATAGATAAGTAAGGATCGATTAGATACATCACAGGAACAACGCTAATACGTGTTGTTTCGTTTAAAACTATTTCCAGCTCCTGCTGCGTCCAAAAACTTTGTATCTCACTTCAGACTTACTGGAGTCCATCCAAACGTCAAATAACATGTTAGATAAGTAAGGATCGTTTAGATACATCACAGGAACAACGCTAATACGTGTTGTTTCGTTCAAAACTATTTCCAGCTTCTAATACGTCCGAGAACTTGGTATCTCTCATCAGAGTTACTGGAGTCCGTCCAAACGTTAAATAACATGATAGATGAGTAAGGATCGATTAGATACATCACAGGAACAACGCTAATACGTGTTGTTTCATTTAAAACTATTTCCAGCTTCAGCTGCGTCCGAGAACTTCGTATCTCACATCAAAGTTACTGGAGTCCATCGGAACGCCAAATAACATGATAGATGAGTAAGCATCGATTAGATACATCACAGGAACAACGCTAATGCGTGTTGTTTCGTTTAAAACTATTTCCAGCTTCTGCTGCGTCCGAAAACGTCGTATCTCACATCAGAGCTACTGGAGTCCATCGATACGCCAAATAACATGATAGATGAGTAAGGATCGATTAGATACATCACAGGAACAACGCTAATACGTGTTGTTTCGTTTAAAACTGTTTCCAGCTCCTGCTGCGTCCCAAAACTTTGTATCTCAAATCAGACTTACTGGAGTCCTTCCAAACGTCAAATAAAATGTTAGATAAGTAAGGATCGTTTAGATACATCACAGGAACAACGCTAATACGTGTTGTTTCGTTCAAAACTATTTCCAGCTTCTGCTGCGTCCGAGAACTTTGTATCTCCCGTCAGGGTTACTGGAGTCCATCCAAACGTCAAATAACATGATAGATAAGTAAGGATCGATTAGATACAGCACAGGAACAACGCTAATACGTGTTGTTTCGTTTAAAACTATTTCCAGCTAATGCTGCGTCCCAAAACTTTGTATCTCAAATCAGACTTACTGGAGTCCATCCAAACGTCAAATAACATGTTAGATAAGTAAGCATCGTTTAGATACATCACAGGAACAACGCTAATACGTGTTGTTTCGTTCAAAACTATTTCCAGCTTCTGCTGCGTCCGAAAGCTTTGTATCTCTCATCAGAGTTACTGGAGTCCATCCAAACGTCAAATAACATGATAGATGAGTAAGGATCGATTAGATAAATACATCACAGGAACAACGCTAATACGTGTTGTTTCGTTTAAAACTATTTCCAGCTTCTGCTGCTTCCGAAATCGTCGTATCTCACATCAGAGATACTGGAGTCCATCGAAATGTCAAATAACATGATAGATAAGTAAGGATCGATTAGATACTACACAGGAACAACGCTAATGCGTGTAATTTCGTTTAAAACTATTTCTAGCTTCAGCTGCGTCCGAGAACTTCGTATCTCACATCTAAGTTACTGGAGTCCATCGAAACGCCAAATAACATGACAGATGAGTAAGGATCGATTAGATACATCACAGGAACAACGCTAATGCGTGTTGATTCGTTTAAAACTATTTCCAGCTTCTGCTGCGTCCGAGAACTTCGTATCTCACGTCAGGGCTACTGGAGTCCATCCAAACGTCAAATAACATGATAGATATGTAAGGATCGATTAGATACATCACAGGAACAACGCTAATGCGTGTTGTTTCGTTTAAAACTATTTCCAGCTTCTGCTGCGTCCGAAAATTTCGTTTCTCACATTAGAGTTACTGGAGCCCATCGAAACGTCAAATAACATGATAGATGAGTAAGGATCGATTAGATACATCACAGGAACAACGCTAATACGTGTTGTTTCGTTCAAAACTGTTTCCAGCTTCTGCTGCGTCCGATAACGTTTTATCTCACAGCAGAGTTACTGGAGTCCGTCCAAACGTCAAATAACATGATAGATGGGTAAGGATCGATTAGATACATTACAGGAACAACGCTATTATGTGTTGTTTCGTTTAAAACTATTTCCAGCTGCTGCTGCGTCCGAAAACGTCGTATCTCACATCAGAGTTACTGGAGTCCATCGAAATGTCAAATAACATGATAGATGAGTAAGGATCGATTAGATACATCACAGGAACAACGCTAATACGTGTTGTTTCATTTAAAACTATTTCCAGCTTCAGCTGCGTCCGAGAATTTCATATCTCACATCAAAGTTACTGGAGTCCATCGAAACGCCAAATAACATGATAGATGAGTAAGCATCGATTAGATACATCACAGGAACAACGCTAATGCGTGTTGTTTCGTTTAAAACTATTTCCAGCTTCTGCTGCGTCCGAAAACGTCGTATCTCACATCAGAGCTACTGGAGTCCATCGAAACGCCAAATAACATGATATATGAGTAAGGATCGATTAGATACAGCACAGGAACAACGCTAATACGTGTTGTTTCGTTTAAAACTATTTCCAGCTCCTCCTGCGTCCAAAAACTTTGTATCTCAATTCAGACTTACTGGAGTTCATCCAAACGTCAAATAACATGTTAGATAAGTAAGGATCGTTTAGATACATCACAGGAACAACGCTAATACGTGTTGTTTCGTTCAAAACTATTTCCAGCTTCTAATGCGTCCGAGAACTTGGTATCTCTCATCAGAGTTACTGGAGTCCGTCCAAACGTCAAATAACATGATAGATGATTAGGGATCGATTAGATACATCACAGGAACAACGCTAATGCGTGTTGTTTCGTTTAAAAGTATTTCCAGCTTCTGCTGCATCAGAAAACGTCGTATCTCACATCAGAGCTACTGGAGTCCATCGAAACGCCAAATAACATGATAGATGAGTAAGGATCGATTAGATACATCACAGGAACAACGCTAAAACGTGTTGTTTCATTTAAAACTATTTGCAGCTTCTGCTGCGTCCGAAGACGTCGTATCTCACATCAGAGTTACTGGAGTCCATCGAAACGTCAAATAACATGATAGATAAGTAAGGATCGTTTAGATACATCACAGGAAGAACGCTAATACGTGTTCTTTCGTTCAAAATTATTTCCAGCTTCTGCTGCGTCCGAGAACTTCGTATCTCACATCAAAGTTACTGGAGTCCATCGAAACGCCAAATAACATGATAGATGAGTAAGCATCGATTAGATACATCACAGGAACAACGCTAATGCGTGTTGTTTCGTTTAAAACTATTTCCAGCTTCTGCTGCGTCCGAAAACGTCGTATCTCACATCAGAGCTACTGGAGTCCATCGAAACGCCAAATAACATGATATATAAGTAAGGATCGATTAGATACATCACAGGAACAACGCTAATGCGTGTTGTTTCGTTTAAAACTATTTCCAGCTTCTGCTGCGTTCGAGAACTTCGTATCTCACTTCAGGGTTACTGGAGTCCATCCAAACGTCAAATAACGTGATAGATAAGTAAGGATCGATTAGATACATCACAGGAACAACGCTAATACGTGTTGTTTCGTTTAAAACTATTTCCAGCTCCTGCTGCGTCCAAAAACTTTGTATCTCACTTCAGACTTACTGGAGTCCATCCAAACGTCAAATAACATGTTAGATAAGTAAGGATCGTTTAGATACATCACAGGAACAACGCTAATACGTGTTGTTTCGTTCAAAACTATTTCCAGCTTCTAATACGTCCGAGAACTTGGTATCTCTCATCAGAGTTACTGGAGTCCGTCCAAACGTTAAATAACATGATAGATGAGTAAGGATCGATTAGATACATCACAGGAACAACGCTAATACGTGTTGTTTCATTTAAAACTATTTCCAGCTTCAGCTGCGTCCGAGAACTTCGTATCTCACATCAAAGTTACTGGAGTCCATCGGAACGCCAAATAACATGATAGATGAGTAAGCATCGATTAGATACATCACAGGAACAACGCTAATGCGTGTTGTTTCGTTTAAAACTATTTCCAGCTTCTGCTGCGTCCGAAAACGTCGTATCTCACATCAGAGCTACTGGAGTCCATCGATACGCCAAATAACATGATAGATGAGTAAGGATCGATTAGATACATCACAGGAACAACGCTAATACGTGTTGTTTCGTTTAAAACTGTTTCCAGCTCCTGCTGCGTCCCAAAACTTTGTATCTCAAATCAGACTTACTGGAGTCCTTCCAAACGTCAAATAAAATGTTAGATAAGTAAGGATCGTTTAGATACATCACAGGAACAACGCTAATACGTGTTGTTTCGTTCAAAACTATTTCCAGCTTCTGCTGCGTCCGAGAACTTTGTATCTCCCGTCAGGGTTACTGGAGTCCATCCAAACGTCAAATAACATGATAGATAAGTAAGGATCGATTAGATACAGCACAGGAACAACGCTAATACGTGTTGTTTCGTTTAAAACTATTTCCAGCTAATGCTGCGTCCCAAAACTTTGTATCTCAAATCAGACTTACTGGAGTCCATCCAAACGTCAAATAACATGTTAGATAAGTAAGCATCGTTTAGATACATCACAGGAACAACGCTAATACGTGTTGTTTCGTTCAAAACTATTTCCAGCTTCTGCTGCGTCCGAAAGCTTTGTATCTCTCATCAGAGTTACTGGAGTCCATCCAAACGTCAAATAACATGATAGATGAGTAAGGATCGATTAGATAAATACATCACAGGAACAACGCTAATACGTGTTGTTTCGTTTAAAACTATTTCCAGCTTCTGCTGCTTCCGAAATCGTCGTATCTCACATCAGAGATACTGGAGTCCATCGAAATGTCAAATAACATGATAGATAAGTAAGGATCGATTAGATACTACACAGGAACAACGCTAATGCGTGTAATTTCGTTTAAAACTATTTCTAGCTTCAGCTGCGTCCGAGAACTTCGTATCTCACATCTAAGTTACTGGAGTCCATCGAAACGCCAAATAACATGACAGATGAGTAAGGATCGATTAGATACATCACAGGAACAACGCTAATGCGTGTTGATTCGTTTAAAACTATTTCCAGCTTCTGCTGCGTCCGAGAACTTCGTATCTCACGTCAGGGCTACTGGAGTCCATCCAAACGTCAAATAACATGATAGATATGTAAGGATCGATTAGATACATCACAGGAACAACGCTAATGCGTGTTGTTTCGTTTAAAACTATTTCCAGCTTCTGCTGCGTCCGAAAATTTCGTTTCTCACATTAGAGTTACTGGAGCCCATCGAAACGTCAAATAACATGATAGATGAGTAAGGATCGATTAGATACATCACAGGAACAACGCTAATACGTGTTGTTTCGTTCAAAACTGTTTCCAGCTTCTGCTGCGTCCGATAACGTTTTATCTCACAGCAGAGTTACTGGAGTCCGTCCAAACGTCAAATAACATGATAGATGGGTAAGGATCGATTAGATACATTACAGGAACAACGCTATTATGTGTTGTTTCGTTTAAAACTATTTCCAGCTGCTGCTGCGTCCGAAAACGTCGTATCTCACATCAGAGTTACTGGAGTCCATCGAAATGTCAAATAACATGATAGATGAGTAAGGATCGATTAGATACATCACAGGAACAACGCTAATACGTGTTGTTTCATTTAAAACTATTTCCAGCTTCAGCTGCGTCCGAGAATTTCATATCTCACATCAAAGTTACTGGAGTCCATCGAAACGCCAAATAACATGATAGATGAGTAAGCATCGATTAGATACATCACAGGAACAACGCTAATGCGTGTTGTTTCGTTTAAAACTATTTCCAGCTTCTGCTGCGTCCGAAAACGTCGTATCTCACATCAGAGCTACTGGAGTCCATCGAAACGCCAAATAACATGATATATGAGTAAGGATCGATTAGATACAGCACAGGAACAACGCTAATACGTGTTGTTTCGTTTAAAACTATTTCCAGCTCCTCCTGCGTCCAAAAACTTTGTATCTCAATTCAGACTTACTGGAGTTCATCCAAACGTCAAATAACATGTTAGATAAGTAAGGATCGTTTAGATACATCACAGGAACAACGCTAATACGTGTTGTTTCGTTCAAAACTATTTCCAGCTTCTAATGCGTCCGAGAACTTGGTATCTCTCATCAGAGTTACTGGAGTCCGTCCAAACGTCAAATAACATGATAGATGATTAGGGATCGATTAGATACATCACAGGAACAACGCTAATGCGTGTTGTTTCGTTTAAAAGTATTTCCAGCTTCTGCTGCATCAGAAAACGTCGTATCTCACATCAGAGCTACTGGAGTCCATCGAAACGCCAAATAACATGATAGATGAGTAAGGATCGATTAGATACATCACAGGAACAACGCTAAAACGTGTTGTTTCATTTAAAACTATTTGCAGCTTCTGCTGCGTCCGAAGACGTCGTATCTCACATCAGAGTTACTGGAGTCCATCGAAACGTCAAATAACATGATAGATAAGTAAGGATCGTTTAGATACATCACAGGAAGAACGCTAATACGTGTTCTTTCGTTCAAAATTATTTCCAGCTTCTGCTGCGTCCGAGAACTTCGTATCTCACATCAAAGTTACTGGAGTCCATCGAAACGCCAAATAACATGATAGATGAGTAAGCATCGATTAGATACATCACAGGAACAACGCTAATGCGTGTTGTTTCGTTTAAAACTATTTCCAGCTTCTGCTGCGTCCGAAAACGTCGTATCTCACATCAGAGCTACTGGAGTCCATCGAAACGCCAAATAACATGATATATAAGTAAGGATCGATTAGATACATCACAGGAACAACGCTAATGCGTGTTGTTTCGTTTAAAACTATTTCCAGCTTCTGCTGCGTTCGAGAACTTCGTATCTCACTTCAGGGTTACTGGAGTCCATCCAAACGTCAAATAACGTGATAGATAAGTAAGGATCGATTAGATACATCACAGGAACAACGCTAATACGTGTTGTTCCGTTTAAAACTATTTCCAGCTCCTGCTGCGTCCAAAAACTTTGTATCTCACTTCAGACTTACTGGAGTCCATCCAAACGTCAAATAACATGTTAGATAAGTAAGGATCGTTTAGATACATCACAGGAACAACGCTAATACGTGTTGTTTCGTTCAAAACTATTTCCAGCTTCTAATACGTCCGAGAACTTGGTATCTCTCATTAGAGTTACTGGAGTCCGTCCAAACGTTAAATAACATGATAGATGAGTAAGGATCGATTAGATACATCACAGGAACAACGCTAATACGTGTTGTTTCATTTAAAACTATTTCCAGCTTCAGCTGCGTCCGAGAACTTCGTATCTCACATCAAAGTTACTGGAGTCCATCGGAACGCCAAATAACATGATAGATGAGTAAGCATCGATTAGATACATCACAGGAACAACGCTAATGCGTGTTGTTTCGTTTAAAACTATTTCCAGCTTCTGCTGCGTCCGAAAACGTCGTATCTCACATCAGAGCTACTGGAGTCCATCGATACGCCAAATAACATGATAGATGAGTAAGGATCGATTAGATACATCACAGGAACAACGCTAATACGTGTTGTTTCGTTTAAAACTATTTCCAGCTCCTGCTGCGTCCCAAAACTTTGTATCTCAAATCAGACTTACTGGAGTCCTTCCAAACGTCAAATAAAATGTTAGATAAGTAAGGATCGTTTAGATACATCACAGGAACAACGCTAATACGTGTTGTTTCGTTCAAAACTATTTCCAGCTTCTGCTGCGTCCGAGAACTTTGTATCTCCCGTCAGGGTTACTGGAGTCCATCCAAACGTCAAATAACATGATAGATAAGTAAGGATCGATTAGATACAGCACAGGAACAACGCTAATACGTGTTGTTTCGTTTAAAACTATTTCCAGCTAATGCTGCGTCCCAAAACTTTGTATCTCAAATCAGACTTACTGGAGTCCATCCAAACGTCAAATAACATGTTAGATAAGTAAGCATCGTTTAGATACATCACAGGAACAACGCTAATACGTGTTGTTTCGTTCAAAACTATTTCCAGCTTCTGCTGCGTCCGAAAGCTTTGTATCTCTCATCAGAGTTACTGGAGTCCATCCAAACGTCAAATAACATGATAGATGAGTAAGGATCGATTAGATAAATACATCACAGGAACAACGCTAATACTTGTTGTTTCGTTTAAAACTATTTCCAGCTTCTGCTGCTTCCGAAATCGTCGTATCTCACATCAGAGTTACTGGAGTCCATCGAAATGTCAAATAACATGATAGATAAGTAAGGATCGATTAGATACTACACAGGAACAACGCTAATGCGTGTAATTTCGTTTAAAACTATTTCTAGCTTCAGCTGCGTCCGAGAACTTCGTATCTCACATCTAAGTTACTGGAGTCCATCGAAACGCCAAATAACATGACAGATGAGTAAGGATCGATTAGATACATCACAGGAACAACGCTAATGCGTGTTGATTCGTTTAAAACTATTTCCAGCTTCTGCTGCGTCCGAGAACTTCGTATCTCACGTCAGGGCTACTGGAGTCCATCCAAACGTCAAATAACATGATAGATATGTAAGGATCGATTAGATACATCACAGGAACAACGCTAATGCGTGTTGTTTCGTTTAAAACTATTTCCAGCTTCTGCTGCGTCCGAAAATTTCGTTTCTCACATTAGAGTTACTGGAGCCCATCGAAACGTCAAATAACATGATAGATGAGTAAGGATCGATTAGATACATCACAGGAACAACGCTAATACGTGTTGTTTCGTTTAAAACTATTTCCAGCTAATGCTGCGTCCCAAAACTTTGTATCTCAAATCAGACTTACTGGAGTCCATCCAAACGTCAAATAACATGTTAGATAAGTAAGCATCGTTTAGATACATCACAGGAACAACGCTAATACGTGTTGTTTCGTTCAAAACTATTTCCAGCTTCTGCTGCGTCCGAAAGCTTTGTATCTCTCATCAGAGTTACTGGAGTCCATCCAAACGTCAAATAACATGATAGATGAGTAAGGATCGATTAGATAAATACATCACAGGAACAACGCTAATACGTGTTGTTTCGTTTAAAACTATTTCCAGCTTCTGCTGCTTCCGAAATCGTCGTATCTCACATCAGAGTTACTGGAGTCCATCGAAATGTCAAATAACATGATAGATAAGTAAGGATCGATTAGATACTACACAGGAACAACGCTAATGCGTGTAATTTCGTTTAAAACTATTTCTAGCTTCAGCTGCGTCCGAGAACTTCGTATCTCACATCTAAGTTACTGGAGTCCATCGAAACGCCAAATAACATGACAGATGAGTAAGGATCGATTAGATACATCACAGGAACAACGCTAATGCGTGTTGATTCGTTTAAAACTATTTCCAGCTTCTGCTGCGTCCGAGAACTTCGTATCTCACGTCAGGGCTACTGGAGTCCATCCAAACGTCAAATAACATGATAGATATGTAAGGATCGATTAGATACATCACAGGAACAACGCTAATGCGTGTTGTTTCGTTTAAAACTATTTCCAGCTTCTGCTGCGTCCGAAAATTTCGTTTCTCACATTAGAGTTACTGGAGCCCATCGAAACGTCAAATAACATGATAGATGAGTAAGGATCGATTAGATACATCACAGGAACAACGCTAATACGTGTTGTTTCGTTCAAAACTGTTTCCAGCTTCTGCTGCGTCCGATAACGTTTTATCTCACAGCAGAGTTACTGGAGTCCGTCCAAACGTCAAATAACATGATAGATGGGTAAGGATCGATTAGATACATTACAGGAACAACGCTATTATGTGTTGTTTCGTTTAAAACTATTTCCAGCTGCTGCTGCGTCCGAAAACGTCGTATCTCACATCAGAGTTACTGGAGTCCATCGAAATGTCAAATAACATGATAGATGAGTAAGGATCGATTAGATACATCACAGGAACAACGCTAATACGTGTTGTTTCATTTAAAACTATTTCCAGCTTCAGCTGCGTCCGAGAATTTCATATCTCACATCAAAGTTACTGGAGTCCATCGAAACGCCAAATAACATGATAGATGAGTAAGCATCGATTAGATACATCACAGGAACAACGCTAATGCGTGTTGTTTCGTTTAAAACTATTTCCAGCTTCTGCTGCGTCCGAAAACGTCGTATCTCACATCAGAGCTACTGGAGTCCATCGAAACGCCAAATAACATGATATATGAGTAAGGATCGATTAGATACAGCACAGGAACAACGCTAATACGTGTTGTTTCGTTTAAAACTATTTCCAGCTCCTCCTGCGTCCAAAAACTTTGTATCTCAATTCAGACTTACTGGAGTTCATCCAAACGTCAAATAACATGTTAGATAAGTAAGGATCGTTTAGATACATCACAGGAACAACGCTAATACGTGTTGTTTCGTTCAAAACTATTTCCAGCTTCTAATGCGTCCGAGAACTTGGTATCTCTCATCAGAGTTACTGGAGTCCGTCCAAACGTCAAATAACATGATAGATGAGTAAGGATCGATTAGATACATCACAGGAACAACGCTAATACGTGTTGTTTCGTTTAAAACTATTTCCAGCTCCTGATGCGTCCCAAAACTTTGTATCTCAAATCAGACTTACTGGAGTCCATCCAAACGTCAAATAACATGTTAGATAAGTAAGGATCGTTTAGATACATCACAGGAACAACGCTAATACGTGTTGTTTCGTTCAAAACTATTTCCAGCTTCTGCTGCGTCCGAGAACTTTGTATCTCACATCAGAGTTACTGGAGTCCATCCAAACATCAAATAACATGATAGATGAGTAATGATCGATTAGATACATCACAGGAACAACGCTAATACGTGTTGTTTCGTTTAAAACTATTTCCAGCTTCTGCTGCGTCCGAGCACTTCGTATCTCACGTCAGGGTTACTGGAGTCCATCCAAACGTCAAATAACATGATAGATAAGTAAGGATCGATTAGATACATCACAGGAACAACGCTAATGCGTGTTGTTTCGTTTAAAACTATTTCTAGCTTCAGCTGCGTCCGAGAACTTCGTATCTCACATCTAAGTTACTGGAGTCCATCGAAACGCCAAATAACATGATAGATGAGTAAGGATCGAATAGATACATCACAGGAGCAACGCTAATGCGTGTTGTTTCGTTTAAAACTATTTCCAGCTTCTGCTGCGTCCGAGAACTTCGTATCTCACGTTAGGGTTACTGGAGTCCATCCAAACGTCAAATAACATGATAGATAAGTAAGGATCGATTAGATACAGCACAGGAACAACGCTAATACGTGTTGTTTCGTTTAAAACTATTTCCAGCTCCTGCTGAGTCCCAAAACTTTGTATCTCAAATCAGACTTACTGGAGTCCATCCAAACGTCAAATAACATGATAGATAAGTAAGGATCGATTAGATACATCACAGGAACAACGCTAATGCGTGTTGTTTCGTTTAAAACTATTTCCAGCTTCTGCTGCGTCCGAAAACGTCGTATCTCACATCAGAGTTACTGGAGTCCATCGAAACGTCAAATAACATGATAGATAAGTAAGGATCGATTAGATACAGCACAGGAACAACGCTAATACGTGTTGTTTCGTTTAAAACTATTTCCAGCTCCTGCTGCGTCCAAAAACTTTGTATCTCACATCAGACTTACTGGAGTCCATTCAAACGTCAAATAACATGTTAGATAAGTAAGGATCGTTTAGATACATCACAGGAACAACGCTAATACGTGTTGTTTCGTTCAAAACTATTTCCAGCTTCTGCTGCGTCCGAGAACTTTGTATCTCTCATCAGAGTTACTGGAGTCCGTCCAAACGTCAAATTACATGATAGATGAGTAAGGATCGATTAGATACATCACAGGAACAACGCTAATATGTGTTGTTTCGTTTAAAACTATTTCCAGCTGCTGCTGCGTCCGAAAATTTCGTATCTCACATTGGAGTTACTGGAGTCCATCGAAACGTCAAATAACATAGTAGCTAAGTAAGGATCGATTAGATACATCACAGGAACAACGCTAATGCATGTTGTTTCGTTTAAAACTATTTCCAGCTTCTGCTGCGTCCGAAAACGTCGTATCTCACATCAGAGTTACTGAAGTCCATCGAAACGTCAAATAACATGTTAGATAAGTAAGGATCGTTTAGATACATCACAGGAACAACGCTAATACGTGTTGTTTCGTTCAAAACTATTTCCAGCTTCTGTTGCGTCCAAAAACTTTGTGTCTCACATCAGAGTTACTGGAGTCCCTCCAAATGTAAAATAACATGATAGATGAGTAAGGATCGATTAGATACATCACAGGAACATCGCTAATGCGTGTTGTTTCGTTTAAAACTATTTCCAGCTCTGCTGCGTCCGAAAATTTCGTATCTCACATTAGAGTTACTGGAGTCCATCGAAACGTCAAATAACATAGTAGCTAAGTAAGGATCGATTAGATACATCACAGGAACAACGCTAATACGTGTTGTTTCGTTCAAAACAATTTCCAGCTTCTGCTGCGTCCAAAAACTTTGTATCTCACATCAGAGTTACTGGAGTCCATCCAAACGTAAAATAACATGATAGATGAGTAAGGATCGATTAGATACATCACAGGAACAACGCTAATACGTGTTGTTTCGTTTAAAACTATTTCCAGCTTCTGCTGCGTCCGAAAACTTCGTATCTCACATCAGAGTTACTGGAGTCCATCGAAACGTCAAATAACATGATAGATAAGTAATTATCTATTAGATACAGCACAGGAACAACGCTAATACGTGTTGTTTCGTTTAAAACTATTTCCAGCTCCTGCTGCGTCCAAAGACTTTGTATCTCACATCAGACTTACTGGAGTCCATCCAAACGTCAAATAACATGTTAGATAAGTAAGGATCGTTTAGATACACCACAGGAACAACGCTAATACGTGTTGTTTCGTTCAAAACTATTTCCAGCTTCTGCTGCGTCCGATAACTTTGTATCTCACATCAGAGTTACTGGAGTCCGTCCAAACGTCAAATAACATGATAGATGAGTAAGGATCGATTAGATACAGCACAGGAACAACGCTAATGCGTGTTGTTTCGTTTAAAACTATTTCTAGCTTCAGCTGGGTCCGAGAACTTCGTATCTCACATCTAAGATACTGGAGTCCATCGAAACGCCAAATAACATGATAGATGAGTAAGGATCGATTAGATACATCACAGGAACAACGCTAATGCGTGTTGTTTCGTTTAAAACTATTTCCAGCTTCTGCTGCGTCCGAAAATTTCGTATCTCACATTAGAGTTACTGGAGTCCATCGAAACGTCAAATAACATAGTAGCTAAGTAAGGATCGATTAGATACATCACAGGAACAACGCTAATACGTGTTGTTTCGTTCAAAACAATTTCCAGCTTCTGCTGCGTCCAAAAACTTTGTATCTCACATCAGAGTTACTGGAGTCCATCCAAACATAAAATAACATGATAGATGAGTAAGGATCGATTAGATACATCACAGGAACAACGCTAATACGTGTTGTTTCGTTTAAAACTATTTCCAGCTTCTGTTGCGTCCGAAAACTTCGTATCTCACATCAGAGTTACTGGAGTCCATCGAAACGTCAAATAACATGATAGATAAGTAATTATCGATTAGATACAGAACAGGAACAACGCTATTACGTGTTGTTTCGTTTAAAACTATTTCCAGCTCCTGCTGCGTCCAAAAACTTTGTATCTCACATCAGACTTACTGGAGTCCATCCAAACGTCAAATAACATGTTAGATAAGTAAGGATCGTTTAGATACACCACAGGAACAACGCTAATACGTGTTGTTTCGTTCAAAACTATTTCCAGCTTCTGCTGCGTCCGATAACTTTTTATCTCACATCAGAGTTACTGGAGTCCGTCCAAACGTCAAATAACATGATAGATGAGTAAGGATCGATTAGATACAGCACAGGAACAACGCTAATGCGTGTTGTTTCGTTTAAAACTATTTCTAGCTTCAGCTGGGTCCGAGAACTTCGTATCTCACATCTAAGTTACTGGAGTCCATCGAAACGCCAAATAACATGATAGATGAGTAAGGATCGATTAGATACATCACAGGAACAACGCTAATGCGTGTTGTTTCGTTTAAAACTATTTCCAGCTTCTGCTGCGTCCGAAAATTTCGTATCTCACATTAGAGTTACTGGAGTCCATCGAAACGTCAAATAACATAGTAGCTAAGTAAGGATCGATTAGATACATCACATTAACAACGCTAATACGTGTTGTTTCGTTCAAAACTATTTCCAGCTTCTGCTGCGTCCAAAAACTTTGTATCTCACATCAGAGTTACTGGAGTCCATCCAAACGTAAAATAACATGATAGATGAGTAAGGATCGATTAGATACATAACAGGAACAACGCTAATATGTGTTGTTTCGTTTAAAATTATTTCCAGCTGCTGCTGCGTCCGAAAACGTCTTATCTCACATCAGAGTTACTGGAGTCCATCGAAGTGTCAAATAACATGATAGATAAGTAAGGATCGATTAGATACAGCACAGGAACAACGCTAATGCGTGTTGTTTCGTTTAAAACTATTTCTAGCTTCAGCTGGGTCCGAGAACTTCGTATCTCACATCTAAGTTACTGGAGTCCATCGAAACGCCAAATAACATGATAGATGAGTAAGGATCGATTAGATACATCACAGGAACAACGCTAATGCGTGTTGTTTCGTTTAAAACTATTTCCAGCTTCTGCTGCGTCCGAAAATTTCGTATCTCACATTAGAGTTACTGGAGTCCATCGAAACGTCAAATAACATAGTAGCTAAGTAAGGATCGATTAGATACATCACATTAACAACGCTAATACGTGTTGTTTAGTTCAAAACTATTTCCAGCTTCCGCTGCGTCCAAAAACTTTGTATCTCACATCAGAGTTACTGGAGTCCATCCAAACGTAAAATAACATGATAGATGAGTAAGGATCGATTAGATACATCACAGGAACAACGCTAATACGTGTTGTTTCGTTTAAAACTATTTCCAGCTTCTGCTGCGTCCGAAAATTTCGTATCTCACATTAGAGTTACTGGAGTCCATCGAAACGTCAAATAACATGATAGATGATGATAGATGAGTAAGGATCGATTAGATACATCACAGGAACAACGCTAATGCGTGTTGTTTCGTTTAAAACTATTTCCAGCTTCTGCTGCGTCCGAGAACTTCGTATCGCACGTCAGGGTTACTGGAGTCCATCCAAACGTCAAATAACATGATAGATAAGTAAGGATCGATTAGATACATCACAGGAGCAACGCTAATGCGTGTTGTTTCGTTTAAAACTATTTCCAGCTTCTGCTGCGTCCGAAAATTTCGTTTCTCACATTAGAGTTACTGGAGTCCATCGAAACGTCAAATAACATGATAGATGAGTAAGGATCGATTAGATACAATACAGGAACAACGCTAATGCGTGTTGTTTCGTTTAAAACTATTTCCAGCTTCTGCTGCGTCCGAGAACTTCGTATCGCACGTCAGGGTTACTGGAGTCCATCCAAACGTCAAATAACATAGTAGCTAAGTAAGGATCGATTAGATACATCACAGGAACAACGCTAATACGTGTTGTTTCGTTCAAAACTATTTCCAGCTTCTGCTGCGTCCGAGAACTTTGTATGTCACATCAGAGTTACTGGAGTCCATCCAAACGTCAAATAACATGATAGATGAGTAACGATCGATTAGATACATCACAGGAACAACGCTAATACGTGTTGTTTCGTTTAGAACTATTTCCAGCTTCTGCTGCGTCCGAGAACTTCGTATCTCACGTCAGGGTTACTGGAGTCCATCCAAACGTCAAATAACATGATAGATAAGTAAGGATCGATTAGATACATCACAGGAACAACGCTAATGCGTGTTGTTTCGTTTAAAACTATTTCCAGCTTCTGCTGTGTCCGAGAACTTCGTATCTCACGTCAGGGTTACTGGAGTCCATCCAAACATCAAATAACATGATAGATAAGTAAGGATCGATTAGATACATCACAGGAACAACGCCAATGCGTGTTGTTTCGTTTAAAACTATTTCTAGCTTCAGCTGCGTCCGAGAACTTCGTATCTCACATATAAGTTACTGGAGTCCATCGAAACGCCAAATAACATGATAGATGAGTAAGGATCGATTAGATACATCACAGGAACAACGCTAATGCGTGTTGTTTCGTTTAAAACTATTTCCAGCTTCTGCTGCGTCCGTGTACTTCGTATCTCCCGTCAGGGTTACTGGAGTCCATCGAAACGTCAAATAACATGATAGATGATGATAGATGAGTAAGGATCGATTAAATACATCACAGGAACAACGCTAGTGCGTGTTGTTTCGTTTAAAACTATTTCCAGCTTCTGCTGCGTCCGAGAACTTCGTATCGCACGTCAGGGTTACTGGAGTCCATCCAAACGTCAAATAACATGATAGATAAGTAAGGATCGATTAGATACATCACAGGAACAACGCTAATGCGTGTTGTTTCGTTTAAAACTATTTCCAGCTTCTGCTGCGTCCGAAAATTTCGTTTCTCACATTAGAGTTACTGGAGTCCATCGAAACGTCAAATAACATGACAGATGAGTAAGGATCGATTAGATACATCACAGGAACAACGCTAATGCGTGTTGTTTCGTTTAAAAGTATTTCCAGCTTCTGCTGCGACAGAAAACGTCGTATCTCACATCAGAGCTACTGGAGTCCATCGAAACGCCAAATAACATGATAGATGAGTAAGGATCGATTAGATACATCACAGGAACAACGCTAATACGTGTTGTTTCATTTAAAACTATTTCCAGCTTCAGCTGCGTCCGAGAACTTCGTATCTCACATCAAAGTTACTGGAGTCCATCGAAATGCCAAATAACATGATAGATGAGTAAGCATCGATTAGATACATCACAGGAACAACGCTAATGCGTGTTGTTTCGTTTAAAACTATTTCCAGCTTCTGCTGCGTCCGAAAATGTCGTATCTCACATCAGAGCTACTGGAGTCCATCGAAACGCCAAATAACATGATATATGAGTAAGGATCGATTAGATACAGCACAGGAACAACGCTAATACGTGTTGTTTCGTTTAAAACTATTTCCAGCTCCTGCTGCGCCCAAAAACTTTGTATCTCACATCAGACTTACTGGAGTCCATCCAAACGTCAAATAACATATTAGATAAGTAAGGATCGTTTAGATACATCACAGGAACAACGCTAATACGTGTTGTTTCGTTCAAAACTATTTCCAGCTTCTAATGCGTCCGAGAACTTGGTATCTCTCATCAGAGTTACTGGAGTCCGTCCAAACGTCAAGTAACATGATAGATGAGTAAGGATCGATTAGATACATCACAGGAACAACGCTAATATGTGTTGTTTCGTTTAAAACTATTTCCAGCTGCTGCTGCGTCCGAAAATTTCGTATCTCACATGAGAGTTACTGGAGTCCATCGAAACGTCAAATAACATAGTCGCTAAGTAAGGATCGATTAGATACATCACAGGAACAACGCTAATACGTGTTGTTTCGTTCAGAACTATTTCCAGATTCTGCTGCGTCCGAGAACTTTGTATCTCACATCAGAGTTACTGGAGTCCATCCAAACGTCAAATAACATGATAGATGAGTAACGATCGATTAGATACATCACAGGAACAACGGTAATACGTGTTGTTTCGTTTAAAACTATTTCCAGCTTCTGCTGCGTCCGAGAACTTCGTATCTCACGTCAGGGTTACTGGAGTCCATCCAAACGTCAAATAGCATGATAGATAAGTAAGGATCGATTAGATACATCACAGGAACAACGCCAATGCGTGTTGTTTCGTTTAAAACTATTTCTAGCTTCAGCTGCGTCCGAGAACTTCGTATCTCACATATAAGTTACTGGAGTCCATCGAAACGCCAAATAACATGATAGATGAGTAAGGATCGATTAGATACATCACAGGAACAACGCTAATGCGTGTTGTTTCGTTTAAAACTATTTCCAGCTTCTGCTGCGTCCGTGTACTTCGTATCTCCCGTCAGGGTTACTGGAGTCCATCCAAACATCAAATAACATGATAGATAAGTAAGGATCGATTAGATACAGCACAGGAACAACGCTAATACGTGTTGTTTCGTTTAAAACTATTTCCAGCTCCTGCTGCGTCCCAAAACTTTCTATCTCAAATCAGACTTACTGGAGTCCATCCAAACGTCAAATAATATGTTAGATAAGTAAGGATCGTTTAGATACATCACAGGAACAACGCTAATACGTGTTGTTTCGTTCAAAACTATTTCCAGCTTCTGCTGCATCCATAAACTTTGTATCTCACATCAGAGTTACTGGAGTCCATCCAAACGTCAAATAACATGATAGATAAGTAAGGATCGATTAGATACAGCACAGGAACAACGCTAATACGTGTTGTTTCGTTTAAAACTATTTCCAGCTTCTGCTGCGTCCGAAAATTTCGTATCTCACATTAGAGTTACTGGAGTCCATCGAAACGTCAAATAACATGATAGATGATGATAGATGAGTAAGGATCGATTAGATACATCACAATAACAACGCTAATGCGTGTTGTTTCGTTTAAAACTATTTCCATCTTCTGCTGCGTCCGAGAACTTCGTATCTCACATTAGAGTTACTGGAGTCCATCGAAACGTCAAATAACATAGTAGCTAAGTAAGGATCGATTAGATACATCACATTAACAACGCTAATACGTGTTGTTTCGTTCAAAACTATTTCCAGATTCTGCTGCGTCCAAAAACTTTGTATCTCACATCAGAGTTACTGGAGTCCATCCAAACGTAAAATAACATGATAGATGAGTAAGGATCGATTAGATACATCACAGGAACAACGCTAATACGTGTTGTTTCGTTTAAAACTATTTCCAGCTTCTGCTGCGTCCGAAAATTTCGTATCTCACATTAGAGTTACTGGAGTCCATCGAAACGTCAAATAACATAGTAGCTAAGTAAGGATCGATTAGATACATCACAGGAACAACGCTAATACGTGTTGTTTCGTTTAAAACTATTTCCAGCTTCTGCTGCGTCCGAGAACTTCGAATCTCACGTCAGGGTTACTGGAGTCCATCCAAACGTCAAATTACATGATAGATAAGTAAGGATCGATTAGATATATCACAGGAACAACGCTAATGCGTGTTGTTTCGTTTAAAACTATTTCTAGCTTCAGCTGCGTCCGAGAACTTCGTATCTCACATATAAGTTACTGGAGTCCATCGAAACGCCAAATAACATGATAGATGAGTAAGGATCGATTAGATACATCACAGGAACAACGCTAATGCGTGTTGTTTCGTTTAAAACTATTTCCAGCTTCTGCTGCGTGCGTGTACTTCGTATCTCCCGTCAGGGTTACTGGAGTCCATCCAAACGTCAAATAACATGATAGATAAGTAAGGATCGATTAGATACAGCACAGGAACAACGCTAATACGTGTTGTTTCGTTTAAAATTATTTCCAGCTAATGCTGCGTCCCAAAACTTTGTATCTCAAATCAGACTTACTGGAATCCATCCAAACGTCAAATAACATGTTAGATAAGTAAGCATCGTTTAGATACATCACAGGAACAACGCTAATACGTGTTGTTTCGTTCAAAACTATTTCCAGCTTCTGCTGCGTCCGAAAGCTTTGTATCTCTCATCAGAGTTACTGGAGTCCATCCAAACGTCAAATAACATGATAGATGAGTAAGGATCGATTAGATAAATACATCACAGGAACAACGCTAATACGTGTTGTTTCGTTTAAAACTATTTCCAGCTTCTGCTGCTTCCGAAATCGTCGTATCTCACATCAGAGTTACTGGAGTCCATCGAAATGTCAAATAACATGATAGATAAGTAAGGATCGATTAGATACTACACAGGAACAACGCTAATGCGTGTAATTTCGTTTAAAACTATTTCTAGCTTCAGCTGCGTCCGAGAACTTCGTATCTCACATCTAAGTTACTGGAGTCCATCGAAACGCCAGATAACATGACAGATGAGTAAGGATCGATTAGATACATCACAGGAACAACGCTAATGCGTGTTGATTCGTTTAAAACTATTTAAAGCTTCTGCTGCGTCCGAGAACTTCGTATCTCACGTCAGGGCTACTGGAGTCGATCCAAACGTCAAATAACATGATAGATATGTAAGGATCGATTAGATACATCACAGGAACAACGCTAATGCGTGTTGTTTCGTTTAAAACTATTTCCAGCTTCTGCTGCGTCCGAAAATTTCGTTTCTCACATTAGAGTTACTGGAGCCCATCGAAACGTCAAATAACATGATAGATGAGTAAGGATCGATTAGATACATCACAGGAACAACGCTAATACGTGTTGTTTCGTTCAAAACTGTTTCCAGCTTCTGCTGCGTCCGATAACGTTTTATCTCACAGCAGAGTTACTGGAGTCCGTCCAAACGTCAAATAACATGATAGATGGGTAAGGATCGATTAGATACATTACAGGAACAACGCTATTATGTGTTGTTTCGTTTAAAACTATTTCCAGCTGCTGCTGCGTCCGAAAACGTCGTATCTCACATCAGAGTTACTGGAGTCCATCGAAATGTCAAATAACATGATAGATGAGTAAGGATCGATTAGATACATCACAGGAACAACGCTAATACGTGTTGTTTCATTTAAAACTATTTCCAGCTTCAGCTGCGTCCGAGAATTTCATATCTCACATCAAAGTTACTGGAGTCCATCGAAACGCCAAATAACATGATAGATGAGTAAGCATCGATTAGATACATCACAGGAACAACGCTAATGCGTGTTGTTTCGTTTAAAACTATTTCCAGCTTCTGCTGCGTCCGAAAATTTCGTTTCTCACATTAGAGTTACTGGAGTCCATCGAAACGTCAAATAACATGACAGATGAGTAAGGATCGATTAGATACATCACAGGAACAACGCTAATGCGTGTTGTTTCGTTTAAAAGTATTTCCAGCTTCTGCTGCGTCAGAAAACGTCGTATCTCACATCAGAGCTACTGGAGTCCATCGAAACGCCAAATAACATGATAGATGAGTAAGGATCGATTAGATACATCACAGGAACAACGCTAATACGTGTTGTTTCATTTAAAACTATTTCCAGCTTCAGCTGCGTCCGAGAACTTCGTATCTCACATCAAAGTTACTGGAGTCCATCGAAATGCCAAATAACATGATAGATGAGTAAGCATCGATTAGATACATCACAGGAACAACGCTAATGCGTGTTGTTTCGTTTAAAACTATTTCCAGCTTCTGCTGCGTCCGAAAATGTCGTATCTCACATCAGAGCTACTGGAGTCCATCGAAACGCCAAATAACATGATATATGAGTAAGGATCGATTAGATACAGCACAGGAACAACGCTAATACGTGTTGTTTCGTTTAAAACTATTTCCAGCTCCTGCTGCGCCCAAAAACTTTGTATCTCACATCAGACTTACTGGAGTCCATCCAAACGTCAAATAACATATTAGATAAGTAAGGATCGTTTAGATACATCACAGGAACAACGCTAATACGTGTTGTTTCGTTCAAAACTATTTCCAGCTTCTAATGCGTCCGAGAACTTGGTATCTCTCATCAGAGTTACTGGAGTCCGTCCAAACGTCAAATAACATGATAGATGAGTAAGGATCGATTAGATACATCACAGGAACAACGCTAATATGTGTTGTTTCGTTTAAAACTATTTCCAGCTGCTGCTGCGTCCGAAAATTTCGTATCTCACATGAGAGTTACTGGAGTCCATCGAAACGTCAAATAACATAGTCGCTAAGTAAGGATCGATTAGATACATCACAGGAACAACGCTAATACGTGTTGTTTCGTTCAGAACTATTTCCAGATTCTGCTGCGTCCGAGAACTTTGTATCTCACATCAGAGTTACTGGAGTCCATCCAAACGTCAAATAACATGATAGATGAGTAACGATCGATTAGATACATCACAGGAACAACGGTAATACGTGTTGTTTCGTTTAAAACTATTTCCAGCTTCTGCTGCGTCCGAGAACTTCGTATCTCACGTCAGGGTTACTGGAGTCCATCCAAACGTCAAATAGCATGATAGATAAGTAAGGATCGATTAGATACATCACAGGAACAACTCCAATGCGTGTTGTTTCGTTTAAAACTATTTCTAGCTTCAGCTGCGTCCGAGAACTTCGTATCTCACATATAAGTTACTGGAGTCCATCGAAACGCCAAATAACATGATAGATGAGTAAGGATCGATTAGATACATCACAGGAACAACGCTAATGCGTGTTGTTTCGTTTAAAACTATTTCCAGCTTCTGCTGCGTCCGTGTACTTCGTATCTCCCGTCAGGGTTACTGGAGTCCATCCAAACATCAAATAACATGATAGATAAGTAAGGATCGATTAGATACAGCACAGGAACAACGCTAATACGTGTTGTTTCGTTTAAAACTATTTCCAGCTCCTGCTGCGTCCCAAAACTTTCTATCTCAAATCAGACTTACTGGAGTCCATCCAAACGTCAAATAACATGTTAGATAAGTAAGGATCGTTTAGATACATCACAGGAACAACGCTAATACGTGTTGTTTCGTTCAAAACTATTTCCAGCTTCTGCTGCATCCATAAACTTTGTATCTCACATCAGAGTTACTGGAGTCCATCCAAACGTCAAATAACATGATAGATAAGTAAGGATCGATTAGATACAGCACAGGAACAACGCTAATACGTGTTGTTTCGTTTAAAACTATTTCCAGCTTCTGCTGCGTCCGAAAATTTCGTATCTCACATTAGAGTTACTGGAGTCCATCGAAACGTCAAATAACATGATAGATGATGATAGATGAGTAAGGATCGATTAGATACATCACAATAACAACGCTAATGCGTGTTGTTTCGTTTAAAACTATTTCCATCTTCTGCTGCGTCCGAGAACTTCGTATCTCACATTAGAGTTACTGGAGTCCATCGAAACGTCAAATAACATAGTAGCTAAGTAAGGATCGATTAGATACATCACATTAACAACGCTAATACGTGTTGTTTCGTTCAAAACTATTTCCAGATTCTGCTGCGTCCAAAAACTTTGTATCTCACATCAGAGTTACTGGAGTCCATCCAAACGTAAAATAACATGATAGATGAGTAAGGATCGATTAGATACATCACAGGAACAACGCTAATACGTGTTGTTTCGTTTAAAACTATTTCCAGCTTCTGCTGCGTCCGAAAATTTCGTATCTCACATTAGAGTTACTGGAGTCCATCGAAACGTCAAATAACATAGTAGCTAAGTAAGGATCGATTAGATACATCACAGGAACAACGCTAATACGTGTTGTTTCGTTTAAAACTATTTCCAGCTTCTGCTGCGTCCGAGAACTTCGAATCTCACGTCAGGGTTACTGGAGTCCATCCAAACGTCAAATTACATGATAGATAAGTAAGGATCGATTAGATATATCACAGGAACAACGCTAATGCGTGTTGTTTCGTTTAAAACTATTTCTAGCTTCAGCTGCGTCCGAGAACTTCGTATCTCACATATAAGTTACTGGAGTCCATCGAAACGCCAAATAACATGATAGATGAGTAAGGATCGATTAGATACATCACAGGAACAACGCTAATGCGTGTTGTTTCGTTTAAAACTATTTCCAGCTTCTTCTGCGTGCGTGTACTTCGTATCTCCCGTCAGGGTTACTGGAGTCCATCCAAACGTCAAATAACATGATAGATAAGTAAGGATCGATTAGATACAGCACAGGAACAACGCTAATACGTGTTGTTTCGTTTAAAATTATTTCCAGCTAATGCTGCGTCCCAAAACTTTGTATCTCAAATCAGACTTACTGGAATCCATCCAAACGTCAAATAACATGTTAGATAAGTAAGCATCGTTTAGATACATCACAGGAACAACGCTAATACGTGTTGTTTCGTTCAAAACTATTTCCAGCTTCTGCTGCGTCCGAAAGCTTTGTATCTCTCATCAGAGTTACTGGAGTCCATCCAAACGTCAAATAACATGATAGATGAGTAAGGATCGATTAGATAAATACATCACAGGAACAACGCTAATACGTGTTGTTTCGTTTAAAACTATTTCCAGCTTCTGCTGCTTCCGAAATCGTCGTATCTCACATCAGAGTTACTGGAGTCCATCGAAATGTCAAATAACATGATAGATAAGTAAGGATCGATTAGATACTACACAGGAACAACGCTAATGCGTGTAATTTCGTTTAAAACTATTTCTAGCTTCAGCTGCGTCCGAGAACTTCGTATCTCACATCTAAGTTACTGGAGTCCATCGAAACGCCAGATAACATGACAGATGAGTAAGGATCGATTAGATACATCACAGGAACAACGCTAATGCGTGTTGATTCGTTTAAAACTATTTAAAGCTTCTGCTGCGTCCGAGAACTTCGTATCTCACGTCAGGGCTACTGGAGTCGATCCAAACGTCAAATAACATGATAGATATGTAAGGATCGATTAGATACATCACAGGAACAACGCTAATGCGTGTTGTTTCGTTTAAAACTATTTCCAGCTTCTGCTGCGTCCGAAAATTTCGTTTCTCACATTAGAGTTACTGGAGCCCATCGAAACGTCAAATAACATGATAGATGAGTAAGGATCGATTAGATACATCACAGGAACAACGCTAATACGTGTTGTTTCGTTCAAAACTGTTTCCAGCTTCTGCTGCGTCCGATAACGTTTTATCTCACAGCAGAGTTACTGGAGTCCGTCCAAACGTCAAATAACATGATAGATGGGTAAGGATCGATTAGATACATTACAGGAACAACGCTATTATGTGTTGTTTCGTTTAAAACTATTTCCAGCTGCTGCTGCGTCCGAAAACGTCGTATCTCACATCAGAGTTACTGGAGTCCATCGAAATGTCAAATAACATGATAGATGAGTAAGGATCGATTAGATACATCACAGGAACAACGCTAATACGTGTTGTTTCATTTAAAACTATTTCCAGCTTCAGCTGCGTCCGAGAATTTCATATCTCACATCAAAGTTACTGGAGTCCATCGAAACGCCAAATAACATGATAGATGAGTAAGCATCGATTAGATACATCAGAGGAACAACGCTAATGCGTGTTGTTTCGTTTAAAACTATTTCCAGCTTCTGCTGCGTCCGAAAACGTCGTATCTCACATCAGAGCTACTGGAGTCCATCGAAACGCCAAATAACATGATATATGAGTAAGGATCGATTAGATACAGCACAGGAACAACGCTAATACGTGTTGTTTCGTTTAAAACTATTTCCAGCTCCTCCTGCGTCCAAAAACTTTGTATCTCAATTCAGACTTACTGGAGTCCATCCAAACGTCAAATAACATGTTAGATAAGTAAGGATCGTTTAGATACATCACAGGAACAACGCTAATACGTGTTGTTTCGTTCAAAACTATTTCCAGCTTCTAATGCGTCCGAGAACTTGGTATCTCTCATCAGAGTTACTGGAGTCCGTCCAAACGTCAAATAACATGATAGATGAGTAAGGATCGATTAGATACATCACAGGAACAACGCTAATACGTGTTGTTTCGTTTAAAACTATTTCCAGCTCCTGATGCGTCCCAAAACTTTGTATCTCAAATCAGACTTACTGGAGTCCATCCAAACGTCAAATAACATGTTAGATAAGTAAGGATCGTTTAGATACATCACAGGAACAACTCTAATACGTGTTGTTTCGTTCAAAACTATTTCCAGCTTCTGCTGCGTCCGAGAACTTTGTATCTCACATCAGAGTTACTGGAGTCCATCCAAACATCAAATAACATGATAGATGAGTAACGATCGATTAGATACATCACAGGAACAACGCTAATACGTGTTGTTTCGTTTAAAACTATTTCCAGCTTCTGCTGCGTCCGAGCACTTCGTATCTCACGTCAGGGTTACTGGAGTCCATCCAAACGTCAAATAACATGATAGATAAGTAAGGATCGATTAGATACATCACAGGAACAACGCTAATTCGTGTTGTTTCGTTTAAAACTATTTCTAGCTTCAGCTGCGTCCGAGAACTTCGTATCTCACATCTAAGTTACTGGAGTCCATCGAAACGCCAAATAACATGATAGATGAGTAAGGATCGAATAGATACATCACAGGAGCAACGCTAATGCGTGTTGTTTCGTTTAAAACTATTTCCAGCTTCTGCTGCGTCCGAGAACTTCGTATCTCACGTCAGGGTTACTGGAGTCCATCCAAACGTCAAATAACATGATAGATAAGTAAGGATCGATTAGATACAGCACAGGAACAACGCTAATACGTGTTGTTTCGTTTAAAACTATTTCCAGCTCCTGCTGAGTCCCAAAACTTTGAATCTCAAATCAGACTTACTGGAGTCCATCCAAACGTCAAATAACATGATAGATAAGTAAGGATCGATTAGATACATCACAGGAACAACGCTAATGCGTGTTGTTTCGTTTAAAACTATTTCCAGCTTCTGCTGCGTCCGAAAACGTCGTATCTCACATCAGAGTTACTGGAGTCCATCGAAACGTCAAATAACATGATAGATAAGTAAGGATCGATTAGATACAGCACAGGAACAACACTAATACGTGTTGTTTCGTTTAAAACTATTTCCAGCTCCTGCTGCGTCCAAAAACTTTGTATCTCACATCAGACTTACTGGAGTCCATTCAAACGTCAAATAACATGTTAGATAAGTAAGGATCGTTTAGATACATCACAGGAACAACGCTAATACGTGTTGTTTCGTTCAAAACTATTTCCAGCTTCTACTGCGTCCGAGAACTTTGTATCTCTCATCAGAGTTACTGGAGTCCGTTCAAACGTCAAATTACATGATAGATGAGTAAGGATCGATTAGATACATCACAGGAACAACGCTAATATGTGTTGTTTCGTTTAAAACTATTTCCAGCTGCTGCTGCGTCCGAAAATTTCGTATCTCACATTGGAGTTACTGGAGTCCATCGAAACGTCAAATAACATAGTAGCTAAGTAAGGATCGATTAGATACATCACAGGAACAACGCTAATGCATGTTGTTTCGTTTAAAACTATTTCCAGCTTCTGCTGCGTCCGAAAACGTCGTATCTCACATCAGAGTTACTGAAGTCCATCGAAACGTCAAATAACATGTTAGATAAGTAAGGATCGTTTAGATACATCACAGGAACAACGCTAATACGTGTTGTTTCGTTCAAAACTATTTCCAGCTTCTGCTGCGTCCAAAAACTTTGTGTCTCACATCAGAGTTACTGGAGTCCCTCCAAATGTAAAATAACATGATAGATGAGTAAGGATCGATTAGATACATCACAGGAACATCGCTAATGCGTGTTGTTTCGTTTAAAACTATTTCCAGCTCTGCTGCGTCTGAAAATTTCGTATCTCACATTAGAGTTACTGGAGTCCATCGAAACGTCAAATAACATAGTAGCTAAGTAAGGATCGATTAGATACATCACAGGAACAACGCTAATACGTGTTGTTTCGTTCAAAACAATTTCCAGCTTCTGCTGCGTCCAAAAACTTTGTATCTCACATCAGAGTTACTGGAGTCCATCCAAACGTAAAATAACATGATAGATGAGTAAGGATCGATTAGATACATCACAGGAACAACGCTAATACGTGTTGTTTCGTTTAAAACTATTTCCAGCTTCTGCTGCGTCCGAAAACTTCGTATCTCACATCAGAGTTACTGGAGTCCATCGAAACGTCAAATAACATGATAGATAAGTAATTATCGATTAGATACAGCACAGGAACAACGCTAATACGTGTTGTTTCGTTTAAAACTATTTCCAGCTGCTGCTGCGTCCGAAAACGTCTTATCTCACATCAGAGTTACTGGAGTCCATCGAAATGTCAAATAACATGATAGATAAGTAAGGATCGATTAGATACAGCACAGGAACAACGCTAATGCGTGTTGTTTCGTTTAAGACTATTTCTAGCTTCAGCTGGGTCCGAGAACTTCGTATCTCACATCTAAGTTACTGGAGTCCATCGAAACGCCAAATAACATGATAGATGAGTAAGGATCGATCAGATACATCACAGGAACAACGCTAATGCGTGTTGTTTCGTTTAAAACTATTTCCAGCTTCTGCTGCGTCCGAAAATTTCGTATCTCACATTAGAGTTACTGGAGTCCATCGAAACGTCAAATAACATAGTAGCTAAGTAAGGATCGATTAGATACATCACATTAACAATGCTAATACGTGTTGTTTCGTTCAAAACTATTTCCAGCTTCTGCTGCGTCCAAAACCTTTGTATCTCACATCAGAGTTACTGGAGT
This sequence comes from Prosopocoilus inquinatus, assembly GCA_036172665.1. Classification (NCBI taxonomy): domain Eukaryota; kingdom Metazoa; phylum Arthropoda; class Insecta; order Coleoptera; family Lucanidae; genus Prosopocoilus; species Prosopocoilus inquinatus. Next base: position 42,785,277 of record CM069871.1, on the reverse strand, counting down.
CCATCCAAACGTAAAATAACATGATAGATGAGTAAGGATCGATTAGATACATCACAGGAACAACGCTAGTACGTGTTGTTTCGTTCAAAACTATTTCCAGCTTCTGCTGCTTCCGATAACTTTGTATCTCACATCAGAGTTACTGGAGTCCGTCCAAACGTCAAATAACATGATAGATGAGTAAGGATCGATTAGATACATTACAGGAACAACGCTAATATGTGTTGTTTCGTATAAAATTATATCCAGCTGCTGCTGCGTCCGAAAACGTCTTATCTCACATCAGAGTTACTGGAGTCCATCGAAATGTCAAATAACATGATAGATAAGTAAGGATCGATTAGATACAGCACAGGAACAACGCTAATGCGTGTTGTTTCGTTTAAAACTATTTCTAGCTTCAGCTGGGTCCGAGAACTTCGTATCTCACATCTAAGTTACTGGAGTTCATCGAAACGCCAAATAACATGATAGATGAGTAAGGATCGATTAGATACATCACAGGAACAACGCTAATGCGTGTTGTTTCGTTTAAAACTATTTCCAGCTTCTGCTGCGTCCGAAAATTTCGTATCTCACATTAGAGTTACTGGAGTCCATCGAAACGTCAAATAACATAGTAGCTAAGTAAGGATCGATTAGATACATCACATTAACAACGCTAATACGTGTTGTTTCGTTCAAAACTATTTCCAGCTTCTGCTGCGTCCAAAAACTTTGTATCTCACATCAGAGTTACTGGAGTCCATCCAAACGTAAAATAACATGATAGATGAGTAAGGATCGATTAGATACATCACAGGAACAACGCTAATACGTGTTGTTTCGTTTAAAACTATTTCCAGCTTCTGCTGCGTCCGAAAATTTCGTATCTCACATTAGAGTTACTGGAGTCCATCGAAACGTCAAATAACATGATAGATGATGATAGATGAGTAAGGATCGATTAGATACATCACAGGAACAACGCTAATGCGTGTTGTTTCGTTTAAAACTATTTCCAGCTTCTGCTGCGTCCGAGAACTTCGTATCGCACGTCAGGGTTACTGGAGTCCATCCAAACGTCAAATAACATGATAGATAAGTAAGGATCGATTAGATACATCACAGGAGCAACGCTAATGCGTGTTGTTTCGTTTAAAACTATTTCCAGCTTCTGCTGCGTCCGAAAATTTCGTTTCTCACATTAGAGTTACTGGAGTCCATCGAAACGTCAAATAACATGATAGATGAGTAAGGATCGATTAGATACAATACAGGAACAACGCTAATGCGTGTTGTTTCGTTTAAAAGTATTTCCAGCTTCTGCTGCGTCAGAAAATGTCGTATCTCACATCAGAGCTACTGGAGTCCATCGAAACGCCAAATAACATGATAGATGAGTAAGGATCGATTAGATACATCACAGGAACAACGCTAATACGTGTTGTTTCGTTCAGAACTATTTCCAGCTAGTGCTGCGTCCGAGAACTTCGTATCTCACATCAGAGTTACTGGAGTCCATCGTAACGTTAAATAACATGATAGATAAATAAGGATCATTTAGATACATCACTGGAACAACGCTAATACGTGTTGTTTCGTTCAAAACTATTTCCAGCTTCTAATGCGTCCGAGAACTTTGTATCTCTCATCAGAGTTACTGGAGTCCGTCCAAACGTCAAATAACATGATAGATGAGTAAGGATCGATTAGATACATCACAGGAACAACGCTAATATGTGTTGTTTCGTTTAAAACTATTTCCAGCTGCTGCTGCGTCCGAGAATTTCGTATCTCGCATGAGAGTTACTGGAGTCCATCGAAACGTCAAATAACATAGTAGCTAAGTAAGGATCGATTAGATACATCACAGGAACAACGCTAATACGTGTTGTTTCGTTCAAAACTATTTCCAGCTTCTGCTGCGTCCGAGAACTTTGTATGTCACATCAGAGTTACTGGAGTCCATCCAAACGTCAAATAACATGATAGATGAGTAACGATCGATTAGATACATCACAGGAACAACGCTAATACGTGTTGTTTCGTTTAGAACTATTTCCAGCTTCTGCTGCGTCCGAGAACTTCGTATCTCACGTCAGGGTTACTGGAGTCCATCCAAACGTCAAATAACATGATAGATAAGTAAGGATCGATTAGATACATCACAGGAACAACGCTAATGCGTGTTGTTTCGTTTAAAACTATTTCTAGCTTCAGCTGCGTCCGAGAACTTCGTATCTCACATCTAAGTTACTGGAGTCCATCGAAACGTCAAATAACATGATAGATAAGTAAGGATCGATTAGATACATCACAGGAACAACGCTAATGCGTGTTGTTTCGTTTAAAACTATTTCCAGCTTCTGCTGTGTCCGAGAACTTCGTATCTCACGTCAGGGTTACTGGAGTCCATCCAAACATCAAATAACATGATAGATAAGTAAGGATCGATTAGATACAGCACAGGAACAACGCTAATACGTGTTGTTTCGTTTAAAACTATTTCCAGCTCCTGCTGCGTCCCAAAACTTTCTATCTCAAATCAGACTTACTGGAGTCCATCCAAACGTCAAATAACATGTTAGATAAGTAAGGATCGTTTAGATACATCATAGGAACAACGCTAATGCGTGTTGTTTCGTTTAAAACTATTTCCAGCTTCTGCTGCGTCCGAGAACTTCTTATCGCACGTCAGGGTTACTGGAGTCCATCCAAACGTCAAATAACATGATAGATAAGTAAGGATCGATTAGATACATCACAGGAACAACGCTAATGCCTGTTGTTTCGTTTAAAACTATTTCCAGCTTCTGCTGCGTCCGAAAATTTCGTTTCTCACATTAGAGTTACTGGAGTCCATCGAAACGTCAAATAACATGATAGATGAGTAAGGATCGATTAGATACATCACAGGAACAACGCTAATGCGTGTTGTTTCGTTTAAAAGTATTTCCAGCTTCTGCTGCGTCAGAAAACGTCGTATCTCACATCAGAGCTACTGGAGTCCATCGAAACGCCAAATAACATGATAGATGAGTAAGGATCGATTAGATACATCACAGGAACAACGCTAATACGTGTTGTTTCGTTTAAAACTATTTCCAGCTTCTGCTGCGTCCGAAAATGTCGTATCTCACATCAGAGCTACTGGAGTCCATCGAAACGCCAAATAACATGATATATGAGTAAGGATCGATTAGATACAGCACAGGAACAACGCTAATACGTGTTGTTTCGTTTAAAACTATTTCCAGCTTCAGCTGCGCCCAAAAACTTTGTATCTCACATCAGACTTACTGGAGTCCATCCAAACGTCAAATAACATGTTAGATAAGTAAGGATCGTTTAGATACATCACAGGAACAACGCTAATACGTGTTGTTTCGTTCAAAACTATTTCCAGCTTCTAATGCGTCCGAGAACTTGGTATCTCTCATCAGAGTTACTGGAGTCCGTCCAAACGTCAAATAACATGATAGATGAGTAAGGATCGATTAGATACATCACAGTAACAACGCTAATATGTGTTGTTTCGTTTAAAACTATTTCCAGCTGCTGCTGCGTCCGAAAATTTCGTATCTCACATGAGAGTTACTGGAGTCCATCGAAACGTCAAATAACATAGTCGCTAAGTAAGGATCGATTAGATACATCACAGGAACAACGCTAATACGTGTTGTTTCGTTCAGAACTATTTCCAGCTAGTGCTGCGTCCGAGAACTTCGTATCTCACATCAGAGTTACTGGAGTCCATCGTAACGTTAAATAACATGATAGATAAATAAGGATCATTTAGATACATCACTGGAACAACGCTAATACGTGTTGTTTCGTTCAAAACTATTTCCAGCTTCTAATGCGTCCGAGAACTTGGTATCTCTCATCAGAGTTACTGGAGTCCGTCCAAACGTCAAATAACATGATAGATGAGTAAGGATCGATTAGATACATCACAGGAACAACGCTAATATGTGTTGTTTCGTTTAAAACTATTTCCAGCTGCTGCTGCGTCCGAGAATTTCGTATCTCGCATGAGAGTTACTGGAGTACATCGAAACGTCAAATAACATAGTAGCTAAGTAAGGATCGATTAGATACATCACAGGAACAACGCTAATACGTGTTGTTTCGTTCAAAACTATTACCAGCTTCTGCTGCGTCCGAGAACTTTGTATGTCACATCAGAGTTACTGGAGTCCATCCAAACGTCAAATAACATGATAGATAAGTAACGATCGATTAGATACATCACAGGAACAACGCTAATACGTGTTGTTTCGTTTAGAACTATTTCCAGCTTCTGCTGCGTCCGAGAACTTCGTATCTCACGTCAGGGTTACTGGAGTCCATCCAAACGTCAAATAACATGATAGATAAGTAAGAATCGATTAGATACATCACAGGAACAACGCTAATGCGTGTTGTTTCGTTTAAAACTATTTCTAGCTTCAGCTGCGTCCGAGAACTTCGTATCTCACATCTAAGTTACTGGAGTCCATCGAAACGTCAAATAACATAGTCGCTAAGTAAGGATCGATTAGATACATCACAGGAACAACGCTAATACGTGTTGTTTCGTTCAGAACTATTTCCAGCTAGTGCTGCGTCCGAGAACTTCGTATCTCACATCAGAGTTACTGGAGTCCATCGTAACGTTAAATAACATGATAGATAAATAAGGATCATTTAGATACATCACTGGAACAACGCTAATACGTGTTGTTTCGTTCAAAACTATTTCCAGCTTCTAATGCGTCCGAGAACTTGGTATCTCTCATCAGAGTTACTGGAGTCCGTCCAAACGTCAAATAACATGATAGATGAGTAAGGATCGATTAGATACATCACAGGAACAACGCTAATATGTGTTGTTTCGTTTAAAACTATTTCCAGCTGCTGCTGCGTCCGAGAATTTCGTATCTCGCATGAGAGTTACTGGAGTACATCGAAACGTCAAATAACATAGTAGCTAAGTAAGGATCGATTAGATACATCACAGGAACAACGCTAATACGTGTTGTTTCGTTCAAAACTATTACCAGCTTCTGCTGCGTCCGAGAACTTTGTATGTCACATCAGAGTTACTGGAGTCCATCCAAACGTCAAATAACATGATAGATAAGTAACGATCGATTAGATACATCACAGGAACAACGCTAATACGTGTTGTTTCGTTTAGAACTATTTCCAGCTTCTGCTGCGTCCGAGAACTTCGTATCTCACGTCAGGGTTACTGGAGTCCATCCAAACGTCAAATAACATGATAGATAAGTAAGAATCGATTAGATACATCACAGGAACAACGCTAATGCGTGTTGTTTCGTTTAAAACTATTTCTAGCTTCAGCTGCGTCCGAGAACTTCGTATCTCACATCTAAGTTACTGGAGTCCATCGAAACGTCAAATAACATGATAAATAAGTAAGGATCGATTAGATACATCACAGGAACAACGCTAATGCGTGTTGTTTCGTTTAAAACTATTTCCAGCTTCTGCTGTGTCCGAGAACTTCGTATCTCACGTCAGGGTTACTGGAGTCCATCCAAACATCAAATAACATGATAGATAAGTAAGGATCGATTAGATACAGCACAGGAACAACGCTAATACGTGTTGTTTCGTTTAAAACTATTTCCAGCTCCTGCTGCGTCCCAAAACTTTCTATCTCAAATCAGACTTACTGGAGTCCATCCAAACGTCAAATAACATGTTAGATAAGTAAGGATCGTTTAGATACATCACAGGAACAACGCTAATACGTGTTGTTTCGTTCAAAACTATTTCCAGCTTCTGCTGCATCCATAAACTTTGTATCTCACATCAGAGTTACTGGAGTCCATCCAAACGTCACATAACATGATAGATAAGTAAGGATCGATTAGATACAGCACAGGAACAACGCTAATACGTGTTGTTTCGTTTAAAACTATTTCCAGCTTCTGCTGCGTCCGAAAATTTCGTATCTCACATTAGAGTTACTGGAGTCCATCGAAACGTCAAATAACATGATAGATGATGATAGATGAGTAAGGATCGATAGATACATCACAGGAACAACGCTAATGCGTGTTTTTTCGTTTAAAACTATTTCCAGCTTCTGCTGCGTCCGAGAACTTCGTATCTCACATTAGAGTTACTGGAGTCCATCGAAACGTCAAATAACATAGTAGCTAAGTAAGGATCGATTAGATACATCACATTAACAACGCTAATACGTGTTGTTTCGTTCAAAACTATTTCCAGATTCTGCTGCGTCCAAAAACTTTGTATCTCACATCAGAGTTACTGGAGTCCATCCAAACGTAAAATAACATGATAGATGAGTAAGGATCGATTAGATACATCACAGGAACAACGCTAATACGTGTTGTTTCGTTTAAAACTATTTCCAGCTTCTGCTGCGTCCGAAAATTTCGTATCTCACATTAGAGTTACTGGAGTCCATCGAAACGTCAAGTAACATGATAGATGATGATAGATGAGTAAGGATCGATTAAATGCATCACAGGAACAACGCTAATGCGTGTTGTTTCGTTTAAAACTATTTCCAGCTTCTGCTGCGTCCGAGAACTTCTTATCGCACGTCAGGGTTACTGGAGTCCATCCAAACGTCAAATAACATGATAGATAAGTAAGGATCGATTAGATACATCACAGGAACAACGCTAATGCGTGTTGTTTCGTTTAAAACTATTTCCAGCTTCTGCTGCGTCCGAAAATTTCGTTTCTCACATTAGAGTTACTGGAGTCCATCGAAACGTCAAATAACATGATAGATGAGTAAGGATCGATTAGATACATCACAGGAACAACGCTAATGCGTGTTGTTTCGTTTAAAAGTATTTCCAGCTTCTGCTGCGTCAGAAAACGTCGTATCTCACATCAGAGCTACTGGAGTCCATCGAAACGCCAAATAACATGATAGATGAGTAAGGATCGATTAGATACATCACAGGAACAACGCTAATACGTGTTGTTTCGTTTAAAACTATTTCCAGCTTCTGCTGCGTCCGAAAATGTCGTATCTCACATCAGAGCTACTGGAGTCCATCGAAACGCCAAATAACATGATATATGAGTAAGGATCGATTAGATACAGCACAGGAACAACGCTAATACGTGTTGTTTCGTTTAAAACTATTTCCAGCTTCAGCTGCGCCCAAAAACTTTGTATCTCACATCAGACTTACTGGAGTCCATCCAAACGTCAAATAACATGTTGGATAAGTAAGGATCGTTTAGATACATCACAGGAACAACGCTAATACGTGTTGTTTCGTTCAAAACTATTTCCAGCTTCTGCTGCGCCCGAAATCTTTGCATCTCTCATCAGAGTTACTGGAGTCCATCCAAACGTCAAATAACATGATAGATGAGTAAGGATCGATTAGATACATCACAGGAACAACGCTAATACGTGTTGTTTCGTTTAAAACTATTTCCAGCTTCTGCTGCGTCCGAGAACTTCGTATCTCACATCAGAGTTACTGGAGTCCATCGAAACGTCAAATAACATAGTAGGCTAAGTAAGGATCGATTAGATACATCACAGGAACAACGATAATACGTGTTGTTTCGTTCAAAACTATTTCCAGCTTCTGCTGCGTCCGATAACTTTGTATCTCACATCAGGGTTACTGGAGTCCGTCCAAACGTCTAATAACATGATAGATGAGTAAGGATCGATTAGATACATCACAGGAACAACGCTAATATGTGTTGTTTCGTTTAAAACTATTTCCAGCTTCTGCTGTGTCCGATAACTTTGTATCTCACATCAGAGTTACTGGAGTCCGTCCTAACGTCAAATAACATCATAGATGAGTAAGGATCGATTAGATACATTACAGGAACAACGCTAATATGTGTTGTTTCGTTTAAAACTATTTCCAGCTGCTGCTGCGTCCGAAGATGTCGTATTTCACATCAGAGTTTCTGGAGTCCATCGAAATGTCAAACAACATGATAGATAAGTAAGGATCGATTAGATACAGCACAGGAACAACGCTAATACGTGTTGTTTCGTTTAAAACTATTTCCAGCTCCTGCTGCGTCCAAAAACTTTGTATCTCACATCAGACTTACTGGAGTCCATTCAAACGTCAAATAACATGTTAGATAAGTAAGGATCGGTTAGATACATCACCGGAACAACGCTAATACGTGTTGTTTCGTTCAAAACTATTTCCAGCTTCTACTGCGTCCGAAATCCTTGTATCTCTCATCAGAGTTACTGGAGTCCATCCAAACGTCAAATAACATGTTAGATAAGTAAGGATCGTTTAGATACATCACAGGAACAACGCTAATATGTGTTGTTTCGTTTAAAACTATTTCCAGCTGCTGCTGCGTCCGAAAATTTCGTATCTCACATTGGAGTTACCGGAGTCCATCGAAACGTCAAATAACATAGTAGCTAAGTAAGGATCGATTAGATACATCACAGGAACAACGCTAATACGTGTTGTTTCGTTCAAAACTATTTCCTGCTTCTGCTGCGTCCAAAAACTTTGTATCTCACATCAGAGTTACTGGAGTCCATCCAAACGTAAAATAACATGATAGATGAGTAAGAATCGATTAGATACATCACGGGAACAACGCTAATACGTGTTGTTTCGTTTAAAACTATTTCCAGCTTCTGCTGCGTCCGAAAACTTCGTATCTCACGTTAGAGTTACTGGAGTCCATCGAAACGTCAGATAACATAGTAGCTAAGTAAGGATCGATTAGATACATCACAGGAACAACGCTAATACGTGTTGTTTCGTTCAAAACTATTTCCAGCTTCTGCTGCGTCCAAAAACTTTGTATCTCACATCAGAGTTACTGGAGTCCATCCAAACGTCAAATAACATGATAGATGAGTAAGGATCGATTAGATACATCACAGGAACAACGCTAATACGTGTTGTTTCGTTTAAAACTATTTCCAGCTTCTGCTGCGTCCGAAAACGTCGTATCTCACATCAGAGTTACTGGAGTCCATCGAAACGTCAAATAACATGATAGATAAGTAAGGATCGATTAGATACAGCACAGGAACAACGCTAATACGTGTTGTTTCGTTTAAAACTATTTCCAGCTCCTGCTGCGTCCAAGAACTTTGTATCTCACATCAGACTTACTGGAGTCCATCCAAACGTCAAATAACGTGTTAGATAAGTAAGGATCGTTTAGATACATCACAGGAACAACGCTAATACGTGTTGTTTCGTTCAAAACTATTTCCAGCTTCTGCTGTGTCCGATAACTTTGTATCTCACATCAGAGTTACTGGAGTCCGTCCAAACGTCAAATAACATGATAGATGAGTAAGGATCGATTAGATACATTACAGGAACAGCGCTAATATGTGTTGTTTCGTTTAAAACTATTTCCAGCTGCTGCTGCGTCCGAAAACGTCGTATTTCACATCAGAGTTACTGGAGTCCATCGAAATGTCAAATAACATGATAGATGAGTAAGGATCGATTAGATACAGCACAGGAACAACGCTAATACGTGTCGTTTCGTTTAAAACTATTTCCAGCTCCTGCTGCGTCCAAGGACTTTGTATCTCACATCAGAGTTACTGGAGTCCATCCAAACGTCAAATAACATGATAGATGAGTAAGGATCGATTAGAAACATTACAGGAAGAGCGCTAATATGTGTTGTTTCGTTTAAAACTATTTCCAGCTGCTGCTGCGTCCGAAAACGTCGTATTTCACATCAGAGTTACTGGAGTCCATCGAAATGTCAAATAACATGATAGATGAGTAAGGATCGATTAGATACATCACAGGAACAACGCTAATATGTGTTGTTTCGTTTAAAACTATTTCCAGCTGCTGCTGCGTCCGAAAATTTCGTATCTCACATTGGAGTTACCGGAGTCCATCGAAACGTCAAATAACATAGTAGCTAAGTAAGGATCGATTAGATACATCACAGGAACAACGCTAATACGTGTTGTTTCGTTCAAAACTATTTCCTGCTTCTGCTGCGTCCAAAAACTTTTTATCTCACATCAGAGTTACTGGAGTCCATCCAAACGTAAAATAACATGATAGATGAGTAAGGATCGATTAGATACATCACAGGAACAATGCTAATACGTGTTGTTTCGTTTAAAACTATTTCCAGCTTCTGCTGCGTCCGAAAACTTCGTATCTCACATCGGAGTTACTGGAGTCCATCGAAACGTCAAATAACATGATAGATAAGTAAGTATCGATTAGATACAGCACAGGAACAACGCTAATACGTGTTGTTTCGTTTAAAACTATTTCCAGCTCCTGCTGCGTCCAAAAACTTTGTATCTCACATCAGACTTACTGGAGTCCATCCAAACGTCAAATAACATGTTAGATAAGTAAGGATCGTTTAGATACACCACAGGAACAACGCTAATACGTGTTGTTTCGTTCAAAACTATTTCCAGCTTCTGCTGCGTCCGATAACTTTGTATCTCACATCAGAGTTACTGAAGTCCGTCCAAACGTCAAATAACATGATAGATGAGTAAGGATCGATTAGATACATTACAGGAACAACGCTAATATGTGTTGTTTCGTTTAAAATTATTTCCAGCTGCTGCTGCGTCCGAAAACGTCGTATCTCACATCAGAGTTACTGGAGTCCATCGAAATGTCAAATAACATGATAGATAAGTAAGGATCGATTAGATACAGCACAGGAACAACGCTAATGCGTGTTGTTTCGTTTAAAACTATTTCTAGCTTCAGCTGGGTCCGAGAACTTCGTATCTCACATCTAAGTTACTGGAGTCCATCGAAACGCCAAATAACATGATAGATGAGTAAGGATCGATTAGATACATCACAGGAACAACGCTAATGCGTGTTGTTTCGTTTAAAACTATTTCCAGCTTCTGCTGCGTCCGAAAATTTCGTATCTCACATTAGAGTTACTGGAGTCCATCGAAACGTCAAATAACATAGTAGCTAAGTAAGGATCGATTAGATACATCACATTAACAACGCTAATACGTGTTGTTTCGTTTAAAACTATTTCCAGCTTCTGCTGCGTCCGAAAATTTCGTATCTCACATTAGAGTTACTGGAGTCCATCGAAACGTCAAATAACATGATAGATGATGATAGATGAGTAAGGATCGATTAGATACATCACAGGAACAACGCTAATGCGTGTTGTTTCGTTTAAAACTATTTCCAGCTTCTGCTGCGTCCGAGAACTTCGTATCTCACATTAGAGTTACTGTAGTCCATCGAAACGTCAAATAACATAGTAGCTAAGTAAGGATCGATTAGATACATCACATTAACAACGCTAATACGTGTTGTTTCGTTCAGAACTATTTCCAGCTTCTGCTGCGTCCGAGAACTTTGTATGTCACATCAGAATTACTGGAGTCCATCCAAACGTAAAATAACATGATAGATGAGTAAGGATCGATTAGATACATCACAGGAACAACGCTAATACGTGTTGTTTCGTTTAAAACTATTTCCAGCTTCTGCTGCGTCCGAAAATTTCGTATCTCACATTAGAGTTACTGGAGTCCATCGAAACGTCAAATAACATGATAGATGATGATAGATGAGTAAGGATCGATTAGATACATCACAGGAACAACGCTAATGCGTGTTGTTTCGTTTAAAACTATTTCCAGCTTCTGCTGCGTCCGAGAACTTCGTATCGCACGTCAGGGTTACTGGAGTCCATCCAAACGTCAAATAACATGATAGATAAGTAAGGATCGATTAGATACATCACAGGAACAACGCTAATGCGTGTTGTTTCGTTTAAAACTATTTCCAGCTTCTGCTGCGTCCGAAAATTTCGTTTCTCACATTAGAGTTACTGGAGTCCATCGAAACGTCAAATAACATGATAAATGAGTAAGGATCGATTAGATATATCACAGGAACAACGCTAATGCGTGTTGTTTCGTTTAAAAGTATTTCCAGCTTCTGCTGCGTCAGAAAACGTCGTATCTCACATCAGAGCTACTGGAGTCCATCGAAACGCCAAATAACATGACAGATGAGTAAGGATCGATTAGATACATCACAGGAACAACGCTAATACGTGTTGTTTCATTTAAAACTATTTCCAGCTTCAGCTGCGTCCGAGAACTTCGTATCTCACATCAAAGTTACTGGAGTCCATCGAAACGCCAAATAACATGATAGATGAATAAGCATCGATTAGATACATCACAGGAACAACGCTAATGCGTGTTGTTTCGTTTAAAACTATTTCCAGCTTCTGCTGCGTCCGAAAACGTCGTATCTCACATCAGAGCTACTGGAGTCCATCGAAACGCCAAATAACATGATATATGAGTAAGGATCGATTAGATACAGCACAGGAACAACGCTAATACGTGTTGTTTCGTTTAAAACTATTTCCAGCTCCTGCTGCGTCCAAAAACTTTGTATCTCACATCAGACTTACTGGAGTCCATCCAAACGTCAAATAACATTTTAGATAAGTAAGGATCGTTTAGATACATCACAGGAACAACGCTAATACGTGTTGTTTCGTTCAAAACTATTTCCAGCTTCTAATGCGTCCGAGAACTTGGTATCTCTCATCAGAGTTACTGGAGTCCGTCCAAACATCAAATAACATGATAGATGAGTAAGGATCGATTAGATACATCACAGGAACAACGCTAATATGTGTTGTTTCGTTTAAAACTATTTCCAGCTGCTGCTGCGTCCGAGAATTTCGTATCTCGCATGAGAGTTACTGGAGTCCATCGAAACGTCAAATAACATAGTAGCTAAGTAAGGATCGACTAGATACATCACAGGAACAACGCTAATACGTGTTGTTTCGTTCAAAACTATTTCCAGCTTCTGCTGCGTCCGAGAACTTTGTATGTCACATCAGAGTTACTGGAGTCCATCCAAACGTCAAATAACATGATAGATGAGTAACGATCGATTAGATACATCACAGGAACAACGCTGATACGTGTTGTTTCGTTTAGAACTATTTCCAGCTTCTGCTGCGTCCGAGAACTTCGTATCTCACGTCAGGGTTACTGGAGTCCATCCAAACGTCAAATAACATGATAGATAAGTAAGGATCGATTAGATACATCACAGGAACAACGCTAATGCGTGTTGTTTCGTTTAAAATATTTCTAGCTTCAGCTGCGTCCGAGAACTTCGTATCTCACATCTAAGTTACTGGAGTCCATCGAAACGCCAAATAACATGATAGATGAGTAAGGATCGATTAGATACATCACAGGAACAACGCTAATGCGTGTTGTTTCGTTTAAAACTATTTCCAGCTTCTGCTGCGTCCGAGAACTTCGTATCTCACGTCAGGGTTACTGGAGTCCATCCAAACGTCAAATAACATGATAGATAAGTAAGGATCGATTAGATACAGCACAGGAACAACGCTAATACGTGTTGTTTCGTTTAAAACTATTTCCAGCTTATGCTGCGTCCCAAAACTTTGTATCTCAAATCAGACTTACTGGAGTCCATCCAGACGTCAAATAACATGTTAGATAAGTAAGGATCGTTTAGATACATCACAGGAACAACGCTAATACGTGTTGTTTCGTTCAAAACTATTTCCAGCTTCTGCTGCATCCAAAAACTTTGTATCTCACATCAGAGTTACTGGAGTTCATCCAAACGTAAAATAACATGATAGATGAGTAGGGATCGATTAGATAAATCACAGGAACAACGCTAATACGTGTTGTTTCGTTTAAAACTATTTCCAGCTTCTGCTGCGTCCGAAAATTTCGTATCTCACATTAGAGTTACTGGAGTCCATCGAAACGTCAAATAACATGATAGATGATGATAGATGAGTAAGGATCGATTAGATACATCACAGGAACAACGCTAATGCGTGTTGTTTCGTTTAAAACTATTTCCAGCTTCTGCTGCGTCCGAGAACTTCGTATCTCACGTCAGTGTTACTGGAGTCCATCCAAACGTCAAATAACATGATAGATAAGTAAGGATCGATTAGATACATCACAGGAACAACGCTAATGCGTGTTGTTTCGTTTAAAATTATTTCCAGCTTCTGCTGCGTCCGAGAATTTCGTTTCTCACATTAGAGTTACTGGAGTCCATCGAAACGTCAAATAACATGATAGATGATTAGGGATCGATTAGATACATCACAGGAACAACGCTAATGCGTGTTGTTTCGTTTAAAAGTATTTCCAGCTTCTGCTGCGTCAGAAAACGTCGTATCTCACATCAGAGTTACTAGAGTCCATCGAAACGCCAAATAACATGATAGATGAGTAAGGATCGATTAGATACATCACAGGAACAACGCTAATACGTGTTGTTTCATTTAAAATTATTTCCAGCTTCAGCTGCGTCCGAGAACTTCGTATCTCACATCAAAGTTACTGGAGTCCATCGAAACGCCAAATAACATGATAGATGAGTAAGCATCGATTAGATACATCACAGGAACAACGCTAAAGCGTGTTGTTTCGTTTAAAACTATTTCCAGCTTCTGCTGCGTCCGAAAACTTCGTATCTCACATCAGAGTTACTGGAGTCCATCCAAACGTCAAATAACATTTTAGATAAGTAAGGATCGTTTAGATACATCACTGGAACAACGCTAATACGTGTTGTTTCGTTCAAAACTATTTCCAGCTTCTAATGCGTCCGAGAACTTGGTATCTCTCATCAGAGTTACTGGAGTCCGTCCAAACGTCAAATAACATGATAGATTAGTAAGGATCGATTAGATACATCACAGGAACAAAGCTAATATGTGTTGTTTCGTTTAAAACTATTTCCAGCTGCTGCTGCGTCCGAGAATTTCGTATCTCGCATGAGAGTTACTGGAGTCCATCGAAACGTCAAATAACATAGTAGCTAAGTAAGGATCGATTAGATACATCACATTAACAACGCTAATACGTGTTGTTTCGTTCAAAACTGTTTCCAGCTTCTGCTGCGTCCGAAAATTTCGTTTCTCACATTAGAGTTACTGGAGTCCATCGAAACGTCAAATAACATGATAGATGAGTAAGGATCGATTAGATACATCACAGGAACAACGCTAATACGTGTTGTTTCGTTTAGAACTATTTCCAGCTTCTGCTGCGTCCGAGAACTTCGTATCTCACGTCAGGGTTACTGGAGTCCATCCAAACGTCAAATAACATGATAGATAAGTAAGGATCGATTAGATACATCACAGGAACAACGCTAATGCGTGTTGTTTCGTTTAAAACTATTTCCAGCTTCTGCTGCATCCGAAAATTTCGTTTCTCACATTAGAGTTACTGGAGTCCATCGAAACGTCAAATAACATGATAGATGAGTAAGGATCGATTAGATACAATACAGGAACAACGCTAATGCGTGTTGTTTCGTTTAAAAGTATTTCCAGATTCTGCTGCGTCAGAAAACGTCGTATCTCACATCAGAGCTACTGGAGTCCATCGAAACGCCAAATAACATGATAGATGAGTAAGGATCGATTAGATACATCACAGGAACAACGCTAATACGTGTTGTTTCATTTAAAACTATTTCCAGCTTCAGCTGCGTCCGAGAACTTCGTATCTCACATCAAAGTTACTGGAGTCCATCGAAACGCCAAATAGCATGATAGATGAGTAAGCATCGATTAGATACATCACAGGAACAACGCTAATACGTGTTGTTTCGTTTAAAACTATTTCCAGCTCCTGCTGCGTCCAAAAACTTTGTATCTCACATCAGACTTACTGGAGTCCATCCAAACGTCAAATAACATTTTAGATAAGTAAGGATCGTTTAGATACATCACTGGAACAACGCTAATACGTGTTGTTTCGTTCAAAACTATTTCCAGCTTCTAATGCGTCCGAGAACTTGGTATCTCTCATCAGAGTTACTGGAGTCCGTCCAAACGTCAAATAACATGATAGATTAGTAAGGATCGATTAGATACATCACAGGAACAAAGCTAATATGTGTTGTTTCGTTTAAAACTATTTCCAGCTGCTGCTGCGTCCGAGAATTTCGTATCTCGCATGAGAGTTACTGGAGTCCATCGAAACGTCAAATAACATAGTAGCTAAGTAAGGATCGATTAGATACATCACATTAACAACGCTAATACGTGTTGTTTCGTTCAAAACTATTTCCAGCTTCTGCTGCGTCCAAAAACTTTGTATCTCACATCAGAGTTACTGGAGTCCATCCAAACGTAAAATAACATGATAGATGAGTAAGGATCGATTAGATACATCACAGGAACAACGCTAATACGTGTTGTTTCGTTTAGAACTATTTCCAGCTTCTGCTGCGTCCGAGAACTTCGTATCTCACGTCAGGGTTACTGGAGTCCATCCAAACGTCAAATAACATGATAGATAAGTAAGGATCGATTAGATACATCACAGGAACAATGCTAATGCGTGTTGTTTCGTTTAAAACTATTTCTAGCTTCAGCTGCGTCCGAGAACTTCGTATCTCACATCTAAGTTACTGGAGTCTATCGAAACGCCAAATAACATGATAGATGAGTAAGGGTCGATTAGATACATCACAGGAACAACGCTAATGCGTGTTGTTTCGTTTAAAACTATTTCCAGCTTCTGCTGCGTCCGAGAACTTCGTATCTCACGTCAGGGTTACTGGAGTCCATCCAAACGTCAAATAACATGATAGATAAGTAAGGATCGATTAGATACAGCACAGGAACAACGCTAATACGTGTTGTTTCGTTTAAAACTATTTCCAGCTCCTGCTGCGTCCCAAAACTTTGTATCTCAAATCAGACTTACTGGAGTCCATCCAAACGTCAAATAACATGTTAGATAAGTAAGGATCGTTTAGATACATCACAGAAACAACGCTAATACGTGTTGTTTCGTTCAAAACTATTTCCAGCTTCTGCTGCATCCAAAAACTTTGTATCTCACATCAGAGTTACTGGAGTTCATCCAAACGTAAAATAACATGATAGATGAGTAGGGATCGATTAGATACATCACAGGAACAACGCTAATACGTGTTGTTTCGTTTAAAACTATTTCCAGCTTCTGCTGCGTCTGAAAATTTCGTATCTCACATCAGAGCTACTGGAGTCCATCGAAACGCCAAATAACATGATAGATGAGTAAGGATCGATTAGATACATCACAGGAACAACGCTAATACGTGTTGTTTCATTTAAAACTATTTTCAGCTTCAGCTGCGTCCGAGAACTTCGTATCTCACATCAATGTTACTGGAGTCCATCGAAACGCCAAATAACATGATAGATGAGTAAGCATCGATTAGATACATCACAGGAACAACGCTAATGCGTGTTGTTTCGTTTAAAACTATTTCCAGCTTCTGCTGCGTCCGAAAACGTCGTATCTCACATCAGAGCTACTGGAGTCCATCGAAACGTCAAATAACATGATAGATGATGATAGATGAGTAAGGATCGATTAGATACATCACAGGAACAACGCTAATGCGTGTTGTTTCGTTTAAAACTATTTCCAGCTTCTGCTGCGTCCGAAAATTTCGTATCTCACATTAGAGTTACTGGAGTCCATCGAAACGTCAAATAACATGATAGATGATGATAGATGAGTAAGGATCGATTAGATACATCACAGGAACAACGCTAATGCGTGTTGTTTCGTTTAAAACTATTTCCAGCTTCTGCTGCGTCCGAGAACTTCGTATCGCACGTCAGGGTTACTGGAGTCCATCCAAACGTCAAATAACATGATAGATAAGTAAGGATCGATTAGATACATCACAGGAACAACGCTAATGCGTGTTGTTTCGTCTAAAACTATTTCCAGCTTCTGCTGCGTCCGAAAACGTCGTATCTCACATCAGAGCTACTGGAGTCCATCGAAACGCCAAATAACATGATAGATGAGTAAGGATCGATTAGATACATCACAGGAACAACGCTAATACGTGTTGTTTCATTTAAAACTATTTCCAGCTTCTGCTGCGTCCGAGAACTTCGTATCTCAAGTCAGGGTTACTGGAGTCCATCCAAACGTCAAATAACATGATAGATAAGTAAGGATCGATTAGATAGAGCACAGGAACAACGCTAATACGTGTTGTTTCGTTTAAAACTATTTCCAGCTCCTGCTGCGTCAAAAAACTTTGTATCTCAAATCAGACTTACTGGAGTCCATCCAAACGTCAAATAACATGTTAGATAAGTAAGGATCGTTTAGATACATCACATTAACAACGCTAATACGTGTTGTTTCGTTCAAAACTATTTCCAGCTTCTGCTGCATCCAAAAACTTTGTATCTCACATCATAGTTACTGGAGTCCATCCAAACGTAAAATAACATGATAGATGATTAAGGATCGATTAGATACATCACAGGAACAACGCTAATACGTGTTGTTTCGTATAAAACTATTTCCAGCTTCTGCTGCGTCCGAAAATTTCGTATCTCACATTAGAGTTACTGGAGTCCATCGAAACGTCAAATAACATGATAGATGATGATAGATGAGTAAGGATCGATTAGATACATCACAGGAACAACACTAATGCGTGTTGTTTCGTTTAAAACTATTTCCAGCTTCTGCTGCGTCCGAGAACTTCGTATCTCACGTCAGTGTTACTGGAGTTCATCCAAACGTCAAATAACATGATAGATAAGTAAGGATCGATTAGATACATCACAGGAACAACGCTAATGCGTGTTGTTTCGTTTAAAACTATTTCCAGCTTCTGCTGCGTCCGAAAATTTCGTTTCTCACATTAGAGTTACTGGAGTCCATCGAAACGTCAGATAACATGATAGATGAGTAAGGATCGATTAGATACATCACAGGAACAACGCTGATGCGTGTTGTTTCGTTTAAAAGTATTTCCAGCTTCTGCTGCGTCAGAAAACGTCTTATCTCACATCAGAGCTACTGGAGTCCATCGAAACGCCAAATAACATGATAGATGAGTAAGGATCGATTAGATACATCACAGGAACAACGCTGATGCGTGTTGTTTCGTTTAAAAGTATTTCCAGCTTCTGCTGCGTCAGAAAACGTCTTATCTCACATCAGAGCTACTGGAGTCCATCGAAACGCCAAATAACATGATAGATGAGTAAGGATCGATTAGATACATCACAGGAACAACGCTAATACTTGTTGTTTCATTTAAAACTATTTCCAGCTTCAGCTGCGTCCGAGAACTTCGTATCTCACATCAAAGTTACTGGAGTCCATCGAAATGCCAAATAACATGATAGATGAGTATGCATCGATTAGATACATCACAGGAACAACGCTAATGCGTGTTGTTTCGTTTAAAACTATTTCCAGCTTCTGCTGCGTCCGAAAACGTCGTATCTCACATCAGAGCTACTGGAGTCCATCGAAACGTCAAATAACATGATAGATAAGTAAGGATCGATTAGATACAGCACAGGAACAACGCTAATACGTGTTGTTTCGTTTAAAACTATTTCCAGATCCTGCTGCGCCCAAAAACTTTGTACCTCACATCAGACTTACTGGAGTCCATCCAAACGTCAAATAACATGTTTGATAAGTAAGGATCGTTTAGATACATCACAGGAACAACGCTAATATGTGTTGTTTCGTTCAAAACTATTTCCAGCTTCTGCTGCGTCCGATAACTTTGTATCTCACAGCAGAGTTACTGGAGTCCGTCCAAACGTCAAATAACATTATAGATGAGTAAGGATCGATTAGATACATTACAGGATCAACGCTAATATGTGTTGTTTCGTTTAAAACTATTTCCAGCTGCTGCTGCGTCCGAAAACGTCGTATCTCACATCAGAGTTACTGGAGTCCATCGAAATGTCAAATAACATGATAGATGAGTAAGGATCGATTAGATACATCACAGGAACAACGCTAATACGTGTTGTTTCGTTTAAAACTATTTCCAGCTTCTGCTGCGTCCGAAAACGTCGTATCTCACATCAGAGTTACTGGAGTCCATCGAAACGTCAAATAACATGATAGATCAGTAAGGATCGATTAGATACAGCACAGGAAGAACGCTAATACGTGTTGTTTCGTTTAAAACTATTTCCAGCTCCTGCTGCGTCCAAAAACTTTGTATCTCACATCAGACTTACTGGAGTCCATTCAAACGTCAAATAACATGTTAGATAAGTAAGGATCGTTTAGATACATCACAGGAACAACGCTAATACGTGTTGTTTCGTTCAAAACTATTTCCAGCTTCTACTGCGTCCGAGAACTTTGTATCTCTCATCAGAGTTACTGGAGTCCTTCCAAATGTCAAATTACATGATAGATGAGTAAGGATCGATTAGATACATTACAGGAACAACGCTAATGCGTGTTGTTTCGTTTAAAACTATTTCCAGCTTCTGCTGCGTCCGAAAATTTCGTATCTCACATTAGAGTTACTGGAGTCCATCGAAACGTCAAATAACATGATAGATGATGATAGATGAGTAAGGATCGATTAGATACATCACAGGAACAACGCTAATGCGTGTTGTTTCGTTTAAAACTATTTCCAGCTTCTGCTGCGTCCGAGAACTTCGTATCGCACGTCAGGGTTACTGGAGTCCATCCAAACTTCAAATAACATGATAGATAAGTAAGGATCGATTAGATACATCACAGGAACAACGCTAATGCGTGTTGTTTCGTCTAAAACTATTTCCAGCTTCTGCTGCGTCCGAAAACGTCGTATCTCACATCAGAGTTACTGGAGTCCATCGAAATGTCAAATAACATGATAGATGAGTAAGGATCGATTAGATACATCACAGGAACAACGCTA
Organism: Prosopocoilus inquinatus; assembly: GCA_036172665.1. Lineage (NCBI taxonomy): Eukaryota > Metazoa > Arthropoda > Insecta > Coleoptera > Lucanidae > Prosopocoilus > Prosopocoilus inquinatus. The sequence goes on along the minus strand of CM069871.1, from coordinate 42,764,548 downwards.
ATACGTGTTGTTTCGTTTAAAACTATTTCCAGCTTCTGCTGCGTCCGAAAACGTCGTATCTCACATCAGAGATACTGGAGTCCATCGAAACGTCAAATAACATGATAGATCAGTAAGGATCGATTAGATACAGCACAGGAACAACGCTAATACGTGTTGTTTCGTTTAAAACTATTTCCAGCTCCTGCTGCGTCCAAAAACTTTGTATCTCACATCAGACTTACTGGAGTCCATTCAAACGTCAAATAACATGTTAGATAAGTAAGGATCGTTTAGATACATCACAGGAACAACGCTAATACGTGTTGTTTCGTTCAAAACTATTTCCAGCTTCTACTGCGTCCGAGAACTTTGTATCTCTCATCAGAGTTACTGGAGTCCTTCCAAATGTCAAATTACATGATAGATGAGTAAGGATCGATTAGATACATCACAGGAACAACGCTAATATGTGTTGTTTCGTTTAAAACTATTTCCAGCTGCTGCTGCGTCCGAAAATTTCGTATCTCACATTGGAGTTACTGAAGTCCATCGAAACGTCAAATAACATAGTAGCTAAGTAAGGATCGATTAGATACATCACAGGAACAACGATAATACGTGTTGTTTCGTTCAAAACTATTTCCAGCTTCTGCTGCGTCCAAAAACTTTGTATCTCACATCAGAGTTACTGGAGTCCATCCAAATGTAAAATAACATGATAGATGAGTAAGGATCGATTAGATACATCACAGGAACATCGCTAATGCTTGTTGTTTCGTTTAAAACTATTTTCAGCTTCTTCTGCGTCCGAAAACGTCGTATCTCACATCAGAGTTACTGGTGTCCATCGAAACGTCAAATAACATGATAGATAAGTAAGGATCGATTAGATACAGCACAGGAACAACGCTAATATGTGTTGTTTCGTTCAAAACTATTTCCAGCTTCTGCTGCGTCCGAGAACTTTGTATCTCACATCAGAGTTACTGGAGTCCATTCAAACGTCAAATAACATGATAGATGAGTAAGGATCGATTAGATACATCACAGGAACAACGCTAATAAGTGTTGTTTCGTTTAAAACTATTTCCAGCTTCTGCTGCGTCCGAAAACGTCGTATCTCACATCAGAGCTACTGGAGTCCATCGAAACGCCAAATAACATGATAGATGAGTAAGGATCGATTAGATACATCACAGGAACAACGCTAATACGTGTTGTTTCATTTAAAACTATTTCCAGCTTCTGCTGCGTCCGAGAACTTCGTATCTCAAGTCAGGGTTACTGGAGTCCATCCAAACGTCAAATAACATGATAGATAAGTAAGGATCGATTAGATAGAGCACAGGAACAACGCTAATACGTGTTGTTTCGTTTAAAATTATTTCCAGCTCCTGCTGCGTCAAAAAACTTTGTATCTCAAATCAGACTTACTGGAGTCCATCCAAACGTCAAATAACATGTTAGATAAGTAAGGATCGTTTAGATACATCACATTAACAACGCTAATACGTGTTGTTTCGTTCAAAACTATTTCCAGCTTCTGCTGCATCCAAAAACTTTGTATCTCACATCATAGTTACTGGAGTCCATCCAAACGTAAAATAACATGATAGATGATTAAGGATCGATTAGATACATCACAGGAACAACGCTAATACGTGTTGTTTCGTATAAAACTATTTCCAGCTTCTGCTGCGTCCGAAAATTTCGTATCTCACATTAGAGTTACTGGAGTCCATCGAAACGTCAAATAACATGATAGATGATGATAGATGAGTAAGGATCGATTAGATACATCACAGGAACAACACTAATGCGTGTTGTTTCGTTTAAAACTATTTCCAGCTTCTGCTGCGTCCGAGAACTTCGTATCTCACGTCAGTGTTACTGGAGTTCATCCAAACGTCAAATAACATGATAGATAAGTAAGGATCGATTAGATACATCACAGGAACAACGCTAATGCGTGTTGTTTCGTTTAAAACTATTTCCAGCTTCTGCTGCGTCCGAAAATTTCGTTTCTCACATTAGAGTTACTGGAGTCCATCGAAACGTCAGATAACATGATAGATGAGTAAGGATCGATTAGATACATCACAGGAACAACGCTGATGCGTGTTGTTTCGTTTAAAAGTATTTCCAGCTTCTGCTGCGTCAGAAAACGTCTTATCTCACATCAGAGCTACTGGAGTCCATCGAAACGCCAAATAACATGATAGATGAGTAAGGATCGATTAGATACATCACAGGAACAACGCTGATGCGTGTTGTTTCGTTTAAAAGTATTTCCAGCTTCTGCTGCGTCAGAAAACGTCTTACCTCACATCAGAGCTACTGGAGTCCATCGAAACGCCAAATAACATGATAGATGAGTAAGGATCGATTAGATACATCACAGGAACAACGCTAATACTTGTTGTTTCATTTAAAACTATTTCCAGCTTCAGCTGCGTCCGAGAACTTCGTATCTCACATCAAAGTTACTGGAGTCCATCGAAATGCCAAATAACATGATAGATGAGTATGCATCGATTAGATACATCACAGGAACAACGCTAATGCGTGTTGTTTCGTTTAAAACTATTTCCAGCTTCTGCTGCGTCCGAAAACGTCGTATCTCACATCAGAGCTACTGGAGTCCATCGAAACGTCAAATAACATGATAGATAAGTAAGGATCGATTAGATACAGCACAGGAACAACGCTAATACGTGTTGTTTCGTTTAAAACTATTTCCAGATCCTGCTGCGCCCAAAAACTTTGTACCTCACATCAGACTTACTGGAGTCCATCCAAACGTCAAATAACATGTTTGATAAGTAAGGATCGTTTAGATACATCACAGGAACAACGCTAATATGTGTTGTTTCGTTCAAAACTATTTCCAGCTTCTGCTGCGTCCGATAACTTTGTATCTCACAGCAGAGTTACTGGAGTCCGTCCAAACGTCAAATAACATTATAGATGAGTAAGGATCGATTAGATACATTACAGGATCAACGCTAATATGTGTTGTTTCGTTTAAAACTATTTCCAGCTGCTGCTGCGTCCGAAAACGTCGTATCTCACATCAGAGTTACTGGAGTCCATCGAAATGTCAAATAACATGATAGATGAGTAAGGATCGATTAGATACATCACAGGAACAACGCTAATACGTGTTGTTTCGTTTAAAACTATTTCCAGCTTCTGCTGCGTCCGAAAACGTCGTATCTCACATCAGAGTTACTGGAGTCCATCGAAACGTCAAATAACATGATAGATCAGTAAGGATCGATTAGATACAGCACAGGAACAACGCTAATACGTGTTGTTTCGTTTAAAACTATTTCCAGCTCCTGCTGCGTCCAAAAACTTTGTATCTCACATCAGACTTACTGGAGTCCATTCAAACGTCAAATAACATGTTAGATAAGTAAGGATCGTTTAGATACATCACAGGAACAACGCTAATACGTGTTGTTTCGTTCAAAACTATTTCCAGCTTCTACTGCGTCCGAGAACTTTGTATCTCTCATCAGAGTTACTGGAGTCCTTCCAAATGTCAAATTACATGATAGATGAGTAAGGATCGATTAGATACATTACAGGAACAACGCTAATGCGTGTTGTTTCGTTTAAAACTATTTCCAGCTTCTGCTGCGTCCGAAAATTTCGTATCTCACATTAGAGTTACTGGAGTCCATCGAAACGTCAAATAACATGATAGATGATGATAGATGAGTAAGGATCGATTAGATACATCACAGGAACAACGCTAATGCGTGTTGTTTCGTTTAAAACTATTTCCAGCTTCTGCTGCGTCCGAGAACTTCGTATCGCACGTCAGGGTTACTGGAGTCCATCCAAACTTCAAATAACATGATAGATAAGTAAGGATCGATTAGATACATCACAGGAACAACGCTAATGCGTGTTGTTTCGTCTAAAACTATTTCCAGCTTCTGCTGCGTCCGAAAACGTCGTATCTCACATCAGAGTTACTGGAGTCCATCGAAATGTCAAATAACATGATAGATGAGTAAGGATCGATTAGATACATCACAGGAACAACGCTAATACGTGTTGTTTCGTTTAAAACTATTTCCAGCTTCTGCTGCGTCCGAAAACGTCGTATCTCACATCAGAGTTACTGGAGTCCATCGAAACGTCAAATAACATGATAGATCAGTAAGGATCGATTAGATACAGCACAGGAACAACGCTAATACGTGTTGTTTCGTTTAAAACTATTTCCAGCTCCTGCTGCGTCCAAAAACTTTGTATCTCACATCAGACTTACTGGAGTCCATTCAAACGTCAAATAACATGTTAGATAAGTAAGGATCGTTTAGATACATCACAGGAACAACGCTAATACGTGTTGTTTCGTTCAAAACTATTTCCAGCTTCTACTGCGTCCGAGAACTTTGTATCTCTCATCAGAGTTACTGGAGTCCTTCCAAATGTCAAATTACATGATAGATGAGTAAGGATCGATTAGATACATCACAGGAACAACGCTAATATGTGTTGTTTCGTTTAAAACTATTTCCAGCTGCTGCTGCGTCCGAAAATTTCGTATCTCACATTGGAGTTACTGAAGTCCATCGAAACGTCAAATAACATAGTAGCTAAGTAAGGATCGATTAGATACATCACAGGAACAACGATAATACGTGTTGTTTCGTTCAAAACTATTTCCAGCTTCTGCTGCGTCCAAAAACTTTGTATCTCACATCAGAGTTACTGGAGTCCATCCAAATGTAAAATAACATGATAGATGAGTAAGGATCGATTAGATACATCACAGGAACATCGCTAATGCTTGTTGTTTCGTTTAAAACTATTTTCAGCTTCTTCTGCGTCCGAAAACGTCGTATCTCACATCAGAGTTACTGGTGTCCATCGAAACGTCAAATAACATGATAGATAAGTAAGGATCGATTAGATACAGCACAGGAACAACGCTAATATGTGTTGTTTCGTTCAAAACTATTTCCAGCTTCTGCTGCGTCCGAGAACTTTGTATCTCACATCAGAGTTACTGGAGTCCATTCAAACGTCAAATAACATGATAGATGAGTAAGGATCGATTAGATACATCACAGGAACAACGCTAATAAGTGTTGTTTCGTTTAAAACTATTTCCAGCTTCTGCTGCGTCCGAAAACGTCGTATCCCACATCAAAGTTACTGGAGTCCATCGAAACGTCAAATAGCATAGTAGCTAAGTAAGGATCGATTAGATACATCACAGGAACAACGCTAATGCGTGTTGTTTCGTTTAAAACTATTTCCAGCGTCAGCTGCGTCCGAGAACTTCGTATCTCACATCAGAATTACTGGAGTCCATCGAAATGTCAAATAACATAGTAGATAAGTAAGGATCGATTAGATACATCACAGGAACAACGCTAATACGTGTTGTTTCGTTTAAAACTATTTCCAGCTCCTGCTGCGTCCAAAAACTTTGTATCTCACATCAGACTTACTGGAGTCCATCCAAACGTCAAATAACATGTTAGATAAGTAAGGATCGTTTAGATACATCACAAGTACAACGCTAATACGTGTTGTTTCGTTCAAAACTATTTCCAGCTTCTGCTGCATCCGATAACTTTGTATCTCACATCAGAGTTACTGGAGTCCATCGAAATGTCAAATAACATGATAGATAAGTAAGGATCGATTAGATACAGCACAGAAACAACGCTAATGCGTGTTGTTTCGTTTAAAACTATTTCTAGCTTCAGCTGGGTCCGAGAACTTCGTATCTCACATCTAAGTTACTGGAGTCCATCGAAACGCCAAATAACATGATAGATGAATAAGGATCGATTAGATACATCACAGGAACAACGCTAATGCGTGTTGTTTCGTTTAAAACTATTTCCAGCTTCTGCTGCGTCCGAAAATTTCGTATCTCACATTAGAGTTACTGGAGTCCATCGAAACGTCAAATAACATAGTAGCTAAGTAAGGATCGATTAGATACATCACAGGAACAACGCTAATACGTGTTGTTTCGTTCAAAACTATTTCCAGCTTCTGCTGCGTCCAAAAACATTGTATCTCACATCAGAGTTACTGGAGTCCATCCAAACGTAAAATAACATGACAGATGAGTAAGGATCGATTAGATACATCACAGGAACAACGCTAATACGTGTTGTTTCGTTTAAAACTATTTCCAGCTTCTGCTGCGTCCGAAAATTTCGTATCTCACATCAGAGTTACCGGAGTCCATCCAAACGTCAAATAACATGATAGATGAGTAAGGATCGATTACATACATCACAGGAACAACGCTAATACGTGTTGTTTCATTTAAAACTATTTCCAGCTTCTTCTGCGTCCGAAAATTTCGTATCTCACATCAGAGTTACTGGAGTCCATCGAAACGTCAAATAACATAGTAGATAAGTAAGGATCGATTAGATACATCACAGGAACAACGCTAATACGTGTTGTTTCGTTCAAAACTATTTCCAGCTTCAGCTGCGTCCGAGAACTTCGTATCTCACTTCAGAGTTACTGGAGCCCATCCAAACGTCAAATAACATGATAGATGAGTAAGGATCGATTACATACATCACAGGAACAACGCCAATGCGTGTTGTTTCATTTAAAACTATTTCCAGCTTCTGCTGCGTCCGAAAATTTCGTATCTCACATCAGAGTTACTGGAGTCCATCGAAACGTCAAATAACATAGTAGATAAGTAAGGATCGATTAGGTACATCACAGGAACAACGCTAATACGTGTTGTTTCGTTCAAAACTATTTCCAGCTTCAGCTGCGTCCGAGAACTTCGTATCTCACATCTAAGATACTGGAGTCCATCGAAACTCCAAATAACATGATGGATGAGTAAGGATCGATTAGATATATCACAGGAACAACGCTAATACGTGTTGTTTCGTTTAAAACTATTTCCAGCTCCTGCTGCGTCCGAAAATTTCGTATCTCACATCAGAGTTACTGGAGTCCATCGAAACGTCAAATAACATAGTAGATAAGTAAGGATCGATTAGTAACATCACAGGAACAACGCTAATGCGTGTTGTTTCGTTTAAAACTATTTCTAGCTTCAGCTGGGTCCGAGAACTTCGTATCTCACATCTAAGATACTGGAGTCCATCGAAACTCCAAATAACATGATGGATGAGTAAGGATCGATTAGATACATCACAGGAACAACGCTAATGCGTGTTGTTTCGTTTGAAATTATTTCCAGCTTCTGCTGCGTCCGAGAACTTTGTATCTCACATCAGAGTTACTGGAGTCCATCCAAACGTAAAATAACATGATAGATGAGTAAGGATCGATTACATACATCACAGGAACAACGCTAATACGTGTTGTTTCGCTTAAAACTATTTCCAGCTTCTGCTGCGTAGGAAAATTTCGTATCTCACATTAGAGTTACTGGAGTCCATCGAAACGTCAAATAACATAGTAGCTAAGTAAGGATCGATTAGATACATCACAGGATCAACGCTAATACGTGTTGTTTCGTTTAAAACTATTTCCAGCTAATGCTGCGTCCAAAAACTTTGTATCTCACATCAGACTTACTAGAGTCCATCGAAACGTCAAATAACATGATAGATGAGTAAAGATCGATTAGATACATCACAGGAACAACGCTAATACGTGTTGTTTCGTTTGAAACTATTTCCAGCTCCTGCTGCGTCCAGAAACTTTGTATCTCACATCAGAGTTACGGGAGTCCATCGAAACGTCAAATAACATGATACATGAGTAAGGATCGATTAGATACATCACAGGAACAACGCTAATGCGTGTTGTTTCGTTTAAAACTATTTCCAGCTTCTGCTGCGTCCGAAAATTTCGTATCTCACATCAGAGTTACTGGAGTCCATCGAAACGTCAAATAACATAGTAGGCTAAGTAAGGATCGATTAGATACATCACAGGAACAACGCTAATACGTATTGTTTCGTTCAAAACTATTTCCAGCTTCAGCTGCGTCCGAGAACTTCGTATCTCACATCAAAGTTACTGGAGTCCATCGAAACGCCAAATAACATGATGGATGAGTAATAGTCGATTAGATACATCACAGGAACAACGCTAATGCGTGTTGTTTCGTTTAAAACTATTTCCAGCTTCTGCTGCGTCCGAAAATTTTGTATCTCACATCAAAGTTACTGGAGTCCATCGAAACGCCAAATAACATGATGGATAAGTAATAATCGATTAGATACATCACAGGAACAACGCTAATGCGTGTTGTTTCGTTTAAAACTATTTCCAGCTTCTGCTGCGTCCGAAAATTTCGTATTTCACATCAAAGTTACTGGAGTCCATCGAAACGCCAAATAACATGATAGATGAGTAAGGATCGATTAGTAACATCACAGGAACAACGCTAATGCGTGTTGTTTCGTTTAAAACTATTTCTAGCTTCAGCTGGGTCCGAGAACTTCGTATCTCACATCTAAGATACTGGAGTCCATCGAAACTCCAAATAACATGATGGATGAGTAAGGATCGATTAGATACATCACAGGAACAACGCTAATGCGTGTTGTTTCGTTTGAAACTATTTCCAGCTTCTGCTGCGTCCGAAAATTTCGTATCTCACATTAGAGTTACTGGAGTCCATCGAAACGTCAAATAACATAGTAGCTAAGTAAGGATCGATTAGATACATCACAGGAACAACGCTAATACGTGTTGTTTCGTTCAAAACTATTTCCAGCTTCTGCTGCGTCCAAAAACTTTGTATCTCACATCAGAGTTACTGGAGTCTATCCAAACGTAAAATAACATGATAGATGAGTAAGGATCGATTAGATACATCACAGGAACAACGCTAATACGTGTTGTTTCGTTTAAAACTATTTCCAGCTCCTGCTGCGTCCGAAAATTTCGTATCTCACATCAGAGTTACTGGAGTCCATCGAAACGTCAAATAACATAGTAGATAAGTAAGGATCGATTAGATACATCACAGGAACAACGCTAATACGTCTTGTTTCGTTCAAAACTATTTCCAGCTTCTGCTGCGTCCGAGAACTTTGTATCTCACATCAGAGTTACTGGAGTCCATCCAAACGTAAAATAACATGATAGATGAGTAAGGATCGATTACATACATCACAGGAACAACGCTAATACGTGTTGTTTCGTTTAAAACTATTTCCAGTTTCTGCTGCGTAGGAAAATTTCGTATCTCACATTAGAGTTACTGGAGACCATCGAAACGTCAAATAACATAGTAGCTAAGTAAGGATCGATTAGATACATCACAGGAACAACGCTAATACGTGTTGTTTCGTTTAAAACTATTTCCAGCTAATGCTGCGTCCAAAAACTTTGTATCTCACATCAGATTTACTAGAGTCCATCGGAACGTCAAATAACATGATAGATGAGTAAAGATCGATTAGATACATCACAGGAACAATGCTAATACGTGTTGTTTCGTTTGAAACTATTTCCAGCTCCTGCTGCGTCCAGAAACTTTGTATCTCACATCAGAGTTACGGGAGTCCATCGAAACGTCAAATAACATGATACATGAGTAAGGATCGATTAGATACATCACAGGAACAACGCTAATACGTATTGTTTCGTTCAAAACTATTTCCAGCTTGAGCTGCGTCCGAGAACTTCGTATCTCACATCAAAGTTACTGGAGTCCATCGAAACGCCAAATAACATGATGGATGAGTAATAGTCGATTAGATACATCACAGGAACAACGCTAATGCGTGTTGTTTCGTTTAAAACTATTTCCAGCTTCTGCTGCGTCCGAAAACTTTGTATCTCACATCAAAGTTACTGGAGTCCATCGAAACGCCAAATAACATGATGGATGAGTAATAATCGATTAGATACATCACAGGAACAACGCTAATGCGTGTTGTTTCGTTTAAAGCTATTTCTAGCTTCAGCTGCGTCCGAGAACTTCGTAACTCACATCAAAGTTACTGGAGTCCATCGAAACGCCAAATAACATGATAGATGAGTAAGGATCGATTAGATACATCACAGTAACAACGCTAATGCGTGTTGTTTCGTTTAAAACTATTTCCAGCTTCTGCTGCGTTCGAGAACTTCGTATCTCACATCAGGGTTACTGGAGTCCATCCAAACTTCAAATAAAGTGATAGATAAGTAAGGATCGATTAGATACATCACAGGAACAACGCTAATACGTATTGTTTCGTTCAAAACTATTTCCAGCTTCAGCTGCGTCCGAGAATTTCGTATCTCACATCAAAGTTACTGGAGTCCATCGAAACGCCAAATAACATGATGGATGAGTAATAATCGATTAGATACATCACAGGAACAACGCTAATGCGTGTTGTTTCGTTTAAAACTATTTCCAGCTTCTGCTGCGTCCGAAAACTTTGTATCTCACATCAAAGTTACTGGAGTCCATCGAAACGCCAAATAACATGATGGATGAGTAATAATCGATTAGATACATCACAGGAACAACGCTAATGCGTGTTGTTTCGTTTAAAACTATTTCCAGCTTCTGCTGCGTCCGAGAACTTTGTATATCACATCAGTGTTACTGGAGTCCATCCAAACGTAAAATAACATGATAGATGAGTAATAATCGATTAGATACATCACAGGAACAACGCTAATACGTGTTGTTTCGTTTAAAACTATTTTCAGCTTCTTCTGCGTCCGAAAACGTCGTATCTCACATCAGAGTTACTGGTGTCCATCGAAACGTCAAATAACATGATAGATAAGTAAGGATCGATTAGATACAGCACAGGAACAACGCTAATACGTGTTGTTTCGTTTAAAACTATTTCCAGCTTCTGCTGCGTCCGAGAACTTCGTATCTCACATCAGGGTTACTGGAGTCCATCCAAACGTCAAATAACATGATAGATAAGTAAGGATCGATTAGATACATCACAGGAACAACGCTAATGCGTGTTGTTTCGTTTAAAACTATTTCCAGCTTCTGCTGCGTCCGAAAATTTCGTATTTCACATCAAAGTTACTGGAGTCCATCGAAACGCCAAATAACATGATAGATGAGTAAGGATCGATTAGTAACATCACAGGAACAACGCTAATGCGTGTTGTTTCGTTTAAAACTATTTCTAGCTTCAGCTGGGTCCGAGAACTTCGTATCTCACATCTAAGATACTGGAGTCCATCGAAACTCCAAATAACATGATGGATGAGTAAGGATCGATTAGATACATCACAGGAACAACGCTAATGCGTGTTGTTTCGTTTGAAACTATTTCCAGCTTCTGCTGCGTCCGAAAATTTCGTATCTCACATTAGAGTTACTGGAGTCCATCGAAACGTCAAATAACATAGTAGCTAAGTAAGGATCGATTAGATACATCACAGGAACAACGCTAATACGTGTTGTTTCGTTCAAAACTATTTCCAGCTTCTGCTGCGTCCAAAAACTTTGTATCTCACATCAGAGTTACTGGAGTCTATCCAAACGTAAAATAACATGATAGATGAGTAAGGATCGATTAGATACATCACAGGAACAACGCTAATACGTGTTGTTTCGTTTAAAACTATTTCCAGCTCCTGCTGCGTCCGAAAATTTCGTATCTCACATCAGAGTTACTGGAGTCCATCGAAACGTCAAATAACATAGTAGATAAGTAAGGATCGATTAGATACATCACAGGAACAACGCTAATACGTCTTGTTTCGTTCAAAACTATTTCCAGCTTCTGCTGCGTTCGAGAACTTTGTATCTCACATCAGAGTTACTGGAGTCCATCCAAACGTAAAATAACATGATAGATGAGTAAGGATCGATTACATACATCACAGGAACAACGCTAATACGTGTTGTTTCGTTTAAAACTATTTCCAGCTTCTGCTGCGTAGGAAAATTTCGTATCTCACATTAGAGTTACTGGAGACCATCGAAACATCAAATAACATAGTAGCTAAGTAAGGATCGATTAGATACATCACAGGAACAACGCTAATACGTGTTGTTTCGTTTAAAACTATTTCCAGCTAATGCTGCGTCCAAAAACTTTGTATCTCACATCAGATTTACTAGAGTCCATCGGAACGTCAAATAACATGATAGATGAGTAAAGATCGATTAGATACATCACAGGAACAACGCTAATACGTGTTGTTTCGTTTGAAACTATTTCCAGCTCCTGCTGCGTCCAGAAACTTTGTATCTCACATCAGAGTTACGGGAGTCCATCGAAACGTCAAATAACATGATACATGAGTAAGGATCGATTAGGTACATCACAGGAACAACGCTAATGCGTGTTGTTTCGTTTAAAACTATTTCCAGCTTCTGCTGCGTCCGAAAGTTTCGTATCTCACATCAGAGTTACTGGAGTCCATCGAAACGTCAAATAACATAGTAGGCTAAGTAAGGATCGATTAGATACATCACAGGAACAACGCTAATACATATTGTTTCGTTCAAAACTATTTCCAGCTTCTGCTGCGTCCGAAAACTTTGTATCTCACATCAAAGTTACTGGAGTCCATCGAAACGCCAAATAACATGATGGATGAGTAATAATCGATTAGATACATCACAGGAACAACGCTAATGCGTGTTGTTTCGTTCAAAACTATTTCCAGCTTCAGCTGCGTCCGAGAATTTCGTATCTCACATCAAAGTTACTGGAGTCCATCGAAACGCCAAATAACATGATGGATGAGTAATAATCGATTAGATACATCACAGGAACAACGCTAATGCGTGTTGTTTCGTTTAAAGCTATTTCTAGCTTCAGCTGCGTCCGAGAACTTCGTAACTCACATCAAAGTTACTGGAGTCCATCGAAACGCCAAATAACATGATAGATGAGTAAGGATCGATTAGATACATCACAGGAACAACGCTAATGCGTGTTGTTTCGTTTAAAACTATTTCCAGCTTCTGCTGCGTTCGAGAACTTCGTATCTCACATCAGGGTTACTGGAGTCCATCCAAACTTCAAATAAAGTGATAGATAAGTAAGGATCGATTAGATACATCACAGGAACAACGCTAATACGTATTGTTTCGTTCAAAACTATTTCCAGCTTCAGCTGCGTCCGAGAATTTCGTATCTCACATCAAAGTTACTGGAGTCCATCGAAACGCCAAATAACATGATGGATGAGTAATAATCGATTAGATACATCACAGGAACAACGCTAATGCGTGTTGTTTCGTTTAAAACTATTTCCAGCTTCTGCTGCGTCCGAAAACTTTGTATCTCACATCAAAGTTACTGGAGTCCATCGAAACGCCAAATAACATGATGGATGAGTAATAATCGATTAGATACATCACAGGAACAACGCTAATGCGTGTTGTTTCGTTTAAAACTATTTCCAGCTTCTGCTGCGTCCGAGAACTTTGTATCTCACATCAGAGTTACTGGAGTCCATCCAAACGTAAAATAACATGATAGATGAGTAATAATCGATTAGATACATCACAGGAACAACGCTAATGCGTGTTGTTTCGTTTAAAACTATTTCCAGCTTCTGCTGCGTCCGAAAACTTTGTATCTCACATCAAAGTTACTGGAGTCCATCCAAACGTCAAATAACATGATAGATGAGTAAGGATCGATTAGATACATCACAGGAACAACGCTAATACGTATTGTTTCGTTCAAAACTATTTCCAGCTTCAGCTGCGTCCGAGAATTTCGTATCTCACATCAAAGTTACTGGAGTCCATCGAAACGCCAAATAACATGATGGATGAGTAATAATCGATTAGATACATCACAGGAACAACGCTAATGCGTGTTGTTTCGTTTAAAACTATTTCCAGCTTCTGCTGCGTTCGAGAACTTCGTATCTCACATCAGGGTTACTGGAGTCCATCCAAACTTCAAATAACGTGATAGATAAGTAAGGATCGATTAGATACATCACAGGAACAACGCTAATGCGTGTTGTTTCGTTTAAAGCTATTTCTAGCTTCAGCTGCGTCCGAGAACTTCGTAACTCACATCAAAGATACTGGAGTCCATCGAAACGCCAAATAACATGATAGATGAGTAAGGATCGATTAGATACATCACAGGAACAACGCTAATGCGTGTTGCTTCGTTTAAAACTATTTCCAGATTCTGCTGCGTCCGAAATCTTTGTATCTCACATCAGAGTTACTGGAGTCCATCCAAACGTCAAATAACATGATAGATGAGTAAGGATCGATTAGATACATCACAGGAACAACGCTAATACGTGTTGTTTCGTTTAAAACTATTTTCAGCTTCTTCTGCGTCCGAAAACGTCGTATCTCACATCAGAGTTACTGGAGTCCATCGAAACGTCAAATAACATGATAGATAAGTAAGGATCGATTAGATACAGCACAGGAACAACGCTAATGCGTGTTGTTTCGTTTAAAACTATTTCCAGCTTCTGCTGCGTTCGAGAACTTCGTATCTCACATCAGGGTTACTGGAGTCCATCCAAACTTCAAATAACGTGATAGATAAGTAAGGATCTATTAGATACATCACAGGAACAACGCTAATGCGTGTTGCTTCGTTTTAAACTATTTCCAGTTTCTGCTGCGTCCGAAATCTTTGTATCTCACATCAGAGTTACTGGAGTCCATCCAAACGTCAAATAATATGATAGATAAGTAAGGATCGATTAGATACATCACAGGAACAACGCTAATACGTGTTGTTTCGTTTAAAACTATTTTCAGCTTCTGCTGCGTCCGAAAACGTCGTATCTCACATCAGAGTTACTGGAGTCCATCGAAACGTCAAATAACATGATAGATAAGTAAGGATCGATTAGATACAGCACAGGAACAACGCTAATACGTGTTGTTTCGTTTAAAACTATTTCCAGCTCCTGCTGCTTTCAAAAACTTTGTATCTCACATAAGAGTTACCGGAGTCCGTCCAAACGTCAAATAACGTGATAGATGACTAAGGATCGATTAGATACATCACAGGAACAACGCTAATATGTGTTGTTTCGTTTAAAACTATTTCCAGCTGCTGCTGCGTCCGAGAACTTTGTATCTCACATCAGACTTACTGGAGTCCATCCAAACGCCAAATAACATGATAGATGAGTAAGGATCGATTAGATACATCACAGGAACAACGCTAATGCGTGTTGTTTCGTTTAAAACCATTTCCAGCTTCTGCTGCGTCCGAAAACGTCGTATCTCACATTAGAGTTACTGGAGTCCATCGAAACGTCAAATAACATAGTAGCTAAGTAAGGATCGAATAGATACATCACAGGAACAACGCTAATACGTGTTGTTTCGTTCAAAACTATTTCCAGCTTCTGCTGCGTCCAAAAACTTTGTATCTCACATCAGAGTTACTGGAGTCCATCGAAACGTCAAATAACATAGTAGTTCAGTAAGGATCGATTAGATACATCACAGGAACAACGCCAATGCGTGTTGTTTCATTTAAAACTATTTCCAGCTTCTGCTGCGCCCGAAAACGTCGTATCTCACATCAGAGTTACTGGAGTCCATCGAAACGTCAAATAACATTATAGATAAATAAGGATCGATTAGATACAGCACAGGAACAAAGCTAATACGTGTTGTTTCGTTTAAAACTATTTCCAGCTCCTGCTGCGTCCAAAAACTTTGTATCTCACATCAGACTTACTGGAGTCCATCCAAACGTCAAATAACATGTTAGATAAGTAAGGATCGGTTAGATACATCACAAGAACAACGCTAATACGTGTTATTTCGTTCAAAACTATTTCCAGCTTCTGCTGCGTCCGAGAACTTTGTATCTCACATCAGAGTTACTGGAGTCCATCCAAACGCCAAATAACATGATAGATGAGTAAGGATCGATTAGATACATCACAGGAACAACGCTAATGCGTGTTGTTTCGTTTAAAACCATTTCCAGCTTCTGCTGCGTCCGAAAACGTCGTATCTCACATTAGAGTTACTGGAGTCCATCGAAACGTCAAATAACATAGTAGCTAAGTAAGGATCGAATAGATACATCACAGGAACAACGCTAATACGTGTTGTTTCATTCAAAACTATTTCCAGCTTCTGCTGCGTCCAAAAACTTTGTATCTCACATCAGAGTTACTGGAGTCCTTCCAAACGTAAAATAACATGATAGATGAGTAAGGATCGATTAGATACATCACAGGAACAACGCTAATGCGTTTTGTTTCGTTTAAAACTATTTCCAGCTTCTGCTGCATCCGAAAACGTCGTATCTCACATCAGAGTTACTGGAGTCCATCGAAACGTCAAATAACATGATAGATGAGTAAGGATCGATTAGATACAGCACAGGAACAACGCTAATACGTTTTGTTTCGTTTAAAACTATTTCCAGCTCCTGCTGCGTCCAAAAACTTTGTATCTCACATCAGAGTTACTGGAGTCCGTCCAAACGTCAAATAACATGATAGATGAGTAAGGATCGATTAGATACATCACAGGAACAACGCTAATATGTGTTGTTTCGTTTAAAACTATTTCCAGCTGCTGCTGCGTCCGAAAACGTCGTATCTCATATCAGAGTTACTGTAGTCCATCGAAATGTCAAATAACATAATAGATAAGTAAGGATGGATTAGATACAGCACAGGAACAACGCTAATGCGTGTTGTTTCGTTTAAAACTATTTCTAGCTTCAGCTGCGTCCGAGAACTTCGTATCTCACATCAAAGTTACTTTAGTCCATCGAAACGCCAAATAACATGATAGATGAGTAAGGATCGATTAGATACATCACAGGAACAACGCTAATGCGTGTTGTTTCGTTTAAAACTATTTCCAGCTCCT
Organism: Prosopocoilus inquinatus; assembly: GCA_036172665.1. Taxonomy (NCBI): domain Eukaryota; kingdom Metazoa; phylum Arthropoda; class Insecta; order Coleoptera; family Lucanidae; genus Prosopocoilus; species Prosopocoilus inquinatus. The sequence goes on along the minus strand of CM069871.1, from coordinate 42,747,801 downwards.
GCTGCGTCCAAAAACATTGTATCTCACATCAGACTTACTGGAGTCCATCCAAACGTCAAGTAATATGTTAGATAAGTAAGGATCGTTTAGATACATCACAGGAACAACGCTAATACGTGTTGTTTCGTTCAAAACTATTTCCAGCTTCTGCTGCGTCCGAGAACTTTGTATCTCACATCAGAGTTACTGGAGTCCGTCCAAACGTCAAATAACATGATAGATGAGTAAGAATCGATTAGATACATCACAGGAACAACGCTAATATGTGTTGTTTCGTTTAAAACTATTTCCAGCTGCTGCTGCGTCCGAAAACGTCGTATCTCACATCAGAGTTACTGGAGTCCATTGAAATGTCAAATAACATGATAGATAAGTATGGATCGATTAGATACAGCACAGGAACAACGCTAATGCGTGTTGTTTCATTTAAAACTATTTCAAGCTCCTGCTGCGTCCAAAAACTTTGTATCTCACATCAGACTTACTGGAGTCCATCCAAACGTCAAATAACATGTTAGATAAGTAAGGATCGTTTAGATACATCACAGGAACAACGCTAATACGTGTTGTTTCGTTCAAAACTATTTCCAGCTTCTGCTGCGTCCGAGAACTTTGTATCTCACATCAGAGTTACTGGAGTCCATCCAAACGTCAAATAACATGATAGAAGAGTAAGGATCGATTAGATACATCACAGGAACAACGCTAATACGTGTTGTTTCGTTTAAAACTATTTCCAGCTCCTGCTGCGTCCAAAAACTTTGTATCTCACATCAGACTTACTGGAGTCCATCCAAACGTCAAATAACATGATAGATGAGTAAGGATCGATTAGATACAGCACAGGAACAACGCTAATACGTGTTGTTTCGTTTAAAACTATTTCCAGCTCCTGCTGCGTCCAAAAACTTTGTATCTCACATCAGACTTACTGGAGTCCATCCAAACGTCAAATAACATGTTAGATAAGTAAGGATCGTTTAGATACATCACAAGAACAACGCTAATACGTGTTATTTCGTTCAAAACTATTTCCAGCTTCTGCTGCGTCCGAGAACTTTGTATCTCACATCAGAGTTACTGGAGTCCATCCAAACGTCAAATAACATGATAGATGAGTAAGGATCGATTAGATACATCACAGGAACAACGCTAATACGTGTTGTTTCGTTTAAAACTATTTCCAGCTAATGCTGCGTCCAAAAACATTGTATCTCACATCAGACTTACTAGAGTCCATCGAAACGTCAAATAACATGATAGATGAGTAAGGATCGATTAGATACATCACTGGAACAACGCTAATGCGTGTTGTTTCGTTTAAAACTATTTCCAGCTTCTGCTGCGTCCGAAAACGTCGTATCTCACATTAGAGTTACTGGAGTCCATCGAAACGTCAAATAACATAGCTAAGTAAGGATCGATTAGATACATCACAGGAACAACGCTAATGCGTGTTGTTTCGTTTAAAACTATTTCCAGCTTCTGCTGCATCCGAAAACGTCGTATCTCACATCAGAGTTACTGGAGTCCATCGAAACGTCAAATAACATGATAGATGAGTAAGGATCGATTAGATACAGCACAGGAACAACGCTAATACGTTTTGTTTCGTTTAAAATTATTTCCAGCTCCTGCTGCGTCCAAAAACATTGTATCTCACATCAGACTTACTGGAGTCCATCCAAACGTCAAGTAATATGTTAGATAAGTAAGGATCGATTAAATACATCACAGGAACAACGCTAATACGTGTTGTTTCGTTCAAAACTATTTCCAGATTCTGCTGCGTCCGAGAACTTTGTATCTCACATCAGAGTTACTGGAGTCCGTCCAAACGTCAAATAACATGATAGATGAGAAAAGATCGATTAGATACATCACAGGAACAGCGCTAATATGTGTTGTTTCGTTTAAAACTATTTCCAGCTGCTGCTGCGTCCGAAAACGTCGTATCTCACATCAGAGTTACTGGAGTCCATCGAAATGTCAAATAACTTGATAGATAAGTATGGATCGATTAGATACAGCACAGGAACAACGCTAATGCGTGTTGTTTCATTTAAAACTATTTCCAGCTCCTGCTGCGTCCAAAAACTTTGTATCTCACATCAGACTCACTGGAGTCCATCCAAACGTCAAATAACATGTTAGATAAGTAAGGATCGTTTAGATACATCACAGGAACAACGCTAATACGTGTTGTTTCGTTCAAAACTATTTCCAGCTTCAGCTGCGTCCGAGAACTTTGTATCTCACATCAGAGTTACTGGAGTCCATCCAAACGTAAAATAACATGACAGATGAGTAAGGATCGATTAGATACATCACAGGAACAACGCTAATACGTGTTGTTTCGTTTAAAACTATTTCCAGCTTCTGCTGCGTCCGAAAATTTCGTATCTCACATCAGAGTTACTGGAGTCCATCGAAACGTCAAATAACATAGTAGATAAGTAAGGATCGATTAGATACATCACAGGAACAACGCTAATACGTGTTGTTTCGTTCAAAACTATTTCCAGCTTCAGCTGCGTCCGAGAACTTCGTATCTCACTTCAGAGTTACTGGAGCCCATCCAAACGTCAAATAACATGATAGATGAGTAAGGATCGATTACATACATCACAGGAACAACGCTAATGCGTGTTGTTTCATTTAAAACTATTTCCAGCTTCTGCTGCGTCCGAAAATTTCGTATCTCACATCAGAGTTACTTGAGTCCATCGAAACGTCAAATAACATAGTAGATAAGTAAGGATCGATTAGATACATCACAGGAACAACGCTAATACGTGTTGTTTCGTTCAAAACTATTTCCAGCTTCAGCTGCGTCCGAGAACTTCCTATCTCACTTCAGAGTTACTGGAGCCCATCCAAACGTCAAATAACATGATAGATAAGTAAGGATCGATTAGATACAGCACAGGAACAACGCTAATGCATGTTGTTTCGTTTAAAACTATTTCCAGCTTCTGCTGCGTAGGAAAATTTCGTATCTCACATTAGAGTTACTGGAGTCCATCGAAACGTCAAATAACATAGTAGCTAAGTAAGGATCGATTAGATACATCACAGGAACAACGCTAATACGTGTTGTTTCGTTTAAAACTATTTCCAGCTAATGCTGCGTCCAAAAACTTTGTATCTCACATCAGACTTACTAGAGTCCATCGAAACGTCAAATAACATGATAGATGAGTAAAGATCGATTAGATACATCACAGGAACAACGCTAATACGTGTTGTTTCGTTTGAAACTATTTCCAGCTCCTGCTGCGTCCAGAAACTTTGTATCTCACATCAGAGTTACGGGAGTCCATCGAAACGTCAAATAACATGATACATGAGTAAGGATCGATTAGATACATCACAGGAACAACGCTAATGCGTGTTGTTTCGTTTAAAACTATTTCCAGCTTCTGCTGCGTCCGAAAATTTCGTATCTCACATCAGAGTTACTGGAGTCCATCGAAACGTCAAATAACATAGTAGATAAGTAAGGATCGATTATATACATCACAGGAACAACGCTAATACGTGTTGTTTCGTTCAAAACTATTTCCAGCTTCAGCTGCGTCCGAGAACTTCGTATCTCACTTCAGAGTTACTGGAGCCCATCCAAACGTCAAATAACATGATAGATGAGTAAGGATCGATTACATACATCACAGGAACAACGCTAATGCGTGTTGTTTCATTTAAAACTATTTCCAGCTTCTGCTGCGTCCGAAAATTTCGTATCTCACATCAGAGTTACTGGAGTCCATCGAAACGTCAAATAACATAGTAGATAAGTAAGGATCGATTAGATACATCACAGGAACAACGCTAATACGTGTTGTTTCGTTCAAAACTATTTCCAGCTTCAGCTGCGTCCGAGAACTTCGTATCTCACTTCAGAGTTACTGGAGCCCATCCAAACGTCAAATAACATGATAGATAAGTAAGGATCGATTAGATACATCACAGGAACAACGCTAATACGTGTTGTTTCGTTTAAAACTATTTCCAGCTTCTGCTGCGTCCGAAAATTTCGTATCTCACATCAGAGTTACTGGAGTCCATCGAAACGTCAAATAACATAGTAGATAAGTAAGGATCGATTATATACATCACAGGAACAACGCTAATACGTGTTGTTTCGTTCAAAACTATTTCCAGCTTCAGCTGCGTCCGAGAACTTCGTATCTCACTTCAGAGTTACTGGAGCCCATCCAAACGTCAAATAACATGATAGATGAGTAAGGATCGATTACATACATCACAGGAACAACGCTAATGCGTGTTGTTTCGTTTAAAACTATTTCCAGCTTCTGCTGCGTCCGAAAATTTCGTATCTCACATCAGAGTTACTGGAGTCCATCGAAACGTCAAATAACATAGTAGCTAAGTAAGGATCGATTAGATACATCACAGGAACAACGCTAATACGTGTTGTTTCGTTTAAAACTATTTCCAGCTAATGCTGCGTCCAGAAACTTTGTATCTCACATCAGACTTACTAGAGTCCATCGAAACGTCAAATAACATGATAGATGAGTAAAGATCGATTAGATACATCACAGGAACAACGCTAATACGTGTTGTTTCGTTTGAAACTATTTCCAGCTCCTGCTGCGTCCAGAAACTTTGTATCTCACATCAGAGTTACTGGAGCCCATCCAAACGTCAAATAACATGATAGATGAGTAAGGATCGATTACATACATCACAGGAACAACGCTAATGCGTGTTGTTTCATTTAAAACTATTTCCAGATTCTGCTGCGTCCGAAATCTTTGTATCTCACATCAGAGTTACGGGAGTCCATCGAAACGTCAAATAACATGATACATGAGTAAGGATCAATTAGATACATCACAGGAACAACGCTAATGCGTGTTGTTTCGTTTAAAACTATTTCCAGCTTCTGCTGCGTTCGAGAACTTCGTATCTCACATCAGGGTTACTGGAGTCCATCCAAACTTCAAATAACGTGATAGATAAGTAAGGATCGATTAGATACATCACAGGAACAACGCTAATGCGTGTTGTTTCGTTTAAAGCTATTTCTAGCTTCAGCTGCGTCCGAGAACTTCGTAACTCACATCAAAGATACTGGAGTCCATCGAAACGCCAAATAACATGATAGATGAGTAAGGATCGATTAGATACATCACAGGAACAACGCTAATGCGTGTTGCTTCGTTTAAAACTATTTCCAGATTCTGCTGCGTCCGAAATCTTTGTATCTCACATCAGAGTTACTGGAGTCCATCCAAACGTCAAATAACATGATAGATGAGTAAGGATCGATTAGATACATCACAGGAACAACGCTAATATGTGTTGTTTCGTTTAAAACTATTTTCAGCTTCTTCTGCGTCCGAAAACGTCGTATCTCACATCAGAGTTACTGGTGTCCATCGAAACGTCAAATAACATGATAGATAAGTAAGGATCGATTAGATACAGCACAGGAACAACGCTAATACGTGTTGTTTCGTTTAAAACTATTTCCAGCTTCTGCTGCGTCCGAGAACTTCGTATCTCACATCAGGGTTACTGGAGTCCATCCAAACGTCAAATAACATGATAGATAATTAAGGATCGATTAGATACATCACAGGAACAACGCTAATGCGTGTTGTTTCGTTTAAAACTATTTCTAGCAACAGCTGCGTCCGAGAACTTCGTATCTCACATCAAAGTTACTGGAGTCCATCGAAACGCCAAATAACATGATAGATGAGTAAGGATCGATTAGATACATCACAGGAACAACGCTAATGCGTGTTGTTTCGTTTAAAACTATTTCCAGCTTCTGCTGCGTTCGAGAACTTCGTATCTCACATCAGGGTTACTGGAGTCCATCCAAACTTCAAATAACGTGATAGATAAGTAAGGATCTATTAGATACATCACAGGAACAACGCTAATGCGTGTTGCTTCGTTTTAAACTATTTCCAGTTTCTGCTGCGTCCGAAATCTTTGTATCTCACATCAGAGTTACTGGAGTCCATCCAAACGTCAAATAATATGATAGATAAGTAAGGATCGATTAGATACATCACAGGAACAACGCTAATACGTGTTGTTTCGTTTAAAACTATTTTCAGCTTCTGCTGCGTCCGAAAACGTCGTATCTCACATCAGAGTTACTGGAGTCCATCGAAACGTCAAATAACATGATAGATAAGTAAGGATCGATTAGATACAGCACAGGAACAACGCTAATACGTGTTGTTTCGTTTAAAACTATTTCCAGCTCCTGCTGCTTTCAAAAACTTTGTATCTCACATAAGAGTTACCGGAGTCCGTCCAAACGTCAAATAACGTGATAGATGACTAAGGATCGATTAGATACATCACAGGAACAACGCTAATATGTGTTGTTTCGTTTAAAACTATTTCCAGCTGCTGCTGCGTCCGAGAACTTTGTATCTCACATCAGACTTACTGGAGTCCATCCAAACGCCAAATAACATGATAGATGAGTAAGGATCGATTAGATACATCACAGGAACAACGCTAATGCGTGTTGTTTCGTTTAAAACCATTTCCAGCTTCTGCTGCGTCCGAAAACGTCGTATCTCACATTAGAGTTACTGGAGTCCATCGAAACGTCAAATAACATAGTAGCTAAGTAAGGATCGAATAGATACATCACAGGAACAACGCTAATACGTGTTGTTTCGTTCAAAACTATTTCCAGCTTCTGCTGCGTCCAAAAACTTTGTATCTCACATCAGAGTTACTGGAGTCCTTCCAAACGTAAAATAACATGATAGATGAGTAGGGATCGATTAGATACATCACAGGAACAACGCTAATGCGTTTTGTTTCGTTTAAAACTATTTCCAGCTTCTGCTGCATCCGAAAACGTCGTATCTCACATCAGAGTTACTGGAGTCCATCGAAACGTCAAATAACATGATAGATGAGTAAGGATCGATTAGATACAGCACAGGAACAACGCTAATACGTTTTGTTTCGTTTAAAACTATTTCCAGCTCCTGCTGCGTCCAAAAACTTTGTATCTCACATCAGAGTTACTGGAGTCCGTCCAAACGTCAAATAACATGATAGATGAGTAAGGATCGATTAGATACATCACAGGAACAACGCTAATATGTGTTGTTTCGTTTAAAACTATTTCCAGCTGCTGCTGCGTCCGAAAACGTCGTATCTAACATCAAAGTTACTGTAGTCCATCGAAATGTCAAATAACATAATAGATAAGTAAGGATGGATTAGATACAGCACAGGAACAACGCTAATGCGTGTTGTTTCGTTTAAAACTATTTCTAGCTTCAGCTGCGTCCGAGAACTTCGTATCTCACATCAAAGTTACTGGAGTCCATCGAAACGCCAAATAACATGATAGATGAGTAAGGATCGATTAGATACATCACAGGAACAACGCTAATGCGTGTTGTTTCGTTTAAAACTATTTCCAGCTCCTGCTGCGTCCAAAAACATTGTATCTCACATCAGACTTACTGGAGTCCATCCAAACGTCAAGTAATATGTTAGATAAGTAAGGATCGTTTAGATACATCACAGGAACAAAGCTAATACGTGTTGTTTCGTTCAAAACTATTTCCAGCTTCTGCTGCGTCCGAGAACTTTGTATCTCACATCAGAGTTACTGGAGTCCGTCCAAACGTCAAATAACATGATAGATGAGTAAGAATCGATTAGATACATCACAGGAACAACGCTAATATGTGTTGTTTCGTTTAAAACTATTTCCAGCTGCTGCTGCGACCGAAAACGTCGTATCTCACATCAGAGTTACTGGAGTCCATCGAAATGTCAAATAACATGATAGATAAGTATGGATCGATTAGATACAGCACAGGAACAACGCTAATGCGTGTTGTTTCATTTAAAACTATTTCCAGCTCCTGCTGCGTCCAAAAACTTTGTATCTCACATCAGACTTACTGGAGTCCATCCAAACGTCAAATAACATGTTAGATAAGTAAGGATCGTTTAGATACATCACAGGAACAACGCTAATACGTGTTGTTTCGTTCAAAACTATTTCCAGCTTCTGCTGCGTCCGAGAACTTTGTATCTCACATCAGAGTTACTGGAGTCCATCCAAACGTCAAATAACATGATAGATGAGTAAGGATCGATTAGATACATCACAGGAACAACGCTAATACGTGTTGTTTCGTTTAAAACTATTTTCAGCTCCTGCTGCGTCCAAAAACTTTGTATCTCACATCAGATTTACTAGAGTCCATCGAAACGTCAAATAACATAGTAGTTCAGTAAGGATCGATTAGATACATCACAGGAACAACGCCAATGCGTGTTGTTTCATTTAAAACTATTTCCAGCTTCTGCTGCGCCCGAAAACGTCGTATCTCACATCAGAGTTACTGGAGTCCATCGAAACGTCAAATAACATTATAGATAAATAAGGATCGATTAGATACAGCACAGGAACAAAGCTAATACGTGTTGTTTCGTTTAAAACTATTTCCAGCTCCTGCTGCGTCCAAAAACTTTGTATCTCACATCAGACTTACTGGAGTCCATCCAAACGTCAAATAACATGTTAGATAAGTAAGGATCGGTTAGATACATCACAAGAACAACGCTAATACGTGTTATTTCGTTCAAAACTATTTCCAGCTTCTGCTGCGTCCGAGAACTTTGTATCTCACATCAGAGTTACTGGAGTCCATCCAAACGCCAAATAACATGATAGATGAGTAAGGATCGATTAGATACATCACAGGAACAACGCTAATGCGTGTTGTTTCGTTTAAAACCATTTCCAGCTTCTGCTGCGTCCGAAAACGTCGTATCTCACATTAGAGTTACTGGAGTCCATCGAAACGTCAAATAACATAGTAGCTAAGTAAGGATCGAATAGATACATCACAGGAACAACGCTAATACGTGTTGTTTCATTCAAAACTATTTCCAGCTTCTGCTGCGTCCAAAAACTTTGTATCTCACATCAGAGTTACTGGAGTCCTTCCAAACGTAAAATAACATGATAGATGAGTAAGGATCGATTAGATACATCACAGGAACAACGCTAATGCGTTTTGTTTCGTTTAAAACTATTTCCAGCTTCTGCTGCATCCGAAAACGTCGTATCTCACATCAGAGTTACTGGAGTCCATCGAAACGTCAAATAACATGATAGATGAGTAAGGATCGATTAGATACAGCACAGGAACAACGCTAATACGTTTTGTTTCGTTTAAAACTATTTCCAGCTCCTGCTGCGTCCAAAAACTTTGTATCTCACATCAGAGTTACTGGAGTCCGTCCAAACGTCAAATAACATGATAGATGAGTAAGGATCGATTAGATACATCACAGGAACAACGCTAATATGTGTTGTTTCGTTTAAAACTATTTCCAGCTGCTGCTGCGTCCGAAAACGTCGTATCTCATATCAGAGTTACTGTAGTCCATCGAAATGTCAAATAACATAATAGATAAGTAAGGATGGATTAGATACAGCACAGGAACAACGCTAATGCGTGTTGTTTCGTTTAAAACTATTTCTAGCTTCAGCTGCGTCCGAGAACTTCGTATCTCACATCAAAGTTACTTTAGTCCATCGAAACGCCAAATAACATGATAGATGAGTAAGGATCGATTAGATACATCACAGGAACAACGCTAATGCGTGTTGTTTCGTTTAAAACTATTTCCAGCTCCTGCTGCGTCCAAAAACATTGTATCTCACATCAGACTTACTGGAGTCCATCCAAACGTCAAGTAATATGTTAGATAAGTAAGGATCGTTTAGATACATCACAGGAACAACGCTAATACGTGTTGTTTCGTTCAAAACTATTTCCAGCTTCTGCTGCGTCCGAGAACTTTGTATCTCACATCAGAGTTACTGGAGTCCGTCCAAACGTCAAATAACATGATAGATGAGTAAGAATCGATTAGATACATCACAGGAACAACGCTAATATGTGTTGTTTCATTTAAAACTATTTCAAGCTCCTGCTGCGTCCAAAAACTTTGTATCTCACATCAGAGTTACTGGAGTCCTTCCAAACGTAAAATAACATGATAGATGAGTAAGGATCGATTAGATACATCACAGGAACAACGCTAATGCGTTTTGTTTCGTTTAAAACTATTTCCAGCTTCTGCTGCATCCGAAAACGTCGTATCTCACATCAGAGTTACTGGAGTCCATCGAAACGTCAAATAACATGATAGATGAGTAAGGATCGATTAGATACAGCACAGGAACAACGCTAATACGTTTTGTTTCGTTTAAAACTATTTCCAGCTCCTGCTGCGTCCAAAAACTTTGTATCTCACATCAGAGTTACTGGAGTCCGTCCAAACGTCAAATAACATGATAGATGAGTAAGGATCGATTAGATACATCACAGGAACAACGCTAATATGTGTTGTTTCGTTTAAAACTATTTCCAGCTGCTGCTGCGTCCGAAAACGTCGTATCTCATATCAGAGTTACTGTAGTCCATCGAAATGTCAAATAACATAATAGATAAGTAAGGATGGATTAGATACAGCACAGGAACAACGCTAATGCGTGTTGTTTCGTTTAAAACTATTTCTAGCTTCAGCTGCGTCCGAGAACTTCGTATCTCACATCAAAGTTACTTTAGTCCATCGAAACGCCAAATAACATGATAGATGAGTAAGGATCGATTAGATACATCACAGGAACAACGCTAATGCGTGTTGTTTCGTTTAAAACTATTTCCAGCTCCTGCTGCGTCCAAAAACATTGTATCTCACATCAGACTTACTGGAGTCCATCCAAACGTCAAGTAATATGTTAGATAAGTAAGGATCGTTTAGATACATCACAGGAACAACGCTAATACGTGTTGTTTCGTTCAAAACTATTTCCAGCTTCTGCTGCGTCCGAGAACTTTGTATCTCACATCAGAGTTACTGGAGTCCGTCCAAACGTCAAATAACATGATAGATGAGTAAGAATCGATTAGATACATCACAGGAACAACGCTAATATGTGTTGTTTCATTTAAAACTATTTCAAGCTCCTGCTGCGTCCAAAAACTTTGTATCTCACATCAGACTTACTGGAGTCCATCCAAACGTCAAATAACATGTTAGATAAGTAAGGATCGTTTAGATACATCACAGGAACAACGCTAATACGTGTTGTTTCGTTCAAAACTATTTCCAGCTTCTGCTGCGTCCGAGAACTTTGTATCTCACATCAGAGTTACTGGAGTCCATCCAAACGTCAAATAACATGATAGATGAGTAAGGATCGATTAGATACATCACAGGAACAACGCTAATACGTGTTGTTTCGTTTAAAACTATTTCCAGCTCCTGCTGCGTCCAAAAACTTTGTATCTCACATCAGACTTACTGGAGTCCATCCAAACGTCAAATAACATGATAGATGAGTAAGGATCGATTAGATACAGCACAGGAACAACGCTAATACGTGTTGTTTCGTTTAAAACTATTTCCAGCTCCTGCTGCGTCCAAAAACTTTGTATCTCACATCAGACTTACTGGAGTCCATCCAAACGTCAAATAACATGTTAGATAAGTAAGGATCGTTTAGATACATCACAAGAACAACGCTAATACGTGTTATTTCGTTCAAAACTATTTCCAGCTTCTGCTGCGTCCGAGAACTTTGTATCTCACATCAGAGTTACTGGAGTCCATCCAAACGTCAAATAACATGATAGATGAGTAAGGATCGATTAGATACATCACAGGAACAACGCTAATGCGTGTTGTTTCGTTTAAAACTATTTCCAGCTCCTGCTGCGTCCAAAAACATTGTATCTCACATCAGACTTACTGGAGTCCATCGAAACGTCAAATAACATGATAGATGAGTAAGGATCGATTAGATACAGCACAGGAACAACGCTAATACGTTTTGTTTCGTTTAAAATTATTTCCAGCTCCTGCTGCGTCCAAAAACATTGTATCTCACATCAGACTTACTGGAGTCCATCCAAACGTCAAGTAATATGTTAGATAAGTAAGGATCGATTAAATACATCACAGGAACAACGCTAATACGTGTTGTTTCGTTCAAAACTATTTCCAGATTCTGCTGCGTCCGAGAACTTTGTATCTCACATCAGAGTTACTGGAGTCCGTCCAAACGTCAAATAACATGATAGATGAGAAAAGATCGATTAGATACATCACAGGAACAACGCTAATATGTGTTGTTTCGTTTAAAACTATTTCCAGCTGCTGCTGCGTCCGAAAACGTCGTATCTCACATCAGAGTTACTGGAGTCCATCGAAATGTCAAATAACTTGATAGATAAGTATGGATCGATTAGATACAGCACAGGAACAACGCTAATGCGTGTTGTTTCATTTAAAACTATTTCCAGCTCCTGCTGCGTCCAAAAACTTTGTATCTCACATCAGACTCACTGGAGTCCATCCAAACGTCAAATAACATGTTAGATAAGTAAGGATCGTTTAGATACATCACAGGAACAACGCTAATACGTGTTGTTTCGTTCAAAACTATTTCCAGCTTCAGCTGCGTCCGAGAACTTTGTATCTCACATCAGAGTTACTGGAGTCCATCCAAACGTAAAATAACATGACAGATGAGTAAGGATCGATTAGATACATCACAGGAACAACGCTAATACGTGTTGTTTCGTTTAAAACTATTTCCAGCTTCTGCTGCGTCCGAAAATTTCGTATCTCACATCAGAGTTACTGGAGTCCATCGAAACGTCAAATAACATAGTAGATAAGTAAGGATCGATTAGATACATCACAGGAACAACGCTAATACGTGTTGTTTCGTTCAAAACTATTTCCAGCTTCAGCTGCGTCCGAGAACTTCGTATCTCACTTCAGAGTTACTGGAGCCCATCCAAACGTCAAATAACATGATAGATGAGTAAGGATCGATTACATACATCACAGGAACAACGCTAATGCGTGTTGTTTCATTTAAAACTATTTCCAGCTTCTGCTGCGTCCGAAAATTTCGTATCTCACATCAGAGTTACTTGAGTCCATCGAAACGTCAAATAACATAGTAGATAAGTAAGGATCGATTAGATACATCACAGGAACAACGCTAATACGTGTTGTTTCGTTCAAAACTATTTCCAGCTTCAGCTGCGTCCGAGAACTTCCTATCTCACTTCAGAGTTACTGGAGCCCATCCAAACGTCAAATAACATGATAGATAAGTAAGGATCGATTAGATACAGCACAGGAACAACGCTAATGCATGTTGTTTCGTTTAAAACTATTTCCAGCTTCTGCTGCGTAGGAAAATTTCGTATCTCACATTAGAGTTACTGGAGTCCATCGAAACGTCAAATAACATAGTAGCTAAGTAAGGATCGATTAGATACATCACAGGAACAACGCTAATACGTGTTGTTTCGTTTAAAACTATTTCCAGCTAATGCTGCGTCCAAAAACTTTGTATCTCACATCAGACTTACTAGAGTCCATCGAAACGTCAAATAACATGATAGATGAGTAAAGATCGATTAGATACATCACAGGAACAACGCTAATACGTGTTGTTTCGTTTGAAACTATTTCCAGCTCCTGCTGCGTCCAGAAACTTTGTATCTCACATCAGAGTTACGGGAGTCCATCGAAACGTCAAATAACATGATACATGAGTAAGGATCGATTAGATACATCACAGGAACAACGCTAATGCGTGTTGTTTCGTTTAAAACTATTTCCAGCTTCTGCTGCGTCCGAAAATTTCGTATCTCACATCAGAGTTACTGGAGTCCATCGAAACGTCAAATAACATAGTAGATAAGTAAGGATCGATTATATACATCACAGGAACAACGCTAATACGTGTTGTTTCGTTCAAAACTATTTCCAGCTTCAGCTGCGTCCGAGAACTTCGTATCTCACTTCAGAGTTACTGGAGCCCATCCAAACGTCAAATAACATGATAGATGAGTAAGGATCGATTACATACATCACAGGAACAACGCTAATGCGTGTTGTTTCATTTAAAACTATTTCCAGCTTCTGCTGCGTCCGAAAATTTCGTATCTCACATCAGAGTTACTGGAGTCCATCGAAACGTCAAATAACATAGTAGATAAGTAAGGATCGATTAGATACATCACAGGAACAACGCTAATACGTGTTGTTTCGTTCAAAACTATTTCCAGCTTCAGCTGCGTCCGAGAACTTCGTATCTCACTTCAGAGTTACTGGAGCCCATCCAAACGTCAAATAACATGATAGATAAGTAAGGATCGATTAGATACAGCACAGGAACAACGCTAATGCATGTTGTTTCGTTTAAAACTATTTCTAGCTTCAGCTGGGTCCGAGAACTTCGTATCTCACATCTAAGATACTGGAGTCCATCGAAACTCCAAATAACATGATGGATGAGTAAGGATCGATTTGATACATCACAGGAACAACGCTAATGCGTGTTGTTTCGTTTGAAACTATTTCCAGCTTCTGCTGCGTCCGAGAACTTTGTATCTCACATCAGAGTTACTGGAGTCCATCCAAACGTAAAATAACATGATAGATGAGTAAGGATCGATTACATACATCACAGGAACAACGCTAATACGTGTTGTTTCGTTTAAAACTATTTCCAGCTTCTGCTGCGTAGGAAAATTTCGTATCTCACATTAGAGTTACTGGAGTCCATCGAAACGTCAAATAACATAGTAGATAAGTAAGGATCGATTAGATACATCACAGGAACAACGCTAATACGTGTTGTTTCGTTCAAAACTATTTCCAGCTTCAGCTGCGTCCGAGAACTTCGTATCTCACTTCAGAGTTACTGGAGCCCATCCAAAAGTCAAATAACATGATAGATAAGTAAGGATCGATTAGATACAGCACAGGAACAACGCTAATGCATGTTGTTTCGTTTAAAACTATTTCCAGCTTCTGCTGCGTAGGAAAATTTCGTATCTCACATTAGAGTTACTGGAGTCCATCGAAACGTCAAATAACATAGTAGCTAAGTAAGGATCGATTAGATACATCACAGGAACAACGCTAATACGTGTTGTTTCGTTTAAAACTATTTCCAGCTAATGCTGCGTCCAGAAACTTTGTATCTCACATCAGACTTACTAGAGTCCATCGAAACGTCAAATAACATGATAGATGAGTAAAGATCGATTAGATACATCACAGGAACAACGCTAATACGTGTTGTTTCGTTTGAAACTATTTCCAGCTCCTGCTGCGTCCAGAAACTTTGTATCTCACATCAGAGTTACGGGAGTCCATCGAAACGTCAAATAACATGATACATGATTAAGGATCGATTAGATACATCACAGGAACAACGCTAATGCGTGTTGTTTCGTTTAAAACTATTTCCAGCTTCTGCTGCGTCCGAAAATTTCGTATCTCACATCAGAGTTACTGGAGTCCATCGAAACGTCAAATAACATAGTAGATAAGTAAGGATCGATTATATACATCACAGGAACAACGCTAATACGTGTTGTTTCGTTCAAAACTATTTCCAGCTTCAGCTGCGTCCGAGAACTTCGTATCTCACTTCAGAGTTACTGGAGCCCATCCAAACGTCAAATAACATGATAGATGAGTAAGGATCGATTACATACATCACAGGAACAACGCTAATGCGTGTTGTTTCATTTAAAACTATTTCCAGCTTCTGCTGCGTCCGAAAATTTCGTATCTCACATCAGAGTTACTGGAGTCCATCGAAACGTCAAATAACATGATAGATGAGTAAAGATCGATTAGATACATCACAGGAACAACGCTAATACGTGTTGTTTCGTTTGAAACTATTTCCAGCTCCTGCTGCGTCCAGAAACTTTGTATCTCACATCAGAGTTACGGGAGTCCATCGAAACGTCAAATAACATGATACATGAGTAAGGATCAATTAGATACATCACAGGAACAACGCTAATGCGTGTTGTTTCGTTTAAAACTATTTCCAGCTTCTGCTGCGTCCGAAAATTTCGTATCTCACATCAGAGTTACTGGAGTCCATCGAAACGTCAAATAACATAGTAGATAAGTAAGGATCGATTATATACATCACAGGAACAACGCTAATACGTGTTGTTTCGTTCAAAACTATTTCCAGCTTCAGCTGCGTCCGAGAACTTCGTATCTCACTTCAGAGTTACTGGAGCCCATCCAAACGTCAAATAACATGATAGATGAGTAAGGATCGATTACATACATCACAGGAACAACGCTAATGCGTGTTGTTTCATTTAAAACTATTTCCAGCTTCTGCTGCGTCCGAAAATTTCGTATCTCACATCAGAGTTACTGGAGTCCATCGAAACGTCAAATAACATAGTAGATAAGTAAGGATCGATTAGATACATCACAGGAACAACGCTAATACGTGTTGTTTCGTTCAAAACTATTTCCAGCTTCAGCTGCGTCCGAGAACTTCGTATCTCACTTCAGAGTTACTGGAGCCCATCCAAACGTCAAATAACATGATAGATAAGTAAGGATCGATTAGATACAGCACAGGAACAACGCTAATGCATGTTGTTTCGTTTAAAACTATTTCTAGCTTCAGCTGGGTTCGAGAACTTCGTATCTCACATCTAAGATACTGGAGTCCATCGAAACTCCAAATAACATGATGGATGAGTAAGGATCGATTAGATACATCACAGGAACAACGCTAATGCGTGTTGTTTCGTTTGAAACTATTTCCAGCTTCTGCTGCGTCCGAGAACTTTGTATCTCACATCAGAGTTACTGGAGTCCATCCAAACGTAAAATAACATGATAGATGAGTAAGGATCGATTACATACATCACAGGAACGACGCTAATACGTGTTGTTTCGTTTAAAACTATTTCCAGCTTCTGCTGCGTAGGAAAATTTCGTATCTCACATTAGAGTTACTGGAGTCCATCGAAACGTCAAATAACATAGTAGATAAGTAAGGATCGATTAGATACATCACAGGAACAACGCTAATACGTGTTGTTTCGTTCAAAACTATTTGCAGCTTCAGCTGCGTCCGAGAACTTCGTATCTCACTTCAGAGTTACTGGAGCCCATCCAAACGTCAAATAACATGATAGATAAGTAAGGATCGATTAGATACAGCACAGGAACAACGCTAATGCATGTTGTTTCGTTTAAAACTATTTCTAGCTTCAGCTGGGTCCGAGAACTTTGTATCTCACATCTAAGACACTGGAGTCCATCGAAACTCCAAATAACATGATGGATGAGTAAGGATCGATTAGATACATCACAGGAACAACGCTAATGCGTGTTGTTTCGTTTGAAACTATTTCCAGCTTCTGCTGCGTCCGAAAATTTCGTATCTCACATCAGAGTTACTGGAGTCCATCTAAACGTCAAATAACATAGTAGATAAGTAAGGATCGATTAGATACATCACAGGAACAACGCTAATACGTCTTGTTTCGTTCAAAACTATTTCCAGCTTCTGCTGCGTCCGAGAACTTTGTATCTCACATCAGAGTTACTGGAGTCCATCCAAACGTAAAATAACATGATAGATGAGTAAGGATCGATTACATACATCACAGGAACAACGCTAATACGTGTTGTTTCGTTTAAAACTATTTCCAGCTTCTGCTGCGTAGGAAAATTTCGTATCTCACATTAGAGTTACTGGAGTCCATCGAAACGTCAAATAACATAGTAGCTAAGTAAGGATCGATTAGATACATCACAGGAACAACGCTAATACGTGTTGTTTCGTTTAAAACTATTTCCAGCTAATGCTGCGTCCAAAAACATTGTATCTCACATCAGACTTACTAGAGTCCATCGAAACGTCAAATAACATGATAGATGAGTAAAGATCGATTAGATACATCACAGGAACAACGCTAATACGTGTTGTTTCGTTTGAAACTATTTCCAGCTCCTGCTGCGTCTAGAAACTTTGTATCTCACATCAGAATTACGGGAGTCCATCGAAACGTCAAATAACATGATACATGAGTAAGGATCGATTAGATACATCACAGGAACAACGCTAATGCGTGTTGTTTCGTTTAAAACTATTTCCAGCTTCTGCTGCGTCCGAAAATTTCGTATCTCACATCAGAGTTACTGGAGTCCATCGAAACGTCAAATAACATAGTAGGCTAAGTAAGGATCGATTAGATACATCACAGGAACAACGCTAATACGTATTGTTTCGTTCAAAACTATTTCCAGCTTCAGCTGCGCCCGAGAACTTCGTATCTCTCATCAAAGTTACTGGAGTCCATCGAAACGCCAAATAACATGATGGATGAGTAATAATCGATTAGATACATCACAGGAACAACGCTAATGCGTGTTGTTTCGTTTAAAACTATTTCCAGCTTCTGCTGCGTCCGAAAATTTCGTATTTCACATCAAAGTTACTGGAGTCCATCGAAACGCCAAATAACATGATAGATGAGTAAGGATCGATTAGTAACATCACAGGAACAACGCTAATGCGTGTTGTTTCGTTTAAAACTATTTCTAGCTTCAGCTGGGTCCGAGAACTTCGTATCTCACATCTAAGATACTGGAGTCCATCGAAACTCCAAATAACATGATGGATGAGTAAGGATCGATTAGATACATCACAGGAACAACGCTAATGCGTGTTGTTTCGTTTGAAACTATTTCCAGCTTCTGCTGCGTCCGAAAATTTCGTATCTCACATTAGAGTTACTGGAGTCCATCGAAACGTCAAATAACATAGTAGCTAAGTAAGGATCGATTAGATACATCACAGGAACAACGCTAATACGTGTTGTTTCGTTCAAAACTATTTCCAGCTTCTGCTGCGTCCGAGAACTTTGTGTCTCACATCAGAGTTACTGGAGTCCATCCAAACGTAAAATAACATGATAGATGAGTAAGGATCGATTACATACATCACAGGAACAACGCTAATACGTGTTGTTTCGTTTAAAACTATTTCCAGCTTCTGCTGCGTAGGAAAATTTCGTATCTCACATTAGAGTTACTGGAGTCCATCGAAACGTCAAATAACATAGTAGCTAAGTAAGGATCGATTAGATACATCACAGGAACAACGCTAATACGTGTTGTTTCGTTTAAAACTATTTCCAGCTAATGCTGCGTCCAAAAACTTTGTATCTCACATCAGACTTACTAGAGTCCATCGAAACGTCAAGTAACATGATAGATGAGTAAAGATCGATTAGATACATCACAGGAACAACGCTAATACGTGTTGTTTCGTTTGAAACTATTTCCAGCTCCTGCTGCGTCCAGAAACTTTGTATCTCACATCAGAGTTACGGGAGTCCATCGAAACGTCAAATAACATGATACATGAGTAAGGATCGATTAGATACATCACAGGAACAACGCTAATAGGTGTTGTTTCGTTTAAAACTATTTCCAGCTTCTGCTGCGTCCGAAAATTTCGTATCTCACATCAGAGTTACTGGAGTAGATCGAAACGTCAAATAACATAGTAGGCTAAGTAAGGATCGATCAGATACATCACAGGAACAACGCTAATACGTATTGTTTCGTTCAAAACTATTTCCAGCTTCAGCTGCGTCCGAGAACTTCGTATCTCACATCAAAGTTACTGGAGTCCATCGAAACGCCAAATAACATGATGGATGAGTAATAGTCGATTAGATACATCACAGGAACAACGCTAATGCGTGTTGTTTCGTTTAAAACTATTTCCAGCTTCTGCTGCATCCGAAAACTTTGTATCTCACATCAAAGTTACTGGAGTCCATCGAAACGATAAATAACATGATGGATGAGTAATAATCGATTAGATACATCACAGGAACAACGCTAATGCGTGTTGTTTCATTTAAAACTATTTCCAGCTTCTGCTGCGTCCGAAAATTTCGTATTTCACATCAAAGTTACTGGAGTCCATCGAAACGCCAAATAACATGATAGATGAGTAAGGATCGATTAGTAACATCACAGGAACAACGCTAATGCGTGTTGTTTCGTTTAAAACTATTTCTAGCTTCAGCTGGGTCCGAGAACTTCGTATCTCACATCTAAGATACTGGAGTCCATCGAAACTCCAAATAACATGATGGATGAGTAAGGATCTATTAGATACATCACAGGAACAACGCTAATGCGTGTTGTTTCGTTTGAAACTATTTCCAGCTTCTGCTGCGTCCGAAAATTTCGTATCTCACATCAGACTTACTGGAGTCCATCCAAACGTCAAATAACATGTTAGATAAGTAAGGATCGTTTAGATACATCACAGGAACAACGCTAATACGTGTTGTTTCGTTTAAAACTATTTCCAGCTCCTGCTGCGTCCAAAAACTTTGTATCTCACATCAGACTTACTGGAGTCCATCCAAACGTCAAATAACATGTTAGATAAGTAAGGATCGTTTAGATACATCACAGGTACAACGCTAATACGTGTTGTTTCGTTCAAAACTATTTCCAGCTTCTGCTGCATCCGATAACTTTGTATCTCACATCAGAGTTACTGGAGTCCATCGAAATGTCAAATAACATGATAGATAAGTAAGGATCGATTAGATACAGCACAGGAACAACGCTAATGCGTGTTGTTTCGTTTAAAACTATTTCTAGCTTCAGCTGGGTCCGAGAACTTCGTATCTCACATCTAAGTTACTGGAGTCCATCGAAACGCCAAATAACAAGATAGATGAGTAAGGATCGATTAGATACATCACAGGAACAACGCTAATGCGTGTTGTTTCGTTTAAAACTATTTCCAGCTTCTGCTGCGTCCGAAAATTTCGTATCTCACATCAGAGTTACTGGAGTCCATCGAAACGTCAAATAACATAGTAGATAAGTAAGGATCGATTAGATACATCACAGGAACAACGCTAATACGTGTTGTTTCGTTCAAAACTATTTCCAGCTTCAGCTGCGTCCGAGAACTTCGTATCTCACTTCAGAGTTACTGGAGCCCATCCAAGCGTCAAATAACATGATAGATGAGTAAGGATCGATTACATACATCACAGGAACAACGCTAATGCGTGTTATTTCATTTAAAACTATTTCCAGCTTCTGCTGCGTCCGAAAATTTCGTATCTCACATCAGAGTTACTGGAGTCCATCGAAACGTCAAATAACATAGTAGATAAGTAAGGATCGATTAGATACATCACAGGAACAACGCTAATACGTGTTGTTTCGTTCAAAACTATTTCCAGCTTCAGCTGCGTCCGAGAACTTCGTATCTCACTTCAGAGTTACTGGAGCCCATCCAAACGTCAAATAACATGATAGATAAGTAAGGATCGATTAGATACAGCACAGGAACAACGCTAATGCATGTTGTTTCGTTTAAAACTATTTCTAGTTTCAGCTGGGTCCGAGAACTTCGTATCTCACATCTAAGATACTGGAGTCCATCGAAACTCCAAATAACATGATGGATGAGTAAGGATCGATTAGATACATCACAGGAACAACGCTAATACGTGTTGTTTCGTTTAAAACTATTTCCAGCTTCAGCTGCGTCCGAGAACTTCGTATCTCACTTCAGAGTTACTGGAGCCCATCCAAGCGTCAAATAACATGATAGATGAGTAAGGATCGATTACATACATCACAGGAACAACGCTAATGCGTGTTGTTTCATTTAAAACTATTTCCAGCTTCTGCTGCGTCCGAAAATTTCGTATCTCACATCAGAGTTACTGGAGTCCATCGAAACGTCAAATAACATAGTAGATAAGTAAGGATCGATTAGATACATCACAGGAACAACGCTAATACGTCTTGTTTCGTTCAAAACTATTTCCAGCTTCTGCTGCGTCCGAGAACTTTGTATCTCACATCAGAGTTACTGGAGTCCATCCAAACGTAAAATAACATGATAGATGAGTAAGGATCGATTACATACATCACAGGAACAACGCTAATACGTGTTGTTTCGTTTAAAACTATTTCCAGCTTCTGCTGCGTAGGAAAATTTCGTATCTCACATCAGAGTTACGGGAGTCCATCGAAACGTCAAATAACATGATACATGAGTAAGGATCGATTAGATACATCACAGGAACAACGCTAATGCGTGTTGTTTCGTTTAAAACTATTTCCAGCTTCTGCTGCGTCCGAGAATTTCGTATCTCACATCAGAGTTACTGGAGTCCATCGAAACGTCAAATAACATAGTAGGCTAAGTAAGGATCGATTAGATACATCACAGGAACAACGCTAATACGTATTGTTTCGTTCAAAACTATTTCCAGCTTCAGCTGCGTCCGAGAACTTCGTATCTCACATCAAAGTTACTGGAGTCCATCGAAACGCCAAATAACATGATGGATGAGTAATAGTCGATTAGATACATCACAGGAACAACGCTAATGCGTGTTGTTTCGTTTAAAACTATTTCCAGCTTCTGCTGCGTCCGAAAACTTTGTATCTCACATCAAAGTTACTGGAGTCCATCGAAACGCCAAATAACATGATGGATGAGTAATAATCGATTAGATACATCACAGGAACAACGCTAATGCGTGTTGTTTCGTTTAAAACTATTTCCAGCTTCTGCTGCGTCCGAAAATTTCGTATCTCACATCAAAGTTACTGGAGTCCATCGAAACGCCAAATAACATGATAGATGAGTAAGGATCGATTAGATACATCACAGGAACAACGCTAATGCGTGTTGTTTCGTTTAAAACTATTTCCAGCTTCTGCTGCGTTCGAGAACTTCGTATCTCACATCAGGGTTACTGGAGTCCATCCAAACTTCAAATAAAGTGATAGATAAGTAAGGATCGATTAGAAACATCACAGGAACAACGCTAATGCGTGTTGTTTCGTTTAAAGCTATTTCTAGCTTCAGCTGCGTCCGAGAACTTCGTAACTCACATCAAAGATACTGGAGTCCATCGAAACGCCAAATAACATAGTAGGCTAAGTAAGGATCGATTAGATACATCACAGGAACAACGCTAATACGTATTGTTTCGTTCAAAACTATTTCCAGCTTCAGCTGCGTCCGAGAATTTCGTATCTCACATCAAAGTTACTGGAGTGTATCGAAACGCCAAATAACATGATAGATGAGTAAGGATCGATTAGATACATCACAGGAACAACGCTAATGCGTGTTGTTTCGTTTAAAACTATTTCAAGCTTCTGCTGCGTCCGAAAATTTCGTATCTCACATCAAAGTTACTGGAGTCCATCGAAACGCCAAATAACATGATGGATGAGTAATAATCGATTAGATACATCACAGGAACAACGCTAATGCGTGTTGTTTCGTTTAAAACTATTTCCAGCTTCTGCTGCGTCCGAAAATTTCGTATCTCACTTCAGAGTTACTGGAGTCCATCGAAACGTCAAATAACATAGTAGGCTAAGTAAGGATCGATTAGATACATCACAGGAACAACGCTAATACGTATTGTTTCGTTCAAAACTATTTCCAGCTTCAGCTGCGTCCGAGAACTTCGTATCTCACATCAAAGTTACTGGAGTCCATCGAAACGCCAAATAACATGATGGATGAGTAATAATCTATTAGATACATCACAGGAACAACGCTAATGCGTGTTGTTTCGTTTAAAACTATTTCCAGCTTCTGCTGCGTCCGAAAACTTTGTATCTCACATCAAAGTTACTGGAGTCCATCGAAACGCCAAATAACATGATGGATGAGTAATAATCGATTAGATACATCACAGGAACAACGCTAATGCGTGTTGTTTCGTTTAAAACTATTTCCAGCTTCTGCTGCGTCCGAAAATTTCGTATCTCACATCAAAGTTACTGGAGTCCATCGAAACGCCAAATAACATGATAGATGAGTAAGGATCGATCAGATACATCACAGGAACAACGCTAATGCGTGTTGTTTCGTTTAAAACTATTTCCAGCTTCTGCTGCGTTCGAGAACTTCGTATCTCACATCAGGGTTACTGGAGTCCATCCAAACTTCAAATAACGTGATAGATAAGTAAGGATCGATTAGATACATCACAGGAACAACGCTAATGCGTGTTGTTTCGTTTAAAGCTATTTCTAGCTTCAGCTGCGTAAGAGAACTTCGTAACTCACATCAAAGATACTGGAGTCCATCGAAACGCCAAATAACATAATAGATGAGTAAGGATCGATTAGATACATCACAGGAACAACGCTAATGCGTGTTGCTTCGTTTAAAACTATTTCCAGCTTCTGCTGCGTCCGAAATCTTTGTATCTCACATCAGAGTTACTGGAGTCCATCCAAACGTCAAATAACATGATAGATGAGTAAGGATCGATTAGATACATCACAGGAACAACGTTAATACGTGTTGTTTCGTTTAAAACTATTTTCAGCTTCTTCTGCGTCCGAAAACGTCGTATCTCACATCAGAGTTACTGGTGTCCATCGAAACGTCAAATAACATGATAGATAAGTAAGGATCGATTAGATACAGCACAGGAACAACGCTAATACGTGTTGTTTCGTTTAAAACTATTTCCAGCTTCTGCTGCGTCCGAGAACTTCGTATCTCACATCAGGGTTACTGGAGTCCATCCAAACGTCAAATAACATGATAGATAAGTAAGGATCGATTAGATACATCACAGGAACAACGCTAATGCGTGTTGTTTCGTTTAAAACTATTTCTAGCATCAGCTGCGTCCGAGAACTTCGTATCTCACATCAAAGTTACTGGAGTCCATCGAAACGCCAAATAACATGATAGATGAGTAAGGATCGATTAGATACATCACAGGAACAACGCTAATGCGTGTTGTTTCGTTTAAAACTATTTCCAGCTTCTGCTGCGTTCGAGAACTTCGTATCTCACATCAGGGTTACTGGAGTCCATCCAAACTTCAAATAACGTGATAGATAAGTAAGGATCGATTAGATACATCACAGGAACAACGCTAATGCGTGTTGTTTCGTTTAAAGCTATTTCTAGCTTCAGCTGCGTCCGAGAACTTCGTAACTCACATCAAAGTTACTGGAGTCCATCGAAACGCCAAATAACATGATAGATGAGTAAGGATCGATTAGATACATCACAGGAACAACGCTAATGCGTGTTGCTTCGTTTAAAACTATTTCCAGCTTCTGCTGCGTCCGAAATCTTTGTATCTCACATCAGAGTTACTGGAGTCCGTCCAAACGTCAAATAACATGATAGATGACTAAGGATCGATTAGATACATCACAGGAACAACGCTAATATGTGTTGTTTCGTTTAAAACTATTTCCAGCTGCTGCTGCGTCCGAGAACTTTGTATCTCACATCAGACTTACTGGAGTCCATCCAAACGCCAAATAACATGATAGATGAGTAAGGATCGATTAGATACATCACAGGAACAACGCTAATACGTGTTGTTTCGTTTAAAACTATTTTCAGCTTCTGCTGCGTCCGAAAACGTCGCATCTCACATCAGAGTTACTGGAGTCCATCCAAACGCCAAATAACATGACAGATGAGCAAGGAACGATTAGATACATCACAGGAACAACGCTAATGCATTTTGTTTCGTTTAAAACTATTTCCAGCTTCTGCTGCGTCCAAAAACTTTGTATCTCACATCAGAGTTACTGGAGTCCGTCCAAACGTCAAATAACATGATAGATGAGTAAGGATCGATTAGATACATCACAGGAACAGCGCTAATGCGTGTTGTTTCGTTTAAAACCATTTCCAGCTTCTGCTGCGTCCGAAAACGTCGTATCTCACATTAGAGTTACTGGAGTCCATCGAAACGTCAAATAACATAGTAGCTAAGTAAGGATCGAATAGATACATCACAGGAACAACGCTAATACGTGTTGTTTCGTTCAAAACTATTTCCAGCTTCTGCTGCGTCCAAAAACTTTGTATCTCACATCAGAGTTACTGGAGTCCTTCCAAACGTAAAATAACATGATAGATGAGTAAGGATCGATTAGATACATCACAGGAACAACGCTAATGCGTTTTGTTTCGTTTAAAACTATTTCCAGCTTCTTCTGCATCCGAAAACGTCGTATCTCACATCAGAGTTACTGGAGTCCATCGAAACGTCAAATAACATGATAGATGAGTAAGGATCGATTAGATACAGCACAGGAACAACGCTAATACGTTTTGTTTCGTTTAAAACTATTTCCAGCTCCTGCTGCGTCCAAAAACTTTGTATCTCACATCAGAGTTATTGGAGTCCGTCCAAACGTCAAATAACATGATAGATGAGTAAGGATCGATTAGATACATCACATTAACAACGCTAATATGTGTTGTTTCGTTTAAAACTATTTCCAGCTGCTGCTGCGTCCGAAAACGTCGTATCTCACATCAGAGTTACTGTAGTCCATCGAAATGTCAAATAACATGATAGATGAGTAAGGATCGATTAGATACATCACAGGAACAACGCTAATGCGTATTGTTTCGTTTGAAACTATTTCCAGCTCCTGCTGCGTCCAAAAACATTGTATCTCACATCAGACTTACTGGAGTCCATCCAAACGTCAAGCAATATGTTAGATAAGTAAGGATCGTTTAGATACATCACAGGAACAACGCTAATACGTGTTGTTTCGTTCAAAACTATTTCCAGCTTCTGCTGCGTCCCAGAACTTTGTATCTCACATCAGAGTTACTGGAGTCCATCCAAACGTCAAATAACATGATAGATGAGTAAGGATCGATTAGATACAGCACAGGAACAACGCTAATACGTTTTGTTTCGTTTAAATTTATTTCCAGCTCCTGCTGCGTCCAAAAACTTTGTATCTCACATCAGAGTTACTGGAGTCCGTCCAAACGTCAAATAACATGATAGATGAGTAAGGATCGATTAGATACATCACAGGAACAACGCTAATATGTGTTGTTTCGTTTAAAATTATTTCCAGCTGCTGCTGCGTCCGAAAACGTCGTATCTCACATCAGAGTTACTGGAGTCCATCGAAATGTCAAATAACATGATAGATAAGTAAGGATGTATTAGATACAGCACAGGAACAACGCTAATGCGTGTTGTTTCGTTTAAAACTATTTCTAGCTTCAGCTGCGTCCGAGAACTTCGTATCTCATATCAAAGTTACTGGAGTCCATCTAAACGCCAAATAATATGATAGATGAGTAAGGGTCGATTAGATACATCACAGGAACAACGCTAATGCGTGTTGTTTCGTTTAAAACTATTTCCAGCTCCTGCTGCGTCCAAAAACATTGTATCTCACATCAGACTTACTGGAGTCCATCCAAACGTCAAGTAATATGTTAGATAAGTAAGGATCGTTTAGATACAGCACAGGAACAACGCTAATGCGTGTTGTTTCATTTAAAACTATTTCCAGCTCCTGCTGCGTCCAAAAACTTTGTATCTCACATCAGACTTACTGGAGTCCATCCAAACGTCAAATAACATGTTAGATAAGTAAGGATCGTTTAGATACATCACAGGAACAACGCTAATACGTGTTGTTTCGTTCAAAACTATTTCCAGCTTCAGCTGCGTCCGAGAACTTTGTATCTCACATCAGAGTTACTGGAGTCCATCCAAACGTCAAATAACATGATAGATGAGTAAGGATCGATTAGATACATCACAGGAACAACGCTAATGCGTGTTGTTTCGTATAAAACTATTTCCAGCTCCTGCTGCGTCCAAAAACTTTGTATCTCACATCAGACTTACTAGAGTCCATCGAAACGTCAAATAACATGATAGATGAGTAAAGATCGATTAGATACATCACAGGAACAACGCTAATACGTGTTGCTTCGTTTGAAACTATTTCCAGCTCCTGCTGCGTCCAGAAACTTTTTATCTCACATCAGAGTTACGGGAGTCCATCGAAACGTCAAATAACATGATACATGAGTAAGGATCGATTAGATACATCACAGGAACAACGCTAATGCGTGTTGTTTCGTTTAAAACTATTTCCAGCTTCTGCTGCGTCCGAAAATTTCGTATCTCACATCAGAGTTACTGGAGTCCATCGAAACGTCAAATAACATAGTAGGCTAAGTAAGGATCGATTAGATACATCACAGGAACAACGCTAATACGTATTGTTTCGTTCAAAACTATTTCCAGCTTCAGCTGCGTCCGAGAACTTCGTATCTCACATCAAAGATACTGGAGTCCATCGAAACGCCAAATAACATGATGGATGAGTAATAGTCGATTAGATACATCACAGGAACAACGCTAATGCGTGTTGTTTCGTTTAAAACTATTTCCAGCTTCTGCTGCGTCCGAAAACTTTGTATCTCACATCAAAGTTACTGGGGTCCATCGAAACGCCAAATAACATGATGGATGAGTAATAATCGATTAGATACATCACAGGAACAACGCTAATGCGTGTTGTTTCGTTTAAAACTATTTCCAGCTTCTGCTGCGTCCGAAAATTTCGTATTTCACATCAAAGTTACTGGAGTCCATCGAAACGCCAAATAACATGATAGATGAGTAAGGATCGATTAGTAACATCACAGGAACAACGCTAATGCGTGTTGTTTCGTTTAAAACTATTTCCAGCTTCTGCTGCGTTCGAGAACTTCGTATCTCACATCAGGGTTACTGGAGTCCATCCAAACTTCAAATAACGTTATAGATAAGTAAGGATCGATTAGATACATCACAGGAACAACGCTAATGCGTGTTGTTTCGTTTAAAGCTATTTCTAGCTTCAGCTGCGTCCGAGAACTTCGTAACTCACATCAAAGATACTGGAGTCCATCGAAACGCCAAATAACATAGTAGGCTAAGTAAGGATCGATTAGATACATCACAGGAACAACGCTAATACGTATTGTTTCGTTCAAAACTATTTCCAGCTTCAGCTGCGTCCGAGAATTTCGTATCTCACATCAAAGTTACTGGAGTCCATCGAAACGCCAAATAACATGATGGATGAGTAATAATCGATTAGATACATCACAGGAACAACGCTAATGCGTGTTGTTTCGTTTAAAACTATTTCCAGCTTCTGCTGCGTCCGAAAACTTTGTATCTCACATCAAAGTTACTGGAGTCCATCGAAACGCCAAATAACATGATGGATGAGTAATAATCGATTAGATACATCACAGGAACAACGCTAATGCGTGTTGTTTCGTTTAAAACTATTTCCAGCTTCTGCTGCGTCCGAGTACTTTGTATCTCACATCAGAGTTACTGGAGTCCATCCAAACGTAAAATAACATGATAGATGAGTAAGGATCGATTACATACATCACAGGAACAACGCTAATACGTGTTGTTTCGTTAAAACTATTTCCAGCTTCTGCTGCGTAGGAAAATTTCGTATCTCACATTAGAGTTACTGGAGTCCATCGAAACGTCAAATAACATAGTAGCTAAGTAAGGATCGATTAGATACATCACAGGAACAACGCTAATACGTGTTGTTTCGTTTAAAACTATTTCCAGCTAATGCTGCGTCCAAAAACTTTGTATCTCACATCAGACTTACTAGAGTCCATCGAAACGTGAAATAACATGATAGATGAGTAAAGATCGATTAGATACATCACAGGAACAACGCTAATACGTGTTGTTTCGTTCAAAACTATTTCCAGCTACTGCTGCGTCCGAGAACTTTGTATCTCACATCAGAGTTGCTGAAGTCCATCCAAACGTAAAATAACATGATAGATGGGTAAGGATCGATTAGATACATCACAGGAACAACGCTAATGCGTGTTGTTTCGTTTAAAACTATTTCCAGCTTCAGCTGCGTCCGAGAACTTCGTATCTCACTTCAGAGTTACTGGAGCCCATCCAAACGTCAAATGTCATGATAGATGAGTAAGGATCGATTACATACATCATAGGAACAACGCTAATGCGTGTTGTTTCATTTATAACTATTTCCAGCTTCTGCTGCGTCCGAAAATTTCGTATCTCACATCAGAGTTACTGGAGTCCATCGAAACGTCAAATAACATAGTAGAAAAGTAAGAATCGATTAGATACATCACAGGAAGAACGCTAATACGTGTTGTTTCGTTCAAAACTATTTCCAGCTTCTGTTGCGTCCGAGAACTTTGTATCTCACATCAGAGTTACTGGAGTCCATTCAAACGTCAAATAACATGATAGATGAGTAAGGATCGATTAGATACATCACAGGAACAACGCTAATAAGTGTTGTTTCGTTTAAAACTATTTCCAGCTTCTGCTGCGTCCGAAAACGTCGTATCCCACATCAAAGTTACTGGAGTCCATCGAAACGTCAAATAGCATAGTAGCTAAGTAAGGATCGATTAGATACATCACAGGAACAACGCTAATGCGTGTTGTTTCGTTTAAAACTATTTCCAGCGTCAGCTGCGTCCGAGAACTTCGTATCTCACATCAGACTTACTGGAGTCCATCCAAACGTCAAATAACATGATAGATAAATAAGGATCGGTTAGATACATCACAGGAACAACGCTAATGCGTGTTGTTTCATTTAAAACTATTTCCAGCTTCTGCTGCGTCCGAAAATTTCGTATCTCACATCAGAGTTACTGGAGTCCATCGAAACGTCAAATAACAGTAGATAAGTAAGGATCGATTAGATACATCACAGGAACAACGCTAATACGTGTTGTTTCGTTCAAAACTATTTCCAGATTCAGCTGCGTCCGAGAACTTCGTATCTCACTTCAGAGTTACTGGAGCCCATCCAAACGTCAAATAACATGATAGATAAGTAAGGATCGATTAGATACAGCACAGGAACAACGCTAATGCATGTTGTTTCGTTTAAAACTATTTCTAGCTTCAGCTAGGTCCGAGAACTTCGTATCTCACATCAGGGTTACTGGAGTCCATCCAAACTTCAAATAACGTGATAGATAAGTAAGGATCGATTAGATACATCACAGGAACAACGCTAATGCGTGTTGTTTCGTTTAAAGCTATTTCTAGCTTCAGCTGCGTCCGAGAACTTCGTAACTCACATCAAAGTTACTGGAGTCCATCGAAACGCCAAATAACATGATAGATGAGTAAGGATCGATTAGATACATCACAGGAACAACGCTAATGCGTGTTGCTTCGTTTAAAACTATTTCCAGCTTCTGCTGCGTCCGAAATCTTTGTATCTCACATCAGAGTTACTGGAGTCCGTCCAAACGTCAAATAACATGATAGATGACTAAGGATCGATTAGATACATCACAGGAACAACGCTAATATGTGTTGTTTCGTTTAAAACTATTTCCAGCTGCTGCTGCGTCCGAGAACTTTGTATCTCACATCAGACTTACTGGAGTCCATCCAAACGCCAAATAACATGATAGATGAGTAAGGATCGATTAGATACATCACAGGAACAACGCTAATACGTGTTGTTTCGTTTAAAACTATTTTCAGCTTCTGCTGCGTCCGAAAACGTCGCATCTCACATCAGAGTTACTGGAGTCCATCCAAACGCCAAATAACATGACAGATGAGCAAGGAACGATTAGATACATCACAGGAACAACGCTAATGCATTTTGTTTCGTTTAAAACTATTTCCAGCTTCTGCTGCGTCCAAAAACTTTGTATCTCACATCAGAGTTACTGGAGTCCGTCCAAACGTCAAATAACATGATAGATGAGTAAGGATCGATTAGATACATCACAGGAACAGCGCTAATGCGTGTTGTTTCGTTTAAAACCATTTCCAGCTTCTGCTGCGTCCGAAAACGTCGTATCTCACATTAGAGTTACTGGAGTCCATCGAAACGTCAAATAACATAGTAGCTAAGTAAGGATCGAATAGATACATCACAGGAACAACGCTAATACGTGTTGTTTCGTTCAAAACTATTTCCAGCTTCTGCTGCGTCCAAAAACTTTGTATCTCACATCAGAGTTACTGGAGTCCTTCCAAACGTAAAATAACATGATAGATGAGTAAGGATCGATTAGATACATCACAGGAACAACGCTAATGCGTTTTGTTTCGTTTAAAACTATTTCCAGCTTCTTCTGCATCCGAAAACGTCGTATCTCACATCAGAGTTACTGGAGTCCATCGAAACGTCAAATAACATGATAGATGAGTAAGGATCGATTAGATACAGCACAGGAACAACGCTAATACGTTTTGTTTCGTTTAAAACTATTTCCAGCTCCTGCTGCGTCCAAAAACTTTGTATCTCACATCAGAGTTACTGGAGTCCGTCCAAACGTCAAATAACATGATAGATGAGTAAGGATCGATTAGATACATCACATTAACAACGCTAATATGTGTTGTTTCGTTTAAAACTATTTCCAGCTGCTGCTGCGTCCGAAAACGTCGTATCTCACATCAGAGTTACTGTAGTCCATCGAAATGTCAAATAACATGATAGATGAGTAAGGATCGATTAGATACATCACAGGAACAACGCTAATGCGTATTGTTTCGTTTGAAACTATTTCCAGCTCCTGCTGCGTCCAAAAACATTGTATCTCACATCAGACTTACTGGAGTCCATCCAAACGTCAAGCAATATGTTAGATAAGTAAGGATCGTTTAGATACATCACAGGAACAACGCTAATACGTGTTGTTTCGTTCAAAACTATTTCCAGCTTCTGCTGCGTCCCAGAACTTTGTATCTCACATCAGAGTTACTGGAGTCCATCCAAACGTCAAATAACATGATAGATGAGTAAGGATCGATTAGATACAGCACAGGAACAACGCTAATACGTTTTGTTTCGTTTAAATTTATTTCCAGCTCCTGCTGCGTCCAAAAACTTTGTATCTCACATCAGAGTTACTGGAGTCCGTCCAAACGTCAAATAACATGATAGATGAGTAAGGATCGATTAGATACATCACAGGAACAACGCTAATATGTGTTGTTTCGTTTAAAATTATTTCCAGCTGCTGCTGCGTCCGAAAACGTCGTATCTCACATCAGAGTTACTGGAGTCCATCGAAATGTCAAATAACATGATAGATAAGTAAGGATGTATTAGATACAGCACAGGAACAACGCTAATGCGTGTTGTTTCGTTTAAAACTATTTCTAGCTTCAGCTGCGTCCGAGAACTTCGTATCTCATATCAAAGTTACTGGAGTCCATCTAAACGCCAAATAATATGATAGATGAGTAAGGGTCGATTAGATACATCACAGGAACAACGCTAATGCGTGTTGTTTCGTTTAAAACTATTTCCAGCTCCTGCTGCGTCCAAAAACATTGTATCTCACATCAGACTTACTGGAGTCCATCCAAACGTCAAGTAATATGTTAGATAAGTAAGGATCGTTTAGATACAGCACAGGAACAACGCTAATGCGTGTTGTTTCATTTAAAACTATTTCCAGCTCCTGCTGCGTCCAAAAACTTTGTATCTCACATCAGACTTACTGGAGTCCATCCAAACGTCAAATAACATGTTAGATAAGTAAGGATCGTTTAGATACATCACAGGAACAACGCTAATACGTGTTGTTTCGTTCAAAACTATTTCCAGCTTCAGCTGCGTCCGAGAACTTTGTATCTCACATCAGAGTTACTGGAGTCCATCCAAACGTCAAATAACATGTTAGATAAGTAAGGATCGTTTAGATACATCACAGGAACAACGCTAATACGTGTTGTTTCGTTTAAAACTATTTCCAGCTAATGCTGCGTCCAAAAACTTTGTATCTCACATCAGACTTACTAGAGTCCATCGAAACGTGAAATAACATGATAGATGAGTAAAGATCGATTAGATACATCACAGGAACAACGCTAATACGTGTTGTTTCGTTCAAAACTATTTCCAGCTACTGCTGCGTCCGAGAACTTTGTATCTCACATCAGAGTTGCTGAAGTCCATCCAAACGTAAAATAACATGATAGATGGGTAAGGATCGATTAGATACATCACAGGAACAACGCTAATGCGTGTTGTTTCGTTTAAAACTATTTCCAGCTTCAGCTGCGTCCGAGAACTTCGTATCTCACTTCAGAGTTACTGGAGCCCATCCAAACGTCAAATGTCATGATAGATGAGTAAGGATCGATTACATACATCATAGGAACAACGCTAATGCGTGTTGTTTCATTTATAACTATTTCCAGCTTCTGCTGCGTCCGAAAATTTCGTATCTCACATCAGAGTTACTGGAGTCCATCGAAACGTCAAATAACATAGTAGAAAAGTAAGAATCGATTAGATACATCACAGGAAGAACGCTAATACGTGTTGTTTCGTTCAAAACTATTTCCAGCTTCTGTTGCGTCCGAGAACTTTGTATCTCACATCAGAGTTACTGGAGTCCATTCAAACGTCAAATAACATGATAGATGAGTAAGGATCGATTAGATACATCACAGGAACAACGCTAATAAGTGTTGTTTCGTTTAAAACTATTTCCAGCTTCTGCTGCGTCCGAAAACGTCGTATCCCACATCAAAGTTACTGGAGTCCATCGAAACGTCAAATAGCATAGTAGCTAAGTAAGGATCGATTAGATACATCACAGGAACAACGCTAATGCGTGTTGTTTCGTTTAAAACTATTTCCAGCGTCAGCTGCGTCCGAGAACTTCGTATCTCACATCAGACTTACTGGAGTCCATCCAAACGTCAAATAACATGATAGATAAATAAGGATCGGTTAGATACATCACAGGAACAACGCTAATGCGTGTTGTTTCATTTAAAACTATTTCCAGCTTCTGCTGCGTCCGAAAATTTCGTATCTCACATCAGAGTTACTGGAGTCCATCGAAACGTCAAATAACAGTAGATAAGTAAGGATCGATTAGATACATCACAGGAACAACGCTAATACGTGTTGTTTCGTTCAAAACTATTTCCAGATTCAGCTGCGTCCGAGAACTTCGTATCTCACTTCAGAGTTACTGGAGCCCATCCAAACGTCAAATAACATGATAGATAAGTAAGGATCGATTAGATACAGCACAGGAACAACGCTAATGCATGTTGTTTCGTTTAAAACTATTTCTAGCTTCAGCTAGGTCCGAGAACTTCGTATCTCACATCAGGGTTACTGGAGTCCATCCAAACTTCAAATAACGTGATAGATAAGTAAGGATCGATTAGATACATCACAGGAACAACGCTAATGCGTGTTGTTTCGTTTAAAGCTATTTCTAGCTTCAGCTGCGTCCGAGAACTTCGTAACTCACATCAAAGTTACTGGAGTCCATCGAAACGCCAAATAACATGATAGATGAGTAAGGATCGATTAGATACATCACAGGAACAACGCTAATGCGTGTTGCTTCGTTTAAAACTATTTCCAGCTTCTGCTGCGTCCGAAATCTTTGTATCTCACATCAGAGTTACTGGAGTCCGTCCAAACGTCAAATAACATGATAGATGACTAAGGATCGATTAGATACATCACAGGAACAACGCTAATATGTGTTGTTTCGTTTAAAACTATTTCCAGCTGCTGCTGCGTCCGAGAACTTTGTATCTCACATCAGACTTACTGGAGTCCATCCAAACGCCAAATAACATGATAGATGAGTAAGGATCGATTAGATACATCACAGGAACAACGCTAATACGTGTTGTTTCGTTTAAAACTATTTTCAGCTTCTGCTGCGTCCGAAAACGTCGCATCTCACATCAGAGTTACTGGAGTCCATCCAAACGCCAAATAACATGACAGATGAGCAAGGAACGATTAGATACATCACAGGAACAACGCTAATGCATTTTGTTTCGTTTAAAACTATTTCCAGCTTCTGCTGCGTCCAAAAACTTTGTATCTCACATCAGAGTTACTGGAGTCCGTCCAAACGTCAAATAACATGATAGATGAGTAAGGATCGATTAGATACATCACAGGAACAGCGCTAATGCGTGTTGTTTCGTTTAAAACCATTTCCAGCTTCTGCTGCGTCCGAAAACGTCGTATCTCACATTAGAGTTACTGGAGTCCATCGAAACGTCAAATAACATAGTAGCTAAGTAAGGATCGAATAGATACATCACAGGAACAACGCTAATACGTGTTGTTTCGTTCAAAACTATTTCCAGCTTCTGCTGCGTCCAAAAACTTTGTATCTCACATCAGAGTTACTGGAGTCCTTCCAAACGTAAAATAACATGATAGATGAGTAAGGATCGATTAGATACATCACAGGAACAACGCTAATGCGTTTTGTTTCGTTTAAAACTATTTCCAGCTTCTTCTGCATCCGAAAACGTCGTATCTCACATCAGAGTTACTGGAGTCCATCGAAACGTCAAATAACATGATAGATGAGTAAGGATCGATTAGATACAGCACAGGAACAACGCTAATACGTTTTGTTTCGTTTAAAACTATTTCCAGCTCCTGCTGCGTCCAAAAACTTTGTATCTCACATCAGAGTTACTGGAGTCCGTCCAAACGTCAAATAACATGATAGATGAGTAAGGATCGATTAGATACATCACATTAACAACGCTAATATGTGTTGTTTCGTTTAAAACTATTTCCAGCTGCTGCTGCGTCCGAAAACGTCGTATCTCACATCAGAGTTACTGTAGTCCATCGAAATGTCAAATAACATGATAGATGAGTAAGGATCGATTAGATACATCACAGGAACAACGCTAATGCGTATTGTTTCGTTTGAAACTATTTCCAGCTCCTGCTGCGTCCAAAAACATTGTATCTCACATCAGACTTACTGGAGTCCATCCAAACGTCAAGCAATATGTTAGATAAGTAAGGATCGTTTAGATACATCACAGGAACAACGCTAATACGTGTTGTTTCGTTCAAAACTATTTCCAGCTTCTGCTGCGTCCCAGAACTTTGTATCTCACATCAGAGTTACTGGAGTCCATCCAAACGTCAAATAACATGATAGATGAGTAAGGATCGATTAGATACAGCACAGGAACAACGCTAATACGTTTTGTTTCGTTTAAATTTATTTCCAGCTCCTGCTGCGTCCAAAAACTTTGTATCTCACATCAGAGTTACTGGAGTCCGTCCAAACGTCAAATAACATGATAGATGAGTAAGGATCGATTAGATACATCACAGGAACAACGCTAATATGTGTTGTTTCGTTTAAAATTATTTCCAGCTGCTGCTGCGTCCGAAAACGTCGTATCTCACATCAGAGTTACTGGAGTCCATCGAAATGTCAAATAACATGATAGATAAGTAAGGATGTATTAGATACAGCACAGGAACAACGCTAATGCGTGTTGTTTCGTTTAAAACTATTTCTAGCTTCAGCTGCGTCCGAGAACTTCGTATCTCATATCAAAGTTACTGGAGTCCATCTAAACGCCAAATAATATGATAGATGAGTAAGGGTCGATTAGATACATCACAGGAACAACGCTAATGCGTGTTGTTTCGTTTAAAACTATTTCCAGCTCCTGCTGCGTCCAAAAACATTGTATCTCACATCAGACTTACTGGAGTCCATCCAAACGTCAAGTAATATGTTAGATAAGTAAGGATCGTTTAGATACAGCACAGGAACAACGCTAATGCGTGTTGTTTCATTTAAAACTATTTCCAGCTCCTGCTGCGTCCAAAAACTTTGTATCTCACATCAGACTTACTGGAGTCCATCCAAACGTCAAATAACATGTTAGATAAGTAAGGATCGTTTAGATACATCACAGGAACAACGCTAATACGTGTTGTTTCGTTCAAAACTATTTCCAGCTTCAGCTGCGTCCGAGAACTTTGTATCTCACATCAGAGTTACTGGAGTCCATCCAAACGTCAAATAACATGATAGATGAGTAAGGATCGATTAGATACATCACAGGAACAACGCTAATGCGTGTTGTTTCGTATAAAACTATTTCCAGCTCCTGCTGCGTCCAAAAACTTTGTATCTCACATCAGACTTACTAGAGTCCATCGAAACGTCAAATAACATGATAGATGAGTAAAGATCGATTAGATACATCACAGGAACAACGCTAATACGTGTTGCTTCGTTTGAAACTATTTCCAGCTCCTGCTGCGTCCAGAAACTTTTTATCTCACATCAGAGTTACGGGAGTCCATCGAAACGTCAAATAACATGATACATGAGTAAGGATCGATTAGATACATCACAGGAACAACGCTAATGCGTGTTGTTTCGTTTAAAACTATTTCCAGCTTCTGCTGCGTCCGAAAATTTCGTATCTCACATCAGAGTTACTGGAGTCCATCGAAACGTCAAATAACATAGTAGGCTAAGTAAGGATCGATTAGATACATCACAGGAACAACGCTAATACGTATTGTTTCGTTCAAAACTATTTCCAGCTTCAGCTGCGTCCGAGAACTTCGTATCTCACATCAAAGATACTGGAGTCCATCGAAACGCCAAATAACATGATGGATGAGTAATAGTCGATTAGATACATCACAGGAACAACGCTAATGCGTGTTGTTTCGTTTAAAACTATTTCCAGCTTCTGCTGCGTCCGAAAACTTTGTATCTCACATCAAAGTTACTGGGGTCCATCGAAACGCCAAATAACATGATGGATGAGTAATAATCGATTAGATACATCACAGGAACAACGCTAATGCGTGTTGTTTCGTTTAAAACTATTTCCAGCTTCTGCTGCGTCCGAAAATTTCGTATTTCACATCAAAGTTACTGGAGTCCATCGAAACGCCAAATAACATGATAGATGAGTAAGGATCGATTAGTAACATCACAGGAACAACGCTAATGCGTGTTGTTTCGTTTAAAACTATTTCCAGCTTCTGCTGCGTTCGAGAACTTCGTATCTCACATCAGGGTTACTGGAGTCCATCCAAACTTCAAATAACGTTATAGATAAGTAAGGATCGATTAGATACATCACAGGAACAACGCTAATGCGTGTTGTTTCGTTTAAAGCTATTTCTAGCTTCAGCTGCGTCCGAGAACTTCGTAACTCACATCAAAGATACTGGAGTCCATCGAAACGCCAAATAACATAGTAGGCTAAGTAAGGATCGATTAGATACATCACAGGAACAACGCTAATACGTATTGTTTCGTTCAAAACTATTTCCAGCTTCAGCTGCGTCCGAGAATTTCGTATCTCACATCAAAGTTACTGGAGTCCATCGAAACGCCAAATAACATGATGGATGAGTAATAATCGATTAGATACATCACAGGAACAACGCTAATGCGTGTTGTTTCGTTTAAAACTATTTCCAGCTTCTGCTGCGTCCGAAAACTTTGTATCTCACATCAAAGTTACTGGAGTCCATCGAAACGCCAAATAACATGATGGATGAGTAATAATCGATTAGATACATCACAGGAACAACGCTAATGCGTGTTGTTTCGTTTAAAACTATTTCCAGCTTCTGCTGCGTCCGAGTACTTTGTATCTCACATCAGAGTTACTGGAGTCCATCCAAACGTAAAATAACATGATAGATGAGTAAGGATCGATTACATACATCACAGGAACAACGCTAATACGTGTTGTTTCGTTAAAACTATTTCCAGCTTCTGCTGCGTAGGAAAATTTCGTATCTCACATTAGAGTTACTTTAGTCCATCGAAACGTCAAATAACATAGTAGCTAAGTAAGGATCGATTAGATACATCACAGGAACAACGCTAATACGTGTTGTTTCGTTTAAAACTATTTCCAGCTAATGCTGCGTCCAAAAACTTTGTATCTCACATCAGACTTACTAGAGTCCATCGAAACGTGAAATAACATGATAGATGAGTAAAGATCGATTAGATACATCACAGGAACAACGCTAATACGTGTTGTTTCGTTCAAAACTATTTCCAGCTACTGCTGCGTCCGAGAACTTTGTATCTCACATCAGAGTTGCTGAAGTCCATCCAAACGTAAAATAACATGATAGATGGGTAAGGATCGATTAGATACATCACAGGAACAACGCTAATGCGTGTTGTTTCGTTTAAAACTATTTCCAGCTTCAGCTGCGTCCGAGAACTTCGTATCTCACTTCAGAGTTACTGGAGCCCATCCAAACGTCAAATGTCATGATAGATGAGTAAGGATCGATTACATACATCATAGGAACAACGCTAATGCGTGTTGTTTCATTTATAACTATTTCCAGCTTCTGCTGCGTCCGAAAATTTCGTATCTCACATCAGAGTTACTGGAGTCCATCGAAACGTCAAATAACATAGTAGAAAAGTAAGAATCGATTAGATACATCACAGGAAGAACGCTAATACGTGTTGTTTCGTTCAAAACTATTTCCAGCTTCTGTTGCGTCCGAGAACTTTGTATCTCACATCAGAGTTACTGGAGTCCATTCAAACGTCAAATAACATGATAGATGAGTAAGGATCGATTAGATACATCACAGGAACAACGCTAATAAGTGTTGTTTCGTTTAAAACTATTTCCAGCTTCTGCTGCGTCCGAAAACGTCGTATCCCACATCAAAGTTACTGGAGTCCATCGAAACGTCAAATAGCATAGTAGCTAAGTAAGGATCGATTAGATACATCACAGGAACAACGCTAATGCGTGTTGTTTCGTTTAAAACTATTTCCAGCGTCAGCTGCGTCCGAGAACTTCGTATCTCACATCAGACTTACTGGAGTCCATCCAAACGTCAAATAACATGATAGATAAATAAGGATCGGTTAGATACATCACAGGAACAACGCTAATGCGTGTTGTTTCATTTAAAACTATTTCCAGCTTCTGCTGCGTCCGAAAATTTCGTATCTCACATCAGAGTTACTGGAGTCCATCGAAACGTCAAATAACATAGTAGATAAGTAAGGATCGATTAGATACATCACAGGAACAACGCTAATACGTGTTGTTTCGTTCAAAACTATTTCCAGATTCAGCTGCGTCCGAGAACTTCGTATCTCACTTCAGAGTTACTGGAGCCCATCCAAACGTCAAATAACATGATAGATAAGTAAGGATCGATTAGATACAGCACAGGAACAACGCTAATGCATGTTGTTTCGTTTAAAACTATTTCTAGCTTCAGCTGGGTCCGAGAACTTCGTATCTCACATCTAAGATACTGGAGTCCATCGAAACTCCAAATAACATGATGGATGAGTAAGGATCGATTAGATACATCACAGGAACAACGCTAATACGTGTTGTTTCGTTTAAAACTATTTCCAGCTCCTGCTGCGTCCGAAAATTTCGTATCTCACATCAGAGTTACTGGAGCCCATCGAAACGTCAAATAACATAGTAGATAAGTAAGGATCGATTAGATACATCACAGGAACAACGCTAATACGTCTTGTTTCGTTCAAAACTATTTCCAGCTTCTGCTGCGTCCGAGAACTTTGTATCTCACATCAGAGTTACTGGAGTCCATCCAAACGTAAAATAACATGATAGATGAGTAAGGATCGATTACATACATCACAGGAACAACGCTAATACGTGTTGTTTCGTTTAAAACTATTTCCAGCTTCTGCTGCGTAGGAAAATTTCGTATCTCACATTAGAGTTACTGGAGTCCATCGAAACGTCAAATAACATAGTAGCTAAGTAAGGATCGATTAGATACATCACAGGAACAACGCTAATACGTGTTGTTTCGTTTAAAACTATTTCCAGCCAATGCTGCGTCCAAAAACTTTGTATCTCACATCAGACTTACTAGAGTCCATCGAAACGTCAAATAACATGATAGATGAGTAAAGATCGATTAGATACATCTACTATGTTATTTGTATACGCTAATACGTGTTGTTTCGTTTGAAACTATTTCCAGCTCCTGCTGCGTCCAGAAACTTTGTATCTCACATCAGAGTTACGGGAGTCCATCGAGACGTCAAATAACATGATACATGAGTAAGGATCGATTAGATACATCACAGGAACAACGCTAATGCGTGTTGTTTCGTTTAAAACTATTTCCAGCTTCTGCTGCGTCCGAAAATTTCGTATCTCACATCAGAGTTACTGGAGTCCATCGAAACGTCAAATAACATAGTAGGCTAAGTAAGGATCGATTAGATACATCACAGGAACAACGCTAATACGTATTGTTTCGTTCAAAACTATTTCCAGCTTCAGCTGCGTCCGAGAACTTCGTATCTCACATCAAAGTTACTGGAGTCCATCGAAACGCCAAATAACATGATGGATGAGTAATAGTCGATTAGATACATCACAGGAACAACGCTAATGCGTGTTGTTTCGTTTAAAACTATTTCCAGCTTCTGCTGCGTCCGAAAACTTTGTATCTCACATCAAAGTTACTGGAGTCCATCGAAACGCCAAATAACATGATGGATGAGTAATAATCGATTAGA
This sequence comes from Prosopocoilus inquinatus, assembly GCA_036172665.1. Classification (NCBI taxonomy): domain Eukaryota; kingdom Metazoa; phylum Arthropoda; class Insecta; order Coleoptera; family Lucanidae; genus Prosopocoilus; species Prosopocoilus inquinatus. The sequence continues at coordinate 42,705,683 of CM069871.1, read as the reverse complement.
TACATCACAGGAACAACGCTAATGCGTGTTGTTTCGTTTAAAACTATTTCCAGCTTCTGCTGCGTCCGAAAATTTCGTATTTCACATCAAAGTTACTGGAGTCCATCGAAACGCCAAATAACATGATAGATGAGTAAGGATCGATTAGTAACATCACAGGAACAACGCTAATGCGTGTTGTTTCGTTTAAAACTATTTCTAGCTTCAGCTGGGTCCGAGAACTTCGTATCTCACATCTAAGATACTGGAGTCCATCGAAACTCCAAATAACATGATGGATGAGTAAGGATCGATTAGATACATCACAGGAACAACGCTAATGCGTGTTGTTTCGTTTGAAACTATTTCCAGCTTCTGCTGCGTCCGAAAATTTCGTATCTCACATTAGAGTTACTGGAGTCCATCGAAACGTCAAATAACATAGTAGCTAAGTAAGGATCGATTAAATACATCACAGGAACAACGCTAATACGTGTTGTTTCGTTCAAAACTATTTCCAGCTTCTGCTGCGTCCAAAAACTTTGTATCTCACATCAGAGTTACTGGAGTCTATCCAAACGTAAAATAACATGATAGATGAGTAAGGGTCGATTAGATACATCACAGGAACAACGCTAATACGTGTTGTTTCGTTTAAAACTATTTCCAGCTCCTGCTGCGTCCGAAAATTTCGTATCTCACATCAGAGTTACTGGAGTCCATTGAAACGTCAAATAACATAGTAGATAAGTAAGGATCGATTAGATACATCACAGGAACAACGCTAATACGTCTTGTTTCGTTCAAAACTATTTCCAGCTTCTGCTGCGTCCGAGAACTTTGTATCTCACATCAGAGTTACTGGAGTCCATCCAAACGTAAAATAACATGATAGATGAGTAAGGATCGATTACATACATCACAGGAACAACGCTAATACGTGTTGTTTCGTTTAAAACTATTTCCAGCTTCTGCTGCGTAGGAAAATTTCGTATCTCACATTAGAGTTACTGGAGTCCATCGAAACGTCAAATAACATAGTAGCTAAGTAAGGATCGATTAGATACATCACAGGAACAACGCTAATACGTGTTGTTTCGTTCAAAACTATTTCCAGCTTCTGCTGCGTCCGAAAACATTGTATCTCAAATCAGAGTTACTGGAGTCCATCCAAACGTAAAATAACATGACAGATGAGTAAGGATCGATTAGATACATCACAGGAACAACGCTAATACGTGTTGTTTCGTTTAAAAGTATTTCCAGCTTCTGCTGCGTCCGAAAATTTCGTATCTCACATCAGAGTTACTGGAGTCCATCGAAACGTCAAATAACTTAGTAGATAAGTAAGGATCGATTAGATACATCACAGGAACAACGCTAATACGTCTTGTTTCGTTCAAAACTATTTCCAGCTTCTGCTGCGTCCGAGAACTTTGTATCTCACATCAGAGTTACCGGAGTCCATCCAAACGTCAAATAACATGATAGATGAGTAAGGATCGATTACATACATCACAGGAACAACGCTAATGCGTGTTGTTTCATTTAAAACTATTTCCAGCTTCTGCTGCGTCCGAAAATTTCGTATCTCACATCAGAGTTACTGGAGTCCATCGAAACGTCAAATAACATAGTAGATAAGTAAGGATCGATTAGATACATCACAGGAACAACGTTAATGCGTGTTGTTTCATTTAAAACTATTTCCAGCTTCTGCTGCGTCCGAAAATTTCGTATCTCACATCAGAGTTACTGGAGTCCATCGAAACGTCAAATAACATAGTAGATAAGTAAGGATCGATTAGATACATCACAGGAACAACGCTAATGCATGTTGTTTCGTTTAAAACTATTTCTAGCTTCAGCTGGGTCCGAGAACTTCGTATCTCACATCTAAGATACTGGAGTCCATCGAAACTCCAAATAACATGATGGATGAGTAAGGATCGATTAGATACATCACAGGAACAACGCTAATACGTGTTGTTTCGTTTAAAACTATTTCCAGCTCCTGCTGCGTCCGAAAATTTCGTATCTCACATCAGAGTTACTGGAGTCCATCGAAACGTCAAATAACATAGTAGATAAGTAAGGATCGATTAGATACATCACAGGAACAACGCTAATACGTCTTGTTTCGTTCAAAACTATTTCCAGCTTCTGCTGCGTCCGAGAACTTTGTATCTCACGTCAGAGTTACTGGAGTCCATCCAAACGTAAAATAACATGATAGATGAGTAAGGATCGATTACATACATCACAGGAACAACGCTAATACGTGTTGTTTCGTTTAAAACTATTTCCAGCTTCTGCTGCGTAGGAAAATTTCGTATCTCACATTAGAGTTACTGGAGTCCATCGAAACGTCAAATAACATAGTAGCTAAGTAAGGATCGATTAGATACATCACAGGAACAACGCTAATACGTGTTGTTTCGTTTAAACTATTTCCAGCTAATGCTGCGTCCAAAAACTTTGTATCTCACATCAGACTTACTAGAGTCCATCGAAACGTCAAATAACATGATAGATGAGTAAAGATCGATTAGATACATCACAGGAACAACGCTAATACGTGTTGTTTCGTTTGAAACTATTTCCAGCTCCTGCTGCGTCCAGAAACTTTGTATCTCACATCAGAGTTACGGGAGTCCATCGAAACGTCAAATAACATGATACATGAGTAAGGATCGAATAGATACATCACATAAACAACGCTAATGCGTGTTGTTTCGTTTAAAACTATTTCCAGCTTCTGCTGCGTCCGAAAATTTCGTATCTCACATCAGAGTTACTGGAGTCCATCGAAACGTCAAATAACATAGTAGGCTAAGTAAGGATCGATTAGATACATCACAGGAACAACGCTAATACGTATTGTTTCGTTCAAAACTATTTCCAGCTTCAGCTGCGTCCGAGAACTTCGTATCTCACATCAAAGTTACTGGAGTCCATCGAAACGCCAAATAACATGATGGATGAGTAATAGTCGATTAGATACATCACAGGAACAACGCTAATGCGTGTTGTTTCGTTTAAAACTATTTCCAGCTTCTGCTGCGTCCGAAAACTTTGTATCTCACATCAAAGTTACTGGAGTCCATCGAAACGCCAAATAACATGATGGATGAGTAATAATCGATTAGATACATCACAGGAACAACGCTAATGCGTGTTGTTTCGTTTAAAACTATTTCCAGCTTCTGCTGCGTCCGAAAATTTCGTATTTCACATCAAAGTTACTGGAGTCCATCGAAACGCCAAATAACATGATAGATGAGTAAGGATCGATTAGTAACATCACAGGAACAACGCTAATGCGTGTTGTTTCGTTTAGAACTATTTCTAGCTTCAGCTGGGTCCGAGAACTTCGTATCTCACATCTAAGATACTGGAGTCCATCGAAACTCCAAATAACATGATGGATGAGTAAGGATCGATTAGATACATCACAGGAACAACGCTAATGCGTGTTGTTTCGTTTGAAACTATTTCCAGCTTCTGCTGCGTCCGAAAATTTCGTATCTCACATTAGAGTTACTGGAGTCCATCGAAACGTCAAATAACATAGTAGCTAAGTAAGGATCGATTAGATACATCACAGGAACAACGCTAGTACGTGTTGTTTCGTTCAAAACTATTTCCAGCTTCTGCTGCGTCCAAAAACTTTGTATCTCACATCAGAGTTACTGGAGTCTATCCAAACGTAAAATAACATGATAGATGAGTAAGGATCGATTAGATACATCACAGGAACAACGCTAATACGTGTTATTTCGTTTAAAACTATTTCCAGTTCCTGCTGCGTCCGAAAATTTCGTATCTCACATCAGAGTTACTGGAGTCCATCGAAACGTCAAATAACATAGTAGATAAGTAAGGATCGATTAGATACATCACAGGAACAACGCTAATACGTCTTGTTTCGTTCAAAACTATTTCCAGCTTCTGCTGCGTCCGAGAACTTTGTATCTCACATCAGAGTTACTGGAGTCCATCCAAACGTAAAATAACATGATAGATGAGTAAGGATCGATTACATACATCACAGGAACAACGCTAATACGTGTTGTTTCGTTTAAAACTATTTCCAGCTTCTGCTGCGTAGGAAAATTTCGTATCTCACATTAGAGTTACTGGAGTCCATCGAAACGTCAAATAACATAGTAGCTAAGTAAGGATCGATTAGATACATCACAGGAACAACGCTAATACGTGTTGTTTCGTTTAAAATTATTTCCAGCTAATGCTGCGTAGAAAAACTTTGTATCTCACATCAGACTTACTAGAGTCCATCGAGACGTCAAATAACATGATAGATGAGTAAAGATCGATTAGATACATCACAGGAACAACGCTAATGCGTGTTGTTTCGTTTAAAACTATTTCCAGCTTCTGCTGCGTCCGAAAATTTCGTATCTCACATCAGAGTTACTGGAGTCCATCGAAACGTCAAATAACATAGTAGGCTAAGTAAGGATCGATTAGATACATCACAGGAACAACGCTAATACGTATTGTTTCGTTCAAAACTATTTCCAGCTTCAGCTGCGTCCGAGAACTTCGTATCTCACATCAAAGTTACTGGAGTCCATCGAAACGCCAAATAACATGATGGATGAGTAATAGTCGATTAGATACATCACAGGAACAACGCTAATGCGTGTTGTTTCGTTTAATACTATTTCCAGCTTCTGCTGCGTCCGAAAACTTGGTATCTCACATCAAAGTTACTGGAGTCCATCGAAACGCCAAATAACATGATGGATGAGTAATAATCGATTAGATACATCACAGGAACAACGCTAATGCGTGTTGTTTCGTTTGAGACTATTTCCAGCTTCTGCTGAGTCCGAAAATTTCGTATTTCACATCAAAGTTACTGGAGTCCATCGAAACGCCAAATAACATGATAGATGAGTAAGGATCGATTAGTAACATCACAGGAACAACGCTAATGCGTGTTGTTTCGTTTAAAACTATTTCTAGCTTCAGCTGGGTCCGAGAACTTCGTATCTCACATCTAAGATACTGGAGTCCATCGAAACTCCAAATAACATGATGGATGAGTAAGGATCGATTAGATACATCACAGGAACAACGCTAATGCGTGTTGTTTCGTTTGAAACTATTTCCATCTTCTGCTGCGTCCGAAAATTTCGTATCTCACATTAGAGTTACTGGAGTCCATCGAAACGTCAAATAACATAGTAGCTAAGTAAGGATCGATTAGATACATCACAGGAACAACGCTAATACGTGTTGTTTCGTTCAAAACTATTTCCAGCTTCTGCTGCGTCCAAAAACTTTGTATCTCACATCAGAGTTACTGGAGTCTATCCAAACGTAAAATAACATGATAGATGAGTAAGGATCGATTAGATACATCACAAGAACAACGCTAATACGTGTTGTTTCGTTTAAAACTATTTCCTGCTCCTGCTGCGTCCGAAAATTTCGTATCTCACATCAGAGTTACTGGAGTCCATCGAAACGTCAAATAACATAGTAGATAAGTAAGGATCGATTAGATACATCACAGGAACAAGGATAATACGTCTTGTTTCGTTCAAAACTATTTCCAGCTTCTGCTGCGTCCGAGAACTTTGTATCTCACATCAGAGTTACTGGAGTCCATCCAAACGTAAAATAACATGATGGATGAGTAATAATCGATTAGATACATCACAGGAACAACGCTAATGCGTGTTGTTTCGTTTAAAACTATTTCCAGCTTCAGCTGCGTCCGAGAACTTCGTAACTCACATCAAAGATACTGGAGTCTATCGAAACGCCAAGTAACATAGTAGGCTAAGTAAGGATCGATTAGATACATCACAGGAACAACGCTAATACGTGTTGTTTCGTTCAAAACTATTTCCAGCTTCTGCTGCGTCCAAAAACTTTGTATCTCACATCAGAGTTACTGGAGTATATCCAAACTTCAAATAACGTGATAGATAAGTAAGGATCGATTAGATACATCACAGGAACAACGCTAATGCGTGTTGTTTCGTTTAAAGCTATTTCTAGCTTCAGCTGCGTCCGAGAACTTCGTAACTCACATCAAAGATACTGGAGTCCATCGAAACGCCAAATAACATAGTAGGCTAAGTAAGGATCGATTAGATACATCACAGGAACAACGCTAATACGTATTGTTTCGTTCAAAACTATTTCCAGCTTCAGCTGCGTCCGAGAATTTCGTATCTCACATCAAAGTTACTGGAGTCCATCGAAACGCCAAATAACATGATGGATGAGTAATAATCGATTAGATACATCACAGGAACAACGCTAATGCGTGTTGTTTCGTTTAAAACTATTTCCAGCTTCTGCTGCGTCCGAGAACTTTGTATCTCACATCAGAGTTACTGGAGTCCATCCAAACGTAAAATAACATGATAGATGAGTAAGGATCGATTACATACATCACAGGAACAACGCTAATACGTGTTGTTTCGTTTAAAACTATTTCCAGCTTCTGCTGCGTAGGAAAATTTCGTATCTCACATTAGAGTTACTGGAGTCCATCGAAACGTCAAATAACATAGTAGCTAAGTAAGGATCGATTAGATACATCACAGGAACAACGCTAATACGTGTTGTTTCGTTTAAAACTATTTCCAGCTAATGCTGCGTCCAAAAACTTTGTATCTCACATCAGACTTACTAGAGTCCATCGAAACGTCAAATAACATGACAGATGAGTAAAGATCGATTAGATACATCACAGGAACAACGCTAATACGTGTTGTTTCGTTTAAAACTATTTCCAGCTCCTGCTGCGTCCAGAAACTTTGTATCTCACATCAGAGTTACGGGAGTCCATCGAAACGTCAAATAACATGATACATGAGTAAGGATCGATTAGATACATCACAGGAACAACGCTAATGCGTGTTGTTTCGTTTAAAACTATTTCCAGCTTCTGCTGCGTCCGAGAATTTCGTATCTCACATCAGAGTTACTGGAGTCCATCGAAACGTCAAATAACATAGTAGGCTAAGTAAGGATCGATTAGATACATCACAGGAACAACGCTAATACGTATTGTTTCGTTCAAAACTATTTCCAGATTCAGCTGCGTCCGAGAACTTCATATCTCACATCAAAGTTACTGGGGTCCATCGAAACGCCAAATAACATGATGGATGAGTAATAGTCGATTAGATACATCACAGGAACAACGCTAATGCGTGTTGTTTCGTTTAAAACTATTTCCAGCTTCTGCTGCGTCCGAAAACTTTGTATCTCACATCAAAGTTACTGGAGTCCATCGAAACGCCAAATAACATGATGGATGAGTAATAATCGATTAGATACATCACAGGAACAACGCTAATGCGTGTTGTTTCGTTTAAAACTATTTCCAGCTTCTGCTGCGTCCGAAAATTTCGTATCTCACATCAAAGTTACTGGAGTCCATGGAAACGCCAAATAACATGATAGATGAGTAAGGATCGATTAGATACATCACAGGAACAACGCTAATGCGTGTTGTTTCGTTTAAAACTATTTCCAGCTTCTGCCGCGTTCGAGAACTTCGTATCTCACATCAGGGTTACTGGAGTCCATCCAAACTTCAAATAAAGTGATAGATAAGTAAGGATCGATTAGATACATCACAGGAACAACGCTAATGCGTGTTGTTTCGTTTAAAGCTATTTCTAGCTTCAGCTGCGTCCGAGAACTTCGTAACTCACATCAAAGATACTGGAGTCCATCGAAACGCCAAATAACATAGTAGGCTAAGTAAGGATCGATTAGATACATCACAGGAACAACGCTAATACGTATTGTTTCGTTCAAAACTATTTCCAGCTTCAGCTGCGTCCGAGAATTTCGTATCTCACATCAAAGTTACTGGAGTCCATCGAAACGCCAAATAACATGATGGATGAGTAATAATCGATTAGATACATCACAGGAACAACGCTAATGCGTGTTGTTTCGTTTAAAACTATTTCCAGCTTCTGCTGCGTCCGAAAACTTTGTATCTCACATCAAAGTTACTGGAGTCCATCGAAACGCCAAATAACATGATGGATGAGTAATGATCGATTAGATACATCACAGGAACAACGCTAATGCGTGTTGTTTCGTTTAAAACTATTTTCAGCTTCTGCTGCGTCCGAAAATTTCGTATCTCACTTCAGAGTTACTGGAGTCCATCGAAACGTCAAATAACATAGTAGGCTAGGTAAGGATCGATTAGATACATCACAGGAACAACGCTAATACGTATTGTTTCGTTCAAAACTATTTCCAGCTTCAGCTGCGTCCGAGAACTTCGTATCTCACATCAAAGTTACTGGAGTCCATCGAAACGCCAAATAACATGATGGATGAGTAATAATCGATTAGATACATCACAGGAACAACGCTAATACGTGTTGTTTCGTTTAAAACTATTTCCAGCTTCTTCTGCGTCCGAAAACGTCGTATCTCACATCAGAGTTACTGGTGTCCATCGAAACGTCAAATAACATGATAGATAAGTAAGGATCGATTAGATACAGCACAGGAACAACGCTAATACGTGTTGTTTCGTTTAAAACTATTTCCAGCTTCTGCTGCGTCCGAGAACTTCGTATCTCACATCAGGGTTACTGGAGTCCATCCAAACGTCAAATAACATGATAGATAAGTAAGGATCGATTAGATACATCACAGGAACAACGCTAATGCGTGTTGTTTCGTTTAAAACTATTTCTAGCATCAGCTGCGTCCGAGAACTTCGTATCTCACATCAGAGTTACTGGAGTCCGTCCAAACGTCAAATAACATGATAGATGAGTAAGGATCGATTAGATACATCACAGGAACAACGCTAATGCGTGTTGTTTCGTTTAAAACCATTTCCAGCTTCTGCTGCGTCCGAAAACGTCGTATCTCACATTAGAGTTACTGGAGTCCATCGAAACGTCAAATAACATAGTAGCTAAGTAAGGATCGAATAGATACATCACAGGAACAACGCTAATACGTGTTGTTTCGTTCAAAACTATTTCCAGCTTCTGCTGCGTCGAAAAACTTTGTATCTCACATCAGAGTTACTGGAGTCCTTCCAAACGTAAAATAACATGATAGATGAGCAAGGATCGATTAGATACATCACAGGAACAACGCTAATGCGTTTTGTTTCGTTTAAAACTATTTCCAGCTTCTGCTGCATCCGAAAACAACGCTAATACGTGTTGTTTCGTTCAAAACTATTTCCAGCTTCTGCTGCGTCCGAGAACTTTGTATCTCACATCAGAGTTACTGGAGTCCGTCCAAACGTCAAATAACATGATAGATGAGTAAGAATCGATTAGATACATCACAGGAACAACGCTAATATGTGTTGTTTCGTTTAAAACTATTTCCAGCTGCTGCTGCGTCCGAAAACGTCGTATCTCACATCAGAGTTACTGGAGTCCATCGAAATGTCAAATAACATGATAGATAAGTATGGATCGATTAGATACAGCACAGGAACAACGCTAATGCGTGTTGTTTCATTTAAAACTATTTCCAGCTCCTGCTGCGTCCAAAAACTTTGTATCTCACATCAGACTTACTGGAGTCCATCCAAACGTCAAGTAACATGTTAGATAAGTAAGGATCGTTTAGATACATCACAGGAACAACGCTAATGCGTGTTGTTTCGTTTAAAACTATTTCCAGCTCCTGCTGCGTCCAAAAACATTGTATCTCACATCAGACTTACTGGAGTCCATCCAAACGTCAAGTAATATGTTAGATAAGTAAGGATCGTTTAGATACATCACAGGAACAACGCTAATACGTGTTGTTTCGTTCAAAACTATTTCCAGCTTCTGCTGCGTCCGAGAACTTTGTATCTCACATCAGAGTTACTGGAGTCCGTCCAAACGTCAAATAACATGATAGATGAGTAAGAAACGATTAGATACATCACAGGAACAACGCTAATATGTGTTGTTTCGTTTAAAACTATTTCCAGCTGCTGCTGCGTCCGAAAACGTCGTATCTCACATCAGAGTTACTGGAGTCCATCGAAATGTCAAATAACATGATAGATAAGTATGGATCGATTAGATACAGCACAGGAACAACGCTAATGCGTGTTGTTTCATTTAAAACTATTTCCAGCTCCTGCTGCGTCCAAAAACTTTGTATCTCACATCAGACTTACTGGAGTCCATCCAAACGTCAAGTAACATGTTAGATAAGTAAGGATCGTTTAGATACATCACAGGAACAACGCTAATACGTGTTGTTTCGTTCAAAACTATTTCCAGCTTCTGCTGCGTCCGAGAACTTTGTATCTCACATCAGAGTTACTGGAGTCCATCCAAACGTCAAATAACATGATAGATGAGTAAGGATCGATTAGATACATCACAGGAACAACGCTAATACGTGTTGTTTCGTTTAAAACTATTTCCAGCTCCTGCTGCGTCCAAAAACTTTGTATCTCACATCAGACTTACTAGAGTCCATCGAAACGTCAAATAACATAGTAGCTCAGTAAGGATCGATTAGATACATCACAGGAACAACGCCAATGCGTGTTGTTTCATTTAAAACTATTTCCAGCTTCTGCTGCGTCCGAAAACGTCGTATCTCACATCAGAGTTACTGGAGTCCATCCAAACGTCAAATAACATGATAGATAAGTAAGGACCGATTAGATACAGCTCAGGAACAACGCTAATACGTGTTGTTTCGTTTAAAACTATTTCCAGCTCCTGCTGCGTCCAAAAACTTTGTATCTCACATCAGACTTACTGGAGTCCATCCAAACGTCAAATAACATGTTAGATAAGTAAGGATCGTTTAGATACATCACAAGAACAACGCTAATACGTGTTATTTCGTTCAAAACTATTTCCAGCTTCTGCTGCGTCCGAGAACTTTGTATCTCACATCAGAGTTACTGGAGTCCATCCAAACGTCAAATAACCTGATAGATGAGTAAGGATCGATTAGATACATCACAGGAACAACGCTAATACGTGTTGTTTCGTTTAAAACTATTTCCAGCTAATGCTGCGTCCAAAAACATTGTATCTCACATCAGACTTACTAGAGTCCATCGAAACTTCAAATAACATGATAGATGAGTAAGGATCGATTAGATACATCACTGGAACAACTCTAATGCGTGTTGTTTCGTTTAAAACTATTTCCAGCTTCTGCTGCGTCCGAAAACGTCGTATCTCACATTAGAGTTACTGGAGTCCATCGAAACGTCAAATAACATAGTTAAGTAAGGATCGATTAGATACATCACAGGAACAACGCTAATGCGTGTTGTTTCGTTTAAAACTATTTCCAGCTTCTGCTGCATCCGAAAACGTCGTATCTCACATCAGAGTTACTGGAGTCCATCGAAACGTCAAATAACATGATAGATAAGTAAACATCGATTAGATACAGCACAGGAACAACGCTAATACGTGTTGTTTCGTTTAAAACTATTTCCAGCTCCTGCTGCGTCCAAAAACTTTGTATCTCACATCAGACTTACTGGAGTCCATCCAAACGTCAAATAACATGTTAGATAAGTAAGGATCGTTTAGATACATCACAACAACAACGCTAATACGTGTTATTTCGTTCAAAACTATTTCCAGCTTCTGCTGCGTCCGAAAACGTCGTATCTCACATTAGAGTTACTGGAGTCCATCGAAACGTCAAATAACATAGCTAAGTAAGGATCGATTAGATACATCACAGGAACAACGCTAATACGTGTTGTTTCGTTTAAAACTATTTCCAGCTAATGCTGCGTCCAAAAACATTGTATCTCACATCAGACTTACTGGAGTCCATCGAAACGTCAAATAACATGATAGATAAGTAAGGATCGATTAGATACAGCACAGGAACAACGCTAATACGTGTTGTTTCGTTTAAAACTATTTCCAGCTCCTGCTGCGTTCAAAAACTTTGTATCTCACATCAGAGTTACTGGAGTCCGTCCAAACGTCAAATAACATGATAGATGACTAAGGATCGATTAGATACATCACAGGAACAACGCTAATATGTGTTGTTTCGTTTAAAACTATTTCCAGCTGCTGCTGCGTCCGAGAACTCTATATCTCACATCAGACTTACTGGAGTCCATCCAAACGCCAAATAACATGATAGATGAGTAAGGATCGATTAGATACATCACAGGAACAATGCTAATACGTGTTGTTTCGTTTAAAACTATTTTCAGCTTCTGCTGCGTCCGAAAACGTCGCATCTCACATCAGAGTTACTGGAGTCCATCCAAACGCCAAATAACATGACAGATGAGTAAGGAACGATTAGATACATAACAGGAACAACGCTAATGCATTTTGTTTCGTTTAAAACTATTTCCAGCTTCTGCTGCGTCCAAAAACTTTGTATCTCACATCAGAGTTACTGGAGTCCGTCCAAACGTCAAATAACATGATAGATGAGTAAGGATCGATTAGATACATCACAGGAACAACGCTAATGCGTGTTGTTTCGTTTAAAACCATTTCCAGCTTCTGCTGCGTCCGAAAACGTCGTATCTCACATTAGAGTTACTGGAGTCCATCGAAACGTCAAATAACATAGTAGCTAAGTAAGGATCGAATAGATACATCACAGGAACAACGCTAATACGTGTTGTTTCGTTCAAAACTATTTCCAGCTTCTGCTGCGTCCAAAAACTTTGTATCTCACATCAGAGTTACTGGAGTCCTTCCAAACGTAAAATAACATGATAGATGAGTAAGGATCGATTAGATACATCACAGGAACAACGCTAATGCGTTTTGTTTCGTTTAAAACTATTTCCAGCTTCTGCTGCATCCGAAAACGTCGTATCTCACATCAGAGTTACTGGAGTCCATCGAAACATCAAATAACATGATAGATGAGTAAGGATAGATTAGATACAGCACAGGAACAACGCTAATACGTTTTGTTTCGTTTAAAACTATTTCCAGCTCCTGCTGCGTCCAAAAACATTGTATCTCACATCAGAGTTACTGGAGTCCGTCCAAACGTCAAATAACATGATAGATGAGTAAGGATCGATTAGATACATCACAACAACAACGCTAATACGTGTTATTTCGTTCAAAACTATTTCCAGCTTCTGCTGCGTCCGAAAACGTCGTATCTCACATTAGAGTTACTGGAGTCCATCGAAACGTCAAATAACATAGCTAAGTAAGGATCGATTAGATACATCACAGGAACAACGCTAATACGTGTTGTTTCGTTTAAAACTATTTCCAGCTAATGCTGCGTCCAAAAACATTGTATCTCACATCAGAGTTACTGGAGTCCGTCCAAACGTCAAATAACATGATAGATGACTAAGGATCGATTAGATACATCACAGGAACAACGCTAATATGTGTTGTTTCGTTTAAAACTATTTCCAGCTGCTGCTGCGTCCGAGAACTCTATATCTCACATCAGACTTACTGGAGTCCATCCAAACGCCAAATAACATGATAGATGAGTAAGGATCGATTAGATACATCACAGGAACAATGCTAATACGTGTTGTTTCGTTTAAAACTATTTTCAGCTTCTGCTGCGTCCGAAAACGTCGCATCTCACATCAGAGTTACTGGAGTCCATCCAAACGCCAAATAACATGACAGATGAGTAAGGAACGATTAGATACATAACAGGAACAACGCTAATGCATTTTGTTTCGTTTAAAACTATTTCCAGCTTCTGCTGCGTCCAAAAACTTTGTATCTCACATCAGAGTTACTGGAGTCCGTCCAAACGTCAAATAACATGATAGATGAGTAAGGATCGATTAGATACATCACAGGAACAACGCTAATGCGTGTTGTTTCGTTTAAAACCATTTCCAGCTTCTGCTGCGTCCGAAAACGTCGTATCTCACATTAGAGTTACTGGAGTCCATCGAAACGTCAAATAACATAGTAGCTAAGTAAGGATCGAATAGATACATCACAGGAACAACGCTAATACGTGTTGTTTCGTTCAAAACTATTTCCAGCTTCTGCTGCGTCCAAAAACTTTGTATCTCACATCAGAGTTACTGGAGTCCTTCCAAACGTAAAATAACATGATAGATGAGTAAGGATCGATTAGATACATCACAGGAACAACGCTAATGCGTTTTGTTTCGTTTAAAACTATTTCCAGCTTCTGCTGCATCCGAAAACGTCGTATCTCACATCAGAGTTACTGGAGTCCATCGAAACATCAAATAACATGATAGCTGAGTAAGGATAGATTAGATACAGCACAGGAACAACGCTAATACGTTTTGTTTCGTTTAAAACTATTTCCAGCTCCTGCTGCGTCCAAAAACATTGTATCTCACATCAGAGTTACTGGAGTCCGTCCAAACGTCAAATAACATGATAGATGAGTAAGGATCGATTAGATACATCACAACAACAACGCTAATACGTGTTATTTCGTTCAAAACTATTTCCAGCTTCTGCTGCGTCCGAAAACGTCGTATCTCACATTAGAGTTACTGGAGTCCATCGAAACGTCAAATAACATAGCTAAGTAAGGATCGATTAGATACATCACAGGAACAACGCTAATACGTGTTGTTTCGTTTAAAACTATTTCCAGCTAATGCTGCGTCCAAAAACATTGTATCTCACATCAGAGTTACTGGAGTCCGTCCAAACGTCAAATAACATGATAGATGACTAAGGATCGATTAGATACATCACAGGAACAACGCTAATATGTGTTGTTTCGTTTAAAACTATTTCCAGCTGCTGCTGCGTCCGAGAACTTTGTATCTCACATCAGAGTTACTGGAGTCCGTCCAAACGTCAAATAACATGATAGATGAGTAAGAAACGATTAGATACATCACAGGAACAACGCTAATATGTGTTGTTTCGTTTAAAACTATTTCCAGCTGCTGCTGCGTCCGAGAACTTTGTATCTCACATCATAGTTACTGGAGTCCGTCCAAACGTCAAATAACATGATAGATGAGTAAGAAACGATTAGATACATCACAGGAACAACGCTAATATGTGTTGTTTCGTTTAAAACTATTTCCAGCTGCTGCTGCGTCCGAAAACGTCGTATCTCACATCAGAGTTACTGGAGTCCATCGAAATGTCAAATAACATGATAGATAAGTATGGATCGATTAGATACAGCACAGGAACAACGCTAATGCGTGTTGTTTCATTTAAAACTATTTCCAGCTCCTGCTGCGTCCAAAAACTTTGTATCTCACATCAGACTTACTGGAGTCCATCCAAACGTCAAGTAACATGTTAGATAAGTAAGGATCGTTTAGATACATAACAGGAACAACGCTAATACGTGTTGTTTCGTTCAAAACTATTTCCAGCTTCTGCTGCGTCCGAGAACTTTGTATCTCACATCAGAGTTACTGGAGTCCATCCAAACGTCAAATAACATGATAGATAAGTAAGGATCGATTAGATACAGCACAGGAACAACGCTAATACGTGTTGTTTCGTTAAAAACTATTTCCAGCTCCTGCTGCGTTCAAAAACTTTGTATCTCACATCAGAGTTACTGGAGTCCGTCCAAACGTCAAATAACATGATAGATGACTAAGGATCGATTAGATACATCACAGGAACAACGCTAATATGTGTTGTTTCGTTTAAAACTATTTCCAGCTGCTGCTGCGTCCGAGAACTTTGTATCTCACATCATAGTTACTGGAGTCCGTCCAAACGTCAAATAACATGATAGATGAGTAAGAAACGATTAGATACATCACAGGAACAACGCTAATATGTGTTGTTTCGTTTAAAACTATTTCCAGCTGCTGCTGCGTCCGAAAACGTCGTATCTCACATCAGAGTTACTGGAGTCCATCGAAATGTCAAATAACATGATAGATAAGTATGGATCGATTAGATACAGCACAGGAACAACGCTAATGCGTGTTGTTTCATTTAAAACTATTTCCAGCTCCTGCTGCGTCCAAAAACTTTGTATCTCACATCAGACTTACTGGAGTCCATCCAAACGTCAAGTAACATGTTAGATAAGTAAGGATCGTTTAGATACATCACAGGAACAACGCTAATACGTGTTGTTTCGTTCAAAACTATTTCCAGCTTCTGCTGCGTCCGAGAACTTTGTATCTCACATCAGAGTTACTGGAGTCCATCCAAACGTCAAATAACATGATAGATGAGTAAGGATCGATTAGATACATCACAGGAACAACGCTAATACGTGTTGTTTCGTTTAAAACTATTTCCAGCTCCTGCTGCGTCCAAAAACTTTGTATCTCACATCAGACTTACTAGAGTCCATCGAAACGTCAAATAACATAGTAGCTCAGTAAGGATCGATTAGATACATCACAGGAACAACGCCAATGCGTGTTGTTTCACTTAGAACTATTTCCAGCTTCTGCTGCGTCCGAAAACGTCGTATCTCACATCAGAGTTACTGGAGTCCATCGAAACGTCAAATAACATGATAGATAAGTAAGGATCGATTAGATACAGCACAGGAACAACGCTAATACGTGTTGTTTCGTTTAAAACTATTTCCAGCTCCTGCTGCGTCCAAAAACTTTGTATCTCACATCAGACTTACTGGAGTCCATCCAAACGTCAAATAACATGTTAGATAAGTAAGGATCGTTTAGATACATCACAAGAACAACGCTAATACGTGTTATTTCGTTCAAAACTATTTCCAGCTTCTGCTGCGTCCGAGAACTTTGTATCTCACATCAGAGTTACTGGAGTCCATCCAAACGTCAAATAACATGATAGATGAGTAAGGATCGATTAGATACATCACAGGAACAACGCTAATGCGTGTTGTTTCGTTTAAAACTATTTCCAGCTTCTGCTGCGTCCGAAAATTTCGTATCTCACATCATAGTTACTGGAGTCCATCGAAACGTCAAATAACATAGTAGATAAGTAAGGATCGATTAGATACATCACAGGAACAACGCTAATACGTGTTGTTTCGTTCAAAACTATTTCCAGCTTCTGCTGCGTCCGAAATCTTTGTATCTCACATCAGAGTTCCTGGAGTCCATCCAAACGTCAAATAACATGTTAGATAAGTAAGGATCGTTTAGATACATCACAGGAACAACGCTAATACGTGTTGTTTCGTTCAAAACTATTTCTAGCTTCTACTGAGTCCGAGAACTTTGAATCTCTCATCAGAGTTACTGGAGTCCGTCCAAACGTCAAATAACATGATAGATGAGTAAGGATCGATTAGATACATCACAGGAACAACACGCATTAGCGTTGTTCCTGTGATTTATCTAATCGAGCTTCTACTGAGTCCGAGAACTTTGAATCTCTCATCAGAGTTACTGGAGTCCGTCCAAACGTCAAATAACATGATAGATGAGTAAGGATCGATTAGATACATCACAGGAACAACACGCATTAGCGTTGTTCCTGTGATTTATCTAATCGATCCTTACTCATCTATCATGTTATTTGACGTTTGGACGGACTCCAGTAACTCTGATGAGAGATTCAAAGTTCTCGGACGCAGTAGAAGCTAGAAATAGTTTTGAACGAAACAACACGTATTAGCGTTGTTCCTGTGATGTATTTAAACGATCCTTACTTATCTAACATGTTATTTGACGTTTGGATGGACTCCAGTAAGTCGGATGTGAGATACAAAGTTCTTGGACGCAGCAGGAGCTGGAAATAGTTTTAAACGAAACAACAAGTATTGGCGTTGTTCCTGTGCTGTATCTAATCGATCCTTACTCATATATCATGTTACTTGGCGTTTCGATGGACTCCAGTAGCTCTGATGTGAGATACGACGTTTTCGGACGCAGCAGAAGCTGGAAATAGTTTTAAACGAAACAACACGCATTAGCGTTGTTCCCGTGATGTATCTAATCGATCCTTACTCATCTATCATGTTATTTGGCGTTTCGATGGACTCCAGTAACTTTGATGTGAGAAACGAAGTTCTCGGACGCAGCTGAAGCTGGAAATAGTTTTAAATGGAACAACACGTATTAGCGTTGTTCCCGTGATGTATCTAATCGATCGTTACTCATCTATCATGCTATTTGGCGTTTCGATGGACTCCAGTAACTTTGATGTGAGAAACGAAGTTCTCGGACGCAGCTGAAGCTGGAAATAGTTTTAAACGAAACAACACGCATTAGCGATGTTCCTGTGATGTATCTAAACGATCCTTACTCATCTATCATGTCATTTGACGTTTGGACGGACTCCAGTAACTCTGATGTGAGATACAAAGTTCTCGGATGCAGCAGAAGCTGGAAATAATTTTGAACGAAACAACACGTATTAGCGTTGTTCCTGTGATGTATCTAAACGATCCTTACTTATCTAACATGTTATTTAACGTTTGGATGGACTCCAGTAAGTCTGATGTGAGATACAAAGTTTTTGGACGCGGCAGGAGCTGGAAATAGTTTTAAACGAAACAACACGCATTAGCGTTGTTCCTGTGATGTATCTAATCGATCCTTACTCATCTATCATGTTATTTGGCGTTTCGATGGACTCCAGTAACTTAGATGTGAGTTACGAAGTTCTCGGACGCAGCAGAAGCTGGAAATAGTTTTAAATGAAACAACACGTATTAGCGTTGTTCCTGTGATGTATCTAATCGATCCTTACTCATCTATCATGTTATTTGGCGTTTCGATGTACTCCAGTAGCTCTGATGTGAGATACGACGTTTTCGGACGCAGCAGAAGCTGGAAATAGTTTTAAACGAAAAAACACGCATTAGCGTTGTTCCTGTGATGTATCTAATCGATCCTTACTTATCTATCATGTTATTTGACGTTTCGATGGACTCCAGTAACTCTGATGTGAGATACGACGTCTTCGGACGCAGCAGAAGCTGGAAATAGTTTTAAACGAAACAGCACGTATTAGCGTTGTTCCTGTGATGTATCTAATCGATCCTTACTCATCTATCATATTATTTGACGTTTGGATGGACTCCAGTAACTCTGATGAGAGATACAAAGATTTCGGACGCAGCAGAAGCTGGAAATAGTTTTGAACGAAACAACACCTATTAGCGTTGTTCCTGTGATGTATCTAAACGATCCTTACTTATCTAACATGTTATTTGACGTTTGGATGGACTCCAGTAAGTCTGATGTGAGATACAAAGTTTTGGGACGCAGCAGGAGCTGGAAATAGTTTTAAACGAAACAACACGTATTAGCGTTGTTCCTGTGATGTATCTAACCGATCCTTACTCATGTATCATGTTATTTGACGTTTGGACGGACTCCAGTAACTCTGATGAGAGATACAAAGTTCTCGGACGCAGTAGAAGCTGGAAATAGTTTTGAACGAAACAACACGTATTAGCGTTGTTCCTGTGATGTATCTAATCGATCCTTACTTATCTATCATGTTATTTGACGTTTGGATGGACTCCAGTAACCCTGATGTGAGATACGAAGTTCTCGGACGCAGCTGAAGCTAGAAATAGTTTTAAACGAAACAACACGCATTAGCGTTATTCCTGTGATGTATCTAATCGATTCTTACTTATCTAACATGTTATTTGACGTTTGGATGAACTCCAGTAAGTCTGATGTGAGATACAAAGTTCTTGGACGCAGCAGGAGCTGGAAATAGTTTTAAACGAAACAACAAGTATTGGCGTTGTTCCTGTGCTGTATCTAATCGATCCTTACTCATATATCATGTTACTTGGCGTTTCGATGGACTCCAGTAGCTCTGATGTGAGATACGACGTTTTCGGACGCAGCAGAAGCTGGAAATAGTTTTAAACGAAACAACACGCATTAGCGTTGTTCCCGTGATGTATCTAATCGATCCTTACTCATCTATCATGTTATTTGGCGTTTCGATGGACTCCAGTAACTTTGATGTGAGAAACGAAGTTCTCGGACGCAGCTGAAGCTGGAAATAGTTTTAAATGAAACAACACGTATTAGCGTTGTTCCCGTGATGTATCTAATCGATCGTTACTCATCTATCATGCTATTTGGCGTTTCGATGGACTCCAGTAACTTTGATGTGAGAAACGAAGTTCTCGGACGCAGCTGAAGCTGGAAATAGTTTTAAACGAAACAACACGCATTAGCGATGTTCCTGTGATGTATCTAAACGATCCTTACTCATCTATCATGTCATTTGACGTTTGGACGGACTCCAGTAACTCTGATGTGAGATACAAAGTTCTCGGACGCAGCAGAAGCTGGAAATAATTTTGAACGAAACAACACGTATTAGCGTTGTTCCTGTGATGTATCTAAACGATCCTTACTTATCTAACATGTTATTTAACGTTTGGATGGACTCCAGTAAGTCTGATGTGAGATACAAAGTTTTTGGACGCGGCAGGAGCTGGAAATAGTTTTAAACGAAACAACACGCATTAGCGTTGTTCCTGTGATGTATCTAATCGATCCTTACTCATCTATCATGTTATTTGGCGTTTCGATGGACTCCAGTAACTTAGATGTGAGTTACGAAGTTCTCGGACGCAGCAGAAGCTGGAAATAGTTTTAAATGAAACAACACGTATTAGCGTTGTTCCTGTGATGTATCTAATCGATCCTTGCTCATCTATCATGTTATTTGGCGTTTCGATGTACTCCAGTAGCTCTGATGTGAGATACGACGTTTTCGGACGCAGCAGAAGCTGGAAATAGTTTTAAACGAAACAACACGCATTAGCGTTGTTCCTGTGATGTATCTAATCGATCCTTACTTATCTATCATGTTATTTGACGTTTCGATGGACTCCAGTAACTCTGATGTGAGATACGACGTCTTCGGACGCAGCAGAAGCTGGAAATAGTTTTAAACGAAACAGCACGTATTAGCGTTGTTCCTGTGATGTATCTAATCGATCCTTACTCATCTATCATATTATTTGACGTTTGGATGGACTCCAGTAACTCTGATGAGAGATACAAAGATTTCGGACGCAGCAGAAGCTGGAAATAGTTTTGAACGAAACAACACCTATTAGCGTTGTTCCTGTGATGTATCTAAACGATCCTTACTTATCTAACATGTTATTTGACGTTTGGATGGACTCCAGTAAGTCTGATGTGAGATACAAAGTTTTGGGACGCAGCAGGAGCTGGAAATAGTTTTAAACGAAACAACACGTATTAGCGTTGTTCCTGTGATGTATCTAACCGATCCTTACTCATGTATCATGTTATTTGACGTTTGGACGGACTCCAGTAACTCTGATGAGAGATACAAAGTTCTCGGACGCAGTAGAAGCTGGAAATAGTTTTGAACGAAACAACACGTATTAGCGTTGTTCCTGTGATGTATCTAATCGATCCTTACTTATCTATCATGTTATTTGACGTTTGGATGGACTCCAGTAACCCTGATGTGAGATACGAAGTTCTCGGACGCAGCTGAAGCTAGAAATAGTTTTAAACGAAACAACACGCATTAGCGTTATTCCTGTGATGTATCTAATCGATTCTTACTTATCTAACATGTTATTTGACGTTTGGATGAACTCCAGTAAGTCTGATGTGAGATACAAAGTTTAGGGACGCAGCAGGAGCTGGAAATAATTTTAAACGAAACAACACGTATTAGCGTTGTTCCTGTGCTGTATCTAATCGATCCTTACTTATCTATCATGTTATTTGACGTTTCGAAGGACTCCAGTAACTCTGATGTGAGATACGAAGTTTTCGGACGCAGCAGAAGCTGGAAATAGTTTTAAACGAAACAACACGCATTAGCGATGTTCCTGTGATGTATCTAAACAATCCTTACTCATCTATCATGTTATTTGACGTTTGGACGGACTCCAGTAGCTCTGATGTGAGATACGATGTTCTCGGACGCAGCAGAAGCTGGAAATAGTTTTAAACGAAACAACACGCATTAGCGTTGTTCCTCTGATGTAACTAATCGATCCTTACTCATCTATCATGTTATTTGGCGTTTCGATGTACTCCAGTAACTTTGATGTGAGATACGAAGTTCTCGGACGCAGCTGAAGCTGGAAATAGTTTTAAAAAGAAACAACACGTATTAGCGTTGTTCCTGTGCTGTATCTAATCGATCCTTACTTATCTATCATGTTATTTGACGTTTCGATGGACTCCAGTAACTCTGATGTGAGATACGATGTTTTCGGACGCAGCAGAAGCTGGAAATAGTTTTAAACGAAACAACACGCATTAGCGATGTTCCTGTGATGTATCTAAACGATCCTTACTCATCTAACATGTTATTTAACGTTTGGATGGACTCCAGTAAGTCTGATGTGAGATACAAAATTTTTGGACGCAGCAGGAGCTGGAAATAGTTTTAAACGAAACAACACGTATTAGCGTTGTTCCTGTGCTGTACCTAATCGATCCTTACTCATATATCATGTTATTTGGCGTTTCGATGGACTCCAGTAGCTCTGATGTGAGATACGAAGTTCTCGGACGCAGCTGAAGCTGGAAATAGTTTTAAACGAAACAACACGTATTAGCGTTGTTCCTGTGCTGTATCTAATCGATCCTAACTTATCTATCATGTTATTTGACGTTTCGATGGACTTCAGTAACTCTGATGTGAGATACGAAGTTTTCGGACGCAGCAGAAGCTGGAAATAGTTTTAAACGAAACAACACGCTTTAGCGTTGTTCCTGTGTAGTATCTAATCGATCGTTACTCTTCTATCATGCTATTTGGCGTCTCGATGGACTCCAGTAACTCTGATGTGAGATACGAAGTTTTCGGACGCAGCAGAAGCTGGAAATAGTTTTAAACGAAACAACACGCATTAGCGATGTTCCTGTGATGTATCTAAACGATCCTTACTCATCTATCATGTTATTTGGCGTTTCGATGGACTCCAGTAACTTAGATGTGAATTACGAAGTTCTCGGACGCAGCAGAAGCTGGAAATAGTTTTAAATGAAACAACAAGTATTAGCGTTGTTCCTGTGATGTATCTAATCGATCCTTACTCATCTATCATGTTATTTGGCGTTTCGATGGACTCCAGTAGCTCTGATGTGAGATACGACGTTTTCGGACGCAGCAGAAGCTGGAAATAGTTTTAAACGAAACAACACGCATTAGCGTTGTTCCTGTGATGTATCTAATCGATCCTTACTTATCTATCATGTTATTTGACGTTTCGATGAACTCCAGTAACTCTGATGTGAGATACGACGTCTTCGGACGCAGCAGAAGCTGGAAATAATTTTAAACGAAACAACACGTATTAGCGTTGTTCCTGTGATGTATCTAATCGATCCTTACTCATCTATCATATTATTTGACGTTTGGATGGACTCCAGTAACTCTGATGAGAGATACAAAGATTTCGGACGCAGCAGAAGCTGGAAATTGTTTTGAACGAAACAACACCTATTAGCGTTGTTCCTGTGATGTATCTAAGCGATCCTTACTTATCTAACATGTTATTTGACGTTTGGATGGACTCCAGTAAGTCTGATGTGAGATACAAAGTTTTGGGACGCAGCAGGAGCTGGAAATAGTTTTAAACGAAACAACACGTATTAGCGTTGTTCCTGTGATGTATCTAATCGATCCTTACTCATCTATCATGTTATTTGACGTTTGGACGGACTCCAGTAACTCTGATGAGAGATACAAAGTTCTCGGACGCAGTAGAAGCTGGAAATAGTTTTGAACGAAACAACACGTATTAGCGTTGTTCCTGTGATGTATCTAATCGATCCTTACTTATCTATCATGTTATTTGACGTTTGGATATACTTCAGTAACCCTGATGTGAGATACGAAGTTCTCGGACGCAGCTGAAGCTAGAAATAGTTTTAAACGAAACAACACGCATTAGCGTTATTCCTGTGATGTATCTAATCGATTCTTACTTATCTAACATGTTATTTGACATTTGGATGGACTCCAGTAAGTCTGATGTGAGATACAAAGTTTTGGGACGCAGCAGGAGCTGGAAATAGTTTTAAACGAAACAACACGTATTAGCGTTGTTCCTGTGCTGTATCTAATCGATCCTTACTTATCTATCATGTTATTTGACGTTTCGATGGACTCCAGTAACTCTGATGTGAGATACGAAGTTTTCGGACGCAGCAGAAGCTGGAAATAGTTTTAAACGAAACAACACGCATTAGCGATGTTCCTGTGATGTATCTAAACGATCCTTACTCATCTATCATGTTATTTGACGTTTGGACGGACTCCAGTAGCTCTGATGTGAGATACGACGTTCTCGGACGCAGCAGAAGCTGGAAATAGTTTTAAACGAAACAACACGCATTAGCGTTGTTCCTCTGATGTAACTAATCGATCCTTACTCATCTATCATGTTATTTGGCGTTTCGATGGACTCCAGTAACTTTGATGTGAGATACGAAGTTCTCGGACGCAGCTGAAGCTGGAAATAGTTTTAAAAGAAACAACACGTATTAGCGTTGTTCCTGTGCTGTATCTAATCGATCCTTACTTATCTATCATGTTATTTGACGTTTCGATGGACTCCAGTAACTCTGATGTGGGATACGAAGTTTTCGGACGCAGCAGAAGCTGGAAATAATTTTGAACGAAACAACACCTATTAGCGTTGTTCCTGTGATGTATCTAAACGATCCTTACTTATCTAACATGTTATTTGACGTTTGGATGGACTCCAGTAAGTCTGATGTGAGATACAAAGTTTTGGAACGCAGCAGAAGCTGGAAATAGTTTTAAACGAAACAACACGCATTAGCGTTGTTCCTGTGATGTATCTAATCGATCCTTACTTATCTATCATGTTATTTGACGTTTCGATGAACTCCAGTAACTCTGATGTGAGATACGACGTCTTCGGACGCAGCAGAAGCTGGAAATAATTTTAAACGAAACAACACGTATTAGCGTTGTTCCTGTGATGTATCTAATCGATTCTTACTCATCTATCATATTATTTGACGTTTGGATGGACTCCAGTAACTCTGATGAGAGATACAAAGTTTTGGGACGCAGCAGGAGCTGGAAATAGTTTTAAACGAAACAACACGTATTAGCGTTGTTCCTGTGATGTATCTAATCGATCCTTACTCATCTATCATGTTATTTGACGTGTGGACGGACTCCAGTAACTCTGATGAGAGATACAAAGTTCTCGGACGCAGTAGAAGCTGGAAATAGTTTTGAACGAAACAACACGTATTAGCGTTGTTCCTGTGATGTATCTAATCGATCCTTACTTATCTATCATGTTATTTGACGTTTGGATATACTTCAGTAACCCTGATGTGAGATACGAAGTTCTCGGACGCAGCTGAAGCTAGAAATAGTTTTAAACGAAACAACACGCATTAGCGTTGTTCCTGTGATGTATCTAATCGATCCTTACTCATCTATCATATTATTTGACGTTTGGATGGACTCCAGTAACTCTGATGAGAGATACAAAGATTTCGGACGCAGCAGAAGCTGGAAATTGTTTTGAACGAAACAACACCTATTAGCGTTGTTCCTGTGATGTATCTAAGCGATCCTTACTTATCTAACATGTTATTTGACGTTTGGATGGACTCCAGTAAGTCTGATGTGAGATACAAAGTTTTGGGACGCAGCAGGAGCTGGAAATAGTTTTAAACGAAACAACACGTATTAGCGTTGTTCCTGTGATGTATCTAATCGATCCTTACTCATCTATCATGTTATTTGACGTGTGGACGGACTCCAGTAACTCTGATGAGAGATACAAAGTTCTCGGACGCAGTAGAAGCTGGAAATAGTTTTGAACGAAACAACACGTATTAGCGTTGTTCCTGTGATGTATCTAATCGATCCTTACTTATCTATCATGTTATTTGACGTTTGGATATACTTCAGTAACCCTGATGTGAGATACGAAGTTCTCGGACGCAGCTGAAGCTAGAAATAGTTTTAAACGAAACAACACGCATTAGCGTTATTCCTGTGATGTATCTAATCGATTCTTACTTATCTAACATGTTATTTGACGTTTGGATGGACTCCAGTAAGTCTGATGTGAGATACAAAGTTTTGGGACGCAGCAGGAGCTGGAAATAGTTTTAAACGAAACAACACGTATTAGCGTTGTTCCTGTGCTGTATCTAATCGATCCTTACTTATCTATCATGTTATTTGACGTTTCGATGGACTCCAGTAACTCTGATGTGAGATACGAAGTTTTCGGACGCAGCAGAAGCTGGAAATAGTTTTAAACGAAACAACACGCATTAGCGATGTTCCTGTGATGTATCGAAACGATCCTTACTCATCTATCATGTTATTTGACGTTTGGACGGACTCCAGTAGCTCTGATGTGAGATACGACGTTCTCGGACGCAGCAGAAGCTGGAAATAGTTTTAAACGAAACAACACGCATTAGCGTTGTTCCTCTGATGTAACTAATCGATCCTTACTCATCTATCATGTTATTTGGCGTTTCGATGGACTCCAGTAACTTTGATGTGAGATACGAAGTTCTCGGACGCAGCTGAAGCTGGAAATAGTTTTAAAAGAAACAACACGTATTAGCGTTGTTCCTGTGCTGTATCTAATCGATCCTTACTTATCTATCATGTTATTTGACGTTTCGATGGACTCCAGTAACTCTGATGTGGGATAAGAAGTTTTCGGACGCAGCAGAAGCTGGAAATAATTTTGAACGAAACAACACCTATTAGCGTTGTTCCTGTGATGTATCTAAACGATCCTTACTTATCTAACATGTTATTTGACGTTTGGATGGACTCCAGTAAGTCTGATGTGAGATACAAAGTTTTGGGACGCAGCAGGAGCTGGAAATAGTTTTAAACGAAACAACACGTATTAGCGTTGTTCCTGTGATGTATCTAATCGATCCTCACTCATCTATCATGTTATTTGTCGTTTGGACGGACTCCAGTAACTCTTATGAGAGATTCAAAGTTCTCGGACGCAGTAGAAGCTGGAAATAGTTTTGAACGAAACAACACGTATTAGCGTTGTTCCTGTGATGTATCTAAACGATCCTTGCTTATCTAACATGTTATTTGACGTTTGGATGGACTCCAGTAAGTCTGATGTGAGATACAAAGTTTTGGGACGCAGCAGGAGCTGGAAATAGTTTTAAACGAAACAACACGTATTAGCGTTGTTCCTGTGATGTATCTAATCGATCCTTACTCATCTATCATGTTATTTGACGTTTGGACGGACTCCAGTAACTCTGATGAGAGATACAAAGTTCTCGGACGCAGTAGAAGCTGGAAATAGTTTTGAACGAAACAACACGTATTAGCGTTGTTCCTGTGATGTATCTAAACGATCCTTACTTATCTAACATGTTATTTGACGTTTGGATGGACTCCAGTAAGTCTGATGTGAGATACGACGTTTTCGGAGGCAGCAGAAGCTGGAAATAGTTTTTAACGAAACAACACGCATTAGCGTTGTTCCTGTGATGTATCTAATCGATCCTTACTTATCTATCATGTTATTTGACGTTTGGATGGACTCCAGTAACCCTGACGTGAGATACGATGTTCTCGGACGCAGCAGAAGCTGGAAATAGTTTTAAACGAAACAACACGCATTAGCGTTGTTCCTGTGTAGCATTTAATCGATCCTTACTCATCTATCATGTTATTTGGCGTTTCGATGGACTCCAGTAACTCTGATGTGAGATACGACGTTTTCGGACGCAGCAGAAGCTGGAAATAGTTTTAAACGAAACAACACGTATTAGCGTTGTTCCTGTGATGTATCTAATCGATCCTTACTCATCTATCATGTTATTTGACGTTTCGATGGACTCCAGTAACTCTGATGTGAGATACGAAGTTCTCGGACGCAGCAGAAGCTGGAAATAATTTTGAATGAAACAACACGTATTAGCGTTGTTCCTGTGATGTATCTAAACGATCCTTACTTATCTATCATGTTATTTAACGTTTGGATGGACTCCAGTAAGTCTGATGTGAGATACAAAGTTTTTGGACGCAGCAGGAGCTGGAAATAGTTTTGAACGAAACAACACGTATTAGCGTTGTTCCTGTGATGTATCTAAACGATCCTTACTTATCTAACATGTTATTTGACGTTTGGATGGACTCCAGTAAGTCTGATGTGAGATACAAAGTTTTTGGACGCAGCAGGAGCTGGAAATAGTTTTAAACGAAACAACAGGTATTAGCGTTGTTCCTGTGCTGTATCTAATCGATCCTTACTCATATATCATGTTACATGGCGTTTCGATGGACTCCAGTAGCTCTGATGTGAGATACGACGTTTTCGGACGCAGCAGAAGCTGGAAATAGTTTTAAACGGAACAACACGCATTAGCGTTGTTCCTGTGATGTATCTAATCGATCCTTACTCATCTATCATGTTATTTGACGTTTGGACGGACTCCAGTAACTCTGATGAGAGATACAAAGTTCTCGGACTCAGTAGAAGCTGGAAATAGTTTTGAACGAAACAACACGTATTAGCGTTGTTCCTGTGATGTATCTAAACGATCCTTACTTATCTAACATGTTATTTGACGTTTGGATGGACTCCAGTAAGTCTGATGTGAGATACAAAGTGTTTGGACACAGCAGGAGCTGGAAATAGTTTTAAACGAAACAACACGTATTAGCGTTGTTCCTGTGATGTATCTAAACGATCCTTACTTATCTAACATGTTATTTAACGTTTGGATGGACTCCAGTAAGTCTGATGTGAGATACAAAGTTTTTGGACGCAGCAGAAGCTGGAAATAGTTTTAAACGAAACAACACGCATTAGCGTTGTTCCTGTGTAGCATCTAATCGATCCTTACTCATCTATCATGTTATTTGGCGTTTCGATGGACTCAAGTAACTCTGATGTGAGATACGAAGTTTTCGGACGCAGCAGA
Organism: Prosopocoilus inquinatus; assembly: GCA_036172665.1. Taxonomy (NCBI): domain Eukaryota; kingdom Metazoa; phylum Arthropoda; class Insecta; order Coleoptera; family Lucanidae; genus Prosopocoilus; species Prosopocoilus inquinatus. The sequence continues at coordinate 42,676,882 of CM069871.1, read as the reverse complement.
AGCTGGAAATAGTTTTAAACGAAACAACACGCATTAGCGATGTTCCTGTGATGTATCTAGACGATCCTTACTCATCTATCATGTTATTTGACGTTTGGACGGACTCCAGTAACTCTGATGTGAGATACAAAGTTCTCGGACGCAGCAGAAGCTGGAAACAATTTTGAACGAAACAACACGTATTAGCGTTGTTCCTGTGATGTATCTAAACGATCCTTACTTATCTAACATGTTATTTAATGTTTGGATGGACTCCAGTATGTCTGATGTGAGTTACAAAGTTCTTGGACGCAGCAGGAGCTGGAAATAGTTTTAAACGAAACAACACGTATTAGCGTTGTTCCTGTGCTGTATCTAATCGATCCTTACTTATCTATAATGTTATTTGACGTTTCGATGGACTCCAGTAACTCTGATGTGAGATACGACGTTTTCGGACGCAGCAGAAGCTTGAAATAGTTTGAAACGAAACAACACGTATTAGCGTTGTTCCTGTGATGTATCTAATCGATCCTTACTCATCTATCATGTTATTTGACGTTTGGATGGACTCCAGTAACTCTGATGAGAGATACAAAGATTTCGGACGCAGCAGAAGCTGGAAATAGTTTTGAACGAAACAACACCTATTAGCGTTGTTCCTGTGATATATCTAAACGATCCTTACTTATCTAATATGTTATTTGACGTTTGGATGGACTCCAGTAAGTCTGATGTGAGATACAAAGTTTTGGGACGCAGCAGGAGCTGGAAATAGTTTTAAACGAAACAACACGTATTAGCGTTGTTCCTGTGATGTATCTAATCGATCCTTACTCATCTATCATGTTATTTGACGTTTGGACGAACTCCAGTAACTCTGATGAGAGATACAAAGTTCTCGGACGCAGTAGAAGCTGGAAATTGTTTTGAACGAAACAACACGTATTAGCGTTATTCCTGTGATGTATCTAATCGATCCTTACTCATCTATCATGTTATTTGGCGTTTCGATGGACTCCAGTAACTTGGATGTGAGATAAGAAGTTCCCAAAGTTTTGGGATGCAGCAGGAGCTGGAAATAGTTTTAAACGAAACAACACGTATTAGCGTTGTTCCTGTGCTGTATCTAATCGATCCTTACTTATCTATCATGTTATTTGACGTTTCGATGGACTCCAGTAACTCTGATGTGAGATACGATGTTCTCGGACGCAGCAGAAGCTGGAAATAGTTTTAAACGAAACAACACGCATTAGCGTTGTTCCTGTGATGTATCTAATCGATCCTTACTCATCTATCATGTTATTTGGCGTTTCGAAGGACTCCAGTAACTTAGATGTGAGATACGAAGTTCTCGTACGCAGCTGAAGCTAGAAATAGTTTTAAACGAAACAACACGCATTAGCGTTGTTCCTGTGATGTATCTAATCGATCCTTACTTATCTATCATGTTATTTGACGTTTGGACGGACTCCAGTAACTCTGATGAGAGATTCAAAGTTCTCGGACGCAGTAGAAGCTGGAAATAGTTTTGAACGAAACAACACGTATTAGCGTTGTTCCTGTGATGTATCTAAACGATCCTTACTTATCTAACATGTTATTTGACGTTTGGATGGACTCCAGTAAGTCTGGTGTGAGATACAAAGTTTTTGGACGCAGCAGGAGCTGGAAATAGTTTTAAACGAAACAACACGTATTAGCGTTGTTCCTGTGCTGTATCTAATCGATCCTTACTCATATATAATGTTAATTGGCGTTTCGATGAACTCCAGTAGCTCTGATGTGAGTTACGACGTTTTCGGACGCAGCAGAAGCTGGAAATAGTTTTAAACGAAACAACACGCATTAGCGTTGTTCCTGTGATGTATCTAATCGATAATTACTCATCTATCATGTTATTTGGCGTTTCGATGGACTCCAGTAACTTTGATGTGAGATACGAAGTTCTCGGACGCAGCTGAAGCTGGAAATAGTTTTAAACGAAACAACACGTATTAGCGTTGTTCCTGTGATGTATCTAATTGATCCTTACTCATCTATCATGTTATTTGACGTTTGGATGGACTCCAGTAACTCTGATGAGAGATACAAAGATTGCGGACGCAGCAGAAGCTGGAAATAGTTTTGAACGAAACAACACCTATTGGCGTTGTTCCTGTGATGTATCTAATCGATCCTTACTTATCTAACATGTTATTTGACGTTTGGATGGACTATAGAAAGTCTGATGTGAGATACAAAGTTTTGGGACGCAGCAGGAGCTGGAAATAGTTTTAAACGAAACAACACGTATTAGCGTTGTTCCTGTGCTGTATCTAATCGATCCTTACTTACCTATCATGTTATTTGACGTTTGGATGGACTCCAGTAACCCTGACGTGAGATACGATGTTTTCGGACGCAGCAGAAGCTGGAAATAGTTTTAAACGAAACAACACGCATTAGCGTTGTTCCTGTGATGTATCTAATCGATCCTTACTCATCTATCATGTTATTTGGCGTTTCGATGGACTCCAGTAACTTAGATGTGAGATACGATGTTCTCGGACGCAGCAGAAGCTGGAAATAGTTTTAAACGAAACAACACGCATTAGCGTTGTTCCTGTGTAGTATCTAATCGATCCTTACTCATCTATCATGTTATTTGGCGTTTCGACGGACTCCAGTAACTCCGATGTGATATACGACGTTTTCGGACGCAGCAGCAGCTGGAAATAGTTTTAAACGAAACAACACATATTAGCGTTACTCCTGTGATGTACATAACCGATCCTTACTCATCTGTCATGTTATTTGACGTTTGGACGGACTCCAGTATCTCTGATGTGAGATACAAAGTTATCGGATGCAGCAGAAGCTGGAAATAGTTTTGAACGAAACAACACGTATTAGCGTTGTTCCTGTGCTGTATCTAATTGATCCTTACTTATCTATCATGTTATTTGACGTTTCGATGGACTCCAGTAACTCTGATGTGAGATACGACGTTTTCGGACGCAGCAGCAGCTGGAAATAGTTTTAAACGAAACAACACATATTAGCGTTGTTCCTGTGATGTATCTAATCGATCCTTACTCATCTATCATGTTATTTGACGTTTGGACGGACTCCAGTAACTCTGATGAGAGATACAAAGTTCTCGGACGCAGCAGAAGCTGGAAATAGTTCTGAACGAAACAACACGTATTAGCGTTGTTCCTGTGATGTATCTAATCGATCCTTACTTAGCTACTATGTTATTTGACGTTTCGATGGACTCCAGTAACTCTAATGTGAGATACGAAATTTTCGGACGCAGCAGCAGCTGGAAATAGTTTTAAACGAAACAACACATATTAGCGTTGTTCCTGTGATGTATCTAATCGATCCTTACTCATCTATCATGTTATTTGACGTTTGGACGGACTCCAGTAACTCTGATGAGAGATACAAAGTTCTCGGACGCAGTAGAAGCTGGAAATAGTTTTGAACGAAACAACACGTATTAGCGTTGTTCCTGTGATGTATCTAAACGATCCTTACTTATCTAACATATTATTTGACGTTTGGATGAACTCCAGTAAGTCTGATGTGAGATAGAAAGTTTTTGGACGCAGCAGGAGCTGGAAATAGTTTTAAACGAAACAAGACGCATTAGCGTTGTTCCTGTGATGTATCTAATCGATCCTTACTCATCTATCATGTTATTTGGCGTTTCGATGGACTCCAGTAACTTTGATGTGAGATACGAAGTTCTCGGACGCAGCTGAAGCTAGAAATAGTTTTAAACGAAACAACACGCATTAGCGTTGTTCCTGTGTAGTATCTAATCGATCCTTACTCATCTATCATGTTATTTGGCGTTTCGATGGACTCCAGTAACTCTGATGTGGTATAAGACGTTTTCGGACGCAGCAGCAGCTGGAAAAAGTTTTAAACGAAACAACACATATTAGCGTTATTCCTGTGATGTATCTAATCGATCCTTACCCATCTATCATGTTATTTGACGTTTGGACGGACTCCAGTAACTCTGATGTGAGATACAAAGTTATCGGACGCAGCAGAAGCTGGAAATAGTTTTGAACGAAACAACACGTATTAGCGTTGTTCCTGTGCTGTATCTAATCGATCCTTACTTATTTATCATGTTATTTGTCGTTTCGATGGACTCCAGTAACTCTGATGTGAGATACGACGTTTTCGGACGCAGCAGAAGCTGGAAATAGTTTTAAACGAAACAACACGTATTAGCGTTGTTCCTGTGATGTATCTAATCGATCCTTACTCATCTATCATGTTATTTGACGTTTGGATGGACTCCAGTAACTCTGATGAGACATACAAAGATTTCGGACGCAGCAGAAACTGGAAATAGTTTTGAACGAAACAACACGTATTAGCGTTGTTCCTGTGATGTATCTAATCGATCCTTACTTATCTATCATGTTATTTGACGTTTCGATGGACTCCAGTAACTCTGATGTGAGATACGACGTTTTCGAACGCAGCAGAAACTGGAAATAGTTTTAAACGAAACAACACACATTAGCGATGTTCCTGTGATGTATCTAATCGATCCTTACTCATCTATCATGTTATTTTACGTTTGGATGGACTCCAGAGATACAAAGTTCTCGGACGAAGTAGAAGCTGGAAATAGTTTTGAACGAAACAACACGTATTAGCGTTGTTCTTGTGATGTATCTAAACGATCCTTACTTATCTAACATGTTATTTGACGTTTGGATGGACTCCAGTAAGTCTGATGTGAGGTACAAAGTTCTTGGACGCAGCAGGAGCTGGAAATAGTTTTAAACGAAACAACACGTATTAGCGTTGTTTCTGTGCTGTATCTAATCGATCCTTACTCATATATCTTGTTATTTGGCGTTTCGATTAACTCCAGTAACTCTGATGTGAGATACGACGTTTTCGGACGCAGCAGAAGCTGGAAATAGTTTTAAACGAAACAACACGCATTAGCGTTGTTCCTGTGATGTATCTAATCGATCCTTACTCATCTATCATGTTATTTGGCGTTTCGATGGACTCCAGTAACTTTGATGTGAGATACGAAGTTCTCGGAAGCAGCTGAAGCTGGAAATAGTTTTAAATGAAACAACACGTATTAGCGTTGTTCCTGTGATGTATCTAATCGATCCTTACTCATCTATCATGTTATTTGGCGTTTCGATGTACTCCAGTAACTCTGATGTGAGATAAGACGTTTTCGGACGCAGCAGAAGCTGGAAATAGTTTTAAACGAAACAACACGCATTAGCGTTGTTCCTGTGATGTATCTAATCGATCCTTACTTATCTATCATGTTATTTGACGTTTGGATGGACTCCAGTAACCCTGACGTGAGAAACGAAGTTCTCGGACGCAGCAGAAGCTGGAAATAGCTTTAAACGAAACAACACGCATTAGCGTTGTTCCTGTGATGTATCTAATCGATCCTTACGAATCTATCATGTTATTTGGCGTTTCGATGGACTCCAGTAACTTAGATGTGAGATACGAAGTTCTCGGACGCAGCTGAAGCTAGAAATAGTTTTAAACGAAACAACACGCATTAGCGTTGTTCCTGTGTAGTGTCTAATCGATCCTTACTTATCTATCATGTTATTTGACATTTCGATGGACTCCAGTAACTCTGATGTGATATACGACGTTTTCGGACGCAGCAGCAGCTGGAAATAGTTTTAAACGAAACAACACATATTAGCGTTGTTCCTGTGATGTATCTAATCGATCCTTACTCATCTATCATGTTATTTGGCGTTTCGATGGACTCCAGTAACTCTGATATGAGATACAAAGTTATCGGACGCAGCAGAAGCTGGAAATAGTTTTGAACGAAACAACACGTATTAGCGTTGTTCCTGTGCTGTATCTAATCGATCCTTACTTATCTATCATGTTATTTGACGTTTCGATGGACTCCAGTAACTCTGATGATAGATAGGACGTTTTCGGACGCAGCAGAAGCTGGAAATATTTTTAAACGAAACAACACGTATTAGCGTTGTTCCTGTGATGTATCTAATCGATCCTTACTCATCTATCATGTTATTTGACGTTTGGATGGACTCCAGTAACTCTGATGAGAGATACAAAGATTTCGGACGCAGCATAAGCTGGAAATAGTTTTGAACGAAACAACACGTATTAGCGTTGTTCCTGTGATGTATCTAAACGATCCTTACTTATCTAACATGTTATTTGACGTTTGGATGGACTCCAGTAAGTCTGATGTGAGATACAAAGTTTTGGGACGCAGCAGGAGCTGGAAATAGTTTTAAACGAAACAACACGTATTAGCGTTGTTACTGTGCTGTATCTAATCGATCCTTACTTATCTATTATGTTATTTGACGTTTGGATGGACTCCAGTAACCCTGACGTGAGATACGAAGTTCTCGGACGCTGCAGAAGCTGGAAATAGTTTTAAACGAAACAACACGCATTAGCGTTGTTCCTGTGATGTATCTAATCGATCCTTACTCATCTATCATGTTATTGGGCGTTTCCATGGACTCCAGTAACTTAGATGTGAGATACGAAGTTCTCGGACGCAGCTGAAGCTAGAAATAGTTTTAAACGAAACAACACGCATTAGCGTTGTTCCTGTGATGTATCTAATCGATCCTTACTTATCTATCATGTTATTTGACGTTTGGATTGACTCCAGTAACCCTGACGTCAGATACGAAGTTCTAGGACGCAGCAGAAGCTGGAAATAGTTTTAAACGAAACAACACGCACTAGCGTTGCTCCTGTGATGTATCTAATCGATCCTTACTCATCTTTCATGTTATTTGACGTTTGGACGGACTCCAGTAACTCTGATATGAGATACAAAGTTATCGGACGCAGCAGAAGCTGGAAATAGTTTTGAACGAAACAACACGTATTAGCGTTGTTCCTGTGCTGTATCTAATCGATCCTTACTTATCTATCATGTTATTTGACGTTTCGATGGACTCCAGTAACTCTGATGATAGATAGGACGTTTTCGGACGCAGCAGAAGCTGGAAATATTTTTAAACGAAACAACACGTATTAGCGTTGTTCCTGTGATGTATCTAATCGATCCTTACTCATCTATCATGTTATTTGACGTTTGGATGGACTCCAGTAACTCTGATGAGAGATACAAAGATTTCGGACGCAGCATAAGCTGGAAATAGTTTTGAACGAAACAACACGTATTAGCGTTGTTCCTGTGATGTATCTAAACGATCCTTACTTATCTAACATGTTATTTGACGTTTGGATGGACTCCAGTAAGTCTGATGTGAGATACAAAGTTTTGGGACGCAGCAGGAGCTGGAAATAGTTTTAAACGAAACAACACGTATTAGCGTTGTTCCTGTGCTGTATCTAATCGATCCTTACTTATCTATTATGTTATTTGACGTTTGGATGGACTCCAGTAACCCTGACGTGAGATACGAAGTTCTCGGACGCTGCAGAAGCTGGAAATAGTTTTAAACGAAACAACACGCATTAGCGTTGTTCCTGTGATGTATCTAATCGATCCTTACTCATCTATCATGTTATTTGGCGTTTCCATGGACTCCAGTAACTTAGATGTGAGATACGAAGTTCTCGGACGCAGCTGAAGCTAGAAATAGTTTTAAACGAAACAACACGCATTAGCGTTGTTCCTGTGATGTATCTAATCGATCCTTACTTATCTATCATGTTATTTGACGTTTGGATGGACTCCAGTAACCCTGACGTTAGATACGAAGTTCTAGGACGCAGCAGAATCTGGAAATAGTTTTAAACGAAACAACACGCATTAGCGTTGTTCCTGTGATGTATCTAATCGATCCTTACTCATCTATCATGTTATTTGACGTTTGGACGGACTCCAGTAACTCTGATATGAGATAGAAAGTTATCGGACGCAGCAGAAGCTGGAAATAGTTTTGAACGAAACAACACGTATTAGCGTTGTTCCTGTGCTGTATCTAATCGATCCTTACTTATCTATCATGTTATTTGACGTTTCGATGGACTCCAGTAACTCTGATGTGAGATACGACGTTTTCGGACGCAGCAGAAGCTGGAAATAGTTTTAAACGAAACAACACGTATTAGCGTTGTTCCTGTGATGTATCTAATCGATCCTTACTCATCTATCATGTTATTTGACGTTTGGATGGACTCCAGTAACTCTGATGTGAGATACAAAGATTTCGGACGCAGCAGAAGCTGGAAATAGTTTTGAACGAAACAACACGTATTAGCGTTGTTCCTGTGATGTATCTAATCGATCCTTACTTATCTATTATGTTATTTGAAGTTGGGATGGACTCCAGTAACCCTGACGTGAGATACGAAGTTCTCGGACGCAGCAGAAACTGGAAATAGTTTTAAACGAAACAACACGCATTAGCGTTGTTCCTGTGATGTATCTAATCGATCCTTATTCATCTATCATGTTATTTGACGTTTCGATGGACTCCAGTAACTCTAATGTGAGATACGAAATTTTCGGACGCAGCAGAAGCTGGAAATAGTTTTAAACGAAACACCACGTATTAGCGTTGTTCCTGTGATATATCTAATCGATCCTTACTCATCTATCATGTTATTTTACGTTTGGATGGGCTCCAGTAACTCTGATGTGAGATACGAAGTTCTCGGACGCAGCTGAAGCTAGAAATAGTTTTAAACGAAACAACACGCATTAGCGTTGTTCCTGTGATGTATCTAATCGATCCTTACTTATCTATCATGTTATTTGACGTTTGGATGGACTCCAGTAACCCTGACGTGAGATACGAAGTTCTCGGTCTCATCAGAAGCTGGAAATAGTTTTAAACGAAACAACACGTATTAGCGTTGTTCCTGTGATGTATCTAATCGATCCTTACTCATCTATCATGTTACTTTACGTTTGGATGGACTCCAGTAAGTCTGATGTGAGATACAAAGTTTTGGGACGCAGCAGGAGCTGGAAATAGTTTTAAACGAAACAACACGTATTAGCGTTGTTCCTGTGCTGTATCTAATCGATCCTTACTTATCTATCATGTTATTTGACGTTTGGATGGACTCCAGTAACCCTGACGTGAGATACGATGTTCTCGGACGCAGCAGAAGCTGGAAATAGTTTTAAACGAAACAACACGCATTAGCGTTATTCCTGTGATGTATCTAATCGATCCTTACTCATCTATCATGTTATTTGGCGTTTAGATGGACTCCAGTAACTTAGATGTGAGATACGAAGTTCTCGGACGCAGCTGAAGCTAGAAATAGCTTTAAACGAAACAACACGCATTAGCGTTGTTCCTGTGATGTGTCTAATCGATCCTTACTTATCTAACATGTTATTCGACGTTTGGATGGACTCCAGTAAGTCTGATGTGAGATACAAAGTTTTTGGACGCAGCAGGAGCTGGAAATAGTTTTAAACGAAACAACACGCATTAGCGATGTTCCTGTGATGTATCTAATCGATCCTTACACATCTATCATGTTATTTGACGTTTGGACGGACTCCAGTAACTCTGATGAGAGATTCACAGTTCTCGGACGCAGTAGAAGCTGGAAATAGTTTTGAACGAAACAACACGTATTAGCGTTGTACCTGTGATGTATCTAAACGATCCTTAATTATCTAACATGTTATTTGACGTTTGGATGGACTCCAGTAAGTCTGATGTGAGATACAAAGTTTTTGGACGCAGCAGGAGCTGGAAATAGTTTTAAACGAAACAACACGTATTAGCGTTGTGCCTGTGCTGTATCTAATCGATCCTTACTCATATATCATGTTACTTGGCGTTTCGATGGACTCCAGTAGCTCTGATGTGAGATACGACGTTTTCGGACGCAGCAGAAGCTGGAAATAGTTTTAAACGAAACAACACGCATTAGCGTTGTTCCTGTGATGTATCTAATCGATCCTTACTCATCTATCATGTTATTTGGCGTTTCGATGGACTCCAGTAACTTTGATGTGAGATACGAAGTTCTCGGACGCAGCTGAATCTGGAAATAGTTTTAAATGAAACAACACGTATTAGCGTTGTTCCTGTGATGTATCTAATCGATCCTTACTCATCTATCATGTTATTTGACGTTTGGACGGACTCCAGTAACTCTGATGAGAGATACAAAGTTCTCGGACGCAGTAGAAGCTGGAAATAGTTTTGAACGAAACAACACGTATTAGCGTTGTTCCTGTGATGTATCTAAACGATCCTTACTTACCTAACATGTTATTTGACATTTGGATGGACTCCAGTAAGTCTGATGTGAGATACAAAGTTTTTGGACGCAGCAGGAGCTGGAAATAGTTTTAAACGAAACAACACGTATTAGCGTTGTTCATGTGCTGTATCTAATCGATCCTTACTCATATATCATGTTATTTGGCGTTTCGATGGACTCCAGTAACTCTGATGTGAGATACGACGTTTTCGGACGCAGCAGAAGCTGGAAATAGTTTTAAACGAAACAACACGTATTAGCGTTGTTCCTGTGCTGTATCTAATCGATCCTTATTTATCTATCATATTATTTGACGTTTCGATGGACTCCAGTAACTCTGATGAGAGATACAAAGTTCTCGGACGCAGTAGAAGCTGGAAATAGTTTTTAACGAAACAACACGTATTAGCGTTGTTCCTGTGATGTATCTAAACGATCCTTACTTATCTAACATGTTATTTGACGTTTGGATGGACTCCAGTAAGTCTGATGTGAGATACAAAGTTTTTGGACGCAGCAGGAGCTGGAAATAGTTTTAAACGAAACAACACGTATTAGCGTTGTTCCTGTGCTGTATCTAATCGATCCTTCCTCATATATCATGTTATTTGGCGTTTCGATGGACTCCAGTAACTCTGATGTGAGATACGACGTTTTCTGACGCAGCAGAAGCTGGAAATAGTTTTAAACGAAACAACACGTATTAGCGTTGTTCCTGTGATGTATCTAATCGATCCTTACTCATCTATCATGTTATTTGACGTTTGGATGGACTCCAGTAACTCTGATGAGAGATACAAAGATTTCGGACGCAGCAGAAGCTGGAAATAGTTTTGAACGAAACAACACGTATTAGCGTTGTTCCTGTGATGTATCTAAACGATCCTTACTTTTCTATCATGTTATTTGACGTTTCGATGTACTCCAGTAACTCTGATGTGAGATACGACGGTTTCGGACGCAGCAGAAGCTGGAAATAGTTTTAAACGAAACAACACGTATTAGCGATGTTCCTGTGATATATCTAAACGATCCTTACTCATCTATCATGTTATTAGACGTTTGGACGGACTCCAGTAACTCTGATGTGAGATACAAAGTTCTCGGACGCAGTAGAAGCTGGAAATAGTTTTGAACGAAACAACACGTATTAGCGTTGTTCCTGTGATGTATCTAAACGATCCTTACTTATCTAACATGTTACTTAACGTTTGGATGGACTCCAGTAAGTCTGATGTGAGATACAAAGTTTTAGGACGCAGCAGGAGCTGGAAATAGTTTTAAACGAAACACAACGTATTAACGTTGTTCCTGTGCTGCATCTAATCGATCCTTACTTATCTATCATGTTATTTGACGTTTCGATGGACTCCAGTAACCCTGACGTGAGATACGATGTTCTCGGACGCAGCAGAAGCTGGAAATAGTTTTAAACGAAACAACACGCATTAGCGTTGTTCCTGTGATGTATCTAATCGATCCTTACTCATCTATTATGTTATTTGGCATTTCGATGGACTCCAGTAACTTTGATGTGAGATACGAAGTTCTCGGACGCAGCTGAAGCTGGATATAATTTTAAATGAAACAACACGTATTAGCGTTGTTCCTGTGATGTATCTAATCGATCCTTACTCATCTATCATGTTATTTGGCGTTTCGATGGACTCCAGTAACCCTGACGTGAGATACGAAGTTCTCGGACGCTGCAGAAGCTGGAAATAGTTTTAAACGAAACAACACGCATTAGCGTTGTTCCTGTGATGTATCTAATCGATCCTTACTCATCTATCATGTTATTTGGCGTTTCCATGGACTCCAGTAACTTAGATGTGAGATACGAAGTTCTCGGACGCAGCTGAAGCTAGAAATAGTTTTAAACGAAACAACACGCATTAGCGTTGTTCCTGTGATGTATCTAATCGATCCTTACTTATCTATCATGTTATTTGACGTTTGGATGGACTCCAGTAACCCTGACGTTAGATACGAAGTTCTAGGACGCAGCAGAATCTGGAAATAGTTTTAAACGAAACAACACGCATTAGCGTTGTTCCTGTGATGTATCTAATCGATCCTTACTCATCTATCATGTTATTTGACGTTTGGACGGACTCCAGTAACTCTGATATGAGATAGAAAGTTATCGGACGCAGCAGAAGCTGGAAATAGTTTTGAACGAAACAACACGTATTAGCGTTGTTCCTGTGCTGTATCTAATCGATCCTTACTTATCTATCATGTTATTTGACGTTTCGATGGACTCCAGTAACTCTGATGTGAGATACGACGTTTTCGGACGCAGCAGAAGCTGGAAATAGTTTTAAACGAAACAACACGTATTAGCGTTGTTCCTGTGATATATCTAATCGATCCTTACTCATCTATCATGTTATTTGACGTTTGGATGGACTCCAGTAACTCTGATGTGAGATACAAAGATTTCGGACGCAGCAGAAGCTGGAAATAGTTTTGAACGAAACAACACGTATTAGCGTTGTTCCTGTGATGTATCTAATCGATCCTTACTTATCTATTATGTTATTTGAAGTTGGGATGGACTCCAGTAACCCTGACGTGAGATACGAAGTTCTCGGACGCAGCAGAAACTGGAAATAGTTTTAAACGAAACAACACGCATTAGCGTTGTTCCTGTGATGTATCTAATCGATCCTTACTCATCTATCATGTTATTTGACGTTTCGATGGACTCCAGTAACTCTAATGTGAGATACGAAATTTTCGGACGCAGCAGAAGCTGGAAATAGTTTTAAACGAAACACCACGTATTAGCGTTGTTCCTGTGATATATCTAATCGATCCTTACTCATCTATCATGTTATTTTACGTTTGGATGGGCTCCAGTAACCTGATGTGAGATACGAAGTTCTCGGACGCAGCTGAAGCTAGAAATAGTTTTAAACGAAACAACACGCATTAGCGTTGTTCCTGTGATGTATCTAATCGATCCTTACTTATCTATCATGTTATTTGACGTTTGGATGGACTCCAGTAACCCTGACGTGAGATACGAAGTTCTCGGTCTCATCAGAAGCTGGAAATAGTTTTAAACGAAACAACACGTATTAGCGTTGTTCCTGTGATGTATCTAATCGATCCTTACTCATCTATCATGTTATTTTACGTTTGGATGGACTCCAGTAAGTCTGATGTGAGATACAAAGTTTTGGGACGCAGCAGGAGCTGGAAATAGTTTTAAACGAAACAACACGTATTAGCGTTGTTCCTGTGATGTATCTAATCGATCCTTACTTATCTATCATGTTATTTGACGTTTCGATGAACTCCAGTAACTCTGATGTGAGATACGACGTCTTCGGACGCAGCAGAAGCTGGAAATAATTTTAAACGAAACAACACGTATTAGCGTTGTTCCTGTGATGTATCTAATCGATCCTTACTCATCTATCATATTATTTGACGTTTGGATGGACTCCAGTATCTCTGATGAGAGATACAAAGATTTCGGACGCAGCAGAAGCTGGAAATTGTTTTGAACGAAACAACACCTATTAGCGTTGTTCCTGTGATGTATCTAAGCGATCCTTACTTATCTAACATGTTATTTGACGTTTGGATGGACTCCAGTAAGTCTGATGTGAGATACAAAGTTTTGGGACGCAGCAGGAGCTGGAAATAGTTTTAAACGAAACAACACGTATTAGCGTTGTTCCTGTGATGTATCTAATCGATCCTTACTCATCTATCATGTTATTTGACGTTTGGACGGACTCCAGTAACTCTGATGAGAGATACAAAGTTCTCGGACGCAGTAGAAGCTGGAAATAGTTTTGAACGAAACAACACGTATTAGCGTTGTTCCTGTGATGTATCTAATCGATCCTTACTTATCTATCATGTTATTTGACGTTTGGATATACTTCAGTAACCCTGATGTGAGATACGAAGTTCTCGGACGCAGCTGAAGCTAGAAATAGTTTTAAACGAAACAACACGCATTAGCGTTATTCCTGTGATGTATCTAATCGATTCTTACTTATCTAACATGTTATTTGACATTTGGATGGACTCCAGTAAGTCTGATGTGAGATACAAAGTTTTGGGACGCAGCAGGAGCTGGAAATAGTTTTAAACGAAACAACACGTATTAGCGTTGTTCCTGTGCTGTATCTAATCGATCCTTACTTATCTATCATGTTATTTGACGTTTCGATGGACTCCAGTAACTCTGATGTGAGATACGAAGTTTTCGGACGCAGCAGAAGCTGGAAATAGTTTTAAACGAAACAACACGCATTAGCGATGTTCCTGTGATGTATCTAAACGATCCTTACTCATCTATCATGTTATTTGACGTTTGGACGGACTCCAGTAGCTCTGATGTGAGATACGACGTTCTCGGACGCAGCAGAAGCTGGAAATAGTTTTAAACGAAACAACACGCATTAGCGTTGTTCCTCTGATGTAACTAATCGATCCTTACTCATCTATCATGTTATTTGGCGTTTCGATGGACTCCAGTAACTTTGATGTGAGATACGAAGTTCTCGGACGCAGCTGAAGCTGGAAATAGTTTTAAAAGAAACAACACGTATTAGCGTTGTTCCTGTGCTGTATCTAATCGATCCTTACTTATCTATCATGTTATTTGACGTTTCGATGGACTCCAGTAACTCTGATGTGGGATACGAAGTTTTCGGACGCAGCAGAAGCTGGAAATAATTTTGAACGAAACAACACCTATTAGCGTTGTTCCTGTGATGTATCTAAACGATCCTTACTTATCTAACATGTTATTTGACGTTTGGATGGACTCCAGTAAGTCTGATGTGAGATACAAAGTTTTGGAACGCAGCAGAAGCTGGAAATAGTTTTAAACGAAACAACACGCATTAGCGTTGTTCCTGTGATGTATCTAATCGATCCTTACTTATCTATCATGTTATTTGACGTTTCGATGAACTCCAGTAACTCTGATGTGAGATACGACGTCTTCGGACGCAGCAGAAGCTGGAAATAATTTTAAACGAAACAACACGTATTAGCGTTGTTCCTGTGATGTATCTAATCGATTCTTACTCATCTATCATATTATTTGACGTTTGGATGGACTCCAGTAACTCTGATGAGAGATACAAAGATTTCGGACGCAGCAGAAGCTGGAAATTGTTTTGAACGAAACAACACCTATTAGCGTTGTTCCTGTGATGTATCTAAGCGATCCTTACTTATCTAACATGTTATTTGACGTTTGGATGGACTCCAGTAAGTCTGATGTGAGATACAAAGTTTTGGGACGCAGCAGGAGCTGGAAATAGTTTTAAACGAAACAACACGTATTAGCGTTGTTCCTGTGATGTATCTAATCGATCCTTACTCATCTATCATGTTATTTGACGTGTGGACGGACTCCAGTAACTCTGATGAGAGATACAAAGTTCTCGGACGCAGTAGAAGCTGGAAATAGTTTTGAACGAAACAACACGTATTAGCGTTGTTCCTGTGATGTATCTAATCGATCCTTACTTATCTATCATGTTATTTGACGTTTGGATATACTTCAGTAACCCTGATGTGAGATACGAAGTTCTCGGACGCAGCTGAAGCTAGAAATAGTTTTAAACGAAACAACACGCATTAGCGTTATTCCTGTGATGTATCTAATCGATTCTTACTTATCTAACATGTTATTTGACGTTTGGATGGACTCCAGTAAGTCTGATGTGAGATACAAAGTTTTTGGACGCAGCAGGAGCTGGAAATAGTTTTAAACGAAACAACAGGTATTAGCGTTGTTCCTGTGCTGTATCTAATCGATCCTTACTCATATATCATGTTACATGGCGTTTCGATGGACTCCAGTAGCTCTGATGTGAGATACGACGTTTTCGGACGCAGCAGAAGCTGGAAATAGTTTTAAACGGAACAACACGCATTAGCGTTGTTCCTGTGATGTATCTAATCGATCCTTACTCATCTATCATGTTATTTGACGTTTGGACGGACTCCAGTAACTCTGATGAGAGATACAAAGTTCTCGGACTCAGTAGAAGCTGGAAATAGTTTTGAACGAAACAACACGTATTAGCGTTGTTCCTGTGATGTATCTAAACGATCCTTACTTATCTAACATGTTATTTGACGTTTGGATGGACTCCAGTAAGTCTGATGTGAGATACAAAGTTTTTGGACACAGCAGGAGCTGGAAATAGTTTTAAACGAAACAACACGTATTAGCGTTGTTCCTGTGATGTATCTAAACGATCCTTACTTATCTAACATGTTATTTAACGTTTGGATGGACTCCAGTAAGTCTGATGTGAGATACAAAGTTTTTGGACGCAGCAGAAGCTGGAAATAGTTTTAAACGAAACAACACGCATTAGCGTTGTTCCTGTGTAGCATCTAATCGATCCTTACTCATCTATCATGTTATTTGGCGTTTCGATGGACTCAAGTAACTCTGATGTGAGATACGAAGTTTTCGGACGCAGCAGAAGCTGGAAATAGTTTTAAACGAAACAACACGCATTAGCGATGTTCCTGTGATGTATCTAGACGATCCTTACTCATCTATCATGTTATTTGACGTTTGGACGGACTCCAGTAACTCTGATGTGAGATACAAAGTTCTCGGACGCAGCAGAAGCTGGAAACAATTTTGAACGAAACAACACGTATTAGCGTTGTTCCTGTGATGTATCTAAACGATCCTTACTTATCTAACATGTTATTTAACGTTTGGATGGACTCCAGTATGTCTGATGTGAGTTACAAAGTTCTTGGACGCAGCAGGAGCTGGAAATAGTTTTAAACGAAACAACACGTATTAGCGTTGTTCCTGTGCTGTATCTAATCGATCCTTACTTATCTATAATGTTATTTGACGTTTCGATGGACTCCAGTAACTCTGATGTGAGATACGACGTTTTCGGACGCAGCAGAAGCTTGAAATAGTTTGAAACGAAACAACACGTATTAGCGTTGTTCCTGTGATGTATCTAATCGATCCTTACTCATCTATCATGTTATTTGACGTTTGGATGGACTCCAGTAACTCTGATGAGAGATACAAAGATTTCGGACGCAGCAGAAGCTGGAAATAGTTTTGAACGAAACAACACCTATTAGCGTTGTTCCTGTGATATATCTAAACGATCCTTACTTATCTAATATGTTATTTGACGTTTGGATGGACTCCAGTAAGTCTGATGTGAGATACAAAGTTTTGGGACGCAGCAGGAGCTGGAAATAGTTTTAAACGAAACAACACGTATTAGCGTTGTTCCTGTGATGTATCTAATCGATCCTTACTCATCTATCATGTTATTTGACGTTTGGACGGACTCCAGTAACTCTGATGAGAGATACAAAGTTCTCGGACGCAGTAGAAGCTGGAAATTGTTTTGAACGAAACAACACGTATTAGCGTTATTCCTGTGATGTATCTAATCGATCCTTACTCATCTATCATGTTATTTGGCGTTTCGATGGACTCCAGTAACTTGGATGTGAGATAAGAAGTTCCCAAAGTTTTGGGATGCAGCAGGAGCTGGAAATAGTTTTAAACGAAACAACACGTATTAGCGTTGTTCCTGTGCTGTATCTAATCGATCCTTACTTATCTATCATGTTATTTGACGTTTGGATATACTTCAGTAACCCTGATGTGAGATACGAAGTTCTCGGACGCAGCTGAAGCTAGAAATAGTTTTAAACGAAACAACACGTATTAGCGTTGTTCCTGTGCTGTATCTAATCGATCCTTACTTATTTATCATGTTATTTGTCGTTTCGATGGACTCCAGTAACTCTGATGTGAGATACGACGTTTTCGGACGCAGCAGAAGCTGGAAATAGTTTTAAACGAAACAACACGTATTAGCGTTGTTCCTGTGATGTATCTAATCGATCCTTACTCATCTATCATGTTATTTGACGTTTGGATGGACTCCAGTAACTCTGATGAGACATACAAAGATTTCGGACGCAGCAGAAGCTGGAAATAGTTTTGAACGAAACAACACGTATTAGCGTTGTTCCTGTGATGTATCTAATCGATCCTTACTTATCTATCATGTTATTTGACGTTTCGATGGACTCCAGTAACTCTGATGTGAGATACGACGTTTTCGAACGCAGCAGAAACTGGAAATAGTTTTAAACGAAACAACACACATTAGCGATGTT
Source organism: Prosopocoilus inquinatus (assembly GCA_036172665.1). NCBI lineage: Eukaryota > Metazoa > Arthropoda > Insecta > Coleoptera > Lucanidae > Prosopocoilus > Prosopocoilus inquinatus. Next base: position 42,658,507 of record CM069871.1, on the reverse strand, counting down.
CCTGTGATGTATCTAATCGATCCTTACTCATCTATCATGTTATTTTACGTTTGGATGGACTCCAGAGATACAAAGTTCTCGGACGAAGTAGAAGCTGGAAATAGTTTTGAACGAAACAACACGTATTAGCGTTGTTCTTGTGATGTATCTAAACGATCCTTACTTATCTAACATGTTATTTGACGTTTGGATGGACTCCAGTAAGTCTGATGTGAGGTACAAAGTTCTTGGACGCAGCAGGAGCTGGAAATAGTTTTAAACGAAACAACACGTATTAGCGTTGTTTCTGTGCTGTATCTAATCGATCCTTACTCATATATCTTGTTATTTGGCGTTTCGATTAACTCCAGTAACTCTGATGTGAGATACGACGTTTTCGGACGCAGCAGAAGCTGGAAATAGTTTTAAACGAAACAACACGCATTAGCGTTGTTCCTGTGATGTATCTAATCGATCCTTACTCATCTATCATGTTATTTGGCGTTTCGATGGACTCCAGTAACTTTGATGTGAGATACGAAGTTCTCGGAAGCAGCTGAAGCTGGAAATAGTTTTAAATGAAACAACACGTATTAGCGTTGTTCCTGTGATGTATCTAATCGATCCTTACTCATCTATCATGTTATTTGGCGTTTCGATGTACTCCAGTAACTCTGATGTGAGATAAGACGTTTTCGGACGCAGCAGAAGCTGGAAATAGTTTTAAACGAAACAACACGCATTAGCGTTGTTCCTGTGATGTATCTAATCGATCCTTACTTATCTATCATGTTATTTGACGTTTGGATGGACTCCAGTAACCCTGACGTGAGAAACGAAGTTCTCGGACGCAGCAGAAGCTGGAAATAGCTTTAAACGAAACAACACGCATTAGCGTTGTTCCTGTGATGTATCTAATCGATCCTTACGAATCTATCATGTTATTTGGCGTTTCGATGGACTCCAGTAACTTAGATGTGAGATACGAAGTTCTCGGACGCAGCTGAAGCTAGAAATAGTTTTAAACGAAACAACACGCATTAGCGTTGTTCCTGTGTAGTGTCTAATCGATCCTTACTTATCTATCATGTTATTTGACATTTCGATGGACTCCAGTAACTCTGATGTGATATACGACGTTTTCGGACGCAGCAGCAGCTGGAAATAGTTTTAAACGAAACAACACATATTAGCGTTGTTCCTGTGATGTATCTAATCGATCCTTACTCATCTATCATGTTATTTGGCGTTTCGATGGACTATAGTAGCTCTGATGTGAGATACGACGTTTTCGGACGCAGCAGAAGCTGGAAATAGTTTTAAACGAAACAACACGCATTAGCGTTGTTCCTGTGATGTATCTAATCGATCCTTACTTATCTATCATGTTATTTGACGTTTCGATGGACTCCAGCAACTCTGATGTGAGATATGACGTTTTCGGACGCAGCAGAAGCTGGAAATAGTTTTAAACGAAACAACACGTATTAGCGTTGTTCCTGTGATGTATTTAATCGATCCTTACTCATCTATCATGTTATTTGACGTTTGGATGGACTCCAGTAACTCTGATGAGAGATACAAAGATTTCGGACGCAGCATAAGCTGGAAATAGTTTTGAACGAAACAACACGTATTAGCGTTGTTCCTGTGATGTATCTAAACGATCCTTACTTATCTAACATGTTATTTGACGTTTGGATGGACTCCAGTAAGTCTGATGTGAGATACAAAGTTTTGGGACGCAGCAGGAGCTGGAAATAGTTTTAAACGAAACAACACGTATTAGCGTTGTTACTGTGCTGTATCTAATCGATCCTTACTTATCTATTATGTTATTTGACGTTTGGATGGACTCCAGTAACCCTGACGTGAGATACGAAGTTCTCGGACGCTGCAGAAGCTGGAAATAGTTTTAAACGAAACAACACGCATTAGCGTTGTTCCTGTGATGTATCTAATCGATCCTTACTCATCTATCATGTTATTGGGCGTTTCCATGGACTCCAGTAACTTAGATGTGAGATACGAAGTTCTCGGACGCAGCTGAAGCTAGAAATAGTTTTAAACGAAACAACACGCATTAGCGTTGTTCCTGTGATGTATCTAATCGATCCTTACTTATCTATCATGTTATTTGACGTTTGGATTGACTCCAGTAACCCTGACGTCAGATACGAAGTTCTAGGACGCAGCAGAAGCTGGAAATAGTTTTAAACGAAACAACACGCATTAGCGTTGCTCCTGTGATGTATCTAATCGATCCTTACTCATCTTTCATGTTATTTGACGTTTGGACGGACTCCAGTAACTCTGATATGAGATACAAAGTTATCGGACGCAGCAGAAGCTGAAAATAGTTTTGCACGAAACAACACGTATTAGCGTTGTTCCTGTGCTGTATCTAATCGATCCTTACTTATCTATCATGTTATTTGACGTTTCGATGGACTCCAGTAACTCTGATGATAGATAGGACGTTTTCGGACGCAGCAGAAGCTGGAAATATTTTTAAACGAAACAACACGTATTAGCGTTGTTCCTGTGATGTATCTAATCGATCCTTACTCATCTATCATGTTATTTGACGTTTGGATGGACTCCAGTAACTCTGATGAGAGATACAAAGATTTCGGACGCAGCATAAGCTGGAAATAGTTTTGAACGAAACAACACGTATTAGCGTTGTTCCTGTGATGTATCTAAACGATCCTTACTTATCTAACATGTTATTTGACGTTTGGATGGACTCCAGTAAGTCTGATGTGAGATACAAAGTTTTGGGACGCAGCAGGAGCTGGAAATAGTTTTAAACGAAACAACACGTATTAGCGTTGTTCCTGTGCTGTATCTAATCGATCCTTACTTATCTATCATGTTATTTGACGTTTGGACGGACTCCAGTAACTCTGATATGAGATAGAAAGTTATCGGACGCAGCAGAAGCTGGAAATAGTTTTGAACGAAACAACACGCATTAGCGTTGTTCCTCTGATGTAACTAATCGATCCTTACTCATCTATCATGTTATTTGGCGTTTCGATGGACTCCAGTAACTTTGATGTGAGATACGAAGTTCTCGGACGCAGCTGAAGCTGGAAATAGTTTTAAAAGAAACAACACGTATTAGCGTTGTTCCTGTGCTGTATCTAATCGATCCTTACTTATCTATCATGTTATTTGACGTTTCGATGGACTCCAGTAACTCTGATGTGGGATACGAAGTTTTCGGACGCAGCAGAAGCTGGAAATAATTTTGAACGAAACAACACCTATTAGCGTTGTTCCTGTGATGTATCTAAACGATCCTTACTTATCTAACATGTTATTTGACGTTTGGATGGACTCCAGTAAGTCTGATGTGAGATACAAAGTTTTGGAACGCAGCAGAAGCTGGAAATAGTTTTAAACGAAACAACACGCATTAGCGTTGTTCCTGTGATGTATCTAATCGATCCTTACTTATCTATCATGTTATTTGACGTTTCGATGAACTCCAGTAACTCTGATGTGAGATACGACGTCTTCGGACGCAGCAGAAGCTGGAAATAATTTTAAACGAAACAACACGTATTAGCGTTGTTCCTGTGATGTATCTAATCGATTCTTACTCATCTATCATATTATTTGACGTTTGGATGGACTCCAGTAACTCTGATGAGAGATACAAAGATTTCGGACGCAGCAGAAGCTGGAAATTGTTTTGAACGAAACAACACCTATTAGCGTTGTTCCTGTGATGTATCTAAGCGATCCTTACTTATCTAACATGTTATTTGACGTTTGGATGGACTCCAGTAAGTCTGATGTGAGATACAAAGTTTTGGGACGCAGCAGGAGCTGGAAATAGTTTTAAACGAAACAACACGTATTAGCGTTGTTCCTGTGATGTATCTAATCGATCCTTACTCATCTATCATGTTATTTGACGTGTGGACGGACTCCAGTAACTCTGATGAGAGATACAAAGTTCTCGGACGCAGTAGAAGCTGGAAATAGTTTTGAACGAAACAACACGTATTAGCGTTGTTCCTGTGATGTATCTAATCGATCCTTACTTATCTATCATGTTATTTGACGTTTGGATATACTTCAGTAACCCTGATGTGAGATACGAAGTTCTCGGACCCAGCTGAAGCTAGAAATAGTTTTAAACGAAACAACACGCATTAGCGTTATTCCTGTGATGTATCTAATCGATTCTTACTTATCTAACATGTTATTTGACGTTTGGATGGACTCCAGTAAGTCTGATGTGAGATACAAAGTTTTGGGACGCAGCAGGAGCTGGAAATAGTTTTAAACGAAACAACACGTATTAGCGTTGTTCCTGTGCTGTATCTAATCGATCCTTACTTATCTATCATGTTATTTGACGTTTCGATGGACTCCAGTAACTCTGATGTGAGATACGAAGTTTTCGGACGCAGCAGAAGCTGGAAATAGTTTTAAACGAAACAACACGCATTAGCGATGTTCCTGTGATGTATCGAAACGATCCTTACTCATCTATCATGTTATTTGACGTTTGGACGGACTCCAGTAGCTCTGATGTGAGATACGACGTTCTCGGACGCAGCAGAAGCTGGAAATAGTTTTAAACGAAACAACACGCATTAGCGTTGTTCCTCTGATGTAACTAATCGATCCTTACTCATCTATCATGTTATTTGGCGTTTCGATGGACTCCAGTAACTTTGATGTGAGATACGAAGTTCTCGGACGCAGCTGAAGCTGGAAATAGTTTTAAAAGAAACAACACGTATTAGCGTTGTTCCTGTGCTGTATCTAATCGATCCTTACTTATCTATCATGTTATTTGACGTTTCGATGGACTCCAGTAACTCTGATGTGGGATACGAAGTTTTCGGACGCAGCAGAAGCTGGAAATAATTTTGAACGAAACAACACCTATTAGCGTTGTTCCTGTGATGTATCTAAACGATCCTTACTTATCTAACATGTTATTTGACGTTTGGATGGACTCCAGTAAGTCTGATGTGAGATACAAAGTTTTGGGACGCAGCAGGAGCTGGAAATAGTTTTAAACGAAACAACACGTATTAGCGTTGTTCCTGTGATGTATCTAATCGATCCTCACTCATCTATCATGTTATTTGTCGTTTGGACGGACTCCAGTAACTCTTATGAGAGATTCAAAGTTCTCGGACGCAGTAGAAGCTGGAAATAGTTTTGAACGAAACAACACGTATTAGCGTTGTTCCTGTGATGTATCTAAACGATCCTTGCTTATCTAACATGTTATTTGACGTTTGGATGGACTCCAGTAAGTCTGATGTGAGATACAAAGTTTTGGGACGCAGCAGGAGCTGGAAATAGTTTTAAACGAAACAACACGTATTAGCGTTGTTCCTGTGATGTATCTAATCGATCCTTACTCATCTATCATGTTATTTGACGTTTGGACGGACTCCAGTAACTCTGATGAGAGATACAAAGTTCTCGGACGCAGTAGAAGCTGGAAATAGTTTTGAACGAAACAACACGTATTAGCGTTGTTCCTGTGATGTATCTAAACGATCCTTACTTATCTAACATGTTATTTGACGTTTGGATGGACTCCAGTAAGTCTGATGTGAGATACGACGTTTTCGGAGGCAGCAGAAGCTGGAAATAGTTTTTAACGAAACAACACGCATTAGCGTTGTTCCTGTGATGTATCTAATCGATCCTTACTTATCTATCATGTTATTTGACGTTTGGATGGACTCCAGTAACCCTGACGTGAGATACGATGTTCTCGGACGCAGCAGAAGCTGGAAATAGTTTTAAACGAAACAACACGCATTAGCGTTGTTCCTGTGTAGCATTTAATCGATCCTTACTCATCTATCATGTTATTTGGCGTTTCGATGGACTCCAGTAACTCTGATGTGAGATACGACGTTTTCGGACGCAGCAGAAGCTGGAAATAGTTTTAAACGAAACAACACGTATTAGCGTTGTTCCTGTGATGTATCTAATCGATCCTTACTCATCTATCATGTTATTTGACGTTTCGATGGACTCCAGTAACTCTGATGTGAGATACGAAGTTCTCGGACGCAGCAGAAGCTGGAAATAATTTTGAATGAAACAACACGTATTAGCGTTGTTCCTGTGATGTATCTAAACGATCCTTACTTATCTATCATGTTATTTAACGTTTGGATGGACTCCAGTAAGTCTGATGTGAGATACAAAGTTTTTGGACGCAGCAGGAGCTGGAAATAGTTTTGAACGAAACAACACGTATTAGCGTTGTTCCTGTGATGTATCTAAACGATCCTTACTTATCTAACATGTTATTTGACGTTTGGATGGACTCCAGTAAGTCTGATGTGAGATACAAAGTTTTTGGACGCAGCAGGAGCTGGAAATAGTTTTAAACGAAACAACAGGTATTAGCGTTGTTCCTGTGCTGTATCTAATCGATCCTTACTCATATATCATGTTACATGGCGTTTCGATGGACTCCAGTAGCTCTGATGTGAGATACGACGTTTTCGGACGCAGCAGAAGCTGGAAATAGTTTTAAACGGAACAACACGCATTAGCGTTGTTCCTGTGATGTATCTAATCGATCCTTACTCATCTATCATGTTATTTGACGTTTGGACGGACTCCAGTAACTCTGATGAGAGATACAAAGTTCTCGGACTCAGTAGAAGCTGGAAATAGTTTTGAACGAAACAACACGTATTAGCGTTGTTCCTGTGATGTATCTAAACGATCCTTACTTATCTAACATGTTATTTGACGTTTGGATGGACTCCAGTAAGTCTGATGTGAGATACAAAGTGTTTGGACACAGCAGGAGCTGGAAATAGTTTTAAACGAAACAACACGTATTAGCGTTGTTCCTGTGATGTATCTAAACGATCCTTACTTATCTAACATGTTATTTAACGTTTGGATGGACTCCAGTAAGTCTGATGTGAGATACAAAGTTTTTGGACGCAGCAGAAGCTGGAAATAGTTTTAAACGAAACAACACGCATTAGCGTTGTTCCTGTGTAGCATCTAATCGATCCTTACTCATCTATCATGTTATTTGGCGTTTCGATGGACTCAAGTAACTCTGATGTGAGATACGAAGTTTTCGGACGCAGCAGAAGCTGGAAATAGTTTTAAACGAAACAACACGCATTAGCGATGTTCCTGTGATGTATCTAGACGATCCTTACTCATCTATCATGTTATTTGACGTTTGGACGGACTCCAGTAACTCTGATGTGAGATACAAAGTTCTCGGACGCAGCAGAAGCTGGAAACAATTTTGAACGAAACAACACGTATTAGCGTTGTTCCTGTGATGTATCTAAACGATCCTTACTTATCTAACATGTTATTTAACGTTTGGATGGACTCCAGTATGTCTGATGTGAGTTACAAAGTTCTTGGACGCAGCAGGAGCTGGAAATAGTTTTAAACGAAACAACACGTATTAGCGTTGTTCCTGTGCTGTATCTAATCGATCCTTACTTATCTATAATGTTATTTGACGTTTCGATGGACTCCAGTAACTCTGATGTGAGATACGACGTTTTCGGACGCAGCAGAAGCTTGAAATAGTTTGAAACGAAACAACACGTATTAGCGTTGTTCCTGTGATGTATCTAATCGATCCTTACTCATCTATCATGTTATTTGACGTTTGGATGGACTCCAGTAACTCTGATGAGAGATACAAAGATTTCGGACGCAGCAGAAGCTGGAAATAGTTTTGAACGAAACAACACCTATTAGCGTTGTTCCTGTGATATATCTAAACGATCCTTACTTATCTAATATGTTATTTGACGTTTGGATGGACTCCAGTAAGTCTGATGTGAGATACAAAGTTTTGGGACGCAGCAGGAGCTGGAAATAGTTTTAAACGAAACAACACGTATTAGCGTTGTTCCTGTGATGTATCTAATCGATCCTTACTCATCTATCATGTTATTTGACGTTTGGACGAACTCCAGTAACTCTGATGAGAGATACAAAGTTCTCGGACGCAGTAGAAGCTGGAAATTGTTTTGAACGAAACAACACGTATTAGCGTTATTCCTGTGATGTATCTAATCGATCCTTACTCATCTATCATGTTATTTGGCGTTTCGATGGACTCCAGTAACTTGGATGTGAGATAAGAAGTTCCCAAAGTTTTGGGATGCAGCAGGAGCTGGAAATAGTTTTAAACGAAACAACACGTATTAGCGTTGTTCCTGTGCTGTATCTAATCGATCCTTACTTATCTATCATGTTATTTGACGTTTCGATGGACTCCAGTAACTCTGATGTGAGATACGATGTTCTCGGACGCAGCAGAAGCTGGAAATAGTTTTAAACGAAACAACACGCATTAGCGTTGTTCCTGTGATGTATCTAATCGATCCTTACTCATCTATCATGTTATTTGGCGTTTCGAAGGACTCCAGTAACTTAGATGTGAGATACGAAGTTCTCGTACGCAGCTGAAGCTAGAAATAGTTTTAAACGAAACAACACGCATTAGCGTTGTTCCTGTGATGTATCTAATCGATCCTTACTTATCTATCATGTTATTTGACGTTTGGACGGACTCCAGTAACTCTGATGAGAGATTCAAAGTTCTCGGACGCAGTAGAAGCTGGAAATAGTTTTGAACGAAACAACACGTATTAGCGTTGTTCCTGTGATGTATCTAAACGATCCTTACTTATCTAACATGTTATTTGACGTTTGGATGGACTCCAGTAAGTCTGGTGTGAGATACAAAGTTTTTGGACGCAGCAGGAGCTGGAAATAGTTTTAAACGAAACAACACGTATTAGCGTTGTTCCTGTGCTGTATCTAATCGATCCTTACTCATATATAATGTTAATTGGCGTTTCGATGGACTCCAGTAGCTCTGATGTGAGTTACGACGTTTTCGGACGCAGCAGAAGCTGGAAATAGTTTTAAACGAAACAACACGCATTAGCGTTGTTCCTGTGATGTATCTAATCGATAATTACTCATCTATCATGTTATTTGGCGTTTCGATGGACTCCAGTAACTTTGATGTGAGATACGAAGTTCTCGGACGCAGCTGAAGCTGGAAATAGTTTTAAACGAAACAACACGTATTAGCGTTGTTCCTGTGATGTATCTAATTGATCCTTACTCATCTATCATGTTATTTGACGTTTGGATGGACTCCAGTAACTCTGATGAGAGATACAAAGATTGCGGACGCAGCAGAAGCTGGAAATAGTTTTGAACGAAACAACACCTATTGGCGTTGTTCCTGTGATGTATCTAATCGATCCTTACTTATCTAACATGTTATTTGACGTTTGGATGGACTATAGAAAGTCTGATGTGAGATACAAAGTTTTGGGACGCAGCAGGAGCTGGAAATAGTTTTAAACGAAACAACACGTATTAGCGTTGTTCCTGTGCTGTATCTAATCGATCCTTACTTACCTATCATGTTATTTGACGTTTGGATGGACTCCAGTAACCCTGACGTGAGATACGATGTTTTCGGACGCAGCAGAAGCTGGAAATAGTTTTAAACGAAACAACACGCATTAGCGTTGTTCCTGTGATGTATCTAATCGATCCTTACTCATCTATCATGTTATTTGGCGTTTCGATGGACTCCAGTAACTTAGATGTGAGATACGATGTTCTCGGACGCAGCAGAAGCTGGAAATAGTTTTAAACGAAACAACACGCATTAGCGTTGTTCCTGTGTAGTATCTAATCGATCCTTACTCATCTATCATGTTATTTGGCGTTTCGACGGACTCCAGTAACTCCGATGTGATATACGACGTTTTCGGACGCAGCAGCAGCTGGAAATAGTTTTAAACGAAACAACACATATTAGCGTTACTCCTGTGATGTACATAACCGATCCTTACTCATCTGTCATGTTATTTGACGTTTGGACGGACTCCAGTATCTCTGATGTGAGATACAAAGTTATCGGATGCAGCAGAAGCTGGAAATAGTTTTGAACGAAACAACACGTATTAGCGTTGTTCCTGTGCTGTATCTAATTGATCCTTACTTATCTATCATGTTATTTGACGTTTCGATGGACTCCAGTAACTCTGATGTGAGATACGACGTTTTCGGACGCAGCAGCAGCTGGAAATAGTTTTAAACGAAACAACACATATTAGCGTTGTTCCTGTGATGTATCTAATCGATCCTTACTCATCTATCATGTTATTTGACGTTTGGACGGACTCCAGTAACTCTGATGAGAGATACAAAGTTCTCGGACGCAGCAGAAGCTGGAAATAGTTCTGAACGAAACAACACGTATTAGCGTTGTTCCTGTGATGTATCTAATCGATCCTTACTTAGCTACTATGTTATTTGACGTTTCGATGGACTCCAGTAACTCTAATGTGAGATACGAAATTTTCGGACGCAGCAGCAGCTGGAAATAGTTTTAAACGAAACAACACATATTAGCGTTGTTCCTGTGATGTATCTAATCGATCCTTACTCATCTATCATGTTATTTGACGTTTGGACGGACTCCAGTAACTCTGATGAGAGATACAAAGTTCTCGGACGCAGTAGAAGCTGGAAATAGTTTTGAACGAAACAACACGTATTAGCGTTGTTCCTGTGATGTATCTAAACGATCCTTACTTATCTAACATATTATTTGACGTTTGGATGAACTCCAGTAAGTCTGATGTGAGATAGAAAGTTTTTGGACGCAGCAGGAGCTGGAAATAGTTTTAAACGAAACAAGACGCATTAGCGTTGTTCCTGTGATGTATCTAATCGATCCTTACTCATCTATCATGTTATTTGGCGTTTCGATGGACTCCAGTAACTTTGATGTGAGATACGAAGTTCTCGGACGCAGCTGAAGCTAGAAATAGTTTTAAACGAAACAACACGCATTAGCGTTGTTCCTGTGTAGTATCTAATCGATCCTTACTCATCTATCATGTTATTTGGCGTTTCGATGGACTCCAGTAACTTTGATGTGAGATACGAAGTTCTCGGAAGCAGCTGAAGCTGGAAATAGTTTTAAATGAAACAACACGTATTAGCGTTGTTCCTGTGATGTATCTAATCGATCCTTACTCATCTATCATGTTATTTGGCGTCTCGATGGACTCCAGTAACTCTGATGTGAGATAAGACGTTTTCGGACGCAGCAGAATCTGGAAATAGTTTTAAACGAAACAACACGCATTAGCGTTGTTCCTGTGATGTATCTAATCGATCCTTACTTATCTATCATGTTATTTGACGTTTGAATGGACTCCAGTAACCCTGACGTGAGAAGCGAAGTTCTCGGACGCAGCAGAAGCTGGAAATAGCTTTAAACGAAACAACACTTATTAGCGTTGTTCCTGTGATGTATCTAATCGATCCTTACGAATCTATCATGTTATTTGGCGTATCGATGGACTCCAGTAACTTAGATGTGAGATACGAAGTTCTCGGACGCAGCTGAAGCTAGAAATAGTTTTAAACGAAACAACACGCATTAGCGTTGTTCCTGTGTAGTGTCTAATCGATCCTTACTTATCTATCATGTTATTTGACATTTCGATGGACTCCAGTAACTCTGATGTGATATACGACGTTTTCGGACGCAGCAGCAGCTGGAAATAGTTTTAAACGAAACAACACATATTAGCGTTGTTCCTGTGATGTATCTAATCGATCCTTACTCATCTATCATGTTATTTGGCGTTTCGATGGACTATAGTAGCTCTGATGTGAGATACGACGTTTTCGGACGCAGCAGAAGCTGGAAATAGTTTTAAACGAAACAACACGCATTAGCGTTGTTCCTGTGATGTATCTAATCGATCCTTACTTATCTATCATGTTATTTGAGGTTTGGATGGACTCCAGTAACTCTGACGTGAGATACGAAGTTCTAGGACGCAGCAGAAGCTGGAAATAGTTTTAAACGAAACAACACGCATTAGCGTTGTTCCTGTGTAGTATCTAATCGATCCTTACTTATCTATCATGCTATTTGACATTTCGATGGACTCCAGTAACTTTGATGTGATATACGACGTTCTCGGACGCAGCTAAAGCTAGAAATAGTTTTAAACGAACCAACACGCATTAGCGTTGTTCCTGTGTAGTATCTAATAGATCCTTACTTATCTATCATGTTATTTGACATTTCGATGGACTCCAGTAACTTTGATATGATATACGACGCTTTCGGACGCAGCAGCAGCTGGAAATAGTTTTAAACGAAACAACACATATTAGCGTTGTTCCTGTGATGTATCTAATCGATCCTTATTCATCTATCATGTTATTTGGCGTTTCGATGGACTCCAGTAACTTAGATGTGAGATACGAAGTTCTCGGACGCAGCTAAAGCTAGAAATAGTTTTAAACGAACCAACACGCATTAGCGTTGTTCCTGTGTAGTATCTAATAGATCCTTACTTATCTATCATGTTATTTGACATTTCGATGGACTCCAGTAACTTTGATATGATATACGACGCTTTCGGACGCAGCAGCAGCTGGAAATAGTTTTAAACGAAACAACACATATTAGCGTTGTTCCTGTGATGTATTTAATCGATCCTTACTCATCTATCATGTTATTTGGCGTTTCGATGGACTCCAGTAACTTAGATGTGAGATACGAAGTTCTCGGTCGCAGCTGAAGCTAGAAATAGTTTTAAACGAAACAACACGCATTAGCGTTGTTCCTGTGTAGTATCTAATCGATCCTTACTTATCTATCATGTTATTTGACGTTTCGATGGACTCCAGCAACTCTGATGTGAGATATGACGTTTTCGGACGCAGCAGAAGCTGGAAATAGTTTTAAACGAAACAACACGTATTAGCGTTGTTCCTGTGATGTATTTAATCGATCCTTACTCATCTATCATGTTATTTGACGTTTGGATGGACTCCAGTAACTCTGATGAGAGATACAAAGATTTCGGACGCAGCATAAGCTGGAAATAGTTTTGAACGAAACAACACGTATTAGCGTTGTTCCTGTGATGTATCTAAACGATCCTTACTTATCTAACATGTTATTTGACGTTTGGATGGACTCCAGTAAGTCTGATGTGAGATACAAAGTTTTTGGACGCAGCAGGAGCTGGAAATAGTTTTAAACGAAACAACACGTATTAGCGTTGTTACTGTGCTGTATCTAATCGATCCTTACTTATCTATTATGTTATTTGACGTTTGGATGGACTCCAGTAACCCTGACGTGAGATACGAAGTTCTCGGACGCTGCAGAAGCTGGAAATAGTTTTAAACGAAACAACACGCATTAGCGTTGTTCCTGTGATGTATCTAATCGATCCTTACTCATCTATCATGTTATTGGGCGTTTCCATGGACTCCAGTAACTTAGATGTGAGATACGAAGTTCTCGGACGCAGCTGAAGCTAGAAATAGTTTTAAACGAAACAACACGCATTAGCGTTGTTCCTGTGATGTATCTAATCGATCCTTACTTATCTATCATGTTATTTGACGTTTGGATTGACTCCAGTAACCCTGACGTCAGATACGAAGTTCTAGGACGCAGCAGAAGCTGGAAATAGTTTTAAACGAAACAACACGCATTAGCGTTGCTCCTGTGATGTATCTAATCGATCCTTACTCATCTTTCATGTTATTTGACGTTTGGACGGACTCCAGTAACTCTGATATGAGATACAAAGTTATCGGACTCAGCAGAAGCTGGAAATAGTTTTGAACGAAGCAACACGTATTAGAGTTGTTCCTGTGCTTTATCTAATCGATCCTTACTTATCTATCATGTTATTTGACGTTTCGATGGACTCCAGTAACTCTGATGTGAGATAGGACGTTTTCGGACGCAGCAGAAGCTGGAAATAGTTTTAAACGAAACAACACGTATCAGCGTTGTTCCTGTTATGTATCTAATCGATCCTTACTCATCTATCATGTTATTTGACGTTTGGATGGACTCCAGTAACTCTGATGAGAGATACAAAGATTTCGGACGCAGCAGGAGCTGGAAATAGTTTTAAACGAAACAACACGTATTAGCGTTGTTCCTGTGCTGTATCTAATCGATCCTTACTTATCTATTATGTTATTTGACGTTTGGATGGACTCCAGTAACCCTGACGTGAGATACGAAGTTCTCGGACGCTGCAGAAGCTGGAAATAGTTTTAAACGAAACAACACGCATTAGCGTTGTTCCTGTGTAGTATCTAATAGATCCTTACTTATCTATCATGTTATTTGACATTTCGATGGACTCCAGTAACTTTGATATGATATACGACGCTTTCGGACGCAGCAGCAGCTGGAAATAGTTTTAAACGAAACAACACATATTAGCGTTGTTCCTGTGATGTATTTAATCGATCCTTACTCATCTATCATGTTATTTGGCGTTTCGATGGACTCCAGTAACTTAGATGTGAGATACGAAGTTCTCGGTCGCAGCTGAAGCTAGAAATAGTTTTAAACGAAACAACACGCATTAGCGTTGTTCCTGTGTAGTATCTAATCGATCCTTACTTATCTATCATGTTATTTGACGTTTCGATGGACTCCAGCAACTCTGATGTGAGATATGACGTTTTCGGACGCAGCAGAAGCTGGAAATAGTTTTAAACGAAACAACACGTATTAGCGTTGTTCCTGTGATGTATTTAATCGATCCTTACTCATCTATCATGTTATTTGACGTTTGGATGGACTCCAGTAACTCTGATGAGAGATACAAAGATTTCGGACGCAGCATAAGCTGGAAATAGTTTTGAACGAAACAACACGTATTAGCGTTGTTCCTGTGATGTATCTAAACGATCCTTACTTATCTAACATGTTATTTGACGTTTGGATGGACTCCAGTAAGTCTGATGTGAGATACAAAGTTTTTGGACGCAGCAGGAGCTGGAAATATTTTTAAACGAAACAACACGTATTAGCGTTGTTACTGTGCTGTATCTAATCGATCCTTACTTATCTATTATGTTATTTGACGTTTGGATGGACTCCAGTAACCCTGACGTGAGATACGAAGTTCTCGGACGCTGCAGAAGCTGGAAATAGTTTTAAACGAAACAACACGCATTAGCGTTGTTCCTGTGATGTATCTAATCGATCCTTACTCATCTATCATGTTATTGGGCGTTTCCATGGACTCCAGTAACTTAGATGTGAGATACGAAGTTCTCGGACGCAGCTGAAGCTAGAAATAGTTTTAAACGAAACAACACGCATTAGCGTTGTTCCTGTGATGTATCTAATCGATCCTTACTTATCTATCATGTTATTTGACGTTTGGATTGACTCCAGTAACCCTGACGTCAGATACGAAGTTCTAGGACGCAGCAGAAGCTGGAAATAGTTTTAAACGAAACAACACGCATTAGCGTTGCTCCTGTGATGTATCTAATCGATCCTTACTCATCTTTCATGTTATTTGACGTTTGGACGGACTCCAGTAACTCTGATATGAGATACAAAGTTATCGGACTCAGCAGAAGCTGGAAATAGTTTTGAACGAAGCAACACGTATTAGAGTTGTTCCTGTGCTTTATCTAATCGATCCTTACTTATCTATCATGTTATTTGACGTTTCGATGGACTCCAGTAACTCTGATGTGAGATAGGACGTTTTCGGACGCAGCAGAAGCTGGAAATAGTTTTAAACGAAACAACACGTATCAGCGTTGTTCCTGTGATGTATCTAATCGATCCTTACTCATCTATCATGTTATTTGACGTTTGGATGGACTCCAGTAACTCTGATGAGAGATACAAAGATTTCGGACGCAGCAGGAGCTGGAAATAGTTTTAAACGAAACAACACGTATTAGCGTTGTTCCTGTGCTGTATCTAATCGATCCTTACTTATCTATTATGTTATTTGACGTTTGGATGGACTCCAGTAACCCTGACGTGAGATACGAAGTTCTCGGACGCTGCAGAAGCTGGAAATAGTTTTAAACGAAACAACACGCATTAGCGTTGTTCCTGTGATGTATCTAATCGATCCTTACTCATCTATCATGTTATTTGGCGTTTCCATGGACTCCAGTAACTTAGGTGTGAGATACGAAGTTCTCGGACGCAGCTGAAGCTAGAAATAGTTTTAAACGAAACAACACGCATTAGCGTTGTTCCTGTGATGTATCTAATCGATCCTTACTTATCTATCATGTTATTTGACGTTTGGATGGACTCCAGTAACCCTGACGTTAGATACGAAGTTCTAGGACGCAGCAGAAGCTGGAAATAGTTTTAAACGAAACAACACGCATTAGCGTTGTTCCTGTGATGTATCTAATCGATCCTTAATCATCTATCATGTTATTTGACGTTTGGACGGACTCCAGTAACTCTGATATGAGATAGAAAGTTATCGGACGCAGCAGAAGCTGGAAATAGTTTTGAACGAAACAACACGTATTAGCGTTGTTCCTGTGCTGTATCTAATCGATCCTTACTTATCTATCATGTTATTTGACGTTTCAATGGACTCCAGTAACTCTGATGTGAGATACGACGTTTTCGGACGCAGCAGAAGCTGGAAATAGTTTTAAACGAAACAACACGTATTAGCGTTGTTCCTGTGATGTATCTAATCGATCCTTACTCATCTATCATGTTATTTGACGTTTGGATGGACTCCAGTAACTCTGATGTGAGATACAAAGATTTCGGACGCAGCAGAAGCTGGAAATAGTTTTGAACGAAACAACACGTATTAGCGTTGTTCCTGTGATGTATCTAATCGATCCTTACTTATCTATTATGTTATTTGAAGTTGGGATGGACTCCAGTAACCCTGACGTGGGATACGAAGTTCTCGGACGCAGCAGAAACTGGAAATAGTTTTAAACGAAACAACACGCATTAGCGTTGTTCCTGTGATGTATCTAATCGATCCTTACTCATCTATCATGTTATTTGGCGTTTCGATGGACTCCAGTAACTTTGATGTGAGATACGAAGTTCTCGGAAGCAGCTGAAGCTGGAAATAATTTTAAATGAAACAACACGTATTAGCGTTGTTCCTGTGATGTATCTAATCGATCCTTACTCATCTATCATGTTATTTGGCGTCTCGATGGACTCCAGTAACTCTGATGTGAGATAAGACGTTTTCGGACGCAGCAGAAGCTGGAAATAGTTTTAAACGAAACAACACGCATTAGCGTTGTTCCTGTGATGTATCTAATCGATCCTTACTTATCTATCATGTTATTTGACGTTTGAATGGACTCCAGTAACCCTGACGTGAGAAGCGAAGTTCTCGGACGCAGCAGAAGCTGGAAATAGCTTTAAACGAAACAACACTTATTAGCGTTGTTCCTGTGATGTATCTAATCGATCCTTACGAATCTATCATGTTATTTGGCGTTTCGATGGACTCCAGTAACTTAGATGTGAGATACGAAGTTCTCGGACGCAGCTGAAGCTAGAAATAGTTTTAAACGAAACAACACGCATTAGCGTTGTTCCTGTGTAGTGTCTAATCGATCCTTACTTATCTATCATGTTATTTGACATTTCGATGGACTCCAGTAACTCTGATGTGATATACGACGTTTTCGGACGCAGCAGCAGCTGGAAATAGTTTTAAACGAAACAACACATATTAGCGTTGTTCCTGTGATGTATCTAATCGATCCTTACTCATCTATCATGTTATTTGGCGTTTCGATGGACTATAGTAGCTCTGATGTGAGATACGACGTTTTCGGACGCAGCAGAAGCTGGAAATAGTTTTAAACGAAACAACACGCATTAGCGTTGTTCCTGTGATGTATCTAATCGATCCTTACTTATCTATCATGTTATTTGAGGTTTGGATGGACTCCAGTAACTCTGACGTGAGATACGAAGTTCTAGGACGCAGCAGAAGCTGGAAATAGTTTTAAACGAAACAACACGCATTAGCGTTGTTCCTGTGTAGTATCTAATCGATCCTTACTTATCTATCATGCTATTTGACATTTCGATGGACTCCAGTAACTTTGATGTGATATACGACGTTCTCGGACGCAGCAGCAGCTGGAAATAGTTTTAAACGAAACAACACATATTAGCGTTGTTCCTGTGATGTATCTAATCGATCCTTATTCATCTATCATGTTATTTGGCGTTTCGATGGACTCCAGTAACTTAGATGTGAGATACGAAGTTCTCGGACGCAGCTAAAGCTAGAAATAGTTTTAAACGAACCAACACGCATTAGCGTTGTTCCTGTGTAGTATCTAATAGATCCTTACTTATCTATCATGTTATTTGACATTTCGATGGACTCCAGTAACTTTGATAAGATATACGACGCTTTCGGACGCAGCAGCAGCTGGAAATAGTTTTAAACGAAACAACACATATTAGCGTTGTTCCTGTGATGTATTTAATCGATCCTTACTCATCTATCATGTTATTTGGCGTTTCGATGGACTCCAGTAACTTAGATGTGAGATACGAAGTTCTCGGTCGCAGCTGAAGCTAGAAATAGTTTTAAACGAAACAACACGCATTAGCGTTGTTCCTGTGTAGTATCTAATCGATCCTTACTTATCTATCATGTTATTTGACGTTTCGATGGACTCCAGCAACTCTGATGTGAGATATGACGTTTTCGGACGCAGCAGAAGCTGGAAATAGTTTTAAACGAAACAACACGTATTAGCGTTGTTCCTGTGATGTATTTAATCGATCCTTACTCATCTATCATGTTATTTGACGTTTGGATGGACTCCAGTAACTCTGATGAGAGATACAAAGATTTCGGACGCAGCATAAGCTGGAAATAGTTTTGAACGAAACAACACGTATTAGCGTTGTTCCTGTGATGTATCTAAACGATCCTTACTTATCTAACATGTTATTTGACGTTTGGATGGACTCCAGTAAGTCTGATGTGAGATACAAAGTTTTTGGACGCAGCAGGAGCTGGAAATAGTTTTAAACGAAACAACACGTATTAGCGTTGTTACTGTGCTGTATCTAATCGATCCTTACTTATCTATTATGTTATTTGACGTTTGGATGGACTCCAGTAACCCTGACGTGAGATACGAAGTTCTCGGACGCTGCAGAATCTGGAAATAGTTTTAAACGAAACAACACGCATTAGCGTTGTTCCTGTGATGTATCTAATCGATCCTTACTCATCTATCATGTTATTGGGCGTTTCCATGGACTCCAGTAACTTAGATGTGAGATACGAAGTTCTCGGACGCAGCTGAAGCTAGAAATAGTTTTAAACGAAACAACACGCATTAGCGTTGTTCCTGTGATGTATCTAATCGATCCTTACTTATCTATCATGTTATTTGACGTTTGGATTGACTCCAGTAACCCTGACGTCAGATACGAAGTTCTAGGACGCAGCAGAAGCTGGAAATAGTTTTAAACGAAACAACACGCATTAGCGTTGCTCCTGTGATGTATCTAATCGATCCTTACTCATCTTTCATGTTATTTGACGTTTGGACGGACTCCAGTAACTCTGATATGAGATACAAAGTTATCGGACGCAGCAGAAGCTGGAAATAGTTTTGAACGAAGCAACACGTATTAGAGTTGTTCCTGTGCTTTATCTAATCGATCCTTACTTATCTATCATGTTATTTGACGTTTCGATGGACTCCAGTAACTCTGATGTGAGATAGGACGTTTTCGGACGCAGCAGAAGCTGGAAATAGTTTTAAACGAAACAACACGTATCAGCGTTGTTCCTGTGATGTATCTAATCGATCCTTACTCATCTATCATGTTATTTGACGTTTGGATGGACTCCAGTAACTCTGATGAGAGATACAAAGATTTCGGACGCAGCAGGAGCTGGAAATAGTTTTAAACGAAACAACACGTATTAGCGTTGTTCCTGTGCTGTATCTAATCGATCCTTACTTATCTATTATGTTATTTGACGTTTGGATGGACTCCAGTAACCCTGACGTGAGATACGAAGTTCTCGGACGCTGCAGAAGCTGGAAATAGTTTTAAACGAAACAACACGCATTAGCGTTGTTCCTGTGATGTATCTAATCGATCCTTACTCATCTATCATGTTATTTGGCGTTTCCATGGACTCCAGTAACTTAGATGTGAGATACGAAGTTCTCGGACGCAGCTGAAGCTAGAAATAGTTTTAAACGAAACAACACGCATTAGCGTTGTTCCTGTGATGTATCTAATCGATCCTTACTTATCTATCATGTTATTTGACGTTTGGATGGACTCCAGTAACCCTGACGTTAGATACGAAGTTCTAGGACGCAGCAGAAGCTGGAAATAGTTTTAAACGAAACAACACGCATTAGCGTTGTTCCTGTGATGTATCTAATCGATCCTTACTCATCTATCATGTTATTTGACGTTTGGACGGACTCCAGTAACTCTGATATGAGATAGAAAGTTATCGGACGCAGCAGAAGCTGGAAATAGTTTTGAACGAAACAACACGTATTAGCGTTGTTCCTGTGCTGTATCTAATCGATCCTTACTTATCTATCATGTTATTTGACGTTTCAATGGACTCCAGTAACTCTGATGTGAGATACGACGTTTTCGGACGCAGCAGAAGCTGGAAATAGTTTTAAACGAAACAACACGTATTAGCGTTGTTCCTGTGATGTATCTAATCGATCCTTACTCATCTATCATGTTATTTGACGTTTGGATGGACTCCAGTAACTCTGATGTGAGATACAAAGATTTCGGACGCAGCAGAAGCTGGAAATAGTTTTGAACGAAACAACACGTATTAGCGTTGTTCCTGTGATGTATCTAATCGATCCTTACTTATCTATTATGTTATTTGAAGTTGGGATGGACTCCAGTAACCCTGACGTGGGATACGAAGTTCTCGGACGCAGCAGAAACTGGAAATAGTTTTAAACGAAACAACACGCATTAGCGTTGTTCCTGTGATGTATCTAATCGATCCTTACTCATCTATCATGTTATTTGACGTTTCGATGGACTCCAGTAACTCTAATATGAGATACGAAATTTTCGGACGCAGCAGAAGCTGGAAATAGTTTTAAACGAAACACCACGTATTAGCGTTGTTCCTGTGATATATCTAATCGATCCTTACTCATCTATCATGTTATTTTACGTTTGGATGGGCTCCAGTAACTCTGATGTGAGATACAAAGTTTTTGGACGCAGCAGAAGCTGGAAATAGTTTTGAACGAAACAACACGCATTAGCGTTGTTCCTGTGATGTATCTAATCGAACCTTAATTAGCTACTATGTTATTTGACGTTTCGGTGGACTCCAGTAACTTAGATGTGAGATACGAAGTTCTCGGACGCAGCTGAAGCTAGAAATAGTTTTAAACGAAACAACACGCATTAGCGTTGTTCCTGTGATGTATCTAATCGATCCTTACTTATCTATCATGTTATTTGACGTTTGGATGGACTCCAGTAACCCTGACGTGAGATACGAAGTTCTCGGACTCAGCAGAAGCTGGAAATAGTTTTAAACGAAACAACACGTATTAGCGTTGTTCCTGTGATGTATCTAAACGATCCTTACTTATCTAACATGTTATTTGACGTTTAGATGGACTCCAGTAAGTCTGATGTGAGATACAAAGTTTTTGGACGCAGCAGGAGCTGGAAATAGTTTTAAACGAAACAACACGTATTAGCCTTGTGCCTGTGCTGTATCTAATCGATCCTTACTTATCTAACATGTTATTCGACGTTTGGATGGACTCCAGTAAGTCTGATGTGAGATACAAAGTTTTTGGACGCAGCAGGAGCTGGAAATAGTTTTAAACGAAACAACACGCATTAGCGATGTTCCTGTGATGTATCTAATCGATCCTTACTCATCTATCATGTTATTTGACGTTTGGATGAACTCCAGTAAGTCTGATGTGAGATAGAAAGTTTTTGGACGCAGCACTAGCTGGAAATAGTTTTAAACGAAACAACACGTATCAGCGTTGTTCCTGTGCTGTATCTAATCGATCCTTACTCATCTATCATGTTATTTGACGTTTGGATGGACTCCAGTAACTCTGATGTGAGATACAAAGTTTTTGGACGCAGCAGAAGCTGGAAATAGTTCTGAACGAAACAACACGTATTAGCGTTGTTCCTGTGATGTATCTAATCGATCCTTACTTAGCTACTATGTTATTTGACGTTTCGATGGACTCCAGTAATTCTAATGTGAGATACGAAATTTTCGGACGCAGCAGCAGCTGGAAATAGTTTTAAACGAAACAACACATATTAGCGTTGTTCCTGTGATGTATCTAATCGATCCTTACTCATCTATCATGTTATTTGACGTTTGGACGGACTCCAGTAACTCTGATGAGAGATACAAAGTTCTCGGACGCAGTAGAAGCTGGAAATAGTTTTGAACGAAACAACACGTATTAGCGTTGTTCCTGTGATGTATCTAAACGATTCTTACTTATCTAACATATTATTTGACGTTTGGATGAACTCCAGTAAGTCTGATGTGAGATAGAAAGTTTTTGGACGCAGCAGGAGCTGGAAATAGTTTTAAACGAAACAAGACGCATTAGCGTTGTTCCTGTGATGTATCTAATCGATCCTTACTCATCTATCATGTTATTTGGCGTTTCGATGGACTCCAGTAACTTTGATGTGAGATACGAAGTTCTCGGACGCAGCTGAAGCTAGAAATAGTTTTAAACGAAACAACACGCATTAGCGTTGTTCCTGTGTAGTATCTAATCGATCCTTACTCATCTATCATGTTATTTGGCGTTTCGATGGACTCCAGTAACTCTGATGTGATATAAGACGTTTTCGGACGCAGCAGCAGCTGGAAAAAGTTTTAAACGAAACAACACATATTAGCGTTATTCCTGTGATGTATCTAATCGATCCTTACCCATCTATCATGTTATTTGACGTTTGGACGGACTCCAGTAACTCTGATGTGAGATACAAAGTTATCGGACGCAGCAGAAGCTGGAAATAGTTTTGAAAGAAACAACACGTATTAGCGTTGTTCCTGTGCTGTATCTAATCGATCCTTACTTATTTATCATGTTATTTGAAGTTTCGATGGACTCCAGTAACTCTGATGTGAGATACGACGTTTTCGGACGCAGCAGAAGCTGGAAATAGTTTTAAACGAAACAACACGTATTAGCGTTGTTCCTGTGATGTATCTAATCGATCCTTACTCATCTATCATGTTATTTGACGTTTGGATGGACTCCAGTAACTCTGATGAGAGATACAAAGATTTCGGACGCAGCAGAAGCTGGAAATAGTTTTGAACGAAACAACACGTATTAGCGTTGTTCCTGTGATGTATCTAATCGATCCTTACTTATCTATCATGTTATTTGACGTTTCGATGGACTCCAGTAACTCTGATGTGAGATACGACGTTTTCGAACCCAGCAGAAACTGGAAATAGTTTTAAACGAAACAACACACATTAGCGATGTTCCTGTGATGTATCTAATCGATCCTTACTCATCTATCATGTTATTTTACGTTTGGATGGACTCCAGAGATACAAAGTTCTCGGACGAAGTAGAAGCTGGAAATAGTTTTGAACGAAACAACACGTATTAGCGTTGTTCTTGTGATGTATCTAAACGATCCTTACTTATCTAACATGTTATTTGACGTTTAGATGGACTCCAGTAAGTCTGATGTGAGGTACAAAGTTCTTGGACGCAGCAGGAGCTGGAAATAGTTTTAAACGAAACAACACGTATTAGCGTTGTTTCTGTGCTGTATCTAATCGATCCTTACTCATATATCTTGTTATTTGGCGTTTCGATTAACTCCAGTAACTCTGATGTGAGATACGACGTTTTCGGACGCAGCAGAAGCTGGAAATAGTTTTAAACGAAACAACACGCATTAGCGTTGTTCCTGTGATGTATCTAATCGATCCTTACTCATCTATCATGTTATTTGGCGTTTCGATGGACTCCAGTAACTTTGATGTGAGATACGAAGTTCTCGGAAGCAGCTGAAGCTGGAAATAGTTTTAATGTAGATGTATCTAATCGATCCTTACTCATCTATCATGTTATTTGGCGTTTCGATGGACTCCAGTAACTCTGATGTGAGATAAGACGTTTTCGGAAGCAGCAGAAGCTGGAAATAGTTTTAAACGAAACAACACGCATTAGCGTTGTTCCTGTGATGTATCTAATCGATCCTTACTTATCTATCATGTTATTTGACGTTTGAATGGACTCCAGTAACCCTGACGTGAGAAACGAAGTTCTCGGACGCAGCAGAAGCTGGAAATAGCTTTAAACGAAACAACACTTATTAGCGTTGTTCCTGTGATGTATCTAATCGATCCTTACGAATCTATCATGTTATTTGGCGTTTCGATGGACTCCAGTAACTTAGATGTGAGATACGAAGTTCTCGGACGCAGCTGAAGCTAGAAATAGTTTTAAACGAAACAACACGCATTAGCGTTGTTCCTGTGTAGTGTCTAATCGATCCTTACTTATCTATCATGTTATTTGACATTTCGATGGACTCCAGTAACTCTGATGTGATATACGACGTTTTCGGACGCAGCAGCAGCTGGAAATAGTTTTAAACGAAACAACACATATTAGCGTTGTTCCTGTGATGTATCTAATCGATCCTTACTCATCTATCATGTTATTTGGCGTTTCGATGGACTATAGTAGCTCTGATGTGAGATACGACGTTTTCGGACGCAGCAGAAGCTGGAAATAGTTTTAAACGAAACAACACGCATTAGCGTTGTTCCTGTGATGTATCTAATCGATCCTTACTTATCTATCATGTTATTTGAGGTTTGGATGGACTCCAGTAACCCTGACGTGAGATACGAAGTTCTAGGACGCAGCAGAAGCTGGAAATAGTTTTAAACGAAACAACACGCATTAGCGTTGTTCCTGTGTAGTATCTAATCGATCCTTACTTATCTATCATGCTATTTGACATTTCGATGGACTCCAGTAACTTTGATGTGATATACGACGTTCTCGGACGCAGCAGCAGCTGGAAATAGTTTTAAACGAAACAACACATATTAGCGTTGTTCCTGTGATGTATCTAATCGATCCTTATTCATCTATCATGTTATTTGGCGTTTCGATGGACTCCAGTAACTTAGATGTGAGATACGAAGTTCTCGGACGCAGCTAAAGCTAGAAATAGTTTTAAACGAACCAACACGCATTAGCGTTGTTCCTGTGTAGTATCTAATAGATCCTTACTTATCTATCATGTTATTTGACATTTCGATGGACTCCAGTAACTTTGATGTGATATACGACGCTTTCGGACGCAGCAGCAGCTGGAAATAGTTTTAAACGAAACAACACATATTAGCGTTGTTCCTGTGATGTATCTAATCGATCCTTACTCATCTATCATGTTATTTGGCGTTTCGATGGACTCCAGTAACTTAGATGTGAGATACGAAGTTCTCGGTCGCAGCTGAAGCTAGAAATAGTTTTAAACGAAACAACACGCATTAGCGTTGTTCCTGTGTAGTATCTAATCGATCCTTACTTATCTATCATGTTATTTGACGTTTCGATGGACTCCAGCAACTCTGATGTGAGATATGACGTTTTCGGACGCAGCAGAAGCTGGAAATAGTTTTAAACGAAACAACACGTATTAGCGTTGTTCCTGTGATGTATTTAATCGATCCTTACTCATCTATCATGTTATTTGACGTTTGGATGGACTCCAGTAACTCTGATGAGAGATACAAAGATTTCGGACGCAGCATAAGCTGGAAATAGTTTTGAACGAAACAACACGTATTAGCGTTGTTCCTGTGATGTATCTAAACGATCCTTACTTATCTAACATCTTATTTGACGTTTGGATGGACTCCAGTAAGTCTGATGTGAGATACAAAGTTTTGGGACGCAGCAGGAGCTGGAAATAGTTTTAAACGAAACAACACGTATTAGCGTTGTTACTGTGCTGTATCTAATCGATCCTTACTTATCTATTATGTTATTTGACGTTTGGATAGACTCCAGTAACCCTGACGTGAGATACGAAGTTCTCGGACGCTGCAGAAGCTGGAAATAGTTTTAAACGATACAACACGCATTAGCGTTGTTCCTGTGATGTATCTAATCGATCCTTACTCATCTATCATGTTATTGGGCGTTTCCATGGACTCCAGTAACTTAGATGTGAGATACGAAGTTCTCGGACGCAGCTGAAGCTAGAAATAGTTTTAAACGAAACAACACGCATTAGCGTTGTTCCTGTGATGTATCTAATCGATCCTTACTTCTCTATCATGTTATTTGACGTTTGGATTGACTCCAGTAACCCTGACGTCAGATACGAAGTTCTAGGACGCAGCAGAAGCTGGAAATAGTTTTAAACGAAACAACACGCATTAGCGTTGCTCCTGTGATGTATCTAATCGATCCTTACTCATCTTTCATGTTATTTGACGTTTGGACGGACTCCAGTAACTCTGATATGAGATACAAAGTTATCGGACGCAGCAGAAGCTGGAAATAGTTTTGAACGAAACAACACGTATTAGCGTTGTTCCTGTGCTGTATCTAATCGATCCTTACTTATCTATCATGTTATTTGACGTTTCGATGGACTCCAGTAACTCTGATGTGAGATAGGACGTTTTCGGACGCAGCAGAAGCTGGAAATAGTTTTAAACGAAACAACACGTATTAGCGTTGTTCCTGTGATGTATCTAATCGATCCTTACTCATCTATCATGTTATTTGACGTTTGGATGGACTCCAGTAACTCTGATGAGAGATACAAAGATTTCGGACGCAGCATAAGCTGGAAATAGTTTTGAACGAAACAACACGTATTGGCGTTGTTCCTGTGATGTATCTAAACGATCCTTACTTATCTAACATGTTATTTGACGTTTGGATGGACTCCAGTAAGTCTGATGTGAGATACAAAGTTTTGGGACGCAGCAGGAGCTGGAAATAGTTTTAAACGAAACAACACGTATTAGCGTTGTACCTGTGCTGTATCTAATCGATCCTTACTTATCTATTATGTTATTTGACGTTTGGATGGATTCCAGTAACCCTGACGTGAGATACGAAGTTCTCGGACGCTGCAGAAGCTGGAAATAGTTTTAAACGAAACAACACGCATTAGCGTTGTTCCTGTGATGTATCTAATCGATCCTTACTCATCTATCATGTTATTTGGCGTTTCCATGGACTCCAGTAACTTAGATGTGAGATACGAAGTTCTCGGACGCAGCTGAAGCTAGAAATAGTTTTAAACGAAACAACACGCATTAGCGTTGTTCCTGTGATGTATCTAATCGATCCTTACTTATCTATCATGTTATTTGACGTTTGGATGGACTCCAGTAACCCTGACGTTAGATACGAAGTTCTAGGACGCAGCAGAAGCTGGAAATAGTTTTAAACGAAACAACACGCATTAGCGTTGTTCCTGTGATGTATATAATCGATCCTTACTCATCTATCATGTTATTTGACGTTTGGACGGACTCCAGTAACTCTGATATGAGATAGAAAGTTATCGGACGCATCAGAAGCTGGAAATAGTTTTGAACGAAACAACACGTATTAGCGTTGTTCCTGTGCTGTATCTAATCGATCCTTACTTATCTATCATGTTATTTGACGTTTCAATGGACTCCAGTAACTCTGATGTGAGATACGACGTTTTCGGACGCAGCAGAAGCTGGAAATAGTTTTAAACGAAACAACACATATTAGCGTTGTTCCTGTGATGTATCTAATCGATCCTTACTCATCTATCATGTTATTTGACGTTTGGATGGACTCCAGTAACTCTGATGTGAGATACAAAGATTTCGGACGCAGCAGAAGCTGGAAATAGTTTTGAACGAAACAACACGTATTAGCGTTGTTCCTGTGATGTATCTAATCGATCCTTACTTATCTATTATGTTATTTGAAGTTGGGATGGACTCCAGTAACCCTGACGTGAGATACGAAGTTCTCGGACGCAGCAGAAACTGGAAATAGTTTTAAACGAAACAACACGCATTAGCGTTGTTCCTGTGATGTATCTAATCGATCCTTACTCATCTATCATGTTATTTGACGTTTCGATGGACTCCAGTAACTCTGATGTGAGATACGACGTTTTCGGACGCAGCAGAAGCTGGAAATAGTTTTAAACGAAACAACACGTATTAGCGTTGTTCCTGTGATGTATCTAATTGATCCTTACTCATCTATCATGTTATTTGACGTTTGGATGGACTCCAGTAACTCTGATGAGAGATACAAAGATTGCGGACGCAGCAGAAGCTGGAAATAGTTTTGAACGAAACAACACCTATTGGCGTTGTTCCTGTGATGTATCTAATCGATCCTTACTTATTTAACATGTTATTTAACGTTTGGATGGACTCCAGTAAGTCTGATGTGAGATACAAAGTTTTTGGACGCAGCAGCAGCTGGAAATAGTTTTAAACGAAACAACACGTATTAGCGTTGTACCTGTGCTGTATCTAATCGATCCTTACTTATCTATTATGTTATTTGACGTTTCGATGGACTCCAGTAACTCTGATGTGAGATACGACGTTTTCGGACGCAGCAGAAGCTGGAAATAGTTTTAAACGAAACAACACGTATTAGCGTTGTTCCTGTGATGTATCTAATTGATCCTTACTCATCTATCATGTTATTTGACGTTTGGATGGACTCCAGTAACTCTGATGAGAGATACAAAGATTGCGGACGCAGCAGAAGCTGGAAATAGTTTTGAACTAAACAACACCTATTGGCGTTGTTCCTGTGATGTATCTAATCGATCCTTACTTATCTAACATGTTATTTGACGTTTGGATGGACTATAGAAATTCTGATGTGAGATACAAAGTTTTGGGACGCAGCAGGAGCTGGAAATAGTTTTAAACGAAACAACACGTATTAGCGTTGTTCCTGTGCTGTATCTAATCGATCCTTACTTACCTATCATGTTATTTGACGTTTGGATGGGCTCCAGTAACCCTGACGTGAGATACGATGTTTTCGGACGCAGCAGAAGCTGGAAATAGTTTTAAACGAAACAACACGCATTAGCGTTGTTCCTGTGATGTATCTAATCGATCCTTACTCATCTATCATGTTATTTGGCGTTTCGATGGACTCCAGTAACTTAGATGTGAGATACGATGTTCTCGGACGCAGCAGAAGCTGGAAATAGTTTTAAACGAAACAACACGCATTAGCGTTGTTCCTGTGTAGTATCTAATCGATCCTTACTCATCTATCATGTTATTTGGCGTTTCGACGGACTCCAGTAACTCCGATGTGATATACGACGTTTTCGGACGCAGCAGCAGCTGGAAATAGTTTTAAACGAAACAACACATATTAGCGTTACTCCTGTGATGTACATAACCGATCCTTACTCATCTATCATGTTATTTGACGTTTGGACGGACTCCAGTAACTCTGATGAGAGATACAAAGTTCTCGGACTCAGTAGAAGCTGGAAATAGTTTTGAACGAAACAACACGTATTAGCGTTGTTCCTGTGATGTATCTAAACGATCCTTACTTATCTATCATGTTATTTGACGTTTCGATGGACTCCAGTAACTCTGATGTGAGATACGACGTTTTCGGACGCAGCAGCAGCTGGAAATAGTTTTAAACGAAACAACACATATTAGCGTTGTTCCTGTGATGTATCTAATCGATCCTTACTCATCTATCATGTTATTTGACGTTTGGACGGACTCCAGTAACTCTGATGAGAGATACAAAGTTCTCGGACGCAGTAGAAGCTGGAAATAGTTTTGAAAGAAACAACACGTATTAGCGTTGTTCCTGTGATGTATCTAAACGATCCTTACTTATCTAACATATTATTTGACGTTTGGATGAACTCCAGTAAGTCTGATGTGAGATAGAAAGTTTTTGGACGCAGCACTAGCTGGAAATAGTTTTAAACGAAACAACACGTATTAGCGTTGTTCCTGTGATGTATCTAAACGATCCTTACTTATCTAACATATTATTTGACGCTTGGATGAACTCCAGTAAGTCTGATGTGAGAAGCGAAGTTCTCGGACGCAGCAGAAGCTGGAAATAGCTTTAAACGAAACAACACTTATTAGCGTTGTTCCTGTGATGTATCTAATCGATCCTTACGAATCTATCATGTTATTTGGCGTTTCGATGGACTCCAGTAACTTAGATGTGAGATACGAAGTTCTCGGACGCAGCTGAAGCTAGAAATAGTTTTAAACGAAACAACACGCATTAGCGTTGTTCCTGTGTAGTGTCTAATCGATCCTTACTTATCTATCATGTTATTTGACATTTCGATGGACTCCAGTAACTCTGATGTGATATACGACGTTTTCGGACGCAGCAGCAGCTGGAAATAGTTTTAAACGAAACAACACATATTAGCGTTGTTCCTGTGATGTATCTAATCGATCCTTACTCATCTATCATGTTATTTGGCGTTTCGATGGACTATAGTAGCTCTGATGTGAGATACGACGCTTTCGGACGCAGCAGAAGCTGGAAATAGTTTTAAACGAAACAACACGCATTAGCGTTGTTCCTGTGATGTATCTAATCGATCCTTACTTATCTATCATGTTATTTGAGGTTTGGATGGACTCCAGTAACTCTGACGTGAGATACGAAGTTCTAGGACGCAGCAGAAGCTGGAAATAGTTTTAAACGAAACAACACGCATTAGCGTTGTTCCTGTGTAGTATCTAATCGATCCTTACTTATCTATCATGCTATTTGACATTTCGATGGACTCCAGTAACTTTGATGTGATATACGACGTTCTCGGACGCAGCAGCAGCTGGAAATAGTTTTAAACGAAACAACACATATTAGCGTTGTTCCTGTGATGTATCTAATCGATCCTTATTCATCTATCATGTTATTTGGCGTTTCGATGGACTCCAGTAACTTAGATGTGAGATACGAAGTTCTCGGACGCAGCTAAAGCTAGAAATAGTTTTAAACGAACCAACACGCATTAGCGTTGTTCCTGTGTAGTATCTAATAGATCCTTACTTATCTATCATGTTATTTGACATTTCGATGGACTCCAGTAACTTTGATAAGATATACGACGCTTTCGGACGCAGCAGCAGCTGGAAATAGTTTTAAACGAAACAACACATATTAGCGTTGTTCCTGTGATGTATTTAATCGATCCTTACTCATCTATCATGTTATTTGGCGTTTCGATGGACTCCAGTAACTTAGATGTGAGATACGAAGTTCTCGGTCGCAGCTGAAGCTAGAAATAGTTTTAAACGAAACAACACGCATTAGCGTTGTTCCTGTGTAGTATCTAATCGATCCTTACTTATCTATCATGTTATTTGACGTTTCGATGGACTCCAGCAACTCTGATGTGAGATATGACGTTTTCGGACGCAGCAGAAGCTGGAAATAGTTTTAAACGAAACAACACGTATTAGCGTTGTTCCTGTGATGTATTTAATCGATCCTTACTCATCTATCATGTTATTTGACGTTTGGATGGACTCCAGTAACTCTGATGAGAGATACAAAGATTTCGGACGCAGCATAAGCTGGAAATAGTTTTGAACGAAACAACACGTATTAGCGTTGTTCCTGTGATGTATCTAAACGATCCTTACTTATCTAACATGTTATTTGACGTTTGGATGGACTCCAGTAAGTCTGATGTGAGATACAAAGTTTTTGGACGCAGCAGGAGCTGGAAATAGTTTTAAACGAAACAACACGTATTAGCGTTGTTACTGTGCTGTATCTAATCGATCCTTACTTATCTATTATGTTATTTGACGTTTGGATGGACTCCAGTAACCCTGACGTGAGATACGAAGTTCTCGGACGCTGCAGAATCTGGAAATAGTTTTAAACGAAACAACACGCATTAGCGTTGTTCCTGTGATGTATCTAATCGATCCTTACTCATCTATCATGTTATTGGGCGTTTCCATGGACTCCAGTAACTTAGATGTGAGATACGAAGTTCTCGGACGCAGCTGAAGCTAGAAATAGTTTTAAACGAAACAACACGCATTAGCGTTGTTCCTGTGATGTATCTAATCGATCCTTACTTATCTATCATGTTATTTGACGTTTGGATTGACTCCAGTAACCCTGACGTCAGATACGAAGTTCTAGGACGCAGCAGAAGCTGGAAATAGTTTTAAACGAAACAACACGCATTAGCGTTGCTCCTGTGATGTATCTAATCGATCCTTACTCATCTTTCATGTTATTTGACGTTTGGACGGACTCCAGTAACTCTGATATGAGATACAAAGTTATCGGACGCAGCAGAAGCTGGAAATAGTTTTGAACGAAGCAACACGTATTAGAGTTGTTCCTGTGCTTTATCTAATCGATCCTTACTTATCTATCATGTTATTTGACGTTTCGATGGACTCCAGTAACTCTGATGTGAGATAGGACGTTTTCGGACGCAGCAGAAGCTGGAAATAGTTTTAAACGAAACAACACGTATCAGCGTTGTTCCTGTGATGTATCTAATCGATCCTTACTCATCTATCATGTTATTTGACGTTTGGATGGACTCCAGTAACTCTGATGAGAGATACAAAGATTTCGGACGCAGCAGGAGCTGGAAATAGTTTTAAACGAAACAACACGTATTAGCGTTGTTCCTGTGCTGTATCTAATCGATCCTTACTTATCTATTATGTTATTTGACGTTTGGATGGACTCCAGTAACCCTGACGTGAGATACGAAGTTCTCGGACGCTGCAGAAGCTGGAAATAGTTTTAAACGAAACAACACGCATTAGCGTTGTTCCTGTGATGTATCTAATCGATCCTTACTCATCTATCATGTTATTTGGCGTTTCCATGGACTCCAGTAACTTAGATGTGAGATACGAAGTTCTCGGACGCAGCTGAAGCTAGAAATAGTTTTAAACGAAACAACACGCATTAGCGTTGTTCCTGTGATGTATCTAATCGATCCTTACTTATCTATCATGTTATTTGACGTTTGGATGGACTCCAGTAACCCTGACGTTAGATACGAAGTTCTAGGACGCAGCAGAAGCTGGAAATAGTTTTAAACGAAACAACACGCATTAGCGTTGTTCCTGTGATGTATCTAATCGATCCTTACTCATCTATCATGTTATTTGACGTTTGGACGGACTCCAGTAACTCTGATATGAGATAGAAAGTTATCGGACGCAGCAGAAGCTGGAAATAGTTTTGAACGAAATAACACGTATTAGCGTTGTTCCTGTGCTGTATCTAATCGATCCTTACTTATCTATCATGTTATTTGACGTTTCAATGGACTCCAGTAACTCTGATGTGAGATACGACGTTTTCGGACGCAGCAGAAGCTGGAAATAGTTTTAAACGAAACAACACGTATTAGCGTTGTTCCTGTGATGTATCTAATCGATCCTTACTCATCTATCATGTTATTTGACGTTTGGATGGACTCCAGTAACTCTGATGTGAGATACAAAGATTTCGGACGCAGCAGAAGCTGGAAATAGTTTTGAACGAAACAACACGTATTAGCGTTGTTCCTGTGATGTATCTAATCGATCCTTACTTATCTATTATGTTATTTGAAGTTGGGATGGACTCCAGTAACCCTGACGTGGGATACGAAGTTCTCGGACGCAGCAGAAACTGGAAATAGTTTTAAACGAAACAACACGCATTAGCGTTGTTCCTGTGATGTATCTAATCGATCCTTACTCATCTATCATGTTATTTGACGTTTCGATGGACTCCAGTAACTCTAATATGAGATACGAAATTTTCGGACGCAGCAGAAGCTGGAAATAGTTTTAAACGAAACACCACGTATTAGCGTTGTTCCTGTGATATATCTAATCGATCCTTACTCATCTATCATGTTATTTTACGTTTGGATGGGCTCCAGTAACTCTGATGTGAGATACAAAGTTTTTGGACGCAGCAGAAGCTGGAAATAGTTTTGAACGAAACAACACGCATTAGCGTTGTTCCTGTGATGTATCTAATCGAACCTTAATTAGCTACTATGTTATTTGACGTTTCGGTGGACTCCAGTAACTTAGATGTGAGATACGAAGTTCTCGGACGCAGCTGAAGCTAGAAATAGTTTTAAACGAAACAACACGCATTAGCGTTGTTCCTGTGATGTATCTAATCGATCCTTACTTATCTATCATGTTATTTGACGTTTGGATGGACTCCAGTAACCCTGACGTGAGATACGAAGTTCTCGGACTCAGCAGAAGCTGGAAATAGTTTTAAACGAAACAACACGTATTAGCGTTGTTCCTGTGATGTATCTAAACGATCCTTACTTATCTAACATGTTATTTGACGTTTAGATGGACTCCAGTAAGTCTGATGTGAGATACAAAGTTTTTGGACGCAGCAGGAGCTGGAAATAGTTTTAAACGAAACAACACGTATTAGCCTTGTGCCTGTGCTGTATCTAATCGATCCTTACTTATCTAACATGTTATTCGACGTTTGGATGGACTCCAGTAAGTCTGATGTGAGATACAAAGTTTTTGGACGCAGCAGGAGCTGGAAATAGTTTTAAACGAAACAACACGCATTAGCGATGTTCCTGTGATGTATCTAATCGATCCTTACTCATCTATCATGTTATTTGACGTTTGGATGAACTCCAGTAAGTCTGATGTGAGATAGAAAGTTTTTGGACGCAGCACTAGCTGGAAATAGTTTTAAACGAAACAACACGTATCAGCGTTGTTCCTGTGCTGTATCTAATCGATCCTTACTCATCTATCATGTTATTTGACGTTTGGATGGACTCCAGTAACTCTGATGTGAGATACAAAGTTTTTGGACGCAGCAGAAGCTGGAAATAGTTCTGAACGAAACAACACGTATTAGCGTTGTTCCTGTGATGTATCTAATCGATCCTTACTTAGCTACTATGTTATTTGACGTTTCGATGGACTCCAGTAATTCTAATGTGAGATACGAAATTTTCGGACGCAGCAGCAGCTGGAAATAGTTTTAAACGAAACAACACATATTAGCGTTGTTCCTGTGATGTATCTAATCGATCCTTACTCATCTATCATGTTATTTGACGTTTGGACGGACTCCAGTAACTCTGATGAGAGATACAAAGTTCTCGGACGCAGTAGAAGCTGGAAATAGTTTTGAACGAAACAACACGTATTAGCGTTGTTCCTGTGATGTATCTAAACGA
Organism: Prosopocoilus inquinatus; assembly: GCA_036172665.1. Taxonomy (NCBI): domain Eukaryota; kingdom Metazoa; phylum Arthropoda; class Insecta; order Coleoptera; family Lucanidae; genus Prosopocoilus; species Prosopocoilus inquinatus. Next base: position 42,623,367 of record CM069871.1, on the reverse strand, counting down.
TTCTTACTTATCTAACATATTATTTGACGTTTGGATGAACTCCAGTAAGTCTGATGTGAGATAGAAAGTTTTTGGACGCAGCAGGAGCTGGAAATAGTTTTAAACGAAACAAGACGCATTAGCGTTGTTCCTGTGATGTATCTAATCGATCCTTACTCATCTATCATGTTATTTGGCGTTTCGATGGACTCCAGTAACTTTGATGTGAGATACGAAGTTCTCGGACGCAGCTGAAGCTAGAAATAGTTTTAAACGAAACAACACGCATTAGCGTTGTTCCTGTGTAGTATCTAATCGATCCTTACTCATCTATCATGTTATTTGGCGTTTCGATGGACTCCAGTAACTCTGATGTGATATAAGACGTTTTCGGACGCAGCAGCAGCTGGAAAAAGTTTTAAACGAAACAACACATATTAGCGTTATTCCTGTGATGTATCTAATCGATCCTTACCCATCTATCATGTTATTTGACGTTTGGACGGACTCCAGTAACTCTGATGTGAGATACAAAGTTATCGGACGCAGCAGAAGCTGGAAATAGTTTTGAAAGAAACAACACGTATTAGCGTTGTTCCTGTGCTGTATCTAATCGATCCTTACTTATTTATCATGTTATTTGACGTTTCGATGGACTCCAGTAACTCTGATGTGAGATACGACGTTTTCGGACGCAGCAGAAGCTGGAAATAGTTTTAAACGAAACAACACGTATTAGCGTTGTTCCTGTGATGTATCTAATCGATCCTTACTCATCTATCATGTTAATTGACGTTTGGATGGACTCCAGTAACTCTGATGAGAGATACAAAGATTTCGGACGCAGCAGAAGCTGGAAATAGTTTTGAACGAAACAACACGTATTAGCGTTGTTCCTGTGATGTATCTAATCGATCCTTACTTATCTATCATGTTATTTGACGTTTCGATGGACTCCAGTAACTCTGATGTGAGATACGACGTTTTCGAACGCAGCAGAAACTGGAAATAGTTTTAAACGAAACAACACACATTAGCGATGTTCCTGTGATGTATCTAATCGATCCTTACTCATCTATCATGTTATTTTACGTTTGGATGGACTCCAGAGATACAAAGTTCTCGGACGAAGTAGAAGCTGGAAATAGTTTTGAACGAAACAACACGTATTAGCGTTGTTCTTGTGATGTATCTAAACGATCCTTACTTATCTAACATGTTATTTGACGTTTAGATGGACTCCAGTAAGTCTGATGTGAGGTACAAAGTTCTTGGACGCAGCAGGAGCTGGAAATAGTTTTAAACGAAACAACACGTATTAGCGTTGTTTCTGTGCTGTATCTAATCGATCCTTACTCATATATCTTGTTATTTGGCGTTTCGATTAACTCCAGTAACTCTGATGTGAGATACGACGTTTTCGGACGCAGCAGAAGCTGGAAATAGTTTTAAACGAAACAACACCCATTAGCGTTGTTCCTGTGATGTATCTAATCGATCCTTACTCATCTATCATGTTATTTGGCGTTTCGATGGACTCCAGTAACTCTGATGTGAGATAAGACGTTTTCGGAAGCAGCAGAAGCTGGAAATAGTTTTAAACGAAACAACACGCATTAGCGTTGTTCCTGTGATGTATCTAATCGATCCTTACTTATCTATCATGTTATTTGACGTTTGAATGGACTCCAGTAACCCTGACGTGAGAAACGAAGTTCTCGGACGCAGCAGAAGCTGGAAATAGCTTTAAACGAAACAACACTTATTAGCGTTGTTCCTGTGATGTATCTAATCGATCCTTACGAATCTATCATGTTATTTGGCGTTTCGATGGACTCCAGTAACTTAGATGTGAGATACGAAGTTCTCGGACGCAGCTGAAGCTAGAAATAGTTTTAAACGAAACAACACGCATTAGCGTTGTTCCTGTGTAGTGTCTAATCGATCCTTACTTATCTATCATGTTATTTGACATTTCGATGGACTCCAGTAACTCTGATGTGATATACGACGTTTTCGGACGCAGCAGCAGCTGGAAATAGTTTTAAACGAAACAACACATATTAGCGTTGTTCCTGTGATGTATCTAATCGATCCTTACTCATCTATCATGTTATTTGGCGTTTCGATGGACTATAGTAGCTCTGATGTGAGATACGACGTTTTCGGACGCAGCAGAAGCTGGAAATAGTTTTAAACGAAACAACACGCATTAGCGTTGTTCCTGTGATGTATCTAATCGATCCTTACTTATCTATCATGTTATTTGAGGTTTGGATGGACTCCAGTAACCCTGACGTGAGATACGAAGTTCTAGGACGCAGCAGAAGCTGGAAATAGTTTTAAACGAAACAACACGCATTAGCGTTGTTCCTGTGTAGTATCTAATCGATCCTTACTTATCTATCATGCTATTTGACATTTCGATGGACTCCAGTAACTTTGATGTGATATACGACGTTCTCGGACGCAGCAGCAGCTGGAAATAGTTTTAAACGAAACAACACATATTAGCGTTGTTCCTGTGATGTATCTAATCGATCCTTATTCATCTATCATGTTATTTGGCGTTTCGATGGACTCCAGTAACTTAGATGTGAGATACGAAGTTCTCGGACGCAGCTAAAGCTAGAAATAGTTTTAAACGAACCAACACGCATTAGCGTTGTTCCTGTGTAGTATCTAATAGATCCTTACTTATCTATCATGTTATTTGACATTTCGATGGACTCCAGTAACTTTGATGTGATATACGACGCTTTCGGACGCAGCAGCAGCTGGAAATAGTTTTAAACGAAACAACACATATTAGCGTTGTTCCTGTGATGTATCTAATCGATCCTTACTCATCTATCATGTTATTTGGCGTTTCGATGGACTCCAGTAACTTAGATGTGAGATACGAAGTTCTCGGTCGCAGCTGAAGCTAGAAATAGTTTTAAACGAAACAACACGCATTAGCGTTGTTCCTGTGTAGTATCTAATCGATCCTTACTTATCTATCATGTTATTTGACGTTTCGATGGACTCCAGCAACTCTGATGTGAGATATGACGTTTTCGGACGCAGCAGAAGCTGGAAATAGTTTTAAACGAAACAACACGTATTAGCGTTGTTCCTGTGATGTATTTAATCGATCCTTACTCATCTATCATGTTATTTGACGTTTGGATGGACTCCAGTAACTCTGATGAGAGATACAAAGATTTCGGACGCAGCATAAGCTGGAAATAGTTTTGAACGAAACAACACGTATTAGCGTTGTTCCTGTGATGTATCTAAACGATCCTTACTTATCTAACATCTTATTTGACGTTTGGATGGACTCCAGTAAGTCTGATGTGAGATACAAAGTTTTGGGACGCAGCAGGAGCTGGAAATAGTTTTAAACGAAACAACACGTATTAGCGTTGTTACTGTGCTGTATCTAATCGATCCTTACTTATCTATTATGTTATTTGACGTTTGGATAGACTCCAGTAACCCTGACGTGAGATACGAAGTTCTCGGACGCTGCAGAAGCTGGAAATAGTTTTAAACGATACAACACGCATTAGCGTTGTTCCTGTGATGTATCTAATCGATCCTTACTCATCTATCATGTTATTGGGCGTTTCCATGGACTCCAGTAACTTAGATGTGAGATACGAAGTTCTCGGACGCAGCTGAAGCTAGAAATAGTTTTAAACGAAACAACACGCATTAGCGTTGTTCCTGTGATGTATCTAATCGATCCTTACTTCTCTATCATGTTATTTGACGTTTGGATTGACTCCAGTAACCCTGACGTCAGATACGAAGTTCTAGGACGCAGCAGAAGCTGGAAATAGTTTTAAACGAAACAACACGCATTAGCGTTGCTCCTGTGATGTATCTAATCGATCCTTACTCATCTTTCATGTTATTTGACGTTTGGACGGACTCCAGTAACTCTGATATGAGATACAAAGTTATCGGACGCAGCAGAAGCTGGAAATAGTTTTGAACGAAACAACACGTATTAGCGTTGTTCCTGTGCTGTATCTAATCGATCCTTACTTATCTATCATGTTATTTGACGTTTCGATGGACTCCAGTAACTCTGATGTGAGATAGGACGTTTTCGGACGCAGCAGAAGCTGGAAATAGTTTTAAACGAAACAACACGTATTAGCGTTGTTCCTGTGATGTATCTAATCGATCCTTACTCATCTATCATGTTATTTGACGTTTGGATGGACTCCAGTAACTCTGATGAGAGATACAAAGATTTCGGACGCAGCATAAGCTGGAAATAGTTTTGAACGAAACAACACGTATTAGCGTTGTTCCTGTGATGTATCTAAACGATCCTTACTTATCTAACATGTTATTTGACGTTTGGATGGACTCCAGTAAGTCTGATGTGAGATACAAAGTTTTGGGACGCAGCAGGAGCTGGAAATAGTTTTAAACGAAACAACACGTATTAGCGTTGTACCTGTGCTGTATCTAATCGATCCTTACTTATCTATTATGTTATTTGACGTTTGGATGGATTCCAGTAACCCTGACGTGAGATACGAAGTTCTCGGACGCTGCAGAAGCTGGAAATAGTTTTAAACGAAACAACACGCATTAGCGTTGTTCCTGTGATGTATCTAATCGATCCTTACTCATCTATCATGTTATTTGGCGTTTCCATGGACTCCAGTAACTTAGATGTGAGATACGAAGTTCTCGGACGCAGCTGAAGCTAGAAATAGTTTTAAACGAAACAACACGCATTAGCGTTGTTCCTGTGATGTATCTAATCGATCCTTACTCATCTATCATGTTATTTGACGTTTGGATGGACTCCAGTAACCCTGACGTTAGATACGAAGTTCTAGGACGCAGCAGAAGCTGGAAATAGTTTTAAACGAAACAACACGCATTAGCGTTGTTCCTGTGATGTATCTAATCGATCCTTACTCATCTATCATGTTATTTGACGTTTGGACGGACTCCAGTAACTCTGATATGAGATAGAAAGTTATCGGACGCATCAGAAGCTGGAAATAGTTTTGAACGAAACAACACGTATTAGCGTTGTTCCTGTGCTGTATCTAATCGATCCTTACTTATCTATCATGTTATTTGACGTTTCAATGGACTCCAGTAACTCTGATGTGAGATACGACGTTTTCGGACGCAGCAGAAGCTGGAAATAGTTTTAAACGAAACAACACGTATTAGCGTTGTTCCTGTGATGTATCTAATCGATCCTTACTCATCTATCATGTTATTTGACGTTTGGATGGACTCCAGTAACTCTGATGTGAGATACAAAGATTTCGGACGCAGCAGAAGCTGGAAATAGTTTTGAACGAAACAACACGTATTAGCGTTGTTCCTGTGATGTATCTAATCGATCCTTACTTATCTATTATGTTATTTGAAGTTGGGATGGACTCCAGTAACCCTGACGTGAGATACGAAGTTCTCGGACGCAGCAGAAACTGGAAATAGTTTTAAACGAAACAACACGCATTAGCGTTGTTCCTGTGATGTATCTAATCGATCCTTACTCATCTATCATGTTATTTGACGTTTCGATGGACTCCAGTAACTCTGATGTGAGATACGACGTTTTCGGACGCAGCAGAAGCTGGAAATAGTTTTAAACGAAACAACACGTATTAGCGTTGTTCCTGTGATGTATCTAATTGATCCTTACTCATCTATCATGTTATTTGACGTTTGGATGGACTCCAGTAACTCTGATGAGAGATACAAAGATTGCGGACGCAGCAGAAGCTGGAAATAGTTTTGAACGAAACAACACCTATTGGCGTTGTTCCTGTGATGTATCTAATCGATCCTTACTTATTTAACATGTTATTTAACGTTTGGATGGACTCCAGTAAGTCTGATGTGAGATACAAAGTTTTTGGACGCAGCAGGAGCTGGAAATAGTTTTAAACGAAACAACACGTATTAGCGTTGTACCTGTGCTGTATCAAATCGATCCTTACTTATCTATTATGTTATTTGACGTTTCGATGGACTCCAGTAACTCTGATGTGAGATACGACGTTTTCGGACGCAGCAGAAGCTGGAAATAGTTTTAAACGAAACAACACGTATTAGCGTTGTTCCTGTGATGTATCTAATTGATCCTTACTCATCTATCATGTTATTTGACGTTTGGATGGACTCCAGTAACTCTGATGAGAGATACAAAGATTGCGGACGCAGCAGAAGCTGGAAATAGTTTTGAACTAAACAACACCTATTGGCGTTGTTCCTGTGATGTATCTAATCGATCCTTACTTATCTAACATGTTATTTGACGTTTGGATGGACTATAGAAATTCTGATGTGAGATACAAAGTTTTGGGACGCAGCAGGAGCTGGAAATAGTTTTAAACGAAACAACACGTATTAGCGTTGTTCCTGTGCTGTATCTAATCGATCCTTACTTACCTATCATGTTATTTGACGTTTGGATGGGCTCCAGTAACCCTGACGTGAGATACGATGTTTTCGGACGCAGCAGAAGCTGGAAATAGTTTTAAACGAAACAACACGCATTAGCGTTGTTCCTGTGATGTATCTAATCGATCCTTACTCATCTATCATGTTATTTGGCGTTTCGATGGACTCCAGTAACTTAGATGTGAGATACGATGTTCTCGGACGCAGCAGAAGCTGGAAATAGTTTTAAACGAAACAACACGCATTAGCGTTGTTCCTGTGTAGTATCTAATCGATCCTTACTCATCTATCATGTTATTTGGCGTTTCGACGGACTCCAGTAACTCCGATGTGATATACGACGTTTTCGGACGCAGCAGCAGCTGGAAATAGTTTTAAACGAAACAACACATATTAGCGTTACTCCTGTGATGTACATAACCGATCCTTACTCATCTATCATGTTATTTGACGTTTGGACGGACTCCAGTAACTCTGATGAGAGATACAAAGTTCTCGGACGCAGTAGAAGCTGGAAATAGTTTTGAACGAAACAACACGTATTAGCGTTGTTCCTGTGATGTATCTAAACGATCCTTACTTATCTATCATGTTATTTGACGTTTCGATGGACTCCAGTAACTCTGATGTGAGATACGACGTTTTCGGACGCAGCACTAGCTGGAAATAGTTTTAAACGAAACAACACGTATTAGCGTTGTTCCTGTGATGTATCTAATCGATCCTTACTCATCTATCATGTTATTTGACGTTTGGATGGACTCCAGTAACTCTGATGTGAGATACAAAGTTCTCGGACGCAGTAGAAGCTGGAAATAGTTCTGAACGAAACAACACGTATTAGCGTTGTTCCTGTGATGTATCTAATCGATCCTTACTTAGCTACTATGTTATTTGACGTTTCGATGGACTCCAGTAACTCTAATGTGAGATACGAAATTTTCGGACGCAGCAGCAGCTGGAAATAGTTTTAAACGAAACAACACATATTAGCGTTGTTCCTGTGATGTATCTAATCGATCCTTACTCATCTATCATGTTATTTGACGTTTGGACGGACTCCAGTAACTCTGATGAGAGATACAAAGTTCTCGGACGCAGTAGAAGCTGGAAATAGTTTTGAACGAAACAACACGTATTAGCGTTGTTCCTGTGATGTATCTAAACGATCCTTACTTATCTAACATATTATTTGACGCTTGGATGAACTCCAGTAAGTCTGATGTGAGATAGAAAGTTTTTGGACGCAGCAGGAGCTGGAAATAGTTTTAAACGAAACAAGACGCATTAGCGTTGTTCCTGTGATGTATCTAATCGATCCTTACTCATCTATCATGTTATTTGGCGTTTCGATGGACTCCAGTAACTTTGATGTGAGATACGAAGTTCTCGGACGCAGCTGAAGCTAGAAATAGTTTTAAACGAAACAACACGCATTAGCGTTGTTCCTGTGTAGTATCTAATCGATCCTTACTCATCTATCATGTTATTTGGCGTTTCGATGGACTCCAGTAACTCTGATGTGGTATAAGACGTTTTCGGACGCAGCAGCAGCTTGAAAAAGTTTTAAACGAAACAACACATATTAGCGTTATTCCTGTGATGTATCTAATCGATCCTTACCCATCTATCATGTTATTTGACGTTTGGACGGACTCCAGTAACTCTGATGTGAGATACAAAGTTATCGGACGCAGCAGAAGCTGGAAATAGTTTTGAACGAAACAACACGTATTAGCGTTGTTCCTGTGCTGTATCTAATCGATCCTTACTTATTTATCATGTTATTTGACGTTTCGATGGACTCCAGTAACTCTGATGTGAGATACGACGTTTTCGGACGCAGCAGAAGCTGGAAATAGTTTTAAACGAAACAACACGTATTAGCGTTGTTCCTGTGATGTATCTAATCGATCCTTACTCATCTATCATGTTATTTGACGTTTGGATGGACTCCAGTAACTCTGATGAGAGATACAAAGATTTCGGACGCAGCAGAAGCTGGAAATAGTTTTGAACGAAACAACACGTATTAGCGTTGTTCCTGTGATGTATCTAATCGATCCTTACTTATCTATCATGTTATTTGACGTTTCGATGGACTCCAGTAACTCTGATGTAAGATACGACGTTTTCGAACGCAGCAGAAACTGGAAATAGTTTTAAACGAAACAACACACATTAGCGATGTTCCTGTGATGTATCTAATCGATCCTTACTCATCTATCATGTTATTTTATGTTTGGATGGACTCCAGAGATACAAAGTTCTCGGATGAAGTAGAAGCTGGAAATAGTTTTGAACGAAACAACACGTATTAGCGTTGTTCTTGTGATGTATCTAAACGATCCTTACTTATCTAACATGTTATTTGACGTTTGGATGGACTCCAGTAAGTCTGATGTGAGGTACAAAGTTCTTGGACGCAGCAGGAGCTGGAAATAGTTTTAAACGAAACAACACGTATTAGCGTTGTTTCTGTGCTGTATCTAATCGATCCTTACACATATATCTTGTTATTTGGCGTTTCGATTAACTCCAGTAACTCTGATGTGAGATACGACGTTTTCGGACGCAGCAGAAGCTGGAAATAGTTTTAAACGAAACAACACGCATTAGCGTTGTTCCTGTGATGTATCTAATCGATCCTTACTCATCTATCATGTTATTTGGCGTTTCGATGGACTCCAGTAACTTTGATGTGAGATACGAAGTTCTCGGAAGCAGCTGAAGCTGGAAATAGTTTTAAATGAAACAACACGTATTAGCGTTGTTCCTGTGATGTATCTAATCGATCCTTACTCATCTATCATGTTATTTGGCGTTTCGATGGACTCCAGTAACTCTGATGTGAGATAAGACGTTTTCGGACGCAGCAGAAGCTGGAAATAGTTTTAAACGAAACAACACGCATTAGCGTTGTTCCTGTGATGTATCTAATCGATCCTTACTTATCTATCATGTTATTTGACGTTTGAATGGACTCCAGTAACCCTGACGTGAGAAACGAAGTTCTCGGACGCAGCAGAAGCTGGAAATAGCTTTAAACGAAACAACACTTATTAGCGTTGTTCCTGTGATGTATCTAATCGATCCTTACGAATCTATCATGTTATTTGGCGTTTCGATGGACTCCAGTAACTTAGATGTGAGATACGAAGTTCTCGGACGCAGCTGAAGCTAGAAATAGTTTTAAACGAAACAACACGCATTAGCGTTGTTCCTGTGTAGTGTCTAATCGATCCTTACTTATCTATCATGTTATTTGACATTTCGATGGACTCCAGTAACTCTGATGTGATATACGACGTTTTCGGACGCAGCAGCAGCTGGAAATAGTTTTAAACGAAACAACACATATTAGCGTTGTTCCTGTGATGTATCTAATCGATCCTTACTTATCTATCATGTTATTTGAGGTTTGGATGGACTCCAGTAACCCTGACGTGAGATACGAAGTTCTAGGACGCAGCAGAAGCTGGAAATAGTTTTAAACGAAACAGCACGCATTAGCGTTGTTCCTGTGTAGTATCTAATCGATCCTTACTTATCTATCATGCTATTTGACATTTCGATGGACTCCAGTAACTTTGATGTGATATACGACGTTCTCGGACGCAGCAGCAGCTGGAATAGTTTTAAACGAAACAACACATATTAGCGTTGTTGCTGTGATGTATCTAATCGATCCTTATTCATCTATCATGTTATTTGGCGTTTCGATGGACTCCAGTAACTTAGATGTGAGATACGAAGTTCTCGGTCGCAGCTGAAGCTAGAAATAGTTTTAAACGAAACAACACGCATTAGCGTTGTTCCTGTGTAGTATCTAATAGATCCTTACTTATCTATCATGTTATTTGACATTTCGATGGACTCCAGTAACTTTGATGTGATATACGACGCTTTCGGACGCAGCAGCAGCTGGAAATAGTTTTAAACGAAACAACACATATTAGCGTTGTTCCTGTGATGTATCTAATCGATCCTTACTCATCTATCATGTTATTTGGCGTTTCGATGGACTCCAGTAACTTAGATGTGAGATACGAAGTTCTCGGTCGCAGCTGAAGCTAGAAATAGTTTTAAACGAAACAACACGCATTAGCGTTGTTCCTGTGTAGTATCTAATCGATCCTTACTTATCTATCATGTTATTTGACGTTTCGATGGACTCCAGCAACTCTGATGTGAGATATGACGTTTTCGGACGCAGCAGAAGCTGGAAATAGTTTTAAACGAAACAACACGTATTAGCGTTGTTCCTGTGATGTATTTAATCGATCCTTACTCATCTATCATGTTATTTGACGTTTGGATGTACTCCAGTAACTCTGATGAGAGATACAAAGATTTCGGACGCAGCATAAGCTGGAAATAGTTTTGAACGAAACAACACGTATTAGCGTTGTTCCTGTGATGTATCTAAACGATCCTTACTTATCTAACATGTTATTTGACGTTTGGATGGACTCCAGTAAGTCTGATGTGAGATACAAAGTTTTGGGACGCAGCAGGAGCTGGAAATAGTTTTAAACGAAACAACACGTATTAGCGTTGTTACTGTGCTGTATCTAATCGACCCTTACTTATCTATTATGTTATTTGACGTTTGGATGGACTCCAGTAACCCTGACGTGAGATACGAAGTTCTCGGACGCTGCAGAAGCTGGAAATAGTTTTAAACGAAACAACACGCATTAGCGTTGTTCCTGTGATGTATCTAATCGATTCTTACTCATCTATCATGTTATTGGGCGTTTCCATGGACTCCAGTAACTTAGATGTGAGATACGAAGTTCTCGGACGCAGCTGAAGCTAGAAATAGTTTTAAACGAAACAACACGCATTAGCGTTGTTCCTGTGATGTATCTAATCGATCCTTACTTATCTATCATGTTATTTGACGTTTGGATTGACTCCAGTAACCCTGACGTCAGATACGAAGTTCTAGGACGCAGCAGAAGCTGGAAATAGTTTTAAACGAAACAACACGCATTAGCGTTGCTCCTGTGATGTATCTAATCGATCCTTACTCATCTTTCATGTTATTTGACGTTTGGACGGACTCCAGTAACTCTGATATGAGATACAAAGTTATCGGACGCAGCAGAAGCTGGAAATAGTTTTGAACGAAACAACACGTATTAGCGTTGTTCCTGTGCTGTATCTAATCGATCCTTACTCATCTATCATGTTATTTTACGTTTCGATGGACTCCAGTAACTCTGATGTGAGATAGGACGTTTTCGGACGCAGCAGAAGCTGGAAATAGTTTTAAACGAAACAACACGTATTAGCGTTGTTCCTGTGATGTATCTAATCGATCCTTACTCATCTATCATGTTATTTGACGTTTGGATGGACTCCAGTAACTCTGATGAGAGATACAAAGATTTCGGACGCAGCATAAGCTGGAAATAGTTTTGAACGAAACAACACGTATTAGCGTTGTTCCTGTGATGTATCTAAACGATCCTTACTTATCTAACATGTTATTTGACGTTTGGATGGACTCCAGTAAGTCTGATGTGAGATACAAAGTTTTGGGACGCAGCAGGAGCTGGAAATAGTTTTAAACGAAACAACACGTATTAGCGTTGTTCCTGTGCTGTATCTAATCGATCCTTACTTATCTATTATGTTATTTGACGTTTGGATGGACTCCAGTAACCCTGACGTGAGATACGAAGTTCTCGGACGCTGCAGAAGCTGGAAATAGTTTTAAACGAAACAACACGCATTAGCGTTGTTCCTGTGATGTATCTAATCGATCCTTACTCATCTATCATGTTATTTGGCGTTTCCATGGACTCCAGTAACTTAGATGTGAGATACGAAGTTCTCGGACGCAGCTGAAGCTAGAAATAGTTTTAAACGAAACAACACGCATTAGCGTTGTTCCTGTGATGTATCTAATCGATCCTTACTTATCTATCATGTTATTTGACGTTTGGATGGACTCCAGTAACCCTGACGTTAGATACGAAGTTCTAGGACGCAGCAGAAGCTGGAAATAGTTTTAAACGAAACAACACGCATTAGCGTTGTTCCTGTGATGTATCTAATCGATCCTTACTCATCTATCATGTTATTTGACGTTTGGACGGACTCCAGTAACTCTGATATGAGATAGAAAGTTATCGGACGCAGCAGAAGCTGGAAATAGTTTTGAACGAAACAACACGTATTAGCGTTGTTCCTGTGCTGTATCTAATCGATCCTTACTTATCTATCATGTTATTTGACGTTTCAATGGACTCCAGTAACTCTGATGTGAGATACGACGTTTTCGGACGCAGCAGAAGCTGGAAATAGTTTTAAACGAAACAACACGTATTAGCGTTGTTCCTGTGATGTATCTAATCGATCCTTACTCATCTATCATGTTATTTGACGTTTGGATGGACTCCAGTAACTCTGATGTGAGATACAAAGATTTCGGACGCAGCAGAAGCTGGAAATAGTTTTGAACGAAACAACACGTATTAGCGTTGTTCCTGTGATGTATCTAATCGATCCTTACTTATCTATTATGTTATTTGAAGTTGGGATGGACTCCAGTAACCCTGACGTGAGATACGAAGTTCTCGGACGCAGCAGAAACTGGAAATAGTTTTAAACGAAACAACACGCATTAGCGTTGTTCCTGTGATGTATCTAATCGATCCTTACTCATCTATCATGTTATTTGACGTTTCGATGGACTCCAGTAACTCTAATGTGAGATACGAAATTTTCGGACGCAGCAGAAGCTGGAAATAGTTTTAAACGAAACACCACGTATTAGCGTTGTTCCTGTGATATATCTAATCGATCCTTACTCATCTATCATGTTATTTTACGTTTGGATGGGCTCCAGTAACTCTGATGTGAGATACAAAGTTTTTGGACGCAGCAGAAGCTGGAAATAGTTTTGAACGAAACAACACGCATTAGCGTTGTTCCTGTGATGTATCTAATCGAACCTTAATTAGCTACTATGTTATTTGACGTTTCGGTGGACTCCAGTAACTTAGATGTGAGATACGAAGTTCTCGGACGCAGCTGAAGCTAGAAATAGTTTTAAACGAAACAACACGTATTAGCGTTGTTCCTGTGCTGTATCTAATCGATCCTTACTCATATATCATGTTACTTGGCGTTTCGATGGACTCCAGTAGCTCTGATGTGAGATACGACGTTTTCGGACGCAGCAGAAGCTGGAAATAGTTTTAAACGAAGCAACACGCATTAGCGTTGTTCCTGTGATGTATATAATCGATCCTTACTCATCTATCATGTTATTTGGCGTTTCGATGGACTCCAGTAACTTTGATGTGAGATACGAAGTTCTCGGACGCAGCTGAATCTGGAAATAGTTTTAAATGAAACAACACGTATTAGCGTTGTTCCTGTGATGTATCTAATCGATCCTTACTCATCTATCATGTTATTTGACGTTTGGACGGACTCCAGTAACTCTGATGAGAGATACAAAGTTCTCGGACGCAGTAGAAGCTGGAAATAGTTTTGAACGAAACAACACGTATTAGCGTTGTTCCTGTGATGTATCTAAACGATCCTTACTTATCTAACATGTTATTTGACATTTGGATGGACTCCAGTAAGTCTGATGTGAGATACAAAGTTTTTGGACGCAGCAGGAGCTGGAAATAGTTTTAAACGAAACAACACGTATTAGCGTTGTTCCTGTGCTGTATCTAATCGATCCTTACTCATATATCATGTTATCTGGCGTTTCGATGGACTCCAGTAACTCTGATGTGAGATACGACGTTTTCGGACGCAGCAGAAGCTGGAAATAGTTTTAAACGAAACAACACGTATTAGCGTTGTTCCTGTGCTGTATCTAATCGATCCTTACTTATCTATCATATTATTTGACGTTTCGATGGACTCCAGTAACTCTGATGAGAGATACAAAGTTCTCGGACGCAGTAGAAGCTGGAAAAAGTTTTGAACGAAACAACACGTATTAGCGTTGTTCCTGTGATGTATCTAAACGATCCTTACTTATCTAACATGTTATTTGACGTTTGGATGGACTCCAGTAAGTCTGATGTGAGATACAAAGTTTTTGGACGCAGCAGGAGCTGGAAACAGTTTTAAACGAAACAACACGTATTAGCGTTGTTCCTGTGCTGTATCTAATCGATCCTTCCTCATATATCATGTTATTTGGCGTTTCGATGGACTCCAGTAACTCTGATGTGAGATACGACGTTTTCGGACGCAGCAGAAGCTGGAAATAGTTTTAAACGAAACAACACGTATTAGCGTTGTTCCTGTGATGTATCTAATCGATCCTTACTCATCTATCATGTTATTTGACGTTTGGATGGACTCCAGTAACTCTGATGAGAGATACAAAGATTTCGGACGCAGCAGAAGCTGGAAATAGTTTTGAACGAAACAACACGTATTAGTGTTGTTCCTGTGATGTATCTAAACGATCCTTACTTTTCTATCATGTTATTTGACGTTTCGATGTACTCCAGTAACTCTGATGTGAGATACGACGGTTTCGGACGCAGCAGAAGCTGGAAATAGTTTTAAACGAAACAACACGTATTAGCGATGTTCCTGTGATATATCTAAACGATCCTTACTCATCTATCATGTTATTAGACGTTTGGACGGACTCCAGTAACTCTGATGTGAGATACAAAGTTCTCGGACGCAGTAGAAGCTGGAAATAGTTTTGAACGAAACAACACGTATTAGCGTTGTTCCTGTGATGTATCTAAACGATCCTTACTTATCTAACATGTTACTTAACGTTTGGATGGACTCCAGTAAGTCTGATGTGAGATACAAAGTTTTTGGACGCAGCAGGAGCTGGAAATAGTTTTAAACGAAACAACACGTATTAGCGTTGTTCCTGTGCTGCATCTAATCGATCCTTACTTATCTATCATGTTATTTGACGTTTCGATGGACTCCAGTAACCCTGACGTGAGATACGATGTTCTCGGACGCAGCAGAAGCTGGAAATAGTTTTAAACGAAACAACACGCATTAGCGTTGTTCCTGTGATGTATCTAATCGATCCTTACTCATCTATCATGTTATTTGGCATTTCGATGGACTCCAGTAACTTTGATGTGAGATACTAAGTTCTCGGACGCAGCTGAAGCTGGAAATAGTTTTAAATGAAACAACACGTACTAGCGTTGTTCCTGTGATGTATCTAATCGATCCTTACTCATCTATCATGTTATTTGGCGTTTAGATGGACTCCAGTAGCTCTGATGTGAGATACGACGTTTTCTGAGGCAGCAGAAGCTGGAAATAGTTATAAACGAAACAACACGCATTAGCGTTGTTCCTGTGATGTATCTAATCGATCCTTACTCATCTATCATGTTATTTGACGTTTGGATGGACTCCAGTAACCCTGACGTGAGATACGAAGTTCTCGGACGCAGCAGAAGCTGGAAATTGTTTTAAACGAAACAACACGCATTAGCGTTGTTCCTGTGATGTATCTAATCGATCCTTACTCATCTATCATGTTAATTGGCGTTTCGATATAATCCAGTAACTTAGATGTGAGATACGAAGTTCTCGGACGGAGCTGAAGCTAGAAATAGTTTTAAACGAAACAACACGCATTAGCGTTGTTCCTGTGTAGTATCTAATCGATCCTTACTTATCTATCATGTTATTTGACATTTCGATGGACTCCAGTAACTCTGATGTGAGATACGACGTTTTCTGAGGCAGCAGAAGCTGGAAATAGTTATAAACGAAACAACACGCATTAGCGTTGTTCCTGTGATGTATCTAATCGATCCTTACTAATCTATCATGTTATTTGACGTTTGGATGGACTCCAGTAATCCTGACGTGAGATACGAAGTTCTCGGACGCAGCAGAAGCTGGAAATAGTTTTAAACGAAACAACACACATTAGCGATGTTCCTGTGATGTATCTAATCGATCCTTACTCATCTATCATGTTATTTGGCGTTTAGATGGACTCCAGTAGCTCTGATGTGAGATACGACGTTTTCGGACGCAGCAGAAGCTGGAAATAGTCTTAAACGATACAACACGTATTAGCGTTGTTCCTGTGATGTATCTAATCGATCCATACTCATCTATTATGTTATTTGACGTTTGGATGGACTCCAGTAACTCTGATGAGAGATACAAAGATTTCGGACGCAGCAGAAGCTGGAAATAGTTTTGAACGAAACAACACGTATTAGCGTTGTTCCTGTGTAGTATCTAATCGATCCTTACTTATCTATCATGTTATTTGACGTTTCGATGGACTCCAGTATCTCTGATGTGAGATACGACGTTTTCGGACGCAGCAGAAGCTGGAAATAGTTTTAAACGATACAACACGCATTAGCGTTGTTCCTGTGATGTATCTAATCGATCCATACTCATCTATTATGTTATTTGGCGTTTCGATGGAATCCAGTAACTTAGATGTGAGATACGAAGTTCTCGGACGGAGCTGAAGCTAGAAATAGTTTTAAACGAAACAACAGGCATTAGCGTTGTTCCTGTGTAGTACCTAATCGACCCTTACTTATCTATCATGTTATTTGACGTTTCGATGGACTCCAGTATCTCTGATGTGAGATACGACGTTTTCGGACGCAGCAGAAGCTGGAAATAGTTTTAAACGATACAACACGTATTAGCATTGTTCCTGTGATGTATCTAATCGATCCATACTCATCTATTATGTTATTTGACGTTTGGATGGACTCCAGTAACTCTGATGAGAGATACAAAGATTTCGGACGCAGCAGAAGCTGGAAATAGTTTTGAACGAAACAACACGTATTAGCGTTGTTCCTGTGTAGTATCTAATCGATCCTTACTTATCTATCATGTTATTTGACGTTTCGATGGACTCCAGTATCTCTGATGTGAGATACGACGTTTTCGGACGCAGCAGAAGCTGGAAATAGTCTTAAACGATACAACACGTATTAGCGTTGTTCCTGTGATGTATCTAATCGATCCATACTCATCTATTATGTTATTTGACGTTTGGATGGACTCCAGTAACTCTGATGAGAGATACAAAGATTTCGGACGCAGCAGAAGCTGGAAATAGTTTTGAACGAAACAACACGTATTAGCGTTGTTCCTGTGTAGTATCTAATCGATCCTTACTTATCTATCATGTTATTTGACGTTTCGATGGACTCCAGTATCTCTGATGTGAGATACGACGTTTTCGGACGCAGCAGAAGCTGGAAATAGTCTTAAACGATACAACACGTATTAGCGTTGTTCCTGTGATGTATCTAATCGATCCATACTCATCTATTATGTTATTTGACGTTTGGATGGACTCCAGTAACTCTGATGAGAGATACAAAGATTTCGGACGCAGCAGAAGCTGGAAATAGTTTTGAACGAAACAACACGTATTAGCGTTGTTCCTGTGTAGTATCTAATCGATCCTTACTTATCTATCATGTTATTTGACGTTTCGATGGACTCCAGTATCTCTGATGTGAGATACGACGTTTTCGGACGCAGCAGAAGCTGGAAATAGTTTTAAACGATACAACACGCATTAGCGTTGTTCCTGTGATGTATCTAATCGATCCATACTCATCTATTATGTTATTTGGCGTTTCGATGGAATCCAGTAACTTAGATGTGAGATACGAAGTTCTCGGACGGAGCTGAAGCTAGAAATAGTTTTAAACGAAACAACAGGCATTAGCGTTGTTCCTGTGTAGTACCTAATCGACCCTTACTTATCTATCATGTTATTTGACGTTTCGATGGACTCCAGTATCTCTGATGTGAGATACGACGTTTTCGGACGCAGCAGAAGCTGGAAATAGTTTTAAACGATACAACACGTATTAGCATTGTTCCTGTGATGTATCTAATCGATCCTTACTCATCTATCATGTTATTTGGCGTTTCGATGGACTCCAGTAGCTCTGATGTGAGATACGACGTTTTCTGAGGCAGCAGAAGCTGGAAATAGTTATAATCGAAACAACACGCATTAGCGTTGTTCCTGTGATGTATCTAATCGATCCTTACTCATCTATCATGTTATTTGACGTTTAGATGGACTCCAGTAATCCTGACGTGAGATACGAAGTTCTCGGACGCAGCAGAAGCTGGAAATAGTTTTAAACGAAACAACACACATTAGCGATGTTCCTGTGATGTATCTAATCGATCCTTACTCATCTATAATGTTATTTGGCGTTTCGATGGACTCCAGTAGCTCTGATGTGAGATACGACGTTTTCGGACGCAGCAGAAGCTGGAAATAGTTTTATACGAAACAACACGCATTAGCGTTCTTCCTGTGATGTATCTAATCGATCCTTACTCATCTATCATGTTATTTGGCGTTTCGATGGACTCCAGTAACTTTGATGTGAGATACGAAGTTCTCGGACGCAGCTGAAGCTGGAAATAATTTTAAATGAAACAACACTTATTAGCGTTGTTCCTGTGATGTATCTAATCGATCCTTACTCATCTACCATGTTATTTGGCGTTTCGATGGACTCCAGTAGCTCTGATGTGAGATACGACGTTTTCGGACGCAGCAGAAGCTGGAAATAGTTTTAAACGAAACAACACGCATTAGCGTTGTGTTCCTGTGATGTATCTAATCGATCCTTGCTCATCTATCATGTTATTTGGCGTTTCGATGGACTCCAGTAGCTCTGATGTGAGATACGACGTTTTCTGAGGCAGCAGAAGCTGGAAAAAGTTATAAACGAAACAACACGCATTAGCGTTGTTCCTGTGATGTATCTAATCGATCCTTACTAATCTATCATGTTATTTGACGTTTGGATGGACTCCAGTAATCCTGACGTGAGATACGAAGTTCTCGGACGCAGCAGAAGCTGGAAATAGTTTTAAACGAAACAACACACATTAGCGATGTTCCTGTGATGTATCTAATCGATCCTTACTCATCTATCATGTTATTTGGCGTTTAGATGGACTCCAGTAGCTCTGATGTGAGATACGACGTTTTCGGACGCAGCAGAAGCTGGAAATAGTTTTAAACGATACAACACGTATTAGCGTTGTTCCTGTGATGTATCTAATCGATCCATACTCATCTATTATGTTATTTGGCGTTTCGATGGAATCCAGTAACTTAGATGTGAGATACGAAGTTCTCGGACGGAGCTGAAGCTAGAAATAGTTTTAAACGAAACAACACGCATTAGCGTTGTTCCTGTGTAGTACCTAATCGATCCTTACTTATCTATCATGTTATTTGACGTTTCGATGGACTCCAGTATCTCTGATGTGAGATACGACGTTTTCGGACGCAGCAGAAGCTGGAAATAGTTTTAAACGATACAACACGTATTAGCATTGTTCCTGTGATGTATCTAATCGATCCTTACTCATCTATCATGTTATTTGGCGTTTCGATGGACTCCAGTAGCTCTGATGTGAGATACGACGTTTTCTGAGGCAGCAGAAGCTGGAAATAGTTATAATCGAAACAACACGCATTAGCGTTGTTCCTGTGGTGTATCTAATCGATCCTTACTCATCTATCATGTTATTTGACGTTTGGATGGACTCCAGTAATCCTGACGTGAGATACGAAGTTCTCGGACGCAGCAGAAGCTGGAAATAGTTTTAAACGAAACAACACACATTAGCGATGTTCCTGTGATGTATCTAATCGATCCTTACTCATCTATAATGTTATTTGGCGTTTCGATGGACTCCAGTAGCTCTGATGTGAGATACGACGTTTTCGGACGCAGCAGAAGCTGGAAATAGTTTTATACGAAACAACACGCATTAGCGTTCTTCCTGTGATGTATCTAATCGATCCTTACTCATCTATCATGTTATTTGGCGTTTCGATGGACTCCAGTAACTTTGATGTGAGATACGAAGTTCTCGGACGCAGCAGAAGCTGGAAATAGTTTTAAACGATACAACACGTATTAGCGTTGTTCCTGTGATGTATCTAATCGATCCATACTCATCTATTATGTTATTTGGCGTTTCGATGGAATCCAGTAACTTAGATGTGAGATACGAAGTTCTCGGACGGAGCTGAAGCTAGAAATAGTTTTAAACGAAACAACACGCATTAGCGTTGTTCCTGTGTAGTACCTAATCGATCCTTACTTATCTATCATGTTATTTGACGTTTCGATGGACTCCAGTATCTCTGATGTGAGATACGACGTTTTCGGACGCAGCAGAAGCTGGAAATAGTTTTAAACGATACAACACGTATTAGCGTTGTTCCTGTGATGTATCTAATCGATCCATACTCATCTATTATGTTATTTGGCGTTTCGATGGAATCCAGTAACTTAGATGTGAGATACGAAGTTTTCGGACGCAGCAGAAGCTGGAAATAGTTATAATCGAAACAACACGCATTAGCGTTGTTCCTGTGATGTATCTAATCGATCCTTACTCATCTATCATGTTGTTTGACGTTTGGATGGACTCCAGTAATCCTGACGTGAGATACGAAGTTCTCGTACGCAGCAGAAGCTGGAAATAGTTTTAAACGAAACAACACACATTAGCGATGTTCCTGTGATGTATCTAATCGATCCTTACTCATCTATAACGTTATTTGGCGTTTCGATGGACTCCAGTAGCTCTGATGTGAGATACGACGTTTTCGGACGCAGCAGAAGCTGGAAATAGTTTTATACGAAACAACACGCATTAGCGTTCTTCCTGTGATGTATCTAATCGATCCTTACTCATCTATCATGTTATTTGGCGTTTCGATGGACTCCAGTAACTTTGATGTGAGATACGAAGTTCTCGGACGCAGCTGAAGCTGGAAATAGTTTTAAATGAAACAACACTTATTAGCGTTGTTCCTGTGATGTATCTAATCGATCCTTACTCATCTATCATGTTATTTGGCGTTTCGATGGACTCCAGTAGCTCTGATGTGAGATACGACGTTTTCGGACGCAGCAGAAGCTGGAAATAGTTTTAAACGAAACAACACGCATTAGCGTTGTTCCTGTGATGTATCTAATCGATCCTTACTCATCTATCATGTTATTTGGCGTTTCGATGGACTCCAGTAGCTCTGATGTGAGATACGACGTTTTCTGAGGCAGCAGAAGCTGGAAATAGTTATAAACGAAACAACACGCATTAGCGTTGTTCCTGTGATGTATCTAATCGATCCTTACTAATCTATCATGTTATTTGACGTTTGGATGGACTCCAGTAATATTGACGTGAGATACGAAGTTCTCGGACGCAGCAGAAGCTGGAAATAGTTATAATCGAAACAACACGCATTAGCGTTGTTCCTGTGATGTATCTAATCGATCCTTACTCATCTATCATGTTATTTGACGTTTGGACGGACTCCAGTAACTCTGATGAGAGATACAAAGTTCTCGGACGCAGTAGAAGCTGGAAATAGTTTTGAACGAAACAACACGTATTAGCGTTGTTCCTGTGATGTATCTAAACGATCCTTACTTATCTAACATATTATTTGACGCTTGGATGAACTCCAGTAAGTCTGATGTGAGATAGAAAGTTTTTGGACGCAGCAGGAGCTGGAAATAGTTTTAAACGAAACAAGACGCATTAGCGTTGTTCCTGTGATGTATCTAATCGATCCTTACTCATCTATCATGTTATTTGGCGTTTCGATGGACTCCAGTAACTTTGATGTGAGATACGAAGTTCTCGGACGCAGCTGAAGCTAGAAATAGTTTTAAACGAAACAACACGCATTAGCGTTGTTCCTGTGTAGTATCTAATCGATCCTTACTCATCTATCATGTTATTTGGCGTTTCGATGGACTCCAGTAACTCTGATGTGGTATAAGACGTTTTCGGACGCAGCAGCAGCTTGAAAAAGTTTTAAACGAAACAACACATATTAGCGTTATTCCTGTGATGTATCTAATCGATCCTTACCCATCTATCATGTTATTTGACGTTTGGACGGACTCCAGTAACTCTGATGTGAGATACAAAGTTATCGGACGCAGCAGAAGCTGGAAATAGTTTTGAACGAAACAACACGTATTAGCGTTGTTCCTGTGCTGTATCTAATCGATCCTTACTTATTTATCATGTTATTTGACGTTTCGATGGACTCCAGTAACTCTGATGTGAGATACGACGTTTTCGGACGCAGCAGAAGCTGGAAATAGTTTTAAACGAAACAACACGTATTAGCGTTGTTCCTGTGATGTATCTAATCGATCCTTACTCATCTATCATGTTATTTGACGTTTGGATGGACTCCAGTAACTCTGATGAGAGATACAAAGATTTCGGACGCAGCAGAAGCTGGAAATAGTTTTGAACGAAACAACACGTATTAGCGTTGTTCCTGTGATGTATCTAATCGATCCTTACTTATCTATCATGTTATTTGACGTTTCGATGGACTCCAGTAACTCTGATGTAAGATACGACGTTTTCGAACGCAGCAGAAACTGGAAATAGTTTTAAACGAAACAACACACATTAGCGATGTTCCTGTGATGTATCTAATCGATCCTTACTCATCTATCATGTTATTTTATGTTTGGATGGACTCCAGAGATACAAAGTTCTCGGATGAAGTAGAAGCTGGAAATAGTTTTGAACGAAACAACACGTATTAGCGTTGTTCTTGTGATGTATCTAAACGATCCTTACTTATCTAACATGTTATTTGACGTTTGGATGGACTCCAGTAAGTCTGATGTGAGGTACAAAGTTCTTGGACGCAGCAGGAGCTGGAAATAGTTTTAAACGAAACAACACGTATTAGCGTTGTTTCTGTGCTGTATCTAATCGATCCTTACACATATATCTTGTTATTTGGCGTTTCGATTAACTCCAGTAACTCTGATGTGAGATACGACGTTTTCGGACGCAGCAGAAGCTGGAAATAGTTTTAAACGAAACAACACGCATTAGCGTTGTTCCTGTGATGTATCTAATCGATCCTTACTCATCTATCATGTTATTTGGCGTTTCGATGGACTCCAGTAACTTTGATGTGAGATACGAAGTTCTCGGAAGCAGCTGAAGCTGGAAATAGTTTTAAATGAAACAACACGTATTAGCGTTGTTCCTGTGATGTATCTAATCGATCCTTACTCATCTATCATGTTATTTGGCGTTTCGATGGACTCCAGTAACTCTGATGTGAGATAAGACGTTTTCGGACGCAGCAGAAGCTGGAAATAGTTTTAAACGAAACAACACGCATTAGCGTTGTTCCTGTGATGTATCTAATCGATCCTTACTTATCTATCATGTTATTTGACGTTTGAATGGACTCCAGTAACCCTGACGTGAGAAACGAAGTTCTCGGACGCAGCAGAAGCTGGAAATAGCTTTAAACGAAACAACACTTATTAGCGTTGTTCCTGTGATGTATCTAATCGATCCTTACGAATCTATCATGTTATTTGGCGTTTCGATGGACTCCAGTAACTTAGATGTGAGATACGAAGTTCTCGGACGCAGCTGAAGCTAGAAATAGTTTTAAACGAAACAACACGCATTAGCGTTGTTCCTGTGTAGTGTCTAATCGATCCTTACTTATCTATCATGTTATTTGACATTTCGATGGACTCCAGTAACTCTGATGTGATATACGACGTTTTCGGACGCAGCAGCAGCTGGAAATAGTTTTAAACGAAACAACACATATTAGCGTTGTTCCTGTGATGTATCTAATCGATCCTTACTTATCTATCATGTTATTTGAGGTTTGGATGGACTCCAGTAACCCTGACGTGAGATACGAAGTTCTAGGACGCAGCAGAAGCTGGAAATAGTTTTAAACGAAACAGCACGCATTAGCGTTGTTCCTGTGTAGTATCTAATCGATCCTTACTTATCTATCATGCTATTTGACATTTCGATGGACTCCAGTAACTTTGATGTGATATACGACGTTCTCGGACGCAGCAGCAGCTGGAATAGTTTTAAACGAAACAACACATATTAGCGTTGTTGCTGTGATGTATCTAATCGATCCTTATTCATCTATCATGTTATTTGGCGTTTCGATGGACTCCAGTAACTTAGATGTGAGATACGAAGTTCTCGGTCGCAGCTGAAGCTAGAAATAGTTTTAAACGAAACAACACGCATTAGCGTTGTTCCTGTGTAGTATCTAATAGATCCTTACTTATCTATCATGTTATTTGACATTTCGATGGACTCCAGTAACTTTGATGTGATATACGACGCTTTCGGACGCAGCAGCAGCTGGAAATAGTTTTAAACGAAACAACACATATTAGCGTTGTTCCTGTGATGTATCTAATCGATCCTTACTCATCTATCATGTTATTTGGCGTTTCGATGGACTCCAGTAACTTAGATGTGAGATACGAAGTTCTCGGTCGCAGCTGAAGCTAGAAATAGTTTTAAACGAAACAACACGCATTAGCGTTGTTCCTGTGTAGTATCTAATCGATCCTTACTTATCTATCATGTTATTTGACGTTTCGATGGACTCCAGCAACTCTGATGTGAGATATGACGTTTTCGGACGCAGCAGAAGCTGGAAATAGTTTTAAACGAAACAACACGTATTAGCGTTGTTCCTGTGATGTATTTAATCGATCCTTACTCATCTATCATGTTATTTGACGTTTGGATGGACTCCAGTAACTCTGATGAGAGATACAAAGATTTCGGACGCAGCATAAGCTGGAAATAGTTTTGAACGAAACAACACGTATTAGCGTTGTTCCTGTGATGTATCTAAACGATCCTTACTTATCTAACATGTTATTTGACGTTTGGATGGACTCCAGTAAGTCTGATGTGAGATACAAAGTTTTGGGACGCAGCAGGAGCTGGAAATAGTTTTAAACGAAACAACACGTATTAGCGTTGTTACTGTGCTGTATCTAATCGACCCTTACTTATCTATTATGTTATTTGACGTTTGGATGGACTCCAGTAACCCTGACGTGAGATACGAAGTTCTCGGACGCTGCAGAAGCTGGAAATAGTTTTAAACGAAACAACACGCATTAGCGTTGTTCCTGTGATGTATCTAATCGATTCTTACTCATCTATCATGTTATTGGGCGTTTCCATGGACTCCAGTAACTTAGATGTGAGATACGAAGTTCTCGGACGCAGCTGAAGCTAGAAATAGTTTTAAACGAAACAACACGCATTAGCGTTGTTCCTGTGATGTATCTAATCGATCCTTACTTATCTATCATGTTATTTGACGTTTGGATTGACTCCAGTAACCCTGACGTCAGATACGAAGTTCTAGGACGCAGCAGAAGCTGGAAATAGTTTTAAACGAAACAACACGCATTAGCGTTGCTCCTGTGATGTATCTAATCGATCCTTACTCATCTTTCATGTTATTTGACGTTTGGACGGACTCCAGTAACTCTGATATGAGATACAAAGTTATCGGACGCAGCAGAAGCTGGAAATAGTTTTGAACGAAACAACACGTATTAGCGTTGTTCCTGTGCTGTATCTAATCGATCCTTACTCATCTATCATGTTATTTTACGTTTCGATGGACTCCAGTAACTCTGATGTGAGATAGGACGTTTTCGGACGCAGCAGAAGCTGGAAATAGTTTTAAACGAAACAACACGTATTAGCGTTGTTCCTGTGATGTATCTAATCGATCCTTACTCATCTATCATGTTATTTGACGTTTGGATGGACTCCAGTAACTCTGATGAGAGATACAAAGATTTCGGACGCAGCATAAGCTGGAAATAGTTTTGAACGAAACAACACGTATTAGCGTTGTTCCTGTGATGTATCTAAACGATCCTTACTTATCTAACATGTTATTTGACGTTTGGATGGACTCCAGTAAGTCTGATGTGAGATACAAAGTTTTGGGACGCAGCAGGAGCTGGAAATAGTTTTAAACGAAACAACACGTATTAGCGTTGTTCCTGTGCTGTATCTAATCGATCCTTACTTATCTATTATGTTATTTGACGTTTGGATGGACTCCAGTAACCCTGACGTGAGATACGAAGTTCTCGGACGCTGCAGAAGCTGGAAATAGTTTTAAACGAAACAACACGCATTAGCGTTGTTCCTGTGATGTATCTAATCGATCCTTACTCATCTATCATGTTATTTGGCGTTTCCATGGACTCCAGTAACTTAGATGTGAGATACGAAGTTCTCGGACGCAGCTGAAGCTAGAAATAGTTTTAAACGAAACAACACGCATTAGCGTTGTTCCTGTGATGTATCTAATCGATCCTTACTTATCTATCATGTTATTTGACGTTTGGATGGACTCCAGTAACCCTGACGTTAGATACGAAGTTCTAGGACGCAGCAGAAGCTGGAAATAGTTTTAAACGAAACAACACGCATTAGCGTTGTTCCTGTGATGTATCTAATCGATCCTTACTCATCTATCATGTTATTTGACGTTTGGACGGACTCCAGTAACTCTGATATGAGATAGAAAGTTATCGGACGCAGCAGAAGCTGGAAATAGTTTTGAACGAAACAACACGTATTAGCGTTGTTCCTGTGCTGTATCTAATCGATCCTTACTTATCTATCATGTTATTTGACGTTTCAATGGACTCCAGTAACTCTGATGTGAGATACGACGTTTTCGGACGCAGCAGAAGCTGGAAATAGTTTTAAACGAAACAACACGTATTAGCGTTGTTCCTGTGATGTATCTAATCGATCCTTACTCATCTATCATGTTATTTGACGTTTGGATGGACTCCAGTAACTCTGATGTGAGATACAAAGATTTCGGACGCAGCAGAAGCTGGAAATAGTTTTGAACGAAACAACACGTATTAGCGTTGTTCCTGTGATGTATCTAATCGATCCTTACTTATCTATTATGTTATTTGAAGTTGGGATGGACTCCAGTAACCCTGACGTGAGATACGAAGTTCTCGGACGCAGCAGAAACTGGAAATAGTTTTAAACGAAACAACACGCATTAGCGTTGTTCCTGTGATGTATCTAATCGATCCTTACTCATCTATCATGTTATTTGACGTTTCGATGGACTCCAGTAACTCTAATGTGAGATACGAAATTTTCGGACGCAGCAGAAGCTGGAAATAGTTTTAAACGAAACACCACGTATTAGCGTTGTTCCTGTGATATATCTAATCGATACTTACTCATCTATCATGTTATTTTACGTTTGGATGGGCTCCAGTAACTCTGATGTGAGATACAAAGTTTTTGGACGCAGCAGAAGCTGGAAATAGTTTTGAACGAAACAACACGCATTAGCGTTGTTCCTGTGATGTATCTAATCGAACCTTAATTAGCTACTATGTTATTTGACGTTTCGGTGGACTCCAGTAACTTAGATGTGAGATACGAAGTTCTCGGACGCAGCTGAAGCTAGAAATAGTTTTAAACGAAACAACACGTATTAGCGTTGTTCCTGTGCTGTATCTAATCGATCCTTACTCATATATCATGTTACTTGGCGTTTCGATGGACTCCAGTAGCTCTGATGTGAGATACGACGTTTTCGGACGCAGCAGAAGCTGGAAATAGTTTTAAACGAAGCAACACGCATTAGCGTTGTTCCTGTGATGTATATAATCGATCCTTACTCATCTATCATGTTATTTGGCGTTTCGATGGACTCCAGTAACTTTGATGTGAGATACGAAGTTCTCGGACGCAGCTGAATCTGGAAATAGTTTTAAATGAAACAACACGTATTAGCGTTGTTCCTGTGATGTATCTAATCGATCCTTACTCATCTATCATGTTATTTGACGTTTGGACGGACTCCAGTAACTCTGATGAGAGATACAAAGTTCTCGGACGCAGTAGAAGCTGGAAATAGTTTTGAACGAAACAACACGTATTAGCGTTGTTCCTGTGATGTATCTAAACGATCCTTACTTATCTAACATGTTATTTGACATTTGGATGGACTCCAGTAAGTCTGATGTGAGATACAAAGTTTTTGGACGCAGCAGGAGCTGGAAATAGTTTTAAACGAAACAACACGTATTAGCGTTGTTCCTGTGCTGTATCTAATCGATCCTTACTCATATATCATGTTATCTGGCGTTTCGATGGACTCCAGTAACTCTGATGTGAGATACGACGTTTTCGGACGCAGCAGAAGCTGGAAATAGTTTTAAACGAAACAACACGTATTAGCGTTGTTCCTGTGCTGTATCTAATCGATCCTTACTTATCTATCATATTATTTGACGTTTCGATGGACTCCAGTAACTCTGATGAGAGATACAAAGTTCTCGGACGCAGTAGAAGCTGGAAAAAGTTTTGAACGAAACAACACGTATTAGCGTTGTTCCTGTGATGTATCTAAACGATCCTTACTTATCTAACATGTTATTTGACGTTTGGATGGACTCCAGTAAGTCTGATGTGAGATACAAAGTTTTTGGACGCAGCAGGAGCTGGAAACAGTTTTAAACGAAACAACACGTATTAGCGTTGTTCCTGTGCTGTATCTAATCGATCCTTCCTCATATATCATGTTATTTGGCGTTTCGATGGACTCCAGTAACTCTGATGTGAGATACGACGTTTTCGGACGCAGCAGAAGCTGGAAATAGTTTTAAACGAAACAACACGTATTAGCGTTGTTCCTGTGATGTATCTAATCGATCCTTACTCATCTATCATGTTATTTGACGTTTGGATGGACTCCAGTAACTCTGATGAGAGATACAAAGATTTCGGACGCAGCAGAAGCTGGAAATAGTTTTGAACGAAACAACACGTATTAGTGTTGTTCCTGTGATGTATCTAAACGATCCTTACTTTTCTATCATGTTATTTGACGTTTCGATGTACTCCAGTAACTCTGATGTGAGATACGACGGTTTCGGACGCAGCAGAAGCTGGAAATAGTTTTAAACGAAACAACACGTATTAGCGATGTTCCTGTGATATATCTAAACGATCCTTACTCATCTATCATGTTATTAGACGTTTGGACGGACTCCAGTAACTCTGATGTGAGATACAAAGTTCTCGGACGCAGTAGAAGCTGGAAATAGTTTTGAACGAAACAACACGTATTAGCGTTGTTCCTGTGATGTATCTAAACGATCCTTACTTATCTAACATGTTACTTAACGTTTGGATGGACTCCAGTAAGTCTGATGTGAGATACAAAGTTTTTGGACGCAGCAGGAGCTGGAAATAGTTTTAAACGAAACAACACGTATTAGCGTTGTTCCTGTGCTGCATCTAATCGATCCTTACTTATCTATCATGTTATTTGACGTTTCGATGGACTCCAGTAACCCTGACGTGAGATACGATGTTCTCGGACGCAGCAGAAGCTGGAAATAGTTTTAAACGAAACAACACGCATTAGCGTTGTTCCTGTGATGTATCTAATCGATCCTTACTCATCTATCATGTTATTTGGCATTTCGATGGACTCCAGTAACTTTGATGTGAGATACTAAGTTCTCGGACGCAGCTGAAGCTGGAAATAGTTTTAAATGAAACAACACGTACTAGCGTTGTTCCTGTGATGTATCTAATCGATCCTTACTCATCTATCATGTTATTTGGCGTTTAGATGGACTCCAGTAGCTCTGATGTGAGATACGACGTTTTCTGAGGCAGCAGAAGCTGGAAATAGTTATAAACGAAACAACACGCATTAGCGTTGTTCCTGTGATGTATCTAATCGATCCTTACTCATCTATCATGTTATTTGACGTTTGGATGGACTCCAGTAACCCTGACGTGAGATACGAAGTTCTCGGACGCAGCAGAAGCTGGAAATTGTTTTAAACGAAACAACACGCATTAGCGTTGTTCCTGTGATGTATCTAATCGATCCTTACTCATCTATCATGTTAATTGGCGTTTCGATATAATCCAGTAACTTAGATGTGAGATACGAAGTTCTCGGACGGAGCTGAAGCTAGAAATAGTTTTAAACGAAACAACACGCATTAGCGTTGTTCCTGTGTAGTATCTAATCGATCCTTACTTATCTATCATGTTATTTGACATTTCGATGGACTCCAGTAACTCTGATGTGAGATACGACGTTTTCTGAGGCAGCAGAAGCTGGAAATAGTTATAAACGAAACAACACGCATTAGCGTTGTTCCTGTGATGTATCTAATCGATCCTTACTAATCTATCATGTTATTTGACGTTTGGATGGACTCCAGTAATCCTGACGTGAGATACGAAGTTCTCGGACGCAGCAGAAGCTGGAAATAGTTTTAAACGAAACAACACACATTAGCGATGTTCCTGTGATGTATCTAATCGATCCTTACTCATCTATCATGTTATTTGGCGTTTAGATGGACTCCAGTAGCTCTGATGTGAGATACGACGTTTTCGGACGCAGCAGAAGCTGGAAATAGTCTTAAACGATACAACACGTATTAGCGTTGTTCCTGTGATGTATCTAATCGATCCATACTCATCTATTATGTTATTTGACGTTTGGATGGACTCCAGTAACTCTGATGAGAGATACAAAGATTTCGGACGCAGCAGAAGCTGGAAATAGTTTTGAACGAAACAACACGTATTAGCGTTGTTCCTGTGTAGTATCTAATCGATCCTTACTTATCTATCATGTTATTTGACGTTTCGATGGACTCCAGTATCTCTGATGTGAGATACGACGTTTTCGGACGCAGCAGAAGCTGGAAATAGTTTTAAACGATACAACACGCATTAGCGTTGTTCCTGTGATGTATCTAATCGATCCATACTCATCTATTATGTTATTTGGCGTTTCGATGGAATCCAGTAACTTAGATGTGAGATACGAAGTTCTCGGACGGAGCTGAAGCTAGAAATAGTTTTAAACGAAACAACAGGCATTAGCGTTGTTCCTGTGTAGTACCTAATCGACCCTTACTTATCTATCATGTTATTTGACGTTTCGATGGACTCCAGTATCTCTGATGTGAGATACGACGTTTTCGGACGCAGCAGAAGCTGGAAATAGTTTTAAACGATACAACACGTATTAGCATTGTTCCTGTGATGTATCTAATCGATCCATACTCATCTATTATGTTATTTGACGTTTGGATGGACTCCAGTAACTCTGATGAGAGATACAAAGATTTCGGACGCAGCAGAAGCTGGAAATAGTTTTGAACGAAACAACACGTATTAGCGTTGTTCCTGTGTAGTATCTAATCGATCCTTACTTATCTATCATGTTATTTGACGTTTCGATGGACTCCAGTATCTCTGATGTGAGATACGACGTTTTCGGACGCAGCAGAAGCTGGAAATAGTCTTAAACGATACAACACGTATTAGCGTTGTTCCTGTGATGTATCTAATCGATCCATACTCATCTATTATGTTATTTGACGTTTGGATGGACTCCAGTAACTCTGATGAGAGATACAAAGATTTCGGACGCAGCAGAAGCTGGAAATAGTTTTGAACGAAACAACACGTATTAGCGTTGTTCCTGTGTAGTATCTAATCGATCCTTACTTATCTATCATGTTATTTGACGTTTCGATGGACTCCAGTATCTCTGATGTGAGATACGACGTTTTCGGACGCAGCAGAAGCTGGAAATAGTCTTAAACGATACAACACGTATTAGCGTTGTTCCTGTGATGTATCTAATCGATCCATACTCATCTATTATGTTATTTGACGTTTGGATGGACTCCAGTAACTCTGATGAGAGATACAAAGATTTCGGACGCAGCAGAAGCTGGAAATAGTTTTGAACGAAACAACACGTATTAGCGTTGTTCCTGTGTAGTATCTAATCGATCCTTACTTATCTATCATGTTATTTGACGTTTCGATGGACTCCAGTATCTCTGATGTGAGATACGACGTTTTCGGACGCAGCAGAAGCTGGAAATAGTTTTAAACGATACAACACGCATTAGCGTTGTTCCTGTGATGTATCTAATCGATCCATACTCATCTATTATGTTATTTGGCGTTTCGATGGAATCCAGTAACTTAGATGTGAGATACGAAGTTCTCGGACGGAGCTGAAGCTAGAAATAGTTTTAAACGAAACAACAGGCATTAGCGTTGTTCCTGTGTAGTACCTAATCGACCCTTACTTATCTATCATGTTATTTGACGTTTCGATGGACTCCAGTATCTCTGATGTGAGATACGACGTTTTCGGACGCAGCAGAAGCTGGAAATAGTTTTAAACGATACAACACGTATTAGCATTGTTCCTGTGATGTATCTAATCGATCCTTACTCATCTATCATGTTATTTGGCGTTTCGATGGACTCCAGTAGCTCTGATGTGAGATACGACGTTTTCTGAGGCAGCAGAAGCTGGAAATAGTTATAATCGAAACAACACGCATTAGCGTTGTTCCTGTGATGTATCTAATCGATCCTTACTCATCTATCATGTTATTTGACGTTTAGATGGACTCCAGTAATCCTGACGTGAGATACGAAGTTCTCGGACGCAGCAGAAGCTGGAAATAGTTTTAAACGAAACAACACACATTAGCGATGTTCCTGTGATGTATCTAATCGATCCTTACTCATCTATAATGTTATTTGGCGTTTCGATGGACTCCAGTAGCTCTGATGTGAGATACGACGTTTTCGGACGCAGCAGAAGCTGGAAATAGTTTTATACGAAACAACACGCATTAGCGTTCTTCCTGTGATGTATCTAATCGATCCTTACTCATCTATCATGTTATTTGGCGTTTCGATGGACTCCAGTAACTTTGATGTGAGATACGAAGTTCTCGGACGCAGCTGAAGCTGGAAATAATTTTAAATGAAACAACACTTATTAGCGTTGTTCCTGTGATGTATCTAATCGATCCTTACTCATCTACCATGTTATTTGGCGTTTCGATGGACTCCAGTAGCTCTGATGTGAGATACGACGTTTTCGGACGCAGCAGAAGCTGGAAATAGTTTTAAACGAAACAACACGCATTAGCGTTGTGTTCCTGTGATGTATCTAATCGATCCTTGCTCATCTATCATGTTATTTGGCGTTTCGATGGACTCCAGTAGCTCTGATGTGAGATACGACGTTTTCTGAGGCAGCAGAAGCTGGAAAAAGTTATAAACGAAACAACACGCATTAGCGTTGTTCCTGTGATGTATCTAATCGATCCTTACTAATCTATCATGTTATTTGACGTTTGGATGGACTCCAGTAATCCTGACGTGAGATACGAAGTTCTCGGACGCAGCAGAAGCTGGAAATAGTTTTAAACGAAACAACACACATTAGCGATGTTCCTGTGATGTATCTAATCGATCCTTACTCATCTATCATGTTATTTGGCGTTTAGATGGACTCCAGTAGCTCTGATGTGAGATACGACGTTTTCGGACGCAGCAGAAGCTGGAAATAGTTTTAAACGATACAACACGTATTAGCGTTGTTCCTGTGATGTATCTAATCGATCCATACTCATCTATTATGTTATTTGGCGTTTCGATGGAATCCAGTAACTTAGATGTGAGATACGAAGTTCTCGGACGGAGCTGAAGCTAGAAATAGTTTTAAACGAAACAACACGCATTAGCGTTGTTCCTGTGTAGTACCTAATCGATCCTTACTTATCTATCATGTTATTTGACGTTTCGATGGACTCCAGTATCTCTGATGTGAGATACGACGTTTTCGGACGCAGCAGAAGCTGGAAATAGTTTTAAACGATACAACACGTATTAGCATTGTTCCTGTGATGTATCTAATCGATCCTTACTCATCTATCATGTTATTTGGCGTTTCGATGGACTCCAGTAGCTCTGATGTGAGATACGACGTTTTCTGAGGCAGCAGAAGCTGGAAATAGTTATAATCGAAACAACACGCATTAGCGTTGTTCCTGTGGTGTATCTAATCGATCCTTACTCATCTATCATGTTATTTGACGTTTGGATGGACTCCAGTAATCCTGACGTGAGATACGAAGTTCTCGGACGCAGCAGAAGCTGGAAATAGTTTTAAACGAAACAACACACATTAGCGATGTTCCTGTGATGTATCTAATCGATCCTTACTCATCTATAATGTTATTTGGCGTTTCGATGGACTCCAGTAGCTCTGATGTGAGATACGACGTTTTCGGACGCAGCAGAAGCTGGAAATAGTTTTATACGAAACAACACGCATTAGCGTTCTTCCTGTGATGTATCTAATCGATCCTTACTCATCTATCATGTTATTTGGCGTTTCGATGGACTCCAGTAACTTTGATGTGAGATACGAAGTTCTCGGACGCAGCAGAAGCTGGAAATAGTTTTAAACGATACAACACGTATTAGCGTTGTTCCTGTGATGTATCTAATCGATCCATACTCATCTATTATGTTATTTGGCGTTTCGATGGAATCCAGTAACTTAGATGTGAGATACGAAGTTCTCGGACGGAGCTGAAGCTAGAAATAGTTTTAAACGAAACAACACGCATTAGCGTTGTTCCTGTGTAGTACCTAATCGATCCTTACTTATCTATCATGTTATTTGACGTTTCGATGGACTCCAGTATCTCTGATGTGAGATACGACGTTTTCGGACGCAGCAGAAGCTGGAAATAGTTTTAAACGATACAACACGTATTAGCGTTGTTCCTGTGATGTATCTAATCGATCCATACTCATCTATTATGTTATTTGGCGTTTCGATGGAATCCAGTAACTTAGATGTGAGATACGAAGTTTTCGGACGCAGCAGAAGCTGGAAATAGTTATAATCGAAACAACACGCATTAGCGTTGTTCCTGTGATGTATCTAATCGATCCTTACTCATCTATCATGTTGTTTGACGTTTGGATGGACTCCAGTAATCCTGACGTGAGATACGAAGTTCTCGTACGCAGCAGAAGCTGGAAATAGTTTTAAACGAAACAACACACATTAGCGATGTTCCTGTGATGTATCTAATCGATCCTTACTCATCTATAACGTTATTTGGCGTTTCGATGGACTCCAGTAGCTCTGATGTGAGATACGACGTTTTCGGACGCAGCAGAAGCTGGAAATAGTTTTATACGAAACAACACGCATTAGCGTTCTTCCTGTGATGTATCTAATCGATCCTTACTCATCTATCATGTTATTTGGCGTTTCGATGGACTCCAGTAACTTTGATGTGAGATACGAAGTTCTCGGACGCAGCTGAAGCTGGAAATAGTTTTAAATGAAACAACACTTATTAGCGTTGTTCCTGTGATGTATCTAATCGATCCTTACTCATCTATCATGTTATTTGGCGTTTCGATGGACTCCAGTAGCTCTGATGTGAGATACGACGTTTTCGGACGCAGCAGAAGCTGGAAATAGTTTTAAACGAAACAACACGCATTAGCGTTGTTCCTGTGATGTATCTAATCGATCCTTACTCATCTATCATGTTATTTGGCGTTTCGATGGACTCCAGTAGCTCTGATGTGAGATACGACGTTTTCTGAGGCAGCAGAAGCTGGAAATAGTTATAAACGAAACAACACGCATTAGCGTTGTTCCTGTGATGTATCTAATCGATCCTTACTAATCTATCATGTTATTTGACGTTTGGATGGACTCCAGTAATATTGACGTGAGATACGAAGTTCTCGGACGCAGCAGAAGCTGGAAATAGTTATAATCGAAACAACACGCATTAGCGTTGTTCCTGTGATGTATCTAATCGATCCTTACTCATCTATCATGTTATTTGACGTTTGGATGGACTCCAGTAATCCTGACGTGAGATACGAAGTTCTCGGACGCAGCAGAAGCTGGAAATAGTTTTAAACGAAACAACACACATTAGCGATGTTCCTGTGATGTATCTAATCGATCCTTACTCATCTATAATGTTATTTGGCGTTTCGATGGACTCCAGTAGCTCTGATGTGAGATACGACGTTTTCGGACGCAGCAGAAGCTGGAAATAGTTTTGAACGAAACAACACGTATTAGCGTTGTTCCTGTGTAGTATCTAATCGATCCTTACTTATCTATCATGTTATTTGACGTTTCGATGGACTCCAGTATCTCTGATGTGAGATACGACGTTTTCGGACGCAGCAGAAGCTGGAAATAGTTTTAAACGATACAACACGTATTAGCGTTGTTCCTGTGATGTATCTAATCGATCCATACTCATCTATTATGTTATTTGGCGTTTCGATGGAATCCAGTAACTTAGATGTGAGATACGAAGTTCTCGGACGGAGCTGAAGCTAGAAATAGTTTTAAACGAAACAACACGCATTAGCGTTGTTCCTGTGTAGTACCTAATCGATCCTTACTTATCTATCATGTTATTTGACGTTTCGATGGACTCCAGTATCTCTGATGTGAGATACGACGTTTTCGGACGCAGCAGAAGCTGGAAATAGTTTTAAACGATACAACACGTATTAGCATTGTTCCTGTGATGTATCCAATCGATCCTTACTCATCTATCATGTTATTTGGCGTTTCGATGGACTCCAGTAGCTCTGATGTGAGATACGACGTTTTCTGAGGCAGCAGAAGCTGGAAATAGTTATAATCGAAACAACACGCATTAGCGTTGTTCCTGTGATGTATCTAATCGATCCTTACTCATCTATCATGTTATTTGACGTTTGGATGGACTCCAGTAATCCTGACGTGAGATACGAAGTTCTCGGACGCAGCAGAAGCTGGAATTAGTTTTATACGAAACAACACGCATTAGCGTTCTTCCTGTGATGTATCTAATCGATCCTTACTCATCTATCATGTTATTTGGCGTTTCGATGGACTCCAGTAACTTTGATGTGAGATACGAAGTTCTCGGACGCAGCAGAAGCTGGAATTAGTTTTATACGAAACAACACGCATTAGCGTTCTTCCTGTGATGTATCTAATCGATCCTTACTCATCTATTATGTTATTTGGCGTTTCGATGGACTCCAGTAACTTTGATGTGAGATACGAAGTTCTCGGACGGAGCTGAAGCTAGAAATAGTTTTAAACGAAACAACACGCATTAGCGTTGTTCCTGTGTAGTACCTAATCGATCCTTACTTATCTATCATGTTATTTGACGTTTCGATGGACTCCAGTATCTCTGATGTGAGATACGACGTTTTCGGACGCAGCAGAAGCTGGAAATAGTTTTAAACGATACAACACGTATTAGCATTGTTCCTGTGATGTATCCAATCGATCCTTACTCATCTATCATGTTATTTGGCGTTTCGATGGACTCCAGTAGCTCTGATGTGAGATACGACGTTTTCTGAGGCAGCAGAAGCTGGAAATAGTTATAATCGAAACAACACGCATTAGCGTTGTTCCTGTGATGTATCTAATCGATCCTTACTCATCTATCATGTTATTTGACGTTTGGATGGACTCCAGTAATCCTGACGTGAGATACGAAGTTCTCGGACGCAGCAGAAGCTGGAATTAGTTTTATACGAAACAACACGCATTAGCGTTCTTCCTGTGATGTATCTAATCGATCCTTACTCATCTATCATGTTATTTGGCGTTTCGATGGACTCCAGTAACTTTGATGTGAGATACGAAGTTCTCGGACGCAGCTGAAGCTGGAAATAGTTTTAAATGAAACAACACTTATTAGCGTTGTTCCTGTGATGTATCTAATCGATCCTTACTCATCTATCATGTTATTTGGCGTTTCGATGGACTCCAGTAGCTCTGATGTGAGATACGACGGTTTCGGACGCAGCAGAAGCTGGAAATAGTTTTAAACGAAACAACACGCATTAGCGTTGTTCCTGTGATGTATCTAATCGATCCTTACTTATCTATTATGTTATTTGGCGTTTCGATGGACTCCAGTAACTTTGATGTGAGATACGAAGTTCTCGGACGCAGCTGAAGCTGGAAATAGTTTTAAACGAAACAACACGTATTAGCGTTGTTCCTGTACTGTATCTAATCGATCCTTACTTATCTATCATATTATTTGACTTTTCGATGGACTCCAGTAACTCTGATGTGAGATACGAAGTTTTCGGACGCAGCAGAAGCTGGAAATAGTTTTAAACGAAACAACACGCATTAGCGATGTTCCTGTGATGTATCTAATCGATCCTTACTCATCTATCATGTTATTTGACGTTTGGACGGACTCCAGTAACTCTGATGTGAGATACAAAGTTTTTGGACGCAGTAGAAGCTGGAAATAGTTTTGAACGAAACAACACGTATTAGCGTTGTTCCTGTGATGTATCTAAACGATCCTTACTTATCTAACATGTTATTTGACGTTTGGATGGACTCCAGTAAGTCTGATGTGAGATACAAAGTTTTTGGACGCAGCAGGAGCTGGAAATAGTTTTAAACGAAACAGCACGTATTAGCGTTGTGCCTGTGCTGTATCTAATCGATTCTTACTCATATATCATGTTACTTGGCGTTTCGATGGACTCCAGTAGCTCTAATGTGAGATACGACGTTTTCGGACGCAGCAGAAGCTGGAAATAGTTTTAAACGAAACAACACGTATTAGCGTTGTTCCTGTGTTGTATCTAATCGATCCTTACTCATCTATCATGTTATTTGACGTTTGGATGGACTCCAGTAACTCTGATGAGAGATACAAAGATTTCGGACGCAGCAGAAGCTGGAAATAGTTTTGAACGAAACAACACGTATTAGCGTTGTTCCTGTGATGTATCTAAACGATCCTTACTTTTCTATCATGTTATTTGACGTTTCGATGGACTGCAGTAACTCTGATGTGAGATACGACATTTTCGGACGCAGCAGAAGCTGGAAATAGTTTTAAACGAAACAACACGTATTAGCGATGTTCCTGTGATGTATCTAAACGATCCTTACTCATCTATCATGTTATTAGACGTTTGGACGGACTCCAGTAACTCTGATGTGAGATACAAAGTTCTCGGACGCAGTAGAAGCTGGAAATAGTTTTGAACGAAACAACACGTATTAGCGTTGTTCCTGTGATGTATCTAAACGATCCTTACTTATCTAACATGTTATTTAACGTTTGGATGGACTCCAGTAAGTCTGATGTGAGATACAATGTTTTTGGACGCAGCAGGAGCTGGAAATAGTTTTAAACGAAACAACACGTATTAGCGTTGTTCCTGTGCTGTATCTGATCGATCCTTACTCATCTATCATGTTATTTGATGTTTGGATGGACTCCAGTAACTCTGATGAGGGATACAAAGATTTCGGACGCAGCAGAAGCTGGAAATAGTTTTGAACGAAACAACACGTATTAGCGTTGTTCCTGTGATGTATCTAAACGATCCTTACTTTTCTATCATGTTATTTGACGTTTCGATGGACTCCATAACTCTGATGTGAGATACGACGTTTTCGGACGCAGCAGAAGCTGGAAATAGTTTTAAACGAAACAACACGTATTAGCGATGTTCCTGTGATGTATCTAAACGATCCTTACTCATCTATCATGTTATTAGACGTTTGGACGGACTCCAGTAACTCTGATGTGAGATACAAAGTTCTCGGACGCAGTAGAAGCTGGAAATAGTTTTGAACGAAACAACACGTATTAGCGTTGTTTCCGTGATGTATCTAAACGATCCTTACTTATCTAACATGTTATTTAACGTTTGGATGGACTCCAGTAAGTCTGATGTGAGATACAAAGTTTTTGGACGCAGCAGGAGCTGGAAATAGTTTTAAAAGAAACAACACGTATTAGCGTTGTTCCTGTGCTGCATCTAATCGATCCTTACTTATCTATCATGTTATTTGACGTTTCGATGGACTCCAGTAACCCTGACGTGAGATACGATGTTCTCGGACGCAGCAGAAGCTGGAAATAGTTTTAAACGAAACAACACGCATTAGCGTTGTTCCTGTGATGTATCTAATCGATCCTTACTCATCTATCATGTTATTTGGCGTTTCGATGGACTCCAGTAACTTTGATGTGAGATACGAAGTTCTCGGACGCAGCTGAAGCTGGAAATAGTTTTAAATGAAACAACACGTATTAGCGTTGTTCCTGTGATGTATCTAATCGATCCTTACTCATCTATCATGTTATTTGACGTTTGGACGGACTCCAGTAACTCTGATGAGAGTTACAAAGTTCTCGGACGCAGTAGAAGCTGGAAATAGTTTTGAACGAAAGAACACGTATTAGCGTTGTTCCTGTGATGTATCTAAACGATCCTTACTTATCTAACATGTTATTTGACGTTTGGATGGACTCCAGTAAGTCTGATGTGAGATACAAAGTTTTTGGACGCAGCAGGAGCTGGAAATAGTTTTAAACGAAACAACACGTATTACCGTTGTTCCTGTGCTGTATCTAATCGATCCTTGCTCATATATCATGTTACTTGGCGTTTCGATGGACTCCAGTAACTCTGATGTGAGATACGAAGTTTTCGGACGCAGCAGAAGCTGGAAATAGTTTTAAACGAAGCAACACGCATTAGCGTTGTTCCTGTGATGTATCAAATCGATCCTTACTCATCTATTATGTTATTTGGCGTTTCGATGGACTCCAGTAGCTCTGATGTGAGATACGACGTTTTCGGACGCAGCAGAAGCTGGAAATAGTTTTAAAGGAAACAACACGCATTAGCGTTGTGTTCCTGTGATGTATCTAATCGATCCTTGCTCATCTATCATGTTATTTGGCGTTTCGATGGACTCCAGTAGCTCTGATGTGAGATACGACGTTTTCTGAGGCAGCAGAAGCTGGAAATAGTTATAAACGAAACAACACGCATTAGCGTTGTTCCTGTGATGTATCTAATCGATCCTTACTAATCTATCATGTTATTTGACGTTTGGATGGACTCCAGTAATCCTGACGTGAGATACGAAGTTCTCGGACGCAGCAGAAGCTGGAAATAGTTTTAAACGAAACAACACACATTAGCGATGTTCCTGTGATGTATCTAATCGATCCTTACTCATCTATCATGTTATTTGGCGTTTAGATGGACTCCAGTAGCTCTGATGTGAGATACGACGTTTTCGGACGCAGCAGAAGCTGGAAATAGTTTTAAACGATACAACACGTATTAGCGTTGTTCCTGTGATGTATCTAATCGATCCATACTCATCTATTATGTTATTTGACGTTTGGATGGACTCCAGTAACTTTGATGTGAGATACGAAGTTCTCGGACGCAGCTGAAGCTGGAAATAGTTTTAAATGAAACAACACTTATTAGCGTTGTTCCTGTGATGTATCTAATCGATCCTTACTCATCTATCATGTTATTTGGCGTTTCGATGGACTCCAGTAGCTCTGATGTGAGATACGACGTTTTCGGACGCAGCAGAAGCTGGAAATAGTTTTAAACGAAACAACACGCATTAGCGTTGTTCCTGTGATGTATCTAATCGATCCTTACTCATCTATCATGTTATTTGGCGTTTCGATGGACTCCAGTAGCTCTGATGTGAGATACGACGTTTTCTGAGGCAGCAGAAGCTGGAAATAGTTATAAACGATACAACACGTATTAGCGTTGTTCCTGTGATGTATCTAATCGATCCATACTCATCTATTATGTTATTTGACGTTTGGATGGACTCCAGTAACTTTGATGTGAGATACTAAGTTCTCGGACGCAGCAGCAGCTGGAAATAGTTTTAAACGAAACAACACATATTAGCGTTGTTCCTGTGATGTATCTAATCGATCCTTACTCATCTATCATGTTATTTGGCGTTTCGATGGACTCCAGTAACTTAGATGTGAGATACGAAGTTCTCGGTCGCAGCTGAAGCTAGAAATAGTTTTAAACGAAACAACACGCATTAGCGTTGTTCCTGTGTAGTATCTAATCGATCCTTACTTATCTATCATGTTATTTGACGTTTCGATGGACTCCAGCAACTCTGATGTGAGATATGACGTTTTCGGACGCAGCAGAAGCTGGAAATAGTTTTAAACGAAACAACACGTATTAGCGTTGTTCCTGTGATGTATTTAATCGATCCTTACTCATCTATCATGTTATTTGACGTTTGGATGGACTCCAGTAACTCTGATGAGAGATACAAAGATTTCGGACGCAGCATAAGCTGGAAATAGTTTTGAACGAAACAACACGTATTAGCGTTGTTCCTGTGATGTATCTAAACGATCCTTACTTATCTAACATGTTATTTGACGTTTGGATGGACTCCAGTAAGTCTGATGTGAGATACAAAGTTTTGGGACGCAGCAGGAGCTGGAAATAGTTTTAAACGAAACAACACGTATTAGCGTTGTTACTGTGCTGTATCTAATCGATCCTTACTTATCTATTATGTTATTTAACGTTTGGATGGACTCCAGTAACCCTGACGTGAGATACGAAGTTCTCGGACGCTGCAGAAGCTGGAAATAGTTTTAAACGAAACAACACGCATTAGCGTTGTTCCTGTGATGTATCTAATCGATTCTTACTCATCTATCATGTTATTGGGCGTTTCCATGGACTCCAGTAACTTAGATGTGAGATACGAAGTTCTCGGACGCAGTAGAAGCTGGAAATAGTTTTGAACGAAACAACACGCATTAGCGTTGTTCCTGTGATGTATATAATCGATCCTTACTCATCTATCATGTTATTTGGCGTTTCGATGGACTCCAGTAACTTTGATGTGAGATACGAAGTTCTCGGACGCAGCTGAATCTGGAAATAGTTTTAAATGAAACAACACGTATTAGCGTTGTTCCTGTGATGTATCTAATCGATCCTTACTCATCTATCATGTTATTTGACGTTTGGACGGACTCCAGTAACTCTGATGAGAGATACAAAGTTCTCGGACGCAGTAGAAGCTGGAAATAGTTTTGAACGAAACAACACGTATTAGCGTTGTTCCTGTGATGTATCTAAACGATCCTTACTTATCTAACATGTTATTTGACATTTGGATGGACTCCAGTAAGTCTGATGTGAGATACAAAGTTTTTGGACGCAGCAGGAGCTGGAAATAGTTTTAAACGAAACAACACGTATTAGCGTTGTTCCTGTGCTGTATCTAATCGATCCTTACTCATATATCATGTTATCTGGCGTTTCGATGGACTCCAGTAACTCTGATGTGAGATACGACGTTTTCGGACGCAGCAGAAGCTGGAAATAGTTTTAAACGAAACAACACGTATTAGCGTTGTTCCTGTGCTGTATCTAATCGATCCTTTCTTATCTATCATATTATTTGACGTTTCGATGGACTCCAGTAACTCTGATGAGAGATACAAAGTTCTCGGACGCAGTAGAAGCTGGAAATAGTTTTGAACGAAACAACACGTATTAGCGTTGTTCCTGTGATGTATCTAAACGATCCTTACTTATCTAACATGTTATTTGACGTTTGGATGGACTCCAGTAAGTCTGATGTGAGATACAAAGTTTTTGGACGCAGCAGGAGCTGGAAACAGTTTTAAACGAAACAACACGTATTAGCGTTGTTCCTGTGCTGTATCTAATCGATCCTTCCTCATATATCATGTTATTTGGCGTTTCGGTGGACTCCAGTAACTCTGATGTGAGATACGACGTTTTCGGACGCAGCAGAAGCTGGAAATAGTTTTAAACGAAACAACACGTATTAGCGTTGTTCCTGTGATGTATCTAATCGATCCTTACTCATCTATCATGTTATTTGACGTTTGGATGGACTCCAGTAACTCTGATGAGAGATACAAAGATTTCGGACGCAGCAGAAGCTGGAAATAGTTTTGAACGAAACAACACGTATTAGTGTTGTTCCTGTGATGTATCTAAACGATCCTTACTTTTCTATCATGTTATTTGACGTTTCGATGTACTCCAGTAACTCTGATGTGAGATACGACGGTTTCGGACGCAGCAGAAGCTGGAAATAGTTTTAAACGAAACAACACGTATTAGCGATGTTCCTGTGATATATCTAAACGATCCTTACTCATCTATCATGTTATTAGACGTTTGGACG
Source organism: Prosopocoilus inquinatus (assembly GCA_036172665.1). Classification (NCBI taxonomy): domain Eukaryota; kingdom Metazoa; phylum Arthropoda; class Insecta; order Coleoptera; family Lucanidae; genus Prosopocoilus; species Prosopocoilus inquinatus. The sequence continues at coordinate 42,579,113 of CM069871.1, read as the reverse complement.
GACTCCAGTAACTCTGATGTGAGATACAAAGTTCTCGGACGCAGTAGAAGCTGGAAATAGTTTTGAACGAAACAACACGTATTAGCGTTGTTCCTGTGATGTATCTAAACGATCCTTACTTATCTAACATGTTACTTAACGTTTGGATGGACTCCAGTAAGTCTGATGTGAGATACAAAGTTTTTGGACGCAGCAGGAGCTGGAAATAGTTTTAAACGAAACAACACGTATTAGCGTTGTTCCTGTGCTGCATCTAATCGATCCTTACTTATCTATCATGTTATTTGACGTTTCGATGGACTCCAGTAACCCTGACGTGAGATACGATGTTCTCGGACGCAGCAGAAGCTGGAAATAGTTTTAAACGAAACAACACGCATTAGCGTTGTCCCTGTGATGTATCTAATCGATCCTTACTCATCTATCATGTTATTTGGCATTTCGATGGACTCCAGTAACTTTGATGTGAGATACTAAGTTCTCGGACGCAGCTGAAGCTGGAAATAGTTTTAAATGAAACAACACGTACTAGCGTTGTTCCTGTGATGTATCTAATCGATCCTTACTCATCTATCATGTTATTTGGCGTTTAGATGGACTCCAGTAGCTCTGATGTGAGATACGACGTTTTCTGAGGCAGCAGAAGCTGGAAATAGTTATAAACGAAACAACACGCATTAGCGTTGTTCCTGTGATGTATCTAATCGATCCTTACTCATCTATCATGTTAATTGGCGTTTCGATATAATCCAGTAACTTAGATGTGAGATACGAAGTTCTCGGACGGAGCTGAAGCTAGAAATAGTTTTAAACGAAACAACACGCATTAGCGTTGTTCCTGTGTAGTATCTAATCGATCCTTACTTATCTATCATGTTATTTGACATTTCGATGGACTCCAGTAACTCTGATGTGATATACGACGTTTTCGGACGCAGCAGCAGCTGGAAATAGTTTTAAACGAAACAACACATATTAGCGTTGTTCCTGTGATGTATCTAATCGATCCTTACTCATCTATCATGTTATTTGACGTTTGGATGGACTCCAGTAACCCTGACGTGAGATACGAAGTTTTCGGACGCAGCAGAAGCTGGAAATAGTTTTAAACGAAACAACACCCATTAGCGTTGTTCCTGTGATGTATCTAATCGATCCTTACTCATCTATCATGTTATTTGGCGTTTCGATGGACTCCAGTAGCTCTGATGTGAGATACGACGTTTTCTGAGGCAGCAGAAGCTGGAAATAGTTATAAACGAAACAACACGCATTAGCGTTGTTCCTGTGATGTATCTAATCGATCCTTACTAATCTATCATGTTATTTGACGTTTGGATGGACTCCAGTAATCCTGACGTGAGATACGAAGTTCTCGGACGCAGCAGAAGCTGGAAATAGTTTTAAACGAAACAACACACATTAGCGATGTTCCTGTGATGTATCTAATCGATCCTTACTCATCTATCATGTTATTTGGCGTTTAGATGGACTCCAGTAGCTCTGATGTGAGATACGACGTTTTCGGACGCAGCAGAAGCTGGAAATAGTTTTAAACGATACAACACGTATTAGCGTTGTTCCTGTGATGTATCTAATCGATCCATACTCATCTATTATGTTATTTGACGTTTGGATGGACTCCAGTAACTCTGATGAGAGATACAAAGATTTCGGACGCAGCAGAAGCTGGAAATAGTTTTGAACGAAACAACACGTATTAGCGTTGTTCCTGTGTAGTATCTAATCGATCCTTACTTATCTATCATGTTATTTGAAGTTTCGATGGACTCCAGTATCTCTGATGTGAGATACGACGTTTTCGGACGCAGCAGAAGCTGGAAATAGTTTTAAACGATACAACACGCATTAGCGTTGTTCCTGTGATGTATCTAATCGATCCATACTCATCTATTATGTTATTTGGCGTTTCGATGGAATCCAGTAACTTAGATGTGAGATACGAAGTTCTCGGACGGAGCTGAAGCTAGAAATAGTTTTAAACGAAACAACAGGCATTAGCGTTGTTCCTGTGAAGTACCTAATCGACCCTTACTTATCTATCATGTTATTTGACGTTTCGATGGACTCCAGTATCTCTGATGTGAGATACGACGTTTTCGGACGCAGCAGAAGCTGGAAATAGTTTTAAACGATACAACACGTATTAGCATTGTTCCTGTGATGTATCTAATCGATCCTTACTCATCTATCATGTTATTTGGCGTTTCGATGGACTCCAGTAGCTCTGATGTGAGATACGACGTTTTCTGAGGCAGCAGAAGCTGGAAATAGTTATAATCGAAACAACACGCATTAGCGTTGTTCCTGTGATGTATCTAATCGATCCTTACTCATCTATCATGTTATTTGACGTTTAGATGGACTCCAGTAATCCTGACGTGAGATACGAAGTTCTCGGACGCAGCAGAAGCTGGAAATAGTTTTAAACGAAACAACACACATTAGCGATGTTCCTGTGATGTATCTAATCGATCCTTACTCATCTATAATGTTATTTGGCGTTTCGATGGACTCCAGTAGCTCTGATGTGAGATACGACGTTTTCGGACGCAGCAGAAGCTGGAAATAGTTTTATACGAAACAACACGCATTAGCGTTCTTCCTGTGATGTATCTAATCGATCCTTACTCATCTATCATGTTATTTGGCGTTTCGATGGACTCCAGTAACTTTGATGTGAGATACGAAGTTCTCGGACGCAGCTGAAGCTGGAAATAATTTTAAATGAAACAACACTTATTAGCGTTGTTCCTGTGATGTATCTAATCGATCCTTACTCATCTATCATGTTATTTGGCGTTTCGATGGACTCCAGTAGCTCTGATGTGAGATACGACGTTTTCGGACGCAGCAGAAGCTGGAAATAGTTTTAAACGAAACAACACGCATTAGCGTTGTGTTCCTGTGATGTATCTAATCGATCCTTGCTCATCTATCATGTTATTTGGCGTTTCGATGGACTCCAGTAGCTCTGATGTGAGATACGACGTTTTCTGAGGCAGCAGAAGCTGGAAATAGTTATAAACGAAACAACACGCATTAGCGTTGTTCCTGTGATGTATCTAATCGATCCTTACTAATCTATCATGTTATTTGACGTTTGGATGGACTCCAGTAATCCTGACGTGAGATACGAAGTTCTCGGACGCAGCAGAAGCTGGAAATAGTTTTAAACGAAACAACACACATTAGCGATGTTCCTGTGATGTATCTAATCGATCCTTACTCATCTATCATGTTATTTGGCGTTTAGATGGACTCCAGTAGCTCTGATGTGAGATACGACGTTTTCGGACGCAGCAGAAGCTGGAAATAGTTTTAAACGATACAACACGTATTAGCGTTGTTCCTGTGATGTATCTAATCGATCCATACTCATCTATTATGTTATTTGGCGTTTCGATGGAATCCAGTAACTTAGATGTGAGATACGAAGTTCTCGGACGGAGCTGAAGCTAGAAATAGTTTTAAACGAAACAACACGCATTAGCGTTGTTCCTGTGTAGTACCTAATCGATCCTTACTTATCTATCATGTTATTTGACGTTTCGATGGACTCCAGTATCTCTGATGTGAGATACGACGTTTTCGGACGCAGCAGAAGCTGGAAATAGTTTTAAACGATACAACACGTATTAGCATTGTTCCTGTGATGTATCTAATCGATCCTTACTCATCTATCATGTTATTTGGCGTTTCGATGAACTCCAGTAGCTCTGATGTGAGATACGACGTTTTCTGAGGCAGCAGAAGCTGGAAATAGTTATAATCGAAACAACACGCATTAGCGTTGTTCCTGTGGTGTATCTAATCGATCCTTACTCATCTATCATGTTATTTGACGTTTGGATGGACTCCAGTAATCCTGACGTGAGATACGAAGTTCTCGGACGCAGCAGAAGCTGGAAATAGTTTTAAACGAAACAACACACATTAGCGATGTTCCTGTGATGTATCTAATCGATCCTTACTCATCTATAATGTTATTTGGCGTTTCGATGGACTCCAGTAGCTCTGATGTGAGATACGACGTTTTCGGACGCAGCAGAAGCTGGAAATAGTTTTATACGAAACAACACGCATTAGCGTTCTTCCTGTGATGTATCTAATCGATCCTTACTCATCTATCATGTTATTTGGCGTTTCGATGGACTCCAGTAACTTTGATGTGAGATACGAAGTTCTCGGACGCAGCAGAAGCTGGAAATAGTTTTAAACGATACAACACGTATTAGCGTTGTTCCTGTGATGTATCTAATCGATCCATACTCATCTATTATGTTATTTGGCGTTTCGATGGAATCCAGTAACTTAGATGTGAGATACGAAGTTCTCGGACGGAGCTGAAGCTAGAAATAGTTTTAAACGAAACAACACGCATTAGCGTTGTTCCTGTGTAGTACCTAATCGATCCTTACTTATCTATCATGTTATTTGACGTTTCGATGGACTCCAGTATCTCTGATGTGAGATACGACGTTTTCGGACGCAGCAGAAGCTGGAAATAGTTTTGAACGAAACAACACGTATTAGCGTTGTTCCTGTGTAGTATCTAATCGATCCTTACTTATCTATCATGTTATTTGACGTTTCGATGGACTCCAGTATCTCTGATGTGAGATACGACGTTTTCGGACGCAGCAGAAGCTGGAAATAGTTTTAAACGATACAACACGTATTAGCGTTGTTCCTGTGATGTATCTAATCGATCCATACTCATCTATTATGTTATTTGGCGTTTCGATGGAATCCAGTAACTTAGATGTGAGATACGAAGTTTTCGGACGCAGCAGAAGCTGGAAATAGTTATAATCGAAACAACACGCATTAGCGTTGTTCCTGTGATGTATCTAATCGATCCTTACTCATCTATCATGTTGTTTGACGTTTGGATGGACTCCAGTAATCCTGACGTGAGATACGAAGTTCTCGTACGCAGCAGAAGCTGGAAATAGTTTTAAACGAAACAACACACATTAGCGATGTTCCTGTGATGTATCTAATCGATCCTTACTCATCTATAATGTTATTTGGCGTTTCGATGGACTCCAGTAGCTCTGATGTGAGATACGACGTTTTCGGACGCAGCAGAAGCTGGAAATAGTTTTATACGAAACAACACGCATTAGCGTTCTTCCTGTGATGTATCTAATCGATCCTTACTCATCTATCATGTTATTTGGCGTTTCGATGGACTCCAGTAACTTTGATGTGAGATACGAAGTTCTCGGACGCAGCTGAAGCTGGAAATAGTTTTAAATGAAACAACACTTATTAGCGTTGTTCCTGTGATGTATCTAATCGATCCTTACTCATCTATCATGTTATTTGGCGTTTCGATGGACTCCAGTAGCTCTGATGTGAGATACGACGTTCTCGGACGCAGCAGAAGCTGGAAATAGTTTTAAACGAAACAACACGCATTAGCGTTGTTCCTGTGATGTATCTAATCGATCCTTACTCATCTATCATGTTATTTGGCGTTTCGATGGACTCCAGTAGCTCTGATGTGAGATACGACGTTTTCTGAGGCAGCAGAAGCTGGAAATAGTTATAAACGAAACAACACGCATTAGCGTTGTTCCTGTGATGTATCTAATCGATCCTTACTAATCTATCATGTTATTTGACGTTTGGATGGACTCCAGTAATCCTGACGTGAGATACGAAGTTCTCGGACGCAGCAGAAGCTGGAAATAGTTATAATCGAAACAACACGCATTAGCGTTGTTCCTGTGATGTATCTAATCGATCCTTACTCATCTATCATGTTATTTGACGTTTGGATGGACTCCAGTAATCCTGACGTGAGATACGAAGTTCTCGGACGCAGCAGAAGCTGGAAATAGTTTTAAACGAAACAACACACATTAGCGATGTTCCTGTGATGTATCTAATCGATCCTTACTCATCTATAATGTTATTTGGCGTTTCGATGGACTCCAGTAGCTCTGATGTGAGATACGACGTTTTCGGACGCAGCAGAAGCTGGAAATAGTTTTGAACGAAACAACACGTATTAGCGTTGTTCCTGTGTAGTATCTAATCGATCCTTACTTATCTATCATGTTATTTGACGTTTCGATGGACTCCAGTATCTCTGATGTGAGATACGACGTTTTCGGACGCAGCAGAAGCTGGAAATAGTTTTAAACGATACAACACGTATTAGCGTTGTTCCTGTGATGTATCTAATCGATCCATACTCATCTATTATGTTATTTGGCGTTTCGATGGAATCCAGTAACTTAGATGTGAGATACGAAGTTCTCGGACGGAGCTGAAGCTAGAAATAGTTTTAAACGAAACAACACGCATTAGCGTTGTTCCTGTGTAGTACCTAATCGATCCTTACTTATCTATCATGTTATTTGACGTTTCGATGGACTCCAGTATCTCTGATGTGAGATACGACGTTTTCGGACGCAGCAGAAGCTGGAAATAGTTTTAAACGATACAACACGTATTAGCATTGTTCCTGTGATGTATCCAATCGATCCTTACTCATCTATCATGTTATTTGGCGTTTCGATGGACTCCAGTAGCTCTGATGTGAGATACGACGTTTTCTGAGGCAGCAGAAGCTGGAAATAGTTATAATCGAAACAACACGCATTAGCGTTGTTCCTGTGATGTATCTAATCGATCCTTACTCATCTATCATGTTATTTGACGTTTGGATGGACTCCAGTAATCCTGACGTGAGATACGAAGTTCTCGGACGCAGCAGAAGCTGGAAATAGTTTTATACGAAACAACACGCATTAGCGTTCTTCCTGTGATGTATCTAATCGATCCTTACTCATCTATCATGTTATTTGGCGTTTCGATGGACTCCAGTAACTTTGATGTGAGATACGAAGTTCTCGGACGCAGCTGAAGCTGGAAATAGTTTTAAATGAAACAACACTTATTAGCGTTGTTCCTGTGATGTATCTGATCGATCCTTACTCATCTATCATGTTATTTGGCGTTTCGATGGACTCCAGTAGCTCTGATGTGAGATACGACGTTTTCGGACGCAGCAGAAGCTGGAAATAGTTTTAAACGAAACAACACGCATTAGCGTTGTTCCTGTGATGTATCTAATCGATCCTTACTCATCTATCATGTTATTTGGCGTTTCGATGGACTCCAGTAGCTCTGATGTGAGATACGACGGTTTCGGACGCAGCAGAAGCTGGAAATAGTTTTAAACGAAACAACACGCATTAGCGTTGTTCCTGTGATGTATCTAGTCGATCCTTACTTATCTATTATGTTATTTGGCGTTTCGATGGACTCCAGTAACTTTGATGTGAGATACGAAGTTCTCGGACGCAGCTGAAGCTGGAAATAGTTTTAAACGAAACAACACGTATGAGCGTTGTTCCTGTACTGTATCTAATCGATCCTTACTTATCTATCATATTATTTGACTTTTCGATGGACTCCAGTAACTCTGATGTGAGATACGAAGTTTTCGGACGCAGCAGAAGCTGGAAATAGTTTTAAACGAAACAACACGCATTAGCGATGTTCCTGTGATGTATCTAATCGATCCTTACTCATCTATCATGTTATTTGACGTTTGGACGGACTCCAGTAACTCTGATGTGAGATACAAAGTTTTTGGAGGCAGTAGAAGCTGGAAATAGTTTTGAACGAAACAACACGTATTAGCGTTGTTCCTGTGATGTATCTAAACGATCCTTACTTATCTAACATGTTATTTGACGTTTGGATGGACTCCAGTAAGTCTGATGTGAGATACAAAGTTTTTGGACGCAGCAGGAGCTGGAAATAGTTTTAAACGAAACAGCACGTATTAGCGTTGTGCCTGTGCTGTATCTAATCGATTCTTACTCATATATCATGTTACTTGGCGTTTCGATGGACTCCAGTAGCTCTAATGTGAGATACGACGTTTTCGGACGCAGCAGAAGCTGGAAATAGTTTTAAACGAAACAACACGTATTAGCGTTGTTCCTGTGTTGTATCTAATCGATCCTTACTCATCTATCATGTTATTTGACGTTTGGATGGACTCCAGTAACTCTGATGAGAGATAAAAAGATTTCGGACGCAGCAGAAGCTGGAAATAGTTTTGAACGAAACAAAACGTATTAGCGTTGTTCCTGTGATGTATCTAAACGATCCTTACTTTTCTATCATGTTATTTGACGTTTCGATGGACTGCAGTAACTCTGATGTGAGATACGACATTTTCGGACGCAGCAGAAGCTGGAAATAGTTTTAAACGAAACAACACGTATTAGCGATGTTCCTGTGATGTATCTAAACGATCCTTACTCATCTATCATGTTATTAGACGTTTGGACGGACTCCAGTAACTCTGATGTGAGATACAAAGTTCTCGGACGCAGTAGAAGCTGGAAATAGTTTTGAACGAAACAACACGTATTAGCGTTGTTTCCGTGATGTATCTAAACGATCCTTACTTATCTAACATGTTATTTAACGTTTGGATGGACTCCAGTAAGTCTGATGTGAGATACAAAGTTTTTGGACGCAGCAGGAGCTGGAAATAGTTTTAAAAGAAACAACACGTATTAGCGTTGTTCCTGTGCTGCATCTAATCGATCCTTACTTATCTATCATGTTATTTGACGTTTCGATGGACTCCAGTAACCCTGACGTGAGATACGATGTTCTCGGACGCAGCAGAAGCTGGAAATAGTTTTAAACGAAACAACACGCATTAGCGTTGTTCCTGTGATGTATCTAATCGATCCTTACTCATCTATCATGTTATTTGACGTTTGGACGGACTCCAGTAACTCTGATGAGAGTTACAAAGTTCTCGGACGCAGTAGAAGCTGGAAATAGTTTTGAACGAAAGAACACGTATTAGCGTTGTTCCTGTGATGTATCTAAACGATCCTTACTTATCTAACATGTTATTTGACGTTTGGATGGACTCCAGTAAGTCTGATGTGAGATACAAAGTTTTTGGACGCAGCAGGAGCTGGAAATAGTTTTAAACGAAACAACACGTATTACCGTTGTTCCTGTGCTGTATCTAATCGATCCTTGCTCATATATCATGTTACTTGGCGTTTCGATGGACTCCAGTAACTCTGATGTGAGATACGAAGTTTTCGGACGCAGCAGAAGCTGGAAATAGTTTTAAACGAAGCAACACGCATTAGCGTTGTTCCTGTGATGTATCAAATCGATCCTTACTCATCTATTATGTTATTTGGCGTTTCGATGGACTCCAGTAGCTCTGATGTGAGATACGACGTTTTCGGACGCAGCAGAAGCTGGAAATAGTTTTAAACGAAACAACACGAATTAGCGTTGTGTTCCTGTGATGTATCTAATCGATCCTTGCTCATCTATCATGTTATTTGGCGTTTCGATGGACTCCAGTAGCTCTGATGTGAGATACGACGTTTTCTGAGGCAGCAGAAGCTGGAAATAGTTATAAACGAAACAACACGCATTAGCGTTGTTCCTGTGATGTATCTAATCGATCCTTACTAATCTATCATGTTATTTGACGTTTGGATGGACTCCAGTAATCCTGACGTGAGATACGAAGTTCTCGGACGCAGCAGAAGCTGGAAATAGTTTTAAACGAAACAACACACATTAGCGATGTTCCTGTGATGTATCTAATCGATCCTTACTCATCTATCATGTTATTTGGCGTTTAGATGGACTCCAGTAGCTCTGATGTGAGATACGACGTTTTCGGACGCAGCAGAAGCTGGAAATAGTTTTAAACGATACAACACGTATTAGCGTTGTTCCTGTGATGTATCTAATCGATCCATACTCATCTATTATGTTATTTGACGTTTGGATGGACTCCAGTAACTTTGATGTGAGATACTAAGTTCTCGGACGCAGCTGAAGCTGGAAATAGTTTTAAATGAAACAACACGTACTAGCGTTGTTCCTGTGATGTATCTAATCGATCCTTACTCATCTATCATGTTATTTGGCGTTTAGATGGACTCCAGTAGCTCTGATGTGAGATAAGACGTTTTCGGACGCAGCAGAAGCTGGAAATAGTTTTAAACGATACAACACGTATTAGCGTTGTTCCTGTGATGTATCTAATCGATCCATACTCATCTATTATGTTATTTGGCGTTTCGATGGAATCCAGTAACTTAGATGTGAGATACGAAGTTCTCGGACGGAGCTGAAGCTAGAAATAGTTTTAAACGAAACAACACGCATTAGCGTTGTTCCTGTGTAGTACCTAATCGATCCTTACTTATCTATCATGTTATTTGACGTTTCGATGGACTCCAGTATCTCTGATGTGAGATACGACGTTTTCGGACGCAGCAGAAGCTGGAAATAGTTTTAAACGATACAACACGTATTAGCATTGTTCCTGTGATGTATCTAATCGATCCTTACTCATCTATCATGTTATTTGGCGTTTCGATGAACTCCAGTAGCTCTGATGTGAGATACGACGTTTTCTGAGGCAGCAGAAGCTGGAAATAGTTATAATCGAAACAACACGCATTAGCGTTGTTCCTGTGGTGTATCTAATCGATCCTTACTCATCTATCATGTTATTTGACGTTTGGATGGACTCCAGTAATCCTGACGTGAGATACGAAGTTCTCGGACGCAGCAGAAGCTGGAAATAGTTTTAAACGAAACAACACACATTAGCGATGTTCCTGTGATGTATCTAATCGATCCTTACTCATCTATAATGTTATTTGGCGTTTCGATGGACTCCAGTAGCTCTGATGTGAGATACGACGTTTTCGGACGCAGCAGAAGCTGGAAATAGTTTTATACGAAACAACACGCATTAGCGTTCTTCCTGTGATGTATCTAATCGATCCTTACTCATCTATCATGTTATTTGGCGTTTCGATGGACTCCAGTAACTTTGATGTGAGATACGAAGTTCTCGGACGCAGCAGAAGCTGGAAATAGTTTTAAACGATACAACACGTATTAGCGTTGTTCCTGTGATGTATCTAATCGATCCATACTCATCTATTATGTTATTTGGCGTTTCGATGGAATCCAGTAACTTAGATGTGAGATACGAAGTTCTCGGACGGAGCTGAAGCTAGAAATAGTTTTAAACGAAACAACACGCATTAGCGTTGTTCCTGTGTAGTACCTAATCGATCCTTACTTATCTATCATGTTATTTGACGTTTCGATGGACTCCAGTATCTCTGATGTGAGATACGACGTTTTCGGACGCAGCAGAAGCTGGAAATAGTTTTGAACGAAACAACACGTATTAGCGTTGTTCCTGTGTAGTATCTAATCGATCCTTACTTATCTATCATGTTATTTGACGTTTCGATGGACTCCAGTATCTCTGATGTGAGATACGACGTTTTCGGACGCAGCAGAAGCTGGAAATAGTTTTAAACGATACAACACGTATTAGCGTTGTTCCTGTGATGTATCTAATCGATCCATACTCATCTATTATGTTATTTGGCGTTTCGATGGAATTCAGTAACTTAGATGTGAGATACGAAGTTTTCGGACGCAGCAGAAGCTGGAAATAGCTCTGATGTGAGATACGACGTTTTCGGACGCAGCAGAAGCTGGAAATAGTTTTAAACGAAACAACACGCATTAGCGTTGTTCCTGTGATGTATCTAATCGATCCTTACTCATCTATCATGTTATTTGGCGTTTCGATGGACTCCAGTAGCTCTGATGTGAGATACGACGGTTTCGGACGCAGCAGAAGCTGGAAATAGTTTTAAACGAAACAACACGCATTAGCGTTGTTCCTGTGATGTATCTAATCGATCCTTACTCATCTATTATGTTATTTGGCGTTTCGATGGACTCCAGTAACTTTGATGTGAGATACGAAGTTCTCGGACGCAGCTGAAGCTGGAAATAGTTTTAAACGAAACAACACGTATTAGCGTTGTTCCTGTACTGTATCTAATCGATCCATACCTATCTATCATATTATTTGACTTTTCGATGGACTCCAGTAACTCTGATGTGAGATACGAAGTTTTCGGACGCAGCAGAAGCTGGAAATAGTTTTAAACGAAACAACACGCATTAGCGATGTTCCTGTGATGTATCTAATCGATCCTTACTCATCTATCATGTTATTTGACGTTTGGACGGACTCCAGTAACTCTGATGTGAGATACAAAGTTTTTGGACGCAGTAGAAGCTGGAAATAGTTTTGAACGAAACAACACGTATTAGCGTTGTTCCTGTGATGTATCTAAACGATCCTTACTTATCTAACATGTTATTTGACGTTTGGATGGACTCCAGTAAGTCTGATGTGAGATACAAAGTTTTTGGACGCAGCAGGAGCTGGAAATAGTTTTAAACGAAACAGCACGTATTAGCGTTGTGCCTGTGCTGTATCTAATCGATTCTTACTCATATATCATGTTACTTGGCGTTTCGATGGACTCCAGTAGCTCTAATGTGAGATACGACGTTTTCGGACGCAGCAGAAGCTGGAAATAGTTTTAAACGAAACAACACGTATTAGCGTTGTTCCTGTGATGTATCTAATCGATCCTTACTCATCTATCATGTTATTTGACGTTTGGATGGACTCCAGTAACTCTGATGAGAGATACAAAGATTTCGGACGCAGCAGAAGCTGGAAATAGTTTTGAACGAAACAACACGTATTAGCATTGTTCCTGTGATGTATCTAAACGATCCTTACTTTTCTATCATGTTATTTGACGTTTCGATGGACTGCAGTAACTCTGATGTGAGATACGACATTTTCGGACGCAGCAGAAGCTGGAAATAGTTTTAAACGAAACAACACGTATTAGCGATGTTCCTGTGATGTATCTAAACGATCCTTACTCATCTATCATGTTATTAGACGTTTGGACGGACTCCAGTAACTCTGATGTGAGATACAAAGTTCTCGGACGCAGTAGAAGCTGGAAATAGTTTTGAACGAAACAACACGTATTAGCGTTGTTCCTGTGATGTATCTAAACGATCCTTACTTATCTAACATGTTATTTAACGTTTGGATGGACTCCAGTAAGTCTGATGTGAGATACAATGTTTTTGGACGCAGCAGGAGCTGGAAATAGTTTTAAACGAAACAACACGTATTAGCGTTGTTCCTGTGCTGTATCTAATCGATCCTTACTCATCTATAATGTTATTTGGCGTTTCGATGGACTCCAGTAGCTCTGATGTGAGATACGAAGTTCTCGTACGCAGCAGAAGCTGGAAATAGTTTTAAACGAAACAACACACATTAGCGATGTTCCTGTGATGTATCTAATCGATCCTTACTCATCTATAATGTTATTTGGCGTTTCGATGGACTCCAGTAGCTCTGATGTGAGATACGACGTTTTCGGACGCAGCAGAAGCTGGAAATAGTTTTATACGAAACAACACGCATTAGCGTTCTTCCTGTGATGTATCTAATCGATCCTTACTCATCTATCATGTTATTTGGCGTTTCGATGGACTCCAGTAACTTTGATGTGAGATACGAAGTTCTCGGACGCAGCTGAAGCTGGAAATAGTTTTAAATGAAACAACACTTATTAGCGTTGTTCCTGTGATGTATCTAATCGATCCTTACTCATCTATCATGTTATTTGGCGTTTCGATGGACTCCAGTAGCTCTGATGTGAGATACGACGTTTTCGGACGCAGCAGAAGCTGGAAATAGTTTTAAACGAAACAACACGCATTAGCGTTATTCCTGTGATGTATCTAATCGATCCTTACTCATCTATCATGTTATTTGGCGTTTCGATGGACTCCAGTAGCTCTGATGTGAGATACGACGTTTTCTGAGGCAGCAGAAGCTGGAAATAGTTATAAACGAAACAACACGCATTAGCGTTGTTCCTGTGATGTATCTAATCGATCCTTACTAATCTATCATGTTATTTGACGTTTGGATGGACTCCAGTAATCCTGACGTGAGATACGAAGTTCTCGGACGCAGCAGAAGCTGGAAATAGTTATAATCGAAACAACACGCATTAGCGTTGTTCCTGTGATGTATCTAATCGATCCTTACTCATCTATCATGTTATTTGACGTTTGGATGGACTCCAGTAATCCTGACGTGAGATACTAAGTTCTCGGACGCAGCAGAAGCTGGAAATAGTTATAAACGAAACAACACACATTAGCGATGTTCCTGTGATGTATCTAATCGATCCTTACTCATCTATAATGTTATTTGGCGTTTCGATGGACTCCAGTAGCTCTGATGTGAGATACGACGTTTTCGGACGCAGCAGAAGCTGGAAATAGTTTTGAACGAAACAACACGTATTAACGTTGTTCCTGTGTAGTATCTAATCGATCCTTACTTATCTATCATGTTATTTGACGTTTCGATGGACTCCAGTATCTCTGATGTGAGATACGACGTTTTCGGACGCAGCAGAAGCTGGAAATAGTTTTAAACGATACAACACGTATTAGCGTTGTTCCTGTGATGTATCTAATCGATCCATACTCATCTATTATGTTATTTGGCGTTTCGATGGAATCCAGTAACTAAGATGTGAGATACGAAGTTCTCGGACGGAGCTGAAGCTAGAAATAGTTTTAAACGAAACAACACGCATTAGCGTTGTTCCTGTGTAGTACCTAATCGATCCTTACTTATCTATCATGTTATTTGACGTTTCGATGGACTCCAGTATCTCTGATGTGAGATACGACGTTTTCGGACGCAGCAGAAGCTGGAAATAGTTTTAAACGATACAACACGTATTAGCATTGTTCCTGTGATGTATCTAATCGATCCTTACTCATCTATCATGTTATTTGACCTTTGGATGGACTCCAGTAATCCTGACGTGAGATACGAAGTTCTCGGACGCAGCAGAAGCTGGAAATAGTTTTAAACGAAACAACACACATTAGCGATGTTCCTGTGATGTATCTAATCGATCCTTACTTATCTATAATGTTATTTGGCGTTTCGATGGACTCCAGTAGCTCTGATGTGAGATACGACGTTTTCGGACGCAGCAGAAGCTGGAAATAGTTTTATACGAAACAACACGCATTAGCGTTCTTCCTGTGATGTATCTAATCGATCCTTACTCATCTATCATGTTATTTGGCGTTTCGATGGACTCCAGTAACTTTGATGTGAGATACGAAGTTCTCGGACGCAGCTGAAGCTGGAAATAGTTTTAAATGAAACAACACTTAATAGCGTTGTTCCTGTGATGTATCTAATCGATCCTTACTCATCTATCATGTTATTTGGCGTTTCGATGGACTCCAGTAGCTCTGATGTGAGATACGACGTTTTCGGACGCAGCAGAAGCTGGAAATAGTTTTAAACGAAACAACACGCATTAGTATTGTTCCTGTGATGTATCTAATCGATCCTTACTCATCTATCATGTTATTTGGCGTTTCGATGGACTCCAGTAGCTCTGATGTGAGATACGACGGTTTCGGACGCAGCAGAAGCTGGAAATAGTTTTAAACGAAACAACACGCATTAGCGTTGTTCCTGTGATGTATCTAATCGATCCTTACTCATCTATTATGTTATTTGGCGTTTCGATGGACTCCAGTAACTTTGATGTGAGATACGAAGTTCTCGGACGCAGCTGAAGCTGGAAATAGTTTTAAACGAAACAACACGTATTAGCGTTGTTCCTGTACTGTATCTAATCGATCCTTACTTATCTATCATATTATTTGACTTTTCGACGGACTCCAGTAACTCTGATGTGAGATACGAAGTTTTCGGACGCAGCAGAAGCTGGAAATAGTTTTAAACGAAACAACACGCATTAGCGATGTTCCTGTGATGTATCTAATCGATCCTTACTCATCTATCATGTTATTTTACGTTTGGACGGACTCCAGTAACTCTGATGAGAGATTCACAGTTCTCGGACGCAGTAGAAGCTGGAAATAGTTTTGAACGAAACAACACGTATTAGCGTTGTTCCTGTGATGTATCTAAACGATCCTTACTTATCTAACATGTTATTTGACGTTTGGATGGACTCCAGTAAGTCTGATGTGAGATACAAAGTTTTTGGACGCAGCAGGAGCTGGAAATAGTTTTAAACGAAACAACACGTATTAGCGTTGTTCCTGTGATGTATCTAAACGATCCTTACTTTTCTATCATGTTATTTGACGTTTCGATGGACTCCAGTAACTCTGATGTGAGATACGACATTTTCGGACGCAGCAGAAGCTGGAAATAGTTTTAAACGAAACAACACGTATTAGCGATGTTCCTGTGATGTATCTAAACGATCCTTACTCATCTATCATGTTATTAGACGTTTGGACGGACTCCAGTAACTCTGATGTGAGATACAAAGTTCTCGGACGCAGTAGAAGCTGGAAATAGTTTTGAACGAAACAACACGTATTAGCGTTGTTTCCGTGATGTATCTAAACGATCCTTACTTATCTAACATGTTATTTAACGTTTAGATGGACTCCAGTAAGTCTGATGTGAGATAGAAAGTTTTTGGACGCAGCAGGAGCTGGAAATAGTTTTAAAAGAAACAACACGTATTAGCGTTGTTCCTGTGCTGCATCTAATCGATCCTTACTTATCTATCATGTTATTTGACGTTTCGATGGACTCCAGTAACCCTGACGTGAGATACGATGTTCTCGGACGCAGCAGAATCTGGAAATAGTTTTAAACGAAACAACACGCATTAGCGTTGTTCCTGTGATGTATCTAATCGATCCTTACTCATCTATCATGTTATTTGGCGTTTCGATGGACTCCAGTAACTTTGATGTGAGATACGAAGTTCTCGGACGCAGCTGAAGCTGGAAATAGTTTTAAATGAAACAACACGTATTAGCGTTGTTCCTGTGATGTATCTAATCGATCCTTACTCATCTATCATGTTATTTGACGTTTGGACGGACTCCAGTAACTCTGATGAGAGATACAAAGTTCTCGGACGCAGTAGAAGCTGGAAATAGTTTTGAACGAAAGAACACGTATTAGCGTTGTTCCTGTGATGTATCTAAACGATCCTTACTTATCTAACATGTTATTTGACGTTTGGATGGACTCCAGTAAGTCTGATGTGAGATACAAAGTTTTTGGACGCAGCAGGAGCTGGAAATAGTTTTAAACGAAACAACACGTATTACCGTTGTTCCTGTGCTGTATCTAATCGATCCTTGCTCATATATCATGTTACTTGGAGTTTCGATGGACTCCAGTAACTCTGATGTGAGATACGAAGTTTTCGGACGCAGCAGAAGCTGGAAATAGTTTTAAACGAAGCAACACGCATTAGCGTTGTTCCTGTGATGTATCAAATCGATCCTTACTCATCTATTATGTTATTTGGCATTTCGATGGACTCCAGTAACTTTGATGTGAGATACGAAGCTCTCGGACGCAGCTGAAGCTGGAAATAATTTTAAATGAAACAACACGTATTAGCGTTGTTCCTGTGATGTATCTAATCGATCCTTACTCATCTATCATGTTATTTGGCGTTTCGATGGACTCCAGTAGCTCTGATGTGAGATACGACGTTTTCGGACGCAGTAGAAACTGGAAATAGTTTTAACCGAAACAACACGCATTAGCGTTGTTCCTGTGATGTATCTAATCGATCCTTACTCATCTATTATGTTATTTGGCATTTCGATAGACTCCAGTAACTTTGATGTGAGATACGAAGTTCTCGGACGCAGCAGAAGCTGGAAATAGTTTTGAACGAAACAACACGTATTAGCGTTGTTCCTGTGATGTATCTAAACGATCCTTACTTATCTAACATGTTATTTAATGTTTGGATGGACTCCAGTAAGTCTGATGTGAGATAAAAAGTTTTTGGACGCAGCAGGAGCTGGAAATAGTTTTAAACGAAACAACACGTATTAGCGTTGTTCCTGTGCTGTATCTAACCGATCCTTACTTATCTATCATATTATTTGACGTTTCGATGGACTCCAGTAACTCTGATGTGAGATACGAAGTTTTCGGACGCAGCAGAAGCTGGAAATAGTTTTAAACGAAACAACACGCATTAGCGATTTTCCTGTAATGTATCTAATCGATCCTTACTCATCTATCATGTTATTTGACGTTTGGATGGACTCCAGTAACCCTGACGTGAGATACGAAGTTTTCGGACGCAGCAGAAGCTGGAAATAGTTTTAAACGAAGCAACACGCATTAGCGTTGTTCCTGTGATGTATCTAATCGATCCTTACTCATCTATTATGTTATTTGGCGTTTCGATGGACTCCAGTAACTTTGATGTGAGATACGAAGTTCTCGGACGCAGCTGAAGCTGGAAATAGTTTTAAACGAAACAACACGTATTAGCGTTGTTCCTGTGCTGTATCTAATCGATCCTTCCTCATATATCATGTTATTTGGCGTTTCGATGGACTCCAGTAACTCTTATGTGAGATACGACGTTTTCGGACGCAGCAGAAGCTGGAAATAGTTTTAAACGAAACAACACGTATTAGCGTTGTTCCTGTGATGTATCTAATCGATCCTTACTCATCTATCATGTTATTTGATGTTTGGATGGACTCCAGTAACTCTGATGAGGGATACAAAGATTTCGGACGCAGCAGAAGCTGGAAATAGTTTTGAACGAAACAACACGTATTAGCGTTGTTCCTGTGATGTATCTAAACGATCCTTACTTTTCTATCATGTTATTTGACGTTTCGATGGACTCCAGTATCTCTGATGTGAGATACGACGTTTTCGGACGCAGCAGAATCTGGAAATAGTTTTAAACGATACAACACGTATTAGCGTTGTTCCTGTGATGTATCTAAACGATCCTTACTCATCTATCATGTTATTAGACGTTTGGACGGGCTCCAGTAACTCTGATGTGAGATACAAAGTTCTCGGACGCAGTAGAAGCTGGAAATAGTTTTGAACGAAACAACACGTATTAGCGTTGTTCCTGTGATGTATCTAATCGATCCTTACTCATCTATCATGTTATTTGATGTTTGGATGGACTCCAGTAACTCTGATGAGGGATACAAAGATTTCGGACGCAGCAGAAGCTGGAAATAGTTTTGAACGAAACAACACGTATTAGCGTTGTTCCTGTGATGTATCTAAACGATCCTTACTTTTCTATCATGTTATTTGACGTTTCGATGGACTCCAGTATCTCTGATGTGAGATACGACGTTTTCGGACGCAGCAGAAGCTGGAAATAGTTTTAAACGATACAACACGTATTAGCATTGTTCCTGTGATGTATCTAATCGATCCTTACTCATCTATCATGTTATTTGACGTTTGGATGGACTCCAGTAATCCTGACGTGAGATACGAAGTTCTCGGACGCAGCAGAAGCTGGAAATAGTTTTAAACGAAACAACACACATTAGCGATGTTCCTGTGATGTATCTAATCGATCCTTACTCATCTATCATGTTATTTGGCGTTTCGATGGACTCCAGTAGCTCTGATGTGAGATACGACGGTTTCGGACGCAGCAGAAGCTGGAAATAGTTTTAAACGAAACAACACGCATTAGCGTTGTTCCTGTGATGTATCTAATCGATCCTTACTCATCTATTATGTTATTTGGCGTTTCGATGGACTACAGTAACTTTGATGTGAGATACGAAGTTCTCGGACGCAGCTGAAGCTGGAAATAGTTTTAAACGAAACAACACGTATTAGCGTTGTTCCTGTACTGTATCTAATCGATCCTTACTTATCTATCATATTATTTGACTTTTCGATGGACTCCAGTAACTCTGATGTGAGATACGAAGTTTTCGGACGCAGCAGAAGCTGGAAATAGTTTTGAACGAAACAACACGTATTTGCGTTGTGCCTGTGCTGCATCTAATCGATCCTTACTCATATATCATGTTACTTGGCGTTTCGATGGACTCCAGTAGCTCTAATGTGAGATACGACGTTTTCGGACGCAGCAGAAGCTGGAAATAGTTTTAAACGAAACAACACGTATTAGCGTTGTTCATGTGATGTATCTAATCGATCCTTACTCATCTATCATGTTATTTGACGTTTGGATGGACTCCAGTAACTCTGATGAGAGATACAAAGATTTCGGACGCAGCAGAAGCTGGAAATAGTTTTGAACGAAACAACACGTATTAGCGTTGTTCCTGTGATGTATCTAAACGATCCTTACTTTTCTATCATGTTATTTGACGTTTCGATGGACTCCAGTAACTCTGATGTGAGATACGACATTTTCGGACGCAGCAGAAGCTGGAAATAGTTTTAAACGAAACAACACGTATTAGCGATGTTCCTGTGATGTATCTAAACGATCCTTACTCATCTATCATGTTATTAGACGTTTGGACGGACTCCAGTAACTCTGATGTGAGATACAAAGTTCTCGGACGCAGTAGAAGCTGGAAATAGTTTTGAACGAAACAACACGTATTAGCGTTGTTCCTGTGATGTATCTAAACGATCCTTACTTATCTAACATGTTATTTAACGTTTGGATGGACTCCAGTAAGTCTGATGTGAGATACAATGTTTTTGGACGCAGCAGGAGCTGGAAATAGTTTTAAACGAAACAACACGTATTAGCGTTGTTCCTGTGCTGTATCTAATCGATCCTTACTCATCTATCATGTTATTTGATGTTTGGATGAACTCCAGTAACTCTGATGAGGGATACAAAGATTTCGGACGCAGCAGAAGCTGGAAATAGTTTTGAACGAAACAACACGTATTAGCGTTGTTCCTGTGATGTATCTAAACGATCCTTACTTTTCTATCATGTTATTTGACGTTTCGATGGACTCCATAACTCTGATGTGAGATACGACGTTTTCAGACGCAGCAGAAGCTGGAAATAGTTTTAAACGAAACAACACGTATTAGCGATGTTCCTGTGATGTATCTAAACGATCCTTACTCATCTATCATGTTATTAGACGTTTGGACGGACTCCAGTAACTCTGATGTGAGATACAAAGTTCTCGGACGCAGTAGAAGCTGGAAATAGTTTTGAACGAAACAACACGTATTAGCGTTGTTTCCGTGATGTATCTAAACGATCCTTACTTATCTAACATGTTATTTAACGTTTGGATGGACTCCAGTAAGTCTGATGTGAGATAGAAAGTTTTTGGACGCAGCAGGAGCTGGAAATAGTTTTAAAAGAAACAACACGTATTAGCGTTGTTCCTGTGCTGCATCTAATCGATCCTTACTTATCTATCATGTTATTTGACGTTTCGATGGACTCCAGTAACCCTGACGTGAGATACGATGTTCTCGGACGCAGCAGAAGCTGGAAATAGTTTTAAACGAAACAACACGCATTAGCGTTGTTCCTGTGATGTATCTAATCGATCCTTACTCATCTATCATGTTATTTGGCGTTTCGATGGACTCCAGTAACTTTGATGTGAGATACGAAGTTCTCGGACGCAGCTGAAGCTGGAAATAGTTTTAAATGAAACAACACGTATTAGCGTTGTTCCTGTGATGTATCTAATCGATCCTTACTCATCTATCATGTTATTTGACGTTTGGACGGACTCCAGTAACTCTGATGAGAGATACAAAGTTCTCGGACGCAGTAGAAGCTGGAAATAGTTTTGAACGAAAGAACACGTATTAGCGTTGTTCCTGTGATGTATCTAAACGATCCTTACTTATCTAACATGTTATTTGACGTTTGGATGGACTCCAGTAAGTCTGATGTGAGATACAAAGTTTTTGGACGCAGCAGGAGCTGAAAATAGTTTTAAACGAAACAACACGTATTACCGTTGTTCCTGTGCTGTATCTAATCGATCCTTGCTCATATATCATGTTACTTGGCGTTTCGATGGACTCCAGTAACTCTGATGTGAGATACGAAGTTTTCGGACTCAGCAGAAGCTGGAAATAGTTTTAAACGAAGCAACACGCATTAGCGTTGTTCCTGTGATGTATCAAATCGATCCTTACTCATCTATTATGTTATTTGGCATTTCGATGGACTCCAGTAACTTTGACGTGAGATACGAAGTTCTCGGACGCAGCTGAAGCTGGAAATAATTTTAAATGAAACAACACGTATTAGCGTTGTTCCTGTGATGTATCTAATCGATCCTTACTCATCTATCATGTTATTTGGCGTTTCGATGGACTTCAGTAGCTCTGATGTGAGATACGACGTTTTCGGACGCAGCAGAAACTGGAAATAGTTTTAACCGAAACAACACGCATTAGCGTTGTTCCTGTGATGTATCTAATCGATCCTTACTCATCTATTATGTTATTTGGCATTTCGATAGACTCCAGTAACTTTGATGTGAGATACGAAGTTCTCGGACGCAGCAGAAGCTGGAAATAGTTTTGAACGAAACAACACGTATTAGCGTTGTTCCTGTGCTGTATCTAATCGATCCTTACTTATCTATCATATTATTTGACGTTTCGATGGACTCCAGTAACTCTGATGTGAGATACGAAGTTTTCGGACGCAGCAGAAGCTGGAAATAGTTTTAAACGAAACAACACGCATTAGCGATGTTCCTGTAATGTATCTAATCGATCCTTTCTCATCTATCATGTTATTTGACGTTTGGATGGACTCCAGTAACCCTGACGTGAGATACGAAGTTTTCGGACGCAGCAGAAGCTGGAAATAGTTTTAAACGAAGCAACACGCATTAGCGTTGTTCCTGTGATGTATCTAATCGATCCTTACTCATCTATTATGTTATTTGGCGTTTCGATGGACTCCAGAAACTTTGATGTGAGATACGAAGTTCTCGGACGCAGCTGAAGCTGGAAATAGTTTTAAACGAAACAACACGTATTAGCGTTGTTCCTGTGCTGTATCTAATCGATCCTTCCTCATATATCATGTTATTTGGCGTCTCGATGGACTCCAGTAACTCTTATGTGAGATACGACGTTTTCGGACGCAGCAGAAGCTGGAAATAGTTTTAAACGAAACAACACGTATTAGCGTTGTTCCTGTGATGTATCTAATCGATCCTTACTCATCTATCATGTTATTTGATGTTTGGATGGACTCCAGTAACTCTGATGAGGGATACAAAGATTTCGGACGCAGCAGAAGCTGGAAATAGTTTTGAACGAAACAACACGTATTAGCGTTGTTCCTGTGATGTATCTAAACGATCCTTACTTTTCTATCATGTTATTTGACGTTTCGATGGACTCCATAACTCTGATGTGAGATACGACGTTTTCGGACGCAGCAGAAGCTGGAAATAGTTTTAAACGAAACAACACGTATTAGCGATGTTCCTGTGATGTATCTAAACGATCCTTACTCATCTATCATGTTATTAGACGTTTGGACGGACTCCAGTAACTCTGATGTGAGATACAAAGTTCTCGGACGCAGTAGAAGCTGGAAATAGTTTTGAACGAAACAACACGTATTAGCGTTGTTTCCGTGATGTATCTAAACGATCCTTACTTATCTAACATGTTATTTAACGTTTGGATGGACTCCAGTAAGTCTGATGTGAGATACAAAGTTTTTGGACGCAGCAGGAGCTGGAAATAGTTTTAAAAGAAACAACACGTATTAGCGTTGTTCCTGTGCTGCATCTAATCGATCCTTACTTATCTATCATGTTATTTGACGTTTCGATGGACTCCAGTAACCCTGACGTGAGATACGATGTTCTCGGACGCAGCAGAAGCTGGAAATAGTTTTAAACGAAACAACACGCATTAGCGTTGTTCCTGTGATGTATCTAATTGATCCTTACTCATCTATCATGTTATTTGGCGTTTCGATGGACTCCAGTAACTTTGATGTGAGATACGAAGTTCTCGGACGCAGCTGAAGCTGGAAATAGTTTTAAATGAAACAACACGTATTAGCGTTGTTCCTGTGATGTATCTAATCGATCCTTACTCATCTATCATGTTATTTGGCGTTTCGATGGACTCCAGTAGCTCTGATGTGAGATACGACGTTTTCGGACGCAGCAGAAGCTGGAAATAGTTATAATCGAAACAACACGCATTAGCGTTGTTCCTGTGATGTATCTAATCGATCCTTACTCATCTATCATGTTATTTGACGTTTGGATGGACTCCAGTAATCCTGACGTGAGATACGAAGTTCTCGGACGCAGCAGAAGCTGGAAATAGTTTTAAACGAAACAACACACATTAGCGATGTTCCTGTGATGTATCTAATCGATCCTTACTCATCTATAATGTTATTTGGCGTTTCGATGGACTCCAGTAGCTCTGATGTGAGATACGACGTTTTCGGACGCAGCAGAAGCTGGAAATAGTTTTATACGAAACAACACGCATTAGCGTTCTTCCTGTGATGTATCTAATCGATCCTTACTCATCTATCATGTTATTTGGCGTTTCGATGGACTCCGGTAACTTTGATGTGAGATACGAAGTTCTCGGACGCAGCTGAAGCTGGAAATAGTTTTAAATGAAACAACACTTATTAGCGTTGTTCCTGTGATGTATCTAATCGATCCTTACTCATCTATCATGTTATTTGGCGTTTCGATGGACTCCAGTAGCTCTGATGTGAGATACGACGTTTTCGGACGCAGCAGAAGCTGGAAATAGTTTTAAACGAAACAACACGCATTAGCGTTGTTCCTGTGATGTATCTAATCGATCCTTACTCATCTATCATGTTATTTGGCGTTTCGATGGACTCCAGTAGCTCTGATGTGAGATACGACGTTTTCGGACGCAGCAGAAGCTGGAAATAGTTTTGAACGAAACAACACGTATTAGCGTTGTGCCTGTGCTGTATCTAATCGATCCTTACTCATATATCATGTTACTTGGCGTTTCGATGGACTCCAGTAGCTCTAATGTGAGATACGACGTTTTCGGACGCAGCAGAAGCTGGAAATAGTTTTAAACGAAACAACACGTATTAGCGTTGTTCCTGTGATGTATCTAATCGATTCTTACTCATCTATCATGTTATTTGACGTTTGGATGGACTCCAGTAACTCTGATGAGAGATACAAAGATTTCGGACGCAGCAGAAGCTGGAAATAGTTTTGAACGAAACAACACGTATTAGCGTTGTTCCTGTGATGTATCTAAACGATCCTTACTTTTCTATCATGTTATTTGACGTTTCGATGGACTCCAGTAACTCTGATGTGAGATACGACATTTTCGGACGCAGCAGAAGCTGGAAATAGTTTTAAACGAAACAACACGTATTAGCGATGTCCCTGTGATGTATCTAAATGATCCTTACTCATCTATCATGTTATTAGACGTTTGGACGGACTCCAGTAACTCTGATGTGAGATACAAAGTTCTCGGACACAGTAGAAGCTGGAAATAGTTTTGAACGAAACAACACGTATTAGCGTTGTTCCTGTGATGTATCTAAACGATCCTTACTTATCTAACATGTTATTTAACGTTTGGATGGACTCCAGTAAGTCTGATGTGAGATACAATGTTTTTGGACGCAGCAGGAGCTGGAAATAGTTTTAAACGAAACAACACGTATTAGCGTTGTTCCTGTGCTGTATCTAATCGATCCTTACTCATCTATCATGTTATTTGATGTTTGGATGAACTCCAGTAACTCTGATGAGGGATACAAAGATTTCGGACGCAGCAGAAGCTGGAAATAGTTTTGAACGAAACAACACGTATTAGCGTTGTTCCTGTGATGTATCTAAACGATCCTTACTTTTCTATCATGTTATTTGACGTTTCGATGGACTCCATAACTCTGATGTGAGATACGACGTTTTCGGACGCAGCAGAAGCTGGAAATAGTTTTAAACGAAACAACACGTATTAGCGATGTTCCTGTGATGTATCTAAACGATCCTTACTCATCTATCATGTTATTAGACGTTTGGACGGACTCCAGTAACTCTGATGTGAGATACAAAGTTCTCGGACGCAGTAGAAGCTGGAAATAGTTTTGAACGAAACAACACGTATTAGCGTTGTTTCCGTGATGTATCTAAACGATCCTTACTTATCTAACATGTTATTTAACGTTTGGATGGACTCCAGTAAGTCTGATGTGAGATACAAAGTTTTTGGACGCAGCAGGAGCTGGAAATAGTTTTAAAAGAAACAACACGTATTAGCGTTGTTCCTGTGCTGCATCTAATCGATCCTTATTTATCTATCATGTTATTTGACGTTTCGATGGACTCCAGTAACCCTGACGTGAGATACGATGTTCTCGGACGCAGCAGAAGCTGGAAATAGTTTTAAACGAAACAACACGCATTATCGTTGTTCCTGTGATGTATCTAATCGATCCTTACTCATCTATCATGTTATTTGGCGTTTCGATGGACTCCAGTAACTTTGATGTGAGATACGAAGTTCTCGGACGCAGCTGAAGCTGGAAATAGTTTTAAATGAAACAACACGTATTAGCGTTGTTCCTGTGATGTATCTAATCGATCCTTACTCATCTATCATGTTATTTGACGTTTGGACGGACTCCAGTAACTCTGATGAGAGATACAAAGTTCTCGGACGCAGTAGAAGCTGGAAATAGTTTTGAACGAAAGAACACGTATTAGCGTTGTTCCTGTGATGTATCTAAACGATCCTTACTTATCTAACATGTTATTTGACGTTTGGATGGACTCCAGTAAGTCTGATGTGAGATACAAAGTTTTTGGACGCAGCAGGAGCTGAAAATAGTTTTAAACGAAACAACACGTATTACCGTTGTTCCTGTGCTGTATCTAATCGATCCTTGCTCATATATCATGTTACTTGGCGTTTCGATGGACTCCAGTAACTCTGATGTGAGATACGAAGTTTTCGGACGCAGCAGAAGCTGGAAATAGTTTTAAACGAAGCAACACGCATTAGCGTTGTTCCTGTGATGTATCAAATCGATCCTTACTCATCTATTATGTTATTTGGCATTTCGATGGACTCCAGTAACTTTGACGTGAGATACGAAGTTCTCGGACGCAGCTGAAGCTGGAAATAATTTTAAATGAAACAACACGTATTAGCGTTGTTCCTGTGATGTATCTAATCGATCCTTACTCATCTATCATGTTATTTGGCGTTTCGATGGACTTCAGTAGCTCTGATGTGAGATACGACGTTTTCGGACGCAGCAGAAACTGGAAATAGTTTTAACCGAAACAACACGCATTAGCGTTGTTCCTGTGATGTATCTAATCGATCCTTACTCATCTATTATGTTATTTGGCATTTCGATAGACTCCAGTAACTTTGATGTGAGATACGAAGTTCTCGGACGCAGCAGAAGCTGGAAATAGTTTTGAACGAAACAACACGTATTAGCGTTGTTCCTGTGCTGTATCTAATCGATCCTTACTTATCTATCATATTATTTGACGTTTCGATGGACTCCAGTAACTCTGATGTGAGATACGAAGTTTTCGGACGCAGCAGAAGCTGGAAATAGTTTTAAACGAAACAACACGCATTAGCGATGTTCCTGTAATGTATCTAATCGATCCTTTCTCATCTATCATGTTATTTGACGTTTGGATGGACTCCAGTAACCCTGACGTGAGATACGAAGTTTTCGGACGCAGCAGAAGCTGGAAATAGTTTTGAACGAAACAACACGTATTAGCGTTGTTCCTGTGCTGTATCTAATCGATCCTTACTTATCTATCATATTATTTGACGTTTCGATGGACTCCAGTAACTCTGATGTGAGATACGAAGTTTTCGGACGCAGCAGAAGCTGGAAATAGTTTTAAACGAAACAACACGCATTAGCGATGTTCCTGTAATGTATCTAATCGATCCTTTCTCATCTATCATGTTATTTGACGTTTGGATGGACTCCAGTAACCCTGACGTGAGATACGACGTTTTCGGACGCAGCAGAAGCTGGAAATAGTTTTAAACGAAACAACACGTATTAGCGTTGTTCCTGTGATGTATCTAATCGATCCTTACTCATCTATCATGTTATTTGATGTTTGGATGGACTCCAGTAACTCTGATGAGGGATACAAAGATTTCGGACGCAGCAGAAGCTGGAAATAGTTTTGAACGAAACAACACGTATTAGCATTGTTCCTGTGATGTATCTAAACGATCCTTACTTTTCTATCATGTTATTTGACGTTTCGATGGACTCCATAACTCTGATGTGAGATACGACGTTTTCGGACGCAGCAGAAGCTGGAAATAGTTTTAAACGAAACAACACGTATTAGCGATGTTCCTGTGATGTATCTAAACGATCCTTACTCATCTATCATGTTATTAGACGTTTGGACGGACTCCAGTAACTCTGATGTGAGATACAAAGTTCTCGGACGCAGTAGAAGCTGGAAATAGTTTTGAACGAAACAACACGTATTAGCGTTGTTTCCGTGATGTATCTAAACGATCCTTACTTATCTAACATGTTATTTAACGTTTGGATGGACTCCAGTAAGTCTGATGTGAGATACAAAGTTTTTGGACGCAGCAGGAGCTGGAAATAGTTTTAAAAGAAACAACACGTATTAGCGTTGTTCCTGTGCTGCATCTAATCGATCCTTACTTATCTATCATGTTATTTGACGTTTCGATGGACTCCAGTAACCCTGACGTGAGATACGATGTTCTCGGACGCAGCAGAAGCTGGAAATAGTTTTAAACGAAACAACACGCATTAGCGTTGTTCCTGTGATGTATCTAATTGATCCTTACTCATCTATCATGTTATTTGGCGTTTCGATGGACTCCAGTAACTTTGATGTGAGATACGAAGTTCTCGGACGCAGCTGAAGCTGGAAATAGTTTTAAATGAAACAACACGTATTAGCGTTGTTCCTGTGATGTATCTAATCGATCCTTACTCATCTATCATGTTATTTGGCGTTTCGATGGACTCCAGTAGCTCTGATGTGAGATACGACGTTTTCGGACGCAGCAGAAGCTGGAAATAGTTATAATCGAAACAACACGCATTAGCGTTGTTCCTGTGATGTATCTAATCGATCCTTACTCATCTATCATGTTATTTGACGTTTGGATGGACTCCAGTAATCCTGACGTGAGATACGAAGTTCTCGGACGCAGCAGAAGCTGGAAATAGTTTTAAACGAAACAACACACATTAGCGATGTTCCTGTGATGTATCTAATCGATCCTTACTCATCTATAATGTTATTTGGCGTTTCGATGGACTCCAGTAGCTCTGATGTGAGATACGACGTTTTCGGACGCAGCAGAAGCTGGAAATAGTTTTATACGAAACAACACGCATTAGCGTTCTTCCTGTGATGTATCTAATCGATCCTTACTCATCTATCATGTTATTTGGCGTTTCGATGGACTCCGGTAACGTTGATGTGAGATACGAAGTTCTCGGACGCAGCTGAAGCTGGAAATAGTTTTAAATGAAACAACACTTATTAGCGTTGTTCCTGTGATGTATCTAATCGATCCTTACTCATCTATCATGTTATTTGGCGTTTCGATGGACTCCAGTAGCTCTGATGTGAGATACGACGTTTTCGGACGCAGCAGAAGCTGGAAATAGTTTTAAACGAAACAACACGCATTAGCGTTGTTCCTGTGATGTATCTAATCGATCCTTACTCATCTATCATGTTATTTGGCGTTTCGATGGACTCCAGTAGCTCTGATGTGAGATACGACGTTTTCGGACGCAGCAGAAGCTGGAAATAGTTTTAAACGAAACAACACGCATTAGCGTTGTTCCTGTGATGTATCTAATCGATCCTTACTTATCTATTATGTTATTTGGCGTTTCGATGGACTCCAGTAACTTTGATGTGAGATACGAAGTTCTCGGACGCAGCTGAAGCTGGAAATA
Source organism: Prosopocoilus inquinatus (assembly GCA_036172665.1). Taxonomy (NCBI): domain Eukaryota; kingdom Metazoa; phylum Arthropoda; class Insecta; order Coleoptera; family Lucanidae; genus Prosopocoilus; species Prosopocoilus inquinatus. Next base: position 42,549,354 of record CM069871.1, on the reverse strand, counting down.
GTTTTAAACGAAACAACACGTATTAGCGTTGTTCCTGTACTGTATCTAATCGATCCTTACTTATCTATCATATTATTTGACTTTTCGATGGACTCCAGTAACTCTGATGTGAGATTCGAAGTTTTCGGACGCAGCAGAAGCTGGAAATAGTTTTAAACGAAACAACACGCATTAGCGATGTTCCTGTGATGTATCTAATCGATCCTTACTCATCTATCATGTTATTTGACGTTTGGACGGACTCCAGTAACTCTGATGAGAGATTCACAGTTCTCGGACGCAGTAGAAGCTGGAAATAGTTTTGAACGAAACAACACGTATTAGCGTTGTTCCTGTGATGTATCTAAGCGATCCTTACTTATCTATCATATTATTTGACGTTTCGATGGACTCCAGTAACTCTGATGTGAGATACGAAGTTTTCGGACGCAGCAGAAGCTGGAAATAGTTTTAAACGAAACAACACGCATTAGCGATGTTCCTGTAATGTATCTAATCGATCCTTTCTCATCTATCATGTTATTTGACGTTTGGATGGACTCCAGTAACCCTGACGTGAGATACGAAGTTTTCGGACGCAGCAGAAGCTGGAAATAGTTTTAAACGAAGCAACTCGCATTAGCGTTGTTCCTGTGATGTATCTAATCGATCCTTACTCATCTATTATGTTATTAGACGTTTGGACGGACTCCAGTAACTCTGATGTGAGATACAAAGTTCTCGGACGCAGTAGAAGCTGGAAATAGTTTTGAACGAAACAACACGTATTAGCGTTGTTCCTGTGATGTATCTAAACGATCCTTACTTTTCTATCATGTTATTTGACGTTTCGATGGACTCCAGTAACTCTGATGTGAGATACGACATTTTCGGACGCAGCAGAAGCTGGAAATAGTTTTAAACGAAACAACATGTATTAGCGATGTTCCTGTGATGTATCTAAACGATCCTTACTCATCTATCATGTTATTAGACGTTTGGACGGACTCCAGTAACTCTGATGTGAGATACAAAGTTCTCGGACGCAGTAGAAGCTGGAAATAGTTTTGAACGAAACAACACGTATTAGCGTTGTTCCTGTGATGTATCTAAACGATCCTTACTTATCTAACATGTTATTTAACGTTTGGATGGACTCCAGTAAGTCTGATGTGAGATACAATGTTTTTGGACGCAGCAGGAGCTGGAAATAGTTTTAAACGAAACAACACGTATTAGCGTTGTTCCTGTGCTGTATCTAATCGATCCTTACTCATCTATCATGTTATTTGATGTTTGGATGAACTCCAGTAACTCTGATGAGGGATACAAAGATTTCGGACGCAGCAGAAGCTGGAAATAGTTTTGAACGAAACAACACGTATTAGCGTTGTTCCTGTGATGTATCTAAACGATCCTTACTTTTCTATCATGTTATTTGACGTTTCGATGGACTCCATAACTCTGATGTGAGATACGACGTTTTCGGACGCAGCAGAAGCTGGAAATAGTTTTAAACGAAACAACACGTATTAGCGATGTTCCTGTGATGTATCTAAACGATCCTTACTCATCTATCATGTTATTAGACGTTTGGACGGACTCCAGTAACTCTGATGTGAGATACAAAGTTCTCGGACGCAGTAGAAGCTGGAAATAGTTTTGAACGAAACAACACGTATTAGCGTTGTTTCCGTGATGTATCTAAACGATCCTTACTTATCTAACATGTTATTTAACGTTTGGATGGACTCCAGTAAGTCTGATGTGAGATACAAAGTTTTTGGACGCAGCAGGAGCTGGAAATAGTTTTAAAAGAAACAACACGTATTAGCGTTGTTTCTGTGCTGCATCTAATCGATCCTTACTTATCTATCATGTTATTTGACGTTTCGATGGACTCCAGTAACCCTGACGTGAGATACGATGTTCTCGGACGCAGCAGAAGCTGGAAATAGTTTTAAACGAAACAACACGCATTAGCGTTGTTCCTGTGATGTATCTAATCGATCCTTACTCATCTATCATGTTATTTGGCGTTTCGATGGACTCCAGTAACTTTGATGTGAGATACGAAGTTCTCGGACGCAGCTGAAGCTGGAAATAGTTTTAAATGAAACAACACGTATTAGCGTTGTTCCTGTGATGTATCTAATCGATCCTTACTCATCTATCATGTTATTTGACGTTTGGACGGACTCCAGTAACTCTGATGAGAGATACAAAGTTCTCGGACGCAGTAGAAGCTGGAAATAGTTTTGAACGAAAGAACACGTATTAGCGTTGTTCCTGTGATGTATCTAAACGATCCTTACTTATCTAACATGTTATTTGACGTTTGGATGGACTCCAGTAAGTCTGATGTGAGATACAAAGTTTTTGGACGCAGCAGGAGCTGAAAATAGTTTTAAACGAAACAACACGTATTACCGTTGTTCCTGTGCTGTATCTAATCGATCCTTGCTCATATATCATGTTACTTGGCGTTTCGATGGACTCCAGTAACTCTGATGTGAGATACGAAGTTTTCGGACGCAGCAGAAGCTGGAAATAGTTTTAAACGAAGCAACACGCATTAGCGTTGTTCCTGTGATGTATCAAATCGATCCTTACTCATCTATTATGTTATTTGGCATTTCGATGGACTCCAGTAACTTTGACGTGAGATACGAAGTTCTCGGACGCAGCTGAAGCTGGAAATAATTTTAAATGAAACAACACGTATTAGCGTTGTTCCTGTGATGTATCTAATCGATCCTTACTCATCTATCATGTTATTTGGCGTTTCGATGGACTTCAGTAGCTCTGATGTGAGATACGACGTTTTCGGACGCAGCAGAAACTGGAAATAGTTTTAACCGAAACAACACGCATTAGCGTTGTTCCTGTGATGTATCTAATCGATCCTTACTCATCTATTATGTTATTTGGCATTTCGATAGACTCCAGTAACTTTGATGTGAGATACGAAGTTCTCGGACGCAGCAGAAGCTGGAAATAGTTTTGAACGAAACAACACGTATTAGCGTTGTTCCTGTGCTGTATCTAATCGATCCTTACTTATCTATCATATTATTTGACGTTTCGATGGACTCCAGTAACTCTGATGTGAGATACGAAGTTTTCGGACGCAGCAGAAGCTGGAAATAGTTTTAAACGAAACAACACGCATTAGCGATGTTCCTGTAATGTATCTAATCGATCCTTTCTCATCTATCATGTTATTTGACGTTTGGATGGACTCCAGTAACCCTGACGTGAGATACGAAGTTTTCGGACGCAGCAGAAGCTGGAAATAGTTTTAAACGAAGCAACACGTATTAGCGTTGTTCCTGTGATGTATCTAATCGATCCTTACTCATCTATTATGTTATTTGGCGTTTCGATGGACTCCAGTAACTTTGATGTGAGATACGAAGTTCTCGGACGCAGCTGAAGCTGGAAATAGTTTTAAACGAAACAACACGTATTAGCGTTGTTCCTGTGCTGTATCTAATCGATCCTTCCTCATATATCATGTTATTTGGCGTTTCGATGGACTCCAGTAACTCTTATGTGAGATACGACGTTTTCGGACGCAGCAGAAGCTGGAAATAGTTTTAAACGAAACAACACGTATTAGCGTTGTTCCTGTGATGTATCTAATCGATCCTTACTCATCTATCATGTTATTTGATGTTTGGATGGACTCCGGTAACTCTGATGAGGGATACAAAGATTTCGGACGCAGCAGAAGCTGGAAATAGTTTTGAACGAAACAACACGTATTAGCGTTGTTCCTGTGATGTATCTAAACGATCCTTACTTTTCTATCATGTTATTTGACGTTTCGATGGACTCCATAACTCTGATGTGAGATACGACGTTTTCGGACGCAGCAGAAGCTGGAAATAGTTTTAAACGAAACAACACGTATTAGCGATGTTCCTGTGATGTATCTAAACGATCCTTACTCATCTATCATGTTATTAGACGTTTGGACGGACTCCAGTAGCTCTGATGTGAGATACGACGTTTTCGGACGCAGCAGAAGCTGGAAATAGTTTTAAACGAAACAACACGCATTAGCGTTGTTCCTGTGATGTATCTAATCGATCCTTACTCATCTATCATGTTATTTGGCGTTTCGATGGACTCCAGTAGCTCTGATGTGAGATAAGACGTTTTCGGACGCAGCAGAAGCTGGAAATAGTTTTAAACGAAACAACACGCATTAGCGTTGTTCCTGTGATGTATCTAATCGATCCTTACTTATCTATTATGTTATTTGGCGTTTCGATGGACTCCAGTAACTTTGATGTGAGATACGAAGTTCTCGGACGCAGCTGAAGCTGGAAATAGTTTTAAACGAAACAACACGTATTAGCGTTGTTCCTGTACTGTATCTAATCGATCCTTACTTATCTATCATATTATTTGACTTTTCGATGGACTCCAGTAACTCTGATGTGAGATTCGAAGTTTTCGGACGCAGCAGAAGCTGGAAATAGTTTTAAACGAAACAACACGCATTAGCGATGTTCCTGTGATGTATCTAATCGATCCTTACTCATCTATCATGTTATTTGACGTTTGGACGGACTCCAGTAACTCTGATGAGAGATTCACAGTTCTCGGACGCAGTAGAAGCTGGAAATAGTTTTGAACGAAACAACACGTATTAGCGTTGTTCCTGTGATGTATCTAAACGATCCTTACTTATCTAACATGTTATTTGACGTTTGGATGGACTCCAGTAAGTCTGATGTGAGATACAAAGTTTTTGGACGCAGCAGGAGCTGGAAATAGTTTTAAACGAAACAACACGTATTAGCGTTGTGCCTGTGCTGTATCTAATCGATCCTTACTCATATATCATGTTACTTGGCGTTTCGATGGACTCCAGTAGCTCTAATGTGAGATACGACGTTTTCGGACGCAGCAGAAGCTGGAAATAGTTTTAAACGAAACAACACGTATTAGCGTTGTTCCTGTGATGTATCTAATCGATCCTTACTCATCTATCATGTTATTTGACGTTTGGATGGACTCCAGTAACTCTGATGAGATATACAAAGATTTCGGACGCAGCAGAAGCTGGAAATAGTTTTGAACGAAACAACACGTATTAGCGTTGTTCCTGTGATGTATCTAAACGATCCTTACTTTTCTATCATGTTATTTGACGTTTCGATGGACTCCAGTAACTCTGATGTGAGATACGACATTTTCGGACGCAGCAGAAGCTGGAAATAGTTTTAAACGAAACAACACGTATTAGCGATGTTCCTGTGATGTATCTAAACGATCCTTACTCATCCATCATGTTATTAGACGTTTGGACGGACTCCAGTAACTCTGATGTGAGATACAAAGTTCTCGGACGCAGTAGAAGCTGGAAATAGTTTTGAACGAAACAACACGTATTAGCGTTGTTCCTGTGATGTTTCTAAACGATCCTTACTTATCTAACATGTTATTTAACGTTTGGATGGACTCCAGTAAGTCTGATGTGAGATACAAAGTTTTTGGACGCAGCAATAGCTGGAAATAGTTTTAAACGAAACAACACGTATTAGCGTTGTTCCTGTGCTGTATCTAATCGATCCTTACTTATCTATCATATTATTTGACGTTTCGATGGACTCCAGTAACTCTGATGTGAGATACGAAGTTTTCGGACGCAGCAGAAGCTGGAAATAGTTTTAAACGAAACAACACGCATTAGCGATGTTCCTGTAATGTATCTAATCGATCCTTACTCATCTATCATGTTATTAGACGTTTGGACGGACTCCAGTAACTCTGATGTGAGATACAAAGTTCTCGGACGCAGTAGAAGCTGGAAATAGTTTTGAACGAAACAACACGTATTAGCGTTGTTCCTGTGATGTATCTAAACGATCCTTACTTATCTAACATGTTATTTAACGTTTGGATGGACTCCAGTAAGTCTGATGTGAGATACAATGTTTTTGGACGCAGCAGGAGCTGGAAATAGTTTTAAACGAAACAACACGTATTAGCGTTGTTCCTGTGCTGTATCTAATCGATCCTTACTCATCTATCATGTTATTTGATGTTTGGATGAACTCCAGTAACTCTGATGAGGGATACAAAGATTTCGGACGCAGCAGAAGCTGGAAATAGTTTTGAACGAAACAACACGTATTAGCGTTGTTCCTGTGATGTATCTAAACGATCCTTACTTTTCTATCATGTTATTTGACGTTTCGATGGACTCCATAACTCTGATGTGAGATACGAAGTTTTCGGACGCAGCAGAAGCTGGAAATAGTTTTAAACGAAACAACACGTATTAGCGATGTTCCTGTGATGTATCTAAACGATCCTTACTCATCTATCATGTTATTAGACGTTTGGACGGACTCCAGTAACTCTGATGTGAGATACAAAGTTCTCGGACGCAGTAGAAGCTGGAAATAGTTTTGAACGAAACAACACGTATTAGCGTTGTTTCCGTGATGTATCTAAACGATCCTTACTTATCTAACATGTTATTTAACGTTTGGATGGACTCCAGTAAGTCTGATGTGAGATACAAAGTTTTTGGACGCAGCAGGAGCTGGAAATAGTTTTAAAAGAAACAACACGTATTAGCGTTGTTCCTGTGCTGCATCTAATCGATCCTTACTTATCTATCATGTTATATGACGTTTCGATGGACTCCAGTAGCTCTGATGTGAGATACGACGTCTTCGGACGCAGCAGAAGCTGGAAATAGTTTTATACGAAACAACACGCATTAGCGTTCTTCCTGTGATGTATCTAATCGATCCTTACTCATCTATCATGTTATTTGGCGTTTCGATGGACTCCAGTAACTTTGATGTGAGATACGAATTTCTCGGACGCAGCTGAAGCTGGAAATAGTTTTAAATGAAACAACACTTATTAGCGTTGTTCCTGTGATGTATCTAATCGATCCTTACTCATCTATCATGTTATTTGGCGTTTCGATGGACTCCAGTAGCTCTGATGTGAGATACGACGTTTTCGGACGCAGTAGAAGCTGGAAATAGTTTTGAACGAAACAACACGTATTATCGTTGTTTCCGTGATGTATCTAAACGATCCTTACTTATCTAACATGTTATTTAACGTTTGGATGGACTCCAGTAAGTCTGATGTGAGATACAAAGTTTTTGGACGCAGCAGGAGCTGGAAATAGTTTTAAAAGAAACAACACGTATTAGCGTTGTTCCTGTGCTGCATCTAATCGATCCTTACTTATCTATCATGTTATTTGACGTTTCGATGGACTCCAGTAACCCTGACGTGAGATACGATGTTCTCGGACGCAGCAGAAGCTGGAAATAGTTTTAAACGAAACAACACGCATTAGCGTTGTTCCTGTGATGTATCTAATCGATCCTTACTCATCTATCATGTTATTTGGCGTTTCGATGGACTCCAGTAACTTTGATGTGAGATACGAAGTTCTCGGACGCAGCTGAAGCTGGAAATAATTTTAAATGAAACAACACGTATTAGCGTTGTTCCTGTGATGTATCTAATCGATCCTTACTCATCTATCATGTTATTTGGCGTTTCGATGGACTCCAGTAGCTCTGATGTGAGATACGACGTTTTCGGACGCAGCAGAAGCTGGAAATAGTTTTATACGAAACAACACGCATTAGCGTTCTTCCTGTGATGTATCTAATCGATACTTACTCATCTATCATGTTATTTGGCGTTTCGATGGACTCCAGTAACTTTGATGTGAGATACGAAGTTCTCGGACGCAGCTGAAGCTGGAAATAGTTTTAAATGAAACAACACTTATTAGCGTTGTTCCTGTGATGTATCTAATCGATCCTTACTCATCTATCATGTTATTTGATGTTTGGATGGACTCCAGTAACTCTGATGAGGGATACAAAGATTTCGGACGCAGCAGAAACTGGAAATAATTTTGAACGAAACAACACGTATTAGCGTTGTTCCTGTGATGTATCTAATCGATCCTTACTCATATATCATGTTACTTGGCGTTTCGATGGACTCCAGTAGCTCTAATGTGAGATACGACGTTTTCGGACGCAGCAGAAGCTGGAAATAGTTTTAAACGAAACAACACGCATTAGCGATGTTCCTGTAATGTATCTAATCGATCCTTACTTATCTAACATGTTATTTGACGTTTGGATGGACTCCAGTAAGTCTGATGTGAGATACAAAGTTTTTGGACGCAGCAGGAGCTGGAAATAGTTTTAAACGAAACAACACGTATTAGCGTTGTTCCTGTGATGTATCTAAACGATCCTTACTTATCTAACATGTTATTTGACGTTTGGATGGACTCCAGTAAGTCTGATGTGAGATACAAAGTTTTTGGACGCAGCAGGAGCTGGAAATAGTTTTAAACGAAACAACACGTATTAGCGTTGTGCCTGTGCTGTATCTAATCGATCCTTACTCATATATCATGTTACTTGGCGTTTCGATGGACTCCAGTAGCTCTAATGTGAGATACGACGTTTTCGGACGCAGCAGAAGCTGGAAATAGTTTTAAACGAAACAACACGCATTAGCGATGTTCCTGTAATGTATCTAATCGATCCTTACTCATCTATCATGTTATTTGACGTTTGGATGGACTCCAGTAACCCTGACGTGAGATACGAAGTTTTCGGACGCAGCTGAAGCTGGAAATAGTTTTAAACGAAACAACACGTATTAGCGTTGTTCCTGTGGTGTATCTAATCGATCCTTCCTCATATATCATGTTATTTGGCGTTTCGATGGACTCAAGTAACTCTTATGTGAGATACGACGTTTTCGGACGCAGCAGAAGCTGGAAATAGTTTTAAACGAAACAACACGTATTAGCGTTGTTCCTGTGATGTATCTAATCGATCCTTACTCGTCTATCATGTTATTTGATGTTTGGATGGACTCCAGTAACTCTGATGAGGGATACAAAGGTTTCGGACGCAGCAGAAACTGGAAATAATTTTGAACGAAACAACACGTATTAGCGTTGTTCCTGTGATGTATCTAAACGATCCTTACTTTTCTATCATGTTATTTGACGTTTCGATGGACTCCAGTAACTCTGATGTGAGATAGGAAGTTTTCGGACGCAGCAGAAGCTGGAAATAGTTTTAAACGAAACAACACGCATTAGCGATGTTATTGTGATGTATCTAATCGATCCTTACTCATCTATCATGTTATTTGACGTTTGGACGGACTCCAGTAACTCTGATGAGAGATTCACAGTTCTCGGACGCAGTAGAAGCTGGAAATAGTTTTGAACGAAACAACACGTATTAGCGTTGTTCCTGTGATGTATCTAAACGATCCTTACTTATCTAACATGTTATTTAACGTTTGGATGGACTCCAGTAAGTCTGATGTGAGATACAAAGTTTTTGGACGCAGCAGGAGCTGGAAATAGTTTTAAACGAAACAACACGTATTAGCGTTGTGCCTGTGCTGTATCTAATCGATCCTTACTCATATATCATGTTACTTGGCGTTTCGATGGACTCCAGTAGCTCTAATGTGAGATACGACGTTTTCGGACGCAGCAGAAGCTGGAAATAGTTTTAAACGAAACAACACGTATTAGCGTTGTTCCTGTGATGTATCTAATCGATTCTTACTCATCTATCATGTTATTTGACGTTTCGATGGACTCCAGTAACTCTGATGTGAGATACGAAGTTTTCGGACGCAGCAGAAGCTGGAAATAGTTTTAAACGAAACAACACGCATTAGCGATGTTATTGTGATGTATCTAATCGATCCTTACTCATCTATCATGTTATTTGACGTTTGGACGGACTCCAGTAACTCTGATGAGAGATTCACAGTTCTCGGACGCAGTAGAAGCTGGAAATAGTTTTGAACGAAACAACACGTATTAGCGTTGTTCCTGTGATGTATCTAAACGATCCTTACTTATCTAACATGTTATTTGACGTTTGGATGGACTCCAGTAAGTCTGATGTGAGATACAAAGTTTTTGGACGCAGCAGGAGCTGGAAATAGTTTTAAACGAAACAACACGTATTAGCGTTGTGCCTGTGCTGTATCTAATCGATCCTTACTCATATATCATGTTACTTGGCGTTTCGATGGACTCCAGTAGCTCTAATGTGAGATACGACGTTTTCGGACGCAGCAGAAGCTGGAAATAGTTTTAAACGAAACAACACGTATTAGCGTTGTTCCTGTGATGTATCTAATCGATCCTTACTCATCTATCATGTTATTTGACGTTTGGATGGACTCCAGTAACTCTGATGAGAGATACAAAGATTTCGGACGCAGCAGAATCTGGAAATAGTTTTGAACGAAACAACACGTATTAGCGTTGTTCCTGTGATGTATCTAAACGATCCTTACTTTTCTATCATGTTATTTGACGTTTCGATGGACTCCAGTAACTCTGATGTGAGATACGACATTTTCGGACGCAGCAGAAGCTGGAAATAGTTTTAAACGAAACAACACGTATTAGCGATGTTCCTGTGATGTATCTAAACGATCCTTACTCATCTATCATGTTATTAGACGTTTGGACGGACTCCAGTAACTCTGATGTGAGATACAAAGTTCTCGGACGCAGTAGAAGCTGGAAATAGTTTTGAACGAAACAACACGTATTAGCGTTGTTCCTGTGATGTATCTAAACGATCCTTACTTATCTAACATGTTATTTAACGTTTGGATGGACTCCAGTAAGTCTGATGTGAGATACAAAGTTTTTGGACGCAGCAGGAGCTGGAAATAGTTTTAAACGAAACAACACGTATTAGCGTTGTTCCTGTGCTGTATCTAATCGATCCTTACTTATCTATCATATTATTTGACGTTTCGATGGACTCCAGTAACTCTGATGTGAGATACGAAGTTTTCGGACGCAGCAGAAGCTGGAAATAGTTTTAAACGAAACAACACGCATTAGCGATGTTCCTGTAATGTATCTAATCGATCCTTACTCATCTATCATGTTATTTGACGTTTGGATGGACTCCAGTAACCCTGACGTGAGATACGAAGTTTTCGGACGCAGCAGAAGCTGGAAATAGTTTTAAACGAAGCAACACGCATTAGCGATGTTCCTGTAATGTATCTAATCGATCCTTACTCATCTATCATGTTATTTGGCGTTTCGATGGACTCCAGTAACTTTGATGTGAGATACGAAGTTCTCGGAAGCAGCTGAAGCTGGAAATAGTTTTAAATGAAACAACACGTATTAGCGTTGTTCCTGTGATGTATCTAATCGATCCTTACTCATCTATCATGTTATTTGGCGTTTCGATGTACTCCAGTAACTCTGATGTGAGATAAGACGTTTTCGGACGCAGCAGAAGCTGGAAATAGTTTTAAACGAAACAACACGCATTAGCGTTGTTCCTGTGATGTATCTAATCGATCCTTACTTATCTATCATGTTATTTGACGTTTGGATGGACTCCAGTAACCCTGACGTGAGAAACGAAGTTCTCGGACGCAGCAGAAGCTGGAAATAGCTTTAAACGAAACAACACGCATTAGCGTTGTTCCTGTGATGTATCTAATCGATCCTTACGAATCTATCATGTTATTTGGCGTTTCGATGGACTCCAGTAACTTAGATGTGAGATACGAAGTTCTCGGACGCAGCTGAAGCTAGAAATAGTTTTAAACGAAACAACACGCATTAGCGTTGTTCCTGTGTAGTGTCTAATCGATCCTTACTTATCTATCATGTTATTTGACATTTCGATGGACTCCAGTAACTCTGATGTGATATACGACGTTTTCGGACGCAGCAGCAGCTGGAAATAGTTTTAAACGAAACAACACATATTAGCGTTGTTCCTGTGATGTATCTAATCGATCCTTACTCATCTATCATGTTATTTGGCGTTTCGATGGACTCCAGTAACTCTGATATGAGATACAAAGTTATCGGACGCAGCAGAAGCTGGAAATAGTTTTGAACGAAACAACACGTATTAGCGTTGTTCCTGTGCTGTATCTAATCGATCCTTACTTATCTATCATGTTATTTGACGTTTCGATGGACTCCAGTAACTCTGATGATAGATAGGACGTTTTCGGACGCAGCAGAAGCTGGAAATATTTTTAAACGAAACAACACGTATTAGCGTTGTTCCTGTGATGTATCTAATCGATCCTTACTCATCTATCATGTTATTTGACGTTTGGATGGACTCCAGTAACTCTGATGAGAGATACAAAGATTTCGGACGCAGCATAAGCTGGAAATAGTTTTGAACGAAACAACACGTATTAGCGTTGTTCCTGTGATGTATCTAAACGATCCTTACTTATCTAACATGTTATTTGACGTTTGGATGGACTCCAGTAAGTCTGATGTGAGATACAAAGTTTTGGGACGCAGCAGGAGCTGGAAATAGTTTTAAACGAAACAACACGTATTAGCGTTGTTACTGTGCTGTATCTAATCGATCCTTACTTATCTATTATGTTATTTGACGTTTGGATGGACTCCAGTAACCCTGACGTGAGATACGAAGTTCTCGGACGCTGCAGAAGCTGGAAATAGTTTTAAACGAAACAACACGCATTAGCGTTGTTCCTGTGATGTATCTAATCGATCCTTACTCATCTATCATGTTATTGGGCGTTTCCATGGACTCCAGTAACTTAGATGTGAGATACGAAGTTCTCGGACGCAGCTGAAGCTAGAAATAGTTTTAAACGAAACAACACGCATTAGCGTTGTTCCTGTGATGTATCTAATCGATCCTTACTTATCTATCATGTTATTTGACGTTTGGATTGACTCCAGTAACCCTGACGTCAGATACGAAGTTCTAGGACGCAGCAGAAGCTGGAAATAGTTTTAAACGAAACAACACGCACTAGCGTTGCTCCTGTGATGTATCTAATCGATCCTTACTCATCTTTCATGTTATTTGACGTTTGGACGGACTCCAGTAACTCTGATATGAGATACAAAGTTATCGGACGCAGCAGAAGCTGGAAATAGTTTTGAACGAAACAACACGTATTAGCGTTGTTCCTGTGCTGTATCTAATCGATCCTTACTTATCTATCATGTTATTTGACGTTTCGATGGACTCCAGTAACTCTGATGATAGATAGGACGTTTTCGGACGCAGCAGAAGCTGGAAATATTTTTAAACGAAACAACACGTATTAGCGTTGTTCCTGTGATGTATCTAATCGATCCTTACTCATCTATCATGTTATTTGACGTTTGGATGGACTCCAGTAACTCTGATGAGAGATACAAAGATTTCGGACGCAGCATAAGCTGGAAATAGTTTTGAACGAAACAACACGTATTAGCGTTGTTCCTGTGATGTATCTAAACGATCCTTACTTATCTAACATGTTATTTGACGTTTGGATGGACTCCAGTAAGTCTGATGTGAGATACAAAGTTTTGGGACGCAGCAGGAGCTGGAAATAGTTTTAAACGAAACAACACGTATTAGCGTTGTTCCTGTGCTGTATCTAATCGATCCTTACTTATCTATTATGTTATTTGACGTTTGGATGGACTCCAGTAACCCTGACGTGAGATACGAAGTTCTCGGACGCTGCAGAAGCTGGAAATAGTTTTAAACGAAACAACACGCATTAGCGTTGTTCCTGTGATGTATCTAATCGATCCTTACTCATCTATCATGTTATTTGGCGTTTCCATGGACTCCAGTAACTTAGATGTGAGATACGAAGTTCTCGGACGCAGCTGAAGCTAGAAATAGTTTTAAACGAAACAACACGCATTAGCGTTGTTCCTGTGATGTATCTAATCGATCCTTACTTATCTATCATGTTATTTGACGTTTGGATGGACTCCAGTAACCCTGACGTTAGATACGAAGTTCTAGGACGCAGCAGAATCTGGAAATAGTTTTAAACGAAACAACACGCATTAGCGTTGTTCCTGTGATGTATCTAATCGATCCTTACTCATCTATCATGTTATTTGACGTTTGGACGGACTCCAGTAACTCTGATATGAGATAGAAAGTTATCGGACGCAGCAGAAGCTGGAAATAGTTTTGAACGAAACAACACGTATTAGCGTTGTTCCTGTGCTGTATCTAATCGATCCTTACTTATCTATCATGTTATTTGACGTTTCGATGGACTCCAGTAACTCTGATGTGAGATACGACGTTTTCGGACGCAGCAGAAGCTGGAAATAGTTTTAAACGAAACAACACGTATTAGCGTTGTTCCTGTGATGTATCTAATCGATCCTTACTCATCTATCATGTTATTTGACGTTTGGATGGACTCCAGTAACTCTGATGTGAGATACAAAGATTTCGGACGCAGCAGAAGCTGGAAATAGTTTTGAACGAAACAACACGTATTAGCGTTGTTCCTGTGATGTATCTAATCGATCCTTACTTATCTATTATGTTATTTGAAGTTGGGATGGACTCCAGTAACCCTGACGTGAGATACGAAGTTCTCGGACGCAGCAGAAACTGGAAATAGTTTTAAACGAAACAACACGCATTAGCGTTGTTCCTGTGATGTATCTAATCGATCCTTATTCATCTATCATGTTATTTGACGTTTCGATGGACTCCAGTAACTCTAATGTGAGATACGAAATTTTCGGACGCAGCAGAAGCTGGAAATAGTTTTAAACGAAACACCACGTATTAGCGTTGTTCCTGTGATATATCTAATCGATCCTTACTCATCTATCATGTTATTTTACGTTTGGATGGGCTCCAGTAACTCTGATGTGAGATACGAAGTTCTCGGACGCAGCTGAAGCTAGAAATAGTTTTAAACGAAACAACACGCATTAGCGTTGTTCCTGTGATGTATCTAATCGATCCTTACTTATCTATCATGTTATTTGACGTTTGGATGGACTCCAGTAACCCTGACGTGAGATACGAAGTTCTCGGTCTCATCAGAAGCTGGAAATAGTTTTAAACGAAACAACACGTATTAGCGTTGTTCCTGTGATGTATCTAAACGATCCTTACTTATCTAACATGTTATTTAACGTTTGGATGGACTCCAGTAAGTCTGATGTGAGATACAAAGTTTTTGGACGCAGCAGGAGCTGGAAATAGTTTTAAACGAAACAACACGTATTAGCGTTGTTCCTGTGCTGTATCTAATCGATCCTTACTTATCTATCATATTATTTGACGTTTCGATGGACTCCAGTAACTCTGATGTGAGATACGAAGTTTTCGGACGCAGCAGAAGCTGGAAATAGTTTTAAACGAAACAACACGCATTAGCGATGTTCCTGTAATGTATCTAATCGATCCTTACTCATCTATCATGTTATTTGACGTTTGGATGGACTCCAGTAACCCTGACGTGAGATACGAAGTTTTCGGACGCAGCAGAAGCTGGAAATAGTTTTAAACGAAGCAACACGCATTAGCGTTGTTCCTGTGATGTATCTAATCGATCCTTACTCATCTATTATGTTATTTGGCGTTTCGATGGACTCCAGTAACTTTGATGTGAGATACGAAGTTCTCGGACGCAGCTGAAGCTGGAAATAGTTTTAAACGAAACAACACGTATTAGCGTTGTTCCTGTGCTGTATCTAATCGATCCTTCCTCATATGTCATATTATTTGGCGTTTCGATGGACTCCAGTAACTCTTATGTGAGATACGACGTTTTCGGACGCAGCAGAAGCTGGAAATAGTTTTAAACGAAACAACACGTATTAGCGTAGTTCCTGTGATGTATCTAATCGATCCTTACTCATCTATCATGTTATTTGATGTTTGGATGGACTCCAGTAACTCTGATGAGGGATACAAAGATTTCGGACGCAGCAGAAACTGGAAATAGTTTTGAACGAAACAACACGTATTAGCGTTGTTCCTGTGATGTATCTAAACGATCCTTACTTTTCTATCATGTTATTTGACGTTTCGATGGACTCCAGTAACTCTGATGAGAGATACAAAGATTTCGGACGCAGCAGAAGCTGGAAATAGTTTTGAACGAAACAACACGTATTAGCGTTGTTCCTGTGATGTATCTAAACGATCCTTACTTTTCTATCATGTTATTTGACGTTTCGATGGACTCCAGTAACTCTGATGTGAGATACGACATTTTCGGACGCAGCAGAAGCTGGAAATAGTTTTAAACGAAACAACACGTATTAGCGATGTTCCTGTGATGTATCTAATCGATCCTTACTCATCTATCATGTTATTTGACGTTTGGACGGACTCCAGTAACTCTGATGAGAGATACAAAGTTCTCGGACGCAGTAGAAGCTGGAAATAGTTTTGAACGAAACAACACGTATTAGCGTTGTTCCTGTTATGTATCTAAAGGATCCTTACTTATCTAACATGTTATTTGACGTTTGGATGGACTCCAGTAAGTCTGATGTGAGATACAAAGTTTTTGGACGCAGCAGGAGCTGGAAATAGTTTTAAACGAAACAACACGTATTAGCGTTGTTCCTGTGCTGTATCTAATCGATCCTTACTCATATATCATGTTATTTGACGTTTGGATGGACTCCAGTAAGTCTGATGTGAGATACAAAGTTTTTGGACGCAGCAGGAGTTGGAAATAGTTTTAAACGAAACAACACGTATTAGCGTTGTTCCTGTGCTGTATCTAATCGATCCTTACTTATCTATCATATTATTTGACGTTTCGATGGACTCCAGTAACTCTGATGTGAGATACGAAGTTTTCGGACGCAGCAGAAGCTGGAAATAGTTTTAAACGAAACAACACGCATTAGCGATGTTCCTGTGATGTATCTAATCGATCCTTACTCATCTATCATGTTATTTGACATTTGGACGGACTCCAGTAACTCTGATGAGAGATTCACAGTTCTCGGACGCAGTAGAAGCTGGAAATAGTTTTGAACTAAACAACACGTATTAGCGTTGTTCCTGTGATGTATCTAAACGATCCTTACTTATCTAACATGTTATTTGACGTTTGGATGGACTCCAGTAAGTCTGATGTGAGATACAACGTTTTTGGACGCAGCAGGAGCTGGAAATAGTTTTAAACGAAACAGCACGTATTAGCGTTGTGTATGTGCTGTATCTAATCGATCCTTACTCATATATCATGTTACTTGGCGTTTCGATGGACTCCAGTAACTCTGATGTGAGATACGACGTTTTCGGACGCAGCAGAAGCTGGAAATAGTTTTAAACGAAACAACACGTATTAGCGTTGTTCCTGTGCTGTATCTAATCGATCCTTACTTATCTATCATATTATTTGACGTTTCGATGGACTCCAGTAACTCTGATGTGAGATACGAAGTTTTCGGACGCAGCAGAAGCTGGAAATAGTTTTAAAGGAAACAACACGCATTAGCGATGTTCCTGTGATGTATCTAATCGATCCTTACTCATCTATCATGTTATTTGACGTTTGGACGGACTCCAGTAACTCTGATGAGAGATTCACAGTTCTCGGACGCAGTAGAAGCTGGAAATAGTTTTGAACGAAACAACACGTATTAGCGTTGTTCCTGTGATGTATCTAAACGATCCTTACTTATCTAACATGTTATTTGACGTTTGGATGGACTCCAGTAAGTCTGATGTGAGATACAAAGTTTTTGGACGCAGCAGGAGCTGGAAATAGTTTTAAACGAAACAACACGTATTAACGTTGTGCCTGTGCTGTATCTAATCGATCCTTACTCATATATCATGTTACTTGGCGTTTCGATGGACTCCAGTAGCTCTGATGTGAGATACGACGTTTTCGGACGCAGCAGAAGCTGGAAATAGTTTTAAACGAAACAACACGCATTAGCGTTGTTCCTGTGCTGTATCTAATCGATCCTTACTTATCTATCATATTATTTGACGTTTCGATGGACTCCAGTAACTCTGATGTGAGATACGAAGTTTTCGGACGCAGCAGAAGCTGGAAATAGTTTTAAACGAAACAACACGCATTAGCGATGTTCCTGTGATGTATCTAATCGATCCTTACTCATCTATCATGTTATTTGACATTTGGACGGACTCCAGTAACTCTGATGAGAGATTCACAGTTCTCGGACGCAGTAGAAGCTGGAAATAGTTTTGAACTAAACAACACGTATTAGCGTTGTTCCTGTGATGTATCTAAACGATCCTTACTTATCTAACATGTTATTTGACGTTTGGATGGACTCCAGTAAGTCTGATGTGAGATACAACGTTTTTGGAAGCAGCAGGAGCTGGAAATAGTTTTAAACGAAACAGCACGTATTAGCGTTGTGTATGTGCTGTATCTAATCGATCCTTACTCATATATCATGTTACTTGGCGTTTCGATGGACTCCAGTAGGTCTAATGTGAGATACGACGTTTTCGGACGCAGCAGAAGCTGGAAATAGTTTTAAACGAAACAACACGTATCAGCGTTGTTCCTGTGATGTATCTAATCGATCCTTTCTCATCTATCATGTTATTTGACGTTTGGATGGACTCCAGTAACTCTGATGAGAGATACAAAGATTTCGGACGCAGCAGAAGCTGGAAATAGTTTTGAACGAAACAACACGTATTAGCGTTGTTCCTGTGATGTATCTAAACGATCCTTACTTTTCTATCATGTTATTTGACGTTTCGATGGACTCCAGTAACTCTGATGTGAGATACGACATTTTCGGACGCAGCAGAAGCTGGAAATAGTTTTAAACGAAACAACACGTATTAGCGATGTTCCTGTGATGTATCTAAACGATCCTTACTCATCTATCATGTTATTAGACGTTTGGACGGACTCCAGTAACTCTGATGTGAGATACAAAGTTCTCGGACGCAGTAGAAGCTGGAAATAGTTTTGAACGAAACAACAAGTATTAGCGTTGTTCCTGTGATGTATCTAAACGATCCTTACTTATCTAACATGTTATTTAACGTTTGGATGGACTCCAGTAAGTCTGATGTGAGATAAAAAGTTTTTGGACGCAGCAGGAGCTGGAAATAGTTTTAAACGAAACAACACGTATTAGCGTTGTTCCTGTGCTGCATCTAATCGATCCTTACTTATCTATCATGTTATTTGACGTTTCGATGGACTCCAGTAACCCTGACGTGAGATACGATGTTCACAAAGTTTTGGGACGCAGCAGGAGCTGGAAATAGTTTTAAACGAAACAACACGTATTAGCGTTGTTCCTGTGCTGTATCTAATCGATCCTTACTTATCTATCATGTTATTTGACGTTTCGATGGACTCAAGTAACTCTGATGTGAGAACGATGTTCTCGGACGCAGCAGAAGCTGGAAATAGTTTTAAACGAAACAACACGCATTAGCGTTGTTCCTGTGATGTATCTAATCGATCCTTACTCATCTATCATGTTATTTGGCGTTTCGATGGACTCCAGTAACTTAGATGTGATATACGAAGTTCTCGGACGCAGCTGAAGCTAGAAATAGTTTTAAACGAAACAACACGCATTAGCGTTGTTCCTGTGATGTATCTAATCGATCCTTACTTATCTATCATGTTATTTGACGTTTGGATGGACTCCAGTAACCCTGACGTGAGATACGAAGTTTTCGGACGCAGCAGAAGCTGGAAATAGTTTTAAACGAAACAACACGCATTAGCGATGTTCCTGTGATGTATCTAATCGATCCTTACTCATCTATCATGTTATTTGACGTTTGGACGGACTCCAGTAACTCTGATGAGAGATTCACAGTTCTCGGACGCAGTAGAAGCTGGAAATAGTTTTGAACGAAACAACACGTATTAGCGTTGTTCCTGTGATGTATCTAAACGATCCTTACTTATCTAACATGTTATTTGACGTTTGGATGGACTCCAGTAAGTCTGATGTGAGATACAAAGTTTTTGGACGCAGCAGGAGCTGGAAATAGTTTTAAACGAAACAACACGTATTAACGTTGTGCCTGTGCTGTATCTAATCGATCCTTACTCATATATCATGTTACTTGGCGTTTCGATGGACTCCAGTAGCTCTGATGTGAGATACCACGTTTTCGGACGCAGCAGAAGCTGGAAATAGTTTTAAACGAAACAACACGCATTAGCGTTGTTCCTGTGCTGTATCTAATCGATCCTTACTTATCTATCATATTATTTGACGTTTCGATCAACTCCAGTAACTCTGATGTGAGATACGAAGTTTTCGGACGCAGCAGAAGCTGGAAATAGTTTTAAACGAAACAACACGCATTAGCGATGTTCCTGTGATGTATCTAATCGATCCTTACTCATCTATCATGTTATTTGACGTTTGGACGGACTCCAGTAACTCTGATGAGAGATTCACAGTTCTCGGACGCAGTAGAAGCTGGAAATAGTTTTGAACGAAACAACACATATTAGCGTTGTTCCTGTGATGTATCTAAACGATCCTTACTTATCTAACATGTTATTTGACGTTTGGATGGACTCCAGTAAGTCTGATGTGAGATACAAAGTTTTTGGACGCAGCAGGAGCTGGAAATAGTTTTAAACGAAACAACACGTATTAGCGTTGTGCCTGTGCTGTATCTAATCGATCCTTACTCATATATCATGTTACTTGGCGTTTCGATGGACTCCAGTAGCTCTAATGTGAGATACGACGTTTTCGGACGCAGCAGAAGCTGGAAATAGTTCTAAACGAAACAACACGTATTAGCGTTGTTCCTGTGATGTATCTAATCGATCCTTACTCATCTATCATGTTATTTGACGTTTGGATGGACTCCAGTAACTCTGATGAGAGGTACAAAGATTTCGGACGCAGCAGAAGCTGGAAATAGTTTTGAACGAAACAACACGTATTAGCGTTGTTCCTGTGATGTATCTAAACGATCCTTACTTTTCTATCATGTTATTTGACGTTTCGATGGACTCCAGTAACTCTGATGTGAGATACGACATTTTCGGACGCAGCAGAAGCTGGAAATAGTTTTAAACGAAACAACACGTATTAGCGATGTTCCTGTGATGTATCTAAACGATCCTTACTCATCTATCATGTTATTAGACGTTTGGACGGACTCCAGTAACTCTGATGTGAGATACAAAGTTTTTGGACGCAGCAGGAGCTGGAAATAGTTTTAAACGAAACAACACGTATTAGCGTTGTTCCTGTGCTGTATCTAATCGATCCTTACTTATCTATCATATTATTTGACGTTTCGATGGACTCCAGTAACTCTGATGTGAAATACGAAGTTCTCGGACGCAGTAGAAGCTGGAAATAGTTTTGAACGAAACAACACGTATTAGCGTTGTTCCTGTGATGTATCTAAACGATCCTTACTTATCTAACATGTTATTTAACGTTTGGATGGACTCCAGTAAGTCTGATGTGAGATACAAAGATTTCGGACGCAGCAGAAGCTGGAAATAGTTTTGAACGAAACAACACGTATTAGCGTTGTTCCTGTGATGTATCTAAACGATCCTTACTTTTCTATCATGTTATTTGACGTTTCGATGGACTCCAGTAACTCTGATGTGAGATACGACATTTTCGGACGCAGCAGAAGCTGGAAATAGTTTTAAACGAAACAACACGTATTAGCGATGTTCCTGTGATGTATCTAAACGATCCTTACTCATCTATCATGTTATTAGACGTTTGGACGGACTCCAGTAACTCTGATGTGAGATACAAAGTTTTTGGACGCAGCAGGAGCTGGAAATAGTTTTAAACGAAACAACACGTATTAGCGTTGTTCCTGTGCTGTATCTAATCGATCCTTACTTATCTATCATATTATTTGACGTTTCGATGGACTCCAGTAACTCTGATGTGAGATACGAAGTTTTCGGACGCAGCAGAAGCTGGAAATAGTTTTAAACGAAACAACACGCATTAGCGATGTTCCTGTAATGTATCTAATCGATCCTTACTCATCTATCATGTTATTTGACGTTTGGATGGACTCCAGTAACCCTGACGTGAGATACGAAGTTTTCGGACGCAGCTGAAGCTGGAAATAGTTCTAAACGAAACAACACGTATTAGCGTTGTTCCTGTGCTGTATCTAATCGATCCTTCCTCATATATCATGTTATTTGGGGTTTCGATGGACTCCAGTAACTCTTATGTGAGATACGACGTTTTCGGACGCAGCAGAAGCTGGAAATAGTTTTAAACGAAACAACACGTATTAGCGTTGTTCCTGTGATGTATCTAATCGATCCTTACTCATCTATCATGTTATTTGATGTTTGGATGGACTCCAGTAACTCTGATGAGGGATACAAAGATTTCGGACGCAGCAGAAACTGGAAATAATTTTGAACGAAACAACACGTATTAGCGTTGTTCCTGTGATGTATCTAAACGATCCTTACTTTTCTATCATGTTATTTGACGTTTCGATGGACTCCAGTAACTCTGATGTGAGATACGAAGTTTTCGGACGCAGCAGAAGCTGGAAATAGTTTTAAACGAAACAACACGCATTAGCGATGTTCCTGTGATGTATCTAATCGATCCTTACTCATCTATCATGTTATTTGACGTTTGGACGGACTCCAGTAACTCTGATGAGAGATTCACAGTTCTCGGACGCAGTAGAAGCTGGAAATAGTTTTGAACGAAACAACACGTATTAGCGTTGTTCCTGTGATGTATCTAAACGATCCTTACTTATCTAACATGTTATTTGACGTTTGGATGGACTCCAGTAAGTCTGATGTGAGATACAAAGTTTTTGGACGCAGCAGGAGCTGGAAATAGTTTTAAACGAAACAACACGTATTAGCGTTGTGCCTGTGCTGTATCTAATCGATCCTTACTCATATATCATGTTACTTGGCGTTTCGATGGACTCCAGTAGCTCTAATGTGAGATACGACGTTTTCGGACGCAGCAGAAGCTGGAAATAGTTTTAAACGAAACAACACGCATTAGCGATGTTCCTGTAATGTATCTAATCGATCCTTACTCATCTATCATGTTATTTGACGTTTGGATGGACTCCAGTAACCCTGACGTGAGATACGAAGTTTTCGGACGCAGCTGAAGCTGGAAATAGTTTTAAACGAAACAACACGTATTAGCGTTGTTCCTGTGCTGTATCTAATCGATCCTTCCTCATATATCATGTTATTTGGCGTTTCGATGGACTCCAGTAACTCTTATGTGAGATACGACGTTTTCGGACCCAGCAGAAGCTGGAAATAGTTTTAAACGAAACAACACGTATTAGCGTTGCTCCTGTGATGTATCTAATCGATCCTTACTCATCTATCATGTTATTTGATGTTTGGATGGACTCCAGTAACTCTGATGAGGGATACAAAGATTTCGGACGCAGCAGAAACTGGAAATAATTTTGAACGAAACAACACGTATTAGCGTTGTTCCTGTGATGTATCTAAACGATCCTTACTTTTCTATCATGTTATTTGACGTTTCGATGGACTCCAGTAACTCTGATGTGAGATACGAAGTTTTCGGACGCAGCAGAAGCTGGAAATAGTTTTAAACGAAACAACACGCATTAGCGATGTTCCTGTGATGTATCTAATCGATCCTTACTCATCTATCATGTTATTTGACGTTTGGACGGACTCCAGTAACTCTGATGAGAGATTCACAGTTCTCGGACGCAGTAGAAGCTGGAAATAGTTTTGAACGAAACAACACGTATTAGCGTTGTTCCTGTGATGTATCTAAACGATCCTTACTTATCTAACATGTTATTTGACGTTTGGATGGACTCCAGTAAGTCTGATGTGAGATACAAAGTTTTTGGACGCAGCAGGAGCTGGAAATAGTTTTAAACGAAACAACACGTATTAGCGTTGTGCCTGTGCTGTATCTAATCGATCCTTACTCATATATCATGTTACTTGGCGTTTCGATGGACTCCAGTAGCTCTAATGTGAGGTACGACGTTTTCGGACGCAGCAGAAGCTGGAAATAGTTTTAAACGAAACAACACGTATTAGCGTTGTTCCTGTGATGTATCTAATCGATCCTTACTCATCTATCATGTTATTTGACGTTTGGATGGACTCCAGTAACTCTGATGAGAGATACAAAGATTTCGGACGCAGCAGAAGCTGGAAATAGTTTTGAACGAAACAACACGTATTAGCGTTGTTCCTGTGATGTATCTAAACGATCCTTACTTTTCTATCATGTTATTTGACGTTTCGATGGACTCCAGTAACTCTGATGTGAGATACGACATTTTCGGACGCAGCAGAAGCTGGAAATAGTTTTAAACGAAACAACACGTATTAGCGATGTTCCTGTGATGTATCTAAACGATCCTTACTCATCTATCATGTTATTAGACGTTTGGACGGACTCCAGTAACTCTGATGTGAGATACAAAGTTCTCGGACGCAGTAGAAGCTGGAAATAGTTTTGAACGAAACAACAAGTATTAGCGTTGTTCCTGTGATGTATCTAAACGATCCTTACTTATCTAACATGTTATTTAACGTTTGGATGGACTCCAGTAAGTCTGATGTGAGATAAAAAGTTTTTGGACGCAGCAGGAGCTGGAAATAGTTTTAAACGAAACAACACGTATTAGCGTTGTTCCTGTGCTGCATCTAATCGATCCTTACTTATCTATCATGTTATTTGACGTTTCGATGGACTCCAGTAACCCTGACGTGAGATACGATGTTCACAAAGTTTTGGGACGCAGCAGGAGCTGGAAATAGTTTTAAACGAAACAACACGTATTAGCGTTGTTCCTGTGCTGTATCTAATCGATCCTTACTTATCTATCATGTTATTTGACGTTTCGATGGACTCAAGTAACTCTGATGTGAGAACGATGTTCTCGGACGCAGCAGAAGCTGGAAATAGTTTTAAACGAAACAACACGCATTAGCGTTGTTCCTGTGATGTATATAATCGATCCTTACTCATCTATCATGTTATTTGGCGTTTCGATGGACTCCAGTAACTTAGATGTGATATACGAAGTTCTCGGACGCAGCTGAAGCTAGAAATAGTTTTAAACGAAACAACACGCATTAGCGTTGTTCCTGTGATGTATCTAATCGATCCTTACTTATCTATCATGTTATTTGACGTTTGGATGGACTCCAGTAACCCTGACGTGAGATACGAAGTTTTCGGACGCAGCAGAAGCTGGAAATAGTTTTAAACGAAACAACACGCATTAGCGATGTTCCTGTGATGTATCTAATCGATCCTTACTCATCTATCATGTTATTTGACGTTTGGACGGACTCCAGTAACTCTGATGAGAGATTCACAGTTCTCGGACGCAGTAGAAGCTGGAAATAGTTTTGAACGAAACAACACGTATTAGCGTTGTTCCTGTGATGTATCTAAACGATCCTTACTTATCTAACATGTTATTTGACGTTTGGATGGACTCCAGTAAGTCTGATGTGAGATACAAAGTTTTTGGACGCAGCAGGAGCTGGAAATAGTTTTAAACGAAACAACACGTATTAACGTTGTGCCTGTGCTGTATCTAATCGATCCTTACTCATATATCATGTTACTTGGCGTTTCGATGGACTCCAGTAGCTCTGATGTGAGATACCACGTTTTCGGACGCAGCAGAAGCTGGAAATAGTTTTAAACGAAACAACACGCATTAGCGTTGTTCCTGTGCTGTATCTAAT
Organism: Prosopocoilus inquinatus; assembly: GCA_036172665.1. Classification (NCBI taxonomy): domain Eukaryota; kingdom Metazoa; phylum Arthropoda; class Insecta; order Coleoptera; family Lucanidae; genus Prosopocoilus; species Prosopocoilus inquinatus. The sequence goes on along the minus strand of CM069871.1, from coordinate 42,523,812 downwards.
CGATCCTTACTTATCTATCATATTATTTGACGTTTCGATGGACTCCAGTAACTCTGATGTGAGATACGAAGTTTTCGGACGCAGCAGAAGCTGGAAATAGTTTTAAACGAAACAACACGCATTAGCGATGTTCCTGTGATGTATCTAATCGATCCTTACTCATCTATCATGTTATTTGACGTTTGGACGGACTCCAGTAACTCTGATGAGAGATTCACAGTTCTCGGACGCAGTAGAAGCTGGAAATAGTTTTGAATGAAACAACACGTATTAGCGTTGTTCCTGTGATGTATCTAAACGATCCTTACTTATCTAACATGTTATTTGACGTTTGGATGGACTCCAGTAAGTCTGATGTGAGATACAAAGTTTTTGGACGCAGCAGGAGCTGGAAATAGTTTTAAACGAAACAACACGTATTAGCGTTGTGCCTGTGCTGTATCTAATCGATCCTTACTCATATATCATGTTACTTGGCGTTTCGATGGACTCCAGTAGCTCTAATGTGAGATACGACGTTTTCGGACGCAGCAGAAGCTGGAAATAGTTTTAAACGAAACAACACGTATTAGCGTTGTTCCTGTGATGTATCTAATCGATCCTTACTCATCTATCATGTTATTTGACGTTTGGATGGACTCCAGTAACTCTGATGAGAGATACAAAGATTTCGGACGCAGCAGAAGCTGGAAATAGTTTTGAACGAAACAACACGTATTAGCGTTGTTCCTGTGATGTATCTAAACGATCCTTACTTTTCTATCATGTTATTTGACGTTTCGATGGACTCCAGTAACTCTGATGTGAGATACGACATTTTCGGACGCAGCAGAAGCTGGAAATAGTTTTAAACGAAACAACACGTATTAGCGATGTTCCTGTGATGTATCTAAACGATCCTTACTCATCTATCATGTTATTAGACGTTTGGACGGACTCCAGTAACTCTGATGTGAGATACAAAGTTTTTGGACGCAGCAGGAGCTGGAAATAGTTTTAAACGAAACAACACGTATTAGCGTTGTTCCTGTGCTGTATCTAATCGATCCTTACTTATCTATCATATTATTTGACGTTTCGATGGACTCCAGTAACTCTGATGTGAAATACGAAGTTCTCGGACGCAGTAGAAGCTGGAAATAGTTTTGAACGAAACAACACGTATTAGCGTTGTTCCTGTGATGTATCTAAACGATCCTTACTTATCTAACATGTTATTTAACGTTTGGATGGACTCCAGTAAGTCTGATGTGAGATACAAAGATTTCGGACGCAGCAGAAGCTGGAAATAGTTTTGAACGAAACAACACGTATTAGCGTTGTTCCTGTGATGTATCTAAACGATCCTTACTTTTCTATCATGTTATTTGACGTTTCGATGGACTCCAGTAACTCTGATGTGAGATACGACATTTTCGGACGCAGCAGAAGCTGGAAATAGTTTTAAACGAAACAACACATATTAGCGATGTTCCTGTGATGTATCTAAACGATCCTTACTCATCTATCATGTTATTAGACGTTTGGACGGACTCCAGTAACTCTGATGTGAGATACAAAGTTTTTGGACGCAGCAGGAGCTGGAAATAGTTTTAAACGAAACAACACGTATTAGCGTTGTTCCTGTGCTGTGTCTAATCGATCCTTACTTATCTATCATATTATTTGACGTTTCGATGGACTCCAGTAACTCTGATGTGAGATACGAAGTTTTCGGACGCAGCAGAAGCTGGAAATAGTTTTAAACGAAACAACACGCATTAGCGATGTTCCTGTAATGTATCTAATCGATCCTTACTCATCTATCATGTTATTTGACGTTTGGATGGACTCCAGTAACCCTGACGTGAGATACGAAGTTTTCGGACGCAGCTGAAGCTGGAAATAGTTCTAAACGAAACAACACGTATTAGCGTTGTTCCTGTGCTGTATCTAATCGATCCTTCCTCATATATCATGTTATTTGGCGTTTCGATGGACTCCAGTAACTCTTATGTGAGATACGACGTTTTCGGACGCAGCAGAAGCTGGAAATAGTTTTAAACGAAACAACACGTATTAGCGTTGTTCCTGTGATGTATCTAATCGATCCTTACTCATCTATCATGTTATTTGATGTTTGGATGGACTCCAGTAACTCTGATGAGGGATACAAAGATTTCGGACGCAGCAGAAACTGGAAATAATTTTGAACGAAACAACACGTATTAGCGTTGTTCCTGTGATGTATCTAAACGATCCTTACTTTTCTATCATGTTATTTGACGTTTCGATGGACTCCAGTAACTCTGATGTGAGATACGAAGTTTTCGGACGCAGCAGAAGCTGGAAATAGTTTTAAACGAAACAACACGCATTAGCGATGTTCCTGTGATGTATCTAATCGATCCTTACTCATCTATCATGTTATTTGACGTTTGGACGGACTCCAGTAACTCTGATGAGAGATTCACAGTTCTCGGACGCAGTAGAAGCTGGAAGTAGTTTTGAACGAAACAACACGTATTAGCGTTGTTCCTGTGATGTATCTAAACGATCCTTACTTATCTAACATGTTATTTGACGTTTGGATGGACTCCAGTAAGTCTGATGTGAGATACAAAGTTTTTGGACGCAGCAGGAGCTGGAAATAGTTTTAAACGAAACAACACTTATTAGCGTTGTGCCTGTGCTGTATCTAATCGATCCTTACTCATATATCATGTTACTTGGCGTTTCGATGGACTCCAGTAGCTCTAATGTGAGATACGACGTTTTCGGACGCAGCAGAAGCTGGAAATAGTTTTAAACGAAACAACACGCATTAGCGATGTTCCTGTAATGTATCTAATCGATCCTTACTCATCTATCATGTTATTTGACGTTTGGATGGACTCCAGTAACCCTGACGTGAGATACGAAGTTTTCGGACGCAGCTGAAGCTGGAAATAGTTTTAAACGAAACAACACGTATTAGCGTTGTTCCTGTGCTGTATCTAATCGATCCTTCCTCATATATCATGTTATTTGGCGTTTCGATGGACTCCAGTAACTCTTATGTGAGATACGACGTTTTCGGACCCAGCAGAAGCTGGAAATAGTTTTAAACGAAACAACACGTATTAGCGTTGCTCCTGTGATGTATCTAATCGATCCTTACTCATCTATCATGTTATTTGATGTTTGGATGGACTCCAGTAACTCTGATGAGGGATACAAAGATTTCGGACGCAGCAGAAACTGGAAATAATTTTGAACGAAACAACACGTATTAGCGTTGTTCCTGTGATGTATCTAAACGATCCTTACTTTTCTATCATGTTATTTGACGTTTCGATGGACTCCAGTAACTCTGATGTGAGATACGAAGTTTTCGGACGCAGCAGAAGCTGGAAATAGTTTTAAACGAAACAACACGCATTAGCGATGTTCCTGTGATGTATCTAATCGATCCTTACTCATCTATCATGTTATTTGGCGTTTCGATGGACTCCAGTAACTTTGATGTGAGATACGAAGTTCTCGGACGCAGCTGAAGCTGGAAATAGTTTTAAATGAAACAACACTTATTAGCGTTGTTCCTGTGATGTATCTAATCGATCCTTACTCATCTATCATGTTATTTGATGTTTGGATGGACTCCAGTAACTCTGATGAGGGATACAAAGATTTCGGACGCAGCAGAAACTGGAAATAATTTTGAACGAAACAACACGTATTAGCGTTGTTCCTGTGATGTATCTAATCGATCCTTACTCATATATCATGTTACTTGGCGTTTCGATGGACTCCAGTAGCTCTAATGTGAGATACGACGTTTTCGGACGCAGCAGAAGCTGGAAATAGTTTTAAACGAAACAACACGCATTAGCGATGTTCCTGTAATGTATCTAATCGATCCTTACTTATCTAACATGTTATTTGACGTTTGGATGGACTCCAGTAAGTCTGATGTGAGATACAAAGTTTTTGGACGCAGCAGGAGCTGGAAATAGTTTTAAACGAAACAACACGTATTAGCGTTGTTCCTGTGATGTATCTAAACGATCCTTACTTATCTAACATGTTATTTGACGTTTGGATGGACTCCAGTAAGTCTGATGTGAGATACAAAGTTTTTGGACGCAGCAGGAGCTGGAAATAGTTTTAAACGAAACAACACGTATTAGCGTTGTGCCTGTGCTGTATCTAATCGATCCTTACTCATATATCATGTTACTTGGCGTTTCGATGGACTCCAGTAGCTCTAATGTGAGATACGACGTTTTCGGACGCAGCAGAAGCTGGAAATAGTTTTAAACGAAACAACACGCATTAGCGATGTTCCTGTAATGTATCTAATCGATCCTTACTCATCTATCATGTTATTTGACGTTTGGATGGACTCCAGTAACCCTGACGTGAGATACGAAGTTTTCGGACGCAGCTGAAGCTGGAAATAGTTTTAAACGAAACAACACGTATTAGCGTTGTTCCTGTGGTGTATCTAATCGATCCTTCCTCATATATCATGTTATTTGGCGTTTCGATGGACTCAAGTAACTCTTATGTGAGATACGACGTTTTCGGACGCAGCAGAAGCTGGAAATAGTTTTAAACGAAACAACACGTATTAGCGTTGTTCCTGTGATGTATCTAATCGATCCTTACTCGTCTATCATGTTATTTGATGTTTGGATGGACTCCAGTAACTCTGATGAGGGATACAAAGCTTTCGGACGCAGCAGAAACTGGAAATAATTTTGAACGAAACAACACGTATTAGCGTTGTTCCTGTGATGTATCTAAACGATCCTTACTTTTCTATCATGTTATTTGACGTTTCGATGGACTCCAGTAACTCTGATGTGAGATAGGAAGTTTTCGGACGCAGCAGAAGCTGGAAATAGTTTTAAACGAAACAACACGCATTAGCGATGTTATTGTGATGTATCTAATCGATCCTTACTCATCTATCATGTTATTTGACGTTTGGACGGACTCCAGTAACTCTGATGAGAGATTCACAGTTCTCGGACGCAGTAGAAGCTGGAAATAGTTTTGAACGAAACAACACGTATTAGCGTTGTTCCTGTGATGTATCTAAACGATCCTTACTTATCTAACATGTTATTTGACGTTTGGATGGACTCCAGTAAGTCTGATGTGAGATACAAAGTTTTTGGACGCAGCAGGAGCTGGAAATAGTTTTAAACGAAACAACACGTATTAGCGTTGTGCCTGTGCTGTATCTAATCGATCCTTACTCATATATCATGTTACTTGGCGTTTCGATGGACTCCAGTAGCTCTAATGTGAGATACGACGTTTTCGGACGCAGCAGAAGCTGGAAATAGTTTTAAACGAAACAACACGTATTAGCGTTGTTCCTGTGATGTATCTAATCGATCCTTACTCATCTATCATGTTATTTGACGTTTCGATGGACTCCAGTAACTCTGATGTGAGATACGAAGTTTTCGGACGCAGCAGAAGCTGGAAATAGTTTTAAACGAAACAACACGCATTAGCGATGTTATTGTGATGTATCTAATCGATCCTTACTCATCTATCATGTTATTTGACGTTTGGACGGACTCCAGTAACTCTGATGAGAGATTCACAGTTCTCGGACGCAGTAGAAGCTGGAAATAGTTTTGAACGAAACAACACGTATTAGCGTTGTTCCTGTGATGTATCTAAACGATCCTTACTTATCTAACATGTTATTTGACGTTTGGATGGACTCCAGTAAGTCTGATGTGAGATACAAAGTTTTTGGACGCAGCAGGAGCTGGAAATAGTTTTAAACGAAACAACACGTATTAGCGTTGTGCCTGTGCTGTATCTAATCGATCCTTACTCATATATCATGTTACTTGGCGTTTCGATGGACTCCAGTAGCTCTAATGTGAGATACGACGTTTTCGGACGCAGCAGAAGCTGGAAATAGTTTTAAACGAAACAACACGTATTAGCGTTGTTCCTGTGATGTATCTAATCGATCCTTACTCATCTATCATGTTATTTGACGTTTGGATGGACTCCAGTAACTCTGATGAGAGATACAAAGATTTCGGACGCAGCAGAATCTGGAAATAGTTTTGAACGAAACAACACGTATTAGCGTTGTTCCTGTGATGTATCTAAACGATCCTTACTTTTCTATCATGTTATTTGACGTTTCGATGGACTCCAGTAACTCTGATGTGAGATACGACATTTTCGGACGCAGCAGAAGCTGGAAATAGTTTTAAACGAAACAACACGTATTAGCGATGTTCCTGTGATGTATCTAAACGATCCTTACTCATCTATCATGTTATTAGACGTTTGGACGGACTCCAGTAACTCTGATGTGAGATACAAAGTTCTCGGACGCAGTAGAAGCTGGAAATAGTTTTGAACGAAACAACACGTATTAGCGTTGTTCCTGTGATGTATCTAAACGATCCTTACTTATCTAACATGTTATTTAACGTTTGGATGGACTCCAGTAAGTCTGATGTGAGATACAAAGTTTTTGGACGCAGCAGGAGCTGGAAATAGTTTTAAACGAAACAACACGTATTAGCGTTGTTCCTGTGCTGTATCTAATCGATCCTTACTTATCTATCATATTATTTGACGTTTCGATGGACTCCAGTAACTCTGATGTGAGATACGAAGTTTTCGGACGCAGCAGAAGCTGGAAATAGTTTTAAACGAAACAACACGCATTAGCGATGTTCCTGTAATGTATCTAATCGATCCTTACTCATCTATCATGTTATTTGACGTTTGGATGGACTCCAGTAACCCTGACGTGAGATACGAAGTTTTCGGACGCAGCAGAAGCTGGAAATAGTTTTAAACGAAGCAACACGCATTAGCGTTGTTCCTGTGATGTATCTAATCGATCCTTACTCATCTATTATGTTATTTGGCGTTTCGATGGACTCCAGTAACTTTGATGTGAGATACGAAGTTCTCGGACGCAGCTGAAGCTGGAAATAGTTTTAAACGAAACAACACGTATTAGCGTTGTTCCTGTGCTGTATCTAATCGATCCTTCCTCATATGTCATATTATTTGGCGTTTCGATGGACTCCAGTAACTCTTATGTGAGATACGACGTTTTCGGACGCAGCAGAAGCTGGAAATAGTTTTAAACGAAACAACACGTATTAGCGTAGTTCCTGTGATGTATCTAATCGATCCTTACTCATCTATCATGTTATTTGATGTTTGGATGGACTCCAGTAACTCTGATGAGGGATACAAAGATTTCGGACGCAGCAGAAACTGGAAATAGTTTTGAACGAAACAACACGTATTAGCGTTGTTCCTGTGATGTATCTAAACGATCCTTACTTTTCTATCATGTTATTTGACGTTTCGATGGACTCCAGTAACTCTGATGAGAGATACAAAGATTTCGGACGCAGCAGAAGCTGGAAATAGTTTTGAACGAAACAACACGTATTAGCGTTGTTCCTGTGATGTATCTAAACGATCCTTACTTTTCTATCATGTTATTTGACGTTTCGATGGACTCCAGTAACTCTGATGTGAGATACGACATTTTCGGACGCAGCAGAAGCTGGAAATAGTTTTAAACGAAACAACACGTATTAGCGATGTTCCTGTGATGTATCTAATCGATCCTTACTCATCTATCATGTTATTTGACGTTTGGACGGACTCCAGTAACTCTGATGAGAGATACAAAGTTCTCGGACGCAGTAGAAGCTGGAAATAGTTTTGAACGAAACAACACGTATTAGCGTTGTTCCTGTTATGTATCTAAAGGATCCTTACTTATCTAACATGTTATTTGACGTTTGGATGGACTCCAGTAAGTCTGATGTGAGATACAAAGTTTTTGGACGCAGCAGGAGCTGGAAATAGTTTTAAACGAAACAACACGTATTAGCGTTGTTCCTGTGCTGTATCTAATCGATCCTTACTCATATATCATGTTATTTGACGTTTGGATGGACTCCAGTAAGTCTGATGTGAGATACAAAGTTTTTGGACGCAGCAGGAGTTGGAAATAGTTTTAAACGAAACAACACGTATTAGCGTTGTTCCTGTGCTGTATCTAATCGATCCTTACTTATCTATCATATTATTTGACGTTTCGATGGACTCCAGTAACTCTGATGTGAGATACGAAGTTTTCGGACGCAGCAGAAGCTGGAAATAGTTTTAAACGAAACAACACGCATTAGCGATGTTCCTGTGATGTATCTAATCGATCCTTACTCATCTATCATGTTATTTGACATTTGGACGGACTCCAGTAACTCTGATGAGAGATTCACAGTTCTCGGACGCAGTAGAAGCTGGAAATAGTTTTGAACTAAACAACACGTATTAGCGTTGTTCCTGTGATGTATCTAAACGATCCTTACTTATCTAACATGTTATTTGACGTTTGGATGGACTCCAGTAAGTCTGATGTGAGATACAACGTTTTTGGACGCAGCAGGAGCTGGAAATAGTTTTAAACGAAACAGCACGTATTAGCGTTGTGTATGTGCTGTATCTAATCGATCCTTACTCATATATCATGTTACTTGGCGTTTCGATGGACTCCAGTAACTCTGATGTGAGATACGACGTTTTCGGACGCAGCAGAAGCTGGAAATAGTTTTAAACGAAACAACACGTATTAGCGTTGTTCCTGTGCTGTATCTAATCGATCCTTACTTATCTATCATATTATTTGACGTTTCGATGGACTCCAGTAACTCTGATGTGAGATACGAAGTTTTCGGACGCAGCAGAAGCTGGAAATAGTTTTAAAGGAAACAACACGCATTAGCGATGTTCCTGTGATGTATCTAATCGATCCTTACTCATCTATCATGTTATTTGACGTTTGGACGGACTCCAGTAACTCTGATGAGAGATTCACAGTTCTCGGACGCAGTAGAAGCTGGAAATAGTTTTGAACGAAACAACACGTATTAGCGTTGTTCCTGTGATGTATCTAAACGATCCTTACTTATCTAACATGTTATTTGACGTTTGGATGGACTCCAGTAAGTCTGATGTGAGATACAAAGTTTTTGGACGCAGCAGGAGCTGGAAATAGTTTTAAACGAAACAACACGTATTAACGTTGTGCCTGTGCTGTATCTAATCGATCCTTACTCATATATCATGTTACTTGGCGTTTCGATGGACTCCAGTAGCTCTGATGTGATATACGACGTTTTCGGACGCAGCAGAAGCTGGAAATAGTTTTAAACGAAACAACACGCATTAGCGTTGTTCCTGTGCTGTATCTAATCGATCCTTACTTATCTATCATATTATTTGACGTTTCGATGGACTCCAGTAACTCTGATGTGAGATACGAAGTTTTCGGACGCAGCAGAAGCTGGAAATAGTTTTAAACGAAACAACACGCATTAGCGATGTTCCTGTGATGTATCTAATCGATCCTTACTCATCTATCATGTTATTTGACATTTGGACGGACTCCAGTAACTCTGATGAGAGATTCACAGTTCTCGGACGCAGTAGAAGCTGGAAATAGTTTTAAACGAAACAGCACGTATTAGCGTTGTGTATGTGCTGTATCTAATCGATCCTTACTCATATATCATGTTACTTGGCGTTTCGATGGACTCCAGTAGGTCTAATGTGAGATACGACGTTTTCGGACGCAGCAGAAGCTGGAAATAGTTTTAAACGAAACAACACGTATTAACGTTGTGCCTGTGATGTATCTAATCGATCCTTTCTCATCTATCATGTTATTTGACGTTTGGATGGACTCCAGTAACTCTGATGAGAGATACAAAGATTTCGGACGCAGCAGAAGCTGGAAATAGTTTTGAACGAAACAACACGTATTAGCGTTGTTCCTGTGATGTATCTAAACGATCCTTACTTTTCTATCATGTTATTTGACGTTTCGATGGACTCCAGTAACTCTGATGTGAGATACGACATTTTCGGACGCAGCAGAAGCTGGAAATAGTTTTAAACGAAACAACACGTATTAGCGATGTTCCTGTGATGTATCTAAACGATCCTTACTCATCTATCATGTTATTAGACGTTTGGACGGACTCCAGTAACTCTGATGTGAGATACAAAGTTCTCGGACGCAGTAGAAGCTGGAAATAGTTTTGAACGAAACAACAAGTATTAGCGTTGTTCCTGTGATGTATCTAAACGATCCTTACTTATCTAACATGTTATTTAACGTTTGGATGGACTCCAGTAAGTCTGATGTGAGATAAAAAGTTTTTGGACGCAGCAGGAGCTGGAAATAGTTTTAAACGAAACAACACGTATTAGCGTTGTTCCTGTGCTGCATCTAATCGATCCTTACTTATCTATCATGTTATTTGACGTTTCGATGGACTCCAGTAACCCTGACGTGAGATACGATGTTCACAAAGTTTTGGGACGCAGCAGGAGCTGGAAATAGTTTTAAACGAAACAACACGTATTAGCGTTGTTCCTGTGCTGTATCTAATCGATCCTTACTTATCTATCATGTTATTTGACGTTTCGATGGACTCAAGTAACTCTGATGTGAGAACGATGTTCTCGGACGCAGCAGAAGCTGGAAATAGTTTTAAACGAAACAACACGCATTAGCGTTGTTCCTGTGATGTATCTAATCGATCCTTACTCATCTATCATGTTATTTGGCGTTTCGATGGACTCCAGTAACTTAGATTTGATATACGAAGTTCTCGGACGCAGCTGAAGCTAGAAATAGTTTTAAACGAAACAACACGCATTAGCGTTGTTCCTGTGATGTATCTAATCGATCCTTACTTATCTATCATGTTATTTGACGTTTGGATGGACTCCAGTAACCCTGACGTGAGATACGAAGTTTTCGGACGCAGCAGAAGCTGGAAATAGTTTTAAACGAAACAACACGCATTAGCGATGTTCCTGTGATGTATCTAATCGATCCTTACTCATCTATCATGTTATTTGACGTTTGGACGGACTCCAGTAACTCTGATGAGAGATTCACAGTTCTCGGACGCAGTAGAAGCTGGAAATAGTTTTGAACGAAACAACACGTATTAGCGTTGTTCCTGTGATGTATCTAAACGATCCTTACTTATCTAACATGTTATTTGACGTTTGGATGGACTCCAGTAAGTCTGATGTGAGATACAAAGTTTTTGGACGCAGCAGGAGCTGGAAATAGTTTTAAACGAAACAACACGTATTAACGTTGTGCCTGTGCTGTATCTAATCGATCCTTACTCATATATCATGTTACTTGGCGTTTCGATGGACTCCAGTAGCTCTGATGTGAGATACCACGTTTTCGGACGCAGCAGAAGCTGGAAATAGTTTTAAACGAAACAACACGCATTAGCGTTGTTCCTGTGCTGTATCTAATCGATCCTTACTTATCTATCATATTATTTGACGTTTCGATGGACTCCAGTAACTCTGATGTGAGATACGAAGTTTTCGGACGCAGCAGAAGCTGGAAATAGTTTTAAACGAAACAACATGCATTAGCGATGTTCCTGTGATGTATCTAATCGATCCTTACTCATCTATCATGTTATTTGACGTTTGGACGGACTCCAGTAACTCTGATGAGAGATTCACAGTTCTCGGACGCAGTAGAAGCTGGAAATAGTTTTGAACGAAACAACACGTATTAGCGTTGTTCCTGTGATGTATCTAAACGATCCTTACTTATCTAACATGTTATTTGACGTTTGGATGGACTCCAGTAAGTCTGATGTGAGATACAAAGTTTTTGGACGCAGCAGGAGCTGGAAATAGTTTTAAACGAAACAACACGTATTAGCGTTGTGCCTGTGCTGTATCTAATCGATCCTTACTCATATATCATGTTACTTGGCGTTTCGATGGACTCCAGTAGCTCTAATGTGAGATACGACGTTTTCGGACGCAGCAGAAGCTGGAAATAGTTTTAAACGAAACAACACGTATTAGCGTTGTTCCTGTGATGTATCTAATCGATCCTTACTCATCTATCATGTTATTTGACGTTTGGATGGACTCCAGTAACTCTGATGAGATATACAAAGATTTCGGACGCAGCAGAAGCTGGAAATAGTTTTGAACGAAACAACACGTATTAGCGTTGTTCCTGTGATGTATCTAAACGATCCTTACTTTTCTATCATGTTATTTGACGTTTCGATGGACTCCAGTAACTCTGATGTGAGATACGACATTTTCGGACGCAGCAGAAGCTGGAAATAGTTTTAAACGAAACAACACGTATTAGCGATGTTCCTGTGATGTATCTAAACGATCCTTACTCATCTATCATGTTATTAGACGTTTGGACGGACTCCAGTAACTCTGATGTGAGATACAAAGTTTTTGGACGCAGCAGGAGCTGGAAATAGTTTTAAACGAAACAACACGTATTAGCGTTGTTCCTGTGCTGTATCTAATCGATCCTTACTTATCTATCATATTATTTGACGTTTCGATGGACTCCAGTAACTCTGATGTGAAATACGAAGTTCTCGGACGCAGTAGAAGCTGGAAATAGTTTTGAACGAAACAACACGTATTAGCGTTGTTCCTGTGATGTATCTAAACGATCCTTACTTATCTAACATGTTATTTAACGTTTGGATGGACTCCAGTAAGTCTGATGTGAGATACAAAGATTTCGGACGCAGCAGAAGCTGGAAATAGTTTTGAACGAAACAACACGTATTAGCGTTGTTCCTGTGATGTATCTAAACGATCCTTACTTTTCTATCATGTTATTTGACGTTTCGATGGACTCCAGTAACTCTGATGTGAGATACGACATTTTCGGACGCAGCAGAAGCTGGAAATAGTTTTAAACGAAACAACACGTATTAGCGATGTTCCTGTGATGTATCTAAACGATCCTTACTCATCTATCATGTTATTAGACGTTTGGACGGACTCCAGTAACTCTGATGTGAGATACAAAGTTTTTGGACGCAGCAGGAGCTGGAAATAGTTTTAAACGAAACAACACGTATTAGCGTTGTTCCTGTGCTGTATCTAATCGATCCTTACTTATCTATCATATTATTTGACGTTTCGATGGACTCCAGTAACTCTGATGTGAGATACGAAGTTTTCGGACGCAGCAGAAGCTGGAAATAGTTTTAAACGAAACAACACGCATTAGCGATGTTCCTGTAATGTATCTAATCGATCCTTACTCATCTATCATGTTATTTGACGTTTGGATGGACTCCAGTAACCCTGACGTGAGATACGAAGTTTTCGGACGCAGCTGAAGCTGGAAATAGTTCTAAACGAAACAACACGTATTAGCGTTGTTCCTGTGCTGTATCTAATCGATCCTTCCTCATATATCATGTTATTTGGGGTTTCGATGGACTCCAGTAACTCTTATGTGAGATACGACGTTTTCGGACGCAGCAGAAGCTGGAAATAGTTTTAAACGAAACAACACGTATTAGCGTTGTTCCTGTGATGTATCTAATCGATCCTTACTCATCTATCATGTTATTTGATGTTTGGATGGACTCCAGTAACTCTGATGAGGGATACAAAGATTTCGGACGCAGCAGAAACTGGAAATAATTTTGAACGAAACAACACGTATTAGCGTTGTTCCTGTGATGTATCTAAACGATCCTTACTTTTCTATCATGTTATTTGACGTTTCGATGGACTCCAGTAACTCTGATGTGAGATACGAAGTTTTCGGACGCAGCAGAAGCTGGAAATAGTTTTAAACGAAACAACACGCATTAGCGATGTTCCTGTGATGTATCTAATCGATCCTTACTCATCTATCATGTTATTTGACGTTTGGACGGACTCCAGTAACTCTGATGAGAGATTCACAGTTCTCGGACGCAGTAGAAGCTGGAAATAGTTTTGAACGAAACAACACGTATTAGCGTTGTTCCTGTGATGTATCTAAACGATCCTTACTTATCTAACATGTTATTTGACGTTTGGATGGACTCCAGTAAGTCTGATGTGAGATACAAAGTTTTTGGACGCAGCAGGAGCTGGAAATAGTTTTAAACGAAACAACACGTATTAGCGTTGTGCCTGTGCTGTATCTAATCGATCCTTACTCATATATCATGTTACTTGGCGTTTCGATGGACTCCAGTAGCTCTAATGTGAGATACGACGTTTTCGGACGCAGCAGAAGCTGGAAATAGTTTTAAACGAAACAACACGCATTAGCGATGTTCCTGTAATGTATCTAATCGATCCTTACTCATCTATCATGTTATTTGACGTTTGGATGGACTCCAGTAACCCTGACGTGAGATACGAAGTTTTCCGACGCAGCTGAAGCTGGAAATAGTTTTAAACGAAACAACACGTATTAGCGTTGTTCCTGTGCTGTATCTAATCGATCCTTCCTCATATATCATGTTATTTGGCGTTTCGATGGACTCCAGTAACTCTTATGTGAGATACGACGTTTTCGGACCCAGCAGAAGCTGGAAATAGTTTTAAACGAAACAACACGTATTAGCGTTGCTCCTGTGATGTATCTAATCGATCCTTACTCATCTATCATGTTATTTGATGTTTGGATGGACTCCAGTAACTCTGATGAGGGATACAAAGATTTCGGACGCAGCAGAAACTGGAAATAATTTTGAACGAAACAACACGTATTAGCGTTGTTCCTGTGATGTATCTAAACGATCCTTACTTTTCTATCATGTTATTTGACGTTTCGATGGACTCCAGTAACTCTGATGTGAGATACGAAGTTTTCGGACGCAGCAGAAGCTGGAAATAGTTTTAAACGAAACAACACGCATTAGCGATGTTCCTGTGATGTATCTAATCGATCCTTACTCATCTATCATGTTATTTGACGTTTGGACGGACTCCAGTAACTCTGATGAGAGATTCACAGTTCTCGGACGCAGTAGAAGCTGGAAATAGTTTTGAACGAAACAACACGTATTAGCGTTGTTCCTGTGATGTATCTAAACGATCCTTACTTATCTAACATGTTATTTGACGTTTGGATGGACTCCAGTAAGTCTGATGTGAGATAAAAAGTTTTTGGACGCAGCAGGAGCTGGAAATAGTTTTAAACGAAACAACACGCATTAGCGATGTTCCTGTGCTGCATCTAATCGATCCTTACTTATCTATCATGTTATTTGACGTTTGGATGGACTCCAGTAACTCTGATGATAGATACAAAGATTTCGGACGCAGCAGAAGCTGGAAATAGTTTTGAACGAAACAACACGTATTAGCGTTGTTCCTGTGATGTATCTAAACGATCCTTACTTTTCTATCATGTTATTTGACGTTTCGATGGACTCCAGTAACTCTGATGTGAGATACGACATTTTCGGACGCAGCAGAAGCTGGAAATAGTTTTAAACGAAACAACACGTATTAGCGATGTTCCTGTGATGTATCTAAACGATCCTTACTCATCTATCATGTTATTAGACGTTTGGACGGACTCCAGTAACTCTGATGTGAGATACAAAGTTCTCGGACGCAGTAGAAGCTGGAAATAGTTTTGAACGAAACAACAAGTATTAGCGTTGTTCCTGTGATGTATCTAAACGATCCTTACTTATCTAACATGTTATTTAACGTTTGGATGGACTCCAGTAAGTCTGATGTGAGATAAAAAGTTTTTGGACGCAGCAGGAGCTGGAAATAGTTTTAAACGAAACAACACGTATTAGCGTTGTTCCTGTGCTGCATCTAATCGATCCTTACTTATCTATCATGTTATTTGACGTTTCGATGGACTCCAGTAACCCTGACGTGAGATACGATGTTCACAAAGTTTTGGGACGCAGCAGGAGCTGGAAATAGTTTTAAACGAAACAACACGTATTAGCGTTGTTCCTGTGCTGTATCTAATCGATCCTTACTTATCTATCATGTTATTTGACGTTTCGATGGACTCAAGTAACTCTGATGTGAGAACGATGTTCTCGGACGCAGCAGAAGCTGGAAATAGTTTTAAACGAAACAACACGCATTAGCGTTGTTCCTGTGATGTATCTAATCGATCCTTACTCATCTATCATGTTATTTGGCGTTTCGATGGACTCCAGTAACTTAGATGTGATATACGAAGTTCTCGGACGCAGCTGAAGCTAGAAATAGTTTTAAACGAAACAACACGCATTAGCGTTGTTCCTGTGATGTATCTAATCGATCCTTACTTATCTATCATGTTATTTGACGTTTGGATGGACTCCAGTAACCCTGACGTGAGATACGAAGTTTTCGGACGCAGCAGAAGCTGGAAATAGTTTTAAACGAAACAACACGCATTAGCGATGTTCCTGTGATGTATCTAATCGATCCTTACTCATCTATCATGTTATTTGACGTTTGGACGGACTCCAGTAACTCTGATGAGAGATTCACAGTTCTCGGACGCAGTAGAAGCTGGAAATAGTTTTGAACGAAACAACACGTATTAGCGTTGTTCCTGTGATGTATCTAAACGATCCTTACTTATCTAACATGTTATTTGACGTTTGGATGGACTCCAGTAAGTCTGATGTGAGATACAAAGTTTTTGGACGCAGCAGGAGCTGGAAATAGTTTTAAACGAAACAACACGTATTAACGTTGTGCCTGTGCTGTATCTAATCGATCCTTACTCATATATCATGTTACTTGGCGTTTCGATGGACTCCAGTAGCTCTGATGTGAGATACCACGTTTTCGGACGCAGCAGAAGCTGGAAATAGTTTTAAACGAAACAACACGCATTAGCGTTGTTCCTGTGCTGTATCTAATCGATCCTTACTTATCTATCATATTATTTGACGTTTCGATGGACTCCAGTAACTCTGATGTGAGATACGAAGTTTTCGGACGCAGCAGAAGCTGGAAATAGTTTTAAACGAAACAACACGCATTAGCGATGTTCCTGTGATGTATCTAATCGATCCTTACTCATCTATCATGTTATTTGACGTTTGGACGGACTCCAGTAACTCTGATGAGAGATTCACAGTTCTCGGACGCAGTAGAAGCTGGAAATAGTTTTGAACGAAACAACACGTATTAGCGTTGTTCCTGTGATGTATCTAAACGATCCTTACTTATCTAACATGTTATTTGACGTTTGGATGGACTCCAGTAAGTCTGATGTGAGATACAAAGTTTTTGGACGGAGCAGGAGCTGGAAATAGTTTTAAACGAAACAACACGTATTAGCGTTGTGCCTGTGCTGTATCTAATCGATCCTTACTCATATATCATGTTACTTGGCGTTTCGATGGACTCCAGTAGCTCTAATGTGAGATACGACGTTTTCGGACGCAGCAGAAGCTGGAAATAGTTTTAAACGAAACAACACGTATTAGCGTTGTTCCTGTGATGTATCTAATCGATCCTTACTCATCTATCATGTTATTTGACGTTTGGATGGACTCCAGTAACTCTGATGAGAGATACAAAGATTTCGGACGCAGCAGAAGCTGGAAATAGTTTTGAACGAAACAACACGTATTAGCGTTGTTCCTGTGATGTATCTAAACGATCCTTACTTTTCTATCATGTTATTTGACGTTTCGATGGACTCCAGTAACTCTGATGTGAGATACGACATTTTCGGACGGAGCAGAAGCTGGAAATAGTTTTAAACGAAACAACACGTATTAGCGATGTTCCTGTGATGTATCTAAACGATCCTTACTCATCTATCATGTTATTAGACGTTTGGACGGACTCCAGTAACTCTGATGTGAGATACAAAGTTTTTGGACGCAGCAGGAGCTGGAAATAGTTTTAAACGAAACAACACGTATTAGCGTTGTTCCTGTGCTGTATCTAATCGATCCTTACTTATCTATCATATTATTTGACGTTTCGATGGACTCCAGTAACTCTGATGTGAAATACGAAGTTCTCGGACGCAGTAGAAGCTGGAAATAGTTTTGAACGAAACAACACGTATTAGCGTTGTTCCTGTGATGTATCTAAACGATCCTTACTTATCTAACATGTTATTTAACGTTTGGATGGACTCCAGTAAGTCTGATGTGAGATACAAAGATTTCGGACGCAGCAGAAGCTGGAAATAGTTTTGAACGAAACAACACGTATTAGCGTTGTTCCTGTGATGTATCTAAACGATCCTTACTTTTCTATCATGTTATTTGACGTTTCGATGGACTCCAGTAACTCTGATGTGAGATACGACATTTTCGGACGCAGCAGAAGCTGGAAATAGTTTTAAACGAAACAACACGTATTAGCGATGTTCCTGTGATGTATCTAAACGATCCTTACTCATCTATCATGTTATTAGACGTTTGGACGGACTCCAGTAACTCTGATGTGAGATACAAAGTTTTTGGACGCAGCAGGAGCTGGAAATAGTTTTAAACGAAACAACACGTATTAGCGTTGTTCCTGTGCTGTGTCTAATCGATCCTTACTTATCTATCATATTATTTGACGTTTCGATGGACTCCAGTAACTCTGATGTGAGATACGAAGTTTTCGGACGCAGCAGAAGCTGGAAATAGTTTTAAACGAAACAACACGCATTAGCGATGTTCCTGTAATGTATCTAATCGATCCTTACTCATCTATCATGTTATTTGACGTTTGGATGGACTCCAGTAACCCTGACGTGAGATACGAAGTTTTCGGACGCAGCTGAAGCTGGAAATAGTTCTAAACGAAACAACACGTATTAGCGTTGTTCCTGTGCTGTATCTAATCGATCCTTCCTCATATATCATGTTATTTGGCGTTTCGATGGACTCCAGTAACTCTTATGTGAGATACGACGTTTTCGGACGCAGCAGAAGCTGGAAATAGTTTTAAACGAAACAACACGTATTAGCGTTGTTCCTGTGATGTATCTAATCGATCCTTACTCATCTATCATGTTATTTGATGTTTGGATGGACTCCAGTAACTCTGATGAGGGATACAAAGATTTCGGACGCAGCAGAAACTGGAAATAATTTTGAACGAAACAACACGTATTAGCGTTGTTCCTGTGATGTATCTAAACGATCCTTACTTTTCTATCATGTTATTTGACGTTTCGATGGACTCCAGTAACTCTGATGTGAGATACGAAGTTTTCGGACGCAGCAGAAGCTGGAAATAGTTTTAAACGAAACAACACGCATTAGCGATGTTCCTGTGATGTATCTAATCGATCCTTACTCATCTATCATGTTATTTGACGTTTGGACGGACTCCAGTAACTCTGATGAGAGATTCACAGTTCTCGGACGCAGTAGAAGCTGGAAGTAGTTTTGAACGAAACAACACGTATTAGCGTTGTTCCTGTGATGTATCTAAACGATCCTTACTTATCTAACATGTTATTTGACGTTTGGATGGACTCCAGTAAGTCTGATGTGAGATACAAAGTTTTTGGACGCAGCAGGAGCTGGAAATAGTTTTAAACGAAACAACACTTATTAGCGTTGTGCCTGTGCTGTATCTAATCGATCCTTACTCATATATCATGTTACTTGGCGTTTCGATGGACTCCAGTAGCTCTAATGTGAGATACGACGTTTTCGGACGCAGCAGAAGCTGGAAATAGTTTTAAACGAAACAACACGCATTAGCGATGTTCCTGTAATGTATCTAATCGATCCTTACTCATCTATCATGTTATTTGACGTTTGGATGGACTCCAGTAACCCTGACGTGAGATACGAAGTTTTCGGACGCAGCTGAAGCTGGAAATAGTTTTAAACGAAACAACACGTATTAGCGTTGTTCCTGTGCTGTATCTAATCGATCCTTCCTCATATATCATGTTATTTGGCGTTTCGATGGACTCCAGTAACTCTTATGTGAGATACGACGTTTTCGGACCCAGCAGAAGCTGGAAATAGTTTTAAACGAAACAACACGTATTAGCGTTGCTCCTGTGATGTATCTAATCGATCCTTACTCATCTATCATGTTATTTGATGTTTGGATGGACTCCAGTAACTCTGATGAGGGATACAAAGATTTCGGACGCAGCAGAAACTGGAAATAATTTTGAACGAAACAACACGTATTAGCGTTGTTCCTGTGATGTATCTAAACGATCCTTACTTTTCTATCATGTTATTTGACGTTTCGATGGACTCCAGTAACTCTGATGTGAGATACGAAGTTTTCGGACGCAGCAGAAGCTGGAAATAGTTTTAAACGAAACAACACGCATTAGCGATGTTCCTGTGATGTATCTAATCGATCCTTACTCATCTATCATGTTATTTGACGTTTGGACGGACTCCAGTAACTCTGATGAGAGATTCACAGTTCTCGGACGCAGTAGAAGCTGGAAATAGTTTTGAACGAAACAACACGTATTAGCGTTGTTCCTGTGATGTATCTAAACGATCCTTACTTATCTAACATGTTATTTGACGTTTGGATGGACTCCAGTAAGTCTGATGTGAGATACAAAGTTTTTGGACGCAGCAGGAGCTGGAAATAGTTTTAAACGAAACAACACGTATTAGCGTTGTGCCTGTGCTGTATCTAATCGATCCTTACTCATATATCATGTTACTTGGCGTTTCGATGGACTCCAGTAGCTCTAATGTGAGATACGACGTTTTCGGACGCAGCAGAAGCTGGAAATAGTTTTAAACGAAACAACACGTATTAGCGTTGTTCCTGTGATGTATCTAATCGATCCTTACTCATCTATCATGTTATTTGACGTTTGGATGGACTCCAGTAACTCTGATGAGAGATACAAAGATTTCGGACGCAGCAGAAGCTGGAAATAGTTTTGAACGAAACAACACGTATTAGCGTTGTTCCTGTGATGTATCTAAACGATCCTTACTTTTCTATCATGTTATTTGACGTTTCGATGGACTCCAGTATCTCTGATGTGAGATACGACATTTTCGGACGCAGCAGAAGCTGGAAATAGTTTTAAACGAAACAACACGCATTAGCGATGTTCCTGTGATGTATCTAAACGATCCTTACTCATCTATCATGTTATTAGACGTTTGGACGGACTCCAGTAACTCTGATGTGAGATACAAAGTTCTCGGACGCAGTAGAAGCTGGAAATAGTTTTGAACGAAACAACACGTATTAGCGTTGTTCCTGTGATGTATCTAAACGATCCTTACTTATCTAACATGTTATTTAACATTTGGATGGACTCCAGTAAGTCTGATGTGAAATACAAAGTTTTTGGACGCAGCAGGAGCTGGAAATAGTTTTAAACGAAACAACACGTATTAGCGTTGTTCTTGTGCTGTATCTAATCGATCCTTACTTATCTATCATATTATTTGACGTTTCGATGGACTCCAGTAACTCTGATGTGAGATACGAAGTTTTCGGACGCAGCAGAAGCTGGAAATAGTTTTAAACGAAACAACACGCATTAGCGATGTTCCTGTAATGTATCTAATCGATCCTTACTCATCTATCATGTTATTTGACGTTTGGATGGACTCCAGTAACCCTGACGTGAGATACGAAGTTTTCGGACGCAGCAGAAGCTGGAAATAGTTTTAAACGAAGCAACACGCATTAGCGTTGTTCCTGTGATGTATCTAATCGATCCTTACTCATCTATTATGTTATTTGGCGTTTCGATGGACTCCAGTAACTTTGATGTGAGATACGAAGTTCTCGGACGCAGCTGAAGCTGGAAATAGTTTTAAACGAAACAACACGTATTAGCGTTGTTCCTGTGCTGTATCTAATCGATCCTTCCTCATATGTCATATTATTTGGCGTTTCGATGGACTCCAGTAACTCTTATGTGAGATACGACGTTTTCGGACGCAGCAGAAGCTGGAAATAGTTTTAAACGAAACAACACGTATTAGCGTTGTTCCTGTGATGTATCTAATCGATCCTTACTCATCTATCATGTTATTTGATGTTTGGATGGACTCCAGTAACTCTGATGAGGGATACAAAGATTTCGGACGCAGCAGAAACTGGAAATAGTTTTGAACGAAACAACACGTATTAGCGTTGTTCCTGTGATGTATCTAAACGATCCTTACTTTTCTATCATGTTATTTGACGTTTCGATGGACTCCAGTAACTCTGATGAGAGATACAAAGATTTCGGACGCAGCAGAAGCTGGAAATAGTTTTGAACGAAACAACACGTATTAGCGTTGTTCCTGTGATGTATCTAAACGATCCTTACTTTTCTATCATGTTATTTGACGTTTCGATGGACTCCAGTAACTCTGATGTGAGATACGACATTTTCGGACGCAGCAGAAGCTGAAAATAGTTTTAAACGAAACAACACGTATTAGCGATGTTCCTGTGATGTATTTAATCGATCCTTACTCATCTATCATGTTATTTGACGTTTGGACGGACTCCAGTAACTCTGATGAGAGATTCACAGTTCTCGGACGCAGTAGAAGCTGGAAATAGTTTTGAACGAAACAACACGTATTAGCGTTGTTCCTGTTATGTATCTAAAGGATCCTTACTTATCTAACATGTTATTTGACGTTTGGATGGACTCCAGTAAGTCTGATGTGAGATATAAAGTTTTTGGACGCAGCAGGAGCTGGAAATAGTTTTGAACGAAACAACACGTATTAGCGTTGTTCCTGTGATGTATCTAAACGATCCTTACTTATCTAACATGTTATTTGACGTTTGGATGGACTCCAGTAAGTCTGATGTGAGATACAAAGTTTTTGGACGCAGCAGGAGTTGGAAATAGTTTTAAACGAAACAACACGTATTAGCGTTGTTCCTGTGCTGTATCTAATCGATCCTTACTTATCTATCATATTATTTGACGTTTCGATGGACTCCAGTAACTCTGATGCGAGATACGAAGTTTTCGGACGCAGCAGAAGCTGGAAATAGTTTTAAACGAAACAACACGCATTAGCGATGTTCCTGTAATGTATCTAATCGATCCTTACTCATCAATCATGTTATTTGACGTTTGGATGGACTCCAGTAACCCTGACGTGAGATACGAAGTTTTCGGACGCAGCAGAAGCTGGAAATAGTTTTAAACGAAGCAACACGCATTAGCGTTGTTCCTGTGATGTATCTAATCGATCCTTACTCATCTATTATGTTATTTGGCGTTTCGATGGACTCCAGTAACTTTGATGTGAGATACGAAGTTCTCGGACGCAGCTGAAGCTGGAAATAGTTTTAAACGAAACAACACGTATTAGCGTTGTTCCTGTGCTGTATCTAATCGATCCTTCCTCATATGTCATATTATTTGGCGTTTCGATGGACTCCAGTAACTCTTATGTGAGATACGACGTTTTCGGACGCAGCAGAAGCTGGAAATAGTTTTAAACGAAACAACACGTATTAGCGTTGTTCCTGTGATGTATCTAATCGATCCTTACTCATCTATCATGTTATTTGATGTTTGGATGGACTCCAGTAACTCTGATGAGGGATACAAAGATTTCGGACGCAGCAGAAACTGGAAATAGTTTTGAACGAAACAACACGTATTAGCGTTGTTCCTGTGATGTATCTAAATGATCCTTACTTTTCTATCATGTTATTTGACGTTTCGATGGACTCCAGTAACTCTGATGAGAGATACAAAGATTTCGGACGCAGCAGAAGCTGGAAATAGTTTTGAACGAAACAACACGTATTAGCGTTGTTCCTGTGATGTATCTAAACGATCCTTACTTTTCTATCATGTTATTTGACGTTTCGATGGACTCCAGTAACTCTGATGTGAGATACGACATTTTCGGACGCAGCAGAAGCTGGAAGTAGTTTTAAACGAAACAACACGTATTAGCGATGTTCCTGTGATGTATTTAATCGATCCTTACTCATCTATCATGTTATTTGACGTTTGGACGGACTCCAGTAAGTCTGATGTGAGATACAAAGTTTTTGGACGCAGCAGGAGTTGGAAATAGTTTTAAACGAAACAACACGCATTAGCGTTGTTCCTGTGCTGTATCTAATCGATCCTTACTTATCTATCATATTATTTGACGTTTCGATGGACTCCAGTAACTCTGATGTGAGATACGAAGTTTTCGGACGCAGCAGAAGCTGGAAATAGTTTTAAACGAAACAACACGCATTAGCGATGTTCCTGTGATGTATCTAATCGATCCTTACTCATCTATCATGTTATTTGACGTTTGGACGGACTCCAGTAACTCTGATGAGAGATTCACAGTTCTCGGACGCAGTAGAAGCTGGAAATAGTTTTGAACGAAACAACACGTATTAGCGTTGTTCCTGTGATGTATCTAAACGATCCTTACTTATCTAACATGTTATTTGACGTTTGGATGGACTCCAGTAAGTCTGATGTGAGATACAAAGTTTTTGGACGCAGCAGGAGTTGGAAATAGTTTTAAACGAAACAACACGTATTAGCGTTGTTCCTGTGCTGTATCTAATCGATCCTTACTTATCTATCATATTATTTGACGTTTCGATGGACTCCAGTAACTCTGATGTGAGATACGAAGTTTTCGGACGCAGCAGAAGCTGGAAATAGTTTTAAACGAAACAACACGCATTAGCGATGTTCCTGTGATGTATCTAATCGATCCTTACTCATCTATCATGTTATTTGACATTTGGACGGACTCCAGTAACTCTGATGAGAGATTCACAGTTCTCGGACGCAGTAGAAGCTGGAAATAGTTTTGAACTAAACAACACGTATTAGCGTTGTTCCTGTGATGTATCTAAACGATCCTTACTTATCTAACATGTTATTTGACGTTTGGATGGACTCCAGTAAGTCTGATGTGAGATACAACGTTTTTGGACGCAGCAGGAGCTGGAAATAGTTTTAAACGAAACAGCACGTATTAGCGTTGTGTATGTGCTGTATCTAATCGATCCTTACTCATATATCATGTTACTTGGCGTTTCGATGTACTCCAGTAACTCTGATGTGAGATACGACGTTTTCGGACGCAGCAGAAGCTGGAAATAGTTTTAAACGAAACAACACGTATTAGCGTTGTTCCTGTGCTGTATCTAATCGATCCTTACTTATCTATCATATTATTTGACGTTTCGATGGACTCCAGTAACTCTGATGTGAGATACGAAGTTTTCGGACGCAGCAGAAGCTGGAAATAGTTTTAAACGAAACAACACGCATTAGCGATGTTCCTGTGATGTATCTAATCGATCCTTACTCATCTATCATGTTATTTGACATTTGGACGGACTCCAGTAACTCTGATGAGAGATTCACAGTTCTCGGACGCAGTAGAAGCTGGAAATAGTTTTGAACGAAACAACACGTATTAGCGTTGTTCCTGTGATGTATCTAAACGATCCTTACTTATCTAACATGTTATTTGACGTTTGGATGGACTCCAGTAAGTCTGATGTGAGATACAAAGTTTTTGGACGCAGCAGGAGCTGGAAATAGTTTTAAACGAAACAACACGTATTAGCGTTGTGCCTGTGCTGTATCTAATCGATCCTTACTCATATATCATGTTACTTGGCGTTTCGATGGACTCCAGTAGCTCTAATGTGAGATACGACGTTTTCGGACGCAGCAGAAGCTGGAAATAGTTTTAAACGAAACAACACGCATTAGCGATGTTCCTGTAATGTATCTAATCGATCCTTACTCATCTATCATGTTATTTGACGTTTGGATGGACTCCAGTAACCCTGACGTGAGATACGAAGTTTTCGGACGCAGCTGAAGCTGGAAATAGTTTTAAACGAAACAACACGTATTAGCGTTGTTCCTGTGCTGTATCTAATCGATCCTTCCTCATATATCATGTTATTTGGCGTTTCGATGGACTCCAGTAACTCTTATGTGAGATACGACGTTTTCGGACGCAGCAGAAGCTGGAAATAGTTTTAAACGAAACAACACGTATTAGCGTTGCTCCTGTGATGTATCTAA
This sequence comes from Prosopocoilus inquinatus, assembly GCA_036172665.1. Classification (NCBI taxonomy): domain Eukaryota; kingdom Metazoa; phylum Arthropoda; class Insecta; order Coleoptera; family Lucanidae; genus Prosopocoilus; species Prosopocoilus inquinatus. Next base: position 42,498,020 of record CM069871.1, on the reverse strand, counting down.
TCGATCCTTACTCATCTATCATGTTATTTGATGTTTGGATGGACTCCAGTAACTCTGATGAGGGATACAAAGATTTCGGACGCAGCAGAAACTGGAAATAATTTTGAACGAAACAACACGTATTAGCGTTGTTCCTGTGATGTATCTAAACGATCCTTACTTTTCTATCATGTTATTTGACGTTTCGATGGACTCCAGTAACTCTGATGTGAGATACGAAGTTTTCGGACGCAGCAGAAGCTGGAAATAGTTTTAAACGAAACAACACGCATTAGCGATGTTCCTGTGATGTATCTAATCGATCCTTACTCATCTATCATGTTATTTGACGTTTGGACGGACTCCAGTAACTCTGATGAGAGATTCACAGTTCTCGGACGCAGTAGAAGCTGGAAATAGTTTTGAACGAAACAACACGTATTAGCGTTGTTCCTGTGATGTATCTAAACGATCCTTACTTATCTAACATGTTATTTGACGTTTGGATGGACTCCAGTAAGTCTGATGTGAGATACAAAGTTTTTGGACGCAGCAGGAGCTGGAAATAGTTTTAAACGAAACAACACGTATTAGCGTTGTGCCTGTGCTGTATCTAATCGATCCTTACTCATATATCATGTTACTTGGCGTTTCGATGGACTCCAGTAGCTCTAATGTGAGATACGACGTTTTCGGACGCAGCAGAAGCTGGAAATAGTTTTAAACGAAACAACACGTATTAGCGTTGTTCCTGTGATGTATCTAATCGATCCTTACTCATCTATCATGTTATTTGACGTTTGGATGGACTCCAGTAACTCTGATGAGAGATACAAAGATTTCGGACGCAGCAGAAGCTGGAAATAGTTTTGAACGAAACAACACGTATTAGCGTTGTTCCTGTGATGTATCTAAACGATCCTTACTTTTCTATCATGTTATTTGACGTTTCGATGGACTCCAGTATCTCTGATGTGAGATACGACATTTTCGGACGCAGCAGAAGCTGGAAATAGTTTTAAACGAAACAACACGCATTAGCGATGTTCCTGTGATGTATCTAAACGATCCTTACTCATCTATCATGTTATTAGACGTTTGGACGGACTCCAGTAACTCTGATGTGAGATACAAAGTTCTCGGACGCAGTAGAAGCTGGAAATAGTTTTGAACGAAACAACACGTATTAGCGTTGTTCCTGTGATGTATCTAAACGATCCTTACTTATATAACATGTTATTTAACGTTTGGATGGACTCCAGTAAGTCTGATGTGAGATACAAAGTTTTTGGACGCAGCAGGAGCTGGAAATAGTTTTAAACGAAACAACACGTATTAGCGTTGTTCCTGTGCTGTATCTAATCGATCCTTACTTATCTATCATATTATTTGACGTTTCGATGGACTCCAGTAACTCTGATGTGAGATACGAAGTTTTCGGACGCAGCAGAAGCTGGAAATAGTTTTAAACGAAACAACACGCATTAGCGATGTTCCTGTAATGTATCTAATCGATCCTTACTCATCTATCATGTTATTTGACGTTTGGATGGACTCCAGTAACCCTGACGTGAGATACGAAGTTTTCGGACGCAGCAGAAGCTGGAAATAGTTTTAAACGAAGCAACACGCATTAGCGTTGTTCCTGTGATGTATCTAATCGATCCTTACTCATCTATTATGTTATTTGGCGTTTCGATGGACTCCAGTAACTTTGATGTGAGATACGAAGTTCTCGGACGCAGCTGAAGCTGGAAATAGTTTTAAACGAAACAACACGTATTAGCGTTGTTCCTGTGCTGTATCTAATCGATCCTTCCTCATATGTCATATTATTTGGCGTTTCGATGGACTCCAGTAACTCTTATGTGAGATACGACGTTTTCGGACGCAGCAGAAGCTGGAAATAGTTTTAAACGAAACAACACGTATTAGCGTTGTTCCTGTGATGTATCTAATCGATCCTTACTCATCTATCATGTTATTTGATGTTTGGATGGACTCCAGTAACTCTGATGAGGGATACAAAGATTTCGGACGCAGCAGAAACTGGAAATAGTTTTGAACGAAACAACACGTATTAGCGTTGTTCCTGTGATGTATCTAAACGATCCTTACTTTTCTATCATGTTATTTGACGTTTCGATGGACTCCAGTAACTCTGATGAGAGATACAAAGATTTCGGACGCAGCAGAAGCTGGAAATAGTTTTGAACGAAACAACACGTATTAGCGTTGTTCCTGTGATGTATCTAAACGATCCTTACTTTTCTATCATGTTATTTGACGTTTCGATGGACTCCAGTAACTCTGATGTGAGATACGACATTTTCGGACGCAGCAGAAGCTGGAAATAGTTTTAAACGAAACAACACGTATTAGCGATGTTCCTGTGATGTATTTAATCGATCCTTACTCATCTATCATGTTATTTGACGTTTGGACGGACTCCAGTAACTCTGATGAGAGATTCACAGTTCTCGGACGCAGTAGAAGCTGGAAATAGTTTTGAACGAAACAACACGTATTAGCGTTGTTCCTGTTATGTATCTAAAGGATCCTTACTTATCTAACATGTTATTTGACGTTTGGATGGACTCCAGTAAGTCTGATGTGAGATACAAAGTTTTTGGACGCAGCAGGAGCTGGAAATAGTTTTGAACGAAACAACACGTATTAGCGTTGTTCCTGTGATGTATCTAAACGATCCTTACTTATCTAACATGTTATTTGACGTTTGGATGGACTCCAGTAAGTCTGATGTGAGATACAAAGTTTTTGGACGCAGCAGGAGTTGGAAATAGTTTTAAACGAAACAACACGTATTAGCGTTGTTCCTGTGCTGTATCTAATCGATCCTTACTTATCTATCATATTATTTGACGTTTCGATGGACTCCAGTAACTCTGATGTGAGATACGAAGTTTTCGGACGCAGCAGAAGCTGGAAATAGTTTTAAACGAAACAACACGCATTAGCGATGTTCCTGTAATGTATCTAATCGATCCTTACTCATCTATCATGTTATTTGACGTTTGGATGGACTCCAGTAACCCTGACGTGAGATACGAAGTTTTCGGACGCAGCAGAAGCTGGAAATAGTTTTAAACGAAGCAACACGCATTAGCGTTGTTCCTGTGATGTATCTAATCGATCCTTACTCATCTATTATGTTATTTGGCGTTTCGATGGACTCCAGTAACTTTGATGTGAGATACGAAGTTCTCGGACGCAGCTGAAGCTGGAAATAGTTTTAAACGAAACAACACGTATTAGCGTTGTTCCTGTGCTGTATCTAATCGATCCTTCCTCATATGTCATATTATTTGGCGTTTCGATGGACTCCAGTAACTCTTATGTGAGATACGACGTTTTCGGACGCAGCAGAAGCTGGAAATAGTTTTAAACGAAACAACACGTATTAGCGTTGTTCCTGTGATGTATCTAATCGATCCTTACTCATCTATCATGTTATTTGATGTTTGGATGGACTCCAGTAACTCTGATGAGGGATACAAAGATTTCGGACGCAGCAGAAACTGGAAATAGTTTTGAACGAAACAACACGTATTAGCGTTGTTCCTGTGATGTATCTAAATGATCCTTACTTTTCTATCATGTTATTTGACGTTTCGATGGACTCCAGTAACTCTGATGAGAGATACAAAGATTTCGGACGCAGCAGAAGCTGGAAATAGTTTTGAACGAAACAACACGTATTAGCGTTGTTCCTGTGATGTATCTAAACGATCCTTACTTTTCTATCATGTTATTTGACGTTTCGATGGACTCCAGTAACTCTGATGTGAGATACGACATTTTCGGACGCAGCAGAAGCTGGAAGTAGTTTTAAACGAAACAACACGTATTAGCGATGTTCCTGTGATGTATTTAATCGATCCTTACTCATCTATCATGTTATTTGACGTTTGGACGGACTCCAGTAACTCTGATGAGAGATTCACAGTTCTCGGACGCAGTAGAAGCTGGAAATAGTTTTGAACGAAACAACACGTATTAGCGTTGTTCCTGTGATGTATCTAAACGATCCTTACTTATCTAACATGTTATTTGACGTTTGGATGGACTCCAGTAAGTCTGATGTGAGATACAAAGTTTTTGGACGCAGCAGGAGTTGGAAATAGTTTTAAACGAAACAACACGTATTAGCGTTGTTCCTGTGCTGTATCTAATCGATCCTTACTTATCTATCATATTATTTGACGTTTCGATGGACTCCAGTAACTCTGATGTGAGATACGAAGTTTTCGGACGCAGCAGAAGCTGGAAATAGTTTTAAACGAAACAACACGCATTAGCGATGTTCCTGTGATGTATCTAATCGATCCTTACTCATCTATCATGTTATTTGACATTTGGACGGACTCCAGTAACTCTGATGAGAGATTCACAGTTCTCGGACGCAGTAGAAGCTGGAAATAGTTTTGAACTAAACAACACGTATTAGCGTTGTTCCCGTGATGTATCTAAACGATCCTTACTTATCTAACATGTTATTTGACGTTTGGATGGACTCCAGTAAGTCTGATGTGAGATACAACGTTTTTGGACGCAGCAGGAGCTGGAAATAGTTTTAAACGAAACAGCACGTATTAGCGTTGTGTATGTGCTGTATCTAATCGATCCTTACTCATATATCATGTTACTTGGCGTTTCGATGTACTCCAGTAACTCTGATGTGAGATACGACGTTTTCGGACGCAGCAGAAGCTGGAAATAGTTTTAAACGAAACAACACGTATTAGCGTTGTTCCTGTGCTGTATCTAATCGATCCTTACTTATCTATCATATTATTTGACGTTTCGATGGACTCCAGTAACTCTGATGTGAGATACGAAGTTTTCGGACGCAGCAGAAGCTGGAAATAGTTTTAAACGAAACAACACGCATTAGCGATGTTCCCGTGATGTATCTAATCGATCCTTACTCATCTATCATGTTATTTGACGTTTGGACGGACTCCAGTAACTCTGATGAGAGATTCACAGTTCTCGGACGCAGTAGAAGCTGGAAATAGTTTTGAACGAAACAACACGTATTAGCGTTGTTCCTGTGATGTATCTAAACGATCCTTACTTATCTAACATGTTATTTGACGTTTGGATGGACTCCAGTAAGTCTGATGTGAGATACAAAGTTTTTGGACGCAGCAGGAGCTGGAAATAGTTTTAAACGAAACAACACGTATTAACGTTGTGCCTGTGCTGTATCTAATCGATCCTTACTCATATATCATGTTACTTGGCGTTTCGATGGACTCCAGTAGCTCTGATGTGAGATACGACGTTTTCGGACGCAGCAGAAGCTGGAAATAGTTTTAAACGAAACAACACGCATTAGCGTTGTTCCTGTGCTGTATCTAATCGATCCTTACTTATCTATCATATTATTTGACGTTTCGATGGACTCCAGTAACTCTGATGTGAGATACGAAGTTTTCGGACGCAGCAGAAGCTGGAAATAGTTTTAAACGAAACAACACGCATTAGCGATGTTCCTGTGATGTATCTAATCGATCCTTACTCATCTATCATGTTATTTGACATTTGGACGGACTCCAGTAACTCTGATGAGAGATTCACAGTTCTCGGACGCAGTAGAAGCTGGAAATAGTTTTGAACTAAACAACACGTATTAGCGTTGTTCCTGTGATGTATCTAAACGATCCTTACTTATCTAACATGTTATTTGAAGTTTGGATGGACTCCAGTAAGTCTGATGTGAGATACAACGTTTTTGGACGCAGCATTAGCTGGAAATAGTTTTAAACGAAACAGCACGTATTAGCGTTGTGTATGTGCTGTATCTAATCGATCCTTACTCATATATCATGTTACTTGGCGTTTCGATGGACTCCAGTAGATCTAATGTGAGATACGACGTTTTCGGACGCAGCAGAAGCTGGAAATAGTTTTAAACGAAACAACACGTATTAGCGTTGTTCCTGTGATGTATCTAATCGATCCTTACTCATCTATCACGTTATTTGACGTTTGGATGGACTCCAGTAACTCTGATGAGAGATACAAAGATTTCGGACGCAGCAGATGCTGGAAATAGTTTTGAACGAAACAACACGTATTAGCGTTGTTCCTGTGATGTATCTAAACGATCCTTACTTTTCTATCATGTTATTTGACGTTTCGATGGACTCCAGTAACTCTGATGTGAGATACGACATTTTCGGACGCAGCAGAAGCTAGAAATAGTTTTAAACGAAACAACACGTATTAGCGATGTTCCTGTGATGTATCTAAACGATCCTTACTCATCTATCATGTTATTAGACGTTTGGACGGACTCCAGTAACTCTGATGTGAGATAAAATGTTCTCGGACGCAGTAGAAGCTGGAAATAGTTTTGAACGAAACAACACGTATTAGCGTTGTTCCTGTGATGTATCTAAACGATCCTTACTTATCTAACATGTTATTTAACGTTTGGATGGACTCCAGTAAGTCTGATGTGAGATACAAAGTTTTTGGACGCAGCAGGAGCTGGAAATAGTTTTAAACGAAACAACACGTATTAGCGTTGTTCCTGTGCTGCATCTAATCGACCCTTACTTATCTATCATGTTATTTGACGTTTCGATGGACTCCAGTAACCCTGACGTGAGATACGATGTTCACAAAGTTTTGGGACGCAGCAGGAGCTGGAAATAGTTTTAAACGAAACAACACGTATTAGCGTTGTTCCTGTGCTGTATCTAATCGATCCTTACTTATCTATCATGTTATTTGACGTTTCGATGGACTCAAGTAACTCTGATGTGAGATACGATGTTCTCGGACGCAGCAGAAGCTGGAAATAGTTTTAAACGAAACAACACGCATTAGCGTTGTTCCTGTGATGTATCTAATCGATCCTTACTCATCTATCATGTTATTTGGCGTTTCGATGGACTCCAGTAACTTAGATGTGAGATACGAAGTTCTCGGACGCAGCTGAAGCTAGAAATAGTTTTAAACGAAACAACACGCATTAGCGTTGTTCCTGTGATGTATCTAATCGATCCTTACTTATCTATCATGTTATTTGACGTTTGGATGGACTCCAGTAACCCTGACGTTAGATACGAAGTTCTCGGACGCAGCAGAAGCTGGAAATAGTTTTAAACGAAACAACACGTATTAGCGTTGTTCCTGTGATGTATCTAAACGATCCTTACTTATCTAACATGTTATTTAACGTTTGGATGGACTCCAGTAAGTCTGATGTGAGATACAAAGTTTTTGGACGCAGCAGGAGCTGGAAATAGTTTTAAAGGAAACAACACGTATTAGCGTTGTTCCTGTGCTGCATCTAATCGATCCTTACTTATCTATCATGTTATTTGACGTTTCGATGGACTCCAGTAACCCTGACGTGAGATACGATGTTCTCGGACGCAGCAGAAGCTGGAAATAGTTTTAAACGAAACAACACGCATTAGCGTTGTTCCTGTGATGTATCTAATCGATCCTTACTCATCTATCATGTTATTTGGCGTTTCGATGGACTCCAGTAACTTTGATGTGAGATACGAAGTTCTCGGACGCAGCTGAAGCTGGAAATAGTTTTAAATGAAACAACACGTATTAGCGTTGTCCCTGTGATGTATCTAATCGATCCTTACTCATCTATCATGTTATTTGAGGTTTGGACGGACTCCAGTAACTCTGATGAGAGATACAAAGTTCTCGGACGCAGTAGAAGCTGGAAATAGTTTTGAACGAAAGAACACGTATTAGCGTTGTTCCTGTGATGTATCTAAACGATCCTTACTTATCTAACATGTTATTTGACGTTTGGATGGACTCCAGTAAGTCTGATGTGAGATACAAAGTTTTTGGACGCAGCAGGACCTGGAAATAGTTTTAAACGAAACAACACGTATTAGCGTTGTTCCTGTGCTGCATCTAATCGATCCTTACTTATCTATCATGTTATTTGACGTTTCGATGGACTCCAGTAACCCTGACGTGAGATACGACGTTTTCGGACGCAGCAGAAGCTGGAAATAGTTTTAAACGAAACAGCACGCATTAGCGTTGTTCCTGTGATGTATCTAATCGATCCTTACTCATCTATTATGTTATTTGGCATTTCGATGGACTCCAGTAACTTTGATGTGAGATACGAAGTTCTCGGACGCAGCTGAAGCTGGAAATAGTTTTAAATGAAACAACACGTATTAGCGTTGTTCCTGTGATATATCTAATCGATCCTTACTCATCTATCATGTTAATTGAGGTTTGGACGGACTCCAGTAACTCTGATGAGAGATACAAAGTTCTCGGACGCAGTAGAAGCTGGAAATAGTTTTGAACGAAAGAACACGTATTAGCGTTGTTCCTGTGATGTATCTAAGCGATCCTTACTTATCTAACATCTTATTTGACGTTTGGATGGACTCCAGTAAGTCTGATGTGAGATACAAAGTTTTTGGACGCAGCAGGAGTTGGAAATAGTTTTATACGAAACAACACGTATTAGCGTTGTTCCTGTGCTGTATCTAATCGATCCTTACTTATCTATCATATTATTTGACGTTTCGATGGACTCCAGTAACTCTGATGTGAGATACGAAGTTTTCGGACGCAGCAGAAGCTGGAAATAGTTTTAAACGAAACAACACGCATTAGCGATGTTCCTGTGATGTATCTAATCGATCCTTACTCATCTATCATGTTATTTGACGTTTGGACGGACTCCAGTAACTCTGATGAGAGATTCACAGTTCTCGGACGCAGTAGAAGCTGGAAATAGTTTTGAACGAAACAACACGTATTAGCGTTGTTCCTGTGATGTATCTAAACGATCCTTACTTATCTAACATGTTATTTGACGTTTGGATGGACTCCAGTAAGTCTGATGTGAGATACAAAGTTTTTGGACGCAGCAGGAGCTGGAAATAGTTTTAAACGAAACAACACGTATTAGCGTTGTTCCTGTGATGTATCTAATCGATCCTTACTCATCTATCATGTTATTTGATGTTTGGATGGACTCCAGTAACTCTGATGAGGGATACAAAGATTTCGGACGCAGCAGAAGCTGGAAATAGTTTTGAACGAAACAACACGTATTAGCGTTGTTCCTGTGATGTATCTAAACGATCCTTACTTTTCTATCATGTTATTTGGCGTTTCGATGGACTCCAGTAACTCTTATGTGAGATACGACGTTTTCGGACGCAGCAGAAGCTGGAAATAGTTTTAAACGAAACAACACGTATTAGCGTTGTTCCTGTGATGTATCTAATCGATCCTTACTCATCTATCATGTTATTTGATGTTTGGATGGACTCCAGTAACTCTGATGAGGGATACAAAGATTTCGGACGCAGCAGAAGCTGGAAATAGTTTTGAACGAAACAACACGTATTAGCGTTGTTCCTGTGATGTATCTAAACGATCCTTACTTTTCTATCATGTTATTTGACGTTTCGATGGACTCCATAACTCTGAAGTGAGATACGACGTTTTCGGACGCAGCAGAAGCTGGAAATAGTTTTGAACTAAACAACACGTATTAGCGATGTTCCTGTGATGTATCTAAACGATCCTTACTCATCTATCATGTTATTAGACGTTTGGACGGACTCCAGTAACTCTGATGTGAGATACAAAGTTCTCGGACGCAGTAGAAGCTGGAAATAGTTTTGAACGAAACAACACGTATTAGCGTTGTTCCTGTGATGTATGTAAACGATCCTTACTTATCTAACATGTTATTTAACGTTTGGATGGACTCCAGTAAGTCTGATGTGAGATACAAAGTTTTTGGACGCAGCAGGAGCTGGAAATAGTTTTAAACGAAACAACACGTATTAGCGTTGTTCCTGTGCTGCATCTAATCGATCCTTACTTATCTATCATGTTATTTGACGTATCGATGGACTCCAGTAACCCTGACGTGAGATACGAAGTTCTCGGACGCAGCAGAAGCTGGAAATAGTTTTAAACGAAACAACACGTATTAGCGTTGTTCCTGTGATGTATCTAAACGATCCTTACTTATCTAACATGTTATTTAACGTTTGGATGGACTCCAGTAAGTCTGATGTGAGATACAAAGTTTTCGGACGCAGCAGAAGCTGGAAATAGTTTTAAACGAAACAACACGCATTAGCGTTGTTCCTGTGATGTATCTAATCGATCCTTACTCATGTATCATGTTATTTGGCGTTTCGATGGACTCCAGTAACTTTGATGTGAGATACGAAGTTCTCGGACGCAGCTGAAGCTGGAAATAGTTTTAAATGAAACAACACGTATTAGCGTTGTTCCTGTGATGTATCTAATCGATCCTTACTCATCTATCATGTTATTTGACGTTTGGACGGACTCCAGTAACTCTGATGAGAGATACGACGTTTTCGGACGCAGCAGAAACTGGAAATAGTTTTAAACGAAACAACACGCATTAGCGTTGTTCCTGTGATGTATCTAATCGATCCTTACTCATCTATTATGTTATTTGGCATTTCGATAGACTCCAGTAACTTTGATGTGAGATACGAAGTTCTCGGACGCAGCTGAAGCTAGAAATAGTTTTAAACGAAACAACACGCATTAGCGTTGTTCCTGTGATGTATCTAATCGATCCTTACTTATCTATCATGTTATTTGACGTTTGGATGGACTCCAGTAACCCTGACGTTAGATACGAAGTTCTCGGACGCAGCAGAAGCTGGAAATAGTTTTAAACGAAACAACACGTATTAGCGTTGTTCCTGTGATGTATCTAAACGATCCTTACTTATCTAACATGTTATTTAACGTTTGGATGGACTCCAGTAAGTCTGATGTGAGATACAAAGTTTTTGGACGCAGCAGGAGCTGGAAATAGTTTTAAAGGAAACAACACGTATTAGCGTTGTTCCTGTGCTGCATCTAATCGATCCTTACTTATCTATCATGTTATTTGACGTTTCGATGGACTCCAGTAACCCTGACGTGAGATACGATGTTCTCGGACGCAGCAGAAGCTGGAAATAGTTTTAAACGAAACAACACGCATTAGCGTTGTTCCTGTGATGTATCTAATCGATCCTTACTCATCTATCATGTTATTTGGCGTTTCGATGGACTCCAGTAACTTTGATGTGAGATACGAAGTTCTCGGACGCAGCTGAAGCTGGAAATAGTTTTAAATGAAACAACACGTATTAGCGTTGTCCCTGTGATGTATCTAATCGATCCTTACTCATCTATCATGTTATTTGAGGTTTGGACGGACTCCAGTAACTCTGATGAGAGATACAAAGTTCTCGGACGCAGTAGAAGCTGGAAATAGTTTTGAACGAAAGAACACGTATTAGCGTTGTTCCTGTGATGTATCTAAACGATCCTTACTTATCTAACATGTTATTTGACGTTTGGATGGACTCCAGTAAGTCTGATGTGAGATACAAAGTTTTTGGACGCAGCAGGACCTGGAAATAGTTTTAAACGAAACAACACGTATTAGCGTTGTTCCTGTGCTGCATCTAATCGATCCTTACTTATCTATCATGTTATTTGACGTTTCGATGGACTCCAGTAACCCTGACGTGAGATACGACGTTTTCGGACGCAGCAGAAGCTGGAAATAGTTTTAAACGAAACAGCACGCATTAGCGTTGTTCCTGTGATGTATCTAATCGATCCTTACTCATCTATTATGTTATTTGGCATTTCGATGGACTCCAGTAACTTTGATGTGAGATACGAAGTTCTCGGACGCAGCTGAAGCTGGAAATAGTTTTAAATGAAACAACACGTATTAGCGTTGTTCCTGTGATATATCTAATCGATCCTTACTCATCTATCATGTTATTTGAGGTTTGGACGGACTCCAGTAACTCTGATGAGAGATACAAAGTTCTCGGACGCAGTAGAAGCTGGAAATAGTTTTGAACGAAAGAACACGTATTAGCGTTGTTCCTGTGATGTATCTAAGCGATCCTTACTTATCTAACATCTTATTTGACGTTTGGATGGACTCCAGTAAGTCTGATGTGAGATACAAAGTTTTTGGACGCAGCAGGAGTTGGAAATAGTTTTATACGAAACAACACGTATTAGCGTTGTTCCTGTGCTGTATCTAATCGATCCTTACTTATCTATCATATTATTTGACGTTTCGATGGACTCCAGTAACTCTGATGTGAGATACGAAGTTTTCGGACGCAGCAGAAGCTGGAAATAGTTTTAAACGAAACAACACGCATTAGCGATGTTCCTGTGATGTATCTAATCGATCCTTACTCATCTATCATGTTATTTGACGTTTGGACGGACTCCAGTAACTCTGATGAGAGATTCACAGTTCTCGGACGCAGTAGAAGCTGGAAATAGTTTTGAACGAAACAACACGTATTAGCGTTGTTCCTGTGATGTATCTAAACGATCCTTACTTATCTAACATGTTATTTGACGTTTGGATGGACTCCAGTAAGTCTGATGTGAGATACAAAGTTTTTGGACGCAGCAGGAGCTGGAAATAGTTTTAAACGAAACAACACGTATTAGCGTTGTTCCTGTGATGTATCTAATCGATCCTTACTCATCTATCATGTTATTTGATGTTTGGATGGACTCCAGTAACTCTGATGAGGGATACAAAGATTTCGGACGCAGCAGAAGCTGGAAATAGTTTTGAACGAAACAACACGTATTAGCGTTGTCCCTGTGATGTATCTAATCGATCCTTACTCATCTATCATGTTATTTGAGGTTTGGACGGACTCCAGTAACTCTGATGAGAGATACAAAGTTCTCGGACGCAGTAGAAGCTGGAAATAGTTTTGAACGAAAGAACACGTATTAGCGTTGTTCCTGTGATGTATCTAAACGATCCTTACTTATCTAACATGTTATTTGACGTTTGGATGGACTCCAGTAAGTCTGATGTGAGATACAAAGTTTTTGGACGCAGCAGGACCTGGAAATAGTTTTAAACGAAACAACACGTATTAGCGTTGTTCCTGTGCTGCATCTAATCGATCCTTACTTATCTATCATGTTATTTGACGTTTCGATGGACTCCAGTAACCCTGACGTGAGATACGACGTTTTCGGACGCAGCAGAAGCTGGAAATAGTTTTAAACGAAACAGCACGCATTAGCGTTGTTCCTGTGATGTATCTAATCGATCCTTACTCATCTATTATGTTATTTGGCATTTCGATGGACTCCAGTAACTTTGATGTGAGATACGAAGTTCTCGGACGCAGCTGAAGCTGGAAATAGTTTTAAATGAAACAACACGTATTAGCGTTGTTCCTGTGATATATCTAATCGATCCTTACTCATCTATCATGTTATTTGAGGTTTGGACGGACTCCAGTAACTCTGATGAGAGATACAAAGTTCTCGGACGCAGTAGAAGCTGGAAATAGTTTTGAACGAAAGAACACGTATTAGCGTTGTTCCTGTGATGTATCTAAGCGATCCTTACTTATCTAACATCTTATTTGACGTTTGGATGGACTCCAGTAAGTCTGATGTGAGATACAAAGTTTTTGGACGCAGCAGGAGTTGGAAATAGTTTTATACGAAACAACACGTATTAGCGTTGTTCCTGTGCTGTATCTAATCGATCCTTACTTATCTATCATATTATTTGACGTTTCGATGGACTCCAGTAACTCTGATGTGAGATACGAAGTTTTCGGACGCAGCAGAAGCTGGAAATAGTTTTAAACGAAACAACAGGCATTAGCGATGTTCCTGTGATGTATCTAATCGATCCTTACTCATCTATCATGTTATTTGACGTTTGGACGGACTCCAGTAACTCTGATGAGAGATTCACAGTTCTCGGACGCAGTAGAAGCTGGAAATAGTTTTGAACGAAACAACACGTATTAGCGTTGTTCCTGTGATGTATCTAAACGATCCTTACTTATCTAACATGTTATTTGACGTTTGGATGGACTCCAGTAAGTCTGATGTGAGATACAAAGTTTTTGGACGCAGCAGGAGCTGGAAATAGTTTTAAACGAAACAACACGTATTAGCGTTGTTCCTGTGATGTATCTAATCGATCCTTACTCATCTATCATGTTATTTGATGTTTGGATGGACTCCAGTAACTCTGATGAGGGATACAAAGATTTCGGACGCAGCAGAAGCTGGAAATAGTTTTGAACGAAACAACACGTATTAGCGTTGTCCCTGTGATGTATCTAATCGATCCTTACTCATCTATCATGTTATTTGAGGTTTGGACGGACTCCAGTAACTCTGATGAGAGATACAAAGTTCTCGGACGCAGTAGAAGCTGGAAATAGTTTTGAACGAAAGAACACGTATTAGCGTTGTTCCTGTGATGTATCTAAACGATCCTTACTTATCTAACATGTTATTTGACGTTTGGATGGACTCCAGTAAGTCTGATGTGAGATACAAAGTTTTTGGACGCAGCAGGACCTGGAAATAGTTTTAAACGAAACAACACGTATTAGCGTTGTTCCTGTGCTGCATCTAATCGATCCTTACTTATCTATCATGTTATTTGACGTTTCGATGGACTCCAGTAACCCTGACGTGAGATACGACGTTTTCGGACGCAGCAGAAGCTGGAAATAGTTTTAAACGAAACAGCACGCATTAGCGTTGTTCCTGTGATGTATCTAATCGATCCTTACTCATCTATTATGTTATTTGGCATTTCGATGGACTCCAGTAACTTTGATGTGAGATACGAAGTTCTCGGACGCAGCTGAAGCTGGAAATAGTTTTAAATGAAACAACACGTATTAGCGTTGTTCCTGTGATATATCTAATCGATCCTTACTCATCTATCATGTTATTTGAGGTTTGGACGGACTCCAGTAACTCTGATGAGAGATACAAAGTTCTCGGACGCAGTAGAAGCTGGAAATAGTTTTGAACGAAAGAACACGTATTAGCGTTGTTCCTGTGATGTATCTAAGCGATCCTTACTTATCTAACATCTTATTTGACGTTTGGATGGACTCCAGTAAGTCTGATGTGAGATACAAAGTTTTTGGACGCAGCAGGAGTTGGAAATAGTTTTATACGAAACAACACGTATTAGCGTTGTTCCTGTGCTGTATCTAATCGATCCTTACTTATCTATCATATTATTTGACGTTTCGATGGACTCCAGTAACTCTGATGTGAGATACGAAGTTTTCGGACGCAGCAGAAGCTGGAAATAGTTTTAAACGAAACAACACGCATTAGCAATGTTCCTGTGATGTATCTAATCGATCCTTACTCATCTATCATGTTATTTGACGTTTGGACGGACTCCAGTAACTCTGATGAGAGATTCACAGTTCTCGGACGCAGTAGAAGCTGGAAATAGTTTTGAACGAAACAACACGTATTAGCGTTGTTCCTGTGATGTATCTAAACGATCCTTACTTATCTAACATGTTATTTGACGTTTGGATGGACTCCAGTAAGTCTGATGTGAGATACAAAGTTTTTGGACGCAGCAGGAGCTGGAAATAGTTTTAAACGAAACAACACGTATTAGCGTTGTTCCTGTGATGTATCTAATCGATCCTTACTCATCTATCATGTTATTTGATGTTTGGATGGACTCCAGTAACTCTGATGAGGGATACAAAGATTTCGGACGCAGCAGAAGCTGGAAATAGTTTTGAACGAAACAACACGTATTAGCGTTGTTCCTGTGATGTATCTAAACGATCCTTACTTTTCTATCATGTTATTTGGCGTTTCGATGGACTCCAGTAACTCTTATGTGAGATACGACGTTTTCGGACGCAGCAGAAGCTGGAAATAGTTTTAAACGAAACAACACGTATTAGCGTTGTTCCTGTGATGTATCTAATCGATCCTTACTCATCTATCATGTTATTTGATGTTTGGATGGACTCCAGTAACTCTGATGAGGGATACAAAGATTTCGGACGCAGCAGAAGCTGGAAATAGTTTTGAACGAAACAACACGTATTAGCGTTGTTCCTGTGATGTATCTAAACGATCCTTACTTTTCTATCATGTTATTTGACGTTTCGATGGACTCCATAACTCTGAAGTGAGATACGACGTTTTCGGACGCAGCAGAAGCTGGAAATAGTTTTAAACGAAACAACACGTATTAGCGATGTTCCTGTGATGTATCTAAACGATCCTTACTCATCTATCATGTTATTAGACGTTTGGACGGACTCCAGTAACTCTGATGTGAGATACAAAGTTCTCGGACGCAGTAGAAGCTGGAAATAGTTTTGAACGAAACAACACGTATTAGCGTTGTTCCTGTGATGTATGTAAACGATCCTTACTTATCTAACATGTTATTTAACGCTTGGATGGACTCCAGTAAGTCTGATGTGAGATACAAAGTTTTTGGACGCAGCAGGAGCTGGAAATAGTTTTAAACGAAACAACACGTATTAGCGTTGTTCCTGTGCTGCATCTAATCGATCCTTACTTATCTATCATGTTATTTGACGTATCGATGGACTCCAGTAACCCTGACGTGAGATACGATGTTCTCGGACGCAGTAGAAGCTGGAAATAGTTTTGAACGAAACAACACGTATTAGCGTTGTTCCTGTGATGTATGTAAACGATCCTTACTTATCTAACATGTTATTTAACGTTTGGATGGACTCCAGTAAGTCTGATGTGAGATACAAAGTTTTCGGACGCAGCAGAAGCTGGAAATAGTTTTAAACGAAACAACACGCATTAGCGTTGTTCCTGTGATGTATCTAATCGATCCTTACTCATGTATCATGTTATTTGGCGTTTCGATGGACTCCAGTAACTTTGATGTGAGATACGAAGTTCTCGGACGCAGCTGAAGCTGGAAATAGTTTTAAATGAAACAACACGTATTAGCGTTGTTCCTGTGATGTATCTAATCGATCCTTACTCATCTATCATGTTATTTGACGTTTGGACGGACTCCAGTAACTCTGATGAGAGATACGACGTTTTCGGACGCAGCAGAAACTGGAAATAGTTTTAAACGAAACAACACGCATTAGCGTTGTTCCTGTGATGTATCTAATCGATCCTTACTCATCTATTATGTTATTTGGCATTTCGATAGACTCCAGTAACTTTGATGTGAGATACGAAGTTCTCGGACGCAGCTGAAGCTGGAAATAGTTTTAAATGAAACAACACGTATTAGCGTTGTTCCTGTGATGTATCTAATCGATCCTTACTCATCTATCACGTTATTTGTCGTTTCGATGGACTCCAGTAGCTCTGATGTGAGATACGACGTTTTCTGAGGCAGCAGAAGCTGGAAATAGTTATAAACGAAACAACACGCATTAGCGTTGTTCCTGTGATGTATCTAATCGATCCTTACTCATCTATCATGTTATTTGACGTTTGGATGGACTCCAGTAACCCTGACGTGAGATACGAAGTTCTCGGACGCAGCAGAAGATGGAAATAGTTTTAAACGAAACAACACGCATTAGCGTTGTTCCTGTGATGTATCTAATCGATCCTTACTCATCTATCATGTTATTTGGCGTTTCGATGGAATCCAGTAACTTAGATGTGAGATACGAAGTTCTCGGACGGAGCTGAAGCTAGAAATAGTTTTAAACGAAACACGCATTAGCGTTGTTCCTGTGTAGTATCTAATCGATCCTTACTTATCTATCATGTTATTTGACATTTCGATGGACTCCAGTAACTCTGATGTGATATACGACGTTTTCGGACGCAGCAGCAGCTGGAAATAGTTTTAAACGAAACAACACGTATTAGCGTTGTGTATGTGCTGTATCTAATCGATCCTTACTCATATATCATGTTACTTGGCGTTTCGATGGACTCCAGTAGCTCTAATGTGAGATACGATGTTTTCGGACGCAGCAGAAGCTGGAAATAGTTTTAAACGAAACAACACGTATTAGCGTTGTTCCTGTGATGTATGTAAACGATCCTTACTTATCTAACATGTTATTTAACGTTTGGATGGACTCCAGTAAGTCTGATGTGAGATACAAAGTTTTTGGACGCAGCAGGAGCTGGAAATAGTTTTAAACGAAACAACACGTATTAGCGTTGTTCCTGTGCTGCATCTAATCGATCCTTACTTATCTATCATGTTATTTGACGTATCGATGGACTCCAGTAACCCTGACGTGAGATACGATGTTCTCGGACGCAGCAGAAGCTGGAAATAGTTTTAAACGAAACAACACGCATTAGCGTTGTTCCTGTGATGTATCTAATCGATCCTTACTCATGTATCATGTTATTTGGCGTTTCGATGGACTCCAGTAACTTTGATGTGAGATACGAAGTTCTCGGACGCAGCTGAAGCTGGAAATAGTTTTAAACGAAACAACACGTATTAGCGTTGTTCCTGTGATGTATCTAAACGATCCTTACTTATCTAACATGTTATTTAACGTTTGGATGGACTCCAGTAAGTCTGATGTGAGATACAAAGTTTTTGGACGCAGCAGGAGCTGGAAATAGTTTTAAACGAAACAACACGTATTAGCGTTGTTCCTGTGATGTATCTAATCGATCCTTACTCATCTATCATGTTATTTGGTGTTTCGATGGACTCCAGTAACTTAGATGTGAGATACGAAGTTCTCGGACGCAGCTGAAGCTAGAAATAGTTTTAAACGAAACAACACGCATTAGCGTTGTTCCTGTGATGTATCTAATCGATCCTTACTTATCTATCATGTTATTTGACGTTTGGATGGACTCCAGTAACCCTGACGTGAGATACGAAGTTCTCGGACGCAGCAGAAGCTGGAAATAGTTTTAAACGAAACAACACGTATTAGCGTTGTTCCTGTGATGTATCTAAACGATCCTTACTTATCTAACATGTTATTTAACGTTTGGATGGACTCCAGTAAGTCTGATGTGAGATACAAAGTTTTTGGACGCAGCAGGAGCTGGAAATAGTTTTAAACGAAACAACACGTATTAGCGTTGTTCCTGTGCTGCATCTAATCGATCCTTACTTATCTATCATGTTATTTGACGTTTCGATGGACTCCAGTAACCCTGACGTGAGATACGATGTTCTCGGACGCAGCAGAAGCTGGAAATAGTTTTAAACGAAACAACACGCATTAGCGTTGTTCCTGTGATGTATCTAATCGATCCTTACTCATCTATCATGTTATTTGGCGTTTCGATGGACTCCAGTAACCCTGACGTGAGATACGATGTTCTCGGACGCAGCAGAAGCTGGAAATAGTTTTAAACGAAACAACACGCATTAGCGTTGTTCCTGTGCTGTATCTAATCGATCCTTACTTATCTATCATGTTATTTGACGTTTCGATGGACTCCAGTAACTCTGATGTGAGATACGATGTTCTCGGACGCAGCAGAAGCTGGAAATAGTTTTAAACGAAACAACACGCATTAGCGTTGTTCCTGTGATGTATCTAAACGATCCTTACTTATCTAACATGTTATTTGACGTTTGGATGGACTCCAGTAAGTCTGATGTGAGATACAAAGTTTTTGGACGCAGCAGGAGCTGGAAATAGTTTTAAACGAAACAACACGTATTAGCGTTGTTCCTGTGCTGCATCTAATCGATCCTTACTTATCTATCATGTTATTTGACGTTTCGATGGACTCCAGTAACCCTGACGTGAGATACGACGTTTTCGGACGCAGCAGAAGCTGGAAATAGTTTTAAACGAAACAGCACGCATTAGCATTGTTCCTGTGATGTATCTAATCGATCCTAACTCATCTATTATGTTATTTGGCATTTCGATGGACTCCAGTAACTTTGATGTGAGATACGAAGTTCTCGGACGCAGCTGAAGCTGGAAATAGTTTTAAATGAAACAACACGTATTAGCATTGTTCCTGTGATATATCTAATCGATCCTTACTCATCTATCATGTTATTTGAGGTTTGGACGGACTCCAGTAACTCTGATGAGAGATACAAAGTTCTCGGACGCAGCAGAAGCTGGAAATAGTTTTAAACGAAACAACACGTATTAGCGTTGTTCCTGTGCTGCATCTAATCGATCCTTACTTATCTATCATGTTATTTGACGTTTCGATGGACTCCAGTAACCCTGACGTGAGATACGACGTTTTCGGACGCAGCAGAAGCTGGAAATAGTTTTAAACGAAACAGCACGCATTAGCATTGTTCCTGTGATGTATCTAATCGATCCTTACTCATCTATTATGTTATTTGGCATTTCGATGGACTCCAGTAACTTTGATGTGAGATACGAAGTTCTCGGACGCAGCTGAAGCTGGAAATAGTTTTAAATGAAACAACACGTATTAGCGTTGTTCCTGTGATATATCTAATCGATCCTTACTCATCTATCATGTTATTTGACGTTTGGACGGACTCCAGTATCTATGATGAGAGATTCACAGTTCTCGGACGCAGTAGAAGCTGGAAATAGTTTTGAACGAAAGAACACGTATTAGCGTTGTTCCTGTGATGTATCTAAACGATCCTTACTTATCTAACATGTTATTTGACGTTTGGATGGACTCCAGTAAGTCTGATGTGAGATACAAAGTTTTTGGACGCAGCAGGAGCTGGAAATAGTTTTAAACGAAACAACACGTATTAGCGTTGTTCCTGTGCTGTATCTAATCGATCCTTACTTATCTATCATATTATTTGACGTTTCGATGGACTCCAGTAACTCTGATGTGAGATACGAAGTTTTCGGACGCAGCAGAAGCTGGAAATAGTTTTAAACGAAACAACACGCATTAGCGATGTTCCTGTGATGTATCTAATCGATCCTTACTCATCTATCATGTTATTTGACGTTTGGACGGACTCCAGTAACTCTGATGAGAGATTCACAGTTCTCGGACGCAGTAGAAGCTGGAAATAGTTTTGAACGAAACAACACGTATTAGCGTTGTTCCTGTGATGTATCTAAACGATCCTTACTTTTCTATCATGTTATTTGACGTTTCGATTGACTCCATAACTCTGATGTGAGATACGACGTTTTCGGACGCAGCAGAAGCTGGAAATAGTTTTAAACGAAACAACACGTATTAGCGATGTTTCTGTGATGTATCTAAACGATCCTTACTCATCTATCATGTTATTAGACGTTTGGACGGACTCCAGTAACTCTGATGTGAGATACAAAGTTCTCGGACGCAGTAGAAGATGGAAATAGTTTTGAAAGAAACAACACGTATCAGCGTTGTTCCTGTGATGTATCTAAATGATCCTTACTTATCTAACATGTTATTTAAGGTTTGGATGGACTCCAGTAAGTCTGATGTGAGATACAAAGTTTTTGGACGCAGCAGGAGCTGGAAATAGTTTCAAACGAAACAACACGTATTAGCGTTGTTCCTGTGCTGCATCTAATCGATCCTTACTTATCTATCATGCTATTTGACGTTTCGATGGACTCCAGTAACCCTGACGTGAGATACGATGTTCTCGGACGCAGCAGAAGCTGGAAATAGTTTTAAACGAAACAACACGCATTAGCGTTGTTCCTGTGATGTATCTAATCGATCCTTACTCAACTATCATGTTATTTGGCGTTTCGATGGACTCCAGTAACTTTGATGTGAGATACGAAGTTCTCGGACGCAGCTGAAGCTGGAAATAGTTTTAAATGAAACAACACGTATTAGCGTTGTTCCTGTGATGTATCTAATCGATCCTTACTCATCTATCATGTTATTTGACGTTTGGACGGACTCCAGTAACTCTGATGAGAGATACAAAGTTCTCGGACGCAGTAGAAGCTGGAAATAGTTTTGAACGAAAGAACACGTATTAGCGTTGTTCCTGTGATGCATCTAAACGATCCTTACTTATCTAACATGTTATTTGACGTTTGGATGGACTCCAGTAAGTCTGATGTGAGATACAAAGTTTTTGGACGCAGCAGGAGCTGGAAATAGTTTTAAACGAAACAACACGTATTAGCGTTGTTCCTGTGCTGTATCTAACCGATCCTTGCTCATATATCATGTTACTTGGCGTTTCGATGGACTCCAGTAATTCTGATGTGAGATACGAAGTTTTCGGACGCAGCAGAAGCTGGAAATAGTTTTAAACGAAGCAACACGCATTAGCGTTGTTCCTGTGATGTATCTAATCGATCCTTACTTATCTATTATGTTATTTGGCATTTCGATGGACTCCAGTAACTTTGATGCGAGATACGATGTTCTCGGACGCAGCAGAAGCTGGAAATAGTTTTAAACGAAACAACACGCATTAGCGTTGTTCCTGTGCTGTATCTAATCGATCCTTACTTATCTATCATGTTATTTGACGTTTCGATGGACTCCAGTAACTCTGATGTGAGATACGATGTTCTCGGACGCAGCAGAAGCTGGAAATAGTTTTAAACGAAACAACACGCATTAGCGTTGTTCCTGTGATGTATCTAAACGATCTTTACTTATCTAACATGTTATTTGACGTTTGGATGGACTCCAGTAAGTCTGATGTGAGATACAAAGTTTTTGGACGCAGCAGGAGCTGGAAATAGTTTTAAACGAAACAATACGTATTAGCGTTGTTCCTGTGCTGCATCTAATCGATCCTTACTTATCTATCATGTTATTTGACGTTTCGATGGACTCCAGTAACCCTGACGTGAGATACGACGTTTTCGGACGCAGCAGAAGCTGGAAATAGTTTTAAACGAAACAGCACGCATTAGCATTGTTCCTGTGATGTATCTAATCGATCCTTACTCATCTATTATGTTATTTGGCATTTCGATGGACTCCAGTAACTTTGATGTGAGATACGAAGTTCTCGGACGCAGCTGAAGCTGGAAATAGTTTTAAATGAAACAACACGTATTAGCGTTGTTCCTGTGATATATCTAATCGATCCTTACTCATCTATCATGTTATTTGAGGTTTGGACGGACTCCAGTAACTCTGATGAGAGATACAAAGTTCTCGGACGCAGCAGAAGCTGGAAATAGTTTTAAACGAAACAACACGCATTAGCGATGTTCCTGTGATGTATCTAATCGATCCTTACTCATCTATCATGTTATTTGACGTTTGGACGGACTCCAGTAACTCTGATGAGAGATTCAGAGTTCTCGGACGCAGTAGAAGCTGGAAATAGTTTTGAACGAAACAACACGTATTAGCGTTGTTCCTGTTATGTATCTAAAGGATCCTTACTTATCTAACATGTTATTTGACGTTTGGATGGACTCCAGTAAGTCTGATGTGAGATACAAAGTTTTTGGACGCAGCAGGAGCTGGAAATAGTTTTAAATGAAACAACACGTATTAGCGTTGTTCCTGTGATGAATCTAATCGATCCTTACTCATCTATCATGTTATTTGACGTTTGGACGGACTCCAGTAACTCTGATGAGAGATACAAAGTTCTCGGACGCAGTAGAAACTGGAAATAGTTTTGAACGAAAGAACACGTATTAGCGTTGTTCCTGTGATGCATCTAAACGATCCTTACTTATCTAACATGTTATTTGACGTTTGGATGGACTCCAGTAAGTCTGATGTGAGATACAAAGTTTTTGGACGCAGCAGGAGCTGGAAATAGTTTTAAACGAAACAACACGTATTAGCGTTGTTCCTGTGCTGTATCTAACCGATCCTTGCTCATATATCATGTTACTTGGCGTTTCGATGGACTCCAGTAATTCTGATGTGAGATACGAAGTTTTCGGACGCAGCAGAAGCTGGAAATAGTTTTAAACGAAGCAACACGCATTAGCGTTGTTCCTGTGATGTATCTAATCGATCCTTACTTATCTATTATGTTATTTGGCATTTCGATGGACTCCAGTAACTTTGATGCGAGATACGATGTTCTCGGACGCAGCAGAAGCTGGAAATAGTTTTAAACGAAACAACACGCATTAGCGTTGTTCCTGTGCTGTATCTAATCGATCCTTACTTATCTATCATGTTATTTGACGTTTCGATGGACTCCAGTAACTCTGATGTGAGATACGATGTTCTCGGACGCAGCAGAAGCTGGAAATAGTTTTAAACGAAACAACACGCATTAGCGTTGTTCCTGTGATGTATCTAAACGATCTTTACTTATCTAACATGTTATTTGGCGTTTCGATGGACTCCAGTAACTTTGATGTGAGATACGAAGTTCTCGGACGCAGCTGAAGCTGGAAATAGTTTTAAATGAAACAACACGTATTAGCGTTGTTCCTGTGATGTATCTAATCGATCCTTACTCATCTATCATGTTATTTGACGTTTGGACGGACTCCAGTAACTCTGATGAGAGATACAAAGTTCTCGGACGCAGTAGAAGCTGGAAATAGTTTTGAACGAAAGAACACGTATTAGCGTTGTTCCTGTGATGCATCTAAACGATCCTTACTTATCTAACATGTTATTTGACGTTTGGATGGACTCCAGTAAGTCTGATGTGAGATACAAAGTTTTTGGACGCAGCAGGAGCTGGAAATAGTTTCAAACGAAACAACACGTATTAGCGTTGTTCCTGTGCTGCATCTAATCGATCCTTACTTATCTATCATGCTATTTGACGTTTCGATGGACTCCAGTAACCCTGACGTGAGATACGATGTTCTCGGACGCAGCAGAAGCTGGAAATAGTTTTAAACGAAACAACACGCATTAGCGTTGTTCCTGTGATGTATCTAATCGATCCTTACTCAACTATCATGTTATTTGGCGTTTCGATGGACTCCAGTAACTTTGATGTGAGATACGAAGTTCTCGGACGCAGCTGAAGCTGGAAATAGTTTTAAATGAAACAACACGTATTAGCGTTGTTCCTGTGATGTATCTAATCGATCCTTACTCATCTATCATGTTATTTGACGTTTGGACGGACTCCAGTAACTCTGATGAGAGATACAAAGTTCTCGGACGCAGTAGAAGCTGGAAATAGTTTTGAACGAAAGAACACGTATTAGCGTTGTTCCTGTGATGCATCTAAACGATCCTTACTTATCTAACATGTTATTTGACGTTTGGATGGACTCCAGTAAGTCTGATGTGAGATACAAAGTTTTTGGACGCAGCAGGAGCTGGAAATAGTTTTAAACGAAACAACACGTATTAGCGTTGTTCCTGTGCTGTATCTAACCGATCCTTGCTCATATATCATGTTACTTGGCGTTTCGATGGACTCCAGTAATTCTGATGTGAGATACGAAGTTTTCGGACGCAGCAGAAGCTGGAAATAGTTTTAAACGAAGCAACACGCATTAGCGTTGTTCCTGTGATGTATCTAATCGATCCTTACTTATCTATTATGTTATTTGGCATTTCGATGGACTCCAGTAACTTTGATGCGAGATACGATGTTCTCGGACGCAGCAGAAGCTGGAAATAGTTTTAAACGAAACAACACGCATTAGCGTTGTTCCTGTGCTGTATCTAATCGATCCTTACTTATCTATCATGTTATTTGACGTTTCGATGGACTCCAGTAACTCTGATGTGAGATACGATGTTCTCGGACGCAGCAGAAGCTGGAAATAGTTTTAAACGAAACAACACGCATTAGCGTTGTTCCTGTGATGTATCTAAACGATCTTTACTTATCTAACATGTTATTTGACGTTTGGATGGACTCCAGTAAGTCTGATGTGAGATACAAAGTTTTTGGACGCAGCAGGAGCTGGAAATAGTTTTAAACGAAACAATACGTATTAGCGTTGTTCCTGTGCTGCATCTAATCGATCCTTACTTATCTATCATGTTATTTGACGTTTCGATGGACTCCAGTAACCCTGACGTGAGATACGACGTTTTCGGACGCAGCAGAAGCTGGAAATAGTTTTAAACGAAACAGCACGCATTAGCATTGTTCCTGTGATGTATCTAATCGATCCTTACTCATCTATTATGTTATTTGGCATTTCGATGGACTCCAGTAACTTTGATGTGAGATACGAAGTTCTCGGACGCAGCTGAAGCTGGAAATAGTTTTAAATGAAACAACACGTATTAGCGTTGTTCCTGTGATATATCTAATCGATCCTTACTCATCTATCATGTTATTTGAGGTTTGGACGGACTCCAGTAACTCTGATGAGAGATACAAAGTTCTCGGACGCAGCAGAAGCTGGAAATAGTTTTAAACGAAACAACACGCATTAGCGATGTTCCTGTGATGTATCTAATCGATCCTTACTCATCTATCATGTTATTTGACGTTTGGACGGACTCCAGTAACTCTGATGAGAGATTCAGAGTTCTCGGACGCAGTAGAAGCTGGAAATAGTTTTGAACGAAACAACACGTATTAGCGTTGTTCCTGTTATGTATCTAAAGGATCCTTACTTATCTAACATGTTATTTGACGTTTGGATGGACTCCAGTAAGTCTGATGTGAGATACAAAGTTTTTGGACGCAGCAGGAGCTGGAAATAGTTTTAAACGAAACAACACGTATTAGCGTTGTTCCTGTGCTGTATCTAATCGATCCTTACTTATCTATCATATTATTTGACGTTTCGATGGACTCCAGTAACTCTGATGTGAGATACGAAGTTTTCGGACGCAGCAGAAGCTGGAAATAGTTTTAAACGAAACAACACGCATTAGCGATGTTCCTGTGATGTATCTAATCGATCCTTACTCATCTATCATGTTATTTGACGTTTGGACGGACTCCAGTAACTATGATGAGAGATTCACAGTTCTCGGACGCAGTAGAAGCTGGAAATAGTTTTGAACGAAAGAACACGTATTAGCGTTGTTCCTGTGATGTATCTAAACGATCCTTACTTATCTAACATGTTATTTGACGTTTCGATGGACTCCAGTAACTCTGATGTGAGATACGAAGTTTTCGGACGCAGCAGAAGCTGGAAATAGTTTTAAACGAAACAACACGCATTAGCGATGTTCCTGTGATGTATCTAATCGATCCTTACTCATCTATCATGTTATTTGACGTTTGGACGGACTCCAGTAACTCTGATGAGAGATTCACAGTTCTCGGACGCAGTAGAAGCTGGAAATAGTTTTGAACGAAACAACACGTATTAGCGTTGTTCCTGTGATGTATCTAAACGATCCTTACTTTTCTATCATGTTATTTGACGTTTCGATGGACTCCATAACTCTGATGTGAGATACGACGTTTTCGGACGCAGCAGAAGCTGGAAATAGTTTTAAACGAAACAACACGTATTAGCGATGTTCCTGTGATGTATCTAAACGATCCTTACTCATCTATCATGTTATTAGACGTTTGGACGGACTCCAGTAACCCTGACGTGAGATACGATGTTCTCGGACGCAGCAGAAGCTGGAAATAGTTTTAAACGAAACAACACGCATTAGCGTTGTTCCTGTGATGTATCTAATCGATCCTTACTCAACTATCATGTTATTTGGCGTTTCGATGGACTCCAGTAACTTTGATGTGAGATACGAAGTTCTCGGACGCAGCTGAAGCTGGAAATAGTTTTAAATGAAACAACACGTATTAGCGTTGTTCCTGTGATGAATCTAATCGATCCTTACTCATCTATCATGTTATTTGACGTTTGGACGGACTCCAGTAACTCTGATGAGAGATACAAAGTTCTCGGACGCAGTAGAAACTGGAAATAGTTTTGAACGAAAGAACACGTATTAGCGTTGTTCCTGTGATGTATCTAATCGATCCTTACTTATCTAACATGTTATTTGACGTTTGGTCAGTAACCCTGACGTGAGATACGATGTTCTCGGACGCAGCAGAAGCTGGAAATAGTTTTAAACGAAACAACACGCATTAGCGTTGTTCCTGTGATGTATCTAATCGATCCTTACTCAACTATCATGTTATTTGGCGTTTCGATGGACTCCAGTAACTTTGATGTGAGATACGAAGTTCTCGGACGCAGCTGAAGCTGGAAATAGTTTTAAATGAAACAACACGTATTAGCGTTGTTCCTGTGATGTATCTAATCGATCCTTACTCATCTATCATGTTATTTGACGTTTGGACGGACTCCAGTAACTCTGATGAGAGATACAAAGTTCTCGGACGCAGTAGAAGCTGGAAATAGTTTTGAACGAAAGAACACGTATTAGCGTTGTTCCTGTGATGCATCTAAACGATCCTTACTTATCTAACATGTTATTTGACGTTTGGATGGACTCCAGTAAGTCTGATGTGAGATACAAAGTTTTTGGACGCAGCAGGAGCTGGAAATAGTTTTAAACGAAACAGCACGTATTAGCGTTGTTCCTGTGCTGTATCTAACCGATCCTTGCTCGTATATCATGTTACTTGGCGTTTCGATGGACTCCAGTAACTCTGATGTGAGATACGAAGTTTTCGGACGCAGCAGAAGCTGGAAATAGTTTTAAACGAAGCAACACGCATTAGCGTTTTTCCTGTGATGTATCTAATCGATCCTTACTCATCTATCATGTTATTTGAGGTTTGGACGGACTCCAGTAACTCTGATGAGAGATACAAAGTTCTCGGACGCAGCAGAAGCTGGAAAAAGTTTTAAACGAAACAACACGCATTAGCGATGTTCCTGTGATGTATCTAATCGATCCTTACTTATCTATTATGTTATTTGGCATTTCGATGGACTCCAGTAACTTTGATGCGAGATACGATGTTCTCGGACGCAGCAGAAGCTGGAAATAGTTTTAAACGAAACAACACGCATTAGCGTTGTTCCTGTGCTGTATCTAATCGATCCTTACTTATCTATCATGTTATTTGACGTTTCGATGGACTCCAGTAACTCTGATGTGAGATACGATGTTCTCGGACGCAGCAGAAGCTGGAAATAGTTTTAAACGAAACAACACGCATTAGCGTTGTTCCTGTGATGTATCTAAACGATCTTTACTTATCTAACATGTTATTTGACGTTTGGATGGACTCCAGTAAGTCTGATGTGAGATACAAAGTTTTTGGACGCAGCAGGAGCTGGAAATAGTTTTAAACGAAACAATACGTATTAGCGTTGTTCCTGTGCTGCATCTAATCGATCCTTACTTATCTATCATGTTATTTGACGTTTCGATGGACTCCAGTAACCCTGACGTGAGATACGACGTTTTCGGACGCAGCAGAAGCTGGAAATAGTTTTAAACGAAACAGCACGCATTAGCATTGTTCCTGTGATGTATCTAATCGATCCTTACTCATCTATTATGTTATTTGGCATTTCGATGGACTCCAGTAACTTTGATGTGAGATACGAAGTTCTCGGACGCAGCTGAAGCTGGAAATAGTTTTAAATGAAACAACACGTATTAGCGTTGTTCCTGTGATATATCTAATCGATCCTTACTCATCTATCATGTTATTTGAGGTTTGGACGGACTCCAGTAACTCTGATGAGAGATACAAAGTTCTCGGACGCAGCAGAAGCTGGAAATAGTTTTAAACGAAACAACACGCATTAGCGATGTTCCTGTGATGTATCTAATCGATCCTTACTCATCTATCATGTTATTTGACGTTTGGACGGACTCCAGTAACTCTGATGAGAGATTCAGAGTTCTCGGACGCAGTAGAAGCTGGAAATAGTTTTGAACGAAACAACACGTATTAGCGTTGTTCCTGTTATGTATCTAAAGGATCCTTACTTATCTAACATGTTATTTGACGTTTGGATGGACTCCAGTAAGTCTGATGTGAGATACAAAGTTTTTGGACGCAGCAGGAGCTGGAAATAGTTTTAAACGAAACAACACGTATTAGCGTTGTTCCTGTGCTGTATCTAATCGATCCTTACTTATCTATCATATTATTTGACGTTTCGATGGACTCCAGTAACTCTGATGTGAGATACGAAGTTTTCGGACGCAGCAGAAGCTGGAAATAGTTTTAAACGAAACAACACGCATTAGCGATGTTCCTGTGATGTATCTAATCGATCCTTACTCATCTATCATGTTATTTGACGTTTGGACGGACTCCAGTAACTATGATGAGAGATTCACAGTTCTCGGACGCAGTAGAAGCTGGAAATAGTTTTGAACGAAAGAACACGTATTAGCGTTGTTCCTGTGATGTATCTAAACGATCCTTACTTATCTAACATGTTATTTGACGTTTCGATGGACTCCAGTAACTCTGATGTGAGATACGAAGTTTTCGGACGCATCAGAAGCTGGAAATAGTTTTAAACGAAACAACACGCATTAGCGATGTTCCTGTGATGTATCTAATCGATCCTTACTCATCTATCATGTTATTTGACGTTTGGACGGACTCCAGTAACTCTGATGAGAGATTCACAGTTCTCGGACGCAGTAGAAGCTGGAAATAGTTTTGAACGAAACAACACGTATTAGCGTTGTTCCTGTGATGTATCTAAACGATCCTTACTTTTCTATCATGTTATTTGACGTTTCGATGGACTCCATAACTCTGATGTGAGATACGACGTTTTCGGACGCAGCAGAAGCTGGAAATAGTTTTAAACGAAACAACACGTATTAGCGATGTTCCTGTGATGTATCTAAACGATCCTTACTCATCTATCATGTTATTAGACGTTTGGACGGACTCCAGTAACCCTGACGTGAGATACGATGTTCTCGGACGCAGCAGAAGCTGGAAATAGTTTTAAACGAAACAACACGCATTAGCGTTGTTCCTGTGATGTATCTAATCGATCCTTACTCAACTATCATGTTATTTGGCGTTTCGATGGACTCCAGTAACTTTGATGTGAGATACGAAGTTCTCGGACGCAGCTGAAGCTGGAAATAGTTTTAAATGAAACAACACGTATTAGCGTTGTTCCTGTGATGAATCTAATCGATCCTTACTCATCTATCATGTTATTTGACGTTTGGACGGACTCCAGTAACTCTGATGAGAGATACAAAGTTCTCGGACGCAGTAGAAGCTGGAAATAGTTTTGAACGAAAGAACACGTATTAGCGTTGTTCCTGTGATGTATCTAATCGATCCTTACTTATCTAACATGTTATTTGACGTTTGGTCAGTAACCCTGACGTGAGATACGATGTTCTCGGACGCAGCAGAAGCTGGAAATAGTTTTAAACGAAACAACACGCATTAGCGTTGTTCCTGTGATGTATCTAATCGATCCTTACTCAACTATCATGTTATTTGGCGTTTCGATGGACTCCAGTAACTTTGATGTGAGATACGAAGTTCTCGGACGCAGCTGAAGCTGGAAATAGTTTTAAATGAAACAACACGTATTAGCGTTGTTCCTGTGATGTATCTAATCGATCCTTACTCATCTATCATGTTATTTGACGTTTGGACGGACTCCAGTA
This sequence comes from Prosopocoilus inquinatus, assembly GCA_036172665.1. Lineage (NCBI taxonomy): Eukaryota > Metazoa > Arthropoda > Insecta > Coleoptera > Lucanidae > Prosopocoilus > Prosopocoilus inquinatus. Next base: position 42,466,841 of record CM069871.1, on the reverse strand, counting down.
ACTCTGATGAGAGATACAAAGTTCTCGGACGCAGTAGAAGCTGGAAATAGTTTTGAACGAAAGAACACGTATTAGCGTTGTTCCTGTGATGCATCTAAACGATCCTTACTTATCTAACATGTTATTTGACGTTTGGATGGACTCCAGTAAGTCTGATGTGAGATACAAAGTTTTTGGACGCAGCAGGAGCTGGAAATAGTTTTAAACGAAACAGCACGTATTAGCGTTGTTCCTGTGCTGTATCTAACCGATCCTTGCTCGTATATCATGTTACTTGGCGTTTCGATGGACTCCAGTAACTCTGATGTGAGATACGAAGTTTTCGGACGCAGCAGAAGCTGGAAATAGTTTTAAACGAAGCAACACGCATTAGCGTTTTTCCTGTGATGTATCTAATCGATCCTTACTCATCTATTATGTTATTTGGCATTTCGATGGACTCCAGTAACTTTGATGTGAGATACGAAGTTCTCGGACGCAGCTGAAGCTGGAAATAATTTTAAATGAAACAACACGTATTAGCGTTGTTCCTGTGATGTATCTAATCGATCCTTACTCATCTATCATGTTATTTGGCGTTTCGATGGACTCCAGTAGCTCTGATGTGAGATACGACGTTTTTGGACGCAGCAGGAGCTGGAAATAGTTTTAAACGAAACAACACGTATTAGCGTTGTTCCTGTGCTGTATCTAATCGATCCTTACTTATCTATCATATTATTTGACGTTTCGATGGACTCCAGTAACTCTGATGTGAGATACGAAGTTTTCGGACGCAGCAGAAGCTGGAAATAGTTTTAAACGAAACAACACGCATTAGCGATGTTCCTGTGATGTATCTAATCGATCCTTACTCATCTATCATGTTATTTGACGTTTGGACGGACTCCAGTAACTCTGATGAGAGATTCACAGTTCTCGGACGCAGTAGAAGCTGGAAATAGTTTTGAACGAAACAACACGTATTAGCGTTGTTCCTGTGATGTATCTAAACGATCCTTACTTTTCTATCATGTTATTTGACGTTTCGATTGACTCCATAACTCTGATGTGAGATACGACGTTTTCGGACGCAGCAGAAGCTGGAAATAGTTTTAAACGAAACAACACGTATTAGCGATGTTTCTGTGATGTATCTAAACGATCCTTACTCATCTATCATGTTATTAGACGTTTGGACGGACTCCAGTAACTCTGATGTGAGATACAAAGTTCTCGGACGCAGTAGAAGCTGGAAATAGTTTTGAAAGAAACAACACGTATCAGCGTTGTTCCTGTGATGTATCTAAACGATCCTTACTTATCTAACATGTTATTTAACGTTTGGATGGACTCCAGTAAGTCTGATGTGAGATACAAAGTTTTTGGACGCAGCAGGAGCTGGAAATAGTTTCAAACGAAACAACACGTATTAGCGTTGTTCCTGTGCTGCATCTAATCGATCCTTACTTATCTATCATGCTATTTGACGTTTCGATGGACTCCAGTAACCCTGACGTGAGATAAGATGTTCTCGGACGCAGCAGAAGCTGGAAATAGTTTTAAACGAAACAACACGCATTAGCGTTGTTCCTGTGATGTATCTAATCGATCCTTACTCAACTATCATGTTATTTGGCGTTTCGATGGACTCCAGTAACTTTGATGTGAGATACGAAGTTCTCGGACGCAGCTGAAGCTGGAAATAGTTTTAAATGAAACAACACGTATTAGCGTTGTTCCTGTGATGTATCTAATCGATCCTTACTCATCTATCATGTTATTTGACGTTTGGACGGACTCCAGTAACTCTGATGAGAGATACAAAGTTCTCGGACGCAGTAGAAGCTGGAAATAGTTTTGAACGAAAGAACACGTATTAGCGTTGTTCCTGTGATGCATCTAAACGATCCTTACTTATCTAACATGTTATTTGACGTTTGGATGGACTCCAGTAAGTCTGATGTGAGATACAAAGTTTTTGGACGCAGCAGGAGCTGGAAATAGTTTTAAACGAAACAACACGTATTAGCGTTGTTCCTGTGCTGTATCTAACCGATCCTTGCTCATATATCATGTTACTTGGCGTTTCGATGGACTCCAGTAACTCTGATGTGAGATACGAAGTTTTCGGACGCAGCAGAAGCTGGAAATAGTTTTAAACGAAGCAACACGCATTAGCGTTGTTCCTGTGATGTATCTAATCGATCCTTACTTATCTATTATGTTATTTGGCATTTCGATGGACTCCAGTAACTTTGATGCGAGATACGATGTTCTCGGACGCAGCAGAAGCTGGAAATAGTTTTAAACGAAACAACACGCATTAGCGTTGTTCCTGTGATGTATCTAAACGATCCTTACTTATCTAACATGTTATTTGACGTTTGGATGGACTCCAGTAAGTCTGATGTGAGATACAAAGTTTTTGGACGCAGCAGGAGCTGGAAATAGTTTTAAACGAAACAACACGTATTAGCGTTGTTCCTGTGCTGCATCTAATCGATCCTTACTTATCTATCATGTTATTTGACGTTTCGATGGACTCCAGTAACCCTGACGTGAGATACGACGTTTTCGGACGCAGCAGAAGCTGGAAATAGTTTTAAACGAAACAGCACGCATTAGCATTGTTCCTGTGATGTATCTAATCGATCCTTACTCATCTATTATGTTATTTGGCATTTCGATGGACTCCAGTAACTTTGATGTGAGATACGAAGTTCTCGGACGCAGCTGAAGCTGGAAATAGTTTTAAATGAAACAACACGTATTAGCGTTGTTCCTGTGATATATCTAATCGATCCTTACTCATCTATCATGTTATTTGAGGTTTGGACGGACTCCAGTAACTCTGATGAGAGATACAAAGTTCTCGGACGCAGCAGAAGCTGGAAATAGTTTTAAACGAAACAACACGCATTAGCGATGTTCCTGTGATGTATCTAATCGATCCTTACTCATCTATCATGTTATTTGACGTTTGGACGGACTCCAGTAACTATGATGAGAGATTCACAGTTCTCGGACGCAGTAGAAGCTGGAAATAGTTTTGAACGAAAGAACACGTATTAGCGTTGTTCCTGTGATGTATCTAAACGATCCTTACTTATCTAACATGTTATTTGACGTTTGGATGGACTCCAGTAAGTCTGATGTGAGATACAAAGTTTTTGGACGCAGCAGGAGCTGGAAATAGTTTTAAACGAAACAACACGTATTAGCGTTGTTCCTGTGCTGTATCTAATCGATCCTTACTTATCTATCATATTATTTGACGTTTCGATGGACTCCAGTAACTCTGATGTGAGATACGAAGTTTTCGGACGCAGCAGAAGCTGGAAATAGTTTTAAACGAAACAACACGCATTAGCGATGTTCCTGTGATGTATCTAATCGATCCTTACTCATCTATCATGTTATTTGACGTTTGGACGGATTCCAGTAACTCTGATGAGAGATTCACAGTTCTCGGACGCAGTAGAAGCTGGAAATAGTTTTGAACGAAACAACACGTATTAGCGTTGTTCCTGTGATGTATCTAAACGATCCTTACTTTTCTATCATGTTATTTGACGTTTCGATGGACTCCATAACTCTGATGTGAGATACGACGTTTTCGGACGCAGCAGAAGCTGGAAATAGTTTTAAACGAAACAACACGTATTAGCGATGTTCCTGTGATGTATCTAAACGATCCTTACTCATCTATCATGTTATTAGACGTTTGGACGGACTCCAGTAACCCTGACGTGAGATACGATGTTCTCGGACGCAGCAGAAGCTGGAAATAGTTTTAAACGAAACAACACGCATTAGCGTTGTTCCTGTGATGTATCTAATCGATCCTTACTCAACTATCATGTTATTTGGCGTTTCGATGGACTCCAGTAACTTTGATGTGAGATACGAAGTTCTCGGACGCAGCTGAAGCTGGAAATAGTTTTAAATGAAACAACACGTATTAGCGTTGTTCCTGTGATGTATCTAATCGATCCTTACTCATCTATCATGTTATTTGACGTTTGGACGGACTCCAGTAACTCTGATGAGAGATACAAAGTTCTCGGACGCAGTAGAAGCTGGAAATAGTTTTGAACGAAAGAACACGTATTAGCGTTGTTCCTGTGATGCATCTAAACGATCCTTACTTATCTAACATGTTATTTGACGTTTGGATGGACTCCAGTAAGTCTGATGTGAGATACAAAGTTTTTGGACGCAGCAGGAGCTGGAAATAGTTTTAAACGAAACAACACGTATTAGCGTTGTTCCTGTGCTGTATCTAATCGATCCTTACTTATCTATCATGTTATTTGACGTTTCGATGGACTCCAGTAACTCTGATGTGAGATACGATGTTCTCGGACGCAGCAGAAGCTGGAAATAGTTTTAAACGAAACAACACGCATTAGCGTTGTTCCTGTGATGTATCTAATCGATCCTTACTCATCTATTATGTTATTTGGCATTTCGATGGACTCCAGTAACTTTGATGTGAGATACGAAGTTCTCGGACGCAGCTGAAGCTGGAAATAATTTTAAATGAAACAACACGTATTAGCGTTGTTCCTGTGATGTATCTAATCGATCCTTACTCATCTATCATGTTATTTGGCGTTTCGATGGACTCCAGTAGCTCTGATGTGAGATACGACGTTTTCGGACGCAGCAGAAACTGGAAATAGTTTTAAACGAAACAACACGCATTAGCGCTGTTCCTGTGATGTATCTAATCGATCCTTACTCATCTATTATGTTATTTGGCATTTCGATAGACTCCAGTAACTTTGATGTGAGATACGAAGTTCTCGGACGCAGCTGAAGCTGGAAATAGTTTTAAATGAAACAACACGTATTAGCGTTGTTCCTGTGATGTATCTAATCGATCCTTACTCATCTATCATGTTATTTGGCGTTTCGATGGACTCCAGTAGCTCTGATGTGAGATACGACGTTTTCTGATGCAGCAGAAGCTGGAAATAGTTATAAACGAAACAACACGCATTAGCGTTGTTCCTGTGATGTATCTAATCGATCCTTACTCATCTATCATGTTATTTGACGTTTGGATGGACTCCAGTAACCCTGACGTGAGATACGAAGTTCTCGGACGCAGCAGAAGATGGAAATAGTTTTAAACGAAACAACACGCATTAGCGTTGTTCCTGTGATGTATCTAATCGATCCTTACTCATCTATCATGTTATTTGGCGTTTCGATGGAATCCAGTAACTTAGATGTGAGATACGAAGTTCTCGGACGGAGCTGAAGCTAGAAATAGTTTTAAACGAAACACGCATTAGCGTTGTTCCTGTGTAGTATCTAATCGATCCTTACTTATCTATCATGTTATTTGACGTTTGGACGGGCTCCAGTAACTCTGATGTGAGATACGACGTTTTCGGACGCAGCAGCAGCTGGAAATAGTTTTAAACGAAACAATACATATTAGCGTTGTTCCTGTGATGTATCTAATCGATCCTTACTCATCTATCATGTTATTTGACGTTTGGACGGACTCCAGTAACTCTGATGTGAGATACAAAGTTATCGGACGCAGCAGAAGCTGGAAATAGTTTTAAACGATACAACACGTATTAGCGTTGTTCCTGTGATGTATCTAATCGATCCATACTCATCTATTATGTTATTTGACGTTTGGATGGACTCCAGTAACTCTGATGAGAGATACAAAGATTTCGGACGCAGCAGAAGCTGGAAATAGTTTTGAACGAAACAACACGTATTAGCGTTGTTCCTGTGTAGTATCTAATCGATCCTTACTTATCTATCATGTTATTTGAAGTTTCGATGGACTCCAGTATCTCTGATGTGAGATACGCCGTTTTCGGACGCAGCAGAAGCTGGAAATAGTTTTAAACGATACAATACGTATTAGCGTTGTTCCTGTGATGTATCTAATCGAACCATACTCATCAATTATGTTATTTGGCGTTTCGATGGAATCCAGTAACTTAGATGTGAGATACGAAGTTCTCGGACGGAGCTGAAGCTAGAAATAGTTTTAAACGAAACAACACGCATTAGCGTTGTTCCTGTGTAGTATCTAATCGATCCTTACTGATCTATCATGTTATTTGACGTTTCGATGGACTCCAGTATCTCTGATGTGAGATACGACGTTTTCGGACGCAGCAGAAGCTGGAAATAGTTTTAAACGATACAACACGTATTAGCGTTGTTCCTGTGATGTATCTAATCGATCCTTACTCATCTATCATGTTATTTGGCGTTTCGATGGACTCCAGTAGCTCTGATGTGAGATACGACGTCTTCTGAGGCAGCAGAAGCTGGAAAAAGTTATAAACGAAACAACACGCATTAGCGTTGTTCCTGTGATGTATCTAATCGATCCTTACTCATCTATCATGTTATTTGACGTTTGGATGGACTCCAGTAATTCTGACGTGAGATACGAAGTTCTCGGACGCAGCAGAAGCTGGAAATAGTTTTAAACGAAACAACACACATTAGCGATGTTCCTGTGATGTATCTAATCGATCCTTACTCATCTATAATGTTATTTGGCGTTTCGATGGACTCCAGTAGCTCTGATGTGAGATAAGACGTTTTCGGACGCAGCAGAAGCTGGAAATAGTTTTAAACGAAACAACACGCATTAGCGTTCTTCCTGTGATGTATCTAATCGATCCTTACTCATCTATCATGTTATTTGGCGTTTCGATGGACTCCAGTAACTTTGATGTGAGATACGAAGTTCTCGGACGCAGCTGAAGCTGGAAATAGTTTTAAATGAAACAACACGTATTAGCGTTGTTCCTGTGATGTATCTAATCGATCCTTACTCATCTATCATGTTATTTGGCGTTTCGATGGACTCCAGTAGCTCTGATGTGAGATACGACGTTTTCGGACGCAGCAGAAACTGGAAATAGTTTTAAACGAAACAACACGCATTAGCGTTGTGCCTGTGCTGTATCTAATCGATCCTTACTCATATATCATGTTACTTGGCGTTTCGATGGACTCCAGTAGCTCTGATGTGAGATACGACGTTTTCGGACGCAGCAGAAGCTGGAAATAGTTTTAAACGAAACAACACGCATTAGCGTTGTTCCTGTGATGTATCTAAACGATCCTTACTTTTCTATCATGTTATTAGACGTTTGGACGGACTCCAGTAACTCTGATGTGAGATACAAAATTTTCGGACGCAGTAGAAGCTGGAAATAGTTTTGAACGAAACAACACGTATTAGCGTTGTTCCTGTGATGTATCTAAACGATCCTTACTTATCTAACATGTTATTTCACGTTTGGATGGACTCCAGTAAGTCTGATGTGAGATACAAAAACTTTTTGGACGCAGCAGGAGCTGGAAATAGTTTTAAACGAAACAACACGTATTAGCGTTGTTCCTGTGCTGAATCTAATCGATCCTTACTTATCTATCATGTTATTTGACGTTTCGATGGACTCCAGTAACCCTGACGTGAGATACGATGTTCACAAAGTTTTGGGACGCAGCAGGAGCTGGAAATAGTTTTAAACGAAACAACACGTATTAGCGTTGTTCCTGTGCTGTATCTAATCGATCCTTACTTATCTATCATGTTATTTGACGTTTCGATGGACTCCAGTAACTCTGATGTGAGATACGATGTTCTCGGACGCAGCAGAAGCTGGAAATAGTTTTAAACGAAACAACACGCATTAGCGTTGTTCCTGTGATGTATCTAATCGATCCTTACTCATCTATCATGTTATTTGGCGTTTCGATGGACTCCAGTAACTTTGATGTGAGATACGATGTTCTCGGACGCAGCAGAAGCTGGAAATAGTTTTAAACGAAACAACACGCATTAGTGTTGTTCCTGTGATGTATCTAATCGATCCTTACTTATCTATCATGTTATTTGACGTTTGGATTGACTCCAGTAACCCTGACGTGAGATACGAAGTTCTCGGACGCAGCAGAAGCTGGAAATAGTTTTAAACGAAACAACACGTATTAGCGTTGTTCCTGTGATGTATCTAATCGATCCTTACTCATCTATCATGTTATTTGAGGTTTGGACGGACTCCAGTAACTCTGATGAGAGATACAAAGTTCTCGGACGCAGTAGAAGCTGGAAATAGTTTTGAACGAAAGAACACATATTAGCGTTGTTCCTGTGCTGCATCTAATCGATCCTTACTTATCTATCATGTTATTTGACGTTTCGATGGACTCCAGTAACCCTGACGTGAGATACGACGTTTTCGGACGCAGCAGAAGCTGGAAATAGTTTTAAACGAAGCAACACGCATTAGCGTTGTTCCTGTGATGTATCTAATCGATCCTTACTCATCTATCATGTTATTTGGCATTTCGATGGACTCCAGTAACTTTGATGTGAGATACGAAGTTCTCGGACGCAGCTGAAGCTGGAAATAGTTTTAAATGAAACAACACGTATTAGCGTTGTTCCTGTGATGTATCTAATCGATCCTTACTCATCTATCATGTTATTTGGCGTTTCGATGGACTCCAGTAGCTCTGATGTGAGATACGACGTTTTCTGAGGCAGCAGAAGCTGGAAATAGTTATAAAGGAAACAACACGCATTAGCGTTGTTCCTGTGATGTATCTAATCGATCCTTACTCATCTATCATGTTATTTGACGTTTGGATTAACTCCAGTAACTCTGATGAGAGATACAAAGATTTCGGACGCAGCAGAAGCTGGAAATAGTTTTGAACGAAACAACACGTATTAGCGTTGTTCCTGTGATGTATCTAAACGATCCTTACTTTTCTATCATGTTATTTGACGTTTCGATGGACTCCAGTAACTCTGATGTGAGATACGACATTTTCGGACGCAGAAGAAGCTGGAAATAGTTTTAAACGAAACAACACGTATTAGCGATGTTCCTGTGATGTATCTAAACGATCCTTACTCATCTATCATGTTATTAGACGTTTGGACGGACTCCAGTAACTCTGATGTGAGATACAAAGTTCTCGGACGCAGTAGAAGCTGGAAATAGTTTTGAACGAAACAACACATATTAGCGTTGTTCCTGTGATGTATCTAAAGGATCCTTACTTATCTAACATGTTATTTAACGTTTGGATGGACTCCAGTAAGTCTGATGTGAGATACAAAGTTTTAAACGAAACAACACGCATTAGTGTTGTTCCTGTGATGTATCTAATCGATCCTTACTCATCTATTATGTTATTTGGCATTTCGATGGACTCCAGTAACTTTGATGTGAGATACGAAGTTCTCGGACGCAGCTGAAGCTGGAAATAGTTTTAAATGAAACAACAAGTATTAGCGTTGTTCCTGTGATGTATCTAATCGATCCTTACTCATCTTTCATGTTATTTGACGTTTGGACGGACTCCAGTAACTCTGATGAGAGATACAAAGTTCTCGGACGCAGTAGAAGCTGGAAATAGTTTTGAACGAAAGAACACGTATTAGCGTTGTTCCTGTGATGTATCTAAACGATCCTTACTTACTGTGATGTATCTAATCGATCCAGCTGAAGCTGGAAATAGTTTTAAATGAAACAACACGTATTAGCGTTGTTCCTGTGATGTATCTAATCGATTCTTACTCATCTATCATGTTATTTGACGTTTCGATGGACTCCAGTAACTCTGATGTGAGATACGAAGTTTTCGGACGCAGCAGAAGCTGGAAATAGTTTTAAACGAAACAGCACGCATTAGCGATGTTCCTGTGATGTATCTAATCGATCCTTACTCATCTATCATGTTATTTGACGTTTGGACGGACTCCAGTAACTCTGATGAGAGATTCACAGTTCTCGGACGCAGTAGAAGCTGGAAATAGTTTTGAACGAAACAACACGTATTAGCGTTGTTCCTGTGATGTATCTAAACGATCCTTACTTATCTAACATGTTATTTGACGTTTGGATGGACACCAGTAAGTCTGATGTGAGATACAAAGTTTTTGGACGCAGCAGGAGCTGGAAATAGTTTTAAACGAAACAACACGTATTAGCGTTGTGCCTGTGCTGTATCTAATCGATCCTTACTCATATATCATGTTACTTGGCGTTTCGATAGACTCCAGTAACTCTGATGTGAGATACGACGTTTTCGGACGCAGCAGAAGCTGGAAATAGTTTTAAACGAAACAACACGCATTAGCGTTGTTCCTGTGATGTATCTAAACGATCCTTACTCATCTATCATGTTATTAGACGTTTGGACGGACTCCAGTAACTCTGATGTGAGATACAAAGTTTTCGGACGCAGTAGAAGCTGGAAATAGTTTTGAACGAAACAACACGTATTAGCGTTGTTCCTGTGATGTATCTAAACGATCCTTACTTATCTAACATGTTATTTAACGTTTGGATGGACTCCAGTAAGTCTGATGTGAGATACAAAAACTTTTTGGACGCAGCAGGAGCTGGAAATAGTTTTAAACGAAACAACACGTATTAGCGTTGTTCCTGTGCTGCATCTAATCGATCCTTACTTATCTATCATGTTATTTGACGTTTCGATGGACTCCAGTAACCCTGACGTGAGATACGATGTTCTCGGACGCAGCAGAAGCTGGAAATAGTTTTAAACGAAACAACACGCATTAGCGTTGTTCCTGTGATGTATCTAATCGATCCTTACTCATCTATCATGTTATTTGGCGTTTCGATGGACTCCAGTAACTTTGATGTGAGATACGAGGTTCTCGGACGCAGCTGAAGCTGGAAATAGTTTTAAATGAAACAACACGTATTAGCGTTGTTCCTGTGATGTATCTAATCGATCCTTACTCATCTATCATGTTATTTGATGTTTGGACGGACTCCAGTAACTCTGATGAGAGATACAAAGTTCTCGGACGCAGTAGAAGCTGGAAATAGTTTTGAACGAAAGAACACGTATTAGCGTTGTTCCTGTGATGTATCTAAACGATCCTTACTTATCTAACATGTTATTTGACGTTTGGATGGACTCCAGTAAGTCTGATGTGAGATACAAAGTTTTTGGATGCAGCAGGAGCTGGAAATAGTTTTAAACGAAACAACACGTATTAGCGTTGTTCCTGTGCTGCATCTAATCGATCCTTACTTATCTATCATGTTATTTGACGTTTCGATGGACTCCAGTAACCCTGACGTGAGATACGACGTTTTCGGACGCAGCAGAAGCTGGAAATAGTTTTAAACGAAACAGCACGCATTAGCATTGTTCCTGTGATGTATCTAATCGATCCTTACTCATCTATTATGTTATTTGGCATTTCGATGGACTCCAGTAACTTTGATGTGAGATACGAAGTTCTCGGACGCAGCTGAAGCTGGAAATAGTTTTAAATGAAACAACACGTATTAGCGTTGTTCCTGTGATATATCTAATCGATCCTTACTCATCTATTATGTTATTTGGCATTTCGATGGACTCCAGTAACTTTGATGTGAGATACGAAGTTCTCGGACGCAGCTGAAGCTGGAAATAGTTTTAAATGAAACAACACGTATTAGCATTGTTCCTGTGATATATCTAATCGATCCTTACTCATCTATCATGTTATTTGAGGTTTGGACGGACTCCAGTAACTCTGATGAGAGATACAAAGTTCTCGGACGCAGCAGAAGCTGGAAATAGTTTTAAACGAAACAACACGTATTAGCGTTGTTCCTGTGCTGCATCTAATCGATCCTTACTTATCTATCATGTTATTTGACGTTTCGATGGACTCCAGTAACCCTGACGTGAGATACGACGTTTTCGGACGCAGCAGAAGCTGGAAATAGTTTTAAACGAAACAGCACGCATTAGCATTGTTCCTGTGATGTATCTAATCGATCCTTACTCATCTATTATGTTATTTGGCATTTCGATGGACTCCAGTAACTTTGATGTGAGATACGAAGTTCTCGGACGCAGCTGAAGCTGGAAATAGTTTTAAATGAAACAACACGTATTAGCGTTGTTCCTGTGATATATCTAATCGATCCTTACTCATCTATCATGTTATTTGACGTTTGGACGGACTCCAGTATCTATGATGAGAGATTCACAGTTCTCGGACGCAGTAGAAGCTGGAAATAGTTTTGAACGAAAGAACACGTATTAGCGTTGTTCCTGTGATGTATCTAAACGATCCTTACTTATCTAACATGTTATTTGACGTTTGGATGGACTCCAGTAAGTCTGATGTGAGATACAAAGTTTTTGGACGCAGCAGGAGCTGGAAATAGTTTTAAACGAAACAACACGTATTAGCGTTGTTCCTGTGCTGTATCTAATCGATCCTTACTTATCTATCATATTATTTGACGTTTCGATGGACTCCAGTAACTCTGATGTGAGATACGAAGTTTTCGGACGCAGCAGAAGCTGGAAATAGTTTTAAACGAAACAACACGCATTAGCGATGTTCCTGTGATGTATCTAATCGATCCTTACTCATCTATCATGTTATTTGACGTTTGGACGGACTCCAGTAACTCTGATGAGAGATTCACAGTTCTCGGACGCAGTAGAAGCTGGAAATAGTTTTGAACGAAACAACACGTATTAGCGTTGTTCCTGTGATGTATCTAAACGATCCTTACTTTTCTATCATGTTATTTGACGTTTCGATTGACTCCATAACTCTGATGTGAGATACGACGTTTTCGGACGCAGCAGAAGCTGGAAATAGTTTTAAACGAAACAACACGTATTAGCGATGTTTCTGTGATGTATCTAAACGATCCTTACTCATCTATCATGTTATTAGACGTTTGGACGGACTCCAGTAACTCTGATGTGAGATACAAAGTTCTCGGACGCAGTAGAAGATGGAAATAGTTTTGAAAGAAACAACACGTATCAGCGTTGTTCCTGTGATGTATCTAAATGATCCTTACTTATCTAACATGTTATTTAAGGTTTGGATGGACTCCAGTAAGTCTGATGTGAGATACAAAGTTTTTGGACGCAGCAGGAGCTGGAAATAGTTTCAAACGAAACAACACGTATTAGCGTTGTTCCTGTGCTGCATCTAATCGATCCTTACTTATCTATCATGCTATTTGACGTTTCGATGGACTCCAGTAACCCTGACGTGAGATACGATGTTCTCGGACGCAGCAGAAGCTGGAAATAGTTTTAAACGAAACAACACGCATTAGCGTTGTTCCTGTGATGTATCTAATCGATCCTTACTCAACTATCATGTTATTTGGCGTTTCGATGGACTCCAGTAACTTTGATGTGAGATACGAAGTTCTCGGACGCAGCTGAAGCTGGAAATAGTTTTAAATGAAACAACACGTATTAGCGTTGTTCCTGTGATGTATCTAATCGATCCTTACTCATCTATCATGTTATTTGACGTTTGGACGGACTCCAGTAACTCTGATGAGAGATACAAAGTTCTCGGACGCAGTAGAAGCTGGAAATAGTTTTGAACGAAAGAACACGTATTAGCGTTGTTCCTGTGATGCATCTAAACGATCCTTACTTATCTAACATGTTATTTGACGTTTGGATGGACTCCAGTAAGTCTGATGTGAGATACAAAGTTTTTGGACGCAGCAGGAGCTGGAAATAGTTTTAAACGAAACAACACGTATTAGCGTTGTTCCTGTGCTGTATCTAACCGATCCTTGCTCATATATCATGTTACTTGGCGTTTCGATGGACTCCAGTAATTCTGATGTGAGATACGAAGTTTTCGGACGCAGCAGAAGCTGGAAATAGTTTTAAACGAAGCAACACGCATTAGCGTTGTTCCTGTGATGTATCTAATCGATCCTTACTTATCTATTATGTTATTTGGCATTTCGATGGACTCCAGTAACTTTGATGCGAGATACGATGTTCTCGGACGCAGCAGAAGCTGGAAATAGTTTTAAACGAAACAACACGCATTAGCGTTGTTCCTGTGCTGTATCTAATCGATCCTTACTTATCTATCATGTTATTTGACGTTTCGATGGACTCCAGTAACTCTGATGTGAGATACGATGTTCTCGGACGCAGCAGAAGCTGGAAATAGTTTTAAACGAAACAACACGCATTAGCGTTGTTCCTGTGATGTATCTAAACGATCTTTACTTATCTAACATGTTATTTGACGTTTGGATGGACTCCAGTAAGTCTGATGTGAGATACAAAGTTTTTGGACGCAGCAGGAGCTGGAAATAGTTTTAAACGAAACAATACGTATTAGCGTTGTTCCTGTGCTGCATCTAATCGATCCTTACTTATCTATCATGTTATTTGACGTTTCGATGGACTCCAGTAACCCTGACGTGAGATACGACGTTTTCGGACGCAGCAGAAGCTGGAAATAGTTTTAAACGAAACAGCACGCATTAGCATTGTTCCTGTGATGTATCTAATCGATCCTTACTCATCTATTATGTTATTTGGCATTTCGATGGACTCCAGTAACTTTGATGTGAGATACGAAGTTCTCGGACGCAGCTGAAGCTGGAAATAGTTTTAAATGAAACAACACGTATTAGCGTTGTTCCTGTGATATATCTAATCGATCCTTACTCATCTATCATGTTATTTGAGGTTTGGACGGACTCCAGTAACTCTGATGAGAGATACAAAGTTCTCGGACGCAGCAGAAGCTGGAAATAGTTTTAAACGAAACAACACGCATTAGCGATGTTCCTGTGATGTATCTAATCGATCCTTACTCATCTATCATGTTATTTGACGTTTGGACGGACTCCAGTAACTCTGATGAGAGATTCAGAGTTCTCGGACGCAGTAGAAGCTGGAAATAGTTTTGAACGAAACAACACGTATTAGCGTTGTTCCTGTTATGTATCTAAAGGATCCTTACTTATCTAACATGTTATTTGACGTTTGGATGGACTCCAGTAAGTCTGATGTGAGATACAAAGTTTTTGGACGCAGCAGGAGCTGGAAATAGTTTTAAATGAAACAACACGTATTAGCGTTGTTCCTGTGATGAATCTAATCGATCCTTACTCATCTATCATGTTATTTGACGTTTGGACGGACTCCAGTAACTCTGATGAGAGATACAAAGTTCTCGGACGCAGTAGAAACTGGAAATAGTTTTGAACGAAAGAACACGTATTAGCGTTGTTCCTGTGATGCATCTAAACGATCCTTACTTATCTAACATGTTATTTGACGTTTGGATGGACTCCAGTAAGTCTGATGTGAGATACAAAGTTTTTGGACGCAGCAGGAGCTGGAAATAGTTTTAAACGAAACAACACGTATTAGCGTTGTTCCTGTGCTGTATCTAACCGATCCTTGCTCATATATCATGTTACTTGGCGTTTCGATGGACTCCAGTAATTCTGATGTGAGATACGAAGTTTTCGGACGCAGCAGAAGCTGGAAATAGTTTTAAACGAAGCAACACGCATTAGCGTTGTTCCTGTGATGTATCTAATCGATCCTTACTTATCTATTATGTTATTTGGCATTTCGATGGACTCCAGTAACTTTGATGCGAGATACGATGTTCTCGGACGCAGCAGAAGCTGGAAATAGTTTTAAACGAAACAACACGCATTAGCGTTGTTCCTGTGCTGTATCTAATCGATCCTTACTTATCTATCATGTTATTTGACGTTTCGATGGACTCCAGTAACTCTGATGTGAGATACGATGTTCTCGGACGCAGCAGAAGCTGGAAATAGTTTTAAACGAAACAACACGCATTAGCGTTGTTCCTGTGATGTATCTAAACGATCTTTACTTATCTAACATGTTATTTGGCGTTTCGATGGACTCCAGTAACTTTGATGTGAGATACGAAGTTCTCGGACGCAGCTGAAGCTGGAAATAGTTTTAAATGAAACAACACGTATTAGCGTTGTTCCTGTGATGTATCTAATCGATCCTTACTCATCTATCATGTTATTTGACGTTTGGACGGACTCCAGTAACTCTGATGAGAGATACAAAGTTCTCGGACGCAGTAGAAGCTGGAAATAGTTTTGAACGAAAGAACACGTATTAGCGTTGTTCCTGTGATGCATCTAAACGATCCTTACTTATCTAACATGTTATTTGACGTTTGGATGGACTCCAGTAAGTCTGATGTGAGATACAAAGTTTTTGGACGCAGCAGGAGCTGGAAATAGTTTCAAACGAAACAACACGTATTAGCGTTGTTCCTGTGCTGCATCTAATCGATCCTTACTTATCTATCATGCTATTTGACGTTTCGATGGACTCCAGTAACCCTGACGTGAGATACGATGTTCTCGGACGCAGCAGAAGCTGGAAATAGTTTTAAACGAAACAACACGCATTAGCGTTGTTCCTGTGATGTATCTAATCGATCCTTACTCAACTATCATGTTATTTGGCGTTTCGATGGACTCCAGTAACTTTGATGTGAGATACGAAGTTCTCGGACGCAGCTGAAGCTGGAAATAGTTTTAAATGAAACAACACGTATTAGCGTTGTTCCTGTGATGTATCTAATCGATCCTTACTCATCTATCATGTTATTTGACGTTTGGACGGACTCCAGTAACTCTGATGAGAGATACAAAGTTCTCGGACGCAGTAGAAGCTGGAAATAGTTTTGAACGAAAGAACACGTATTAGCGTTGTTCCTGTGATGCATCTAAACGATCCTTACTTATCTAACATGTTATTTGACGTTTGGATGGACTCCAGTAAGTCTGATGTGAGATACAAAGTTTTTGGACGCAGCAGGAGCTGGAAATAGTTTTAAACGAAACAACACGTATTAGCGTTGTTCCTGTGCTGTATCTAACCGATCCTTGCTCATATATCATGTTACTTGGCGTTTCGATGGACTCCAGTAATTCTGATGTGAGATACGAAGTTTTCGGACGCAGCAGAAGCTGGAAATAGTTTTAAACGAAGCAACACGCATTAGCGTTGTTCCTGTGATGTATCTAATCGATCCTTACTTATCTATTATGTTATTTGGCATTTCGATGGACTCCAGTAACTTTGATGCGAGATACGATGTTCTCGGACGCAGCAGAAGCTGGAAATAGTTTTAAACGAAACAACACGCATTAGCGTTGTTCCTGTGCTGTATCTAATCGATCCTTACTTATCTATCATGTTATTTGACGTTTCGATGGACTCCAGTAACTCTGATGTGAGATACGATGTTCTCGGACGCAGCAGAAGCTGGAAATAGTTTTAAACGAAACAACACGCATTAGCGTTGTTCCTGTGATGTATCTAAACGATCTTTACTTATCTAACATGTTATTTGACGTTTGGATGGACTCCAGTAAGTCTGATGTGAGATACAAAGTTTTTGGACGCAGCAGGAGCTGGAAATAGTTTTAAACGAAACAATACGTATTAGCGTTGTTCCTGTGCTGCATCTAATCGATCCTTACTTATCTATCATGTTATTTGACGTTTCGATGGACTCCAGTAACCCTGACGTGAGATACGACGTTTTCGGACGCAGCAGAAGCTGGAAATAGTTTTAAACGAAACAGCACGCATTAGCATTGTTCCTGTGATGTATCTAATCGATCCTTACTCATCTATTATGTTATTTGGCATTTCGATGGACTCCAGTAACTTTGATGTGAGATACGAAGTTCTCGGACGCAGCTGAAGCTGGAAATAGTTTTAAATGAAACAACACGTATTAGCGTTGTTCCTGTGATATATCTAATCGATCCTTACTCATCTATCATGTTATTTGAGGTTTGGACGGACTCCAGTAACTCTGATGAGAGATACAAAGTTCTCGGACGCAGCAGAAGCTGGAAATAGTTTTAAACGAAACAACACGCATTAGCGATGTTCCTGTGATGTATCTAATCGATCCTTACTCATCTATCATGTTATTTGACGTTTGGACGGACTCCAGTAACTCTGATGAGAGATTCAGAGTTCTCGGACGCAGTAGAAGCTGGAAATAGTTTTGAACGAAACAACACGTATTAGCGTTGTTCCTGTTATGTATCTAAAGGATCCTTACTTATCTAACATGTTATTTGACGTTTGGATGGACTCCAGTAAGTCTGATGTGAGATACAAAGTTTTTGGACGCAGCAGGAGCTGGAAATAGTTTTAAACGAAACAACACGTATTAGCGTTGTTCCTGTGCTGTATCTAATCGATCCTTACTTATCTATCATATTATTTGACGTTTCGATGGACTCCAGTAACTCTGATGTGAGATACGAAGTTTTCGGACGCAGCAGAAGCTGGAAATAGTTTTAAACGAAACAACACGCATTAGCGATGTTCCTGTGATGTATCTAATCGATCCTTACTCATCTATCATGTTATTTGACGTTTGGACGGACTCCAGTAACTATGATGAGAGATTCACAGTTCTCGGACGCAGTAGAAGCTGGAAATAGTTTTGAACGAAAGAACACGTATTAGCGTTGTTCCTGTGATGTATCTAAACGATCCTTACTTATCTAACATGTTATTTGACGTTTCGATGGACTCCAGTAACTCTGATGTGAGATACGAAGTTTTCGGACGCAGCAGAAGCTGGAAATAGTTTTAAACGAAACAACACGCATTAGCGATGTTCCTGTGATGTATCTAATCGATCCTTACTCATCTATCATGTTATTTGACGTTTGGACGGACTCCAGTAACTCTGATGAGAGATTCACAGTTCTCGGACGCAGTAGAAGCTGGAAATAGTTTTGAACGAAACAACACGTATTAGCGTTGTTCCTGTGATGTATCTAAACGATCCTTACTTTTCTATCATGTTATTTGACGTTTCGATGGACTCCATAACTCTGATGTGAGATACGACGTTTTCGGACGCAGCAGAAGCTGGAAATAGTTTTAAACGAAACAACACGTATTAGCGATGTTCCTGTGATGTATCTAAACGATCCTTACTCATCTATCATGTTATTAGACGTTTGGACGGACTCCAGTAACCCTGACGTGAGATACGATGTTCTCGGACGCAGCAGAAGCTGGAAATAGTTTTAAACGAAACAACACGCATTAGCGTTGTTCCTGTGATGTATCTAATCGATCCTTACTCAACTATCATGTTATTTGGCGTTTCGATGGACTCCAGTAACTTTGATGTGAGATACGAAGTTCTCGGACGCAGCTGAAGCTGGAAATAGTTTTAAATGAAACAACACGTATTAGCGTTGTTCCTGTGATGAATCTAATCGATCCTTACTCATCTATCATGTTATTTGACGTTTGGACGGACTCCAGTAACTCTGATGAGAGATACAAAGTTCTCGGACGCAGTAGAAACTGGAAATAGTTTTGAACGAAAGAACACGTATTAGCGTTGTTCCTGTGATGTATCTAATCGATCCTTACTTATCTAACATGTTATTTGACGTTTGGTCAGTAACCCTGACGTGAGATACGATGTTCTCGGACGCAGCAGAAGCTGGAAATAGTTTTAAACGAAACAACACGCATTAGCGTTGTTCCTGTGATGTATCTAATCGATCCTTACTCAACTATCATGTTATTTGGCGTTTCGATGGACTCCAGTAACTTTGATGTGAGATACGAAGTTCTCGGACGCAGCTGAAGCTGGAAATAGTTTTAAATGAAACAACACGTATTAGCGTTGTTCCTGTGATGTATCTAATCGATCCTTACTCATCTATCATGTTATTTGACGTTTGGACGGACTCCAGTAACTCTGATGAGAGATACAAAGTTCTCGGACGCAGTAGAAGCTGGAAATAGTTTTGAACGAAAGAACACGTATTAGCGTTGTTCCTGTGATGCATCTAAACGATCCTTACTTATCTAACATGTTATTTGACGTTTGGATGGACTCCAGTAAGTCTGATGTGAGATACAAAGTTTTTGGACGCAGCAGGAGCTGGAAATAGTTTTAAACGAAACAGCACGTATTAGCGTTGTTCCTGTGCTGTATCTAACCGATCCTTGCTCGTATATCATGTTACTTGGCGTTTCGATGGACTCCAGTAACTCTGATGTGAGATACGAAGTTTTCGGACGCAGCAGAAGCTGGAAATAGTTTTAAACGAAGCAACACGCATTAGCGTTTTTCCTGTGATGTATCTAATCGATCCTTACTCATCTATCATGTTATTTGAGGTTTGGACGGACTCCAGTAACTCTGATGAGAGATACAAAGTTCTCGGACGCAGCAGAAGCTGGAAAAAGTTTTAAACGAAACAACACGCATTAGCGATGTTCCTGTGATGTATCTAATCGATCCTTACTTATCTATTATGTTATTTGGCATTTCGATGGACTCCAGTAACTTTGATGCGAGATACGATGTTCTCGGACGCAGCAGAAGCTGGAAATAGTTTTAAACGAAACAACACGCATTAGCGTTGTTCCTGTGCTGTATCTAATCGATCCTTACTTATCTATCATGTTATTTGACGTTTCGATGGACTCCAGTAACTCTGATGTGAGATACGATGTTCTCGGACGCAGCAGAAGCTGGAAATAGTTTTAAACGAAACAACACGCATTAGCGTTGTTCCTGTGATGTATCTAAACGATCTTTACTTATCTAACATGTTATTTGACGTTTGGATGGACTCCAGTAAGTCTGATGTGAGATACAAAGTTTTTGGACGCAGCAGGAGCTGGAAATAGTTTTAAACGAAACAATACGTATTAGCGTTGTTCCTGTGCTGCATCTAATCGATCCTTACTTATCTATCATGTTATTTGACGTTTCGATGGACTCCAGTAACCCTGACGTGAGATACGACGTTTTCGGACGCAGCAGAAGCTGGAAATAGTTTTAAACGAAACAGCACGCATTAGCATTGTTCCTGTGATGTATCTAATCGATCCTTACTCATCTATTATGTTATTTGGCATTTCGATGGACTCCAGTAACTTTGATGTGAGATACGAAGTTCTCGGACGCAGCTGAAGCTGGAAATAGTTTTAAATGAAACAACACGTATTAGCGTTGTTCCTGTGATATATCTAATCGATCCTTACTCATCTATCATGTTATTTGAGGTTTGGACGGACTCCAGTAACTCTGATGAGAGATACAAAGTTCTCGGACGCAGCAGAAGCTGGAAATAGTTTTAAACGAAACAACACGCATTAGCGATGTTCCTGTGATGTATCTAATCGATCCTTACTCATCTATCATGTTATTTGACGTTTGGACGGACTCCAGTAACTCTGATGAGAGATTCAGAGTTCTCGGACGCAGTAGAAGCTGGAAATAGTTTTGAACGAAACAACACGTATTAGCGTTGTTCCTGTTATGTATCTAAAGGATCCTTACTTATCTAACATGTTATTTGACGTTTGGATGGACTCCAGTAAGTCTGATGTGAGATACAAAGTTTTTGGACGCAGCAGGAGCTGGAAATAGTTTTAAACGAAACAACACGTATTAGCGTTGTTCCTGTGCTGTATCTAATCGATCCTTACTTATCTATCATATTATTTGACGTTTCGATGGACTCCAGTAACTCTGATGTGAGATACGAAGTTTTCGGACGCAGCAGAAGCTGGAAATAGTTTTAAACGAAACAACACGCATTAGCGATGTTCCTGTGATGTATCTAATCGATCCTTACTCATCTATCATGTTATTTGACGTTTGGACGGACTCCAGTAACTATGATGAGAGATTCACAGTTCTCGGACGCAGTAGAAGCTGGAAATAGTTTTGAACGAAAGAACACGTATTAGCGTTGTTCCTGTGATGTATCTAAACGATCCTTACTTATCTAACATGTTATTTGACGTTTCGATGGACTCCAGTAACTCTGATGTGAGATACGAAGTTTTCGGACGCATCAGAAGCTGGAAATAGTTTTAAACGAAACAACACGCATTAGCGATGTTCCTGTGATGTATCTAATCGATCCTTACTCATCTATCATGTTATTTGACGTTTGGACGGACTCCAGTAACTCTGATGAGAGATTCACAGTTCTCGGACGCAGTAGAAGCTGGAAATAGTTTTGAACGAAACAACACGTATTAGCGTTGTTCCTGTGATGTATCTAAACGATCCTTACTTTTCTATCATGTTATTTGACGTTTCGATGGACTCCATAACTCTGATGTGAGATACGACGTTTTCGGACGCAGCAGAAGCTGGAAATAGTTTTAAACGAAACAACACGTATTAGCGATGTTCCTGTGATGTATCTAAACGATCCTTACTCATCTATCATGTTATTAGACGTTTGGACGGACTCCAGTAACCCTGACGTGAGATACGATGTTCTCGGACGCAGCAGAAGCTGGAAATAGTTTTAAACGAAACAACACGCATTAGCGTTGTTCCTGTGATGTATCTAATCGATCCTTACTCAACTATCATGTTATTTGGCGTTTCGATGGACTCCAGTAACTTTGATGTGAGATACGAAGTTCTCGGACGCAGCTGAAGCTGGAAATAGTTTTAAATGAAACAACACGTATTAGCGTTGTTCCTGTGATGAATCTAATCGATCCTTACTCATCTATCATGTTATTTGACGTTTGGACGGACTCCAGTAACTCTGATGAGAGATACAAAGTTCTCGGACGCAGTAGAAGCTGGAAATAGTTTTGAACGAAAGAACACGTATTAGCGTTGTTCCTGTGATGTATCTAATCGATCCTTACTTATCTAACATGTTATTTGACGTTTGGTCAGTAACCCTGACGTGAGATACGATGTTCTCGGACGCAGCAGAAGCTGGAAATAGTTTTAAACGAAACAACACGCATTAGCGTTGTTCCTGTGATGTATCTAATCGATCCTTACTCAACTATCATGTTATTTGGCGTTTCGATGGACTCCAGTAACTTTGATGTGAGATACGAAGTTCTCGGACGCAGCTGAAGCTGGAAATAGTTTTAAATGAAACAACACGTATTAGCGTTGTTCCTGTGATGTATCTAATCGATCCTTACTCATCTATCATGTTATTTGACGTTTGGACGGACTCCAGTAACTCTGATGAGAGATACAAAGTTCTCGGACGCAGTAGAAGCTGGAAATAGTTTTGAACGAAAGAACACGTATTAGCGTTGTTCCTGTGATGCATCTAAACGATCCTTACTTATCTAACATGTTATTTGACGTTTGGATGGACTCCAGTAAGTCTGATGTGAGATACAAAGTTTTTGGACGCAGCAGGAGCTGGAAATAGTTTTAAACGAAACAGCACGTATTAGCGTTGTTCCTGTGCTGTATCTAACCGATCCTTGCTCGTATATCATGTTACTTGGCGTTTCGATGGACTCCAGTAACTCTGATGTGAGATACGAAGTTTTCGGACGCAGCAGAAGCTGGAAATAGTTTTAAACGAAGCAACACGCATTAGCGTTTTTCCTGTGATGTATCTAATCGATCCTTACTCATCTATTATGTTATTTGGCATTTCGATGGACTCCAGTAACTTTGATGTGAGATACGAAGTTCTCGGACGCAGCTGAAGCTGGAAATAATTTTAAATGAAACAACACGTATTAGCGTTGTTCCTGTGATGTATCTAATCGATCCTTACTCATCTATCATGTTATTTGGCGTTTCGATGGACTCCAGTAGCTCTGATGTGAGATACGACGTTTTTGGACGCAGCAGGAGCTGGAAATAGTTTTAAACGAAACAACACGTATTAGCGTTGTTCCTGTGCTGTATCTAATCGATCCTTACTTATCTATCATATTATTTGACGTTTCGATGGACTCCAGTAACTCTGATGTGAGATACGAAGTTTTCGGACGCAGCAGAAGCTGGAAATAGTTTTAAACGAAACAACACGCATTAGCGATGTTCCTGTGATGTATCTAATCGATCCTTACTCATCTATCATGTTATTTGACGTTTGGACGGACTCCAGTAACTCTGATGAGAGATTCACAGTTCTCGGACGCAGTAGAAGCTGGAAATAGTTTTGAACGAAACAACACGTATTAGCGTTGTTCCTGTGATGTATCTAAACGATCCTTACTTTTCTATCATGTTATTTGACGTTTCGATTGACTCCATAACTCTGATGTGAGATACGACGTTTTCGGACGCAGCAGAAGCTGGAAATAGTTTTAAACGAAACAACACGTATTAGCGATGTTTCTGTGATGTATCTAAACGATCCTTACTCATCTATCATGTTATTAGACGTTTGGACGGACTCCAGTAACTCTGATGTGAGATACAAAGTTCTCGGACGCAGTAGAAGCTGGAAATAGTTTTGAAAGAAACAACACGTATCAGCGTTGTTCCTGTGATGTATCTAAACGATCCTTACTTATCTAACATGTTATTTAACGTTTGGATGGACTCCAGTAAGTCTGATGTGAGATACAAAGTTTTTGGACGCAGCAGGAGCTGGAAATAGTTTCAAACGAAACAACACGTATTAGCGTTGTTCCTGTGCTGCATCTAATCGATCCTTACTTATCTATCATGCTATTTGACGTTTCGATGGACTCCAGTAACCCTGACGTGAGATAAGATGTTCTCGGACGCAGCAGAAGCTGGAAATAGTTTTAAACGAAACAACACGCATTAGCGTTGTTCCTGTGATGTATCTAATCGATCCTTACTCAACTATCATGTTATTTGGCGTTTCGATGGACTCCAGTAACTTTGATGTGAGATACGAAGTTCTCGGACGCAGCTGAAGCTGGAAATAGTTTTAAATGAAACAACACGTATTAGCGTTGTTCCTGTGATGTATCTAATCGATCCTTACTCATCTATCATGTTATTTGACGTTTGGACGGACTCCAGTAACTCTGATGAGAGATACAAAGTTCTCGGACGCAGTAGAAGCTGGAAATAGTTTTGAACGAAAGAACACGTATTAGCGTTGTTCCTGTGATGCATCTAAACGATCCTTACTTATCTAACATGTTATTTGACGTTTGGATGGACTCCAGTAAGTCTGATGTGAGATACAAAGTTTTTGGACGCAGCAGGAGCTGGAAATAGTTTTAAACGAAACAACACGTATTAGCGTTGTTCCTGTGCTGTATCTAACCGATCCTTGCTCATATATCATGTTACTTGGCGTTTCGATGGACTCCAGTAACTCTGATGTGAGATACGAAGTTTTCGGACGCAGCAGAAGCTGGAAATAGTTTTAAACGAAGCAACACGCATTAGCGTTGTTCCTGTGATGTATCTAATCGATCCTTACTTATCTATTATGTTATTTGGCATTTCGATGGACTCCAGTAACTTTGATGCGAGATACGATGTTCTCGGACGCAGCAGAAGCTGGAAATAGTTTTAAACGAAACAACACGCATTAGCGTTGTTCCTGTGATGTATCTAAACGATCCTTACTTATCTAACATGTTATTTGACGTTTGGATGGACTCCAGTAAGTCTGATGTGAGATACAAAGTTTTTGGACGCAGCAGGAGCTGGAAATAGTTTTAAACGAAACAACACGTATTAGCGTTGTTCCTGTGCTGCATCTAATCGATCCTTACTTATCTATCATGTTATTTGACGTTTCGATGGACTCCAGTAACCCTGACGTGAGATACGACGTTTTCGGACGCAGCAGAAGCTGGAAATAGTTTTAAACGAAACAGCACGCATTAGCATTGTTCCTGTGATGTATCTAATCGATCCTTACTCATCTATTATGTTATTTGGCATTTCGATGGACTCCAGTAACTTTGATGTGAGATACGAAGTTCTCGGACGCAGCTGAAGCTGGAAATAGTTTTAAATGAAACAACACGTATTAGCGTTGTTCCTGTGATATATCTAATCGATCCTTACTCATCTATCATGTTATTTGAGGTTTGGACGGACTCCAGTAACTCTGATGAGAGATACAAAGTTCTCGGACGCAGCAGAAGCTGGAAATAGTTTTAAACGAAACAACACGCATTAGCGATGTTCCTGTGATGTATCTAATCGATCCTTACTCATCTATCATGTTATTTGACGTTTGGACGGACTCCAGTAACTATGATGAGAGATTCACAGTTCTCGGACGCAGTAGAAGCTGGAAATAGTTTTGAACGAAAGAACACGTATTAGCGTTGTTCCTGTGATGTATCTAAACGATCCTTACTTATCTAACATGTTATTTGACGTTTGGATGGACTCCAGTAAGTCTGATGTGAGATACAAAGTTTTTGGACGCAGCAGGAGCTGGAAATAGTTTTAAACGAAACAACACGTATTAGCGTTGTTCCTGTGCTGTATCTAATCGATCCTTACTTATCTATCATATTATTTGACGTTTCGATGGACTCCAGTAACTCTGATGTGAGATACGAAGTTTTCGGACGCAGCAGAAGCTGGAAATAGTTTTAAACGAAACAACACGCATTAGCGATGTTCCTGTGATGTATCTAATCGATCCTTACTCATCTATCATGTTATTTGACGTTTGGACGGATTCCAGTAACTCTGATGAGAGATTCACAGTTCTCGGACGCAGTAGAAGCTGGAAATAGTTTTGAACGAAACAACACGTATTAGCGTTGTTCCTGTGATGTATCTAAACGATCCTTACTTTTCTATCATGTTATTTGACGTTTCGATGGACTCCATAACTCTGATGTGAGATACGACGTTTTCGGACGCAGCAGAAGCTGGAAATAGTTTTAAACGAAACAACACGTATTAGCGATGTTCCTGTGATGTATCTAAACGATCCTTACTCATCTATCATGTTATTAGACGTTTGGACGGACTCCAGTAACCCTGACGTGAGATACGATGTTCTCGGACGCAGCAGAAGCTGGAAATAGTTTTAAACGAAACAACACGCATTAGCGTTGTTCCTGTGATGTATCTAATCGATCCTTACTCAACTATCATGTTATTTGGCGTTTCGATGGACTCCAGTAACTTTGATGTGAGATACGAAGTTCTCGGACGCAGCTGAAGCTGGAAATAGTTTTAAATGAAACAACACGTATTAGCGTTGTTCCTGTGATGTATCTAATCGATCCTTACTCATCTATCATGTTATTTGACGTTTGGACGGACTCCAGTAACTCTGATGAGAGATACAAAGTTCTCGGACGCAGTAGAAGCTGGAAATAGTTTTGAACGAAAGAACACGTATTAGCGTTGTTCCTGTGATGCATCTAAACGATCCTTACTTATCTAACATGTTATTTGACGTTTGGATGGACTCCAGTAAGTCTGATGTGAGATACAAAGTTTTTGGACGCAGCAGGAGCTGGAAATAGTTTTAAACGAAACAACACGTATTAGCGTTGTTCCTGTGCTGTATCTAATCGATCCTTACTTATCTATCATGTTATTTGACGTTTCGATGGACTCCAGTAACTCTGATGTGAGATACGATGTTCTCGGACGCAGCAGAAGCTGGAAATAGTTTTAAACGAAACAACACGCATTAGCGTTGTTCCTGTGATGTATCTAATCGATCCTTACTCATCTATTATGTTATTTGGCATTTCGATGGACTCCAGTAACTTTGATGTGAGATACGAAGTTCTCGGACGCAGCTGAAGCTGGAAATAATTTTAAATGAAACAACACGTATTAGCGTTGTTCCTGTGATGTATCTAATCGATCCTTACTCATCTATCATGTTATTTGGCGTTTCGATGGACTCCAGTAGCTCTGATGTGAGATACGACGTTTTCGGACGCAGCAGAAACTGGAAATAGTTTTAAACGAAACAACACGCATTAGCGCTGTTCCTGTGATGTATCTAATCGATCCTTACTCATCTATTATGTTATTTGGCATTTCGATAGACTCCAGTAACTTTGATGTGAGATACGAAGTTCTCGGACGCAGCTGAAGCTGGAAATAGTTTTAAATGAAACAACACGTATTAGCGTTGTTCCTGTGATGTATCTAATCGATCCTTACTCATCTATCATGTTATTTGGCGTTTCGATGGACTCCAGTAGCTCTGATGTGAGATACGACGTTTTCTGATGCAGCAGAAGCTGGAAATAGTTATAAACGAAACAACACGCATTAGCGTTGTTCCTGTGATGTATCTAATCGATCCTTACTCATCTATCATGTTATTTGACGTTTGGATGGACTCCAGTAACCCTGACGTGAGATACGAAGTTCTCGGACGCAGCAGAAGATGGAAATAGTTTTAAACGAAACAACACGCATTAGCGTTGTTCCTGTGATGTATCTAATCGATCCTTACTCATCTATCATGTTATTTGGCGTTTCGATGGAATCCAGTAACTTAGATGTGAGATACGAAGTTCTCGGACGGAGCTGAAGCTAGAAATAGTTTTAAACGAAACACGCATTAGCGTTGTTCCTGTGTAGTATCTAATCGATCCTTACTTATCTATCATGTTATTTGACGTTTGGACGGGCTCCAGTAACTCTGATGTGAGATACGACGTTTTCGGACGCAGCAGCAGCTGGAAATAGTTTTAAACGAAACAATACATATTAGCGTTGTTCCTGTGATGTATCTAATCGATCCTTACTCATCTATCATGTTATTTGACGTTTGGACGGACTCCAGTAACTCTGATGTGAGATACAAAGTTATCGGACGCAGCAGAAGCTGGAAATAGTTTTAAACGATACAACACGTATTAGCGTTGTTCCTGTGATGTATCTAATCGATCCATACTCATCTATTATGTTATTTGACGTTTGGATGGACTCCAGTAACTCTGATGAGAGATACAAAGATTTCGGACGCAGCAGAAGCTGGAAATAGTTTTGAACGAAACAACACGTATTAGCGTTGTTCCTGTGTAGTATCTAATCGATCCTTACTTATCTATCATGTTATTTGAAGTTTCGATGGACTCCAGTATCTCTGATGTGAGATACGCCGTTTTCGGACGCAGCAGAAGCTGGAAATAGTTTTAAACGATACAATACGTATTAGCGTTGTTCCTGTGATGTATCTAATCGAACCATACTCATCAATTATGTTATTTGGCGTTTCGATGGAATCCAGTAACTTAGATGTGAGATACGAAGTTCTCGGACGGAGCTGAAGCTAGAAATAGTTTTAAACGAAACAACACGCATTAGCGTTGTTCCTGTGTAGTATCTAATCGATCCTTACTGATCTATCATGTTATTTGACGTTTCGATGGACTCCAGTATCTCTGATGTGAGATACGACGTTTTCGGACGCAGCAGAAGCTGGAAATAGTTTTAAACGATACAACACGTATTAGCGTTGTTCCTGTGATGTATCTAATCGATCCTTACTCATCTATCATGTTATTTGGCGTTTCGATGGACTCCAGTAGCTCTGATGTGAGATACGACGTCTTCTGAGGCAGCAGAAGCTGGAAAAAGTTATAAACGAAACAACACGCATTAGCGTTGTTCCTGTGATGTATCTAATCGATCCTTACTCATCTATCATGTTATTTGACGTTTGGATGGACTCCAGTAATTCTGACGTGAGATACGAAGTTCTCGGACGCAGCAGAAGCTGGAAATAGTTTTAAACGAAACAACACACATTAGCGATGTTCCTGTGATGTATCTAATCGATCCTTACTCATCTATAATGTTATTTGGCGTTTCGATGGACTCCAGTAGCTCTGATGTGAGATAAGACGTTTTCGGACGCAGCAGAAGCTGGAAATAGTTTTAAACGAAACAACACGCATTAGCGTTCTTCCTGTGATGTATCTAATCGATCCTTACTCATCTATCATGTTATTTGGCGTTTCGATGGACTCCAGTAACTTTGATGTGAGATACGAAGTTCTCGGACGCAGCTGAAGCTGGAAATAGTTTTAAATGAAACAACACGTATTAGCGTTGTTCCTGTGATGTATCTAATCGATCCTTACTCATCTATCATGTTATTTGGCGTTTCGATGGACTCCAGTAGCTCTGATGTGAGATACGACGTTTTCGGACGCAGCAGAAACTGGAAATAGTTTTAAACGAAACAACACGCATTAGCGTTGTGCCTGTGCTGTATCTAATCGATCCTTACTCATATATCATGTTACTTGGCGTTTCGATGGACTCCAGTAGCTCTGATGTGAGATACGACGTTTTCGGACGCAGCAGAAGCTGGAAATAGTTTTAAACGAAACAACACGCATTAGCGTTGTTCCTGTGATGTATCTAAACGATCCTTACTTTTCTATCATGTTATTAGACGTTTGGACGGACTCCAGTAACTCTGATGTGAGATACAAAATTTTCGGACGCAGTAGAAGCTGGAAATAGTTTTGAACGAAACAACACGTATTAGCGTTGTTCCTGTGATGTATCTAAACGATCCTTACTTATCTAACATGTTATTTCACGTTTGGATGGACTCCAGTAAGTCTGATGTGAGATACAAAAACTTTTTGGACGCAGCAGGAGCTGGAAATAGTTTTAAACGAAACAACACGTATTAGCGTTGTTCCTGTGCTGAATCTAATCGATCCTTACTTATCTATCATGTTATTTGACGTTTCGATGGACTCCAGTAACCCTGACGTGAGATACGATGTTCACAAAGTTTTGGGACGCAGCAGGAGCTGGAAATAGTTTTAAACGAAACAACACGTATTAGCGTTGTTCCTGTGCTGTATCTAATCGATCCTTACTTATCTATCATGTTATTTGACGTTTCGATGGACTCCAGTAACTCTGATGTGAGATACGATGTTCTCGGACGCAGCAGAAGCTGGAAATAGTTTTAAACGAAACAACACGCATTAGCGTTGTTCCTGTGATGTATCTAATCGATCCTTACTCATCTATCATGTTATTTGGCGTTTCGATGGACTCCAGTAACTTTGATGTGAGATACGATGTTCTCGGACGCAGCAGAAGCTGGAAATAGTTTTAAACGAAACAACACGCATTAGTGTTGTTCCTGTGATGTATCTAATCGATCCTTACTTATCTATCATGTTATTTGACGTTTGGATTGACTCCAGTAACCCTGACGTGAGATACGAAGTTCTCGGACGCAGCAGAAGCTGGAAATAGTTTTAAACGAAACAACACGTATTAGCGTTGTTCCTGTGATGTATCTAATCGATCCTTACTCATCTATCATGTTATTTGAGGTTTGGACGGACTCCAGTAACTCTGATGAGAGATACAAAGTTCTCGGACGCAGTAGAAGCTGGAAATAGTTTTGAACGAAAGAACACATATTAGCGTTGTTCCTGTGCTGCATCTAATCGATCCTTACTTATCTATCATGTTATTTGACGTTTCGATGGACTCCAGTAACCCTGACGTGAGATACGACGTTTTCGGACGCAGCAGAAGCTGGAAATAGTTTTAAACGAAGCAACACGCATTAGCGTTGTTCCTGTGATGTATCTAATCGATCCTTACTCATCTATCATGTTATTTGGCATTTCGATGGACTCCAGTAACTTTGATGTGAGATACGAAGTTCTCGGACGCAGCTGAAGCTGGAAATAGTTTTAAATGAAACAACACGTATTAGCGTTGTTCCTGTGATGTATCTAATCGATCCTTACTCATCTATCATGTTATTTGGCGTTTCGATGGACTCCAGTAGCTCTGATGTGAGATACGACGTTTTCTGAGGCAGCAGAAGCTGGAAATAGTTATAAAGGAAACAACACGCATTAGCGTTGTTCCTGTGATGTATCTAATCGATCCTTACTCATCTATCATGTTATTTGACGTTTGGATTAACTCCAGTAACTCTGATGAGAGATACAAAGATTTCGGACGCAGCAGAAGCTGGAAATAGTTTTGAACGAAACAACACGTATTAGCGTTGTTCCTGTGATGTATCTAAACGATCCTTACTTTTCTATCATGTTATTTGACGTTTCGATGGACTCCAGTAACTCTGATGTGAGATACGACATTTTCGGACGCAGAAGAAGCTGGAAATAGTTTTAAACGAAACAACACGTATTAGCGATGTTCCTGTGATGTATCTAAACGATCCTTACTCATCTATCATGTTATTAGACGTTTGGACGGACTCCAGTAACTCTGATGTGAGATACAAAGTTCTCGGACGCAGTAGAAGCTGGAAATAGTTTTGAACGAAACAACACATATTAGCGTTGTTCCTGTGATGTATCTAAAGGATCCTTACTTATCTAACATGTTATTTAACGTTTGGATGGACTCCAGTAAGTCTGATGTGAGATACAAAGTTTTAAACGAAACAACACGCATTAGTGTTGTTCCTGTGATGTATCTAATCGATCCTTACTCATCTATTATGTTATTTGGCATTTCGATGGACTCCAGTAACTTTGATGTGAGATACGAAGTTCTCGGACGCAGCTGAAGCTGGAAATAGTTTTAAATGAAACAACAAGTATTAGCGTTGTTCCTGTGATGTATCTAATCGATCCTTACTCATCTTTCATGTTATTTGACGTTTGGACGGACTCCAGTAACTCTGATGAGAGATACAAAGTTCTCGGACGCAGTAGAAGCTGGAAATAGTTTTGAACGAAAGAACACGTATTAGCGTTGTTCCTGTGATGTATCTAAACGATCCTTACTTACTGTGATGTATCTAATCGATCCAGCTGAAGCTGGAAATAGTTTTAAATGAAACAACACGTATTAGCGTTGTTCCTGTGATGTATCTAATCGATTCTTACTCATCTATCATGTTATTTGACGTTTCGATGGACTCCAGTAACTCTGATGTGAGATACGAAGTTTTCGGACGCAGCAGAAGCTGGAAATAGTTTTAAACGAAACAGCACGCATTAGCGATGTTCCTGTGATGTATCTAATCGATCCTTACTCATCTATCATGTTATTTGACGTTTGGACGGACTCCAGTAACTCTGATGAGAGATTCACAGTTCTCGGACGCAGTAGAAGCTGGAAATAGTTTTGAACGAAACAACACGTATTAGCGTTGTTCCTGTGATGTATCTAAACGATCCTTACTTATCTAACATGTTATTTGACGTTTGGATGGACACCAGTAAGTCTGATGTGAGATACAAAGTTTTTGGACGCAGCAGGAGCTGGAAATAGTTTTAAACGAAACAACACGTATTAGCGTTGTGCCTGTGCTGTATCTAATCGATCCTTACTCATATATCATGTTACTTGGCGTTTCGATAGACTCCAGTAACTCTGATGTGAGATACGACGTTTTCGGACGCAGCAGAAGCTGGAAATAGTTTTAAACGAAACAACACGCATTAGCGTTGTTCCTGTGATGTATCTAAACGATCCTTACTCATCTATCATGTTATTAGACGTTTGGACGGACTCCAGTAACTCTGATGTGAGATACAAAGTTTTCGGACGCAGTAGAAGCTGGAAATAGTTTTGAACGAAACAACACGTATTAGCGTTGTTCCTGTGATGTATCTAAACGATCCTTACTTATCTAACATGTTATTTAACGTTTGGATGGACTCCAGTAAGTCTGATGTGAGATACAAAAACTTTTTGGACGCAGCAGGAGCTGGAAATAGTTTTAAACGAAACAACACGTATTAGCGTTGTTCCTGTGCTGCATCTAATCGATCCTTACTTATCTATCATGTTATTTGACGTTTCGATGGACTCCAGTAACCCTGACGTGAGATACGATGTTCTCGGACGCAGCAGAAGCTGGAAATAGTTTTAAACGAAACAACACGCATTAGCGTTGTTCCTGTGATGTATCTAATCGATCCTTACTCATCTATCATGTTATTTGGCGTTTCGATGGACTCCAGTAACTTTGATGTGAGATACGAGGTTCTCGGACGCAGCTGAAGCTGGAAATAGTTTTAAATGAAACAACACGTATTAGCGTTGTTCCTGTGATGTATCTAATCGATCCTTACTCATCTATCATGTTATTTGATGTTTGGACGGACTCCAGTAACTCTGATGAGAGATACAAAGTTCTCGGACGCAGTAGAAGCTGGAAATAGTTTTGAACGAAAGAACACGTATTAGCGTTGTTCCTGTGATGTATCTAAACGATCCTTACTTATCTAACATGTTATTTGACGTTTGGATGGACTCCAGTAAGTCTGATGTGAGATACAAAGTTTTTGGATGCAGCAGGAGCTGGAAATAGTTTTAAACGAAACAACACGTATTAGCGTTGTTCCTGTGCTGCATCTAATCGATCCTTACTTATCTATCATGTTATTTGACGTTTCGATGGACTCCAGTAACCCTGACGTGAGATACGACGTTTTCGGACGCAGCAGAAGCTGGAAATAGTTTTAAACGAAACAGCACGCATTAGCGTTGTTCCTGTGATGTATCTAATCGATCCTTACTCATCTATTATGTTATTTGGCATTTCGATGGACTCCAGTAACTTTGATGTGAGATACGAAGTTCTCGGACGCAGCTGAAGCTGGAAATAGTTTTAAATGAAACAACACGTAATAGCGCTGTTCCTGTGATATATCTAATCGATCCTTACTCATCTATCATGTTATTTGGCGTTTCGATGGACTCCAGTAGCTCTGATGTGAGATACGAAGTTTTCGGACGCAGCAGAAGCTGGAAATAGTTTTAAACGAAGCAACACGCATTAGCGTTGTTCCTGTGATGTATCTAATCGATCCTTACTCATCTATCATGTTATTTGGCATTTCGATGGACTCCAGTAACTTTTATGTGAGATACGAAGTTCTCGGACGCAGCTGAAGCTGGAAATAGTTTTAAATGAAACAACACGTATTAGCGTTGTTCCTGTGATGTATCTAATCGATCCTTACTCATCTATCATGTTATTAGACGTTTGGACGGACTCCAGTAACTCTGATGTGAGATACAAAGTTCTCGGACGCAGTAGAAGCTGGAAATAGTTTTGAACGAAACAACACGTATTAGCGTTGTTCCTGTGATGTATCTAAACGATCCTTACTTATCTAACATGTTATTTAACGTTTGGATGGACTCCAGTAAGTCTGATGTGAGATACAAAGTTTTAAACGAAACAACACGCATTAGCGTTGTTCCTGTGATGTATCTAATCGATCCTTACTCATCTATTCTGTTATTTGGCATTTCGATGGACTCCAGTAACTTTGATGTGAGATACGAAGTTCTCGGACGCAGCTGAAGCTGGAAATAGTTTTAAATGAAACAACACGTATTAGCGTTGTTCCTGTGATGTATCTAATCAATCCTTACTCATCTTTCATGTTATTTGACGTTTGGACGGACTTCAGTAACTCTGATGAGAGATACAAAGTTCTCGGACGCAGTAGAAGCTGGAAATAGTTTTGAACGAAAGAACACGTATTAGCGTTGTTCCTGTGATGTATCTAAACGATCCTTACTTATCTAACATGTTATTTGACGTTTGGATGGACTCCAGTAAGTCTGATGTGAGATACAAAGTTTTTGGACGCAGCAGGAGCTGGAAATAGTTTTAAACGAAACAACACGTATTAGCGTTGTTCCTGTGCTGTATCTAATCGATTCTTACTCATATATCATGTTACTTGGCGTTTCGATGGTCTCCAGTAGCTCTGATGTGAGATACGAAGTTTTCGGACGCAGCAGAAGCTGGAAATAGTTTTAAACGAAGCAACACGCATTAGCGTTGTTCCTGTGATGTATCTAATCGATCCTTACTAATCTATTATGTTATTTGGCATTTCGATGGACTCCAGTAACTTTGATGTGAGATACGAAGTTCTCGGACGCAGCTGAAGCTGGAAATAGTTTTAAATGAAACAATACGTATTAGCGTTGTTCGTGTGATGTATCTAATCGATCCTTACTCATCTATCATGTTATTTGGCGTTTCGATGGACTCCAGTAGCTCTGATGTGAGATACGACGTTTTCGGACGCAGCAGAAGCTGGAAATAGTTTTAAACGAAACAACACGTATTAGCGTTGTACCTGTGCTGTATCTAATCGATCCTTACTCATATATCATGTTACTTGGCGTTTCGATGAACTCCAGTAGCTCTGATGTGAGATACGAAGTTTTCGGACGCAGCAGAAGCTGGAAATAGTTTTAAACGAAGCAACACGCATTAGCGTTGCTCCTGTGATGTATCTAATCGATCCTTACTCATCTATTATGTTATTTGGCATTTCGATGGACTCCAGTAACTTTGATGTGAGATACGAAGTTCTCGGACGCAGCTGAAGCTGGAAATAGTTTTAAATGAAACAACACGTATTAGCGTTGTTCGTGTGATGTATCTAATCGATCCTTACTCATCTATCATGTTATTTGGCGTTTCGATGGACTCCAGTAGCTCTGATGTGAGATACGACGTTTTCGGACGCAGCAGAAGCTGGAAATAGTTTTAAACGAAACAGTACGCATTAGCGTTGTTCCTGTGATGTATCTAATCGATCCTTACTCATCTATTATGTTATTTGGCATTTCGATGGACTCCAGTAACTTTGATGTGAGATACGAAGTTCTCGGACGCAGCTGAAGCT
Organism: Prosopocoilus inquinatus; assembly: GCA_036172665.1. Taxonomy (NCBI): domain Eukaryota; kingdom Metazoa; phylum Arthropoda; class Insecta; order Coleoptera; family Lucanidae; genus Prosopocoilus; species Prosopocoilus inquinatus. Next base: position 42,430,625 of record CM069871.1, on the reverse strand, counting down.
GGAAATAGTTTTAAATGAAACAACACGTATTAGCGTTGTTCCTGTGATGTATCTAATCGATCCTTACTCATCTATCATGTTATTTGGCGTTTCGATGGACTCCAGTAGCTCTGATGTGAGATACGAAGTTTTCGGACGCAGCAGAAGCTGGAAATAGTTTTAAATGAAACAAGACGTATTAGCGTTGTTCCTGTGATGTATCTAATCGATCCTTACTCATCTATCATGTTATTTGACGTTTGGACGGACTCCAGTAACTCTGATGAGAGATACAAAGTTCTCGGACGCAGTAGAAGCTGGAAATAGTTTTGAACGAAAGAACACGTATTAGCGTTGTTCCTGTGATGTATCTAAACGATCCTTACTTATCTAACATGTTATTTGACGTTTGGATGGACTCCAGTAAGTCTGATGTGAGATACAAAGTTCTTGGACGCAGCAGGAGCTGGAAATAGTTTTAAACGAAACAACACGTATTAGCGTTGTTCCTGTGCTGTATCTAATCGATCCTTACTCATATATCATGTTACTTGGCGTTTCGATGGACTCCAGAAGCTCTGATGTGAGATACGAAGTTCTCGGACGCAGCAGAAGCTGGAAATAGTTTTAAACGAAGCAACATGCATTATCGTTGTTCCTGTGATGTATCTAATCGATCCTTACTCATCTATTATGTTATTGGGCATTTCGATGGACTCCAGTAACTTTGATGTGAGATACGAAGTTCTCGGACGCAGCTGAAGCTGGAAATAGTTTTAAATGAAACAACACGTATTAGCGTTTTTCCTGTGATGTATCTAATCGATCCTTACTCATCTATCATGTTATTTGGCGTTTCGATGGACTCCAGTAGCTCTGATGTGAGATACGACGTTTTCGGACGCAGCAGAAGCTGGAAATAGTTTTAAACGAAACAACACGCATTAGCGTTGTTCCTGTGATGTATCTAATCGATCCATACTCATCTATCATGTTATTTGGCGTTTCGATGGACTCCAGTAGCTCTGATGTGAGATACGACGTTTTCGGACGCAGCAGAAGCTGGAAATAGTTTTAAACGAAACAACACGTATTAGCGTTGTTCCTGTGATGTATCTAATCGATCCTTACTCATCTATCACGTTATTTGGCGTTTCGATGGACTCCAGTAGCTCTGATGTGAGATACGAAGTTTTCGGACGCAGCAGAAACTGGAAATAGTTTTAAACGAAACAACACGCATTAGCGTTGTTCCTGTGATGTATCTAATCGATCCTTACTCATCTAACATGTTATTTGGCGTTTCGATTTACTCCAGTAGCTCTGATGTGAGATACGACGTTTTCGGACGCAGCAGAATCTGGAAATAGTTTTAAACGAAACAACACGCATTAGCGTTGTTCCTGTGATGTATCTAATCGATCCTTACTCATCTATCATGTTATTTGGCGTTTCGATGGACTCCAGTAACATTGATGTGAGATACGAAGTTGTCGGACGCAGCTGAAGCTTTAAATAGTTTTAAACGAAACAACACGTATTAGCGTTGTTCCTGTGCTGTATCTAATCGATCCTTACTTATCTATCATGTTATTTGACGTTTCGACGGACTCCAGTAACTCTGATGTGAGATACGAAGTTTTCGGACGCAGCAGAAGCTGGAAATAGTTTTAAACGAAACAACACGCATTAGCGATGTTGCTGTGATGTATCTAATCGATCCTTACTCATCTATCATGCTATTTGACGTTTGGACGGACTCCAGTAACTCTGATGAGAGATTCAAAGTTCTCGGACCCAGTAGAAGCTGGAAATAGTTTTGAACGAAACAGCACGTATTAGCGTTGTTCCTGTGATGTATCTAAACGATCCTTACTTATCTAACATGTTATTTGACGTTTGGATGGACTCCAGTAGCTCTGATGTGAGATACGACGTTTTCGGACGCAGCTGAAGCTTTAAATAGTTTTAAACGAAACAACACGTATTAGCGTTGTTCCTGTGATGTATCTAAACGATCCTTACTTACCTAACATGTTATTTAACGTTTGGATGGACTCCAGTAAGTCTGATGTGAGATACAAAGTTTTTGGACGCAGCAGGAGCTGGAAATAGTTTTAAACGAAACAACACGTATTAGCGTTGTTCCTGTGCTGCATCTAATCGATCCTACCTTATCTATCATGTTATTTGACGTTTCGATGGACTCCAGTAACCCTGACGTGAGATACGATGTTCTCGGACGCAGCAGAAGCTGGAAATAGTTTTAAACGAAACAACACGCATTAGCGTTGTTCCTGTGTAGTATCTAATCGATCCTTACTTATCTATCATGTTATTTGACATTTCGATGGACTCCAGTAACTCTGATGTGATATACGACGTTTTCGGACGCAGCAGCAGCTGGAAATAGTTTTAAACGAAACAACACGTATTAGCGTTGTTCCTGTAATGTATCTAATCGATCCTTACTCATCTATCATGTTATTTGACGTTTGGATGGACTCCAGGAACTCTGATGTGAGATACAGAGATTTCGGACGCAGCAGAAGCTGGAAATAGTTTTGAACGAAACAACACGTATTAGCGTTCTTCCTGTGATATATCTAATCGATCCCTACTTATCTACTATGTTATTTGACGTTTCGATGGACTCCAGTAACTATGATGTGAGATACGAAATCTTCGGACGCAGCAGAAGCTGGAAATAGTTTTAAACGAAACAACACGCATTAGCGTTGTTCCTGTGATGTATCTAATCGATCCTTACTTATCTATCATGTTATTTGACGTCTGGATGGACTCCAGTAACCCTGATGTGAGATACAAAGTTTTTGGACGCAGCAGGAGCTGGAAATAGTTTTAAACGAAGCAACACGCATTAGCGTTGTTCCTGTGATGTATCTAATCGATCCTTACTCATCTATCATGTTATTTGGCGTTTCGATGGATTCCAGTAACTTAGCTGTGAGATACGAAGTTCTCGGACGCAGCTGAAGCTAGAAATAGTTTTAAACGAAACAACACGCGTTAGCGTTGTTCCTGTGTAGTATCTAATCGATCCTTACTCATCTATCATGTTATTTGGCGTTTCGATGGACTCCAGTAGCTCTGACGTGAGATACGAAGTTCTCGGACGCAGCAGAAGCTGGAAAGAGTTTTAAACGAAACAACACGCATTAGCGTTGTTCCTGTGATGTATCTAATCGATCCTTACTCATCTATCATGTTATTTGGCGTTTCGATGGATTCCAGTAACTTAGCTGTGATATACGACGTTTTCGGACGCAGCAGCAGCTGGAAATAGTTTTAAACGAAACAACACGTATTAGCGTTGTTCCTGTAATGTATCTAATCGATCCTTACTCATCTATCATGTTATTTGACGTTTGGATGGACTCCAGGAACTCTGATGTGAGATACAAAGATTTCGGACGCAGCAGAAGCTGGAAATAGTTTTGAACGAAACAACACGTATTAGCATTCTTCCTGTGATATATCTAATCGATCCCTACTTATCTACTATGTTATTTGACGTTTCGAAGGACTCCAGTAACTATGATGTGAGATACGAAATTTTCGGACGCAGCAGAAGCTGGAAATAGTTTTAAACGAAACAACACGCATTAGCGTTGTTCCTGTGATGTATCTAATCGATCCTTACTTATCTATCATGTTATTTGACGTTTGGATGGACTCCAGCAACCCTGATGTGAGATACGAAGTTCTCGGACGCAGCTGAAGTTAGAAATAGTTTTAAACGAAACAACACGCATTAGCGTTGTTCCTGTTATGTATCTAATCGATCCTTACTTAGCTATCATGTTATTTGACGTTTGGATGGGCTCCAGTAACCCTGATTTGTGATACGAATTTCTCGGACGCAGCTGAAGCTAGAAATAGTTTTAAACGAAACAACACGCATTAGCGTTGTTCCTGTGATGTATCTAATCGATCCTTACTTATCTATCATGTTATTTGACGTTTGGATGGACACCAGTAACTCTGATGTGAGATACGAAGTTCTCGGACGCAGCAGAAGCTGGAAATAGTTTTAAACGAAACAACACGTATTAGCGATGTTCCTGTGATGTATCTAATCGATCCTTATTCATCTATCATGTTATTTGACGTTTGGACGGACTCCAGTAACTCTGATGAGAGATTCAAAGTTCTCAGAAACAACACGTATTAGCGTTGTTCCTGTGATGTATCTAAACGATCCTTACTTATCTAACATGTTATTTGACATTTGGATGGACTCCAGTAAGTCTGATGTGAGATACAAAGTTTTTGGACGCAGCATGAGCTGGAAATAGTTTTAAACGAAACAACACGTATTAGCGTTGTTCCTGTGCTGTATCTAATCGATCCTTACTCATCTATCATGTTATTTGAAGTTTGGATGGACTCCAGGAACTCTGATGTGAGATACAAATATTTCGGACGCAGCAGAAGCTGGAAATAATTTTGAACGAAAAAACACGTATTAGCGTTGTTCCTGTGATGTATCTAATCGATCCTTACTTATCTACTATGTTATTTGACGTTTCGATGGACTCCAGTAACTATGATGTGAGATACGAAATCTTCGGACGCAGCAGAAGCTGGAAATAGTTTTAAACGAAACAACACGCATTAGCGTTGTTCCTGTGATGTATCTAATCGATCCTTACTTATCTATCATGTTATTTGACGTCTGGATGGACTCCAGTAACCCTGATGTGAGATACAAAGTTTTTGGACGCAGCAGGAGCTGGAAATAGTTTTAAACGAAGCAACACGCATTAGCGTTGTTCCTGTGATGTATCTAATCGATCCTTACTCATCTATCATGTTATTTGGCGTTTCGATGGATTCCAGTAACTTAGCTGTGAGATACGAAGTTCTCGGACGCAGCTGAAGCTAGAAATAGTTTTAAACGAAACAACACGCGTTAGCGTTGTTCCTGTGTAGTATCTAATCGATCCTTACTCATCTATAATGTTATTTGACGTTTGGATGGACTCCAGGAACTCTGATGTGAGATACAAAGATATCGGACGCAGCAGAAGCTGGAAATAGCTTTGAACGAAACAACACGTATTAGCGTTGTTCCTGTGATGTATCTAATCGATCCTTACTCATATATCATGTTATTTGGCGTTTCGATGGACTCCAGTAGCTCTGATGTGAGATACGACGTTTTCGGACGCAGCAGAAGCTGGAAATAGTTTTAAACGAAACAACACGCATTAGCGTTGTTCCTGTGATGTATCTAATCGATCCTTACTCATATATCATGTTATTTGGCATTTCGATGGACTCCAGTAGCTCTGATGTGAGATACGAAGTTCTCGGACGCAGCTGAAGCTAGAAATAGTTTTAAACGAAACAACACGCATTAGTGTTGTTCCTGTGATGTATCTAATCGATCCTTACTCATCTATCATGTTATTTGACGTTTGGACGGACTCCAATAACTCTGATGAGAGATTCAAACTTCTCGGACGCAGTAGAAGCTGGAAATAGTTTTGAAGGAAACAACACGTATTAGTGTTGTTCCTGTGATGTATCTAAACGATCCTTACTTATCTAACATGTTATTTGACGTTTGGATGGACTCCAGTAACTCTGATGTGAGATACAAAGTTTTTGGACGCAGCAGGAACTGGAAATAGTTTTAAACGAAACAACACGTATTAGAGTTGTTCCTGTGCTGTATCTAATCGATCCTTACTCATCTATCATGTTATTTGAAGTTTGGATGGACTCCAGGAACTCTGATGTGAGATACAAAGATTTCGGACGCAGCAGAAGCTGGAAATAGTTTTGAACGAGAAAACACGTATTAGCGTTGTTCCTGTGATGTATCTAATCGATCCTTACTTATCTACTATGTTATTTGACGTTTCGATGGACTCCAGTAACTATGATGTGAGATACGAAATTTTCGGACGCAGCAGAAGCTGGAAATAGTTTTAAACGAAACAACACGCATTAGCGTTGTTCCTGTGATGTATCTAATCGATCCTTACTTATCTATCATGTTATTTGACGTTTGGATGGACTCCAGTAACCCTGATGTGAGATACAAAGTTTTTGGACGCAGCAGGAGCTGGAAATAGTTTTAGACGAAACAACACGTATTAGCGTTGTTCCTGTGCTGTATCTAATCGATCCTTACTCATATATCATGTTATTTGGCGTTTCGATGGACTCCAGTAGCTCTGATGTGAGATACGACGTTTTCGGACGCAGCAAAAGCTGGAAATAGTTTTAAACGAAACAACACGCATTAGCGTTGTTCCTGTGTAGTATCTAATCGATCCTTACTCATCTATCATGTTATTTGGCGTTTCGATGGACTCCAGTAACTTTGATGTGAGATACGATGTTCTCGGACGCAGCTGAAGCTGGAAATAGTTTTAAACGAAACAACACGTATTAGCGTTGTTCCTGTGATGTATCTAATCGATCCTTACTCATCTATCATGTTATTTGACGTTTGGACGGACTCCAGTAACTCTGATGAGAGATACAAAGTTCTCGGACGCAGTAGAAGCTGGAAATAGTTTTGAACGAAAGAACACGTATTAGCGTTGTTCCTGTGATGTATCTAAACGATCCTTACTTATCTAACATGTTATTTGACGTTTGGATGGACTCCAGTAAGTCTGATGTGAGATACAAAGTTCTTGGACGCAGCAGGAGCTGGAAATAGTTTTAAACGAAACAACACGTATTAGCGTTGTTCCTGTGCTGTATCTAATCGATCCTTACTCATATATCATGTTACTTGGCGTTTCGATGGACTCCAGAAGCTCTGATGTGAGATACGAAGTTCTCGGACGCAGCAGAAGCTGGAAATAGTTTTAAACGAAGCAACACGCATTATCGTTGTTCCTGTGATGTATCTAATCGATCCTTACTCATCTATTATGTTATTGGGCATTTCGATGGACTCCAGTAACTTTGATGTGAGATACGAAGTTCTCGGACGCAGCTGAAGCTGGAAATAGTTTTAAATGAAACAACACGTATTAGCGTTTTTCCTGTGATGTATCTAATCGATCCTTACTCATCTATCATGTTATTTGGCGTTTCGATGGACTCCAGTAGCTCTGATGTGAGATACGACGTTTTCGGACGCAGCAGAAGCTGGAAATAGTTTTAAACGAAACAACACGCATTAGCGTTGTTCCTGTGATGTATCTAATCGATCCATACTCATCTATCATGTTATTTGGCGTTTCGATGGACTCCAGTAGCTCTGATGTGAGATACGACGTTTTCGGACGCAGCAGAAGCTGGAAATAGTTTTAAACGAAACAACACGTATTAGCGTTGTTCCTGTGATGTATCTAATCGATCCTTACTCATCTATCACGTTATTTGGCGTTTCGATGGACTCCAGTAGCTCTGATGTGAGATACGAAGTTTTCGGACGCAGCAGAAACTGGAAATAGTTTTAAACGAAACAACACGCATTAGCGTTGTTCCTGTGATGTATCTAATCGATCCTGACTCATCTAACATGTTATTTGGCGTTTCGATTTACTCCAGTAGCTCTGATGTGAGATACGACGTTTTCGGACGCAGCAGAATCTGGAAATAGTTTTAAACGAAACAACACGCATTAGCGTTGTTCCTGTGATGTATCTAATCGATCCTTACTCATCTATCATGTTATTTGGCGTTTCGATGGACTCCAGTAACATTGATGTGAGATACGAAGTTCTCGGACGCAGCTGAAGCTTTAAATAGTTTTAAACGAAACAACACGTATTAGCGTTGTTCCTGTGCTGTATCTAATCGATCCTTACTTATCTATCATGTTATTTGACGTTTCGATGGACTCCAGTAACTCTGATGTGAGATACGAAGTTTTCGGACGCAGCAGAAGCTGGAAATAGTTTTAAACGAAACAACACGCATTAGCGATGTTGCTGTGATGTATCTAATCGATCCTTACTCATCTATCATGCTATTTGACGTTTGGACGGACTCCAGTAACTCTGATGAGAGATTCAAAGTTCTCGGACCCAGTAGAAGCTGGAAATAGTTTTGAACGAAACAGCACGTATTAGCGTTGTTCCTGTGATGTATCTAAACGATCCTTACTTATCTAACATGTTATTTGACGTTTGGATGGACTCCAGTAGCTCTGATGTGAGATACGACGTTTTCGGACGCAGCTGAAGCTTTAAATAGTTTTAAACGAAACAACACGTATTAGCGTTGTTCCTGTGATGTATCTAAACGATCCTTACTTACCTAACATGTTATTTAACGTTTGGATGGACTCCAGTAAGTCTGATGTGAGATACAAAGTTTTTGGACGCAGCAGAAGCTGGAAATAGTTTTAAACGAAACAACACGCATTAGCGTTGTTCCTGTGTAGTATCTAATCGATCCTTACTTATCTATCATGTTATTTGACATTTCGATGGACTCCAGTAACTCTGATGTGATATACGACGTTTTCGGACGCAGCAGCAGCTGGAAATAGTTTTAAACGAAACAACACGTATTAGCGTTGTTCCTGTAATGTATCTAATCGATCCTTACTCATCTATCATGTTATTTGACGTTTGGATGGACTCCAGGAACTCTGATGTGAGATACAAAGATTTCGGACGCAGCAGAAGCTGGAAATAGTTTTGAACGAAACAACACGTATTAGCGTTCTTCCTGTGATATATCTAATCGATCCCTACTTATCTACTATGTTATTTGACGTTTCGAAGGACTCCAGTAACTATGATATGAGATACGAAATTTTCGGACGCAGCAGAAGCTGGAAATAGTTTTAAACGAAACAACACGCATTAGCGTTGTTCCTGTGATGTATCTAATCGATCCTTATTCATCTATCATGTTATTTGACGTTTGGACGGACTCCAGTAACTCTGATGAGAGATTCAAAGTTCTCAGAAACAACACGTATTAGCGTTGTTCCTGTGATGTATCTAAACGATCCTTACTTATCTAACATGTTATTTGACATTTGGATGGACTCCAGTAAGTCTGATGTGAGATACAAAGTTTTTGGACGCAGCATGAGCTGGAAATAGTTTTAAACGAAACAACACGTATTAGCGTTGTTCCTGTGCTGTATCTAATCGATCCTTACTCATCTATCATGTTATTTGAAGTTTGGATGGACTCCAGGAACTCTGATGTGAGATACAAATATTTCGGACGCAGCAGAAGCTGGAAATAATTTTGAACGAAAAAACACGTATTAGCGTTGTTCCTGTGATGTATCTAATCGATCCTTACTTATCTACTATGTTATTTGACGTTTCGATGGACTCCAGTAACTATGATGTGAGATACGAAATCTTCGGACGCAGCAGAAGCTGGAAATAGTTTTAAACGAAACAACACGCATTAGCGTTGTTCCTGTGATGTATCTAATCGATCCTTACTTATCTATCATGTTATTTGACGTCTGGATGGACTCCAGTAACCCTGATGTGAGATACAAAGTTTTTGGACGCAGCAGGAGCTGGAAATAGTTTTAAACGAAGCAACACGCATTAGCGTTGTTCCTGTGATGTATCTAATCGATCCTTACTCATCTATCATGTTATTTGGCGTTTCGATGGATTCCAGTAACTTAGCTGTGAGATACGAAGTTCTCGGACGCAGCTGAAGCTAGAAATAGTTTTAAACGAAACAACACGCGTTAGCGTTGTTCCTGTGTAGTATCTAATCGATCCTTACTCATCTATAATGTTATTTGACGTTTGGATGGACTCCAGGAACTCTGATGTGAGATACAAAGATATCGGACGCAGCAGAAGCTGGAAATAGCTTTGAACGAAACAACACGTATTAGCGTTGTTCCTGTGATGTATCTAATCGATCCTTACTCATATATCATGTTATTTGGCGTTTCGATGGACTCCAGTAGCTCTGATGTGAGATACGACGTTTTCGGACGCAGCAGAAGCTGGAAATAGTTTTAAACGAAACAACACGCATTAGCGTTGTTCCTGTGATGTATCTAATCGATCCTTACTCATATATCATGTTATTTGGCATTTCGATGGACTCCAGTAGCTCTGATGTGAGATACGAAGTTCTCGGACGCAGCTGAAGCTAGAAATAGTTTTAAACGAAACAACACGCATTAGTGTTGTTCCTGTGATGTATCTAATCGATCCTTACTCATCTATCATGTTATTTGACGTTTGGACGGACTCCAATAACTCTGATGAGAGATTCAAACTTCTCGGACGCAGTAGAAGCTGGAAATAGTTTTGAAGGAAACAACACGTATTAGTGTTGTTCCTGTGATGTATCTAAACGATCCTTACTTATCTAACATGTTATTTGACGTTTGGATGGACTCCAGTAACTCTGATGTGAGATACAAAGTTTTTGGACGCAGCAGGAACTGGAAATAGTTTTAAACGAAACAACACGTATTAGAGTTGTTCCTGTGCTGTATCTAATCGATCCTTACTCATCTATCATGTTATTTGAAGTTTGGATGGACTCCAGGAACTCTGATGTGAGATACAAAGATTTCGGACGCAGCAGAAGCTGGAAATAGTTTTGAACGAGAAAACACGTATTAGCGTTGTTCCTGTGATGTATCTAATCGATCCTTACTTATCTACTATGTTATTTGACGTTTCGATGGACTCCAGTAACTATGATGTGAGATACGAAATTTTCGGACGCAGCAGAAGCTGGAAATAGTTTTAAACGAAACAACACGCATTAGCGTTGTTCCTGTGATGTATCTAATCGATCCTTACTTATCTATCATGTTATTTGACGTTTGGATGGACTCCAGTAACCCTGATGTGAGATACAAAGTTTTTGGACGCAGCAGGAGCTGGAAATAGTTTTAGACGAAACAACACGTATTAGCGTTGTTCCTGTGCTGTATCTAATCGATCCTTACTCATATATCATGTTATTTGGCGTTTCGATGGACTCCAGTAGCTCTGATGTGAGATACGACGTTTTCGGACGCAGCAAAAGCTGGAAATAGTTTTAAACGAAACAACACGCATTAGCGTTGTTCCTGTGTAGTATCTAATCGATCCTTACTCATCTATCATGTTATTTGGCGTTTCGATGGACTCCAGTAACTTTGATGTGAGATACGATGTTCTCGGACGCAGCTGAAGCTGGAAATAGTTTTAAACGAAACAACACGTATTAGCGTTGTTCCTGTGATGTATCTAATCGATCCTTACTCATCTATCATGTTATTTGACGTTTGGACGGACTCCAGTAACTCTGATGAGAGATACAAAGTTCTCGGACGCAGTAGAAGCTGGAAATAGTTTTGAACGAAAGAACACGTATTAGCGTTGTTCCTGTGATGTATCTAAACGATCCTTACTTATCTAACATGTTATTTGACGTTTGGATGGACTCCAGTAAGTCTGATGTGAGATACAAAGTTCTTGGACGCAGCAGGAGCTGGAAATAGTTTTAAACGAAACAACACGTATTAGCGTTGTTCCTGTGCTGTATCTAATCGATCCTTACTCATATATCATGTTACTTGGCGTTTCGATGGACTCCAGAAGCTCTGATGTGAGATACGAAGTTCTCGGACGCAGCAGAAGCTGGAAATAGTTTTAAACGAAGCAACACGCATTATCGTTGTTCCTGTGATGTATCTAATCGATCCTTACTCATCTATTATGTTATTGGGCATTTCGATGGACTCCAGTAACTTTGATGTGAGATACGAAGTTCTCGGACGCAGCTGAAGCTGGAAATAGTTTTAAATGAAACAACACGTATTAGCGTTTTTCCTGTGATGTATCTAATCGATCCTTACTCATCTATCATGTTATTTGGCGTTTCGATGGACTCCAGTAGCTCTGATGTGAGATACGACGTTTTCGGACGCAGCAGAAGCTGGAAATAGTTTTAAACGAAACAACACGCATTAGCGTTGTTCCTGTGATGTATCTAATCGATCCATACTCATCTATCATGTTATTTGGCGTTTCGATGGACTCCAGTAGCTCTGATGTGAGATACGACGTTTTCGGACGCAGCAGAAGCTGGAAATAGTTTTAAACGAAACAACACGTATTAGCGTTGTTCCTGTGATGTATCTAATCGATCCTTACTCATCTATCACGTTATTTGGCGTTTCGATGGACTCCAGTAGCTCTGATGTGAGATACGAAGTTTTCGGACGCAGCAGAAACTGGAAATAGTTTTAAACGAAACAACACGCATTAGCGTTGTTCCTGTGATGTATCTAATCGATCCTGACTCATCTAACATGTTATTTGGCGTTTCGATTTACTCCAGTAGCTCTGATGTGAGATACGACGTTTTCGGACGCAGCAGAATCTGGAAATAGTTTTAAACGAAACAACACGCATTAGCGTTGTTCCTGTGATGTATCTAATCGATCCTTACTCATCTATCATGTTATTTGGCGTTTCGATGGACTCCAGTAACATTGATGTGAGATACGAAGTTCTCGGACGCAGCTGAAGCTTTAAATAGTTTTAAACGAAACAACACGTATTAGCGTTGTTCCTGTGCTGTATCTAATCGATCCTTACTTATCTATCATGTTATTTGACGTTTCGATGGACTCCAGTAACTCTGATGTGAGATACGAAGTTTTCGGACGCAGCAGAAGCTGGAAATAGTTTTAAACGAAACAACACGCATTAGCGATGTTGCTGTGATGTATCTAATCGATCCTTACTCATCTATCATGCTATTTGACGTTTGGACGGACTCCAGTAACTCTGATGAGAGATTCAAAGTTCTCGGACCCAGTAGAAGCTGGAAATAGTTTTGAACGAAACAGCACGTATTAGCGTTGTTCCTGTGATGTATCTAAACGATCCTTACTTATCTAACATGTTATTTGACGTTTGGATGGACTCCAGTAGCTCTGATGTGAGATACGACGTTTTCGGACGCAGCTGAAGCTTTAAATAGTTTTAAACGAAACAACACGTATTAGCGTTGTTCCTGTGATGTATCTAAACGATCCTTACTTACCTAACATGTTATTTAACGTTTGGATGGACTCCAGTAAGTCTGATGTGAGATACAAAGTTTTTGGACGCAGCAGAAGCTGGAAATAGTTTTAAACGAAACAACACGCATTAGCGTTGTTCCTGTGTAGTATCTAATCGATCCTTACTTATCTATCATGTTATTTGACATTTCGATGGACTCCAGTAACTCTGATGTGATATACGACGTTTTCGGACGCAGCAGCAGCTGGAAATAGTTTTAAACGAAACAACACGTATTAGCGTTGTTCCTGTAATGTATCTAATCGATCCTTACTCATCTATCATGTTATTTGACGTTTGGATGGACTCCAGGAACTCTGATGTGAGATACAAAGATTTCGGACGCAGCAGAAGCTGGAAATAGTTTTGAACGAAACAACACGTATTAGCGTTCTTCCTGTGATATATCTAATCGATCCCTACTTATCTACTATGTTATTTGACGTTTCGAAGGACTCCAGTAACTATGATATGAGATACGAAATTTTCGGACGCAGCAGAAGCTGGAAATAGTTTTAAACGAAACAACACGCATTAGCGTTGTTCCTGTGATGTATCTAATCGATCCTTACTTATCTATCATGTTATTTGACGTTTGGATGGACTCCAGTAACCCTGATGTGAGATACGAAGTTCTCGGACGCAGCTGAAGTTAGAAATAGTTTTAAACGAAACAACACGCATTAGCGTTGTTCCTGTGATGTATCTAATCGATCCTTACTTAGCTATCATGTTATTTGGCGTTTGGATGGGCTCCAGTAACCCTGATTTGAGATACGAATTTCTCGGACGCAGCTGAAGCTAGAAATAGTTTTAAACGAAACAACACGCATTAGCGTTGTTCCTGTGATGTATCTAATCGATCCTTACTCATCTATCATGTTATTTGACGTTTGGATGGACACCAGTAACTCTGATGTGAGATACGAAGTTCTCGGACGCAGCAGAAGCTGGAAATAGTTTTAAACGAAACAACACGTATTAGCGATGTTCCTGTGATGTATCTAATCGATCCTTATTCATCTATCATGTTATTTGACGTTTGGACGGACTCCAGTAACTCTGATGAGAGATTCAAAGTTCTCAGAAACAACACGTATTAGCGTTGTTCCTGTGATGTATCTAAACGATCCTTACTTATCTAACATGTTATTTGACATTTGGATGGACTCCAGTAAGTCTGATGTGAGATACAAAGTTTTTGGACGCAGCATGAGCTGGAAATAGTTTTAAACGAAACAACACGTATTAGCGTTGTTCCTGTGCTGTATCTAATCGATCCTTACTCATCTATCATGTTATTTGAAGTTTGGATGGACTCCAGGAACTCTGATGTGAGATACAAATATTTCGGGCGCAGCAGAAGCTGGAAATAATTTTGAACGAAAAAACACGTATTAGCGTTGTTCCTGTGATGTATCTAATCGATCCTTACTTATCTACTATGTTATTTGACGTTTCGATGGACTCCAGTAACTATGATGTGAGATACGAAATCTTCGGACGCAGCAGAAGCTGGAAATAGTTTTAAACGAAACAACACGCATTAGCGTTGTTCCTGTGATGTATCTAATCGATCCTTACTTATCTATCATGTTATTTGACGTCTGGATGGACTCCAGTAACCCTGATGTGAGATACAAAGTTTTTGGACGCAGCAGGAACTGGAAATAGTTTTAAACGAAGCAACACGCATTAGCGTTGTTCCTGTGATGTATCTAATCGATCCTTACTCATCTATCATGTTATTTGGCGTTTCGATGGATTCCAGTAACTTAGCTGTGAGATACGAAGTTCTCGGACGCAGCTGAAGCTAGAAATAGTTTTAAACGAAACAACACGCGTTAGCGTTGTTCCTGTGTAGTATCTAATCGATCCTTACTCATCTATCATGTTATTTGGCGTTTCGATGGACTCCAGTAGCTCTGACGTGAGATACGAAGTTCTCGGACGCAGCAGAAGCTGGAAAGAGTTTTAAACGAAACAACACGCATTAGCGTTGTTCCTGTGATGTATCTAATCGATCCTTACTCATCTATCATGTTATTTGGCGTTTCGATGGATTCCAGTAACTTAGCTGTGAGATACGAAGTTCTCGGACGCAGCTGAAGCTAGAAATAGTTTTAAACGAAACAACACGCGTTAGCGTTGTTCCTGTGTAGTATCTAATCGATCCTTACTCATCTATCATGTTATTTGACGTTTGGATGGACTCCAGGAACTCTGATGTGAGATACAAAGATATCGGACGCAGCAGAAGCTGGAAATAGCTTTGAACGAAACAACACGTATTAGCGTTGTTCCTGTGATGTATCTAATCGATCCTTACTCATATATCATGTTATTTGGCGTTTCGATGGACTCCAGTAGCTCTGATGTGAGATACGACGTTTTCGGACGCAGCAGAAGCTGGAAATAGTTTTAAACGAAACAACACGCATTAGCGTTGTTCCTGTGATGTATCTAATCGATCCTTACTCATATATCATGTTATTTGGCATTTCGATGGACTCCAGTAGCTCTGATGTGAGATACGAAGTTCTCGGACGCAGCTGAAGCTAGAAATAGTTTTAAACGAAACAACACGCATTAGTGTTGTTCCTGTGATGTATCTAATCGATCCTTACTCATCTATCATGTTATTTGACGTTTGGACGGACTCCAATAACTCTGATGAGAGATTCAAAGTTCTCGGACGCAGTAGAAGCTGGAAATAGTTTTGAAGGAAACAACACGTATTAGTGTTGTTCCTGTGATGTATCTAAACGATCCTTACTTATCTAACATGTTATTTGACGTTTGGATGGACTCCAGTAACTCTGATGTGAGATACAAAGTTTTTGGACGCAGCAGGAACTGGAAATAGTTTTAAACGAAACAACACGTATTAGAGTTGTTCCTGTGCTGTATCTAATCGATCCTTACTCATCTATCATGTTATTTGAAGTTTGGATGGACTCCAGGAACTCTGATGTGAGATACAAAGATTTCGGACGCAGCAGAAGCTGGAAATAATTTTGAACGAAAAAACACGTATTAGCGTTGTTCCTGTGATGTATCTAATCGATCCTTACTTATCTACTATGTTATTTGACGTTTCGATGGACTCCAGTAACTATGATGTGAGATACGAAATTTTCGGACGCAGCAGAAGCTGGAAATAGTTTTAAACGAAACAACACGTATTAGCGTTGTTCCTGTGATGTATCTAAACGATCCTTACTTACCTAACATGTTATTTAACGTTTGGATGGACTCCAGTAAGTCTGATGTGAGATACAAAGTTTTTGGACGCAGCAGGAGCTGGAAATAGTTTTAAACGAAACAACACGTATTAGCGTTGTTCCTGTGCTGCATCTAATCGATCCTACCTTATCTATCATGTTATTTGACGTTTCGATGGACTCCAGTAACCCTGACGTGAGATACGATGTTCTCGGACGCAGCAGAAGCTGGAAATAGTTTTAAACGAAACAACACGCATTAGCGTTGTTCCTGTGTAGTATCTAATCGATCCTTACTTATCTATCATGTTATTTGACATTTCGATGGACTCCAGTAACTCTGATGTGATATACGACGTTTTCGGACGCAGCAGCAGCTGGAAATAGTTTTAAACGAAACAACACGTATTAGCGTTGTTCCTGTAATGTATCTAATCGATCCTTACTCATCTATCATGTTATTTGACGTTTGGATGGACTCCAGGAACTCTGATGTGAGATACAAAGATTTCGGACGCAGCAGAAGCTGGAAATAGTTTTGAACGAAACAACACGTATTAGCGTTCTTCCTGTGATATATCTAATCGATCCCTACTTATCTACTATGTTATTTGACGTTTCGAAGGACTCCAGTAACTATGATGTGAGATACGAAATTTTCGGACGCAGCAGAAGCTGGAAATAGTTTTAAACGAAACAACACGCATTAGCGTTGTTCCTGTGATGTATCTAATCGATCCTTACTTATCTATCATGTTATTTGACGTTTGGATGGACTCCAGTAACCCTGATGTGAGATACGAAGTTCTCGGACGCAGCTGAAGTTAGAAATAGTTTTAAACGAAACAACACGCATTAGCGTTGTTCCTGTGATGTATCTAATCGATCCTTACTTAGCTATCATGTTATTTGACGTTTGGATGGGCTCCAGTAACCCTGATTTGAGATACGAATTTCTCGGACGCAGCTGAAGCTAGAAATAGTTTTAAACGAAACAACACGCATTAGCGTTGCTCCTGTGATGTATCTAATCGATCCTTACTTATCTATCATGTTATTTGACGTTTGGATGGACACCAGTAACTCTGATGTGAGATACAAAGATTTCGGACGCAGCAGAAGCTGGAAATAGTTTTGAACGAAACAACACGTATTAGCATTCTTCCTGTGATATATCTAATCGATCCCTACTTATCTACTATGTTATTTGACGTTTCGAAGGACTCCAGTAACTATGATGTGAGATACGAAATTTTCGGACGCAGCAGAAGCTGGAAATAGTTTTAAACGAAACAACACGCATTAGCGTTGTTCCTGTGATGTATCTAATCGATCCTTACTCATCTATCATGTTATTTGACGTTTGGATGGACTCCAGCAACCCTGATGTGAGATACGAAGTTCTCGGACGCAGCTGAAGTTAGAAATAGTTTTAAACGAAACAACACGCATTAGCGTTGTTCCTGTGTAGTATCTAATCGATCCTTACTTATCTATCATGTTATTTGACATTTCGATGGACTCCAGTAACTCTGATGTGATATACGACGTTTTCGGACGCAGCAGCAGCTGGAAATAGTTTTAAACGAAACAACACGTATTAGCGTTGTTCCTGTAATGTATCTAATCGATCCTTACTCATCTATCATGTTATTTGACGTTTGGATGGACTCCAGGAACTCTGATGTGAGATACAAAGATTTCGGACGCAGCAGAAGCTGGAAATAGTTTTGAACGAAACAACACGTATTAGCATTCTTCCTGTGATATATCTAATCGATCCCTACTTATCTACTATGTTATTTGACGTTTCGAAGGACTCCAGTAACTATGATGTGAGATACGAAATTTTCGGACGCAGCAGAAGCTGGAAATAGTTTTAAACGAAACAACACGCATTAGCGTTGTTCCTGTGATGTATCTAATCGATCCTTACTTATCTATCATGTTATTTGACGTTTGGATGGACTCCAGCAACCCTGATGTGAGATACGAAGTTCTCGGACGCAGCTGAAGTTAGAAATAGTTTTAAACGAAACAACACGCATTAGCGTTGTTCCTGTGATGTATCTAATCGATCCTTACTTAGCTATCATGTTATTTGACGTTTGGATGGGCTCCAGTAACCCTGATTTGTGATACGAATTTCTCGGACGCAGCTGAAGCTAGAAATAGTTTTAAACGAAACAACACGCATTAGCGTTGTTCCTGTGATGTATCTAATCGATCCTTACTTATCTATCATGTTATTTGACGTTTGGATGGACACCAGTAACTCTGATGTGAGATACGAAGTTCTCGGACGCAGCAGAAGCTGGAAATAGTTTTAAACGAAACAACACGTATTAGCGATGTTCCTGTGATGTATCTAATCGATCCTTATTCATCTATCATGTTATTTGACGTTTGGACGGACTCCAGTAACTCTGATGAGAGATTCAAAGTTCTCAGAAACAACACGTATTAGCGTTGTTCCTGTGATGTATCTAAACGATCCTTACTTATCTAACATGTTATTTGACATTTGGATGGACTCCAGTAAGTCTGATGTGAGATACAAAGTTTTTGGACGCAGCATGAGCTGGAAATAGTTTTAAACGAAACAACACGTATTAGCGTTGTTCCTGTGCTGTATCTAATCGATCCTTACTCATCTATCATGTTATTTGAAGTTTGGATGGACTCCAGGAACTCTGATGTGAGATACAAATATTTCGGACGCAGCAGAAGCTGGAAATAATTTTGAACGAAAAAACACGTATTAGCGTTGTTCCTGTGATGTATCTAATCGATCCTTACTTATCTACTATGTTATTTGACGTTTCGATGGACTCCAGTAACTATGATGTGAGATACGAAATCTTCGGACGCAGCAGAAGCTGGAAATAGTTTTAAACGAAACAACACGCATTAGCGTTGTTCCTGTGATGTATCTAATCGATCCTTACTTATCTATCATGTTATTTGACGTCTGGATGGACTCCAGTAATCCTGATGTGAGATACAAAGTTTTTGGACGCAGCAGGAGCTGGAAATAGTTTTAAACGAAGCAACACGCATTAGCGTTGTTCCTGTGATGTATCTAATCGATCCTTACTCATCTATCATGTTATTTGGCGTTTCGATGGATTCCAGTAACTTAGCTGTGAGATACGAAGTTCTCGGACGCAGCTGAAGCTAGAAATAGTTTTAAACGAAACAACACGCGTTAGCGTTGTTCCTGTGTAGTATCTAATCGATCCTTACTCATCTATCATGTTATTTGGCGTTTCGATGGACTCCAGTAGCTCTGACGTGAGATACGAAGTTCTCGGACGCAGCAGAAGCTGGAAAGAGTTTTAAACGAAACAACACGCATTAGCGTTGTTCCTGTGATGTATCTAATCGATCCTTACTCATCTATCATGTTATTTGGCGTTTCGATGGATTCCAGTAACTTAGCTGTGAGATACGAAGTTCTCGGACGCAGCTGAAGCTAGAAATAGTTTTAAACGAAACAACACGCGTTAGCGTTGTTCCTGTGTAGTATCTAATCGATCCTTACTCATCTATAATGTTATTTGACGTTTGGATGGACTCCAGGAACTCTGATGTGAGATACAAAGATATCGGACGCAGCAGAAGCTGGAAATAGCTTTGAACGAAACAACACGTATTAGCGTTGTTCCTGTGATGTATCTAATCGATCCTTACTCATATATCATGTTATTTGGCGTTTCGATGGACTCCAGTAGCTCTGATGTGAGATACGACGTTTTCGGACGCAGCAGAAGCTGGAAATAGTTTTAAACGAAACAACACGCATTAGCGTTGTTCCTGTGATGTATCTAATCGATCCTTACTCATATATCATGTTATTTGGCATTTCGATGGACTCCAGTAGCTCTGATGTGAGATACGAAGTTCTCGGACGCAGCTGAAGCTAGAAATAGTTTTAAACGAAACAACACGCATTAGTGTTGTTCCTGTGATGTATCTAATCGATCCTTACTCATCTATCATGTTATTTGACGTTTGGACGGACTCCAATAACTCTGATGAGAGATTCAAACTTCTCGGACGCAGTAGAAGCTGGAAATAGTTTTGAAGGAAACAACACGTATTAGTGTTGTTCCTGTGATGTATCTAAACGATCCTTACTTATCTAACATGTTATTTGACGTTTGGATGGACTCCAGTAACTCTGATGTGAGTTACAAAGTTTTTGGACGCAGCAGGAACTGGAAATAGTTTTAAACGAAACAACACGTATTAGAGTTGTTCCTGTGCTGTATCTAATCGATCCTTACTCATCTATCATGTTATTTGAAGTTTGGATGGACTCCAGGAACTCTGATGTGAGATACAAAGATTTCGGACGCAGCAGAAGCTGGAAATAGTTTTGAACGAGAAAACACGTATTAGCGTTGTTCCTGTGATGTATCTAATCGATCCTTACTTATCTACTATGTTATTTGACGTTTCGATGGACTCCAGTAACTATGATGTGAGATACGAAATTTTCGGACGCAGCAGAAGCTGGAAATAGTTTTAAACGAAACAACACGCATTAGCGTTGTTCCTGTGATGTATCTAATCGATCCTTACTTATCTATCATGTTATTTGACGTTTGGATGGACTCCAGTAACCCTGATGTGAGATACAAAGTTTTTGGACGCAGCAGGAGCTGGAAATAGTTTTAGACGAAACAACACGTATTAGCGTTGTTCCTGTGCTGTATCTAATCGATCCTTACTCATATATCATGTTATTTGGCGTTTCGATGGACTCCAGTAGCTCTGATGTGAGATACGACGTTTTCGGACGCAGCAAAAGCTGGAAATAGTTTTAAACGAAACAACACGCATTAGCGTTGTTCCTGTGTAGTATCTAATCGATCCTTACTCATCTATCATGTTATTTGACGTTTGGACGGACTCCAGTAACTCTGATGAGAGATACAAAGTTCTCGGACGCAGTAGAAGCTGGAAATAGTTTTGAACGAAAGAACACGTATTAGCGTTGTTCCTGTGATGTATCTAAACGATCCTTACTTATCTAACATGTTATTTGACGTTTGGATGGACTCCAGTAAGTCTGATGTGAGATACAAAGTTCTTGGACGCAGCAGGAGCTGGAAATAGTTTTAAACGAAACAACACGTATTAGCGTTGTTCCTGTGCTGTATCTAATCGATCCTTACTCATATATCATGTTACTTGGCGTTTCGATGGACTCCAGAAGCTCTGATGTGAGATACGAAGTTCTCGGACGCAGCAGAAGCTGGAAATAGTTTTAAACGAAGCAACACGCATTATCGTTGTTCCTGTGATGTATCTAATCGATCCTTACTCATCTATTATGTTATTGGGCATTTCGATGGACTCCAGTAACTTTGATGTGAGATACGAAGTTCTCGGACGCAGCTGAAGCTGGAAATAGTTTTAAATGAAACAACACGTATTAGCGTTTTTCCTGTGCTGTATCTAATCGATCCTTACTCATATATCATGTTACTTGGCGTTTCGATGGACTCCAGAAGCTCTGATGTGAGATACGAAGTTTTCGGACGCAGCAGAAACTGGAAATAGTTTTAAACGAAACAACACGCATTAGCGTTGTTCCTGTGATGTATCTAATCGATCCTGACTCATCTAACATGTTATTTGGCGTTTCGATTTACTCCAGTAGCTCTGATGTGAGATACGACGTTTTCGGACGCAGCAGAATCTGGAAATAGTTTTAAACGAAACAACACGCATTAGCGTTGTTCCTGTGATGTATCTAATCGATCCTTACTCATCTATCATGTTATTTGGCGTTTCGATGGACTCCAGTAACATTGATGTGAGATACGAAGTTCTCGGACGCAGCTGAAGCTTTAAATAGTTTTAAACGAAACAACACGTATTAGCGTTGTTCCTGTGCTGTATCTAATCGATCCTTACTTATCTATCATGTTATTTGACGTTTCGATGGACTCCAGTAACTCTGATGTGAGATACGAAGTTTTCGGACGCAGCAGAAGCTGGAAATAGTTTTAAACGAAACAACACGCATTAGCGATGTTGCTGTGATGTATCTAATCGATCCTTACTCATCTATCATGCTATTTGACGTTTGGACGGACTCCAGTAACTCTGATGAGAGATTCAAAGTTCTCGGACCCAGTAGAAGCTGGAAATAGTTTTGAACGAAACAGCACGTATTAGCGTTGTTCCTGTGATGTATCTAAACGATCCTTACTTATCTAACATGTTATTTGACGTTTGGATGGACTCCAGTAGCTCTGATGTGAGATACGACGTTTTCGGACGCAGCTGAAGCTTTAAATAGTTTTAAACGAAACAACACGTATTAGCGTTGTTCCTGTGATGTATCTAAACGATCCTTACTTACCTAACATGTTATTTAACGTTTGGATGGACTCCAGTAAGTCTGATGTGAGATACAAAGTTTTTGGACGCAGCAGAAGCTGGAAATAGTTTTAAACGAAACAACACGCATTAGCGTTGTTCCTGTGTAGTATCTAATCGATCCTTACTTATCTATCATGTTATTTGACATTTCGATGGACTCCAGTAACTCTGATGTGATATACGACGTTTTCGGACGCAGCAGCAGCTGGAAATAGTTTTAAACGAAACAACACGTATTAGCGTTGTTCCTGTAATGTATCTAATCGATCCTTACTCATCTATCATGTTATTTGACGTTTGGATGGACTCCAGGAACTCTGATGTGAGATACAAAGATTTCGGACGCAGCAGAAGCTGGAAATAGTTTTGAACGAAACAACACGTATTAGCGTTCTTCCTGTGATATATCTAATCGATCCCTACTTATCTACTATGTTATTTGACGTTTCGAAGGACTCCAGTAACTATGATATGAGATACGAAATTTTCGGACGCAGCAGAAGCTGGAAATAGTTTTAAACGAAACAACACGCATTAGCGTTGTTCCTGTGATGTATCTAATCGATCCTTACTTATCTATCATGTTATTTGACGTTTGGATGGACTCCAGTAACCCTGATGTGAGATACGAAGTTCTCGGACGCAGCTGAAGTTAGAAATAGTTTTAAACGAAACAACACGCATTAGCGTTGTTCCTGTGATGTATCTAATCGATCCTTACTTAGCTATCATGTTATTTGACGTTTGGATGGGCTTCAGTAACCCTGATTTGAGATACGAATTTCTCGGACGCAGCTGAAGCTAGAAATAGTTTTAAACGAAACAACACGCATTAGCGTTGTTCCTGTGATGTATCTAATCGATCCTTACTCATCTATCATGTTATTTGACGTTTGGATGGACACCAGTAACTCTGATGTGAGATACGAAGTTCTCGGACGCAGCAGAAGCTGGAAATAGTTTTAAACGAAACAACACGTATTAGCGATGTTCCTGTGATGTATCTAATCGATCCTTATTCATCTATCATGTTATTTGACGTTTGGACGGACTCCAGTAACTCTGATGAGAGATTCAAAGTTCTCAGAAACAACACGTATTAGCGTTGTTCCTGTGATGTATCTAAACGATCCTTACTTATCTAACATGTTATTTGACATTTGGATGGACTCCAGTAAGTCTGATGTGAGATACAAAGTTTTTGGACGCAGCATGAGCTGGAAATAGTTTTAAACGAAACAACACGTATTAGCGTTGTTCCTGTGCTGTATCTAATCGATCCTTACTCATCTATCATGTTATTTGAAGTTTGGATGGACTCCAGGAACTCTGATGTGAGATACAAATATTTCGGACGCAGCAGAAGCTGGAAATAATTTTGAACGAAAAAACACGTATTAGCGTTGTTCCTGTGATGTATCTAATCGATCCTTACTTATCTACTATGTTATTTGACGTTTCGATGGACTCCAGTAACTATGATGTGAGATACGAAATCTTCGGACGCAGCAGAAGCTGGAAATAGTTTTAAACGAAACAACACGCATTAGCGTTGTTCCTGTGATGTATCTAATCGATCCTTACTTATCTATCATGTTATTTGACGTCTGGATGGACTCCAGTAACCCTGATGTGAGATACAAAGTGTTTGGACGCAGCAGGAGCTGGAAATAGTTTTAAACGAAGCAACACGCATTAGCGTTGTTCCTGTGATGTATCTAATCGATCCTTACTCATCTATCATGTTATTTGGCGTTTCGATGGATTCCAGTAACTTAGCTGTGAGATACGAAGTTCTCGGACGCAGCTGAAGCTAGAAATAGTTTTAAACGAAACAACACGCGTTAGCGTTGTTCCTGTGTAGTATCTAATCGATCCTTACTCATCTATCATGTTATTTGGCGTTTCGATGGACTCCAGTAGCTCTGACGTGAGATACGAAGTTCTCGGACGCAGCAGAAGCTGGAAAGAGTTTTAAACGAAACAACACGCATTAGCGTTGTTCCTGTGATGTATCTAATCGATCCTTACTCATCTATCATGTTATTTGGCGTTTCGATGGATTCCAGTAACTTAGCTGTGAGATACGAAGTTCTCGGACGCAGCTGAAGCTAGAAATAGTTTTAAACGAAACAACACGCGTTAGCGTTGTTCCTGTGATGTATCTAATCGATCCTTACTCATATATCATGTTATTTGGCGTTTCGATGGACTCCAGTAGCTCTGATGTGAGATACGACGTTTTCGGACGCAGCAGAAGCTGGAAATAGTTTTAAACGAAACAACACGCATTAGCGTTGTTCCTGTGATGTATCTAATCGATCCTTACTCATATATCATGTTATTTGGCATTTCGATGGACTCCAGTAGCTCTGATGTGAGATACGAAGTTCTCGGACGCAGCTGAAGCTAGAAATAGTTTTAAACGAAACAACACGCATTAGTGTTGTTCCTGTGATGTATCTAATCGATCCTTACTCATATATCATGTTATTTGGCGTTTCGATGGACTCCAGTAGCTCTGATGTGAGATACGACGTTTTCGGACGCAGCAGAAGCTGGAAATAGTTTTAAACGAAACAACACGCATTAGCGTTGTTCCTGTGATGTATCTAATCGATCCTTACTCATATATCATGTTATTTGGCATTTCGATGGACTCCAGTAGCTCTGATGTGAGATACGAAGTTCTCGGACGCAGCTGAAGCTAGAAATAGTTTTAAACGAAACAACACGCATTAGTGTTGTTCCTGTGATGTATCTAATCGATCCTTACTCATCTATCATGTTATTTGACGTTTTGACGGACTCCAATAACTCTGATGAGAGATTCAAAGTTCTCGGACGCAGTAGAAGCTGGAAATAGTTTTGAAGGAAACAACACGTATTAGTGTTGTTCCTGTGATGTATCTAAACGATCCTTACTTATCTAACATGTTATTTGACGTTTGGATGGACTCCAGTAACTCTGATGTGAGATACAAAGTTTTTGGACGCAGCAGGAACTGGAAATAGTTTTAAACGAAACAACACGTATTAGAGTTGTTCCTGTGCTGTATCTAATCGATCCTTACTCATCTATCATGTTATTTGAAGTTTGGATGGACTCCAGGAACTCTGATGTGAGATACAAAGATTTCGGACGCAGCAGAAGCTGGAAATAGTTTTGAACGAAAAAACACGTATTAGCGTTGTTCCTGTGATGTATCTAATCGATCCTTACTTATGTACTATGTTATTTGACGTTTCGATGGACTCCAGTAACTATGATGTGAGATACGAAATTTTCGGACGCAGCAGAAGCTGGAAATAGTTTTAAACGAAACAACACGCATTAGCGTTGTTCCTGTGATGTATCTAATCGATCCTTACTTATCTATCATGTTATTTGACGTTTGGATGGACTCCAGTAACCCTGATGTGAGATACAAAGTTTTTGGACGCAGCAGGAGCTGGAAATAGTTTTAAACGAAACAACAAGTATTAGCGTTGTTCCTGTGCTGTATCTAATCGATCCTTACTCATATATCATGTTATTTGGCGTTTCGATGGACTCCAGTAGCTCTGATGTGAGATACGACGTTTTCGGACGCAGCAAAAGCTGGAAATAGTTTTAAACGAAACAACACGCATTAGCGTTGTTCCTGTGATGTATCTATTCGATCCTTACTCATCTATCATGTTGTTTGGCGTTTCGATGGATTCCAGTAACTTAGATGTGAGATACGAAGTTCTCGGACGCAGCTGAAACTAGAAATAGTTTTAAACGAAACAACACGCGTTAGCGTTGTTCCTGTGTAGTATCTAATCGATCCTTACTTATCTATCATGTTATTTGACATTTCGATGGACTCCAGTAACTCTGATGTGATATACGACGTTTTCGGACGCAGCAGCAGCTGGAAATAGTTTCAAACGAAACAACACGTATTAGCGTTGTTCCTGTGATGTATCTAATCGATCCTTACTCATCTATCATGTTATTTGACGTTTGGATGGACTCCAGGAACTCTGATGTGAGATACAAAGATATCGGACGAAGCAGAAGCTGGAAATAGCTTTGAACGAAACAACACGTATTAGCGCTGTTCCTGTGATGTATCTAATCGATCCTTACTCATATATCATGTTATTTGGCGTTTCGATGGACTCCAGTAGCTCTGATGTGAGATACGACGTTTTCGGACGCAGCAGAAGCTGGAAATAATTTTAAACGAAACAACACGCATTAGCGTTGTTCCTGTGATGTATCTAATCGATCCTTACTCATATATCATGTTATTTGGCATTTCGATGGACTCCAGTAGCTCTGATGTGAGATACGAAGTTCTCGGACGCAGCTGAAGCTAGAAATAGTTTTAAACGAAACAACACGCATTAGTGTTGTTCCTGTGATGTATCTAATCGATCCTTACTCATCTATCATGTTATTTGACGTTTCGACGGACTCCAGTAACTCTGATGAGAGATTCAAGGTTCTCGGACGCAGTAGAAGCTGGAAATAGTTTTGAAGGAAACAACACGTATTAGTGTTGTTCCTGTGATGTATCTAAACGATCCTTACTTATCTAACATGTTATTTGACGTTTGGATGGACTCCAGTAACTCTGATGTGAGATACAAAGTTTTTGGACGCAGCAGGAGCTGGAAATAGTTTTAAACGAAACAACACGTATTAGCGTTGTTCCTGTGCTGTATCTAATCGATCCTTACTCATCTATCATGTTATTTGAAGTTTGGATGGACTCCAGGGACTCTGATGTGAGATACAAATATTTCGGACGCAGCAGAAGCTGGAAATAGTTTTGAACGAAAAAACACGTATTAGCGTTGTTCCTGTGATGTATCTAATCGATCCTTACTTATCTACTATGTTATTTGACGTTTCGATGGACTCCAGTAACTATGATGTGAGATACGAAATTTTCGGACGCAGCAGAAGCTGGAAATAGTTTTAAACGAAACAACACGCATTAGCGTTGTTCCTGTGATGTATCTAATCGATCCTTACTTATCTATCATGTTATTTGACGTTTGGATGGACTCCAGTAACCCTGATGTGAGATACAAAGTTTTTGGACGCAGCAGGAGCTGGAAATAGTTTTAAACGAAACAACACGCATTAGCGTTGTTCCTGTGATGTATCTAATCGATCCTTACTCATCTATCATGTTATTTGGCGTTTCGATGGATTCCAGTAACTTAGCTGTGAGATACGAAGTTCTCGGACGCAGCTGAAGCTAGAAATAGTTTTAAACTAAACAACACGCGTTAGCGTTGTTCCTGTGTAGTATCTAATCGATCCTTACTCATCTATCATGTTATTTGGCGTTTCGATGGACTCCAGTAGCTCTGACGTGAGATACGAAGTTCTCGGACGCAGCAGAAGCTGGAAATAGTTTTAAACGAAACAACACGCATTAGCGTTGTTCCTGTGATGTATCTAATCGATCCTTACTCATCTATCATGTTATTTGGCGTTTCGATGGATTCCAGTAACTTAGCTGTGAGATACGAAGTTCTCGGACGCAGCTGAAGCTAGAAATAGTTTTAAACGAAACAACACGCGTTAGCGTTGTTCCTGTGTAGTATCTAATCGATCCTTACTTATCTATCATGTTATTTGACATTTCGATGGACTCCAGTAACTCTGATGTGATATACGATGTTTTCGGACGCAGCAGCAGCTGGAAATAGTTTCAAACGAAACAACACGTATTAGCGTTGTTCCTGTGATGTATCTAATCGATCCTTACTTATCTATCATGTTATTTGACGTTTGGATGGACTCCAGTAACCCTGATGTGAGATACAAAGTTTTTGGACGCAGCAGGAGCTGGAAATAGTTTTAAACGAAACAACACGCATTAGCGTTGTTCCTGTGATGTATCTATTCGATCCTTACTCATCTATCATGTTGTTTGGCGTTTCGATGGATTCCAGTAACTTAGATGTGATATACGAAGTTCTCGGACGCAGCTGAAGCTAGAAATAGTTTTAAACGAAACAACACGCGTTAGCGTTGTTCCTGTGTAGTATCTAATCGATCCTTACTCATCTATCATGTTATTTGGCGTTTCGATGGACTCCAGTAGCTCTGACGTGAGATACGAAGTTCTCGGACGCAGCAGAAGCTGGAAATAGTTTTAAACGAAACAACACGCATTAGCGTTGTTCCTGTGATGTATCTAATCGATCCTTACTCATCTATCATGTTATTTGGCGTTTCGATGGATTCCAGTAACCCTGACGTGAGATACGATGTTCTCGGACGCAGCAGAAGCTGGAAATAGTTTTAAACGAAACAACACGCATTAGCGTTGTTCCTGTGTAGTATCTAATCGATCCTTACTTATCTATCATGTTATTTGACATTTCGATGGACTCCAGTAACTCTGATGTGATATACGACGTTTTCGGACGCAGCAGCGGCTGGAAATAGTTTTAAGCGAAACAACACGTATTAGCGTTGTTCCTGTAATGTATCTAATCTATCCTTACTCATCTATCATGTTATTTGACGTTTGGATGGACTCCAGGAACTCTGATGTGAGATACAAAGATTTCGGACGCAGCAGAAGCTGGAAATAGTTTTGAACGAAACAACACGTATTAGCGTTCTTCCTGTGATATATCTAATCGATCCCTACTTATCTACTATGTTATTTGACGTTTCGAAGGACTCCAGTAACTATGATGTGAGATACGAAATTTTCGGAAGCAGCAGAAGCTGGAAATAGTTTTAAACGAAACAACACGCATTAGCGTTGTTCCTGTGATGTATCTAATCGATCCTTACTTAGCTATCATGTTATTTGACGTTTGGATGGACTCCAGTAACCCTGATTTGAGATACGAATTTCTCGGACGCAGCTGAAGCTAGAAATAGTTTTAAGCGAAACAACACGCATTAGCGTTGTTCCTGTGATGTATCTAATCGATCCTTACTTATCTATCATGTTATTTGACGTTTGGATGGACACCAGTAACTCTGATGTGAGATACGAAGTTCTCGGACGCAGCAGAAGCTGGAAATAGTTTTAAACGAAACAACACGTATTAGCGATGTTCCTGTGATGTATCTAATCGATCCTTATTCATCTATCATGTTATTTGACGTTTGGACGGACTCCAGTAACTCTGATGAGAGATTCAAAGTTCTCGGACGCAGTAGAAGCTGGAAATAGTTTTGAACGAAACAACACGTATTAGCGTTTTTCCTGTGATGTATCTAAACGATCCTTACTTATCTAACATGTTATTTGACATTTGGATGGACTTCAGTAAGTCTGATGTGAGATACAAAGTTTTTGGACGCAGCATGAGCTGGAAATAGTTTTAAACGAAACAACACGTATTAGCGTTGTTCCTGTGCTGTATCTAATCGATCCTTACTCATCTATCATGTTATTTGAAGTTTGGATGGACTCCAGGGACTCTGATGTGAGATACAAATATTTCGGACGCAGCAGAAGCTGGAAATAGTTTTGAACGAAAAAACACGTATTAGCGTTGTTCCTGTGATGTATCTAATCGATCCTTACTTATCTACTATGTTATTTGACGTTTCGATGGACTCCAGTAACTATGATGTGAGATACGAAATTTTCGGACGCAGCAGAAGCTGGAAATAGTTTTAAACGAAACAACACGCATTAGCGTTGTTCCTGTGATGTATCTAATCGATCCTTACTTATCTATCATGTTATTTGACGTTTGGATGGACTCCAGTAACCCTGATGTGAGATACAAAGTTTTTGGACGCAGCAGGAGCTGGAAATAGTTTTAAACGAAACAACACGCATTAGCGTTGTTCCTGTGATGTATCTAATCGATCCTTACTCATCTATCATGTTATTTGGCGTTTCGATGGATTCCAGTAACTTAGCTGTGAGATACGAAGTTCTCGGACGCAGCTGAAGCTAGAAATAGTTTTAAACTAAACAACACGCGTTAGCGTTGTTCCTGTGTAGTATCTAATCGATCCTTACTCATCTATCATGTTATTTGGCGTTTCGATGGACTCCAGTAGCTCTGACGTGAGATACGAAGTTCTCGGACGCAGCAGAAGCTGGAAATAGTTTTAAACGAAACAACACGCATTAGCGTTGTTCCTGTGATGTATCTAATCGATCCTTACTCATCTATCATGTTATTTGGCGTTTCGATGGATTCCAGTAACTTAGCTGTGAGATACGAAGTTCTCGGACGCAGCTGAAGCTAGAAATAGTTTTAAACGAAACAACACGCGTTAGCGTTGTTCCTGTGTAGTATCTAATCGATCCTTACTTATCTATCATGTTATTTGACATTTCGATGGACTCCAGTAACTCTGATGTGATATACGATGTTTTCGGACGCAGCAGCAGCTGGAAATAGTTTCAAACGAAACAACACGTATTAGCGTTGTTCCTGTGATGTATCTAATCGATCCTTACTCATCTATCATGTTATTTGACGTTTGGATGGACTCCAGGAACTCTGATGTGAGATACAAAGATATCGGACGCAGCAGAAGCTGGAAATAGCTTTGAACGAAACAACACGTATTAGCGTTGTTCCTGTGATGTATCTAATCGATCCTTACTCATATATCATGTTATTTGGCGTTTCGATGAACTCCAGTAGCTCTGATGTGAGATACGACGTTTTCGGACGCAGCAGAAGCTGGAAATAGTTTTAAACGAAACAACACGCATTACCGTTGTTCCTGTGATGTATCTAATCGATCGTTACTCATATATCATGTTATTTGGCGTTTCGATGGACTCCAGTAGCTCTGATGTGAGATACGAAGTTCTCGGACGCAGCTGAAGCTAGAAATAGTTTTAAACGAAACAACACGCATTAGTGTTGTTCCTGTGATGTATCTAATCGATCCTTACTCATCTATCATGTTATTTGACGTTTGGACGGACTCCAGTAACTCTGATGAGAGATTCAAAGTTCTCGGACGCAGTAGAAGCTGGAAATAGTTTTGAAGGAAACAACACGTATTAGTGTTGTTCCTGTGATGTATCTAATTGATCCTTACTTATCTATCATGTTATTTGACGTTTGGATGGACTCCAGTAACCCTGACGTGAGATACGAAGTTCTCGGACGCAGCAGAATCTGGAAATAGTTTTAAACGAAACAACCCGTATTAGCGTTGTTCCTGTGATGTATCTAATCGATCCTTACTCATCTATCATGTTATTTGACGTTTGGATGGACTCCAGTAACTCTGACGAGAGATACAAAGATTTCGGACGCAGCAGAAGCTGGAAATAGTTTTGAACGAAACAACACCTATTAGCGTTATTCCTGTGATGTATCTAAACAATCCTTACTTATCCATCATGTTATTTGGCGTTTCGATGGACTCCAGTAACTTTGATGTGAGATACGATGTTCTCGGACGCAGCAGAAGCTGGAAATAGTTTTAAACGAAACAACACGCATTAGCGTTGTTCCTGTGATGTATCTAATCGATCCTTACTCATCTATCATGTTATTTGGCGTTTCGATGGACTCCAGTAACTTTGATGTGAGATACGAAGTTCTCGGACGCAGCTGAAGCAGGAAATAGTTTTAAATGAAACAACACGTATTAGCGTTGTTCCTGTGATGTATCTAATCGATCCTTACTCATCTATCATGTTATTTGGCGTTTCGATGGACTCCAGTAGCTCTGATGTGAGATACGACGTTTTCGGACGCAGCAGAAGCTGGAAATAGTTTTAAACGAAACAACACGCATTTGCGTTGTTCCTGTGATGTATCTAATCGATCCTTACTTATCTAACATGTTATTTGACGTTTGGATGGACTCCAGGAACTCTGATGTGAGATACAAAGATTTCGGACGCAGCAGAAGCTGGAAATAATTTTGAACGAAACAACACGTATTAGCGTTGTTCCTGTGATGTATCTAAACGATCCTTTCTTATCTAACATGTTATTTGACGTTTGGATGGACTCCAGTAAGTCTGATGTGAGATAAAAAGTTTTTGGACGCAGCAGAAGCTGGAAATAGTTTTAAACGAAACAACACGTATTAGCGTTGTTCCTGTGATGTATCTAATCGATCCTTACTCATCTATCATGTTATTTGGCGTTTCGATGGACTCCAGTAGCTCTGATGTGAGATAAGACGTTTTCGGACGCAGCAGAAGCTGGAAATAGTTTTAAACGAAACAACACGTATTAGCGTTGTTCCTGTGATGTATCTAAACGATCCTTACTTATCTATCATGTTATTTGACGTTTGGACGGACTCCAGTATCTCTGATATGAGATGCAAAGTTCTCGGACGCAGCAGAAACTGGAAATAGTTTTAGACGAAACAACACGTATTAGCGTTGTTCCTGTGATGTATCTAAACGATCCTTACTTAGCTATCATGTTATTTGACGTTTGGATGGACTCCAGTAACCCTGATTTGAGATACGAAGTTCTCGGACGCAGCTGAAGCTAGAAATAGTTTTAAACGAAACAACACGCATTAGCGTTGTTCCTGTGATGTATCTAATCGATCCTTACTTATCTATCATATTATTTGACGTTTGGATGGACACCAGTAATCCTGATGTGAGATACGAAGTTCTCGGACGCAGCAGAAGCTGGAAATAGTTTTAAACGAAACAACACTTATTAGCGTTGTTCCTGTGATGTATCTAATCGATCCTTACTCATCTATCATGTTATTTGACGTTTGGACGGACTCCAGTAACTCTGATGAGAGATTCAAAGTTCTCGGACGCAGTAGAAGCTGGAAATAGTTTTGAACGAAACAACACGTATTAGCGTTGTTCCTGTGATGTATCTAATCGATCCTTACTCATCTATCATGTTATTTGGCGTTTCGATGGACTCCAGTAGCTCTGATGTGAGATACGACGTTTTCGGACGCAGCAGAAGCTGGAAATAGTTTTAAACGAAACAACACGCATTAGCGTTGTTCCTGTGATGTATCTAATCGATCCTTACTCATCTATCATGTTATTTGGCGTTTCGATGGACTCCAGTAACTTTGATGTGAGACACGAAGTTCTCGGACGCAGCTGAATCTGGAAATAGTTTTAAATGAAACAACACGTATTAACGTTGTTCCTGTGATGTATCTAATCGATCCTTACTCATCTATCATGTTATTTGGCGTTTCGATGGAATCCAGTAGCTCTGATGTGAGATACGACGTTTTCGGACGCAGCAGAAGCTGGAAATAGTTTTAAACGAAACAACACGCATTAGCGTTGTTCCTGTGATGTATCTAATCGATCCTTACTCATCTATCATGTTATTTGGCGTTTCGATGGACTCCAGTATCTTTGATGTGAGATACGAAGTTTTCGGACGCAGCAGAAGCTGGAAATAGTTTTAAACGAAACAACACGCATTAGCGTTGTTCCTGTGATGTATCTAATCGATCCTTACTCATCTATCATGTTATTTGACGTTTGGATGGACTCCAGTAACTCTGATGAGAGATACAAGGATTTCGGACGCAGCAGAAGCTGGAAATAGTTTTGAACGAAACAACACGTATTAGCGTTGTTCCTGTGATGTATCTAATCGATCCTTACTCATCTATCATGTTATTTGGCGTTTCGATGGACTCCAGTAACTTTCATGTGAGATACGAAGTTCTCGGACCCAGCTGAATCTGGAAATAGTTTTAAACGAAACAACACGTATTAGCGTTGTTCCTGTGCTCTATCTAATCGATCCTTACTCATATATCATGTTACTTGGCGTTTCGATGGACTCCAGTAGCTCTGATGTGAGATACGACGTTTTCGGACGCAGCAGAAGCTGGAAATAGTTTTAAACGAAACAACACGCATTATCGTTGTTCCTGTGATGTATCTAATCGATCCTTACTCATCTATCATGTTATTTGGCGTTTCGATGGACTCCAGTAACTTTGATGTGAGATACGAAGTTCTCGGACGCAGCTGAAGCTGGAAATATTTTTAAATGAAACAACACGTATTAGCGTTGTTCCTGTGATGTATCTAATCGATCCTTACTCATATATCATGTTACTTGGCGTTTCGATGGACTCCAGTAGCTCTGATGTGAGATACGACGTTGTCGGACGCAGCAGAAGCTGGAAATAGTTTTAAACGAAACAACACGCATTAGCGTTGTTCCTGTGATGTATCTAATCGATCCTTACTCATCTATCATGTTATTTGGCGTTTCGATGTACTCCAGTAACTTTGATGTGAGATACGAAGTTCTCGGACGCAGCTGAAGCTGGAAATAGTTTTAAACGAAACAACACGTATTATCGTTGTTCCTGTGCTGTATCTAATCGATCCTTACTTATCTATCATGTTATTTGACGTTTCGATGGACTCCAGTAACTCTGATGTGAGATACGAAGTTTTCGGACGCAGCAGAAGCTGGAAATAGTTTTAAACGAAACAACACGCATTAGCGATGTTCCTGTGATGTATCTAATCGATCCTTACTCATATATCATGTTACTTGACGTTTCGATGGACTCCAGTAGCTCTGATCTGACATACGAAGTTCTCGGACGCAGCTGAAGCTGGAAATACTTTTAAATGAAACAACACGTATTAGCGTTGTTTCTGTGATGTATCTAATCGATCCTTACTCATCTATCATGTTATTTGACGTTTGGACGGACTCCAGTAACTCTGATGAGAGATACAAAGTTCTCGGACGCAGTAGAAGCTGGAAATAGTTTTGAACGAAACAACACGTATTAGCGTTGTTCCTGTGATGTATCTAATGGATCCTTACTTATCTAACATGTTATTTGACGTTTGGATGGACTCCAGTAAGTCTGATGTGAGATACAAAGTTTTTGGACGCAGCAGGAGCTGGAAATAGTTTTAAACGAAACAACACGTATTAGCGTTGTTCCTGTGCTGTATCTAATCGATCCTTACTCATATTGTCACGTGGTTAGTGGTAGGTAGCGGGTTCTCAGTGGTAGAGCTTGAAAACACAGTTTACCAAAACAATGTATACCTTTATTAAATGAATATTTTTATCTATCGGCGGACGATCTTTAAATGTGCGGGGGTGCGTTTTCGTAATTATCGGAAATCGCGACGGGTCGGCTGCGACAGCGAGGATGAGGAATCCCTCCGTGCTGGGGTTGAAGAGACCCGACGGTTCGACTAACCGGATCCAGGGCAATCTCGAGGGCTGCAGCAATTGCGATGAGATGTCCTGATGAGGGTGGCGGCAGCACGGCGTCGGTGAGGATGCCTCCGTTGAACGGGCAGCGTCCTGATGAGGGTGGCGGCTGCAAGGCGTCGGTGATGATGATCCTTCTTGGAAACGGCAGCGACCTGATGCGGGTGGCGGTTGCACGGCGTTGGTGAGGAAGGTCCTCCTGGGGAAGTTGGCACTAGGCCTACTTGAGTCGACGGCTGGTTCGACTGCGAGGGCGGCTGCCCTTCTTACAGTAGGCACTAAGCCTACCGGAGTCGGGTTCGACTGCTTTCCCATCTTCTTCCGTACGTTATATAGGCGAAAATCTGTCTATTCGACTGTTATGACATGTTTCTGTGTTCTCCTTTCGTTACCTGTTGTATTAATTTGTCCCACATATAGCGCGTGCCATCGATGTTTTGTTATGAAACGTGAACTGCTTATAACTTAGATTTCGCAAGATTGCTGTCTTAATTGTTCTACTTTATTCCTCGCGGAAATATTTCGTCGCGACTCCTTTACATTTTATATTTATTACTTTTAGGCTAAAAATTAAATCCTTATCGTGACAATATATCATGTTATTTGGCGTTTCGATGGACTCCAGTAACTCTGATGTGAGATACGTTTTCGGACGCAGCAGAAGCTGGAAATAGTTTTAAACGAAACAACACGTATTAGCGTTGTTCCTGTGATGTATCTAATCGATCCTTACTCATCTATCATGTTATTTGACGTTTGGATGGACTCCAGTAACTCTGATGAGAGATACAAATATTTCGGACGCAGCAGAAGCTGGAAATAGTTTTGAACGAAACAACACCTATTAGCGTTGTTCCTGTGATGTATCTAAACGATCCTTACTTATCTAACATGTTATTTGAGGTTTGGATGGACTCCAGTAACTCTGATGTAAGGTACAAAGATTTCGGACGCAGCAGAAGCTGGAAATAGTTTCAAACGAAACAACACGTATTAGCGTTGTTCCTGTGATGTATCTAATTGATCCTTACTCATCTATCATGTTATTTGACGTTTGGATGGACTCCAGTAACTCTGATGAGAGATACAAAGATTTCGGACGCAGCAGAAGCTGGAAATAGTTTTGAACTAAACAACACGTATTAGCGGTGTTCCTGTGATGTATCTAAACGATCCTTACTTATCTAACATGTTATTTGACGCTTGGATGGACTCCAGTAAGTCTGATGTGAGATACAAAGTTTTGGGACGCAGCAGGAGCTAGAAATAGTTTTAAACAAAACAACATGTATTAGCGTTGTTCCTGTGCTGTATCTAATCGATCCTTACTTATCTATTATGTTATTTGACGTGTGGATGGACTCCAGTAACCCTGACGTGAGATACGAAGTTCTCGGACGCAGCAGAAACTGGAAATAGTTTTAAACGAAACAACACGCATTAGCGTTGTTCCTGTGATGTATCTAATCGATCCTTACTCATCTATCATGTTATTTGGCGTTTCGATGGACTCCAGTAACTTAGATGTGAGATACGAAGTTCTCGGACGCAGCTGAAGCTAGAAATAGTTTTAAACGAAACAACACGCATTAGCGTTGTTCCTGTGATGTGTCTAATCGATCCTTACTTATCTATCATGTTATTTGACGTTTGGTGGACTCCACTAACCCTGACGTGAGATGCGAAGTTCCCGGACGCAGCAGAAACTGGAAATAGTTTTGAACGAAACAACACGTATTAGCGTTGTTCCTGTGATGTATCTAAACGATCCTTACTTAGCTATCATGTTATTTGACGTTTGGATGTACTCCAGTAACCCTGATTTGAGATACGAAGTTCTCGGACGCAGCTAAAGCTAGAAATAGAAGCTGGAAATAGTTTTAAATGAAACAACACGTATTAGCGTTGTTCCTGTGATGTATCTAATCGATCCTTACTCATCTATCATGTTATTTGACGTTTGGACGGACTCCAGTAACTCTGATGAGAGATACAAAGTTCTCGGACGCAGCTGAAGCTGGAAATAGTTTTAAATGAAACAACACGTATTAGCGTTGTTCCTGTGATGTATCTAATCGATCCTTACTCATCTATCATGTCATTTGACGTTTGGACGGACTCCAGTAACTCTGATGAGAGATACAAAGTTCTCGGACGCAGTAGAAGCTGGAAATAGTTTTGAACGAAACAACACGTATTAGCGTTGTTCCTGTGATGTATCTAAACGATCCTTACTTATCTAACATGTTATTTGACGTTTGGATGGACTCCAGTAAGTCTGATGTGAGATACAAAGATTTCGGACGCAGCAGAAGCTGGAAATAGTTTTGAACGAAACAACACGTATTAGCGTTGTTCCTGTGATGTATCTAAACGATCCTTACTTATCTAACATGTTATTTGACGTTTGGATGGACTATAGTAAGTCTGATGTGAGATACAATGTTTTTGGACGCAGCAGGAGCTGGAAATAGTTTTGAACGAAACAACACGTATTAGCGTTGTTCCTGTGCTGTATCTAATCGATCCTTATTCATATATCATGTTACTTGGCGTTTCGATGGACTCCAGTAGCTCTGATGTGAGATACGACGTTTTCGGACGCAGCAGAAGCTGGAAATAGTTTTAAACGAAACAACACGCATTAGCGTTGTTCTTGTGATGTATCTAATCGATCCTTACTCATCTATCATGTTATTTGGCGTTTCGATGGACTCCAGTAACTCTGATGAGAGATACAAAGTTCTCGGACGCAGCAGCAGCTGGAAATAGTTTTAAACGAAACAACACGTATTAGCGTTGTTCCTGTGATGTATCTAATCGATCCTTACTCATCTATCATGTTATTTGACGTTTGGATGGACTCCAGGAACTCTGATGTGAGATACAAAAATTTCGGACGCAGCAGAAGCTGGAAATAGTTTTGAACGAAACAACACGTATTAGCGTTCTTCCTGTGATATATCTAATCGATCCTTAGTTATCTACTATGTTATTTGACGTTTCGAAGGACTCCAGTAACCATGATGTGAGATACGAAATTTTCGGACGCAGCAGAAGCTGGAAATAGTTTTAAACGAAACAACACGCATTAGCGTTGTTCCTGTGATGTATCTAATCGATACTTACTTATCTATCATGTTATTTGACGTTTGGATGGACTCCAGTAACCCTGATGTGAGATACGAAGTTCTCGGACGCAGCTGAAGCTAGAAATAGTTTTAAACGAAACAACACGCATTAGCGTTGTTCCTGTGATGTATCTAATCGATCCTTACTCATCTATCATGTTATTTGGCGTTTCGATGGGCTCCAGTAACTTTGATGTGAGATACGAAGTTCTCGGACGCAGCTGAATCTGGAAATAGTTTTAAACGAAACAACACGCATTAGCGTTGTTCCTGTGATGTATCTAATCGATCCTTACTTATCTATCATGTTATTTGACGTTTGGATGGACACCAGTAACTCTGATGTGAGATACGAAGTTCTCGGACGCAGCAGAAGCTGGAAATAGTTTTAAAGGAAACAACACGTATTAGCGATGTTCCTGTGATGTATCTAATCGATCCTTATTCATCTATCATGTTATTTGACGTTTGGACGGACTCCAGTAACTCTGATGAGAGATTCAAAGTTCTCGGACGCAGTAGAAGCTGGAAATAGTTTTGAACGAAACAACACGTATTAGCGTTGTTCCTGTGATGTATCTAAACGATCCTTACTTATCTAACATGTTATTTGACATTTGGATGGACTCCAGTAAGTCTGATGTGAGATACGAAATTTTCGGACGCAGCAGAAGCTGGAAATAGTTTTAAACGAAACAACACACATTAGCGTTGTTCCTGTGATGTATCTAATCGATACTTACTTATCTATCATGTTATTTGACGTTTGAATGGACTCCAGTAACCCTGATGTGAGATACGAAGTTCTCGGACGCAGCTGAAGCTAGAAATAGTTTTGAACGAAACAACACGTATTAGCGTTCTTCCTGTGATATATCTAATCGATCCCTACTTATCTACTATGTTATTTGACGTTTCGAAGGACTCCAGTAACAATGATGTGAGATACGAAATTTTCGGACGCAGCAGAAGCTGGAAATAGTTTTAAACGAAACAACACGCATTAGCGTTGTTCCTGTGATGTATCTAATCGATACTTACTTATCTATCATGTTATTTGACGTTTGGATGGACTCCAGTAACCCTGATGTGAGATACGAAGTTCTCGGACGCAGCTGAAGCTGGAAATAGTTTTAAACGAAACAACACGTATTAGCGATGTTCCTGTGATGTATCTAATCGATCCTTATTCATCTATCATGTTATTTGACGTTTGGACGGACTCCAGTAACTCTGATGAGAGATTCAACGTTCTCGGACGCAGTAGAAGCTGGAAATAGTTTTGTACGAAACAACACGTATTAGCGTTGTTCCTGTGCTGTATCTAATCGATCCTTACTCATCTATCATGTTATTTGAAGTTTGGATGGACTCCAGTAACTATGATGTGAGATACGAAATTTTCGGACGCAGCAGAAGCTGCAAATAGTTTTAAACGAAACAACACGCATTAGCGTTGTTCCTGTGATGTATCTAATCGATCCTTACTTATCTATCATGTTATTTGACGTTTGGATGGACTCCAGTAACCCTGATGTGAGATACAAAGTTTTTGGACGCAGCAGGAGCTGGAAATAGTTTTAAACGAAACAACACGTATTAGCGTTGTTCCTGTGCTGTATCTAATCGATCCTTACTCATATATCATGTTATTTGGCGTTTCGATGGACTCCAGTAGCTCTGATGTGAGATACGACGTTTTCGGACGCAGCAAAAGCTGGAAATAGTTTTAAACGAAACAACACGCATTAGCGTTGTTCCTGTGATGTATCTATTTGATCCTTACTCATCTATCATGTTGTTTGGCGTTTCGATGGATTCCAGTAACTTAGATGTGAGATACGAAGTTCTCGGACGCAGCTGAAGCTAGAAATAGTTTTAAACGAAACAACACGCGTTAGCGTTGTTCCTGTGTAGTATCTAATCGATTATTATTCATCTATCATGTGATTTGGCGTTTCGATGGACTCCAGTAGCTCTGACGTGAGATACGAAGTTCTCGGACGCAGCAGAAGCTGGAAATAGTTTTAAACGAAACAACACGCATTAGCGTTGTTCCTGTGATGTATCTAATCGATCCTTACTCATCTATCATGTTGTTTGGCGTTTCGATGGATTCCAGTAACTTAGCTGTGAGATACGAAGTTCTCGGACGCAGCTGAAGCTAGAAATAGTTTTAAACGAAACAACACGCGTTAGCGTTGTTCCTGTGTAGTATCTAATCGATCCTTACTTATCTATCATGTTATTTGACATTTCGATGGACTCCAGTAACTCTGATGTGATATACGACGTTTTCGGACGCAGCAGCAGCTGGAAATAGTTTCAAACGAAACAACACGTATTAGCGTTGTTCCTGTGATGTATCTAATCGATCCTTACTCATCTATCATGTTATTTGACGTTTGGATGGACTCCAGGAACTCTGATGTGAGATACAAAGATATCGGACGCAGCAGAAGCTGGAAATAGCTTTGAACGAAACAACACGTATTGGCGTTGTTCCTGTGATGTATCTAATCGATCCTTACTCATATATCATGTTATTTGGCGTTTCGATGGACTCCAGTAGCTCTGATGTGAGATACGACGTTTTCGGACGCAGCAGAAGCTGGAAATAGTTTTAGACGAAACAACACGCATTAGCGTTGTTCCTGTGATGTATCTAATCGATCCATACTCATATATCATGTTATTTGGCGTTTCGATGGACTCCAGAAGCTCTGATGTGAGATACGAAGTTCTCGGACGCAGCTGAAGCTAGAAATAGTTTTAAACGAAACAACACGCATTAGCGTTGTTCCTGTGTAGTATCTAATCGATCCTTACTTATCTATCATGTTATTTGACATTTCGATGGACTCCAGTAACTCTGATGTGATATACGACGTTTGCGGACGCAGCAGAAGCTGGAAATAGTTTTAAACGAAACAACACGCATTAGCGTTGTTCCTGTGATGTATCTAATCGATCCTTACTCATCTATCATGTTATTTGGCGTTTCGATGGATTCCAGTAACTTAGATGTGACATACGAAGTTCTCGGACTCAGCTGATGCTAGAAATAGTTTTAAACGAAACAACACGCATTAGCGTTGTTCCTGTGTAGTATCTAATCGATCCTTACTTATCTATCATGTTATTTGACATTTCGATGGACTCCAGTAACTCTGATATGATATACGACGTTTGCGGACGCAGCAGAAGCTGGAAATAGTTTTAAACGAAACAACACGCATTAGCGTTGTTCCTGTGATGTATCTAATCGATCCTTACTCATCTATCATGTTATTTGACGTTTGGATGGACTCCAGTAACTCTGATGAGAGATACAAAGATTTCGGACGCAGCAGAAGCTGGAAATAGTTTTGAACGAAACAACACCTATTAGCGTTGTTCCTGTGATGTATCTAAACGATCCTTACTTATCTAACATGTTATTTGACGTTTGGATGGACTCCAGTAAGTCTGTTGTGAGATACAAAGTTTTGGGACGCAGCAGGAGCTGGAAGTAGTTTTAAACGAAACAACACGTATTAGCGTTGTTCCTGTGCTGTATCTAATCGATCCTTACTTATCTATCATGTTATTTGACGTTTGGATGGACTCGCATTAGCGTTGTTCCTGTGATGTATCTAATCGATCCTTACTCATCTATCATGTTATTTGGCGTTTCGATGGACTCCAGTAACTTTGATGTGAGATACGAAGTTCTCGGACGCAGCTGAAGCAGGAAATAGTTTTAAATGAAGCAACACGTATTAGCGTTGTTCCTGTGATGTATCTAATCGATCCTTACTCATCTATCATGTTATTTGGCGTTTCGATGGACTCCAGTAGCTCTGATGTGAGATACGACGTTTTCGGACGCAGCAGAAGCTGGAAATAGTTTTAAACGAAACAACACGCATTTGCGTTGTTCCTGTGATGTATCTAATCGATCCTTACTCATCTATCATGTTATTTGACGTTTGGATGGACTCCAGGAACTCTGATGTGAGATACAAAGATTTCGGACGCAGCAGAAGCTGGAAATAATTTTGAACGAAACAACACGTATTAGCGTTGTTCCTGTGATGTATCTAAACGATCCTTACTTATCTAACATGTTATTTGACGTTTGGATGGACTCCAGTAAGTCTGATGTGAGATACAAAGTTTTTGGACGCAGCAGGAGCTGGAAATAGTTTTAAACGAAACAGCACGTATTAGCGTTATTCCTGTGCTGTATCTAATCGATCCTTACTCATATATCATGTTACTTGGCGTTTCGATGGACTCCAGTAGCTCTGATGTGAGATACGACGTTTTCGGACGCAGCAGAAGCTGGAAATAGTTTTAAACGAAACAACACGCATTAGCGTTGTTCCTGTGATGTATCTAATCGATTACTCATCTATCATGTTATTTGGCGTTTCGATGGACTCCAGTAACTTTGATGTGAGATACGAAGTTCTCGGACGCAGCTGAAGCTGGAAATAGTTTTAAATGAAACAACACGTATTAGCGTTGTTCCTGTGATGTATCTAATCGATCCTTACTCATCTATCATGTTATTTGGCGTTTCGATGGACTCCAGTAGCTCTGATGTGAGATACGACGTTTTCGGACGCAGCAGAAGCTGGAAATAGTTTTAAACAAAACAACACGCATTAGTGTTGTTCCTGTGATGTATCTAATCGATCCTTACTCATCTATTATGTTATTTGGCGTTTCGATGGACTCCAGTAACTTTGATGTGAGATATGAAGTTCTCGGACGCAGCTGAAGCTGGAAATAGTTTTAAACGAAACAACACGTATTAGCGTTGTTCCTGTGCTGTATCTAATCGATCCTTACTTATCTATCATGTTATTTGACGTATCGATGGACTCCAGTAACTCTGATGTGAGATACGACGTTTTCGGACGCAGCAGAAGCTGGAAATAGTTTTAAACGAAACAACACGCATTAGCGTTGTTCCTGTGATGTATCTAATCGATCCTTACTCATCTATCATGTTATTTGACGTTTGGATGGACTCCAGTAACTCTGATGAGAGATACAAAGATTTCGGACGCAGCAGAAGCTGGAAATAGTTTTGAACGAAACAACACGTATTAGCGATGTTCCTGTGATGTATCTAATCGATCCTTACTCATCTATCATGTTATTTGGCGTTTCGATGGGCTCCAGTAACTTTGATGTGAGATACGAAGTTCTCGGACGCAGCTGAATCTGGAAATAGTTTTAAACGAAACAACACGCATTAGCGTTGTTCCTGTGATGTATCTAATCGATCCTTACTCATCTATCATGTTATTTGACGTTTGGACGGACTCCAGTAACTCTGATGAGAGATTCAAAGTTCTCGGACGCAGTAGAAGCTGGAAATAGTTTTGAACGAAACAACACGTATTAGTGTTGTTCCTGTGATGTATCTAAACGATCCTTACTTATCTAACATGTTATTTGACGTTTGGATGGACTCCAGTAAGTCTGATGTGAGATACAAAGTTTTTGGACGCAGCAGAAGCTGGAAATAGTTTTAAACGAAACAACACGCATTAGCGTTGTTCCTGTGATGTATCTAATCGATCCTTACTCATCTATCATGTTATTTGGCGTTTCGATGGACTCCAGTAACTTTGATGTGAGATACGAAGTTCTCGGACGCAGCTGAATCTGGAAATAGTTTTAAATGAAACAACACGTATTAGCGTTGTTCCTGTGCTGTATCTAATCGATCCTTACTCATATATCATGTTACTTGGCGTTTCGATGGACTCCAGTAGCTCTGATGTGAGATACGACGTTTTCGGACGCAGCAGAAGCTGGAAATAGTTTTAAACGAAACAACACGCATTAACGTTGTTCCTGTGATGTATCTAA
The DNA here is from genome assembly GCA_036172665.1 of Prosopocoilus inquinatus. Lineage (NCBI taxonomy): Eukaryota > Metazoa > Arthropoda > Insecta > Coleoptera > Lucanidae > Prosopocoilus > Prosopocoilus inquinatus. Next base: position 42,385,847 of record CM069871.1, on the reverse strand, counting down.
TCGATCCTTACTCATCTATCATGTTATTTGGCGTTTCGATGGACTCCAGTAACTTTGATGTGAGATACGAAGTTCTCGGACGCAGCTGAATCTGGAAATAGTTTTAAATGAAACAACACGTATTAGCGTTGTTCCTGTGATGTATCTAATCGATCCTTACTCATCTATCATGTTATTTGGCGTTTCGATGGACTCCAGTAGCTCTGATGTGAGATACGACGTTTTCGGACGCAGCAGAAACTGGAAATAGTTTTGAACGAAACAACACGTATTAGCGTTGTTCCTGTGATGTATCTAAACGATCCTTACTTAGCTATCATGTTATTTGACGTTTGGATGGACTCCAGTAACCCTGATTTGAGATACGAAGTTCTCGGACGCAGCTAAAGCTAGAAATAGTTTTAAACGAAACAACACGCATTAGCGTTGTTCCTGTGATGTATCTAATCGATCCCTACTTATCTATCATGTTATTTGACGTTTGGATGGACACCAGTAATCCTGATGTGAGATACGAAGTTCTCGGACGCAGCAGAAGCTGGAAATAGTTTTAAACGAAACAACACTTATTAGCGTTGTTCCTGTGATGTATCTAATCGATCCTTACTCATCTATCATGTTATTTGACGTTTGGACGGACTCCAGTAACTTTGATGTGAGATACGAAGTTCTAGGACGCAGCTGAATCTGGAAATAGTTTTAAATGAAACAACACGTATTAGCGTTGTTCCTGTGATGTATCTAATCGATCCTTACTCATCTATCATGTTATTTGGCGTTTCGATGGACTCCAGTAACTTTGATGTGAGATACGAAGTTCTCGGACGCAGCTGAAGCTGGAAATAGTTTTAAACGAAACAACACTTATTAGCGTTGTTCCTGTGCTGTATCTAATCGATCCTTACTTATCTATCATGTTATTTGACGTTTGGACGGACTCCAGTAACTCTGATGTGAGATACGAAGTTTTCGGACGCAGCAGAAGCTGGAAATAGTTTTGAACGAAACAACACGCATTAGCGTTGTTCCTGTGATGTATCTAATCGATCCTTACTTATCTATCATGTTATTTGACGTTTGGATGGACTCCAGTAACCCTGAGGTGAGATACGAAGTTCTCGGACGCAGCAGAAGCTGGAAATCGTTTTAAACGAAACAACAGGTATTAGCGTTGTTCCTGTGATGTATCTAATCGATCCTTACTCATCTATCATGTTATTTGACGTTTGGATGGACTCCAGTAACTCTGATGAGAGATACAAAGATTTCGGACGCAGCAGAAGCTGGAAATAGTTTTGAACGAAACAACACCTATTAGCGTTGTTCCTGTGATGTATCTAAACGATCCTTACTTACTTAACATGTTATTTGACGTTTGGATGGACTCCAGTAAGTCTAATGTGAGATACAAAGTTTTGGGACGCAGCAGGAGCTGGAAATAGTTTTAAACGAAACAACACGTATTAGCGTTGTTCCTTTGCTGTATCTAATCGATCCTTACTTATCTATCATGTTATTTGACGTTTGGATGGACTCCAGTAACTCTGATGTGAGATACGAAGTTTTCGGACGCAGCAGAAGCTGGAAATAGTTTTAAACGAAACAACACGCATTAGCGATGTTCCTGTGATGTATCTAATCGATCCCTACTTATCTATCATGTTATTTGACGTTTGGATGGACACCAGTAATCCTGATGTGAGATACGAAGTTCTCGGACGCAGCAGAAGCTGGAAATAGTTTTAAACGAAACAACACGCATTAGCGTTGTTCCTGTGATGTATCTAATCGATCCTTACTCATCTATCATGTTATTTGACGTTTGGACGGACTCCAATAACTCTGATGAGAGATTCAAAGTTCTCGGACGCAGTAGAAGCTGGAAATAGTTTTGAACGAAACAACACGTATTAGTGTTGTTCCTGCGATGTATCTAAACGATCCTTACTTATCTAACATGTTATATGACGTTTGGATGGACTCCAGTAAGTCTGATGTGAGATACAAAGTTCTTGGACGCAGCAGAAGCTGGAAATAGTTTTAAACGAAACAACACGCATTAGCGTTGTTGTTGTGATGTATGTAATCGATCCTTACTCATCTATCATGTTATTTGGCGTTTCGATGGACTCCAGTAACTTTGATGTGAGATACGAAGTTCTCGGACGCAGCTGAATCTGGAAATAGTTTTAAATGAAACAACACGTATTAGCGTTGTTCCTGTGCTGTATCTAATCGATCCTTACTCATATATCATGTTACTTGGCGTTTCGATGGACTCCAGTAGCTCTGATGTGAGATACGACGTTTTCGGACGCAGCAGAAGCTGGAAATAGTTTTAAACGAAACAACACGCATTAACGTTGTTCCTGTGATGTATCTAATCGATCCTTACTCATCTATCATGTTATTTGGCGTTTCGATGGACTCCAGTAACTTTGATGTGAGATACGAAGTTCTCGGACGCAGCTGAATCTGGAAATAGTTTTAAATGAAACAACACGTATTAGCGTTGTTCCTGTGATGTATCTAATCGATCCTTACTCATCTATCATGTTATTTGGCGTTTCGATGGACTCCAGTAGCTCTGATGTGAGATACGACGTTTTCGGACGCAGCAGAAGCTGGAAATAGTTTTAAACGAAACAACACGTATTAGCGATGTTCCTGTGATGTATCTAAACGATCCTTACTCATCTATCATGTTATTTGACGTTTGGACGGACTCCAGTAACTCTGATATGAGATGCAAAGTTCTCGGACGCAGCAGAAACTGGAAATAGTTTTGAACGAAACAACACGTATTAGCGTTGTTCCTGTGATGTATCTAAACGATCCTTACTTAGCTATCATGTTATTTGACGTTTGGATGGACTCCAGTAACCCTGATTGAGATACGAAGTTCTCGGACGCAGCTAAAGCTAGAAATAGTTTTAAACGAAACAACACGCATTAGCGTTGTTCCTGTGATGTATCTAATCGATCCCTACTTATCTATCATGTTATTTGACGTTTGGATGGACACCAGTAATCCTGATGTGAGATACGAAGTTCTCGGACGCAGCAGAAGCTGGAAATAGTTTTAAACGAAACAACACTTATTAGCGTTGTTCCTGTAATGTATCTAATCGATCCTTACTCATCTATCATGTTATTTGACGTTTGGACGGACTCCAGTAACTTTGATGTGAGATACGAAGTTCTCGGACGCAGCTGAATCTGGAAATAGTTTTAAATGAAACAACACGTATTAGCGTTGTTCCTGTGATGTATCTAATCGATCCTTACTCATCTATCATGTTATTTGGCGTTTCGATGGACTCCAGTAACTTTGATGTGAGATACGAAGTTCTCGGACGCAGCTGAAGCTGGAAATAGTTTTAAACGAAACAACACGTATTAGCGTTGTTCCTGTGCTGTATCTAATCGATCCTTACTTATCTATCATGTTATTTGACGTTTCGATGGACTCCAGTAACTCTGATGTGAGATACGAAGTTTTCGGACGCAGCAGAAGCTGGAAATAGTTTTAAACGAAACAACACGCATTAGCGTTGTTCCTGTGATGTATCTAATCGATCCTTACTCATCTATCATGTTATTTGACGTTTGGATGGACTCCAGTAACTCTGATGAGAGATACAAAGATTTCGGACGCAGCAGAAGCTGGAAATAGTTTTGAACGAAACAACACGTATTAGCGTTGTTCCTGTGATGTATCTAATCGATCCTTACTCATCTATCATGTTATTTGACGTTTGGACGGACTCCAGTAACTCTGATGAGAGATTCAAAGTTCTCGGACGCAGTAGAAGCTGGAAATAGTTTTGAACGAAACAACACGTATTAGTGTTGTTCCTGTGATGTATCTAAACGATCCTTACTTATCTAACATGTTATTTGACGTTTGGATGGACTCCAGTAAGTCTGATGTGAGATACAAAGTTTTTGGACGCAGCAGGAGCTGGAAATAGTTTTAAACGAAACAACACGTATTAGCGTTGTTCCTGTGCTGTATCTAATCGATCCTTACTCATATATCATGTTACTTGGCGTTTCGATGGACTCCAGTAGCTCTGATGTGAGATACGACGTTTTCGGACGCAGCAGAAGCTGGAAATAGTTTTAAACGAAACAACACGCATTAGCGTTGTTCCTGTGATGTATCTAATCGATCCTTACTCATCTATCATGTTATTTGGCGTTTCGATGGACTCCAGTAACTTTGATGTGAGATACGAAGTTCTCGGACGCAGCTGAATCTGGAAATAGTTTTAAATGAAACAACACGTATTAGCGTTGTTCCTGTGATATATCTAATCGATCCTTACTTATCTATCATGTTATTTGACGTATGGTGGACTCCACTAACCCTGACGTGAGATACGAAGTTCCCGGACGCAGCGGAAGCTGGAAATAGTTTTAAACGAAACAACACGCATTAGCGTTGTTCCTGTGATGTATCTAATCGATCCTTACTCATCTATCATGTTATTTGACGTTTCGATGGACTCCAGTAACTCTAATGTGAGATACGAAATTTTCGGACGCAGCAGAAGCTGGAAATAGTTTTAAACGAAACACCACGTATTAGCGTTGTTCCTGTGATATATCTAATCGATCCTTACTCATCTATCATGTTATTTTACGTTTGGATGGACTCCAGTAACTCTGATGTGAGATACAAAGTTTTTGGACGCAGCAGAAGCTGGAAATAGTTTTGAACGAAACAACACGCATTAGCGTTGTTCCTGTGATGTATCTAATCGATCCTTACTTATCTATCATGTTATTTGACGTTTGGATGGACTCCAGTAACCCTGAGGTGAGATACGAAGTTCTCGGACGCAGCAGAAGCTGGAAATCCTTTTAAACGAAACAACAGGTATTAGCGTTGTTCCTGTGATGTATCTAATCGATCCTTACTCATCTATCATGTTATTTGACGTTTGGATGGACTCCAGTAACTCTGATGAGAGATACAAAGATTTCGGACGCAGCAGAAGCTGGAAATAGTTTTGAACGAAACAACACCTATTAGCGTTGTTCCTGTGATGTATCTAAACGATCCTTACTTACTTAACATGTTATTTGACGTTTGGATGGACTCCAGTAAGTCTGATGTGAGATACAAAGTTTTGGGACGCAGCAGGAGCTGGAAATAGTTTTAAACGAAACAACACGTATTAGCGTTGTTCCTGTGCTGTATCTAATCGATCCTTACTTATCTATCATGTTATTTGACGTTTGGATGGACTCCAGTAACTCTGATGTGAGATACGAAGTTTTCGGACGCAGCAGAAGCTGGAAATAGTTTTAAACGAAACAACACGCATTAGCGATGTTCCTGTGATGTATCTAATCGATCCCTACTTATCTATCATGTTATTTGACGTTTGGATGGACACCAGTAATCCTGATGTGAGATACGAAGTTCTCGGACGCAGCAGAAGCTGGAAATAGTTTTAAACGAAACAATACTTATTAGCGTTGTTCCTGTGATGTATCTAATCGATCCTTACTCATCTATCATGTTATTTGACGTTTGGACGGACTGCAGTAACTTTGATGTGAGATACGAAGTTCTCGGACGCAGCTGAATCTGGAAATAGTTTTAAATGAAACAACACGTATTAGCGTTGTTCCTGTGATGTATCTAATCGATCCTTACTCATCTATCATGTTATTTGGCGTTTCGATGGACTCCAGTAACTTTGATGTGAGATACGAAGTTCTCGGACGCAGCTGAAGCTGGAAATAGTTTTAAACGAAACAACACGTATTAGCGTTGTTCCTGTGCTGTATCTAATCGATCCTTACTTATCTATCATGTTATTTGACGTATCGATGGACTCCAGTAACTCTGATGTGAGATACGAAGTTTTCGGACGCAGCAGAAGCTGGAAATAGTTTTAAACGAAACAACACGCATTAGCGTTGTTCCTGTGATGTATCTAATCGATCCTTACTCATCTATCATGTTATTTGACGTTTGGATGGACTCCAGTAACTCTGATGAGAGATACAAAGATTTCGGACGCAGCAGAAGCTGGAAATAGTTTTGAACGAAACAACACGTATTAGCGTTGTTCCTGTGATGTATCTAATCGATCCTTACTCATCTATCATGTTATTTGGCGTTTCGATGGGCTCCAGTAACTTTGATGTGAGATACGAAGTTCTGGGACGCAGCTGAATCTGGAAATAGTTTTAAACGAAACAACACGCATTAGCGTTGTTCCTGTGATGTATCTAATCGATCCTTACTCATCTATCATGTTATTTGACGTTTGGACGGACTCCAGTAACTCTGATGAGAGATTCAAAGTTCTCGGACGCAGTAGAAGCTGGAAATAGTTTTGAACGAAACAACACGTATTAGTGTTGTTCCTGTGATGTATCTAAACGATCCTTACTTATCTAACATGTTATATGACGTTTGGATGGACTCCAGTAAGTCTGATGTGAGATACAAAGTTTTTGGACGCAGCAGAAGCTGGAAATAGTTTTAAACGAAACAGCACGCATTAGCGTTGTTGTTGTGATGTATCTAATCGATCCTTACTCATCTATCATGTTATTTGGCGTTTCGATGGACTCCAGTAACTTTGATGTGAGATACGAAGTTCTCGGACGCAGCTGAATCTGGAAATAGTTTTAAATGAAACAACACGTATTAGCGTTGTTCCTGTGCTGTATCTAATCGATCCTTACTCATATATCATGTTACTTGGCGTTTCGATGGACTCCAGTAGCTCTGATGTGAGATACGACGTTTTCGGACGCAGCAGAAGCTGGAAATAGTTTTAAACGAAACAACACGCATTAACGTTGTTCCTGTGATGTATCTAATCGATCCTTACTCATCTATCATGTTATTTGGCGTTTCGATGGACTCCAGTAACTTTGATGTGAGATACGAAGTTCTCGGACGCAGCTGAATCTGGAAATAGTTTTAAATGAAACAACACGTATTAGCGTTGTTCCTGTGATGTATCTAATCGATCCTTACTCATCTATCATGTTATTTGGCGTTTCGATGGACTCCAGTAGCTCTGATGTGAGATACGACGTTTTCGGATGCAGCAGAAGCTGGAAATAGTTTTAAACGAAACAACACGTATTAGCGATGTTCCTGTGATGTATCTAAACGATCCTTACTCATCTATCATGTTATTTGACGTTTGGACGGACTCCAGTAACTCTGATATGAGATGCAAAGTTTTCGGACGCAGCAGAAGCTGGAAATAGTTTTAAACGAAACAACACGCATTAGCGTTGTTCCTGTGATGTATCTAATCGATCCTTACTCATCTATCATGTTATTTGACGTTTGGATGGACTCCAGTAACTCTGATGAGAGATACAAAGATTTCGGACGCAGCAGAAGCTGGAAATAGTTTTGAACGAAACAACACGTATTAGCGTTGTTCCTGTGATGTATCTAATCGATCCTTACTCATCTATCATGTTATTTGACGTTTGGACGGACTCCAGTAACTCTGATGAGAGATTCAAAGTTCTCGGACGCAGTAGAAGCTGGAAATAGTTTTGAACGAAACAACACGTATTAGTGTTGTTCCTGTGATGTATCTAAACGATCCTTACTTATCTAACATGTTATTTGACGTTTGGATGGACTCCAGTAAGTCTGATGTGAGATACAAAGTTTTTGGACGCAGCAGGAGCTGGAAATAGTTTTAAACGAAACAACACGTATTAGCGTTGTTCCTGTGCTGTATCTAATCGATCCTTACTCATATATCATGTTACTTGGCGTTTCGATGGACTCCAGTAGCTCTGATGTGAGATACGACGTTTTCGGACGCAGCAGAAGCTGGAAATAGTTTTAAACGAAACAACACGCATTAGCGTTGTTCCTGTGATGTATCTAATCGATCCTTACTCATCTATCATGTTATTTGGCGTTTCGATGGACTCCAGTAACTTTGATGTGAGATACGAAGTTCTCGGACGCAGCTGAATCTGGAAATAGTTTTAAATGAAGCAACACGTATTAGCGTTGTTCCTGTGATATATCTAATCGATCCTTACTTATCTATCATGTTATTTGACGTATGGTGGACTCCACTAACCCTGACGTGAGATACGAAGTTCCCGGACGCAGCGGAAGCTGGAAATAGTTTTAAACGAAACAACACGCATTAGCGTTGTTCCTGTGATGTATCTAATCGATCCTTACTCATCTATCATGTTATTTGACGTTTCGATGGACTCCAGTAACTCTAATGTGAGATACGAAATTTTCGGACGCAGCAGAAGCTGGAAATAGTTTTAAACGAAACACCACGTATTAGCGTTGTTCCTGTGATATATCTAATCGATCCTTACTCATCTATCATGTTATTTTACGTTTGGATGGACTCCAGTAACTCTGATGTGAGATACAAAGTTTTTGGACGCAGCAGAAGCTGGAAATAGTTTTGAACGAAACAACACGCATTAGCGTTGTTCCTGTGATGTATCTAATCGATCCTTACTTATCTATCATGTTATTTGACGTTTGGATGGACTCCAGTAACCCTGAGGTGAGATACGAAGTTCTCGGACGCAGCAGAAGCTGGAAATCCTTTTAAACGAAACAACAGGTATTAGCGTTGTTCCTGTGATGTATCTAATCGATCCTTACTCATCTATCATGTTATTTGACGTTTGGATGGACTCCAGTAACTCTGATGAGAGATACAAAGATTTCGGACGCAGCAGAAGCTGGAAATAGTTTTGAACGAAACAACACCTATTAGCGTTGTTCCTGTGATGTATCTAAACGATCCTTACTTACTTAACATGTTATTTGACGTTTGGATGGACTCCAGTAAGTCTGATGTGAGATACAAAGTTTTGGGACGCAGCAGGAGCTGGAAATAGTTTTAAACGAAACAACACGTATTAGCGTTGTTCCTGTGCTGTATCTAATCTATCCTTACTTATCTATCATGTTATTTGACGTTTGGATGGACTCCAGTAACTCTGATGTGAGATACGAAGTTTTCGGACGCAGCAGAAGCTGGAAATAGTTTTAAACGAAACAACACGCATTAGCGATGTTCCTGTGATGTATCTAATCGATCCCTACTTATCTATCATGTTATTTGACGTTTGGATGGACACCAGTAATCCTGATGTGAGATACGAAGTTCTCGGACGCAGCGGAAGCTGGAAATAGTTTTAAACGAAACAATACTTATTAGCGTTGTTCCTGTGATGTATCTAATCGATCCTTACTTATCTATCATGTTATTTGACGTTTGGATGGACTCCAGTAACCCTGAGGTGAGATACGAAGTTCTCGGACGCAGCAGAAGCTGGAAATCCTTTTAAACGAAACAACAGGTATTAGCGTTGTTCCTGTGATGTATCTAATCGATCCTTACTCATCTATCATGTTATTTGACGTTTGGATGGACTCCAGTAACTCTGATGAGAGATACAAAGATTTCGGACGCAGCAGAAGCTGGAAATAGTTTTGAACGAAACAACACCTATTAGCGTTGTTCCTGTGATGTATCTAAACGATCCTTACTTACTTAACATGTTATTTGACGTTTGGATGGACTCCAGTAAGTCTGATGTGAGATACAAAGTTTTGGGACGCAGCAGGAGCTGGAAATAGTTTTAAACGAAACAACACGTATTAGCGTTGTTCCTGTGCTGTATCTAATCTATCCTTACTTATCTATCATGTTATTTGACGTTTGGATGGACTCCAGTAACTCTGATGTGAGATACGAAGTTCTCGGACGCAGCTGAATCTGGAAATAGTTTTAAATGAAACAACACGTATTAGCGTTGTTCCTGTGATGTATCTAATCGATCCTTACTCATCTATCATGTTATTTGGCGTTTCGATGGACTCCAGTAACTTTGATGTGAGATACGAAGTTCTCGGACGCAGCTGAAGCTGGAAATAGTTTTAAACGAAACAACACGTATTAGCGTTGTTCCTGTGCTGTATCTAATCGATCCTTACTTATCTATCATGTTATTTGACGTATCGATGGACTCCAGTAACTCTGATGTGAGATACGAAGTTCTCGGACGCAGCAGAAGCTGGAAATCCTTTTAAACGAAACAACAGGTATTAGCGTTGTTCCTGTGATGTATCTAATCGATCCTTACTCATCTATCATGTTATTTGGCGTTTCGATGGGCTCCAGTAACTTTGATGTGAGATACGAAGTTCTGGGACGCAGCTGAATCTGGAAATAGTTTTAAACGAAACAACACGCATTAGCGTTGTTCCTGTGATGTATCTAATCGATCCTTACTCATCTATCATGTTATTTGGCGTTTCGATGGGCTCCAGTAACTTTGATGTGAGATACGAAGTTCTGGGACGCAGCTGAATCTGGAAATAGTTTTAAACGAAACAACACGCATTAGCGTTGTTCCTGTGATGTATCTAATCGATCCTTACTCATCTATCATGTTATTTGACGTTTGGACGGACTCCAGTAACTCTGATGAGAGATTCAAAGTTCTCGGACGCAGCAGAAACTGGAAATAGTTTTGAACGAAACAACACGTATTAGCGTTGTTCCTGTGATGTATCTAAACGATCCTTACTTAGCTATCATGTTATTTGACGTTTGGATGGACTCCAGTAACCCTGATTTGAGATACGAAGTTCTCGGACGCAGCTAAAGCTAGAAATAGTTTTAAACGAAACAACACGCATTAGCGTTGTTCCTGTGATGTATCTAATCGATCCCTACTTATCTATCATGTTATTTGACGTTTGGATGGACACCAGTAATCCTGATGTGAGATACGAAGTTCTCGGACGCAGCAGAAGCTGGAAATAGTTTTAAACGAAACAACACGCATTAGCGTTGTTCCTGTGATGTATCTAATCGATCCTTACTCATCTATCATGTTATTTGACGTTTGGACGGACTCCAGTAACTCTGATGAGAGATTCAAAGTTCTCGGACGCAGTAGAAGCTGGAAATAGTTTTGAACGAAACAACACGTATTAGTGTTGTTCCTGTGATGTATCTAAACGATCCTTACTTATCTAACATGTTATATGACGTTTGGATGGACTCCAGTAAGTCTGATGTGAGATACAAAGTTTTTGGACGCAGCAGAAGCTGGAAATAGTTTTAAACGAAACAACACGCATTAGCGTTGTTGTTGTGATGTATCTAATCGATCCTTACTCATCTATCATGTTATTTGGCGTTTCGATGGACTCCAGTAACTTTGATGTGAGATGCGAAGTTCTCGGACGCAGCTGAATCTGGAAATAGTTTTAAATGAAACAACACGTATTAGCGTTGTTCCTGTGCTGTATCTAATCGATCCTTACTCATATATCATGTTACTTGGCGTTTCGATGGACTCCAGTAGCTCTGATGTGAGATACGACGTTTTCGGACGCAGCAGAAGCTGGAAATAGTTTTAAACGAAACAACACGCATTAACGTTGTTCCTGTGATGTATCTAATCGATCCTTACTCATCTATCATGTTATTTGGCGTTTCGATGGACTCCAGTAACTTTGATGTGAGATACGAAGTTCTCGGACGCAGCTGAATCTGGAAATAGCTTTAAATGAAACAACACGTATTAGCGTTGTTCCTGTGATGTATCTAATCGATCCTTACTCATCTATCATGTTATTTGGCGTTTCGATGGACTCCAGTAGCTCTGATGTGAGATACGACGTTTTCGGACGCAGCAGAAGCTGGAAATAGTTTTAAACGAAACAACACGTATTAGCGATGTTCCTGTGATGTATCTAAACGATCCTTACTCATCTATCATGTTATTTGACGTTTGGACGGACTCCAGTAACTCTGATATGAGATGCAAAGTTCTCGGACGCAGCAGAAACTGGAAATAGTTTTGAACGAAACAACACGTATTAGCGTTGTTCCTGTGATGTATCTAAACGATCCTTACTTAGCTATCATGTTATTTGACGTTTGGATGGACTCCAGTAACCCTGATTTGAGATACGAAGTTCTCGGACGCAGCTAAAGCTAGAAATAGTTTTAAACGAAACAACACGCATTAGCGTTGTTCCTGTGATGTATCTAATCGATCCCTACTTATCTATCATGTTATTTGACGTTTGGATGGACACCAGTAATCCTGATGTGAGATACGAAGTTCTCGGACGCAGCAGAAGCTGGAAATAGTTTTAAACGAAACAACACTTATTAGCGTTGTTCCTGTGATGTATCTAATCGATCCTTACTCATCTATCATGTTATTTGACGTTTGGACGGACTCCAGTAACTTTGATGTGAGATACGAAGTTCTCGGACGCAGCTGAATCTGGAAATAGTTTTAAATGAAACAACACGTATTAGCGTTGTTCCTGTGATGTATCTAATCGATCCTTACTCATCTATCATGTTATTTGGCGTTTCGATGGACTCCAGTAACTTTGATGTGAGATACGAAGTTCTCGGACGCAGCTGAAGCTGGAAATAGTTTTAAACGAAACAACACGTATTAGCGTTGTTCCTGTGCTGTATCTAATCGATCCTTATTTATCTATCATGTTATTTGACGTTTCGATGGACTCCAGTAACTCTGATGTGAGATACGAAGTTTTCGGACGCAGCAGAAGCTGGAAATAGTTTTAAACGAAACAACACGCATTAGCGTTGTTCCTGTGATGTATCTAATCGATCCTTACTCATCTATCATGTTATTTGACGTTTGGATGGACTCCAGTAACTCTGATGAGAGATACAAAGGTTTCGGACGCAGCAGAAGCTGGATATAGTTTTGAACGAAACAACACGTATTAGCGTTGTTCCTGTGATGTATCTAATCGATCCTTACTCATCTATCATGTTATTTGGCGTTTCGATGGGCTCCAGTAACTTTGATGTGAGATACGAAGTTCTCGGACGCAGCTGAATCTGGAAATAGTTTTAAACGAAACAACACGCATTGGCGTTGTTCCTGTGATGTATCTAATCGATCCTTACTCATCTATCATGTTATTTGACGTTTGGACGGACTCCAGTAACTCTGATGAGAGATTCAAAGTTCTCGGACGCAGTAGAAGCTGGAAATAGTTTTGAACGAAACAACACGTATTAGTGTTGTTCCTGTGATGTATCTAAACGATCCTTACTTATCTAACATGTTATTTGACGTTTGGATGGACTCCAGTAAGTCTGATGTGAGATACAAAGTTTTTGGACGCAGCAGGAGCTGGAAATAGTTTTAAACGAAACAACACGTATTAGCGTTGTTCCTGTGCTGTATCTAATCGATCCTTACTCATATATCATGTTACTTGGCATTTCGATGGACTCCAGTAGCTCTGATGTGAGATACGACGTTTTCGGACGCAGCAGAAGCTGGAAATAGTTTTAAACGAAACAACACGCATTAGCGTTGTTCCTGTGATGTATCTAATCGATCCTTACTCATCTATCATGTTATTTGGCGTTTCGATGGACTCCAGTAACTTTGATGTGAGATACGAAGTTCTCGGACGCAGCTGAATCTGGAAATAGTTTTAAATGAAACAACACGTATTAGCGTTGTTCCTGTGATGTATCTAATCGATCCTTACTTATCTATCATGTTATTTGACGTTTGGTGGACTCCACTAACCCTGACGTGAGATACGAAGTTCCCGGACGCAGCGGAAGCTGGAAATAGTTTTAAACGAAACAACACGCATTAGCGTTGTTCCTGTGATGTATCTAATCGATCCTTACTCATCTATCATGTTATTTGACGTTTCGATGGACTCCAGTAACTCTAATGTGAGATACGAAATTTTCGGACGCAGCAGAAGCTGGAAATAGTTTTAAACGAAACACCACGTATTAGCGTTGTTCCTGTGATATATCTAATCGATCCTTACTCATCTATCATGTTATTTTACGTTTGGATGGACTCCAGTAACTCTGATGTGAGATACAAAGTTTTTGGACGCAGCAGAAGCTGGAAATAGTTTTGAACGAAACAACACGCATTAGCGTTGTTCCTGTGATGTATCTAATCGATCCTTACTTATCCATCATGTTATTTGACGTTTGGATGGACTCCAGTAACCCTGAGGTGAGATACGAAGTTCTCGGACGCAGCAGAAGCTGGAAATCGTTTTAAACGAAACAACAGGTATTAGCGTTGTTCCTGTGATGTATCTAATCGATCCTTACTCATCTATCATGTTATTTGACGTTTGGATGGACTCCAGTAACTCTGATGAGAGATACAAAGATTTCGGACGCAGCAGAAGCTGGAAATAGTTTTGAACGAAACAACACCTATTAGCGTTGTTCCTGTGATGTATCTAAACGATCCTTACTTACTTAACATGTTATTTGACGTTTGGATGGACTCCAGTAAGTCTGATGTGAGATACAAAGTTTTGGGACGCAGCAGGAGCTGGAAATAGTTTTAAACGAAACAACACGTATTAGCGTTGTTCCTGTGCTGTATCTAATCGATCCTTACTTATCTATCATGTTATTTGACGTTTGGATGGACTCCAGTAACTCTGATGTGAGATACGAAGTTTTCGGACGCAGCAGAAGCTGGAAATAGTTTTAAACGAAACAACACGCATTAGCGATGTTCCTGTGATGTATCTAAACGATCCTTACTCATCTATCATGTTATTTGACGTTTGGACGGACTCCAGTAACTCTGATGTGAGATACAAAGTTCTCGGACGCAGCAGAAGCTGGAAATAATTTTGAACGAAACAACATGTATTAGCGTTGTTCCTGTGATGTATCTAATCGATCCTTACTCATCTATCATGTTATTTGACGTTTGGATGGACTCCAGTAACTCTGATGAGAGATACAAAGATTTCGGACGCAGCAGAAGCTGGAAATAGTTTTGAACGAATCAACACCTATTAACGTTGTTCCTGTGATGTATCTAAACGATCCTTACTTATCTAACATGTTATTTGACTTTTGGATGGACTCCAGTAAGTCTGATGTGAGATACAAAGTTTTGGGACGCAGCACGAGCTGGAAATAGTTTTAAACGAAACAACACGTATTAGCGTTGTTCCTGTGCTGTATCTAATCGATCCTTACTTATCTATCATGTTATTTGACGTTTGGATGGACTCCAGTAACCCTGACGTGAGATACGATGTTCTCGGACGCAGCAGAAGCTGGAAATAGTTTTAAACGAAACAACACGCATTAGCGTTGTTCCTGTGATGTATCTAATCGATCCTTACTCATCTGTCATGTTATTTGGCGTTTCGATGGACTCCAGTAACTTAGATGTGAGATGCGAAGTTCTCGGACGCAGCTGAAGCTAGAAATAGTTTTAAACGAAACAACACGTATTAGCGTTGTGCCTGTGATGTATCTAATCGATCCTTACTCATCTATCATGTTATTTGACGTTTGGACGGACTCCAGTAACTCTGATGAGAGATTCAAAGTTCTCGGACGCAGTAGAAGCTAGAAATAGTTTTGAACGAAACAACACGTATTAGCGTTGTTCCTGTGATGTATCTAAACGATCCTTACTTATCTAACATGTTATTTGACGTTTGGATGGACTCCAGTAAGTCTGATGTGAGATACAAAGTTTTTGGATGCAGCAGGAACTGGAAATAGTTTTAAACGAAACAACACGTATTAGCGTTGTTCATGTGCTGTATCTAATCGATCCTTACTTATCTATCATGTTATTTGACGTTTGGATGAACTCCAGTAACCCTGACGTGAGATACGATGTTCTCGGACGCAGCAGAAGCTGGAAATAGTTTTAAACGAAACAACACGCATTAGCGTTGTTCCTGTGATGTATCTAATCGATCCTTACTCATCTGTCATGTTATTTGGCGTTTCGATGGACTCCAGTAACTTAGATGTGAGATGCGACGTTCTCGGACGCAGCTGAAGCTAGAAATAGTTTTAAACGAAACAACACGTATTAGCGTTGTGCCTGTGATGTATCTAATCGATCCTTACTCATCTATCATGTTATTTGACGTTTGGACGGACTCCAGTAACTCTGATGAGAGATTCAAAGTTCTCGGACGCAGTAGAAGCTAGAAATAGTTTTGAACGAAACAACACGTATTAGCGTTGTTCCTGTGATGTATCTAAACGATCCTTACTTATCTAACATGTTATTTGACGTTTGGATGGACTCCAGTAATTCTGATGTGAGATACAAAGTTTTTGGATGCAGCAGGAACTGGAAATAGTTTTAAACGAAACAACACGTATTAGCGTTGTTCATGTGCTGTATCTAATCGATCCTTACTTATCTATCATGTTATTTGACGTTTGGATGAACTCCAGTAACCCTGACGTGAGATACGATGTTCTCGGACGCAGCAGAAGCTGGAAATAGTTTTAAACGAAACAACACGCATTAGCGTTGTTCCTGTGATGTATCTAATCGATCCTTACTCATCTATCATGTTATTTGGCGTTTCGATGGACTCCAGTAACTTAGATGTGAGATACGAAGTTCTCGGACGCAGCTGAAGCTAGAAATAGTTTTAAACGAAACAACACGCATTAGCGTTGTTCCTGTGATGTATCTAATCGATCCTTACTTATCTATCATGTTATTTGACGTTTGGATGGACTCCAGTAACCCTGAGGTGAGATACGAAGTTCTCGGACGCAGCTGAATCTGGAAATAGTATTAAATGAAACAACACGTATTAGCGTTGTTCCTGTGCTGTATCTAATCGATCCTTACTCATATATCATGTTACTTGGCGTTTCGATGGACTCCAGTAGCTCTGATGTGAGATACGACGTTTTCGGACGCAGCAGAAGCTGGAAATAGTTTTAAACGAAACAACACGCATTAACGTTGTTCCTGTGATGTATCTAATCGATCCTTACTCATCTATCATGTTATTTGGCGTTTCGATGGACTCCAGTAACTTTGATGTGAGATACGAAGTTCTCGGACGCAGCTGAATCTGGAAATAGTTTTAAATGAAACAACACGTATTAGCGTTGTTCCTGTGATGTATCTAATCGATCCTTACTCATCTATCATGTTATTTGGCGTTTCGATGGACTCCAGTAGCTCTGATGTGAGATACGCCGTTTTCGGACGCAGCAGAAGCTGGAAATAGTTTTAAACGAAACAACACGTATTAGCGATGTTCCTGTGATGTATCTAAACGATCCTTACTCATCTATCATGTTATTTGACGTTTGGACGGACTCCAGTAACTCTGATATGAGATGCAAAGTTCTCGGACGCAGCAGAAACTGGAAATAGTTTTGAACGAAACAACACGTATTAGCGTTGTTCCTGTGATGTATCTAAACGATCCTTACTTAGCTATCATGTTATTTGACGTTTGGATGGACTCCAGTAACCCTAATTTGAGATACGAAGTTCTCGGACGCAGCTAAAGCTAGAAATAGTTTTAAACGAAACAACACGCATTAGCGTTGTTCCTGTGATGTATCTAATCGATCCCTACTTATCTATCATGTTATTTGACGTTTGGATGGACACCAGTAATCCTGATGTGAGATACGAAGTTCTCGGACGCAGCAGAAGGTGGAAATAGTTTTAAACGAAACAACACTTATTAGCGTTGTTCCTGTGATGTATCTAATCGATCCTTACTCATCTATCATGTTATTTGACGTTTGGACGGACTCCAGTAACTTTGATGTGAGATACGAAGTTCTCGGACGCAGCTGAATCTGGAAATAGTTTTAAATGAAACAACACGTATTAGCGTTGTTCCTGTGATGTATCTAATCGATCCTTACTCATCTATCATGTTATTTGGCGTTTCGATGGACTCCAGTAACTTTCATGTGAGATACGAAGTTCTCGGACGCAGCTGAAGCTGGAAATAGTTTTAAACGAAACAACACGTATTAGCGTTGTTCCTGTGCTGTATCTAATCGATCCTTACTTATCTATCATGTTGTTTGACGTTTCGATGGACTCCAGTAACTCTGATGTGAGATACGAAGTTTTCGGACGCAGCAGAAGCTGGAAATAGTTTTAAACGAAACAACACGCATTAGCGTTGTTCCTGTGATGTATCTAATCGATCCTTACTCATCTATCATGTTATTTGACGTTTGGATGGACTCCAGTAACTCTGATGAGAGATACAAAGGTTTCGGACGCAGCAGAAGCTGGATATAGTTTTGAACGAAACAACACGTATTAGCGTTGTTCCTGTGATGTATCTAATCGATCCTTACTCATCTATCATGTTATTTGGCGTTTCGATGGGCTCCAGTAACTTTGATGTGAGATACGAAGTTCTCGGACGCAGCTGAATCTGGAAATAGTTTTAAACGAAACAACACGCATTAGCGTTGTTCCTGTGATGTATCTAATCGATCCTTACTCATCTATCATGTTATTTGACGTATGGACGGACTCCAGTAACTCTGATGAGAGATTCAAAGTTCTCGGACGCAGTAGAAGTTGGAAATAGTTTTGAACGAAACAACACGTATTAGTGTTGTTCCTGTGATGTATCTAAACGATCCTTACTTATCTAACATGTTATTTGACGTTTGGATGGACTCCAGTAAGTCTGATGTGAGATACAAAGTTTTTGGACGCAGCAGGAGCTGGAAATAGTTTTAAACGAAACAACACGTATTAGCGTTGTTCCTGTGCTGTATCTAATCGATCCTTACTCATATATCATGTTACTTGGCGTTTCGATGGACTCCAGTAGCTCTGATGTGAGATACGACGTTTTCGGACGCAGCAGAAGCTGGAAATAGTTTTAAACGAAACAACACGCATTAGCGTTGTTCCTGTGATGTATCTAATCGATCCTTACTCACCTATCATGTTATTTGGCGTTTCGATGGACTCCAGTAACTTTGATGTGAGATACGAAGTTCTCGGACGCAGCTGAATCTGGAAATAGTTTTAAATGAAACAACACGTATTAGCGTTGTTCCTGTGATGTATCTAATCGATCCTTACTTATCTATCATGTTATTTGACGTTTGGTGGACTCCACTAACCCTGACGTGAGATACGAAGTTCCCGGACGCAGCGGAAGCTGGAAATAGTTTTAAACGAAACAACACGCATTAGCGTTGTTCCTGTGATGTATCTAATCGATCCTTACTCATCTATCATGTTATTTGACGTTTCGATGGACTCCAGTAACTCTAATGTGAGATACGAAATTTTCGGACGCAGCAGAAGCTGGAAATAGTTTTAAACGAAACACCACGTATTAGCGTTGTTCCTGTGATATATCTAATCGATCCTTACTCATCTATCATGTTATTTTACGTTTGGATGGACTCCAGTAACTCTGATGTGAGATACAAAGTTTTTGGGCGCAGCAGAAGCTGGAAATAGTTTTGAACGAAACAACACGCATTAGCGTTGTTCCTGTGATGTATCTAATCGATCCTTACTTATCTATCATGTTATTTGACGTTTGGATGGACTCCAGTAACCCTGAGGTAAGATACGAAGTTCTCGGACGCAGCAGAAGCTGGAAATCGTTTTAAACGAAACAACAGGTATTAGCGTTGTTCCTGTGATATATCTAATCGATCCTTACTCATCTATCATGTTATTTGACGTTTGGATGGACTCCAGTAACTCTGATGAGAGATACAAAGATTTCGGACGCAGCAGAAGCTGGAAATAGTTTTGAACGAAACAACACCTATTAGCGTTGTTCCTGTGATGTATCTAAACGATCCTTACTTACTTAACATGTTATTTGACGTTTGGATGGACTCCAGTAAGTCTGATGTGAGATACAAAGTTTTGGGACGCAGCAGGAGCTGGAAATAGTTTTAAACGAAACAACACGTATTAGCGTTGTTCCTGTGCTGTATCTAATCGATCCTTACTTATCTATCATGTTATTTGACGTTTGGATGGACTCCAGTAACTCTGATGTGAGATACGAAGTTTTCGGACGCAGCAGAAGCTGGAAATAGTTTTAAACGAAACAACACGCATTAGCGATGTTCCTGTGATGTATCTAAACGATCCTTACTCATCTATCATGTTATTTGACGTTTGGACGGACTCCAGTAACTCTGATGTGAGATACAAAGTTCTCGGACGCAACAGAAGCTGGAAATAATTTTGAACGAAACAACATGTATTAGCGATGTTCCTGTGATGTATCTAATCGATCCTTACTCATCTATCATGTTATTTGACGTTTGGATGGACTCCAGTAACTCTGATGTGAGATACAAAGTTCTAGGACGCAGCGGAAGCTGGAAATAATTTTGAACGAAACAACACGTATTAGCGTTGTTCCTGTGATGTATCTAAACGATCCTTACTTATCTAACATGTTATTTAACGTTTGGATGGACTCCAGTAAGTCTGATGTGAGATACAAAGTTTTTGGACGCAGCAGGAGCTGGAAATAGTTTTAAACGAAACAACACGTATTAGCTTTGTTCCTGTGATGTATCTAAACGATCCTTACTTATCTAACATGTTATTTGACGTTTGGATGGACACCAGTAACCCTGATGTGAGATACGAAGTTCTCGGACGCAGCAGAAGCTGGAAATAGTTTTAAACGAAACAACACGTATTAGCGTTGTTCCTGTGATGTATCTAATCGATCCTTACTCATCTATCATGTTATTTGACGTTTGGACGGACTCCAGTAACTCTGATGAGAGATTCAAAGTTCTCGGACGCAGTAGAAGCTGGAAATAGTCTTAAACGAAACAACACGTATTAGCGTTGTTCCTGTGCTGTATCTAATCGATCCTTACTCATATATCATGTTACTTGGCGTTTCGATGGACTCCAGTAGCTCTGATGTGAGATACGAAGTTCTCGGACGCAGCTGAAGCTGGAAATAGTTTTAAATGAAACAACACGTATTAGCGTTGTTCCTGTGATGTATCTAATCGACCCTTACTCATCTATCATGTTATTTGACGTTTCGATGGACTCCAGTAGCTCTGATGTGAGATACGACGTTTTCGGACGCAGCAGAAGCTGGAAATAGTTTTAAACGAAGCAACACGTATTAGCGTTGTTCCTGTGATGTATCTAATCGATCCTTACTCATCTATCATGTTATTTGACGTTTGGATGGACTCCAGGAACTCTGATGTGAGATACAAAGATTTCGGACGCAGCAGAAGCTGGAAATAGTTTTGAACGAAACAACACGTATTAGCGTTGTTCCTGTGATGTATCTAATCGATCCTTACTTATCTACTATGTTATTTGACGTTTCGATGGACTCCAGTAACTATGATGTGAGATACGAAATTTTCGGACGCAGCAGAAGCTGGAAATAGTCTTAAAGGAAACAACACGCATTAGCGTTGTTCCTGTGATGTATCTAATCGATCCTTACTTATCTATCATGTTATTTGACGTTTGGATGGACTCCAGTAACTCTGATGAGAGATACAAAGATTTCGGACGCAGCAGAAGCTGGAAATAGTTTTGAACGAAACAACACGTATTAGCGTTGTTCCTGTGATGTATCTAAACGATCCTTACTTATCTAACATGTTATTTGACGTTTGGATGGACTCCAGTAAGTCTGATGTGAGATACAAAGTTTTGGGACGCAGCAGGAGCTGGAACTAGTTTTAAACGAAACAGCACGCATTAGCGTTGTTCCTGTGATGTATCTAATCGATCCTTACTCATCTATCATGTTATTTGGCGTTTCGATGGACTCCAGTTTCTTTGATGTGAGATACAAAGTTTTTGGACGCAGCAGGAGCTGGAAATAGTTTTAAACGAAACAACACGCATTAGCGTTGTTCCTGTGATGTATCTAAACGATCCTTACTCATCTATCATGTTATTTGACGTTTGGACGGACTCCAGTAACTCTGATGTGAGATACAAAGTTCTCGGACGCAGCAGGAACTGGAAATAGTTTTAAACAAAACAACACGTATTAGCGTTGTTCCTGTGCTGTATCTAATCGATCCTTACTCATATATCATGTTACTTGGCGGTTCGATGGACTCCAGTAGCTCTTATGTGAGATACGACGTTTTCTGACGCAGCAGAAGCTGGAAATAGTTTTAAACGAAACAATACGTATTAGCGTTGTTCCTGTGATGTATCTAATCGATCCTTACTCATCTATCATGTTATTTGACGTTTGGACGGACTCCAGTAACTCTGATGAGAGATTCAAAGTTCTCGGACGCAGTAGAAGCTGGAAATACTTTTAAACGAAACAACACGTATTAGCGTTGTTCCTGTGCTGTATCTAATCGATCCTTACTCATATATCATGTTACTTGGCGTTTCGATGGACTCCAGTAGCTCTGATGTGAGATACGACGTTTTCGGACGCAGCAGAAGCTGGAAATAGTTTTAATCGAAACAACACGCATTAGCGTTGTTCCTGTGATGTATCTAATCGATCCTTACTCATCTATCATGTTATTTGGCGTTTCGATGGACTCCAGTAACTTTGATGTGAGATACAAAGTTTTTGGACGCAGCAGGAGCTGGAAATAGTTTTAAACGAAGCAACACGTATTAGCGTTGTTCCTGTGATGTATCTAATCGATCCTTACTTATCTATCATGTTATTTGACGTTTGGATGGACTCCAGTAACCCTGAGGTAAGATACGAAGTTCTCGGACGCAGCAGAAGCTGGAAATCGTTTTAAACGAAACAACAGGTATTAGCGTTGTTCCTGTGATATATCTAATCGATCCTTACTCATCTATCATGTTATTTGACGTTTGGATGGACTCCAGTAACTCTGATGAGAGATACAAAGATTTCGGACGCAGCAGAAGCTGGAAATAGTTTTGAACGAAACAACACCTATTAGCGTTGTTCCTGTGATGTATCTAAACGATCCTTACTTACTTAACATGTTATTTGACGTTTGGATGGACTCCAGTAAGTCTGATGTGAGATACAAAGTTTTGGGACGCAGCAGGAGCTGGAAATAGTTTTAAACGAAACAACACGTATTAGCGTTGTTCCTGTGCTGTATCTAATCGATCCTTACTTATCTATCATGTTATTTGACGTTTGGATGGACTCCAGTAACTCTGATGTGAGATACGAAGTTTTCGGACGCAGCAGAAGCTGGAAATAGTTTTAAACGAAACAACACGCATTAGCGATGTTCCTGTGATGTATCTAAACGATCCTTACTCATCTATCATGTTATTTGACGTTTGGACGGACTCCAGTAACTCTGATGTGAGATACAAAGTTCTCGGACGCAACAGAAGCTGGAAATAATTTTGAACGAAACAACATGTATTAGCGATGTTCCTGTGATGTATCTAATCGATCCTTACTCATCTATCATGTTATTTGACGTTTGGATGGACTCCAGTAACTCTGATGTGAGATACAAAGTTCTAGGACGCAGCGGAAGCTGGAAATAATTTTGAACGAAACAACACGTATTAGCGTTGTTCCTGTGATGTATCTAAACGATCCTTACTTATCTAACATGTTATTTAACGTTTGGATGGACTCCAGTAAGTCTGATGTGAGATACAAAGTTTTTGGACGCAGCAGGAGCTGGAAATAGTTTTAAACGAAACAACACGTATTAGCGTTGTTCCTGTGATGTATCTAAACGATCCTTACTTATCTAACATGTTATTTGACGTTTGGATGGACACCAGTAACCCTGATGTGAGATACGAAGTTCTCGGACGCAGCAGAAGCTGGAAATAGTTTTAAACGAAACAACACGTATTAGCGTTGTTCCTGTGATGTATCTAATCGATCCTTACTCATCTATCATGTTATTTGACGTTTGGACGGACTCCAGTAACTCTGATGAGAGATTCAAAGTTCTCGGACGCAGTAGAAGCTGGAAATAGTCTTAAACGAAACAACACGTATTAGCGTTGTTCCTGTGCTGTATCTAATCGATCCTTACTCATATATCATGTTACTTGGCGTTTCGATGGACTCCAGTAGCTCTGATGTGAGATACGAAGTTCTCGGACGCAGCTGAAGCTGGAAATAGTTTTAAATGAAACAACACGTATTAGCGTTGTTCCTGTGATGTATCTAATCGACCCTTACTCATCTATCATGTTATTTGACGTTTCGATGGACTCCAGTAGCTCTGATGTGAGATACGACGTTTTCGGACGCAGCAGAAGCTGGAAATAGTTTTAAACGAAGCAACACGTATTAGCGTTGTTCCTGTGATGTATCTAATCGATCCTTACTCATCTATCATGTTATTTGACGTTTGGATGGACTCCAGGAACTCTGATGTGAGATACAAAGATTTCGGACGCAGCAGAAGCTGGAAATAGTTTTGAACGAAACAACACGTATTAGCGTTGTTCCTGTGATGTATCTAATCGATCCTTACTTATCTACTATGTTATTTGACGTTTCGATGGACTCCAGTAACTATGATGTGAGATACGAAATTTTCGGACGCAGCAGAAGCTGGAAATAGTCTTAAAGGAAACAACACGCATTAGCGTTGTTCCTGTGATGTATCTAATCGATCCTTACTTATCTATCATGTTATTTGACGTTTGGATGGACTCCAGTAACTCTGATGAGAGATACAAAGATTTCGGACGCAGCAGAAGCTGGAAATAGTTTTGAACGAAACAACACGTATTAGCGTTGTTCCTGTGATGTATCTAAACGATCCTTACTTATCTAACATGTTATTTGACGTTTGGATGGACTCCAGTAAGTCTGATGTGAGATACAAAGTTTTGGGACGCAGCAGGAGCTGGAACTAGTTTTAAACGAAACAGCACGCATTAGCGTTGTTCCTGTGATGTATCTAATCGATCCTTACTCATCTATCATGTTATTTGGCGTTTCGATGGACTCCAGTTTCTTTGATGTGAGATACAAAGTTTTTGGACGCAGCAGGATCTGGAAATAGTTTTAAACGAAACAACACGCATTAGCGTTGTTCCTGTGATGTATCTAAACGATCCTTACTCATCTATCATGTTATTTGACGTTTGGACGGACTCCAGTAACTCTGATGTGAGATACAAAGTTCTCGGACGCAGCAGGAACTGGAAATAGTTTTAAACAAAACAACACGTATTAGCGTTGTTCCTGTGCTGTATCTAATCGATCCTTACTCATATATCATGTTACTTGGCGGTTCGATGGACTCCAGTAGCTCTTATGTGAGATACGACGTTTTCTGACGCAGCAGAAGCTGGAAATAGTTTTAAACGAAACAATACGTATTAGCGTTGTTCCTGTGATGTATCTAATCGATCCTTACTCATCTATCATGTTATTTGACGTTTGGACGGACTCCAGTAACTCTGATGAGAGATTCAAAGTTCTCGGACGCAGTAGAAGCTGGAAATACTTTTAAACGAAACAACACGTATTAGCGTTGTTCCTGTGCTGTATCTAATCGATCCTTACTCATATATCATGTTACTTGGCGTTTCGATGGACTCCAGTAGCTCTGATGTGAGATACGACGTTTTCGGACGCAGCAGAAGCTGGAAATAGTTTTAATCGAAACAACACGCATTAGCGTTGTTCCTGTGATGTATCTAATCGATCCTTACTCATCTATCATGTTATTTGGCGTTTCGATGGACTCCAGTAACTTTGATTTGAGATACAAAGTTTTTGGACGCAGCAGGAGCTGGAAATAGTTTTAAACGAAGCAACACGTATTAGCGTTGTTCCTGTGATGTATCTAAACGATCCTTACTCATCTATCATGTTATTTGACGTTTGGACGGACTCCAGTAACTCTGATGTGAGATACAAAGTTCTCGGACGCAGCAGGAGCTGGAAATAGTTTTAAACGAAACAACACGTATTAGCGTTGTTCCTGTGCTCTATCTAATCGATCCTTACTCATATATCATGTTACTTGGCGTTTCGATGGACTCCAGTAGCTCTTATGTGAGATACGACGTTTTCGGACGCAGCAGAAGCTGGAAATAGTTTTTAATGAAACAACACGTATTAGCGTTGTTCCTGTGATGTATCTAATCGATCCTTACTCATCTATCATGTTATTTGGCGTTTCGATGGACTCCAGTAGCTCTGATGTGAGATACGACGTTTTCGGACGCAGTAGAAGCTGGAAATAGTTTTAAACGAAACAACACGTATTAGCGTTGTTCCTGTGCTGTATCTAATCGATCCTTACTCATATATCATGTTACTTGGCGCTTCGATGGACTCCAGTAGCTCTTATGTGAGATACGACGTTTTCGGACGCAGCAGAAGCTGGAAATAGTTTTAAACGAAACAACACGCATTAGCGATGTTCCTGTGATGTATCTAAACGATTCTTACTCATCTATCATGTTATTTGACGTTTGGACGGACTCCAGTAACTCTGATGTGAGATACAAAGTTCTTGGACGCAGCGGAAGCTGGAAATAATTTTGAACGAAACAACACGTATTAGCGTTGTTCCTGTGATGTATCTAAACGATCCTTACTTATCTAACATGTTATTTAACGTTTGGATGGACTCCAGTAAGTCTGATGTGAGATACAAAGTGTTTGGACGCAGCAGGAGCTGGAAATAGTTTTAAACGAAACAACACGTATTAGCGTTGTTCCTGTGATGTATCTAAACGATCCTTACTTATCTAACATGTTATTTGACGTTTGGATGGACTCCAGTAACCCTGATGTGAGATACGACGTTTTCGGACGCAGCAGAAGCTGGAAATAGTTTTAAACGAAACAACACGCATTGGCGTTGTTCCTGTGATGTATCTAATCGACCCTTACTCATCTATCATGTTATTTGGCGTTTCGATGGACTCCAGTAACTTTGATGTGAGATACGAAGTTCTCGGACGCAGCTGAAGCTGGAAATAGTTTTAAATGAAACAACACGTATTAGCGTTGTTCCTGTGATGTATCTAATCGACCCTTACTCATCTATCATGTTATTTGACGTTTCGATGGACTCCAGTAGCTCTGATGTGAGATACGACGTTTTCGGACGCAGCAGAAGCTGGAAATAGTTTTAAACGAAACAACACGTATTAGCGTTGTTCCTGTGATGTATCCAAACGTCAAATAACATGTTAGATAAGTAAGAATCGTTTAAATACATCACAGGAACAACACTAATACGTGTTGTTTCGTTCAAAACTATTTCCAGCTTCTACTGCGTCCGAGAACTTTGAATCTCTCATCAGAGTTACTGGAGTCCGTCCAAACGTCAAATAACATGATAGATGAGTAAGGATCGATTAGATACATCACAGGAACAACGCTAATACGTGTTGTTTCGTTTAAAACTATTTCCAGCTTCTGCTGCGTCCGAGAACTTCGTATCTCATATCAGGGTTACTGGTGTCCATCCAAACGTCAAATAACATGATAGATAAGTAAGGATCGATTAGATACATCACAGGAACAACGCTAAAGCCTGTTGTTTCGTTTAAAACTATTTCTAGCTTCAGCTGCGTCCGAGAACTTCGTATCTCAAATCAGGGTTACTGGAGTCCATCCAAACGTCACCAAATAACATGATAGATGAGTCAGGATCGATTGGATACATCACAGGAACAACGCTAATACGTGATGTTTCATTTAAAACTATTTCCAGCTTCAGCTGCGTCCGAGAACTTCGTATCTCACATCAAAGTTACTGGAGTCCATCGAAACGCCAAATAACATGATAGATGAGTAAGGATCGATTAGATACATCACAGGAACAACGCTAATGCGTGTTGTTTCGTTTAAAACTATTTCCAGCTTCTGCTGCGTCCGAAAACGTCATATCTCACATCAGAGCTACTGGAGTCCATCGAAACGCCAAGTAACATGATATATGAGTAAGGATCGATTAGATACAGCACAGGAACAACGCTAATACGTGTTGTTTCGTTTAAAACTATTTCCAGGTGCTGCTGCGTCCGAAAACGTCGTATATCACATCAGAGTTACTGGAGTCCATCGAAATGTTAAATAACATGATAGATAAGTAAGGATCGATTAGATATTACACAGGAACAACGCTAATGCGTGTTGTTTCGTTTAAAACTATTTCTAGCTTCAGCTGCGTCCGAGAACTTCGTATCTCACATCTAAGTTACTGGAATCCATCGAAACGCCAAATAACATGATAGATGAGTAAGGATCGATTAGATACATCACAGGAACAACGCTAATACGTGTTGTTTCACTTAAAACTATTTCCAGCTTCAGCTGCGTCCGAGAACTTCGTATCTCACATCAAAGTTACTGGAGTCAATCGAAACGCCAAATAACATGATAGATGAGTAAGGATCGATTAGATACATCACAGGAACAACGCTAATGCGTGTTGTTTCGTTTAAAACTATTTCCAGCTTCTGCTGCGTCCGAAAACGTCGTATCTCACATCAGAGCTACTGGAGTCCATCGAAACGCCAAATAACATGATATATGAGTAAGGATCGATTAGATACAGCACAGGAACAACGCTAAAACGTGTTGTTTCGTTTAAAACTATTTCCAGCTCCTGCTGCGTCCAAAAACTCTGTATCTTACATCAGACTTACTGGAGTCCATCCAAACGTCAAATAACATGTTAGATAAGTAAGGATCGTTTAGATACATCACAGGAACAACGCTAATACGTGTTGTTTCCTTCAAAACTATCTCCAGCTTCTACTGCGTCCGAGAACTTTGTATCTCTCATCAGAGTTACTGGAGTCCGTCCAAACGTCAAATAACATGATAGATGAGTAAGGATCGATTAGATACATCACAGGAACAACGCTAATGCGTGTTGTTTCGTTTAAAACTATTTCCAGCTTCTGCTGCGTCCGAAAACGTCATATCTCACATCAGAGCTACTGGAGTCCATCGAAACGCCAAATAACATGATAGATGAGTAAGGATCGATTAGATATATCACAGGAACAACGCTAATACGTGTTGTTTCATTTAAAACTATTTCCAGCTTCAGCTGCGTCCGAGAACTTCGTATCTCACATCAAAGTTACTGGAGTCCATCGAAACGCCAAATAATATGATAGATGAGTAAGGATCGATTAGATACATCACAGGAACAACGCTAATGCGTGTTGTTTCGTTCAAAACTATTTCCAGCTTCTGCTGCGTCCGAAAACGTCGTATCTCACATCATAACATCATAGCTACTGGAGTCCATCGAAACCCAAAGTAACATGATATATGGGTAAGGATCGATTAGATACATCACAGGAACAACGCTAATGCGTGTTGTTTCGTTTAAAACTATTTCCAGCTTCTGCTGCGTCCGAAAATTTCGTATCTCACATTAGAGCTACTGGAGTCCATAGAAACGCCAAGTAACATGATATATGAGTAAGGATCGATTAGATACAGCACAGCAACAACGCTAATACGTGTTGTTTCGTTTAAAACTATTTCCAGCTTCTGCTGCGTCCGAAAACGTCGTATCTCACATCAGAGTTACTGGAGTCCATCGAAACGTCAAATAACATGATAGATAAGTAAGGATCGATTAGATACAGCACAGGAACAACGCTAATACGTGTTGTTTCGTTTAAAACTATTTCCAGCTCCTGCTGCGTCCAAAAACTTTGTATCTCACATCAGACTTACTGGAGTCCATCCAAACGTTAAATAACATGTTAGATAAGTAAGGATCGTTTAGATACATCACAGGAACAACGCTAATACGTGTTGTTTCGTTCAAAATTATTTCCAGCTTCTGCTGCGTCCGAGAACTTCGTATCTCACATCAGAGTTACTGGAGCCCATCCAAACGTAAAATAACATGATAGATGAGTAAGGATCGATTAGATATATCACAGGAACAACGCTAATACGTGGTGTTTCGTTTAAAACTATTTCCAGCTCCTGCTGCGTCCGAAAACGTCGTATCTCACATCAGAGTTACTGGAGTCCATCGAAACGTCAAATAACATGATAGATAAGTAAGGATCGATTAGATACAGCACAGGAACAACGCTAATACGTGTTGTTTCGTTCAAAACTATTTCCAGCTTCTGCTGCGTCCGATAACTTTCTATCTCATATCAGAGTTACTGGAGTCCGTCCAAACGTCAAATAACATGACAGATGAGTAAGGATCGATTAGATACATCACAGGAACAACGCTAATGCGCGTTTAAAACTACTTCCAGCTTCTGCTGCGTCCTAGAACTTCGTATCTAACGTCAGGGTTACTGGAGTCCATCCAAACGTCAAATAACATGATAGATAAGTAAGGATCGATTAGATACATCACAGGAACAACGCTAATACGTGTTGTTTCGTTTAAAACTATTTCCAGCTTCTGCTGCGTCCGAAAACGTCATATCTCACATCAGAGTTGCTGGAGTCCATCGAAACGTCAAATAACATGATAGATAAGTAAGGATCGATTAGATACTACACAGGAACAACGCTAATGCGTGTTGTTTCGTTTAAAACTATTTCCAGCTTCTGCTGCGTCCTAGAACTTCGTATCTAACGTCAGGGTTACTGGAGTCCATCCAAACGTCAAATAACATGATAGATAAGTAAGGATCGATTAGATACATCACAGGAACAACGCTAATGCGTGTTGTTTCGTTTAAAACTATTTCTAGCTTCAGCTGCGTCCGAGAACTTCGTATCTCACATCTAAGTTACTGGAGTCCATGGAAACGCCAAATAACATGATAGATGAGTAAGGATCGATTAGATACATCACAGGAACAACGCTAATGCGTGTTGTTTCGTTTAAAACTATTTCCAGCTTCTGCAGCGTCCGAGAACTTCGTATCTCACGTCAGGGTTACTGGAGTCCATCCAAACGTCAAATAACATAATAGATAAGTAAGGATCGATTAGATACAGCACAGGAACAACGCTAATACGTGTTGTTTCGTTTAAAACTATTTCCAGCTCCTGCTGTGTCCCAAAATTTTGTATCTCACATCAGACATACTGGAGTCCATCCAAACGTCAAATAACATGTTAGATAAGTAAGGATCGTTTAGACACATCACAGGAACAACGCTAATACGTGTTGTTTCGTTCAAAACTATTTCCAGCTTATGCTGCGTCCGAAATCTTTGTATCTCTCATCAGAGTTACTGGAGTCCATCCAAACGTCAAATAACATGATAGATGAGTAAGGATCGATTAAATACATCACAGGAACAACGCTAATACGTGTTGTTTCGTTTAAAACCATTTCCAGCTTCTGCTGCGTCCGAAAACGTCATATCTCACATCAGAGTTGCTGGAGTCCATCGAAACGTCAAATAACATGATAGATAAGTAAGGATCGATTAGATACTACACAGGAACAACGCTAATGCGTGTTGTTTCGTTTAAAACTATTTCTAGCTTCAGCTGCGACCGAGAACTTCTTATCTCACATCTAAGTTACTGGAGTCCATCGAAACGCCAAATAACATGATAGATGAGTAAGGATCGATTAGATACATCACAGGAACAACGCTAATATGTGTTGTTTCGTTTAAAACTATTTCCAGCTGCTGCTGCGTCCGAAAACGTCGTGTCTCACATCAGAGTTACTGGAGTCCATCGAAACGTCAAATAACATGATAGATGAGTAAGGATCGATTAGATACATCACAGGAACAACGCTAATGCGTGCTGTTTCATTTAAAACTATTTCCAGCTTCAGCTGCTTCCGAGAACTTCGTATCTCACATCAAAGTTACTGGAGTCCATCGAAACGCCAAATAACATGATAGATGAGTAAGGATCGATTAGTTACATCACAGGAACAACGCTAATGCGTGTTGTTTCGTTTAAAACTATTTCCAGCTTCTGCTGCGTCCGAAAACGTCGTATCTCACATCAGAGCTACTGGAGTCCATCGAAACGCCAAATAACATGATATATGAATAAGGATCGATTAGATACAGCACAGAAACAACGCTAATACGTGTTGTTTCGTTTAAAAATATTTCCAGCTCCTGCTGCGTCCAAGAACTTTGTATCTCACATCAGACTTACTGGAGTCCATCCAAACGTCAAATAACATGTTAGATAAGTAAGGATCGTTTAGATACATCACAGGAACAACGCTAATACGTGTTGTTTCGTTCAAAACTATTTCCAGCTTCTACTTCGTCCGAGAACTTTGTATCTCTGGAGTCCATCCAAACGTAAAATAACATGATAGATGAGTAAGGATCGATTAGATACATCACAGGAACATCGCTAATGTGTGTTGTCTCGTTTAAAACTATTTCCAGTTTCTGCTGCGTCCGAAAACGTCGTGTCTCACATCAGAGTTACTGGAGTCCATCGAAACGTCAAATAACATGATAGATAAGTAAGGATCGATTAGATACATCACAGGAACAACGCTAATACGTGTTGTTTCGTTCAAAACTATTTCCAGCTTCTGCTGCGTCCGAAATCTTTGTATCTCTCATCAGAGTTACTGGAGTCCATCCAAACGTCAAATAACATGATAGATGAGTAAGGATCGATTAGATACATCACAGGAATAACGCTAATACGTGTTGTTTCGTTTCAAACTATTTCAAGCTTCTGCTGCGTCCGAAAACGTCCTATCTCACATCAGAGTTACTGGAGTCCATCGAAACGCCAAATAACATGATAGATGAGTAAGGATCGATTAGATACATCACAGGAACAACGCTAAAGCGTGTTGTTTCGTTTAAAACTATTTCCAGCTCCTGCTGCGTCCAAAAACTTTCTATCTCACATCAGACTTACTGGAGTTCATCCGAACGTCAAATAATATGTTAGATAAGTAAGGATCGTTTAGATACATCACAGGAACAACGCTAATACGTGTTGTTTCGTTCAAAACTATTTCCAGCTTCTACTGCGTCCGAGAAATTTGTATCTCTCATCAGAGTTACTGGAGTCCGTCCAAACGTCAAATAACATGATAGATGAGTAAGGATCGATTAGATACATCACAGGAACAACGCTAATATGTGTTGTTTCGTTTAAAACTATTTCCAGCTGCTGCTGCGTCCGAAAATTTCGTATCTCACATTAGAGTTACTGGAGTCCATCGAAACGTCAAATAACATAGTAGCTAAGTAAGGATCGATTAGATACATCACAGGAACAACGCTAATACTTGTTGTTTCGTTCAAAACTATTTCCAGCTTCTGCTGCGTCCAAAAACTTTGTATCTCACATCAGAGTTACTGGAGTCCATCCAAACATCAAATAACATGATAGATGAGTAAGGATCGATTAGATACAGCACAGGAACAACGCTAATACGTGTTGTTTCGTTTAAAACTATTTCCAGCTCCTGCTGCGTCCAAAAACTTTCTATCTCACATCAGACTTACTGGAGTTCATCCAAACGTCAAATAATATGTTAGATAAGTAAGGATCGTTTAGATACATCACAGGAACAACGCTAATACGTGTTGTTTCGTTCAAAACTATTTCCAGCTTCTACTGCGTCCGAGAACTTTGTATCTCTCATCAGAGTTACTGGAGTCCGTCCAAACGTCAAATAACATGATAGATGAGTAAGGATCGATTAGATACATCACAGGAACAACGCTAATATGTGTTGTTTCGTTTAAAACTATTTCCAGCTGCTGCTGCGTCCGAAAATTTCGTATCTCACATTAGAGTTACTGGAGTCCATCGAAACGTCAAATAACATAGTAGCTAAGTAAGGATCGATTAGATACATCACAGGAACAACGCTAATACGTGTTGTTTCGTTCAAAACTATTTCCAGCTTCTGCTGCGTCCAAAAACTTTGTATCTCACATCAGAGTTACTGGAGTCCATCCAAACGTCAAATAACATGAGAGATGAGTAAGGATCGATTAGATACATCACAGGAACAACGCTAATACGTGTTGTTTCGTTTAAAACTATTTCCAGCTTCTGCTGCGTCCGAGAACTTCGTATCTCACGTCAGGGTTACTGGAGTCTATCCAAACGTCAAATAACATGATAGATGAGTAAGGATCGATTAGATACAGCACAGGAACAACGCTAATACGTGTTGTTTCGTTCAAAACTATTTCCAGCTTCTGCTGCGTCCGATAACTTTGTATCTCACATCAGAGTTACTGGAGTTCGTCCAAACGTCAAATAACACGATAGATGAGTAAGGATCGATTATGTACATCACAGGAATAACGCTAATATGTGTTGTTTCGTTTAAAACTATTTCCAGCTGCTGCTGCGTCCGAAAACGTCGTATATCACATCGGAGTTACTGGAGTCCATCGAAACGCCAAATAACATGATAGATGAGTAAGGATCGATTAGATACTACACAGGAACAACGCTAATGCGTGTTGTTTCGTTTAAAACTATTTCCAGCTTCTGCTGCGTCCGAGAACATCGTATCTCACATCAGAGTTACTGGAGTCCATCCAAACGTCAAATAACATGATAGATGAGTAAGGATCGATTAGATACATCACAGGAACAACGCTAATACCTGTTGTTTCGTTTAAAACTATTTCCAGATTAAGCTGCTTCCGAGAACTTCGTAACTCACATCAAAGTTACTGGAGTCCATCCAAACGTCAAATAACATGATAGATGAGTAAGGATCGATTAGATACATCACAGGAACAACGATAATACGTGTTGTTTCGTTTAAAACTATTTCCAGCTTCTGCTGCTTCCGAAAACGTCGTATCTCACATCAGAGTTACTGGAGTCCATCGAAACGTCAAATAACATGATAAATAAGTAAGGATCGATTAGATACAGCACAGGAACAACGCTAATACGTGTTGTTTCGTTCAAAACTATTTCCAGCTTCTGCTGCGTCCGATAACTTTGTATCTCACATCAGAGTTACTGGAGTCCGTCCAAACGTCAAATAACATGATAGATGAGTAAGGATCGATTATATACATCACAGGAATAACGCTAATATGTGTTGTTTCGTTTAAAACTATTTCCAGCTCCTGCTGCGTCCGAAAACGTCGTATATCACATCAGAGTTACTGGAGTCCATCGAAACGCCAAATAACATGATAGATGAGTAAGGATCGATTAGATACTACACAGGAACAACGCTAATACGTGTTGTTTCGTTCAAAACTATTTCCAGCTTCTGCTGCGTCCAAAAACTTTGTATCTCACATCAGAGTTACTGGAGTCCATCTAAACGTCAAATAACATGATAGATGAGTAAGGATCGATTAGATACATCACAGGAACAACGCTAATGCGTGTTGTTTCGTTTAAAACTATTTCCAGCTTCTGCTGCGTCCGAGAACTTCGTATCTCACGTCAGGGTTACTGGAGTCCATCCAAACGTCAAATAACATGATAGATAACTAAGGATCGATTAGATACTTGTTGCTTCGTTCAAAACTATTTCCAGCTCCTGCTGCGCCCAAAAACTTCGTATCTCACGTCATAGTTACTAGAATCCATCGAAACGTCAAATAACATGATAGATAAATAAAGATCGATTAGATACTTCACAGGAACAACGCTAATACGTGTTGTTTCGTTTAAAGCTATTTCCAGCTCCTGCTGCGTCCCAAAACTTTGTATCTCACATCAGACTTACTGGAGTCCATCCAAACGTCAAATAACATGTTAGATAAGTAAGGATGGTTTAGATACATCACAGGAACAACGCTAATACGTGTTGTTTCGTTCAAAACTATTTCCAGCTTCTGCTGCGTCCGAGAACCTCGTATCTCACATCTAAGTTACTGGAGTCCATCGAAACGCCAAATAACATGATAGATGAGTAAGGATCGATTAGATACATCACAGGAACAACGCTAATGCGTGTTGTTTCGTTTAAAACTATTTCCAGCTTCTGCTGCGTCCGAAAACATTGTATCTCACGTCAGGTTTACTGGAGTCCATCCAAACGTCAAATAACATGATAGATGAGTAAGGATCGATTAGATACAGCACAGGAACAACGCTAATACGTGTTGTTTCGTTTAAAACTATTTCCAGCTGCCGCTGCGTCCGAAAACGTCGTATCTCACATCAGAGTTACTGGCGTCAAATAACATAGTAGCTAAGTAAGGATCGATTAGATACATCACAGGAACAACGCTAATACGTGTTGTTTCGTTCAAAACTATTTCCAGCTTCTGCTGCGTCCAAAAACTTTGTATCTCACATCAGAGTTACTGGAGTCCATCCAAACGTCAAATAACATGATAGATGAGTAAGGATCGATTAGATACATCACAGGAACAACGCTAATACCTGTTGTTTCGTTTAAAACTATTTCCAGCTTAAGCTGCTTCCGAGAACTTCGTAACTCACATCAAAGTTACTGGAGTCCATCCAAACGTCAAATAACATGATAGATGAGTAAGGATCGATTAGATACATCACAGGAACAACGCTAATACGTGTT
The DNA here is from genome assembly GCA_036172665.1 of Prosopocoilus inquinatus. NCBI lineage: Eukaryota > Metazoa > Arthropoda > Insecta > Coleoptera > Lucanidae > Prosopocoilus > Prosopocoilus inquinatus. Next base: position 42,349,620 of record CM069871.1, on the reverse strand, counting down.
GTTTCGTTTAAAACTATTTCCAGCTTCTGCTGCTTCCGAAAACTTCGTATCTCACATCAGAGTTACTGGAGTCCATCGAAACGTCAAATAACATGATAAATAAGTAAGGATCGATTAGATACAGCACAGGAACAACGCTAATACGTGTTGTTTCGTTCAAAACTATTTCCAGCTTCTGCTGCGTCCGATAACTTTGTATCTCACATCAGAGTTACTGGAGTCCGTCCAAACGTCAAATAACATGATAGATGAGTAAGGATCGATTATGTACATCACAGGAATAACGCTAATATGTGTTGTTTCGTTTAAAACTATTTCCAGCTGATGCTGCGTCCGAAAACGTCGTATATCACATCAGAGTTACTGGAGTCCATCGAAACGCCAAATAACATGATAGATGAGTAAGGATCGATTAGATACTACACAGGAACAACGCTAATACGTGTTGTTTCGTTCAAAACTATTTCCAGCTTCTGCTGCGTCCAAAAACTTTGTATCTCACATCAGAGTTACTGGAGTCCATCTAAACGTCAAATAACATGATAGATGAGTAAGGATCGATTAGATACATCACAGGAACAACGCTAATGCGTGTTGTTTCGTTTAAAACTATTTCCAGCTTCTGCTGCGTCCGAGAACTTCGTATCTCACGTCAGGGTTACTGGAGTCCATCCAAACGTCAAATAACATGATAGATAACTAAGGATCGATTAGATACTTGTTGCTTCGTTCAAAACTATTTCCAGCTCCTGCTGCGCCCAAAAACTTCGTATCTCACATCAGAGTTACTAGAATCCATCGAAACGTCAAATAACATGATAGATAAATAAGGATCGATTAGATACTTCACAGGAACAACGCTAATACGTGTTGTTTCGTTTAAAGCTATTTCCAGCTCCTGCTGCGTCCCAAAACTTTGTATCTCACATCAGACTTACTGGAGTCCATCCAAACTTCAAATAACATGTTAGATAAGTAAGGATCGTTTAGATACATCACAGGAACAACGCTAATACGTGTTGTTTCGTTCAAAACTATTTCCAGCTTCTGCTGCGTCCGAGAACCTCGTATCTCACATCTAAGTTACTGGAGTCCATCGAAAGGCCAATTAACATGATAGATGAGTAAGGATCAATTAGATACATCACAGGAACAACGCTAATGCGTGTTGTTTCGTTTAAAACTATTTCCAGCTTCTGCTGCGTCCGAAAACTTTGTATCTCACATCAGAGTTACTGGAGTCCATCCAAACGTCAAATAACATGATAGATGAGTAAGAATCGATTAGATACATCAAAGGAACAACGCTAATACGTGTTGTTTCGTTCAAAACTATTTCCAGCTTCTGCTGCGTCCGAGAACTTTGTATCTCACATCAGAGTTACTGGAGTCCATCCAAACGTCAAATAACATGATAGATGAGTAAGGATCGATTAGATACATCACAGGAACAACGCTAATGCGTGTTGTTTCGTTTAAAACTATTTCCAGCTTCAGCTGCGTCCGAGAATTTCGTATCTCACATCAAAGTTACTGGAGTGTATCGAAACGCCAAATAACATGATAGATGAGTAAGGATCGATTAGATACATCACAGGAACAACGCCAATGCGTGTTGTTTCGTTTAAAACTATTTCAAGCTTCTGCTGCGTCCGAAAATTTCGTATCTCACATCAAAGTTACTGGAGTCCATCGAAACGCCAAATAACATGATAGATGAGTAAGGATCGATTAGATACATCACAGGAACAACGCTAATGCGTGTTGTTTCGTTTAAAACTATTTCCAGCTTCTGCTGCGTCCGAGAACTTCGTATCTCACATCAGGGTTACTGGTGTCCATCCAAACGTCAAATAACATGATAGATAAGTAAGGATCGATTAGGTACATCACAGGAACAACGCTAATGCGTGTTGTTTCGTTTAAAACTATTTCTAGCTTCAGCTGCGTCCGAGAACTTCGTATCTCAAATCAGGGTTACTGGAATCCATCCAAACGTCAAATAACATGATAGCTAAGTAAGGATCGATTAGATACATCACAGGAACAACGCTAATGCGTGTTGTTTCGTTTAAAACTATTTCTAGCTTCGGCTGCGTCCGAGAACTTCGTATCTCACATCAGGGTTACTGGAGTCCATCCAAACGTCAAATAACATGACAGATAAGTAAGGATCGATTAGATACATCACAGGAACAACGCTAATGCGTGTTGTTTCGTTTAAAACTATTTCCAGCTTCTGCTGCGTCCGAAAATTTCGTATCTCACATCATAGTTACTGGAGTTCATCGAAACGTCAAATAACATAGTAGATAAGTAAGGATCGATTAGATACATCACAGGAACAACGCTAATACGTGTTGTTTCCTTCAAAACTATTTCCAGCTTCTGCTGCGTCCGAAATCTTTGTATCTCACATCAGAGTTCCTGGAGTCCATCCAAACGTCAAATAACATGATAGATGAGTAAGTATCGATTAGATACATCACAGGAACAACGCTAATACGTGTTGTTTCGTTCAAAACTATTTCCAGCTTCTACTGCGTCCGAGAACTTTGTATCTCTCATCAGAGTTACTGGAGTCCGTCCAAACGTCAAATAACATGATAGATAAGTAAGGATCGATTAGATACATCACAGGAACAACACTAATGCGTGTTGTTTCGTTTAAAACTATTTCCAGCTTCTGCTGCGCCCGAAAACGTCGTATCTCACATCAGAGCTACTGGAGTCCATCGAAACGCCAAATAACATGATAGATGAGTAAGGATCGATTAGATACATCACAGGAACAACGCTAATACGTGTTGTTTCATTTAAAACTATTTCCAGCTTCAGCTGCGTCCGAGAACTTCGTATCTCACATCAAAGTTACTGGAGTCCATCCAAACGTCAAATAACATGATAGATGAGTAAGGATCGATTAGATACATCACAGGAACAACGCTAATGCGTGTTGTTTCGTTTAAAACTATTTCCAGATTCTGCTGCGTCCGAGAACGTCGTATCTCACTTCAGGGTTACTGGAGTCCATCCAAACGTCAAATAACATGATAGATAAGTAAGGATCGATTAGATTCTTGTTGCTTCGTTCAAAACTATTTCCAGCTCCTGCTGCTCCCAAAAACTTCGTATCTCACATCAGAGTTACTAGAAACCATCGAAACGTCAAATAACATGATAGATAAATAAGGATGATTAGATACATCACAGGAACAACGCTAATACGTGTTGTTTCGTTTAAAGCTATTTCCAGCTCCTGCTGCGTCCCAAAACTTTGTATCTCACATCAGACTTACTGGAGTAAATCCAAACGTCAAATAACATGTTAGATAAGTAAGGATCGTTTAGATACATCACAGGAACAACGCTAATACGTGTTGTTTCGTTCAAAACTATTTAAAGCTTCTGCTGCGTCCGAGAACCTCGTATCTCACATCTAAGTTACTGGAGTCCATCGAAAGGCCAATTAACATGATAGATGAGTAAGGATCAATTAGATACATCACAGGAACAACGCTAATGCGTGTTGTTTCGTTTAAAACTATTTCCAGCTTCTGCTGCGTCCGAAAACTTTGTATCTCACATCAGAGTTACTGGAGTCCATCCAAACGTCAAATAACATGATAGATGAGTAAGGATCGATTAGATACATCACAGGAACAACGCTAATACGTGTTGTTTCGTTCAAAACTATTTCCAGCTTCTGCTGCGTCCGAGAACTTTGTATCTCACATCAGAGTTACTGGAGTCCATCCAAACGTCAAATAACATGATAAATGAGTAAGGATCGATTAGATACATAACAGGAACAACGCTAATGCGTGTTGTTTCGTTTAAAACTATTTCCAGCTTCAGCTGCGTCCGAGAATTTTGTATCTCACATCAAAGTTACTGGAGTGTATCGAAACGCCAAATAACATGATAGATGAGTAAGGATCGATTAGATACATCACAGGAACATCGCCAATGCGTGTTGTTTCGTTTAAAACTATTTCAAGCTTCTGCTGCGTCCGAAAATTTCGTATCTCACACCAAAGTTACTGGAGTCCATCGAAACGCCAAATAACATGATAGATGAGTAAGGATCGATTAGATACATCACAGGAACAACGCTAATGCGTGTTGTTTCGTTTAAAACTATTTCCAGCTTCTGCTGCGTCCGAGAACTTCGTATCTCACATCAGGGTTACTGGTGTCCATCCAAACGTCAAATAACATGATAGATAAGTAAGGATCGATTAGATACATCACAGGAACAACGCTAATGCGTGTTGTTTCGTTTAAAACTATTTCTAGCTTCAGCTGCGTCCGAGAACTTTGTATCTCTCATCAGAGTTACTGGAGTCCGTCCAAACGTCAAATAACATGATAGATGAGTAAGGATCGATTAGATACATCACAGGAACAACACTAATGCGTGTTGTTTCGTTTAAAACTATTTCCAGCTTCTGCTGCGTCCGAAAACGTCGTATCTCACATCAGAGCTACTGGAGTCCATCGAAACGCCAAATAACATGATAGATGAGTAAGGATCGTTTAGATACATCACAGGAACAACGCTAATGCGTGTTGTTTCGTTTAAAACTATTTCCAGCTTCTGCTGCGTCCAAAAACTTTGTATCTCACATCAGACTTACTGGAGTCCATCCAAACGTCAAATAACATGATAGCTAAGTAAGGATCGATTAGATACATCACAGGAACAACGCTAATGCGTGTTGTTTCGTTTAAAACTATTTCTAGCTTCAGCTGCGTCCGAGAACTTCGTATCTCACATCAGGGTTACTGGAGTCCATCCAAACGTCAAATAACATGATAGATAAGTAAGGATCGATTAGATACATCACAGGAACGACGCTAATGCGTGTTGTTTCGTTTAAAACTATTTCCAGCTTCTGCTGCGTCCGAAAATTTCGTATCTCACATCATAGTTACTGGAGTTCATCGAAACGTCAAATAACATGATAGCTAAGTAAGGATCGATTAGATACATCACAGGAACAACGCTAATGCGTGTTGTTTCGTTTAAAACTATTTCCAGCTTCAGCTGCGTCCGCGAACTTCGTATCTCACATCAAAGTTACTGGAGTCCATCGAAACGCCAAATAACATGATAGATGAGTAAGGATCGATTAGATACATCACAGGAACAACGATAATGCGTGTTGTTTCGTTTAAAACTATTTCCAGCTTCTGCTGCGTCCGAAAACGTCGTATCTCACATCAGAGCTACTGGAGTCCATCGAAACGCCAAATAACGTGATATATGAGTAAGGATCGATTAGATACAGCACAGGAACAACGCTAATACGTGTTGTTTCGTTTAAAACTATTTCCAGCTCCTGCTGCGTCCAAAAACTTTGCATCTCACATCAGACTTACTGGAGTCCATCCAAACGTCAAATAACATGTTAGATAAGTAAGGATCGTTTAGATACATCACAGGAACAACGCTAATGCGTGTTGTTTCGTTCAAAACTATTTCCAGCTTCTACTGCGTCCGAGAACTTTGTATCTCTCATCAGAGTTACTGGAGTCCGTCCAAACGTCAAATAACATGATAGATGAGTAAGGATCGATTAGATACATCACAGGAACAACACTAATGCGTGTTGTTTCGTTTAAAACTATTTCCAGCTTCTGCTGCGTCCGAAAACGTCGTATCTCACATCAGAGCTACTGGAGTCCATCGAAACGCCAAATAACATGATAGATGAGTAAGGATCGTTTAGATACATCACAGGAACAACGCTAATGCGTGTTGTTTCGTTTAAAACTATTTCCAGCTTCTGCTGCGTCCAAAAACTTTGTATCTCACATCAGACTTACTGGAGTCCATCCAAACGTCAAATAACATGTTAGATAAGTAAGGATCGTTTAGATACATCACAGGAACAACGCTAATACGTGTTGTTTCGTTCAAAACTATTTAAAGCTTCTACTGCGTCCGAGAACTTTGAATCTCTCATCAGAGTTACTGGAGTCCGTCCAAACGTCAAATAACATGATAGATGAGTAAGGATCGATTAGATACATCACAGGAACAACGCTAATACGTGTTGTTTCTTTTAAAACTATTTCCAGCTTCTACTGCGTCCGAGAACTTTGAATCTCTCATCAGAGTTACTGGAGTCCGTCCAAACGTCAAATAACATGATAGATGAGTAAGGATCGATTAGATACATCACAGGAACAACGCTAATACGTGCTGTTTCGTTTAAAACTATTTCCAGATTAATTTGCTTCCGAGAACTTCGTAACTCACATCAAAGTTACTGGAGTCCATCCAAACGTCAAATAACATGATAGATGAGTAAGGATCGATTAGATACATCACAGGAACAACGCTAATACGTGTTGTTTCGTTTAAAACTATTTCCAGCTTCTGCTGCTTCCGAAAACGTCGTATCTCACATCAGAGTTACTGGAGTCCATCGAAACGTCAAATAACATGATAAATAAGTAAGGATCGATTAGATACAGCACAGGAACAACGCTAATACGTGTTGTTTCGTTCAAAACTATTTCCAGCTTCTGCTGCGTCCGATAACTTTGTATCTCACATCAGAGTTACTGGAGTCCGTCCAAACGTCAAATAACATGATAGATGAGTAAGGATCGATTATGTACATCACAGGAATAACGCTAATATGTGTTGTTTCGTTTAAAACTATTTCCAGCTGCTGCTGCGTCCGAAAACGTCGTATATCACATCAGAGTTACTGGAGTCCATCGAAACGCCAAATAACATGATAGATGAGTAAGGATCGATTAGATACTACACAGGAACAACGCTAATACGTGTTGTTTCGTTCAAAACTATTTCCAGCTTCTGCTGCGTCCAAAAACTTTGTATCTCACATCAGAGTTACTGGAGTCCATCTAAACGTCAAATAACATGATAGATGAGTAAGGATCGATTAGATACATCACAGGAACAACGCTAATGCGTGTTGTTTCGTTTAAAACTATTTCCAGCTTCAGCTGCGTCCGAGAACTTCGTATCTCAAATCAGGGTTACTGGAGTCCATCCAAACGTCAAATAACATGATAGCTAAGTAAGGATCGATTAGATACATCACAGGAACAACGCTAATGCGTGTTGTTTCGTTTAAAACTATTTCTAGCTTCAGCTGCGTCCGAGAACTTCGTATCTCACATCAGGGTTACTGGAGTCCATCCAAACGTCAAATAACATGATAGATAAGTAAGGATCGATTAGATACATCACAGGAACAACGCTAATGCGTGTTGTTTCGTTTAAAACTATTTCCAGCTTCTGCTGCGTCCGAAAATTTCGTATCTCACATCATAGTTACTGGAGTTCATCGAAACGTCAAATAACATGATAGCTAAGTAAGGATCGATTAGATACATCACAGGAACAACGCTAATGCGTGTTGTTTCGTTTAAAACTATTTCCAGCTTCAGCTGCGTCCGCGAACTTCGTATCTCACATCAAAGTTACTGGAGTCCATCGAAACGCCAAATAACATGATAGATCAGTAAGGATCGATTAGATACATCACAGGAACAACGCTAATGCGTGTTGTTTCGTTTAAAACTATTTCCAGCTTCTGCTGCGTCCGAAAACGTCGTATCTCACATCAGAGCTACTGGAGTCCATCGAAACGCCAAATAACGTGATATATGAGTAAGGATCGATTAGATACAGCACAGGAACAACGCTAATACGTGTTGTTTCGTTTAAAACTATTTCCAGCTCCTGCTGCGTCCAAAAACTTTGCATCTCACATCAGACTTACTGGAGTCCATCCAAACGTCAAATAACATGTTAGATAAGTAAGGATCGTTTAGATACATCACAGGAACAACGCTAATGCGTGTTGTTTCGTTCAAAACTATTTCCAGCTTCTACTGAGTCCGAGAACTTTGTATCTCTCATCAGAGTTACTGGAGTCCGTCCAAACGTCAAATAACATGATAGATGAGTAAGGATCGATTAGATACATCACAGGAACAACACTAATGCGTGTTGTTTCGTTTAAAACTATTTCCAGCTTCTGCTGCGTCCGAAAACGTCGTATCTCACATCAGAGCTACTGGAGTCCATCGAAACGCCAAATAACATGATAGATGAGTAAGGATCGTTTAGATACATCACAGGAACAACGCTAATGCGTGTTGTTTCGTTTAAAACTATTTCCAGCTTCTGCTGCGTCCGAAAACGTCGTATCTCACATCAGAGCTACTGGAGTCCATCGAAACGCCAAGTAACATGATATATGAGTAAGGATCGATTAGATACAGCACAGGAACAACGCTAATACGTGTTGTTTCGTTTAAAACTATTTCCAGCTCTTGCTGCGTCCAAAAACTTTGTATCTCACATCAGACTTACTGGAGTCCATCCAAACGTCAAATAACATGTTAGATAAGTAAGGATCGTTTAGATACATCACAGGAACAACGCTAATACGTGTTGTTTCGTTCAAAACTATTTAAAGCTTCTACTGCGTCCGAGAACTTTGAATCTCTCATCAGAGTTACTGGAGTCCGTCCAAACGTCAAATAACATGATAGATGAGTAAGGATCGATTAGATACATCACAGGAACAACGCTAATACGTGTTGTTTCGTTTAAAACTATTTCCAGATTAATTTGCTTCCGAGAACTTCGTAACTCACATCAAAGTTACTGGAGTCCATCCAAACGTCAAATAACATGATAGATGAGTAAGGATCGATTAGATACATCACAGGAACAACGCTAATACGTGTTGTTTCGTTTAAAACTATTTCCAGCTTCTGCTGCTTCCGAAAACGTCGTATCTCACATCAGAGTTACTGGAGTCCATCGAAACGTCAAATAACATGATAAATAAGTAAGGATCGATTAGATACAGCACAGGAACAACGCTAATACGTGTTGTTTCGTTCAAAACTATTTCCAGCTTCTGCTGCGTCCGATAACTTTGTATCTCACATCAGAGTTACTGGAGTCCGTCCAAACGTCAAATAACATGATAGATGAGTAAGGATCGATTATGTACATCACAGGAATAACGCTAATATGTGTTGTTTCGTTTAAAACTATTTCCAGCTGCTGCTGCGTCCGAAAACGTCGTATATCACATCAGAGTTACTGGAGTCCATCGAAACGCCAAATAACATGATAGATGAGTAAGGATCGATTAGATACTACACAGGAACAACGCTAATACGTGTTGTTTCGTTCAAAACTATTTCCAGCTTCTGCTGCGTCCAAAAACTTTGTATCTCACATCAGAGTTACTGGAGTCCATCTAAACCTCAAATAACATGATAGATGAGTAAGGATCGATTAGATACATCACAGGAACAACGCTAATGCGTGTTGTTTCGTTTAAAACTATTTCCAGCTTCAGCTGCGTCCGAGAACTTCGTATCTCACGTCAGGGTTACTGGAGTCCATCCAAACGTCAAATAACATGATAGATAACTAAGGATCGATTAGATACTTGTTGCTTCGTTCAAAACTATTTCCAGCTCCTGCTGCGCCCAAAAACTTCGTATCTCACATCAGAGTTACTAGAATCCATCGAAACGTCAAATAACATGATAGATAAATAAGGATCGATTAGATACTTCACAGGAACAACGCTAATACGTGTTGTTTCGTTTAAAGCTTTTTCCAGCTCCTGCTGCGTCCCAAAACTTTGTATCTCACATCAGACTTACTGGAGTCCATCCAAACTTCAAATAACATGTTAGATAAGTAAGGATCGTTTAGATACATCACAGGAACAACGCTAATACGTGTTGTTTCGTTCAACACTATTTCCAGCTTCAGCTGCGTCCGAGAACCTCGTATCTCACATCTAAGTTACTGGAGTCCATCGAAAGGCCAATTAACATGATAGATGAGTAAGGATCAATTAGATACATCACAGGAACAAAGCTAATGCGTGTTGTTTCGTTTAAAACAATTTCCAGCTTCTGCTGTGTCCAAAAACTTTGTATCTCACATCAGAGTTACTGGAGTCCATCCAAACGTCAAATAACATGATAGATGAGTAAGAATCGATTAGATACATCACAGGAACAACGCTAATACGTGTTGTTTCGTTCAAAACTATTTCCAGGTTCTGCTGCGTCCGAGAACTTTGTATCTCACATCAGAGTTACTGGAGTCCATCCAAACGTCAAATAACATGATACATGAGTAAGGATCGATTAGATACATCACAGGAACAACGCTAATGCGTGTTGTTTCGTTTAAAACTATTTCCAGCTTCAGCTGCGTCCGAGAATTTCGTATCTCACATCAAAGTTACTGGAGTGTATCGAAACGCCAAATAACATGATAGATGAGTAAGGATCGATTAGATACATCACAGGAACAACGCCAATGCGTGTTGTTTCGTTTAAAACTATTTCAAGCTTCTGCTGCGTCCGAAAATTTCGTATCTCACATCAAAGTTACTGGAGTCCATCGAAACGCCAAATAACATGATAGATGAGTAAGGATAGATTAGATACATCACAGGAACAACGCTAATGCGTGTTGTTTCGTTTAAAACTATTTCCAGCTTCTGCTGCGTCCGAGAACTTCGTATCTCACATCAGGGTTACTGGTGTCCATCCAAACGTCAAATAACATGATAGATAAGTAAGGATCGATTAGATACATCACAGGAACAACGCTAATGCGTGTTGTTTCGTTTAAAACTATTTCTAGCTTCAGCTGCGTCCGAGAACTTCGTATCTCAAATCAGGGTTACTGGAATCCATCCAAACGTCAAATAACATGATAGCTAAGTAAGGATCGATTAGATACATCACAGGAACAACGCTAATGCGTGTTGTTTCGTTTAAAACTATTTCTAGCTTCAGCTGCGTCCGAGAACTTCGTATCTCACATCAGGGTTACTGGAGTCCATCCAAACGTCAAATAACATGACAGATAAGTAAGGATCGATTAGATACATCACAGGAACAACGCTAATGCGTGTTGTTTCGTTTAAAACTATTTCCAGCTTCTGCTGCGTCCGAAAATTTCGTATCTCACATCATAGTTACTGGAGTCCATCGAAACGTCAAATAACATAGTAGATAAGTAAGGATCGATTAGATACATCACAGGAACAACGCTAATACGTGTTGTTTCCTTCAAAACTATTTCCAGCTTCTGCTGCGTCCGAAATCTTTGTATCTCACATCAGAGTTCCTGGAGTCCATCCAAACGTCAAATAACATGATAGATGAGTAAGTATCGATTAGATACATCACAGGAACAACGCTAATACGTGTTGTTTCGTTCAAAACTATTTCCAGCTTCTACTGCGTCCGAGAACTTTGTATCTCTCATCAGAGTTACTGGAGTCCGTCCAAACGTCAAATAACATGATAGATGAGTAAGGATCGATTAGATACATCACAGGAACAACACTAATGCGTGTTGTTTCGTTTAAAACTATTTCCAGCTTCTGCTGCGTCCGAAAACGTCGTATCTCACATCAGAGCTACTGGAGTCCATCGAAACGCCAAATAACATGATAGATGAGTAAGGATCGATTAGATACATCACAGGAACAACGCTAATACGTGTTGTTTCATTTAAAACTATTTCCAGCTTCAGCTGCGTCCGAGAACTTCGTATCTCACATCAAAGTTACTGGAGTCCATCCAAACGTCAAATAACATGATAGATGAGTAAGGATCGATTAGATACATCACAGGAACAACGCTAATGCGTGTTGTTTCGTTTAAAACTATTTCCAGATTCTGCTGCGTCCGAGAACGTCGTATCTCACTTCAGGGTTACTGGAGTCCATCCAAACGTCAAATAACATGATAGATAAGTAAGGATCGATTAGATACTTGTTGCTTCGTTCAAAACTATTTCCAGCTCCTGCTGCTCCCAAAAACTTCGTATCTCACATCAGAGTTACTAGAAACCATCGAAACGTCAAATAACATGATAGATAAATAAGGATGATTAGATACATCACAGGAACAACGCTAATACGTGTTGTTTCGTTTAAAGCTATTTCCAGCTCCTGCTGCGTCCCAAAACTTTGTATCTCACATCAGACTTACTGGAGTCCATCCAAACGTCAAATAACATGTTAGATAAGTAAGGATCGTTTAGATACATCACAGGAACAACGCTAATACGTGTTGTTTCGTTCAAAACTATTTCCAGCTTCTGCTGCGTCCGAGAACCTCGTATCTCACATCTAAGTTACTGGAGTCCATCGAAAGGCCAATTAACATGATAGATGAGTAAGGATCAATTAGATACATCACAGGAACAACGCTAATGCGTGTTGTTTCGTTTAAAACTATTTCCAGCTTCTGCTGCGTCCGAAAACTTTGTATCTCACATCAGAGTTACTGGAGTCCATCCAAACGTCAAATAACATGATAGATGAGTAAGAATCGATTAGATACATCACAGGAACAACGCTAATACGTGTTGTTTCGTTCAAAACTATTTCCAGCTTCTGCTGCGTCCGAGAACTTTGTATCTCACATCAGAGTTACTGGAGTCCATCCAAACGTCAAATAACATGATAGATGAGTAAGGATCGATTAGATACATCACAGGAACAACGCTAATGCGTGTTGTTTCGTTTAAAACTATTTCCAGCTTCAGCTGCGTCCGAGAATTTCGTATCTCACATCAAAGTTACTGGAGTGTATCGAAACGCCAAATAACATGATAGATGAGTAAGGATCGATTAGATACTTCACAGGAACAACGCCAATGCGTGTTGTTTCGTTTAAAACTATTTCAAGCTTCTGCTGCGTCCGAAAATTTCGTATCTCACATCAAAGTTACTGGAGTCCATCGAAACGCCAAATAACATGATAGATGAGTAAGGATAGATTAGATACATCACAGGAACAACGCTAATGCGTGTTGTTTCGTTTAAAACTATTTCCAGCTTCTGCTGCGTCCGAGAACTTCGTATCTCACATCAGGGTTACTGGTGTCCATCCAAACGTCAAATAACATGATAGATAAGTAAGGATCGATTAGATACATCACAGGAACAACGCTAATGCGTGTTGTTTCGTTTAAAACTATTTCTAGCTTCAGCTGCGTCCGAGAACTTCGTATCTCAAATCAGGGTTACTGGAATCCATCCAAACGTCAAATAACATGATAGCTAAGTAAGGATCGATTAGATACATCACAGGAACAACGCTAATGCGTGTTGTTTCGTTTAAAACTATTTCTAGCTTCAGCTGCGTCCGAGAACTTCGTATCTCACATCAGGGTTACTGGAGTCCATCCAAACGTCAAATAACATGACAGATAAGTAAGGATCGATTAGATACATCACAGGAACAACGCTAATGCGTGTTGTTTCGTTTAAAACTATTTCCAGCTTCTGCTGCGTCCGAAAATTTCGTATCTCACATCATAGTTACTGGAGTCCATCGAAACGTCAAATAACATAGTAGATAAGTAAGGATCGATTAGATACATCACAGGAACAACGCTAATACGTGTTGTTTCCTTCAAAACTATTTCCAGCTTCTGCTGCGTCCGAAATCTTTGTATCTCACATCAGAGTTCCTGGAGTCCATCCAAACGTCAAATAACATGATAGATGAGTAAGTATCGATTAGATACATCACAGGAACAACGCTAATACGTGTTGTTTCGTTCAAAACTATTTCCAGCTTCTTCTGCGTCCGAGAACTTTGTATCTCTCATCAGAGTTACTGGAGTCCGTCCAAACGTCAAATAACATGATAGATGAGTAAGGATCGATTAGATACATCACAGGAACAACACTAATGCGTGTTGTTTCGTTTAAAACTATTTCCAGCTTCTGCTGCGTCCGAAAACGTCGTATCTCACATCAGAGCTACTGGAGTCCATCGAAACGCCAAATAACATGATAGATGAGTAAGGATCGATTAGATACATCACAGGAACAACGCTAATACGTGTTGTTTCATTTAAAACTATTTCCAGCTTCAGCTGCGTCCGAGAACTTCGTATCTCACATCAAAGTTACTGGAGTCCATCCAAACGTCAAATAACATGATAGATGAGTAAGGATCGATTAGATACATCACAGGAACAACGCTAATGCGTGTTGTTTCGTTTAAAACTATTTCCAGATTCTGCTGCGTCCGAGAACGTCGTATCTCACTTCAGGGTTACTGGAGTCCATCCAAACGTCAAATAACATGATAGATAAGTAAGGATCGATTAGATACTTGTTGCTTCGTTCAAAACTATTTCCAGCTCCTGCTGCTCCCAAAAACTTCGTATCTCACATCAGAGTTACTAGAAACCATCGAAACGTCAAATAACATGATAGATAAATAAGGATGATTAGATACATCACAGGAACAACGCTAATACGTGTTGTTTCGTTTAAAGCTATTTCCAGCTCCTGCTGCGTCCCAAAACTTTGTATGTCACATCAGACTTACTGGAGTCCATCCAAACGTCAAATAACATGTTAGATAAGTAAGGATCGTTTAGATACATCACAGGAACAACGCTAATACGTGTTGTTTCGTTCAAAACTATTTCCAGCTTCTGCTGCGTCCGAGAACCTCGTATCTCACATCTAAGTTACTGGAGTCCATCGAAAGGCCAATTAACATGATAGATGAGTAAGGATCAATTAGATACATCACAGGAACAACGCTAATGCGTGTTGTTTCGTTTAAAACTATTTCCAGCTTCTGCTGCGTCCGAAAACTTTGTATCTCACATCAGAGTTACTGGAGTCCATCCAAACGTCAAATAACATGATAGATGAGTAAGGATCGATTAGATACATCACAGGAACAACGCTAATACGTGTTGTTTCGTTCAAAACTATTTCCAGCTTCTGCTGCGTCCGAGAACTTTGTATCTCACATCAGAGTTACTGGAGTCCATCCAAACGTCAAATAACATGATAAATGAGTAAGGATCGATTAGATACATCACAGGAACAACGCTAATGCGTGTTGTTTCGTTTAAAACTATTTCCAGCTTCAGCTGCGTCCGAAAATTTTGTATCTCACATCAAAGTTACTGGAGTGTATCGAAACGCCAAATAACATGATAGATGAGTAAGGATCGATTAGATACATCACAGGAACATCGCCAATGCGTGTTGTTTCGTTTAAAACTATTTCAAGCTTCTGCTGCGTCCGAAAATTTCGTATCTCACATCAAAGTTACTGGAGTCCATCGAAACGCCAAATAACATGATAGATGAGTAAGGATCGATTAGGTACACCACAGGAACAACGCTAATGCGTGTTGTTTCGTTTAAAACTATTTCCAGCTTCTGCTGCGTCCGAGAACTTCGTATCTCACATCAGGGTTACTGGTGTCCATCCAAACGTCAAATAACATGATAGATAAGTAAGGATCGATTAGATACATCACAGGAACAACGCTAATGCGTGTTGTTTCGTTTAAAACTATTTCTAGCTTCAGCTGCGTCCGAGAACTTCGTATCTCAAATCAGGGTTACTGGAGTCCATCCAAACGTCAAATAACATGATAGCTAAGTAAGGATCGATTAGATACATCACAGGAACAACGCTAATGCGTGTTGTTTCGTTTAAAACTATTTCTAGCTTCAGCTGCGTCCGACAACTTCGTATCTCACATCAGGGTTACTGGAGTCCATCCAAACGTCAAATAACATGATAGATAAGTAAGAATCGATTAGATACATCACAGGAACAACGCTAATGCGTGTTGTTTCGTTTAAAACGATTTCCAGCTTCTGCTGCGTCCGAAAATTTCGTATCTCACATCATAGTTACTGGAGTTCATCGAAACGTCAAATAACATGATAGCTAAGTAAGGATCGATTAGATACATCACAGGAACAACGCTAATGCGTGTTGTTTCGTTTAAAACTATTTCTAGCTTCAGCTGCGTCCGAGAACTTCGTATCTCACATCAGGGTTACTGGAGTCCATCCAAACGTCAAATAACATGTTAGATAAGTAAGGATCGATTAGATACTACACAGGAACAACGCTAATGCCTGTTGTTTCGTTTAAAACTATTTCCAGCTTCAGCTGCGTCCGCGAACTTCGTATCTCACATCAAAGTTACTGGAGTCCATCGAAACGCCAAATAACATGATAGATGAGTAAGGATCGATTAGATACATCACAGGAACAACGCTAATGCGTGTTGTTTCGTTTAAAACTATTTCCAGCTTCTGCTGCGTCCGAAAACGTCGTATCTCACATCAGAGCTACTGGAGTCCATCGAAACGCCAAATAACGTGATATATGAGTAAGGATCGATTAGATACAGCACAGGAACAACGCTAATACGTGTTGTTTCGTTTAAAACTATTTCCAGCTCCTGCTGCGTCCCAAAACTTTGTGAACTTCTTATCTCACATCTAAGTTACTGGAGTCCATCGAAACGCCAAATAACATGACAGATGAGTAAGGATTGATTAGATACATCACAGGAACAACGCTAATACGTGTTGTTTCGTTCAAAACAATTTCCAGCTTCTACTGCGTCCGAGAACTTTGTATATCTCATCAGAGTTACTGGAGTCCGTCCAAACGTCAAAATAACATGATAGATGAGTAAGGATCGATTAGATACATCACAGGAACAACGCTAATACGTGTTGTTTCGTTTAAAACTATTTCCAGCTCCTGCTGCGTCCCAAAACTTTGTATCTCACATCAGACTTACTGGAGTCCATCCAAACGTCAAATAACATATTAGATAAGTAAGGATCGTTTAGATACATCACAGGAACAACGCTAATAGGTGTTGTTTCGTTCAAAACTATTTCCAGTTTCTGCTGCGTCCGAAAACGTCGTATCTCACATCAGAGTTACTGGAGTCCATCGAAACGTCAAATAACATGATAGATAAGTAAGGATCGATTAGATACAGCAGAGGAACAACGCTAATACGTGTTGTTTCGTTCAAAACTATTTAAAGCTTCTGCTGAGTCCGATAACTTTGTATCTCACATCAGAGTTACTGGAGTCCGTCCAAACGTCAAATAACATGATAGATGAGTAAGGATCGATTAGATACATCACAGGAACAACGCTAATGCGTGTTGTTTCGTTTAAAACTATTTCTAGCTTCAGCTGCGTCCGACAACTTCGTATCTCACATCAGGGTTACTGGAGTCCATCCAAACGTCAAATAACATGATAGATAAGTAAGGATCGATTAGATACATCACAGGAACAACGCTAATGCGTGTTGTTTCGTTTAAAACGATTTCCAGCTTCTGCTGCGTCCGAAAATTTCGTATCTCACATCATAGTTACTGGAGTTCATCGAAACGTCAAATAACATGATAGCTAAGTAAGGATCGATTAGATACATCACAGGAACAACGCTAATGCGTGTTGTTTCGTTTAAAACTATTTCTAGCTTCAGCTGCGTCCGAGAACTTCGTATCTCACATCAGGGTTACTGGAGTCCATCCAAACGTCAAATAACATGTTAGATAAGTAAGGATCGATTAGATACTACACAGGAACAACGCTAATGCCTGTTGTTTCGTTTAAAACTATTTCCAGCTTCAGCTGCGTCCGCGAACTTCGTATCTCACATCAAAGTTACTGGAGTCCATCGAAACGCCAAATAACATGATAGATGAGTAAGGATCGATTAGATACATCACAGGAACAACGCTAATGCGTGTTGTTTCGTTTAAAACTATTTCCAGCTTCTGCTGCGTCCGAAAACGTCGTATCTCACATCAGAGCTACTGGAGTCCATCGAAACGCCAAATAACGTGATATATGAGTAAGGATCGATTAGATACAGCACAGGAACAACGCTAATACGTGTTGTTTCGTTTAAAACTATTTCCAGCTCCTGCTGCGTCCCAAAACTTTGTGAACTTCTTATCTCACATCTAAGTTACTGGAGTCCATCGAAACGCCAAATAACATGACAGATGAGTAAGGATTGATTAGATACATCACAGGAACAACGCTAATACGTGTTGTTTCGTTCAAAACAATTTCCAGCTTCTACTGCGTCCGAGAACTTTGTATCTCTCATCAGAGTTACTGGAGTCCGTCCAAACGTCAAAATAACATGATAGATGAGTAAGGATCGATTAGATACATCACAGGAACAACGCTAATAGGTGTTGTTTCGTTCAAAACTATTTCCAGTTTCTGCTGCGTCCGAAATCTTTGTATCTCTCATCAGAGTTACTGGAGTCCATCCAAACGTCAAATAACATGATAGATGAGTAAGGATCGATTAGATATATCACAGGAACAACGCTAATACGTGTTGTTTCGTTTCAAACTATTTCAAGCTTCTGCTGCGTCCGAAAACGTCGTATCTCACATCAGAGTTACTGGAGTCCATCGAAACGTCAAATAACATGATAGATAAGTAAGGATCGATTAGATACAGCACAGGAACAACGCTAATACGTGTTGTTTCGTTTAAAACTATTTCCAGCTCCTGCTGCGTCCAAGAATTTTGTAACTCACATCAGACATACTGGAGTCCATCCAAACCTTAAATAACATGTTAGATAAGTAAGGATCGTTTAGATACATCACAGGAACAACGCTAATACGTGTTGTTTCGTTCAAAATTGTTTCCAGCTTCTGCTGCGTCCGAGAACTTTGTATCTCACATCAGAGTTACAGGAGTCCGTCCAAACGTCAAATAACATGATAGATGTGTAAGGATCGTTTAGATGCATCACAGGAACATCGCTAATGCGTGTTGTTTCGTTTAAAACTATTTCCAGCTTCTGCTGCGTCCGAAAACTTCGTATCTCACATCAGAGTTACTGGAGTGTATCGAAACGCCAAATAACATGATAGATGAGTAAGGATCGATTAGATACATCACAGGAACAACGCCAATGCGTGTTGTTTCGTTTAAAACTATTTCAAGCTTCTGCTGCGTCCGAAAATTTCGTATCTCACATCAAAGTTACTGGAGTCCATCGAAACGCCAAATAACATGATAGATGAGTAAGGATCGATTAGATACATCACAGGAACAACGCTAATGCGTGTTGTTTCGTTTAAAACTATTTCCAGCTTCTGCTGCGTCCGAGAACTTCGTATCTCACATCAGGGTTACTGGTGTCCATCCAAACGTCAAATAACATGATAGATAAGTAAGGATCGATTAGATACATCACAGGAACTACGCTAATGCGTGTTGTTTCGTTTAAAACTATTTCTAGCTTCAGCTGCGTCCGAGAACTTCGTATCTCAAATCAGGGTTACTGGAGTCCATCCAAACGTCAAATAACATGATAGCTAAGTAAGGATCGATTAGATACATCACAGGAACAACGCTAATGCGTGTTGTTTCGTTTAAAACTATTTCCAGCTTCTGCTGCGTCCGAGAAATTCGTATCTCACATCATAGTTACTGGAGTCCATCGAAACGTCAAATAGCATAGTAGATAAGTAAGGATCGATTAGATACATCACAGGAACAACGCTAATACGTGTTGTTTCCTTCAAAACTATTTCCAGCTTCTACTGCGTCCGAGAACTTTGAATCTCTCATCAGAGTTACTGGAGTCCGTCCAAACGTCAAATAACATGATAGATGAGTAAGGATCGATTAGATACATCACAGGAACAACGCTAATACGTGTTGTTTCGTTTAAAACTATTTCCAGCTTCTGCTGCGTCCGAGAACTTCGTATCTCACGTCAGGGTTACTGGAGTCCATCCAAACGTCAAATAACATGATAGATAAGTAAGGATCGATTAGATACATCACAGGAACAACGCTAATGCGTGTTGTTTCGTTTAAAACTATTTCTAGCTTCAGCTGCGTCCGAGAACTTCGTATCTCACATCTAAGTTACTGGAGTCCATCGAAACGCCAAATAACATGATAGATGAGTAAGGATCGATTAGATACATCACAGGAACAACGCTAATGCTTGTTGTTTCGTTTAAAACTATTTCCAGCTTCTGCTGCGTCCGAGAATATCGTATCTCACATCAGAGTTACTGGAGTCCATCGAAACGTCAAATAACATGATAGATAAGTAAGGATCGATTAGATACAGCACAGGAACAACGCTAATACGTGTTGTTTCGTTTAAAACTATTTCCAGCTCCTGCTGCGTCCAAAAACTTTGCATCTCACATCAGACTTAATGGAGTCCATCCAAACGTCAAATAACATGTTAGATAAGTAAGGATCGTTTAGATACATCACAGGAACAACGCTAATACGTGTTGTTTCGTTCAAAACTATTTCCAGCTTCTACTGCGTCCGAGAACTTTGTATCTCTCATCAGAGTTACTGGAGTCCGTCCAAACGTCAAATAACATGATAGATGAGTAAGGATCGATTAGATACATCACAGGAACAACATTAATGCGTGTTGTTTCGTTTAAAACTTTTTCCAGTTTCTGCTGCGTCCGAAAACGTCGTATCTCACATCATAGCTACTGGAGTCCATCGAAACGCCAAATAACATGATAGATGAGTAAGGATCGATTAGATACATCACAGGAACAACGCTAATACGTGTTGTTTCATTTAAAACTATTTCCAGCTTCAGCTGCGTCCGAGAACTTCGTATCTCACATCAAAGTTACTGGAGTCCATCGATACGCCAAATAACATGATAGATGAGTAAGGATCGATTAGATACATCACAGGAACAACGCTAATGCGTGTTGTTTCGTTTAAAACTATTTCCAGCTTCTGCTGCGTCCGAAAACGTCGTATCTCACATCAGAGCTACTGGAGTCCATCGAAACGCCAAGTAACATGATATATGAGTAAGGATCGATTAGATACAGCACAGGAACAACGCTAATACGTGTTGTTTCGTTTAAAACTATTTCCAGCTCCTGCTGCGTCCAAAAACTTTGTATCTCACATCAGACTTACTGGAGTCCATCCAAACCTTAAATAACATGTTAGATAAGTAAGGATCGTTTAGATACATCACAGGAACAACGCTAATACGTGTTGTTTCGTTCAAAATTGTTTCCAGCTTCTGCTGCGTCCGAGAACTTTGTATCTCACATCAGAGTTACAGGAGTCCGTCCAAACGTCAAATAACATGATAGATGTGTAAGGATCGTTTAGATGCATCACAGGAACATCGCTAATGCGTGTTGTTTCGTTTAAAACTATTTCCAGCTTCTGCTGCGTCCGAAAACTTCGTATCTCACATCAGAGTTACTGGAGTGTATCGAAACGCCAAATAACATGATAGATGAGTAAGGATCGATTAGATACATGACAGGAACAACGCCAATGCGTGTTGTTTCGTTTAAAACTATTTCAAGCTTCTGCTGCGTCCGAAAATTTCGTATCTCACATCAAAGTTACTGGAGTCCATCGAAACGCCAAATAACATGATAGATGAGTAAGGATCGATTAGATACATCACAGGAACAACGCTAATGCGTGTTGTTTCGTTTAAAACTATTTCCAGCTTCTGCTGCGTCCGAGAACTTCGTATCTCACATCAGGGTTACTGGTGTCCATCCAAACGTCAAATAACATGATAGATAAGTAAGGATCGATTAGATACATCACAGGAACTACGCTAATGCGTGTTGTTTCGTTTAAAACTATTTCTAGCTTCAGCTGCTTCCGAGAACTTCGTATCTCAAATCAGGGTTACTGGAGTCCATCCAAACGTCAAATAACATGATAGCTAAGTAAGGATCGATTAGATACATCACAGGAACAACGCTAATGCGTGTTGTTTCGTTTAAAACTATTTCTAGCTTCAGCTGCGTCCGAGAACTTCGTATCTCACATCAGGGTTACTGGAGTCCATCCAAACGTCAAATAACATGATAGATAAGTAAGGATCGATTAGATACATCACAGGAACAACGCTAATGCGTGTTGTTTCGTTTAAAACTATTTCCAGCTTCTGCTGCGTCCGAGAAATTCGTATCTCACATCATAGTTACTGGAGTCCATCGAAACGTCAAATAGCATAGTAGATAAGTAAGGATCGATTAGATACATCACAGGAACAACGCTAATACGTGTTGTTTCCTTCAAAACTATTTCCAGCTTCTACTGCGTCCGAGAACTTTGTATCTCACATCAGAGTTACTGGAGTCCGTCCAAACGTCAAATAACATGATAGATGAGTAAGGATCGTTTAGATACATCACAGGAACATCGCTAATGCGTGTTGTTTCGTTTAAAACTATTTCCAGCTTCTGCTGCGTCCGAAAACTTCGTATCTCACATCAGAGTTACTGGAGTCCATCGAAACGCCAAATAACATGATAGATGAGTAAGGATCGATTAGATGCTACACAGGAACAACGCTAATGCGTGTTGTTTCGTTTAAAACTATTTCCAGCATCTGCTGCGTCCGAGAACATCGTATCTCACGTCAGGGTTACTGGAGTCCATCCAAACGTCAAATAACATGATAGATAAGTAAGGATCGATTAGATACATCACAGGAACAACGCTAATGCGTGTTGTTTCGTTTAAAACTATTTCCAGCTTCTGCTGCGTCCGAAAACGTCGTATCTCACATCAGAGCTACTGGAGTCCATCGAAACGCCAAATAACATGATATATGAGTAAGGATCGATTAGATACAGCACAGGAACAACGCTAATACGTGTTGTTTCGTTTAAAACTATTTCCAGCTCCTGCTGCGTCCAAAAACTTTGTATCTCACATCAGACTTACTGGAGTCCATCCAAACGTCAAATAACATGTTAGATAAGTAAGGATCGTTTAGATACATCACAGGAACAACGCTAATACGTGTTGTTTCGTTCAAAACTATTTCCAGCTTCTACTGCGTCCGAGAACTTTGTATCTCTCATCAGAGTTACTGGAGTCCGTCCAAACGTCAAATAACATGATAGATGAGTAAGGATCGATTAGATACATCACAGGAACAACGCTAATGCGTGTTGTTTCGTTTAAAACTATTTCCAGTTTCTGCTGCGTCCGAAGACGTCGTATCTCACATCAGAGCTACTGGAGTCCATCGAAACGCCAAGTAACATGATATATGAGTAAGGATCGATTAGATACAGCACAGGAACAACGCTAATACCTGTTCTTTCGTTTAAAACTATTTCCAGCTCCTGCTGCGTCCAAAAACTTTGTATCTCACATCAGACTTACTGGAGTCCATCCAAACGTCAAATAACATGTTAGATAAGTAAGGATCGTTTAGATACATCACAGGAACAACGCTAATACGTGTTGTTTCGTTCAAAATTATTTCCAGCTTCTGCTGCGTCCGAAAACTTCGTATCTCACATCAGAGATACTGGAGTCCATCGAAACGTCAAATAACATGATAGATCAGTAAGGATCGATTAGATACATCACAGGAACAACGCTAATACGTGTTGTTTCGTTTAAAACTATTTCCAGCTTCTGCTGCGTCCGAAAACGTCTTATCTCACATCAGAGTTACTGGAGTCCATCGAAACGTCAAGTAACATGATAGATAAGTAAGGATCGATTAGATACAGCACAGGAACAACGCTAATACGTGTTGTTTCGTTTAAAACTATTTCCAGATCCTGCTGCGTCCAAAAACTTTGTATCTCACATCAGACTTACTGGAGTCCATCGAAACGTCAAATAACATGATAGATAAGTAAGGATCGATTAGATACAGCACAGGAACAACGCTAATACGTGTTGTTTCGTTTAAAACTATTTCCAGCTTCAGCTGCGTCCGAGAACTTCGTATCTCACATCAAAGTTACTGGAGTCCATCGAAACGCCAAATAACATGATAGATGAGTAAGGATCGATTAGTTACATCAGAGGAAAAACGCTAATGCGTGTTGTTTCGTTTAAAACTATTTCCAGCTTCTGCTGCGTCCGAGAACGTCGTATCTCACATCAGAGCTACTGGAGTCCGTCCAAACGTCAAATAACATGATAGATGAGTAAGGATCGTTTAGATACATCACAGGAACATCGCTAATGCGTGTTGTTTCGTTTAAAACTATTTCCAGCTTCTGCTGCGTCCGAAAACTTCGTATCTCACATCAGAGTTACTGGAGTCCATCGAAACGTCAAATAACATGATAGATAAGTAAGGATCGATTAGATACAGCACAGCAACAACGCTAATACGTGTTGTTTCGTTTAAAACTATTTCCAGCTTCAGCTGCGTCCGAGAACTTCGTATCTCACATCAAAGTTACTGGAGTCCATCGAAACGCCAAATAACATGATAGATGAGTAAGGATCGATTAGTTACATCAGAGGAACAACGCTAATGCGTGTTGTTTCGTTTAAAACTATTTCCAGCTTCTGCTGCGTCCGAGAACGTCGTATCTCACATCAGAGCTACTGGAGTCCGTCCAAACGTCAAATAACATGATAGATGAGTAAGGATCGTTCAGATACACCACAGGGACATCGCTAATGCGTGTTGTTTCGTTTAAAACTATTTCCAGCTTCTGCTGCGTCCGAAAACTTCGTATCTCACATCAGAGTTACTGGAGTCCATCGAAACGTCAAATAACATGTTAGATAAGTAAGAATCGTTTAGATACATCACAGGAACAACGCAAATACGTGTTGTTTCGTTCAAAACTATTTCCAGCTTCTACAGCGTCGGAGAACTTTGAATCTCTCATCAGAGTTACTGGAGTCCGTCCAAACGTCAAATAACATGATAGATGAGTAAGGATCGGTTAGATACATCACAGGAACAACGCTAATACGTGTTGTTTCGTTTAAAACTATTTCCAGCTTCTGCTGCGTCCGAGAACTTCGTATCTCACATCAGGGTTACTGGAGTCCATCCAAACGTCAAATAACATGATAGATAAGTAAGGATCGATTAGATACATCACAGGAACAACGCTAATGCGCGTTGTTTCGTTTAAAACTATTTCCAGCTTCTGCTGCGTCCGAAATCTTTGTATCTCACATCAGAGTTCCTGGAGTCCATCCAAACTTCAAATAACATGATAGATGAGTAAGGATCGATTAGATACATCACAGGAACAACGCTAATACGTGTTGTTTCGTTTAAAACTATTTCCAGCTGCTGCTGCGTCCGAAAACGTCGTATCTCACGTCAGGGTTACTGGAGTCCATCCAAACGTCAAATAACATGATAGATAAGTAAGGATCGATTATATACATCACATGAACAACGCTGATGCGTGTTGTCTCGTTTAAAACTATTTCTAGCTTCAGCTGCGTCCGAGAACTTCGTATCTCACATCTAAGTTACTGGAGTCCATCGAAACGCCAAATAACATGATAGATGAGTAAGGATCGATTAGATACATCACAGGAACAACGCTAATGCGTGTTGTTTCGTTTAAAACTATTTCCAGCTTCTGCTGCGTCCGAGAACATCGTATCTCACATCAGAGTTACTGGAGTCCATCGAAACGTCAAATAACATGATAGATAAGTAAGGATCGATTAGATACAGCACAGGAACAACGCTAATACGTGTTGTTTCGTTTAAAACTATTTCCAGCTCCTGCTGCGTCCCAAAACTTTGTGAACTTCGTATCTCACATCTAAGTTACTGGAGTCCATCGAAACGAAAAATAACATGATAGATGAGTAAGGATCGATTAGATACATCACAGGAACAACGCTAATATGTGTTGTTTCGTTCAAAACAATTTCCAGCTTCTACTGCGTCCGAGAATTTTGTATCTCTCATCAGAGTTACTGGAGTCCGTCCAAACGTCAAATAACATGATAGATGAGTAAGGATCGATTAGATACATCACAGGAACAACGCTAATACGTGTTGTTTCGTTTAAAACTATTTCCAGCTCCTGCTGCGTCCCAAAACTTTGTATCTCACATCAGACTTACTGGAGTCCATCCAAACGTCAAATAACATATTAGATAAGTAAGGATCGTTTAGATACATCACAGGAACAACGCTAATAGGTGTTGTTTCGTTTAAAATTATTTCCAGCTTCTGCTGCGTCCGAAATCTTTGTATCTCTCATCAGAGTTACTGGAGTCCGTCCAAACGTCAAATAACATGATAGATGAGTAAGGATCGTTTAGATACATCACAGGAACACCGCTAATGCGTGTTGTTTCGTTTAAAACTATTTCCAGCTTCTGCTGCGTCCGAAAACTTCGTATCTCACATCAGAGTTACTGGAGTCCATCGAAACGCCAAATAACATGATAGATGAGTAAGGATCGATTAGATGCTACACAGGAACAACGCTAATGCGTGTTGTTTCGTTTAAAACTATTTCCAGCTTCTGCTGCGTCCGAGAACATCGTATCTCACGTCAGGGTTACTGGAGTCCATCCAAACGTCAAATAACATGATAGATAAGTAAGGATCGATTAGATACATCACAGGAACAACGCTAATGCGTGTTGTTTCGTTTAAAACTATTTCCAGCTTCTGCTGCGTCCGAAAACGTCGTATCTCACATCAGAGCTACTGGAGTCCATCGAAACGCCAAATAACATGATATATGAGTAAGGATCGATTAGATACTGCACAGGAACAACGCTAATACGTGTTGTTTCGTTTAAAACTATTTCCAGCTCCTGCTGTGTCCAAAAACTTTGTATCTCACATCAGACTTACTGGAGTCCATCCAAACGTCAAATAACATGTTAGATAAGTAAGGATCGTTTAGATACATCACAGGAACAACGCTAATACGTGTTGTTTCGTTCAAAACTATTTCCAGCTTCTACTGCGTCCGAGAACTTTGTATCTCTCATCAGAGTTACTGGAGTCCGTCCAAACGTCAAATAACATGATAGATGAGTAAGGATCGATTAGATACATCACAGGAACAACGCTAATGCGTGTTGTTTCGTTTAAAACTATTTCCAGCTTCTGCTGCGTCCGAAAACGTCGTATCTCACATCAGAGCTACTGGAGTCCATCGAAACGCCAAGTAACATGATATATGAGGAAGGATCGATTAGATACAGCACAGGAACAACGCTAATACGTGTTGTTTCGTTTAAAACTATTTCCAGCTCCTGCTGCGTCCAAAAACTTTGTATCTCACATCAGACTTACTGGAGTCCATCCAAACGTCAAATAACATGTTAGATAAGCAAGGATCGTTTAGATACATCACAGGAACAACGCTAATACGTGTTGTTTCGTTCAAAACTATTTCCAGCTTCTACTGCGTCCGAGAACTTTGAATCTCTCATAAGAGTAACTGGAGTCCGTCCAAACGTCAAATAACATGATAGATGAGTGAGGATCGATTAGATACATCACAGGAACAACGCTAATACGTGTTGTTTCGTTTAAAACTATTTCCAGCTCCTGCTGCGTCCCAAAACTTTGTATCTCACATCAGACTTACTGGAGTCCATCCAAACGTCAAATAACATGTTAGATAAGTAAGGATCGTTTAGATACATCACAGGACAACGCTAATAGGTGTTGTTTCGTTCAAAACTATTTCCAGCTTCTGCTGCGTCCGAAATCTTTGTATCTCTCATCAGAGTTACTGGAGTCCATCCAAACGTCAAATAACATGATAGATGAGTAAGGATCGATTAGATACATCACAGGAACAACGCTAATACGTGTTGTTTCGTTTAAAACTATTTCCAGCTTCTGCTGCGTCCGAAAACGTCGTATCTCACATCAGAGTTACTGGAGTCCATCGAAACGTCAAATAACATGATAGATAAGTAAGGATCGATTAGATACAGCACAGGAACAACGCTGATACGTGCTGTTTCGCTTAAAACTATTTCCAGCTTCTGCTGCGTCCGAGAACGTAGTATCTCACATCAGAGCTACTGGAGTCCGTCCAAACGTCAAATAACATGATAGATGAGTAAGGATCGTTTAGATACATCACAGGAACATCGCTAATGCGTGTTGTTTCGTTTAAAACTATTTCCAGCTTCTGCTGCGTCCGAAAACTTCTTATCTCACATCAGAGTTACTGGAGTCCATCGAAACGTCAAATAACATGATAGATAAGTAAGGATCGATTAGATACAGCACAGGAACAACGCTAATACGTGTTGTTTCGTTTAAAACTATTTCCAGCTCCTGCTGCGTCCCACAACTTTGTATCTCACATCAGACTTACTGGAGTCCATCCGAACGTCAAATAACATGTTAGATAAGTAAGAATCGTTTAGATACATCACAGGAACAACGCAAATACGTGTTGTTTCGTTCAAAACTATTTCCAGCTTCTACAGCGTCGGAGAACTTTGAATCTCTCATCAGAGTTACTGGAGTCCGTCCAAACGTCAAATAACATGATAGATGAGTAAGGATCGGTTAGATACATCACAGGAACAACGCTAATACGTGTTGTTTCGTTTAAAACTATTTCCAGCTTCTGCTGCGTCCGAGAACTTCGTATCTCACATCAGGGTTACTGGTGTCTATCCAAACGTCAAATAACATGATAGATAAGTAAGGATCGATTAGATACATCACAGGAACAACGCGAATGCGTGTTGTTTCGTTTAAAACTATTTCTAGCTTCAGCTGCGTCCGAGAACTTCGTATCTCAAATCAGGGTTACTGGAGTCCATCCAAACGTCAAATAACATGATAGCTAAGTAAGGATCGATTAGATATATCACAGGAACAACGCTAATGCGTGTTGTTTCGTTTAAAACTATTTCTAGCTTCAGCTGCGTCCGAGAACTTCGTATCTCACATCAGGGTTACTGGAGTCCATCCAAACGTCAAATAACATGATAGATAAGTAAGGATCGATTAGATACATCACAGGAACAACGCTAATGCGCGTTGTTTCGTTTAAAACTATTTCCAGCTTCTGCTGCGTCCGAAAATTTCGTATCTCACATCATAGTTACTGGAGTCCATCGAAACGTCAAATAACATGGTAGATAAGTAAGGATCGATTAGATACATCACAGGAACAACGCTAATACGTGTTGTTTCGTTCAAAACTATTTCCAGCTTCTACAGCGTCGGAGAACTTTGAATCTCTCAGCAGAGTTACTGGAGTCCGTCCAAACGTCAAATAACATGATAGATGAGTAAGGATCGATTAGATACATCACAGGAACAACGCTAATACGTGTTGTTTCGTTCAAAACTATTTCCAGCTTCTACAGCGTCGGAGAACTTTGAATCTCTCATCAGAGTTACTGGAGTCCGTCCAAACGTCAAATAACATGATAGATGAGTAAGGATCGGTTAGATACATCACAGGAACAACGCTAATACGTGTTGTTTCGTTTAAAACTATTTCCAGCTTCTGCTGCGTCCGAGAACTTCGTATCTCACATCAGGGTTACTGGTGTCTATCCAAACGTCAAATAACATGATAGATAAGTAAGGATCGATTAGATACATCACAGGAACAACGCGAATGCGTGTTGTTTCGTTTAAAACTATTTCTAGCTTCAGCTGCGTCCGAGAACTTCGTATCTCAAATCAGGGTTACTGGAGTCCATCCAAACGTCAAATAACATGATAGCTAAGTAAGGATCGATTAGATATATCACAGGAACAACGCTAATGCGTGTTGTTTCGTTTAAAACTATTTCTAGCTTCAGCTGCGTCCGAGAACTTCGTATCTCACATCAGGGTTACTGGAGTCCATCCAAACGTCAAATAACATGATAGATAAGTAAGGATCGATTAGATACATCACAGGAACAACGCTAATGCGCGTTGTTTCGTTTAAAACTATTTCCAGCTTCTGCTGCGTCCGAAAATTTCGTATCTCACATCATAGTTACTGGAGTCCATCGAAACGTCAAATAACATGGTAGATAAGTAAGGATCGATTAGATACATCACAGCAACAACGCTAATACGTGTTGTTTCGTTCAAAACTATTTCCAGCTTCTGCTGCGTCCGAAATCTTTGTATCTCACATCAGAGTTCCTGGAGTCCATCCAAACTTCAAATAACATGATAGATGAGTAAGGATCGATTAGATACATCACGGGAACAACGCTAATACTTGTTGTTTCGTTTAAAACTATTTCCAGCTTCTGCTGCGTCCGAGAACTTCATATCTCACATCAGGGTTACTGGTGTCCATCCAAACGTCAAATAACATGATAGATAAGTAAGGATCGATTAGATACATCACAGGAACAACGCGAATGCGTGTTGTTTCGTTTAAAACTATTTCTAGCTTCAGCTGCGTCCGAGAACTTCGTATCTCAAATCAGGGTTACTGGAGTCCATCCAAACGTCAAATAACATGATAGCTAAGTAAGGATCGATTAGATATATCACAGGAACAACGCTAATGCGTGTTGTTTCGTTTAAAACTATTTCTAGCTTCAGCTGCGTCCGAGAACTTCGTATCTCACATCAGGGTTACTGGAGTCCATCCAAACGTCAAATAACATGATAGATAAGTAAGGATCGATTAGATACATCACAGGAACAACGCTAATGCGCGTTGTTTCGTTTAAAACTATTTCCAGCTTCTGCTGCGTCCGAAAATTTCGTATCTCACATCATAGTTACTGGAGTCCATCGAAACGTCAAATAACATGGTAGATAAGTAAGGATCGATTAGATACATCACAGCAACAACGCTAATACGTGTTGTTTCGTTCAAAACTATTTCCAGCTTCTGCTGCGTCCGAAATCTTTGTATCTCACATCAGAGTTCCTGGAGTCCATCCAAACTTCAAATAACATGATAGATGAGTAAGGATCGATTAGATACATCACAGGAACAACGCTAATGCGTGTTGTTTCGTTTAAAACTATTTCCAGCTTCTGCTGCGTCCGAAAACGTCGTATCTCACATCAGAGCTACTGGAGTCCATCGAAACGCCAAGTAACATGATATATGAGGAAGGATCGATTAGATACAGCACAGGAACAACGCTAATACGTGTTGTTTCGTTTAAAACTATTTCCAGCTCCTGCTGCGTCCAAAAACTTTGTATCTCTCATCAGAATTACTGGAGTCCATCCAAACGTCAAATAACATGTTAGATAAGCAAGGATCGTTTAGATACATCACAGGAACAACGCTAATACGTGTTGTTTCGTTCAAAACTATTTCCAGCTTCTACTGCGTCCGAGAACTTTGAATCTCTCATAATAGTTACTGGAGTCCGTCCAAACGTCAAATAACATGATAGATGAGTGAGGATCGATTAGATACATCACAGGAACAACGCTAATACGTGTTGTTTCGTTCAAAACTATTTCCAGCTTCTACTGCGTCCGAGAACTTTGAATCTCTCATAAGAGTTACTGGAGTCCGTCCAAACGTCAAATAACATGATAGATGAGTGAGGATCGATTAGATACATCACAGGAACAACGCTAATACGTGTTGTTTCGTTTAAAACTATTTCCAGCTCCTGCTGCGTCCCAAAACTTTGTATCTCACATCAGACTTACTGGAGTCCATCCAAACGTCAAATAACATGTTAGATAAGTAAGGATCGTTTAGATACATCACAGGACAACGCTAATAGGTGTTGTTTCGTTCAAAACTATTTCCAGCTTCTGCTGCGTCCGAAATCTTTGTATCTCTCATCAGAGTTACTGGGGTCCATCCAAACGTCAAATAACATGATAGATGAGTAAGGATCGATTAGATACATCACAGGAACAACGCTAATACGTGTTGTTTCGTTTAAAACTATTTCCAGCTTCTGCTGCGTCCGAAAACGTCGTATCTCACATCAGAGTTACTGGAGTCCATCGAAACGTCAAATAACATGATAGATAAGTAAGGATCGATTAGATACAGCACAGGAACAACGCTGATACGTGTTGTTTCGTTTAAAACTATTTCCAGCTTCTGCTGCGTCCGAGAACGTCGTATCTCACATCAGAGCTACTGGAGTCCGTCCAAACGTCAAATAACATGATAGATGAGTAAGGATCGTTTAGATACATCACAGGAACATCGCTAATGCGTGTTGTTTCGTTTAAAACTATTTCCAGCTTCTGCTGCGTCCGAAAACTTCGTATCTCACATCAGAGTTACTGGAGTCCATCGAAACGTCAAATAACATGATAGATAAGTAAGGATCGATTAGATACAGCACAGGAACAACGCTAATACGTGTTGTTTCGTTTAAAACTATTTCCAGCTTCTGCTGCGTCCGAGAACTTCGTATCTCACATCAGGGTTACTGGTGTCCATCCAAACGTCAAATAACATGATAGATAAGTAAGGATCGACTAGATACATCACAGGAACAACGCTAATGCGTGTTGTTTTGTTTAAAACTATTTCTAGCTTCAGCTGCGTCCGAGAACTTCGTATCTCAAATCAGGGTTACTGGAGTCCATCCAAACGTCAAATAACATGATAGCTAAGTAAGGATCGATTAGATATATCACAGGAACAACGCTAATGCGTGTTGTTTCGTTTAAAACTATTTCTAGCTTCAGCTGCGTCCGAGAACTTCGTATCTCACATCAGGGTTACTGGAGTCCATCCAAACGTCAAATAACATGATAGATAAGTAAGGATCGATTAGATACATCACAGGAACAACGCTAATGCGCGTTGTTTCGTTTAAAACTATTTCCAGCTTCTGCTGCGTCCGAAAATTTCGTATCTCACATCATAGTTACTGGAGTCCATCGAAACGTCAAATAACATGGTAGATAAGTAAGGATCGATTAGATACATCACAGGAACAACGCTAATACGTGTTGTTTCGTTCAAAACTATTTCCAGCTTCTACAGCGTCGGAGAACTTTGAATCTCTCATCAGAGTTACTGGAGTCCGTCCAAACGTCAAATAACATGATAGATGAGTAAAGATCGGTTAGATACATCACAGGAACAACGCTAATACGTGTTGTTTCGTTTAAAACTATTTCCAGCTTCTGCTGCGTCCGAAATCTTTGTATCTCACATCAGAGTTCCTGGAGTCCATCCAAACTTCAAATAACATGATAGATGAGTAAGGATCGATTAGATACATCACAGGAACAACGCTAATACGTGTTGTTTCGTCTAAAACTATTTCCAGCTGCTGCTGCGTCCGAAAACGTCGTATCTCACGTCAGGGTTACTGGAGTCCATCCAAACGTCAAATAACATGATAGATAAGTAAGGATCGATTATATACATCACAGGAACAACGCTGATGCGTGTTGTCTCGTTTAAAACTATTTCTAGCTTCAGCTGCGTCCGAGAACTTCGTATCTCACATCTAAGTTACTGGAGTCCATCGAAACGCCAAATAACATGATAGATGAGTAAGGATCGATTAGATACATCACAGGAACAACGCTAATGCGTGTTGTTTCGTTTAAAACTATTTCCAGCTTCTGCTGCGTCCGAGAACATCGTATCTCACATCAGAGTTACTGGAGTCCGTCGAAACGTCAAATAACATGATAGATAAGTAAGGATCGATTAGATACAGCACAGGAACAACGCTGATACGTGTTGTTTCGTTTAAAACTATTTCCAGCTCCTGCTGCGTCCCAAAACTTTGTGAACTTCGTATCTCACATCTAAGTTACTGGAGTCCATAGAAACGAAAAATAACATGATAGATGAGTAAGGATCGATTAGATACATCACAGGAACAACGCTAATATGTGTTGTTTCGTTCAAAACAATTTCCAGCTTCTACTGCGTCCGAGAACTTTGTAT
The DNA here is from genome assembly GCA_036172665.1 of Prosopocoilus inquinatus. Lineage (NCBI taxonomy): Eukaryota > Metazoa > Arthropoda > Insecta > Coleoptera > Lucanidae > Prosopocoilus > Prosopocoilus inquinatus. Next base: position 42,316,122 of record CM069871.1, on the reverse strand, counting down.
CTCTCATCAGAGTTACTGGAGTCCGTCCAAACGTCAAATATCATGATAGATGAGTAAGGATCGATTAGATACATCACAGGAACAACGCTAATACGTGTTGTTTCGTTTAAAACTATTTCCAGCTCCTGCTGCGTCCCAAAACTTTGTATCTCACATCAGACTTACTGGAGTCCATCCAAAAGTCAAATAACATATTAGATAAGTAAGGATCGTTTAGATACATCACAGGAACAACGCTAATAGGTGTTGTTTCGTTCAAAATTATTTCCAGCTTCTGCTGCGTCCGAAATCTTTGTATCTTTCTTCAGAGTTACTGGAGACCGTCCAAACGTCAAATAACATGATAGATGAGTAAGGATCGTTTAGATACATCACAGGAACATCGGTAATGCGTGTTGTTTCGTTTAAAACTATTTCCAGCTTCTGCTGCGTCCGAAAACTTCGTATCTCACATCAGAGTTACTGGAGTCCATCGAAACGCCAAATAACATGATAGATGAGTAAGGATCGATTAGATGCTACACAGGAACCGCTAATGCGTGTTGTTTCGTTTAAAACTATTTCCAGCTTCTGCTGCGTCCGAGAACATCGTATCTCACGTCAGGGTTACTGGAGTCCATCCAAACGTCAAATAACATGATAGATAAGTAAGGATCGATTAGATACATCACAGGAACAACGCTAATGCGTGTTGTTTCGTTTAAAACTATTTCCAGCTTCTGCTGCGTCCGAAAACGTCGTATCTCACATCAGAGCTACTGGAGTCCATCGAAACGCCAAATAACATGATATATGAGTAAGGATCGATTAGATACAGCACAGGAACAACGCTAATACGTGTTGTTTCGTTTAAAACTATTTCCAGCTCCTGCTGTGTCCAAAAACTTTGTATCTCACATCAGACTTACTGGAGTCCATCCAAACGTCAAATAACATGTTAGATAAGTAAGGATCGTTTAGATACATCACAGGAACAACGCTAATACGTGTTGTTTCGTTCTAAACTATTTCCAGCTTCTACTGCGTCCGAGAACTTTGTATCTCTCATGAGAGTTACTGGAGTCCGTCCAAACGTCAAATAACATGATAGATTAGTAAGGATCGATTAGATACATCACAGGAACAACGCTAATGCGTGTTGTTTCGTATAAAACTATTTCCAGCTTCTGCTGCGTCCGAAAACGTCGTATCTCACATCAGAGCTACTGGAGTTCATCGAAACGCCAAGTAACATGATATATGAGGAAGGATCGATTAGATACAGCACAGGAACAACGCTAATACGTGTTGTTTCGTTTAAAACTATTTCCAGCTCCTGCTGCGTCCAAAAACTTTGTATCTCACATCAGACTTACTGGAGTCCATCCAAACGTCAAATAACATGTTAGATAAGCAAGGATCGTTTAGATACATCACAGGAACGACGCTAATACGTGTTGTTTCGTTCAAAACTATTTCCAGCTTCTACTGCGTCCGAGAACATTGAATCTCTCATAAGAGTTACTGGAGTCCGTCCAAACGTCAAATAACATGATAGATGAGTGAGGATCGTTTAGATACATCACAGGAACAACGCTAATAGGTGTTGTTTCGTTCAAAATTATTTCCAGCTTCTGCTGCGTCCGAAATCTTTGTATCTCTCATCAGAGTTACTGGAGTCCGTCCAAACGTCAAATAACATGATAGATGAGTAAGGATCGTTTAGATACATCACAGGAACATCGCTAATGCGTGTTGTTTCGTTTAAAACTATTTCCAGTTTCTGCTGCGTCCGAAAACTTCGTATCTCACATCAGAGTTACTGGAGTCCATCGAAACGCCAAATAACATGATAGATGAGTAAGGATCGATTAGATGCTACACAGGAACAACGCTAATAGGTGTTGTTTCGTTTAAAACTATTTCCAGCTCCTGCTGCGTCCAAAAACTTTGTATCTCACATCAGACTTACTGGAGTCCATCCAAACGTCAAATAACATGTTAGATAAGCAAGGATCGTTTAGATACATCACAGGAACAACGCTAATACGTGTTGTTTCGTTCAAAACTATTTCCAGCTTCTACTGCGTCCGAGAACTTTGTATCTCTCATCAGAGTTACTGGAGTCCGTCCAAACGTCAAATAACATGATAGATGAGTGAGGATCGATTAGATACATCACAGGAACAACGCTAATACGTGTTGTTTCGTTTAAAACAATTTCCAGCTTCTACTGCGTCCGAGAACTTTGTATCTCTCATCGGAGTTACTGGAGTCCGTCCAAACGTCAAATAACATGATAGATGAGTAAGGATCGATTAGATACATCACAGGAACAACGCTAATACGTGTTGTTTCGTTCAAAACTATTTCCAGCTTCTACTGCGTCCGAGAACTTTGAATCTCTCATAAGAGTTACTGGAGTCCGTCCAAACGTCAAATAACATGATAGATGAGTAAGGATCGATTAGATACATCACAGGAACAACGCTAATACGTGTTGTTTCGTTTAAAACTATTTCCAGCTCCTGCTGCGTCCCAAAACTTTGTATCTCACATCAGACTTACTGGAGTCCATCCAAACGTCAAATAACATGTTAGATAAGTAAGGATCGTTTAGATACATCACAGGACAACGCTAATAGGTGTTGTTTCGTTCAAAACTATTTCCAGCTTCTGCTGCGTCCGAAATCTTTGTATCTCTCATCAGAGTTACTGGAGTCCATCCAAACGTCAAATAACATGATAGATGAGTAAGGATCGATTAGATACATCACAGGAACAACGCTAATACGTGTTGTTTCGTTTAAAACTATTTCCAGCTTCTGCTGCGTCCGAAAACGTCGTATCTCACATCAGAGTTACTGGAGTCCATCGAAACGTCAAATAACATGATAGATAAGTAAGGATCGATTAGATACAGCACAGGAACAACGCTGATACGTGTTGTTTCGTTTAAAACTATTTCCAGCTCCTGCTGCGCCCAAAAACTTTGTATCTCACATCAGACTTACTGGAGTCCATCCAAACGTTAAATAACATGATAGATAAGTAAGGATCGTTTAGATACATCACAGGAACAACGCTAATACGTGTTGTTTCCTTCAAAATTATTTCCAGCTTCTGCTGCGTCCGAGAACTTTGTATCTCACATCAGAGTTACTGGAGTCCGTCCAAACGTCAAATAACATGATAGATGAGTAAGGATCGTTTAGATACACCACAGGAACATCGCTAATGCGTGTTGTTTCGTTTAAAACTATTTCCAGCTTCTGCTGCGTCCGAAAACTTCGTATCTCATATCAGAGTTGCTGGAGTCTATCGAAACGTCAAATAACATGATAGATAAGTAAGGATCGATTAGATATATCACAGGAACAACGCTAATGCGTGTTGTTTCGTTTAAAACTATTTCTAGCTTCAGCTGCGTCCGAGAACTTCGTATCTCAAATCAGGGTTACTGGAGTCAATCCAAACGTCAAATAACATGATAGCTAAGTAAGGATCGATTAGATATATCACAGGAACAACGCTAATGCGTGTTGTTTCGTTTAAAACTATTTCTAGCTTCAGCTGCGTCCGAGAACTTCGTATCTCACATCAGGGTTACTGGAGTCCATCCAAACGTCAAATAACATGATAGATAAGTAAAGATCGATTAGATACATCACAGGAACAACGCTAATGCGCGTTGTTTCGTTTAAAACTATTTCCAGCTTCTGCTGCGTCCGAAAATTTCGTATCTCACATCATAGTTACTGGAGTCCATCGAAACGTCAAATAACATGGTAGATAAGTAAGGATCGATTAGATACATCACAGGAACAACGCTAATACGTGTTGTTTCGTTCAAAACTATTTCCAGCTTCTGCTGCGTCCGAAATCTTTGTATCTCACATCAGAGTTCCTGGAGTCCATCCAAACGTCAAATAACATGATAGATGAGTAAGGATCGATTAGATACATCACAGGAACAACGCTAATACGTGTTGTTTCGTTTAAAACTATTTCCAGCTGCTGCTGCGTCCGAAAACGTCGTATCTCACGTCAGGGTTACTGGAGTCCATCCAAACGTCAAATAACATGATAGATGAGTAAGGATCGATTAGATACATCACAGGAATAACGCTAATGCGTGTTGTTTCGTTTAAAACTATTTCTAGCTTCAGCTGCGTCCGAGAACTTCGTATCTCACATCAAAGTTACTGGAGTCCATCGAAACGCCAAATAACATGATAGATGAGTAAGGATCGATTAGATACATCACAGGAACAACGCTAATGCGTGTTGTTTCGTTTAAAACTATTTCCAGCTTCTGCTGCGTCCGAAAACGTCGTATCTCACATCAGAGCTACTGGAGTCCATCGAAACGCCAAGTAACATGATATATGTGTAAGGATCGATTAGATACAGCACAGGCACAACGCTAATACGTGTTGTTTCGTTTAAAACTATTTCCAGCTCCTGCTGCGTCCAAAAACATTGTATCTCACATCAGACTTACTGGAGTCCATCCAAACGTCAAATAACATGTTAGATAAGTAAGGATCGTTTAGATACATCACAGGAACATCGCTAATACGTGTTGTTCCGTTCAAAACTATTTCCAGCTTCTACTGCGTCCGAAAACGTCGTATCTCACATAAGAGCTACTGGAGTCCATCGAAACGCCAAATAACATGATAGATGAGTAAGGATCGATTAGATACATCACAGGAACAACGCTAATACGTGTTGTTTCGTTTAAAACTATTTCCAGCTTCAGCTGCGTCCGAGAACTTCGTATCTCACATCAAAGTTACTGGAGTCCATCGAAACGTCAAATAACATGATAGATAAGTAAGGATCGATTAGATACAGCACAGGAACAACGCTGATACGTGTTGTTTCGTTTAAAACTATTTCCAGCTCCTGCTGCGCCCAAAAACTTTGTATCTCACATCAGACTTACTGGAGTCCATCCAAACGTTAAATAACATGATAGATAAGTAAGGATCGTTTAGATACATCACAGGAACAACGCTAATACGTGTTGTTTCCTTCAAAATTATTTCCAGCTTCTGCTGCGTCCGAGAACTTTGTATCTCACATCAGAGTTACTGGAGTCCGTCCAAACGTCAAATAACATGATAGATGAGTAAGGATCGTTTAGATACACCACAGGAACATCGCTAATGCGTGTTGTTTCGTTTAAAACTATTTCCAGCTTCTGCTGCGTCCGAAAACTTCGTATCTCATATCAGAGTTGCTGGAGTCTATCGAAACGTCAAATAACATGATAGATAAGTAAGGATCGATTAGATATATCACAGGAACAACGCTAATGCGTGTTGTTTCGTTTAAAACTATTTCTAGCTTCAGCTGCGTCCGAGAACTTCGTATCTCAAATCAGGGTTACTGGAGTCAATCCAAACGTCAAATAACATGATAGCTAAGTAAGGATCGATTAGATATATCACAGGAACAACGCTAATGCGTGTTGTTTCGTTTAAAACTATTTCTAGCTTCAGCTGCGTCCGAGAACTTCGTATCTCACATCAGGGTTACTGGAGTCCATCCAAACGTCAAATAACATGATAGATAAGTAAAGATCGATTAGATACATCACAGGAACAACGCTAATGCGCGTTGTTTCGTTTAAAACTATTTCCAGCTTCTGCTGCGTCCGAAAATTTCGTATCTCACATCATAGTTACTGGAGTCCATCGAAACGTCAAATAACATGGTAGATAAGTAAGGATCGATTAGATACATCACAGGAACAACGCTAATACGTGTTGTTTCGTTCAAAACTATTTCCAGCTTCTGCTGCGTCCGAAATCTTTGTATCTCACATCAGAGTTCCTGGAGTCCATCCAAACGTCAAATAACATGATAGATGAGTAAGGATCGATTAGATACATCACAGGAACAACGCTAATACGTGTTGTTTCGTTTAAAACTATTTCCAGCTGCTGCTGCGTCCGAAAACGTCGTATCTCACGTCAGGGTTACTGGAGTCCATCCAAACGTCAAATAACATGATAGATGAGTAAGGATCGATTAGATACATCACAGGAATAACGCTAATGCGTGTTGTTTCGTTTAAAACTATTTCTAGCTTCAGCTGCGTCCGAGAACTTCGTATCTCACATCAAAGTTACTGGAGTCCATCGAAACGCCAAATAACATGATAGATGAGTAAGGATCGATTAGATACATCACAGGAACAACGCTAATGCGTGTTGTTTCGTTTAAAACTATTTCCAGCTTCTGCTGCGTCCGAAAACGTCGTATCTCACATCAGAGCTACTGGAGTCCATCGAAACGCCAAGTAACATGATATATGTGTAAGGATCGATTAGATACAGCACAGGCACAACGCTAATACGTGTTGTTTCGTTTAAAACTATTTCCAGCTCCTGCTGCGTCCAAAAACATTGTATCTCACATCAGACTTACTGGAGTCCATCCAAACGTCAAATAACATGTTAGATAAGTAAGGATCGTTTAGATACATCACAGGAACATCGCTAATACGTGTTGTTCCGTTCAAAACTATTTCCAGCTTCTACTGCGTCCGAAAACGTCGTATCTCACATAAGAGCTACTGGAGTCCATCGAAACGCCAAATAACATGATAGATGAGTAAGGATCGATTAGATACATCACAGGAACAACGCTAATACGTGTTGTTTCGTTTAAAACTATTTCCAGCTTCAGCTGCGTCCGAGAACTTCGTATCTCACATCAAAGTTACTGGAGTCCATCGAAACGCCAAATAACATGATAGATGAGTAAGGATCGATTAGATACATCACAGGAACAACGCTAATGCGTGTTGTTTCGTTTAAAACTATTTCCAGCTTCTGCTGCGTCCGAAAACGTCGTATCTCACATAAGAGCTACTGGAGTCCATCGAAACGCCAAGCAACATGATATATGAGTAAGGATCGATTAGATACATCACAGGAACAACGCTAATGCGTGTTGTTTCGTTTAAAACTATTTCCAGCTTCTGCTGCGTCCGAAAACGTCGTATCTCTCATAAGAGCTACTGGAGTCCATCGAAACGCCAAGCAACATGATATATGAGTAAGGATCGATTAGATACATCACAGGAACAACGCTAATGCGTGTTGTTTCGTTTAAAACTATTTCCAGCTTCTGCTGCGTCCGAGAACATCGTATCTCACTTCAGGGTTACTGGAGTCCATCGAAACTTCAAATAACATGATAGATAAGTAAGGATTGATTAGATGCAGCACAGGAACAACGCTAATACGTGTTGTTTCGTTTAAAACTATTTCCAGCTCCTGCTGCGTCCAAAAATTTTGTATCTCACATCAGACTTACTGGAGTCCATCCAAACGTTAAATAACATGTTAGATAAGTAAGGATCGTTTAGATACATCACAGGAACAACGCTAATGCGTGTTGTTTCGTTTAAAACTATTTCCAGCTTCTGCTGCGTCCGAGAACATCGTATCTCACGTCAGGGTTACTGGAGTCCATCGAAACTTCAAATAACATGATAGATAAGTAAGGATTGATTAGATGCAGCACAGGAACAACGCTAATACGTGTTGTTTCGTTTAAAACTATTTCCAGCTCCTGCTGCGTCCAAAAATTTTGTATCTCACATCAGACTTACTGGAGTCCATCCAAACGTTAAATAACATGTTAGATAAGTAAGGATCGTTTAGATACATCACAGGAACAACGCTAATACGTGTTGTTTCGTTCAAAACTATTTCCAGCTTCTACTGCGTCCGAGAACTTTGTATCTCACCTCAGAGTTACTGGAGTCCGTCCAAACGTCTAATAACATGATAGATGAGTAAGGATCGTTTAGATACATCACAGGAACATCGCTAATACGTGTTGTTTCGTTTAAAACTATTTCCAGCTTCTGCTGCGTCCGAAAACGTCGTATCTCACATCAGAGTTACTGGAGTCCATCGAAACGTCAAATAACATGATAGAAAAGTAAGGATCGTTTAGATACATCACAGGAACAACGCTAATACGTGTTGTTTCGTTCAAAACTATTTCCAGCTTCTGCTGCGTCCGAAATCTTTGTATCTCTCATCAGAGTTACTGGAGTCCATCCAAACGTCAAATAACATGATAGATGAGTAAGGATCGATTAGATACATCACAGGAACAACGCTAATACGTGTTGTTTCGTTTAAAACTATTTCCAGCTTCTGCTGCGTCCGAAACGTCGTATCTCACATCAGAGTTACTGGAGTAAATCGAAACGCCAAATAACATGATATATGAGTAAGGATCGATTGGATACAGCACAGGAACAACGCTAATACGTGTTGTTTCGTTTAAAACTATTTCCAGCTCCTGCTGCGTCCAAAAACTTTGTATCTCACATCAGACTTACTGGAGTCCATCCAAACGTCAAATAACATGTTAGATTAGTAAGGATCGTTTAGATACATCACAGGAACAACGCTAATACGTGTTGTTTCGTTCAAAACTATTTCCAGCTTCTACTGCGTCCGAGAACTTTGTTTCTCTCATCAGAGTTACTGGAGTCCATCGAAATAGTTTTAAGCGAAACAACACGTATTAGCGTTGTTCCTGTGCTGTATCTAATCGATCCTTACTTATCTATCATATTATTTGACGTTTCGATGGACTCCAGTAACTCTGATGTGAGATACGAAGTTTTCGGACGCAGCAGAAGCTGGAAATAGTTTTAAACGAAACAACATGCATTAGCGATGTTCCTGTGATGTATCTAATCGATCCTTACTCATCTATCATGTTATTTGACGTTTGGACGGACTTAAGTAACTCTGATGAGAGATTCACAGTTCTCGGACGCAGTAGAAGCTGGAAATAGTTTTGAACGAAACAACACGTATTAGCGTTGTTCCTGTGATGTATCTAAACGATCCTTACTTATCTAACATGTTATTTGACGTTTGGATGGACTCCAGTAAGTCTGATGTGAGATACAAAGTTTTTGGACGCAGCAGGAGCTGGAAATAGTTTTAAACGAAACAACACGTATTAGCGTTGTGCCTGTGCTGTATCTAATCGATCCTTACTCATATATCATGTTACTTGGCGTTTCGATGGACTCCAGTAGCTCTGATGTGAGATACGACGTTTTCGGACGCAGCAGAAGCTGGAAATAGTTTTAAACGAAACAACACGCATTAGCGTTGTTCCTGTGATGTATCTAATCGATCCTTACTCATCTATCATGTTATTTGGCGTTTCGATGGACTCCAGTAACTTTGATGTGAGATACGAAGTTCTCGGACGCAGCTGAAGCTGGAAATAGTTTTAAATGAAACAGCACGTATTAGCGTTGTTCCTGTGATGTATCTAATCGATCCTTACTCATCTATCATGTTATTTGACGTTTGGACGGACTCCAGTAACTCTGATGGGAGATACAAAGTTCTCGGACGCAGTAGAAGCTGGAAATAGTTTTGAACGAAACAACACGTATTAGCGTTGTTCCTGTGATGTATCTAAACGATCCTTACTTATCTAACATGTTATTTGACGTTTGGATGGACTCCAGTAGGTCTGATGTGAGATACAAAGTTTTTGTACGCAGCAGGAGCTGGAAATAGTTTTAAACGAAACAACACGTATTAGCGTTGTTCCTGTGCTGTATCTAATCGATCCTTACTCATATATCATGTTATTTGGCGTATCGCTGGACTCCAGTAACTCTGATGTGAGATACGACGTTTTCGGACGCAGCAGAAGCTGGAAATAGTTTTAAACGAAACAACACGTATTAGCGTTGTTCCTGTGCTGTATCTAATCGATCCTTACTTATCTATCATATTATTTGACGTTTCGACGAACTCCAGTAACTCTGATGAGAGATACAAAGTTCTCGGACGCAGTAGAAGCTGGAAATAGTTTTGAACGAAACAACACGTATTAGCGTTGTTCCTGTGATGTATCTAAACGATCCTTACTTATCTAACATGTTATTTGACGTTTGGATGGACTCCAGTAAGTCTGATGTGGGATACAAAGTTTTTGGACGCAGCAGGAGCTGGAAATAGTTTTAAACGAAACAACACGTATTAGCGTTGTTCCTGTGCTGTATCTAATCGATCCTTACTCATATATCATGTTATTTGGCGTTTCGATGGACTCCAGTAACTCTGATGTGAGATACGACGTTTTAGGACGCAGCAGAAGCTGGAAATAGTTTTAAACGAAACAACACGTATTAGCGTTGTTCCTGTGATGTATCTAATCGATCCTTACTCATATATCATGTTATTTGACGTTTGGATGGACTCCAGTAACTCTGATGAGAGATACAAAGATTTCGGACGCAGCAGAAGCTGGAAATAGTTTTGAACGAAACAACACGTATTAGCGTTGTTCCTGTGATGTATCTAAACGATCCTTACTTTTCTATCATGTTATTTGACGTTTCGATGGACTCCAGTAACTCTGATGTGAGATACGACGTTTTCGGACGCAGCAGAAGCTGGAAATAGTTTTAAACGAAACAACACGTATTAGCGATGTTCCTGTGATGTATCTAATCGATCCTTACTCATCTATCATGTTATTTGGCGTTTCGATGGACTCCAGTAACTTTGATGTGAGATACGAAGTTCTCGGACGCAGTAGAAGCTGGAAATAGTTTTGAACGAAACAACACGTATTAGCGTTGTTCCTGTGATGTATCTAAACGATCCTTACTTACCTAACATGTTATTTGACGTTTGGATGAACTCCAGTAAGTCTGATGTGAGATACAAAGTTTTTGGACGCAGCAGGAGCTGGAAATAGTTTTAAACGCAACAACACGTATTAGCGTTGTTCCTGTGCTGTATCTAATCGATCCTTACTCATATATCATGTTATTTGGCGTTTCGATGGACTCCAGTAACTCTGATGTGAGATACGACGTTTTCGGACGCAGCAGAAGCTGGAAATAGTTTTAAACGAAACAACACGTATTAGCGTTGTTCCTGTGATGTATCTAATCGATCCTTACTCATCTATCATTTTATTTGACGTTTGGATGGACTCCAGTAACTCTGATGAGAGATACAAAGATTTCGGACGCAGCAGAAGCTGGAAATAGTTTTGAACGAAACAACACCTATTAGCGTTGTTATTGTGATGTATCTAAACGATCCTTACTAATCTAACATGTTATTTGACGTTTGGATGGACTCCAGTAACTCTGATGTAAGATACAAAGATTTCGGACGCAGCAGAAGCTGGAAATAGTTTTGAACGAAACAACACGTATTAGCGTTGTTCCTGTGTTGTATCTAAACGATCCTTACTTTTCTATCATGTTATTTGACGTTTCGATGGACTCCAGTAACTCTGATGTGAGATACGACGTTTTCGGACGCAGCAGAAGCTGGAAATAGTTTTAAACGAAACACGTATTAGCGTTGTTCCTGTGATGTATCTAATCGATCCTTACTCATCTATCATGTTATTTGACGTTTGGATGGACTCCAGTAACTCTGATGTGAGATACGTTTTCGGACGCAGCAGAAGCTGGAAATAGTTTTAAACGAAACAACACGTATTAGCGTTGTTCCTGTGCTGTATCTAATCGATCCTTACTTATCTATCATATTATTTGACGTTTCGATGCACTCCAGTAACTCTGATGAGAGATACAAAGTTCTCGGACGCAGTAGAAGCTGGAAATAGTTTTGAACGAAACAACACGTATTAGCGTTGTTCCTGTGATGTATCTAAACGATCCTTACTTATCTAACATGTTATTTGACGTTTGGATGGACTCCAGTAAGTCTGATGTGAGATACAAAGTTTTTGGACGCAGCAGGAGCTGGAAATAGTTTTAAACGAAACAACACGTATTAGCGTTGTTCCTGTGCTGTATCTAATCGATCCTTACTCATATATCATGTTATTTGGCGTTTCGATACACTCCAGTAACTCTGATGTGAGATACGACGTTTTCGGACGCATCAGAAGCTGGAAATAGTTTTAAACGAAACAACACGTATTAGCGTTGTTCCTGTGATGTATCTAATCGATCCTTACTCATATATCATGTTATTTGGCGTTTCGATGGACTCCTGTAACTCTGATGTGAGATACGATGTTTTCGGACGCAGCAGAAGCTGGAAATAGTTTTAAACGAAACAACACGTATTAGAGTTGTTCCTGTGCTGTATCTAATCGATCCTTACTTATCTATCATATTATTTGACGTTTCGATGGACTCCAGTAACTCTGATGAGAGATACAAAGTTCTCGGACGCAGTAGAAGCTGGAAATAGTTTTGAACGAAACAACACGTATTAGCGTTGTTCCTGTGATGTATCTAAACGATCCTTACTTATCTAACATGTTATTTGACGTTTGGATGGACTCCAGTAAGTCTGATGTGAGATACAAAGTTTTTGGACGCAGCAGGAGCTGGAAATAGTTTTAAACGAAACAACACCTATTAGAGTTGTTCCTGTGCTGTATCTAATCGATCCTTACTTATCTATCATATTATTTGACGTTTCGATGGACTCCAGTAACTCTGATGAGAGATACAAAGTTCTCGGACGCAGCAGAAGCTGGAAATAGTTTTGAACGAAACAACACGTATTAGCGTTGTTCCTGTGTTGTATCTAAACGATCCTTACTTTTCTATCATGTTATTTGACGTTTCGATGGACTCCAGTAACTCTGATGTGAGATACGACGTTTTCGGACGCAGCAGAAGCTGGAAATAGTTTTAAACGAAACACGTATTAGCGTTGTTCCTGTGATGTATCTAATCGATCCTTACTCATCTATCATGTTATTTGACGTTTGGATGGACTCCAGTAACTCTGATGTGAGATACGTTTTCGGACGCAGCAGAAGCTGGAAATAGTTTTAAACGAAACAACACGTATTAGCGTTGTTCCTGTGCTGTATCTAATCGATCCTTACTTATCTATCATATTATTTGACGTTTCGATGCACTCCAGTAACTCTGATGAGAGATACAAAGTTCTCGGACGCAGTAGAAGCTGGAAATAGTTTTGAACGAAACAACACGTATTAGCGTTGTTCCTGTGATGTATCTAAACGATCCTTACTTATCTAACATGTTATTTGACGTTTGGATGGACTCCAGTAAGTCTGATGTGAGATACAAAGTTTTTGGACGCAGCAGGAGCTGGAAATAGTTTTAAACGAAACAACACGTATTAGCGTTGTTCCTGTGCTGTATCTAATCGATCCTTACTCATATATCATGTTATTTGGCGTTTCGATACACTCCAGTAACTCTGATGTGAGATACGACGTTTTCGGACGCATCAGAAGCTGGAAATAGTTTTAAACGAAACAACACGTATTAGCGTTGTTCCTGTGATGTATCTAATCGATCCTTACTCATATATCATGTTATTTGGCGTTTCGATGGACTCCTGTAACTCTGATGTGAGATACGATGTTTTCGGACGCAGCAGAAGCTGGAAATAGTTTTAAACGAAACAACACGTATTAGAGTTGTTCCTGTGCTGTATCTAATCGATCCTTACTTATCTATCATATTATTTGACGTTTCGATGGACTCCAGTAACTCTGATGAGAGATACAAAGTTCTCGGACGCAGTAGAAGCTGGAAATAGTTTTGAACGAAACAACACGTATTAGCGTTGTTCCTGTGATGTATCTAAACGATCCTTACTTATCTAACATGTTATTTGACGTTTGGATGGACTCCAGTAAGTCTGATGTGAGATACAAAGTTTTTGGACGCAGCAGGAGCTGGAAATAGTTTTAAACGAAACAACACCTATTAGAGTTGTTCCTGTGCTGTATCTAATCGATCCTTACTTATCTATCATATTATTTGACGTTTCGATGGACTCCAGTAACTCTGATGAGAGATACAAAGTTCTCGGACGCAGTAGAAGCTGGAAATAGTTTTGAACGAAACAACACGTATTAGCGTTGTTCCTGTGATGTATCTAAACGATCCTTACTTATCTAACATGTTATTTGACGTTTGGATGGACTCCAGTAAGTCTGATGTGAGATACAAAGTTTTTGGACGCAGCAGGAGCTGGAAATAGTTTTAAACGAAACAACGCGTATTAGCGTTGTTCCTGTGCTGTATCTAATCGATCCTTACTTATCTATCATGTTATTTGACGTTTGGATGGACTCCAGTAACTCTGATGTGAGATACGACGTTTTCGGACGCAGCAGAAGTTGGAAATAGTTTTAAACGAAACAACACGTATTAGCGTTGTTCCTGTGCTGTATCTAATCGATCTTTACTCACATATCATGTTACTTGGCGTTTCGATGGACTCCAGTAGCTCTGATGTGAGATAAGAAATTTTCGGACGCAGCAGAAGCTGGAAATAGTTTTAAACGAAACAACACGCATTAGCGTTGTTCCTGTGATGTATCTAATCGATCCTTACTTATCTATCATGTTATTTGACGTTTGGATGGACTCCAGTAACCCTGATGTGAGATATAAAGTTTTTGGACGCAGCAGGAGCTGGAAATAGTTTTAAAGGAAATAACACGTATTAGCGTTGTTCCTGTGCTGTATCTAATCGATCCTTACTCATATATCATGTTATTTGGTGTTTCGATGGACTCCAGTAGCTCTGATGTGAGATACGACGTTTTCGGACGCAGCAGAAGCTGGAAATAGTTTTAAACGAAACAACACGCATTAGCGTTGTTGCTGTGCTGTATCTAATCGATCCTTACTTTTCTATCATGTTATTTGACGTTTCGATGGACTCCAGTAGCTCTGATGTGAGATACGACGTCTTCGGACGCAGCAGAAGCTGGAAATAGTTTTAAACGAAACAACACGCATTAGCGTTGTTCCTGTGATGTATCTAATCGATCCTTACTCATCTATCATGTTGTTTGGCGTTTCGATGGACTCCAGTAACTTTGATGTGAGATACGAAGTTCTCGGACGCAGCTGAAGCTGGAAATAGTTTTGAACGAAACAACACGTATTAGCGTTGTTCCTGTGATGTATCTAAACGATCCTTACTTATCTAACATGTTATTTAACGTTTGGATGGACTCCAGTAAGTCTGATGTGAGATACAAAGTTTTTGGACGCAGCAGGAGCTGGAAATAGTTTTAAACGAAACAACACCTATTAGAGTTGTTCCTGTGCTGTATCTAATCGATCCTTACTTATCTATCATATTATTTGACGTTTCGATGGACTCCAGTAACTCTGATGAGAGATACAAAGTTCTCGGACGCAGTAGAAGCTGGAAATAGTTTTGAACGAAACAACACGTATTAGCGTTGTTCCTGTGATGTATCTAAACGATCCTTACTTATCTAACATGTTATTTGACGTTTGGATGGACTCCAGTAAGTCTGATGTGAGATACAAAGTTTTTGGACGCAGCAGGAGCTGGAAATAGTTTTAAACGAAACAACGCGTATTAGCGTTGTTCCTGTGCTGTATCTAATCGATCCTTACTTATCTATCATGTTATTTGACGTTTGGATGGACTCCAGTAACTCTGATGTGAGATACGACGTTTTCGGACGCAGCAGAAGTTGGAAATAGTTTTAAACGAAACAACACGTATTAGCGTTGTTCCTGTGCTGTATCTAATCGATCTTTACTCACATATCATGTTACTTGGCGTTTCGATGGACTCCAGTAGCTCTGATGTGAGATAAGAAATTTTCGGACGCAGCAGAAGCTGGAAATAGTTTTAAACGAAACAACACGCATTAGCGTTGTTCCTGTGATGTATCTAATCGATCCTTACTTATCTATCATGTTATTTGACGTTTGGATGGACTCCAGTAACCCTGATGTGAGATATAAAGTTTTTGGACGCAGCAGGAGCTGGAAATAGTTTTAAAGGAAATAACACGTATTAGCGTTGTTCCTGTGCTGTATCTAATCGATCCTTACTCATATATCATGTTATTTGGTGTTTCGATGGACTCCAGTAGCTCTGATGTGAGATACGACGTTTTCGGACGCAGCAGAAGCTGGAAATAGTTTTAAACGAAACAACACGCATTAGCGTTGTTGCTGTGCTGTATCTAATCGATCCTTACTTTTCTATCATGTTATTTGACGTTTCGATGGACTCCAGTAGCTCTGATGTGAGATACGACGTCTTCGGACGCAGCAGAAGCTGGAAATAGTTTTAAACGAAACAACACGCATTAGCGTTGTTCCTGTGATGTATCTAATCGATCCTTACTCATCTATCATGTTGTTTGGCGTTTCGATGGACTCCAGTAACTTTGATGTGAGATACGAAGTTCTCGGACGCAGCTGAAGCTGGAAATAGTTTTGAACGAAACAACACGTATTAGCGTTGTTCCTGTGATGTATCTAAACGATCCTTACTTATCTAACATGTTATTTAACGTTTGGATGGACTCCAGTAAGTCTGATGTGAGATACAAAGTTTTTGGACGCAGCAGGAGCTGGAAATAGTTTTAAACGAAACAACACGTATTAGCGTTGTTCCTGTGCTGTATCTAATCGATCCTTACTTATCTATCATGTTATTTGACGTTTCGATGGACTCCAGTAACTCTGATGTGAGATACGACGTTTTCGGACGCAGCAGAAGCTGGAAATAGTTTTAAACGAAACAACACGTATTAGCGTTGTTCCTGTGATGTATCTAATCGATCCTTACTCATCTATCATGTTATTTGACGTTTGGATGGACTCCAGTAACTCTGATGAGAGATACAAAGATTTCGGACGCAGCAGAAGCTGGAAATAGTTTTGAACGAAACAACACCTATTAGCGTTGTTCCTGTGATGCATCTAATCGATCCTTACTCATCTAACATGTTATTTGACGTTTGGACGGACTCCAGTAACCCTGATGTGAGATACGACGTTTTCGGACGCAGCAGAAGCTGGAAATAGTTTTAAACGAAACAACACGCATTAGCGTTGTTCCTGGGATGTATCTAATCGATCCTTACTCATCTATCATGTTATTTGACGTTTGGACGGACTCCAGTAACTCTGATGAGAGATACAAAGTTCTCGGACGCAGTAGAAGCTGGAAATAGTTTTGAACGAAACAACACGTATTAGCGTTGTTCCTGTGATGTATCTAAACGATCCTTACTTATCTAACATGTTATTTGACGTTTGGATGGACTCCAGTAAGTCTGATGTGAGATACAAAGTTTTTGGACGCAGCAGGAGCTGGAAATAGTTTTGAACGAAACAACACGTATTAGCGTTGTTCCTGTGATGTATCTAAACGATCCTTACTTATCTAACATGTTATTTGACGTTTGGATGGACTCCAGTAAGTCTGATGTGAGATACAAAGTTTTTGGACGCAGCAGGAGCTGGAAATAGTTTTAAACGAAACAACGCGTATTAGCGTTGTTCCTGTGCTGTATCTAATCGATCCTTACTTATCTATCATGTTATTTGACGTTTGGATGGACTCCAGTAACTCTGATGTGAGATACGACGTTTTCGGACGCAGCAGAAGCTGGAAATAGTTTTAAACGAAACAACACGTATTAGCGTTGTTCCTGTGCTGTATCTAATCGATCTTTACTCACATATCATGTTACTTGGCGTTTCGATGGACTCCAGTAGCTCTGATGTGAGATAAGAAATTTTCGGACGCAGCAGAAGCTGGAAATAGTTTTAAACGAAACAACACGCATTAGCGTTGTTCCTGTGATGTATCTAATCGATCCTTACTTATCTATCGTGTTATTTGACGTTTGGATGGACTCCAGTAACCCTGATGTGAGATATAAAGTTTTTGGACGCAGCAGGAGCTGGAAATAGTTTTAAAGGAAATAACACGTATTAGCGTTGTTCCTGTGCTGTATCTAATCGATCCTTACTCATATATCATGTTATTTGGTGTTTCGATGGACTCCAGTAGCTCTGATGTGAGATACGACGTTTTCGGACGCAGCAGAAGCTGGAAATAGTTTTAAACGAAACAACACGCATTAGCGTTGTTGCTGTGCTGTATCTAATCGATCCTTACTTTTCTATCATGTTATTTGACGTTTCGATGGACTCCAGTAGCTCTGATGTGAGATACGACGTCTTCGGACGCAGCAGAAGCTGGAAATAGTTTTAAACGAAACAACACGCATTAGCGTTGTTCCTGTGATGTATCTAATCGATCCTTACTCATCTATCATGTTGTTTGGCGTTTCGATGGACTCCAGTAACTTTGATGTGAGATACGAAGTTCTCGGACGCAGCTGAAGCTGGAAATAGTTTTGAACGAAACAACACGTATTAGCGTTGTTCCTGTGATGTATCTAAACGATCCTTACTTATCTAACATGTTATTTAACGTTTGGATGGACTCCAGTAAGTCTGATGTGAGATATAAAGTTTTTGGACGCAGCAGGAGCTGGAAATAGTTTTAAACGAAACAACACGTATTAGCGTTGTTCCTGTGCTGTATCTAATCGATCCTTACTTATCTATCATGTTATTTGACGTTTCGATGGACTCCAGTAACTCTGATGTGAGATACGACGTTTTCGGACGCAGCAGAAGCTGGAAATAGTTTTAAACGAAACAACACGTATTAGCGTTGTTCCTGTGATGTATCTAATCGATCCTTACTCATCTATCATGTTATTTGACGTTTGGATGGACTCCAGTAACTCTGATGAGAGATACAAAGATTTCGGACGCAGCAGAAGCTGGAAATAGTTTTGAACGAAACAACACCTATTAGCGTTGTTCCTGTGATGCATCTAATCGATCCTTACTCATCTAACATGTTATTTGACGTTTGGACGGACTCCAGTAACCCTGATGTGAGATACGACGTTTTCGGACGCAGCAGAAGCTGGAAATAGTTTTAAACGAAACAACACGCATTAGCGTTGTTCCTGGGATGTATCTAATCGATCCTTACTCATCTATCATGTTATTTGACGTTTGGACGGACTCCAGTAACTCTGATGAGAGATACAAAGTTCTCGGACGCAGTAGAAGCTGGAAATAGTTTTGAACGAAACAACACGTATTAGCGTTGTTCCTGTGATGTATCTAAACGATCCTTACTTATCTAACATGTTATTTGACGTTTGGATGGACTCCAGTAAGTCTGATGTGAGATACAAAGTTTTTGGACGCAGCAGGAGCTGGAAATAGTTTTAAACGAAACAACACGTATTAGCGTTGTTCCTGTGCTGTATCTAATCGATCCTTACTTATCTATCATGTTATTTGACGTTTCGATGGACTCCAGTAACTCTGATGTGAGATACGACGTTTTCGGACGCAGCAGAAGCTGGAAATAGTTTTAAACGAAACAACACGTATTAGCGTTGTTCCTGTGATGTATCTAATCGATCCTTACTCATCTATCATGTTATTTGACGTTTGGATGGACTCCAGTAACTCTGATGAGAGATACAAAGATTTCGGACGCAGCAGAAGCTGGAAATAGTTTTGAACGAAACAACACCTATTAGCGTTGTTCCTGTGATGCATCTAATCGATCCTTACTCATCTAACATGTTATTTGACGTTTGGACGGACTCCAGTAACCCTGATGTGAGATACGACGTTTTCGGACGCAGCAGAAGCTGGAAATAGTTTTAAACGAAACAACACGCATTAGCGTTGTTCCTGGGATGTATCTAATCGATCCTTACTCATCTATCATGTTATTTGACGTTTGGACGGACTCCAGTAACTCTGATGAGAGATACAAAGTTCTCGGACGCAGTAGAAGCTGGAAATAGTTTTGAACGAAACAACACGTATTAGCGTTGTTCCTGTGATGTATCTAAACGATCCTTACTTATCTAACATGTTATTTGACGTTTGGATGGACTCCAGTAAGTCTGATGTGAGATACAAAGTTTTTGGACGCAGCAGGAGCTGGAAATAGTTTTGAACGAAACAACACGTATTAGCGTTGTTCCTGTGATGTATCTAAACGATCCTTACTTATCTAACATGTTATTTGACGTTTGGATGGACTCCAGTAAGTCTGATGTGAGATACAAAGTTTTTGGACGCAGCAGGAGCTGGAAATAGTTTTAAACGAAACAACGCGTATTAGCGTTGTTCCTGTGCTGTATCTAATCGATCCTTACTTATCTATCATGTTATTTGACGTTTGGATGGACTCCAGTAACTCTGATGTGAGATACGACGTTTTCGGACGCAGCAGAAGCTGGAAATAGTTTTAAACGAAACAACACGTATTAGCGTTGTTCCTGTGCTGTATCTAATCGATCTTTACTCACATATCATGTTACTTGGCGTTTCGATGGACTCCAGTAGCTCTGATGTGAGATAAGAAATTTTCGGACGCAGCAGAAGCTGGAAATAGTTTTAAACGAAACAACACGCATTAGCGTTGTTCCTGTGATGTATCTAATCGATCCTTACTTATCTATCGTGTTATTTGACGTTTGGATGGACTCCAGTAACCCTGATGTGAGATATAAAGTTTTTGGACGCAGCAGGAGCTGGAAATAGTTTTAAAGGAAATAACACGTATTAGCGTTGTTCCTGTGCTGTATCTAATCGATCCTTACTCATATATCATGTTATTTGGTGTTTCGATGGACTCCAGTAGCTCTGATGTGAGATACGACGTTTTCGGACGCAGCAGAAGCTGGAAATAGTTTTAAACGAAACAACACGCATTAGCGTTGTTGCTGTGCTGTATCTAATCGATCCTTACTTTTCTATCATGTTATTTGACGTTTCGATGGACTCCAGTAGCTCTGATGTGAGATACGACGTCTTCGGACGCAGCAGAAGCTGGAAATAGTTTTAAACGAAACAACACGCATTAGCGTTGTTCCTGTGATGTATCTAATCGATCCTTACTCATCTATCATGTTGTTTGGCGTTTCGATGGACTCCAGTAACTTTGATGTGAGATACGAAGTTCTCGGACGCAGCTGAAGCTGGAAATAGTTTTGAACGAAACAACACGTATTAGCGTTGTTCCTGTGATGTATCTAAACGATCCTTACTTATCTAACATGTTATTTAACGTTTGGATGGACTCCAGTAAGTCTGATGTGAGATATAAAGTTTTTGGACGCAGCAGGAGCTGGAAATAGTTTTAAACGAAACAACACGTATTAGCGTTGTTCCTGTGCTGTATCTAATCGATCCTTACTTATCTATCATGTTATTTGACGTTTCGATGGACTCCAGTAACTCTGATGTGAGATACGACGTTTTCGGACGCAGCAGAAGCTGGAAATAGTTTTAAACGAAACAACACGTATTAGCGTTGTTCCTGTGATGTATCTAATCGATCCTTACTCATCTATCATGTTATTTGACGTTTGGATGGACTCCAGTAACTCTGATGAGAGATACAAAGATTTCGGACGCAGCAGAAGCTGGAAATAGTTTTGAACGAAACAACACCTATTAGCGTTGTTCCTGTGATGCATCTAATCGATCCTTACTCATCTAACATGTTATTTGACGTTTGGACGGACTCCAGTAACCCTGATGTGAGATACGACGTTTTCGGACGCAGCAGAAGCTGGAAATAGTTTTAAACGAAACAACACGCATTAGCGTTGTTCCTGGGATGTATCTAATCGATCCTTACTCATCTATCATGTTATTTGACGTTTGGACGGACTCCAGTAACTCTGATGAGAGATACAAAGTTCTCGGACGCAGTAGAAGCTGGAAATAGTTTTGAACGAAACAACACGTATTAGCGTTGTTCCTGTGATGTATCTAAACGATCCTTACTTATCTAACATGTTATTTGACGTTTGGATGGACTCCAGTAAGTCTGATGTGAGATACAAAGTTTTTGGACGCAGCAGGAGCTGGAAATAGTTTTAAACGAAACAACACGTATTAGCGTTGTTCCTGTGCTGTATCTAATCGATCCTTACTCATATATCATGTTATTGGCGTTTCGATGGACTCCAGTAGCTCTGATGTGAGATACGACGTTTTCGGACGCAGCAGAAGCTGGAAATAGTTTTAAACGAAACAACACGCATTAGCGTTGTTCCTGTAATGTATCTAATCGATCCTTACTCATCTATCATGTTATTTGGCGTTTCGATGGACTCCAGTAACTCTGATGTGAGATACGACGTTTTCGGACGCAGCAGAAGCTGGAAATAGTTTTAAACGAAACAACACGTATTAGCGTTGTTCCTGTGATGTATCTAATCGATCCTTACTCATCTATCATGTTATTTGACGTTTGGATGGACTCCAGTAACTCTGATGAGAGATACAAAGATTTCGGACGCAGCAGAAGCTGGAAATAGTTTTGAACGAAACAACACCTATTAGAGTTGTTCCTGTGATGTATCTAAACGATCCTTACTTTTCTATCATGTTATTTGACGTTTCGATGGACTCCAGTAACTCTGATGTGAGATACGACGTTTTCGGACGCAGCAGAAGCTGGAAATAGTTTTAAACGAAACAACACCTATTAGCGATGTTCCTGTGATGTATCTAAACGATCCTTACTCATCTATCATGTTATTTGACGTTTGGACGGACTCCAGTAACTCTGATGTGAGATACAAAGTTCTCGGACGCAGCAGAAGCTGGAAATAGTTTTGAACGAAACAACACGTATTAGCGTTGTTCCTGTGATGTATCTAAACGATCCTTACTTATCTAACATGTTATTTAACGTTTGGATGGACTCCAGTAAGTCTGATGTGAGATACAAAGTTTTTGGACGCAGCAAGAGCTGGAAATAGTTTTAAACGAAACAACACGTATTAGCTTTGTTCCTGTGCTGTATCTAATCGATCCTTACTTATCTATCATGTTATTTGACGTTTCGATGGACTCCAGTAACTCTGATGTGAGATACGACGTTTTCGGACGCAGCAGAAGCTGGAAATAGTTTCAATCGAAACAACACGTATTAGCGTTGTTCCTGTGATGTATCTAATTGATCCTTACTCATCTATCATGTTATTTGACGTTTGGATGGACTCCAGTAACTCTGATGAGAGATACAAAGATTTCGGACGCAGCAGAAGCTGGAAATAGTTTTGAACTAAACAACACGTATTAGCGTTGTTCCTGTGATGTATCTAAACGATCCTTACTTATCTAACATGTTATTTGACGTTTGGATGGACTCCAGTAAGTCTGATGTGAGATACAAAGTTTTGGGACGCAGCAGGAGCTGGAAATAGTTTTAAACAAAACAACATGTATTGGCGTTGTTCCTGTGCTGTATCTAATCGATCCTTACTTATCTATTATGTTATTTGACGTTTGGATGGACTCCAGTAACCCTGACGTGAGATACGAAGTTCTCGGACGCAGCAGAAGCTGGAAATAGTTTTAAATGAAACAACACGCATTAGCGTTGTTCCTGTGATGTATCTAATCGATCCTTACTCATCTATCATGTTATTTGGCGTTTCGATGGACTCCAGTAACTTTGATGTGAGATACAAAGTTATTGGACGCAGCAGGAGCTGGAAATAGTTTTAAACGAAACAACACGTATTAGCGTTGTTCCTGTGATGTATCTAAACGATCCTTGCTCATCTATCATGTTATTTGACGTTTGGACGGACTCCAGTAACTCTGATGTGAGATACAAAGTTCTCGGACGCAGCAGGAGCTGGAAATAGTTTTAAACGAAACAACACGTATTAGCGTTGTTCCTGTGCTGTATCTAATCGATCCTTACTCATATATCATGTTACTTGGCGTTTCGATGGACTCCAGTAGCTCTTATGTGAGATACGACGTTTTCGGACGCAGCAGAAGCTGGAAATAGATTTAAACGAAACAACACGCATTAGCGTTGTTCCTGTGATGTATCTAATCGATCCTTACTCATCTATCATGTTATTTGATGTTTCGATGGACTCCAGTATCTCTGATGTGAGATACGACGTTTTCTGACGCATCAGAAGCTGGAAATAGTTTTAAACGATACAACACGTATTAGCGTTGTTCCTGTGATGTATCTAATCGATCCATACTCATCTATTATGTTATTTGACGTTTGGATGGACTCCAGTAACTCTGATGAGAGATACAAAGATTTCGGACGCAGCAGAAGCTGGAAATAGTTTTGAACGAAACAACAACTACTAGCGTTGTTCCTGTGCTGTATCTAATCGATCCTTACTTATCTATCATGTTATTTGACGTTTCGATGGAATCCAGTAACTCTGATGTGAGATACGACGTTTTCGGACGCAGCAGAAACTGGAAATAGTTTTAAACGAAACAACACACATTAGCGATGTTCCTGTGATGTATCTAATCGATCCTTACTCATCTATCATGTTATTTTACGTTTGGATGGACTCCAGTAACTCTGATGTGAGATACAAAGTTTTTGGACGCAGCAGAAGCTGGAAATAGATTTGAACGAAACAACACGTATTAGCGTTGTTCCTGTGATGTATCTAATCGATCCTTACTCATCTATAATGTTATTTGGCGTTTCGATAGACTCCAGTAACTTTGATGTGAGATACGAAGTTCTCGGACGCAGCTGAAGCTGAAAATAGTTTTAAATGAAACAACACGTATTAGCGTTGTTCCTGTGATGTATCTAATCGATCCTTACTCATCTATCATGTTATTTGGCGTTTCGATGGACTCCAGTAGCTCTGATGTGAGATACGACGTTTTCGGACGCAGCAGAAGCTGGAAATAGTTTTAAACGAAACAACACGCATTAGCGTTGTTCCTGTGCTGTATCTAATCTATCCTTACTCATCTATCATGTTATTTGGCGTTTCGATGGACTCCAGTAACTTTGATGTGAGATACGAAGTTCTCGGACGCAGCTGAAGCTGGAAATAGTTTTAAATGAAACAACACGTATTAGCGTTGTTCCTGTGATGTATCTAATCGATCCTTACTCATCTATCATGTTATTTGGCGTTTCGATGGACTCCAGTAGCTCTGATGTGAGATACGACGTTATCGGACGCAGCAGAAGCTGGAAATAGTTTTAAACGAAACAACACGCATTAGCGTTGTTCCTGTGATGTATCTAATCGATCCTTACTCATCTATCATGTTATTTGGCGTTTCGATGGACTCCAGTAGCTCTGATGTGAGATACGACGTTTTCGGACGCAGCAGAAGCTGGAAATAGTTTTAAACGAAACAACACGCATTAGCGTTGTTCCTGTGATGTATCTAATCGATCCTTACTCATCTATTATGTTATTTGGCGTTTCGATGGACTCCAGTAACTTTGATGTGAGATACGAAGTTCTCGGACGCAGCTGAAGCTGGAAATAGTTTTAAATGAAACAACACGTATTAGCGTTGTTCCTGTGATGTATCTAATCGATCCTTACTCATCTATCATGTTATTTGGCGTTTCGATGGACTCCAGTAGCTCTGATGTGAGATACGACGTTTTCGGACGCAGTAGAAGCTGGAAATAGTTTTGAACGAAACAACACGTATTAGCGTTGTTCCTGTGATGTATCTAAACGATCCTTACTTATCTAACATGTTATTTGACGTTTGGATGGACTCCAGTAAGTCTGATGTGAGATACAAAGTTTTTGACGCAGCAGGAGCTGGAAATAGTTTTAAACGAAACAACACGTATTAGCGTTGTGCCTGTGCTGTATCTAATCGATCCTTACTCATATATCATGTTACTTGGCGTTTCGATGGACTCCAGTAGCTCTGATGTGAGATACGACGTTTTCGGACGCAGCAGAAGCTGGAAATAGTTTTAAACGAAACAACACGCATTAGCGTTGTTCCTGTGATGTATCTAATCGATCCTTACTCATCTATCATGTTATTTGGCGTTTCAATGGACTCCAGTAACTTTGATGTGAGATACGAAGTTCTCGGACGCAGCTGAAGCTGGAAATAGTTTTGAACGAAACAACACGTATTAGCGTTGTTCCTGTGATGTATCTAAACGATCCTTATTTATCTAACATGTTATTTGAAGTTTGGATGGACTCCAGTAAGTCTGATGTGAGATACAAAGTTGTGGGACGCAGCAGGAGCTGGAAATAGTTTTAAACGAAACAACACGTATTAGCGTTGTTCCTGTGCTGTATCTAATCGATCCTTACTCATCTATAATGTTATTTGGCGTTTCGATAGACTCCAGTAGCTCTGATGTGAGATACGACGTTTTCGGACGCAGCAGAAGCTGGAAATAGTTTTAAACGAAACAACACGCATTTGCGTTGTTCCTGTGATGTATCTAATCGATCCTTACTCATCTATCATGTTATTTGGCGTTTCGATGGACTCCAGTAGCTCTGATGTGAGATACGACGTTTTCGGACGCATCAGAAGCTGGAAATAGTTTTGAACGAAACAACATGTATTAGCGTTGTTCCTGTGATGTATCTAAACGATCCTTACTCATCTATCATGTTATTTGACGTTTGGACGGACTCCAGTAACTCTGACGTGAGATACAAAGTTCTCGGACGCAGCAGAAGCTGGAAATAATTTTGAACGAAACAACACGTATTAGCGTTGTTCCTGTGCTGTATCTAATCGATCCTTACTTATCTATCATGTTATTTGACGTTTGGATGGACTCCAGTAACTCTGATGTGAGATACGACGTTTTCGGACACAGCAGAAGCTGGAAATAGTTTTAAACGAAACAACACGTATTAGCGTTGTTCCTGTGCTGTGTCTAATCGATCCTGACTCACATATCATGTTACTTGGCGTTTCGATGGACTCCAGTAGCTCTGATGTGAGATACGAAATTTTCGGACGCAGCAGAAGCTGGAAATAGTTTTAAACGAAACAACACGCATTAGCGTTGTTCCTGTGATGTATCTAATCGATCCTTACTCATCTATCATGTTATTTGGCGTTTCGATGGACTCCAGTAGCTCTGATGTGAGATACGACGTTTTCGGACGCAGCAGAAGCTGGAAATAGTTTTAAACGAAACAAAACGCATTAGCGTTGTTCCTGTGATGTATCTAATCGATCCTTACTCATCTATCATGTTATTTGGTGTTTCGATGGACTCCAGTAGCTCTGATGTGAGATACGACGTTTTCGGACGCAGCAGAAGCTGGAAATAGTTTTAAACGAAACAACACGCATTAGCGTTGTTCCTGTGATGTATCTAATCGATCCTTACTCATCTATCATGTTATTTGACGTTTGGACGGACTCCAGTAACTCTGATGAGAGATTCAAAGTTCTCGGACGCAGTAGAATCTGGAAATAGTTTTGAACGAAACAACACGTATTAGCGTTGTTCCTGTGCTGTATCTAATCGATCCTTACTCATATATCATGTTACTTGGCGTTTCGATGGACTCCAGTAGCTCTGATGTGAGATACGACGTTTTCGGACGCAGCAGAAGCTGGAAATAGTTTTAAACGAAACAACACGCATTAGCGTTGTTCCTGTGATGTATCTAATCGATCCTTACTCATCTATCATGTTATTTGGCGTTTCGATGGACTCCAGTAACTTTGATGTGAGATACGAAGTTCTCGGACGCAGCTGAAGCTGGAAATAGTTTTAAATGAAACAACACGTATTAGCGTTGTTCCTGTGATTTATCTAATCGATCCTTACTCATCTATCATGTTATTTGGCGTTTCGATGGACTCCAGTAGCTCTGATGTGAGATACGACGTTTTCGGACGCAGCAGAAGCTGGAAATAGTTTTAAACGAAACAAAACGCATTAGCGTTGTTCCTGTGATGTATCTAATCGATCCTTACTCATCTATCATGTTATTTGACGTTTGGACGGACTCCAGTAACTCTGATGAGAGATACAAAGTTCTCGGACGCAGTAGAAGCTGGAAATAGTTTTGAACGAAACAACACGTATTAGCGTTGTTCCTGTGATGTATCTAAACAATTCTTACTTATCTAACATGTTATTTGACGTTTGGATGGACTCCAGTAAGTCTGATGTGAGATACAAAGTTTTTGGACGCAGCAGGAGCTGCGAAACGAAACAACACGTATTAGCGTTGTTCCTGTGCTGTATCTAATCGATCCTTACTCATATATCATGTTATTTGGCGTTTCGATGGACTCCAGTAGTTCTGATGTGAGATACGACGTTTTCGGACGCAGCAGAAGCTGGAAATAGTTTTAAACGAAACAACACGCATTAGCGTTGTTCCTGTGATGTATCTAATCGATCCTTACTCATCTATCATGTTATTTGGCGTTTCGATGGACTCCAGTAACTTTGATGTGAGATACGAAGTTCTCGGACGCAGCTGAAGCTGGAAATAGTTTTAAGAGAAACAACACGTATTAGCGTTGTTCCTGTGATGTATCTAATCGATCCTTACTCATCTATCATGTTATTTGGCGTTTAGATAGACTCCAGTAGCTCTGACGTGAGATACGTAGTTCTCGGACGCAGCAGAAGCTGGAAATAGTTTCAAACGAAACAACACGCATTAGCGTTGTTCCTGTGATGTATCTAATCGATCCTTACTCATCTATCATGTTATTTGGCGTTTCGATGGATTCCAGTAACTTAGATGTGAGATACGAAGTTCTCGGACGCAGCTGAAGCTAGAAATAGTTTTAAACGAAACAACACGCATTAGCGTTGTTCCTGTGTAGTATCTAATCGATCCTTACTTATCTATCATGTTATTTAACATTTCGATGGACTCCAGTAACTCTGATGTGATATACGACGTTTTCGGACGCAGCAGCAGCTGGAAATAGTTTTAAACGAAACAACACGTATTAGCGTTGTTCCTGTGATGTATCTAATCGATCCTTACTTATCTATCTATTTGACGTTTGGATGGACTCCAGTAACCCTGATGTGAGATACGAAGTTCTCGTACGCAGCTGAAGCTAGAAATAGTTTTAAACGAAACAACACGCATTAGCGTTGTTCCTGTGATGTATCTAATCGATCCTTACTTATCTATCTATTTGAGGTTTGGATGGACTCCAGTAACCCTGATGTGAGATACGAAGTTCTCGGACGCAGCTGAAGCTAGAAATAGTTTTAAACGAAACAACACGCATTAGCGTTGTTCCTGTGATGTATCTAATCGATCCTTGCTTATCTATCTATTTGACGTTTGGATGGACTCCAGTAACCCTGATGTGAGATACGAAGTTCTCGGACGCAGCTGAAGCTAGAAATAGTTTTAAACGAAACAACACGCATTAGCGTTGTTCCTGTGATGTATCTAATCGATCCTTACTTAGCTATCATGTTATTTGACGTTTGGATGGACTCCAGTAACCCTGATTTGAGATACGAAGTTCTCGGACGCAGCTGAAGCTAGAAATAGTTTTAAACGAAACAACACGCATTAGCGTTGTTCCTGTGATGTATCTAATCGATCCTTACTTGTCTATCATGTTGTTTGACGTTTGGATGGACTCCAGTAACTTTGATGTGAGATACGAAGTTCTCGGACGCAGCTGAAGCTGGAAATAGTTTTAAGAGAAACAACACGTATTAGCGTTGTTCCTGTGATGTATCTAATCGATCCTTACTCATCTATCATGTTATTTGGCGTTTAGATAGACTCCAGTAGCTCTGACGTGAGATACGTAGTTCTCGGACGCAGCAGAAGCTGGAAATAGTTTCAAACGAAACAACACGCATTAGCGTTGTTCCTGTGATGTATCTAATCGATCCTTACTCATCTATCATGTTATTTGGCGTTTCGATGGATTCCAGTAACTTAGATGTGAGATACGAAGTTCTCGGACGCAGCTGAAGCTAGAAATAGTTTTAAACGAAACAACACGCATTAGCGTTGTTCCTGTGTAGTATCTAATCGATCCTTACTTATCTATCATGTTATTTAACATTTCGATGGACTCCAGTAACTCTGATGTGATATACGACGTTTTCGGACGCAGCAGCAGCTGGAAATAGTTTTAAACGAAACAACACGTATTAGCGTTGTTCCTGTGATGTATCTAATCGATCCTTACTTATCTATCTATTTGACGTTTGGATGGACTCCAGTAACCCTGATGTGAGATACGAAGTTCTCGTACGCAGCTGAAGCTAGAAATAGTTTTAAACGAAACAACACGCATTAGCGTTGTTCCTGTGATGTATCTAATCGATCCTTACTTATCTATCTATTTGAGGTTTGGATGGACTCCAGTAACCCTGATGTGAGATACGAAGTTCTCGGACGCAGCTGAAGCTAGAAATAGTTTTAAACGAAACAACACGCATTAGCGTTGTTCCTGTGATGTATCTAATCGATCCTTGCTTATCTATCTATTTGACGTTTGGATGGACTCCAGTAACCCTGATGTGAGATACGAAGTTCTCGGACGCAGCTGAAGCTAGAAATAGTTTTAAACGAAACAACACGCATTAGCGTTGTTCCTGTGATGTATCTAATCGATCCTTACTTAGCTATCATGTTATTTGACGTTTGGATGGACTCCAGTAACCCTGATTTGAGATACGAAGTTCTCGGACGCAGCTGAAGCTAGAAATAGTTTTAAACGAAACAACACGCATTAGCGTTGTTCCTGTGATGTATCTAATCGATCCTTACTTGTCTATCATGTTGTTTGACGTTTGGATGGACTCCAGTAACTCTGATGAGAGATACAAAGATTTCGGACGCATCAGAAGCTGGAAAAAGTTTTAAACGATACAACACGTATTAGCGTTGTTCCTGTGATGTATCTAATCGATCCATACTCATCTATTATGTTATTTGACGTTTGGATGGACTCCAGTAACTCTGATGAGAGATACAAAGATTTCGGACGCAGCAGAAGCTGGAAATAGTTTTGAACGAAACAACAACTATTAGCGTTGTTCCTGTGCTGTATCTAATCGATCCTTACTTATCTATCATGTTATTTGACGTTTCGATGGACTCCAGTAACTCTGATGTGAGATACGACGTTTTCGGACGCAGCAGAAACTGGAAATAGTTTTAAACGAAACAACACACATTAGCGATGTTCCTGTGATGTATCTAATCGATCCTTACTCATCTATCATGTTATTTTACGTTTGGATGGACTCCAGTAACTCTGATGTGAGATACAAAGTTTTTGGACGCAGCAGAAGCTGGAAATAGTTTTGAACGAAACAACACGTATTAGCGTTGTTCCTGTGATGTATCTAATCGATCCTTACTCATCTATAATGTTATTTGGCGTTTCGATAGACTCCAGTAACTTTGATGTGAGATACGAAGTTCTCGGACGCAGCTGAAGCTGGAAATAGTTTTAAATGAAACAACACGTATTAGCGTTGTTCCTGTGATGTATCTAATCGATCCTTACTCATCTATCATGTTATTTGGCGTTTCGATGGACTCCAGTAGCTCTGATGTGAGATACGACGTTTTCGGACGCAGCAGAAGCTGGAAATAGTTTTAAACGAAACAACACGCATTAGCGTTGTTCCTGTGCTGTATCTAATCTATCCTTACTCATCTATCATGTTATTTGGCGTTTCGATGGACTCCAGTAACTTTGATGTGAGATACGAAATTCTCGGACGCAGCTGAAGCTGGAAATAGTTTTAAATGAAACAACACGTATTAGCGTTGTTCCTGTGATGTATCTAATCGATCCTTACTCATCTATCATGTTATTTGGCGTTTCGATGGACTCCAGTAGCTCTGATGTGAGATACGACGTTATTGGACGCAGCAGAAGCTGGAAATAGTTTTAAACGAAACAACACGCATTAGCGTTGTTCCTGTGATGTATCTAATCGATCCTTACTCATCTATCATGTTATTTGGCGTTTCGATGGACTCCAGTAGCTCTGATGTGAGATACGACGTTTTCGGACGCAGCAGAAGCTGGAAATAGTTTTAAACGAAACAACACGCATTAGCGTTGTTCCTGTGATGTATCTAATCGATCCTTACTCATCTATTATGTTATTTGGCGTTTCGATGGACTCCAGTAACTCTGATGAGAGATACAAAGTTCTCGGACGCAGTAGAAGCTGGAAATAGTTTTGAACGAAACAACACGTATTAGCGTTGTTCCTGTGATGTATCTAAACAATTCTTACTTATCTAACATGTTATTTGACGTTTGGATGGACTGCAGTAAGTCTGATGTGAGATACAAAGTTTTTGGACGCAGCAGGAGCTGCGAAACGAAACAACACGTATTAGCGTTGTTCCTGTGCTGTATCTAATCGATCCTTACTCATATATCATGTTATTTGGCGTTTCGATGGACTCCAGTAGTTCTGATGTGAGATACGACGTTTTCGGACGCAGCAGAAGCTGGAAATAGTTTTAAACGAAACAACACGCATTAGCGTTGTTCCTGTGATGTATCTAATCGATCCTTACTCATCTATCATGTTATTTGGCGTTTCGATGGACTCCAGTAACTTTGATGTGAGATACGAAGTTCTCGGACGCAGCTGAAGCTGGAAATAGTTTTAAGTGAAACAAAACGTATTAGCGTTGTTCCTGTGATGTATCTAATCGATCCTTACTCATCTATCATGTTATTTGGCGTTTAGATAGACTCCAGTAGCTCTGACGTGAGATACGTAGTTCTCGGACGCAGCAGAAGCTGGAAATAGTTTCAAACGAAACAACACGCATTAGCGTTGTTCCTGTGATGTATCTAATCGATCCTTACTCATCTATCATGTTATTTGGCGTTTCGATGGATTCCAGTAACTTAGATGTGAGATACGAAGTTCTCGGACGCAGCTGAAGCTAGAAATAGTTTTAAACGAAACAACACGCATTAGCGTTGTTCCTGTGTAGTATCTAATCGATCCTTACTTATCTATCATGTTATTTAACATTTCGATGGACTCCAGTAACTCTGATGTGATATACGACGTTTTCGGACGCAGCAGCAGCTGGAAATAGTTTTAAACGAAACAACACGTATTAGCGTTGTTCCTGTGATGTATCTAATCGATCCTTACTTATCTATCTATTTGACGTTTGGATGGACTCCAGTAACCCTGATGTGAGATACGAAGTTCTCGTACGCAGCTGAAGCTAGAAATAGTTTTAAACGAAACAACACGCATTAGCGTTGTTCCTGTGATGTATCTAATCGATCCTTACTTATCTATCTATTTGAGGTTTGGATGGACTCCAGTAACCCTGATGTGAGATACGAAGTTCTCGGGCGCAGCTGAAGCTAGAAATAGTTTTAAACGAAACAACACGCATTAGCGTTGTTCCTGTGATGTATCTAATCGATCCTTGCTTATCTATCTATTTGACGTTTGGATGGACTCCAGTAACCCTGATGTGAGATACGAAGTTCTCGGACGCAGCTGAAGCTAGAAATAGTTTTAAACGAAACAACACGCATTAGCGTTGTTCCTGTGATGTATCTAATCGATCCTTACTTAGCTATCATGTTATTTGACGTTTGGATGGACTCCAGTAACCCTGATTTGAGATACGAAGTTCTCGGACGCAGCTGAAGCTAGAAATAGTTTTAAACGAAACAACACGCATTAGCGTTGTTCCTGTGATGTATCTAATCGATCCATACTCATCTATTATGTTATTTGACGTTTCGATGGACTACAGTATCTCTGATGTGAGATACGAAGTTTTCGGACGCATCAGAAGCTGGAAATAGTTTTAAACGATACAACACGTATTAGCGTTGTTCCTGTGATGTATCTAATCGATCCATACTCATCTATTATGTTATTTGACGTTTGGATGGACTCCAGTAACTCTGATGAGAGATACAAAGATTTCGGACGCAGCAGAAGCTGGAAATAGTTTTGAACGAAACAACAACTATTAGCGTTGTTCCTGTGCTGTATCTAATCGATCCTTACTCATATATCATGTTACTTGGCGTTTCGATGGACTCCAGTAGCTCTTATGTGAGATACGACGTTTTCGGACGCAGCAGAAGCTGGAAATAGATTTAAACGAAACAACACGCATTAGCGTTGTTCCTGTGATGTATCTAATCGATCCTTACTCATCTATCATGTTATTTGACGTTTCGATGGACTACAGTATCTCTGATGTGAGATACGAAGTTTTCGGACGCATCAGAAGCTGGAAATAGTTTTAAACGATACAACACGTATTAGCGTTGTTCCTGTGATGTATCTAATCGATCCATACTCATCTATTATGTTATTTGACGTTTGGATGGACTCCAGTAACTCTGATGGGAGATACAAAGATTTCGGACGCAGCAGAAGCTGGAAATAGTTTTGAACGAAACAACAACTATTAGCGTTGTTCCTGTGCTGTATCTAATCGATCCTTACTTATCTATCATGTTATTTGACGTTTCGATGGACTCCGGTAACTCTGATGTGAGATACGACGTTTTCGGACGCAGCAGAAACTGGAAATAGTTTTAAACGAAACAACACACATTAGCGATGTTCCTGTGATGTATCTAATCGATCCTTACTCATCTATCATGTTATTTTACGTTTGGATGGACTCCAGTAACTCTGATGTGAGATACAAAGTTTTTGGACGCAGCAGAAGCTGGAAATAGTTTTGAACGAAACAACACGTATTAGCGTTGTTCCTGTGATGTATCTAATCGATCCTTACTCATCTATAATGTTATTTGGCGTTTCGATAGACTCCAGTAACTTTGATGTGAGATACGAAGTTCTCGGACGCAGCTGAAGCTGGAAATAGTTTTAAATGAAACAACACGTATTAGCGTTGTTCCTGTGATGTATCTAATCGATCCTTACTCATCTATCATGTTATTTGGCGTTTCGATGGACTCCAGTAGCTCTGATGTGAGATACGACGTTTTCGGACGCAGCAGAAGCTGGAAATAGTTTTAAACGAAACAACACGCATTAGCGTTGTTCCTGTGCTGTATCTAATCTATCCTTACTCATCTATCATGTTATTTGGCGTTTCGATGGACTCCAGTAACTTTGATGTGAGATACGAAGTTCTCGGACGCAGCTGAAGCTGGAAATAGTTTTAAATGAAACAACACGTATTAGCGTTGTTCCTGTGATGTATCTAATCGATCCTTACTCATCTATCTTGTTATTTGGCGTTTCGATGGACTCCAGTAGCTCTGATGTGAGATACGACGTTATCGGACGCAGCAGAAGCTGGAAATAGTTTTAAACGAAACAACACGCATTAGCGTTGTTCCTGTGATGTATCTAATCGATCCTTACTCATCTATCATGTTATTTGGCGTTTCGATGGACTCCAGTAGCTCTGATGTGAGATACGACGTTTTCGGACGCAGCAGAAGCTGGAAATAGTTTTAAACGAAACAACACGCATTAGCGTTGTTCCTGTGATGTATCTAATCGATCCTTACTCATCTATTATGTTATTTGGCGTTTCGATGGACTCCAGTAACTTTGATGTGAGATACGAAGTTCTCGGACGCAGCTGAAGCTGGAAATAGTTTTAAACGAAACAACACGTATTAGCGTTGTTCCTGTGCTGTATCTAATCGATCCTTACTTATCTATCATATTATTTGACGTTTCGATGGACTCCAGTAACTCTTATGTGAGATACGAAGTTTTCGGACGCAGCAGAAGCTGGAAATAGTTTTAAACGAAACAACACGCATTAGCGATGTTCCTGTGATGTATCTAATCTATCCTTACTCATCTATCATGTTATTTGACGTTTGGACGGACTCCAGTAACTCTGATGAGAGATTCAAAGTTCTCGGACCCAGTAGAAGCTGGAAATAGTTTTGAACGAAACAACACGTATTAGCGTTGTTCCTGTGATGTATCTAAACGATCCTTACTTATCTAACATGTTATTTGACGTTTGGATGGACTCCAGTAAGTCTGATGTGAGATACAAAGTTTTTGACGCAGCAGGAGCTGGAAATAGTTTTAAACGAAACAACACGTATTAGCGTTGTGCCTGTGCTGTATCTAATCGATCCTTACTCATATATCATGTTACTTGGCGTTTCGATGGACTCCAGTAGCTCTGATGTGAGATACGACGTTTTCGGACGCAGCAGAAGCTGGATATAGTTTTAAACGAAACAACACGCATTAGCGTTGTTCCTGTGATGTATCTAATCGATCCTTACTCATCTATCATGTTATTTGGCGTTTCAATGGACTCCAGTAACTTTGATGTGAGATACGAAGTTCTCGGACGCAGCTGAAGCTGGAAATAGTTTTGAACGAAACAACACGTATTAGCGTTGTTCCTGTGATGTATCTAAACGATCCTTACTTATCTAACATGTTATTTGAAGTTTGGATGGACTCCAGTAAGTCTGATGTGAGATACAAAGTTTTGGGACGCAGCAGGAGCTGGAAATAGTTTTAAACGAAACAACACGTATTAGCGTTGTTCCTGTGCTGTATCTAATCGATCCTTACTCATCTATAATGTTATTTGGCGTTTCGATAGACTCCAGTAGCTCTGATGTGAGATACGACGTTTTCGGACGCAGCAGAAGCTGGAAATAGTTTTAAACGAAACAACACGCATTAGCGTTGTTCCTGTGATGTATCTAATCGATCCTTACTCATCTATCATGTTATTTGGCGTTTCGATGGACTCCAGCAGCTCTGATGTGAGATACGACGTTTTCGGACGCATCAGAAGCTGGAAATAGTTTTAAACGAAACAACATGTATTAGCGTTGTTCCTGTGATGTATCTAAACGATCCTTACTCATCTATCATGTTATTTGACGTTTGGACGGACTCCAGTAACTCTGACGTGAGATACAAAGTTCTCGGACGCAGCAGAAGCTGGAAATAATTTTGAACGAAACAACACGTATTAGCGTTGTTCCTGTGCTGTATCTAATCGATCCTTACTTATCTATCATGTTATTTGACGTTTGGATGGACTCCAGTAACTCTGATGTGAGATACGACGTTTTCGGACGCAGCAGAAGCTGGAAATAGTTTTAAACGAAACAACACGTATTAGCGTTGTTCCTGTGCTGTATCTAATCGATCCTGACTCACATATCATGTTACTTGGCGTTTCGATGGACTCCAGTAGCTCTGATGTGAGATACGAAATTTTCGGACGCAGCAGAAGCTGGAAATAGTTTTAAACGAAACAACACGCATTAGCGTTGTTCCTGTGATGTATCTAATCGATCCTTACTTATCTATCATGTTACTTGGCGTTTCGATGGACTCCAGTAGCTCTGATGTGAGATACGAAGTTCTCGGACGCAGCTGAAGCTGGAAATAGTTTTAAATGAAACAACACGTATTAGCGTTGTTCCTGTGATTTATCTAATCGATCCTTACTCATCTATCATGTTATTTGGCGTTTCGATGGACTCCAGTAGCTCTGATGTGAGATACGACGTTTTCGGACGCAGCAGAAGCTGGAAATAGTTTTAAACGAAACAAAACGCATTAGCGTTGTTCCTGTGCTGTATCTAATTGATCCTTACTCATCTATAATGTTATTTGGCGTTTCGATAGACTCCAGTAGCTCTGATGTGAGATACGACGTTTTCGGACGCAGCAGAAGCTGGAAATAGTTTTAAACGAAACAACACGCATTAGCGTTGTTCCTGTGATGTATCTAATCGATCCTTACTCATCTATCATGTTATTTGGCGTTTCGATGGACTCCAGCAGCTCTGATGTGAGATACGACGTTTTCGGACGCATCAGAAGCTGGAAATAGTTTTAAACGAAACAACATGTATTAGCGTTGTTCCTGTGATGTATCTAAACGATCCTTACTCATCTATCATGTTATTTGACGTTTGGACGGACTCCAGTAACTCTGATGAGAGATACAAATTTCTCGGACGCAGTAGAAGCTGGAAATAGTTTTGAACGAAACAACACGTATTAGCGTTGTTCCTGTGATGTATCTAAACAATTCTTACTTATCTAACATGTTATTTGACGTTTGGATGGACTCCAGTAAGTCTGATGTGAGATACAAAGTTTTTGGACGCAGCAGGAGCTGCGAAACGAAACAACACGTATAAGCGTTGTTCCTGTGCTGTATCTAATCGATCCTTACTCATATATCATGTTATTTGGCGTTTCGATGGACTCCAGTAGTTCTGATGTGAGATACGACGTTTTCGGACGCAGCAGAAGCTGGAAATAGTTTTAAACGAAACAACACGCATTAGCGTTGTTCCTGTGATGTATCTAATCGATCCTTACTCATCTATCATGTTATTTGGCGTTTCGATGGACTCCAGTAACTTTGATGTGAGATACGAAGTTCTCGGACGCAGCTGAAGCTGGAAATAATTTTAAGTGAAACAACACGTATTAGCGTTGTTCCTGTGATGTATCTAATCGATCCTTACTCATCC
Organism: Prosopocoilus inquinatus; assembly: GCA_036172665.1. Classification (NCBI taxonomy): domain Eukaryota; kingdom Metazoa; phylum Arthropoda; class Insecta; order Coleoptera; family Lucanidae; genus Prosopocoilus; species Prosopocoilus inquinatus. The sequence continues at coordinate 42,277,961 of CM069871.1, read as the reverse complement.
ATCATGTTATTTGGCGTTTAGATAGACTCCAGTAGCTCTGACGTGAGATACGTAGTTCTCGGACGCAGCAGAAGCTGGAAATAGTTTCAAACGAAACAACACGCATTAGCGTTGTTCCTGTGATGTATCTAATCGATCCTTACTCATCTATCATGTTATTTAACATTTCGATGGGCTCCAGTAACTCTGATGTGATATACGACGTTTTCGGACGCAGCAGCAGCTGGAAATAGTTTTAAACGAAACAACACGTATTAGCGTTGTTCCTGTGATGTATGTAATCGATCCTTACTTATCTATCTATTTGACGTTTGGATGGACTCCAGTAACCCTGATGTGAGATACGAAGTTCTCGGACGCAGCTGAAGCTAGTAATAGTTTTAAACGAAACAACACGCATTAGCGTTGTTCCTGTGATGTATCTAATCGATCCTTACTTATCTATCTATTTGAGGTTTGGATGGACTCCAGTAACCCTGATGTGAGATACGAAGTTCTCGGACGCAGCTGAAGCTAGAAATAGTTTTAAACGAAACAACACGCATTGGCGTTGTTCCTGTGATGTATCTAATCGATCCTTGCTTATCTATCTATTTGACGTTTGGATGGACTCCAGTAACCCTGATGTGAGATACGAAGTTCTCGGACGCAGCTGAAGCTAGAAATAGTTTTAAACGAAACAACACGCCCTAGCGTTGTTCCTGTGATGTATCTAATCGATCCTTACTTAGCTATCATGTTATTTGACGTTTGGATGGACTCCAGTAACCCTGATTTGAGATACGAAGTTCTCGGACGCAGCTGAAGCTAGAAATAGTTTTAAAATTTCTCGGACGCAGTAGAAGCTGGAAATAGTTTTGAACGAAACAACACGTATTAGCGTTGTTCCTGTGATGTATCTAAACAATTCTTACTTATCTAACATGTTATTTGACGTTTGGATGGACTCCAGTAAGTCTGATGTGAGATACAAAGTTTTTGGACGCAGCAGGAGCTGCGAAACGAAACAACACGTATTAGCGTTGTTCCTGTGCTGTATCTAATCGATCCTTACTCATATATCATGTTATTTGGCGTTTCGATGGACTCCAGTAGTTCTGATGTGAGATACGACGTTTTCGGACGCAGCAGAAGCTGGAAATAGTTTTAAACGAAACAACACGCATTAGCGTTGTTCCTGTGATGTATCTAATCGATCCTTACTCATCTATCATGTTATTTGGCGTTTCGATGGACTCCAGTAACTTTGATGTGAGATACGAAGTTCTCGGACGCAGCTGAAGCTGGAAATAGTTTTAAGTGAAACAACACGTATTAGCGTTGTTCCTGTGATGTATCTAATCGATCCTTACTCATCCATCATGTTATTTGGCGTTTAGATAGACTCCAGTAGCTCTGACGTGAGATACGTAGTTCTCGGACGCAGCAGAAGCTGGAAATAGTTTCAAACGAAACAACACGCATTAGCGTTGTTCCTGTGATGTATCTAATCGATCCTTACTCATCTATCATGTTATTTAACATTTCGATGGACTCCAGTAACTCTGATGTGATATACGACGTTTTCGGACGCAGCAGCAGCTGGAAATAGTTTTAAACGAAACAACACGTATTAGCGTTGTTCCTGTGATGTATGTAATCGATCCTTACTTATCTATCTATTTGACGTTTGGATGGACTCCAGTAACCCTGATGTGAGATACGAAGTTCTCGGACGCAGCTGAAGCTAGTAATAGTTTTAAACGAAACAACACGCATTAGCGTTGTTCCTGTGATGTATCTAATCGATCCTTACTCATCTATCATGTTATTTGGCGTTTCGATGGACTCCAGTAGCTCTGATGTGAGATACGACGTTTTCGGACGCAGCAGAAGCTGGAAATAGTTTTAAACGAAACAACACGTATTAGCGTTGTTCCTGTGCTGTATCTAATCGATCCTTACTTATCTATCATATTATTTGACGTTTCGACGAACTCCAGTAACTCTGATGAGAGATACAAAGTTCTCGGACGCAGTAGAAGCTGGAAATAGTTTTGAGCGAAACAACACGTATTAGCGCTGTTCCTGTGATGTATCTAAACGATCCTTACTTATCTAACATGTTATTTGACGTTTGGATGGACTCCAGTAAGTCTGATGTGGGATACAAAGTTTTTGGACGCAGCAGGAGCTGGAAATAGTTTTAAACGAAACAACACGTATTAGCGTTGTTCCTGTGCTGAATCTAATCGATCCTTACTCATATATCATGTTATTTGGCGTTTCGATGGACTCCAGTAACTCTGATGTGAGATACGACGTTTTAGGACGCAGCAGAAGCTGGAAATAGTTTTAAACGAAACAACACGTATTAGCGTTGTTCCTGTGATGTATCTAATCGATCCTTACTCATATATCATGTTATTTGACGTTTGGATGGACTCCAGTAACTCTGATGAGAGATACAAAGATTTCGGACGCAGCAGAAGCTGGAAATAGTTTTGAACGAAACAACACGTATTAGCGTTGTTCCTGTGATGTATCTAAACGATCCTTACTTTTCTATCATGTTATTTGACGTTTCGATGGACTCCAGTAACTCTGATGTGAGATACGACGTTTTCTTACGCAGCAGAAGCTGGAAATAGTTTTAAACGAAACAACACGTATTAGCGATGTTCCTGTGATGTATCTAATCGATCCTTACTCATCTATCATGTTATTTGGCGTTTCGATGGACTCCAGTAACTTTGATGTGAGATACGAAGTTCTCGGACGCAGTAGAAGCTGGAAATAGTTTTGAACGAAACAACACGTATTAGCGTTGTTCCTGTGATGTATCTAAACGATCCTTACTTACCTAACATGTTATTTGACATTTGGATGAACTCCAGTAAGTCTGATGTGAGATACAAAGTTTTTGGACGCAGCAGGAGCTGGAAATAGTTTTAAACGAAACAACACGTATTAGCGTTGTTCCTGTGCTGTATCTAATCGATCCTTACTCATATATCATGTTATTTGGCGTTTCGATGGACTCCAGTAACTCTGATGTGAGATACTATGTTTTCGGACGCAGCAGAAGCTGGAAATAGTTTTAAACGAAACAACACGTATTAGCGTTGTTCCTGTGATGTATCTAATCGATCCTTACTCATCTATCATGTTATTTGGCGTTTCGATGGACTCCAGTAACTCTGATGAGAGATACAAAGATTTCGGACGCAGCAGAAGCTGGAAATAGTTTTGAACGAAACAACACCTATTAGCGTTGTTCCTGTGATGTATCTAAACGATCCTTACTAATCTACCATGTTATTTGACGTTTGGATGGACTCCAGTAACTCTGATGTAAGATACAAAGATTTCGGACGGAGCAGAAGCTGGAAATAGTTTTGAACGAAACAACACGTATTAGCGTTGTTCCTGTGATGTATCTAAACGATCCTTACTTTTCTATCATGTTATTTGACGTTTCGATGGACTCCAGTAACTCTGATGTGAGATACGACGTTTTCGGACGCAGCAGAAGCTGGAAATAGTTTTAAACGAAACAACACGTATTAGCGTTGTTCCTGTGATGTATCTAATCGATCCTTACTCATCTATCATGTTATTTGACGTTTGGATGGACTCCAGTAACTCTGATGTGAGATACGTTTTCGGACGCAGCAGAAGCTGGAAATAGTTTTAAACGAAACAACACGTATTAGCGTTGTTCCTGTGCTGTATCTAATCGATCCTTACTTATCTATCATATTATTTGACGTTTCGATGCACTCCAGTAACTCTGATGAGAGATACAAAGTTCTCGGACGCAGTAGAAGCTGGAAATAGTTTTGAACGAAACAACACGTATTAGCGTTGTTCCTGTGATGTATCTAAACGATCCTTACTTATCTAACATGTTATTTGACGTTTGGATGGACTCCAGTAAGTCTGATGTGAGATACAAAGTTTTTGGACGCAGCAGGAGCTGGAAATAGTTTTAAACGAAACAACACGTATTAGCGTTGTTCCTGTGCTGTATCTAATCGATCCTTACTCATATATCATGTTATTTGGCGTTTCGATACACTCCAGTAACTCTGATGTGAGATACGACGTTTTCGGACGCATCAGAAGCTGGAAATAGTTTTAAACGAAACAACACGTATTAGCGTTGTTCCTGTGATGTATCTAATCGATCCTTACTCATATATCATGTTATTTGGCGTTTCGATGGACTCCTGTAACTCTGATGTGAGATACGACGTTTTCGGACGCAGCAGAAGCTGGAAATAGTTTCAATCGAAACAACACGTATTAGCGTTGTTCCTGTGATGTATCTAATTGATCCTTACTCATCTATCATGTTATTTGACGTTTGGATGGACTCCAGTAACTCTGATGAGAGATACAAAGATTTCGGACGCAGCAGAAGCTGGAAATAGTTTTGAACTAAACAACACGTATTAGCGTTGTTCCTGTGATGTATCTAAACGATCCTTACTTATCTAACATGTTATTTGACGTTTGGATGGACTCCAGTAAGTCTGATGTGAGATACAAAGTTTTGGGACGCAGCAGGAGCTGGAAATAGTTTTAAACAAAACAACATGTATTGGCGTTGTTCCTGTGCTGTATCTAATCGATCCTTACTTATCTATTATGTTATTTGACGTTTGGATGGACTCCAGTAACCCTGACGTGAGATACGAAGTTCTCGGACGCAGCAGAAGCTGGAAATAGTTTTAAATTAAACAACACGCATTAGCGTTGTTCCTGTGATGTATCTAATCGATCCTTACTCATCTATCATGTTATTTGGCGTTTCGATGGACTCCAGTAACTTTGATGTGAGATACAATGTTATTGGACGCAGCAGGAGCTGGAAATAGTTTTAAACGAAACAACACGTATTAGCGTTGTTCCTGTGATGTATCTAAACGATCCTTGCTCATCTATCATGTTATTTGACGTTTGGACGGACTCCAGTAACTCTGATGTGAGATACAAAGTTCTCGGACGCACCAGGAGCTGGAAATAGTTTTAAACGAAACAACACGTATTAGCGTTGTTCCTGTGCTGTATCTAATCGATCCTTACTCATATATCATGTTACTTGGCGTTTCAATGGACTCCAGTAGCTCTTATGTGAGATACGACGTTTTCGGACGCAGCAGAAGCTGGAAATAGATTTAAACGAAACAACACGCATTAGCGTTGTTCCTGTGATGTATCTAATCGATCCTTACTCATCTATCATGTTATTTGACGTTTCGATGGACTCCAGTATCTCTGATGTGAGATACGACGTTTTCGGACGCATCAGAAGCTGGAAATAGTTTTAAACGATACAACACGTATTAGCGTTGTTCCTGTGATGTATCTAATCGATCCATACTCATCTATTATGTTATTTGACGTTTGGATGGACTCCAGTAACTCTGATGAGAGATACAAAGATTTCGGAAGCAGCAGAAGCTGGAAATAGTTTTGAACGAAACAACAACTACTAGCGTTGTTCCTGTGCTGTATCTAATCGATCCTTACTTATCTATCATGTTATTTGACGTTTCGATGGACTCCAGTAACTCTGATGTGAGATACGACGTTTTCGGACGCAGCAGAAACTGGAAATAGTTTTAAACGAAACAACACACATTAGCGATGTTCCTGTGATGTATCTAATCGATCCTTACTCATCTATCATGTTATTTTACGTTTGGATGGACTCCAGTAACTCTGATGTGAGATACAAAGTTTTTGGACGCAGCAGAAGCTGGAAATAGATTTGAACGAAACAACACGTATTAGCGTTGTTCCTGTGATGTATCTAATCGATCCTTACTCATCTATAATGTTATTTGGCGTTTCGATAGACTCCAGTAACTTTGATGTGAGATACGAAGTTCTCGGACGCAGCTGAAGCTGAAAATAGTTTCAAATGAAACAACACGTATTAGCGTTGTTCCTGTGATGTATCTAATCGATCCTTACTCATCTATCATGTTATTTGGCGTTTCGATGGACTCCAGTAGCTCTGATGTGAGATACGACGTTTTCGGACGCAGCAGAAGCTGGAAATAGTTTTAAACGAAACAACACGCATTAGCGTTGTTCCTGTGCTGTATCTAATCTATCCTTACTCATCTATCATGTTATTTGGCGTTTCGATGGACTCCAGTAACTTTGATGTGAGATACGAAGTTCTCGGACGCAGCTGAAGCTGGAAATAGTTTTAAATGAAACAACACGTATTAGCGTTGTTCCTGTGATGTATCTAATCGATCCTTACTCATCTATCATGTTATTTGGCGTTTCGATGGACTCCAGTAGCTCTGATGTGAGATACGACGTTATCGGACGCAGCAGAAGCTGGAAATAGTTTTAAACGAAACAACACGTATTAGCGTTGTTCCTGTGCTGTATCTAATCGATCCTTACTCATATATCATGTTATTTGGCGTTTCGATACACTCCAGTAACTCTGATGTGAGATACGACGTTTTCGGACGCATCAGAAGCTGGAAATAGTTTTAAACGAAACAACACGTATTAGCGTTGTTCCTGTGATGTATCTAATCGATCCTTACTCATATATCATGTTATTTGGCGTTTCGATGGACTCCTGTAACTCTGATGTGAGATACGATGTTTTCGGACGCAGCAGAAGCTGGAAATAGTTTTAAACGAAACAACACGTATTAGAGTTGTTCCTGTGCTGTATCTAATCGATCTTTACTTATCTATCATATTATTTGACGTTTCGATGGACTCCAGTAACTCTGATGAGAGATACAAAGTTCTCGGACGCAGTAGAAGCTGGAAATAGTTTTGAACGAAACAACACGTATTAGCGTTGTTCCTGTGATGTATCTAAACGATCCTTACTTATCTAACATGTTATTTGACGTTTGGATGGACTCCAGTAAGTCTGATGTGAGATACAAAGTTTTTGGACGCAGCAGGAGCTGGAAATAGTTTTAAACGAAACAACACCTATTAGAGTTGTTCCTGTGCTGTATCTAATCGATCCTTACCTATCTATCATATTATTTGACGTTTCGATGGACTCCAGTAACTCTGATGAGAGATACAAAGTTCTCGGACGCAGTAGAAGCTGGAAATAGTTTTGAACGAAACAACACGTATTAGCGTTGTTCCTGTGATGTATCTAAACGATCCTTACTTATCTAACATGTTATTTGACGTTTGGATGGACTACAGTAAGTCTGATGTGAGATACAAAGTTTTTGGACGCAGCAGGAGCTGGAAATAGTTTTAAACGAAACAACGCGTATTAGCGTTGTTCCTGTGCTGTATCTAATCGATCCTTACTTATCTATCATGTTATTTGACGTTTGGATGGACTCCAGTAACTCTGATGTGAGATACGACGTTTTCGGACGCAGCAGAAGCTGGAAATAGTTTTAAACGAAACAACACGTATTAGCGTTGTTCCTGTGCTGTATCTAATCGATCTTTACTCACATATCATGTTACTTGGCGTTTCGATGGACTCCAGTAGCTCTGATGTGAGATAAGAAATTTTCGGACGCAGCAGAAGCTGGAAATAGTTTTAAACGAAACAACACGCATTAGCGTTGTTCCTGTGATGTATCTAATCGATCCTTACTTATCTATCATGTTATTTGACGTTTGGATGGACTCCAGTAACCCTGATGTGAGATATAAAGTTTTTGGACGCAGCAGGAGCTGGAAATAGTTTTAAACGAAATAACACGTATTAGCGTTGTTCCTGTGCTGTATCTAATCGATCCTTACTCATATATCATGTTATTTGGTGTTTCGATGGACTCCAGTAGCTCTGATGTGAGATACGACGTTTTCGGACGCAGCAGAAGCTGGAAATAGTTTTAAACGAAACAACACGCATTAGCGTTGTTGCTGTGCTGTATCTAATCGATCCTTACTTTTCTATCATGTTATTTGACGTTTCGATGGACTCCAGTAGCTCTGATGTGAGATACGACGTCTTCGGACGCAGCAGAAGCTGGAAATAGTTTTAAACGAAACAACACGCATTAGCGTTGTTCCTGTGATGTATCTAATCGATCCTTACTCATCTATCATGTTGTTTGGCGTTTCGATGGACTCCAGTAACTTTGATGTGAGATACGAAGTTCTCGGACGCAGCTGAAGCTGGAAATAGTTTTAAACGAAACAACACGTATTAGCGTTGTTCCTGTGCTGTATCTAATCGATCCTTACTTTTCTATCATGTTATTTGACGTTTCGATGGACTCCAGTAACTCTGATGTGAGATACGAAGTTTTCGGACGCAGCAGAAGCTGGAAATAGTTTTGAACGAAACAACACGTATTAGCGTTGTTCCTGTGATGTATCTAAACGATCCTTACTTATCTAACATGTTATTTAACGTTTGGATGGACTCCAGTAAGTCTGATGTGAGATACAAAGTTTTTGGACGCAGCAGGAGCTGGAAATAGTTTTAAACGAAACAACACGTATTAGCGTTGTTCCTGTGCTGTATCTAATCGATCCTTACTTATCTATCATGTTATTTGACGTTTCGATGGACTCCAGTAACTCTGATGTGAGATACGACGTTTTCGGACGCAGCAGAAGCTGGAAATAGTTTTAAACGAAACAACACGTATTAGCGTTGTTCCTGTGATGTATCTAATCGATCCTTACTCATCTATCATGTTATTTGACGTTTGGATGGACTCCAGTAACTCTGATGAGAGATACAAAGATTTCGGACGCAGCAGAAGCTGGAAATAGTTTTGAACGAAACAACACCTATTAGCGTTGTTCCTGTGATGCATCTAATCGATCCTTACTCATCTAACATGTTATTTGACGTTTGGAAGGACTCCAGTAACCCTGATGTGAGATACGACGTTTTCGGACGCAGCAGAAGCTGGAAATAGTTTTAAACGAAACAACACGCATTAGCGTTGTTCCTGGGATGTATCTAATCGATCCTTACTCATCTATCATGTTATTTGACGTTTGGACGGACTCCAGTAACTCTGATGAGAGATACAAAGTTCTCGGACGCAGTAGAAGCTGGAAATAGTTTTGAACGAAACAACACGTATTAGCGTTGTTCCTGTGATGTATCTAAACGATCCTTACTTATCTAACATGTTATTTGACGTTTGGATGGACTCCAGTAAGTCTGATGTGAGATACAAAGTTTTTGGACGCAGCAGGAGCTGGAAATAGTTTTAAACGAAACAACACGTATTAGCGTTGTTCCTGTGCTGTATCTAATCGATCCTTACTCATATATCATGTTATTGGCGTTTCGATGGACTCCAGTAGCTCTGATGTGAGATACGACGTTTTCGGACGCAGCAGAAGCTGGAAATAGTTTTAAACGAAACAACACGCATTAGCGTTGTTCCTGTGATGTATCTAATCGATCCTTACTCATCTATCATGTTATTTGGCGTTTCGATGGACTCCAGTAACTCTGATGTGAGATACGACGTTTTCGGACGCAGCAGAAGCTGGAAATAGTTTTAAACGAAACAACACGTATTAGCGTTGTTCCTGTGATGTATCTAATCGATCCTTACTCATCTATCATGTTATTTGACGTTTGGATGGACTCCAGTAACTCTGATGAGAGATACAAAGATTTCGGACGCAGCAGAAGCTGGAAATATTTTTGAACGAAACAACACCTATTAGAGTTGTTCCTGTGATGTATCTAAACGATCCTTACTTTTCTATCATGTTATTTGACGTTTCGATGGACTCCAGTAACTCTGATGTGAGATACGACGTTTTCGGACGCAGCAGAAGCTGGAAATAGTTTTAAACGAAACAACACCTATTAGCGATGTTCCTGTGATGTATCTAAACGATCCTTACTCATCTATCATGTTATTTGACGTTTGGACGGACTCCAGTAACTCTGATGTGAGATACAAAGTTCTCGGACGCAGCAGAAGCTGGAAATAGTTTTGAACGAAACAACACGTATTAGCGTTGTTCCTGTGATGTATCTAAACGATCCTTACTTATCTAACATGTTATTTAACGTTTGGATGGACTCCAGTAAGTCTGATGTGAGATACAAAGTTTTTGGACGCAGCAAGAGCTGGAAATAGTTTTAAACGAAACAACACGTATTAGCTTTGTTCCTGTGCTGTATCTAATCGATCCTTACTTATCTATCATGTTATTTGACGTTTCGATGGACTCCAGTAACTCTGATGTGAGATACGACGTTTTCGGAGGCAGCAGAAGCTGGAAATAGTTTCAATCGAAACAACACGTATTAGCGTTGTTCCTGTGATGTATCTAATTGATCCTTACTCATCTATCATGTTATTTGACGTTTGGATGGACTCCAGTAACTCTGATGAGAGATACAAAGATTTCGGACGCAGCAGAAGCTGGAAATAGTTTTGAACTAAACAACACGTATTAGCGTTGTTCCTGTGATGTATCTAAACGATCCTTACTTATCTAACATGTTATTTGACGTTTGGATGGACTCCAGTAAGTCTGATGTGAGATACAAAGTTTTGGGACGCAGCAGGAGCTGGAAATAGTTTTAAACAAAACAACATGTATTGGCGTTGTTCCTGTGCTGTATCTAATCGATCCTTACTTATCTATTATGTTATTTGACGTTTGGATGGACTCCAGTAACCCTGACGTGAGATACGAAGTTCTCGGACGCAGCAGAAGCTGGAAATAGTTTTAAATGAAACAACACGCATTAGCGTTGTTCCTGTGATGTATCTAATCGATCCTTACTCATCTATCATGTTATTTGGCGTTTCGATGGACTCCAGTAACTTTGATGTGAGATACAAAGTTATTGGACGCAGCAGGAGCTGGAAATAGTTTTAAACGAAACAACACGTATTAGCGTTGTTCCTGTGATGTATCTAAACGATCCTTGCTCATCTATCATGTTATTTGACGTTTGGACGGACTCCAGTAACTCTGATGTGAGATACAAAGTTCTCGGACGCAGCAGGAGCTGGAAATAGTTTTAAACGAAACAACACGTATTAGCGTTGTTCCTGTGCTGTATCTAATCGATCCTTACTCATATATCATGTTACTTGGCGTTTCGATGGACTCCAGTAGCTCTTATGTGAGATACGACGTTTTCGGACGCAGCAGAAGCTGGAAATAGATTTAAACGAAACAACACGCATTAGCGTTGTTCCTGTGATGTATCTAATCGATCCTTACTCATCTATCATGTTATTTGACGTTTCGATGGACTCCAGTATCTCTGATGTGAGATACGACGTTTTCGGACGCATCAGAAGCTGGAAATAGTTTTAAACGATACAACACGTATTAGCGTTGTTCCTGTGATGTATCTAATCGATCCATACTCATCTATTATGTTATTTGACGTTTGGATGGACTCCAGTAACTCTGATGAGAGATACAAAGATTTCGGACGCAGCAGAAGCTGGAAATAGTTTTGAACGAAACAACAACTACTAGCGTTGTTCCTGTGCTGTATCTAATCGATCCTTACTTATCTATCATGTTATTTGACGTTTCGATGGACTCCAGTAACTCTGATGTGAGATACGACGTTTTCGGACGCAGCAGAAACTGGAAATAGTTTTAAACGAAACAACACACATTAGCGATGTTCCTGTGATGTATCTAATCGATCCTTACTCATCTATCATGTTATTTTACGTTTGGATGGACTCCAGTAACTCTGATGTGAGATACAAAGTTTTTGGACGCAGCAGAAGCTGGAAATAGATTTGAACGAAACAACACGTATTAGCGTTGTTCCTGTGATGTATCTAATCGATCCTTACTCATCTATAATGTTATTTGGCGTTTCGATAGACTCCAGTAACTTTGATGTGAGATACGAAGTTCTCGGACGCAGCTGAAGCTGAAAATAGTTTTAAATGAAACAACACGTATTAGCGTTGTTCCTGTGATGTATCTAATCGATCCTTACTCATCTATCATGTTATTTGGCGTTTCGATGGACTCCAGTAGCTCTGATGTGAGATACGACGTTTTCGGACGCAGCAGAAGCTGGAAATAGTTTTAAACGAAACAACACGCATTAGCGTTGTTCCTGTGCTGTATCTAATCTATCCTTACTCATCTATCATGTTATTTGGCGTTTCGATGGACTCCAGTAACTTTGATGTGAGATACGAAGTTCTCGGACGCAGCTGAAGCTGGAAATAGTTTTAAATGAAACAACACGTATTAGCGTTGTTCCTGTGATGTATCTAATCGATCCTTACTCATCTATCATGTTATTTGGCGTTTCGATGGACTCCAGTAGCTCTGATGTGAGATACGACGTTATCGGACGCAGCAGAAGCTGGAAATAGTTTTAAACGAAACAACACGCATTAGCGTTGTTCCTGTGATGTATCTAATCGATCCTTACTCATCTATCATGTTATTTGGCGTTTCGATGGACTCCAGTAGCTCTGATGTGAGATACGACGTTTTCGGACGCAGCAGAAGCTGGAAATAGTTTTAAACGAAACAACACGCATCAGCGTTGTTCCTGTGATGTATCTAATCGATCCTTACTCATCTATTATGTTATTTGGCGTTTCGATGGACTCCAGTAACTTTGATGTGAGATACGAAGTTCTCGGACGCAGCTGAAGCTGGAAATAGTTTTAAATGAAACAACACGTATTAGCGTTGTTCCTGTGATGTATCTAATCGATCCTTACTCATCTATCATGTTATTTGGCGTTTCGATGGACTCCAGTAGCTCTGATGTGAGATACGACGTTTTCGGACGCAGTAGAAGCTGGAAATAGTTTTGAACGAAACAACACGTATTAGCGTTGTTCCTGTGATGTATCTAAACGATCCTTAATTATCTAACATGTTATTTGACGTTTGGATGGACTCCAGTAAGTCTGATGTGAGATACAAAGTTTTTGACGCAGCAGGAGCTGGAAATAGTTTTAAACGAAACAACACGTATTAGCGTTGTGCCTGTGCTGTATCTAATCGATCCTTACTCATATATCATGTTACTTGGCGTTTCGATGGACTCCAGTAGCTCTGATGTGAGATACGACGTTTTCGGACGCAGCAGAAGCTGGAAATAGTTTTAAACGAAACAACACGCATTAGCGTTGTTCCTGTGATGTATCTAATCGATCCTTACTCATCTATCATGTTATTTGGCGTTTCAATGGACTCCAGTAACTTTGATGTGAGATACGAAGTTCTCGGACGCAGCTGAAGCTGGAAATAGTTTTGAACGAAACAACACGTATTAGCGTTGTTCCTGTGATGTATCTAAACGATCCTTATTTATCTAACATGTTATTTGAAGTTTGGATGGACTCCAGTAAGTCTGATGTGAGATACAAAGTTTTGGGACGCAGCAGGAGCTGGAAATAGTTTTAAACGAAACAACACGTATTAGCGTTGTTCCTGTGCTGTATCTAATCGATCCTTACTCATCTATAATGTTATTTGGCGTTTCGATAGACTCCAGTAGCTCTGATGTGAGATACGACGTTTTCGGACGCAGCAGAAGCTGGAAATAGTTTTAAACGAAACAACACGCATTTGCGTTTTTCCTGTGATGTATCTAATCGATCCTTACTCATCTATCATGTTATTTGGCGTTTCGATGGACTCCAGTAGCTCTGATGTGAGATACGACGTTTTCGGACGCATCAGAAGCTGGAAATAGTTTTGAACGAAACAACATGTATTAGCGTTGTTCCTGTGATGTATCTAAACGATCCTTACTCATCTATCATGTTATTTGACGTTTGGACGGACTCCAGTAACTCTGACGTGAGATACAAAGTTCTCGGACGCAGCAGAAGCTGGAAATAATTTTGAACGAAACAACACGTATTAGCGTTGTTCCTGTGCTGTATCTAATCGATCCTTACTTATCTATCATGTTATTTGACGTTTGGATGGACTCCAGTAACTCTGATGTGAGATACGACGTTTTCGGACGCAGCAGAAGCTGGAAATAGTTTTAAACGAAACAACACGTATTAGCGTTGTTCCTGTGCTGTGTCTAATCGATCCTGACTCACATATCATGTTACTTGGCGTTTCGATGGACTCCAGTAGCTCTGATGTGAGATACGAAATTTTCGGACGCAGCAGAAGCTGGAAATAGTTTTAAACGAAACAACACGCATTAGCGTTGTTCCTGTGATGTATCTAATCGATCCTTACTCATCTATCATGTTATTTGGCGTTTCGATGGACTCCAGTAGCTCTGATGTGAGATACGACGTTTTCGGACGCAGCAGAAGCTGGAAATAGTTTTAAACGAAACAAAACGCATTAGCGTTGTTCCTGGGATGTATCTAATCGATCCTTACTCATCTATCATGTTATTTGGTGTTTCGATGGACTCCAGTAGCTCTGATGTGAGATACGACGTTTTCGGACGCAGCAGAAGCTGGAAATAGTTTTAAACGAAACAACACGCATTAGCGTTGTTCCTGTGATGTATCTAATCGATCCTTACTTATCTATCATGTTATTTGACGTTTGGATGGACACCAGTAACCCTGATGTGAGATACGAAGTTCTCGGACGCAGCAGAAGCTGGAAATAGTTTTAAACGAAACAACACGCATTAGCGTTGTTCCTGTGATGTATCTAATCGATCCTTACTCATCTATCATGTTATTTGGCGTTTCGATGGACTCCAGTAACTTTGATGTGAGATACGAAATTTTCGGACGCAGCAGAAGCTTGAAATAGTTTTAAACGAAACAACACGCATTGGCGTTGTTCCTGTGATGTATCTAATCGATCCTTACTCATCTATCATGTTATTTGGCGTTTCGATACACTCCAGTAACTCTGATGTGAGATACGAAGTTTTCGGACGCAGCAGAAGCTGGAAATAGTTTTAAACGAAACAACACGCATTAGCGATGTTCCTGTGATGCATCTAAACGATCCTTACACATCTATCATGTTATTTGACGTTTGGACGGACTCCTGTAACTCTGATGTGAGATACAAAGTTCTCGGACGCAGCAGAAGCTGGAAACAATTTTGAACGAAACAACACGTATTAGCGTTGTTCCTGTGATGTATCTAAACGATCCTTACTTATCTAACATGTTATTTAAGGTTTGGATGGACTCCAGTATGTCTGATGTGAGTTACAAAATTCTTGGACGCAGCAGGAGCTGGAAATAGTTTTAAACGAAACAACACGTATTAGCGTTGTTCCTGTGCTGTATCTAATCGATCCTTACTTATCTATCATGTTATTTGACGTTTCGATGGACTCCAGTAACTCTGATGTGAGATACGACGTTTTCGGACGCAGCAGAAGCTTGAAATAGTTTGAAACGAAACAACACGTATTAGCGTTGTTCCTGTGATATATCTAATCGATCCTTACTCATCTATCATGTTATTTGACGTTTGGATGGACTCCAGTAACTCTGATGAGAGATACAAAGATTTCGGACGCAGCAGAAACTGGAAATAGTTTTGAACGAAACAACACGTATTAGCGTTGTTCCTGTGCTGTATCTAATCGATCCTTACTCATATATCATGTTACTTGGCGTTTCGATGGACTCCAGTAGCTCTGATGTGAGATACGACGTTTTCGGACGCAGCAGAAGCTGGAAATAGTTTTGAACGAAACAACACGTATTAGCGTTGTTCCTGTGATGTATCTAAACGATCCTTACTAATCTAACATGTTATTTAAGGTTTGGATGGACTCCAGTATGTCTGATGTGAGTTACAAAATTCTTGGACGCAGCAGGAGCTGGAAATAGTTTTAAACGAAACAACACGTATTAGCGTTGTTCCTGTGCTGTATCTAATCGATCCTTACTTATCTATCATGTTATTTGACGTTTCGATGGACTCCAGTAACTCTGATGTGAGATACGACGTTTTCGGACGCAGCAGAAGCTTGAAATAGTTTGAAACGAAACAACACGCATTAGCGTTGTTCCTGTGATGTATCTAATCGATCCTTACTTATCTATCATGTTATTTGACGTTTGGACGGACTCCAGTAACTCTGATGAGAGATTCAAAGTTCTCGGACGCAGTAGAATCTGGAAATAGTTTTGAACGAAACAACACGTATTAGCGTTGTTCCTGTGCTGTATCTAATCGATCCTTACTCATATATCATGTTACTTGGCGTTTCGATGGACTCCAGTAGCTCTGATGTGAGATACGACGTTTTCGGACGCAGCAGAAGCTGGAAATAGTTTTGAACGAAACAACACGCATTAGCGTTGTTCCTGTGATGTATCTAATCGATCCTTACTCATCTACCATGTTATTTGGCGTTTCGATGGACTCCAGTAACTTTGATGTGAGATACGAAGTTCTCGGACGCAGCTGAAGCTGGAAATAGTTTTAAATGAAACAACACGTATTAGCGTTGTTCCTGTGATTTATCTAATCGATCCTTACTCATCTATCATGTTATTTGGCGTTTCGATGGACTCCAGTAGCTCTGATGTGAGATACGACGTTTTCGGACGCAGCAGAAGCTGGAAATAGTTTTGAACGAAACAAAACGCATTAGCGTTGTTCCTGTGATGTATCTAATCGATCCTTACTCATCTATCATGTTATTTGACGTTTGGACGGACTCCAGTAACTCTGATGAGAGATACAAAGTTCTCGGACGCAGTAGAAGCTGGAAATAGTTTTGAACGAAACAACACCTATTAGCGTTGTTCCTGTGATGTATCTAAACAATTCTTACTTATCTAACATGTTATTTGACGTTTGGATGGACTCCAGTAAGTCTGATGTGAGATACAAAGTTTTTGGACGCAGCAGGAGCTGCGAAACGAAACAACACGTATTAGCGTTGTTCCTGTGCTGTATCTAATCGATCCTTACTCATATATCATGTTATTTGGCGTTTCGATGGACTCCAGTAGTTCTGATGTGAGATACGACGTTTTCGGACGCAGCAGAAGCTGGAAATAGTTTTAAACGAAACAACACGCATTAGCGTTGTTCCTGTGATGTATCTAATCGATCCTTACTCATCTATCATGTTATTTGGCGTTTCGATGGACTCCAGTAACTTTGATGTGAGATACGAAGTTCTCGGACGCAGCTGAAGCTGGAAATAGTTTTAAGAGAAACAACACGTATTAGCGTTGTTCCTGTGATGTATCTAATCGATCCTTACTCATCTATCATGTTATTTGGCGTTTAGATAGACTCCAGTAGCTCTGACGTGAGATACGTAGTTCTCGGACGCAGCAGAAGCTGGAAATAGTTTCAAACGAAACAACACGCATTAGCGTTGTTCCTGTGATGTATCTAATCGATCCTTACTCATCTATCATGTTATTTGGCGTTTCGATGGATTCCAGTAACTTAGATGTGAGATACGAAGTTCTCGGACGCAGCTGAAGCTAGAAATAGTTTTAAACGAAACAACACGCATTAGCGTTGTTCCTGTGTAGTATCTAATCGATCCTTACTTATCTATCATGTTATTTAACATTTCGATGGACTCCAGTAACTCTGATGTGATATACGACGTTTTCGGACGCAGCAGCAGCTGGAAATAGTTTTAAACGAAACAACACGTATTAGCGTTGTTCCTGTGATGTATCTAATCGATCCTTACTTATCTATCTATTTGACGTTTTAATGGACTCCAGTAACCCTGATGTGAGATACGAAGTTCTCGTACGCAGCTGAAGCTAGAAATAGTTTTAAACGAAACAACACGCATTAGCGTTGTTCCTGTGATGTATCTAATCGATCCTTACTTATCTATCTATTTGAGGTTTGGATGGACTCCAGTAACCCTGATGTGAGATACGAAGTTCTCGGACGCAGCTGAAGCTAGAAATAGTTTTAAACGAAACAACACGCATTAGCGTTGTTCCTGTGATGTATCTAATCGATCCTTGCTTATCTATCTATTTGACGTTTGGATGGACTCCAGTAACCCTGATGTGAGATACGAAGTTCTCGGACGCAGCTGAAGCTAGAAATAGTTTTAAACGAAACAACACGCATTAGCGTTGTTCCTGTGATGTATCTAATCGATCCTTACTTAGCTATCATGTTATTTGACGTTTGGATGGACTCCAGTAACCCTGATTTGAGATACGAAGTTCTCGGACGCAGCTGAAGCTAGAAATAGTTTTAAACGAAACAACACGCATTAGCGTTGTTCCTGTGATGTATCTAATCGATCCTTACTTGTCTATCATGTTGTTTGACGTTTGGATGGACTCCAGTAACCCTGATGTGAGATACGAAGTTCTCGGACGCAGCTGAAGCTAGAAATAGTTTTAAACGAAACAACACGTATTAGCGTTGTTCCTGTGATGTATCTAAACGATCCTTACTTATCTAACATGTTATTTGACGTTTGGATGGACTCCAGTAACTCTGATGTGAGATACAAAGTTCTCGGACGCAGCAGGAGCTGGAAATAGTTTTAAACGAAACAACACGTATTAGCGTTGTTCCTGTGCTGTATCTAATCGATCCTTACTCATATATCATGTTACTTGGCGTTTCGATGGACTCCAGTAGCTCTTATGTGAGATACGACGTTTTCGGACGCAGCAGAAGCTGGAAATAGATTTAATCGAAACAACACGCATTAGCGTTGTTCCTGTGATGTATCTAATCGATCCTTACTCATCTATCATGTTATTTGGCGTTTCGATGGACTCCAGTATCTCTGATGTGAGATACGAAGTTTTCGGACGCATCAGAAGCTGGAAATAGTTTTAAACGATACAACACGTATTAGCGTTGTTCCTGTGATGTATCTAATCGATCCATACTCATCTATTATGTTATTTGACGTTTGGATGGACTCCAGTAACTCTGATGAGAGATACAAAGATTTCGGACGCAGCAGAAGCTGGAAATAGTTTTGAACGAAACAACAACTATTAGCGTTGTTCCTGTGCTGTATCTAATCGATCCTTACTTATCTATCATGTTATTTGACGTTTCGATGGACTCCAGTAACTCTGATGTGAGATACGACGTTTTCGGACGCAGCAGAAACTGGAAATAGTTTTAAACGAAACAACACACATTAGCGATGTTCCTGTGATGTATCTAATCGATCCTTACTCATCTATCATGTTATTTTACGTTTGGATGGACTCCAGTAACTCTGATGTGAGATACAAAGTTTTTGGACGCAGCAGAAGCTGGAAATAGTTTTGAACGAAACAACACGTATTAGCGTTGTTCCTGTGATGTATCTAATCGATCCTTACTCATCTATAATGTTATTTGGCGTTTCGATAGACTCCAGTAACTTTGATGTGAGATACGAAGTTCTCGGACGCAGCTGAAGCTGGAAATAGTTTTAAATGAAACAACACGTATTAGCGTTGTTCCTGTGATGTATCTAATCGATCCTTACTCATCTATCATGTTATTTGGCGTTTCGATGGACTCCAGTAGCTCTGATGTGAGATACGACGTTTTCGGACGCAGCAGAAGCTGGAAATAGTTTTAAACGAAACAACACGCATTAGCGTTGTTCCTGTGCTGTATCTAATCTATCCTTACTCATCTATCATGTTATTTGGCGTTTCGATGGACTCCAGTAGCTCTGATGTGAGATACGACGTTTTCGGACGCAGCAGAAGCTGGAAATAGTTTTAAACGAAACAACACGCATTAGCGTTGTTCCTGTGATGTATCTAATCGATCCTTACTCATCTATCATGTTATTTGGCGTTTCGATGGACTCCAGTAACTTTGATGTGAGATACGAAGTTCTCGGACGCAGCTGAAGCTGGAAATAGTTTTAAGTGAAACAACACGTATTAGCGTTGTTCCTGTGATGTATCTAATCGATCCTTACTCATCTATCATGTTATTTGGCGTTTCGATGGACTCCAGTAGCTCTGATGTGAGATACGACGTTTTCGGACGCAGCAGAAGCTGGAAATAGTTTTAAACGAAACAACACGCATTAGCGTTGTTCCTGTGATGTATCTAATCGATCCTTACTCATCTATTATGTTATTTGGCGTTTCGATGGACTCCAGTAACTCTGATGAGAGATACAAAGTTCTCGGACGCAGTAGAAGCTGGAAATAGTTTTGAACGAAACAACACGTATTAGCGTTGTTCCTGTGATGTATCTAAACAATTCTTACTTATCTAACATGTTATTTGACGTTTGGATGGACTGCAGTAAGTCTGATGTGAGATACAAAGTTTTTGGACGCAGCAGGAGCTGCGAAACGAAACAACACGTATTAGCGTTGTTCCTGTGCTGTATCTAATCGATCCTTACTCATATATCATGTTATTTGGCGTTTCGATGGACTCCAGTAGTTCTGATGTGAGATACGACGTTTTCGGACGCAGCAGAAGCTGGAAATAGTTTTAAACGAAACAACACGCATTAGCGTTGTTCCTGTGATGTATCTAATCGATCCTTACTCATCTATCATGTTATTTGGCGTTTCGATGGACTCCAGTAACTTTGATGTGAGATACGAAGTTCTCGGACGCAGCTGAAGCTGGAAATAGTTTTAAGTGAAACAACACGTATTAGCGTTGTTCCTGTGATGTATCTAATCGATCCTTACTCATCTATCATGTTATTTGGCGTTTAGATAGACTCCAGTAGCTCTGACGTGAGATACGTAGTTCTCGGACGCAGCAGAAGCTGGAAATAGTTTCAAACGAAACAACACGCATTAGCGTTGTTCCTGTGATGTATCTAATCGATCCTTACTCATCTATCATGTTATTTGGCGTTTCGATGGATTCCAGTAACTTAGATGTGAGATACGAAGTTCTCGGACGCAGCTGAAGCTAGAAATAGTTTTAAACGAAACAACACGCATTAGCGTTGTTCCTGTGTAGTATCTAATCGATCCTTACTTATCTATCATGTTATTTAACATTTCGATGGACTCCAGTAACTCTGATGTGATATACGACGTTTTCGGACGCAGCAGCAGCTGGAAATAGTTTTAAACGAAACAACACGTATTAGCGTTGTTCCTGTGATGTATCTAATCGATCCTTACTTATCTATCTATTTGACGTTTGGATGGACTCCAGTAACCCTGATGTGAGATACGAAGTTCTCGTACGCAGCTGAAGCTAGAAATAGTTTTAAACGAAACAACACGCATTAGCGTTGTTCCTGTGATGTATCTAATCGATCCTTACTTATCTATCTATTTGAGGTTTGGATGGACTCCAGTAACCCTGATGTGAGATACGAAGTTCTCGGACGCAGCTGAAGCTAGAAATAGTTTTAAACGAAACAACACGCATTAGCGTTGTTCCTGTGATGTATCTAATCGATCCTTGCTTATCTATCTATTTGACGTTTGGATGGACTCCAGTAACCCTGATGTGAGATACGAAGTTCTCGGACGCAGCTGAAGCTAGAAATAGTTTTAAACGAAACAACACGCATTAGCGTTGTTCCTGTGATGTATCTAATCGATCCTTACTTAGCTATCATGTTATTTGACGTTTGGATGGACTCCAGTAACCCTGATTTGAGATACGAAGTTCTCGGACGCAGCTGAAGCTAGAAATAGTTTTAAACGAAACAACACGCATTAGCGTTGTTCCGGTGATGTATCTAATCGATCCATACTCATCTATTATGTTATTTGACGTTTCGATGGACTACAGTATCTCTGATGTGAGATACGAAGTTTTCGGACGCATCAGAAGCTGGAAATAGTTTTAAACGATACAACACGTATTAGCGTTGTTCCTGTGATGTATCTAATCGATCCATACTCATCTATTATGTTATTTGACGTTTGGATGGACTCCAGTAACTCTGATGAGAGATACAAAGATTTCGGACGCAGCAGAAGCTGGAAATAGTTTTGAACGAAACAACAACTATTAGCGTTGTTCCTGTGCTGTATCTAATCGATCCTTACTCATATATCATGTTACTTGGCGTTTCGATGGACTCCAGTAGCTCTTATGTGAGATACGACGTTTTCGGACGCAGCAGAAGCTGGAAATAGATTTAAACGAAACAACACGCATTAGCGTTGTTCCTGTGATGTATCTAATCGATCCTTACTCATCTATCATGTTTTCGATGGACTACAGTATCTCTGATGTGAGATACGAAGTTTTCGGACGCATCAGAAGCTGGAAATAGTTTTAAACGATACAACACGTATTAGCGTTGTTCCTGTGATGTATCTAATCGATCCATACTCATCTATTATGTTATTTGACGTTTGGATGGACTCCAGTAACTCTGATGAGAGATACAAAGATTTCGGACGCAGCAGAAGCTGGAAATAGTTTTGAACGAAACAACAACTATTAGCGTTGTTCCTGTGCTGTATCTAATCGATCCTTACTTATCTATCATGTTATTTGACGTTTCGATGGACTCCAGTAACTCTGATGTGAGATACGACGTTTTCGGACGCAGCAGAAACTGGAAATAGTTTTAAACGAAACAACACACATTAGCGATGTTCCTGTGATGTATCTAATCGATCCTTACTCATCTATCATGTTATTTTACGTTTGGATGGACTCCAGTAACTCTGATGTGAGATACAAAGTTTTTGGACGCAGCAGAAGCTGGAAATAGTTTTGAACGAAACAACACGTATTAGCGTTGTTCCTGTGATGTATCTAATCGATCCTTACTCATCTATAATGTTATTTGGCGTTTCGATAGACTCCAGTAACTTTGATGTGAGATACGAAGTTCTCGGACGCAGCTGAAGCTGGAAATAGTTTTAAATGAAACAACACGTATTAGCGTTGTTCCTGTGATGTATCTAATCGATCCTTACTCATCTATCATGTTATTTGGCGTTTCGATGGACTCCAGTAGCTCTGATGTGAGATACGACGTTTTCGGACGCAGCAGAAGCTGGAAATAGTTTTAAACGAAACAACACGCATTAGCGTTGTTCCTGTGCTGTATCTAATCTATCCTTACTCATCTATCATGTTATTTGGGGTTTCGATGGACTCCAGTAACTTTGATGTGAGATACGAAGTTCTCGGACGCAGCTGAAGCTGGAAATAGTTTTAAATGAAACAACACGTATTAGCATTGTTCCTGTGATGTATCTAATCGATCCTTACTCATCTATCATGTTATTTGGCGTTTCGATGGACTCCAGTAGCTCTGATGTGAGATACGACGTTATCGGACGCAGCAGAAGCTGGAAATAGTTTTAAACGAAACAACACGCATTAGCGTTGTTCCTGTGATGTATCTAATCGAT
Source organism: Prosopocoilus inquinatus (assembly GCA_036172665.1). Classification (NCBI taxonomy): domain Eukaryota; kingdom Metazoa; phylum Arthropoda; class Insecta; order Coleoptera; family Lucanidae; genus Prosopocoilus; species Prosopocoilus inquinatus. The sequence goes on along the minus strand of CM069871.1, from coordinate 42,254,772 downwards.
CCTTACTCATCTATCATGTTATTTGGCGTTTCGATGGACTCCAGTAGCTCTGATGTGAGATACGACGTTTTCGGACGCAGCAGAAGCTGGAAATAGTTTTAAACGAAACAACACGCATTAGCGTTGTTCCTGTGATGTATCTAATCGATCCTTACTCATCTATTATGTTATTTGGCGTTTCGATGGACTCCAGTAACTTTGATGTGAGATACGAAGTTCTCGGACGCAGCTGAAGCTGGAAATAGTTTTAAACGAAACGACACGTATTAGCGTTGTTCCTGTGCTGTATCTAATCGATCCTTACTTATCTATCATATTATTTGACGTTTCGATGGACTCCAGTAACTCTTATGTGAGATACGAAGTTTTCGGACGCAGCAGAAGCTGGAAATAGTTTTAAACGAAACAACACGCATTAGCGATGTTCCTGTGATGTATCTAATCTATCCTTACTCATCTATCATGTTATTTGACGTTTGGACGGACTCCAGTAACTCTGATGAGAGATTCAAAGTTCTCGGACGCAGTAGAAGCTGGAAATAGTTTTGAACGAAACAACACGTATTAGCGTTGTTCCTGTGATGTATCTAAACGATCCTTACTTATCTAACATGTTATTTGACGTTTGGATGGACTCCAGTAAGTCTGATGTGAGATACAAAGTTTTTGACGCAGCAGGAGCTGGAAATAGTTTTAAACGAAACAACACGTATTAGCGTTGTGCCTGTGCTGTATCTAATCGATCCTTACTCATATATCATGTTACTTGGCGTTTCGATGGACTCCAGTAGCTCTGATGTGAGATACGACGTTTTCGGACGCAGCAGAAGCTGGAAATAGTTTTAAACGAAACAACACGCATTAGCGTTGTTCCTGTGATGTATCTAATCGATCCTTACTCATCTATCATGTTATTTGGCGTTTCAATGGACTCCAGTAACTTTGATGTGAGATACGAAGTTCTCGGACGCAGCTGAAGCTGGAAATAGTTTTGAACGAAACAACACGTATTAGCGTTGTTCCTGTGATGTATCTAAACGATCCTTACTTATCTAACATGTTATTTGAAGTTTGGATGGACTCCAGTAAGTCTGATGTGAGATACAAAGTTTTGGGACGCAGCAGGAGCTGGAAATAGTTTTAAACGAAACAACACGTATTAGCGTTGTTCCTGTGCTGTATCTAATCGATCCTTACTCATCTATAATGTTATTTGGCGTTTCGATAGACTCCAGTAGCTCTGATGTGAGATACGACGTTTTCGGACGCAGCAGAAGCTGGAAATAGTTTTAAACGAAACAACACCCATTAGCGTTGTTCCTGTGATGTATCTAATCGATCCTTACTCATCTATCATGTTATTTGGCGTTTCGATGGACTCCAGCAGCTCTGATGTGAGATACGACGTTTTCGGACGCATCAGAAGCTGGAAATAGTTTTAAACGAAACAACATGTATTAGCGTTGTTCCTGTGATGTATCTAAACGATCCTTACTCATCTATCATGTTATTTGACGTTTGGACGGACTCCAGTAACTCTGACGTGAGATACAAAGTTCTCGGACGCAGCAGAAGCTGGAAATAATTTTGAACGAAACAACACGTATTAGTGTTGTTCCTGTGCTGTATCTAATCGATCCTTACTTATCTATCATGTTATTTGACGTTTGGATGGACTCCAGTAACTCTGATGTGAGATACGACGTTTTCGGACGCAGCAGAAGCTGGAAATAGTTTTAAACGAAACAACACGTATTAGCGTTGTTCCTGTGCTGTATCTAATCGATCCTGACTCATATATCATGTTACTTGGCGTTTCGATGGACTCCAGTAGCTCTGATGTGAGATACGAAATTTTCGGACGCAGCAGAAGCTGGAAATAGTTTTAAACGAAACAACACGCATTAGCGTTGTTCCTGTGATGTATCTAATCGATCCTTACTTATCTATCATGTTACTTGGCGTTTCGATGGACTCCAGTAGCTCTGATGTGAGATACGAAGTTCTCGGACGCAGCTGAAGCTGGAAATAGTTTTAAATGAAACAACACGTATTAGCGTTGTTCCTGTGATTTATCTAATCGATCCTTACTCATCTATCATGTTATTTGGCGTTTCGATGGACTCCAGTAGCTCTGATGTGAGATACGACGTTTTCGGACGCAGCAGAAGCTGGAAATAGTTTTAAACGAAACAAAACGCATTAGCGTTGTTCCTGTGCTGTATCTAATCGATCCTTACTCATCTATAATGTTATTTGGCGTTTCGATAGACTCCAGTAGCTCTGATGTGAGATACGACGTTTTCGGACGCAGCAGAAGCTGGAAATAGTTTTAAACGAAACAACATGTATTAGCGTTGTTCCTGTGATGTATCTAAACGATCCTTACTCATCTATCATGTTATTTGACGTTTGGACGGACTCCAGTAACTCTGATGAGAGATACAAATTTCTCGGACGCAGTAGAAGCTGGAAATAGTTTTGAACGAAACAACACGTATTAGCGTTGTTCCTGTGATGTATCTAAACAATTCTTACTTATCTAACATGCTATTTGACGTTTGGATGGACTCCAGTAAGTCTGATGTGAGATACAAAGTTTTTGGACGCAGCAGGAGCTGCGAAACGAAACAACACGTATTAGCGTTGTTCCTGTGCTGTATCTAATCGATCCTTACTCATATATCATGTTATTTGGCGTTTCGATGGACTCCAGTAGTTCTGATGTGAGATACGACGTTTTCGGACGCAGCAGAAGCTGGAAATAGTTTTAAACGAAACAACACGCATTGGCGTTGTTCCTGTGATGTATCTAATCGATCCTTACTCATCTATCATGTTATTTGGCGTTTCGATGGACTCCAGTAACTTTGATGTGAGATACGAAGTTCTCGGACGCAGCTGAAGCTGGAAATAGTTTTAAGTGAAACAACACGTATTAGCGTTGTTCCTGTGATGTATCTAATCGATCCTTACTCATCCATCATGTTATTTGGCGTTTAGATAGACTCCAGTAGCTCTGACGTGAGATACGTAGTTCTCGGACGCAGCAGAAGCTGGAAATAGTTTCAAACGAAACAACACGCATTAGCGTTGTTCCTGTGATGTATCTAATCGATCCTTACTCATCTATCATGTTATTTAACATTTCGATGGACTCCAGTAACTCTGATGTGATATACGACGTTTTCGGACGCAGCAGCAGCTGGAAATAGTTTTAAACGAAACAACACGTATTAGCGTTGTTCCTGTGATGTATGTAATCGATCCTTACTTATCTATCTATTTGACGTTTGGATGGACTCCAGTAACCCTGATGTGAGATACGAAGTTCTCGGACGCAGCTGAAGCTAGTAATAGTTTTAAACGAAACAACACGCATTAGCGTTGTTCCTGTGATGTATCTAATCGATCCTTACTTATCTATCTATTTGAGGTTTGGATGGACTCCAGTAACCCTGATGTGAGATACGAAGTTCTCGGACGCAGCTGAAGCTAGAAATAGTTTTAAACGAAACAACACGCATTAGCGTTGTTCCTGTGATGTATCTAATCGATCCTTGCTTATCTATCTATTTGACGTTTGGATGGACTCCAGTAACCCTGATGTGAGATACGAAGTTCTCGGACGCAGCTGAAGCTAGAAATAGTTTTAAACGAAACAACACGCCCTAGCGTTGTTCCTGTGATGTATCTAATCGATCCTTACTTAGCTATCATGTTATTTGACGTTTGGATGGACTCCAGTAACCCTGATTTGAGATACGAAGTTCTCGGACGCAGCTGAAGCTAGAAATAGTTTTAAAATTTCTCGGAAGCAGTAGAAGCTGGAAATAGTTTTGAACGAAACAACACGTATTAGCGTTGTTCCTGTGATGTATCTAAACAATTCTTACTTATCTAACATGTTATTTGACGTTTGGATGGACTCCAGTAAGTCTGATGTGAGATACAAAGTTTTTGGACGCAGCAGGAGCTGCGAAACGAAACAACACGTATTAGCGTTGTTCCTGTGCTGTATCTAATCGATCCTTACTCATATATCATGTTATTTGGCGTTTCGATGGACTCCAGTAGTTCTGATGTGAGATACGACGTTTTCGGACGCAGCAGAAGCTGGAAATAGTTTTAAACGAAACAACACGCATTAGCGTTGTTCCTGTGATGTATCTAATCGATCCTTACTCATCTATCATGTTATTTGGCGTTTCGATGGACTCCAGTAACTTTGATGTGAGATACGAAGTTCTCGGACGCAGCTGAAGCTGGAAATAGTTTTAAGTGAAACAACACGTATTAGCGTTGTTCCTGTGATGTATCTAATCGATCCTTACTCATCCATCATGTTATTTGGCGTTTAGATAGACTCCAGTAGCTCTGACGTGAGATACGTAGTTCTCGGACGCAGCAGAAGCTGGAAATAGTTTCAAACGAAACAACACGCATTAGCGTTGTTCCTGTGATGTATCTAATCGATCCTTACTCATCTATCATGTTATTTAACATTTCGATGGACTCCAGTAACTCTGATGTGATATACGACGTTTTCGGACGCAGCAGCAGCTGGAAATAGTTTTAAACGAAACAACACGTATTAGCGTTGTTCCTGTGATGTATGTAATCGATCCTTACTTATCTATCTATTTGACGTTTGGATGGACTCCAGTAACCCTGATGTGAGATACGAAGTTCTCGGACGCAGCTGAAGCTAGTAATAGTTTTAAACGAAACAACACGCATTAGCGTTGTTCCTGTGATGTATCTAATCGATCCTTACTTATCTATCTATTTGAGGTTTGGATGGACTCCAGTAACCCTGATGTGAGATACGAAGTTCTCGGACGCAGCTGAAGCTAGAAATAGTTTTAAACGAAACAACACGCATTAGCGTTGTTCCTGTGATGTATCTAATCGATCCTTGCTTATCTATCTATTTGACGTTTGGATGGACTCCAGTAACCCTGATGTGAGATACGAAGTTCTCGGACGCAGCTGAAGCTAGAAATAGTTTTAAACGAAACAACACGCCCTAGCGTTGTTCCTGTGATGTATCTAATCGATCCTTACTTGTCTATCATGTTGTTTGACGTTTGGATGGACTCCAGTAACCCTGATGTGAGATACGAAGTTCTCGGACGCAGCTGAAGCTAGAAATAGTTTTAAACGAAACAACACGCATTAGCGTTGTTCCTGTGATGTATCTAATCGATCCTTACTTGTCTATCATGTTGTTTGACGTTTGGATGGACTCCAGTAACCCTGATGTGAGATACGAAGTTCTCGGACGCAGCTGAAGCTAGAAATAGTTTTAAACGAAACAACACGTATTAGCGTTGTTCCTGTGATGTATCTAAACGATCCTTACTTGTCTATCATGTTGTTTGACGTTTGGATGGACTCCAGTAACCCTGATGTGAGATACGAAGTTCTCGGACGCAGCTGAAGCTAGAAATAGTTTTAAACGAAACAACACGTATTAGCGTTGTTCCTGTGATGTATCTAAACGATCCTTACTTATCTAACATGTTATTTGACGTTTGGATGGACTCCAGTAAGTCTGATGTGAGATACAAAGTTTTTGGACGCAGCAGGAACTGGAAATAGTTTTAAAGGAAACAACACGTATTAGCGTTGTTCCTGTGCTGTATCTAATCGATCCTTACTTATCTATCATGTTATTTGACTTTTCGATGGACTCCAGTAACTCTGATGTGAGATGCGACGTTTTCGGACGCAGCAGAAGCTGGAAATAGTTTTAAACGAAACAACACGTATTAGCGTTGTTCCTGTGATGTATCTAATCGATCCTTACTCATCTATCATGTTATTTGACGTTTGGATGGACTCCAGTAACTCTGATGAGAGATACAAATATTTCGGGCGCAGCAGAAGCTGGAAATAGTTTTGAACGAAACAACACCTATTAGCGTTGTTCCTGTGATGTATCTAAACGATCATTACTTATCTAACATGTTATTTGACGTTTGGATGGACTCCAGTAAGTCTGATGTGAGATACAAAGTTTTTGGACGCAGCAGGAGCTGGAAATAGTTTTAAACGAAACAACACTTATTAGCGCTGTTCCTGTGCTGTATCTAATCGATCCTTACTCATATATCATGTTACTTGGCGTTTCGATGGACTCCAGTAGCTCTGATGTGAGATACGAAATTTTCGGACGCGGCAGAAACTGGAAATAGTTTTAAACGAAACAACACGCATTAGCGTTGTTCCTGTGATGTATCTAATCGATCCTTACTTATCTATCATGTTATTTGACGTTTGGATGGACTCCAGTAACCCTGATGTGAGATATAAAGTTTTTGGACGCAGCAGGAGCTGGAAATAGTTTTAAACGAAATAACACGTATTAGCGTTGTTCCTGTGCTGTATCTAATCGATCCTTACTCATATATCATGTTACTTGGCGTTTCGATGGACTCCAGTAGCTCTGATGTGAGATACGAAATTTTCGGACGCAGCAGAAACTGGAAATAGTTTTAAACGAAACAACACGCATTAGCGTTGTTCCTGTGATGTATCTAATCGATCCTTACTTATCTATCATGTTATTTGACGTTTGGATGGACTCCAGTAACCCTGATGTGAGATATAAAGTTTTTGCACGCAGCAGGAGCTGGAAATAGTTTTAAACGAAATAACACGTATTAGCGTTGTTCCTGTGCTGTATCTAATCGATCCTTACTCATATATCATGTTACTTGGCGTTTCGATGGACTCCAGTAGCTCTGATGTGAGATACGACGTTTTCGGACGCAGCAGAAGCTGGAAATAGTTTTAAACGAAACAACACGCATTAGCGTTGTTCCTGTGATGTATCTAATCGATCCTTACTTATCTATCATGTTATTTGACGTTTGGATGGACTCCAGTAACCCTGATGTGAGATATAAAGTTTTTGGACGCAGCTGAAGCTGGAAATAGTTTTAAATTAAACAACACGTATTAGCGTTGTTCCTGTGATGTATCTAATCGATCCTTACTCATCTATCATGTTATTTGGCGTTTCGATGGACTCCAGTAGCTCTGATGGGAGATACGACGTTTTCGGACGCAGCAGAAGCTGGAAATAGTTTTAAGCGAAATAACACGCATTAGCGTTGTTCCTGTGATGTATCTAATCGATCCTTACTCATCTATCATGTTTTTTGACGTTTGGACGGACTCCAGTAGCTCTGATGTGAGATACGACGTTTTCGGACGCAGCAGAAGCTGGAAATAGTTTTAAACGAAACAACACGCATTAACGTTTTTCCTGTGATGTATCTAATCGATCCTTACTCATCTATCATGTTATTTGGCGTTTCGATGGACTCCAGAAACTTTGATGTGAGATACGAAGTTCTCGGACGCAGCTGAAGCTGGAAATAGTTTTAAATGAAACAACACGCATTAGCGTTGTTCCTGTGATGTATCTAATCGATCCTTACTCATCTATCATGTTATTTGGCGTTTCGATGGACTCCAGTAACTTTGATGTGAGATACAAAGTTATTGGACGCAGCAGGAGCTGGAAATAGTTTTAAACGAAACAACACGTATTAGCGTTGTTCCTGTGATGTATCTAAACGATCCTTGCTCATCTATCATGTTATTTGACGTTTGGACGGACTCCAGTAACTCTGATGTGAGATACGAAGTTCTCGGACGCAGCTGAAGCTAGAAATAATTTTAAACGAAACAACACGCATTAGCGTTGTTCCTGTGTAGTATCTAATCGATCCTTACTTATCTATCATGTTATTTAACATTTCGATGGACTCCAGTAACTCTGATGTGATATATATCATGTTACTTGGCGTTTCGATGGACTCCAGTAGCTCTGATGTGAGATACGACGTTTTCGGTCGCAGCAGAAGCTGGAAATTGTTTTAAATGAAACAACACGCATTAGCGTTGTTCCTGTGATGTATCTAATCGATCCTTACTCATCTATCATGTTATTTGGCGTTTCGATGGACTCCAGTAACTTTGATGTGAGATACGAAGTTCTCGGACGCAGCTGAAGCTGGAAATAGTTTTAAATGAAACAACACGTATTAGCGTTGTTCCTGTGATGTACCTAATCGACCCTTACTCATCTATCATGTTATTTGGCGTTTCGATGGACTCCAGTAGCTCTGATGTGAGATACGATGTTTTCGGACGCAGCAGAAACTGGAAATAGTTTTAAACGAAACAACACATATTAGCGTTGTTCCTGTGATGTATCTAATCGATCCTTACTCATCTATCATGTTATTTGACGTTTGGGCGGACTCCAGTAACTCTGATGAGAGATTCAAAGTTCTCGGACGCAGTAGAAGCTGGAAATAGTTTTGAACGAAACAACACGTATTAGCGTTGTTCCTGTGATGTATCTAAACGATCCTTACTTATCTAACATGTTATTTGACGTTTGGATGGACTCCAGTAAGTCTGATGTGAGATACAAAGTTCTCGGACGCAGCTGAAGCTGGAAATAGTTTTAAATGAAACAACACTTATTAGCGTTGTTCCTGTGATGTATCTAATCGATCCTTACTCATCTGTCATGTTATTTGGCGTTTGGATGGACTCCAGTAGCTCTTATGTGAGATACGACGTTTTCGGACGCAGCAGAAGCTGGAAATAGTTTTAAACGAAACAACACGCATTAGCCTTGTTCCTGTGATATATCTAATCGATCCTTACTCATCTATCATGTTATTTGGCGTTTCGATGGACTCCAGTAACTTTGATGTGAGATACGAAGTTCTCGGACGCAGCTGAAGCTGGAAATAGTTTTAAATGAAACAACACACATTAGCGTTGTTCCTGTGATTTATCTAATCGATCCTTACTCATCTATCATGTTATTTGGCGTTTCGATGGACTCCAGTAGCTCTGATGTGAGATACGACGTCTTCGGACGCAGCAGAAGCTGGAAATAGTTTTAAACGAAACAACACGCATTAGCGTTGTTCCTGTGATGTATCTAATCGATCCTTACTCATCTATCATGTTGTTTGGCGTTTCGATGGACTCCAGTAACTTTGATGTGAGATACGAAGTTCTCGGACGCAGCTGAAGCTGGAAATAGTTTTAAACGAAACAACACGTATTAGCGTTGTTCCTGTGCTGTATCTAATCGATCCTTACTTTTCTATCATGTTATTTGACGTTTCGATGGACTCCAGTAACTCTGATGTGAGATACGAAGTTTTCGGACGCAGCAGAAGCTGGAAATAGTTTTAAACGAAACAACACGTATTAGCGCTGTTCCTGTGATGTATCTAATCGATCCTTACTCATCTATCATGTTATTTGACGTTTGGATGGACTCCAGTAACTCTGATGAGAGATACAAAGATTTCGGACGCAGCAGAAGCTGGAAATAGTTTTGAACGAAACAACACCTATTAGCGTTGTTCCTGTGATGCATCTAATCGATCCTTACTCATCTAACATGTTATCTGACGTTTGGACGGACTCCAGTAACCCTGATGTGAGATACGACGTTTTCGGACGCAGCAGAAGCTGGAAATAGTTTTAAAAGAAACAACACGCATTAGCGTTGTTCCTGGGATGTATCTAATCGATCCTTACTCATCTATCATGTTATTTGACGTTTGGACGGACTCCAGTAACTCTGATGAGAGATACAAAGTTCTCGGACGCAGTAGAAGCTGGAAATAGTTTTGAACGAAACAACACGTATTAGCGTTGTTCCTGTGATGTATCTAAACGATCCTTACTTATCTAACATGTTATTTGACGTTTGGATGGACTCCAGGAAGTCTGATGTGAGATACAAAGTTTTTGGACGCAGCAGGAACTGGAAATAGTTTTAAACGAAACAACACGTATTAGTGTTGTTCCTGTGCTGTATCTAATCGATCCTTACTTATCTATTATGTTATTTGACGTTTGGATGGACTCCAGTAACCCTGACGTGAGATACGAAGTTCTCGGACGCAGCAGAAGCTGGAAATAGTTTTAAACGAAACAACACGCACTAGCGTTGTTCCTGTGATGTATCCAATCGATCCTTACTCATCTATCATGTTATTTGGCGTTTCGATGGACTCCAGTATCTTAGATGTGAGATACGAAGTTCTCGGACGCAGCTGAAGCTAGAAATAGTTTTAAACGAAACAACACGCATTAGCGTTGTTCCTGTGATGTATCTAATCGATCCTTACTCATCTATCATGTTATTTGAAGTTTCGATGGAGTCCAGTAACTCTAATGTGAGATACGAAATTTTCGGACGCAGCAGCAGCTGGAAATAGTTTTAAATGAAACAACACGTATTGGCGTTGTTCCTGTGATGTATCTAAACGATCCTTACTTATCTAACATGTTATTTGACGTTTGGATGGACTCCAGTAAGTCTGATGTGAGATACAAAGTTTTTGGACGCAGCAGGAGCTGGAAATAGTTTTAAACGAAACAACACGTATTAGCGTTGTTCCTGTGCTGTATCTAATCGATACTTTCTTATCTATCATGTTATTTGACGTTTGGATGGACTCCAGTAACTCTGATGTGAGATACAAAGATTTCGGACGCAGCAGAAGCTGGAAATAGTTTTGAACGAAACAACACGTATTAGCGTTGTTCCTGTGATGTATCTAATCGATCCTTACTTATCTAACATGTTATTTGATGTTTGGATGGACTCCAGTAAGTCTGATGTGAGATACAAAGTTTTTGGACGCAGCAGGAGCTGGAAATAGTTTTAAACGAAACAACACGTTTTAGCGTTGTTCCTGTGATGTATCTAATCGATTCTTACTCATCTATCATGTTATTTGGCGTTTCGATGGACTCCAGTAACTTTGATGTGAGATACGAAGTTCTCGCACGCAGCTGAAGCTGGAAATAGTTTTGAGCGAAACAACACGTATTAGCGTTGTTCCTGTGATGTATCTAATCGATCCTTACTTAGCTACTATGTTATTTGACGTTTCGATGGACTCCAGTAACTCTAATGTGAGATACGAAGTTTTCGAACGCAGCAGAAGCTGGAAATAGTTTTAAACGAAAAAACACGTATTAGCGTTGTTCCTGTGATGTATCTAATCGATTCTTACTCATCTATCATGTTATTTGGCGTTTCGATGGACTCCAGTAACTTTGATGTGAGATACGAAGTTCTCGCACGCAGCTGAAGCTAGAAATAGTTTTAAACGAAACAACACGCATTAGCGTTGTTCCTGTGTAGTGTCTAATCGATCCTTACTCATCTATCATGTTATTTGGCGTTTCGATGGACTCCAGTAACTCTGATGTGATATACGACGTTTTCGGACGCAGCAGCAGCTGGAAATAGTTTTAAACGAAACAACACATATTAGCGTTATTCCTGTGATGTATCTAATCGATCCTTACTCATCTATCATGTTATTTGACGTTTGGACGGACTCCAGTAACTCTGATGTGAGATACAAAGTTATCGGACGCAGCAGAAGCTGGAAATAGTTTTGAACGAAACAACACGTATTGGCGTTGTTCCTGTGATGTATCTAAACGATCCTTACTTATCTAACATGTTATTTGATGTTTGGATGGACTCCAATAAGTCTGATGTGAGATACAAAGTTTTTGGACGCAGCAGGAGCTGGAAATAGTTTTAAACGAAACAACACGTTTTAGCGTTGTTCCTGTGCTGTATCTAATCGATCCTTACTTATCTATCATGTTATTTGACGTTTCGATGTGCTCCAGTAACTCTGATGTGAGATACGACGTTTTCGGACGCAGCAGAAGCTAGAAATAGTTTTAAACGAAACAACACATATTAGCGTTATTCCTGTGATGTATCTAATCGATCCTTACTCATCTATCATGTTATTTGACGTTTGGACGGACTCCAGTAACTCTGATGTGAGATACAAAGATTTCGGACGCAGCAGAAGCTGGAAATAGTTTTGAACGAAACAACACGTATTAGCGTTGTTCCTGTGATGTATCTAAACGATCCTTACTTATCTAACATGTTATTTGATGTTTGGATGGACTCCAATAAGTCTGATGTGAGATACAAAGTTTTTGGACGCAGCAGGAGCTGGAAATAGTTTTAAACGAAACAACACGTTTTAGCGTTGTTCCTGTGCTGTATCTAATCGATCCTTACTTATCTATCATGTTATTTGACGTTTCGATGTGCTCCAGTAACTCTGATGTGAGATACGACGTTTTCGGACGCAGCAGAAGCTAGAAATAGTTTTAAACGAAACAACACGCATTAGTGTTGTTCCTGTGATGTATCTAATCGATCCTTACTTATCTATCATGTTATTTGACGTTTGGATGGACTCCAGTAACCCTGACGTGAGATGCGAAGTTCTCGGACGCAGCAGAAGCTGGAAATAGTTTTAAACGAAACAACACCTATTAGCGTTGTTCCTGTGATGTATCTAATCGATCCTTACTCATCTATCATGTTATTTGACGTTTGGATGGACTCCAGTAACTCTGATGTGAGATACAAAGTTTTGGGACGCAGCAGGAACTGGAAATAGTTTTAAACGAAACAACACGTATTAGCGTTGTTCCTGTGCTGTATCTAATCGATCCTTACTTATCTATTATGTTATTTGACGTTTGGATGGACTCCAGTAACCCTGACGTGAGATACGAAGTTCTCGGACGCAGCAGAAGCTGGAAATAGTTTTAAACGAAACAACACGCACTAGCGTTGTTCCTGTGATGTATCCAATCGATCCTTACTCATCTATCATGTTATTTGGCGTTTCGATGGACTCCAGTATCTTAGATGTGAGATACGAAGTTCTCGGACGCAGCTGAAGCTGGAAATAGTTTTAAACGAAACAACACGCATTAGCGTTGTTCCTGTGATGTATATAATCGATCCTTACTCATCTATCATGTTATTTGAAGTTTCGATGGACTCCAGTAACTCTAATGTGAGATACGAAATTTTCGGACGCAGCAGCAGCTGGAAATAGTTTTAAATGAAACAACACGTATTAGCGTTGTTCCTGTGATGTATCTAATCGATCCTTATTCATCTATCATGTTATTTGGCGTTTCGACGGACTCCAGTAGCTCTGATGTAAGATACGACGTTTTCGGACGCAGCAGAAGCTGGAAATAGTTTTAAACGAAACAACACGCATTAGCGTTGTTCCTGTGATGTATCTAATCGAACCTTACTCATCTATCATGTTAGTTGACGTTTCGATGGACTCCAGTAACTCTAATGTGAGAAGCGAAATTTTCGGACGCAGCAGAAGCTGGAAATAGTTTTAAACGAAACAACACGCATTAGCGTTGTTCCTGTGATATATCTAATCGATCCTTACTCATCTATCATGTTATTTTACGTTTGGATGTACTCCAGTAGCTCTGATGTGAGATACGAAGTTTTCGAACGCAGCAGAAGCTGGTAATAGTTTTAAACGAAACAACACGTATTAGCGTTGTTCCTGTGATGTATCTAATCGATTCTTACTCATCTATCATGTTATTTGGCGTTTCGATGGACTCCAGTAACTTTGATGTGAGATACGAAGTTCTCGCACGCAGCTGAAGCTAGAAATAGTTTTGAACGAAACAACACGTATTAGCGTTGTTCCTGTGATGTATCTAAACGATCCTTACTTATCTAACATGTTATTTGACGTTTGGATGGACTCCAGTAAGTCTGATGTGAGATACAAAGTTTTTGGACGCAGCAGGAGCTGGAAATAGTTTTAAACGAAACAACACGTATTAGCGTTGTTCCTGTGCTGTATCTAATCGATACTTTCTTATCTATCATGTTATTTAACGTTTGGATGGACTCCAGTAACTCTGATGTGAGATACAAAGATTTCGGACGCAGCAGAACCTGGAAATAGTTTTGAACGAAACAACACGTATTAGCGTTGTTCCTGTGATGTATCTAAACGATCCTTACTTATCTAACATGTTATTTGACGTTTGGATGGACTCCAGTAAGTCTGATGTGAGATACAAAGTTTTTGGACGCAGCAGGAGCTGGAAATAGTTTTAAACGAAACAACACGTTTTAGCGTTGTTCCTGTGCTGTATCTAATCGATCCTTACTTATCTATCATGTTATTTGACGTTCCGATGTGCTCCAGTAACTCTGATGTGAGATATGACGTTTTCGGACGCAGCAGAAGCTAGAAATAGTTTTACGAAACAACACGCATTAGCGTTGTTCCTGTGATGTATCTAATCGATCCTTACTTATCTATCATGTTATTTGACGTTTGGATGGACTCCAGTAACCCTGACGTGAGATGCGAAGTTCTCGGACGCAGCAGAAGCTGGAAATAGTTTTAAACGAAACAACACGTATTAGCGTTGTTCCTGTGATGTATCTAATCGATCCTTACTCATCTATCATGTTATTTGACGTTTGGATGGACTCCAGTAACTCTGATGTGAGATACAGTTTTTGGACGCAGCAGAAGCTGGAAATAGTTTTGAGCGAAACAACACGTATTAGCGTTGTTCCTGTGATGTATCTAATCGATCCTTACTTAGCTACTATGTTATTTGACGTTTCGATGGACTCCAGTAACTCTAATGTGAGATACGAAATTTTCGGACGCAGCAGTAGCTGGAAATAGTTTTAAACGAAACAACACATATTAGCGTTGTTCCTGTGATGTATCTAATCGATCCTTACTCATCTATCATGTTATTTGACGTTTGGACGGACTCCAGTAACTCTGATGAGAGATACAAAGTTCTCGGACGCAGTAGAAGCTGGAAATAGTTTTGAACGAAACAACACGTATTAGCGTTGTTCCTGTGATGTATCTAAACGATCCTTACTTATCTAACATGTTATTTGACGTTTGGATGGAATCCAGTAAGTCTGATGTGAGAGACAAAGTTTTTGGACGCAGCAGGAGCTGGAAATAGTTTTAAACGAAACAACACGTATTGGCGTTGTTCCTGTGCTGTATCTAATCGATCCTTACTCATCTATCATGTTATTTTACGTTTGGATGTACTCCAGAAGCTCTGATGTGAGATACGAAGTTTTCGAACGCAGCAGAAGCTGGAAATAGTTTTAAACGAAAAAACACGTATTAGCGTTGTTCCTGTGATGTATCTAATCGATTCTTACTCATCTATCATGTTATTTGGAGTTTCGATGGACTCCAGTAACTTTGATGTGAGATACGAAGTTCTCGCACGCAGCTGAAGCTAGAAATAGTTTTAAACGAAACAACACGCATTAGCGTTGTTCCTGTGTAGTGTCTAATCGATCCTTACTCATCTATCATGTTATTTGGCGTTTCGATGGACTCCAGTAACTCTGATGTGATATACGACGTTTTCGGACGCAGCAGCAGCTGGAAATAGTTTTAAACGAAACAACACATATTAGCGTTATTCCTGTGATGTATCTAATCGATCCTTACTCATCTATCATGTTATTTGACGTTTGGACGGACTCCAGTAACTCTGATGTGAGATACAAAGTTATCGGACGCAGCAGAAGCTGGAAATAGTTTTGAGCGAAACAACACGTATTAGCGTTGTTCCTGTGCTGTATCTAATCGATCCTTACTTATCTATCATGTTATTTGACGTTTGGATGGACTCCAGTAAGTCTGATGTGAGATACAAAGTTTTGGGACGCAGCAGGAGCTGGAAATAGATTTAAACGAAACAACACGTATTAGCGTTGTTCCTGTGCTGTATCTAATCGATCCTTACTTATCTATTATGTTATTTGACGTTTGGATGGACTCCAGTAACCCTGACGTGAGATACGAAGTTCTCGGACGCAGCAGAAGCTGGAAATAGTTTTAAACGAACCGACACGCACTAGCGTTGTTCCTGTGATGTATCCAATCGATCCTTACTCATCTATCATGTTATTTGGCGTTTCGATGGACTCCAGTATCTTAGATGTGAGATACGATGTTCTCGGACGCAGCTGAAGCTAGAAATAGTTTTAAACGAAACAACACGCATTAGCGTTGTTCCTGTGATGTATCTAATCGATCCTTACTTATCTATCATGTTATTTGACGTTTGGATGGACACCAGTAACCCTGACGTGAGATACGAAGTTCTCGGACGCAGCAGAAGCTGGAAATAGTTTTAAACGAAACAACACGCATTAGCGTTGTTCCTGTGATGTATCTAATCGATCATTACTCATCTATCATGTTATTTGAAGTTTCGATGGACTCCAGTAACTCTAATGTGAGATACGAAATTTTCGGGCGCAGCAGCAGCTGGAAATAGTTTTAAATGAAACAACACGTATTAGCGTTGTTCCTGTGATGTATCTAATCGATCCTTACTCATCTATCATGTTATTTGGCGTTTCGACGGACTCCAGTAGCTCTGATGTAAGATACGACATTTTCGGACGCAGCAGAAGCTGGAAATAGTTTTAAACGAAACAACACGCATTAGCGTTGTTCCTGTGATGTATCTAATCGAACCTTACTCATCTATCATGTTAGTTGACGTTTCGATGGACTCCAGTAACTCTAATGTGAGAAACGAAATTTTCGGACGCAGCAGAAGCTGGAAATAGTTTTAAACGAAACAACACGCATTAGCGTTGTTCCTGTGATATATCTAATCGATCCTTACTCATCTATCATGTTATTTTACGTTTGGATGTACTCCAGTAGCTCTGATGTGAGATACGAAGTTTTCGAACGCAGCAGAAGCTGGAAATAGTTTTAAACGAAACAACACGTATTAGCGTTGTTCCTGTGATGTATCTAATCGATTCTTACTCATCTATCATGTTATTTGGCGTTTCGATGGACTCCAGTAACTTTGATGTGAGATACGAACTTCTCGCACGCAGCTGAAGCTAGAAATAGTTTTAAACGAAACAACACGCATTAGCGTTGTTCCTGTGTAGTGTCTAATCGATCCTTACTCATCTATCATGTTATTTGGCGTTTCGATGGACTCCAGTAACTTAGATGTGAGATACGAAGTTCTCGGACCCAGCTGAAGCTAGAAATAGTTTTAAACGAAACAACACGCATTAGCGTTGTTCCTGTGCAGTATCTAATCGATCCTTACTCATCTATCATGTTATTTGACGTTTGGACGGACTCCAGTAACTCTGATGTGAGATACAAAGTTATCGGACGCAGCAGAAGCTGGAAATAGTTTTGAACGAAACAACACGTATTGGCGTTGTTCCTGTGATGTATCTAAACGATCCTTACTTATCTAACATGTTATTTGACGTTTGGATGGACTCCAGTAAGTCTGATGTGAGATACAAAGATTTCGGACGCAGCAGAAGCTGGAAATAGTTTTGAACGAAACAACACGTATTAGCGTTGTTCCTGTGATGTATCTAAACGATCCTTACTTATCTAACATGTTATTTGACGTTTGGATGGACTCCAGTAAGTCTGATGTGAGATACAAAGTTTTTGGACGCAGCAGGAGCTGGAAATAGTTTTAAACGAAACAACACGTTTTAGCGTTGTTCCTGTGCTGTATCTAATCGATCCTTACTTATCTATCATGTTATTTGACGTTTCGATGTGCTCCAGTAACTCTGATGTGAGATACGACGTTTTCGGACGCAGCAGAAGCTAGAAATAGTTTTAAACGAAACAACACGCATTATCGTTGTTCCTGTGATGTATCTAATCGATCCTTACTTATCTATCATGTTATTTGACGTTTGGATGGACTCCAGTAACCCTGACGTGAGATGCGAAGTTCTCGGACGCAGCAGAAGCTGGAAATAGTTTTAAACGAAACAACACGGATTAGCGTTGTTCCTGTGATGTATCTAATCGATCCTTACTCATCTATCATGTTATTTGACGTTTGGATGGACTCCAGTAACTCTGATGTGAGATACAAAGTTTTTGGACGCAGCAGAAGCTGGAAATAGTTTTGAGCGAAACAACACGTATTAGCGTTGTTCCTGTGATGTATCTAATCGATCCTTACTTAGCTACTATGCTATTTGACGTTTCGATGGACTCCAGTAACTCTAATGTGAGATACGAAATTTTCGGACGCAGCAGCAGCTGGAAATAGTTTTAAACGAAACAACACATATTAGCGTTTTTCCTGTGATGTATCTAATCGATCCTTACTCATCTATCATGTTATTTGACGTTTGGACGGACTCCAGTAACTCTGATGAGAGATACAAAGTTCTCGGACGCAGTAGAAGCTGGAAATAGTTTTGAACGAAACAACACGTATTAGCGTTGTTCCTGTGATGTATCTAAACGATCCTTACTTATCTAACATGTTATTTGACGTTTGGATGGAATCCAGTAAGTCTGATGTGAGAGACAAAGTTTTTGGACGCAGCAGGAGCTGGAAATAGTTTTAAACGAAACAACACGTATTAGCGTTGTTCCTGTGCTGTATCTAATCGATCCTTACTCATATATCATGTTATTTGGCGTGTCGATGGACTCCAGTAGCTCTGATGTGAGATACGAAGTTTTCGAACGCAGCAGAAGCTGGAAATAGTTTTGAACGAAACAACACATATTAGCGTTGTTCCTGTGATGTATCTAATCGATTCTTACTCATCTATCATGTTATTTGGCGTTTCGATGGACTCCAGTAACTTTGATGTGAGATACGAACTTCTCGCACGCAGCTGAAGCTAGAAATAGTTTTAAACGAAACAACACGCATTAGCGTTGTTCCTGTGTAGTGTCTAATCGATCCTTACTCATCTATCATGTTATTTGGCGTTTCGATGGACTCCAGTAACTTAGATGTGAGATACGAAGTTCTCGGACCCAGCTGAAGCTAGAAATAGTTTTAAACGAAACAACACGCATTAGCGTTGTTCCTGTGCAGTATCTAATCGATCCTTACTCATCTATCATGTTATTTGACGTTTGGACGGACTCCAGTAACTCTGATGTGAGATACAAAGTTATCGGACGCAGCAGAAGCTGGAAATAGTTTTGAACGAAACAACACGTATTGGCGTTGTTCCTGTGATGTATCTAAACGATCCTTACTTATCTAACATGTTATTTGACGTTTGGATGGACTCCAGTAAGTCTGATGTGAGATACAAAGATTTCGGACGCAGCAGAAGCTGGAAATAGTTTTGAACGAAACAACACGTATTAGCGTTGTTCCTGTGATGTATCTAAACGATCCTTACTTATCTAACATGTTATTTGACGTTTGGATGGACTCCAGTAAGTCTGATGTGAGATACAAAGTTTTTGGACGCAGCAGGAGCTGGAAATAGTTTTAAACGAAACAACACGTTTTAGCGTTGTTCCTGTGCTGTATCTAATCGATCCTTACTTATCTATCATGTTATTTGACGTTTCGATGTGCTCCAGTAACTCTGATGTGAGATACGACGTTTTCGGACGCAGCAGAAGCTAGAAATAGTTTTAAACGAAACAACACGCATTATCGTTGTTCCTGTGATGTATCTAATCGATCCTTACTTATCTATCATGTTATTTGACGTTTGGATGGACTCCAGTAACCCTGACGTGAGATGCGAAGTTCTCGGACGCAGCAGAAGCTGGAAATAGTTTTAAACGAAACAACACGGATTAGCGTTGTTCCTGTGATGTATCTAATCGATCCTTACTCATCTATCATGTTATTTGACGTTTGGATGGACTCCAGTAACTCTGATGTGAGATACAAAGTTTTTGGACGCAGCCGAAGCTGGAAATAGTTTTGAGCGAAACAACACGTATTAGCGTTGTTCCTGTGATGTATCTAATCGATCCTTACTTAGCTACTATTTTATTTGACGTTTCGATGGACTCCAGTAACTCTAATGTGAGATACGAAATTATCGGACGCAGCAGCAGCTGGAAATAGTTTTAAACGAAACAACACATATTAGCGTTTTTCCTGTGATGTATCTAATCGATCCTTACTCATCTATCATGTTATTTGACGTTTGGACGGACTCCAGTAACTCTGATGAGAGATACAAAGTTCTCGGACGCAGTAGAAGCTGGAAATAGTTTTGAACGAAACAACACGTATTAGCGTTGTTCCTGTGATGTATCTAAACGATCCTTACTTATCTAACATGTTATTTGACGTTTGGATGGAATCCAGTAAGTCTGATGTGAGAGACAAAGTTTTTGGACGCAGCAGGAGCTGGAAATAGTTTTAAACGAAACAACACGTATTAGCGTTGTTCCTGTGCTGTATCTAATCGATCCTTACTCATATATCATGTTATTTGGCGTGTCGATGGACTCCAGTAGCTCTGATGTGAGATACGAAGTTTTCGAACGCAGCAGAAGCTGGAAATAGTTTTGAACGAAACAACACATATTAGCGTTGTTCCTGTGATGTATCTAAACGATCCTTACTTATCTAACATGTTATTTGACGTTTGGATGGACTCCAGTACGTCTGATGTGAGATACAAAGTTTTTGGACGCAGCAGGAGCTGGAAATAGTTTTAAACGAAACAACACGTTTTAGCGTTGTTCCTGTGCTGTATCTAGTCGATCCTTACTTATCTATCATGTTATTTGACGTTTCGATGTGCTCCAGTAACTCTGATGTGAGATACGACGTTTTCGGACGCAGCAGAAGCTAGAAATAGTTTTAAACGAAACAACACGCATTAGCGTTGTTCCTGTGATGTATCTAATCGATCCTTACTTATCTATCATGTTATTTGACGTTTGGATGGACTCCAGTAACCCTGACGTGAGATGCGAAGTTCTCGGACGCAGCAGAAGCTGGAAATAGTTTTAAACGAAACAACACGTATTAGCGTTGTTCCTGTGATGTATCTAATCGATCCTTACTCATCTATCATGTTATTTGACGTTTGGATGGACTCCAGTAACTCTGATGTGAGATACAAAGTTTTTGGACGCAGCAGAAGCTGGAAATAGTTTTGAGCGAAACAACACGTATTAGCGTTGTTCCTGTGATGTATCTAATCGATCCTTACTTAGCTACTATGTTATTTGACGTTTCGATGGACTCCAGTAACTCTAATGTGAGATACGAAATTTTCGGACGCAGCAGCAGCTGGAAATAGTTTTAAACGAAACAACTCATATTAGCGTTGTTCCTGTGATGTGTCTAATCGATCCTTACTCATCTATCATGTTATTTGACGTTTGGACGGACTCCAGTAACTCTGATGAGAGATACAAAGTTCTCCGACGCAGTAGAAGCTGGAAATAGCTTTGAACGAAACAACACGTATTAGCGTTGTTCCTGTGATGTATCTAAACGATCCTTACTTATCTAACATGTTATTTGACGTTTGGATGGAATCCAGTAAGTCTGATGTGAGAGACAAAGTTTTTGGACGCAGCAGGAGCTGGAAATAGTTTTAAACGAAACAACACGTATTAGCGTTGTTCCTGTGCTGTATCTAATCGATCCTTACTCATATATCATGTTATTTGGCGTGTCGATGGACTCCAGTAGCTCTGATGTGAGATACGAAGTTTTCGAACGCAGCAGAAGCTGGAAATAGTTTTAAACGAAACAACATGTATTAGCGTTGTTTCTGTGATGTATCTAATCGATTCTTCCTCATCTATCATGTTATTTGGCGTTTCGATGGACTCCAGTAACTCTGATGTGATATACGAAGTTTTCGGACGCAGCAGCGGCTGGAAATAGTTTTAAACGAAATAACACATATTAGCGTTATTCCTGTGATGTATCTAATCGATCCTTACTCATCTATCATGTTATTTGACGTTTGGACGGACTCCAGTAACTCTGATGTGATATACAAAGTTATCGGACGCAGCAGAAGCTGGAAATAGTTTTGAGCGAAACAACACGTATTAGCGTTGTTCCTGTGCTGTATCTAATCGATCCTTACTTATCTATCATGTTATTTGACGTTTCGATGGACTCCAGTAACTCTGATGAGAGATACAAAGATTTCGGACGCAGCAGAAGCTGGAAATAGTTTTGAACGAAACAACACGTATTAGCGTTGTTCCTGTGATGTATCTAAACGATCCTTACTTATCTAACATGTTATTTGACGTTTGGATGGACTCCAGTAAGTCTGATGTGAGATACAAAGTTTTGGGACGCAGCAGGAGCTGGAAATAGTTTTAAACGAAACAACACGTATTAGCGTTGTTCCTGTGCTGTATCTAATCGATCCTTACTCATATATCATGTTATTTGGCGTGTCGATGGACTCCAGTAGCTCTGATGTGAGATACGAAGTTTTCGAACGCAGCAGAAGCTGGAAATAGTTTTAAACGAAACAACATGTATTAGCGTTGTTCCTGTGATGTATCTAATCGATTCTTACTCATCTATCATGTTATTTGGCGTTTCGATGGACTCCAGTAACTTTGATGTGAGATACGAAGTTCTCGCACGCAGCTGAAGCTAGAAATAGTTTTAAACGAAACAACACGCATTAGCGTTGTTCCTGTGTAGTGTCTAATCGATCCTTACTCATCTATCATGTTATTTGGCGTTTCGATGGACTCCAGTAACTCTGATGTGATATACGACGTTTTCGGACGCAGCAGCAGCTGGAAATAGTTTTAAACGAAACAACACATATTAGCGTTATTCCTGTGATGTATCTAATCGATCCTTACTTATCTATCATGTTATTTGACGTTTCGATGGACTCCAGTAACTCTGATGAGAGATACAAAGATTTCGGACGCAGCAGAAGCTGGAAATAGTTTTGAACGAAACAACACGTATTAGCGTTGTTCCTGTGATGTATCTAAACGATCCTTACTTATCTAACATGTTATTTGACGTTTGGATGGACTCCAGTAAGTCTGATGTGAGATACAAAGTTTTGGGACGCAGCAGGAGCTGGAAATAGTTTTAAACGAAACAACACGTATTAGCGTTGTTCCTGTGCTGTATCTAATCGATCCTTACTTATCTATTATGTTATTTGACGTTTGGATGGACTCCAGTAACCCTGACGTGAGATACGAAGTTCTCGGACGCAGCAGAAGCTGGAAATAGTTTTAAACGAAACAACACGCACTAGCGTTGTTCCTGTGATGTATCCAATCGATCCTTACTCATCTATCATGTTATTTGGCGTTTCGATGGACTCCAGTATCTTAGATGTGAGATACGAAGTTCTCGGACGCAGCTGAAGCTAGAAATAGTTTTAAACGAAACAACACGTATTAGTGTTGTTCCTGTGATGTATCTAATCGATCCTTACTTATCTATCATGTTATTTGACGTTTGGATGGACTCCAGTAACCCTGACGTGAGATACGAAGTTCTCGGACTCAGCAGAAGCTGGAAATAGTTTTAAACGAAACAACACGCATTAGCGTTGTTCCTGTGATGTATCTAATCGATCCTTACTCATCTATCATGTTATTTGAAGTTTCGATGGACTCCAGTAACTCTAATGTGAGATACGAAATTTTCGGACGCAGCAGCAGCTGGAAATAGTTTTAAATGAAACAACACGTATTAGCGTTGTTCCTGTGATGTATCTAATCGATCCTTACTCATCTATCATGTTATTTGGCGTTTCGACGGACTCCAGTAGCTCTGATGTAAGATACGACGCTTTCGGACGCAGCAGAAGCTGGAAATAGTTTTAAACGAAACAACACGCATTAGCGTTGTTCCTGTGGTGTATCTAATCGAACCTTACTCATCTATCATGTTAGTTGACGTTTCGATGGACTCCAGTAACTCTAATGTGAGAAACGAAATTTTCGGACGCAGCAGAAGCTGGAAATAGTTTTAAACGAAACAACACGCATTAGCGTTGTTCCTGTGATATATCTAATCGATCCTTACTCATCTATCATGTTATTTGGCGTTTCGACGGACTCCAGTAGCTCTGATGTAAGATACGACGCTTTCGGACGCAGCAGAAGCTGGAAATAGTTTTAAACGAAACAACACGCATTAGCGTTGTTCCTGTGATGTATCTAATCGATCCTTACTTAGCTACTATGTTATTTGACGTTTCGATGGACTCCAGTAACTTAGATGTGAGATACGAAGTTCTCGGACCCAGCTGAAGCTAGAAATAGTTTTAAACGAAACAACACGCATTAGCGTTGTTCCTGTGCAGTATCTAGTCGATCCTTACTTATCTATCATGTTATTTGACATTTCGATGGACTCCAGTAACTCTGATGTGAGATACGACGTTTTCGGACGCAGCAGCAGCTGGAAATAGTTTTGAGCGAAACAACAAGTATTAGCGTTGTTCCTGTGATGTATCTAATCGATCCTTACTTAGCTACTATGTTATTTGACGTCTCGATGGACTCCAGTAACTCTAGTGTGAGATACGAAATTTTCGGACGCAGCAGCAGCTGGAAATAGTTTTAAACGAAACAACACGCATTAGCGTTGTTCCTGTGGTGTATCTAATCGAACCTTACTCATCTATCATGTTAGTTGACGTTTCGATGGACTCCAGTAACTCTAATGTGAGAAACGAAATTTTCGGACGCAGCAGAAGCTGGAAATAGTTTTAAACGAAACAACACGCATTAGCGTTGTTCCTGTGATGTATCTAATCGATCCTTACTCATCTATCATGTTATTTGAAGTTTCGATGGACTCCAGTAACTCTAATGTGAGATACGAAATTTTCGGACGCAGCAGCAGCTGGAAATAGTTTTAAACGAAACAACACATACTAGCGTTGTTCCTGTAATGTATCTAATCGATCCTTACTCATCTATCATGTTATTTGACGTTTGGACGGACTCCAGTAACTCTGATGTGAGATACAAAGTTATCGGACGCAGCAGAAGCTGGAAATAGTTTTGAACGAAACAACACGTATTGGCGTTGTTCCTGTGATGTATCTAAACGATCCTTACTTATCTAACATGTTGTTTGACGTTTGGATGGACTCCAGTAAGTCTGATGTGAGATACAAAGATTTCGGACGCAGCAGAAGCTGGAAATAGTTTTGAACGAAACAACACGTATTAGCGTTGTTCCTGTGATGTATCTAAACGATCCTTACTTATCTAACATGTTATTTGACGTTTGGATGGACTCCAGTAAGTCTGATGTGAGATACGACGTTTTCGGACGCAGCAGAAGCTAGAAATAGTTTTAAACGAAACAACACGCATTATCGTTGTTCCTGTGATGTATCTAATCGATCCTTACTTATCTATCATGTTATTTGACGTTTGGATGGACTCCAGTAACCCTGACGTGAGATGCGAAGTTCTCGGACGCAGCAGAAGCTGGAAATAGTTTTAAACGAAACAACACGGATTAGCGTTGTTCCTGTGATGTATCTAATCGATCCTTACTCATCTATCATGTTATTTGACGTTTGGATGGAGTCCAGTAACTCTGATGTGAGATACAAAGTTTTTGGACGCAGCAGAAGCTGGAAATAGTTTTGAGCGAAACAACAAGTATTAGCGTTGTTCCTGTGATGTATCTAATCGATCCTTACTTAGCTACTATGTTATTTGACGTCTCGATGGACTCCAGTAACTCTAGTGTGAGATACGAAATTTTCGGACGCAGCAGCAGCTGGAAATAGTTTTAAACGAAACAACACATATTAGAGTTGTTCCTGTGATGTATCTAATCGATCCTTACTCATCTATCATGTTATTTGACGTTTGGACGGACTCCAGTAACTCTGATGAGAGATACAAAGTTCTCGGACGCAGTAGAAGCTGGAAATAGTTTTGAACGAAACAACACGTATTAGCGTTGTTCCTGTGATGTATCTAAACGATCCTTACTTATCTAACATGTTATTTGACGTTTGGATGGAATCCAGTAAGTCTGATGTGAGAGACAAAGTTTTTGGACGCAGCAGAAGCTGGAAATAGTTTTAAACGAAACAACACGTATTAGCGTTGTTCCTGTGCTGTATCTAATCGATATTTACTCATATATCATGTTATTTGGCGTGTCGATGGACTCCAGTAGCTCTGATGTGAGATACGAAGTTTTCGAACGCAGCAGAAGCTGGAAATAGTTTTGAACGAAACAACACGTATTAGCGTTGTTCCTGTGATGTATCTAAACGATCCTTACTTATCTAATATGTTATTTGACGTTTGGATGGACTCCAGTAAGTCTGATGTGAGATACAAAGTTTTTGGACGCAGCAGGAGCTGGAAATAGTTTTAAACGAAACAACACGTTTTAGCGTTGTTCCTGTGCTGTATCTAGTCGATCCTTACTTATCTATCATGTTATTTGACGTTTCGATGTGCTCCAGTAACTCTGATGTGAGATACGACGTTTTCGGACGCAGCAGAAGCTAGAAATAGTTTTAAACGAAACAACACGCATTAGCGTTGTTCCTGTGATGTATCTAATCGATCCTTACTTATCTATCATGTTATTTGACGTTTGGATGGACTCCAGTAACCCTGACGTGAGATACGAAGTTCTCGGACGCAGCAGAAGCTGGAAATAGTTTTAAACGAAACAACACGCATTAGCGTTGTTCCTGTGATGTATATAATCGATCCTTACTCATCTATCATGTTATTTGAAGTTTCGATGGACTCCAGTAACTCTAATGTGAGATACGAAATTTTCGGACGCAGCAGCAGCTGGAAATAGTTTTAAATGAAACAACACGTATTAGCGTTGTTCCTGTGATGTATCTAATCGATCCTTACTCATCTATCATGTTATTTGGCGTTTCGACGGACTCCAGTAGCTCTGATGTAAGATACGACGTTTTCGGACGCAGCAGAAGCTGGAAATAGTTTTAAACGAAACAACACGCATTAGCGTTGTTCCTGTGATGTATCTAATCGAACCTTACTCATCTATCATGTTAGTTGACGTTTCGATGGACTCCAGTAACTCTAATGTGAGAAGCGAAATTTTCGGACGCAGCAGAAGCTGGAAATAGTTTTAAACGAAACAACACGCATTAGCGTTGTTCCTGTGATATATCTAATCGATCCTTACTCATCTATCATGTTATTTTACGTTTGGATGTACTCCAGTAGTTCTGATGTGAGATACGAAGTTTTCGAACGCAGCAGAAGCTGGAAATAGTTTTAAACGAAACAACACGTATTAGCGTTGTTCCTGTGATGTATCTAATCGATTCTTACTCATCTATCATGTTATTTGGCGTTTCGATGGACTCCAGTAACTTTGATGTGAGATACGAAGTTCTCGCACGCAGCTGAAGCTAGAAATAGTTTTGAACGAAACAACCCGTATTAGCGTTGTTCCTGTGATGTATCTAAACGATCCTTACTTATCTAACATGTTATTTGACGTTTGGATGGACTCCAGTAAGTCTGATGTGAGATACAAAGTTTTTGGACGCAGCAGGAGCTGGAAATAGTTTTAAACGAAACAACACGTATTAGCGTTGTTCCTGTGCTGTATCTAATCGATACTTTCTTATCTATCATGTTATTTGACGTTTGGATGGACTCCAGTAACTCTGATGTGAGATACAAAGATTTCGGACGCAGCAGAAGCTGGAAATAGTTTTGAACGAAACAACACGTATTAGCGTTGTTCCTGTGATGTATCTAAACGATCCTTACTTATCTAGCATGTTATTTGACGTTTGGATGGACTCCAGTAAGTCTGATGTGAGATACAAAGTTTTTGGACGCAGCAGGAGCTGGAAATAGTTTTAAACGAAACAACACGTTTTAGCGTTGTTCCTGTGCTGTATCTAATCGATCCTTACTTATCTATCATGTTATTTGACGTTCCGATGTGCTCCAGTAACTCTGATGTGAGATACGACGTTTTCGGACGCATCAGAAGCTAGAAATAGTTTTACGAAACAACACGCATTAGCGTTGTTCCTGTGATGTATCTAATCGATCCTTACTTATCTATCATGTTATTTGACGTTTGGATGGACTCCAGTAACCCTGACGTGAGATGCGAAGTTCTCGGACGCAGCAGAAGCTGGAAATAGTTTTAAACGAAACAACACGGATTAGCGTTGTTCCTGTGATGTATCTAATCGATCCTTACTCATCTATCATGTTATTTGGCGTTTCGACGGACTCCAGTAGCTCTGATGTAAGATACGACGTTTTCGGACGCAGCAGAAGCTGGAAATAGTTTTAAACGAAACAACACGCATTAGCGTTGTTCCTGTGATGTATCTAATCGATCCTTACTCATCTATCATGTTATTTGACGTTTGGATGGACTCCAGTAACTCTGATGTGAGATACAGTTTTTGGACGCAGCAGAAGCTGGAAATAGTTTTGAGCGAAACAACACGTATTAGCGTTGTTCCTGTGATGTATCTAATCGATCCTTACTTAGCTACTATGTTATTTGACGTTTCGATGGACTCCAGTAACTCTAATGTGAGATACGAAATTTTCGGACGCAGCAGTAGCTGGAAATAGTTTTAAACGAAACAACACATATTAGCGTTGTTCCTGTGATGTATCTAATCGATCCTTACTCATCTATCATGTTATTTGACGTTTGGACGGACTCCAGTAACTCTGATGAGAGATACAAAGTTCTCGGACGCAGTAGAAGCTGGAAATAGTTTTGAACGAAACAACACGTATTAGCGTTGTTCCTGTGATGTATCTAAACGATCCTTACTTATCTAACATGTTATTTGACGTTTGGATGGAATCCAGTAAGTCTGATGTGAGAGACAAAGTTTTTGGACGCAGCAGGAGCTGGAAATAGTTTTAATCGAAACAACACGTATTGGCGTTGTTCCTGTGCTGTATCTAATCGATCCTTACTCATCTATCATGTTATTTTACGTTTGGATGTACTCCAGAAGCTCTGATGTGAGATACGAAGTTTTCGAACGCAGCAGAAGCTGGAAATAGTTTTAAACGAAAAAACACGTATTAGCGTTGTACCTGTGATGTATCTAATCGATTCTTACTCATCTATCATGTTATTTGGCGTTTCGATGGACTCCAGTAACTTTGATGTGAGATACGAAGTTCTCGCACGCAGTTGAAGCTAGAAATAGTTTTAAACGAAACAACACGCATTAGCGTTGTTCCTGTGTAGTGTCTAATCGATCCTTACTCATCTATCATGTTATTTGGCGTTTCGATGGACTCCAGTAACTCTGATGTGATATACGACGTTTTCGGACGCAGCAGCAGCTGGAAATAGTTTTAAACGAAACAACACATATTAGCGTTATTCCTGTGATGTATCTAATCGATCCTTACTCATCTATCATGTTATTTGACGTTTGGACGGACTCCAGTAACTCTGATGTGAGATACAAAGTTATCGGACGCAGCAGAAGCTGGAAATAGTTTTGAGCGAAACAACACGTATTAGCGTTGTTCCTGTGCTGTATCTAATCGATCCTTACTTATCTATCATGTTATTTGACGTTTCGATGGACTCCAGTAACTCTGATGAGAGATACAAAGATTTCGGACGCAGCAGATGCTGGAAATAGTTTTGAACGAAACAACACGTATTAGCGTTGTTCCTGTGATGTATCTAAACGATCCTTACTTATCTAACATGTTATTTGACGTTTGGATGGACTCCAGTAAGTCTGATGTGAGATACAAAGTTTTGGGACGCAGCATGAGCTGGAAATAGTTTTAAACGAAACAACACGTATTAGCGTTGTTCCTGTGCTGTATCTAATCGATCCTTACTTATCTATTATGTTATTTGACGTTTGGATGGACTCCAGTAACCCTGACGTGAGATACGAAGTTCTCGGACGCAGCAGAAGCTGGAAATAGTTTTAAACGAACCGACACGCACTAGCGTTGTTCCTGTGATGTATCCAATCGATCCTTACTCATCTATCATGTTATTTGGCGTTTCGATGGACTCCAGTATCTTAGATGTGAGATACGATGTTCTCGGACGCAGCTGAAGCTAGAAATAGTTTTAAACGAAACAACACGCATTAGCGTTGTTCCTGTGATGTATCTAATCGATCCTTACTTATCTATCATGTTATTTGACGTTTGGATGGACTCCAGTAACCCTGACGTGAGATACGAAGTTCTCGGACGCAGCAGAAGCTGGAAATAGTTTTAAACGAAACAACACGCATTAGCGTTGTTCCTGTGATGTATCTAATCGATCATTACTCATCTATCATGTTATTTGAAGTTTCGATGGACTCCAGTAACTCTAATGTGAGATACGAAATTTTCGGACGCAGCAGCAGCTGGAAATAGTTTTAAATGAAACAACACGTATTAGCGTTGTTCCTGTGATGTATCTAATCGATCCTTACTCATCTATCATGTTATTTGGCGTTTCGACGGACTCCAGTAGCTCTGATGTAAGATACGACATTTTCGGACGCAGCAGAAGCTGGAAATAGTTTTAAACGAAACAACACGCATTAGCGTTGTTCCTGTGATGTATCTAATCGAACCTTACTCATCTATCATGTTAGTTGACGTTTCGATGGACTCCAGTAACTCTAATGTGAGAAACGAAATTTTCGGACGCAGCAGAAGCTGGAAATAGTTTTAAACGAAACAACACGCATTAGCGTTGTTCCTGTGATATATCTAATCGATCCTTACTCATCTATCATGTTATTTTACGTTTGGATGTACTCCAGTAGCTCTGATGTGAGATACGAAGTTTTCGAACGCAGCAGAAGCTGGAAATAGTTTTAAACGAAACAACACGTATTAGCGTTGTTCCTGTGATGTATCTAATCGATTCTTACTCATCTATCATGTTATTTGGCGTTTCGATGGACTCCAGTAACTTTGATGTGAGATACGAACTTCTCGCACGCAGCTGAAGCTAGAAATAGTTTTAAACGAAACAACACGCATTAGCGTTGTTCCTGTGTAGTGTCTAATCGATCCTTACTCATCTATCATGTTATTTGGCGTTTCGATGGACTCCAGTAACTTAGATGTGAGATACGAAGTTCTCGGACCCAGCTGAAGCTAGAAATAGTTTTAAACGAAACAACACGCATTAGCGTTGTTCCTGAGCAGTATCTAATCGATCCTTACTCATCTATCATGTTATTTGACGTTTGGACGGACTCCAGTAACTCTGATGTGAGATACAAAGTTATCGGACGCAGCAGAAGCTGGAAATAGTTTTGAACGAAACAACACGTATTGGCGTTGTTCCTGTGATGTCTCTAAACGATCCTTACTTATCTAACATGTTATTTGACGTTTGGATGGACTCCAGTAAGTCTGATGTGAGATACAAAGTTTTTGGACGCAGCAGGAGCTGGAAATAGTTTTAAACGAAACAACACGTTTTAGCGTTGTTCCTGTGCTGTATCTAATCGATCCTTACTTATCTATCATGTTATTTGACGTTTCGATGTGCTCCAGTAACTCTGATGTGAGATACGACGTTTTCGGACGCAGCAGAAGCTAGAAATAGTTTTAAACGAAACAACACGCATTATCGTTGTTCCTGTGATGTATCTAATCGATCCTTACTTATCTATCATGTTATTTGACGTTTGGATGGACTCCAGTAACCCTGACGTGAGATGCGAAGTTCTCGGACGCAGCAGAAGCTGGAAATAGTTTTAAACGAAACAACACGGATTAGCGTTGTTCCTGTGATGTATCTAATCGATCCTTACTCATCTATCATGTTATTTGACGTTTGGATGGACTCCAGTAACTCTGATGTGAGATACAAAGTTTTTGGACGCAGCAGAAGCTGGAAATAGTTTTGAGCGAAACAACACGTATTAGCGTTGTTCCTGTGATGTATCTAATCGATCCTTACTTAGCTACTATGTTATTTGCCGTTTCAATGGACTCCAGTAACTCTAATGTGAGATACGAAATTTTCGGACGCAGCAGCAGCTGGAAATAGTTTTAAACGAAACAACACATATTAGCGTTGTTCCTGTGATGTATCTAATCGATCCTTACTCATCTATCATGTTATTTGACGTTTGGACGGACTCCAGTAACTCTGATGAGAGATACAAAGTTCTCGGACGCAGTAGAAGCTGGAAATAGTTTTGAACGAAACAACACGTATTAGCGTTGTTCCTGTGATGTATCTAAACGATCCTTACTTATCTAACATGTTATTTGACGTTTGGATGGAATCCAGTAAGTCTGATGTGAGAGACAAAGTTTTTGGACGCAGCAGGAGCTGGAAATAGTTTTAAACGAAACAACACGTATTAGCGTTGTTCCTGTGCTGTATCTAATCGATCCTTACTCATATATCATGTTATTTGGCGTGTCGATGGACTCCAGTAGCTCTGATGTGAGATACGAAGTTTTCGAACGCAGCAGAAGCTGGAAATAGTTTTGAACGAAACAACACATATTAGCGTTGTTCCTGTGATGTATCTAAACGATCCTTACTTATCTGACATGTTATTTGACGTTTGGATGGACTCCAGTACGTCTGATGTGAGATACAAAGTTTTTGGACGCAGCAGGAGCTGGAAATAGTTTTAAACGAAACAACACGTTTTAGCGTTGTTCCTGTGCTGTATCTAATCGATCCTTACTTATCTATCATGTTATTTGACGTTTCGATGTGCTCCAGTAACTCTGATGTGAGATACGACGTTTTCGGACGCAGCAGAAGCTAGAAATAGTTTTAAACGAAACAACACGCATTAGCGTTGTTCCTGTGATGTATCTAATCGATCCTTACTTATCTATCATGTTATTTGACGTTTGGATGGACTCCAGTAACCCTGACGTGAGATGCGAAGTTCTCGGACGCAGCAGAATCTGGAAATAGTTTTAAACCAAACAACACGTATTAGCGTTGTTCCTGTGATGTATCTAATCGATCCTTACTCATCTATCATGTTATTTGACGTTTGGATGGACTCCAGTAACTCTGATGTGAGATACAAAGTTTTTGGACGCAGCAGAAGCTGGAAATAGTTTTGAGCGAAACAACACGTATTAGCGTTGTTCCTGTGATGTATCTAATCGATCCTTACTTAGCTACTATGTTATTTGACGTTTCGATGGACTCCAGTAACTCTAATGTGAGATACGAAATTTTCGGACGCAGCAGCAGCTGGAAATAGTTTTAAACGAAACAACACATATTAGCGTTGTTCCTGTGATGTGTCTAATCGATCCTTACTCATCTATCATGTTATTTGACGTTTGGACGGACTCCAGTAACTCTGATGAGAGATACAAAGTTCTCGGACGCAGTAGAAGCTGGAAATAGCTTTGAACGAAACAACACGTATTAGCGTTGTTCCTGTGATGTATCTAAACGATCCTTACTTATCTAACATGTTATTTGACGTTTGGATGGAATCCAGTAAGTCTGATGTGAGAGACAAAGTTTTTGGACGCAGCAGAAGCTGGAAATAGTTTTGAGCGAAACAACACGTATGAGCGTTGTTCCTGTGCTGTATCTAATCGATCCTTACTTATCTATCATGTTATTTGACGTTTCGATGGACTCCAGTAACTCTGATGAGAGATACAAAGATTTCGGACGCAGCAGAAGCTGGAAATAGTTTTGAACGAAACAACACGTATTAGCGTTGTTCCTGTGATGTATCAAACCGATCCTTACTTATCTAACATGTTATTTGACGTTTGGATGGACTCCAGTAAGTCTGATGTGAGATACAAAGTTTTGGGACGCAGCAGGAGCTGGAAATAGTTTTAAACGAAACAACACGTATTAGCGTTGTTCCTGTGCTGTATCTAATCGATCCTTACTCATATATCATGTTATTTGGCGTGTCGATGGACTCCAGTAGCTCTGATGTGAGATACGAAGTTTTCGAACGCAGCAGAAGCTGGAAATAGTTTTAAACGAAACAACATGTATTAGCGTTGTTCCTGTGATGTATCTAATCGATTCTTACTCATCTATCATGTTATTTGGCGTTTCGATGGACTCCAGTAACTTTGATGTGAGATACGAAGTTCTCGCACGCAGCTGAAGCTAGAAATAGTTTTAAACGAAACAACACGCATTAGCGTTGTTCCTGTGTAGTGTCTAATCGATCCTTACTCATCTATCATGTTATTTGGCGTTTCGATGGACTCCAGTAACTCTGATGTGATATACGACGTCTTCGGACGCAGCAGCAGCTGGAAATAGTTTTAAACGAAACAACACATATTAGCGTTATTCCTGTGATGTATCTAATCGATCCTTACTCATCTATCATGTTATTTGACGTTTGGACTGACTCCAGTAACTCTGATGTGAGATACAAAGTTATCGGACGCAGCAGAAGCTGGAAATAGTTTTGAGCGAAACAACACGTATTAGCGTTGCTCCTGTGCTGTATCTAATCGATCCTTACTTATCTATCATGTTATTTGACGTTTCGATGGACTCCAGTAACTCTGATGAGAGATACAAAGATTTCGGACGCAGCAGAAGCTGGAAATAGTTTTGAACGAAACAACACGTATTAGCGTTGTTCCTGTGATGTATCTAAACGATCCTTACTTATCTAACATGTTATTTGACGTTTGGATGGACTCCAGTAAGTCTGATGTGAGATACAAAGTTTTGGGACGCAGCAGGAGCTGGAAATAGTTTTAAACGAAACAACACGTATTAGCGTTGTTCCTGTGCTGTATCTAATCGATCCTTACTTATCTATTATGTTATTTGACGTTTGGATGGACTCCAGTAACCCTGACGTGAGATACGAAGTTCTCGGACGCAGCAGAAGCTGGAAATAGTTTTAAACGAAACAACACGCACTAGCGTTGTTCCTGTGATGTATCCAATCGATCCTTACTCATCTATCATGTTATTTGGCGTTTCGATGGACTCCAGTATCTTAGATGTGAGATACGAAGTTCTCGGACGCAGCTGAAGCTAGAAATAGTTTTAAACGAAACAACACGCATTAGTGTTGTTCCTGTGATGTATCTAATCGATCCTTACTTATCTATCATGTTATTTGACGTTTGGATGGACTCCAGTAACCCTGACGTGAGATACGAAGTTCTCGGACTCAGCAGAAGCTGGAAATAGTTTTAAACGAAACAACACGCATTAGCGTTGTTCCTGTGATGTATCTAATCGATCCTTACTCATCTATCATGTTATTTGAAGTTTCGATGGACTCCAGTAACTCTAATGTGAGATACGAAATTTTCGGACGCAGCAGCAGCTGGAAATAGTTTTAAATGAAACAACACGTATTAGCGTTGTTCCTGTGATGTATCTAATCGATCCTTACTCATCTATCATGTTATTTGGCGTTTCGACGGACTCCAGTAGCTCTGATGTAAGATACGACGCTTTCGGACGCAGCAGAAGCTGGAAATAGTTTTAAACGAAACAACACGCATTAGCGTTGTTCCTGTGATGTATCTAATCGAACCTTACTCATCTATCATGTTAGTTGACGTTTCGATGGACTCCAGTAACTCTAATGTGAGAAACGAAATTTTCGGACGCAGCAGAAGCTGGAAATAGTTTTAAACGAAACAACACGCATTAGCGTTGTTCCTGTGATATATCTAATCGATCCTTACTCATCCATCATGTTATTTGGCGTTTCGACGGACTCCAGTAGCTCTGATGTAAGATACGACGCTTTCGGACGCAGCAGAAGCTGGAAATAGTTTTAAACGAAACAACACGCATTAGCGTTGTTCCTGTGATGTATCTAATCGATCCTTACTTAGCTACTATGTTATTTGACGTTTCGATGGACTCCAGTAACTTAGATGTGAGATACGAAGTTCTCGGACCCAGCTGAAGCTAGAAATAGTTTTAAACGAAACAACACGCATTAGCGTTGTTCCTGTGCAGTATCTAGTCGATCCTTACTTATCTATCATGTTATTTGACATTTCGATGGACTCCAGTAACTCTGATGTGAGATACGACGTTTTCGGACGCAGCAGCAGCTGGAAATAGTTTTAAACGAAACAACACATACTAGCGTTGTTCCTGTAATGTATCTAATCGATCCTTACTCATCTATCATGTTATTTGACGTTTGGACGGACTCCAGTAACTCTGATGTGAGATACAAAGTTATCGGACGCAGCAGAAGCTGGAAATAGTTTTGAACGAAACAACACGTATTGGCGTTGTTCCTGTGATGTATCTAAACGATCCTTACTTATCTAACATGTTGTTTGACGTTTGGATGGACTCCAGTAAGTCTGATGTGAGATACAAAGATTTCGGACGCAGCAGAAGCTGGAAATAGTTTTGAACGAAACAACACGTATTAGCGTTGTTCCTGTGATGTATCTAAACGATCCTTACTTATCTAACATGTTATTTGACGTTTGGATGGACTCCAGTAAGTCTGATGTGAGATACGACGTTTTCGGACGCAGCAGAAGCTAGAAATAGTTTTAAACGAAACAACACGCATTATCGTTGTTCCTGTGATGTATCTAATCGATCCTTACTTATCTATCATGTTATTTGACGTTTGGATGGACTCCAGTAACCCTGACGTGAGATGCGAAGTTCTCGGACGCAGCAGAAGCTGGAAATAGTTTTAAACGAAACAACACGGATTAGCGTTGTTCCTGTGATGTATCTAATCGATCCTTACTCATCTATCATGTTATTTGACGTTTGGATGGACTCCAGTAACTCTGATGTGAGATACAAAGTTTTTGGACGCAGCAGAAGCTGGAAATAGTTTTGAGCGAAACAACACGTATTAGCGTTGTTCCTGTGATGTATCTAATCGATCCTTACTTAGCTACTATGTTATATGACGTCTCGATGGACTCCAGTAACTCTAATGTGAGATACGAAATTTTCGGACGCAGCAGCAGCTGGAAATAGTTTTAAACGAAACAACACATATTAGCGTTGTTCCTGTGATGTATCTAATCGATCCTTACTCATCTATCATGTTATTTGACGTTTGGACGGACTCCAGTAACTCTGATGAGAGATACAAAGTTCTCGGACGCAGTAGAAGCTGGAAATAGTTTTGAACGAAACAACACGTATTAGCGTTGTTCCTGTGATGTATCTAAACGATCCTTACTTATCTAACATGTTATTTGACGTTTGGATGGACTCCAGTAAGTCTGATGTGAGATACAAAGTTTTTGGACGCAGCAGGAGCTGGAAATAGTTTTAAACGAAACAACACGTTTTAGCGTTGTTCCTGTGCTGTATCTAGTCGATCCTTACTTATCTATCATGTTATTTGACGTTTCGATGTGCTCCAGTAACTCTGATGTGAGATACGACGTTTTCGGACGCAGCAGAAGCTAGAAATAGTTTTAAACGAAACAACACGCATTAGCGTTGTTCCTGTGATGTATCTAATCGATCCTTACTTATCTATCATGTTATTTGACGTTTGGATGGACTCCAGTAACCCTGACGTGAGATGCGAAGTTCTCGGACGCAGCAGAAGCTGGAAATAGTTTTAAACGAAACAACACGTATTAGCGTTGTTCCTGTGATGTATCTAATCGATCCTTACTCATCTATCATGTTATTTGACGTTTGGATGGACTCCAGTAACTCTGATGTGAGATACAAAGTTTTTGGACGCAGCAGAAGCTGGAAATAGTTTTGAGCGAAACAACACGTATTAGCGTTGTTCCTGTGATGTATCTAATCGATCCTTACTTAGCTACTATGTTATTTGACGTTTCGATGGACTCCAGTAACTCTAATGTGAGATACGAAATTGTCGGACGCAGCAGCAGCTGGAAATAGTTTTAAACGAAACAACACATATTAGCGTTGTTCCTGTGATGTGTCTAATCGATCCTTACTCATCTATCATGTTATTTGGCGGTTCGATGGACTCCAGTAACTTTGATGTGAGATACGAAGTTCTCGCACGCAGCTGAAGCTAGAAATAGTTTTAAACGAAACAACACGCATTAGCGTTGTTCCTGTGTAGTGTCTAATCGATCCTTACTCATCTATCATGTTATTTGGCGTTTCGATGGACTCCAGTAACTCTGATGTGATATACGAAGTTTTCGGACGCAGCAGCAGCTGGAAATAGTTTTAAACGAAATAACACATATTAGCGTTATTCCTGTGATGTATCTAATCGATCCTTACTCATCTATCATGTTATTTGACGTTTGGACGGACTCCAGTAACTCTGATGTGATGTACAAAGTTATCGGACGCAGCAGAAGCTGGAAATAGTTTTGAGCGAAACAACACGTATTAGCGTTGTTCCTGTGCTGTATCTAATCGATCCTTACTTATCTATCATGTTATTTGACGTTTCGATGGACTCCAGTAACTCTGATGAGAGATACAAAGATTTCGGACGCAGCAGAAGCTGGAAATAGTTTTGAACGAAACAACACGTATTAGCGTTGTTCCTGTGATGTATCTAAACGATCCTTACTTATCTAACATATTATTTGACGTTTGGATGGACTCCAGTAAGTCTGATGTGAGATACAAAGTTTTGGGACGCAGCAGGAGCTGGAAATAGTTTTAAACGAAACAACACGTATTAGCGTTGTTCCTGTGCTGTATCTAATCGATCCTTACTTATCTATTATGTTATTTGACGTTTGGATGGACTCCAGTAACCCTGACGTGAGATACGAAGTTCTCGGACGCAGCAGAAGCTGGAAATAGTTTTAAACGAAACAACACGCACTAGCGTTGTTCCTGTGATGTATCCAATCGATCCTTACTCATCTATCATGTTATTTGGCGTTTCGATGGACTCCAGTATCTTAGATGTGAGATACGAAGTTCTCGGACGCAGCTGAAGCTAGAAATAGTTTTAAACGAAACAACACGCATTAGCGTTGTTCCTGTGATGTATCTAATCGATCCTTACTTATCTATCATGTTATTTGACGTTTGGATGTACTCCAGTAACCCTGACGTGAGATACGAAGTTCTCGGACGCAGCAGAAGCTGGAAATAGTTTTAAACGAAACAACACGCTTTAGCGTTGTTCCTGTGATGTATCTAATCGATCCTTACTCATCTATCATGTTATTTGAAGTTTCGATGGACTCCAGTAACTCTAATGTGAGATACGAAATCTTCGGACTCAGCAGCAGCTGGAAATAGTTTTAAATGAAACAACACGTATTAGCGTTGTTCCTGTGATGTATCTAATCGATCCTTAATCATCTATCATGTTATTTGGCGTTTCGACGGACTCCAGTAGCTCTGATGTAAGATACGAAATCTTCGGACTCAGCAGCAGCTGGAAATAGTTTTAAATGAAACAACACGCACTAGCGTTGTTCCTGTGATGTATCCAATCGATCCTTACTCATCTATCATGTTATTTGGCGTTTCGATGGACTCCAGTATCTTAGATGTGAGATACGCAGTTCTCGGACGCAGCTGAAGCTAGAAATAGTTTTAAACGAAACAACACGCATTAGCGTTGTTCCTGTGTAGTGTCTAATCGATCCTTACTCATCTATCATGTTATTTGGCGTTTCGATGGACTCCAGTAACTCTGATGTGATATACGAAGTTTTCGGACGCAGCAGCAGCTGGAAATAGTTTTAAACGAAATAACACATATTAGCGTTATTCCTGTGATGTATCTAATCGATCCTTACTCATCTATCATGTTATTTGACGTTTGGACGGACTCCAGTAACTCTGATGTGATGTACAAAGTTATCGGACGCAGCAGAAGCTGGAAATAGTTTTGAGCGAAACAACACGTATTAGCGTTGTTCCTGTGCTGTATCTAATCGATCCTTACTTATCTATCATGTTATTTGACGTTTCGATGGACTCCAGTAACTCTGATGAGAGATACAAAGATTTCGGACGCAGCAGAAGCTGGAAATAGTTTTGAACGAAACAACACGTATTAGCGTTGTTCCTGTGATGTATCTAAACGATCCTTACTTATCTAACATATTATTTGACGTTTGGATGGACTCCAGTAAGTCTGATGTGAGATACAAAGTTTTGGGACGCAGCAGGAGCTGGAAATAGTTTTAAACGAAACAACACGTATTAGCGTTGTTCCTGTGCTGTATCTAATCGATCCTTACTTATCTATTATGTTATTTGACGTTTGGATGGACTCCAGTAACCCTGACGTGAGATACGAAGTTCTCGGACGCAGCAGAAGCTGGAAATAGTTTTAAACGAAACAACACGCACTAGCGTTGTTCCTGTGATGTATCCAATCGATCCTTACTCATCTATCATGTTATTTGGCGTTTCGATGGACTCCAGTATCTTAGATGTGAGATACGAAGTTCTCGGACGCAGCTGAAGCTAGAAATAGTTTTAAACGAAACAACACGCATTAGCGTTGTTCCTGTGATGTATCTAATCGATCCTTACTTATCTATCATGTTATTTGACGTTTGGATGGACTCCAGTAACCCTGACGTGAGATACGAAGTTCTCGGACGCAGCAGAAGCTGGAAATAGTTTTAAACGAAACAACACGCTTTAGCGTTGTTCCTGTGATGTATCTAATCGATCCTTACTCATCTATCATGTTATTTGAAGTTTCGATGGACTCCAGTAACTCTAATGTGAGATACGAAATCTTCGGACTCAGCAGCAGCTGGAAATAGTTTTAAATGAAACAACACGTATTAGCGTTGTTCCTGTGATGTATCTAATCGATCCTTAATCATCTATCATGTTATTTGGCGTTTCGACGGACTCCAGTAGCTCTGATGTAAGATACGACGTTTTCGGACGCAGCAGAAGCTGGAAACAGTTTTAAACGAAACAACACGCATTAGCGTTGTTCCTGTGATGTATCTAATCGATCCTTACTCATCTATCATGTTAGTTGACGTTTCGATGGACTCCAGTAACTTTAATGTGAGAAACGAAATTTTCGGACGCAGCAGAAGCTGGAAATAGTTTTAAACGAAACAACACGCATTAGCGTTGTTCCTGTGATATATCTAATCGATCCTTACTCATCTATCATGTTATTTTACGTTTGGATGTACTCCAGTAACTCTGATGTGAGATACAAAGTTTTTGAACGCAGCAGAAGCTGGAAATAGTTTTGAACGAAACAACACGCATTAGCGTTGTTCCTGTGATGTATCTAATCGATCCTTACTTAGCTACTATGTTATTTGACGTTTCGATGGACTCCAGTAACTTAGATTTGAGATACGAAGTTCTCGGACCCAGCTGAAGCTAGAAATAGTTTTAAACGAAACAACACGCATTAGCGTTGTTCCTGTGCTGTATCTAGTCGATCCTTACTTATCTATCATGTTATTTGACATTTCGATGGACTCCAGTAACTCTGATGTGAGATACGACGTTTTCGGACGCAGCAGCAGCTGGAAATAGTTTTAAACGAAACAACACATATTAGCGTTGTTCCTGTAATGCATCTAATCGATCTTTACTCATCTATCATGTTATTTGACGTTTGGACGGACTCCAGTAACTCTGATGTGAGATACAAAGTTATCGGACGCAGCAGAAGCTGGAAATAGTTTTGAACGAAACAACACGTATTGGCGTTGTTCCTGTGATGTATCTAAACGATCCTTACTTATCTAACATGTTATTTGACGTTTGGATGGACTCCAGTAAGTCTGATGTGAGATACAAAGTTTTTGGACGCAGCAGGAGCTGGAAATAGTTTTAAACGAAACAACACGTATTAGCGTTGTTCCTGTGCTGTATCTAATCGATACTTTCTTATCTATCATGTTATTTGACGTTTGGATGGACTATAGTAAGTCTGATGTGAGATACGACGTTTTCGGACGCAGCAGCAGCTGGAAATAGTTTTAAACGAAACAACACATATTAGCGTTGTTCCTGTAATGCATCTAATCGATCCTTACTCATCTATCATGTTATTTGACGTTTGGACGGACTCCAGTAACTCTGATGTGAGATACAAAGTTATCGGACGCAGCAGAAGCTGGAAATAGTTTTGAACGAAACAACACGTATTGGCGTTGTTCCTGTGATGTATCTAAACGATCCTTACTTATCTAACATGTTATTTGACGTTTGGATGGACTCCAGTAAGTCTGATGTGAGATACAAAGTTTTTGGACGCAGCAGGAGCTGGAAATAGTTTTAAACGAAACAACACGTATTAGCGTTGTTCCTGTGCTGTATCTAATCGATACTTTCTTATCTATCATGTTATTTGACGTTTGGATGGACTCCAGTAACTCTGATGTGAGATACAAAGATTTCGGACGCAGCAGAAGCTGGAAATAGTTTTGAACGAAACAACACGTATTAGCGTTGTTCCTGTGATTTATCTAAACGATCCTTACTTATCTAACATGTTATTTGACGTTTGGATAGACTCCAGTAAGTCTGATGTGAGATACAAAATTTTTGGACGCAGCAGGAGCTGGAAATAGTTTTAAACGAAACAACACCTTTTAGCGTTGTTCCTGTGCTGTATCTAATCGATCCTTACTTATCTATCATGTTATTTGACGTTTCGATGTGCTCCAGTAACTCTGATGTGAGATACGACGTTTTCGGACGCAGCAGAAGCTGGAAATAGTTTTAAACGAAACAACACGCATTAGCGATGTTCCTGTGATGTATCTAATCGATCCTTACTCATCTATCATGTTCTTTTACGTTTGGATGGACTCCAGTAACTCTGATGTGAGATACAAAGTTTTTGGACGCAGCAGAAGCTGGAAATAGTTTTGAACGAAACAACACGTATTAGCGTTGTTCCTGTGATGTATCTAATTGATCCTTACTCATCTATCATGTTATTTGACGTTTGGATTAACTCCAGTAACTCTGATGAGAGATACAAAGATTTCGGACGCAGCAGAAGCTGGAAATAGTTTTGAACGAAACAACACGTATTAGCGTTGTTCCTGTGATGTATCTAAACGATCCTTACTTATCTAACATGTTATTTGACGTTTGGATGGACTATAGTAAGTCTGATGTGAGATACAAAGTTTTTGGACGCAGCAGGAGCTGGAAATAGTTTTAAACGAAACAACACGTATTAGCGTTGTTCCTGTGCTGTATCTAATCGATCCTTACTTATCTATCATCTTATTTGACGTTTGGATGGACTCCAGTAACCCTGACGTGAGATACGATGTTCTCGGAAGCAGCAGAAGCTGGAAATAGTTTTAAACGAAACAACACGTATTAGCGTTGTTCCTGTGCTGTATCTAATCGATCCTTACTTAGCTATCATGTTATTTGACGTTTGGATGGACTCTAGTAACTCTGATGTGAGATACAAAATTTTCGGACACAGCAGAAGCTGGAAATAGTTTTGAACGAAACAACACGTATTAACGTTGTTCCTGTGATGTATCTAAGCGATCCTTACTCATCTATCATGTTATTTGGCGTTTCGATGGACTCCAGTAACTTAGATGTGAGATACGAAGTTCTCGGACGCAGCTGAAGCTAGAAATAGTTTTAGACGAAACAACACGCAATAGCGTTGTTCCTGTGATGTATCTAATCGATCCTTACTTATCTATCATGTTATTTGACGTTTGGATGGACTCCAGTAACCCTGCCGTGAGATGCGAAGTTCTCGGACGCAGCAGAAGCTGGAAATAGTTTTAAACGAAACAACACGTATTAGCGTTGTTCCTGTGCTGTATCTAATCGATCCTTACTTATCTATCATCTTATTTGACGTTTGGATGGACTCCAGTAACCCTGACGTGAGATACGATGTTCTCGGAAGCAGCAGAAGCTGGAAATAGTTTTAAACGAAACAACACGTATTAGCGTTGTTCCTGTGCTGTATCTAATCGATCCTTACTTATCTATCATCTTATTTGACGTTTGGATGGACTCCAGTAACCCTGACGTGAGATACGATGTTCTCGGAAGCAGCAGAAGCTGGAAATAGTTTTAAACGAAACAACACGTATTAGCGTTGTTCCTGTGCTGTATCTAATCGATCCTTACTTATCTATCATCTTATTTGACGTTTGGATGGACTCCAGTAACCCTGACGTGAGACACGATGTTCTCGGAAGCAGCAGAAGCTGGAAATAGTTTTAAACGAAACAACACGTATTAGCGTTGTTCCTGTGATGTATCTAATCGATCCTTACTCATCTATCATGTTATTTGGCGTTTCGATGGACTCCAGTAACTTAGATGTGAGATACGAAGTTCTCGGACGCAGCTGAAGCTAGAAATAGTTTTAGACGAAACAACACGCATTAGCGTTGTTCCTGTGATGTATCTAATCGATCCTTACTTATCTATCATGTTATTTGACGTTTGGATGGACTCCAGTAACCCTGACGTGAGATGCGAAGTTCTCGGACGCAGCAGAAGCTGGAAATAGTTTTCAACGAAACAACACGTATTAGCGTTGTTCCTGTGATGTATCTAATCG
Source organism: Prosopocoilus inquinatus (assembly GCA_036172665.1). NCBI lineage: Eukaryota > Metazoa > Arthropoda > Insecta > Coleoptera > Lucanidae > Prosopocoilus > Prosopocoilus inquinatus. Next base: position 42,210,632 of record CM069871.1, on the reverse strand, counting down.
ATCCTTACTCATCTATCATGTTATTTGACGTTTGGATGGACTCCAGTAACTCTGATGTGAGATACAAAGTTTTTGGACGCAGCAGAAGCTGGAAATAGTTTTGAGCGAAACAACACGTATTAGCGTTGTTCCTGTGATGTATCTAATCGATCCTTACTTAGCTACTATGTTATTTGACGTTTCGATGGACTCCAGTAACTCTAATGTGAGATACGAAATTTTCGGACGCAGCAGCAGCTGGAAATAGTTTTAAACGAAACAACACATATTAGCGTTGTTCCTGTGATGTATCTAATCGATCCTTACTCATCTATCATGTTATTTGGCGTTTCGATGGACTCCAGTAACTTAGATGTGAGATACGAAGTTCTCGGACGCAGCTGAAGCTAGAAATAGTTTTAAACGAAACAACACGTATTAGCGTTGTTCCTGTGATGTATCTAATCGATCCTTACTCATCTATCATGTTATTTGACGTTTGGATGGACTCCAGTAAGTCTGATGTGAGATACAAAGTTTTTGGACGCAGCAGGAGCTGGAAATAGTTTTAAACGAAACAACACGTATTAGCGTTGTTCCTGTGCTGTATCAAATCGATCCTTACTCATATATCATGTTATTTGGCGTGTCGATGGACTCCAGTAACTTTGATGTGAGATACGAAGTTCTCGGACGCAGCTGAAGCTAGAAATAGTTTTAAACGAAACAACACGCATTAGCGTTGTTCCTGTGTAGTGTCTAATCGATCCTTACTCATCTATCATGTTATTTGGCGTTTCGATGGACTCCAGTAACTCTGATGTGATATACGACGTTTTCGGACGCAGCAGCAGCTGGAAATAGTTTTAAACGAAACAACACATATTAGCGTCATTCCTGTGATGTATCTAATCGATCCTCACTCATCTATCATGTTATTTGACGTTTGGACGGACTCCAGTAACTCTGATGTGAGATACAAAGTTATCGGACGCAGCAGAAGCTGGAAATAGTTTTGAGCGAAACAACACGTATTAGCGTTGTTCCTGTGCTGTATCTAATCGATCCTTACTTATCTATCATGTTATTTGACGTTTCGATGGACTCCAGTAACTCTGATGTGAGATACGACGTTTTCGGACGCAGCAGAAGCTGGAAACAGTTTTAAACGAGACAACACGTATTAGCGTTGTTCCTGTGATGTATCTAATCGATCCTTACTCATCTATCATGTTATTTGACGTTTGGACGGACTCCAGTAACTCTGATGTGAGATACAAAGTTATCGGACGCAGCAGAAGCTGGAAATAGTTTTGAACGAAACAACACGTATTAGCGTTGTTCCTGTGATGTATCTAAACGATCCTTACTTATCTAATATGTTATTTGACGTTTGGATGGACTCCAGTAAGTCTGATGTGCGATACAAAGTTTTTGGACGCAGCAGGAGCTGGAAATAGTTTTAAACGAAACAACACGTATTAGCGTTGTTCCTGTGCTGTATCTAATCGATACTTTCTTATCTATCATGTTATTTGACGTTTCGATGGACTCCAGTAACTCTGATGTGAGATACGACGTTTTCGGACGCAGCAGCAGCTGGAAATAGTTTCAAACGAAACAACACATATTAGCGTTGTTCCTGTAATGCATCTAATCGATCCTTACTCATCTATCATGTTATTTGACGTTTGGACGGACTCCAGTAACTCTGATGTGAGATACAAAGTTATCGGACGCAGCAGAAGCTGGAAATAGTTTTGAAAGAAACAACACGTATTAGCGTTGTTCCTGTGATGTATCTAGATGATCCTTACGTACCTAACATGTTATTTGACGTTTGGATGGACTCCAGTAAGTCTGATGTGAGATACAAAGTTTTTGGACGCAGCAGGAGCTGGAAATAGTTTTAAACGAAACAACACGTATTAGCGTTGTTCCTGTGCTGTATCTAATCGATACTTTCTTATCTATCATGTTATTTGACGTTTCGATGGACTCCAGTAACTCTGATGTGAGATACGAAATTTTCGGACGCATCAGATGCTGGAAATAGTTTTAAACGAAACAACACGTATTAGCGTTGTTCCTGTGATGTATCTAATCGATCCTTACTCATCTGTCATGTTATTTGACGTTTGGATGGACTCCAGTAACTCTGATGTGAGATACAAAGTTTTTGGACGCAGCAGAAGCTGGAAATAGTTTTGAACGAAACAACACGTATTAGCGTTGTTCCTGTGATATATCTAATTGATCCTTACTCATCTATCATGTTATTTGACGTTTGGATTAACTCCAGTAACTCTGATGAGAGATACAAAGATTTCGGACGCAGCAGAAGCTGGAAATAATTTTGAACGAAACAACACATATTAGCGTTGTTCCTGTGATGTATCTAAACGATCCTTACTTATCTAACATGATATTTGACGTTTGGATGGACTATAGTAAGTCTGATGTGAGATACAAAGTTTTGGGACGCAGCAGGAGCTGGAAATAGTTTTAAACGAAACAACACGTTTTAGCGTTGTTCCTGTGCTGTATCTAATCGATCCTTACTTATCTATCATGTTATTTGACGTTTGGATGGACTCCAGTAACCCTGACGTGAGATACGATGTTCTCGGAAGCAGCAGAACCTGGAAATAGTTTTAAACGAAACAACACGCATTAGCGTTGTTCCTGTGATGTATCTAATCGATCCTTACTCATCTATCATGTTATTTGGCGTTTCGATGGACTCCAGTAACTTAGATGTGAGATACGAAGTTCTCGGACGCAGCTGAAGCTAGAAATAGTTTTAAACGAAACAACACGCATTAGCGTTGTTCCTGTGATGTATCTAATCGATCCTTACTTATCTATCATGTTATTTGACGTTTGGATGGACTCCAGTAACCCTGACGTGAGGTACGAAGTTCTCGGACGCAGCAGAAGCTGGAAATAGTTTTAAACGAAACAACACGTATTAGCGTTGTTCCTGTGATGTATCTAATCGATCCTTACTCATGTATCATGTTATTTGACGTTTGGATGGACTCCAGTAACTCTGATGTGAGATACAAAGTTTTTGGACGCAGCAGAAGCTGGAAATAGTTTTGAGCGAAACAACACGTATTAGCGTTGTTCCTGTGATGTATCTAATCGATCCTTACTTAGCTACTATGTTATTTGACGTTTCGATGGACTCCAGTATCTCTAATGTGAGATACGAAATTTTCGGACGCAGCAGCAGCTGGAAATAGTTTTAAACGAAACAACACATATTAGCGTTGTTCCTGTGATGTATCTAATCGATCCTTACTCATCTATCATGTTATTTGACGTTTGGACGGACTCCAGTAACACTGATGAGAGATACAAAGTTCTCGGACGCAGTAGAAGCTGGAAATAGTTTTGAACGAAACAACACGTATTAGCGTTGTTCCTGTGATGTATCTAAACGATCCTTACTTATCTAACATGTTATTTGACGTTTGGATGGACTCCAGTAAGTCTGATGTGAGATACAAAGTTTTTGGACGCAGCAGGAGCTGGAAATAGTTTTAAACGAAACAACACGTATTAGCGTTGTTCCTGTGCTGTATCTAATCGATCCTTACTCATATATCATGTTATTTGGCGTTTCGATGGACTCCAGTAGCTCTGATGTGAGATACGAAGTTTTCGATCGCAGCAGAAGCTGGAAATAGTTTTAAACGAAACAACACGCATTAGCGTTGTTCCTGTGATGTATCTAATCGATTCTTACTCATCTATCATGTTATTTGGCGTTTCGATGGACTCCAGTAACTTTGATGTGAGATACGAAGTTCTCGGACGCAGCTGAAGCTAGAAATAGTTTTAAACGAAACAACACGCATTAGCGTTGTTCCTGTGTAGTGTCTAATCGATCCTTACTCATCTATCATGTTATTTGGCGTTTCGATGGACTCCAGTAACTCTGATGTGATATACGACGTTTTCGGACGCAGCAGCAGCTTGAAATAGTTTTAAACGAAACAACACATATTAGCGTTATTCCTGTGATGTATCTAATCGATCCTTACTCATCTATCATGTTATTTGACGTTCGGACGGACTCCAGTAACTCTGATGTGAGATACAAAGTTATCGGACGCAGCAGAAGCTGGAAATAGTTTTGAACGAAACAACACGTATTAGCGTTGTTCCTGTGCTGTATCTAATCGATCCTTACTTATCTGTCATGTTATTTGACGTTTCGATGGGCTCCAGTAACTTTGATGTGAGATACGAAATTTTCGGACGCAGCAGAAGCTGGAAATAGTTTTAAACGAAACACCACGTATTAGTGTTGTTCCTGTGATATATCTAATCGATCCTTACTCATCTATCATGTTATTTTACGTTTTAATGGACTCCAGTAAGTCTGATGTGAGATACAAAGTTTTGGGACGCAGCAGGAGCTGGAAATAGTTTTAAACGAAACAACACGTATTAGCGTTGTTCCTGTGCTGTATCTAATCGATCCTTACTTATCTATCATGTTATTTGACGTTTCGATGGACTCCAGTAACTCTGATGTGAGATACGACGTTTTCGGACGCAGCAGAAACTGGAAATAGTTTTAAACGAAACAACACACATAAGCGATGTTCCTGTGATGTACCTAATCGATCCTTACTCATCTATCATGTTATTTTACGTTTGGATGGACTCCAGTAACTCTGATGTGAGATACAAAGTTTTTGGCCGCAGCAGAAGCTGGAAATAGTTTTGAACGAAACAACACGTATTAGCGTTGTTCCTGTGATGTATCTAATCGATCCTTACTTAGCTACTATGTTATTTGACGTTTCGATGGACTCCAGTAACTCTAATGTGAGATACGAAATTTTCGGACGCAGCAGCAGCTGGAAATAGTTTTAAACGAAACAACACGTATTAGCGTTGTTCCTGTGATGTATCTAATCGATCCTTACTCATCTATCATGTTATTTGACGTTTGGATGTACTCCAGTAAGTCTGATGTGAGATACAAATTTCTCGGACGCAGCAGGAGCTGGAAATAGTTTTAAACGAAACAACACGTATTAGCGTTGTTCCTGTGCTGTATCTAATCTATCCTTACTTATCTATCATGTTATTTGACGTTTCGATGGACTCCAGTAACTCTGATGTGAGATACGACGTTTTCGGACGCAGCAGCAGCTGGAAATAGTTTTAAACGAAACAACACACATTAGCGATGTTCCTGTGATGTATCTAATCGATCCTTACTCATCTATCATGTTATTTTACGTTTGGATGGACTCCAGTAACTCTGATGTGAGATACAAAGTTTTTGGACGCAGCAGAAGCTGGAAATAGTTTTGAACGAAACAACACGTATTAGCGTTGTTCCTGTGATGTATCTAATCGAACCTTACTTAGCTACTATGTTATTTGACGTTTCGATGGACTGCAGTAACTCTAATGTGAGATACGAAATTTTCGGACGCAGCAGCAGCTGGAAATAGTTTTAAACGAAACGACACATATTAGCGTTGTTCCTGTGATGTATCTAATCGATCCTTACTCATCTGTCATGTTATTTGACGTTTGGATGTACTCCAGTAAGTCTGATGTGAGATACAAAGTTCTCGGACGCAGCAGGAGCTGGAAATAGTTTTAAACGAAACAACACGTATTGGCGTTGTTCCTGTGCTGTATCTAGTCGATCCTTACTTATCTATCATGTTATTTGACGTTTCGATGGACTCCAGTAACTCTGATGTGAGATACGACGTTTTCGGACGCAGCAGAAGCTGGAAATAGTTTTAAACGAAACAACACGTATTAGCGTTGTTCCTGTGATGTATCTAATCGATCCTTACTCATCTATCATGTTATTTGGCGTTTCGATGGACTCCAGTAACTTTGATGTGAGTTACGAAGTTCTCGGACGCAGCTTATGCTAGAAATAGTTTTAAACGAAACAACACGCGTTAGCGTTGTTCCTGTGATGTATCTAATCGATCCTTACTTATCTATCATGTTATTTGACGTTTGGATGGACTCCAGTAACCCTGACGTGAGATACGAAGTTCTCGGACGCGGCAGAAGCTGGAAATAGTTTTAAACGAAACAACACGCATTAGCATTGTTCCTGTGATGTATCTAATCGATCCTTACTTATCTATCATGTTATTTGACGTTTGGATGGACTCCAGTAACCCTGACGTGAGGTACGAAGTTCTCGGACGCAGCAGAAACTGGAAATAGTTTTAAACGAAACAACACGTATTAGCGTTGTTCCTGTGATGTATCTAATCGATCCTTACTCATCTATCATGTTATTTGACGTTTGGATGGACTCCAGTAACTCTGATGTGAGATACAAAGTTTTTGGACGCAGCAGAAGCTGGAAATAGTTTTGAGCGAAACAACACGTATTAGCGTTGTTCCTGTGATGTATCTAATCGATCCTTACTTAGCTACTATGTTATTTGACGTTTCGATGGACTCCAGTAACTCTAATGTGAGATACGAAATTTTCGGACGCAGCAGCAGCTGGAAATAGTTTTAAACGAAACAACACATATTAGCGTTGTTCCTGTGATGTATCTAATCGATCCTTACTCATCTATCATGTTATTTGACGTTTGGACGGACTCCAGTAACTCTGATGAGAGATACAAAGTTCTCGGACGCAGTAGAAGCTGGAAATAGTTTTGAACGAAACAACACTTATTAGCGTTGTTCCTGTGATGTATCTAAACGATCCTTACTTATCTAACATGTTATTTGACGTTTGGATGTACTCCAGTAAGTCTGATGTGAGATACAAAGTTCTCGGACGCAGCAGGAGCTGGAAATAGTTTTAAACGAAACAACACGTATTGGCGTTGTTCCTGTGCTGTATCTAATCGATCCTTACTTATCTATCATGTTATTTGACGTTTCGATGGACCCCAGTAACTCTGATGTGAGATACGACGTTTTCGGACGCAGCAGAAGCTGGAAATAGTTTTAAACGAAACAACACGTATTAGCGTTGTTCCTGTGATGTATCTAATCGATCCTTACTCATCTATCATGTTATTTGGCGTTTCGATGGACTCCAGTAACTTTGATGTGAGTTACGAAGTTCTCGGACGCAGCTTATGCTAGAAATAGTTTTAAACGAAACAACACGCGTTAGCGTTGTTCCTGTGATGTATCTAATCGATCCTTACTTATCTATCATGTTATTTGACGTTTGGATGGACTCCAGTAACCCTGACGTGAGATACGAAGTTCTCGGACGCGGCAGAAGCTGGAAATAGTTTTAAACGAAACAACACGCATTAGCGTTGTTCCTGTGATGTATCTAATCGATCCTTACTTATCTATCATGTTATTTGACGTTTGGATGGACTCCAGTAACCCTGACGTGAGGTAAGAAGTTCTCGGACGCAGCAGAAACTGGAAATAGTTTTAAACGAAACAACACGTATTAGCGTTGTTCCTGTGATGTATCTAATCGATCCTTACTCATCTATCATGTTATTTGACGTTTGGATGGACTCCAGTAACTCTGATGTGAGATACAAAGTTTTTGGACGCAGCAGAAGCTGGAAATAGTTTTGAGCGAAACAACACGTATTAGCGTTGTTCCTGTGATGTATCTAATCGATCCTTACTTAGCTACTATGTTATTTGAAGTTTCGATGGACTCCAGTAACTCTAATGTGAGATACGAAATTTTCGGACGCAGCAGCAGCTGGAAATAGTTTTAAACGAAACAACACATATTAGCGTTGTTCCTGTGATGTATCTAATCGATCCTTACTCATCTATCATGTTATTTGACGTTTGGACGGACTCCAGTAACTCTGATGTGAGATACAAAGTTTTTGGCCGCAGCAGAAGCTGGAAATAGTTTTGAACGAAACAACACGTATTAGCGTTGTTCCTGTGATGTATCTAATCGATCCTTACTTAGCTACTATGTTATTTGACGTTTCGATGGACTCCAGTAACTCTAATGTGAGATACGAAATTTTCGGACGCAGCAGCAGCTGGAAATAGTTTTAAACGAAACAACACGTATTAGCGTTGTTCCTGTGTTGTATCTAATCGATCCTTACTCATCTATCATGTTATTTGACGTTTGGATGTACTCCAGTAAGTCTGATGTGAGATACAAATTTCTCGGACGCAGCAGGAGCTGGAAATAGTTTTAAACGAAACAACACGTATTAGCGTTGTTCCTGTGCTGTATCTAATCTATCCTTACTTATCTATCATGTTATTTGACGTTTCGATGGACTCCAGTAACTCTGATGTGAGATACGACGTTTTCGGACGCAGCAGCAGCTGGAAATAGTTTTAAACGAAACAACACACATTAGCGATGTTCCTGTGATGTATCTAATCGATCCTTACTCATCTATCATGTTATTTTACGTTTGGATGGACTCCAGTAACTCTGATGTGAGATACAAAGTTTTTGGACGCAGCAGAAGCTGGAAATAGTTTTGAACGAAACAACACGTATTAGCGTTGTTCCTGTGATGTATCTAATCGAACCTTACTTAGCTACTATGTTATTTGACGTTTCGATGGACTGCAGTAACTCTAATGTGAGATACGAAATTTTCGGACGCAGCAGCAGCTGGAAATAGTTTTAAACGAAACGACACATATTAGCGTTGTTCCTGTGATGTATCTAATCGATCCTTACTCATCTGTCATGTTATTTGACGTTTGGATGTACTCCAGTAAGTCTGATGTGAGATACAAAGTTCTCGGACGCAGCAGGAGCTGGAAATAGTTTTAAACGAAACAACACGTATTGGCGTTGTTCCTGTGCTGTATCTAGTCGATCCTTACTTATCTATCATGTTATTTGACGTTTCGATGGACTCCAGTAACTCTGATGTGAGATACGACGTTTTCGGACGCAGCAGAAGCTGGAAATAGTTTTAAACGAAACAACACGTATTAGCGTTGTTCCTGTGATGTATCTAATCGATCCTTACTCATCTATCATGTTATTTGGCGTTTCGATGGACTCCAGTAACTTTGATGTGAGTTACGAAGTTCTCGGACGCAGCTTATGCTAGAAATAGTTTTAAACGAAACAACACGCGTTAGCGTTGTTCCTGTGATGTATCTAATCGATCCTTACTTATCTATCATGTTATTTGACGTTTGGATGGACTCCAGTAACCCTGACGTGAGATACGAAGTTCTCGGACGCGGCAGAAGCTGGAAATAGTTTTAAACGAAACAACACGCATTAGCATTGTTCCTGTGATGTATCTAATCGATCCTTACTTATCTATCATGTTATTTGACGTTTGGATGGACTCCAGTAACCCTGACGTGAGGTACGAAGTTCTCGGACGCAGCAGAAACTGGAAATAGTTTTAAACGAAACAACACGTATTAGCGTTGTTCCTGTGATGTATCTAATCGATCCTTACTCATCTATCATGTTATTTGACGTTTGGATGGACTCCAGTAACTCTGATGTGAGATACAAAGTTTTTGGACGCAGCAGAAGCTGGAAATAGTTTTGAGCGAAACAACACGTATTAGCGTTGTTCCTGTGATGTATCTAATCGATCCTTACTTAGCTACTATGTTATTTGACGTTTCGATGGACTCCAGTAACTCTAATGTGAGATACGAAATTTTCGGACGCAGCAGCAGCTGGAAATAGTTTTAAACGAAACAACACATATTAGCGTTGTTCCTGTGATGTATCTAATCGATCCTTACTCATCTATCATGTTATTTGACTTTTGGACGGACTCCAGTAACTCTGATGAGAGATACAAAGTTCTCGGACGCAGTAGAAGCTGGAAATAGTTTTGAACGAAACAACACTTATTAGCGTTGTTCCTGTGATGTATCTAAACGATCCTTACTTATCTAACATGTTATTTGACGTTTGGATGTACTCCAGTAAGTCTGATGTGAGATACAAAGTTCTCGGACGCAGCAGGAGCTGGAAATAGTTTTAAACGAAACAACACGTATTGGCGTTGTTCCTGTGCTGTATCTAATCGATCCTTACTTATCTATCATGTTATTTGACGTTTCGATGGACTCCAGTAACTCTGATGTGAGATACGACGTTTTCGGACGCAGCAGAAGCTGGAAATAGTTTTAAACGAAACAACACGTATTAGCGTTGTTCCTGTGATGTATCTAATCGATCCTTACTCATCTATCATGTTATTTGGCGTTTCGATGGACTCCAGTAACTTTGATGTGAGTTACGAAGTTCTCGGACGCAGCTTATGCTAGAAATAGTTTTAAACGAAACAACACGCGTTAGCGTTGTTCCTGTGATGTATCTAATCGATCCTTACTTATCTATCATGTTATTTGACGTTTGGATGGACTCCAGTAACCCTGACGTGAGATACGAAGTTCTCGGACGCGGCAGAAGCTGGAAATAGTTTTAAACGAAACAACACGCATTAGCGTTGTTCCTGTGATGTATCTAATCGATCCTTACTTATCTATCATGTTATTTGACGTTTGGATGGACTCCAGTAACCCTGACGTGAGGTACGAAGTTCTCGGACGCAGCAGAAACTGGAAATAGTTTTAAACGAAACAACACGTATTAGCGTTGTTCCTGTGATGTATCTAATCGATCCTTACTCATCTATCATGTTATTTGACGTTTGGATGGACTCCAGTAACTCTGATGTGAGATACAAAGTTTTTGGACGCAGCAGAAGCTGGAAATAGTTTTGAGCGAAACAACACGTATTAGCGTTGTTCCTGTGATGTATCTAATCGATCCTTACTTAGCTACTATGTTATTTGAAGTTTCGATGGACTCCAGTAACTCTAATGTGAGATACGAAATTTTCGGACGCAGCAGCAGCTGGAAATAGTTTTAAACGAAACAACACATATTAGCGTTGTTCCTGTGATGTATCTAATCGATCCTTACTCATCTATCATGTTATTTGACGTTTGGACGGACTCCAGTAACTCTGATGAGAGATACAAAGTTCTCGGACGCAGTAGAAGCTGGAAATAGTTTTGAACGAAACAACACTTATTAGCGTTGTTCCTGTGATGTATCTAAACGATCCTTACTTATCTAACATGTTATTTGACGTTTGGATGGACTCCAGTAAGTCTGATGTGAGATACAAAGTTTTTGGACGCAGCAGGAGCTGGAAATAGTTTTAAACGAAACAACACGTATTAGCGTTGTTCCTGTGCTGTATCTAATCGATCCTTACTCATATATCATGTTATCTGGCGTTTCGATGGACTCCAGTAGCTCTGATGTGAGATACGAAGTTTTCGAACGCAGCAGAAGCTGGAAATAGTTTTAAACGAAACAACACGCATTAGCGTTGTTCCTGTGATGTATCTAATCGATTCTTACTCATCTATCATGTTATTTGGCGTTTCGATGGACTCCAGTATCTTTGATGTGAGATACGAAATTCTCGGACGCAGCTGAAGCTAGAAATAGTTTTAAACGAAACAACACGCATTAGCGTTGTTCCTGTGATGTATCTAATCGATCCTTACTCATCTATCATGTTATTTGACGTTTGGATGTACTCCAGTAAGTCTGATGTGAGATACAAAGTTCTCGGACGCAGCAGGAGCTGGAAATAGTTTTAAACGAAACAACACGTATTAGCGTTGTTCCTGTGCTGTACCTAATCGATCCTTACTTATCTATCATGTTATTTGACGTTTCGATGGACTCCAGTAACTCTGATGTGAGATACGACGTTTTCGGACGCAGCAGCAGCTGGAAATAGTTTTAAACGAAACAACACATATTAGCGTTATTCCTGTGATGTACATAATCGATCCTTACTCATCTATCATGTTATTTGACGTTTGGACGGACTCCAGTAACTCTGATGTGAGATACAAAGTTATCGGACGCAGCAGAAGCTGGAAATAGTTTTGAACGAAACAACACATATTAGCGTTATTCCTGTGATGTATCTAATCGATCTTTACTCATCTATCATGTTATTTGACGTTTGGACGGACTCCAGTAACTCTGATGTGAGATACAAAGTTATCGGACGCAGCAGAAGCTGGAAATAGTTTTGAACGAAACAACACGTATTAGCGTTGTTCCTGTGCTGTATCTAATCGATCCTTACTTATCTATCATGTTATTTGACGTTTCGATGGACTCCAGTAACTCTGATGTGAGATACGAAATTTTCGGACGCAGCAGAAGCTGGAAATAGTTTTAAACGAAACACCACGTATTAGTGTTGTTCCTGTGATATATCTAATCGATCCTTACTCATCTATCATGTTATTTTACGTTTGGATGGACTCCAGTAAGTCTGATGTGAGATACAGAGTTTTGGTACGCAGCAGGAGCTGGAAATAGTTTTAAACGAAACAACACGTATTAGCGTTGTTCCTGTGCTGTATCTAATCGATCCTTACTTATCTATCATGTTATTTGACGTTTCGATGGACTCCAGTAACTCTGATGTGAGATACGACGTTTTCGGACGCAGCAGAAACTGGAAATAGTTTCAAACGAAACAACACACATTAGCGATGTTCCTGTGATGTATCTAATCGATCCTTACTCATCTATCATGTTATTTTGCGTTTGGATGGACTCCAGTAACTCTGATGTGAGATACAAAGTTTTTGGACGCAGCAGAAGCTGGAAATAGTTTTGAACGAAACAACACGTATTAGCGTTGTTCCTGTGATGTATCTAATCGATCCTTACTCATCTATCATGTTATTTGACGTTTGGATGTACTCCAGTAAGTCTGATGTGAGATACAAAGTTCTCGGACGCAGCAGGAGCTGGAAATAGTTTTAAACGAAACAACACGTATTAGCGTTGTTCCTGTGCTGTACCTAATCGATCCTTACTTATCTATCATGTTATTTGACGTTTCGATGGACTCCAGTAACTTTGATGTGAGATACGAAGTTCTCGGACGCAGCTGAAGCTAGAAATAGTTTTAAACGAAACAACACGCATTAGCGTTGTTCCTGTGTAGTGTCTAATCGATCCTTACTCATCTATCATGTTATTTGGCGTTTCGATGGACTCCAGTAACTCTGATGTGATATACGAGGTTTTCGGACGCAGCAGCAGCTGGAAATAGTTTTAAACGAAACAACACATATTAGCGTTGTTCCTGTGATGTATCTAATCGATCCTTACTCATCTATCATGTTATTTGACGTTAGGACGGACTCCAGTAACCCTGACGTGAGGTACGAAGTTCTCGGACGCAGCAGAAACTGGAAATAGTTTTAAACGAAACAACACGTATTAGCGTTGTTCCTGTGATGTATCTAATCGATCCTTACTCATCTATCATGTTATTTGACGTTTGGATGGACTCCAGTAACTCTGATGTGAGATACAAAGTTTTTGGACGCAGCAGAAGCTGGAAATAGTTTTGAGCGAAACAACACGTATTAGCGTTGTTCCTGTGATGTATCTAATCGATCCTTACTTAGCTACTATGTTATTTGAAGTTTCGATGGACTCCAGTAACTCTAATGTGAGATACGAAATTTTCGGACGCAGCAGCAGCTGGAAATAGTTTTAAACGAAACAACACATATTAGCGTTGTTCCTGTGATGTATCTAATCGATCCTTACTCATCTATCATGTTATTTGACGTTTGGACGGACTCCAGTAACTCTGATGAGAGATACAAAGTTCTCGGACGCAGTAGAAGCTGGAAATAGTTTTGAACGAAACAACACTTATTAGCGTTGTTCCTGTGATGTATCTAAACGATCCTTACTTATCTAACATGTTATTTGACGTTTGGATGGACTCCAGTAAGTCTGATGTGAGATACAAAGTTTTTGGACGCAGCAGGAGCTGGAAATAGTTTTAAACGAAACAACACGTATTAGCGTTGTTCCTGTGCTGTATCTAATCGATCCTTACTCATATATCATGTTATCTGGCGTTTCGATGGACTCCAGTAGCTCTGATGTGAGATACGAAGTTTTCGAACGCAGCAGAAGCTGGAAATAGTTTTAAACGAAACAACACGCATTAGCGTTGTTCCTGTGATGTATCTAATCGATTCTTACTCATCTATCATGTTATTTGGCGTTTCGATGGACTCCAGTATCTTTGATGTGAGATACGAAATTCTCGGACGCAGCTGAAGCTAGAAATAGTTTTAAACGAAACAACACGCATTAGCGTTGTTCCTGTGATGTATCTAATCGATCCTTACTCATCTATCATGTTATTTGACGTTTGGATGTACTCCAGTAAGTCTGATGTGAGATACAAAGTTCTCGGACGCAGCAGGAGCTGGAAATAGTTTTAAACGAAACAACACGTATTAGCGTTGTTCCTGTGCTGTACCTAATCGATCCTTACTTATCTATCATGTTATTTGACGTTTCGATGGACTCCAGTAACTCTGATGTGAGATACGACGTTTTCGGACGCAGCAGCAGCTGGAAATAGTTTTAAACGAAACAACACATATTAGCGTTATTCCTGTGATGTACATAATCGATCCTTACTCATCTATCATGTTATTTGACGTTTGGACGGACTCCAGTAACTCTGATGTGAGATACAAAGTTATCGGACGCAGCAGAAGCTGGAAATAGTTTTGAACGAAACAACACATATTAGCGTTATTCCTGTGATGTATCTAATCGATCTTTACTCATCTATCATGTTATTTGACGTTTGGACGGACTCCAGTAACTCTGATGTGAGATACAAAGTTATCGGACGCAGCAGAAGCTGGAAATAGTTTTGAACGAAACAACACGTATTAGCGTTGTTCCTGTGCTGTATCTAATCGATCCTTACTTATCTATCATGTTATTTGACGTTTCGATGGACTCCAGTAACTCTGATGTGAGATACGAAATTTTCGGACGCAGCAGAAGCTGGAAATAGTTTTAAACGAAACACCACGTATTAGTGTTGTTCCTGTGATATATCTAATCGATCCTTACTCATCTATCATGTTATTTTACGTTTGGATGGACTCCAGTAAGTCTGATGTGAGATACAGAGTTTTGGTACGCAGCATGAGCTGGAAATAGTTTTAAACGAAACAACACGTATTAGCGTTGTTCCTGTGCTGTATCTAATCGATCCTTACTTATCTATCATGTTATTTGACGTTTCGATGGACTCCAGTAACTCTGATGTGAGATACGACGTTTTCGGACGCAGCAGAAACTGGAAATAGTTTCAAACGAAACAACACACATTAGCGATGTTCCTGTGATGTATCTAATCGATCCTTACTCATCTATCATGTTATTTTGCGTTTGGATGGACTCCAGTAACTCTGATGTGAGATACAAAGTTTTTGGACGCAGCAGAAGCTGGAAATAGTTTTGAACGAAACAACACGTATTAGCGTTGTTCCTGTGATGTACCTAATCGATCCTTACTCATCTATCATGTTATTTGACGTTTGGATGTACTCCAGTAAGTCTGATGTGAGATACAAAGTTCTCGGACGCAGCAGGAGCTGGAAATAGTTTTAAACGAAACAACACGTATTAGCGTTGTTCCTGTGCTGTACCTAATCGATCCTTACTTATCTATCATGTTATTTGACGTTTCGATGGACTCCAGTAACTTTGATGTGAGATACGAAGTTCTCGGACGCAGCTGAAGCTAGAAATAGTTTTAAACGAAACAACACGCATTAGCGTTGTTCCTGTGTAGTGTCTAATCGATCCTTACTTATCTATCATGTTATTTGACGTTTGGATGGACTCCAGTAACCCTGACGTGAGATACGAAGTTCTCGGACGCGGCAGAAGCTGGAAATAGTTTTAAACGAAACAACACGCATTAGCGTTGTTCCTGTGATGTATCTAATCGATCCTTACTTATCTATCATGTTATTTGACGTTTGGATGGACTCCAGTAACCCTGACGTGAGGTACGAAGTTCTCGGACGCAGCAGAAACTGGAAATAGTTTTAAACGAAACAACACGTATTAGCGTTGTTCCTGTGATGTATCTAATCGATCCTTACTCATCTATCATGTTATTTGACGTTTGGATGGACTCCAGTAACTCTGATGTGAGATACAAAGTTTTTGGACGCAGCAGAAGCTGGAAATAGTTTTGAGCGAAACAACACGTATTAGCGTTGTTCCTGTGATGTATCTAATCGATCCTTACTTAGCTACTATGTTATTTGAAGTTTCGATGGACTCCAGTAACTCTAATGTGAGATACGAAATTTTCGGACGCAGCAGCAGCTGGAAATAGTTTTAAACGAAACAACACATATTAGCGTTGTTCCTGTGATGTATCTAATCGATCCTTACTCATCTATCATGTTATTTGACGTTTGGACGGACTCCAGTAACTCTGATGAGAGATACAAAGTTCTCGGACGCAGTAGAAGCTGGAAATAGTTTTGAACGAAACAACACTTATTAGCGTTGTTCCTGTGATGTATCTAAACGATCCTTACTTATCTAACATGTTATTTGACGTTTGGATGGACTCCAGTAAGTCTGATGTGAGATACAAAGTTTTTGGACGCAGCAGGAGCTGGAAATAGTTTTAAACGAAACAACACGTATTAGCGTTGTTCCTGTGCTGTATCTAATCGATCCTTACTCATATATCATGTTATCTGGCGTTTCGATGGACTCCAGTAGCTCTGATGTGAGATACGAAGTTTTCGAACGCAGCAGAAGCTGGAAATAGTTTTAAACGAAACAACACGCATTAGCGTTGTTCCTGTGATGTATCTAATCGATTCTTACTCATCTATCATGTTATTTGGCGTTTCGATGGACTCCAGTATCTTTGATGTGAGATACGAAATTCTCGGACGCAGCTGAAGCTAGAAATAGTTTTAAACGAAACAACACGCATTAGCGTTGTTCCTGTGATGTATCTAATCGATCCTTACTCATCTATCATGTTATTTTACGTTTGGATGGACTCCAGTAACTCTGATGTGAGATACAAAGTTTTTGGCCGCAGCAGAAGCTGGAAATAGTTTTGAACGAAACAACACGTATTAGCGTTGTTCCTGTGATGTATCTAATCGATCCTTACTTAGCTACTATGTTATTTGACGTTTCGATGGACTCCAGTAACTCTAATGTGAGATACGAAATTTTCGGACGCAGCAGCAGCTGGAAATAGTTTTAAACGAAACAACACATATTAGCGTTGTTCCTGTGATGTATCTAATCGATACTTACTCATCTATCATGTTATTTGACGTTTGGACGGACTCCAGTAACTCTGATGAGAGATACAAAGTTCTCGGACGCAGTAGAAGCTGGAAATAGTTTTGAACGAAACAACACGTATTAGCGTTGTTCCTGTGATGTATCTAAACGATCCTTACTTATCTAACATGTTATTTGACGTTTGGATGGACTCCAGTAAGTCTGATGTGAGATACAAAGTTTTTGGACGCAGCAGGAGCTGGAAATAGTTTTAAACGAAACAACACGTATTAGCGTTGTTCCTGTGCTGTATCTAATCGATCCTTACTCATATATCATGTTATTTGGCGTTTCGATGGACTCCAGTAACTTTGATGTGAGATACGAAGTTCTCGGACGCAGCTGAAGCTAGAAATAGTTTTAAACGAAACAACACGCATTAGCGTTGTTCCTGTGTAGTGTCTAATCGATCCTTACTCATCTATCATGTTATTTGGCGTTTCGATGGACTCCAGTAACTCTGATGTGATATACGACGTTTTCGGACGCAGCAGCAGCTTGAAATAGTTTTAAACGAAACAACACATATTAGCGTTATTCCTGTGATGTATCTAATCGATCCTTACTCATCTATCATGTTATTTGACGTTCGGACGGACTCCAGTAACTCTGATGTGAGATACAAAGTTATCGGACGCAGCAGAAGCTGGAAATAGTTTTGAACGAAACAACACGTATTAGCGTTGTTCCTGTGCTGTATCTAATCGATCCTTACTTATCTGTCATGTTATTTGACGTTTCGATGGACTCCAGTAACTTTGATGTGAGATACGAAATTTTCGGACGCAGCAGAAGCTGGAAATAGTTTTAAACGAAACACCACGTATTAGTGTTGTTCCTGTGATATATCTAATCGATCCTTACTCATCTATCATGTTATTTTACGTTTTAATGGACTCCAGTAAGTCTGATGTGAGATACAAAGTTTTGGGACGCAGCAGGAGCTGGAAATAGTTTTAAACGAAACAACACGTATTAGCGTTGTTCCTGTGCTGTATCTAATCGATCCTTACTTATCTATCATGTTATTTGACGTTTCGATGGACTCCAGTAACTCTGATGTGAGATACGACGTTTTCGGACGCAGCAGAAACTGGAAATAGTTTTAAACGAAACAACACACATAAGCGATGTTCCTGTGATGTACCTAATCGATCCTTACTCATCTATC
Source organism: Prosopocoilus inquinatus (assembly GCA_036172665.1). NCBI lineage: Eukaryota > Metazoa > Arthropoda > Insecta > Coleoptera > Lucanidae > Prosopocoilus > Prosopocoilus inquinatus. The sequence goes on along the minus strand of CM069871.1, from coordinate 42,192,288 downwards.
ATGTTATTTTACGTTTGGATGGACTCCAGTAACTCTGATGTGAGATACAAAGTTTTTGGCCGCAGCAGAAGCTGGAAATAGTTTTGAACGAAACAACACGTATTAGCGTTGTTCCTGTGATGTATCTAATCGATCCTTACTTAGCTACTATGTTATTTGACGTTTCGATGGACTCCAGTAACTCTAATGTGAGATACGAAATTTTCGGACGCAGCAGCAGCTGGAAATAGTTTTAAACGAAACAACACGTATTAGCGTTGTTCCTGTGATGTATCTAATCGATCCTTACTCATCTATCATGTTATTTGACGTTTGGATGTACTCCAGTAAGTCTGATGTGAGATACAAATTTCTCGGACACAGCAGGAGCTGGAAATAGTTTTAAACGAAACAACACGTATTAGCGTTGTTCCTGTGCTGTATCTAATCTATCCTTACTTATCTATCATGTTATTTGACGTTTCGATGGACTCCAGTAACTCTGATGTGAGATACGACGTTTTCGGATGCAGCAGCAGCTGGAAATAGTTTTAAACGAAACAACACACATTAGCGATGTTCCTGTGATGTATCTAATCGATCCTTACTCATCTATCATGTTATTTTACGTTTGGATGGACTCCAGTAACTCTGATGTGAGATACAAAGTTTTTGGACGCAGCAGAAGCTGGAAATAGTTTTGAACGAAACAACACGTATTAGCGTTGTTCCTGTGATGTATCTAATCGAACCTTACTTAGCTACTATGTTATTTGATGTTTCGATGGACTGCAGTAACTCTAATGTGAGATACGAAATTTTCGGACGCAGCAGCAGCTGGAAATAGTTTTAAACGAAACGACACATATTAGCGTTGTTCCTGTGATGTATCTAATCGATCCTTACTCATCTGTCATGTTATTTGACGTTTGGATGTACTCCAGTAAGTCTGATGTGAGATACAAAGTTCTCGGACGCAGCAGGAGCTGGAAATAGTTTTAAACGAAACAACACGTATTGGCGTTGTTCCTGTGCTGTATCTAGTCGATCCTTACTTATCTATCATGTTATTTGACGTTTCGATGGACTCCAGTAACTCTGATGTGAGATACGACGTTTTCGGACGCAGCAGAAGCTGGAAATAGTTTTAAACGAAACAACACGTATTAGCGTTGTTCCTGTGATGTATCTAATCGATCCTTACTCATCTATCATGTTATTTGGCGTTTCGATGGACTCCAGTAACTTTGATGTGAGTTACGAAGTTCTCGGACGCAGCTTATGCTAGAAATAGTTTTAAACGAAACAACACGCGTTAGCGTTGTTCCTGTGATGTATCTAATCGATCCTTACTTATCTATCATGTTATTTGACGTTTGGATGGACTCCAGTAACCCTGACGTGAGATACGAAGTTCTCGGACGCGGCAGAAGCTGGAAATAGTTTTAAACGAAACAACACGCATTAGCATTGTTCCTGTGATGTATCTAATCGATCCTTACTTATCTATCATGTTATTTGACGTTTGGATGGACTCCAGTAACCCTGACGTGAGGTACGAAGTTCTCGGACGCAGCAGAAACTGGAAATAGTTTTAAACGAAACAACACGTATTAGCGTTGTTCCTGTGATGTATCTAATCGATCCTTACTCATCTATCATGTTATTTGACGTTTGGATGGACTCCAGTAACTCTGATGTGAGATACAAAGTTTTTGGACGCAGCAGAAGCTGGAAATAGTTTTGAGCGAAACAACACGTATTAGCGTTGTTCCTGTGATGTATCTAATCGATCCTTACTTAGCTACTATGTTATTTGACGTTTCGATGGACTCCAGTAACTCTAATGTGAGATACGAAATTTTCGGACGCAGCAGCAGCTGGAAATAGTTTTAAACGAAACAACACATATTAGCGTTGTTCCTGTGATGTATCTAATCGATCCTTACTCATCTATCATTATTTGACGTTTCGATGGACTCCAGTAACTCTAATGTGAGATACGAAATTTTCGGACGCAGCAGCAGCTGGAAATAGTTTTAAACGAAATAACACATATTAGCGTTGTTCCTGTGATGTATCTAATCGATCCTTACTCATCTACCATGTTATTTGACGTTTGGACGGACTCCAGTAACTCTGATGAGAGATACAAAGTTCTCGGACGCAGCTGAAGCTAGAAATAGTTTTAAACGAAACAACACGCATTAGCGTTGTTCCTGTGTAGTGTCTAATCGATCCTTACTCATCTATCGTGTTATTTGGCGTTTCGATGGACTCCAGTAACTCTGATGTGATATACGACGTTTTCGGACGCAGCAGCAGCTGGAAATAGTTTTAAACGAAACAACACATATTAGCGTTATTCCTGTGATGTATCTAATCGATCCTTACTCATCTATCATGTTATTTGACTTTTGGACGGACTCCAGAAACTCTGATGTGAGATACAAAGTTATCGGACGCAGCAGAAGCTGGAAATAGTTTTGAACGAAACAACACGTATTAGCGTTGTTCCTGTGCTGTATCTAATCGATCCTTACTTATCTATCATGTTATTTGACGCTTCGATGGACTCCAGTAACTCTGATGTGAGAGACGACGTTTTCGGACGCAGCAGAAGCTGGAAACAGTTTTAAACGAAACAACACGTATTAGCGTTGTTCCTGTGATGTATCTAATCGATCCTTACTCATCTATCATGTTATTTTACGTTTGGATGGACTCCAGTAAGTCTGATGTGAGATACAATGTTTTGGGACGCAGCAGGAGCTGGAAATAGTTTTAAACGAAACAACACGTATTAGCGTTGTTCCTGTGCTGTATCTAATCGATCCTTACTTATCTATCATGTTATTTGACGTTTCGATGGACTCCAGTAACTCTGGTGTGAGATACGACGTTTTCGGACGCAGCAGAAACTGGAAATAGTTTTAAACGAAACAACACACATTAGCGATGTTCCTGTGATGTATCTAATCTATCCTTACTCATCTATCATGTTATTTTACGTTTGGATGGACTCCAGTATCTCTGATGTGAGATACAAAGTTTTTGGACGCAGCAGAAGCTGGAAATAGTTTTGAACGAAACAACACGTATTAGCGTTGTTCCTGTGATGTATCTAATCGATCCTTACTTAGCTACTATGTTATTTGACGTTTCGATGGACTGCAGTAACTCTAATGTGAGATAAGAAATTTTCGGACGCAGCAGCAGCTGGAAATAGTTTTAAACGAAACAACACATATTAGCGTTGTTCCTGTGATGTATCTAATCGATCCTTACTCATCTGTCATGTTATTTGACGTTTCGATGGACTCCAGTAACTATGATGTGATATACGAAATTTTCGGACGCAGCAGAAGCTGGAAATAGTTTTAAACGAAACAACACGCATTAGCGTTTTTCCTGTGATGTATCTAATCGATCCTTACTCATCTATCATGTTATTTGGCGTTTCGATGGACTCCAGTAACTTTGATGTGAGTTACGAAGTTCTCGGACGCAGCTTAAGCTAGAAATAGTTTTAAACGAAACAACACGCCTTAGCGTTGTTCCAGTGATGTATCTAATCGATCCTTACTTATCTATCATGTTATTTGACGTTTGGATGGACTCCAGTAACCCTGACGTGAGATACGAAGTTCTCGGACGCGGCAGAAGCTGGAAATAGTTTTAAACGAAACAACACGCATTAGCGTTGTTCCTGTGATGTATCTAATCGATCCTTACTCATCTATCATGTTATTTGGCGTTTCGATTGACTCCAGTAACTTTGATGTGAGATACGAAGTTCTCGGACGCATCTGAAGCTAGAAATAGTTTTAAACGAAACAATACGCATTAGCGTTGTTCCTGTGATGTATCTAATCGATCCTTACTTATCTAACATGTTATTTGACGTTTGGATGGACTCCAGTAACCCTGATGTGAGATACGAAGTTCTCGGACGCAGCAGAAGCTGGAAATAGTTTTAAACGAAACAACACGCATTAGCGTTGTTCCTGTGATGTATCTAATCGATCCTTACTCATCTATCATGTTATTTGGCGTTTCGATGGACTCCAGTAACTTAGATTTGAGATACGAAGTTCTCGGACGCAGCTGAAGCTAGAAATAGTTTTAAACGAAACAATACGCATTAGCGTTGTTCCTGTGATGTATCTAATCGATCCTTACTTATCTATCATGTTATTTGACGTTTGGATGGACTCCAGTAACTCTGATGAGAGATACAAAGATTTCGGACGCAGCAGAAGCTGGTAAAAGTTTTGAACGAGACAACACGTATTAGCGTTGCTCCAGTGATGTATCTAAACGATCCTTACTTATCTAACATGTTATTTGACGTTTGGATGAACTCCAGTAAGTCTGATGTGAGATACAAAGTTTTTGGACGCAGCAGGAGCTGGAAATAGTTTTAAACGAAACAACACGTATTAGCGTTGTTCCTGTGCTGTATCTAATCGATCCTTACTTATCTATCATGTTATTTGACGTTTGGATGGACTCCAGTAACCCTGACGTGAGATACGAAGTTCTCGGACGCAGCAGAAGCTGGAAATAGTTTTAAACGAAACAACACGTATTAGCATTGTTCCTGTGATGTATCTAATCGATCCTTACTCATCTATCATGTTATTTGACGTTTGGATGGACTCCAGTAACTCTGATGTGAGATACAAAGTTTTTGGACGCAGCAGAATCTGGAAATAGTTTTGAGCGAAACAACACGTATTAGCGATGTTCCTGTGCTGTATCTAATCGATCCTTACTAATCTATCATGTTATTTGACGTTTCGATGGACTCCAGTAACTCTGATGTGAGATACGACGTTTTCGGACGCAGCAGAAGCTGGAAATAGTTTTAAACGAAACAACACGTATTAGCGTTGTTCCTGTGATGTATCTAATCGATCCTTACTTATCTACTATGTTATTTCACGTTTCGATGGACTCCAGTAACTATGATGTGATATACGAAATTTTCGGACGCAGCAGAAGCTGGAAATAGTTTTAAACGAAACAACACGCATTAGCGTTGTTCCTGTGATGTATCTAATCGATCCTTACTCATCTATCATGTTATTTGGCGTTTCGATGGACTCCAGTAACTTTGATGTGAGTTACGAAGTTCTCGGACGCAGCTTAAGCTAGAAATAGTTTTAAACGAAACAACACGTGTTAGCGTTGTTCCTGTGATGTATCTAATCGATCCTTACTTATCTATCATGTTATTTGACGTTTGGATGGACTCCAGTAACCCTGACGTGAGATACGAAGTTCTCGGACGCGGCAGAAGCTGGAAATAGTTTTAAACGAAACAACACGCATTAGCGTTGTTCCTGTGATGTATCTAATCGATCCTTACTCATCTATCATGTTATTTGGCGTTTCGATTGACTCCAGTAACTTTGATGTGAGATACGATGTTCTCGGACGCATCTGAAGCTAGAAATAGTTTTAAACGAAACAATACGCATTAGCGTTGTTCCTGTGATGTATCTAATCGATCCTTACTTATCTAACATGTTATTTGACGTTTGGATGGACTCCAGTAACCCTGATGTGAGATACGAAGTTCTCGGACGCAGCAGAAGCTGGAAATAGTTTTAAAGGAAACAGCACGCATTAGCGTTGTTCCTGTGATGTATCTAATCGATCCTTACTCATCTATCATGTTATTTGGCGTTTCGATGGACTCCAGTAACTTAGATGTGAGATACGAAGTTCTCGGACGCAGCTGAAGCTAGAAATAGTTTTAAACGAAACAATACGCATTAGCGTTGTTCCTGTGATGTATCTAATCGATCCTTACTTATCTATCATGTTATTTGACGTTTGGATGGACTCCAGTAACTCTGATGAGAGATACAAAGATTTCGGACGCAGCAGAAGCTGGTAAAAGTTTTGAACGAGACAACACGTATTAGCGTTGCTCCAGTGATGTATCTAATCGATCCTTACTTATCTAACATGTTATTTGACGGTTGGATGGACTCCAGTAACCCTGATGTGAGATACGAAGTTCTCGGACGCAGCAGAAGCTGAATATAGTTTTAAACGAAACAACACGTATTAGCGTTGTTCCTGTGATGTATCTAATCGATCCTTACTCATCTATCATGATATTTGACGTTTGGATGTACTCCAGTAACTCTGATGTGAGATACAAAGTTTTTGGACGCAGCAGAATCTGGAAATAGTTTTGAGCGAAACAACACGTATTAGCGTTGTTCCTGTGATGTATCTAATCGATCCTTACTTAGCTACTATGTTATTTGACGTTTCGATGGACTCCAGTAACTCTAATGTGAGATACGAAATTTTCGGACGCAGCAGCAGCTGGAAATAGTTTTAAACGAAATAACACATATTAGCGTTGTTCCTGTGATGTATCTAATCGATCCTTACTCATCTACCATGTTATTTGACGTTTGGACGGACTCCAGTAACTCTGATGAGAGATACAAAGTTCTCGGACGCAGTAGAAGCTGGAAATAGTTTTGAACGAAACAACACGTATTAGCGTTGTTCCTGTGATGTATCTAAACGATCCTTACTTATCTAACATGTTATTTGACGTTTGGATGGACTCCAGTAAGTCTGATGTGAGATACAAAGTTTTTGGATGCAGCAAGAGCTGGAAATAGTTTTAAACGAAACAACACGTATTAGCGTTGTTCCTGTGCTGTATCTAATCGATCCTTACTCATATATCATGTTATTTGGCGTTTCGATGGACTCCAGTAGCTCTGATGTGAGATACGAAGTTCTCGGACGCAGCTGAAGCTAGAAATAGTTTTAAACGAAACAACACGCATTAGCGTTGTTCCTGTGTAGTGTCTAATCGATCCTTACTCATCTATCGTGTTATTTGGCGTTTCGATGGACTCCAGTAACTCTGATGTGATATACGACGTTTTCGGACGCAGCAGCAGCTGGAAATAGTTTTAAACGAAACAACACATATTAGCGTTATTCCTGTGATGTATCTAATCGATCCTTACTCATCTATCATGTTATTTGACTTTTGGACGGACTCCAGATACTCTGATGTGAGATACAAAGTTATCGGACGCAGCAGAAGCTGGAAATAGTTTTGAACGAAACAACACGTATTAGCGTTGTTCCTGTGCTGTATCTAATCGATCCTTACTTATCTATCATGTTATTTGACGCTTCGATGGACTCCAGTAACTCTGATGTGAGAGACGACGTTTTCGGACGCAGCAGAAGCTGGAAACAGTTTTAAACGAAACAACACGTATTAGCGTTGTTCCTGTGATGTATCTAATCGATCCTTACTCATCTATCATGTTATTTTACGTTTGGATGGACTCCAGTAAGTCTGATGTGAGATACAATGTTTTGGGACGCAGCAGGAGCTGGAAATAGTTTTAAACGAAACAACACGTATTAGCGTTGTTCCTGTGCTGTATCTAATCGATCCTTACTTATCTATCATGTTATTTGACGTTTCGATGGACTCCAGTAACTCTGATGTGAGATACGACGTTTTCGGACGCAGCAGAAACTGGAAATAGTTTTAAACGAAACAACACACATTAGCGATGTTCCTGTGATGTATCTAATCGATCCTTACTCATCTATCATGTTATTTTAAGTTTGGATGGACTCCAGTAACTCTGATGTGAGATACAAAGTTTTTGGACGCAGCAGAAGCTGGAAATGGTTTTGAACGAAACAACACGTATTAGCGTTGTTCCTGTGATGTATCTAATCGATCCTTACTTAGCTACTATGTTATTTGACGTTTCGATGGACTCCAGTAACTCTAATGTGAGATACGAAATTTTCGGACGCAGCAGCAGCTGGAAATAGTTTTAAACGAAACACCACGTATTAGCGTTGTTCCTGTGATATATCTAATCGATCCTTACTCATCTATCATGTTATTTTACGTTTGGATGTACTCCAGTAAGTCTGATGTGAGATACAAAGTTTTGGGACGCAGCAGGAGCTGGAAATAGTCTTAAACGAAACAACACGTATTAGCGTTGTTCCTGTGCTATATCTAATCGATCCTTACTTATCTATCAGGTAATTTGACGTTTCGATGGACTCCAGTAACTCTGATGTGAGATACGACGTTTTCGGACGCAGCAGAAACTGGAAATAGTTTTAAACGAAACAACACACATTAGCGATGTTCCTGTGATGTATCTAATCGATCCTTACTCATCTATCATGTTATCTTACGTTTGGATGGACTCCAGTAACTCTGATGTGAGATACAAAGTTCTCGGACGCAGCAGGAGCTGGAAATAGTTTTAAACGAAACAACACGTATTAGCGTTGTTCCTGTGCTGTATCTAATCGATCCTTACTTATCTATCATGTTATTTGACGTTTCGATGGACTCCAGTAACTCTGATGTGAGATACGACGTTCTCGGACGCAGCAGCAGCTGGAAATAGTTTTAAACGAAACAACACATATTAGCGTTATTCCTGTGATGTACATAATCGATCCTTACTCATCTATCATGTTATTTGACGTTTGGACGGACTCCAGTAACTCTGATGTGAGATACAAAGTTATCGGACGCAGCAGAAGCTGGAAATAGTTTTGAACGAAACAACACGTATTAGCGTTGTCCCTGTGCTGTATCTAATCGATACTTACTTATCTATCATGTTATTTGACGTTTCGATGGACTCCAGTAACTCTGATGTGAGATACGACATTTTCGGACGCAGCAGAAACTGGAAATAGTTTTAAACGAAACAACACGTATTAGCGTTGTTCCTGTGATGTATCTAATCGATCCTTACTCATCTATCATGTTGTTTGACGTTTGGATGGACTCCAGTAACTCTGATGAGAGATACAAAGATTTCGGACGCAGCAGGAGCTGGGAATAGTTTTAAACGAAACAACACGTATTAGCGTTGTTCCTGTGCTGTATCTAATCAATCCTTACTTATCTATCATGTTATTTGACGTTTCGATTTACTCCAGTAACTCTGGTGTGAGATACGACGTTTTCGGACGCAGCAGAAATTGGAAATAGTTTTAAACGAAACAACACACATTAGCGATGTTCCTGTGATGTATCTAATCTATCCTTACTCATCTATCATGTTATTTTACGTTTGGATGGACTCCAGTATCTCTGATGTGAGATACAAAGTTTTTGGACGCAGCAGAAGCTGGAAATAGTTTTGAACGAAACAACACGTATTAGCGTTGTTCCTGTGATGTATCTAATCGATCCTTACTTAGCTACTATGTTATTTGACGTTTCGATGGACTGCAGTAACTCTAATGTGAGATAAGAAATTTTCGGACGCAGCAGCAGCTGGAAATAGTTTTAAACGAAACAACACATATTAGCGTTGTTCCTGTGATGTATCTAATCGATCCTTACTCATCTGTCATGTTATTTGACGTTTCGATGGACTCCAGTAACTATGATGTGATATACGAAATTTTCGGACGCAGCAGAAGCTGGAAATAGTTTTAAACGAAACAACACGCATTAGCGTTTTTCCTGTGATGTATCTAATCGATCCTTACTCATCTATCATGTTATTTGGCGTTTCGATGGACTCCAGTAACTTTGATGTGAGTTACGAAGTTCTCGGACGCAGCTTAAGCTAGAAATAGTTTTAAACGAAACAACACGCCTTAGCGTTGTTCCAGTGATGTATCTAATCGATCCTTACTTATCTATCATGTTATTTGACGTTTGGATGGACTCCAGTAACCCTGACGTGAGATACGAAGTTCTCGGACGCGGCAGAAGCTGGAAATAGTTTTAAACGAAACAACACGCATTAGCGTTGTTCCTGTGATGTATCTAATCGATCCTTACTCATCTATCATGTTATTTGGCGTTTCGATTGACTCCAGTAACTTTGATGTGAGATACGAAGTTCTCGGACGCATCTGAAGCTAGAAATAGTTTTAAACGAAGCAATACGCATTAGCGTTGTTCCTGTGATGTATCTAATCGATCCTTACTTATCTAACATGTTATTTGACGTTTGGATGGACTCCAGTAACCCTGATGTGAGATACGAAGTTCTCGGACGCAGCAGAAGCTGGAAATAGTTTTAAACGAAACAACACGCATTAGCGTTGTTCCTGTGATGTATCTAATCGATCCTTACTCATCTATCATGTTATTTGGCGTTTCGATGGACTCCAGTAACTTAGATTTGAGATACGAAGTTCTCGGACGCAGCTGAAGCTAGAAATAGTTTTAAACGAAACAATACGCATTAGCGTTGTTCCTGTGATGTATCTAATCGATCCTTACTTATCTATCATGTTATTTGACGTTTGGATGGACTCCAGTAACTCTGATGAGAGATACAAAGATTTCGGACGCAGCAGAAGCTGGTAAAAGTTTTGAACGAGACAACACGTATTAGCGTTGCTCCAGTGATGTATCTAAACGATCCTTACTTATCTAACATGTTATTTGACGTTTGGATGAACTCCAGTAAGTCTGATGTGAGATACAAAGTTTTTGGACGCAGCAGGAGCTGGAAATAGTTTTAAACGAAACAACACGTATTAGCGTTGTTCCTGTGCTGTATCTAATCGATCCTTACTTATCTATCATGTTATTTGACGTTTGGATGGACTCCAGTAACCCTGACGTGAGATACGAAGTTCTCGGACGCAGCAGAAGCTGGAAATAGTTTTAAACGAAACAACACATATTAGCGTTGTTAGTGTGATGTATCTAATCGATCCTTACTCATCTATCATGTTATTTGACGTTTGGACGGACTCCAGTAACTCTGATGAGAGATACAAAGTTCTCGGACGCAGTAGAAGCTGGAAATAGTTTTGAACGAAACAACACGTATTAGTGTTGTTCCTGTGATGTATCTAAACGATCCTTACTTATCTAACATGTTATTTGACGTTTGGATGGACTCCAGTAAGTCTGATGTGAGATACAAAGTTTTTGGACGCAGCAGGAGCTGGAAATAGTTTTAAACGAAACAACACGTATTGGCGTTGTTCCTGTGCTGTATCTAATCGATCCTTACTCATATATCATGTTATTTGGTGTTTCGATGGACTCCAGTAGCTCTGATGTGAGATACGAAGTTTTCGAACGCAGCAGAAGCTGGAAATAGTTTTAAAAGAAACAACACGCATTAGCGTTGTTCCTGTGATGTATCTAATCGATTCTTACTCATCTGTCGTGTTATTTGGCGTTTCGATGGACTCCAGTAGCTCTGATGTGAGATACGAAGTTCTCGGACGCAGCTGAAGCTAGAAATAGTTTTAAACGGAACAACACGCATTAGCGTCGTTCCTGTGTAGTGTCTAATCGATCCTTACTCATCTATCGTGTTATTTGGCGTTTCGATGGACTCCAGTAACTCTGATGTGATATACGACGTTTTCGGACGCAGCAGCAGCTGGAAATAGTTTTAAACGAAACAACACATATTAGCGTTATTCCTGTGATGTATCTAATCGATCCTTACTCATCTATCATGTTATTTGACTTTTGGACGGACTCCAGTAACTCTGATGTGAGATACAAAGTTATCGGACGCAGCAGAAGCTGGAAATAGTTTTGAACGAAACAACACGTATTAGCGTTGTTCCTGTGCTGTATCTAATCGATCCTTACTTATCTATCATGTTATTTGACGCTTCGATGGACTCCAGTAACTCTGATGTGAGATACGATGTTTTCGGACGCAGCAGAAGCTGGAAACAGTTTTAAACGAAACAACACGTATTAGCGTTGTTCCTGTGATGTATCTAACCGATCCTTACTCATCTATCATGTTATTTTACGTTTGGATGGACTCCAGTAAGTCTGATGTGAGATACAAAGTTTTGGGACGCAGCAGGAGCTGGAAATAGTTTTAAACGAAACAACACGTATTAGCGTTGTTCCTGTGCTGTATCTAATCGATCCTTACTTATCTATCATGTTATTTGACGTTTCGATGGACTCCAGTAACTCTGATGTGAGATACGACGTTTTCGGACGCAGCAGAAACTGGAAATAGTTTTAAACGAAACAACACACATTAGCGATGTTCCTGTGATGTATCTAATCGATCCTAAATCATCTATCATGTTATTTTACGTTTGGATGGACTCCAGTAACTCTGATGGGAGATACAAAGTTTTTGGACGCAGCAGAAGCTGGAAATAGTTTTGAACGAAACAACACGTATTAGCGTTGTTCCTGTGATGTATCTAATCGATCCTTACTTAGCTACTTATGTTATTTGACGTTTCGATGGACTCCAGTAACTCTAATGTGAGATACGAAATTTTCGGACGCAGCAGCAGCTGGAAATAGTTTTAAACGAAACACCACGTATTAGCGTTGTTCCTGTGATATATCTAATCGATCCTTACTCATCTATCATGTTATTTTACGTTTGGATGGACTCCAGTAAGTCTGATGTGAGATACAAAGTTTTGGGACGCAGCAGGAGCTGGAAATAGTTTTAAACGAAACAACACGTATTAGCGTTGTTCCTGTGCTGTATCTAATCGATCCTTACTTATCTATCATGTTATTTGACGTTTCGATGGACTCCAGTAACTCTGATGTGAGATACAAAGTTCTCGGACGCAGCAGGAGCTGGAAATAGTTTTAAACGAAACAACACGTATTAGCGTTGTTCCTGTGCTGTATCTAATCGATCCTTACTTATCTATCATGTTATTTGACGTTTCGATGGACTCCAGTAACTCTGATGTGAGATACGACGTTTTCGGACGCAGCAGAAACTGGAAATAGTTTTAAAAGAAACAACACACATTAGCGATGTTCCTGTGATGTATCTAATCGATCCTTACTCATCTATCATGTTATTTTACGTTTGGATGGACTCCAGTAACTCTGATGTGAGATACAAAGTTTTTGGACGCAGCAGAATCTGGAAATAGTTTTGAACGAAACAACACGTATTAGCGTTGTTCCTGTGATGTATCTAATCGATCCTTACTAAGCTACTATGTTATTTGACGTTTCGATGGACTGCAGTAACTCTAATGTGAGATAAGAAATTTTCGGACGCAGCAGCAGCTGGAAATAGTTTTAAACGAAACAACACATATTAGCGTTGTTCCTGTGATGTATCTAATCGATCCTTACTCATCTGTCATGTTATTTGACGTTTGGATGTACTCCAGTAAGTCTGATGTGAGATACCAAGTTCTCGAAGCTGGAAATAGTTTTAAACGAAACAACACGCATTAGCGTTGTTCCTGTGATGTATCTAATCGATCCTTACTCATCTGTCATGTTATTTGACGTTTGGATGTACTCCAGTAAGTCTGATGTGAGATACCAAGTTCTCGAAGCTGGAAATAGTTTTAAACGAAACAACACGCATTAGCGTTGTTCCTGTGATGTATCTAATCGATCCTTACTCATCTATCATGTTATTTGGCGTTTCGATGGACTCCAGTAACTTTGATGTGAGTTACGAAGTTCTCGGACGCAGCTTAAGCTAGAAATAGTTTTAAACGAAACAACACGCGTTAGCGTTGTTCCTGTGATGTATCTAATCGATCCTTACTTATCTATCATGTTATTTGACGTTTGGATGGACTCCAGTAACCCTGACGTGAGATACGAAGTTCTCGGACGCGGCAGAAGCTGGAAATAGTTTTAAATGAAACAACACGCATTAGCGTTGTTCCTGTGATGTATCTAATCGATCCTTACTCATCTATCATGTTATTTGGCGTTTCGATGGACTCCAGTAACTTTGATATGAGATACGAAGTTCTCGGACGCATCTGAAGCTAAAAATAGTTTTAAACGAAACAATTCGCATTAGCGTTGTTCCTGTGATGTATCTAATCGATCCTTACTTATCTATCATGTTATTTGACGTTTGGATGGACTCCAGTAACCCTGATGTGAGATACGAAGTTCTCGGATGCAGCAGAAGCTGGAAATAGTTTTAAACGAAACAACACGCATTAGCGTTGTTCCTGTGATGTATCTAATCGATCCTTACTCATCTATCATGTTATTTGGCGTTTCGATGGACTCCAGTAACTTAGATGTGAGATACGAAGTTCTCGGACGCAGCTGAAGCTAGAAATAATTTTAAACGAAACAACACGCATTAGCGTTGTTCCTGTGTAGTATCTAATCGATCCTTACTTATCTATCATGTTATTTGACATTTCGATGGACTCCAGTAACTCTGATGTGATATAAGATGTTTTCGGACGCAGCAGCAGCTGGAAATAATTTTAAACGAAACAACACATACTAGCGTTGTTCCTGTGATGTATCTAATCGATCCTTACTCATCTATCATGTTATTTGACGTTTGGACGGACTCCAGTAACTCTGATGTGAGATGCAAAGTTATCGGACGCAGCAGAAGCTGGAAATAGTTTTGAACGAAACAACACGTATTAGCGTTGTTCCTGTGCTGTATCTAATCGATCCTTACTTATCTATCATGTTATTTGACGTTTCGATGGACTCCAGTAACTCTGATGTCAGATACGACGTTTTCGGACGCAGCAGAAACTGGAAATAGTTTTAAACGAAACAACACGTAATAGCGTTGTTCCTGTGATGTATCTAATCGATCCTTACTCATCTATCATGTTATTTGACGTTTGGATGGACTCCAGTAACTCTGATGAGAGATACAAAGATTTCGGACGCAGCAGAAGCTGGAAATAGTTTTGAACGAAACAACACGTAATAGCGTTGTTCCTGTGATGTATCTAAACGATCCTTACTTATCTAACATGTTATTTGACGTTTGGATGAACTCCAGTAAGTCTGATGTGAGATACAAAGTTTTTGGACGCAGCAGGAGCTGGAAATAGTTTTAAACGAAACAACACGTATTAGCGTTGTTCCTGTGCTGTATCTAATCGATCCTTACTTATCTATCATGTTATTTGACGTTTCGATGGACTCCAGCAACTCTGATGTGAGATACGACGTTTTCGGACGCAGCAGAAGCTGGAAATAGTTTTAAACGAAACAACACGTATTAGCGTTGTTCCTGTGATGTATCTAATCGATCCTTACTCGTCTATCATGTTATTTGACGTTTGGACGGACTCCAGTAACTCTGATGAGAGATGCAAAGTTCTCGGACGCAGTAGAAGCTGGAAATAGTTTTGAACGAAACAACACGTATTAGCGTTGTTCCTGTGATGTATCTAAACGATCCTTACTTATCTAACATGTTATTTGACGTTTGGATGGCCTCCAGTAAGTCTGATGTGAGATACAAAGTTTTTGGACGCAGCAGGAGCTGGAAATAGTTTTAAACGAAACAACACGTATTAGCGTTGTTCCTGTGCTGTATCTAATCGATCCTTACTCATATATCATGTTATTTGGCGTTTCGATGGACTCCAGTAACTCTGATGTGAGATACGACGTTTTCGGACGCAGCAGAAGCTGGAAATAGTTTTAAACGAAACAACACGCATTAGCGTTGTTCCTGTGATGTATCTAATCGATCCTTACTCATCTATAATTTTTTTGGCGTTTCGATGGACTACAGTATCTTTGATGTGAGATACGAAGTTCTCGGACGCAGCTGAAGCTGGAAATAGTTTTAAATGTAACAACACGTATTAGCGTTGTTCCTGTGATATATCTAATCGATCCTTACTCATCTATCATGTTATTTTACGTTTGGATGGACTCCAGTAAGTCTGATGTGAGATACAAAGTTTTGGGACGCAGCAGGAGCTGGAAATAGTTTTAAACGAAACAACACGTATTAGCGTTGTTCCTGTGCTGTATCTAATCGATCCTTACTTATCTATCATGTTATTTGACGTTTCGATGGACTCCAGTAACTCTGATGTGAGATACGACGTTTTCGGACGCAGCAGAAACTGGAAATAGTTTTAAACGAAACAACACACATTAGCGATGTTCCTGTGATGTATCTAATCGATCCTAAATCATCTATCATGTTATCTTACGTTTGGATGGACTCCAGTAACTCTGATGGGAGATACAAAGTTTTTGGACGCAGCAGAAGCTGGAAATAGTTTTGAACGAAACAACACGTATTAGCGTTGTTCCTGTGATGTATCTAATCGATCCTTACTTAGCTACTTATGTTATTTGACGTTTCGATGGACTCCAGTAACTCTAATGTGAGATACGAAATTTTCGGACGCAGCAGCAGCTGGAAATAGTTTTAAACGAAACACCACGTATTAGCGTTGTTCCTGTGATATATCTAATCGATCCTTACTCATCTATCATGTTATTTTACGTTTGGATGGACTCCAGTAAGTCTGATGTGAGATACAAAGTTTTGGGACGCAGCAGGAGCTGGAAATAGTTTTAAACGAAACAACACGTATTAGCGTTGTTCCTGTGCTGTATCTAATCGATCCTTACTTATCTATCATGTTATTTGACGTTTCGATGGACTCCAGTAACTCTGATGTGAGATACAAAGTTCTCGGACGCAGCAGGAGCTGGAAATAGTTTTAAACGAAACAACACGTATTAGCGTTGTTCCTGTGCTGTATCTAATCGATCCTTACTTATCTATCATGTTATTTGACGTTTCGATGGACTCCAGTAACTCTGATGTGAGATACGACGTTTTCGGACGCAGCAGAAACTGGAAATAGTTTTAAAAGAAACAACACACATTAGCGATGTTCCTGTGATGTATCTAATCGATCCTTACTTATCTATCATGTTATTTGGCGTTTCGATGGACTCCAGTAACTTAGATGTGAGATACGAAGTTCTCGGACGCAGCTGAAGCTAGAAATAATTTTAAACGAAACAACACGCATTAGCGTTGTTCCTGTGTAGTATCTAATCGATCCTTACTTATCTATCATGTTATTTGACATTTCGATGGACTCCAGTAACTCTGATGTGATATAAGATGTTTTCGGACGCAGCAGCAGCTGGAAATAATTTTAAACGAAACAACACATACTAGCGTTGTTCCTGTGATGTATCTAATCGATCCTTACTCATCTATCATGTTATTTGACGTTTGGACGGACTCCAGTAACTCTGATGTGAGATGCAAAGTTATCGGACGCAGCAGAAGCTGGAAATAGTTTTGAACGAAACAACACGTATTAGCGTTGTTCCTGTGCTGTATCTAATCGATCCTTACTTATCTATCATGTTATTTGACGTTTCGATGGACTCCAGTAACTCTGATGTCAGATACGACGTTTTCGGACGCAGCAGAAACTGGAAATAGTTTTAAACGAAACAACACGTAATAGCGTTGTTCCTGTGATGTATCTAATCGATCCTTACTCATCTATCATGTTATTTGACGTTTGGATGGACTCCAGTAACTCTGATGAGAGATACAAAGATTTCGGACGCAGCAGAAGCTGGAAATAGTTTTGAACGAAACAACACGTAATAGCGTTGTTCCTGTGATGTATCTAAACGATCCTTACTTATCTAACATGTTATTTGACGTTTGGATGAACTCCAGTAAGTCTGATGTGAGATACAAAGTTTTTGGACGCAGCAGGAGCTGGAAATAGTTTTAAACGAAACAACACGTATTAGCGTTGTTCCTGTGCTGTATCTAATCGATCCTTACTTATCTATCATGTTATTTGACGTTTCGATGGACTCCAGCAACTCTGATGTGAGATACGACGTTTTCGGACGCAGCAGAAGCTGGAAATAGTTTTAAACGAAACAACACGTATTAGCGTTGTTCCTGTGATGTATCTAATCGATCCTTACTCGTCTATCATGTTATTTGACGTTTGGACGGACTCCAGTAACTCTGATGAGAGATGCAAAGTTCTCGGACGCAGTAGAAGCTGGAAATAGTTTTGAACGAAACAACACGTATTAGCGTTGTTCCTGTGATGTATCTAAACGATCCTTACTTATCTAACATGTTATTTGACGTTTGGATGGCCTCCAGTAAGTCTGATGTGAGATACAAAGTTTTTGGACGCAGCAGGAGCTGGAAATAGTTTTAAACGAAACAACACGTATTAGCGTTGTTCCTGTGCTGTATCTAATCGATCCTTACTCATATATCATGTTATTTGGCGTTTCGATGGACTCCAGTAACTCTGATGTGAGATACGACGTTTTCGGACGCAGCAGAAGCTGGAAATAGTTTTAAACGAAACAACACGCATTAGCGTTGTTCCTGTGATGTATCTAATCGATCCTTACTCATCTATAATTTTTTTGGCGTTTCGATGGACTACAGTATCTTTGATGTGAGATACGAAGTTCTCGGACGCAGCTGAAGCTGGAAATAGTTTTAAATGTAACAACACGTATTAGCGTTGTTCCTGTGATATATCTAATCGATCCTTACTCATCTATCATGTTATTTTACGTTTGGATGGACTCCAGTAAGTCTGATGTGAGATACAAAGTTTTGGGACGCAGCAGGAGCTGGAAATAGTTTTAAACGAAACAACACGTATTAGCGTTGTTCCTGTGCTGTATCTAATCGATCCTTACTTATCTATCATGTTATTTGACGTTTCGATGGACTCCAGTAACTCTGATGTGAGATACGACGTTTTCGGACGCAGCAGAAACTGGAAATAGTTTTAAACGAAACAACACACATTAGCGATGTTCCTGTGATGTATCTAATCGATCCTAAATCATCTATCATGTTATCTTACGTTTGGATGGACTCCAGTAACTCTGATGGGAGATACAAAGTTTTTGGACGCAGCAGAAGCTGGAAATAGTTTTGAACGAAACAACACGTATTAGCGTTGTTCCTGTGATGTATCTAATCGATCCTTACTTAGCTACTTATGTTATTTGACGTTTCGATGGACTCCAGTAACTCTAATGTGAGATACGAAATTTTCGGACGCAGCAGCAGCTGGAAATAGTTTTAAACGAAACACCACGTATTAGCGTTGTTCCTGTGATATATCTAATCGATCCTTACTCATCTATCATGTTATTTTACGTTTGGATGGACTCCAGTAAGTCTGATGTGAGATACAAAGTTTTGGGACGCAGCAGGAGCTGGAAATAGTTTTAAACGAAACAACACGTATTAGCGTTGTTCCTGTGCTGTATCTAATCGATCCTTACTTATCTATCATGTTATTTGACGTTTCGATGGACTCCAGTAACTCTGATGTGAGATACAAAGTTCTCGGACGCAGCAGGAGCTGGAAATAGTTTTAAACGAAACAACACGTATTAGCGTTGTTCCTGTGCTGTATCTAATCGATCCTTACTTATCTATCATGTTATTTGACGTTTCGATGGACTCCAGTAACTCTGATGTGAGATACGACGTTTTCGGACGCAGCAGAAACTGGAAATAGTTTTAAAAGAAACAACACACATTAGCGATGTTCCTGTGATGTATCTAATCGATCCTTACTCATCTATCATGTTATTTTACGTTTGGATGGACTCCAGTAACTCTGATGTGAGATACAAAGTTTTTGGACGCAGCAGAATCTGGAAATAGTTTTGAACGAAACAACACGTATTAGCGTTGTTCCTGTGATGTATCTAATCGATCCTTACTAAGCTACTATGTTATTTGACGTTTCGATGGACTGCAGTAACTCTAATGTGAGATAAGAAATTTTCGGACGCAGCAGCAGCTGGAAATAGTTTTAAACGAAACAACACATATTAGCGTTGTTCCTGTGATGTATCTAATCGATCCTTACTCATCTGTCATGTTATTTGACGTTTGGATGTACTCCAGTAAGTCTGATGTGAGATACCAAGTTCTCGAAGCTGGAAATAGTTTTAAACGAAACAACACGCATTAGCGTTGTTCCTGTGATGTATCTAATCGATCCTTACTCATCTGTCATGTTATTTGACGTTTGGATGTACTCCAGTAAGTCTGATGTGAGATACCAAGTTCTCGAAGCTGGAAATAGTTTTAAACGAAACAACACGCATTAGCGTTGTTCCTGTGATGTATCTAATCGATCCTTACTCATCTATCATGTTATTTGGCGTTTCGATGGACTCCAGTAACTTTGATGTGAGTTACGAAGTTCTCGGACGCAGCTTAAGCTAGAAATAGTTTTAAACGAAACAACACGCGTTAGCGTTGTTCCTGTGATGTATCTAATCGATCCTTACTTATCTATCATGTTATTTGACGTTTGGATGGACTCCAGTAACCCTGACGTGAGATACGAAGTTCTCGGACGCGGCAGAAGCTGGAAATAGTTTTAAATGAAACAACACGCATTAGCGTTGTTCCTGTGATGTATCTAATCGATCCTTACTCATCTATCATGTTATTTGGCGTTTCGATGGACTCCAGTAACTTTGATATGAGATACGAAGTTCTCGGACGCATCTGAAGCTAAAAATAGTTTTAAACGAAACAATACGCATTAGCGTTGTTCCTGTGATGTATCTAATCGATCCTTACTTATCTATCATGTTATTTGACGTTTGGATGGACTCCAGTAACCCTGATGTGAGATACGAAGTTCTCGGATGCAGCAGAAGCTGGAAATAGTTTTAAACGAAACAACACGCATTAGCGTTGTTCCTGTGATGTATCTAATCGATCCTTACTCATCTATCATGTTATTTGACGTTTGGACGGACTCCAGTAACTCTGATGTGAGATGCAAAGTTATCGGACGCAGCAGAAGCTGGAAATAGTTTTGAACGAAACAACACGTATTAGCGTTGTTCCTGTGCTGTATCTAATCGATCCTTACTTATCTATCATGTTATTTGACGTTTGGATGGACTCCAGTAACTCTGATGAGAGATACAAAGATTTCGGACGCAGCAGAAGCTGGAAATAGTTTTGAACGAAACAACACGTAATAGCGTTGTTCCTGTGATGTATCTAAACGATCCTTACTTATCTAACATGTTATTTGACGTTTGGATGAACTCCAGTAAGTCTGATGTGAGATACAAAGTTTTTGGACGCAGCAGGAGCTGGAAATAGTTTTAAACGAAACAACACGTATTAGCGTTGTTCCTGTGCTGTATCTAATCGATCCTTACTTATCTATCATGTTATTTGACGTTTCGATGGACTCCAGCAACTCTGATGTGAGATACGACGTTTTCGGACGCAGCAGAAGCTGGAAATAGTTTTAAACGAAACAACACGTATTAGCGTTGTTCCTGTGATGTATCTAATCGATCCTTACTCGTCTATCATGTTATTTGACGTTTGGACGGACTCCAGTAACTCTGATGAGAGATGCAAAGTTCTCGGACGCAGTAGAAGCTGGAAATAGTTTTGAACGAAACAACACGTATTAGCGTTGTTCCTGTGATGTATCTAAACGATCCTTACTTATCTAACATGTTATTTGACGTTTGGATGGACTCCAGTAAGTCTGATGTGAGATACAAAGTTTTTGGACGCAGCAGGAGCTGGAAATAGTTTTAAACGAAACAACACGTATTAGCGTTGTTCCTGTGCTGTATCTAATCGATCCTTACTCATATATCATGTTATTTGGCGTTTCGATGGACTCCAGTAACTCTGATGTGAGATACGACGTTTTCGGACGCAGCAGAAGCTGGAAATAGTTTTAAACGAAACAACACGCATTAGCGTTGTTCCTGTGATGTATCTAATCGATCCTTACTCATCTATAATTTTTTTGGCGTTTCGATGGACTACAGTATCTTTGATGTGAGATACGAAGTTCTCGGACGCAGCTGAAGCTGGAAATAGTTTTAAATGAAACAACACGTATTAGCGTTGTTCCTGTGATGTATCTAATCGATCCTTACTCATCTATCATGTTATTTGGCATTTCGATGGACTCCAGTAACTCTGATGTGAGATACGACGTTTTCGGACGCAGCAGAAGCTGGAAATAGTTTTAAACGAAACAACACGTATTAGCGTTGTTCCTGTGATGTACCTAATCGATCCTTACTCATCTATCATGTTATTTGACGTTTGGATGGACTCCAGTAACTCTGATGTGAGATACAAAGATTTCGGACGCAGCAGAAGCTGGCAATAGTTTTGAACGAAACAACACGTATTACCGTTGTTCCTGTGATGTATCTAATCGATCTTTACTCATCTATCATGTTATTATACGTTTAGATGGACTCCAGTAACTCTGATGTGAGATACAAAGTTTTTGGACGCAGCAGAAGCTGGAAATAGTTTTGAACGAAACAACACGTATTAGCGTTGTTCCTGTGATGTATCTAATCGATCCTTACTTTTCTATCATGTTATTTGACGTTTCGATGGACTCCAGTAACTCTGATGTGAGATACGACGTTTTCGGACGCAGCAGAAGCTGGAAATAGTTTTAAACGAAACAACACGTATTAGCGTTGTTCCTGTGATGTATCTAAACGATCCTTATTTATCTAACATGTTATTTGACGTTTGGATGTACTCCAGTAAGTCTGATGTGAGATACAAAGTTTTGGGACGCAGCAGGAGCTGGAAATAGTTTTAAACGAAACAACACGTATTAGCGTTGTTCCTGTGCTGTATCTAATCGATCCTTACTTATCTATTATGTTATTTGACGTTTGGATGGACTCCAGTAACCCTGACGTGATATACGAAGTTCTCGGACGCAGCAGAAGCTGGAAATAGTTTTAAACGAAACAACACGCATTAGCGTTGTTCCTGTGATGTATCTATTCGATCCTTACTCATCTCTCATGTTATTTGGCGTTACGATGGACTCCAGTAACTTAGATGTGAGATACGAAGTTCTCGGACGCAGCTGAAGCTAGAAATAGTTTTAAACGAAACAACTCGCATTAGCGTTGTTCGTGTGATGTATCTAATCGATCCTTACTTATCTATAATGTTATTTGACGTTTAAATGGACTCCAGTAACCCTGACGTGAGATACGAAATTTTCGGACGCAGCAGAAGCTGGAAATAGTTTTAAACGAAACAACACGTATTAGCGTTGTTCCTGTGCTGTATCTAATCGATCCTTACTTATCTATCATGTTATTTGACGTTTGGATGGACTCCAGTAACCCTGACGTGAGATACGAAGTTCTCGGACGCAGCAGAATCTGGAAATAGTTTTAAACGAAACAACACGCATTAGCGTTGTTCCTGTGATGTATCTAATCGATCCTTACTCATCTATCATGATATTTGACGTTTCGATGGACTGCAGTAACTCTAATGTGAGATACGAAATTTTCGGACGCAGCAGAAGCTGGAAATAGTTTTAAACGAAACAAGACGTATTAGCGTTGTTCCTGTGATGTATCTAGTCGATCCTTACTCATCTATCATGTTATTTTACGTTGGGATGGACTCCAGTAACTCTGATGTGAGATACAAAGTTTTTGGACGCAGCAGAAGCTGGAAACAGTTTTGAACGAAACAACACGTATTAGCGTTGTTCCTGTGATGTATCTAATAGATCCTTACTTAGCTACTATATTATTTGACGTTTCGATGGACTCCAGTAACTCTAATGTGAGATACGAAATTTTCGGACGCAGCAGAAGCTGGAAATAGTTTTAAACGAAACAACACGCATTAGCGTTGTTCCTGTGATGTATCTAATCGATCCTTACTCATCTATCATGTTATTTGGCGTTTTGATGGACTCCAGTAACTTAGATGTGATATACGACGTTTTCGGACGCAGCAGCAGCTGGAAATAGTTTTAAACGAAACAACACGTATTAGCGTTGTTAATGTGCTGTATCTAATCGATCCTTACTTATCTATCATGTTATTTGACTTTTGGATGGACTCCAGTAACCCTGACGTGAGATACGAAGTTCTCGGACGCAGCAGAAGCTGGAAATAGTTTTGAACGAAACAACACGTATTAGCGTTGTTCCCGTGATGTATCTAAACGATCCTTACTTATCTAACATGTTATTTGACGTTTGGATGGACTCCAGTAAGTCTGATGTGAGATACAAACTTTTGGGACGCAGCAGGAGCTGGAAATAGTTTTAAACGAAACAACACGTATTAGCGTTGTTCCTGTGCTGTATCTAATCGATCCTTACTTATCTATCATGTTATTTGACGTTTCGATGGACTCCAGTAACTTAGATGTGAGATACGAAGTTCTCGGACGCAGCTGAAGCTAGAAATAGTTTTAAACGAAACAACACGCATTAGCGTTGTTCCTGTGTAGTATCTAATCGATCCTTACTTATCTATCATGTTATTTGTCATTTCGATGGACTCCAGTAACTCTGATGTGATATACGCCGTTTTCGGAAGCAGCAGCAGCTGGAAATAGTTTTAAACGAAACAACACATATTAGCGTTGTTCCTGTGATGTATCTAATCGATCCTTACTCATCTATCATGTTATTTGACGTTTGGACGGACTCCAGTAACTTAGATGTGAGATACGAAGTTCTCGGACGCAGCTGAAGCTAGAAATAGTTTTAAACGAAACAACACGCATTAGCGTTGTTCCTGTGATGTATCTAATCGATCCTTACTTATCTATCATGTTATTTGACGTTTGGATGGACTCCAGTAACCCTGACGTGAGATACGAAGCTCTCGGACGCAGCAGAAGCTGGAAATAGTTTTAAACGAAACAACACGTATTAGCGTTGTTCCTGTGATGTATCTAATCGACCCTTACTCATCTATCATGTTATTGGACGTTTGAATGGACTCCAGTATCTCTGATGTGAGATACAAAGTTTTTGGACGCAGCAGAAGCTGGAAATAGTTTTGAACGAAACAACACGTATTAGCGTTGTTCCTGTGATGTATCTAATCGATCCTTACTCATCTATCATGTTATTTTACGTTTGGATGGACTCCAGTAACTCTGATGTGAGATACAAAGTTTTTGGACGCAGCAGAAGCTGGAAATAGTTTTGAACGAAACAACACGTATTAGCGTTGTTCCTGTGATGTATCTAATCGATCCTTACTTAGCTACTATGTTATTTGACGTTTCGATGGACTCCAGTAACTCTAATGTGAGATACGAAATTTTCGGACGCAGCAGAAGCTGGAAATAGTTTTAAACGAAACAACACGCATTAGCGTTGTTCCTGTGATGTATCTAATCGATCCTTACTCATCTATCATGTTATTTGGCGTTTCGATGGACTCCAGTAACTTAGATGTGATATACGACGTTTTCGCACGCAGCAGCAGCTGGAAATAGTTTTAAACGAAACAACACCTATTAGCGTTGTTCCTGTGATGTATCTAATCGATCCTTACTTATCTATCATGTTATTTGACGTTTGGATGGACTCCAGTAACCCTGACGTGAGATACGAAGTTCTCGGACGCAGCAGAAGCTGGAAATAGTTTTAAACGAAACAACATCTATTAGCGTTGTTCCTGTGATGTATCTAATCGATCCTTACTTAGCTACTATGTTATTTGACGTTTCAATGGACTCCAGTAACTCTAATGTGAGATACGAAATTTTCGGACGCAGCAGCAGCTGGAAATAGTTTGAAACGAAACAACACATATTAGCGTTGTTCCTGTGATGTATCTAATCGATACTTACTCATCTATCATGTTATTTGACGTTTGGACGGACTCCAGTAACTCTGATGAGAGATACAAAGTTCTCGGACGCAGTAGAAGCTGGAAATAGTTTTGAACGAAACAACACGTATTAGCGTTGTTCCTGTGATGTATCTAAACGATCCTTACTTATCTAACATGTTATTTGACGTTTGGGTGGACTCCAGTAAGTCTGATGTGAGATACAAAGTTTTTGGACGCAGCATTAGCTGGAAATAATTTTAAATGGAACAACACGTATTACCGTTGTTCCTGTGCTGTATCTAATCGATCCTTACTCATCTATCATGTTATTTGGCGTTTCGATGTACTCCAGTAACTTTGATGTGAGATACGAAGTTCTCGGACGCAGCTGAAGCTGGAAATAGTTTTAAATGAAACAACACGTATTAGCGTTGTTCCTGTGATGTATCTAATCGATCCTTACTCATCTCTCATGTTATTTGGCGTTTCGATGAACTCCAGTAACTCTGATGAGATATACAAAGATTTCGGACGCAGCAGAAGCTGGAAATAGTTTTGAATGAAACAACACGTATTAACGTTGTTCCTGTGATGTATCTGAAAGATCCTTACTTATCTAACATGTTATTTGACGTTTGGATGGACTCCAGTAAGTCTGATGTGAGATACAAAGTTTTGGGACGCAGCAGGAGCTGGAAATAGTTTTAAACGAAACAACACGTATTAGCGTTGTTCCTGTGCTGTATCTAATCGATCCTTACTCATCTATCATGTTATTTGGCGTTTCGATGGACTCCAGTAACTTAGATGTGAGATACGAAGTTCTCGGACGCAGCTGAAGCTAGAAATAGTTTTAAACGAAACAACACGCATTAGCGTTGTTCCTGTGATGTATCTAATTGATCCTTACTTATCTATCATGTTATTTGACGTTTGGATGGACTCCAGTAACCCTGACGTGAGATACGAAGTTCTCGGACGCAGCAGAAGCTGGAAATAGTTTTAAACGAAACAACACGCATTAGCGTTGTTCCTGTGATGTATCTAATCGATCCTTACTCATCTATCATGTTATTTGGCGTTTCGATGGACTCCAGTAACTTAGATGTGAGATACGAAGTTCTCGGACGCAGCTGAAGCTAGAAATAGTTTTAAACGAAACAACACGCATGAGCGTTGTTCCTGTGATGTATCTAATCGATCCTTACTTATCTATCATGTTATTTGACGTTTGGATGGACTCCAGTAACCCTGACGTGAGATACGAAGTTCTCGGACGCAGCAGAAGCTGGAAATAGTTTTAAAGATACAAAGTTCTCGGACGCAGTAGAAGCTGGAAATAATTTTGAACGAAACAACACGTATTAGCGTTGTTCCTGTGATGTATCTAAACGATCCTTACTTATCTAACATGTTATTTGACGTTTGGATGGGCTCCAGTAAGTCTGATATTAGATACAAAGTTTTTGGACGCAGCAGGAGCTGGAAATAGTTTTAAACGAAACAACACGTATTAGCGTTGTTCCTGTGCTGTATCTAATCGATACTTACTTATCTATCATGTTATTTGACGTTTCGATGGACTCCAGTAACTCTGATGTGAGTCACGAAGTTTTCGGACGCAGCAGAAGCTGGAAATAGTTTTAAACGAAACAACACGTATTAGCGTTGTTCCTGTGATGTATCTAATCGATCCTTACTCATCTATCATGTTATTTGACGTTTGGATGGACTCCAGTAACTCTGATGTGAGATACAAAGATTTCGGACGCAGCAGAAGCTGGAAATAGTTTTGAACGAAACAACACGTATTAGCGTTGTTCCTGTGATGTATCTTATCGATCCTTACTTAGCTACTATGTTATTTGACGTTTCGATGGACTCCAGTAACTCTAATGTGAGATACGAAATTTTCGGACGCAGCAGAAGCTGGAAATAGTTTTAAACGAAACAACACGCATTAGCGTTGTTCCTGTGATGTATCTAATCGATCCTTACTCATCTATCATGTTATTTGACGTTTGGACGGACTCCAGTAACTTAGATGTGAGATACGAAGTTCTCGGACGCAGCTGAAGCTAGAAATAGTTTTAAACGAAACAACACGCATTAGCGTTGTTCCTGTGATGTATCTAATCGATCCTTACTTATCTATCATGTTATTTGACGTTTGGATGGACTCCAGTAACCCTGACGTGAGATACGAAGCTCTCGGACGCAGCAGAAGCTGGAAATAGTTTTAAACGAAACAACACGTATTAGCGTTGTTCCTGTGATGTATCTAATCGACCCTTACTCATCTATCATGTTATTGGACGTTTGAATGGACTCCAGTATCTCTGATGTGAGATACAAAGTTTTTGGACGCAGCAGAAGCTGGAAATAGTTTTGAACGAAACAACACGTATTAGCGTTGTTCCTGTGATGTATCTAATCGATCCTTACTCATCTATCATGTTATTTTACGTTTGGATGGACTCCAGTAACTCTGATGTGAGATACAAAGTTTTTGGACGCAGCAGAAGCTGGAAATAGTTTTGAACGAAACAACACGTATTAGCGTTGTTCCTGTGATGTATCTAATCGATCCTTACTTAGCTACTATGTTATTTGACGTTTCGATGGACTCCAGTAACTCTAATGTGAGATACGAAATTTTCGGACGCAGCAGAAGCTGGAAATAGTTTTAAACGAAACAACACGCATTAGCGTTGTTCCTGTGATGTATCTAATCGATCCTTACTCATCTATCATGTTATTTGGCGTTTCGATGGACTCCAGTAACTTAGATGTGATATACGACGTTTTCGCACGCAGCAGCAGCTGGAAATAGTTTTAAACGAAACAACACCTATTAGCGTTGTTCCTGTGATGTATCTAATCGATCCTTACTTATCTATCATGTTATTTGACGTTTGGATGGACTCCAGTAACCCTGACGTGAGATACGAAGTTCTCGGACGCAGCAGAAGCTGGAAATAGTTTTAAACGAAACAACATCTATTAGCGTTGTTCCTGTGATGTATCTAATCGATCCTTACTTAGCTACTATGTTATTTGACGTTTCAATGGACTCCAGTAACTCTAATGTGAGATACGAAATTTTCGGACGCAGCAGCAGCTGGAAATAGTTTGAAACGAAACAACACATATTAGCGTTGTTCCTGTGATGTATCTAATCGATACTTACTCATCTATCATGTTATTTGACGTTTGGACGGACTCCAGTAACTCTGATGAGAGATACAAAGTTCTCGGACGCAGTAGAAGCTGGAAATAGTTTTGAACGAAACAACACGTATTAGCGTTGTTCCTGTGATGTATCTAAACGATCCTTACTTATCTAACATGTTATTTGACGTTTGGGTGGACTCCAGTAAGTCTGATGTGAGATACAAAGTTTTTGGACGCAGCATTAGCTGGAAATAATTTTAAATGGAACAACACGTATTACCGTTGTTCCTGTGCTGTATCTAATCGATCCTTACTCATCTATCATGTTATTTGGCGTTTCGATGTACTCCAGTAACTTTGATGTGAGATACGAAGTTCTCGGACGCAGCTGAAGCTGGAAATAGTTTTAAATGAAACAACACGTATTAGCGTTGTTCCTGTGATGTATCTAATCGATCCTTACTCATCTCTCATGTTATTTGGCGTTTCGATGAACTCCAGTAACTCTGATGAGATATACAAAGATTTCGGACGCAGCAGAAGCTGGAAATAGTTTTGAATGAAACAACACGTATTAACGTTGTTCCTGTGATGTATCTGAAAGATCCTTACTTATCTAACATGTTATTTGACGTTTGGATGGACTCCAGTAAGTCTGATGTGAGATACAAAGTTTTGGGACGCAGCAGGAGCTGGAAATAGTTTTAAACGAAACAACACGTATTAGCGTTGTTCCTGTGCTGTATCTAATCGATCCTTACTCATCTATCATGTTATTTGGCGTTTCGATGGACTCCAGTAACTTAGATGTGAGATACGAAGTTCTCGGACGCAGCTGAAGCTAGAAATAGTTTTAAACGAAACAACACGCATTAGCGTTGTTCCTGTGATGTATCTAATTGATCCTTACTTATCTATCATGTTATTTGACGTTTGGATGGACTCCAGTAACCCTGACGTGAGATACGAAGTTCTCGGACGCAGCAGAAGCTGGAAATAGTTTTAAACGAAACAACACGCATTAGCGTTGTTCCTGTGATGTATCTAATCGATCCTTACTCATCTATCATGTTATTTGGCGTTTCGATGGACTCCAGTAACTTAGATGTGAGATACGAAGTTCTCGGACGCAGCTGAAGCTAGAAATAGTTTTAAACGAAACAACACGCATGAGCGTTGTTCCTGTGATGTATCTAATCGATCCTTACTTATCTATCATGTTATTTGACGTTTGGATGGACTCCAGTAACCCTGACGTGAGATACGAAGTTCTCGGACGCAGCAGAAGCTGGAAATAGTTTTAAAGATACAAAGTTCTCGGACGCAGTAGAAGCTGGAAATAATTTTGAACGAAACAACACGTATTAGCGTTGTTCCTGTGATGTATCTAAACGATCCTTACTTATCTAACATGTTATTTGACGTTTGGATGGGCTCCAGTAAGTCTGATATTAGATACAAAGTTTTTGGACGCAGCAGGAGCTGGAAATAGTTTTAAACGAAACAACACGTATTAGCGTTGTTCCTGTGCTGTATCTAATCGATACTTACTTATCTATCATGTTATTTGACGTTTCGATGGACTCCAGTAACTCTGATGTGAGTCACGAAGTTTTCGGACGCAGCAGAAGCTGGAAATAGTTTTAAACGAAACAACACGTATTAGCGTTGTTCCTGTGATGTATCTAATCGATCCTTACTCATCTATCATGTTATTTGACGTTTGGATGGACTCCAGTAACTCTGATGTGAGATACAAAGATTTCGGACGCAGCAGAAGCTGGAAATAGTTTTGAACGAAACAACACGTATTAGCGTTGTTCCTGTGATGTATCTTATCGATCCTTACTTAGCTACTATGTTATTTGACGTTTCGATGGACTCCAGTAACTCTAATGTGAGATACGAAATTTTCGGACGCAGCAGAAGCTGGAAATAGTTTTAAACGAAACAACACGCATTAGCGTTGTTCCTGTGATGTATCTAATCGATCCTTACTCATCTATCATGTTATTTGGCGTTTCGATGGACTCCAGTAACTTAGATGTGATATACGACGTTTTCGCACGCAGCAGCAGCTGGAAATAGTTTTAAACGAAACAACACGTATTAGCGTTGTTCCTGTGCTGTATCTAATCGATCCTTACTTATCTATCATGTTATTTGACGTTTGGATGGACTCCAGTAACCCTGACGTGAGATACGAAGTTCTCGGACGCAGCAGAAGCTGGAAATAGTTTTAAACGAAACAACATCTATTAGCGTTGTTCCTGTGATGTATCTAAACGATCCTTACTTATCTAACATGTTATTTGACGTTTGGATGGACTCCAGTAACTCTGATGTGAGATACAAAGTTTTTGGACGCAGCAGAAGCTGGAAATAGTTTTGAACGAAACAACACGTATTAGCGTTGTTCCTGTGATGTATCTAATCGATCCTTACTTAGCTACTATGTTATTTGACGTTTCAATGGACTCCAGTAACTCTAATGTGAGATACGAAATTTTCGGACGCAGCAGCAGCTGGAAATAGTTTGAAACGAAACAACACATATTAGCGTTGTTCCTGTGATGTATCTAATCGATCCTTACTCATCTATCATGTTATTTGACGTTTGGACGGACTCCAGTAACTCTGATGAGAGATACAAAGTTCTCGGACGCAGTAGAAGCTGGAAATAGTTTTGAACGAAACAACACGTATTAGCGTTGTTCCTGTGATGTATCTAAACGATCCTTACTTATCTAACATGTTATTTGACGTTTGGGTGGACTCCAGTAAGTCTGATGTGAGATACAAAGTTTTTGGACGCAGCAGGAGCTGGAAATAATTTTAAACGAAACAACACGTATTACCGTTGTTCCTGTGCTGTATCTAATCGATCCTTACTCATCTATCATGTTATTTGGCGTTTCGATGGACTCCAGTAACTTTGATGTGAGATACGAAGTTCTCGGACGCAGCTGAAGCTGGAAATAGTTTTAAATGAATCAACACGTATTAGCGTTGTTCCTGTGATGTATCTAATCGATCCTTACTCATCTATCATGTTATTTGGCGTTTCGATGGACTCCAGTAGCTCTGATGTGAGATACGACGTTCTCTGAGGCAGCAGAAGCTGGAAATAGTTTTAAACGAAACAACACGCATTAGCGTTGTTCCTGTGATGTATCTAATAGATCCTTACTCATCTATCATGTTATTTGACGTTTCGATGGACTCCAGTAACTCTAATGTGAGATACGAAATTTTCGGACGCAGCAGAAGCTGGAAATAGTTTTAAACGAAACAACACGCATTAGCGTTGTTCCTGTGATGTATCTAATAGATCCTTACTTATCTATCATGTTATTTGACGTTCGGATGAACTCCAGTAAAACTGACGTGAGATACGAATTTCTCGGACGCAGCAGAAGCTGAAAATAGTTTTAAACGAAACAACACGCATTAGCGTTGTTCCTGTGATGTATCTAATCGATCCTTACGCATCTCTCATGTTATTTGGCGTTTCGATGAACTCCAGTAACTCTGATGAGATATACAAAGATTTCGGAGGCAGCAGAAGCTGGAAATAGTTTTGAATGAAACAACACGTATTAACGTTGTTCCTGTGATGTATCTAAAAGATCCTTACTTATCTAACATGTTATTTTACGTTTGGATGGACTCCAGTAAGTCTGATGTGAGATAAAAAGTTTTGGGACGCAGCAGGAGCTGGAAATAGTTTTAAACGATACAACACGTATTAGCGTTGTTCCTGTGCTGTATCTAATCGATCCTTACTCATCTATCATGTTATTTGACGTTTCGATGGACTCCAGTAACTTAGATGTGAGATACGAAGTTCTCGGACGCAGCTGAAGCTAGAAATAGTTTTAAACGAAACAACACGCATTAGCGTTGTTCCTGTGATGTATCTAATCGATCCTTACTTATCTATCATGTTATTTGACGTTTGGATGGACTCCAGTAACCCTGACGTGAGATACGAAGTTCTCGGACGCAGCAGAAGCTGGAAATAGTTTTAAACGAAACAACACGCATTAGCGTTGTTCCTGTGATGTATCTAATCGATCCTTACTCATCTATCATGTTATTTGGCGTTTCGATGGACTCCAGTAACTTAGATGTGAGATACGAAGTTCTCGGACGCAGCTGAAGCTAGAAATAGTTTTAAACGAAACAACACGCATTAGCGTTGTTCCTGTGATGTATCTAATCGATCCTTGCTTATCTATCATGTTATTTAACGTTTGGATGGACTCCAGTAACCCTGAAGTGAGATACGAAGTTCTCGGACGCAGCAGAAGCTGGAAATAGTTTTAAACGAAACAACACGCATTAGCGTTGTTCCTGTGATGCATCTAATCGATCCTTACTCATCTATCATGTTATTTGACGTTTCGATGGACTCCAGTAACTCTGATGAGAGATACAAAGTTCTCGGACGCAGTAGAAGCTGGAAATAATTTTGAACGAAACAACACGTATTAGCGTTGTTCCTGTGATGTATCTAAACGATCCTTACTTATCTAACATGTTATTTGACGTTTGGATGGGCTCCAGTAAGTCTGATGTTAGATACAAAGTTTTTGGACGCAGCAGGAGCTGGAAATAGTTTTAAACGAAACAACACGTATTAGCGTTGTTCCTGTGCTGTATCTAATCGATACTTACTTATCTATCATGTTATTTGACGTTTGGATGGACTCCAGTAACCCTGACGTGAGATACGAAGTTCTCGGACGCAGCAGAAGCTGGAAATAGTTTTAAACGAAACAACACGCATTAGCGTTGTTCCTGTGATGTATCCAATCGATCCTTACTCATCTATCATGTTATTTGGCGTTACGATGGACTCCAGTAACTTAGATGTGAGATACGAAGTTCTCGGACGCAGCTGAAGCTAGAAATAGTTTTAAACGAAACAACACGCATTAGCGTTGTTCGTGTGATGTATCTAATCGATCCTTACTTATCTATCATGTTATTTGACGTTTGGACGGACTATAGTAACTCTGATGAGAGATACAAAGTTCTCGGACGCAGTAGAAGCTGGAAATAGTTTTGAACGAAACAACACGTATTAGCGTTGTTCCTGTGATGTATCTAAACGATCCTTACTTATCTAACATGTTATTTGACGTTTGGATGGACTCCAGTAAGTCTGATGTGAGATACGACGTTTTCGGACGCAGCAGAAACTGGAAATAGTTTTAAACGAAACAACACGCATTAGCGATGTTCCTGTGATGTATCTAAACGATCCTTACTCATCTATCATGTTATTTGACGTTTAAACGGACTCCAGTAACTCTGATGTGAGATACAAAGTTCTCGGACGCAGCAGAAGCTGGAAATCGTTTTGAACGAAACAACACATATTAGCGTTGTTCCTGTGATGTATCTAAACGATCCTTACTCATCTATCATGTTATTTGGCGTTTCGATGGACTCCAGTAACTCTGATGTGAGATACGACGTTTTCGGACGCAGCAGAAGCTGGAAATAGTTTTAAACGAAACAACACGCATTAGCGATGTTCCTGTGATGTATCTAAACGATCCTTACTCATCTATCATGTTATTTGACGTTTAAACGGACTCCAGTAACTCTGATGTGAGATAAAAAGTTCTCGGACGCAGCAGAAGCTGGAAATCGTTTTGAACGAAACAACACATATTAGCGTTGTTCCTGTGATGTATCTAAACGATCCCTACTTATCTAGCATGTTATTTAACGTTTGGATGGACTCCAGTAAGTCTGATGTGAGATACAATGTTTTTGGACGCAGAAGGAGCTGGAAATAGTTTTAAACGAAACAACACGTATTAGCGTTGTTCCTGTGCTGTATCTAATCGATCCTTACTTATCTATCATGTTATTTGACGTTTCGATGGACTCCAGTAACTCTGATGTGAGATACGACGCTTTCGGACTTAGCAGAAGCTGGAAATAGTTTTAAACGAAACAACTCGTATTAGCGTTGTTCCTGTGATGTATCTAATCGATCCTTACTCATCTATCATGTTATTTGACGTTTGGATGGACTCCAGTAACTCTGATGAGAGATACAAAGATTTCGGACGCAGCAGAAGCTGGAAATAGTTTTGAACGAAACAACACCTATTAGCGTTGTTTCTGTGATGTATCTAAACGATCCTTACTTATCTAACATGTTATTTGACGTTTGGATGGACTCCAGTATGTCTGATGTGAGATACAAAGTTTTGGGACGCAGCAGGAGCTGGAAATAGTTTTAAACGAAACAACACGTATTAGCGTTGTTCCTGTGCTGTATCTAATCGATCCTTACTTATCTATCATGTTATTTAACGTTTGGATGGACTCCAGTAACCCTGACGTGAGATACGAAGTTCTCGGACGCAGCAGAAGCTGGAAATAGTTTTAAACGAAACAACACGCATTAGCGTTGTTCCTGTGATGTATCCAATCGATCCTTACTCATCTATCATGTTATTTGGCGTTACGATGGACTCCAGTAACTTAGATGTGAGATACGAAGTTCTCGGACGCAGCTGAAGCTAGAAATAGTTTTAAACGAAACAACACGCATTAGCGTTGTTCGTGTGATGTATCTAATCGATCCTTACTTATCTATCATGTTATTTGACGTTTGGACGGACTATAGTAACTCTGATGAGAGATACAAAGTTCTCGGACGCAGTAGAAGCTGGAAATAGTTTTGAACGAAACAACACGTATTAGCGTTGTTCCTGTGATGTATCTAAACGATCCTTACTTATCTAACATGTTATTTGACGTTTGGATGGACTCCAGTAAGTCTGATGTGAGATACGACGTTTTCGGACGCAGCAGAAACTGGAAATAGTTTTAAACGAAACAACACGCATTAGCGATGTTCCTGTGATGTATCTAAACGATCCTTACTCATCTATCATGTTATTTGACGTTTAAACGGACTCCAGTAACTCTGATGTGAGATACAAAGTTCTCGGACGCAGCAGAAGCTGGAAATCGTTTTGAACGAAACAACACATATTAGCGTTGTTCCTGTGATGTATCTAAACGATCCTTACTTATCTAACATGTTATTTAACGTTTGGATGGACTCCAGTAAGTCTGATGTGAGATACAAAGTTTTTGGACGCAGAAGGAGCTGGAAATAGTTTTAAACGAAACAACACGTATTAGCGTTGTTCCTGTGCTGTATCTAATCGATCCTTACTTATCTATCATGTTATTTGACGTTTCGATGGACTCCAGTAACTCTGATGTGAGATACGACGCTTTCGGACTTAGCAGAAGCTGGAAATAGTTTTAAACAAAACAACACGCATTAGCGTTGTTCCTGTGATGTATCCAATCGATCCTTACTCATCTATCATGTTATTTGGCGTTACGATGGACTCCAGTAACTTAGATGTGAGATACGAAGTTCTCGGACGCAGCTGAAGCTAGAAATAGTTTTAAACGAAACAACACGCATTAGCGTTGTTCGTGTGATGTATCTAATCGATCCTTACTTATCTATCATGTTATTTGACGTTTGGACGGACTATAGTAACTCTGATGAGAGATACAAAGTTCTCGGACGCAGTAGAAGCTGGAAATAGTTTTGAACGAAACAACACGTATTAGCGTTGTTCCTGTGATGTATCTAAACGATCCTTACTTATCTAACATGTTATTTGACGTTTGGATGGACTCCAGTAAGTCTGATGTGAGATACGACGTTTTCGGACGCAGCAGGAGCTGGAAATAGTTTTAAACGAAACAACACGTATTAGCGTTGTTCCTGTGATGTCTCTAATCGATCCTTACTCATCTATCATGTTATTTGGCGTTACGATGGACTCCAGTAACTTAGATGTGAGATACGAAGTTCTCGGACGCAGCTGAAGCTAGAAATAGTTTTAAACGAAACAACACGCATTAGCGATGTTCCTGTGATGTATCTAAACGATCCTTACTCATCTATCATGTTATTTGACGTTTAAACGGACTCCAGTAACTCTGATGTGAGATACAAAGATTTCGGACGCAGCAGAAGCTGGAAATAGTTTTGAACGAAACAACACCTATTAGCGTTGTTTCTGTGATGTATCTAAACGATCCTTACTTATCTAACATGTTATTTGACGTTTGGATGGACTCCAGTAAGTCTGATGTGAGATACAAAGTTTTGGGACGCAGCAGGAGCTGGAAATAGTTTTAAACGAAACAACACGTATTAGCGTTGTTCCTGTGCTGTATCTAATCGATCCTTACTTATCTATCGTGCTATTTGACGTTTGGATGGACTCCAGTAACCCTGACGTGAGATACGAAGTTCTCGGACGCAGCTGAAGCTAGAAATAGTTTTAAACGAAACAACACGTATTAGCGTTGTTCCTGTGATGTCTCTAATCGATCCTTACTCATCTATCATGTTATTTGGCGTTACGATGGACTCCAGTAACTTAGATGTGAGATACGAAGTTCTCGGACGCAGCTGAAGCTAGAAATAGTTTTAAACGAAACAACACGCATTAGCGTTGTTCGTGTGATGTATCTAATCGATCCTTACTTATCTGACATGTTATTTGACGTTTGGATGGACTCCAGTAACTCTGATGTGAGATACGACGTTTTCGGACGCAGCAGAAGCTGGAAATAGTTTTAAACGAAACAACACGTATTAGCGTTGTTCCTGTGATGTATCTAATCGATCCTTACTCATCTATCATGTTATTTGACGTTTGGATGGACTCCAGTAACTCTGATGTGAGATACAAAGATTTCGGACGCAGCAGAAGCTGGAAATAGTTTTGAACGAAACAACACGTATTAGCGTTGTTCCTGTGATGTATCTAAACGATCCTTACTTATCTGACATGTTATTTGACGTTTGGATGGACTCCAGTAACCCTGACGTGAGATAAGAAATTTTCGGACGCAGCAGAAGCTGGAAATAGTTTTAAACGAAACAACACGTATTAGCGTTGTTCCTGTGCTGTATCTAATCGATCCTTACTTATCTATCATGTTATTTGACGTTTCGATGGACTCCAGTAACTCTGATGTGAGATACGACGCTTTCGGACTTAGCAGAAGCTGGAAATAGTTTTAAACGAAACAACTCGTATTAGCGTTGTTCCTGTGATGTATCTAATCGATTCTTACTCATCTATCATGTTATTTGATGTTTGGATGGACTCCAGTAACTCTGATGAGAGATACAAAGATTTCGGACGCAGCAGAAGCTGGAAATAGTTTTGAACGAAACAACACCTATTAGCGTTGTTCCTGTGATGTATCTAAACGATCCTTACTTATCTAACATGTTATTTGACGTTTGGATGGACTCCAGTAAGTCTGATGTGAGATACAAAGTTTTGGGACGCAGCAGGAGCTGGAAATAGTTTTAAACGAAACAACACGTATTAGCGTTGTTCCTGTGCTGTATCTAATCGATCCTTACTTATCTATCATGTTATTTGACGTTTGGATGGACTCCAGTAACCCTGACGTGAGATACGAAGTTCTCGGACGCAGCAGAAGCTGGAAATAGTTTTAAACGAAACAACACGCATTAGCGTTGTTCCTGTGATGTATCTAATCGATCCTTACTCATCTCTCATGTTATTTGGCGTTACGATGGACTCCAGTAACTTAGATGTGAGATACGAAGTTCTCGGACGCAGCTGAAGCTAGAAATAGTTTTAAACGAAACACCTCGCATTAGCGTTGTTCGTGTGATGTTTCTAATCGATCCTTACTTATCTATCATGTTATTTGACGTTTAAATGGACTCCAGTAACCCTGACGTGAGATACGAAATTTTCGGACGCAGCAGAAGCTGGAAATAGTTTTAAACGAAACACGTATTAGCGTTGTTCCTGTGCTGTATCTAATCGATCCTTACTTATCTATCATGTTATTTGACGTTTGGATGGACTCCAGTAACTCTGATGTGAGATACGACGTTTTCGGACGCAGCAGAAGCTGGAAATAGTTTTAAACGAAACAACACGTATTAGCGTTGTTCCTGTGATGTATCTAATCGATCCTTACTCATCTATCATGTTATTTGACGTTTGGATGGACTCCAGTAACTCTGATGTGAGATACAAAGATTTCGGACGCAGCAGAAGCTGGAAATAGTTTTGAACGAAACAACACGTATTAGCGTTGTTCCTGTGATGTATCTAAACGATCCTTACTTATCTGACATGTTATTTGACGTTTGGATGGACTCCAGTAACCCTGACGTGAGATAAGAAATTTTCGGACGCAGCAGAAGCTGGAAATAGTTTTAAACGAAACAACACGTATTAGCGTTGTTCCTGTGCTGTATCTAATCGATCCTTACTTATCTATCATGTTATTTGACGTTTCGATGGACTCCAGTAACTCTGATGTGAGATACGACGCTTTCGGACTTAGCAGAAGCTGGAAATAGTTTTAAACGAAACAACTCGTATTAGCGTTTTTCCTGTGATGTATCTAATCGATTCTTACTCATCTATCATGTTATTTGATGTTTGGATGGACTCCAGTAACTCTGATGAGAGATACAAAGATTTCGGACGCAGCAGAAGCTGGAAATAGTTTTGAACGAAACAACACCTATTGGCGTTGTTCCTGTGATGTATCTAAACGATCCTTACTTATCTAACATGTTATTTGACGTTTGGATGGACTCCAGTAAGTCTGATGTGAGATACAAAGTTTTGGGACGCAGCAGGAGCTGGAAATAGTTTTAAACGAAACAACACGTATTAGCGTTGTTCCTGTGATGTATCTAATCGATCCTTACTCATCTATCATGTTATTTGACGTTTGGATGGACTCCAGTAACCCTGACGTGAGATACGAAGTTCTCGGACGCAGCAGAAGCTGGAAATAGTTTTAAACGAAACAACACGCATTAGCGTTGTTCCTGTGATGTATCTAATCGATCCTTACTCATCTCTCATGTTATTTGGCGTTACGATGGACTCCAGTAACTTAGATGTGAGATACGAAGTTCTCGGACGCAGCTGAAGCTAGAAATAGTTTTAAACGAAACACCTCGCATTAGCGTTGTTCGTGTGATGTTTCTAATCGATCCTTACTTATCTATCATGTTATTTGACGTTTAAATGGACTCCAGTAACCCTGACGTGAGATACGAAATTTTCGGACGCAGCAGAAGCTGGAAATAGTTTTAAACGAAACACGTATTAGCGTTGTTCCTGTGCTGTATCTAATCGATCCTTACTTATCTATCATGTTATTTGACGTTTGGATGGACTCCAGTAACCCTGACGTGAGATACGAAGTTCTCGGACGCAGCAGAATCTGGAAATAGTTTTAAACGAAACAACACGCATTAGCGTTGTTCCTGTGATGTATCTAATCGATCCTTACTCATCTATCATGTTATTTGACGTTTCGATGGACTGCAGTAACTCTAATGTGAGATACGAAATTTTCGGACGCAGCAGAAGCTGGAAATAGTTTTAAACGAAACAAGACGTATTAGCGTTGTTCCTGTGATGTATCTAGTCGATCCTTACTCATCTATCATGTTATTTTACTTTGGGATGGGCTCCAGTAACTCTGATGTGAGATACAAAGTTTTTGGACGCAGCAGAAGCTGGAAACAGTTTTGAACGAAACAACACGTATTAGCGTTGTTCCTGTGATGTATCTAATCGATCCTTACTTAGCTACTATATTATTTGACGTTTCGATGGACTCCAGTAACTCTAATGTGAGATACGAAATTTTCGGACGCAGCAGAAGCTGGAAATAGTTTTAAACGAAACAACACGCATTAGCGTTGTTCCTGTGATGTATCTAATCGATCCTTACTCATCTATCATGTTATTTGGCGTTTTGATGGACTCCAGTAACTTAGATGTGATATACGACGTTTTCGGACGCAGCAGCAGCTGGAAATAGTTTTAAACGAAACAACACGTATTAGCGTTGTTCCTGTGCTGTATCTAATCGATCCTTACTTATCTATCATGTTATTTGACGTTTGGATGGACTCCAGTAACCCTGACGTGAGATACGAAGTTCTCGGACGCAGCAGAAGCTGGAAATAGTTTTAAACGAAATAACACGCATTAG
Organism: Prosopocoilus inquinatus; assembly: GCA_036172665.1. Taxonomy (NCBI): domain Eukaryota; kingdom Metazoa; phylum Arthropoda; class Insecta; order Coleoptera; family Lucanidae; genus Prosopocoilus; species Prosopocoilus inquinatus. The sequence goes on along the minus strand of CM069871.1, from coordinate 42,151,612 downwards.
CGTTGTTCCTGTGATGTATCTAATCGATCCTTACTTATCTATCATGTTATTTGACTTTTGGATGGACTCCAGTAACCATGACGTGAGATACGAAGTTCTCGGACGCAGCAGAAGCTGGAAATAGTTTTGAACGAAACAACACGTATTAGCGTTGTTCCTGTGATGTATCTAAACGATCCTTACTTATGTAACATTTTATTTGACGTTTGGATGGACTCCAGTAAGTCTGATGTGAGATACAAACTTTTGGGACGCAGCAGGAGCTGGAAATAGTTTTAAACGAAACAACACGTATTAGCGTTGTTCCTGTGCTGTATCTAATCGATCCTTACTTATCTATCATGTTATTTGACGTTTCGATGGACTCCAGTAACTTAGATGTGAGATACGAAGTTCTCGGACGCAGCTGAAGCTAGAAATAGTTTTAAACGAAACAACACGCATTAGCGTTGTTACTGTGATGTATCTAATCGATCCTTACTTATCTATCATGCTATTTGACGTTTGGATGTACTCCAGTAACCCTGACGTGAGATACGCAGTTCTCGGACGCAGCTGAAGCTAGAAATAGTTTTAAACGAAACAACACGCATTAGCGTTGTTCCTGTGTAGTACTTAATCGATCCTTACTTATCTATCATGTTATTTGTCATTTCGATGGACTCCAGTAACTCTGATGTGATATACGCCGTTTTCGGAAGCAGCAGCAGCTGGAAATAGTTTTAAACGAAACAACACATATTAGCGTTGTTCCTGTGATGTATCTAATCGATCCTTACTCATGTATCATGTTATTTGACGTTTGGACGGACTCCAGTAACTTAGATGTGAGATACGAAGTTCTCGGACGCAGCTGAAGCTAGAAATAGTTTTAAACGAAACAACACGTAGTAGCGTTGTTCCTGTGATGTATCTAATCGATCCTTACTCATCTATCATGTTATTGGACGTTTGAATGGGCTCCAGTATCTCTGATGTGAGATACAAAGTTTTTGGACGCAGCAGAAGCTGGAAATAGTTTTGAACGAAACAACACGTATTATCGTTGTTCCTGTGATGTATCTAATCGATCCTTACTCATCTATCATGTTATTTTACGTTTGGATGGACTCCAGTAACTCTGATGTGAGATACAAAGTTTTTGGACGCAGCAGAAGCTGGAAATAGTTTTGAACGAAACAACACGTATTAGCGTTGTTCCTGTGATGTATCTAATCGATCCTTACTTAGCTACTATGTTATTTGACGTTTCGATGGACTCCAGTAACTCTAATGTGAGATACAAAGTTTTTGGACGCAGCAGAAGCTGGAAATAGTTTTAAACGAAACAACACGTATTAGCGTTGTTCCTGTGCTGTATCTAATCGATCCTTACTTATCTATCATGTTATTTGACGTTTGGATGGACTCCAGTAACCCTGACGTGAGATACGAAGTTCTCGGACGCAGCAGAAGCTGGAAATAGTTTTAAACGAAACAACACGCATTAGCGTTGTTCCTGTGATGTATCCAATCGATCCTTACTCATCTATCATGTTATTTGGCGTTACGATGGACTCCAGTAACTTAGATGTGAGATACGAAGTTCTCGGACGCAGCTGAAGCTAGAAATAGTTTTAAACGAAACAACACGCATTAGCGTTGTTCGTGTGATGTATCTAATCGATCCTTACTTATCTATCATGTTATTTGACGTTTGGACGGACATAGTAACTCTGATGAGAGATACAAAGTTCTCGGACGCAGTAGAGGCTGGAAATAGTTTTGAACGAAACAACACGTATTAGCGTTGTTCCTGTGATGTATCTAAACGATCCTTACTTATCTAACATGTTATTTGACGTTTGGATGGACTCCAGTAAGTCTGATGTGAGATACGACGTTTTCGGACGCAGCAGAAACTGGAAATAGTTTTAAACGAAACAACACGCATTAGCGATGTTCCTGTGATGTATCTAAACGATCCTTACTCATCTATCATGTTATTTGACGTTTAAACGGACTCCAGTAACTCTGATGTGAGATACAAAGTTCTCGGACGCAGCAGAAGCTGGAAATCGTTTTGAACGAAACAACACATATTAGCGTTGTTCCTGTGATGTATCTAAACGATCCTTACTTATCTAACATGTTATTTAACGTTTGGATGGACTCCAGTAAGTCTGATGTGAGATACAAAGTTTTTGGAAGCAGAAGGAGCTGGAAATAGTTTTAAACGAAACAACACGTATTAGCGTTGTTCCTGTGCTGTATCTAATCGATCCTTACTTATCTATCATGTTATTTGACGTTTCGATGGACTCCAGTAACTTAGATGTGAGATACGAAGTTCTCGGACGCAGCTGAAGCTAGAAATAGTTTTAAACGAAACAACACGCATTAGCGTTGTTCGTGTGATGTATCTAATCGATCCTTACTTATCTATCATGTTATTTGACGTTTGGACGGACTATAGTAACTCTGATGAGAGATACAAAGTTCTCGGACGCAGTAGAAGCTGGAAATAGTTTTGAACGAAACAACACGTATTAGCGTTGTTCCTGTGATGTATCTAAACGATCCTTACTCATCTATCATGTTATTTGACGTTTAAACGGACTCCAGTAACTCTGATGTGAGATACAAAGTTCTCGGACGCAGCAGAAGCTGGAAATCGTTTTGAACGAAACAACACATATAAGCGTTGTTCCTGTGATGTATCTAATCGATCCTTAGTCATCTATCATGTTATTTGATGTTTGGATGGACTCCAGTAACTCTGATGTGAGATACAAAGATTTCGGACGCAGCAGAAGCTGGAAATAGTTTTGAACGAAACAACACCTATTAGCGTTGTTTCTGTGATGTATCTAAACGATCCTTACTTATCTAACATGTTATTTGACGTTTGGATGGACTCCAGTAAGTCTGATGTGAGATACAAAGTTTTGGGACGCAGCAGGAGCTGGAAATAGTTTTAAACGAAACAACACGTATTAGCGTTGTTCCTGTGCTGTATCTAATCGATCCTTACTTATCTATCATGCTATTTGACGTTTGGATGGACTCCAGTAACCCTGACGTGAGATACGAAGTTCTCGGACGCAGCAGAAGCTGGAAATAGTTTTAAACGAAACAACACGCATTAGCGTTGTTCCTGTGATGTATCCAATCGATCCTTACTCATCTATCATGTTATTTGGCGTTACGATGGACTCCAGTAACTTAGATGTCAGATACGAAGTTCTCGGACGCAGCTGAAGCTAGAAATAGTTTTAAACGAAACAACACGCATTAGCGTTGTTCGTGTGATGTATCTAATCGATCCTTACTTATCTATCATGTTATTTGACGTTTGGACGGACTCCAGTAACTCTGATGAGAGATACAAAGTTCTCGGACGCAGTAGAAGCTGGAAATAATTTTGAACGAAACAACACGTATTAGTGTTGTTCCTGTGATGTATCTAAACGATCCTTACTTATCTAACATGTTATTTGACGTTTGGATGGACTCCAGTAAGTCTGATGTGAGATACAAAGTTTTTGGACGCAGCAGGAGCTGGAAATAGTTTTAAACGAAACAACACGTATTAGCGTTGTTCCTGTGATGTCTCTAATCGATCCTTACTCATCTATCATGTTATTTGGCGTTACGATGGACTCCAGTAACTTAGATGTGAGATACGAAGTTCTCGGACGCAGCTGAAGCTAGAAATAGTTTTAAACGAAACAACACGCATTAGCGTTGTTCGTGTGATGTATCTAATCGATCCTTACTTATCTGACATGTTATTTGACGTTTGGATGGACTCCAGTAACTCTGATGTGAGATACGACGTTTTCGGACGCAGCAGAAGCTGGAAATATTTTTAAACGAAACAACACGTATTAGCGTTGTTCCTGTGATGTATCTAATCGATCCTTACTCATCTATCATGTTATTTGACGTTTGGATGGACTCCAGTAACTCTGATGTGAGATACAAAGATTTCGGACGCAGCAGAAGCTGGAAATAGTTTTGAACGAAACAACACGTATTAGCGTTGTTCCTGTGATGTATCTAAACGATCCTTACTTATCTGACATGTTATTTGACGTTTGGATGGACTCCAGTAACCCTGACGTGAGATAAGAAATTTTCGGACGCAGCAGAAGCTGGAAATAGTTTTAAACGAAACAACACGTATTAGCGTTGTTCCTGTGCTGTATCTAATCGATCCTTACTTATCTATCATGTTATTTGACGTTTCGATGGACTCCAGTAACTCTGATGTGAGATACGACGCTTTCGGACTTAGCAGAAGCTGGAAATAGTTTTAAACGAAACAACTCGTATTAGCGTTGTTCCTGTGATGTATCTAATCGATTCTTACTCATCTATCATGTTATTTGATGTTTGGATGGACTCCAGTAACTCTGATGAGAGATACAAAGATTTCGGACGCAGCAGAAGCTGGAAATAGTTTTGAACGAAACAACACCTATTAGCGTTGTTCCTGTGATATATCTAAACGATCCTTACTTATCTAACATGTTATTTGACGTTTGGATGGACTCCAGTAAGTCTGATGTGAGATACAAAGTTTTGGGACGCAGCAGGAGCTGGAAATAGTTTTAAACGAAACAACACGTATTAGCGTTGTTCCTGTGCTGTATCTAATCGATCCTTACTTATCTATCATGTTATTTGACGTTTGGATGGACTCCAGTAACCCTGACGTGAGATACGAAGTTCTCGGACGCAGCAGAAGCTGGAAATAGTTTTAAACGAAACAACACGCATTAGCGTTGTTCCTGTGATGTATCTAATCGATCCTTACTCATCTCTCATGTTATTTGGCGTTACGATGGACTCCAGTAACTTAGATGTGAGATACGAAGTTCTCGGACGCAGCTGAAGCTAGAAATAGTTTTAAACGAAACACCTCGCATTAGCGTTGTTCGTGTGATGTATCTAATCGATCCTTACTTATCTATCATGTTATTTGACGTTTAAATGGACTCCAGTAACCCTGACGTGAGATACGAAATTTTCGGACGCAGCAGAAGCTGGAAATAGTTTTAAACGAAACAACACGTATTAGCGTTGTTCCTGTGCTGTATCTAATCGATCCTTACTTATCTATCATGTTATTTTACGTTGGGATGGGCTCCAGTAACACTGATGTGAGATACAAAGTTTTTGGACGCAGCAGAAGCTGGAAACAGTTTTGAACGAAACAACACGTATTAGCGTTGTTCCTGTGATGTATCTAATCGATCCTTACTTAGCTACTATATTATTTGACGTTTCGATGGACTCCAGTAACTCTAATGTGAGATACGAAATTTTCGGACGCAGCAGAAGCTGGAAATAGTTTTAAACGAAACAACACGCATTAGCGTTGTTCCTGTGATGTATCTAATCGATCCTTACTCATCTATCATGTTATTTGGCGTTTTGATGGACTCCAGTAACTTAGATGTGATATACGACGTTTTCGGACGCAGCAGCAGCTGGAAATAGTTTTAAACGAAACAACACGTATTAGCGTTGTTCCTGTGCTGTATCTAATCGATCCTTACTTATCTATCATGTTATTTGACGTTTGGATGGACTCCAGTAACCCTGACGTGAGATACGAAGTTCTCGGACGCAGCAGAAGCTGGAAATAGTTTTAAACGAAACAACACGCATTAGCGTTGTTCCTGTGATGTATCTAATCGATCCTTACTTATCTATCATGTTATTTGACTTTTGGATGGACTCCAGTAACCCTGACGTGAAATACGAAGTTCTCGGACGCAGCAGAAGCTGGAAATAGTTTTGAACGAAACAGCACGTATTAGCGTTGTTCCTGTGATGTATCTAAACGATCCTTACTTATCTAACATGTTATTTGACGTTTGGATGGACTCCAGTAAGTCTGATGTGAGATACAAACTTTTGGGACGCAGCAGGAGCTGGAAATAGTTTTAAACGAAACAACACGTATTAGCGTTGTTCCTGTGCTGTATCTAATCGATCCTTACTTATCTATCATGTTATTTGACGTTTCGATGGACTCCAGTAACTTAGATGTGAGATACGAAGTTCTCGGACGCAGCTGAAGCTAGAAATAGTTTTAAACGAAACAACACGCATTAGCGTTGTTACTGTGATGTATCTAATCGATCCTTACTTATCTATCATGCTATTTGACGTTTGGATGTACTCCAGTAACCCTGACGTGAGATACGCAGTTCTCGGACGCAGCTGAAGCTAGAAATAGTTTTAAACGAAACAACACGCATTAGCGTTGTTCCTGTGTAGTACTTAATCGATCCTTACTTATCTATCATGTTATTTGTCATTTCGATGGACTCCAGTAACTCTGATGTGATATACGCCGTTTTCGGAAGCAGCAGCAGCTGGAAATAGTTTTAAACGAAACAACACATATTAGCGTTGTTCCTGTGATGTATCTAATCGATTCTTACTCATCTATCATGTTATTTGACGTTTGGACGGACTCCAGTAACTTAGATGTGAGATACGAAGTTCTCGGACGCAGCTGAAGCTAGAAATAGTTTTAAACGAAACAATACGCATTAGCGTTGTTTCTGTGATGTATCTAATCGATCCTTACTTATCTATCATGTTATTTGACGTTTGGATGGACTCCAGTAACCCTGACGTGAGATACGAAGCTCTCGGACGCAGCAGAAGCTGGAAATAGTTTTAAACGAAACAACACGTATTAGCGTTGTTCCTGTGATGTATCTAATCGATCCTTACTCATCTATCATGTTATTGGACGTTTGAATGGGCTCCAGTATCTCTGATGTGAGATACAAAGTTTTTGGACGCAGCAGAAGCTGGAAATAGTTTTGAACGAAACAACACGTATTAGCGTTGTTCCTGTGATGTATCTAATCGATCCTTACTCATCTATCATGTTATTTTACGTTTGGATGGACTCCAGTAACTCTGATGTGAGATACAAAGTTTTTGGACGCAGCAGAAGCTGGAAATAGTTTTGAACGAAACAACACGTATTAGCGTTGTTCCTGTGATGTATCTAATCGATCCTTACTTAGCTACTATGTTATTTGACGTTTCGATGGACTCCAGTAACTCTAATGTGAGATACGAAATTTTCGGACGCAGCAGAAGCTGGAAATAGTTTTAAACGAAACAACACGCATTAGCGTTGTTCCTGTGATGTATCTAATCGATCCTTACTCATCTATCATGTTATTTGGCGTTTCGATGGACTCCAGTAACTTAGATGTGATATACGACGTTTTCGCACGCAGCAGCAGCTGGAAATAGTTTTAAACGAAACAACACGTATTAGCGTTGTTCCTGTGCTGTATCTAATCGATCCTTACTTATCTATCATGTTATTTGACGTTTGGATGGACTCCAGTAACCCTGACGTGAGATACGAAGTTCTCGGACGCAGCAGAAGCTGGAAATAGTTTTAAACGAAACAACATCTATTAGCGTTGTTCCTGTGATGTATCTAAACGATCCTTACTTATCTATCATGTTATTTGACGTTTGGATGGACTCCAGTAACTCTGATGTGAGATACAAAGTTTTTGGACGCAGCAGAAGCTGGAAATAGTTTTGAACGAAACAACACGTATTAGCGTTGTTCCTGTGATGTATCTAATCGATCCTTACTTAGCTACTATGTTATTTGACGTTTCAATGGACTCCAGTAACTCTAATGTGAGATACGAAATTTTCGGACGCAGCAGCAGCTGGAAATAGTTTGAAACGAAACAACACATATTAGCGTTGTTCCTGTGATGTATCTAATCGATCCTTACTCATCTATCATGTTATTTGACGTTTGGACGGACTCCAGTAACTCTGATGAGAGATACAAAGTTCTCGGACGCAGTAGAAGCTGGAAATAGTTTTGAACGAAACAACACGTATTAGCGTTGTTCCTGTGATGTATCTAATCGATCCTTACTTATCTAACATGTTATTTGACGTTTGGATGGACTCCAGTAAGTCTGATGTGAGATACAATGTTTTGGGACGCAGCAGGAGCTGGAAATAGTTTTAAACGAAACAACACGTATTAGCGTTGTTCCTGTGCTGTATCTAATCGATTCTTACTTATCTATCATGTTATTTGACGTTTGTATGGACTCCAGTAACCCTGACGTGAGATACGAAGTTCTCGGACGCAGCAGAAGCTGGAAATAGTTTTAAACGAAACAACACGCATTAGCGTTGTTCCTGTGATGTATCTAATCGATCCTTACTCATCTCTCGTGTTATATGGCGTTACGATGGACTCCAGTAACTTAGATGTGAGATACGAAGTTCTCGGACGCAGCTGAAGCTAGAAATAGTTTTAAACGAAACAACTCGCATTAGCGTTGTTCGTGTGATGTATCTAATCGATCCTTACTTATCTATCATGTTATTTGACGTTTAAATGGACTCCAGTAACCCTGACGTGAGATACGAAGTTCTCGGACGCAGCAGAAGCTGGAAATAGTTTTAAACGAAACAACACGCATTAGCGTTGTTCCTGTGCTGTATCTAATCGATCCTTACTTATCTATCATGTTATTTGACGTTTGGATGGACTCCAGTAACCCTGACGTGAGATACGAAGTTCTCGGACGCAGCAGAATCTGGAAATAGTTTTAAACGAAACAACACGCATTAGCGTTGTTCCTGTGATGTATCTAATCGATCCTTACTCATCTATCATGTTATTTGACGTTTCGATGGACTGCAGTAACTCTAATGTGAGATACGAAATTTTCGGACGCAGCAGAAGCTGGAAATAGTTTTAAACGAAACAAGACGTATTAGCGTTGTTCCTGTGATGTATCTAGTCGATCCTTACTCATCTATCATGTTATTTTACGTTGGGATGGACTCCAGTAACTCTGATGTGAGATACAAAGTTTTTGGACGCAGCAGAAGCTGGAAACAGTTTTGAACGAAACAACACGTATTAGCGTTGTTCCTGTGATGTATCTAATAGATCCTTACTTAGCTACTATATTATTTGACGTTTCGATGGACTCCAGTAACTCTAATGTGAGATACGAAATTTTCGGGCGCAGCAGAAGCTGGAAATAGTTTTAAACGAAACAACACGCATTAGCGTTGTTCCTGTGATGTATCTAATCGATCCTTACTCATCTATCATGTTATTTGGCGTTTTGATGGACTCCAGTAACTTAGATGTCAGATACGAAGTTCTCGGACGCAGCTGAAGCTAGAAATAGTTTTAAACGAAACAACACGTATTAGCGTTGTTAATGTGCTGTATCTAATCGATCCTTACTTATCTATCATGTTATTTGACGTTTGGATGGACTCCAGTAACCCTGACGTGAGATACGAAGTTCTCGGACGCAGCAGAAGCTGGAAATAGTTTTAAACGAAACAACACGCATTAGCGTTGTTCCTGTGATGTATCTAATCGATCCTTACTTATCTATCATGTTATTTGACTTTTGGATGGACTCCAGTAACCCTGACGTGAGATACGAAGTTCTCGGACGCAGCAGAAGCTGGAAATAGTTTTGAACGAAACAACACGTATTAGCGTTGTTCCCGTGATGTATCTAAACGATCCTTATTTATCTAACATGTTATTTGACGTTTGGATGGACTCCAGTAAGTCTGATGTGAGATACAAACTTTTGGGACGCAGCAGGAGCTGGAAATAGTTTTAAACGAAACAACACGTATTAGCGTTGTTCCTGTGCTGTATCTAATCGATCCTTACTTATCTATCATGTTATTTGACGTTTCGATGGACTCCAGTAACTTAGATGTGAGATACGAAGTTCTCGGACGCAGCTGAAGCTAGAAATAGTTTTAAACGAAACAACACGCATTAGCGATGTTACTGTGATGTATCTAATCGATCCTTACTTATCTATCATGTTATTTGACTTTTGGATGGACTCCAGTAACCCTGACGTGAGATACGAAGTTCTCGGACGCAGCAGAAGCTGGAAATAGTTTTGAACGAAACAACACGTATTAGCGTTGTTCCCGTGATGTATCTAAACGATCCTTACTTATCTAACATGTTATTTGACGTTTGGATGGACTCCAGTAAGTCTGATGTGAGATACAAACTTTTGGGACGCAGCAGGAGCTGGAAATAGTTTTAAACGAAACAACACGTATTAGCGTTGTTCCTGTGCTGTATCTAATCGATCCTTACTTATCTATCATGTTATTTGACGTTTCGATGGACTCCAGTAACTTAGATGTGAGATACGAAGTTCTCGGACGCAGCTGAAGCTAGAAATAGTTTTAAACGAAGCAACACGCATTAGCGTTGTTCCTGTGATGTATCTAATCGATCCTTACTCATCTATCATGTTATTTGGCGTTTCGATGGACTCCAGTAACTTAGATGTGATATACGACGTTTTCGCACGCAGCAGCAGCTGGAAATAGTTTTAAACGAAACAACACGTATTAGCGTTGTTCCTGTGCTGTATCTAATCGATCCTTACTTATCTATCATGTTATTTGACGTTTGGATGGACTCCAGTAACCCTGACGTGAGATACGAAGTTCTCGGACGCAGCAGAAGCTGGAAATAGTCTTAAACGAAACAACATCTATTAGCGTTGTTCCTGTGATGTATCTAAACGATAATTACTTATCTAACATGTTATTTGAAGTTTGGATGGACTCCAGTAACTCTGATGTGAGATACAATGTTTTTGGACGCAGCAGAAGCTGGAAATAGTTTTGAACGAAACAACACGTATTAGCGTTGTGCCTGTGATGTATCTAATCGATCCTTACTTAGCTACTATGTTATTTGACGTTTCAATGGACTCCAGTATCTCTAATGTGAGATACGAAATTTTCGGACGCAGCAGCAGCTGGAAATAGTTTGAATCGAAACAACACATATTAGCGTTGTTCCTGTGATGTATCTAATCGATCCTTACTCATCTATCATGTTATTTGACGTTTGGACGGACTCCAGTTACTCTGATGAGAGATACAAAGTTCTCGGACGCAGTAGAAGCTGGAAATAGTTTTGAACGAAACAACACGTATTAGCGTTGTTCCTGTGATGTATCTAAACGATCCTTATTTATCTAACATGTTATTTGACGTTTGGATGTACTCCAGTAAGTCTGATGTGAGATACAAAGTTTTGGGACGCAGCAGGAGCTGGAAATAGTTTTAAACGAAACAACACGTATTAGCGTTGTTCCTGTGCTGTATCTAATCGATCCTTACTTATCTATTATGTTATTTGACGTTTGGATGGACTCCAGTAACCCTGACGTGAGATACGAAGTTCTCGGACGCAGCAGAAGCTGGAAATAGTTTTAAACGAAACAACACGCATTAGCGTTGTTCCTGTGATGTATCTATTCGATCCTTACTCATCTCTCATGTTATTTGGCGTTACGATGGACTCCAGTAACTTAGATGTGAGATACGAAGTTCTCGGACGCAGCTGAAGCTAGAAATAGTTTTAAACGAAACAACTCGCATTAGCGTTGTTCGTGTGATGTATCTAATCGATCCTTACTTATCTATAATGTTATTTGACGTTTAAATGGACTCCAGTAACCCTGACGTGAGATACGAAATTTTCGGACGCAGCAGAAGCTGGAAATAGTTTTAAACGAAACAACACGTATTAGCGTTGTTCCTGTGCTGTATCTAATCGATCCTTACTTATCTATCATGTTATTTGACGTTTGGATGGACTCCAGTAACCCTGACGTGAGATACGAAGTTCTCGGACGCAGCAGAATCTGGAAATAGTTTTAAACGAAACAACACGCATTAGCGTTGTTCCTGTGATGTATCTAATCGATCCTTACTCATCTATCATGTTATTTGACGTTTCGATGGACTGCAGTAACTCTAATGTGAGATACGAAATTTTCGGACGCAGCAGAAGCTGGAAATAGTTTTAAACGAAACAAGACGTATTAGCGTTGTTCCTGTGATGTATCTAGTCGATCCTTACTCATCTATCATGTTATTTTACGTTGGGATGGACTCCAGTAACTCTGATGTGAGATACAAAGTTTTTGGACGCAGCAGAAGCTGGAAACAGTTTTGAACGAAACAACACGTATTAGCGTTGTTCCTGTGATGTATCTAATAGATCCTTACTTAGCTACTATATTATTTGACGTTTCGATGGACTCCAGTAACTCTAATGTGAGATACGAAATTTTCGGACGCAGCAGAAGCTGGAAATAGTTTTAAACGAAACAACACGCATTAGCGTTGTTCCTGTGATGTATCTAATCGATCCTTACTCATCTATCATGTTATTTGGCGTTTTGATGGACTCCAGTAACTTAGATGTGATATACGACGTTTTCGGACGCAGCAGCAGCTGGAAATAGTTTTAAACGAAACAACACGTATTAGCGTTGTTAATGTGCTGTATCTAATCGATCCTTACTTATCTATCATGTTATTTGACTTTTGGATGGACTCCAGTAACCCTGACGTGAGATACGAAGTTCTCGGACGCAGCAGAAGCTGGAAATAGTTTTGAACGAAACAACACGTATTAGCGTTGTTCCCGTGATGTATCTAAACGATCCTTACTTATCTAACATGTTATTTGACGTTTGGATGGACTCCAGTAAGTCTGATGTGAGATACAAACTTTTGGGACGCAGCAGGAGCTGGAAATAGTTTTAAACGAAACAACACGTATTAGCGTTGTTCCTGTGCTGTATCTAATCGATCCTTACTTATCTATCATGTTATTTGACGTTTCGATGGACTCCAGTAACTTAGATGTGAGATACGAAGTTCTCGGACGCAGCTGAAGCTAGAAATAGTTTTAAACGAAACAACACGCATTAGCGTTGTTCCTGTGTAGTATCTAATCGATCCTTACTTATCTATCATGTTATTTGTCATTTCGATGGACTCCAGTAACTCTGATGTGATATACGCCGTTTTCGGAAGCAGCAGCAGCTGGAAATAGTTTTAAACGAAACAACACATATTAGCGTTGTTCCTGTGATGTATCTAATCGATCCTTACTCATCTATCATGTTATTTGACGTTTGGACGGACTCCAGTAACTTAGATGTGAGATACGAAGTTCTCGGACGCAGCTGAAGCTAGAAATAGTTTTAAACGAAACAACACGCATTAGCGTTGTTCCTGTGATGTATCTAATCGATCCTTACTTATCTATCATGTTATTTGACGTTTGGATGGACTCCAGTAACCCTGACGTGAGATACGAAGCTCTCGGACGCAGCAGAAGCTGGAAATAGTTTTAAACGAAACAACACGTATTAGCGTTGTTCCTGTGATGTATCTAATCGACCCTTACTCATCTATCATGTTATTGGACGTTTGAATGGACTCCAGTATCTCTGATGTGAGATACAAAGTTTTTGGACGCAGCAGAAGCTGGAAATAGTTTTGAACGAAACAACACGTATTAGCGTTGTTCCTGTGATGTATCTAATCGATCCTTACTCATCTATCATGTTATTTTACGTTTGGATGGACTCCAGTAACTCTGATGTGAGATACAAAGTTTTTGGACGCAGCAGAAGCTGGAAATAGTTTTGAACGAAACAACACGTATTAGCGTTGTTCCTGTGATGTATCTAATCGATCCTTACTTAGCTACTATGTTATTTGACGTTTCGATGGACTCCAGTAACTCTAATGTGAGATACGAAATTTTCGGACGCAGCAGAAGCTGGAAATAGTTTTAAACGAAACAACACGCATTAGCGTTGTTCCTGTGATGTATCTAATCGATCCTTACTCATCTATCATGTTATTTGGCGTTTCGATGGACTCCAGTAACTTAGATGTGATATACGACGTTTTCGCACGCAGCAGCAGCTGGAAATAGTTTTAAACGAAACAACACGTATTAGCGTTGTTCCTGTGCTGTATCTAATCGATCCTTACTTATCTATCATGTTATTTGACGTTTGGATGGACTCCAGTAACCCTGACGTGAGATACGAAGTTCTCGGACGCAGCAGAAGCTGGAAATAGTTTTAAACGAAACAACATCTATTAGCGTTGTTCCTGTGATGTATCTAATCGATCCTTACTCATCTATCATGTTATTTTACGTTTCGATGGACTCCAGTAACTTAGATGTGAGATACGAAGTTCTCGGACGCAGCTGAAGCTAGAAATAGTTTTAAACGAAACAACACGCATTAGCGTTGTTCCTGTGATGTATCTAATTGATCCTTACTTATCTATCATGTTATTTGACGTTTGGATGGACTCCAGTAACCCTGACGTGAGATACGAAGTTCTCGGACGCAGCAGAAGCTGGAAATAGTTTTAAACGAAACAACACGCATTAGCGTTGTTCCTGTGATGTATCTAATCGATCCTTACTCATCTATCATGTTATTTGGCGTTTCGATGGACTCCAGTAACTTAGATGTGAGATACGAAGTTCTCGGACGCAGCTGAAGCTAGAAATAGTTTTAAACGAAACAACACGCATGAGCGTTGTTCCTGTGATGTATCTAATCGATCCTTACTTATCTATCATGTTATTTGACGTTTGGATGGACTCCAGTAACCCTGACGTGAGATACGAAGTTCTCGGACGCAGCAGAAGCTGGAAATAGTTTTAAAGATACAAAGTTCTCGGACGCAGTAGAAGCTGGAAATAATTTTGAACGAAACAACACGTATTAGCGTTGTTCCTGTGATGTATCTAAACGATCCTTACTTATCTAACATGTTATTTGACGTTTGGATGGGCTCCAGTAAGTCTGATATTAGATACAAAGTTTTTGGACGCAGCAGGAGCTGGAAATAGTTTTAAACGAAACAACACGTATTAGCGTTGTTCCTGTGCTGTATCTAATCGATACTTACTTATCTATCATGTTATTTGACGTTTCGATGGATTCCAGTAACTCTGATGTGAGTCACGAAGTTTTCGGACGCAGCAGAAGCTGGAAATAGTTTTGAACGAAACAACACGTATTAGCGTTGTTCCTGTGATGTATCTTATCCATCCTTACTTAGCTACTATGTTATTTGACGTTTCGATGGACTCCAGTAACTCTAATGTGAGATACGAAATTTTCGGACGCAGCAGAAGCTGGAAATAGTTTTAAACGAAACAACACGCATTAGCGTTGTTCCTGTGATGTATCTAATCGATCCTTACTCATCTATCATGTTATTTGGCGTTTCGATGGACTCCAGTAACTTAGATGTGATATACGACGTTTTCGCACGCAGCAGCAGCTGGAAATAGTTTTAAACGAAACAACACGTATTAGCGTTGTTCCTGTGCTGTATCTAATCGATCCTTACTTATCTATCATGTTATTTGACGTTTGGATGGACTCCAGTAACCCTGACGTGAGATACGAAGTTCTCGGACGCAGCAGAAGCTGGAAATAGTTTTAAACGAAACAACATCTATTAGCGTTGTTCCTGTGATGTATCTAAACGATCCTTACTTATCTAACATGTTATTTGACGTTTGGATGGACTCCAGTAACTCTGATGTGAGATACAAAGTTTTTGGACGCAGCAGAAGCTGGAAATAGTTTTGAACGAAACAACACCTATTAGCGTTGTTCCTGTGATGTATCTAATCGATCCTTACTTAGCTACTATGTTATTTGACGTTTCAATGGACTCCAGTAACTCTAATGTGAGATACGAAATTTTCGGACGCAGCAGCAGCTGGAAATAGTTTGAAACGAAACAACACATATTAGCGTTGTTCCTGTGATGTATCTAATCGATCCTTACTCATCTATCATGTTATTTGACGTTTGGACGGACTCCAGTAACTCTGATGAGAGATACAAAGTTCTCGGACGCAGTAGAAGCTGGAAATAGTTTTGAACGAAACAACACGTATTAGCGTTGTTCCTGTGATGTATCTAAACGATCCTTACTTATCTAACATGTTATTTGACGTTTGGGTGGACTCCAGTAAGTCTGATGTGAGACACAAAGTTTTTGGACGCAGCAGGAGCTGGAAATAATTTTAAACGAAACAACACGTATTACCGTTGTTCCTGTGCTGTATCTAATCGATCTTTACTCATCTATCATGTTATTTGGCGTTTCGATGGACTCCAGTAACTTTGATGTGAGATACGAAGTTCTCGGACGCAGCTGAAGCTGGAAATAGTTTTAAATGAAACAACACGTATTAGCGTTGTTCCTGTGATGTATCTAATCGATCCTTACTCATCTATCATGTTATTTGGCGTTTCGATGGACTCCAGTAGCTCTGATGTGAGATACGACGTTCTCTGAGGCAGCAGAAGCTGGAAATAGTTTTAAACGAAACAACACGCATTAGCGTTGTTCCTGTGATGTATCTAATAGATCCTTACTCATCTATCATGTTATTTGACGTTTCGATGGACTCCAGTAACTCTAATGTGAGAAACGAAATTTTCGGACGCAGCAGAAGCTGGAAATAGTTTTAAACGAAACAACACGCATTAGCGTTGTTCCTGTGATGTATCTAATCGATCCTTACTTATCTATCATGTTATTTGACGTTTGGATGGACTCCAGTAACCCTGACGTGAGATACGAAGTTCTCGGACGCAGCAGAAGCTGGAAATAGTTTTAAACGAAACAACATCTATTAGCGTTGTTCCTGTGATGTATCTAAAAGATCCTTACTTATCTAACATGTTATTTTACGTTTGGATGGACTCCAGTAAGTCTGATGTGAGATACAAAGTTTTGGGACGCAGCAGGAGCTGGAAATAGTTTTAAACGATACAACACGTATTAGCGTTGTTCCTGTGCTGTATCTATTCGATCCTTACTCATCTATCATGTTATTTGACGTTTCGATGGACTCCAGTAACTTATATGTGAGATACGAAGTTCTCGGACGCAGCTGAAGCTAGAAATAGTTTTAAACGAAACAACACGCATTAGCGTTGTTCCTGTGATGTATCTAATCGATCCTTACTTATCTATCATGTTATTTGACGTTTGGATGGACTCCAGTAACCCTGACGTGAGATACGAAGTTCTCGGACGCAGCAGAAGCTGGAAATAGTTTTAAACGAAACAACACGCATTAGCGTTGTTCCTGTGATGTATCTAATCGATCCTTACTCATCTATCATGTTATTTGGCGTTTCGATGGACTCCAGTAACTTAGATGTGAGATACGAAGTTCTCGGACGCAGCTGAAGCTAGAAACAGTTTTAAACGAAACAACACGCATTAGCGTTGTTCCTGTGATGTATCTAATCGATCCTTGCTTATCTATCATGTTATTTGACGTTTGGATGGACTCCAGTAACCCTGAAGTGAGATACGAAGTTCTCGGACGCAGCAGAAGCTGGAAATAGTTTTAAACGAAACAACACGCATTAGCGTTGTTCCTGTGATGCATCTAATCGATCCTTACTCATCTATCATGTTATTTGACGTTTCGATGGACTCCAGTAACTCTGATGAGAGATACAAAGTTCTCGGACGCAGTAGAAGCTGGAAATAATTTTGAACGAAACAACACGTATTAGCGTTGTTCCTGTGATGTATCTAAACGATCCTTACTTATCTAACATGTTATTTGACGTTTGGATGGGCTCCATTAAGTCTGATGTTAGATACAAAGTTTTTGGACGCAGCAGGAGCTGGAAATAGTTTTAAACGAAACAACACGTATTAGCGTTGTTCCTGTGCTGTATCTAATCGATACTTACTTATCTATCATGTTATTTGACGTTTCGATGGACTCCAGTAACTCTGATGTGAGATACGAAGTTTTCGGACGCAGCAGAAGCTGGAAATAGTTTTAAACGAAACAACACGCATTAGCGATGTTCCTGTGATGTATCTAATCGATCCTTACTCATCTATCATGTTATTTGACGTTTGGATGGACTCCAGTAACTCTGATGTGAGATACAAAGATTTCGGACGCAGCAGAAGCTGAAAATAGTTTTGAACGAAACAACACGTATTAGCGTTGTTCCTGTGATGTATCTAAACGATCCTTACTTATCTAACATGTTATTTGACGTTTGGATGGACTCCAGTAAGTCTGATGTGAGATACAAAGTTTTTGGACGCAGCAGGAGCTGGAAATAGTTTTAAACGAAACAACACGTTTTAGCGTTGTTCCTGTGCTGTATCTAATCGATCCTTACTTATCTATCATGTTATTTGACGTTTCGATGGGCTCCAGTAACTCTGATGTGAGATACGACGTTTTCGGACGCAGCAGAAGCTGGAAATAGTTTTAAACGAAACAACACGCATTAGCGATGTTCCTGTGATGTATCTAATCGATCCTTACTCATCTATCATGTTATTTGACGTTTGGATGGACTCCAGTAACTCTGATGAGAGATACAAAGATTTTGGACGCAGCAGAAGCTGGAAATAGTTTTGAACGAAACAACACCTATTAGCGTTGTTCCTGTGATGTATCTAAACGATCCTTACTTATCTAACATGTTATTTGACGTTTGGATGGACTCCAGTAAGTCTGATGTGAGATAGGAAGTTTTGGGACGCAGCAGGAGCTGGAAATAGTTTTAAACGAAACAACACGTATTAGCGTTGTTTCTGTGCTGTATCTAATCGATCCTTATTTATCTATCATGTTATTTGACGTTTCGATGGACTCCAGTAACTCTGATGTGAGATACGACGCTTTCGGACTTAGCAGAAGCTGGAAATAGTTTTAAACGAAACAACTCGTATTAGCGTTGTTCCTGTGATGTATCTAATCGATCCTTACTCATCTATCATGTTATTTGACGTTTGGATGGACTCCAGTAACTCTGATGTGAGATACAAAGATTTCGGACGCAGCAGAAGCTGGAAATAGTTTTGAACGAAACAACACCTATTAGCGTTGTTCCTGTGATGTATCTAAACGATCCTTACTTATCTAACATGTTATTTGACGTTTGGATGGACTCCAGTAAGTCTGATGTGAGATACAAAGTTTTGGGACGCAGCAGGAGCTGGAAATAGTTTTAAACGAAACAACACGTATTAGCGTTGTTCCTGTGATGTATCTAATCGATCCTTACTCATCTATCATGTTATTTTACGTTTGGATGGACTCCAGTAACTCTGATGTGAGATACAAAGTTTTTGGACGCAGCAGAAGCTGGAAATAGTTTTGAACGAAACAACACATATTAGCGTTGTTCCTGTGATGTATCTAATCGATCCTTACTCATCTATCATGTTATTTGACGTTTGGACGGACTCCAGTAACTCTGATGAGAGATACAAAGTTCTCGGACGCAGTAGAAGCTGGAAATAGTTTTGAACGAAACAACACGTATTAGCGTTGTTCCTGTGATGTATCTAAACGATCCTTACTTATCTAACATGTTATTTGACGTTTGGGTGGACTCCAGTAAGTCTGATGTGAGATACAAAGTTTTTGGACGCAGCAGGAGCTGGAAATAATTTTAAACGAAACAACACGTATTACCGTTGTTCCTGTGCTGTATCTAATCGATCCTTACTCATCTATCATGTTATTTGGCGTTTCGATGGACTCCAGTAACTTTGATGTGAGATACGAAGTTCTCGGACGCAGCTGAAGCTGGAAATAGTTTTAAATGAAACAACACGTATTAGCGTTGTTCCTGTGATGTATCTAATCGATCCTTACTCATCTATCATGTTATTTGGCGTTTCGATGGACTCCAGTAGCTCTGATGTGAGATACGACGTTCTCTGAGGCAGCAGAAGCTGGAAATAGTTTTAAACGAAACAACACGCATTAGCGTTGTTCCTGTGATGTATCTAATAGATCCTTACTCATCTATCATGTTATTTGACGTTTCGATGGACTCCAGTAACTCTAATGTGAGAAACGAAATTTTCGGACGCAGCAGAAGCTGGAAATAGTTTTAAACGAAACAACACGCATTAGCGTTGTTCCTGTGATGTATCTAATCGATCCTTACTTATCTATCATGTTATTTGACGTTCGGATGAACTCCAGTAAAACTGACGTGAGATACAAATTTCTCGGACGCAGCAGAAGCTGGAAATAGTTTTAAACGAAACAACACGCATTAGCGTTGTTCCTGTGATGTATCTAATCGATCCTTACGCATCTCTCATGTTATTTGGCGTTTCGATGAACTCCAGTAACTCTGATGAGATATACAAAGATTTCGGAGGCAGCAGAAGCTGGAAATAGTTTTGAATGAAACAACACGTATTAACGTTGTTCCTGTGATGTATCTAAAAGATCCTTACTTATCTAACATGTTATTTTACGTTTGGATGGACTCCAGTAAGTCTGATGTGAGATACAAAGTTTTGGGACGCAGCAGGAGCTGGAAATAGTTTTAAACGAAACAACACGTATTAGCGTTGTTCCTGTGCTGTATCTAATCGATCCTTACTCATCTATCATGTTATTTGACGTTTCGATGGACTCCAGTAACTTAGATGTGAGATACGAAGTTCTCGGACGCAGCTGAAGCTAGAAATAGTTTTAAACGAAACAACACGCATTAGCGTTGTTCCTGTGATGTATCTAATCGATCCTTACTTATCTATCATGTTATTTGACGTTTGGATGGACTCCAGTAACCCTGACGTGAGATACGAAGTTCTCGGACGCAGCAGAAGCTGGAAATAGTTTTAAACGAAACAACACGCATTAGCGTTGTTCCTGTGATGTATCTAATCGATCCTTACTCATCTATCATGTTATTTGGCGTTTCGATGGACTCCAGTAACTTAGATGTGAGATACGAAGTTCTCGGACGCAGCTGAAGCTAGAAATAGTTTTAAACGAAACAACACGCATTAGCGTTGTTCCTGTGATGTATCTAATCGATCCTTGCTTATCTATCATGTTATTTGACGTTTGGATGGACTCCAGTAACCCTGAAGTGAGATACGAAGTTCTCGGACGCAGCAGAAGCTGGAAATAGTTTTAAACGAAACAACACGCATTAGCGTTGTTCCTGTGATGCATCTAATCGATCCTTACTCATCTATCATGTTATTTGACGTTTCGATGGACTCCAGTAACTCTGATGAGAGATACAAAGTTCTCGGACGCAGTAGAAGCTGGAAATAATTTTGAACGAAACAACACGTATTAGCGTTGTTCCTGTGATGTATCTAAACGATCCTTACTTATCTAACATGTTATTTGACGTTTGGATGGGCTCCAGTAAGTCTGATGTTAGATACAAAGTTTTTGGACGCAGCAGGAGCTGGAAATAGTTTTAAACGAAACAACACGTATTAGCGTTGTTCCTGTGCTGTATCTAATCGATACTTACTTATCTATCATGTTATTTGACGTTTCGATGGACTCCAGTAACTCTGATGTGAGATACGAAGTTTTCGGACGCAGCAGAAGCTGGAAATAGTTTTAAACGAAACAACACGCATTAGCGATGTTCCTGTGATGTATCTAATCGATCCTTACTCATCTATCATGTTATTTGACGTTTGGATGGACTCCAGTAACTCTGATGTGAGATACAAAGATTTCGGACGCAGCAGAAGCTGAAAATAGTTTTGAACGAAACAACACGTATTAGCGTTGTTCCTGTGATGTATCTAAACGATCCTTACTTATCTAACATGTTATTTGACGTTTGGATGGAATCCAGTAAGTCTGATGTGAGATACAAAGTTTTTGGACGCAGCAGGAGCTGGAAATAGTTTTAAACGAAACAACACGTTTTAGCGTTGTTCCTGTGCTGTATCTAATCGATCCTTACTTATCTATCATGTTATTTGACGTTTCGATGGGCTCCAGTAACTCTGATGTGAGATACGACGTTTTCGGACGCAGCAGAAGCTGGAAATAGTTTTAAACGAAACAACACGCTTTAGCGATGTTCCTGTGATGTATCTAATCGATCCTTACTCATCTATCATGTTATTTGACGTTTGGATGGACTCCAGTAACTCTGATGAGAGATACAAAGATTTTGGACGCAGCTGAAGCTGGAAATAGTTTTGAACGAAACAACACCTATTAGCGTTGTTCCTGTGATGTATCTAAACGATCCTTACTTATCTAACATGTTATTTGACGTTTGGATGGACTCCAGTAAGTCTGATGTGAGATAGGAAGTTTTGGGACGCAGCAGGAGCTGGAAATAGTTTTAAACGAAACAACACGTATTAGCGTTGTTTCTGTGCTGTATCTAATCGATCCTTATTTATCTATCATGTTATTTGACATTTCGATGGACTCCAGTAACTCTGATGTGAGATACGACGCTTTCGGACTTAGCAGAAGCTGGAAATAGTTTTAAACGAAACAACTCGTATTAGCGTTGTTCCTGTGATGTATCTAATCGATCCTTACTCATCTATCATGTTATTTGACGTTTGGATGGACTCCAGTAACTCTGATGTGAGATACAAAGATTTCGGACGCAGCAGAAGCTGGAAATAGTTTTGAACGAAACAACACCTATTAGCGTTGTTCCTGTGATGTATCTAAACGATCCTTACTTATCTAACATGTTATTTGACGTTTGGATGGACTCCAGTAAGTCTGATGTGAGATACAAAGTTTTGGGACGCAGCAGGAGCTGGAAATAGTTTTAAACGAAACAACACGTATTAGCGTTGTTCCTGTGATGTATCTAATCGATCCTTACTCATCTATCATGTTATTTTACGTTTGGATGGACTCCAGTAACTCTGATGTGAGATACAAAGTTTTTGGACGCAGCAGAAGCTGGAAATAGTTTTGAACGAAACAACACGTATTAGCGTTGTTCCTGTGATGTATCTAATCGATCCTTACTTATCTACTATGTTATTTGACGTTTCGATGGACTCCAGTAACTCTAATGTGAGATACGAAATTTTCGGACGCAGCAGAAGCTGGAAATAGTTTTAAACGAAACAACACGCATTAGCGTTGTTCCTGTGATGTATCTAATCGATCCTTACTTAGCTACTATGTTATTTGACGTTTCAATGGACTCCAGTAACTCTAATGTGAGATACGAAATTTTCGGACGCAGCAGCAGCTGGAAATAGTTTTAAACGAAACAACACATATTAGCGTTGTTCCTGTGATGTATCTAATCGATCCTTACTTATCTAGCATGTTATTTGACGTTTGGATGGACTCCAGTAACTTAGGTGTGATATACGACGTTTTCGCACGCAGCAGCAGCTGGAAATAGTTTTAAACGAAACAACACGTATTAGCGTTGTTCCTGTGCTGTATCTAATCGATCCTTACTTATCTAGCATGTTATTTGACGTTTGGATGGACTCCAGTAACCCTGACGTGAGATACGAAATTCTCGGACGCAGCAGAAGCTGGAAATAGTTTTAAACGAAACAACATCTATTAGCGTTGTTCCTGTGATGTATCTAAACGATCCTTACTTATCTAACATGTTATTTGACGTTTGGATGGACTCCAGTTTTTGGACGCAGCAGAAGCTGGAAATAGTTTTGAAAGAAACAACACGTATTAGCGTTGTTCCTGTGATGTATCTAATCGATCCTTACTTAGCTACTATGTTATTTGACGTTTCAATGGACTCCAGTAACTCTAATGTGAGATACGAAATTTTCGGACGCAGCAGCAGCTGGAAATAGTTTGAAACGAAACAACACATATTAGCGTTGTTCCTGTGATGTATCTAATCGATCCTTACTCATCTATCATGTTATTTGACGTTTGGACGGACTCCAGTAACTCTGATGAGAGATACAAAGTTCTCGGACGCAGTAGAAGCTGGAAATAGTTTTGAACGAAACAACACGTATTAGCGTTGTTCCTGTGATGTATCTAAACGATCCTTACTTATCTAACGTGTTATTTGACGTTTGGGTGGACTCCAGTAAGTCTGATGTGAGATACAAAGTTTTTGGACGCAGCAGGAGCTGGAAATAATTTTAAACGAAACACGAAATAGTTTTGAACGAAACAACACGTATTACCGTTGTTCCTGTGCTGTATCTAATCGATCCTTACTCATATATCATGTTATTTGGCGTATCGATGGACTCCAGTAGCTCTGATGTGAGATACGACGTTTTCGGACGCAGCAGAAGCTGGAAATAGTTTCAAACGAAACAACACGCATTAGCGTTGTTCCTGTGATGTATCTAATCGATCCTTACTCATCTATCATGTTATTTGGCGTTTCGATGGACTCCAGTAACTCTGATGAGAGATACAAAGTTCTCGGACGCAGTAGAACCTGGAAATAGTTTTGAACGAAACAACACGTATTAGCGTTGTTCCTGTGCTGTATCTAATCGATACTTATTTATCTATCATGTTATTTGACGTTTCGATGGACTCCAGTAACTCTGATGTGAGATACGACGTTCTCTGAGGCAGCAGAAGCTGGAAATAGTTTTAAACGAAACAACACGCATTAGCGTTGTTCCTGTGATGTATCTAATAGATCCTTACTCATCTATCATGTTATTTGACGTTTCGATGGACTCCAGTAACTCTAATGTGAGAAACGAAATTTTCGGACGCAGCAGAAGCTGGAAATAGTTTTAAACGAAACAACACGCATTAGCGTTGTTCCTGTGATGTATCTAATCGATCCTTACTTATCTATCATGTTATTTGACGTTCGGATGAACTCCAGTAAAACTGACGTGAGATACAAATTTCTCGGACGCAGCAGAAGCTGGAAATAGTTTTAAACGAAACAACACGCATTAGCGTTGTTCCTGTGATGTATCTAATCGATCCTTACGCATCTCTCATGTTATTTGGCGTTTCGATGAACTCCAGTAACTCTGATGAGATATACAAAGATTTCGGAGGCAGCAGAAGCTGGAAATAGTTTTGAATGAAACAACACGTATTAACGTTGTTCCTGTGATGTATCTAAAAGATCCTTACTTATCTAACATGTTATTTTACGTTTGGATGGACTCCAGTAAGTCTGATGTGAGATACAAAGTTTTGGGACGCAGCAGGAGCTGGAAATAGTTTTAAACGAAACAACACGTATTAGCGTTGTTCCTGTGCTGTATCTAATCGATCCTTACTCATCTATCATGTTATTTGACGTTTCGATGGACTCCAGTAACTTAGATGTGAGATACGAAGTTCTCGGACGCAGCTGAAGCTAGAAATAGTTTTAAACGAAACAACACGCATTAGCGTTGTTCCTGTGATGTATCTAATCGATCCTTACTTATCTATCATGTTATTTGACGTTTGGATGGACTCCAGTAACCCTGACGTGAGATACGAAGTTCTCGGACGCAGCAGAAGCTGGAAATAGTTTTAAACGAAACAACACGCATTAGCGTTGTTCCTGTGATGTATCTAATCGATCCTTACTCATCTATCATGTTATTTGGCGTTTCGATGGACTCCAGTAACTTAGATGTGAGATACGAAGTTCTCGGACGCAGCTGAAGCTAGAAATAGTTTTAAACGAAACAACACGCATTAGCGTTGTTCCTGTGATGTATCTAATCGATCCTTGCTTATCTATCATGTTATTTGACGTTTGGATGGACTCCAGTAACCCTGAAGTGAGATACGAAGTTCTCGGACGCAGCAGAAGCTGGAAATAGTTTTAAACGAAACAACACGCATTAGCGTTGTTCCTGTGATGCATCTAATCGATCCTTACTCATCTATCATGTTATTTGACGTTTCGATGGACTCCAGTAACTCTGATGAGAGATACAAAGTTCTCGGACGCAGTAGAAGCTGGAAATAATTTTGAACGAAACAACACGTATTAGCGTTGTTCCTGTGATGTATCTAAACGATCCTTACTTATCTAACATGTTATTTGACGTTTGGATGGGCTCCAGTAAGTCTGATGTTAGATACAAAGTTTTTGGACGCAGCAGGAGCTGGAAATAGTTTTAAACGAAACAACACGTATTAGCGTTGTTCCTGTGCTGTATCTAATCGATACTTACTTATCTATCATGTTATTTGACGTTTCGATGGACTCCAGTAACTCTGATGTGAGATACGAAGTTTTCGGACGCAGCAGAAGCTGGAAATAGTTTTAAACGAAACAACACGCATTAGCGATGTTCCTGTGATGTATCTAATCGATCCTTACTCATCTATCATGTTATTTGACGTTTGGATGGACTCCAGTAACTCTGATGTGAGATACAAAGATTTCGGACGCAGCAGAAGCTGAAAATAGTTTTGAACGAAACAACACGTATTAGCGTTGTTCCTGTGATGTATCTAAACGATCCTTACTTATCTAACATGTTATTTGACGTTTGGATGGAATCCAGTAAGTCTGATGTGAGATACAAAGTTTTTGGACGCAGCAGGAGCTGGAAATAGTTTTAAACGAAACAACACGTTTTAGCGTTGTTCCTGTGCTGTATCTAATCGATCCTTACTTATCTATCATGTTATTTGACGTTTCGATGGGCTCCAGTAACTCTGATGTGAGATACGACGTTTTCGGACGCAGCAGAAGCTGGAAATAGTTTTAAACGAAACAACACGCTTTAGCGATGTTCCTGTGATGTATCTAATCGATCCTTACTCATCTATCATGTTATTTGACGTTTGGATGGACTCCAGTAACTCTGATGAGAGATACAAAGATTTTGGACGCAGCTGAAGCTGGAAATAGTTTTGAACGAAACAACACCTATTAGCGTTGTTCCTGTGATGTATCTAAACGATCCTTACTTATCTAACATGTTATTTGACGTTTGGATGGACTCCAGTAAGTCTGATGTGAGATAGGAAGTTTTGGGACGCAGCAGGAGCTGGAAATAGTTTTAAACGAAACAACACGTATTAGCGTTGTTTCTGTGCTGTATCTAATCGATCCTTATTTATCTATCATGTTATTTGACATTTCGATGGACTCCAGTAACTCTGATGTGAGATACGACGCTTTCGGACTTAGCAGAAGCTGGAAATAGTTTTAAACGAAACAACTCGTATTAGCGTTGTTCCTGTGATGTATCTAATCGATCCTTACTCATCTATCATGTTATTTGACGTTTGGATGGACTCCAGTAACTCTGATGTGAGATACAAAGATTTCGGACGCAGCAGAAGCTGGAAATAGTTTTGAACGAAACAACACCTATTAGCGTTGTTCCTGTGATGTATCTAAACGATCCTTACTTATCTAACATGTTATTTGACGTTTGGATGGACTCCAGTAAGTCTGATGTGAGATACAAAGTTTTGGGACGCAGCAGGAGCTGGAAATAGTTTTAAACGAAACAACACGTATTAGCGTTGTTCCTGTGATGTATCTAATCGATCCTTACTCATCTATCATGTTATTTTACGTTTGGATGGACTCCAGTAACTCTGATGTGAGATACAAAGTTTTTGGACGCAGCAGAAGCTGGATATAGTTTTGAACGAAACAACACGTATTAGCGTTGTTCCTGTGATGTATCTAATCGATCCTTACTTATCTACTATGTTATTTGACGTTTCGATGGACTCCAGTAACTCTAATGTGAGATACGAAATTTTCGGACGCAGCAGAAGCTGGAAATAGTTTTAAACGAAACAACACGCATTAGCGTTGTTCCTGTGATGTATCTAATCGATCCTTACTTAGCTACTATGTTATTTGACGTTTCAATGGACTCCAGTAACTCTAATGTGAGATACGAAATTTTCGGACGCAGCAGCAGCTGGAAATAGTTTTAAACGAAACAACACATATTAGCGTTGTTCCTGTGATGTATCTAATCGATCCTTACTTATCTAGCATGTTATTTGACGTTTGGATGGACTCCAGTAACTTAGGTGTGATATACGACGTTTTCGCACGCAGCAGCAGCTGGAAATAGTTTTAAACGAAACAACACGTATTAGCGTTGTTCCTGTGCTGTATCTAATCGATCCTTACTTATCTAGCATGTTATTTGACGTTTGGATGGACTCCAGTAACCCTGACGTGAGATACGAAATTCTCGGACGCAGCAGAAGCTGGAAATAGTTTTAAACGAAACAACATCTATTAGCGTTGTTCCTGTGATGTATCTAAACGATCCTTACTTATCTAACATGTTATTTGACGTTTGGATGGACTCCAGTTTTTGGACGCAGCAGAAGCTGGAAATAGTTTTGAAAGAAACAACACGTATTAGCGTTGTTCCTGTGATGTATCTAATCGATCCTTACTTAGCTACTATGTTATTTGACGTTTCAATGGACTCCAGTAACTCTAATGTGAGATACGAAATTTTCGGACGCAGCAGCAGCTGGAAATAGTTTGAAACGAAACAACACATATTAGCGTTGTTCCTGTGATGTATCTAATCGATCCTTACTCATCTATCATGTTATTTGACGTTTGGACGGACTCCAGTAACTCTGATGAGAGATACAAAGTTCTCGGACGCAGTAGAAGCTGGAAATAGTTTTGAACGAAACAACACGTATTAGCGTTGTTCCTGTGATGTATCTAAACGATCCTTACTTATCTAACGTGTTATTTGACGTTTGGGTGGACTCCAGTAAGTCTGATGTGAGATACAAAGTTTTTGGACGCAGCAGGAGCTGGAAATAATTTTAAACGAAACACGAAATAGTTTTGAACGAAACAACACGTATTACCGTTGTTCCTGTGCTGTATCTAATCGATCCTTACTCATATATCATGTTATTTGGCGTATCGATGGACTCCAGTAGCTCTGATGTGAGATACGACGTTTTCGGACGCAGCAGAAGCTGGAAATAGTTTCAAACGAAACAACACGCATTAGCGTTGTTCCTGTGATGTATCTAATCGATCCTTACTCATCTATCATGTTATTTGGCGTTTCGATGGACTCCAGTAACTCTGATGAGAGATACAAAGTTCTCGGACGCAGTAGAACCTGGAAATAGTTTTGAACGAAACAACACGTATTAGCGTTGTTCCTGTGCTGTATCTAATCGATACTTATTTATCTATCATGTTATTTGACGTTTCGATGGACTCCAGTAACTCTGATGTGAGATACGAAGTTTTCGGACGCAGCAGAAGATGGAAATAGTTTTAAACGAAACAACACGCATTAGCGATGTTCCTGTGATGTATCTAATCGATCCTTACTCATCTATCATGTTATTTGACGTTTGGATGGACTCCAGTAACTCTGATGTGAGATACAAAGATTTCGGACGCAGCAGAAGCTGGAAATAGTTTTGAACGAAACAACACGTATTAGCGTTGTTCCTGTGCTGTATCTAATCGATCCTTACTTATCTATCATGTTATTTGACGTTTCGATGGACTCCAGTAACTCTGATATGAGATACGACGTTTTCGGACGCAGCAGAAGCTGGAAATAGTTTTAAACGAAACAACACGCATTAGGGATGTTCCTGTGATGTATCTAATCGATCCCTACTCATCTATCATGTTATTTGACGTTTGGATGGACTCCAGTAACTCTGATGAGAGATACAAAGATTTCGGACGCAGCAGAAGCTGGAAATAGTTTTGAACGAAACAACACCTATTAGCGTTGTTCCTGTGAAGTATCTAAACGATCCTTACTTATCTAACATGTTATTTGACGTTTGGATGGACTCCAGTAAGTCTGATGTGAGATACAAAGTTTTGGGACGCAGCAGGAGCTGGAAATAGTTTTAAACGAAACAACACGTATTAGCGTTGTTCCTGTGCTGTATCTAATCGATCCTTATTTATCTATCATGTTATTTGACGTTTCGATGGACTCCAGTAACTCTGATGTGAAATACGACGCTTTCGGACTTAGCAGAAGCTGGAAATAGTTTTAAACGAAACAACTCGTATTAGCGTTGTTCCTGTGATGTATCTAATCGATCCTTACTTATCTATCATGTTATTTGACGTTTGGATGGACTCCAGTAACTCTGATGAGAGATACAAAGTTCTCGGACGCAGTAGAAGCTGGAAATAATTTTGAACGAAACAACACGTATTAGCGTTGTTCCTGTGATGTATCTAATCGATCCTTACTCATCTATCATGTTATTTGGCGTTTCGATGGACTCCAGTAGCTCTGATGTGAGATACGACGTTCTCTGAGGCAGCAGAAGCTGGAAATAGTTTTAAACGAAACAACACGCATTAGCGTTGTTCCTGTGATGTATCTAATAGATCCTTACTCATCTATCATGTTATTTGACGTTTCGATGGACTCCAGTAACTCTAATGTGAGAAACGAAATTTTCGGACGCAGCAGAAGCTGGAAATAGTTTTAAACGAAACAACACGCATTAGCGTTGTTCCTGTGATGTATCTAATCGATCCTTACTTATCTATCATGTTATTTGACGTTCGGATGAACTCCAGTAAAACTGACGTGAGATACAAATTTCTCGGACGCAGCAGAAGCTGGAAATAGTTTTAAACGAAACAACACGCATTAGCGTTGTTCCTGTGATGTATCTAATCGATCCTTACGCATCTCTCATGTTATTTGGCGTTTCGATGAACTCCAGTAACTCTGATGAGATATACAAAGATTTCGGAGGCAGCAGAACCTGGAAATAGTTTTGAATGAAACAACACGTATTAACGTTGTTCCTGTGATGTATCTAAAAGATCCTTACTTATCTAACATGTTATTTTACGTTTGGATGGACTCCAGTAACTTAGATGTGAGATACGATGTTCTCGGACGCAGCTGAAGCTAGAAATAGTTTTAAACGAAACAACACGCATTAGCGTTGTTCCTGTGCTGTATCTAATCGATCCTTACTCATCTATCATGTTATTTGACGTTTCGATGGACTCCAGTAACTTAGATGTGAGATACGATGTTCTCGGACGCAGCTGAAGCTAGAAATAGTTTTAAACGAAACAACACGCATTAGCGTTGTTCCTGTGATGTATCTAATCGATCCTTACTTATCTATCATGTTATTTGACGTTTGGATGGACTCCAGTAACCCTGACGTGAGATACGAAGTTCTCGGACGCAGCAGAAGCTGGAAATAGTTTTAAACGAAACAACACGCATTAGCGTTGTTCCTGTGATGTATCTAATCGATCCTTACTCATCTATCATGTTATTTGGCGTTTCGATGGACTCCAGTAACTTAGATGTGAGATACGAAGTTCTCGGACGCAGCTGAAGCTAGAAATAGTTTTAAACGAAACAACACGCATTAGCGTTGTTCCTGTGATGTATCTAATCGATCCTTGCTTATCTATCATGTTATTTGACGTTTGGATGGACTCCAGTAACCCTGAAGTGAGATACGAAGTTCTCGGACGCAGCAGAAGCTGGAAATAGTTTTAAACGAAACAACACGCATTAGCGTTGTTCCTGTGATGCATCTAATCGATCCTTACTCATCTATCATGTTATTTGACGTTTCGATGGACTCCAGTAACTCTGATGAGAGATACAAAGTTCTCGGACGCAGTAGAAGCTGGAAATAATTTTGAACGAAACAACACGTATTAGCGTTGTTCCTGTGATGTATCTAAACGATCCTTACTTATCTAACATGTTATTTGACGTTTGGATGGGCTCCAGTAAGTCTGATGTTAGATACAAAGTTTTTGGACGCAGCAGGAGCTGGAAATAGTTTTAAACGAAACAACACGTATTAGCGTTGTTCCTGTGCTGTATCTAATCGATACTTACTTATCTATCATGTTATTTGACGTTTCGATGGACTCCAGTAACTCTGATGTGAGATACGAAGTTTTCGGACGCAGCAGAAGCTGGAAATAGTTTTAAACGAAACAACACGCATTAGCGATGTTCCTGTGATGTATCTAATCGATCCTTACTCATCTATCATGTTATTTGACGTTTGGATGGACTCCAGTAACTCTGATGTGAGATACAAAGATTTCGGACGCAGCAGAAGCTGAAAATAGTTTTGAACAAAACAACACGTATTAGCGTTGTTCCTGTGATGTATCTAAACGATCCTTACTTATCTAACATGTTATTTGACGTTTGGATGGACTCCAGTAAGTCTGATGTGAGATACAAAGTTTTTAGACGCAGCAGGAGCTGGAAATAGTTTTAAACGAAACAACACGTTTTAGCGTTGTTCCTGTGCTGTATCTAATCGATCCTTACTTATCTATCATGTTATTTGACGTTTCGATGGGCTCCAGTAACTCTGATGTGAGATACGACGTTTTCGGACGCAGCAGAAGCTGGAAATAGTTTTAAACGAAACAACACGCATTAGCGATGTTCCTGTGATGTATCTAATCGATCCTTACTCATCTATCATGTTATTTGACGTTTGGATGGACTCCAGTAACTCTGATGAGAGATACAAAGATTTTGGACGCAGCAGAAGCTGGAAATAGTTTTGAACGAAACAACACCTATTAGCGTTGTTCCTGTGATGTATCTAAACGATTCTTACTTATCTAACATGTTATTTGACGTTTGGATGGACTCCAGTAAGTCTGATGTGAGATAGGAAGTTTTGGGACGCAGCAGGAGCTGGAAATAGTTTTAAGCGAAACAACACGTATTAGCGTTGTTTCTGTGCTGTATCTAATCGATCCTTATTTATCTATCATGTTATTTGACGTTTCGATGGACTCCAGTAACTCTGATGTGAGATACGACGCTTTCGGACTTAGCAGAAGCTGGAAATAGTTTTAAACGAAACAACTCGTATTAGCGTTGTTCCTGTGATGTATCTAATCGATCCTTACTCATCTATCATGTTATTTGACGTTTGGATGGACTCCAGTAACTCTGATGTGAGATACAAAGATTTCGGACGCAGCAGAAGCTGGAAATAGTTTTGAACGAAACAACACCTATTAGCGTTGTTCCTGTGATGTATCTAAACGATCCTTACTTATCTAACATGTTATTTGACGTTTGGATGGACTCCAGTAAGTCTGATGTGAGATACAAAGTTTTGGGACGCAGCAGGAGCTGGAAATAGTTTTAAACGAAACAACACGTATTAGCGTTGTTCCTGTGATGTATCTAATCGATCCTTACTCATCTATCATGTTATTTTACGTTTGGATGGACTCCAGTAACTCTGATGTGAGATACAAAGTTTTTGGACGCAGCAGAAGCTGGAAATAGTTTTGAACGAAACAACACGTATTAGCGTTGTTCCTGTGATGTATCTAATCGATCCTTACTTAGCTACTATGTTATTTGACGTTTCGATGGACTCCAGTAACTCTAATGTGAGATACGAAATTTTCGGACGCAGCAGAAGCTGGAAATAGTTTTAAACGAAACAACACGCATTAGCGTTGTTCCTGTGATGTATCTAATCGATCCTTACTCATCTATCATGTTATTTGGCGTTTCGATGGACTCCAGTAACTTAGATGTGATATACGACGTTTTCGCACGCAGCAGCAGCTGGAAATAGTTTTAAACGAAACAACACGTATTAGCGTTGTTCCTGTGCTGTATCTAATCGATCCTTACTTATCTAGCATGTTATTTGACGTTTGGATGGACTCCAGTAACCCTGACGTGAGATACGAAATTCTCGGACGCAGCAGAAGCTGGAAATAGTTTTAAACGAAACAACATCTATTAGCGTTGTTCCTGTGATGTATCTAAACGATCCTTACTTATCTAACATGTTATTTGACGTTTGGATGGACTCCAGTAACTCTGATGTGAGATACAAAGTTTTTGGACGCAGCAGAAGCTGGAAATAGTTTTGAACGAAACAACACGTATTAGCGTTGTTCCTGTGATGTATCTAATCGATCCTTACTTAGCTACTATGTTATTTGACGTTTCAATGGACTCCAGTAACTCTAATGTGAGATACGAAATTTTCGGACGCAGCAGCAGCTGGAAATAGTTTGAAACGAAACAACACATATTAGCGTTGTTCCTGTGATGTATCTAATCGATCCTTACTCATCTATCATGTTATTTGACGTTTGGACGGACTCCAGTAACTCTGATGAGAGATACAAAGTTCTCGGACGCAGTAGAAGCTGGAAATAGTTTTGAACGAAACAACACGTATTAGCGTTGTTCCTGTGATGTATCTAAACGATCCTTACTTATCTAACATGTTATTTGACGTTTGGGTGGACTCCAGTAAGTCTGATGTGAGATACAAAGTTTTTGGACGCAGCAGGAGCTGGAAATAATTTTAAACGAAACAACACGTATTACCGTTGTTCCTGTGCTGTATCTAATCGATCCTTACTCATATATCATGTTATTTGGCGTATCGATGGACTCCAGTAGCTCTGATGTGAGATACGACGTTTTCGGACGCAGCAGAAGCTGGAAATAGTTTCAAACGAAACAACACGCATTAGCGTTGTTCCTGTGATGTATCTAATCGATCCTTACTCATCTATCATGTTATTTGGCGTTTCGATGGACTCCAGTAACTCTGATGAGAGATACAAAGTTCTCGGACGCAGTAGAAGCTGGAAATAGTTTTGAACGAAACAACACGTATTAGCGTTGTTCCTGTGCTGTATCTAATCGATACTTATTTATCTATCATGTTATTTGACGTTTCGATGGACTCCAGTAACTCTGATGTGAGATACGAAGTTTTCGGACGCAGCAGAAGATGGAAATAGTTTTAAACGAAACAACACGCATTAGCGATGTTCCTGTGATGTATCTAATCGATCCTTACTCATCTATCATGTTATTTGACGTTTGGATGGACTCCAGTAACTCTGATGTGAGATACAAAGATTTCGGACGCAGCAGAAGCTGGAAATAGTTTTGAACGAAACAACACGTATTAGCGTTGTTCCTGTGCTGTATCTAATCGATCCTTACTTATCTATCATGTTATTTGACGTTTCGATGGACTCCAGTAACTCTGATATGAGATACGACGTTTTCGGACGCAGCAGAAGCTGGAAATAATTTTAAACGAAACAACACGCATTAGGGATGTTCCTGTGATGTATCTAATCGATCCTTACTCATCTATCATGTTATTTGACGTTTGGATGGACTCCAGTAACTCTGATGAGAGATACAAAGATTTCGGACGCAGCAGAAGCTGGAAATAGTTTTGAACGAAACAACACCTATTAGCGTTGTTCCTGTGAAGTATCTAAACGATCCTTACTTATCTAACATGTTATTTGACGTTTGGATGGACTCCAGTAAGTCTGATGTGAGATACAAAGTTTTGGGACGCAGCAGGAGCTGGAAATAGTTTTAAACGAAACAACACGTATTAGCGTTGTTCCTGTGCTGTATCTAATCGATCCTTATTTATCTATCATGTTATTTGACGTTTCGATGGACTCCAGTAACTCTGATGTGAGATACGACGCTTTCGGACTTAGCAGAAGCTGGAAATAGTTTTAAACGAAACAACTCGTATTAGCGTTGTTCCTGTGATGTATCTAATCGATCCTTACTTATCTATCATGTTATTTGACGTTTGGATGGACTCCAGTAACCCTGACGTGAGATACGAAGTTCTCGGACGCAGCAGAAGCTGGAAATAGTTTTAAACGAAACAACATCTATTAGCGTTGTTCCTGTGATGTATCTAAACGATCCTTACTTATCTAACATGTTATTTGACGTTTGGATGGACTCCATTAACTCTGATGAGAGATACAAAGATTTCGGACGCAGCAGAAGCTGGAAATAGTTTTGAACGAAACAACACCTATTAGTGTTGTTCCTGTGATGTATCTAAACGATCCTTACTTATCTATCATGTTATTTGACGTTTGGATGGACTCCAGTAAGTCTGATGTGAGATACAAAGTTTTTGGACGCAGCAGGAGCTGGAAATAGTTTTAAACGAAACAACACGTTTTAGCGTTGTTCCTGTGCTGTATCTAATCGATCCTTACTTATCTATCATGTTATTTGACGTTTCGATGGACTCCAGTAACTCTGATATGAGATACGACGTTTTCGGACGCAGCAGAAGCTGGAAATAGTTTTAAACGAAACAACACGCATTAGGGATGTTCCTGTGATGTATCTAATCGATCCTTACTCATCTATCATGTTATTTGACGTTTGGATGGACTCCAGTAACTCTGATGAGAGATACAAAGATTTCGGACGCAGCAGAAGCTGGAAATAGTTTTGAACGAAACAACACCTATTAGCGTTGTTCCTGTGATGTATCTAAACGATCCTTACTTATCTAACATGTTATTTGACGTTTGGATGGACTCCAGTAAGTCTGATGTGAGATACAAAGTTTTGGGACGCAGCAGGAGCTGGAAATAGTTTTAAACGAAACAACACTTATTAGCGTTGGTCCTGTGCTGTATCTAATCGATCCTTATTTATCTATCATGTTATTTGACGTTTCGATGGACTCCAGTAACTCTGATGTGAGATACGACGCTTTCGGACTTAGCAGAAGCTGGAAATAGTTTTAAACGAAACAACTCGTATTAGCGTTGTTCCTGTGATGTATCTAATCGATCCTTACTCATCTATCATGTTATTTGACGTTTGGATGGACTCCAGTAACTCTGATGAGAGATACAAAGATTTCGGACGCAGCAGAAGCTGGAAATAGTTTTGAACGAAACAACACCTATTAGCGTTGTTCCTGTGATGTATCTAAACGATCCTTACTTATCTAACATGTTATTTGACGTTTGGATGGACTCCAGTAAGTCTGATGTGAGATACAAAGTTTTGGGACGCAGCAGGAGCTGGAAATAGTTTTAAACGAAACAACACGTATTAGCGTTGTTCCTGTGATGTATCTAATCGATCCTTACTCATCTATCATGTTATTTTACGTTTGGATGGACTCCAGTAACTCTGATGTGAGATACAAAGTTTTTGGACGCAGCAGAAGCTGGAAATAGTTTTGAACGAAACAACACGTATTAGCGTTGTTCCTGTGATGTATCTAATCGATCCTTACTTAGCTACTATGTTATTTGACGTTTCGATGGACTCCAGTAACTCTAATGTGAGATACGAAATTTTCGTACGCAGCAGAAGCTGGAAATAGTTTTAAACGAAACAACACGCATTAGCGTTGTTCCTGTGATGTATCTAATCGATCCTTACTTAGCTACTATGTTATTTGACGTTTCGATGGACTCCAGTAACTCTAATGTGAGATACGAAATTTTCGCACGCAGCAGCAGCTGGAAATAGTTTTAAACGAAACAACACGTATTAGCGTTGTTCCTGTGCTGTATCTAATCGATCCTTACTTATCTATCATGTTATTTGACGTTTGGATGGACTCCAGTAACCCTGACGTGAGATACGAAGTTCTCGGACGCAGCAGAAGCTGGAAATAGTTTTAAACGAAACAACATCTATTAGCGTTGTTCCTGTGATGTATCTAAACGATCCTTACTTATCTAACATGTTATTTGACGTTTGGATGGACTCCAGTAACTCTGATGTGAGATACAAAGTCTTTGGACGCAGCAGAAGCTGGAAATAGTTTTGAACGAAACAACACGTATTAGCGTTGTTCCTGTGATGTATCTAATCGATCCTTACTTAGCTACTATGTTATTTGACGTTTGGATGGGCTCCAGTAACTCTGATGTGAGATACAAAGTTTTTGGACGCAGCAGAAGCTGGAAATAGTTTTGAACGAAACAACACCTATTAGCGTTGTTCCTGTGATGTATCTAAACGATCCTTACTTATCTAACATGTTATTTGACGTTTGGATGGACTCCAGTAAGTCTGATGTGAGATACAAAGTTTTGGGACGCAGCAGGAGCTGGAAATAGTTTTAAACGAAACAACACGTATTAGCGTTGTTCCTGTGCTGTATCTAATCGATCCTTACTTATCTAGCATGTTATTTGACGTTTGGATGGACTCCAGTAACCCTGACGTGAGATACGAAGTTCTCGGACGCAGCAGAAGCTGGAAATAGTTTTAAACGAAACAACATCTATTAGCGTTGTTCCTGTGATGTATCTAAACGATCCTTACTTATCTAACATGTTATTTGACGTTTGGATGGACTCCAGTAACTCTGATGTGAGATACAAAATTTTTGGACGCAGCAGAAGCTGGAAATAGTTTTGAACGAAACAACACGTATTAGCGTTGTTCCTGTGATGTATCTAATCGATCCTTACTTAGCTACTATGTTATTTGACGTTTCAATGGACTCCAGTAACTCTAATGTGAGATACGAAATTTTCGGACGCAGCAGCAGCTGGAAATAGTTTGAAACGAAACAACACA
The DNA here is from genome assembly GCA_036172665.1 of Prosopocoilus inquinatus. Classification (NCBI taxonomy): domain Eukaryota; kingdom Metazoa; phylum Arthropoda; class Insecta; order Coleoptera; family Lucanidae; genus Prosopocoilus; species Prosopocoilus inquinatus. Next base: position 42,113,581 of record CM069871.1, on the reverse strand, counting down.
TATCAGCGTTGTTCCTGTGATGTATCTAATCGATCCTTACTCATCTATCATGTTATTTGACGTTTGGACGGACTCCAGTAACTCTGATGAGAGATACAAAGTTCTCGGACGCAGTAGAAGCTGGAAATAGTTTTGAACGAAACAACACGTATTAGCGTTGTTCCTGTGATGTATCTAAACGATCATTACTTATCTAACATGTTATTTGACGTTTGGGTGGACTCCAGTAAGTCTGATGTGAGATACAAAGTTTTTGGACGCAGCAGGAGCTGGAAATAATTTTAAACGAAACAACACGTATTACCGTTGTTCCTGTGCTATATCTAATCGATCCTTACTCATATATCATGTTATTTGGCGTATAGATGGACTCCAGTAGCTCTGATGTGAGATACGACGTTTTCGGATGCAGCAGAAGCTGGAAATAGTTTCAAACGAAACAACACGCATTAGCGTTGTTCCTGTGATGTATCTAATCGATCCTTACTCATCTATCATGTTATTTGGCGTTTCGATGGACTCCAGTAACTCTGATGAGAGATACAAAGTTCTCGGACGCAGTAGAAGCTGGAAATAATTTTGAACGAAACAACACGTATTAGCGTTGTTCCTGTGATGTATCTAAACGATCCTTACTTATCTAACATGTTATTTGACGTTTGGGTGGACTCCAGTAAGTCTGATGTGAGATACAAAGTTTTTGGACGCAGCAGGAGCTGGAAATAGTTTTAAACGAAACAACACGCATTAGCGTTGTTCCTGTGATGTATCTAATAGATCCTTACTTATCTATCATGTTATTTGACGTTCGGATGAACTCCAGTAAAACTGACGTGAGATACGAATTTCTCGGACGCAGCAGAAGCTGGAAATAGTTTTAAACGAAACAACACGTATTAGCGTTGTTCCTGTGATGTATCTAATCGATCCTTACGCATCTCTCATGTTATTTGGCGTTTCGATGGACTCCAGTAACTCTGATGAGATATACAAAGATTTCGGACGCAGCAGAAGCTGGAAATAGTTTTGAATGAAACAACACGTATTAACGTTGTTCCTGTGATGTATCTAAAAGATCCTTACTTATCTAACATGTTATTTGACGTTTGGATGGACTCCAGTAAGTCTGATGTGAGATACATAGTTTTGGGACGCAGCAGGAACTGGAAATAGTTTTAAACGAAACAACACGTATTAGCGTTGTTCCTGTGCTGTACCTAATCGATCCTTACTCATCTATCATGTTATTTGGCGTTTCGATGGACTCCAGTAACTTAGATGTGAGATACGAAGTTCTCGGACGCAGCTGAAGCTAGAAATAGTTTTAAACGAAACAACACGCATTAGCGTTGTTCCTGTGATGTATCTAAACGATCCTTACTTATCTATCATGTTATTTGACGTTTGGATGGACTCCAGTAACCCTGACGTGAGATACGAAGTTCTCGGACGCAGCAGAAGCTGGAAATAGTTTTAAACGAAACAACACGCATTAGCGTTGTTCCTGTGATGTATCTAATCGATCCTTACTCATCTATCATGTTATTTGGCGTTTCGATGGACTCCAGTAACTTAGATGTGAGATACGAAGTTCTCGGACGCAGCTGAAGCTAGAAATAGTTTTAAACGAAACAACACGCATTAGCGTTGTTCCTGTGATGTATCTAATCGATCCTTACTCATCTATCATGTTATTTGGCGTTTCGATGGACTCCAGTAACTTTGATGTGAGATACGAAGTTCTCGGACGCAGCTGAAGCTGGAAATAGTTTTAAACGAAACAACACGCATTAGCGTTGTTCCTGTGATGTATCTAATAGATCCTTACTCATCTATCATGTTATTTGACGTTTCGATGGACTCCAGTAACTCTAATGTGAGAAACGAAATTTTCGGACGCAGCAGAAGCTGGAAATAGTTTTAAACGAAACAACACGCATTAGCGTTGTTCCTGTGATGTATCTAATCGATCCTTACTTATCTATCATGTTATTTGACGTTCGGATGAACTCCAGTAAAACTGACGTGAGATACGAATTTCTCGGACGCAGCAGAAGCTGGAAATAGTTTTAAACGAAACAACACGCATTAGCGTTGTTCCTGTGATGTATCTGATGGATCCTTACGCATCTCTCATGTTATTTGGCGTTTCGATGGACTCCAGTAACTCTGATGAGATATACAAAGATTTCGGACGCAGCAGAAGCTGGAAATAGTTTTGAATGAAACACGTATTAACGTTGTTCCTGTGATGTATCTAAAAGATCCTTACTTATCTAACATGTTATTTGACGTTTGGATGGACTCCAGTAAGTCTGATGTGAGATACATAGTTTTGGGACGCAGCAGGAACTGGAAATAGTTTTAAACGAAACAACACGTATTAGCGTTGTTCCTGTGCTGTATCTAATCGATCCTTACTCATCTATCATGTTATTTGGCGTTTCGATGGACTCCAGTAACTTAGATGTGAGATACGAAGTTCTCGGACGCAGCTGAAGCTAGAAATAGTTTTAAACGAAACAACACGCATTAGCGTTGTTCCTGTGATGTATCTAATCGATCCTTACTTATCTATCATGTTATTTGACGTTTGGATGGACTCCAGTAACCCTGACGTGAGATACGAAGTTCTCGGACGCAGCAGAAGCTGGAAATAGTTTTAAACGAAACAACACGCATTAGCGTTGTTCCTGTGATGTATCTAGTCGATCCTTACTCATCTATCATGTTATTTGGCGTTTCGATGGACTCCAGTAACTTAGATGTGAGATACGAAGTTCTCGGACGCAGCTGAAGCTAGAAATAGTTTTAAACGAAACAACACGCATTAGCGTTGTTCCTGTGATGTATCTAATCGATCCTTACTTATCTATCATGTTATTTGACGTTTGGATGGACTCCAGTAACCCTGACGTGAGATACGAAGTTCTCGGACACAGCAGAAGCTGGAAATAGTTTTAAACGAAACAACACGCATTAGCGTTGTTCCTGTGATGCATCTAATCGATCCTTACTCATCTATCATGTTATTTGACGTTTCGATGGACTCCAGTAACTCTGATGAGAGATACAAAGTTCTCGGACGCAGTAGAAGCTGGAAATAATTTTGAACGAAGCAACACGTATTAGCGTTGTTCCTGTGATGTATCTAAACGATCCTTACTTATCTAACATGTTATTTGACGTTTGGATGGGCTCCAGTAAGTCTGATGTTAGATACAAGTTTTTGGACGCAGCAGGAGCTGGAAATAGTTTTAAACGAAACAACACGTATTAGCGTTGTTCCTGTGCTGTATCTAATCGATACTTATTTATCTATCATGTTATTTGACGTTTCGATGGACTCCAGTAACTCTGATATGAGATACGAAGTTTTCGGACGCAGCAGAAGATGGAAATAGTTTTAAAAGAAACAACACGCATTAGCGATGTTCCTGTGATGTATCTAATCGATCCTTACTCATCTATCATGTTATTTGACGTTTGGATGGACTCCAGTAACTCTGATGTGAGATACAAAGATTTCGGACGCAGCAGAAGCTGGAAATAGTTTTGAACGAAACAACACGTATTAGCGTTGTTCCTGTGATGTATCTAAACGATCCTTACTTATCTAACATGTTATTTGACGTTCGGATGGACTCCAGTAAGTCTGATGTGAGATACAGTTTTTGGACGCAGCAGGAGCTGGAAATAGTTTTAAACGAAACAACACGTTTTAGCGTTGTTCCTGTGCTGTATCTAATCGATCCTTACTTATCTGTCATGTTATTTGACGTTTCGATGGACTCCAGTAACTCTGATATGAGATACGACGTTTTCGGACGCAGCAGAAGCTGGAAATAGTTTTAAACGAAACAACACGCATTAGCGATGTTCCTGTGATGTATCTAATCGATCCTTACTCATCTATCATGTTATTTGACGTTTGGATGGACTCCAGTAAGTCTGATGTGAGATACAAAGTTTTGGGACGCAGCAGAAGCTGGAAATAGTTTTAAACGAAACAACACGTATTAGCGTTGTTCCTGTGCTGTATCTAATCGATCCTTATTTATCTATCATGTTATTTGACGTTTCGATGGACTCCAGTAACTCTGATGTGAGATACGACGCTTTCGGACTTAGCAGAAGCTGGAAATAGTTTTAAACGAAACAACTCGTATTAGCGTTGTTCCTGTGATGTATCTAATCGATCCTTACTCATCTATCATGTTATTTGACGTTTGGATGGACTCCAGTAACTCTGATGAGAGATACAAAGATTTCGGACGCAGCAGAAGCTGGAAATAGTTTTGAACGAAACAACACCTATTAGCGTTGTTCCTGTGATGTATCTAAACGATCCTTACTTATCTATCATGTTATTTGACGTTTGGATGGACTCCAGTAAGTCTGATGTGAGATACAAAGTTTTGGGACGCAGCAGGAGCTGGAAATAGTTTTGAACGAAACAACACGTATTAGCGTTGTTCCTGTGATGTATCTAATCGATCCTTACTCATCTATCATGTTATTTTACGTTTGGATGGACTCCAGTAACTCTGATGTGAGATACAAAGTTTTTGGACGCAGCAGAAGCTGGAAATAGTTTTGAACGAAACAACACGTATTAGCGTTGTTCCTGTGATGTGTCTAATCGATCCTTACTTAGCTACTATGTTATTTGACGTTTCGATGGACTCCAGTAACTCTAATGTGAGATACGAAATTTTCGTACGCAGCAGAAGCTGGAAATAGTTTTAAACGAAACAACACGCATTAGCGTTGTTCCTGTGATGTATCGAATCGATCCTTACACATCTATCATGTTATTTGGCGTTTCGATGGACTCCAGTAACTTAGATGTGATATACGACGTTTTCGCACGCAGCAGCAGCTGGAAATAGTTTTAAACGAAACAACACGTATTAGCGTTGTTCCTGTGCTGTATCTAATCGATCCTTACTTATCTATCATGTTATTTGACGTTTGGATGGACTCCAGTAACCCTGACGTGAGATACGAAGTTCTCGGACGCAGCAGAAGCTGGAAATAGTTTTAAACGAAACAACATCTATTAGCGTTGTTCCTGTGATGTATCTAAACGATCCTTACTTATCCAACATGTTATTTGACGTTTGGATGGACTCCAGTAACTCTGATGTGAGATACAAAGTTTTTGGACACAGCAGAAGCTGGAAATAGTTTTGAACGAAACAACACGTATTAGCGTTGTTCCTGTGATGTATCTAATCGATCCTTACTTAGCTACTATGTTATTTGACGTTTGGATGGGCTCCAGTAACTCTGATGTGAGATACAAAGTTTTTGGACGCAGCAGAAGCTGGAAATAGTTTTGAACGAAACAACACCTACTAGCGTTGTTCCTGTGATGTATCTAAACGATCCTTACTTATCTAACATGTTATTTGACGTTTGGATGGACTCCAGTAAGTCTGATGTGAGATACAAAGTTTTGGGACGCAGCAGGAGCTGGAAATAGTTTTAAACGAAACAACACGTATTAGCGTTGTTCCTGTGCTGTATCTAATCGATCCTTATTTATCTATCATGTTATTTGACGTTTCGATGGACTCCAGTAACTCTGATGTGAGATACGACGCTTTCGGACTTAGCAGAAGCTGGAAATAGTTTTAAACGAAACAACTCGTATTAGCGTTGTTCCTGTGATGTATCTAATCGATCCTTACTCATCTATCATGTTATTTGACGTTTGGATGGACTCCAGTAACCCTGACGTGAGATACGAAGTTCTCGGACGCAGCAGAAGCTGGAAATAGTTTTAAACGAAACAACATCTATTAGCGTTGTTCCTGTGATGTATCTAAACGATCCTTACTTATCTAACATGTTATTTGACGTTTGGATGGACTCCAGTAACTCTGATGTGAGATACAAAGTTTTTGGACGCAGCAGAAGCTGGAAATAGTTTTGAACGAAACAACACGCATTAGCGTTGTTCCTGTGATGTATCTAATCGATCCTTTCTTAGCTACTATGTTATTTGACGTTTGGATGGGCTCCAGTAACTCTGATGAGAGATACAAAGTTCTCGGACGCAGTAGAAGCTGGAAATAGTTTTGAACGAAACAACACGTATTAGCGTTGTTCCTGTGATGTATCTAAACGATCCTTACTTATCTAACATGTTATTTGACGTTTGGGTGGACTCCAGTAAGTCTGATGTGAGATACAAAGTTTTTGGACGCAGCAGGAGCTGGAAATAATTTTAAACGAAACAACACGTATTACCGTTGTTCCTGTGCTGTATCTAATCGATCCTTACTCATACATCATGTTATTTGGCGTATCGATGGACTCCAGTAGCTCTGATGTGAGATACGACGTTTTCGGACGCAGCAGAAGCTGGAAATAGTTTTAAACGAAACAACACGCATTAGCGTTGTTCCTGTGATGTATCTAATCGATCCTTACTCATCTATCAGGTTATTTGGCGTTTCGATGGACTCCAGTAACTTTGATGGGAGATACGAAGTTCTCGGACGCAGCTGAAGCTGGAAATAGTTTTAAACGAAACAACACGCATTAGCGTTGTTCCTGTGATGTATCTAATAGATCCTTACTCATCTATCATGTTATTTGACGTTTCGATGGACTCCAGTAACTCTAATGTGAGAAACGAAATTTTCGGACGCAGCAGAAGCTGGAAATAGTTTTAAACGAAACAACACGCATTAGCGTTGTTCCTGTGATGTATCTAATCGATCCTTACTTATCTATCATGTTATTTGACGTTCGGATGAACTCCAGTAAAACTGACGTGAGATACGAATTTCTCGGACGCAGCAGAAGCTGGAAATAGTTTTAAACGAAACAACACGCATTAGCGTTGTTCCTGTGATGTATCTAATCGACCCTTACGCATCTCTCATGTTATTTGGCGTTTCGATGGACTCCAGTAACTCTGATGAGATATACAAAGATTTCGGACGCAGCAGAAGCTGGAAATAGTTTTGAATGAAACAACACGTATTAACGTGGTTCCTGTGATGTATCTAAAAGATCCTTACTTATCTAACATGTTATTTGACGTTTGGATGGACTCCAGTAAGTCTGATGTGAGATACAAAGTTTTGGGACGCAGCAGGAGCTGGAAATAGTTTTAAACGAAACAACACGTATTAGCGTTGTTCCTGTGCTGTATCTAATCGATCCTTACTCATCTATCATGTTATTTGGCGTTTCGATGGACTCCAGTAACCCTGACGTGAGATACGAAGTTCTCGGACGCAGCAGAAGCTGGAAATAGTTTTAAACGAAACAACACGCATTAGCGTTGTTCCTGTGATGTATCTAATCGATCCTTACTCATCTATCATGTTATATGGCGTTTCGATGGACTCCAGTAACTTAGATGTGAGATACGAAGTTCTCGGACGCAGCTGAAGCTAGAAATAGTTTTATACGAAACAACACGCATTAGCGTTGTTCCTGTGATGTATCTAATCGATCCTTACTTATCTATCATGTTATTTGACGTTCGGATGAACTCCAGTAAAACTGACGTGAGATACGAATTTCTCGGACGCAGCAGAAGCTGGAAATAGTTTTAAACGAAACAACACGCATTAGCGTTGTTCCTGTGATGTATCTAATCGATCCTTACGCATCTCTCATGTTATTTGGCGTTTCGATGGACTCCAGTAACTCTGATGAGATATACAAAGATTTCGGACGCAGCAGAAGCTGGAAATAGTTTTGAACGAAACAACACCTATTAGCGTTGTTCCTGTGATGTATCTAAACGATCCTTACTTATCTAACATGTTATTTGACGTTTGGATGGACTCCAGTAAGTCTGATGTGAGATACAAAGTTTTGGGACGCAGCAGGAGCTGGAAATAGTTTTAAACGAAACAACACTTATTAGCGTTGGTCCTGTGCTGTATCTAATCGATCCTTATTTATCTATCATGTTATTTGACGTTTCGATGGACTCCAGTAACTCTGATGTGAGATACGACGCTTTCGGACTTAGCAGAAGCTGGAAATAGTTTTAAACGAAACAACTCGTATTAGCGTTGTTCCTGTGATGTATCTAATCGATCCTTACTTATCTATCATGTTATTTGACGTTTGGATGGACTCCAGTAACCCTGACGTGAGATACGAAGTTCTCGGACGCAGCAGAAGCTGGAAATAGTTTTAAACGAAACAACACGCATTAGCGTTGTTCCTGTGATGCATCTAATCGATCCTTACTCATCTATCATGTTATTTGACGTTTCGATGGACTCCAGTAACTCTGATGAGAGATACAAAGTTCTCGCACGCAGTAGAAGCTGGAAATAATTTTGAACGAAACAACACGTATTAGCGGTTCCTGTGATGTATCTAAACGATCCTTACTTATCTAACATGTTATTTGACGTTTGGATGGGCTCCAGTAAGTCTGATGTTAGATACAAAGTTTTTGGACGCAGCAGGAGCTGGAAATAGTTTTAAACGAAACAACACGTATTAGCGTTGTTCCTGTGCTGTATCTAATCGATCCTTACTTATCTAACATGTTATTTGACGTTTGGATGGACTCCAGTAACTCTGATGTGAGATACAAAGTTTTTGGACGCAGCAGAAGCTGGAAATAGTTTTGAACGAAACAACATCTATTAGCGTTGTTCCTGTGATGTATCTAATCGATCCTTACTTAGCTACTATGTTATTTGACGTTTGGATGGGCTCCAGTAACTCTGATGTGAGATACAAAGTTTTTGGACGCAGCAGAAGCTGGAAATAGTTTTGAACGAAACAACACCTATTAGCGTTGTTCCTGTGATGTATCTAATCGATCCTTACTTAGCTACTATGTTATTTGACGTTTGGATGGGCTCCAGTAACTCTGATGTGAGATACAAAGTTTTTGGACGCAGCAGAAGCTGGAAATAGTTTTGAACGAAACAACACCTATTAGCGTTGTTCCTGTGATGTATCTAAACGATCCTTACTTATCTAACATGTTATTTGACGTTTGGATGGACTCCAGTAACTCTGATGTGAGATACAAAGTTTTTGGACGCAGCAGAAGCTGGAAATAGTTTTGAACGAAACAACACGTATTAGCGTTGTTCCTGTGATGTATCTAATCGATCCTTACTTAGCTACTATGTTATTTGACGTTTGGATGGGCTCCAGTAACTCTGATGTGAGATACAAAGTTCTTGGACGCAGCAGAAGCTGGAAATAGTTTTGAACGAAACAACACCTATTAGCGTTGTTCCTGTGATGTATCTAAACGATCCTTACTTATCTAACATGTTATTTGACGTTTGGATGGACTCCAGTAAGTCTGATGTGAGATACAAAGTTTTGGGACGCAGCAGGAGCTGGAAATAGTTTTAAACGAAACAACACGTATTAGCGTTGTTCCTGTGCTGTATCTAATCGATCCTTATTTATCTATCATGTTATTTGACGTTTCGATGGACTCCAGTAACTCTGATGTGAGATACGACGCTTTCGGACTTAGCAGAAGCTGGAAATAGTTTTAAACGAAACAACTCGTATTAGCGTTGTTCCTGTGATGTATCTAATCGATCCTTACTCATCTATCATGTTATTTGACGTTTGGATGGACTCCAGTAACTCTGATGAGAGATACAAAGATTTCGGACGCAGCAGAAGCTGGAAATAGTTTTGAACGAAACAACACCTATTAGCGTTGTTCCTGTGATGTATCTAAACGATCCTTACTTATCTAACATGTTATTTGATGTTTGGATGGACTCCAGTAAGTCTGATGTGAGATACAAAGTTTTGGGACGCAGCAGGAGCTGGAAATAGTTTTAAACGAAACAACACGTATTAGCGTTGTTCATGTGATGTATCTAATCGATCCTTACTCATCTATCATGTTATTTTACGTTTGGATGGACTCCAGTAACTCTGATGTGAGATATAAAGTTTTTGGACGCAGCAGAAGCTGGAAATAGTTTTGAACGAAACAACACGTATTAGCGTTGTTCCTGTGATGAATCTAATCGATCCTTACTTAGCTACTATGTTATTTGACGTTTCGATGGACTCCAGTAACTCTAATGTGAGATACGAAATTTTCGGACGCAGCAGAAGCTGGAAATAGTTTTAAACGAAACAACACGCATTAGCGTTGTTCCTGTGATGTATCTAATCGATCCTTACACATCTATCATGTTATTTGGCGTTTGGATGGACTCCAGTAACCCTGACGTGAGATACGAAGTTCTCGGACGCAGCAGAAGCTGGAAATAGTTTTAAACGAAACAACACGCATTAGCGTTGTTCCTGTGATGTATCTAGTCGATCCTTACTCATCTATCATGTTATTTGGCGTTTCGATGGACTCCAGTAACTTAGATGTGAGATACGAAGTTCTCGGACGCAGCTGAAGCTAGAAATAGTTTTAAACGAAACAACACGCATTAGCGTTGTTCCTGTGATGTATCTAGTCGATCCTTACTCATCTATCATGTTATTTGGCGTTTCGATGGACTCCAGTAACTTAGATGTGAGATACGAAGTTCTCGGACGCAGCTGAAGCTAGAAATAGTTTTAAACGAAACAACACGCATTAGCGTTGTTCCTGTGATGTATCTAAACGATCCTTACTTATCTAACATGTTATTTGACGTTTGGATGGGCTCCAGTAAGTCTGATGTTAGATACAAGTTTTTGGACGCAGCAGGAGCTGGAAATAGTTTTAAACGAAACAACACGTATTAGCGTTGTTCCTGTGCTGTATCTAATCGATACTTATTTATCTATCATGTTATTTGACGTTTCGATGGACTCCAGTAACTCTGATGTGAGATACGAAGTTCTCGGACGCAGCAGAAGATGGAAATAGTTTTAAACGAAACAACACGCATTAGCGTTGTTCCTGTGATGTATCTAATCGATCCTTACGCATCTATCAGGTTATTTGGCGTTTCGATGGACTCCAGTAACTTTGATGGGAGATACGAAGTTCTCGGACGCAGCTGAAGCTGGAAATAGTTTTAAACGAAACAACACGCATTAGCGTTGTTCCTGTGATGTATCTAATCGATCCTTACTCATCTATCAGGTTATTTGGCGTTTCGATGGACTCCAGTAACTTTGATGGGAGATACGAAGTTCTCGGACGCAGCTGAAGCTGGAAATAGTTTTAAACGAAACAACACGCATTAGCGTTGTTCCTGTGATGTATCTAATAGATCCTTACTCATCTATCATGTTATTTGACGTTTCGATGGACTCCAGTAACTCTAATGTGAGAAACGAAATTTTCGGACGCAGCAGAAGCTGGAAATAGTTTTAAACGAAACAACACGCATTAGCGTTGTTCCTGTGATGTATCTAATCGATCCTTACTTATCTATCATGTTATTTGACGTTCGGATGAACTCCAGTAAAACTGACGTGAGATACGAATTTCTCGGACGCAGCAGAAGCTGGAAATAGTTTTAAACGAAACAACACGCATTAGCGTTGTTCCTGTGATGTATCTAATCGATCCTTACGCATCTCTCATGTTATTTGGCGTTTCGATGGACTCCAGTAACTCTGATGAGATATACAAAGATTTCGGACGCAGCAGAAGCTGGAAATAGTTTTGAATGAAACAACACGTATTAACGTTGTTCCTGTGATGTATCTAAAAGATCCTTACTTATCTAACATGTTATTTGACGTTTGGATGGACTCCAGTAAGTCTGATGTGAGATACAGAGTTTTGGGACGCAGCAGGAGCTGGAAATAGTTTTAAACGAAACAACACGTATTAGCGTTGTTCCTGTGCTGTATCTAATCGATCCTTACTCATCTATCATGTTATTTGGCGTTTCGATGGACTCCAGTAACCCTGACGTGAGATACGAAGTTCTCGGACGCAGCAGAAGCTGGAAATAGTTTTAAACGAAACAACACGCATTAGCGTTGTTCCTGTGATGTATCTAATCGATCCTTACTCATCTATCATGTTATATGGCGTTTCGATGGACTCCAGTAACTTAGATGTGAGATACGAAGTTCTCGGACGCAGCTGAAGCTAGAAATAGTTTTATACGAAACAACACGCATTAGCGTTGTTCCTGTGATGTATCTAATCGATCCTTACTTATCTATCATGTTATTTGACGTTTGGATGGACTCCAGTAACCCTGACGTGAGATACGAAGTTCTCGGACGCAGCAGAAGCTGGAAATAGTTTTAAACGAAACAACACGCATTAGCGTTGTTCCTGTGATGCATCTAATCGATCCTTACTCATCTATCATGTTATTTGACGTTTCGATGGACTCCAGTAACTCTGATGAGAGATACAAAGTTCTCGCACGCAGTAGAAGCTGGAAATAATTTTGAACGAAACAACACGTATTAGCGGTTCCTGTGATGTATCTAAACGATCCTTACTTATCTAACATGTTATTTGACGTTTGGATGGGCTCCAGTAAGTCTGATGTTAGATACAAAGTTTTTGGACGCAGCAGGAGCTGGAAATAGTTTTAAACGAAACAACACGTATTAGCGTTGTTCCTGTGCTGTATCTAATCGATCCTTACTTATCTAACATGTTATTTGACGTTTGGATGGACTCCAGTAACTCTGATGTGAGATACAAAGTTTTTGGACGCAGCAGAAGCTGGAAATAGTTTTGAACGAAACAACATCTATTAGCGTTGTTCCTGTGATGTATCTAATCGATCCTTACTTAGCTACTATGTTATTTGACGTTTGGATGGGCTCCAGTAACTCTGATGTGAGATACAAAGTTTTTGGACGCAGCAGAAGCTGGAAATAGTTTTGAACGAAACAACACCTATTAGCGTTGTTCCTGTGATGTATCTAATCGATCCTTACTTAGCTACTATGTTATTTGACGTTTGGATGGGCTCCAGTAACTCTGATGTGAGATACAAAGTTTTTGGACGCAGCAGAAGCTGGAAATAGTTTTGAACGAAACAACACCTATTAGCGTTGTTCCTGTGATGTATCTAAACGATCCTTACTTATCTAACATGTTATTTGACGTTTGGATGGACTCCAGTAACTCTGATGTGAGATACAAAGTTTTTGGACGCAGCAGAAGCTGGAAATAGTTTTGAACGAAACAACACGTATTAGCGTTGTTCCTGTGATGTATCTAATCGATCCTTACTTAGCTACTATGTTATTTGACGTTTGGATGGGCTCCAGTAACTCTGATGTGAGATACAAAGTTTTTGGACGCAGCAGAAGCTGGAAATAGTTTTGAACGAAACAACACCTATTAGCGTTGTTCCTGTGATGTATCTAAACGATCCTTACTTATCTAACATGTTATTTGACGTTTGGATGGACTCCAGTAAGTCTGATGTGAGATACAAAGTTTTGGGACGCAGCAGGAGCTGGAAATAGTTTTAAACGAAACAACACGTATTAGCGTTGTTCCTGTGCTGTATCTAATCGATCCTTATTTATCTATCATGTTATTTGACGTTTCGATGGACTCCAGTAACTCTGATGTGAGATACGACGCTTTCGGACTTAGCAGAAGCTGGAAATAGTTTTAAACGAAACAACTCGTATTAGCGTTGTTCCTGTGATGTATCTAATCGATCCTTACTCATCTATCATGTTATTTGACGTTTGGATGGACTCCAGTAACTCTGATGAGAGATACAAAGATTTCGGACGCAGCAGAAGCTGGAAATAGTTTTGAACGAAACAACACCTATTAGCGTTGTTCCTGTGATGTATCTAAACGATCCTTACTTATCTAACATGTTATTTGATGTTTGGATGGACTCCAGTAAGTCTGATGTGAGATACAAAGTTTTGGGACGCAGCAGGAGCTGGAAATAGTTTTAAACGAAACAACACGTATTAGCGTTGTTCATGTGATGTATCTAATCGATCCTTACTCATCTATCATGTTATTTTACGTTTGGATGGACTCCAGTAACTCTGATGTGAGATACAAAGTTTTTGGACGCAGCAGAAGCTGGAAATAGTTTTGAACGAAACAACACGTATTAGCGTTGTTCCTGTGATGAATCTAATCGATCCTTACTTAGCTACTATGTTATTTGACGTTTCGATGGACTCCAGTAACTCTAATGTGAGATACGAAATTTTCGGACGCAGCAGAAGCTGGAAATAGTTTTAAACGAAACAACACGCATTAGCGTTGTTCCTGTGATGTATCTAATCGATCCTTACACATCTATCATGTTATTTGGCGTTTGGATGGACTCCAGTAACCCTGACGTGAGATACGAAGTTCTCGGACGCAGCAGAAGCTGGAAATAGTTTTAAACGAAACAACACGCATTAGCGTTGTTCCTGTGATGTATCTAGTCGATCCTTACTCATCTATCATGTTATTTGGCGTTTCGATGGACTCCAGTAACTTAGATGTGAGATACGAAGTTCTCGGACGCAGCTGAAGCTAGAAATAGTTTTAAACGAAACAACACGCATTAGCGTTGTTCCTGTGATGTATCTAGTCGATCCTTACTCATCTATCATGTTATTTGGCGTTTCGATGGACTCCAGTAACTTAGATGTGAGATACGAAGTTCTCGGACGCAGCTGAAGCTAGAAATAGTTTTAAACGAAACAACACGCATTAGCGTTGTTCCTGTGATGTATCTAAACGATCCTTACTTATCTAACATGTTATTTGACGTTTGGATGGGCTCCAGTAAGTCTGATGTTAGATACAAGTTTTTGGACGCAGCAGGAGCTGGAAATAGTTTTAAACGAAACAACACGTATTAGCGTTGTTCCTGTGCTGTATCTAATCGATACTTATTTATCTATCATGTTATTTGACGTTTCGATGGACTCCAGTAACTCTGATGTGAGATACGAAGTTCTCGGACGCAGCAGAAGATGGAAATAGTTTTAAAAGAAACAACACGCATTAGCGATGTTCCTGTGATGTATCTAATCGATCCTTACTCATCTATCATGTTATTTGACGTTTGGATGGACTCCAGTAACTCTGATGTGAGATACAAAGATTTCGGACGCAGCAGAAGCTGGAAATAGTTTTGAACGAAACAACACGTATTAGCGTTATTCCTGTGATGTATCTAAACGATCCTTACTTATCTAACATGTTATTTGACGTTCGGATGGACTCCAGTAAGTCTGATGTGAGATACAAAGTTTTTGGACGCAGCAGGAGCTGGAAATAGTTTTAAACGAAACAACACGTTTTAGCGTTGTTCCTGTGCTGTATCTAATCGATCCTTACTTATCTATCATGTTATTTGACGTTTCGATGGACTCCAGTAACTCTGATATGAGATACGACGTTTTCGGACGCAGCAGAAGCTGGAAATAGTTTTAAACGAAACAACACGCATTAGCGATGTTCCTGTGATGTATCTAATCGATCCTTACTCATCTATCATGTTATTTGACGTTTGGATGGACTCCAGTAAGTCTGATGTGAGATACAAAGTTTTGGGACGCAGCAGAAGCTGGAAATAGTTTTAAACGAAACAACACGTATTAGCGTTGTTCCTGTGCTGTATCTAATCGATCCTTATTTATCTATCATGTTATTTGACGTTTCGATGGACTCCAGTAACTCTGATGTGAGATACGACGCTTTCGGACTTAGCAGAAGCTGGAAATAGTTTTAAACGAAACAACTCGTATTAGCGTTGTTCCTGTGATGTATCTAATCGATCCTTACTCATCTATCATGTTATTTGACGTTTGGATGGACTCCAGTAACTCTGATGAGAGATACAAAGATTTCGGACGCAGCAGAAGCTGGAAATAGTTTTGAACGAAACAACACCTATTAGCGTTGTTCCTGTGATGTATCTAAACGATCCTTACTTATCTATCATGTTATTTGACGTTTGGATGGACTCCAGTAAGTCTGATGTGAGATACAAAGTTTTGGGACGCAGCAGGAGCTGGAAATAGTTTTAAACGAAACAACACGTATTAGCGTTGTTCCTGTGATGTATCTAATCGATCCTTACTCATCTATCATGTTATTTTACGTTTGGATGGACTCCAGTAACTCTGATGTGAGATACAAAGTTTTTGGACGCAGCAGGAGCTGGAAATAGTTTTGAACGAAACAACACGTATTAGCGTTGTTCCTGTGATGTATCTAATCGATCCTTACTTAGCTACTATGTTATTTGACGTTTCGATGGACTCCAGTAACTCTAATGTGAGATACGAAATTTTCGTACGCAGCAGAAGCTGGAAATAGTTTTAAACGAAACAACACGCATTAGCGTTGTTCCTGTGATGTATCTAATCGATCCTTACACATCTATCATGTTATTTTTCGTTTCGAAGGACTCCAGTAACTTAGATGTGATATACGACGTTTTCGCACGCAGCAGCAGCTGGAAATAGTTTTAAACGAAACAACACGTATTAGCGTTGTTCCTGTGCTGTATCTAATCGATCCTTACTTATCTATCATGTTATTTGACGTTTGGATGGACTCCAGTAACCCCGACGTGAGATACGAAGTTCTCGGACGCAGCAGAAGCTGGAAATAGTTTTAAACGAAACAACATCTATTAGCGTTGTTCCTGTGATGTATCTAAACGATCCTTACTTATCTAACATGTTATTTGACGTTTGGATGGACTCCAGTAACTCTGATGTGAGATACAAAGTTTTTGGACGCAGCAGAAGCTGGAAATAGTTTTGAACGAAACAACACGTATTAGCGTTGTTCCTGTGATGTATCTAATCGATCCTTACTTAGCTACTATGTTATTTGACGTTTGGATGGGCTCCAGTAACTCTGATGTGAGATACAAAGTTTTTGGACGCAGCAGAAGCTGGAAATAGTTTTGAACGAAACAACACCTACTAGCGTTGTTCCTGTGATGTATCTAAACGATCCTTACTTATCTAACATGTTATTTGACGTTTGGATGGACTCCAGTAAGTCTGATGTGAGATACAAAGTTTTGGGACGCAGCAGGAGCTGGAAATAGTTTTAAACGAAACAACACGTATTAGCGTTGTTCCTGTGCTGTATCTAATCGATCCTTATTTATCTATCATGTTATTTGACGTTTCGATGGACTCCAGTAACTCTGATGTGAGATACGACGCTTTCGGACTTAGCAGAAGCTGGAAATAGTTTTAAACGAAACAACTCGTATTAGCGATGTTCCTGTGATGTATCTAATCGATCCTTACTCATCTATCATGTTATTTGACGTTTGGATGGACTCCAGTAACCCTGACGTGAGATACGAAGTTCTCGGACGCAGCAGAAGCTGGAAATAGTTTTAAACGAAACAACATCTATTAGCGTTGTTCCTGTGATGTATCTAAACGATCCTTACTTATCTAACATGTTATTTGACGTTTGGATGGACTCCAGTAACTCTGATGTGAGATACAAAGTTTTTGGACGCAGCAGAAGCTGGAAATAGTTTTGAACGAAACAACACGCATTAGCGTTGTTCCTGTGATGTATCTAATCGATCCTTACTTAGCTACTATGTTATTTGACGTTTGGATGGGCTCCAGTAACTCTGATGAGAGATACAAAGTTCTCGGACGCAGTAGAAGCTGGAAATAGTTTTGAACGGAACAACACGTATTAGCGTTGTTCCTGTGATGTATCTAAACGATCCTTACTTATCTAACATGTTATTTGACGTTTGGGTGGACTCCAGTAAGTCTGATGTGAGATACAAAGTTTTTGGACGCAGCAGGAGCTGGAAATATTTTTAAACGAAACAACACGTATTACCGTTGTTCCTGTGCTGTATCTAATCGATCCTTACTCATATATCATGTTATTTGGCGTATCGATGGACTCCAGTAGCTCTGATGTGAGATACGACGTTTTCGGACGCAGCAGAAGCTGGAAATAGTTTTAAACGAAACAACACGCATTAGCGTTGTTCCTGTGATGTATCTAATCGATCCTTACTCATCTATCAGGTTATTTGGCGTTTCGATGGACTCCAGTAACTTTGATGGGAGATACGAAGTTCTCGGACGCAGCTGAAGCTGGAAATAGTTTTAAACGAAACAACACGCATTAGCGTTGTTCCTGTGATGTATCTAATAGATCCTTACTCATCTATCATGTTATTTGACGTTTCGATGGACTCCAGTAACTCTAATGTGAGAAACGAAATTTTCGGACGCAGCAGAAGCTGGAAATAGTTTTAAACGAAACAACACGCATTAGCGTTGTTCCTGTGATGTATCTAATCGATCCTTACTTATCTATCATGTTATTTGACGTTCGGATGAACTCCAGTAAAACTGACGTGAGATACGAATTTCTCGGACGCAGCAGAAGCTGGAAATAGTTTTAAACGAAACAACACGCATTAGCGTTGTTCCTGTGATGTATCTAATCTATCCTTACGCATCTCTCATGTTATTTGGCGTTTCGATGGACTCCAGTAACTCTGATGAGATATACAAAGATTTCGGACGCAGCAGAAGCTGGAAATAGTTTTGAATGAAACAACACGTATTAACGTTGTTCCTGTGATGTATCTAAAAGATCCTTACTTATCTAACATGTTATTTGACGTTTGGATGGACTCCAGTAAGTCTGATGTGAGATACAAAGTTTTGGGACGCAGCAGGAGCTGGAAATAGTTTTAAACGAAACAACACGTATTAGCGTTGTTCCTGTGCTGTATCTAATCGATCCTTACTCATCTATCATGTTATTTGGCGTTTCGATGGACTCCAGTAACTTAGATGTGAGATACGAAGTTCTCGGACGCAGCTGAAGCTAGAAATAGTTTTAAACGAAACAACACGCATTAGCGTTGTTCCTGTGATGTATCTAATCGATCCTTACTTATCTATCATGTTATTTGACGTTTGGATGGACTCCAGTAACCCTGACGTGAGATACGAAGTTCTCGGACGCAGCAGAAGCTGGAAATAGTTTTAAACGAAACAACACGCATTAGCGTTGTTCCTGTGATGTATCTAATCGATCCTTACTCATCTATCATGTTATTTGGCGTTTCGATGGACTCCAGTAACTTAGATGTGAGATACGAAGTTCTCGGACGCAGCTGAAGCTAGAAATAGTTTTATACGAAACAACACGCATTAGCGTTGTTCCTGTGATGTATCTAATCGATCCTTACTTATCTATCATGTTATTTGACGTTTGGATGGACTCCAGTAACCCTGACGTGAGATACGAAGTTCTCGGACGCAGCAGAAGCTGGAAATAGTTTTAAACGAAACAACACGCATTAGCGTTGTTCCTGTGATGCATCTAATCGATCCTTACTCATCTATCATGTTATTTGACGTTTCGATGGACTCCAGTAACTCTGATGAGAGATACAAAGTTCTCGCACGCAGTAGAAGCTGGAAATAATTTTGAACGAAACAACACGTATTAGCGGTTCCTGTGATGTATCTAAACGATCCTTACTTATCTAACATGTTATTTGACGTTTGGATGGGCTCCAGTAAGTCTGATGTTAGATACAAAGTTTTTGGACGCAGCAGGAGCTGGAAATAGTTTTAAACGAAACAACACGTATTAGCGTTGTTCCTGTGCTGTATCTAATCGATCCTTACTTATCTAACATGTTATTTGACGTTTGGATGGACTCCAGTAACTCTGATGTGAGATACAAAGTTTTTGGACGCAGCAGAAGCTGGAAATAGTTTTGAACGAAACAACACGTATTAGCGTTGTTCCTGTGATGTATCTAATCGATCCTTACTTAGCTACTATGTTATTTGACGTTTGGATGGGCTCCAGTAACTCTGATGTGAGATACAAAGTTTTTGGACGCAGCAGAAGCTGGAAATAGTTTTGAACGAAACAACACCTATTAGCGTTGTTCCTGTGATGTATCTAATCGATCCTTACTCATCTATCATGTTATTTGACGTTTCGATGGACTCCAGTAACTCTGATGAGAGATACAAAGTTCTCGCACGCAGTAGAAGCTGGAAATAATTTTGAACGAAACAACACGTATTAGCGGTTCCTGTGATGTATCTAAACGATCCTTACTTATCTAACATGTTATTTGACGTTTGGATGGGCTCCAGTAAGTCTGATGTTAGATACAAAGTTTTTGGACGCAGCAGGAGCTGGAAATAGTTTTAAACGAAACAACACGTATTAGCGTTGTTCCTGTGCTGTATCTAATCGATCCTTACTTATCTAACATGTTATTTGACGTTTGGATGGACTCCAGTAACTCTGATGTGAGATACAAAGTTTTTGGACGCAGCAGAAGCTGGAAATAGTTTTGAACGAAACAACACGTATTAGCGTTGTTCCTGTGATGTATCTAATCGATCCTTACTTAGCTACTATGTTATTTGACGTTTGGATGGGCTCCAGTAACTCTGATGTGAGATACAAAGTTTTTGGACGCAGCAGAAGCTGGAAATAGTTTTGAACGAAACAACACCTATTAGCGTTGTTCCTGTGATGTATCTAATCGATCCTTACTTAGCTACTATGTTATTTGACGTTTGGATGGGCTCCAGTAACTCTGATGTGAGATACAAAGTTTTTGGACGCAGCAGAAGCTGGATAGTTTTGAACGAAACAACACCTATTAGCGTTGTTCCTGTGATGTATCTAAACGATCCTTACTTATCTAACATGTTATTTGACGTTTGGATGGACTCCAGTAACTCTGATGTGAGATACAAAGTTTTTGGACGCAGCAGAAGCTGGAAATAGTTTTGAACGAAACAACACGTATTAGCGTTGTTCCTGTGATGTATCTAATCGATCCTTACTTAGCTACTATGTTATTTGACGTTTGGATGGGCTCCAGTAACTCTGATGTGAGATACAAAGTTTTTGGACGCAGCAGAAGCTGGAAATAGTTTTGAACGAAACAACACCTATTAGCGTTGTTCCTGTGATGTATCTAAACGATCCTTACTTATCTAACATGTTATTTGACGTTTGGATGGACTCCAGTAAGTCTGATGTGAGATACAAAGTTTTGGGACGCAGCAGGAGCTGGAAATAGTTTTAAACGAAACAACACGTATTAGCGTTGTTCCTGTGCTGTATCTAATCGATCCTTATTTATCTATCATGTTATTTGACGTTTCGATGGACTCCAGTAACTCTGATGTGAGATACGACGCTTTCGGACTTAGCAGAAGCTGGAAATAGTTTTAAACGAAACAACTCGTATTAGCGTTGTTCCTGTGATGTATCTAATCGATCCTTACTCATCTATCATGTTATTTGACGTTTGGATGGACTCCAGTAACTCTGATGAGAGATACAAAGATTTCGGACGCAGCAGAAGCTGGAAATAGTTTTGAACGAAACAACACCTATTAGCGTTGTTCCTGTGATGTATCTAAACGATCCTTACTTATCTAACATGTTATTTGATGTTTGGATGGACTCCAGTAAGTCTGATGTGAGATACAAAGTTTTGGGACGCAGCAGGAGCTGGAAATAGTTTTAAACGAAACAACACGTATTAGCGTTGTTCCTGTGATGTATCTAATCGATCCTTACTCATCTATCATGTTATTTTACGTTTGGATGGACTCCAGTAACTCTGATGTGAGATACAAAGTTTTTGGACGCAGCAGAAGCTGGAAATAGTTTTGAACGAAACAACACGTATTAGCGTTGTTCCTGTGATGTATCTAATCGATCCTTACTTAGCTACTATGTTATTTGACGTTTCGATGGACTCCAGTAACTCTAATGTGAGATACGAAATTTTCGGACGCAGCAGAAGCTGGAAATAGTTTTAAACGAAACAACACGCATTAGCGTTGTTCCTGTGATGTATCTAATCGATCCTTACACATCTATCATGTTATTTGGCGTTTCGATGGACTCCAGTAACTTAGATGTGATATACGACGTTTTCGCACGCAGCAGCAGCTGGAAATAGTTTTAAACGAAACAACACGTATTAGCGTTGTTCCTGTGCTGTATCTAATCGATCCTTACTTATCTATCATGTTATTTGACGTTTGGATGGACTCCAGTAACCCTGACGTGAGATACGAAGTTCTCGGACGCAGCAGAAGCTGGAAATAGTTTTAAACGAAACAACATCTATTAGCGTTGTTCCTGTGATGTATCTAAACGATCCTTACTTATCTAACATGTTATTTGACGTTTGGATGGACTCCAGTAACTCTGATGTGAGATACAAAGTTTTTGGACGCAGCAGAAGCTGGAAATAGTTTTGAACGAAACAACACGTATTAGCGTTGTTCCTGTGATGTATCTAATCGATCCTTACTTAGCTACTATGTTATTTGACGTTTGGATGGGCTCCAGTAACTCTGATGAGAGATACAAAGTTCTCGGACGCAGTAGAAGCTGGAAATAGTTTTGAACGAAACAACACGTATTAGCGTTGTTCCTGTGATGTATCTAAACGATCCTTACTTATCTAACATGTTATTTGACGTTTGGGTGGACTCCAGTAAGTCTGATGTGAGATACAAAGTTTTTGGACGCAGCAGGAGCTGGAAATAATTTTAAACGAAACAACACGTATTACCGTTGTTCCTGTGCTGTATCTAATCGATCCTTACTCATATATCATGTTATTTGGCGTATCGATGGACTCCAGTAGCTCTGATGTGAGATACGACGTTTTCGGACGCAGCAGAAGCTGGAAATAGTTTTAAACGAAACAACACGCATTAGCGTTGTTCCTGTGATTTATCTAATCGATCCTTACTCATCTATCAGGTTATTTGGCGTTTCGATGGACTCCAGTAACTTTGATGTGAGATACGAAGTTCTCGGACGCAGCTGAAGCTGGAAATAGTTTTAAACGAAACAACACGCATTAGCGTTGTTCCTGTGATGTATCTAATAGATCCTTACTCATCTATCATGTTATTTGACGTTTCGATGGACTCCAGTAACTCTAATGTGAGAAACGAAATTTTCGGACGCAGCAGAAGCTGGAAATAGTTTTAAACGAAACAACACGCATTAGCGTTGTTCCTGTGATGTATCTAATCGATCCTTACTCATCTATCATGTTATTTGACGTTTGGATGGACTCCAGTAACCCTGACGTGAGATACGAAGTTCTCGGACGCAGCAGAAGCTGGAAATAGTTTTAAACGAAACAACACGCATTAGCGTTGTTCCTGTGATGTATCTAATCGATCCTTACTCATCTATCATGTTATTTGACGTTTCGATGGACTCCAGTAACTCTGATGAGAGATACAAAGTTCTCGGACGCAGTAGAAGCTGGAAATAATTTTGAACGAAACAACACGTATTAGCGTTGTTCCTGTGATGTATCTAAACGATCCTTACTTATCTAACATGTTATTTGACGTTTGGATGGGCTCCAGTAAGTCTGATGTTAGATACAAAGTTTTTGGACGCAGCAGGAGCTGGAAATAGTTTTAAACGAAACAACACGTATTAGCGTTGTTCCTGTGCTGTATCTAATCGATACTTACTTATCTATCATGTTATTTGACGTTTCGATGGACTCCAGTAACTCTGATGTGAGATACGAAGTTTTCGGACGCAGCAGAAGCTGGAAATAGTTTTAAACGAAACAACACGCATTAGCGATGTTCCTGTGATGTATCTAATCGATCCTTACTCATCTATCATGTTATTTGACGTTTGGATGGACTCCAGTAACTCTGATGTGAGATACAAAGATTTCGGACGCAGCAGAAGCTGGAAATAGTTTTGAACGAAACAACACGTATTAACGTTGTTCCTGTGATGTATCTAAACGATCCTTACTTATCTAACATGTTATTTGACGTTTGGATGGACTCCAGTAAGTCTGATGTGAGATACAAAGTTTTTGGACGCAGCAGGAGCTGGAAATAGTTTTAAACGAAACAACACGTTTTAGCGTTGTTCCTGTGCTGTATCTAATCGATCCTTACGCATCTCTCATGTTATTTGGCGTTTCGATGGACTCCAGTAACTCTGATGAGATATACAAAGATTTCGGACGCAGCAGAAGCTGGAAATAGTTTTGAATGAAACAACACGTATTAACGTTGTTCCTGTGATGTATCTAAAAGATCCTTACTTATCTAACATGTTATTTGACGTTTGGATGGACTCCAGTAAGTCTGATGTGAGATACAAAGTTTTGGGACGCAGCAGGAGCTGGAAATAGTTTTAAACGAAACAACACGTATTAGCGTTGTTCCTGTGCTGTATCTAATCGATCCTTACTCATCTATCATGTTATTTGGCGTTTCGATGGACTCCAGTAACTTAGATGTGAGATACGAAGTTCTCGGACGCAGCTGAAGCTAGAAATAGTTTTATACGAAACAACACGCATTAGCGTTGTTCCTGTGATGTATCTAATCGATCCTTACTTATCTATCATGTTATTTGACGTTTGGATGGACTCCAGTAACCCTGACGTGAGATACGAAGTTCTCGGACGCAGCAGAAGCTGGAAATAGTTTTAAACGTAACAACACGCATTAGCGTTGTTCCTGTGATGTATCTAATCGATCCTTACTCATCTATCATGTTATTTGGCGTTTCGATGGACTCCAGTAACTTAGATGTGAGATACGAAGTTCTCGGACGCAGCTGAAGCTAGAAATAGTTTTATACGAAACAACACGCATTAGCGTTGTTCCTGTGATGTATCTAATCGATCCTTACTTATCTATCATGTTATTTGACGTTTGGATGGACTCCAGTAACCCTGACGTGAGATACGAAGTTCTCGGACGCAGCAGAAGCTGGAAATAGTTTTAAACGAAACAACACGCATTAGCGTTGTTCCTGTGATGCATCTAATCGATCCTTACTCATCTATCATGTTATTTGACGTTTCGATGGACTCCAGTAACTCTGATGAGAGATACAAAGTTCTCGCACGCAGTAGAAGCTGGAAATAATTTTGAACGAAACAACACGTATTAGCGGTTCCTGTGATGTATCTAAACGATCCTTACTTATCTAACATGTTATTTGACGTTTGGATGGGCTCCAGTAAGTCTGATGTTAGATACAAAGTTTTTGGACGCAGCAGGAGCTGGAAATAGTTTTAAACGAAACAACACGTATTAGCGTTGTTCCTGTGCTGTATCTAATCGATACTTACTTATCTATCATGTTATTTGACGTTTCGATGGACTCCAGTAACTCTGATGTGAGATACGAAGTTTTCGGACGCAGCAGAAGCTGGAAATAGTTTTAAACGAAACAACACGCATTAGCGATGTTCCTGTGATGTATATAATCGATCCTTACTCATCTATCATGTTATTTGACGTTTGGATGGACTCCAGTAACTCTGATGTGAGATACAAAGATTTCGGACGCAGCAGAAGCTGGAAATAGTTTTGAACGAAACAACACGTATTAACGTTGTTCCTGTGATGTATCTAAACGATCCTTACTTATCTAACATGTTATTTGACGTTTGGATGGACTCCAGTAACTCTGATGTGAGATACAAAGTTTTTGGACACAGCAGAAGCTGGAAATAGTTTTGAACGAAACAACACGTATTAGCGTTGTTCCTGTGATGTATCTAATCGATCCTTACTTAGCTACTATGTTATTTGACGTTTGGATGGGCTCCAGTAACTCTGATGTGAGATACAAAGTTTTTGGACGCAGCAGAAGCTGGAAATAGTTTTGAACGAAACAACACCTATTAGCGTTGTTCCTGTGATGTATCTAAACGATCCTTACTTATCAAACATGTTATTTGACGTTTGGATGGACTCCAGTAAGTCTGATGTGAGATACAAAGTTTTGGGACGCAGCAGGAGCTGGAAATAGTTTTAAACGAAACAACACGTATTAGCGTTGTTCCTGTGCTGTATCTAATCGATCCTTATTTATCTATCATGTTATTTGACGTTTCGATGGACTCCAGTAACTCTGATGTGAGATACGACGCTTTCGGACTTAGCAGAAGCTGGAAATAGTTTTAAACGAAACAACTCGTATTAGCGTTGTTCCTGTGATGTATCTAATCGATCCTTACTCATCTATCATGTTATTTGACGTTTGGATGGACTCCAGTAACTCTGATGAGAGATACAAAGATTTCGGACGCAGCAGAAGCTGGAAATAGTTTTGAACGAAACAACACCTATTAGCGTTGTTCCTGTGATGTATCTAAACGATCCTTACTTATCTAACATGTTATTTGATGTTTGGATGGACTCCAGTAAGTCTGATGTGAGATACAAAGTTTTGGGACGCAGCAGGAGCTGGAAATAGTTTTAAACGAAACAACACGTATTAGCGTTGTTCCTGTGATGTATCTAATCGATCCTTACTCATCTATCATGTTATTTTACGTTTGGATGGACTCCAGTAACTCTGATGTGAGATACAAAGTTTTTGGACGCAGCAGAAGCTGGAAATAGTTTTGAACGAAACAACACGTATTAGCGTTGTTCCTGTGCTGTATCTAATCGATCCTTACTTATCTATCATGTTATTTGACGTTTGGATGGACTCCAGTAACCCTGACGTGAGATACGAAGTTCTCGGACGCAGCAGAAGCTGGAAATAGTTTTAAACGAAACAACATCTATTAGCGTTGTTCCTGTGATGTATCTAAACGATCCTTACTTATCTAACATGTTATTTGACGTTTGGATGGACTCCAGTAACTCTGATGTGAGATACAAAGTTTTTGGACGCAACAGAAGCTGGAAATAGTTTTGAACGAAACAACACGTATTAGCGTTGTTCCTGTGATGTATCTAATCGATCCTTACTTAGCTACTATGTTATTTGACGTTTGGATGGGCTCCAGTAACTCTGATGAGAGATACAAAGTTCTCGTACGCAGTAGAAGCTGGAAATAGTTTTGAACGAAACAACACGTATTAGCGTTGTTCCTGTGATGTATCTAAACGATCCTTACTTATCTAACATGTTATTTGACGTTTGGGTGGACTCCAGTAAGTCTGATGTGAGATACAAAGTTTTTGGACGCAGCGGGAGCTGGAAATAATTTTAAACGAAACAACACGTATTACCGTTGTTCCTGTGCTGTATCTAATCGATCCTTACTCATATATCATGTTATTTGGCGTATCGATGGACTCCAGTAGCTCTGATGTGAGATACGACGTTTTCGGACGCAGCAGAAGCTGGAAATAGTTTTAAACGAAACAACACGCATTAGCGTTGTTCCTGTGATGTATCTAATCGATCCTTACTCATCTATCAGGTTATTTGGCGTTTCGATGGACTCCAGTAACTTTGATGTGAGATACGAAGTTCTCGGACGCAGCTGAAGCTGGAAATAGTTTTAAACGAAACAACACGCATTAGCGTTGTTCCTGTGATGTATCTAATAGATCCTTACTCATCTATCATGTTATTTGACGTTTCGATGGACTCCAGTAACTCTAATGTGAGAAACGAAATTTTCGGACGCAGCAGAAGCTGGAAATAGTTTTAAACGAAACAACACGCATTAGCGTTGTTCCTGTGATGTATCTAATCGATCCTTACTTATCTATCATGTTATTTGACGTTTGGATGGACTCCAGTAACCCTGACGTGAGATACGAAGTTCTCGGACGCAGCAGAAGCTGGAAATAGTTTTAAACGAAACAACACGCATTAGCGTTGTTCCTGTGATGCATCTAATCGATCCTTACTCATCTATCATGTTATTTGACGTTTCGATGGACTCCAGTAACTCTGATGTGAGATACGACGCTTTCGGACTTAGCAGAAGCTGGAAATAGTTTTAAACGAAACAACTCGTATTAGCGTTGTTCCTGTGATGTATCTAATCGATCCTTACTCATCTATCATGTTATTTGACGTTTGGATGGACTCCAGTAACTCTGATGAGAGATACAAAGATTTCGGACGCAGCAGAAGCTGGAAATAGTTTTGAACGAAACAACACCTATTAGCGTTGTTCCTGTGATGTATCTAAACGATCCTTACTTATCTAACGTGTTATTTGATGTTTGGATGGACTCCAGTAACTCTGATGTGAGATACGACGCTTTCGGACTTAGCAGAAGCTGGAAATAGTTTTAAAGGAAACAACTCGTATTAGCGTTGTTCCTGTGATGTATCTAATCGATCCTTACTCATCTATCATGTTATTTGACGTTTGGATGGACTCCAGTAACTCTGATGAGAGATACAAAGATTTCGGACGCAGCAGAAGCTGGAAATAGTTTTGAACGAAACAACACCTATTAGCGTTGTTCCTGTGATGTATCTAAACGATCCTTACTTATCTAACATGTTATTTGATGTTTGGATGGACTCCAGTATGTCTGATGTGAGATACAAAGTTTTGGGACGCAGCAGGAGCTGGAAATAGTTTTAAACGAAACAACACGTATTAGCGTTGTTCCTGTGATGTATCTAATCGATCCTTACTCATCTATCATGTTATTTTACGTTTGGATGGACTCCAGTAACTCTGATGTGAGATACAAAGTTTTTGGACGCAGCAGAAGCTGGAAATAGTTTTGAACGAAACAACACGTATTAGCGTTGTTCCTGTGCTGTATCTAATCGATCCTTACTTATCTATCATGTTATTTGACGTTTGGATGGACTCCAGTAACCCTGACGTGATATACGAAGTTCTCGGACGCAGCAGAAGCTGGAAATAGTTTTAAACGAAACAACATCTATTAGCGTTGTTCCTGTGATGTATCTAAACGATCCTTACTTATCTAACATGTTATTTGACGTTTGGATGGACTCCAGTAACTCTGATGTGAGATACAAAGTTTTTGGACGCAACAGAAGCTGGAAATAGTTTTGAACGAAACAACACGTATTAGCGTTGTTCCTGTGATGTATCTAATCGATCCTTACTTAGCTACTATGTTATTTGACGTTTGGATGGGCTCCAGTAACTCTGATGAGAGATACAAAGTTCTCGTACGCAGTAGAAGCTGGAAATAGTTTTGAACGAAACAACACGTATTAGCGTTGTTCCTGTGATGTATCTAAACGATCCTTACTTATCTAACATGTTATTTGACGTTTGGGTGGACTCCAGTAAGTCTGATGTGAGATACAAAGTTTTTGGACGCAGCAGGAGCTGGAAATAATTTTAAACGAAACAACACGTATTACCGTTGTTCCTGTGCTGTATCTAATCGATCCTTACTCATATATCATGTTATTTGGCGTATCGATGGACTCCAGAAGCTCTGATGTGAGATACGACGTTTTCGGACGCAGCAGAAGCTGGAAATAGTTTTAAACGAAACAACACGCATTAGCGTTGTTCCTGTGATGTATCTAATCGATCCTTACTCATCTATCAGGTTATTTGGCGTTTCGATGGACTCCAGTAACTTTGATGTGAGATACGAAGTTCTCGGACGCAGCTGAAGCTGGAAATAGTTTTAAACGAAACAACACGCATTAGCGTTGTTCCTGTGATGTATCTAATAGATCCTTACTCATCTATCATGTTATTTGACGTTTCGATGGACTCCAGTAACTCTAATGTGAGAAACGAAATTTTCGGACGCAGCAGAAGCTGGAAATAGTTTTAAACGAAACAACACGCATTAGCGTTGTTCCTGTGATGTATCTAATCGATCCTTACTTATCTATCATGTTATTTGACGTTCGGATGGACTCCAGTAACCCTGACGTGAGATACGAAGTTCTCGGACGCAGCAGAAGCTGGAAATAGTTTTAAACGAAACAACATCTATTAGCGTTGTTCCTGTGATGTATCTAAACGATCCTTACTTATCTAACATGTTATTTGACGTTTGGATGGACTCCAGTAACTCTGATGTGAGATACAAAGTTTTTGGACGCAACAGAAGCTGGAAATAGTTTTGAACGAAACAACACGTATTAGCGTTGTTCCTGTGATGTATCTAATCGATCCTTACTTAGCTACTATGTTATTTGACGTTTGGATGGGCTCCAGTAACTCTGATGAGAGATACAAAGTTCTCGTACGCAGTAGAAGCTGGAAATAGTTTTGAACGAAACAACACGTATTAGCGTTGTTCCTGTGATGTATCTAAACGATCCTTACTTATCTAACATGTTATTTGACGTTTGGGTGGACTCCAGTAAGTCTGATGTGAGATACAAAGTTTTTGGACGCAGCAGGAGCTGGAAATAATTTTAAACGAAACAACACGTATTACCGTTGTTCCTGTGCTGTATCTAATCGATCCTTACTCATATATCATGTTATTTGGCGTATCGATGGACTCCAGTAGCTCTGATGTGAGATACGACGTTTTCGGACGCAGCAGAAGCTGGAAATAGTTTTAAACGAAACAACACGCATTAGCGTTGTTCCTGTGATGTATCTAATCGATCCTTACTCATCTATCAGGTTATTTGGCGTTTCGATGGACTCCAGTAACTTTGATGTGAGATACGAAGTTCTCGGACGCAGCTGAAGCTGGAAATAGTTTTAAACGAAACAACACGCATTAGCGTTGTTCCTGTGATGTATCTAATAGATCCTTACTCATCTATCATGTTATTTGACGTTTCGATGGACTCCAGTAACTCTAATGTGAGAAACGAAATTTTCGGACGCAGCAGAAGCTGGAAATAGTTTTAAACGAAACAACACGCATTAGCGTTGTTCCTGTGATGTATCTAATCGATCCTTACTTATCTATCATGTTATTTGACGTTTGGATGGACTCCAGTAACCCTGACGTGAGATACGAAGTTCTCGGACGCAGCAGAAGCTGGAAATAGTTTTAAACGAAACAACACGCATTAGCGTTGTTCCTGTGATGCATCTAATCGATCCTTACTCATCTATCATGTTATTTGACGTTTCGATGGACTCCAGTAACTCTGATGTGAGATACGACGCTTTCGGACTTAGCAGAAGCTGGAAATAGTTTTAAACGAAACAACTCGTATTAGCGTTGTTCCTGTGATGTATCTAATCGATAGTTACTCATCTATCATGTTATTTGACGTTTGGATGGACTCCAGTAACTCTGATGAGAGATACAAAGATTTCGGACGCAGCAGAAGCTGGAAATAGTTTTGAACGAAACAACACCTATTAGCGTTGTTCCTGTGATGTATCTAAACGATCCTTACTTATCTAACATGTTATTTGATGTTTGGATGGACTCCAGTAACTCTGATGTGAGATACGACGCTTTCGGACTTAGCAGAAGCTGGAAATAGTTTTAAAGGAAACAACTCGTATTAGCGTTGTTCCTGTGATGTATCTAATCGATCCTTACTCATCTATCATGTTATTTGACGTTTGGATGGACTCCAGTAACTCTGATGAGAGATACAAAGATTTCGGACGCAGCAGAAGCTGGAAATAGTTTTGAACGAAACAACACCTATTAGCGTTGTTCCTGTGATGTATCTAAACGATCCTTACTTATCTAACATGTTATTTGATGTTTGGATGGACTCCAGTAAGTCTGATGTGAGATACAAAGTTTTGGGACGCAGCAGGAGCTGGAAATAGTTTTAAACGAAACAACACGTATTAGCGTTGTTCCTGTGATGTATCTAATCGATCCTTACTCATCTATCATGTTATTTTACGTTTGGATGGACTCCAGTAACTCTGATGTGAGATACAAAGTTTTTGGACGCAGCAGAAGCTGGAAATAGTTTTGAACGAAACAACACGTATTAGCGTTGTTCCTGTGCTGTATCTAATCGATCCTTACTTATCTATCATGTTATTTGACGTTTGGATGGACTCCAGTAACCCTGACGTGAGATACGAAGTTCTCGGACGCAGCAGAAGCTGGAAATAGTTTTAAACGAAACAACATCTATTAGCGTTGTTCCTGTGATGTATCTAAACGATCCTTACTTATCTAACATGTTATTTGACGTTTGGATGGACTCCAGTAACTCTGATGTGAGATACAAAGTTTTTGGACGCAACAGAAGCTGGAAATAGTTTTGAACGAAACAACACGTATTAGCGTTGTTCCTGTGATGTATCTAATCGATCCTTACTTAGCTACTATGTTATTTGACGTTTGGATGGGCTCCAGTAACTCTGATGAGAGATACAAAGTTCTCGTACGCAGTAGAAGCTGGAAATAGTTTTGAACGAAACAACACGTATTAGCGTTGTTCCTGTGATGTATCTAAACGATCCTTACTTATCTAACATGTTATTTGACGTTTGGGTGGACTCCAGTAAGTCTGATGTGAGATACAAAATTTTTGGACGCAGCAGGAGCTGGAAATAATTTTAAACGAAACAACACGTATTACCGTTGTTCCTGTGCTGTATCTAATCGATCCTTACTCATATATCATGTTATTTGGCGTATCGATGGACTCCAGTAGCTCTGATGTGAGATACGACGTTTTCGGACGCAGCAGAAGCTGGAAATAGTTTTAAACGAAACAACACGCATTAGCGTTGTTCCTGTGATGTATCTAATCGATCCTTACTCATCTATCAGGTTATTTGGCGTTTCGATGGACTCAAGTAACTTTGATGTGAGATACGAAGTTCTCGGACGCAGCTGAAGCTGGAAATAGTTTTAAACGAAACAACACGCATTAGCGTTGTTCCTGTGATGTATCTAATAGATCCTTACTCATCTATCATGTTATTTGACGTTTCGATGGACTCCAGTAACTCTAATGTGAGAAACGAAATTTTCGGACGCAGCAGAAGCTGGAAATAGTTTTAAACGAAACAACACGCATTAGCGTTGTTCCTGTGATGTATCTAATCGATCCTTACTTATCTATCATGTTATTTGACGTTTGGATGGACTCCAGTAACCCTGACGTGAGATACGAAGTTCTCGGACGCAGCAGAAGCTGGAAATAGTTTTAAACGAAACAACATCTATTAGCGTTGTTCCTGTGATGTATCTAAACGATCCTTACTTATCTAACATGTTATTTGACGTTTGGATGGACTCCAGTAACTCTGATGTGAGATACAAAGTTTTTGGACGCAACAGAAGCTGGAAATAGTTTTGAACGAAACAACACGTATTAGCGTTGTTCCTGTGATGTATCTAATCGATCCTTACTTAGCTACTATGTTATTTGACGTTTGGATGGGCTCCAGTAACTCTGATGAGAGATACAAAGTTCTCGTACGCAGTAGAAGCTGGAAATAGTTTTGAACGAAACAACACGTATTAGCGTTGTTCCTGTGATGTATCTAAACGATCCTTACTTATCTAACATGTTATTTGACGTTTGGGTGGACTCCAGTAAGTCTGATGTGAGATACAAAGTTTTTGGACGCAGCAGGAGCTGGAAATAATTTTAAACGAAACAACACGTATTACCGTTGTTCCTGTGCTGTATCTAATCGATCCTTACTCATATATCATGTTATTTGGCGTATCGATGGACTCCAGTAGCTCTGATGTGAGATACGAAGTTTTCGGACGCAGCAGAAGCTGGAAATAGTTTTAAACGAAACAACACGCATTAGCGTTGTTCCTGTGATGTATCTAATCGATCCTTACTCATCTATCAGGTTATTTGGCGTTTCGATGGACTCCAGTAACTTTGATGTGAGATACGAAGTTCTCGGACGCAGCTGAAGCTGGAAATAGTTTTAAACGAAACAACACGCATTAGCGTTGTTCCTGTGATGTATCTAATAGATCCTTACTCATCTATCATGTTATTTGACGTTTCGATGGACTCCAGTAACTCTAATGTGAGAAACGAAATTTTCGGACGCAGCAGAAGCTGGAAAGAGTTTTAAACGAAACAACACGCATTAGCGTTGTTCCTGTGATGTATCTAATCGATCCTTACTTATCTATCATGTTATTTGACGTTTGGATGGACTCCAGTAACCCTGACGTGAGATACGAAGTTCTCGGACGCAGCAGAAGCTGGAAATAGTTTTAAACGAAACAACACGCATTAGCGTTGTTCCTGTGATGCATCTAATCGATCCTTACTCATCTATCATGTTATTTGACGTTTCGATGGACTCCAGTAACTCTGATGTGAGATACGACGCTTTCGGACTTAGCAGAAGCTGGAAATAGTTTTAAACGAAACAACTCGTATTAGCGTTGTTCCTGTGATGTATCTAATCGATCCTTACTCATCTATCATGTTATTTGACGTTTGGATGGACTCCAGTAACTCTGATGAGAGATACAAAGATTTCGGACGCAGCAGAAGCTGGAAATAGTTTTGAACGAAACAACACCTATTAGCGTTGTTCCTGTGATGTATATAAACGATCCTTACTTATCTAACATGTTATTTGATGTTTGGATGGACTCCAGTAAGTCTGATGTGAGATACAAAGTTTTGGGACGCAGCAGGAGCTGGAAATAGTTTTAAACGAAACAACACGTATTAGCGTTGTTCCTGTGATGTATCTAATCGATCCTTACTCATCTATCATGTTATTTTACGTTTGGATGGACTCCAGTAACTCTGATGTAAGATACAAAGTCTTTGGACGCAGCAGAAGCTGGAAATAGTTTTGAACGAAACAACACGTATTAGCGTTGTTCCTGTGATGTATCTAATCGATCCTTACACATCTATCATGTTATTTGGCGTTTCGATGGACTCCAGTAACTTAGATGTGATATACGACGTTTTCGCACGCAGCAGCAGCTGGAAATAGTTTTAAACGAAACAACACGTATTAGCGTTGTTCCTGTGCTGTATCTAATCGATCCGTACTTATCTATCATGTTATTTGACGTTTGGATGGACTCCAGTAACCCTGACGTGAGATACGAAGTTCTCGGACGCAGCAGAAGCTGGAAATAGTTTTAAACGAAACAACATCTATTAGCGTTGTTCCTGTGATGTATCTAAACGATCCTTACTTATCTAACATGTTATTTGACGTTTGGATGGACTCCAGTAACTCTGATGTGAGATACAAAGTTTTTGGACGCAGCAGAAGCTGGAAATAGTTTTGAACGAAACAACACGTATTAGCGTTGTTCCTGTGATGTATCTAATCGATCCTTACTTAGCTACTATGTTATTTGACGTTTGGATGGGCTCCAGTAACTCTGATGAGAGATACAAAGTTCTCGGACGCAGTAGAAGCTGGAAATAGTTTTGAACGAAACAACACGTATTAGCGTTGTTCCTGTGATGTATCTAAACGATCCTTACTTATCTAACATGTTATTTGACGTTTGGGTGGACTCCAGTAAGTCTGATGTGAGATACAAAGTTTTTGGACGCAGCAGGAGCTGGAAATAATTTTAAACGAAACAACACGTATTACCGTTGTTCCTGTGCTGTATCTAATCGATCCTTACTCATATATCATGTTATTTGGCGTATCGATGGACTCCAGTAGCTCTGATGTGAGATACGACGTTTTCGGACGCAGCAGAAGCTGGAAATAGTTTTAAACGAAACAACACGCATTAGCGTTGTTCCTGTGATGTATCTAATCGATCCTTACTCATCTATCAGGTTATTTGGCGTTTCGATGGACTCCAGTAACTTTGATGTGAGATACGAAGTTCTCGGACGCAGCTGAAGCTGGAAATAGTTTTAAACGAAACAACACGCATTAGCATTGTTCCTGTGATGTATCTAATAGATCCTTACTCATCTATCATGTTATTTGACGTTTCGATGGACTCCAGTAACTCTAATGTGAGAAACGAAATTTTCGGACGCAGCAGAAGCTGGAAATAGTTTTAAACGAAACAACACGCATTAGCGTTGTTCCTGTGATGTATCTAATCGATCCTTACTTATCTATCATGTTATTTGACGTTTGGATGGACTCCAGTAACCCTGACGTGAGATACGAAGTTCTCGGACGCAGCAGAAGCTGGAAATAGTTTTAAACGAAACAACACGCATTAGCGTTGTTCCTGTGATGCATCTAATCGATCCTTACTCATCTATCATGTTATTTGAAGTTTCGATGGACTCCAGTAACTCTGATGAGAGATACAAAGTTCTCGGACGCAGTAGAAGCTGGAAATAATTTTGAACGAAACAACACGTATTAGCGTTGTTCCTGTGATGTATCTAAACGATCCTTACTTATCTAACATGTTATTTGACGTTTGGATGGGCTCCAGTAAGTCTGATGTTAGATACAAAGATTTCGGACGCAGCAGAAGCTGGAAATAGTTTTGAACGAAACAACACGTATTAACGTCGTTCCTGTGATGTATCTAAACGATCCTTACTTATCTAACATGTTATTTGACGTTTGGATGGACTCCAGTAAGTCTGATGTGAGATACAAAGTTTTTGGACGCAGCAGGAGCTGGAAATAGTTTTAAACGAAACAACACGTTTTAGCGTTGTTCCTGTGCTGTATCTAATCGATCCTTACTTATCTATCATGTTATTTGACGTTTCGATGGGCTCCAGTAACTCTGATGTGAGATACGACGTTTTCGGACGCAGCAGAAGCTGGAAATAGTTTTAAACGAAACAACACGCATTAGCGAAGTTCCTGTGATGTATCTAATCGATCCTTACTCATCTATCATGTTATTTGACGTTTGGAAGGACTCCAGTAACTCTGATGAGAGATACAAAGATTTCGGACGCAGCAGAAGCTGGAAATAGTTTTGAACGAAACAACACCTATTAGCGTTGTACCTGTGATGTATCTAAACGATCCTTACTTATCTAACATGTTATTTGACGTTTGGATGGACTCCAGTAAGTCTGATGTGAGATACAAAGTTTTGGGACGCAGCAGGAGCTGGAAATAGTTTTAAACGAAACAACAGGTATTAGCGTTGTTCCTGTGATGTATCTAATCGATCCTTACTCATCTATCATGTTATTTTACGTTTGGATGGACTCCAGTAACTCTGATGTGAGATACAAAGTTTTTGGACCCAGCAGAAGCTGGAAATAGTTTTGAACGAAACAACACGCATTAGCGAAGTTCCTGTGATGTATCTAATCGATCCTTACTCATCTATCATGTTATTTGACGTTTGGAAGGACTCCAGTAACTCTGATGAGAGATACAAAGATTTCGGACGCAGCAGAAGCTGGAAATAGTTTTGAACGAAACAACACCTATTAGCGTTGTACCTGTGATGTATCTAATCGATCCTTACTTAGCTACTATGTTATTTGACGTTTCGATGGACTCCAGTAACTCTAATGTGAGATACGAAATTTTCGGACGCAGCAGAAGCTGGAAATAGTTTTAAACGAAACAACACGCATTAGCGTTGTTCCTGTGATGTATCTAATCGATCCTTACTCATCTATCATGTTATTTGGCGTTTCGATGGACTCCAGTAACTTAGATGTGATATACGACGTTTTCGCACGCAGCAGCAGCTGGAAATAGTTTTAAACGAAACAACACGTATTAGCGTTGTTCCTGTGCTGTATCTAATCGATCCTTACTTATCTATCATGTTATTTGACGTTTGGATGGACTCCAGTAACCCTGACGTGAGATACGAAGTTCTCGGACGCAGCAGAAGCTGGAAATAGTTTTAAACGAAACAACATCTATTAGCGTTGTTCCTGTGATGTATCTAAACGATCCTTACTTATCTAACATGTTATTTGACGTTTGGATGGACTCCAGTAACTCTGATGTGAGATACAAAGTTTTTGGACGCAGCAGAAGCTGGAAATAGTTTTGAACGAAACAACACGTATTAGCGTTGTTCCTGTGATGTATCTAATCGATCCTTACTTAGCTACTATGTTATTTGACGTTTCGATGGACTCCAGTAACTCTAATGTGAGATACGAAATTTTCGGACGCAGCAGCAGCTGGAAATAGTTTGAAACGAAACAACACATATTAGCGTTGTTCCTGTGATGTATCTAATCGATCCTTACTTATCTATCATGTTATTTGACGTTTGGACGGACTCCAGTTACTCTGATGAGAGATACAAAGTTCTCGGACGCAGTAGAAGCTGGAAATAGTTTTGAACGAAACAACACGTATTAGCGTTGTTCCTGTGATGTATCTAAACGATCCTTACTTATCTAACATGTTATTTGACGTTTGGGTGGACTCCAGTAAGTCTGATGTGAGATACAAAGTTTTTGGACGCAGCAGGAGCTGGAAATAATTTTAAACGAAACAACACGTATTACCGTTGTTCCTGTGCTGTATCTAATCGATCCTTACTCATATATCATGTTATTTGGCGTATCGATGGACTCCAGTAGCTCTGATGTGAGATACGACGTTTTCGGACGCAGCAGAAGCTGGAAATAGTTTTAAACGAAACAACACGCATTAGCGTTGTTCCTGTGATGTATCTAATCGATCCTTACTCATCTATCATGTTATTTGGCGTTTCGATGGACTCCAGTAACTTTGATGTGAGATACGAAGTTCTCGGACGCAGCTGAAGCTGGAAATAGTTTTAAATGAAACAACACGTATTAGCGTTGTTCCTGTGATGTATCTAATCGATCCTTACTCATCTATCATGTTATTTGGCGTTTTGATGGACTCCAGTAGCTCTGATGTGAGATACTACGTTCTCTGAAGCAGCAGAAGCTGGAAATAGTTTTAAACGAAACAACACGCATTAGCGTTGTTCCTGTGATGTATCTAATAGATCCTTACTCATCTATCATGTTATTTGACGCTTCGATGGACTCCAGTAACTCTAATGTGAGAAACGAAATTTTCGGACGCAGCAGAAGCTGGAAATAGTTTTAAACGAAACAACACGCATTAGCGTTGTTCCTGTGATGTATCTAATCGATCCTTACTTATCTATCATGTTATTTGACGTTCGGATGAACTCCAGTAAAACTGACGTGAGATACGAATTTCTCGGACGCAGCAGAAGCTGGAAATAGTTTTAAACGAAACAACACGCATTAGCGTTGTTCCTGTGATGTATCTAATCGATCCTTACGCATCTCTCATGTTATTTGGCGTTTCGATTGACTCCAGTAACTCTGATGAGATATACAAAGATTTCGGACACAGCAGAAGCTGGAAATAGTTTTGAATGAAACAACACGTATTAACGTTGTTCCTGTGATGTATCTAAAAGATCCTTACTTATCTAACATGTTATTTGACGTTTGGATGGACTCCAGTAAGTCTGATGTGAGATACAAAGTTTTGGGACGCAGCAGGAGCTGGAAATAGTTTTAAACGAAACAACACGTATTAGCGTTGTTCCTGTGCTGTATCTAATCGATCCTTACTCATCTATCATGTTATTTGGCGTTTCGATGGACTCCAGTAACTTAGATGTGAGATACGAAGTTCTCGGACGCAGCTGAAGCTAGAAATAGTTTTAAACGAAACAACACGCATTAGCGTTGTTCCTGTGATGTATCTAATCGATCCTTACTTATCTATCATGTTATTTGACGTTTGGATGGACTCCAGTAACCCTGACGTGAGATACGAAGTTCTCGGACGCAGCAGAAGCTGGAAATAGTTTTAAACGAAACAACACGCATTAGCGTTGTTCCTGTGATGTATCTAATCGATCCTTACTCATCTATCATGTTATTTGGCGTTTCGATGGACTCCAGTAACTTAGATGTGAGATACGAAGTTCTCGGACGCAGCTGAAGCTAGAAATAGTTTTAAATGAAACAACACGCATTAGCGTTGTTCCTGTGATGTATCTAATCGATCCTTACTTATCTATCATGTTATTTGACGTTTGGATGGACTCCAGTAACCCTGACGTGAGATACGAAGTTCTCGGACGCAGCAGAAGCTGGAAATAGTTTTAAACGAAACAACACGCATTAGCGTTGTTCCTGTGATGCATCTAATCGATCCTTACTCATCTATCATGTTATTTGACGTTTCGATGGACTCCAGTAACTCTGATGAGAGATACAAAGTTCTCGGACGCAGTAGAAGCTGGAAATAATTTTGAACGAAACAACACGTATTAGCGTTGTTCCTGTGATGTATCTAAACGATCCTTACTTATCTAACATGTTATTTGACGTTTGGATGGGCTCCAGTAAGTCTGATGTTAGATACAAAATTTTTGGACGCAGCAGGAGCTGGAAATAGTTTTAAACGAAACAACACGTA
Organism: Prosopocoilus inquinatus; assembly: GCA_036172665.1. Taxonomy (NCBI): domain Eukaryota; kingdom Metazoa; phylum Arthropoda; class Insecta; order Coleoptera; family Lucanidae; genus Prosopocoilus; species Prosopocoilus inquinatus. The sequence continues at coordinate 42,073,667 of CM069871.1, read as the reverse complement.
TTAGCGTTGTTTCTGTGCTGTATCTAATCGATACTTACTTATCTATCATGTTATTTGACGTTTCGATGGACTCCAGTAACTCTGATGTGAGATACGAAGTTTTCGGACGCAGCAGAAGCTGGAAATAGTTTTAAACGAAACAACACGCATTAGCGTTGTTCCTGTGATGTATCTAATCGATCCTTACGCATCTCTCATGTTATTTGGCGTTTCGATGGACTCCAGTAACTCTGATGAGATATACAAAGATTTCGGACACAGCAGAAGCTGGATATAGTTTTGAATGAAACAACACGTATTAACGTTGTTCCTGTGATGTATCTAAAAGATCCTTACTTATCTAACATGTTATTTGACGTTTGGATGGACTCCAGTAAGTCTGATGTGAGATACAAAGTTTTGGGACGCAGCAGGAGCTGGAAATAGTTTTAAACGAAACAACACGTATTAGCGTTGTTCCTGTGCTGTATCTAATCGATCCTTACTCATCTATCATGTTATTTGGCGTTTCGATGGACTCCAGTAACTTAGATGTGAGATACGAAGTTCTCGGACGCAGCTGAATCTAGAAATAGTTTTAAACGAAACAACACGCATTAGCGTTGTTCCTGTGATGTATCTAATCGATCCTTACTTATCTATCATGTTATTTGACGTTTGGATGGACTCCAGTAACCCTGACGTGAGATACGAAGTTCTCGGACGCAGCAGAAGCTGGAAATAGTTTTAAACGAAACAACACGCATTAGCGTTGTTCCTGTGATGTATCTAATCGATCCTTACTCATCTATCATGTTATTTGGCGTTTCGATGGACTCCAGTAACTTAGATGTGAGATACGAAGTTCTCGGACGCAGCTGAAGCTAGAAATAGTTTTAAACGAAACAACACGCATTAGCGTTGTTCCTGTGATGTATCTAATCGATCCTTACTTATCTATCATGTTATTTGACGTTTGGATGGACTCCAGTAACCCTGACGTGAGATACGAAGTTCTCGGACGCAGCAGAAGCTGGAAATAGTTTTAAACGAAACAACACGCATTAGCGTTGTTCCTGTGATGCATCTAATCGATCCTTACTCATCTATCATGTTATTTGACGTTTCGATGGACTCCAGTAACTCTGATGAGAGATACAAAGTTCTCGGACGCAGTAGAAGCTGGAAATAATTTTGAACGAAACAACACGCATTAGCGTTGTTCCTGTGATGTATCTAATCGATCCTTACTCATCTATCATGTTATTTGGCGTTTCGATGGACTCCAGTAACTTAGATGTGAGATACGAAGTTCTCGGACGCAGCTGAAGCTAGAAATAGTTTTAAACGAAACAACACGCATTAGCGTTGTTCCTGTGATGTATCTAAAAGATCCTTACTTATCTAACATGTTATTTGACGTTTGGATGGACTCCAGTAAGTCTGATGTGAGATACAAAGTTTTGGGACGCAGCAGGAGCTGGAAATAGTTTTAAACGAAACAACACGTATTAGCGTTGTTCCTGTGCTGTATCTAATCGATCCTTACTCATCTATCATGTTATTTGGCGTTTCGATGGACTCCAGTAACTTAGATGTGAGATACGAAGTTCTCGGACGCAGCTGAAGCTAGAAATAGTTTTAAACGAAACAACACGCATTAGCGTTGTTCCTGTGATGTATCTAATCGATCCTTACTTATCTATCATGTTATTTGACGTTTGGATGGACTCCAGTAACCCTGACGTGAGATACGAAGTTCTCGGACGCAGCAGAAGCTGGAAATAGTTTTAAACGAAACAACACGCATTAGCGTTGTTCCTGCGATGTATCTAATCGATCCTTACTCATCTATCATGTTATTTGGCGTTTCGATGGACTCCAGTAACTTAGATGTGAGATACGAAGTTCTCGGACGCAGCTGAAGCTAGAAATAGTTTTAAACGAAACAACACGCATTAGCGTTGTTCCTGTGATGTATCTAATCGATCCTTACTTATCTATCATGTTATTTGACGTTTGGATGGACTCCAGTAACCCTGACGTGAGATACGAAGTTCTCGGACGCAGCAGAAGCTGGAAATAGTTTTAAACGAAACAACACGCATTAGCGTTGTTCCTGTGATGCATCTAATCGATCCTTACTCATCTATCATGTTATTTGACGTTTCGATGGACTCCAGTAACTCTGATGAGAGATACAAAGTTCTCGGACGCAGTAGAAGCTGGAAATAATTTTGAACGAAACAACACGCATTAGCGTTGTTCCTGTGATGTATCTAATCGATCCTTACTCATCTATCATGTTATTTGGCGTTTCGATGGACTCCAGTAACTTAGATGTGAGATACGAAGTTCTCGGACGCAGCTGAAGCTAGAAATAGTTTTAAACGAAACAACACGCATTAGCGTTGTTCCTGTGATGTATCTAAACGATCCTTACTTATCTAACATGTTATTTGACGTTTGGATGGGCTCCAGTAAGACTGATGTTAGATACAAAGTTTTTGGACGCAGCAGGAGCTGGAAATAGTTTTAAACGAAACAACACGTATTAGCGTTGTTCCTGTGCTGTATCTAATCGATACTTACTTATCTATCATGTTATTTGACGTTTCGATGGACTCCAGTAACTCTGATGTGAGATACGAAGTTTTCGGACGCAGCAGAAGCTGGAAATAGTTTTAAACGAAACAACACATATTAGCGTTGTTCCTGTGATGTATCTAATCGATCCTTACTTAGCAACTATGTTATTTGACGTTTCGATGGACTCCAGTAACTCTAATGTGAGAAACGAAATTTTCGGACGCAGCAGAAGCTGGAAATAGTTTTAAACGAAACAACACGCATTAGCGTTGTTCCTGTGATGTATCTAATCGATCCTTACTTATCTATCATGTTATTTGACGTTCGGATGAACTCCAGTAAAACTGACGTGAGATACGAATTTCTCGGACGCAGCAGAAGCTGGAAATAGTTTTAAACGAAACAACACGCATTAGCGTTGTTCCTGTGATGTATCTAATCGATCCTTACGCATCTCTCATGTTATTTGGCGTTTCGATGGACTCCAGTAACTCTGATGAGATATACAAAGATTTCGGACGCAGCAGAAGCTGGAAATAGTTTTGAATGAAACAACACGTATTAACGTTGTTCCTGTGATGTATCTAAAAGATCCTTACTTATCTAACATGTTATTTGACGTTTGGATGGACTCCAGTAAGTCTGATGTGAGATACAAAGTTTTGGGACGCAGCAGGAGCTGGAAATAGTTTTAAACGAAACAACACGTATTAGCGTTGTTCCTGTGCTGTATCTAATCGATCCTTACTCATCTATCATGTTATTTGGCGTTTCGATGGACTCCAGTAACTTAGATGTGAGATACGAAGTTCTCGGACGCAGCTGAAGCTAGAAATAGTTTTAAACGAAACAACACGCATTAGCGTTGTTCCTGTGATGTATCTAATCGATCCTTACTTATCTATCATGTTATTTGACGTTTGGATGGACTCCAGTAACCCTGACGTGAGATACGAAGTTCTCGGACGCAGCAGAAGCTGGAAATAGTTTTAAACGAAACAACACGCATTAGCGTTGTTCCTGTGATGTATCTAATCGATCCTTACTCATCTATCATGTTATTTGGCGTTTCGATGGACTCCAGTAACTTAGATGTGAGATACGAAGTTCTCGGACGCAGCTGAAGCTAGAAATAGTTTTAAATGAAACAACACGCATTAGCGTTGTTCCTGTGATGTATCTAATCGATCCTTACTTATCTATCATGTTATTTGACGTTTGGATGGACTCCAGTAACCCTGACGTGAGATACGAAGTTCTCGGACGCAGCAGAAGCTGGAAATAGTTTTAAACGAAACAACACGCATTAGCGTTGTTCCTGTGATGCATCTAATCGATCCTTACTCATCTATCATGTTATTTGACGTTTCGATGGACTCCAGTAACTCTGATGAGAGATACAAAGTTCTCGGACGCAGTAGAAGCTGGAAATAATTTTGAACGAAACAACACGTATTAGCGTTGTTCCTGTGATGTATCTAAACGATCCTTACTTATCTAACATGTTATTTGACGTTTGGATGGGCTCCAGTAAGTCTGATGTTAGATACAAAGTTTTTGGACGCAGCAGGAGCTGGAAATAGTTTTAAACGAAACAACACGTATTAGCGTTGTTTCTGTGCTGTATCTAATCGATACTTACTTATCTATCATGTTATTTGACGTTTCGATGGACTCCAGTAACTCTGATGTGAGATACGAAGTTTTCGGACGCAGCAGAAGCTGGAAATAGTTTTAAACGAAACAACACGCATTAGCGTTGTTCCTGTGATGTATCTAGTCGATCCTTACGCATCTCTCATGTTATTTGGCGTTTCGATGGACTCCAGTAACTCTGATGAGATATACAAAGATTTCGGACACAGCAGAAGCTGGATATAGTTTTGAATGAAACAACACGTATTAACGTTGTTCCTGTGATGTATCTAAAAGATCCTTACTTATCTAACATGTTATTTGACGTTTGGATGGACTCCAGTAAGTCTGATGTGAGATACAAAGTTTTGGGACGCAGCAGGAGCTGGAAATAGTTTTAAACGAAACAACACGTATTAGCGTTGTTCCTGTGCTGTATCTAATCGATCCTTACTCATCTATCATGTTATTTGGCGTTTCGATGGACTCCAGTAACTTAGATGTGAGATACGAAGTTCTCGGACGCAGCTGAAGCTAGAAATAGTTTTAAACGAAACAACACGCATTAGCGTTGTTCCTGTGATGTATCTAATCGATCCTTACTTATCTATCATGTTATTTGACGTTTGGATGGACTCCAGTAACCCTGACGTGAGATACGAAGTTCTCGGACGCAGCAGAAGCTGGAAATAGTTTTAAACGAAACAACACGCATTAGCGTTGTTCCTGTGATGTATCTAATCGATCCTTACTCATCTATCATGTTATTTGGCGTTTCGATGGACTCCAGTAACTTAGATGTGAGATACGAAGTTCTCGGACGCAGCTGAAGCTAGAAATAGTTTTAAACGAAACAACACGCATTAGCGTTGTTCCTGTGATGTATCTAATCGATCCTTACTTATCTATCATGTTATTTGACGTTTGGATGGACTCCAGTAACCCTGACGTGAGATACGAAGTTCTCGGACGCAGCAGAAGCTGGAAATAGTTTTAAACGAAACAACACGCATTAGCGTTGTTCCTGTGATGCATCTAATCGATCCTTACTCATCTATCATGTTATTTGACGTTTCGATGGACTCCAGTAACTCTGATGAGAGATACAAAGTTCTCGGACGCAGTAGAAGCTGGAAATAATTTTGAACGAAACAACACGCATTAGCGTTGTTCCTGTGATGTATCTAATCGATCCTTACTCATCTATCATGTTATTTGGCGTTTCGATGGACTCCAGTAACTTAGATGTGAGATACGAAGTTCTCGGACGCAGCTGAAGCTAGAAATAGTTTTAAACGAAACAACACGCATTAGCGTTGTTCCTGTGATGTATCTAAAAGATCCTTACTTATCTAACATGTTATTTGACGTTTGGATGGACTCCAGTAAGTCTGATGTGAGATACAAAGTTTTGGGACGCAGCAGGAGCTGGAAATAGTTTTAAACGAAACAACACGTATTAGCGTTGTTCCTGTGCTGTATTTAATCGATCCTTACTCATCTATCATGTTATTTGGCGTTTCGATGGACTCCAGTAACTTAGATGTGAGATACGAAGTTCTCGGACGCAGCTGAAGCTAGAAATAGTTTTAAACGAAACAACACGCATTAGCGTTGTTCCTGTGATGTATCTAATCGATCCTTACTTATCTATCATGTTATTTGACGTTTGGATGGACTCCAGTAACCCTGACGTGAGATACGAAGTTCTCGGACGCAGCAGAAGCTGGAAATAGTTTTAAACGAAACAACACGCATTAGCGTTGTTCCTGCGATGTATCTAATCGATCCTTACTCATCTATCATGTTATTTGGCGTTTCGATGGACTCCAGTAACTTAGATGTGAGATACGAAGTTCTCGGACGCAGCTGAAGCTAGAAATAGTTTTAAACGAAACAACACGCATTAGCGTTGTTCCTGTGATGTATCTAATCGATCCTTACTTATCTATCATGTTATTTGACGTTTGGATGGACTCCAGTAACCCTGACGTGAGATACGAAGTTCTCGGACGCAGCAGAAGCTGGAAATAGTTTTAAACGAAACAACACGCATTAGCGTTGTTCCTGTGATGCATCTAATCGATCCTTACTCATCTATCATGTTATTTGACGTTTCGATGGACTCCAGTAACTCTGATGAGAGATACAAAGTTCTCGGACGCAGTAGAAGCTGGAAATAATTTTGAACGAAACAACACGCATTAGCGTTGTTCCTGTGATGTATCTAATCGATCCGTACTCATCTATCATGTTATTTGGCGTTTCGATGGACTCCAGTAACTTAGATGTGAGATACGAAGTTCTCGGACGCAGCTGAAGCTAGAAATAGTTTTAAACGAAACAACACGCATTAGCGTTGTTCCTGTGATGTATCTAAACGATCCTTACTTATCTAACATGTTATTTGACGTTTGGATGGGCTCCAGTAAGTCTGATGTTAGATACAAAGTTTTTGGACGCAGCAGGAGCTGGAAATAGTTTTAAACGAAACAACACGTATTAGCGTTGTTCCTGTGCTGTATCTAATCGATACTTACTTATCTATCATGTTATTTGACGTTTCGATGGACTCCAGTAACTCTGATGTGAGATACGAAGTTTTCGGACGCAGCAGAAGCTGGAAATAGTTTTAAACGAAAGAACACATATTAGCGTTGTTCCTGTGATGTATCTAATCGATCCTTACTTAGCTACTATGTTATTTGACGTTTCGATGGACTCCAGTAACTCTAATGTGAGAAACGAAATTTTCGGACGCAGCAGAAGCTGGAAATAGTTTTAAACGAAACAACACGCATTAGCGTTGTTCCTGTGATGTATCTAATCGATCCTTACTTATCTATCATGTTATTTGACGTTCGGATGAACTCCAGTAAAACTGACGTGAGATACGAATTTCTCGGACGCAGCAGAAGCTGGAAATAGTTTTAAACGAAACAACACGCATTAGCGTTGTTCCTGTGATGTATCTAATCGATCCTTACGCATCTCTCATGTTATTTGGCGTTTCGATGGACTCCAGTAACTCTGATGAGATATACAAAGATTTCGGACGCAGCAGAAGCTGGAAATAGTTTTGAATGAAACAACACGAGTAGTAGGAATAGGCCGATTCTGGAACCTCCTCCGACCTTGACCAATAAAATTCAAGGTCAAGGTCGGAGGAGGTTCCAGAATCGGCCTATTCCTGACGTGACCCCACCATGAGCTTCAAGGTCAAGGTCATGACCTTGAGGTGACCTTGAAATGACCTTGAGGTGACCTTGAAATGACCGTGAGGTGAACTTGAGGTGACCTTGAAATGACCTTGAGGTGACCTTGAAATGACCTTGAGGTGACCTTGAAATGACCTTGTGGTGACCTTGAGATGACCTTGTGGTGACCTTGAAATGACCTTGAGGTGACCTTGAAATGACCTTGAGGTGACCTTGAAATAACTTTGAGGTGACCTAGAGATGACCTTGAAATGACCTTGAGGTGACCTTGAAATGACCTTGAGGTGACCTTGAAATGACCTTGAAATGACCTTGAGGAGACCTTGAAATGACCTTGAAATGACCTTGAGGTGACCTTGAGATGACCTTGAGGTGACCTTGAGATGACCTTGAGATGACCTTGAGGTGACCTTGAAATGACCTTGAAATGACCTTGAAATGACCTTGAAATGACCTTGAAATGACCCTGAGGTGACCTTGGAATGACCTTGAGGTGACCTTGAAATGACCTTGAGGTGACCTTGAAATAACCTTGAGGTGACCTTGAAATGACCTTGAGGTGACCTTGAAATGACCTTGAGGTGACCTTGAAATAACCTTGAAATGACCCCAAGATGACCTTGAAATGACCTCGAGGTGACCTTGAAATGACCTTGAAATGACTCTGAGGTGACCTTTAAATGACCTTGGGGTGACCTTGAGGCGACCTTGAAATGACTGAGGTGACCTCGTAACGGACCTTGAAGCGCGGTGACTCAAATGTAATTGTTTTGAAATAACCCTGACGCAACCTGTTATTGAATATGTACCTATTTAAGGAGGTGTTTAATTTGATATCCGCAGACGACGGTTGACCCTCAGATTGAGTTTACCAACTTATTGAACGTAGTGAACGTGATAGTGCTTATTAAAATTATAAAACATGTTTGATTGCAATCAGTGTGGCAAACAATTTACGCGAATCGATAATATGAATCGTCATTTGCGTACGTCATGCCAGGGAAAACGTTTGAAATTAGATGAAATTGCCGGACCGTCCAAAGTTGTTGACCAGGTGAACGTTATGAAATGTGATGTGTGTGAAATATACGTCAGCAGAAAGTGTTTCTCAGCACATTTGCGTAGTAATTCACATAAAAGTAATGCTTTTGTGGTCGTCGATAACGGCGTGGAGAAGATAGCTGGTGCATTCGGAGATAAAATCGTAACGTACCGTATAACGGAACCTTACAATTATGTCGATGTCGAGGATTTTATGTACAATATTCAAGAAAAAGTACTAACTTTGGTTCAAAGTATATTAGACATCCATAAAGCATTAAAGTGGAATGTGGAAATTTTCGGAGTATATTTCTTAGATTCTAAAGAAAGTTCTGAGATAAAATCTTTTAACACCAAGAATAAAATAACTTGTTTTGGAACTGATATATACAATATATATCGTGATTTTGTAAACGAAATACATGTAAAAATGTCGGAATTTCAGGAGAGAGATTCAGGTAAAACAAATAATAGGTGCAATCGTTTAGAATAAAACTTAAAGTTGCAAATATTGTTACAGGATGGACTTTGTGCAGAATTTTATATATGGAAGTCAACATTAATAAATACAATCCACTGAAAGCATCCAGCTTCATGCCATTACCGTCTTCAATAAGTGCGAAGAAAGCTGTCATAAATGTCAGAAATAACGACAACGCTTGCTTTGCCTGGGCGATAACGTCAGCGATGTATCAACCGACAGGTCTTCCTCAAAGGATGTCTTCGTATCCCCATTATAACACAGTAGCGGATTTCACTGACCTAGAATTTCCACTGAAAGTTTGTGACGTGAAGAAATTTGAAAGCAAGAACAATATTTCTATAAATGTCTACGGACTCGGTTCCCATTATAATGGTAAGGTTACGGTTGATGAAGTTGTAGGACCGTTACATTTTACTAAAAATAGAAAAAATATTCATATAAACTTATTATTAATTGATGACAACAACGGAAATACTCACTATTGTTGGATTAAAAATTTATCACGTTTAGTGTCAAAACAGACTTCACATCACGGTCACGAGAAATATATTTGTGAAGGATGTTTAGTGTATTTTCCATGTATTGAAAAATTGCAACGACACGAGAGGGAAGACTGTAAAGTTATCAAAACAGTTTTACCATCGACAGAGTTAAAAATAAATAAGTATGGTGAATCTTTGCCAGAGAATATATTACAATTTGAAAATTTTGAAAAACAGTTAAAACTTCCTTTTGTTATATATGCCGATTTCGAAGCATTGCTAAAACCACTGGACAGAGTAGAACCAAATCCAGATAAATCTTTCACTGTTAAGTGTTATGAACACGAACCTCATTCATTTGCATATTACATTAAGTGCAGTTTCAATGCAAATTTGTCAATGTTAAAGTTATATCGCGGAGAGAATGCCGCCACGGAGTTTATAAAATGGTTAGAAAAAGATATTAAAGAAATTTACGATAAATATTTAAGTAAAATTGAGCCGATGACTGATTTAACACGAGAAGAAAAAGAGGCATACGACCGTGCAACAATGTGTCATATTTGTGAAAAACCAATATTAGATGTTAAGGAGAAGGTGCGTGATCACGAACATTTATCGGGAGCGTTTAGAGGTGCTGCTCACTCTGTGTGCAACATTAATTTTAAAATACCAAAATTTATTCCAGTGTTTTTTCATAATCTTTCTAATTATGACAGTCACTTGTTTGTAAAGACAATGGCATTAGAAGGTGAAGATGTGGACGTGATCGCACAAAATAAGGAAAAATATATATCCTTTTCGAAATTAATACACGTGGGGGATAAGACAGACTGTAAAGGTAAAAAGCGTAAAGTATATTTCAAAATAAGATTTGTAGATTCTTTTCGTTTCATGCAATCGTCTTTAGAGAAATTAAGTTCATACTTGGAAGATTGGCAATGTAGGGAAATTAGAAAATATTTTAACGATGAGGAGATGTTTAAATTAATACGTCAAAAAGGAATTTTCCCGTATTGTTTTATTGACTCACTCATGAAATTAGATTTTGCCACTTTACCTTCTAAGAAAGATTTTTATGATGTGCTGTATGATGAACACGTAAGTGATGAAGATTATGAGAGAGCACAGCGCGTTTGGAATTTATTTAACTGTAAAACTATGGGTGATTACAGTGATGTATACGTAACATCTGATGTTTTACTGTTGGCAGACGTATTTGAAAATTTCAGAGACCTTTGTATTGATAATTACAAACTAGATCCTTGCCATTTTTTCACCGCTCCAGGATTAAGTTGGGATGCAATGTTAAGAATGACAAAAATTAAATTAGAGTTACTGCAAGATGTTGATATGCTACATTTTTTTAGAATGGGTATACGCGGTGGAGTGAGTATGTGCACTAAAAGAATCGAAAACGCTAATAATAAATTTGTGCATGGTTTTGACTCTAAGAAGGCAACTAAATATTTACTATATCTTGATGCTACAAATCTGTACGGTCACGCAATGTGTTCCAGATTTCCGTGGGGAGAATTTACTTGGTTGTGTACAGAAGAGATTAACAATCTTAACATTTCAGAGTTAGAAGAAAATTCAGATGTCGGGTACATATTCGAAGTAGATTTGGAATACCCGACTCATTTACATGACAACCACAACGAATTACCATTTTGTCCGGAAAACATAATTCCTCCAAATTCGAAATATGGTAAACTTATTCCAAATCTGTACAACAAAAGGAAATACATAATTCACTATTTAAATCTGAAACAATGTTTGGAAAATGGTTTAATATTAAACCAAATTCATAGGGCAATTAAATTTAAGCAATCTCGTTGGCTAAAAATATACATAGACTTTAATTCACAAAAACGAGCTGAAGCTAAAAACGAATTCGAAAAAAATTTTTACAAATTATTAAATAATAGTGTTTTCGGTAAAACTATGGAAAATGTTGAGAATCGCGTCGACATTAAATTGGCCACCAGCTGGGAAACCCATAATCGAAGACCGGGAGCTGAATCATTGATAGCTAAACCAAACTATAAATCGAGTAAAATTTTTAGTGATCACCTGGCCGCAATAGAATTATGCAAAGTACAAGTAAATTATAATAAACCTTTATACGTAGGGTTTTGTGTTTTGGAAATATCAAAAACAGTAATGTACGATTTTTATTACAATTTTATAAAGCGAAAATATAACAATAGAGCAGCTTTATTATATACTGATACGGATAGTTTAATACTGACCGTTAATACTGATAATGTATACGATGACATAAAGCAAAATTTAGATAAATTTGATACTTCAAATTACCCACCGAATAATGTACATGAAATGCCTCGAACTGAATCAGTTATTGGACGATTTAAAGACGAATACGCAGGACAGGTTATAGAATCTTTTATCGGGACCGGTGCGAAAGCCTACTGTGTAAAGCTTATTTCAAAATGTACTAAGAAAGCAAAAGGTGTTAAAAAATACGTTATAGATAAATACTTATCTGTAGATGACTACAAAGAAATCATTGAACGAGATGGTTTTATTTTTAAAAAGATGTACGTGTTTCACTCAGATTTTCATACGGTGTATACAGAGTTGAAAAATAAAATTGCCTTATCATCTAAAGACGATAAACGTTATATTTTGGATGACAAAATTCATACTCTGGCGTGGGGTCACCATAAAATTGCTGATATAGAAAGAGATAAAACACTAAAAGAACTAATTGAAAAACTGGAAAAAGAATTAGAAAATAAATAAAGTATGTTTTATCTATAAGTTCTGTTAGAAAGTAAATAAATTAATTTGTAAAATTCATTTATTGTGTATTGTGAGTATTGTATGTTTACAGTTGTAGTTAATAAATATTTATTATAAAACATTGCGTTTTGGTATCCATGAATCATGTTTAGAACTCAATCCTAAATAACTTACGAGCGCCTTATTACCTTTTTCTCTCAATACATTAATTAAATATATATCTGGATGTTTTACTTTTTGTAACTCGTACTCATAAAACCCACCAAGAATGGCTTCACCATCAGCGTCTTTAATTAGATATGTTCTGGGATTAGTATTCTGCACCGACGAAATGGTAAATATTTCGTTGGACCAATTCGGAGTGTACATCTTCGAAAATGCTTGTCTGTATTTACTGATGCGCACATGATCTCCAATTTTAAATTTTGCAATTCTTGGATCCACAATTTTAAGGTTGCTGTAGACGGACTGTAAAATACTTTGCGCATTTCTTTGATTTATCTTGCTGGGTTTGTAACCCGTCGTACTGTGAACAGTGTTATTGTATTCTTCAATTAGCCTTGGTAATAAATTGAACCATCCGAAATTTCCTTGCATGCTAAATTCTTTCCACATTTTTTGTTTTAGGGTTCTATTAAATCTTTCGACTATCGAACTTTTTAAATTAGAGTATGCGCTATAGTGATTAATTCTATATTTCTTCATTAAATTTTGGAACTCTGCATTGTAAAATTCCTTTCCGTTATCTGTTTGTATATTTTTCGGTACAGAATTTCTACCTTCAGATAAAATCGATTGAAAAGCTTTGGTTACTTCTTTACCTGTCTTATTTTTTAATGGTATTCCCCAAGCATACTTGGAAAATGCGTTGATCACTGTCAGAATGTATTTGTATCCTTTGTTTATCTTGGCATAAGGTAGCATTTCAATTAAGTCTGCTTGGAAGAGATCTCTGAGTCCTTTTATTATTACTCGACGACGGCGAAAGTTTTTCCTTGCTGGTTTGTGCAACTCATTAACAACATCACGTTTCACATTAGAAGATAGATTAGACATTTTCAGTTAGAACTCGTTTTCTTACGATGAATTCAACAAATAATGGAACTGCACAAACTAAAGATGTGCAAGTAAACGAGATTTGATCTCCCACATTCAACGTTCTTCCAATTAAAGTATCAGTACAATTTATAGCGTTGATGGATACTGTAATGTTGACAATAGTAGGTTGATGAATAAGTACTTTTTTAACAACGCAAGTTTCTTGGATCGTATACGTCGTTTGGTGACCTCTATTTGAAAGCAAATACACACTTTCGGCGTTAAGCTCTTGACTCTGAAAGTCTAATAATGTTTCGTAAAATAATGGTGTAGCAGCAATGTGTTTGAAAACTGTGTGTTTATGAACGTGTCTTCCAAACTTATCAATAGTCATTGTGAATCAATCAACAACTATGTGAAACTGAAATGTGTGCTCGCTTGCACTCCACTAAATACTACAATTTACAAAATAATTTTAGCCTCTTTTAATTCTTCAATGATCGCTATGATTTCATTGTTATGTGCGGAGTGACCTGCTGATTTGGATGCGTTCAATAAACGCAATCGTTCTACTAGTTCGTTAGGATCATCCCAGTATTGATACTGCAAACATTTGTTAGGTACAAGCTTTTTCTCCAAAGCTCCACCTGTTTTCCAGCTTCGCGCCCACCAAACGTTTGGTGGTTTTCCCTGAATTATTGGTTTTATAATATTCACATATTTAAATCCTCTGCTTGCAGATATTCGCCCTGAGGGATTATAATTAACTTTAAACGCACTAGTTCTTCTCAATATATCTCTATAGTCTCGCACATCGTGAAACGTAAATTTCTCTGGATTTTTCTTAAAAACCAGCTCGTATAAACCTTTAGTACCCTTATACGCCAAGTCTCCAATTACAAGATCGGGACCGTCAAACTTAAGCTCCTGGTTCCCAACAAACAATCTCTCATCTTCTTCTCTTACACCGTATTTTGTATCGAATTCATTTTCTACATCAGTTTCAAATCGTGTAACATAATCACGTGCTAACGGATGATACGATTCTAAGGCAGCTTCCACCAGCGGTGATTCTAATCTAGTCCGAAGTAATGATTTTCGTTCTTCTAGAAGTGTACGAGCATGAGCCAGGGATTCGTCCGCAGGGGGGTTACTGCTTTCGGTGTCATATTCTTCTGCTTCTTCATAAACAGATTTTGAAGTTGGAGATGTGGACTTTTCATGAGGAACCTCAAGAATTTCTTCATCTTCTAAGATGGAAGGTTGTTTAATTTCACGTCCAAGTGGCGTTGAAGTACCCACATCATGCTCCTCTGACAATCCAATTCGCGACGAAGGATCGGATTTTAATTTATAACTCGGTCTTCTTCGTATGAAAGAAGGATCAGATCTCAATTTATAAATCGGTCTTTTTCGTAGGAAAGAACTCTTTGGCTCCTCTTTCAATCTCTTTTCACTGGCTTCGTATGACTGTTGCTCCTCTTTCATAGGTAATACGCTGCGAACAACATCTAGCTTATTGACAATATCTCGGAGTGGCTCTACAATAGGTGAATAAGTTGTCTGCAGATACTTTTTTGATTGCTCCGCATAATGTTTTGCTTGTGCAATATCGGATTTAAGTGTTTTTAATTTAGTACGCAAACTTTCGCGCGCAGTGGCTAATTCTGCTTTAAGTTTGTTACTCATGGTGCATCCGCATCCTTTAACGTCTGTTACAGTACTGAAGAACTGTAGAACTATGTAAAAATGAAAGAACTATGTAAAATGTAGTGGTTTTAAAGATATATGTACGTGTCGAATCCTTTACGATATCTCCCTGCGTTTATGGAACAATCGGTATCAATAACTAAGAAACCAAACGGTTCCTTCCAACAAGCGTAACAGATATTACGAAACTGGTCCATAGTCATATCTCCGCTGACGTAATCATCGTAAACGTGTTTCAAATTTGTGAAATCTTGACGAAATAGTATTAAGAAATTACAATTATCACGAATCATTTGTTTGGGTATTGCACTGTAAGTTTGACTTAAATAAAAGCAGTCAACATTTCTATGACGTCCAAAGGAGAAATATTCTTTAATTAAATTTTGTGTAGTACACTGAACATCATCAAAAACAACGACTGAATATTCTTTTACATTTGTAGGTGACACCATTTTTTCAATATCGGAAATTTCAAAGTAGCCTATTTCGGGCACTGTTGATAGCAAATGTCGGAGAAATTTATACTTCCCCTGAGATAAGGTCTTACAGCAGATGTATAAATTTTGGAAACGTAATCCGTTCGGATGGGTTAATAATGTCACTAAGGAATTACTTTTACCAGCCCCTGAGCTCCCGCTAATGATAACGCGTTTACTTGATCCTCCGAAGAGAACACTGTGACGTTTAAAGGTTTCATTTGCGATTGCATCGTCGAAATTTTGTACGGGTAACTTTAAAGACTGTTGTTGAAACTTCATATTTAAAATAATATTTGTCAAAAATATTCAAAATATTTTTGCTCCTTACAACACGTTATTAATTTCCTCGTTACCAAACGCGATACTCTATTACTGTGTTGTAGTTATCAATATCAACTGCTATATAAACACTCTTTAAAACTCATAAATTATTTATTTAAATAAATATAATAAATTAATGTTCCTAACTAACTAAATTAATATTTCTAACTAAATTAATATTTCTAACTAAATTAATATTTCTAACTCTAACTAAATTAATATCTCTAACCTAAACTCTGATTAATGCTCTAATGCTCCTCACTGTAAAAAATAAGATGTTATTAAAATGTTGAAAGGTAATGAACGATAACGAACCCAAGATTCATCCATCGTGGATTCCACTTCCACCTCTCCCCTTTCCTCCTCCTCCACCTCCACCTTTAGTGGTAAAGGCCGAGGTAGAGGCTCCAACACTGGCGGCGCAAACACCCTCCTTTTTAGGCGGATGCGTTGAGGCGCCGCCACTTGCTGCACCGGCGGCCTTCGTTCAGGTGTGGCCGCCGCTAGCGGCGTTGGAGTGTAGCTGGGTGAAGGTGACCGTTCGATACGTGGATGAACCATGCGATAATTAACTACCGCCGTTTCCGCATTAATCAGAGTTCCGTCCATTAACTGAAAAAGTAAATAATCAAAAATATAAACCGTAAAATACAAATTAGATTACTCACTTTCAGTTCCACTTGCCTCATAAAAATTGATTTCACGAGAGGCACGTTTGGTGAAGAACTCATCTGTAAAACGAATAACAATTATTAAAAATTGTACAAAGAAAAATAATTTTTTATATCCTCGAAAACATACCTAATACCTCGACAACATTTCCAACTTCATGTGAGGAACATACCATTAAACAGCAATATAATTCACAGACAT
The DNA here is from genome assembly GCA_036172665.1 of Prosopocoilus inquinatus. NCBI lineage: Eukaryota > Metazoa > Arthropoda > Insecta > Coleoptera > Lucanidae > Prosopocoilus > Prosopocoilus inquinatus. The sequence continues at coordinate 42,057,049 of CM069871.1, read as the reverse complement.
ATCTACTTAAGAGAAGAAGTTAAATCTTAAGACACTAAATCAAACTTAATCTTTTAAATAGATATGTCTGCGACAAGATTATGAAACAAATCTTGGATCAGGCTCAGACGGTTGTGAATGAGGGAAATTTTGTCATATTGTTCGTTTAAAGCCTGGTCAGTCGGAGACCTTAAGCGAACTGTATGTAAAATTTCACGACAAGATTGCAACTCATCCGTGACTTTTCTAAGATTTTTCTCACCCTCTAAACAACAGTTCCTGACTTCAGGCATAATTCCGTCATAATAATTTTGGACTGCTGTTGAGATAACTCCCACTAAATTGGGAGAGGGTGAAGGAAGGGGTATAACATGTTGTGATGAGGAAAGGGATCGAATAGGTGTAGAGGTTCGGACACTAGGAGAGGATATTTCAAGGCGAGAAGGTGAAATCTGAAGTCGAGAAGGTGGAATTTGAGAGGGTGGGATAAGTAGTTCCGGTTGTGATTGTGAAGATGACAAATTCTGAATATTGGATATAATATTAGCAGATTCACTAACATTAGTCCTCGGTAGATTAATAGTCCTCGGTCGACGAACAGAAGGAGAATTATTAATCATTACTGGATTAATATTAATTGATGAGTTCGTGTTATTATTATTCCCAATTGGTGATAATTGAGATATCTCCATTGAACGGTCTGATATATCAATTATTTCAGAAACTGAGTCATTAGGATTTAGCGGGATATTATCTGCAACAACACGGGGTTGCGACTGACTCAGTTGACCTTGCAACTCCGCACTATGCATCAAGTCATGATTTGAACGCAAAGAAGAAAGAAAAAGTCTTTCATTAGCAATTCTTTCCAATCTACGTTCCATTGTGCGTTCCCTTCTGCGTTGCAAATATTCTGCTTTAGGCAACCACACTCTTTCATACTTGTCGCTAACGGTCCTTAGACGAGAATATTGGTTGCCACGTAGGGTGCGTAAATATTGTGTGGGTTCACGAGTATTAGAAGCGGATTTAGAAACAGATTTAGAAATGGAACTCGGAGTTTTTGATTTAGAAATAACAGATCTAGAAATGACACTCGGAGTTGTAAAGACGGATGTAATAGGAACAGTTTCCGATGTAGAAATAGGAACGGATGTTACAGCAACCGAAGTAGTAGAGGCTGATGTGGATGTTACAATAGGAGTAACTATTGACTGTTGAGAAATGAGGGGTTGAGTAGGTTTGGTTTGCGTAAGGAAAGAAGAAATAAGGGGTTGAGTGGGTTGTTTAAGAATGGGAACTGATTTATTTGATGGGGAAACTGGTTTATTTGGTGGTTTCGAAGTTTGAGGTGGTTTCATTAAAGAAGAAGTAGCGATTAATTGTTGTGGAATAATAAAAGGAGGTTGGGTAGATTGCTGATTAAGAATAAAAGGGCTAGGAACCAGCAATTGGCTAACAATTGGTTGACTGGAATGAATGTCTCGAGAATCCACACGATCTATTACGTCACCAACTGCGTTCAGTGTAGAATCATTGATAATTCCTTCTTGCAACAGGAAAGAGGAATTATCAATTTCATTCCACCATGAAGGCGGCACATTTGCTTGAGTGGTAAATGCACTCTGAGAAACATTTACTTGAGCAGTACTTGCCACTCCTGTCTGTGTTTCTCTAAATGCAGATTCCACGCTAGTAGTTACTGTTGAAGAAGGATTTCCTTGTAAATATTGCTGTAAAATTGGGCGTTCATTTCCAAAGGACATTACTAGCATGCAAAAATACGGAGTATATTAAAACATTAAAACGTAAATCTTACTTAATAATACTTACAGTTAAATTGTTAAACAAACAAGAACAGATACAGAACAGATATATCTGGAAAAATAGAGTATCATACTATAGATCTATTAATGAATTAAGAAGTAAAAGCACTTACCAGTAGATTCACTGAACAAATAACTTGTGAGTTTATTCGAACTAAATGCCTCCTTTTATACTCGAAAAGTTGAAGGTAAACCTTCTAAAACTGCACGTAAGAAATTATGTAATATGTTATTCAAAATTAACATTATAAAAGGTCACATAACAAACACGCGTAACCGGAACATCGAAAAGTGAAAGAACACCTTGCTCAGAAATGATGCAATACGTATTTTGTATTACAACATCCTGAACATAATGTTATTCAAAACTAAAGTTGTATAAGGTCAAACCGAACGCGCATAATAAATTTTTTTTATTATTTATTTTATCCCGTTTCCATTTGCAGTAGCAGTAAAAGAGGATGAATGGGAGGAGAATGGGTGGGGCTTAGTGGGCGGTGGGCGGAGTTTGGTGGGGGTAACTTTCTGTTTCCGCGGAATCTGGGTCAACCGGGGGGGGGGGGGGGGGGGGAAGAAAGCCCTCTCCCCACTCCCATCCCTACTCTTCCCTTTCCATTTTCTGGGCGTCACGAAGGCGTAACGAAGGCGTAACCACGGCCCACTAGAACTAACCTTTCCTCTTTTCTTCTTTCCTTTCTTTCCTCCTTTTTTCCTTCCTTTCTCCTCTTTTTTTCTTTCCTTCTCTCCTTTTTTTTCTTTCCTTTCTGTCCTTTTCTTCTTTCCTTCTCTTTTTTTATTCTTACTTGCAGTTATTTTGAAAAAATTTCAATAACTAATTATTCTCTCTAACGACTTTAGAATTTGAATAACATTTACGAAGTTTAATAATAATCTTATTATAACCAAGTTGAATAGTAATTCTAATCTTATTATTACCAAGTTTATAATAATCATTATTCAAATGAATGTAAGGAAAAAGTGTATCTGTCGAATAATAATCTTTATTCGCAAAAATTTTCCTAAATCAAACTTGCAAGTGTCACACAGTTTAACGATACACATTACACACACGAGCACTCATCTTCTAGAAACCACGATTTCATCGAACAGTCAGCCCCTAATCTTTATTTGTAAGAATCGTGTAAATTTAAATTACATTCTTAAAAATATTCTCTTACTTATATTCTCTTAGTAAACACGCACTAAGCTTTGTGAAAGACCGATTAAGACTGGTGTGTAATACCAATATATTAGTTAAACGATTTCTATGCAAATTGAATTTGAATTTTAAATCGACGGTGAATGCTCGTAAATATGTTAATTTACTGTTATGCAATTCTTGCTGGTATGGCTCGCTTTAAAACGTGCTTGTTTTTATTTATTTAAAACGGTATTTATATTCATTCACAACTCGGAATACATATGTAAATTTTATAGTATTTGTATATTTAATCGACGTTCGCCTTCAAACATGTTTATTTTTTCTATGCCACTTAATTTATTATACGACGGTGTGTGAATCTAAATTCTTAAATTTTAAATTGATCGATTAAAATTAATAACGTCTCCTTTCTGATTTAGTTTATTATAATTTTTATACAGATCACTTCTCGCTATGAAATTTTTAACGCTGCACAGTGAAAACCATTTTTGTGACTTTTACATCGTAGAAAATTCGTAAATTTGACAACGTTTGAAATTTCAATCGAATAAAGCGATACTTTCAAAGACAATAAAAATCTGTCAAGCTAAATTGCTCATCAAGAGTTAATCTAAATAATTTAATAACGCAATGTATTTCTAAATTCTTTCTTAAATCCTTAAATTGATTTATTAAAATTAATAACGAATAAAATAACAACTCCTTTCTGATTATAGTTTATTGTATAATAATATATTATTAATAACAATATTTAATAATTAATATTTTAATAATAATATTTAAGAATAAGTACACAAATAGCAATTCTTCTTCCGTGGAGGTGGACCATCTATTTCATCCAAAGAAAATTCGGTTTGATTCCAATGTTGGTGACAGAGTCTCTGACTTTGTAGATATTTACAGCGTTGATAATGGATTGGCAACTTAGGCCAGATATATTCTAGATCTACGGCTGTGACTCTGGTACATAGATACGATTTTGGAAAGTACTTCAAATCCTTATCTGGTATACTACTGAACGAACAATCTTTTTCGTACTGGTCAATAACTTCGCCAACCTTCTCTACAACATGCTTTATAATGTTCTTGCAAAATAGACGGGAGAAGAAATCCATTGCGAAGCTGAACTTTTCTTATACTAACTAAGAACCAAAGTTTCTTCATAATATATCACAAATGTTTAGTGTAAAAAATCCTTCATATAACTTTGTTTGAATAAATTTATGTAAATCAAACACGTTCGTTAAAGCACACATGCAATTTTTTCTTGAGTGAAATGGACACTTGGGTTCGGATTTTTGCAATTTTTGTACATCCTCGTAAATTTCACCCAAATCTAACACAGGTACACTTTCACCATTGCTTTTCGCTAGAATTTCACATAGAAATCGAGACTTCTCCACTCCTTTAACGTAAACGACTTTGGCTGTACAACATAAAAAGTTGATGATTGCGTCAAACTCAGATAAGGGGACGAATCCTCTATTCCAATCAATGCAATGGTGATTGGTCATTAACCAGTTTGCAACATTTTGAAATTTTCTGGGGACCATTGACAAACTTGTGGGTGGTTGAAATAAAAAATGACTCACTTTTCTTTCACTATCGTAAGAAGCCAACTCTTTTGGTATAAACTGATTATTTTCCACTTTAAATCCTTGAATGTCAATGACAATAAATCGTTTTTTCATGGTTCGGTTGATGTTGCTTCTTATAAAATCAAATTAAATCAAATAGTTTTAGCTTCTCTGTTAATACTGCCATTCACGGTTTACATCAACTGACGGACAATTTTGGTGAGAGGTGAATAAGAGAACGCTTTGTCATGCAGAATTAAACAGTAAGCAATAGTATCAGCTTTAATATTTTCTTTAGTTGTAAACTCAATTCTTATTTCTACTGCACTTTTATGCATTACATCTCTCTGAAAAGTGCAGTCGATTCCTATTAATGGGCAACTAGCTAATCCTTTTGGATTGAACCAAGGTTGACTGCTTTCACGATGATAATAATTTTCCTGAAATCTGGAATACATGTCGTATATAACGGCGTATTTGTTATTTTCAATATCAATATCAATATTGTCGTACGGATAGCGTTCGCCATTTAGAAATACCGTTAATGATTTTAACTTAACGTCATCAAACAGACTCATGTTTGCATCGACGACACCCTTTCGCTTAGTTTGAAAACCGATGATTATGTACCTTGGCGTTTCCAACTGCGAAGCCGTTTTTACTGTCCAAGAATGACTTGTCGTAGTTGGGAGCGACGGATACTCGTGCAACTCCCAGCTTCTGAAAGGAATTTGTATTTCAACATCTCTGTCTGTCACTCTCGTTAAAGCCAATTGCTCACGTAGTCCAACAGAAATATGAGGTATACGCCATACAATTTTGTCAATTATTAATTTAATCTTTTCCGTCTTGTTTGTTTCCAGAACTGCATCAACGTCATCATTTGCTCTGATCAATACTAATTCTTGCCTCATATTCAAGACGATCTTTTTATAATCTTCCCCAAAACCTAATAGTGTCTTTAAAGGTACACTTGCTGAGAAATCTCCCTTAACGTTGAGTATATCGCTCATTTTATCATTCTCCTGAATCCATCCTGCATTTTCCAATTTTACTGTATCGTTGCGAGTAAAAGAAAAATACCCTTTCATTGTTGATGTTATGCCAACATTTCTTACCGAATCCACCTGTACTCCGTTCAGAAGATATCTAATCTCGCTAAACATATAAGCTACCGGATTATTTATCAATTGTGCCGTCGCACTGTGTTTAGTATTATCACTAACCAAACGCAGTCTTCCCTCGACGTACAAATAACTTTCGCAAGGGAGGGTGTAATTGTCGATCTCAGGTACGGTGATACGCACTTCATCGTTATTACCAAATGATGAACTGAATGGTAAGTGTGAATGGAACTCCATACTGGTTATTGAAGTGTCCAATTTAATTTTATCAGTTACTCCCAAAATATCCATGTCGTTCTGTTTAGATGATGATTGCCTTACGTGTAATGATGGTGTTCACCCTTTGACGGTTACGTTTCTTCTACAGAATAATTCCCCCTATGTTAGCACCTTATAACCTAAACTCTCTAAATATATTCGATTTCTCTGTGTCAATTTCAGTTTTTTTTGTCGACAACAGTTCAGTATCTGTTTCCGTGGTTTAAATAATACATTACGTCTAATTCTGCTACACTCTTTCCGTTTCGAATAATTGCTATCGTAAATAATCATTATGTGAATCTTCTCAAATGAAGTCTTAGAGTAATTACTTCGTTTCTAAAATTTACTAATCGATTCTCTTGATCTAATAGTCGAATGACTATTCTCGTAATCACATTCACGGTCACTGGAAGATAAATAGCTTGAAGAGGGGATTCTATTATTTTAAACCCTGGAGGTACATTTGGAAAGAAATGATACAAAACATGACCGGGTTCTCCGTTGTTATAAGATCCACCGGTTAGATTACATTCTATTCTTATAGCATTTACTTTATTTATTTCCACCGGAAAATCACCAATGTTATTATCGTTTACTTTCAACGTTCGCGGTTTAAAACCCAACAATTTTCCCAATGAATTTGGTTTACTAAAATCGAGCTTAACCGAACTGTGTATGGTTGCCTTTAAAGTATTATTATTTCCTTTAATGTTTATATAATCAGGGATATTGTTATTTTGAAAATAATCTTTCAGATATTGGTTGATATCGTCTAGTTCATATGTACCTGTAGGTATAACGATAGTTTTCCAAACCGTCGTTTTTCCTGTTTCTTCATAATGTATCAAATTATTACTTTCATCTATGTTAGGTATTGCATTAAACGTTTCAAAATTTAACAAGCACATTTCATATGTTGCCTCTTCATCGAGGTATAGTGGTGGATTCAATTCACAAAATAAAACTGATTCAGTTCCCGTAAGAGTGAATGTACACGCAACGGGTGAAGATTCCATGTTGACCATCTTTCAAGTACTACATTCTTACTTAACTTGTAAAGGACTTTAAAAACTGTAGACATAAGTGTCCACAATTTTGTGTATTTTGTTTCTGATACCTTTCATAATTATAGTTAATAACTCCCAATCCGTTCGACAAAAGATATTTCTCTACTTCAACTGGAGGTCGTAGATCTCCATAGCTGTCAAAATATTTTACGATTCCTCCTCTCTTATAATATGCCACCCAATGCGTTCCTTCACCAGAATCGCTATCTAAATTCACTACTCCACTTTCATGCTTCCATATCTTTTTAGGTAAAGTATCTCTCATAAACACACCTCGAAAGAAAGGTAATTTCCATATTTTAGCATATTTCAGTATGTCAATGTTAGTCAACGGTCGCCGAGGCAAATATTTCAGTTTTTTGGATTGGATCGTAAATATAACCCACACCCTGTTTTGTAAGGTTTTATATAGAATCCGCTTCCCACTGCTTTTGTTTCCATAGCGCGATTATGTCGCTCTGCCTCTTTCAGTTGCTCTTTCGCAGCTTTTGCATCGTTTACCGCCTTAGCAATTGCAGCTGCACCGCCGCCGAGCGATCCTATTGCGCCCAAAGCCGCAAATAATGGAATTAAAGGTAAAAACCCTCCTCTCTTAGGAATTGGTATCACTCTTTGACGTGGAGGTCTTATTTTCTTGTGGTCCTTCTTTAAAACAGCCTGCGCCAATTTCACATTTTCTAACAGACTCTTGTTACCATTACGTGAAATTGCATGTTGTGCTTTCCTTACAGCTTGTCGAAATGATAATTTACCACCACGCTTCTTCCTTTTACTACGCTTTCTCTTCACTCCGTTTCCCATTCCAAGCTTTGTCTTAGCTTTCATTAAGGCGGCTACAGATAACGCAGATGCTTTTTCACCAAATCCCGCTTCTGTACTCTTCACTCTTTTCACTGCCGCTTGATACAATTTTTTATCTGCTTCGTGACGTTTTTCTAAATCGCTACTTACAGAATATGCGATATCGTGTTGCTTGCAAGCCTCATCCAACGCATTCACACCTCTGTCTCCTCTTTTAAGTCGAACGTCTAATTTTGTGCCCGGACCGCAGTAATTGTAACCTGGTAAGTGTAACTCTACTGGTAGTTTATTAATTAACGTATTAAGTAAACCACGACCTTTTCGTTTTAAGGTGCTTCTCGTAGTGTAATCTGTTTTGACACGACGTCGCATTTATGGCTTTTCTTTCTAACAGTCAACGATGTTACATGTGTACTACTTCAATACTCACTGCTTATCTTTATATAGCGTAAAAATTTCTCTTAATTTTTTGGTTAAGTATCGTTAGTTTATTAAATAAAGGGTCAAACAGTGTTCTTAGAAAATTTTATTTATAACTGACAGTGTCATATCTAGAAATATATACATATTAAATCACATAACATTTACATATTAACAGCTTTATGCATACTTATATCAAAAATTAATTTACTAATTCCAAACATCATTAATTCATTTGTAATTGCTCCTTTCTCAGATATTTCATTATTGAGAAATGATTTAACATTTGTCTTCATATCACTTTCCATAACACTCAAGCATGGAATCATGTTGCTGTAGAATGATTTATAGTTCAATTGTTTCAAAACTTCTAAACGATATAATACAATATCACACAATTTCCAGAGTTCCAATAGACCTTTATAAGATATATATAATGTCTCCACTCCTCTTTCTAATTTCAGTATTTTCGTTCCTTCGATGCGTTCGAAAGACGCCTTTACTGAGCTGATTTTCATTACCGGATAAATAGTTTTCTTCTCAGTAAAATACGACTTCAAAGTGTAGTTATAAGAACAAAATTCTTTCCATTCCTCTTCTAAAAACGATATGCTCTGCCTTTTGGAACCCATAATACGTATTATCGGATCAAAAAATGTTTCGGTACACAGTCCGACACAAATCCACTTCGTACGGCTCTTATTTAGAAAATATACACTTTGAGCTAAAAGTGGCAACTGATCTACGTCAGTCACCTCTCTTGCTTCTGAAATCTCGGAAGGTGCTGTCTCATTAGTATCACATTGACGAAAATCTTCATCTGTGAAGTAAGGCTGGGAGAGTATTTCAAATTGAAACTCGTTTCGAACTGAGGGCATATTCAAACCGTGCTCATCCGGCTTTTCTTCTTTTGGTTTGTCAACGTTTTCAGTCAGAAGTCTTTTCTTCTGTACGTCATCAAAAGGATCGTTCACGTGCCTTCTCTTTTGCTTCAGGAAAAAATCCACTTGTTTAGATGTCACTGTTAAATACAATAAAAATATACAAATTATAAATTATTACAATAAGATGACTTAAACTTACTTTTATGTATGTAGGTAGGTGATTAACTTAACAACACAACTCACAGTTCTGTAACAACTGAATCTATTCCCAAATGAAGAACCTTATATAACAAGATTTTAGGTGGGGGTCCCTACCTCCTCCAACCTTACGGTCATATTCAAGATAAACCGTTTTTGGATCCTCCGTCAAGTTAAGGTCACGTCAAGGATAGATAATTTTTGGAACCCTCCTCTGACCTCGCTTTTAGAGGTAATGATGAGGTCACGTCAATGACATTGAAAATTTTGCAACCTCCTCTGACTTGATCCTTAACCTTGTAGTTACATCGGCACAAAGCAAATTTTAGAACCTCCTCCGATCTTAACCTTGAACCCTCAAGGTCATTTCAAAGTTTCCTCTCGGTTACGTTAGGAACAGGTCGATTCTGGAACCTCCTCTAATCTTGACCTTGATCGAGGTCACCTCAAGGTCATGGCCTTGAAGTTTAAGGTCATGGTGAGGTCACGTCAGGAATAGGCCGATTCTGGAACCTCCTCCGACCTTGACCTTGAACTTTATTGGTCAAGGTCGGAGGAGGTTCCAGAATCGGCCTATTCCTACTACTAACACGTATTAACGTTGTTCCTGTGATGTATCTAAAAGATCCTTACTTATCTAACATGTTATTTGACGTTTGGATGGACTCCAGTAAGTCTGATGTGAGATACAAAGTTTTGGGACGCAGCAGGAGCTGGAAATAGTTTTAAATGAAACAACACGTATTAACGTTGTTCCTGTGATGTATCTAAAAGATCCTTACTTATCTAACATGTTATTTGACGTTTGGATGGACTCCAGTAACTCTGATGAGATATACAAAGATTTCGGACGCAGCAGAAGCTGGAAATAGTTTTGAATGAAACAACACGTATTAGCGTTGTTCCTGTGCTGTATCTAATCGATCCTTACTCATCTATCATGTTATTTGGCGTTTCGATGGACTCCAGTAGCTCTGATGTGAGATACGACGTTTTCTGAGGCAGCAGAAGCTGGAAATAGTTTTAAACGAAACAACACGCATTAGCGTTGTTCCTGTGATGTATCTAATAGATCCTTACTCATCTATCATGTTATTTGCATTTCGATGGACTCCAGTAACTCTAATGTGAGAAACGAAATTTTCGGACGCAGCAGAAGCTGGAAATAGTTTTAAACGAAACAACACGCATTAGCGTTGTTCCTGTGATGTATCTAATCGATCCTTACTTATCTATCATGTTATTTGACGTTTGGATGGACTCCAGTAACCCTGACGTGAGATACGAAGTTCTCGGACGCAGCTGAAGCTAGAAATAGTTTTAAACGAAACAACACGCATTAGCGTTGTTCCTGTGTAGTATCTAATCGATCCTTACTTATCTATCATGTTATTTGACATTTCGATGGACTCCAGTAACTCTGATGTGATGTACGACGTTTTCGGAAGCAGCAGCAGCTGGAAATAGTTTTAAACGAAACAACACATATTAGCGTTGTTCCTGTGATGTATCTAATCGATCCTTACTCATCTATCATGTTATTTTACGTTTGGATAGACTCCAGTAACTCTGATGTGAGATACAAAGTTTTTGGACGCAGCAGATGCTGGAAATAGTTTTGAACGAAACAATACGTATTAGCGTTGTTCCTGTGATGTATCTAAACGATCCTTACTTATCTAACATGTTATTTGACGTTTGGATGGACTCCAGTAAGTCTGATGTGAGATACAAAGTTTTGGGACGCAGCAGGAGCTGGAAATAGTTTTAAACGAAACAACACGTATTAGCGTTTTTCCTGTGCTGTATCTAATCGACCCTTACTTATCTATGATGTTATTTGACGTTTCGATGGACTCCAGTAACTTAGATGTGAGATACGAAGTTCTCGGACGCAGCTGAAGCTAGAAATAGTTTTAAACGAAACAACACATATTAGCGTTGTTCCTGTGATGTATCTAATCGATCCTTACTTAGCAACTATGTTATTTGACGTTTCGATGGACTCCAGTAACTCTAATGTGAGATACGAAATTTTCGGACGCAGCAGAAGCTGGAAATAGTTTTAAACGAAACAACACGCATTAGCGTTGTTCCTGTGATGTATCTAATCGATCCTTACTCATCTATCATGTTATTTGGCGTTTCGATGGACTCCAGTAACTCTGATGTGATATACGACGTTTTCGGAAGCAGCAGCAGCTGGAAATAGTTTTAAACGAAACAACACATATTAGCGTTGTTCCTGTGATGTATCTAATCGATCCTTACTCATCTATCATGTTATTTGACGTTTGGACGGACTCCAGTAACTTAGTTGTGAGATACGAAGTTCTCGGACGCAGCTGAAGCTAGAAATAGTTTTAAACGAAACAACACGTATTAGCGTTGTTCCTGTGATGTATCTAATCGATCCTTACTCATCTATCATGTTATTTGACGTTTGAATGGACTCCAGTAACTCTGATGTGATATACAAAATTTTTGGACGCAGCAGAAGCTGGAAATAGTTTTGAACGAAACAACACGTATTAGCGTTGTTCCTGTGATGTATCTAATCGATCCTTACTTAGCTACTATGTTATTTGACGTTTCGATGGACTCCAGTAACTCTAATGTGAGATACGAAATTTTCGGACGCAGCAGAAGCTGGAAATAGTTTTAAACGAAACAACACGCATTAGCGTTGTTCCTGTGATGTATCTAATCGATCCTTACTCATCTATCATGTTATTTGGCGTTACGATGGACTCCAGTAACTTAGATGTGAGGTACGAAATTCCCGGACGCAGCTGAAGCTAGAAATAGTTTTAAACGAAACAACACGCATTAGCGTTGTTCCTGTGATGTATCTAATCGATCCTTACTTATCTATCATGTTATTTGACGTTTGGATGGACTCCAGTAACCCTGACGTGAGATAAGAAGTTCTCGGACGCAGCAGAAGCTGGAAATAGTTTTGAACGAAACAACACGTATTAGCGTTGTTCCTGTGATGTATCTAATCGATCCTTACTTATCTATCATGTTATTTGACGTTTCAATGGACTCCAGTAACTTAGATGTGAGATACGAAGTTCTCGGACGCAGCTGAAGCTAGAAATAGTTTTAAACGAAACAACACGCATTAGCGTTGTTACTGTGATGTATCTAATCGATCCTTACTTATCTATCATGTTATTTGACGTTTGGATGGACTACAGTAACCCTGACGTGAGATACGAAGTTCTCGGACGCAGCTGAAGCTGGAAATAGTTTTAAATGAAACAACACGTATTAGCGTTGTTCCTGTGATGTATCTAATCGATCCTTACTCATCTATCATGTTATTTGGCGTTTCGATGGACTCCAGTAGCTCTGATGTGAGATACGACGTTTTCTGAGGCAGCAGAAGCTGGAAATAGTTTTAAACGAAACAACACGCATTAGCGTTGTTCCTGTGATGTATCTAATAGATCCTTACTCATCTATCATGTTATTTGCATTTCGATGGACTCCAGTAACTCTAATGTGAGAAACGAAATTTTCGGACGCAGCAGAAGCTGGAAATAGTTTTAAACGAAACAACACGGATTAGCGTTGTTCCTGTGATGTATCTAATCGATCCTTATTTATCTATCATGTTATTTGACGTTTGGATGGACTCCAGTAACCCTGACGTGAGATACGAAGTTCTCGGACGCAGCAGAAGCTGGAAATAGTTTTAAACGAAACAACACGCATTTGCGTTGTTCCTGTGATGTATCTAATCGATCCTTACTCATCTATTATGTTATTTTACGTTTGGATGGACTCCAGTAACTCTGATGTGAGATACAAAATTTTGGGACGCAGCAGGAGCTGGAAATAGTTTTAAACGAAACAACACGTATTAGCGTTGTTCCTGTGATGTATCTAATCGATCCTTACTCATCTATCATGTTATTTTACGTTTGGATGGACTCCAGTAACTCTGATGTGAGATACAAAATTTTGGGACGCAGCAGGAGCTGGAAATAGTTTTAAACGAAACAACACGTATTAGCGTTGTTCCTGTGCTGTATCTAATCGATCCTTACTTATCTATCATGTTATTTGACGTTTCGATGGACTCCAGTAACTTAGATGTGAGATACGAAGTTCTCGGACGCAGCTGAAGCTAGAAATAGTTTTAAACGAAACAACACGCATTAGCGTTGTTACTGTGATGTATCTAATCGATCCTTACTTATCTATCATGTTATTTGACATTTGGATGGACTCCAGTAACCCTGACGTGAGATACGAAGTTCTCGGACGCAGCTGAAGCTAGAAATAGTTTTAAACGAAACAACACGCATTAGCGTTGTTCCTGTGTAGTATCTAATCGATCCTTACTTATCTATCATGTTATTTGACATTTCGATGGACTCCAGTAACTCTGATGTGATGTACGACGTTTTCGGAAGCAGCAGCAGCTGGAAATAGTTTTAAACGAAACAACACATATTAGCGTTGTTCCTGTGATGTATCTAATCGATCCTTACTCATCTATCATGTTATTTTACGTTTGGATGGACTCCAGTAACTCTGATGTGAGATACAAAGTTTATGGACGCAGCAGAAGCTGGATATAGTTTTGAACGAAACAACACCTATTAGCGTTGTTCCTGTGATGTATCTAATCGATCCTTACTTAGCTACTATGTTATTTGACGTTTCGATGGACTCCAGTAACTCTAATGTGAGATACGAAATTTTCGGACGCAGCAGAAGCTGGAAATAGTTTTAAACGAAACAACACGCATTAGCGTTGTTCCTGTGATGTATCTAATCGATCCTTACTCATCCATCATGTTACTTGGCGTTTCGATGGACTCCAGTAGCTCTGATGTGATATACGACGTTTTCGGACGCAGCTGAAGCTAGAAATAGTTTTAAACGAAACAACACGCATTAGCGTTGTTCCTGTGTAGTATCTAATCGATCCTTACTTATCTATCATGTTATTTGACATTTCGATGGACTCCAGTAACTCTGATGTGATATACGACGTTTTCGGAAGCAGCAGCAGCTGGAAATAGTTTTAAACGAAACAACACATATTAGCGTTGTTCCTGTGATGTATCTAATCGATCCTTACTCATCTATCATGTTATTTGACGTTTGGACGGACTCCAGTAACTTAGATGTGAGATACGAAGTTCTCGGACGCAGCTGAAGCTAGAAATAGTTTTAAACGAAACAACACGTATTAGCGTTGTTCCTGTGATGTATCTAATCGATCCTTACTCATCTATCATGTTATTTGACGTTTGAATGGACTCCAGTAACTCTGATGTGATATACAAAATTTTTGGACGCAGCAGAAGCTGGAAATAGTTTTGAACGAAACAACACGTATTAGCGTTGTTCCTGTGATGTATCTAATCGATCCTTACTTAGCTACTATGTTATTTGACGTTTCGATGGACTCCAGTAACTCTAATGTGAGATACGAAATTTTCGGACGCAGCAGCAGCTGGAAATAGTTTGAAACGAAACAACACATATTAGCGTTGTTCCTGTGATGTATCTAATCGATCCTTACTCATCTATCATGTTATTTGACGTTTGGACGGACTCCAGTAACTCTGATGAGAGATACAAAGTTCTCGGACGCAGTAGAAGCTGGAAATAGTTTTGAACGAAACAACACGTATTAGCGTTGTTCCTGTGATGTATCTAAACGATCCTTACTTATCTAACATCTTATTTGACGTTTGGATGGACTCCAGAAAGTCTGATGTGAGATACAAAGTTTTTGGACGCAGCAGGAACTGGAAATAATTTTAAACGAAACAACACGTATTAGCGTTGTTCCTGTGCTGTATCTAATCGATCCTTACTCATATATCATGTTATTTGGCGTATCGATGGACTCCAGTAGCTCTGATATGAGATACGACGTTTTCGGACGCAGCAGAAGCTGGAAATAGTTTTAAACGAAACAACACGCATTAGCGTTGTTCCTGTGATGTATCTAATCGATCCTTACTCATCTATCATGTTATTTGGCGTTTCGATGGACTCCAGTAACTTTGATGTGAGACACGAAGTTCTCGGACGCAGCTGAAGCTGGAAATAGTTTTAAATGAAACAACACGTATTAGCGTTGTTCCTGTGATGTATCTAATCGATCCTTACTCATCTATCATGTTATTTGGCGTTTCGATGGACTCCAGTAGCTCTGATGTGAGATACGACGTTTTCTGAGGCAGCAGAAGCTGGAAATAGTTTTAAACGAAACAACACGCATTAGCGTTGTTCCTGTGATGTATCTAATAGATCCTTACTCATCTATCATGTTATTTGACGTTTCGATGGACTCCAGTAACTATAATGTGAGAAACGAAATTTTCGGACGCAGCAGAAGCTGGAAATAGTTTTAAACGAAACAACACGCATTAGCGTTGTTCCTGTGATGTATCTAATCGATCCTTACTTATCTATCATGTTATTTGACTTTTCGATGGACTCCAGTAACTTAGATGTGAGATACGAAGTTCTCGGACGCAGCTGAAGCTAGAAATAGTTTTAAACGAAACAACACGCATTAGCGTTGTTCCTGTGATGTATCTAAACGATCCTTACTTATCTAACATGTTATTTGACGTTTGGATGGACTCCAGTATCTCTGATGTGATATACAAAATTTTGGGACGCAGCAGGGGCTGGAAATAGTTTTAAACGAAACAACACGTATTAGCGTTGTTCCTGTGATGTATCTAATCGATCCTTACTCATCTATCATGTTATTTTACGTTTGGATGGACTCCAGTAACTCTGATGTGAGATACAAAGTTTTTGGACGCAGCAGAAGCTGGAAATAGTTTTGAACGAAACAACACGTATTAGCGTTGTTCCTGTGATGTATCTAAACGATCCTTACTTATCTAACATGTTATTTGACGTTTGGATGGACTCCAGTAAGTCTGATGTGAGATACAAAGTTTTGGGACGCAGCAGGAGCTGGAAATAGTTTTAAACGAAACAACACGTATTAGCGTTGTTCCTGTGCTGTATCTAATCGATCCTTACTTATCTATCATGTTATTTGACTTTTCGATGGACTCCAGTAACTTAGATGTGAGATACGAAGTTCTCGGACGCAGCTGAAGCTAGAAATAGTTTTAAACGAAACAACACGCATTAGCGTTGTTCCTGTGTAGTATCTAATCGATCCTTACTTATCTATCATGTTATTTGACATTTCGATGGACTCCAGTAACTCTGATGTGATATACGACGTTTTCGGAAGCAGCAGCAGCTGGAAATAGTTTTAAACGAAACAACACATATTAGCGTTGTTCCTGTGATGTATCTAATCGATCCTTACTCATCTATCATGTTATTTTACGTTTGGATGGACTCCAGTAACTCTGATGTGAGATACAAAGTTTTTGGACGCAGCAGAAGCTGGAAATAGTTTTGAACGAAACAACACGTATTAACGTTGTTCCTGTGATGTATCTAATCGATCCTTACTCATCTATCATGTTATTTTACGTTTGGATGGACTCCAGTAACTCTGATGTGAGATACAAAGTTTTTGGACGCAGCAGAAGCTGGAAATAGTTTTGAACGAAACAACACGTATTAGCGTTGTTCCTGTGATGTATCTAAACGATCCTTACTTATCTAACATGTTATTTGACGTTTGGATGGACTCCAGTAAGTCTGATGTGAGATACAAAGTTTTGGGACGCAGCAGGAGCTGGAAATAGTTTTAAACGAAACAACACGTATTAGTGTTGTTCCTGTGCTGTATCTAATCTATCCTTACTTATCTATCATGTTATTTGACTTTTCGATGGACTCCAGTAACTTAGATGTGAGATACGAAGTTCTCGGACGCAGCTGAAGCTAGAAATAGTTTTAAACGAAACATCACGTATTAGCGTTGTTCCTGTGATGTATCTAATCGATCCTTACTCATCTATCATGTTATTTTACGTTTGAATGGACTCCAGTAACTCTGATGTGAGATACGAAATTTTCGGACGCAGCAGAAGCTGGAAATAGTTTTGAACGAAGCAACACGTATTAACGTTGTTCCTGTGATGTATCTAATCGATCCTTACTCATCTATCATGTTATTTTACGTTTGGATGGACTCCAGTAACTCTGATGTGAGATACAAAGTTTTTGGACGCAGCAGAAGCTGGAAATAGTTTTGAACGAAGCAACACGTATTAACGTTGTTCCTGTGATGTATCTAATCGATCCTTACTTAGCTACTATGTTATTTGACGTTTCGATGGACTCCAGTAACTCTAATGTGAGATACGAAATTTTCGGACGCAGCAGAAGCTGGAAATAGTTTTAAACGAAACAACACGCATTAGCGTTGTTCCTGTGATGTATCTAATCGATCCTTACTTATCTATCATGTTACTTGACGTTTGGATGGACTCCAGTAACCCTGACGTGAGATACGACGTTTTCGGAAGCAGCAGCAGCTGGAAATAGTTTTAAACGAAACAACACGTATTAGCGTTGTTCCTGTGATGTATCTAATCGATCCTTAGTCATCTATCATGTTATTTTACGTTTGGATGGACTCCAGTAACTCTGATGTGAGATACAAAGTTTTTGGACGCAGCAGAAGCTGGAAATAGTTTTGAACGAAACAACACGTACTAGCGTTGTTCCTGTGATTCATCTAATCGATCCTTACTTAGCTACTATGTTATTTGACGTTTCGATGGACTCCAGTAACTCTAATGTGAGATACGAAATTTTCGGACGCAGCAGAAGCTGGAAATAGTTTTAAACGAAACATCACGTATTAGCGTTGTTCCTGTGATGTATCTAATCGATCCTTACTCATCTATCATGTTATTTGACGTTTCGATGGACTCCAGTAACTCTAATGTGAGATACGAAATTTTCGGACGCAGCAGAAGCTGGAAATAGTTTTAAACGAAACAGCACGTATTAGCGTTGTTCCTGTGATGTATCTAATCGATCCTTAGTCATCTATCATGTTATTTTACGTTTGGATGGACTCCAGTAACTCTGATGTGAGATACAAAGTTTTTGGACGCAGCAGAAGCTGGAAATAGTTTTGAACGAAACAACACGTACTAGCGTTGTTCCTGTGATTCATCTAATCGATCCTTACTTAGCTACTATGTTATTTGACGTTTCGATGGACTCCAGTAACTCTAATGTGAGATACGAAATTTTCGGACGCAGCAGAAGCTGGAAATAGTTTTAAACGAAACATCACGTATTAGCGTTGTTCCTGTGATGTATCTAATCGATCCTTACTCATCTATCATGTTATTTTACGTTTGAATGGACTCCAGTAACTCTGATGTGAGATACGAAATTTTCGGACGCAGCAGAAGCTGGAAATAGTTTTAAACGAAACAACACGCATTAGCGTTGTTCCTGTGATGTATCTAATCGATCCTTACTCATCTATCATGTTATTTGGCGTTTCGATGGACTCCAGTAACTCTAATGTGAGATACGAAATTTTCGGACGCAGCAGAAGCTGGAAATAGTTTTAAACGAAACATCACGTATTAGCGTTGTTCCTGTGATGTATCTAATCGATCCTTACTCATCTATCATGTTATTTTACGTTTGGATGGACTCCAGTAACTCTGATGTGAGATACGAAATTTTCGGACGCAGCAGAAGCTGGAAATAGTTTTAAACGAAACAACACGCATTAGCGTTGTTCCTGTGATGTATCTAATCGATCCTTACTCATCTATCATGTTATTTGGCGTTTCGATGGACTCCAGTAACTTAGATGTGATATGCGACGTTTTCGGACGCAGCAGCAGCTGGAAATAGTTTTAAACGAAACAACACGTATTAGCGTTGTTCCTGTGCTGTATCTAGTCGATCCTTACTTATCTATCATGTTATTTGACGTTTGGATGGACTCCAGTAACCCTGACGTGAGATAAGAAGTTCTCGGACGCAGCAGAAGCTGGAAATAGTTTTGAACGAAACAACACGTATTAGCGTTGTTCCTGTGATGTATCTAATCGATCCTTACTCATCTATCATGTTATTTGGCGTTACGATGGACTCCAGTAACTTAGATGTGAGATACGAAGTTCTCGGACGCAGCTGAAGCTAGAAATAGTTTTAAACGAAACAACACGCATTAGCGTTGTTACTGTGATGTATCTAATCGATCCTTACTTATCTATCATGTTATTTGACGTTTGGATGGACTCCAGTAACCCTGACGTGAGATACGAAGTTCTCGGACGCAGCAGAAGCTGGAAATAGTTTTAAACGAAACAACACGCATTAGCGTTGTTCCTGTGATGTATCTAATCGATCCTTACTTATCTATCATGTTACTTGACGTTTGGATGGACTCCAGTAACCCTGACGTGAGATACGAAGTTCTCGAACGCAGCAGAATCTGGAAATAGTTTTAAACGAAACAACACGCATTAGCGTTGTTCCTGTGATGTATCTAATCGATCCTTACTTATCTATCATGTTACTTGACGTTTGGATGGACTCCAGTAACCCTGACGTGAGATACGAAGTTCTCGAACGCAGCAGAATCTGGAAATAGTTTTAAACGAAACAACACGCATTAGCGTTGTTCCTGTGATGTATCTAATCGATCCTTACTCATCTATCATGTTATTTGGCGTTACGATGGACTCCAGTAACTTAGATGTGAGGTACGAAGTTCTCGGACGCAGCTGAAGCTAGAAATAGTTTTAAACGAAACAACACGCATTAGCGTTGTTCCTGTGATGTATCTAATCGATCCTTACTTATCTATCATGTTATTTGACGTTTGGATGGACTCCAGTAACCCTGACGTGAGATAAGAAGTTCTCGGACGCAGCAGAAGCTGGAAATAGTTTTGAACGAAACAACACGTATTAGCGTTGTTCCTGTGATGTATCTAATCGATCCTTACTTATCTATCATGTTATTTGACGTTTCGATGGACTCCAGTAACTTAGATGTGAGATACGAAGTTCTCGGACGCAGCTGAAGCTAGAAATAGTTTTAAACGAAACAATACGCATTAGCGTTGTTACTGTGATGTATCTAATCGATCCTTACTTATCTATCATGTTATTTGACGTTTGGATGGACTACAGTAACCCTGACGTGAGATACGAAGTTCTCGGACGCAGCTGAAGCTAGAAATAGTTTTAAACGAAACAACACGCATTAGCGTTGTTCCTGTGTAGTATCTAATCGATCCTTACTCATCTATCATGTTATTTGGCGTTTCGATGGACTCCAGTAACTCTAATGTGAGATACGAGATTTTCGGACGCAGCAGAAGCTGGAAATAGTTTTAAACGAAACATCACGTATTAGCGTTGTTCCTGTGATGTATCTAATCGATCCTTACTCATCTATCATGTTATTTGGCGTTTCGATGGACTCCAGTAACTCTAATGTGAGATACGAAATTTTCGGACGCAGCAGAAGCTGGAAATAGTTTTAAACGAAACATCACGTATTAGCGTTGTTCCTGTGATGTATCTAATCGATCCTTACTCATCTATCATGTTATTTTACGTTTGGATGGACTCCAGTAACTCTGATGTGAGATACGAAATTTTCGGACGCAGCAGAAGCTGGAAACAGTTTTAAACGAAACAACACGCATTAGCGTTGTTCCTGTGATGTATCTAATCGATCCTTACTCATCTATCATGTTATTTGGCGTTTCGATGGACTCCAGTAACTTAGATGTGATATGCGACGTTTTCGGACGCAGCAGCAACTGGAAATAGTTTTAAACGAAACAACACGTATTAGCGTTGTTATTGTGCTGTATCTAGTCGATCCTTACTTATCTATCATGTTATTTGACGTTTGGATGGACTCCAGTAACCCTGACGTGAGATAAGAAGTTCTCGGACGCAGCAGAAGCTGGAAATAGTTTTGAACGAAACAACACGTATTAGCGTTGTTCCTGTGATGTATCTAATCGATCCTTACTCATCTATCATGTTATTTGGCGTTACGATGGACTCCAGTAACTTAGATGTGAGATACGAAGTTCTCGGACGCAGCTGAAGCTAGAAATAGTTTTAAACGAAACAACACTTATTAGCGTTGTTCCTGTGATGTATCTAATCGATCCTTACTCATCTATCATGTTATTTGGCGTTACGATGGACTCCAGTAACTTAGATGTGAGGTACGAAGTTCTCGGACGCAGCTGAAGCTAGAAATAGTTTTAAACGAAACAACACGCATTAGCGTTGTTCCTGTGATGTATCTAATCGATCCTTACTTATCTATCATGTTATTTGACGTTTGGATGGACTCCAGTAACCCTGACGTGAGATACGAAGTTCTCGAACGCAGCAGAATCTGGAAATAGTTTTAAACGAAACAACACGCATTAGCGTTGTTCCTGTGATGTATCTAATCGATCCTTACTCATCTATCATGTTATTTGGCGTTACGATGGACTCCAGTAACTTAGATGTGAGGTACGAAGTTCTCGGACGCAGCTGAAGCTAGAAATAGTTTTAAACGAAACAACACGCATTAGCGTTGTTCCTGTGATGTATCTAATCGATCCTTACTTATCTATCATGTTATTTGACGTTTGGATGGACTCCAGTAACCCTGACGTGAGATAAGAAGTTCTCGAACGCAGCAGAAGCTGGAAATAGTTTTGAACGAAACAACACGTATTAGCGTTGTTCCTGTGATGTATCTAATCGATCCTTACTTATCTATCATGTTATTTGACGTTTCGATGGACTCCAGTAACTTAGATGTGAGATACGAAGTTCTCGGACGCAGCTGAAGCTAGAAATAGTTTTAAACGAAACAACACGCATTAGCGTTGTTACTGTGATGTATCTAATCGATCCTTACTTATCTATCATGTTATTTGACGTTTGGATGGACTACAGTAACCCTGACGTGAGATACGAAGTTCTCGGACGCAGCTGAAGCTAGAAATAGTTTTAAACGAAACAACACGTATTAGCGTTGTTCCTGTGATGTATCTAATCGATCCTTACTCATCTATCATGTTATTTTACGTTTGAATGGACTCCAGTAACTCTGATGTGAGATACGAAATTTTCGGACGCAGCAGAAGCTGGAAATAGTTTTAAACGAAACAACACGCATTAGCGTTGTTCCTGTGATGTATCTAATCGATCCTTACTCATCTATCATGTTATTTGGCGTTTCGATGGACTCCAGTAACTCTAATGTGAGATACGAAATTTTCGGACGCAGCAGAAGCTGGAAATAGTTTTAAACGAAACATCACGTATTAGCGTTGTTCCTGTGATGTATCTAATCGATCCTTACTCATCTATCATGTTATTTTACGTTTGGATGGACTCCAGTAACTCTGATGTGAGATACGAAATTTTCGGACGCAGCAGAAGCTGGAAATAGTTTTAAACGAAACAACACGCATTAGCGTTGTTCCTGTGATGTATCTAATCGATCCTTACTCATCTATCATGTTATTTGGCGTTTCGATGGACTCCAGTAACTTAGATGTGATATGCGACGTTTTCGGACGCAGCAGCAGCTGGAAATAGTTTTAAACGAAACAACACGTATTAGCGTTGTTCCTGTGCTGTATCTAGTCGATCCTTACTTATCTATCATGTTATTTGACGTTTGGATGGACTCCAGTAACCCTGACGTGAGATAAGAAGTTCTCGGACGCAGCAGAAGCTGGAAATAGTTTTGAACGAAACAACACGTATTAGCGTTGTTCCTGTGATGTATCTAATCGATCCTTACTCATCTATCATGTTATTTGGCGTTACGATGGACTCCAGTAACTTAGATGTGAGATACGAAGTTCTCGGACGCAGCTGAAGCTAGAAATAGTTTTAAACGAAACAACACGCATTAGCGTTGTTACTGTGATGTATCTAATCGATCCTTACTTATCTATCATGTTATTTGACGTTTGGATGGACTCCAGTAACCCTGACGTGAGATACGAAGTTCTCGGACGCAGCAGAAGCTGGAAATAGTTTTAAACGAAACAACACGCATTAGCGTTGTTCCTGTGATGTATCTAATCGATCCTTACTTATCTATCATGTTACTTGACGTTTGGATGGACTCCAGTAACCCTGACGTGAGATACGAAGTTCTCGAACGCAGCAGAATCTGGAAATAGTTTTAAACGAAACAACACGCATTAGCGTTGTTCCTGTGATGTATCTAATCGATCCTTACTTATCTATCATGTTACTTGACGTTTGGATGGACTCCAGTAACCCTGACGTGAGATACGAAGTTCTCGAACGCAGCAGAATCTGGAAATAGTTTTAAACGAAACAACACGCATTAGCGTTGTTCCTGTGATGTATCTAATCGATCCTTACTCATCTATCATGTTATTTGGCGTTACGATGGACTCCAGTAACTTAGATGTGAGGTACGAAGTTCTCGGACGCAGCTGAAGCTAGAAATAGTTTTAAACGAAACAACACGCATTAGCGTTGTTCCTGTGATGTATCTAATCGATCCTTACTTATCTATCATGTTATTTGACGTTTGGATGGACTCCAGTAACCCTGACGTGAGATAAGAAGTTCTCGGACGCAGCAGAAGCTGGAAATAGTTTTGAACGAAACAACACGTATTAGCGTTGTTCCTGTGATGTATCTAATCGATCCTTACTTATCTATCATGTTATTTGACGTTTCGATGGACTCCAGTAACTTAGATGTGAGATACGAAGTTCTCGGACGCAGCTGAAGCTAGAAATAGTTTTAAACGAAACAATACGCATTAGCGTTGTTACTGTGATGTATCTAATCGATCCTTACTTATCTATCATGTTATTTGACGTTTGGATGGACTACAGTAACCCTGACGTGAGATAAGAAGTTCTCGGACGCAGCTGAAGCTAGAAATAGTTTTAAACGAAACAACACGTATTAGCGTTGTTCCTGTGATGTATCTAATCGATCCTTACTCATCTATCATGTTATTTGGCGTTTCGATGGACTCCAGTAACTCTAATGTGAGATACGAAATTTTCGGACGCAGCAGAAGCTGGAAATAGTTTTAAACGAAACATCACGTATTAGCGTTGTTCCTGTGATGTATCTAATCGATCCTTACTCATCTATCATGTTATTTGGCGTTTCGATGGACTCCAGTAACTCTAATGTGAGATACGAAATTTTCGGACGCAGCAGAAGCTGGAAATAGTTTTAAACGAAACATCACGTATTAGCGTTGTTCCTGTGATGTATCTAATCGATCCTTACTCATCTATCATGTTATTTTACGTTTGGATGGACTCCAGTAACTCTGATGTGAGATACGAAATTTTCGGACGCAGCAGAAGCTGGAAACAGTTTTAAACGAAACAACACGCATTAGCGTTGTTCCTGTGATGTATCTAATCGATCCTTACTCATCTATCATGTTATTTGGCGTTTCGATGGACTCCAGTAACTTAGATGTGATATGCGACGTTTTCGGACGCAGCAGCAACTGGAAATAGTTTTAAACGAAACAACACGTATTAGCGTTGTTATTGTGCTGTATCTAGTCGATCCTTACTTATCTATCATGTTATTTGACGTTTGGATGGACTCCAGTAACCCTGACGTGAGATAAGAAGTTCTCGGACGCAGCAGAAGCTGGAAATAGTTTTGAACGAAACAACACGTATTAGCGTTGTTCCTGTGATGTATCTAATCGATCCTTACTCATCTATCATGTTATTTGGCGTTACGATGGACTCCAGTAACTTAGATGTGAGATACGAAGTTCTCGGACGCAGCTGAAGCTAGAAATAGTTTTAAACGAAACAACACTTATTAGCGTTGTTCCTGTGATGTATCTAATCGATCCTTACTCATCTATCATGTTATTTGGCGTTACGATGGACTCCAGTAACTTAGATGTGAGGTACGAAGTTCTCGGACGCAGCTGAAGCTAGAAATAGTTTTAAACGAAACAACACGCATTAGCGTTGTTCCTGTGATGTATCTAATCGATCCTTACTTATCTATCATGTTATTTGACGTTTGGATGGACTCCAGTAACCCTGACGTGAGATACGAAGTTCTCGAACGCAGCAGAATCTGGAAATAGTTTTAAACGAAACAACACGCATTAGCGTTGTTCCTGTGATGTATCTAATCGATCCTTACTCATCTATCATGTTATTTGGCGTTACGATGGACTCCAGTAACTTAGATGTGAGGTACGAAGTTCTCGGACGCAGCTGAAGCTAGAAATAGTTTTAAACGAAACAACACGCATTAGCGTTGTTCCTGTGATGTATCTAATCGATCCTTACTTATCTATCATGTTATTTGACGTTTGGATGGACTCCAGTAACCCTGACGTGAGATAAGAAGTTCTCGAACGCAGCAGAAGCTGGAAATAGTTTTGAACGAAACAACACGTATTAGCGTTGTTCCTGTGATGTATCTAATCGATCCTTACTTATCTATCATGTTATTTGACGTTTCGATGGACTCCAGTAACTTAGATGTGAGATACGAAGTTCTCGGACGCAGCTGAAGCTAGAAATAGTTTTAAACGAAACAACACGCATTAGCGTTGTTACTGTGATGTATCTAATCGATCCTTACTTATCTATCATGTTATTTGACGTTTGGATGGACTACAGTAACCCTGACGTGAGATACGAAGTTCTCGGACGCAGCTGAAGCTAGAAATAGTTTTAAACGAAACAACACGCATTAGCGTTGTTCCTGTGTAGTATCTAATCGATCCTTACTCATCTATCATGTTATTTGGCGTTTCGATGGACTCCAGTAACTCTAATGTGAGATACGAGATTTTCGGACGCAGCAGAAGCTGGAAATAGTTTTAAACGAAACATCACGTATTAGCGTTGTTCCTGTGATGTATCTAATCGATCCTTACTCATCTATCATGTTATTTGGCGTTTCGATGGACTCCAGTAACTCTAATGTGAGATACGAAATTTTCGGACGCAGCAGAAGCTGGAAATAGTTTTAAACGAAACATCACGTATTAGCGTTGTTCCTGTGATGTATCTAATCGATCCTTACTCATCTATCATGTTATTTTACGTTTGGATGGACTCCAGTAACTCTGATGTGAGATACGAAATTTTCGGACGCAGCAGAAGCTGGAAATAGTTTTAAACGAAACAACACGCATTAGCGTTGTTCCTGTGATGTATCTAATCGATCCTTACTCATCTATCATGTTATTTGGCGTTTCGATGGACTCCAGTAACTTAGATGTGATATGCGACGTTTTCGGACGCAGCAGCAACTGGAAATAGTTTTAAACGAAACAACACGCATTAGCGTTGTTCCTGTGATGTATCTAATCGATCCT
Organism: Prosopocoilus inquinatus; assembly: GCA_036172665.1. NCBI lineage: Eukaryota > Metazoa > Arthropoda > Insecta > Coleoptera > Lucanidae > Prosopocoilus > Prosopocoilus inquinatus. Next base: position 42,030,434 of record CM069871.1, on the reverse strand, counting down.
TACTCATCTATCATGTTATTTGGCGTTACGATGGACTCCAGTAACTTAGATGTGAGATACGAAGTTCTCGGACGCAGCTGAAGCTAGAAATAGTTTTAAACGAAACAACACGCATTAGCGTTGTTCCTGTGATGTATCTAATCGATCCTTACTTATCTATCATGTTATTTGACGTTTGGATGGACTCCAGTAACCCTGACGTGAGATAAGAAGTTCTCGGACGCAGCAGAAGCTGGAAATAGTTTTAAACGAAACAACACGCATTAGCGTTGTTCCTGTGATGTATCTAATCGATCCTTACCCATCTATCATGTTATTTGGCGTTTCGATGGACTCCAGTAACTTAGATGTGAGATACGAAGTTCTCGGACGCAGCTGAAGCTAGAAACAGTTTTAAACGAAACAACACGCATTAGCGTTGTTCCTGTGATGTATCTAATCGATCCTTACTTATCTATCATGTTATTTGACGTTTGGATGGATTCCAGTAACCCTGACGTGAGATACGAAGATACGCATTAGCGTTGTTCCTGTGATGTATCTAATCGGTCCTTACTTATCTATCATGTTATTTGGCGTTACGATGGACTCCAGTAACTTAGATGTGAGGTACGAAGTTCTCGGACGCAGCTGAAGCTAGAAATAGTTTTAAACGAAACAACACGCATTAGCGTTGTTCCTGTGATGTATCTAATCGATCCTTACTTATCTATCATGTTACTTGACGTTTGGATGGACTCCAGTAACCCTGACGTGAGATACGAAGTTCTCGAACGCAGCAGAATCTGGAAATAGTTTTAAACGAAACAACACGCATTAGCGTTGTTCCTGTGATGTATCTAATCGATCCTTACTTATCTATCATGTTACTTGACGTTTGGATGGACTCCAGTAACCCTGACGTGAGATACGAAGTTCTCGAACGCAGCAGAATCTGGAAATAGTTTTAAACGAAACAACACGCATTAGCGTTGTTCCTGTGATGTATCTAATCGATCCTTACTCATCTATCATGTTATTTGGCGTTACGATGGACTCCAATAACTTAGATGTGAGGTACGAAGTTCTCGGACGCAGCTGAAGCTAGAAATAGTTTTAAACGAAACAACACGCATTAGCGTTGTTCCTGTGATGTATCTAATCGATCCTTACTTATCTATCATGTTATTTGACGTTTGGATGGACTCCAGTAACCCTGACGTGAGATAAGAAGTTCTCGGACGCAGCAGAAGCTGGAAATAGTTTTGAACGAAACAACACGTATTAGCGTTGTTCCTGTGATGTATCTAATCGATCCTTACTTATCTATCATGTTATTTGACGTTTCGATGGACTCCAGTAACTTAGATGTGAGATACGAAGTTCTCGGACGCAGCTGAAGCTAGAAATAGTTTTAAACGAAACAATACGCATTAGCGTTGTTACTGTGATGTATCTAATCGATCCTTACTTATCTATCATGTTATTTGACGTTTGGATGGACTACAGTAACCCTGACGTGAGATACGAAGTTCTCGGACGCAGCTGAAGCTAGAAATAGTTTTAAACGAAACAACACGCATTAGCGTTGTTCCTGTGTAGTATCTAATCGATCCTTACTCATCTATCATGTTATTTGGCGTTTCGATGGACTCCAGTAACTCTAATGTGAGATACGAGATTTTCGGACGCAGCAGAAGCTGGAAATAGTTTTAAACGAAACATCACGTATTAGCGTTGTTCCTGTGATGTATCTAATCGATCCTTACTCATCTATCATGTTATTTGGCGTTTCGATGGACTCCAGTAACTCTAATGTGAGATACGAAATTTTCGGACGCAGCAGAAGCTGGAAATAGTTTTAAACGAAACATCACGTATTAGCGTTGTTCCTGTGATGTATCTAATCGATCCTTACTCATCTATCATGTTATTTTACGTTTGGATGGACTCCAGTAACTCTGATGTGAGATACGAAATTTTCGGACGCAGCAGAAGCTGGAAACAGTTTTAAACGAAACAACACGCATTAGCGTTGTTCCTGTGATGTATCTAATCGATCCTTACTCATCTATCATGTTATTTGGCGTTTCGATGGACTCCAGTAACTTAGATGTGATATGCGACGTTTTCGGACGCAGCAGCAACTGGAAATAGTTTTAAACGAAACAACACGTATTAGCGTTGTTATTGTGCTGTATCTAGTCGATCCTTACTTATCTATCATGTTATTTGACGTTTGGATGGACTCCAGTAACCCTGACGTGAGATAAGAAGTTCTCGGACGCAGCAGAAGCTGGAAATAGTTTTGAACGAAACAACACGTATTAGCGTTGTTCCTGTGATGTATCTAATCGATCCTTACTCATCTATCATGTTATTTGGCGTTACGATGGACTCCAGTAACTTAGATGTGAGATACGAAGTTCTCGGACGCAGCTGAAGCTAGAAATAGTTTTAAACGAAACAACACTTATTAGCGTTGTTCCTGTGATGTATCTAATCGATCCTTACTCATCTATCATGTTATTTGGCGTTACGATGGACTCCAGTAACTTAGATGTGAGGTACGAAGTTCTCGGACGCAGCTGAAGCTAGAAATAGTTTTAAACGAAACAACACGCATTAGCGTTGTTCCTGTGATGTATCTAATCGATCCTTACTTATCTATCATGTTATTTGACGTTTGGATGGACTCCAGTAACCCTGACGTGAGATACGAAGTTCTCGAACGCAGCAGAATCTGGAAATAGTTTTAAACGAAACAACACGCATTAGCGTTGTTCCTGTGATGTATCTAATCGATCCTTACTCATCTATCATGTTATTTGGCGTTACGATGGACTCCAGTAACTTAGATGTGAGGTACGAAGTTCTCGGACGCAGCTGAAGCTAGAAATAGTTTTAAACGAAACAACACGCATTAGCGTTGTTCCTGTGATGTATCTAATCGATCCTTACTTATCTATCATGTTATTTGACGTTTGGATGGACTCCAGTAACCCTGACGTGAGATAAGAAGTTCTCGAACGCAGCAGAAGCTGGAAATAGTTTTGAACGAAACAACACGTATTAGCGTTGTTCCTGTGATGTATCTAATCGATCCTTACTTATCTATCATGTTATTTGACGTTTCGATGGACTCCAGTAACTTAGATGTGAGATACGAAGTTCTCGGACGCAGCTGAAGCTAGAAATAGTTTTAAACGAAACAACACGCATTAGCGTTGTTACTGTGATGTATCTAATCGATCCTTACTTATCTATCATGTTATTTGACGTTTGGATGGACTACAGTAACCCTGACGTGAGATACGAAGTTCTCGGACGCAGCTGAAGCTAGAAATAGTTTTAAACGAAACAACACGCATTAGCGTTGTTCCTGTGTAGTATCTAATCGATCCTTACTCATCTATCATGTTATTTGGCGTTTCGATGGACTCCAGTAACTCTAATGTGAGATACGAGATTTTCGGACGCAGCAGAAGCTGGAAATAGTTTTAAACGAAACATCACGTATTAGCGTTGTTCCTGTGATGTATCTAATCGATCCTTACTCATCTATCATGTTATTTGGCGTTTCGATGGACTCCAGTAACTCTAATGTGAGATACGAAATTTTCGGACGCAGCAGAAGCTGGAAATAGTTTTAAACGAAACATCACGTATTAGCGTTGTTCCTGTGATGTATCTAATCGATCCTTACTCATCTATCATGTTATTTTACGTTTGGATGGACTCCAGTAACTCTGATGTGAGATACGAAATTTTCGGACGCAGCAGAAGCTGGAAATAGTTTTAAACGAAACAACACGCATTAGCGTTGTTCCTGTGATGTATCTAATCGATCCTTACTCATCTATCATGTTATTTGGCGTTTCGATGGACTCCAGTAACTTAGATGTGATATGCGACGTTTTCGGACGCAGCAGCAACTGGAAATAGTTTTAAACGAAACAACACGCATTAGCGTTGTTCCTGTGATGTATCTAATCGATCCTTACTCATCTATCATGTTATTTGGCGTTACGATGGACTCCAGTAACTTAGATGTGAGATACGAAGTTCTCGGACGCAGCTGAAGCTAGAAATAGTTTTAAACGAAACAACACGCATTAGCGTTGTTCCTGTGATGTATCTAATCGATCCTTACTTATCTATCATGTTATTTGACGTTTGGATGGACTCCAGTAACCCTGACGTGAGATAAGAAGTTCTCGGACGCAGCAGAAGCTGGAAATAGTTTTAAACGAAACAACACGCATTAGCGTTGTTCCTGTGATGTATCTAATCGATCCTTACCCATCTATCATGTTATTTGGCGTTTCGATGGACTCCAGTAACTTAGATGTGAGATACGAAGTTCTCGGACGCAGCTGAAGCTAGAAACAGTTTTAAACGAAACAACACGCATTAGCGTTGTTCCTGTGATGTATCTAATCGATCCTTACTTATCTATCATGTTATTTGACGTTTGGATGGATTCCAGTAACCCTGACGTGAGATACGAAGATACGCATTAGCGTTGTTCCTGTGATGTATCTAATCGGTCCTTACTTATCTATCATGTTATTTGACGTTTGGATGGACTCCAGTAACCCTGACGTGAGATACGAAGTCCTCGGACGCAGCAGAAGCTGGAAATAGTTTTAAACGAAACAACACGTATTAGCGTTGTTCCTGTGATGTATCTAATCGATCCTTACTCATCTATCATGTTATTTGACGTTTGGATGGACTCCAGTAACTCTGATGTGAGATACAAAGTTCTCGCACGCAGTAGAAGCTGGAAATAGTTTTGAACGAAACAACACGTATTGGCGTTGTTCCTGTGATGTATCTAAACGATCTTTACTTATCTAACATGTTATTTGACGTTTGGATGGACTCCAGTAAGTCTGATGTGAGATACAAAGTTTTTGGACGCAGCAGGAGCTGGAAATAGTTTTAAACGAAACAACACGTATTAGCGTTGTTCCTGTGCTGTATCTAATCGATCCTTACTCATATATCATGTTATTCGGCGTTTCGATGGACTCCAGTAGCTCTGATGTGAGATACGACGTTTTCGAACGCAGCAGAAGCTGGAAATAGTTTTAAACGAAACAACACGCATTAGCGTTGTTCCTGTGATGTATCTAATCGATCCTTACTCATCTATCATGTTATTTGGCGTTTCGATGGACTCCAGTATCTTTGATGTGAGATACGAAGTTCTCGGACGCAGCTGAAGCTGGAAATAGTTTTAAATGAAACAACACGTATTAGCGTTGTTCCTGTGATGTATCTAATCGATCCTTACTCATCTATCATGTTATTTGGCGTTTCGATGGACTCCAGTAGCTCTGATGTGAGATACGACGTTTTCTGAGGCAGCAGAAGCTGGAAATACTTTTAAACGACACAACACGCATTAGCGTTGTTCCTGTGATGTATCTAATCTGTCCTTACTCATCTATCATGTTATTTGACGTTTGGATGGACTCCAGTAACCCTGACGTGAGATACGAAGTTCTCGGACGCAGCAGAAGCTGGAAATAGTTTTAAACGAAACAACACGCATTAGCGTTGTTCCTGTGATGTATCTAATCGATCCTTACTTAGCTACTATGTTATTTGACGTTTCGATGGACTCTAGTAAGTCTGATGTGAGATACAAAGTTTTTGGACGCAGCAGGAGCTGGAAATAGTTTTAAACGAAACAGCACGTACTAGCGTTGTTCCTGTGATGTATCTAATCGATCCTTACTCATCTATCATGTTATTTGACGTTTGGATGTACTCCAGTAACTCTGATGAGAGATACAAAGATTTCGGACGCAGCAGAAGCTGGAAATAGTTTTGAACGAAACAACACGTATTAGTGTTGTTCCTGTGATGTATCTAAACGATCCTTACTTATCTAACATGTTATTTGAGGTATGGATGGACTCCAGTAAGTCTGATGTGAGATACAAAGATTTCGGACGCAGCAGAAGCTGGAAATAGTTTTGAACGAAACAACACGTATTAGTGTTGTTCCTGTGCTGTATCTAATCGATCCTTACTCATCTATCATGTTATTTGGCGTTTCGATGGACTCCAGTAGCTCTGATGTGAGATACGACGTTTTCGGAAGCAGCAGAAGCTGGAAATAGTTTTAAGAGAAACAACACGCATTAGCGTTGTTCCTGTGATGTATCTAATCGATCCTCACTCATCTATCATGTTATTTGACGTTTGGATGGACTCCAGTAACCCTGACGTGAGATACGATGTTCTCGGACGCAGCAGAAGCTGGAAATAGTTTTAAACGAAACAACACGCATTAGCGTTGTTGTTGTGATGTATCTAATCGATCCTTACTCATCTATCATGTTATTTGGCGTTTCGATGGACTCCAGTAACTTAGATGTGAGATACGAAGTTCTCGGACGCAGCTGAAGCTAGAAATAGTTTTAAACGAAACAACACGCATTAGCGTTGTTCCTGTGATGTATCTAATCGATCCTTACTTATCTATCATGTTATTTGACGTTTGGATGGACTCCAGTAACCCTGACGTGAGATACGAAGTTCTCGGACGCAGCAGACCCTGGAAAAAGTTTTAAACGAAACAACACGTATTAGCGTTGTTCCTATGATGTATCTAATCGATCCTTACTCATCTATCATGTTATTTGACGTTCGGATGGACTCCAGTAACTCTGATGTGAGATACAAAGTTTTTGGACGCAGCAGAAGCTGGAAATAGTTTTGAACGAAACAACACGTATTAGCGTTGTTCCTGTGATGTATCTAATCGATCCTTACTTAGCTACTATGTTATTTGACGTTTCGATGGACTCCAGTAACTCTAATGTGAGATACGAAATTTTCGGACGCAGCAGCAGCTGGAAATAGTTTTAAACGAAACAACACATATTAGCGTTGTTCCTGTGATGTATCTAATCGATCCTTACTCATCTATTATGTTATTTGACATTTGGACGGACTCCAGTAACTCTGATGAGAGATACAAAGTTCTCGGACGCAGTAGAAGCTGGAAATAGTTTTGAACGAAACAACACGTATTAGTGTTGTTCCTGTGATGTATCTAATCGATCCTTACTTAGCTACTATGTTATTTGACGTTTCGATGGACTCTAGTAAGTCTGATGTGAGATACAAAGTTTTTGGACGCAGCAGGAGCTAGAAATAGTTTTAAACGAAACAACACGCATTAGCGTTGTTCCTGTGATGTATCTAATCGATCCTTACTCATCTATTATGTTATTTGACATTTGGACGGACTCCAGTAACTCTGATGAGAGATACAAAGTTCTCGGACGCAGTAGAAGCTGGAAATAGTTTTGAACGAAACAACACGTATTAGTGTTGTTCCTGTGATGTATCTAATCGATCCTTACTCATCTATCATGTTATTTGACGTTTGGATGTACTCCAGTAACTCTGATGAGAGATACAAAGATTTCGGACGCAGCAGAAGCTGGAAATAGTTTTGAACGAAACAACACGTATTAGTGTTGTTCCTGTGATGTATCTAAACGATCCTTACTTATCTAACATGTTATTTGAGGGATGGATGGACTCCAGTAAGTCTGATGTGAGATACAAAGTTCTGGGACGCAGCAGGAGCTGGAAATAGTTTTAAACGAAACAACACGTATTAGCGTTGTTCCTGTGCTGTATCTAATCGATCCTTACTCATCTATCATGTTATTTGGCGTTTCGATGGACTCCAGTAGCTCTGATGTGAGATACGACGTTTTCGGAAGCAGCAGAAGCTGGAAATAGTTTTAAGAGAAACAACACGCATTAGCGTTGTTCCTGTGATGTATCTAATCGATCCTTACTCATCTATCATGTTATTTGACGTTTGGATGGACTCCGGTAACCCTGACGTGAGATACGATGTTCTCGGACGCAGCAGAAGCTGGAAATAGTTTTAAACGAAACAACACGCATTAGCGTTGTTCTTGTGATGTATCTAATCGATCCTTATTCATCTATCATGTTACTTGGCGTTTCGATGGACTCCAGTAACTTAGATGTGAGATACGAAGTTCTCGGACGCAGCTGAAGCTAGAAATAGTTTTAAACGAAACAACACGCATTAGCGTTGTTCCTGTGATGTATCTAATCGATCCTTACTTATCTATCATGTTATTTGACGTTTGGATGGACTCCAGTAACCCTGACGTGAGATACGAAGTTCTCGGACGCAGCAGACGCTGGAAAAAGTTTTAAACGAAACAACACGTATTAGCGTTGTTCCTATGATGTATCTAATCGATCCTTACTCATCTATCATGTTATTTGACGTTCGGATGGACTCCACTAACTCTGATGTGAGATACAAAGTTTTTGGACGCAGCAGAAGCTGGAAATAGTTTTGAACGAAACAACACGTATTAGCGTTGTTCCTGTGATGTATCTAATCGATCCTTACTTAGCTACTATGTTATTTGACGTTTCGATGGACGCCAGTAACTCTAATGTGAGATACGAAATTTTCGGACGCAGCAGCAGCTGGAAATAGTTTTAAACTAAACAACACATATTAGCGTTGTTCCTGTGATGTATCTAATCGATCCTTACTCATCTATCATGTTATTTGACGTTTGGACGGACTCCAGTAACTCTGATGAGAGATACAAAGTTCTCGGACGCAGTAGAAGCTGGAAATAGTTTTGAACGAAACAACACGTATTAGTGTTGTTCCTGTGATGTATCTAAACGATCCTTACTTATCTAACATGTTATTTGACGTTTGGATGGACTCCAGTAAGTCTGATGTGAGATACAAAGTTTTTGGACGCAGCAGGAGCTAGAAATAGTTTTAAACGAAACAACACGCATTAGCGTTGTTCCTGTGATGTATCTAATCGATCCTTACTTATCTATCATGTTATTTGACATTTCGATGGAATCCAGTAACTCTGATGTGATATACGACGTTTTCGGACGCAGCAGCAGCTGGAAATAGTTTTAAACGAAACAACACGTATTAGCGTTGTTCCTGTGATGTATCTAAACGATCCTTACTTATCTAACATGTTATTTGACGTTTGGATGGACTCCAGTAAGTTTGACGTGAGATACAAAGCTTTTGGACGCAGCAGGAGCTGGAAATAGTTTTAAACGAAACAACACGTATTAGCGATGTTCCTGTGCTGTATCTAATCGATCCTTACTCATATATCATGTTATTTGGCGTTTCGATGGACTCCAGTAGCTCTGATGTGAGATACGACGTTTTCGGAGGCAGCAGAAGCTGGAAATAGTTTTAAACGAAACAACACGCATTAGCGTTGTTCCTGTGATGTATCTAATCGATCCTTACTCATCTATCATGTTATTTGACGTTTGGACGGACTCCAGTAAGTCTGATGTGAGATACAAAGTTCTGGGACGCAGCAGCAGCTGGAAATAGTTTTAAACGAAACAACACGTATTAGCGTTGTTCCTGTGCTGTATCTAATCGATCCTTACTTATCTATCATGTTATTTGACGTTTGGATGTACTCCAGTAACTCTGATGAGAGATACAAAGATTTCGGACGCAGCAGAAGCTGGAAATAGTTTTGAACGAAACAACACGTATTAGCGTTCTTCCTGTGATGTATCTAAACGATCCTTACTTATCTAACATGTTATTTGAGGTTTGGATGGACTCCAGTAAGTCTGATGTGAGATACAAAGTTCTGGGACGCAGCAGGAGCTGGAAATAGTTTTAAACGAAACAACACGTATTAGCGTTGTTCCTGTGCTGTATCTAATCGATCCTTACTTATCTATCATGTTATCTGACGTTTCGATGGACTCCAGTAACTCTGATGTGAGATACGACGTTTTCGGACGCAGCAGAAGCTGGAAATAGTTTTAAACGAAACAACACGTATTAGCGTTGTTCCTGTGATGTATCTAATCGATCCTTACTCATCTATCATGTTATTTGACGTTTGGATGGACTCCAGTAACTCTGATAAGAGATAAAAAGATTTCGGACGCAGCAGAAGCTGGAAATAGTTTTAAACGAAACAACACGCATTAGCGTTGTTCCTGTGATGTATCTAATCGATCCTTACTCATCTATTATGTTATTTGACATTTGGACGGACTCCAGTAACTCTGATGAGAGATACAAAGTTCTCGGACGCAGTAGAAGCTGGAAATAGTTTTGAACGAAACAACACGTATTAGTGTTGTTCCTGTGATGTATCTAATCGATCCTTACTCATCTATCATGTTATTTGACGTTTGGATGTACTCCAGTAACTCTGATGAGAGATACAAAGATTTCGGACGCAGCAGAAGCTGGAAATAGTTTTGAACGAAACAACACGTATTAGTGTTGTTCCTGTGATGTATCTAAACGATCCTTACTTATCTAACATGTTATTTGAGGGTTGGATGGACTCCAGTAAGTCTGATGTGAGATACAAAGTTCTGGGACGCAGCAGGAGCTGGAAATAGTTTTAAACGAAACAACACGTATTAGCGTTGTTCCTGTGCTGTATCTAATCAATCCTTACTCATCTATCATGTTATTTGGCGTTTCGATGGAGTCCAGTAGCTCTGATGTGAGATACGACGTTTTCGGAAGCAGCAGAAGCTGGAAATAGTTTTAAGAGAAACAACACGCATTAGCGTTGTTCCTGTGATGTATCTAAACGATCCTTACTTATCTAACATGTTATTTGACGTTTGAATGGACTCCAGTAAGTCTGACGTGAGATACAAAGTTTTTGGACGCAGCAGGAGCTGGAAATAGTTTTAAACGAAACAACACGTATTAGCGTTGTTCCTGTGCTGTATCTAATCGATCCTTACTTATCTATCATGTTATCTGACGTTTCGATGGACTCCAGTAACTCTGATGTGAGATACGACGTTTTCGGACGCAGCAGAAGCTGGAAATAGTTTTAAACGAAACAACACGTATTAGCGTTGTTCCTGTGATGTATCTAATCGATCCTTACTCATCTATCATGTTATTTGACGTTTGGATGGACTCCAGTAACTCTGATAAGAGATAAAAAGATTTCGGACGCAGCAGAAGCTGGAAATAGTTTTGAACGAAACAACACGTATTAGCGTTGTTCCTGTGATGTATCTAAACGATCCTTACTTATCTAACATGTTATTTGACGTTTGGATGGACTCCAGTAAGTCTGATGTGAGATACAAAGTTCTGGGACGCAGCAGGAGCTGGAAATAGTTTTAAACGAAACAACACGTATTAGCGTTGTTCCTGTGCTGTATCTAATCGATCCTTACTTATCTATCATGTTATTTGACGTTTGGATGGACTCCAGTAACCCTGACGTGAGATACGATGTTCTCGGACGCAGCAGAAGCTGGAAATAGTTTTAAACGAAACAACACGCATTAGCGTTGTTCCTGTGATGTATCTAATCGATCCTTACCCATCTAACGTCAAATAACATGATAGGTAGTAAAGATCGGTTAAATATATCACAGGAATAACGCTTACACGTGTAGTTTCGTTCAAAATTATTTCCAGCTTCTGCTGCGTCCGAGAACTTCGTATCTCACATCAGAGTTACTGGAATCCGTCGAAACCTCAAAAAACATGAGAGATAGTAAGGATCGGTTAGATACATCACAGGAACAACGCTAGCACGTGTTGTTTCGTTCAAAAGTATTTCCAGCTTCTGCTGAGTCCGAGAACTTCGTATCTCATCAGAGTTACTGGAATCCGTCGGAACGTCAAATAACATAATAGGTAGTAAAGATCGGTTAAATATATCACAGGAATAACGCTTACACGTGTAGTTTCGTTGAAAACTATTTTCAGCTTCTGCTGCGTCCGTGAACTTCGTATCTCACATCAGAGTTATTGGTGTCCATCGAAACGTCAAATAACGTGATAGATAGTAAAGATTGGTTAAATATATCACATGAACTACGCTAGCCCGTGTTGTTTCGTTCAAAACTATTTCCAGCTTCTGCTGCGTCAGAGAACTTCGTATCTCACATCGGAGTTACTGGAGTCCGTCGAACTGTCAAATAACATGATAGGTAGTAAAGATCGGTTAGATATATAACGTGAACAACGCTAACACGTGTTGTTTCGTTCAAAACTATTTCCAGCTTCTGCTGCGTCCGACAATTTCGTATCTCACATCAGAGTTACTGGAATCCGTCGAAACTTCAAATAACATGGTAGATAGTAAAGATCGGTTAGACACATCACAGGAATAACGCTAGCACGTGTTGTTTCGTTGATAACTATTTTCAGCTTCTGCTGCGTCCGAGAACTTCGTATCTCACATCAGAGTTACTGGAGTCCATCGAAACGTCAGACATCATGATAGATAGTAAAGATCGGTTAGATATATCACATGAACAACGCTAACACGTGTTGTTTCGTTCAAAACTATTTTCAGCTTCTGCTGCGTCCGAGAACTTCGTATCTCACATCGGAGTTACTGGAGTCCATCGAAACGTCAAATAACATGATAGATAGTAAAGATCGGTTAGATATATCACAGGAACAACGCTAGCACGTGTTGTTTCGTTCAATACTATTTCCAGCTTCTGCTGCGTCAGAGAACTTCGTATCTCACATCGGAGTTACTGGAGTCCATCGAAACGTCAAATAACATGATAGAGAGTAAGGATTGGTTAGATACATCACAGGAACAACGCTAGCACGTGTTGTTTCGTTCAAAACTATTTCCAGCTTCTGCTGCTTCCGAGAATTTCGTATCTCACATCAGAGTTACTGGAGTCCGTTGAAACGTCAAATAACATGATAGATAGTAAGGATCGGTTAGATACATCACAGGAACAACGCTATCACGTGTTGTTTCGTTGAAAACTATTTTCAGCTTCTGCTGCGTCCGTGAACTTCGTATCTCACATCAGAGTTTTTGGTGTCCATCGAAACGTCAAATAACACGATAAACAGTAAAGATCGATAAGATACATCACAGGAACAGCGCTAATACTTGTTCTTTAGTTCAAAACTATTTCCAGATTCTGCTGCGTCCGAGAACTTCGTATCTCACATTAGAGTTACTGGAGTCCGTCGAAACGTCAAGTAACATGATAGATAGTAAAGATCGATTAGATACATCTCAGGAACAACGCTAATAAATGTTGTTTCGTTCTAAACTCTTTACAGCTTCTGCTGCGTCCGAGAACGTCGTATCTCTCATCGGAGTTACTGGAGTCCGTCGAAACGTCAAATAATATGATAGATAGTAAGGATCGATTAGATACATCACAGGAACAACGCTAATACTTGTTCTTTTGTTCAAAACTGCTTACAGCTTCTGCTGAGTCCGAGAACATCGTATCTCACATCGGAGTTACTGGAGTCCGTCGAAACGTCAAATAACATGATAAATAGAAAAGATCGATTAGATACATCTCAGGATAAACGCTAATACGTGTTGTTTCGTTCTAAACTCTTTACAGATTCTGCTGCGTCCGAGAACGTCGTATCTCACATGGGAGTTACTTGAGTCCGTCGAAACGTCAAATAATACGATAGATAGTAAAGATCGATTGGATACATTACAGGAACAACGCTAATACGTGTTGTTTCGTTCGAAATTCTTTCCGGCTTCTGCTGCGTCCGAGAACGTCGTATCTCACATGGGAGTTACTTGAGTCCGTCGAAACGTCAAATAACACGATAGATAGCAAAGATCGATTAGATACATAAGAGGAACAACAGCTAAAACTTGTTCTTTTCTTCAAAACTATTTCCATCTTCCGCTGTGTCCGAGAAGTTCGTATCTCACATTAGAGTTACTTGAGTCCGTCGAAACATGAAATAACACAATAGATAGTAAAGATCGATTAGTTACGTCACAGGAACAACGCTAGTACGTGTTATTTCGTTCTAAACTCAAACTCGCCCTCGTGACAAATAGCGAGCTGCCGTTCGGGCATCAGTACCCGCCGTCGTCTCGCCCATCGCTCCGCAGCACAGATTAATTTATGTGCTGCGGAGCGATCGCAGCACATAAAGCAGTCCTCCGCAGTACATAAATTCGCCGTCCGCATCACACGAAATTCGTCCTCGTCTCAAATAGCGAGCTGCCGTTCGGGCATCAGTATCCGCCGTTGTCTCGCCCATCGGTCCGCAGCACATAAATTAATCCTCCGCAGTACATAAATCAGTCCTCCGCAGAACATAAATTCGCCGTCCGCATCACACGAAATTCGTCCTCGTCTCAAATAGCGATCTGCCGTTCGGGCATCAGTACCCGCCGTCGTCTCGCCCATCGCTCCGCAGCACATAAATTAATCCTCCGCAGCACATAAAACAGTCCTCCGCAGCACATAAGTTGGCCGTCCGCATCACACGAAATTCGCCCTCGTCTCAAATAGCAAGCTGCCGTTCGGGCATCAGTACCCGCCGTCGTTTCGTCCATCGCTCCGCAGCACATAAATTAATCCTCCGCACCACATAAATTAATCCTCCGCAGCACATAAAACAGTCCTCCGCCGCACGTAAATTCGCCCTCGTGACAAATAGCGAACTGCCGTTCGGGCATCAGTACCCCCCGTCGTCTCGCCCATCTCGCAGCACATAAATTAATCCTCCGCAGCACATAAAACAGTCCTCCGTAGCACATAAATTCGCCGTCCGCATCACACGAAATTCGCCCTCCTTTCAAATAGAGGGCTGCCGTTCGGGCATCAGTACCCGCCGTCGTCGCGCCCATTGCCCCGCAGCACATAAATTAATCCTCCGCAGCACATAAAACAGTCCTCCGCCGCACGTACATTCGCCCTCGTGACAAATAGCGAGCTGCCGTTCGGGCATCAGTACCCGCCGTCGTCTCGCCCCTCGCTCGCGGTCGGTCGTCGTTCTGGCGTTGGGCCGTTCGGGCATCGGTACCCGCCGTGCATATGATTTGTGTCGAGTGGATCAGCCAGCTCTTCCGCAGTACACGACCTTTGACTCCGACATGCGCAGGGGTATTGTAGGTGGTTTGGCGCCCCTGATGTACCCGACCGCGGCCCGCATCGGCGTTATCCCTGGGTGGATCCGTTCAGGCATCGGTACCCCATGTTTTCCCAACTATATGGGTAAGCATACGTCCCGGAAAGGAACAAGTGCTCCGCATCACACGTAAATTAATCCTCAGTGTGATACGGAGCCGTTCGGGCATCAGTACCCGCCGTCGCCTCGCCTATCTCTCGCCGTCGTCGTCGTTCGCAGCTATCCTCGCTTCGCTGCACGCATGATGACATTCCGCGCCTCAGAAATTACCCAGTTCGCGGCCGGTCATAATTCTGGCCTTAGGCCGTTCTGGCATCGGTACCAGCGGGAATTTAGTGCGTCGAGCGATCACGTGGTCCGCAGCACACGACCTCGGGCTCGGACATGCGCTGGCGCATTGTAAGTGGCGGGGCGCTGCGAGCGTGACCGCTCGCCGTCCGCATAGGCGTTTTACTTGGTTGGACCCGTTCAGGCGTCGGTACCCTATGTTTTCCCTACTATATGGGGAGGCGTCCGCCTCGGATTCGACCGGCGCGCGAGTCACTCTCGTGTTCGTTGCGTACGTTCGCCGAGTAGGGTCGTCTGCCCCGGGCTTATTGTGGGCGCACTGGAAGCGATCGCAGTTCACTTTTGAAGGTGTTCGTCGAAAATTGAGATCGTTAGAGTGCCGATTTTGTTACTGACAAATATATGCCCCATTATCCTTTTGGCTGTATCGAAACCTGTCCCAGGACGTTGTTCTCTTGCGCGGACAAGATCGGCACTTGAATTCGTGCCACAGCGTAGGTCCTAGACCGTCTCTGTATAAACTATCACGGCAAGTTCCGCGGGACACTAGGGCGCATCGCGCTTCGGTTCTCAAATGCGGACGAACAAATTACCGTCACCGGCGGTCGTCGAGAGTCGGACGTGAATCGCGTCGTTGCACCCGATTCGTGCGCCTTCCCGCGGCAGCTTAGGTGACGGAGAACTTTACATATGCTCCAACTCACCTCGTTCCGAGCGAGAATAGGACTGCGTCCCGGGCGAGCCGGTGTCTGACGTGTTTTCGTAAGGCCCGGTTCTAACGTGACGCGGTCCGCGTGCGGCGCGTAACTTCTCGAAGGCATTCAGGTCGACTTTCGATCTAACGAAGGATGCGAGGCTGTTATAACGGAAATCGTAAACCTCTGGTTTCGAATTCCTCTGTATCGGCGGTGGGCCGCCGCCGAGCGAAGCCGGTTGAGCGCAAGCAGAGTTCGGTCGAAGCGTGGATCAGGGAGGAGGTGCGGCGTCCGTCCGTTTTCTCCTCCGCGTCCCCCTCCGCCTCCGGCATCCCAGGCGTACGCCGCCGTTCAGGCGTGTTCGCGGAGCGTCGTCGTCGTCCGCCCTTGCGGCGTTCGGCGCGAGCTTCTCGCGTGCTTTAGGGCTAAGAGGTGAGACGCGTCAGCGTCCCTCTCGCCCGTTAGAGAGCGAGCGCAGGGGTATCGTTTCGTTGGTCTTCCGTTAGCGAGAGGGCTCGAAACGTTACTTGAAGCACAGCTCCCTGGTTGATCCTGCCAGTAGTCATATGCTTGTCTCAAAGATTAAGCCATGCATGTCTCAGTACGAGCCGAATTAAGGTGAAACCGCGAAAGGTTCATTAAATCAGTTATGGTTCCTTAGATCGTACCCACACTTACTTGGATAACTGTGGTAATTCTAGAGCTAATACATGCAAACAGAGCTCCGACCGGAGACGGAAGGAGCGCTTTTATTAGATCAAAACTAATCGGTGTCGGGTTCGCGCCCGTCATCGTACTTTCTGGTGACACTGAATAACTTACTGCTGATCGCACGGTCTCGCACCGGCGACGCATCTTTCAAATGTCTGCCTTATCAACTGTCGATGGTAGGTTCTGCGCCTACCATGGTTGTAACGGGTAACGGGGAATCAGGGTTCGATTCCGGAGAGGGAGCCTGAGAAACGGCTACCACATCCAAGGAAGGCAGCAGGCGCGCAAATTACCCACTCAAATGCCCGCCGGTCCGGCGTTCGCGCGCGGTTTTTACTGTCGGCGTACAAATTATTCTTCTTAGAGGGACAGGCGGCTTCTAGCTGCACTAGATTGAGCAATAACAGGTATGTGATGCCCTTAGATGTTCTGGGCCGCACGCGCGCTACACTGAAGGAATCAGCGTGTCCTCCCTGGCCGAGAGGCCCGGGTAACCCGCTGAACCTCCTTCGTGCTAGGGATTGGGGCTTGCAATTGTTCCCCATGAACGAGGAATTCCCAGTAAGCGCGAGTCATAAGCTCGCGTTGATTACGTCCCTGCCCTTTGTACACACCGCCCGTCGCTACTACCGATTGAATGATTTGGTGAGGTCTTCGGACCAGTACGCGCTGGCGTTTCGACGTCGCCGATGTTGCTGGGAAGATGATCAAACTTGATCATTTAGAGGAAGATGCGGCCGTGAAAGGCGCAGCGAGTACCTATGCCCGACGGCCTCAGGGCCCGTCGGGTACAAGAGTCGACTTCTGATCGCCCGTCAGTAACGCGTCTCCAGTGGGACGGCGGGAACGTCGCGAACTGCGCAAGTCGGCGCCCGCCGCCGACAGTCCGTTGTGCGTCTTGCCTGTGCTACGGAGAGCTCCCCCCCCCTCCTCCTACGAGGGAGGTAGAGGAGGGAGGTAGAGGTAGAGAGAGCGAGGGCGACGCATGGAGCGGTTGTGGCGTCGAAAGCGCGACGCTGCCGGCTCGCTAGCCTGGCACAGGGCGCGCTGAGCAGGGACCGTGAGTACTCAGTCTCGGCGCGCGTCTATAAGAGACCGCCTTACCTCGATTAAAGCGGGGCGTTCAGTCGCTCTGCTAACCGACGGTGGTGAAAGTTTGAAATCTCCGATTAGGACGAACCGGGCAAGTTTGGCCCGGGGACCCGCGAGGGATCTCGTCGGGGTCGCGCGGCGAGTAGTACGAAAAGATTACCCTAACGGTGGATCACTCAGCTCGTGGGTCGATGAGGAACGCAGCTAATTGCGCGTCAAACTGTGAACTGCAGGACACATGAACATCAACATTTCGAACGCACATTGCGGTCCTCGGATACTGTTCCCGGACCACTCCTGGCTGAGGGTCGTTTCGATAATTTAGAACGTCCGGTCGTTGCGACGACGTTGGGACTAATAATGGGGTGACTAATTCACCGAGGAGTTCAAGCCGTTAGTGGGTCACGGGTCCCATCTCCGCCGCTTTCGAGCCCTGGCGTTCCCCGAAAACACGCCACGGCGCCCAGCGGTCAGCTCGACCGCGGCGCCCGGTGCGACGCAGAAGCCGGCCAGTCGGCGTTGCTCGGTCCACTCGAGCAGCAGACGGTCGAAGGCGACGTGTCATAGACTGCCGCTCCGCTGACCGCCCACCGAATCTCGGCAGAGGCGAAGAGGAGTGAGAGCCTGTCTGAGACGTCGGACCTGAGCGCTCCGAATCGTGACCGGCACGCCAGCCGGACTTATAATTGTCTAGCGTCACGGAGCGTAGAGCGAGCCGCTCCGCTTGCGGTGGATTCGCTCGAGCGTGCGATTCTTATTAGACGTCCGAGAGCGTCCCTCCTCTTAGCTCCGTGCCACCGGCTGCTCGGATCCCGCCCGAAGGTGTGCGGCGTCTTGGGGAGTAGTTGCGCCCGCAATCCTCGCCTCGGGGTGATGGAGCACCCCGCGGAGAAGGTAGGGCTCCCGACCCCGCCCGCAGAGAACCACGTCGAGTTCTATTCCCTGGCGTGTAGAGACGCGCTAACGCTGTCCCCCCTGGGTACAAGAGTCGGCTTTAGTGGTCCTGTAGTGGTGGCGTCGTGCGGGCTCGGCCGTAACGCGTCGATAAGGTTTCTCCGGATCCTTTAGAGGCAGACGAGTGCGGCCGGGTACACGATCTCTCCCGCGACGTCCGGCCTCTCGGAGGCGGCGGAGCAGGCCCACAGTAGGTACGTCGAGCGATCGAGGAGGTGTTTTCCAGACCGAGCGCTCCGTGAGAAATTGGAACGCTGGCGAGAGTTTCTCGACCTCAGTGCAGGAGAGACTACCCGCTGAAGTTAAGCATATTATTAAGCGGAAGAAAAAAAAACTAACTAGGATTCCCTCAGTAGCGGCGAGCGAATAGGGAAGACCCCAGCACCGAATCCCGTGGCCGGCAACGGCCGCAGGGAAATGTGGTGTTAGGGAGGATCCGCCATCCCGAGCCCGCGGGGCCAGTCCAAGTCCTTTTTGAACGGAGCCACTTACCTAGAGAGGGTGCCAGGCCCGTAGGGACGGCTTCCGGAAGCGGGAGGATCTCTCCTCAGAGTCGGGTTGCTTGAGAGTGCAGCCCTACGTGGGTGGTAAACTCAATCTTGGGCTAAACATGACCACAAGACCGATACCGAACAAGTACCGTGAGGGAAAGTTGAAAAGAACTTTGAAGAGAGAGTTCGAGAGTACGTGAAACCGTTCAAGGGTAAACCTGAGAAACCCGAAAGTTCGAACGGGGAGATTCAACCGCGTGTCGCGTTCGGCTGAGCTGTTGATCGGCGACAGTTGGCGCTCGCGATAGACCGCGCTATCCGCCCGCCGTCCGGCACGAACGCGTGCACTTCTCCCCTTGTAGGACGTCGCGACCCGTTTGGCGCCGGCCTAAGGACTTCGGCGGAGACCGCGCGCGCCCGTCGCGCTCGGACCCGCTCCCTCCCGGCCGGCACGACAGACGGTACGAAAGAGGCATTGGGCCGCGATCAGCTCGCGTTCGGCCCGCCGCAAGCGCGGCGCGGACGGCAAACCCGGCATCCGGACCGAGTGCCGGAACCGGACCCGCCCGGCTGCTGGCGGCGGTGTTCTCGGACAGACCCAAGGCGCGCCCGTCGGCGACGCTATAGCTTCGGGTACTTTAAGGACCCGTCTTGAAACACGGACCAAGGAGTCTAGCATGTGCGCGAGTCATTGGGATGCAACTAAACCTAAAGGCGAAATGAAAGTGAAGGTCCGCATCGCGCGGACCGAGGGAGGATGGGCCCGCCCAAGGGGGGGCCCGCATTCCCGGTGCGTCTCGTTCTCATCGCGAGATGAGGCGCACCAAGACCGTACACGCTGGGACCCGAAAGATGGTGAACTATGCCTGGTCAGGGTGAAGTCAGGGGAAACCCTGATGGAGGTCCGTAGCGATTCTGACGTGCAAATCGATCGTCGGAACTGGGTATAGGGGCGAAAGACTAATCGAACCATCTAGTAGCTGGTTCCCTCCGAAGTTTCCCTCAGGATAGCTGGCGCTCGCCGCGCGCGAGTCTCATCCGGTAAAGCGAATGATTAGAGGCATTGGGGTCGAAACGGCCTCAACCTATTCTCAAACTTTAAATGAGTGAGGTCTCCGGCTTACTCGAACACGTGAAGCCGCGAGATTTCGGATCAGAGTGCCAAGTGGGTTACTTTTGGTAAGCAGAACCACTGTGGGATGAACCAAACGCAGAGTTAAAGCGCCCAAATCGACGCTTATAGGATACCATGAAAGGCGTTGGTAACTTAAGACACCTTTATTTAACTTATAAGTATACATAAATGACTTAAATCTAAGTGACCTATGCCTAATCCCCGGTGCCCCACTCAATGGTACTACACCGGGTTTCCCTAACCTATCCTACATCAGCCGAACGTCCTAATCTCGCGTCAGTTGAACTACCTTGCCTAAATCCTACCTAAATTCCTACCTAAATTACAAGCTAATCTTAGTTGCTATGTATTAAATATACAGATGAATACGCTACTTTAACCTAACTCTAATGTTCGCGTCGGTACCCCTCTCCTCTAAAGACTCGAGGGGGCGTTACAGGGAACCCGAGCTTCTATGCAAATTCCACGTCGGGTGACGGCTCGCTCGCCTTACAGTCCGTCCGCGTGGAGCTCCAGGCCGCACCTGGCATTACTGTGCCAGTACGGCGGGGCGCCCCCCATCAGACGCCCATCGCTGCGGTCATCTCAGCGCCTTGCCGGATTGCGCAAACCTCCCGCCGATCCGACGGTCGGGTAACTCGCCTCGACGCAGTTTCCCGGGAAACCGCGTTGTGAGAGTATATGCAACTTCGGCAAACCTCTCACTCCCCTAAGGAGTTGCCTCCCTACTTATAGCGGACCGCCATCCTCCCTTATGGATTTCCCCCCGCGGTCTCTACGACCGCGTGTGACCCGCACATGTACGCCGCCAGTGATGTCGGCAAGCCGCGTACGCGGGCCGGGCTCTTCGAGGAAACCGGCTCCGGGCCCGGAGAGGGGCGCGTGAACGCCGTGCCGCCCCGCGCCATCGTCCCCTTTCGACCGCCAGTGGTCTTGGAACCAGTTCCCGCTTGGCCTCGTTTCGCACGGTTCTTCTCCCTTCAGCCGTTCCGTTCGCCTCCCTCTGTCGTTTCCCGTATCCGTTCGCGATTGCGCCTCTCTAGCTAACTATCCTACTAACTAACTAACATGCCTTAATTACAATCTCGAGCGCTTGGTGGTCCGCCTCTCGTTCCCGTTAGATTCGCCATTCCAATGTCGGTTGATCCTCATGGCGTGTCCCCTTTGGACCGAGGCGGTACAGTACGGTTCACCCCCCTCGTGTCCGCGGCTGTCAATTCTCCCGACCTACTCAGTTCGGCCAGGGTCTTCTCCAGCCAACAGCACCTTTACCCGCCCATCATCCGAGTCCGGTTTCCTAGTCGTGCCGGAGACGATCCAATTGGGTCGCCACCTTCCCGAAATAGAGCCACCATTCCCGGGTCTTTTCGACCGCGCCGATGTCGTCCTCGTGTCGGGGCACTGCAATCCGATTTTGAGGGCCCCGGTTTCCGCTCGGGCCCTCCATTCCGCTGTTTCCGTGCACCGGAACAAGACATGTCCGGCCGTGTCCTCCTCGCCGCAGCGACATCTAGGGTCGTCTCTGCGGCCGATTCGATGTAGATATGAGCTGAAGTTGCCGTGACCGGTGACCAATTGGACAGCCTGATACGACAGCCGCAGATCCCTCGCATCATTAACAGAGGGAAGGAAACGATGGGTCCACCTCCCCGTATCCGCGCCGTTCCATCGCTCCTGCCAAATCTGAAAATCAGCCAGACAGTCTCGCTCTCACCGTATTAGCCGAAATTCTGCTGTATTCCGGCAGCAGGTCGTCGTCCTCCGCGGCCGATTTCGCCAATTCGTCCGCCCTCTCATTGCCGATCGTCCCGACATGTGCCCGTGTCCAACAGATGTCGACGTTTGACGTCCGACGAATTTCGCATAGGGTGTCCCACGTGTCCCGCAACAACTGCGTAGGTTTTCGCATACCTTTCAGTGCCTGAAGGACAGACATGCTATCCGAAAATATCGCGGCATTCTCGATTCCCATATCCCGAATGTATCTCGCAGCGGCATTCAGCGCGTATAATTCCGCCTGGTAGTTGTCGCAGTTCGGCCTCAGTTTTATCTTCGCGCTGTGTATCTCTTCCCGGCCCGTATACACCACGAAAGCCGCTCCCGTACCGTTCCCCGATCTGGAACCATCCGTGTACACGCACACTGGCGGTCGCGTTTCCCCGTCGTCCCGTCGATAATCGATAAGCGCCCGATCGGCCGGGTGTACGTCCTCGTGGAACATTGCAGTTACCTCTACATCCCCCGGCACACCGTCTAGTCCCGTAGCCTCGCGAAATCGATCGTCATCTCTGCTTGTTATATTTCTCCGCATCGACAATTCCTTGGCCCGTAAATCGGCCGGCAGAATAGCCGAAATGACGGCCGCCGCCTCCATCGATGTGGTTCGATACGCGTTCGCCGCCCGTAAAGTGGATTGCCGATGCACGCTCAGTAGCTTGCGGCTTTCCCTTACCCCGCAGGATTCGGCCCAAATCGGTGCCGCATACAGCATGCAGGGTTCAATTGCTCCCCTGTAAATTGTGGCCGCCCCAAGTTAATTTCGCCGCTGCTCCGATTGCGTTGGAGACCTTACGCGCTTTACCCGTCGCGTAGTCTACATGCGCCTTGAAATTAAGTTTTTCGTCAATGATTACTCCCAGGTACTTGACCGAATCCGCGCAATGTACGAATTCGTTGCCGAGTCTATATGCTGGTCGCTGTTGACCCGCCCGCACGCCGAAGAAAAGCGCCTCAGTCTCGGATGCGTTGAACTTTAGCTTAATCCGCTCGCTCCATTCAAGTAGCGACTCCAGCGCTGCGTTCGTCCGCGCCTTCAGGACCTTGTATTGACGTGCCCTGACCAACAGCGTTGTGTCGTACGCGAACGCGACTATTTCGCAAGCCTCCGGTAGCTCAATTTCGAAGATGCTATCATATAAGATGTTCCAGCATCCCGGTCCGGATTTGGAACCCTGTGGACACCCCCGGGTGATTTCTTTCGCGACCCTCACGCCCGGTTCTTGTATAACCGCTTCTCTTTCGGAGAAGTACGATTCCGCGAGCTTAAGCAAATTTCGCGGGCAGTTTTTACGCCGTAATTGCCGCATTATGGCTGGCCACCAAGCATTGTCAAAGCCGCCGGATACGTCCAATAGTACCGCCGTGTAATACTCCCCGTCGTTTTTCGCGTCCCTAATAAAATTAACGACCCGTTCTATGGCGTCGATCGTGGACCTGCCCCTCCTAAAGTCGTACTGTCCGCCACTCATATGTCCGCCAGAATATACGTGATGTTCAATGCGCCCGATCACTAACCCGTCCAGAGCCTTACCGATAACGGGCAGAAGGCTGATTGGCCTGAAGCTTTTCCTATCGCTCGCGTCCGTCTTGCCGGGTTTGGGAATTATCTTAACAAGTTGCTGTTTCCAGCATCGCGGAAATACGCCTACGAGTAGGCACTTGTTGAAGAGTACCTCAAATACGCGTGGGAAAATCTGATATGCGCGCAGCGCAATGTCAGCCGTAATCCCGTCGCCGCCCGGTGCTTTTCGCGGGTGCATGCTTTCGAATGCCGCCTTTATTTCGATTCCGACGAATGTTCGATCATCGCCCGTATGTACATCTCTAAGCGCGGTCTCGCGAATTCGTGTGTGCGTCTCGTCGTCCGTTTCGATATCATCGTCGGGGAAAAACTATTCAATGAACTCGCGTGCCGTTTCTTCCGCGTCGCGTGTGTATGTTCCGTCCTCTTTTCTGATCGTTGCGCTTGCATTAAGGTCGTTCATCTTCCTACGAACAACTCGATACGCAGTCCCCCAAGGGTCCTTTCCTGCCGACCGCGAGCAGAACTCGCGCCATTTCTTGATGCGTGTGTCTTGTATCGCCGTTTTATATTCGTTGAACTTTCGTCGCTATTCCGCCCCGCGTTCCTCTCGCTCTTCAGCGCTCGCGGTTCTCTGATATCGTCTACGGAGTCTGTTTGTTTCGCGTCTAAGTTGCGTGAGTTCCGGTGTCCACCACGGCACGCAGTTTTTATAAACTTTGCGCCGCGGCATCGATTCCTCGCATGCCTTAACAATCGCATTGTTGAGCTCGTGCGCCCGCGTTTATGCTATTTTCGATTCGCGGTTCCATTAAAGCTATTTCCGCGCCTGATGTTTCCTCGAATTTCGCCCAATCAGCCTTGTTCACCCTGTATCCCCTAATCTCGTTTGCGCCGATGTCACCGTTAATCGTGAATTCGATGTACTTATGGTCGGACAGCGTTTCGTCTTCCGAAAGCCCCCAGTTGCCGATTTCCCCGTAGATGTTCTCGTTCGCGAGCGTGAAATCAATGAAACTGCTGCCTCTGTGACCGACAAATGTCGGCTGATCGTTATCATTTAATACGATAAGATCCCGCGAGTTAATTTCGCGCTCAAAATCGCGGCCCCTACGGTCCTCAATAGCGCTTCCCCAAAGTCGGCTTTTGGTGTTTCCGTCGATTCCCACAATAAGTTTACTGCCTGGGTGGGCAGTAATTCCGTCTATTGCCGTTGTTAAGCGCAGCAGGTTTTCGTCGAACTCGCCTACGTGACGTTCTTCGGGTGGCAGATAAGCCGAGACCGCAATAAATCTATGTCCGTTCCCTTGTATTTCGACAGTTGTTACAAGGCTATTGCTTTTGTCTGCAAGTAAAATTCCTCGTAAACGAGGGTCGGTTATGACCACCGCCGCCCTAACTTTCTCCCTGTGGGGGTCCGCTTGAGCCGGAAATACGCTGTATCTTTTAGGAATGCCGCAAATATTTCCATTTACGACATACGGTTCTGGAATTAGCGCCACTTTGATATCCTCCCGCGCGATTTTATCCAATAGATATGCAGTTGCCCGACGCCCACCACCCATGTTAATCTGAACTACTTTTAACTCGCCACCGCCCGGTAAATTTTGGCTATTGGAGTTAGCCATAATAATTAATTTTCTTAATTTCCGCGGCCTGAATTTGTTTTAGCGTGGGGCAATTTTTACCGTAAGCAATGTGCTTAATGCCGTCGCCGCTCAGCTTCCTGCGTTCGCAAACGACGCACTTGAGCGTCTCGGATTTGCATTCCGCCCGATCATGCTTCCCTCCGCATGTTCCGCAAATCTGTTCCGCCTTGCAATCTTTCGATTTATGTCCTATCGCGTAACACTTATAGCAGTAAAAAATGCCGCTGTAGTCCTCCGTGTAACATGTGCGCCACTGCACTCGCAACCTTTGGCCGATTATTAAATTTCTTAATCGCGCGCTAACTTCGACTATCACGTTTTTAGTATAGTTATTTCCTTTTTTGCTAAAGAATCTCCGCACTTTAAATTCTTTCGCTAAGCTCTCGACGCTTTCGTAATGGGCAGAAACTTCGTCGTTCTGTGCAAGAACGCATTCCAGAAGCTCCTTCTCCTCTATTTTACTTTCGACTCCGAAAATCGTCACTTTCGGATTATTTTTGTTAATTTCGCTGGCTTTCAGCTTTTCCGGAAGCTTTTTCGAAACCGCAATTTTAAGTTTTTCCGCGTCTGATTTAGTCGCGCAGTCAATATAAATATTTCCGTTCTTTGCAGACCGGACCGCGTTAATAGCGATTTTCTTCGATACGATGTCGACTTTGTCGCGCAAATCCTTTTTTATCGCGTCCACGCTTTCTTTCATTCGCGATTCAACCTTAACCGTCACCGCATTATTCGCGTTCTTGACAACCGCTCGCGCGATTGGCGTCTTTGTGGCCGCCGCAACCGACGCATATGAAATAGGCGCCTTAATTGGTGCAGACTCACCCGTTATTTTATTGCGTAGCTCCCTCAATACGCCGTTTTGATCTCCTATGACGGAAAACATCTCCGTAATGCAATCGCGCACTTTCTTCCTATCTTCTATTTTCAGCGTCTCCGATTTCACTGGGACCAAATCGAGCACCGCAAGCATTAATTTCTTCGCCTTCTGTAGAGTAGCCGCTTCATAATCCGTTTTCCCGTCTTCGTTATTCTCCATAGTCGCAGCCTTGATATTCGCAGAAACTCTCGCTGGTGAATTAACACTAGAATTAGCGCCCGAACAAACACTAGCCGCTCTGGCTCGCGTCGTGGGTTTAGGCTCTGCCATCGCACGTCCGACTCGGTCGAGCGCTCGATGCAGACTGGGTAACTTAAGACACTATATTTAATTCTTGTTTGTAAATACAACGTGTTTGAGATTTATTTAGAATGTAGAACTGTACAGATGTTTAAGTTGGTAGCAATGCTTTAAGTAGCGTTGACAAAAAAAAACTTCATTTGGGGTGGCCAGCAAGATGGCGAACAATAAAAGGCAGTAAAAAAACGTGCACGTGTTTAATCATTAAAACAAATTGATAATTTACAAAAACACCCCAACGCATGACAATCAACAAGAAAGAAAAGTACAATCAAACATAAACATGGTCCTTCGAGTCGTGATTGGCAAGATTATCAAGGAAAAACATTCCACATCGTGAGTGTCAACGTGACGTTGGGGCGGCCATTGTAACATCGGAAACGAGTACCAGAAGCAGCAGCTGAGGGCTCGAGTCAATCGTGAAACTGAAAGCTGAAACACACAAAACAAGTGTACGTAGATAATTTAACATTGCTCAAGTTTGATCGAAAAATGTCGGTAGAAAATACGCAGTTGCACAAAAAACGCGGCTCGTTAAAAGCGCGTGTAACATTTTTTAGCAAATTCGTAACGAAGTTAACTGACGAATTTAACACTGGCACCCTAAGTAAAGCGCAAATATGCGAATTGCAAAACAGAACAGCTAATTTCGAGGGCCTCATTGTCAATTTTCAGGAAATTCAAACTGAAATCGAGAACATCGCGGGAAATTTAGAAAGCGAATTTCTTGAACGGGAGAGTTTTGAAAATGAGTATATTAAATTGTTAAGCTCAGCAAAGGTGTTAATAAGTCAGGCGGACTGTAACGACGTGGACGTAAGTTCGAATCATTCCGGGAGTTCTACGCGTTCCGCGGAAAATTCATGTAACATAAAATTACCGACCATAAATCTACCAAGATTTAATGGAAAATTTAGCGAGTGGTTGGAATTTCACGATACGTTTGAATCTTTGATTCACAACAATAGCCAAATAAACGATGTCCAAAAGTTTCATTATTTAAAGGCGACGCTACGAGGCGATGCGTCTAAAATAATAGCGGCTTTAGAAACAACAAGCAGTAATTATCAGGTGGCATGGGATTTGCTATGCAAACGATATAATAACAAACGCATTCTCAAACACAATCATATACAAGCATTCGCTGAAATTCCTCCCATCAATAAAGAATCATCAGCGGGTTTGAGGCAACTTGTAGACGAGGTTTTAAAGCACTTAAGGTTTTTAGAATCGTTAGGTTTACCTGTTGACAAATGGGACGATTTGTTAATTTATATCATCTCGAAAAAACTAGACAGCACAACAGTAAACGAGTGGGAAAAAAGCGCGTCGAACATAAATGAAGAAATTACTTTCACGCATTTTGAAAATTTCCTCAGTGACCGTGCTCAATTATTGGAAACCATCGAAAATTCTAAGGCAAATTCGCGTTTTTTATCTTTGCAGCCTCTTTCGGCGGCAAAGCATTCCCAAAAGACCTCCAAATCATTTGTGGTTACAAATAATACTTGCGCATTTTGCGGAGGCGATCATTGGATTTCTGCATGCGATTCATTTATGAAACTATCAATCAATGAGCGAATCAAAGGGGCAAAGGCAAAGGGACTTTGTTTAAATTGTCTTCGCTTTGGGCATTTTTCCAAAAATTGCAAATCAAAAAATTGCAAAAAGTGTCAAGCTAGGCACAATACGTTGTTGCATTTTGAAACTCAAACAGCTGAGCAATCGCAGCCCACAGTTACCATGTCGACTATTTCGGGCAATCCTCAGGTGTTACTATCTACGGTGTGTGTTGAAATTTTGGATAAAAATGGAATTGCTCATGAGTGTCGCGCTATCCTGGATTCTGGATCACAATCTAGTTTTGTAACAGCTGATTTGTGTACCAAATTGGGCCTTGATACAATTAACACAAACATCTCCATCGTTGGTATAAA
This sequence comes from Prosopocoilus inquinatus, assembly GCA_036172665.1. Lineage (NCBI taxonomy): Eukaryota > Metazoa > Arthropoda > Insecta > Coleoptera > Lucanidae > Prosopocoilus > Prosopocoilus inquinatus. The sequence goes on along the minus strand of CM069871.1, from coordinate 42,002,051 downwards.
CCAAATTCAATCACAGATAAAGGCAAAATGTAATATTCAGGTAAAATCGCGTATCAATCACTTCAGCACTACAACATCCTGTTATGTGATTCCCAGAATAGCAGAACACGTTCCTGCGAATTTTATTCCATTCCAGCATCTAAACATACCAAGGAATATAAAATTAGCAGACCCCAATTTTTATAAGCCTTCAAAAATACATTTACTGCTTGGAGCGGAATGTTTCTGGGACTTAATTTGTATCGGTCAGATAAAATTAGGCACTGGGCTTCCTACATTGCAAAAAACAAAATTCGGGTGGATCATTTCCGGTTCTTTCCATGAGCAACAGATCAAGCGTAGCCATTGTAATTTTGTGACAAATTCAAATGATCTTATTCAGGATCAGCTAAAAATGTTTTGGGAATTAGAGGAAATTCCAGGTGAAAAAATTCTGTCTGCAGAGGAGTCAGCTTGTGAGACGCATTTCATTCAAAATATGAAACGTGATGAGGACGGCAGGTTCATCGTGAAAATTCCTTTAAAGGAGTCCTCTGATAAATTAGGCGATTCTATGCAAACGGCATCGAAGCGGTTTTATTCACTTGAGCGCAAATTGCAGGGAAATACAGTCCTCAAAGAGCGTTATCACAGTTTCATGAATGAATACAAAGCTTTGGGGCACATGACAAAGGTAACAGACGAAAATGAAAATTCTTCTTATTATTTGCCTCACCATGGCGTCATAAAGGAGGAGAGTTTAACAACAAAGTTGCGAGTCGTCTTTGATGGATCCTGTCCTACAACTACGGGGATTTCAGTTAATGACATCCAAATGGTAGGTCCAAATATTCAGAGCGATTTGCAGTCCATCATTCTTCGATTTAGGGAGCATAGTTATGTTGTGTCCGCAGACATAGCGAAAATGTATCGCCAGGTTATTGTTGATTCTAGTCAAAGATCATTACAGCGTATTCTTTGGCGTGACGATCCATCGCAAACTATATCCAAATATGAGCTTAATACTGTGACATATGGCACTGCTGCGGCAGCATATCTGGCCATACGTTGTCTACATCAGTTGGCATACGAAAACCTCGACGACTTCCCTGCCGCTTCCCAAATCATACTGAAAGATTTCTACGTGGATGATTTGCTAACAGGTTTCAATTCGGTTGAGGAAGCACGAACCATTTGTTCACAAATATCACATATTTTAAGAAAAGGTCGCTTTGAGTTAAGGAAGTGGATCTCTAACAATTCAAAAATCATTGATTGAAGATTTTTCCGATCCTGAAAGTACAATCAAACACAACGTATGTACCTACTTCTCCGGTGCTCCACCATTAGGTACTACACCGGATCGTCCTGTTCTAAATATATTAAGTTCCCTAATCTAAGATATTCTTATTCTACCAGTTACAATACTAAATTAAATGCTCCTAATCTGTTTTTCCCTACTCTATCTAACTTAACTAAGCCCCTTCCCTTGATCCAGCTTTTGCCTTCGTTTTCTCTTCTCCTTGGTCTCCTCTCCGGCTTTCGCCTGCGTTGTCTCTCCTCTCTGGTACTTGGTTCCTGCTGCAAACAGAACGCAGAACGATTAGTGACACGAGTTTATGGTTACCTTTCGGAATTATACTTATCTTTGTGTTTTCCTTGTTCTCCTTCCGCTTTGTTGGGTTGCTTGCCGTGTATGTGTCGTCGTTCCTTGCTCCGTAGCCTTCGTCTGCGCCCTCGGGCCCCCTGGCGTCGTCGTCCCTTCTTGCTCTCCTGGTCCATCTTCGCACCTCCCAGTGCTATGCTTCCGCTTCCTCCTCCGAGGCTCCTAACGGACAGCTGCTCCCCCCGCAGGTGTCCGCCTGCGATCACACAGATCGCGTTTTGCCGGGCCCTCGTTTAGACGGTGTGACCGTCTACTTTCCTCGGGCCGGCCAGGCTCTTCACGAGGTGCCGAGAAGCTGTGCACGGGGGGCGGAGGTGGAGGGGCCCCGTGCGGTCCCACCACCCCTGTCACATCCGCAACTCGGTCTCGCTTGGCCTCCGTGCACGGTGTTCCTCCCATTTCCGTTTCGGTCGCCTCCCGCCGCCCGAAGGTCGGCATCGCGTTCGCGTCCACGTTCCCCGCGTTCCCTTTTAGCGTCTGCGCAATTTCGGATTAAATCCGGCGACGCATGTTTTTATTCGTTTTACTTGTTTTTAGAGATGGAACGAACATCCTGCCTCGGTACTGAATCCGGCCGATTCGGGCTATGAACGAACAGTCCGGTTTCGGCCGAACAGTTCGGTGTACCGGCCGGACCTTTGTTCATCTTTCGATGCCCGGATGACGATCGTAGCGAGAATTTCATGGACGCATAATGAGTTAAAACTTGTGTATGCACGTCGCGCTTCTCGTCAGAAGAATTCACTCCATTTTTTATACAGGCTGTCGAATAGTGTTTGCAATATATTTCATGATTTGGTTTTTATCAATTCGTAATGGCTGATATTACTAAAGGTAAATTTTTATATTTACCCCAAAATCTAAGTTAAATACAACATTTCTCCTCTAAAATTTAAAATGTCGTTCTGTGATTGATTGTCACCGTAGCAATAAAATTTAACATCCCTTTAAATTTAACGCTTTTGATGCAGAACAGACCCCACTTAACTTTATGGGATAAGTTTTACCCGTTTAAAATTGTTGGACGAATGATTAAAATTTAACACATTTGCCGAGGAACGATTGTTGTAATTAATTAAAAAAACTGTGTTTGCTAAAAAAAAATGTGAAAACATTTACGAAATATTATTTAGTTTTTTTAAGAAACATTGAACTACGTTGCAAATCTACTTATAGGGACAAAACAAAGACATAAGAGATGCTTACAGTCCTGTGTTGAATTTTTTGAAACACATCGGTTAGATGCACAATCTAAAATTCTTTAGACATATGCAGAGTGTTTCATAAGAGTGGGACGACCCTAACATATATTTTTTGAAATGGAACACCCTATATCAGTAGTACAGAGGTAAACTATCGTATCTCCACATTTGGACAAATGTACGAAAAACGGTCATTTACGTTGTGCATCACCCTATGTAAGCTACACGAAGGAATTTAGAATTGATTACACATTTCTGTTTTCCAATAGTTAAATAATGTATCTCTAAGACTTTAAAGCAACATGTTTAAAAAAAGAGCTAATTTACAGTAACAAAGTTTGCCATGTTTTCCGGTAAATTGTCAAGAACTCAAAAACCATAAACTTTAGATCAATAAAACCCTATGTTCTTTTCATCCACTCATAATGAGCAATAGTGCAATAATATACAGGTGTCCGCCGATTGCCGCAGTCTTCTCTACTGTCTAAAGTATACAAGATAGACATTCAAATCAAACGAACTAAGGTATAAATCAGTCAGCGCTATTTTATAAAATTATTTTTGGCTATACAGGCTGTTCATAAACTGAGAGCTATATCAAAGTTATATTTTTTAAATGGAACACCCAGAATATTTTTACATATTTGGCAAGTACGTATAATGAATACGTATTATCCAAAGATTTCAGAAGTTTTGTTTTAAGTGTTTGTAAGATACTAATGATTATGTGTAAAAAATTGGTCTATTATGAGCTCTCATAATTTGAGTATTTATTTACATTTCATCGTGAATTTTTAGGTAGTCAATACGTTATCTCATCTATAGAAATTTCACAACAGCTTTGATCTATTGGTTGTTACGTGTACAGAGTGTTAAGTTTTAAAAAAAGTAAATTTTTTTCAAAATTTTCTAATGGAACACCCTGTACATCTAAACTCTTGTGAAACACTGCTTTAATGAGCTTTCATAAAACGCCAAATTTGTAAAAGTAGTGTGTCACTAATCTAAACAATCGCTCTTTCAATTAAAACTTATGGCAACTGTTTTCCTCTTTTCTAGCAAACGGCAACGTGATTTTGAATTTTTTTTTTTTAAATATTTCAATAAAGTTATTTAAATATTTTCAAAATAAAGGAAAACAGGAATTAGTTTAATAGGAACATATTCAATTACTTTGAACAATTTGAACAATTAAAATAAAACATATCCGTTCATTTATCATCTAACTGAAACTGAAAAACCGGACGGAAAGGCTAAATAACGTTAATATTGAAAGAAAAATAAATAGTTCATTGTTGTCTCTCGATTTTTTCAGTTTAGACAAAAACATTTGGCGTTTTATGAAAGCTCATTAAAGCAGTGTTTCATGAGAATTTAGATATACCGGGTGTTCCATTTGAAAATTTTGAGAAAAATAACTAATACATCTGAGCTGTTGTGAAATTTCTGTAGACGAGATATTGTATTGACTACCTGCAAAAATTCAGAACGAAATGTAAATAAATAGTCAAACTATAAGAGCTCAAAATAGTGCAATTTTTTACACATAATCATTAATATCTTACAAACTCCGAAATCCGAAAAAAAACTTCCGAAATCTTTGGTTATTACCTATTCGTTATGCGTACTTTCGAAATACGTAAAAATACACTGGCTGGTATGAACACCCTGTTTAGCCAAAAATAATTTTATAAAATATAGCTGACTGATTTACACCTTTCTATCTTGTACGGTTTAGACGGTAGAGAAGACCGCGGCACTCGGCGGACACCCTGTATAGGCTGTTCCCTTTAGAAAAATATATGTTAGGGTCGTCTAACTCTTACGAGACACCCTGTATATGGCTAAATAATTTTAGATTGTACATCTAACCGATATGTATGTTAGAGCGCATACAAATTTCAAAAATGTTCAGCAGTAACGCCACAATCTTCCTCCCACGCCTGTTGGCTCTCCCTGTATAAATGCTAAAATTTCCAAAATTTTCTGTTTCAATTATTTAAGTTATTGAGACACAAATCTTACTAATAATAATTTTAAGAATTAAGTTATAGTCGTATAGACCGCAGCGTAAATGTTTGCCGTATTTTGTCTTCAAAACATAAAATACCATAATATTTAAAATCCCTCATTGTTTTCCTATAACTTAGAAGAACATACCTACTTTTTTTTCAAATCAACGCTGTACCAAAAAGGGACACACAAAACGTAAGTCTTGCCGAAAAACTAGATAAGATTTTCTACACTTTTTTTTATTTCTTGACATTTTTTATATTAATTTTTATACCAGATTCAATCAGTTTCAGGGTTTGCAGAAAATTAAAAAAAAATAAATAAAATTGCTGACTTGTGTGTAAAGCCACGTTCATTGGTATTAAAATTCTACAGATTTTACTTGCCAAATATCAATTATGTAATTAATCGTCAAATTTGTTTTAAGATCTATACTGAAGAAGCGTTAAATAAAGTAAAAATAATTTTGCATAAAATTATAAAAAAAAAAATTAACTCTGTATAAGAATCGAACCACGAACATTCGCATTACGAAACATGAACGTTACGTCTGAGCCACGCGCTCAGTTGAAATTTATAGTAATAATTTTGTCTATAAGCTATGTTGTAAATATGTGGCAGTAGGTTCGGCCGGACCTGTTCGGTTCGGCGACAGTATCTCGGTGTTCGTTCGGTCCCGCGAGCAGTATGTCCGTTCCATCACTACTTGTTTTGTTTTTAGAGTTCCGCGTTTCATTTTGTTTTCTCTTTAATCGTGCCGCAACCGCCCCAGTTCTGTCGCCGCCTTATCGAATAGCGCCCACCACTCTGCGTTTTCATCGTCGTGTATTTCCTCTGCGCTCCTTGGCCATCTTAGTCCTTTCTGTAGCGCTCTCGTTTCGGATTTTCTTCTCCATTCTTCCGTGTTCGGGCATTCGAACATTACGTGTTCCGCTGTGTCTGGCTTCCCGCATTCGCATAATGGGCTGTCCCTTCTTCCTATCTTGTGCAGGTACGCGTTGAAATTCCCGTGTCCCGTGACTAGCTCCGTTGCCTGATACGATAAAAATCCGATCTCGTGTTTTTTTCTAACATCTCTGATGAACTTTCTCGTCCATCTTCCCGTCGTGGCGCTTTCCCATCTTTCCTGCCACTCTCTGTTCGCCGTTTCCGATAATGCTTTCCTTATTTTCCCCTCTGAGAGTTTTACGTATGCCAGCTCACCTTCTGTGTCTGCCGCCGCTTCCTTCGCTAGCTCGTCCGCTCTTTCGTTTCCGGTTGTTCCTACGTGCGCCTTTGTCCATTTCAGTCTGGTTCCTGTTTCGCGTATAATTTTCCAAGTTTCGCTCTGAATCTCCGTCGGCTTTTTCATGTTTTTTAGCGCGTCCAACGCCGATCTGCTGTCCGTAATTATTTCGCTTAGCTCTATTTTCATTTCCTTTACGTATTTCGCGGCTGCGTTTATCGCCAGCATCTCCGCTTGGTAATTGTCACAATCTTTAGCCAGTCTCATCCGTGCGTTGTGAATTTCATCTTCTCCCGCGTATACTACGAATGCCGCTCCCGTGCCCGCCTCTGATTTAGATCCATCGGTGTATATTCTCAGTCCTCCTTGCGTTTGGTTTTCGTTCCCCGCACGTATGTCATATTTTACGGTTCCTCTCACCGCCGGATGCGTGTTCTGTTCAAAGTTTTCCGTTTTTTCAATGTTTTCCGGTTCGACGTTTAGTCCCGTTGCTGCTTGGAGTCCTTCGCGGTCTAGCGTTTTCGTCTTCCTTCGTTTTCCTAGTTCCGCCAATCTTAGATCGGCCGGAATCACTCCGGCTAATACCGCTGCCGCTTCTGTTGACGTCGTCGCGTACGCGCGCGCCCCTCTTATCGCCGATATTCGCTGCACTCCGTTCAGTTTTTTCTTTTCTTTTATCCCGCACGTTTCTGCCCATATCGGAGCCGCGTAGAGCATGCACGGTTCTATTGCTTCTTTGTATATCTCGGCCGCCGCCCTCCCGTTAAGGCCCCAAGTCATTTTCGCTGCCGCGGCTATCTTGTTCGTTATTTCCCGGGCTTTCGTCGTTACGTAGTTCACGTGCGGCTTGAAACTCAGTTTCTCGTCGAGTATGACTCCCAAATATTTTATTTCCTCTTTGCATCTTATGATTTCCGTTCCGAGTTTGAACGTCGGTCTTTGCTGGCCCGTTTTCTTTCCGAAAAATAGCGCTTCTGATTTGTTCGCGTTGAACGTTAATTTGTTTTTACGGTTCCATTTTAAGATGTTCTCGAGTGCCTCTTTTCCTCTGTTTTTTAACGTCTTGTATTGTCTAGCTCGGGTCAGTATCGCTGTATCGTCGGCGAATGCTACGATCTCGCATCCTTCCGGCATTTCCGTCTCGAATATTCCGTCGTACAATATGTTCCAGTATCCGGGTCCTGATCGCGAACCCTGCGGGCATCCCCTCGTCACTCTGCGCTTTTCTCGTGTTCCCGGTTCTTCGATTATCGCCTCCCTCTCTGAAAAGTACGATTGCGCGATTTTGAACAAGTTACCGGGTATGTTCTTCCGTTTTAACTGTTGCATAATAAGCGGCCACCACGCGTGATCGAACGCGCCTCGTATATCTAACATTATTGCCGCACAGTATTCTCCGCTTTCCCTTGCGTCCCGTATGAAGTTCGTGACTTTTTCTATAGCATCTACAGTTGATTTTCCCTTGCGGAAACCGTATTGCCTTTCGCTCATTTGCCCTCCGGATTGCGTGTGAAATTCTATTCTGTTTATTATCAGGCTGTCCAGTGCTTTCCCTACTGTCGAAAGTAAACTTATCGGCCGGTAGCTTTTGATGTCGCTCATGTCCGTCTTACCCGGCTTCGGTATTATTTTTACTAATTGTCGCTTCCAACACGCCGGAAATACCCCCATTTTTAAACATTTGTTAAATAATTCCTCGAATATTCCTGGTACCGTTTCGAATGATCTCTTTGCGATTCCCGCCGTGATTCCGTCTAACCCTGGTGCTTTCCGCGGGTTCATCGACTCAAACGCCGTTCTTATTTCGTGTTCGGTGAATTTCAGGTCGTCCTTCGTGTTTATTTCTTCCGCCGCGTTGAGCCTGATTTCTGTGTGTTCGTTGTCGTCTTCTTCTTGTATGTCCTCCGGAAAGAATTCCTCTAGGAAGGCTCTCGCCGTTTCGCTCGCGTTTTCGGTTTGAATTCCCCGTGCGTCTCTGACTGTTGTGCTTCCGCCCGTGTTTCCGTTTTTCCGTCTTACTGTTTTATAAGCCAAACCCCACGGATCTCTGCCGCCCGACCGCGTGCAAAACTCTCTCCATTTTCTGATTCGCGTCTCTTGTATTTCCGTTTTGTACTGATTGAATTTGTTTTTGTATTCCCTTTCCCGTTCTCGTCTTTGATCCTCGTCGTTGGTTCGCTGATAGCGTCGCCTCAGTTTGTTCGTTTCTTTCCGTAGCTCCGACAGTTCCGTTGTCCACCACGGCACTTTTTTTTTATATGATTTTTTCCGCCGCATAGATTCCTCGCATGCCTTGACTATCGCTTTCGTTAATTCTCTTGCAATTCTCTCTATTTCTTCCTTTGTTTCGCTACTTGCCAGGTTTTCTTTGATCTCATCGGTTTCTCGCTTCAGCGTCGTTTCGAATTTTTCCCAGTCTGCTTTCTTGTCGCAGTAACCTGTTCTCTCGTATGTTGCCGCATTACCCCTTTCGCGTTTTATGGAGAAAGTAATAAACTTGTGGTCCGAAAGTGCTATTTCCTCGCTTAATCCCCATTCTTCTATTAGCGGATACATGCGCTCGTTTACCGCAGTAAAATCTATGAAACTGCTGCCTCTGTGGCCCTCGAATGTCGGCATTTCGTTGTCGTTTAGCACCGTTAAATTTAAATTATTTAATAAATTTTCTATTTCTCTGCCGCGCCTGTCCTCGTTATTGCTTCCCCATAATCTGCTTTTGCTGTTTGCGTCTATTCCGAGAATTATTTTGCTGTTCGGAGTGTTGTTTGTTCGTTCTAGTACTTCGCTGAGCGCCTGCAAGTTTCCTAGAAATTCGCCCGCGTGACGCTCCTCCGGCGGCAGATAAGCCGAAATCCTCATGCATTCGAAATCGTTTCCGCGAATCTCCAAGGTTGTCGTGTTGCCGTCGCTCTTGTTTACTATCATTGTTCCGCGAATTTTAGGATCCGTAATTATTATTGCCGCTCTTATATGTTTTCCTTCGGCGTTCTCAGAACCGTGGAATATTTTATATTTGCTTGGAAATCCGCAAACTCTCGAATTTATCACTCTTGTAAAAAAGCTATTTGGATGTTTTCTCTCGCGATTTTGTCTAATAAATTACTCGTCGCTCTTCTCCCTCTGCCTAAATTTATTTGGATGCATTTTATACTTTCGCGGCCCCTACCATTTGTTCTGTTTTGCGCATTATCCATAATTGACGCGTTTATTACCGTTTTCCCTCAGTTTTTTAAGCGACATACATTCTTTAGCGTACGCCTCGTGTTTGATGCTTACCCCCGGAACTCTTTTCCTTTCGCATACCGCGCATTTCTTTTCCGTTGACCTGCACTGTTTCCTATCGTGATTCCCCGCGCATTTACTACAAATTTGCTCCTTTTTACATTCCTTAGCTCTGTGTCCCGTTCCTAAGCATTTATAGCAGTATAAAATCTCCGTCTGGTCCTCCACGTTGCAGTGCCGCCACTTGATGTTCAAGGCGTTGTTTACGATTATTTTCCTTAGTTTCGCACTAACTGCCGCGACCGCGTGTTTTGTAAATTTATTATTTTTCCCCGCAAAATATCTGAAAATTTTTATTTCCTTTTTCATTTCTTCCGCTGTTTTGTACGTGTTCTCTAGTCGCTCATTTTGCTTGTGCATACATTCGATTATTTCCGCCTCCTCTAATTTTTTATCTACTCCGTAAATTACAACTAACGGATCTGATTTATTTAGCTCCTTCGCTTGCACTATTCCGTTTAATTTTTCCGCGACCGTGACTTTAAGTAATTCGGCGTCCTTCTTTGACCTAACTTCGACTAGTACGTTCCCGTTTTTACTTTCCGTTACTTTCATGACGCTTATTTTTTTGTTTACAACGTCGACGCCCTCCGTTAGCTGCTTCAAAGTTTCCGTTCCGCTTTGAGTGTCCGTCGGCTGTATTTTTACGGTTACCGTTTCCCTACTCTTTAACTTCGACGCGTATGACGGTTTCCCGGTCGTCGGCGCTCCGATAGTGTTTAAATTCGCGCTGCATGCTGATAATATTTGATTTTACTTACCCCTGTTTGTAGCCTGCGCCTTCATTTCTTTAATGACACCGTTTTGCTCCGCGATTATCTCAAACAATTCCGCCACACTGCTGCGTACTTTCTTTCGATCCTCAACCTTAAGGGTTTCGGATCTCACCGGCACCATTTCCGTAATGCTTAGCATTATTTTCCGCGCCCTCGCTAACGTGATCGCATCGTAACTCGGCTCCGTCGAAACATCACACTGCTCGCTCTCGAAGCGCATCCCCTCTCCGCAACCGCTGCCATCGCACGTCCGCACAGCTCGAGCGCTCGATGCAGACTGGGTGGTAACTTAAGACACCTTTATTTAACTTATAAGTATACATAAATGACTTAAATCTAAGTGACCTATGCCTAATCCCCGGTGCTCCACTCAATGGTACTACACCGGGTTTCCTAACCTAACTAACCTGTTTTACCTTATCTCCTGGTTCCGCGTCTGTTGTTATTCTCCAAGCCTAACCTAAACCCCATATAATTCCTACCTAACTTACAGCTAGTTCCTACATGCTAAGTGTACTAAACTACGTATCGGTATGTCGCCTACTCTAACCTACTTTATTTTTCGCGTTGGTTCCCCTCTCCTCTTGCGACTCGAGGGGGCGTCACAGGGAACCCGGGCTTCTATACAAATTCCACCTCGGGTGACGGCTCGCTCGCTTTTACAGTCCGTCCGCGTGAAGCTCCGAGCCGCACCTGGCTACTGCGCCAGTACGGCGCGGCGCCCCCCATCGGACGCCCATCGCTGCGGTCATCTCAGCGCCTTGCCGGATTGCGCAAACCTCCCGCCGATCCGACGGTCGGGATGTGTCTCCTCGGCGCAGTTTCCCGGGAAACTGCGTGTGAGAGTATATGCGACTTCGGCTAACCTCTCACCCCCCTTCAGGAGTTGCCTCCCTACTGTAAGCGGACCGCCATCCTCCCCTATGGGTTTCCGCCCGCGGTCTCTGCGACCGCGTTTGGCCCGCACGTGTGCATCGCCAGTGATGTCGGCAAGCCGCGCACGCGGGCCGGGCTCTTAGCGAGAACCGGCTCCGGGCCCGGGAGAGGGGTGCGCGGACGCCGTGCCGCCCCACACCATCGTCCCTTTCCGACCGCCTGTGGTCTTGGAGCCGACTCTCACTTGGCCTCGTTTTGCCCGGTTCTTCTCCCTCCTTACGTTTCGTTCGCCACCCCCGTCGTTCACCGCACCCGCTCGCAAGTTACGCCTATCTAACTAACCTATTTACTAATCTACGATGCGCCGATGTCCCGCTCTCAAATGCTTGGTGCGCCGCCTCTCGGTTCCAGCCGGTTCTCCATTTCGGTGTCGGTCCCTCGCCGCGGCCCCAGTTCCCTGACACTTTTACCCGCCCGCCATCCGGATCTGATGTCCCTAGTCGTGCCGGAGACGCTCCTTCCGCCTTCCCGAAATAGGTCCACCATTCCCGGGTCCTTTCAACCGCGCCGATGGTGTCCTCGTTACGGGGCCATTGCAGTCCGACTCTGAGAGCCCCCGTTTCCGAACGGGTTCTCCATTCCGCTGTCTCAGCGCACCTGAACAAAACGTGTCCGGGCGTGTCCTCCTCACCGCAGAGACATCTGGGGTCGTCCCTGCGGCCGATGCGATGCAGATAGGATCCAAAGTTGCCGTGACCGGTGACCAACTGGACATCCTGATACGGCAGCCGCAAATCCCTCGCGTCCTTAACAGAAGGAAGGAAACGGTGGGTCCACCTCCCTGTTTCCGCGTTGTCCCATCGCTCCTGCCAGATCTGAAGGAGACAGCCCGACAGTCTCGCTCTTACGGTATTTACCGAGATTCTGCTGTATTCCGGCAGCAGGTCGTCGTCCTCCGCCGCCGATTTTGCAAGTTCGTCCGCTCTCTCGTTCCCAATCGTTCCAATATGCGCCCGCGTCCATACGATGTTGACGTTAGCCGTTTCCCGAATTTCGCGGAGGGTGTCCCACGTGTCCCGCAACAGTTGCGACGGTTTCCGCATATTTTTAAAGGCCTGAAGGGCTGACATGCTGTCCGAATATATATCGGCTCTCTCGATTCCCGTGTCTCGAATGTACCTCGTGGCCGCGTTTAATGCGTATAGCTCCGCCTGGTAATTATCGCAGTTCGGCCCTAGCTTAATCCTCGCGCTGTGTGTTTCCTCGCGTCCCGCGTAAACTACAAATGCCGCCCCCGTGCCGTTGTTTGTTCTTGATCCGTCCGTGTACACGCTTATCGGCGCTCGCGTTGCCCCGTCGTCCAAACGATAGTCGACAAGAGACCGATCGGCCGGATCCACGTCTTCCCGAAACCTTGCAGTTTCCTCGACATCCCCCGGCCCCCCGTTCAAGCCCGTCAACTCCCGGAATCGTTCCGCACCCTCGGCAGTTATACTGCGTCGCTGTCGCAGCTCCTTGGCACGCAAATCTGCCGGCAGAATCGCCGCGATTACTGCAGCCGCCTCTGTTGAAGTGGTTCGATACGCCCTTGCCGCCCGTACGGTTGATTGCCGCTGTACGCTCAGCAGCTTCCGATTTTCCTTGACCCCACAAGATTCAGCCCAGACCGGTGCCGCGTAGAGCATGCAGGGTTCGATTGCTCCACGGTAGATAGTGGCCGCCGCGCGTCCACCGAGCCCCCAATTGAACTTAGCCGCAGCTCCGATCGCGTTGGAGACTTTTCGCGCTTTGCTCGTCGCGTAGTCTACGTGTGCCTTGAAGTTAAGTTTCTCGTCGATGACGACTCCGAGGTACTTAACCGAATCCGCGCAGTGTATGAATTCGTTGCCGAGTTTGTACGCTGGTCGCTGTTGTCCCGCTCGCACGCAGAAGAATAGAGCCTCGGTCTTTGAAGCGTTGAACGTGAGCTTATTGCTCTCGCTCCAATCAAGCAGCGATCCAAGCGCCGCGTTCGTGCGGGCTTTCAGCACTTTGTATTGACGCGCCCTAACCAACAGCGTTGTATCGTCCGCGAACGCGACTATTTCGCACCCTTCCGGTAGCTCCGCTTCAAAAATACTATCGTACGCGATGTTCCAATATCCCGGCCCGGATCTGGAGCCCTGTGGGCACCCCCTGGTGATTTCTTTCGCGACCCTAACGCCCGGTTCCTCTATGATCGCTTCTCTTCCGGAGAAGTACGATTCCGCGAGCTTCGTTAAATTTCGCGGGCAGTTTTTTCGTCGGAGTTGCTGCCCAATGGCTGGCCACCAAGCATTGTCAAAGGCGCCGGATATGTCCAGCATTACCGCCGTGCAGTATTCTCCGTCATTTCTCGCGCCTCTAATAAAGTTAATTACCCGTTCTATAGAGTCAATCGTCGACCTGCCTCTCCTAAACCCGTACTGTCCGCCACTCATCAATCCTACTGAATAGACGTGATATTCGATGCGTCCAATTAAAAGCCCGTCTAGCGCTTTACCGACCACAGGCAAAAGGCTGATCGGCCTGAAGCTCTTCTTATCGCTCGCGTCCGTTTTGCCCGGTTTCGGTATGATTTTAACCAGTTGCTGTTTCCAGCATCGCGGGAAGACGCCCACAAGCAGGCATTTGTTGTAAAGCGCCTCAAATACGCGGGGAAAAATCTGATACGCCCTCAGTGCTATGTCCGCCGTGATACCGTCGCATCCCGGTGCTTTCCGCGGGTGCATGCTTTCGAACGCCGCCCTTGCCTCCGCTCTAACAAACATTCGGTCGTCAGGCGCGCGTACCTCTCCCGACGCGATCTCGCGAGTGCGCGCGTGATTTTCGCCGTCTGTTTCGACGTCGTCGTCCGGGAAAAATGATTCCATGAATTCTCGCGCCGTTTCCTCCGCGTCTCGCGTGTACGTGCCGTCCTCCTTTCTAACCGTTGCACTAGCGTTGAGGCCGCTCCTCTTACCGCGAACGACCCTGTACGCAGTCCCCCAAGGATCCCTGCCCGCTGATCGAGAGCAGAACTCGCGCCATTTCTTAATACGCGTATCTTGAATCGCCGTCTTGTATTCGTTAAATTTGCGTCGGTACTCTGCCCCGCGCTCCTCTCGTTCCAAGGCGTCCGCGGCTCTCTGATATCTTCGGCGAAGTCTATTGGTTTCGCGTCTGAGTTGCGTCAGTTCCGGCGTCCACCACGGCACGCAGTTTTTATAAACTTTGCGTCGCGGCATAGACTCCTCGCACGCTCTGACGATCGCCGTGTTGAGTTCTTCCGCTAATGTTTCTATTTCGCACGCGTTTGTGCTGTTCTCGACTCGCGGTTCTATCAACGCCACGTCCGCACCGAGTGTCTCCTCGAATTTAGCCCAATCCGCCTTATTGACCCTGAATCCCCTGATCTCATTGACACCGATGTCACCGCTGATCGTGAATTCTATGTACTTGTGGTCGGACAGCGTTTCGTCTTCCGATAGTCCCCAATTTGCGATTTCCCCGTAGATGTTCTCATTCGCGAGCGTAAAATCGATGTAACTACTGCCTCTGTGTCCTACGAATGTCGGCTGATCATTATCGTTGAGGACGATCAGATCCCTCGTATTGATTTCGCATTCGAGTTCGCGACCCCTCCGATCCTCGATCTTGCTACCCCAAAGTCGACTTTTGCTATTGCCGTCAATTCCTAGGATGAGTTTGCTGCCTGGGTGGGCAGTAATTCCGTCTATTGCCGTTGTTAGGCGCCGCAGGTTTTCGTCGAACTCGCCTACGTGACGCTCCTCGGGTGGAAGATAAGCCGAGACCGCAATAAATCTTTGTCCGTTTCCTTGTATTTCGACCGTTGTTACAAGGTTGCTGCTTTTGTCCGCAAGTAAAATTCCTCGTAAACGAGGGTCGGTTATGACCACCGCCGCCCTAACTTTCTCTCCGTCCGGGTTTGTTTGAGCAGGAAACACGCTGTATCTTCTAGGAATGCCGCAAATGTTTCCATTTACGACATACGGTTCCTGTACGAGTACGATTTTAATATGTTCGCGCGCGATTTTTTCCATCAAATGTGCCGTTGCGCGGCGCCCCCCTCCCATATTTATCTGAACAATTTTTAGCGCGCTATCGCCCGGCGAATTCTGGCTATCGGCGTTAGCCATAGTAATTAATTTTTTTAATTTCCGCAGCCTGTATTTGTTTTAATGTGGGACAGCTTTTACCGTAAGCAGTGTGTTTTATGCTATCCCCGCTTAATTTCCTGCGCTCACAAACAACGCATTTGTGCGTTTCGGATTTGCACTGCACCCGGTCGTGTTTATCTCCGCATGTTCCGCAAATCTGTTCTTACTTACAGTCCTTTGATTTGTGACCGATCGCGTAACATTTATAACAATAAAAGATTCCGCTATAATCCTCTGTGTAGCAGGTACGCCACTGAATTCGCAGCCTTTTGCCGACGACGAGATTCCTAAGTCGCGCGCTGACTTCGACAATCGCGTTTTTCGTATAACTGTTGCCCCTTTTATTAAAAAATCTGCGTACTTTAAATTCTTTAGATAGCTCTTCCACGTTTTTGAACTGAGAAGAAACTTCATCGTTCTGCGCGAGAACGCATTCTAGAAGTTCCTTCTCTTCGATCTTGCTCTCAAGTCCGAATATAGTTAGTTTCGGGTTGTTCTTGTTTACTTCGCTCGCTTTAAGTTTCTCTTGAAGCTTTTCCGATACCGCCAGCTTCAGTTTTTCTGCGTCAGTTTTCGTGGCGCAATCAATGTACACGTTTCCATTTTTGGCCGCCCTGACAGCGTTGATTGCGATTTTTTTTGTAACAACGTCGACATTTTCCCGCAAGTCTTTTTTGATCGCGTTAACACTTTCCTTGTTCCGCGATTCTACTTTTACCGTAATCGCATTGTTGGCATTTTTGATAAACGCGCGCGCGCTTGGCGTTTTCGTAATTGCCGCAACTGATGCATATGAAATAGGCGCCGTACTAATACAATTTGCCTCACCCGTTTTCGTTTTCCGCAGTTCTTTGAGTACGCCATTCTGCTCTCCTATGATTGCAAACATCTCGGTAATCCCATCTCGCACTCTCCTTCGGTCCTCGATTCGAAGAGTCTCAGATTTCGTGGGGACTAGGTCCAGAATCGCCAACATAATCTTCTTCGCCTTCTCCAGAGTCGTCGTCTTGGTTGGCATGCTCCTGGGAGGAGGGGCCAGGAGTAGCTGTAGATGGATGGATCTTCCTGCGGGTCGGAGGTGGTGGTGGTGAGCTTGGGGAAACTAGTGAAAGTCTTCGTTTGCCAGACGGCGCGGTCGGGGGCACATCAACCTTGGTCCTGCTTCCGCTGGATGGAAGTACGGATTCGAGCGGCTGAAGCATGGAACTGCTACTGATGGTCGCAGCGGATGGTCGTGTCCCAGATGTCGATGGAGCCGGCGGGGTGGATAGCGATTGGGAAGCCTGTGCGGGGCTTGATGGTGGCGCCTCTTGGGGTTGTTGACGTACCGGAGGGGTGGTGGAGGGGGAAGTCCTAAAGGTGTAGGTTCTAAGACTCTCCACCTTGACCTCTCGTTTGGCACGTTCAAGGTACTTTTTGTATTCAGGCTTCTCTCGCCTATGACGGATCTGGTGTTCAGTCAGACCCGTTGCCGACTTCATTTCTTTGTAGCTTATGACGCCCTTTTTGCTTTTAGCTTCGATCTTAGCGATCTTGGCCATAAGCACTGGTTCAGGGCCGCGTATCGGCGCAACTCCTGCAGTTACCCGGGCCCACAAGAGTATTTCTCTCCCGCATCCAACACCTAGCGAGTAAGGGTTCACCCGACCCCTACTGGAGGGAAATGATCGCCTCCCGCCCGTTTAGCAAAGGCCTTTTTGCTTTTAGCTTCGATCTTAGCGATCTTGGCCATAAGCACTGGTTCAGGGCCGCCAAGTGTCTTTTCTAGCTCATCCACATACTGTTCTGGAAGAGCTCTGCGTTCGTGTTGCCGCACGGCGGCGAACGAATCGAACGTGAGGATACAGAAGAGACATTTCCCTCTGTCCCTTTGGCCGCAGTCTTTGGCGTGACGCGCCAGGGAGGACTTCAGTTGGTATACCTTCCCGCAAGTCGGACAAACAAATGGTAAGGGGGGATCACTGCCGAAGGGGGTAAAGGTGGTGCTGCCAGGCCTGGACCCAGATAACATCATGGGCCCTTGAATCGGTGGAGTTTTGGCGGCAGCTGAGGGCCCAGCTTGAACTGGTTTGGAACGACTCCCAGATGGTAATTTCGGGATCGCTCCTGGATTTGCGACGCTGGTAGACTGCGCCACTTCTCCGGGTACATCGCTAGGGTCGTTGTAAGGGGGCCCAGATCCTAATCCCGGGGAATCCGACCCTCTAATGGATTCCCCTCGTCCGAGGCTAGGCTTTTGACGACTTGTCCCAAGGTGAGGCATAAAGTAATCGGGGGAGGTAACCCCAATTACGCCGGGAGAGATAGAGGACGGCCATTTTGATGGTGAATCGATCGTCCTGGCCGGAGAAGATCCCACCTCCCGAGGGCTGGTAGGGGAGGTGCGAGCGGACCGTAACCGTTGGTGACTCTCAGGGCGTGAAGCTTGTTTAGACTGAAAGCGAGCGGCGCCACCACGAGGAGGTGGTTACGGCTATCTGATGACGCCTCCGTCGGTCTTCACTCTGCCAGCGCAGTTGTCTACACCCCGATCCGGGAGGACGAAATACTGGAGGCCATGAAGACCTGGTCCAACTCGGCCCCTGGCCCTGATGGAATCACTGTTGCCCAGGTCAAGAGATGTCCAGCCCTCCTCTTGAACCTCGTGTTTAATGTTCTCCTGTATCGAAGACGGACTCCATCCGAATGGCTACAATCCAGAATCGTCCTTATCCCAAAGGACGGTGACCTGCGCGACCCTTCGAACTGGAGACCGATTACCATCGGCTGCGCGGTGCAGAGACTCATACATCGAATTCTTGCCAAACGACTCTTCAAAGCCTTGCCCCTTCACCCTATGCAGCGGGGTTTCTGCGAGCTGGACGGCACCCTGGCGAATGTCCTTCTGCTCGAACATTACATCAAAGAACGACGCCTTCAACGTAAGTCCTACAACGTGGTCTCCCTTGACATAAGAAAGGCCTTCGATACCGTGGCCCATTCCTCCATCTTTTGGGCCCTCTCAAGGCTGGGAGTGAGTCCCCTTCTGCTGGAGTACGTAAAATCTACCCTTTTCGAATCCCACACCACCATCTCTTTGGGAAAACAGCGTACCAGCAAGATTTATTTCAAGCGCGGGGTTAAATAGGGCGATCCATTAAGCCCTATACTTTTCAACGCCGTGATGGACGAGTTATTCACGGAGCTCAACAACGAACAGCCCGGGGGAACCATCCTCTCCGGAGTTAAAGTAGCCGCTCTCGCCTATGCCAACGACCTGCTACTCCTTGAGGACCGAGATGTTGACATTCCCGAAGCTCTGTTTAGGACCACGCTATTTCTCAGAGCCAGGGGCATGTCATTGAATCCGAAGAAATGCACTTCCATCTCTGCAATTGCTTCGGTTGGAAAGAGTGTCCCACGCACGAAGCCTGTCTTCAAGCTCTATGGTACTATGCTACCAATTTTACCAACCCTTGGAACACTCAAGTATCTCGGACTATGCTTTTCCTCGACCGGCAACACCAAGCCATCGGTCCACAACCTTTCCCGATGGCTGCAGAATCTAAAAAGAGCTCCGCTGAAACCCGACCAAAAGTTCCGGTTGCTGTAAACGTACATCATCCCGCGTCTCTTCTACGGACTGCAAACACCTTCAGTCACAGGACAGCAATTCCAAGAATGCGACAGACTGATTAGGCGTTCTGTAAAGGACATTCTCCATCTGGGCTGCCACACCGGTTCGCAGTTCATCCACGCGAGCATCAGGGACGGGGGGCTGGGCATCCAGCAGCTCCGCCACCTCGTACCACATATCCTGCTTCGGAGGCTTGCTAACATCGAGGCTTCCGACAGCGTATCGGCCCACAAGAGTATTTCTCTCCCGCATCCAACACCTAGCGAGTAAGGGTTCACCCGACCCCTACTGGAGAGAAATGATCGCCTCCCGCCCGTTTAGCAAAGGCCTCCAGGACGCGGCGTATGACCCTGCCGGCAGATCTTGGCTTTTGGAGACCCCCCGTGGCTGGACCGGTTGGGATTTCATCAGGGCCGTCCACCTTAGAACTGGCAACCTACCCACTACCAGTTTGCCCTCCAACGCCCCCCACCTTCGCCGTTGCCGTGCCGGATGCAGGAGAGACGAAACACTGTGTCATGTCCTCCAAGGGTGTCCACTCACGCATCATGAGCGGATCCGTCGGCACGACGAAATCGTGGGGAAAATAGCAAGTCACTGTAGGAAGCAAAACCTCAGAATAGAAGTTAAACCCCGGGTCTACCATCCTGACAAGCAGCTGTTCATCCCGGACCTGGCAATCCACCTGCCAAATACCCTCCGGATCACCGACGTCCAGGTATGTTGGGAGGGTTCAAGAACGCTTGCGGAAAGCTGGGACCGCAAGCGCTTGGTCTACGACCATCCGAAGTTCCGGAAGGCAGCTGCGAGGAAGTGGCCAGGGAAACCGATCACAATCCTGCCTCTGATGATGGGCGCCCGAGGCATCTGACCCCGCTGCAACAACTTAGTGGCCGAAGCGGTGAGAATACCACCATCTCTTAAGGCCAGCTGCGTCCAGTCTTGCCTCAAATGGGGCAGCACGCTACATAAGCGCTTCATGGCAGGAGTCCGCGACAGGCGCCGTAGAGATGGAGTCAAACACCCGACATCACCGAGTGCTACGGATTACTGTCGATCCTTTTGGCTTGAAGAGTTTTCAGCAAGAGGTTTCAGAAAAGTTACCACAGGGATAACTGGCTTGTGGCGCCCAAGCGTTCATAGCGACGTCGCTTTTTGATCCTTCGATGTCGGCCTTCCTATCATTGCGAAGCAGAATTCGCCAAGCGTCGGATTGTTCACCTGCCCATAGGGAACGTGAGCTGGGTTTAGACCGTCGTGAGACAGGTTAGTTTTACCCTACTGATGACCGGTCGTTGCGATAGTAATCCTGCTCAGTACGAGAGGAACCGCAGGTTCGGACATTTGGTTCACGCACTCGCTCGAGCGGGCGGTGGTGCGAAGCTACTATCCGTGGGATTATGCCTGAACGCCTCTAAGGCCGTATCCTTTCTAGTCAAAGGTGGCAACGATACCTTTAGGAGTTCTGAGAGTCGAAAGGCTCAAATCAATGTGACTTTCGCACGAGCCCTAGCTTGCCGCACGGGGCGCACGGTCGGCGGCGGGATCAAATCGCTACGTACGGCCGGCCTCCAGCGGTCGATCATGGGTGTCTCAAAGTTCGATGTCGGAACTCGGAATCGTCTGCAGAAGACTTACGTACCTGGCGGGGTGTTGTGCTCGGTAGAGCAGTTTCCACGCTGCGATCTGTTAAGACTCGGCCCTTTGCTTGGTGATTCGTCTTGTCGGTTAGACGAGATCCCGCGTCGTCCACGCCGCCCGCAACGGCCGTACGTTCGACCCGGCGACGTCGAGTGAGCGGGGATGCTGCTCGTATTGGGTATCGCCGACGGGCGTACGGCAAGAACGGGAGATTCGCCTTGTCGATTAGGTCGAGACTCCGGAAATTCTCACAAACGCACGTCAGTGCGACGCCGCACAGCATCAAAGGATTATTCGGACGGCGTCGCTGGTGCGGCGGAACGGTGGCCCGCATGAGAGTGGCTGTCCTTCAGACGAGACACCGCAACGGCTGCAGAACCGAGGATGATCCGGTCAGTCGCTCCCGCCAGCTGTGCGAAGTGACGAAGCTGCTCGTAGCGTAGGCCGTAAAGTCGAGAGCTCAACCGAGAGACGGGTGGGGGCGAAAGACAAGCTCGATGGTAGGAGCACGAATACTCCGCAGCACATAAAAATAAAATTATGAAAAAGAACTAAGCGAACGCGCGGGCCCTCTACACACGCAGACGTGGTCTGGTGTAGCACTTAGCGTCGAACGCGCTATCTAACATGTGACTGACATCCACCGCCGTCGTCTCTCCGCAGCACATATTAATCTTACCGGAGTGGGTGGACCGGGCCCGGCCATCCAAGTGCCGTTTATTAAGTGAGTGACGTCTACTCACGCCGTTTACCCTCGGCATCGGCGATGTTCCTGTGATGTATCTAATCGATCCTTGCTACCTATTATGATATTTGACGTTTCGACGGACTCCAGTAGCTCTGATGTGGGATACGAAGTTCTCTGACGCAACAGAAGCTGTAAGTAGTTTTGAACAAAAGAACAAGTATTAGCGTTGTTCCTGTGATGTATCTAATCGATCTTTACTATCTATCATGTTATTAGAAGTTTCGACAGACTCCAGTAACTCTGATCTAAGATAAGAAGTTTTCGGACGCAGCAGAAGCTGAAAATAGTTTTGAACGAAACAACACACGTTAGCTTTGTTCCTGTGATGTACCTAATCGATCTATACGATCTACCAAGTTATTTGAAGTTTCGACTTACTCCAGTAACTCTGAAGTGAGATACGATGTTTTCGGACGCAGCAGAAGCTGGAAATAGTTTTGAATAAAACTACACGTGTTAGCGTTGTTCCTGCGATGTGTCCAATCGATTTTTACTATCTATCATGTTATTTGACGTTTCGACGGAACCTGTGATGTATCTAATCGATCTTTACTATCTATAATATCATTTGACATTTCGACGGACTCCAGTAATTCTGTTCTGAGATACGAAGTTTTCGGAAGCAGCAGAAGCTGGAAATAGTTCTGAACGTAATAACACGCGTTAGCGTTTTTCCTGTGATGTATCTAATCGATCTTTACGATCTACCATGTTATTTGAAGTATCGACGGACTCCAGTAACTCTGATGTGAGATGCGATGTTTTCGGACGCAGCAGAAGCTGGAAATAGCTTTGAACGAAACAACACGCGTTAGCGTTGTTCCTGTGATGTATCTAATCGATATTTACTATCTATCATGTTATTTGACGTTTCGACGGACTCCAGTAACTCTGATGTGAGATACGAAGTTTTCGGACGCAGTAGAAGTTGGAAATAGTTTTGAACGAAACAAGACGTTTTAGCGTTGCTCCTGTGATGTATCTAATCGATCTTTACTATCGTCCGTTTTATTTGAAGTATCGACAAACTGCAGTAACTCTGATGTGAGATACGAAGTTTTCGGACGCAGCAGAAGCTGGAAATAGTTTTGAACGAAACAACACGTGTTAGTGTTGTTCCTGTGATGTATCTAATCGATCTTTACTATCTATCATGTTATTTGAAGTTTCGACAGACTCCAGTAACTCTGATCTGAGATACGAAGTTCTCGGACGCAGCAGAAGCTGGAAATAGTTTTGAACGAAATAACACGTGTTAACGTTCCTGTGATGTATCTAACTGATCTTTACTATCTATCTTGTTATTTGACGTTTCGATGGACTCCAGTAACTCTGATGTGAGATACGAAGTTCTCGGACACAGCAGAAGCTGGAAATCGTTTTGAACGAAATAACACGTGTTAACGTTCCTGTGATGTATCTAACTGATCTTTACTATCTATCTTGTTATTTGACGTTTCGATGGACTCCAGTAACTCTGATGTGAGATACGAAGTTCTCGGACGCAGCAGAAGCTGGAAATCGTTTTGAACGAAACAACACGTGTTAGCGTTGTTCCTGTCATGCATCTAATCGATCTTTAAGATCTACCATGTTATTTGAAGTATCGACAGACCCCAGTAACTCTGATCTGAGATACGAAGTTTTCGGACGCAGCAGAAGCTGGAAATAGTTTTGATCGAAACAACACGTATTAGCGTTGTTCCTGTGATGTATCTAATCGATCTTTATGATCTACCATGTTATTTGAAGTTTCGACAGACTCCAGTAACTCTGATCTGAGATAAGAAGTTTTCGGACGCAGCAGAAGCTGGAAATAGTTTTGAACGAAACAACACGTGTTAGTGTTGTTCCTGTGATGTATCTAATCGATCTTTACTATCTATCATGTTATTTGAAGTATCGACTTACTCCAGTAAGTCTGATATGAGATACGATGTTTTCGGACGCAGCAGAAACTAGAAATAGTTTTGAACGAAATAACACGTGTTAACGTTCCTGTGATGTATCTAACCGATCTTTACTATCTATCATGTTATTTGAAGTTTCGACAGACCCCAGTAACTCTGATCTGAGATACGAAGTTTTCGGACGCAGCAGAAGCTGGAAATAGTTTTGATCGAAACAACACGTATTAGCGTTGTTCCTGTGATGTATCTAATCGATCTTTATGATCTACCATGTTATTTGAAGTTTCGACAGACTCCAGTAACTCTGATCTGAGATAAGAAGTCTTCGGACGCAGCAGAAGCTGGAAATAGTTTTGATCGAAACAACACGTATTAGCGTTGTTCCTGTGATGTATCTAATCGATCTTTACGATCTACCATGTTATTTGAAGTATCGACGGACTCCAGTAACTCTGATGTGAGATACGATGATTTCGGACGCAGCAGAAGCTGGAAATAGTTTTGAACGAAACAACACGTGTTAGCATTGTTCCTGTCATGCATCTAATCGATCTTTACTATATATCATGTTATTTGAAGTATCGACATACTCCAGTAACTCTGATATGAGATACGATGTTTTCGGACGCAGCAGAAACTAGAAATAGTTTTGAACGAAATAACACGTGTTAACGTTCCTGTGATGTATCTAACCGATCTTTACTATCTATCATGTTATTTGACGTTTCGATGGACTCCAATATCTCCGATGTGAGATACGAAGTTTTCTGACGCAGCAGAAGCTGGAAATAGTTTTGATCGAAACAACACGTATTAGCGTTGTTCCTGTGATGTATCTAATCGATCTTTACGATCTACCATGTTATTTGAAGTATCGACGGACTCCAGTAACTCTGATGTGAGATACGATGATTTCGGACGCAGCAGAAGCTGGAAATAGTTTTGAACGAAACAACACGTGTTAGCGTTGTTCCTGTGATGTATCTAATCGATCTTTACTATCTATCATGTTATTTGAAGTTTCGACGGACTCCAGTAACTCTGTTCTGAGATACGAAGTTATCGGACGCAGCAGAAGCTGGAAATAGTTCTGAACGAAATAACACGCGTTAGCGTTGTTCCTGTGATGTATCTAATCGATCTTTACGATTTACCATGTTATTTGAAGTATCGACGGACTCCAGTAACTCTGATGTGAGATACGATGTTTTCGGTCGCAGCAGAAGCTGGAAATAGTTTTGAACGAAACAAGACGTGTTAGCGTTGTTCCTGTGATGTATCTAATCGATTTTTACTATCTATCATGTTATTTGACGTTTCGACGGAACCTGTGATGTATCTAATCGATCTTTACTATCTATAATATCATTTGACATTTCGACGGACTCCGGTAACTCTGTTCAGAGATACGAAGTTTTCGGACGCAGCAGAAGCTGGAAATAGTTCTGAACGAAATAACACGCGTTAGCGTTGTTCCTGTGATGTATCTAATCGATCTTTACGATTTACCATGTTATTTGAAGTATCGACGGACTCCAGTAACTCTGATGTGAGATACGATGTTTTCGGTCGCAGCAGAAGCTGGAAATAGTTTTGAACGAAACAACACGTGTTAGCGTTGTTCCTGTCATGCATCTAATCGATCTTTACTATATATCATGTTATTTGAAGTATCGACTTACTCCAGTAACTCTGATATGAGATACGATGTTTTCGGACGCAGCAGAAGCTAGAAATAGTTTTGAACGAAATAACACGTGTTAACGTTCCTGTGATGTATCTAACTGATCTTTACTATCTATCTTGTTATTTGACGTTTCGATGGACTAAAGTAACTCCGATGTGAGATACGAATTTCTCGGACGCAGCAGAAGCTGGAAATCGTTTTGAACGAAACAACACGCGTTAGCGTTGTTCCTGTGATGTATCTAATCGATCTTTACTATCTATCATGTTATTTGACGTTTCGACGGACTCCAGTAACTCTGATGTGAGATACGATGTTTTCGGACGCAGCAGAAGCTGGAAATAGTTTTGATCGAAACAACACGTATTAGCGTTGTTCCTGTGATGTATCTAATCGATCTTTACGATCTACCATGTTATTTGAAGTATCGACGGACTCCAGTAACTCTGATGTGAGATACGATGATTTCGGACGCAGCAGAAGCTGGAAATTGTTTTGAACGAAACAACACGTGTTAGCGTTGTTCCTGTTATGTATCTAATCGATCTTTACTATCTATCATGTTATTTGAAGTTTCGACAGACTCCAGTAACTCTGTTCTGAGATACGAAGTTATCGGACGCAGCAGAAGCTGGAAATAGTTCTGAACGAAATAACACGCGTTAGCGTTGTTCCTGTGATGTATCTAATCGATCTTTACGATCTACCATGTTATTTGAAGTATCGACGGACTCCAGTAACTCTGATGTGAGATACGATGTTTTCGGACTCAGCAGAAGCTAGAAATAGTTTTGAACGAAACAACACGTGTTAGTGTTGTTCCTGTGATGTATCTAATCGATGTATACTATCTATCATGTTATTTGACGTTTCGACGGACTCCAGTAACTCTGATGTGAGATACGAAGTTTTCGGACGCAGTAGAATTCGGAAATAGTTTTGAACGAAACAAGACGTTTTAGCGTTGCTCCTGTGATGTATCTAATCGATCTTTACTATCATCCATTTTATTTGAAGTATCGACGGACTCCAGTAACTCTGATGTGAGATACTAAGTTCTCTGACGCAGCAGAAGCTGGAAATAGTTTTGAACGAAACAACACGTGTTAGCGTTGTTCCTGTCATGCATCTAATCGATCTTTACTATATATCATGTTATTTGAAGTATCGACTTACTCCAGTAACTCTTATATGAGATACGATGTTTTCGGACGCAGCAGAAGCTAGAAATAGTCTTGAACGAAATAACACGTGTTAGCGTTCCTGTGATGTATCTAACCGATCTTTACTATCTATCATGTTGTTTGACGTTTCGATGGACTCCAGTATCTCCGATGTGAGATACGAAGTTCTCTGACGCAGCAGAAGCTGGAAATAGTTTTGAACGAAACAACACGTGCCAGCGTTGTTCCTGTGATGTATCTAACCGATCCTTACTATCTATCATGTTATTTGACGTTTCGACGGACTCCAGTAACTCTGATGTGAGATACGATGTTTTCGGACGCAGCAGAAGCTGGAAATAGTTTTGAATGAAACTACACGTGTTAGCGTTGTTCCTGTGACGTATCTAATCGATTTTTACTATCTATCATGTTATTTGACGTTTCGACGGAACCTGTGATGTATCTAATCGATCTTTACTATCTATAATATCATTTAACATTTCGACGGACTTCAGTAACTCTGTTCTGAGATACGAAGTTTTCGGACGCAGCAGAAGCTGGAAAAATTTCTGAACGGAACAACACGTGTTAGTGTTGTTCCTGTGATGTATCTAATCGATTTTTACTATCTATCATGTTATTTGACGTTTCGACAGACTCCAGCACCTCTGATGTGAGATACGAAGTTTTCGGACGCAGTAGAAGTTGGAAATAGTTTTGAACGAAACAAGACGTTTTAGCGTTGCCCCTGTGATGTATCTAATCGATCTTTACTATCATCCATTTTATTTGAAGTATCGACGGACTCCAGTAACTCTGATGTGAGATACGAAGTTTTCGGACGCAACAGAAGCTGGAAATAGTTTTGAACGAAACAACACGTGTTAGTGTTGTTCCTGTGATGTATCTAATCGATCTTTGCTATCTATCATGTTATTTGAAGTTTCGACAGACTCCAGTAACTCTGATCTGAGATACGAAGTTTTCGGACGCAGCAGAAGCTGGAAATAGTTTTGAACGAAACAACACGCATTAGGGTTGTTCCTGTGATGTATCTAATCGATATTTACGATCTACCATGTTATTTGAAGTATCGACGGACTCCAGTAACTCTGATGTGAGATACGATGTTTTCGGACGCAGCAGAAGCTGGAAATAGTTTTGAACGAAACAACACGTGTTAGCGTTGTTCCTGTCATGCATCTAATCGATCTTTACTATATATCATGTTATTTGAAGTATCGACTTACTCCAGTAACTCTGATATGAGATACGATGTTTTCGGACGCAGCAGAAGCTAGAAATAGTTTTGAACGAAATAACACGTGTTAACGTTCCTGTGATGTATCTAACAGATCTTTACTATCTATCATGTTATTTGTCGTTTCGATGGACTCCAGTATCTCCGATGTGAGACACGAAATTCTCTGACGCATCAGAAGCTGGAAATAGTTTTGCACGAAACAACACGTGCTAGAGTTGTTCCTGTGATGTATCTAACCGATCCTTACTATCTATCATGTTATTTGACGTTT
This sequence comes from Prosopocoilus inquinatus, assembly GCA_036172665.1. Lineage (NCBI taxonomy): Eukaryota > Metazoa > Arthropoda > Insecta > Coleoptera > Lucanidae > Prosopocoilus > Prosopocoilus inquinatus. The sequence continues at coordinate 41,974,551 of CM069871.1, read as the reverse complement.
CGACGGACTCCAGTAACTCTGATGTGAGATACGATGTTTTCGGACGCAGCAGAAGCTGGAAATAGTTTTGAATGAAACTACACGTGTTAGCGTTGTTCCTGTGATGTATCTAATCGATCTTTACTATCTATCATGTTATCTGACGTTTCGACGGAACCTGTGATGTATCTAATCGATCTTTACTATCTATAATATCATTTGACATTTCAACGGACTCCAGGAACTCTGTTCTGAGATACGAAGTTTTCGGACGCAGCAGAAGCTGGAAAAAGTTCTGAACGAAATAACACGCGTTAGCGTTGTTCCTGTGATGTATCTAATCGATCTCTACGATCTACCATGTTATTTGAAGTATCGACGGACTCCGGTAACTCTGATGTTAGATACGATGTTTTCGGACGCAGCAGAAGCTGGAAATAGTTTTGAACGAAACAACACGTGTTGTTCCTGTGATGTATCTAATCGATCTATACTATCTATCATGTTATTTGACGTTTCGACGGACTCCAGTAACTCTGATGTGAGATACGAAGTTTTCGGACGCAGTAGAATTCGGAAATAGTTTTGAACGAAACAAGACGTTTTAGCGTTGCTCCTGTGATGTATCTAATCGATCTTTACTATCATCCATTTTATTTGAAGTATCGACGGACTCCAGTAACTCTGATGTGAGATACTAAGTTCTCTGACGCAGCAGAAGCTGGAAATAGTTTTGAACGAAACAACACGTGTTAGCGTTGTTCCTGTCATGCATCTAATCGATCTTTACTATATATCATGTTATTTGAAGTATCGACTTACTCCAGTAATTCTTATATGAGATACGATGTTTTCGGACGCAGCAGAAGCTAGAAATAGTTTTGAACGAAATAACACGTGTTAGCGTTCCTGTGATGTATCTAACCGATCTTTACTATCTATCATGTTATTTGACGTTTCGATGGACTCCAGTAACTCCGATGTGAGATACGAAGTTCTCGGATGCAGCAGAAGCTGGAAATCGTTTTGAACGAAACAACACGCGTTAGCGTTGTTCCTGTGATGTATCTAATCGATCTTTACGATCTACCATGTTATTTGAAGTATCGACGGACTCCAGTAACTCTGATGTGAGATACGATGATTTCGGACGCAGCAGAAGCTGGAAATTGTTTTGAACGAAACAACACGTGTTAGCGTTGTTCCTGTGATGTATCTAATCGATCTTTACTATCTATCATGTTATTTGAAGTTTCGACAGACTCCAGTAACTCTGTTCTGAGATACGAAGTTATCGGACGCAGCAGAAGCTGGAAATAGTTCTGAACGAAATAACACGCGTTAGCGTTGTTCCTGTGATGTATCTAATCGGTCTTTACGATCTACCATGTTATTTGAAGTATCGACGGACTCCAGTAACTCTGATGTGAGATACGATGTTTTCGGACTCAGCAGAAGCTAGAAATAGTTTTGAACGAAATAACACGTGTTAACGTTCCTGTGATGTATCTAACAGATCTTTACTATCTATCATGTTATTTGACGTTTCGATGGACTCCAGTATCTCCGATGTGAGATACGAAGTTCTCTGACGCATCAGAAGCTGGAAATAGTTTTGAACGAAACAACACGTGCTAGCGTTGTTCCTGTGATGTATCTAACCGATCCTTACTATCTATCATGTTATTTGACGTTTCGACGGACTCCAGTAACTCTGATGTGAGATACGATGTTTTCGGACGCAGCAGAAGCTGGAAATAGTTTTGAATGAAACTACACGTGTTAGCGTTGTTCCTGTGATGTATCTAATCGATTTTTACTATCTATCATGTTATTTGACGTTTCGACGGAACCTGTGATGTATCTAATCGATCTTTACTATCTATAATATCATTTGACATTTCGACGGACTCCAGGAACTCTGTTCTGAGATACGAAGTTTTCGGACGCAGCAGAAGCTGGAAAAAGTTCTGAACGAAATAACACGCGTTAGCGTTGTTCCTGTGATGTATCTAATCGATCTCTACGATCTACCATGTTATTTGAAGTATCGACGGACTCCGGTAACTCTGATGTTAGATACGATGTTTTCGGACGCAGCAGAAGCTGGAAATAGTTTTGAACGAAACAACACGTGTTATTGTTGTTAATGTGATGTATCTAATCGATCTATACTATCTATCATGTTATTTGACGTTTCGACGGACTCCAGTAACTCTGATGTGAGATACGAAGTTTTCGGACGCAGTAGAATTCGGAAATAGTTTTGAACGAAACAAGACGTTTTAGCGTTGCTCCTGTGATGTATCTAATCGATCTTTACTATCATCCATTTTATTTGAAGTATCGACGGACTCCAGTAACTCTGATGTGAGATACTAAGTTCTCTGACGCAGCAGAAGCTGGAAATAGTTTTGAACGAAACAACACGTGTTAGCGTTGTTCCTGTCATGCATCTAATCGATCTTTACTATATATCATGTTATTTGACGTTTCGACGGACTCCAGTAACTCTGATGTGAAATACGATGTTTTCGGACGCAGCAGAAGCTGGAAATAGTTTTGATCGAAACAACACGTATTAGCGTTGTTCCTGTGATGTATCTAATCGATCTTTACGATCTACCATGTTATTTGAAGTATCGACGGACTCCAGTAACTCTGATGTGAGATACGATGATTTCGGACGCAGCAGAAGCTGGAAATTGTTTTGAACGAAACAACACGTGTTAGCGTTGTTCCTGTGATGTATCTAATCGATCTTTACTATCTATCATGTTATTTGAAGTTTCGACAGACTCCAGTAACTCTGTTCTGAGATACGAAGTTATCGGACGCAGCAGAAGCTGGAAATAGTTCTGAACGAAATAACACGCGTTAGCGTTGTTCCTGTGATGTATCTAATCGGTCTTTACGATCTACCATGTTATTTGAAGTATCGACGGACTCCAGTAACTCTGATGTGAGATACGATGTTTTCGGACTCAGCAGAAGCTAGAAATAGTTTTGAACGAAACAACACGTGTTAGTGTTGTTCCTGTGATGTATCTAATCGATCTATACTATCTATCATGTTATTTGACGTTTCGACGGACTCCAGTAACTCTGATGTGAGATACGAAGTTTTCGGACGCAGTAGAATTCGGAAATAGTTTTGAACGAAACAAGACGTTTTAGCGTTGCTCCTGTGATGTATCTAATCGATCTTTACTATCATCCATTTTATTTGAAGTATCGACGGACTCCAGTAACTCTGATGTGAGATACTAAGTTCTCTGACGCAGCAGAAGCTGGAAATAGTTTTGAACGAAACAACACGTGTTAGCGTTGTTCCTGTCATGCATCTAATCGATCTTTACTATATATCATGTTATTTGAAGTATCGACTTACTCCAGTAACTCTTATATGAGATACGATGTTTTCGGACGCAGCAGAAGCTAGAAATAGTTTTGAACGAAATAACACGTGTTAGCGTTCCTGTGATGTATCTAACCGATCTTTACTATCTATCATGTTGTTTGACGTTTCGATGGACTCCAGTATCTCCGATGTGAGATACGAAGTTCTCTGACGCAGCAGAAGCTGGAAATAGTTTTGAACGAAACAACACGTGCCAGCGTTGTTCCTGTGATGTATCTAACCGATCCTTACTATCTATCATGTTATTTGACGTTTCGACGGACTCCAGTAACTCTGATGTGAGATACGATGTTTTCGGACGCAGCAGAAGCTGGAAATAGTTTTGAATGAAACTACACGTGTTAGCGTTGTTCCTGTGACGTATCTAATCGATTTTTACTATCTATCATGTTATTTGACGTTTCGACGGAACCTGTGATGTATCTAATCGATCTTTACTATCTATAATATCATTTGACATTTCGACGGACTTCAGTAACTCTGTTCTGAGATACGAAGTTTTCGGACGCAGCAGAAGCTGGAAAAATTTCTGAACGGAACAACACGTGTTAGTGTTGTTCCTGTGATGTATCTAATCGATTTTTACTATCTATCATGTTATTTGACGTTTCGACGGACTCCAGCACCTCTGATGTGAGATACGAAGTTTTCGGACGCAGTAGAAGTTGGAAATAGTTTTGAACGAAACAAGACGTTTTAGCGTTGCCCCTGTGATGTATCTAATCGATCTTTACTATCATCCATTTTATTTGAAGTATCGACGGACTCCAGTAACTCTGATGTGAGATACGAAGTTTTCGGACGCAACAGAAGCTGGAAATAGTTTTGAACGAAACAACACGTGTTAGTGTTGTTCCTGTGATGTATCTAATCGATCTTTGCTATCTATCATGTTATTTGAAGTTTCGACAGACTCCAGTAACTCTGATCTGAGATACGAAGTTTTCGGACGCAGCAGAAGCTGGAAATAGTTTTGAACGAAACAACACGCATTAGGGTTGTTCCTGTGATGTATCTAATCGATATTTACGATCTACCATGTTATTTGAAGTATCGACGGACTCCAGTAACTCTGATGTGAGATACGATGTTTTCGGACGCAGCAGAAGCTGGAAATAATTTTGAACGAAACAACACGTGTTAGCGTTGTTCCTGTCATGCATCTAATCGATCTTTACTATATATCATGTTATTTGAAGTATCGACTTACTCCAGTAACTCTTATATGAGATACGATGTTTTCGGACGCAGCAGAAGCTAGAAATAGTTTTGAACGAAATAACACGTGTTAACGTTCCTGTGATGTATCTAACAGATCTTTACTATCTATCATGTTATTTGACGTTTCGATGGACTCCAGTATCTCCGATGTGAGATACGAAGTTCTCTGACGCATCAGAAGCTGGAAATAGTTTTGAACGAAACAACACGTGCTAGCGTTGTTCCTGTGATGTATCTAACCGATCCTTACTATCTATCATGTTATTTGACGTTTCGACGGACTCCAGTAACTCTGATGTGAGATACGATGTTTTCGGACGCAGCAGAAGCTGGAAATAGTTTTGAATGAAACTACACGTGTTAGCGTTGTTCCTGTGATGTATCTAATCGATTTTTACTATCTATCATGTTATTTGACGTTTCGACGGAACCTGTGATGTATCTAATCGATCTTTACTATCTATAATATCATTTGACATTTCGACGGACTCCAGGAACTCTGTTCTGAGATACGAAGTTTTCGGACGCAGCAGAAGCTGGAAAAAGTTCTGAACGAAATAACACGCGTTAGCGTTGTTCCTGTGATGTATCTAATCGATCTCTACGATCTACCATGTTATTTGAAGTATCGACGGACTCCGGTAACTCTGATGTTAGATACGATGTTTTCGGACGCAGCAGAAGCTGGAAATAGTTTTGAACGAAACAACACGTGTTATTGTTGTTCCTGTGATGTATCTAATCGATCTATACTATCTATCATGTTATTTGACGTTTCGACGGACTCCAGTAACTCTGATGTGAGATACGAAGTTTTCGGACGCAGTAGAATTCGGAAATAGTTTTGAACGAAACAAGACGTTTTAGCGTTGCTCCTGTGATGTATCTAATCGATCTTTACTATCATCCATTTTATTTGAAGTATCGACGGACTCCAGTAACTCTGATGTGAGATACGAAGTTCTCTGACGCAGCAGAAGTTGGAAATAGTTTTGAACGAAACAACACGTGTTAGCGTTGTTCCTGTCATGCATCTAATCGATCTTTACTATATATCATGTTATTTGAAGTATCGACTTACTCCAGTAACTCTTATATGAGATACGATGTTTTCGGACGCAGCAGAAGCTAGAAATAGTTTTGAACGAAATAACACGTGTTAGCGTTCCTGTGATGTATCTAACCGATCTTTACTATCTATCATGTTATTTGACGTTTCGATGGACTCCAGTAACTCCGATGTGAGATACGAAGTTCTCGGACGCAGCAGAAGCTGGAAATCGTTTTGAACGAAACAACACGCGTTAGCGTTGTTCCTGTGATGTATCTAATCGATCTTTACTATCTATCATGTTATTTGACGTTTCGACGGACTCCAGTAACTCTGATGTGAAATACGATGTTTTCGGACGCAGCAGAAGCTGGAAATAGTTTTGATCGGAACAACACGTATTAGCGTTGTTCCTGTGATGTATCTAATCGATCTTTACGATCTACCATGTTATTTGAAGTATCGACGGACTCCAGTAACTCTGATGTGAGATACGATGATTTCGGACGCAGCAGAAGCTGGAAATTGTTTTGAACGAAACAACACGTGTTAGCGTTGTTCCTGTGATGTATCTAATCGATCTTTACTATCTATCATGTTATTTGAAGTTTCGACAGACTCCAGTAACTCTATTCTGAGATACGAAGTTATCGGACGCAGCAGAAGCTGGAAATAGTTCTGAACGAAATAACACGCGTTAGCGTTGTTCCTGTGATGTATCTAATCGATCTTTACGATCTACCATGTTATTTGAAGTATCGACGGACTCCAGTAACTCTGATGTGAGATACGATGTTTTCGGACTCAGCAGAAGCTAGAAATAGTTTTGAACGAAACAACACGTGTGAGTGTTGTTCCTGTGATGTATCTAATCGATCTATACTATCTATCATGTTATTTGACGTTTCGACGGACTCCAGTAACTCTGATGTGAGATACGAAGTTTTCGGACGCAGTAGAATTCGGAAATAGTTTTGAACGAAACAAGACGTTTTAGCGTTGCTCCTGTGATGTATCTAATCGATCTTTACTATCATCCATTTTATTTGAAGTATCGACGGACTCCAGTAACTCTGATGTGAGATACTAAGTTCTCTGACGCAGCAGAAGCTGGAAATAGTTTTGAACGAAACAACACGTGTTAGCGTTGTTCCTGTCATGCATCTAATCGATCTTTACTATATATCATGTTATTTGAAGTATCGACTTACTCCAGTAACTCTTATATGAGATACGATGTTTTCGGACGCAGCAGAAGCTAGAAATAGTTTTGAACGAAATAACACGTGTTAGCGTTCCTGTGATGTATCTAACCGATCTTTACTATCTATCATGTTGTTTGACGTTTCGATGGACTCCAGTATCTCCGATGTGAGATACGAAGTTCTCTGACGCAGCAGAAGCTGGAAATAGTTTTGAACGAAACAACACGTGCTAGCGTTGTTCCTGTGATGTATCTAACCGATCCTTACTATCTATCATGTTATTTGACGTTTCGACGGACTCCAGTAACTCTGATGTGAGATACGATGTTTTCGGACGCAGCAGAAGCTGGAAATAGTTTTGAATGAAACTACACGTGTTAGCGTTGTTCCTGTGATGTATCTAATCGATTTTTACTATCTATCATGTTATTTGACGTTTCGACGGAACCTGTGATGTATCTAATCGATCTTTACTATCTATAATATCATTTGACATTTCGACGGACTCCAGTAACTCTGTTCTGAGATACGAAGTTTTCGGATGCAGCAGAAGCTGGAAAAATTTCTGAACGAAATAACACGCGTTAGCGTTGTTCCTGTGATGTATCTAATCGATCTTTACGATATACCATGTTATTTGAAGTATCGACGGACTCCAGCAACTCTGATGTGAGATACGATGTTTTCGGACGCAGCAGAAGCTGGAAATAGTTTTGAACGGAACAACACGTGTTAGTGTTGTTCCTGTGATGTATCTAATCGATTTTTACTATCTATCATGTTATTTGACGTTTCGACGGACTCCGGTGACTCTGATGTGAGATACGAAGTTTTCGGACGCAGCAGAAGTTGGAAATAGTTTTGAGCTAAACAAGACGTGTTAGCGTTGTTCCTGTCATGCATCTAATCGATCTTTACTATATATCATGTTATTTGAAGTATCGACTTACTCCAGTAACTCTGATATGAGATACGATGTTTTCGGACGCAGCAGAAGCTAGAAATAGTTTTGAGCGAAATAACACGTGTTAACGTTCCTGTGATGTATCTAACCGATCTTTACTATCTATCATGTTATTTGACGTTTCGATGGACTCCAGTATCTCCGATGTGAGATACGAAGTTCTCTGACGCAGCAGAAGCTGGAAATAGTTTTGAACGAAACAACACGTGCTAGCGTTGTTCCTGTGATGTATCTAACCGATCCTTACTATCTATCATGTTATTTGACGTTTCGACGGACTCCAGTAACTCTGATGTGAGATACGATGTTTTCGGACGCAGCAGAAGCTGGAAATAGTTTTGAATGAAACTACACGTGTTAGCGTTGTTCCTGTGATGTATCTAATCGATTTTTACTATCTATCATGTTATTTGACGTTTCGACGGAACCTGTGATGTATCTAATCGATCTTTACTATCTATAATATCATTTGACATTTCGACGGACTCCAGTAACTCTGTTCTGAGATACGAAGTTTTCGGATGCAGCAGAAGCTGGAAAAATTTCTGAACGAAATAACACGCGTTAGCGTTGTTCCTGTGATGTATCTAATCGATCTTTACGATATACCATGTTATTTGAAGTATCGACGGACTCCAGCAACTCTGATGTGAGATACGATGTTTTCGGACGCAGCAGAAGCTGGAAATAGTTTTGAACGGAACAACACGTGTTAGTGTTGTTCCTGTGATGTATCTAATCGATTTTTACTATCTATCATGTTATTTGACGTTTCGACGGACTCCAGTGACTCTGATGTGAGATACGAAGTTTTCGGACGCAGCAGAAGTTGGAAATAGTTTTGAGCTAAACAAGACGTGTTAGCGTTGTTCCTGTGATGTATCTAATCGATCTTTACTATCTATCATGTTATTTGAAGTTTCGACGTAAAAAGGTAAGTATGCACGTTGTTTATTTATCAAGTGTAAAATAAAAGTTACAACCGTTTTCGTGCAGTTTTAGTCTGTTTTATATAACTAACCTCAAATTTTAATCTTTTTTTATAATAAATCATTAGCTAAAATTCACAATGAGCGTTTTTATTTACTTTAATGTAAAAATATAACAGATAATTTCTGAAATGTTTAAATTTTCAAGAATACTGATATGCGATTGTAAATTTGTTTTATTCATTGCATGTTTATGTTATGAATAGTCCGGATGGGTGTAATATTGTTGGCTGCGACCCGTTGAGTATCTTTGTAAATACCATTACTGAAAGAAAAGTTTCTGTTGGAGACACTTCTGAGGAAAATATTACAGAAATTGTCACATTTTTCGGCTCACAATCGATGTTGTCTTGATTTGTGAAATCATCAGATAAGGATGCCGGTGTGTTTATCAAACTAAAATAAAATTACAAAACCCACCTTCAAATTTAATTTTTATGCTAAATATTTTTTTTTGCATGAATAGATAATTTGCATTTATTGCATGTTTCTTCGCGGAAAAACGTAATTAATAATGTAATTTGCTTTAAGGGAAACTAGAATGGACAATAAATATGAAATCGGAATTATTTTTATTAATCAAAAATCATATTTATTTATTTATTTCATAAATGAAATTACAGGAGCGAATTTATTCGCGTGACCTTGGAACTCTGCCGTCTCGATACAAGTGTCGAAAGCGAAGTTGCTAAAAATGGACAGGGCAAGAGGTAGGCAACCAGGCAACCTCCCGGAATAAAACCGTACGAATTATCAAATGCACGCCATGACGCCGAATCCCTCTATTGGACGATAGCGGAAGATCGTCCAATCACGGAGTGAAGATGCCACGCGGCTGCTCTTACGATCTGTACTTTCTTCCTAGGGCGTCGGGGAATTCCTGCCTAAAGAAGCGGATAAACGATAATTTTCGGCTCTAAAGAAGACTTTATGATAATAATAATAATAATCATAATAATAACATGCGGTTAATATTAGCAGGAAATTTATGAATAGGCAATTTAATGAATGCAGACGGGTTTAATGTTTGCCGACAGCGAATGAAGTACGCCCGCGGTCGCCGAGAATCGGAATGTGGATAATAAGTGGATAATACCGCACCTGAATTTGTGAATTTGAATTTCTATTTCATATTTTGCGGTTATAAATTAGTGACATTGGTCTATTAAAACATAATATTTTCAACTTTCGGGCACTTCCGCTTGTACCGGAAGTTGCTGTCAACTTTCTTATTTTAAATGGAATAACCCATTTTTATTGCATTTTTGAGATCTTCATGATCTAAAAATGTTTTGTGTAACATGTGATACAAGAAAAAGTAGCCGTTTTAGAGGTATTTCCATTTTTTTTTAATAGTTCAAAGTTGCAGTACCTTGTTTATGATACTGCCATCTTTGTGTAACAAAAGCCATAATTTCAATTTTCGCCCTGTAATAGGCTATACCAGGCTTTAAGTCTTAAGAAAAATTATTGCAATCGTCTTTGATTGCAGTGAAAACCTCGAGCAGTTTCTGTACAGTTGTTTCAGCCCTGTTTGGGGCTTCATCAGCGAAGACGTAGTTTGTCTATCTTACTGCAATGTCAGGTCAAAAAGCAATAGTAGGATGTCGCTGTTTTATCTGTTCATACTATTACATCGCAAATGCGAATAAATTGGACAAGTCGTATTTGGTTTGCAGTGAGAATGTCGAGCTACGTCTCCGCTGATGAAGCCCCAAATAGGGCTAAAACAGCTGTACTGAGGCTGCTCGAGGTTTTCACTGAAATGAAAAACGATATGCACCAATTTTTTTTTAAACTTTCATTGTGCTTTGTCAGCAAGCATGGCCGCCTTGCATAGGGGACTTATTAGGAGTAAATACGCTTCAGTATGTCTATCCTACTGCAATGTCAGGTCAAAAAGCGATCGTAGAATGTCGCTGTTTTATCTGTTCATCACTATTACATCGCAAACGCGAATAAATTGGACAAGTCGTTTTTGGTTTGCAGTGAGAATGTTGAGCTACGTCTCTGCTGATGAAGCCCCAAACTGGGCTGAAACAGCTGTACAGAGGCTGCTTGAGGTTTCAACTGCAATCAAAAACGATTTGCAACACATTTTTTTTACTTTCGTAAGCAGTTAATTCCAAACCTATTGTACCTGTAATGACTTAAATGTTCTTTAAAACGTGTTAATATATTTCCTTTTGTTTGTCCAATATATTTACTAGTACATTCGTTATGGTATTGTTAGTCGAAAAACCTAACCGTAAGTTTTGGGTTTTAAAAATATGTTTTAAACTTTTGGTTCAACCACAGTCTTTACTATTTTAGTACCTTTACAAAGAGAAATTTACACTTACAATACAAAATTTTATGAAATCTTATTAATAAATCATAAATATTAAAAATAATACACAAATTGTTGATTATAATATTGGCTATGAGTTGTCCTCAGCTATTATTTATTAGTAATAACGTTTTATTGTCTAAGTAATAACATATTTTCCTGGATATAACAATTTTTTTATTGCCTTCTTGAATGGTCGATATTTTTATCAACAAATACATTTAATATGTCTGTGTTTGAATATTAATTTTGTTGTTCTTTGTAGCGATTAAATTATTATTTTTTAATTCCTACTAGACGCATGATTCCAAAAATTATACTAAAATAGTAAAGGAGATTGAGATTTAAAAGATATGGTATGACTTGACACATTTACAAAGATAATTGAAATTAACCTCCGCCCACAATAATTTTTATATCCGTAGATACGTATTTCGGCAGCTAAGCTATCATCTTCAGTACGCTACCAATTTAAAAGCACTAAAAGGTCTAAAAACAACCTAATCATCCTTATAATAATTTTAATATTTTTATGATTTTATTAGGATGATTAGGTTGTCTTTAGATCTTTTTAGTGCGATATAAAAATTATTGTGGGCAGTTCAATTACCAAAAATTATAATTCCTCTAGTTTTCATAGCCCACTATTTAAAAATAATACCGAAAAATGCAAAAAAAATATTTGGTGTTAAAAAGAAATCATTGATAACGAGTGAAATATAAGAGATAAGGAACGCTAATACAGGACGAAAGAACATTTAATACTATTTCACTTGGTTTAAAAATGTACTAGGCGCTCCATTTAAAAAACATGACTTTTCGACAGTTGAAATCAGTTCGAATTGAAGTTACTTTACAACCAGCCCGTAAACAATCAAGTGCAAAACTGGACGTGATCTGAAAGAATGTTACTGTATCCTACTACAGGCCAAAAATTGGGATCGTGATTTTTGTTGCACAAAAATGGCAGTATCATAAACAAGGTTCTCCAAGTCTGAGGAGCTTTTTTTCAAAAATGCAAATACATCGGAAACGGTTAATTTTTCTTGTATTGCATGCTACACAAAATAATTTTAGAATTTTATGAAAATTTAAAAAATATATTAAAAATGAGGTAATCTATTTAAATAAGAAAGTTGACAGCAACTTCCAGTATAAGCGGAAGTGTCCGAAAATTGAAAATATTATATTATATAATTATGTCTCGATTTGATTACTGTGATTCTGTATGTGGTCCTTGCTTGGACTCGGTAGACATCTTACGTATACAGCGTATTCAGAATGCGTGTCTCAGATTTACATATGGTATTAGAAAATATGAACACGTCACATACAGTTTATATGATTGTAATTGGTTAAATATGTCTAATCATCGACGTTTTCATTCCGCTATTAAGGAGAAAACACCACCTTATCTTTATAATAAAATCTCTTTTCGCACGGATGTCCATAATATTAGTATTCGCCATAAAAATACTATTACTATTACTTCACATAATACCGCGAAGTTCACTAAATCCTTCTCATATTGGATTTCAGCGTTTTGGAACTCCCTGCTCGAAATGTTCAAAAACAAATCAGTGTCCGTATTTAAGAGAATTTATAAAACCTACATATGTATGGGAGCGACAGATGTCTGGTTAAGTTTCAAATCCCTTTATCTCTCTTTTTTTTCTCTCTTCTGATATTCTTTCTTTCCTTTTCTTGTTTCTTTTCTTTTCCAATTTCTTCTTTCTTTCCTCTCTGAAATATATTTTTCTTAGAAGTAAATAGATTTTAAGTTACTTTAGTTTGCCTAATATTGTTTTATGTATTTCCTGCGGGGCTTTGGCATTCAAGAACAGATGGTTCTTTGAGACCAATCTGAGCCAAAGTCCATTAACCCAAAAAAAATTTGTTTTATTTGTTATTGTATTACTATACTATATTGCTGGGTTAAATAAACAATATTATTATTATTGTTATTATTATTATTACGTTTGATAGATCCTTATCGTTAACTTATAACCAAAGGGAGGATCTAAGAAAGTGAACTGCTTGAAATTCAACAATCTTGAAAGGGATAGGCCGATTCTGGAACCTCCTCTTTTGAGGAGAAACGACCGGAAAGAAATTCAAGGTCACGGTTGGAGGAGGTTCCTTCAGATGGAAAGTCTGGAACCTCCTCTGACTTTGACCTTGAATTTCTTTCCGGTCATTTCTCCTCAAAAAAGAGGTTCTAGAATCGGCCTATCCCCACTACTGGGCATCACAGTAGTGGGGATAGGCCGATTCTGGAACCTCCTTTTTAGATATTATGGGCTGCACGCTCGCCACACTGAAGGAATCAGCGTGTCCTAGCCGAGAGGCCAGGATAACCCGCTGAACCTCCTTCGTGCTACGGATTGGGACTTGCAATTGTTCCTCATGAACGAGGAATTCCCAGTAAACGCGAGTCATAAGCTTGCCTTGATTACGTCCCAGCCCTTTGTACACACCGCCCGTCGCTACTACCGATTGAATGATTTAGGTCTTCGGACCGGTATGCGCTGGCGTTTCGTTGTCGCCGATGTTGCTGGGAAGATTACCAAACTTGATCATTTAGAGGAAGTAAAAGTCGTAACAAGATTTCCGTAGGTGAACCTGCGGAAGGAACATTAACGTGACTGACGATAGTGTTGTTCTCGCCGTGTCGTATCGAACGTTGCAGCTGTTTGCGCTTCATGAAAGCACTGAACGCCACGCCGATCGACGGGGGCAAAACTCATTATTCGCAGGAAGTTTTAGAACGAAGTCCGTCCGAGGGCGACCTCGGACCAGGAAAGCAGGACTCTCGGTTATTAGGACGATCGCGTCGGGCCCGTAGCGGGTGGGTCATTGAACGACGGACTATGTCCGCACGGGCACGCGTGGGAGGAGATCTCCCTGCCTACCGGTCGGAACGTGACCATCCGTTCGTTCAGCTTCTAGCAATCGTCGCTGCAGTACTACTATTCTGGGATTTCTCTACTACTCTGGATTTTCTCTTTTCACCGTCTCTCGGCGAACGTGATCTGTACTGGGTGTCTCACAACGTACAGAGGAGATTGAAAGGGCAGCTGTAGGACATCAAAATAAAGCTTATTTCTTAATTCGCTTTTGACCAAAACCAAATAATAAGAAAGTCGCCCTAACCGGGAACAGAGCGCGCCCCGGCCTCGTTGCCCAATAGGACCGCGTCAGTGGAATGGCGGGAATGCGAACAACGCAAGTCGGCGCTACTAACACAGGGCTCGGCGCCTGGCGCCGACAGTCTGTTGTGCGTTGTGCCTATGGTACGGAGCGCTCCCCTTCACCGTACGAAGGGGATAGAGAGAGAGAGTGCGAGAGCGACACAGGCAGCGGTTGTCGCGTTCGAGAGCGCGACGCGGCCGGCTCGCTATCCTAGCACAGGGCGCGCGGAACGGGGACCCAGCGTCCTTCGTCTCGGCCCGCATCGATAAGGGACCGCCTTACCTTGGCTAAAGCGGGGCGCTCAGTAGGTCCATTAACCGACGGTGGTGAAAGTTTGAAATCTTCGATTACGACGGACCGCGCAAGTTTAGCCCGGGGATCCGCGAGGTATCTCGTCGGGGTCGTGCGGCGAATCGTACGAAAAATTTATAAACATATAAAATAGCGACATCTTACTATCGCTTTTTGACCTAACATTGCAGTAGGATAGACAAATTGAAGCGGGATTTGCTCCTAATGAGTCCCCCATGCAAGGCGGCCATGCTTGCTGTCAAAGCATAATGAAAGATTTTAGAAAAATTTTGTGCAAATCGTTTTTGATTGCAGTGAGAACCTCGAGCAGCCTCTGGACAGCTGTTTCAGCCCTGCTTGGGGAGCAGAAACGTAGCTCGACATTCCCACTGCAGACCAAAAACGACTTGCCCAATTTATTCGCAAATGCGATGTAAGAATGATGAACATATAAAATAGCGACATCTTACTATCGCTTTTTGACCTAACAGCTGTCCAGAGGCTGCTCGAGGTTCTCACTGCAATCAAAAACGATTTGCACAAAATTTTTCTAAAATCTTTCATTATGCTTTGACAGCAAGCATGGCCGCCTTGCATGGGGGACTCATTAGGAGCAAATCCCGCTTCAATTTGTCTATCCTACTGCAATGTTAGGTCAAAAAGCGATAGTAAGATGTCGCTATTTTATATGTTCATCATTCTTACATCGCATTTGCGAATAAATTGGGCAAGTCGTTTTTGGTCTGCAGTGGGAATGTCGAGCTACGTTTCTGCTGAAGAAGCCCCAAGCAGGGTTGAAACAGCTGTCCAGAGGCTGCTCGAGGTTCTCACTGCAATCAAAAACTATTTGCACAAAAAAAATTTTCTGAAAAGATTATAGTGTTATACTGTTCCTGAACCACACCTGGCTGAGGGTAGTTTCAATAATTTAGAACGCCCGGTCGTTGCGACGACGTCGGGGCTAATAATGGGGTGACTAATTCGCCGAGGAGTTTAAGCCGTTAGTGGGGCACGGGTCCCATCTCCGCCACTTTCGAGCCCTGGCGTTCTCCGCAAGCACGCACGGCGCCCAGCGGTCAGCTCGACCGCGGTGTCCGGTGCGACGTAAAAGCTGGCCTGCCGGCATTGCTCGGTCCACTCGAGCAGCAGACGGTCGAAGGCGACGTGTCATAGACTGCCGCTCCGCTGACCGCCCGCCTAATCTCGGCAGAGGCGAAGAGGAGTTAGAGCCTGTCTGGGATGTCGGTCCTGAGTGCTCCGAGTCGTGACCAGCACACTAGCTGGACTCATCCTTATTCTGGAGCATAGATGGAGATGGAGATGGAGCATAGATGGAGATGGAGATGGAGCATAGATGGAGATGGAGATGGAGCATAGATTGAGCTCTTCCGCGTGCGGTGGGCTCGCTCGAGCGCGTGATTCGTATTATAAATCCGAGAGCAGCCTCCACCTAGCTCCGTGCCACCGGCTGCTCGGATCCCGCCCGAAGGTGTGTGGTATCTTGGGAAGTAGTTGCCCCGAAATCCTCGAGCACACCACGGAGAAGGTTGGACTCCCGCCCACTCGCAAAGAACCACGTCGACGTCCGGCCTCTCAGAGGCGGCGGAGCAGGCCCGCAGTCGGTACGTGGAGCGGTCGAGGAGGTGTTGTCCAGACCCAGCGCTCCGTGAGAAATTAAGCATATAATTAAGCGGAGGAAAAGAAACTAACTAGCCCCAATAGCGGTGAGCGATAGGAAAGAGCCCTACACCGAATCCATGCTAACGTGCGTCGTTTTGCTCAAAACGATTTCCAGTTGTTGCTGTGTTGATAAAATTCGTATGTCACATCAGAGTTACTGGAGTTCGTCGAAACGTCAAATAACGTGAAAGTAACTCTGATTGAGATACGAATTTTATCAACACAGCAGTGAGACCGCACACGAATCGACGAGACTGATACAGTTCTTTTGAGATATTTCAGAATCCAAATAAACTGCAATAGTGCCAAAAGTGGAGTACAAATTGAAGCAATTAGTACTGGAAGAGTTAATGTCAACGTATTTGATTGTCAAAATGGACTGAACGATATTTTGAAGATGTTTGGTTCTGTCCCGATGGAATGTGCAATTTGTTTTCTGGTTTTGGTATTCTTTAGAGAAAATGTACCAGTAGCCATTGCTGTATCCAATAAGACCAACGAGCTCTATCGCTTGGTAGTAAAGGTTGTTTATCCTGAGAAGTTATGTGCAATTTTGGAAACAAGTGGCACTCTACAAAAATGGCATGAAACGCTTGGACATCAACATAAACAATATGTACAAAGATTTTTGATGGATGGTGGAATTGACTTCAAAATGGACAACGAATATTGCGAAGGATGTACTTTTGGAAAGTGTCATAGACTCACCTTCGGCGAGAGACTGGAAATATCCACCAATCCGAGAGAGTTAATTTATGCCGACGTTTGCGGTCCGATGGAAGAAAATGATCTACGTGATATTTCCTTGTTTTTAAGGTGACTTACCTTCCACGAAGAAAGGTTGAGGTCAAAGAAAAATTACCCATCTTTCTGGAAATGGTGAAAGCACAAGCACTAGTGACTGTGAAAGAATTACTCACCGATGGAGGCAAGGAATTCGATAACTAAGATGTACGAAACTGTGCAGAGAAGAGCGGTAGAATTAAAACATTTGATGACCGTACCCTACACTCTGCAACAAAATGGCGTTGCGGAGCGAGAAAATACAATCCTTTGAGATGGGACGTTCTTGCCTTCATTCGGCATCTCATTTACTAAAATCCTTATCATGATTTATTCTAACATTTATGAAATATTCTGTTTAGAAAAATAACGTTTTAGAGACATTCTTAAAATAAAACTTATTTTTTATTTGCCGTAAGCTGGATCTTGCCACGTCCTGATAAATTTAACCATCGGTTAATATCCTAGCAAACCATTATCAGCACAAAGGTTTCCCAGGATATTAACCGACGGTTAAATTTATCAGGAGGTGGTAAGATCGAGCATAAATATTAATAAAGTAATTCCATTCTTGTTTCTCCAAAACGTCTGTAGCGGTATAAATTTCGCAGTAACAAAATGCAACTAATATGTCACGTTAATCACGTTTACTTATTAACAATTTCAGTAAAATAATACTAAAATACGATAAAATGTAGCGTCACGTTAAATTAAGTGAGTGACTTTTGACTAACATTAATTTTTTTAAAGCAATGATTTGAAATTATGAAGGATACAGATAGTATGCAATAAGATGCAATAAGAGAAACTGTTTTGTGCCAGATAGTCTGAAGAATCACAAAATATTGACGAAATATGTAAAAACTGAAAATTTAGGGATGAAACACTGAAAGTCACCCCCTCAAACTACCCCTTAAAAAGAAGGGAGGATCCAACAAATATGTTGCCATTGTGCAGTTAGGTGTCTTATATTTGAGTTTAAAATATTAGTTTGATAACTTAAAGGATCCAAAAATATGTGCAAAAAACAAAATTTTTCACTCCTCTTTTAGGGCTTATTATTTACTTTTGGAAAAAAAATTATATAAGAAGGTACCTTATTTTTTGATGTTCTATTCGGGAGACATTTCTGAATCACCGTGTATAACGAACGGCTCTTCCAAATATCCACATATTACACAGTATGAACACCCTGTACACTTCCATGAAATTTGTCAATTGAATTGTGATAAACATACTCACTAATGTTATATTATAAACAGGGCTTAAGTTTTTAAGTTCTGCTTAAAATAGACAAACATTTACATATTTCCTTTTTTTGTTCATAATTATGGGTCGGGGAAATATAGTTTGGACGGTTCAAATTCTAATGAAGCGGGCAATATAAGACATTAGACCGTAGCGTGTACACAAATGGGAGGACTGCGGAGACAATTAACGCCGCTACAGCAATGGTGTTACTCAGTATAACAAAAAACATATATATAAACAATATAGCCACAATAAAAAATTACAGTTATGCAATCAACTCTTCTTGTTTCAATGTGTAAAGATTTTTAGACTAATTAGTTGTCCAGTTGTACCTCGACCTCGGGAATACATCGCCACATTGCATCATATAGTAAGAACGCCGTAAATTCTTTTCACCGTCCCATTAAACAATGTGCCTGTCCAAGCATTTTTACGGTACTACTGAAACGATGACGTGTACTTCCAATCTTATCCTTATTCACAATATTTAAAATTTGCTTGGACTGTAAATAATAATACAACAGAATTTTGCTTGATATTTTTTTATTGACGTGATTATGCAAAAAAAAAAAACATAATTAATCTACAGCAAGAATAAAATCAATTAGACTTAACAATAATAAAATTCACAACTAAAGCTGAACTGGACAACCAAATTTTTAGGATATTTCAATTATAAGCATTAATCATTTATAAATTATAATATCATGATATTTTAAACAGGAAAGATAGAAACATAAAAAGATTTGTTTATACTCAAGCTATTCTATTCAAAAAGATATTTTAAAATTGAGTAATAAGAAGAATAAATATGTATACAGGATATACCAATTTTAGTGGCTTGTTAAGTTTTCGGGGAACGGAAAATATAAAAATTCTGAAAATAAATACACTGCCCCAGGTGGAAGTAATCTTTCAGATTAAAATATTTTCAGTTTTATATCACTTCCTTTTATACCGGAAGTCGGCGTTAACTTTCTTATTTTAAATGGACTACTGTACTTTCTATAGCGAATTTCGATTGGATTTTTATATAACTTTAAATTTATTTAGAATTAAAATTTCAAAAATTTTTCAGTGACCTTTCATTTAAGAGAATATATTTACGACAGTTTCAAATTTACAGATTCAACAGACTTGTCGTTTGAATGTACAATTTTCAACCTTTCAAATCATGTCCTAATATTCGTTCAAAAATTCACAGGATGGTCACAATATGGAGTCAAACCTTATTATACTTAACTGTTCCAAATTTAATTTTCATAAATGTTATACTCTATAACTTTTTACATCATGAAATACAGATTCAAATTCTGCATCGAATGCTAGTAGCATTCCTTATATCTATTTCTATTATTAGTTCTCTTATCATCAATAATTGTTTTATTCTTTTAATTAATGGCATTAATTAAGGTATTTGTAGCTAGCTTTGAAAAAGAAGCAGAAATTGAATTCCTAATTTTTTAAGAAATAATTAATTGTTAACCATAACTATTTTAAACTAAAATAGTAAAGGAGACTGTGGTTTAAGAGATAATTGAAATTAACCTCCGCCCACAATCATTTTTTTTTTAATTTTTTTATTATTATTTTTTTTTATATCCGTAGATACAATATTTCTATATATCTATAAATACGTATATACGGATATAAAAATTATTGTGGGCGGAGGTTAATTTCAATTATAACTATTTTAAAAAATATCGGGCAATTAAAGACTTTTATTTTTATGCTGAGCTTTCGACAAACTTTATTGCCTTCATCACAGTAAAAACTACAAAAGCAAAATTACAATGATCAATTACATTCTAATAATTTTATTTTTTTTGTTTAAATTACATTTCAAGTTATAATGTTCAAGATTTCAAAGTATTTGTCGAAAAGACGAAGTTTATTTATTTTCAAGGATAGTCAGGATTTAGAAAATTGTTTGAAAATTTCATTACCCTTGGATTCCGTTATCCCAAATTACGATTGAAATCAAATTTTATTAAATGTTGAATATCTGATCGAAAATTCATACAATTCTATGAATAATCTTGGTTTCTTTTTCTAACATTTTTGTGTTATTGAAATCTAAATGATTTTTTCCCTTAAAATGTGTTAAAGCACTAGAATGTTTTATCTTTTTAGTTATCAATCTTGGCTATCCTGGAAAATATATAACTTTTGTTTTTTCGACAAATACTTTGATATCTCTAACATTATAATTTGGAATGTAATTTAAACTAAAAAAAATATATAAGTTATTTTATTTGAATGTAATTCAATCATTATCACCATCCTTTTGTAGTTTTTGCTCTGATGTGTAACCTCGAAATCTCTAATATTATTATTTGGAACGTAATTTAATCTAAAAAAAAAACATATTTTATTTTATTTGAATGTAATTCAATCATTATCACCTTCCTATTGTAGTTTTTGCTCTGATGAAGGCAGTAAAGGTTGCCGAAAGCTCAGCACTTTATTGACCGCTAGCCCGATATTTTTCAAAATAGTTTAATTTCCAACGGTCAAAAAACTCATTGGTGAGTAGTTAACCATATCATTATTTTGCCGTACATCATGAATAAAGGTATTAGATAAATACACTAATACCAATCATAAATTTACTAGATATTTTCATAAACAATTTTTTAAATAAATTTTCAAAACCCAAAATTATAGGGAAGCCTTATCACTTTTAGAATAATGTGTAGAATCAGAGGTTGCAATTAAAAGTATAGCATTCCATTTAAAATAAGAAAGTTAATGGCTAATTCTAGCACAAATGGATCACTCAAATTGAGATAACCCGTATACTAACATTACTTGTCTATCCATGCTTACTTATAATTAATTCTATCTAGATTCAGGTTTATTTTTGGGTGGTTTAAACATTTTCATTTTTTTACTTGGTTTGGAGGTCTTTGATGAACCACCTGCTTTAAAATTCTGCCAACTTTCCACACGATTTTGTCGGGACTCCTGAAATTAACCGTAAAATAAATCCCGAAAAATATGGAAACGCAAATGTGATGAAAGTTAATACCTCAAAGTTCTTTTGCCATTCCTTTTCTGCCTTTTGATTCTCCTCTTCCTCTATTTCTTGTTCTCTCTTCCGCTTCCTCTCTTCTTGATCCCTATCAGCTAACTCACGTCGTTTTCTTTCCATATCTGCAAAAAGTTTCATTGTGAGAACATAAACAGAATGTTTATATTTTTCTGGATCGTCTTCAGGAATTCCGGTTTTCCCCTCCTTTTTAGCTTTCTTCCGTTTATCCGCGAGCTATAAACAAGATAATCATAAACTATGTTCAGCATTTAACTTTATTAAATTAACCGATTAAAAATTGACCGACAAAGAAATGTTTCCAATCATGAAGTTGAGTGATATTTGAAAAAAATGACTTGATTAAAAAAATCATTTTGTGTTTTGGCTCATTAATTACACTTTAGAGGACGTAAACATTTTATACAAAGAAATTCTCTTCTCTCCTCTCCTTTTTAAAGTACTTGCTTCTTAGCCTCATGTGCTTAATATAAAGTGATAACATACACACCATATTCTATTTGTTATACATAGGACACCATTTAAAAACTGCCCCACATAGAATATATGATGACAATTTTTAGAAAACGAAAAAACGGGACAAAGTCTCCAAAGTTTCAAGGAAATGTGGAAATTTTATGTACATTTTACCAAAGAACTTTAAACTTTAAAACGGACACTGAAAAATCGCAAGGACTGATCTACGTTTCGCTATCGCTTGATAGTTTCGTCAGGAGTAAAACGTATAAATAAACAAGTTGTCAAGAGAAACGATAAGGCAACATGATTTTAAACTAAAATATGAGTTGTTCAGAGAAACATAAAGACAAAAGTAACTAACTTGGAACTAAATAAAGTTTTTTTTTTTACTATCTACAAATTGATAGATCTATATCCTATTTAATGAATCGAGAATACTACAAAGTATATTATTTAAATTGGCAAAATCAGTACGTTTATTAATAGAATTCGTTGACATTTTAATTTTACAATTCTCTATGAGACGTCTTTTGAAAATATTAGATTCACGACTAAAATGTCAGTATTATTAAAATCAAAATTATGATTACTATTAATGAATGTTCTACCAGCATTGAATAATTTTGACTATTTTTTGGATATGTTATTTATGAAATTATGTAGGTCTAAAGGTATTTTAAATTTTGACTTCTTTCTCCTATATAAACCGAATTACAATTTGAAAATTTTATTTCATAAACCACGTTAAGTTGTCTTAATTTAGGAGTTTTTAAGTTCGAGAAAATAAGATTTAAATTATTTATCGATTTACTGGCTAAAATTAAGTTATTTTTTTTTAAACGTGTTTAAATGTATTGTGTAACGGTTCAATGTAAGGTAGTGACAGGTATTTTTCATTTGAAGTTTGTCTTACATTGTTATTGACAATTAAATTTTGTATTTAATACGATTTTTAATTACTAATTCGATCAAACTTATAGAATAAGAATTTTGAAAAAGAGTTTTCTTTATTATCATAAATAAAAACTTTCTCAGAAAGTAAAATAGCTCGATCTGTTAAGGAATTTTATAATTTCTTAGTGTGTACGAGTAAAAATGTATGTATCTATCTGATCACCTAGGTTTATGAAACCAATTAGTTATTAATTTATCATTTTGTAATTGAAGTTTGTTCTTGTCCGATGAAAATAGTAAGTACAATTTTTTTTAATCTCAAACCGGACAGAAAAATGAAGGGAAACACACTCAACGTTTCGCTATAGATTTATACTCCTGACGAAGCTATAAAACGTTGCGTGTGTTTCCCTTCATTTTTCTGTCCGGTTTGAAATTAAAAAAATTTGTACTTATCATTTTGTCTTATAATACAAATTTACATCAAGAAAACTTAATGTTTTATTATTTTCTTTTTCCACAGTGAATTGTAATCTATTATGAAAAGAGTTAATAGTTATTTACGAATCGAGTGCGAAAACGCATTTTTCCCGCTTGAGCTTAGTTTTGAATTTTAATCAAATGCGCGAAAGCGGGATAATGATTCCCATAAGAGATACGTATTATATTTTTGAAAAGAATATAAAAATTTAATTCCAAATACTTTCATATGCAGGGAGATTCAGGCAACCCATTAAAATTTACGGACTTCCTCTTTGAATTTCTGTTTCATATTTTGCAATTATAAGTTAACGATAATGATCTATTAAAACATAATATTTCCATCTTCCGGGCATTTCCGCTTGTACCGGAAGTCTGTCTAGTGCTGTCAACTTTCTTATTTTAAATGGAATACCCCAATTTTTAATGCATTTTTGAAATCATCGTAAGATTCTACACATATTTTGTGCAACATGTGGTACCAGAAAAATAAACCGTTTCTGCGGTATTTCCATTTTTTGAAAAAAGCTCAGACTCGCAGAACCTTACTTATGATACTGCAGTCTTTGTGCAATTAAAACCACGGTATCAATTTTTGGCCTGTAGTAGGATACAGTAACATTCTTTCATATTATTGTCAGTTTTACACAAAATTGTTTGCGGGCTGGTTGAAAAGTATCTTCTGTTCGAACTGATTTCAACTGTCGAAAAATCATGTTTTTTAAATATAACACCCAGTATATTTTTATACCAGATGAATCAGAATTAAATGTTCTTTCGAACTGTATTCCCTATACCCATCTCTTACCTTTCTCTTTCTATTCATGATTTTCGCTTTGACACATCACTTTTTTCACTTTTCAGTATTATTCCTGAATAGTGTGCTATAAAAAATTAACAAACTGAGGTTTTCTAAATTAATTTCTGACTAATTTCAATGTCTTTTGAAAAACCGAAAAATAATATTAAATATTATTTTTCGGTTTTTCAAAAGACATTGAAATTAGTCAGAAATTAATATGTATTTAAAATACATATCTATTTATCTTCTGAATTTTTTATTTACATATGCCGCATGTATTAGATGTATTCTTGGCAAGTCTTTTTACACATTTACAAAGATAAATTTACACTTACAATACAAAACTTAATGAAAAGTAATACATAAATCAAAAATATTAAAAATAATACACAAATTGTTGGTTATAATATTGGCTCTAAGTTGTCTTCAGCTATTATTTATTATTAATAACTTTCTATTATATCTAAACAATAACATATTTTCCACAATATAACAATTTTATTTATTAAGTTCTTGAATTGTGAATTTTTTTATCCAATACATTTAATATGTCTGTGTTTGAATATTCATTTTTTGGTTCTTCGTAGCGATTAAATGGTTTCTTTTTATTCCTACTAGACAGATGATATCAAAAATTATAATTTCTCTAGTTTTCATAGCCCACTATTTAAAAACAATGGAAAAAAATTGGGCGATAAAAATAAATGATCGATATCGAGTGAACTATAAGAGATAAGTATAGGGAATGCTGATACAGGACGAAAGAACATTTAATCCTGAGTCACATATAAAAATATACTAGGCGCTCCATTTAAAAAACAAGACTTTTCGACAGTTGAAATCAGTTCCAATATAGAAGTTACTTTTTAATTTTAATCTGAAAGAATGTTACTGTATCTTACTACAGGCCAAAAACTGGCTAGTGATTTGTGTTGCACAAAGATGGCAGTATCATAAACAAGGTTCTGTAAGTCTGAGCTTTTCTTTTTAAGTGAAATACCTCGGAAACTTTTAATTTTTCTTGTATCACATGTTGCACAAAATATTTTTAGAATTTTATGAAGATTTCAAAAATACAATAAAAATGGGGTATTCCATTTAAAATAAGAAAGTTGACAGCATCTTCCGGTATAAGCAGAAGTGTCCGAAAAGTGAAAATATTATATTTTGGTAGATCCTTATCGTAAACTTATAACTGTAACTTATAAAACAGAAATTCAAAGGAGAAGTCCGTAAACTTTTAAGGAATGGGTTGCCTGAATCTCCCGTACAGTGTTTAATTCGGGAAAGAATACATGCACGTCATATACGGAACTTGTCTATTTCCTGATGCATTTCCGATACATAAAAATTCGCATAATGTTGATAAAAATAGTGCAACCATCTGAAATAGACGAGAATAGACGTATATAACGTGCATGTATTCTAAGCAAACTGTGCTCACATGTTGACGTTGCATCAAGTGACCCTTTCTCTCTTTTCTAGGTCTGTCAATGAATGAAAATTGTTGTAAAATGGTATTTTATAGACTGGATTTTATTATTATCAACACCGGTTTATCTAAGAATGCTTAAGAGTGTTTTTGACGTTGTTTCCTGGTCTACTCGACTGAGAAACAGTGTTTCCCGTTGACTATTTCGTGCGTAAAACATTAACTTGAGGGCGATGAGTTCAAAATAGTTATTTACGAATCGAGTCCGGGAACACATTTTTTTGCGTGAGCTCAGTTTTCATATGCGCGAAGCGGGATAATGATTCCCGCAATAATTTCGTATTGTTTTTTGAACTTATCGCCCTCTAGTTAATGTTTTATGCACGTCAACCGGGAAACACTGCTTAGACCAGGAATCAACGTCAAAAACACTGACACTTTGGAGCATTCTTAAATAAATCAGTGTTGATAATAATAAAATTAAGACATTTTCATTGCAAATCGTTTTTGATTGCAGTGAAAACCTCGAGCAGCCTTTGTACATACCAGGGTTGGAAAAAAAACTGTTTTTTTTTTTTAGAACGAAACTTGTTTTTATTTTGTTTAAAACATGTTTAAAATTAACCATAAATTAAACATGTTTTAAACAAAAAAAAACAGCTGTTTAAAATACTTTTAAATGTTTAAATTGCCCTTACAGCTCACATAAAAAGGTACATATTATTAAGTACAAAGTTTTTTTAATCTCAAACCGGACAGAAAAATGAAGAGAACACACTCAACGTTTCGCTATAGATTCATAAACCTACCTGGTCAGGTAGGTACATAAATTTTCACTCGTACACACCCAAAAATTATAAAATTGTAACTATTATTTCATTAACAGATCGAGCTATTTTACTTTCTGATAAAGTTTTCATTTATGATAACTTAAATTTAATAAAGAAAACTCTTATTCAAAATTCTTATCCAATAAATCTTATTGAATCAGTAATTAAAAATCGTATTAAATACTTACAAAATTTAAATGTCTCTAATAACATTAGACAAATTTCGAACCATAAATACATATCTTTGCCTTATATTGAACCATTACACAATACATTTAAACACATTTTCAAAAAACATAATTTAATTTTAGCCAGTAACTCTGTGAATAATTTAAATTCAATTTTTTCGAATTTAAAAACCAAAATACCTAAATTAAAACAACCTAACGTGGTTTATGAAATCAAATGTTCAAATTGTAATTCTGTTTATATAGGTGAAACGAGCCAAAATTAAAAAAAAACGTTTAGACCAACATAAATATCATATTCAAAAAAATAATCAAAATCATTCAATGCTTGTAGAGCATTCATTAGTAAATAATCATAATTTTGATTTTGATAATACTGACATTTTGTACATTTTTATTTTTTCTTGAAAATTTAAATGACATATTTTGTAGTTTTCTAGACTCTTTAAACAGGATTTAGATCTGTCAATTAATTATTTAATTAAAAAAAAAAATTAGTTTTAATTTAGTTCTAGTTACTTTTTAATTTTTTCTGGACAACTCGTATTTTAGTTTAAAATCATATTACAACTTGTTTATTTACTTTTTTTCACTCCTGACGAAGCTATAAATCTATAGCGAAACGTTGAGTGTGTTCTCTTCATTTTTCTGTCCGGTTTGAGATTAAAAAAACTTTGTACTTACAATTTTCATCGGACAAGAACAAACTTCAATTGTACGTATTATTATTATTATTATTTGATATTTGTGTAAAAAGATACGAAGAATTTGTTCAAATTCGATTTCTAATTAAAAAAAATAAGGTATGTACTTTGGTAATAATTTGAATCATATAAGGCAGAGCTTGTTTTATTCAGAATCTACGGTCGAGGTGTTGTATGATTTTCAAAGACAGAATCAAGTATTTGTTATCAAGATACTGAAAAAAGCATTCCAAATAAAAACTAAAATCAAATACAATTTTCAAGACTGGAAAACAAAAATTCCAAATTTGTAAAAATATGTAGGGTGCATTTAAAATAACAAAGTTGATATTACTTCCGGCGAAACCGAAAGTCCAGTAGGTATATGTCTGAAAATGATAAAGTTGTAAATAGTTTAAACAGCGACATCCTACGATCGCTTTTTGACCTAACATTGCATTAGGATTGACAAATTGAAGCCAGTTTGCTACATAATAACTCATCCCGTAGCCCATTATATGAACAGGAAAGCAAAGGACCCAGTATGTTTCAAATCTTAATGAAATAATAAAAGGTTATATATTGAAAATATATTTTAAAATTTTATAACATAAGTATTATTCTAGTGATCAGTAATAAATAATAATAATAACTTATTATAATCAATTTAATGCAATTCAAATTTAGTTCAAATCACAGCTACAGTGTGGCCATCACGTCATCAGCTCAAGTCACGCATTGTCTACAATTATTAAAAAAATATATATATGGGAATAAACTAAAGATTAAAGTTAATTTGCGAGTGAAAGAACGACCCTAAAATGACCTAAATGAGCTTCTTGTTACACAGCATTACGTTGCAAAAATAAAACACATATCAAAAGTGTTCTTTTTTAGCTTAAAAGTAACAAAAAAATAATAATTTAAAACATTAGCAAAAAACACGTTTAAAATATAAAAATAAAGCACTTATATCAAAAGTGTTCTTTTTTTAGCTTAAAATGACAAAAAATGAATTTAAAACATTAGCAAAAAACATGTTTAAAACATTTTGTTTAAAACAGACGGTATGTTTTTAATTCGGTGTTTTAAACATGTTTTAAACAGATTGTTTTAAACTTTCCAACCCTGCTCTGTACAGCGTTGCATGGGGTAGCTTATTATGTAGCAAATCCGCTTCAATTTGTTATCCTACTGCAATGTCAGGTCAAAAAGCGATCGTAGGATGTCGCTGTTTCATCTATTCACCAATAAAATTAAGTTTATAAAATACCATTTTACAACTTTCATTCATTTACAGGCCCAGAAAGTGGAGAAATCGTCAAAAAATTCTTCCGTTTGACGTAATTTGAAGCATGGCATGCTTAATTTTATACTTTTGGTTTGCCATGACATGAAATTATATGAAAGTATTTGCATTTAAAGTTTTATATTCGTTTCAAAAAATACAATACAAAACTCTTGCGGGAATCATTATCCCGCGTTCGCGCATATGACTTCAAAACTGCGCTCACGCGGGAAAAATGTGCTCCCGCACTCGGTTGGTAATAACTATTTTAAAACGAATATAAAAATTTTATTATAAATATTTTCATATAATTTCATATCATGGCAAACCAAAAATGTAAAATTAAGCAAGCCATGCTTCAGTGTTGAAGTTGCGCAAATGACAAAATCATAATTTACATTTAAATTTTGAAACGTTTTGTTCTTTGTTTATGTGAATTTGTGAAAAATGGTATTTTATAAACTAGATTTTATTATTATCAACACTGCTTTATTTAAGAATGCTCCAAAGGGTCAGTGCTTTTGACGTTTTTTCTTGGTCTACTCGACTGAGAAACAGTTTCCGGATTGACTATTTTGTGCGTAAAATATTAACTAGAGGGCGATGAGTTCCAAAGTTAATTTTTCGCCTAGCATAAGTGAAAGTATCAACCCTAAAAATGTGACTGAGTCTTTTCATTTCTGATTAACTTTACCCGTTGATTACTTCCTACAGAAACAATTGCCTCTATAATTGTAACTATGGGAATAAATCAACGATTAAAGATAATGAGAGATGCCAGAGATACCAGCCCTGAGACCGCTTTCACACTAGCGACTTAGCAGCGCGATTTAGCCGCACGGCTGAATCGCTCGTTTACACGATTAAATCGCGCGGCTGCCGCGTTGCCATGTTGTGAAGTACGCGATTAAATCGCGAGCTGTCGCGATGTCATTTTTCACTGCTAGAACAAAACAACGGAGAAATTACACGCATGCGCAACTGTTTCAATCATTATTGAAAATATTCAATTATTTCTCTGTGGTAAAACTTCATATCAGGTTCATATCGACAAAAATGACTTTCGATGTGGAATTATTTATTTGGAGATAGTTCGGAAAAGGATTGCAGTAATGTATTTTTTCGCCTAGAATGCGTGAAAATACCTCATATCAACCCAAAAAATGTGACTGAAAGTAATGTTTATCTGCTCTTAAGCTGCTAAACTCATAGCAACATGACTTTCTAGTCTAGTTCCTAGACACATTTGACTTTCATTTAAGCGCTTTGACATTACACAGAATTTTTCATTAAACATCAGTGTTAAACAAAGTTTGAATTCAAAGCAGAAAAGCTAACTGTAAAATTACTGCAAATTAATCTAATTATTCTTCGTTTTTCTTTGAAAAAGTGAAAATGAGTGTCAACACGAACATTGACAAACATTTCCAAATACTCCATCAGTCTTGCAAGAAGAAACTAGAAACAATTCTCTTAATTATTGCCTTTTAAATCAAAATAATGATACAAAAGATACTATGAATAAAATCATCATCCCTTACACCAAGGGATCCCGCAAAAATTTCTCGCCCGGGGCCTCGCAACTATTAAGGCCGCTTCTGCCTATACTAATGAATTCTTATTATGACAACTACATTACCACCTAATTAACCTTTGCTATAATTAAGTACGGTTAAATTCAAAATTTTAAGATGGCCTTTTGATAGGGTTAATGAAAACAGAAACTTATAAGATAAAGGAAAAATAATTCTAATATTACAAAAGAACGCTTGCCCAAAATTTTTTGCTTGCACGATTTCATATCTCGGAAGAAAATAGATAAAAAAGGATTCAGTGTTTTTTTGATTTGATCCTAGGTATCAAAATCTGACATCAGAGAAAATTATTCTAAACGGTATTCGCTTGTTTTTATTACCCAAGGCGGACAAAGCTTGTCATGAGTTCCATCGCCCTCTATATTACATTAACGGATTTACCATAAGGACGTTTTCTCATATAAATGTATTGAATATTCGTTTTTATGAGTTTCTCAAAAACTATCGCGTCATATTTATTTCAAATAGGAATTGCTTCTCTAGGTCTAAGTAGATCTCCTAGTTTGGTGACATTTGATTAACGCATAACGGAGAAACTCTCTGTGAAAGATTTGGTATCGCGTTTTAGCCAATTTCTTATTTTACACTTTTAGAAAAAAAAATGATATAAAAAGGTGACCTTATTTTCTGATTTTCTATTCACTCTGAAAATATCGGGAGACATTTCTGAATCACGATGTATAAGAGAAAATCCTTTTATAACGGCAATGAAAGCAGTGGAAGAGTCCCAGTTTCCTGCTTCAAAAAGGAGTGCAAGAAAAGGCTTAGGAAAGAAGGATTATTTAATTGCGTAGCTGCCAAAAAATCGCGCTTAACAGAACAGAATAAAGAAAAGCGATATACACTCACCGGCAGAAAATTCGATCCACTAAGAAACCTTACAAATAAGAGCTAACCAAACAACACGGAAATGCGGATATAAATAGTCAAAAGACCCGAAAAAACTTCTTATTCTAACGAATAAATAAGTATACAATTCTCTGTTATTTGATACCTAAAAACCTAAAAATCCTGAAAAATATAATAAAATGTATATATTAGGTATAAATCGTCAAAAGACAACCTACAGATGAGAGCAAATCACACCCACACACAGCAAGTTAAGAACACTTTAGGAAAATTTTATCTCGGAGAATCCTCTCTTTATGAAATATCCAGTGCAAATGCGCTTAGCTGTCTCTAACACCCCTTTATATATGATTTAGGTAGCGACATCTAGCGGATGATTTCTGACAGCAAATACGACATCTAGCGGCCAATTTTTGACTTAAGATCTAGACTTGATTAGGTTGTCTTTAGACATTTTTTAGTGCTTTTAAGTTGGTAGCATACTGAAGATGGCAGCTCAGCTGCCGAAATATGTATCTACGGATATAAAAATTATTGTGGGCGGAGGTTAATTTTGTTGGGAATCCAATTTCAGACATCTTCCGCCATCTGGGAAACCGTCCCTCACTCAAATGTTTAACCCTTTGGTATTACTCATGCTATTCATGTTTAGTCGTAGTCTGGCCTCCGTTATAACAAGCAGTCGATTATATTTGTCATATGTCTTAGTGTAGTACATATCAATAAATCAGCAGTTTTAATTCGCAAGTGTTTATTAATTAACACAGTTATCCACAACAGGTTATGAGCCCACGCGACGCGTTTAACACGAATTAATAATTGTGAAAAGATAAAAACTCAGTGCAAGTGAATCAGTCTTAACCGACGCGCTTAGGCACGAACAGTTGAAAAAGGTACGTACACTTCCAAGAAAATTTTACGGACAGTGAAAGAGGTGCGGACAAAGTATTTTCGGCCGTTTTCGAAGAAATAATATCGAAAACAAATCATTCCACGCGATTTCCTCGTAATTCATATCGAACAAAAAAAAAAATGGCTCAAATTAATAAAATTAATTCAACTAGATTAGAAACGTTAACAAAAACAAATTACGACACGTGGAAAATACACGCCGAAGCGCTACTGGTCAAGAATGACTGTGGGGATACGTTTCCGGAGAAATTCCGAAACTTACCGCCGAAGATGCATTACAAAAGTGGTTGAAAGAAGACAGAAAAGCAAAGTCGGACATACTGTTATCGATAAGTGCATCTGAATTAAAGCATACACACGGTTGTGCAACTTCTAAAGAGCTATGGGAAAAATTAGAAGCTACCTATTCTCCGAAAGGACCCGCTCGCATGGCAACGCTTTTAAAACAATTATTGCAAAAGAAGATGCCAGAAGGTGGCGACGCGCGAGAGCACATGGCTCAATTCTTCGAAACCGTGGACAAGCTTGCAGCGATGACCGTAGATATTAACGAGAAACTGCTAACGCTCATGCTTCTCGAAAGCCTTCCCGGTAGTTTTCAGGTATTCAAATGCGCTATTGAATCTCGCGACAACTTACCGGAACTGGAGCAGTTAAAATTAAAAATAATTGAAGCCAGTGAAACTCACAATCAATCGTCAAATACCAATCACCAAGATGCATTATTCATTAAACAACGCGGTCCGAGATCTGACTCGTCAAAAACGACACAACGCAAAAATTATAAATGCAATTACTGCAAGAAGCCCGGGCACAAAGCTTCTGAGTGCTTTTCCAAAAGAAAACGGGAAGCGTAGCATCAAGCGAATAACGCTGAAGACGCTTTCTTCGTGAGTGAACACGTCGACGTCGAAACGAGCTATCTCACGGACGGTGACAGGAGTCGATGGTGCCTGGACAGCGGTTGCACATCCCACTTGTGAAACGACGAACGATTATTCATCAATTCCAGGAGCATCGACAGTGAATTAAAACTCGCGGACGGCAACACCACTCAAATCAAGGCAAGAGGAGACATAAGGATCAAGGCACCTGTGGAAAATGGTATGAAGAATATTCGATTAGAAGAGGCTTTGTATGTTCCAGATCTGAAAACAAATCTCCTTTCCGTGGCCAAGATTGTCAACAGAAATCACCAGGTAATTTTCAGCAAAGATCGCGCCATCATACAAGATGACGAAGGAAGAACCAAAATGATCGCAGATCGTGTAGGCGATTTGTTCTACCTGAGGGAGAAATCTCATACGGCGTTCACTGCAATCAAGAATCAGCGACCGTCGATCGACATTTGGCACGAAAGGTTGGGACATCTCAATCAAAAAGACCTGGTATCCATGGCCAAGAACGGGACAGTAATCGGCCTAAAACTCGGATCGGAACAGAATTTATCACCGTGCATAACGTGCGCAATGGGAAAACTAACCAGCTCTCCATTTCGGGCACGAGAGTGGCGATCTCCCGAGCTTTTGGATATAATTCATATGGATGTATGCGGACCAATGCGCACACAATCCATAGGAGTAGCGCGATATTTTTTGACTGTCACCGACGACAAAAGCAGATACTGTGAAGTCTTCTTCATGAGGAACAAAGGTGAGGCTCCAGAAAAATTTTTGGAATATAAGAAAATGGCAGAAAAACAGACCGGTCGGAAAATCAAAGCCATTCAAACGGACAACGGTGGAGAATTTTGCAACACCAGAATAGACGAACTGTTGAAAGACGAGGGCGTCCGGCGACGTCTGACCATCGCTCATACCCCCGAACAAAACGGAATAGCCAAGCGGAAAAACCGGACACTGGTAGAAGCTGCGAGATGTTTGCTCCTGCAATCCGGGCTACCACCGTCATTCTGGGCAGAAGCCGTTGCTACCGCGAATTATATACGTAATCGTTGTATAACAAGATCTTTGGGAATGAAGACACCATTTGAGGAATGGACCGGACAGAAACCTTACATTGGTCACCTCAGAACATTTGGATGCAAAGCTCTACTCCTGGACAAATCTCCGGATAAGGGAAAGTTCGACGCAAGGACGTTGGAAGGAATCTTTGTCGGATATTCCACCACCTCCAAAGGATATCGCTTCTGGATTCCGAACGCCAAGAAAATACACGTTGCCAGAGACGTGAAGTTCTTTCCAGAATGCACCAGTGACCATGACCAGTCACAGCGGATATCCAAGACCGAAATCGGCCCCAGCATCGTATCCGAAATAGAACAGGAACATGATCATCGCCGAGCGAACGTCGACATAATTCCTCATGGCGAGGACGAGGCCAATATCCAAAGTCCACCGATTCAAACTGCATCCAAGAGAGGTCCTGGTCGTCCATCAAAGATCTTGACCGGAAAACGCGGCCGTCCAGCCAAGAAATACCAGTCAAAACATCGTAGCGAACCCGGATCGAGTCAAGAAATTATCGACGAGTCAGAAGAGCACAGCTGAGAAAGAAATTCAAGCGAACGAAAACGACCCCCTAATTAAGGAAGGGACAATCTCTAAAGATGAAAACGACGAATGTCAAGTTATCCAATCTTCATTGATCGCCTCCGAAATCCCACTCGCCCAAGCGATTGAGGGAGCCGAAGCTGAAGAATGGAAACAGGCCATCTACTTAGAGATGAAGAGTCACATAGACAACGACACGTGGAAACTTGTACCAAGATCAAATACTAAGGTCATAGGGTGTCGCACGGTCCTGCGCAACAAGTACAAAGCCAATGGGACTCTGGATAGGAAAAAGGCTAGAATCGTGGCCAGAGGTTTCTCTCAACGTCCCGGAATCGACTTCCAAGATACCTACGCTCCCGTAGCGAGACTGAATTCCCTGCGAACACTCGTTGCCTTAGCTGTTGAAGGCGGGATGAAGATCCAACAGATCGACGTGACTACTGCTTATTTAAATGGACCCATAGATACAAATATACACATGGAAAAACCGGAGCTCCTAGAGGAAATGCTACGAGAAATGACCCATGCCGAAAGCGGCAATGAAACAGGGCGAAAAGCTCAACGCATGTTGGAAAAGCTGAAACGTGGAGACCAAGTATGCAGACTCAAAAAGGCCATTTATGGGTTGAAGCAGGCCGGAAGGCAATGGCACGCAAAATTAGATAATACTCTCCGAACGATTGGCCTACAACCAACAAATGCCGACCCATGCTTGTATCTAGATGAGCAAAAGAAGGTCTACGTCCTAATCTATGTCGACGACATTCTCATAGCTTCATCGGACGAAAAGGCGATCGACCTGATCAAAAACGCGCTGGGGGATTACTTCATCATCAAGGATCTCGGAGAAGCCAAGTATTGCTTAGGCATAGAGATATCTCAAGGCATCAATGAGATTCGCCTGACGCAACGCGGATATATTCAAGAGATATTGACCAGATTTGGGATGCGAGAGTGCAAACCAGTCGCTACACCTCTAGCCATTGGACACAATCTACTTGATAAGTCCAACGAGAAACGGGATGAAGGAAGCAACCAATCCCCATATCGAGAATTGATTGGAGCACTGATGTATCTGTCAGTCGGCACTCGCCCAGACATTTCCCATGCAGTAAGCTCCTTTAGTCAGCACTTCAACGACTTTAGGAAGTATCACTGGGCTGCAGCGAAGAGGGTATTAAGATACCTTCGTGGAACCATGGATTTTGCTCTTGTTTTTCGAAAAACCAAAGCGCCGTTAACTGGATTCGTGGCCGTTAACTGGATTCGTGGACGCCGATTGGGGAAGTTGTCCCATAGACAGGCGTTCCTACACCGGATTCACCTTCTCTTGGCGGGTGCAGCGATTTCCTGGGAGAGCAGAAAACAACGCACCGTCGCACTGTCATCTACCGAAGCTGAATACATAAGCCTGACAGATGCAACTAAGGAAGCCATCTACCTAAGAGAATTCCTGAAGGAACTGGGTTGTCCAAATTTTTCCGATGTCACCCTATATAACGACAATCAAAGTGCTGGAAAATTGGCTCGAAATCCCGTGTTCCACAGTCGATCCAAACACATCGACATCAAGCACTACTTTATACGGCAAGCTGTATCATCTCATTTAATTAAACTTGATTATTTGCCCACAGAGAGTATGATCGCAGACGTCCTGACCAAGGCCTTGTCAGGTCCCAAACATCACTCGTGTCTTCGAGGAATAGGACTGGACCAGTGAAGAATGCCAAAATTGGGAATCCAATTTCAGACATCTTCCGCCATCTGGGAAACCGTCCCTCACTCAAATATTTAACCCTTTGGTATTACTCATGCTATTCATGTTTAGTCGTAGTCTGGCCTCCATGCCTCCGTTATAACAAGCAGTCGATTATATTTGTCATATATCTTAGTGTAGTACATATCAATAAATCAGCAGTTTTAATTCGCAAGTGTTTATTAATTAACACAGTTATCCACAACAAATTTCAATTAAGATTAGATTTGGAAGATTGGTGCAGATATTTCTTTTCTTAAAGCTTGTAAATCAAAGAACGTTTCTCCCAAATTTAGTAATTTAAAATTTAATACTAAATTCAAATTTCAAAATGCAATTATGCAAAGCGCAAAATTGAAGTGGTTCTATTCAGAAATCAAATATTTGTATCAAAAACGTAGCAAATTAGAATTAGAAAAATATCAGCTTCACTTAAAGCTTACCAAAAATTTAAATGATGCCGAACATACAGATTGGATGTTGTTCTACAACAAAATGCAAGAGGTAATTTCCCATAAAATGAAAATATTAATATTACACAACGTGATAAACTTAAAGCCTTATTACCATCTGCATCAGTTGCAGAAAAAGATCCTATAGAAGAAAACATAGTTGTTAATCAATCTTCTAAACCTTTCAATGATACAGAAATAGCTTTTCTAAACGGAGGCTTAAAATTTAATTTACCATATCGTAAACCACCGACCACGGATATTGTGGCGAGTATTGAAAGCACGATTAGCCCTTTGGATGAAAATAACAAAAGCTTCATTAGAAAAGCCTGCAAAATAAAACTTGACAGCAATTTAAATAATTCAATAAAAACTGTACATCATAATGAATATTATAAAATCATTGAAGGGTTAAGAAAGAAAAACTGTTTCTACTTAAAAGCTGACAAGTGTACTAAGTTTGTGATTTTAGATAAACCTGATTATTATGAAAGGGTAAACAACTTAATAAATAATGGTCCCTACAAGAAACTACCCCGAAACCCGTTGCCAAAGTTAATTAAAGCTGTCAAAGACACGATTAAAGAATGTCCCAATGTTATTACTAAACCGAATAAATTCAAGATTGATGTATCTAACCCCACTGTACCCAAATTGTAGGTCCTTCGCAAAATACACAAGGCAGGTAAATCGAATTGAATATCGACCTCAGTGCGCTTTCCAATCCTCAAGATAAATTTTCGGTAAAAAACTCAATGGAGTTTATAAATAAGATTAAAAATATTTCTTTACAAGAAGGGGAAATTATGGCCGGTTTATAATTAATGAATCTCAACATTCTGTACAACAAAAACTCGCGGCTCTAAATTTTTTTAGTAAATAGATTACTCTCTTTTCCACTTACTAAACCCGGATATGATAAAGAACTTAAATATATTAAAAATGTTGCGGTTCATAGCGGTTATACCCCCCAAATAGTAGATAATGTAATTAGGAAGATTAGCTGTAGGAAACAGGTCCAAAATTCTAGCACTTTAACGGCAACTTCATCTCTAGGAAAATTTGTTAAAATGCCTTTCGATCCGTTTTGCACCAAAGGTTTAAAACATATTTTTAAAACCCAAAACTTACAATTAGGTTTTCCAACTAACAATACCATAAAAAATTTATTGGGAAACCCGAAAGATAAAGTTGATGTTGAACAGAAATCTGGAATTTATGAAATTAAGTGTAACGAATGTCCTAGTAAATATATTGGACAAACAAAAAGAAATATATTAACACGTTTTAAAGAACATTTAAGTCACTACAAGTACAATAGGTTTGAGAAATCAAGTGTTGCACAACATATTTACAATACAGGACACAGTATTATTAAGGATAATTTAAAACTCATTAAGGAAGTTTCAAATAATAAAAAATAAAAACAATTTAATGAATTCAGACAACGGACCAACACCTAGTTTCGTATTATTTGATTTACTCTATTTGACGGTTCATATTTAGATATACAGGGTGTCCACCGATTGCTGCGGTCTTCTCTACCGTCTAAAGTATACAAGATAGGTGTAACTCAGTCAACTCTATTTTCTAAAATTATTTTTGGACATACAGGGTATTATATTTGATACGGAGAGGATTCTCGGATATAAAATTTTCCTAAAGCGCTCTTAACATGTGGTGTGTGGGTATGATTTGCTCTCATCTGTAGGTTGTTTCTTTGACGATTTATACGTAATATATATATTTTATTTTATTTTGATTATTTTTAGGTATCAAATAACAGGAAATTATATACTTATTTATTCGTTATAATAAGAAATTTCTTCGGGTCTTTGGACTATTTATTTCCGTATTTCCGTGTTGTTTGGTTAGCTCTTATTTGTAAGGTTTTTCTAAAGGTTAATTTTAGGTGTTTACATATACAGGGTGGGCCAATAGTGCATATTCGGTAGATATAGCCTATATTAATGCAGATTTTTAAAATCTGTTTTCGCTATTACTTACCTATGGTATACTTGCATGATTTAAAATTAATTACAATTATACAGAGTGTTCCGTGTGGCTGTGTCAGACCAAAGTTATGTTTTTTAAATAGAACATACTATATATTATGGTTTATTTCATTTTGTCTTTAAGAGTAGATAAATTTATTATAAGGATATTATATACCTAAACCTAATAGGTTTTGAGATATTGACATTTCAATGTAAAAAATGGTATTATTTGATGTTTTACAGATTAGAAGTTTATAAAATGCGGCATTTAAATTTTACAGTAACATTACATAACCTCTACGCAACAGAAAACAATTTCCATCTCGAACATATTCCTATTATTTTACACAGAGAGATTCATAACTCCGATGTTTATTTTACTCGGTTAGTTTAAATGGAACACCCTATATTCTATGACTGCATTTAATAGGTCTTTGATTAAGCTTTACAATGATATAAGATTCAGTACGTGTTACACAAGAAGCCTACACACAGTAAAATGTCAAATTTGTAAATTCATAAAACAGCATTATTCCATCTTCTAATGGAATATTTTGTCTATAATACCGTTGATTTTATTTAGAAAATCTGTATTGAGTCTGTTTCTAGTTTCTAGTCTGTTAGAAAAAACTCTAAAATTTAATTTATGACATCACAAACAATATGCATACTTAATTTTTATTTTACCAACATTGCCTGATTATTTTAAGTAAAATTAAGTAACGCCAAGGAATGCAACAAACGACCCTAACAATACCAATGACAATGACTGTAAACTTATAACC
Source organism: Prosopocoilus inquinatus (assembly GCA_036172665.1). NCBI lineage: Eukaryota > Metazoa > Arthropoda > Insecta > Coleoptera > Lucanidae > Prosopocoilus > Prosopocoilus inquinatus. Next base: position 41,935,225 of record CM069871.1, on the reverse strand, counting down.
ATAATAATAATAATTGAAGTTTGTTCTTGTCCGATGAAAATAGTAAGTAGAAAGTTTTTTTAATCTCAAACCGGACAGAAAAATGAAGGGAAACACACTCAACGTTTCGCTATAGATTTATAGCTTCGTCAGGAGTGAAAAAAAAAAGTAAATAAACAAGTTGTCAAGAGAAACAAGTCGTCAAGAGAAACGAAAAGGTAACATGATTTTTAAACTAAACTACGAGTTGTTCGGAATAAAAGTAACTAGAACTAATTAAAGCTACTTTTTTTTTTTTTTTTTTTTTTTTTTTTTTTTTTTTTTTTTTTTTTTTTAAATATATATATAATTAAATAATTAATTGACAGATCTATATCTTGTTTAAAGAGTCCAGAAAACTACAAAATATGTCATTTAAATTTTCAAAGTCTGTACGTTTATTAATAGAATTTCCAGACATTTTAATTTTACACATTTCTATGAAACGTCTTTTAAAAATATTAGATTCACTGTACAAAATATCAGTATTATCAAAATCAAAATTATGATTATTTACTAATGAATGCTCTACAAGCATTGAATGATTTTGATTATTTTTTTGAATATGATATTTATGTTGGTCTAAACGTTTTTTTAAATTTTGGCTCGTTTCACCTATATAAACAGAATTACAATTTGAACATTTGATTTCATAAACCACGTTAGGTTGTTTTAATTTCGGTGTTTTGGTTTTTAAATTCGAAAAAATTAAATTTAAATTATTCACAGATTTACTGGCTAAAATTAAATTATGTTTTTTGAAAATGTGTTTAAATGTATTGTGTAATGGTTCAATATAAGGCAAAGATATGTATTTATGATTCGAAGTTTGTCTAATGTTTTTAGAGACATTTGAATTTTGTAAGTATTTAATACGATTTTTAATTACTGATTCAATAAGATTTATTGGATAAGAATTTTGAATAAGAGTTTTCTTTATTAAATTTAAGTTATCATAAATGTAAACTTTATCAGAAAGTAAAATAGCTCGATCAGTTAATGAAATAATAGTTGCAATTTTATAATTTTTAGGTGTGTACGAGTGAAAATTTATGTACCTACCTGACCAGGTAGGTTTATGAAACCAATTAGTAATTAATTTATCATTCTGTCTGATAATATTTACATCAAGAAAACTCAATGAATTATTATTTTCTTTTTCTACTGTAAATTGTAATCTATTATGAAAAGAATTAAATTTATTTAAAACAAAATCTACCTTATCAGAAGGCAAAATCAATAAAATGTCATCTACATAACGAAAATATAACGTTAAATCGAATGATAAAGAGTTAATAACAGATTTTTCTAGTTCTTGCATAACAATTTCAGCTAAAGCCGGAGATAAAGGAGAACCCATTGCTGTACCAAAAATCTGTTTATAAAATTTATCATTGAAAGCAAAATAAGATGTTTCAAAACATAAATCAACTATTTCTAAAAAGTTACCTTTGGAAATATCAGTAAAATCTTTAATCTCTAACCACCTATCATTTATACTTTTTAAAGCTAAATCTTTAGGAATGTTAGTAAATAAAGAAATAACATCTAAAAAAATTATAATGCAATTATTTGGTACAGTTATTTGTTTTAATTTTTCTACGAGTTCAAAAGAATTTTTTATAAAATATTCTGATTTACTAGTAACCTGAGTAATGATTTTTGAAATAAATTTAGATAAGAAATATGGAGAAGAACCAATAGTGGAAACTATAGGACGAAGAGGTGTATTAGGTTTATGAATTTTTGGAATGCAGTATAATTTAGGAAATATGGGATGTTGTACTTTAAGAGATTTAGCAACAATATTACTAATTTCAACAGATTTCTCTATCTTATTAATAATACTGAAAGTTTTACGTTGATAAGATTCGGTGGGATCGTTAGCTAATTCTACATATGTATTATTATCAGACAGCATAGTTTGAACTTTTGAAAAATAATCAGTTTTATCAATTAAAACAGTTACATTGCTTTTATCAGCTGTAGTAACAATAATATTAGGATTATCTTTAAGAAATTTTTTACAAGACAAAACATCTCTAATAAGAATCTTATACTTTGATTTTTCAAAAGTTTTATCAATATTTCTAATATAATTTAAAAAATTAGAACAAAATTTATTTCTTATTTGTATTTTTGAAGGAGAATCTAAAGATTTAATACCAAACTCCAAGCTACTTAATACTTTTAAGAAATCTACTTGTTGTTTATGAAAATAAGGTAATGAAAATTTTTTGCCTAAAGCGAATATGTATTTTAAATTTGACGGAATCTCAGTGTTTGTATAATTTACAAGCCACTTATTTATTATATTTTGATCAAATTTAATGTAAAAATTTTTATCTCTAATAGAAATAAGATTATCTAACTTTCTAATCTGTGTTAATCGAATTTTATTAAAATACCTTTCATTTTTTTGATTTTCAAAATTTAGAAAATTAGTCAGTGTGATATTATCAAGAAAATTACTTAACTGACCTAAGGTATAATCTAATTTCCAAGTTAATTTGGCAAGAACTTTGAAAGTTACCTCTATTTCATATGAAAGAATTTTATTAGCAAAATCTGATACGTATCTGTCAATTTTGTGACATGACATATCGTACGCTCTTTTTAAAGGTTCAATTATATGACGAGGGAAAACTCCCTCTTTCCTACATTTAAGTAAAAAGAGCTTACGATTTTTCATTCTAGTAATTTTAATTAAAGTATTAGAATAAATTTTGCACAGTACCTTATTTTGGTGCCCGTAGTGAAACTCGACAAAACCGTAAAACCCTATGTTTCTGATATCCATAATTGAAGTTTGTTCTTGTCCGATGAAAATAGTAAGTAGAAAGTTTTTTTAATCTCAAACCGGACAGAAAAATGAAGGGAAACACACTCAACGTTTCGCTATAGATTTATAGCTTCGTCAGGAGTGAAAAAAAAAAAAGTAAATAAACAAGTTGTCAAGAGAAACAAGTCGTCAAGAGAAACGAAAAGGTAACATGATTTTTAAACTAAACTACGAGTTGTTCGGAATAAAAGTAACTAGAACTAATTAAAGCTACTTTTTTTTTTTTTTTTTTTTTTTTTTTTTTTTTTTTTTTTTTTTTTTTTTTTTTTTAAATATATATATAATTAAATAATTAATTGACAGATCTATATCTTGTTTAAAGAGTCCAGAAAACTACAAAATATGTCATTTAAATTTTCAAAGTCCGTACGTTTATTAATAGAATTTCCAGACATTTTAATTTTACACATTTCTATGAAACGTCTTTTAAAAATATTAGATTCACTGTACAAAATATCAGTATTATCAAAATCAAAATTATGATTATTTACTAATGAATGCTCTACAAGCATTGAATGATTTTGATTATTTTTTTGAATATGATATTTATGTTGGTCTAAACGTTTTTTTAAATTTTGGCTCGTTTCACCTATATAAACAGAATTACAATTTGAACATTTGATTTCATAAACCACGTTAGGTTGTTTTAATTTCGGTGTTTTGGTTTTTAAATTCGAAAAAATTAAATTTAAATTATTCACAGATTTACTGGCTAAAATTAAATTATGTTTTTTGAAAATGTGTTTAAATGTATTGTGTAATGGTTCAATATAAGGCAAAGATATGTATTTATGATTCGAAGTTTGTCTAATGTTTTTAGAGACATTTGAATTTTGTAAGTATTTAATACGATTTTTAATTACTGATTCAATAAGATTTATTGGATAAGAATTTTGAATAAGAGTTTTCTTTATTAAATTTAAGTTATCATAAATGTAAACTTTATCAGAAAGTAAAATAGCTCGATCAGTTAATGAAATAATAGTTGCAATTTTATAATTTTTAGGTGTGTACGAGTGAAAATTTATGTACCTACCTGACCAGGTAGGTTTATGAAACCAATTAGTAATTAATTTATCATTCTGTCTGATAATATTTACATCAAGAAAACTCAATGAATTATTATTTTCTTTTTCTACTGTAAATTGTAATCTATTATGAAAAGAATTAAATTTATTTAAAACAAAATCTACCTTATCAGAAGGCAAAATCAATAAAATGTCATCTACATAACGAAAATATAACGTTAAATCGAATGATAAAGAGTTAATAACAGATTTTTCTAGTTCTTGCATAACAATTTCAGCTAAAGCCGGAGATAAAGGAGAACCCATTGCTGTACCAAAAATCTGTTTATAAAATTTATCATTGAAAGCAAAATAAGATGTTTCAAAACATAAATCAACTATTTCTAAAAAGTTACCTTTGGAAATATCAGTAAAATCTTTAATCTCTAACCACCTATCATTTATACTTTTTAAAGCTAAATCTTTAGGAATGTTAGTAAATAAAGAAATAACATCTAAAGAAATTATAATGCAATTATTTGGTACAGTTATTTGTTTTAATTTTTCTACGAGTTCAAAAGAATTTTTTATAAAATATTCTGATTTACTAGTAACCTGAGTAATGATTTTTGAAATAAATTTAGATAAGAAATATGGAGAAGAACCAATAGTGGAAACTATAGGACGAAGAGGTGTATTAGGTTTATGAATTTTTGGAATGCAGTATAATTTAGGAAATATGGGATGTTGTACTTTAAGAGATTTAGCAACAATATTACTAATTTCAACAGATTTCTCTATCTTATTAATAATACTGAAAGTTTTACGTTGATAAGATTCGGTGGGATCGTTAGCTAATTCTACATATGTATTATTATCAGACAGCATAGTTTGAACTTTTGAAAAATAATCAGTTTTATCAATTAAAACAGTTACATTGCTTTTATCAGCTGTAGTAACAATAATATTAGGATTATCTTTAAGAAATTTTTTACAAGACAAAACATCTCTAATAAGAATCTTATACTTTGATTTTTCAAAAGTTTTATCAATATTTCTAATATAATTTAAAAAATTAGAACAAAATTTATTTCTTATTTGTATTTTTGAAGGAGAATCTAAAGATTTAATACCAAACTCTAAGCTACTTAATACTTTTAAGAAATCTACTTGTTGTTTATGAAAATAAGGTAATGAAAATTTTTTGCCTAAAGCGAATATGTATTTTAAATTTGACGGAATCTCAGTGTTTGTATAATTTACAAGCCACTTATTTATTATATTTTGATCAAATTTAATGTAAAAATTTTTATCTCTAATAGAAATAAGATTATCTAACTTTCTAATCTGTGTTAATCGAATTTTATTAAAATACCTTTCATTTTTTTGATTTTCAAAATTTAGAAAATTAGTCAGTGTGATATTATCAAGAAAATTACTTAACTGACCTAAGGTATAATCTAATTTCCAAGTTAATTTGGCAAGAACTTTGAAAGTTACCTCTATTTCATATGAAAGAATTTTATTAGCAAAATCTGATACGTATCTGTCAATTTTGTGACATGACATATCGTACGCTCTTTTTAAAGGTTCAATTATATGACGAGGGAAAACTCCCTCTTTCCTACATTTAAGTAAAAAGAGCTTACGATTTTTCATTCTAGTAATTTTAATTAAAGTATTAGAATAAATTTTGCACAGTACCTTATTTTGGTGCCCGTAGTGAAACTCGACAAAACCGTAAAACCCTATGTTTCTGATATCCATAATTGAAGTTTGTTCTTGTCCGATGAAAATAGTAAGTAGAAAGTTTTTTTAATCTCAAACCGGACAGAAAAATGAAGGGAAACACACTCAACGTTTCGCTATAGATTTATAGCTTCGTCAGGAGTGAAAAAAAAAAGTAAATAAACAAGTTGTCAAGAGAAACAAGTCGTCAAGAGAAACGAAAAGGTAACATGATTTTTAAACTAAACTACGAGTTGTTCGGAATAAAAGTAACTAGAACTAATTAAAGCTACTTTTTTTTTTTTTTTTTTTTTTTTTTTTTTAAATATATATATAATTAAATAATTAATTGACAGATCTATATCTTGTTTAAAGAGTCCAGAAAACTACAAAATATGTCATTTAAATTTTCAAAGTCCGTACGTTTATTAATAGAATTTCCAGACATTTTAATTTTACACATTTCTATGAAACGTCTTTTAAAAATATTAGATTCACTGTACAAAATATCAGTATTATCAAAATCAAAATTATGATTATTTACTAATGAATGCTCTACAAGCATTGAATGATTTTGATTATTTTTTTGAATATGATATTTATGTTGGTCTAAACGTTTTTTTAAATTTTGGCTCGTTTCACCTATATAAACAGAATTACAATTTGAACATTTGATTTCATAAACCACGTTAGGTTGTTTTAATTTCGGTGTTTTGGTTTTTAAATTCGAAAAAATTAAATTTAAATTATTCACAGATTTACTGGCTAAAATTAAATTATGTTTTTTGAAAATGTGTTTAAATGTATTGTGTAATGGTTCAATATAAGGCAAAGATATGTATTTATGATTCGAAGTTTGTCTAATGTTTTTAGAGACATTTGAATTTTGTAAGTATTTAATACGATTTTTAATTACTGATTCAATAAGATTTATTGGATAAGAATTTTGAATAAGAGTTTTCTTTATTAAATTTAAGTTATCATAAATGTAAACTTTATCAGAAAGTAAAATAGCTCGATCAGTTAATGAAATAATAGTTGCAATTTTATAATTTTTAGGTGTGTACGAGTGAAAATTTATGTACCTACCTGACCAGGTAGGTTTATGAAACCAATTAGTAATTAATTTATCATTCTGTCTGATAATATTTACATCAAGAAAACTCAATGAATTATTATTTTCTTTTTCTACTGTAAATTGTAATCTATTATGAAAAGAATTAAATTTATTTAAAACAAAATCTACCTTATCAGAAGGCAAAATCAATAAAATGTCATCTACATAACGAAAATATAACGTTAAATCGAATGATAAAGAGTTAATAACAGATTTTTCTAGTTCTTGCATAACAATTTCAGCTAAAGCCGGAGATAAAGGAGAACCCATTGCTGTACCAAAAATCTGTTTATAAAATTTATCATTGAAAGCAAAATAAGATGTTTCAAAACATAAATCAACTATTTCTAAAAAGTTACCTTTGGAAATATCAGTAAAATCTTTAATCTCTAACCACCTATCATTTATACTTTTTAAAGCTAAATCTTTAGGAATGTTAGTAAATAAAGAAATAACATCTAAAGAAATTATAATGCAATTATTTGGTACAGTTATTTGTTTTAATTTTTCTACGAGTTCAAAAGAATTTTTTATAAAATATTCTGATTTACTAGTAACCTGAGTAATGATTTTTGAAATAAATTTAGATAAGAAATATGGAGAAGAACCAATAGTGGAAACTATAGGACGAAGAGGTGTATTAGGTTTATGAATTTTTGGAATGCAGTATAATTTAGGAAATATGGGATGTTGTACTTTAAGAGATTTAGCAACAATATTACTAATTTCAACAGATTTCTCTATCTTATTAATAATACTGAAAGTTTTACGTTGATAAGATTCGGTGGGATCGTTAGCTAATTCTACATATGTATTATTATCAGACAGCATAGTTTGAACTTTTGAAAAATAATCAGTTTTATCAATTAAAACAGTTACATTGCTTTTATCAGCTGTAGTAACAATAATATTAGGATTATCTTTAAGAAATTTTTTACAAGACAAAACATCTCTAATAAGAATCTTATACTTTGATTTTTCAAAAGTTTTATCAATATTTCTAATATAATTTAAAAAATTAGAACAAAATTTATTTCTTATTTGTATTTTTGAAGGAGAATCTAAAGATTTAATACCAAACTCTAAGCTACTTAATACTTTTAAGAAATCTACTTGTTGTTTATGAAAATAAGGTAATGAAAATTTTTTGCCTAAAGCGAATATGTATTTTAAATTTGACGGAATCTCAGTGTTTGTATAATTTACAAGCCACTTATTTATTATATTTTGATCAAATTTAATGTAAAAATTTTTATCTCTAATAGAAATAAGATTATCTAACTTTCTAATCTGTGTTAATCGAATTTTATTAAAATACCTTTCATTTTTTTGATTTTCAAAATTTAGAAAATTAGTCAGTGTGATATTATCAAGAAAATTACTTAACTGACCTAAGGTATAATCTAATTTCCAAGTTAATTTGGCAAGAACTTTGAAAGTTACCTCTATTTCATATGAAAGAATTTTATTAGCAAAATCTGATACGTATCTGTCAATTTTGTGACATGACATATCGTACGCTCTTTTTAAAGGTTCAATTATATGACGAGGGAAAACTCCCTCTTTCCTACATTTAAGTAAAAAGAGCTTACGATTTTTCATTCTAGTAATTTTAATTAAAGTATTAGAATAAATTTTGCACAGTACCTTATTTTGGTGCCCGTAGTGAAACTCGACAAAACCGTAAAACCCTATGTTTCTGATATCCATAATTGAAGTTTGTTCTTGTCCGATGAAAATAGTAAGTAGAAAGTTTTTTTAATCTCTAACCGGACAGAAAAATGAAGGGAAACACACTCAACGTTTCGCTATAGATTTATAGCTTCGTCAGGAGTGAAAAAAAAAAGTAAATAAACAAGTTGTCAAGAGAAACAAGTCGTCAAGAGAAACGAAAAGGTAACATGATTTTTAAACTAAACTACGAGTTGTTCGGAATAAAAGTAACTAGAACTAATTAAAGCTACTTTTTTTTTTTTTTTTTTTTTTTTTTTTTTTTTTTTTTTTTAAATATATATATAATTAAATAATTAATTGACAGATCTATATCTTGTTTAAAGAGTCCAGAAAACTACAAAATATGTCATTTAAATTTTCAAAGTCCGTACGTTTATTAATAGAATTTCCAGACATTTTAATTTTACACATTTCTATGAAACGTCTTTTAAAAATATTAGATTCACTGTACAAAATATCAGTATTATCAAAATCAAAATTATGATTATTTACTAATGAATGCTCTACAAGCATTGAATGATTTTGATTATTTTTTTGAATATGATATTTATGTTGGTCTAAACGTTTTTTTAAATTTTGGCTCGTTTCACCTATATAAACAGAATTACAATTTGAACATTTGATTTCATAAACCACGTTAGGTTGTTTTAATTTCGGTGTTTTGGTTTTTAAATTCGAAAAAATTAAATTTAAATTATTCACAGATTTACTGGCTAAAATTAAATTATGTTTTTTGAAAATGTGTTTAAATGTATTGTGTAATGGTTCAATATAAGGCAAAGATATGTATTTATGATTCGAAGTTTGTCTAATGTTTTTAGAGACATTTGAATTTTGTAAGTATTTAATACGATTTTTAATTACTGATTCAATAAGATTTATTGGATAAGAATTTTGAATAAGAGTTTTCTTTATTAAATTTAAGTTATCATAAATGTAAACTTTATCAGAAAGTAAAATAGCTCGATCAGTTAATGAAATAATAGTTGCAATTTTATAATTTTTAGGTGTGTACGAGTGAAAATTTATGTACCTACCTGACCAGGTAGGTTTATGAAACCAATTAGTAATTAATTTATCATTCTGTCTGATAATATTTACATCAAGAAAACTCAATGAATTATTATTTTCTTTTTCTACTGTAAATTGTAATCTATTATGAAAAGAATTAAATTTATTTAAAACAAAATCTACCTTATCAGAAGGCAAAATCAATAAAATGTCATCTACATAACGAAAATATAACGTTAAATCGAATGATAAAGAGTTAATAACAGATTTTTCTAGTTCTTGCATAACAATTTCAGCTAAAGCCGGAGATAAAGGAGAACCCATTGCTGTACCAAAAATCTGTTTATAAAATTTATCATTGAAAGCAAAATAAGATGTTTCAAAACATAAATCAACTATTTCTAAAAAGTTACCTTTGGAAATATCAGTAAAATCTTTAATCTCTAACCACCTATCATTTATACTTTTTAAAGCTAAATCTTTAGGAATGTTAGTAAATAAAGAAATAACATCTAAAGAAATTATAATGCAATTATTTGGTACAGTTATTTGTTTTAATTTTTCTACGAGTTCAAAAGAATTTTTTATAAAATATTCTGATTTACTAGTAACCTGAGTAATGATTTTTGAAATAAATTTAGATAAGAAATATGGAGAAGAACCAATAGTGGAAACTATAGGACGAAGAGGTGTATTAGGTTTATGAATTTTTGGAATGCAGTATAATTTAGGAAATATGGGATGTTGTACTTTAAGAGATTTAGCAACAATATTACTAATTTCAACAGATTTCTCTATCTTATTAATAATACTGAAAGTTTTACGTTGATAAGATTCGGTGGGATCGTTAGCTAATTCTACATATGTATTATTATCAGACAGCATAGTTTGAACTTTTGAAAAATAATCAGTTTTATCAATTAAAACAGTTACATTGCTTTTATCAGCTGTAGTAACAATAATATTAGGATTATCTTTAAGAAATTTTTTACAAGACAAAACATCTCTAATAAGAATCTTATACTTTGATTTTTCAAAAGTTTTATCAATATTTCTAATATAATTTAAAAAATTAGAACAAAATTTATTTCTTATTTGTATTTTTGAAGGAGAATCTAAAGATTTAATACCAAACTCTAAGCTACTTAATACTTTTAAGAAATCTACTTGTTGTTTATGAAAATAAGGTAATGAAAATTTTTTGCCTAAAGCGAATATGTATTTTAAATTTGACGGAATCTCAGTGTTTGTATAATTTACAAGCCACTTATTTATTATATTTTGATCAAATTTAATGTAAAAATTTTTATCTCTAATAGAAATAAGATTATCTAACTTTCTAATCTGTGTTAATCGAATTTTATTAAAATACCTTTCATTTTTTTGATTTTCAAAATTTAGAAAATTAGTCAGTGTGATATTATCAAGAAAATTACTTAACTGACCTAAGGTATAATCTAATTTCCAAGTTAATTTGGCAAGAACTTTGAAAGTTACCTCTATTTCATATGAAAGAATTTTATTAGCAAAATCTGATACGTATCTGTCAATTTTGTGACATGACATATCGTACGCTCTTTTTAAAGGTTCAATTATATGACGAGGGAAAACTCCCTCTTTCCTACATTTAAGTAAAAAGAGCTTACGATTTTTCATTCTAGTAATTTTAATTAAAGTATTAGAATAAATTTTGCACAGTACCTTATTTTGGTGCCCGTAGTGAAACTCGACAAAACCGTAAAACCCTATGTTTCTGATATCCATAATTGAAGTTTGTTCTTGTCCGATGAAAATAGTAAGTAGAAAGTTTTTTTAATCTCAAACCGGACAGAAAAATGAAGGGAAACACACTCAACGTTTCGCTATAGATTTATAGCTTCGTCAGGAGTGAAAAAAAAAAGTAAATAAACAAGTTGTCAAGAGAAACAAGTCGTCAAGAGAAACGAAAAGGTAACATGATTTTTAAACTAAACTACGAGTTGTTCGGAATAAAAGTAACTAGAACTAATTAAAGCTACTTTTTTTTTTTTTTTTTTTTTTTTTTTTTTTTTTTTTTTTTTTAAATATATATATAATTAAATAATTAATTGACAGATCTATATCTTGTTTAAAGAGTCCAGAAAACTACAAAATATGTCATTTAAATTTTCAAAGTCCGTACGTTTATTAATAGAATTTCCAGACATTTTAATTTTACACATTTCTATGAAACGTCTTTTAAAAATATTAGATTCACTGTACAAAATATCAGTATTATCAAAATCAAAATTATGATTATTTACTAATGAATGCTCTACAAGCATTGAATGATTTTGATTATTTTTTTGAATATGATATTTATGTTGGTCTAAACGTTTTTTTAAATTTTGGCTCGTTTCACCTATATAAACAGAATTACAATTTGAACATTTGATTTCATAAACCACGTTAGGTTGTTTTAATTTCGGTGTTTTGGTTTTTAAATTCGAAAAAATTAAATTTAAATTATTCACAGATTTACTGGCTAAAATTAAATTATGTTTTTTGAAAATGTGTTTAAATGTATTGTGTAATGGTTCAATATAAGGCAAAGATATGTATTTATGATTCGAAGTTTGTCTAATGTTTTTAGAGACATTTGAATTTTGTAAGTATTTAATACGATTTTTAATTACTGATTCAATAAGATTTATTGGATAAGAATTTTGAATAAGAGTTTTCTTTATTAAATTTAAGTTATCATAAATGTAAACTTTATCAGAAAGTAAAATAGCTCGATCAGTTAATGAAATAATAGTTGCAATTTTATAATTTTTAGGTGTGTACGAGTGAAAATTTATGTACCTACCTGACCAGGTAGGTTTATGAAACCAATTAGTAATTAATTTATCATTCTGTCTGATAATATTTACATCAAGAAAACTCAATGAATTATTATTTTCTTTTTCTACTGTAAATTGTAATCTATTATGAAAAGAATTAAATTTATTTAAAACAAAATCTACCTTATCAGAAGGCAAAATCAATAAAATGTCATCTACATAACGAAAATATAACGTTAAATCGAATGATAAAGAGTTAATAACAGATTTTTCTAGTTCTTGCATAACAATTTCAGCTAAAGCCGGAGATAAAGGAGAACCCATTGCTGTACCAAAAATCTGTTTATAAAATTTATCATTGAAAGCAAAATAAGATGTTTCAAAACATAAATCAACTATTTCTAAAAAGTTACCTTTGGAAATATCAGTAAAATCTTTAATCTCTAACCACCTATCATTTATACTTTTTAAAGCTAAATCTTTAGGAATGTTAGTAAATAAAGAAATAACATCTAAAGAAATTATAATGCAATTATTTGGTACAGTTATTTGTTTTAATTTTTCTACGAGTTCAAAAGAATTTTTTATAAAATATTCTGATTTACTAGTAACCTGAGTAATGATTTTTGAAATAAATTTAGATAAGAAATATGGAGAAGAACCAATAGTGGAAACTATAGGACGAAGAGGTGTATTAGGTTTATGAATTTTTGGAATGCAGTATAATTTAGGAAATATGGGATGTTGTACTTTAAGAGATTTAGCAACAATATTACTAATTTCAACAGATTTCTCTATCTTATTAATAATACTGAAAGTTTTACGTTGATAAGATTCGGTGGGATCGTTAGCTAATTCTACATATGTATTATTATCAGACAGCATAGTTTGAACTTTTGAAAAATAATCAGTTTTATCAATTAAAACAGTTACATTGCTTTTATCAGCTGTAGTAACAATAATATTAGGATTATCTTTAAGAAATTTTTTACAAGACAAAACATCTCTAATAAGAATCTTATACTTTGATTTTTCAAAAGTTTTATCAATATTTCTAATATAATTTAAAAAATTAGAACAAAATTTATTTCTTATTTGTATTTTTGAAGGAGAATCTAAAGATTTAATACCAAACTCTAAGCTACTTAATACTTTTAAGAAATCTACTTGTTGTTTATGAAAATAAGGTAATGAAAATTTTTTGCCTAAAGCGAATATGTATTTTAAATTTGACGGAATCTCAGTGTTTGTATAATTTACAAGCCACTTATTTATTATATTTTGATCAAATTTAATGTAAAAATTTTTATCTCTAATAGAAATAAGATTATCTAACTTTCTAATCTGTGTTAATCGAATTTTATTAAAATACCTTTCATTTTTTTGATTTTCAAAATTTAGAAAATTAGTCAGTGTGATATTATCAAGAAAATTACTTAACTGACCTAAGGTATAATCTAATTTCCAAGTTAATTTGGCAAGAACTTTGAAAGTTACCTCTATTTCATATGAAAGAATTTTATTAGCAAAATCTGATACGTATCTGTCAATTTTGTGACATGACATATCGTACGCTCTTTTTAAAGGTTCAATTATATGACGAGGGAAAACTCCCTCTTTCCTACATTTAAGTAAAAAGAGCTTACGATTTTTCATTCTAGTAATTTTAATTAAAGTATTAGAATAAATTTTGCACAGTACCTTATTTTGGTGCCCGTAGTGAAACTCGACAAAACCGTAAAACCCTATGTTTCTGATATCCATAATTGAAGTTTGTTCTTGTCCGATGAAAATAGTAAGTAGAAAGTTTTTTTAATCTCTAACCGGACAGAAAAATGAAGGGAAACACACTCAACGTTTCGCTATAGATTTATAGCTTCGTCAGGAGTGAAAAAAAAAAGTAAATAAACAAGTTGTCAAGAGAAACAAGTCGTCAAGAGAAACGAAAAGGTAACATGATTTTTAAACTAAACTACGAGTTGTTCGGAATAAAAGTAACTAGAACTAATTAAAGCTACTTTTTTTTTTTTTTTTTTTTTTTTTTTTTTTTTTTTTTTTTTTTTAAATATATATATAATTAAATAATTAATTGACAGATCTATATCTTGTTTAAAGAGTCCAGAAAACTACAAAATATGTCATTTAAATTTTCAAAGTCCGTACGTTTATTAATAGAATTTCCAGACATTTTAATTTTACACATTTCTATGAAACGTCTTTTAAAAATATTAGATTCACTGTACAAAATATCAGTATTATCAAAATCAAAATTATGATTATTTACTAATGAATGCTCTACAAGCATTGAATGATTTTGATTATTTTTTTGAATATGATATTTATGTTGGTCTAAACGTTTTTTTAAATTTTGGCTCGTTTCACCTATATAAACAGAATTACAATTTGAACATTTGATTTCATAAACCACGTTAGGTTGTTTTAATTTCGGTGTTTTGGTTTTTAAATTCGAAAAAATTAAATTTAAATTATTCACAGATTTACTGGCTAAAATTAAATTATGTTTTTTGAAAATGTGTTTAAATGTATTGTGTAATGGTTCAATATAAGGCAAAGATATGTATTTATGATTCGAAGTTTGTCTAATGTTTTTAGAGACATTTGAATTTTGTAAGTATTTAATACGATTTTTAATTACTGATTCAATAAGATTTATTGGATAAGAATTTTGAATAAGAGTTTTCTTTATTAAATTTAAGTTATCATAAATGTAAACTTTATCAGAAAGTAAAATAGCTCGATCAGTTAATGAAATAATAGTTGCAATTTTATAATTTTTAGGTGTGTACGAGTGAAAATTTATGTACCTACCTGACCAGGTAGGTTTATGAAACCAATTAGTAATTAATTTATCATTCTGTCTGATAATATTTACATCAAGAAAACTCAATGAATTATTATTTTCTTTTTCTACTGTAAATTGTAATCTATTATGAAAAGAATTAAATTTATTTAAAACAAAATCTACCTTATCAGAAGGCAAAATCAATAAAATGTCATCTACATAACGAAAATATAACGTTAAATCGAATTATAAAGAGTTAATAACAGATTTTTCTAGTTCTTGCATAACAATTTCAGCTAAAGCCGGAGATAAAGGAGAACCCATTGCTGTACCAAAAATCTGTTTATAAAATTTATCATTGAAAGCAAAATAAGATGTTTCAAAACATAAATCAACTATTTCTAAAAAGTTACCTTTGGAAATATCAGTAAAATCTTTAATCTCTAACCACCTATCATTTATACTTTTTAAAGCTAAATCTTTAGGAATGTTAGTAAATAAAGAAATAACATCTAAAGAAATTATAATGCAATTATTTGGTACAGTTATTTGTTTTAATTTTTCTACGAGTTCAAAAGAATTTTTTATAAAATATTCTGATTTACTAGTAACCTGAGTAATGATTTTTGAAATAAATTTAGATAAGAAATATGGAGAAGAACCAATAGTGGAAACTATAGGACGAAGAGGTGTATTAGGTTTATGAATTTTTGGAATGCAGTATAATTTAGGAAATATGGGATGTTGTACTGATAAAGTTTACATTTATGATAACTTAAATTTAATAAAGAAAACTCTTATTCAAAATTCTTATCCAATAAATCTTATTGAATCAGTAATTAAAAATCGTATTAAATACTTACAAAATTCAAATGTCTCTAAAAACATTAGACAAACTTCGAATCATAAATACATATCTTTGCCTTATATTGAACCATTACACAATACATTTAAACACATTTTCAAAAAACATAATTTAATTTTAGCCAGTAAATCTGTGAATAATTTAAATTTAATTTTTTCGAATTTAAAAACCAAAACACCGAAATTAAAACAACCTAACGTGGTTTATGAAATCAAATGTTCAAATTGTAATTCTGTTTATATAGGTGAAACGAGCCAAAATTTAAAAAAACGTTTAGACCAACATAAATATCATATTCAAAAAAATAATCAAAATCATTCAATGCTTGTAGAGCATTCATTAGTAAATAATCATAATTTTGATTTTGATAATACTGATATTTTGTACAGTGAATCTAATATTTTTAAAAGACGTTTCATAGAAATGTGTAAAATTAAAATGTCTGGAAATTCTATTAATAAACGTACGGACTTTGAAAATTTAAATGACATATTTTGTAGTTTTCTGGACTCTTTAAACAAGATATAGATCTGTCAATTAATTATTTAATTATATATATATTTAAAAAAAAAAAAAAAAAAAAAAAAAAAGTAGCTTTAATTAGTTCTAGTTACTTTTATTCCGAACAACTCGTAGTTTAGTTTAAAAATCATGTTACCTTTTCGTTTCTCTTGACGACTTGTTTCTCTTGACAACTTGTTTATTTACTTTTTTTTTCACTCCTGACGAAGCTATAAATCTATAGCGAAACGTTGAGTGTGTTTCCCTTCATTTTTCTGTCCGGTTTGAGATTAAAAAAACTTTCTACTTACTATTTTCATCGGACAAGAACAAACTTCAATTATGGATATCAGAAACATAGGGTTTTACGGTTTTGTCGAGTTTCACTACGGGCACCAAAATAAGGTACTGTGCAAAATTTATTCTAATACTTTAATTAAAATTACTAGAATGAAAAATCGTAAGCTCTTTTTACTTAAATGTAGGAAAGAGGGAGTTTTCCCTCGTCATATAATTGAACCTTTAAAAAGAGCGTACGATATGTCATGTCACAAAATTGACAGATACGTATCAGATTTTGCTAATAAAATTCTTTCATATGAAATAGAGGTAACTTTCAAAGTTCTTGCCAAATTAACTTGGAAATTAGATTATACCTTAGGTCAGTTAAGTAATTTTCTTGATAATATCACACTGACTAATTTTCTAAATTTTGAAAATCAAAAAAATGAAAGGTATTTTAATAAAATTCGATTAACACAGATTAGAAAGTTAGATAATCTTATTTCTATTAGAGATAAAAATTTTTACATTAAATTTGATCAAAATATAATAAATAAGTGGCTTGTAAATTATACAAACACTGAGATTCCGTCAAATTTAAAATACATATTCGCTTTAGGCAAAAAATTTTCATTACCTTATTTTCATAAACAACAAGTAGATTTCTTAAAAGTATTAAGTAGCTTAGAGTTTGGTATTAAATCTTTAGATTCTCCTTCAAAAATACAAATAAGAAATAAATTTTGTTCTAATTTTTTAAATTATATTAGAAATATTGATAAAACTTTTGAAAAATCAAAGTATAAGATTCTTATTAGAGATGTTTTGTCTTGTAAAAAATTTCTTAAAGATAATCCTAATATTATTGTTACTACAGCTGATAAAAGCAATGTAACTGTTTTAATTGATAAAACTGATTATTTTTCAAAAGTTCAAACTATGCTGTCTGATAATAATACATATGTAGAATTAGCTAACGATCCCACCGAATCTTATCAACGTAAAACTTTCAGTATTATTAATAAGATAGAGAAATCTGTTGAAATTAGTAATATTGTTGCTAAATCTCTTAAAGTACAACATCCCATATTTCCTAAATTATACTGCATTCCAAAAATTCATAAACCTAATACACCTCTTCGTCCTATAGTTTCCACTATTGGTTCTTCTCCATATTTCTTATCTAAATTTATTTCAAAAATCATTACTCAGGTTACTAGTAAATCAGAATATTTTATAAAAAATTCTTTTGAACTCGTAGAAAAATTAAAACAAATAACTGTACCAAATAATTGCATTATAATTTCTTTAGATGTTATTTCTTTATTTACTAACATTCCTAAAGATTTAGCTTTAAAAAGTATAAATGATAGGTGGTTAGAGATTAAAGATTTTACTGATATTTCCAAAGGTAACTTTTTAGAAATAGTTGATTTATGTTTTGAAACATCTTATTTTGCTTTCAATGATAAATTTTATAAACAGATTTTTGGTACAGCAATGGGTTCTCCTTTATCTCCGGCTTTAGCTGAAATTGTTATGCAAGAACTAGAAAAATCTGTTATTAACTCTTTATCATTCGATTTAACGTTATATTTTCGTTATGTAGATGACATTTTATTGATTTTGCCTTCTGATAAGGTAGATTTTGTTTTAAATAAATTTAATTCTTTTCATAATAGATTACAATTTACAGTAGAAAAAGAAAATAATAATTCATTGAGTTTTCTTGATGTAAATATTATCAGACAGAATGATAAATTAATTACTAATTGGTTTCATAAACCTACCTGGTCAGGTAGGTACATAAATTTTCACTCGTACACACCTAAAAATTATAAAATTGCAACTATTATTTCATTAACTGATCGAGCTATTTTACTTTCTGATAAAGTTTACATTTATGATAACTTAAATTTAATAAAGAAAACTCTTATTCAAAATTCTTATCCAATAAATCTTATTGAATCAGTAATTAAAAATCGTATTAAATACTTACAAAATTCAAATGTCTCTAAAAACATTAGACAAACTTCGAATCATAAATACATATCTTTGCCTTATATTGAACCATTACACAATACATTTAAACACATTTTCAAAAAACATAATTTAATTTTAGCCAGTAAATCTGTGAATAATTTAAATTTAATTTTTTCGAATTTAAAAACCAAAACACCGAAATTAAAACAACCTAACGTGGTTTATGAAATCAAATGTTCAAATTGTAATTCTGTTTATATAGGTGAAACGAGCCAAAATTTAAAAAAACGTTTAGACCAACATAAATATCATATTCAAAAAAATAATCAAAATCATTCAATGCTTGTAGAGCATTCATTAGTAAATAATCATAATTTTGATTTTGATAATACTGATATTTTGTACAGTGAATCTAATATTTTTAAAAGACGTTTCATAGAAATGTGTAAAATTAAAATGTCTGGAAATTCTATTAATAAACGTACGGACTTTGAAAATTTAAATGACATATTTTGTAGTTTTCTGGACTCTTTAAACAAGATATAGATCTGTCAATTAATTATTTAATTATATATATATTTAAAAAAAAAAAAAAAAAAAAAAAAAAAAAAGTAGCTTTAATTAGTTCTAGTTACTTTTATTCCGAACAACTCGTAGTTTAGTTTAAAAATCATGTTACCTTTTCGTTTCTCTTGACGACTTGTTTCTCTTGACAACTTGTTTAT
Organism: Prosopocoilus inquinatus; assembly: GCA_036172665.1. Taxonomy (NCBI): domain Eukaryota; kingdom Metazoa; phylum Arthropoda; class Insecta; order Coleoptera; family Lucanidae; genus Prosopocoilus; species Prosopocoilus inquinatus. The sequence goes on along the minus strand of CM069871.1, from coordinate 41,915,808 downwards.
TTACTTTTTTTTTTCACTCCTGACGAAGCTATAAATCTATAGCGAAACGTTGAGTGTGTTTCCCTTCATTTTTCTGTCCGGTTTGAGATTAAAAAAACTTTCTACTTACTATTTTCATCGGACAAGAACAAACTTCAATTATGGATATCAGAAACATAGGGTTTTACGGTTTTGTCGAGTTTCACTACGGGCACCAAAATAAGGTACTGTGCAAAATTTATTCTAATACTTTAATTAAAATTACTAGAATGAAAAATCGTAAGCTCTTTTTACTTAAATGTAGGAAAGAGGGAGTTTTCCCTCGTCATATAATTGAACCTTTAAAAAGAGCGTACGATATGTCATGTCACAAAATTGACAGATACGTATCAGATTTTGCTAATAAAATTCTTTCATATGAAATAGAGGTAACTTTCAAAGTTCTTGCCAAATTAACTTGGAAATTAGATTATACCTTAGGTCAGTTAAGTAATTTTCTTGATAATATCACACTGACTAATTTTCTAAATTTTGAAAATCAAAAAAATGAAAGGTATTTTAATAAAATTCGATTAACACAGATTAGAAAGTTAGATAATCTTATTTCTATTAGAGATAAAAATTTTTACATTAAATTTGATCAAAATATAATAAATAAGTGGCTTGTAAATTATACAAACACTGAGATTCCGTCAAATTTAAAATACATATTCGCTTTAGGCAAAAAATTTTCATTACCTTATTTTCATAAACAACAAGTAGATTTCTTAAAAGTATTAAGTAGCTTAGAGTTTGGTATTAAATCTTTAGATTCTCCTTCAAAAATACAAATAAGAAATAAATTTTGTTCTAATTTTTTAAATTATATTAGAAATATTGATAAAACTTTTGAAAAATCAAAGTATAAGATTCTTATTAGAGATGTTTTGTCTTGTAAAAAATTTCTTAAAGATAATCCTAATATTATTGTTACTACAGCTGATAAAAGCAATGTAACTGTTTTAATTGATAAAACTGATTATTTTTCAAAAGTTCAAACTATGCTGTCTGATAATAATACATATGTAGAATTAGCTAACGATCCCACCGAATCTTATCAACGTAAAACTTTCAGTATTATTAATAAGATAGAGAAATCTGTTGAAATTAGTAATATTGTTGCTAAATCTCTTAAAGTACAACATCCCATATTTCCTAAATTATACTGCATTCCAAAAATTCATAAACCTAATACACCTCTTCGTCCTATAGTTTCCACTATTGGTTCTTCTCCATATTTCTTATCTAAATTTATTTCAAAAATCATTACTCAGGTTACTAGTAAATCAGAATATTTTATAAAAAATTCTTTTGAACTCGTAGAAAAATTAAAACAAATAACTGTACCAAATAATTGCATTATAATTTCTTTAGATGTTATTTCTTTATTTACTAACATTCCTAAAGATTTAGCTTTAAAAAGTATAAATGATAGGTGGTTAGAGATTAAAGATTTTACTGATATTTCCAAAGGTAACTTTTTAGAAATAGTTGATTTATGTTTTGAAACATCTTATTTTGCTTTCAATGATAAATTTTATAAACAGATTTTTGGTACAGCAATGGGTTCTCCTTTATCTCCGGCTTTAGCTGAAATTGTTATGCAAGAACTAGAAAAATCTGTTATTAACTCTTTATCATTCGATTTAACGTTATATTTTCGTTATGTAGATGACATTTTATTGATTTTGCCTTCTGATAAGGTAGATTTTGTTTTAAATAAATTTAATTCTTTTCATAATAGATTACAATTTACAGTAGAAAAAGAAAATAATAATTCATTGAGTTTTCTTGATGTAAATATTATCAGACAGAATGATAAATTAATTACTAATTGGTTTCATAAACCTACCTGGTCAGGTAGGTACATAAATTTTCACTCGTACACACCTAAAAATTATAAAATTGCAACTATTATTTCATTAACTGATCGAGCTATTTTACTTTCTGATAAAGTTTACATTTATGATAACTTAAATTTAATAAAGAAAACTCTTATTCAAAATTCTTATCCAATAAATCTTATTGAATCAGTAATTAAAAATCGTATTAAATACTTACAAAATTCAAATGTCTCTAAAAACATTAGACAAACTTCGAATCATAAATACATATCTTTGCCTTATATTGAACCATTACACAATACATTTAAACACATTTTCAAAAAACATAATTTAATTTTAGCCAGTAAATCTGTGAATAATTTAAATTTAATTTTTTCGAATTTAAAAACCAAAACACCGAAATTAAAACAACCTAACGTGGTTTATGAAATCAAATGTTCAAATTGTAATTCTGTTTATATAGGTGAAACGAGCCAAAATTTAAAAAAACGTTTAGACCAACATAAATATCATATTCAAAAAAATAATCAAAATCATTCAATGCTTGTAGAGCATTCATTAGTAAATAATCATAATTTTGATTTTGATAATACTGATATTTTGTACAGTGAATCTAATATTTTTAAAAGACGTTTCATAGAAATGTGTAAAATTAAAATGTCTGGAAATTCTATTAATAAACGTACGGACTTTGAAAATTTAAATGACATATTTTGTAGTTTTCTGGACTCTTTAAACAAGATATAGATCTGTCAATTAATTATTTAATTATATATATATTTAAAAAAAAAAAAAAAAAAAAAAAAGTAGCTTTAATTAGTTCTAGTTACTTTTATTCCGAACAACTCGTAGTTTAGTTTAAAAATCATGTTACCTTTTCGTTTCTCTTGACGACTTGTTTCTCTTGACAACTTGTTTATTTACTTTTTTTTTCACTCCTGACGAAGCTATAAATCTATAGCGAAACGTTGAGTGTGTTTCCCTTCATTTTTCTGTCCGGTTTGAGATTAAAAAAACTTTCTACTTACTATTTTCATCGGACAAGAACAAACTTCAATTATGGATATCAGAAACATAGGGTTTTACGGTTTTGTCGAGTTTCACTACGGGCACCAAAATAAGGTACTGTGCAAAATTTATTCTAATACTTTAATTAAAATTACTAGAATGAAAAATCGTAAGCTCTTTTTACTTAAATGTAGGAAAGAGGGAGTTTTCCCTCGTCATATAATTGAACCTTTAAAAAGAGCGTACGATATGTCATGTCACAAAATTGACAGATACGTATCAGATTTTGCTAATAAAATTCTTTCATATGAAATAGAGGTAACTTTCAAAGTTCTTGCCAAATTAACTTGGAAATTAGATTATACCTTAGGTCAGTTAAGTAATTTTCTTGATAATATCACACTGACTAATTTTCTAAATTTTGAAAATCAAAAAAATGAAAGGTATTTTAATAAAATTCGATTAACACAGATTAGAAAGTTAGATAATCTTATTTCTATTAGAGATAAAAATTTTTACATTAAATTTGATCAAAATATAATAAATAAGTGGCTTGTAAATTATACAAACACTGAGATTCCGTCAAATTTAAAATACATATTCGCTTTAGGCAAAAAATTTTCATTACCTTATTTTCATAAACAACAAGTAGATTTCTTAAAAGTATTAAGTAGCTTAGAGTTTGGTATTAAATCTTTAGATTCTCCTTCAAAAATACAAATAAGAAATAAATTTTGTTCTAATTTTTTAAATTATATTAGAAATATTGATAAAACTTTTGAAAAATCAAAGTATAAGATTCTTATTAGAGATGTTTTGTCTTGTAAAAAATTTCTTAAAGATAATCCTAATATTATTGTTACTACAGCTGATAAAAGCAATGTAACTGTTTTAATTGATAAAACTGATTATTTTTCAAAAGTTCAAACTATGCTGTCTGATAATAATACATATGTAGAATTAGCTAACGATCCCACCGAATCTTATCAACGTAAAACTTTCAGTATTATTAATAAGATAGAGAAATCTGTTGAAATTAGTAATATTGTTGCTAAATCTCTTAAAGTACAACATCCCATATTTCCTAAATTATACTGCATTCCAAAAATTCATAAACCTAATACACCTCTTCGTCCTATAGTTTCCACTATTGGTTCTTCTCCATATTTCTTATCTAAATTTATTTCAAAAATCATTACTCAGGTTACTAGTAAATCAGAATATTTTATAAAAAATTCTTTTGAACTCGTAGAAAAATTAAAACAAATAACTGTACCAAATAATTGCATTATAATTTCTTTAGATGTTATTTCTTTATTTACTAACATTCCTAAAGATTTAGCTTTAAAAAGTATAAATGATAGGTGGTTAGAGATTAAAGATTTTACTGATATTTCCAAAGGTAACTTTTTAGAAATAGTTGATTTATGTTTTGAAACATCTTATTTTGCTTTCAATGATAAATTTTATAAACAGATTTTTGGTACAGCAATGGGTTCTCCTTTATCTCCGGCTTTAGCTGAAATTGTTATGCAAGAACTAGAAAAATCTGTTATTAACTCTTTATCATTCGATTTAACGTTATATTTTCGTTATGTAGATGACATTTTATTGATTTTGCCTTCTGATAAGGTAGATTTTGTTTTAAATAAATTTAATTCTTTTCATAATAGATTACAATTTACAGTAGAAAAAGAAAATAATAATTCATTGAGTTTTCTTGATGTAAATATTATCAGACAGAATGATAAATTAATTACTAATTGGTTTCATAAACCTACCTGGTCAGGTAGGTACATAAATTTTCACTCGTACACACCTAAAAATTATAAAATTGCAACTATTATTTCATTAACTGATCGAGCTATTTTACTTTCTGATAAAGTTTACATTTATGATAACTTAAATTTAATAAAGAAAACTCTTATTCAAAATTCTTATCCAATAAATCTTATTGAATCAGTAATTAAAAATCGTATTAAATACTTACAAAATTCAAATGTCTCTAAAAACATTAGACAAACTTCGAATCATAAATACATATCTTTGCCTTATATTGAACCATTACACAATACATTTAAACACATTTTCAAAAAACATAATTTAATTTTAGCCAGTAAATCTGTGAATAATTTAAATTTAATTTTTTCGAATTTAAAAACCAAAACACCGAAATTAAAACAACCTAACGTGGTTTATGAAATCAAATGTTCAAATTGTAATTCTGTTTATATAGGTGAAACGAGCCAAAATTTAAAAAAACGTTTAGACCAACATAAATATCATATTCAAAAAAATAATCAAAATCATTCAATGCTTGTAGAGCATTCATTAGTAAATAATCATAATTTTGATTTTGATAATACTGATATTTTGTACAGTGAATCTAATATTTTTAAAAGACGTTTCATAGAAATGTGTAAAATTAAAATGTCTGGAAATTCTATTAATAAACGTACGGACTTTGAAAATTTAAATGACATATTTTGTAGTTTTCTGGACTCTTTAAACAAGATATAGATCTGTCAATTAATTATTTAATTATATATATATTTAAAAAAAAAAAAAAAAAAAAAAAAAAAAAAAAAAAAAAAAAAAAAGTAGCTTTAATTAGTTCTAGTTACTTTTATTCCGAACAACTCGTAGTTTAGTTTAAAAATCATGTTACCTTTTCGTTTCTCTTGACGACTTGTTTCTCTTGACAACTTGTTTATTTACTTTTTTTTTTCACTCCTGACGAAGCTATAAATCTATAGCGAAACGTTGAGTGTGTTTCCCTTCATTTTTCTGTCCGGTTTGAGATTAAAAAAACTTTCTACTTACTATTTTCATCGGACAAGAACAAACTTCAATTATGGATATCAGAAACATAGGGTTTTACGGTTTTGTCGAGTTTCACTACGGGCACCAAAATAAGGTACTGTGCAAAATTTATTCTAATACTTTAATTAAAATTACTAGAATGAAAAATCGTAAGCTCTTTTTACTTAAATGTAGGAAAGAGGGAGTTTTCCCTCGTCATATAATTGAACCTTTAAAAAGAGCGTACGATATGTCATGTCACAAAATTGACAGATACGTATCAGATTTTGCTAATAAAATTCTTTCATATGAAATAGAGGTAACTTTCAAAGTTCTTGCCAAATTAACTTGGAAATTAGATTATACCTTAGGTCAGTTAAGTAATTTTCTTGATAATATCACACTGACTAATTTTCTAAATTTTGAAAATCAAAAAAATGAAAGGTATTTTAATAAAATTCGATTAACACAGATTAGAAAGTTAGATAATCTTATTTCTATTAGAGATAAAAATTTTTACATTAAATTTGATCAAAATATAATAAATAAGTGGCTTGTAAATTATACAAACACTGAGATTCCGTCAAATTTAAAATACATATTCGCTTTAGGCAAAAAATTTTCATTACCTTATTTTCATAAACAACAAGTAGATTTCTTAAAAGTATTAAGTAGCTTAGAGTTTGGTATTAAATCTTTAGATTCTCCTTCAAAAATACAAATAAGAAATAAATTTTGTTCTAATTTTTTAAATTATATTAGAAATATTGATAAAACTTTTGAAAAATCAAAGTATAAGATTCTTATTAGAGATGTTTTGTCTTGTAAAAAATTTCTTAAAGATAATCCTAATATTATTGTTACTACAGCTGATAAAAGCAATGTAACTGTTTTAATTGATAAAACTGATTATTTTTCAAAAGTTCAAACTATGCTGTCTGATAATAATACATATGTAGAATTAGCTAACGATCCCACCGAATCTTATCAACGTAAAACTTTCAGTATTATTAATAAGATAGAGAAATCTGTTGAAATTAGTAATATTGTTGCTAAATCTCTTAAAGTACAACATCCCATATTTCCTAAATTATACTGCATTCCAAAAATTCATAAACCTAATACACCTCTTCGTCCTATAGTTTCCACTATTGGTTCTTCTCCATATTTCTTATCTAAATTTATTTCAAAAATCATTACTCAGGTTACTAGTAAATCAGAATATTTTATAAAAAATTCTTTTGAACTCGTAGAAAAATTAAAACAAATAACTGTACCAAATAATTGCATTATAATTTCTTTAGATGTTATTTCTTTATTTACTAACATTCCTAAAGATTTAGCTTTAAAAAGTATAAATGATAGGTGGTTAGAGATTAAAGATTTTACTGATATTTCCAAAGGTAACTTTTTAGAAATAGTTGATTTATGTTTTGAAACATCTTATTTTGCTTTCAATGATAAATTTTATAAACAGATTTTTGGTACAGCAATGGGTTCTCCTTTATCTCCGGCTTTAGCTGAAATTGTTATGCAAGAACTAGAAAAATCTGTTATTAACTCTTTATAATTCGATTTAACGTTATATTTTCGTTATGTAGATGACATTTTATTGATTTTGCCTTCTGATAAGGTAGATTTTGTTTTAAATAAATTTAATTCTTTTCATAATAGATTACAATTTACAGTAGAAAAAGAAAATAATAATTCATTGAGTTTTCTTGATGTAAATATTATCAGACAGAATGATAAATTAATTACTAATTGGTTTCATAAACCTACCTGGTCAGGTAGGTACATAAATTTTCACTCGTACACACCTAAAAATTATAAAATTGCAACTATTATTTCATTAACTGATCGAGCTATTTTACTTTCTGATAAAGTTTACATTTATGATAACTTAAATTTAATAAAGAAAACTCTTATTCAAAATTCTTATCCAATAAATCTTATTGAATCAGTAATTAAAAATCGTATTAAATACTTACAAAATTCAAATGTCTCTAAAAACATTAGACAAACTTCGAATCATAAATACATATCTTTGCCTTATATTGAACCATTACACAATACATTTAAACACATTTTCAAAAAACATAATTTAATTTTAGCCAGTAAATCTGTGAATAATTTAAATTTAATTTTTTCGAATTTAAAAACCAAAACACCGAAATTAAAACAACCTAACGTGGTTTATGAAATCAAATGTTCAAATTGTAATTCTGTTTATATAGGTGAAACGAGCCAAAATTTAAAAAAACGTTTAGACCAACATAAATATCATATTCAAAAAAATAATCAAAATCATTCAATGCTTGTAGAGCATTCATTAGTAAATAATCATAATTTTGATTTTGATAATACTGATATTTTGTACAGTGAATCTAATATTTTTAAAAGACGTTTCATAGAAATGTGTAAAATTAAAATGTCTGGAAATTCTATTAATAAACGTACGGACTTTGAAAATTTAAATGACATATTTTGTAGTTTTCTGGACTCTTTAAACAAGATATAGATCTGTCAATTAATTATTTAATTATATATATATTTAAAAAAAAAAAAAAAAAAAAAAAAAAAAAAAAAAAAAAAAAAAAAAAAAAGTAGCTTTAATTAGTTCTAGTTACTTTTATTCCGAACAACTCGTAGTTTAGTTTAAAAATCATGTTACCTTTTCGTTTCTCTTGACGACTTGTTTCTCTTGACAACTTGTTTATTTACTTTTTTTTTTTTCACTCCTGACGAAGCTATAAATCTATAGCGAAACGTTGAGTGTGTTTCCCTTCATTTTTCTGTCCGGTTTGAGATTAAAAAAACTTTCTACTTACTATTTTCATCGGACAAGAACAAACTTCAATTATGGATATCAGAAACATAGGGTTTTACGGTTTTGTCGAGTTTCACTACGGGCACCAAAATAAGGTACTGTGCAAAATTTATTCTAATACTTTAATTAAAATTACTAGAATGAAAAATCGTAAGCTCTTTTTACTTAAATGTAGGAAAGAGGGAGTTTTCCCTCGTCATATAATTGAACCTTTAAAAAGAGCGTACGATATGTCATGTCACAAAATTGACAGATACGTATCAGATTTTGCTAATAAAATTCTTTCATATGAAATAGAGGTAACTTTCAAAGTTCTTGCCAAATTAACTTGGAAATTAGATTATACCTTAGGTCAGTTAAGTAATTTTCTTGATAATATCACACTGACTAATTTTCTAAATTTTGAAAATCAAAAAAATGAAAGGTATTTTAATAAAATTCGATTAACACAGATTAGAAAGTTAGATAATCTTATTTCTATTAGAGATAAAAATTTTTACATTAAATTTGATCAAAATATAATAAATAAGTGGCTTGTAAATTATACAAACACTGAGATTCCGTCAAATTTAAAATACATATTCGCTTTAGGCAAAAAATTTTCATTACCTTATTTTCATAAACAACAAGTAGATTTCTTAAAAGTATTAAGTAGCTTGGAGTTTGGTATTAAATCTTTAGATTCTCCTTCAAAAATACAAATAAGAAATAAATTTTGTTCTAATTTTTTAAATTATATTAGAAATATTGATAAAACTTTTGAAAAATCAAAGTATAAGATTCTTATTAGAGATGTTTTGTCTTGTAAAAAATTTCTTAAAGATAATCCTAATATTATTGTTACTACAGCTGATAAAAGCAATGTAACTGTTTTAATTGATAAAACTGATTATTTTTCAAAAGTTCAAACTATGCTGTCTGATAATAATACATATGTAGAATTAGCTAACGATCCCACCGAATCTTATCAACGTAAAACTTTCAGTATTATTAATAAGATAGAGAAATCTGTTGAAATTAGTAATATTGTTGCTAAATCTCTTAAAGTACAACATCCCATATTTCCTAAATTATACTGCATTCCAAAAATTCATAAACCTAATACACCTCTTCGTCCTATAGTTTCCACTATTGGTTCTTCTCCATATTTCTTATCTAAATTTATTTCAAAAATCATTACTCAGGTTACTAGTAAATCAGAATATTTTATAAAAAATTCTTTTGAACTCGTAGAAAAATTAAAACAAATAACTGTACCAAATAATTGCATTATAATTTTTTTAGATGTTATTTCTTTATTTACTAACATTCCTAAAGATTTAGCTTTAAAAAGTATAAATGATAGGTGGTTAGAGATTAAAGATTTTACTGATATTTCCAAAGGTAACTTTTTAGAAATAGTTGATTTATGTTTTGAAACATCTTATTTTGCTTTCAATGATAAATTTTATAAACAGATTTTTGGTACAGCAATGGGTTCTCCTTTATCTCCGGCTTTAGCTGAAATTGTTATGCAAGAACTAGAAAAATCTGTTATTAACTCTTTATCATTCGATTTAACGTTATATTTTCGTTATGTAGATGACATTTTATTGATTTTGCCTTCTGATAAGGTAGATTTTGTTTTAAATAAATTTAATTCTTTTCATAATAGATTACAATTTACAGTAGAAAAAGAAAATAATAATTCATTGAGTTTTCTTGATGTAAATATTATCAGACAGAATGATAAATTAATTACTAATTGGTTTCATAAACCTACCTGGTCAGGTAGGTACATAAATTTTCACTCGTACACACCTAAAAATTATAAAATTGCAACTATTATTTCATTAACTGATCGAGCTATTTTACTTTCTGATAAAGTTTACATTTATGATAACTTAAATTTAATAAAGAAAACTCTTATTCAAAATTCTTATCCAATAAATCTTATTGAATCAGTAATTAAAAATCGTATTAAATACTTACAAAATTCAAATGTCTCTAAAAACATTAGACAAACTTCGAATCATAAATACATATCTTTGCCTTATATTGAACCATTACACAATACATTTAAACACATTTTCAAAAAACATAATTTAATTTTAGCCAGTAAATCTGTGAATAATTTAAATTTAATTTTTTCGAATTTAAAAACCAAAACACCGAAATTAAAACAACCTAACGTGGTTTATGAAATCAAATGTTCAAATTGTAATTCTGTTTATATAGGTGAAACGAGCCAAAATTTAAAAAAACGTTTAGACCAACATAAATATCATATTCAAAAAAATAATCAAAATCATTCAATGCTTGTAGAGCATTCATTAGTAAATAATCATAATTTTGATTTTGATAATACTGATATTTTGTACAGTGAATCTAATATTTTTAAAAGACGTTTCATAGAAATGTGTAAAATTAAAATGTCTGGAAATTCTATTAATAAACGTACGGACTTTGAAAATTTAAATGACATATTTTGTAGTTTTCTGGACTCTTTAAACAAGATATAGATCTGTCAATTAATTATTTAATTATATATATATTTAAAAAAAAAAAAAAAAAAAAAAAAAAAAAAAAAAAAAAAAAAAAAAAAGTAGCTTTAATTAGTTCTAGTTACTTTTATTCCGAACAACTCGTAGTTTAGTTTAAAAATCATGTTACCTTTTCGTTTCTCTTGACGACTTGTTTCTCTTGACAACTTGTTTATTTACTTTTTTTTTTTCACTCCTGACGAAGCTATAAATCTATAGCGAAACGTTGAGTGTGTTTCCCTTCATTTTTCTGTCCGGTTTGAGATTAAAAAAACTTTCTACATAATAATAATAATCATAACTGATTTAACATTAATAACAACATAAAAAAAATTTCAAAATGATATTCGTGGTACTCTTCTATGACAAGGAGATTGAGTCATACTTAAATCAACTGTTATACTTAATTATATTATTACTGTTATTTTTATTGGTATCTTTATTGGTACCTTTATTGGTATTGTCATTGTTGTTGGGTGTTATCTTATTTAAAAAAATCAGATAGTGTCGATAAAATTAAAATTAAAATTTTAGGAGTTAAGCATTAGTTTCGCAGGCAACGGAACTGACATTTGGAGGGGGGGGGGGGCATCTTTAGGCGTGGATTCGATCCCCACTGCCTGTGCATGTTCTATCTGAGAGATAGTATTTTCATCTGTCGGTTATTGTTCGGTTGAATTTGCTTCGAACTGGTGTTTCTGCATTTCCCTGGTTTGTAAGGCAAAGAAGGTAAACATGTAGTAAGTCGGTCGCAGTCACAGTTAATGATCATAATTATCAACCATCACAACTCGGCGACAAACCAGAGAGCTTGGAGCTAGGGTGGTATTAAATAAAAGTATGCATACGGTTTTTTATGTAACAGATCAAATAAATGTAAATTCTTAACAGATTTTTTTATTAAAACCAATTAAATTATAAACAAAATATTCCATTGGAAGATAGAATAAATGCTGATTTATGAATCTACGATTTTGACATCTTACTGTGTGTAGACTTGCTGTGTAAGACATGCTGAACCCTATATCATTGTAGAGCTTAATCAAAGACCTATTAAACTCAGTCATAAAATATAGGTTGTTCGATTTAAACTAACCGAGTAAAATAAACATCGGAGTTATGAAACAACCTGTGTAAAATAATAGGAATATGTTCCAGATGGAAATTGTTTTCTGTTGTATAGAGGTTATGTAATGTTACTGTAAAAGATAAATGCCGAATTTTAATAAACTTCTAATCTGTAAAACATCAAATAATACCATTTTTTTACATTGAAATATCAATATCTCAAAAACTATTAGGTTTAGTTACATAATATCCTTATAATAAGTTTATCTACTCTTAAAGATGAATCGAAATAAACCATAATGTACAGTATGTTCCATTAAAAAAACATAACTTTGGTCTGACACAGCGACACGGAACACTCTGTATAATTGTAACTAATTTTACCATAGGTAAGTAATAGCGAAAACAGATTTTAAAAATCTGCATTAATATAGGCGCTATCTACCGAATAAGCACTATTGCCCCATCCTGTATATATACAGGGAGATTCAGGCAACTTTTTCATTAAAAGTTTACGGACTTTTCCTTTGAATTACTGTTTCATATTTTGCAGTTGAAAGTTAACGATAAGGAACAGATAAAATAGCGACATCTTACTATCGCTTTTTGACCTGACATTGCAGTAGGATAGACAAATTGAAGCGGGATTTGCTCCTAAGAAGTCCCCCATGCAAGGCGGCCATGCTTGCTGTCAAAGCATAATGAAAGTTTTTAGAAAAGTTTTGTGCAAATCGTTTTTGATTGCAGTAAAAACCTCGAGCAGCCTCTGGACAGCTGTTTCAGCCCTGCTTGGGGCTTCTTCAGCAGAGACGTAGCTCGACATTCCCACTGCAGACCAAAAACGATTTGCCCAATTTATTCGCAAATGCCATGTAAAGAATGTTGAACAGATAAAATAGCGACATCTTACTATCGCTTTTTGACCAGACATTGCAATAGATTAGACAAATTGAAGCGGGATTGGCTCCTAATAAGTCCCCCATGCAAGGCGGCCATGCTTGCTGTCAAAGCATAATGAAAGTTTTTAGAAAAGTTTTGTGCAAATCGTTTTTGATTGCAGTGAGAACCTCGAGCAGCCTCTGGACAGCTGTTTCAGCCCTGCTTGGGGCTTCTTCAGCAGAGACGTAGCTCGACATTCCCACTGCAGACCAAAAACGACTTGCCCAATTTATTCGCAAATGCGATGTAAGAATGATGAACAGATAAAATAGCGACATCTAACTATCGCTTTTTGACCATCGCATTTGCGAATAAATTGGGCAAGTCGTTTTTGGTCTGCAGTGGGAATGTCGAGCTACGTCTCTGCTGAAGAAGCCCCAAGCAGGGCTGAAACAGCTGTCCAGAGGCTGCTCGAGGTTTTTACTGCAATCAAAAACGATTTGCACAAAACTTTTCTAAAAACTTTCATTATGCTTTGACAGCAAGCATGGCCGCCTTGCATGAGGGACTTATTAGGAGCAAATCCCGCTTCAATTTGTCTATCCTACTGCAATGTCTGGTCAAAAAGCGATAGTAAGATGTCGCTATTTTATCTGCTCGAGGTTTTTACTGCAATCAAAAACGATTTGCACAAAACTTTTCTAATTAACGATAAGGATTTATCAAAATGTAATATTTTCAATTTTCGAACACTTCCGCTTATACCGGAAGTTGCTGTCAACTTTCTTATTTTAAATGGAATACCCCATTTTTATTGCATTTTTGAAATCTTCATAAAATTCTAAAAATACTTTGTGCAACATGTGATACAAGAAAAATTAAAAGTTTCCGAGGTATTTCATTTGAAAAGAAAAGCTCAGATTTGCAGAACCTTGTTTATGATACTGTCATCTTTGTGCAACATAAATCACTACTGGCCAGTTTTTGGCCTGTAGTAAGATACAGTAACATTCTTTCAGATTATGTCCAGTTTTGCACTTAATTGTTTACAGGCTAATTAAAAAGTAACTTCTATTCGAACTGATTTCAACTGTCGAAAAGTCTTGTTTTTTAAATGGAGCGCCTAGTATATTTTTATATGTGACTCAGGATTAAATGTTCTTTCGTCCTGTATCAGCATTCCCTATACTTATCTCTTATAGTTCACTCGATATCGATCATTTATTTTTATCGCTCAATTTTTTTCCATTTTTCGGTATTGTTTTTAAATAGTGGGCTATGAAAACTAGAGAAATTATAATTTTTGATATCATCTGTCTAGTAGGAATAAAAAGAAACAATTTAATCGCTACGAAGAACCAAAAAATGAATATTCAAACACAGACATATTAAATGTATTTGATAAAAAAATCCACAATTCAAGAAGTTAATAAATAAAATTGTTATATTGTGGAAAATATGTTATTGCTTAGATATAATAGAAAGTTATTACTAATAAATAATAGCTGAGGACAACCTGGAGCCAATATTATAACCAACAATTTGTGTATTATTTTTAATATTTTTGATTTATTTGTTTTCATAAAATTTTGTATTATAACTGTAAATTTATCTTTGTAAATGTGTAAAAAGACTTACCAAGAATTGTAATACATGCGGCATGTGTAAATAAAAAGTTCAGATGATTGTATTTAAATTTTATTTTTCGGTTTTTAAAATGAAATTGAAATTACAGTCAGAAATTAATTTAAAAACCTCAGTTTGTTAAATTTTCATAGCACACTATTCAGGAGTAATATTGAAAAGTGAAAAAATTGATGTGTCAAAGAGAAAATCATGAATAGAAGGAGCAAGGTAAGAGATGGGTATAGGAAATGCTAATACATATTGAAAGAACATTTAATCCTGATTCTTATGGTATAAAAATATACTGGGTGTTCTATTTAAAAAAACATGGCTTTTCGACAGTTGAAATCAGTTCGAACAGAAGATACTTTTCAACCAGCCCGTAAACAATTTTGTGTAAAACTGACAATAATATGAAAGAATGTTACTGTATCCTACTACAGGCCAAAAATTGATACCGTGGTTTTAATTGCACAAAGACTGCAGTATCATAAGTAAGGTTCTGCGAGTCTGAGCTTTTCTCAAAAAATGGAAATACCGCAGAAACGGTTTATTTTTCTGGTACCACATGTTGCACAAAATATGTGTAGAATCTTACGATGATTTCAAAAATGCATTAAAAATTGGGGTATTCCATTTAAAATAAGAAAGTTGACAGCAACTTCCGGTACAAGCGGAAGTGCCCAAAAGTTGGAAATATTACATTTTAATAGACCATTATCGCTAATTTATAACCGCACAATATGAAATATGAATTCCCTTGAAGTCCCTAAACTTTTAATGAATGGGTTGCCTGAATCTCCCTGTATGTATATATATTTTTTTCGATTTATAAATAACATATACCGGATGTCCCGCGTCATATGCTCACCCCTCTAGAATCTTTATTTATTAATCGATTAACCTGAATTTTGGAGACAATAAATTAAACAAGAAATGGAATTTTTCGATATACTGCTAGTCGTCATACGACTTCCGGTTTCGTTGGAAGGGATATCAACTTCCTTATTTTAAATGGAACTCCTTATATATTTTTACATATTTGAAATTTATTGATCATTACGAGTCCGAATACGTATCAATTGTTTATTTTGGTTTCCACGATAACGAAAAAGAAACTTATTTTTCAATCTAGAAAGCTATGAATCGCATTTTTTCGATCCAGTACGATCAAGTGTTTCGAGAAAATCACTCCTTTGATTGTATTTTCATTTTTAACATTTTTACAGCATTTGAAATTTCCATTAGGTCATAACTAATTTTTTTAATAGAAACTCATATGTTTCTTAGCTTACTTCAACAGAACATCTTTTTCTGAGTACGCTGATGACGTCATATTTTCTTTGAAAATGATTTAAAATAGAGCATGTCTTATTGAAATTTTACACTCCCTTTATTTCAAATAATTTTCAAAGAAAATATGATGTATTTGGTATCAACGTACTCAGAAAGAAATGTTCTGTTGAATTAAGATAGGAAACATATGAGTTTCTATTTAAAAAAAAATGAGTGACGACCTAATGAAAATTTCAAATGCGGAAAAAATGTTAAAAAGCAAAATAGAATCAATTGAGTGATTTTCTCGAAACACTTGATCGCATTAGATCGAAAAAATGCGATTCATAGCTCTCTAGATTGAAAAATAAAAAAGTTTCTTTTTCGTTGTCATGGAAACTAAAATTAGCAGTTGATACTTATTCGGACTCGTAATGATCCTTAGATTTTAAATATGTAAAAGTATATAGGGTGCTCCATTTTAAAAAAGAAAGTTGATATCTCTTCTGGCGAAACCGGAAGTCCTATGACGACCAGCAGTATATCGGAAAATTCTACTTTTATTTAATTTGTTGTGTCCAAAATTCAGGTAAATCGATTAATAAATAAAGATTCTAGAAATTTATACTTATTTACTCGTTAGAATAAGAACTTTTTTTGGCTCTTTGGACTATTTATTTCCGTACTTCCGTGTTGTTTGGTTAGAACTTATTTGTAAGGTTTTTCTGACGGTTAATTTTAGATCTTTACATATTTATTTATATTTATTTACATTTCGACGTATGTATACCGGGTGTCCCGCGCCATGTGCTCACCCTTCTAGAATCTTTATTTATTAATCGATTAACCTGAATTTTGGAGACGATAAACAAAACAAAAAATGGAATTTTCCGACATACTGATAGTCGTCATAGGACTTCCGGTTTCGCCGGAAGTGATATCAACTTTCTTATTTTAAATGGAACACCCTAAATATTTTTACATATTTGAAATCTAAGGAGCATTACGAGTCCGAATACGTATCAATTGTTAATTTTGGTTTCCATGACAACGAAAAAAAAAACTTTTATTTTTCAATCTAGAAAGCTATGAATCGTAGTTTTTCGATCTAATGCGATCAAGTGTTTCGAAAAAATCACTCCTTTGATGGTATTTTGATTTTTAACATTTTTACAGTATTTGAAATTTTCATTAGCTCTTAACTCATTTTTTTCGATAGAACCTCATATGTTTCTTAGCTTAGTTCAACAGAACATTTTTTTCTGAGTACGCTGTTACCAAATACGTCATATTTTCTTTGAAAGTCATTTGAAATAAAGGGAGTGGAAAATTTCAATAAGACATGCTCTATTTTAAATTATTTCCAAAGAAAATATGACGTATTTGGTATCAGTGTACTCAGAAAAAAATGTTCTGTTGAACTAAGCTAAGAAACATACGAGGTTCTATCGAAAAAAATGAGTTAAGAGCTAACGAAAATTTCAAATATTGTAAAAATGTTAAAAATCAAAATACCTTCAAAGGAGTGATTTTTTCGAAACACTTGATCGCATTAGATCGAAAAACTTCGATTCATAGCTTTCTAGATTGAAAAATAAAAAAGTTTTTTTTTCGTTGTCATGGAAAACAAAATTAACAATTGATACGTATTTGGACTCGTAATGCTCCGTAGATTTTAAATATGTAAAAATATATAGGGTGTTCCATTTAAAATAAGAAAGTTGATATCACTTCCGGCGAAACCGGAAGTGCTATGACGACTATCAGTATGTCGAAAAATTCCATTTTTTGTTTAGTTTATCGTCTCCAAAATTCTGGTTAATCGATTAATAAATAAGGATTCTAGAAAGGTGAGCACATGGCGCGGGACACCCGTATATCTTTTAGGATAATTAGATTGTTGTTAGTTTTAACATTTTTATGATTATTAGGATGATTAGGTTGTTTTTAAACCTTCTTAGTGCTTTTAAGTTGGTAGCGTACTGAAGATGGCAGCTTAGCTGCCGAAATACATATCTACGTATATAAAAATTATTGTGGGCGGAGGTTAATTTCAATTATCTCTTAAACCACTGTCTTTTTAAGTTCTTTTAAATTGGTAGCGTACTGAAGATGGCAGCTTAGCTGCCGAAATACGTATCTACGGATATAAAATTATTGTGGGCGGAGATTACTTTCAATTACTTGTGCAAAAGACTATATTTGGACCTTATGAAGAAATACATCATTTCCAAGTGCTATTGTGCTATTATTCCAGTTTTATGGGATTCCTCAGCGTGTAATGCTTCTTTTGAGACTTGCGCAGTGCCGCAGAAAGTGGTATCAGCTCATTGTCGCATTGGTAGAAACAGAAGTAGCAATCATAGAAAAATCGATACCGGAATCAGCAATGTCGGGGATGAAAAACGGCGTTATTAAATTTATATTTATTGTTACTATTGCTGGTTAGACGTTGTAGGTCACCTGTTACGACAAATCACTGAAGTTTAAATTAATCTATTTATTTGTTGAATACCCGTAGTGGGTTTATTTAAATCAATTCGGTCCGATTATAGTTAATCGATTTGTTTATTGGATTATTGGTCTTGCCAGTTTACTAGTGAGAATGAACAATATCCGAATAGACACTGAGGACATTTGGTTGTCGAGATACGAAGATACTGTTTTCATCAATTATTTAATTCGTAGCTGTAAGACTTCGTCTGTCGCTTTTATGTCTATATCATCAGGTTTTCTCTTTGCCCGGATGATTTCAGTTGCAGTTGTATGTATTTTGACCAATGACCACATCTAATTCCACGAGGTTTTCCTCCTTTAGGTCGAAGTGATTGAACTGAATTGGAAATCACAACCAGATCACAACTTTAATTACAACTAACCAAATTTAAGGAGGGACGCCAGTGACAGTTTTATGTCATCTATAACTTTGCCAAAGATAAAGGATGTAAGAAGATTCGGCACTTAAATCTAGAAACATTGTACCGAATTCACTTCTTCGCCCAAAACCTAGCTAGCGTTGGTGTTTTAGTAACAACCAATCAAATAATTCTATGTTTGACTGAAACAAAAGTACGAAAAAATTTAATGACATTTATGTTTATATCATAACCAATGATCTGGTATGGGTTGGATGGAATGTAGAGTGAGAAGTATCGCGACGAACATTAAAGAGAGAGAAAACTAGCCTCCATCAGCTGGGTTGGGGCAAAACGTCAAAATTAGTTTGACAATGTCAAAACGTGAAAACATTCGTTGTCTGTGCGTTTAGTCTGTTAGTTTTCAAATTGGATTTTGTGGGGTCGTTTTCTCGATTTTCAGTTATTTGAAGTGCCCAGAAGACGGTGCCAAAAAAATCTGGATAAAACAGCCACATCCCACGATCGCTTTTTGACCTGACATTGGAGTAGGATAACAAATTGAAGCGGATTTGCTACCTAATAAGACCCCCATGCAAGGCGGCCATCCTTGCTGTCAAAGCATGATGAAAGTTTTAAAAAATTTTGTTGCAAATCGTTTTTGATTACAGTGAAAACCTCGAGCAGCCTCTGTACAGCTGTTTCAGTCCTGTTTGGGGCTTCATCAGCAGAGACGTAGCTCGAAATTACCACTGCAAACCAAAAACGACTTGACCGGTTTAAAACAAATTTTTTTAAAACTTTCATTATGCTTTGACAGCAACATGGCCGCCTTGCATGGGGTAGCTCATTTTGAAGCAAATCAGCTTCAATTTGTTATCCTACTGCAATGTCAGGTCAAAAAGCGATCGTGGGATGTCGCTGTTCTATCTGTAAAACATTAAAGTTTAAAACTCCCGCTTTTGCTGTGCCCAAAAGCCAGGTGGAGCTACTTTTGCGAACTAAGCTTCGTTCAATTTTTATTTTATTAAGTGTCACATCTTCCTAGATCCTTTATCTTTGAACTTTGCTCTCGACGAACGTTATAGGGGCATTCAATGGATACAATCGATTTATGATTACATACAGTTTAGCGTTCAATGTATAAATGTAAAAATTTTACGATGCAATGCGGTGCGATTAAATATGGTGTCGAAATGTCATTTACTGTGGTCACTTGCTGTCAAAGATAAGAAGTGGTGAGTATTAGGTGTGTTAGTTGTTTATTTCAGAAATAAGTAAAAGTACAAAGAGGCTCGCTCTCCTTAATAAAATGGACCTCAGGAATTAGAAATTAAAAAAGAAATACGCTGACCACTTCGATGATGTGTTACCGCTTCCTGGCGCAATGCCCAGAAGACAACAGCCGCATTAGATTAAGGTATAAAAAATTATACCTTGTGCAAAAGACTATACTTGGGACCTTATGAAGGAATACATCATTTAAAAGTGCTACAGTTTTATGGGATTCTTCAGCGTGTAATGCTTCTCTTGAGACATGTGCAGTGTCGCAGAAAGCGGCGTCAGCTCATTGGTGAAAACAGAAATAGCAATCATAGACAAATCGATACCCAAATCAGCAATGTCGGGGATAATAAATGGCTTACATTTAAATTTATTTTTACTATTGCTGATTAGAGGTTATAGGTCATCTGTCACGACAAACCATTGACGTTTATAATTAATCGATTTATTTGTTGATTGCCCCTAGTGTGTTTATGAAACGATTTAAATCGGTTCGATCCGATTATAATTGATCGATTTGTTTATTGAATGCCCCCAAGGATACTTAACATTATAGGATTGCTCGATCCCTATACCGCAATGTAAGCCCGCCCCGACCGTTGTTGTGACGTCAACATCGGTCCGTATCCAAATACAGCGCCTAATATTCAAACGTAAAATGCCGGCTCCGACCAAAGTAAAAGCTTTATAATAACTTTCCCAAAAGAAAATAACATAGTTTCTGCAACTAAATGGAAGGAATGCATTCACCGTTGTAAAAAAATTACAAAAAAGGAACGGACTGTGCCAATTAAAATCATGAAAAACTTTTTGTAAATTAAGAACAAAAATTAGAATTAATTTCCAAAATACTCAAAACGGAACTAAACATTTAAAATGAAAATTTCTACGCATCCTAAACAGTCAAAACGGCAGAAACCAAGTAAAATTGTTAAATAAAAATATATTATTCCTACTATTTGTTTAAATTTACAAGCGTTGTTTTCTTTTATGGAAACATTAAATAATTGGAGCACTATCCTGTCCGATGAAAATTATTATAACAATATATAATTATTTTGTAGCGGACATTTGAAAAATTGAGATTTAAGACGACGCTCCGCTATAGGTTTTGCAGCTTCTTCGGGAAAAATTTATAAATTAAACGTTAAAGTTTTTATTACAAAATTCATAATTATTTTTGCTCGAACATTTCCAAGAAAAAGCAACTGAAAACGTGAATCAGAAATATCTCCGATATTTTCAAGGTGAATAGAACATTTACAACAACAACAGGGAACAGCAGCAGCACGTGTGACGTCACGGGCTGCTGCTGTTGGTATACCAGCGTACATCACCAGCAGCAGCCCGTGACGTCACACGTGCTGCTGCTGTTGCTGCTGGGATATAAGAAGACAATTGTCTTCTTATACGACAAGCTCCCAGTCCCGGCTCGGGGCAGAGTTCCGGGTCGCCGCTGGTTTATCTTCGCTGGTTTGTAAAAGCCTTGACTTTTCCCTGCATTCTGGGGAGAGGACTATATAATTCCGGTGCGTTGTATGTTACCTTAAATATCTTGTATCCGTCATGACTTCGTCAGTTTCTGCTTGTGCTTCGTCAACGCATTACGACGTTTCGGGTATCCTTTTCGACATTTGTTCGTCAACGACCATTCCAGGTCCCGTCCAGGCTCATTTGAGCGAAGTGCTAGCAGATCAACTTATTGTTGATCAAATCAAGACTCTATCGTCCAGACAATATAAAGGAGAACTATTCGCCAAAATTGGCGAATTATTAGACGAGATCAATTACGCGTCCAGTACCTTCTGCCGCATCGATTCCTATGTAATAATCGATGCGAGTTCGTTAAATCTGCCCTTTTTGCGACCTATTGAACGTCCAGAGGAGGATGACAGCTGGGATTGCTTAATTTCCATCTGTTCAGCGTACGTGGAGACGTTAAAAATTCCGGAGAGCGCAATTTGGTCACAGGAATATACACACACATTGGAAAAAGTGGTGTGGAACGGCGTTTCCCGAAAGTAAGTATGTGAACTTGTACTGACGCAATACTTTCTGTTCTGTTGTAGATATAAATTTACGCATTCCGAAAAATGCGTGAATTGCTTTGAACCTGTGAATACATACCACCCACATTGTACCCAGTGTTTGTTGTGTTTACGAAAACATCTCCATCCGGACTTAACGTTACCTTTCTTCGTTTAATTACGTTTTGTTTTATAGCGTAGCGTTCATGCCGGAATCATTATCTGCAATTGAAATTTTACATTTATGTGAGGAATTATGGAAACTGCCGACGGAATTGACGCAAATCTTGACTCAATTTTCGACGAAGTTGATACTGACGTTGGGTCATCCGATTCTTCCCTTGCTGCGCTGCTTGAAGAAGCTGCTGAATTCGGAATTCGAGAACCCCGACAAAACGCATTCGTGGACAACATATTTCGAGCTGGCCTCCGACGACGACTATGTCACGACGTGCTTCCCATCGGAGATCGTGATGAACGCGTTCGCGTACTTGGAAGCATGTGTCAACAATGATACAACGGACAATTATTCATCATCTCCTATCATGGGGAATCCCCCGACTGGCAATACTTGCACGTGGTCCACGATTGCGGGTGGACCGCCGGAACCTGTCGGTGTACCACTTTCCGTAGATTGTCTTTCCAACGACGACGACGAGCTCGGTGGACCGGTGGCCTTGGACGAGGTGAGCAATACATTATGTTGAATATATGTACAATTTCTATTTGTATAATTGAGTTATATACAATGTAGTGTATTGCTCGCAGGTTATCTCCGAGCACTCAGAATATATCTGTTCCTACACCCTCGAGAATATCTCTACTATTTCTTCGCCGGCACCAGACGGGAAATTCCTAGTGCAGCTGAAATTGATTCCAATGATCGACGCGAAGAAAGTACCGAAGGAACAGCTGTGGACGAAGTTGACGAAAGCGGCGCAGTTTGTCGCGACACCACTGATGGTCCGTCGGTATCAACTCCTGGTCGAATTATTGAGCGATGTCAAAAAAAATATTCTCCAAAATCAACACCACAAAAAAACCAAACGCTTGAGACGATTCTCACCTTTTTCGAAAAGTATCCGGTTTGCCCCCTATTAAGTACGTGTAAAACAGCACAATGGTGCGAACACGAAAAATTACGCGGTATTGGACGCAGTTCGTTGCTGTATCAACAAGCAATAGATATTTTTCAACGTGTCATATGTAACAAATCGATTCCGGGATTGATCGAATTTTATTTAAATTCGCAGCCGTTATTTGCTTGTACTTCGGGACATATTTTCGATTTTTATTATACTATTGACGAATCGCGTGCAAAATTATACGACTTATTACAATATCAATATAATTACGACGAAGAATTTATTACTTACTTTTTGCAAATTATGTATAATATATTAGATCGTCAGGAAGAAAAAAAAATCATGTTCAAATTAAGGGACCGAGTAATGCCGGAAAAACGTTATTTTCAAAATTATGTGCGTCATTATGTTTAGTGAAAGGACAAATTGCGAATTTTAATAAATACAATCAATTTCCTTTACAAGATTGTGTTGATAAACGTATTTTAATATGGGACGAACCGAATTGTGAACCATGTGCATTTGATACCTGTAAAATGTTATTCGCCGGAGATCCGTGCATGGCAAATATTAAATACCAGAGTCACATTCAAATCGATCGTACTGCGGTTTTAATACCAATCACGAAGTATTTCCCAATAACGAAATTTTCAATAATCGAATGTATAAATTTACATGGTATACTGCACCCATTTTGCAAAATTATAAAAAACATATTCATCCGTTGGGGTTATACGAATTATGGAAACAGCACAAAATTATTCATGCGTCCCCTGATAACGATTCTGCCATATCATAACTATACTGTGTGGTGATGGGATACTGGTAATGGATTATATTCACAAATAATATGTTTAATATGTAAGGTATTTATTGGAAATAAAAATTTACATTTTAACTTGTTGTTGTATATGATCCATCTCAATTATAACAATAATGACCTCCGACATGATTTTGTTGAATGTAATAATGTTGCTTCGAATCTTTGTACCCTGCTGGAAAGGCCAATTTTGACGCAAATGCCTCATTGGCATAGTTATATTGGAAATTAAAACCAATTTTACACGTCGAACGAATTTCATATTCCGCACATGCGTTAACGAACGCGGGAGACGTATCGCTGGGTGCATTACTTTGTACCGGCTCAATTCCAATATGACATTGCGGCTGTGCATGGGAGCATATTGTTATCATAACCAATTAAATGACTTTTTTCAACAATATTTTCACAGCTAAAAATTTGATTATTTTTTTGGCGGAACGGGAAACAATTTAAACCGCTTTGAGCAAACGCGCTATCAGAAATAAATTGTGTCTTTCTTACTCCTAAATCTACACGTCCCGTAAACGGTATTACTTTGTTCGGTACAACGGCGGAATTATACACATGTTTTAATGTTCCATTTTTGGGACGATAAGTATAATTAATACACGGAGTATTAATGTGTTCATTTAGATTATACCGTTCGACTAAAGCATCAACACGGGGCCACCCCGTTTCGATATGATAAGTATTTTTCTTTGTTTCATTCCCCGTTGTGAGAAAGCACGCATACGCCGGCAAAGCACCCCACGATATTGGAAACGCAATAGTTGTGTCTTTGGAATGATATTCCGTAGTGTTTCTATAAAAACGATTTGTAAATTCGTCTGCTGTTAGAGGTGCAATTTAGAAATATATTATTAAAATACAGGTTTAA
Organism: Prosopocoilus inquinatus; assembly: GCA_036172665.1. NCBI lineage: Eukaryota > Metazoa > Arthropoda > Insecta > Coleoptera > Lucanidae > Prosopocoilus > Prosopocoilus inquinatus. Next base: position 41,890,985 of record CM069871.1, on the reverse strand, counting down.
GTACTTGTCAACTAGCTGCTCAAGTTGGTCTGTCAAGTAGAAATAGGTACAGAAATGCAGCTTAGAGAACGCATTGACGAAGCTGTGAATCAAATCCGCCACAATCCAGAATATCTAGCGTCGATTTATAACTGGAACACGCGTATTCACAAATGCTTGAACGCCAAGGGATGACACTTCGAACATTTGTTGTGAATCAATTTTGTAAATTTTTTAAAGTTAAAATTAAACAATACTTATCGGTGTACTGTTATATTGGGAATTTCATTACATTTGCTGAATTCACAAATTTTAAATTAAACTTGACAAATGTCATAGATGTTACAGGTACCATTGCTAAAAAATCCAAATATTGTTGGCATGCAACCAGAATTACCTTTTCAATCCCGATTAACTCATTAGCGTACAGCAAATTTTTAACATATTTTCAATTATTTTTATCTCAAAAATGAAAAGACTTTTATTACAACAATTTTTTGAATATGAGTTTTACTCATCATCTATAACTGACTTTTTTTGGCACCTCCTTTCGGGACTACCCTGTATATTTTTTTCCCCAAAAGTGAATAATAATATTTTGCTAATATCTTCTGGATCCTTTAAGTTATCAAATTAATATTTTAAATGTAAGTATAAGGTATCTATAACTGCTCATAAACAACATTTCTGTCAGATTCTCTGTCCCCCCTTCTTTTTAAGGGATAGTTTCGAGTGCTAACTTTCAGTATTTGATCCTTAACTTTTTATTTTTTACATATTTCATCAATAATTTGTGAAGGAAATATTCCTTAGATAATTTGGCATAAAAGAAGCTCTCCTATTGCATTTCCATAAACCAAACCGTTTTCGAGTTATTGAGGTTTAAATGTTAGAATACATCTCGTACGCATACACACTACAACATAGTTAATTTCTTATTTTTCATTTTTTGAAAGACTTCTATAAAAAGGTGACCTTATTTTTTGATGTTCTTTTCACCCTAAAAATATCGGGACACATTTCTGAATCCCGAAGAAGCATTTTTTCGAAGTATCCGTTTAAGGATAAATACGTCTTTTATAATAATTTTTTGAATGAAATTAGATCATTAATTTATTTGTTTAAAATAATATAATGTTTAAAGTAAGTGTCATAGTAAAAGTAAATATTTAAACATAGAAAAACTCTAATTTGTGCACCATCTTCGCTAAGTTTCATTTCGTTTTGAGCGATGATTACGTCACGCGGTACACGGGCGCGGTAGACGATATCGGGCGATCGAGCAATCCTATATGTTAACTATCCTTGGAATGCCCCTTATAACTTGACATTAAAGTGATTGAAATCCAACATGGCGAAACTTCCGGTTAAAGTTAAAACTTCATCAGCGAAAACGACTTATATTGTCAAAGTTATAACAAAGTTTTAACTTTGCTGTCGCGAAAACTCGACTTATGAGTTAAAAAGGATTTTTTCGCGACTGCCCGTGTTACGACATAGCCGTTATGCGCGGTTACTTACCCCCCTGACAGCTGATTGAGATCTCGTTCAACGGTTATCTAGTACCGGGAAAACATATTTGTAACCTAAAGCATTACTGCAAGTTTTAAATTTGAAAGATTCTGGGTTCATGTCAAATGCCGTCAAATTAACTTGCAGTTATGCATAGGAAAAAGTGATCATACACAAATATGATACTGAAACTCATTTCATTAAAAGAAATATTATCCGTTGCTGATGTTTTTAAGGCGTTTATACGTATAGGACATCAGAGAAAGCACATACTAAAGCAAGGACTAATCACGTACGTATATTTTTATCCCGAAACAAACACTCTCCCAGAGTTGGGCATTATTCGAATAAAATTTTATCCAGATAATTATCTGAATAAAAAAATTTTTAATTAAAAATTAAAAAATTATTCGTCACTCACGGATGACAAATAATTTTCTTTTAGATAGATAGAAAAACAATGAAAACAAAAGCAAAAGTCACCGTGCTATTGTTTATCTCATGCTTCCTTCATAAAAAAAAAACGCTCGTTTCCTAGGATACCGAGGCCGGATAAAGTTAATTTGAATCGCCAATTTATTCGTGCGACGAATAAATCTAACAGATAAATTATTCGTCATTCACGGATAAAGAATAAATTTTTTTATCTTTATTCGTTATTCGTTATTCGTCATTCGTCATTCGAATAAATTGAATTATGGTTATTTGCAAATGAACTGTCAATCAAAAATTCAAGTCAGATGTTTCGTTGCAACAACTACGAAATCCAGACCCAAACTATTCGAAACACGAATGAAACTTTTAAGCGACAGAAAGCACCATATAAGGCACTCGATCTCTGTCTAAAGACACAGGTACTGCCATCATATGGTTTGGAAACTTGACAGTGGGTATTTGACTTTGAACAAGCAGGTTGTCAAAAATGACAAACTGAATATTTTATAGATCAAGCAGCGACATCTTACGATCGCTTTTTGACCTGACATTGCAACAAAATTTTTTCAATATTTTATGTAAATCAGACGCAAATACAAAGCAAATCATTTTAATTTCTATTTTATTAACAACCAGAATAAGTTTACAATAAACAAGGCATAAGTTTATAATAAATCTATACGTTAACGCTGCGAGTATGACACAATAAACCGAAAAAGTAATCAAAAAGCATACATGAGTGTCAGTACATTAGAAGCTTTTCAGGTAAAATATTAAGTTTATGTAAAATATTAAGTTTATTTAAATCCCAAAACTATTTCAAGGCATAAATCTTTAAACAGTTGACCATATAAACAGAACTTTCAGTAATTTAGCTGTTAACATTGAAATTAAAAATTGTGGACTGATTGTAACTTTCCATTATGTTCCATGGGTAAGCTATTAGGTTCTGGATAATGGGACTTGGAAAATAATTGGAGAATTTAGAGAATTCCAAAAACATTCAGGATAAAAATAAGGTTCAGGATCCAGTCCAAAAACCGTAGGTAATACCTGACAAAAAAGATACTTTTTAGGCAGAGCTTTCCCATTTATAATGTTATATCGCCTCGTAGTCGCTTAGCTTTATTATAAATTTATACGGAGCGAATGCAGAATACAGGGAAATTCATTTTTATAATTTTTTTTGTTTTTTGAAATTTTTGAGCAAAACAGTTGGTTCCTGGGGATAAAACACGATGCGGAATCATGATATTATAGAAAAGTACGCTAAATAATGATTAAAATTAAGAAAAAGTGGCATCTAAAATTCCTACCTTGTAAATATTATTTTCCAGTAAATTTTGTGTATAACGTTTTTTTCAATATTTACTGAAAACATAGTCAGAGTTTCAGAAAGACCATAAAATAGATAAAAATAAAGATTAAATCATAAAAAGATTTGTATTGACACTTTTTTCCTCTTTACTGCAGGTACTTTAAATTAACTTTGTTGACACGGTTGCTATGGTAAATCTATAGCGAAACGTTCTGTGTGTTTCCCTTCATTTTTCTGTCCGGTTTGAGATTAAAAAAACTTTGTACTTATACAAATTTACCATAGCAACCGTGTCAACAACGAATGGGTTGCCCGAATCTCCCTGTATACACAGAAAACCAAAGCAACCCTGCCAGTATTAAATTCAATCATAATGACCAGTCTGCAAAAATAGTTGGGACCTATGGGCATCCAGCTTGCTCAAAAATTAAGGAAAAGTTGGCGCAAATTGCATGTGTATTATGAATCTGTGCACGTCGTAGATTCGTTCTATGCAATTTCAAATTCGTATCTCATCAGGTCTAAAAAATCATATAATTATAACTAAATGTGTGAGAAAAATTTATTATAGAGCTTCTTACGTCTCTTTGTCATTTCCAAGTTTCAATGGTGCACCACAATTTGAACAAAAGTAGAATCCCACGTCAGGGATTAGACCCCACTCAACTAATTTTGCTAATAAAGCGATTGGATCATTTTACTACTCAAAAATTTGCCACAAATTAACAACAATATTAATTAAAAAATATTTCTAACTATGCTTCTTATAAAGTAACTTAGTAGGATGGGAAGCAAATGAATAAGTACAATAATCGAAAAAGATACTTCGAGTAATGGAATAATCAAGAAATGAAAATTGCTTTTGACAGATCGAAAATAAGTCGAATAATTAAATAATTTCACCATAGCAACGTGATTACTAAAAATAAGAAAATGTATTGAAGTTTAATTATTAATTATTCTCAGGGGATCATTCATGAAAAAGGACTTACAAGTCGTTACCGACATTGCAAATTGCAAATCATTTGCAATGCAGTCACGTCGTTGTCATAGTAACTATACAGTCAAAACAGTTTTTGCGCAGTTTTTGTAAATCAGACCCAAGAGAAAGAGCTAAATATAATGCAGTATCGAGGTGTTCAACTTCATTTATGAAAAAAAGAAGTGTTAACAGAACAAGATAAATGCAGAATGCGCTGAAGAAGATAAAAGCAGAATTGCACGGTAAATAAAAATATACCTAACCACAAGAAATATTACAAATATCCGGCAAAGTAAAAATTAAACGTCAAAACTGACAATTACCATAAGAAAAACTTCCTCAAATAATGATGAAAACTTGTTTGAAAATTGTAAGAATAATCTTCCATCTTTCATTAAAATCAGCTTAAATATTCACAAGCAGCATATTTCAGTTATTAAAATGCCAGAAAATGCAATAAAACTAAAACATGTCGTAACTGTGTTTTACTGTTATAACCAAATTAAATAAGCTTATAATTATGTAAATATCAGTTTCCGCACCAAAATTTTGGTCTAGAAATTCATTTCTATTACATACAGTTTAGCGTTCAACGTGTATGAATCGATTCAACATCGTCTGTTAAATTTTTAATTGTAAAAATTTTACGATGCAAGCGATGCGATTAAATATGGCGTCGAAGTGTCATTTGCTGTCAAAGATAAGAAGTGGTGTGGTTATGTGTGCTAGTTGTTTATTTCAGAAATAAGTAAAAAGGGACTTATGCTCTTTAATAAAATGGACCTTAGAAATTATACCTTGTGCAAGTGGCTATGTTTGCATCTTACGAAGAAATACATCATTTAAAAGTGCTATTATTCTAGTTTTATGGGATTATCTTGGGACATGAAAGACAGAAATTACAAGGAACGCGAATTTTGAATGAAAAAGGCGATTTAGTTTGTCACAGCTGATCAAATCGACCGAATATTTCTCCCTCGTTATGATTTTTAATTACTTTAAGGTATTTTGCCAAGATCTGCTATCAGCTCGAATTAGGTAAGTAATATATTTAACTTTAAATTCGAAAATTAGCGCCTTTTCCAAACGTGTACCAACAATCACTTGGGATTCCGTTCCCCGTTTGACATTTGCAAATTGCAGTTGTGTGTGAGTAAAATATTCGTGTTTAACCTTAATTTTATTTTGTAGATGATTCATATGGTCCAATGGAATGTTCCTAGCCAAACTTCACCAACTCGAATTGTATGTAAAGTTTGTCATGGCATTGCAAGCAATTTCTACGCTGCTGCATGTTCTCTTAAAACTTATATTACAAACTAGCCAGGTGTAGAAGGGATGCTCAAGATTCTCAAATTTGAACTTCTTCAGTGGTTCTAAATGAGCTGAAGGTAAAACGATTGGATTTGTTCATATAATTAGATAAATTAACCCTTTTATATAATTTTCATACACACATTCTTTTGTTACAGACGTTTTAGATATTGCTGCTTTACTTTCTGAAAGCAGTGCATTTTCGGCAACAAATTATATGTGACATCCTTTTCATCTAAAGAACAATAACTATTTCGTATTCATTTATTAATTATTTGTGGATAATGAAAGGACGTAAATTCGTTTAAGAAAAAAATAATGGTTGTTGAAAACTGGAATAAACTGAATATTTATGTATAAGCACGATGGACAATATAACAGGTGACCCAACCAGAGTATTCGGCTGTACGTTGGTATGTGCAGGAAAGCATATGGTCAATGTGCAACAGCGATAGCTGAATGCAGGGAAGCAAAACATCAATGTGCGAGAGAGAACGGTGCTTAATCCTTCAGCATGAGATAACATAAATTATTTCTTACAGTTATGTCCCAACTGAATGCGCCATCCTGTATCGTGTGTAAAAGTAATATTTGTGAACGCACAAAAAACGTAACTAATAAAGTATTACGATCTCCATGACTTTTCATTTCGATTAAATATAAAGGTGCATTAGCGCTGCATACACAAGATACATTTGGTTGATGTTATATGCGCAGACACAACACATTTGAAAATAGTTTGCATGAATGGCCAGTGTATACTGTGTACAATGTCCTAATTAATAATTACAGATGATTTGAATGCAGTACATCAGATCTCAATTAAAGAATAAACTTTCTATTTTGCTATTAATTTGCAACTTCATTTTCAATACTTAATGCAACTATTCCTGGTTAGAGGTTATAGTTCACCTGTCACGGTAAACCACTGACGTTTATAATTAATCGATTTATTTGTTGAATGCCCCTATTGCCTACGCCTCTTTGGACTGGACACTGAACCTCGTTTTTATCCTTATTGGTTTTGGAATTTGCTAAATCTAATTATATTTCAAGTTCGATTATCCAAAGCCTAATAGTGGGACACATGTGGGACGCGGCAGAAAATTACAGTCCACAGTTTTTTTAAATATTAAAAATTAAATTATTGAAACTTCTGTTTATACAGTTATCTATTTATAAATTCATTCATTGAAATAATTTCTGGGTTTTCAGTGAATTAATATTTTACCTGTAAGGCATGCAATATGCTCAAGTCAAACTCACGTAAACTTTTTGGTTATTTTTCCATTTTTTGTGTCATATTTGTACTATTAACGCTTAGATTTATTATAAACTTAAGTGTTGTGTTAATAAAACAGAAATTTAAAGTGATCTCCGTTACATTTGCATTTTGATTTACATAAAGTATTCAGATTGTTATTTTTGACAACTCGCTCGTTCAAGGTCGTTCAAGGCTCGTTCAAGGTCGTTCACCTATTGTCAAGTGTTAAAACCATATGATGGCAATACATGCGTCCCTAGATAGAGATCGAGTGCCTTAGGTGAATAGATAAAACAGTAACATCCTACGATCACTTTTTGACCTGACATTGCAGTAGGATAACAAATTGAAGCGGGTTGGCTACATAATAAACTACTCCATACAAGACGGCCATGCTTGCTGTTAAAGCATAATGAAAGTTTTAAAAAATTTTGTTGCAAATCACTTCAATCAAAAACGATTATGGTATTGGCGGTGGTATCTTTTATCGGTGTGGCTTCTGGCCAGCGAGTGAATCTATCAATCATCGTTAAAACGTGACCGTGACGTAACCGCGTGATTTTGGTAATGGTCCTAAAATGTCAACATCGACATGGTAAAATCTCTCGTCAGGTACCGTGGTATGTTGTGAAGGTCTTCTTGCATATCGGTTGATTTTAGATCGTTGATAACATAAATATGTTTTAGCCCATCTCTTGATTCATGGATGGCCAAACAAATTTTTTCGAGGTGGTTTTTGCCGTCGCTCTACCACTCATGTGAACATCAAAAACTTTTTTCTTAGTGATTTTGGAAGATACGGTCGGATGTTATCCGTTGCTGCCTCGCAATATACAGTCGTCTCTATGTTGTCAACTCTTAACTGCTTCGGTTGGAATGAATTTGGTTTTTCAAGCAATTCGAGAAGTTCGCTGTCATTTTCTTGTTCTTTTGCAATTTCTTCAGTGGTAATGATAACAGGTACGTCAACGTTGTTAATTCGTGAGAGTGTGTCAGTTACACTATTGTCCGTTCTTGAAATGTGGACTATTGCTACTATAAACTGGCTGATATTGTCAAGTTGTCTCTGTTGTCGTTAGTGATGCTTTAGTTGGCTCTTAAGACCGTGTCCATAAATCATTAGAACATCTGAGCTGCATTGGTTAACCCAATAACATTGAATTCGATAAGCCAAAAGGTGTGATTAAGGCAGTTTTCTCTTGATCTTCTGGTGCCATCGGTAGTTGGAAATAAGCTCGTTCTAGGTCTAAGATAGAAAAAATTTGCATTCATGTAGTTGGTGAGCAAAATCCTCTATGTAAAGTTCAGGGTATTTGTCAGGAACTGTTACAGTCTGTAATCGCCATGATACGTCTTTCTTTTGTTTCATGTGCACGGCACTGCAGTACTGGCTGCTTGATGGCTGTGTAATACCTTCAGTAATCGAGTTTTCGATCTCTTTTTTAGCAGAGGGTAACCTTCCAGGGGAGAGGCGTCGATCACGGTCGTGACAAGGCGGACATCGTGTAAGTATGTGGTGTTTCACCAGATTTCTAGTTTCTCGGTGACGAAACGGGTGATGTAGGGTGATGTCGATGTATCGTCTCACTATGTCATGATATACTGTGCCCGCTTCAAGAGTTCTTAAAGACGGTGTATCAGTTATGGCGATTTGTCCAATAGATACCATTCTTGGTGTACCATCAATGATATGTTCCTGAGATCAGGTAGGAGGTGATATTCATGTGAGAAATTGTTGCCTAGAATTGGTTGAGCTATTTGTGCGATTATAAAATTCTAATGTCACACGTTTCTCTCCAAAAGTCTGAATTGATCTCTGGTTGGCCGCGTATAATTTGCGTTCAGCGCGTTTCGCGGAGTGGGTCCATCCCCTCGGTAATACAGATACAAAGGCTCCTGTGTCAACAAGAAATTGTGTCGCTGTTTTTTTGTCTGTCACTAAAAGTCGTTTTTGTACGTTCCACCGGAGGTGGCCTTAATATACGCCCGCTTCTTTAGTTTTTCGCATGCTGTTGGCCCCACTCACATGGGTGCCGACATTTTCGAGCATTGGCTCCATATTTACTATGGTAAAGGCATAAATTCTTACTTGTCTGTTCATCTTGTCTACGAGTTGGCATCCGGTTTCTAGGTATTCTGTTCTTGCTTCGGCTCCTAATATGTGTTCTATCTTTTCGTATTTCCCGAGTGAAAGTTTCTATTGCTAGTCGGAGTTTTTGAATTTCACTGCTTAAGTTGTTATGAGTTGAAGAGAAGTCTTCAAAGTTGTTTATATGCGTTACCACTTATACATTTGTCATCCGTGAAGACATGGCACTGATCTGCGGTCGCATTACGTCCATGATGCGGTCAGCTTGTGTTGCAAGAAGAGTAAGGTCGTCTAATTGGTTTATGGCGAGTATAGCATGCATATACTCGGGTAGTTGTTACGAAAATAACGATCGAATGATAGCATCATTACATTGCACATCGGTCAAGTTGCGTAATTTTTGAAGGAACAAGGACAGTCTATCTTCTCCCATTGGTTGTTTTGGGAGGAGTCTTCGTAGTTGTCCTTCTCAAGATTCAGAAAATCTGTCGATGATGCATTTTTTAAAGGCATGAAAATGAATTTTTGTTTTTTTTACATTTAATTTAGCATATTTTAAAATACATTACAAGCAATTATTTTTTGTAAGGTATGTAGGATGTGTAAAAATATGTAAAAATATATTTTTAACTTTCATTTAAAAAAAAATAAATAAAGAAGTAATTTATCTACAGCAAAAAGTCATACTCCTATCATTTTTCTCCTAACCTTTCCTAACTCGTAACTAATATTACATCGATAAAATAGCGACATCTTACTATCGCTTTTTGACCTGACATTGCAGTAGGATAGACAAATTGAAGCGGGATTTGCTCCTAATAAGTCCCCCATGCAAGGCGGCCATGCTTGCTGTCAAAGCATAATGAGTTTTTAGAAAAATTTTGTGCAAATCATTTTTTATTGCAGTGAAAACCTCGAGCAACCTCTGTACAGCTGTTTCAGCCCTGCTTGGGGCTTCTTCAGCAGAGACGTAGCTCGACATTCCCACTGTAAACAAAAACGACTTGCAAAATTTATTCGCAATTGCGATGTAAGAGTGATGAATAGATAAAATAGCGACATCTTACTATCGCTTTTTGACCTGACATTGCAGTGGGATAGACAAATTGAAGCGGGATTTGCTCCTAATAAGCCCCCATGCAAGGCAGTCATGCTTGCTGTCAAATCATAATGAAAGATTTTAGAAACATTTTGTTGTAAATCGTTTTTGATTGCAGTGAAAACCTCGAGCAGCCTCTGTACAGCTGTTTCAGCCCTGCTTGGGGCTTCTTCAGCAGAGACGTAGCTCGACATTCCCACTGCAAACAAAAACGACTTGCCCAATTTATTCGCAATTGCAATGTAAGAGTGATGAACAGATAAAACAGCGTCAAAAAGCGATCGTAAGATGTCGCTGTTTTATCTGAAAATATTTAGGTTCCGCCTCTATATTATTTATAAATTACAAATAAAAATTTTATAACTAACAGCAGGGTTTTTAAAATATTTTAATAATATGGTAGAAAATAAATAATAATAATAAATAAAAGTGGCAAGCTATCAATCGATAGGGAAACGTTGAGTGCTTTCCCATATATAATTCTGTCCGGTTTAAGATTAACGTACAATTTTCGTCAGACAAGAGTTAATTAATTTAACAGTTAAGATCGTTTTACCCTAGAAACTGAACAATTTTCAGGCCAAGATATATTGTTTCATTTCTTGTTAGCGCATAAATTTTGTGTTTCACCCTACCCACGATATAGAGAACACTGGTACGCTCACTCGCCGCTATTTTCAGTTTAAAATTTTGAACAAGTTGAGTAGTTTGTAAAAATTTGCCAGATGGCAGAACCGTATCGGGGACTCATTTTTATCAAATTCCGCAGCCGGTTCTTGTGGGGCTCTTGTTCTATATGGGCTCTTGTGGTAAACACAAAACATATGGGCAGAGATAAACAGTACGCAACAAACTGTTTTGAGGTTACATACTGCATTTTAAATTTTAACTATGAATTTAAGGCGTAGAAATTTTAATTTAAAGAGGGTATGTATTGGCGAATAATTTACTTGGTTTCCTAATTTCCATTTTTTGAGACGTTTGTCAATAAAAACGTTGAATAAATCTATTTAATCGCAGTTCGTTGCTTCCATCCTCACTATAAACTATTCTACATAATTTATGGGGGCTCGTCCGGGATATAGTGAGATAGAGCTGTGATTTCCGAGTGGTAAACGACGATAGTTCAAACGAATTGCAAGTAACCAAGGCCTACTTCAAATCTAGTGTCTTTGCGTGTGAAGTTAAGTCAATCAGTCACTTGCTGATAAGTGCAATGCTTAATGAGAAGGAGAACATAGACAATATGAAGGTAGACGAGTTACGGCAGCAATTGGAAGAACTAGGTTTGCCTACGGCAGGCAACAAACGGATGTTAAAAGAACGGCTACGTGTAGCACTAAATAATAAAAATGACGATGACGACGAAGATCCCGCGAATTCCAAGGGAAGTAACAGCAATGATGCACATGATAATGATGATAATGACACTGACGACGGCTCGAAGATTTCGAGGAGATGGCAGATATCTGCAAGTGGGTGAACATGCAGAAGGTGGCATATGCTAAACGCTTGCTCCAGGGCTCTGCCCTAGCTTTTTGTGAAGTATGAAAGGTGCGCTAAAACTTGGTCAAAGTTGAAGAAAGCTCTGAAAGAAGAGTTCAAGGAAACTGTTGACAACTATCAGGTCCATCATCAGTTATCACAGAGAAAAAAGAAACCAGACGAGACCCATCAGCAATATGTATATAAGATGCTCGAGATTGCTGGTCAAGCAGACGTGGACATCTCTTCGATAGTACAGTATATCATCGAAGGAATTCCTGACGATCCCATCAACAAAACTATGTTGTACGGTGCAAAAACCATAAAGCAACTGAAAGAGCGAATTATCCAATACGAAGCAATGAAGCGAGAAATGAAAAGTAAGTCAAAAATTTACGAACATAAAAACGATAAGCCTAAACATTGCAGCAGCGAAAAGGAAGACAAGAAGAAAAAATTTGCAGACAATGAAGTAAAAGTAAAGAGGTGCTATAACTGTGGTCACATTGGCCATTTAAGTGCAGAATGTCCTTCTAAAGACCAAGGATTAAAGTGTTTTAAATGTAATGGATATGGACATATAGCAGCGAAGTGCACACAAGTATCAGTCAAGATCACTAGGGCCAATGAAACCGTATCAGAAATAAGCAAGAGGAAATTACTGAAGGAGGTATCAATAGGAGAAGTCCGACTCACTGCGCTGATTGATACAGGAAGTGATATTACTCTAATACAGTCTGACGAGTACATAAAGATTGAGTCACCTGCTTTACAACGAGCTTACGTCAAATTTGACGGTATTGGGTCAACAGGAAATGCGACGCTTGGTGAGTTTGATACTGAAATAACTATTGACAATGTTAATTACCCGATTAAAATGTATGTGGTCTCAAGTACAATTTTAAAGCATGACATGCTAATAGGTGCCGACTTTCTTAGTCAAGTAAATTTGAATATTAACGCTGGAGAAATAATAATTTCTAAGATCACGAATGATACTACTGTCAATTCTCACATTCCTGACATCTTTCAAATCAACGTCGACGAGAAACCAATCGGAGTTGCTGTGGATCTGTCTCATGTGAAGGATGCGCATAAACGTAGTGAACTTGAAGCACTTATAATGAATTATAATCCCGAAAAAACGAGAGAGGTGGGAATTAAAATGAGATTGGTTCTCAAGGATGACATTCCGGTTTATTTACGACCACGACGATTATCTCAGTGTGAAAGAAAGAGGTAGAAAATATAATCAATGCGTGGATAGAAGAGGGTATTGTCCAGCCATCAGATTCTGAATACGCTAGTCCAATAGTACCAGTGAAAAAGAAGGACCGCTCCACTCGCGTTTGCGTGGACTACAGGGAACTAAATAAAAAGATTGTCAAAGACCGTTATCGTTTACCTTTGATTGAGGATCAACTAGATATGCTTCAAGACGCTATAATTTTCAACACGCTAGACCTTCGTAATGGATTCTTTCATGTAGCCATGGATGACGCTAGTCGCAAATACACGTCATTTGTGACACCAAATGGTCAATTTGAGTTTTTAAGAGTACCTTTTGGCCTTTGTAATTCCCCATCAATTTTTCAGAAATTTATTAATGCTGTTTTTAAGGAACAAATAGCCAGCAGAATAGTTTTGACTTATATGGATGACTTGATTATACTTGCTAAAAATCAAGAGGAAGCAATAAACAATTTGAAGTTCTAAATGTTGCCAGCAATTACGGTCTAATCATCAACTGGGGTAAATGTTAGCTCTTGCAACATAAGATTGAATACCTAGGTCATGTGGTTCATATGGGAAATGTCAAGCCGTCTGTTCGCAAAACCAACGCTGTTATGCATTTTCCCAAGCCTCGCAGTACTAAGAACGTTCAGAGCTTTTTGGGGCTCACAGGGTATTTTAGAAAATTTATACCTCAGTACTCTCTAATAATTCGACCATTAACTAATTTATTGAAGGTTAACACCAACTTTAGATTCGGACCAGAAGAAGTTGAAGCATTTGATAATTTAAAATTGTCACTATGTAATGAACCTGTTTTAAGGTTGTATCGTCCCGGCGCAGAGACCGAGCACACACACTGATGCTTCGCGATTTGGATATGGTGTATTTTAATGCAGCTTAATTCAGATGATAACAAGCTCCATCCGGTATATTTCGCCAGTGGTAAAACAACGGTTGCTCAGGAGAAGTACACCAGCTATGAACTTGAGGTTCTTGCAATTATCAAGGCGTTAAAGAAGTTCAGAGTATATTTGTTAAATTTTCCCTTTACTATTGTTACAGATTGTCAGGCGTTTGCCTTGACGATGAAGAAAAAAGATTTATGCGTGCATGTAGCAAGATGGGCCTTATTGCTGGTAGAGTTTCAGTATACAATTATACATAGACCAGGGAGACAGATGTCGCATGTAGATGCGTTAAGTAGAAATCCTCCACCTTATGTGATGTTACTTAATGAGTGTGAGAGCACGGTCCTTATGAAATTAAAGAGAGCCCAGTATCAAGAGGAGCAATTGAAGAAGTTGCTTGATGAAGTAGGAAATACTACAGTTAATGGATATGAAATAGAGAATGGAATACTGTATAGAATTGTGAATGATGAGCCTTTAATACTGGTACCTAATCGTTTGCCAAAACAGGTTGTAAGGCACGCTCATGAGCGTGATCACTTCGGCATAAGTAAGACAGAGACGTTAGTACGGAGAGACTATTGGTTTAAGAATACGCGTGAAAAAGTCGAAGAAGTAGTCCGTAATTGTGTAGATTGCATATTAGCTGAGAGAAAACATGGTAGACAAGAGGGACTGCTAAATCCAATATGTAAAGGCAGTGTTCCACTGGACACGTATCATGTTGATCATCTAGGTCCGATACCTTCAACTAAGAAGTCATATTGTCATATTTTTGTGGTCATCGACGCGTTTAGTAAATTTGTATGGTTGTATTCGACGCGTTCCACTGACACCGCAGAGGTGCTGGACCGCTTACGAAAACAGTCAATAGTATTCGGAAATCCGTGGCGAATAATAAGTGATCGAGGAACTGCCTTCACGTCCAATGCGTTTGCTGAATATTGCGAAACAGAAGATATACAACATATAAAGATCACCACAGGAGTGCCAAGAAGTAATGGACAAGTAGAGAGAGTTAACAGAACGATTATACCCTTGCTGACTAAACTGTCTGCTTCAAAACCTGAAGAATAGTACAAACATCTGGATATAGTACAAAAATATTTAAATGCCACCCCTCAGCGAAGCACTGGTAAAACGCCTTTTCAGTTAATGTTTGGTACTTGTATGCGCCTGAAAAATGATCCGCAAGTCCGACAGATCATTGAAGAAGAATAGGTAAAAATGTTCGAGGAGCAAAGAAATGAAATACGTCAGAGTGCGAAAGAAAAAATTGCTCAGATGCAAGAAGAAAATCGACGTAACTACAACAAGAAGCGGAAGAAAGCTATCAAGTACGTCGAGGATGATCTTGTGGCAATTAAGCGTACTCAGTTGGATCCAGGGTTGAAGGTACATTCAAAGTATTTCGGTCCCTACCGTATCGTGCGAGCATTACGTAATGACAGACATGTCGTAAGTAAACTTGGAGATCACGAGGGTCCTCGCCAAACAACTGCGTCGGCTGATCACATGAAGCCATGGGCCAAAGACGATGAAGATGCACCAGTAAAATCTGTACCATCAGGCAATATTTCCCTCGAAGACGATGAAGATGACGACGAATAACATCTGAAGTC
The DNA here is from genome assembly GCA_036172665.1 of Prosopocoilus inquinatus. Lineage (NCBI taxonomy): Eukaryota > Metazoa > Arthropoda > Insecta > Coleoptera > Lucanidae > Prosopocoilus > Prosopocoilus inquinatus. The sequence continues at coordinate 41,875,742 of CM069871.1, read as the reverse complement.
AGATGTCTACCAGGATGGCCGAGTGTAGTGTCGCTATAGTTTTTGGTTAAAAAAAAAAAAACATAATTCGAGTACACATAATAAATGTCATTGCATTTTTTGAGACGTTTGTCAATAAGAACGTTGAATAAATCTATTTAATCGCAGTTCGTTGCTTCCATCCTCACTATAAACTATTCTACATCTATGATTAACAAACTTGAGTTAGTTGATTCGGCAATTAACGACCTGCAATTTCTCCCTCAATTAACGTTAACACAGATTAACTAATCTGAATTAGGTCCGGTTTCTCCATTACAGTTTAACTTTAAGCCCAGTTTTATTCCTATGAAAACAATTATCCTTGCAATTGTTGCCATGGGAATAAAGCGAAGTTTAAAGTTAAACTGTGATGGAGAAACCGGACCTTAGAGACTTTCGAGTTGCACCGATCGTAGTTTGTCCTAATCATAATTACTAAATCTGAATTACTTAATTCGAAATTATTGTTTGATTAGAGTGTTTAACACGAGTTAAACGGATATATTATAAATTTCTGAAGCGTACAGGAGCGTAAATCGTGCATAATTCTGAACGATTATAATCGAAAAAGTATTAAAAATGAATAATAAATTATTATTATATTGGAACTAATATAATTTGAAAACAATACAGATTTTTCTTTAAAAATTAAAAAATAACGTAAATTCATAAAATGTACAGGGTGTTAATAAAAAAAAAAACCTGGACAAAGTTTGGCAGGTGATAGGAGAGTTCAAAACAAGAAGAAAATTCTAATAAACTCATATCCAATACACAATACAGAGTGTCCATGCTATATGTTCACTCTTCTAGAATTTTAATTTTTTACATAAAATTTAGGACAATAAATTAAATAAAAATTTTCTGACGTAGCACTGGCCACCATACGACTTCCGGTTTCACCGGAAACTACATCAACTTTCTTATTCTAACTGGAACGGCTTTTACATTTTTACATATTTAGAATCTACACGTCATTGTGGGTCCAAATACGTGTGACTTGGTAATTTTGGTTTCCACGACAACGAAATTATTTTTTTCTTTTATATTAAGTTATAAATCATGTATTTTCGCTCTAATGCGATCAAGTATGTCGAGAAAGCCATTCCTTTGAGGAGGCAGCTGACTAGTTACTAATACTGCCCGTGGCGACTGCGACCGACTTACTAATGTTTATAACTCTTTCGGCATTCAATTTAAACCCGGAAAACGCAGAAAATCCAATTCCAAGGAGTCGGTCAGAATCCGTACACTCACCGGCACATGAAAATTGTTTTTCTCATAGAATCCACACATACGAGGAAACGATTCAAACCCACGCCTAATAGTTTGGTCAAGCATTCAAAAACCAACAAAAATAAATGCTAAGAAGTATATTAATAGATAATTTTTTTTTTGTTCAAATCGTTCTTGATTGCAGTGAAAACCTCGAGCAGCCTCTGGACAGCTGTTTCAGCCCTGCTTGGGACTTCTTCAGCGAAGACGTAGCTCGACATTCTCACTGCAGACCAAAAAAATACAATCATTGAAGCCACAATTGGGCTGTGATTACATGTTAAAATTACAAGAAAAAAAAATGCTTGTGCCTTGGCATCTCATGCTGTGGAAAGTGATCACCGATTTGATTTTGACAATACTAGCATTTTAACCCTTGAAAAAAATCTAAAGAACAGACTTTTCTTAGAAATGATTCATATTCAAAAGAATGAACATTCTATCAATTTCGGTCGGATATTGACAACATCAGCAACATTTATGCTCATATTCTTAGGTTTGTTAAAAATAAAAAAAAATTCATCAAAATAGTTTTCAATTCAGTTAATTTGTTTTATGAACTTCCCTCATTTCGTTACTTAGGGTAATTAGTTTTCTTAAGTTCAGTTGGTTACTTGATGCTTTGACAATTACCGCCAATTCCGCCATTGTTCTTGTGCACATGTCTGAGTTAAGTAACGTAGTACGACGTTTTTATTTTTCTTGTAATTTTAACATGTAATCACAGCCCAATTGTGGCTTCAATGATTGTATTTGTTGACCAATTCATCCATCTCTAGTTGTAAGTAGTGTAACCTTAAGATTTGGATTATTTAACCTCTTGTTAACTTGAAAGTGAAAACCTCGAGCAGCCTCAGTACAGCTGTTTTAGCCCTGTTTGGGGCTTCATCAGCGGAGACGTAGCTCGACATTCTCACTGCAAACCAAATACGACTTGTCCAATTTAATAGTATGAACAGATAAAACAGCGACATCCTACTATTGCTTTTTTATTGCTTTTGACAAAAAGCGATAGTAAGATGTCGCTATTTTATCTGTTTATATTAATAGAATTTATGAGAAAAATAAAAGACTTTAGAAACAAGCAGCTTTATCAAAAGCAAACAACCAGTTTAGGATACGTCAAGATATTTTCAGCTTGTTTCTAAAGTCTTTTATTTGTCACATCATTTAATTAATTACCGAAGAGCAAGAACTTTATGAAATTATACTCAACTAAAAACTTATTTCATTCTTTATCTTAATTAAAAGTGAAACTAAATCATTATGAAAACGGGAGGGCATATCACAATACCACGGTTAGCTTAAACCAGCTTCTCACCCTTACCAAAAATTGTGGACACGCAATTTAAGCGTTAGTACAAATTAGGCAAGTTTTACCCTACAAATTTCACGATAGTTTTTAACGGTCAATAAAGTACTTACTTACAAAATGCTATTTTAATTAAGCCAGAACTAATATATTTTTTTTAATTCTAAACATTGACGGTATATTTTTATATTTATTTAAGTTTACATTAGTTAATTACATTAATACTAATAATAAACAATATTATAATTCATCGAACAAGAGTTAACTGCTATTATGAATTTAATTTAAATTAACGAAGTTGGTTTAACGTTCCCTTTTTAACCCTCGCCGCCCGTCTGGGGTCTTTTTTGACCCCACGTAAACTAGAATCTATTTTTTTATGTTTATTCCGGGTGTATTGTCTTACACCCCTAGATATGCTTCTATCTAATTTCATAGGACACCGTCACAATTGTTTTTTTGTTTATGTTGTAGTAAAACATATTTATGCCACAAAATATGCGTTTGGGGTTAATTTTGACTCCAGGTGGGTAATACGTAATAAATTCTTAGCTTAGTTTTTATGAAGTTTGGAATGATGTTTAGCATAAATTTGCAGTTTTTCATGTTTTTACAAGTTGGGGTTTGTTAGTTGGTTCTTGAAATTTACTCTTTTGTAATTGGAAATAAGATTCGGTATAAACTTATTCATTCCTGTTTCTGCAAGTTGTGATTTGTTCGTTGTCTGTCGCTGTATGTTTCGTAATTTTGTGTAATATTATGCACAAACATGTAATAATTCATGTTTCTGCAAGTTATAACATGAAACATGCCAATAGTCAATACTTATAAATGTAGCTCGATGGGAAGCGTTCTCATTCAAAGTTTTACTGAGTGATAAGTGATATGAAAATTTATTATGGCGGATTATAATATAAACTTTGCAAGAGGCTACAGTGAAGAACAAGCTTTGATGGATGTATACAATTCTGATTTTGAGATCATAGATAACGAGAGCGATGGCAGTGATGCAGACGAAGATTTCACTGAACTGCAGGTAGTCGAAGCAAATGCAGCAAATCTAAGCAGCTCAGATACTGATAATGAAGATGGGAATGAAGAAGTTTGGATTAGCAAGGATGGAATAATACAGTGGAGTAGTATGGAGCCAGGACGTAAAATGACACAGTCAAGGAATATTTTAAAACAAATTCCTGGTATATCAAAACATTTAAATTTGTCCACTCGCACAGACTGCTTTTGTCCATTTATGATGAACGAAATCATAGACAAAATATGCTTGCACACCAATGAAAGGGTAAATGAACAAAAGGAAAAGAAGTCAAGCCTAAAAAATTGGAAGAAATTACAACGTAGTGAGTTTTTGGCATTTTTGGGTCTAAGCTTCCTTTATGGTATTCAGAAGGGTCACGGGAAAGATCTAAAAGAATTTTGGTCAGAAAAGTACGGTTATCCAATTTTTAGAGCTACAATGTCCAGACGTTTCATGAGCATACTTAGCTGTCTACGATTTGATGACAGAGGTACACGACAAGTTAGAAAAGAAGCAACTAAGAACAAGATTGAACCTATAGCTGAAATAACTAATATGTTCGTTAGTCAATGCAAGAATGTTTATATACCAGGTCCAAATATTACTGTGGACGAACACCTGTGTACTTTTAGAGGAAGATGTGATTTCAAGGTTTATATTCCTTCAAAGCCGGGAAAATATGGTATAAAAATATGGATAGCTGTAGACTGTGACTCTCGATACATTACAAATCTGCAAATATATTCTGGCAAAATAGGAAACACAAAGGAACAGGAACAAGGAAAGCGGGTGGTGTTAGATTTGGTAACGCACCTAAACGGCTCTGGTCGCAATATTACTACTGATAACTTCTTTACTAGCTACAGTCTTGGGCAGGAATTATTGAAACAAAAATTAACTCTTGTCGGAACTGTCCGTAAAAACCGTAAAGAGCTTCCTTCCTGTATGCTGCCGTGAAAATTTCGTGAAGAGAAATCATCTGTTTTTGCTTATGCCAACAATACATTATTAGTTTCTTACGTTCCTAAAAAAGGAAAGGCTGTAGTTTTGTTGTCTACTCAACATAATAGATTTGACGTATCCGACGAAGAGTACAGAAAACCGGAAGTAATACTAAATTATAATTCCACTATATTCGGTGTTGATACTATAAATCAAATGGCTAGAACCTATTCAACAATAAGATCGACAAGAAGATGGCCACTTGCAGTATTTTTTGATCTTGTGGATTTTGCTGGAAGTAATGCTTACGTATTATTTTCTGAGCTTGACAATACATACAAAAATAAAACTGGAAGACGCCGCTTCTTACTAGAACTAGGCGAGGAATTAGTAAAACAAGAAATAGAAAATAGATTTCAATATCCCCAATCCAAGACAAGGAAGATTCATAAGGCCATTGAAAATGCAGGGTTTGGAAACTTACTTCAACATTACAAACACCCGGACCTACCACAAAATAAACGAGGAAGATGCAGCATTTGTCCACGGCAAGCAGACAGAAAAACAAATATTTTATGTGATATGTGCAGTAAATTCGTTTGTAAGGAGCACCTTGAAATGCGCACATTATGTTTTACATGTTCCAGTTTAACGTTAGATGACAGTGGCTCAGACTAATATATTTACTACAGCAAAGTATTCACCTCATAAATAAATTTGCTTTAAAATTCATTTTGTTTATACAGTTTAGCTTGTATATATAACAGATAAAATAGCGACATCTTACTACCGCTTTTTGACCTGACATTGCAGTAGGATAGACAAATTGCATGGGGGACTTATTAGGAGCAAATCCCGCTTCAATTTGTCTATCCTACTGCAATGTCATGTCAAAAAGCGATAGTAAGATGTCGCTATTTTATCTGTTCATCATTCTTACATCGCAATTGCGAATAAATTGGGCAAGTCGTTTTTGGTCTGCAGTGGGAATGTCGAGCTACGTCTCTGCTGAAGAAGCCCCAAGCAGGGCTGAAACAGCTGTCCAGAGGCTGCTCGAGGTTTTCACTGCAATCAAAAACGATTTGCACAAAATTTTTCTTGTATATATAGCTTAAATACATTTAGTTTATTAAAGTTTATTAATAACTATCACATACAGATTAATCAATATATATCTTTAAACATTAACATGAAAAATACGTTTTTTTTATAGCAAACCAACGCAATTTTAGGTTTGGGGTCAAAAGTAACCCCAGACGGGCAGTATGTAATTTTAAGGTAGACGGGCGGTGAGGGTTAAAAGAAAAGCCGCAAGTGAGTTGTATATAAATTGACTATCGGATAAAACGGACTGGATAATGACAAACCATAACAGTAACATCATACTCACTCGTGACACGTCATCTATACTAATGACGTTTCACTTTAATCGGAAATCAACTAATTCCAGTTAAAAATACGTCGGTGCAACAGCGTTTGTTTTAACATGAATTATATTTTAATCACGGATTAACTAACACAAATTAATGCATAAATTTCAGCTGTCAGTCATCATATGTCAGTCAGCAAAAAAGCCAAAAGCGTTTATTAACGTATTGGGATGTACTGGAACATACAAATTATGTCTTCTTCTGAAGAAAGAGATTCCTACGGTTGATCCTTGGATTCAGATTATATCAAGACCGAAAATTTACAAAAAGAAGTAGTAACTCATTATTGATTTGCGATGATGTAGATTTTAAGATGCGTTACAGATTTTTAAAAGAAGTGGTGCAAGAAATGCTGGATATTTTTGAAATTAATACATTAGATCAGTGTTTCTCAGCCTTTTGTAGAGCAAGGAATTCTAGAGCACTTATATTTTTTAAAGGACCTCCTTAGCACTAAGATATGAGATAATTAATGTTTCATCAAGATATCGACATTATACTATTTTTATATGACATATTTTTTTGTGGTGTAATTTCGTTTTCATTTGCGAAGGAATCCAAACACCTCTTTGCGGAACCCAGGTTAAGAAACACTGCATTAGAACATAAAACAAATAGAAATTTTCCAATGGCAGCTGTTACTCAATTACTGATTACTTTGAGATTTTTTGCACCTGGAAGTTTTCAGCAGGTTTTGGCAGATTTTATATAAATATGGATAAATCTTCTAGTGTGTAGTAGGACATTTCCAAGTGTTATAGAGAAAATTGTTGCAAAGTCCAGAGAATTTTTGTATGGCCCAGACACCAATGAAAATTAACAAAATTATTGATGTATTTCATCAAGTATGACGATTTCCCAGAGTGATTAGCGCCAACGTCTATACGCATGTGAAAATAATATCCGTAACATTACATCTCCGTTCTCTCTTTTCCATTTTCAAAGGCACACAAAATAGAAATTGACGCAAGTGATACATTAAGTACAAACTTGATATAACCGAACTGGATAAATGGTCAATCGTAATGCTAAACGTCACAGTTTCGATATCGTGTTAGTGATAAATAAAAATATGTCGGTGCAACAGCGTTTGTTTTAACATGAATTAAATTTTAATCACGGATTAACTAACATGGATTAAGGCATTTAATTTCAGATGTCGGTGCAACACAGCCTAAAGCTACAAATGCTGCTCGGCATGTTTTGAAAGTCAGAGGTTCGTGTTACTAAATGGGCAACTTAACGTAGTATGAAAATATCGGCGGCTAGAACAACTTATGCCCGGTTGCACCAACATCTCATGTTAACTAAGTTAACGCAGTTCAGTTAATCACAGATTAATATTTAATCTAAAATTAAAGTTGAGATGGTACCAAGCAGTTGCACGAACATATTAGTTGTCTTTTATTTGCAAGGCAGATCAGTTCAGTTTAACCCAAAGTGAACTGATCCTCAACGACCGATTTACTACTAAATAAAACGTGTAAGTTATAAGATCACGATTCATTTGTGTCAGTCCTAAAACAGCTGATCTGGTACCGGTACGAAGGTTATATTTTTAGAGAATATGAAACAAATAAAAAAGCAAAACGAGCTAAAAGAGTAATATTACTCTTTTAGCTCGTTTTTAAAAAGCTTTTTTTATTTATTTATGTATTTATTTTTTTATTTGTTTCATAATCAAGAGCAGAGAACTAACCCAAAATTTGTTATGTTTTTATTCATATGTTGAGTTATCGGATAATCAGTTAACAAACTGTTCAGTTTTTTTTTAATTAAATGTCATAATGTCTACCGTTCAGGTGCATTTGCAAGATCCTGAAACAAAAATTATTTATGCCTTCTATATGTCAGTACAGGATAGTAACAATAACTAAGGGTAAGTTAATGATTTATACCTAAATGTGAGCAATTATAAAGAAGCGCTTCATTTTTATTATATGAAGAGTTTGCAAATGCTATGTTACGTCATGCCAAAATTTATTATAAGGATAATATAGCGGAAACTGCAAACGCAAATCTGAATACTCCGTCCACATCCCAGGATATTGTTGATGGGAATATTATCACTGACACCGAAGATAGTCACAACGTCTCTGAATCTAATGATCAGACAGAAAAATGTGACAAAGGGAAATTTTTTTGGACCTATGATCAATCATTACTGTTGATCAACTCTGTGGAAGCACATTATGAAGAGTTGGACCATCCAAAAAAGAGAAAACATATATGGGAGAATGTGGCTAATGATATGATAAGTTCGGGTGAAAATGTCACAAGCAATGTATGCATGCAAAAATGGAAAAATGTTTTACGCAGCTACAAAAGCTGTAAAGACAACCAAACAAAAATTGGTCGGGGCCAAATTAGATTTTCCTTTTTCAATCGGATGGATGAATTTTTAGGTGTGAAACCTCATATTTCCAGTTGTCATACTATTGATGTTGCAGTACATCAGCAGGACAGCCCCTCCACTGTAGTCACCGAAAATAGTGATGTACTGCCTGAAAGTCCACAACAAAGCACATCAAATTTAAGAGAAGAAAATAAAGAAAACTCAAAGCGACGAAAAAATCCCAGAACGGAGTATTTTAAAGTTAAGACAAACTGTATTACAAAAAAAAACTGCAGAAATGGAAAAAAAGATCGTGAAAGGGAGGAATACAGAAAGCATAAATTACAGTTAGAAGAACGAAAAGTAAGAGCGTTGGAAGAATTGGTATCATTACGTAAGAGAAAATATGAAGACAAATAAAGTATACCTAGAACAAATTCTATAATTTAAGTTTATTTGTAGTTGTTTGTGTAGTTTGCAGGATTTTTTTTTATTTCTCAGTGCCAAGAAAGAGTCAAAGTTTAAGTTATTTATTAAAGTTTTCTTAATATATTTATTTTTATATTTACAGTAATAAAAAATAAAACGTTCCTGATACAGGTTCTTATCCATTGTCATCAAATTTGTTAATAAAAAGTACACATTTTGGATTTAAAACTTTATTGATTGTTGAACATTACATTGAAAATTATGTTTCTACGATCTAAATTTCTATAATCTAAAACATTTGCATTTGAATTATAATTATCAATATAATTTTCATTTGTAGGTTCATCGAGATGCATTTCAGACTGCAAATCATCAAATGTTATGGGGATATATGAAAGAAAGGGTATATGCCACTAAAGTTGATACAATAGAAGAATTGCGTCATCGCATCAACGTTGCTACTGATTACTTACGCGACCATTTTCCACAAGTATCGTGCACAACTGTGCGTTGAAATGCAGGGTCAGCATTTTGAGCAACATCTTTAAATGTTTAAGTTTTAATAAAGTTTAGAGTTTATTTTTTATTTTCTTAAAGTTTTATTAATTAAAAAGGTTTCTGCTTACTGCTTTTGCCATTATTTTTTGTTGAGTACATGATTACATACTTTAAAATTAAAGTAACAGCGAACTATCAACGTATTATGTAGGCACTAAGTTACCTTGGAAACGTGAACACTTTATTTCTAACTATTTTTTCCCATTAATTTCAGCGGTAGCCAACATGTAGCTGGAAGTTTTTAAGAAATTTAAACTGCTGTAACTTTCTTATTATTGGGTTTCGGTCAAAAGCGAATTAAGAAAAAAGCTTTAATTTGATCTCCTCTAGCCACCCTTTTAATCTCCTCCGTAGGTTATGAGACACCCAGTATAGTAGCATAGAAAATTATACGATGGGAAAAAAAAAGAAAAGAAATAATCTGAAAAGAAAATTAGAAGTAGAACTAGCGATTTTAGAAACAAAAAAGGCAAGATGTGAAATGTTGTTAGAAAGTGACGGTTTGAAAAGAAAGCAAGAAGAAGGAAAATTAAAACAAGAGCAAGAAAAATCAAAACAAGAGGAAATTGAAACAGAAATAAAATATTTACAGTTAAATTCGTTAAAAGAAAGGCAAAATCTGTAATTTCATGATTTTTTTGTATGTATATAAAAAATCTCTGGTGCAATAAATACATATATTTACCTATTAAATACTGTGTTTATTAAAACTCTTCGAATTGGTAGGTTCTCTTCAGGATTTAGAATTTCGACATCAAGTGCTTCATTTGGTACTTCTACATTGTCTTCTGGTGTGGCAAAAGTATTGCTACATTGTGTAAGACTGGTGTTGCTGTAATTACATTCACAACTTTCTCCGGTTTAATGCGAAGACCTATGGATAAACAAGGAAAACGCCGTTTCAGTACACCAAATGCCCTTTCAATGGTATTTCGTGTATGGATATGGGCATTGTTGTATCTCATTTCTGCTGGAGAATTAGGTTTGAGCAGTGGTGTCAGTAAATAGGGCCTGCAAGGATACCCACTGTCACCAATGACCCATAAACCATCGAATTCTCCAGCTTCAAATCTGGCACGCAGTAAACTGGAATCGAAAATTATACTGTCATGTACTGAACCTTGCCAACGAGCAAAAATGTCAGTAATTTTCAGTGAAGCATCACACACAGCTATGTGTATTAATGGAAAAATACCCTTTGCGGTTTCGGTACAATTCTGCATTATCACCTCCTGGTGAAAGTATTTTTACATGCGTGCAATCTATTGCTCCGATAACCTTGGGAAACTGGGCCATTTGATAAAATTCTCCTACAACACGCTTTCTTTCTTCTTCTGTCACAGGCATTTTTATAAAATGGTTTGCTCTCGTCGCAATTTTTTCTGTAATTCGGGGAATTATTCTGCACACAGTTGATTTGTCTAAATTACCTATGTCTTCCAAAACTTGCTGGAAACTACTCGTTGCATAGAATCTCAAAGTTAACAGTAGCTGGTGAACAGGTTCTATGGGATGGTTTCTATTTGAATCATATGCCAGTGAATCTATTTCAAAAATTTGTAGCATTTCTTCCACAACTTCTTTAGAAAACCGATATCTCATTTTAAATTCTGTGTCATTTAGCATATTCAAGGATTGCTTCTCTTTCTATAGACTTTTGGTTTCGGTAGCATTCGGATTAAGTCTAATACCTCTTCATCGGATGAAGATGTGCTTTCGAAACTTAATTCACTTTCTGAAGTAGAAGACATTTTCACTAACCACTTAAACAAAACACCTTACTACAACTCCACTTTACAGCTACCGCAAAATATCTTTTCAAATACTAGAATATATATCTACAGCTGGAATACACATTTAATTTACAGTATACGCAAAGTTATTCCAAAGACATATTTATTGTATTAGAAAGCAAATAATTAGTAATGGCACTCAGAACACACAATAATATTACTGTAAAACTAATGTAGGTACCTTCGCGTATTAATAAATAATCACTATTTGTTTCACTACTCCAATAAATAACAATAAATAAATAAAATTACGTCACCAAACAACAAATTTTCTGATTACTCATTCTCACATTAAACATTTGGACTTTCATGTTACAAAATAATGTGAATAATTTCATCATCACTTTCAAATTAAACATCCTCTTGATATATGTTAACTGCTAATCTTCCAAATTTCTCGAATCAGTTAATCTCGATTTACTAACCAAAGATCAGACTAATCAGTGTTGGTGCAACAAATATTTCCTATATAATAATAAATTATTTTTAATTATTATATTGAAACAAGCAGTGGTGGTTTGTTTAACACGAATAAATTATTAGTTGAACTAACATAATTTGAAAACAAAACAAATTTCACTTTAAAAATTTAAAACTTACGTAAATTCATAAAATAAACAGGGTGTTATAAAAAACCTGGACAAAGTTTGGCAGGTGATAGGAGAGTTCAAAACAAGAAAATTCTAATAAACTCATATCCAATACACAATACAGAGTGTCCATGCTATATGTTCACTCTTCTAGAATTTTAATTTTTTACATAAAATTTAGGACAATAAATTAAATAAAAATTTTCTGACGTAGCACTGGCCACCATACGACTTCCGGTTTCACCGGAAACTACATCAACTTTCTTATTCTAACTGGAACGGCTTTTACATTTTTACATATTTGGAATATACAGGTCATTGTGAGTCCGAATACGTGTGACTTGGCAATTTTTGTTTCCACGACAACGAAATTATTATTATTATTTTTTTTTAAAAGTTATAATCATGTATTTTCGTACTAATGCGATCAAGTAATTCGAGAAAGCCATTCCATTGAGGAAGCGGCTGACTAGTTACTAATATTGCCCGTGGCGACTGCGACCGACTTACAGATGTTTATAACTCTTTCGGCATTCAATTTAAACCCGGAAAACGCAGAAAATCCAATTCCAAGGAGCCGGTCAGAATCCGTACACTCACCGGCACATTAAAATTGTTTTTCTCACATAGAATCCGCACATACCAGGAAACGATTCAAACCCACGCCTAATAGTTTGGTCAAGCATTCAAGAACCAACAAAAATAAATACTGAGAAGTATATTAACAGAATTTATGAGAAAAATAAAAGAGTTTAGAAACAAGCAGCTTTATCAAAAGCTAACAACCAGTTTAGGATACGTCAAGATATTTTCAGCTTGTTTGTGAAGTCTTTTATTTGTCACATCATTTAATTAATTACCAAAGAGCAAGAACTTTATAAAATTATACTCAACTAAAAACTTATTTCATTCTTTATCTTAACTAAAAGTGAAACTAAATCATTATGAAAACTGGAAGGCATATCACAATACTTTGGCTAGCTTAAACCATATAGTTCATTGTCATTTATAGTTTCTGCGGCTAGAGATGCTTCTCACCCTTATCAAAAATTGTGGAGACACCATTTAAGCGTTAGTACAAATTAGGCAAGTTTTACTCTATAAATTTCACGATAGTTTTTAACGGTCAATAAAGTACTTACTTCAGCTACAAAATGCTGTTTTAATTAAGCCAGAACTAATATTTTTTTTTTAAATTCTAAACGGACTGGATAAGGACAAACCATAACAGTAACACTTACTCGTGACACGTCATCTATACTAATGACGTTTCACCTTAATCTGAAATCAACTAATTCAAGTTAAATATACGTCGGTGCAACAGCGTTTGTTTTAACATGAATTATATTTTTATCACGGATTAACTAACACAAATTAATGCATGAATTTCAGCTGTCAGTCATCATATGTCAGTCAGCAACTCAGCCAAAAGCGTTTATTAACGTATTGGGATGTACTGGAACATACAAATTATGTCTTCTTCTGAAGAAAGAGATTCTTACGGTTGATCCTCGGATTCAGATTATACCAAAACCGAAAATTTCAAAAAAAAGGACTAAACCGTTATTGATTTAGGCTGATGTAGATTTTAAGATGCGTTAAAGATTTTCAAAAGAAGTGGTGCAAGAAACGAATGCGAGGAATCCTACAGTGCTTATATTTTTTTCTTAGGGACCCCCTTAGCACTAAAATATGAAATAAAGTTTCATCAAAATATCGACATTATGCTACTTTTACATGACAAATTTTTTTGTGGTGTGATTTCCGTTTTTATTTGCGAAGGAACCCAAACACCCCTTTGCTGAACTTAGGTCGAGAAACACTGCATTAGAGCTTACAACAAATAGAAATTTTCCAATATCAGCAATTACTCATACTGATTACTTTGCGATTTTTTGCTACTGAAAGTTTTCAGCAAGTTTTAGCGGATCATATTAATATCTTCAGGACAGATTAACAGACACGTGCGAAGGTTGCGGACCTTCAGCTCAGTAGAATATTTCCACAAAGCAAATTGATGCAAATTCCAGAGAATTTATATATATGGCCCAGGCATCAATGAAAATTAACAAAATTATTGATGTATTTCATCAAGTATAACGATTTCCCAGAGTGATTGGCGTCAAGGTTTATACGCATGTGAAAATAATATCCGTAACAATACATTTGCGTTCTCTCTTTTCCATTTTCAAAGGCACACAAAATAGAAAGTGACACATTTAAGTACAAACTTGATATAAACGAACTGGATAAATGGCCAATCGTAATGCTAAACGTCACAGTTTCGATATCGTGTTAGTGACGTTGCAAATCAACTAATTCAAGTTAAAAATATGTCGGTGCAACAGCGTTTGTTTTAACATGAATTAAATTTTAATCACGGATTAACGAACATGGATTAAGGCATTTAATTTCAGATGTCGGTGCAACTCAGCCTGAAGTTTCTGGCGCAAGTTATGTACCCTGAAACCGCTTCATCAACAGGAAGTCAACATTTTATTACTATAAAAACGCATTTCTTGTGCAATGTATTTTTCAGTCAGTAACTTTGTAACGTGCGGCTAGAATCGCTGTTGGTTGACTCAAATAAATTTTGTTAATGTTTTTTAAAAATTCTTTTCGAATTTGGGAAAACTTAACTGGCGCAGTCAGTACGATAGTTACGGCCCTACAAATCAAAATCTTCCGAGGGCATTTGTTTCAACAATTCATTAACTATTCGAACGTACGCGAGTGATCTAAAATCGGAAAATTCGCGTTTTACGTAATTAAATGCAAAGTGAAGTGCACAAGGAGAAGAGCATGAAATTCTGCGTACTTCTGCTGTGAATAAGACTCTTTCCTATCAATTTTCCAATTGTTATCACAATTTCTGTTATTGTTTATTCGATCGCCGAATAATTCCAATTTTATCCTATTTTATTTTTACTTCTGTGTGTGCGGTATAACAATACAGTAAAATGCCTAGTGTAGCCGACATTACTAGAAACCATTTAGATGTAGTCCCGAAATTTAACGGGGAACCGACCGTTTTGCCGATATTCCTTTCGGCTTGCGAGTATTTATTAAACACTTTTTGCAATCGAGCAAATCCAGAGGATCCGGTGAATGAATATCTACTTCGCGTTATCATTTCAAAATTAGAAGGTAGAGCATTGTTATTAATAGGAAGTAGAGAACAAGCAGGATCTTGGGGAGAACTAAAACAGCTATTTCAACAATTCTTCGGTGACCAAAGAGATGAAAACTGTTTGGCTCGAGATTTACAGGATCTTCGACCGATAAAAGGAGAATCACCCTACAAATTTGAAATGAGGTGTCAAGATGTACGAGGTTTACTTCTATCTAAATTAAAATTGATCGAACGGACCCATCAAGTAAGGACAATTAAAGAGGTAATCTACGACGACATGGCGCTACAAACTTACTTGAGAGGACTTCAGAAAAATCTGTGGAATCTAGTCCGACAGCAACGACCGAAAACGTTAGAAACAGCAATGGGATTTGTAATAGAAGAAGAAAATTTTAATTACACATTGCATCGCAACACAAATCTCAACGATCATCGAAATCATCAACCTATCACGACTATAATTCCATCTTTACCAAAACCTCAGAGAAGTTTCCCTTTTTCGCAGTCATCTACAATATTTAGACCACCCGTACCTCAACCAAATCCGAGACCTATAAATAATTTTTCTTTTAAATTTACAAATTCTGTTCCATTCCAATCGACACAAGCCGGTCCTAATTTCTTTCAAAATAATACGTACCGTCAGCCATTTAATTTCCCTTCGCGTCCTGTATTACAACCAAATCTAGCGCAACTTCGAACACCGCAGCAAAATTGAGGACAATTTCCAGAACCAATGGACACAAGTTCAGGACATACTATAATAAATAAAAACATTCCAAAATGTACTGCGACGCCAAGACAAAATGTTAATTGGAAGTCAGAAGAACTTTTCTATCAAGACAGTCCTGAAAATTACGAAGAAATTGCTGATTATAATCAAACAGAAGAGTTCACGCATGGCATGCAGACGCATATTACGCCGAGCATCCGGAACACGAGGAACAAGACAATCAGGATTTTCACCAGGTTACAACTACAATCAACCCGAGCTAATCCATGTAAATAATACTTCAACTAGTAAATTACCGTACATTTACATCCCAGAACTAGGTGCCAAATTTATGGTTGACACAGGATCAAGCAAAATTCTCATATCTCAGGAACTCGTTCAGAAATATCATTTAAACTTTGTGCATTACGAACCGTTTTTAATTCAGTCAACGCATAATGTGTCTCAACACGATTATGTTGTTAATATTCCATTACCGGCAGTATTTAAAACATCGGGAGAACATAAATTTCATATCTTTAATTTTATTCCTAATTATGGGGGACTAATTGGAATCGATCTTCTAAATAAATTAGAAGCGATTATCAATTTTAAGAATGGTATTTTATACACGAAAAATGCAAAAATACCTATTCACTACGACGAAAAGAAAGCCGCAACATCATCACATCGGAAGACGACTCACGTAACGTGTTATCAGCTGACTTTACAACCGCAGTCAAACACCGTAATTAGAATCCCTGTTGACCTAGGTACAGGAATCGGACTAATGAACCATATCAAGCTTCCGTCAGGAGTCGAAATTCCTTCCGCACTTATTAATGTTAAAGAAAATTATGCAATCCGAACGAAAATAAGGTCACCTTAAAATTTCCAAAACCGATCAAAGTACAACAATTCGACATTAACGACTTAAACAACTACGAATGTATAGAAACGAACGAATTAGAAGAACATGCTCTAGATTGCTTACAGAGAGAAAATTTGAGTAACTTACGTTTAGAACACATGAATAACGAAGAAAAGGAGGCAATTATGAAACTTTGCTTGGAATACAGAGATATTTTTCATAACGATGAAATTCCTCTAACATTTACAAACAGAATCAAACACTGCCTAAATATGAAAGATGATAATCCAATTTTTACTAAAGCTTATCGCCAAGCTCCGATGCAAAAACAAGAAATTACAAACCAGGTACAATCGCTTTTACAGCAAGGAATTATACAACCGAGTGTGTCACCGTGGTCATGTCCCGTGCACATAGTTCCAAAAAAAATTGATGCATCCGGGAAAAGGAAATGGAGAATGGTAATAGATTACCAAAAGTTGAAGGAGAAAACAGTCGATGATAGGTATCCTTTGCCAAACATTGCGGACATACTCGACAAGCTTGGACGAAGCCAATTTTTCACCACGTTGGATCTAGCATCAGGATACCATCAAATTGAAATGGACCCTAAAGATGTTCCGAAAACAGCGTTCTCCACCGAACAGGGACATTATGAATTTCACAGGATGCCATTTGGCTTAAAAAATGCACCCGCAACCTTCCAACGTATGATGGACAACGTATTGAGGGGTGTCCAAAATGAATATTGCCTTGTCTATCTCGACGATGTAATCATTTATTCAACTTCACTGCAAGAACACATCGAAAAATTGCGCATCGTATTTGAGAGACTTCGACAAGCGAATTTAAAAGTGCAACTGGACAAGTCTGAATTTTTAAGAAAAGAAGTGGTATATTTGGGTCACGTTATAACTCCGGAAGGTGTAAAACCCAACCCTGAGAAAATTAAAGCCATAATAAAATATCCTGTACCGAAAACTACAACAGAGATTAAAGGGTTTCTGGGTCTCTTAGGATATTACAGGAGATTTATTAAAAACTTCGCCCAGTTAACAAAAGAAATGACAAAATGTCTGAAGAAAGGAGCAAAAATAGAAATGACTCCTGAATACATTAATTGTTTTAAGAAATGTAAGAAAATTCTAACAAATGATCCAATACTGCAGTATCCGGACTTTACTCAACCTTTCATCCTTACAACAGATGCGTCTAACGTAGCTCTAGGAGCCGTCTTATCTCAAGGTGAAATCGGAAGTGACAAACCAGTAGCGTACGCTTCGCGGACATTATCCGAAACGGAATCGAAGTATAGTACAGTGGAGAAGGAACTCTTGGCAATAATTTGGGCCACCAAATATTTCCGACCATATTTGTATGGACAAAAATTTAAAATCTACACGGATCACAGGCGTCTTGCGTGGTTATTTAATCTAAAAGAACCAAATTCTAAATTAACAAGATGGAGATTTCGGTTACGAGAATATGATTACGAAATAATCTATAAACCCGGAAAACAAAACAAGAACGCCGATGCATTATCGAGAATTCAATTAAATGCATTAGAAACTGAGTCCATGGCCGCCAATCCAGATGAAGAAATTGATCAACTGCTGAGAGAATTGGACGAATCCGATGAACTAAGGCAAATAGACACTCCTGATCTCGAAGAAGTTTACAAAATTTAACAGCACCACCCAAAGAGATAACCGCCCCAACGGAGAATGATATTTTAAAATTCGACTCAACCAACACGGCTGAACTAACAAAAAGCATAGAAATACTAAAAGAAGCTATAGATTCTAAACAAGCACAAATTCATATACAGGAAATTTTGACAAAGAAGCTGATGTGTAAAGTTAAGAAAAATAAACACCAAACAATTTATCATGTAGGATTACCAAAAATTGAACGTGAAGGACAGATATTAAAGTTATTCAAAGAATACATCACCAAAAATAAAACTTATTATATCCACTGTAATGAAGATATATATAAATTGTTGTGTGCCGTTTACACGAGACATTTATCAGATAACGGACCAAAACTGGTAAGATGCACGGAGAAATTAACCGTTGTCGATGAACAAGACAAACAAGAAGATCTTATCCGAAATTATCACGAGGGTAAAACGAACCATAGGGCATCGTGGAAACTTTAAAACAACTAAAGCGAAAGTACTATTGGCCGGACATGAAACAAAGCGTTACGAACTATTAATAAATGTAGTGTATGTAAGACTAGTAAATACGAAAGAAACCCGCCACAAATACCCTTAATGCTTACGGAAACGTATGCTCGACCGTTCCAATGCCTACATGCTCTAACACCCTTAGTTTAGGAAATCGAATCTTCGTAACAATAGTAGACGCATTTTCAAAATTAGGACAAGCAATTGAAATTACTAGCAAAAATGCTGTGGAAGTAGCCAACGCCTTCATAGAATACTTCAGGATGTATGGAACCCCGGAATCCGTTACGTTGGACAATGGTACGGAATTTAATAATGAAAACGTTAAACAATTATTGCACTTGCATAAAATCGAAGTACATTTTATAACACCACATAATCCCGAATCTAACGGTAACATTGAAAGATTCCATTCAACTTTAATAGAACATTTACGGATGTTGAAACAACAATACGGTGAACCTGTGGATCAACTAATGAAATATGCAATTATCGCATATAATAATATGATTCATAGTTCCACAAATAAAACACCCAATGAATTATTATTCGGTCACACGAGTCAAAGAAATCCTTTTGATCTGGATTACGTTCATCAATGTTATCAGGACTATATAAATCAGCATAAGGAAAAAATGCAACAAGTATACGAGAAGATTCACGATAAGTTATTAACTAAAAAGACGAAAGTAGTCGATAAGAGAAATAAAAATAAACAGGGACAAGAAGTGTTTCGTATAGGACAGCAGATGTACGAGAAAATCTTGAGTAACAACAGGAATAAACTAACAAATAAGTATAAAGGACCGTTTACATTAGAAAAGATAAATATTGACTACACCGCTGAAATAAGGGACGGTAGTAAATTAAGAAGAGTAGCATTGCGCAACTTACGAAACCCCCTTGTTGCAGATGCTGTCCCTGGTACGTCACAGCAAACATCGTCGCCGAGATAAAAAATAATTCGAGCATATTTCCAGTCAATCTGGGTCTAGTGCAGAATGTAATAGACAGCTGGAAGTTTATAAGAAGAGTAGATTTAGGAGAAATAAAATTAGAAGTAGACAATTTAAAGACTAATATTAAGAATTTAGAACTGGGATTATTTAAGGAAAAGGGTCGTAGTTATTATAATGAAATGTACAATTATAGATATATAATTAATAATAGGATCGATCAAATAGATAAAACACTAAACAGAATTTTACCCTAGACAAATAATAGAATGAAAAGAGGACTCATCAATGGACTAGGAAGGATGATAAAATGCATTACAGGAAATCTGGACCAGGAAGATGCACAGCGTTATGAACAAGCATTAGAAACATTAACCACATCGCAAAATAAAGAGAAGGCTTTATTAAAGGAACAAATTTCGCTAACTACTTCAGCAATTGAACGTTTTAATAAAACCGTAAGAGCATTAATGAGTAATCAACTTATAATACAATCAAGAATAAGCAACTCGGGGTAGCTGTAAAAGAAAGTGTGTTAGGTAACGCAACAACAGTAACCCTACTCAAATTCAACACAATTTACGATTAACTATTTATGGCTGCAAGTACTTTACACGAACTTTTAGCAACATTAGAAGAAGCAATGACTTTCGCCAAACTTAATGCTATGCATCCGTCTATCACAGAACCCGAAGATCTAAAACGCGAACTAATTCAGCCAAGGAATGGCTGACCGGAATAACAACATTTCCATTTGCAATTAACACTGAAAACATAAAATTGTTCGAGAACAGCGTAAATATCAAAAGCTACACGAAAGGCAACGTAGTCGTATTTGTTATATTAGTACCGTTAGTAGAACCTAAATCTTATGAATATTATCACATACAGCGTGGAAACTAAATAGCGGATAAAATCCATAGCTCCGTTAATATTTGTAATAAAGCAAAAATCTAAAAGGGGTATAGCGATTCAAATTACAGCGCATAAGAAGAAGTATATTTTGAGATATTTTCATGACTTTTTTTAAGTTATGACGTCATCAAGATTTTTTTTAAATGACAACCTATATTTTTTATTTTTTATTTCGGTGGGTTTTTTTAACCTACTTTCAACAGTATAAAATTTTGAATCGATTACATAACAAAAAATTCAAGAAAAACGGCCATAAAAGTTTAATTGTAAAGTTGAAGAAATTAACAGAATATCTAGTTAGCTAGGTGTAAAACAAACAAAATTTGTTTGATTGACAAGAACTTGTAAATACCTATCACAATAAAGTGAGTATTTTTATTCCCTGTGGATAGTAGGAGTTACACTAATTATTAAAAACCTTTTACCAAAATGGTGTTGCTGACTGAAAAACAAAGAATTGAAGTTCTAATGATGATTGGGTATGGCGATCGAATTAGAACTCATCAAGAGGTGTGTCGACTTTTTATAGACAAATATCCTGATCAGCAAATAAGTCAATCCACAGTCAGCAGAATAGAAAATAAATTTCGAAATTACGGTATTGTGAAAGATCTTCCAAAAACTGGCCACCCTAAAACAAAATTAATTGACGATGTGCAGCTTGATATTTTACTAGAAACAGAAAATAATCCGCATTCGACTAGTCGAGACATTGCTTTAGAGCACAACCTGAGCCATACCTCGGTACTGAAACTTTTAAAAATGCAAAAGTTTCATCCGTATAAAGTAAAATTAGTCCATGAGTTAGCAGAAACTGACTATGATCATAGACAAGAATTTTGTGAAGAAATATTGGAAATTTGCAATCGTGATCCAATGTTCTCGCAGGGTATAATTTTTTCTGATGAGGCAAGTTTTACTTTACATGGAACTGTTAACAGACATACAGCCGGTGACATAATTATTAGGCACCCCCGAAAATTATGAGTTTTATTAAAGGTAAACAATGAAAAGTGAAACAAATATGTATATGTAAATATTTATTGATTATAAGAGAAAAGTCTAATATTTTGTTGGTCCTCCGTTCGCTTTTATGACTGTTTTAATCCGCTTTGGCAAACTTGATACCAGTGTTTGACACGTGGAAACTGGAATATTTTTCCATACATTAAAAATTGCTGCTTCTAACTCTTTTTTAGATTTGCATTTGTGTTGAGCAACCTTTCTTTTTAAAATAGCCCACAAATGTTCTATGGGATTGAGGTCTGGACTTTGTGGTGGCCATTCTAAACACTCAACCCCATTTCTCTGAAACCACCCTTTACTTGAAGTTGCTGTGTGGCATGGTGCGTTGTCCTGTTGAAATAAAATCCCTTCGGTATTCATACCAAACAATTTTTCCACTGAGTGATATAATACTTGGTCTAACATATTAGTATAGACATTGGAGTTCATTCTGCCAGTACAAATGAATGCTTCACCAACCCCTTCTGACGTCATACATCCCCAAACCATTGTACTACCTCCACCATGTTTGACAGTAGGCACCACACATTCTGCTCGGTATTCTTCGCCAGGTCTCCGGCGTACATAGTTGGCGCCAGATGTACCAAAAACTTAAAACAAGTGGACTTGAAATTAGTCCTGTCGTTTTTATTTGTATCTGAAAGGATTTTTTAATTCAATTGTTTAATTTTTAACACTATATGACTGCCTGATACTCATACATGACTTACCTCTATATTGCTCTCATCGGACCATATTACTTGAGCCCAGTCTGCTTCTGTCCAGTTTTTGTATTTTTTAAACCATGCTAAGCGTTTTTTTCTGTATTTTTCAGACAACAATGGTTTTTTCCTAGCTTTTCTTGCAGACAGGCCAGCTTCTCTGAGTCGTCTACTAACGGTTTTAGATGAAACCGTTAAATTGTATTCGCGATTTAACGCAACTGACAAATCTTTTGCCGTCCGACGTCGATCAGACAAAGATTGCCGCTGTAACCAATGATCTTCTCTTTGTGTAGTTTTTCGTTTCGGCCCTCTTCCCGGTCTAGATCTTATGCCTCCTGTTTCACGATAACGTTGTAATGTTGTTTGCACAGCACACCGTGAACATTTAACCTTTTTACTAATTGCTATTTGCGATAAGCCTTCGGAATGCAATGCAATAATTTTGGCGCGCTCTAACTCACTCAGTTCTCTAATTTTCGGCATTGTATTGTACACTTTGTCGAAAACGCACACTATTAAAATATTCGGATTTGTAGTAAAAAAAATTCAATACAGAAATTTCAAAATAACGATACGCATAGGTCGCTGTACCAATTACTACTAAATGTGGAATAAAAGTAATTTAAGATAATACCCCAACATAAATCCAGGAAATATCTGGTTAACATCCGTTGTTTACTGGTACCGGAATACTGAGAAATTCTAGGGGTGCCTAATAATTATGTCACCGGCTGTAATTGTCGATATTGGTCTAGGGAAAATCCCCACTGGATGCAAGAAGCTCATACTCAACATCCCCAGAAGCTCAACGTATGAACAGGAATTGTCGGTGACAGAATTTTAGGTCCATTCTTTATCGAAGGTAATTTAACTGGTGAGAAATATCTACACTTCTTACAATTCGAATTAGTACCTGCATTGGCGGTATTATTTCCTAATGAAAATGACTGTGACGTACCAAACAATAACATTTGGATGCAACACGACGGTGCTCCGCCACACTACGCAGTTGATGTGCGACGTTATTTGGACGAGATGTTCCCAGGGAGATGGATAGGAAGAAGAGGTCCAATGGAATGGCCAGCTATATCCCCTGATCTAACGCCATTAGACTTTTTTCTATGGGGGTACTTAAAAAGCAAGGTGTATAAAAATAGACCTAACAACTTAGACGATCTTAAAGAAAGAATTCGACAGGAGTGTAGGTTAATAACACCTCAAATTATTCAAGATGTAATAAATGAATTTTATGAGCGTCTTGGGTATTGTCAGTTGGTGCATGGTCGTCAGTTTGAACATTTATTGTGATTTCAATGACTGTCAAAATCAAATTTTGTTTATTTACACCTTAATTTTGTTTCGTTTTAAACCTAGCTAACTAGATGTTCTGTTTATTTCTTCCACTTTACAATTAAACTTTTATGGCCGTTTTTCTTGAATTTTTTGTTATGTAATCGATCCAAAATTTTATACTGTTGAAAGCAGGTTAAAGAATCCCACCGAAATAAAAAATAAAAAATATAGGTTGTCATTTAAAAAAAATCTTGATGACGTCTTAACTTAAAAAAAATTTATGAAAATATCTCAAAATATACTTCTTCTTATGCGCTGTAATTTGAATCGCTAGACTTAGACTTTTGCTTTATTACAAATATTAACGAAGTTATGGATTTTATCCGCTACTTAGTTTCCACGCTGTATATTCCTTCCCGACAAATATTGAGAAAAACATTTTCCAGATTATTATCCCTCACAATAAATTCCTGATAATCCATGAGTCAAAGTACGCATTAGAAAATGAAAACTGTAAAGAAGTTGGACGATATAGATATTGTGTCACTCAATTAATGTTAATCTGATTTCACAATCAGCACCTGTGAAGTACATCTAATCCAACACACCAAAAACTACACGCAGTGTACGCCCGAAAGAATTACATTGCAAGAGGAGAAAATTCAGAAGATTCGTGAAGATGAATGGTTAGCAGTATTTCCCGAAAACGTTACGGCAACAGAAAAATGTGACAGTTATGAAGAACGAAGAACTCTCCACGGCAGCAACTTGATCAAAATTCCAGAAAAATGCAGTGTAAAAATAGGAAAAGTTATACTACAGTCGCATCAAGCGAATCCCACGGAGATGAAGAAAGCCCATCTGCCCAAAATTGAAATTAACCAAAATGGGACTGGAAATCACGTACAGCTGGGCCCTATGCAGTTACAACGCATCGAACTCGATGATGTCCATCCGCTGTTGAACCAAATGGAAATCCTAAAGCAAGAAATTGACAAGAGTCCAAGTGCAGTACATCTGGCCGCAAGTGTCTGGACAAATGTATTGTATTTTATTTTAATAATTCTTATTTGTTACATCACATACGAAAAAAGGAGCTGATTCCGGACCAAGCAGCCTGTTCCTGGAGAACCAGCCTTACCCCTGGAAGAAATCAGAGTTAAGGCAGCACCCCGTTCAGCCCTTGGCTTCTCATCTTGAGGATGGAGGAGTTATGCACCCTGAAACCGCTTCATCATAGAGGTAGTCGATAAGCCAAGATAGTGTGGGTCCACGAATACCGATATTACTTAGAACATATAAAATAGCGACATCTTACTATCGCTTTTTGACCTAACATTGCAGTAGGATAGACAAATTGAAGCGGGATTTGCTCCTAATGAGTCCTCCATGCAAGGCGGCCATGCTTGCTGTCAAAGCATAATGAAAGAATTTAGAAAAATTTTGTGCAAATCGTTTTTGATTGCAGTGAGAACCTCGAGCAGCCTCTGGACAGCTGTTTCAGCCCTGCTTGGGGCTTCTTCAGCAGAAACGTAGCTCGACATTCCCACCGCAGACCAAAAACTACTTGCCCAATTTATTCGCAATTGCGATGTAAGAATGATGAACATATAAAATAGCGACATCTTACTATCGCTTTTTGACCTAACATTGTAGTAGGATAAACAAATTGAAGCGGGATTTGCTCCTAATGAGTCCCCCATGCAAGGCGGTCATGCT
The DNA here is from genome assembly GCA_036172665.1 of Prosopocoilus inquinatus. Classification (NCBI taxonomy): domain Eukaryota; kingdom Metazoa; phylum Arthropoda; class Insecta; order Coleoptera; family Lucanidae; genus Prosopocoilus; species Prosopocoilus inquinatus. Next base: position 41,850,504 of record CM069871.1, on the reverse strand, counting down.
TGCTGTCAAAGCATAATGAAAGAATTTAGAAAAATTTTGTGCAAATCGTTTTTGATTGCAGTGAGAACCTCGAGCAGCCTCTGGACAGCTGTTTCAATTGCGAATAAATTGGGCAAGTCGTTTTTGGTCTGCGGTGGGAATGTCGAGCTACGTTTCTGCTGAAGAAGCCCCAAGCAGGGCTGAAACAGCTGTCCAGAGGCTGCTCGAGGTTCTCACTGCAATCAAAAACGATTTGCACAAAATTTTTCTAAAGATATTACTTAGGTTATTCAATATTAATGTGTGATCTAGTGTGTCTAATGCACGGAATTGCCAGTTTTCTTGAATGTTAAAGATTTGGAAGCCTCAAAATATTTAAGAAATCAAAAATAGTTCATTTTTATTTGGCGTAATAAACGCATATTCTCTAACCTGCATTTTTTTCAGGATTTTAGTGTGAAAAATGTCATTTCGGTAACTGTCCCAATTTATAAAAGTCGCTAAAAAAAACAAAAATACCGAAAAATAATAAATAGCTTGTGTTCAACGAAAACTACTAATTTTTGTAATTTATCCCAACCAATATCACTCAAAATTTTTAATTCTGTTAGACGGCTAAAAGCCCATTTTACAAGAATTGAAAAAAGGCCTTAAAAAAATTATTTAAAAAATTCAAAAATATAAGCCTATGCCTCAAATTTTGCAGTAGTCAACAACAAAAACAACTTATCTGAAGAAGGATAGGTTATGAGACACCCAGTGTTAATAATTAATTAGAAAATACCAAACAAGGAAATTATACCTTACATGTTAGGTAAATATTTACCAGTTAGCCGTGTCGTTGCCTCAGTTCCATAAGCTAACGTGTTTCACTATTTTTCTGTTGGTTTTTCTCATGTGAAATTACGTTAAATTAGTTTTATTATACTGTGTGTGTGTGTGTGTGTTTATTTCCCGTCCAATGGTAAACTAAAATTTGTATAAATTACCGAAATGACTATTGTGCATTACAGAAATGACGAAAATAAAATCAGATTCCCTTAGTTATATCGAAACGTAAATATATATGATCTTTGCTGATATTGAAAATGAACTTATTTAGCCTAATTTTGTAATACTGACAAAATTTGAAATAATTTAAAAAAAAAATTTATCATTACTTTCTCTGTCAAACTGGATAATTATATGATATTCACCCTTAAAATGAACCCGGGAACATTATCGAAGTCAGCAGATCTATCAGAAGAGAATTTACAAATTATTTTTGAAATTTCTTCAGGTGTAGTAGGATATAACAAGATAGAGAAGGATTGGTATGCGTTGTACTAATACCGGAGAGAGGCAATAATCCAGCTGGTTTTGGTATATTAAGAAACGCTTTATTAAAAGCATTAGCAATTTGAAGAGGATCATTAAGTACTGTGTTACTTGAAAGTATTGCGATTCAAACAGCAAAAGCAGGTTTGACACAAATGAATCCTCAACCCCCACGATTATACAGTTTAATCAAAATCCGTAAAAACGGAGCCCCTATTAGACCGGTAGTATCATTTTTAAATAGGCCGGGTAAAAAATTAGCCGAAAAAATAAATAATATTTTTAAATATCACACGAAGTTCTCTGACCCTACGTCTATTCAAAATTCCATTCAACTAGTAAAGAAATTAGAGAAAGAAAAAATACCAAATAATGCAAAAATAGTATCGTTTGATGTATCCAACATGTTCTCCAATATACCTACTAAAGATTGCTTAAATTTAATGAAAAATATCTTGATAGAAGAAAGAGTAAATCCCTTAATCTCAAACGAAATTTTAGAATTAACAAGTTTAGTTATTAATCAAAGTTACTTCATGTTTTCAAATAAATTTTACATACAAAAAGAAGGTTTAGCAATGGGTTCACCGTTAAGCCCATTACTGGCCGAGATTTTTATGAACTTTATTACAGAAACAATCTTATCATCCGAGAGAAGTAAAAAGCACATGCATTTCTGGTACCGATATGTAGATGATATAATAGCATGTTTTAGTGGTACTGCTAGAAAGTTACAAATTTTTTTAATTTTATTAACTCAACACACCCTAAAATAAAATTCGCAGTTGAAATGGAAGAAGACAATAATCTAAACTTTTCGGACCTAACTATAACCAATAAGAACAACAACTTAACATTTGATATATTCACAGAGCCATTTATCTTCCACTTTCGCAAGATAATTTAAAACAAGAAATAACAACTATAAAACAAATAGCTACTAACAATGGATACAACAGCAACATAATTGACAAAATTCTTAAAAATAAACTACAAAAACAAACATTAAACTATATACCGGCTGTTTCAAATTGGATGTGCACTGAAAGAGATCTCCTAAACCGTAAGAGATACACATTCGGTTAAATGGAAGAAAAGTTGCACAAATCAATGCCTAATTCGTATCCATTGAGAGAATGATTTTTTTCTTATTTTTTCTTGAGATATTAATGAAAATGTGAAAAAATCGATTTTCTTTTTCTCTCTGTATCTCTTTTATTATACATAATTTTGAAATTCTGATTTAACTTTCTACGGGCACTTTTTGATTCTGCTTCGAATAGAGGTAGCAGAATTTAAGTCAAACGTTTCGTCTTTCCACGACCATCATCAGTTTCGATTTTTAAAATACAACTTATGTCTTTTTATTATTCTATTCGATAGCATTTTTTCTCCTGATTACAATGATATATCACACTTAATAGTTGATATTAATCTGAAGCTTAAATAATACAGATTTTTATGTGAAAATTTTATTTAATACATAATTTCAAATTTTTAGTTCATTTTCTTAGCTATAGTGTAAATTATAATAAACTATTTAAAGTTTTTCTGTATCGTTATTTTAATAATGCACTGCACTTACGAAAATGAATTTTTACCGAAAAATATCTAGTGGTTCTAATATAACTTGCTAGATCAGTACCTCAGCTTTAGTATAGGAATGACAAAGCCTAGTTTTTAATTTTGACTCGCACTGTTGGATTAAAAGAAAAAGTGAATACTAATTATACTAAAAATATGTAGATATTACTGAATAGTGCCTTCTACAAATACATTGGCAGCTAAAACACATTTTTGTAATAAATTTGAAAGATACTTTCTATAACAATGTTTTTTTTTTAATTTCTTTAGCACTCAGTGGCTCTCAACACTTGACTATCTTTATTTATTTTTTTTAATATGATTAAGTTCACTCGTTTTAACTAGTTGAAGTTTGGCACGTTATATCGGAACCACCATCCATAATTTAAACAGGATAAAGTAGGCTTTATATTTTGGACATTGAAACAGTGGCTAGCATTAAGATAAATAATAAGGAGGAACTAAAAAGGCGAATATTAGATTCTTACAGAAATGTTTCGCGAATTCATGTTCGACACGCTAGACAACACACATACGATTATGAACGAATCTGTGTCTTGAAAGCAGTGGAGGACATTTCGAGGATTTACTTTAATTTATTTATTTCACTTTCTTTATTTCACAGAGTCACGTTCTTCGTCTATAATTTTTATTCAACTTATTTATTCTGTTCTTGTAATTTAAGATGCTGCTGTATATTTGGTTTGTGTAATTTAATATGTTTATACTGAGGTTTATTTGGTTTGTGTTAACCACCTCATATAATTTGGTCAATATTTATTGACTTTTCCTCTTCCGACAACTGAATGTTGTTGCTAATACTTAACAAATAAAAAAAGAGGTTAGGAATAAACTTACTTATTAAGAAAAACATGACGAAACGATATCAGTTTTTTTTGTCATATTCCAACTTTACTTGAAAAAAAGGTATTAAGTATTATACTCATTGAAATCAAAAGAAAAAATTCTTTCGACTGGAATAATAAAAAGATAAGAAAAGGAACAAAAAATTTGAAATTATGTTATTAAATAAAATTTTCATGTAAAATCTGAATTATTTAAGCTTCAAATGAATATCAACTATTAAGTGTGTATATCATTGTAATCAGGAGAAAAATGCTATCGAATAGAACAATAAAAATACATAAGTTGTATTTAAAAAATCGAAACTGATGATGGTCGTGGAATGTCGAAACGTTTGACTTCAATTCTATTACTCTTATTCGAAGCAGAATCAAAAAGTTAAATCAGAATTTCAAAATTATGTATAATAAAAGAGATATAGAGAGAAAAAGAAAATCGATTTTTTCACATTTTCATTAATAACTCAAGAAGAAATGAGAAAAAAAATCATTCTCTCAATGGATACGAATTAGGCATTGATTCATACAACTTTTCTTCCATTTAACCGAATTTGTATCTGTTACGGTTTAGGAGATCCCTTCAGTGCACACCCAATTTGAAACAGCCGGTATATCCCAAGGTAAAATCTAGTAACAACAAACAGTTCGTTTCACTCACATATTTTGGTAAAATATCCAAAAAGATAGGTAGAATAATTAGCAAAAATCAAGATATAATTGTTGCATATAAACCCTATAATAAAATCTAATTTAATTTTTAACAATAAAGATAAAATAGACAAATTTAAAAAATCTGGTGTATATAAACTAAAATGTAATTATTGTAAAGGTGTTTACATAGGTCAGACTGGGAGAAATTTACCGGTGAGAAGTTAGCAACAACGCTACAGCAACAAAACTATAAAATTACAATTATCTGTAAGAAAACACCCTAATTGTCAAACAATGATAACTTAATACCTTCATGAAGGTCATTAACTACAGTTTGTCCTGGTGTATCATAACTGACAAAAAAGCGAAACTTAATTTAATTATAATATTTAAATGATCAGTATATAATTATAAGGAAACCTCATTAGAGGAAATATTTACGTTCGAAATTTCACGCAAATTGAAACCAATTGACCAAATTTATCCAAAAATACCACCAATAAGTTTTGGCCCATCGATTTGATTAAGTAAAAATGGGCAACTTCCGGCAATTAAAATTCAACAGATTCAAACGCACATAACTCCTTGTACAGACGTCGCACAGTGGGGCCGAGGTGGAAAAAAAATGATTTCACAAGGGGATTCATTCGTTGATCTAACTGACTTTTCTTACATTACTTTAGTCGTAGAATCTGGCTGTTATAATGGTTTTACGGTACAAATTAGTTTTCATCTAATATAAGGGCCTAAATCTCATTCAGTAAGCCACAAAGCCTTAAAAAGAGTAATTTGTATAATTCCGTCAGCTTCGTGGATTATTTTTAAAAGTTACTCCATTTTATATTTGGTTAGTACATACTAACAGCTTTTTGTAATAAGTCACTCTTTAAAGAAACTTAGACGTGATAATTAAGTGGAAATTAGATTAGAATTTTTAGTAAGCATACAAAAAAGCTTCACTTTCCTGCGGTCTGTAATATTGTAATTCTAAAAACTATAATATTTACGAACATACAAAATAGCGACATCTTACTATCGCTTTTTGACCTAACATTGCAGTAGGATAGACAAATTGAAGCGGGATTTGCTCCTAATGAGTCCCCCATGCAAGGCGGCCATGCTTGCTGTCAAAGCTTAATGAAAGATTTTAGAAAAATTTTGTGCAAATCGTTTTTGATTGCAGTGAGAACCTCGAGCAGCCTCTGGACAGCTGTTTCAGTCCTGCTTGGGGCTTCTTCAGCAGAAACGTAGCTCGACATTCCTACTGCAAACCAAAAACGACTTGCCCTATTTATTCGTAAATGCGATGTAAGAATGATGAACATACAAAATAGCGACATCTTACTATCGCTTTTTGACCTAACATTGCAGTAGGATAGACAAATTGAAGCGGGATTTGCTCCTAATGAGTCCCCCATGCAAGGCGGCCATGCTTGCTGTCAAAGCTTAATGAAAGATTTTAGAAAAATTTTGTGCAAATCGTTTTTGATTGCAGTGAGAACCTCGAGCAGCCTCTGGACAGCTGTTTCAGCCCTGCTTGGGGCTTCTTCAGAAGAAACGTAGCTCGACATTCCCACTGCAAACCAAAAACGACTTGCCTAATTTATTCGCAAATGCGATGTAAGAATGATGAACATACAAAATAGCGACATCTTACTATCGCTTTTTGACCTAACATTGCAGTAGGATAGACAAATTGAAGCGGGATTTGCTCCTAATGAGTACCCCATGTTTTTGGTTTGCAGTGGGAATGTCGAGCTACGTTTCTGCTGAAGAAGCCCCAAGCAGGGCTGAAACAGCTGTCCAGAGGCTGCTCGAGGTTCTCACTGCAATCAAAAACGAGTTGCACAAAATTTTTCTAAAATCTTTCATTAAGCTTTGACAGCAAGCATGGCCGCCTTGCATGGGGGACACATTAGGAGCAAATCCCGCTTCAATTTGTCTATCCTACTGCAATTTTAGGTCAAAAAGCGATAGTAAGATGTCGCTATTTTGTATGTTCATCATTCTTACATCGCATTTACGAATAAATTGGGCAAGTCGTTTTTGGTTTGCAGTGGAAATGTCGAGCTACGTTTCTGCTGAATAAGCCCCAAGCAGGGCTGAAACAGCTGTCCAGAGGCTGCTCGAGGTTCTCACTGCAATCAAAAACGATTTGCACAAAATTTTTCTAAAATCTTTCATTAAGGTTTGACAGCAAGCATGGCCGCCTTGCATGGGGGACACATTAGGAGCAAATCCCGCTTCAATTTGTCTATCCTACTGCAATTTTAGGTCAAAAAGCGATAGTAAGATGTCGCTATTTTGTATGTTCATCATTCTTACATCGCATTTACGAATAAATTGGGCAAGTCGTTTTTGGTTTGCAGTGGGAATGTCGAGCTACGTTTCTGCTGAAGAAGCCCCAAGCAGGGCTGAAACAGCTGTCCAGAGGCTGCTCGAGGTTCTCACTGCAATCAAAAACGATTTGCACAAAATTTTTCTAAAATCTTTCATTAAGGTTTGACAGCAAGCATGGCCGCCTTGCATGGGGGACTCATTAGGAGCAAATCCCGCTTCAATTTGTCTATCCTACTGCAATGTTAGGTCAAAAAGCGATAGTAAGATGTCGCTATTTTGTATGTTCATCATTCTTACATCGCATTTGCGAATAAATTGGGCAAGTCGTTTTTGGTTTGCAGTGGGAATGTCGAGCTACGTTTCTGCTGAAGAAGCCCCAAGCAGGGCTGAAACAGCTGTCCAGAGGCTGCTCGAGGTTCTCACTGCAATCAAAAACGATTTGCACAAAATTTTTCTATAATATTTACCTAACTACCCTAAAAGTTTCACGGCCGAAATCAACCGCATGCGATATACAGGTTGTTTCAAATTCAAGTCTCACCATGGGGATCTCGCTTATTTGAAGAGATAGTTGGTAGGTTTAAATTTGGAAAAGTTGTTAAATTTCATGAGCTTTAATATCCGGAAAAAAAATGTTAATTCTTATTCGAAGTAATTCTAAAAAAAGAGAAAATTATCATTTTCTTATTTTGTCTCTATCTTCTCACATTAAACATTTTCATTCTGGCCTTGTTTTAAAGAATTTTTATAACACGTGCTATGTTGCCTTAATCGGCATAATGAGTAGGTTCTCTTGCCACTAAATTTCAATATAGGCTCCATAAGAAAAAATTAACTTGATGATGGTATCAATTTGACGAAACGTGTTATAGAAAAGTAGCGCTTACCACTGTGTAGAGAATTGAGAAGTTTCTTAAGGAAATATTTTTATTTTTTTGATATCTCTTTAAATAAAGAAGATAGAGATAAAACAAGAAAATGACAATTTTTCTTTTTTTTACAATTATTTCGAATAAGAGTTAATATAGAAATTTTTTCTCTGCGGATTATTAATGTTCATTAAATTTAGCAACTTTTCCAAATCTAAACCTATCGTCTATCTCAAATAAGCGAGATCCCCAGTGAGGGTCGAATTTGAAACAGCCTGTATATTGAATACGAAGTTGAATAGAGATGCGAAAAACAGCACCAGCGGTCCGTACAAACATGATTTGTTGAATCAAGGAAGCTAACAGAGCTCCTCACTGTTAGTTTGTAATAGGTACATAAAAACGTTCTACACTTGGAGTAAAATTAAAATGATTATACCTTATAAAAAAATTCTTTTTTGAAACTTTGGGAAAGTCAAAAATTGTTATTTAGTACCTTTTTGAAATTTCCTGAGTTTCACTTCGATCAGACAAAAATTCTGGAAATGAGAGGTTTTTTCCATAAATCAGGCATTTGGCCCCACTGTGCGTCGCACAAATGATATTTTCACAGAAAATGAAAGAATATGTTCAAATCTACCGATTTATGCTATTTGTGAGTTTTGGCCGATCGATTTGATTGACTAATTATCGAATGTAATTAGACGTTCTGGCGGCTGTACGTTTTCAATGCAGCGTTAATTGTAAATGCACATAACTTGTTGTGCAGATGTTGCACAAACGAAAATCAGAAAATATGAAAGAGCGTGTTTAAATCTATCGATTTATGCTATATGTGAGTTTTGGCCGAACGATTTGATTGACTAATTGTCGAATATAATTAGGCGTTCTGGCAGCAGGACGTATTTAAATGCAGCGTCAGTTATAAACGCACATAACTTGTTGCACTTGTGTTTATTACAGCTAATTGAAATTTTATAATTTTGTTGCTGGAGTGTTATTGCTTCTCACCGGTGAGAAATTTTGCCACACGCATTCAAGAACATATTCGGTCTTTTAAGCTACAAAAAACTGATTCAAATTTTTCCAACCATTTAATCGCAGAAAAACATTCTTTCACTTCTGACAATGCACAAATTTTACATTACGCCGAAAAAAGCATTAAATTAAACTTATTAGAGTCTTTAGAAATTCGTAACGCGACGAATAATTCCGAAGAAATATTATTGAACCCAAACTGACCTAATGTATTCATACTTCTTCGAAGCCTGTAATTAAAAAATCCCTCCAGATGCTTCTAGGTGGTGTTCTTAGTATTAGAATTTAGTTTTCTGCCTGTGTATATATAGACTCAGTTTCGGTTTAAAAAAAATCAGTTTCAAAATGACATTGAAATGTTGAAACTGCAGTCACTGTGTGACAAGTAAAGGTGATATTAATAAAGTAATTATCAGTGTTTTATTTGTTAAAATGGAATATCACAAAGTAACGGCAAAACGTGTTAATTATTTGTTAACATATCATTTAATTCTTTGAGTAATTTTGCTAGTACCTTTAATTCATTGCTAAACCACGATTGATGCATTTCGCGTCTTGATCTTGCTCTATTCACGGGGAAAGCAGAATTGAAGAAAAAAAGGAAGTGATTATAAAAAGTGTCAAATTTATTTTGGAAACCAACTGCTTCATACATTTCAAACCAATATCTGAAAATCTGTCTATCTATCTATCTATTTGGTCTTTGAGGCATACTATTTTCGACTTTAAGACATAACTCTAAAACTTGAAATGAATGATCTGACAAATGTGTGCTGATCACACGCGCTCTTCTGGCGAAAACGTTTCATCAGTGAAAATGTTGGCAATTAAAGTGGCAGTACGATTTGTGATTCTTGTTGGAGCAAATAGTCTGTTTGATATTGTGTTCTAAAAACAGATTCACGGTATAATAATAATAATAATAATATTTTTTTTTAATAATTAATTATTTAACTCAAGAAATACAGAATGCAGAGTACAAAATCAAATCAATATAACCCTTAACGATACAGTAAGAAATATCATAAGAGCAACAAAGGAACTCAGAGTCCCGCATAACTAAAGAATGCACTTCAACAGAGTCAAAACGCAGCAATCATTAATTACAATGGATGTGTTATTCGTTTTTGTCGCTAAGCCCAAGGCTTGTCAGCGACTTGTGCAATCGAAGCAAAAAATAAAGATACAATAATTAAAAATAATAATAATAGTAATAATTATAATATTATATAATAATAATAATAATAATAATAATAAACGTCTTTATTTTCCAAGAGTTTTAGGTATTGAACATACATGAACAAAAAATACAAAATGTAAATAGGAAAATCTTAAGGCGGGGTTCACTAGTGTAGTCTTCCACCCAAACCTTAAATAAAAAAAGTTGTACCAGTTGTAAAAAACGCCTAAAACTAGCTTAAGATAACTAAAAAAGAAAAAACTAAATACTCTGAGCTAAAAAGGAAAAAAATGAGAAGTACAAATTCTGTGATTGTCAGAAAAGAGTAGAGTCGAAAGGTAATCAAATGTAAGAATTTAAGAATGTTGTGAAGAAAAAGGGAGTTTTTAAAGTTCGACTTAGACTAAATTTTTGAGTAACAGCTATTATCTTGTTGCGAATAAGAGATTATAGTATTTAGAACTAAAACTAGAAACATTGAATTTTTTAAATTGTGGCAGAATATTATTGTAGATTTATATAATGTTGTACGTGAAAGATCGTTCGAAAAGCGCCGTTCGATGAAGAGGTGGTGATAGTGTTATTTCGCACATTAATATTGTGAATGTCTGTACAGGTGATGATTTTTCTGTACAAATAAGAAGGCTGTTTTGATAAGTCAATGTTATGGTAAAAACAAGCTATTTGCAGTATCCTGCGATTTTTCATATTTAGCCATTTTAAATCTGCGAGCTTATGATTATGAGACATGTGCTCGAATTTACGAATTCCGAATACGAATCGCAAACAAGCATTTTGCACCTTCTTGCGATTCATAATAAATCTTCGTTTATAACCGAAATGGCTGTCTTAAATCTTTAAGAAAACACGGTAGTTTGACTTTGGGGATGGGAATAACATGCGCATGACGCCAAATCTTGGGAAATACATTGTCAGTCAGGCAACAATTAATTATATGAGTTATATGAGGAATTATGGTAGGACAACACAACTTAATCATATCAGTACTAATATTTATCATTTCTGGCAAGGGATTGTTCTAAAAAGTTCACACTAAAATCACCGCTTATAATTATAATAGAGTTATAAAGTTCTTATTAGTAAGATGCGTTACACACTGTTGAAGAGATGACATAAAAATTTCGATAGAACCGCTAGGTGATCGATTAACACTTAAAACAATAAAAGATACATTAGACATTACTAACTTTATCGCGCTTATTTCGAAATCTTTCTCGGAACATAAATATTGAATATCGATTACAGGCAGTTTCAAGAATGGATTTTACATAAATGGAAACCCCACCGCATTTAAACTTAGATCGACACTAGTAAGCAATTAAGTTATAATTCGGCACAACAGCCGTTGTTATATGTATTTTATATTGTGGCCGGATTTGTATTATACAGGGTTAGTTAAAACCATGGAAACGGCCATTTATTTCCGTTAATATTCATTTTAGGAAATTATTTCCATAATTGAAGTTTGTTCTTGTCCGATGAAAATAGTAAGTACAAAGTTTTTTTAATCTCAAACCGGACAGAAAAATGAAGGGAAACACACTCAACGTTTCGCTATAGATTTATAGCTTCGTCAGGAGTGAAAAAAAGTAAATAAACAAGTTGTCAAGAGAAACAAGTCGTCAAGAGAAACGAAAAGGTAACATGATTTTTAAACTAAACTACGAGTTGTTCGGAATAAAAGTAACGAGAACTAATTAAAGCTACTTTTTTTTTTTTTTTTTAATATATAATTAATTAATTGACAGATCTATATCTTGTTTAAAGAGTCCAGAAAACTACAAAATATGTCATTTAAATTTTCAAAGTCCGTACGTTTATTAATAGAATTTCCAGACACTTTAATTTTACACATTTCTATGAAACGTCTTTTAAAAATATTAGATTCACTGTACAAAATGTCAGTATTATCAAAATCAAAATTATGATTATTTACTAATGAATGCTCTACAAGCATTGAATGATTTTGATTATTTTTTTGAATATGATATTTATGTTGGTCTAAACGTTTTTTTAAATTTTGGCTCGTTTCACCTATATAAACAGAACTACAATTTGAACATTTGATTTCATAAACCACGTTAGGTTGTTTTAATTTCGGTACTTTGGTTTTTAAATTTGAAAAAATTAAATTTAAATTATTCACAGATCTACTGGCTAAAATTAAATTATGTTTTTTGAAAATGTGTTTAAATGTATTGTGTAATGGTTCAATATAAGGCAAAGATATGTATTTATGATTCGAAGTTTGTCTAATGTTTTTAGAGACATTTGAATTTTGTAAGTATTTAATACGATTTTTAATTACTGATTCAATAAGATTTATTGGATAAGAATTTTGAATAAGAGTTTTCTTTATTAAATTTAAGTTATCATAAATGAAAACTTTATCAGAAAGTAAAATAGCTCGATCAGTTAATGAAATAATAGTTGCAATTTTATAATTTTTAGGTGTATACGAGTGAAAATTTATGTACCTACCTGACCAGGTAGGTTTATGAAACCAATTAGTAATTAATTTATCATTCTGTCTGATAATATTTACATCAAGAAAACTCAATGAATTATTATTTTCTTTTTCTACTGTAAATTGTAATCTATTATGAACAGAATTAAATTTATTTAAAACAAAATCTACCTTATCAGAAGGCAAAATCAATAAAATGTCATCTACATAACGAAAATATAACGTTAAATCGAATGATAAAGAGTTAATAACAGATTTTTCTAGTTCTTGCATAACAATTTCAGCTAAAGCCGGAGATAAAGGAGAACCCATTGCTGTGCCAAAAATCTGTTTATAAAATTTATCATTGAAAGCAAAATAAGATGTTTCAAAACATAAATCAACTATTTCTAAAAAGTTACCTTTGGAAATATCAGTAAAATCTTTAATCTCTAACCACCTATCATTTATACTTTTTAAAGCTAAATCTTTAGGTATGTTAGTAAATAAAGAAATAACATCTAAAGAAATTATAATGCAATTATTTGGTACAGTTATTTGTTTTAATTTTTCTACGAGTTCAAAAGAATTTTTTATAAAATATTCTGATTTACTAGTAACCTGAGTAATGATTTTTGAAATAAATTTAGATAAGAAATATGGAGAAGAACCAATAGTGGAAACTATAGGACGAAGAGGTGTATTAGGTTTATGAATTTTTGGAATGCAGTATAATTTAGGAAATATGGGATGTTGTACTTTAAGAGATTTAGCAACAATATTACTAATTTCAACTGATTTCTCTATCTTATTAATAATACTGAAAGTTTTACGTTGATAAGATTCGGTGGGATCGTTAGCTAATTCTACATATGTATTATTATCAGACAACATAGTTTGAACTTTTGAAAAATAATCAGTTTTATCAATTAAAACAGTTACATTGCTTTTATCAGCTGTAGTAACAATAATATTAGGATTATCTTTAAGAAATTTTTTACAAGACAAAACATCTCTAATAAGAATCTTATACTTTGATTTTTCAAAAGTTTTATCAATATTTCTAATATAATTTAAAAAATTAGAACAAAATTTATTTCTTATTTGTATTTTTGAAGGTGAATCTAAAGATTTAATACAAAACTCTAAGCTACTTAATACTTTTAAGAAATCTACTTGTTGTTTATGAAAATAAGGTAATGAAAATTTTTTGCCTAAAGCGAAAATGTATTTTAAATTTGACGGAATCTCAGTTTTTGTATAATTTACAAGCCACTTATTTATTATATTTTGATCAAATTTAATGTAAAAATTTTTATCTCTAATAGAAATAAGATTATCTAACTTTTTAATCTGTGTTACATACATATGTAGAATTAGCTAACGATCCCACCGAATCTTATCAACGTAAAACTTTCAGTATTATTAATAAGATAGAGAAATCCGTTGAAATTAGTAATATTGTTGCTAAATCTCTTAAAGTACAACATCCCATATTTCCTAAATTATACTGCATTCCAAAAATTCATAAACCTAATACACCTCTTCGTCCTATAGTTTCCACTATTGGTTCTTCTCCATATTTCTTATCTAAATTTATTTCAAAAATCATTACTCAGGTTACTAGTAAATCAGAATATTTTATAAAAAATTCTTTTGAACTCGTAGAAAAATTAAAACAAATAACTGTACCAAATAATTGCATTATAATTTCTTTAGATGTTATTTCTTTATTTACTAACATACCTAAAGATTTAGCTTTAAAAAGTATAAATGATAGGTGGTTAGAGATTAAAGATTTTACTGATATTTCCAAAGGTAACTTTTTAGAAATAGTTGATTTATGTTTTGAAACATCTTATTTTGCTTTCAATGATAAATTTTATAAACAGATTTTTGGCACAGCAATGGGTTCTCCTTTATCTCCGGCTTTAGCTGAAATTGTTATGCAAGAACTAGAAAAATCTGTTATTAACTCTTTATCATTCGATTTAACGTTATATTTTCGTTATGTAGATGACATTTTATTGATTTTGCCTTCTGATAAGGTAGATTTTGTTTTAAATAAATTTAATTCTGTTCATAATAGATTACAATTTACAGTAGAAAAAGAAAATAATAATTCATTGAGTTTTCTTGATGTAAATATTATCAGACAGAATGATAAATTAATTACTAATTGGTTTCATAAACCTACCTGGTCAGGTAGGTACATAAATTTTCACTCGTATACACCTAAAAATTATAAAATTGCAACTATTATTTCATTAACTGATCGAGCTATTTTACTTTCTGATAAAGTTTTCATTTATGATAACTTAAATTTAATAAAGAAAACTCTTATTCAAAATTCTTATCCAATAAATCTTATTGAATCAGTAATTAAAAATCGTATTAAATACTTACAAAATTCAAATGTCTCTAAAAACATTAGACAAACTTCGAATCATAAATACATATCTTTGCCTTATATTGAACCATTACACAATACATTTAAACACATTTTCAAAAAACATAATTTAATTTTAGCCAGTAGATCTGTGAATAATTTAAATTTAATTTTTTCAAATTTAAAAACCAAAGTACCGAAATTAAAACAACCTAACGTGGTTTATGAAATCAAATGTTCAAATTGTAATTCTGTTTATATAGGTGAAACGAGCCAAAATTTAAAAAAACGTTTAGACCAACATAAATATCATATTCAAAAAAATAATCAAAATCATTCAATGCTTGTAGAGCATTCATTAGTAAATAATCATAATTTTGATTTTGATAATACTGACATTTTGTACAGTGAATCTAATATTTTTAAAAGACGTTTCATAGAAATGTGTAAAATTAAAGTGTCTGGAAATTCTATTAATAAACGTACGGACTTTGAAAATTTAAATGACATATTTTGTAGTTTTCTGGACTCTTTAAACAAGATATAGATCTGTCAATTAATTAATTATATATTAAAAAAAAAAAAAAGTAGCTTTAATTAGTTCTCGTTACTTTTATTCCGAACAACTCGTAGTTTAGTTTAAAAATCATGTTACCTTTTCGTTTCTCTTGACGACTTGTTTCTCTTGACAACTTGTCTATTTACTTTTTTTCACTCCTGACGAAGCTATAAATCTATAGCGAAACGTTGAGTGTGTTTCCCTTCATTTTTCTGTCCGGTTTGAGATTAAAAAAACTTTGTACTTGAAATTATTTCCTTTATGAAAGTTTTTTGAGAAATTTTTATCTACAGTTGGAGTGTACTTGAATTTTTTTTTCTTCAATTGTTTTTGAATTACGCCTATCTATGTAATTTTTTTTAATAGAAACTTCTTAATTTTAATCTACCATTCGATAGAGAATTTTTTTCTCTTTACAATAGCGGTCTTGTTTTTTTTCAGAATTGAGAAGTTTCTGAGAAAAAAAAAACAACGGTTTAAGTATTCATTTCCAGTAGTGCATGCTTGTCGATCTGTCATGTTGACTGTTTCATGTGACAGTGTTGAATCTGTTGTGAAATTTCTGTAGATGAGATATTGTATTGACTACATACAAAAATTCGCCATGAAAAGTAAATAAATAATCAAACTATAAGAGCTCAAAGCAGAGCAATTTTTTATACACTATCGTTAATATCTTAAAAACTCTCAAAAAAGCTTCCGAAATTTTATTATTATTACCTACACGTTATGTGTACTTTCGAAATATGTAAAAATATACTGGGTGTTCCATTTAAAAAAATATAAGTTTGGTATGGCTCTCAGTTACCGAACACCCTGTATAGCCAAAAATAATTTTAGAAAATAGAGCTGACTAAGTTACACCTCAGCTTGTTTGAATTTCTTTTCTATCTTGCATACTTTAGACGGTAGAGAAGACCGCGGTACTATGTGGACACCTGTATATCTTTTACGATGATTACATTGTTGTTAGTTTTAACATTTTTATGATTTTATTAAGATGATTAGGTTGTTTTTAGATCCTTTTAGTGCTTTTAAGTTGGTAACGTACTGAAGATGACAGCTTAGCTGCCGAAATACGTATCTACGGATATAAAAAATTATTGTGGACGGAGGTTAATTTCAATTATATTTTCATTGTAAATGAAAGAAAATGGAATTTTTGTAATAAGTCTTTATACGCTCCATTATAAAAAATGTCATATAACAGATATATCAACTTAAAATTTATAAGAATCCTCTCATCGTTTACTATAATAATAACGATTTAATTCATTGGCCACCTCCAATAATTTAAAAGTACAGGGTGTTCCATTTTCGATGGTATTCTGTAGCTAATCACACAATATTGGTCAACTTTTTATGCCGATTTCAATGGTTAATTGAAAAATTTGCTGTTTCTTACTGTTTTCGTGGTACAGTCGAAAAACAATAAATTTACCAAATCTTCAAATGCAAATAACTTTTTTTATTTTTAAAAATATTAAAAAATGGTAATTTTAATGGAAGTCATAGTTGGCTTTGATATCGTTAAAAGGAGTATTTCTAAGCTTCTGAAAAATGTACAGGGTGGGCCAATAGTGCGTATTCGGTGGATTGCGCCTATATTAATGTAGATTTTAAAAATATGTTTTCTCTATTGCTTACCTATGGTATAGATCCATGATTTAAAATTAGTTACAATTATACAGGGTGTTCCGTGTGGCTGTGCCAGACCAAAGTTATGTTTTTTTTTAATGGAACACACTGTATATTATGGTTTATTTCGATTCGTCTTCAAGAGTAGATAAATTTATTATAAGGTATTATGTACCTAAATCTAATGGTTTTTGAGATATTGACATTTCAATGTAAAAAAATGGTTTTTGAAGTTTTACAGATCAGGTGTTATTGAAATTCGGCATTTAAATTTTACAGTAACATTACATAACCTGTATGGAACAGAAAACAATTTCTATTTCGAACATATTCCTATTATTTTACAAACTTCGACGTTTATTTTACTCGGTTAATTTAAATGAAACACCCTATATTTTATGACTGAATTTAATAGGACTTTGATTTAACTTTACAATGATATATGGTTCAGTATGAGTTACACAACAAGCCTACACCCAGTAAGTTGTCAAAATCGTACATTCATAAATCAGCATTTATTCCATCTTCCAATAGAATATTTTGTCTATAATTTAGTTGATTTTCATTAAAAAATCTGTACTGAGACTGTTTGTACTTTTTAGTCTGTTAAGAATTTACATTTATTTGCTTTGTAACATAAAAAACCGTATGCGTACTTTTATTTAATACCACCCTAGCTCCAAGCTTTCTGGTTTGTGGCAGAGTTGTAATGGTTGGTAATTATGATCATTAATTGTGACTGCGACCGACTTACTACATGTTTACCTCCTTTGTCTTACAAACCAGGGAAATGCTAAAACACCAGTCCGAAGCAAATTCAACCGAACAATAACCGACAGATGAAAATACCATCTCTCACATAGAACAAGCACTGGCAGTGGGTATCGAATCCACTCCAAATGTCAGTTCCGTTGCCTGCGGAACTAATGCTTAACTCCTAAAATTTTAATTTTAATTTTATCGACACTATCTGATAATTGTAAATAAGATAACACCCAACAACAATAACAATACCCATAAAGGTACCAATAAAGGTACCAATAAAAATAACAGTAATAATATAAATAACTATAACAGTTGATATAAAAGTGAATCAATTTCCTTGTCATAGAAAACAATGTGACACGGTTATCATTTTGAAAATTTTCTATGTTGTTATTAATTTTAAATCAGTTGTTATTATTATTATGGTTATAATTTTACAGTTATTTTGATTGGTATTGTTATTGTCGGTTGTTGCATTCCTTAGCGTTACTTAATCTTACTTAAAATAATCCGGCAGTGTTGGTAAAATAAAAATTAAGTATGCATATCGTCTGTGATGTCATAAATCAAATGAGTATTTTTTCTAACAGACTAGAAACTAGAAACAGACTCAATACAGATTTCTAAATAAAATCAACGGTATTATAGACAAAATATTCCATTAGAAGATGGAATGCTGTTTTATGAATTTACAAATTTGACATCTTCCTGTGGGTAGGCTTGTTGTGTAACACATACTGAACCGTATATTATTGTAAAGCTTAATCAAAGACCTATTAAATTCAGTTATAAAATATAGGGTGTTCCATTTAAACTAACCGAGTAAAATAAACATCGGAGTTATGAATCACCCTGTGTAAAATAATAGGAATATGTTCGAGATGGAAATTGTTTTCTGTTCCACAGAGATTATGTAATGTTACTGTAAAATTTAAATGCCGAATTTTAATAAACATCTAATCAGTAAAACATCAAATAATACCATTTTTTTACATTGAAATGTCAATTTATCAAAAACTATTAGGTTTAGTTACATAATATCCTTATAATAAATTTATTTACTCTTAAAGACGAATCGAAATAAATCATAATATACAGTATGTTCCATTTAAAAAAACATAACTTTGGTCTGGCACAGCCACACGGAACACTCTGTATAATTGTAGTTAATTTTAAATCATGCATCTGTACCACAGGTAAGTAATAGCGAAAAAAAATTAAAAAAATGCATTAATATAGGCGTTATCCACTGAATACGCACAATTGACCCACCCTGTTTAATATGCTTTCGAAAATGGCCGAGCTGTAAGCAAATTAATCTATTTGTTACTTTTAGGCGAAATACAGTAGACCTTGATTCATGTAAAACAATAACATATTAATTAAACTGTAATCTTTTAATAATTGACAAATTAGTGCACCGACAGAATTAGTATTCCGTTACTGATGAGCTAGAAACAATTTTAAACAGTAACATGCGTATGTATCCAAAATTTGGATTCAATGTGTGGTGTTGTTTAAAAAACCATGCATTTTTTTATTACATATTTGATGGAAATCTAACTGCGGTCCGTTATTTGGAAATATTAGAAAACCAACTTGAACAATTTGTGGATATCATGCCACTGGATCAAGAAGATCTGTTTTGTTTCAGCCTTAATAATTAGAGATTATCTAAATCAAAAACAAATTTGATAATTTGAAGACCTCTGTAGCTCTAAAAATAAGAAAGTTAGCAATGGTTCCGATTTACTTTGAAACAAGGTGTATCTGGCAATTATTGTTATGAAAATTATCTAGATATTAATAATGACAATTTTGTTCTACAAATATTAAACTTTTGTGACTTTGTTGTGAAATAGCTTGTTTAGTTGGTTTACTATTAACTTTTGATAACGTTGCAAAACATCAAGTGTGTCGTAAGTACCTTGTATCCAAATAAATGTTTGATATAGCTTGGCCATCTTTCAGTTTACTGCAGCAATTTATTTATTTACTTAACAATTTATTAATTGGCAACTGCTTGGTTTTGTAAGTTACTTACGACACAAATTTTCACTTCTGCAGCTTGCCTTTATCAAAAATTTATTTGAATATATGGTACAGAATGTTATGGATTAAGTGATTAATTTGACAATATTTATAACGTCCAGTCATTGCAAATAATCCGTGAAATATCAGGGTAGCCAATAAATGAGAGGCCAAAAGGTCTAAGGCTGAGTTGTTCAATTAAGGTTTAAACTACGTTTAACGTTAAATAGAGTTTTATTCTCTTTTTAGTAGTTGTTTAAACAGTGATTCAATGTTAGTATCCTATACTATTGATATATACAGGGTGGCCCAACGATGCGTATTTCTTCTGTGAGGCTTATGGGAAAAAAGAAAAAAAATCTATAAAGAATTTTATACTAGACAATACACGACATATTGTAAAATTATTTTGAACTATACAGAGTGATCAGAAAAATGGTGGTTCGTAGAAATTTATTTATTTTTAATGGAACACCCGGTATATTTTTAGATATTTGGATGCGTCAGAGTGAGCTGATTACAACGGTATAAAGATATATTGATTTCATTGAATAACTTTCGTAAAATTTTTTTTTTGAAGAATTTTCCAAAAATTCAGTCAGTTTGAATATGAATTTCTGATTACTGAGGAGGTAACACAGACGAACGAAAATCTAACACGGTATTTTTAGGACTTTGGCCTTTATCAAAATGTGAACAAAATTAAGATATCTTTTTGCATTATACCGAGCGATCGAGACTTACGAAACATTCGGTAACTCATCAAGTTTCGATCGCTCGGTATAATGCAAAAAGATATCTTAATTTTGTTCACATTTTCATAAAGGCCAAAGTCCTAAAAATACCGTGTTAGATTGAAACTTGATGAGTTACCGAATGTTTCGCAAGTCTCGATCGCTCGGTATAATGCAAAAAGATATCTTAATTTTGTTCACATTTTCATAAAGGCCAAGGTCCTAAAAATACCGTGTTAGATTTTCGTTCGTCTATGTTACTTCCTCAGTAATCAGAAATTCATATTCAAACTGACTGAATTTTTGGAAAATTCTTCAAAAAAAAAATATTTTACGAAAGTTATTCAATGAAATCAATATATCTTGATACCATTGTAATCAGCTCACTCTGACGCATCCAAATATCTAAAAATATACAGGGTGTTCCATTAAAAAAAAAAGTTTCCACGAACCACCATTTTTCTGATCACTCTGTATAATTCAAAATAATTTTACAATATGCCGCGCATTGTCTAGTATAAAATTCTTTATCGATTTTTTTCCTAATTTTTTTCCTGTAGGCCTCACAGAAGAAATACGCATTGTTGGGCCACCCTGTACAGGCTGTCCATTTTTCGAGCCCAAGCATGGGGATCTCACTTATCTTAAGAGACACGAGATCGGTTAAATTAGGCCAAAGTTGCGTATTTTCATGCTAATTAATAATCTGAAAAGCAATTTAAATTATTCCTTTTCGTTTTAAAGATATTGAGAAATAACTAAAATTTTTCATTTTCGTTTTTATTTTTTAAATCGAAAACCAATAAAGCTAGATAAGCTTATAACTTACACGTTTTTACGTAGAATCTAAATCTGTCATTACATTTACCCGAGCTGTCAAAATTGCAGAGATACGACTGTCAACTTTTTTTGTTCTTATGGGCGATTTCTTTTCCGATTCTAACAATGTATCACACATTACGGTTGATTTGCCTTTTTGACCAAAATTTCTATTTTGTTATTTTTATAAAGAGCGCTATGGAAATAATCAAGGTTTTGACACTTATGTGGCGTTAGCTTAACCAACGGAAAACGCGGAAGAAATTCTGCACTCTTAAAAATCATTTCATCATTTTTTTCATCACTTAATTTTTATAATATTCTTATCGCAAACAACCCCCACTTTAAGTACAAAACAATTCTTCGGGTTTAACAAGACAAACAGGAGTCAATTTGACATACCACACCAGGTGGAGAATTCTGAAAGAAACATAAGAATCGTCATTGAAAAATCCATATCCATGACCCCACAAAAAGTAGCTTAAACTTTGCAACTTTTTGTATTATAAAATTGTGTTTCATTGTATCTACCCATCAGAAAATAGTCTGTGAGAGATAAATCTGGCCCACTGCTGGATAGCCGATGTCTCCGTTATTTCTTTTTAGAAAATATTTTAGTTAAACAATCAACAACTCAGGTGTCATGAGAGAGCAAGCCATCTTGTTGAAATCAACTGTTTATTAATGTATTTCGTAAAGAACGCCTTTTTACGAAAATTTAGGTATCTGTTTTCAGACAATGATGATTTTTATGTTCGCTGTGTTGCTTGAACAGCTACTCATCATTGGTGACTTTGTATTGGGCTCGTCGGCATCGGATCATATCACAATTTGAAGGAAATTTGTATTTCCTTCTAACTAGCTTCTTATAAATGTACAAAATTTTATTCGTCATTCATTATCGCCGGGCAGAAGAAGTTCCATTTTTTTTCTTCATTCTTCATACCACTTAATGTGGTAATTTTGAAACAATTTGGTTTGTTGAGCTAGAAGAATTATTTTGCACTGAAAGCAGGAGTTGTTTGCAATTAAAATATGATGACTTTCGAGCTTTTAGAATTTCTTCCGCGTTTTCAATTGATCTAGCTAGCGCCATGTAAACGTCAATATCTTGATTGTTTCCATAGCCATGTCTTTATAAAAATAACAAAATAGAAATTTTGGTCAAAGAGGCAAATCAACCGTAATGTGTGATACATTGTTAATCTTTATTTATTATTTATTTATTATTATTATTATTTAAAAATTGTGAAAATCCAATATGGCGCCCATAAGAAAAAACAAAGTTGACAGTCGTATCTCTGCAATTTTGACACCTCGGATAAATGTAATGACAGATTTTGATTCTACGTAAAAAAGTGCCTTAATAATGTGTAAGTTATAAATGTCTAGCTTTATCGGTTTTCGATTTAAAAAATAAAAACGAAAATGAAAATTCTACTTTTTTCTCAATATCTTTAAAACGAAAAGGAGTAATTTAAATTGCTTTTCAGATTATTAATTAGCATGAAAATACGCAGCTTTGGCCTAATTTAACCGACCTCGTATCTCTTAAGATAAGTGAGATCCCCATGCTTGGTCTCGAAAAACGGACAGCCTGTATATACAGTGATTCAAGATGTAAAATGCAGTTTAATTATTAATTAAAATGTAAAACGTAGTTTAACTACGAAAAAAAACTATGGTTTGATACTTAACCAGCAGTTAAAAAATTGCTGGTTTATGCCCGATCTTAGCACCTCCTGTTAAATTTAACCGTCAGTTAATATCCTAGAAAACCAATGTCGACACAATGGTTTCCAAGGATATTAACCGACGGTTAAATTTATCCAGAGGTGTTGAAATCGGGCCTAAATGGAGAACCAGATGCCATTGAAATATCGAGCCTTAATTGGTTACTGAGCAACTCAGCCTAAGTGACATTACGATAAAAATTAAAATATGTTCATGTAATGTAATGTAATGAATAATATACCATTTTAGTTAGAGAAAAATTAATCAGAGCTCTGACTCTGATAATTGGCAAAACTTAGGCTGAGTTGCTTACTGAAGGTTTAAACTATGTTTAACGTTAACTGGAGTTTTATTATTTTCTTTTTGTTATTCATTCAGTGATTAAGATGTAAAACGTAATTTAACTATGAATTACGATGTAAAATGTAGTTTAACTATGAAAGAAAACTTGGTTCGATACTTAACCAGAATTAATAAATTGTTGGCTTAATTGGACCCCGCCTTTATTATTTTGATGATTATCGAATACACGAAATTAAAAATATGGCCTTACACGTTTTTTCTGTATATTTCATTCATGCTAACAGTTCACTAGTTCATCGATATACAGGTGAGCAAAAAAATTCATTTCAGTTCATTTTAAATGGAACACCCCGTATGTTTTCACATATTTCGATTCTCTAAATTTTTCTTAATTCAAATATACGTGTGTCCATGGATTGGGTTCACAATAGCAAAAACTTTTTTATTTTTGGTTGTTCGAGAAAGTCTTTCTTTATAAATGTTCTTGCTTATCCTACTCCTGAAATATTCATAGAATATGGCAAATTCTTGTTGATAACCGAGAAAAATTGGTTTCCGTTCCTTCGTTCGTTCGTTTCGATTTGCCGTGACAATGACTTGTCTTTTAAAGCGAGAAAATGATCTCTCAACAAAACAGGTTGTGAGAGACGCTTTCTCTAGGTAAATTTTGAACTCTTCAATATTTACGGAGAGACTGAGCAATCAAATAAATGTCCAATCGTCAATATCAAAATTAATGAGACGCAGAATTCGATCGTAGAATCCCCGTCCCTATCGGAAACGCAGCGAGAAATGGAGCCCCACCGCGCGCGGAATACAACGCCTCTGAGTTTGGACCTTCATTTTCGAGGCGTTAGTCATGACTTAAAATACAGAGTTTCTGTAAATGATTCTTGAATCAGTGACCTTTGGAAAATAAAAGAAAAGGGCGTTTGTCGCTTATTGATACTAGTGTCAGTCATATTTTTTAAGGGCTTCTAAGACTACATTAGATGAGTTACATAGAGACTGGGCCAAAAGTGCGTATTCGGTAGATAGCGCCTATATTAATGCAGATTTTTAAAGTTTGTTTTCGCTATTACTTACCTATGGTGTAGATGCATGATTTAAAATTAGTTACAATTATACATAGTGTTTCGTGTGGCTGTACCAGACCAAAGTTATGTTTTTTTTTTTTAATGGAACGTACTGTATATTATGGTTTATTTCGATTCGCATCAAAGAGTAGATAAATTTATTATAAAGACATTATATACCTAAACCTAATAGTTTTTGAGATATTGACATTTCAATAAAAAAAAAATTGTATTACATGGGCTGCTGGAAAAGTTTCTGGAAACGGAATGAAAAAACGCCTATAAAATTTGGTAAACGGTATCATTGTTTTTCGAAGTATTCGCCTTTGACGTCAATACACTTTTGCATACGCTCGAACCAATTTCTAAAACACGTTTTCCATTCTAAAGATGGTACCTCAGAAACCAGTGTCCGGAATGTTTCAACCGCTGCTTCAGCCGACGAAAATCGCTCACCACGCACTTTATTTTTGATATTTGGGAACAAAAAGAAATCATTAGGTGGAGCTGACGTTGTCATGATGGAGAATAATTCGTCGATTTCGATTGTTTCTTCTTATTTGATCGATGACTTCCGGCAAACAAATTGTAGTATACCAATCAGCATTCACGGTTTTTCGATCCTCTAAAGCTACGGTTGCTACACGTCCAGTTAAACCAAAGAAACAAGCAATCATTTGCTTCGCAGCACTGCGTGAGCGGACAACTTTTGTTGGTTTTGGTTCATTTTGAAGTACCCAAACGGTAGATTGTTGCTTACTTTCTGGCTCGTAAGAATAGATCCACGTTTCGTCACCAGTAACGATGTTATAAACTAAATTTGAACGACCTCCATTGAATTTCTTGAGCATTTCTTCGCACCATTTGACACGACCCTGCTTTTGCGCTTTTATTAAATTGTGTGGGATCCAACGACTGCAAAGCTTTCGTACGTTCAAATGATCATGCAAAATCTGGTGTATGGCTTTCAAGTCAATCCGTAAGGATGCTTGAATCTCACGGTATGTCACATGTCGATCTCGTTCAAGCATTTCACGCACAGCATCTACATTAGTGGCAACAACAGATGTTGATGGACGACCTTCACGAAATTCGTCACTGAGAAAGGTACGTCCACGCTGGAATTCGGCAAACCAATTATAAACACTGCTCCTTGATGGTGCGCTTCAACTCCAAAAGCCAAATAAAACCGATCGAGGTATTGTTTCGGCGTTAGACTACATTTGACATCGTAAAAAAACATGGCACGAAAATTTTCACGCGAGATTTCCATGTTTACACAAAATTCCTTTTTCTCAAATGCTATACAAACAAAACTAGTTCACTTGGATAGGAACTGTCAATAGAATTATAGGCGAAAAACGTCAACTTTTTCAAATATGACAATTGATAAACGCTAACAATTCTAGACCTACTAGATTCCAGAAAATTATGCAACAGAAAACAATTTCTATCTCGAACATATTCCTATTATTTTACACAGGGTGATTCATAACTCCGATGTTTATTTTACTCGGTTAAATCTGCATTGAAACTGTTTGAACTTTCTACTCTGTTAAGAATTTACATTTATTTGATCTGTAACATAAAAAACCGTATACATACTTTTATTTAATTCCACCCTAGCTCCAAGCTTTCTGGTTTATCGCAGATTCATAAATGAGCAATTATTCCATCTTGCAATGGAATATTTTGTCCATAATTTAGTTGATTGTAATTAAAAAATCTGTACTGAGACTGTTTATACTTTTAGTCTGTTAAAAATTTATATTTATTTCATCTGTAACATAAAAAACTGTGTGCATACTTTTATTTAATACCACCTTAGCTCCAAGTTCTCTGGTTTGTCGCAGAGTTATAATGGTTGGTAATTATGATCTTTAACTGTGACTGCGACCAACTTACTACATGTTTACCTTCTTTGCCTTACAAACCAAGGAAATGCAGAAACACCAGTTCGAAGCAAATTCAACCGAACAATAACCGACAGATGAAAATACCATCTCTCACATAGAACATGCACTAGCAGTGGGTATCGAATCCACGTCTGATGATGCCCATCCCCCCTCCTCCAAATGTCAGTTCCGTTGCCTGCGAAACTAATGCTTAACTCCTAAAATTATAATTTTATTTTATCGACACTATCTGATAATGTTAAATAAGATAACACCCAACAACAATAACAATACCAACAAAAATAACAGTAATAAAATAATTAACTATAACAGTTGATTTAAATGTGAATCAATCTCCTTGTCATAGAAAACGATGTGAAGAGCGACACGGTTATCATTTTGAAAAATTTTTATGTTATTAATGTTAAATCAGTTGTAATTATTATTATTATGGTTATAATTTTACAGTTATTCTCAATGGTGTTGTTATTGTCGTTTGCTGCATTCTTTAGCGTTACTTAATCTTACTTACAATAATGAGGCAATAATTATTCGCAAATGCGATGTAAGAATGATGAACATATAAAATAGCGACATCTTACTATCGCTTTTTGACCTAACATTGCAGTAGGATAGACAAATTGAAGCGGGATTTGCTCCTAATGAGTCCCCCATGCAAGGCGGCCATGCTTGCTGTCAAAGCATAATGAAAGATTTTAGAAAAATTTTGTGCAAATCGTTTTTGATTGCAGTGAGAACCTCGAGCAGCCTCTGGACAGCATTTGCGAATAAATTGGGCAAGTCGTTTTTGGTCTGCAGTGGGAATGTCGAGCTACGTTTCTGCTGAAGAAGCCCCAAGCAGGGCTGAAACAGCTGTCCAGAGGCTGCTCGAGGTTCTCACTGCAATCAAAAACGATTTGCACAAAATTTTTCTAAAATCTTTCATTATGCTTTGACAGCAAGCATCGCCGCCTTGCATGGGGACTCATTAGGAGCAAATCCCGCTTCAATTTGTCTATCCTACTGCAATGTTAGGTCAAAAAGCGATAGTAAGATGTCGCTATTTTATATGTTCATCATTCTTACATCGCATTTGCGAATAAATTGGGCAAGTTGTTTTTGGTCTGCAGTGGGAATGTCGAGCTACGTTTCTGCTGAAGAAGCCCCAAGCAGGGCTGAAACAGCTGTCCAGAGGCTGCTCGAGGTTCTCACTGCAATCAAAAACGATTTGCACAAAATTTTTCTAAAATCTTTCATTATGCTTTGACAGCAAGCATGGCCGCCTTGCATGGGGGACTCATTAGGAGCAAATCCCGCTTCAATTTGTCTATCCTACTGCAATGTTAGGTCAAAAAGCGATAGTAAGATGTCGCTATTTTATATGTTCATCATTCTTACATCGCATTTGCGAATAAATTGGGCAAGTCGTTTTTGGTCTGCAGTGGGAATGTCGAGCTACGTTTCTGCTGAAGAAGCCCCAAGCAGGGCTGAAACAGCTGTCCAGAGGCTGCTCGAGGTTCTCACTGCAATCAAAAACGATTTGCACAAAATTTTTCTAAAATCTTTCATTATGCTTTGACAGCAAGCATGGCCGCCTTGCATGGGGGACTCATTAGGAGCAAATCCCGCTTCAATTTGTCTATCCTACTGCAATGTTAGGTCAAAAAGCGATAGTAAGATGTCGCTATTTTATATGTTCATCATTCTTACATCGCATTTGCGAATAAATTGGGCAAGTCGTTTTTGGTCTGCAGTGGGAATGTCGAGCTACGTTTCTGCTGAAGAAGCCCCAAGCAGGGCTGAAACAGCTGTCCAGAGGCTGCTCGAGGTTCTCACTGCAATCAAAAACGATTTGCACAAAATTTTTCTAATATATTGTCTGTGTTGTCATAAAACAAATGAGTGTTATTTCTAATAGACTAGAAACTAGAAACAGACTCAATACAGATTTTTTTAATAAATCAACGATATTATAGACAAAGTATTCCATTAGAAGATGGAATAATGCTGTTTACAAATTTGACATCTTACTGTATGTAGGCTTCTTGTGTAACACGTACTGAACCTTATATCATTGTAAAGCTTAATCAAAGACCATAAAATATAGGATGTTCCATTTAAACTAACCGAGTAAAATAAACATCAGAGTTATGAATCACCCTGTGTAAAATAATAGGAATATGTTCGAGATGGAAATTGTTTTCTGTTGCATAGAGGTTATGTATGGCCAGTTTCACAAAGCTTTGTTAAAGCGTTGATTAACTAATCAACCGTTAAGTTTAATCAGTGTTAAAAATTTGATGCTGTTTTACAAAACAAAAAACTATTATGTTAATCTCTGATTAACTAATTGGAGTTTACGTTTGGCAACATCGAAAAATTGCCACTTTAACATCGCTTTAAAGTAATCTGTCGTCATGGCGTCAGGCTTGCTCAAAATAAATAAATACATCCAGAAATTCTTCGCATTAGTGCAATTAATGATTTTTAAAAATGAAAAAGGAAAAAAGAAAGGGAGGAAGGAAACTTTAGTGCAGTTGAATTACTTGAACATATATTGCAAAGACACGTTTTCTGTTGTGGTACAGCTCAGCGGGATTACCATCAGGTGAAATAATTTTAACACGGGGTACAATCTGTGGTGCCACTGACATGAGAAAAGCCTAATGTTAACTTGCTGAACTTCTTCTAATAGCAATTTAATTAACTGTTTGCTTTGTCTTGCAATAAGATGAGTGACACGATGAATTATTCTACCTATCGATGGTTTCTGAAAGTATCAGGAATCAGCTGTCGAAATATTTCAGTAGATAATAACGTAAGTTTATCAGCAACTGATTTGTACCATAAAATAAATTTATTTTTGCTTGTTGCAGGTTCTAGTGTGGGACCAAAGAGTTCTATAACTCCTTTGGAAAAACGAAACGTTAAATTCATTATCATCCAAATCATTAAAAGGATTATTTCTGTCTCTTATAAAATGAATCCTACCTTAAGGAGGCATTTCTTTATCGTCAGAGAAGAAAGTGAGGTTGCAGACATTCTGAAATAATTTTGAATTGTTTGTTGTTGAAAATAATTTCCGAAATAATGTCATAAAAATTAATCAATAAACCAAATGAGTACAGAAAGTACAGAAATGTCATTATTTTTCATATTTAAGGTACGTTACATTTTTAAATAAAATTATAATTATTTTTTAGATATATGTCTGGAATTTTTATATCATAAAAGCTTTATAATAACTATGGAAAAATCACTCGTTACTTTTTAATCGCTGGAATTCTATCGATTATCTAACGTCTGATTAGACAGAAGTAAATGAAGCGTTATCTCTTAATCGAGCTTTGTGAAACACTTAACGGAGCATTAAGACTATTTGACGACCGATTAGAGAGCGAGCCGTTTAGTAATCATCGTTAATTTAATTGTCGTTAAGTGCAGTTGTTTTCCTATTTAATCATTCGTTACAGAGTTAATCGGAACTTAAATATTTAACGAAGCTTTGTGAAACCGGCCAGTAATGTTATTGTAAAATTTAAATGCCGAATTTTAATAAACATCTAATCTGTAAAACATCAAATAGTACCATTTTTTTTACATTTAAATGTCAATATCTCAAAAACTATTAGGTTTAAGTACATAATATCCTTATATGTAATAAATTTATTTACTCTTAAAGACGGGTGGAAATAAACCATAACATACTGTATGTTCTATTTAAAAAAAACACAATTTTGGTCTGGCACACGGAACACTCTTATAATTGTAACTAATTTTAAATCATGCATCTATATCATAGGTAAGTAATAGCGAAAACAGATTTTAAAAATCTGCATTAATACAGGCGCTATCTACCGAATACGCACTATTAACCCAACCTGTTTATCACGATTACCATAAAGTATGTCAAAATTGTCAAAGTCAACTTTTTTTTTAATGGCACCCTATATTTTTTTGAGCGATTCTTGTAAAGCATGTTCTTGTCTATACTACTGAACATAAAAAGTGCATAGTTCCGTAAGAAAGTTTTGGAGAAAAAGGCGATGAAAGCAGTGGCGGCATTAAAGGTGGACGGACCAGAATAACGACTTTAGTTACATAGTTAAAGAATTATGGCTGTTTGAAATAAATTATATAACAAATTTTGATTTAATAGTAAAGTAACAAATGGCAAGAAGCATTTTAAACTTTAAAATGTTAAATTTTTTTTAAATAACGATTTAATAGTAAGACAACAAATTAATGCCAATGTTTTTATGGCTTTTTTTTTCATAAACTTTCTTATGAAACTATAAACTTTTTATGTCCAGTAGCATAGACAAGAACACGCTTTACAAGAATCTTTCAGAAAAAATTTAGGGTGTCATTTAAAAAAAAGTTGAATATTGTCCCGGGCAAATTAGGATAGTACGAAAATTCGCGCACTTTAACAAAAATATTATAGTGCCGTTGTTGTAGCTGAAATAACAGCACTACTCCGGTAATCGAGTCGAGAAGGGGTGAGTGTTTTTCTTTTCTCTTTTGTTTTACTTCGCATACCATGAAAACACAGTTCATCATGGCACAATAATTTTAATTGCACTAAACAAATACAATAATAAATAATATACAGGGTGTAATCAAATTAGTTTCACATATTAATACCGTTAGTTCCTCAGCATGTAAGAGAATTAATGCTGCAACTACCAAAAGTCTAGCTGAAAAATAAAAAATGACCTAGTGGAGGAGTATTGACTCTTTTGTTTGAGAACTTTTGGTCGGCCGTGGACAAACACAACGTTATAAAACAAAATTCCAGCAAAATTCAAGGTCAATTGCTTGATCGCATTTTAAAAGCTTTATGGGAACACAATAAAAGAGAATCACCGACCCATTAAAGACGACAGTTCAAATTGACAACCTCTCGGTCGTGCCCCGTGTGTGCATTATAATTAAAGCAGAACAATTTAAATCTGCTTGCATTGATCAGAATTAAATCTGTTTCATTAGATAATCGACAATAATTAGATATTGACATCCTGGTCTTTGTAAACCAAGAGTACACATGATTTACAGTGCTAATTTCGCGTATTAAAGTAATTTAAAAAAGTTATTAGTCGCTCTGATTGATTGTCAAATAACAACAAAATAATAAAAGCGATGACTGCATTCCATAATGATTTTCCGAAATGCAGAAAGAAAAGACATTCTTAAAGGCGCGTTTAGATTTGAGCACGCACGCACTGATCCTCCGCGAACGCTCAAGTGTAAACGACTATGCGCGCACGCTCACGTTGTGTTTTCCTGTGCGCGAACAGCCGCGAGCTCGAATAGCCGTAAATATAATTCCCTTTGGTGCATTTAGACGAGCACGCACGCACTGATCCACCGCGAATGCTCAAGTGTAAACGGCTATGCGCGCACGCATATCATGCGCGAATGGCTGGCAGAGCGAGCCGCTCGATGTCGGTCTCGGGTACGTGCTCAAAGGAATTAATTGCTTCACGCATGAATGCGTAGTTTGAACGAGAAAAAAGTCGCATATTGAAAGCCACGCGACACAGTCCTCGCAAAAAAAGGTTTCTGAATTTTCAGTTAGCTATGGAATGGACCAATGAAACAGCTTCGTTGCTTTGCAAGATTATGAAAAACTGCCTATTTTATGGAATGTGAAGCACGCAAAATATTATTTTTAAAAAATGACCTACCAGGAGCTTGTGAACAAATTAAATATTGAAAATTTAGACAGTGCGGAAGCACGAAAAAAGATAAAATGTTTATTGGGGCGATTTTAGTCATTGTAGTAAAATTTTTGAATTACTTATGACAACTCTCTGACACTAAATAATAAGTAGTAATTTATTTTGTCTCATAAAAATTAGGCGTTTGCCACGAAAGTCGATGTCTCGTTCGAATTTATTTTTTTTATTAAAATATGAATCACAATTATACAGCCGCTGCTATTTTGTCGTCCGTTGTGTGCGCGAACAACTGGATCAGCCCATGCGCCAGAAAATAAATGCTGGTGAGCGCGAACGAATGCCGTGCGCGTATGCTCAGCTCGTTCGTGCTCAAATGTAAACGCACCTTAAGGTGCGTTTAGATTTGAGCACGCACGCACTGATCCTCCGCGAACGCTCAAGTGTAAACGGCTATGCGCGCACGCTCACGTTGTGTTTTCCTGTGCGCGAACAGCCGCGAGCTCGAATAGCCGTAAATATAATTCCCTTTGGTGCATTTAGACGAGCACGCACGCACTGATCCACCGCGAATGCTCAAGTGTAAACGGCTATGCGCGCACGCATATCATGCGCGAATGGCTGGCAGAGCGAGCCGCTCGATGTCGGTCTCGGGTACGTGCTCAAAGGAATTAATTGCTCCACGCATGAATGCGTAGTTTGAACGAGAAAAAAGTCGCATATTGAAAGCCACGCGACACAGTCCTCGCAAAAAAAGGTTTCTGAATTTTCAGTTAGTTATGGAATGGACCAACGAAACAGCTTCGTTGCTTTGCAAGATTATGAAAAACTGCCTATTTTATGGAATGTGAAGCACGCAAAATATTATTTTTAAAAAATGACCTACCAGAAGCTTGTGAACAAATTAAATATTGAAAATTTAGACAGTGCGGAAGCACAAAAAAAAGATAAAATGTTTCTTGGGGCGATTTTAGTCATTGTAGTAAAATTTTTGAATTACTTATGACAACTCTCTGACACTAAATAATAAGTAGAGTAATATATTTTGTCTCATAAAAATTAGGCGTTTTCCACGAAAGTCGGATGTCTCGTTCGAATTTCTTTTTTTTATTAAAATATGAATCACAATTATACAGCCGCTGCTATTTTGTCGTCCGTTGTGTGCGCGAACAACTGGATCAGCCCATGCGCCAGAAAATAAATGCTGGTGAGCGCGAACGAATGCCGTGCGCGTATGCTCAGCTCGTTCGTGCTCAAATCTAAACGCACCTTTAAACATTTTGCGCAATAAAGAAATAACAATGCAGTTTATTGACGACTAGCAAATAAAGTACACGATGAATACGTATGAATTAGTAAAATAATTTTAGAAAACGGAATTTCTAATTTTTATTTATTTTTACAGTTTTGTAAGCAGAAAACTATTAACAATTACGTGAAAATTAAGAAAATTGATTAATTTAATGAGCAACGCGATGGATATTTATAATTCTATTCCGTTATGGAATTACATAAGCGATGATTTTAACCCAGTGCCCTTCAGTTCGATGACGCTTTATTGTTTTACGACGTTTTATGATGCGCCTGTAGAAACTGATACACGGCCAGTCAGAGGTTTTCAAACAAAAAGTTTCCGGGGTCTGGGGGGGTTTTAATTTCTTTAATTTTTCACCAATAAAATTCATATTTGCAGAAATCACTTTCTTAAGTGATAAAGAACTTACAGTTTTAATATGTGAAACTTATTTGATTACAGGCTGTATATTCAAACCTTCGCAATTACTGCTCAGATCTGATTGGCTCACAAATTCATCACGTAATATGGAAAAAATCAAGTAAATTAATTGCCAAATTATTGGGAAAACTAAATTAATTTTAAAAAAGATTCAATTAAAACGACGTACGGTTAATTATAAATTTCCCAAGAAGAAGAAAACACCTCGTACTCAGGCGGAAACTTGCTTAATAATGAATTATTGTTTTCGCATAAACGAAAATCGCGTATGAAAGATAAGGATATTTCTCGTTACAAGTGAAAGTGCGAAGAGGATGAACGCTCAGATAAGACCACCTGCGCGACTACAACAAAAAGAAATTTTGCAGAAGATTACACATAAGAATGTCTTAACAGCGAACCGAAATTAATTTTAAAACTTTAGATTTGATTTTATTATATCCAATAATAAGAAAGTTACAGCAGCTTAACTGTCTTAATTTCTTCTTTTACACCAACAGCTTCTTAATTAATTAAAAAAAATTCAGATACTGCAACTTTATTGTCAAATAAACTCTAAATTTATCGAAACCACCATGCATAAAATATCTATGTGAAATCCATTTCCAAGTTTTGTTTTAATGAGTAGGTGGTGTACAGCAATATAAAAATCCGCTGTTGAGCATTAAAAGAAAAAATTAAATAGCCGCAACTTTTATGTGACTACATTTTTTTAGATAAGACGGTAGCCAAAATTTCACAAAATGCTTCAAAACTTCGGTAGCTTCAACCAAAAATTCCGTCAAATTAGTTTGCAGAATAAAGTAAAATTTCACGAAGAAAACACCTCGTAGTCAGACGGAAACTTGCTTAATAATGCTTTATAATGAATTATTTTTTTCGCATAAATCGCGTACAAAAGATAAAGATATTTCTCGTTGCTAGTGAAAGTGCGAAGAGGGTGGACGCTCTGATAAGACCACCTGGACGACTACAACTAAAAGAAATTTTGCCGAAGAATACAGATAACAACGTATTGTTACGAATTTGGGGGTTCACAAATTATAGTCGTTAAATTTTTAGAACACTTTAATTAAAAGCTGTCGCTTTACACACTTGACAACACAATTGTAATGAGCTTGTCTATCAAATAACACTTTTACAAAATGTACTTTCTATTTATTCGAGGTATGAATCTTTCGCTCGCTAACTTCATAAACAAACTCGTGGCGGATCGTACGGCTTATATGTATAACAGAGCCCTCTGTGCTCGAAATTTCTAGAATGACCGCGTAGCTTCAGTCACGTTCTGTGACGCAAGGTGGCGTGTCTGATGCTAAAAATAGATGTGTTTGCGCGTCACGGCTGTAACACTGCCCCCCTCTTAGTTCTGTTCGTTCCGAACAGAGTACGGAGCCAAACGGTCGATGTGGATCACTTTCATCTTCCCACGAGGTAACTTTTGTATCCTATTGACCATATCATTGATCCTCTTAAGTATTTGAAATGGTCCATCCCAAGACGCCTTTAGTTTGGGGCACATCACGAGTCCTTCTGGGGTTGTATAGCCACACCTGGTCCCCTTCTTGGAATCTTGTTTCATTGGCTCGTAGGTCGCAGCGGGTCTTCATTTTGTCTGTCGCCAAACTGATGTTACGTCGGACGTATTCACGAGTGTTCATTAAACGGCGTTCGAGTTCTTGCGAGCATTCACTTAGTCCCAGTCGAATTTCTGGTCTCCCAAACAAAAGTCACAAGGCAGACGCATTTATTTTCCGAATAAGATACTGTATGGAGTTCGTTTAGTAGTGTCATGCTCTGCAGAACGGTACGCCATCAGAAAAAGGGGAAGATGTTCGTCCCAGTCCCGTTGGTTCTTCGAAACAACTTTAGCCAGATGTCTCTTCAAAGTCCTATTGAAATTCCACCATTCCGTCTGACTGTCGGTGCAAGGGAGTTGCTCGCGTTTTGAAAATGTAACCTGGTCAATTCCTGAAAAATGTGTCCTTCAAAGTTCCTGCCTTGGTCGCAATAGATCTCCATGGGTACTCCAAATCTTGTTATCCAATTCTCTATCAAGGCATTCACAACGGTTATTAACTCCTTGTTTTGGCAAAGCATAACCTTCTGGCCATTTGGTGAAATAATAAGTCACTACCTGGTTTCTGGAAATGGACAGTGTTGTTAAGTATCTAGATGCAAGTATCTAGATACAGTATCTAAATACTTTTTGAATATCTAGATACTTATCTCAGATACTAGTAAAAAAATGTAACTGTATCTGCATCTAGATACAATTACACTGTATCTGTTCATTTGAGATACATTTTAGATACATTTTGAACTTCCACAAAAACAGCAGACCTTGGCGGAAATGCAACCTCCGATTTTACAGTCTCTTTCTTTTGATTTTCTCCTCTGGTTAATTATGTTTTCCAGTTTGTCAAATGACTGTTCTATTTAAAATGCGTTTTGATAGTTCAGAAACTTGAAAATTATTTTAAAAATTGGGAAAGGTAATTGACAAAAGGAGAGAATCAAAAAGACTGTAATGTTGATTTTATTAAATTTTCTTGATTATGGGAACGCTCTCTTAGCTACAACAAGGTTACAACTAAGGATCCTAGATTCATTTGACATTTAACTTGTCTGATACGGAGAAGCAGAGTCATTTCTGTTTTACTTTATATTTTATGTTGACTTGGTTTCATACAAAACCAGGTAATTACTTATCCGCTTTTTGACCAACTTAATTACAAAGATAAATTTTCTATTTAATAAGACACACTGCTGAAAAAAATTTCGAAAATTATCACAGATTTTAGTGTGTACATTATTCACTTATTCATACGAAAACTTCAATTTTCAAAAAAAAGTCGATTTCGATCGCAAATAATATCGTACCTCCACTACTGCATAGGTTATTGAATTTTACACTTGCAAGTATCTTGATAAACTGCAGATACTTTTTTTGTATCTGTATCTAGATATTTTCCGGAAAAAGTATCTGTATCTGCATCTAGATACATATTTGTGAAAGTATCTGCATCTGTATCTAGATATTATTAGAAATGTTTCTTTAACAACACTGGAAATGGGCAGGCTATGTCAATGGCAATCCTCTAAAATAGTGCTCTAACGTTGTAAGGGTGTAATTTTCCGCGAGTCTTTTTCGCGGGTCCGGCACATATAGTACATCTGGCACACCAATTTTCCACATCAGTTCTACATTTCGCCCAGTAGAACCTTTCTCGTACTTTCGACAATGTCTTGTTGATGCCCAAATATCCACCGGATGTACCGTCATAAATCTCTTCCAGGACCTCAGCTACCCTTACCCTTGGAAGCACGAGTTGGTCCTTCATCTCACTCCCATCAGGTGTTTCCCATTTTCTCATTAGCAACCCATTCTTCAACTCCAGAGAATCCCATTGTGCCCAATACGTTTTGAATATTGGATTCTTCCCCGATATCTCTGCCCAGGTGGGACGTTGCTGTCTTTCCTTCCTTTCAGTTATGGTTCTTATTTCAGGATCTTCTCGCTGTTCCCTCTTAATGGTCTCGGTTTGCCACCTATCTATTATGGCGCAAGTTCTTCTGATGGGAATTATGCCTTTATTATTTTCTGCTTTTGAGCAGTGTCGACAATCCTCAGGACAAGGTCTGCTCGAGAGTGCGTCCGCATTATTATGGACTCGACCTGGACGATGTTGGATTGTAAAATCATACTCCTGTAATCTTTCTATCCATCTGGCAATCTATGTTGTTAAACTGAAGCAACCACTTCAATGCTGCATTGTCTGTTCGAAGATGAAACTGTCGGCCATAAAGATACTTGTGAAAATGTTCTGTTGTCTTCACTATGGCAAGAAGCTCCTTTCTGGTTACATAGTTACACAGTTCCTTTCAGCTTTCGACAAAACTTTACTGAAGTAACCAATCACACGTTCTTGCCCTTCTTGCATTTGTGATAGTACGCCTCCAATCCCGTAGTTGCTAGCATCACTATCAATAATAAACTTGCCCTCTGATCTTTGATAAGACAATATAGGAGCAGTCACCAAAGGATCCTTCAGATTGTCAAAGGCTTCTTGGCAGTCCCTACCCCAGAAAAATGCGGTGGTGGTAGAGTGTCAGACTGATGCCGAGCGGATGCATCGTTTACTTGAATGTGGTTCACAGAAGCAATTACTTCACGTTTGCCCACCACTGTTCCGCTGGATAAGGTCACTGGGTAACTGTTGACATTTGCAAGACGAATAGGAATTGTTTCTTGGATCTTCACCAGAGTCCCAGCCAGTAAAATTCCTTTCTTGGTGCTGCTGATCTCAGTTGGCTCTATGATTCCGGCAGGATAGCTGCCAAGATTGCCTTCCAACTTCGCGCCAGAATTAACTTATCGGTTAAAGCTCGAATGTTTACACTTTCGTCCAATATTACTTTTAGCACTGTAGATAAGTTTCCAGGAGCGTGGAGAGGTATTTCTTCCGATCTAATTCGTAGAACTTTATCTTTTAAATCTACAACCAACCCGTTTTTCTTCAAGAAGTCCACTCCCGGTATGAAGTCGTCAACAATGTCTGCCACTAACACCCTGTGTCTGAATTTCATACTTCCATGTCAATTTCGGTTTCACCACAAACTGGATTAACCTCGCCAGTAGTGTTTGGATGTGATATACCTTTCCATTATTTACTAGCTTCCATTTCGGTAAAAGAACTGTTCTCAAAATGGACACATCCGCTCCGGTATCAATTGTGAATTGGAAAGATCTCTCACCAATTTTACAATTTGCTATCAAGTTATTTTCATTGTTCCTTATCCTGGAAATGGAGACAATCTCGGGGCTATCTGTAGAATCAGTCAGCATGCGCCCCTTCTTGCTGACTGGTTTTAGTTTAAAGACTCGCTCTCATCTTCTTGGCGCGCTCGTTTGCGCCAGCAATTAGAACTCAAATGACCTGGTTTACCACAGTTCCAACAAGTTGTAATTCGTCGGCTATTGTTCGTGGATTTTTTCTCTTCAAGATGTTTCAGCGTTTCCAGGATTTCTGTTAGGGTACTCTCATCAGCAGCTTTCACCTCTCGTACCCGTACTAGGCTTCTAGATGCTTGCTTGACCGCCTCGAACTTCAGTGCACAGGCTAGTACATCTGTGCATTTGGAGAAGTTACCCAATCGTAATACTTGCTGCATTTCCTGATCTCTAATGCCGTCGGTGAATGCTTGCATGGCGGCCAAACGATGAAAAACTGGTTCAGGTAAGACATCTCCATACACCTTGCGTACCAATCTCTCAATGCCGGTTTCAAAATCTTGGAGTGACTCACCATTTTTCTGAGTACGAGTTTTTAATTGAATGGTATGCAGTTGTTTCATATGTGCATTACCAAAACGCATTTTCAAATTCTCCACCGGTTGGTCAAAGTTGTTTTGAACTTCCTCAAGGACTTCTGTAAGGCATTCAATGCTGGACGTCGCAGAGCTAAAACGAGTGCGTGCTGCATCTTTGTCACTCATTCCAGCCATTCACATCAGCAGCAATTTTGAACTGCCGAATGAAAGTAGACCACGGTAAGCCGCCTTCAAATTTCGGGGGTTTCAATTTCTGATTGAACGACCCGCTGATGGTGCAATGGTACGACCAAGCTTCACTTTATGCAGTTGTTTAGCCAAGTCTTCTAGTTTATCCTGGAACTGAATTTTTATTCCACCAAATTTTTCGTCAAGTTTGTCGTCGAATTCAAACTTCATGTCCTTAATTATACTGACAAACTTAGTTCGGATATCTTCAAATTTTTCCTCAATTTTCCCGTCATGTTCGATTTGAAGATCTTCGATCTTTTCATCGATTTGCATCTTCATATTTTCTATATTTAGATCGGTTTTTAAACTGTAAGTATCCATTTTTATTTCCATACTTTCCATTTGTTTTCTCATCTCTTGCGTTTGCGCTTTCACTTCTAATTTCACATTTTCACTACCTTCCTCCATTTTTCCGTTAATTTCTTGCATTTTTAATTTCATATTTTCGTTACCTTTTTCAATTTTATCTTTCACTTCCTGCATTTCTAATTTCATATTTTCGTTACCTTTTTCCATTTTTTCTTTCACTTCTTTCAGTAGAGCTGCCGCGTCTTCAATTTCAAATTCAAATGTTTCCGGGTCTTTACCATCATCTACAAGAGCTTGTTTCAGTCGTTCTTGTAAGGCGCTTTTCTTTCCCGAATTTTCCAGGCCTCTTTCATCTAATTCCTCACGCAGCTCTTTCACTTTTAACTCCCACAGCTTCATTCTTGAAATTACCGCTTCTGACACCAATTTGTTACGAATTTGGGGGTTTCTATTTATTTGAGGTACGAATCCTTCGCTCGCTGTCTTCATAACTAAACTCGTGGCAGATCATACGGCTTATACCGGGTGTCCCGCGCCATGTGCTCACCCCTCTAGAATCTTTATTTATTAATCGATTAACCTGAATTTTGGAGACAATAAATTAAACAAGAAATGGAATTTTTCGATATACTGCTAGTCGTCATACGACTTCCGATTTCGCTGGAAGTGATATCAACTTCCTTATTTTAAATGGAACACCTTATATATTTTTACATATTTGAAATTTATTGATCATTACGAGTCCGAATACGTATCAATTGTTAATTTTGGTTTTCACGACAACGAAAAAAAAACTTTTTATTTTTCAATCTAGAAAGCTATGAATCGCATTTTTGCGATCCAGTGCGATCAAGTGTTTCGAGAAAATCACTCCTTTGATTGTATTTTGATTTTTAACACTTTTACAACATTTGAAATTTTCATTAGGTCATAACTAATTTTTTTAATAGAAACGCATGTTTCTTAGCTTACTTCAACAGAACTTTTTTTCTGAGTACGCTGATACCAAATACGTCATATTTTCTTTGAAAGTCATTTGAAATAAAGGGAGTGTAAAATTTCAATAAGACATGCTCTATCTTAAATTAATTTAGTTAAGTTAAGTTGATATCACTTCCGGCGGAACCGGAAGTCCTATAACGACTAAATTCCATTTTTTGTTTAATTTATTGTCTCCAAAATTCAGATTAGTCGATTAATAAATAAAGATTCTAGAAAGGTGAGCACATGGCGCGGGACACCGGTATATCAGAACCCTCTGTGCTCGAAATTTCTAGAATGACGGCATAGCTTCAGTCATGTTCAGTGACGCAAGGTGGCGTGTCTGTCTAAAAATAGTCTGCGCGTCACGGCTGTAACAGTATTAACAGCGAACCGAAATTAATTGTAAAAATTTAGATTTTATCTCATTATACACTGTGATGAAAAGTGTAGCACCATCACGTAGGTGGTGATAGAGAAT
The DNA here is from genome assembly GCA_036172665.1 of Prosopocoilus inquinatus. Lineage (NCBI taxonomy): Eukaryota > Metazoa > Arthropoda > Insecta > Coleoptera > Lucanidae > Prosopocoilus > Prosopocoilus inquinatus. The sequence goes on along the minus strand of CM069871.1, from coordinate 41,809,521 downwards.
GTTATTAGGAGCATGAAGATGTTTTTAGAACCTTTTTGCGATGCGTGGTTTGCAAGATATAAGTTTAAAAGTATCACAAATAGGCAACGTCGCACCTTGCAGACACACTTAAAAATTTGAAACCGCAAATCAAGGGTATCCTCCTTTTTGACAATTGAATTAATTTGTTAAAACATTCGATAATCCGATTTGACACAATATTAATTGTCAGTTCCTAATATTTTATTTTATTTAGCTATTCTTAAGTTTCTTAAATAAAAATTTAATGCTTTAAAAAAACACGGTAAACTTGCAAAGAATTTAGAAAGAATCGTAAAGAAAAGAAAGAAGAAAACGAGTAGATATAAAACTAAGATAATAACTTATGACATACCTAATAGTTTAATGAATTATTTAAATATCGAATTAACTCAAAATCAAAAAAATACAATCGAAAAACAAACGAATAAATTAAACCGCTGCAATACACGGTCGAAATTTTTACTGCTTCAATACTTTTTCCTAGTCTTCTAGTGCTTTCATAAATATTTCTTATCATTTATCATTATTATTTGTGCAGCATCAAGAATTCTTTGACTGAGTTCCTGTTCACTGTTTAGTTGAATGAATCGTTTCAGCACGAAAACGTGCCATTTAAAATATTACCCCGGCAAATTTTATTTACTGTCAGTACTGTCACATACCGTGTGTCCCCTTTGATTACGCGCCATAGGAATTTCAATGCATTTTTCTTTAATTGTAAATTCTTGCTTTCCTATCAAATTTACCATAAAGCAATAAACGACATAATACGTAGCTTTATGTTATGTATTAACTAAGACCATTTTTAATATGTTTTCAAATACACGGGCTTTCAAAATTAAAAAGAAAAAATTTAATTAGCGGACATTATTTAATAACATAATTTAGATCAAGCAGGCAAACTTCTAGATCTCATGCTTGACACTGATATTCAAACATAATTCGTATTATTTATTAATTTAGTGGGTCATTTACGAGACACGATAAGCGTCTGCAACTGTTTGCAATTTGCAAATTCAGGTAACTTTATTCATTAAACTCTCAGCCAAATGAGAGCATTATTAGTGTAACTATGGGAACAAGTAAACACCGATAAGGTAATTCTTCAAAAAGATTTGCAAACCGTCGTTATCGGTTATTTCTAAAGTAATGATGAAATTTCCAAATACTTTCTCTGCTTTATTACTTGATATTAGTTATGTTCATTAACAAGGAACATTTTACCGGTGTTTATCTACGTCTTTCATTAATAAAACATTAAAGTTATATTATCTTGTTAGTAGAAAACCAACATCAATTTCCCATCTTTCAAGGTCTACAAAGCAGCGTCTACAAAAATTTTGTTTAGATTTTTGAGAACAAATAAATGGAAAAAAAAACTGATCTTTTTTACTCACAATTTCCACTATATTTTGTAAAGTTACAAAATTTCTCAAATACTACGACATGTTTCGCTATTATTGAAGAGTGCCATCTGTACACAAAATCTCTGGTTCCTTAACAAATGCACAGCCAATAATGTGTTTCCAAAGTACTTGAAACTAAAAACAGACAACAACAGCGAGACAGCAAAAAAAGGAATACTAGCAGGACAAAAGAAATGGCTAAAAGAAGAAATGAAGACTCAATATAGAAAAAGAGGTATTTTTAGTCTCTATCTAAAAGTTATTCACACTGAACTTTTATATAAGTTACATTACATAGAGTTTAATATTTTGGATTTTGATACTAGAGAAAAAGTAAATACTATCATCCACAAAAACATATTTAAAACAAAAAAAATAAACTAGAACACCTAATTACTAACACAAAAAAATCTGAAAACAAAATTATTAAAACATTCTCAAATCATAAGTTTTTTGACAGATTTATAAATCTAACAGATACACAATTTGACAGCTCTGAAACTAAACTTTTGGAAAAAGGTTTTAAACATAATTTACCACTAAATAGTTATGACAAGAAATCCTTAGAAACGTTAGGAATAGCAACAGAATTAGCAGTCAATTCTAAATATTGTACTAACACTAATATAAAATGTGCAGCAGCAAATATAATAAAAAAAGATTTTTTGAAACAGAAAAATCCAAAAAATGAAACTCTTGCCTTGAAAGCTGTATGTAAAAAATCTAAGGAGAACAAAATTGTGTTTACAAAAGCTGATAAGGGCAATACACTTATAGCCTTAAGCAAAGAATCGTATGTCCAAAAAACGTTAGATATTTTACATCCAGATAAATACATAGTTTTAAACAAAAATCCTACAGAACACTTTGAAAAACAGATCAAATCAGTAATACAAAATTGTAAAAGCTTGTTTAATGATAGTGATCCCAGGAAACATACACTCATGAACCCCCAACCCCCGCGATTATATTCTCTAATAAAATTACATAAAGACGGATATCCCATCAGACCCGTAGTCTCATTTTTTCTACACCTTCATACAAACTATCGCAAAAACTAATCAACATAATATTAGATAACACAAATTTCTCTGCAAAATTAAAAATATCGAACTACTAAATAATTCCAAATTTGTTTCTTTTGATGTTACAAATCTATTTCCAAGCGTACCAGTAAAGGAAACTTTACTTCTTGTAGAAAAACTTTTGTTATCCCGTAAAACTAATTTTATAAAAAAACAAGAAATATTAGAAGCACTTAAAATATGCCTAGAACAGAACTACTTCGAATTCAATAACCGTTATTATAGTTCCAAAGAAGGATTAATAATGGGAAATCCACTCAGCCCTCTGCTAGCCGAGATATTTATGAACTTCCTAGAAGATAAAATTTACAAGCACGCCATCTTCCAAAAATTCCTGTATTGGCTATTGGCACAGATACGTTGATGTTCTCGCATGTTTTGTCGGTACAAATAGACAACTAGACCAATTTCTCAATTTCATCAACGGTCTACATGGCAACATTAAGTTTACAATAGAAAAAGAAACTGACAATTCAATTAACTTCTTAGATTTAACGATTAAGAAAATAAACAACCGATACATTTTTTCTATTTTTCATAAACCTTCTCACACTGACACAACAATACATAATTCATCAGATCACCCCAGACAACATAAATTAGCAACATTCCACAGCATGATACACAGATTAACAACAATACCTTTAAACAAATCAAATTTTCAAAAAGAACTCAATATAATAAAACAAATTGCAATAAATAATGGATACACGTCACAAATGATTAACAACATTTTAAATAAAAAACTCTTTAAGAAAACAATAGATTTGATATGTCCTAGCCCAACTAACGAAAAAGATAACAATTATAAAATTATTACATACACAGGCAAAACTAGCGAAAACATCAAAAAGTATCTCACTAAATTAAATATCAACGTTGCTTTCAAAACCAATAATACAATAGGAAAATACATAAAAAATAGTAAAAGCGAAATAGATAAAAAAAAATAAGTCAGGAGTATATTAGCTAGTATGTGGGGATTGTACAAAAACTTATATTGGGCAAACAGGAAGAAGTTTTTCTAAAAGAATTAAAGAACACTTTTCCAGCTTCATTCATAAAAAAACTGATTCACACTACGCCTCACACCTCATTGAGTCTCATCATAATTTCAACACCGATTTTAAAATTTTACACGTAGAAAGTAAAAGTAAAAAACTAGACCTCCTGGAATCCCTAGAAATAAACAAGCTTAAGAATTCCGACAACTTATTGAATAGTCAGCTAGACCTTAACAAGTCACCATTGGTCAATCTGTTTCAATATTAAGTATAAAAACCGACCCCAAGATATTTTGTTTGACTACCCGAAGAAGCTATAGTAATAGCGAAACATGTCGTAGTATTTGAGAAATTTTGTAACTTTACAAGATATAGTGGAAATTGTGAGTAAAAAAGATCAGTTTTTTTTTACAACTACGTCTACGTTTAAATGGATTTCCACCATGTATCGACCAAATCAGTCAAAAAACAAATAAATGAGTCTAAAGACCACCTAAGTGATGGTGCGGTCCGTTTGAATCACACTGAATCACACATACACTGTGTCCACATTTCGATGCTCACCATTGGCTTCTCGGTTATTAGAAGACAGAGAGCAACGGCTAAATGGAGAATGTTTTTCAGAATTCAATGCTGGCAACAAATTTCATTTCAAATTCACCATAACTTTTTTAAATTCTAAGACATTTTAAGAAAACCAAAATTTGATGATTTCAGTATTCCTTAATAACTCGATAACACTTATGCGACCTCTTCGAAACTTTGACATTATTGAGACACTTTTTTAAGACAAAGTTTTTGATGCAAACAGAAACCTCTGATTGTCATTTGTTTTCAAGTTATTAGTGCTAACTTTTGTTTTGCATATGGCACCCTAATTAAGTTTTCAGTTAGTTAGATAAAGAGCTTTTCAACGATGTGTGACATACCCGAAAAAATTTTATTTTTAGAGGAGATATTAGCAAAAACACAAATTAATCGCTTATGAAATTAGTAGGATATGAAATTAAACACTCAATACTGTAAAATAACGAAACAAAAGGTACTTTATTTTGCTCACAAAATTGTGATCCAAACGTGTTTTAATTCAAAAACAGACAATTTTTTTCTTTGAATATCTCTATTTTTAAAACTTGTTTGGATTGAATTATGGTTGTTTACAAATGAACTGTTAATCAAAAATTCAAGTCAGGTGTTTTGTTGCAACAACTACGAAATTCAGGTCCAAACTATTCGAAACACGGTTCAAATTTTTAAGCGAAAGAAAGCACCCGATATTGACGTAACAGATATTTGGAACTACTAACAAACGATATAGTGCTTCGAAGCAAATTATTAATCCTGACAACGTGCAAAGCGTCTGGTTCCAGCAGGATTGTTGCCTGGCTCATAACACTAGTGACGTACAATTTTTTGAGAGAAAACTTTAAGGAGAGTGCTTTCAAATAATGGTTTGCAAAATAACGGTTTGTGAGATCACCCGACTTTATCCCACTTGACTTTCATTTATGGAGTACCACTAAAAACGAAGTAATTTTGCACCTCCAGCAGGTCGGGGAATTTTAGAACAAAGAATGCTGGATGTGCTAAGATCATTAAACGAAAACAGACTTTGTAATGTCTGAAATTTTGTTAGAATCAGGTGTCAAAACTGTGTGGAACAGAATGGTCGTCATATTGAACAGTTTCTTTAAGTCAACTTGAAATTGTAGTACGCTTTCTTTACTTTCTTTTTTCTTTTATGACTTTTATTATCATTTCGTTATTTTACTTAGCATATCTTTAAGCTTTCCCATTGGTGTTTAATTCCTTAGCCTACTAATCTCATAAGAGATTAATTTATGTGTTTGTTAATATCTCCCGAAAAAATTAAAAATTTTCAGGCATGTTATACATAGTCAAAAAGCTCTTTTTAAACACTATCTAACTAACCGAAAACGTAATACAGGTGCCATATGGAAAACAAAAGTTAGCGCTAATAACTTGAAAACAAATGACAATCGGAGGTTTCTGTTTGCATCAAAAACTGTCTTAAAAAAGTGTCCGAACAATGTAAAAGTTTAGTCACATCAGATGTTATTGAGTTATTGAGGAATATTGAAATCGTCAAATGATCTTAAAATTAAAAAAAGTTACGGTGAATTTGAAATGAGATTTGTTGTGGGCATTGCCGTTGCTCTATGTCTTCTAATAACCGAGATGCCAATGGTGAGCTCCGAAATGTGGACACAGTGTAGACAAAAATTGATATTTAATTGTAACAATGTAGCAGTTTTGACATACTTTATGAAAATACTGATTTGTGAAGAAGAAGAAGAAGAAGAAGAAGATATGGGGCCGCGAATACCAAACTGAATCACCATGTATATAACAATATTTTAATTAGTTTTTGTTTCGCATTACCTTAAAATTTCTATATTTTTATATATTTATATTCTATGAACCATATGTATACGGGCGATTCAAAATAAGTGTCTCACCTGTCAACAACTAGTAGTACGCAGAAAAAGAAAACAAAAAGTCCATATGCGTAGAGTGCCTAATATCCATAGTTTTTGAGATAAAATGCATTGAAGATTTAGATGTAAATTGGTTAATCGGTAGTAGTACAGCAGTATTGCGTCACAACCAATGAACTTGTGTGGAACAGAACGAAACACTACCGGTTACCTTGAAATGAAACTGTAAAACATTTTCATTTACAGATTTCTGCGGAAAAAAGTGTATAATACCCAATTCATTCATTAGAATTTGGTCTTGTGTATGTATACGTAAGAAATGAATCATATTTCTATTTTGGATTCAGAGGAGATTGATTCTCGGAATGCCTCTGATAGATTTATTTTTTGCAATTTTCCACTTGCATGACCTTAGTGAATTCGCTCCTAACGGTTCAGACACTTATTCTGAACCAGCCTGTATACAACAATATGTACCGGCTGTCTCTAAATTCCGTGGACACGGCTTAACCACAGATTCCTGGGTTCAAAATAAAATTCTGTGACTCAACCGTAAGAAATATCAGAAGTTACAAAGACACGAAAATGTTTCGCACCGAATGCTTCTTCCTAAAAATTTATTTACTAAAATTATCATCCTAACCTCAAAACAGTTATAGTAAGATATGTGTTGTAGCAACCCTGTTTTTCTTTCTAGCGGTTCACTGCAAGTAAATCACCTGTAAATATGATTTACCTTCGTGTCGACTTTCATACCAAATTTCACTCAAATCGATTTAGGTGTTCCTTTGTTATAAGAAAAATTAACTTTCTCTGTGTACAAAAAAAATCAAATCCATAGAGTAATAATTATAAATGAGGGAACGTATTGAAACGTTTAATTCATAACAGCTCGAAACCATAAAAATGTGATTAAAGCCTAGTTCTCACTGGTCAATTTTATGGATCAATAAGAGTGATTCTACACAATGGAAAAAAAATTGAATATTGAGAACATCATTTCAACGAAATTGATTCATAATTATTAGGAGCAAATCCGCTTCAATTTGTCTATCCTACTGCAATGTCAGGTCAAAAAGCGAGCGTAAGATGTCGCTGTTTTATTTGTTCATCACTCTTACATCGCAATTGCGAATAAATTGGACAAGTCGTTTTTGTTTGCAGTGGGAATGTCGAGCTACGTCTCTGCTGACGAAGCCCCAAGCAGGGCTGAAACAGCTGTCCAGAGGCTGCTCGAGGTTTTCACTGCAATCACAAACGATTTGCAACAAAATTTTTTCATAATTTTTCGTTTCAATGAAAGTGAAGAGCAGCTCTACTTTGTAGTCAGAACGTGGTTTCAGTTATATCGAAACAAATAAGGAATCTCAATTCTATAACTGGCCTGCAGTCAAAAAAGGTTGATAGTAACTCTTTTAAACTTTAAAAGAATCAATTCTATAACTGGTTGATAGTAATACTCTTTTAAAGTTTAAAAGAGTATTACTATGAACCTTTTTTGACTGCAGCCCAATTATAGAATTGATTCCTTAATTGATCAGTCGTGATCATACTTCGCGAAACAAATAAGTGTAACTTTTTATGTTATATTTTTTCTTATTCAACTTTTTTAACATAAATATATAATTTTTATATCTCATGGGTGATGACTCATCTTATTTTAAAATGTTTATAATTTCACAAGCGTCAGTGTCACAACAGCCGATAACCACTGTCGAATATACACATTTTGCATTACAAACAGTTTCATAATAATTTAAAACGGTGTTACACTTGTTCAACTGGATCTTCAATGCTCTTGAATAGTGTAAGCGCATTTTGAATTCAATTCTGTTTTCAATGATATACAGTGTACCCGGATATCGTAGGGACAACATGGATAACTTATGTATTATAAGGATAGAGAGAGGGTTAAATTAGAAAAAAAAATGCAGGTTTGAGAGCTCATTAAAAATCCATTTTTAGATTTTACTTGTCGTGGCCAATTTGGTCGAAATTTTAGAAAAAACTAAAATTTAGTTTCTTTTATTTAATCTCCTAATTTCTTTTATTTGTCGTAATTTTTTTGTTACTTAAGATATTGAGATGCGGTTTAAACTGATTTGAATCGTAATTTAAGTACTTTTATGCGCACTTAAGAAAATCAATTTAATTTTCGCAAATTTTTTGTGAGCTAACCTAACCTCCTCAAATTTAAATTGGTACCTCAGAATTTTTTGGTCCTTTTAAGAGAGAATTTTTTTCTGAATGCAATGATATATCACATCATATGGAAACTTCTTCAACATTTTGAAAAACTGATACTTATTCTTTTTATGAACAGAAATCGCCAGTGCCTTAATCACAAAACTTTGTTTTTTGTTTATTAAGTTAGGTTGCAGTACCACTGACCGATCGCAGCCAAACGTGCACAAGCGATTAAAATTTTAAAGCAAAATCACATCAGCTACGGTCGTATACCAAAAAGAATTTCATTGGTTAAAATTTTAAACTCTTGTACACTTGTTACAAGTCAAATTCTAGGAAAATTTATTTTATTCGATGTTATTATTGAAAAGGTTTCTAAGTACTTCTTTATGTTATGGAAATTGTTTCAAAATGTAAACTGGGCCATATTGAGTTATTTCAAAATGTAAACTACTAAGGCTCGATCTTACTACCTCCTGATAAATTTAACCGCCGGTTAATATCCTTGGAAACCTTTGTGTCGATAATGGTTTCCTAGGATATTAACCGACTGTTAAATTTATCAGTTGGTGGTAAGATCGGGCCTAATTTGTTACGATGATCAACAGATTCTTTAAATTTTCGGATGTATCCTATTTAAAAAAAAAACAAAGTTGGTTACCACAGCAACAAAACTAAAGAGAATACAGAGAAACTATGTTCGCCAAAGCACGCGTAGGAATATATCAAGGATTTTTTGCATTATACTTTTTTTCATAACTTTCCAAATAAAAAAGTTACAGCTTTTATTTGATACTTTTGTTCCACACTGTATAAAGACCACATATGTAATAAAAACTATCAGGATTGTTGATACAGTTTGTATGAAATAAAATTGATGCAATTTTATCACTTTTTAATTTTTGTTTAATTTTATTTAAATGTTAAAAATATTGGTAAAGTACGGACTACTTCCAGCGCCATTTATTTTATTAGCTTGTTGCGAATGGTATTTTATCACAACACCACAAAGATTAATGTTTCATCAAATACAATTTCAATGGCAAAAATTATATAAATTTATATATTTTTTTTTAGATTTTATACAAAATTAAAAAACATGTTTTTTCAAAAACTATGCATAATAGAGAAAAACTATTTACTGATTTGTTAATGGTATGTGATCCTTTTTTTAAGACAGCAATACAAATTCAAACCGCAGATTTATGCCGACTTGTGTTATTTGTCTCCGACAAGTTATAAACGCAATTTCTGTTCAATTTTAGTAAATGTGACATTACACCAATTCACATTTTTATATGATTTTCTCGTTTCTATCACAACAGAAATTGAACCAGAGATGTGTATAGATTTTAATAAGTCTTGCCTAAGGAAAAATAGTGTATGTGACAAAAACTGATTTTTAGGTTCGCCGCCACAACCACATTTTAATTCACTTTTTAAAATAAAACATTTTAAAAATTTCGTTGATAGAGCTTTAAAAACGAACCTCAAAAGGAAAACAATTTTTCTCCAAACTCACTTTTTCACATATACTGTTTTGCCTTAGTAGGCAAAAAGTAATATGTACATTCCAAATATTAAATCAGTTTAGAAAGCTTTAAATAAAAAAAGTCAAATAGAAAAAATATTTGATTTAGCTAACTGCACTCCGTGTTAAAATTGTCACACATATTTCTGAATTTCTGATACACCCAGTATAATGTTACCAATATGGGTCATTTTTCAATTAGATCACAACATAATTTGTAAGTATGTTTATTCGACTTGTAATACGTAAGGTTTTATAATAACACGTCTCTCAATTCTCGCTTCCTGAGCTCAAGAACTCATATTTTAGAGTTTTATACAGGGTTACCATCGTCAATTAAATTAGGCCAAAGTTGGGTATTCTCATACTAATTAATAATCTGAAAAGCAATTTAAATTATTCCCTTTCGTTTTGAAGATATTGAGAAAAAAGAAAATTTTTCTTTTTTGTTTCTTTTTTAAATCGAAAACCAGTAAAGCTAGACATTTATAACTTACACATTATTGAGGCACTTTTTCACGGAGAATCTAAATCTGTCATTACAATTACCTGAGCTGTCACAATTGTAGACATAAGACAGTCAACTTTCTTTTTCTTTTGGGCGCCATATTGGATTTTCATATTTCTAAATAAAGATTTTTTCTCCGATTCTAACAATTCTAACACATTACAGTTGATTTGACTTTTTGACCAAAATATTAATTTCTTGATTCTTACAAAAGGTGCTGTGGAAACAATTCTGAGGTACAAATTTAAATTTGAGGTTAAGTTAGTTCACTAAAAATTTGCAAATTAAATTAAATTTCTTAAGTGCCCATAAAAGTACAGGGTGACTACGCGAGAATTCCAACCCCCTTTAACTCTTTTATTTTTGATTTTAGGAAAGAATGCTTAATACAAAACTTAAAGGGATAAACGAGATATAAACTACACTTAAGTTTTTTTTTTTTAATGGAACACCCTACATATTATTACGTTTTTCGATTCTAAATTAAATTCTAATGAGACTACATGTACCAGCTGTTTCAAATTGAGTGGGCACTGAAGGGATCTCCTAAACCTTTTTTTTATAAATTCGGTTAAATGGAAGAAAAGTTGCACGAATCAATTCGTATCCATTGAGAGAATGATTTTTTTCTTATTTCTTCTTGAGATATTCATAAAAATGACGTCTTTCCGTGTCCATCATCAATTTCTATTTTTTAAATACAACTTATATCTTTTTATTATTCTATTCGGTAGCATTTTTTCTCCTGATTGTAACGGTATATCACACTTAATAGTTGATATTAATCTGAAGCTTAAATAATACAGATTCTTATATGAAAATTTTATTTAATACATAATTTCATATTTTTAGTTTATTTTCTTAGCTGTAGTGTAAATTATAATAAACTATTTAAAGTTTTTCTGTATCGTTATTTTAATAATGCACTGCACTAGCGAAAATGAATTTTTACCGACAAATATTTGGTGGTTCTAAAATAACTTACTAGATTAGTATCTCAGCTTTGGCATAGGAATGAAAAAGCCTAGTTTTTAATTTTGACTCGCACTCTTGGGTTAAAAGAAAAAGTGAATACTAAATATACTAAACATATTTAGACATTACTGAATAGTGTGTTTTACAAAGACATTGGCAGCTAAAAGCTGCGATAAATTTGATAGATACTTTCTATCACAATGTAATTTTTTTAAATTTCTTTAGCACTCAGTGGCTTTCAATACTTCACTATCTTTATTTTTTTTTAAATATGGTTACGCCCAAAAATGGTACTAAATATTGTCACTCGTTTTGACCAGTTGAAGTTTGGCTCGTTATATCGGTACCACCATCCATAATTTAAACAGGATAAAGTAGGCTTTATATTTTGGACATTGAAACAGTGACTAGCATTAAGATAAATAATAAGAAGGGACTAAGAAGGCGAATATTAGATTCTTAAGAAAGGTTGCGATATGCGAATTTACATTCGACACGCTGGACAACACATAGGATTAAGAACTAATGTGTGTCTTGCAAACAGTGGAGGACTTTTCGAGGATTTACTTTAAACTATTTATTTCACTTTATTTATTCCAAAAACTCATGTTCATCTTCTATAATTTTTATTCAACTTATTTATTTTGTTCTTGTAATTTAAGATGCTGCTGTATATTTGGTTTGTCTAAAATAAACTAAAATTGTAAATGAGACTGTGATTTAAAAGATAATTAAAATTAACCTCCGCCCACAATAATTTTTATATCCGTAGACACGTATTTCGGCAACTAAGCTGCCATCTTCAGTACGTTACCAACTTAAAAGCACTAAAAAATGTCTAAAAACAACCTAAGCACACTGACAAAATCATAAAAATGTTAAACTTAGGTTCAACATTTTTTAAAACCTAGGTTTAACATTTTTTTGTGCTAACCTAGGTTTAACATTTTTTGTGCTAACCTAGGTTTAACATTTTTATGATTTTGTTTTTAGACATTTTCTAGTGCTTTTAAGTTGGTAACGTACTGAAGATGGCAGCTTAGCTGCCGAAATACGTATCTACGGATATAAAAATTATTGTGGGCGGAGGCTAATTTCAATTACTTAGTTTGTGTTAACCACCTTATATCATTTAGTAAATATTTATTAATTTTTCCTCTTCCGACAACTGAATATTAGTCGAAATCTGAATTATTTAAGCTTCAAATTAATATTAACTATTAAGTGTGATATATTATTACAATCACGAGAAAAAATGCTACCGAACAGAACAATGAAAAGACATAAGTAGTACTTAAAAATTCGAAACTGATGATGGTCGTGGAAAGACGAAACGTTTGACTTCAATTCTATTACTCCTATTCGAAGCAGAATCAAAAAGTGCCCGTAGAAAGTTAAATCGGAATTTCAAAATTATGTGCAATAAAAGAGATACAGAGAGAAAAATAAAATCGATTTTTAATTTTTAATATCTCAGGAAGAAATAATAAAAAATTAAAAGAATTTATTTCAGTACTGCTGCAGATATTCACAGAAAACAATTGAGCATCGGATACCAAAAAATGAACAAAGTTTTGATTTTAAATAAAATAACATTTTACCATTAACATATTAAATCGATTTAGATGTTTTCTAAAAATTAACGGACTTAAAAACGACTGAAAATTTAACGTAAAACATTTAGTTTAGTTTCGTTTATTAAATCCTCCAAAGTCAAAGAACATGTGTAGAGTGTGTCAGGTACATAAGTATTACATTATTGACTAGAAACTATAAATAAAACAATGAACACATTGTTGTCACAGGGAAAAAAATTTATCTAAATTGTATAAGGAGTAATTGATTAGGTAAGATTTGAGACTCGATTTAAAATTGATAAATGAAGTGCGAGTTTTTATATGTTCAGGCAATTTGTTAAAAAATTTTAAGCTAGTGAAGGTCATAGAATTCTTGGTAATATCTGTTCGTGGTGTGGGCAAATAGAAATTGTGCTTGGTATTGTGATTATGTACAGAATTGCATTGCATAAATTTTGACGTTTTGATATATATAAGAACAAATTTCAAGAATGTAAATCGAAGTAAGCATTAAAATTTTTAACTCCTTAAAAATGTTTCTACAAGATGCTAAAAAACGGGACACCCGCTATTAATCACACTATTCTTTTCTGCGCTAGAAAAATTCTATTTGAAGGTGGAGAAATACCCCAAAGAGTGGTACCATAGAATATCCTGCAGTAAAACTGGGAGTAGTAAACAATTAACAGTTGCTCTCTTGAAAGAACGTTTCTCAATATTCTAACCTGAAAGCAAACGACGTTCAGACGTGAATGTAGTTTGGAGCAGTGGGTACCCCAATGCAAGGTTTCATCTAAATTGACACCTAGAAACATTGTGTCTTTAGCATCACGTAATTCAAATATTCAAAGCGTCCTCAATTTTTTTTACGCAAAGTATAAAACTCTTTAAGATGTTTTGAATCATATCTCTTAGTATAAAAGTATCATCATTCATGTTTTCTATTTCTAAAATTCAAAAGTAAAATTAAATAGGATTTATTTTATAGACATCGTCTAAATTATTAGTTTTATTATATACGACGTACCAGTAGAATTTAGTTTAGAATCGAAAATCGTAAGAATATACAGGCAGATCCATTTAAAGAAAAACTTAAATTTAGTTTATATCTCGTTTATCCGACCATCAATTGTTTTTCTGTGAGCACACAGAGAAACTTTGAATTAGTCCATTTAAGTTTTGTATTAAGCATTCTTTCCTAAAATCAAAAATAAAAGCGTTAAATGGGGTAGAAATTCTCGAGTAGTCACCACGTACTTAAATTACCATACAAATCAGTTCTAACCGCAATTCAATATCTTAAGTAACAAAAAAGGTACGACAAATAAGAGAAACTAGATTTTAGTTTTTGTAAAATTTTAACCAAGTTGGCCACGACAAGTAAAATTTGAAAATGGATATTTAATGAGCTCTCAAATCTGCACCTTTTTGCTAATTTAATCATCTCTTCAAATATAAAAGTTACCCTTGCTGTCCCTACGAAATCCAGGAACGCTGTAGATTCAGTCTTATTGATCAATTGCAAGTAAGAACTTTAGCTACTTTTTGCACTGATCTCTTCAATTGTACCTGTATGGAGAGAGGTAGTCTAAGCGATGTCGATAAATTTTCTATGCGACTGTCAGTCCAAGAAACTATGAGCAAAAGACCAGTGCTTAATTTTCAGAAGCACCTTCCCCTTTGGAAAATTAAGCAATGCACTATTTGGATAGATTGGACTGTTTCTGATTTTTAATTCATTTTTGCTGTTTCTAATTATACGAGTGTCTAAAAAGGGAATCGCACCGTTTTCTTCCTTTTTGTATGTAAATTTAATACATTGGTCTAGATTCGCAACGATAATTATCCACCATGTTCCTGGAACTTGAGAAGAGTCCATGAAGTCCACCCTGGAAGTGTTGGAATGGTACGAGTCGTCACCTTGAGACGCAAAAACGGTCTGATCAAGAGAGCAGTTAACACAATATGTGAACTACCGTTAGAAGAAAGGAAAACCAGTTGAATTATTGCATTTATTATCGTTTAAGGTATTATTTAACTTGTTTTTTTATTTTATTTTTGAAATTCCTATAGTATTTTAAGGCCGGCGGCAATATGTACGATTGTTTCTGAGTTGTATAAATTGCTATGTAAAATGCATGGATTTCAGAGTACAGGATACGCCTGGCCCTACAAGTCCAGGGAAAACATATTGTTACAGCAGTGACGCACAAACAGATATATTTTTAGCATCAGTAACGCCACCTTGCGTCACAGAACGTTACCGAAGATACGCGGTCATTCTAGTACGTTCGAGCAACTGGGCTCTGCTATATAAGCCGTCCGATCCTCCAATAGTTTTGTTATGAAGTTAGTGAGCGAAGGATTCGTACCTCGAATAAATAGAAAGTACATTTCTGTAAAAGTGTTATTCGATAGACACGCTTGTGCTTGTGTTCTTAATTGTGTAAAGCGACAGCTTTGAATTAAAGTGTTCTGAAATTTAACGGCTATAATTTGTGAACCTCCAAATTCGTAACAAATTGGTGTCAGAAGCGGAAATTTCAAAAATGAAGCTGTGCGAGTTAAAAGTGAAAAAGCTGGATAATTCGGGAAAGAACAGCGTCTTACACGAACGACTGAAACAGGCTCTTGTAGATGAAGATAAAGACTCGGAAACATTTGAATTTGAAATTGAAGACGCGGCAGCTCTGCTGAAAGAAGTGAGAGAAAATATGAAATTAGAAATGCAGGAAGTGAAAAAAAAATGGAAAAAGATAAAGAAAATATGAAATTAGAAATGCCCGGAAGTGAAAGAAAATATAAAAGAGCAAACGTAAGAAGTGAGAAACCAAATGGAAAGTTTGGATACGAAAATGGAAACTTACAGTTTAAAAACCGATCTGAAAACAGAAAAAATGAAGATGCAAATCGATGAAAGGGTTGAAGATCTTAAAACCGAATGTGACGAGAAAATTGAAGGTGTACGAAATCAGTTTGATAGTATAATTAAGGACATGAAATTTGAATTCGACGATAAACTTGATGAGAAATTTGGTGGAATAAAAATTCAGTTCTAAGATAAATTTGAAGACTTAGCGAAATGACTGCATAAAGTGGAACTGGGTCGTTCGATTGCGCCATCGTCTGCGTCTTCAAACCAGAAACTAAAACCACCCAAATTCGAAGGCGACGCACCTTGGTCTACTTTAATCAGACAGTTCAAAATTGCTGCTGACTTGAATGGCTGGAATGACTGTGACAGAGCTGCAGCACTCGTTTTGGCTCTGCGAGGCCCAGCATTGAGTGCATTACAGTCTATTCCTGAGGAAGTATAGAACAACTTTGATCAACTGGTGGAGAATTTGGAAATGCACAAAAGAAGCAACTCCATACCATCCAATTGGAAACTCCTACCCAGAAGAATGGTGAGTCACTTCAAGAGTTTGAGTTTCTCTCGACATTGAGAGACTGGTACGCGTGGCATATGGAGATTTCTTACCTGAACCAGTTTTTCATCGTTTGGCCGCCATGCAAGCATTCATCGACGGCATTAGAGATCAGGAAATGCAATAAGTATTACGATTGGGTAACTTCTCCAAATGCACAGATGTACTGGCCCGTGCACTGAAGTTTGAGGCGGTCAAGCAAGCATCTAAGAAGCCTAGTACGGGTACGAGAGGTGAAAGCTGCTGATGAGAGTACCCTAACAGAAATCCTGGAAACGCTGAAACAGCTTGAAGAGAAGAAATCCACGAACAATAGCAGACGAATTACAACCTGTGGGAAATGTGGTAAACCAGGTCATTTGAGTTCCAACTGCCGGCTCGAACGAACGCACCAAGAAGATGACAACAAGTCTTTAAACTAAAACCAGTCAGCAAGAAGGGACGCATGTTGACTGATTCTCCGGATAGCCCCAAGACTGTTTCCATTTCCAGGGATAAGGAACAATGAAAATAGCTTGATAGCAGATGGAAAAATTGGTGAGAGATCGTTCCAATTCACAATTGATACCGGAGCGAAAGTGTCCATTATAAGAACAGATCTTTTACCGAAATGGAAACTAGTAAATAATGGAAACGTATGTCACATCCAAACAGCTACTGGCGAGGTTACTCCAGTTTGTGGTGAAACCGAAATTAACATGGAAGTATGAAATTCAGGGTGTTAGTGGCAGACATTGTTGACGACTTCATACTGGGAGTGAACTTCATGAAAAAAAATGATTTGGTTATAGATTTAAAAGGTAAAGTTCTACGAATTGGATCTGAAGAAATACCTCTCTACGCTCCTGGAATCTTATCCATAGTGCTAAAAGTAATATTGGGCGAAAGTGTAAACATTCCAGCCTTAACCGATAAGTTAATTCTGGCGAAGTTGGAAGGCAATCTTGGCAGCTATCCTGCCGGAATCATAGAGCCAACTGAGATCAGCAGCGTCAAGAAAGTAATTTTACTGGCTGGGACTCTGGTGAAGATCCAAGAAACAATTCCTATTCGTCTAGCAAATGTTAAGTTACCCAGTGACCATACCCAGCGGAACAGTGGTGGGCAAATGTGAAGCAATTACTTCTGTGAACCACGTTCAAGTAAACGATGCATCCGCTCGGTATCAGTCTGACACTCTACCACCACTGCTAGAGAAATTGCTGGAAGATGTATCACCATCGTTAACACCCATGGAAACCGAAGACATAGGAGGACTGTTTCGAAAATTCAAAAGAATCTTCGCACTTACCGATGAAGACTTAACCCGGAAGGACATTACTCAACACATAATAAACACTGGCGATTCTAATCCAATTCGTCAACTCGCACGAAGACTGCCATTGGCGAGGAGAGAAAAGGCTGACAAGTTAATCAAGAAGATGGAGGGCCAAGGAATTATTGAACCAACGCAAAGTCCATGGGCAACCCCTGTTGTACTTGTAACTAAAAAGGATGGCAGCACGCGATTCTGTCTGGACTATAGGCGATTACATGATATCACGAAAAAGGGCAGCTATCCCTTATCCGATGCGAGATGGTTCTCTACTCTGGACTTGAAAAATGGCTATTGGCAAGTTGGAATGCATCCCGAAGACAAAGAAAAGACAGCCTTCACTGCAGGTACTGGTACGGCAGTTCAAGCTGATGCCTTTTGGTCTTTGCAACGCCCTAGCCACTTTTGAGCGACTCATGGAATTGGTATTGCGTGGACTTAGCTGGAAGACTTGCCTCGTATACTTAGATGATGTGATTATGGTTGGAAGAACCTTCAGGGAACACTTTGCAAATCTGAGGAACGTTTTCCAAAGGATTGAAGAGGTGAAGCTAAAATTAACTCCAGCCAAATGCAAGTTTTTCCAGAAGGAAGTGAAATACCTTGGACATGTCATCTCTGGGGCAGGAGTGGCGACCGACCCGGACAGCTATGAAGAACTAGCCACCACCGAAGAATGTGCACGAATTAAGAAGTTTCTTGGGGCTCTGTACCTATTACAGATGATTCGCTAAGGAATTTGCAAAGGCTGCGAAACCTCTACATGCACTGACCGAAGGAAAAACCAAATTTTTCTGGAGTAGGGACTGCCAAGAAGCCTTTGACAATCCGAAGGATCTTTTAGTGACTGCTCCTATATTGTCTTATCCAAGATCAGAGAGCAAGTTTATTATTGATAGTGATGCTAGCAACTACGGGATTGGAGGCGTACTGTCACAAGTGCAAGACGGGCAAGAATGTGTTATTGGTTACTTCAGTAAAATTTTGTCGAAAGCTGAAAGGAACTACTGTGTAACCAGAAAGGAGCTTCTTGCCATAGTGAAGACAACAGAACATTTTCACAAGTATCTTTATGGCCGACAGTTTCATCTTCGCACAGACAATGCAGCATTGAAGTGGTTGCTTCAGTTTAACAACATAGATTGCCAGATGGATAGAAAGATTACAGGAGTATGATTTTACAATCCAACATCGTCCAGGTCGAGTCCATAATAATGCGGACGCACTCTCGAGCAGACCTTGTCCTGAGGATTGTCGACACTGCTCAAAAGCAGAAAATAATAAAGGCATAATTCCCATCAGAAGAACTTGCGCCATAATAGATAGGTGGCAAACCGAGACCATTAAGAGGGAACAGCGAGAAGATCCTGAAATAAGAACCATAACTGAAAGGAAGGAAAGACAGCAACGTCCCACCTGGGCAGAGATATCGGGGAAGAATCCAATATTCAAAACGTATTGGGCACAATGGGATTCTCTGGAGTTGAAGAATGGGTTGCTAATGAGAAAATGGGAAACACCTGATGGGAGTGAGATGAAGGACCAACTCGTGCTTCCAAGGGTAAGGGTAGCTGAGGTCCTGGAAGAGATTTATGACGGTACATCCGGTGGATATTTGGGCATCAACAAGACATTGTCGAAAGTACGAGAAAGGTTCTACTGGAAGAAATGTAGAACTGATGTGGAAAATTGGACATCCATGGACATCCATTCCGAACAAGGCAGGAACTTTGAAGGACACATTTTCCAGGAATTGACCAGGTTTTCATAACGCGAACAACTCCCTTGCACCCACAGTCAGATGGAATGATGGAGCGTTTCAATAGGACTGTGGAGGGTTATCTGGTTAAAGTTGTTTTGAAGAACCAACGGGACTGGGACGAACATGTTCCCCTTTTCCTGATGGAGTACCGTTCTGCAGAGCATGACACTACTAAACGAACTCCATACAGTGTCTTATTCGGAAAAGAAGTGCGTCTGCCTTGTGACTTCAAATTTGGGCGACCAGAAATCCGACTGTGACTAAGTGAATACTCGCAAGAACTTGAACGCCGATTAGCTAACACTCACGAATACGTGCGACGTAACATCCAATTTGGCGACAGACAAAATAAAGACCCGCTACGATCGACGAACCAATGAAACAGCATTCCAAGAAGGGTACCAGGTGTGCCTATACAATCCCAGGACTCGTGGACTGTGCCCCAAACTACAGGTGCCATGGGATGGACCCTATCAAACCCCGTGGGAAGATGAAAGTGATCCACATCGACCGTTTGGCTCCGTACTATGTTCGGGACTAACAGAACTAAAAGGGGGGCAGTGTTACAGCCATGACGCGCAAACAGATTTATTTTTAGCATCAGTAACGCCACATTGCGTCACAGAACGTTACCGAAGATACGCGGTCATTCTAGTACGTTCGAGCAACAGAGGGCTCTGCTACATAAGCCATACAATCCGCCAGGAGTTTAGTTATTAAGTTAGCCAGGGAAGGGTTCGTACCTCGAATACACACAAAGTACATTTTGTAAAATTATTATTTGATAGACAAGCTCATTACTATTATGTTGTTAATTGTGTAAAGCGACAGCTTGCAATTAAAGTGTTTTGAAATTTAACGACTATAAAATTCGTAACAATACAGGTGGGGACTTTTGATATGTTATTTATAATGGTTACATGAGGCTCAATTCTCACACGGCAGCGGGTCCCGTCGCGTCATTTTGCTGCCTCTAATAGTTTTAAATGAAGCAATTCTCATTGGGCAGCATTTTATGTCAAAAAATTACATGTAAAAATACGACAGGACGCGACACGTTGCTCGTGCGAGAATTGAGCCTAAAGGTGTATACAAAAATTTAGCTAGGTTGGATTTTTTATTTTACTGAGTGGTGCGTGAATTTCTTGGAGCACGCTCGGTGTGCTTTGTCACTCTTGCAAGTTTAATAATTTTAATTTAATTTTTAAGCCGCTAATTATTGTACCGTGTCTAAGAAGGCGATTCAAAGAGAAGGCGAATTTGAAGCGAAGCGATGTTGTGCGAAAAAAGTTCAAGGAAACGTTCAGTTGAACCAGGTTCAAAATAAACAAATTTGCATAGGATTTTAATGACATACTGCAATTAATGTATTCCTAAATAAAATTTAATGCGATTTTGTTCACTTTGGACCTGGTTCACTTGAACGTCCCCTTGAACTCAATTAGTACAACTGGCCCTAAGGCCCAGTTTTACAATGACAGTTTAACTTTGAGCCGAAGCTTAAATCCTTCACAACAATTGTTGAAATAATCGTTGCTAAGGATTTAAACTTCAGCTCAAAGTTGAGTTGCAATTGTAAAACTGGGCCTTACTTGTTTTCGCTGTGATTTCTGCGATAGCGATCGATACGAAGCGACCATTCCGTTATTATTTATCAAAATTTGTTCTGTCATCCTGACACCGACGCGCGATGTTCGAATTTTCGTAATCGCTTTGCGTTCGCTTCGAATCGCTCACGCACAGGGTAACTTTCCTCCTCTAGCTTTACTGCACTTGATTCGGTTTTTTACGACGAAACCGGCCGTGTAAATTACCCCGGCGTTAGTCAAAAATGATGAACTTCAAGGTAGACATGAAATTAATTGAGTTGCATTGTCTAGTAAAGCCTGATTCATTCATTTCTCGTGTAATATACAGTGACCGCCAAAAAGTTCCCACCATATGGGAAAAATTTTTATTATTGATTAAAAAAAAACTTTTCGTTCCAATAGTTTGTACGGGGTGGATTAATTTCGATGTCTCTTATGGACATCTCCGTAACTATAAGAGATAGAAGAAAACTAGTGGCCAACTCTCGATGTCTTTTTTGGAGATTAAGGCCCAGTTTTACAATCACGGTTTAACTTTGAGCCGAAGCTTAAACCCTTCACAACAATTGTTGAAATAATCGTTGCTAAGGGTTTAAACCTCAGCTCAAAGTTGAGCTGCAATTGTAAAACTGGGCCTAAGTCAATAGTATAAACAAAAATTGGTTATCTTCTTTTGTTTCCAAGTTGCCATTTTCGATTTTTCGTTTTTCGGTCATATCTCGTTTATTTCTAGAGATATTAAAAAACTGTTTGGACATTATTAGGACACTTTTTGGAATACAATTCAATGGTGTAGTTGATTTTTTAATATTTACTTAAATTTTCGAGTTTTAATATAAAGTCATATTTTTTTAATAGAAATCGTACTAGGCAATGCCCTCATTAAATAGAAATTTTTTATATACTTTGTTGGGTTTATTTCTTATAATTAGTAGGAAAAATGTCATTTTTATTATTATTCTTCCGTAAATATCCTAGTCTCAATAGGCTGGGTTCAATACGGTACCGATTTTTTGTTTTATTAAATTTTAACGAGCTTTCAAATATTTTCAGTTTTGGCTGCGTAAATAATTTCCTATTCGCGTTATTTACAAAATTCAATTTTCAGTATCCATTTAAAGATTGAAAACAATTTTTATACAATTTTCAACCGACAAGAAACGACTTAAATTTAAAATTTATAATTTAAGTTAACTATTGTCTGATGAAATATGTGAGAGAAAATAGTTTTTAAACTTTAAAAGGGAGACTGTGAAATTACAAGAACGTTTCGCTATCGCTTCATAGCTTAGGAGTGAAGAAATGTAAATAAACAAGTTGTCAAGAGAAACGAAAAAGTAACATGATTTTAAACTAAAATATGAGTTGTCCGGATAAACATAAGGTGTTCGTTAGAATTTTTTCTCCTAATTGTTAATGATATATCACACTTAATAGTTGATATTAATTTGAAGCTTTTATGTGAAAATTTTTTTAATACATAATTTGACATTTTTGATTCATTTTCTTATCTTTTTATTATTCTAATCGAGAGCATTTTTTCTGGTGATTTCAGTGAGTATAATAATTAACACCTTTTTTCAAGTAAAGTTAGTATATGACAAACAAACTAATATAGTTTCGTCATGTTTTTCTTAATAAATAAATTTATTCCTAACCACTTTTTTTATTTGTTAAGTATTAGCAACTAACATTCAGTTGTCGGAAGAGGAAAAATCAATAAATATTGACTAAATGATATTAGGTGTTTAACATAAACCAAATAAACAGCAGTATAAACATATTAAATTACAAGAAGAAAATAAATAAGTTGAATGAAAATTATAAAAGATCATGAGTTTTGTGAAATAAGTAAAGTGAAATAAATAAATTAAAGTAAATCGTCGAAATGTCCTCCACCGTATTCAAGATACGCATTCGTCCTTAATTCTGTGTTATCTAGCGTGTCCAACATGAATTCGCGAAACATTTCTATAAGAATCTAATATTCGCCTTCTTAGTTCCCCGTTATTATTTGTCTTAATGCTAGTCAAATTAAATTGTGATAGAAAGTATCTTTCAAATTTATCACAAGAATATTCATTTTTAGCTTTGTAAAAAGTACTATTCAGTAATATCTAAATATTTTGAGTATAATTAGTATTCACTTTTTCTTTTAACCCAATAGTGCGAGTCAAAATTAAAAACTATTCCTATACCAAAGCTGTGATACTAATCTAGCAAATTATATTAGAACCACTAGATATTTGTCGGTAAAAATTCATTTTCGTAAGTGCAGTGCATTATCAAAATAACGATACAGAAAAACTTTAAATAGTTTATTATAATTTACACTTTAGCTAAGAAAATGAACTATAAATTTGAAATTGTGTATTAAATAAAATTTTCATATAAAAATCTGTATTGTTTAAGCTTCAGATTAATATGAACCATTTAGGCCCGATTTCACCATCACAGATTAACTTTAAACTTCGCTTTACAAGGATAATTGTTTCTATAGGAATAAAACGGAGCTTAAAGTTAATCTATGATGGTGAAATCGGGCCTAAGTATGATATACCGTTACAATCAGGAGAAAAAATTCTATCGAATAGAATAATAAGAAGAGATAAGTTGTATTTAAAAAATCGAAACTGATGATGGTCGCGGAAAGACGAAACGTTTGACTTCAATTCTGTTACCCCAAAAAGTGCCTGTAGAAAGTTAAATCATAATTTCCAAATTATGTAAGAAATAAGAAAAAAACATTCTCTCAATGGATACGAATTAGGCATTGCTTCGTGCAGCTTTTCTTCCATTTAACCGAATTTGTATCTCTTACGGTTTAGGAGATAACTTCAGTGCACACTCAATTTGAAACAGCCGGTATATTTTTGAAAACAGAAAAAAAATCTCTATTTAATAAGGGCATTGCCTACTATGATTTCTATTTAAAAAAATATAACTTTATGTTATATCTCGAAAATTTAAGTAAATATTAAAAGATCAACTACACCATTGAATTGTATTCCAAAAAGTGTCCTAATAATGTTGCAGCAGTTTTTTAATATCTCTAGAAATAAAAGAGATATGACCGAAAAACAAAACAAAAAAGTCGAACATAGCAATTCTTGCCTATAACTTGAAAACAAAAAGAGCCAATTTTTGTTCATAGATGCCCTTAAGAGACATCGAAATTAGTCCAACCTGTACATGTTCGACAACCAAATATAAGTAGTGTATATTAGATATATTAGACATATTAGATAGAATTTTAGTAGGATAACAAAATGTGTATCTTGATTGCCAGACAAAATTTCCTTCTGCCTAGTATTTCGAAAAGATTTTCGAAATTCTCAGTTTTGCTCAATATGTGAAGAACTAAATGGGTACTTACCTTTTAGGAATGATTAGCTTATTCATTTTTTCCATAAGCAATATTGAAAATAATCAAATTTACTCTTGGGTTTGTAATAGTTGCGAGCACAAGAAAATTTGAAATGATTTTGCACGTTTCTGGTGCAAGGCTTTTTTTATATAAAATTCCGATTACTTTTGATTTCTTGATTACACAATTCTTCTAACCCTAACTTCGCCTAAGCAGACCGAAAAGTGCAAGAATTGCATCTACTTTTTGGTTTGGACCCGTTTGAATTCGTACATATAAAATCGACATTGGTACAAACAGTAAATAAATTTCATGGCTACCAGGAAATAAATCGATTTTATAAGTACAGATATTAAACGGGTCCAAACCGAAAAGTAGATGCAATTCTTGCAATTCTCAGTCTGCTTAGACTAAATTGGAATTATGAGAAGCGTATTATGAAAAAATAAAAAACATTAACACGAAATCGTATGTAAAAAGGCCTTGCACCAGAAACGTGAAAAAATGATTTAAATTTTCTTGTGCGTGCAACAATAATAAATCCAAGAGGAAAATTTATTCTATTAAATATTTTTTACGAAATAATTGAAATTAACCTCCGCCCACAATAATTTTTATGTCCATAGATACGTATTTCGGCAGCTAAGCTGCCATCTTCAATACGCTACCAACTTAAAAGCACTAAAAAAGATCTAAATACTACCTAATCATACTGATAAAATCATAAAAATGTTAAAACTAACAACAATCTAATCATCCTAAAAGATATATATGCACTGGATATTTCATAAGGAGAGGATTCTCCGAGATAACATTTTCCTAAAGTGATCTTAACTTGTGGTGTGTGGGTGTGATTTGCTCTCATCTGTAGGTTGTTTTTTGACGATTTATACGTAATACGTGGGCTGCTGGAAAATTTTCTGGAATCTAGTAGATCTAGAATTGTTAGTGTTTATAAACTGTCATATTTGAAAAAGTTGACGTTTTTCGCCTATAATTCTATTGACAGTTCCTATCCAAGTGAACTAGTTTTGTTTGTATAGCATTTGAGAAAAAGGAATTTTGTGTAAACATGGAAATCTCGCGTGAAAATTTTCGTGCCATGTTTTTTTACGATGTCAAATGTAGTCTAACGCCGAAACAATACCTCGATCGGTTTTATTTGGCTTTTGGAGTTGAAGCGCACCATCAAGGAGCAGTGTTTATAATTGGTTTGCCGAATTCCAGCGTGGACGTACCTTTGTCAGTGACGAATTTCGTGAAGGTCGTCCATCAACATCTGTTGTTGCCACTAATGTAGATGCTGTGCGTGAAATGCTTGAACGAGATCGACATGTGACATACCGTGAGATGCATCCTTACGCATTGAGATGAAATCAATACACCAGATTTTGCATGATCATTTGAACGTACGAAAGCTTTGCAGTCGTTGGATCCCACACAATTTAATAGAAGTGCAAAAGTAGGGTCGTGTCAAAAGGTGCGAAGAAATGCTCATGAAATTCAATGGAGGTCGTTCAAATTTAGTTTATAACATCGTTACTGGTGACGAAACGTGGATCTATTCGTACGAGCCAGAAAGTAAGCAACAATCTACCGTTTGGGTACTTCAAAATGAACCAAAACCAACAAAAGTTGTCCGCTCACGCAGTGCTGCGAAGCAAATGATTGCTTGTTTCTTTGGTTTGACTGGACATATAGCAACCGTGGCTTTAGAGGATCGAAAAACCGTGAATGCTGATTGGTTTACTACAATTTGTTTGCCGGAAGTCATCGATCAAATAAGAAGAAACAATCGAAATCGACGAATTATTCTCCATCATGACAACGCCAGCTCTCTCAGCCCGTCAAACAGTTGATTTTTGTCCAACAAAAATGTTGAATTAATGACTCATTGTCCATATTCACCTGATTCATCACCTAATGATTTCTTTTTGTTCCCAAATATTAAAAATAAAGTACGTGATGAGTGATTTTCGTCTTCTGAAGCAGCGGTTGAAACATTCCGGACACTGGTTTCTGAGGTACCATCTTTAGAGTGGAAAACGTGCTTTAGAAATTGGTTCGAGCGTGTGCAACATTGAATTGACGTCAAAGGCGAATACTTCGAAAAACAATGATACCGTTTACCAAATTTCATGGGCGTTTTTTCATACCGTTTCCAGAAACTTTTCCAGCAGCCCACGTATTCACCCTGAAAATGTATTTCGGAATGCGAAGCGTCGACTTAAATCTCAATTTTTCAAATGTCCGCTGCAAAATAATTATATATTATAATAATTTTCATCGGATAAGATAGTGCTTTAATTATTTAACGTTTCCATAAAAGGAGTAGAGGAGTAATACATTTTTATTTTACAATTTTACTTAGTTTCTTCCAGTTTGACTGTTTAAAATGCGTAGAAATTTTCATTTTAAATGTTTAGTTCCGTTTTGAGTATTTTGGAGATTAATACTAATTTTTGTTCTTAGTCTACAAAAAGTTTTTCATTATTTTAATTTGCGCAGTCCGTTTTTTTTTACAACGGCGAATGCATTCCTTCGTATAGTTGCAGAAATTATGTTATTTCCTTTGGGAAAGTTATTATAAAGCACATTTTCTCCTTTTACTTTGGTCGGAACCGGTATTTTTATATTTAAATATTAAGCGCTGTATATGAATATGGACCGATGTTGACGTCACAACAACGGTCGCGGCGGGCTTACATTGCGGTATGGGGATCGAGCAATCCAATAGTGTTAAGTATCCTTGCCGGCCACCCTAATTAATAAAATGTTTCTAAAGAAAGGTATTGGATAATAACAATTCAATGTAGAAAGAGGAAGTAATGATTAGCTAAAAAGACGATTACAAAAATTTTGTTTGAAAAAAGTAACACTAAAAACGCAAATATTCATTCTACGTAAAAATTAAAGTTGACTATGTTTAATACCGGCGCGATCCTAGCAGTTCTCCTCCAGCAGTTTTTCTTATTGCTATTTTAAATGTGCAGACAGGGGTGGGGGTGAGGAAACGCGTCTGGTTTTCTTTCCATTTCCACGTGTATTTAATGAAATAGAAATAATACAGCCGAGTGGCAGAAAATCATTGCAAATACTTCAGGGAATCTGCATGATAACTAGGGATACCGATACCCGATAAGTTTACTACCCGGGTACCCGTTATTGATACCCGGGTAGTTACCCGTTACTCGATAAGTACCCGTTAGCCGATAAGTATCCGGGTATCCGATAAGTACCCGATATCCGACAACTACTTGGCTATACGATAACTATCGACTAACAATTTAAAAAACCAGTATAGAATTATCTGAAGTAATTGATGCTCATTCGAGCAAAATGTTAATGTAGATCTCAACAAGCAAAATGAAATGAAGACTACTTGGTTGTTCTGCAATTTCGGAATATCGGGTAACGGGTCATTATCGGGTATTGGGTAGTTATCGGGTAACGGGTATTCAAAAAGAGGAACCGGTTCCATCTAAATAAACGGGTACCTGGGCACCCGGGTACCCGTCGTCATCCCTAATGATAACACAGAAACATTGAAAACGACAGAAATATCGAGTTTTATTCACGACCGTGAATGTCTCTCCGCGACAGGTGCAATAAAACTTGCGGACTTATCAACAAATTGTACTTTTTTATTTGGCAACACGAACTTTTCTAATTGCACAGGTACTTAGATTAATACATGTGCGTTTTACGATATGAAGTCGGAAGAGTTGTTGCCCCCTGAATTCTTTTTTATTTCGCAAAAACGAAAACTCCCGTAAAACTCCACATAATATGAGGTAGTAGTACTCAGTAACGTAGTTATCTGTTGCAATGGCGCCACTATTCTACGCGCGCTTTTTTACGCGGCATACATTAATTTAATACCTTGTATTCTGTGAAGACTCTAATATGCTGCAATAATCTTTGCGGAATATAACGTATTACCTAAATGAATCTATGGAGAAGAAAACTTAAAGAAACGGAAAATCATGCTTAAATTATTATATTTACTAGATTTTAAGCTAATAAAAGAAACCACATATTGTCCTCAAATTACTATATTTAACTGCAAAAGTAACTGCAAGTTACTGCACATTATTTGTACATTGTCATTCATGAAGTTCGTAGTTTATGCAAATGCTTTCAAATTGTAATTTAATACATTCTTTCTTTATCCGTACACATTATTTTTGACTTCAAGTGCGAATATCTTACTGCAAATTAAACTTTTTTTTAACACTTTTTATTCAGAATACTGTACTTTGACCACCTTTAAATTTTATAAATCAGCTAATCACTCACACATAATAATTGTTACACTTTAATAAAATTATTTAAAGTGACTGTTTCATAGTTGTAGCTCCTACCTTCTGCACTTTCATTTCTATTAAAATGAATTGTCTCGGTAGGTAATACGATGTGGGATACATGTTAAGTCTCCGTATTAATTTAATCCTCCTGCATTCATGTCCTGGATACACATATCTGTAACAATTTATATTTTACTGCCATTGTTAACTTGGTAAAATAAAAACCTTATTATGGATTGTTATGATGCTAACGGTAATGCTATACTTTCATCAGTGTGACGCATACACATCTTCTTGCGTCGAAATTGTTACAGGGCTTCGTTACCTAAATTAGCAGCCCCAATTCCAAATTTTGAAGGAAATTTGGTCTGATTGGAACATGAATTGCATCCAGTAACTACACATTTAAATCTTGTTTTGCAGATCTTGCGAGGTCCATTTTTCTCAAACTCTGTTCATATTAGAGACTATTCTCTGGTCACACAAAAATAATTTTATCATCAACAATGTTTATTTAACGGACAATTTGATTTAACCCATTATATGTGTCCCAGTTCTTTAATTTACTTAAACGATCACGATCACCGCCATCACTAAAGCAATTGACGTTGACAACATGTGACATTTCATTCGCGTCAATTTACAACATAGATAAGAGAAATATAATTAGTATATAGATCGGAATATCTTTGAAAAATAAATAAGCAAAGCGTTGGAGCACCGTCTTGCGACTGGAGTCAAAATTAACGGAATAAATGACTACTTGATCACTACTTAATATTTTTTCCGATTTAATTTTATTTTATTTTTAAACTTTTACATTGTAAAAGTGTTTAAAGTACGTATATTTTCACAAAAACATAACTAAACAAGCGCAATAAAGAAATAGAAAGTCGTTATTTCTAAAAAAAAATGTATTAAAAAATAATTACATGAGGCACTTACAGATATGACTGACACTGACATTTGCAATTATTCCAGAAAAGTATTAAAAATTGCATTTTTGGAAAGAATAATCGTCCATTTGCTTAAAACGCTATTTCTGGTGGTTAGCTTTAACGTTTAACGAATTAATGTTATCGTAGATTAATGTTATCGTTGTCTGCCCCTGGGGATGGAAATCGGCGTGCATCGTAATTTCATATGTAATCCCGCAGAGCTAGACAACCGGCCTTCGAGTTGCGCGGTTTTATGTTTTACGAGAAACTGCGAAAAACCAAGGAAAACGACGGAATTACTTGCACCTGGGCTTCGTTGTACCTATTTGTACCAGACATGGCAACTATTACGGCCGTAATTAATTATCAATTTCTTCGCGCGCCATTTCATTTTTGGCGCGCAAAGAGTCCGACATTCCGTCGAATTACTAAAAATTCAAGGCAACAAGTCTTTGGACTCCATATTCTTTAAGCGCAAGCTTCACTCTATCCACCTGTGAAAATTCACGTTTCCGCGTTGTTTATTAAGAAAGTTATGCGTGTTTACGCTAACACGCCCGGCTTACGGGAGTTTTCGATTTTGCGAAATAAAAAAGAATTCCAGGGGGCAACAACTCTTCCGACTCCATATCGTCAATCCACATGTATTAATCTAAGTACCTGTGGAATTACAAAAGTTCGTGTTGCCAAATAAAAAAGTACAATTTGTTTATAAGTCCGCAAGTTTTATTGCACCTGTCGCGGAGGGAAACATTCTCGGTCGTGAATAAAACTCGTTATTTATGTGGTTTTCAATGTTTCTGTGTCATGTACATTCTCTGAAGTATTTGCGATGATTTTATGCCGCTTGGCTGTGTTATTTCGTTAAATACAAGTGGAAATGTAAAGAAAACCGCTTCCTCACCTCCCACCCATGCACTTTCCCACGGGTCGCGTTGTAAAACAGCAATAAAAAAACTGCTGGAGGAGAACTGCTAGGATCGCGCCACACAGTATAGAACGATGTAATGGGAGCTACTGGACATGGCTACTATAGCTACATATGTGTACAGATTTTTATGAAAATTTGTATAAATAATATTAGTACCTAGAAAAATTTTGTGCAAATCGTTTTTGATTACAGTGAAAACCTCGAGCAGCCTCTGGACAGCTGTTTCAGCCCTGCTTGGGGCTTCTTCAGCAGAGACGTAGCTCGACATTCCCACTGCAGACCAAAAACGACTTGCCCAATTTATTCGCAAATGCGATGTAAGAATGATGAACAGATAAAATAGCGACATCTTACTATTTTTTAAAACTCTCATTATGCTTTGGCAGCATGGCCGCCTTGCATGGGGGACTTATTAGGAGCAAATCCGCTTCAATTTGCCTAACCGACTGCAATGTCAATTGCAATAGCGAATAAATTGGAGAAGTCGTTTTTGTTTGCAGTGGGAATGTCGAGCTACGTCTCTGCTGAAGAAGCCCCAAGCAGGGCTGAAACAGCTGTCCAGAGGCTGCTCGAGGTTTTCACTGCAATCAAAAACGATTTGCACAAAATTTTTCTAAAAACTTTCATTATGCTTTGACAGCAAGCATGGCCGTCTTGCGTGGGGAACTTATTAGGAGCAAATCCCGCTTCAATTTGTCTATCCTACTGCAATGTCAGGTCAAAAAGCGATAGTAAGATGTCGCTATTTTATTTCTTCAATATTAGTACCATTTATAACAAACGGTGAAAATTAAATTACGATTCATTCATCGGTTCATAACCAAAATAACAACCAAAATAACAAAAGACTTCTGGTGTTATGTTACATTAAGTTCTGCGTTGTCAAAGAAGGATTATGAAAGGAAAAAGAAAACTAAAATAATTTTTAAAATCGCATATTAGCGCAAATTTAGCTAAAATTTGTAACATATATACGTTAATGCAGTAACATACAGCATGTTCCACAATAGGTCTCACACTTTTTTACTACAAAATGATTAGTCCCAGCGAAATAAAAAGGTTGGTACCTTTTTGCCATTACTAAGGCTTTCACAGAATTCATTTCTCATAAGGAAAAACTGTGAATATGCACTGGAGATAGACATAATGTTTCATTATGAACATGGCCTACTAATTTGAGAATATTTTTCTATTATTATCAATTTATGTTGTAAGTAATTTAAGAAATGTTGGCATCGAAGTAAAAAGAAAAAGAAATCTCTACCTAATGAAATACAAAATTACTGTACTGCTAAAGAAAATAAAAATAATGTTTTGACTAGCAATGCAATTGTTTACAAATTTAGAATCAAAATGGAAATTAGATAATCTTTCCTAATTTAACCGAATTTCTATCACCAAAAATAAAGAAAAATTACAATGGCAACCCTTTCAAATGAACAGCCTGTATAACAACGCATAGATGGACTATTTTGAGAAAGTACGTTCCATATTTTCCCACCCATTATGATTACGTTATTTGGATATAATTTATTCTAATAAAATAAATTAATACTGTGGCGAGCCACTACGTCACACTGAAGGCGTCAAGAAGTCGGTTCATTATTATGCGTCATCGGCCGTCACGCCACCATCGAACAAACTCGAATTTTCCAACATTGGAATATACGCGAAGGTAGCAAAGGATATAAAATCGGCCGGAGTGGACTCAGGAGTCAGTCGAATTCTAAATAGCGATCGTCGAAGTTAGATTAAGGTCCAGTTTTACAATTGCAGCTCAACTTTGAGCTGAGGTTTAAAACCTTAGCAACGATTATTTCAACAATTGTTGTGAAGGATTTAAGCTTCGGCTCAAAGTTAGTCATTGTAAAACTGGGCATTAGTGTGTAAATAAATTGTTACAAATAAATTAGATTGTAAGCATTAATAAATTACGGTTAAGTTTTTACAGAGTGTTTTGTTCGTTTAAATAAATAAATTGAAACCCTAGAAACGTAACAATACATTAATAACGTAAGGAAGGAAACACTAACAAAGACATAAAAATTTTGTCGCTTACGGAATTTGAACCCGGACCTCTCTCGGTTTCGCAACAAGAATTCTTTGTAAACGCAGAATTTTTCTGTCTTCCTCTTAGTGTTTGCTTCCTTGTATTAATTTATTTAACTCAGCACTAACCTATCCTCTTCTTTATATTTTGAGATATTCTTATAAAATTTAATGCAATTATAATGATACACAAAAAGAATACAAAATGGTCTCAAAGAAGCATAAGCTAACAAGAAAAATAACAGAACAAAAAGAAACAAATCTAAAAATAAAGAACTACTTTCCTATACAAGAAAGAAGCAACGTAAAAATAATGTAACCACAGTTCGAATATTTAAAAATAAACAAACCAACTTTGATGGCAATTAAAATATCTGTTTACAAACACCGCAAGCTTACGAACATAAATAATGAATCTTATCGGATCAGTAGGAACAGAAAACAATGAAAACTTTGAATAATTAAAATGAAAAATTAAAAGTACACAGAGGTCAACGAATCTTGAACTTGAATCTTGAAAAGATTCAAACCATTGACAAACTGAAAGACATAATAGAAATTTTGACGTTTCTCAGGGTCTATTTTTTATTATGACCTGCTAGATGAACTGTACATTTCTGTTAAGTAGGTACAGTTAATTTCAAAAAAATCTCTTACAGTAATTTTTTTCTAGTTTACTTTGTCCGGGTTAATGTGACTTTTGATGTCAATGTGATAGATATTTCTAATGTAAAATATAACCCGTTTGAAAAATTATACTTCGGAATTCAAAAAACAGAGTTTTATATCGTCAAAAAATTTCCCTAGATATTTTCGATGTATCTTACATACAATAAATATACATTTTAAAGAAAATAAATATACTTTAAATTGTTTGTAAGACCTTGTCAGTTGACATTTTTCTTAATGGCGTAAGTGAAAAGGCATTTCAAGATGAGTCTGTTGCAAAAAAAACAAGTCCCTAGCGTCATTTGTTTGGAAGGTATTTGCATTTGTTTAAAGTACTGCAACAGTGATAGTGTTTTAAAAAGTTGAATAACGCGTAAACGGTTTACATTAGGCCCTATGTATGGTACATAAAGTCACATTAAAATTGAGTCCGGAATCCGAAAATGTAAAAACTCGTAGTGTCTTCTATTTAAAATAACGAAGTAATGTAACGTCCAGACTAAATGGAACACTCTATAGACAGCAAACTAATTTTAGAATATACCCCATATGAAATAATGAAACTCTTATTTGAAACCATTTTTTGTAAAATGACTAACTAAAGAGATATGAAAAAACCGTCTCAGATGGAACACCCTATATTCATAAAAAAATAAATATCTTGTAAGGTCGCACGAAGTTGCAAAATCTGATGGTATCAGCTTGAAACTTAGTGTCGTAGTGTATTAATGTAGCACATTATACAGCGCGCTATTGCGAGAGTTTTACGAAACTGTCATTAATAGATTAAAATTAATAATTTTTATTTTCCTGCTAAACGGTACATTGAAGCATAGATTTCACATATCAGGGATAATGTACTTAGACACTCTTTTTTCAATATAAAGTTTGTTGCAATTTAGAAAATAATCAAAGAAGATATTCAAATTTCAAATTTTTTCTGATTTAAAGAAGACATTATTTTTCAGCTATTACGTGGCTTATTGTTCAAAGAAATCAAAAAAAAGTTAAAGATATTTTAACATGCTAACATAAGCAACAAATATGTGTGAAAAGATTTTCTGAATTTGATACCTGAGTTTCTGACCGATGTCCAAAGCATTGCATTAGATCGTTCCACTGTGCGCCGCACAGTGGTCTAGAATGAACATTTAGCGCAAAATAATTCGAGAAATTAAGTCTTCATATATCATAAATGAAAATAATTCAGTTAATAAACATCACAAAGAATCTGAAAAAAATATAGGTTTGCGTAGATATTCTTTTAATTCTGAATAAGCGATTGTCAAACTTATTAATTTATTAAATCGTCATTCGTGTCATCAGTCGTCTTTGAAAGATCTTGCTTTTTAAAGTTATCTATGTTTATTTCTATGTTGTGTTATATTTTTTGCAATGATAATCATATACTGAATATGTAACACATTTGATAGTTTTCTGTCTTTAATGTATATATTTTTTTGGCTTGTCAAATTACTTGCATGTCAAACAAAAATAATTTCAGAAATTAAGTGGACCCACAAAAAAGGCAGGTGTTTGCAGATGTGGAAATGTACTTGTTAACAGATAAAATAGCGACATCTTACTATCGCTTTTTGACCTGACATTCCAGTAGGATAGACAAATTGAAGCGGGATTTGCTCCTAATAAGTCCCCCATGCAAGGCGGCCATGCTTGCTTTCAAAGCATAATGAAAGTTTTAGAAAAATTTTGTGCAAATCGTTCTTGATTGCAGTGAAAACCTCGAGCAGCCTCTGAACAGCGGTTTAGCCCTGCTTGGGGCTTCTTCAGCAGAGACGTAGCTCGACATTCCCACTGCAGACCAAAAACGACTTGCCCAATTTATTCGCAATTGCGATGTAAGAATGATGAACAGATAAAATAGTGACATCTTACTATCGCTTTTTGACCTGACATTGCAGTAGGATAGACAAATTGAAGCGGGATTTGCTCCTAATAAGTCCCCATGCAAGGCGGCCATGCTTGCTGTCAAAGCATAATGAAAGTTTTAGAAAAATTTTGTGCAAATCAGTCTTGATTACAGTGAAAACCTCGAGCAGCCTCTGGACAGCTGTTTCAGCCCTGCTTGGGGCTTCTTCAGCAGAGACGTAGCTCGACATTCCCACTGCAGACCAAAAACATTCTTACAACGCAATTGCGAATAAATTGGGCAGTCGTTTTTGGTCAGCAGGGCTGAAACAGCTGTCCAGAGGCTGCTCGAGGTTTTTTTCTTAAATATTGTATTCTGAATATGCATTAATCATAAAAAAGGACATTTCAAAATCTGCAGAGACCTACCTTTTTGTGAATCTATTTAATTTTTAAAATCAGAAAATTAAAATAATTTAATAGGAGAAACCCTAGTTTTACATGCCGAGCGGGGGGTTCCGAGGCATGTAATAAGGAACTGTAAGTTAAGATTTTTATTTCACTTAGGCCCGATTTCTTCATTTCCTGATAAATTTATCTGTCATGTATTATCCTTGGAAACCATTGTATCGATAATCGTTTCCGAGGATATTGTCTGGCAGATAAATTTATCAAGAGGTGAAGAAATCGGGCATTAATAATATATTCATCTGTTTCAGTTAAAAAAAGAGTTCAGATTTCTTCCAATATTTTTTTTTCATAGCAAGTCCGTGTGCTTAACAGTTGTAGTGCACCTCAAAAAAAAATTGAAAATAAGTAAGTTGCGCACAGTTAAAGACTTAAAAAAGTACTAGAAAAATTTTGTGCAAATCGTTCTTGATTGCAGTGAAAACCTCGAGCAGCCTCTGGACAGCTGTTTCAGCCCTGCTTGGGGCTTCTTCAGCAGAGACGTAGCTCGACATTCCCACTGCAGACCAAAAACAACTTGCCCAATTTATTCGCAATTGCGATGTAAGAATGATGAACAGATAAAATAGCGACATCTTACTATCGCTTTTTGACCTGACATTGCAGTAGGATAAACAAATTGAAGCGAGATTTGCGCTTAATAAGTCCCCCATGCAAGGCGGCCATGCTTGCTGTCAAAGCATAATGAAAGTTTTAGAAAAATTTTGTGCAAATCGTTCTTGATTGCAGTGAAAACCTCGAGCAGCCTCTGGACAGCTGTTTCAGCCCTGCTGACCAAAAACGACTTGCCCAATTTATTCGCAATTGCGTTGTAAGAATGTTTTTGTTCTGCAGTGGGAATGTCGAGCTACGTCTCTGCTGAAGAAGCCCCAAGCAGGGCTGAAACAGCTGTCCAGAGGCTGCTCGAGGTTTTCACTGCAATCAAGAACGATTTGCACAAAATTTTTCTAGTACTTTTTTAAGTCTTTAACTGTGCGCAACTTACTTATTTTCAATTTTTTTTTGAGGTGCACTACAACTGTTAAGCACACGGACTTGCTATGAAAAAAAAATATTGGAAGAAATCTGAACTCTTTTTTTAACTGAAACAGATGAATATATTATTAATGCCCGATTTCTTCACCTCTTGATAAATTTATCTGCCAGACAATATCCTCGGAAACAATTATCGAACAATGGTTTCCAAGGATAATACATGACAGATAAATTTATCAGGAAATGAAGAAATCGGGCCTAAGTGAAATAAAAATCTTAACTTACAGTTCCCTATTACATGCCTCGGAACCCCCCGCTCGGCATGTAAAACTAGGGTTTCTCCTATTAAATTATTTTAATTTTCTGATTTTAAAAATTAAATAGATTCACAAAAAGGTAGGTCTCTGCAGATTTTGAAATGTCCTTTTTTATGATTAATGCATATTCAGAATACAATATTTAAGAAAGTAAATGCGTCTATGTGCAACTTTCCAACTTATTTTATATATACATTCATGAAAATATTATTTGTTCAGAACTCGAGTAGTTGAATACACTCGTGTCACTGCTGGTGGTGTATTCTCTTTTTTTGGGTGGGGGTAGAAACAATACCTAATCTGTATGTATTTATACTATTTACTGTTGCAATTATCTGTTCAACACCTGGACAACATCAGATAAACACAAAAATAATATGTTATGGCGAAAGCTGTGGTTTTAAAATGTGTGACTGAAACACTGTTTTAGGGTATAAAATTATTCGTTTGTTATCACTGTATGCTTTACGTTTCTTGAAAATTTGTTTCATTACGAAAAAGAACTATTTAAGTAGAATTCATAATTATTTCGCGCTAAAACTGCAATCCGGACCACTGTGCGCCAGTGTGTTTAATGAACTTTCCGGTTGTGACTATCATTAGTAATTATGCATAGGCATTTGATTGAAACTACTTCATTTCAGAGTTAAGCAATCAAAGGAAATCAAATTCGTTAAAACAATTGAGGACAAATGCTTGAAAAACAAATTGCAGATTTTGGAGTTTCTGTAGCAAGGCTAGAAAAAGAGAGTAAGATATTCAGGTGCAATTTGTCCAACATGTGGCCAGACATTGTCATTCATGAAAATTAAGTCATTTCATGTTCAGATATAATTTAAGCAATTGAGACCCCGTTATAAAATATTTTGGGCGGCCAGTTTTTTTGTCAGTCATTGTAGAAATACAGAACGAATAAATATTGAAGCTCTTGTTAAATTACTAAATTACATCTTCATGGAATGTCAATACTTGGTTAAGGTTAGTTAATATGATGAATAACGACAAACAAAAAAATTTGTGGTTTAGAGGACAAAGGTGATTACCAATCATACTACAAATTTTTGAGCAGGGCAGGATGAAAAGAATACAATTTGTTCAAGATTGACTGTTTTGATTAGATCGTTTCGAGTAAAAGAAAATACCTACAGGGATATTCACGGTGGGTGGCCTATTAGAATACAGGGAAATTCAGGTAACCCATTCATTAAAAGTTTGCGCACTTCTTTGAATTTCTGTTTCATACTTTGCAGTTGTAAGTTAGCGATAATGATCTATTAAAATATAATATTTCCAACTTTCTGGCACTTATCGGACGCTTATACCGGAAGTTGCTGTCTGCTTTCTTATTTTAAATGGAATACCCCATTTTTTAATGCATTTTTGGAATCTTCAAGAAATTCTAAAAATATTTTGTGCAACATCTGATACAAGAAAAATTAACCGTTTTTGAGGTATTTCCATTTTTTAAAGAAAGCCCAGACTTATAGAACCTTGTTCATGATACTGTGTGCAACAAAAACTACGAGGCCAATTTTTGGCCTGAATTAAGCTAACATTCTTTCAGATCATGTCCAGATTTGCACTTGATTGTTTACATGGTGGTTGAGAAGTAACTGATTTCAAGTGTCAAAAAATCATGTTTTCTAAATGGAACGCCTAGTATATTTTTATACCACGTGACTCAGCATTAAATGTTCTTTCGCCCTGTATTAGCATTCCCTGTATACTATCTCTTACAGTTCACTCGTTATCGATGATTTCTTTTTAACACCTATTTTTTCCATTTTTCGGTATTGTTTTTATATAGTGGGCTATGAAAATTAGAGGAATTATTATAATTAATATTTGATGATAAAAAAAATCGACAATTCAAGAAGTTAATAAAAAAATTGTTATGTCGTTGAAAACATGTTATTACTTAGACACAATAGAAAGTTATTACTAATAAACAATAGCTGAGGACAACTTAGAGCCAATATTATAACCAACAATTTATGTATTATTTTTAATATTTTGATTTATTTATTAGTTTTTGTAAAATTCTAGAATTCTAATACATGCGGCATATGTATATAAAAAGATATATACCGGTTGTCTTATGAAAAACGCACCACGCTATAACTCTGTTATTAATAATCGGATTTTAATAATTCAAAAACTACGTAAGACCATTTTATAAATACTACAAAACAGTAACATTTCAATATTTCTTTAATTTGTAATTTTTCCCAAGCGATAGTCAACTATTTTTTATTAAATAGCACTACATATTTTTTTTATTCAGTTAGATAGAGAATCTTTTTCTGAATTCAACAATGTACTCAACTTGATTTTTTAGTATCCTACAGCGAAATAATTTCGTTGTTTAAATAAAAATGAAGTGTGCGTTGAAATCCTATAAAAGCGCACTTGCAGCTATCCGTGTTCGCCTGACCTCGACTTTTGGTTATGGAGCTATGTTCCTACTCAAATTGCCCTAAGTTAAAATGTTCTTCATTTATGTTTTTTTTAATATGATTTATTTTTTTCAAATGACACACGTATTTTTTGTCTTTCAGTTTGACTGAGAATATATTTTCATGAATTCTACGATCTATTTTAAACTGACTTTTAAAAATATTATACTAGCAAAATAATTACTTTTTTTAATAAAAATGAAACAAGCCATGGAATCCTATGACAGCGCACAAAACACTAAATGTCATTGAACACTTAAGTATTTAACTTGTCACATCGTTTTTTCTTATTGTTACTTTATTTATTGTTATTTTATTTATTGTTATTTGTTGTCTTTTGTTATTATTGTATTATACTGTTATTTTATTATAGATAACAATCAGCTAACTGATATGCTGCAAGTGTATTTTGAGTGCCATAAAAATTCTGGTCAAGCAGAGCATCTGTACGCAATTCGTTTTCCTATTAGAGAAGTTCCTGACCGTCAGAAGTTTAGAAGACTTGAACAAAATTTAAGAAATCACGGCGCTTTTAAGAAACTTAAGAAGCAACAACGCCAGTTTCGTGAAAATGTAGAATTGGATGTCTTGCTTAGTGTTCAAGAAAATCCAAGAACTTCAACAAGAGAAATCGCACACAACAACCATTTATCAAAGGATACTGTCCATAAGATCTTAAAAAAAATAAATTTACGCCTTATATCCCACAGAAAGTACAAGCGTTGTATGAAAATGACCCAAATCGCCGCCAACAATTTTGTATTTGTTATTTAAATATGTTACGCCAAAATGGACTTTTTTACAGAAATATTATTTGGTCGGATGAAAGCACTTTTAGTAATAATGGCATTTTCAACAGAAATAATCAACGTTGCTGGAGTCAACATAACCCAAGAGTTACAGTTGAAACTAATCGACAACATAGATTCTCTCTAAATGTATGGTGTGGTATTTCAGGTGATAGATTGATTGGCCCTTTTTCATCAATGGCACCCTAGATCAGAATAAATATCACCAGCTGCTAACTAACAATTTGGACAACTTTTTGGATGAATTACCTCTCGCAGAATTAAATAGACTGTATTTTCAACAGAATGGCGCTACTCCACATAATGCCAGGCAAAATGTTAACTGTTTGAATGAAAAATTTGGCCAAAAATGGATCGGGACATACGGCCCAGTTAGGTGGCCTGCGCGTTCTCCTGATATGACACCGCTAGATTTTTGGTTATGGAGCTATATTCAAGACCGCGTCTACTTAACACCGCCAGAAAACGAGCAAATTTTAAGGGAGAGAATTCTTCGCACTTGTCACGAGATACCCCCCAATTTAATATTAAATGCAGTGCATGCGGTAACTAAGAGGTGTCAGCTATGTATTCAGCAAAATGGGGGACATTTTGAACAATATGGTCATCAATCAATTAACTAATTATTTGTATTTTGTTATACTGTTTTAGTATGTAGTAAAATTTTGCATTGTTTTATGTTCCAACGAACACTTCATTTTTATTTAAGAAGCGAGACTATTTCTCTGTAGTACTACAGAAAATTAAGTTGAATACATCGTTGAATTCAGAAAATAATATAGTAAAAAAAAATTAGAAAGCAGCAATTAATTGGATTTTAGGCCGTAGAAACTAATTTCAAATCATTCGTGATAAATGAAGAACATTTTAACTTAGGCCGATTTAAGTAGGAACATAGCTCCTTAAGTAAAAGTCGAGGTTAGGCGAACACAGATAGGTGCAACGTGCGCTTTTATAGGATTTCAACGCACACTTCATTTTTATTTTAACAACGAAATTATTTCGCTATAGGATACTAAAAAATCAACTTGAGTACATTGTTGAATTCAGAAAAAGATTCTCTATCGAACTGAATAAAAAAAATATGTAGTGTTATTTAAAAAAAAAATAGTTGACTATCGCTTGGGAAAAATTACAAATTAAAAAAATATTGAAATGTTACTGTTTTGTAGTATTTACGTAGTTACGTAGTTTTTGATTACTAAAATCGGAGTGTTAATAACAGAGTTATAGCGTGGTGCGTTTTTCGTAAGACAGCCGGGATGTATTAAATATTGTTTGTCGGTTTTTAAAATGAAATTGATTTTACAGTCTGAAATTAATTTAAAAACCTCAGTTTGTTAAATTTTTATAGCACACTATTCACTGAGAAGTGATAAAAATTATGTGTCAAAGAGAAAATTATAAATAAAAAGAGAAAAAAAAGAGATGGGTATAGGGAATGCTAATACAGTTCGAAAGAACATTTAATTCTGATATTATGGTATGAAAATATACTGGGTGTTCTGTTTAAAAAACACGACTTTTCGACAGTTGAAATCAGTTCCAATGGAAGTTATTTTTCAACCAGCCCGTAAACAATTTTGGGTAAAATTAGGTACGACCTGAAAGCCTGTGAGTATAGCCTAATACCGGCCAAAAATTGAAATTATGGCTTTTGTTACACAAAGATGGTAGTATCATAAACAAGGTACTGCAACTTTGAATTAAAAAAAAAAAATGGAAATACCTCTAAAGCGGCGAATTTTTCTTGTTTCACATGTTACACGAAACGTTTTTAGAATTTCGTCAATATTTCCAAAATGCAACGAAAAATGGGGTATTCCATTTAAAATAAGAAAATTGGTAGAAACTTCCGGTACAAGCGGAAGTGCCCGAAAATTGGGAATATTAGTTTTTAATAGACCATTATCGCTAATTTATAACCGCAAAAAATAAAATAGAAATTCAAAGAAGTCCATAAACTTTCAATGAATGGTTTGCCTTAATCTTCCTGTTTATTGGAAACTACCCCTTACAGGTCGCTGAACATTTGTATATGGCAGTAATGGATGACGATCTATTCAAATAATATAAAATCAGTTATGACTTGCTTCCGGTTCTACCGGAAGTCGATAGCAACTTTCCTGTTTTAAATAGAACACTACATATATTATTACCTTTTTGAATTCCCCGTTCAATTCACAGATAACAGTTAAACCGCTTACAGGGAATCCACAAGAGTTGACAGTTTTCAACAATAAATTCTAAAACTCAATTTTTTTAAATGCAACCACTGACTTTTTTCTACGCTATCGAATGCAAAATATTATTTTCTTTCGTTTTTGTGTAAACAATTTTATCGCTATCTTTAATGGTTTTTAAGTTATTTATGCATAATTTATTTTTTATTAAGTACTGACGTTATAGATTTGATTTTTGAATTTCTTGTCCATCCAATTGTTGAAATGCATTTCTGCCCCTTCGTTCCAGGTTCTCTATAGTATTTACAGGAGTATTAAGTATCAGTTATGAGTATTAAGTACTTTAACTTTAAGTATCTTTTTAATTTACTCCGTAAATAAAAATCTACTGGAGTTAGATCGGGTGATCTAGGAAGCCAAACCTAAAGTCACTAGATCTATCAAAGTACGGCAAACTTGCCACCATATTGATTCCCTGTTTCGTGCCAACAACGTCCAAACATTGATGACAGCTGAAGGTTTCTTGCAGTCGTTTACTAAATTAGTCAATAGTAGTTAGTTATGATAATTAAGTGAATAATAATCACTGTATAGAACGACCTGAGTCACAGAAAATATCTAATAATTAATAAATTTTATAAATAAAACCAGTTATGACTTGCTTCCGGTTCCACCGGAACTCGATAGTAACTTTCCTGTTTTTAATAGAACACTACATATATTATTACATTTTTGAATTCCCCGTTCAATTCTACATCTTTTGTATTCACATCTAGATCTATCAAAGTA
Organism: Prosopocoilus inquinatus; assembly: GCA_036172665.1. NCBI lineage: Eukaryota > Metazoa > Arthropoda > Insecta > Coleoptera > Lucanidae > Prosopocoilus > Prosopocoilus inquinatus. Next base: position 41,766,547 of record CM069871.1, on the reverse strand, counting down.
CGGCAAACTTGCCACCATATTGATTCCCTGTTTCGTGCCAACAACGTTCAAACATTGATGACAGCTGAAGGTTTCTTGCAGTCGTTTACTAAATTAGTCAATAGTAATTAGTTATGATAATTAAGTGAATAATAATCACTGTATAGAACGACCTGGGTCACAGAAAATATCTAATAATTAATAAATTTTATAAATAATCCGCACATAATTCGTAAGTATTCTTATTTTTAGGGAAGCAAAATTTTGTAACTCTTTTTCGACATCTACAGTCCTTGACATCCTTCGCATTCGATTAGTTTATTTTGGAATACCTGTGAATGTGGCACTTTCCTGAAGATTAATTTCAGTTTGTAGTAATTGATGTATACGTCTTTTAAATTTATAGTTACTCTTCGAGTTTCCTAGATATCGAAGGTGTCCTTTCACACTATTCCATCATGATTCCAAGTCCCAACGTTGATTTATATGCTTAATGAAGGAACCTGATTGATAATATCGAAGTATCTTGATTGTTGAGTGTGATGGCGGCGAAAGTTGAAGCTTTATGAAGAGCCGTTTTTCTTACCCATTTGTGCATGCAGATAAGTTCAAAAACACAAGAAATTGCGCACGCTTCAATTAGATAGGTGTTCATAAATCTTTCGTGTTTAAAACACAATTGTGCTTGAAACTCAACAAATTTTAAAGCTAACGGTAAATCGTCTGACAATTGTCATGAAATGTCACTGCGCCATATTGATTCCTTTTCCATGGTTCTTACTCTAACTCATGGTCTTTACCAATTGTTCTCTCTCCAACTCAACAAAAATTCTTATTAGTAAATAAATAGCATTTTGAACAAAAATTAAGAAATAATAAGCTATATAGAAAAAAGTTAATGGTCGCATTTAAAAAAAAATCAAGTTATTCATAACTGAAAACTGTCAACTTCTGTGGATCCCTTGTAAACTCCTTGTAAAGTGTAATATTTATCTTTTACCAAAAAGGTGTTACTTCATCTCGGTGTTCAATCAGAAAAAAGTACAACTCTCTATCTTTTCATAGCTTTTTCGTTGGCTGCACCAGTGTGTATCTCTATCTCGTTTTATTACATAAAGCTGAACCGAGATGGAGATACACTCAGCGCGCACTGAGTGCAAGAAAGTGCGACCAGTGGAAAACACTGTTAATTTTCGACAGTGTTGGGCAGTAATTGAGTATAAAAAGTAATTGATTACAAAAGTACTCAATAATTATGAGTACAATGTACTCGATTACAAATTTACTCACAGTGGTTAAGTACAAACGTAATTGATTACGAAAATACTCAACAATTATGAGTACAATGTTATCGATTACAAATTTACTCACAGTGCTTAAGTATAAAAGTAATTGAGTACAAAGTACTTGAGTAGTAGAAGTAATTGAGTTTTTTTGTAAACTGAAAGTATGAGTACAAACATAATGGAATATCAATAGAAATCCGTTATTCACGTATAATAATATTCAGCCTTTTCCAAATGCTGTTAATTGTACGATTACCACGTGGTCTAAACTTTAAAGTGAATGGACTTAAATTTACTGCGGAAATTTTTATTTTAAAAAATTGCAAATCGTTTTTGATTGCGGTGAATCCCACGAGCATCCTTAAGCTTTTGATTTTGATTTAATTTGTTTTGTCTAAGATGTGTGTATAGGTGTCCCATTTTCGATGGTATTATACAGGTTTCTTCATGAGTAATGGAAACAGAAAAGAACCGAGAATGTAATATTGAGTTTTAACTTTTAATGCTAATTTAAATAGTTAAATCAAAAATTCGCTGTTTCTTGTTGTTTTATGGTACGGTTGAAAAATGAAAAATTTACCAATATTTTAAATGCAAATAACTTTTTTATTTTTAAAGATATAAAAATTGGTAGCTTTTTTGTTTGATTTTTAACATAGATTATGGTTCCTTAATTAACAATTAAATCACATGAAAACCTCATAATAGCCAAACTACGAACTCAATTTTTTATATAAAGTGTCCCCCAAAAGTCTTATAATCTAGACGCTCATGAGTTCATGAGAGATAATTGTAATTGTAATTTTTGATTATTTGAGAACTGAATGTCTAATATTCAAATTATGCAAAAAATTAAAAATCTTGGGCTTTATTTGATCGTATTTTGCCTTGGGGACATAAAATTCAATAATATTTGAGAACCCATAATATTTTCCTGTAGCTGAGAAAAAATAGCACTCACAATATGCACAGTTGAGTTTTCCTGTGGACTATTACGAATTTTTAAGTGATTTAATGAAGAAATCATAATCTAGTTAAATGTTGAATAAAAAGTGTCCTTATCATATTTAGACATCGGAAATATCTACAGAATGCCATCGAAGATGAGACACTTAGTACAGTACAGTTCGGACGAATTTTCAAACGTACAATCACCGCAAATTGCGAGACCCAGTGCACCAGCATTGTGCCGCTAAGTAATATCAAAGTGACAGGAGAAGAAAAATTGAAACAGCATGCCATTACTTTTTGCCTGTACTCGTACTCATTTTATGCTATTACGCTATGACATATGTGAATACAAAAGACGTAAAACTGAATGGGGAATTTCAAAAATTTAATAATATATGGTGTACTTATTTAAAACAAAAAAGTTAGTATAACTTCCGGTACAACCAGAAGTACCCCAGGACTGATTTTATATTATTTGAATAGTTCATTATCGATTAATACCATATACAAATTTTCAGTAGCTTGTAAGGTACAGCTTCCAATATAATCTAATAGGCCACTCACCGTGAATATCCCTGAATTTTCATAAACACAGTAAAATTTACAATGCCCAATTTTGTCATTGTTCATAATGGTAAGGCAAAAAAAAAAACAGGATAAACATGACAAAGTTTAAGTTTGGGATATCTTCACTAGTTCCTAGCATCTTCCTAGGGTAAACGTTTGTAAAAACACAAGTTTCTACAATACATCAAGCCGCAATAAACTAAACGTATTGTTAGAGTTTTTTACGTCAGTGTATATGTCAAAATTGATGCATCCGTAGTAAGATACAGAAAGTGGGAAGAGCTAAACGTATCACAATAAGCATATGTCATACGTATACGGATAAACAACTTTGTCCAAAGTGTCTATTATGTATAACATAAAATGATACAACGTAGGGGTGAATGTCCATTTTAATCACTTCATGCATAACATATAAGTACACTAAAAATTACTTTTTAATAAATAATAGCATTCTTAATTCTCCTCCTGAACATTTTCAGACATATTATATAATGTTGAAACAACATGAGAATGCTTTAGTTATAAATTTACATCAAGCATTATTATTCTGATTGGAACGGAATATTTCTTTACTTGTTAACACAGATCACATTAGTTTTCTCTACATTTAAATATGACCTATCTGAGTCAATACAAACTATGTAATCAGTGCTTGTGAAATTTAAGGAATATTATAATCAAACCTACCATAATATCAGTCCTGCCTTTGGCCTCCTCTACAACATCTAAACATTTCTTTCTAGACTCCTCATTTTCTAGGGTTCTCCATGCTTTATTTACAACTTCAAAAGCCTGTTGTGCTCTGTCTGCATCGTCTTGATTTTTGTCTGGATGCACTAAAATTGACAGCCTTCGATACTTCTTTTTGATTTCCTCTATGACTGTTTCAGGGTCCACCTGTAGAACTTCAAATGGGTTCAGATTGAAATAGGTGGACCCAGGACGTAAAAGCCTGTCAATTTGTTGTTTTGGGGTTAAGACCGAATCTCGCTTTTCTATTTCCTTCACCTGGCACATGGCAAGCATTAATAATTAACCTAAGGGACCACACAAGCAAATCATTCACCTCAGTGTAGAATTCATTGAAAGCCACTTCCTTATGTATTTTTTCAGAATTTTGAGCCATTGCATTTAGTACTAAATAATTTCTTGATTAACACCCTTGTTTTATTACTATTAATAACAACACAGAAAGCTTAATCCGCATAATTAAAGAACAACTTTACTTGAAACATATGACACTTGAAGCGAACACGATAAATTATAGATCACTGAATTATCGAGTTACCGAGTATTTATCCGCAGAGATGGCGCTAGGAGTAATTGTAAATTTGGCGCGTATGAAATGTCACATGTTGTCAATGTCAGTTGCTTTAGTGATGGCGGTGATCATAGACTAACTACTCTATAGACTGGAATCGGGAAGGCTGAGAAATTCAGAAAAGTTTCTGCGCTCTCTTGTGATTGGAATAAAAACTAACCTTGTTGAGCGGGTTGCCTACTGCACATATCAGAGGTAAAGAAGTTGGTAAAACTGCAAAAATTCTGAAAATCGTACGATTTTCAACGATAGTACACGAATCTATTTCGCGTGATTTGGCATCTCCTTGTAGCCCCGCCTTCTGTGTCCTGCACCCTTGCCCCGCGAGAGATGGTTAAGAGATTGTGAAACGGCCCCTTAAGGCTGTTTGCTCGGCCCCAAAATCGTTTTTCCCATTTCCTGGGCTTATTTTTCATTAAAATAGTACCAATTTTTCGCGAAAAATTTTTAAATAGATTCTGTTAGGCGGCTAAAGGCTCGTTTTTCGAGAATTGCCAAAAAGGACTTAAAAAAAAATTAAAATTAAATAAATTCGAAAATGTAAGCCTTTAGCCGAAATTTCGCAGTATTCACTAATAATAAACCGTTTAGTTTTTTTTTTTTTATTTTTAAAAATAAGGTCAGGAAATGGGAAACCAATTTGAAATTTTCGGAAAGAAATCGCTGAAATCAAATGTGGTATGTGATACACGCTAGCTCCGCCTTCGGGCCTAGTACAAGAGAGGCGAATTCGCACATTCATTCTCCCGATTTAGTGACAGATGAAGAGTATGAGTGAGAGCGAATGCGTTTCAGTGTGTTCAGTGCGTGTAACCGTAAACACACGAACGCTACCGAGCGCTGCCAGAAAATAATTCTACAAAGATTTCTCTTTTCAGAGTCGTGCTTTTTGATAAATTTTTTACGGTACATTGAAAGAAACATTCTTGTCATACTAAGCTTCTGCAAATCTGGTAGTTATGCACTTAATTAGTTTTAAAAAGGGAATGCTCAACATTTTGCTCAATATTTTGTTATTTATTTGTGTACACATTTACCTTGACATCATTAAAAATGCCTGTTAATGCATGTAATTAATATTATGTGATAACACAGGAATAAATAATAAGTAAAATGGGTCGGTGATGTAACATTTTGAATATAAAGTTCACCCAAATAGTGAAACGGAACTGCGTCAAATAATTTTTGTTTCTACACAACTAATTGAATAAAATATAAATACTTGATGAATACGAGGATTCAGATCTCATCAACTGTAACCTAATCTACAACCACGGTTTCAAATTTGTAAGTGCATCTGCATTATACGATATTTTTAAACATTCGTCAAGCATCTCAAAAAAAAAATTAAAAGCTTGTTTTTGATCCTGTTAATATTAACATTCTGGTGATAATAGTGCGGCCATTTTGAATCATATTGTACTACACACCAAAAGAATCTGGAACATGTAATACGTTCTGTTGTAAATACGAGAAGTTAATTATTGTTGCTATCATGTATTCGTCCGTTTGTTTATTTCCGTGTTTTTTAAGTTTCTGTAGAAACAAGTTTAAAATTGCATCCAAACTAATAGCGTTTTCCACTGACTGCACTAGTGCGCACTGAGTGTATTTCCAACTCGGTTCAGCTTTATGTAATAAAACGAGATGGAGATACACTCAGTGCATACCGGTGCAGCCAGCGGAAAACGCTATAATAAAATAACTCAAATATGTATGCACAACAATTGTCTCAATTTTTTTTTAGTGGACATAGTACAGTTAGATATTGTATGGCATTATATAATATGGAATCTTGCAGAGCAGATTTCAAATACAGATCTATTTCAGAATTGTCACCAGATTATCAGAAAGAGGTTTCAACTGTCCAGATCGATCAGGATCGTTATTTTAATTTTCTTTTAAAGCCAGTATAAGCAGCATATGTTCTAAATGAAAATATTTTAACTTTGGCTTCATGTTATGCCAAAAATTGTCATCTTTTTTAATCTGAAAAAGAAAACGTATTACAGGTGTGTTGTAAATGTAAATTGCTTGTTATTTTTTCTAAAATCGTCTATAATTTCTATTTTATACACTAGTCTCCTACGCAACTTTGACGTATACAGTGTACCCGGATAGAAAGATGATTAAATTAGCAAAAAGGTGCAGGTTCGAGAGCTTATTAAGAATCCATTTTCAAATATTACTTGTCATGGCCAACTTGATTATATTGAGATGCGGTTTGAACTAGTTTGCACGATAATTTAAGTACTTTTATGGGCACTTAATAAAACTAATCCCATTTTTACAAATTTTCAATAATCTAACCTAACCTTAAAATTTTAAATTGGTGATTTTGTTGGCCGTTTTAAGAGAGACTTTTTTTCTAAATGCAATGATGTATCACATGATATGGAAACTTCTTCAAAATTTTGGGAAACAGAACTTATGAATAGAAATCTTTTTATGAATAGAAATCGCTATTGCCATGATCACAAAACTTTGTTATCGAGACTGTTGCAAGCTATCCGCGCCCTTATTAACGTTGGTAATAAACGGGCGTTTACATTACATACATATTTGTATTATACATGTGTCCTACATATTGTTTGACAAGTCTGGAATGAATCTGAAATTTGTGTCATACTACTATTACATTTTTCATGTATTTGACATGTATCCGACATGTTTTACCAGACAGATTTGTATTCCAAATTAATGGAAAACACAGCGATCGCAGACCATACAAAGGTACTTTACGCACGTGCAGAATAGTTAGCTGTTTTAAACTATTAAGCGATCTGATGGTTTGTGACGATGGAGTGATCCAAAAAGAGCATAGTAATATTATGCGGCCGCGGACATATGTAAACGATGTCCTGTGCTAGTATTTGTCGAAGACTTGTGCTAAAGATTCATCAGGATTTGTATGCGACAAGTCGACAGTTTTGTAAAGATTTGTTTTTGAATTTATTGAAGACATGTATATAATGTAAGCACTCCTTAAGGATTGCAGAACTTTAAATAGGTCTCGATTCACTTGATCGCGACTATACGTATACCAAGTGCTACAAGAACGTAGAACTTACTCGTGAAATATACGAAGCTCAGTATCCAGAAAAGGCTACACAGATGATGCTGCAGTGCCACTGATCGTTCGTGGACAATCGTGTACAAGCGATTAAAATTTTAGACCAATGAAATTCTTATCTTTTTGGCACATCATACCCCTAGCTGATGTGATATTGGTTTAAAATTTTAATGGCTCGCTCACCATTGGCTGCAATCGATCAGTGCCACTGCAGAATAACTTGATAAACAAAAAGCAAAATTTCTGTGATCATGGCACTAGCGATTTCTGTTCGTAAAAAGAATAAGTTCGGTTTTTCAAAATTTTGAAGAAGTCTCCATATCGTGTGCTACATCATTGCGTGCAGAAATAAATTTTCTCTTAAAAAGGCCAAGAAAATTAGGGAGTACCAATTTAAAATTTTAAGGTTAGGTTAGATTATTGAAAATTTGTAAAAATGAGATTAGTTTTATTAAGTGCCCATAAAAGTACTTAAATTATCATGCAAAGTAGTTCAAACCGCATCTCAATATCTTAAATAACAAAAAAGTTACGGCAAATAAAAGAAATGAGGAGATTTTGGTTTTAGTAAAATTTTAACCAAGTTGGCCATGACAAGTAAGTTTGAAAATGGATTCTTAATGAGCTCTCGAACCTGCATCTTTTTGCTAATTTAATCATCTCTCTATCTCTTCAAAGACAGAAGTTACCCATGCTGCCCCTACGTATCCGGGCACACTGTATACTTTGGTATATTTGCCTGGACTTTTCCCGACCATTCTCTTATAAATGCGGTGGTGATATTGCTCACTGAAATTTTAAGAAAGGCTCGCAGCGTGGCATTTCACTTCGTAGCTATTTTTCAAAGAGAAGTTAACTCTTTTTCCACCAACAAATTTTCTCCGCTGCATTAATGTTCATATTTAAAAGTAAACTGTGCATTATGCGTCAAATGATTGCAGCAAGCAATAATATGAAGTCATCCACATTCTACTAAGTCTGGAACTGAATTAATTTCATTATCTTTGAATCCGGTGCAAAAATAAACGTCACAATCAGAATGATCGCCGATTACATGCTTAGGGCAATGAATAATGTCCTTTTTTAACGCATTAACTTTCTCTATGAGCGTCGGTACATTAGAGCAGTATTAATTCCTATTCCAATAATCATAAGCACAATTATTCTGTATAATGTATATTTTTTCTTTACGTCCACTTTAAACCGCAATACTTCATTGTGCCTAATTTTAGTGCACGGAAGTGTAGTCTAGATAAAAAAGCAATCCACGTAAAATTTAAAAAAAAAAAAACAATTTTATAGGGATAATAATAACGGTAATGAAACAACAAAATGACGTTATTGATTTACAGAGGAACATGCTATGCGTTTTTTTTTGTGTCGCTTCAATTCTGATAAACTTTCACTTTCCGACAGACGTAGTTTTATTTTCCGAGTTTTACATAGTTTCTGTGTTAGATCAGGTCGCCGTTTTTATTTACATCACTTTTACATAAAAAAATTTACTCATCTGAGTGTGCGCTCGACCTTAGAATTTGCAGGAGGGCCGCCCGCGGCCTCCTGCAAACCATGTGAATGAGGCCTTATCCGAATATTCTCTTGTGGGTGTGTCAAACTGACACGTAAACCAATCAAAAATAAAGATCAGTGACAGCAGAGTCATAAATTACAAGGAAAACGTTTAGGTGGTAATTCTGTTCTCTGTTCTTTTCGTTTGTGTGTAAAAATGCAGGAACACATGTTGAACGTATGTTTTTTCTAAATATATGCGAAAAATAGTGATACGCCCATTTGAAATCGAGTTCAGCTGTAAGCGAGCATACAGCCTTAAGTACAATTTCTGGATACTGCATCATGTCTTTCTACAACCATATTTTCTCAGGATGACTGAACAACTTCAGTTTAAGGTGTTCAGTTAAGTAAAACTTCTTAAATGCTTCTAAAACAACATTTCAATGGATCAGAGGACACTTTTAACAGAATTGAGCTTCTAATCTATGACAGATACAAAGTCATACAAAAATAAAATTTATAGTTCGCGGTAGAATTACATATTTCCCGGCGTTCCAGTGAGTAGAATTCTGTATTAACTACTTTTGGCCTTCTGTTGATTGGAATACGAACTAAAATTCTGGCTGAAGGTCGGCCATATCAGGGTGGTAAGTGAGATTACACTAGTGGGCAACAAGTTTAGTTGTGCATGGTAATCATAGATGCCGCTGTAATCGAAATAATTTAAGGTTGGCACTAGTGAAACTAGTAGTATTCGATACACAAGTGACTTTTATTATTTGAAATTGTATTAGTGGACGAAGGCGTGTGATTTGTGTTTGGTTTGTTTAAGATTCCCAAGATATTATCTGGCAGATAAATTTATGAGGAGATAGAAAGACCAGAACCAATTCAAAAAGTTTCAGTTGAATCTCCCGCGTAATTAGTTTCCCGCATGATGGATTAGATTGATCTGAATTTTTGCTTAATCTAAAATACAAAAGTTCTGTGTGGTAACTACAGATGGTGCTGAAAGTTGATGCCAAAACTCATTTAGGAACTTCGCCATCTATCCCTGTGTAATCTATGGTTTAAGTAAATTAAAGAATTGGCACAAATATAATGGGTTAAATCAAATTGTCCGTTAAATAAACATTATTGATGATTAAATTATTTTTGTGTGACCAGAGAATAGTCTCTAATATGAACAGAGTTTGAGAAAAATGGACTTCGCAAGATCTGCAAAACAAGATTTAAATGTGTAGTTATTGAATGCAATTCATTTTCCAATCAGACCAAATTTCCTTCCATTTGGAATTGGGGCTGCTAATTTAGGTAACGAAGCCCTGTAACAATTTCGACGCAAGAAGATGTGTATGCGTCACAGTGATGAATTACCATTAGCATCATAACAATCCATAATAAGGTTTTTATTTTACCAAGTTAACAATGGCAGTAAAATATAAATTGTTACAGATATGTGTATCCAGGACATGAATGCAGGAGGATTAAATTAATACAGAGACTTAACGTGTATCCCACATCGTATTACCTACTGAGACAATTCATTTTAATAGAAATGAAAGTGTAGAAGGTAGGAGCTACAACTATGAAACAATCATTTTAAATAATTTTATTAAAGTTGTTTAGTATTTAAAAATCATATTTGCAAATAAAAAAAAAAGTTATCGTTGCTATAAGAACCTAATAAATAAGAGACTTGTCAATATTAGGAAATTAAACTTATGTGGATGTGGTGAGGTAAAATTTGCAAGCGAGAAATTAAGAGAGGTCCAACACAATCAAACAATTAGAAGAGGAATTTTCAATCTTTGGAGGTCGAGCAGGACAGAAGAAGCCATTGAAATCATCATAGCCGACCATTCAACACAGCAGTTCTTTCACACACATAAATTTGTGGGTCTGTATTTAACTTTAATTAATTTTGCATTTTGTTTCAATCATAAGTGACATAAGGTCACTAGTATATAAACGCACCTATTTAAAAAGTCAATTAACAGCTTTTAAGAACTTTCTCAGTTCTCTGAACACGGATAATCTTTCAAAAGCAAACGTGTTGAACATAATTAAACGTATAAAAAAAGCAGAACCTCTCTATGAAAAATTTGAGCAAATACGAGATGAAATTGACATTTTTGATTCTGATATTAATAATAATATTCGTGAACGTGAAGAGTTTTCTAATTCATATTTTGAAGTAATGTCACAAGCAAGATTTATTATTGATGAATATTCTGAAATTACAAAAAATGACAATCTATCAAATTATTCCGTAGCGTCTTATAATTCTTCAATTAATGTTTCTCTTGCACCAAAAGTAGATGCTACTATGAAAATAAAATTGCCAAACATAAAATTACCTATTTTTGAGGAAGATTTTACCGCGTGGCAAGAATTTTATGATAGTTACACAGCTATGATTCACTCAAATGATTTATTGTCAAACGCACAAAAACTTTGTTACCTTAAAAGTATTTTAAAGGGCGAACCTGCTGAAATGCTTAAATCATTAATAACAACAGAAGCAAATTATACTATCGCGTTTGATTCATTGTGTAAAAGGTACAATCAAAAGAGACGAATTATTGACATACACGTTAGAGAAATTCTCAAATTAGAAAACATAGACACTTCTTTGAAAGGCTACCATATTAGGTTGCGAACATTCAATAATAATCTTGATAATAACATGCGATGTCTGGAATCTCCTGGCCAACCCATCGATAGTTGGGATGCAATATTATTGCCTATCTTATTAAGTAAATTAGATAAAAAACTAACACGCGAATGGGAATCAAAATTAAACTAAAACAATTGCGAAGATGTTCCAAATTACAAAGATTTCTTGAATTACTTGAGTAATAAACAAAAAACTCTAGAAGTTATGCAAAATTAAACAAACTTGAACACATATTCAAACATTAAAAAAAGGAATACGAAAACATTAACAGTAGTAAACACAAAATGTTGTTATTGCGACAAAAATCATTTTATTAAAAATTGCGAAGAATTTTTAAAACTAAATACTAAAAGTCGATATGAAAAGGTAAAACAGTTAAAACTTTGTGTAAACATTTCGTGGCAAACTGTAAATCCTCTAGCTGTCAAATATATCAAAAAATACCCAATACTATTTTACATATAAGTAAGCCTGACAACACACACGAAGAAAGTAATTTTCAACAAATACATCAACTACATTGTTATCAGAAACAACACATGAGGTAATTTTATATACCGCAGAAGTAGAGGTGAAAGATGTGAGCGGTAATATTCACAGTCTTAGAGCAATATTAGACTCAGCATCACAATCAAATTATATTACCAAAAATGCTTGTAAATTATTACAATTACCTATTTCACTTGTGAATATATCTGTTACTGGAATCAATTTAGGAGCAACACATTTAAATGAAAAAATTGAAATCAAACTCAATTCTAAATAGTCCAATTTTACTGCAAAAATAAACTGTTTTATTCTTGATAATTTAACCGGTAGCGTGCCTTGTAATAGAATTAAAATAAAAGAATTTCCTTCCGATATTATTCTAGCAGATAAACACTTTTACAAACCAGGAGATGTAGATTTACTCATAGGAGCAGAATTATTTTGGGAACTTCTATGCATTGGACAAATTAAAACAGCAACTGGATTAATTTATCAAAAAACTAAATTAGGATGGATAGTTTCTGGTGCATTTCAAGTGCCAAATTAATTACAAACATGTCTTGTTTCTTCATTAAATGAACAAGAAAAAAGATTTTGGTCAATTGAAGAATTAAATACAAATGAAACATATTTCAGTAATGATGAAAAAATATGTGAAGAGATATATAAAAACACAACAAAACGTGATCAATCTGGAAGATTTACTGTATCATTGCCTCTCAGGCCGAATATACAAGATTTAGGCAACTCTAAGGATCAAGCAAAACAAAGATTTTTAAATTTAGAGAAAAAGCTATTAAACAACGAAATTTTCATAAATGAATATGTCAAAGTAATGAATGATTATATTAATCAAGGTCACATGTCAGAAATATTTGATGATGTTGAGCCCTCTTTCTTTCTACCGCATCATGCAGTAGTCAAAGAATCAAGAGAAACTACAAAAGTTAGAGTTGTTTTCGATACGTCCTGTAAGCCATTAAGGCCCAGTTTTACAATCACGGTTTAACTTTGAGCCGAAGCTTAAACCCTTCACAACAATTGTTGAAATAATCGTTGCTAAGGGTTTAAACCTCAGCTCAAAGTTGAGCTGCAATTGTAAAACTGGACCTAAACGGTATTTCTATAAACGAATGTCAGTACACAGGGCCAACTATACAAAATGACATATTTTCTATATTAACTAGATTCAGAATTCATGAATTTGTGATAACTGCGGACATTACACAAATGTATCGTCAGATTTGGTTACAGCCTGAACATCGTAGATTTCAGCGAATATTTTGGCGTGATGATTCCAAACTTCCATTGAAAATATTTGAGTTAAATACAGTTACTTTTGGATTTACTGCTGCTCCCTTTCTTGCTGTTAGAAGTGATGATTTGCTTGACGTAAATGATTGGATAAAAAAGTTGATGGATTAAGAGATATTTGTGAATTGGATGATACTGTAATTAAAGTGTTAGCAACAAATAAACTGACTGGTAACGTGAAAAAGTGGTACGATTCTGGAGACGAGAACTGTAAAAAAAATTGGACCGACTTTAAATCCGATTTAGTGGAAATGTTTGGAAGAGACGAAGACATTGGTTACCTCATGCACAAAATGCGTAATAGAAAACTGAAAAAAGGTGAACGTGTCGAAGATTACTATTACGAAAAATGTGCTTTGGCTCAACGAGCGAAACTAACTGAATTGGAAACTGTACATCATGTTGTCCAGGGTATTGATCATTTCACAATTAGAATGCAACTGTTGGGTGCACAGTGTAAAACACTAAAGGAATTATTCAAGTTTAAAACTAAAAGTTTTGGCTAATGAAATTTGCAATTTTGACAGGTCTGGTGACAGGAAGAAAGAAGTTGACGTATCTAATGTTTGTAAGAAAAAAGGTCATAGAGCAGACAAATGTTACTTCAGAAAAGATATCCGGAAAGAAACGGTAACCGAAAACCCTCAAACTGTAAGTAAAAAACAATTAGATTGTTTTAAATGTAATGAACCGGGACATATATCAAGATTTTGTATGAAAAAAGCAGAAAAGAAACCTGAACTGAACAAAGCCAATGGAAGTACAGCGATGACTGTAAATTTACAAACTGAATCAAAATTTCATAAAATAGTTATCATTAACAAAGAACAGGTAAATACTTTAGTTGACACTGGTAGCAAAAAATGTTTGATTAAGGACAAATGTGTAACAGATGTTAATTTGATTAGAGAGAAGGAAATCTGCACTTTGATTGGCTTGGGTGATTCAAGAATTGAATGCGATGAAATAGTAAACATAACATGCTCTATAGATGACACAATATTTCATATGAGTGCTGTTGTTGTTCCAAATTATGTAATGACTCCTGATCTAATTTTGGGTCAAGATTTTCTGGGTCAGATAAACTGGCGCGTCGATAAATTTGGAATTAATTTCAGCCACAAGACTGAAATTTTTGACAATCATTTAATTTCAATAATGGGTATTGAAATTGACCATAACGAAACAGAATTAAAAGTCAATGATGAAGTTAACAAAAATACTAGAGATCTGATAAAACAAATAGTTTATGAAAGCCAGGCAGCATCATCATCTGAGACTAGTGAGTCCAGTATAAAAATGACTATTCAACTAAAAAATGATAAACCAATTAGAATTGCACCTCCCAGGTTAGCTTATCATGAACAGGATGCAGTAGATAAAATAATGTGGCGAGCCAACCTGACTTAGCGCAAGGCGTCAAGAAGTCGGTCCGCTTCGATGTGTCACCGGCCGTCACGCGTTCGGGGCCTACGCGAGCGGACTAGAATCTTCCAGCATCGAGACTTCCAGACGCCAGCAGTGATATAAAATGGCCCGGAGTTGACTCACCAGCCAGTCGAATTCGAGCAGCGATAGTCGAAGTTAGATTTTAGTGTGAAAATAAATTGTAATAAATAAATTAGTTTTTAAGCTTCATTAAATTACGGTTAAGTTTTTATCGAGTGTTTTATTCGTGAAAATAAATAAACTCAAACCCTAGAAACGTAACAGTGGTGTCGGTGTGCGGGTTTGTGCAAATAAATAAACAATTTAAAGTAAATTAAATTTAATCAGATTATTAAATAAGTACAGTATCGGAAAAAAACAATGGCTACGAGAAAAGTGTTGTTGAAAGACTTAAAAGTGGCCGAATTAAAAACCGAATTGGAAGAACGAGAGTTAGAAACCTGTGGTTTGAAAGGCGCACTTCAACAGCGTCTCCGATCCGATTTGTTGACAGCTGGTGAAGATCCAGAGACGTTCCTTTTCGAAATTTCGTGTGGTCCCGTCGATTTTAATAAAATCTTGAAGGATGAATTTCGAGAACAATCCAGAAATTTGGACGAGAAGTTTCTAGAACAATCTGGAAATTTCAAGGACGAACTTCGAGAACAATCCAGAAATTTGGACGAGAAGTTTCAAGAACAGTCTGGAAATTTAGAGAAAAAGCTTCTAGAACAATCTGGAAAATTTAAGGACGAACTTCGAGAACAATCCAGAAATTTAGAGGAGAAGCTTCTAGAACAATCTGGAAATTTCGATAAATTACAGAATAAATTGTTGGAACAATCTAGAGACTTAGACGAGAAATTTCTAGAGCAATCCAGAAATTTCGACGAGAAACTTCTAGAACAGTCCGGAAATTTGAAGGGTGAATTTCTAGAACAGACGAAGGGACTCGAAGATAAACTAGTGGTAAAAATATCGGAAGAAACAAGGAACTTGCAAGAAAATGTGGAAGAAATAATATTCCAGCAGGATAATAAAATTAAAAATCTGGAACAAATCATGGCGGGGTTGCGAGTGTTCGGGGATCAGCCACTAGTAGAAACACTAGAAAATAATGAAACCCGAATTGTGGAAGGACCAGCAGAAAATTCTAAACTGAAGATAAAACCACCAACGTTCGATGGAAAGTCTTCTTGGCCCAACTACTTCAAACAGTTCGAAGCAGCAGCAAAGGCGAACAGATGGACGGCCAGCGAAAAAGCCACTTCGTTAATTGTGGCCTTGAGAGGGGACGCTATCGATGTGCTACAGACGATGCCGCCAGAGGAACAAGAAGACTTCGACAAGCTGGTGAATAGGATGGAAATGCGTTACGGACAGGCCCATCTGACCGAGGTATACCATGCGCAGTTGAGGAATCGCTTTCAGAAATCCGGAGAAACTCTTCAGGAATTCGAAGCAGACGTTGCGCGTCTGGCCCAGTTGGCATATCCCACAGCTCCTGTTGAATTCCTCAAATGTTTGACGGTGCAGACCTTCATAGATGGAATCCGTGACCCAGACAACCAGCAGGCATTGAGAATGACCCATCCGAAGACGTCCAAGAACGCATTGGCTTATGCCTTGGAATTTGAAGCGGCGAGACGAGTCTCAAGAGGGCATGTCAAGGTGCGAGCGGCTATGGACTTCCAAGGGGAAGAAGAGGAAGAATCCGCTAACGCCAAGGTGGGATCTGCTATAAAGGAGCCACCCAGGGAGTATACCACCGCCGAGGATGTTCGCCGCATTGTGGAACAGGTCTTCAAGCAGAAGAAGCCGCTGGTGTGTTGGAATTGCCAGGAGGAAGGACATGTTCGCAGGCGATGTCCAAAGCCCAGACAGGATCCAAGGAAGCCACAGTTAAACTAAGCCGGGTCGGTGCAGAGGGGCAAACGTCGACCCGTATTCAAAGGCCCCCAAAGACGAAAGCCAACCAAGTAATATCCCTACGGCAGTTAACCAGCAGTATCTTCGTGGATGTTACCATTGATGACATTCCTCACACCATGTTGTTGGATACGGGTGCGACGAAGACCATCCTAAGACCCGACGTCATTAAGTCATCTGGACGCACCGAGCCGACCAAGTGGAAACTAAAAACTGCAACTGGAACATCAGCAACTGTCCACGGTGAAGTAGAGGTTATCATCACCATTGGTTCAACTCCAATAAAACACCGTGCACTGGTGGCAGATATAGAGGACGAGGCAATTTTGGGCATGGACGTCATGTGTGCCCACGGGTTCCAATTGGACTTAAAGCGTGGCGTGATGGCGGTCAATAATGAGGAGTTGGTTCTACATCAACGAGGGGACGTGGCCGCTCGAGTAGTCCTCGCTGAAGACGTTGTATTACCCAGCAGGACTGAGGTTATCGTCGACGCAAAACTGGACGGTGTTTTTCAAGATGGGCAAGTCATTATGGTTGAACCTAATACTGATGATCAAAGGATTGGAAGAGGAGTCCTCGTTGGGAAAATGTTGCTGACGGCGAAGAAGGAAGTACCTGTCCGCCTGATGAACGTCAATTGTTTCTCTGTCAATATCAAGAAAGGAACAATCTTGGGGAGCTGCACCATGGTGCCCTCCATCTCCCGGCAACTTGAAACAAACGTGTCAGAAGCGAAAGTCCCAAAGAAATTATGGGAAATGGTTATGTCAACAGCCCAGGAATTGACTCCAGACCAGAAGACAAAAGCAAAGAATCTGATCGGCCGCTATCAAGATGTATTTGAGGTAGAAAATGGATCCAAGGGAAGAACTGATGTCGTGAAACACAAAATAGAGACTGGAGAAGAAAGACCTATCCGTCAAGCTCCAAGGCGATTACCGTTGGCGAAGCGTGAGGAAGCGGAACGCATTATTCGCGAGATGGAAAAGGATAATGTAATAGAACCATCAAGCAGCCCGTGGGCGTCACCAGTAGTGCTTGTGAAGAAGAAGGATGGGTCCACCAGGTTCTGTGTAGACTACCGATTACTCAATAATGTCACCAAGAAGGACAGCTATCCCCTGCCACGGATTGATGATACCCTGGACACCCTGGCCGGCTCAAAGATCTTCTCAACTTTGGACTTAAAGAGTGGATATTGGCAAGTGGAGCTGGCGCCCGAAGATCGAGAAAAGACGGCGTTTTCCATTGGTATGGGTCTGTGGCAGTTCACAGTGATGCCATTCGGGTTATGTAATGCCCCAGCGACATTCGAGAGGTTAATGGAGACGGTTCTGAAAGGTCTGTCCTGGACAACGTGCATGGTGTACCTTGACGACATAATTGTCGTGGGAAAGACGTTCGACGACCACCTAAGGAACCTGGAAGGAGTGTTCCAGCGGCTTCGCGGAGCTGGACTAAAGCTTAGCCTCAAGAAGTGTCACCTGTTCCAGAAGGAAGTGAATTACCTGGGGCACATTGTTAATGGAAACGGAATCGCCGTGGACCCTGTGAAGATTCAGGTGGTGAAAGGCTGGCCAACTCCCAGAAATAAACACCAAATAAGGAGTTTCCTTGGCCTGTGCACTTACTATCGGCGCTACGTTCCTGGATTTGCAGACATTGCTAAGCCGTTGACAAAACTCACTGAAGAAGGTCGTCCATTTGAATGGGACCAACAGTGTCAAATTGGCTTTGAACAACTAAAGCAGTACTTGGTTAGTGCTCCTATTCTGAGTTATCCTCTCCCGGAAGGCAAGTTCGTCGTGGACACAGATGCTAGCAACGTTGGGATTGGTGGCGTACTCTCCCAGATACAAGAGGGGCAAGAGAAGGTGATCGGCTACTTCAGTAAAGTCCTATCAAAGCCGGAACGAAACTATTGCGTCACAAGAAGGGAATTGCTAGCCGTCGTAAAAACGATAGAACACTTCTACAAGTATTTGTATGGTAGACGCTTCCTGCTGAGGACCGACCATGCCGCTCTAAAATGGCTTCTCCGTTTCAAGAACCCAGAAGGGCAAGTTGCACGATGGATCGAACGACTTCAGGAGTACGATTTTGAAATTCAGCATCGGGCAGGAACTAGCCATCGAAATGCCGATGCTCTGTCGAGAAGACCCTGTGCCGAAGACTGTAAGCACTGTAGTCGTTTGGACGAGAAAATAGCCACGACTGCGAGGACAGCCATTGTTGACGACAAATGGCAAGCCGAAGAACTGCGAAGAGACCAGGAGAACGACCCGGATTTGAAATTAGTGCTAGAGTGGAAAAGCAGGGACGCGAGGCCTACCTGGGAAGAGGTAGCACCATGTGCACCGTCCGTAAAATCATACTGGGCGCAGTGGGACTCCATAGTGTTGGATCGTGGTCTTCTGAGACGAAGCATAGAGAATCAGGAAGGCATGGAACAGAAGACACAGTTACTAATCCCCAAGAATAGGGTGCCAGAAGTTCTGAGGGAACTTCACGATGGAACTTCGGGAGGGCATCTGGGAGTTAAGAAGACTATGGAGAAGGTGCGCGAAAGATTTTACTGGGTGAACTGCAAGGAAGACGTGAAGGATTGGTGCAGAAAGTGTGCAGTCTGCGCAGCCAGTAACGGTCCCCACAGGCGGGGTAAGGCTCCCATGAGACAGTACAACGTTGGAAGTCCTTTTGAGAGAGTTGCCATCGATGTAGCCGGCCCGTTTCCAGAAACGAATGGTGGAAACAAGTACATCGTCGTGGTAATGGACTACTTTAGCAAGTGGGTTGAAGCTTACGCCCTACCTAACCAAGAGGCAGTCACTATTGCGGAAGTCCTTGTCAGGGAATGGATCAGTCGGTATGGTGCGCCTATGGAACTGCATTCAGACCAAGGAAGGAACTTTGAATCGGCCTTGTTCAAGAACGTGTGTACTCTGCTCGGCGTACGAAAAACTAGAACAACTGCACTCCACCCACAGTAGGACGGAATGGTGGAAAGGTTCAATAGAACCATCAACCGACATTTGTCCAAGGTCGTTTCCAGTCATCAGAGGGACTGGGACACGTACATCCCCCTGTTTCTAATGGCATACCGCTCATCTGTTCATGAGACAACAGGGGAGACTCCCGCGAAAGTGGTATTCGGGCGGGAGCCGAGACTGCTCTGCGACCTGAAGTTTGGTGTGAAGCCTGGCGAAGTCCCTGCCGACGAAGATTACGTGAGCAAATTACGCAGGAAAATGGATGATATCCACAACCAAGTGCGTCACAATATACAGACGGCCAGCGATCGGATGAAGGAGCACTATGACATCAACGCTCAACACGGGGGATACCAACCTGGAGCACTGGTCTGGCTTTATAACCCCCAAAGACGTCGAGGCCTCTCCCCAAAATTACAGACCTCTTGGGAAGGTCCTTACAAAGTGGTGAAACGGATCAACGACGTCGTTTACTGCATCAAGAAGGTACCCCATGGCAAACCCAAAGTAATCCACTTCAACCGGATAGCCCCTTACCATGGAGAAGCAGATGAAGGGACAGTACAAAGGGCGCAAGTTTCCGAAGTGAACTTCGAAACCTGCATGTCTCATCACGCCGAAGGAAGCAAGGCACGGTTTGGAGTGACCACGGAGAAGCAACAAGATCTCTTTAAAGTGCCACTGGAGTACAGTCTGGCCCACTGCGTAGCAGAAGACCTGAAAATGTCCAAAGGAATCGCTCAGGTGTTTAAGAAGAAATTTGGCCAAATCGAGGAGCTACGAAGACAGCATCCCGTGGTAGGCAAGAGCTTGCAGATCATTGATTCGACGGCAGATCGGAGGCGCCACGTGCATTATTTAGTCACTAAGAAGACATCAAGCGGTAAACCTGACTATGTGACTATGTGGAGAGCCCTATATAGCCTGAGGAGACAGCTAATAGAGAACCATCAGATGAAGTTAGCCATCCCCAAATTGGGCTGCGGATTGGACGGACTAGACTGGAGAGTAATTCGAAGCATGCTGGAAGTCATCTTCCACAGAACGGGAATTGAAGTCCTAGTCTGCAGCCACCACCCACAGGCAACAGTCAGCAACAGCAAAACCGTGGACTGTTACTTCTTCCAGGCGGGAAGTTGCAAGAATGGGCCAGCATGTAGATTCCGACACCCTCCTTCAAGACTATCACCAGGAACATTTCGAAACGAAACGTTTCTAAGAAGGGGGCAGTGTGGCGAGCCAACCTGACTTAGCGCAAGGCGTCAAGAAGTCGGTCCGCTTCGATGTGTCACCGGCCGTCACGCGTTCGGGGCCTACGCGAGCGGACTAGAATCTTCCAGCATCGAGACTTCCAGACGCCAGCAGTGATATAAAATGGCCCGGAGTTGACTCACCAGCCAGTCGAATTCGAGCAGCGATAGTCGAAGTTAGATTTTAGTGTGAAAATAAATTGTAATAAATAAATTAGTTTTTAAGCTTCATTAAATTACGGTTAAGTTTTTATCGAGTGTTTTATTCGTGAAAATAAATAAACTCAAACCCTAGAAACGTAACAATAATAAATGATTTATTGAATAAAAATATTATTAGACATAGCAAATCAGAATACAGCAGCCCAGTAGTTTTAACGAAAAAGAAAAACAATGAATATCGTTTATGTGTAGATTACAGGGAAATTAACAAAATAACTGTGCGAGAAAATTTTCCTTTACCAATAATTGATGATTTATTGTCTGGTCTAAGTGAAGCCAGATATTTTACCGCACTTGATTTGAAAAATGGATTTTATCATATTGATGTCGATGAATCATCCATTAAATTTACTTCTTTTGTAACACCAAGAGGGCAATATGAGTTTGTTAAAATGCCATTTGGATTAACAAATTCACCATCTGTTTTCCAGCGCTACATAAATAAAATTTTTGAAAATTTAATTAGACAAAACAAATTATTCATCTACATGGATGATATTTTAACTGCCACAAAAACTTTGGAAGAAAATATCGCGATTTTGAAAAACGTGTGTTTGTTAATTAAAGAGAATAATTTGAAGTTGCGAATAGATAAATGCTCTTTTTTGATGCAGTCAATTGAATATTTAGGACATATTGTTCGCGAAGGAACCGTAAGACCTGGAATGAACAAAGTAAAAGCTATTCAAAATTTTCCTGTACCAACAAATATCAGACAGTTGAAATAATTTTTAAGGTTAACCAGTTATTTTCGAAAATTTGTCAAACAATACGCGATTATTGCAAAACCATTAACCGATATGACAAAAGAAAACAAATCTTTTAAATTTGGTATTTCTGAAGATAATGCATTCCAACAACTGAAGCAATTAATGACCAATGATCCTGTCCTAAAAATATTTAAGAGAGGTCTTGAGACAGAGGTTCATACCGATGCAAGCCGAAATGGATACGGTGCAGTGTTAATGCAGAGATCTGAAGATGATGACAAATTTCACTCTGTATACTATTTTAGTAGTAAAACTACTGAAGTAGAAAGTAAATTGAGCAGCTTTGAATTAGAGCTCCTCGCAATTGTAAAATCACTTGAACGATTTCGAGTTTATCTTTTAGGGCAGAAATTTGTTCTAGTCACGGATTGCAATGTTGTACGGTTAGCCTTAAAGAAAAAACAAATCAATGCTAAAATTTGTAGATGGTGCTTAGCATTAGAAGAGTTCGACTATGAAGTGCAGCATCGAAATAACGACTGTATGAGGCACGTAGATGCACTTAGTCGAAATTTTGAGGTCAATTTAACTGAAGAGCATGAAATATCTGCGATGCAAATGAAAGATGCAGAATTAGTAATAATTAAGAACAAGTTGGAACAAGGAAGAAACGTAAAAGGTTATTTACTAAAGAGTGGAATAGTAATGAAAGAGCAAGATGGAAAAAAACTCTTAGTGATTCCTAAATCGATGAGAAAAGAAATTGTTATTAGAGTTCATGAAAGAATCTCTCATTTGGGACCAGACAAAACCTTACGTGAACTTAGACATAAATTTTATTTCAAGAATATGAGGAAGTTTGTTCGAAAATGTTTATCAAATTGTTTGAAATGCATCGAATATAATCATAAATCCCAAACTAATAAATGTTTGCTACACTGTCTTGACAAAGGTACTATACCATGGAATACTTTGCATCTAGACCATTTAGGTCCTTTAGAAAGAACAAGAAAATGTCACAAACATATTTTCTGCATTATTGATGGATTTTCTAAATTTTTATTCTTAGAGCCTACTAAAACTACCAACAGCAGTGAAGCAATTGATGTGTTAAAGAAACTTTTTAAAATTTTTGGTCCACCTAAACGAATAATCTCAGATAGAGGTACCGCATTTACTAGCAATGAATTCAAGAAATTTTGCGACGAAAGGAACATTCAACTTACCCATATAGCTGTACAAACGCCACGATCAAATGGTCAAATTGAAAGATACAACAGAACCATTATGCCTGCTCTTTTGAAGGAAGCGGAAACACTTGATAGATGGAATAAAGTGTTAGAAAACGTACAACTGGCTATTAACTCTACTATACAGAAAACTACAGGTTACAACCCATCTGAGGTTCTCTTTGGATACTAAATAAACACTAACATGTATGACGAACTGGAAAATTCCATTAATGAAAGTATTTTGACAGAAGAGTATCAAAGGAACAGGGACGACGTGAGAAAAGCCACAGTAACCAATAGAAAAGAAAATCAGGACAAAGCGAAACTGCGGTATGACAGAAAAAAACATGAACATCAGAAATTCAAAGAAGAAGATCAAGTAGCTGTGAAGAAGACTGGAGCTTCAACCTGTAATCCGAAAATGAATAAAAAATTTGTTGGACCGTACTACATTAAGAAAGTATTGGATAATGATCGCTATTTAGTCACAGACGTCCCAAACCTCCCATTAACTCAAAGACCCTATCACACAGTACTTCCACCCGAGAGATTAAAACCATGGATTAAGTACGATGATAGTGATGAACAAGAATCAGAGGAAGAAGAAGAAAGTGAAGACAGTTCTGTAAGTGAAAAGTCGAGAGAAGAGTTGCCTTTCAATGTGAATGATCAGGAGACCGAACAAAATGCAGAGAATTCACTAGCATAGAGGCTATGCTACGTCAGGAAGGGCCGAACTGTAAGCGGAGGTCGTCAGCTGACATGAAAATAATAAATAATCTAGTTAATTGTTGTTAAAAAATAATAATAATAATAATAAGCTTGTTATGAGTTTTTTGACAATAAAACAGAACGCATTTTCAAAGGCTGTTTAATGAGTTTTTTGAGAGCGGGAAAGTCGTTTTTTCCCCTAACAATAGTAAAAGGTTTGATTGAAAACGATGAGACAAGAAGAACAAGATTTTCGAAACCTATTAACGTCGATGCTCCATTATATTTAGCTTTTTCCGCAAAAAGCGTGCAAAAAATGTTTTGACCGTGTAGTTACCATGACAGTCACTGCATTGCAAGGGATTTGCAATTTGCAACGTCGCGTCGGACGACTTGCAAGTCCTTTTTCGTGAATGACCCCCTAAGTTAGCTAGCGAAGCGTTCGTACCTCGAATAAATAAAAAGTACATTTTGTAAAAGTGTTATTTGATAGACAAGCTCATTACTATTGTGTTCTTAATTGCGTAAGACGACAATTTGTAATTAAAGTGTTCTGAAACTTAACGACTATAATTTGTGAACCACCAAATTCCTAACGAATTGGTGCCAGAAACAGAAATATCAAGAATGAAGCTGTGTGAGTTAAAAGTGAAAGAGCTGCGTGAGGAATTAGAAGGAAGAGGCCTGGAAAATTCGGGAAAGAAAAGCGGCTTACAAGAACGGCTGAAACAAGCTCTTGTAGATGAAGGTAAAGACCCGGAAACATTTGAATTTGAAATTGAAGACGCGGCAGCTCTACTGAAAGAAGTGAAAGAAAATATGAAATTAGAAATGTAGGAAGTGAAAGGAAAAATGGAAAAAGGTAACGAAAATATGAAATTAGAAATGCAAGAAGTGAAAGAAAGTATAAAAGAGCAAACGCAAGATTTAAGAAAACAAATGGAAAGTTTGGATATGAAAATGGAAACTTACAGTTTAAAAACCGATCTGAATATAGAAAACATGAAGAAGCAAATCGTTGAAACGATCGAAGATCTTAAAGCCGAATGTGACGAGAAAATTGAAGGCATACGAAATCAGTTTGATAGTACAATAAAGGACATGAAATTTGAATTCGACTATAAACTTGATGAGAAATTTGGTGGAATAAAAATTCAGTTCCAAGATAAATTTGAAGACTTAGCGAAACAACTGCATAAAGTGGGACTAGGTCATTCGATTGCACCATCGTCTACGTCGTCAAACCAGAAACTGAAACCACCTACATTTGAAGGCGACTTACCTTGGTCTATTTTCACCCGACATTTTAAAATTGCTGCTGACGAGAATGGCTGGAATGACAGCGACAGAGCTGCAGCACTCGTTTTGGCTCTGCGAGGTCCAGCATTGAGTGCATTACAGTCCATTTCCGAGGAAGTACAGAACAACTTTGAACAACTGGTGGAGAACTTGGAAATGCGTTTTGGTGATGGACACGATGGACACATGAAGCAACTCCATACCATCTAACTGAAAACTCGTACCCAGAAGAATGGCGAGTCACTTCAAGAGTTTGAACTCGACATTGAGAGACTGGTACGCATGCAATTGGAGATTTCTTACCTGAACCAGTTTTTCCTCGTTTGGCCATCCAAGCATTCATCGACGGCATTAAAGATCAGGAAATGCAACAAGTATTACGATTGGGTAACTTCTCTAAATGCGCAGATGTACTGGCCCGTGCACTGGAATTCGAGGCGGTCAAGCAAGCATCTAGAAGCCTAGTACGGGTACGAGAAGTAAAAGCTGGTAGACTGACAGAAGTTCTTGAAAGACGAAAGCAGCTGGAAGAGAAGGTGGCCAGTCCTAGGCGAATCATAACTTGTTGAAAACCAATCAGCAAAAAGGGTCTACAGATAGCCCCAAGATTGTCTCCATTTCCAGGATAGGGAACAATGAATATAGCTTGACAGCAGATAGAAATATATTGGATTTAACCTCCTAACCACAAAAAGTTTGTTTAAAAACTAGATACGTATTTCGGCAGCTATGCTGCCATCTTCAGTAGATGCCTTCTTCTTGATCACAAGAGAAGTGACCGAAGTGATCACAGACTTCTCTTGTGATCAAGAAGAAGGCATCTACTGAAGATGGCAGCATAGCTGCCGAAATACGTATCTAGTTTTTAAACAAACTTTTTGTGGTTAAATCCAATTTCTTTGTACTACAAACCACAGTCTCCAATATATTTTAATATTGATAGCAGATGGAAAAATTGGTGAGAGATCTTTCCAATTCATAATTGATACCGGAGCAAATGTGTCCATCATAAGAACAGATCTTTTACCGAAATGGAAGCTAGTAAATAATGGAAAGGTATATCACATCCAAACAGCTACTGGCGGGGTTACTCCAGTTTGTGGCGAAGCCGAATAAAGATTGGAAGCATGAAATTTAGACACTTGGCGTTAGTGGCAGACATTGTTGACGACTTCATACTGGGAGTGGACTTCATGAAGAGAAACGGCTTGGTTGTAGATTTAAAAGATAACGCTCTACGAATTGGTTCACTAAGGTTTGCGATTGCTTCTATCTTCTTAGGATCTGCTCTAATGCCATTTGAACTAATTAAATGACCAATAGATTGAACTTCTTTTTTGGCCAACTTAAGCTTATCGCTAGACAATCCTTCCAAAATATTATTCATAATTGACTGAGACACCGCAGGTGCCGATGAAATACCGTACGGCATTCTGGTATATCTGTATCTGGCAAATAGACTTGCTATTGTATACAAAAGTGAACTTTCACAGTCCAAAGGTATCCGCAAGAAAGCTGATGAGGCATCCAAAATTGTAAAGTACTTGAATCCCGTCAGCTGTGAAAACATCGACTCTTGTGTCTGTATATGATAATGATGACGTTTTATGTACTGATTAAGCGCTCGAGGATCCATGCATATTTTTACGTTTTGGAACGACTACGATTGGATGAACCCAGTCTGTTGGTTCTGTTACAGGTACTAGTAAATTTTCCTTAACCATCTCATTTATCTTTTCACGAACTTTACTTTGTAGACCAATTGAAATTTTTCTAGGCGTAGAAATATTAGATACTGCATTTTCGGCGAGAACAATTTTGTACTCTTTTTTTAATTTGCCAATACCAGTAAAAAGTTCATGATATCTTTCAATAATTTGTTGAGCACTTACCTCAGTTTCCTTTATTAGGTTTATTTCATTTTGTTTTTTCACTATACACATATACAGGGAGATTCAGGCAACCCTTTCATTAAAAGTTTACGGACTTCCTCTTTGAATTTCTATTCCATATTTTACGGTTATAAGTTAGCGATAATGATCTATTAAAATATAATATTTCCAACTTTTGGACACTTCCGCTTGTACCGGAAGTTGCTGTCAACTTTCTTATTTTAAATGGAATACCCCATCTTTTATTGCATTTCTGAAATCTGCATGAAATTCTAAAAATATTTTGTGTAACATGTGATACAAGAAAAATTAGCCGTTTTAGAGATATTTCCATTTTTTAAAAAAAGTTCAAAGTTGCAGTACCTTGTTTATGATGCTGCATTCTTTGTGTAACAAAAGCCATAATTTCAATTTTTGGCCTGTAGTAGACTATGCTCATAAGCTTTTAGGTGATACCTAATTTTACACAAAATCGTTTACGGGCTGGTTGAAAAGTAACTTCTGTTCGAACTGATTTCAACTGTCGAAAATTCATGTTTTTTAAATAGAACACCCAGTATATTTTTATACCATAAGAATCAGAATTAAATGTTCTTTCGAAATGTATTAGCTTTCCCTATACCCATCTCTTACCTTTCTCTTAATATTCATGATTTTTCTCTATGACACTATGATATAACGAATCGAGATAGCTAACTTTTGTTTTTCCCACCGAGTTTTTCTCGAAAAAGTAGCGTGGGTCGCGAAAACGATTTTCTTCTATTCCTATAAATAACTGAGAAACCCTGTAAAACCACCAAAAATGGACCACACTGTACATGGTGGCAGCGGTAAAGTGAACTATTAAGCATGATTGATTGAGAAGATTCATATGAAAATGGAATCAAGAGCGCCAGATGAACTTAGTTTTCAAGGCAAAACCATCAAAAATGGTCCACCCTGTACTATTTGCTTGTATTTAATTAACTTCATTAATTTAATACATGAATGAATAAATTTATATTGACATTTCAATATAACGAATATTGTTGTTGTTATTTTGCTAAGCACACTATGTAACAGACCAAAAGGCATCACCTTGAACTGCCATAAACCAGTACCCTTAGTGAAGGCTGTCTTTTCCTTGTCTTCGGGATGCATTCCAACTTGCCAATAGCCACTTTTCATGTCCAGAGTAGAGAACCATCTCGCACAGGATAAGGTGTTAATTGTGTCATCAATCCGAGGTAAGGGATAGCTGTCCTTTTTCGTGATATCATTTAATCACCTGTAGTCCACACAGAAACGCGTGCTGCCATCCTTTTTTTGTTACAAGTACAACAGGAGATGCCCATGGATTTTGTGATGGTTCAATAATTCCTTGGCCCTGCATCTTCTTGATTTCCTTGTCAACCTCTTCTCTCCTCGCCAATGTCTTCGTGTGGGTAGACGAATTGGATTCGAATCGCCAGTGTTTATTCTGTGCTGAACAATGTCCGTCCGGGTTAAGTCTTCATCGGTAAAAGCGAAGATTCTTTTGTATTTTCGAAACAGTCCTCCTATGTCTTCTGTTTCCATGGGTGTTAACGATGTTGATACACCTTCCAGAAATTTTTCTAATAGTGGTGTCAGACTGATGCCGAGCGGATGCATCGTTTACTTGAATGTGGTTTACAGAAGCAATTGCTTCGCATTTGCCCCCCACTGTTCCGCTGGGTATGGTCAATAACAACAACAATATTCGTAACATTGAAAAGTCAATATAAATTTATTCATTCATGTATTAAACTAATAAAGTTAATTAAATACAAGCAAATAGTACAGTCTATGCAACACCCCAGCCACTTTTGAGCGACTCATGGAGTTGGTATTGCGTAGACATAGCTGGAAGACTTGCCTCGTATACTTATATGATGTGATTGTGGTTGGAAGAACCTTCAAAGAATACCTGTGCAAATTCGAGGAACGTTTTCCAGAGACGAAGTTAAAATTAAATCCAGCCAAATGGAAGTTTTTCCAGAAGGAAGTGAATTACCTTGGACATGTCATCTCTGAGGCAGGAGTTGCATCTTACTGTGTAGGCTTGTTGTGTAACACATACTGAACTCATTCTTTTTACGAAAAAAATCGCTACTGCTATGATCACAGAAACTTTGCTTTTTGTTTATCAAGTGGGACTACAGCTTCATCTGCGTAGCCTTTTCTGGATATTAAACTTCATATATTTCACGAGTAAGTTCTACGTTCTTGTAACAGTTGGTATACGTATAGTCGCGACCAAATGAATCGAGACCTATTTACAGTTCTGCAATTAATAAGGGGCGCTTACATTACGTACAGTCTTTAATAAATGCAAAAACAAATCTTTAAAAAACTGTCAACTTGCATACAAATCCTGATGAATCTTTAGCACAAGTTTTCGACAAATACTAGCACAGGAGAGAGATCCTTTACACTCTGACTTGTTCGCTATATATGCAGTATTTAATAATAAAAAAAGTGTCGCTCATGGATAATGATGATCAATTTTTGTTTTTGGCCGCGGCCGCATATTATTACTATGCTCTTTTTGGATCACTCCATCGTCACAAACCATCAGCTCGCTTAATAATTTAAAACAGCTAACTATTCTGCACATGCGTAAGTACCTTTGTATGGTCTGCGACCGCTGTGTTTTCCATTAATTTGGAACACAAATCTGTCCTGTAAATACATGAAAAATGTAATACTTGTACGAAAGAAATTTCAAATTCGTTCCAGACTTATCAAACAACATGTAGGATGCATGTATAATACAAATATGTATGTAATGTAAATATCCCTTTATTACTTACCAACGTTAACAAGGGCGCGGTTAGCTTGCAACAGTCTCAATAAGGATGACTGGGATAATTTTTTTTAGTTTTCAAAATTTTCCGTTATAAGGTAAATTAAGTACACTGATTTATTATTTATTTATTGACAGAAACGTATGAAAATAATCGTACTTCTTATACCGAAACATCATTTCACAGGTAATTTGATGTACAAAAAACAAAGTTTGGTAATCATGGCACTAGCGATTTCTGTTCGTAAAAAGAATAAGTTTGGTTTTTCAAAATTTTGAAGAAGTTTCCATATCATGTGATACATCAATGCATTCAGAAAAAATTACTCTCTTAAAAGTAATACTGGTCCTATTGACAGGAACGTATGATAACAATCGTATTTCTTATACCGAAACATAATTTCACAGGTAATTTCATGTACAAAAAACAAAGTTTGGTAATCATGGCACTAGCGATTTCTGTTCGTAAAAAGAATAAGTTTGGTTTTTCAAAATTTTGAAGAAGTTTCCATATCATGTGATATATCAATGCATTCAGAAAAAAATTCTCTCTTAAAAGGGTCAAAAAAATTAGGGGACACCAATTTAAAATCTTAAGGTTAGGTTAGTTTATTGAAAATTTGCAAAACTGAAATTAGTTTTATTAAGTGCCCATAAAAGTACTTAATTTATCATGTAAATTAGTTCGAACCTTTTCTCAATATCTTAAGTAACAAAAAAGTTACGACAAATAAAAGAAATTAGGAGATTTTGGTTTTTGTAAAATTTTAACCAAATTGGCCATGACAAGTAATATTTGAAAATGGATTCATAATGAGCTCTCGAACCTGCACCTTTTCGCTAATTTAATCATCTCTCTGTCTCTTCAAATACAGAAGTTTCCCATGCTGTCCCTACGAAATCCGAGCGCACTGTATATATCTAAATGTGAGTAAATATAAATTAAAATGTAAATATCAAAAATTAACCGTCAGAAAAACCTTACGAATAAGAGCTAATCAAACAACACGGAAATACAGAAATAAATAGTCCAAAGCCCCGAGAAAACTTCTTATTCTAACGAATAAATAAGTAAGTATTTCCCTGTTATTTGATACCAAAAAATCCTGAAAATAAACAAAATATATATGTTATATATAAATCTAAAAAAAAATATGTAAACACCTAAAATTAACCGTCAGAAAAACCTTACAAATAAGAGCTATCCAAACAACACGGAAATCGGAAATAAATAGTCCAAAGACCAGAAAATACTTCTTATAAGTAAATATAAATTAATGTGTAAATATCAAAAATTAATCGTTAGAAAAATCTTACGAAAAAAAAAGCTCACCAAACAACACGGAAATACGGAAATAAATGGTCCAAAGCCCCGAGAAAACTTCTTATTCTAATGAATAAATAAGTATATAATTCCCTGTTATTTGTTACCTAAAAATCCTGAAAATAAAATAAAATATATGTTATGTAAGTTATAAATATTACCAACTATAGAATTATACGTAAGGATGGCGACAGTAGAAGCGGAGGCGTTGCTATTTATTTGAAACAAAATATTTCTTTTAAAATTGTAAAATCCGAATGTCTTGTGTTTATGGAACATCTGTGGATAAGAATTAATTATAACAAAATAAACCTCTATATCGGTGTGCTATATCGGCCACCAAATTCCAGATTAAACGATGTCTTATCGTACTGTGATGAGCGATTTTAGTGTGCATACGAGTATTTGCGACAGCGAAACGTATTTACAGTGCCCGTCTAAAGTTTAAAAACTATTTTCTCATTAATATTAACTTATTAACCTGTTCCAATGATAGTGTTACGTTTCTAGGGTTTTAATTTATTTATTTAAACGAATAAAACACTCGATAAAAACTTAACCGTAATTTAATAAAGCTTAAAAACTAATTTATTTGTAACAATTTATTTTCACACTAAAATTTCCAGATTGTTCTAGAAGCTTCTCCTCTAAATTTCTGGATTGTTCTTGAAGCTTCTGTAAATTTCCAGACTGTTCTTGAAACTTCTCGTCCAAATTTCTGGATTGTTCTCGAAGTTCTTCCTTGAAATTTCCAGATTGTTCTAGAAGCTTTTTCTCTAAATTTCCAGACTGTTCTTGAAACTTCTCGTGCAAATTTCTGGATTGTTCTCGAAGTTCATCCTTCAAGATTTTATTAAAATCGGCGGGACCACACGAAATTTCGAAAAGGAATGTCTCTGGATCTTCACCAGCTGTCAACAAATCGTATCGGAGACGCTGTTGAAGTGCGCCTTTCAAACCACCGGTTTCTAACTCTCGTTCTTCCAATTCGGTTTTTAATTCGGCCACTTTTAAGTCTTTCAACAACACTTTTCTCGTAGCCATTGTTTTTTTCCTATGCTGTACTTATTTAATAATCTGATTAAATTTAATTTACTTTAAATTGTTTATTTATTTTCACAAACCCGACACCGACACCACTGTTACGTTTCTAGGGTTTTAATTTATTTATTTAAACGAATAAAACACTCGATAAAAACTTAACCGTAATTTAATAAAGCTTAAAAACTAATTTATTTGTAACAATTTATTTTCACACTAAAATCTAACTTCGACGATCGCTGTTCGAATTCGACTGATTGCTGAGTCAACTTCGGCCGATTTTATATCATTTGCTGCCGTCTGGAATTCTCTAACGCTGGAAAAGTCTAGTCTGTTCGATGTAGGCCCCGGTGGCGTGACGGCCGTTGACGCATAACAGCGAACCGACTTCTTGACGCCTTCAGCGTGACGTAGTACTGAGCGGCTCGCCACACTGCCCCCTTCTTAAAAACGTTTCGTCTCGAAATGTTCCTGGTGATAGTCTTAAAGGAGGATGTCGGAATCTACAAGCTGGCCCATTCTTGCAACTTCCCGTCTGGAAGAAGTAGCAGTCTACGGTTTTGCTGTTGCTGACTGTTGCCTGTGGGTGGTGGCTGCAGACTAGGACTTCAATTCCCGTTCTGTGGAAGATGACTTCCAGCATGCTTCAAATTACTCTCCAGTCTAGTCCGTCCAATCCGCAGCCCAATTTGGGGATGGCTAACTTCATCTGATGGTTCTCTATTAGCTGTCTCCTCAGGCTATATAGGGCTCTCCACATAGTTTGATAGTCAGGTTTACTGCTTGATGTCTTCTTAGTGACTAAATAATGCACGTGGCGCCTCCGATCTGCCGTCGAATCAATGATCTGCAAGCTCTTGCCTACCATGGGATGCTGTCTTCGTAGCTCCTCGATTTGGCCAAATTTCTTCTTAAACACCCGAGCGATTCCTTTGGACATTTAAAGGTCTTCTGCTACGCAGTGGGCCAGACTGTACTCCAGTGGCACTTTAAAGAGATCTTGTTGCTTCTCCGTGGTCACTCCAAACCGTGCCTTGCTTCCTTCGGCGTGATGAGACATGAAGGTTTCGAAGTTCACTTCGGAAACTTGCGCCCTTTGTACTGTCCCTTCATCTGCTTCTCCATGGTAAGGGGCTATCCGGTTGAAGTGGATTACTTTGGGTTTGCCATGGGGGATCTTCTTGATGCGGTAAATGACGTCGTTGATCCGTTTCATCACTTTGTAAGGACCTTCCCAAGAGGTCTGCAATTTTGGGAAGAGGCCTCGACGTCTTTGGGGGTTATAAAGCCAGACCAGTGCTCCAGGTTGGTATCCCCCGTGTTGAGCGTTGATGTCATAGTGCTCCTTCATCCGATCGCTGGCCGTCTGTATATTGTGACGCACTTGGTTGTGGATATCATCCATTTTCCTACGTAATTTGCTCACGTAATCTTCGTCGGCAGAGACTTCGCCAGGCTTCACACCAAACTTCAGGTCGCAGGGCAGTCTCGGCTCTCGCCCGAATACCACTTTCGCGGGAGTTTCCCCTGTTGTCTCATGAACAGATGAGCGGTATGCCATTAGAAACAGGGGGATGTACGTGTCACAGTCCCTCTGATGATTGGAAACGACCTTGGACAAATGTCGGTTGATGGTTCTATTGAACCTTTCCACTATTCCGTCCGACTGTGGGTGGAGTGCAGTTGTTCTAGTTTTTCGTACGCCGAGCAGAGTACACACGTTCTTGAACAAGGCCGATTCAAAGTTCCTTCCTTGGTCTGAATGCAGTTCCATAGGTGCACCATACCGACTGATCCATTCCCTCACAAGGACTTCCGCAATAGTGACTGTGTAATAGTTAACATAGTAACGTTGCGGGTTGACGGGAGATAAGTAAAATAACACTCGGGATGTTTCACTAAACTACACTTTAATTATATTCTTATGTATTGGTCGCCGCATATGGATCCACGATCGATATCGACTCCTCGGTTGTTACACGTACTATTGTTGCCCCATTAACTTACGCATCGCTTATATTATATGCCACATGCCAGAGGTGCATTTTACCACTACACCTCCCCTTTTTTTTAAAGAATGTCTTTTCTCTTGAAGATTGAAAAGATAAAAGAAGACATTAAGACAAGAGAAAAGGCATTTTATACTTAAAATAAGAAATCATAAACGTAAACATATAAAACAAACAATACAAAAGAAGAAAAAATGTAATACATTATTAACTAAATCATGCTTAACTAAAAATATTCATTTTCTATGCTAATTAATAATAATTATTGTTATTCTGATAAACTTTAATGATTTACTATGGTAGACTAACCAATAATAAATTATTATCTAACCTAATTAATTTGTCATCCTGGCCAGGGTAATGACATTATTCTATTCAACTTAGATATTTAATTAACCTATCCTTATGAACTATGAAACTTTTCCCAAAATTGTCTATTAGCGTGCAGTTTGAATCACTTGTTGACTTTACCGTAAAAGGTCCTTTGTACACTGAATCAAACTTGCTCCGCGTTTCGTCTTTCACTAAAACTAAGTCATTTGGATTTACATTTATACCTTTCGATTTTACATCATAATTATTTTTTCTAGTGTATTTGACTTTTTGCAAATACTGACTGGCTCTGGCGAGGGCCGTTTGTAATCGATATTTAACTTCCTTCGCATATGAATCAATATTATAGAAAGGTTCTATTTGCGCACCCAAAAAGACGTTTGGTAATGTGGGTTTTTTAGCAAAAACTAATTCAAAAGGACAATACTTATGAACTGTTGATGGTGTTGTGTTGAAACAGTATGTAAAATATTTCAACCACTCATCCCAATCAATGTTACACTCTTTTATGTACATTCTAATATATTCGTTTAGAACTGCGTTCGACTGTACCAATTGTCTGTGGTCTGTAAGGTGTCGAAGTCATGTGGTTTATGTCTAGTAACGAGTTTAGTTCCTTAAAGGTTTCGTTAACGTATTCGGTGCCCATGTCAGTACGTATTTCTTTCATTGGTCCGTAAATTAAAATAAAATTTTCAAAAATTGCTCGGGCTATCGTTTTGGCTTCCTTATTTGGAATAGCTACAGTGACAACATATTTAGTTAATTCGCATTCTAAGGTCACTGCGTAAGCATTACCCGATGATGTTTTCAGAAAAGGCCCTATTGTATCGATAATGACTATATCAAAAGCATTTTGAGGACTGGGCGTGATACATAATGGTTTCACATTTTTTGCCTTGGCTTTGTTGATTTGACACTCATGACATAATTTTAAAAATTTACTAATATCTTTCTGCATATTCTTCCAGTAATAGTAGGATCGTAATTTGGCTAATAGTCTCTTTTGTCCACAATGTCCTCCTAATATTGGATCTTTATGAAATTTTGTGATTAGAGATTGTTTCTCATTTAAGTCAACGATTTTTCGAATTGGTGTAGTGAGTAAAATTTCCAAAGTTTGGAGCGTATCATTTGCGACTGCTTTAAATTCTGACAGAGGAATATAATTAAATATTTTACTATTAAGCTCGAGCTGTACCTTATGTATTCCTTGATCGCCGGCTACTTTTTCAAGCCTGGAAATAACTTGCGCTAGAGCTAATTTTTCCGTAGCGATATAATTGTCAAATTCTATATTCACGCGTTCGCATTTTTCACCATTTATTTTAATTTGAATTTTAGGATACTGTATATCCATCTTAAAAATCAGTTTTGGCAAATGAAAGGCTTCAAAATTTTCAATTACTTCGTAAATTTTTGGAGGATTATTCGGTACTATTTGTTTTGATTTTACTGCCGCTGTCTCAGCATTAATCGTCTTCGTCATTGACCTTGTTTGTACAACCGCAACCTGAGTTTGACAAGCTTGCAATTCTTTTAATTGTCCAATGTCAAGTCGCGACAAAGCGTCTGCCCCGACGTTCTGTTTACCTGTAATATACTCAATGTGAAAATCAAACTCTTCCAGATCTAATCTCATGCGTGTAAGTTTGGAACTAGGGTTTTTCATAGAAAAAAGATAAACTAATGGTCGGTGATCGGATTTTACAATAAATTTTCGCCCGTAGACGTAAGGTCTAAAATGCAAAATCGCCCAGTGTATTGCCGCTAATTCTTTCTCAATCGTGGATTTGTTAAGTTCTCCTTTTGTAAACGTGCGTGACGCATACGCGATCGGTAATTCCTTATCACCTTGAACTTGACTCAAAATCGCATCGCATGCATGTTTTAATGCATCCGTGGTTATAACGAAAGTTTGATCGAACTGCGGATATTGCAAAATAGGTGGGGAGATTAATGCGTTTTTTAAACTTTGAAATGAATTTTCGCATTCGTCGGTCCAAATGAATTGAGCATTTTTACGTGTTAACTTATTTAAACAATATGAAAATGAAGCGAAATTTGGAATAAATCTCCGATAATAGTTACAAAACGCGACAAACCTTTTAACTGCGTCTGCATTATTTGGTTTGGGATAATTTTTAATTGTATCGAATTTTGATTCATCTGGTAAAATTCCTTGATCTGTTATACGGTGACCTAAATATGTTACTTCGTGTCTGAAAAATTGACATTTTTCTGGATTTAGTTTTAAACAATATTTCCTGCAAATTTCGAAAACTGATCTTAAATTTTTCAAATGATGTTTTTCGGAGCACCCGGTGACGATTAAATCGTCCATGTACATGAATGCTTTTTCTGGAGATAATGCTGCAAAAGCTATGTTCATCATTCTTTGAAAACTATTAGGACTGACTGAAAGACCAAATGGTAATCTTTTGAAACGAAACGTTCCTGAATCAACAGTAAAACATGTAATATTTCGCGAATTTTCTTCTAACGGAATTTGATGAAATCCCGACATTAATTCTAACACTGAAAACCATTTAGCTCTACCTAACTGATCTAGAATATCTTCGATTCTAGGTAATGGGAAACGATCTGCAATAAGTTTTTTGTTAACTTGTCTGAAATCGACAACTAATCGCCATTTTTTCGTACTGTAGAGCGATTTTTTGGGAACAAGTAAGACTGGAGAGTTATAATCACTAACTGAAGGTTCAATTATATCATTGTCTAACATTTTTGCTATTTGTTTATTAATTTCCGCCTTTTGACTTTGTGGAATTCTATAATTTTTTACGTAGACTGGTTTATTATCTGTGGTTCTTAAAGTTTGTTGATAAAAATTGTTGTGAGTCAGTTTGTCTGAATTGATGGCAAATATATCTGAAAATTCGTGACATAAACTAGTTAGTTCTTTCGCTACAAAAGGAGGGAATTTAGAATTAAGTTGTTTCGAAAGTTCTCTGTCTCTGTTTTCAATTTCGTTTTCCACTGAATAGATATAATAATTATCTAAATTTTCGGTTTTTAGTTTCAAGTTTTGTATTACCACGTTTCTTAAATTTGTATTAATAAAAGTAACTAACACTCGGGATCCCGACGCTATCGTTCGCTGTGCGATTACGCCTTCTGCCACCTGCTGATTTGGGATTAACGAACTCCTATAAGCATTTTTTAGATTAATTTCACGAGTAACTTCAGACCAAGCTGGAAATACAAAAGAATTTGGTTCAGGATCGCCCTGCATGTGAATTGCTTCTCTTTTTCGCCCCGATTATACTGTTAACGTCCAATCATCATAACTGATGGTGCATTTATACTGTGTGAGAAAGTCCCTGCCTAGGATGGCATCCGTTGGTATTGGAAAGTCGTCATTAACTATTTGAAACTGCTGTTCAACTTGATCATCCTCAAGGTTTAAAAAAATGTTTGTTGTAGTAGCTAAGGTCGATTCTACTGCTAAGGTCGTAACACCATGAATGATACACTTTTTTGAGTATATTGGAAAATTTGGTTTAATTTTACTTCGTTTAATGAGCGAAATATCAGCTCCACTATCTACTAAGAAACTACATGTACCTGCTGTGGCTTCAGTATTTAGGAAGACAAAATTTGAGTATGATAATTTAAATTTACTAACATAGTTTACTGATTTTGATGACTGTGTTCGCGATCGTCCCCCATCCGTGTAGGGTGGGGGCGGTCTGAGTTTTCCGCCTGATACGCCCTAACGTTAGCTGAAGAATTTCTGTTATTTCCCGGGTTATTGCGGTTTTCATAATTACTACTACGTCGATTCCTATTATAATTGTTGCCATTATTTGGCCTATAATTGCCCTGATTTGTGTTATTTTGATTATACCGGTTTCCGTATCTTTGATTGCTGTAATTGTTACGATTCGAGAAATTTTCACGTTTATTTGTAAATGAATTTTTACGCCAAGAATTTGCATAAAATACATTCGAAGATGAATTTGCTTCGGAATCTACCGTTATGAATTTTGAAATAGCATCTTGTAAATTGTTAAATGTTCCAGCTTCTATTATCAAGCGTGATTTTTCAGATGTAGCATTTGTTGCCATTGTCCGAACTGCTCGGTTTTTAGCGAAAGTTTCAGCTGTGTCAGCTTGTACACCTTCCGATATGTACGCCGTCAATAAACTGGCCGCGAGTTCATTTACTTTGTTTGTGAATGACAATGCATCTTTCCCGTTTTGTTTCAAATTTAAAAGTTTTGCTTCTATTATATGGGATTTTTCCCCTTTACACTTATCTTTGAGAATTCTAATGACCTCATTTAAATCTCTAACATCATCAGTTACTGCCCATCGAGCCTTACCTGTCAGTCTTGTTGAGCAGATGCTTCTCCGTTAAAAGACTTGGGTAACAACTTATCAGCAAGATTGAAAAATTCAACTGCCGTCAAAACCATTTTTTCAGAGTTTTGTTCTCGTTCGTCAGCGTCTAAGTCATTAATTTGTGTTTGTGTTACAGTTGAGTTTATCGATTCGATTGGAGTACAGGGTATTGCACACTCAATTTCCAAAATAGCAAATGCCCTAACGGTCTTATCTCTTAATTTGTTAAACAACGCGCCAACCCATTCTTTATGCTCGGGAGTAAGCCTTCGCCAATAAGTATTTGCAACGTTTACAAATTCGTTAAATGTTTTAATTAAATTGTTAGCGATTTCTATTTTAATGATCGTTTGTTTAGGCGGTTGCGCTTTAATAGCTCTCTTCGCTTGACTACTATGATCCGCTTTGATTTGCAAAAATAATTTTTGAATTTCGTCCCATATAACCGACATGAATTTGCAAAATGTATACGATATTACTAATAAGATACCTATTACGACACTAAAACTAATTTTCGCAATATTACCGCTGACGTCGCAGTGTTCCGAACGATGTTCCCTTTTTCCTGGTGGTCATCGTCTCTTACGATTTTCGTAACCATGCTCAGTTAGAAATTGCCGTGTTGCTTTTTCGACACCACTTGCACAAAACTGCACATTAGCACTAGGCAATATTGCCCTGATTTCGAGTCACTTCCGCGATACTTGGCACTTTTGCGCACTTCGCAACTCACTAAAACTCACAGGTCACCAAACTTGTGGAGATGAAATCTTCTAAACTGTTGCCGTTGACACGGTTCTTCTAATCGCTCTTTTCTTTATATGGCGTGTGTATACCTTTAACAACTTGAAACAAAAAGACACTACCATAATTAATAATAATAATAATAATAATAATAGAGTTTATTAAGCATGAATTATAACACAGACATTCAATAATTGTAATAAATAAATTCCCATGCTTAAAAGGTCAAGGTTCAGACGAGCTGACAAAAGTCAGATCCCTGATCTACCACCAAGACCTTAAAAAAAGAAAAGAAAAAAAAAACAAGACGCACAAGTAAGGCTGATAATACGCTAATATCGGGGCGTGGATACAAAAATAATCAAAAAAGAATTTATTCTAAGAAGAACAAAAAAAAATGAGAATGTGGAAGAAAAGAAAAGAAGAGAAAAGGTAAAAGAGAAAAAAAAAAAAAAAGAGAAAACAAAAGGAAGGAAAAGAAAGAAAGGAAAAAAAAATAAGTTCCATAATTGACAACAGTAGTTAATAACTGAGCAATCTTAATTTAAGTTTCTTCTTGAATAATGAAGGAGACAGCTGAAGAAATCCTCTTGGCAGGTCGTTCACAACATCAACTATTTTGTATCTAAAACAACGCTTAAAGAATTCCAGTCGGTGACTGGGTATTGACAAAAGACCGCGATTTCTAATGTTGATGTTGTGAACATCCGTACGGAATCTAATCCGATTGTATAAATAAGGAGGGCACCTAAATGTTAAGATCTTATGATAAAACTGTGCGCAGTGTAAATACCTCCTATTTTGCATACTTAACCAGCCCAGCTCAATAAGTTTATGAGAAATATGTTCTCTACGCTTAACACCACAGATCAATCTCATACAACTGTTTTGGACTTTCTGGATTCTCGCAGCATCGAAACAGCTCAAGAATGGACCATAGACTGTGTCGCAAAAATTAAAATGCGACAGAACCAAAGAATCGCATAACATGCATTTGACTTTACGTGATAATATGTGCCTGTTAACGAAAATTAGTTTTAAATTGGCGTAAGCCCTGCGTATGAGATTAGTGACATGTTTAGTGAACTTAAGCTCAGAATCCATGTACAGACCCAAATTTTTACAGCACTCAGAAATCGTCAGTGCCATGTCAGCAATACGCAAGTCCACGACGCTCGCCACATCAGCTCGAATACCTTTTCTTCCAAATAACATAACTGAGGTTTTTTCCGCATTAAGTTGA
This sequence comes from Prosopocoilus inquinatus, assembly GCA_036172665.1. Classification (NCBI taxonomy): domain Eukaryota; kingdom Metazoa; phylum Arthropoda; class Insecta; order Coleoptera; family Lucanidae; genus Prosopocoilus; species Prosopocoilus inquinatus. The sequence continues at coordinate 41,725,838 of CM069871.1, read as the reverse complement.
AGAGCATGTTGCACTGAAACTTCAGCTAGGCAGTTAAGATCCTCCGTAACTAAAGCGCATGCAGAGTTAACTTCATCGTTATCAAAAATATAATAAAGTTGTAAATCATCTGCATAAAGATGATATTTGCAATGTTTAATTACTTTACACAATCGAGATGAGTATAAGCAGTATAAAAGAGGACCGAGGATAGAGCCCTGTGGTACACCTCGAGTGACTCGCAAGGGGTTAGAAACTTGACCGTGACAGTAGACCCTCTGGGACCTGTCCATTAAGTAATTACGGAAAAAATTTAAGGCAATATCACCCAACCCATAAAATTTTAGTATAGAAAAGAGAATATCGTGATTAATGCGGTCGAATGCCTTGGAGTAATCGAGTAAAACTAGTATTACAAATTTATTACTGTCAATGGCTGCAACAATGTCATCTGTGATTGCTGTTAAAGCACTTGCACAACTATAATGCGGTCGAAACCCTGACTGAGTTTCAGGCAGTATGTTATGAGTTTCAAGATATTGTCGAAGTTGTGTATCTATAATTTTTTCCAAGATCTTAGACAAAACAGGCAAGATGCTGATGGGACGGACGTCACTCAGGGATTGCGGATTACTGATTTTTGGTAGAGGCAGGACTCTAGCCTCTTTCCAGCAATCAGGAAACAACCCATGAATAACACAAAAATTAATGAGATGCGTATAAATAGGTAAAAGAAACGGACAACTAAAATGTATCAAGTCAATATTCAAATTATTAGTGCCACAGGCTTTACTAGAAAACTTAAGAAGTAGGTCCGATATAACGTTTTCAGTTACGGGATGAAAAGAAAAGTTATTTTCTAACTTTTCCGAGTTGTTAATGTAAGACCGAATAGTATCGTCATAATTCGTATTGGATGTAACCATAGGGTTTGAGAAGTATTCATTTAAGTTATTCACATTACCAATACCTTCAGGAATTACATTATTGCTACAATTATAAACACCAATTCCGAATATGATGTAAAACATGATGGTTACATCGCCTGAGAAACGCACTTGAGGTTCCTGAACTATAAAGTTAGAATTTACCACTCCATTCTCTGCTAAATCTTGAGTCGTCGTAACTTCCTTACTTTTTGTAGAGCCCATCTTCCAATAAAATTAGAGAAAACACTATCTTCCGATTACTGTCACGGTCGCCATGTAATAGTTAACATAGTGTAACAAAGGAAATAATTATCTAAATAATTATTTCCTTTGTTACACTTTCCCCCCTAGTAATACCGTGGCTTTCGCCTATTTCCCGGGCGATTTCCTGCAGTCGACGATGGAAGCGGGCGTACCACCGAGCATACCCACGTCCTCGAAGGAAGCGAACCTCATCGAATTCCCTTCTCAGAGGAAGGCGCTGTCGAGCATGTCTGCAGAACCTTTGGATGCCACGTAACCCCTGGTTCAGGGCACTCCTGGGTGATCGACGAGAGTACAATCTCAACACCGCACACACAAACCCCAAGGAGTCCCGTACACGGCGACGTAAAAAAGGATCCTCAATACGTCCCACCAAGTAACAGACCATGGAGAAAATTAAATCTAACGGCATGGTCGGCCGAATATTTTTTTTCCGGAAGAAGAAGGAAAATTCAAATGTGGAAAATGTTTGAAAATATTCGCGAGCAAAGGACGTGAGCCGACCTACTGCACTAACCCGGCAATTCTTTCCAAGCTCCATATCTTCCTTAACGTAATCGCAAACTTTTCCTTACAAGACAAATTATTTATCTTCCAGTATTCTTAAACAATATCTTCTTTGTTCCATACCTTCTACCTCATATCAAATTACTACAACTTTATTTTTTCGCCGAGGGGGGAAAGTGTAACAAAAGAAATAATTATCTAAATAATTATTTAAGATCCATACAGTGCAAGGAAAAACCTTGATGGATAACTTTGCATATAATTACATAATAATCCGGCAGCAGAGAAAAATGAATCATCGAAAGCTTCAAGAACACAGAGCTACACGTCAATCGCCCACGCCGCAGAAAGTAGGTCAACCTCAGATATAAATATCGATAGATTTCCCGATAGCATTAGTCGATCGGTATACTGATTATAGTGCGTGAACTCATGTCGTCCCAAAATAGTGCTTCTGTCATGTAAGTGTACTTATACTTTTAATAAATGTACTTGATGTTTTTTGTCCTCTATTAATTCAGCTACGCAACCCCTAATATGTTACTTCTTGGTAAAAACCAGATTACCAATAAGGCAACGTTACAATAGAGAGATGATTAAAAAAGATGCTGGTTCAAGAGCTCATTAACAATCCATTTTCAAATATTACTTGTCATGGCCAACTTGGTTAAAATTTTACAAAAACCAAAATCTCCTAATTTCTTTTATTTGTCTTAACTTTTTGTTACTTAAGGTATTGAGACACGGCTTGAACTACTTTGCATGATAATTTAAGTACTTTTATGGGTACTTAATAAAACTAATCTCATTTTTACAAATTTTCAATAATCTAACCTAACCTTAAAATTTTAAATTGGTACTCCCTAATTTTCTTGGCCTTTTTAAGAGAAAATTTATTTCTGCACGCAATGATGTAGCACACGATATGGAGACTTCTTCAAAATTTTGAAAAACCGAACTTATTCTTTTTACGAACAGAAATCGCTAGTGCCATGATCACAGAAATTTTGCTTTTTGTTTATCAAGTTATTCTGCGGTGGCACTGATCGATTGCAGCCAATGGTGAGCGAGCCATTAAAATTTTAAACCAATATCACATCAGCTAGGGGTATGATGTGCCAAAAAGATAAGAATTTCATTGGTCTAAAATTTTAATCGCTTGTACACGATTGTCCACGAACGATCAGTGGCACTGCAGCTTCATCTGTGTAGCCTTTTCTGGATACTGAGCTTCGTATATTTCACGAGTAAGTTCTACGTTCTTGTAGCACTTGGTATACGTATAGTCGCGATCAAGTGAATCGAGACCTATTTAAAGTTCTGCAATCCTTAAGGAGTGCTTACATTACATACATGTCTTCAATAAATTCAAAAACAAATCTTTACAAAACTGTCGACTTGTCGCATACAAATCCTGATGAATCTTTAGCACAAGTCTTCGACAAATACTAGCACAGGACATCGTTTACATATGTCCGCGGCCGCATAATATTACTATGCTCTTTTTGGATCACTCCATCGTCACAAACCATCAGATCGCTTAATAGTTTAAAACAGCTAACTATTCTGCACGTGCGTAAAGTACCTTTGTATGGTCTGCGATCGCTGTGTTTTCCATTAATTTGGAATACAAATCTGTCTGGTAAAACATGTCGGATACATGTCAAATACATGAAAAATGTAATAGTAGTATGACACAAATTTCAGATTCATTCCAGACTTGTCAAACAATATGTAGGACACATGTATAATACAAATATGTATGTAATGTAAACGCCCGTTTATTACCAACGTTAATAAGGGCGCGGATAGCTTGCAACAGTCTCGATAACAAAGTTTTGTGATCATGGCAATAGCGATTTCTATTCATAAAAAGATTTCTATTCATAAGTTCTGTTTCCCAAAATTTTGAAGAAGTTTCCATATCATGTGATACATCATTGCATTTAGAAAAAAAGTCTCTCTTAAAACGGCCAACAAAATCACCAATTTAAAATTTTAAGGTTAGGTTAGATTATTGAAAATTTGTAAAAATGGGATTAGTTTTATTAAGTGCCCATAAAAGTACTTAAATTATCGTGCAAACTAGTTCAAACCGCATCTCAATATAATCAAGTTGGCCATGACAAGTAATATTTGAAAATGGATTCTTAATAAGCTCTCGAACCTGCACCTTTTTGCTAATTTAATCATCTTTCTATCCGGGTACACTGTATACGTCAAAGTTGCGTAGGAGACGTTTTTACCGAAAATGCACAGCACGACTATTTCTTGGGCAAGGCAGAAAAGAAAACAGGCAGCCGAAGCTGAGGGTGACTACGGACTAATAGAAGAGGTGATCCCTCTTAAAAACTTAGAAGAAAAGAAATCATCTTTAATGGACTACTTGAGCAAGACCCAGGTAGAGTTAGAATCGTTAGAGAGAAACACTGTTGGCCAAAACACCAAAGTGAAATGGCATAAAGAGCGAAGACTAACAGCAACGAAATTTGGTACTGTCTGTAAAAGACGTCAAACAACTGATGCCAAAAAATTGGCGTAAAAATTAATTTCCTCTAATTTTTCGAAAGTATAGTTACAAATTGGTGCCGTAACAATGAAGAAATTGCGAGAAAACAATTTTCACAGGAATTTCGACATAAAGTTGAACGGCGGATTATTTATATCTAAAGAAATGCCGTATCTTGGAGCTAGTCCTGATGGACTAGTTGGTGAGGATGCTATAATTGAGATCAAGTGTCCCTATAAGTTAGCGAAGTTCAAAATAACTCCTCAGGAAGCAGCAAAGATGAAAGTTATGCCCTATTTCTTTTTGGATGGCAATACTGTGAAACTGAAGATAACACATATCTACTATTATCAGATTCAAGGGCAGTTGGCTTTAACGAATAGTTGTATTCGTTGTATGGACACCTTTGGGAATGATATGTGAACAAGTAATGTTATTTACATAAACGTCAAGAAAGTTCTGAATTCATCATAATACATTATTTTTTTTCTGAAATCGTATAAGATTATTTTTGTAATAGTTTCAACTTTTAAGCACACGAAAGCTATAATTTTGACAATAAAAATAAGTAAAACCGATTTGGTTTTGAAGACTAGTGTATAAAATAGAAATTATAGACGATTTTAGAAAAAATAACAAGCAATTTACATTTACAACACACCTGTAATACGTTTTCTTTTTCAGATTAAAAAAGATGACAATTTTTGGCATAACATGAAGCCGAAGTTAAAATATTTTCATTTAGAACATATGCTGCTTATACTGGCTTTAAAAGAAAATTAAAATAACGATCCTGATCGATCTGGACAGTTGAAACCTCTTTCTGATAATCTGGTGACAATTCTGAAATAGATCTGTATTTGAAATCTGCTCTGCAAGATTCCATATTATATAATGCCATACAATATCTAACTGTACTATGTCCACTAAAAAAAAATTGAGACAATTGTTGTGCATACATATTTGAGTTATTTTATTATTGCTACGTTTCTAGGGTTTGAGTTTATTTATTTTCACGAATAAAACACTCGATAAAAACTTAACCGTAATTTAATGAAGCTTAAAAACTAATTTATTTATTACAATTTATTTTCACACTAAAATCTAACTTCGACTATCGCTGCTCGAATTCGACTGACTCGTGAGTCAACTCCGGGCGATTTTATATCTACTGTTGGCGTCTGGAAGTCTCGATGCTGGAAGATTCTAGTTTGCTCGATATGGGCCCCGAACGCGTGACGGCCGATGATACATCGAAGCGGCCGACTTCTTGGCGCCTTGCGCTAAGCCGGTTGGTGCGCCACACTGCCCCCTTCTTAAAAACGTTTCGTCTCGAAATGTTCCTGGTGATAGTCTTGAAGGAGGGTGTCGGAATCTACATGCTGGCCCATTCTTGCAACTTCCCGTCTGGAAGAAGTAACAGTCTACGGTTTTGCTGTTGCTGACTGTTGCCTGTGGGTGGTGGCTGCAGACTAGGACTTCAATTCCCGTTCTGTGGAAGATGACTTCCAGCATGCTTCGAATTACTCTCCAGTCTAGTCCGTCCAATCCGCAGCCCAATTTGGGGATGGCTAACTTCATCTGATGGGTCTCTATTAGCTGTCTCCTTAGGCTATATAGGGCTCTCCACATACTTTGATAGTCAGGTTTACCGCTTGATGTCTTCTTAGTGACTAAATAATGCACGTGGCGCCTCCGATCTGCCGTCGAATCAATGATCTGCAAGCTCTTGCCTACCACGGGATGCTGTCTTCGTAGCTCCTCGATTTGGCCAAATTTCTTCCTAAACACCTGAGCGATTCCTTTGGACATTTTCAGGTCTTCTGCTACGCAGTGGGCCAGACTGTACTCCGGTGGCACTTTAAAGAGATCTTGTTGCTTCTCCGTGGTCACTCCAAACCGTGCCTTGCTTCCTTCGGCGTGATGAGACATGAAGGTTTCGAAGTTCACTTCGGAAACTTGCGCCCTTTGTACTGTCCCTTCATCTGCTTCTCCATGGTAAGGGGCTATCCGGTTGAAGTGGATTACTTTGGGTTTGCCATGGGGGACCTTCTTGATGCGGTAAACGACGTCGTTGATCCGTTTCATCACTTTGTAAGGACCTTCCCAAGAGGTCTGTAATTTTGGGGAGAGGCCTCGACGTCTTTGGGGGTTATAAAGCCAGACCAGTGCTCCAGGTTGGTATCCCCCGTGTTGAGCGTTGATGTCATAGTGCTCCTTCATCCGATCGCTGGCCGTCTGTATATTGTGACGCACTTGGTTGTGGATATCATCCATTTTCCTGCGTAATTTGCTCACGTAATCTTCGTCGGCAGAGACTTCGCCAGGCTTCACACCAAACTTCAGGTCGCAGGGCAGTCTCGGCTCTCGCCCGAATACCACTTTCGCGGGAGTCTCCCCTGTTGTCTCATGAACAGATGAGCGGTATGCCATTAGAAACAGGGGGATGTACGTGTCCCAGTCCCTCTGATGATTGGAAACGACCTTGGACAAATGTCGGTTGATGGTTCTATTGAACCTTTCCACCATTCCGTCCGACTGTGGGTGGAGTGCAGTTGTTCTAGTTTTTCGTACGCCGAGCAGAGTACACACGTTCTTGAACAAGGCCGATTCAAAGTTCCTTCCTTGGTCTGAATGCAGTTCCATAGGCGCACCATACCGACTGATCCATTCCCTGACAAGGACTTCCGCAATAGTGACTGCCTCTTGGTTAGGTAGGGCGTAAGCTTCAACCCACTTGCTAAAGTAGTCCATTACCACGACGATGTACTTGTTTCCACCATTCGTTTCTGGAAACGGGCCGGCTACATCGATGGCAACTCTCTCAAAAGGACTTCCAACGTTGTACTGTCTCATGGGAGCCTTACCCCGCCTGTGGGGACCGTTACTGGCTGCGCAGACTGTACACTTTCTGCACCAATCCTTCACGTCTTCCTTGCAGTTCACCCAGTAAAATCTTTCGCGCACCTTCTCCATAGTCTTCTTAACTCCCAGATGCCCTCCCGAAGTTCCATCGTGAAGTTCCCTCAGAACTTCTGGCACCCTATTCTTGGGGATCAGTAACTGTGTCTTCTGTTCCATGCCTTCCTGATTCTCTATGCTTCGTCTCAGAAGACCACGATCCAACACTATGGAGTCCCACTGCGCCCAGTATGATTTTACGGACGGTGCACATGGTGCTACCTCTTCCCAGGTAGGCCTCGCGTCCCTGCTTTTCCATTCTAGCACTAATTTCAAATCCGGGTCGTTCTCCTGGTCTCTTCGCAGTTCTTCGCCTTGCCATTTGTCATCAACAATGGCTGTCCTCGCAGTCGTGGCTACTTTCTCGTCCAAACGACTACAGTGCTTACAGTCTTCGGCACAGGGTCTTCTCGACAGAGCATCGGCATTTCGATGGCTAGTTCCTGCCCGATGCTGAATTTCAAAATCGTACTCCTGAAGTCGTTCGATCCATCGTGCAACTTGCCCTTCTGGGTTCTTGAAACGGAGAAGCCATTTTAGAGCGGCGTGGTCGGTCCTCAGCAGGAAGCGTCTACCATACAAGTACTTGTAGAAGTGTTCTATCGTTTTTACGACGGCTAGCAATTCCCTTCTTGTGACGCAATAGTTTCGTTCCGGCTTTGATAGGACTTTACTGAAGTAGCCGATCACCTTCTCTTGCCCCTCTTGTATCTGGGAGAGTACGCCACCAATTCCAACGTTGCTAGCATCTGTGTCCACGACGAACTTGCCTTCCGGGAGAGGATAACTCAGAATAGGAGCACTAACCAAGTACTGCTTTAGTTGTTCAAAGCCAATTTGACACTGTTGGTCCCATTCAAATGGACGACCTTCTTCAGTGAGTTTTGTTAACGGCTTAGCAATGTCTGCAAATCCAGGAACGTAGCGCCGATAGTAAGTGCACAGGCCAAGGAAACTCCTTATTTGGTGTTTATTTGTGGGAGTTGGCCAGTCTTTCACCACCTGAATCTTCACAGGGTCCACGGCGATTCCGTTTCCATTAACAATGTGCCCCAGGTAATTCACTTCCTTCTGGAACAGGTGACACTTCTTGAGGCTAAGCTTTAGTCCAGCTCCGCGAAGCCGCTGGAACGCTCCTTCCAAGTTCCTTAGGTGGTCGTCGAACGTCTTTCCCACGACAATTATGTCGTCAAGGTACACCATGCACGTTGTCCAGGACACACCTTTCAGAACCGTCTCCATTAACCTCTCGAATGTCGCTGGGGCATTACATAACCCGAATGGCATCACTGTGAACTGCCACAGACCCATACCAATGGAAAACGCCGTCTTTTCTCGATCTTCGGGCGCCAGCTCCACTTGCCAATATCCACTCTTTAAGTCCAAAGTTGAGAAGATCTTTGAGCCGGCCAGGGTGTCCAGGGTATCATCAATCCGTGGCAAGGGATAGCTGTCCTTCTTGGTGACATTATTGAGTAACCGGTAGTCTACACAGAACCTGGTGGACCCATCCTTCTTCTTCACAAGCACTACTGGTGACGCCCACGGGCTGCTTGATGGTTCTATTACATTATCCTTTTCCATCTCGCGAATAATGCGTTCCGCTTCCTCACGCTTCGCCAACGGTAATCGCCTTGGAGCTTGACGGATAGGTCTTTCTTCTCCAGTCTCTATTTTGTGTTTCACGACATCAGTTCTTCCCTTGTATCCATTTTCTACCTCAAATACATCTTGATAGCGGCCGATCAGATTCTTTGCTTTTGTCTTCTGGTCTGGAGTCAATTCCTGGGCTGTTGACATAACCATTTCCCATAATTTCTTTGGGACTTTCGCTTCTGGCACGTTTGTTTCAAGTTGCCGGGAGATGGAGGACACCATGGTGCAGCTTCCCAAGATTGTTCCTTTCTTGATATTGACAGAGAAACAATTGACGTTCATCAGGCGGACAGGTACTTCCTTCTTCGCCGTCAACAACATTTTCCCAACGAGGACTCCTCTTCCAATCCTTTGATCATCAGTATTAGGTTCAACCATAATGACTTGCCCATCTTGAAAAACACCGTCCAGTTTTGCGTCGACGATAACCTCAGTCCTGCTGGGTAATACAACGTCTTCAGCGAGGACTACTCGAGCGGCCACGTCCCCTCGTTGATGTAGAACCAACTCCTCATTATTGACCGCCATCACGCCACGCTTTAAGTCCAATTGGAACCCGTGGGCACACATGACGTCCATGCCCAAAATTGCCTCGTCCTCTATATCTGCCACCAGTGCACGGTGTTTAATTGGAGTTGAACCAATGGTGATGATAACCTCTACTTCACCGTGGACAGTTGCTGATGTTCCAGTTGCAGTTTTCAGTCTCCACTTGGTCGGCTCGGTGCGTCCAGATGACTTAATGACGTCGGGTCTTAGGATGGTCTTCGTCGCACCCGTATCCAACAACATGGTGTGAGGAATGTCATCAATGGTAACATCCACGAAGATACTGCTGGTTAACTGCCGTAGGGATATTACTTGGTTGGCTTTCGTCTTTGGGGGCCTTTGAATACGGGTCGACGTTTGCCCGTCTGCACCGACCCGGCTTAGTTTAACTGTGGCTTCCTTGGATCCTGTCTGGGCTTTGGACATCGCCTGCGAACATGTCCTTCGTCCTGGCCTTTCCAGCGGCTTCTTCTTCTTGAGGACCTGTTCCACAATGCGGCGAACATCCTCGGCGGTGGCATACTCCCTGGGTCGCTCCTTTATAGCAGATCCCACCTTGCCATTAGCGGATTCTTCCTCTTCTTCCTCTTGGAAGTCCATAGCCGCTCGCACCTTGACATGCCCTCTTGCGACTCGTCTCGCTGCTTCAAATTCCAAGGCATAAGCTAATGCGTTCTTGGACGTCTTCGGATGGGTCATTCTCAATGCCTGCTGGTTGTCTGGGTCACGGATTCCATCTATGAAGGTCTGCACCGTCAAACATTTGAGGAATTCAACAGGAGCTGTGGGATATGCCAACTGGGCCAGACGCGCAACGTCTGCTTCGAATTCCTGAAGACTTTCTCCGGATTTCTGACAGCGATTCCTCAACTGCGCATGGTATACCTCGGTCAGATGGGCCTGTCCGTAACGCATTTCCATCCTATTCACAAGCTTGTCGAAGTCTTCTTGTTCCTCTGGCGGCATCGTCTGCAGCACATCGATAGCGTCCCCTCTCAAGGCCACAATTAACGAAGTGGCTTTTTCGCTGGCCGTCCATCTGTTTGCCTTTGCTGCTGCTTCGAACTGTTTGAAGTAGTTGGGCCAAGAAGACTTTCCATCGAACGTTGGTGGTTTTATCTTCAGTTTAGAATTTTCTGTTGGTCCTTCCACAATTCGGGTTTCATTATTTTCTAGTACTTCTACTGGTGGCTGATCCCCGAACACTCGCAACCCCGCCATGATTTGTTCCAGATTTTTGATTTTATTATCCTGCTGGAATATTATTTCTTCCACATTTTCTTGAAGGTTTCTTGTTTCTTCCGATATTTTTACCACTAGTTTATCTTCGAGTCCTTTCGTCTGTTCTAGAAATTCACCCTTCAAATTTCCGGACTGTTCTAGAAGTTTCTCGTCGAAATTTCTGGATTGCTCTAGAAATTTCTCGTCTAAGTCTCTAGATTGTTCCAACAATTTATTTTGTAATTTGTCGAAATTTCCAGATTGTTCTAGAAGCTTCTCCTCTAAATTTCTGGATTGTTCTTGAAGCTTCTCGTCCAAATTTCTGGATTGTTCTCGAAGTTCGTCCTTGAAATTTCCAGATTGTTCTAGAAGCTTCTCCTCTAAATTTCTGGATTGTTCTTGAAGCTTCTCTAAATTTCCAGACTGTTCTTGAAACTTCTCGTCCAAAATTCTGGATTGTTCTCGAAGTTCGTCCTTGAAATTTCTGGATTGTTCTCGAAATTCATCCTTCAAGATTTTATTAAAATCGACGGGACCACACGAAATTTCGAAAAGGAACGTCTCTGGATCTTCACCAGCTGTTAACAAATCGGATCGGAGACGCTGTTGAAGTGCGCCTTTCAAACCACAGGTTTCTAACTCTCGTTCTTCCAATTCGGTTTTTAATTCGGCCACTTTTAAGTCTTTCAACAACACTTTTCTCGTAGCCATTGTTTTTTTTTTTCTATACTGTACTTATTTAATAATCTGATTAAATTTAATTTACTTTAAATTGTTTATTTATTTGCACAAACCCCACACCTGACACCACTGCTACGTTTCTAGGGTTTGAGTTTATTTATTTTCACGAATAAAACACTCGATAAAAACTTAACCGTAATTTAATGAAGCTTAAAATCTAATTTATTTATTACAATTTATTTTCACACTAAAATCTAACTTCGACTATCGCTGCTCGAATTCGACTGACTCGTGAGTCAACTCCGGGCGATTTTATATCTACTGTTGGCGTCTGGAAGTCTCGATGCTGGAAGATTCTAGTTTGCTCGATATGGGCCCCGAACGCGTGACGGCCGATGATACATCGAAGCGGCCGACTTCTTGGCGCCTTGCGCTAAGCCGGTTGGTGCGCCACATTATAGCGTTTTCCGCTGGCTGCACCGGTATGCACTGAGTGTATCTCCATCTCGTTTTATTACATAAAGCTGAACCGAGTTGGAAATACACTCAGTGCGCACTAGTGCAGTCAGTGGAAAACGCTATTAGTTTGGATGCAATTTTAAACTTGTTTCTACAGAAACTTAAAAAACACGGAAATAAACAAACGGACGAATACATGATAGCAACAATAATTAACTTCTCGTATTTACAACAGAACGTATTACATGTTCCAGATTCTTTTGGTGTGTAGTACAATATGATTCAAAATGGCCGCACTATTATCACCAGAATGTTAATATTAACAGGATCAAAAACAAGCTTTTAATTTTTTTTTTGAGATGCTTGACGAATGCTTAAAAATATCGTATAATGCAGATGCACTTACAAATTTGAAACCGTGGTTGTAGATTAGGTTACAGTTGATGAGATCTGAATCCTCGTATTCATCAAGTATTTATATTTTATTCAATTAGTTGTGTAGAAACAAAAATTATTTGACGCAGTTCCGTTTCACTATTTGGGTGAACTTTATATTCAAAATGTTACATCACCGACCCATTTTACTTATTATTTATTCCTGTGTTATCACATAATATTAATTACATGCATTAACAGGCATTTTTAATGATGTCAAGATAAATGTGTACACAAATAAATAACAAAATATTGAGCAAAATGTTGAGCATTCCCTTTTTAAAACTAATTAAGTGCATAACTACCAGATTTGCAGAAGCTTATTATGACAAAAATGTTTCTTTCAATGTACCGTAAAAAATTTATCAAAAAGCACGACTCTGAAAAGAGAAATCTTTGTAGAATTATTTTCTGGCTGCGCTCGGTAGCGTTCGTGTGTTTACGGTTACACGCACTGAACACACTGAAACGCATTCACTCTCACTCATACTCTTCATCTGTCACTAAATCGGGAGAATGAATGTGCGAATTCGCCCCTCTTGTACTAGGCCCGAAGGCGGAGCTAGCGTGTATCACATACCACATTTGATTTCAGCGATTTCTTTCCGAAAATTTCAAATTTGTTTCCCATTTCCTGACCTTATTTTTAAAAATAAAAAAAAAACTAAACGGTTTATTATTAGTGAATACTGCGAAATTTCGGCTAAAGGCTTACATTTTCGAATTTATTTAATTTTAATTTTTTTTTAAGTCCTTTTTGGCAATTCTCGAAAAACGAGCCTTTAGCCGCCTAACAGAATCTATTTAAAAATTTTTCGCGAAAAATTGGTACTATTTTAATGAAAAATAAGCCCAGGAAATGGGAAAAACGATTTTGGGGCCGAGCAAACAGCCTTAAGGGGCCGTTTCACAATCTCTTAACCATCTCTCGCGGGGCAAGGGTGCAGGACACAGAAGGCGGGGCTACAAGGAGATGCCAAATCACGCGAAATAGATTCGTGTACTATCGTTGAAAATCGTACGATTTTCAGAATTTTTGCAGTTTTACCAACGGCTTTACCTTGAGTTTTACCGCGAAAATTTAAAATTTATTACAGAGAGGGAGAAACATGTATTCGGAAATGAAACGAAACTAGGGCTGCGAGAATTTATCGATATATGGATAATATCGAATAACGATATTCCCATTTAAGATATCGATAATATCGATATATGTCGGATTTATCGATATTATTGTTGGTATCGCTGTATCGATATTATCGGTGGTATCGATATTATCAATAACGTAATTTTCCTGAAAATATTAATAATCAATCACGTTTTATTACCTATTTCAGTTTTTACTAAAACTGTTATTGGACAATTTATGCACGTCATAATTATTAATTTTTGGATCGTTTATTTTTCAAGATCAAAACCATTTAAAGAAAGTAAATTACTAATTATATCGGGTACCGTCGCTATTGTATTCTGTGGCGTTCAAATCAATTCGCACTAAACCTCAGCTTTCATATACGGCAAGTGATCATGACTCACGGTCACGATATAAAGAAAATTTTTAAATATTTCAATTAATTTTTAGTCTACTCAAAGTTTATAAAATGAAACTAAAGTTTTTTTAACGTTCGTGGAATTGACACTTATTCGTGTGGCCCTTCTTCACACATTTTGGCACGAAGACTGTTCTTTTTTGCTTTTAATTTTTATTGTTATGATTGGGGAAAACAATGAATTCTGATTCTGATGATACGCGATTTCATAATTTCAAGAAAAGTTATGAATAAATATTTCTGAAAAACGTAAAAAAATAATTAGAAAAGTTTAAAATTTAAAAAAACACTTTGCTAGCAAAACTACCTCGTACCAAAATGTGTGAAAATGCACTTGTCCGACTTGTTCGATATTATCGATATATGGATAAATATCGATATATCAATAAATATCGATATTTTTTAATTATCGATATCCGATATCGAAAACAGGATATCGCGCGCCCCTAAACGAAACATAATAGTTATTCTGTCGGTAAGTAAACATGTTTAAATCCGGTCTTTTATCTTCTTTCAAGTTAAATGAATTTAATTTAATCCGACAGAGATATGGCAGTTTTGTTAAAAGGAAATAAGATCTTTCATAAATGCAAGGTAATTTTCTGTACAGAGTGGTCCAAAAGTAATGGGACGCAGAGCAATAGCTAAATAATAAAGAATATTAATTGTTGCTTCAGATATTTTATTATTCAGCAAAAATAATATATATTTTTCTTAATTTTTACGTTTTTGAAACAAGGTACACTTTTAGAAAAATATTTTTATACATAACTAATATGCATTTAAATAACATCTAAAAACTCTAATCTGTCCCTGTTAATGGCATTTGAAAATTCTGTAAAAATTATTTTATAGCTGCCTAAATGTTTTTTTTTTCATATTTAATTTACATGTTCAGTCAATTATAAGCAGGCAGAATATAAGACGGCCATGAATTATTCAAATAAAATTGCTAAGAGGCGTTTTCATGAAACGACTTTAATTTCAAACCACATTACAATATACAAAAAAAAACAAATAAGTAGGTAGTTATTTGTTAAACAAGACGGTACAATTGTGTGATCATGATCCCAGTAACTAGTGTGGATTGTTGTTAAATTGTTGAAAATTGTTATTTTATTTACCTTTGCTGTTAAAATTCCGTTTTATCGACTGTTTTGAGTTGGACAAAGCAAACTTTAACGTTTGCTATTGAAAAAAAAGTAGTTTTACATTTTTATAATTTAATTCAAATCCTATTATTAAAAAAGCCCTCAAATTCTGTTTAAGTCAGTAGGAGTAAGCCATATAAAGAAATATCTTCTGCAAAGTAACATTTACAAGGTCGTTGCGAAATTAATTCATTAACGGGAATAGAGAGATATTTAAATAGATATTAATTATTTATATTAATTATTTATAATAATTATAAAAGGCACCTTGCATCAGAAATAGAAAAAATATTGAAAAATAATACTTTTCGGTAAATAATGAAGCAATACTTAATCTTTCTTATTTTTTCAAATTATAAATTTTGGTAGTTTCCGCCCTAAAAATATTGAATATTGAAATTAAGATTTAGTACCTGAAATTTTTAGAATATTCTAAAAGTTAAAAAATTCAATTTTAACGGAATATTAAAAAAATAAGTTGAAACTAACTTACGTTAAAAAAATCTCGTTGAAATATACATTAATTTCGAATAAAATCACTCGGTATATCTGTTAGGAGTTAAAAAGGTTTTCAGACAAGTAGAAATTATTGCCTTAAAAAGTTTCCTCAAAAAATCAAAAATAAAGATTTTTCCCATTTGATGCCGACATTTTGGCGATCACTGTAGCTGCAATACGTGGTAGGCACTATTTGTACTAATGTCGATTTCATAAATTGTACAGATATTAAACTGGCCCAAAATAAAAAATTCGGTCTGCTTATGCCAGATTGGGATTACTAGAAAAATGTTATCAGGAAATTAAGTGATGAGACAAAATGCTATAAAGAAAACACCTTGTGAAAAATTGTCTCAAATTTTCTCGTGCATGTAACAGAACCCAAGAGCAAATTTTATTTGTTTAAATATTTCTTATGGATATAAAAAATATTCTCTTATAGCTGAATAAATGAATAAACTAATCACTTGCAAGAGCTAAATACCAAACGCCCAATTGCCGCTTCTAACTAGAAAATGACAAATCTTGTCCATTTTGTCAGAGGAGCAAGCGACACATTTTAGGCGTTTACGATAATTGGAGAGCTCTTTGGATCGGGGTAGAAAAGTAAGATAAAATGAATGCTTTTAATGCAAGTAAGAGTGAGACAATAGATTAACCGGTATATACCGCTCCAATTACAAAACCTATTGGAACCATATTATTATTATTTTTCTTTTTCGAATTTTAAATAGGTACCATTTTGAGCCACACTAAAAGCCACTGTTTCTGTCCTGTTTATATTTGGTTATCGAACATACACAAAACACACAACTATTGGCACAAATTTTTTAAACTGCAAAAAATTTTCCCAAATGGTGTAACTTTTTGCCGTTCATTGTATACAATTAAAATAAAGAAAAAAACGCTACTGAATATTTGTTTGTTTCCTTAATTTATTGGAAGTTAACATGACTTCAAAAGAGTAAAAATGTAAACATCGTAGTAAATATGACTGCTCGCGCCTTCCGGTTTTCTCGAGATCACATGCAAAGGATTGTCTTTCAAATATAAGTACCACTCAGTTTACTTATACAATACTGTTGCGTTCAAAAACTGTAACGAAAGAGCACTTTGGGCGTTTAGAACGAAAAAAAAAAATATACAAAATCACTTACACATTGAGAGAAAGAATTTTATCCAAAGTGCGCTTTTTTTCAGTTTCTGAACGAGCCCCCAGGTCAGAGAATTTTAGGCATACCGGAAATTCCCCAGCCGTAAAATGTAAAATAAAAATAAGCCCAGCCTTCTGTGGCATCTCCGATTGCTTTCGATAGAGGGCAGCAGTTTACAACTACTAATTATAAAATTTCGTAATTCATGTTTTATTTAAATATTATGGCCTTGATTAAGTTTCTGTTGCTGCAGATCTTCATAAAATTAGTTGCTTTATCTCAGAAAGTTAATTTTAAGTTGAAAATCGACTTCTGTAAGTAATAAAAATTATTAGAAAATATTAAAAATGACTTTCCGAAATTCCTTATTAAAAAACAAAACGAAAATGTTAAAACTATTTGATGATCAGATCAGTAGTTTTAACGTAATTCTTGAACTAGGAAAGTGGTATAATGATGGCGACTGAAACGGGCTCTTAAATTGCAGATGCGTCAGAAGAAAATATAAGTGTTCGATAATGCTCGGGTCCACCGAAGCTGACGATGTGTTTGCGATTTATAAATATGCGTCCTAACCACCAATGTTAGTGTCCGATTCGGTTTCGGTTTCGGCCGGTTTCGGCCAAAAAACAACCGAACCTTTGGCTACAACCGAAACTACATTTATTTTCTTTTTTCTGCTTTAAATGCATATTAATCTCAAACTTGATCAATTTTTGGATTTCAAATAAAATGATACTCAGTTTTAACAGTGTAAATGTAAATTTTGACAGTGAATTAAAGCTGTATTAAGTTATATTTGACCGCATATTTGAAATGTGACCGATCCCAATTCAAAAGCTGATTCAAAATTCCCCAATTTGAAAAGGCAGATCGTAATATTAACGCAATCTTTACCACAAAATTTGAAATTAATCAAAATGAGTTATATTAAATGAGGGATTAAATTTTTAATACCAAAATTATAAGAAAATTTCTATTAATGATTATTACGCTGCCATCACCGATACATTCATTAATGGCTCACGGGGCATCGGGCCCAAAAATAAAGAATATAATATACAAAATAAAGAATTGAAATTTCTACCCTCACGTAATAAATGGGGCTCTCTCTCCCTTGGCATTAAAGTCGGAAGCGTTAGTTATTGACTCTAGAACTGTACGAGTTTTATATGCAATTCTAATAAAATTTAAAAAGAATTGATTAACTGATTACGACGCCAAAATGAAATAAAAGTCCCTTGAAGGTGTGAAAAAGTAATATATTCGACACCTTAAATTTACAATTAAAAACAAGACTAATAATAGTTAAAATATAAAGGAAAAATGTTGGGACAATTTTGAGGATTTTCCTCCTAAACAAATGGTACAAATTAACACTGAACAAATATCATTTTCCTACCTGTTAAGCAGGGAGACGCTGCAATAGAGAACCTCTTTCTTTTATTTTCCGGAACGTTGATTGACAGGGGCTCGCTCTCCTTTCGGGGGCTTCTACCACCTCACTTTCCACCCACCAAAACTCTTAACTTTCCGAAGTTACATTTACATTAACAATTTTTGACCAAAACCACGTCTGACTTAATTTAGGGCTGAAGGACGACTCCTTAAGCAATAATTACCTTCCTCCTCCTTTTCGCCGGAAGGTTTGTTTTAAGAACTCCCCCGCGTTTCACACGCTCAATCACGCGGATTTTCTCATGCCAGTCAGCTAAATGAACTGTTATCTAGAAAGGATGTTATGACTGCATGCTCACTTGGAGTTTGATAAAATTTTGATTCTGTTACTCAAATTTCTTTATGCAAAAATAAAATAAAAAAAAATAAAAGGAATACGCTACATGATACTCGAAGGAAAATAACTCATGCTAGCAATTTCGGCTGTTTACATCCCTTCCCCCTTAGTAAAACTGTTGACCCGAGGTCAATACCTTTTGAATTACCAGAGGTCTCTGTTACAGGGTCCCTTACAATCATAAAAATACATTAATTACAAAGGTTTTAAATCAATTAACGTAGAACAAATATAAAAAATAGCATGAGGCAAAATGGCATAAGACACAACACAATAATTCATGGTATAACGTCTCACCAATTGTTCGAGACTTCAGCTTCCTTTCGATAATGTTAGCTTATTCGGCCGGGCACCACGTTCTCAGGGCCTTTCTGCTACAAATATCCTGCTGGATGACTAGATCAGTCCTTCCCTTAGATATGTGATGAAGGTTTGGTTTCCTTTGTGCAGGGCGGTGCCTTTCAGCAACACCGTTTTGATCGGTTCGAATGAGATAGTTTGTGTCCATGTTGAGGCGGGTCGGTTCATCAGCCGCCTACTCTTCCGGATCACGTAGCTAAGGACTCAGGACCTTTTGGTGCTTGCAGTCTGGCTCATGGTTGTGTCTGGAGGGTGCCTCATTTCAGGTTGACTTCATGCCAATGATTACATATAACAAAAAAAACGAGCATCAGATTCTTACATTACAATATAATAAAAACAGTGAAATAAAAGGTATTTAAACTAAAGTTTATGCGAGGAAAGAATAATAGTATCTCTATGATAGTACAATCAAAATTTTCGGTTAATGAATATAACAAAGAAAAAAATATTGACATAAAAAAATATGCAATTATAATTTCGTACGACATACATCAGGCGAACATCAGGTTCGATGTTTGCTCTTGGTGCATCTGGCTAATTCGTTTTAAGGGACGTAAAGGAGTACTGGGTGTTTGACAAAGCGCCGGCAAACACGGTGAGTCGCGAGGGTTTGTTGGACAGCCTCAGCGACTTTTGCCCAGTCACCGGCAATATTAATTGCCTGCTCCGTAGAATTTGGGCAGACACCTTCTTCCTTCCTCGATACTTCTTTACTTTTCAGAAGGGATTTGATGACACATGGGGGTCCTTCCCATCGCCTTGCTATTTCTTCAAGGAGCAGGAGCCGTAGGGACACTCTAGACCGGATTCGGACACCACTCTCGTCCATTTCCAATTTTTCTAGGATTCCTGCTTTCCTCAGGTCTACCTTATTTATGGGAATTCTTTTCTTCCTTTCCCTTCCTGGGATTTCAGACACATCTACTTTCTCACCGTAGGCTAGCAACCGTGTTCTTGGCTATTCTCAGCCTTCCATTGATGACATTCATTATGCAAACGGGTACTTCACGTCCGGCCTTGGAAACAGTACGCGCTACTATAAGTCCATGGATGAGTAACTGAGCGGGTTCCAGCATTATTTCTTGTTCAGAGGGGTACCTACTCTGCACAAAAGTACATACCATTTGACATCTTGGAGGAATGTCGGTCGCATTTTTAATTCGGACTTGGCAGCCGCCAACTGCCTCATCCTGATCATCCCCCATCATTGGCGGTGATGGTGATAACCTGCGATCTTCCTCTAGAGTCTCCTTTATTGCTTTCCTAACTTTACCTCCGCTTCCATGTACTTCTTCCACTTCTTCACAGCGGTTTGTCCTTTGCTTCCTTTTAGCACTTTCGTTCTGTATTTCGTTTGTACTTTCCTTGACGTGTCTGCTTCTAGTGTTTTTCTGCCGATCATTTCTGGTTACCAGAGCATAAACTAAGATGCTTATTTCGGTTTCGGCAAACACTCTTCTCACAATCCTTATGACTTCTTCCCATTTAAGTCCATCCAATCCACACCCTATCCTTGGCATTGCTAACTTTTGGATTCTGTACTGTAGACAGTGATCCTATTGCCTTTTCTAAGGATTCATAGGTAGGTTTACCTTGACTTCGATTTTTCGTCACAAGGTAGTAAATGAATCTGTGCTTTCCTTGTAGCAAGTTGTCCCTCAAGACTGCTACTCCGCCAACTTGGGTGTGTTGTTTCCTCAGAGCTTCAACGCGTCCAAATCTTTGTTTGAATTCTACCGCGATCCCTTTGCTCATGTGGAGATCTTTTGCTACACAATGGGCCAAAGAGTATTCTTCTGGAGGTGAAAACAAATCGCCACAGACTTCATTTATTTCGGCATTCTTCTTTTCCATTTTTCCGCCGACTTCGCGTATTTCCTTACTACGCGGTTCTCTACTTTCCTTCACTAGTTCAAAATTTTCCTTCTTCAAGGATCTTCCTTTTCCGTGCCGCACTACACCGCTATAACTGGGCTCTGCTACTTCTGGTATTTCTTCTCGGAATTGTATTTCCTCTGGTGTGAGACCATGTTTGATTGCGTCTTTCCTCACACCTGCCCAGTTCTGTTATCCCGTTGCTTTTCGGCTTCATTCCTTTATTCCGGTTTTCAGATCCTGTTGATCTCTTGGATTTTGTAAATCCGTTTGGATCCGGTTCTCGGAAGTTAGCCTTGCTTCCTTCTGCGGTTGGATTCCCAGCCATTTTCTTGACGTAAAGAGTAAGCATCGTCATAATCCTGATCGTTCAGGTCATCATAACTTAAGAGCTTCACCTTTTCTTTTCCGAGTCTGAGGACATTTTCCCCATAGTCGACTGATGCGCTGTTGGCTCGAAGAAAATCTCTACCAAGAAAGCCATCCATATTCAGGTTTACTGAGTTCGAGCATATCATGCACTTGGTGTCGTAGTTCCTGTTTCCTATCCGGAGTGGTAACACAATTGATCCCAAGCATGGCTCTTCGTCTCCTGAAATTCCACGGAAAACAACGTGTGGTTCTGGTTTAGTTCGGGCCCCGATCCTCCGAACAAACTCTTCTTTTAATATGGTCAAAGAGGCTCCAGTATCCACCAGCATTGTAGCTGTGTGACCAAATACTTTCGGTAGGATGATACATTTATTTCCTTCCTCTTTGACTGTATATGCGTGTGGGAGCGTAATTTTTAATTTCTTCGGTAAGGTCCTTTGACCTTGGGGTTCTGCAAAGGACCTCTGTAGTTTAAAGACTTCGTATTATTAGTCTGGCTCCCTACTCTTGACATCTCCGGTTGCTTAACCAACACTCTACATTCGGATGCATAATGTCCCATCTTCGAACACCTGAAACATTTCACTTGTTTCTTAAAATTCCTTTGGTGTTGCTGGTCTTTTCTCGGGTAAGCGTCAGGTCTTTTCTCACGAAAGTTCCGTGTTTGATTTTCCCCATATTTCCTTGGATATGTTCTGGAATACTACGGGGCTGAATTTCCTCCGTTTATCCTCGGATAAGTTCTAGGATATTGCGGGGTTGAATTTCCTTCGTTTGTCTTCGGATATCCTTTCTGGTACTTAGTACCGGATTGATGATTTAGAGGGAAACTGTCTTTACTCGTCATGACCTGAGCATAGTCCCTTGCGAATGTTACTTACCTGGGTCTTTCGTTTTGTGTTTCGGCGAAATTTTCCCCAGTAGGAAGTCTATTATTCCCATGTTCTGGGTAGCCGGTTGGTTTCTTGACCCAACGAGTGTTCTCGTGGTATTTAGGTAGATAGTTCCTTTGAGGGCTTCGAATCTCCTCGTAACCGTACTCTTCTTCATCATCTTCCGAGAGGTTCATGTTCCGATTTGTGACGTAGAGGTTGTTCAATCTGTTCATCTGCTTTAACATTCTCCCACTCGTCTCTGCTTGTTGGGCAAGTTCGATCACTTCTTCAAATGACCGACGAGGATTCAAGTTCAGATCCAGGATGATCATCTTCAGTAATTCCGGACCCAATCCTCTTTTGAATTGTTCAGCCAGGTCTCGCTGATGTCTTTTTATCACGCCGTCTCGTCCAGCTGGCTGATTTGACTCCACCAGGGCCAGGTTTTCCTCTAGAAGTTTCTTGCCTGCCCTTTTTACTCTGCTGAAAAAATCTTCAACCCTTTCTCGAGCGGCTTGCGTGCATCGTTGGAGTTTCAAATAAGCTTCGCCTGGCAAAACCTTCTTTTCGTATCGTTTTATCAGGGCAGCTTTAAAATCAGCGTAAGTCACATTCGATGATAATAAATGTGATTCCAATTCCAAGTATTGGAAAGCTTCTTCCTTCAGCTGATATCTTGCGACAGCTAGGGTTTGTTGCTCCGTCCACGCATCTATGTCCGCTCGTTGACGTAATTTCAGGAAAAATTCTTTCATATTTTCCCCAGGTTTTCCAGAAAATTCGAGGAGGCCAACAAGGGTTTGCCCAATCGTTCGTAGACTTGCCAAATTCATAGCTGGTGGTTGTGCATGGTTAACTTCATCCACGGGGAGAACGTTTACTCCTAGAGTACTATCATTTGCGTCCATAAAATCGTGTTCTACTTCTGCCATTTTTAAATAACTCACTCACTTAAAAAAAAATATTAAATAAAAATAACTGATTTTCCAGGTTCACTGTGAATCATTATTTCACTAAACTCACTAATTTCACGTTTATTTTATGTTTAGTTTAAATTAGCCCTTTAAGGCTGTATGCTCGCTTACAGCTGAACTCGATTTCAAATGGGCGTATCACTATTTTTCGCATATATTTAGAAGAAACATACGTTCAACATGTGTTCCTGCATTTTTACACACAAACGAAAAGAACAGAGAACAGAATTACCACCTAAACATTTTCCTTGTAATTTATGACTCTGCTGTCACTGATCTTTATTTTTGATTGGTTTACGTGTCAGTTTGACACACCCACAAGAGAATATTCCGATAAGGCCTCATTCACATGGCTACCGCCCGCGGCCTCCTGCAAATTCTAAGGTCGAGCGCACACTCAGATGAGTAAATTTTTTTATGTAAAAGTGATGTAAATAAAAACGGCGACCTGATCTAACACAGAAACTATGTAAAACTCGGAAAATAAAACTACGTCTGTCGGAAAGTGAAAGTTTATCAGAATTGAAACGACACAAAAAAAAACGCATAGCATGTTCCTCTGTAAATCAATAACGTCATTTTGTTGTTTCATTACCGTTATTATCACCCGTATAAAATTGTTTTTTTTTTTTAATTTTACGTGGGTTGCTTTTTTATCTAGACTACACTAGACTAGATCCTGCACTAAAATTAGGCACAATGAAGTATTGCGGTTTAAAGTGGACGTAAAGAAAAAATATACATTATACAGAATAATTGTGCTTATGATTATTGGAATAGGAATTAATACTGCTCTGATGTACCGACGCTCATAGAGCATGCGTTAAAAAACGTTAATTCATTGCCCTAAGCACGTAATCGGCGATCATTCTGATTGTGACGTTTATTTTTGCACCGGGTTCAAAGATAATGAAATTAATTCAGTTCCAGACTTAGTAGAATGTGGATGACTTCATGATATTATTGCTTGCTGCAATCATTTGACGCATAATGCACAGTTTACTTTTAAATATGAACATTAATGCAGCGGAGACGTACATTTCAATTGTTTCAAAATTTGTTGGTGGAAAAAGAGTTAACTTCTCTTTGAAAAATAGCTACGAAGTGAAATGCCACGCTGCGAGCCTTTCTTAAAATTTCAGTGAGCAATATCACCACCGCATTTATAAGAGAATGATCGGGAAAAGTCCAGGCAAATATACCAAAGTATACAGTGTGCCCGGATACGTAGGGACAGCATGGGTAACTTCTGTCTTTGAAGAGATAGAGAGATGATTAGAGTAGCAAAAAGATGCAGGTTCGAGAGCTCATTAAGAATCCATTTTCAAACTTACTTGTCATGGCCAACTTGGTTAAAATTTTACTAAAACCAATATCTCCTCATTTCTTTTATTTGCCGTAACTTTTTTGTTATTTAAGATATTGAGATGCGGTTTGAACTAGTTTGCATGATAATTTAATTACTTTTATGGGCACTTAATAAAACTAATCTCATTTTTACAAATTTTCAATAATCTAACCTAACCTTAAAATTTTAAATTGGTACTCCCTAATTTTCTTGACCATTATAAGAGAAAATTTATTTCTGAATGCAATGATGTAGCACACGATATGGAGACTTCTTCAAAATTTTGAAAAACCGAACTTATTCTTTTTACGAACAGAAATCGCTAGTGCCATGATCACAGAAATTTTGCTTTTTGTTTCTCAAGTTATTCTGCAGTGGCACTGATCGATTGCAGCCAATGGTGAGCGAGCCATTTATTTAATTTATATTTTATAATTTATAATTTTAAACCAATATCACATCAGCTAGGGGTATGATGTGCCAAAAAGATAAGAATTTCATTGGTCTAAAATTTTAATCGCTTGTACACGATTGTCCACGAACGATCAGTGGCACTGCAGCTTCATCTGTGTAGCCTTTTCTGGATACTGAGCTTCGTATATTTCACGAGTAAGTTCTACGTTCTTGTAGCACTTGGTATACGTATAGTCGCGATCAAGTGAATCGAGACCTATTTAAAGTTCTGCAATCCTTAAGGAGTGCTTACATTACATACATGTCTTCAATAAATTCAAAAACA
Source organism: Prosopocoilus inquinatus (assembly GCA_036172665.1). Lineage (NCBI taxonomy): Eukaryota > Metazoa > Arthropoda > Insecta > Coleoptera > Lucanidae > Prosopocoilus > Prosopocoilus inquinatus. The sequence goes on along the minus strand of CM069871.1, from coordinate 41,700,994 downwards.
AATCTTTACAAAACTGTCGACTTGTCGCATACAAATCCTGATGAATCTTTAGCACAAGTCTTCGACAAATACTAGCACAGGACATCGTTTACACTATGTGACCTGTTCGCTACATATCTAGTATTTAATAATAAAAAAAAGTATCGCTCGTGAAAGATGACAATCAATTTTTGTTTTTGGCCGCGGCAGCATAATATTACTATGCTCTTTTTGGATCACTCCATCGTCACAAACCATCAGATCGCTTAATAGTTTAAAACAGCTAACTATTCTAACCTTTGTATGGTCTGCGATCGCTGTGTTTTCCATTAATTTGGAATACAAATCTGTCTGGTAAAACATGTCGGATACATGTCAAATACATGAAAAATGTAATAGTAGTATGAGACAAATTTCAGATTCATTCCAGACTTGTCAAACAATATGTAGGACACATGTATAATACAAATATGTATGTAATGTAAACGCCCGTTTATTACCAACGTTAACAAGGGCGCGGTTAGCTTGCAACAGTCTCGATAACAAAGTTTTGTGATCATGGCACTAGCGATTTCTATTCATAAAAAGAATAAGTTCTGTTTCCCAAAATTTTGAAGAAGTTTCCATATCATGTGATACATCATTGCATTTAGAAAAAAAGTCTCTCTTAAAAGGGCCAACAAAATCACCAATTTAAAATTTTAAGGTTAGGTTAGATTATTGAAAATTTGTAAAAATGGGATTAGTTTTATTAAGTGCCCATAAAAGTACTTAAATTATCGTGCAAACTAGTTCAAACCGCATCTCAATATAATCAAGTTGGCCATGACAAGTAATATTTGAAAATGGATTCTTAATAAGCTCTCGAACCTGCACCTTTTGCTAATTTAATCATCTTTCTATCCGGGTACACTGTATACGTCAAAGTTGCGTAGGAGACGTCTTTACCGAAAATGCAGAGCACGACTATTTCTTGGGCAAGGTAGAAAAGAAAACAGGCAGCCGAAGCTGAGGGTGACTACGGACTAATAGAAGAGGTGATCCCTCTTAAAAACTTAGAAGAAAATAAATCATCTTTAATGAACTACTTGAGCAGGACCCAGGTAGAGTTAGAATCGTTAGAGAGAAACACTGTTGGCCAAAACACCAAAGTGAAATGGCATAAAGAGCGAAGACTAACAGCAACAAAATTTGGTATTGTCTGTAAAAGACGTCAAACAACTGATGCCAAAAAATTGGCGTAAAAATTAATTTCCTCTAATTTTTCGAAAGTATAGTTACAAATTGGTGCCGTAACCATGAAGAAATTGCGAGAAAACAATTTTCACAGGAATTTGGACATAAAGTTGAACGGCGGATTATTTATATCTAAAGAAATGCCGTATCTTGGAGCTAGTCCTGATGGACTAGTTGGTGAGGATGCTATAATTGAGATCAAGTGTCCCTATAAGTTAGCGAAGTTCAAAATAACTCCTCAGGAAGCAAGATGAAAGTTATGCCCTATTTCTTTTTGGATGGCAATACTGTGAAACTGAAGAAAACACATACCTACTATTATCAGATTCAAGGACAGTTGGCTTTAACGAATAGTTGTATTCGTTGTATGGACATCTTTGGGAATGATATGGGAACAAGAAATATTATTTACATAAACGTCAAGAAAGTTCTGAATTCATCATAATACATAATTTTTTTCTGAAATCTTATAAGATTATTTTTGTAATAGTTTCAACTTTTAAGCACACGAAAGCTATAATTTTGACAATAAAAATAAGTAATACCGATTTGGTTTTGAAGACTAGTGTATAAAATAGAAATTATAGACGATTTTAGAAAAAATAACAAGCAATTTACATTTACAACACACCTGTAATACGTTTTCTTTTTCAGATTAAAAAAGATGACAATTTTTGGCATAACATGAAGCCGAAGTTAAAATATTTTCATTTAGAACATATGCTGCCTATACTGGCTTTAAAAGAAAATTAAAATAACGATCCTGATCGATCTGGACAGTTGAAACCTCTTTCTGATAATCTGGTGAAAATTCTGAAATAGATCTGTATTTGAAATCTGCTCTGCAAGATTCCATATTATATAATGCCATATAATATCTAACTGTACTATGTCCACTAGAAAGAAATTGAGACAATTGTTGGGCATACATATTTGAGTTATTTTATTATAGCGTTTTCCGCTGGCTGCACCGGTATGCACTGAGTGTATCTCCATCTCGTTTTATTACATAAAGCTGAACCAAGTTGGAAATACACTCGGTGCGCACTAGTGCAGCCAGTGGAAAACGCTATCAGTTTGAATGCAATTTTAAACTTGTTTCTACAGAAACTTAAAAAACACGGAAATAAACAAACGGACGAATACATGATAGCAACAATAATTAACTCCTCGTATTTACAACAGAACGTATTACGTGTTCCAGATTCTTTTAGTGTGTAGTACAATATGATTCAAAATGGCCGCACTATTATCACCAGAACGTTAATATTAACAGGATCAAAAACAAGCTTTTAATTTTTTTTTTTTTGAGATGCTTGACGAATGTTTAAAAATATCGTATAATGCAGATGCACTTACAAATTTGAAACCGTGGTTGTAGATTAGGTTACAGTTGATGAGATCTGAATCCTCGTATTCATCAAGTATTTATATTTTATTCAATTAGTTGTGTAGAAACAAAAATTATTTGACGCAGTTCCGTTTCACTATTTGGGTGAACTTTATATTCAAAATGTTACATCACCGACCCATTTTACTTATTATTTATTCCTGTGTTATCACATAATATTAATTACATGCATTAACAGGCATTTTTAATGATGTCAAGGTAAATGTGTACACAAATAAATAACAAAATATTGAGCAAAATGTTGAGCATTCCCTTTTTAAAACTAATTAAGTGCATAACTACCAGATTTGCAGAAGCTTAGTATGACAAGAATGTTTCTTTCAATGTACCGTAAAAAATTTATCAAAAAGCACGACTCTGAAAAGAGAAATCTTTGTAGAATTATTTTCTGGCAGCGCTCGGTAGCGTTCGTGTGTTTACGGTTACACGCACTGAACACACTGAAACGCATTCGCTCTCACTCATACTCTTCATCTGTCACTAAATCGGGAGAATGAATGTGCGAATTCGCCTCTCTTGTACTAGGCCCGAAGGCGGAGCTAGCGTGTATCACATACCACATTTGATTTCAGCGATTTCTTTCCGAAAATTTCAAATTGGTTTCCCATTTCCTGACCTTATTTTTAAAAATAAAAAAAAAAAAACTAAACGGTTTATTATTAGTGAATACTGCGAAATTTCGGCTAAAGGCTTACATTTTCGAATTTATTTAATTTTAATTTTTTTTTAAGTCCTTTTTGGCAATTCTCGAAAAACGAGCCTTTAGCCGCCTAACAGAATCTATTTAAAAATTTTTCGCGAAAAATTGGTACTATTTTAATGAAAAATAAGCCCAGGAAATGGGAAAAACGATTTTGGGGCCGAGCAAACAGCCTTAAGGGGCCGTTTCACAATCTCTTAACCATCTCTCGCGGGGCAAGGGTGCAGGACACAGAAGGCGGGGCTACAAGGAGATGCCAAATCACGCGAAATAGATTCGTGTACTATCGTTGAAAATCGTACGATTTTCAGAATTTTTGCAGTTTTACCAACTTCTTTACCTCTGATATGTGCAGTAGGCAACCCGCTCAACAAGGTTAGTTTTTATTCCAATCACAAGAGAGCGCAGAAACTTTTCTGAATTTCTCAGCCTTCCCGATTCCAGTCTATAGAGTAGTTAGTCTATGATCACCGCCATCACTAAAGCAACTGACATTGACAACATGTGACATTTCATACGCGCCAAATTTACAATTACTCCTAGCGCCATCTCTGCGGATAAATACTCGGTAACTCGATAATTCAGTGATCTATAATTTATCGTGTTCGCTTCAAGTGTCATATGTTTCAAGTAAAGTTGTTCTTTAATTATGCGGATTAAGCTTTCTGTGTTGTTATTAATAGTAATAAAACAAGGGTGTTAATCAAGAAATTATTTAGTACTAAATGCAATGGCTCAAAATTCTGAAAAAATACATAAGGAAGTGGCTTTCAATGAATTCTACACTGAGGTGAATGATTTGCTTGTGTGGTCCCTTAGGTTAATTATTAATGCTTGCCATGTGCCAGGTGAAGGAAATAGAAAAGCGAGATTCGGTCTTAACCCCAAAACAACAAATTGACAGGCTTTTACGTCCTGGGTCCACCTATTTCAATCTGAACCCATTTGAAGTTCTACAGGTGGACCCTGAAACAGTCATAGAGGAAATCAAAAAGAAGTATCGAAGGCTGTCAATTTTAGTGCATCCAGACAAAAATCAAGACGATGCAGACAGAGCACAACAGGCTTTTGAAGTTGTAAATAAAGCATGGAGAACCCTAGAAAATGAGGAGTCTAGAAAGAAATGTTTAGATGTTGTAGAGGAGGCCAAAGGCAGGACTGATATTATGGTAGGTTTGATTATAATATTCCTTAAATTTCACAAGCACTGATTACATAGTTTGTATTGACTCAGATAGGTCATATTTAAATGTAGAGAAAACTAATGTGATCTGTGTTAACAAGTAAAGAAATATTCCGTTCCAATCAGAATAATAATGCTTGATGTAAATTTATAACTAAAGCATTCTCATGTTGTTTCAACATTATATAATATGTCTGAAAATGTTCAGGAGGAGAATTAAGAATGCTATTATTTATTAAAAAGTAATTTTTAGTGTACTTATATGTTATGCATGAAGTGATTAAAATGGACATTCACCCCTACGTTGTATCATTTTATGTTATACATAATAGACACTTTGGACAAAGTTGTTTATCCGTATACGTATGACATATGCTTATTGTGATACAATATGATTCAAAATGGCCGCACTATTATCACCAGAACGTTAATATTAACAGGATCAAAAACAAGCTTTTAATTTTTTTTTTTTTGAGATGCTTGACGAATGTTTAAAAATATCGTATAATGCAGATGCACTTACAAATTTGAAACCGTGGTTGTAGATTAGGTTACAGTTGATGAGATCTGAATCCTCGTATTCATCAAGTATTTATATTTTATTCAATTAGTTGTGTAGAAACAAAAATTATTTGACGCAGTTCCGTTTCACTATTTGGGTGAACTTGATATTCAAAATGTTACATCACCGACCCATTTTACTTATTGTTTATTCCTGTGTTATCACATAATATTAATTACATGCATTAACAGGCATTTTTAATGTCAAGGTAAATGTGTACACAAATAAATAACAAAATATTGAGCAAAATATTGAACATCCCCTTTTTAAAACTAATTAAGTGCATGACTACCAGATTTGCAGAAGTTTATTATGACAAAAATGTTTCTTTCAATGTACCGTAAAAAAATTTACCAAAAAGCACGACTCTGAAAAGAGAAATCTTTGTAGAATTATTTTCTGGCAGCGCTCGGTAGCGTTCGTGTGTTTACGGTGCGTGTATTCTGTGTTTCACTCATACACGCACTGAAACGCATTCGCTCTCACTCATACTCTTCATCTGTCACTAAATCGGGAGAATGAATGTGCGAATTCGCCCCTCTTGCACTAGGCCCGAAGGCGGAGCTAGCGTGTATCACATACCACATTTGATTTCAGCGATTTCATTCCGAAAATTTCAAATTTGTTTCCCATTTCCTGACCTTATTTTTAAAAATAAAAAATAAAACTAAACGGTTTATTATTATTGAATACTGCGAAATTTCGGCTAAAGGCTTACATTTTCGAATTTTTTTAATTTTAATTTTTTTTAAGGCCTTTTTGGCAATTCTCGAAAAACGAGCCTTTAGCCGCCTAACAGAATCTATTTAAAAATTTTTCGTGAAAAATTGGTACGATTTTAATGAAAAATAAGCCCAGGAAATGGGAAAAACGATTTTGGGGCCGAGCAAACAGCCTTAAGAAGTGAATTTTAATGAAAATAGTAACAAAAAGGAAACTAACTTTTTATAAGTAATTTTAAGAAAAATGAAACAAACTGTATGAGAGAGAACAACAACAGAATTTAATTGACTTTATGAATACCTCTGTATATAACATTTAGTAAATAAAAAAAAATAAAATTAATTAATTAAAAAAAAAAACAAGGCGAGAAGGCAACCTTCCGTCACCGAAAATAATTCAATCGCGCACGAAAACTTCAAAGTTCGCAATAAATAATAAAACAACGTTGTGGTTGGCGTACAGTTAAAAAAAAATAAGAAATTAAAGGAGACTGTACTTTATGAATTAATCAAGTTATGTTATTAAATTAAAAAAAAAATTATTAAGGTGAATTAAAAAAAAATGTTTACAAGAAAAAAGAATGATTGGAAAATACTTTGTGTGTAGAAAAAAAAAATATTTAAATTAACGAAAAACAATTTGAATTTCTAATTTACTTTTAATCTAACTCCTATTATACGTCGCGTGGTTTGTACCCGCCTTATCCAGAAATTTCATACAGCGCTGCCAACATTTTGTAAGCAAATAATTAATCCCACACCGCTGGCACCATTTTGTAGGCGCGGCCTTTCTGGGTAAAGGAGCCGAGTTATATTAATTGAGGGATTAAATTTTTAATACCAAAATTATAAGAAAATTTCTATTAATGATTAGTACGCTGCCACCACCGATACATTCATTAATGGCTCACGGGGCATCGGGCCCAAAAATAAAGAATATATGATACAAAACAAAGAATTGAAATTTCTACCCTCACGTAATAAATGGGGCCCTCTCTCCCTTGGCATTAAAGTCGGAAGCGTTATTAGTAGAGACCGGATTTATAAGTTTTTACAAGTTTTTTACGCTAACATACCTAAACTTGGCGTTTTGTATTTATATGTTTGTCGATTAGAGAAGCCCAAAAATGGTAGTTTTATTTCGCATATAACTTAATATTTTAGACTTTTAGCGCATATTTATTTATTTATCCATATATTGATATAAATAACATTATAATTCCATATACGGTCAATATTCAAGTCTGCAGCTTTTCCAAGAAGTAATTTATTCTTCTCAACGTCTGGCCACTTTATTTTACGATTTCCCGGAATGTGATTTTCTGGGAATCTGTAGCGACTTGCACTTGCATTTTGCACTTATGTTTTGCATTTCAGTTTGAGATAAGAACTCCGTGAATGTGTGTGACTAGTGACTAGTGTATTTATCAACGCGAATTAGTTGTTATTTTCTTATTTAATTTAAAGACGAAATAAATTCAGTGCTTATCTTTTCAAAATGCCGAAAGTAGCATCCTCTCGATCCGAGCTATGAAAAAATGGATTAAAGCATCTAAACATCTAACTACAGATGGAAAAGTTATTTTTTGCAACGCATGCTCAAAACAGGTAGATACCTTACAAATTCTCTTAAAAATCACATTTTCATTTTGACAATATTTTAAGGTGTCGTCAGACCAAAAGTACCAGATTGATCAACATTTGGCTACAAACCTCCATAAGGAGTCGGAGAAAAGATGTGTGTCTAACTTTAAGCAGTCTTTTATTTCTTCAACAGCCAGTAACTCACAGGGCAGTGACACAGGAAATGAATTCTTTTTAGACTTGTGCAGTGCTATGGCAGAGTCAAACATTCCTTGGCATAAACTTGAACAAGCAAGTTTTCGAACTTTTTTGGAAAAATATTGCAATCCTCATATTCCAAATGAATCGACTTTGTGGAAAAACTATCTAAGTATATGCTACCAGCAACGGATGAAGAAAATAAGAGAGAAGCTTAGCGACAACAATATTTATATAGTAGTTGATGAAACGACAGATGCCTGCGGTCGTTATGTAGCAAATATGTTGGCAGGAGTATTAAGCAACACAGTTGCACCAATATCTTATTTGGTAAATAGTGCAGTTTTGGAAAAAACAAATCATTCAACGATCGCACGTTTTATTAACGACAGCTTGACACTTTTATATGCACCTAATCAAGTTAAATCGGAAAATATATTACTAATGGTGTCTGATGCAGCAGCCTACATGATAAAAGCAGGACAGGCTTTACAGGTGTTTTACCCAAATCTGATGCACTTCACTTGTATGGCTCACGCAATGAATAGGCTCGCTGAATTGGTGCGACTAGAATACCCAACAGTAAATAAGTTGATCAATAACGGAAAAAAGGCGTTTCTTAAAGCCCCACTGCGTATACAACACTATAAAGAATTAGCTGCTGACCTGCCATTACCACCAGAACCAATAATTACGAGATGGGGTACGTGGCTTGAAGCAGCAAATTTTTACGCAGATAACTTTAAACAATTAAAGGAAATTTTCTTAGAATTGGATGATTCCAATTCAGCGGCTTTAAGAATTTGTAAGGAATGCATGTCGAACACAAACATCGGGAATCAATTAGCATTCATTAAAACTCATTTTTCGGTTTTAATATCCACCATTAAAAAGTTGGAATCATCCCAGACGGCTCTATTAGATTCTTTTGAAGTGGTCGATGATGCAATTGAAAGTGTAAAATCAATTCCAGGGGAGATAGGAGAGAAGTTAATGGCAAAATTAGACAAGGTTCTATTACGTAATCCTGACTATAATAAAATGAGGAAAATCTGTTTAGTTTTAAAAGGTCAAAGTGAAGAGGATTTGGACATGGACCCCAAAGATGTAGCATCCATGAAATTTGCGCCCATTACTTCATGCGATGTCGAGCGTTCGTTTTCCTGTTATAAAAATATTTTGACAGACAGACGACAAAATTTTACCCCAAATAATTTAAATCAACTGTTGATTATATTTTGTAATCCTACTACTTAAGTGTTAAGTGTTAAAATTACTTATATGAAACAATTTATGTTTTTATTATTCTAAAGTATGTATAAGTAAAATAAAATTTTTATCGCATATAATATCCATATTTTGATCCATTTTAATCGCATAAAAAAAACTTATTTTCCACTTTTTTAGCACATATAAATCCGGACTTTAGTTATTAGTTATTGACTCTAGAACTGTACGAGTTTTATATGCAATTCTAATAAAATTTAAAAAGAATTGATTAACTGATTACGACGCCAAAATGAAATAAAAGTCCCTTGAAGGTGTGAAAAAGTAATATATTCGACACCTTAAATTTACAATTAAAAACAAGACTAATAATAGTTAAAATATAAAGGAAAAATGTTGGGACAATTTTGAGGATTTTCCTCCTAAACAAATGGTACAAATTAACGCTGAACAAATATCATTTTCCTACCTGTTAAGCAGGGAGACGCTGCAATAGAGAACCTCTTTCTTTTATTTTCCGGAACGTTGATTGACAGGGGCTCGCTCTCCTTTCGGGGGCTTCTACCACCTCACTTTCCACCCACCAAAACTCTTAACTTTCCGAAGTTACATTTACATTAACAATTTTTGACCAAAACCACGTCTGACTTAATTTAGGGCTGAAGGACGACTCCTTAAGCAATAATTACCTTCCTCCTCCTTTTCGCCGGAAGGTTTGTTTTAAGAACTCCCCCGCGTTTCACACGCTCAATCACGCGGATTTTCTCATGCCAGTCAGCTAAATGAACTGTTATCTAGAAAGGATGTTATGACTGCATGCTCACTTGGAGTTTGATAAAATTTTGATTCTGTTACTCAAATTTCTTTATGCAAAAATAAAATAAAAAAAATAAAAGGAATACGCTACATGATACTCGAAGGAAAATAACTCATGCTAGCAATTTCGGCTGTTTAGAGTGAATTTGCTTTACAGGACATGAAATCTCTAAAATACCAAAGTTTTTGATTCTGACCTAAATTCAATTTTAATAAGATACACATTTGAACTTTGTCTATGAGCTACAGCTGAAAAAAAAATCTCTCTTGACGTTTGTAAAATATGATAGAGACGAAAATTTTAAATTGTTTTTGTTTTTGTCTTACAATATAAGTTTGTTTGATTTCAGTTATTAATACATAAAACTAACTTAAAATTGTTTTTTTTTCTGTCTTACAATATTTATTTATTAAATTTTAGTTATTAATAAATAAAACTATTAATTTAGACTTTAGTAAAACCATCTCTAACTTTTATCGAATAAGATTTGGTTTCGGTTTCTGTTTCGGTCGAAACTGAGACATTGGCCGAAATTCTGTTTCGGTTTCGGTTTCGGCGAGAAAATCGGTTTCGGTCGGACAGTAACCAATGTACAATTCAATTTCCAATTTTCTCCCACCACAAGACGTTCTGCGGAATTTTTATACCAATGTAAATTCTGCAAAACAGATTGTAGAAGGCTACATTTTAGCATTATTTTAGCTAAAATTTCGCGCCATCTATCCCTCATTTGCAAAATACCTGTGGTCCCATCTATATTTCAGTTGCATTGCCGGTCACGCATAAACTCGTAAGGCTGGGTATCTTAAAATACTTTTATAATCATTGGCTAAAATATCAACATAAAAATAACCATAGGATATTTGTAATTAATATTAAATATATTTATTCCTTTATAAAATGCTAGGGTAGGCGACGCCTACCTTGCCTATCCTGAAACGCCGCCTCTGCATAAAAGGGTCAAGTTGATTGGTTGGCCCCAGTTTTCATGGATAATTGGATTTTTGCTTCAATTTAACGTTTAAAATTTGAAACTGTCATTGCAAAGTTTTCATATTAGTTGTCATTATACTTGAAAGTTCGACAGAAAACTGCAAAAATAGGTCAAAACAAGATTTTTCACCCACCGGATTTCTAAAAACTTAGAACTGAGGTACATTTGATATTAATTATCCTGATTCAGAAATCTGAATTGTTTTTTCACTTTCAATCAGAATTCGGATATTACGAGAGCGAAGTTGTGATGTGATATACGGAAACGTGCCTTGAAAAGTGAACCAGTTCACAAAGTTTTCTTGGACGAAGTCCATCACTGTTTATAATAATACATGGGGTTCATTCTGCTGTGCAAATATTCACCATTCACACACAAATATGTCTTGCAACTGCTGTAAGCTGTAATGGTGACTTAACAATTACGAAAGTGCGAAAAGAGAAAATAGAATGAACGTAGTTGATTAACAAAATTCAGCTGCAGAAGACGAGGGGGTACAATATCGTAGTTCTTAAGAATACGCTGAAATCCTAACTTAAATTCTAATTAGAAAAACAAGTAAAGTAAAAGCACGGAAATTAATCTCAGTGAACTGGAAACTTGGACGGGAACTTGAACATGATAGCAGAGATAAAGGAGGTAACGAGATGGGCAACATATATGCTATGAAGTAGCGTCAAATTAGCACCACCTACGGAGCTTGTCTCCAACTATTTAAACCGAAAAGGCGGCATATTTAAATATATTTCCAATATTGGTATGCAGAATTTAAATGTCCGGCTGCACCAACGTTCATCATTTCTAACAGACAATCATGTCATTAGATTGTCTGTTGAAAAATGTTATTGATGAACTTTGTGCAATCGGATATTAATCTTCAAATGGAAAATTTGTAAACAAATTAAAATCATTTAAAATTTAACATATATTTATTACTTCCTCCTTCTTGATACATAGCTTTTAGCTGAAAGATAGATACTATCTTTTCCTCTATGTCTATTATCTTTTCCACTTAAAATTTTATTTATGCCATTTGCCCAGTTGTGGCTCAGTAGAAAACAGAATTCTTTTATAATACAGTATTCAATTTCAGGTATATGTGTACATAAGTGTATAAAATTGAAATGGATATTTTTATGTATAAAATCTAACATTGTCACAAATCCATTGTTTTTATAAGCAAGTTCTGGCAAAAGAACTTTCGCAAGTGTGTACACTTTTGACAAACCTTGTATTAATTGTGGTGTTGCATATTTTAATTTAAAAGGCACACTAGCAGAAAATTCTTTTGCCTGAACGAAACTATGCCACTGATAATCTATGTTACTGCAAATTAAATTTCTTTTACATAAATCACTTTGGTACAAATTTTTGAGTTTCTTACATAAGTAGTCGCTAACATAACTTACTGCAAATGTGTCAATTTGTGTTAATCCTGCCTCTGTTGCTGAAAGCGTGGTTAATACCTCTTCTGATATTTGATCATAATTGCTTGTTGCAATTGGTTTTTCCCTTATAAAAGTTTTAATATTTGTTAATATTTGTGCTGAGTCCTCTTGACAATTTGCATTAATAGAATATTTAGATGTGATATTGTTATAAAGCGATTTAAAATGATTTGAAAATTGCACAGTAGTAGGATTGATATTTCTTGCACCTCTCTGTCGCAACTGCCCAAAAAAATTTTCTAGTGGGTCCTGGTTGAATATACGTGTTCTTAAAAAAGATACGTGTGATTTTGTGTTTCTAAAAATAGCTTCCAGTCCTTCTATAGTAAAAATCCAATTTCTTAAGGATGGAGGAAAATGTTTTGTATTATTTTTTTCGAAATACATATTTTGTAAAGCTTCTTTTGCTACCGGGAAAAAAATGTGGTGTTGAGATTCTTTTGATAAAGCACATCTTAATAATTTTCCATCTCTTGCGTAGAAAGTGTTGCCATTGACGCTATCACATTTGCGCTTCCTTGATCACTCACAGTTGCAGTAATTTTTAAGCCAATGTCTTGACATTTCTGAATAATAAGTTTCAGCATTCTTACTTAAGTCAATTGTTTTTATACCACTTTGTGAGAAACCGTAGGCTATAGGTTGCTTCCAATCTTTCGTTATTCCTCGAAGCATAAACACAATTGCATGGTCTGCTATTTTATTTGGATATTTATCACCCAAATCTTCAAATCCGTCAAAGTACATTTTCGTGGCGTTAAATGAAATCTGGGGTTGTACTACCATTTCATCAAATAGCAATATACACAACTTTTCTTTTGAATTTAACGAATAAACAATCTCTTTCAGAGAATCCAGCAGATGTTCATTTAATCCCACATTTAAATGAATATGTTGTAATAGAGTGCTTATAGTTCTTCTGCTGGGTACATTAAACAACTTCGAAAACGTCTTATAAGCTTGAGGACTTTGTTTGTATAAAATGAGTCCCAAACATTTGTCATTTAATGTATATCGCCGGCTTTTGACATGTTTACCATGAAGACGGATTTGGCTCTTTACAAATTCAGCAACATGTGGTTCTAAATAGCTGGTTGCCCTGTTAATACTTTCTTCAAGAGTAAATTTTTGTGACTTGTTTCTTAAAGTAGAATTTCTTTTTTTCAATCTCCTTATAGATCCTGTTAAGTTAACTGTTGTTTTATAGAGCTTCTTTGTTTTTGGACTTAACTGCCTAACTCTAGTCACACCGATGTTATGTAATGAAGAAGCGGAATCTATAAGAAAAATTAATGAAGAATACAAATAACCCCAAATCAAATATACATGAAATAGGTGTTATTATATATAATCTATATGACAATTCCGTAATAGAATTGTCACATAGATTTAGATATTATTTTTGCTTTTTAAATATGTTACAAAGTCAAGCAATATTTTAAAACACACAATACAAAACGCGTATTATTATTAAGAAAAGTAAAGCAGTTCAAAATTTCTTTGAACATCTTTAAAAAGGAAAGCAACGTTTTCTGATATCTCTCTCTTTAGTAAACAAATAATATTTCTTACATTTTCTTTTTTGAGATTCCTGTGGCTCTTTTGCACTGCTTATTGGCATCAAATGTGGATTCTCTGGAAAGACAATACAGTTTATTTGTTATGATGAGAATAATGATTATAAAGATATGTAATGGGAACACCTTATTGCTCTCAGCTACAAAAACAGTCATACCTTTTTCCATAACAGTTTTATGTTGTTGTGTTACTTCAAGAAAGTCTGCAGTACTTGTTGAAGGCTGACATATGTTAATCTCTAAAATAAAATAATAATTTAAATTGATTTGATAGATGACAGACACTGGTTACAAAATTTTCAGCTTTTAAACCAAGATGTGTATGTATTGTTTTAACTCTGGGTAAAGAACGTACCTGCTGCATTAAGTTCTTGAACAGTTTCCACTACACACTCTTTTTGTGGTAAGTGTAATGATGGAACACTATCTTTTCTTAAATACATATTGGAAGCAATATTGTTTGCTGTAAAATGTATATGGCAAAGTCTTTTCTTGCGGTATAAATCTTCCGGATCCATTTCCAGTAAGCTCACGTTGTCACAAGCTTTAATCCATTTTTGAAATGTTTCTGGAGACTTTCTTGGATTAGGGAATATGTGTCGATGTGACAGTTTATCTTCACAATTTCTAACTGAACACGTACGATACCGACTCATGGTTTGTAAACAAAGGTAAATTATTGAAATAAAGAACCATAAAACTTTGACAAATTTCAAATCAAATTTTTCCCCAGAGCTGACAATCTACAGTTAAAATGTCCCTAGTTCCGGTTAGGAACTTTTAATGTTATATTCAATGCCGACATCTGGCGAATTTGTCTCCAACTATTAACACAGTTTCAAAGAGGATATGAAGCTTCTAATTTAAGTGAACGCCCCGTGCATGATAGCAATAAAAGTTATGAACATTATGAACATCGCAAAATAAGACTGAAAGCGATGTGATTGAAAATTAAGTAGTTTTGATTTCTGGGGCCACATGTCTCAACTCTTATCTTATCCAGGAACTCTACAGTAATCTAAGGGACTCGTTCTCTGTCTAAGGACACAGGTACTGCCATCATGTTTTTGACACGCGACAGTGGGTATTTGACCTTGAACGAGTGGGTTGTCAAAAATGAGCAGCGGAGCAGAGGCTAGAATTTCCGTATGATAGGTATATAGCGAGCGTCTGCCGTTGCTAGGCAACGTGACGTCACAAAAATAGAATTCTATTCGTCGTGATCCCTACACTGGTCCCACGATATATAGAACACTGGTACGCGCACTTCCCTATCTTCCCCATATAAAACGAGGAAGTCAAAAGTAGTGCTAGTTACGTGATTTAAATTTTACCGCTAGATGACACCAATGTATGAAGGACTGTCACTAAACGTCATTAATGTACTCCTGTAGGTTGTATTACGTGTTATTGGCACGGTTGTAGGCGACGTATATTCAGTATTTACGTGTGTATTAATGGCAAACTTTGGTTAGTGTGTATGAAATAAAGAATAAATGGCGACTGTCAAATTTAGCCAGCAATCAAACAAATGTAGAAAAAAATTAGTAATGTAACGAGCAAGTACGTTTTGCTGTGATTTTTACAAACCTTTCAGAGGCTATTGGTATTATTTGTTTCTTGTATCTGTTTGGTAGTGGTGGAAGAAAGGGCAGATGTGAGATTAGCTTCAGTAGAAGCATACATTTAGTTGAGGAATAGCATCATCTGTCAGTGTTCTTCGAATGATTTCATTTCCACTGACTTAACGATTTTTTGCAATTTTTTCTTGAAAATATATCAAGCACACAAAATGTTGCTTTAATATTGTGACACCTGCATTTTGATTCATTCTTGAAGCCTTTCCAAAATCTATAATTAACAATATTTCATAATTAATGGTATGAATCGTAAGTCTACATCTGTAACCCAAATTGGTTTGACAGCAGTTTATTCTGGTTAACTGAAAATTTAATGATGCTTTAAATATCTACTAATGTTTTTGATTCACTGGCATTGAATCAACACACAACTCAACATCTTGTGTTATTACAAGATGCAAACACTCTGACTGCAACCAGTGCAAATGAATCGAAGATGCTATTTGCTTCACTGTTCTTTATCAATTTCTTCGAGATTAATAAATCATTTTATTTTCTGAAAGAGCCAGAGTGAAACGTAGATAAACTTTTATTACGTTGGTCATCATCATCAGTTTTTTCAAACTTGTGATGCAAATGAAGACAAGTGCTACTCTTACGGTAATCTTGGAATAAGGGATGTAATCAGATTAAACAATAATTAAAAATAATTTATTAAATTAGAAATAATATAAAGAAGGCTATCACCTAACACTTGATATTTTCAGCTTCGATGGAATTAATTTGCAAGGTCATCAAACTTGAAGGAAACAAGCTGCAGTAACGTTTGGGTGTTTTAACTTTATGCACTTTTGGTGTCACTTGCATGCAGAACTGATGTTGCTAGATAGGTACTTTTGTGAGTTTATATCCACTCGTTATATTGAGTACATTTTAATCAGTACATCGGTCAGTTTAATGCCAGATGGATTGGTGGATATTCTAGGTTAGATAGCAATCTTAGGATGAGTTCATGTTTATGTTAAAATCTCCTTGCTTCAATACAAATTAACTCTGAGAAGTCTTTCTATTTTGACTGCAATGTAACTAAATTAGGAAACGAATTAAATTATTCGCCAATACATACCCTCTTTAAATTAAAATTTCTACGCCTGACAACTTCGCTTTAAATTCATAGTTAAAATTTAAAATGCATTATTTAACCTCAAACCAGTTGTTGCGTACTGACCTCTGTTTATCTCTGCCCATGTGTTTTGTGTTTACCACAAGAGCCTCAGAAGAACCGGTTGCGGAATTTGATAAAAATGACAGTCCGCGATACGGTTCTGCCATCTAGCGAATTTTTACAAACTACTCAACTTGCTCAAAATTTTAAACTGAAAATGGCGGCGAGTGAGCGTACCAGTGTTCTCTATATCGTGACTGGTCCCTACTGATTGATGTGTATATTGTAGGCGTTTACGAAAATACCAATCCGATTAACTCGATCACACGGATTAGTGATCCTAGCGTTCGGTTTTAAATGTTAAACTGATCTATCTGCGTTCGGAAAATGGTTACATTCTACCTAGTTGAACATACGGATGTGATCCGACGTACCCTACTATCCGAAATTCAATTCATAGGTACGCAGATTGTCAATTAAGGTCACGCTTTATTAATGTCAACGACTGATTTAAACCTTTTTTATGAATAGTTTTGGAGCTTTCAGATTTTACCTGGGATATGGATAAGTTAATAATGCTTTACAATGACAACGAAGAATATAACTGCTTGAAACCCTGTGTTGATTATGAAAAAATTGTTAATGGAGGTAATACCTCATAAGTACTTATAACAAATATTACTCTATAAAAATTTAATTTATTTTTTCTAGATTATACACTTGCAAATAAATATTTACAAACAGAAATTGAAAGAACGAATCGATTATTAGCCTTTAAATTAATAACTAATAAAAGAAAGAATTCTACAGGTTTGAATACATGCCATCCATCCACTTCTATGAGTAACTACGCTTCTGTTATGTCCAAATTGGAAAGTAAGTAGTTCCTACATTGATCAGTATGTAAGCATATGACTGTTACAGATCAATCTATAATCTATCATTCCTTACAAACGCAAACTGATAAAGATGAAGATATACCTGAAGAAAATTCTGGTAAGTATTCACACAATGATTTCTTAACTTGGAACTGTAAAGCTTCTAAAGATCTGAAGAACTTATTGTAGAAGTTCATGAGTTTCTTATTTGCTGACATTCTAAGGAAGGTGTCATAAAGCAAAATTTCCCATAAATGAAAATTAAATTAGTTTCAAATAAAATATCTTTTCAGCCTTGTCAAGTCGTTGGACTGAAACTGAAACAAAACAATTAATTGAATTATATGCAAGTAATTTTGAGAAATTTAATAACGGGAAATATAGACCAAAATCAATATATACAGTAATAGCGCAACACTTCGTAAGGTTCACTTCAGAACAAGTGGAGAGTAAGATAAAGAATTTGTAGAAAACATATAAGGCCATAGTTGATAACAATAAAAATACAGGACGGGGACGAATAACATGGCCTTTCTTCCAAAGCATGGAGGAAATACTTGGACGAAAACCTGAGAATGATCCTCTCAGTATTGCATCAAATGTAAGTGGCTATCATACTTCACAATTTCATCTTAGTGAAGGTGATGTTAATGATAGCAATAATACTGATGATGGAAAACTCCCAGAAAGAACCAAATATAAAGAAAACGCAAAAATTCTGAAGAACCCACATGGTTCAAGCAGTACTGAGAAGAAATGATTGACAGACATAAGGAAAAAATTGAAATACAAAGAGAATTCTTAAATGTTTTCAAAGATTGGATTCAAAAGAGCAAAGACTGAGTAAATATTATTTTTTAGAAACTTATTTTAATAAATTAAATTTTGCATAAAAATATTATGTTACTACGAATCTAGGAAGAAAGCCTGAAATGAATATATGCGTTATAGTTGCAAGGAAGTAGAGTGGGACTTTTCTTCCCTCTGATGTCTTTACTGCAAAGCGTATTCATTTCATGCATTCTTTATAACCTTTGTATATGTTTTCTTAATAAGACTAAGTTTATTAAAGATAGGAAGTAATTTATGTTTGTTAACTATTTATAAAAAAAATTATAGACATATTAGAATATTTTAACAAATGTTTATTAAACAGAAATTAAGTTTCTTTTTGTCAAAAAGAAGATTATAATTTACAATATTTTCTTGTTACTTTTATACAATAAACATAGTGAAGATTCCTTCCACCATGTCTTTTTAATAAAAACAGGAGCGGTAGTTGCTGTTGTTGTTCTGAATGTATTATTCTTGGGGGGAATTAATCAAATGGCAAAATTACTTATTTTACAAGAATTACAATATCACGATATCTACCACAAGCCTTTATCTTCAACTTTATAAAAGTTCGGTTGAAGATAGATATGACATATTGATGTCTTTGATTCTTCAAACATAATATTACTACTACAAAAGAAATTTAATATAATTAGAAGAGAGATGCAATGTAGTTCCTCTTCAAATTTGCACCTTCAGTTTCATATACAGGTAGGTCAAGTTCAATAATTACTTCATTGTCTTCTAAATCTACTTCTGAAGTATCACCAGCCATTACACATATATTATGGAGGATACAACAAGCAAAAATAACTTGTAACTTGTATTGTAACGGTTTCCGATGGAAAAAGGATGAACCCCGAAGGGGCCTTATGGAACTGACCCATATTGCTTTTAAACGACTCAATTTTTTGAACTCATACATTAACAACAAGCATGAAAATTTGTATCAATTTATGTTTCTTGACGAAACTTGGATATTCCAAGATAGCACAATTGGTCGGTCATGGCAGGATGACAACGTTAAAAGTGTGAAGTCTACCAAAGTTGAAGGCAAAAGGTATGTTGAAAAGAATAACAGACATGAAAATAATTTTTGTATTATTTAGATACATAATTCTTCATGCTGGTAATGAAATTGGCTTCATAGAGGGGTTCGGAATTAATATTTTCTACTTCTAAACAACATGAGGATTATCATGGCTGCATGAATAAAGAAAATGTTCTAAAATGGTTTGAAAATCAATTATTGAAAAATTTACAACACCCTTCAATGATTATAATGGACAATGCATCTTATCACAGCACATTAGAAAATAATACCTCAACTTCATCTTGGAGAAAGATGCAGATTCAAGAATGGCTTAGAGACAATGGCATTGATTTCGATGCAAATTTTCTAAAGCCTCAATTATTACAACTGGTGCTACCGTCAGTAATGGTTTCTTTTGTTAATTAATAAGTAATTAATGAATTTTGATTCTAGCAATAAACCTCCAAGAACTTATGTGGCTGACACTATGGCTGAAAAGTATGGACATAAAGTACTGCGTCTTCCACCGTATCATTGTATTTTTAACCCCATTGAAAATGTATGGGGCATTGTAAAGCCTTATTATAATAAGCATGTGGGACGTGAAGGTAGGTCAGTTGAAAACTGTATCAATTTGTGGAAGGAAGAGGTACGCACAGTTACTCCTGAAATATGGACAAACTGCATAAGACATGCTGAAAATTAAATGAAAAAATGGTGGGACAAAGAAATTCAGTTTGATCATAAATCTAAATGGGGATAGTGAGGATTCTGAATGGTCCGAAGACGAAGACATGTGATGTAATCCTTCATTCTACACAACAAATGACATTTAACTGAGTGAAAGGTTTACTTACTTTTTACAGTTTTTACTTTTAAATGAATAACATAAGAGATTCCTTAGCAATGTCACAGCTTAATATATGTAATAGATTAATTCATACCAAATTAGAAATGTGTGTCTGTCGGTTTCTGACATGATCCATGTACAATGTAGGTACATTTTCAGGAAATAAGTCTGCACTGTATTTGATGTATAATTATATAATAAAAAAAAACGGCACAAGATCACGTTGTTGCCAAATTTCTATGTTGACAAGTAAGGGTTAAGGTTAAGTACCAACCTTTGAAATCAATTTTATTCATTGTACTTTTTTTTATGCATTGTCCATTATAATCATTGAAGGTTGTTGTAAATTTTTCAATAATTGATTTTCAAACCATTTTGGAACATTTTCTCTATTCATGCAGTCATGGTAATCCTCATGTTTAGAAGTAGAAAATATTAATTCCGAACCCCTCTATGAAGGCATTTTCATTACCAGCATGAAGAATTATGTATCTAAATAATACAAAAATTATTTTCATGTCTGTTATTCTTTTCAACATACCTTTTGCCTCCAACTTTGGTAGACTTCACACTTTTAACGTTGTCATCCTGCCATGACCGACCAATTGTGCCATCTTGGAATATCCAAGTTTCTTCAAGAAACACAAATTGGTACAAATTTTCATGCTTGTTGTTAATGTATGAGCTCAAAAAATCGACTCATTTAAAAGCAATATGGATCAGTTCCATAAGGCCCCTTCGTGGTTCATCCTTTTTCCATCGGAAACCTATTTCCTATTATTTTCTTCCAAAGTGAAATTTGGCCCCCTTCAAAAAGGTGTTTCTCCTTTAACTTAGCAAGTAGTGTATCTAATGTGATATGTTGTTCTGCAATTAACATCAATAAATTAAAAGAAAACTTGAATTTTATTAATCACAAAGCAACACAAAATCTGTGGCTGTAATCCAAATAAATAGTGAGAAAACCCCTCGACCACATTAATTCACTGAAAGCGAATACGTATTTCGGTAACGAAGTTACCATCTTCAGCGCTAAACTGATATTAAACTTTAAAACAACAAATAAACTAAACTAGACTAGCCGCACTCCCCCCTCACTTTCTTTGTACCGTATTATGCATGCAAAGCAAACCGGGATTCTTCTGTTAATTATAGTAAAGAACTTCAAGAAATTATTAAAATCGCCACGTACAATGGTTACCAACCCGATGTAATAATCATTATTAGAAAACAAAAACAAAAATTAGAGATTAATAAAATAACCACACTAAAATCTGACAAAATAGGTGAGGTAGATTATAAGAAAATTGTAAAAATGCCGTTTTATCCTGAATATACTAAAGGGTTGAATACAATTTTTAAAAAATTAGGTTTAAGAATAGTTTACACCAACAATAACAGCTTAAAATCGTTGCTGGGAAATCCAAAAGATAAAGTAGATTCGGAGGATAAATCAGGTATATATAAAATTAGTTGTAAAAATTGTGATCAAATTTATGTAGGGCAAACAAAAAGATCCTTAAAAATTAGATTCAAAGAACACTTGGCTCATTTAAAATACAAACGCTTTGATAAATCCAGTGTTGCCTTACACATGCTTGAAAACAATCATTCGGTAAATAAAATAGATTTAATCAAACAAATTAATAACAAAACAAACCTAGATTCTTTCGAAAGCTTGGAGATTCACAGAAATAGGAATAGATTAATGAATTTTGAGAAGTCCGGGCCGACCGCTTCTTGCCTCTTCGACCTTTAGATTTTCGAAGAATCCCGGTTTGCTTTGCATGCATAATACGGTACAAAGAAAGTGAGGGGGGAGTGCGGCTAGTCTAGTTTAGTTTATTTGTTGTTTTAAAGTTTAATATCAGTTTAGCGCTGAAGATGGTAACTTCGTTACCGAAATACGTATTCGCTTTCAGTGAATTAATGTGGTCGAGGGGTTTTCTCACTATTTATTTGAATTTTATTATTTTAAAAACTTACTTTGTTCGTACATCATGTATATAACATTACGAATTTCAATCTTATTTGCCTCACTTATTTCACAGACGGTTTTAGAATGGGAACGTTTTCTCCAAGTACGTAATTAATTTCCAGTACACACATTTCTAGCAATACGATTAACTGTTGTGAAACTCAATTGTAGGGCTGCTGCGACACGCTGAAAAAAACGTGATTTTTAAAATTATGAGTAAATTGCCACATATGACATGCAAAACTTACATCTCTCACTGCAGTTAATGGGAGCATTGGCCCTCCACAATCACGCTCTTTCTGAAAATACGAAATTAGCGTAGCAACCAATTGCTTGGATTGATTACACAAAGGTTTCGGAATCTTCAGAATTTAGTAGACTACTTTAAGTTTTAATAAAAACTATTTAAATATACAAGCAAACTGTCTAATTACGAACGAAGCTCCAAGCATACAATAACAACAACTGACAGTTGACAGAATGATTACTGGCAACAGCGTTCAGTATTACCAACTTAATTGACTCTTAATTGCACATAAAAATGTACACATTAGTTGTCTTTTATTTGCAACGCAGATTAGTTCAGGCCAGTTCAGTTTAACCCAAAGTGAACTGATCTTAAGTGATCGATTTAATAGTAAATAAAACATGCGAGATGTGATTGCTGTATTTTAATCTTCAGATGAAGATATTATTTTTGCATCACTTTACAGTGAGTTAAGCAAAAACAAAAGTTTGTTTAGACGAGTAATGTAATTGACAAACAGTTGAAATAACATCCCCTCTACTAGTGAACCAACTGATCCAAACTGATCTAGAATTTTCGAGGTGTAGTAACAGCAAGGCGGGAAGTGTTTTAGATCACTTTGGGTTAGATCATGTAGCCAAATAAAACAGACAAATTTTTGAATAAGATAAAAGGCAACTAATAGTTGTCTTTTATTTGCACGTCAGATCAGTTCACTTTTCCCCTGTATCATAGTATACACATCAATCAGTAGGGACAGCTTGGGACTTTCGCTCTTACCATTTCTGAGAGCGCATGTGCGAAATGAGCGGACACTCAACAAGCAGCCGAGCGTGGCGCAACGGTCAATGGTTGATGGCCCCGTTCAGGTAACCACAGGAGCTGAGTTACTAATTCAACATAGCTATTGAACAGACATGCTTTTGGAGTGCCAAGCTTCAGCAGCTAGTATTCTCACATTAACCCTTTAAGAAAACGAGTTCTTAACTTTCAATATGCTGAGTCTGCATCAGGGTCTGCATTCAGGCTCGGTGATCACCTGAACATGGCCAAAAAACGGAAGTTCCGTCAGAATTCCGGGACACTTTCAATACGGCCGTCAATTACCGATCAGCTGTTTTGGTGGATAAATAACCATTAGATTATCTTATCGAATTTAATCATGTTTCGACTATTTTGAGCTCACTTGTAATTTTTCTAATAAAACAAGCTTTTGTTTTTTAAAATAAGAAGTATATCTTACGAAATAATTACCAAATAAATAAGTTTTTCAAGTAGCGACATCTGGTAGCATTAGAATGACTGCCCGCCTGCTTGGGTTCGGAAAATTGTAGTATGAACTTCAAAGGTGCCGACAGAAGCTGTCCCTACTGATTGATGTCTATACTGTGCCTGGATCACTTATTCAAAAATTTGTCTGTTTTATATGGCTACATGATCTAACCCAAAGTGATCCAAAACGCTTCCCGCCTTGCTCGGAAATTCTAGATCAGTTTGGATCAGTTGGTTCACTTGTAGAGGGGATGTAATTTCAACTGTTTGTCAAATGACATTACTCGTCCAAATAACCTTTTCTTTTTGCTTAACTCGCAGTAAAGTGATGCAAAAATAATATATTCATCTGAAGATTAAAATGCAGCGAACGCATCTCGCATGTTTTATTTACTATTAAATCGATCCCTTAAGATCAGTTCACTTTGGGTTAAACTGAACTGACCTGAACCACAGACAACAACTAAAGCAGACGTTCCACCTATATGCACTTTTATGCACCCCATCAAATCGAAAATTGTCTACAACTAAACTAGGTGTCACTGGCGTTAGTTGTAGATACAGTAAGTCTGTGAAGTAGTCAACAGGTCTTTTATTCTTCTGATCTACACAACCCACCATTACAGTTCAATTTCCGCCAAGCAATGACGACTTGTTCCGAATAGGCACGATCACTGTATTTTTGTAGTATTTGTAAACATTACATTTCACACATTTCAACATTCGAAACCTGAGAACGAGAATCATAAGATTGTAAATAATTTTAGCAAATTTTGTATAATCATATTTAATGCATACGCTGAAGGAAATTTAAATTGAGTTGCAGTTACATAGAAGTTAGAACTTAAAAATATACTTCTGCATAATGTACATGTGAGAGGTGTGACATAAACAATGATCTGGTATGGGGTGGATGGGATGTAGAGTGAGAGGTATCGCGACGAACATCAGAGAGAGAGAGAGAGAGAGAGAGAGAGAGAGAGAGAGAGAAAACTAGCCTCGATCAGCTGAGCCGGGGCAAAACGTGAAAACATTCGTTGTCTGCGCGTTTAGTTAGCCAGTTTTTTGGATTTTGTGGGGTCGTTTTCTCGATTTTAAGTTATATAAAGTGACTTATCATGTTTTTGTTTATTATTTAACATCCATTGATTTAACTTCTAGTTTTACGGAATGTTTTAAATTGATTTTGAATGTCATTTTATTAGATTTTTAGTTTTATGTGAGTGACTATTTTACTCTAAAAAGATAAGCAGGTTTCTTAATTATTTTTTATTATAATATTTCAATAATCGCGTTAATAAAATGGAGAATACCTACTTGTTTCGCTGATAATTGCATAAATATGCGACAAAAAGATGTAAATATATCCATCCACAGAGAGGGTAGACACATTTTAAAATTACTTAAAATATTGAATATATTTCGTGTTACACGCATGTGCAAATTGTAAAAATAGATAGTCTAATTTAAAATTGGAATATGAACTATAAATTACGAAGTTCATTAAGGCCGAGTTAAATGAGTGATCAAATTGCACAGAATGGTCAAGTCAACGGTCCGACTAAACCCTCTGACCAATCAGCAATTGAAAAAAGTGATCACGTGATTTGGTCTGACCACTTCGATCGTTCACTAACCGCAGCCTTCATTTTGACAATTCGCTTCCGCTTACTCGCCATGGCAACGGTGTTTGCAAACGCATTAAGCTTAGTTCAGATGCATTCCGAATCATAGATAAAAGATATATTAGATATCAAAGCCAACGTTGTATATGTGGAGCAACAAAATGCGCGCCTCGCGCGGCTTGGGGGGAATTAAAATAAAAAAGGCGCGTAATTTAAAAATATTTCTGCGTTAACGGTTTAAGTATTGAACAGATAAAACAGCGACATCCTACATTTTTTGACCTGATATTGCAGTAGGATAGACAAACTAAAGCGGATTTGCTCAACATTCTCACTGCAAAACAAAAACTTTAGGGCTATTCCAGAAGAATAAACGGACAATTTATGATTTTCTTTCTATAAATTACGACCACGTGTGCTTGGATCGTTTTTCGCTCCTGCGCTTAATAAGGCCGCGCGGCCATGATAGCCGAAAAAGTGCACTCTTCGCTTAGCATTCTCTCTTACCTTATGTTTATCACAAATTGTCCTGTTCGTTCGCCTGGGATGGCCGCAAATGAAATTTAAACGTTTAATTAAATAAAAAATCGAATTAATACTTTAGCTTCTGACAACCGTTTCCAAACTTTCCAAAATCAATAAAAGGTAACCATGATAATTTAAAAATATGCTAAGGATTACCGCTTACTGTAAATACAATGCCATCACTGCCATCCCAGCGACCTGGGGAGAATTATAATTGCGTTTAAAACTGTGGCAATAGACATAAACCTTTTTTTCATTTGTTTTTGATTGGCTAGTTTTTTGCGTATCCGGATGCATCTGAACTAAGCTTTCATTTGCCCCAAACCACGTGGTATCGGCCATTTCTGATCTTTGTTACTCTTAGGGAATGCTCATATTATCTTTCTCTCTGCAATGTTAAAACTTATTCAAAATGACGCTAGACTCCATCTAACCTTATGACATCATTGGACATAAATGACATATGATTGTTTTATTCACGACCTACTAGATTTCACGAGACGACATCCCTATACGGCCTGGGCAATTTGTTAGTTCAAGTGTTTCTGCGTTGACGCCACTTCGCCAAAAAACCGGAAACGGATGTATATCCGTGACGTCATTTTTGACAGATGTCAGCTTCTTTGACAATTTCGCGTATATGCTCAGTAAAGTTGTGTTTCTTTGCTCAGGTTGGCTTAGGTATAGTTTTCTGGCGGTAGCGGTAGACAGTACTAATTCTACAAATGATTTAATTACGGCCAAATCTTAATTTAAAGGTAAAGTAGTTTGAAATTTTACACGGTAGGTACAAAATAAAAAAATCGTTTTCTTAACTTTCCTTACTCAAACTTCTTTAGTCTTCTTTCTTCTTTGATTGTTGTGGCACAAAGAGGAACTCTATAATGTAACGTAAAAATTACTTGCCCTGTTTGACAAATTTATTCTAATCCTGGCTTGCGAAGCTTTATAATGTAATTTCGTGCTCCATTACGTTATTCCTTTTGTGGCGAGCCAACCTGACTTAGCGCAAGGCGTCAAGAAGTCGGTCCGCTGTTATGTGTCATCGGCCGTCACGCGGCCGGGGCCTACATCGAACAAACTAGAATCTTCCAGCGTAGAGACTTCCAGACGGCAGCAAATGATATAAAATCGCCCGGAGTTGACTCACCAGGAGTCGAATTCTAACAGCGAACGTCGAAGTTAGATTTTAGTGTGAAAATAAATTATTACAAATAAATTAGTTTTTTTAAGCTTTATTAAATTACAGTTAAGTTTTTATCGAGTGTTTTATTCGTTTAAATAAATAAACTCAAACCCTAGAAACGTAACAGTGGTGTCAGGTGTGGGGTTTGTGCAAATAAATAAACAATTTAAAGTAAATTAAATTTAATCAGATTATTAAATAAGTACAGTATCGGAAAAAAAAACAATGGCTACGAGAAAAGTGTTGTTGAAAGACTTAAAAGTGGCCGAATTAAAAACCGAATTGGAAGAACGAGAGTTAGAAACCGGTGGTTTGAAAGGCGCACTTCAACAGCGTCTCCGATACGATTTGTTGACAGCTGGTGAAGATCCAGAGACGTTCCTTTTCGAAATATCGTGTGGTCCTGCCGATTTTAATAAAATCTTGAAGGATGAATTTCGAGAACAATCCAGAAATTTGGACGAGAAGTTTCAAGAACAGTCTGGAAATTTCAAGGACGAACTTCGAGAACAATCCAGAAATTTGCACGAGAAGTTTCAAGAACAGTCTGGAAATTTAGAGAAAAAGCTTCTAGAACAATCTGGAAATTTCAAGGAAGAACTTCGAGAACAATCCAGAAATTTGGACGAGAAGTTTCAAGAACAGTCTGGAAATTTACAGAAGCTTCAAGAACAATCCAGAAATTTAGAGGAGAAGCTTCTAGAACAATCTGGAAATTTCGACAAATTACAAAATAAATTGTTGGAACAATCTAGAGACTTAGACGAGAAATTTCTAGAGCAATCCAGAAATTTCGACGAGAAACTTCTAGAACAGTCCGAAAATTTGAAGGGTGAATTTCTAGAACAGACGAAAGGCCTCGAAGATAAACTAGTGGTAAAAATATCGGAAGAAACAAGAAACCTGCAAGAAAATGTGGAAGAAATAATATTCCAGCAGGATAACAAAATCAAAAATCTGGAACAAATCATGGCGGGGTTGCGAGTGTTCGGGGATCAGCCACCAGTAGAAACACTAGAAAATAATGAAACCCGAATTGTGGAAGGACCAACAGAAAATTCGAAATTGAAAGTAAAACCACCAACGTTCGATGGAAAGTCTTCTTGGCCCAACTACTTCAAACAGTTCGAAGCGGCAGCAAAGGCGAACAGATGGACGGCCAGCGAAAAAGCCACTTCATTAATTGTGGCCTTGAGAGGGGACGCTATCGATGTGCTACAGACGATGCCGCAAGAGGAACAAGAAGACTTCGACAAGCTTGTGAATAGGACTGAAATGCGTTACGGACAGGCCCATCTGACCGAGGTATACCATGCGCAGTTGAGGAATCGCTGTCAGAAATCCGGAGAAAGTCTTCAGGAATTCGAAGCGGACGTAGCGCGGCTGGCCCAGTTGGCATATCCCACAGCTCCTGTTGAATTCCTCAAATGTTTGACGGTGCAGACTTTCATAGATGGAATCCGTGACACAGACAACCAGCAGGCATTGAGAATGACCCATCCGAAGACATCCAAGAACGCATTGGCTTATGCCTTGGAATTTGAAGCGGCGAGACGAGTCTCAAGAGGGCATGTCAAGGTGCGAGCGGCTATGGACTTCCAAGAGGAAGAAGAGGAAGAATCCGCTAACGCCAAGGTGGGATCTGCTATAAAGGAGCGACCCAGGGAGTATACCACCGCCGAGGATGTTCGCCGCATTGTGGAACAGGTCTTCAAGCAGAAGAAGCCGCTGGTGTGTTGGAATTGCCAGGAGGAAGGACATGTTCGCAGGCGATGTCCAAAGCCCAGACAGGATCCAAGGAAGCCACAGTTAAACTAAGCCGGGTCGGTGCAGAGGGGCAAACGTCGACCCGTATTCAAAGGCCCCCAAAGACGAAAGCCAACCAAGTAATATCCCTACGGCAGTTAACCAGCAGTATCTTCGTGGATGTTACCATTAATGACATTCCTCACACCATGTTATTGGATACGGGTGCGACGAAGACCATCCTAAGACCCGACGTCATTAAGTCATCTGGACGCACCGAGCCGACCAAGTGGAAACTGAAAACTGCAACTGGAACATCAGCAACTGTCCACGGTGAAGTAGAGGTTATCATCACCATTGGTTCAACTCCAATAAAACACCGTGCACTGGTGGCAGATATAGAGGACGAGGCAATTTTGGGCATGGACGTCATGTGTGGCCACGGGTTCCAATTGGACTTAAAGCGTGGCGTGATGGCGGTCAATAATGAGGAGTTGGTTCTACATCAACGAGGGGACGTGGCCGCTCGAGTAGTCCTCGCTGAAGACGTTGTATTACCCAGCAGGACTGAGGTTATCGTCGACGCAAAACTGGACGGTGTTTTTCAAGATGGGCAAGTCATTATGGTTGAACCTAATACTGATGATCAAAGGATTGGAAGAGGAGTCCTCGTTGGGAAAATGTTGTTGACGGCGAAGAAGGAAGTACCTTCCGCCTGATGAACGTCAATTGTTTCTCTGTCAATATCAAGAAAGGAACAATCTTGGGAAGCTGCACCATGGTGTCCTCCATCTCCCGGCAACTTGAAACAAACGTGCCAGAAGCGAAAGTCCCAAAGAAATTATGGGAAATGGTTATGTCAACAGCCCAGGAATTGACTCCAGACCAGAAGACAAAAGCAAAGAATCTGATCGGCCGCTATCAAGATGTATTTGAGGTAGAAAATGGATCCAAGGGAAGAACTGATGTCGTGAAACACAAAATAGAGACTGGAGAAGAAAGACCTATCCGTCAAGCTCCAAGGCGATTACCGTTGGCGAAGCGTGAGGAAGCGGAACGCATTATTCGCGAGATGGAAAAGGATAATGTAATAGAACCATCAAGCAGCCCGTGGGCGTCACCAGTAGTGCTTGTGAAGAAGAAGGATGGGTCCACCAGGTTCTGTGTAGACTACCGGTTACTCAATAATGTCACCAAGAAGGACAGCTATCCCTTGCCCCGGATTGATGATACCCTGGACACCCTGGCCGACTCAAAGATCTTCTCAACTTTGGACTTAAAGAGTGGATATTGGCAAGTGGAGCTGGCGCCCGAAGATCGAGAAAAGACGGCGTTTTCCATTGGTATGGGTCTGTGGCAGTTCACAGTGATGCCATTCGGGTTATGTAATGCCCCAGCGACATTCGAGAGGTTAATGGAGACGGTTCTGAAAGGTCTGTCCTGGACAACGTGCATGGTGTACCTTGACGACATAATTGTCGTGGGAAAGACGTTCGACGACCACCTAAGGAACCTGGAAGGAGTGTTCCAGCGGCTTCGCGGAGCTGGACTAAAGCTTAGCCTCAAGAAGTGTCACCTGTTCCAGAAGGAAGTGAATTACCTGGGGCACATTGTTAATGGAAACGGAATCGCCGTGGACCCTGTGAAGATTCAGGTGGTGAAAGACTGGCCAACTCCCAGAAATAAACACCAAATAAGGAGTTTCCTTGGCCTGTGCACTTACTACCGGCGCTACGTTCCTGGATTTGCAGACATTGCTAAGCCGTTAACAAAACTCACTGAAGAAGGTCGTCCATTTGAATGGGACCAACAGTGTCAAATTGGCTTTGAACAACTAAAGCAGTACTTGGTTAGTGCTCCTATTCTGAGTTATCCTCTCCCGGAAGGCAAGTTCGTCGTGGACACAGATGCTAGTAACGTTGGGATTGGTGGCGTACTCTCCCAGATACAAGAGGGGCAAGAGAAGGTGATCGGCTACTTCAGTAAAGTCCTATCAAAGCCGGGACGAAACTATTGCGTCACAAGAAGGGAATTGCTAGCCGTCGTAAAAACGATAGAACACTTCTACAAGTACTTGTATGGTAGACGCTTCCTGCTGAGGACCGACCACGCCGCTCTAAAATGGCTTCTCCGTTTCAAGAACCCAGAAGGGCAAGTTGCACGATGGATCGAACGACTTCAGGAGTACGATTTTGAAATTCAGCATCGGGCAGGAACTAGCCATCGAAATGCCGATGCTTTGTCGAGAAGACCCTGTGCCGAAGACTGTAAGCACTGTAGTCGTTTGGACGAGAAAGTAGCCACGACTGCGAGGACAGCCATTGTTGATGACAAATGGCAAGGCGAAGAACTGCGAAGAGACCAGGAGAACGACCCGGATTTGAAATTAGTGCTAGAATGGAAAAGCAGGGACGCGAGGCCTACCTGGGAAGAGGTAGCACCATGTGCACCGTCCGTAAAATCATACTGGGCGCAGTGGGACTCCATAGTGTTGGATCGTGGTCTTCTGAGACGAAGCATGGAGAATCCAGAAGGCATGGAAGAGAAGACACAGTTACTAATCCCCAAGAATAGGGTGCTAGAAGTTCTGAGGGAACTTCACGATGGAACTTCGGGAGGGCATCTGGGAGTTAAGAAGACTATGGAGAAGGTGCGCGAAAGATTTTACTGGGTGAACTGCAAAGAAGACGTGAAGGATTGGTGCAGAAAGTGTGCAGTCTGCGCAGCCAGTAACGGCCCTCACAGGCGGGGTAAGGCTCCCATGAGACAGTACAACATTGGAAGTCCTTTTGAGAGAGTTGCCATCGATGTAGCCGGCCCGTTTCCAGAAACGAATGGTGGAAACAAGTACATCGTCGTGGTAATGGACTACTTTAGTAAGTGGGTTGAAGCTTACGCCCTACCTAACCAAGAGGCGGTCACTATTGCGGAAGTCCTTGTCAGGGAATGGATCAGTCGGTATGGTGCACCTATGGAACTGCATTCAGACCAAGGAAGGAACTTTGAATCGGCCTTGTTCAAGAACGTGTGTACTCTGCTCGGCGTACGAAAAACTAGAACAACTGCACTCCACCCACAGTAGGACGGAATGGTGGAAAGGTTCAATAGAACCATCAACCGACATTTGTCCAAGGTCGTTTCCAATCATCAGAGGGACTGGGACACGTACATCCCCCTGTTTCTAATGGCATACCGCTCATCTGTTCATGAGACAACAGGGGAGACTCCCGCGAAAGTGGTATTCGGGCGGGAGCCGAGACTGCTCTGCGACCTGAAGTTTGGTGTGAAGCCTGGCGAAGTCCCTGCCGACGAAGATTACGTGAGCAAATTACGCAGGAAAATGGATGATATCCACAACCAAGTGCGTCACAATATACAGACGGCCAGCGATCGGATGAAGGAGCACTATGACATCAACGCTCAACACGGGGGATACCAACCTGGAGCACTGGTCTGGCTTTATAACCCCCAAAGACGTCGAGGCCTCTCCCTAAAATTACAGACCTCTTGGGAAGGTCCTTACAAAGTGGTGAAACGGATCAACGACGTCGTTTACTGCATCAAGAAGGTACCCCATGGCAAACCCAAAGTAATCCACTTCAACCGGATAGCCCCTTACCATGGAGAAGCAGATGAAGGGACAGTACAAAGGGCGCAAGTTTCCGAAGTGAACTTCGAAACCTGCATGTCTCATCACGCCGAAGGAAGCAAGGCACGGTTTGGAGTGACCACGGAGAAGCAACAAGATCTCTTTAAAGTGCCACTGGAGTACAGTCTGGCCCACTGCGTAGCAGAAGACCTGAAAATGTCCAAAGGAATCGCTCAGGTGTTTAGGAAGAAATTTGGCCAAATCGAGGAGCTACGAAGACAGCATCCCGTGGTAGGCAAGAGCTTGCAGATCATTGATTCGACGGCAGATCGGAGGCGCCACGTGCATTATTTAGTCACTAAGAAGACATCAAGCGGTAAACCTGACTATGTGACTATGTGGAGAGCCCTATATAGCCTGAGGAGACAGCTAATAGAGAACCATCAGATGAAGTTAGCCATCCCCAAATTGGGCTGCGGATTGGACGGACTAGACTGGAGAGTAATTCGAAGCATGCTGGAAGTCATCTTCCACAGAACGGGAATTGAAGTCCTAGTCTGCAGCCACCACCCACAGGCAACAGTCAGCAACAGCAAAACCGTAGACTATTACTTCTTCCAGGCGGGAAGTTGCAAGAATGGGCCAGCATGTAGATTCCGACACCCTCCTTCAAGACTATCACCAGGAACATTTCGAGACGAAACGTTTCTAAGAAGGGGGCAGTGTGGCGAGCCAACCTGACTTAGCGCAAGGCGTCAAGAAGTCGGTCCGCTGTTATGTGTCATCGGCCGTCACGCGGCCGGGGCCTACATCGAACAAACTAGAATCTTCCAGCGTAGAGACTTCCGGACGCCAGCAAATGATATAAAATCGCCCGGAGTTGACTCACCAGGAGTCGAATTCTAACAGCGAACGTCGAAGTTAGATTTTAGTGTGAAAATAAATTATTACAAATAAATTAGTTTTTTTTAAGCTTTATTAAATTACGGTTAAGTTTTTATCGAGTGTTTTATTCGTTTAAATAAATAAACTCAAACCCTAGAAACGTAACACTTTCAATAAAAATAATTTAATAATTATAACAAAGTAGTTTTAATTAATTCGCACCGTTGCACTGTCATAAACGTAGATTTGACGTTTGCGACGTTTAAGTGTCAGAAAACTTCGAAATGTCGACTTTAAATTTATTTTATGTGGGAAATATTTTGCCTCATGTTAAGACAGAATCTTATGTTCTTTAGCCTTGTTCATTTTTTATATCAAATGTAATATTTTAAAATTTTTATTAACGCTTGCCATAAAATTTGGCAGCTTAACTAAAAATTTCCCATCCCATTAAAGTGTGTACAATTTTCATATTAACACCCGATGTTCTCTAGGGTCGATAATAGGTGCTTTCTTTCGCTCACAAAATCGTGATCCAAACATGTTTTGATTCAAAAACAGACATTCTTTTCTACGAATCTCTCTATTTTTAAAACTTGTTTCAATTGAATTATTGCTTTTAGAAAAATTTTGTGCAAATCGTTTTTGATTGCAGTGAAAACCTCGAGCAGCCTCTGTACAGCTGTTTCAGCCCTGCTTAGGGCTTCTTCAGCAGAGACGTAGCTCGACATTCCCACTGCAAACAAAAACGACTTGTCCAATTTATTCGCAGTTGCGATGTAAGAGTGATGAACAGATAAAATAGCGACATCTTACGATCGCTTTTTGAGCTGACATTGCAGTAGGATAGACAAATTGAAGCGGGATTTGCTCCTAATAAGTCCCCCATGCAAGGCGGCCATGCTTGCTATCGAAGCATAATGAAAGTTTTTAGAAAAAATTTGTGCAAATCGTTTTTGATTGCAGTGAATTATTGTAATTTACAAATGAACTGTCAATCAAAAATTCAAGTCAGGCGTTTTATTGCAACAACTATGAATTGCAGGTCCAAACTATTCGAAACACGATTCAAACTTTTAAGCGAAAGAAAGCAGCTAATGATTACTTTTACACACATCTGACAACAATACTAATTAATGTCGTGTGCGTTCAAAATTTCGCTTGTTAATTTTTTGTTTGATTTGGCAATATTACTTTTTTGGTTTTACAGTCTTATGCAATAATTAATTTCAAACCCCAGGTTAAATGAAAGTGGCTTATTTTGTTGTCACTTGGTCTCACCTTAGAAATTTGGCAAACGAATTTTTCAACACAGTATTTATAATAATAAAATGCACAATATTCTTATTTATTATTAGTTTATTTTTTCTTTGTAGCTTGCTCGTTCGTTTTGCGCCAATGTTATATTTATTTTTTTCATATTTAGTTTGTAGAGATTACTAATCAACACAAGAACGATTGATTTCTTTTATTTCTAGGAACGCCTCCAGTATTTTTCTTTATGTTTTTCAACATCCCAACGCTATAATTTTAGAAAAAAAAAAAAAAAAATTGTTCGCTATAATTTTAGTAAAAGAACACCTTGAATTTCAGAAATCAGGTATTTAGTACTTCAAATATTTTCATATTAATTTTAAATAATTCTTTAATGTATGTATGTACTTTTGAATCACTGGGGAAAATAATTACATAATTCAATATGAATGAAAATACCATCATCTTTCGCTCGGCAATTTTCGTGGCGCCTTCGGATCTGATAGTGGCTAGACTCTAGTGGACATATTCTCAATCTCAATCATAGATCATCTCAATTTTAAAACATCCGCGCAGAAGGGGAGGAAGATATTTTTAAGTCCTCCGGTCTTCGTTCTCGGTTGCACTAGGCTCAAAATTAATTTCCGAAGTACAACCAACTAAGTGTATGCCATCTCACGGTAAAATTTTAATACATAAATCTGGTGCAAAATTTCTACAGGGCTGACAGGTCTGCTTTAGTTGTTGTCTGTGCCTGAACTAATCTGCGTTGCAAATAAAAGACAACTATTAGGTATATTCGTTTTAGATGACTTAGGTTGCCGCAAGTCACCTGCGTCAACGAAATGTGTATTCGTTTTAGATTTTCGGCATACGGTATTTGACATTGGCATATTCGTTTTAATTGCCACTGCGGCAGTGCTGGTGTTGACGCAATGTGCACCTACTCCAGAGTAGGGTTTAGTTGCGTCAACACCAAAGTATTGTTTACTTAACCTTAATTTAATTATTTTTCAGTAAGGTCGGTGTTCATCACACAGAAAAATCTTTGTTTGAATACAGTCGTTGCATTTATTTATTTGAATGATGCACACTTTACATTAATTCAAGCAGTTTCTTGTTGATTCAAAAATTTTTTTACTTGAATAGAATACATAATGGGTTTTCTTTTAAATAAATGAATGCATTGAACATATCCAAACGAAAATTATGTTGATTTACCATTTTTCTTTTCTCTAGGTACCAATTTGCCCATCACAAACTATTCGTTTTAGATCAATTTCTGATGCAACCATAACTTGACCTAGATGGGCATCGGCTACTTGACGATGACGCTATTGTGGCAAACCCAGCATTTCTAAAACGAATACACCTATTAGGTACATTCGTTTTAGATGACTTAGGTTGCCGCAAGTCACCTGCGTCAACAAAATGTGTATTCGTTTTAGATTTTCGGCATGCTGTATTTGACATTGGCATATTCGTTTTAATTGCCACTGCGGCAACGCTGGTGTTGACGCAATGTGCACCTACTCCAGAGTAGGGTTTAGTTGCGTCAACACCAAAGTATTGTTTACTTAACCTTAATTTAATTATTTGTCAGTAAGGTCGGTGTTCATCACACAGAAAAATCTTTGTTTGAATACAATCGATGCATTTATTTATTTGAATGATGCACACTTTACATTAATTCAAGCAGTTTTTTGTTGATTCAAACATTTTTTTTACTTGAATAGAATACATAAAGGCTTTTCTTTTAAATAAATGAATGCATTGAACGTACCCAAACGAAAATTATGTTGATTTAACATTTTTCTTTCCTCTGGGTACCAACTTGCCCATCACAAACTATTCGTTTTAGATCAATTTCTGATGCAACCATAACTTGACCTAGATGGGCATCAGCTACTTGACGATGACGCTATTATGGCAAACCCAGCATTTCTAAAACGAATATACCTATTGAATGCGCGTTAAGCTGGCTTCATTGAAGAGCCGTTATTGACGTCATTGCCTAGCTAGACAGAATGTCGTTTAGCTGTGAAAATTCCGTGGAGGGAATATTAACTGGAGAGAAAGTAGTCAAATTTACGGTCATTTACGGTTCTAGTAAGAATTGAAATAAATGAATTCTTAATTTGTAGTGAAGTTGTATAAACCGCTTCGTATCAGTACGGTGGTAAGGCCTTTAAATTTCTTAGTCGATAGCAGTGGCGGCTCGTGGCTAATCGTTTAGGATAGGCGACACAGTGGAAAAGAAATAGTTAAAGGCCCAGTTGCGAGCAATAATTTTTGGTCGTTATTGGTTGTCAAAACAGGATGTTTAATTTTTTTACTTTGCAGAAATTAACGTTTTGATTGACATTGACGACCAAAATTTAATGCTCGCGACTGTACATACTTAAGTTTTATAAATTAATTTCATTTAACAAAATTGCTAGCACTAAATAAACCTTTTTCTTTCATCTCCATCTCGAAATCAGAGCGCTTGTTTTGCCACAGTTACTCTTAGTCTATTAAGCATGTTAAAGGTTCTGGCACATTACAGCGCGGCGAAGAGCGGCGACTTTTTTTTTTAGCTGTACTTGGATACGTTGGATAGCTTCGCCGCGCTTCGCATAAGTGTGCGTACTCTCATAAGAATACAGCAAAAGAAATTTTCGGCGCCGCGGTTCTATTTTTTTTTGTTAACTTCATCGTTATCCAAGCATTTTGTGTGACATTTGATAAAAATATATTTTTTATGCCAACAACAAAGTGCCTTTTTAAAATTGTTTCCACACAACCATTTATGATTTTCATACCAAGTAGTCTTAAACGAACGATGAAATAATTGAATTCTTTTATCGGCATTAAAATATTAATTTTGTCTACCCGAAGAAAAATATTTCTGTGAAAAGGACATTTCTAAAAAAAAGTACTTATAATTTCATACGGGACGGGACATCCATGCTCCATGACGATAATAATAAATTATAATAATACTCACAACATTTAAACTGATTCAACGTAAATTATGGAATAACCAAACTGAAACGTTTCTTGAACGAATATTTCTGAATAGCTCGAGGCAATACGATCTGTCGCCTAACATCGTACTTATTCATTTTACTACACGTCAGTCTAGCACTGGGATAGAAAGAGACAAGCATATTAATCGCGTGATACTTTCATGAGAATTTAAGGCGAAAAATTATTTCGCCTATTCTACCGCTACCGACCAACCACATCATATGTAACGGAGGAACCGTTCAGAAATGCAACTTAGGATTCGTTCAGAAATGGACCGCTATTACTTCTTTGACAAAATTATCTACATAAAAATTAACAACGGGTTATTTGTAATTAATATTAAATATAATATCTAATTATTTAAGAAATGTTATAAAAAAATTTGTTGCAAATCGTTTTTGATTGCAGTGAAAACCTCGAGCAGCCTCTGTACAGCTGTTTCAACCCGATTTGGGGCTTCTTCAGCAGAGACGTAGCTCGACATTCTCACTGCAAACCGAAAACGACTTGACCAATTTATTCGCAATTGCGATGTAATAGTGGTGAATAGATAAAACAGCGACACCCTACGATCGCTTTTTGACCTCACATTGCAGTAGAATAACAAATTGAAGCGGGTTGGCTACATAATTATTGCTTTGACAGCAAGCATGGTCGCCTTGCATGGGGTACCTTATTATGTAGCCAACCCGCTTGAATTTGTTATCCTACTGCAATGTCAGTTCAAAAAGCGATCGTAGGATGTCGCTGTTTTATCTATAAATGTTAGGGTAGGCGACGCCTACCTTGCCTACCCTGAAAAGCCGCCACTGGTTGATAGTTATTAATGTTTAGTTATTAGTTTTAGTGACTGTATAAACCACACTTAAGTGTGTTCTTTTTACCGTAAACCTCACTTCAACTCAGATAAACGTCATTTCCGTTCGTGCGAACAAGTAAGTTTGAATGTGTATTTCAATCTGGCAACCAATAGGAGTGCACGAGTGACAAGGTAGGAGATCGAAATCACAGTTCATACTTACTTGTTCATGCCAACGGAAATGACGTTGTATCTGAGTTGAGATGAGATTTGTGGCAAAAAAAACACGTCTATTGTTCAAGTCCGCTTTGTTATTGATTATAAGTGCAATGGATTCTCCAGCACATATTTCTCAGTCTGCCGAACGTGCAATTAATGCTCTGCTATCTGAGAAGTCTTCCAGCAGATATTGGAAGGAATATGAATTATTTGTGAAGTGATGTAGTGAGAATTTGGTGGCAAGGAAGTACAGTTGCGGAAACATAAAGCGGGACAAGTCTTATAACGACATTTCCGATTATTTTGATAGTGTGAAGTGTCCTCGGTGACGGTCGTAACCCTTCTAATTAATTTATTACCACGATATACAGAACACTGGTACGCGCACTTCCCTATCTTCCCCATACAAAACGAGGAAGTCAAAAGTAGTGCCTAGTTACGTGATTTAAATTTTACCGCTAGATGACACCAATGTATGAAGGACTGTCACTAAACGTCATTAATATAAACATACAACTGTAACCCAAATTGGTTTGACAGCAGTTTATTGTGGTTAACTGAAAATTTAATGATGCTTTAAATATCTAATGTTTTCGTTCACTTGCACTGATCGCAAGAGTATCTTCATCTTGTGTTATTACAAGATGCAAATACTCTGACTGCAACCAGTGCAAATGAATCGAAGACGCTATTTGCTTCACTATTCATTGTCAATTTCTTCGAGATTAATAAATCACTTTATTT
The DNA here is from genome assembly GCA_036172665.1 of Prosopocoilus inquinatus. NCBI lineage: Eukaryota > Metazoa > Arthropoda > Insecta > Coleoptera > Lucanidae > Prosopocoilus > Prosopocoilus inquinatus. Next base: position 41,661,935 of record CM069871.1, on the reverse strand, counting down.
TCTGAAAGAGCCAGAGTGAAACGTACATAAACTTTCATTACGTTGGTCATCATCCTCAGCTTTTTCAAACTTGTGATGCAAATGAAGACAAGTGCTACTCTTACGGTAATCTTGGAATAAGGGATGTAATCAGATTAAACAATATGTTTATTAAATTAGAAATAATATAAAGAAGGTTATCAGCCTCTCACATAACACTTGATATTTTCAGCTTCGATGGAATTAATTTGCAAGGTCATCAAACTTGAAGGAAACAACCTGCAGTATGCACTTTTGGTGTCACTTGCATGCAGAACTGATGTTACTAGATAGGTACTTTTGTGAGTTTATATCCACTCGTTATATTGAGTACATTTTAATCAGTACATCGGTCAGTTTAATGCCAGATGGATTGGTGGATATTCTAGGTTAGATAGCAATCTTACGATGAGTTCATGTTTATGTTAAAATCTCCTTGCTTCAATACAAATTAACTCTGAGAAGTCTTTCTATTTTGACTACAATGTAACTAAATTAGGAAACGAATTAAATTATTCGCCAATACATACCCTCTTTAAATTAAAATTTCTATGCCTGACAACTTCGCTTTAAATTCATAGTTAAAATTTAAAATGCAGTATTTAACCTCAAAGCAGTTGTTGCGTGCTGACCTCTGTTTATCTCTGCCCATGTGTTTTGTATTTATCACAAGAGCTTCACAAGAACTGGCTGAGGAATTTGATAAAAATGACAGTCCGCGATACGGTTCTGCCATCTAGCGAATTTTTACAAACTACTCAACTTGCTCAAAATTTTAAACTGAAAATGGCGGCGAGTGAGCGTACCAGTGTTCTCTATATCGTGTTTATTACCATCAGTGAACGTCAGCAATAACTTGTCAAATTGAGTACTTAAGAATGTATCGTCTTTTTAAGGTAAATGTAAGTGAAAATTTTCGAACAGTGAATTAAATGAAATTAGTGAAGCCTTTGGAAGAACTATGTGACATTTTGGCTGAATGGCTGCATGACCGTTGTTTTATTTCATTTTATTTCACATGGCAATAATTGTAAGTAAAATAAAAACTAACTATTACACTACGATTACACACGATTTCTTGCGTTTTTGAACTTAGTTGCATGCATAAATGGGTAAGAAAAAGGGCTGTTGACTATAGGTGCTTTCTTTCGCTGACAAAAACGTGGTCTAATTTATAGAGGTTTATGTTTGTAGCCATAGTTTTAAATGAAATTATAATTCCCCCAGGGCGGCGAGATGGCAGTGATGCACTGTATTTACAGTAATCTGTAATCCTTAGCATATTTTTAACTTGCCATAGTGTGTTCTTTTTATCGCAAAACTCGGAGTAACTCAGCGGCACTCAGTAACCTTGGAAATTTATATGTTTTGTTTACGCGCTCGTTGGTGAGATTTTGTGAGCTTCCTCCGAATCAATCAAATAAGGATTTAGGTTAGAATGCATGTGTACAGAGTGGACCATTTTTGATGGTTTTACAAGGTTTCACAGTTATTTATAGGAATAGAAGAAAACCGTTCTCGCGACCCAATGCTACTTTTTCAAGAAAAACTTAGTGGAGAAAACAAAAGTTAGCTATCTCGATTATAATAATTAAAGAAGTGTTCAAATAGAGTGAATTCATTTTTACATAATCGTGGTTTTATCTCAGACTCTGATCTATCTATCTGGAAGCTACTTATTTATTGAATTAAATTAGCTGTTTTACTTAACAATAATTGATTTTTAGGGAAAGCAATTGAACAATTTTTTTTTGTTTTTGGTGTCGTGGATGGCTTGGTCGCTACTGGAAAACAAAAAATAATTAGTGTCTTTATTATTTGAAAAAATATTTATATGAAACTTTACATTTTTGAAAACCTCATTAAACAAGTAATTTATTCGTGTCATAGCCAACTGCGGTTTCCATTTAAAATTAGAAAGTTACAGCCTGTTTCGCAGAATTGGTGCAATTTCTACAAAAGATAATACTGTCAGTAAAATCAGTGTTAATTTCTGAATAAAATAGTTTTTAAATTTGGAAAATATCTTGTCAAACAACTGAGATATTGTGAAAAATAATTTTTCGGAAAAATTCGTTTTCGGCCGATATTTCTCGAACGAATCGAGATAGCTAACTTTTGTTTTCTCCACTGAGTTTTTCTTGAAAAAGTAGCATTGGATCGCGAACGGTTTTCTTCTATTCCAATAAATGACTGAGAAACCCTGTAAAACCATCAAAAATGGCCCACCCTGTACGTAATGGCCAAATGTCTCGTTTGACATTTGCGCGATGTCAGTGGAATTGTTTTTTTTAGGAACTTTTTAACTCAGCAAAACTCACCTCACTTCTGATATTTACTGATCTGAGTCGAGAGTAAAACGAACACACCTATTGATAGGCGAAAAGTGCACTTTTTCGGCTATCACAACCGCACGGCCTTATTAAGCGTCGGAGAGAAAAACGAGCCGAGCAAACTGTTGAAATTTTTTTTTTTAGTTTCTAATATTTTGCTTCTTTTTTAAGATATACTTTTCTGAGCAGTATTGAGGACTGTTTCTTTAGTTTCTTTCTGACTATCACTCACTTCCTTTCGCCGATTGTATTCACTGACTAGTTTAGACTTAACCAAACTCCGTTAAATCCGCCTCTGGTCTTGTATCTAATGCCGTAACAAGTGTATCAAGTATTGAAGAAATTAGAAATTGGCAGATGCGTGATGATCAAGCTCGCCGATGGATTGGTCTTTTGATCGATGACAGTCAGTTGTGTCATATCAGAAATTGCAGAACAGCAAAGGAAGCATGGGTGGCTCTCAAAAACCACATTGAAAAGAATACGTTGAGCAATAAGGTATGTCTGATTCGACGTATCTGCTGTACAAATAATGACCGAAAATGACAACATGGAAGAGCATAATGCAAAACTGACAAACTTGTTTCAAAAATTAATTGGTGAGGAACTTAAAGATAGCTGGGTTTGTGGATTGATTTTAAGCAGTTGACTTCGAAAATAGGATACACTTCTTACGGCATTAGAGACAAGACCAGAGGAGGGTTTAACACTGAGTTTGGTTAAGTCTAAACTACTCAGTGAATACAAATCGGCGAAAGGAAGAGAGTGATGGTCGGAAAGAAACTAAAGAAATAGTCCTCAAAACTACTCAGAAAAGTGTATCTTGCTTCTTTTGTAAGAAAATTGGTCACGTAAAACGTGATTGCACTAAATACAGGATATGGAAGGAGAAACAGGGAAAATCGGAAAGAATTAAGAATGACCAGCAAGTAAAGAACGAGAAACTGAATAAAGTAGAACAATTAGAAGAATTCTTATTCATTGTTCACACAGGAAAAGGTGCAGGTTGGGCGATTGATTCAGGTGCCAGCTGTCAGATTGTAACTGACAAAAAGTATTTTATTTCCTTAAACCATGTAAAATGCAATGATCTTCATATGGTTAATGGTATGAAAATAAATGTTGTAGGAAAAGGTACCTGTAGAATTGAATTTGTAATGCAAGAAATGAAAAATCAACTGCTGTGGTTTCCGAAATTCTGTATGCTCCTGCTATCGAGGGCAATTTACTCTCAGTAAAAAGACTATTGGACGAGGGCTTTAAAATAAATTTCATTCCCGGTGCTTGCGAAATTTTACATAAGGAAAAGCAAATCGGAACTGCGGATGAACATTCAGGTTTATTTCTACTACGTCAACCCAGTAAAGCATATAAAATAACTGAGCATAAGGCAAATTGCATTCACCATTGGCGTAGAGTAAGGTGACCAACCGTACTGTTTTATCCAGGACAGTACTCTTTTTTGGCAACACTGTAATGGGTAAATCGTTATATTATAAAACCTAGTAAACGTACTGGTACTTTTAAGAAGTGTCCTGGGAAGGGCTGTTCCACCTGCTATCACAAAACAGCAGAACACTATATTTAATGCTTACATGAATGCAGTACTTTTTTCTGATTTCTGTCTGGTTAAGTTCGGACCGCGCAAGCGTAATGCCAATGGCCAATCTCATGGTTAGAGTCGTCTCTAACTAAAGTTGTGATTAAAGTAAACATAAACGATATATCTTTATGCAAATTTCATGAGCAAGAGAGAGAATTTAATCACAATGGCCGGTATTCTCACCTCGTCTTTTATCTAGCAATGCCGTGATTAAATTCTCTCTCACTCTCTTACACATTAAATTCGCATAAAGTTATATCGATTATGTTCATTTTAACCATGACTTTAGTTAGAGACGACTCTAATCATGAAATGAAAATACGGCCCGGCGTTGCTAAATTAAAGACAAGGTGAGAATACGGGCTAATGTTACTTACATGTCTTTCGTTTTTAGAAGTCGGTACACATTTGACATTTTTCAGAAAGTTATATTATATTTTATCATTAATCAATCTCGCCAAACATTAATATGCCGCCAGCGCGACGTAAATGTTTGTTTAGCAGCGAATTACAAAAGATTTAACCGAATTTTATTAATACCTCAACCACCCACCGACGACTGTGGTTGTTTAATAATTACGGTAAACCCCACTATTGATTACTATTAATATAGCACTTTTAAATTAAAATTATTATTCTTAGTGAAGAGAAAAATTTGTTAATTAAAGACTGCGGTACGAAAGTGTACTGTGAAATATGTCTAAAAGGTAAAATGACACGTTTGACATTTCCCAAAATATCATCGCAAAATTCGACTGCAATATTAGATCTCATTCATACCTTTATTTGCGGACCTATACAGACAGTTTCACCAAGCGGCAAGCGCTACATACTTACATTTATCGACGATTTTTTTCTGTGTAAGAGTTATTTACCTATTAGAGCAGAAATCTGAAGTCGAAACAAAAACCAGGGAGTATCAAAGATAAAGGATCTAAGAAGATTCGGCACTTGAATCTAGGAACATTGTACCGAATTCACATCTCTGCCCAAAACGCAGCTGGTGCTAGTGTTGTACTAACAACCAATCAAATAATTCCATGTTTGATAGTACGAAAAAATTTAATGACTTATTATGTTTGACTAGCCTGAATATGTCCACCGTTTTTGATATGCATTTGTATAAATGCTTTTAGTGCATTTCGTGTTTAGTTTGTTTTCATAATTTGCTGTACAGCTGTGTGTAATTCGTAGAATTTGAATCGGGTATCGCTGCACGGACAAAATTTGACTCTCAGATACTGCACTAAAAAACTGTCAATGTGCCTGGACACAGGCAAAAATATTTTATTTCTATTAAAATGTTCGCAGTAACTGTGATACTTTAAAAAAAGGGAAAGGAACTGAGAAAGCAATACGTTTTATTGCAAATGGTTTAAAGTGTGATTATCAAAGCGAATCCTCCCGAAAATCACAGAATAATTATCGAACCTGATTTATGCAGTAAGTTATTAGTATTTTTCAATTTCTTAGTTTGAAATAAAGTGTGAATATTTGAAACGCATATTATTGCTTTATAACTTTTAAAATACGTATTCATTTAAAATATTCAAGTTTAAAACTTTGCTGTGCCCAAAATCCAGGTGGAGCCACTTTTGCGAACTAAATTTCGTTCCTTTTTCAATTTACTAAGTGTCACATCTTCCTAGATCCTTTATCTTTGGGGAGAATCTAGAAATGGTGAAAAATAATTTCGAAAGAAAGCCTAAGGTAATTAGATCGGATCGAGGAGGAGAGTACATGGCAAGCAATGTTATTGAATTTTTAAGAAGCGAGGGGATCCAGCTGCAGTATACAGCACTAAGAATTGGAATAAACGAATTTTTAATTTTTAGTGAAGTTGTATAAACCGTTTCGTATCAGTACGGCCTTTTAATTTATTATCATCGACGTTAATAGATTTCGAAAGTCTTGTTCTTCTTGTCACATCGTTTTCAGTCAAACCTTTTACTGTAAAATCGTAATTCTGTTTAATTTTCTTTAAGAAATATTTTTATATGTATAAAAATTTTCATGTAAATTAATACTTAACAGATTTACTACTGTTAATTATTATATAAAAATACTTTTTAAATAAAATTAAGTAGAATATGGCCTATTTCTATATCATATAAATGTCGTTGCAGGACGTCAAGATCAGGTGCAATTTATAAACCGATAACGACACTTTGCAAATCTTTTTGAAGAATTACCTTATCGGTGTTTACTTGTTCCCATGGTTACTAATGCTCTCATTTGGCTGAGAGTTTAATGAATTAAGTTACCTGAATTTGTAAATTGCAAGCAGTTGCAGACGCTTATCGTGTTTCGTGAATTACCCCTTTAGTTGATGGTCGCCATATATTCCGGCGGTCGAGGTAGAACTGGTCAACATTTTTACACATTTAAACAAGAAGGATCGATTGCATACCTGTAATTTTTTGTTGCGGCAATATTGCTCTGTTTTTTGTTATACTGAGTAACACCATTGCTGTTTAGTTATTAGTTTTAGTGACTGTATAAACCACACTTTAGTGATAATTATTAGTTAAAATCGTCAATGCGCCCGCTCTGCAGCAAACGTGTCAGGTTAGCCACTACACATTTCCAAGAAGAAGTAAACAGCTAATTGCTTATTATTTATTAGAAAGTGAAATAATTGAATCAAAACATGCCGAGGATCGACTTAAATTACGCGTTCGCGTAAGACGATTTTTACGATCAAAAATTAATTGGAAAAAATACAAAAATTGAGATTAATCGAATAAGGCAATGTTAAAGCCACGCTATAGTCGGGTCGCCGAAGAAACGGAGTGATCACGCGCTGCTCTTGTGACACCGACACGGAAAGCCGTATTTACATCAAACACCAGAAATTACCACTTACCACTATTTTATTCAAACATTAAATTAAGTCTTAAGAAAGACTGATTAATAATTTGTTAAAAATAGGAAAAATACGAACTACTGGAAATATATACCACGTTGTTACTCTGCAGAGTGACCGACACTGTAGGCTAGTGTAAATCTGTCGATACTTAGCTCACAGAAACAGCAATCACGTGTATATTGTCACGACTCTGGTAAGATCGAGGGTCGCAAAGGGGGGTTGCTCAGAGGGAGCACTCGCTAGCTAGTAGCGGAGGTACCTTAACGGAATGCTGAAAAGTTAAAAATAAAAATAACCATACCTTTCAGAAGCGGTTTATTTGCAAAAACACAAAGAATCCTTTCAGCAAGCAGAGCCCGGTAACCGCCAGGTGACGTCCACGGCACCGCACACACACACGCCCCCTGTCTGTCTGTCCCCGCGACGCGTTTTCCTAGCGGTTTTATTATGCCTGCCTGCTGAAGTCAGCGAACAATATCACGCAGTTTTATTACTCCGTTTCTTCGGCGGCCCGACTATATTACAATGCAATGCAGTAATCTACAAAAAACAAAGCGTCAGCGCGATGCAACATCTTGTTTTACATCGTGTTGAGATAAGCGATGCTGCGGCGACCGTACTCGGAACGTAACATCTCCTTCAGGAATCCAAAAATCAGTGCTAGGGTTTGGAACGGCTCGAAGTTCCCTTTATTTCTTCAACATCAATACGAGCTAATATGAATCAGAGGATCACGTAGAGCAACGTTTCCCAAACTTTTAGGTTTCGCGATCCCCTTTTGAGCTTTGTTGTGATTCACGGTATAGTACACTCGCGAGCATTAAATTTTGGTTGTCACTCTCCATAAAAATGTTAGTTTCAAATTAGAAATTTTCGTTTGTTTTTTACCAAGAAAGTGTCAAAATAAATTAAATATTTAAAAGATTATTCCTAGCATTCAAAATTAAGACACGAATCTCCTTTGTTTTAATAAAATACAAATTCAGTGATAACCTTTGGAAATTTATTAATGACGACAAAAATTTATTGCTCGCAACTGTATGTATATGCAATCTGTTGTAAAAAATAATATGATAAATTAGTTGCAGTTTGCGTTCAATTTTGTTATATTTATTTTGCTGCGCCCTCCTTTGAAGACTTACGCGCCCCACAGTTTAGGAAACACTGACGTAGAGAAAACGTCTAAAAACGTGTCTTGTTAAACAGAATATTTGTTTCGTTTTCGTTTCAATGTCCCGTTTAATTTTATTCATTTGGCCTCTCACAGGTTTTAAGTCGACCAAATTTAGCGATTCTAAGCGGACAGGGTCCGGTTCTTGAATGTTAAACACTCGAACTTCCGAAAGCTCCAATTGCGGTATGTACAGTAATTTTGTTTTCGTAGTGGCATCTTGATACGTTTCTAATACTGTGGAGAGAATCTTCACATAACAATTTTGTGGCACAGAAATTAGAAAACTTCCTTGTAATGCCGTAATCTCTTCTTCCTTTCCGCATTTACTGGTGGCGGTTGTAACATTTAGCAAAAAAACAATCCACTGATTTTCTTCAAGCTTCTGAATTTTGTTTTCCGTTAATTTAATTTGTTCTGATTGGCGCTGTGAATATTTTCCTATAAAACGTAGCAGCTGCACTTCGCATGGTGAATCTTCGCTAATCATGTTGGAATTCGATACTTTACACACGGCTTCTCCGGGATTAATTTCGTTGCACTTTTTATTCGTCAACGAGTAACTGTGCAATTTATTGTACGTTAAATGTTTTTCTATTTCTTTGAGCTCCATCAACAAATCTGTGGGTTCTAATGTTAAAGGGTGTAGAGCGTTTAGTTTCGAAAACGTTACTGCATTTTCGATGTTTTCTAATATGCTTAATATAATATTCATGGCAGTGATTAATTGATTAAATATCGTGTTAAATAACAAGAGGCTATACGCTGTGGCATTTTCAATCACAGTTCTTCTTATTATTTCCCCAATTTGCATTATGAGGGATTCCAAAACCAATTGATTGCTGATTAATTTCGTTATCGACAAATTGAATTTTTCAATTGCTGATACTGTCAGGGAAATTTGTTCATCAATCAATGCTTTTTATTTAAGTTATGTAGCTTGTAGTTTTTCTATAGCATTTTCGTATTTTAAGGCGTCCTCTTCGTCCAAATTTCCGGTAATTGTTTTTATTGTGGTTCCTCATGCGTTTATTAATCTTCTTCATTTCCTTGTCTCTTGATTAGGAAATAATTGATTAAATTTCTCTTCTACCTGAATGTGTTCCAGGAGATATTGGAAGTTGTGAGTTTCTTTCCTGTTCGTTTTTCTGAATTTTTCTTGTTGCAGTGTTTCGTTAAGATTTCTTACATTTGAGGTAAGAATGCGGTATTCGTTTAATAAAGCAGATAAAGTTTTCATTATAAAACACATCATATGGGGTTCTTGACGATGTGTGGCCAAATAATAATTCAAAAGGCGTATATCCCGTACTCGAATGTATACTATTATTGTATGCTATCAGGGCGTAAGTAATTAATTTTTGAGGCAAGTCTCGGGATTCGTTACGGAGTAGTAGAAAATGTTCTGTTAGAGTCGAATGTAATTGTTCTATTAACCAGTTGGATTCCGGGTATCTTGGTGTTGTTACATGCGTATTGATTTTGTGTAATGTTAATAATCGTTTAATAGTATCGTTTTGAAATTCGGTACCACTATCGAACGTGATGTTTTCGGAGGTACCATAAAATGTGAAATATTTTAATAAAGCTTCGGATATTTCGGTTGAATTTTTGTTTGTTATTTGAATTGCTTGTCCGTGTTTTGTAAATGCATCGATAATTGTCAAAAAATGAAGATTATCTATAGAAAATGTATCGATATGTAATTTTTGAAAAGGTTTACTCGGTGTGTCGGTCAATACTAACGGTATGTGCGGGTTTAATCTTTCGTATTTAGCTTTTTACAAACGTCACAACGATTAATAAAATTTCGCCGCTCGTTTTCATATTAGGCCAGTGGTATTCTCTTTGTAATTTATTAAAAATTTCGATGATTCTGCAATATCGGTTGATTTACCAAAATTTGTTTGCATCTTTCGAAAGTTTCTACGAATTCTTTGTCATGTTCGATTTTTCCGTTCTTTTTGAGGCATTTCGTTAGTGTTTTAGTAAGTTTCGCAAAATCTTTGATGAAGCGTCGGTAGTATCCAAGAAGGCCCAAGAATCCTTTTATTTCCTTTTGTGTTTTTGGAATCGGAAAATTTACTACTGCTTTTATTTTTTCCGGGTTCGGTTTTACACCGTTAGGTGTAATTACATATCCCAGATAGGCGACTTCTTTCTTCAGGAATTCGCTTTTGTCCGATTGAATTTTGAAGTTGGCTTCACGTAATCTGTCGAACACTTCTTTTTTTCTTTCGCAGTGTTCTAGCAGGGATGTCGAAAATATTATAATATCGTCTAAATACACCAGGCATTTCTCGTTCTGAATCCCTCGAAGGATGTTTTCTGTGACCCTTTGGAAGGTCGCTGGCGCATTTTTTAGTGCGAATGGCATCCTCGTATATTCGTAGTGGCCGTTCTCCTTGCTGAATGCTATCTTTTCGATATCCGAGGGGTTCATTGACCTTGACCAATAAAATTCAAGGTCAAGGTCGGAGGAGGTTCCAGAATCTGCCTATTCCTGACGTGACCCCACCATGAGCTTCAAGGTCAAGGTCATGACCTTGAGATGACTTTGAAATGACCTCGAGGTGACCTTGAGATAACCTTGAGGTGACCTTGAAACGACCTTGAGGTGACCTTGAAATGATCTTGAAACGACCTTGAAATGACCTTGTAATGACCTTGAGGTGACCTTGAGGCGACCTTGAAATGACTTTGAGGTGACCTCGTAACGGACCTTGAAGCGTGGTGAGTCAAATGTGATTGTTTTGAAATAACTCTGAGGCAACCTGTTATTGAATATGCACCTATTTAAGGAGGTGTTTAATTTGATACCCGCAGACGATGATTGACCCTCAGATTGAGTTTACCAATCTATTGAACGTAGTGAACGCGATAGTGCTTATTAGAATTATAAAACATGTTTGATTGCAATCAGTGTGGCAAACAATTTACGCGAATCGATCATATGAACCATCATTTGCGTACGTCATGCCATGGAAAACGTTTGAAATTAGATGAAATTGCCGGACCATCCAAAGTTGTTGACCCGGTGAACGTTATGAAATGTGATGTGTGTGAAATATACGTCAGCAGAAAGTGTTTCTCAGCACATTTGCGTAGTAATTCACATAAAAGTAATGCTTTTGTGGTCGTCGATAACGGTGTGGAGAAGATAGCTGGTGTATTCGGAGACAAAATCGTAACGTACCGTATAACGGAACCTTACAATTATGTTGATGTCGAGGACTTTATGTACAATATTCAAGAAAAAGTATTAACTTTGGTTCAAAGTATATTAGACATCCATAAAGCATTAAAGTGGAATGTGGAAATTTTTGGAGTCTATTTCTTAGATTCTAAAGAAAGTTCTGAGATAAAATTTTTTAACACCAAGAATAAAATAATTTGTTTTAGAACTGATATATATATATAATATATATCGTGATTTTGTAAACGAAATATATGTAAAAATGTCGGAATTTCAAGAGCGAGATTCAGGTAAAAAAAATAATAGGTGCAATCGTTTAGAATAAAACTTAAAATTGCAAATATTGTTATAGGATGGACTTTGTGCAGAATTTTATATATGGAAGTCAACATTAATAATTACAATCCACTGAAAGCATCCAGCTTCATGCCATTACCGTCCTCAATAAGTGCGAAAAAAGCTGTCATAAATGTTAGAAATAACGACAACGCTTGCTTTGCCTGGACGATAACGTCAGCGATGTGTCAACCTACAGGTCTTCCTCGAAGGATGTCTTCGTATCCCCATTATAACACAGTAGCGGATTTCACTGACCTAGAGTTTCCACTGAAAGTATGTGACGTGAAGAAATTTGAAAGCAAGAACAATATTTCTATAAATGTCTACGGACTCGGTTCCCATTATAATGGTAAGGTTACGGTTGATGAAGTTGTAGGACGGTTACATTTTTCTAAAAACAGAAAAAATATTTATATAAATTTATTATTAATTGATGACAACGACGGAAGTACTCACTATTGTTGGATTAAAAATTTATCACGTTTAGTGTCAAAAAAGACTTCACATCACGGTCACGAGAAATATATTTGTGAAAGATGTTTAGTGTATTTTCCATGTATTGAAAAATTGCAACGACACGAAAGGAAAGACTGGAAAGTTATCAAAAGAGTTTTACCATCGACAGAGTTAAAAATAAATAATTATGGTGAAATTTTGCCAGAAAATATATTACAATTTGAAAATTTTGAAAAACAGTTCAAACTTTCATTTGTTATATATGCCGATTTCGAAGCATTGCTAAAACTACTGAACAGACTAGAACCAAATCCAGATAAATCTTTCACTGTTAAGTGTTATGAACACGAACCTCATTCATTTGCGTATTACATTAAGTGCAGTTTCAATGGTAATTTGTCAATGTTAAAGTTATATCGCGGACAGAATTCCGCCACTGAGTTTATAAAATGGTTAGAAAAAGATATTAAAGAAATTTACGATAAATATTTAAGTAAACTTGAGCCGATGACTGATTTAACACGAGAGGAGAAAGAGACATACGACCGTGCAACGTGTCATATTTGTGAAAAACCAATATTAGATGTTAAGGAGAAGGTACGTGATCACGAACATTTATCGGGAGCGTTTAGAGGTACTGCTCATTCGGTGTGCAACATTAATTTTAAAATACCAAAATTTATTCCAGTGTTTTTTCATAATCTTTCTAATTATGACAGTCACTTATTTGTAAAGACAATGGCATTAGAAGGTGAAGATGTGAACGTGATTGCACAAAATAAGGAAAAATATATATCCTTTTCGAAATTAATACACGTGGGGGATAAGACAGACTGTAAAGGTAAAAAGCGTAAAGTATATTTCAAAATAAGATTAGTAGATTTTTTTCGTTTCATGCAATCGTCTTTAGATAAATTAAGTTCATACTTGGAAGATTGGCAATGTAGGGAAATTAGAAAATATTTTAACGATGAGGAGATGTTTAAATTAATATGTCAAAAAGGAATTTTCCCGTATTGTTTTATTGACTCACTCATGAAATTACATTTTCCCACTTTACCTTCCAAGAAAGAGTTTTATGATGTGCTGTATGATGAACACGTAAGTGATGAAGGTTATGAGAGAGCACAGCGCGTTTGGAATTTATTTAACTGTAAAACTATGGGTGATTACAGTGATGTATACGTAACATCTGATATGTTACTGTTGGCAGACGTATTTGAAAATGTCAGAGACCTTTGTATTGATAATCACAAACTAGATCCTTGCCATTTTTTCACTGCTCCAGGATTAAGTTGGGATGCAATGTTAAGAATGACAAAAATTAAATTAGAGCTATTGCAAGATGTTGATGTGCTATATTTTTTTAGAATGGGTATACGCGGTGGAGTGAGTATGTGCACTAAAAGAATCGAAAACGCTAATAATAAATTTGTGCATGGTTTTAACTCTAAGAAGGCAACTAACTATTTACTATATCTTGATGCTACAAATCTGTACGGTCACGCAATGTGTTCCAGAGTTCCGTGGTGAGAATTTACTTAGTTGTGTCCAGAAGAGGTTAACAATCTTAACAACATTTCAGAGTTAGAAGAAAAGAAAATTCAGATGTCGGGTACATATTCGAAGTAGATTTGGAATACCCGACTCATTTACATGACAACCACAACGAATTACCATTTTGTTCGGAAAACATAATTCCACCAAATTCGAAATATGGTAAACTTATTCCAAATCTGTACAACAAAAGGAAATACATAATTCACTATTTAAATCTGAAATAATGTTTGAAAAATGGTTTAATATTAAACCAAATTCATAGGGCAGTTAAATTTAAGCAATCTCGTTGGCTAAAAATATACAGAGACTTTAATTCACAAAAACGAGCTGAAGCTAAAAAAGAATTCGAAATTTTTTTTTACAAATTATTTAATAGTAGTGTTTTCGGTAAAACTATGGAAAATGTTGAGAATCGCTTCGACATTAAATTAGCCACCAGCTGGGAAACCCATAATCGAAGACCGGAAGCTGAATCATTGATAACTAAACCAAACTATAAATCGAGTAAAATTTTTAGTGATCACCTGGCCGCAATAGAATTATCCAAAATACAAGTAAATTATAATAAACCTTTATACCTAGGATTTTGATCGAAAACAGTAATGTATGATTTTTATTACAATTTTATAAAGCGAAAATATAACAACAGAGCAGCTTTATTATATACTGACACGGACAGTTTAATACTGACCGTTAATACTGACAATATATACGATGACATAAAGCAAAATTTAGATAAATTTGAAACTTCAAATTACCCACCGAATAATATTCATGAAATGCCTCGAACTGAATCAGTTATTGGACGATTTAAAGACGAATACGGAGGACAGATCATAGAATCTCTTATCGGGACCGGTGCGAAAGCCTACTGTGTAAAGCTTATTTCGAAATGTACTAAGAAAGGCCAATCTCGTTGGCTAAAAATATACAGAGACTTTAATTCACAAAAACGAGCTGAAGCTAAAAAAGAATTCGAAAATTTTTTTTACAAATTATTTAATAGTAGTGTTTTCGGTAAAACTATGGAAAATGTTGAGAATCGCGTCGACATTAAATTAGCCACCAGCTGGGAAACCCATAATCGAAGACCGGGAGCTGAATCATTGATAACTAAACCAAACTATAAATCGAGTAAAATTTTTAGTGATCACCTGGCCGCAATAGAATTATCCAAAATACAAGTAAATTATAATAAACATTTATACGTAGGATTTTGTGTTTTGAAAATATCGAAAACAGTAATGTACGATTTTTATTACAATTTTATAAAGCGAAAATATAACAACAGAACACCTTTATTATATACTGATACGGACAGTTTAATACTGACCGTTAATACTGACAATATATACGATGACATAAAGCAAAATTTAGATAAATTTGAAACTTCAAATTACCCACCGAATAATTTACATGAAATGCCTCGAACTGAATCAGTTATTGGACGATTTAAAGACGAATACGGAGGACAGATCATAGAATCTCTTATCGGGACCGGTGCGAAAGCCTACTGTGTAAAGCTTATTTCGAAATGTACTAAGAAAGCAAAAGGTGTTAAAAAATACGTTATAGATAAATACTTAACTGTAGATGACTACAAAGAAATCATTGAACGAGATGGTTTTATTTTTAAAAAGATGTACGTGTTTTACTCGGATTTTCATACGGTGTATACAGAGTTGAAAAATAAAATTGCCTTATCATCTAAAGACGATAAACGTTATATTTTGGATGACAAAATTCATACTCTGGCTTGGGGTCACCATAAAATTGCTGATATAGAAAGAGATAAAAAACTAAAAGAACTAATTGAAAAATTGGAAAAAGAATTAGAAAATAAATAAAGTATGTTTTATTTATAAGTTCTGTTAGAAAGTAAATAAATTAATTTGTAAAATTCATTTATTGTGTATTGTGTGTATTGTATGTTTACAGTTGTAGTTAATAAATATTTATTATAAAACATAGCGTTTTGGTATCCATGAATCGTATTTAGAACTCAATCCTAAATAACTTACAAGCGCTTTATTACCTTTTTTTCTCAATACTGTGGCGCGCCACTTAGCTCATTTCGTCACACTGAAGAAGTCAAGGAGTCGGTCGCCGGGCTGTCTGTACCGAACAAACTCGACTTTTCTAGCATGGAACAAACGAGGAGGCAGCGTAGAATATAAAATCGGCCGGGGTGGACTCAGCAGTCAGTCGAATTGTAAATAGCGATCGTCGAAGTTAGATTTAGTGTGTAAATAGTTACAAATAAATTAGATTGTAAGCATTCTTAAATTACGGTTAAGTTTTTACCGAGTGTTTTATTCAATTAATTAAATTAATTTAAACCCTAGAAACGTAACAATACATTAATTAAATATATATCTGGATGTTTCACTTTTTGTAACTCGTACTCATAAAACCCACCAAGAATGGCTTCACCATCAGCGTCTTTAATTAGATATGTTCTGGGATAAGTATTCTGCACCGACGAAATGGTAAATATTTCGTTGGACCAATTCGGAGTGTACATCTTCGAAAATGCTTGTCTGTATTTACTGATGCGCACATGATCTCCAACTTTAAATTTTGCAATTCTTGGATCCACAATTTTAAGGTTGCTGTAGATGGAGTGTAAAATACTTTGCGCATTTCTTTGATTTATCTTGCTGGGTTTGTAACCCATCGTACTTTGAACAGTTTTATTGTATTCTTCAATTAGCCTTGGTAATAAATTGAACCATCCGAAATTTCCTTGCATGCTAAATTCTTTCCACATTTTTTGTTTTAGGGTTCTATTAAATCTTTCGACTATTGAAGTTTTTAAATTAGAGTATGTGCCATAGTGATTAATTCTATATT
Organism: Prosopocoilus inquinatus; assembly: GCA_036172665.1. NCBI lineage: Eukaryota > Metazoa > Arthropoda > Insecta > Coleoptera > Lucanidae > Prosopocoilus > Prosopocoilus inquinatus. The sequence goes on along the minus strand of CM069871.1, from coordinate 41,645,537 downwards.
TCTTCATTAAATTTTGGAACTCTGCATTGTAAAATTCCTTTCCGTTATCTGTTTGTATATTTTTCGGTACAGAATTTCTACCTTCAGATAAAATCGATTGTAAAGCTTTGGTTAGTTCTTTATCTGTCTTATTTTTTAATGGTATTCCCCAAGCATACTTGGAAAATGCGTTGATCACTGTCAGAATGTATTTGTATCCTTTGTTTATCTTGAAATAAGGCAGCATTTCAATTAAGTCTGCTTGGAAGGGATCTCTGAGTCCTTTTATTATTACTCGACGACGGCGAAAGTTTTTCCTTGCTGGTTTGTGCAACTCATTAACAACATCACGTTTCACATTAGAAGATAGATTAGACATTTTCAGTTAGAACTCGTTTTCTTACGATGAATTCGACAAATAATGGAACTGCACAAACTGAAGATCTGCAAGTAAACGAGATTTGATCTCCCACATTCAACGTTCTTCCAATTAAAGTATCAGTACAATTTATAGCGTTGATGGATACTGTAATGTTGACAATAGTAGGTTGATGAATAAGTATTTTTTTTAACAACGCAAGTTTCTTGGATCGTATACGTCGTTTGCTGACCTCTATTTGAAAGCAAATACACACTTTCGGCGTTAAGCTCTTGACTCTGAAAGTCTAATAATGTTTCGTAAAGTAATGGTGTAGCAGCAATGTGTTTGAAAACTGTGTGTTTATGAACGTGTCTTCCAAACTTATCAATAGTCATTGTGAATCAATCAACAACTATGTGAAACTGAAATGTGTGCTCGCTTGCACTCCACTAAATACTACAATTTACAAAATAATTTTAGCCTCTTTTAATTCTTCAATGATCGCTATGATTTCATTGTTATGTGCGGAGTGACCTGCTGATTTGGATGCGTTCAATAAACGCAATCGTTCTACTAGTTCGTTAGGATCATCCCAGTATTGATACTGCAAACATTTGTTAGGTATAAGGTTTTTCTCCAAAGCTCCACCTGTTTTCCAGCTTCGCGCTCACCAAACGTTTGGTGGTTTTCCCTGAATTATTGGTTTTATAATATTCACATATTTAAATCCTCTGCTTGCAGATATTCGCCCTGAGGGATTATAATTAACTTTAAATGCACTAGTTCTTTTCAATATATCTCTATAGTCTCGCACATCGTGAAACGTAAATTTCTCTGGATTTTTCTTAAAAACCAGCTCGTATAAACCTTTAGTACCCTTATACGCCAAGTCTCCAATTACAAGATCGGGACCGTCGAAGTTAAGCTCCTGGTTCCCAACAAACAATCTCTCATCTTCTTCTCTTACACCGTATTTTGTATCGAATTCATTTTCTACAACAGTTTCAAATCGTGTAGCATAATCACGTGCTAACGGATGATACGGTTCTAAGGCAGCTTCTACCAGCGGTGATTTTAATCTAGTCTGAAGTAATGATTTTCGTTCTTCAGGAAGTGTACGAGCATGAGCCAGGGATTCGTCCACAGGGGGGTGGTCGGTGTCATATTCTTCTGCTTCTTCATAAACATATTTTGAAGTTGGAGATGTGGACTTTTCATGAGGAACCTCAAGAATTTCTTCATCTTCTAAGATGGAAGGTTGTTTAATTTCACGTCCAAGTGGTGTTGAAGTACCCACATCATGCTCCTCTGACAATCCAATTCGCGACGAAGGATCGGATTTTAATTTATAACTCGGTCTTCTTCGTATGAAAGAAGGATCAGATCTCAATTTATAAATCGGTCTTTTTCGTAGAAAAGAACTCTTTGGCTCCTCTTTCAATCTCTTTTCACTGGCTTCGTATGACTGTTGCTCCTCTTTCATAGGTAATACGCTGCGAACAACATCTAGCTTATTGACAATATCTCGGAGTGGCTTTACAATAGGTGAATAAGTTGTCTGCAGATACTTTTTTGATTGCTCCGCATGATGTTTTGCTTGTGCAATATCGAATTTAAGTGTTTTAAATTTAGTACGCAAACTTTCGCGCACAGTGGCTAATTCTGTTTTAAGTTTGTTACTCATGGCGCATCCGCATCCTTTAACGTCTGTTACAGTACTGAAAAACTATAGAACTATGTTAAAATGAAAGAACTACGTAAAATGTAGTGGTTTTAAAGATATATGTACGTGTCGAATCCTTTACGATATCTCCCTGCGAATATGGAACAATCGGTATCAATAACTAAAAAACCAAACGGTTCCTTCCAACATGCGTAACAGATATTACGAAACTGGTCCATAGTCATATCTCCGCTGACGTAATCATCGTAAACGTGTTTCAAATTTGTGAAATCTTGACGAAATAGTACTAAGAAATTACAATTATCATGAATCATTTGTTTGGATATTGCACTGTAAGTTTGACTTAAATAAAAGCAGTCAACATTTCTATGACGTCCAAAGGAAAAATATTCTTTAATTAAATTTTGTGTAGTACACTGAACATCGTCAAAAACAACGACTGAATATTCTTTTACATTTGTCGGTGATACCATTTTTTCAATATCGGAAATTTCAAAGTAACCTTCGGGCACTGTTGATAGTAAATGTCGGAGAAATTTATACTTCCCTTGGGATAAGGTCTTACAGCAGATGTATAAATTTTTGAAACGTAATCCGTTCGGATGGGTTTATAATGTCACTAAGGAATTACTTTTACCAGCCCATGAGCTTCCGCTAATGATAACGCGTTTACTTGATCCTCCGAAGAGGACACTGTGACGTTTAAAGGTTTCATTTACGATTGCATCGTCGAATTTTTGTACGGGTAACTTTAAAGACTTGTTGAAACTTCATATTTAAGATAATATTTTTAAAAAATATTCAAAAATATTTTTCCTCCTTACAACACGTTATTATTTCCTCTTTACCAAACGCGATATTTATTACTGTGTTGTAGTTATCAATATAAATTATATAAACACTGTTACTAAAACTCATATATTACTTATTTAAATAAATATAATAAATTAATATTCCTAACTAAATTAATATTCCTCTAGCCACTCTGATTAATGCTCCTCACTGTAAAAAATAAGGTGTTATTAAAATGTTGAAATGTTGCAATGAACGAGAACGAACCCAAGATTCATCCATCGTGGATTTCGCTTCCACCTCTGCCGTTTCCTCCACCTCCACCTCCTCCTTTGGTGGTAAAGGTCTTGGTAGAGGAGGCGGCGCAAACACCCTTCTTTTTAGGAGGATGCGTTGAGGCGCCGCCACTTGCTGCACCGGCGGCCGTCGTTCAGGTGTGGCCGCCGCTAGCGGCGTTGGAGTATAGCTGGGTGAAGGTCGCTGGGAGCGAGTCGCGGATGAACCACTCGATAATTAACAATCGCCGTTTCCGCATTAATCAGAGTTCCGTCCATTAACTGAAAAAGTAAATAATTAAAAATGTAAACCGTACAATACAAATTAGATTACTCACTTTCAGTTCCACTTGACTCATAAAAATTGATTTCACAAGAGGCGTGTTTGGTGAAGAACTCATCTGTAAAACGAATAACAATTATAAAAAATTGTACAAAGAAAAATAATTTTTTATATCCTCGAAAACATACCTAATATCTCGACAACATTTCCAACTTCATGTGAGGAACAAACCATTGAACAACAATATAATTCACAGACATATCTACTTAAGAGAAGAAGTTAAATCTTAAGACGTCTTAATCTTTTAAATAGATATGTCTGCGACAATATTATGAAACAAATCTTGGATCAGGCTCAGACGGTTGTGAATGAGGGAAATTTTGTCATATTGTTCGTTTAAAGCCTGGTCAGTCGGAGACCTTAAGCGAACTGTACGTAAAATTTCACGACAAGACTGCAACTCATCCGTGACTTTTCTAAGATTTTTCTCACCCTCTAAACAACAGTTCCTGACTTCTTATTCTGACTGCTGTTGAGATAACTCCCACTAAATTGGGAGAGGGTGAAAGAAGGGGTATAACATGTTGTGATGAAATTCCTATTAAATTTGTTCCTGAGGAAAGGTATCGAATAGGTGTAGATGTTCGGACACTAGGAGAGGAAGTTTCAAGACGAGAAGGTGAAATCTGAAGTCGAGAAGGTGGAATTTGAGAGGGTGGAATATGCAGTTCCGGTTGTGATTGTGAAGGTGACAAATTCTGAATATTGGAAATAATATTAGCAGATTCACTAACATTAGTCCTCGGTAAATTAATAGTCATCGGTCGACGAACAGAAGGAGAATTATTAATCATTATTGGATTAATATTAATTGATGTGTTCGTGTTATTATTATTCCCAATTGGTGATAATTGAGATATCTCCAATGACAGAAACTGAGTCATTATCATTAGGATTTAGCGGGATATTATCTGCAACAATACGGGCTTGCGACTGACTCAGTTGACCTTGCAAGTCCGCACTATGCATCAAGTCATCATTTGAACGCAAAGAAGAAAGAAAAACTCTTTCATTAGCAATTCTTTCCAATCTACGTTCCATTGTGCGTTCCCTTCTGCGTTGCAAATATTCTGCTTTAGGCAACCACACTCTTTCATACTTGTCGCTAACGGTCCTTAGACGAGAGTATTGGTTGCCACGTAGGATGCGTAAATATCGTGTGGATTCACGAGTATTAGAAACAATAGATCTAGAAATGGAACTCGGAGTTTTTGATTTAGAAATAACAGATCTAGAAATGGCACTCGGAGTTGTAAAGACGGACGTAACAATAGGAACAGTTTCCGATGTAGGAATAGGAACGGATGTAACAGCAACCTTAGGAATGACCCACTCCCATCCCTACTCTTCCCTTTCCATTTTCTGGGCGTCACGAAGGCGTAACGAAGGCGTAACCACGGCCCACTGGAACTAACCCTTCCTCTTTTCTTCTTTCCTTCCTTTCTTCCTTTTTTCCTTCCTTCCTCTTCTTTTCTTTCTTCCTTTCTCTCCTTTTTTTCTTTTCTTCTCTTTTTTAATTCTTACTTGCAGTTATTTTGAAAAAATTTCAATAACTAATTATTCTCTCTAACGTCTTTAGAATTAGCTTTGACAGCAAGCATGGCCGCCTTGCATGGGGGACTCATTAGGAGCAAATCTAGCTTGAATTTGTCTATCCTACTGCAATGTTAGGTCAAAAAGCGATAATAAGATGTCGCTATTTTATATGTTAATAATCTTATTATTACCAAGTTAAATAGTAATTCTAATCTTATTATTACCAAGTTTATAATAATCTTTATTCAAATGAATGTAAGGGATGTAAGGAAAAAGTGTATCTGTCGAATAATAATCTTTATTTGCAAAAATATTCCTAAATCAAACTTGCAAGTGTCACACAGTTTAATGACACACATTTTACGAGCGCTCATCGCCTAGAAACCATGATTTCATCGAACAGTCAGCCTCTAATCTTTATTTGTAAGAATCGTGTAAATTTAAATTACATTCTTAAAAAAATTATCTCACCCCTTTGGTAAACATGCACTGAGCTCTGTGAGAGCCCGATTGGGACTGATATGTAATAATATTATATTAGTTAAACGATTTCCATGCAAATTTTGAACTTTAAATTGAAGGTGAATGCTCATAAATATGTTATTTTACTATTATGCAATTTTTGCTAATATGGCTCGCTTTAAAACGTGCTTGTTTTTATTTATTTAAAACGATATTTATATTCATTCACAACTCGGAATACATATGTAAATTTTATAGTGTTTGTACGTTTAATCGACGTTCGCCTTGAAACATGTTTATTTTTTCTATGCCACTTAATTAATTATACGACGGTGTGAGAATTTAAATCCTTAAATTTTGAATTGATCGATTAAAATTAATAACGTCTCCTTTCTGATTCAGTTTATTGTATATTTTAGTACAGATCACTTCTTGCTATGAAATTTTTAACGCTGCACAGTGAAAACTATTTTTGCGAATTTTACATCGTAAAAAAATCGCAAATTTGACACGTTTGAAAGTTCAATCGAATAAAGCGATACTTTCAAAGACAATAAAAATCTGCCAAACTAAATTGCACAGCAAGAGTTAATCTAAATAATTTATTAACGCAATGTATTTCTAAATTCTTTCTTAAACTTATATTCATAAATCCTTAAATTGATTTATTAAAATTAATAACGAATAAAATAACGACTCCTTTCTGATTATAGTTTATTGTATAATTAATAACAATATTTAATAATTAATGTTTTAATAATAATATTTAAGAATAAGTACACAAATAGCAATTCTTCTTCCGTGGAGGTGGACCATCTATTTCATCCAAAGAAAATTCGGCTTTATTCCAATGTTGGTGACAGAGTCTCTGGCTTTGTAGATGTTTATCCCTTTGATAATGGATAGGTAATTTGGGCCAGATATATTCTAGATCTACGGCTGTGACTCTGGTACATAGATACGATTTTGGAAAGTACTTCAATTCCTTGTCTGGTATACTACTGAACGAACAATCTTTTTCGTACTGTTCAATAACTTCACCAACCTTCTATATAACATGCTTTATAATGTTCTTGCAAAATAGACGGGAGAAGAAATCCATTGCGAAGCTGAACTTTTCTTATATTAATTAAGAACCAAAGTTTCCTCATAATATATGTATGTAATAACTCAAAATGATAAACTTATAGATTTTTTTATTAGTTTAACTTGAAGGCTTCCGCGGCCGTCGTCCATCGTTGAATTCCTGACTTCCGGTTGGAACCGTGTCTCTCCTCGGATTTCTTCTACTGCCGACGTTTCGTTCTCCATTACAGAAGAACTTCTCAGAACAGTCTCAACGACTTACGAGAAGCAGCAGCAAGACCACCAGCAGCAGCAGCAGCACTACCACTAGCAGCAGTCCTGAGGAAGTTCTTCTCCAATGGAGAACGAAACGTCGGCAGTAGAAGAAATCCGAGGAGAGACGCGGTTCCAACCGGAAGCCAGGAATTTTAGATTCTTTTATTGTTTTATCATATGATGTGTCAGACAGTGATAAATGAAGGTGTTGATTCTTTACTTGGATCAGAACACTATAACGTATCTGCAAAGATCCAGCGAAAAAACTGTATATATTTTGTATGAGAGCTTACGTCATTTTTGACGTCACGTTCTCTTGTTTGCTAGTTTGTTCCCTCGATTCGAGAATAATAGGCTAGGAGCATGGGCTTTTTTGACACCGGCTGAAATTTCTTGAGAAAATACTTAATTCATGTCTAAAGAGAAAATAAATGTTTTGGCGGTGCAATTCCGGGCATGTGTTCTAAAAATTATTTTAAAATGTCTGTGTCTTGCATAAGCTTGTCTGCATAATCTCCTCTCCGTCACACTCACGTGAAATCTTCTCGAACACTTCACTTTTATGGCATCATGAATATCCTGTGAAAATGATAGGCGACATAAAACATCTTGAATTTAATCGAAAAAGTTCAACTTTGCAGTCATCTGACAGCAAGTTTAACTCAACCAAGAGGTCTGTCAGTTTTTGATCACTCAGAAAATTAAATTGAAATATGTTAAAGTTTCAAAAGGTATACTTCACTTTAACCAGGCTATACATTTTTTGAATTTTCAGAAAAGAAATATACTTAACGACCGAAGTTTCTCCGCCAGATCATCGATTTCATTTATAGCTATGAATCAAGTATCTTCATAAAAAATATCAGCCGGTATAAAATACTTTGTCAAAAAAGTCCACTATCTCTCAGTCTATAAGGTCCCTGAATGAGACTCAAAATAGCTCGGTAGGTTCGGTAAGGTAAATTACAGTGTTGTTAAAGATACATTTCTAATAGTATCTAGATACAGATGCAGATACTTTCACAAATATGTATCTAGATGCAGATACAGATACTTTTTCCGGAAAATATCTAGATACAGATACAGATACAAAAAAAGTATCTGCAGTTTATCAAGATACTTGCAAGCGTAAAATTCAATAACCTATACACTACTGGAGGTACGGTATTATTTGTAAGTTTATTACGGTATTATTTGTAAGTTTATTATAAGTTTTCGTATTAATATGTGAATAATGTACACACTAAAATCTGTGATAATTTTCACAATTTTTTTCAGCAGTATGTCTTTTTAAATAGACAATTTATCTGTCTTTTTAAATAGACAATTTATTTTTGTAATTAAGTTGATCAATAAGCTGATAAGTAATTACCTGGTTTTGTATGAAACCAAGTCAAGTCAACGTAAAATATAAAGTTATCAACAGAAATGACTCTACTTCCGTATCAGACAAGTTTAATGTCAAATGAATCTAGGATCCTTAGTTGCAACCTTGTTATAGCTAAGAGAGCGTTCCCATAATCAAGAAAAGTTGATAAAATCAACAATACAGTCTTTTCCTTTTGATTTTTTCCTTTTGTCAATTATCTTTCCCAATTTTTATAATAATTTTCAAGTTTCTGAACTATCAAATCGCATTTTAAATAGAACAGTCATTTGACAAACTGGAAAACATAATTAACAAGAGGGGAAAATCAAAAGAAAGAGACTGTAAAATCAGAGGCTGCCTTTCCGCCAAGATCTGCTGTTTTTATGGAAGTTCAAAATGTATCTTAGTATCTCAAATGAATAGATACACTGTAAATGTATCTAGATGCAGATACAGTTACATTTTTTCAGTAGTATCTGAGATATGTATCTAGATACTCAAAAAGTATTTAGATACTGTATCTAGATACTTGCATCTAGATACTTAACAACGCTGGTAAATTAGTACAAATATTAAACTTTCTGATGTCATTATTTTTATAGGTAAATATGGACTTATTATAAACATTGATATGACTGATCAAAACTATAGGGTGGTACGGGATGTTCTATGTAAGTTGATTAATAACAAGTCAGTGATAAATATAAGTCTTCAACATCACTAAAACAATGATCAGATGACGTTTTTGACGATCTGAGATCCTTTTTAATTTTTAATTAATTTTAAAATTACATAAAAAATTGAAGATGAATGGGAATCATACAAAATTGAGGAAGAAGTACCAATACGTCGACTTTAGAAAATTTAGAGTTGATGCTTTAGAAGCAAAGGAGCAGTATCGTATCAGTGGTTTTAAACAAATTTGCATTCAACATAAGTCTTTATCTGTTTCTTCTAAATCAAATACTAATGGTAGATTATTTGTTTGTACTTACCCATTTGTTTGTACTTACCGAATCATTTGTAATCTATTAAAAGTTGAACACTGGATAACTAATTGCGGTGATCTAAAATTAACTCGAAACACTAGATTTGAAAAGACAAAAAGAAATAATCATGAAACGTGTATTTGCATATCAATCGTTTTGCAAAAAATGATTTTTATCTTTAAATAATCGTTTGAAGATGTAACTTTCAACCCCCCCCCCCCCACATCTCATCCCATAAGCGATAACAACCCCAACTTTAGAAATTCAAATAGCAAAGTACCCCCCCTCATTTAACAGCACTTTTTATGCTGAATACTATAATAAATAAAACTTTTTTAAATCAGTTGATAAATAAAAATAAATAATTAAAGGCTTTAGTATATCTCATTTTTGCTATCTAATCGTCAAAATAAGTATCAATCGCTGTACTATGTAATGTCAATAAATTCCATTTGATATTTAACAACTTGCAATTGTTTTTATCGCTTATTACTAGAACCGTAACAATGCCTGCTCGAAAATACGCTCTTTAATTTCAATACATTTTTCTGAATAGCTTTATTAACCGATTTTGAAAATGTTTCATTTTCATTAAGTTCAAAGTTGTATTTGGTGGCTCTTAAAATGTAGATTTAAAAATAAAAATCAACCTGAGTATTTTTATGAAACCGTTTTCTTAACCATTTTATAGAATTTATCTATTACGTTCGGGAAACAGTGTATAACTAGCGACTGCTTTAGGTAATATCATTGATACATTAATGATGGGTTTTATTGGATTCTACATAACTCAAATTTTACTACCTTAGGATTTTACTTACCTAGATATTATAAATTTCAATCTCCTTTCAAAAATTAAATTAACAGATCTTTACTTTTTAACACATTAGAAATTACCCATGCTAGTAGGTGACGAAATTTTCTGTATGGTGTTCTGTCACAGAAATATTCTATTGGGTCCTAATCTTCCCACATTACAATAATTTTGTGCTGGGCTGGATTATATCCGGTTCTCTTCCTATATCTAAGCCAAAAACAAAACTCAATTGTTTTCTTCGTACAATTTCATACATACAAAACTGCGTGTAAGATTTTGGGACATCGAAGAACCGTTTCATAGCTCAAAAGTCCCACCATATTTTGTAGAAACAACTACTCATACTCCGGAGTGTCCTGAGCGACCAACCCTACTTTGTAGAGACAACTACCTTACTTGTACAACGGAGCGTCCTACCGTACTTTGTAAAAACAACTACTCGTACTCCGGAGCGTAGATTTGTTGTGAATTTACCGTTCAGAACTGATTCTTCGTCTGCTTTTTTGGTAGGGTAGGGACATGTAAAACGAAATTCTTAGTTTTCATGCGTTACATACCTACTGATAGACTGCAGCATAATACAGTATAAAGCAGTAAACTTATAAAATTATGCAGCTCTCTTTTTTTTACCTCAAATGCGTTAATATAGTTTTTTTTTTAGTTTCTAGTGCGGATACAGTATTAATACACTTTTACACAGTACATTAATAAAATATTATACATTTATATTGTTTTGAACTTATTAATATAATAAAAGTATTTAGTTTTTTCAGTTAAAAGAATGAAATAAACTGTACAGTTACAAAAACTTCATGAAAAATAATCAATAATAAGTATTTAAACTGTAAATTGTAGTAAAAGAAAACACTTGTATTTAACTGTTTCACGAATTTCGTGAAACAGTTAAATACAAGTGTTTTCTTTCTTTTAAAAAACTGTATTGTACTCAAATATTTTACGTTTTTCTTTTTGTTGAAAAACGTAAAATATTTGAGTACAATACAGTTTTTTATACGTCAGTTTATTATACAGTGTTATCCCTCGTATTATACTCTTAGATAAAACGTCTCTAACAACTCTGGTTCTAGGTGAGTCCAAAAAGTTAGATCTTAAACGATTTTATTCCCTGAAAATAAAACTTCACGCATATCCAAAATTGCGATCGATGCACCTTGATTTTATGCATCAGTCCAAGTTCAAATTAACTGAATCTTTTAACATTTCTTATTCCCCAGATCATGGGATCTGACATTCAAAATAATCTCATTTCCATCTTTCTTTGATTTCGTAAGTACGTCTTTCCAGACGTTAGTCAAGCTAATGACTTCTGTGTTGATGATTTCCTTTCTGGAGGCGACTCCATTGAGAAAGTGGATAAAAGATACTATGCTTGTATCCTCACTTCTACATTCGGTTCGTTTTAATCTGCGGATGTCTTCTGACAAACCTAAGGTACTAAAGGGTCTAATTCCTGACCATTCTTTTAATCATATGTATTTTCCAGATCATGAAAGTACCAGAACTCTTGGAGTTTATTGGCCCCCTTCTGAAGTAATTATATCAAACTTCAATTACGCGGTTTCTCAGATTCTTCAATGAATGCCTGTTTCTACGTTCGTAGCATAGATTTATTAGGAGACATCTAAATTTCATTGCTAATAGCAAAATCCACGGTATCACAACTCAAAACATCTGGGCTGTGTTCGTCAAGTTTCCTCGAGTAACATCACTGCTTCCTTGTACGTTCATAAACTTGAGACAGATGGGATAAACGACGAAGAATTAAGCTTGAGTTTCTTTTGCTCCCTCAATCAGCAGAGTGGGAACATGGAGAAGATTGATGAAAATTGTTAAAATTCTGCTAGCCTATTTGTACAGTATAACTGTAAAAAAGTGAACACGTTTGTAAATGTAAAAAAATGTTAGTAATAGAACACAACTGCATGTATGTATGACGTTATGAGAGACGCAAATGTAGGTACTATAAAATCTAGAAGATAGGTTTCAAAACTTAAACATACTACCGCCAGGTTTAATATTATTTCTTGCAGTATTTCTTTCTATGGCAATATTCTCCATTATTTTAAACAAGTTAAACTATTTGAATTAATCCAATCGTGTTAATCAAATACAAGAGTTCGCAAACCTACAGGCAGTGGACACGGGCAGTAACCATGCTCGCTGAGCGCTAGCTTTGTGTAACACATGAACAGAGAACAAACAATATACCATGAGTTTTCATTTGTATACATAGCAACTGTGTAAACTTTTATAATAAAGAAAATGTTAACGCATTGCGTACGTGCGGTTAATGTCTACAGATTGCATTAAAACAATGCATTGACATATTTATAAAAGTATACACAGTTGCTATGTTTAGAAATAAAAAGAAACTCGTGGTATAGCGCACATCGATTACCCACCCAAATTCGTATGCATCAGCTGCTCTTGACCACATACAGTATTTTATTTCTACCTTCTTAGTAAATGACATTTTACAGGTCAATTTTGTTGTTTATGTTAACCAAGTAAATGGCAAATTATCGGAACAGACCTGTAAAATTTTACGGGCTTATATAAAAGACCAGTAAAATTTTACAGGCTTGCAGAAAAGCGAGCGAGTCAAATAATGCACTTAAAATATTAATTCATTTGTCTGAAAATAAATCATTTTTTGATATTATCCGTAAAATTAAAATAAATTAGCCAATTGGTGTAAAATCTTAAACCTCAATCCCATTTCTTGACCTTGAAGGGATCCTTAGGGTTGTAGGAAAGTTAATAATTTTAATGGAATGTAAAAATTCTAACTTTTAAGATAGAATATTTATTCTAAAAAGCTCCCGTCTTATGTATTTTGCTTGTATTTTCATTCTATAACCTAGTCCTGGTCCTAGTTGTTTTGAGTTAAATTATTGTAAATATTTAATATAATTCTTTCAATAAATAACTACTAGTTTTGTTCAGATTTAACTGCTTTTGAGTCAAACTTTCTGGTCATGGAGAAAATACAGTCTGTTATTCAGTTTAGAATAAAATTTGATCTACTCGCTGTGCTCGCGTTCGGAATCTTCCACTGTTATCGAATTTTCATTCTAACCTTGCTACAGAATATACTATTCGCTTATTCAAAAAAGTGTCCAATAATCATCTCATACCACAACATATTCATACTAAATTAATATTTCAATACGGATATATAACTTTAATGCACGCTAGTCCTCAACTCCTCTCTTGTTCAGTGGAGAAAAATATTGGTCAATTTTGGAGAAAAATCTAGCCAAAGAAATCTACCTTAAATGCATAGAATGTTTTCGTTCTAAACCAAAATTAATTAATAATTTCATCGTCTCTCTCCCATCTTCTTGAATCACGCCCTAACACCCATTTTTTTGTCACGGGAGTAGATTATGCTGGATCCTTATAGGTTCCAATAAAAAGGGTCGTATCTGAAAACTAGTAAATGTTATACCATAAGTAAGTCTTTGCAGATTTTGTAACAAAGGCTGTTCATCTAGAAATAGTATCTTCCAATAACGTGACGAATTTCATTGATGAAAATTCTGAACTTACCGAGCTAGAAAACTTTCTCCTATCAATGAACTCTGATCCGATATTTCAAATAATACATACACAGATTGAAGCGATCCTAAATTCTCGACCCTTTTTCTCGTATCCTGTGATCTATCGAAAACAGAAGCATTCACCCCATCGCATTTATTTTCGGGTAGATCAACTACAACTCTACTAGAGTTCTGGAAGAGCTGGCAGAGGGATTACATATCTCAACTTCAGAATGGAAAGAAATGGAAAATTTCAAGCGCCAAGATTAAATACGGTGACTTAATACTTAATGCCTGTCACTGATGAAACAAGTCTTCCTCTCAAGTTAAGATAAATTACTTCCATACACCCTGAATAATGTTTATAAACTTGTTAACATTCAAATCGGTGAGCGGCTATTTAGGACGAATGGGTCTTTAGGACGTGTTATTTCAAAAATATGTATTTTTCCTTCTAAAATATTCACACAAGAAGCTACTAATAAAAAGTGTTCTTTAATGTTATGTTTATTGAAGCTTTTCAACGTGAAACCATGTTAGAATCTTTAAATCAGATTCATACCACTGTATGTAACAGGCATGGATAGGTGATAGGCAAGAGGAAAAACTTTATTTTTGATTTCTCAAAAAAATTTATTCTTTATAATAATTTATAATTGAATTGTATTTGAAAATCTTAATTCTCGTCTTACTTTTCCTGCATGTAGTCATTTAACGCTTACATACACACATTTACACATTTTTGAACTTTGAAAATTTCTACTTCATGTTAAACTTTCTAATCTTTTCAGCATATCGCAAGGAAATATTCCCCACACCATAACACTGAGCTAGGTACACGTTTTGAGGAAGCGTTAACGTATTTTTATTACTGATAATATAAAACGAGAATAAGTTAAACATGAAATGGAAATTACAAACATGTCAAAATTATTATAAAGAATAAAATTTCTGAGATCTCAGCTATAAAAAAAGCTTTTCCTCTTGTATCACATATCCATGAGCACACTGTATATTTCACAATAAATTTTGGGCTAAAAAATAAGTGTACAGTTATTGTAACAAATTAGACAGAAAAAATCTTTGTCTGAATCCATCATATTTATTATATAGCCCACTTAAAATTCTAAACACTTCATTTATTATCGTAATTGTTTAGCTTTGTTAAACCTAAAAATAAAAAAGTTTTCATTCAAAAATGGTTATAAATTAAAACGATCGTTTCTAGTTTTTTTTAGTTTTAAAAAAATTAAACTTTGACAAAAATGTCAAATACATTAGTCTAAGCATTTATTTCATAATAAAATTATGATAGACTATAGATTTGGCGTTTATAGTAATAGACGATAAATGCGAAGTTGTAAAAGACAGTGGCTCTCCTATTAATCAGTTATTTGTGTTGTTTTTTTTAAATTTTATTATAAGATAGCAACTAGTTAGTAACGATTTGGGTCAAAAAATGGCATTTAAAAAATATTTTACCAAAAAAAGTTGGTAAAAATGAAAACAACCAATGACTTATTTTCCGTATTTTTCGACTTATTTCGTTTTTTATTCGAGACGCGATCTAAATTCAAACTATTACGTGTTATATACTAAAACGGTTATTTTAAAAGGTAGCATGCTGAAATTTGGAAGAAGTATTTATAAACGTCTGTATTTTCAAAACATTTACTAATTTTAAATATTGAATGACCATTGGCAAAGACTGAGTTTTATCCAAGAACTGTACAATTACACAACTAGTTTTGAATGGAACAACCTGTGTAAACTTACGTGTTCCCTTGTCTACAATTAAAATAATTGTTTCTATAGGAAACCAAAGCTTAAAGTTAATCCAAATTAAAAGCAAATTATAGAGACGTTTTATTCTAATTAAGCATAATCGACCTTGATATTAAATTGAGATAATCATGAAAGAATATTAATTACATGATAGAGAATGATAGAGAAAATTTATCTTACATTCATAATACCACGCCTTAATTAATTTGAACAGTATTTACGGAAAATAAACAAAACCACATGGAACGAATAACAAGCAAATGCAATTTGGGAATTTATTAGATTTTAATACTTCATTTAAGCAGACTTACCATTAAAAAAAGCAAATAATTTAGACATTTTATTTCACCACCCTCTTTAAGCTTTCTTTAGAGAGCGTATATGTTAAACAAGGGGCCCATTCTTGAAATGATTTCAATAAAATTCTGAAACCATCTTGAGTGATTTTGATATTACTGCGGTGACCTTCAGAGAAATGTTAGTAACTTCTAAACAATATTGAGCTGACAGAGATTTGACCCTGCGGAGAACTTCTTTCTATCTTGATTTGATCTTGAAATTACTGAGGTGAAATTGCTCCGTTGCGCTGTAAAACAGAGCTTCGAAAGCTATGTAAAGGCTCCTCCGTACTATTTTTGGGAAAAATCTGAAATTTTTTAACTTTAATTAATATAAAACATATTGAATTACATATATAGAACTACCTTTTCTGTACCTCATTAAGTTTTGAGACTTATTAAATGAGTAAGTTATTTAAAACCTTATATAACAAATATTCAGCCCGGCGAGCATCTTTAACATGTAAACATACTCTACACTATTGTATTCTAATTTCTATTAAATGTTAATTCAAGAAACACAAGCAGCAAGCAACACACTTATCCTCTTTCCCATGCAAATACTCTACATTACTTTTCTCTCGGTGGCATTTCTTAGCTTTTACCCAGGTTATTCATTTTTTTTTATCTGACGTTTCATCAGGAACTCATATTAGCTTTATCTGGCACTAAGACTTTATTCATAGCTTTTACTCAGATTACTTATCTGGATCTATGACATGACTAGATAAATGAATGCTACTAAATACAATCTCCGACTACCGATAAAATTCAAGATCAAGGTCGGCTTAAAATGATCTTGCGGTGACCTTGAAATAACCTCGAAGTGACCTTGGAATGACCTTGACTACTCATCTAGCACTATGACATTACCAGATAAATTAATGCTAATAATAATGCTCCGACCTTAACCAGTAAAATTCAAGATCAAAGTCGGCTTGAAATGATCTTGCGTTGACCTTATTGTGACCTTGAGGTGACCCGAGGTGATCTTGAAATGACTTTGAAGAGACCTTGACATGACCTTGTATACTTATCTGGCACTATGACATCACCAGATAAATTAATGTTAATAATAGTGCTCTGACCTTCACCAATAAAATTCAAGATCAAAGTCGACTTGAAATGATCTTGCGCTGACCTTAATGTGACCTTGAGGTGACCTTGAAATAACCTCGAAGTGACCCTGAAATGACCTTGAAGAGACCTTGATATGACCTTGAATACTCGTCTGGCACTATGACATTGCCAGATAAATTAATGCTAATAATAATGCTCCGACCTTGACCAATAATGTGACCTTGAAACAACCTTCAGGTGACCTTGAGATGATCTTGAAATAATCTTGAGGTCTACTTTCGGCGGTCATTGATAGCTTTTACCCAGGCTGTCGCTTTCGTTAAGGCAACTTATATTAGCTTCATCTAACACTATGACATCACTCATAGCTTTTACCCAGGTTACACATCTGGTACTATGAAATCACCGGCTATATTAATGCCACTAAATATTAATTCAAGAAATACAGACAACAAGCAACGCAGCAGCTATCATCTTTCACGTGCAAATATACTCTACTCTTCTAATGTTATTAAATGTTAATTCAAGAAATACTGACAAGAAGCAAGCAGCTATCCTCTTTCACATAGTTCATATGTATTACTTTATTCAAAAAATAGGTATCACAAAATAATTCTCATGCTACTGAAAAGAGTATTGAAAGGTCATTTAAATGAAGTATCGTTGACTCCTCATTTAATTTAAAATTTTTAAAGGAGTAACTGTCACTCGAAGAGGTAAGAACGGAAGATATAGAATTTTGTTAAAATATTATCATTTTATAATTAAAAATTGATAAGATTCAGGATGGTTTAAAATTAATCCATGACTGAAGCACCGACCCTTAGAAATAGAATGTAATGCACTTAAATATGTAAAAATGTTAAAGTATACAGGATGTTTCATAATTTTTTCAGAAACTTAAACTTTTAAGTTGCAATTGTTTCTGTGCAAATGCATATCAAAAATAATAATTATTATAGAAATAAAATACTACTCCTACATGTCAACTCATTTATCCAATTGAACAGTTATAGATTCGGTGTGTAATTCACTTATGATACATGCTGTATATACAACATAATTTATGGTTATAACAACGATTGATAATTTATAAACAATAATACGTACCATTGCTGCAGTTTTGGGCGTCTTTAAAAACTAATTAACTTACGAGTGATGTCGCATCGTAAAAATCTATTGTTTATAAAATTTCTCTTGGGAACGAATTAACTTATTTTATCATAACTCCTTTCACCTGCGAAACCAATTGTTATATTATAAATAATATTAATAAAAGTTAAATGTGCATTAATTTATCTGAACAAGCTATTTTATTCCTCAAATAAATCAAATGATCTATAAAAATAAATTAACAAATTTCTAAATTATCTCTCAAAATAGTGAGTGATGATCTTTTTTTTCTAATTGATTTATGATTTTAACTAGTGTATCTTTTAATATTGATTTGAAAATAAGTAGGCACATTTTTTTCCATATTAAAATACTATTTGAGCTTTTCGATGTAACTATTATGAAAAATTTTATATTTTTGGTTGCGCGGAAAGGGGGATACTTGTCAATGCAGTAGTGCAATTCAGGAAAGAATACAAGCACGTCATGTACGGAAATCGTCGTAGTTGCACTATCTTTACCACCACTATGCGAATTTTTATGTTTCGGAAAATGCATCATTAAATCAAATTCAAATACGAAATCAATAATATTAATGTAGTGCAATCACCTGAAATAAACGAATTCCAAATATAACGTACATGTTTTCTTTCCTAAATTGAACAGTACCGTACGTTGAATCACTCGCTATTGAAAATTACTGAGTTGTGTAATTATTTAAAAATATTTTCTTGCTCACATAAAAATGAATTATTTTTTGATTGACGATTGTGACCAATCATCTTGTATGATAGGGTTTTCTTTTTAGAATTATAGTAAGTGGTCAATGAATGAACTAGTAACCTTGTTTTGGATATTTTTGTCATTATTGGAAATTGCAAATTTAAGTACTAATAAACTGAGTCCGGTATGATAAAGATGCTTGTAACAAAATCAATTACATTAATAAAGAAATATTTTGGATAATTAAAACACTGATATTTTGAAAGTGATAATGATTTAAACACTCACATGGTATATTTAAATTCAACTATTTATTCTTAAAAGAAATTTCAAGAAGTTCGGGAAATCTTAAAAAACAAAAATAGATTCAGTATTTGGCAGAAGATAGGTTAAACAATTAATAATTTATATGCAATAAATGTTGCTTTGTGAATGTGTGATGAAAATTAAGAACCAATATCCAATGTCACATTGTAAATGAAGGTCGTCGGGCACAAAAAACAAGTTTTTTTCTAAAGCGAAGGTTACTTTGTCTGACTTAAAACAGTCATAAATCGGAATTTTAACAGCAGGGGCAGATAAATTAACAATTTTCGTATTAATCATAGCAACAATCTACACTAAATGCGATTGAGACGTGATTGCTCTCTTTATTTTTCTGCGAAATTATTTAAATTTTGTCTTTACAAACGATGATAAAATTCAATTATCGACTCCTAAAAATTAATGCACTTGCTCCTTAAACGTTTTCACTCATCGATAAAAAATAATTTACCGTCTTGTATAACAAATAACATTTTGTCATGAATAAATTTGGTATGGATTTGGAGCATTAGAATCCAGAACAGGATATACTTCATTTTCTATTTTTTATTTAATAGGAGAGAGCTTCAAAATCTGTATACAATATGTATATTCCGTCTAGAAAGTAACCGGTAAAAATAATGATGCAATTTCTAGTTTTTTGTTTATACAATTTCTGTTTAATTCTAACAATTATATTATATTTGTTTTTTTTTGAAATAAATTTCAGGAAAGTTTCGACAATCAAAAGTAGATTTAGTATTTAACACAAACATATTTAAACGAAATATTAAATAAATACATACCAAAAAAGCCTAGTTTTGAACGTTAACAACGAAGAGCTAAATAGCAACAACACATATCAGTATACGATATCGGAGGCTTGCCGAACTAGTGTAATAATAAAGATTATTTAGGAAAACAACTTTGTTTTCTTCTGAATCGAATTAATTTGGTAAACACGTATTTACGTGCGATGTCATACGTGCGGTAAATACATGTAAATATAAACTGCTGTATGCATAGTCGATAATAGCCGCTAACTACGATTTCTGACGCTTTGTTGCAACGTTAGTAGAATAATGGTAGAATCTTCAAAGTTGCTATTGCTTTATACGAGTAAAGGCAACATTGCAGTATTTATAGAAAATAATAATAACTTTGAAGATTCTACTAACGTTCCAAGAAAGCATTAAAAGAAATAGTAGTTAAATAGTGGTTATTATCAACAATGCGTGCACCAGAAAGTTTTTAATTTGTTTACTGGAAAGTTAAAAAAAACTAATTTGTCTATCTACTGAAAATAACTCTATTATATAAAATAAAATGGGTCTCAAATATTAGGATAATCTTATGCATTTAATTAATTTATCAAGAATAAACATTACTCTCAGGAATGCAGTCGTTGCCGAACCTCGATTTAGAATGCGTCATCCTTTCAGTCAAAAAAACAAACGCCGGCTCCGTCTCAGTACAGAGGAGCAACTCGAGAACATCAGAAGTCTCAATACGTTTAAACGCAAATGACGATTCATATTATCGATTCGCGTAAATTGTTTGCCACACTGATTGCAATCAAATATGTTTTATAATACTAATAAGCACTATCGCGTTCACTACGTTCAATAAGTTGGTAAACTCAATCTGAGGGTCAACCGTCGTCTGCGGGTATCAAATTAAACACCTCCTTAAATAGGTACATATTCAATAACAGGTTGCGTCAGGGTTATTTCAAAACAATTACATTTGAGTCACCGCGCTTCAAGGTCCGTTACGAGGTCACCTCAGTCATTTCAAAGTCGCCTCAAGGTCACCTCAAGGTCATTTCAAGGTCACAGCAAGGTCATTTCAAGGTCACAGCAAGGTCTTTTCAAGGTCACTCCAAGGTTGTCTCAAGGTCATTTCAAGGTCACCTTAAGGTCATTTCAAGGTCACCTCAAGGTCATGGCCTTGACCTTGAAGCTAATGGTGGGGTCACGTCAGGAATAGGCCGATTCTGGAACCTCCTCCGACCTTGACCTTGAATTTTATTGGTCAAGGTAGGAGGAGGTTCCAGAATCGGCCTATTCCTACTACTGCTGTACAACATGAAAAGGTGATGATTGCGTCAAATTCAGATAAGAGGACGAATCCTCTATTCCAATCAATGCAATGGTGATCGGTCATTAACCAGTTTGTAATATTTTGAAATTTTCTGGGGACCATTGACAAACTCGTGGGTGGTTGAAATAAAAAATGACTCACTTTTCTTTCACTATCGTAAGAAGCCAATTCTTTTGATATAAATTGATTATTTTTCACTTTAAATCCTTGAATGTCAATGACAATAAATCATTTTTTCATGGTTCGGTTGATGTTGCTTCTTATAAAATCAAATGAAATCGTAGTTTTTAGCTTCTCTGTTAATACTGCCATTCACGATTTACATCAACTGACGGACAATTTTGGTGAGAGGTGAATAAGAGAACGCTTTGTCATGCAGAATTAAACAGTAAGCAATAGTATCAGCTTTAGTATTTCTTTAGTTGTAAATTCAATTCTTATTTCTACTGCACTTTTATGCATTACATCTCTCTGAAAAGTGTAGTCGATTCCTATTAATGGGCAACTAGCTAATCCTTTTGGATTGAATCAGGGTTGACTGCTTTCACGATGATAATAATTTTCCTGAAATCTAGAATACATGTCGTATATAACGGCGTGTTTGTTATTTTCAATATCAATTTCTATGTTGTCGTACGGGTAGCGTTCGCCATTTAGAAATACTGTTAATGATTTTAACTTAACGTCATCAAACAGACTCATGTTACATCGACGACACCCTTTCGCTTAGTTTGAAAACCGATGATTATGTACCTTGGCGTTTCCAACTACGGAGCCGTTTTTACTGTCCAAGAATCACTTGTCGTAGTTGGGAGCAACGGATACTCGTGCAACTCCCAGCTTCTGAAGGGAATTTGTATTTCAACATCTCTGTCTGTCACTCTCGTTAAAGCCAATTGCTCACGTAGTCCAACAAAAATATGAGGTATACACCATGCAATTTTGTCAATTATTAATTTAATCTTTTCCGTCTTGTTTGTTTCCACAAATGTATCAACGTCATCATTTGCTCTGATCAATACTAATTCTTGCCTCATATCCAAGATGATCTTTTTATAATTTTCCCCAAAGCCTAGTAATGTCTTTAAAGGTACACTTACTGAGAAATCTCCCTTAACGTTGAGTATATCACTCATTTTATCATTCTCCTGGATCCATCCTGCATTTTTCAATTTTACTGTATCGTTGCGAGTAAAAGAAAAATACCCTTTCATTGTTGATGTTATGCCAACATTTCTTACCGAATCCACCTGTACTCCGTTCAGAAGATATCTAATCTCGCTAAACATATAAGCTACCAGATTATTTATCAATTATGCCGTCGCACTGTGTTTAGTGTTATCACTAATCAAACGCAGTCTTCCCTCTACGTACAAATAACTTTCGCAAGAGAGGGTGTAATTGTCGATCTCAGGTACGGTGATACGCACTTCATCGTTGTTACCAATGGAATGGAACTCCATACTGGTTACTGAAATGTCCAATTTAATTTTATCAGTTACTCCCCAAAATATCCATTTCGTTCTGTTTAGATGATGATTGCCTTACGTGTAATGATGGTTCACCCTTTGACGGTTACGTCTCTTCTACAGAATAATTCCCCCTATGTTAGCACCTTATAACCTAAACTATCTAAATATATTCGATTTCTCTGTGTCAATTTCAGTTTTTTTTTTGTCGACAACAGTTCAGTATCTGTGTCCGTGGTTTAAATAATATATTACGTCTAATTTTGCTACACTCTTTCCGTTTCGAATAATTGCTATCGTAAATAATTATTATGTGAATCTTCTCAAATGAAGTCTTAGAGTAATTACTTCGTTTCTAAAATTAACTAATCGATTCTCTTGATCTAATAGTCGAATGACTATTCTCGTAATCACGTTCACGGTCACTGGAAGATAAATAGCTTGAAGAGGATATTCTATTATTTTAAACCCTGGAGGTACATTTGGAAAGAAATGATACAAAACATGACCGGGTTCTCCGTTGTTATAAGATCCACCGGTTAGATTACATTCTATTCTTATAGCATTTACTTTATTTATTTCCACCGGAAAATCACCAATGTTATTATCGTTTACTTTCAACGTTCTCGGTTTAAAACCCAACAATTTTCCCAATTAATTTGGTTTACTAAAATCGAGCTTAACCGAACTGTGTATGGTTGCCTTTAAAGTATTATTATTTCCTTTAATGTTTATATAATCAGGGATATTGTTATTTTGAAAATAATTTTTCAGATATTGGTTGATATCGTCTAGTTTATATGTACCTGTAGGTATAACGACAGTTTTCCAAACCGTCTTTTTTCCTGTTTCTTCATAATGTATCAAATTATTACTTTCATCTATGTTAGGTATTGCATTAAACGTTTCAAAATGTAACAAGCACATTTCATATGTTGCGTCTTCATCGAGGTATAGTGGTGGATTCAATTCACAAAATAAAACTGATTCAGTTCCCGTAAGAGTGAACGTACACGCAACGGGTGAAGATTCCATGTTGACCGTCTTTCAAGTACTACATTCTTACTTAACTTGTAAAGGACTTTAAAAACTGTAGACATAAGTGTCCACAATTTTGTTTCTGATACCTTTCATAATTATAATTAATAACTCCCAATCCGTTCGACAAAAGATATTTCTCTACTTCAACTGAAGGTCGTAGATTTCCATAGCTGTCAAAATATTTTAAGATTCCTCTTCTCTTATAATATGCTACCCAATGCGTTCCTTCACCAGAATCGCTATCTAAATTCACTAGTCCACTTTCATGCTTCCACATCTTTTTAGGTAAAGTATCTCTCATAAACACACCTCGAAAGAAAGGTAATTTCCATATTTTAGCATATTTCAGTATGTCAATGTTAGTCAACGGTCGCCGAGGCAAATATTTCAGTTTCTTGAATTGGATCGTAAATATAACCCACACTCGGTTTTGTAAGGTTTTATATAGAATCTGCTTCCCACTGCTTTTGTTTCCATAGCGCAATTATGTCGCTCTGCCTCTTTCAGTTTCTCTTTCGCGGCTTTTGCATCGTTTACCGCCTTAGCAATTGCAGCTGCACCGCCGCCGAGCGATCCGATTGCGCCTAAAGTTGCAAATAATGGAATTAAAGGTAAAAACTCTCCTCTCTTAGGAATTGGTATCACTCTTTGACGTGTAGGCCTTATTTTCTTGTGGTCCTAATACGGCCTGCGCCAATTTCACATTTTCTAACAGACTCTTGTTACCATTACGTGAAATTGCATGTTGAGCTTTCCTTACAGCTTGTCCGTTTACTACGCTTTCTCTTCACTCCGTTTCCCATTCCAAGCTTTGTCTTAGCTTCCATTAAGGCGGCTACAGATAACGCAGATGCTTTTTCACCAAATTCCGCTTCTGTACTCTTCACTCTTTTCACTGCCGCTTGATAAAATTTTTTATCTGCTTTGTGACGTTTTTCTAAATCTCTACTTACATAATATGCAATATCGTGTTGCTTGCACGCCTCATCCAACGCATTTACACCTCTGTCTCCTCTTTTAAGTCGTCTAATTTTGTGCCCGGATCGCAGTAATTGTAACCTGGTAAGTGTAACTCTACTGGTAGTTTATTAATTAACGTATTAAGTAAACCACGACCTTTTCATTTTACGGTACTTCTCGCAGTGTAATCTGTTTTGACACGACGTCGCATTTATGGCTTTTCTTTCTGACTGTCAACGATGTTACATGTGTACTACTTCAATACTCACTGCTTATCTTTATATAGCGTAAAAATTTCTCTTAATTTTTTGTTAAGTATCTTTAGTTTATTAAATAAAGGATCAAACAGTGTTCTTAGAAAATTTTATTTATAACTGACAGTGTCATATCTAGAAATATATATATTAAATCACATAACATTTACATATTAACAGTTTTATGCATACTTATATCAAAAATTAATTTACTAATTCCAAACATCATTAATTCATTTGTAATTGCTCCTTTCTCAGATATTTCATTATTAAAAAATGAT
Source organism: Prosopocoilus inquinatus (assembly GCA_036172665.1). Lineage (NCBI taxonomy): Eukaryota > Metazoa > Arthropoda > Insecta > Coleoptera > Lucanidae > Prosopocoilus > Prosopocoilus inquinatus. The sequence continues at coordinate 41,620,576 of CM069871.1, read as the reverse complement.
TTAACATTTGTCTTCATATCACTTTCCTTAACACTCAAGCATGGAATCATGTTGCTATAGAATGATTTATAGTACAATTGTTTCAAAACTTCTAAACGATATAATATAATATCACACAATTTCCAGAGTTTCAATAGACCTTTAAAAAAAAAAAACGTTTATTTCTCGAAAATTTTTTTATGTAATTGATAATTATTTTTATGTGGTCGTTAAGAGAATTAAACGAACTATTAAATAAAAGAAAAAAATCAGCAGGTTGTCATTAAAAAAAAAATCAAGTAGGCGTTGGATCTCAGAAACAAGAGCCGATAGACAATTGAAATAAATTGATTATGTAGGTCTTATTGACTCTGAATCACACACCTAATTTTAAATACTTCCATACTTTTGCCCTTCCCCGTATTTGTTTCATGTTTTTAAAGCAACTTTTATTGAAGTTTGCTTTAGTTCTATCTTAAAACAACCCATAATCTTGTGGCCTTCTAGTTTTTTTTGTTAAAACTAATATTTTTGTCGAATATCAAACAATAAACCATTTTTCTTTCTTAACTTTTTCATCAAACGTTTTTTTCTCAAAATTTTCTTAGGTAATTGATAATTATTTTTATGTAGTCGTTTAGAGAATTAAACGAGATATTACATACAGGAAAAAATCAGCAGGATGTCATTAAAGGGCGTTGGATCTCAGAAACAAGAGCAGATAAACAATTGAAACAAATTGTTAATATAGGTTTTATTAACTCTAAATCACATACCAAGTTTCAAATAGATGCGTCAAACAGTTTTCGAAATATTAAGCCGGTTCCATACTTTTGCCCTTCCCTGTTAATGTCTCCACACCTCTTTCTAATTTCAGTATTTTCGTTTCTTCGATGCGTTCGAAAGACGCCTTACCGGATAAATAGTTTTCTTCTCAGTAAAATACGACTTCAAAGTGTAGTTATAAGAACAAAATTCTTTCCATTCCTCTTTTAAAAACGATATACTCTGCCTTTTGGAACCCATAATACGTATTATCGGATCAAAAAATGTTTCGGTACACAGTCCGACACAAATCCACTTCGTACAGCTCTTATTTAGAAAATATACACTTTGAGCTAAAAGTGGCAACTGATCTACGTCAGTCACCTCTCTTGCTTCTGAAATCTCGGAAGGTGCTGTCTCATTACGTCTCATCACATTGACGAAAATCTTCATCTGTGAAGTAAGGCTGGGAGAGTATTTCAAACTGAAACTCGTTTCAAACTGAGGGCATATTCAAACCGTGCTCATCCGGCTTTTCTTCTTTTGGTTTATCAACGTTTTCAGTCAGAAGTCTTTGCTTCTGTACGTCATCACAAGGATCGTTCACGTCCCTTCTCTTTTGTTTCAGGAAAAAAATCCACTTGTTTAGATGTCACTGTTAAATACAATAAAAATATACAAATTATAAATTATTACAATAAGATGATTTAAACTTACTTTTATGTATGTAGGTAGGTGATTAACTTAACAACACAACTCACAGTTCTGTAACAAGTGAATCTATTCCCAAGTGAAGAACCTTATATAACAAGATTTTAGGTGGGGGTCCCTACCTCCTCCAACCTTACGGTCGTATTCAAGATAAACCGTTTTAGGATCCCCCGTCAAGGATAGATAATTTTTGGAACCCTCCTCTGACCTCGCTTTTAGAGCTGATGATGAGGTCACGTCAATGGCATTGAGATTTTGCGACCTCCTCTGACTTGATCCTTAACCTTGTGGTTACATCGGCACAAAACAAATTTTAGAACCTCCTCCGATCTTAACCTTGAATCCTCAAGGTCATTTCAAAGTTACCTCTCGGTTACGTTAGGAACAGGTCGATTCTGGAACCTCCTCCAATCTTGACCTTGATCGAGGTTACCTCAAGGCCATGGCCTTGAAGTTTAAGGTCGTGGTGAGGTCACGTCAGGAATAGGCCGATTCTGGAACCTCCTCCGACGTTGACCAATAAAATTCAAGGTCAAGGTCGGAGGAGGTTCCAGAATCGGCCTATTCCTGACGTGACCTCACCACGACCTTAAACTTCAAGGCCATGACCTTGAGGTAACCTCGATCAAGGTCAAGATTGGAGGAGGTTCCAGTTATTACGCCTGCATCGGATGTACTGCTGAACATATTTTTTTTACAGTTGTTTGAAAAATTGTGGTGCTAATTGTGGATGCAGGAAAGTGGTATTGTCATGCGCTGTAGTATGTGGCCGTTGTCCTGGAAAATCATGCTTCCTGAGGCTGATTCTTTTAACAGTTGTAATAATAATAATAATACACAAACAGGTGACGATGATGATGAAATAAGTTCCTTACATTATTTACTACGAAGTACATCCGAGAAAGTTGATGATACCGAAAAAAAAGATGAAGAAAAAGAAGAGGTGGAAGAAGGACCAGAAGAAGACAGCGACGAAGAAGGATAATAATTTGAAATATGGATTGTTCCTACCTAAAAATAATATATAACAAGACGCCTCGCATTATACCTCGAAAATGGTATGGAAATGAATGCATTTTACTGTTTGTGTATCCTTGACCTTATATCGTGAAAAGGTTTCATAGCACGTAAAAATGTATAAGAACTTTTTTATTGGGAATTGTCGAATCTACAATTCTTGTGGTAACTAAAATTGTTGTCAAAGTAATGGGAAGCAATATAATCGCGAAAAACTATTTTCTTGACCTTGAATAACACGTGAATCCGGCATGATATCGATGGGAACTTCTTGTATGTTATTTACATATTATGTTATATGGCTACATAAAGGTGTATACAAACATTCAGCTAGGTTGGATTTTTTCTGAAGACAAATCCTTATTTTACTGTATTATACTCCTGATGTAGTGTACAGACATACGTTTTCGGCATTATTTGTTGAGTGTTCTTTTGATTTATTTGAAGTCTGAGTTTTTGGACCCATGTCCAATCGTTCCGTACTTAAAACATTTCATTTTCGAATCCTTGTTTTCAAAATTTTCTTTTTCCGATCTCTCATGCTGATTTTTATCTCGTCGATGATTTTTCTTCCAGAATTTTTCGGCAACCATCGCAATTTTGTCCAGTATTTCCATTAATTTCTTTTCTTGCATCGAATTCCTCTGTGATTTTAATTCACAGCGGTTCAAGAGACGACATGACGCAGAAGCACGACGCACAATAAATCTTGATTTATTTCGACTCCTAATTCTGGCAACTTGTCTACAGTGTACGGGCATCAGTGTAGGGAATTAATCAATTAAAACTTCAATTAATTAATCAATTGATTAAAAAATTAATTGATTAATGTTTAGTTGCAATTCAATCTACAATTGAATTTAATTGCAATTAATTGATTTAATTGTGTGCTAGAATTAAATTTAGTTGCAATTAATTGGTTTCATTGCAGATTACAATTAAATTTAGTCGCAACTAAATTCTTAATTACAATTTTTTAATTGCAATAAAAATTTCAATTACAATTAAATTTTTAATTGCATTTAAATTTTCAATTACAATTAAATTTTTAATCACAATTAAATTTTTGATTGAGATAATAATTAGAGCTGGGTCGATGTATAGACATAAATAATATATAAGATACCTATCGATACGCCAGCTGTATCGAAACATATTTTTAGTTGTATTCACACATATTTTCAACCGTATCGACGTATTGGATATCGATAAACGTTGAACCTCCGAACACGCTGAATAAATAAAATTTCATCAATGAATAAAAATTTTGTCAATGAATAGAGTAATTATAAAATAAATCAAATTTTTTGTTTGTTTTGTTAACATGTGTCAAATTCGAAACATATCGATCCGACATTTCAATATGTATCGGTAACCGATACTCGAATATAGAAATCATATCGAAAATCGATACACAATTTCCCGTACCGCCCACCTCTACTAATAATTGCAGACAATAATTTACGTTACAGGATTGTCCTGTCCATTACGCAAATTATTGTCTTTATTCTTTCTTCATTAAAGGCAATAATTTGCGTAACGGACAGGACAATCCTGAAATGTCCCGTCCGTTACATCGACAATTTCTCGTACCGCCTACCTGTAATAATGCAATAATTTGCGTAACGGACGGGACATTTCAAGATTGTCGATGTAACGGATGTATCTACATCCGTTACATTTCCCGTACCGCCCACCTGCAATAATAATTAAAGACAATAATTTACAACAATAAAATAGCGACATCTTACTATCGCTTTTTGACCTGACATTGCGAATAAATTGGGCAAGTCGTTTTTGTTTGCAGCGGGAATGTCGAGCTACGTCTCTGCTGAAGAAGCCCCAAGCAGGGCTGAAACAGCTGTCCAGAGGCTGCTCGAGGTTCTCGCTGCAATCAAAAACGATTTGCACAAAAAATTTTTCTAAAAACAATAATTTACCTAAATTATTTTCTTTAATTATTATTAGAAGTGGGCGATACGGGAAATTGTGTGTCGAATTTCGATAAGTGTCGAGTATCGGTTACCGATACGTATTGAATATCGGATTGGTACGTTTCGAAATATTGGACACAGGTTTAAATCAAGAATTTTGATTTATTTTATAAACTTACTTTAAATTTGTTCACAGGTAAAAGTATCTTCAGTATACATACACGTAGTATTTTCACGTGGATGAAAATGTGAAAAATCGTGGAATGACCATTAATTAATTGTTAATTGCGAGTCTCTATAATTACAATTAATTTATTGTTAATTGCGAGTTTCTACAATTACAATTAATTATTGAAGTTGGTTCTTGTCCGATGAAAATTGTAAGTACAAAGTTTTTTTTAATCTCGAACCGGACATAATTATGAAGGGAAAACACTCAACGTTTCGCTATAGATTTATAGCTTCGTTAGGTGTGAAAAAAAGTAAATAAACAAGTTGTCAAGAGAAACAACTGTCAAGAGGAACGAAAAGGTAACATGGTTTTAAACTAAAATACGAGTTGTCCGGAATAAAGGGAAAAGTAACTAGAACTACATTAAAACTAATTTTTTTATACTTACAATTAATTAATTGTTAATTGCGAGTTTCTACGATTACAATTAATTGTCAATCAAAATCAATATTTTCAAGTTTATTCCAAACTGCTTGTGAAGATTCGCATGCTTTAATCTGTTTTATTTCCGATGGATTCATAGCCAGCATAATGTTCGACTGTGCCTTCAGATCAGCTTGTATCCATCCTTCTCGCAGATTCGGCAGATGCCGCTTTTCCTTCTATCATCTCAGGTTTCACATTTGTGCCACTGACGTAACTCTACGCGTCGTTCTTAATGAGAGTTGCATGCATCTGAATTTTCAAGGTATCGTAATTCTCCTTCTTCAATACTTCGAATTTCATACCAGTTGTACCGTGATATCCAACTTTACAAACTGACGCTTTCCTCATACAACAACGATTACATTCATATAAGTCGTAATTCAGGGTCGCTTTTATTTCTATTATTTTCTTCTACTACAATTCTGGGCCCATAACCTGTTAATAGTTGATAGTCAGGTAGCAGTATATAGTAGAAAATCTAGGCAGAAAGCACACGGAGAAACTGATAAACTTTTGTATTTATCGGTGAAAATATATTACATAAAATACAGAGTGCCTCTAAACCTATGTCTATATTTGAAACCACAAATAGTGATCAAGAAAAGAAGCAATATTTGTTATACAACCGTTAGTCAGATGGCAATAATAACACAGATAGAAATTATTTTACTTTTTCATAGAAATTGTTTGAGGGTCGCTGAATGCAGCTTAAATGTTAATTTTAAAGATGAACATATAAAATAGCGACATCTTACTATCGCTTTTTGACCTAACATTGCAGTAGGATAGACAAATTGAAGCGGGATTTGCTCCTAATGAGTCCCCCATGTAAGGCGGCCATGCTTGCTGTCAAAGCATAATGAAAGATTTTAGAAAAATTTTGTGCAAATCGTTTTTGATTGCAGTGAGAACCTCGAGCAGCCTCTGGACAGCTGTTTCAGCCCTGCTTGGGGCTTCTTCAGCAGAAACGTAGCTCGACATTCCCATTGCATGGCCGCCTTGCATGGGGGACTCATTAGGAGCAAATCCCGCTTCAATTTGTCTATCCTACTGCAATGTTAGGTCAAAAAGCGATAGTAAGATGTCGCTATTTTATATGTTCATCATTATTACATCGCATTTGCGAATAAATTGGGCAAGTCGTTTTTGGTCTGCAGTGGGAATGTCGAGCTACGTTTCTGCTGAAGAAGCTCCAAGCAGGGCTGAAACAGCTGTCCAGAGGCTGCTCGAGGTTCTCACTGCAATCAAAAACGATTTGCACAAAAAATTTTTTGTTAATTTTAAAAGCAGATAAATTTTGTAACTAGGTAAGTTCTTAATAGTTTAAAATATTCTGTGCGTGTTGCATTAATTGATGACTAGTTTTGTGCTAATCCGTACAGTTAAATTTAAAAAATTCAATCTAAACGCGATCGAAAAAGAGAAAATTCATTAATCATATTAATGAAAATTCATTAATCATATTAATTTATAAATTGCCAATTTACAATGTTGATTACCAAAGTTACTGTATTTGTACAGCATAAATAAATTTGTTTCTTTATTATTATTCTTTATTAAAACTACGACGAGGAGACGAAATAAACGTCCGCATTAGGCGAGAGTTTTTTACGGCTTTAGGCCCGGTTTTTCAATTGACTGGTAAAGTGATGGTTACCACTGGGATAAATTTAAACCTTTTTGGTAACGTGCTTGTTAAACAAAATCTCCATTTTCAATTATAAATCAAATACCAAAGAAGTAGAGTCCTAAAGTTGCTCCTACACATTTATGTATCCTCTCTACATATTTACCGCCACCAAGCAAATTTACTGACTGTTAATTTACCTCCTTGTTAAAAGGAATCTATGTCATTGTTAAGACTACCAATACTTTGATAAACTCATTTTCTGTGCTAACAATAGAATAACACTAACAGACACTTTACCAATAGATTGAAGAACCGGGTCTTATTGGTTTAAGCTGACGCGGAAATTCAGGTTCAATATTATCCTTATAAAAACATGTGTTTTGTGTTGGAATGTCAAGAATTCATAAAATATTTCGACTGAGACCTAGCGAAGTTATTCAATCACATATTTTGAACCCATAGATTATTGTGTGACAGACAATCTAATTTATTTAAGTTTTTCATCGTACCCATACTCCAATTCTTGCTTTCCGTTTTTACAATAGGAATAGTTTCTGTTCTTACAGTACTTGTTCTGTAGCTTTTAGTGCGTTAATTAAAAAATAATTTAACTCATTTTCAACGCAGTTACAAAACTAGAGTGCGAAGATGTTTAATTATTTTACAAAAAATCTAACGAAGATTAGGTACTCGTTTTTAACATAATTGTTATTGTCTATTACAAAGAAACAAACTTTCTTACTTATCGCACATTGAAAATACAAATAAACATGCCGATGTTCGCAAGTCGGATTCATATTCGTATACAATAAGACCATGGCCGATTCTTCTAAAAAAATAAAAAGTTTTATTGCGGTTTATTGCTTTTATCGGAATAAATTGCTGAAACAAGTCGTAAATCAAGCAGAGGTTTCGAAACAAAGGGACTGCGCTCGCTTATGATAGGTCAGTTTTTTTATTTTTGGGCAAAAATTTCAGATTTTGAGAATTAATCTCTTATCTAATGAGAAACTTAGTTTCATTTAAAGACAGAGGTTTCGAGACACCCTGTATATGTCAACTATGTAACCAGTGTAACTAACTACTGTTATCATAGATAACGTGATTGCATAAGGAAAGTAGTTTGTATCGCAACGTCCGATTTTAACAAATTCTGTAAGGATTATTTTCTGATTGGCTCCCTTATTTTAAAAACTAGCGTTCGGAAATTAATTATAGGGTATAAATTTTCTACAGCATCAACATTATAGATTTTAAGGAGAATTTTTATAACGGAAAACACACCACCGCAAACTCACTAACGTTTTATTTAAACGAAATTGCTTTATAAATGTCGATGTCAAACACTGCAGTCGTTAATTCCAATTTTCTTAATTCTGTTTAATTAATCTGTGTGGTCTCTTTCTTGTTGTAAATTTTTGTTGATTTAGTTAAGTTCTTGCTCTTGTTCAGTTTTTCTATTAGTTTAGTTAGTGAAACTTAAGTATGAAAAAGATCACGTTTTTGCATATGAGCTAGAGAGAAACATTTCGAAAATCAAACATAATTAAAAATGTGTCTAGTTATAATTATACTATTAATAGAAGTAACAGATTTTTACTAAAACTTAGCACCTTACTCGAAAGGCAATAAATTGATAACATTTTTAGAAGAATTTGCATGCTGATTATGTTACTAAATTTTGGAAATAAATCAGAATGAATACGTCATCCTGTATATTCCCAGAATTTTTTCAATTTATAATTAAGGCTGATCCTGAAATTCAAAAGATGTATTAATCTAAAGCAAATGCACCATTAGCTGAATACTGAAGTACAATATTTCATCGTCTTTCCTAGCCGGCAAAAGCGCGTTGCAAGAGCACTATTGCATCCATCGGAGATCCATCCATCTGCTTATTCTTTGAGCGTAATTCTTTTCAAACTGCTTGCCGGGAATCATCAGTCAGCGTCACTTCCGGTACAATGGCGGGCACAGCCTTTGTTCCCGCTTCGGTAACGGAAGGTTGATCTTCGAAAAGAATTAACGCGGACATTAACCGAAAGCGGAGCGGCCGGAGGCCCGTTTAATTAATGGTGTAATTGAAAACTTGCGGAATTTTTTAATAGCGATTCAATCAATTTTGCCAAGTACGACTTAGACTATGCCTAGCTAATAACTTACACGCGGGCATTTTTTTGACGCATGAAAAGTACCGCTCACATATATGGATGATGCGCCAGTTGCTTTCATTGTAAGGATAAAAGTAAAAATAGTCGATTACTCCGCACAAAATAATACGAGTTCAATTTAAAATTCCAAATAAAAAATGAGGGTAATTGCAACTTCAGTTTTTAATTTGCCGGCATGACGCACCCTGAGAAAATGCATTTTTTAACACTCCAGTTTTTGGTTAGTTATTGTTGAAATTGAATTGTCATTCTCATCCAATTAAGATGCACGAATCTAAAACGATAAATTGACCACGTCATATTCCTTATTTTAATTCAAAAACTTCATTATTCCGAAGTATGAATATATCAATGTTTACAGAATGAATATACCGGCTGTTTAAAATTGGGTGTGCACTGAAGGGATCTCCTAAACCGTAAGAGATACAAATATGGTTAAATGGAAGAAAAGTTGCACGTATCAATGTCTAACTCGTATTCATTAACAGAATGATTTTTTTTATTATTTCTTCTTGAGATATTAATAAAAATGTAAAAACATCGATTTTCTTTTTCTCTCTGTATCTCTTTTACTACACATAATTTTGAAATTCTGATTTAACTTTCTACAGGCACTTTTTTATTCTGCTTCGAATAGGAGTAATAGAATTGAAGTCAAACGTTTCGTCTTTACACGAACATCATCAGTTTCGATTTTTTAAATACAACTTATGTCTTTTTATTATTCTATCGATAGAATTTTTCTCCTGATTGTAATGATATCACACTTAATAATTGATATTAATTTGAAGCGTAAATAATTCAGATTTTATATGTAAATTTTATTTAATACATAATTATACATAAATAAATTCAAATCTTTCGTTCGTTCTCTTATTTTTTTGATTGTTCTAGTCGCTAGCATTTTTTCTGGTGATTTCAGTGAGTATAACACTTAATACCTTTTTTTCAAGTAAAGTTAGAATATTACAACAAAAACTGATAGCTTCGTCATGTTTTTCGTAATAAGTAAATTTTATAACCACTTTTTTATGTGTTACGTATTAGCAACTAACATTCAGTTGTCGGAAGAGGAAAAATCAATAAATATTGACTAAATCTTATTAGGTGGTTAACACAAACCAAATAGACAGCAGTATAAACATATTAAATTACAAGAACAAAATAAATAAGTTGAAAAAAATTATAAAAGAAGAACATGTGTTTTCTGAAATAAGAAAAGTGAAATAAATAAATTAAAGTAAATCGTCGAAATGTCCTCCACTGTTTTCAAGATACACATTCGTCCTTAATTCTATTTGTTGTCTAGCGTGTCGAACATGAATTCGCAAAACATTTCCGTAAGAATCTAATATTCGCCTTCTTAGTTCCCCCTTATTATTTATCTTAATGCTGTCACTGTTTCATGTCCAAAATATAAAGCCTACTTTATACTGGCTGTTAGTTTACCTCCTTGTTAAAAGGAATCTATGTCATTGGTAAGACTACCAATACTTTGATAAACTTATTTTCTGTGCTAACAATAGAATAACACTAACAGTCACTTTAATAATAGATTGAAAAACCGGGTCTTATTGGTTTAAGCTGACGTAGAAATTCAGGTTCAATATTATCCTTATAAAAACATGTGTTTTGTGTTGGAATGTCAAGAATTAATAAAATAGTTCAACTGAGACCTAGCGAAGTTATTCAATCACATATTTTGAACCCATAGATTATTGTGTGACAGACAATCTAATTTATTTAAGTTTTTCATCGTACTCATACTCCAATTCTTGCTTTCCGTTTTTACAATAGGAATAGTTTCTGTTCTTGTAGTACTTGTTCTGTAACTTTTAGTGCGATAATTAAAAAAATAATTTCACGTATTTTCAACGCAGTTACAAAACTAGAGTACGAAGATGTTTAATTATTTTACAAAAAATCTAACGAAGATTAGGTACTCGTTTTTAACATAATTGTTATTGTCTATTACAAAGAAACAAACTTTCTTACTTATCGCACATTGAAAATATTGAATTTGCGAAACATTTCTGCAAGAATCTAATATTCGCCTTCTTAGTTCCTACTTATTATTTATCTTAATGCTAGTCTCTGTTTAAGTGTCCAAAATATAAAGCCTACTTTATCCTGTTTAAATTATGAATAGTGGTCTCGATATAACGTGCCAAACTTCAACTGGTCAAAACGAATGACAATATTTAATATCATTTTTGGACGTAACTATTGTTACCGTACAATTTCTGCCCGCCCCCGAGACATCCTGTATATTGTTTCCCCGCGGAATATTTTCGCAAACCCGCCCCAGTGAACTCTTTGCGTTTCGCCGATATGCTTTCAAAGTGTCTCCCCAGTGTTTCCTGTAAAATTTAGGATAAGGAAAATGGGATTTGAAAGTTAATTTTCGGCTAAGTTGATTCTTTATTTAGCATTTTTAGAGTTGTGAAATAGTTCGAAATTCTTTAACGTTCCCACGCAGGTCGCACAGAAATTGACCCCCGGTATTTAAGCCCATTGGTTGTTGTTGACGTAAGATTCTGCGGCGGTTGGTGTTCGCATCTCACCTCTTCTTTTCTCTTACCCCGTCTCTTTTTCACACGCTAGTTCGGAGCGATTTCAGAACTCATTCTCCGCTGTATCCCTCGACGTAACAGCAGGTTTTGTTTATGTGTGATTAAGTGAGTGTTTTCACCTAAAATTTGTAAGGGAATTCATCTGCAGCTATTTCGCTGGATTAGTACGCTGTTCCGAGGATTAATAATGCCTTCGCATTTCCTACGCCTGCTTCCCCCAAGTAGCTTTGTGAACAGGTGAGTTCACTCTTCGATGTTATGATTCTCTTTGAACGTTTCTATCGTGTACTTTTCTTCCTTACAGGCCACGTATTGATTTACGAATTGATTTACGTATTTATTTACAAAATTTTGTTGCAAATCGTTTTTGATTGCAATGAAAACCTCGAGCAGCCTCTGTACAGCTGTTTCAGCCCTGCTTGGGGGTTCGTCAGCAGAGACGTAGCTCGACATTCCCACTGCAAACAAAAACGACTTGTCCAATTTATTCGCTATTGCAATTGACATTGCAGTCGGTTAGACAAATTGAAGCGGATTTGCTCCTAATAAGTCTCCCATGCAAGGCGGCCATGCTGTCAAAGCATAATGAGAGTTTTAAAAAATTTTGTTGCAAATCGTTTTTGATTGCAGTCAAAACGATCATAAGATGTGGCTGTTTTATCTATTCATCACTCTTACATCGCAATTGCGAATAAATTGGACAAGTCATTTTTGTTTGCAGCGGGAATGTCGAGCTACACGTCCCCCAAGCAGGGCTGAAACAGCTGTACAGAGGCTGCTCGAGGTTTTCACTGCAATCAAAAACGATTTGCAGCCATTTTTTTTAAACTTTCATTGTGCTTTGATAGCAAGCATGGCCGCCTTAAATTGGGGACTTATTAGGAGCACATCCGCTTCAATTTGTCTACTGCATGTCAGGTCAAAAAGCGATCGTAGGATGACGCTGTTTTATCTGTTCATTACTATTACATCGCAATTGCGAATAAATTGGACAAGTCGTTTTTGGTCTGCAGTGGGAATGTCGAGCTACGTCTCTGCTGATGAAGCCCCAAACAGGTCTGAAACAGCTGTACACAGGCTGCAAGATGTCGCTGTTTTATCTATTCCTCGTATTTGTAAACGTATTTATTTACGTATTTATATACGCATTTATTTTGGGGTCCATTCTTTCCCGGCTGTTACTGCTTCATTTTCGGGGACACCTTTTTCGGCGCCTTTTCGCCGATCTGTTTTTCCCGGAGCTTGGACGCTCCCGACAGCCCCGAAGCGCTGCCGACGTTGCCCGACTGCATGTCCCAGGTCTTTTCCCCTCCCCCCCGGGCAGCTCGACGCTTGGACATACTGTGGAGGACGACTTCTGCCGAACAGGTCGGACAAATCTTTTCTTTTTTTTTCGTTCGAAGCGTGATTGCGCGGGTTGTTGCTATTATTTTTACATGTTTGTTCAATAAGCACGTCTTTGCGCGGCACGACGTATCCGCTTTAGAATTTTCGCCTGCGAGCATTTATTTTCGCCGATTTCTTGCGGTGTATTTAGAGAAATGTAGTCGATTGTTTTTGATTTTGTGCGGCGCGCCTTTTCTTCTTTCTTTGAGTCAAATTAAATTGTCCGCTGTTGTCAGCGTACGTTAACTCTTTATTTTAGTGCATTGTTATGTTGAACTATTATTGCTGTATTGAAATAATTTTGTTTTTTTTATTACTGTCTGAAATAAAGCGATATTGTTGTAAATATTTTGGATGAGTCGCGTTTTCTTGGTCTTCCGGCGGTTTCCCATAGCCAAAAAAATTAAGTGGCGCCTTTCCTTTTTCTCGTTATTGGTTGCGAAGAGTTTGTACGAATCCCACTGAGGCTGGTCGGCGACGCCGAAACGTCTGTCATGGCGATCACTTGCGGACACCTGAGCAGGTAGGTAGCATATATAAAAAAATTAAAAATAGTGAAGTGTTGAGAGCCACTGAGTGTTAAAAAATTAAAAAAAATTACATTGTTATAGAACACAATTTATCACAAAAATATTCGTTTTTAGCTGCCAATGTCTTTGTAGAAGGCACTATTCAGTGCTATATCTAAATATTTTTAGTATAATTAGTATTCACTTTTTCTTTTAACCCAACAGTGCGAATCAAAATTAAAAACTAGGCTTTTTCAATCCTATACCAAAGCTGAAATACTAGTTTTGCAAGTTTTATTAGAATCATCCGATATTTGTCGGTAAAAATTCATTTTCGTAAGCGGAGTGCATTAAAATAACGATACACAAAAACTTTAAGTAGTTTCTTACATTTACACCATAGCTAAGAAAATGAACTAAAAATTTGAAATTATGTATTAATTAAAATTTTCAAATAAAAATCTGAATTATTTAAGTTTCAGATTAATATCAACTATTAAGTGAGATATACAGTTACAATCAGGAGAAATAATTCTATCGAATAGAACAATAGAAAGACATAAGTTGTATTTAAAAAAACGAAACTGATGATTGTCGCGGAAAGACGAAAAGTTTGACTTCAATTCTGTTACTCCTATTCGAAGCAGAATCAGAAAGTGCCTGTAGAAAGTTAAATCAGAATTTCAAAATTATGTATACTAAAAGAGATACAGACAGAAAATAAAATCGACTTTTTTTACATTTTTATTAATATTTCAAGAAGAAATAAGAAAAAAATCATTCTCTCAATGGATACGAATTAGGCATTGATTCGTGCAACTTTTCTTCCATTTAACCGAATTTGTATCTCTTACGGTTTAGGAGATCCCTTTAATGCACACTCAATTTGAAGCAGCCGGTATAATTCAGATTTATCAATTTAGTTTCAGAATATATCATTTATAATTCAGATTTACCAATTTATTTTCAGAATTAACAAACATGCATAATTCAGTAAAAATCCTTAAATCAATCACTGGTCACATTCTGGTACATCTCTAATCAAACTTTCTGCGATTACTTTAATACATCATTTATCATAGGTGTTGTACAAGAACAAATAGAAAACACCATAACAGAGTTGAAGTAAATACTAACCCTTCAGTCCAACCATTCCTGCAAGAACCAACCAATAGAAGACTATAAACGCGGGCCATTCGATCATCAGTAAAATGGAAGAGGTTTCTTCATTGCAAGAATTTTCATCATGGTACAAGTGGACCTTAAGAATTAAGTCCCATTCTTTATTCTAAATTCTGATTTCTGATTAAAGTAGATAAAAAAAGATTACAATCTAAAGTTCATGCTTCTGAATTACATTTAATATTTTCTGAAATTAAACTGATTAATCTGAATTACAAGTAACAAATTCTGAAATTAAATTGATGAATCTGAATTTCAAATGATGCAGTCTGCAAATGACTGGATTATTCTGAATTTTAAATAATATATTCTGAAATTAACTTAACAATTTTGAATTACATTTGAAAATTTGCGAAATATAGATTTTTCTGAATTATAGCTGGAAATGGTGTAGTAATCTGACTGTACTGCCAAATACGAAGAGCTACCCATCTGCGACCAACTCTGGCATAAATAATGTATGTGCCCGAAAAAAGTAATGTCTCATAAGATGCCAATGTTCAGGCTAAGCTGTCGAGACCCACATTACAGGGAGGCGGTCAAGCATTGCGCGCAGGTAATCCCGCTACATTAGCTGATGTTTGAGATCAGGTAAGGAGAATAGAATTCTTTTTAATTAATCTTATTTTTTTCTGAAGAAAATTGAAAAGTTTAATATTAGCATAAAAAATAGAAGAATGGATATGGAAATGCGATATTTACCTCGATTCTTGTTTAAATCTGAAAACAAAATTGTTACAGTTCCTTGTAGAATCGGTAATTTGTTTACCTGATATCTTCTAAGAATGTTATTAATTAATAGTTTTTGTGAGCAAATTCAGCAATGTAATAGTTGATGAAATTATTTTTTTCTGAAAGCAATACTACACGAAATATTTAATTCATTTGTTGACCTGAATTTTAATTATCTATTTCTTTTATAAACGAGTGCATATCCTACTATTAAAGAATTATTACTTTATTAAAATCAAATAAAATCAAAAACCAGTTGATCAAAATTTGCCTACGAAATATAGAGATTAATTATTTAGAAATTGTAAATGATTCACATTCATAAAGGAACTCATTTTCGGCTTTTTTTTCCATTTTTGTTAATCGTAAAATATGCCTCTCACTTGTATTTGGTTTAACGAGTTAGATTAGAAATCTATAGAGGGTGATCAAAATTACTGCTGCACTATTGCTAACTTCTTTATTATTGGAGTTATAAAGTCATACAAATTAGTAAAAAATGAATTGCTTTTACTCAGAATTACAGTGGTGATATCAAAAATACAATTGCGCATCGCATTCTCAGAATAGTTGCACATGTAAATTTTTCTTTAGTGGAAAATCCTATATTTTTAGTGGCATTTGAAGGAACACCAAATTTTAAATACAAATCATTATTTACTATTTCTCAATTAAACCAATAATAAAGGAGTTATTGTGGTATTTGTATTCAAATTTTACAAAAAAAAATCTACTAAAAATTTACTATAAGTCGGCTGAATTGCTGTAGGATACTCATAGCGATTTCGGCCCTAATTGAGGCCTCGTCAGCAGAAGAGCAGTTTGAGAATTCCACCTAAATCTGACCGATCCGGCCGACTTACGTATTTAACTGCAAAATACAGCTTTAGCCGTGACATTGTAGAACCGGATTTTGATCTTTAATTGGACGATAATAACGTATCGACGACGCTGTTATGTACTATTGTGTACTTATATTACTATTGACATTAAGATGAGTAACAAAAGATATTGTTGCGATATTTGTAACTTGTGTAACATTTATTCACATTTGATCCAATTAGTGCCGAAATAACCAAACAAAAGATGCTTAAGAACCTCATCTAAAGTACTTGAAGCTGATATTACAAATGATGCAATGACATGCTAATTACGTCTATATTAACATGTGAGTGATAGCTTACAGGACTAAACTCATAGTTTACCATAAATGAAGCGCTGTGAATACGTAAGAAGGCCGGATATAACAGATTAGGGTGAAATTATCGAACTGCTCTTCTGTTGATGAGGCCACAATCAGGGCCGAAATTGCTACAATGCAATACCCTATTGTAATTTAGCCGATTTGAAGCAAATTTTTAATGATTTTTTTTAAATGGTTACTTCAAATACCGCAATAACTCCTCTATTATTCGTTTAAATGTGAAATAATATAGAGTGATTTGTATTTAGAATTTTATGTTTTTTCATTTGCCAATAAAAAATACAGGCCACATGTTCCATTAAAGAAAACTTTACATAGGCAAGTATTTTGAAAATGCGATGCGCAATTGTTTTTCTAATATCGTCATTGTAATTCCGAGTAAAAACAATTCATTTTTGCTATTGAACGACTTCATAGCTCCAATAATAAAGAAGTTAGCAATATTGCTGCAGTAATTTTGATCACCCTGTATTCCAACATTCTCAAATAATTTTTTAATTGGTAATTATTACAGTATGAGAATTGTTTTATTGAAATTAATTTTTATAAAATAAAAGCTAAAAAAAGTAAAATGCTATTTTTTCCATCAGATTATTATTATTAAAAATTTAATCTGACAGTCGAACGCTTCGAATATCTCTCAGGTAGATTAAATACATTTCGCAAGCAGGTTCACCTGCCTGCAATGCTTGGCCGCCTCCCTGTAATGTGTTTCTCGACAGCTTAGTTCGAACATTTGGATTTTATGGGGGAGACATTACTTTTTTCGGATACTGTACCTGCTACTGCAGTCAAGGTGGTGTTACTTAGAGATGGGCAAAACCGTTCCTCTCGTGGAGCGCGACATTCGCTGCCGCGACAAGAAAGGAACGTTGCAAGTAACACGTTCTTTTGTGACGCCTTTACAATTTGAAGTTTCACAGCAAGCAGACCATGAGAGAGCGTCAGGAATGTTCTAATTATATATATGTATAGTAAAGAGGGAGGTTAACGGCATAACTGGCAAGGAAAAGTAACAGTTATGCCGTTAACCTCCCTCTTTACTTTGTATTGTACTGGGGTTAACCTTTTCACCTGGATATATATATATATATATATATATATATATATATATAACATACATAAAAGTAAACTTATAACACAGATTAATGTCCAAGGCGATGCGAAACTTGAAAACTGAATAACTATTTTTCCAAGGTAGTTTTAATTATTTTGAAACAATCACATTAGTAAAATGGTGTTTCAATTTGCAACTTTCCAACTGCTATTTTTATTTATTTATATTTTCCATTCACCCACTTCTTTTTATGTATTTATTGTAACGAGTGTCTAAATTAAAAACTGGTCTAGCGGACTGTGGAAAAATTCACAAACAAGGTGTGAATGTAATATATGTATAAAAAAAATATAAATATATCGTAGTGCATCGCGCATTGTTGTTTGCTGTGCTCCTCACGTTTATTATCTTGTTTCGAGAGTTTTTCTGGGATTTTATTTCCAAATTGTGCTTCGGTAAGACTATTATTTAAACCCTTTCGTTCAATGTTACTGATTACGAAATACACCTATTATAAAGTAAGAAATTTTGAATTTCTCTATTGTATTATTCTCAGGCAGTTTATAAGCTATTAGCGATTGCAAATTATCGGTCAAGTTTTTGGCTGTATACGACAAAACATACATTTCTTTCCAAAGAGGCGATTTACTACGGAATTTGAACCGGTGATACCCATAAGGTGACTCATTGTGGGTTCTATTTCAACTCCATTTTTCCTGTTTTTCCGTGGCCCTCAAGCTGTTCCTGTTAGTCACCTTTGATCGGCCCCTAAGGTGTGAAGATTTCCATCTAATTTTCTTTCCTTCTCCTTCCTTCCAATCGAGTATTATCAATAGGGAACAGCGTACGGAAAACGAGAATTTGGCTATTTCCGATGTATTTAGGGCTATTAACCCTGAAATACAACTAGGGGACATCAAATTTCATAGATTAGGTCGATTTCAAGCCGTCGGCAACGCTCCGAATGGTTCACAAGAACCTATCAGACCCCGACCAGTCAAAGTCATTCTCAATAACGAAGTTGACGTTATTAATATTATTAAATATGCTAAAAATCTACAGAAGAGTGAAGTTTTCAGGACCATTTCAATATCTTTTGATAGGACCCCCAGGCAGATTGAACAGTACAAGCGTGTGAAAACTGAATTCGACATCAGATGTAGCCACGGCGAAAGAAACTTAAAAATACGTTATATAAATGGATTACCGAAGATAGTTTCTTTAAACGAGTAGCGACACCCAATTGCACTATTTTTCCGTTATATTTTTATCAGAACGTTCGCGGCTTAAATTCTAAAATAATAAGTTTTTATAATAATGTAGCATCTTTCAGTAACTTACATTGTATTGCGTTGTCTGAAACCTGGATAGATGATAGCGTTAATACTAGTGAATTATTCCCTGATAATTATGTTGTGTATAGAAAAGACAGACACAAAAGTGCTTTAATGCATCTAGAGGTGGAGGTGTGCTATTAGCTGTTAAAATACAACTTAAAAGCTGTGAAATTGATCTATCTGGTATTACTAATCTTGTGCCTTCTGTTGATATAGTTGCAGTAAAATTATTAATAAGTCCCACTCCATTATGTATTGTGGTAGTATATATTCCCCCCGCAAGAAAATTAATGAATATGAATTCTTTATTGAATTATTGAGTAATATAGAAGACCTCTCTGCCCATAGAGTAATTATAGTCGGAGATTTCAACGCCCCTCAGTTTCGAAGCGCCTCTTTAAATGGAATAACTATATTGCTAAATAACTTCAAAGAATTTCTTAACTTGGAACAATATAATAACATTCTTAAAAACTATGATCGTACTCTTGATCTTGTATTTAATGTAATCTAATGTATGCTGTATTGTTGAAAAGTCGGAATGTGCTTTGGTAAATGAAGACTTGTATCATCCTGCACTGGAATTCTATCTTAACGATCACTCTCAGATCAATTTTCAAAACAATAACGAAGTTTCCAATTTTAACTTTAGAAAGGCGAATTTTTTTGCTTTATATGATTGTTTGCTGTCCGTGGATTGGTCCCAATTGGAAAATATTAACGATGTTAATGAAGCTTGCTCTGCTTTTTAACAATTTAATTTATGCAGTGTTTGAAACTTCTGTTCCCAAGTATTCCTCGCGGTCCCATCACTCTTGCAGATATCCACCATGGTTTAACACAGAAATCATTAACTTACTTAAAATCAAAGCTAATGTCCATAAGAAAAATAAGAAATTCAAATCAGACGATTATCTAAACTTATTCAAATACTATCGATCAAGATGTAAACAACTAATACATGTTACGTATAACAACTACATCCACAACATTGAAGGAAATATACGTTCAAATCCCAAAAGTCTTTGGCAGTATATTCAGCAGAAAAAGGGCTCACCCGGATTCCAGGCTTAATGAAATATGACGGTCTTGAGCTGTCAACTCCTCAGGATATTGTTAATTCCTTTGCTCTATTCTTCAACAGCGTTTACAATCCATCTAATCAGGCTAATGCAGATCGCATAAACATCACTAATTCTATACCTCACAGCACAACAGTGAATGTTCCTAAATTCTCTGAAAATGATATATTGGGTGCCTTGAAAAATCTAAAGAACAGCTTTACTGCTGGTGTTGATGGAATTCCTAGTTTCTTAGCCAATGATTGTGCTTTTATATTTGTAAAACCCTTACTTATAATTTATAATCTAATTTTAAAACACTCTGTATTTCCCACAATCTGGAAAGAAGCTTCTATTTGTCCAGTCTTTAAGAAGGAAGACCAAAGCTGTGTCGAGAATTACCGGCCAATCACTATCATTTGCAACTTTGCGAAGGTTTTTGAAAGTCTGTTAGTAAAATCCATCTATCACTCAGTAAAGTTTTTATAGATATTTTTCAAATTCTTAAGCTTCCTCCAAGATGGAGAATATCCTCACCAAGGCTTTAGTCAAAAAGTTTTGTTATCTAGGTATGACTGTGCGTCCTTACATACTAGACATATTTGTTCGGCTATAAAATTCTTATATAACTTAATCTGCTTCAAAAGTGATTGCCTTTGGTTGCTTGATAGAATAAATTTCTTTATTCCCAGACTTAATTCACGCCAAAATCAAACGTTCTATGTTGCCTCAAGCCGTACTAATTTGTTATTTAAATCCCCCATTTCAGTAATGTGTCATTATTTCAATCGCATCTCTAATAGATGTGACATCAATGCTGATTCTATAAAGTATATAATTTCTGAAGCAACTAATTTGTTTGAGCGTTAGCCGGGTTTCTTTTAGTGTTCTTTTTCTTTTAGTCAGTCACTGCAAAGACACTTATTGTTAGTTTAGTTTTGCTATTGTACGTATAATGTCTTACTTAGATACTAGGTTATCTTCATTATAACTTTTCTCCTTACCCGCGAATTGTACGATTAAATTTATTTATTTTTTTATATTTCCTGTAATTGGGTGTTACCTGTTGGAAATAAATCATTATTATTATTATTATTATTATTATTATTATTATTATTATTTTTTTTTTTATTGTTATTATTGTTATTGTTATTATTGTTGTTGTTATTATTGTTGTTGTTATTATTGTTGTTGTTCTTATTGTTGTTGTTGTTATTGTTGTTGTTGTTGTTGTCGTTGTCGTTGTCGTTGTCGTTGTCGTTGTCGTTGTCGTTGTCGTTGTCGTTGTCGTTGTCGTTGTCGTTGTCGTTGTCGTTGTTGTTATTGTTATTATTATTCTTATTATTATTCTTATTATTATTCTTATTATTATTCTTATTATTATTATTATTATATTTGTTTTTCCGATTTTAAGACTAATAAATCTGTCCATTGTGTGTGCAACTGTCCCAGAGAATCTAAAAATTGCAATAATCAGGCCAATTTACAAAAAGGGGTCTCAAACGAAGTATAGCAACTACAGACCAATTTCCATTCTATCAATACTTAATAAAATTCTCGAAAGATACGTCGCGAATGCCTTAATGAAATATCTACAAAAGTTTAACATCATAGATATGAACCAGTACGGATACCAGCCCAATAAAAGTACTGTCACTCTATTGCAAACCATTACAGATCAAGTCAATAGCAAGTTAAATAATGGTATACATGTACTTTGCCTATTTATTGAGTTTTCCAAGGCCTTCGATTCAATAAGTCACACAAAGCTTTTACAGACACTTTCTAATATTGGAATAAGAGGACTGGTACTCGGGTGGTTCAAGAGCTACTTGGAAAACAGAAAATTCAAAGTCAAGATAAAGAATAAATATGGTGAAGAAGGATCATTACCTTATGGAGTCCCCCAAGGGAGCATTCTAGGACCTATCTTATACCTAATATATGTCAACGATTTGGGGCGGTGCTTTAAAAATTGTCAATACTATGCTTATGCCGTCAATGTACCTTGATAATGAAATGAATTTGAATTTTAAGTTTTATGGATTCACCTGACCTGTCCGAATTTAAAAAAAAGAAAATAATTCCAATCGTAAGATAATAAATGATCGTCTAACGATTCATGTAAATCCATAAAAACTTTTGTATTTTATTTTTTCAAATAATAACACACGTAAAGTTCACGTTTTATTTATATGCCCAATCATATGGATCTCAATTAGGAAAATTTGCGATGGAACAATTAACTGTAAATACTGTCCTAAATTAAACATAGACTTAACAATAAATTTTTATTTTAACACTATGTTACGCCTTATATTAAATATACAGCTTATGCCATTCTTTGCATAATTTCTATATTTGCATTTATGGAATAGCTAACTTAATTTTTACTTTAGAAGTTCAATTCTTTCAAGAATTTATATTACTTGATTTTTCTTTCCAGTTTAAACTATCAAATGGAGAAATGTTTTTTTCCTAAATTTCACTTTATACGAGCAGCCAAATTAATTCCTTCCTTTTTCCACTTAAGAGTATATTTTCGTCATCTAAAGGTGTTTAGACTTGAGCAGGCACGGACTGATCCTTTGCGAACGCTCAAGTATAAACGGCTATGCGCGCACGCTCACCTTATGTTTTCCTGTGCGCGGACTTTGTTGCAATTAGACGAACACGCACGCACTGATCCACCGCTAATGCTCAAGTGTGTATGAATGCTTAGTTTGAATGACAAAAAACGCGCATATTGAAAGCCAGGCGACACAGCCCTCGCAGAAAACATTTTTGAATTTTCAGTTAGCCATGGAGTGGACCAATAAAACAGCTTTGTTTATTTTGCAAGATTATGAAAAACTGCTTATTTTATGGAATGTGAAGCACGCACAATATTATTCTTAAAAAATGATCTACCAGGAGCTAGTGAACAAATTAAATATTGAAAATTTAGACAGTGCGAAAGCACAAGAAAAGATTAAAAGTTTCTTGGGGCGGCTTTAGTCACTGCAGTAAAATTTTTGAATTAGTTATAACAACTCTCTAACACTAAATAATAAGTGATTTATTTTGTCTTTTACAAAAAATAGTCTGTCACCAAAGTCAATGTCTACTTTCGAATTTCTTTTTTTTTTTTTTTTTCATAAAAGAATGAATCACAATGAACACAGCCGCTGCTATTTTCTCGTCCATTGTGTACGCGAACTGGATCAGCCCATTCGCCAGAAAATAAACGCACCTTAAGAAGTGTAATACATTTAATTAAATTTTAAAATAGTGATAAGTTTACTTCTTCATTCCTGCCTACTGTAAAACAAAGTTTTAATAATCATTAAAGAAATTGCTCTACTTGTACTTTCAAATTACAGACTTCTCTTGTCTGGTAGAAAATAATGCAACTTGATACTAATATTACTTATTACTGATTTTGCAACAGCAACTTATTATACACCGTGATTCAGAAATGTTTTCCGATATTTTCAGGGTGAATAGAACATCAAAAAATAAGGTCACCTTTTTATACATATATTTTTTTTCGAAAAGTTAAAAATAAGAAATTAGTAAATTTTAGGGTATTAACATTACGTAATAGGTGCATACGAACTGTTAAACCTCAATTACTCCGAAACGGTTGAGTTTATTGAAATGCAATAAGGGAACCTTTTTTTCCTTCCTTTCGCAAATTTTTGACAAAAAATGTAAAAAATAAAAAGTTAGGGATAAAGTATTGAAAGCTACCACTACAAAACTACCCTCTAAAAAGGATGGAGGATCTGACAAATACGTTGCTAATGCGCAGTTAGATACTTTATACTGGGTGTCACTGAAATGAGTACATTAATTTTAACCAGTAACAGAACTCGTCAAATTAAATATTGTTTTCAAATCGCCAATTTTTTTTTAAATTTTCCCGCCATAAATTAACGAGTCCACTAGTATTGCTCTAGTAAATGAATTTGCAATTACATCAATTGTAATTAAGAACCCGTAACTTTTAATTGAAATATGAATGATTTTAAATTCCGTCAAACATAATTCAGTAAAAATCCTTAGAGCATCTGCAATCAAACTTTCTGCGATAACTTCAATATTTTATTTATCATAGATGTTATACAAAAACAAACGGAAAACGCCACAACAAGCTTGAAGTAAATACTATGTAGCCCTTCAGTCTAACCATTCCTGCAAGAACTAACCAATACATAGAATACTATGTAAAAAGGCCCTGACCAATCGTTCTCCAATAAGACGGAAGAAGTTTCTTCACTGCAGAAATTCTCATCATGATATAAGGGGACCTTAAGTATTGCATATGTTTGTTTATTTCAGAAACAACTGTACAGTAAATAAAAAACTTATTCCCATTCTTTATCCTAAAGAATTGTATAATTCTGATTTATGATTAAAGTAAATAAAAACCGTAGAGTCTAAAATTCATGCTTTCTGAATTACATTTAATATTTTCTGAAATTAAACTGATTAATCTGAATTACAACTAACGAATTCTGAAATTAAATTGATAAATCTGAATTACAAGTGATGCACTCTGAATCTGATTTGATTTATCTGAATTTTAAATAACATATTGTGAAATTAAATTAACAGTTCTGAATTACATTTGAAAATTTCCCAAATACAGGGAGATTCAGGCAACCCATTCATTAAAAGTTTAGGGACTACCTCTTTGAATTCCTATTTTATATTTTCCGGTTATAAATTAGCGATAATGGTCTATTAAAATGTAATATTTTCAACTTTTGGACATTTCCGCTTGTACCGGAAGTTGCTGTCAACTTTCTTATTTTAAATAAAATACCCCATTTTTTATTGCTTTTTTGAAATCTTGTTGAAATTCTAAAAATATTTTGTGCAACATGTGATACAAGAAAAATTAAACGTTTCCGAGGTATTTTCATTTTTTAAAAAAAGCTCAGACTTGCAGAACCTTGTTTATGATACTGCCACCTTTGTGTAACAAAATCCATAATTTAAATTTCTGGCCTATACTAGGCTATGCTCATAAGCTTTCAGGTCACACCTAATTTTACACAAAAATTGTTTACGGGCTGGTTGAAAAGTAACTTCAATTCGAACTGATTTCAACTGTCGAAAAGTCATGTTTTTTTAAATAGAACACCCAGTATATTTTTATGCCATAAGAATCAGAATTAAATGTTCTTTCGAAATGTATTAGCATTCCCTATACCCATCTCTTACCTTTCTCCTTCTATTCATGATTTTCTCTTTGACACATCAATTTTTTCACTTTTCAGTATTACTCCTGAATAGTGTGCTATGAAAATTTAACAAACTGAAGTTTTTAAATTAATTTCTGACTGTAATTTCAATTTCATTTTAAAAACTGAAAAATAAAACTTAAGTACATATCTATTATCTGAACTTTTTATTTACAAATGCCGCATGTATTAGAATTCTTGGTAAGTCTTTTTACACATTTACAAACAGAAATTTACACATATAAAACAAAATTTTATGAAAATTAATAAATAAATCAAAAATATTAAAAATAATACACAAATTGTTGGTTATAATATTGTTTCCAAGTTGTCCTCAGCTATTATTTATTAGTAATAACTTTCTATTGTATCTAAGTAATAACATATTTTCCACAATATAACAATTTTTTTTTATTAACTTCTTGAATTGTCAATTTTTTTAACATCAAATACATTTAATATGTCTGTGTCTGATTATTTATTTTTTGGTTCTTCGTACCGATTAAATTGTGTTTTTTTTAATTCCTACGAGACGGATGATTTCAAAAATTATAATTTCTCTAGTTTTCATAGCCCACTATTTAAAAACAATACCAAAAAATGAAAAAAAATCAGGTGTTAAAAAGAAATCATGGATAACGAGTGAACTATAAGAGATAGGTATAGGGATTGCTAATACAAGACGAAGGACCTTTTAATACTGAGTCAGATGGTATAAAAATATACTAGGCGTTCCATTTAAAAAACATGATTTTTCGACAGTTGAAATCTGTTACTTTTCAACCAGCCCATAAGCAATCAAGTGCAAAACTGACAATGATCTGAAAGAATGTTACTGTATCCTACTACTGGCCAAAAATTGGCACCGTGGTTTTTGTTGCACAAAGATGGTAGTATCATAAACAAAGTTATGCAAGTCTGAGCTTTTTTTAAAAAATGGAAATACCTCGGAAACGGGTAATTTTTCTTGTATGACATGTTGCACAAAATATTTTTAGAATTTCACGAAGATTTCAAAAATGTATTAAAAAATATTCCATTTAAAATAAGAAAGTTGACTGCTACTTCCGATATAAGCGGAAGTGTCCGAAATTTGAAAATGTTACATTTTGATAGAACCTTATCGTTAATTTATAACTGCAAAATATGAAACAGAAATTCAAAGGAAAAGTCCGTAAACTTTTAATGAAAAGTTGCCCGAATCTCCCTGTATAGTTGATATTCTCTGAATTACAACTGAAAATGGTGTTCACAGTTTCTAAGAATGAGCAGTATTTTCATTTTTTTAAGTTGCCTAGAAACGGCCGTTTGTCAAAGAGATAACATTTGAAAATAATTTGCTGTCACCTTTGGCAAATGTCTGAAGTGAAATAGATCTTGTACAACGCATTTACCTGGAACGGTTTCTGAATCGTCGCATTCCGAATGATCGAACATTTGTCAAAGTGGTGCAGCATCTCCGAGAACACGAATCCTTTAAGGCTGCAGCTTACGATCGTGGTCGACAACGTCTAGACATTTGCAGACGAATCCGGGACATTTGCGTCGTGCACATTTGCGCCACCGATACATTAGTGCCCTTCTAAGAAAAGGTGCTCAATAACTACACAGGTAAAGATTTAAAGTTGAACATTTGCGCCTCTGCTCTGGGAAATTATTTATTTCTTACATAGACGAAAATTTACTTGTAAACTTTTTATTTGGTGAGGACATTTATCTGAAACCTTATTTCTTGCAGATCAAAAATAATAATATGTATCAATTGTGTGGCACTTTGCTGTGATATTAGATGTGTTCTTTTTACCGTAAAACTCAGAGTAACTCAGCGGCACTCAGTAACCTTGGAAATTTGTACGTTTTTTTTACATGCTCGTTGGTGAGATTTTGTGAGCTTCCTCCGAATCAATCATATAGGGATTTAGGTTAGAATGCATGTGTATGTAATGGCCGAATGTCTCGTTTGACATTTGCGCAATGTCAATGGAATTAACTTGTTTTTTAGGAACGTTTTAACTCAGCAAAACTCACCTCACTTCTGATATTTACTAATCTGAGTCGAAAGTAAAACGAACACACCTATTATATACTGGTTGTTATTATTACGCTCCCAAGTTTTGTCCTCACTTTTTATCCATACACAAGCTTACTTTTTTAATTATTTGTGTGTATTAGGTAGCTATTTTAATCTTAAAAATTTTAAATTCGTTATTATTACGCTCCCAAGTTTTGTCCTCATTTTTTTATCCACACACAAGCTTACTTTTTGAATTATTTATGTGTATTAGGTAACTATTTTAATCTTAAAAATTTTTAACGCGAGACTACTCTTCTGGTTTATAATTGTTACCCTTTCTATGTTTTCTTATGTTGATTGCACTTTCTTAAATATTTAATGTTCTCTAAAATTATATTATATTTTATATTTGGTTTTATTTTTACTTCTATTTTGGCGAAATAAACATTATTATTGTATTATAATAGCTAAAACAGCCAGCTACTTAGAAATTTTGTAAGCGTCTTTCTTCTTTTTTTTAACCGCGAATATACAGTGCTTTTATTTTATTTTGCAACATATGCCTATGTTGCATTTTAAGATAATCATGTCAAAGCATTGTAAATCTAGGTAACCAACGTAACACTCGTGGCTGTTTACTCCGCGTTTATTCTTGATCTGTCATTTTGACTGTTTCATGTGACACATATTACCGTGAGTAGTATAGCCAGCGGGATCCTAGGACAGTTTGACCTTGAAAAAAATTGCTGATGGCATTTGTTCATCCGAAGTGACCATCGTTGAAGGTCATCCCCTAAGTTAGGGGAGTGGTTTAAGAGGTGAAGAAGTTACCCCTTTAGTTCTTGAGCCGAAGAGGCCGTTGCAGAAAAATCTTTACTTCTTGCAGCTTTGAAGAATGTTGGTAATGACGTCATAATACCAAAAGAGGTCGTTGAGAAAAGAAATAAATCTAACCCCCGTTTAGTTCTTGAAGAAGGGTTGTAATTTTATCCGGCGTGTTCGTTCAGTATAACGAGTCAATGAACTTTGAAAAATGTGTAGATTCAGCAAAACGCTAACGAAGGAACAGGAACAAAAAAAAACTCTTATTGATAATTTTACACTACTTTCAGGTTCAAAATTAGTTATTTGGTTATTCACCTTTTGAGAAGATTTATTCTTCTGCATTTAGGCTAATTCGACCTAAGCATAACAGTATTTGAAAATGTTTACAAAAGATGAATATTATTAAATAAGAATTGGAATTTCAATTTACTACGTACTTACGTACGTAAGTGCTTCAGATATTAATTTTGAGGCATTTTTGTGTAATTTTATTGCTAAATAGATAACTCTTATAAAATATAAAAAATTTTGAAAAAAGAATTAAACACTTGAAAAACAAGATAAAAAATGGATTGATTATAAGGAAACATTGATATTACAGGAAGCTGTAATAAGAATTATTTTTTCTTCCGTAATTTAAAATAGCCAACTCGAACGGCCCTCGGTCGTTCACATTTTTAAATCGAGTCAGCAAGATGTTTCGCGAAGCACTTGGCACTTTACAAAGTGTTTAGTTTCTTGGCTACAGAATATATTTATTTCTAACGGAACGCCCTATACATTATTACATATTTGGACAGATTTGTCTAGGTTTCCCATATACCTTAGAGGTTTTAGAGACATGCATAATTAAAACGGAAAATTGTCAGACACAGAATTTCGCAAAATTCATAATATTTTATTAATGTTAAAAGATTTATTCTTCTGCATTTAGGATGATTCGACCTAAGAACAGCAGTATTTGAAAATGTTCTGGGAAAAGATTCATGCATTTAAGTGCTTCAGGTATTAATTTTGAGACATTTCTGTGTACTTTTATTGGTAAATTGATGACTGTTATCAATAATCTATCTTTAAAAGTTCATTCAGAAATATTGTATAGTATTGTCGAGTCAATAAACTCACATTTAGAAAAAAATTGTATTAGAATGTCGCCTGCGTTAACATGTGTCAAAAACTAGAAACGTTGCTAAATAGTAAAACGGAAAATAAAAACAATTTTTCAATAAGTGAAATTTTAGAACTGGCAGCATACAAGAAACGGTGGAAACTACTCAATATTATTATTTCTTTTTTAACTGCTAGTAATCACGCGGAGAAGTATTATAATAGAGGAGCCTACGAATTTCGAAATATTGTTAGAGTGAGTAAACGCTAATGGCAAGCACATGTACATACATACATACTGTGAGAATCTTGTAACATTGCACATAGACGAAAATTACGTGATCAGATAATACATTTCTGAATCATATAAAATTGCACATAGGAAGGGAATAATTGATCTATCTGGAAATTTGGCGGCAAATAACGCAAAGACGTCAATGAAGCTCCATTTGAGAATAAAGTGTACCTATATATCCACTTTTTCGGCGGTTGTATACATTTTACAATAAATCGAAAGAACAATTTAATTCAATATGACAATTCAAAATCAGTAGTGTCATACTAACAACGCACGGTAACCATGGCGAATAAAATAAATTTGGAAATAATGTAAGAAAGCTTCCATTGATAATAATTACTATGTGCAGTGTTATACAGTGAGAATCTTGTAACGCAACACATAGACGAAAATTACGCGCTCAGATAATACATTTCTGAATCATATAAAATTGCACATAGGGGTTTTAACATTACGTTGCTATAGTTACTATTTAATTCTTAATGCTGAATCATTTACAACTTGCACATAGGAAGTATTAAGGAAGGGAATAATTGATCTATCTGGAAATTTGACGGCAAATAACGGAAAGACCTCTGTCAATGAAGCTTCATTTGAGAATGATGTGTACCTACATTTCCACTTTTTCGGCGGTTGTATACATTTTACAATAAATCGAAAAAACAATTTAATTCAATCTGACAATTCAAAATCAGCAGTGTCATTACTAACAACGCACGGTAACCATGGAGAATAAAATAAATTTGGAAATAATGTAATAATGCTTCCGTTGGTAATAATTACTATGTGCAGTCTTATAAGATTCTCAGTGTATAAGATTCTCAGTGTATATTAGAATTCAGTACAATATTTACTCGGTATATATTACATTGATACTTATATCTTTTATTTTTTATTGGTAAATCGATAACTGTTATGAATAATCTCTTACCTGTTATTTATGTAAAAATAAAAACTGCACAGAAGAACTGTTCTGAAGTTGATAGACTTATAATGAGGAAGTAAAACAATGTGTGTTTTTACGCAGTCTTACGCAGTTTAATGAATTCAAAATTGAAAATTATTTTCTTTTATGCTTGACGTTTTCTAAACTCTAAATGATTTGAGAGTTCTCGTTCTTGTGAATTAAAAAAACAATTGTACATGTGCGCAATCTTTTAAATGTTACAAAAATCTCTTATATTTTATTAGAGCTTCCTGAAAATATCAATGTACTTTTCAACAAGAAAACTGCATAGAATAGCAGATGAAAAATTGTTTGCGTCAATCTTAAATGAAATGACAGAAATAATTTGAAAATTACTTTAAGTATAAGAATGACGTGAGAAAATAATTTAGATAAAAAGAGAAAATTGTTTCTGTCATATCATTTAAGTTTGATGCAAACAATTTTTCATTTGTTATTCTACGCTCAAAACAATTTTCTCTTATATTTTATTGTAGCTTTCTATAATATCAATGTGTTATTTACCAGTTATTTATAAACTAACACTTGTTTTTGACCTGTTATTTATGAACTGCTAGCTGTTATTGGTAAATTGATGACTGTTGTCAATAATCTCCTACCTGTCATTTAACTGTTATTTAAACATGTTACTGTTATTTGTTGAATTTTTCTCAAAAAAATATTTTTAATGTTGATTTTATATCGATCTTTTTCTTCGTATTGAACCCTTGAACCTACACTTGATTTGATGAAACACAAAAACAATATTTGTCAAACCAAAACACGCACGCTGAATTTTGTATAAAACCAAAATGAAAATACTAATTTAGAATGTAACTTTTGATTATTATTTTTTATTTAAGTCCATAAAACGATGAAATTAAGGATAATTACATTTCAACTTTTTTAAATAAGAACCATTAAATTGATCTAAATCGACTAGTCTTCTTGTTAAGTCCTTTGACTGCAGACGAGGATCAAGAAAATGATAAGACGCTTCATTAGAATTTAATTTTATTTCACGCTTGTTTTAACGGAAAGATGTTTCCTTTTTATTTTTTTTAAGAAATATATTGAGATATTAAAAATTAGGAATTGTTCTTGTGTGGTACGAATGATGACTGTGTGTAACGCTCGAATGATCTATAATTAGAAATGTCAAGCATGTAGAAATGACTTTCAAAAAAATATATAATAAGTATATCCTTATGACAATTTAAGTTTTACATTTTGATAAGCACAAATTTTCTATTTTATATGAAATGTATGTTCAATTTCAGCAATTTGTAAAGCCTTTCGTAATGTATTTCAGTTTTTCATAAAATTTTCACACAAAATCTGAATTATTTAAGCTTCAAATTAATATCAACTATTAAGTGTGATACATCATTGCAATAAGGAGAGAAAATGCTAACGAATAGAATAATAAAAAGACATAAGTTGTATTTAAAAAATGGAAACTGATGATGGTCGTGGAAAGACGAAACATTTGACTTCAATTCTATTACTCCTATTCGAAGCAGAATAAAAAAGTGCCTGTAGAAAGTTAAATCAGAATTTCAAAATTATGTATAATAAATGAGATACAGAGAGAAAAAGAAAATCGATTTTTTCACATTTTTATTAATAACTCAAGAAGAAATGCGAAAAAATCATTATCTCAATGGCTGCGAATTAGGCATTGATTCGTGCAACTTTTCTTCCATTTAACCGAATTTGTATCTCTTGCGGTTTAGGAGATCCCTTCAGTGCACACTCAATTTGAAACAGCCGGTATAGCGTATACAGCGTAGGTTTTTTCAAATTCCTTTCGTTTAAAATCTCTGGGTAATATCCTCCAAGAAGTGTTGACTGTGACGACTTACTATGCAGACATAATTTTTTTCAATCCCTGTCAACGTCGTGAAATGTAAGGTGCTCGATTTATTTGGAAAGTCATTCATTACAAAATTCATTGTGTCGAAATTTTGGAATCTTTGAATGTCTTAGTGCCATGTTTCAACACGAGATGGGCTACAATATTTTATCTGCGTATAGCTAAGACTAACAACTTAATTAAAGCACCTATAAACACTGTGCCGTAATGCTGATGCAATATATGACGATATATTTTGCGATACTTTATGATTTGCTTGCAGCATTGTATTAAATTATATGTATTTTAATTTTCGTATTTATATTGTTGTGTTTTCTTTTCGTCTTGTAATTGGGAATTTCCTGCTGGGGGACTACTACTTATTATTATTATTATCTTGAAAATTATTAAAAAGTGGATGCCATATTCGAAAGGTGTATGAATAATGTCTGGGTTAGAAATTACAATTAGTTTATCGTAAAAAAAATTAAAAACGAAAATCAGAACTTTTTTCTTCGCGATATTTTCGAAACTATCGAAGATATTTCAAATTTCCTTTCAGATTACTATTCAACACGAAAATGCGCAACTTTACCCTAATTTAACCAACTTCGTATCTTTTAAGATAAGCGAGATCCCTGTAGTGGCACTTGAAAAACGGACAGCCTGTGTACACCGGGTGAAATATGAAAAACCTTTGATGCTGTAATTTCCTTATTTTTTTATCCAATTTTAAGAAATGATACGTCAAACAAAACCGCTAAGATAAAGATAATCGGGATAAAATTTATCAAAATTTTTCATTGTATTATGACGTAAGTATTAACACTAACACTACTGACAGGAACATATGATAATAAGCGTGTTTTTTGTTTCGAAACATAATTTCACAGATACTTGATAAACAAAAAACAAAGTTTTGTGTTCATGGCACTAGTGATACAGGTTAGCAAAAAGACTAAGCTCAATGTATCAAAATTTTGAAGAAGTTTTCATATCATGTGTACATCATTGCATTCAGAAAAAAATTCTCTCTTAAAAGGGCTAAAAAAAATGGGCGCTACCAATTTAAAATTTTGAGGTTAGGTTAGATTATTAAAAATTTCAAAAATGAAATTAGTTTTATTGAGTGCCAATAAAAATACTTAATTTACGATGCGAATTTGTTCAAACCGCATCTCAATATCTTGTGCAACAAAAAAAGTTACGGCAAATGAAAAAAATGAAGAGATTTTGGTTTTTGTTAAATTTTAACCAAGTTGGCAATGACATGTAATATTTGAAAATAGATTCTTAATGAGCTTTAGAACTTGCACCTTTTTGCTAATTTAACTATCTGTCTATCTCTTCAAATACAAAAGTTACCCATTTTGTCCCTGCGGGTACACTGTGTCTCAGGATGGGCGGCGACCGGTGGAATATAGCTAACCGTATTACCTACAGCTTCGGGAGATAGGAGATAGGAGAAAAAAAATTATAGTAAAAGTGGCCAAAAGAAATTAAAAGATAATATTTTTAAGTATCTGAGTTGGCCGTAAGGGAGCGCAAGCAATAGGCTTAACAATAAAAATTAATTTTACTAGCAAAAGTCTCAGAATAAGGTGCAGCTTTGTTGGCGCCATTACAGTTGAATTATTTACTTTAAAAATGAAAAAATCACAATTTATTGTGAACTACTGTGTATGCATGCTTCATTAGGAAATATTGATAGCGTTAAAGTGTCCCCTAACATCATACGAACAGGAAAACCTGAAATTCGTTCTTATTTCTCAATTATTTCATTTATTTCTGAGTGATTAATTCATTGAAATAATCACTCAGAACCCAATGAAAAAATTGAGAAATAGAAACGAATCTCATATTTCCCTACTCATATTATTTTGGGAGACACTATTCCCACCAATATTTCCTAATGTAGAGTGTATACAGCGTAGTTCACAATAAATTGTAATCGTCTTTTTATTTTTGAGATAGGAAGCTGTAATTTCGTGTCTAGCCATAACTTTTAATTCTGAATGACTTGTTGTTATGATATTTTTCTTATATCTTGTTAAATAAGAGCAGTTTATTCTTAAGCGGTCTTCATTTCTAAACGTCTACGCTATATATCGTTTAAGATAAATTTCATCTGATATTCCCCAACTTGATTCTATGAGATACAGAAGTACACTGCATCAATAAATTTAGATAAAAATCGATAATAAAAAAATCCCATTTGTAGCACTCTTTTTGAAAGACACTGTGTTACTGTTCATTTTATATCCGACCCCGAGACACCCGGTAAAGCGAATTTCTGGCGGAGTTTCGCTGCCGCCGCCTAGCGTGCATTTTTTAGCTCACTGGCGCCGCCGAATTCTTTTGTATAGCCGCCCTGAGTTTAACTCTTCCGTTTCGTTCGCCTGATCATTTTCTCTCTTGTGTAAAGAATTTCCTTGTGAAATTAGTTTTAGGGAAAAGTGTTTTGAGAAGTTAGAATTACGGCAAAGTTTTCTTTCTTTTTTTAAGGCGTTAAGAGTTGTGCAATGTGGTAAAAGCTCGGGCAATATTTTTATTACCAACCGATGTGGAATATGACCCCTGATATTTCGATTTCATTGGTCGGTGCTTACCTAAGATTTTACAGTGATTTGCATTAATGTTTTGTCCTTTTCTCTTTTCTGTACCCTTCTTTTCCTACGCGACACCTCGAACGGATTCGAAATGCTGTGTTACCATTTTTACCGTAGGAACTGCACATATTTTGGTGTGGGTGTCTAACCTGTTTTCTGAAGTAATCTTCATCCAGACAACAAATTATGGAAACAAATAAAAAACAATATTGTAGTGCGCAACAGAAAGTAATTTAGTGCACGATGAGAATAATGTAGCAATTTTAAGTGGAAAATTCACAAAAGAAAAGAAATTCATCATTGCCACTTTATTATCTTCTAAATTTTGAATAATGAATAATTCTTCTGCCGTAATTTAATGCACGAAATCAATAACCACTTCAACACACTTGCGAAATGAAATTACATAACCTCGTTCTGTTCGTTTCCTACACGACATGACAAATGTAGAGTGGTTTTGACCACTCTGCAATATCTCTACTAAAAATGTCGAAAATTTTTCGTACGCGACATTTGAGAATTAGCTTCAGTAGACATTTTAGCAATGTCTCATTTAACATGCACATTTGCTGATTAGAGAATAAGGCCCCTGGACGCGATGTGAAAGACTGAAAACTACAAAACAGGTCGGACGAACCTTTTTATTTACTGTAGTTGTTGTTGATCGGGAGGATTTCAGTAACGCATTTACGATTTTTTGTTATGTGCTTTAGCGGAGTACGTTATTGCGCAATTGAAGTATCCTTTCTGAACTCCCTGCCTATGTGCGATTAACTTTCTTTGCGGCGCCTAAGTTTCGGGCCGATTTATTACATTTGTTAAATTTGTTTTTTTTCTGTACAATTTGTTCGAATATTTGTTTTACTCGCTTGCGTTAATATTCTCCTTTCGTTTCTTTTTTGTCGCAGTTAATCGTTACTTCCTTTACGCTTAATTTAGCTTGTAGTCTATTACATTATAACGGTTACGAATAATATGGTTGGATAAAAAATTGTTGTTGCGACTTTGCATCGTTATTTTGGGTTTAATAAAGTTTAAATTGTAATATTTTGGATGAGACACGTTTTCTTGATTTTCACCACGGTTTCCTATAGCCAAAAAAATTAAGTGGCGCATTGGCTTTCCTCTCGCATAGAGTTTGAGAGTACCCACCTTGTCCCATTGAAGCTGACCGGCGACGCCGAAACGTCCGTCACGGCGTTCACTTGCAATTACCTGAACAGGTAGGTAGCAACTGTATGTACAGGTGGGCCAATAGTGCGCATTTGGTAGATAGTACCTATATTAATGTAGATTTTAAAAATATGTTTTCTCTATTGCTTACCTATGGTATAGATCCATGATTTAAAATTAGTTACAATTATACAGGGTGTTCCGTGTGGCTGTGCCACACCAAAGTTATGTTTTTTTTTTTAATGGAATAAACTGTATATTATGGTTTATTTCGATTCGTACTTAAGAGTAGATAAATTTATTATAAGGATATTATGTATCTAAACCTAATAGTTTTTGAGGTATTGACATTTCAATGTAAAAAATGCTATTATTTGATGTTTTACAGATTGGATGTTCATTAAAATTCGGCATTTAAATTTTAGAGTAACATTACATAACCTCCATGGAACAGAAAACAATTTCCATCTCGAATATATTCCTATTATTTTACACAGGGTGATTCATAACTCCGATGTTTACTTTACTCGGTTACTTTAAATAGAATAACCTATATATTATTACTGAATTTAATAGGCCTTTGATTAAGCTTTACAATGATATAGGATTCAGTATGTGTTACACAGCAGACCTACACAAAGTAAGATGTCAAATTCGTAGATTATTCATAAATCAGCATTTATTGCATCTTCCAATTAAAAAAATTTAAATGCCGAGTTTTAATAAACATCTAATCTGTATAATGTTATGAATTTGGGGTTTACAAATTATAGTCGTTAAATTTCAGAACACTTTATCAGCTGTCGATTTGCACAATTAACACAGTAGTAATGAGCTTATCTATCAAATAACACTTTTACAAAATGTATTTTCTATTTATTCGAGGACAAACCCTTCGCTTGCTATTTTAATAACTAACTACTTCTGGCGGATCGCACGGCTTATATAGCAGAGCCCTCTATTGCCCGTACGTGCTAGAATGATCGAGTAGTTTCCGGTCATGTTCTGTGACACAAGGTGGCGTACTGACGCTAAAAAGGGTTTTGTATTTTCGAAACAGTTCTCCTATGTCTTCTGTTTCCATGGGTGTTAACGATGTTGATACCTCTTCCAGCAATTTCTCAAGTAGTGGTGGTAGAGTGTCAGACTGATGCCGAGCGGATGCATCGTTTACTTGAACGTGGTTCACAGAAGCAATTGCTTCACATTTGCCCACCACTGTTCTGCTGGTTATGGTCACTGGGTAACTGTTGGCATTTGCAAGACGAATAGGAATTGTTTCTTGGATCCTCACCAGAGTCCCAGCCAGTAAAATTCCTTTCTTGGCGCTGCTGATCTCAGTTGGCTCTATGATTCCGGCAGGATAGCTGCCAAGATTGCCTTCCAACTTCATCAGAATTAACTTATCGGTTAAGGCTGGAATGTTTACACTTTCTTCCAATATTACTTTTAGCATTGTAGATAGATTTCCAGGAACGTGGAGAGGTATTTCTTCAGATCCAATTCTTAGAACTTTATCTTTTAAATCTACAACCAAACCGTTTTTCTTTATGAAGTTCACTCCCAGTATGAAGTCGTCAACGTCTGCTACTAACTACCGGTGTCTGAATTTCATGCTTCCAGTCTTCATGTCAATTTCGGCATCACCAATAACTGGAGTAACCTCGCCAGTAGCTGTTTGGATGTGATATACCTTTCCTATTTGCTAGCTTCCATTTTGGTAAAAGGTCTGTTTTCATGATGGACACATTCGCTCCGGTATCAATTGTGAATTGGAAAGATCTCTCGCCAATTTTTCCATCTGCTATCAAGCTATTTTCATTGTTCCTTATACTGGAAATGGAGACAAGCTTGGGGCTATCCGGAGAATCAGTCAGCATACGCCCCTTCTTGCTGACTGGTTTTAGTTTAAAGACTCGCTGTCATCTTCTTGGCGCGCCCGTTTGCGCCTACAATTAAAACTTACATGACCTGGTTTGCCACAATTCCAACAAGTTATGGTTCGCCTGGGACTAGCCATCTTCTTTTCCAGCTGTTTTAGCCTTTTCTCAAGGTTGTTCTCATAGACTGCTTGCATTCCTCGCACTCGTACTAGGCTTCTAGATGCTTGCTTGGCCGCCTCGAACTCAAGTGCACGGGCCAGTACATCTGTGCATTTGGAGAAGTTACTCAAGCGCAATACTTGCTACATTTCTTGATCTTTAATACCGTCGATGAATGCTTGGATTGCCAAACGGTGAAAAACTGATTCAGGTAAGAAATCTCCATATGCCATGCGCACCAATCTTTCAATGTCGAGTTCAAACTCTTGAAGTGACTCACCATTTTTCTGGATACGAGTTCTCAGTTGGATGGTGTGGAGTTGCTTCATGTGTGCGTCACCAAAACGCATGTCCAAATTTTCCACTAATTGGTCAAAATTACCCTGAATTTCCTCAGGAATTCACTGTAGTGCACTCAATGCTGAACCTCGCAGAGCCAAAACTAGTGCTGCCTGCAGCTTTATCGCAGTCATTCCAACCATTTACATCGGCAGCAATTTTAAATTGCCGTATTAAAGTAGACCATGGCAAGTCGCCGTCAAATTTTGGAGGTTTCAATTGCTGACTTGACGATCCAGATGATGGTGTAATAGTGCGCCCAAGTTCCACTTTATGCAGGTGTTTAGCTGAGTCTTCTAGCTTATTTTGGAACTGAATTTTCTTTCCACCAAATTTCTCGTCAAGTTTATCGTCGAATTCAAATTTCAAATCCTTAATTGCATTATCAAATTGATTTCGGACACCATCAATTTTGTTCTCAATTTTCCAGTCACATTTGGTTTTAAGATCTTCGAATATTTCATCAATTTGCATCTTCATGTTTTCTATATTCAGATCGGTTTTTAAACTGTAAGTTTCCATTTTCATATCCAAACTTTCCATTTGTTTTCTCACTTCTTGCGTTGGCTCTTTTATATTTTATTTCACTTCCTGCATTTCTAATTTCATGTTTTCTTTCACTTCCTGCATTTCTAATTTCATATTTTCGTTACCTTTTTCCATTTTTTCTTTCACTTCTTTGAGTAGAGCTGCCACGTCTTCAATTTCAAATTCAAATGTTTCCGAGTCTTTACCTTCATCTACAAGCGCTTGTTTCAGCCGTTCTTGTAAGACGCTTTTCTTTCCCGAATTTTCCAGACCTCTTTCTTCCAATTCCTCACGCAGCTCTTTCACTTTTAACTCGCACAGCTTCATTCTTGAAATATCCGCTTCTGACACCAATTTGTTACGAATTTGGGGTTCGCAAATTATAGTCGTTACATTTCAAGACATTGGATTTTAATTATAAGCTGCTTACAACAATTAACAACATAATTGTAATGAGCTTGTCTATCAAATAACACTTTTACAAAATGTATTTTCTATTTATTCGAGGTACGAATCCTTCGCTCGCTAACTTCATAACTAACTACTCCTGGCGGATCGTACGGCTTATATAGCAGAGCCCTCTATTGCCGGAACATGCTAGAATGAACGAGTAGTTTCCGGTCATGTTCTGTGACGCAAGGAGGCGTACTGACGCTAAAAATAGATTTGTTTGCGCGTGACAGATGTAACAATAACATCAAATAATAGCATTTGTTCTTACATTGAAATGTCAATATCCCAAAAACTATTAGATTTAGGTATATAATATCCTTATAATAAATTTATCTACTCTTAAAGACGAATCGAAATAAACCATAATATACAGTACGTTTCATTAAAAAAAAAAACATAACTTTGGTGTGGCACAGCCACACGGAACAACGTGTATAATTGTAACTAATTTTAAAACACTATTGGCCCCCTGAACAGGGATTTTCACGGTGCGTGGCCTATTAGAATTTATTGGAAACTACCCCTTACAGGTCGCTGAAAATTTCTGTATGGCAATAATCGATAACGATCTATTCAAATAATATAAAATCAGTTATGACTTGCTTCCGGTTCTACCGGAAGTCGATAGTAACTTTCCTGTTTTAAATAGAACACTACATATATTATTACATTTTTGAATTCCCCGTTCAATTCTACATCTTTTGTATTCACATACATCCTAGCAAAAAGTATTGTTCTGATGATATTCATTATTTTCTAAAAATTTTGGCGATTACAGTGGTCATAATAAATTGGAATATTTCAAAAACTAAAAAAAAACATGAAGAATTGGACAATTCTCTGTTTAATCACAAAGGTGGAATAACACTTTTCTGATAACAGTTAAACCGCTTACAGGGAATCCACAAGAGTTGACAGTTTTCAACAATAAATAACTCAATTTTTTTAAATGCAACCACTGACTTTTTTCTATGCCATCGGATGCAAAATATTATTTTCTTTCGATTTTGTATAAACAATTTTATCGTTATCTTTAATGATTTTTAAGATATTTATGTATAATTTATTTTTTGTTAAGCACTGGCGTTATAATTTGAATTTTTTGTCCATCCAATCGTTCAAATGCATTTTTCCCTCTTCGATCCAGATTTTCTCTAGCACTTACGGGGGAGCATTATGTACATACTTTATCTTTTTAATTTACACTGTAAATAAAAATCTGCTGCAGTTTGATCGGGTGATCTAGGAAGCCAAACCCATTGATCACCCCACCCCATTAAACGATATTCAAACATTCCCGCCAGCATTACAAAAGTTCTTATTAGTAAGTAAATAGCATTTTGAATACAAATTTTAAAAGATCAAGCTAAGCATTTTGTTTATAATAAGAAATTGCGTATTTATGGTGTCAATATTTAACAAGAAATCAATTTGTACGCAAATATCTTGAAAACCATTAGAGTTAACCATTATATGGTTTATACAAAATAGAAAGAAAATTACATTTTGCATCAAATGCCACAGAAAAAAGTTAATAGTCGCATTTAAAAAAATCAAGTTATTCATAATTGAAAACTGTCAACTTCTGTGGATCCTTTGTAAGCTCCTTGTAAAATGTACTGTTTACCTTTTACTAAAAAAATGTTACTTCATCTCTGTGTTCAAGCAGAGAAAAATACAATTATCTTTTTTTAGTTTTCGTAATATTCCAATATATTGTGACCATTGTAATCGCCAAAATTTTTAGAAAAAATGTAATATTGTCAAAATAGTTCATTTTAGCTATGACGTATGTATATATAAAAGATGTAAAACTGAATGGGGAATTCAAAAATTTAGTAATATATGGGGTATTCTTTTTAAAATAAGAAAGTTAGTATTGACTTCCGGTACAACCGGAAGTTCCCCAGAACTGATTTTATATTATTGGAATAGTTCGTTATCGATTAATACCATATACAAATTTTAAGCGGTCTGTAAGGTGTAGTATCCATGTAGTACTCTATAATCTAATAGGCCACTCACCATGAAGATCCCTGTATACAGGGAGATTCAGACAACCCATTCATTAAAAGTTCACGGAATTCTCCTTTGAATTCTCTGTTTCATATTTTGCTATTACAAATTAACGATAAGGATTTATCAAAATATAATATTTTCAACTTTCGGACACTTCCGCTGTTACATTGGGGGGTCAATTCAAGTTGGGCACTAAAATAATAAATATGAAATAACCCGAAATGGTTGGTACTGTGACGTATTTAACAAATATGTTTTGGAATAGAATGTTGTGTGCAAGAGTGGCCCGTACTTTGGCCCTTAACAAATGCAACTATATACTTCAGGCACTTGTCCTAACTTACCCGCTGGTCTTGGAGACCTGCGTATATTCCGTAGCTCATCTAGCTTAGTGAAGGAGGCCGGAGTTATCCAAAGCAGGAAACGATATTTAAAGACAGTACCCGAATGCGCCAGCCTGTATGGCAGTCAGTAGTCTTCCTCCAAAGGTCACCCAAAACTACAGGGAGTTGGACCAGATCGGTAGGTTCGTCAAGGTCAAAGATTATGTCGATAAAATCACCAAAAAAAAATAAAAAATAAAATAACACACGTGCTGGAACAGGCTCAAATTTATTATTGCTGATCGAGCAAAGTAACGGCAACAACAAGGGAAAGTAAGGTTCGTTAAGGCCGACTCTAAAATATTTCACCAGTATTTTGACATGTACGTTAATATCCGTTTGCTTTTTGTCTCAAATTCCATGGCCACAGAAAAGTAGAAATGCGTTTATTGCGAAATATTTTCAAATAAAGTTTACGAACGGAAACAAGCAAAATCAAAATTGGTTCGGCTGTCAGGTCACATGATTTAACATCCAAACGAGGCATATGTAACCAACACAGATACAGCGTAAGCGTATTTGATTGAATAATTTGTTATAATAATCTTTCGAACTAAGCCAAAAACGTGTAAGTAAAATTTGAAAAACTTATCTGACCAAAGTAGAACCTAGATCAAAGTTGACAGCTGATATTCGTGTCTATTGACATCAAGTTGAACTCTTGTGGACATAAGCGGAATCAGATCGGTGACGTACTTGCAAACGTCAAGATTTGGAAATCATGCGCAACGGACGAATGCTGGGCAACAACGTATGGTGGCGACTCAACTTGCTACCTCCTTCCAGCAACACGGATGACAAAGTTGATCGGAATAAACATACGCTCATAAAAATCGTCTAAAAGAAAACTAAACCTGACCATGTTAATGAAGTGTAAAATTTAGTTACCTCGATGGAGAACGAGACGATTACCACATGAACCTCAAACGCGATGTGAGAACGACTAGTTGGTACTTGTTCCGTAAGACCGGATTCTTGGTTGAACCTTTCCCAACAAATTGCTATACAGTTGCAACCATTTGCATCACTAGTAGACGAGCATATCTAGCCTTAAGCTGTTATCATTGAAACTCCAAAAATCCAAAGGTTTCACTGATCAAATCGCCTACTGCGTTTCCTCAACTATCGCTCACAAAGGTTCCACAGCAAAGAGGGCAAAATAAAAGCGAGGCGTGCACACATAGACGAGCGCACTTTTGCCACATCAATGGAAATATCGCTTGG
Organism: Prosopocoilus inquinatus; assembly: GCA_036172665.1. Classification (NCBI taxonomy): domain Eukaryota; kingdom Metazoa; phylum Arthropoda; class Insecta; order Coleoptera; family Lucanidae; genus Prosopocoilus; species Prosopocoilus inquinatus. The sequence goes on along the minus strand of CM069871.1, from coordinate 41,577,624 downwards.
ATAAAATAACAACGTTACAATTCCCCCTTTTGTACCAAAATGGAAGATTCCCAAAATTTTCCGCCTCGAGAACCATCTTAATCAAACGAGGAAAACTAAAAGAATTTACAAAATTTCTAAAGGAAAATTCTAAAATATACCAAATTCTGGATAAATAAGAAAGGAAAGAAAAGGAAAAAAAGAAAGAAACGAAACCAACAAAACCAACTAAATCTTCGCCGCTCATGACTCTTTAACGAAAGATTACCAATTCTCAAACATTCCAACTTTCTTGCAATTAGCACCCGAGTAACCGACATCAAGCCTTAACTCTCCACAAAGGCTTCTTCAGCAGTCAGCTGGCTTAGGAAAAGGGTATAAGGATCTGGGTTAGGCGTAGGTAAACATGTTCGTTACTCACAAACATACAAAATTCAATAGGCAATCTTCACTCCCTAGGCATAGGAAAACGAAACGCCTTATAAATCTAAGCAAAAGTTGTGTTTCTGGCGGTGACCCTTATTACAACCAAAACAAAAAAGTAAACAAAAAGATCACGTCCCAAACCGGAGTAAAAGTAGCACAAAATGACAACGTAAAGGGAATTATTAGGATGCCGGCGACCATCCTAAAGATAGAGTCCTGATCTGTCATTCAACTTGGTAGGGATCCACGAAAACTAACACTCCTATCATATAGTCATGTGGGTACCCCCCAACAGATGTAGTACAAACTTCTTTCTAGAAATCACAATCAGAAATGACAGAGACGTAAACAAAGAAAATATGACGTATTTGGTATCGGCGTACTCAGAAAAAAATGTTGTTGAAGTAAGCTAAGAAACATGAGGTTCTATCGAAAAAAATGAGTTAAGATCTAATGAAAATTTCAAATGCTGTAAAAATCTTAATCGTATTAGATCGAAAAAATGCGATTCATAGCTTTCTAGATTGAAAAATAAAAAAGTTTTTTTTTCGTTGTCATGGAAACCAAAATTATCAATTGATACATATTCGGACTATGGTCCGTATGATTTTAAATATGTAAAAATATATAGAGTATTCCATTTAAAATAAGAAAGTTGATATCACTTCCGGCGAAACCGGAAGCCATATGACGACTAGCAGTATATCGAAAAATCCCATTTTTTGTTTAATTTATTCTCTCCAAAATTCAGGTTAATCTATTAATAAATAAAGATTCTAGAAGGGTGAGCACATGGCGCGGGACACCCGGTATACAGGTTGTTCAAAGACAATGAGAAACAAGCTCAGTCCACCACTAAGTGATCAAGAAATGTAGATAGGAAAGAAAACAAATGTTTGGAATAAGTGTACCAATAACTGGATTGCCTTTAGGATCTAGAAGTCCAATACAAGCGAATTATACATACCAAAAAAAAAAAAACAAGACAAACCAGAAGCTTAATTACACATAACCGAAAAGTAAATAGTGAAGAGTAACGTTAGTCGCCTTTTACGACATGCCGTGACAGAAGCAACAGTAGAATTCTAAGAAGCCCTACCTGTAGGCTGAAATAACAAACTAAATCAGTCTGATAAATCTGAAAACTGGACTGGTTTCAAATCTTGACCATACCAATTCCCAACAGAGTTACCTTCATCATCTACCAACTAACAAGTGCCTAATTTTTTTCGTACCTTAAATGGACCAACAAATTTAGGTAGAAATTTCGAAGATATAAATTTTGAAGCATCAGAAATAGCTTTGTTTCGTCTCCAAATCTGCTGATGACCATAATATTGGACTGGTCTACGCTGAAGATTGTAAACTTTTCGATGCCTTTCTTGTGCTGTTACCGTTCAATTTCTGCCCGACCCCGAAACACCCTGTATATTGTTTCTCGTGGAATATTTTCGCAGACCCGCCCCAGCGAACGCTTTGCGTTCCGCCGATTTTCTTTCAAAGTGATTCCCCAGTGCTATAAGTTTTCCTGTAAAAATTAGGAAAAGGGAAAATTGGGATTTGAAAGTTAATTTTCGGTCGAATTAATTCTTTATTTGGCATTTTTAGAGTTACACACTCTTGCGCAATATTTCGACATCAGCGTCTTCGTTTTCACGAAGGCTGTACAGAAATTGACTCCCGGTATTTAAGCCCATTGGTTGTTGTTGACGTCAGATTCTGTAGCGGTTGGTGGTTGCATTTCACCTCTTCTTTTCTCTTACCCCGTCTCTTTTCCACCCGCCAGCTCGGAGCGATTTCAGAACTTATTTTCCGCTGCATCTCTCGCGTAACAGCACGTTTCGCGTTTGTGAATTTAAGTGTGTGTTTTCGCCCAAAGTTTGTGTTGGGAAATTCAATTGCAGCTTTATTGCTGGAAAACTCCCGTGTGTCGAGAGCTATTAATGCGTTCGCATTATCTACGCCTGTTCCCCCAAGTTGCTCCGTGAACAGGTGAGTCCACTCGCTGATGTTTTCATTCGCTACGAACGTTTCTATCGTGTACTTTTCTTCCTTACAGGCTTTACCCATTACCCGTTACCGTTCCGTTTACGTTTACCCTGTACTCTTTGTCTTCACGTTTGGCGTAACTTTACGTCTACGTTTACATTGACGTAACTCCGTTGGATCTTTTTTGTTTCGGCTGTAATCGCAGCATTTGCGGGGTCATTTTTCTCGGTGCCTATTTACGCCGACCGAAGTTCCCCGGGATTTGGATACGCCCCTACTGACGATGTGCCCCAGCTCTTTTCCCCTCTCCGCCGGGAAGCACGACGTATGACTCTCTGGTGAAGGACTTCTCCAGCTAACCATGTCGGACAAAGTTATTACTTATTATTTTTTCCTGTTTCCGTGAAAAGCGTGTTTACACGCTGTGCACTTCAATTTAATTTTGGTTGCCTTACCTGTACATTTTTGCGCGGCACGACGATTTAATTCTAATTTCATTCAATATAAAATCGTAGATAGTTGTCACTTGGACTGTGTGCGGCGTGATTTTGTCCCGGTCCGCCACTTTAAGTTTATTCAATGTTTCCGCCGCTTACGATATAAGATTACTTACGTTTAGATTATTTTTGCGCCCGTTGCGGTTGTATTTTTATTAATGTGTTGACTGTGTGTCCTATTTCTGTCTATTTATTTCTTTGTAAATAAACGAAAGTGTTGTAAATATCCTGGATGAGTCGCGTTTTCTTGATTTTTCCCGCCGTCCCCCATAGCCAAAAAGATTAAGTGGCACCTTTCTTTTTTTTAATTTTGTTTGTGAAGACTTCGTACATACCCACCCTATCCCACTGGGGTGGCCGGCAACGCCGAAATGTCTGTCGAAGTGAAATTGGCGCAGGCAGTTTTAAAAAAGGACCACAAGAAAATAAGACCTCCAGATCAAAGAGTGATACCAATTTCTAAGAGAGGAGGGTTATTACCTTTAATTCCATTATTTGCAGCTTTAGGCGCAATAGGATCCCTCGGCAGCGGTGCAGCTGTAATTGCTAAGGCGGTAAACGATGCAAAAGCCGCGAAAGTGCAACTGAAAGAGACATAGCGACATAGTCGAACTTTGGAAACAAAAGCAGTGGGAAGTGGATCCTATATAAAACCTTACAAAACCGGGTGTGGGTTATATTTACGATCCAATTCAAAAAACTGATATATTTGCCTCGGTGACCGTTGAGTAATATTGACATACTGAAATATGCTAAAATATGGAATGAATCTTGGTACTTTAAAATTAACAGATAAAATAGCGACATCTTACTATCGCTTTTTGACCTGACATTGCAGTAGGATAGACAAATTGAAGCGGGATTTGCTCCTAATAAGTCCCCCATGCAAGGCGGCCATGCTTGCTGTCAAAGCATAATGAAAGTTTTAGAAAAATTTTGTGCAAATCGTTCTTGATTGCAGTGAAAACCTCGAGCAGCCTCTGGACAGCTGTTTCAGCCCTGCTTGGGGCTTCTTCAGCAGAGACGTAGCTCGACATTCCCAGTGCAGACCAAAAACGACTTGCCCAATTTATTCGCAATTGCGATGTAAGAATGATGAACAGATAAAATAGCGACATCTTACTATCGCTTTTTGACCTGACATTGCAGTAGGATAGACAAATTGAAGCGGGATTTGCTCCTAATAAGTCCACCATGCAAGGCGGCCATGCTTGCTGTCAAAGCATAATGAAAGTTTTCAGAAAAATTTTGTGCAAATCGTTTTTGATTGCAGTGAAAACCTCGAGCAGCCTCTGGACATTTTTCTAAAAACTTTCATTATGCTTTGACAGCAAGCATGGCCGCCTTATATGGGGGACTTATTAGGAGCAAATCCCGCTTCAATTTGTCTATCCTACTGCAATGTCAGGTCAAAAAGCGATAATAAGATGTCGCTATTTTATCTGTTCATCATTCTTACATCGCAATTGCGAATAAATTGGGCAAGTCGTTTTGGGTCTGCAGTGGGAATGTCGAGCTACGTCTCTGCTGAAGAAGCCCCAAACAGGGCTGAAACAGCTGTCCAGAGGCTGCTCGAGGTTTTCACTGCAATCAAAAACGATTTGCACAAAATTTTTCTAAGTAAAAGCTGTAAAATCTATTTAATAGCACAACATTATTCAAAACTTTGAAATACATGGTATTACTTACCCCAGGTTTAAAGCTTGTACCTTGCAAAGTAAACAGTTAAATCAAAAACAAAACTAAAAACACCCTGCGTCTTAGTAAATATTTCAAAAATTTAAATTCGGTTAATTTTTGGTGCTTGAAATACCTACGATTCAAAATAATAATGTTTGGTACAATAATTTCTTCTAGTGGTCCCAGATAATGATTCAGATCATCTCTCTTTTATGCAAATTTGGCGCTACATTGTAGCTAATCTCTAGTAAAGTTTTAGTCAACTAACTATGATTTGATCACGCATTGAATAAGTGATTTTACGTTTGATCTTTTGTTACCGTGATCCGTATGTGATCTCTTTGTTATCTGATCTATTGGTTAACTTTCTTTTATACAACTCGCCATAATATTGGTTTTTCACAAATATGACACATTGTTACACGGTCGTATGCCTCTTTCTCTTCTCGTGTTACATCAGTTATCGGCTAAATTTTACTTAAATACTTATCGTAAATTTCTTTAATAACTTTTTATAACCTTTTTATAAACTCAGTGGCAGGATTCTCTCCGCGATATAACTTTAACATTGACAAATTACCATTGGAACTGCACTTAATGTAATATGCAAATAAATGAAGTTCGTGTTCATAACATTTAACAGTGAAAAATTTATCTGAATTTGGTTCTACTCTGTCTAGTGGTTTTAGTAATGCTTCGAAAATCGGCATATATAGGCTGTTGTTTTACTGTGTGCAATTAAAAACACTTCAGTAACAGTATAGCTACCGAATCATCACCAAAAAAGTCGGAGGTTCCACTTGTTTGAAACTGCTGAAATGTGCGAGAGAGAAACATTCAGCAAGGTCATTGACGCATTCCTCTGCAGTTAGTGGGTGTGCCCACACACAGCGCCGATCATAAAAAGAGTCCCGTATTTAAACTCATTCTCCAGCGTTTTGTAATAAAAATCACTGATATCGTTTATTACAATGCCCGGACCCAATGTGCGTTTCCGCGGACTTCCCCGTTCAAAAGTAACATATCTCTTTTTTCATTATTTGTAAATGCCATTACGATCTTAATATGCGTTTTTACGAATCAAAAATCTATCTTCGTTTGTGAAATTTTTCGTAACTGAAGAACGCTAATGTAATACTGCCCCACCTTAAACGCTTTACAGCGGCCGCCGTTGTAAAAACACAAAAAATTGCCGTAACAAAAAGCATCAAAAGAAATGTGAAACTACTTCTTTATCGAATGTATGCGAGAATACTTTAAGATACTAATCAATTTTGGAATTTGCAATGTAAACGCGTTAAAAATGCTTTACTTAGCCGAATTTCATAATTGAATTAATAGAAATTGTATATTTCACATTGTTAGTGAGCACATATCAGTTTTAACAGCTATTTTATTCTCCCTAGTGTGATTACGTACTTATCTTAATCTATTTAATTAGAAATGGAAAGGCAATTTATTACTTGTGAGGGTAAAATATCCGAAACGATGAATGACGGTGATGTCATTATTTAACTCATCCGCATTTTTTGTGCAGTAGTTATAATCGTCGGTTTATAATTTGAAAACACCTAAAATTGTAATTACTTGGAGCGCTTGGCACTTGTTGTAATTAATCCAGGCGCTTTGTGAGCCCGTTTAAAATGTTTCGACTGTTACGATCTATTAATAGGCCTCATACGAATCAAACAGATGTTCGTTTACGACATCGTAAAACACTGACCTATATTCGGGTCTTCATTCATACAGGCAAGGCGGCGCACACTGGAACGGCCCAATGTTAAAAGGCGGACATGCGATCAAAATATGAAATATCGAATTTAATATATTGAACGTTGTATTGGGATTCTTTGTTATGTCCTGCACATTATAGTAAAATTTTGGGTCTCTAGGACTGCAGCATTTTCTTGTATAAGCTCTCAAAGTAGACAGTGTTCGGCACAGAAAATAACTGGAACTTTTACGCTCGCTTTAAATGCAGTTTTTTTTAGATACATAGAAAAACAATTACATATGAATCTTAAATTAATATATTTTCACATGTTTTCTCATATTACAGGTGAAAGAATAAACCGTCTTTTATGAAAATTGTATTTGTTATGAATATTCAAACATCATGACATTTTGTTTTTCAATTTCCAACTTTGATCAAAAAAATAGTAAAATGCCCACATATGCCCGCTGTTTTAAAAACACAGTTTTGAACAACAATATGTCCTCATTATTTTCAAGCAATAATATTTTGCTACTTTTTGCTACTTTAGGTATTAAACAACATTAATCTTACGCCGACATGGTCAGTGGGAGTCTATTAATCTTAAATTCTGCATTAAAATTGTTGTGAATGACTATCTATTTACTATTCTCTGTTATTATAAAGTCAATTTTGAAAGAATTATCAGTTTTGGGAGAAAAGTAATGTTGACTTTTACATATTCTGGCATAGTATCAAGTTAATGTTTTCATGTAGTATCAAAAAGCTTTCGGTGTGACTTCCTTAGCATATTTTTTTAGAATAAAATTTCTTCTTATTTACGTTTTAAATTAATAAAAAAAAATACTCTTCAAACGTTCCAAAACCGATTTGTTGTTTTATCAGTAGATACTGCTAAAAATTATAAAAAAATCAAAAAAGGACGTTGTAAGTAGTAGTATTGAATTTGACTAGTTTAAAATATTTTTTTATAAATTTATATACTGTTTAAATTTATTTCTAAAAGAAATATACTGAGATTGAATATTTAATAAATGGCAAGAACTTCAAGATGCATCATATTTTTAGATTATTCTTAATCTTCATTAGCTAATCCCATATCCCTATTAATATTGGTACAGACATTAAATGTAACAGCTGCAATATAATTTTCCAGGAATATTAATTAAACACAACCAATAGTATGTTTGGTCACATTATTCAGCCAATAATATTCGTTTCTTTCAGGATTTGCGTAATAAGTTTAATCGTTAGATATGCTTTAAATTAGGTGCAGGTCTGGAAATTCATTTATTATTTGGAAGATAATATAATACAGAGTGACTTTTGCTTAGTGCTTGGTATGTACGAATTAGTGCTCGAGAAGTAACATTTAAGTTTTATACGTTGTGTTAGTGTGTGTTCTGAAGTGTGTATTTGCATTTATAGAAATAGAAAATTTCAGTAAAAATAATTACATCTATGAGTTCATAAAGAATAAAAATTTAGATTTTAGTGATGCCAACAATATACCTGAAGCTCTATTGGAAGAATTCGTTTTATCCCTAGAAGAGCCAAATCTGCATTTATTTCGTGAAGAAATAAGAAAATTTTGCATTAAACTGAAAGAAAAAATGGAACGCAGCTTGCCGTATTGAAGACAAATTTCGTAAACAAAATCAAAGTTGGCTGAACAGTAAATTTGAATTGCCATTCGAAATTCAATGTGAAATCCATGATGAAGATGAATATGAATCTGAACCATCAGCTCCAACAACAAAAAATTTCGAATGCCTTAGTGAACGACAAAGGCGACGAAAAACAGAATTAATACGTAAGTCGCCAAAAGAGCATGTTATGTTTGCTGCTAAAAAGTTGTTGAAATCATCAGATTACAATACATTTTTGATTTCATACAAGATCATCCGCAACATATCAAGAAAATAAAACAATTCTGTGAAAATCTCGACCAACCTGTAAATAAGATACCTGCAGAAAAAGCTCTTGGTTTATACGTATCGGCGAAAATGACAAAACATCAGTACGTATTACTGAAAACTGTAACAGAAGAATCTGGTTATGAAATATATCCTTCCTATTTTCAAATTCAATGTGAAAAACAGAAGTGTTATCCGGCAAGAGAATCTATGCAAATAACAGAAACTGGTGTACAAATTCAATTACAGTCATTAATGGATATTACCGTAAGCAGATTATTACAAGCAGTGAAATTTTCATTAAATAAAGAACTTGATTTAATACTTATAAGTAAATGGGGTTGTGATGGTTCCTCTAATCTAAGCTCTTATAAACAAAAATTCTCACATTCTGAAGTTGATGGTTCTTGTGTATTTATTGCTAGTTGCGTTCCGATAAAACTGTACAATTCAGTTACTAATGAAATTATTTGGGAAAATAAAAAAAACTTCTTCTACACGATTTTGTAGGCCCATTATGTTTGAATATACAAAAGAAAATACAAATGTTATACATACTATCACAGATAAAATTAATACTCAGAATAATGCCTTAGTGCCCACTCGGTGTGGACGAGTTTCTATAAATCATAAATTGTTATTGACCATGATTGACGGCAAAATCTGTAATGTACTTTCTGGCAATCAAGCATCTATGAAATGTTATATTTGTGGTGCGTCCCCTGTGGAAATGAATAATTTAAATTTGATTAATAAAAAGAATGTCCAAGGTGAATTTTATCAGTTTGGTTTGTCATTGTTACATGCTTGGATTAGATGTTTCGAATGTTTATTACATATTTCATATAATTTACCTTTTATGTCTTGGTCTGCACGAACACCAGAACAAAAATTACAGAAAGCAGAGCAAAAGAAGAAAATTCAATCCGATATGAAAACTCGACTTGGGCTAATTGTCGATGTGGTTAAACAAGGCACAGGAACAACAAATGATGGCAATACTGCCAGAACATTTTTTGCACATCCAGAAATATCTGCGAACATAACTGGTATTGATCAAGAACTTATTTACCGTTTTGCAAACATTTTACAAGTGATAGCTTCTGGACAACCAATTAATGTAGAGAAATTTCGAGCCTACACTTTACAAACCACAGAAAGATATTTAACACTGTATAGTTGGTACTATATGCCCGCTTCAGTTCAAAAACTTTTAATACATGGTACTGATATTATTGAAAATGCTATAGTACCAATAGGACAATTAAGTGAAGATGTTTTATAAGCAAATCATAAATTTTTCCGCAAATATCGCGAAAATAATACTAGAAAAATATGTAGAGTTTATAATAATGAGGACATTTTGCATTCGTTACTATTAGCATCTGATCCAGTAATTTCCACAATGTGTGATTTACATCAAAAATCCAAAATTTCAGAAATGTTTGAAGATGCAAAAGCACTCATAGAAATTGAAGAAACAGCTCGACCGTCATAAAATCCATTTTTTTTAAATATTACTGAATTTTGTTTCTAATTTTTTTTTTAGAATTTGAAAGTAATTTTTTTTATTGTTTTATATTAATTGTTGACGTGATTATTTTTTAATTGTTTTATATTAACTGTTGACGTGATTATTTTTTAATTGTTTTATATTAATTGTTGACGTGATTGTTTTTTAATTAAATAAAAGTTATTAGTATTATTGTTATTCTTATTATACATCATCTTTTAAAAGAGAAACTAATTTTTGTTTTCAATAAATTGTCAAATATAGGTTTTCTTACATTTTCTTTACATCTTACAACACATTTAACATATATCACTCTATGAATGTCATTACAATTTGCAAATTATTAGTGTTACTACACGATGTTCGGGTCGCTCCATAAGGCCGTTCCAGTGTGCGGCGCACAGTGGAATGACCTAATGTAATGCTTTGGCATCGGTCAGAAATTCAAGTGTCATATTCAGAAAATCTTTTCATACATATTTGTTGTTTATGGTGGTAAGTTCAAACATTTTTAACTTTTATTAAATTTCTTTAAAAAATAAGCTACTTAATAGCTGAAAAATAATGCCTTTTTTAAATAAGAAAAAATTTCAAATTTGTATTTCTCCATTGATGTTTTAATTAATTGCAATTAACGTTGTACTGAAAAAAAAGTCTAAGTACATTATCCCAGATATGTGAAATCTATGCTCCAATGTACTGTTTAGCAGGAAAATAAAAATTATTAATTTTACTCTATTATTAATACTTTCGCAATATCGCGCTGTATAATGCGCTACATTAATACACTACGGCCCTAAGTTTTAAGCTGATACCATTAGATTTTGCGACTTCCTGCAACCTTACAAGATATTTAAATTTTTATGAATGTAGGGTGTTCCATCTAAGACGGCTCCTTTCGTACCTCTTTAGTTAGTCATTTTACAAAAAATAGTTTCAAACAAAAGTTTCATTATTTCATATAGGGTATATTTTGAAATTAGTTTGCTGTATACACAGAGTGTTCTGTTTAAACTGGACGCTACATTTCTTCGTTATTTTAAATGGAAGACCCTATATATTTTTACATTTTCGGATTCCGGGCTGAATTTTAATGTGATTTTACGTATCACACATATGGCCTATTGTAAACCGTTCCAAACAAATGACGCTAGAGACTTGTGGTTCTTTGCAAAAGATTTATCTTGAAATGCTTTTTCGCTTACATCATTACGAAACATTTCAAGTGACAAGGTTTTACAAACAATTTAGGGTATATTTATTTTCTTTAAAATGTATATTTATTGTATGTAACTAAAGTACATCGACAAAGTATTAAGAGAACTTTTACAGTTTTTTGACGATATAAACCTGTGTTTTGTGAATTCTGAAGTCTTATCTTTCAAACAGGTTATATTTCATCTGTCACGTTGACATCAAAACTCACAATAACACGAACAAATCAGAAAAAATTAACTGTACTCGATTTTTTTTTTAATTAACGGTACCTACCACACAAGTATTGTTTATTTAGCAGGTCATGATAAAAAGGTAGACCCTGAGAAACGTCAAATTTTCTATTATATCTTTCAAGTTCAAGATTCGTTGTCCTTTGTGTTCTTTTAATTTTTCATTTTGATTATTCAATATTTTCATTGTTTTACATTCTTATTGATCTGATAAGATTGATTGATTATATTCGTAAGCCTGCGGGGTTTGTGAACGGAAATTTTAATTTCCATTCAAATTCGTTTGTTCGTTTTTAAATATTCGAACAGTGGTCATTTGATTTTTACGTTGCTCTTTTTCTGGTATAAGAAGGTAGACATTTGTTGCTATGTATTCCTTTAATATTTTCTGAATGTTTTCTTTTTGTTCTGTTATTTTTCTTGTTATCTAACGCTTCTTTGATACCATTTTGTAATTTTTCGTGTATCATTATAATTGCATTAAATTTTATAAGAATATCTCAAATATAAAGAATGCTGAATGTTAGCGTAGAATTAAATTAATTAATACAAGGAAGCCAACAGTAAGAAAATGAGAGAAAAATTCAACGTTTACCAAGAAAGCTTGCCGCGAAACCGAGAGAGATCCGGGTTCAAATCCTGTAAGTGACAGAATTTTTCTGTCTTCCTATTAGTGTTTCCTTCCTTGATTAATTAATTTTATTAAAATTTTATCAAAATTCCTCATTCTGTGGAATGAATTCTGTGAAAATCTTGGTATCGGCAAAAAAGTACAAACCTTTCTATTTCGTTGGGACTAATCATTTTGTAGCAAAAAAGTGTGAGACCGATTATGGGACATGCTGTATATTACTACATTAACTTTTATATGTTACAAATTTAAATTAAATTTGTGATTTTTAAAATTATTTTAGTTTTCATTTTCCTTTCATAATCATTATCTGATAACGCAGAGCTCAATGTAACATGACACGAGAAGTCTTTTGTTATTTTGGTTAAGAACTGATGAGTGAATCGTAATTTAATTTTCACCGTCTATTGTAAATGGTATTGGTATTATCTATACAAATTTTCATAAAAATCTGTACACCTATGTAGCTATAGTAGCCACGTCCAGTACTCTCATTACATCGTTCTACTGTGTGGCGTACCATCCAGTCATTAGCTACGCCAGCAGTTCTCAAACGGTTTGGTGAAAATCTTACAATGCATTTTTCTCTGAAATTGTTAACTTAGTGTTAAGAGTATATAAGTTTAATCGTTGCTATTTATGGTGATGTATTACAGGTTTAAATATTTGCACACAGTAAAAGAACAACCTGTATAACAAAAGGAAGTTTTAACTGTTTTTCAAAATTTTCAAATTGCAATATATTTTCTTTCTTTTTCTTTATTTATTTATTTTTAACTCTGTCGACAGTAAAATTGTTTTGATAACTTTACAGTTTTCCCTTTCGTGTCGTTGTAATTTTTCAATACATGGAAAATACACTAAATATCATTCACAAATATATTTCTCGTGACCGTGATGTGAAGTCTGTTTTCACACTAAACGTGATAAATTTTTGTTACGAACTCATTGTTTTAGTTATTAAGATTTAATTTTAGAATGTCATTTACGTAGACTTTAGTCGTTTCTCACAGCAGAGTTTCCCGCAAGTACCAGATGTCCAGGCTATGTTACTCACAGTCTGGGAACAACATTGCTATGCAGCCGCCCTGGGAAAATATTTCCTAACCAATCAAGGTTTACAAGTCACTTCCATTTAGTTTTTCAGAGAAATTTTTAGACTCTTTGAATGTTTCATTTCAGAATTCAGTTGTACGTAGCGACTTGTCCCGGGCAGTTGGATGCCCTGCAGATTCTAAGGCCCGCAACTCATTGCATTTCAAACATTTTCTCTTGGATTAATTTTGCATACGGTGGTTGCATCACCGGGTTCATTAAATTAAGCGAATACGAAACAATTTTCCAACAATAGTGAGTATTTCCGTTGTTGTAATCAATTAATAATAAATTTATATGAATATTTTTTCTGTTTTTAGTAAATGTAAATTTATATATAGAAATATTGTTCTTGCTTTGAAATTTCTTCACGTCACAAATTTTCAGTGGAAACTCTTGGTCAGTGAAATCCGCTACTGTGTTATAATGGGGATACGAAGACATCCTTCGAGGAAGACCTGTAGGTTGACACATCGCTGACGTTATCGTCCAGGCAAAGCAAGCGTTGTCGTTATTTCTAACATTTATGACAGCTTTCTTCGCACTTATTGAGGACGGTAATGGCATGAAGCTGGATGCTTTCAGTGGATTGTAATTATTAATGTTGATTTCCATATATAAAATTCTGCACAAAGTCCATCCTATAACAATATTTGCAATTTTAAGTTTTATTCTAAACGATTGAACCTATTATTTTTTTTACCTGAATCTCGCTCTTGAAATTCCGACATTTTTACATGTATTTCGTTTACAAAATCACGATATATATTGTATATATCAGTTCCAAAACAAGTTATTTTATTCTTGGTGTTAAAAGATTTTATCTCAGAACTTTCTTTATAATCTGTGCAATAGACTCCGGAATTTCCACATTCCACTTTAATGCTTTATGAATTCTAATATACTTTGAACCAAAGTTAATACTTTTTCTTGAATATTATACATAAAGTCTTCGACATCAACATAATTGTAAGGTTCCGTTATACGGTACGATACGATTTTGTCTCCGAATACACCAACTATCTTCTCTACACCGTTATCGACGACCATAAAAGCATTACTTTTATGTGAATTACTACGCAAATGTGCTGAGAAACACTTTCTGCTGACGTATAATTCCCACACATCACATTTCATAACGTTTACCGGATCAACAACTTTGGACTGTCCGGCAATTTCATCTAATTTCAAACGCTTTCCTGGCTTGATGTACGCAAATGACGATTCATATTATCGATTCGCGTAAATTGTTTGCCACACTGATTGCAATCAAAAATGTTTTATAAATCTAATACACACTACGTTCACGAAAATATCGCGTTCACTACGTTCAATAGATTGGTAAACTCAATCTACAGGTCAACCGTCGTCTGCGGGTATCAAATTAAACACCTCTTTAAATAGGTATATTTAATAACAGGTTGCGTTAGGGTTATTTCAAAACACATTAGAGTCACCGCGTTTCAAGGTCCGCTACGAGGTCACCTCAAGTTCATTTCAAGGTCACCTTAAGGTCATTTCTAGGTCACCTTAAAATCATTTCAAGATCACCAAAGGTCATATCAAGGTTAGTTCATGGTCACATCGAGGTCATTTCAAGGTCACCCCAAGGTGATCTCAAAGTCATGGTGGGATCACGTCAGGAATAGGCCTATTCTGGAACCTCCTCCGACCTTGACCTTGAATTTTATTGATCAAGGTTGGAGAAGGTTCCAGAATCGAGCTATTCCTAGCTAAGTGTACTTAGAGTGTAGTTTCCAATAAACTTTAAAGGAACGTACATGTCCAGATCTAGTAACATCATGATACAGTTTTAAAAGTTTCGTTTATCCTTAGGCACAACTATTTTCCAATTGTCCGAATCAGAAGATAAATCAGGAATTTTACAGCGGACATATTTGTAAATGAACCGTAAATTGAGGATATCTGACAGGAAATTCTTCGATTTTCTTCCGTAAATTTAAATACCACTGGTTACGTGTATCCACAAAATTTTCCACAGATGATACAGTCACAGTGTCAACATGAACAGGAACAGAGCGAGAAAGAAAATCTGGTACAACATTTTCTTTACCACTATGCACAATAGTAAAATCAAAAGGTTGCAGACGAACTGCCAATCGAGCCAAACGACCCGTTGGATCTTTAAGACGATTCAACCATAACAAAGATGCATGATCGATAACTACAGTGAAGGTGGTACCTTCTAAATAATGACGCAATTTCTCTACGGCCCAAATAACGCTTAAACATTCCCTTTCAGTTGTCGCAAAATTCTGTTCTGCACGAGTTAGGTCCAGTTTTACAAATGGGGCTTAACTTTGAGCTGAGGCTTAAACCCTTAGCAACCAGTATTTCAACAATTGTTGTGAAGGATTTAAGCTTAGGTTCAAAGTTAAACCGTTATTGTAAAACCGGGGCTCAAAGTGCGTGAAAGATAACAGATAACCTTCTCTCCTTCCTCAAAACATTGAGTTAAAACCGCTCCGATGCCATATGCCGAAGCATCAGTTTGAAGAATGAATGGTTTGTCGAAGTCGGGACAAATGAGTATGGGAGCAATAACTGTTTATGTTTGATTGTACTTTTCTTTGTTGTTGATTGTCATGCGTTGGGGTGTTTTTGTAAATTATCAATTTGTTTTAATAATTAAACACGTGCACGTTTTTTACTGCCTTTTATTGTTCGCCATCTTGCTGGCCACACACATGAAGTTTTTTTTGTCAACGCTACTTAAAGCATTGCTACCAACTTAAACATCTGTACAGTTCTACATTCTAAATAAATCTCAAACATACCCCCCACCGTTGAAAGTTAAACTTTCAACTAAAATACAATACAAGGTAAATATAACAAGGTAAGTATGCAGTTCATAAATTCAAACACTAACAATCTTTAGTTTCAGGTCTCTGCACTGGAAGAGGACAAATCTTGGCCACAGCTCGCTTCAGAGTACCCTTGGAGGTCCTTAAAGAAACGACTCGAACAGTGCCGTCCTTTCCGGGATGCACTGGAATAACGCGACCCATTTTCCAGCACAGGGGCGGTAAATTTTCTTCTTTGATTAACACAAGTGAATCTACTTCTATGTTTTTTACAGGTAAATTCCACTTGTTCCGCTGCTGAACTTCGGCTATGAATTCCTTAGACCAGCGGGTCCAAAAGTGCTGTTGGAGCTTCTGAAGTCGTTGGTATAACGATAGTCTGTTGTCAGGAATTTCTTGCACATCAGGGTCAGCCAACGAAGTTAGTGGTCTCCCAATGAGAAAGTGAGCCGGTGTTGAGGGATTCAAGTCGTTTGGATCGGATGAAAGAGGACAAAGAGGGCGAGAATTCAACACTACTTCAATTTGAGTAAGTAATGTTAGAAAGTCTTCGAAACAGAGACTCGCATTGCCCGCAACGCGCCTTAAATGCTGCTTGACGGATTTAACACCGGCCTCCCAAATCCCACCAAAATGGGGAGAATGTGGCGGTATGAACTTCCACGTTACGCCTTCATTAGTAAAGCTTTCTTGTAAATCACTTTTATTTTTTGTCAAAAATGTACGTACTTCTATCAGCTGATTATTGGCTCCGACAAAATTAGTCCTATTATCGGAAAAAATCTGATGCGGTTTACCACGTCTAGCTATAAATCTCCTAAAAGAAGCGATGAAGGCTTCTGTAGTTAGATCTGTAACGGCCTCAAGGTGCATTGCCTTTGTTGTGAAGCAAACATACAGACATAAATAACATTTAAAAGTTTTAGCTCCGCGGCCACGCTTTGTTTTTAGCAAAAAGGGACCTGCATAGTCGACACCCACGTAATGAAATGGGAATGAAATCTTTAAACGTTGCTCAGGCAAGTCGCCCATAAATGGCAAACATTGCTTAGGCTTTGCCTTAAAACAAGCTATACATTCGTGGACCACTCTTTTTGCTGTGTTTCTGCCTAAAATAGGCCAAAATTTTTCACTTATGGGCGCGAGTAATTGTTGGGGTCCAGCGTGCAGTAATCTTTTGTGCTCAGAGATAAACAATAGCTTTGTGAAATTGAAAGTTTTAACCTCCCACCAACTCTCAAAATGCCTTCTTTGTCTAGAAATGGGCTTAATTTAAGGAGCTTGCTGCCTTTCTCAACATGATTATATTTGCTGATTTGAGAAATATTGTTTTGAAAAGATGATCGCTGTACTTGCTTAACTAGCACCACGACAGCTTCATCTAATTCGTTCTTAGACAGAGCACCGCTTTTACGAAGATTTAACGGTTTTCTTATGTTATGGATAAATCTCAAGCAAATTGCTGCAATCCTAGCTAACCTACAGAAGCTGGAAAATCTTTCAATTTCAATGAAATCTGGAAAAGAGGTAACTAAGAGAACTTTCTTTTGTACTTTCATTTCCGATAAAACCTCATTCGGGATATTCACGCAAGACTTAGGCCAATTTGATGTATCCTCTTTTAACCAATGAGGACCTTTCCACCAAAAATCTGAATCTATTAGGAAATGAGAGCTCACTCCCCTTGACACCAGATCTGCGGTATTTTCCTTTGATGGAACATAATGCCATTCGTCCGACTTGGTTAAACTCTGGATTTCGAAAATTCGATTACCCACAAAGATTTTTAAAACATTTGGAGAACAATTTATCCAACTTAGTACTGCAGTAGAGTCATACCAATAGTAACAAGAGTGAGGTTTCACATTCAAAGATTTAAGTACCGTGTTGCTTAGTCGAGCCAAAGTTAAAGCCCCACACAGTTCCAAACGGGGTATCGTCACCGGCTTTAAGGGAGACACCTTGGACTTGGCGCATAACAGACTGGTCTGAATCTTATCCTCATCATCAATGCATCTGAGATAAATACAAGCTCCGTACACATCATTTGATGCATCAGAAAAACCATGCAGCTCTATTATAACTGCATTTTGACACTTAACAAGTCTAGGGTTTCAAAGCTTATTTAAATCAAGGATTTGTGTTTTGAATTGCAACCATTTGTTGTGAAGACAAGAAGAAATAGATTCGTCCCAAGATACATGTTCCGCCCATAACCTTTGAATTATAATTTTTGCGACAATTATACAAGGTGCAAGCAGCCCCAGTGGGTCATATATTTGCGCAATGCTTGATAAAATTGTACGTTTAGTAACCTGCTTAGGAAACTTGTCAACATTGATGTTGTAGAGCAATGAATCGTCTGTGCATGACTAAAAGTAAACCTAGCGTGCGGGTATTTTCGTTAGGACCTATGGTTAGTACAGAAGAGTTTGTTTCAGGATCGGAAAAATCTTCAATGATTTTTGAATTGTTAGAGATCCACTTCCTTAACTCAAAGCGACCTTTTCTTAAAATATGTGATATTTGTGAACAAATGGATCGTGCCTCCTCAACCGAATTGAAACCTGTTAGCAAATCATCCACGTAGAAATCTTTCAGTATGATTTGGGAAGCGGCAGGGAAGTCGTCAAAGCTTTCGTATGCCAACTGATGTAGACAACGTATGGCCAGATATGCTGCCGCAGCAGTGCCATATGTCACAGTATTAAGCTCATATTTGGATATAGTTTGCGACGGATCGTCACGCCAAAGAATACGCTGTAATGATCTTTGACTAGAATCAACAATAACCTGGCGATACATTTTCGCTATGTCTGCGGACACAACATAACTATGCTCCCTAAATCGAAGAATGATGGACTGCAAATCGCTCTGAATATTTGGACCTACCATTTGGATGTCATTAACTGAAATCCCCGTAGTTATAGGACAGGATCCATCAAAGACGACTCGCAACTTTGTTGTTAAACTCTCCTCCTTTATGACGCCATGGTGAGGCAAATAATAAGAAGAATTTTCATTTTCGTCTGTTACCTTTGTCATGTGCCCCAAAGCTTTGTATTCATTCATGAAACTGTGATAACGCTCTTTGAGGACTGTATTTCCCTGCAATTTGCGCTCAAGTGAATAAAACCTCTTCGATGCCGTTTGCATAGAATCGCCTAATTTATCAGAGGATTCCTTCAAAGGAATTTTCACGATGAACCTGCCGTCCTCATCACGTTTCATATTTTGAATGAAATACGTCTCACAAGCTGACTCCTCTGCAGACAGAATTTTTCACCTGGAATTTCCTCTAATTCCCAAAACATTTTTAGGTGATCCTGAATAAGATCATTTGAATTTGTCACAAAATTACAATGGCTACGCTTGATCTGTTGCTCATGGAAAGAACCGGAAATGATCCACCCGAATTTTGTTTTTTGCAATGTAGGAAGCCCAGTGCCTAATTTTATCTGACCGATACAAATTAAGTCCCAGAAACATTCCGCTCCAAGCAGTAAATGTATTTTTGAAGGCTTATAAAAATTCGGGTCTGCTAATTTTATATTCCTTGGTATGTTTAGATGCTGGAATGGAAAAAAATTCGCAGGAACGTGTTCTGTTATTCTGGTAATCACATAACAGGATGTTGTAGTGCTGAAGTGATTGATACGCGATTTTACCTGAATATTAAATTTTGCTTTTATCTGTGATTGAATTTGGTTTATACCAACGATGGAGATGTTTGTGTTAATTGTATCAAGGCCCAATTTGGTACACAAATCAGCTGTTACAAAATTGGATTGTGATCCAGAATCCAGGATAGCGCGACACTCATGAGCAGTTCCATTTTTATCCAAAACTTCAACACATACCGTAGATAGTAACACCTGAGGATTGCCCGAAATAGTCGACATGGTAACTGTGGGCTGCGATTGCTCAGCTGTTTGAGTTTCAAAATGCAACAACATATTGTGCCTATCTTGACACTTTTTGCAATTTTTGTGATTTGCAATTTTTGGAAAAATGCCCAAAGCGAAGACAATTTAAACAAAGTCCCTTTGCCTTTGCCCCTTTGATTCGCTCATTGATTGATAGTTTAATAAATGAATCGCATGCAGAAATCCAATGATCGCCTCCGCAAAATGCGCAAGTATTATTTGTAACCACAAATGATTTGGAGGTCTTTTGGGAATGCTTTGCCGCCGAAAGAGGCTGTAAAGATAAAAAACGCGAATTTGCCTTAGAATTTTCGATGGTTTCCAATAATTGAGCACGGTCACTGAGGAAATTTTCAAAATGCGTGAAAGTAATTTCTTCATTTATGTTCGACGCGCTTTTTTCCCACTCGTTTACTGTTGTGCTGTCTAGTTTTTTCGAGATGATATAAATTAACAAATCGTCCCATTTGTCAACAGGTAAACCTAACGATTCTAAAAATCTTAAGTGCTTTAAAACCTCGTCTACAAGTTGCCTCAAACCCGCTGATGACTCTTTATTGATGGGAGGAATTTCAGCGAATGCTTGTATATGATTGTGTTTGAGAATGCGTTTGTTATTATATCGTTTGCATAGCAAATCCCATGCCACCTGATAATTACTGCTTGTTGTTTCTAAAGCCGCTATTATTTTAGACGCATCGCCTTGTAGCGTCGCCTTTAAATAATGAAACTTTTGGACATCGTTTATTTTGCTATTGTTGTGAATCAAAGATTCAAACGTATCGTGAAATTCCAACCACTCGCTGAACTTTCCATTAAATCTTGGTAAATTTATGGTCGGTAATTTTATGTTACATGAATTTTCCGCGGAACGCGTAGAACTCCCGGAATGATTCGAACTTACGTCCACGTCGTTACAGTCCGCCTGACTTATTAACACCTTTGCTGAGCTTAACAATTTAAAATACTCATTTTCAAAACTCTCCCGTTCAAGAAATTCGCTTTCTAAATTTCCCGCGATGTTCTCGATTTCAGTTTGAATTTCCTCAAAATTGACAATGAGGCCCTCGAAATTAGCTGTTCTGTTTTGCAATTCGCATATTTGCGCTTTACTAAAGCCGGCTATTCATTACGCGGTACTAGGCGAGTTACTTGACGTGACAAGTACTCGACGAGTACTTGTGTAAGTAAAAGTCAAACTGTACACATTACTCAGCTACTTCCGCGTAGCCAATCTGGCTGGGAAGTACAAGTAGATGCTCGGCAAGTAGTGAATACTCGACTTTGTTGAGAAAGTGTCGAACATGGAAACCAATGACATTGAAGCAGCAGCTGTATTTGTGTTAATGACATGTGGCTACCTTTTATTAAGTAACAAAACAACTCGAAAGAATAGGAAGAGAAGATGGTGGATGACATCCTTGAATAGAAGCAGAGAAAAGTAAGCAATGTCTCTTAAATGTATTACAAAAGTTGCTTTTAATTTACTTATTATTTTTACAGGTACTGCAGTGCAGACATTATGGCAGATTTGCTGAAGGAGCCTTCAGGTTTATTTGAAAATTTTTGTAGAATGTCTCTAGAAGATTTTGAATTACTACTCAGGAAAATTGAACCACATATTGCAAAAAGAGACACACATTTCAGACAAGCTATTCCGGCAAAAGAACGTCTAGCAATAACTTTACGATTTTTAGCGACGGGCGATAGCTACAAAAGTTTGCACTATTTATTTAAAGTTTCTCCTCAAGTGATATCTAGAATAGTGCCCGAGGTATGCACAGCTTTAATCAAAGAATTTCAACACTTAATCAAAGTAAACAAAGTATATTATAGGAGGTATTTTATTAATTATAAGTTTACTAAATAAATTCATACATAACTAACACAAGTAAAAAAAAACATTCTGTACCTAATTTGCTAATAAATGGTAACTCTGTCTCTAGATTAGAAAATGAACAAGAAAGAAATAGGTATTTACATAAAAAATTATTTATTGAAAGTTCTCGTAAAACGATTTTACGCTGTTGCTTTCGTCAATAATTGAAGAACCTGAGGATGCATTTTCATATTGCGAGTGTGGTGAAGAAGGCATGTGAAAGCTTTGGGACGCAGTTAATGCTGCAGCCGAAGCACCACTATTGGTCGAACTATGACCGGATAAAATATTATAATTCAAATTACGCGAATGATGGTATAAAGGAGTAGAAGAATCACGAATTGATAGCGTCTTTTGACGCAGTTTTGCTTGGTACATAACATTTTCTATGTCATGCATCACATAATCTCTTTCAGTTTGTTCCATTCGTTGGAGTCTCTTTGCTATTAGTTGTCCAAATATTTCACATTCATCGTTTTCTTTTTGCTGAGGTTTCTTAGTTAATACGTCATATGCCTTCTCCATTTTTTCCAAAATTACATCTTCAGAGAACTTATATTTTTTTGCTCCAATGCCAAAAGAAGTAGTTCTTTTGCGTGAGGGAGTACAAGATGTACCGACTTGCTGAGAGTCAAGAGGTGGCTGAGAGGTAATAGCTGCGCTGTCTTGCTGGGAGTCCGCCGATGTTCTGTCATGTTCGGATTCAACATTTACCGAACCTATTGTCTGAGCTATAGTCTGAAAAAGAGACATCGTGAAAGTAAAAATGAAAAAAAATATCGGACATAAAATGTTGTAAACATATGCATTTGATTTCGAGATAACCCAGACAAGTCGGCTTGATTGCAGTGGAGTTCACGGAGCTACTGCCATGCAGAGGAGGTCCTAAACAAAGCCCAAAGAGCTGACTAAGAGTTGCTTGCATTAGAAACTGACTTGCAATTAGTTTATTGAAAAAATTACTTTCTTTGAAAGTACATCGAATAGTAAAGGCTGTTACTCACTTAGCGAGGCGAAAAACATTTCTTTTCCTATATTCTTGTGAGAAAAAACACACTTAGGCGAAGCTACTCAACTAACGCAAGTACAGCAAAAATGGTGGCGCTATGAATGCGACAGTCTTTACTTTTCAACATGCAATTAAATGAGTATTTTTTGTTCCAGATTCCTACTACCCCAGATGAATGGAAACAAATTGCAGATGATTTTGAAAAGTTATGGAATTTTCCACACTGCCTAGGGTCACTCGATGGAAAACATATAATGATTCAGTCCCCGATTAACAGTGGTTCTGACTTTTATAATTACAAGAAATTTTTTAGCATAGTGTTAATGGCTCTTGTTGATGCTAACTACTGTTTTACCTTTATTGACTGTGGTTGTCAAGGAAGACTAAGTGATGGGGCTGTTTTTAGAAATACTGAGTTGTATAAGAAAATTGAAATGAGACAGTTAAATTTGCCTCCAGACGAACCATTAGACGGAACAGACAAGCCATTTCCGTATCTGTTTGTAGGTGATGACGCATTTGGGTTAAGTACTACTATTTTGAAACCATTCCCTGGTACGCATCCCAAGGGCAGTATGCAAAGAATATTTAATTACCGCCTTTCGCGCGCTCGTCGCATTGTCGAGAATGTGTTCGGAATAATGTCTTCAGTTTTTCGAGTGTTGCGGAAACCAATATTATTAGAACCTAATAAGGTTACAACTATTATAATGGCCTGTTGTTTATTACACAACTTTTTACGGAAGAGCAACACGTCACGTGCAAATTATACACCTGCTGGTAGTTTCGACATTGAAACAGAAGAACAAGTTCTTCCAGGATCTTGGCGCGAAGATCAAAGTAACATTACTTCACTATTACCTTTGCAAAAGGTACCAAGGAAGCAAAGTATAGATGCGAAAAATACCAGGGACGAATTTGCTGGATACTTCATGGGAATTGGCAAAGTTTCATGGCAAGATAAATATTGTTAAAAAATGATAAATGTCAAAAACTATAAAATAAATATGTTACTTACCTCAGAATTTAACGTGTTTCTTGGCATATCGTGATGAAGTAAAAACGATGCCATCGTTGAATATGCGAACCAGTTAGGTTTATATATATCATCCGTACCGGCACCACTGCGTTCACTTTTTTTAACTTTTTGTACGCAATTTCTAAAAGTTGCCATCAACGAATCTTTTTTTTTTTCAATTCTGCTATAGAAATACCCTCGCCGATTTCTGCTTGTATTCGCTTCCACGCGTCGTATACCTCATTTCTGTTTTTGTGTAATTTATGGGAAGGGTCCCAGATAATTGGCTGATTCATGTAATAATTCAAAAATTTCATGACGGTGTCATTATTCCAATCTATTGTTGTTGCAGCATCAATATTTTCACAACACGCGGTTGTCATTGCGCTAGAATAACTTAAATAACGTGGCAAGTTAGACGAGTAGTGTAGCGCGGTTTTGAAAACACTTTGCAAGTAAAGACTTGTCTCTTTGACTTTGGGTAGTTTACCGACACCGCACGGGAAGTACAAGTAACGTGGCAAGTAGTGCCGAGTTGCACGCCGCGTCTTAATACACATTACTCGGCATTTGGAAAGTATTGGCAAGTACTTGCCAAGTACCGCGTAATGAGTAGCCGGCATTAGGGTGCCAGTGTTAAATTCGTCAGTTAACTTCGTTACGAATTTGCTAAAAAATGTTACACGCGCTTTTAACGAGCCGCGCTTTTTGTGCAACTGCGTATTTTCTACCGACATTTTTCGATCAAACTTGAGCAATGTTAAATTATCTACGTACACTTGTTTTGTTTGTTTCAGCTTTCGGCTTCACGATTGACTCGAGCCCGCAGCTGCTGCTTCTGGTACTCGTTTCCGATGTTACAATGGCCGTCCCAACGTCACGTTGACACTCACGATGTGGAATGTTTTTCCTTGATAATCTTGCCAATCACGACTCGAAGGACCATGATTATGTTTGATTGTACTTTTCTTTGTTGTTGATTGTCATGCGTTGGGGTGTTTTTGTAAATTATCAATTTGTTTTAATGATTAAACACGTGCACGTTTTTTACTGCCTTTTATTGTTCGGCATCTTGCTGGCCACACACATGAAGTTTTTTTTGTCAACGCTACTTAAAGCATTGCTACCAACTTAAACATCTGTACAGTTCTACATTCTAATTAAATCTCAAACAATAACTAAACGTTCTTTTATGGTTTTAAACGAATCTTCACATTCTGCTGACCAAATAAACGTTTTTCCGAATTAGTCGAGTTAACGGAGCAATAATCGTGGAGTAATTTTCGATGAAACGTCTATACCAACTAGTAATGCCAATCAATCGACGAAAATCACTGAGATTTTGTGGTGTAGATATATTAATGATTGCTTCGACCTTTTCTGGATCTACACGAAGTCCATGATTGTCCACAACGTAGCCTAACATTTTTCTCTATTAACTGTTAATCCAGCAGAGTGTAACCTATCAAATACTTGAGACAGAATTCTCAAATGAGTATCGAAATCTGGAGAAATTACAATGAAATCGTCTAGGTACACTTAAGGTTCTAAATCGACACACTTCGTGTTCAGGTAGCGACATTAGTGATTTTTTCTATCTATCCTTGTCACAGAGAAATCTCGTCTATGGATAAAAAAACACAGTCGAAAGTTTGTTAATCAAATTGGTGTTTCACAAATGGCATTTTACTATGGTTGCCGAGAATAATATAACCTAATACATTTTTGACTAGACAGCTATAAACTACTATCATCGTAGTAAATAGAATTCCCTAAAAGTGTTGATTTCCTTGTTGCTCTTGCGAGATTTGTATTTGTTATCTTTGTTACACAAGAATTTCGGAATGGGAATGTATTGGCGTTAGTTAGTAAGTGTGTTAATTTAGTGACCTTAGGTAGGTTAGGTACACTAATACATAAGGTTCTAAATCTACGCCTAAGACTTTGTCGATAAGCCGCTGCCAAGTATCAATCTGCAATAGCTCAATCCTAAGAGCATTTTTTTTTAAATTGGCGTGGCATGATTCTTTAACACGTACCTGCCAATAAGCAGATTTGATATCCAAGAAACTTAAATATGTGGCTCCCCAGAGACGATCTAAGATAGCGGAAACGTAAGGCACAGGATATGCGTCCTTTTTGGTAACCCTATCGTCTTTCTTAGGAACTAATAAAACTGGTGAAGACCAATCTGAAGTAAAAGGAGTTTACCAATTTTATCATCCAACACACGTTGTTTATAAATGGAGACACCGGATAGTATCTTTGCTTAATAGAAGAAGAGTCTGTAATGATTTCATGCTCAATAACTGAAGTACAACCTAATGAGTTACCCATAAGTTTAAACTTTTCTTGCAATATTTGATTCAATTGCTGTTGTTGAAGATCAGTTAGATTCTCCCTAGCCTGGATACTATTCAAAGAAATATTTTCTGACTCAGTACTAAAGTGCATTTTCCTTCAAATTTGGCACAATTCCCATAACTATCCAAAAATCCATGCCCAAAATTAACTTAAGTGGCAATTCAGGAACAACTAAAATATCCAACAAACAAAATTTTCCCATAAGGGTAACTGGAGTTTAAATTATGCCCACAGCTGGACAAGATTGACCAAATGCAATTGTACAATTTTGTTGAAGACTATGTTCCAGCTTCAAACCTGACTGCAATAAAATTTTGCATCCAGCCTCACCTACAAAAGTGTGACTAGCCCCTGAATCTAATAAACCCAATATGGAAATGCCTAAAACTGAAACCTCTAAATATGGTCTTTGATCATTTGTGGCATGTGAAATGATAAAGTCGAGCAACATTTTCTTAGGAAAACAAGTGGTCGGTATTATGGTCTCGGAAGAAACTTGACGACTTAACAAGTTCTTCGTGATTCGTTTCCCGAAGTTTGAGCTCTACAATTAGGACAAACATTGTTACTCTAAGAGTGACATTAGGGGTTTTGCACCTATAACAATGTTTGTTCTTAGGAGCAGGACAATTTTTTACTACATGACCGATTTGATCACAATTAAAACATTTAACTGAAGACTTTACTCTCCGTTTCCCCGTAGGATTTGATTAGGTAGAAACAGTAGACAAAGATGATAAACTTGGAGATAACCAAGCCAATTCTGGTTCAACATAAGAGAAACCCTTCTTATGAGGTGCTCTATAATGTTCAGTCCTGTATTTCTTCACTTCTAAACACGTACGTTCATGTTCTAATTCCTCTAGAGAATTTATTCCAGGAAGTTGCATAGCATAGAATGGAGCTAAATTTTTTGAAACGATATCCAGTTCAAAATCACGACTTAACCCGCCATATCTATTGAAAAAACATTCAAGCCAAATATTCAACAATTGTTTCAATTGGACCCTGAGTACGATCTAAAATTTCTTGGAATAACCTACTTCGGTAATCCGGAGGAAAGTAATCTCTTTTTAACAACGTTGATAAATCTTCCCAAGTGTGACATTCTTCTACTGCAGCACGATACCACAATAAAGCCTTGCCTTCAAATAAATTTAAAGATGAAGCAAACAGTTCCTGTTTTGATAAATTTCGAGCAACTCGAAGTTCTTCAACTCGTTCCAAAAATTGAACAACTGATAATGCTTTCACATCCCCACTAAATTTTAAATTCCATTTATGTACTGGTTGGAATCTAGAAGTAGAAGCAATAGACATTCCATGTTGACTTTAAATTTGACCTCTACTAGCTACTTGATCGGAATCAGATTCACCTGATGAAGTATCGGAAATATCTGCATTGCTTCCAGCATTATTTGGAGTTGAATTTTTAAATGATGATTTATGTTTAACAGAATCTAGGTGCGTCATGAAAGCCGAAAGTCGTGCAGTAGTTTGAGTACGAAACAATAAAACATCTGCATCCTCTTCAATAGGAATTCGATTAGCTCTCCCTAATAATTTATTTATAATATTTATAATAACTTTCATTTCATCTCTTTGAAAAATATACTTAGAATATTTTACTGAACGATCGTCTTTTTCGAGATTAATCAAGGATTTTAAACTAGCACACACGTTCGCAAAAGTCACATCCTTGCAATCCAAACCACGAGCTTGTAATTCAATTTCAAGTTCATCTTTCTTTAAATGCCTAATATTCATATTCGGAAGCGCCATGATGAATATAGGGAAAAAGGAACAAAAAATTTACAAGATACTCTAAGAAATATTGTTGCACAACGAAATGAAAGTGTACATTGTTCGCAACCTTACTAATATAATCACACAACCACATATAATCTCATCCTTCCATAAAAGTGTACGACAGCAAACGTAGAAAAAAAAGAAATACCAAAGTTGTCAAAACCGAGTCTTAAACAAACACACGTTGGGCGCAATTTTGCCTCACGTTGGAGGGTCAATTCAAGTTGGGCACTAACACTGGGTGCCTCATAACCTACGGAGGAGATTAAAAGGGTAGCTAGGGGAGATCAAATTAAAGAGTTTTTCTTAATAATTTTTTGGTAAAAACGCAATAACTAAAAAGTTAGAAGAGTTTAACGCGAAATTAATTAACAAGCAAAAGTTACTCCTTGTAGTAATATTTTAGGTTTTAAATTTAAATTTGAGGCATTTATGAGTTAATGGAACACTGGTTTACAATAAACAACTATTTTAAAAAACGTAGTCACGTTTATGTTATAGCAATATCATTTTTTCTTTTAATGTCCGCGAAGAAATGTAAATATTTTTCTTTTCAAATATGACTTTAAGGTTGGTGAATGGAACTCACTTGTTATAAATCGTTATAACAAATCTAGAATGTTTGAACTAAACTAAAAAAAAGTTGAACTCGAATGAGAAAAATAAACAAACATCAACAGAAAAAACGTCGAGAATTTTTCTCTTCTCTCGACATATTTTCTGGCGCCCGAGCAGGGACATATTGTGTATCAAGTCTCTTCTTTTCCTGTGTCCATCGAATAAAAAGAAAGTATGCCGTCTCGACGCTTATCGAAGATAAGAATACAAAAGCTGTGTGATAGGGCTCAAGCCTCCATCGATTCAACTAATCGATCCCAAATCAACCTACTACTGAAGGAACACAACAGTGAATTCCAAATATATCGAAGTATTATCGAAGAGGAATTGGAAACTATCGCAAATGAACAACTAAAAAAGGAATTTATTGATATGGATGAAATTATCTCCAACAGTAAGTCACTGTTGCTTTCACAATCCGAAAATTCGAATCAAACATCAAGTCCGACAAGTCAAAACTCCGAAAATTCATCGATTGAACAATTTCTTGCGCACTAGCGTGATGTCTTAGCTCCTTTGTGAATAATCAGAATTCACCAAGTTTAAGTGCGTCAAGTTTACCTAAATTGGAAATTCAAGAATTTTGCGGTGATATGAAACAATGGATGACATTTCGCGACATGTTCCTGTCCACTGTCGATGCTAATCCTGATCTTACCCCAATTCAGAAATTCCAGTATTTGCGCAGTCTGCTGGTCGGCGATGCGGCATCACTCATCAACACGATCCAAATTTCAGCTAATAATTATCCAATTGCCTAGAAGAATCTGATGGACGAATACAACAAGGAGTATCTGAATGTTTGAATTAGTAGGAGGATTTTATGAAACTAATTTAGCGATAATTTACAATAAATTAAAGCTCTTTTTTGAAAAGTGGGCTGTATTTTTCTGTCGTTATTTATATAACATCTGATTACTTGTTATTTTCTCTCAGCAAACTTGATTTAAGTTTATTCTAAATGTACACTAACATCCTCCCCCCACGTTAAAATAAAATTATTTTAATAGAAGAACGCACAACCGCACTACGGGTCTTGTTAGCTGGCCGGTCTTGGTTTGAACTCACTAGTTATCATCATTTCCACGGTGTAGTGCTACTACTCTCTCAAGTGGCCAACTTAATGGTGGAGTATTGTCTTCTTTTATTAAAACTAAGTTGCCTATTTCTGGTTGACTACCACTGGAACTGTGCCATTTGTTTCTTCCTTGTAGATTTGTTAAATATTCAGTTTTCCAATGGCTTTAAAAATGCTGCATCATGTTCTGCATTTGTTGGTATTATTAGTTGGTACATCATTAAGCTCTTCTTCTGTAACTGAAGTTATTGGGGCGCCAATGAGAAAATGAGCCGAAGTTAATACAGCAAAATCATTAGGGTCGTCTGATAGTGGTGACAGAGGTCGTGAATTAAGAATACCTCCTATCTGACACAATATTGTAAAATTAACTAATGACAAAATGTTGCAACCAATTATTTTTTTTTAGATGCATTTTCGTTGATTTAACCGCAGCCTCGTGCAAACCACCAAAATGTGGAGCTCTTGGAGGCATACATTTCCAAGTAATAAGATTTTCGGTAGCAAAGTTTATGAATGAACTTTCGTGGTGGCATTCAATGATAGTTTTGTATGCATTTCGCAGTTCCTTATCAGCAACTACAAATGCCTTGGCATTATCAGAATATATTTGCTTGGGCAAACCACGTCTAGAAACAAATCTTTTTAGGCAATTTAAAAAAGAATTGCAAGTTAAATCACTAATAATCTGGAGATGTACTGCTTTAGAAGAAAAACAAACAAACACACAAACGTAAACTTTAATTATTTTTCTATTTCTGACTTTAGTCTCCTTAAACAAAAATGGTCCTGCCATATCTAAAGCAGTAAATAAAAAAGGTCTTGATGGTGTGACTCTACTTATAGGTAAATCGACCATTTTGATAATTGGACTTTTAGGCAGATACTTGAAACAAATAATGCAAGATTTAATAATTTTTTTAACTGCGTTTTTCCAGCGATTTGTTACCGTTTAATTTCTGCCCGACCCCGAATCACCCTGTATATTGCTTCCCGTGAAATATTTTCGCAGACCGCCCGGTGAACTCTTTGCGTTTTGCCGATTTGCTTTCAAAGTAATTCCCCAGTGCTATTAGTTTTCCTGTAAAAATTAGGATAAGGAAAATTTGGGTTTCGAAAGTTAATTTTTCGGTCGCATAGATTCTTTATTTATCATTTTAGTTTTACGCATTATTGCAACATATTGTGAAATCAGCGATTCCGATCGCACGAAAGCTATACAGAAATTGAACCCCGGTATTTAAGCCCATTGGTCCTCGTTGACGTAAGATTCTGTCGCGGTTGGCAGAAGTATTTCACCTCTTCTTTTTTCTAACCCCATCTCTTTTCCGTTCTTCCGCGCGAAGCGATTTAGAACGCATTTGACCCCGCACTTCTCGGTGCAACAACACGTCTCGCGTTAGTGTGTTTTTTGTGTGTTTTCGCCCAAAATTAATTAATTAATGTTGGGGAATTCATCAACAGCTGTTTTGCTGGATTAATCCGTTGAGCCGAGAGGAAAGTAATACACTCGTATTGTCTATGCCTGTTCTCCTCCAGGTTGTTCTGCGAACAGGTGAGCCCATTCGTTGATTGTTCTGACTCGCTTCGAATCTTTCTATCGCGTATCTTCCTTCCTTACAGGCTTTAGGGTACCCTTACCTCTGCGCCGTATTCGTTAAGAATACGCTATATTTGTGGCCGTTCTCCGTATCTGCACGGTCCCGTGAGCATTAACCTATCCCCTTGGAGCTGCACAACACGCCGACCGAAGCTCAGAACAAGTAGGGACAAGGTTTGCTTACCTTTCGTTATTTATTTACGTGCATTGATGCCGGATAAAGGCGTGTGTCCATGCGGCGCGCGTTGACTTTATTTGGATTCGCCGTTTGACATTTTTTTGCGTAACGCTCCTGTCAACTCTAGAATCACCGTTGCGTCTATTTTAAGCGCATTTTTGTATGAATAATGTAATTATCGCTGTTGCTGCTGGATTCAAATGTTAATTAAGTCGCATTTGCGAATTCTTTTTTTTTGTTACTGGTTTAACATTTTCCCGTGTTTTATATAACTTGTATTTGTTACATGTTTCTTTATTGCTATTTAATAAAACTGTACATTGATAGTATTTTGGATGAGTCGAGGTTTTCTTAATTTTTTCTCGCGGTAAGAAATTAAGTGGCGCCTTTTTTGTTGGTACTGTTTGATAGTCCAGATTTAGTTTTTAACCCACCTTATCCCACTAGGGCTGGCCGGCGCCGCCGAAACGTCTGTCACGGCGATCACTTGTGATACCTGTACAGGTAGGTAGCAGATTGGCCAGAAATATTCCCGAATAGCATTTAATGTTCCTTGAACACCGGAATGAAAATGTTTATTGTGTTTATGAAGTATAATTAAATTTGTTAATGTATGATTTTTAGGCAAAAAAATTTGATATTTTTGTCGTAAGTCATTAAAGCTTGTTTTAATCTACCACCAACTCTTAAAATTCTGTTGTCATCTAAAAATGGTGATAAATGTATTATAGTGCTAGTTTTATGTACTGTTTTTCCATTTGATAAATTTGAAATTTCCCTCTCAAAATATTGATGTTGGGCTAATTTTATTAGTTTAGTTAAAGAAAGTTGTAGTTCAGTTGGATATAATGTACCCGTAATTCGTAGTTCTCTTTTTGTTGAAAGATTTTTGATAAATCTTAATACATAAGAAAATATTCGAAGTAATTTATTTAATGAAGAAAATCTGTTAATAAATATATCCCATGTTGTAATCGTAACAAAAGATTATTTATATTTCATTTCTAGTTGTTCTGATTCAGTAGGTCTGTAATTTATCATCCAAAATTTTGGATCATTGTACATGAATTGAAGACCGCGGAACCATATTGATTTTCGCAACTCTGTAATTGACATTCCCCGAGATGCAATATCTGCAGGATTATTTTGGCCTCTAACGTGATACCATTTCTTAATATCGATTAAGTGTTAGTAGTTGAGAAACTCTATTTGCAACAAAAGTTTTCCATTTTGTAGGATCAGCGCGTAAGCAATTTAAAACTATAGTTGAATCTGTAAAATAACTAGCTAAATTATTATTGATATTAAAGGTTTTCAAAACATTAACCATTAGCCTTGCTAATAAAAATGCGCCTAAAAAATGATCTCTAATCTCGGAAGCGAAATTTTTTTGTCTGGTGCCGCCCGAGTTTTTGAACGCAGTAACGCAATTTTAATTGACCCGTCAGTTTTGACGCTACGAACGTATATCGCAGCTACATAAGTTTCTTCACTGCTATCACAAAATTGAAAATAATCCAAATTGTTAGGAAAAACTTGACGTACTGCACGTAAACATACTGCATATAGAAAACATTTGATCCTTCAAATGTAACCAAGTACCTTCCAAATCTGTAGGAATTTTCTCGTCCCATTCCAATTTTCGTAACCATAGCTGTTGAATAAATATCTTTAGTTTAATTGTTATTGGAGTTATGACTCCTAATGGATCAAAAATGCGAGAAATTAAAGATAAAATACGTTTAGTCAATCTAGTGTTACTATTTTTATCTGTACCTACATCAAAACTAAATGTATCTGCATTTGTGTTCCAAACAATTCCCAGAATTTTGTTGTCATTTTTCGCCTTTATTTCGTGATTATTATCATCGTTACACAAATTATTGTTTTCAAAAATTTCTTGTGTATTGCTGGACCTCTTACGTAAATTGAAACAAGCTGTTTTAAAAATCTCACACAGTTGTTCTTTTAAAACCTTTGCATCTTGAAGATTATTACAACCAGTTATTAGATCGTCGACATACATATCATTCAATATAGTACCAGATGCTTCAGGATACTTATCTTGAAACTGTAGTGCCAAATCTTTGAGGCATCTTGTTGTTAAAAATGTAGCTGGTGCAGTGCCGTATGTTACAGTACGCAATCGATAAATTTTTAATTTTTCATTGGAATTTTCTCGCCAAATTATTCTTTGGTAGTTTGTGTCTTTTTCTGTTACCAATACTTGTCTAAACATCTTTTCAATATCTGCTGTTAAAACAACATTATGTTTACGAAATCTTATCAATATGTTAAATAAATCGTTCTGTACTACTGGACCAATTCGCAAAACGTCATTTAATGACAATGAAGTACTTTGAAGTACTTGTTTTTGCACAAGCGTCGAAAACTATACGTATTTCGTTGTTGAACTTCCTTTATAACTGGATGACGAGGAATATAATATTCTTCAGATTGTAGTGACTGTTTATGGCTTCTTCATGTCATTTCAATTGCTTTTTCCAGGTGATTTAATTGTTCGTATTCCCGCATAAAATTAATGTAATTTTTATTTAAATTAATATTTGACTTTAATCGTCTTTCAATACCATAAAATCTTTTTAACGCAATGTTAAAGCTGCACCCAAGACAAGTTACCTTTTCGTTAAAGGGTGGTGAAACTACATACCTTCCTTCTTCATTCCGCATCAGGTTGTTTCTAAATTCTTCTTCAAAAATTTTATCTTCCTGGCTTAATAAGGTTTCATTCGGAAATTCGTCTAATTTCCAAAATCTTTAAAGATCTTCGTGTAATCCGTTATCATCTCGTAAAGCCATATAACAAGAAGATTTGTGAAATTTCGCTATTTTTAATTTCCCAGTAATTAATCACTCAAATTTTGAATTTTGTAAAACCGGTTTTTGTTTACCAAGAGTTACTTGAACAGATAAAATAGCAACATCTTACTATCGCTTTTTGACCTGACATTGCAGTAGGATAGACAAATTGAAGCGGGATTTGCTCCTAATAAGTCCCCATGCAAGGCGGCCATGCTTGCTGTCAAAGCATAATGAAAGTTTTTAGAAAAATTTTGTGCAAATCGTTTTTGATTGCAGTGAAAACCTCGAGCAGCCTCTGGACAGCTGTTTCAGCCCTGCTTGGGGCTTCTTCAGCAGAGACGTAGCTCGACATTTCCACCGCAAACAAAAACGACTTGTCCAATTTATTCGCAATTGCGATGTAAGAGTGATGAACAGACAAAATAGCGACATCTTACTATCGCTTTTTGACCTGACATTGCAGTAGGATAGACAAATTGAAGCGGTATTTGCTCCTAATAAGTCCCCCATGCAAGGCGGCCATGCTTGCTGTCAAAGCATAATGAAAGTTTTAGAAAAATTTTGTGCAAATCGTTCTTGATTGCAGTGGGAATGTCGAGCTACGTCTCTGCTGAAGAAGCCCCAAGCAGGGCTGAAACAGCTGTCCAGAGGCTGCTCGAGGTTTTCACTGCAATCAAGAACGATTTGCACAAAATTTTTCCAAAAGTTACTTGTTTAGGAAGCAATAATTCAAAAAATATTTCAGCTCCTAACAAAATGTCTATCTCCTTGGGTTCATAAAAGAATGGATCAGCTAAATTGATATTTTCTGGAATTTGCATATTCTGAGTTTGTATAGGCACTGTAGGTATTTTCTCTGTAGTTTTTTTAACACACAGAAATCAAGACACTTTGTGTAAGCGGATTTAAATCGATTCATAAACGCTCCAGGGACATTCAACAAATAAATCGATTAATTATAAACGTCAGTGGTTTATCGTGACAGGTGAACTATAACCTCTAACCAGGAATAATTGCATTCAGTATTGAAAATGAAGTTGCAAATTAATTGCAAAATAGAAAGTTTATTCTTTAATTGAGATCTGATGTACTGCATTCAAATCATCTGTAATTATCAATTAGGACATTGTACACAGTATACATTGACCATTCATGCAAACCAGTTTTCAAATGCGTTGTGTATGACATATAACATCAACCAAATGTATCTTGTGTATGCAGGGCTAATGCATCTTTATATTTAATCGAAATGAAGAAAACTCATGGAGATCGTAATAATTTATTAGTTAAATTTTTTGTGCGTTCACAAATATTACTTTTACACACGATACAGGATTATAAGGCAATAAGAGAGCGCATTCAGTTGGGGCACACAAATGTAATAAATAATTTATGTTATCTCATGCTGAAGGATTAAGCACCGTTCTTTCTCGCACATTGATGTTTTGCTTCCCTGCATTCAGCTATCGCTGTTGCACATTGACCATACACTTTCCTGCACATACCAACGTACAGCCGAATACTCTGGTTGGGTCACCTGTTATATTGTCCATCGTGCTTATACATAATAATTCAGTTTATTCCAGTTTTCAACAACCATTATTTTTTTCTTAAACGAATTTACAACGTCCATTCATTATCCACAAATAACTAATAAACGAATACGAATTAGTTATTGTTCTTTAGATAAAAAGGATGTCACATATAATTTGTTGCCGAAAACGCACTGCTTCCAGAAAGTAAAGCAGCAATATCTAAAACATCTGTAACAAAAGAATGTGTGTATGAAAATTATATTAACGGGTTAATTTATCTAATTATATGAACAAATCCAATCATTTTACCTTCAGGTCATTTTGAATCACTGAAGAAGTTCATATTTGAGAATCTTGAGTATCCCTTCTGCACCTGGGTAATTTGTAATATAAGTATTAAGAGAACATACAGCAGCGTAGAAATTGCTTGCAATCCCATGACAAACTTTACATACAATTCGAGTTGGTGAAGTTTGGCTAGGAACATTCCATTGGACCATATGAATCATCTACAAAATAAAATTAAAGTTAAACACGAATACTTTACTCACACACAACTGCAATTTGCAAATGTCAAACGGGGAACGGAATCCCAAGTGATAGCTGGTACACATTTGGAAAAGGCGCTAATTTTCGAGTTTAAAATTAAGTATGTTACTTACCTAATACAAGCTGGCAGCAGACCTTGGTAAAATACCTTAAAGTAATTAAAAATCATAACGAGGGAGAAATATTTGGTCGATTTGAGCAGCTGTCACAAACTGAATCGCTTTTTTCATTCAAAATTCACGTTCACGTTCCTTGTAATTTCTGTCTTTCATGTCTCAAAGTAATCCCATAAAACTGGAATATTAGCACTTTTAAATGATCTATTTCTTCGTAAGATGCAAATATAGCCTCTTGCACAAGGTATAATTTCACAATTTATTCATTAATCTAATGCGGCTGATGTTTTCTGAGCATTACGATATGAAGCGGTAACACGTCATCGAAGTGGTCAGCGTATTTCTTTTCTAATTCCTAAGGTCCATTTTATTAAAGAGCATAAGTCTCTTTTTACTTAGTTCTGAAATAAAACAACTAGCACACATAACCACACCACTTCTTATCTTTGAGAGCAAATGACACTTCGACGCCATATTTAATCGCATCGCTTGCATCGTAAAATTTTTACGATTAAAAATTTAACAATCGATGTTGAATCGATTCATATACGTTGAACGCTAAACTGTATGTAATCATAAATCGATTGTGAATCGATTGTATCCGTTGAATGCCCCTATTGTTGATTGCTCAAGGGTCAAAGTAAATAAAAATGTAAATTTGAGACTGAACGGGGGCTGAACAAAATGCAATAATTGTGTCAAATAGAAAGCATCTATAAAACGCCCTCACTCACCTAATCTCTTTCTCTCCGTTACCGTCAGCGTTGTCGTTCTCAATGAACCAAAACTGCTTCAAATCTTGTACCTCTGCTGTTCGCAATGAAGTCGTTCCAAATTTGCTCCGAATGCGTCGGTCACCGTCAGCTCGCAATGAATCGAAGGTGCTACAATCCTCCTTTGGCTCTCAGGAATTGTAGAATAAGTATATCCTCGGCTCGATTGGACCAAAATGAATGTTTAAATTAGTAGGAGGATTTTATAAAACTAATTTAGTGATAATTTACAATAAATTAAAGCTCTTTTTTGAAAAGTGGACTGTATTTTTCTGTCGTTATTTACATAACATCTGATTACTTGTTATTGTTTCTCAGCAAACTTGATGTTCTAAGTTTATTATAAATGTACACTAACAGTACCTGGTCGTCGAATCGATAATCGAAAGATTTTTACATTGTGAGCAGGTAGGTTCAAATCAATCTAACCTTAGAGCCATGTATAACATTTTTAGGGAAACTATTGAGATGCTCGAAATTCAAGGGCCTTATGCCAATTCACGAGATCCTTGGTTAATTCGTTTAATGACAAAGAAATTAGATTCTCAATCAGATCTGCCTTGGGCTAAATACACTAAATCAAACACTGAGCCCTCGCTTGATATGTTTCTCAAATTTCTTAAAGAACGTTGTACGATTTTAGATTGATGTCGTAAGCAAATCAATTATTCTCATAAAACTCAAGCCTCAAGTCAGAATTTAATGTCAAATAAAAATGTCAAAACGAAATTGCGTGTCAATTACGTAGCAACTAAAAAGTGTTTGCATTGTCAGGAAAATCATTCTATCCATAAATGTTCAACATTCATTTCACTTCCTGTCAATGCACGAGAAAAAATTATTAAAAACCAATCTAGATGTTATAACTGTTTCGGTAAATTCTTTAAAAGAATGTAAATCTACACACAATTGTTCTCTGTGTAACCAACGACACCATACGTTGCTTCATCGTGGTGAGGAATCAGATTGTACTCTTAATCCCAAAAGTCACTCTTTTTTAGCTTCTTCAGCTTCTTCTGACTCTTCACATTCTTCTAGCTTATCTAATCCTGTAGTTAAAGTGAATTCTAAATATTCATCTCACACTTCAATGATCTTACCTACCGCTATTGTTCACGTAAGTAATGCTAATGGTGTCCAAATAAAAGCACGCGTTTTATTAGATTCTGGATCACAAGCATCTCTCATCTCAGAGTCATTTTTGAAAAAATTAGGTTTAAAGCGAGATCAAGTTCGTGTGCCTATTTTTTGTTTTTCTGATGACAAATATCTTTACTCTAAAGGAAAGGTCAATCTTACTCTGCATTCTTGTTTAGATAGAAATAAATGTGTTCCTGTTACAGCTCATGTACTCCCGAAGCTCATTGGTGAATTACCTCAAACCGAAACCATTTTTTCCTCTGTTAATCTATTAAGAACAAAGTTTAATCTTGCCGATCCTGACTTTCATATTCCTTCAGAGATTAATATGATACTTGGAGCATCTTCTTTCTTTGAGATTTTAAAGTCAGACCGGTATTTGCATACATCTGATAAACTTTATGTTCAAGACACCCACTTCGGCTTTATAATTTGCAGCCAACAGGAAGCAAGTTGCACTGATTTGTCTGTAAATCACCTATCATTTAATCTTATTGATCAACAATATGATAGCATGCTCGAAAGATTTTGGAGTCTTGAAGAACGTCCTAGTGTTGCACGTCCTTTAACCTATAACGAAAAACAATTTTCGAATCAACTACTGCTAGGTTGCCTAGTGGAAGGTTTTGTGTCAAGTTGGGAGCGTCTCATCAATTAGCTTACCGACGTTTTTTGTTTCTCGAGAAAAAGCTTGACAAGAATCCAAATTTCAAAACTGAGTACGTCAAATTCATGTCCGACTATGAATCTCTGGGTCATATCGAAGAAACTTTGATCAATCCTAGTTCATTGAACTTTGAATATTACACTATACCTCATCATGGCGTCTGGCAACAGGGCCCTAATAACAAGAAACTACGCGTTGTTTTCGACGCTTCAGCTAAAAGTGACAATGGAGCTTCTTTAAATGAAATCCTCCACATCGGCGCTTCTCTTCAAAATGACTTCACACAGGTGATCAATAAATTCAGACTTAATCGCTATATACTGATGGCTGATATCGAAAAAATGTACCGTCAATGTACAATCAAGTTGTATTATTTAAAAACTGTGACATATGGGGAAACTTGCTCTCCATATCTTGCTCTTCGAACAATTCAAGAATTAGTGCATCTTGAAGGAACAAATTACCCAAAAGCTGCTGAAATACTCCTTAACAACAGATACATCGATGATATAATATTCGGTCATGACGACGTCAAAGAGCTTTTTCTAATTAAATCCGAGATTATCGAGTTACTCAAACTTGGTGGTTTTGAACTAAAAATGTGGTCGTCAAACGAACCATTCCTTCTCAAACGATTCTCTCCAATTGATCTAGCAAATCCTCTTCACTTTTCGGATGAAGGTGATCTTACCATAAAAACGCTAGGTATCGCTTGGCATCCAGTTAATGATATTTTCACGTATCATTTCTCTGTTCCTCATACGTCTTCTTGGACGAAACGTAGTTTTCTTTCCGAATCGGCTCGGTTATATGACCCTCTTGGATGGATTTCACCTGTCATTCTCAAAGTTAAATTAATATTTCAAGAAACTTGGGTAAGACAACTTGATTGGGATGCCCCCTTTACCGAATGATCTTCTCAATGAATGGAAAATTCTCCTAAGTGAAATCGAAATACATGGATTTGCAGATGCATCAAAGATTGCTTATGCCGCTGCGGTCTATGTACGACGGGTAGCCGTCGACGATTCAGTCAAGATTCTTTTACTTAAGTCCAAAACGAAGTTGGCTCCCATTAAACAGATAAGTATACCGCGACTAGTATACAGCACAACTCTTAGCAAAATTAATTAACCATCTTCGAACCAGCCTTCCTGATACCTCTAACATTTCTCTGTGGTACGATTCTACAACTGTACTTGCTTGGATTAAATCATTACCCAAACGGTGGAGTACATTTGTCGGAAATCGAATAAGTCAGATTCATGAACTGTATCCTAGACTGAAATGGTACTATATTTAATCTAAACACAATCCTGCTGACATAGCTTCTCGTGGACTTTCATCTTCTCAAATAATTAATTGTAATCTATTGTGGTCTGGTCCTGAATTTTTAAAAAATCCTGAATTTACTCTTACCGTTAAATGAATCTTTTACTACTCCTGATGAAGAAGTTCCCTGTCGTTTGCAAACCACGTCTTTTGAATATAGTTTTTGGATTAATTTTATAGAAAGATTTTCTAATTTTAATCGCCTAGTTAGGACTACTGCTTACATACTTCGTTTCAAAAATTGCTTTCGCAATAAACGTTTTAATTCATCTGTTGCTCTCAGTGCTGAAGAAATCAAAAAATCTTTTGATTTTTTGATTACTCAAATCCAGTCTTATTACTTCGGTAAGGAAATTGCACAAATCACGCTTAATCAGTCTCTTTCAAAATCCAGCAACATTAACACTCTTTCTCCTTTTATTGATGAGAATAAAGTTCTTCGAGTAGGAGGTAGACTTCAAAACATTAGAATGGATTTTTTTAATCCAAAACCAATTCTGTTACCGAACTGTAAGTTCAGTACCCTTCTTATTCAGGAAACGCATCTTGACACGTTTTATGGTGGTTCCAAACTAGTATGTGCTCAGATTCGACGGTCCTTTTGGATCATAGGACTTCAAAAAGCTATTAAAAGTCTCATTAAATCTTGCACACGCTGTATCCGATACAAATCCGAAACATTTACTCCTTCAATGGGTAGTCTCCCTTCCTATCATGTAAATCCAAGCAAAGCATTTTCTACTGTAGATCTAGACTTTGCTGGACCATTTGTTCTTCGTCCATACCAAGGAAGAGGAAAAATTAATGTTAAAGGATATGTAGCATTATTTTTTTGCTGTTCAACAAAGGCCCTTCATTTAGAACTTATTATGAATTTATCTGCACAATCATTAATTATGGGGTTTCGACGATTCATAGCACGCCGTGGTCGATGTGAAAAGGTCATAAGTGATAACGGTCGAAATTTTGTTGGTTGTAATAAAATCATGAAGGAGTTCTTGGACAATATTTCGACTATCATTGAATCTCCTGAACTTAAAGATTTTTTTGGCAAATGCTTTTATTGAATGGCAATTTATTCCCCTATATTCATCTCACTTTGGTAGTATCTGGGAAGCAGGTATCAAAACTGTTGAAGGTCATCTTAATCGCATGCTCAATGGAGCTATTCTTACTATTGAAGAAATGCAAACAGTGTTGTGTCAAATCGAAAGCATTGTTAATTCTCGGCCATTAACTCCATTGTGTTTTTCTGAATTCGGCGTGCCCATCACTCCCTCATGTAACATTTTCCAGAAATTCTCAACTCTCATGATGCTTCTGCAACTGTCAGGCTTCGACAAGAAACAATTAGGAACTTAGTCCAAGGATTCTGGCGCAAGTGGCGTGATCAATACTTGGATACTTTAATGCGCAAACCAAAGTGGACATCGAAATCAAAAATTCCTAATGTAGGTGATATCGTTTTGATAAAACGTTCATTCGATCCTCCCCGTTTTTGGCAAATCGGCAAAATCAATCAACTTTTTCCTGGACCTGACAACGAAGTGCGAGTTGTTGAAGTTAAAACTGCAAATAGCAGTAAGCGAGAATCAGTACGTAACTTAATACCATTAATTGTTGATGACGAGCATCAATGGGGGTAAGTTTTAGGAAATGTAAACATTTTTCTTTTCAAATATGGCTCTAAGGTTGGTGAATTGAACTCACTTGTTATAAATCGTTATAACAAATCTAGAATGTTTGTACTGATGTAAAAAAAGTTGAACTCGAATGAGAAAAATAAACAAACATCAACAGAAAAAAACGTCGAGAATTTTTCTCTTCTCTCACAACAGCCCGAAAACGGGTTTTCATGTCGTTGTGCACCACCTACTAATTAAAAACAAAACTAGGAAACAGATTAACATGGACATTTTATGAATGGTGGTTTTGATAAATTTAGAGTTTATTTAATAATAAAGTTGCATTTGGTGAAATAATTTTTATTAATGAAAAAGCTGTAGGTGTAAATTAAAGAAGAAGTTAAGAAAGTTAAGCTGCTGTAACTTTCTTATTATTGGGTTTTGGTCAAAAGCAAATTAAGAAAATAGCTTTATTTTGATGTCCCACAGCTGCCCTTTCAATCTCCTCCGTAGGTTGTGAGGCAACCAGTATAATAAATATTAAATCACCCGAAATGGTTGGTACTGTAACGTATGTAACAAATATGTTTTGGAATAGAATGTTGTGTGTAAGGGTGATCCGTACTTTGGCTCTTAACAAATGAAACCATATACTTCATACTCGCTGGTCTTGGAGGTCTGCGTATATTTTCTAGCTCGTCTAGCTCAGTGAAGGAGGTCAGAGTCATCCAAAGTAGGAAACGATATTTAAAGACAGCACCCGAAAGCGCCACCCTGTGTGGCAGTCAGTAGTCATCCTCCAAAAGTCACCCAAAACTACAGGGAGTTGGACCAGATCGGTAGGTTCGTCAAGGTCAAAGATTACGTCGATAAAATAACCAAATAGAAAAAATTACGCACGTGGTGGAACAGGCTCAAATTTATTATTGCTGATCGAGCAAAGTAACGGCATACAACTCTTTAATTTTAATCACCCCAAAATGAATTAAAATAACAAGGGAAGTAAGTAAGGTTCGTTAAGGCCGACTCTAAAATATTTTTCCAGTATATCGTCTCAAGTTGTATGGCCACAGAAAAGTATAAATGCGTTTATCACGAAATAGTTATTCAAATAAAGGCTGCGATAAGTGAACGGTCGAAGTGGTCAGACCAAATCACGTGATCACTTTCCGCAATTACTGATTGGTCAGAGGGTTTAGTCAGACCGTTGACTTGACGATTCTGTGCAAAATCAAAATCGGTTCGGCTGTCACGTCACAATGATTTAACATCCAAACGGGGCATATGTAACCAAACAGATACATCCCAAGCGTATCTGATTGAATAACTTGAATAATCTTTCGGACTAAGCCAAAAACGTGTAAATAAAATTCGAATAACTTATCTGACCAAAGTAGAACCTGGATCACGGTTGACAGCTGATCTTCGTGTCTATTGACATCAAGTCCATAGATAAAAGATATATTAGATGTCAAAGCCAACGTTGTATGTGTGGAGCAA
The DNA here is from genome assembly GCA_036172665.1 of Prosopocoilus inquinatus. Lineage (NCBI taxonomy): Eukaryota > Metazoa > Arthropoda > Insecta > Coleoptera > Lucanidae > Prosopocoilus > Prosopocoilus inquinatus. Next base: position 41,534,372 of record CM069871.1, on the reverse strand, counting down.
CAAAATGCGCGCCTCACGCGGCCTGGAGTGAATTAAAGTAAAAAAAGGCGCATAATTTAAAAATATTTCTGCGTTAACGGTTTAAGTTTTATTCAGGAAATTAAACAATCTAATACATTGAGCTGCATTCTTGTCTAGATACTACTTTAGGGCTATTCCAGAAGAATGAACGGACAATGGGGTTTATTCTGTAACATCGATGTGGACTTGAAACGTAACAATTATTGATATGGGACGTGACCTTGCAAAGCCACTTGCTAAGCATATCAATTAATTGAAGAGGCCGCACTGTCTAGCAAATTGAAACGCTGTCACAAAAGTAATCACTGTTTTTACGTATGCAGAAATATCATTTTCCGGGCATGCATTTTAAAACCATCTGCCAAAAAATACAACGCTCGGCGGTATATGCGTAAGCGTGCAGGATTAAAAAATAAAAATTTGTCCGTAATTAGTCGTCGGGTTGTCGTCAAGTGAAAGGTTAAAAGAAGCGTGATTTTAGTATGGATTTGGAAGGTGAAATTGTTAGTTGCTTTTCTATTTCTCGCTATAAGTATAAATAAATCACGATAACCTTAAAATTGGCAACGCACGCGCAATCCATAAGTTGTGCATTCCTTCAATTCGCGTTCTCTTCAATTATTGAAGACCTTGAAGACGCATTGAACAATTGATATGGATATCAATGTTACAGAATAGACCCGAATTTGTGAATTTCTCTCTATAAATTACGACCACATTTGCTTGGATCGTTTTTCGCTCTGGCGCCTAATAATGCTGTGCGTTCGTGATAGCCGAAAAAGTCCACTTTTCGCTTATTATTCTCTCTTATCTTATTTTTATCACAAATTGTCCTGTTCGTTCGTCTGGAATGGTCTCAAACCAAATTTAAACGTTTAATTAAAGAAGAAATAGAATTAATACTCTGGCTTCTGACAACCGATTTCACACTTATCAAAATCAATAAAAGGTAACTTAAAAAATATGCCAAGAATTATAGATTACTGCTAGATTGATAGAGCTGGACTGTGTATTAGAAGGTTGTCTTGATTAACGGAGGGGACAGAGGGTGCGTATCTCGTTAAGTCACGTCACGTGATAAATTCCGTTGGGCATATTAACGAGATTTTTGCGTTATTTGATCAATAGGACGTTAGAATTGATTCCATTTTTAATGAATTAGATGAAGCTTTAGGAAACAGATTGAAACTCACTCTATTTACTTCACTGTGATGGATAGAAGTTTCGTGTGGCATCACGAGTTACTTTTGCGGGAAGGAAATTACAAACTGCATATTAAATGGGAACGAGGCAACCTTGGATTATTGTAAATACAGTGCCATCCCAGCGACCTGGGGAGAATTATAATTACGTTTAATACTATGGCAACAGACCTAAAACCCTGTGATCAAGTTGAACTCTTGTGGACATAAACGGAATCAGATCGGTGACATGCTTGCAAACGTCAAGATTTGGAAATCATGCGCAACGGACGAATGCCGGGCAACGACAAATGGCGGCGACTTGCTCCCTCCTTCCAGCAACATGGATGACAAAGTTGATCGGAATAAACATCACAGGGGTGTATGTCTGTTGCCATCGTTTTAAACGTAATTATAATTCCCTCCAGGCCGCTGCGATGGCAACAGTGACTGCGGCACTGTATTTACAGTAATCTGTAATTCTTGGTGAATACATAGATATATAAGTAAAGATACGCCGTCTCCATGTAAACGTACGTCGCTTATTGGGAAAACATATCACAGAATACCGTACATCTCTTCATTTCACTCGAAATGATTTCGATGCATTTCCCCTCTTTCTCGCTTGCAAAAACAGCACGTCGTATCTTATACATATTTATTGTGCAGCGGAGCAGTGGCCATGCGCCGGTCACACGGCCAGCGTGATTGGTAATGTTTAGGATATTTTTATAAGGTCAAATAATTCAATAAATTTTATGAAAACGGGTAATCTTGTATTTTAGCAATCCTTAACATGTGTGTGCGCGAGAAATTAGCAAATTGTAGCGTTTAATGCTTGGACGTTTACATAAAGTGAGATTAGGGTTTCCAGTTCCCAGTTTTGTATTTTAGAGGATTTGATAAAATAAAATCAAGAACCAAGGATGAAAATAAGAGACATCGTTCTTTTCAATAACATTCTCTTTTATGGTATCGGTAACGACATTAATAAAAACCTGGTTAAGTGCAAATCAGACTCGAGCACTGAACTTAAACAGGGTGTTTGTATTGAATCTGAAAAGCTATTTTCACTCTTGGCTTCAACGAATTTATGTGTAGCAATATTTTTAATGAATTTATATGCATTGTCCATTCACGACCTTTTTACTATACAACAAGTCAGTTATTGAAAGTAGATTAACTTTAGAGTGCAGATGTTCTTAACCGTTCCTTCTGTGAACCCAGGGATCAACCGTTCGCTCACTCTTGATAACCGGGTTCACAGGTCAGAATCTGTAGGAACGATATGCGTCAGATTTTTCCTTTTACACAAAGGAGCTGCTCCAAACTCTTCAGGGACTTCAAGCTCTGTATTCCGTTTCACAAAACAGTTTTCCATTGAACAACTAACTTTGAGCGGCACCAGGATTTAAGACCTGGGACGTCACAACTTGAAATGGAAAGTACCTATCGTGGACAGATTCGAAGAAACGTTTCAGTTGTTAAGACTCCTCTAGAATTACCCGGGAACAGTGACGATTAACTTTGTCAAAAAAGTCCACTAACTCCTGGACTACAAGATTTGCTAACATTCACACTCTAAATATTCAATAATTGAACATGGGCAAAATAGAAATTGCAAATGAGCATATCCGGCCTTAAGCTGTTATCATTGAAATTTCAAAAATCCAAAGGTTTCACTGATCAAATAGCCTACCGCATTTCTTCAACTATCGCTCACAAAGGTTCCACAGCAAAGAGGGTAGAATAAAAGCGAGGCGTGTAGACTCCTTTTACTATAAGAAGTGCAAAATGCGCAGAGACGAGTTTTCGTCCGCCAAGTCTACTTTTAACATTTAGGTGAGTTCGGAGTACAGGAGCGCGGTATACGCAGTGACAGTTGTTATTCTCCAGTTTCAGAGTTAGTGGTTAGGTTTCTTGCGTATTTGTTGAATATCCTTTGTTGTGGTTTTAATTGCATTGTTTTCTAATTAGTGTTCTCCTCACAGCAAATTGTTTATTCCTACTTGTTAGGGGTGAGAAATTACTTTCAATTATTTCCTCTCAATTCTAAAAATATTGTTCTCTGAAATTTGGTACTGTTTATTTAATGGCAACAATATATTATCATGGACAAAAAGAAAACGATCAACGAACAAGAAAAAATAATTAACAGCCAGGCACATGAAATCACAGCTAATGTGCTGGAATTCATGAAAGACGAAGCTGAATATTGTATAACAATTCCTGTAACGAAATGTATGACTTCTAGCGGCTACTAAGATCAGTGACAAAAGCTATCGAAAAGTTGTTAATGCCACCGACAATCTTACCTTCACGGTCAACACAGGTGATTCGAATGATGAAGATTATTTGCTTTTGGATGAAGAAGATCGTGAACGCTATTAACCTGGAACATTGAAATTGTGGTTCTCCATTATGAACCACTATTAAACAGCAATGCTTGTGTGTGAATATTAGATGTAATTAATTATAATATTCTGTAAATTAATAATTGTTGGAGAAAACTATGACAAATTTTATTAAAAACAGTACAGCATACCCTCATTTAATTCGTAACTCTTCATTTATTAAAGTCAAATATTTACTTACTTACTTTACTCCCGAATTATAAATTTATATTATATATATATTATTATATTATATTATATATTGTCCACAATAGTAGACCATTTTTCTCTAAATCGGACGAAGTTTTCAAAATTATTATTTGAAATTGAAGAAATTAATAAAATTTTTATTAACATAATGAATGAAATTTTCAGGTCAGCTGTGGAAATTTGCAACAATAAACAACAAATGTCGTTCAACCGTCATTTTGGAAATATTTATAGTTTTAATTGATATTATTGTTACAGCCGTGATGCGCAAACAGATCTTTTTTAGCATCAGTACGCCACCTTGCGTCACAGAACATGACCGAAGACTACTCGATCATTCTAGTATGTGCGAGCAACTGAGGGCTCTGTTATTGTTGTGTCTGTACAGAGACACTGGTTTCGTAAAAGTACTTTATTAAGGTCTCTAATAATAGGTACAATTACAATGTAAGGGATGCGTACGTTCAATAGCGAGAATGTGGCCGTACTGTCGGTTTCCGGCGAGGTGGGTGTTTCCCAGGTTTTTGTGGGTATGGCGCGCTATTTAAATGTGGACGCGTTATTCTGAATACACAACAGTTATATAAGCCGTACGATCCGCCAGGAGTAGTTAGTTATGAAGTTAGCGAGCGAAGGATTCGTACCTCGAATAAATGGAAAGTACATTTTTGTAAAAGTGTTATTTGATAGGTAAGCTCATTACAATTGTGTTATTAATTGTGTAAAGCGAATGCGTGGATTACAGTGTTCTGAAATCTAACGACTATAATTTGTGAACCCCAAATTCATAACGTTATTATTCCTTCGCTTTGTGCGCTCATCAGACCAAATAATTCATCTACATGAAAGTTGATCGCGTTGTAGCATATTTAAGTGTTAGAAAATAGCTTCTTCCGACCTCGATCATTTTTATGTACTACTTGGACTTTTTGAGGAATGATTTAAATTTGTGCTGTTTTTAGAATTGCGTGCACAGGTCGATTTGATCTGTCAATGTTCTTTACAATTTCTCGAGTTGGTCTGTCGATTTTCTTGAACACGAAAAAAAACTTAATTCAATATTTTCCTCAAATCTGCTCTGCTTTTGCTTTGGGATCTTAAACGCTCCATAGTGCCTCAAATTTTTCTCAAGTCTTACGAACTTTCAAGAGTTTTTATCAAGGAAACACTGAATGTGTGATTATGGTTTTTATTACATTCGATGTACATTACGCACATATCATTTAGTTGATTGTTGTCTGCCAATTTGCCCTGTTGGTATTTTTACAAAATTTTACAATTTACAAGGAATAATAACAAAAATGAAAACTATAAATATTTTTTAAATGACGGTTGAACGACTTGTGGTTTATTGTTCCAAATTTCCACGGCCGGCTTAAAAATTTAGTTTTTTTATTATTTTTTCCAATTAACTGCGCACCAAATAATAATTTTGAATTATTTCATATGATTTAGAAAAACGTGCTCTACTGGATTAAAGTTAAAAAAATATAGGCTCCATTTGAAAAAAAAAAGTTTACCAACGATAGATACTGAAGATAACATTAGAGAAAATCAAAATTAACGCCATTTTAAAATACATCAAAAGCCATTTGTTTCGTTTTTTTATTCATTAAAATCGGATCATAAATAACGTCGCTACAGGTTGGAACATTTCTTAGGAAACACAGTGTATACATGGAATACTCCATTTTAATACTTTTTGAAATCATCATGAAATTCTAAAAATATTTTGTTCAACATGTGAAACAAGAAAAATTAAACGTTTCCGAGGTATTTCCATTTCTTAAAAAAAGCTCAGACTTGCAGAACCTTGTTTATGATACTGCCATCTTTGTGCAACAAAAACCACGATGCCAATTTTTGGCCTGCAGTAGGATACAGTAACATTCTTACAGATCATGTCCAGTTTTGCACTTGATTATTTACAGGCTGGTTGAAAAGTAACTTCTGTTCGAACTGATTTCAACTGTCGAAAAGTCATGTTTTTAAATGGAACGCCTAGTATATTTTTATACCACATGACTCAGGATTAAATGTTCTTTCGTCCTGTTTTAGCATTCCTCATACATATCTCTTATAATTCACTCGTTATCGGTGATATCTTTTTAACACCTAATTTCTTTCCATTTTTCGGTATTGTTTTTAAATAGTGGACTATGAAAACTAGAGATATTATAATTTTTGAAATCATTCGTCTAGTAGCAATTAAAAAAAAAACAGTTTAATCCATACGAAGAACCAAAAAATGAATATTCAAACACAAACATATTGAATGTATTTGATGATAAAAAAATCGACAATTCAAGTATTGTTATATCGAGGAAAATATGTTATTACTTAGACACAATAGAAAGTTATTACTGATAAATAATAGCTGAAGACAACTTAGAGCCAATATTATAATCAATAATCAACAATTTGTGTATTATTTTTAATATTTTCGATTTATTTATTAGTTTTTCTAAGAATTCTAATATATGCGGCATATGCAAATAAAAAATTCAGATGATAGATATGTATTTAAATATTATTTTTCGAATTTTAGAATGAAATTGAAATTACAGTCAGAAATTAATTTAAAAAACCCCATTTTGTTAAATTTTCATAGCACACTATTCAGGAATAATACCGAAAAGTGAAGAAATTGATGTGTCAAATAGAAAATCATGAATGGAAAGGTAAAGGTAAGAGATGGGTATAGAGAAATCATCGATAACGAGTGAAATATAAGAGATAGGGAATGCTAATACAATTCGAAAGAACATTTAATTCTAATTCTTATGGTATAAAAATATACTGGGTGTTCTATTTAAAAAAAAACATGACTTGTCGACAGTTGAAATCAGTTCGAATAGAAGTTACTTTTCAACTAGCCCGTAAACAATTTTGTGTAAAATTACGTATGACCTGAAAGCTTATGAGTATAGCTTACTACAGGCCAAAAATTGAAATTATGGCTATTGTTACACAAAGGTGGCAGTATCATAAACAAGGTACTGCAACCTTGATTTTTTTTGAAAAATTGAAATACCTCTAAAACGACTAATTTTTCTTGTATCACATGTTACACAAAATATTTTTAGAATTTCATGAAGACTTCAAAAATGCTATAAAAAATGGGATATTCAAATATAAAAGTTGACAGCAACTTTCGGTATAAGCGGAAATCCCCGAAAGTTGGAAACATTATATTTTAATAGATCATTACCGCTAACTTATAACCGTAAAATGTGAAATAGAAATTCAAAGAGAAAGTCCGTAAATTTTTAATGAATAGGTTGCCTGAATCTCCTTGCATATAGTGTTTTTTTAAGTGTGGCCGTAGGGATTTAGGTGCTGGTTCACGATGATTCTAGTAACTTCCAGAATACAGAGATCTACTATAAATGCCGTACAGGCCCGCCAGTGGAGCAGTTGTAAGTTAGCAAGCGAAGTGTTCACATCTCGAATAGTAAAAAGTACATTCTGTAGAAGTGTTATTTGATAGACAAGTGTTGCAGCTCATTATTATTGTCTTTTTAATTGTGTAAATTGGCAGTTTGTATTGAAGTGTTTTGAAATTTAACGACTAAAATTGTTGAACCCCCAAATCTAACAAATTGGTGTGGTGGTGGAGATTTTTAAGAAGTAAAAATAAAGCTACGAGAGTTATCAGTGAAGGAGCTGTGTGATGAATTAGACAAAGGGGGCTTGGAAAATTCTGGAAAGAAAAACGTCTTACAAGAACGGCTGAAATAAGGTCTTGTAGATGAAGGTAAAGATTCGGAAATATTTGAATTTGAAATTGAAAGTAGGAAATTAAAGAGAAAATGGAAAAAGTGAATGAAAAATTGGAAAAAAGTAACGAATGGCAGCGAAGCCTCTACATGTGCTGACCGAAGAAGAACCACATTTTTCTGGAGTGTAGACTGCCAAGCCTTTGGTAATCTGAAAGATCTTATGGTGACTGCTCCGATATCGTCTTATCCAAGATCAGGAGGAAGTTCATCATTGATATTGATGCTAGCAGCCATGGAATTGGAGACGTACTGTCGCAAGTACAAGACGGGCAAGAATGCGTTCTTGGTTACTCCTGTAAAGTTTTGTCGAAAGCTGAGAGGAACTACTATGTAACCAGGAAGGAGCTTTTTGGTGTGGTGAAAACAAAAAAACATTTTTACAAATATCTTTATGGTCGACAGTTTCATCTTCCTACAGACCATGCAGCACTGAAATGGTTGCTTCAGATCAAAAACATAAAGGGTCAGCTTTCCAGATGGATAGAAACATTACAGGATTACGATTTTACGATCGAACATCGTCCAGGTCGCGTCCATAACAATGCAGACGCACGCGCCAGAAGATCTTGTCCTGAGGATTGCCGACACTGCTCAAAAGTAGATGTTTCTAATAATAATTGTAATAATCGGTTAGTATTAGATAGAAAATGTAGGAGACATTTTTGTTGTGTATTATTAAAAAATAATAAAAACAATAGAAAAACTTTTTGAAATTTTACTTTCGCACCATGTATCTCGGAATATAAGCGATTCCGGACACATGTTCATGTAAACGATTTTTATTGAAATAACGCCCTCACATAGTTGGATTTTTAACTTTGTAGGAAGACATTACCGATTCATACAGAGGATGTTTCCTAAGTACGGTCCGTAAGTTCAGGATTAATCATGTAATTAAGGAATTATACCCTGAAGTTACGGGCCGTACTTAGGAAACACCTGTATATGAATCGGTAATGTCTTCCTACAGAGTTAAGAATCCAACTATGTGACTGTTTACTACTATCTCTTTTCAATTATTGTGATACTGTCTATGACCCCTGTTTAGATACAACTAGTCTCAGGATACAGAGAATGCAAAATTCCTGTATTCATTTTGTACACGGCCTGAGAAGAGACCATGTGTCCCTTAAAATTAAAATTCAAGACGCTAAATGGGGCTTACATGACCAACAAAAGATTGCTCCTAATAACAGAAGATTGCCTAATTCACAAAGTGTGTACTACTTTGTCTCCCTCTTACCTTTATTCACTATTAACTCCTAGGTCTCTACTTTACGACGCACAAGTAGATTGCATATTCTGTTTCACAAAGCTTCACTTTTTGAAAAATCGTTCTCTTTTTGATCGGTAAAAATGTACAATACTTTGATATACAATACACTGTCGCGTGAAATTAGGGCTTTGTCACTTACTACTTTCACAAAGAAATATCGCATCACTGTAGCGTTGACTATACAGGGTTGCCCAACGATGCGTATTTCTTCTGTGACGCCTATGAGAAAAAAGTTGGGAAAAAAATCATAAAGAATTTGATACTAGACAACGCGCGGCATACGAGCGAACTATACAGAGTGGTCAGAAAAACGGCGATTCGTGGAAACTAATTTTTTTTAAATGGAACATCCTGTATATTTTTAGATATTACATTATAAAAATATAATGATTTTATTCAGCTACTTTCGTAAAATAAATTTTTTTCTTGAAGAATTCTTCAAAAATTCAGTCAGTTTGAATATGAATTTCTCATTACTGAGATAACACAAAGGAACGAAAATTTAACACTATTTTTAGGACTTTTAAAATGTGAACAAAATTAAGATATCTTTTTGCATTATACCAAGCGATCGATACATACGAAACATTCGGTATCTCATTTTTTTTAATGGAACGGCCTTCTTTTTTCAGAAATGGATAGCACTTAAATGTAGCTTTCTACTGATATAAGGCTATATGCATCTATTTTTAACAATTTCGCCACTAGAAATGTTGTTTTTACAAATATTTCATTGGTCGGGTTTTTAAACTAAACACCCAATTTTGCCACTTTCCTACCTGAAGTCGATCATTCGAAGTCGATTTTCGATAATTTGATATTACGTCAAAGATCTCTAATTTGAATACCCCACAATAGGATTTATTTTAACAAAAATAATTTAAAAGCCGACTTGAATTACTTATAAAAAAAATTTCTAGTGGCGAAATTGTTAAAAATAAAGGTACATATGCTTATATCAGCAGAAAGCTACATCTAAGTACTATCCATTTCTGAAATGGCCGTTCCATTAAAAAAAAAATGAGATACCGAATGTTTCGTAAGTATCGATCGTTCGGTATAATGAAAAAAGATATCCTAATTTCATTCACATTTTCATAAATGCCAAAGTCCTAAAAATATCGTATTAGATTTTTGTTCGTTTGTGGTATCTCAGTAATTATAAATTCATGTTCAAACTGACTGAATTTTTGAAGAATTCTTCAAGAAAAAAAAATTATTTTACGAAAGTAGTTCAATGGAATCAATGTACCTTTACACCGTTGTAGTCAGGTCACTGCTGCGCATGCAAATATCTAAAAATACACAGGGCGTTCCGTTTAAAAAAAATTAGTTTCCACGAACCGCCATTTTTCTGATCTCTGTATAGTTCAAAATAATTTTACAATATGCCGCGTGTTGTCTAGTATCAAATTCTTTAACGATTTTTTTCTCATGGCCCTCACAGAAGAAATACGCATCGTTGGGCCACCCTGTAAATTCATTCTTAGCTAGGCTTGCCATACGTCCGTTTTTTCAACGGACCGTACGTTATTCAGGAAGCGTCCGTTTTTAAGAAATGTCCGTATTTTTCCTAATATGATTAAAAATCCTCTACTAAATAAGTCAGGTAATAGTAATAGGAAACAAATTCTTTTTGTTAGTGTCGAAGTGGCGTCACTTTTATGGGCGTTAATTGGAACTAACTGATAAAATGACATGATTCCTGTAATTATTTGTTGTTGTTGAATAATATTTGACGATCGGAAAGAAGCACATTAGACTTTTCTGCGGTTAGCACTCTGTGCCGTTATTAAATTTAACATAAATTTAAATTGTCGACATTTTTGTGGAAAGATAAAAATACACTGTATTTTAAAAGTTATTTTCTCAGAAAAAATACTTGATCAAAAGAGAAAGGTGCATATCAAAATTCTGTTGTAATTGTTGAGGAAGGATGTACCAATGAGTGAGCAACCATCAACAACGTTACAAACTGAATAAAAAATAAATATAGTTTGTTCGTTATTTTATTTCTAACGATATAGCAACCCTATATTCTTTGCACACACAGAAGGCTTTCTTTTTCTATGTTTATGTATTAAAATACTGTAAACTCCAATGATTTTGTGTCACATTATTTGTAACTTGGTTGGTTAATAATTATACTCTTAAACAAATTAATCATTTATTGTTATCAAATAAATAATAATAATACGGTTATTACAATAGAATAATAAAATAATTTATTATTTAATAATAATCATTTATTTTCATTAAATAATCTATTAAAATTTTAATCGGTAAGACTTTTTTTGACTGTACATATGTTATTTCGTGACTTAAATGAACAACCAAGTTCAGGGGAAAGAGAACATGTGTTAAATTGTTTATACAGTAACCGGCAGAAAGTTGGCTACATATGGGAAAATTCATTATTATTAATTTCTCAGAGAAATTTATTCTTTATGAAAGCTCCTGCATCTTTTCAAACTTAAGATGCATGTATTAAAGTTTGAATGCCTCCTGCCATATACCGAGGAAATCAAAATATTTAAAATCGATATAAGAGTAAAGTACCTTTATATAGGCTATAAAAAATTATAATTTTTATGGTATCAATGTTATTAATCATAATTTCTAGTTGTCAGTTGAGCATAAGACAAATCTTAGAGGATGTTCATGTCATACTTGAAGCTCTACACATTCAAATTTCTGCAACACATACGTTGGTACGAAAAAAAATTGAAAAATACGTGGAATTCTTTTTTTCATCGTAGACAACCATGATTTCATATTTGAGATCTAATAATAATTCTGAGTAACTTTTCCAAATAAAATTTCCGCGTAGCGTGAAAAATAAAGGTACTTTACTCTTATATCGATTTTATATATTTTGATTTCCTCGGTATATGACAGGAGGCATTCAAACTTTGACACATGCATTTTAAGTTTGAAAAGATGCAGGAGCATTCATAAAGAATATATTTCTCTGAGAAATCAATAATAAAGAATTCTCCCATATGTAGCCAAGTTTCTGCCGGTCACTATATATGTTATTATTGATGTAGGAGATAAAATCAATTTCTGCGGATTCAGTTTACTTGCCTGAACGTGAAACAGAACCTAGATTTGCAAAACGAGTGGTTAGTTTCAAAATGAACAAGAATGCTGTTAATAATTGTTTCAAAATTCTTGTTAGACCCTGTATGTATGAGTATTTATGTGCAACAAAAATCTTGAAAACTAACCGGTCACCCAGGCTCGATAATCGGTTAATAAGTTTGTCGAAAGTAATTGCGTAATCGGTTATAACCGAAACGGTTATAATTACGGAGTTTGAATTTTTAATAAATTGTAAAATCAACCTTTATTAATTTATCTAGTTGACAATTTTATTTTAAATATGGGCAATGAATGAAAAGTACATTTAAGATTTTTTAAATTTATTTTTGTGAAACAGCAATATGTGAATTTATAATATATGTATTTATAATCATTTTCTTAAAATTAGTATTTAAAATAATTGTATATTAATTAATAGAAACAAAATGGAGGCACCTGACATAGCGGCTATCACTGTAGTACACTCACTGCAAATAGGTGCATGTGCATACGTAAGTACAGTGTTACATAACTAGCTCCATTTTCCAAACAAAAAAGAAAAACGTAAACAACAGGTAGAGCGAGCATCACCATCAATGGATATCATCACCAGTTAAAAGTAAATATCACAAACTATTAATTTAAAGAATTCGGATACAAGAGGTACACAATTCACCAGTAATTGACGGTACAACACTCAACCGCGTACCTTTTTCGTTTCGTAAATAGTTTGTTCTTACATAGGTACATACAACTTTTTGTAAAAAAAAAATTGACACGTAGGTAGCAGCACTAATCAACTTAAAGATAATTGACTATACGAATTAGGTACGAATGAATCGTCCTATTTATAATTAAAACAACTGAAATTATAAATTAAATCATATTCTAACGTAACATTTTCTTTAATGACACCATATACATAATAACCACCCTCTTTGCGTAGTTCAGCACTACAAATGCGCATTTTTAGTGGAGTCTAGACTTCGTACGAGAATATATTTCGTCAAAATAAATCAGATTCATGAAGTTTATGAAGTATTGGAAACAATAAAAAGAAAATCAAAACAATAATTTATATAAATTCTGACGAAATACGAACTTGTAAGAGTCGAAATTCCGTTTGTTAATGAATACACATTGTTTTAACCTAAACATTATTTCAAACCTTCCATTTTTACGTAAATTTTCCTAATTTTTTTAATTACCTAATTAAACTAAGTCAAGAAGTGTGACGATAAGTAAAAGCAAAACATCAATTCTTCATTCAACACATATTTACATTTAAAACACTTTACATCTGTTACAAGATACAGTAAAAAATTACACTACTATAATGACATATATTTATATAATGTAATAAAATGTATACTTCAAATGACCAGTACCGAAATGACAAGAAATGATTATGAATATAAAAATTAAAAAAAAAATGAAAATTAACACGAGGTACGCCAAGCACCTACCGTCTAAACACTATCCATATACAACGACCCTATAAATTACACTTTTTGCCAACGCTGTTTTTTTAATAATAATTATATATCAACTCTTATATTACATTATGTATATCAATTAAAATTCTGGTCTTACAGTTATAACGTTACAAATGTTTAAAAAAATTGTCCAGTTTTCTTCGGTTTCTGTTCGCGATACTAGTATATTAATTATTACTAGCTGCCAACTTAAACGTAATCGAAATCGCTTATTAATCAATAAAATCGACACCTTTGATTACAGAGTAAATTGACGCAAACGTGAGCCTAAATTTCTTACTGACGTAACTATCAAAATGGCACCAGTGAAATATGACGACCGACTATTACTTCAAGATAATCAAAATTTATGCATGTCGTTAATATGTAACATTATTGTTAATATTATTTATTAATATGACGTAAAAAGCATTAGTACCTGTACAAACAATTATGAGCTTAACACGAGATCATATAACAAGATAAGGGTTGCACGATAAATAAAACGGTTGCACGGAAAACCAAGTAGATTTTGTTCGGTGGGATGAGAAAAATCAACAGTTATTATACGAATAATAACCATCGAAACTTTGGCAGAAACCTGCAACAAAAGAAAAAATCATTAACAAAACTGTTTAAGAAGTATATTAACGAAAACAATGAGTAAACAAAATAGTTATGTAAAACGTTAAACATTAAAAAAACTACACTTACAGGCAAGGTAATATTGCTGTTAAAAATGGCAGGTTTCATAGAGGTTTTGTAAGCGTTCGCGAACCCTCGAAATTGGAATATGTCGAACATGGTACTATTCATAGACTCGTTTGTGGGTATGCGGAGCCGCTCTTTTTATTGCATATAATTATTCAGATTAATAATTTATTAATGAAATCAGCTCTTGTCGAGCGATGGTGAAACGTAGATTGCGATTTTACAATGTCCGTTTCAAAGTTTAAAAACTATTTTCACTAGAATATATTGCAATCGCGTTGATTGAAATATGAAAATTTCATATTTTCCAAGTATCATTATTTCAAAAAATTTTTGTTGCAAATCGTTCTTGATTGCAGGGAAAACCTCGAGCAGGCTCTGTACAGATATTTCAGCCTTATTTTTTTGTTTAACTCATTATGCTTTGACAGCAAGCATGGCCGCCTTGCAGGGGGGATTTATTATGTGGCAAACCCGCTTCAATTTGTCTATCTTACTGCAATGTCAAGTCAAAAAGCGACCGTAGGATGTCGCTATTTTATCTGTTCATCACTCTTACATCGCAATTGCGAATAAATTGGACAAGTCGTTTTTGTTTGCAGTGGGAATGTCGAGCTACGTCTCTGCTGAAGAAGCACCAAACAGGGCTGAAACAGCTGTACAGAGGCTGCTCGAGGTTTTCACTGCAATCAAAAACTTCTTGCAAAAAATTTTTCTAAAAACTTTCATTATGCTTTGACAGCAAGCATGGCCGCCTTTCATGGGGGACTTATTAGGAGCAAATCCCGCTAAAATTTGTCTATCCTACTGCAATGTCAGGTTAAAAAGCGATCGTAAGATGTCGCTATTTTATCTTATTATTTACAATTCTATCCGTTCTTGGAATAATCAAATCTAGACCTGATCGAAGTTCGATCGATGTTATCGATATTATCGATATATCGGAGTGATAGATGTTATCGATATTGCCGAAAATGAAACATTCCTAAAATGTTAAGAAAATGTGAGTCGCAAAATAAAAAACAGTCCCGGTAGAGGTGAAGTGTGAATTGCAATTTTCTTAATTTTCATGGTTTACTTACCTCAAAGAAGCTACCGCTATCATTCTTACCACTCATTTTTTATCGTTGTATGTGTAATACTAATTAATTTATTAACAGAAAATGCTAAAAGATATTGCTTTTTCTTTTGAAATGTAATCGAATTCAAAGAGGTTGGTCGGGATTTTTTTTTCAATTTGCATGTAGGTATTTTGTAACAAAATACATTTTCCTTTCACAGAGGATATAGTTTTATTCTGTAAATTCTGAAAGAAATCTATTGCGTCGCAACTACTTTCGTCATAATTGAAATTAACCTCCATCCACAATAATTTTTATATCCGTAGATACGTATTTCGGCAGCTAAGCTGTCATCTTCAGTACGCTATCAACTGAAAAGCACTAAGAAATGTTTAAAAACAACCTAATCACACTGACAAAATCATAAAAATGTTAAACCTAACAACAATCTAATGATCCTAAAAGATATATATGTATAAATGTAAATAAATATAAATTAATACGTGAAAATTTAAAATAAACTGTATATGTTATGTATAAATCGGAGAAAAAAAATTATGTGAGCACCTAAAATTAACTGTCAGAAAACCTTCCAAATAAGAGCTAACCAAACAACACGGAAATGCGAAAATAAATAGTCCAAAGACCCCGAAAAAACTTCTTATTCTAAAGAATAAATAAGTATATAATTCCCTGTTATTTGATATCTAAAAACCTAAAAATCCTGAAAAATAAACTAAAATATATATATATGTATTAGGTAATAAAAACAACCTATAGATGAGAGCAAATCACTCCCACACACCGCAAGTTAAGAGCACTTTAGGAAAATTTTATCTCGGAGAATCTTCACCTTATTAAATATCCAGTGCAAATGTGCTTAGCTGTCTCTAACACCCCTTTATACATGATGATTTAGGTAGCGACATCTAGCGGATGATTTCTGACATACAGGTACGACATCTAGCGGCCAATTTTTGACTTAAGATATATATATATATACATATCTAAATACGAACCATCAAATAACCTACAAATTAGAGTAAATCAAATAATACGGAATTAGGCATTGGTCTGTTGTCCGAATTCATTAAATTGTTTTTATAAAAACAATTTAATGAATGTATGTGCTTTATCAAAAGTTATTCACTTTTGATAAAACACATAATTATATTTGCGAAACGTCAAGTAAGACAATAAATTACCCTTTTAGCTCGTTTTTAAAAAGCTTTTTTATTTGTTTCATATTCTCTGCCATTCTCACGAGCAAGAACTACTCAAAAAGTAACACTCGTGATTGTTTACTCCGCGTTTATTCTCGATCTGTCATGTTGACTGTTTCATGTGACACATATTATGGTGAAGTCTGTGAGAAATAGATTTTTTTAAATTAAAATGCCTTAATAAGTCTGTTCGTTTCTGGTTGGTCAAGCTTATTAAAATGTCAGCATCATTTTGTTAAATACATCGCGTTGATATCAGGGGCTCTCAAATTTGCTGTATTTGAGGAACTATTGAGTTATTGAGAGGATTTAAATAATAAAGAATTGACCAATCAGTGTGTTATTTATTATTCCTACCAGACCCTTATTTTTTCTCTTGAACTGCATGTGAGTGCAATTTAGTAAATATACGTTTTTTTTTGTGCTCACTGTCTGCTTAAAAAGGGATTAAACAAGAATCTTAAAATTTGTAAGGAAAGTTTTATTTCAAAGTGTGCTAGACATTTAAATTATTTGAATTAGCGGTATTAGTTGTCCATGGTTACCATGCTTTGATATTATTATTTTAAAAAGCAACATAAGGATATGTTGCATAATAAAATAATGTTACTGTATGTAACCTTCCATTAAAATCGGGTTTCGTTAAAATTACAGATGAGCGTAGAAAAGTTGCAGTGGGATCTCGTACTATATCATTTAATAGCACAGTTTGAAAGAAAATGCCTCTTACGTCAGTTTATTTGATCACAACGATAAGCATTTACTTCTGCCTGGATAAGTTACTGCAAAACCTACCAAGCAATACTTCATCAATGTCAATTCACTTAATTTAATAATAAATTAATCGACAAATTAGAAATAATTGTCAAAAATAAATAACTTCAAATAAATTTGGAAGGCTAGCAACGTGATTTTAAGTTCCCGCAAAGTCAGTGGCGACAACGGCGACCTGACTCAGAACTAATTGCCAAAGCTAACTGCATTTAAAAAAATTCGTAGCATTAAGTGCGTATGGCATGGTCGTAGCTTAGTGCGTATATAAAGGGCGTTGAAAAATTCATTTGCCAAATTTCTAGGGCAAGTAAACGAGGCCAAAATAAGACTTTTTTTTTATTATACAACATAGGGTCGGAAATTAATAATTACTTTTTGAGACGGTAAAAATAACTTAATATAACAGAATACCGAAGAATATATTAACGTACCAAAACGAGGTAATTAAATGAATAAAATTTTTATTTACAGGATGTCGTAAAAGTTTCCGCAATTTGTTTACGGACAATCCCTTGATGTTTTTAATGGATTTTAAATTCTAAAAAATGCTATTTTTTTAAATTTTAATCTAGAATGTGTTTGTTCAATTCCTTGTTTATTTTGAATTAAAAGAACTGTAAATTTCAAAATAAACGAGTTACAACTACACATGATAGTAATGAAGATGATCGATATTGCTTGGACGACGGGTTTTAAGAAATCTGTTGTCTATGACACCGTGAAACAGTGCTTCAGGGAGACTGAATCGCGAACCTCGATTTGTAAAACCTACTTAATATTGCAAAAACGATGCGCTGGGAGTCCCATAATTCAGTGAGTCCAGTAAAGATTAATTTCAAAGCGTACAAACATTTATTTTCACCTTCACGTAGTGATTTTTTATTAATTTACTTTAATTTTTTTATAAAAACGGTTACTTTTTATTGAAAACGTTATTTCTAGCTACACATGTTGACACAAACAGATAATCTCCTTTTCTACAAGCCTGTAAAATTTTACAGGTCTTTCACACCAGTCCGTAAAATATCACAGGTCTGTTCCCGTAATTTATCATTTACATGGTTATCATAAATAACAAAATTAACCTGTAAAATGTAATTTACCAAAAAGGTGGAAATAAAAAATTATTAACATTCTAAAACGAAATATAATTTTTTTAGTGACTTTCAGATTATATTACAACATACATACAGGGTGCCCCAGAGCTCCGTAAAAGTTCCATAACTTTCTTGCTATTCCAGGTATCGACTCAATTTTTTTCTTTTAGAAGAATTCACATTTTAAAATTATTTTCGTTTGTATGCAGGGTGTCCAAGAATTAAAAAAATATTAAAGTTATGTTTTTTTTTTTTAAATTGAAATACCCTATTCTGACTTCACTTTTGGATTCTTCACTAAATTCTGCGTTAAATTTATTTGAGTCATTTTTACGTATCAATCATACTTTTTGATGTGAGTCAATTTTTTCTTGAAAATTCCCAGATGCAAGGTTTCGTTCAAAAATTCGTAACTTCTAAACCATTAAAGATAACGCAACCGATTTTTTTTTCAGTCAGTGCCAAGGCTGTGGTCAATCATTCGAGATCAAGCCAAGTCGTGGAGGGATGTTCCAAGGCTCACTACGATTTTTTGAAGATGAATAAATATAAATAACAAAAACTCGATTTTTTCAAATAGAACACCCTGTATATTTTCACACCATTCCATAGCATTTTTGATAAGATTTTCAATGATATTCAGTTTGTAGGGTCCAACTCTGATATTCGACGAGTTATTGAGAAAATAGTAATTTTTAGATGTAAATATTTAATAAACAACTGAAAGTTTCTAGTAGATTGGTGCCAAAATGAAAAACGATCCATATTGTAAAACAACGTCGCATTAGTTACGGATATATTATGTCAAAAAGTGCGAGTTTCATTGGTTTAATATTTTATTCGCTGTGCATGATTATCCGCGATTGATCGGTAGGATTGCGGTTTTAATTTCAAATTTATCCTCCCAGTTTGCGTGAATTAGAAGTTCTATTGATGATTCATGAAAATTCTAACTTGAGTACTCAGGAAATCTCACGAGAAACATTTGTTATGACACTTTCAAATTTTAACTTGAGTACTTGTGAAATCTTAAAAGAAACTGACTTGTATACCAGTTTCTCCCGAGTACTCAAGTTAGAATTTTCATGAATCATCAAGAGAACTTCTACTTCACGCGAACTAGGAGGATAAATTTGAAATTAAAGCAGCAGTCCTACTGATTGATCGCGGATAATCATGTACAGCGAATAAAATATTAAACAAATGAAATTCGCACTTTTTGACACAGTATATCCGTAACTGGTGCGACGTTGGTTGAAAATTGTAATCGCTTTTCATTTTGGTACCAAACTACTAGAAACTTTCAGTTGGACCATACAAACTGTATATAACTGAAAAGCTTGTCAAAAACGCTATGGTATGGTGTGAAAATATACAGGGTCTTCTATTTGAAAAAATTGAGTTTTTATTATTTATAATTATTCATATTCAAAAAATCGTAGCAAGCCTTGGAACATCCCTTCACGACTTGGCTTGATCTCGAATGATTGACCACAGCCTTGGCATTGACTGAAAAAAATCGGTTGCGTTATCTTTAGTTGTTTAGAAGTTACGAATTTTTGAATGGAACCATGCATGCAATTTTCAAGAAAAAATTGACTCACATCAAAAAGTATGATTGATACGTAAAAAAGACTCAAATAAATTTAACGCAAAATTTAGTGTGGACTCCAAAAATGAAGTCAAAATAGGGTGTTTCAATTAAAAAAAAAAGTAACTTTAATATTTTTATAATACTTAGACACCCTGTATACAAACGAAAATAATTTTAAAATGTGCAATGGAAGCGCTTCTATTATACAAAAAAGAACTGAGTCAATACCTGGAATAGCAAGAGAGTTATCGAACTTTTACGGAGCTCTGGGACACTCTGCATGTACAAAAGTGTTGCCCTTAACTTGCACGTTTGACAATGATGTATCAATAATTGTTTTGTGCGTTCAAAAGTTCCAAGATTCGCTCTATCTCGCCAACGGCTTCAAGATTAGGATGAGTTGCATTTCGTTTTGGTACTGGTGTCAAATGAGCTACAGCTTAAAGCAAAAAATAGTAGACAAAAAACAGTTTCCTGTAATTAGTCTTTCTCAAAATGGTATTGATTAAAGGCGAAATAATAAATTTTATCAAAGTCTTAAGATTGTTCTATCTGAAATCTTTATTTTTTTTTTAATGTTATCTGTAACGTCAATCTTAATCGATACCATTTTGAGAAAGAATAATTGCAGGAAACTGTTTTTTCTATTATTTCTTGCTTTCGACATAAGTCCTTCAATTAGCCCCGAATAATGTCGATCATCTCCATTCCTATCTTGTGTAATTGTAATACGTTTATTTTGATGATTCGCAGTTCTCGTAGCTCAAAATAAGCAAAGAATTAAACAAACACATTCTAGACTAATATTTGACGCAAAATTAAATACAATTACTAGTTTTTAGAATTTAAGATCCTCAAAAAATATGTGTAAATAAATCTCGCAAACTTTTATGACACCCTGTATACCAAAAATTTTATTCATTTAATTACCTCGTTTTGGTACGTTAATAATTTCTTCAGTACTCTGTAATATTAAGTCATTTTTACAGATTTAAAAAGTACTTATTAATTTCCACCTCTTTTATTTGCCCGAGAAATTTGGCAAACGAATTTTTCAACACACCGTAGAATAACTGCGAACTGTCAACGGTGTTTACTGTCAAAGGTTTTGTTTACATTTTGGAGGTATTCTATTCCGTTATTTGTGTTGCTGCTTTAATTTCATTAAAAATACAGTTATTTTGGGAATTAAACTGCCGAGAAATGTTTATGATGTTAAAGAGACTTAACAATCCAAATGCCACAAATTTCAGTAAGTGAAGCCAATCATTGCGCAGATGGAATATCGTTTACAAAAATTAGAAAACATAGTGCGACAAAATATTACTAATAAAATTACCGTACCTAACTGTACATAGGTATAAGATTTGTTGCAAACATCTAAAAATTCATACCTGATGCGTATGATGTGATATGTGATGCATATTTATATGGTTAATGTAAAATTTTGATTTAGGCATATAATTATTAGTTAGAGAGTTACATTTCCTTTTGTTTTTATTACCTACCAGCTTGTATTATTTCTGAATTAAAATATGTTTTCCAATTTGAATTTGTTTATTCCCAACTTGAATTTGATTAGTTTCAATTTGAATTTGTTTATTCTCAATTCGAAATTGTTTAGTCCCAATTTAAATTTGTTTATTCCCAATTTGAATTTGTTTAGTCCCAATTTGAAATTGAAAAGGAATAGACCAGATTGTTCAGAAGAGTTCAGAGCTGAATTTCCGTAGTTCATTATTGACTACAACCATTTTAATGCTACACTAAATCGATGCGTTACGCTATTTCGTGAAATTGGAGGTGTCTTAAGAAAGAAAGGTTCTGGTCGCCCTCTTAAACGAAGGAAGCCAACAGGTAATCGATGATGGACGAGAAATTAATCAAAGATAAAGGATCTAAGAAGATTCGGCACTTGAATCTAGGAACATTGTACCAAATTCACATCTCTGACCAAAACCCAGCTGGCGTTAGTGTTGTACCAACAACCAATCAAATAATTCCATGTTTGACTGAAAGTAAGAAAAAAAATAATGAGATTTATGTTTGACTAGTCTAATATTTCTACCGTTTTTTATGCATTTATATAAATGCTTTTAGTGTTTTTCGAGTTTAGTGTGTTTTCATAATTTGCAGTACAGCTGTTAGTGTAATTCGTAAAATTTATATCGGGTATTGCTGCACGGACAAAATTTGACTCCCAGTTACTGCACCGAAAAACTGTCAACGTGCCCGGACACAGGTAAAAATATTTTATTTCTATTAAAATGTACGCAGTAACTGTGATACTTTTAAAAAGAGGGAAAGGAACTGAGAAAGCAATACGTTTTATTGCAAATGGTGACAATGGTGAAAAATTAATGACAATTCAAAGATGCCGGCAGATATTCTGATTAACATTGTAAATATCCAGACCCAAGAAACTTCGCTGTTCAGTGATTGTTGCAGCAATAATTATAGAACCTGATTTATGCAGTGAGTCATTAGTATTTTTTAAGAAAATTTACTTCTCATTTTTGTATCTGTCAATTTCTTAGTTTGAAATAAAGTGTGATTATATAAAACGCATATTATTGCTTTATAACTTTTGAAATACGTATTCATTTAAAATATTCAAGTTTAAAACTCCCGCATTTGCTGTGCCCAAAATTCAGGTTAAGCCACTTTTGCGAACTAAACTTCATTCCATTTTCAATTTACTAAGTGTCATATCTTCCTAGATCTTTTATCTTTGGGGAGTATGTAGAATTGGTGAAAAATAACTTCGAAAGACAGCCTAAGGTAATTAGATCGGATCGAGGAGGAGAGTACATGGCAAGCAATGTTATTGAATTTTTAAGAAGCGCAGTATACAGCACTAAGAATTGAAATAAACGAATTTTTAATTTTTAGTGAAGTTGTATAAACCGCTTAAGATGCACCTCTTGCATGCAAACCTCACACTTGTGCTCCAAAGGTTCAGAGAAATGTCAAGCAGGATTTTGCAAGGCAACCCGGTCGCATAGCCTGACTCTATGTGTGATCTTCCATTAAAACAAAGATAAAGGATCTAGGAATATTTGGCACTAAGAACTCTAGGAACATTTTACCGAATTCACATCTCTGCCCAAAACCCAGCTGGCGCTAGTGTTGTATTAACAACCAATCAAATAATTCCATTCCATAACATTTATGTTTGACCTAATCTGAATATTTCTACCGTTTTTGATATGCATTAGTATAAATGCTTTTAGTGCATTTCGTGTTTAGTTTTCATAATTTGCTGTACAGCTGTTAATATAATTTGTAAAATTTGTATCGGGTATCGCTCCACGGACAAAATTTGACTCCCAGTTACTGCACCGAAAAACTGTCAACGTGCCCGGACACAGGTAAAAATATTTTATTTATGTTAAAATGTACACTCCTGCTATAAAGTTTTCGGAGTACGAGACATGCCACTGGCAGTAAGAAATTTTGTGCTTTGCAATTATGAACCTTATAGCTTTTACAACCGTACCTGCTACCCCGATAATAAAACCGGTCATCGCAAACACAGCGATTTAACACAGATGCGAACTTATTCAACCAACTTGAATAATCTGCTAGAAAGACTTTCATAATAGTTGGATGGATAAGAAATTTAACAAAATTTATTTTCTAAATATTATAACATGTGTAGTAAATAATGTGTGCATTATGAAATTAAAATTTCTGAAACTTTGGCAATTGAAATTAAATAAGTCAATAAAATAAAATCTGTTATTTTTCGTTAATTAAATTTAACTTTCTAGTTTCATTAAATACACATATGTTTCGCAACTAATTAATAGCTTTGTTGAGCAGAACTTCTTAGCATTTATATTATTATAATAAGAAACAAATTTAAATAATCTAGCTCATTCTATATATTTTTTCAAATACTCAAAAATCATTCACATATTTTCACAAAATAAATGTTATACGATTTAATCATTTTCTCTTAACTTCTAGATTAATGAAAATTTGCCAAACTTTGTGGATGAACTTTTCAACTTATTTTACTGATGTCAGATTTGAGAAGAAAATAAAAAGAAGAATATTATTTTTTCCTCTGTGGCGTAGAATGAAATATGTATATTATTTTTAACGCAAGTATTGCAATTTTTAAGTATTACACATATCATTCTATATTCTAGGAGTTTAATACTATATTTGTTAAGTTTCCTAAATTTGTATGATTCTGAATAATTTTAATGAGTTAATTATTCGATCAATAAGTATCATCAGTAAACTTATTATTTAAATGAAATTAAGTTATTTTAAATTTATTTCACTGTAAATTCTTACAATCAAATCAAAATTGTGAGGTCTTCTATTTACTTAAAAATAAATAAAATCGAACATATGTCCTAATTGTTATTATTTTCTTAAAATTATGTGAGCTTTCCGTATGGTAAAGCTTGTCGGTGAGCTAATAAATCACCCTGTATTTCATATTTACTAAAAATCTATTTATGTATTTCTCGTAATGAAAATTTTAGAATCCACAGAAAAACATACACAAACTACAAACGAATAAAATTTTTGTGAAGTCAAACAAACCAGAAGTGTATAAAGGCAGAAATTTGGTATAATTATAATTTTTCAGATTAATTAACATCGTCGATCCTTTATAGCAATTTAACATTTATATGTCTTTATAATATGATCTGAAATCCTGTTATTTAACAATATAAAATATTCTAATTAAAAAAAAACATTTTTTGTTCAATTTTTAAGTTAAAGCAAAAGAGAACAAACAAATTCGCCACCGCGTCCGCGTTCGCAACCGCGGGTCGCCTCAATAAATACTCGGAGCCAAATACTGGCAACGAAATTCAACAAACCATAAACATCTGCACCGGCCGGAGTTTAATAGGACCTAATTAAACAACCCTCCTATCGGGGTGCGGAGAAAGTGTCTCTGTTCCTTAAGGTTCGAAATATATTAGGCCCGTTTCAATAAGGTTCAAATTCGAACGATTTTATTGCTTTTCATTTCGAAACTTTTAAGCATTAGTGTATACAGTAATTGTGATACTTTAAAAAAAAGGGAAAAAAAATTGAGAAAGCAATATGTTTTATTGCAAATGGTGACAATGGTGAAAAATTAATGACAATTCAAAGATAGAAGAGAGATATTCCGATTACCATCATAGCTGCATATAAATATCCAGATCCAGGAAACTTCTCTGTTCAGTGATTGTTGCAGCAATAACAAATATGAAAGACAAGGAATCGTTTAAAGTGTGATTATCAAAGCAAATCCTCCCGAAAATCACAGAATAATTATTGAACCTAATTATGCAGTAAGTTAAAATTTGCGTCTCGTCTTTGTATCTGTCAATTTCTTTATTTGAAACAGAGTTGGGAAAATTGTATTCATGAGTATAAGTACTGATAACGAGTACTATGTAATCATACTCTTAATATGAGTAAAGTTTATGTAATTAGTAATCATACAAAGTGAGAATGAGTAAAGTACATGTAATCAGTAATCAAAAATAATGAGTACATGTAATCAGTAATCATATAAAATGAGTAGCTTTTTATTCTCATATATTCAATTATTTTACCACCCACTGTAAATTTCAATAAAATTTCTGAAAATTTCATTCTCAAAATGACATCTGATGCAGACGCAAGCGCGAAACATTAATCATGACTAACTTTTTTACAGACGGTTGCGATTCCGCGGTCACCTAGACAAACAGCGTCAAATTTTTAAATTGTTCAATTAATAGTCCAAGATCCCACTGCAACTTTTCGACGTTCCTCTTTTATTTTAACAAAACACGTTTTTAATGAAAGATTACATTTAGAGGCACATAACACGACCGGGTTGCCTCACAAAACCTTGCCGCAAGTACCTTTAATTGTATACAGTCCTTCGCACTTGAAATGTCCTTACGCGCAAACCTCGCACTTTTGCTACAAAGACTGAGAGAAATGTCAAGTTGCAGCAAGACTATAAGTGCTAGCAACCTTCAGTTGCGGCAGCTTTTGTGCAGGCAACCAAACTCTATCATGCAAAGGGCAAATTTAGCTCCAATTTGGTATAAAATTTATTTCCATACGCGATGAACGTAGATGATCGACAAAAGGAGTCCCTTTTACACCTGGCTGCAAGTGACTTGCGGCAACTAAGTTTTTTCGAGTTCTTCAGATATAGGTCTTCACTTAATGGCAGCTATTTATTTACTTAAATATGAATAACTGGAGAAAGTTAAAATTACATTCGGTAAATAAACAACGGTAATTAATTTTAACACACTTTTTTAATTTCATTTTTCATAATCTGAATTATTTGCTTCTCCTTCATTCATTTTATTTTCTGGTGAAATGGAAAAGTTATTACGTGGGCTGCTGGAAAATTTTCTGGAATCTAGCAGGTATAGAATTGTTAGCGTTTGTCAACTGTCATATTTGAAAAATTTGACGTTTTTCGCCTATAATTCTATTAACAAATTCCTATCCAAGTGAACTAGTTTTGTTTGTACAACATTTGAGAAAAAGTAATTTTGTGTAAACATGGAAATCTCGCGTGAAAATTTTCGTGCCTTGTTTTTTTACAATTTCAAATGTGGTCTAACGCCGAAACAATGCCTCGATCGGCTTCATTTGGCTTTTGGAGATGAAGCACCATCAAAGAGCCGTGTTTATAATTGGTTTGCCGAATTCCAGCATGGACGTACCTCTCTCAGTGACGAATTTCGTGAAGATCGTCCATCAACATCTGTTGTTGCCACTAATGCAGATGCTGTGCGTGAAATGCTTGAACGAGATCGACATGTGACACACCGTGAGATTCAAGCATCCTTACGCATTGAGATGAAAGCAATACACCAGATTCTGCATGATCATTTGAACGTACGAAAGCTTTGCATTGTTGGATCCCACACAATTTAACAGAACGGCAAAAGTAGGGTCGTGTCAAATGGTGCGAAGAAATGCTCAAGAAATTCAATGGAGGTCGTTCATATTTAGTTTATAACATCGTTACTAGTGACGAAACATGAATCTATTCGTACGAGCCAGAAAGTAAACAACAATCTACCGTTTGGGTATTTCAAAATGAACCAAAACCAATAAAAGTTGTCCGTTCATGCAGTGCTGCGAAGTAAATGATTGCTTGTTTCTTTGGTTTAACTGGACATATAGCAACCGTGACTTTAGAGGATCGAAAAACCGTGAATGCTGATTGGTATACTACAATTTGTTTGCCGAAAGTCATCGATCAAATAAGAAGAAACAATCGAAATCGACGAATCATTCTCCATCATAACAATGCCAGCTTTCACTCAGCCCGTCAAACAGTTGATATTTTGTCCAACAAAAATGTTGAATTAATGACTCATTGACAATATTCACCTGATTTATTACCTAATGATTTCTTTTTGTTCCCAAATATTAAAAATAAAATGCGTGGTGAGCGATTTTCGTCGGCTGAAGCAGCGGTTGAAACATTCCGGACACTGGATTCTGAGGTACCTTCTTTAGAGTGGAAAACGTGCTTTAGAAATTGGTTCGAGCGTATGTAGAAGTGTATTGACGTCAAAGGCGAATACGAAAAACAATGATACCGTTTACCAAATTTCGTATGTGTTTTTTCATACCGTTTCCAGAAACTTTTCCAGCAGCCCACGTATAATAATCTCTATTATTTCCATCCAAAAAACGGCACAGATTTTGAAAGTTTTTAATTTTTGCTAGTTTTACCGCCAATTTTCCAGTATGTAAGTTATTCTGTGGAGTATTATTTTCATCCAAAAACGGCACAGACTTTGAAAGTTTTTAATTTTTGCTAGTTTTACCGCCAATTTTCCAGTATATAAGTTGTTCTGTGGAGTAGATGAAAGCATTCCACACAACACACGGTACAATTCTTCAATTTGACCCGACATATTTTGCGACACAACAATCTCATTTAGGCGCGTTCTTTTATTCAACCAGTTGATTTAATCGCTTCAACGTTGTGACGTCATCGATGAATGTCAAATAAGCCACCGATGATTCAAATTGCGCTGAATAAAAGAACAGTCAACTTGTCAGCTGATCAGAGGTTGTTGTTGGTAATTAGAATTGGAATACAAATAAATAATCTACAGAGTTGGAAACATTTATATTTGCTAAAACTTGAAAAAAATTTACAGTACTTTACCATTCTTTATTATATCGTATGTCGACGTATCAATTATACATATACACTGATTGACACTCAAACGTTTTATCTCTATACGTTAACATAACTGGTATGAACCGTTCTTCATTATTTTCATTCATCTATATCAAATAACGTTTTAGTGTTTCTCATGTTTACAAATGGAACAAATATAACCTCTACAATTCTCTCTCCCTTCCCTAATTCATTGGTTCATCAATAGACATTGAATGTTTTTGTCAATGATTATGCAAAAGTGCGTCGTGCGAACGGGCGTCAATCTACCGTGAGTTTATTACATGAAACATTGCTTTTCATGTTCCTACAGAAACTAATTCCAATTTCTAAAAATATCGTTGCATGATTGTCGTCGTGAAATTCTGTGATTAAATTTGTCCAATTTATATTTTGGTCCTCCGGTCAGAAATGTTGGTATTGCTTTCGTCAAAATCGTCCGGAAACAGCCCTATTGAAGGCCTAGGCAATCAAAAAATTTATTAAATGTTGACATCTGTGGCTGACATTTCTTAAATGACAAGAGGTTTGATTTCTAGTAAATATATAATGTGTTGAATAATTTTTGTAATTTGGAGTTAAGGTTAGCTGAACATTTATGTATGTAATACGCAGCCTGAGTAATACATATGTATGTGCTGGAGTATCCATTGCAGTTATAATCAATAACAAAGCGGAGTTAAACAATATTAATTGTTTTCATTTCAAATTCGAAATCCAGAGATGAGCATTTTTTAGTCGAATTAATGATTAATGACTAAATTAGTCATTAGTCATGACTGGTGACTAATGACTAATTGAATTGAAATTCACACCACGTCATATGAGACTTAGGCCCGATTTCTTCACCTACGGATATATTTATCTGCCAGGTAGTATCCACGGAAACTATTGTCGA
The DNA here is from genome assembly GCA_036172665.1 of Prosopocoilus inquinatus. NCBI lineage: Eukaryota > Metazoa > Arthropoda > Insecta > Coleoptera > Lucanidae > Prosopocoilus > Prosopocoilus inquinatus. The sequence continues at coordinate 41,505,416 of CM069871.1, read as the reverse complement.
TACAATGGTTACCAAGGATAATACCTGGCAGATAAATTTATCAGGAGGTGAAGAAATAGGGCATTAGGCCCGGTTTCACCATCACAGTTTAACTTTAAACTTCGCTTTATTCCCATGGTAACAATTGCAAGGATAATTGTTACAATAGGAATAAAACAGAGCTTAAAGCTAAACTGCGATGGTGAAATCGGGCCTTAGGTCCGGTTTTTCAATCACAGGTTATCCCTAACTCTCGGTTTATTTCCATGGCAACAAGTACGAAAACAATTGTTTCCATGGCAATAAACTGAAGGTTAAAGTTAACTTGTGATTGAAAAACCGACCCTTAAGTCACTAACTACCTAGTTAAAACCTATTATTTAATATTAAATACTCAGTGGCATAGCTAGAGGGATTCCAGGTGTTGTATTGTGTTGGCACCAAAGCAATAAGTAAATATATTTTCCTATAATTGTTTTTTTTTAAACATAAACATATCTAATTTAAGAAATTGTAACTTGTTAAATGAATTAAATATGACATTTAACTAATCTGTGCAGTTTAAGGCTGCTTAACGTATTTTCGGGCGTTTCCTTCAATTTTCGTCACAGGATTAATGCCTGAAGAATACATGAATAGTTTCTTAACCACAGAAGACCAGAGGTGTTTACAGTGTTCGGAACGAACTACATTGATTATAAAAAGTTACTTTCTTTGCAAACAGTTCATAAAATTTAAAGTTAAAATTTAGTGATTCGGTGGCCACTTTAGTGATATTTCTTTTCATTTCAACATTATTTATTAGTCGTCAATTTAGTCATTCATTATTATTCATGATTGAATTTACTCGACTAATCAACTTTTTATTCAAAAACGAAAATGTGATTGACGATTAACAACTAAATTAGTCATGATTGACTTAGTTATGACTAATTTAGTCGTTTAGTTTTAGTCACGATTAAAAATTTATTTGACTAATGCCGAACACTATCGAAATCTGGTGTTGGACATTGTGTTGCCAACCTGAATACATATTTCTCTAGCGCAAATTATTTAATTTTTGTAAACGTTTTGAGACAATTTAAAGTAGCTCGGACCAGAAAATAGTGTATATCACACGGCCAGAAACTGCCTTGCAAGTGCGATCAAGTGAGAAATGACAGTTTCTGGCAGTTTCCAAATTACTATTGGAATGTCTGTCAGGCGATGACAGAGAAGATTTTTGAAAACTTGTGGCGATGTTTGTTTTGAATTAAAAAATTCCTGTGTTCCTTATGTTTTAACAGATAAAACAGCGACATCCTACGATCGCTTTTTGACCTGACATTGCAGTAGGATAAATGATTTGCAACAAATTTTTTAAAACTGTTTTAAGTTCACTTAGGTATATCACACAATAATATACTTATTTAATATAATTGACAGAGTCGCTATTATGTTGTAGTACAAGTACATTGAAATGTTTTATGTGGTTCATGGTATAAATCGATATATCCTTATCGACTAACAGCAGTTCACGAAATGGAAGATAATGATATACCACAGAGGGTAGAATGTCAATGATTTTTAAACACTTTAAATAATGACAACAATACCCTACGGATGACTTTTTTTACTGATGAACCGTGGTTCTACTTGTCTGGATATGTAAACTCACAGAATATGAGATCTTGGAATTCAGATAATCCTCATATGTTTGTTGAATGTCCATTGCATTCTGAAAAACTGGTTTATGGGTAGCTACAAGCGGCAGACGATTAATTGGATCAATTTTCTTTGAAAATGTTCATAAGTAAATAAATCATTAAAGTAATCCTTAATCTTATATTCGCATGTTAATTTTTAGGCAGTCTTAATGCAACAAGATACCGATATGAAATTTTAAATGAATTTTTGGAGAACGTTCACGATGATGAATTAGAAGGGGTTACTTTCAACAAGATGGTGCAACACCCCACTGTACAGAGTGGACCATTTTTGATGGTTTTACAGGGTTTCTCAGTTATTTATAGAAATAGAAGAAAATCGTTTTCACGACTAGTGAAATGCTAGTTTCTCGAGAAAAATACAGTGGGGAAAACAAAAGTTAGCTACCTCGATTCATTCGGGAAATATCGGTCGAAAACGAATTTTTCCGAAAAATTATTTTTCACAATATTTCAGTTGTTTGACAAGATATTTAAAATTCAAAAACTATTTTATTCAGAAATTAATGTAGATTTTACTAACGTTATCTTTTGCTGGAACTGCACCAGTTCTGCGAAACAGACTATAACTTTGTAATTTTAAATAAAAGCCGCAGTTGGCTATGACACAAATAAATAGCTTGTTTAATGGGGTTTTCAAAAATATAAAGTTTGATATAATTATTTTTTTTTAATAACAGAGATACTAACTAACATTACTTTGCAGTACCTATCAAGCTATCTATGACACCAGAAACAAAAGAAAATTCAATTGTTTTCCTCAAAAATCCATTCTTAGAATAAATAATAAAGGTAATTAAATTAACAAAATATATAAATAACTGGAAATACATAATGCTTTTAGAGAACTCATTAAACTACGAGTAATATAAATATGGATTAACTATCAATGCAGTTTTGAAGAATTATATGTTTTATGCTTCTTTGAAATTATTAAATTAAATTTTGAATTACCAAAAATTCTTAGATGTATTTATTTCACTTTTACCCGCGATTAAATTTATTAACATACAAAAGTTCTTGAAAGCATTTTTAAACTTAAGAAATATCTGACACTTCAATAATTTCTTAAAGAAACACTCTAATTAATATAAATTAAAATATGTAAAAATCGGTTAGCCGTTCATTTTAATAATTAAAGAACTGTTCAAATGGATTTAATTCATTTTTACATATTTATTCATTTTTACATATTTGTGGTTTTATGTCAGTATCTAATAGATACATGAATACAATGGTTTTTGAATTTTCAAAATATTTTGTCAAATAACTGAGATATTGTGAAAAATATTTTTTCGGAAAAATTCGTTTTCGGCCGATATTTCCCAAACTAATCGAGATAGCTAACTTTAGTTTTCTTCACTGAGTTTTTCTCGAAAAAGTCGCGAAAACAGTTTTGTTCTATTTCTACAAATAACTGAGAAACCCTGTAAAACCATCAAAAATTGACCACAGTGTACACAGCAGAAACATTGACCATGCTTCACGAGTTTTATGATGACCCAATTATAAGTCGCAACACTCCAACACCGTTTCCTCCGAGGTCGTGCGATTTAACACCATGTGATTATTTTTTATGGTCTTTCATTAAAAATTCAATATAAACAATCTAGAAGAACTGTAGCATTGCAAATCTGAACTTGTTATAAAATGTAGTCGTGAGTTTCCTTAAACATAGAGTTTAGAGTTTGAAACTGTTATGAAGAACGTGGTAGGCATTTTAAGTACCTTTTGTAAAAAAAATAAATGTTTTCATTAATCGCATTCTCTTATTAAATTGATAGAAAATTATAATTAAATAGGTATAAAAAGTTGGGTTATGTTTATTATAAAGATATGGCTCAAGTTACAACGTGACTCTCTAAATTTGCATTTGACATAAGCCTACTTGATAAGGGTTTTTTTAACGCACTTTACCAGAATTTTGAGGAACAGGTAATACCAGTAGGTAACCATAAACTCGGACGATTTCAAGGATGAAATGGAAATGTTCAAGAGAGGCCCTGGAAGATCTCGGAAGATGCGCACGGAGGAAGCTTAAAATGCAGACGATTGGATCAAGCTATATGTTTCGAAGTAAAAGCAAGAACGACACATTTGGCTTTTGGTGAACAGACCCCAAGAAGTAACTGAAAGTAGATTTGTCCTCAGAAACAAGCACAGTTCAGAAAGTACTTTGGAAAGAGGAAAGGCTCGTCGAGTTCACTACTGCGAAATATTCGCCACTCTGACACGAATGAGTTCCTTTCACCTGTTAGCTGCACTCGCTGCTGGCGAAGATATGCAGATTGATCATTTAGACATTACTCCAGGCTTCGTGAAGTTAAGGATATGCAAACAGGCTTCAGTAAAACAAATGTGCTATTACTGTCAGTTGTGAAATTTAATGAGGAATCTCAAATATTAAAAAAAAAATATTATAATAGAAGAGCAACTCAGATGTCATATGACAAATAAATTAACTTTTTTAAAGATAGATTCATTTTCAATTTTTGCCTTATCTGTGTGGCTAATATGAGCCAATATTTTTCAAAATGAAATAATGACTGACCTTTATTGATAATTATTGTCATATGTAAGTGTCAGCTTAATTATTTCTTAATAATTTAAGTCAAAAAGAGTGTGCAATTTGTTTTGGCGACGGCAGTAGAAGAAGTTTCAATAGGTGAAAGAAATTGCAAAAAGGTAATTTAGGTGAAATAAAGTTTGGCCAAAGAATCTATTTCTAATGAATTTCTAATGAATTGAAAAGATATGCAAAGAGATTATTAACTATGACTGTGTTATGATTACAGCATCGAGGAAAATAGCTCGTCCAGTCTCCCAGATGCCGATTTCACATCGTAAAACCCCCGGTGTAGCGCAGATCTGAATCGTTCGATTGCCCGGTTTAACAGAGACGCGCGTTGTTGAGTATTTTCAGGTATTCGAAATTCGAATAGGAAAGAAAATACTAAAATTTGTCAGCTATTAATTGTTATTAAAATTAATTATTAAATAACGTTCCAAATTTTCGTTCGTTCGTTCGTTTCGATTTGCCGTGAGAATGTCTTGTCTTTTAAAGCGAGAAAATGATCTCTCAATATAACAGGTTGTGAGAGACGCTTTCTGTAAGTAAATTTTGAACTCTTCAATATTTACGGAGAGATTAAGCAATCAAATAAATGTCGAATCGTCAAAATCAAAATTAATGAGACGCAGAATTCGATCGTAGAATCCCCGTGCCTAACGGAAATGCAGCGAGAAATCGAGCCCCGCCGCGCACGGAATACAACGCCTCTGAGTTTGGACCCTCAGATTCGAGGCCTTAGTTATGATTCACTCCCCCCCCCCCCTTGCTTTTATCAAAAACTATCAAATGCTTTCATAGTATTTTTTTTAACTATTTAAAATTCGTCATTACATTTCATAACTGACAGTAACAGCACATTTGTTTTATTGCATTAATAAATTTTTCTAAAACTGAACATGAGATATGTATATTCAAAATAAAAAAAAATCACGGTATATGTATAGGGGTCCCAAACCTCTGGAAAGTCCTGACTCTTTAAATTAAATTAAATTTTATTAAGAAAAGGTCTTAACAAAAGTTGTATACGTTGTCAAACTGCAATACTTACACAACTTTTGTTAAGATGTTTTCTTGATAAAATGAATTTAAAGGGGCATATTTGGACTTTCCCAGAGATTTGGGACACCCTGTACAGTCGCAAGCTTTAAACTTTAGTCGTCATTGTCAATTAAAGCGTCAGTTTTAATTACAGAAATCAGAACTCTACATTTGTGTTTTACTACGAAAGTGCCAAAGTAAATTAAATATTTAAGAGACTTTTCATAGCATTCAAAATTAAGACAATGTTTCGTTAGTTTAAATAAAATACAAGTTCGGTGCCAACCATTGACAATTAATGATGACTAAAATTTAATGCTCGCGACTGTGCGTATATGCAATCTCTTGAAAAAAAAATAATATGATAAATGAGTTGCAATTTGCGTTAATTTGCGTATTTGATACATAAAAAATATTTGTTATTGTTTACGCTAAGCGAAAACGTTTTCTAAAATTAATTATGAGTCAGTGGTAGAACAAAAGCGGTCGATTTGTTTTCTAAAGCTAATTTCTTGTTTTCAAAAAACTAACCGTCAATGCATAAAAAGCGGAAGTAAAACAACAAAGAGGTAATTAGTTTTATATGCATCTTAACGTAAAATTGTAGCCCGAAGTTATTAATAACATTAATAATACAAGTGAAATATAGTCCTGCTCACGGTTTATAAACGCGAAACGATACACCAATATACAGGGTGTAATCAAATTAGTTTCACATATTAATACCGTAAGTTCCTCATCATGTAAGAGAATTAATGCTGCATCTACCAAAAGTCTAGCTCCAAAATAAAAAAATTACCTAGTGGAGGAGTATTGACTCTTTTGTTTGAGAACTTTTGGTCGGCCGTGCACAAAAACAACGTTATAAAACAAAATTCCAGCAAAATTCAAGGTCAATTGCTTGATCGCATTTTAAAAGCTTTATGGGAACACTATAAAATAGAATCACCGACCCATTAAAGACGACAGTTCAAATTGAAAATCTCTCGGTCGTGCCCCGTGTGTGCATTATAATTAAAGGAGAACAATTTAAATTTGCTTGCATTGATCAGAATTAAATCTGTTTAATTAGATAATCGACAATAATTAGATATTGACATCCTGGTCTTTGTAAACCAATAGTACTCATGATTTACAGTGCTAATTGCGCGTATTAAGGTAATTTAAAAAAATTATTAGTCGCTCTGATTCATTGTCGCTTTGTTAATTATGTCCACTAACGAATATGTTTCTTCGTAGTTCGAGTGCGATGATGCTTTATTGTTTTGGTTTCACAAAATAATAAAAGCGAATACTGCATTCAATAACGAGTTTCCGAAATGCAGAAAGAAAAGACATTCTTAAACATTTTATGCAATAAAGAAATAACAATGCAGTTTATTGACGACCAGCAAATAAAGTACACAATGAATACGTATTGTGGCGAGCCAACCTGACTTAGCGCAAGGCGTCAGGAAGTCGGTCCGCTTCGATGTGTCACCGGCCGTCACGCGTTCGGGGCCTACGCGAGCGGACTAGAATCTTCCAGCATCGAGACTTCCAGACGCCAGCAGTAGATATAAAATCGCCCGGAGTTGACTCACCAGGCAGTCGAATTCGAACAGCGAACGTCGAAGTTAGATTTTAGTGTGAAAATAAATTATTACAAATAAATTAGTTTTTAAGCTTTATTAAATTACGGTTAAGTTTTTATCGAGTGTTTTATTCGTTTAAATAAATAAATTAAAACCCTAGAAACGTAACAGTGGTGTCGGTGTGCGGGTTTGTGCAAATAAATAAACAATTTAAAGTAAATTAAATTTAATCAGATTATTAAATAAGTACAGTATCGGAAAAAAACAATGGCTACGAGAAAAGTGTTGTTGAAAGACTTAAAAGTGGCCGAATTAAAAACCGAATTGGAAGAACGAGAGTTAGAAACCGGTGGTTTGAAAGGCGCACTTCAACAGCGTCTCCGATCCGATTTGTTGACAGCTGGCGAAGATCCAGAGACCTTCCTTTTCGAAATTACGTGTGGTCCGCCGATTTTAATAAAATCCTGAAAGATGAACTTCGAGAACAATCCAGAAATTTAGAGCAAAAGCTTCTAGAACAATCTGGAAATTTCAAGGACGAACTTCGAGAACAATCTGGAAATTTCAAGGACGAACTTCGAGAACAATCCAGAAATTTGGACGAGAAGTTTCAAGAACAGTCTGGAAATTTAGAGAAACTTCGAGAACAATCCAGAAATTTAGAGGAAAAGCTTCTAGAACAATCTGGAAATTTCACGGACGAACTTCGAGAACAATCCAGAAATTTAGAGGAGAAGCTTCTAGAACAATCTGGAAATTTCAAGGACGAACTTCGAGAACAATCTGTAAACTTCAAAGACGAGTTGCAAACTAAATTGATGGAACAATCCAGAAATTTAGAGGAGAAGCTTCTAGAACAATCTGGAAATTTGGACAAATTACAGAATAAATTGTTGGAACAATCTAGAGACTTAGACGAGAAATTTCGAGAGCACTCCAGAAATTTTGACGAGAAATTTCTAGAACAAACAAAAGGACTCGAAGATAAATTAGTGGTAAAAATATCAGAAGAAACAAGGAACTTGCAAGAAAATGTGGAAGAAATAATATTCCAGCAGGATAATAAAATCAAAAATCTGGAACAAATCATGGCGGGGTTGCGAGTGTTCGGGGATCAGCCACCAGTAGAAACACTAGAAAATAATGAAACCCGAATTGTGGAAGGACCAACAGAAAATTCGAAATTGAAAGTAAAACCACCAACGTTCGATGGAAAGTCTTCTTGGCCCAACTACTTCAAACAGTTCGAAGCGGCAGCAAAGGCGAACAGATGGACGGCCAGCGAAAAAGCCACTTCGTTAATTGTGGCCTTGAGAGGGGACGCTATCGATGTGCTACAGACGATGCCGCAAGAGGAACAAGAAGACTTCGACAAGCTTGTGAATAGGATGGAAATGCGTTACGGACAGGCCCATCTGACCGAGGTATACCATGCGCAGTTGAGGAATCGCTGTCAGAAATCCGGAGAAAGTCTTCAGGAATTCGAAGCGGACGTAGCGCGGCTGGCCCAGTTGGCATATCCCACAGCTCCTGTTGAATTCCTCAAATGTTTGACGGTGCAGACCTTCATAGATGGAATCCGTGACCCAGACAACCAGCAGGCATTGAGAATGATCCATCCGAAGACGTCCAAGAACGCATTGGCTTATGCCTTGGAATTTGAAGCGGCGAGACGAGTTTCAAGAGGGCATGTCAAGGTGCGAGCGGCTACGGACTTCCAAGAGGAAGAAGAGGAAGAATCCGCTAACTCCAAGGTGGGATCTGCTATAAAGGAGCGACCCAGGGAATATACCACCGCCGAGGATGTTCGCCGCATTGTGGAACAGGTCTTCAAGCAGAAGAAGCCGCTGGTGTGGCCAGGAGAAAGGACATGTTCGCAGGCGATGTCCAAAGCCCAGACAGGATCCAAGGAAGCCACAGTTAAACTAAGCCGGGTCGGTGCAGAGGGGCAAACGTCGACCCGTATTCAAAGGCCCCCAAAGACGAAATCCAAACAAGTAATATCCCTACGGCAGTTAACCAGCAGTGCCTTCGTTGATGTTACCATTGATGACATTCCTCACACCATGTTGTTGGATACGGGTGCGACGAAGACCATCCTAAGACCCGACGTCATTAAGTCATCTGGACGCACCGAGCCGACCAAGTGGAAACTGAAAACTGCAACTGGAACATCAGCAACTGTCTACGGTGAAGTAGAGGTTATCGTCACCATTGGTTCAACTCCAATAAAACACCGTGCACTGGTGGCAGATATAGAGGACGAGGCAATTTTGGGCATGGACGTCATGTGTGCCCACGGGTTCCAATTGGACTTAAAGCGTGGCGTGATGGCGGTCAATAATGAGGAATTGGTTCTACATCAACAAGGAGACGTGGCCGCTCGAGTAGTCCTCGCTGAAGACGTTGTATTACCCAGCAGGACTGAGGTTAACGTCGACGCAAAACTGGACGGTGTTTTTCAAGATGGGCAAGTCATTATGGTTGAACCTAATACTGATGATCAAAGGATTGGAAGAGGAGTCCTCGTTGGGAAAATGTTGTTGACGGCGAAGAAGGAAGTACCTATCCGCCTGATGAACGTCAATTGTTTCTCCGTTAATATCAAGAAAGGAACCATCTTGGGAAGCTGCACCAGGGTGTCCTCCATCTCCCGCCACCTTGAAGCAAACGTGCCAGAAGCGAAAGTCCCAAGGAAATTATGGGAAATGGTTATGTCAACAGCCCAGGAATTGACTCCAGACCAGAAGACAAAAGCGAAGAACCTGATCGGCCGCTATCAAGATGTATTTGAGATAGAAAATGGATCCAAGGGAAGAACTGATGTCGTGAAACACAAAATAGAGACTGGAGAAGAAAGACCTATCCGTCAAGCCCCAAGGCGATTACCGTTGGCGAAGCGTGAGGAAGCGGAACGCATTATTCGCGAGATGGAAAAGGATAATGTAATAGAACCATCAAGCAGCCCGTGGGCGTCACCAGTAGTGCTTGTGAAGAAGAAGGATGGGTCCACCAGGTTCTGTGTAGACTACCGGTTACTCAATAATGTCACCAAGAAGGACAGCTATCCCCTGCCACGGATTGATGATACCCTGGACACCCTGGCCGGCTCAAAGATCTTCTCAACTTTGGACTTAAAGAGCGGATATTGGCAAGTGGAGCTGGCGCCCGAAGATCGAGAAAAGACGGCGTTTTCCATTGGTATGGGTCTGTGGCAGTTCACAGTGATGCCATTCGGGTTATGTAATGCCCCAGCGACATTCGAGAGGTTAATGGAGACGGTTCTGAAAGGTCTGTCCTGGACAACGTGCATGGTGTACCTTGACGACATAATTGTCGTGGGAAAGACGTTCGACGACCACCTAAGGAACCTGGAAGGAGTGTTCCAGCGGCTTCGCGGAGCTGGACTAAAGCTTAGCCTCAAGAAGTGTCACCTGTTCCAGAAGGAAGTGAATTACCTGGGGCACATTGTTAATGGAAACGGAATCGCCGTGGACCCTGTGAAGATTCAGGTGGTGAAAGACTGGCCAACTCCCAGAAATAAACACCAAATAAGGAGTTTCCTTGGCCTGTGCACTTACTATCGGCGCTACGTTCCTGGATTTGCAGACATTGCTAAGCCGTTGACAAAACTCACTGAAGAAGGTCGTCCATTTGAATGGGACCAACAGTGTCAAATTGGCTTTGAACAACTAAAGCAGTACTTGGTTAGTGCTCCTATTCTGAGTTATCCTCTCCCGGAAGGCAAGTTCGTCGTGGACACAGATGCTAGCAACGTTGGGATTGGTGGCGTACTCTCCCAGATACAAGAGGGGCAAGAGAAGGTGATCGGCTACTTCAGTAAAGTCCTATCAAAGCCGGAACGAAACTATTGCGTCACAAGAAGGGAATTGCTAGCCGTCGTAAAAACGATAGAACACTTCTACAAGTACTTGTATGGTAGACGCTTCCTGCTGAGGACCGACCACGCCGCTCTAAAATGGCTTCTCCGTTTCAAGAACCCAGAAGGGCAAGTTGCACGATGGATCGAACGACTTCAGGAGTACGATTTTGAAATTCAGCATCGGGCAGGAACTAGCCATCGAAATGCCGATGCTTTGTCGAGAAGACCCTGTGCCGAAGACTGTAAGCACTGTAGTCGTTTGGACGAGAAAGTAGCCACGACTGCGAGGACAGCCATTGTTGATGACAAATGGCAAGGCGAAGAACTGCGAAGAGACCAGGAGAACGACCCGGATTTGAAATTAGTGCTAGAATGGAAAAGCAGGGACGCGAGGCCTACCTGGGAAGAGGTAGCACCATGTGCACCGTCCGTAAAATCATACTGGGCGCAGTGGGACTCCATAGTGTTGGATCGTGGTCTTCTGAGACGAAGCATGGAGAATCCAGAAGGCATGGAAGAGAAGACACAGTTACTAATCCCCAAGAATAGGGTGCCAGAAGTTCTGAGGGAACTTCACGATGGAACTTCGGGAGGGCATCTGGGAGTTAAGAAGACTATGGAGAAGGTGCGCGAAAGATTTTACTGGGTGAACTGCAAGGAAGACGTGAAGGATTGGTGCAGAAAGTGTGCAGTCTGCGCAGCCAGTAACGGTCCCCACAGGCGGGGTAAGGCTCCCATGAGACAGTACAACGTTGGAAGTCCTTTTGAGAGAGTTGCCATCGATGTAGCCGGCCCGTTTCCAGAAACGAATGGTGGAAACAAGTACATCGTCGTGGTAATGAACTACTTTAGTAAGTGGGTTGAAGCTTACGCCCTACCTAACCAAGAGGCGGTCACTATTGCGGAAGTCCTTGTCAGGGAATGGATCAGTCGGTATGGTGCACCTATGGAACTGCATTCAGACCAAGGAAGGAACTTTGAATCGGCCTTGTTCAAGAACGTGTGTACTCTGCTCGGCGTACGAAAAACTAGAACAAATGCACTCCACCCACAGTCGGACGGAATGGTGGAAAGGTTCAATAGAACCATCAACCGACATTTGTCCAAGGTCGTTTCCAATCATCAGAGGGACTGGGACACGTACATCCCCCTGTTTCTAATGGCATACCGCTCATCTGTTCATGAGACAACAGGGGAGACTCCCGCGAAAGTGGTATTCGGGCGAGAGCCGAGACTGCCCTGCGACCTGAAGTTTGGTGTGAAGCCTGGCGAAGTCTCTGCCGACGAAGATTACGTGAGCAAATTACGCAGGAAAATGGATGATATCCACAACCAAGTGCGTCACAATATACAGACGGCCAGCGATCGGATGAAGGAGCACTATGACATCAACGCTCAACACGGGGGATACCAACCTGGAGCACTGGTCTGGCTTTATAACCCCCAAAGACGTCGAGGCCTCTCCCCAAAATTACAGACCTCTTGGGAAGGTCCTTACAAAGTGATGAAACGGATCAACGACGTCGTTTACCGCATCAGGAAGGTCCCCCATGGCAAACCCAAAGTAATCCACTTCAACCGGATAGCCCCTTACCATGGAGAAGCAGATGAAGGGACAGTACAAAGGGCGCAAGTTTCCGAAGTGAACTTCGAAACCTTCATGTCTCATCACGCCGAAGGAAGCAAGGCACGGTTTGGAGTGACCACGGAGAAGCAACAAGATCTCTTTAAAGTGCCACTGGAGTACAGTCTGGCCCACTGCGTAGCAGAAGACCTGAAAATGTCCAAAGGAATCGCTCAGGTGTTTAAGAAGAAATTTGGTCAAATCGAGGAGCTACGAAGACAGCATCCCGTGGTAGGCAAGAGCTTGCAGATCATTGATTCGACGGCAGATCGGAGGCGCCACGTGCATTATTTAGTCACTAAGAAGACATCAAGCGGTAAACCTGACTATGTGACTATGTGGAGAGCCCTATATAGCCTGAGGAGACAGCTAATAGAGAACCATCAGATGAAGTTAGCCATCCCCAAATTGGGCTGCGGATTGGACGGACTAGACTGGAGAGTAATTCGAAGCATGCTGGAAGTCATCTTCCACAGAACGGGAATTGAAGTCCTAGTCTGCAGCCACCACCCACAGGCAACAGTCAGCAACAGCAAAACCGTAGACTGTTACTTCTTCCAGGCGGGAAGTTGCAAGAATGGGCCAGCATGTAGATTCCGACACCCTCCTTCAAGACTATCACCAGGAACATTTCGAGACGAAACGTTTCTAAGAAGGGGGCAGTGTGGCGAGCCAACCTGACTTAGCGCAAGGCGTCAGGAAGTCGGTCCGCTTCGATGTGTCACCGGCCGTCACGCGTTCGGGGCCTATGCGAGCGGACTAGAATCTTCCAGCATCGAGACTTCCAGACGCCAGCAGTAGATATAAAATCGCCCGGAGTTGACTCACCAGGCAGTCGAATTCGAACAGCGAACGTCGAAGTTAGATTTTAGTGTGAAAATAAATTATTACAAATAAATTAGTTTTTAAGCTTTATTAAATTACGGTTAAGTTTTTATCGAGTGTTTTATTCGTTTAAATAAATAAATTAAAACCCTAGAAACGTAACAGTATGAATTAGTAAAATAATTTTAGAAAATGGAATTTCTAATTTTTATTTATTTTTACAGTTTTGTGAGCAGAAAACTATTAACAATTACGTGAAAATTGAGAAAATTGATTAATTTAATAAGCAACGCGATGGATATTTATAATTCTATTCCGTTATGGAATTACATAAGCGATGATTTTAACCCAGTGCCCTTCAGTTCGATGACGCTTTATTGTTTTACGACGTTTTATGATGCGCTTGTAGAAACTGATACACGGCCAGTCAGAGGTTTTCAAACAAAAAGTTTCCGGGCTCTGGGGGGTTTTAATTTCTTTAATTTTTCACCAATATAATTCATATTTGCAGAAATCACTTTCTTAAGTGATAAAGAACTTACAGTTTTAATATGTGAAACTTATTTGATTACAGGCTGTATATGTACGTCGTGTACCCATTTCTGCGATTGAGTGGTTTCCGTGCAGACACCGGAATAAAAACAATATATTTTTTTGCGGAACTCATATATGATATCACTTTATGGAAATAATCCCTCGAAATGAGCGTGAAGCACGCTCGCAAGTTATCATCATCTGCGATCGCCACAGAAAAAGGACGTTATTACTCGTTGGAGGGGTACTGAGGTGTGACAAACATTCGTAATTCTGAAATATTTACAACCCTGGCGGATGAAGGACAAAACGGGTTTAATCAAATGGACGTAATCCATCCACATTTGCGGGCGTTTCGAAAACGACGATTTAGTGTTACTTTTTATTTCGAAATCGGTACTCTAACGGCCTCCTCGACAAGTACGAGAAGACAATTTCAAATATAAACCCCAGATACAAAAGATGGAAAGTTCTAAAAGACGTTCCAACGCAATCGATCACAATCAGTCGTTTTCTATTTGAGTTTTCATTGTGCGTTTGAAGACCAGCGTTCACAGAGTTATTGTGGAGTTTAATGTTATCAAAGCTTCGTATAGGAACTAAAATCAAATATGAAATAACGAAACATAAATCAAATTAAAACATAAATGATATAAAATCTGATGTAATAGATTTTCTTTTTCAAATTTGCTATAGAATTTTTATTATAATCTTGCAAGTTAGGCAACTTTATACACGTATCTTTTTAACATATTTTAGTAAAAATGCCTCATCATTTGGGAAACAGGTAAGCTTTCTTAAAATTAATAATAAAGTAATAATGAAAGGGTAAAATATAATTTTTATTACTGATAAAAAAATTTAAAACTATAACAAATATGAAGAAACGGTGCTAAAATTAATGCTCAAATTGTATCCTTATGTACGAACACAGCGATTACATCGAGAGTTATAAGACAGATAAGTCTTTTCCTTGCTATTATTTCAGAAGCGTTCCTAATTAAATCAGTAAAATTTAATATCCTTTTTTGTAATCTTGCTGGATATTGATGGGAACACTGTAGGTCACCAACCTTTCTAACTAGAGATAGCCGGGTCTGTGCAAATTTTTAGGTAAACTTTTCCCTACACAAAAATTGTAATTTTGCGCTCTTAAATTCTTAGTTGAAACTGATTATGATATTTAACACATACGCGTTTTGAAAAACGATATGGCAATAAATTAAAAATATTCAACTAAACTAAAACACTTTGATGTTTCATAAATGTGATTCCTTGCTTTTTGAAATGTGAAAAAACAATAACACTATATTATTATTACTGTATTCGTAGTGACAATTTGGTAGGTATACACAGCTCTGGCATTTCTATGACATAGCTAAGCATACGAGATTCATTTTCCAACATTTATTTACATTTCATTATCACTTAAGGGTGATTCCATAAAATTAAATCACATGCAGGTTCATTAACCATAAAATCAATTATGTTTAAGCTTAGGTTTTTATTCTTATAGTGACTTTATTGTTTTTTGTTTTTGTGTTTCTTTGTCATTATGCCACACGAATTTCGAAATTTAACCAAAGAAGAATGCGCTCAAATCGTGGTATTGCTAGAATAGGACAGAAGCTTTTGCCGAGTAGGAGGAAGGAGGAAGATTCGGTGTGTCCCAAATCTCGGTGTGCCGAATGGTGTGAAAGTATAGAGAGATTGGTAATTATTCTCGAAGGCCTAGGAAAGGCAGACATAGTGCAACAACCCGTGTTCAGACCATTTTTTTGATACTTTTTGCTTTAGAAAAGAAGTTCGTTACAAGCAAAAATTTCCAATTTGAACAAAGGGAAGAGCCTGGAGTTCCAATTAGCATCAAAACTGTTTGTTAATGCCTCGGGGAAGCAAATTTCATATGTCATGTATCTATCCAAAGTCCAGCCTTGTCTACAGAACATTGTACAGATCACTTGAAATTTATTAGATTTCATGTGATTTGATTACATGATGATTGGAGTCGAGTTTTTTTTAGAGACGAATCTAGATATCTCTTTAGAAGTGTGATAGACGTGTTCGTCTATACCAATGACCAAATGGGCAGTATGCTCACTGCAACATTTGAAAACCACGTTATTTGGCTTAAGCTTTTATACGGCGTGAGTAGCAATTTATTTGACAGCAGGTAAGGACTTATTGGTGTTAAGTAATGGAAATCTAAATGCCTTTTGGGACTCAACGGACATCCTACAAGATCATGTCTTGCTGTTTGTGCCCTATATCGGAAGAATTTTTTTAATTAAAGCAAGACAATGTTCGAATCCAACGTAATCGGAAAGTTCAAAATTGCCTAGAAGATATTGAAATGCCGTGGTTTATCCAGAAAGAAGTTTAGACAAATAAACATTGAGCATATCTGGAACACACTTGGTAGGTACTTGAAAGCACTCAGAGATTATGCGAATCAAGTCAATAACTTGGAAGAGATGGGGTGTTGGCTTGTGGAAATATGGACGGAATTGGAACAAAATTACATAACTTCGCTTATTTCATGTATGGATTGTCGATAACAATCTCTTATTCCAAATACAGTGGGAAATATCCGACACTGGTATCAATTATTTAAAAATCTTGCTTCTCAAATTTTTCGATTTTTAGTGAAATAATAAATCACTACCGTGATGTATTTGTTTCCATGGTTGGTTTCTGGAAATGGGCCGGTTTCTCGAATGGTGGTCCAACGTTGTAAGGGTGTAATTTTTCCCGAGTCTATTTTGCGGGTCCGGAAACTACAGCACATGTAGTACACCTGGCACACCAATTCTCCACATCAGTTCTACATTTCGCCCAGTAGAGCCTTTCTCTACTTTCGACAATGTCTTGTTGATGCCCAAATGACCGGACGTACCGCCATGAATCTCCTCCAGGGCCTCAGCGACCCTTACCCTTGGAAGCACGGGTTGGTTCCTCATCTCATTCCCACAAAGTGTTTCCCATTTTCTCATTAGCAACCCACTCTTCAACTCCAGAGAATCCCATTGTGCCCAATAGGTTTCAAACACTGAATTCTTCCTCGACATCTCTGTCCAGGTAGGACGTTGCTGTGTTTCTTTCCATTCAATTATGGTTCTTATTTCAGGATCTTCTCGCTGTTCCCTCTTAATGATACCAATTCATTGACAATTAATGTGTATGTGTATGATGTTATCCAAGACATACTTTTAAATTCCAAAGTCAGGTCTAATTGGTTTTTATTTTGATCGCTCTGTATAATTAAAACTGTAAAAATTAATGGGCATAAAACTATTCAAGTGTGCGAGAAAAGTCCGGGAAATTTGAGTACTGGTTCCTGCGTAAAATTATATTCTTTCCGAACTTATCCGTGCAAAAGTTGCCTGAATTTTATTAAAAACTTTTGATATATATTAGAAAAATGTTGGATATATCTAGAAATTTTATCACCGCTACCTAATTTGAACCGCACATAAATTGATACAGAGCAATTCTTATTAATGACAGTCTTACTTTTTAAACGACAGTTTTATTGTGGCTTCTTAAGATAACTGTAGGCAATAATGGGTAGTTTTTCTTTCTTTTGTCGAAGCGAACTGTAGTAAAAAGTAAGGACGGTTGCCGGCCTGTCCGTGGCGCCAGGGAAGATGGCGCCGCCAGCGTCGGTTTGGGGGTGAGACGTAGCTGGGTAAAGTGAAAGCTCTTCGGGCAATCGGCCAGACCGCTGCTAAAGCGACGGTAGATGCACGTTACACAAAAAGCTCTACTAGCGAGATTAAAAATGTAACCGGCTTTGTTCAATATTTATATAGGCCACAAATAGCTATGTCAACGATACGCGATCCACACAGCAACGCACTGTGCAACATCCCCCCGTCTAATCTATTAAGATAATATACTTAGTTAAGAGCTTTTACATCAAATATAAACCGACCGTAAAAATTATTGGGAGAACTTATACGATAATCGATGTCAACCGTTTATATTCGATGTTTCTAATTTCTATTCATTTCAAAATCATTTCAATGTTTACTTTATTCTGAAAATTAAATTCAGTCTGCTATTATCAATGAACGTAGTTTTAAGAATAATAATTAAGTAAGATTATGACAATTCAAGAATTACAGAATTTACAAAATGTTCCAGATATTTAAATTAAGCAATTAGCCACAATTTTAAACCTTAAATTTATATACTTAAACATTTATTTAAATTTTGATATTTTAAAAACTTATCCATAGATAACGATAATTCAAATTTTGATCTATTTTCCTTTTTCTTTTTGTTTTTGAATATAATAATTTTAACCGGAAAATTGCTATGTTAATATCATTCAAATTAATGTATTTTCAATAAGACTTAAGACTTAACTGGCCGTATGGTGTAAAGTCTAAACCTCCAACTTATGAAAGTTTTAAAAAATTTTGTTGCAAATCGTTTTTGATTGCAGCCTCGAGCAGCCTCTGTACAGCTGTTTCATCCCTGTTTGGGGCTTCATCAGCAGAGACGTAGCTCGACATTCCCACTGCAGACTAAAAACGATTTGTCCAATTTATTCGCAATTGCGATGTAATAGTGATGAACAGATAAAACAGCGACATCCTACGATCGCTTTTTGACCTGACATTGCAGTAGGATAAACAAATTTAAGCGAATTTGCTCCTAATAAGTCTCCCATGCAAGGCGGTCATGCTTGCTGTCAAAGTATAATGAAAGTTTTTAGAAAAATTTTGTGCAAATCGTTTTTGATTGCAGTGAAAACCTCGAGCAGCCTCTGTACAGCTGTTTCAGCCCTGCTTGGGGCTTCTTCAGCAGAGACGTAGCTCGATATTCCCACTGCAAACAAAAACGACTTGTCCAATTTAATCGCAATTGCAAATCCCGCTTCAATTTGTCTCTCTGCAATGGCAGGTCACAAAGCGATTGTAAGATGTCGCTATTTTATCTGTTCATCACCCTTACATCGCAATTGCGAATAAATTGGACAAGTCGTTTTTGTTTGCAGTGGGAATGTCGAGCTACGTCTCTGCTGAAGAAGCCCCAAGCAGGGCTGAAACAGCTGTACAGAGGCTGCTAGAGGTTTTCACTGCAATCAAAAACGATTTGCACAAAATTTTTCTAAAAACTTTCTTTATGCTTTGACATCAAGCATGGCCGCCTTTTATGGCGGATTTATTAGGAGCAAATCCCGCTTGAATTTGTCTATTCTGCTGCAATGTCAGGTCTAAAAGCGATCGTAAGATGTCGTTATTTTATCTGTTCATCACTCTTACATCGCAATTGCGAATAAATTGGACAAGTCGTTTTTGTTTGCAGTGGGAATGTCGAGCTACGTCTCTGCTGAAGAAGCCCCAAGCAGGGCTGAAACAGCTGTACAGAGGCTGCTCGAGGTTTTTACTGCAATCAAAAACGATTTGAAAAAAATTTTTCTAAAAACTTTCATTATGCTTTGACAGCAAGCATGGCCGCCTTGCATGGGGGACTTATTAGGAGCATTAGGGACAGCCTGTATATATTTTATTTTATTTTTCAGGATTTTTAAGTATCAAATAACAGGTAATTATATACTTATTTATTCGTTAAAATAAGAACTTTTTCGGGTCTTTGGATTATTTATTTCCGTATTTCCGTGTTGTCTGGTTAGCTCTTAGTTGTAAGGTTTTTCTGACGGTTAATTTTAGATGTTTATATATTAATTTACATTTACTTACATTTAGACATATACCGGGTGGAAAGTTTCAAACCCGAACATAGCAAACTAGTATTGAAAACTATGTTTCTGTAAATTGCTGCTCGCCATTTGAAGATACAGAAATGGCAATGGTATTAAAGAAAAGAGAAAATTATGGACAATATTATCGTGTTAAAATTATTCCTAAATATTAATACTTTCCGAAACGAAAAATTAACTTTCAGTTCTTTCTAATGGAAAATAATTTACACGTCATCCGTCAGTCAAAAAGTATTATGAATTATTGTGCAGAGCAAATAATAGGCAGGTACTCTTGTCGTTTAAGTTATAACAATTCTTTCTTTCTTTATTAGAATGGGAATTGTATTCTACGTCATTGAATACAAAAATAGAGTGGTTTCTGATACTATCAATAAACTTAATGGGATGCAATGGACAATCGATATCGACACAACAGGTGCTTTCTTTCGGTCACAAAATCGTGATCTAAACGTGTTTTGATTCAAAAACAGACATTCTTTTCTTTGAATCTCTCTATTTTTAAAACTTGTTTGGATTGAATTATGGCTATTTACAAATAAACTGTTAATCAAAAATTCAAGTCAGGTGTTTTGTTGCATCAACTATGAAATTCAGATCCAAACTATTCGAAACACGATTTAAACTTTTAAACGAAAAAAATCATGTCGATACTAAATCAATATCAAATTCAATTGTACTGAGAATTAAATAAGTTTCTTACTATTCAAGAATAAGTAACACACAACTGTAAAGAATATTAAAAAAAACAACATCAATTTAACAAATTCAGTTGCCATCAATATTGTTTTGAAATTAACAAAAAAGTAGAAAGTATTTTGGGAAGTAATGCAGGTGCGAATAAATAAATCCCAACAGTTTTTGCTACACAGATGAATGGAATTTTATTTTGAATAAGAACAATATTGTACAAAATTCTGGTTATTGAATTGCAAACTTCAAATCTGACATAAGGCGACTATATTTTTCATTTGAAATTTAATTTCTATTTCAAAAGTATTAACAGCATAAGAATAATTTTAACACGATAATATTGGTCTTAATTTTGTCTTTCATTTAATACCATTACCATTTTTGTATCTTTAAATGACGAGCAGTAATCTGCAGAAACCTAGTTCTCAATGCAACTTTGCTATGTTCGGGTTTGAAACTTTCCACCCGGTATGTCTTTTAGGATGATTAGATTGTTGCTAGTTTTTACATTTCTGTGATTTTATTAAGATGACTAGGTTGTTTTTAGATCTGTTTAAGTGCTTTTCAGTTAGAAGCGTACTGAAGATGGCAGCTTAGCTGCCAAAATATGTGTCTACGAATATCAAATTATTGTGGGCGGAGATTAATTTCGATTATTTCTTAAATCAAGTCTCCTTTATTATTTTAGTTCAACTAACGAAGAGGTTGATGGATTAACAAGACGTAATAATGTCAAAATTTATTTATTTTGTAGTAAGTCACCTATGATTTAGTATAAAGCCTCAGTAACGTCGTCAATAAAAAGAAAAATGAAATTAAAAGAGTAAGTGGTGCGTTAATTTGAACAGGAGTTTATTTATCTAAAATATAATGTTAGCAATCTAAACGTCTTTTTATTATTCTAAAGTTCCAAACAAGAAATATTACGAAAAATGACGATTAAGTAATTTAAAGCTAAAATCAAACAAGAGACAAATAATTCGGTTATAAACGACTAAACAACTTACCATTAATTTGACTCTGAAATTCATATTAATTATCATGTAACAGTAAATTTCCAATTTACTGTTTACAGGTTGCACAAACTTGCAGATATTATAGCGAAGAAAACAAACATAATTATGTTATATCTGTCATAATATGAAAGATCGTTTCTAGTCCTCACCTAAAATGTGTTTCAGCTTTAAGTGAAAAGAAACAGCTTTAAAGCTTAAATAGTTGAGATGGATAAGTATGCAAAATATTTATCGCGAAAAGATTCTTGATTGGTATTTACAACAAGAAACATTAAAAAAAAACAAATAGCTATAAATATTTTGCTTTTTCGGAACTAAGCTTAAATGTCGACAAGCGATAATATGTAGAAATAGTCCCGATACTTTATGTTGCAACAATGTTTCCAGATTGCTGGGCAACTTTGTATCCAAGTATGTAACTACTAGGCCTAAAAAATTAAATAATATGAAAGTGAATCACAGAGGGTGGAAAGAAAATATCCTGAATAGGGCTGCAGAAGTCATATCACATCCACTATGTCCACATTTCAAAGCTCACTATTGGCATCTCGGTTATTAGAAGACATAGAGCATGGGGAATGTTTTGCAGCATTCAATGCTCATTTCAGATTCACCATAATTTCTACGAATTTTAAGATAATTTGGATATCGCTTATCTAAAAGGTACCAACCGCCAGAGAGCGTTTTTTGAGATAAAGGTACCGAACGCCTCGTAGAATAAAATATTAGTTAGACTAAAAATCTCCAAACGCCAAACTGCTCGGGGTGACCTCTTTTGGAAGGATTAACGAGTCGTTTGACACAAATTACAGGTTAGTTTGTTAATAGTGTATTGTATTACTTATGTTGAATTTATATTCTGAAGCTTGCTAGCTTTTCGTTTACTTTTCTTAAATTGTTACTTAACTAAAAATATAAATAAACTGTTTTTCAATGTAATTAGTTGCCTTATTGACAACGAAAATGTATGAAAACAAATTTTTCTTACCTTAAAAAATAATAAATTCCATACTTAATGGAAACTTTTGCATGTTTACAGATTTCTATGGCGCAAGTTATTTTATTTAAAAAGATTCAAACATCATAAACATCATGTAAAAAGATCAATGTACAAAACTGTAAATTTATCGGAAAAGAACCCATTTTTGCAAAAAAAACAAAGCCAAAAGAAATAATATGTGTAAATTCCATGGTAGTTCTTTAAATATGTGTTTTCATTCGAAGTGCTCAAATGAAGTTAACATTTCCATAAATTTATTTTTCAGTTTAATAAAACTTTAACCTTAATTTTCTCAAAACTATAAAATGGGAGTTGGTACTTTATAGAAAAAAGCAAAAGTTGACGATTTCAGTGTTTCTCAATAACTCGATAACATCTAAAGCTAGGTAGAGGCGATTAATTGCGGCGAGAGATCGCAATGAGAAAATTATCGCAGCGTTCTATCGCATGACGTAATCACCAAGGAGCGGATGATCTGAGATTTTATTTAAGGTTATTCAAACCGTAATCATTATATTAAAATTATTTTTATGGAAGCTTGTAAGTAAATTTATTGTATATTATATATACATTCATTCAACGACTTATAAGGTCTCGGGCAATGCAAATCGCCTGCATTCGTCATCAAAAACCTCAATTCCGCCGCTCACTGGTACTCATCTCCACAGATTATAAGCAACTTCAGTGTTGACAACCGGTAAATGATTAGTACACCAGCAGTACCAGTAGTGGTGCTTCAGTGTTGTTTTTCGTAAACTCCCTAGATAATTAAAGTACCGTGATTGATTAAGGCTCAATTCTCACACGAGCAGCGCGTCGCGTCGTGTCATATTTTTACATGTAATTTTTGACATAAAATGCTGCCGAGTGAGAATTGCTTCATTTAAAACCATGGCAACTTTTAGAGGCAGCAAAATGACGCGACGTGACGCCACGCGACGCGCTGCCGTGTAAGAATTGAGCCTATAAAGAACTAGATCAAGATCTGTCAAATGTAAATCTGACACTTACAAAAATTGATATTTTGCCTACAATCAAATTTGGATTTCCTTTATTAATTAAAAATTTTGTTCGAGAAAATGCCAGGAAAACTTTTAAATTCACAAGTACAGCAGATTATTTTAAATGTTTTGGACTATTTTAGAAAAAAGTAAAAAAGTATATAGCCGCTTTTCAGTTGCCAAAATGCCAAAATCGGAACTCCTCCGAACTGATCCAACATGTTCCAAATGCAGGGTTGACTGTTTTATGTGACACATATTACCGTGAAGTCTGTGAGAAATTAAGTAATTTAAAAAAATTAAAAGGACTTAGGGACTAAGTTACGGAGAAGATTTAAATAGTAAAAAATTGAACAATCAGTGTGTTATGTATTATTTCTACCAGACGTTTACTTTTTCTCTTGAACTGCATATGAGTGCACTTTAGTAATTGAACATGAATTAACCTTTAAAATTTGTATCGAAAATTTTATTTTAAAGGATGCTAGACACTTATATAATTTGAATTACCATGCTCTTACACGATTATTTTAAAAAGCAACGTAAGGAAATGTTTCATAATAAAATAATGTCAAAGTGTGACTTATGCAGCGTTCTCATTGAAATCTCAGAAGTGTAGGTCGGAGTGGATCAGTTCAGATCATCTTAGGTGCTTGAAATTCATAACTGGAAAGTGGTTTTAATCAGTTATAACTACAGCATCGAGGAAAATAGCCCGTCCTGTCTCCCAAATGCCGATTACGCATCGTAACACCCCCGGTGTAGCGCAGATCTGCATCGTTCGATTGCCCGGTTTAACAGAGACGCGCGTTGTTGAGTAATCTCAGGTATTCGAAATTCGAATAGGGAAGAAAATACTAAAATTTCTCAGCTATTAATTGTTATTAAAATTAATTATTAAATAACGTTCCAAATTTTCGTTCGTTCGTTTCGATTTGCTGTGAGAATGTCTTGTCTTTTAAAGCGAGAAAATTATCTCTCAATATAACAGGTTGTGAGAGACGCTTTCTGTAAGTAAATTTTGAACTCTTCAATATTTACGGAGAGACTGAGCAATAAAATAAATGTCGAATCGTCAAAATCAAAATTAATGAGACGCAGAATTCGATCGCAGAATCCCCGTGCCTATCGGAAATGCAGCGACAAATCGAGCCCCGCCGCGCGCGAAATACAACGCCTCTCACTTTGGACCCTCAGATTCGAGGCCTTAGTTATAACGTTATTAGTAGGTTGCTTTTATATTTTAAAAAATAAATATATCACAAAGAGTAGCTAACGCTGCTCAAAATTCCGTTACATAATTTACAACATTGAACGTCGTAGAACTTAAAATTCTGTCCTGTCTTCTCCATGAAAAGAGACCACATTGCTAATCAAAAACACACGATTTAGGAGAGTTTTCTAAAATGTCTTAAAACTACGAAAAACGAAATTATTTATTAATGGTATAGAGACAGGTACTTGGCAGATGTTTCAACTCGACCACTATTTATAAATACATCAAGTTCTTTACTTTACTTAAATTGTGTCTAGAAAAATACAACTTTCAATCATCTGACAAAATGACAGTTTCATAGCCTCTTAAGTTACTATTTAAACAGTATTTAATTTGACTAGACAGTATTGATTTATTTAATACTATAGTTCATTTTTTAACTTGGAGGAGTAATTTAAATTTGTCCGCCGTTTGACATCCCGTTTCACACCAACCTTCAATTTAAATGTAAAAATTAACGTTTTTCATAATTCATGTGACAGTTTTAGTGAGTTTTAAACCACTAAGCAAATTTGTTGCATTAAGAATTTGCAAATTTTCTAATTAGTTAATTCTAATTATTATAAACGTAAAATAAATTGACTGTACAAGTTAATGCCTTAGTAACAATTGTAAAAACAATGGTTACTAAGGCATTAAACTGTAGAGTAAATTTAAATTGCGTTTATAATACCGGGCCGCAAGTTTAATTAATTTCTGTTTAAGTTTTACAGTGTCATTCTGTACACAACTGTCACTCCTCTTGGTTTAAAAACAAACTACAGAAACACACAATGACGTTTGTAAAAGGATCCATTTAATAAACTGTATTTATTCTTAAAAAAGTTCAAAAAGTTAAATAAAAATATTAAAGTCGAGACTTAAATTGTAATTTAAAGTTTAATGGCCGTTTTCATAATCAGACTTTAAGGACTTTAATTTCAAGCGAGGAAAAGGCAGTGTCGCTCTGCATCAGTTTATTTTCATTATTAGCACGACCGGCTTCGCTTATAAACAAGCATTATCAAGTGTCTAAATTACAAAAAAAACATAAGAATCAAAATTTTAAAGCAAAAGCAAGACTTACATGGAATGCATAGTGCACGTAGACGAGCGCAGGAGTACCAACTTAAACATGTATAAGACTAAAATTTAAAAATAAAAGAAGATTGGTACGAGATAGTCTGCCAAGGGGAAGGGAGGGGAGAAGTTACGATTTCAAGAAATCCAAAGTTTAAAAAAATTAGTGTTACGAAAGAAAGTCTGTTCATTCGAAATCTTGTCACGGAAAGAAGCGGACTGGAGGAAAATTTCAAAGCTCTCTGCCACGGTGAGGAGATTGCTTTTAGGTAAGTTGTGTAGTAAAGTGACATTAGTACTATTAGGAGTAAAGCTGTGCGACGTCTCTAAAAGATGAGAAGCGAAACTAGAGTCTTTCTTACCCAGCCTGAAGGGTCTAAGATATTCGTTGAGCCGAATTTGTACGCCTCTGCCAGTCTGGCCAATGTACGAAGCTGAGTAAGTGTCGCATTTAAGTAAGTAAACTCCACTGCGGGAAAGTGGGTCTGAGGGGTCCTTACAATGGGAAAATAACTCTTTCAGATTAACTTGGCTTTTCAGAGAGATGTTGAGATCTAAAGACTATAAGAATTTTTTAATTTTTACAGAAATGGGACCTATATACGGCTGTGAAAAATAATAATCCGAAGAGGGGGGTGATCCGGTTACCGCAGGATGTTTGATATTATTAAAAAGAATGTTTTTGGTTCTGCGGCAAATGTTCAACATAGATTTTAAAGGGAAGTTATTCAAGTGAGCAATCAGTAAAATATACTGATTTCATTTCTGAAGTCAGTCAAGTTCATGGGGATGTTCAAGGATCTATTGAAAAAGTAATTAATGCAAGAATATGTGAAAGACGGTTTTCTGAAGACATGAAAGTGTGATGAATCCTTAGATCTAGTTATGATAAGGTTCAAGAAATTAATTTTATGATGAAGTGAATTGAATTCCAAAAATAAAGTATCTAAATCAGTCAGTGAACCACCAAAAATCAAGAAAATGTCATCGACATAACGGCAGTAGTATCTAATGCACTGATTAACAGAACTAGTTGAAGAAAAGAAGAGAATAAAGGTTGTTGACAAGTTCGTTAGAGTTTTTGATATTGTAATTATTGTTAAAATTAAATTTTAACGGTGATTGTTAGAAATTTCACAGGGTTATAAAGTGGTGAATTCGAAAAGGAGGTCTGATAGGGCAATCTTCCCTGTGTGACTTGAGTAAGCCATAAAGTTTGGATATGGCTGGTTTCACAGTCTTAAGTTTGGACACCCTGATAAAATTGTTGTCAGCATTTTCAGTTAAAAACTTGTTCAAACGAGAGCAACAGGCTCTGAGTGGGTTGGATTATAAGCAAATGAAGCCGTTGTTGTTCAGGAAAATTTGTCAAAATAGTTAAGCTTATCCAAGACACACACTGCCCCTTATTTGGATTTGGACACCACAACATTGGAGGAAGAAATACGTTCCTGTAAAGACTTTATAGTATTATTATTGGCAAAATTGTGTTGAATATTAAGTATATTAGCACGTGTGGAGGAGTTAATAATATTGGTACTTGAACAGGTCTTCAACAGGATGGTTGAGATTGTGTAATTTAGGATTTATAAAAGGTTTGTCAAAACTATTGTAACTGTTATCTAACGCGCTCTCACTCTTGGGCAGACATCCCTGGGAGCTCACTATCAATGTCAACATAATTAAAATTAGATTAAAAACAATCAGCACAGTCTAAAAAGTTTTGTTATTACAATTTTTAAGGATGGGGCATCAATAGTAGAGGTGGTAAAGTTAGCTCATTCTCACGAACTGATTCTTTTGCTCTTATACCAAGTCTGGAGCTAGTTCGCGAACCTTGTTCATTTAGCTCATTTAGTTCGTGCGTAGAAAGAGACAATCCGACACGATTGCGTTTAATCGGTGCAATCGTATAAGTTTGCGCTTGCACATTTTACAATTTGCAAAAACTGAGATGATTAGGAATCCGAAATTTTCTCGGAAAGTGTAGAACCAGTACTTAGTTTTTAAAAACTCGTTTTTGTCCATTTTAAAATAATTTCACACTTCCCTCCATTTTTGCACTGTTGTGAATATCCGAATTTCTGTCATAATAATGACCAACCATCGTCGTATCCCAATAAAATGATTCACGGGTTCGACGCTCGGACGCAAACAAATGACAAGAACGAATTAAGTTAGTTCGAGTAAACGAACTAAACTACTCGCTGGCTAAATAAGAATTTAGTTCATCATAGGGAATAAGTTCAATAAACTAGTCCGTTCATGAACTGCGCGTCTCTAGTGTGTAGCCAATACTTTTTCGAAGTAAATTTGAATCAATTTTATTTGTACATATTAGAAAATTTTGTTTTATCATCAATGACGGATGTAAATTTGGAGAATATTTATTTTCAACAGTATGGCTGTCCTGCACATTCGACAAATTTAATTAAAGGGAGGTTTCATGACCATTTCCCAGGAAGACGGATCGGACGTTTTATATAATATCTGCTTTTTATTTATTTACCATCAAGTAGGTTGTGATTTTATTAAGTTGGCTATTAAAGTAAAATTAAACAAATTAATTTCATGTCATTATAACATATGCCAAAATGTGACACTTCAAATCAGATAGATCAACCGGTGTTGTCAACTCTCAACTTTAAAGAAATATCCGTTTTTATCTAGTACCTATGTTAATTGTACAAGTCAATTTGTTACCTAAATAATTAATTATTTTATGTCAAAAAGGTGAAAATTGTAAGACGCGACATGAAAATTGCTATATAAAAAGCATTTGTAAGGTACCAAACGGACAGGCCAGATTTGGAGAACATGGAAATTATTGAAAGATTAGAGGAAATTCTTGCAGTGAGTACAATATTTTAAATTTGTAAGCGTACTTTTCATTTAGAAACATTTATTGCAGATATCACAAAAGTCTATAGGGAACATATTGACGAAAAAACGAGATGAATTGAAAAGTTCTTCTGGCGAACGTACTACGAACAAATTTTTAAATTACATGTTTAGAAAAGATTTGCGTACTAATTAGGCAATATAATTTGAGAAATGAAAAATACATCTTATGACGAAAAGAAAATATTGCAACATTGCTTCATTCGCAGTAACCTTAAATTCAAAATCAAAATGACAAATGACAAAATGACAAAATTTAGTTACATGCATAAGTACCACATTTTCCCTAAACTTTCACGGCATACTTCTTTGGTAAATACATAAAAAACAGATATTTCATTGGTCGGCTCGCTCACCGATTTAATACCCATGGATTATTATATTTGGGGATATGTGAAGCAAGAAGTGTATGAAAATAATAACTTTGATATAAATCTAGAAATTAAAAAGAAAAAACCAAAGATAATTAATGAAGTAGAAATTGGAACTTTAAGAAAAATGTATAGGGAATTTAGATATAGGGTAGAAAGTGCCACCCACGTCTAGGTGGAGATTACAATGAATAATTTTTACTCCTATTTAAAACTAATAAAAATTATCGTATTAAGAAATGTTTCATTTATAAGGCCAATGTGCGGTTTCAATTTTTAATAAAGTAAACTTTTAAAACAATTAAAACAATGAAGAATTATCAAAATCACATGTCATTCTACCGTTGTAGAAAATCCGCGGACACACTGTATATTATTACATACAATGCTTTTTTTTAACTGTGGCCATAGGGATCTACATGGGATTTACAGACTTTGCCTTGTGTTAACTTTTCTGCAAAAGTATTAAAATGTATTGGAGACTGTGGTTTGTAGTACTTTAGAAATTGGATTTAACCTCCTATACCATAAAAAGTTTGTTTAAAAACTAGATAATGCTTCTCACTTCTCTTGTGATCAAAAAGAAAGCATCTACTGAAGATGGCGGCATAGCTGCCGAAATACGTATCTAGTTTTTAAACAAACTTTTTGTGTTGTAGGATGTTAAATCCAATTTCTTTTTTCTGCAAAAGGTTTTAGTCAAATTTTAGTTTTCAATAATCCACTACACAATTTATTATAAACTACACATTAACAGAATAATTTTTGCTTTGTTAGTTTCATTATTTTAACATTAAAAGTTCAAATTAATTGGAGTAATGAATATCAACAGAGAAGGCCAAAGTCAAAATGTAATTAACGTCAGCGCTGCCTAAATTGCAAACGTCACGAGAGTTTTGTGAACGGATAAATATTTTAATTTAAAATTAGAGTAAAGTCGGCATATATGGAATACCCATACCCATACGGCCGTCATAAATTCTGAACTAAGATACTAAATACTGAAATATTTATTTATATATTTATATATATTTATTACAGATAATAAATTTAAGAAATACATATTTTTGGGAAAGTTTCTGTAACAAATTAAAAAACTACATTTTCATGATATGATTAAAAAAGGCGGGTAATATGAAATAGTCAGTTGGAATAATATGAAATAAGGCAAAATAAGCAATACTTTTATTAATAAGGTGAAACATCAAAAGTTGTACTAATTTACATAAATAGCAAACTTACGTTGGTGTAAAAAACACTTTTATTTTAAGAAATCCGCCAGAATACATTTTTCTGGCACCGCGCGAGAACTTCCAAAATGATAAATTCACAAATGCATATATTGTAAAGTTAAGTTTTCTTTCCGGCTGAGAAACTATAGTAGTGGCCTACAATCCCGAAACTCATGTTAATACCAGCCTCATTTAACAGATGGCGCTTCTTATTTCAAAAATACCGGGTATTCCAATTAGCCGGTCTATTCCACATATGCGGATTTTACTAAAAACAGACGTTTATTTAAATAACATAGTTCGAAAATTAACAGAAGCGAAACAATTTCAACTCTTTCTTCAACGGTGTAAACAGACATTTGTGTTCTGATGTCATGATGTGGACAACAAAATGATAAATTAATTTTTAACGCTGACCTACTCACATGTGTACATGTGTAATTACTTTAATGTTTCTGACTTCTATGGATCCTCCCATATTCGCGGCGCTACTGCAATTTTTATAAAAAATAGTGTTACCTGTTTTCGACCTCTGCCGTTCGATTTGTATGAGCTATCATCTGAAGTTGATATTGAAGCTACAGGTATAATTTATAGCAACATAGAAATTTTAACAATTTATAGATCACCAAATGGTAACTTTGATCTTTTCTTGAACAAACTTGAGTTGGTTCTTAGCAAATTGGATTTACGAAGGGGTATTGTTTTGTCGGGGGACTTTAACGTCCATTTTCACTTGAACTCCAGGCAAGCCATTTCTTTATGTCACCTGTGTGAATCTTTTGTCTAATTAAATGTAATACGCAAAGTACCAGAGGCGGAGCAAGTTTAGATAACATTTTTACTAACTTAGACCTTAGGTCTTGTTTTACTAACGTCATTGATCCGTGTCTGTCGGATCACCTAGCTATTTCCTTTACATGCAATTTAAAAACATAAATTTCTTACATCAAAAAGAGAATAACTTATCGGCCCATTACCGACGCTGGTATGTTTGATTTTTATAATGCTGTATCTGTTATTGATTTTAGTTTCATTGACATTCATTATCGTAGACGTTAATGTCAAATTTTCTTATTTCATTCAACAAATAACCAATGCTTTTGATAACTGTTTTCCGTTAAAATCTAAACTAGTTAACGACAATAGAGACTCACTAGTAAAAGTTACATGGTTTAATAATGAAGTAAAACGAGCTAGAAATCTTCTGCAACTAACTACGCGTATCCACAAATGTTATCCCGATATAATTAGCAAAGAAACATTAAGTTCCCAACGCAAACATTACAGAAAGATTATCCTTAATAATAAAATGACTGCCAACGCACAATT
The DNA here is from genome assembly GCA_036172665.1 of Prosopocoilus inquinatus. Classification (NCBI taxonomy): domain Eukaryota; kingdom Metazoa; phylum Arthropoda; class Insecta; order Coleoptera; family Lucanidae; genus Prosopocoilus; species Prosopocoilus inquinatus. The sequence goes on along the minus strand of CM069871.1, from coordinate 41,474,069 downwards.
TATAAGTAAATCAAAAAACAAACAGCTGGCCTCTTGGAAAGTAATAAGAAATAATAACCCCCATAAAAAATCTTCTCAGTCAAACTCCTTAAATACTGACGACTTTAATGAATTTTTTACCAAAGTTGCAAGTAATATTATTTCCACCATACTATCGCCTACTTCAGAAATCTTAAGTAAAACTCATCCTTTGAAAGATAATGCATCACCACAGTTTAATTTCAAAAAGATAAGCTTTAACCAGATGCGAGATATTATTACTAATATGAAGAATAGCACGAGTTTAGACGCGTTTTCATTAAATTCTAAGACAGTCAAAATAATAAAAAATTTAATAATTATACCACTCTGCAAGATAATAAATGAGTACATTTCTAAGAACACTTTTCCTGATTGTCTTAAAATTGGGAGGGTCGTCCCGGTATTTAAAAAAGGTAGCAGTGAAGACATTACAAACTATAGACCAATTTCAATCATTCCAGTCTTTGGTAAGATATTTGAAATAGTGCTTAAGAATCAAATATCGGCTTACCTTGAGCAAGAAAATTTAATTGATCAATCCCAGTTTGGGTTCAGAAAAAACATATCTACCTCAGCTGCTGTCTGCAGTTTAGTCGACTACATTCAAGAATCTTTCGAAGAAAAATGTTACGTGCAAGCTTCATCCTATGATCTCACCAAGGCGTTTGACTGTGTGTCCTACGATCTACTCTTGCGCAAACTGCAATTTTAAATTTTGGCAAGGAGAGCCTAAATCTAATCAATTCTTATCTTGTAGGACGCTCACAGTATGTTACGTATAACAGCAAGTCATCAACTAGACTGCCTATTAAACACGGAGTTCCACAAGGATCTGTTCTTGGCCCAATTTTATTTTTAACTTTTATAAATGACTTAAAAACATATCTCTTGCAAAAAGCATTCTACAATATTCAAGAATTTTTGAATAATAATTTCATTGATTTAATTCCGTCAACTTATACTTCCCAGCAGGCTGGTCACTAGTTACCAACTACCCCTCAAATTTTCTTTATTGTGTATGTTGCGGCCGTTAGTATGCATTAAGTTTGACTTTACTATGCCTTGTACGCCTTTGTAATATTGTCTTCCTTATTGTTTGTATAGTTTTCCTTGACGTGTGAAAATTCCTTTGGAATTTTTATCATCAATAAATATTATTATTAATTGATTTGTTCTTTAATACTTTCAAATCTTAATCGTAAAATAATTAAATTAATGACACATCTGTTATTCTGGTAGTGTGTATTTTGTAACAAATTGTATAATCGATTATTAAAAACTGAAATCTGCCCAAAGTCTTTGGCAGAACAAAAGTTAACACGAGAAAAAATTTTGTCTATGTAAATCCTTAAGGCCACAGTTAAAAAAAGCACGGTATATGAGTAGCTTTGTTTAATTTTCCGATAACTTTCTCCGTATACCTAAAATCAACGATTTTCGAGATATTAGTAGTTAAAACGAAAAATTTCCAAGCACAAAAATAATGATAAAAGATTTATTCTTCTCATTTAGGATATGGTTTATTCAAAGTAAGCGTTGCAGTATTTGAAAGCATTCTGCATTACATGGATTGCTAGTTCTTGAAGGTGCTTTCTCCCGACGTTGAAATGAAAACATTTTCTTTTTTTAATTGGAATATCCTAGGTATATAGTCTGTTTGATTTTAGCTGTCACAGCAGACATCTCTGCTACTGTTAAAGATACTACAATATATTATAGAAGAAAAGTTGTTCTACATTTAATTTTTTTATTGCCTGTCTTAGTCGTAAAAACAATTGAGCATCAAATGTGTTAGATGTAGCAAATACATTCAGAATTTTAAATGCAAGGATGCCATTTTACTGCATTTTCTAAAACTGTAAAAAAAATTCTTTACAACGGTATATCACATGTCATAAATATCTAACCAATTAAAAAGATAAATCGATATTTAAGTAACAAATGCGTGCTTACACAGGTTAGAGATTTATTTGAAAAAGTAGACAAAAACAAATGAAGTTATTTTTAAGCTTCCAATAGCAATGTTTCTTAATACTGTCTTGACAACATTATGCTATTCAACATAACTACAACACAACAATACGAAGAAAACAACTATTAATTAATACATAAATTAATTTGAAATTGCAGTTCATAATATGTAGGATCTTTTGTTCAAAGAGGCCTCCGTACTTTGAAATTATCAGCAATTTCGTTCTACTTAATTAATTTATTGTTACTTTGTTTATGTTGTTGTGTTGCATTTATGTTGAATAGCACATGTTTTCAAGACAGTAAATATTAAGAAACATTGTTCAGTTGGAAGCTGAAAAATAATTCCATTAGTTTCACGACTATTTTGCATAATTAAAAAAAAAAATGAGAATAATGACTTTTCCTCTCGGAACACCCGGTATATAGGTATATAAGATTTATAAAGTAATACGTAATAAAGCGAGGAATTTTTAAAACATTTATTCAATTAACCTTCAAATATTACGGCGTTCGCATTTTTCTGAGAATTATAAACGAATCCTTTTCTGTTCTATGTGTAATGTATTACGTTTCCTCTCGAAACGATATAGATACATAACATTTATAAAATAATACGTAATAAAGCGACTAATTTTTAAAACGTTCTCATTTTTCCGAGAATTATAAACGAATACTTTCCTGTACTACGTGTAATGTATTGCGCTCTCATGACATCTGAGAGTCCGACGACGTGCGCATAAAACATATAAATAAGTACAGCAGACGCAAAAAAAAAATTAATGGCGCACGGAAAATATATTCATTCATAATATAATTTACATAATGTAGGTTATTGAACAGTTCGGAAATATTCCAAAAGTTTATAAAGCGCGAAGGACGTTTCCAAGCACTCACAGAGATTAATGTTGTAGCATAAAACCCCGGAAAGACAGATAAATTGATATATAGAGATGCGCAAGTAGATTGAGATATATCGTACACTTGACGGGGGCTTGTACAGTAATCGGTCATCACTCATAATGCACTGCCATCGCTAGTCCGAGCTTGGTAACACGAAAGATAGTAATGAACAGTCATAGCCAGTGACGAATTGAAAGAACCAGAAAAGAAAAGGAGAACGCGAGGACGCAGTGTTGGGATGTTGACTTTTCACAATAATTTTAAAGCTGCATGAAGCTACCTTGCTTCTTTTGCAGGAAAATTTAATATTAATCCATATGGAAGTTTACGGTGATCTATCGATTATTTAGGACAATTTGCTAGTCATGGTGCACTGATACGCCCTCGCGATTTTACTGTCTAGACCGAAAAACGCAACGTCACGTAACATTTTTGTTTTACGTTCAGTAGGAATCTCTACAGAGATTCTACATGTTTTTACGAAAACGTATAAAGAATTAAGAAAGACTACGAAATTCGCTTGCTTTTTATGTTAATTTAAGAAGATTTGAGAAGAGTAAATGTAATAAGCGAAAAGAGGATACGAACCTGAACTAATCCAATAACAGACTGAGGACCGTGTGCTAGAAAGTACGCTTCATAAAGATATGGAGCCGTTAGGTAATAATTAAAGGGCCACCGGTGTTTTATATTGGTGTCGGTAACTGTACGATCCTTGTATATTTTGCATATTCTTTACACTCATACGCAGATACACTAATTCACACTGCATTTTTGAGTAAATTCGTTTCGAACGTGCCAAATTTATAGTAGAATTGGGAATTTCGATTCTTTTCGTTGAATTGACTCCTTTGATTCGATTCTTAAAGATGATTCGTTCAATAATGATTCATTCACTCAGTTGTGATCCGAACTTGAAACCGATTGTGAATGTGTTCTATGTGTTCGAACCACAAGGAACGAATTAAATTCTGTTTAAATCTGCAAGGCAAAGGGTGTTACACGTAAATACCGCACATTCTCTTAGACTAACCATCACTAACGGACGTTGCGGGCGCATCATAATTCATATTGCCGTATTATTACGGTAAAGCAACGGTCCTTCATCAAATGTTACGGTTATCTTTTAGGTGTAGCCATAATAAGGGACGTAGTCAGAATAAGGAATACATTTATTATGTTACACCGTGATTCAGATCTCCCGATATTCTCAGGAACATTAAAATATAAGGTCACATTTTTATACAATTTTTTTTCGAAAAGTGAAAAACAAGAAATTGGTAAATTTTAGGGTGTTAACATTAGGTACGTAATAGATGTATCCCAACATTTAAACCACAATTAGTCCAAAACGGTTGAGTTTATCGAAATCTAATAAGAGAAACTTCTTTAGGTCAAATAATCCAAAGAACAGTTCGTTCATAAATTCTTGACGAAATATGTAAAAAATAAAAAATTTGGGATAAAATACTAAAAGGTACCCTTACAAAACCACCCCTTAAAAAGGATGGAGGATCTAACAAATATCTTGTTAATGCGCAGTTAGGTGCCCTACATCTGTGATTGAGGTCTTAGTTCGATAATTTAAAGCAGGCTTAATCATGCGAGGGGAATATGTCGGGGTATATTCTCATTCTACCATCGCACAGGCAGTGCCGGTTCCCGCTTGATGCTCAGTCGCTTCAATTTCAACAACCAACGATATACAAAACCTATGTAGATAATATTCTTTATGGAAAATGTTGTAATGACGAGCAATATTATATCGTTTTACGCTCAACAGTTTACCGCAAATAATACATTCTGCATTACCTGTACTGTTTATAAAACACACAAAAAGCAAACATCGAGAGCTTCCGTCTAAAGCACTGTCAGAGGGTGCTTTAGATGGAAGTTCTTGATGTGTGCTTTCGTATTCTGCAAACAGAATGTTTATGCAAATGCTGGATGGAAAGTTATGAACGTTTGAAATTGTTACTGTTTCACTGCTCCGAACGTCACTTTTAATTAATTTCTAACTACTTCAAATCAACCGTCTAGAACTCAGAAGGTGCTTTATACTGAAGTTCTTGATGTGTACTTTCGTATTCTGTAAACAGAATGCTTATGCAAATGCTAAATGGAAAGTTATGAACGTTTGAAGTTGTTACTGTTTTATTGCTCCGTGCGTCACATTTAATTAGTTTCTAATTACTTCAAATCAACCGGCTAAAACTCATGGGGTACTTTAGACGGAAGTTCTCGATGTGCACTTTCATATGCTGAAAACAGAATGTTTATGGAAATGCTGGATGGAAAGTTATGAACGTTTCAAGTGGTTACTGTTTCATCGCTCCGAGCGTCACTTTTAATTAATTTCTAATTACTTCAAATCAACCGGCTAAAACTTAGAGGATGATTGAAACGATAGATCTTGATGTGTGCTTTCATATTCTGCAAACAGAATGTTTATGCGAATAATGGATGAAAAGATATGGACGTTCAAAGTTAGTATTATTTTATTGCTGAGAATGCCATATTTAATTAATTTTCTAATTACTTTAAATCAAGCGGCTAAAACTTTCCAAAGGAATTATTAAATAGTTATTGATGTTTACTTTAAGACTACGTGAAAATTTTCACTGAAAACAATTGTTTTGGTGCAATATATGAATAATGATTTATGCTGGTTAAAATAGTCATAGTTAACTTAAATCACAATTTCTTTCAGTTTCTGAAGTGAGGGGAATCTACACATTTATACTCTTTGTAATAAATTGAATATTATTGATCTGTGATCGTTATTTTAGCGTTGGCAGCGTTTTGAAATTTCATAATTTTATTGCTAACTTCTCATCGTTCTTATTTTTCGATGTTCTATTTACCCTGAAAATATCGAAGCAGCCCTTCGACTGGTTCTTGGTTTGGGGTCTCCACACGTCAACTGTTGCGGTAATGGACCGAATGTACGAGGATCTCTCAACGGTGATAATCAGGTTTGAGGTTCCCGTTTATTGAACCTACTGCCTTACGCTGCCGGCGGTTCTGTTAATTAGATGAATCACATATGGAAATTTTCATAAACCACGTAGTAAAACTAGGGGATAATTAACAAATAGCAAAGATTCCCGGATAATCGATGTGCAATGATAAAAATGATTCCTATTTATATTATCATTTTTTTGTTGCAAATCGTTCTTGATTGCAGTGAAAACCTCTAGCAGCCTCTGTACAGCTGTTTCAGCCCTGCTTGGGTCTTCTTCAGCAGAGACGTAGTTCGACATTCCCACTGTAATTGCGCAATTGCGATCTAAGAGTGATGAATAGATAAAACAGCGACATTTTACGATCGCTTTTTGACTTGACAGCAAGCATGGCCGCCTTGCATGGGGGACTTATTAGGAGCAAATTCGCTTCAATTTGTCTATCCTACTGCAATCTCAGGTCAAAAAGCGATCGTAAGATGTCGCTGTTTTATCTATTTATATTATCATTAGCAAAAATAATAAGATAATTTATTTTAACATACTTATATACAGTTTAGCAATAAAACTAAGAGAGCAAAATTGAAAAACAGTTAATCATTTAATAATAATAATGTTACGTTTTTAGGGTTTAAATTTATTTATTTAAACGAACAAAACACTCTGTAAAAACTTAACCGTAATTTATTAATGCTTACAATCGATGGTGGCGTGACGGCCGATGACGCATAATAATGAACCTACTTCTTGACGCCTTCAGTGTGACGTAGTGCTGAGTGGCTCGCCACACTTATATTATTTTCTTCTTAAAACGTTTCGTCTCGAAATGTTCCTGGTGATAGTCTTGAAGGAGGACGTCGGAATCTACAAGCTGGCCCATTCTTGTAACTTCCCGTCTGAAAGAAGTAGCAGTCTACGGTTTTGCTGTTGCTGACTGTTGCCTGTGGGTGGTGGCTGCAGACTAGGACTTCAATTCCCGTTCTGTGGAAGATGACTTCCAGCATGCTTCGAATTACTCTTCAGTCTAGTCCGTGCAATCCGCAGCCCAATTTGGGGATAGCTAACTTCATCTGGTGGTTGTCTATTAGCTGTCTCCTCAGGCTATATAGGGCTCTTCACATACTTTGATAGTCAGGTTTAGCACTTGATCTCTTCTTAGTGACTAAATGCACGTGGCGCCTCCGATCTGCCGTCGAATCGATGATCTTGCCTAAAACGGCATGCTGTCTTCGGAGCTCCTCGATTTGGCCAAATTTCTTCCTAAACTCCTGAGCGATTTCTTTGGACATTTTCAGGTCTTCTGCTATGCAGTGGGCCAGACTGTACTCCAGTGGCACTTTAAAGAGATCTTGTTGCTTCTCCGTGGTCACTCCAAACCGTGCCTTGCTTCCTTCGGCGTGATGAGACATGAAGGTTTCGAAGTTCACTTCGGAAACTTGTGCCCTTTGTACTGTCCCTTCATCTGCTTCTCCATGGTAAGGGGCTATCCGGTTGAAGTGGATTACTTTGGATTTGCCGTGGGGGACCTTCTTGATGCGGTAAACGACGTCGTTGATCCGTATCATCACTTTGTAAGGACCTTCCCAAGAGGTCTGCAGTTTTGGGGACAGGCCTCGACGTCTTTGGGGGTTATAAAGCCAGACCAGTGCTCCAGGTTGGTATCCTCCGTGTTGAGCGTTGATGTCATAATGGTCCTTCATCCGATCGCTGGCCGTCTGTATATTGTGACGCACTTGGTTGTGGATGTCGTCCATTTTCCTGCGTAATTTGCTCACGTAATCTTCGTCGGCAGAGACTTCGCCAGGCTTCACACCAAACTTCAGGTCGCAGGGCAGTCTCGGCTCTCGCCCGAATACCACTTTCGCTGGAGTCTCCCCTGTTGTCTCATGAAGGACGAGCGGTATGCCATTAGAAACATGGGAATGTACGTGTCCCAGTCCCTCTGATGATCGGAAACGACCTTGGACAAATGTCGGTTAATGGTTCTATTGAACCTTTCCACCATTCCGTCCTACTGTGGGTGGAGTGCAGTTGTTCTAGATTTTCGTACGCCGAGCAGAGTACACACGTTCTTGAACAAGGCCGATTCAAAGTTCCTTCCTTGGTCTGAATGCAGTTCCATAGGTTCACCATACCGACTGATCCATTCCCTGACAAGGACTTCTGCAATAGTGACTGCCTCTTGGTTAGGTAGGGCGTAAGCTTCAACCCACTTGCTAAAGTAGTCCATTACTACGACGATGTATTTGTTTCCACCATTCGTTTCTGGAAACGGGCCGACTATATCGATGGCAACTCTCTCAAAAGGACTTCCCACGTTGTACTGTCTCATGGGAGCCTTGCCCCGCTTGTGGGGACCGTTACTGGCTGCGCAGACTGCACACTTTCTGCACCAATCCTTCACATCTTCCTTGCAGTTCACCCAGTAAAATCTTTCGCGCACCTTCTCCTCTTAACTCCCAGATGCCCTCCCGAAGTTCCATCATGAAGTTCCCTCGGAACTTCTGGCACCCTATTCTTGGGGATTAGTAACTGTGTCTTCTGTTCCATGCCTTCCTGATTCTCTATGCTTCGTCTCAGAAGACCACGATCCAACACTATGGAGTCTCACTGCGCCCAGTATGATTTTACGGACTTTAGCACTAATTTCAAATCCGGGTCGTTTTCCTGGTCTCTTCGCAGTTCTTCGCCCTGCCATTTGTCGTCAACAATGACTGTCCTCGCAGTCGTGGCAACTTTCTCGTCCAAATGACTACAGTGCTTACAGTCTTCGGCACAGGGTCTTCTCGACAAAGCATCGGCATTTCGATGGCTAGTTCCTGCCCGATGCTGAATTTCAAAACCGTACTCCTGAAGTCGTTCGATCCATCGTGCAACTTGCCCTTCTGGGTTCTTGAAACGGAGAAGCCATTTTAGAGCGGCATGGTCGGTCCTCAGGAGGAAGCGTCTACCATAGAAGTTCTTGTAGAAATGTTCTATCGTTTTTACGACGGCTAGCAATTCCCTTCTTGTGACGCAATAGTTTCGTTCCGGCTGTGATAGGACTTTACTGAAGTAGCCGATCACCTTCTCTTGCCCCTCTTGTATCTGGGAGAGTACGCCACCAATCCCAACGTTGCTAGTATCTGCGTCCACGACGAACTTGCCTTCCGGGAGAGGATAACTCAGAATAGGAGCACTAATCAAGTACTGCTTTAGTTGTTTAAAACCAATTTGACACTGTTGGTCCCATTCAAATGAACGACCTTCTTCAGTGAGTTTTGTCAACGGCTTAGCAATGTCTGCAAGTCCAGGAACGTAGCGCCGATAGTAAGTGTACAGGCCAAGGAAACTCCTTATTTGGTGTTTATTTCTGGGAGTTGGCCAGTCTTTCACCACTTGAATCTTCACAGGGTCCACGACGATTCCATTTCCATTAACAATGTGCCCCAGGTAATTCACTTCCTTCTGGAACAGGTGGCACTTCTTGAGGCTAAGCTTTAGTTTAGCTCCGCGAAGCCGCCGGAACACTCCTTCCAGGTTCCTCAGGCGATTTAAATTTAATTTACTTTAAATTGTTTATTTATTTGCACAAACCCGCACACCGACACCACTGTTACGTTTCTAGGGTTTAAATTTATTTATTTAAACGAACAAAACACTCTGTAAAAACTTAACCGTAATTTATTAATGCTTACAATCTAATTTATTTGTAACAATTTATTTACACACTAAATCTAACTTCGACGATCGCTATTTCGAATTCGACTGACTCCTGAGTCAACTCCGGCCGATTTTATATCCTTTGCTGCCGTAAATTCGAGTTTGTTCGATGGTGGCGTGACGGCCGATGATGCATAATAATGAACCGACTTCTTGACGCCTTCAGTGTGACGTAGTGCTGAGTGGTTCGCCACAATAATAATAAAAATAATTTTATTAGTGACAAATTCCAATATAGATACATAATAATACACTAAATAAATATTTAGATTATCACCAAAAGGATCGTGGTTCAGCAGCGCAAAACACTTCCTGATCTTCCACCACGATCCTGCAATCCTAACTAAATTATTTATTTACTTATTTCAAAACAGGTTTAATATCGAGTTAGACTTCTTCTAGCTGCTATACCTGCTCTCATACGAGAAAACATACTCTCAATTAAGTGCGAAATATCTTTTGGGGTGATCTCCATCCAAGCTGCTTAAAAATTTCACGGGTTTGAGGAGTGCGTGGAAGTTACCGATTATCCCTGCTTTGATACTTTAAAGATTCTCAATCGGATTTAAGTCAGCACTTCGCGTTGACCAGTTCAGAACTCGAAGACTGACGCCAATAATCTCAATGTTTGCTATGTGTGAGCGAGCATTATCGTGCAGTAAAATGAACTGTGGCCCATATACATCAGCAAAAGGTTCTACAACGAGAATGATAATATCGCTTAGATATTAGGTTGCATTTATTGTGATATTCTAAAGTAATCGCACCCCACACTATAACTGATCCACCACCACACTGATCCGTCTCCCATATTCAACATTACGCGAATCTGTTCCAAACTCTGTCAAGTCTATCATTCGACTTTAGACAAAATTTGGATTCGTCGGTGAATAAAACTTGGCACCAGTCATCAATTGTCCAATTTGCGTGCATATGAGCAAAGGCTAGTCAGGATCTTTTATGTTCTGCAGACAAAACTGGTCTTATTGCTGGCCTGTAAGGTCCTAAATTTAGAGTTTTAAACCTTTTTCTTACAGTACTTTATTTATAACCATTCTAGAGGCAAGCTGTATGTCCTCGCTAGCCTGTTTTTCCGTGCAAAACCTTCACCGTTTTACAATAATCCACATCAAGCGAACCCCTGCAGCCGTTGTTTTATTTTTTATCAATATTTGTTAATTTGTTTGTCATCAATGATAGTTCATTCAGCAACCTAGCAAAAGTTTCAGTATTCTTAAATTTTATAAAGTATACAAGTATTTATTAGCGTATATATAAAATTATATTTCACAGTCGACTGAAATCTGAAATTTTTATAGTATGTTTCACTATCATTATTTATTAATTATTATTACATTATATTTCTGTTATTGTCTATTCTGTGAGAGAAAATATAATTAAAATGTCTTTTACTTGTGGTGACTAGATCCCCATCTTTATATTAATTATTGTTACTGTTTGAGAAAACAGTTCAAATAACATAATCAGTTTAAAAACTGAATAGTATTTCTTAAAATAGCTTCTTCTGAAACGATACCTCTAAATATTTATTATAAACGAAATTTAGAGTTTCTCTTTTCTCTGATTGAGAATACCTAAATAATATTTTCATTTCTGGTTCGTACTGAAGAAAAAATGAAATAATAAATAAAAATCTGTAAATAAAAAAATCAATTTCTAAATAGATTCTGTTTCGATTCGACAAAAAGTTAATAGAGTAAAATATTTTGTATAATAAATCTGAAAATTTTCAAATTTAAAATTTACATTTTAATAATAGTCAAATTCAGAAATTAAAATCAACATTAACGAAGGTTATTAAACTATTAATTATTAATGTCGCAAAACTATTCGTACCGGAATTAATGAACAGTGAAATTTTAATTAGTTAAACCGTGTCGAGCAATGAACAGTCCTGTTTACTACACTTATAAATTGGAGAGTCGGTGGCAGCAAGCAACAAGTTAGCCGTATTTCAGCCTGTTCCTCTTCTCGCCCAGTACTGTTTTGTTGTGTCCGCTTTGTTTGTACCGTCCGTTTATTTCATTCTACAACTTGTTACACAACACAAGACTCTATACCTCTCCTTTCATTTTTCTATTTCAAAGTTTTTTTTTCTATTTAAAAGTTTCAAATTTTGTGGTGCTGATTTTTAAATTTCAAATTGGAAATTACAGATTGTTTGAAGAATAATGCGATAAATGTGTCATCAGTTATACAAGTTAAGCAACGTATAATAATTGTTGCTAATTACTCTGAAGTCTATAAGAAATTATTTTGAATAATGTTATGTCGTGGATGTTAAAAGGCAAAGTTCTTTCAGAAACTCTCCCCCTTCAAATGCAATGCGAGGGCAACAGTATAATACAATCAATTACAGTCGGCATCGTCCCCGATAAATTCCCGGAAGATATCGTTAGAATTTGAAACCTTCATTTATTGTTGTCATTACGATTGGCTGACTGTTCCGTGTTCCTTCGAATTATGGTCAGTCTGTCGTCGTGCAAATTTTTTTTTAAATATAAGGTCCATCAGGGAAGTGTAAAATTTTAAAAGGTTGGTTATTTATTTGACGTTTTGCTGAATTTGATGATATATTTTCATTTACTGCCATTTACTAAACATGGACCAGTAGTCTGATGCACAACGTACTTTCCGTGTTAAATCGTTTTATAAAATTGATAATTCCACGAAAACTATACGAAGGTTATTTTGCAATCGGTTCAATATTCCACGTTATGGACAGGCGCAGGGTTAGTTTTATAAATGAGATCATTCATTCAATCATTTTAATTATTAACGAATACAAAAAACTAAAAATTATGGTCTTACACGGTTTTTATGCAGATTTTTTTCATGCTAACAGTTCAGCAGTAGCTTTTTTTATATATCGGTTGAGCGAAAAAAAAAATCATTTTTTTAATGGGAAACCCTGCATATTTTGACTTATTTGAATTCTCTGAATTATTCCGAATCCAAATATGTAAACATATTGTATAACTGGATCTTTTGTTTTTGTGTTATCCATCAAAAACTTATAGGAGTTTTAAAGTAATGGAAACAAAAATAAATTAGAATATTGTTAAATACCGTTTCTGCTTGATGTTTCTTAGGAAAAATATATTAAACAACGGGCAGAAATGTGATTTAATGATATTTAACAATATTTTAATTTGTTTTTGTTTCTCATACCTTAGGACTCCTATAATTTTTTGACGAATAATACAAAAACGATTGATCCAATTACACAATATGTATACCGGCTGTTTCAAATTGGGTGTGCACTGAAGGGATCTCCTAAACCGTAAGAGATACAAATTCGGTTAAATGGAAGAAAAGTTGCACAAATCAATGCCTAATTCGTATCCATTGAGAAATGATTTTTTTCTCATTTCTTCTTGAGTTATTAATAAAAATGTGAAAAAATCGATTTTCTTTTTCTCTCTGTATCTCTTTTATTATACATAATTTCGAAATTCTGATTTAACTTTCTACAGGCACTTTTTGATTCTGCTTCGAATAAGAGTAATAGAATTGAAGTCAAACGTTTCGTCTTTCCACGACCATCATCAGTTTCGACTTTTTAAATACAACTTATGTCTTTTTATTATTCTATTCGTTAGAATTTTTTCTCCTGATTGTTAATGATATGTCACACTTAATAGTTGATATTAATTTGAAGCTTTTATTTGAAAATTTTTTTAATACATAATTTGACATTTTTGATTCATTTTCTTATCTTTTTATTATTCTAATCGATATCATTTTTTCTGGTGATTTCAGTGAGTATAATACTTAACACCTTTTTTCAAGTAAAGTTAGTATATGACAAACAAACTAATATAGTTTCGTCATGTTTTTCTTAATAAATAAATTTATTCCTAACCACTTTTTTATTTGTTAAGTATTAGCAACTAACATTCAGTTGTCGGAAGAGGAAAAATCAATAAATATTGACTAAATGATATTAGGTGATTAACATAAACCAAATAAACAGCAGTATAAACATATTAAATTACAAGAAGAAAATAAATAAGTTGAATAAAAATTATAAAAGAACATAAGTTTTGTGAAATAAGTAAAGTGAAATAAATAAATTAAAGTAAATCGTCGAAATGTCCTCCACCGTATTCAAGATACGCATTCGTCCTTAATTCTGTGTTATCTAGCGTGTCCAACATGAATTCGCGAAACATTTCTGTAAGAATCTAATATTCGCCTTCTTAGTTCCTCCTTAATATTTATCTTAATGCTAGCCACCACTGTTTCAATGTCCAAAACATAAAGCCTACTTTATCCTGTTTAAATTATGGATGGGGTTCCGATATAACGTGCCAAACTTCAACTGGTTAAAACGAGTGAACTTAACCATATTTAAAAAAAAATAAAGTGTTGAGAGCCACTGAGTGCTAAAGAAATTTAAAAAAATACAATGTTATAGAAAGTATCTTTCAAATTTATTACAAAAATATTCGTTTTAGCTGCCAATGTATTTATAGAAGGCACTATTCAGTAATATCTAAATATTTTTAGTTTAATTAGTATTCACTTTTTCTTTTAACTCAACAGTGCGCGTCAAAATTAAAAACTAGGCTTTTTCATTCCTATACTAAAGCAGAGATACTGATCTAGCAAGTTATATTAGAACCACTAGATATTTTTCGGTAAAAATTCATTTTCGTAAGTGCAGTGCATTATTAAAATAACGATACAGAAAAACTTTAAATAGTTTATTATAATTTACACTATAGCTAAGAAAATGAACTAAAAATTTGAAATTATGTATTAAATAAAATTTTCACATAAAAATCTGTATTATTTAAGCTTCAGATTAATATCAACTATTAAGTGTGATATATTGTTGTAGTCAGGAGAAAAAATGCTATCGAATAGAACAATAAAAAGACATAAGTTGTATTTAAAAAATCGAAACTGATGATGGTCGTGGAAAGACGAAAGATTTGACTTCAATTCTGCTACCTCTGTTTGAAGCAGAATCAAAAAGTGCCTGTAGAAAGTTAAATTAGAATTTCAAAATTAAGTATAATAAAAGAGATACAGAAAGAAAATTGATTTTTTCACATTTTCATTAATATCTCCAGAAGAAATAAGAAAAAATCATTCTCTCAATGGATACGAATTAGGCATTGATTCGTGCACCTTTTCTTCCATTTAACCGAATTTGTATCTCTTACGGTTTAGGAGATCCTTCAGTGCACACTCAATTTGAAACAACCGGTATATATTTGGATTCAGAATAATTCGGAGAATCCAAATATGTCAATGTGCTTCATTTAAAAAATGAAAATTTCTTCGCTCACCTTGTATATAGAGAATGCTACAGCTGAACTGTTAGCATGAATTAAATTTACATAAAAAACCGTGTAAGAACATATTTTTATTTTCTTATATTCGTTAATAATTAACAAAATAAAGGGGGTTCTCATTTATAAAACTAACCCTGTAAAAATAGAGACATTGTTTGCGACTAAATATGCTGACAAATTATCTTGGTCCTTATCGTAATGAAATTCATAACGGTTGTTGTTTCTTGTCCGATGAGAAATGTAAGTAAAAAGTCTTTTTTAATCTTAAACCGGACATAATTATGAATGGAAATACACTCAATGTTTCGCTATAGATTTACAGCTTCGTCAGCTATGAACGACAAATATTTGGATATTTGTATACTTCAAAATATGCAATTTTTGCACTTAGAAAAGATTGATTTTTCTTGCTGTTTCATAATGATTATAACGGAGTACTATAATATTCTGTTGCAGAGTTCTATAACACTCGGTTACTCTGCGAAGAAGTGCACAAATTGCAAATTTTGAAGTTGTTACTTAATATCTGTTTTTTTTAATTTATTTATCATCGAAGTATGCCATGAAAGTTTAGGGAAAAAATGGTACTTATGCAAGTACACGTTGTTCACAAATTAAAAAACCACCACTTGTTGCATTATGTTGGTATAAAACAAAAGTCCCCTATTGAACATTATCAAAATATTAAGTTGGCAGGGTATTTGAAGTTTCATGTCAAAGTAATCCGTCAGTTCAATTTTACTATTATATTATTTACATTTATATTCATTTTAACGAGCCGTTTTAATTAATTACAGTTTGTCTGCTACAAAATTGCTTGCGAACTATAAGGTAAAAACCATGAATCTATCATAATTATTGAATTTAAAATCAGGGATATTGTTCCGAAGGTATAAACTTATCGTTTATTTCAAACTTTGCCAATTTTGTTACCAAGTTTTTAACTGGAACACTGTTGCCGGTTGTATTTTTCACAAGGCAACACCGCCAGTGGTCTTTTAATTTGTGAACAAATTATAACAAAACTTTGACAATGAAAGTAATTTTGATTTTGAGTTTAAGGTTACTGCGAATGAAGCAATAAGGTAGTTTTCGCGACTAACCGGTTACGAATAGCGTGGTTAGAAGTAGTGGCACCACGGTCACGAGAATAAGTCACGGTTAGTAAGATTCGCCAAAACGAAACGGTTACGGTTTCAGGCTTTCTGAAGGTTGCTTTTTAAAATTTGACAACAGTCCAACAATGAATTGTGCATTTAACTATTAGAAAAAAAAAAGTTGTGATTGAATCAAGATGAGGAACTATGGTTCTGTGTAGAACTCACGGAATAAGAGCGAGACAGCAACGTTACACAACTGTCTGACCGGGTTACGAAAATAGTAACCGCAATAACATATGTGACGTCATATCAACAGTTACCAGTAAGTCACAAAAATGCAGTGGTCACTTCTTTCGTCTAACCACTCGTAACCGGTTAGTCGCGAAAAATCACTTTTAGTTGTAATATTCTCTTTTCGTCACAAGGTGTATTTTTCATCTCTCAAATTATATTCCAAATTAGTACGTTTGCCAGAAAAAGAACTTTTTCAATTTGTCTCGTTTTTTCGTCAAGATATCCTCTATACACTTTTGTGACATCTACAATAAGTATTTTTAAATCAAAAGTACGCTTACAAATTAAAATATTTTACTCAATGCAAAAATTTCCTCTAATCTTTCAATAATTTCCATTTTCCACAAATCTGGCCTGTCCGTTTGGTACCTTACAAATGCTTTTTAAATTAAAATTAATTATTGGGGGGTCATTCACGAAACACGATAAGTGTCTGCAACGCTTTGCAATTTGCAGTTTCAGGTAACTTAATTTATTAAACTCTCAGCCAAATGAGAACATTATTACTGTAACCATGGGAACAAGTAAACACCGATAAGGTAATTCTTCAAAAGGATTTGAAGTGTCGTTATCGGTTTGTAAATTGCACCTGTTCTTGACGTCCTGCAACGACATTTGTATGATACATAAATAGGCCATATTCTATTTAATTTTATTTAAAAAGTATTTTTATATAATAATTAATACTAGTAAATCTGGTAGGTGTTAATTTGCGTGAAAATTTTTACATACAAAAATATTTTTTAAAGAAAACTAAACAAAATTACGATTTTATAGTAAAAGGTTTGATTGAAAACGATGTGACAAGAAGAACAAGACTTTCGAAAGCTACTAATGTCGATAATCCATTATATTTAGCTTCCCCTTCAGTATGATTTGCAAAAACCGCCCAAAGACTGTTATGACCGTGTAGTTACCATGACAACGTTACTACATTGCAAATGATTTGCAATTTGCAGCATTGGTAACGACTTGCAAGTCCCGTTTCGTGAATGACCCCCTTACATAACAAATTGACTTGTAGAATTAACATGGGTACTAGATAAAAACGGATATGTCTTAAAGTTGATAGTTGACAACATCGGTTGATGTATCTGATTTTGAGTCACATTTTGGCATATGTTATAATGACAGGAAATTAATTTGTCTAATTTTGCTTTAACAGCCAACCTAATAAAATAAAATCATGACCTACTTGATGGTAAATAAATAAAAAACAGAATAGATATTACTAAAAGTATTTATATTTTTATATTATAAAAATTTTTCCGTCATAGCTACCTTGTTAATTAACTGATTTGGTATGAGGTTTTGATATTCATTACCGTTTAACGACAAAATAAAAAATTTAAACGGCCGCAGAGCTACTTATTGGAAACGGGTATGCTCCAGTGATTTTAAGTAACTAATTTATTTTCAGAAAGAGTTATTCATTAGTAACCTTTTATGCATCTTTGCCAATTTTGCTATCTGTTATGGTTTAGTCAGAAAATAGAAAAACCTAAATGACTAAAGAACCTTTTCTGCAAAATGTTTTAATTTAGAATTTAAAAAATTTTAAGTAGAAAGATTTTTTTTAATCTCAAACCGGACAGAAAAATGAAGGGAAACACACTCAACGTTTCGCTATAGATTTATAGCTTCGTCAGGAGTGACAAGAACAAACTTCAATTAAAAAATTTTAAACATATAAAATAGCGACATCTTACTATCGTTTTTGGTCTGCAGTGGGAATGTCGAGCTACGTTTCTGCTGAAGAAGCCCCAAGTAGGGCTGAAACAGCTGTCCAGAAGCTGCTCGAGGTTCTCACTGCAATCAAAAACGATTTGCACAAAATTTTTTTAAAAAATTTTAGTTGCAAATCGTTTTCACTGCAATCAAAAACAATTTGCAACAATTTTTTTTTTAAACTTTCATTATGCTTTGACAGCAAGCACGGCCGCCTTGCATGGGGGACTTATTAGGAGCACATCCGCTTCAATTTGTCAATCCTACTGCAATGTCAGGTAAAAAGCGATCGTAAGATGTCGCTGCTTTATCTGTTCATTAGAATTTTAAGTTAGCTGACTATACACAGAAAAACAAGTGACTTTTTCTGAAAATAAGAAAATAAGAAAATTAAGCAGTTAAACGGCAGTAAACTATCCCTGTTTCCAATAAAAAATGCTGCGGTCATATACATTTTCCCATTTTGTGACTAAACCGTAAGAAATATCAAAAGTTACAAAGACACGAAAAAGTTTCCTATTGAGACCTTATTTCTAAAAATTTCTTAGCTAAAGTTACCTTCACCTAAAAAGATTATAGTAAGATATGTGTTGTAGCAGCCCTGTTTTTCATGTTAGCGGTTCATTGCAAGTAATTAAGACAACCTATAAATGAGACCTTATTGTAAGAAAAATTGATTTTTGAAGCAGAATACCAGCTTAACGAAGTAGTTTTAGATATAGATTAGTTTGCTTAAATCATTTTATTTGGAGGTCGGGAATCTGTGGTTAAGCTATGTCCATGGAATTTAGAAACATCCTCCTTGTAGGAACAGATTCATTAATTTTTTATAATCCTAGAAACTTGTCTAAGACTCATTACCATATATTTAACTTAATTTTACTATATTTTTGTAAGAACTTAAGTCACTTGGAATTTTCCCTGACAGTGTAAGTGACAAAGCGTTTCCAGATGAAACTTTTGCCGAAAAGCACGAGTATCTAACTTCGTTTTTTCGGAAAATATTTGCATTTGTTCTATGTTAAGTCTTAAAAAAATATGTCAACTCATTGCAATATGTCCAAGCATGCTTCAGTAAAACAAATGTGTTGTCAATGTCAATTAAAAAATGTCGCGAGGTTCACAATTGAAGGGTCCAATGCAAAAACCGGCTATCTATATTTTTTTGCCTAAATTGAGTTATTCATACAGGTTGATTCAAAATAAGTGTCGGACCCATTAGGAGTGTATCTGCTAAGGTCATTCAAGTACGAAATTGCACGACAAAATTTATCAGAGACATTTCAAAAATCAACCTCCTTTGAGGCCAAAATGGAAATTATGATTTATTCCTTACATATGAATTACTTACGAATGAATTAATAGCGTCGTATAATTTTTTTACATAAAGCCATAAACAAAAACGATTTAGAGTTTCGGTTCAAGGTAAACGCTAGTGTTTCCTTCTACTCCGAGAGGGTTCGTTGCTCTTGTGACGCAATACAGTTGTACAAGTGCCTATAAACCAATTTATATATAAATCTTCATTCCATTTTATCTTACAAACTACGCATATTAGACCCCCTACGCATACAGACTTCTTGTTTTGTTTCTTCGTGTACTACCTGTGGTCGACGGGACGGACACTTATTTTGAATCAACCAGTGTAGGCAACTCCATAACAGGCATAACATGATGCCTCATCGTCCAGTGCAAGAATTAGGTGGCTTCATTATTCAGATTTAATTCCGAATCATATAGGAAGTTGTTCGTCGATTAATATGTCGAAACTCTTGATAAATATCTTAAGTATATTTAATTATTTTACGGAACACAATATACAGACTGTTAAAAAATAACCCGTCACTATTGCTAACTTCTTTATTATTTATTATTAAGTTACAGATACGGTTAAATTAACTAGTAGTACTTTTTCCCCGATTGCAATGATGAATTCAACAAAACAATTGAACATCACCTTTACGAAATAAAGGGAAAACAATATTTTTTTAGATTGGACACACTGCATAATATTTAACCAATAGATAGAGAATAAAATTCTGAATTAAAATTGTTCTTATCATTTTATTGGAAATTAATAAATAAAGAAGATATTTTTATTTTTACAAATTCATTAAAAATCTTAATAATAACATGTTAATAACATGTATTTTATGAAAATTCTTGTAATTAAAAGATTTTTAATAAACTCGGACAGAAACACTTTATTATAAACAAATAAACCAACATTAATATTTTATAAAAATTTTGTGCAAATCGTTTTTGATTGCAGTGAGAACCTCGAGCAGCCTCTGGACAGCTGTTTCAGCCCTGCTTGGGGCTTCTTCAGCAGAAACGTAGCTCGACATTCCCACTGCAGACCAAAAACGACTTGCTCAATTTATTCGCAAATGCGATGTAAGAATGACGAACATATAAAATAGCGACATCTTACTATCGCTTTTTGACCTAACATTGCAGTAGGATAGACAAATTGAAGCGGGATTTGCTCCTAATGAGTCCCCCATGCAAGGCGGCCATGCTTGCTGTCAAAGCATAATGAAAGATTTTAGAAAAATTTTGTGCAAATCGTTTTTGATTGCAGTGAGAACCTCGAGCAGCCTCTGGACAGCTGTTTCAGCCCTGCTTGGGGCTTCTTCAGCAGAAACGTAGCTCGACATTCCCACTGCAGACCAAAAACGACTTGCCCAATTTATTCGCAAATGCGATGTAAGAATGATGAACATATAAAATAGCGACATCTTACTATCGCTTTTTAACCTAACATTGCAGTAGGATAGACAAATTGAAGCGGGATTTGCTCCTAATGAGTCCCCCATGCAAGGCGGCCATGCTTGCTGTCAAAGCATAATGAAACAGCTGTCCAGAGGCTGCTCGAGGTTCTCACTGCAATCAAAAACGATTTGCACAAAATTTTTCTAAAATCTTTCATTATGCTTTGACAGCAAGCATGGCCGCCTTGCATGGGGGACTCATTAGGAGCAAATCCCGCTTCAATTTGTCTATCCTACTGCAATGTTAGGTCAAAAAGCGATAGTAAGATGTCGCTATTTTATATGTTCATTAATATTTTGCAATACATACACGGTTTTCAAGTGTTTTGTTCTTGAAACCTAGGCGTGTTAATGAATTTGTAATCTTAAGTCTAGTCTGACCCACCTAATGAAACTGTTTTTCCTTTTTTTCGGTATTTAACTGAACTTTTTGTTAATGTGTAATATGTCAAAATACGCGTCTTTTAAATCTTTAGCGAAAAAATTTATACCCCGCTGTAATTTTGAAAACACCATTTTTTAATTTCTTTTTTCCTATTTTCGATGTCTAAATAAGCAGCAAATTCAAAAAAAATTATCACAGTAGCAAAGGACGTAATTCTAGAGGGGGTCAAACTAAGATTAATGCATATAAAATATCAATTATTTAAATATCGTTGTTAATGTTAATACTCGTATATTTCGATATTTAAGAATTATTTGACCAAGAAAATACGCCCACTTAAACGACATAATGTACTTAAAACAGGGTATTAACAAGCGATATTAAAAGTCATTTCAATTTTGATTAATTTATATATTTACATTGCTCTAAATTGCCATTTAGTTCATGAGAGTTGCCGCTAGAGGTGCAAGTTCTGAACAGACCGTTGCCAGATGCAAAATTTCCCTTTCCAGCGATAAATTTATACTGCTTTCTATAAGTAAGAATTCCCCAAATCTAAATAAAATTCCTAAACTTGTAAAGGCGGGTAGTGTGCATATTAGGGGCAATTTCAAAGTGGAGGCAGGGTGCGACTAGCCTTAAGATACATATTTTGGGTAACACCGCAGGTAACGTTACTTTATTTCATTCGATTATTAAATTTTTTTACAAAACTCAAACAGAAACACCTTTAATTATAAACAAATAAATCAAAATTAATGTTTTGACATGCGTTTTGTTCTTGACACCCAGCCATCTTAATGAACTTAAATCAAAATATCTTCCTTATTTACTAATTTCC
The DNA here is from genome assembly GCA_036172665.1 of Prosopocoilus inquinatus. Lineage (NCBI taxonomy): Eukaryota > Metazoa > Arthropoda > Insecta > Coleoptera > Lucanidae > Prosopocoilus > Prosopocoilus inquinatus. The sequence goes on along the minus strand of CM069871.1, from coordinate 41,452,060 downwards.
GATAAAATGATAAAGAACAATTCAGAATTTTTTTCTCTATTTATTGGCCAAATAACATACTGCGTGTCCCATTTGAAAAATGTATTCTTTTTATTTTATTTCGTAAACGTGATGTTCAGTTATTTTTTTGAATGTATCATTGCAATCAGGGCAAAAAGTACTACTAGTCTGTTAACCGTATCTGTAACTTTAATAATAAAGAAGTTTGCAATAGTGCCGAGTTACTTTTGAACAGGGCCTATAGGGCTGGCGAGTAGCTCTGTGGTTAAGTGGTTGAGTCAGAAACCGGGGCACTCACAGTGTAGGTTCGAGTTCTGCTCAATCCATGGTCGTCTGCGTTTATTTACAAATATTTGACCCAGTTTTAATTAACTATACCGTATGTACGTCTGCCATTAGGACATACGGATTAACATGAGAAAACAAAAATTAATTTGTATTATCTTCCTCAATAAATTCAGATGAATTTGAAGGTTGCAGTCGGAAAGACTTCGGCATTTGAAATATTTTGATATTAAATGTATAATACTTTAACTGTTAATTACTTAAAAATAATGAAAAAAGGAAATATTTTTATTTTGCACGCTTAAGAGTCTGATTAGAAATAAACTATGTGTGTGTGACCAGGCCGTTAGCGGCGAAGTTGCAATGATTTTTGTCGTTTTTTGTCATTGAGAGGTTACACGTTCAAATCCGAAGCAGAAATGATGCACTTTTAAAAATAAATTCAAGCTTTAAAAAAATTATGAAAAAAAGTCGTGGTCTTGTGTTTGACACCGCAACCTGACAGTTATGTAATTCGATCAAACTCGACACTACCCACTTGACCATGAGAATCATTTACAACTTTGATTAAAACACAGTGTTAAGGCCAAGTGAAAAAATTTAATTTCTTTTTTTCTTAATTTATAAAAAAATAACAGCTAAAATTCAGCAAATTTGATATTAAAATGTTTTAAATTTTATGGTCTTTCTGACTATATCCTACGTACTCATATAAATTTATTCAGGCAGATAATATAAAGCCATTTCTATTCCACGATGTTAATCGCTATGTTCTAATGTCAGATGGACATACGATATACTTGACAGAATAATAATTAACAACTCGTAACAACGATATCATCTCCACCATAACTGGGTTTAAACTTATAAAATTGTCTGTTTGCGCAATAACAAAGCATTTCTAGGAAATTCTCTATTTTAACACTGTAAACTATTCCAGTCATCTTCACTTTTTTCGTGGTGGACGAATGTGGCACTTATTTTACGATATATATACCTTGCTTAGTCCGTACAAAAAAATGTAAATATAGTTTAAATAGACTGCGCTTTGAATTCACCAAAAGTGAAAATAGCCTGCGGTCTATATTTACTGAAAAATCCGACGAAAATAGTCTTAATAGTAGTTCTCAAATGTCATGGATATTCTTGGTGAATTTAGACTGCTGGCTATTTTCACCGACACTTTTGGTGAATAGCGCATACTATTTGAGCTGCGTTTACTTATTTTTATACAGAGCGAGATAGAGTTTTATTTTATTTTTTAATTATTACTATACTTTAATTTAATCTTGACCAGGAAGTCATGGAATACGTTTTTGCTACACATGTCAACGGCATTAGAAAAACTGCGAAAAAATAAAGAAACTTGTGAACATGAAGAAAAAAGAAAATCGTAGGTCTCATAACAGATATTGAACCGTCAACCGTTTTCTAAATAACAATATCCTATCCTATAATATTTACAGTAAACAAAGGGGTTTCTTGTCTTATTCTATCTTTTAGATCATTCACATTATTCGATCTGCTTACATAGACCTTGTTTCTTACGCAGCCCCACAGCAAGTAATTAAATTGCATTATTTTTGGTGATTTAGGTGACTCCTCTCTCACCTTTAGGTGACTCCTCTACGTCCTATCCACGTCTCAGGAAAGATTACGTTTAAATATTCTCTTACATTTCTTGAATAATGAGAGGGGCATTCTATCTTCTTGAAGCCAAATTTGATTATGAGGTAAAAGTGGATTTTAATAGTCAGGGTACTTAAAGCAAGAATGAGATCATCACGCAAGTCTTCTCAATTTTCTATGATTTTCTTCGATAAGTTTTTTTATTTTTCCTGTTCTTTATTTACTCCAGTTTACAATGTTATCCCTATAATATTTTTCAGCATTTTCGCTTTCCTAACCTCATTTGTGCAGCAAAATGCGTTCCCTGACTTCGGAAGGGATCAAGGTTAAATTCTCATCTCGACATTTTTTTTTAATTTAAACGTAAATAATATATTAGAAATTTTTTTTTTTGTGCAAATCGTTTTTGATTGCAGTGAGAACCTCGAGCAGCCTCTGGACAGCTGTTTCAGCCCTGCTTGGGGCTTCTTCTTATGCTGCAAGCATGGCCGCCTTGCATGGGGGACATATTAGGAGCAAATCCCGCTTCAATTTGTCTATCCTACTGCAATGTCAGGTCAAAAAGCGATAGTAAGTTGTCGCTATTTTATATGTTCGTAAATAATATACTGTCGGGGACACTAAATAATGGGCCTTCAAATGAAATAATTATGTGGTAATTTCATTAAAAAAATTCAATGACGTCATCAGTGACAAATTAGAATCGATACCGTAGACCATCAGATCTGCAATAGTAATAAAAAATGACTTATCTCGGCGTTTCATCAAGCATCAAGGAAATAATGAATGAATTCTTTACTTTATCACCTTATGTAGAAGGTTGCCCATATGCACAACACGAAAAATACGGTTAAGCTGTTTTCACAATATTTGGCTTTACTTCGAAAACCAGATTTAGAGCTTTAAACTGATTAGCTAAAAGAATTTGGCAAAATGGGCGAGAAAATAGGAGAGAAAATCGTTTCTTCGTTAAGGTTAAAGTAAATAGTTTTTATTCTCTTTCTTTAATACCTTTTCCAACTCTCATCCGTACTTTATTAATGCATAGCGAGGTACTCAAGCTACCTAAACAAAACAATTTTAAATCACGTAATTTCTCCAATTATCTTAAGTCTTTTAATAAATAATACATTAATACTCTCGAAAAAAAATATATTTTTTTTACATTCTTTATAGAGTATAAATGAAATACTGACAAACCGAAAGTAGATCTTGGAAAAATCCACTTTTTAAAGAGGAAGAGAACGAGAAAATATTCAAAAATGAAAAATTGAGGCGTCTGACGTGACGTATACCTTCCATCTTAGAACCTTTCTGACTTAACCGATGTTTAACTTATAACACCCGACAATGTTTTGATTGATCCATTGAGCCGTGGTTAGCCGAGCGTAAAACTGCAAATTAACAGGGTGTTTACTACGTCTTGGCCAGACGTTACGCTGGAAACTTAAAGAATAATTAAAACGGCGTGCCGAGGACATGAATGAATTTTTCATCCTCGTTCATCATTTTCCTTTCCGCGAGTTATTTTTAAATAATCAATTCCGTTAATTAATTAACGAAATATTCGCCGGAGCTCGTAATTTCGAGTCGTCGTCACTCTTTTGCCCCCGCCGCTGTCGTCGCCACCCTCCCTCCCACGCGTTTTAAATTATTATGCGTGATAAATCCCATAACGCCATTAGCATCCGAAATAGCGGACTCGCTCTAATTGAATTATCACAGTTTTACCCCTGGAACTTTCTTTAGATTCGCACTCCTTACTAATTTAGTCTAGACAAATTCCATTTTGAAATTTGATTTCGTTAATTAACTTGTAATTATTGTAATGTATGTAGGTCGTTTCGTAATATTCTATTTTTATATATTGTTTGTTGAGTGCAATCTTTTACAGAAAAATCGAAAATGAAATTCTTTGACCGATTCTTGAAAGAGAGGAATGACGAGCAAATTAAATTCAAAACGAATCCATTATGTTCAAAAAGTTTGTGACGACTATAAGTAAATTTATAATACTGTTGATTAAGGGCGTAAGTGGGGGTTTGTCGTGTGTATAAATTGTTACTTGACTTTGTTAGTTACTGTCAAACGTCCTTGTCATTGAAGTAGTAGTAGTGTTGATTTCTCTCTCCTTAACCGACCACCACCGAGAATTAACCGAGTGTGATTCGAACCCATGATCTTGCGATCATAAGACTGATCCATTGGGGTTAAAATCAGTTTGTGAGAAACGGTATTCAACTGTTTTGTTTAAAAAGAATTGATATTTTTCAGGTTATGTACACTGTGTTTCACTTTCATTTACACACCCCTGTACTTTAAAAAAAATCTTTTTAGCGGATTGATTTTAAATTTTCACCTCTTGTATTTCCTTCTAGAACCGGTATTTCTTGATTTTAAAATCTTTTGTATTACAAACCATGGCTTACTGCGATCAAAAACCAATTGCAAAAAATGAACAAAACATATTAGGCCTTGATTAATCACGAAAAGTTATTAAGAAAAGTTGTTTAGAATTAGAAAGTAACCGCAATTCCCAAATTTGGGCGAAAAATTTTGATTCTTAATTATGTGATAAGAGCAAAGTTTAGCCAGCTGAAATACGCAGAACAAAAAAAAAATCATATAAATTTTCAATCAAGTTTCCATCATGTGGTAAACATATTTCCATACGTTTCCTGTTATTCTGCTTACCTTGGGAAGATTTACAAAAAAAGATTGGTTACTCAAATGCATTATTTCACCTTTTTTGAATAACTAAAATTAAAATTGGGATTGGGGATATTTCTTAATTCTAAACTTTTTCTTGATAAAACAAGGCCTAATATATTTTCTTAATTTGTTGCAATTTGTTTTTGATCGCAGTGGTCGTGGTTTGTAATACAACAGGTTTTAAATTCAGAAAATATTGGTTTTAAAAAGACATACATTTGTCGGAAATTTACAATCGATATTTTAATAAATTGAAAAAGTATAGGGTTGTGTAGATGAGACATAAAACACAGTGCACACAAGCTGCTTAAAATTGAGTGTGCACTGAATAGATTTTCTAAACCGTGGGAAATACAAATTCGGTTAAATGGAAGAAAAGTTGCCCGAATCAACGTCTTATTTTTATCCATTGAGAGAATGATTTTTTCTAATTTTTTCTTGAGATATCAATGAAAATGTAAAAAAGTCAATATTTCTTTTCCTCTGTATCTCTTTTATTATAAATAATTTTTTAATTTTGATTTAACTTTCTACAGGCACTTTTTAATTCTGCTTCGAATAGGGGTGTCTGAATTGAAGTCAAACATTTCGTCTTACCACGGCCATCATCAGTTTCAGTTTTTTAAATACAACGTACAGTGAACTCTCTCATTACGGACACCTCTGGTAAACGGACACCTCTCGTAACCTGACAATTTTGTAGAACTGTTCTATACAATATTTTAATAAAATTCTCTCTAATAAGCGGACACCTCTTACAAGCGGACAGATAATTGGCGACGGTTGGTGTCCGCTTATCAGAGATTTCACTGTATATCTTTTTATTATTCTAAAAAAAATGCACTTGGTTTACTAATAAGTTAGCTATGATCAACAAATATTTGGATATTTGTATACTTCAAATTTTGCAATTTTTGCATTTAGAAAAGTTTGATTTCTCTTGCCGTTTCGTAATCATTGTAACAGAGTATTATATTACCTAGTTGCGGAATACTATAACACTCGGTTACCCTTCGAAGAAGTATAAAAATTGCAAATTTTGAAGTTGTCATTTACTGCAAGTATTTAAATATTTTTCGGTCATAGCTAACTTGTTATTAAACTGACTAAACTCTTTAGAAAACTTTTGCCATTTTAAAAGAAACTGGCTGTGAAAGTTCTAAATATGACATTAAGTACATTTTAATATTCCGAACAGTATTTTCCTTTACCGTTTTGCTCTAAAATTTTAAGAGAGCCAATAATTGTAAATATTTAGTTTTACATGCTATTTTGCTATGACTGAAAAATGATTCAAGACAAGTATATAAATTGATTAGAATATAATTCTTGGGCTGAGTTGCACCGACATCTGAAATTAAATGCCTTAATCCATGTTAGTTAATCTGTGATTAAAATTTAATTCATGTTAAAACAAACGCTGTTGCACCGACGTATTTTTAACTCGAATTAGTTGATTTGCAACGTCACTAATATAGTATCAAAACTGTGACGTTTAGCATTATGATTGGTCATTCATCTAGTCCGTTTGTATTCAGATGTGTCACTTGAGGCAGTATCTATTTTGTGTGCGTTTAAAAATTGAAAAGAGAGAACGCAGATCTAATATTACGGATACTATTTTCACATGCGTACAGTCGCTGGCTCCAATAACTCTGGGAAATCGTCGTATTTGATGAAATGGAACAATAATTTTGTTAATTTTCATTGATGTCTGGGCCATATGTGTATACAAATCCTCTGGACTTTGCATCAATTTGCTTTGTAACACGTGGATATATCCTACTAAGCTGAAGGCCCGCAACCTTCACATGTGTCCGAATCTGTGTGAATCTGTGCTGAAGATATTAATATGGTCCGCTAAAGCTTTCTGAAAACTTTCAGTAGCAAAAAATCGCAAAGTAATCAGTAACTAAGTAATTGCTGATATTGGAAAATTTCTATTTGTTGTAAGTTCTAATGCAGTGTTTCTCAACCTAGGTTCAGCAAAGGGGTGTTTAGGTTCCTCTTCAAATAAAAACGGAAATCACACCACAAAAAAAATTGCCATGTAGAAGTAGAATAATGTCCATATGTTGATGAAACATTATTTAATATTTTAGTGCTAAGGGGGTCCCTAAGAAAAAAATATAAGCACTGTAGGGTTTCTCGCTTTCGTTTTTTGCACCACTTTTTTTGAAAATCTTTAACGCATCTTAAAATCTACATCAGCGTAAATCAATAATGGGGCAGTCCTTTTTTTTTGAAATTTTCGGCCTTGGTATAACCTGAATCCGAGGATCAACCGTAGGAATCTCTTTCTTCAGAAGAAGACATAATTTGTATGTTACAGTACATCCCATTAAGTTAATAAACGCTTTTGGCTGAGTTGCTGACTGACATATGATGACTAACAGCTGAAATTTATGCATTAATTCGTATTAGTTAATCCGTGATTAAAATATAATTCGTGTTAGCGCAAACGCTGTTGCAGCGACGTATTTTTAACTCGAATTAGTTGATTTCCGATTAAAGTGAAACGTCATTAGTGTAGATGTGTGTTGTTACCGTGCAAATTTCCCCGGTTGTTTTGAGCCACCCTGTATGTTGTGTTGCGAGCTAAAAATAGATGTGTTTTTAGGCGAACAGTGGGCGTGGCGCGAACTCCACTTCCTTTGCATTTGCGGTTTCTTTTATCGCCCACGTAACCCCTTTGATAATGCCGCTCGTTCCGAGCCGCGCTTAAATTACACATATTCCGCACTTGTTTTTACGACCTCGTGTTCTTTGAGAGAATACGTTTGTTTATTTTACTCAAGGAATTGTTTGGGATTGTTTGCGATTTCATTCTATGTCGCAATATCTACCGCCGTGTGAAACGAACTATGGCGTTCGAAATTGATTGGCTGGTTTTAATCAGACATTCAATGGATGATTCTGGAATGTTCTCCCCCCGTCCCCCCCCCCCCCCCCCCCCGTTTTAACTCGTTACCACGAACCAAGGTCTGGATTCATTCCAAAGTTGATTCCCGCAGTGATCGCAAGTATTTTTGTGTGGGTGATTTTCACTTGGTGTTGTGCGTGAATTCGTCCTCTGCGTGGGCAAATTCCCCCTTCGGCTTTGGGCCGGATTCTGTGCGATCGTTGCAGCAATAAACGCTTGTTTGGCGTTTTTCTAAGAAAGCCTGCTTGTTAGGGCAGGTGAGTTAATAAGTGTGGGAATGTGTTTGATTCGTGTGTAACGGGGGCATATTTGTTTCTTTCTTCAGGCTTTTTCCTTCCCCCTTTTATATTGCGTTTGGGAGTTCGGAATTTCTGCGAGAAGTGTAGAAATCACCTTCCGCCGTCGGACTCGACCTGAGACGCGACGTGTTATCCTTCCCCGTGGCTGTCGTGTTGCGGCCCGATGAAAAATTTGTGCCCGCCTGACTGACTATCGGACAAGGTTGGATCTTTAACGCTATTTTTGATTGATTATTGAAACTTTTGCTTTATCTGTTTTATAAGCAAGCTTCCTTTTTGCGTAACCATTTAACCTGTAATTGGTTTTTGTTTGTTTGTGGCCTTTACGCGCCACTATAAGGTACATTGTAATTTTGTTGTGTCGCATTTATTTTGTTTGATGTGTTAGTATGTAAACGGATTACCTTTATTTCTTTGTTCTGTCTATTTTGTGTGGTAAATAAAACAATCTTGTTTAACAAGGACGTACCGCGTTTTTCTTAATTTCCCGCGGAAAGAAAATTAAATTGAGTGGCGCCTTTTAATTAGGTTGTTGGTTTGAGATTACTCCCACCCCGTCACGACTGTTTGCTGCCGGATGCGTCGAAACTAACGTCACGATGCAACATCTGCCTATCTTACGGAAAAGGTAAGGTAGCAGTGTGTCACGAGTAAGTATGACGTTACTGTTATGGTTTGTCATTATCCAGTCCGTTTGTTTCCGATAATCCACTTATGTACAAGTCACTTGCGAATTCTCTTTTAAAAAGGGAACGTTAAACCAACTTCGTTAATTTACATTAAATTCATAATAGCAGTTAACTCTTGTTCGATGAATTATAATATTGTTTATTATTAGTATTAATGTAATTAACTAATACAAGTAAGAGTAAGTAAATAAATATAAAAATATACCGTCAATGTTCAGAATTTAAAAAAATATTAGTTAGTTAGTTAGCCATGGTATTGTGATATGCCCTCCAGTCATAATGATTTAGTTTCAATTTTGGTTAAGATAAAATTAAGTTTTAGAAGACGTTAGAAACAAGCTGAAAATATCTTGACGTATCCTAAACTGGTTGTTTGCTTTTGATAAAGCTGCTTGTTTCTAAAGTATTTTATTTTTCACATAAATTTTGCTAATATACGTCTCCGCATTTATTTTTGTTGGTTGTTGAATGCTTGACCAAACGATTAGGCGTGGGTTTGAATCGTTTCCTGGTATGTGAGAAAAAAATTTTCATGTGTTGGTGAGTGTTCGGATTCTGACCGACTCCTTGGAATTGGATTTTCTGCGTTTCTCCGGAGTTGAAGTTGAAGTTGAATGCCGAAAGAGTTATAAACATCTGTAAGTCGGTCGCAGTCGCCACGGGCAATATTAGTAACTAGCCAGCCGCCTCCTCAAAGGAATGGCTTTCTCAAATTACTTGATGGCATTAGAACGAAAATACATGATTTATAACTTTGAAAACAAAAACTAAATAATTTCGTTGTTGTGGAAACCAAAATTACCAAGTCACACGTATTCGGTCTCACAATGACCTGTAGATTCTAAATATGTAAAAATGTAAAAACCGTTCCAATTAGAATAAGAAAGTTGATGTAATTTCCGGTGAAACCGGAAGTCGCACGGTGGCCAGTGTACGTCAGAAAATTTTTATTTAATTTATTTGTCCCAAATTTTATGTAAAAAATTAAAATTCTAGAAGAGTGAACATACAGTATGGACACTCTGTATTGTGTATTGGATATGAGTTTATTACAATTTTTTTCTTTTTTTGAACTCTCCTATCACCTGCCAAACTTTGTCCAGGTTTTTTTATTAACACCTTGTATATTTTATGAATTTACGTTATTTTTTAATTTTTAAAGAGAAATTTTATTGTTTTCAAATTATGTTAGTGCAACTACTAATTTCTTCGTGTTAAACAAACCACCGCTGCTTGTTCCAATATAATAATAATTTATTATTCATTTTTAATACATTTTCGATTATAATCGTTCAGAATAATGCATGATTTACGCTCTTGTACGCTTCAGAAATTTATAATATATCCGTTTAACTAGTGTTAGACACTCTAATCAAACAATAATTAACTAATTCAGATTTACTAATTATGATTAGGACAAACTATGATAGCTGCAACTCGAAAGTCTCTAATTCAGATTAGTTAATTTGTGTTAACGTTAATTGAGGCTGAAATTGCAGGTCGTTAATTGCCGAATCAACTAACTCAAGTTTGTTAATCATAGATTAGGGCAAATTAAGGTCGGTGCAACTGAAAAGTCGCTAACACAGATTAGTTAATCACCAGACGTTTAAAAAGAATCAAGTAGGCGTTCTGTCTCAAAAACAAGAGCAGATAAACAATTGAAACAAATTGACAATATAGGTCTTATTGATCCTAAATCACACACCAAATTTCAAACTAATACGTCAAACAGTTTTTGAACTATTATGCCGGTTCGATACTTTTGCCCTTACCTGTATATTCATAATATTTTTCCTAAACGTCATATTTAACAAATTACAGAGCTAGAAATATATGAAAAAATAATATTTCTAAACAGAAAGATTGAATTTAGCGACTACTTATGCTTATCATCTAAGAGAGTGAATCAAGACCACAGCCAGGTGAATTGATATGTCATATCGATCGTTTCAAATCAATACCAAGTACAAGTAAATCTGATATGATTTGCATTAGTGTTAGGTGGTATTGATTTGAGTCCATCGATATGACATATCAGTTCAGCGAGTCGTGGGTCTTAACTTATTCTCTTGGGCGATGATTTTTTGATCAATTACGGATACGTTTTCTTTATCGTGTCATTTTCGATTGTAATAATTATGCTTTATGCTCACAAATTTAAGCACTGATACAACTTCCCATATATTAATTTTGGACCGTTTTGGGAAGCAATAAAAATGCTAATCCATCCGAACCTAAAAGGTGTTATTTTTTTGTACGTTGGAGCTTTTTTAATGAAATATTCCTTGTAAATTAATTTAGAAGAAAAACTAAAACTGAAATAAATCATTTAAATATAAAAAATGTAATGAACAGATAAAACAGCGACATCTTACAATCTCTTTTTGACCTGACTTGCAGTAGGATAGACAAATTGAAGCGAATTTGCTCCCAATAAGTTCCCCATGCAAGGCGGCCATGCTTACTGTCAAAACATAATGAAAGATTTAAAAAAAAATTGTTGCAAATCGTTTTTGATTGCAGTGAAAACCTCGAGCAACCTCTGTACAGCTGTGTCAGCACTGCTTGGGGCTTCGTCAGCAGAGACGTAGCTCGACATTCCCACTGCAAACAAAAACGACTTGTCCAATTTATTCGCAATTGCGATACAAGAGTGATGAACAGATAAAACAGCGACATCTTACGATCACTTTTTGACCTGACTTGCAGTAGGACAGTCAAATTGAAGTGAATTTGCTCCTAATAAGTCCCCCATGCAAGGCAGCCATGCTGCTGTCAAGAGGTTTTCACTGCAATCAAAAACGATTTGCAACAAAATTTTTTAAAACTTTCATTATGTTTTGATTTTATGCTTTGGTTTTTTTGCTAACTCCTAACACAATAGGAATAATTTTAACACGATAATATTGGCCTTAATTTTATCTTTCATTTAATATGATTACCATTTTTGTATCTTCAAATGGCGAGCAGCAATTCACAGAAACATAGTTTTCAATACAAGTTTGCTATGTTCGGGTTTGAAACTTTCCACCCAGTACGTAATTCCCTCATGTAATTATTTTTTTAATACACTTTTTTAGAAAGCACAATTTCCTCTTTGCATATTGCGTTTATTTAGCTACGTTTTTGTCAAAATATACTTACATTATTTAACACTGTACTTGCATTTTGGATAATTATGGTAAAATGAATAAAAAATTATAAATTTTTAATTTATTTCCATATTTTTCAAAATGCGTGAGTGTTAAATTATATCATGTAACTATTTTACAACGAATTCGAATATCCTGCGTTTTTTTAAAATTTGTCAATTCAAATTTCCCGCGCTTTCCGAAATAAATTAAATTTTTAGAGCGACATCTGAAAGTGAAAAGGAAAGTTAAGATCTTTGTGGAAGGGAAAGTATACCCAAAAATTTTCACGGAATCGGCTATCTCTATCTGGGGTGATCGGAGGTGATGACCGAATGAAAGCGTTCTTAGAATTGTCATTTAAAATTTTACGACACATTTTCAGTTCATCAGCTAGGGGTATGATGTGCCAAAAAGATAAGAATTTCATTGATGAAAATTTTAATCGCTTATACACGATTGCCCAGGAACGATTAGTGGAACTGCAGCTTCATCTGTGTAGCCTTTTCTGGATACTGATATTCGTATATTGCGCGAGTAAGTTCTCCGTTCTTGTAGCACTCGGTATACGTATAGTTGCGATCAAGTGAATCGTAACCTATTTACAGTTCTGCAATCCTTAATTATTTTTTACTGGATATTTGATAAGGAGAGGATTCTCCGAGATAAAAATTTTCCTAGTGCTCTTAACTTGTGGTGTGTGGATATGATTTGTTCTCATGGGTAGGTTGTTTTTTGACAATTTATACATAATATATATGTCGTAGGAATTTTGAATAATAACAAGGTCCAAACTCAGAGGCGTTGTATTGATGAATTTTGTAAAAATACGGATTATTCAAAATTCCTGCGACATATCATATATTTTATTTTACTTTTCAGGATTTTTAGGTATCAAATAACAAGGAATTATAAACTTATTTATTCGTTAGAATAAGAACCTATTTCGAGTCTTTGGACTATTTATTTCCGTATTTCCGTGTTGTTTGGTTAGCTCTTATTTGTAAGGTTTTTCTGATGGTTAATTTTAGATGTTTACAATTTAATTTATATTTACTTACATTTAGACATATATATTTTTTAGGATGACTAGAAGTTGTTAGTTTCTAGATTGTCATGATTTTATTAGGATGATTAGGTTGTTTTTAAAGTGCTTTTAAGTTGGTAGCGTACTGAAGATGGCAGCTTAGCTGCCGAAATACGTATCTACGGATATAAAATTATTGTGGGCGGAGATTAATTTTAATTAATTTCAGGTAGGTAAATAACTTCGGTGTGACTTCGGTTAAATAAATAAATTACAGCCGGACAGCCACTATTGACGGTGTGTCACGTTTCTTATATCTTGAGGACTTCTGACACTCTCTTCTGGTCAGTTTTTGTAATCTAAAAATCTGCAGGTCAGCAAGCTTTTTTGTTAATATTTCAACACTAAGGTTGCGTTAAATCAACAGCAATTCTCACCAAAGTGGTCGGACTTTACTAACCGCTCGCTTAACGGCCACAGTTAATGGTTAGATAGGCACTGTGATTATAAATTATGAGAGAAGAGGGCAGGAATGGAACAAGTTTTGAAAGGGTCTCTAAAGTTTCGGAATTAGTGAAATACGCCATCGGTTTATATCTAACTTTTAGCTTATTTCCTTATTTCACATCACCTGTATTTGCTATTCTGATCGGTAAAATCGGTCCGACTATTTTTCTAATCAGCTGATTGATCAACGTGGTACAGTCTGACCGTTGACTTAATGATTTTGCTCAAAATAACCGTTCACTTTAGAAATTAGAATCTTCTTATAACGTTTTTCGCTGGCTGCACTGAGTGTATCTCTATCTACTTTTATTACATAAAGTTGAATGAAAGGCAGATACACTGTGTCTTGCACTCAGTGCGCACTGAGTGCAAGAAAGTGCGACCAGTGGAAAACGCTATTAGTTTCAATCAAATACAAGTTCGGTGCCAACCTATGACAATTAACATATGTAACCTCTTGCAAAAAATAAATGATAAATTACTTGCAATTTGCGTTCATTTGTTTTTAGATTTATTCGGCTGCGCCCCCCTTGTAAGACTTACGCACCCCCTAGGGAGGCGCGCCCCACAGTTTGGGAAACGCTGTATAGACATTTTCTAGTACATAAGAGCTAATTCTAGTATCAGGACTTCTGTATCACATGTTAAGAATTCTAGATATTCATGGTATAAAGCTACTGAACTGACAGTAACAGCGATGTGTACCAATTCGTCAATCTGTATAAGAAAGAAAATTAAAAAAAGGTTTAAGATCACTTCATGATGGTTTGTGTGTGACAATAAAATTGCGTGTACTTGTCAGGAATACACCTCCCATAAACACTGATGCTACTGAAGCCGTTTTCGAAGGCTCCTATACAAGTAGTGTTAAACAATAAATCTATATGCACCCCAATCCGACGAAAAAAAGTTGAAGCCTCGCCACATTAATCTCGGTTAGATATGCATTAAACAAATCGGCGGCGGTGGTAGCGAGACGAAGCATTCATCATCGGCCCCCAACGAGTCTTGTCGCTGCGATTACAATATTTTGCCACCGTGAATTAAGCGAGGCCGGCGACTGTCAAATTTTAATAATTCCCCGAACACGCGTGTAACTCAAATGCCGCCACACATTTTACTGCTCAATTATGCAGCCTTCCCTGGGTACTTGTCAACTTATCAACGGCGAGAGGAGTTCTCGATTGTCAGCTCTTTAAATTTTATATTCAATTTTCTCAGATAGAAATTTGATTACCGCCTCTCGTCTAGGACAAGTCGTAACCTCAAACAAGCGGAAAGTTCTTTTAAAATTCTTACGACGGAGTTTGGGAAGTTGGAAAAATTAATGCAGTTAACTTCAAGCTGAAATAATTTTATGTGAATTACTTTCAAAATTTGAGAGATCCCTGACTACGGACCTGATTTAATGAGCAACGAAAATCGAGAATGGAAAAGAATACTATTTTAATTTCATATTAACTATTACATTTATAAATTATTTGGAAGTCAGCTTCGATTACAGTGAACTTCCCGAATGTCCCATGGACAGCTCTTTCGGCCCTATTTGGGGACCCCTCATCAAGGGAGGAACTCATGAACTCGGCTAGAATCAAACTTACCTGTCCGTGTTACCTCGAAATTGAGTACACACACGTTGACAATAATTTATATCAGGTCATAGCGCGGCCAATTTTTGGTCAAATCTTGTGTGAGAATGACAAATACCAACCAGCTTGTCTTGACGTCTAAAATGCCATCTCGCAAGAAACGTGATTTGTTACGTCATTGCGACGAATTTTGATAGGCAATAAATTAATTGAATCGATGAGTGCATAATCATGTTCAGTCCAAATTTACTGTATTGAGAAAACAACAAATAACTTACTTGATTTTTATTTTAAGTGAATTATTGGTTTAAACTTATTTTAGATAAGGATATCTGAAAACTCCTGAAGCCAAACTAAAAATCTAGAGAAAGTTATTGGTTGTTTTCTCAAAACAGTAAATTTGGACTGAACATGATTATGCACTCATCGATTCAATTGCAGGTCTGTTTTGATTGCAGCGGTCTTCCCGAGCATATCTTGCTATGCTATATCGGCCCCTTTTGGGGACTCTTCAGCAAGAGCGTAGCTTGTGAACGTGAACTCTGCTACAATCATTATATCTCATTTGATTCAAGTAAAGACGGATAAACATTATTATCGCGCCACGTCAAACGCAAAATCACACTATCTGAATTCTCGTGATTTTATTATTTACCAAAATTTACTATTAATTAATTACCTATGCAAATTGGAACCAACAGTAAAGAGCTACTGCTAAAAAATGTAAATAAGCAACAGTAGTTCATCGTCATTTTTAGTAATTGAAGAAGATTTTGAAAATGTGTCTTGTTTTAATTTTAGCGATAGAAAACAAATTTAGGAAATAGGTAAATGGAATTAATTTGAAAAGAGGAAAAGCAGTGCTAATTATTATTAAAGCTATTATAAGGCTATTACAATTTGAAGACCTGGTATTTTACAGTGATCAAGTAAATCGAGACCGATTGAACTTTTTGTAAATATTTTGGAGCAGTGTTAAAAAAAATGAGGCTCCATATTACTCAAATGTTGCTCAACAGCTCAACTTTGCTTCTAGCTAATGTCTGAACTGTTTCATTAATGTTGCGAAACAAGGAAGCCCTGTCACTTGTTTCTCGTTTAAATAGAAAACTTTAGGAACATTGAACAAGTCTGGACGTATTCTTAAATACGGTCCAGTCAACCAGAGTCCTAACATCAAAAAATAAGATCACATTCTTATATAATTTTTTTTTTGTTAAAAATGAATAATAAGGGAGTTATAAGCCTTGAAAGACGGGTGAGAAGTATTGTTTTTTGGCAATATCTATATCTTTGTTCATCATTCTTACATCGCATTTGCGAATAAATTGGGCAAGTCGTTTTTGGTCTGCAGTGGGAATGTCGAGCTACGTTTCTGCTGAAAAAGCCCCAAGCAGGGCTGAAACAGCTGTCCAGAGGCTGCTCGAGGTTCTCACTGCAATCAAAAACGATTTGCACAAAATTTTTCTATATCTTTAACGTATGAAACTAATATAATGTGTTCATTTCAATTTGAGAACTAGTGAGCTTTGACTGATGTGTACATATGTCGTAGCGCATGTCACACGCACTTTCGTGTGTCTCAAACGTGTTTGTTTCTAACCTAGAAGTATTTCATAAAATCGTCCTTAAGACGAACGTGTAAAATAAATGGTATTTAGTAAATAAAAGTAACTATTATCTATTACTTTTAACATTACTATTATTTGTGTATAATTTTCGGTAAATGTCAAATTCAAAGGTAAGCCGAATGATTTAATTCGCGACATGAGTTTAACACTTCCAACAGTCATTCGACCACAAATTCAGATGAACAGATGTTATGTTAAATACATATGAAGAACATTCACGAAAAACTTAATAAGTCACTTTTTCATAATTTTCACAAATTACGTTTTTCTTAAAATCCATGTAACAGCTACACTACCTTTTTTTAAATAGAACTTATAAATATTATATTGCCCTAGTATACCAATTCTTTAAGTCAAATTAAAAATTAATCAAAAACTTACCTTAAAAATCAAAATTTGTTTTGGACATATTGAGTTTTGATTGAACACCGTCGACTTATAAAATTTTGATTGGAACAGAGCATGAACTTATTGAGTTTTGATTGAAATTGACAAGGAATTTGCGTACCGTACCTACCGACACTTCGATTTCATTATTCGCCCGTATGACTTCAATCTCTTGCTACTTTTAAGATAATGAAAGAAACAAGTAAACAATAACAGCAAAACGATAATAACACATAATAATTTCAATAATTCCCACATGAGTATTTGTGCGATGTGTTTGTCAGCTCTTCTAGAAGGTTGCACAAAATTTGATAACAAATCTTCTTGCAGATTTCTATTATACACTGGTAAAATTGTCGTTATTAATGAACATAATCAATATTAAGTAATAAAGCAGAAAAAGTTTTTGAAAATTTTAACATTATTTTAGAAATAATGTCGGCAACGGTGCACCTAGAATTTGGTGTTGCTACGGTTACCATGATCTGATATGTGACAGTACTGACAGTAAATAAAATTTGCCGGTGGTGTAATATTTTGAATGTCACGTATTTTATATGATTCATGAACAGGCACTGTGTAAAAGAATTCTTGATGCCGCACAAATAATAATGATAAATGCTAAGAAATGTACAAGGATGCACCAAAAGACTAGGAGAATATATCGAGGTAGTCAAAATTTCGACCGTGTATTGCAGCGGTTTAATTTTATTCGTTTGTATTTTTGTATTTTTTTGATTTTGAGTTAATCGATATTTAAATAATTCATTAAAGCATTAGGTATGTCATAGGTTATTGTCTTAGTTTTATAGTCTACTCGTTTGCTTCTTTCAGTTTACGATACTTCTAAATTATTTGCAAGTTTACCGTGTTTTTTTTAAAGCACCCAACTCCATCAAATTTTTCTTAAGAATTGTTAAATAAAATAAAGTATTACAAACTGACAATTATTACTGTGTCAAATTTAATTAGCAAATGTTTTGACAAATCAGTTCAATTGTCAAAAAGGAGGATACTTATGATTTGCGGTTTCAAATTTTTAAGTGTATCTGCAAGGTACAACGTTGCCTATACGTGATACTTTTAAACCTTTATATCTTGAAAACCACGCATCGCAAAAGAATTCTAAAAACATAATTATGCTCCTAATAACATTCTCTGTCACCACCTAAGCATGGTGCGTTTGGTTGCATCACAAATGATAGTAACCAAACTACACTCCTGAATATACATATTCTGAAGTAATGGAAGGCGCTATACATTCAAAATTAATTCCCGTATAATCAGAAAACACACACCTTAGACTTATTGAGTTTTGGTTGAATATCAGCATAAAATTCTATTGTTACAGACATATTAAGTTTTGTTTGAACCCTAAGGCGGCTTGTCCACTATAAGAATTTTCGCCTTCCACTGTCTCGATACATTTACCGGATTAGTAGTAATACATTAGGTTGTATTCTAGTTTGTTCACGAGCCGGCACGGTAAATTTTCAGAACATGTGAACAAGAGTGAATATAATCTAATGTATTACTACTAATCCGGTAAATTTGCCGGGACAGCGGACGGCGAAAATTCTTGTCGTGGACAACCCGCCTAGTATCATATTTAGAACTTTAAATTTTAGCCAAGTAGGACATGACGAAGTAAAATTTGAAAATTGGTTATTAAGTTCTGGAATCTGCTCCTTTTTATTAATTTAACCATATCTCTATCTCTTTAAATACAAAGTTACCTATGTTGTCCCTCGAAAATCCGGGCACACTGTAAATATACACTGTATATATATAACAAGTGTTCATTTCATTTTTCACACAAAAATAATTTCTTTTCAGAACTCATTTACGAGATAGGGTTTGAAAGTACAACGTCATTTCGTTAGTAATGTCAGATTCTAGAGTTGGCTGACCTTATTTGACATGATAAAACATAAACGTCAGATGAAACGGTTATGTTTATTTTCAATTTCAAGTTTATTATTTTGAGTACTCTTACACCACCTCTACTGCAGTAGTGAGTACATTATTTATGCCAGAGTCGGTAGCAGAAGGGTGCTTCTTCGTATTTGACAATATAGTCAGATTACTGGTGTTGAATTGTCATAATATTTTTCAAGTCAGTTTCTGGCTTCTATCAAAATTCGTGGAAGCAACCTAAGAAAACGAGAACACGGCCTGCTTCGACGAGAAAGAAGAGTGAATGTTTAATATGTCGTAAACGATTGAAAAGCGTGGGGCAAAATGGTGGATTTGACGTTGTGGTTCCCAAACCAGTCCGACATGTTAAACATCAATCACATCTAGAGACCCTAGTTTGAGCTTTCTGTTGGAAGATGCCACAAATTATTACCTGAAGATGCAAAGCTCTATCTTTACCGCATGACATTAGTGCAAGAATTGCTGGCCGGTAATCTCATATAGAGACATTACAACATCTTATGTAAAAAAATATTTAATTTGTGAGTTGTAATTTGCATTTTTTTTGATACGATTTATACTACGATGACATTTAAGAGTTAGGTTATGTCCAATTTTAACACCCTGACAAACTTTCTCGAAACAAAATATTTTCACCGGTAATGCTACCGGATTTTGAAATGAACACTTGTGATTTATTATTGACATATTTATAAAAGAAATCAATTCTATAACTGGGCTGCAATCAAGAAGGTTGATAGTAATATTCCTTTAAAGTTCAACCGAGCTTTCGGAAAATTTATTTCCTTTATCAAGGTTTTCCTTAGTGAGTAGTACACAAAGTTAAACCACTAGTTATAATAAGAAATTTGAATAAAATAATAAATAAAATTGAATTTACATTTTTGACAGCTAAATTATTTGCTGTTTTCGTTAATAAGTTAAGTCGTGATCATACTTCGCATATTTATAAATGTATTAAATAAATTCTAATTAATTGAAAATAGTCGATTAAACTGACTGCATTCGATTAACGAAAGTAATAAACATTGGTCAATTGATTTATCATTTTTATATGTATAACGCTACCGTCCATTTTGGAACCTAATCCTTGTAAGATTTCTAATTTTAAATATAATCAGCAAAGATATGGTACTTGATTGCATAAAAAGCGGGTGGCAATATTTGACTCATCCACGATATCAAGTTATTTGGCCAAATGCCACAAAACACTTAAGAAAAGAAACTGAAGTAACTGAAGGTTAAACACGGATGACAGCTTGATTCGTCAGAAAATTCTTCTTAGTGCAAACAAGTTAGTTAATTCATAAGTTATAAATTAACACATATCTTCCTATAAATGTGCGAAAACACTTACCTAAGCGCCTTTGTTAGTGAACCCATGAACGTGTTACTGTTGTTGAGTATGCAGGAGATGCAGCGGTCTGTGCGTTAGCAACCATATGTGATGATTCTTGCTGGGGTGTAACATTTTGATGACTGCTGGTGAAATTAAAATCTAAACTACCTTCCATACTCAGCTCATGCTTGATCACTTCGTCAACGTTGCAATCGAAACCTCCCTGCAGCGATTCGATGTTTATGTTTAGGTCGTCTAAAAGCGCGCTGTTGTTCAGTGCTCCCATCAACTGTCCCATCATCGTTGATGGCATTCTCTGTTGGGGTTGTGGAGTTAGAGGTGGACTACTTGATGGTGGCCTAGGCATTGTGCTTCGGTTCAAGAGATATTGACTACTAATTGGATCTGGCGATGGTTCGGATTGCGGATATGACGGTGACATACCTGTTGGTGACATGTTCTGAGAAAAGAAACGTCACCTCAAAATTTATCAAAGTCATGGTTATTAGATTTTTCTTTACCTCTACTTTACACTGCACTGGTAAACAACCACAAGGTTGCAGACGATGAATCGGACATTGCGTCAAACCATATGGAGATGTCGCGTGTAAGGAATTCATATCCCTGCGGGTCGAAAACGAATCATAGGTTGCCGTGTATGGTGGTGGTGGTTGTTGAGGAGTTTGCCCATTTAAATATCTGAAGATAATAAGTCTATTAATTAATGTGGTTATCGAAGAAACGTACTGTTTACCCAATGTAAGAATCCGGTTGAAGTTTCATGCCTTGTTCGAGATTCCCTGCCAGTTGGTCAGGCGAATAATTTCCACCCATTTCAGGACTGTAATTTGAACTAGGAAATTGAGACGGAGAACTCCAGTCCGGTTCGACCCCTACTACAGCCGGTATTGGTGATAATCTGCCACATGATGATGTATTTGAAGACGCTCTTGGTCTAAAATCTGGACTTAACTGAAAACTGCACAGGAAAAATGTCAAAATTGGCATTCCAACAGGGAAGATCAAAAAGTTAAATATCAAAATTATGTTAAATTTGGAAAAAAAAAATTAAAACTGGTTTGAGTGAAATAATTTTATGATACGAGTTTTCCGTTTTTGTTTAAATCAGTCCTTTCTATGTTCCGAATTAGATTTGAATCGTGAAATGCGTTGGGACAAGTCGTGACGTCACAAAACCTCGTAGTGAAACACAAGGAAACACAGCCCAGCCCAAGTAATATTTTTGACGTTATTCGTTTTTAATTTGTTTTACTTTGAGTCATGATGATTTTCAAGAAATTAATTCTCATAATTTATCTCAGTGGTGTACTACCCTTCAAAATAAATCCGGTACAAGTCTACACATGAATTTTTGAATTATATTATGATATATATCTTTGATTAAAGTCGAATCTTGTCCGTTGAAATATGTAAGAAAATAGTTTTTAAACTTTAAACGGACACTGTAAAACCGCAAGGAACACTCAAGTGTTCCGCTATCGCTTGATAGGTTCGAAGCGATAGCGAAACGCTGAGTGTTCCTTGTGATTTTATACCGTCCATTTAAAGCTTAAAAACTATTTTTTCGCTATCTACCTTATTATTTAGACCTTGTTTCTACAATCATGTAAAAAATATAGAAATAAACAAACCGATGGATATACAAATTATTACAGCAATAATATTTAATTTGTCACATGTATTTACAATAGGATATATTACATGTCTCAGATCTTAATTTTAAAACGGACAATTTACACAAAAAAAATTGATGAGAGTCATTAAAATAATACACTTGTAAAGCTTTAATAAACAATGCTCTTTTACAAATGACATAAAAAAAATGTGCAGTATTCGGTATCAGCGTACTCAAAAAAAAGTTCTGTAGAATTAACCTAAGAAATATATGAGGTTCCATTAAGAAAATGAATGAACGATTTAAAGGAGATTTTAAATGCTGTGAAAATATTAAAAATACAAAACAATTAAAGGAGTGATTTTTTCGCATTACTTAATCGCATTAGAACCTAATTTTAAATAAATGTTCATTCTTTTTTTCACTACTGACTATAAATCTATAGCGAAACGTTGAGTGTGTTCCCATCATATTTCTGTCCGGTCAAGATTAAGAAAACTTTGTACTTACAAATTTTAATTGTTGCAAAAATCTTAAAAATACTACAGTAATTAAAGGAGTAATTTTCTCGGATTATTTGATGGCACTGGTACGAAAATACATAATTAAAGGCCGACGCGCACTTATCCTACCCGGCCGGCAGCGCACCGGCCTATTTTTATATGTAACAACGCGCACTAATTGGAATCGCATCACTACGCACGGAATCGGCTCGTACGGAATAATTCGACTAGAATATTTTAGCCGGCTGCCGGGACTGACTTACGCTTCCTATCATTATTTTTTAGCTTTTCTTCTTCTTCTTCATACAATAGCGCCACAGTCACAATTTTAGGATCGAAATTAGCATCAACATGGTTTAAATTTGAAAGAATACGAATATTAATTGCTCAAGCACATAGAATTTTGTCCTTCGATGTAGGTGACGATCCGAATAATGCGCGTTGCTTCTAATTTTGGCCCGTACATCGTTTTCAAATGACGTAAAAATGTTAAAAAGCAAATTACCATCAAATGAGTGATTTTTTCGAAACACTTGATTGCATTAGATCGAAAAAATGCGATTTATAGTTTTCTAGATTAAAAAATAAAAAAGTTTTTTTTTTCGTTGTCAAGGAAACCAAAATTATTAATTGATACGTATTCGAGCACGTAATGATCGGTAGATTTTAAATAGGTAAAAATATATATTTTGTTTAATCTATTGCCTCCAAAATTCAGGTTAATCGATTATTAAATAAAGATTCTAGAAGGGTGAGCACATGGCGCGGGACACGCGGTACGTATATGCAGGGTGGCTTTAAGTTCCTTGGACATGGCTTAACCACACCCGACGATTTAACCGAACTTATCTGGATCTACAACCGCTTCGTTAAGCTGGTATTTTTCTTCAAAATTCTTGAAGAGAAAGTTAATTTTTCTTATAACAAAGAAACGCCTGAACCGATTTGGATGATATTTGGTATGAGGTCCTACACTAAAATAAGTCACAATTATAGGTGGTTTTTGTTAATTTCCGTGAACTGCTAGCGTGAAAAATAGGGTTGCCACAACATATATTTTACTATAACTTTTTCGAGGTTAGAAAGTCAGCTTTAGTTAATAAACTTTTGGAAAGAAGCATTCCATAGAATTTTTTTTTGTGTCTTTGATATTTAAAATCTAATTGGCTCCAGCAATTCTTATTGAAAACAGTTGTAGTTTATTGCCTTTTACGTGCTTATTTAATTTATTTTCAAAAAGAGTTATTCATTTGTAAATTAAAAGGCATTTGTTTTTCTGTGTACGTAGAATCTGCTGACTTAAAATTATAAATTTAACAGTTTTGCAAAAAAGACACTGCAGGCATTTACATTTTTCAATTTTCTGACTTAGGCTCAATTCTCACACGGCAGCGCGTCGCGTCGCGTCATTTCGCTGCCTCTATAAGTTGCCATGGTTTTAAATGAAGCAATTCTCACTCGGCAGCATTTTATGTCAATAAATTACATGTAAAAATATGATGCGATGCGACGCGCTGCTCGTGTGAGAACTGAGCCTAAACCGTAACAGATAGCAAAATTGGCAAAGATACATAAAGGGTTAATAATGAAAAAGTCTTTCTGAAAATAAATTAGTTATACACCTAGAAGGCGCTACCCGTTTTCAATAAGTAACTCTGCAGCCATTTAGATTTTCTTATTTTATGCCTAAATGGTAAAGTTATTTTCCTAACCTCGAAAAAATTATAGTAAGATATGTGTTGCGGAAAACTAAGTAGCGGATAAATTCGTCGATATTTTTAAGGCGATAATTTTTTTAAAAAGTCGTGCGGACACGTCGATTTCATCTAATTTCTTGCCCCTTCCAGACACTATTTTTAATACTACAAGTTGTTTACAAAAAGCTGGGTGAGTGTTTCTTTAAATTTTATAATATTCCAATTAGACGAAACTGACGAGTCCGAGCGTTTTCTTTTTAAATTAAACGTCTTGAAGATATCGAATTTATCTGTTCCACGCTGTATAATTAATTGATCGACTTATTTTTTCTTTTATTCGATGTCATTTAATTTATTTTTATTTTATCAATTTATCTTTCATTCGATTTTTTAATTATCAGTTGATCGTATTTTGTTTTTATTTACTCAATTAGAGTTTATTTTACATTTTAATCCCTTCGATCAATCGCCATTTTTTTCCCTTTCAGGAGATTTTATTTTATTTTTTGATTACCAATTGATCGTCTTTGGTTTTTTTTTTGTTTACTCGATTTGAATGTATTTCAAATTTTTATCCCTTCGATAGATCCCCATTTCTGTTTTCTCTTTTATACGATTTGTTATACTTTTTAATTATATTTTTTCTTTAACATTTAACTTTTAATTTTTTTTTTATAATTTTTATTTTCATTCATTTTTTTGTTTCTTGTTTTTTCTTTCGTTTGATTTTATTTAATACGATTTTTTATTTTTCATTTTTTAATTATCAATTACATTAATTTTTGTTTTTTTTTCATTTGTTTATTTTGAGAATATTTCATTTTACATTCTTTAATACCTCAGATTAAATCCTTGGTTGTCATTTATATCGATTCTTAGTTTTACACATATTTATTTTCATCCACGATCGTCTTTTGTTTTAGTTTAGATTTAACGATATTTTATTTTTACTTTTATTATCAATTGAAAGTCTTTTTCCCTTTTTCTTGTACATCTTTATTTTACAGTTACCCTTTTATTTCATAGTCATATTTATATTTCGCAATTTTACTCCTTTGTGTCCACAGTAACATTTCAAATAAATAACAGTCACTTGAAGTTATTTTACCTACTTTTTAAAACTTATTTAGTATTTTCTGCTCCTTATAATGGGGAAGAGGACAAACTTTCCCCTACACCAAAACTGCCCCGCAAAAATTTCTCGGGGCCTCGCAACTGTTAAGGCCGCCTCTGCCTGTATTTACTAATGTATTCTTATTATTACAACTACATTACTACCTAATTAACCTTTGCTATAATTACTCTGAAGTACGGCTAAATTAAAAGTTTTGAGGTGGTCTTTTGATGGGATTTACAAAAACAGAAACTTATAAGATAAAGGAAAAATTATTCTAATATTAGAAAAGAACGCTTGGAAGAAAATAGACAAAAAAAGCATTCAGTTACTAGTTTCTATAAGCGATTTGATCCCAGGTATCAAAATCTGACTTCAGAGAAAACGATTCTAAACTGTACTCGCTTGTTTTTATTACCGAAGGCGGAACTAACACAGCTTGTCATGATTTTGCCGATTCCATCGCCATCTATGTTACATTAACAGATTTACCATAAGGACGTTTTCTCATATAAACGTCGCATCATATTTATCTCAAATAGGAGAATTGGTTCTCTAGGTAGATGTGAAGTAGACCTCCTAGTTTGGTGACATTTGATTGACGCATAACGGAGAAACTCGCTGTGAAAGATTTGGTATCGCGCCCCCTTAACAGCGCGAAGAGCTTTCTTCAAATGCTTTCAACTTCCATGACTACTCTTCGAGAACTTAGCAAAAAGTGCATTCGGCAACTAACCAACCAATTAACCGGACTTTTTTGAAAAATGATTAGAATAAAAGCTGTTTAGTTATCTGGTGCACAACTTGCCTGATTAACCGATTTTTCAATTTCGCACATCCTTTTCTGTCCGTTTTTACGTTTCTTGGATTTTGTCGGTGCTAAAGGGATTTTTGATGCCGGTCTTGAGGCGATCGCGCATCGAGTGACGGCGTGACTGCAGGTGTGTAGCTTTGTAGAACACATTCCTGGAATTTTTTACGCCCCTTATACGCAGCCGTATCGAAACGAACTTTTCGACATCGTATAGTCGAAAAGACTGAAGAAACCGATGGCGACGTCCGCTGGGCGCTGGGTTACTCGAAAAAAAAGATTATGTACACAAAAATGACCGATTTTCCACTTTTAAAAATTCCAGCGCATTCAATTTTCGTCTAATCGGAATGAAATTTGAAGGGTAGATGCAGGGAGTGAAGGTCTTTCCGCCGTTCGATGATCGAGTCTGACTCAGGTCCTGGAACCGGAGAGGCCCCCAAAATCGCATTTTTAGAGCTTTTACGAAAATTTCTCGAAAACGTTAAAAATTTGAACAGATAAAATAGCGACATCTTACGATCGCTTTTTGAGATGTCGCTATTTTATCTGTTCATCACTTTTACATCACAATTGCGAATAAATTGGACAAGTCGTTTTTGTTTGCAGTGGGAATGTCGAGCTATGTCTCTGCTGAAGGAGCCCCAAGCAGGGCTGAAGCAGCTGTCCAGAGGCTGCTCGAGGTTTTCACTGCAATCAAAAACGACTTGCACAAAATTTTTGTTAAAAATTTAATTAAACCCTCTCATATGACGCGGCAGTCCTCCGGGCCTAACACCGGGGGCCTCATATCTGAGAGGATCCGTTGAGCGGATCCAAGATGGCGGTCATGCGTCGCCGAAAAGCATCCGCGTTGATATAAACAGTGTGTGGGAGGTGTAAAATGAAACGTCCGGGCGAAAGTAATTCGGTCGTCAACCCGACGACTTAAGAAACTCAGAATTTTGTGAAAAAAATTAACAAGACAAAAAGAAATGAAAAAAAAATCCTGATTCAAAATTTAAGAATTTTTCATATGCTGAGTTATAAGATATCAAAAAAAAATATATATATCCTGTCACTAAATTCAATTTATACCAAACTACCAGCACAGCTTTGATAGATAGTTAGATTCATAGATAGTGAAAATTGAACAGACGATTAATAAATCTAGTCGTTTTTGAAAAAGATTCATATGAAAAGCTTTTCTAATAATTTATTTTAACGTTAACTGATCAAGGCCGCGCTGATAGTTTGGTACAAATTGAATTTCGTGACTGATCTTTTTTAAATAGCTTGACACAGAGCGAATGAAAAATTCTCAAACTTCACAGATTCACACAAATAGAATCTTGCTGTAAAATAATTAGAGAAGTCAATATTCGAACACCTTTAAATTAACATGGGATTACTATGTTGCGTTTCAAAACGCAGCACTTTGTATATATCTTTTTTTTCGAAAAGTGGAAAATAAGAAATTGGTAAATTTTAGGATACAAACATTACGTAATTAGATACATCCTTACTTTTAAACATCAAGTACTCTAAAACGGTTGAGTTTATCAAATTGCAATAAAACAATTTTTCTTGTGCCAAATAATTCAGAGAATATTTTCTTTACATATTTTTGACAAAATATGCCTTGTATTTGTGTTTAAAATATTGCTTCGATAATTTAAAGGATTCTGAAGACATTGCTAAAAAGCAATATTTTCCATCCCTCTTTCAGGGCTTATAACTCCCTTATTATTCACTTTTGGAAAAGAAATTTATACAAAAAGAGACCTTATTTTTCAATGTTCTATTCACCCTGAAAATATCTGGAGACATTTCTGAATCACGGTGTATACAGGGTGGTTCATTGGAATCGATTTCTTCAATAGCGCCTTAACCATTAATTATAAAAGAAAATTTCTTATACAAAAGTTATCAGAAAAATTTTGTGCAAATCGTTTTTGATTGCAGTGAAAACCTTGGCCGCCTTGCATGGGGGCTTATTAGGAGCAAATCCCGCTTCAATTTGTCTATCCTACTGCAATGTCAGGTCAAAAAGCGATAGTAAGAAGTCGCTATTTTATCTGTTCATCATTCTTACATCGCAATTGCGAATAAATTGGGCAAGTCGTTTTTGGTCTGCAGTGGGAATGTCGAGCTACGTCTCTGCTGAAGAAGCCCCAAGCAGGGCTGAAACAGCTGTCCAGAGGCTGCTCGAGGTTTTCACTGCTATCAAAAACGATTTGCACAAAATTTTTCTAAAAACTTTCATTATGCTTTGACAGCAAGCATAGCCGCCTTGCATGGGGGACTTATTAGGAGCAAATCCCGCTTCAATTTGTCTATCCTACTGCAATGTCAGGTCAAAAAGCGATAGTAAGATGTCGCTATTTTATCTGTACAAAAGTTATCGCTTATAAAAAGTCCTATATCAGCAAATTATTTTTACATATACAGCATGTTCCATAAGTAAGTTATCTACCAAACTTATAATTTTTAAATGGAATGTACCAATTTTTATTGCAGATTTCGATAGTTCTTTCAAAAGTGGGCACTTTTTATTCAGCAACTATAGACCTAAATCAAAGCATTCGCAATCTAGCTGCAGATTGCGAATGCTTCAATTGAATTAAAAAGCTAAAATGTGTAGGTATTTTATTCATAATCAGCGGTTAAAAAAAACCTAATTAATTATAAATATCGTGCAGAATAATCTTTATGAGTAATAGTAACAATTTTTATGTACGTTTGCACAAAATTGATTGAAACTTAAAAGTTTAAATTTCTCAAAAAATTTAAATGGAACGCCCTGAAAATTTTCACACATTCGAATAGCTCATTAGATTCTGATTCTAACCTATGAAACTTGTACTGGTCTAAAATTTCCGGTTTTCGAGATATCTGCACTTACGGTTACAAATTCTGACAAGAACCTTATTAAATCTCAAGGAAGTATTGACATTTATAAATAATCCGAGAACTTAAGTTCATTATAAGAGATACTTACAGCTGAAATTAACTAATTGCTAAAGTTCTAAGAAAGAAAAACAAAATGTAATTTTCATTTAATGAAACACGAAGTATATCGATCCTTCAATTTATTTTCAATATCTAATCGATATACTGATACTAATGATTTGATATTGAAAATGTTTTAGCCTTTTAACTAAGTACGATTGGATATTAAAAAAAATAAGACAAGTTTTTAAAAAAATCAGCTAGAAATTATTAGCAGACATTCAACAGTTACCAACATATTTTTTTAGATAAGGCCACAAAAACCGAATGGAATCAGATCGTGGGGGCCAGTTATTTGTGTTTGGACTGACAAATTCGATTGTTATAATATTTACGTAACATATTCAGGTCCAGCTTTACAAATGCGGTTCAACTTTGAGCTGAGGCCTAAACCCTAAGGCCTAGTTTTACAATGACGGTTTAACTTTGAGCCGAAGCTTAAATCCTTCACAATTGTTAAAATAATCGTCGCTAAGGGTTTAAACCTCAGCTCAAAGTTGAGCTGCAATTGTAAAACTGGGCCTTAGTAACGATTATTTCAACAATTGTTGTGAACGATTTAAGCTTCGGCTCAAAGTTAAACCATCATTGTAAAACTGGGCCTCAGTGTTTCAGCAAAGATATGATTTAATGTGGACTCATCTTGCTGAAAAAATCGTTCTCGAAGCTCAGTGCCATCGACTTGATTCACAAAAGTTTCCAAAGTTTCAATACTGTACCGGTGAGCATTAAGTATTCCCTTAAAAAATGGTACATATGAGCCTTCTGCGACTAATAGTTGGCCACACTTCAACTTTCTGAGGATGCAAAGATAACTTTTGTTCAATTGTAGAAATCATTATTTACAAAGTTGCTTGAAATATATGCATATATTAATACGCAAATTATTTCTATTTTGTCGATTAATTTATTACTAAATTTAGTAAATTGACAATGATAAAGTATTGCTTCCTAGGTTTTGCAGTAACTCATCTAGACAGAAGTAACTGCATATCGTTGTGATCAAGACAAACCGATGTAAGAGGCATTTTCTTTCAGACTGAAAATTTACTGTTAAATGATAGATATTTTACGATTTAAGTGATAATTAAATAGTAAGTACTGTAGTTAGCTTACTTGTTTGTTTGAACGGCGTTTTTCTCTTATTCTTTTTAGCTTCAAATGGCCCCTTTGGCCATTATTTGGTCAAATTTCTTGTTTACAGCTTATTAGAATAGTAAAAAGATGTTTAGAGAGCTAATCTTACAAAATGTTTTACATATTGGTAATAGGTAAGCAGTAACATCTAATTTCATCAAAAATGTGTGGAAAAGTATCTTTTAATTTCTCAACAATCAGTAGTGATTACGCCGCTTTGTCTTGAAAGCATCGATATTGTGCTAAAAGATACAAAAGTAAAGTAACATTAAATTAATTATGTGTACTGCTTTTTTCTAATGAAAAATTGTCAAACTGTCAACTATCTCTCCTGCATATTTGACAAAATTTATCAATAATTAATATAATACAATACTAATAGTTAGTAGTTTATATTTTGTTGTAAAATATTCTTGTGGTATGCAAAGCTTAAATTTCTGTTTGGTAAGTGATATTTAATGATATCGATACGACAAATGAATATCTTATGCTGCAGCTGCACTAAAACATTTTTTTTTACAACAAAGTGTGTTTTTGAGTCAGGTCGCAATGGCGCTAGTTGTTTAAGAACAAAAATTAATATCTAAGTTGCCTATCTACCAAACCTCCCTAATCTACGCTTAGAAAATGAAAAGTGATTCACAGCAGTAGCGAATGATTATAGATTAAATAAAAATACTATGGTGCATATGTGGGAAGAGGAAAAATTTGCAAATAGAAAAGATGTTCAAAAATGTTGATTTAGGATTCGGATAAAGTCCTTCTGAATTAAGAAAAAATCCATTATAAACCGCAAGGGATTTCATGTTTTAATAAATTTTCCTATGCTCTTGTCACCAACACGTCGAATATTGCAAATTGAGCTTTGAAGTGTCTTGAGAAGTGTTAAAAAAATTATATGAATAGGACAGCAATCGACAATTGTATTTCGATTAAATTACATTACATTTATGGACCGTTAAATATTTGGTATGTCGTGACATTTATTGACACAAAATTCTCAAAATACCCATTTACAAAGCAAAAAATAGGTGAAAACTCGGCTACTTGATTTTGAAGGTGTAGGCAATTTTATTGCAAACAAGTGTAGGTTGCAGAATCTCCCTTTATGAAGTCTACATACAGATAACTTAAAATTGAGGAAATTGAAAACGATGATTACAGGTTCTTAGAGAGGATATACTGTTGAATGATTTTACAAGAAATTTCAACAGGAATGCAGAAGTTGGGCTTATTTGAAGGTTACCTTAATTGTGAATGATTACTGATGATACATAAATTTTTAATTACGAAAATTCTTTCTTTGTATTCGCTCTCTAAAATGAGTATTTTGCGAATTCAAAACATGCAATATCCTGCAAATTGGAACTTTAGGGGACTAGTTGTAGTAGTAGTAGTAGTGGTAGTGGTAGTGGTAGTGGTAGTGGTAGTGGTAGTGGTAGTGGTAGTGGTAGTGGTAGTGGTAGTGGTAGTGGTAGTGGTAGTGGTAGTGGTAGTGGTAGTGGTAGTGGTAGTGGTAGTGGTAGTGGTAGTGGTAGTGGTAGTGGTAGTGGTAGTGGTAGTGGTAGTGGTAGTGGTAGTGGTAGTGGTAGTGGTAGTGGTAGTGGTAGTGGTAGTGGTAGTGGTAGTGGTAGTGGTAGTGGTAGTGGTAGTGGTAGTGGTAGTGGTAGTGGTAGTGGTAGTGGTAGTGGTAGTGGTAGTGGTAGTGGTAGTGGTAGTGGTAGTGGTAGTGTTAGTGGTAGTGGTAGTGGTAGTGGTAGTGGTAGTGGTAGTGGTAGTGGTAGTGGTAGTGGTAGTAGTAGTAGTAGTAGTAGTAGTAGTAGTAGTAGTGGTAGTGGTAGTGGTAGTGGTAGTGGTAGTGGTAGTGATAGTGGTAGTGATGGTGGTAGTGGTAGTGGTAGCAGTAGCTAAAGTTGTTTGGCATGTTTGCATAGTTACAACCAATTCAAATTTAACTATGAAATGTTCATAAATGTTCTGTGTCAACAATATTTTACATTATAAGTAAGCCAGGCAAAACACATTTTACTGGCTACAGGAGAATTCAATGCGTCATGAGAAATTACCATCCTACTTTACAAAACAACCGGTACATATTGTGACGAATTAATTCGTCTTGCTTGCATCAGTGTCTCGAATGTTCGGCCGACGCCGATGCCACATTCAAAATGAATCCGGTTACAGAATTGTTCAAGCCAGAAGTTCTGTGGAATCAGCTCCGCATATAAAAACAGTCGGCTTAACAACAGTCATCGACAATTCGAAGTAGAGTTTATAATATTAATCGCTCGGATTTTTGACCTGACAAAATTTGTTAATAAATTAGTTTTACTTTCATCGAGTATTATTTTAAAATAAAATAAGACGAATCTTAAATTCGTAACAAATACTTTCCCGCCCTCTTGCCATAGAAGAAATGTAAATTATCTACCTTACGATACCAAAAGGCGTAGTCGGCGGTGAGCGTTCCATACGATTATTATTTCGATGATTGAATCAGAAAAAATGGTGACCTGGCGTATATTGTATAAATTTTTATTTGTTACACAATTACAAATATACAAAATTATAGAAATTATTACCAGTAAATTGCTATCAGTGGAAAGTGTCATTTTTAAGTCATATCTCACTGGCCGCAGGCATGGAAACGCCACGTCGGTCGCGGTGGCCGAGCGGTGCGCACCACTAAGAAAATATAGTCGTGACAACATACATTCTTAATTCATTGTATTTATTTCGTACTATTCGTAAAATTTTTTAGAATCTAGTAAAGATAACGTTCCCTTATTAATACAGAGTGTTGTTCAGTTGTAATTTATAATTGTGTAACAAATATTTAGATATTTAAATAATTTTAGTAGTTTAGAGAACTCAAGCAAAAAAAATCTTGTGCGTACCTGTGGGTAGTACGCAAAATAGTTTATCACCTAGCATACGTGAAAATAAAGTCTAGGTTTCCTAGGATAACGTCACCGTAATGTAGCGGCCGTAATATGACGGCAAATGACGTCACATAAAACGTGCTAAGGTTATTAAGTACATTTGCTTTCCTAGAAAACGGTAAACGTCACCGCCATCTAAAAATACGTAAAATGTTTGGAATTCTCTTTTGGGATCCTCATTTTCTAAATATATATTAGTAACATCAAATCGTAACCCTAAAAACGTGACTCAAACTAATGTTCATCAGAACTTGGGCTGCTATAGTTTATTGCTGAAAATGAGCATTAGCAGCCCGCGACTAAGAGCTGCTCGTAATGCTAATGCGTTTCTGCACGCGTGACACTTAACTGATATTTCAGCCAAGGTTACAACTTAAGTTTCTTAAAAAAAATTAAAAATTGTTGGTATAAAAATAAAATGCGTTCAATTAAATCCGTTATCGAGATGGCTTGGAACTTGCTTTTATTTTATACCGGTACGTCGTAGCTTAGTACGTACATTGAATAACTACGAACTGTCAGCGGTGTTTACTGTCAAAGGTTTTGTTTACATTTTCGAAGTATTGTGTTCCGTTATTTGTGTTGTTGCTTTAATTCCTTTAAAAAAACAGTTCTTTTGGGAACTAAACTGCCGAGAAATGTTTACTACTGAACATAGAGTGTTTATGTTAGAATCGTATTTTCGAAATGGACCTAAAATTGACGGCAATTGGGTATATTCTAGACCAGATTGTTTAAAAGAGTTCAGAGCTAAATTTCCGGAGTTGATTATTTACTACAACCATTTTAATGCTACGCTGGATCGACGTGTTACGCTATTTCGTGAAACTGGAGGTGTCTTAAGAAAAGAAGGTTCTGGTCGTCCTCTTAAACGAAGTCAACAGGTTATCGATGATGGACGAGAAATCATGCAAAATAACCCAAAAACAACTGTTCGACAATTAGCGCAACAAATGGAAGTTTCAGTTGGAACATCTCATGCGAAGTTAAGAAAGGATTTACATTTATATCCTTATCGACTAACAGCAGTTCACGAATTGAAAGACATTGATATACCGCAGAGGTTAGAATTTTGCCAATGGTTTATAAACACTTTAAATAATGATGACGATACCTACGGATGACTTTCTTTACTGATGAATCGTGGTTCTACTTGTCTGGATATGTAAATTCGCAGAATATGAGATCTTGGAATTCAGATAATCTTCATATGTTTGTTGAACGTCCATTGCATCCTGAAAAAATTGGTGTATGGGCCGCTATAAGTGGCAGACGATTAATTGGACCAATTTTCTTTGAAGGTGTTTATAAATATATAAATCATAAAAATAATCTTTAAACTTATATTCGCATGTTAATTTTTAGGTACGCTTAATGCAACAAGATACCGAAATGAAATTTTAAATGAATTTTTGGAGAACGTTCACGATGATGAGTTAGAAGGTGGTTACTTTCAACAAGATGGTGCAACACCCCACTGTACAGCAGAAACATTGGCCATGCTTCATGAATTTTATGATGACCGAATTATAATTCGCAACACTCCAACACCATTTCCTCCGAGGTCGTGCGATTTAACACCTTGTGATTATTTTTTATGGCCTTACCTTAAAAATTCAATATTTGCAACCCCTATGAACAATCTAGAAGAACTACAGCACCGAATAAGGCAAAAATTTGAAGAAATTAATCAAAATACGAACTTGTTAGAAAATGTAGTCGTGAGTTCCCTTAAACGTAGAGTTTTAAAATGTTATGAAGTAGGTGGTGGACATTTTAAGCACCTTTCGTAAAAAATAAATGTTTTCGTTAATTGCATTCTCTTATTCAATTTATAGAAAATCATAAATGGGTATAAAAAGTTGGGTTATGTTTATTATAATCATGTGGCTTAAGTTAACGCGACTTCGTAAAATTTGCATTTAACATAAGCCAAAAGAACTGTTTTTTAATGGAATTAAAGCGACAACACAAATAACGGAACACAATACCTCGAAAATGTAAACAAAACCTTTGACAGTAAACACCGCTGACAGTTCGCAGTTATTTAATATACGTACTAAGCTACGACGTGCCGGTACAAAATAAAAGCAAGTTCCAAGCCATCTCGATAACGGATTTAATTGAACGCAACTTATTTGTGTGTTCGCGAAGCGATGGCAGCTCTTAACTAAGGGCTGCTAAGAGAATGAGACGATTCGCCGTCGTCGATTCACCGTCGCCAATTCGTCGTAGAACCAATTCGCCGTCGACCCAATTTGCCGTTTTCCGTCGCATGTTACCACTTTATTTAACCTGATGAGCTTTAAAACACTTTCTGACTATTTTATATATACCGTATGTTTGATTACAAAAGCTCCAAGCTGTAGCTCCTTTATTTTGGTTCAAACATCCAATAAAGTATATATGTATATATATATATATATATATGCTGTAGTATTCTTCCGGGTAGTCCTCCGCGTTGAGTTCTCTAAAGAACTATTTGTCTTCTGACAACGTTTCGGCAAGGTCTCACTTGCAATCTTCAGGTCTTCGCTGCTGCTTGCCTGCTTCTGCTCCTCGTCGTTACTCGAGTCACAGTGACTCATCACTGTGACTCGAGTAACGACGAGGAGCAGAAGCAGGCAAGCAGCAGCGAAGACCTGAAGATGGCAAGTGAGACCTTGCCGAAACGTTGTCAGAAGACAAATAGTTCTTTAGAGAACTCAACGCGGAGGACTACCCGGAAGAATACTACAGCATTCAACACCCGCGGAAGCCTACGGATTAACATATATATATATATACTTATACTAAAAAAAAATCATCGTGCCATTTAAGAAAATTGTCGATAACATTATGATTCCTATACATTGTAGCTAAAAAAATTTGTTTGATTCGTTATTCTCTAGAGACGAACGTCCCATTGAAGAATACATGTATATATTATATACATGTATTGTTCTTATTCTGCAGGTAAATTTTTTGAGTTTTTTCGAAAATTTACCTGCATAATTTATCATTAAAGCCATGGTCTCTAAGTAGATTTGGTCGGGCTAAAACTGACTGTAACCAAAAGTGAAAAATTAAATGAGGATGGTTTCCTAGACTTCGCTAGGTTTTATTGTTTTTAATTACACCGGATGTCGCCGTCGATCGCGATTAGTTTCAGCCCGACCGAATCTCATTGGAAACCTCAGTTTTAATGGTAAGTTACGTAGGTAGCTTTTTTTGATGTTTCTAGAAAATTTTCTTATGGAAGGATATAAAAATTTATGTGGTTGAAAAGGGAAAAAGATTTTCTATCATATTATGCAAAAAGAATGATGCCGCCATTTAAAAAAATTGTCGATTACATCATGACTCCTATACAGTGTATCCAAAAATTATATTGATCCTTCATTCTCTAGAGAAGAACATCCCATTCAAGAATATATACTATGTTGAATCGTTTTTCAGACATAACTTTCTACAAGTACTTAAATATTTTTCGGTCATAGCTACCTTGTTAGTAAACTGAGTGCATTTTTCAGAAGACTTGCCATTTTAAAAGAAACTGGCTGTGAAATTTAAATTTTCAAATATTATATTAGCTGCATTTTAATATAATTGAAATTAACCTCCGCCCACAATAATTTTTATATCCGTAGATACGTATTTCGGTAGCTAAGCTGTCAGCTTTAGTACGCTACCAACTTAAAAGCACTAAAAAATGTCTAAAAACAACCTAATCACACTGACAATATAAAAATGTTAAACCTAACAACAATCTAATGATCCTAAAAGATATATATGTCTAAATGTACGTAAATATAAATTAATATGTGAAAATCTAAAATAAACTATATATGTTATGTATAAATAAATAAATATATATATATATATATATATGCTGTAGTATTCTTCCGGGTGGTCCTCCGCGTTGGGTTCTCTAAAGAACTATTTGTCTTCTGACAACCTTTCGGCAAGGTCTCACTTGCCATCTTCAGGTCTTCGCTGCTGCTTGCCTGCTTCTGCTTCTCGTCGTTACTCGAGTCACAGTGTAACGACGAGAAGCAGAAGCAGGCAAGCAGCAGCGAAGACCTGAAGATGGCAAGTGAGACCTTGCCGAAAGGTTGTCAGAAGACAAATAGTTCTTTAGAGAACCCAACGCGGAGGACCACCCGGAAGAATACTACAGCATTCAACACCCGCGGAAGCCTACGGATTAACATATATATATACATATATATATATATATATATATATAATTCCCTGTTATTTGAGACCTAGAAATCCTGAAAATAAACTGTGTGTGTTATGTATAAATCGGAAAAAAAATATGTGAACCCTAAAAATTTAGATTTTCACGTATTAATTTATATTTACTTACATCTAGACAATATATCTTTTAGAATGATTAGATTGTTTGTTAGGTTTAATATTTTTATGATATTGTCAGTGTGATTAGGTTGTTTCTAGTCATTTTTTAGTGCTTTTAAATTGGTAGCGCACTGAAGATGGCAGCTTAGCTGCCGAAATACGTATCTACAGATGTAAAAATTATTGTGGGCGGAAGTTAATAACAATTATCTCTTAAACCACAGTCTGCTTTCCTATTTTACTGCATTTTAATATTCCAAACAATTTTTTCCTTTGCCGTTTTGCTTTAAAATTTACAAGAGATACATTCATTGCAAGTACTTAGTTTTACATGCTATTTTGCTGTATCTGAAAAACGATTCAACACAGTGTATATGTCGCAGGAATTTTGAATGACGACGATTTTCCAGTTCCTTCATTTTGCACTCGCATGAAACGGTTGTGCAGAGATAAATTATGCCGAATTGAATTCTGGAATCAACAAAAAAATTGGATTGCAAAAATATATTCGTATAATTTTGATGATCACGTATTTTACGCACGATTTCTTCGGATACAATACATTTCGAGGTAGGGACTAAAAGAAAAAATACTGCGGTCGCAATTTCTTTATTATTATTCTTAAAACCAACATATACATATCGTCGCTCAGATGTCCCACCTTCGTATCTCAAAATAAATTTTGGCATATGAGGTTTACCAAGATCAGAAAGTTGTTGTTGTAATTTTGAAGACATTTTTACTCTTTTTTAAGGTAACTCGTATTCAGAATACACAATCAACATTATTAAAACTTTTGGGTCTTACTTACTTACAAATTAATGGCAATGTTTTTTGAGATACGTGGTTTGACATCCTGAGCGACGATATATGGCAGGGATGGCACTAGGCGGGGAAGTGTACCACCACCACGCTAAATGTTACAAGTGCGACCGTTGTACTTATTAAGGATTGATTTTCTGCGTGCGTCTCTGTGAATGAATTTTCGTGGCCCCGATACTAATGATATTATCAAGGATACTTTGAGAACGGGTAGAGCTGATTCGAAACGCCCGAGAACACCGCTGATATATGGTATTCCATAGATGTGTTCGTTTTACATTCGACTCAGATCAGTAAATATCACAAGTGAAGTGAAATATGTTGAGTTAAAATGTTTCTAGAAAAGCAAGTTACATCCGCTCATGTTGCATAAATGTCAAACTAGACATTCACTAGACATTCAGCCAATGGATACATTTGCATTCTAATCTAAATCTCTTACATCTAGACAATATATCTTTTAGAATGATTAGATTGTTGTTAGGTTTAATATTTTTATGATATTGTCAGTGTGATTAGGTTGTTTCTAGTCATTTTTTAGTGCTTTTAAATTGGTAGCGCACTGAAGATGGCAGCTTAGCTGCCGAAATACGTATCTACAGATGTAAAAATTATTGTGGGCGGAAGTTAATAACAATTATCTCTTAAACCACAGTCTGCTTTCCTATTTTACTGCATTTTAATATTCCAAACAATTTTTTCCTTTGCCGTTTTGCTTTAAAATTTACAAGAGATACATTCATTGCAAGTACTTAGTTTTACATGCTATTTTGCTGTATCTGAAAAACGATTCAACACAGTGTATATGTCGCAGGAATTTTGAATGAAGATGGTTTTATTAATACCTAGCATTAAATTTGTTTTCAAATTAGATAATATAACATAATTATTGTCGATAACGTGCATACTTTTTTATTCTATTAATGAGTTCTAATAGAAATTGGATAATTATTTATGAGACAACTTGTGTTAGAAGCTACCAGTCGAGGACGAGCATTTATTTTTTCTAAATGATGCCATTCAACTTGTTCAAGTAAATAAATGAGTTGTGCAATAGGCATATGGCAATATTTTTCTGATTTTTTGTCGTCAACACGTAATACCTATTTGCAATAAAAAAAGCATTTAACTTCTTTTTTTGTTTCACATTAACGCCATTGTAATCTATTGTCATAATAACCAATTCGGGCTCAATTCTCACTTGGTCAGCGTGTCACGTCACGTCATTTTGGTTCCAATGCTTTTACATATAATTATTTGAGATAAAATGCTGCCAAATGAGAATAACTCCATTTAAAACCATGAAAACTTTTAGAAGCGACGCGACGCGCTGGGTGTGAGAATTGAGCCACAAAATGTTTCAATTACTAGTAGAACTGACTAATAAAGTAAAACAGTAAATACGCATTACAATTTTTGCAAAATTACTAAAATCCTGAAGTAAGATTGCATAAACATCAACACGTATTCAATATTACGAATGTGTTTGGGAATTTTGCAAAATTACTGCTTTATATTAATAAGATTGCGTAATAGTGCACATATTCCGCAATAACTCGGTGTTTTGCAAAATTACTAGTGTTTTTGCAAAAATACGGATTATTCAAAATTCCTGCAACATATATACTTATTGTATGTCTGAAAAAAATAAAAGAGTTACAGCTCGGGGCCTTTATAAATACACAGATGGTATAAGGCCTACCTAATAATTGAATGAAAATAACTATAATTTCAGTATGTTTTAAGTAAATTAAAACGGACTCCACTATTATTTTTCCATTTCAAATCAAAATAAATTTTTAATTACAGTACGACCATCACGAGTAAGACCTCGAATCTGAAGGTCCAAACTCAGAAGCGCTGTATTCTGCGTGCGGCGGGACTCGATTTCTCGCTGCATTTCCGATAGGCACGGGGATTCTACGATCGAATTCTGCGTCTCATTAATTTTGATTTTGACGATTCGATATTTATTTGATTCCTCAGTCTCTCCGTAAATATTGAAGATTTCAAAATTTACTTAGAGAAAGCGTCTCTCACAACCTGTTATGTTGAGAGATCATTTTCTCGCTTTAAAAGACAAGACATTCTCACGGCAAATCGAAACTAACGAAAATTTGGAATGTTATTTAATAATTACTTTTAATAATAATTAATAGCTAAGAAATTTTAGGATGTTCTTCCCTATTCGAAATTCGAATACCTGAGAATACTCAACAACGCGCGTCTCTGTTAAACCGGGCAATCGAACGATTCAGATCTGCGCTACACCGGGGTTGTTACGATGCGTAATCGGCATCTGGGAGACTGGACAGGCTATTTTCCTCGATGCTGTAATTATGAGACACAAATTACGAATAAATTGGTACTCATAATTTTTTTTAATGGAACCCTTAATTTGTTTGATAAGTTTAAATGACAAGCTCTCGAGAATCTATCTCGAAAAGAGTCGACTTTTGATTGTTGGTGATAGTGTAGTGATTTTGATTTATATGAAAATTAATATAATTTAATTATGAGACACAAATTACGAATAAATTGGTACTCATAATTTTTTTAATGGAACCCTCAATTTGTTTGATAAGTTTAAATGACAAGCTCTCGAGAATCTATCTCGAAAACAGTCGACTTTTGATTGTTGGTGATAGTGTAGTGATTTTGATTTATATGAAAATTAATATAATTTTGAGCAGAATCTGAAAATATTAAAAAACAAAATTGGAGGGATTTTGTAAACACCCTGCGGAATAAGAAATACTTACTGGAAGAGCAAAAATAT
Organism: Prosopocoilus inquinatus; assembly: GCA_036172665.1. NCBI lineage: Eukaryota > Metazoa > Arthropoda > Insecta > Coleoptera > Lucanidae > Prosopocoilus > Prosopocoilus inquinatus. The sequence continues at coordinate 41,411,198 of CM069871.1, read as the reverse complement.
TTATCTGTTTATCAATGTATCATGTTAAATTAATGTCAAATTATTTTATTTTCCATTAAATGCCTTAACTTCTTTATTTTATTTACGTATAATTATGGTATATTATTATTTGAATATGTCGACAGCGAATTTACCGACGGCGAATTGTATCTATGGCGAATCGGCAACGGTGAATTATCCTAGACCCGGTTGCTAACGCTTATTTTTTACCCTTGTGACACAACATACTAATTTAGGCGACTCCTTTCATTAGAAACTCGGTTGCTTCGTCGCTTCGTCTTTAATCACTATTCGTTTCCTAAAACTTTTAAAGGCCCTTATCACACGGTGATATTTCTTGTACAAAACTGACAAAGAAGTGTTGAATTAACCAATAAATATTCACTATGGTAACTGTCACTTTGTACCAAATTCTGCAAACTTTTTAGAAAAATTATCATCCTGTATATTGCTCTAATAATTTGAAATTAAAATCAATACAATTTCCAAGAACTTTTATTATTTATTTTTGCAATGCCTGTCAATGGATTTCCTTTACATTAGAAAATTTGTCAGAAATAAATAGACAATACTTTACGAACCTATGTAAAGGAGAGTCGGGAAATTCGTCTAAACCTTCATGAACAGAAGAATTGGGACTAGGAGTTGCGTCAATAAGACCATTTCGTAGGGCGTCCACCTTCTTTTTGACACGTCCCCGTCTCTTCTCAAATTTGCTAGTCTCCATTGATGCAGCTCGTCTTCGCACTGATTTTCCCGGCTTCGCATCCGGGTTGATCATCCACCAGGACGATTTTCCAGTTCCTTCATTTTGCACTCGCATGAAACGGTTGTGCAGAGATAAATTATGCCGAATTGAATTCTGGAATCAACAAAAAAATTGGATTGCAAAAATATATTCGTATAATTTTGATGATCACGTATTTTACGCACGATTTCTTCGGATACAATACATTTCGAGGTAGGGACTAAAAGAAAAAATACTGCGGTCGCAATTTCTTTATTATTATTCTTAAAACCAACATATACATATCGTCGCTCAGATGTCCCACCTTCGTATCTCAAAATAAATTTTGGCATATGAGGTTTACCAAGATCAGAAAGTTGTTGTTGTAATTTTGAAGACATTTTTACTCTTTTTTAAGGTAACTCGTATTCAGAATACACAATCAACATTATTAAAACTTTTGGGTCTTACTTACTTACAAATTAATGGCAATGTTTTTTGAGATACGTGGTTTGACATCCTGAGCGACGATATATGGCAGGGATGGCACTAGGCGGGGAAGTGTACCACCACCACGCTAAATGTTACAAGTGCGACCGTTGTACTTATTAAGGATTGATTTTCTGCGTGCGTCTCTGTGAATGAATTTTCGTGGCCCCGATACTAATGATATTATCAAGGATACTTTGAGAACGGGTAGAGCTGATTCGAAACGCCCGAGAACACCGCTGATATATGGTATTCCATAGATGTGTTCGTTTTACATTCGACTCAGATCAGTAAATATCACAAGTGAAGTGAAATATGTTGAGTTAAAATGTTTCTAAAAAAGCAAGTTACATCCGCTCATGTTGCATAAATGTCAAACTAGACATTCACTAGACATTCAGCCAATGGATACATTTGCATTCTAATCTAAATCTCTATTTGATTGATGAGGGGCGAAGGAAATTTGTCCACAAAATCTCAACAGCGAGACTGTAAAAAAGGTAAACAAGGTTAGTGAGTGTCGTTGAGTAACTCTGAGTTTTGCGGTAAAAAGAACAAACTTCATGTCACGTAATGAAACTGTATGTTATTTAGAATTCAGCAATTATTTAAATACCATGCTGTATAACAAATTTGATGCAACAGATTTAATCAAAGCGATTTTTTTAATTCCTTCTTTTTTCAAATTTTATATTAGGAAAATTATAAATGAGTATGATTCAACTTAATAATTAAAATTGTTTAATTTTAATGGTACCATTTATAAGGTTGCGGTCGTGGGGCATTGTAAATCTTATTTTTTTTTCGATTACGCGGAATTACTTGAATTATGAATATCAAACCGACATTTATACAGCCCACCTGCGGCCATTAGGTCCTCACTTTTATCCGGACTGATTTATCTCGCACGACGACGGTGGCTAACGAGACAGTTCACCTCCAATAGTCAGGAAGTGAAATACGGGGCTAGGAGTGGCGGCGCCTCCGAAGAACCAGGAAGCGGCGCCGCCCAATCGAAACTTTTGGAAGATTCAAATCGTGGGCCATAAAAAAAAGTAACGACCGCGCGAATGTGAATAAAGCTCGCGCGAGTGGCGATGTCGTGCCTAAGTGCCATCGTAGTCAGAAAACGTATCTTGGATATCAGAATCGGCCTAGGTCTATGTGTCGGATAATATTTGACTGCTGACCGCGGTTGCTCTTTCTCGTACACCGAAAGTGACCGGAAGGAAGTCAGGCATGCGAGCAGTGACGGTTAAGCAAAAGGTGTCCCGACATCATACGTACGTTCATTTCACCTCGCAATAAAGCAGGCGAATTCAGGTAACCTCACATGCGATTATGCAAATGTCGAGCCGATCGGAATCACTGTGAAACCTCCCGATGTTTCAGCATGCGGTGCTTTATATGCAGATATCCGCAGTAAAAATATAAGGGGAGTCGATGAGTGAATTAAATCCAGAAAGTTCCGAGCCATACCAATCAAAGTCAGAACTGCATTTTTATGCCGGCCTTAACTTACCACAGAAAAAGTATAATATTTGAATGGCTCCGGGGCAAGTATGAATTCTATCTGTTAAAAATTCTCAGCGTAATAAAACAGCGATAATAAGAAACGATGTGGAATGTGTAATAAAAGAAAATAGCGACGGTAGCTATCAAATTTTTATTACTTGCTTCATTGCACCGACAGATCCAACTATTGAGCTAGAATAATTTACTGTAGAATTAAACAATTCAATTTTTCAGGAAAAAAATATATTGCATAAACGATCAAGGATAAGAAGACATCTTAGGCAGCATTTTATTGAAAACTAACTTCAAAGTTGTCTTTATGCGTGAATGAAAATTTGTTTTAACATGAAATTTTTTAAAGTTAATTTAAATGAAATAAAGATTTTAATTTTAAAATTTATTTAAATAATCGATATTTTCTAACTTAGGTCCGCTTGACACCGTGCAAGATTTCAGATAAATCTTGTACAACTGACTAAATAAAAAAAAAATTACTAGACGATAACCAAAATAAAAACAAAGGAGAGTAGGGCTTAGTCTTGGGTAACGCAATACGAATATTACTCAATTGTCAATATTTCACAATAAAGTATTCATAAAAACTCTTTTTACAACTAAAAGAGGCTTCTAGGTGTAAGTACTCTTTCAGAAATGATTAAGATGATGAATAAAAATCTTGGCACATATAGTGCCAAAGCTTTTATTTGTCGTTTTTATTATTTCTGAAAGAGTACTCAACCAATTCCTTAACGCAGGACTTGGTTTAAGCGCTACTCGTTACTTCAGCGTTTCTCAAACTTTTAGGTTTCGCGACCCCCTTTTGGGGTCTGTTACGATTCACCCCCCCCCCCCATTCTCTGTCGAATCTCGAACTTGAACCTGAACACTGATGCTAAATGATTATCAAATGATTTCATAGTATTTTTTAAATATTTGGGATTCATCCGTACATTTCATAACTGACAGACTTGTTTTATTGAATCTTCTCTCTCCTGAACATGGGAATGTTTACATTGTATGTTCAAAATAAAAAAAAAACTCACGGCTCAGTCACGAGTATTAAATTTTGGTCGTCACTGTCAAACAAAACAAAAACTTATTGCTCGCGACTGTAGGTATATGCATCTCTTATAAAAAATACCCCTAACACTTTCCCCTTTGAAGACTTATGTGCCCGTCAGGAGGCGCGCCCCACAGTTTGGGAAACGCTGCGTTACTTTGTTAGATTTCTTTCTGTGGCTTTCTTCAAAAAATTAAATCTTTAAAAATCCAATAGTCGATATTGGAAATGCTTCGTCATAAATTATAGAGAAATTGGAAAAGATATACAGTGACCGTCAAAAAGTTTGCACTATATGGGAAAGTTTTTTATTACTGACTTTTTTTATAAAAGTTTTTGCGCCAATAGTTTGTGCATGTTCAATAACCAAATATAAACAGAACAGAATAATGAAAATACATTTCGTTAGACTTCCCTGAGCATTATAGCTTACAAGTGACGTTGAGCTTTTGTGCAATTTCCACAGTGTGCGAAAAAGATTAAAAATAATTTTCATCGGATAAGAGTCAACTTCAATTATTAAATATTTTATTAATTCCGTGAATAATATGAATCCGTAAATAACTATTACTAATTAATAAACAAAATTTTTACCTTACAAACAATTCTTGTTTCTTGTTAACAGGATTAGCAAAGCTTACAGAGAAAAATCTTCCTTAAGAACTTTCAAATACCATTTAATCAGATTAAACAACAAAAGTAGAGTATGAGGTCTTGCTTCTTTTAGAACATAATAGCTCCGTTTACATTAGAAAAAAATTGACTGTCTAATAACGCCTTACTTGCAATAACAGAGGTCTTCGATAAAACAAGGAAATTTTTAAGCTCTGTATGCCCTTCCTTTGGATGTGTGTTTTTAACCGAAAATGGTCACGGTAAAGTTGCAATATTCTGTTTGTTTTAAATTGCTTCTTTTTAAGAGTTGCGAAGAGCAGGCAACCACAATTTTAAAATATTTTTACTTAATAGAAATCTGCAACATAAATGTAATCATTACCTGTAATTAATATCTTCATGAACTTCTTTACTTTGATATGATAATAAGTATTAATTACACTAACATAAAAGCAATCAAACATTAATAATTAAAATACATATCGTTAGACTTCCCTAAGCATTACAGCTTACAAATGTATTTCTTTTTCAACATATTGACCCTTGACATATGTATGAAAGTTGTAGGTTTGTAAATTATCATTTGTATGATTTTTGAGTGACTGCATTGAAACCTTACACTTACTGCAAAAATTGTCGAGGTTTTATGTATTTATACAGCCGCAGGCACTGCTTGAAACTGATTTATTTATGCAAACGGATATTTAAATTATGACAGAAATCACCGAACCCCACACCAAATAAACGATAACTCATTAAATAAGTATTACTGTGGGTGACTTTTAACATGTAAGTAAATGGAGAACTAGTTGCCTACGACACAATACAAATGGCGGACTGCGGGTGCCACCTTCTTCATTTCTATAACCTTATTTTAGCCCTCCGTTGTTTTAAATCCATGAACTGTTATGTGTTGTTCTGTGTCAAATTTAGCTATGTCAAATGATTGAAAGTTATATTTCTTTGCACACAATTTAAGGAAAGTGAGCAATTACTTAAACGGTAATATCTGGTTCACTATTTAAAATATAATTAATTACTGTCCGATTCATTTTCAGAACTTGATGTTTTATGTGTATTTATAATCAGTGGTTGAATTTCAACATCTGCCAAGGGTCCCTGTTATACAATTTCGTTAATAAGGTATTTTTCGCGACTAACCGGTTACAAATAGCATGGTTAGCAGTAGTGACGTTTCGGTCCCGAGAATACATTACGGTTAATAAGATTCGCCAAAACGAAACGGTTACGATTACAGGCTTTCTGACGGTTGCATTTTAAAATTTTGTGATGCTGATTTTAAAATTTCAAATTGGAAATTACAGATTTTTTCAAGAATAATACGATAAATGTGTCTTCAGTTATACAAGTTAAGTAACGTGTAATAATTCTTGCTAATTACTCTGAAGTCTATAAGAAATTATTTTGAATAATGTTACGTCGTGGATGCTAAAAAGGCAAAATTCTTTTAGAAACTCCCACTTCAAATGCAATGCGAGCGCAACAGTATAATACAATCAATTACAGTTGGCATCGTCCCCGATAAATTCCCGGAAGATGTCGTTAGAATCTGAAACCTTTCTTCATTTATTGTTGTCATTACGATTGGCTGACTGTTCCATATTTCTTCGAATTATGGTCAGTCTGTCGTTCTGCAATTTTTTTTTAAATATAGGGTCCGTCAGTGAAGTGTAAAATTTTAAAAGGTTGGTTATTTATTTGACGGTTTGCTGAATTTGATGATATATTTTCATTTAATGCCATTTACTAAACATGGACCAGTAGTCTGGTGCACAACGTACTTTCCGTGTTAAATCGTTTTATAAAATTGATAATTCCACGAAATCTATACGAAAATTATTTTGCAATCGGTTCAATATTCCACGTAATGGACAGGTGCAGGGTTAGTTTTATAAATGAGAACCCCCTTTATCATTTTAATTATTGACGAATACAAAAAACTAAAAATTATGATCTTACACGGTTTTTATGCAGATTTTTTTCATGCTAACAGTTCAGCAGTAGCTTTTTTTATATACAGGCTGAGCGAAAGAAAATCATTCTTAAATGGAAAATCCTGCATATTTTGACTTATTTGAATTCTCTGAATTATTCCGAATCCAAATATGTATACATATTGTATAACTGGATCTTTTGTTTTTGTGTTATCCATGAGAAAATTATAGGAGTTTTAATGTAATGAAAACAAAAACAAATTAGAATATTGTTAAATACTGTTTCTGCTTGATGTTTATTAGGAAGAATATATTAAACAACAGGCAGAAATGTGATTTAATGATATTTAACAATATTTTAATTTGTTTTTGTTTCTCATACCTTAGGATTCCTATAATTTTTTGACGAATAACACAAAAACGACTGATCCAATTACACAATATGTATATACAGTGAGAATCTTGTAACGCTGCACATAGACGAAAATTACGTGATCAGATAATACATTTCTGAATCATATAAAATTGCACATCAGGGTTTTAACATGACGTTGCTATAGTTACTACTTAATTCTTAATACACATAGGAAGTATTAAGGAAGGGAATAATTGATCTATCTGGAAATTTGGTGGCAAATAACGCAAAGACTTCTGTCATTTAAGCTCCATTTGAGAATAATGTGTACCTACATTTCCACTTTTTCGGCGGTTGTATACATTTTACAATAAATCGAAATAACAGTTTAATTCAATCTGACTATTCAAATCAGCAGTGTCATTAATAACAAGCACAGTAACCATGGCGAATCAAATAAATTTGGAAATAATGTAATAAAGCTTCCATTGATAATAATTACTATGTGCAGTCTTATAAAATTCTGAGTGTATATTTGGATTCAGAATAATTCGGAGAATTCAAGTATGTCAATGTGCTTCATTCAAAAAATGAAACATTTCTCGCTCACCCTGTATATAGAGAATGCTACAGCTGAACTGTTAGCATGAATTAAATTTACATAAAAAACCGTGTAAGGACATATTTTTATTTTCTTATATTCGTTAATAATTAAGAAAATAAGGGGGTTCTCATTTATAAAACTAACCCTGTATAACATCTGTATAATTTTATAGGTTAAAAAGTTTGAGACTGGGTCCACGTAATATTTAAGATATATAGAAGTAGTCAGCTTAAACAAACTTTTCTGAACCATATCTTTCCAAAAAAAAACAGAGACATTGTTTGCGACTAAATATGCTGACAAATTATCTTGGTCCTTATCGTAATGAAATTCATAAAGGTAGTTGTTCCTTGTCTGATGAGAAATGTAAGTAAAAAGTTTTTTTAATTTTAAACCGGACAGAATTATGAATGGAAATATACTCAACGTTTCGCTATAGATTTACAGCTTCGCTAGCTATGATCGACAAATATTTGGATATTTGTATACTTCAAAATATGCAATTTTTGCACTTAGAAAAGATTGATTTTTCTTGCTGTTTCATAATGATTATAAATTTTGAAGTTGTCACCGTTTTTTATTTATGTCTTGTCCAATTTATTCGCAATTGCGATGTAAGAGTGATGAACAGATAAAATAGCGACATCTTACTATCGCTTTTTGACCTGACATTGCAGTAGGATAGACAAATTGAAGCGTGATTTGCTCCTAATAAGTCCCCCATGCAAGGCGGCCATGCTTGCTTTCAAAGCATAATGAAAATTTTTTTGACAGCAAGCAAAAATTTTCATTATGCTTTGTCAGCAAGCATGGCCGCCTTGCATGGGGGACTTATTAGGAGCAAATCCCGCTTCAATTTGTCTATCCTACTGCAATGTCAGGTCAAAAAGCGATAGTAAGATGTCGCTATTTTATCTGTAAAAAAACTATCGTAAGGATACATTTCTTCCCGCGAATATCAAGACTGAATTGTTTATGATATATTCTGTTTTGAGAGATGTTATTTCACAGACGTACTTAATTTGACATCCTGAATGCGATTTCATGATAAAAATGTAATGTTCCATTTAAAAAAGTTGAAAACAATTGAAAATCTCAAAAACCTGATAGTCATTTTTTTTCCAAAGGTACCATAAAATCGAGCAGGGAAGGTCCTGAAACTTATCTAATTTAAACTACTTCGTGAAACTTCAAATAAAAAAGTTAGCTATTGTAGCCATTTCCTGTGAACACTAAGATTTTGTTACTAAATCATTTATGAAAGTAGTAAGCTTTCGAAGATGATATTTTAGAGACATAATTAATTTGAGATCCTGAACGCAATACAATGATAAAAAACCTAACATTTTATTTAAAAAACTTGAAAACAATTGAAAATATCGAAAACCTGATTATCATTTGTTTTTTTTTGTTTTGGAAGTACCATAAAATCGAAGAGGTTAGTAAGTTACTTACATAAAAATACAAATAAGAAAGTTAGCTATTGTAGCGGCTTCCCATGAACATCCTGTATAACAACCGGCACGTTTTGGACAAAAATACGAAGATAAAGTAAGATGTAAATCACTTGTCTTAAGCAAACTTAGTTACTGCGACTCGGTTTATGGTCCTCACTTGACACAGTTTAATGTGAATCGAATTCAGAAGATACAAAATTCTTGTTTACGACTTATTTTTAGCATAAGGAAATATGAAAGAATCAGTCATACACTTAAAGCTGTTAGATGGATAAACATGGAACGTACTCGTAAATTGCAAGCTTACTGTCTGTTTCATAAAATCATTTTAAGTAAATGTCCAACATATTTGCATCAACTGATTTCGTATCGATCTGATGTTCATAATCTCAATCTACGATTTAAGGGATTCCTTACGCCACCTCCTCACCGTACGCAGCCTTTCAAACGTTCTTTTTCGTACCTAATCGTAAATTATTACAATCGTCTTATAGTGGCCTTAAAATGTTTGAGGTGTAAACAGTTTTTAAGTATAGTATTACTCTACAGATACTCTCTGACTGATTTACTGAATGCAGCATTAGGGCGCTAGGTAGTTAAGTCATTAGATTTATTATCTTTATTTATAAACTGCCCCTGTCACTGTCACTATATTAATAACGTTGTTATTTAATTCTGTAATTCTTTAAACATGATTATGTTTGCTCTGCACCCGTTAAACAGGAAAAAAAATATTTGTCTGTGTATCTTGTATTTCATTTAATTGGCAAGTCAGAGTTGTCAGCTAACAGAGACCAAATTAATTAATAATTATTATTTAATTTAATTTAATTTAACCTAGTGTAGGGTAGGTTAGGTGGTAGAGCAGTGAGAGACTTCTCCAATCCCTTTACTGAACCTCGCCAACGATTCTTTTCATTTTGCACATTTAATCTAATGTTAAATATAATAGAAAAATTTTGTGCAAAATTTTGTGCAAATCGTTTTTGATTGCAGCGAGAACCTCGAGCAGCCTCTGGACAGCTGTTTCAGCCCTGCTTGGGGCTTCTTCAGCAGAGACGTAGCTCGACATTCCCGCTGCAAACAAAAACGACTTGCCCAATTTATTCGCATTTGCGATGTAAGAGTGATGAACAGATAAAAAAAGCGATAGTAAGATGTCGCTATTTTATCTGTTCGTTAAATATAATGATAAATAAAGGTATTATTACTATTTATTATTATTATTATTATTATTATGGGATTGGAGAAAGTAAAAGCGAAGATGTTCAAGACGTTATAATTCATTTTTTTCAAAATAAAATGAATATTGATATCCGTCCGCAAGACATCGACCGTTGCCACCGTACTGGAAGTATGGTGGACGGAAAAACTCGCCCTATTCTTATTAAATTTGTTAGTTACGGAAGCAGACGACTAGTATTCAACAATCGAAAGTTACTTAAAAGCTCAAAAGTCGTTGTTAGGGAAAATTTAACCAAACGACGTTTACAACTGTTACAAGGGGCTATCAGGAAATTTGGTCGCTCTAGGGCTTGGACTTTGGATGGTATGGTATATGCGTTGGGTCTCAAAGGCAAGGTTAAAATTCAATCAGATGATGATTTATTGGAAAAAAAATCTACCTACTTATATACCGGGTGTCCCGCGCCATGTGCTCACCTGTCTAGAATCTTTATTTATTAATCGATTAACCTGTATTTTAGAGACGATAAACTAAACAAAAAATGGAATTTTTCGATATACTGATAGTCGTCGTAGGACCTCCGGTTTCGCCGGAAGTGATATCAACTTTCTCATTTTAAACGGAACACCCTATATATTTTTACATATTTAAAATCTACGGAGCATTACGAGTCCGAATACGTATCAATTGTTAATTTTGGTTTCCATGACAACGAAAAAAAAACTTTTTTATTTTTCAATCTAGAAAGCTATGAATCGTATTTTTTGGATCTAATGCGATCAAGTGTTTCGAAAAAATCACTCCTTTGATTTTTAACATTTTTACAGTATTTGAAATTTTCATTAGCTCTTAACTCATTTTTTTCGATAGAACCTCATGTGTTTCTTAGCTTAGTTCAACAGAACATTTTTTTCTGAGTACACTGATTCCAAATACGTCATATTTTATTTGAAAGCCATTTGAAATAAAGGGAGTGTAAAATTTCAATAAGACATGCTTTATTTTAAATTATTTGCAAAGAAAATTTAGTTGTTTTTTAATTTTAAAAAATCGATGTGTTCTAAATGTTGGTTCACAGATTAAAATGCATCTATTGTTATTATTATCAAGGTTATTAACAATATTATTACCAAATGTATGTGCATTAGAAACAAAACAAAATCCAATTTTATTTATTCAATTACAATACAGTTGAGATTTTAAAGATACAAATCAGGTTAATCGATTAATAAATAAAGATTCTAGAAAGGTGAGCACATGGCGCGGGACACCCGGTATATTAAAATTTATTTCTAAATAATTCTGTTTCATGATCTCCAGGTCCATAGGAGATTCACTAAACCATTTATATTCTGGCGTAAAAAAATAGTGAAATCAGACGGAAGTTCGTGTAGCAACTCAAAATTCTTACGCATTTTATTTATTGAATCAACTAATTAATTAAATCATTTTCTAGTGTGATTGTTATAATATGATGGTACTTCATCATGCTTAAACCACATATTTTAATCGCTATTTCGGGGAACACTCATCAAAAATAACAAGAAATAATTCTAAATGACAAATAGAAGGTAAGAATCGTCTCACAAAATACAAACCTATAATAAAACATGAGTAGAGTGATAACTAAAGCATCGAGGAAAATAGCCCGTCCAGTCTCCCATATGCCGAATACGCATCGGAACACCCCCGGAGTAACGCAGCTTTGAATAGTTCGATTGCCCGGTTTAACAGAGACGCGCGTTGTTAAGTATTCTCAGGTATTCGAAATTCGAACAGGAAAGAAAGTACTAAAATTTCTTAGCTATTAATTGTTATTAAAATTAATTATTAAATAACATTCCAAATTTTCGTTCGTTCGTTCGTTTCGATTTGCCGTGAGAATGTCTTGTCTTAAAGCGAGAAATCTCTCAACATAGTAGGTTGTGAGAGATGCTTTCTTTAGGTAAATTTTGAACTCTTCAATATTTATGGAGGGACTGAGCAATCAAATAAATGTCGAATCGTTGAAATCTAAATTAATGAGACGCAGAATTCGATCGTAGAATCCCCGTGCCCATCGGAAATGCAGCGAGAAATCGAGCCCCGCGGCGCGCGGAATACAACGCCTCTAAGTTTGAATTTGAAATTAAACAAGTGCAGCTAAGTACAGTTGAAAGCAAAAAAATAGTATAAAAAAAGCAGTTTCCTGCAATTATTCTTTCTCAAAATAGTATTTATTATAGACGAATTAATAAATTTTACCGAAGCTGTAAAGTTGTTAAATCTGAAATCTTTCAATTTTTTTAAATGTTATCTGTAAAGTCATCCTTAATCAACATCATTTTGAGAAAGAATAATTGCAGGAAACTGTTTTGTCTAGTATTTTTTGTTTGCGACAGTATGTTGTCACTAACGCGATAAAATAAAATTTCGACTGCTTTAGGACCGTTCCACATGTGCCACTCAGTCGCTTTTTTTTCTGTTAGGCTCAAATGCGAATTAAGAAACGCACGCCAAGCACCGTCTTCTGAATTGGTTACTTTAGCAATGCAGGATTTTAATGGGAAAGCGGCTCTTCGTCACTGCCACAGAGTCGCTTGTCCGAAAGGGCCCTTAATGTTCTACTTTATGAAACCATAGGATTCGGAAACAAACTGTCTTTTTGTTAGTAATTTCTGATTTTATGGTTGGCTGACCTAATTCAATATTATTGTTAATAGTAAATTTCTCACGAAGCTACTAGATTAGAAAGAGTAATACACAGTATTGTTAATCCACACTTTCTGTAAATTTATTAGAATCCTTGAAATTGTCAACTGCTAAGCATCGTTGGTTGTGACTGCATATCTTTGGCTAGGCTCATCTTCAATCAATATTTGAGAACAATATAACTAAAATTTTCAGAATAATCGTTTGTTAAAATCATTTTAAAATATGGCGTTTTTACTTTTACCACAAACTCTTTCAAAAAGAAATGATATTTAAGAGTTCTAGTTTAGGTAATCAAATTAATTAATTTCTCAGAACAAATGTCACCATTTACAAAAACAGAGACAAATTAAACAAATATAAAAATGTTTACCAAAAAAATATAATTGATGCCATAATTTTTTTGCAGAGTGTATATTAAATAAATTAAATTGTCCGAATTTTGTTCGCTACCGTACCTTCGTTTTGTTAAAATTTCAATTGTTATAACGTATGCTCTATTTTTTAATTCTTTATAACGTAAATTCCAGGTCTCAGGTGGCTAGGAATAAATTTCATGTCTTAGCTAAATACAGATATTGTTGTTAACTTGATAGCGCATATCATTTCTTAACTCAAATATTATAGCATTAGTTTAATATAACTAATTTTTACGCGAAGTAATATAACTAATTCTTACTTTATACTTTTACAAAATGGTTTCTACAATGAACACAAAGCTTACAGCACGGAATATTACTTAGTACTGCACAAAAAGTCGATAAAATTTGAACGTACTAGTATAACAGTTCTAAGTTAAAACATGAGTTTTTCTTCGCACAAGCCACTGAGATTTTAAATTTAAAGAGTCATACGTTACTTTTGTATACAAAATAAAAAAAATATTCGTTGAAATGTTTCTGTCTATTGTTAATAATCGACATTACCGAAATTCAGTACAAAAAGTGGTTAAGTCAAAAACAATTTTGTATTATTTTTCAGGACCTAAGCAAATTTTCTAAATTTGAACTTGAGCCTTTTATTGTACACCAATGTATTTCTGTACAAAAAAAACAAATGCCTAGAGCAATGAATAAAAATGTGAGAGTGTATTGAAATATTCAGTTCACAATAGCTAGAAAACATAAAAGTGTGACTTAGCTACTTCTTGCACTGACCCCTTCAATTGATAGCCGTTTTCTTAATGAGACTTTAACGAAGCTTTAATTTAAAATCACTTTAAGAATAGGAAAACAAATGTATTTTTTTTTTTGGTTAAAGTAACTTTAAGTTTAAAGTCCTATTATGAAACAATAATAATGTTAAATAAGTTAAAGTTTTAACTTTAGCTATTTATTTTTTGGAATTTCGAATAAAAATGTCCTTAACGGCCGATGTTTCCCCGCCAGTTCATAGATTTCTTTCATCTATTTATCTTCATAAAAAATCAGCTGTATACCTTTGTCAAAAAAATCCACTAGTTCTAAGGCTACACCTGGCGTAATATTAGATAGTATATTAAGAAATTTATTTAAAATGTAAACTAAGACTGCCAAGTGATAAATAAATACTTAGTCTGATAAAATCATTGAGTACACTAGTACACATAACAGCTAAATAGTTGATAAGATAGGGAATACAGAAAAGACTTTTTCAAAAACAATTCAACGTAATCGCCTGACAAATTATTCACGTGGTCTTTTGATGTCAGCACCGGGAGAAGATCACCGCTGATTATAGGTAAGTGGTTGTAATCGGTCACCTGTAATTTACATATACGCTCGCATGCAATTAATTATTGAAAATGTTTTGAAAAACGTTCATACGACGCACATAGGGGTATTGGACCTAAAAAGTTGGCCAAAATTTATTTTTTTCATATTTTCGCATTTATTCGGTGACAATAAAGTATTTCAGGCTGAAATTTGTTATCTGTTACCATACGGGTACACACTTTAATTATGCGCCATATTAATTTCTTTTAATTTCTGCCCCCATTGAAGTTCTGTTGAAAAAGCAACATATTAAATATGATCTATACGTTCGCCGCAAGAAGTCTCCTTAATTTCCGAATTTATACAGGGAAGCCGGTACACTAGCAAACTTCATTTGGTTTACGAGATTTTCCTTTGTTTTCAATTTCTTTAAACAGAAGATTACATTTTCTTATCATGGTATCATTTAAAAAAGTTGAAAACAATCGAAAATCTCGTAAAGCTGATATTTATGCATTTATTTCTCGTCGGGTACCATTAATTTGAACAAGAAAAGTCTTGAAATTTCTCTAAATTAAGCTACCTACTGAAATTTCAAATAAAAAGGTTAGCTATTGTAGCCATTTTGTGTGAGTACCAACGTACATTGACTTGTTTGGCAACATGTCGCTGTATTATGCTTTCTTGCAGCAGTGTAACAGCTCCACGGAATTCTGTTGCAGACAAATGGCTTCATACACCTTGTTAAACTACCACATTGCGTTATATGGCAGTGGAAGTGTTATATCAGATTAAAGAAAAGAAACTGCAAATTGAATCTTGGCGAATACTGCAATTATTTTAAAATTTTTCTAAGTAACAGACAAGGTTCAAACAATAATTGACCAGCTGTTCAAGGTTTTTTACTCATTTCGTTTTAGCTTAGCCAGCGCAAGAAAGTGTGACCCCTTAATTATTTTGAGTAGTTTATTTCAGTAACGCAAAACACTTCGTAGCAAACAAAGTATCGGCGATAGAGGAAATCCCTGGTCATTTTCTGCTTTCTGGTGATATTTTCCTAATACACACTGTTTTATCCATCTCACAAAAAAGTTAATTTTTGTTAACCAGTGTTATTAAACATAATTAAATAAACGTATCAACATGTTGGATTGCGGCGAGGCCAGGCTGGCAGTTATTTTAAGTTCTCTGGTTGATGGGGTACAAATGCAATTTCATCATATATATCAATAATCGTATGGAACGCGTATCGCCGACTACGCCTGTTGGGATCGTAAGGTAGGCAATTTATGTGCTTCTAAGGGCAAAAGTGAGGAAAAATGCATGTAACCGTGTTTTTCCGGTTGTTGTGTAAAGTAGGCAGAAATTCTCAGAACACATCTGTCTATAGGACTTGATGGTCATTTACCCTTAGGTGTCGCATTGATTGCCTAACTTACGTTGTCCACACGGTTGTCGTGTAATTCGCATAGGGACACGCACTCCACCATGTTACTACTGCCTATACTCTAAGAATTTTACATAGTTTCATTTACAAAGGATTTGGTGTACTAGTTTTTTTCCGCGATAACCGTATCTTTTTTTGCGACCTAAAACTCCGGTATTTAGTTATGATATTTTTCAGCAGCAAAGTCGCAAAGCAAAAAATCAAACAATTCGTAAAATAGAGGTGGAAAATGTTCGCGCTTGATTTATTCATATATAGTATATTCAAAAATGTGACAAACAGATTAACTAAAATTTAAATCGTGACAAATTTACGTCCACAGTTAAATATGAAATGCTAATGTGTGCACAACTGGAGAAATAAATTAATATTAGCGACGGCACTATATTGTCAAACTTTAATACGTATACGTCATTGCAGTCAATAAACACGTTTCTATGAATATGGGCGTATTAAGTAAACAAAAATAAATTATGCAGTAATTTTCATAGCAATACGACAATTAAAAGTTGTTTGGTCTATCTTTACTTCTAAGTGAAATTTAGAAAATGCATAGAAACTTAAAAATTACAAAACAGAAAGTTTATACGGGGTATTTCAATAAAAGTGCATACGTGACGTGGGACATTATATATAAAAATTGCATAAAAAGCTCCTTTGCGATTTTTCGAATAAACCAATACTTTTCTTAAAGTAATGATTGCGAAAAAGACTAACAAATGTTTCTTCCCAAAATATGAATAAATAAACTTTTCTTTTTTCAAAAGTGACACATTTTATGTATTTCAAAAGCAATCTCTGTAGAACGGCAAGAGAATACAGTGACAGGATAATGGCATTAGGGAGTAACCAAATTTATTCGTCTAATTGAAAAATCCCAAAGGAACATTTCTGTTTGCGTGAGTATTGATGCACTTGTATATCTACCAAAAATGAGAATCGAATACACAGAAAAAGATTGTTAAGTGTTGAGAATTATTTAAGAAATATTAGTTGTTTAATAAGAAAGAAATGCTCAAATCTTCTCTATGAAGTTTATTAGTTGTTTGTTAGCTCCTAGTTAAGCTTATATACCGATCCCGCCACATTAAATAGAAACACTAGAATTCTCACGAACATTTCAATTGCAAGAAAAAAATTTATCGGAGACATTTCGAAAATCAATGTCTTTTGTGCCCTAAATGGAAACAGTTTGAGTAGCACCGACGCACTGTGTCAACAAAAAGTAAATATTACGTGATGTAACTTACGGTTTTTGTAACAGATATTCGATGTGACTTTCTTGTTATGCTCTTATTCACATGACTAATGAATAGGTTACCATACCTTGTCCTAGGGCTAGCTTATTCTGCCAAATTTAACTTATTATTTAATTTATTAAAACTGCAGTTACTTCTGGATGTATGTTTCGACTCGAGTATTTGAAGCGCAAGGTTTATCTTCTTTGAACGAGCAAATCTGCGTGCCAAGTATTCTACCATCCAAGAGCGATCAAAAGTTCTGTCCGCCTAATGAATCACGAAGGCCGGACAGTAATTTGCATGTTTTGATTTTTTTGCTCCAGCAAAAACGCAATTTCCTCAACCATGTTAACGGAGTCCTCATAAACTGAATTATTATTTGTAATGTTTGATTAAACATGATCCGCTTAATTTGAATTCGAGTAATTATCTCGCACCCGAAGCAATTGCAAATTTGTAAAACACTGTGATAATCCATACCGTAATTTTGGGGGACGTTGGTCACCAAAAATGTAATGATGTTTGTAATGTGAGCAGTGTGATTGTCAAAATTGTACGTTGTTGTCAAATGTCTTTGTCGAACTTTGTATGTGGGTACTTAAACTTTTTTTCCCGTTCTCTCTCTTTCTCAGGGGGTTGCCTGGATTACTCGGAATTCTCTTTGCTGTTGATCGGGCCCCAAAGGCGGATACATACAACGACAACACGGGGGGCGGGATCAGTGTAAAAATGTCGTCCGTCAAATACAGGCAAATTATGTACAGTGACCTTCACAAATTACACCATATGGGAAAACTTTTATTATTGATTTTTTTTAGAAAAGTTCTTGCGCCAACAGTTTGTGCACGTTCGATATGAGAACCGTCTGTTTGATTATAAAGGCCCCGAGCTGTAACTCATCTATTCTTATTCAAACATCCAATAAAATATGTACCGTATGTTTGATTATAAAGGCCCCAAATTGTAATTCCTTTATTTTTGTTCAAATATCCAATAAAGTATATATATTCTATAGAGACTGAAGAACCAAAATATTTTTTGGTTACACTAGGAATCATGATGTCATCGACAATTTTTTTAAACGGCACGATGAAATTCTTTTTTTTGCAAGATACGACAAAATATCCTTTTCCCTTTTCAACTATATAAAATTTTTATATCCTTACATAAGAAAATTTTCGAGAAAATTCAAAAAACCTACCTATATAACGTACCATGAAAGCTGCGGTTTCCAAGGAGATTCGGGCGGAAACTAACCGCGACCGACCGATGCACAGTGTTGCCGAGTACTAATAAAAACTTGGACAAAATTATTTAATTTTTTTTCATTAAAAATAGTTATATTACGTTGAAATATACACGAAAAATATTAAAATTCGAAAAGTACTTCTTCGTTTTAGGAACGATAAGACAATACATAAAATGTGAAAAAGTCTGGTAAAGTAAATATTTCCGAAAATATTTTCTTTTTGCAAAAACGCTCAGACAGAAAAGTTATTACTATAAATCTACATTTCAATACATTTATTTGTACAGAGGCGTATCATTGGGGTACTAAAACAACTTTATTTTTTAATGGAAACCTCTATTTTTATTACGAATTTCTAGCGGCCATTATTTTTTTATGTACAACTACAAAAAAAAAATTATACTCACATACGAATCTAAAACAAATGTTCAAGTATTAATAAAGAAACAAAACAAACAGATGAAGTATTTTGAATGCAGATTATTACATCAACGCTCATTATCATGAAATGTGAAAAAATTTTCAGTCTCTTCAAAGGAAATTATTAAAGATAAATGCAGGTGCACTGTGACTAACAAAATATTGGACTAAAATGTCAATGTCAATAACAGTGTAAAAAATGCATCGTTTCATTGTTTAATAGTGAACCATAATTTTATATTTATTTAATTTTCTTCATTCAAAATTAAATACTTATTAAAAAAGAAATTTATATTGTACCCAATGATTGCTGAAAATAAATAACCTGATATGTGGGAATCGAGTTCGAGCGTTCTTGTAGAATTTATTTTACACTCCGTATAGAAAGTAGCAGGAAAAAGATAAAATACTGCTGCAACATCCTGAATATAAGTATTTATCTCACGTGTTTGATCGGAGCATTTTTGTCAATTCTTCTTCTGTAATTATGACTCCTCTGTTGAAAGATATGTTCCATAATTTTTTTCTTTTCTTAAATTAGACACAATTACTCAAATTTTATAGCTTGTTTAAATTCTTTAAAATTCATTTTTCATTAATTTTTTGAAAAATATGCTTTTTATGTCGTGAAAATTCTACGAAGTGACCTACAACAAATAATAAATAAAAAGTCAAAGTGGCGCAAAAATGCGCAAGTTTTTAAGTTTTATTATGAAAACACAAAGTGTATAGAACATTAAACATAGATCTCCAACAGGTGATATTCGGAATTACTAAACAAAAAGTTTCATCAAAAAAATATAACAGGTGTACAATATTTGTATGATTTGTACGATTATTTCTAAACCATTAAACACAAAAAAAAATAATAGGTAAAACGATTAATTAAACATACCTTCCATGTTTGATTACACAGTTCAGTTTTGAACAAACTCATTTCAGAAGGAAAATATAATTAACAATGTTGCGATAAATTTATGGCGAATATAATGACATAACAATATGACACTTTGTCTAGCACTTACTCGATAATTTCAAAAGGTACTTACCCTCTTTTTACGATAAATAATAAATTAACTCCTGATCTAATATTTATTAAGTTTCTTTTCGTCTACCTTCATTTTAAAATTTTGATTTTTGCCGTGTCTTAGCCACAGTGTGCGACGGCGACGTCCGCTCTAATTAAAAACAATAAAAACCGAGCGAAGTATAGGATACCATCCTCATTTAATTTTTCGCTTTTGGCTAGAGCGAATGTCGGTCGTGGTCCATTTCAACCCGACTGAATCTCCTTGGAAACAACAGGTAACGGTAAGTTATGTACATAGGTTTCTTTGAATTTTCTCGAAAATTTTCTTATGTAAGGATATAAAAATTTTATGTGGTTGCCATTTAAAAAATTGTCTATAACATCATGACTCCTATAAAGTGTGGCCAAAAAAATATTTTGATTCCTCATTCTCTAGAGAAGAAAGTCCCATTCAAGAATACCGGGTGTGTCCTGAAAATTGTTCCATCCCATAGCGGCGTTATTTATGAACCGATTTTAATGAATACAAAAAAGAAACAAATGGCTTTAGATGTATTTTGAAATGGCTCTAATTTTGATTTTATCTAATGTTATCTTCAATATCTATCCTTAGTCATCTTTTTTTTCAATTGGCTTCCTATATTTTTTTAGTTTTAATCCAGTAGAGCATTTTTTTTCTGTATCGGATGAAGTATTAAAAATTATTATTTGGTGCGCAGTTAATTAGAAAAATTAATAAAATTATTATTAACGTAATGAATGAAATTTTCAGCCGTGGAAATTTGCAACAATAAACGATAAATGTCGTTCAACCATCATTTTGGAACTATTTATAGTTTTAATTGTTGTTATTATTCCTGCGTTATGTGCAGTCATCAGACAAATAATTCTTCTATATGAAAGTTGATTGCGTTGTAGCATACTTATGTGTTAGAAAATAGTTCCTTCCGACCTCGATCATTTTCCTGTACTACTTAGACTTTTTGAGGAATGATTTAAATTTGTGCTTTTTTAGAATTGTGTGCATAGTTCGATTTGATCTGTCAATGTTCTTTGTAATTTCTCGAGTTCATGTCCGCGGATTTTCTTGAACACGAAAAAACACTTAATACAATATTTTCATCAAATCTGCTCTGCTTTTGCTTTGGGATCTTAAACGCTCCATAGTGCCTCAAATTTTCCTCAAGTCTTACGAAGTTTCAAGAGTCTGAAGCTTCTGTATCAGGGAAACGCTGAATGTAAAGCCGCAATACTTAATTACGATTTTTATTACATTCGACATACATTTCGCACATATCATTTAGTTGATTATTGTCTGCTATTTTGCCTGTTGGTATTATTATTAATTTACAACAAATAATAATAAAAATTAAATCTATAAATATTTTTAAAATGACGGTTGAACGACATGTATCGTTTATTGTTGCAAATTTAACTGTTAAAAATCATCCCAATATTAATGAACTTTGCTTCAAACATGTTTTAATTGATCCCGGCTGTTATTACGTAAGCTTACCACAAATCTTAAGATGGTTTGTAGTTTATCCGTTTTTGTTTTAATCTGAGGCTCTGATGAAGGTTTAGAATAAAAACCGAAACTGATCAGCTGAATGATTTAAAATCTTTTTTTGTCCTAAAAACCCGATCAACTACCACGTTTTCAAAATTTAATACACAAGACGCCAATTTAATTTTTTAGTGAACACTGATGTTAAACGATTATCAAATGCTTTCATAGCATCCTTTTAAATATTTGATACTCGTCATTACACTTCATAACACATTTGTTTTAATCCATTGACACTTTTTTTTCTAAAACTGAACATGGGAATATTTACGTTGTATGTCCAAAGTAAAAAGAAAGTAAAAAAAAATTCACTGTATATGTACAGTCGCGGGGTTTAAATTTTGGTCGTCACTGTCAATAAAAACGTCTGTTTTAATTCCAGAAATTAGAAACTTTCATTTGTTTTACCACGAAAGTGTCAAAATAAATATTTAAGAGACTATTACTAGCATTCAAAATAAGACACAAATCTCGATGATTTCAATAAAATGAAGTTCGGTTTCAACTTTTGACAATTAATAACGACAAAAATTTATTGCCCGCGACTGTATGTATATGTAATCTCTCGTAAAAATAAAATGATAAATTAGTTGCCATTTGCGTTTAATTTTTTAAAATTTATTCTGCTGCGCCCCCCTTTGGAAACTTACGCCCCCCCCCCCAAGGGGGAGCGCCCCACATTTTGGAAAACGCTGAACTAGGCCTTTTCATTCCTATACCAAAGCTGAGATACTAATCTAGCAAGTTATATTAGAACCACTAGATATTTGTAATGCAGTGCAATATTTAAATAACGATACAGAAAAACTTTAAATAGTAAATAGTAATTTTCACTATAGCTAAGAAAATGAACTAAAAATTTGAAATTATGCATTAAACAAAATTTTCATAAAAAAATTTGTATTATTTAAGCTTGAGATTAGTATCAATTACTAAGTGTGATGTACTGTTACAATTAGGACAAAAAAAATCTATCGAATAGAACAATAAAAAGACATAAGTTGTATTTAAAAACTCGAAACTGATGATGGTGGTGGAAAGACGAAACGTTTGACTTCAATTCTGTTACTCCTATTCTATTCTATTCTACTCCTATTCTCCTAGAAAAAGAAAATCGATTTTTTTACATTTTTATTAATATCTCAAGAAGAAATAAGAAAGAAATCATTTTCTCAGTGGATACGAATTAGGCATTGATTTTCTTCCATTTAACCGAATTTGTATCTCTTACGGTTTAGAATGGGACGTTCATTTCTAGAGAGTGAAGAATAAAAACATTTTTGTGGCTATATAGGAGTCATGAATGTCAACGACAATTTTTTTAAATGGCACGATAAATATGACATCATCCTTTTCCCTTTTCAACCACATAAAATTTTTATATTCTTACATATGAAAACTTTCGAGAAAATTCAAAAAAAACTACCTAGTACATTACTTACTATTAAAGCTGCGGTTTCCAAGGACAGTCGGTCGGGCTGAAATTAACCGCGACCGAAGACGACGCGCGACGTCCGCAAACAATAAAAACAATAAAAATTGAGCGAAGTCTTTAATGGTAAATTATATAGGTAGATTTTTTTTGACTTTTCTCGATAATGTAAGGATGTAATAATTTTATTTGGTTTAAAAGGGAAAACGATATTCTGTCGTATTTTGCAAAAAAGATTTCTAGATGCTATTTAAAAAAAATGTCAGTGACATCATGACTCCTATACCGGCTGTTTCAAATTAGGTGTGCACTGAAGGGATCTCCTAAACCGTAAGATATACAAATTTGGTTAAATGGAAGAAAAATTGCACGAATCCATGTCTAACTCGTATTCATTTAACAGAATGATTTTTTTTATTATTTCTTCTTGAGATATTAATAAAAATGTAAAAAAATCGATTTTCTTTTTCTCTCTGTATCTTCTTTTATTTGTACATAATTTTGAAATTCTCATTTAACTTTCTACAGGCACTTTTTGAATCTGCTTCGAATAGGAGTAATAGAATTGAAGTCAAACGTTTAGTCCTTCCACGACCATCATCAGTTTCGATTTTTTAAATACAACTTATATCTTTTTATTGTTCTGTTCGATAACATTTTTTCTCCTGATTGTAATGATATATCACAGTAATAGTTGATATTAATCTGAAGCTTATATAATTCAGATTTTATATTAAAATTTTACTTAATACATAATTTAAAACTTTTGGTTCATTTCTTATCTTTTACTTGTTCTATTCAATAGATTTATTTCGGGTGATTTCAGTGATGTATTATACTTAATACCTTTTTGTCAAGTAAAGTTACAATATGACCAAAAAACTGATACAGCTTCGTAATGTTTTTCTTAATAAGTAAATTTATTCCTAACTAAAAAGGAAAAATAAATATTAACTAAATGATATTAGATGATTAACACAAACCAAATAAACAACAGTATAAACATATTAAATTATAGAAGAACATAAATTTGTGAAATAAATAAATTAAAGTAAATCCTCGAAATGGCCTCCATTGTTTTCAAGACGCACATTCGTTCTTAAAACTATGTGTGCGAGTTAAAATTAAAAACTAGGCTTTTTCATTCCTATACCAAAGCTGAGATACTGATACTGATATTTGTCGGTAAAAGTTCATTTTCGTAAGTGCAGTGCATTATTAAAATAATGATACAGAAAAGCTTTAAATAGTTTATTATAATTTACACAATAGCTAAGAAAATTAACTAAAAATTTGAAATTATGTTTTAAATAAAATTTTCATATAAAAATCTGTATTATTTAAGCTTCAGATTAATATCAACTATTAAGTGTGATATACCATTACAATCAGAAGAAAAAATGCTATCGAATAGAAAAATAAAAGGATATACGTTGTATTTAAAAAATCTCAAACTGATAATGGTCATAGAAAGACGAAACGTTTGACATCCATTCGAAGCAGAATCAAAAAGTGCCCATAGAAAGTTAAATCAACATTTCAAAATTTTGTATAATAAAAGAGATACAGAAGAAAAAAGAAAATCGAATTTGTTACATTTTCATTAATATCTCAAGAAGAAATAAGACAAAATCATTGTGTCAGTGGATACAAATTAGGCATTGCTTCGTGCAACTTTTCTTCCATTTAATTGAATTTGTATCTCTTACGGTTTAGGAGATCCCTTCAGTGCACACTCAATTTGAAACAGCCGGTATAGTGTAGCTAATAAAATGTTTTTACTCTTCACTGTCTAGAAATGAACGTCCCATTCAAGAATATATACATTGATCGCCAAAAAGTCGGCATCAAATGGGAAAAATCTTTAATTTTTATTTTTTGAAAAAACTTTTTACGGCAATAATTTGTGCCTGTCTGAAAACCTATTTAGCCCCTATCACATATTGTCACGATAAGGATTTAATTTTTAGCCTAAAATTAATAATTATAAAATGTAAAGGAGTCGCGACGAAATATTTCCGCGAGGAATAAAGTAGAACAATTAAGACAGCAATTTTGCGAAATCTAAGCTACAAGCGGTTCACGTTTCATAACAAAACACGCGCTATATGTGGGACAAATTAATACAACAGGTGACGAAAGGGGAACACAGAAACATGTCATAACAGTCGAATAGACAGATTTTCGCCTATATAACGTACGGAAGAAGATGGGAAGGCGGTCGAACCCGACTCCGGTAGGCTTAGTGCCTACTGTAAGAAGGGCAGCCGCCCTCGCAGTCGAACCAGCCGTCGACTCAAGTAGGCCTAGTGCCAACTTCCCCAGGAGGACCTTCCTCACCAACGCCGTGCAACCGCCACCCGCATCAGGACGCTGCCGTTCCCAAGAAGGATCATCTTCACCGACGCCTTGTTGCCGCCACCCTCATCAGGACGCTGCCCGTTCCACGGAGGCATCCTCACCGACGCCTTACCGCCGCCACCCTCATCAGGACGCTGCCCGTTCCACGGTGGCATCCTCACCGACGCCGTGCTCATCAGGACATCTCATCGCAATTGCTGCAGCCCTCGAGATTGCCCTGGATCCGGTTAGTCGAATCGTCGGGTCTCTTCAACCCCAGCACGGAGGGATTCCTCATCCTCGCTGTCGCAGCCGACCCGTCGCGATTTCCGATAATTACGAAAAGGCACCCCCGCACATTTAAAGATCGTCCGCCGATAGATAAAAATATTCATTTAATAAAGGTATACATTGTTTTGGTAAACTGTGTTTTCAAGCTCTACCACTGAGAACCCGCTACCTACCCCTAACCACGTGACGGAGTGATTTTTACTTAGTTAGAAAATAGAACATTGCAATGTCAGGTCAAAAAGCGATAGTAATTTGTCGCTATTTTATCTGTTCATCATTCTTACATCGCAATTGCGAATAAATTGGGCAAGTCGTTTTTGGTCTGCAGTGGGAATGTCGAGCTACGTCTCTGCTGAAGAAGTCCCAAGCAGGGCTGAAACAGCTGTCCAGAGGCTGCTCGAGGTTTTCACTGCAATCAAAAACGATTTGCACAAAAAAAAAAAAAATTTTTTAGAAAATAGACTTTTTTGGAAGGTCAAAATCATAAAATTGTTATTCCTCGGAAACTACTCAAGATTTCAATGAGACATCTTTAAATTAGGTTAGTTTCAGCTTATTGAATAATATCAAGGCCAGAAAATAAGTTAAATTGCTTTATATTTCATTAAAATTGAATTTTTCTTCTTTTAGAATATTCTAATTTCACATACTAAAAGTTAACTTCAGAATTTAATATTTTTATGGTGAAAACTTTAAACATTTATAATTAGAAAAAAATAATAAGAAAGATTAATTATTGCTTCAGATATTTACCAAAAAGCATATTTGTTATGTTTTTGATGTAAGGTTCTTTTCAGGAGAAATATTTTCCAAAGATAATTAAAACGTATTTAAATAGCTTCTAAAAACTCTAATCTATTCCTGTTAATGAATTATTTTCACAAAAAGCCTGTAAATATTCGTTTACAGTAGTTTAAACGAGGAGACTTTTATTTACTTATCTTACATGTTCAAGTTAGTAGGCAGTATATGGGATGGGCTATGGATTTTTTTACTGTCAAATCAGATTACTATTTTAATAATAGGACTTGACTTTAAATTACTTTAAAATGTAAAATCACCTTTGTTTTTGTATTGTAATGTGATTTGAGGTCTTCTTTAGTCGTTTTATGAAAGAGGCCGTTAGTTATTTCCATTAACAATTCATATTGATTAAACAAGTAAACTAAGTAAGAAAAAACCTCCTCCCGTAGGCAACTGTAAAAGAATATTTATAGGGTTCTTGTGGAAGTAAGTCGTTCACAGGGGTAAATTAGAGTTTTTAGAAGTCATTTAAATGCATATTAGGTATTAATTAAAAATATTTCTCTTAAAAAGTACCTTGCATCAAAAACGTAAAAATTAGGTACAAATATTACTTTTCGCTAAATAATACAATATCCGAAGCAGTAATTAATCTTCTTTATTATTTATTTCTGTTTTCTGGCCTTGATATTGCGCAATAAGGTTAAACTAGTCCAGATTAAAATTTCATGGAAATCTTTATTAGTTTCCCAATAATAACAATTTTACCATTTTGATCATTTCGAAAAACTCTATTTTCTAACTAAGTAAAATTCAATCGGTATACCTGATAGGGGCTAAATAGGTTTACAGATAAGCGGAAATTATCCACGTAAAAAGTTTTTTCGAAAAATCAAAAATAAAGATTTTTCCCATTTGATGCAGACTTTCTGGCGATCACTGTATA
The DNA here is from genome assembly GCA_036172665.1 of Prosopocoilus inquinatus. NCBI lineage: Eukaryota > Metazoa > Arthropoda > Insecta > Coleoptera > Lucanidae > Prosopocoilus > Prosopocoilus inquinatus. Next base: position 41,384,143 of record CM069871.1, on the reverse strand, counting down.
TTTTATCGGATGTTCGAACAAAAATGAACGAGTTACAGCTCAGGGCCTTTACAATCAATCAAATGGTATACAGGGTAACAACTAATTAAAGGGCCATCACGGGGATCTCGTAAACTATAAGAGATACAAAGACGGTTAAATTACAAAAAAGTTGCGCTATTTTGGATCCTATCAAAATATAAAAAAAATCTCCTACCTTCATTCGTTTCTAAAATATCTTTAAAAAACTGAAAATTGTAATTTTAAAAAATCTCTAATATATTCCTCATTTATTAAAGTAGAATCATAAAATTCGATGAACAATCTAATAGAGTCCGAAGAAATAGGTTAGGATTGACAGTTACACAAATATGTCAACTGTCTTTTTCCTTATCGACGCTATCTTGGGTATTCATACCACAAAAACAAAATCTGAATACGACCCTACGACGCACTTATGCTTTTGTTTTAATGCAAAATATCAAGATACTACAAAAGATTTTGTAGAAAGAAATACCTAGTAGGCGGATGCGTGTAACCATTCAAAACTAAAATTATTATTAAATAAATAAATATTTTTCAATTTACATATTTACATAAAAAAATTACTTTTTAACAAAAAATTCTTAGTAATCTAATATTTTGTTTTAAAATAAAAGCATAAATGTTCATATGGTCGTATTCAAAAATTATTTCTGCATGACGTGCAAGAATATTTAAGGTAGCATCCATAAGAAAAGAAACAGTTGACAGTCTATCTAAGAAACTGTCAAACTTAACCTATTTCTTTGAATTGATTTTTTGCATATTTTTTTAGATCTCAAGATAATGCGACTTTTCAGTAAATTAACCATCTTTGTATCTCTTACAGTTTACGAGATCCCCATAGTGGCATTTTAATTAGCTGTAACCCTATCTAATTAGACTTTCACGTAAATTGAAATTATTATTTGAAAATTCAAATCAACAGTGTCTGAATTATTTTCATCGTCGCATCAATTTAAAAATGCGTAAAATACTTCAAAAGTTTCCAACCTCGCTCTAATACAATCGTACTTGAACGCAAATTTTCTTAAACGTGTTAATTGAGTTAGCCACTAATTTTAGGACCGGCTAATTGAAACTGTTAAGTGCGGCAGTAATTTATGCACGGCAGAAGACGAAGCACCGCGGCAAAAAATAAAAGTTTACATCGCCGGCTGAAATGTCGTTATACACCTAACGGCGACGGAGAAAACTACAGTAGATATTAATTAAGACGAACTGTCTCATATCAATTCCATACTCAAGATAATAAGTTCAATCCATTAGTTGATAATAGGGAGTTGTATATAGAAGTGGGAGTATAGCTAGCGATTTGCAAGGCCGAGATGTGTGGATGTAAATCCTGTCATTGTTGGTCGGAACGACGTTCACCGTCGCGGCGCCAAAATAAAATCTGGTTAGGTTTTACCAAACTTATACTTTGCTCTTGCATACTTTCGTTTCTCGCTATCGCCTTGAACCAAACTATATTTTACTTCGATGTATTTTATCTTTCAGCGATGAGGTAAAGTAGTCACATCAAATTTATACAGTGTCTTTCAAAAAGTATGCTACAAATGAGAACTTTTTTTATTATCGATTTTTATTTAAATTTATTCATTCTGAACACTTCTGCACCTAAAATCAAATTGGAAAATGTCAGATAAAATTTATCTAGAATGGTATACAGCGTGACACTAAGAAATGAATACCCCTTAAGAGTAAAGTACCCTTATTTTACAAGATATTGGAAAAGGTCATAAGAATAAGTCGTTCAGAATTAAAAGTTATAGTCAGATATAAAATTATAGCTTCCTATCTCAAAAACAAAGGAAATACAATTTATTGTGAACCACACTTTATACAATAAATTTGGATTTGACTCCTAACCACAATATCTTTTTTTTAAAAAACTAAATACGTATTTCGGCAGCTATGCTGCCATTTCCAGTAGTTGCGACTTCTATCCTATTAAATCACAGGAGAAGACTTCTCCTGTGACAACTACTAAATCATAGGAGAAGACTTCTCCTGTGATAACTACTAAATCACAGGAGGACTTCTCCTGTGATTTAGTAAGATATAAGTCGCAACTACTGAAGATACGAAATACGTATTTAGTTTTTTAAAAAAAGATATTGTGTTAGGAGTCAAATCCAAATTTATTGTTAGACAAGCCACAGTCTCCAATACATTAAACACATTTAATACACACTACATTAAGAAATACTGGAGGGATTAAAGTATCCGCCAAAATAATATGAATAGGAAAACAGGAAATTCTTATTTCACAACTATTTCATTTGGTTCTGAGTGCGTATTTCGATGAATTGCTATCGTGATACAAAAAAGCATAAAGTTTCGGAATGCATTGAAATAATTACTCCAACACCCACACACACCACAAGTTATATGGTGTGTGGGTAAGAACAACCTACAGATGAGAGCAAATCATACCCCCACGAACCACAAGTTATGTGGTGTGTGGGTATGATTTGCTCTCATTTGTAGGTTGCTTTTTGACAATTTATACATAATAGATATATTTTATTTTATTTCACACCTACACACCACATAATTTTGTGGCTTTCAGAATTAAAAAGAAAATTAAATTCACAGATATTTTTAATTTTCACAGTTTAGATCAAGCAGGAAAACTTCTAGTTTACAATGGATCTTAAACTTTCGTAATCGGAAATAGATACGTCAGCCATTCACATTAAGAAATCTCTATTTATAAACAAGAATAATAAAAGCTGTTCTAGATTAAATGCCCAAATAATAATACACTTCTGTTTGATTATGTGTTCGATAATACGACACAACACACAAGATATCATTTTGAATGTATCGCACTGCAACAACATGACAGTCGCCTACTAGAATTTTTACTATTTAAAAATAAAGTGATACATTTATTTTGGTTTTAGAAACTTTCAAGACAAGTTGGGACATTTGTTGACCGTAAACGGTGAATTATTTGAGAATTTGGTGTAGTATTTATTATCTTTTAAATAAATAAATAATTCGAATTGTTTGAACATCAGTAAAGCATGACAACTAGAAGTTTGCCTGCTTGATCGAAACTATGATATTGAATAATGTCTACTAATTAATTTTTTTTTTAATTTTGAAAGCCTATGTATTTGAAAACATACTAAAAAATGGTCTTAGTTAATGCATAACATAAAGCTGCGTATTATGTCGTTTATTGCTTTATGATAAATTTGATAGGAAAGCAGGAATTTACAATTAAAGAAAAATGCATTGATATTCCTATGGTGCGTAGTAGACACACGGTATATATATTTTAGGATGATTAGATTGTTGCTAGTTTTTACACTTTTATGATTTTATTAGGATGATTAGGTTGTTCTTATATCCTTTTAAGTGCTTTTAAGTTGGTAGCGTACTGAAGATTGCAGCTTACCTGCCGAAATACGTATCTAAGGATATACAATTATTGTGGGCGGAGATTAATTTCAATTATTCTAAATAGCTGTTTTAGTTAGAAAAAAGACAATAGAAATTCGATTACTGGAAACCCAACACAATGGATTAATAATAAAAACAAAATTCCAGGATGCCTTAATATTTCAAACATTAATTCATTGATATTCTAATCTAAAATATCTCATAAATGGCTTTTCCAAGTATAAACATATACATTTTTGAAATCAGAAAAATATGATCTTTCATCTTAGCAAACAATATATAGGGTGCTCCATTAAAAAAAAACAAGAATTATATATTTTTCTCCAATGTGCGATACGCTTTTGTTTCTTATGATAACTGTAAAAGATAATAGGCACAAAATCCTACAACTTTTGTATTTAAAGTTTTCCTCTAGCTCCTAAAATAAACCCTCTAGATAGGGTGCAAAATATAACAAAAAAAAATCCTGTATATGTCGAAGTTAATGTATTTACATACACCCAGAACAAAATTGTACTTCTGATATTGCATCAAGTTGTTTAATACACATCTGAAATCGCGTTTCTGGGATGATTAGAGAATATTTCGATGTATAATTTGTTTCTGCAAACCTTTTAGTAGGATAGTCAAGTTATCCTGATCAATGGCTTACCATTAGGTTACAAAAATAATTTATTACTTTCTATTTTCTATTAGGTTGTTCTCGAATATGATGGCAGTAATTATACCACGTATAGACGCAGACGGCGTCAAAATATTATGATTTTAATTTATATATATACACAAAAATTTTTCGTTTTTGAGGTATGACCTATAGAAGCAACTTGAAAAGCATATTTTGAGAAAAAAACCTGTGCAGCAGTTATGTATTGTATATCGACGTGTAAAATACGCAGGTAAAATTCCAGCTAATAGTTTCAAGACATCTTAGTGCTCTATGAAATTTCTAGTTTCTGCAGCAATATAATCTCTCGATAATTATCTCAAAAATGGTTAATCTGCAATAAGAAAGTTATTTACTAAAATGATAAACTAGTTCCCTGGATATACGCTACTGGTGAAGAAAGCTCAATTTTCCGTATGACAACTCTATCCCTAAATTTTACTTGCCCTGCATGTCAAATTTAAACCCTCTACTTTAAACTTTTCCAGAGATTTAAGAAAATGCGCTTTTTAAGTAATCTGTTTAGGATACAGAAACGAAACACTTTTGTGTACAGGGTGGGCCAACGAAAACGAAACAGAGCGAATATATCCCAAGAACATGTTTGTTTGAAAAAGCGCAAAAGCAGGTCAATTTATAAAATTACGACAGTCACTTCAACCTCAAACCCTTAGTCATCGCAGAACGGGTAAAATTTCACAGCTGCAAACAAGAAAGTACTGAAGTTATGGCGACATTTGCGATTCAACTGAAAAGGGGAGACTTTTCTGTCCTATACCCAATTGTTATACATCATTCCCCTGCCTTTCAGCTCTCTTACCAATAGAATTTAAATCAGCCCTATTTGGAGCCTGATCAGCAGAAATGTTGCTAGAGAATTGCACTTTAAAACAAAAAAAGCAAAGCGTCATTGTCGAAACTTTATTGATATACTGATATAATTGTGTTCTATTTTGTTTATCTTAAATAAAGCGATATTGTTATAAATATTTTGGATGAGTCGTGTTTTCTTGGTTTTCTCGCGGTTTCCCATAACCAAAAAAATTAAGTGGCGTCTTTCCTCTTTCTCGTTATTGTTTGCGAAGGGCGTGGGTACGAACCCACCCTATCCCACTGAGGCTGGTCGGCGACGTCGAAACGTCTGTCACGGCGATCACTTGAGTCACCTGAGCAGGTAGGTAGCAAATTCCAGCTACGTTTCTGCTGACGAAGCCCCAAACAGAGCTAAAACAACTGTACGAAGCTGCTCGAGGTTTTCACTGCAATCAAAAACGATTTGCAACAAATTTTTTAAGGTCAAAATGTATATGTAGTTAAGTGAATAACCGATTCAATAATTTTCATCCCAATCTCAGTAAAAAATAAAGACGTAACCAAGACTGGCGTCTCACTGTTAGGACAAGTAGTGTTGTTTTTTATAATAAGTACTGAAATAATAAAAATTATACTTGAAGTACAAAAAAAATAAAATTCTCCGATTTTTTACCCTCCTTGTAAGTAACAAAAACATATTTATTTATAAATCTGATTTAAGACAATTATTTATCACTTAAAAATTTACAATTTCTTTTTGCAAATATTTATCTTGATTTTCTGTTTTAAAACGTTTAAATAGCTACGATTGTGCTAACTTGGTGTCAGTTATGCGATAAATCAGGCGGGAATTGAATGACGTTTGGAGTCTAGAGTCTAAGTCGTGACATTGTGCTGCCGTAGTTTTGACCTTAAAATGATAAATCATAAAAAAAGAGTGAATAATAACAATACTCCGGTCTCATAAGCTATCGGCGCAAAAGTGTTTTATCGCATATTTTAAAGCTTGCTGCAAGACGGCTAGGTTGCAATGGAGTTGATACGCTTCTTCTGTAAAGCAATTTCGGCTCTAAATTGGAGCCTCATCAGTAAAAATGTACCTCGAAAACTCCACCGCATCGTAAAACTTATTGTGAGATAACATTGGGTGCAAAAAAAAAACACCTCTTAGGGGAATTTTGCTTAATTTTATCATAGTTTTGTAAAACAAGCTTCACTACATTTTTCAATTTTTGACAAATATTTGTGACATTAATTCACATTACTCATCATCCAGCATTAGTAAATCAAAGCCGGACACGTAACAGCGGTTAAAGTTGTTTACTTTTCTATGCACCCAACACAGCTACTTTCATTTTCAAAAATTTTAGTTATTAATTTCGGCACTGTTTGTCAGCTATTTGTCTACCTATAGAATCTCATCTAACTCATTTGCCGTTCAACGATACAGATACTAACAGATAATTCAGTTGTAATACTTGCAATTGCTCGAATGCTGATTCCTACTTGCATTTCGCGATTTATTGCCTCTGAATTGTATTTAACTAGAACAGTTCTATTCGGTGTGCAAAAATGATATTAATGTCAACATGACAAAAGTTCATTTTAAAGCACACTTCAACCAATTATTTTGAGCGTAGTCGGCTTTTATGGTTATGATGGTACATGAATGAAAATAGAATTCACTACTCAGAATTGATATAGACCAATTCCTGCAAATTTCTTGATTTTTCGTGAAATATTTCGGCTAAAAGAGGACAGATTATTAACTAATTATTATTAATTGATTGTAATTTATCGTTTTGCAATGAAATTTTCGTATTATAATATGTTTTACTTCATTTATTTCGCAATGTCGCGTGAGTGACGTGTAACTGACGTGAAGTTTTCCGATTTATTTTATTACTAAGAATAGATAGATTCCAAGTCTGCGTATTATTAACATAGTATTTGAGAAAAAATTACAGTTTTTAAAAACCTTCTTTAATTTAGGTTGCACAGCGGTCGTGTAAGTGACGGTGAATTAAAAAACCAATAGTTACTAGAATTTTGTAAAATCTTTCATAAAGTAAACGTTACTTTAAACTTTCACTATTTAACGTTTCTTTAGCGCGTTCAAATAAAGACATTCGTAAAAGAGTTGAAATACTGGGTGTCTCACAACCTACGGCGAAGATTGAAAGGACAGCTGTAGGACATCAAAATATAGCTTTTTTCTTAATTCGCCTTTGACCAAAACCTAATAATAAGAAAGTTAACTTTCTTAATTTCTCCTTTAATTTACACCTATAGTTTCTTAATTAATTATTTCACAAAATGCAACTTTCTTATTAAGTAAACTCTAAATTTATCAAAACCACCATTCATGTCTATGTTAATCAGTTTCCTAGTTTTGTTTTTAATTAGTAGGCGGTGTACAACCAGATGCAAACCTGTTTTTGGGCATTAAAAGAAAAAATGAAATAGTCATTACTTTAACGTGACTACATTTTTGAAAATAGTTGTTTATTGTAAAGTAATGTTCAATAAACTCATAAATGCCTCAAATTTAAATTTAAAACGTAAAATATTACTACAGGGAGTAACTTAACTAATTAATTTCATGTCATTTCGCCCATTATTATTAAATTAGCTTTAATATGAGTTGTCACACGTTGGATTACGTAACCATATTTTTTCGCGAAAGAGGGCGCTAAAATCGAATTTTTAGGTATTCATATTCCCATTACCGAATTCTCTATAACATTAATTTTTCAGTCATATGCACTCATAGTAATTCCATATTTAAATTCCATTTAAAATTAAAATTTTTGTGTTTTGCAGTTCAGGTCTGTTTGGCGCAAAATGGATGTGTTCTTCAAAGCGGCGGAATTAATACAAGAAGAAATAAAATCTGTGTTGGTAAAGCGGTCTTCCTTTTGAATGTAGGAGACTAAATTAAAATATCCTAGAAAGAAAACATATTAACACTTGACGGCGGTAACGTCTTACAACTGTAAGTTCGTGTGTTCGTGTCAATCGCGTACGAATTTTAACATTTGACAATATTGAAAAAGTTATAAAGTTAGTAATCTCTTTGTATACAATTCTAAAGAAGGAATGCAAAGGAAATATTTTCTTTTGCATCTCAATAACCTCAATATATCTACTGCCCTATTTAAATCAAGATTAATTGTATCCTAGTAGATTGGCGATCTTCCAAAGTTTCAACAACGCCCATCTATTTTTCTTTATATCTGGAAAATGATCATACAGGGTTCTCCAAAAGGCATGACCTACTTTCATGAAGCATATATGAACATAATTAAAGGGTAAAATGAAATAAACGCGATATTTAAAAACGTTATATTATGCGATTCTAAATCGTCAAAAATACTATTGATTTCTTGATTTGTTGAAAAAGTATCGTCTTTCAATGTTCAACTTGATCAACTCATAACTGAATTTGCTTCCGGTTGGAACAGCGTCACTCAAATTTTTTCAACTGCTGACATTTCGTTCTTCATTGCAGAAGAACTTCTTCAAAGTTGCTGCTGATGGCGATGGTACTGCTGCTGCTCGTTAGTCTCGATGGCTAATGAGAAGCAGCAGCAAGACCACCACCAGAAGCAGCAGCAGCATTCAACTCGGACTACAAATAATAAAATTATACCACCGCGCGTTCTTTTTTTAAATCTATTTACAGCTTATGCAGATGCAAATAAAATTAATAATCAAAGATCGAACTCTTAGGTCCTGAGAAAGTCGAAAAAGATATCTAATTTAGGCTTCTATTTTCTCATGATAGGTATTTCAAAAAGGCCATAAAATTAAATTAAATATTTACTTCAAAAAAACCATAAAATTAAATAGCAGTTTAGGCACCTCATCTTGCGGCGAGCTACACAGAAGATGCTCATAAGGTCCATTGCAAACGAAATCACAACGAGCAACAAAATTTAATTTTTTGAATGTTTCTGAAATGAAAAAGCCAAATTTTTGTAAAAAATAACAATGAAAACAATTTGATAGCTCTAGTTAAAAAAATAGTTCACATCCCGATATTTTGTGCCTTTAAAAAGCCTCACATAAACTTAGCAAAAAAAAATCCGCTGTATTTGTACAAGAATGGGATAATAGAGATTATAAAAACTAAGACTAGGTAATATACAAGGAAAAGAAATCGGGCCACTGGTTCCGCGCTCAGTACGAAAATTTAATACTCGGACTGTACTAGCTCCGCTCGCAGTATTTGGAAGGGAGTTATCTCATGTGGTTGCATCGAGCACAATACTGTAGACTTGTAGGCGTTTTTATTGTTTGCAATTAAATATTTAAGCTGGATTCATTGCTAGGCGATTTTTCATCGCCGCGTTACGGGATAGCTATTTGATTGGTTCGTTTAATTAAACAAATTATATAGTTTTAAAATGGGCCAATAGAATCGCGTAGAATTTTAACGCCAACACAAAACGCCTAGCAATGAATCTAGCTTTAAAGTATGTGATGATTTGCAGCGACTATTACATGCATTTTTATATTTTCAAAAAGAAATTTTCTTCTATTATCTCTATAGGATGTACGAACGATTTGACGATTAAATACATTTAAATCGTTTAATCGTCGAAGAAAAAACCTGAACCAATTCGCATATCTTCCCTCTCCATTCAATGACAATTAGAAGCATCGCGGCCGCGCAAAGGTGGAAGGAGTGAACAGTACATTCGGCGTGAAAAGCGTCGGTACTAAGTGGGCCCAAAGCTTGGTAATATAAAATCACTTTTTAACTTTTAGTCGAATCCGTAAGCATTTCATATCGATTGTTATACTTGTTATGATTGATATGTAACAAGCATACCTAACATTTGATTTCCTAAAATCCGTATTCTCTTCAATTGATTGTTATGACACATGGAAGTGTCACTGGAGGTGGTCGCTATGATTACATATAAATTCATTTATCTTCAATTCTTGTTACCTAGATCTACATTGAAATTAGTCAGTGCCTACAGAATACAAATGAATAATCACAGAAACTGAAATTTTTCTTTTATTCGAGTGTCAGGTTTATAACAGATAATGTGGGAGCTTTTTGACCCTCTAGGCCTACCGTTTTCTAACAGTTTAACTTTTACTCATTGTCATGGTTATACTGTGATCATCAAAAAGTCGGCATCAAATGGGAAAAATCTTTATTTTTGATTTTTCCAAAAAACTTCTTACGGCAATAATTTCTGCTTGTCTGAAAACCTATTTAGCCCGTATCAGATATACCGAGCGATTTTTACACATTGAGAAAACAGAGTTTTTCGAAATGATCGAAAATTGTTACTCCCCGAAAAATAGTCAAGATTTCAATGAGATTTCTTTAAATTGGGTTAGTTTCAGTTTATTGGATCATTTCAAGGCCAGAAAATAACTTGGTTTTCTCTAAATTCCGTTAAAATTGAATTTTTCAATCTTTAGAATATTCCCATAATTTCACATACTAAAACTTAACTTCAGAATTTAATACTTTTAGCGTGAAAACTTCAAAGATTTGTAAGCGGAAAAAAAATTAGGAAGATTAAATACTGCTTCAGATATTTGGTTATTTACCGCAAAGTAATAATTTTGCATATTTTTTACGTTTTTGATGCAATGTGCCTTTCAGGAGAAATATTTTTCAAAGATAATTAAAACGTATTTAAATAGCTTATAAAAACTCTAATCTATTTCTGTTAATGAATTATTTTCACATAAAGCCTGTAAATATTCGTTTACAGTGGTTTAAAAGAGGATTTTTATTTACAACTTGCGAATTTATTGGTCAAGTTGTTTTTCGTTTGCAGTGGAAATCTCGGGTTACATTTCTGCTGAAGAAGCCCCAAAGAGGGCTTAAACAGCTGTACAGAGGCTGCTCGAGGGTATCACTGCAATCAGAAATGATTTGCAACAAAACTTAGAAATTATCGTTTAAAACTTGGAACATATTTATCTCAGTTAATTAATTCTGCCACTGTGAACCCTTTCACATATTTTTAATTTTCGGAATATTTTTGTGCATATTATTATCCTGCTTTATTCTCTTGAAAAGGCCGCGTTCAGAAAAGCACAGCAGCTAAGTTGCTGAGTCAGCTTTGCCATTTAACACACGCGCTTTTAACGCACTAATGGCCGGTTTCTAGAAACTTTTACGGTTAGATAAAGTAAATATTTCTAAAAACGTCAACGAGCTGAGTTAGCAACTCAGATGCTGCAGGTTTTTGAACGCGGTTATTGCATCAATATAATTTCCATAATAAAAATTAACGTTCGGAGATATCGATAGCAACAAAAAATTCCCGTTTCAATACAAATATTACCATTTTTGCATGAAAAAGTATTATTTAGGTCAAAGAAAGGCAAATCAGAAAGTAGTTTAATCGAAACACCTTAAAAAGGGTAATCAGGAGTGACACAAAACGGTATCGGTTTTGCTTAAGAAATAATTGCCAGGCATTTTGAGCATTTATTGTAACTTTATCTTGTTTTATAAGTAAAGTCAACTTGTGTGTTTCCTCGCTTACTTAATTAAAAACAGGCTGTTCTTTGACTGTGTGCAAATAAAAAAAACCTCAGTATAAGTACGCGAAATGCTACCTTCTGCGGATATTTTTTGGTGACTATCGTACCATAGCCAAAAAGTTTCGCATAGACCACTTGGAACTGTTGAAATGTGCGAGAAAGATAGAAAGGTCAACTGCGCCTTCCTCTCGGTATGAACACGCCCACCGACACCGCACTCGATGTTCAACGCAGAGATTCGTAATAATAATCACTGATATCGTTTATTAATTATTTTATTTAAAATTTTAATTCACTGAGCGAATTAATATGTTTTACGATATCAACTATCGACGAATAAATCCGTAAATTTATGCACCAATTAGGTAAGCGCGTTAAAAATGTTCTTCCTTCACCCTCTTATGTAAATCAACTTTTGCTGCAATCTCAGTGCTAGCTATGAAAGTATTACTACATACGGTCCTTGGGAATAAAGTAAATGTAAAATTTTTATAATTCTTTTGAAAATAATATGGAATGAGAAATTACAATTTGTTTGTACCTCGCTTTTAATTTGTTCAGCAATTACAAACGGCAGCTTCTTGAGTTGAACTAGATTTTAATTTAATACTTAAAGTTGTAATTACTTGCAGTGAAGTTAATTTAAATTGTAAACGGTTCGACGGACCAGCTGATCGGCGCGGCGCAGAGTTACGTCGTTCCTCCTTGAGATCCAGGAAAGCAAACCGTGGTTTACTTCGGCTGCGGGTCCTAATTAAAGAGGCGCCCACGTTCCACTTTTACCTATGCCAGCAGTTCTCAATCGGTTTAGTGAAAATCTGCCACTGCATTTTTTTATTAAACTATTACATTTATAGAAGAATCTTTGTGCAAATCGTTTTTGATTGCAGTGAAAACCTCGAGCAGCCTCTGGACAGCTGTTTCAGCCCTGCTTGGGGCTTCTTCAGCAGAGACGTAGCTCGACATTTCCACTGCAAACAAAAACGACTTGTCCAATTTATTCGCAATTGGGACTTATTAGGAGCAAATCCCGCTTCAATTTGTCTATCCTACTGCAATGTCAGGTCAAAAAGCGATAGTAAGATGTCGCTATTTTATCTGTTTATTACATTTATGTTGCCCATTCATGGTGATATATTGCAGGTTTAAATATTTGCACACAGTAAAAGAACACCCTGTACAATGTTGACTATACACTATTGAAACGAGAAAGAAAATGCTATTTAACTATATAGAAATACAATATGGCGTCTGTTTAAAATAAGAAAGTTGATGTCAATATGTTGAAAGCCGCTTGAATTTTATTTAGGTGAATAAAAGTTTTGGATGATTCATAATAAGAGTCCGACCCGTTAGGGGCGTATTTACTAAGGTCATGAAATTCACAAATTAGCACCGATGTATGCGATGGGTAAAGTGTTAAAATCGGGTTTACTAATTGTTTATGTTTTAGTAACTGTGTTACTGTGCCAGCAAAAAGTAAATATTATGTGATGTAACTTACGGATTATGTAATGGATATTCGATATGACATTCTTGTTATGCGCTTATTCACATGATTGATGAATAGGTCGCCATACATAACACGTCTTAAAGCTGGCTTATTCGGTAAAATTTAACTTATTATTTAATTTATTAAAACTGCAGTTACTTCTGGATGTACGTTTCGATTCACAATGAATTCACATGAAGCGCAATGTTTTCCTTCTTTACACAAGCAAGTTTGCGTGCCAAGCATGCTACCACATAAGAGCGTTAAAAAGTTATGAGTGAATGTCAGCCTAAAGAATCACGAAAGCCAGGCATTGTTTTGATTTTCTTTGCTCCAATAAAAGCGCAATTTCCTCAACTGTGTTAATGGATGGAGTCTTTATAAACTGAATTTTTTATTTCTAATGTTTAATTAAACATGATTCACTATAATTCGATAAATTATTTCGCACATGAAGAAATTGCAAATTCGTAAAACACTGTGGTAATACGTGCTGTAAAGTTAGGTACGTTGGTCACCCAAAATGTAATAATGTTTGTAATGTGAGTAGCGTAGTTGTCAAAATTGTATGTTATTCTCAAATGTCTTTGTCGAACTTTGTATGTGGGTACTTAAAGTTTTCTTCCTGTTCCCTCTCTTTCTCAGGGGGTTGCCTGGGTCGCTCGGAATCCTCCTCGTTGTTCCCAAGGCAGATACATACAATGACAATAGGGTCGTCCGTTTTGATAAGTTATCATAAAATGTGTCGCCTAACACTTAGACAAAATTTTCTGTGGTGTAATATTCCTGGAAAAAGAAGATTTTTGATTTCTTGAGATTTGCTCAAGATTTGATGCAGTAAATGGGCATTTGGCACTTAGCTCTTAACGTGTATGCATCAAACAACGACATGAAATTTATTTTCCACAGCCACCCCTTATGGCATTAAAATCCTAATGGGCCGCGGTTGGCATTAAGGGCACATCATTCAATTCTTCGTAACATAAGTAATCTTAAAATGCACTAAATTTCTGCACAAGTTGACACCAACACGATTCCACTGACAAAGTTATTATTGCATCCTTACTTACATCATAAAAATATTAAGTTCATTGTTCCCATTATGCAATCTTTCCTCAAACTCAAACCGTTTTACGGTTTCAGTTCAAAGTTAAATGTTCGTGTTTTGTGTTTTTTCCCGAAAGTATATTGCTGTTACGTTTTCTTAAAATTTGTAATGATTCTCCTAGTTGCAAAAGCAAACTTTTTTGAAAAAAAAAACCATTTTTTCACATTTTAGTACCACTAAAGCTATAATAACACATTCAAATTCCAGGCGCAAAATTCGTGTAGACCTAAGTAATTTGTGAAGTAAATATTTTTTAGATTATCTGGCACAAAAAGGTTCTCTTAATGCATTTCTATAAACTTAACCATTTTGGAGTAATTAAAGTTTAAAAGTTAGTATGCATCTATTACGTAATGTTAATACCCTAAAATTTACCAATAACTTATTTTTCACTTTTTAAAAAAATATGTAAAAATGTTCTATTCAACCTGGAAATATCGGGAGATATTTCTGAATCACGATGTATAGAAAAGAGACACCAGTGATCAGTTGAACAGCTGATAGGGAGATTCGACCAAGGTGTGAGTTTTAGGGGCGTAGGAGGTGCGAAGTGTGGGTGAACAGACGCCTCGGCGACGCCTGAAAGTCGAGGCGCCTGCCCCTGACTGCTTACTTGATCTTTTAATCCCGACATACGCGTTGGAAATTAATCACCCTCTCATACATTCTGTTCTTGCATTGTACGTCAAATCCTTAATGAATTATTCATTAATCTAGATTCTTATAATTCCTGCTACTTACTTGGTATCACAATTAATTATGGACATTTCATCCCTCGTTATCGTTGTCGTTCTCCGAGCAACGACTTCGCAGTTTTTAGCGCATCAAAGGCCTTCTCTATTTATAGCGGTGTGCTCCAGCGACGGCCAAAAATTTGAATTTTAAATTATGCATATAAGGGGTAAATTGTACTAATGACTGATGAGTGCACTGAACAAGAGATCGTTAATTGAGATCAATTAAAGAGGTTAAATAGATGTAATAGTGGTGAGTGAAAAGTGTAATTGACATTCGTAAGCCCGCCGGCGGTGTGGTAGAGCGCCGCATGCGATGGTGGTATATTGTCATCGTACATTGCACTGTCTCACACAATGAGTTGATGAATAAAATGCAGTGCATGTTAATATTTATATGACTATGGCATCACGTGATTAATGTATTTTATCGTTAAATTAGTGCAGTCACTGTACACCGCTTGGACTCAGACATAATCTGCATGGTGGATCGACGTCTCATTTATTTATTCCTATTTTCAATTAATAATAAATCAGAAATAATTTTCCATTATAAAAAATAGTATATTAAAAAACAAGTTTCATAAGGCGTGATTTTAGCGCACGCGTCCAGTTTTAGAAAACGAGTCGAAGACGTGTCTTATGAAACGTGCATTTTATAGTATTTTTTCTGTTTTGGTGCTTACATGAAAAAATCTTAAAAATCGGCGTTATTTTGCAATGTAGCATTGGCAATTTTTGTTTTGTTGATGGCAGTTCGTGAAATTGGTTGATGCTTAAAATAATTTCATAAAATTTCAGTTTAGAGGTTATGCCTACAGTTATATGTTTTGTGAGCCTATAAAGTGTTTTAGTTATGTTTTTGTAATTTGGGATGCTACAAAATAAAGGTAGTTTCAAACATGTATAACTTTGAGTATTTATAATTTGATATTTGAACAAATCTAGTAGCGTATGTTGCCACCAACCTGACTGTTACTTAAATCTCTTGTTCTGTATTTCTTTTGTGCAATTATCAACAAATTAACTGCGAGTCTGGCCCTGGTCTGGTAAAAGTGGCCGCTCAAAAATTAAATGTGTCAGATACTTAATTTTCTTTTCTTACTTTTTTTTACTTGTCGAGACCTACTAACTTTTTGAGTGTTGCTATTACCAGACAGGCGTGTTTTATTTAAATTAAAACAACATACAAATATATACATTACATAATAACATAAAAGAATATGAATCTTTAACATGCCCCCGCCTTGGAATAATCGAGTACTTCCAAAAACTTAATCTTCTGGGTCGGAAAGCATACAAAGTTTAGCATAGGTTCTCTTCGTTTCTCCAGTTTGTGTTCGAATCGTGGCGATCCTGGACTTTCCGTCTTTTCCGGGATGCAACCTAGTGAGGCGGTCATATTTTAATAGTACCATTGGCCCGATCTTGAGTTCTGCTTGAGATTTTTTCCAGTTTACTCTTCGTTGCAACTCTGCGATGTATTCCATTTGCCAACGGGCCGAAAAATGCTGTTAGCATTACTGCATATATTGAAAACGCAACAATCTGCCTATCGGAATATCTTGAACATTTGGGTTAAAGTTCTTCCAATCAGAAAGTGAGCAGGGGTCAAACGGGTCAGGTCGTCAGGGTCAGATGATAGAGGAAAAAGAGGCCGAGAGTTTAAGATGGCTTCTATTTGCAGTATTATAGTATGCAGTTCCTCATACGTGAGATGTGCGTTTAACAAGACTCTTTAAATGAGCCTTACTGGCCTTAACGCCAGCCTCCCACAACCCTCCAAAATGAGGGGAATACGGTGGTATAAATTTCCATTCTGTACTCTCCTGAATACAGTGATCTGTAATATTTCTTTCATTTTCTCTTAAGAACCTGGCTAATTGTTTCAACTCAGTAACAGGGAAACAAAATTGGAGTCATTATCTGAATAAATCTGATATAGTTTTCCACGGCGTGCTATAAATCTTCTTAGAGCCATAATAAAGGAATGTTTGCTTAAGTCGCAAATTAGTTCTAAATGAACTGCTTTCGTGCTAAAGCAAATGAAAAGTCCAATGTAACACTTATTTAGCTTTGTGCTACGGCGTTTGTGATTCTTTATAAGCAAAGAACCTGCATAATCAACTCCCGTGACACTAAAACGTTGGCTTGGTTGGACACGAGTTTCTGGCAATTGCCCCATAATTGGTTGGACAAACCTTGGTCTGTTCTTAAAACAATTTAAGCATTCTCGAACAATACTTTTGCAAACATTTCTTCCTCCGATGGGCCAAAATTCTTCTCTTGTTGATGCTAACAATTGCTGTTGTTTTGTAGTCGACCACCAACTCTTAAAATCCCTTCTTTGTCTAGAAACGAGTTTAAATGCAACAACTTGCTAGTAACGTGAACTTGTTTGTGATTGTGAAGATCTTTAATTTCGTTGCTGAAACCTGTCATGTTGTGCTAGTTTTACGAGTGTTTTTAATGCTTTGTTTGTTTCATACACAGAAAGATTTGATTTGCGTTTTCTCTCCAAATGTTTAAAAACCTCAAAATCCACGCAATCGCTCTTTTAAGTCGAATCAAACTTGAAAAACTCTTGAATGGAAATTTCCCTTCATTTTGAATTGTGAGTGAATAAATAATATTTTTCACTTCGGGTAAGCTACTGTAGATGTTAATATCTTTTGGTAAATGTGACGGACAAGGATGTTCTTCCTCACTTAACCAGTAAGGTCGATGCCACCAAGAGGTGCACTCTTTAATCACATTTGGCATTAAACCTCTGGACAATATATCAGCTGGGTTGTCTTTGCTTGATACATGTCGCCAATTATCGCAAGAAGATAATCCTTGAATTTCCGTCACTTTATTACTAATGAAATTTTTGAGTTTATTTGGTGGTAATTTCAACAAACCTGATACTATGGTGGATTTGCATCAAAACGTACGCTCACCTGCTTCTATACGCAAAGAGCTGGACACTTTGTGCGCAAGTTTTGCTGCAATTAATGTGCCTAGAAGTTCTAAAAGATGTAATGTAATAACTTTTAACCCTCGCCTCCCGTCTACTTTAAAATTACATACTTCCCGTCTGGGGTTACTTTTGACCCCATACTTAAAATTGCGTTAGTTTGCAATAAAAAAACGTACTTTTCATGTTAATGTATAAAGATATACACTGAGAATCTTATAAGACTGCACATAGTAATCATCAATTTATTTTCTTCGCCATGGTTACCGTGCGTTGTTAGTAATGACACTACTGATTTTGAATTGTCAGATTCAATTAAACTGTTTTCTTGATTTATTGTAAAATGCATGCAACCGCCGAAAAAGTAAAAATGTAGGTACACATTATTTTCAGATGAAGTTTATTGACAGAGGTCTTTGCGTTATTTGCCGCCAAATTTCCGGATAGATCAATTATTCCCTTCCTTAATACTTCCTATGTGCAGTTTTTAAATGATTCAGCATTGAGAATTGAGTAGTAACTATAGCAACGTAATGTTAAAACCTCTATGTGCAATTTTATATGATTCAGTAATGTATTATCTGATCACGTAATTTTCGTCTATGTGCAGCGTTACAAGATTCTCACTGTATATTGATTAGTCTATATGTTATATAGTATATAAACTATATATACAAGGTAAACTATACAGGGAGATTCAGGCAACCCTTTCATTAACAGTTTACGGACTTCTCCTTTGAATTTCTGTTTCATATCTTGCAGTTATAAGTTAACGATATGGATCTATCAAAATATATTTTCAAATTTCGGACACTTCCGCTTATACCGGAAGTTGATGTCAACTTTCTTATTTTAAATGGAATACTCCAATTTTTAATGCTTTTTTGAAATCTTCATAAAATTCTAAAAATATTTTGTGCAACATGTGATACAAGAAAAATTAATCGTTTCCGAGATATTTTCATTCTTTAAAAATAACTCAGACTTGCAGAACCTTGGTTATGATACTGCCATCGTTGTGCATCAAAAACCATGATGCCCATTTTTGGCCTGTGGTAGGCTACAATAACATTCTTTCAGATCATGTTCAGTTTTGCACTTGATTACTTACAGGTTTACATTCTATTCGAACTAATTTCAACTGTCGAAAAGTCGTGTTTTTTAAATGGAACGCCTAGTATATTTTTATACCGTGTGAATCGAGATTAAATGTTCTTTCGTCCTGTGTTAACATTTCCTATACCTATCTCTTATAGTTCACCCGTTATCGATAATTTCTTTTTAACACGTTTTTTTTTTCCATTTTTCGGTATTATTTTTAAATAGTGGGCTATGAAAACTAGAGAAATTATAATTTTTCAAATCATCCGTCTAGTAGGAATTAAAAAAATAATTTAATCGTTACGAAGCACCAAAAAATGAATATTCAAACACAGCCATATTAAATGTATTTGATGATAAAAAAATTCACAATTCAAGAAGTTAATAAAAAAAATTGTTATGTCGAGGAAAATACGTTATTACTTAGATACAATTAAACGGTATTATTAATAAATAATAGCTGAGGACAACTTAGAGCCAATATTATGACCAACAATTTGTATATTATTTTTAATACTTTTGATTTATTTATTAGTTTTCATAAAATTTTGTATTGTAAACGTAAATTTCTCTTTGTAAATGTGTAAAAAGTCATACCAAGAATTCTAATAGATGCGGCATATGTAAACAAAAAGTTCAGATGATAGATGTGTATTTAAATATATTTGTCGGTTTTTAAAATGAACTTGAAATTACAGTCAGAAATTAATTTTAAAAAACTCTGTTAAATTTTCATAGCACACTATTCAGGAATAATACTGAAAAGTGAAAAAATTGATGTGTCAAATAGAAAATCATGAATAGAAAGAGAAAGGTAGGAGATGGGTATAGCGAATGCTAACACAGTTCAAGAGAACATTTAATTCTGATTCTTATGGTATAAAAAAATACTGGGTGTTCTATTTAAAAAAACATGACTTTTCGACAGTTGAAATCAGTTCGAATAGAAGTTACTTTTCAACCAGCCCGTAAACGATTTTGTGTAAAATTAGGTATGACCTGAAAGTTTATGAACATAGCCTACTACAGGCCAAAAATTGAAATTATGACTTTTCTTACACCAAGATGGCAGCATCATAACCAAGGTGCTGCAACTTTGAACTTTTTTTAAAAAATGGAAATATCTCTAAAACTGCTAATTTTTCTTGTATCACATGTTACACAAAATATTTTTAGAATTTCATGAAGATTTCAGAAATGCAATAAAAAAATTGGGTATTCCATTTAAAATAAGAAAGTTGACAGCAACTTCCGGTACAAGCAGAAGTGCCCGAAAGTTGGAAATATTATATTTTAATAGATCATTATCGCTAACTTAAAACCGCAAAATACGAAATAGAAATTCAAAGAGGAAGTCCGTAAACTTTTAATGAAAGTGTTGCCTGTATCTCCCTGTATAATGGTGAATACATAAAACAACGACATCCTACGATCGCTTTTTGACCTGACATTGTAGTAGGATAACAAATTGAAGCGGATTTGCTACATAATAAGCTACCCCAGGCAAGGCGGCCGTGCTTGCTGTTAAAGCATAATGAAAGTTTAAAAAAAAATTGTTGCAAATCGTTTTTGATTGCAATGAAAACTTCGGGCAGCCTCTATACAGCTGTTTCAGCCTTGTTTGGGACTTCATCGGTAGAGACGTAGCTCGAAATTCCCACTGCAAACCAAAAGCGACTTGACCAATTTATTCGCAAATGCGATGTAATAGTGGTGACCAGATAAAACAGCGACATCCCACGATCGCGTTTTGACCTGACAAATTGAAGCGGATTTGCTACAAAATGAGCTACCCCATCAGTCTGAAATTTTAAATTATATTTAGTGGCCTGTGGCTTGTATAAAAATTATTGCATAGGCTACTAAATATATATAATTTGAAATCTCAAACTGATAGAACTGAATAATTACATTTTTAGAAAAATTTTGTACAAATCGTTTTTGATTGCAGTGAAATCCTTTTTTTGTTTGCAGTGGGAAATTCGAGCTACGTCTCTGCTGACGAAGCCCCAAACATGGCTTACGGTAAGATTACATAGTAATATTCGCCTTTGAAGTGCTCAATTCCAAACGGTTACCTAAATCAATTGTAATGTAACCTGACTGCGAGCCAGAATTAAGTAGTGCCCTTACTGTATGTGTTATTTTATGCGAATCTACAACTTGCACGTATGCTGTGGATAGAAGTACGTAATCCTCCAAAGTACATGATGAAAGTGTTGTGGCAGAACTTGCTTTTATTCCTTGCGGTTGAGGTTCTTCATTATGAAGTAGTGTATGATGTTTGGCCCTGCATTTTTTACATGTACCCCACGATATACCTTACTGATGTGTCCAACAATTCAAACAAAGTTTGAGATTTAAAATCTTCTCAACTTTTGCTTCAGTTTGTAAATTCAAGAAGATTGGACAATTTTGTATGTAACGATCTTTGCTGCAAACTTTGCATTTAACATCAACTTGCTTACCATCGGTGGAAAGAAAACCTTTAACATTAGTCCTTTGTTGTTTTTCTCTTGTTGATTTATCTGCAAGTTTTCCAACAAATCGGCTGT
Source organism: Prosopocoilus inquinatus (assembly GCA_036172665.1). Taxonomy (NCBI): domain Eukaryota; kingdom Metazoa; phylum Arthropoda; class Insecta; order Coleoptera; family Lucanidae; genus Prosopocoilus; species Prosopocoilus inquinatus. The sequence goes on along the minus strand of CM069871.1, from coordinate 41,362,754 downwards.
AGATTTTAGAAACAGTTTTGGATCATCAAACGCTGGTACGCTTTTATCGGTCTTGAAATTTTCTCACTCTCTTAAAGTTGTAACATCTAATTTTGAAGTTACCATATAAATTATTAACGTATCAAATTTCTGGGTAGGTTGAACTAACTGTTGTAAAGCGCGCAAGTTTTTTGAAATAGATTTGATAATCCTCCTCAAACTTTCTGCAGAGTCTTTAAATAACGGTTCTACGTTAAACAAGGCCTTAACGTGATTTTGAACGAGTAACCGGTCATTATTGTACCTATCCACAAGTGTATTCCATCCTACATTGTAATTTTTGGACGTAAACTTCAACGATTTAATTTCCGTGCCTCCTAGTGAGGCACGGAGGTAGTGAAACTTTTGTATTTCATTAATGTCACTATTGCTGTGAATTAGAGATTTCACGCGTCCACCAGTAAATTGAGAATGAGTTTGAGGAACTACATTACTTTTGCCTGAACTCTTTGAAGATGCGGAAGATTTTTCATCGCTTGACTGTTTATTTTGCTCTTTAATTATCTTTTTGGTTAAGGATATTTGAAAATAATAGTTATTTTCAAAAGCTTGACGTTCATTCAATTTCGCTTCTAAATCCTCCACCGTGCTTTCTATGACATGTTGTACTTCATCGAATTTATGTATTAAAAGTTCAACTTTATTTAATCGTACGTATAACTGAATGCCATCTAGATCTGTTATTTCTAATTTTGCATATAACTCATTTACGTATTTACCAAAAAATGTAAGCTTCGTTTTAATAGTAGCTCTTTTCCTAACAGATTCTTGTGTACTAGCCATTTAATACTTTCTTAAGTAAAACGAAAAGAATTCACTCACTTTTTCGATGACTTGTGCTCTCCAATTGGTGACGTCACGTCGTGGTGGAACAGGATAACTTGAAATATATTAACCACGCTCTGCTACCAAATTATGTTACTTATATCTCTTGTTCTGTATTTCTTTTGTGCAATTATGAACAAATTAATTGCGAGTCTGGGCCTGGTCTGGTAAAAGCGGCCGCTCAAAAATTATATGTGTCAGATACTTAATTTTCTTTTTTTAACTTTTTTTACTTGTCAAGACCTACTAACTTTTTGAGTGTTGCTACTATTGCTACTACCAGACTGGCGTGTTTTATTTACATTCAGATAACATACAAATATACGCATTACATAATAACATAAAAGAATATGAATCTTTAACACTGACAAAATAAAATTTCGAATGCTTTAATGTTCTACTTTATGAAACCCAAATGACTCATTTGAGTTTCATAATCAAACAGCGGAATCCAGAAAGTGAACTGCCTGAAACCAGTTTGAGACAGCGGCAGTCCGATTCGACGTGGGTCTAAATCGAAGCGTTAAATTTTCCGCCCGCTTATATGTGATTTTTAATCAGTCTAATAACGTCACGGTAAAAACGCAATATAATTCCAGAAGCTAATAACAGCTATTTCTTGAATTTAGAAACAACAATTTAGTTGATTTGAATTAAATAGAAGGACGACACGTCTCTGCAGCACACTCTCTCGTGCGCATCGTGTCCGAGCATCGCAGTCAACCGCGACATTATTGTGAATCATGCCGCAAATATGTTGAGATGTGTACACAATCTATTTATACACACCGCTTCGTTGGAATAGTAAACTGTTATACTTTTTTCTATCCGCCATCTGCTCATAATGTAGCTCATGTAAGCACCGAAATAAACTACTCAAAACAATTAAGGGGTCAAGTTTTTAAACGACTATTCAGGGTGATTCACGGAACCCGTTCGTTAGAAGTTTGCACATTACCCCTTTGAATTTCTATTTCCCATTTTGCAGTTATAAGTTAGCGATAATGATCTATTAAAATATAATATTTCCAACTTGCGGACACTTCCGTTTATACCGGAAATTGATGTTTACTTTCTTATTTTGAATAGAATATCCCATTTTTTTATTACATTTTTGAATTCCTCATGAAATTCCAAATTTATTTTATTCAACATAAGAAAAATGCCGTTTCAGAGATATTTCCATTTTTTTCATTTTTTCAAACTTGCACTACCCTGCTTGTGATACTGCTATCTTTGTGCAATAAAAGCTATGATATTAATTTTTGGCCTGCAGTAGACTACAGTAACATGCTTTGAGATCATGCCCAGTTTTAAACTTAATTGCCTACAGGGTGATCATGGAACACCCAGTATATTTTTGTACTAGGTGACTCAAGATTAATTGTTCTCTCCTCCTGTATTAGCATTCCCTATACCTATCTTATATACATATTTCACACGCTATTGATGATTTTTCTTTTTGAACGCCAATTTTTTTCTATTTTTTTGATATTATTTTTTAAATAGCGGGCTGCGAAAACTAAAGAAATTGTAATTTTTGAAATCATCCGTCTAGTAGAAATTAAAAAAAAAACAATTTAATCGCTACGGAGAATCAAGATAATGAAAATAAAAAATAAAACGCAGGGATATTAAATGTATTTGAAAAAAAATCAGCTACTAAAGAAGTTAATAATATAATTTGTTGTGTCTCGGTAAATAAGTTATTACTTAGATACAACAAAAAGTTACTCTAAGTGTCCTTCATTATTTATTACTAAGAAATAATAGAGGACACTTACAGCAAATATTATAACTAACAATTTGTATTAGTATTAGTTCTAATGTTGATTTGTTGATGATTGATTTATTATATTAGTTTTCAAAAAATTATTAGACATTTGATTATATTTGACTTGTTTCGCGATTGTTTCGAAACAGTTGCTAGACAAAATGTGATGTATCTCGAGTGTTCCGGGATAAAAATCGCAGAAACTTGAAATAGTGTTGCGCAACATTTGGACGTGGGAGGAAAAAGATGATCACAAATTCGATAAATCTCGCTCACAATCAATCACCTTCGTATTTTGTCGGCTCTAATGTGTTTTTTTTAATTATGTGGTCTCAAAAAAGAAAACTAGATTTACATGGTAAAACTTGCTTGTAGCCTTGTAGGACGTCTTTTTAATAGAGTATAAAAATAGATATACAGGATGTTATCGAATAAAATGACAATAATTATACCACGTATAGACCACATTAAAGTATTACAATTTAACCTAATTTATCTATATACAAAACTGTTTCGTTCCTGAGGTATAACCTCCTAAACAGGTAACTGAAAAAGAATATTTTCTCAAATATATCTGTAACGGTTTAAGGTAAATCGTTGAAATTTGACATGTAGTATAAGTGAAATACAGGGATGGATATATCATACGAAAAATTGAGCGTTCTTCACCAGTGGCGTAGATCTGGGGAAATAGGTTATTATTTTAGTAAATAAGTTACTTATTGTCACTTTTTAAAGACTACTGAAACAAAAATTGAAATGTACGAATAAAATTGTACTAGAAATGATAAGTTCCATCTTCGTCAGATTAATTGTTTTCGATATAATTAGGCCGAGAAATTTTATTGCAGCAAAAACTCGAAATTTCGAAACGCTCTAACTTACCTTGAAAACATTACATGGAATTTTATCTGTCAATGTGCAATACTTAATTGTTGTGTAGTTCTTTTTCTCAAAATATGCTTTTCAAGTTGCTTTTATAGGTCATAGAAACGAAAAAATTTTGTGTATAGATAAATTAGGTTAAATCGTAACATTTTAACGCCGTCTATACGTGGTGTAATTATTCCCATCCTATTCCATAACACCCTGTAGAAGATTTAATCAAAAAATACAAAATTGTAATTTCTGAAGTTGAAAAAGATTTATGGACTTTAAAACCTAACTTCGCCGACAAAATAAATAGTTCATTGTTTTGTTTTTCTTTTATTTTTAATTTTTTACTGAGCATGAGAACCATATTAAGCAGCGATGCTACAGGCAGCAATTCCAATATCGCTGGCCATGGCAGTACACATACCAAAGATTGAGGTTTGAATGACCGCAGCTTGTCATTCTAGACCACGAAATTGAAGGCAAAATGACGTAAGTTCTTTTGATTCGATTGTTTAGAAATCAAGAAAACTATTTATCAACAGCGAGCGTTCCTCGCGCGCAAAATGCAAAGAACAGCAACAAAAAGATGACGCACTACACGACCAGGTACGCTCAATTGTAGAAAAATTTATTTCAACGCCGTCATTCTTAAGCAGTCTCGTCGAAAATATCACCGAAGGTCTTTTAAAAACGCTTAATGAAAAAATTAGTAGTTATGAAACTGAAATTCAGTTGCTGCAGGAAGATTTTACTTCATTGAATAAAAGAGTTGAAGATATTACTGTCGCTGCCGAAAGCCACGAACAATATACACGTCGCAACAATATTCGCATTTTCGGTATTAAGGCTGTTTGCTCGGCCCCAAAATCGTTTTTCCCATTTCCTGGGCTTATTTTTCATTAAAATCGTACCAATTTTTCGCGAAAAATTTTTAAATAGATTCTGTTAGGCGGCTAAAGGCTCGTTTTTCGAGAATTGCCAAAAAGGCCTTAAAAAAAAATTAAAATTAAAAAAATTCGAAAATGTAAGCCTTTAGCCGAAATTTCGCAGTATTCAATAATAATAAACCGTTTAGTTTTATTTTTTATTTTTAAAAATAAGGTAAGGAAATGGGAAACAAATTTGAAATTTTCGGAATGAAATCGCTGAAATCAAATGTGGTATGTGATACACGCTAGCTCCGCCTTCGGGCCTAGTGCAAGAGGGGCGAATTCGCACATTCATTCTCCCGATTTAGTGACAGATGAAGAGTATGAGTGAGAGCGAATGCGTTTCAGTGCGTGTATGAGTGAAACACAGAATACACGCACCGTAAACACACGAACGCTACCGAGCGCTGCCAGAAAATAATTCTACAAAGATTTCTCTTTTCAGAGTCGTGCTTTTTGGTAATTTTTTTTACGGTACATTGAAAGAAACATTTTTGTCATAATAAACTTCTGTAAATCTGGTAGTCATGCACTTAATTAGTTTTAAAAAGGGGATGTTCAATATTTTGCTCAATATTTTGTTATTTATTTGTGTATACATTTACCTTGACATCATTAAAAATGCCTGTTAATGCATGTAATTAATATTATGTGATAACACAGGAATAAACAATAAGTAAAATGGGTCGGTGATGTAACATTTTGAATATCAAGTTCACCCAAATAGTGAAACGGAACTGCGTCAAATAATTTTTGTTTCTACACAACTAATTGAATAAAATATAAATACTTGATGAATACGAGGATTCAGATCTCATCAACTGTAACCTAATTTACAACCACGGTTTCAAATTTGTAAGTGCATCTGCATTATACGATATTTTTAAACATTCGTCAAGCATCTCAAAGAAAAAAAATTAAAAGCTTGTTTTTGATCCTGTTAATATTAACGTTCTGGTGATAATAGTGCGGCCATTTTGAATCATATTGTACTACACACTAAAAGAATCTGGAACACGTAATACGTTCTGTTGTAAATACGAGGAGTTAATTATTGTTGCTATCATGTATTCGTCCGTTTGTTTATTTCCGTGTTTTTTAAGTTTCTGTAGAAACAAGTTTAAAATTGCATTCAAACTGATAGCGTTTTCCACTGGCTGCACTAGTGCGCACTGAGTGTATTTCCAACTCGTTTCAGCTTTATGTAATAAAACGAGATGGAGATACACTCAGTGCATACCGGTGCAGCCAGCAGAAAACGCTATAATAAAATAACTCAAATATGTATGCACAACAATTGTCTCAATTTTTTTTAGTGGACATAGTACAGTTAGATATTATATGGCATTATATAATATGGAATCTTGCAGAGCAGATTTCAAATACAGATCTATTTCAGAATTGTCACCAGATTATCAGAAAGAGGTTTCAACTGTCCAGATCGATCAGGAGCGTTAATTTAATTTTCTTTTAAAGCCAGTATAGGCAGCATATGTTCTAAATGAAAATATTTTAACTTCGGCTTCATTTTATGCCAAAAATTGTCATCTTTTTTAATCTGAAAAAGAAAACGTATTACAGGTGTGTTGTAAATGTAAATTGTTGTTATTTTTTCTAAAATCGTCTATAATTTCTATTTTATACACTAGTCTTCAAAACCAAATCGGTTTTACTTATTTTATTGTCAAAATTATAGCTTTCGTGTGCTTAAAAGTTGAAACTATTACAAAAATAATCTTATAAGATTTCAGAAAAAAATAATGTATTATGATGAATTCAGAACTTTCTTGACGTTTATGTAAATAACATTACTTGTTCACATATCATTCCCAAAGGTGTCCATACAACGAATACAACTATTCGTTAAAGCCAACTGCCCTTGAATCCGATAATAGTAGATATATGTTTTCTTCAGTTTCACAGTATTGCCATCCAAAAAGAAATAGGGCATAACTTTCATCTTTGCTGCTTCCTGAGGAGTTATTTTGAACTTCGCTAACTTATAGGGACACTTGATCTCAATTATAGCATCCTCACCAACTAGTCCATCAGGACTAGCTCCAAGATACGGCATTTCTTTAGATATAAATAATCCGCCGTTCAACTTTGTGTCCAAATTCCTGTGAAAATTGTTTTCTCGCAATTTCTTCATGGTTACGGCACCAATTTGTAACTATACTTGCGAAAAATTAGAGGAAATTAATTTTTACGCCAATTTTTTGGTATCAGTTGTTTGACGTCTTTTACAGACAATACCAAATTTCGTTGCTGTTAGTCTTCGCTCTTTATGCCATTTCACTTTGGTGTTTTGGCCAACAGTGTTTCCCTCTAACGATTCTAACTCTACCTGGGTCCTGCTCAAGTAGTTCATTAAAGATGATTTATTTTCTTCTAAGTTTTTAAGAGGGATCACCTCTTCTATTAGTCCGTAGTCACCCTCAGCTTCGGCTGCCTGTTTTCTTTTCTACCTTGCCCAAGAAATAGTCGTGCTCTGCATTTTCGGTAAAAACGTCTCCTACGCAACTTTGACGTATACAGTGTACCCGGATAGAAAGATGATTAAATTAGCAAAAGGTGCAGGTTCGAGAGCTTATTAAGAATCCATTTTCAAATATTACTTGTCATGGCCAACTTGATTATATTGAGATGCGGTTTGAACTAGTTTGCACGATAATTTAAGTACTTTTATGGGCACTTAATAAAACTAATCCCATTTTTACAAATTTTCAATAATCTAACCTAACCTTAAAATTTTAAATTGGTGATTTTGTTGGCCCTTTTAAGAGAGACTTTTTTTCTAAATGCAATGATGTATCACATGATATGGAAACTTCTTCAAAATTTTAGGAAACAGAACTTATTCTTTTTATGAATAGAAATCGCTAGTGCCATGATCACAAAACTTTGTTATCGAGACTGTTGCAAGCTAACCGCGCCCTTGTTAACGTTGGTAATAAACGGGCGTTTACATTACATACATATTTGTATTATACATGTGTCCTACATATTGTTTGACAAGTCTGGAATGAATCTGAAATTTGTCTCATACTACTATTACATTTTTCATGTATTTGACATGTATCCGACATGTTTTACCAGACAGATTTGTATTCCAAATTAATGGAAAACACAGCGATCGCAGATCATACAAAGGTACTTTACGCACGTGCAGAATAGTTAGCTGTTTTAAACTATTAAGCGATCTGATGGTTTGTGACGATGGAGTGATCCAAAAAGAGCATAGTAATATTATGCTGCCGCGGCCAAAAACAAAAATTGATTGTCATCTTTCACGAGCGATACTTTTTCTTATTATTAAATACTAGATATGTAGCGAACAGGTCACATAGTGTAAACGATGTCCTGTGCTAGTATTTGTCGAAGACTTGTGCTAAAGATTCATCAGGATTTGTATGCGACAAGTCGACAGTTTTGTAAAGATTTGTTTTTGAATTTATTGAAGACATGTATGTAATATAAGCACTCCTTAAGGATTGCAGAACTTTAAATAGGTCTCGATTCACTTGATTGCGACTATACGTATACCAAGTGCTACAAGAACGTAGAACTTACTCGTGAAATATACGAAGCTCAGTATCCAGAAAAGGCTACACAGATGAAGCTGCAGTGCCACTGATCGTTCGTGGACAATCGTGTACAAGCGATTAAAATTTTAGACCAATGAAATTCTTATCTTTTTGGCACATCATACCCCTAGCTGATGTGATATTGGTTTAAAATTTTAATGGCTCGCTCACCATTGGCTGCAATCGATCAGTGCCACTGCAGAATAACTTGATAAACAAAAAGCAAAATTTCTGTGATCATGGCACTAGCGATTTCTGTTCGTAAAAAGAATAAGTTCGGTTTTTCAAAATTTTGAAGAAGTCTCCATATCGTGTGCTACATCATTGCATTCAGAAATAAATTTTCTCTTATAATGGTCAAGAAAATTAGGGAGTACCAATTTAAAATTTTAAGGTTAGGTTAGATTATTGAAAATTTGTAAAAATGAGATTAGTTTTATTAAGTGCCCATAAAAGTAATTAAATTATCATGCAAACTAGTTCAAACCGCATCTCAATATCTTAAATAACAAAAAAGTTACGGCAAATAAAAGAAATGAGGAGATATTGGTTTTAGTAAAATTTTAACCAAGTTGGCCATGACAAGTAAGTTTGAAAATGGATTCTTAATGAGCTCTCGAACCTGCATCTTTTTGCTACTTTAATCATCTCTCTATCTCTTCAAAGACAGAAGATACCCATGCTGTCCCTACGTATCCGGGCACACTGTATACTTTGGTATATTTGCCTGGACTTTTCCCGATCATTCTCTTATAAATGCGGTGGTGATATTGCTCACTGAAATTTTAAGAAAGGCTCGCAGCGTGGCATTTCACTTCGTAGCTATTTTTCAAAGAGAAATTAACTCTTTTTCCACCAACAAATTTTGAAACAATTGAAATGTACGTCTCCGCTGCATTAATGTTCATATTTAAAAGTAAACTGTGCATTATGCGTCAAATGATTGCAGCAAGCAATAATATCATGAAGTCATCCACATTCTACTAAGTCTGGAACTGAATTAATTTCATTATCTTTGAACCCGGTGCAAAAATAAACGTCACAATCAGAATGATCGCCGATTACGTGCTTAGGGCAATGAATTATCCTCCTTTTTTAACGCATTAACTTGCTCTATGAGCGTCGGTACATTAGAGCAGTATTAATTCCTATTCCAATAATCATAAGCACAATTATTCTGTATAATGTATATTTTTTCTTTACGTCCACTTTAAACCGCAATACTTCATTGTGCCTAATTTTAGTGCAGGATCTAGTCTAGTGTAGTCTAGATAAAAAAGCAACCCACGTAAAATTAAAAAAAAAAGAACAATTTTATAGGGGTAATAATAACGGTAATGAAACAACAAAATGACGTTATTGATTTACAGAGGAACATGCTATGCGTTTTTTTTTGTGTCGTTTCAATTCTGATAAACTTTCACTTTCCGACAGACGTAGTTTTACTTTCCGAGTTTTACATAGTTTCTGTGTTAGATCAGGTCGCCGTTTTTATTTACATCACTTTTACATAAAAAAATTTACTCATCTGAGTGTGCGCTCGACCTTAGAATTTGCAGGAGGCCGCGGGCGGTAGCCATGTGAATGAGGCCTTATCGGAATATTCTCTTGTGGGTGTGTCAAACTGACACGTAAACCAATCAAAAATAAAGATCAGTGACAGCAGAGTCATAAATTACAAGGAAAATGTTTAGGTGGTAATTCTGTTCTCTGTTCTTTTCGTTTGTGTGTAAAAATGCAGGAACACATGTTGAACGTATGTTTCTTCTAAATATATGCGAAAAATAGTGATACGCCCATTTGAAATCGAGTTCAGCTGTAAGCGAGCATACCGCCTTAAGGAAAGTCAAGGAGAATGCATCGACGAAATTGTTTCTGATTTATTTAATAACAAAATGGGCCTTAATATTAATTTGGAGTCCATCGATAGATGTCATCGCATAGGACGCCTTCAAAATAACGAAAACAAAATTAGGGCCATCATTGTGAAATTTGCAACGCACCGTGTTAAAGATATTGTCTTTAAAAGTAAGAAGAAACTGGCAAGGAGTGGCATCACTATCAAGGAGGATCTAACTTCACACCGAATTTCTCTCTACAAAAAGGCTTGTGAGCGATTTAATTACAAAAATGTGTGGTCAAATGATGAAGTAATTTGCATAAAATACAATTCCCGAATTTATCGTATTACAAATGACAAAGATCTAAGCAAGATTTAAGTTTATGCTTTTATTATTGTTACATTTTTGACAGAAATGTTTTCCCTCTCTTTATGATGTCGACTTCTTGTTTACATTTTTTCTCACACACTCATTTCTTATCTTTTTATTCTTTATCTTTCTTTACTTTCCCCTTTTTCTACTGTTCTTGTGTATTTTGATGCGGAACTCGGTACTATCATTTATAAAAAAAAAGAAATTAAAAAAAATACATCAGATTCAATGCCCAATTTTAATCATAGATGCGCTCATATAAACATCAGGTCGTTAACTAGACATATCAGCGAATTTAGAGAATATTTAAGTAACTCAGATTTTGATATTATTGCTGTGACCGAAACATGGCTCACGCCTAATATTACTGATTTTTTATTGCCATTCCTGGTTACCTTTTCATGAGATGTGATAGATCGGATGGTCGTAGAGGTGGCGGTGTAGGTCTCTATTACAAACGGACTTTTGATTGTTTTCAAATGGCATCGGCTTTGGATTTGTTTTCAGAACACCTTTGGATCGGCAATAAGATTAATCAAACTAAAATTCTAGTTGGTGTTATATATAAACCCCCGTACATTAACTGTACCCAATTTTTGCACTCCTTTGACACGGTAACAAATTTCCTTATAGATTGGGACCACATTATATGTCTGGGCGGTATGAATATTGACTACCTAAACGCTCATAGTTCAGCATGCTTATTACTTAATGATGTTCTTCACTCAATCGGTCTAGTACAAATCATAAACGTGCCTACTCGTGTTACTTATACAAGTTCTACGTTACTTGATCTAATATTAATTTTTGAGTCGTCTTTAGATGAAACAGAAAGCGGTGTCATAAACTTACCTGACATATCTGATCACTCCCTCGTATACTGTAATTATAAATTAGTCAGTTCGCCAATTATACCAGTTACATTTTCGTTTCGTGATTACAATATTTCTTCTTTTACTTCATTTGAACGCGATTTACACTCCGTCCCTTGGTATCTTATTTATGATATGCAAAATATAAATGATAAACTTACTTTTTTTAACAATTCACTCCTTTATCTACTAGAGTCTTATTTTTGACACATTTGCCCTTGAGAACTTTATCACGACGTACTCGTCGTCGACCTCCAAGGTTAACTGATACTGTCTTATTAATGATACATTTACACGATAAAGCGTTTAAGAAATTTAGGGTGACAAGGCGCGCAGCTCAGTGGGACTACTATAAGTCTCTACGTAACTATACTTCCTCAGCCATAGCCAGAGAAAAAAAAGCTTTCTTAGATCACAGTGTGAAAACTAAGGATAAGGCAATAATTTGGAGCAATTTAAGAAAACTTGGCGTTTATTGTTCAAAAAAGAGACCCTCTCTTCCCGCCGATCTTCATGACACTAATGCTATTAATAAGCATTGGTTAGACAGTGTTCCGGGTAACAATTCTCCCGATAGCAACTTTTTGAAATTTTATAATAAAAATATTAAATCTTCCGTGCATCACAGACTTTCGTTTAATCCAACCATTGACGCAGAAATCATGAAAATTCTCTACTCTCTTAAAACTAAATCGCTCGGTGCTGATCAATTAGATGTAACGTTCTTGAAACTATGTTGCCCGTTCTTAATTCCTTACATTATCCATATAATCAACTTCTGTATATCAGAAGGGACCTTTCCATCATGTTGGAAACTAGCGGTGGTAATTCCACTCCCTAAAAGTAATAAACCGCATAATTTGAACGATCTTAGACCTATCAGCCTATTGCCCATTCTTTCAAAATTATTAGAAAAAATTATAGATAGGCAACTGAGAGATCATTTAGAGCAAAATAATATTTTACCTAGGTTTCAGTCCGGCTTCCGTAAAGGCTTTAACTGTGCTACCGCCTTAGCGCATATTACAGATGACATTTTACACGGAGTTGATGAAGGAAAAATCACTGTTTTGATTTTATTAGACTATTCTAAAGCGTTTGATTCAATTAATCAGCGATGATGCTAGCTTTACTTCACTTTATTGGACTTGAAACCAAAGCTATAAACTTGTTCTCTGAATATTTGTCAAATAGGTCTCAATATGTGCGTTTAGACGAATCGATTTCTACTCCTTTGTCGCTTACTCGTGGCGTACCTCAAGGTTCAATTTTAGGCCCTCTACTGTACTCAATTTATACGAGTCACCTAATTGAAGTTTTAAAAACTTGCAAGTACCATATGTACGCAGACGACACGCAACTTTACCATACTTTTAATGCAATAAATGCTGAGCTCAACTGTAACTTAATAAATAACGATCTAAATGCTTTAATTAGAATTTCCGAAAAACACTGTTTATCTGTCAATCCGGAAAAATGTAAAATCATGGTCTTTGGTCCACGTAAACAACGCGATTCCATTCAAAATACTCTTAATATACATACAAATAATTTTACTTTACCTGTCTTTTCCTTAGCTAAAAACCTGGGTTTGACTCTTGACTGTGATCTAAGATTCACTTCGCATGTATCTTGTCTGATTAATCGAGCTTACGGCATCCTTAAAATCTTATACAGCAGCATAAATTTACTTTCCTGCAATACTCGCAAAACTCTTTGTGACACGCTGGTTCTCTCGTTGTTCAATTTCTGCGACAACGTTTACGGCCCCTGTTTAGCTGGCAGGGACGTAAAAAGAATTCAAGTTATCCAAAATTCCTGCCTTAGATTTACCTTTGGGATTAGAAAGGGCCAACATATATCCCACACTCTGAACTGGCTTGGTTGGCCCAATATGTCTAACCGCAGAAAATTTCATTCTATTTGTTTGTATTTTAAAATTTTGCATAAAAAAGCTCCGGAGTATCTTTACAATAAGATTTCATTTCGGACCGATGTGCACAACATTAACGTGCGCAGCAAAGGCTTACTGACTCCTCCATTTCACAGAACTACAACTTTCGAGCGCTGTTTTACTTTTACAATAGCAAAATACTTAAATTCACTCGGTTTAAATTTTACTCTTACTCCAATCTCTTATTCCAATTTCAGAACGGCAGTTAGGGAACTGTTGAGGTCGCAGCAATGATAAAAATAAAAAAGCAATGGTTTGCGACTGTGCAAATGAAGAGCGAGGCACACGTATTTGTCACAGTTTAATAACGGGCGTTTTCAATTTCCTTTTCAGTGTCATCTTTCCATTCTTCACCATTACTTATTACATACAATTATTTCTTTAACTGTTTTTTTTTGTTTTTTTTAGTTAGTACATTTATATTTAGTTTAAGGCTTTAGCTTAGGAAGGGGTAGGTGGCAGAACAGTTGTTATATGCTTATATCAACTGAATCTACTGCCTTTTGATCCGCAAATTAAGTCATTTCTTTTAGTTATATATTGTACACATGAATTCTGTTACATTTAAATTTTTCTTTTTTTTGTATATTTGTACTCTCTTTTGTCGGATCAATAAAACTATTATTACTATTATTATTATTATTATTATTATTTTTGACACATTTGGTTATTGATGAATATAACTGTTGATCTAATGCTTAATGCATTAGATAATTAATAAATAGTTCAAATAGTGACATCCTACGATTTCTTTTTGACCTGATATTGCATTAAGATTGACGAATTGAAGCCAGTTGGTTACATAATAAGTAATCTCATGCAAGCCGACCACGCTGGTTGTCAAAGCATAATGAGAATTTAAAAAAAAATTGTTACAATTCGTTTTTCATTGCAGTGGATCCGTCAAGCATCCTCTACACAGCTGTTTCAGCCTTATTTAGGGCTTCATTAACAGAAGGCAGCTCGAGAGTTCCACCGCAAACCAAAACGACTAGTCCAAGGATATTCGCAAATGCGATGTCAGGTCAAAAAGCGATGGTAGGATGTCGCTATTTAAGCTATTCATTACTGAACAGATAAAACAGCGACATCCTACGATCGCTTTTTGACCTGACATTGTCGCTGTTTTATCCGTTCATCACTATTACATCGCAATTGCGAATAAATTCGACAAGTCGTTTTTGGTCTGCAGTGGGAATGTCGAGCTACGTCTCTGCTGATGAAGCCCCAAACAGGGCTGAAACAGCTGTACAGAGGTTGCTCGAGGTTTTCACTGCAATCAAAAACGACTTGCAACAAAATTTTTTAAAACTATTCATTACTCTTACATAGCATTTGCGAATATCCTTGGACAAGTCGTTTTGCTTGGGAGTGGAATTCTCGAGCTACGCTTCTGCCCACGAAGCCCCAAATAGGACTGAAACTGCAGTACAGAGGATGCTCGAGGCATCCACTGCAATCAAAAACGATTTATAACAAATTTTTTAATTAATTAATGTTAGTGCTTGTCTTTTTACTATTCTAATAAGCTTAAAACAAGAAGTATTGGGAAAAATTGCCATTAATTTATTTAAAACTAAAAACAAAAGAGAGACGCAAAACATTCGGATATAAATAACTAAATTACTTTTCACTTGACACTCAAATGGTAAAATTCATATTAATTATTGCGTTTAACGGTAAATTTCCAATTTTATAGAAAATGTCGCTTACGTCGGCGTCGTTTTGCATTGAACGAACATACATCCGGATAGGTAGGCTAAATGTTTATTGCGAATCGATGGGTTCTTTCAAAGAAACCATCCAATCAAAAACAGTCAGCAAGAAGTATTTTGCGTATCCAGAACTAAGCTTAAGTGTGGACATGCGATAATGTATAGAAACAATTTCGATACTTTGTCTCGTAACAATGTTTCGCGATTGTTGCGCGACTTTGTATCTAAGTATGTACTAGTCCTAAGCTTTAGACCAATGCAAGTTGCATGCGTTAGAAACAGAATTTAAGGAGTTATTCGAATGTGTTAAAATGTACAGGGTATTCCATTTAATTTTTTTGAGAAATTTACCTCATCTTTTCTAGCTCCCTATAAATAAAAGTCTAACATAGACAAGACATATTAGGGGATCGAGGTAACCACGTTATCGGTGCATTTCTTCCAATCCATGAGTTGGGAAAAGTTTTATTTAAATAATTTCGCACTGTTAATTGACTATACGACAGTGAACCATTCTAGCAATCCTCGAGTATGTAAATTTAATTCGTCTAACATAATTTCAAAATCATTCTGTGAGAAATTAAGATAGCGGTCACCAATGAAGTGCCTTTAAAAACGTATGGACCGAGAATTGTTCATCCAATGATTTCCCACCAAACATTTCACCAAATTTAATTGTGGTCTTGTTTGTTCAACCTTATGCGGAGTTTTTAACCAATGATGCTCGTTGTGTCTATTAAACATATTACAGTTTATAAGCCTGGTTACATCTGTCCAAAGAACTTTAAATTTGTACATTTATCTCGAAACGCAGGTATTATTTGAGAAATTGATAATTTTTTCCGTTTAAATTTGTCGGGTCGAAGTTGATTTTCCGTTACATGTGCTAGCTCAGCAGCTTTGTTAATTGAGCTGGTTCTGATCCTAGGTTTACAGAAGGAACCGTATTCTCCCAAATTGTCATACAATCTTTTAAATGTAGGCAGTGAAAGCTGACGATGACCAAAATATTATTATGCAGTTTGGATGGCATTTTTTGGCACTAAATGTAACACTCGAACATACTGCGCTTTTGAATTGAAAAAATAATTTCAATGACAAACCCAAACATTTATCAAGTGAACATCCAAACGTCCAAGTGATATAATTACATTTGTTAATTAACATTTGTTTAAATTGCCAACCATATTTAAATTTCGAAAGGGAACAACTGCTGAATCTTCTTCGTATTCTTAAATAAACATATCGAATTATACATTATTGAAAGATAAAAAATTCCATTTTTTCAGATCATGGCCTACTAAGGGAAAAAAAGCTTTATTTGATTCCTTCAGCTGCCTTTTAATCTCCTTTGTACGTTATGAGACACCTAGTTTAAAATATCGCAAAAGGAAAATTTTCCGGTTTTCCATGGTTTTTACAATCCCGATTGCATGCATAAATCGGTTACATTCTTTATCATTTATTGTCACTTTTTTCTTCATTTGCAAGTCATATTTTTGTGTTATGACTTTTTCAAATTTAACTACTGGTTAAGACAAATTTTACCTGATCTTAAAACAAATAACTCCTACAAAGGGAAACGTCATAAATATCAAGTAAAAAAAAATCGTTTTCAACGTTTCGTTATTTATTAATAGCGAAACGTTGAGTGTTTCCCCTTCATAATTTTGTCCGTTTCAAAATTTTTTTAAACTTGGAACGGACAAAAACTCAAAAACTCAACTTTCGCTATAGCGGAACGTTGAGTGCTTTCCCTTCATAATTTTGTCCGTTTCAAGATTAAAAAAACTTTTTATTTACAATTTTTATCGGACCAGAATCAACTTCAGTCATAAATAAGCACTTATAAAAGGCGGCAATAAATCATGATAGTTATGGCTTAATAATAAAATATACAAGATGAGAATAAAATAGTGCAGAAAATTCGAACGCTACTTGCCCAGTCAGCTAATTTACCTTTGTCAAGAATTTCATCGCCCATTCATTCATTCCCTAATTCCAAGTGAGTGAGAATGGCTTCTTCATAATTTGATGAGTCAATACTGGTAATTCTGAAATTTTTTTCCGTCTAACGTCCTGAAATCTTGATATCGCAGTTGCAAAAGTTAATTAACAGAAAAATAGCAAATGCATTTCTAAGACGTTACCGTTACCCCAAGTCCTTTAGTTATTCCTCGATGATGTTCTCTCTCCACTGTAATATCATGTAGAGATATGTAATATGGTGCTCACCAAAAACGATACGACTCGGCAATTTTGCTGACCCTTAAGGTAATATACAGACACGAAGGCCTGAAACCGCTGTGAGAAGTAACTAACTGGTTGACTACGGTCAGGTTTCGAATAGTTTGGACTTAAGTTTCGTAGTTGTTGCAACAAAACACCTGTCTTGAATTTTTGATTGACACTTCATTTGTGAATAACCATAATTCAATCCAAACAAATTTAAAAAAAAGAGAGATTCAAAGAAAAGAATGTTTGTT
The DNA here is from genome assembly GCA_036172665.1 of Prosopocoilus inquinatus. Lineage (NCBI taxonomy): Eukaryota > Metazoa > Arthropoda > Insecta > Coleoptera > Lucanidae > Prosopocoilus > Prosopocoilus inquinatus. The sequence goes on along the minus strand of CM069871.1, from coordinate 41,345,484 downwards.
TTTTGAATCAAAACACTATTGAAAATGATTCAATGATTTGCTAATGAAAAAACATGTCACACATGTAATGATTGTAGTAGATTCTTGTCTAATGAATTTGTACAACAAATTCTTTTTGGTTTTCTAATATTTTGAAAATTGTACACTTGTTCAACTTTTACTGCCGGGTAGATTAACAGCTTTGTCAACAGCGAAAAATTAATAAAGTTGTCAACTTGACAATTTTTTTTCACTCTAGTGAAGCGACTAATAACGAAACGGTAAACAATTGTGTGATTTTCATGTTTTACAAAAGATTGAATTGAATTTATTATAACGTATGTCTAAATAAAAAAAAATACAAAAACTACATTTTTTTTGTTAAATTCCCCTTGATAAACTGTTTCGTTTTTCTCGGCAACACGTTTTTCTGGATCCATAAAGTCACAAATTATTGCACATTTTGCAATAAGAAATTTATTTAAACCAATGTTAAAAATTAAAAAAATTATATCAATTAAATAAATATTAATTGAGATAATTGGCAGTCAATACATATCTACACTCTAGAAGCATTATATGTTTTGAGAGTATAAAGTAAGAATTAATTTTTTTTCCTACAAATTAGAACAGAATGATTATTTCAGGCGATTTAGTTAATCCGTTCGGAGCGTTTGGTTCTCTATCTGTCTCACTCATATGTGCACTAGGTTTACATATGCTCTCTCTCATTGCTATACCTGTCGTGTTCCCAGCAAATTTATTTTCCAATACGATATTAATTCAACGAATTCGTTTTACGATTGCAAAGAAGCTTAAGCCTCCCGTGAGTAACCAATATTTCTTTAAAATAAAATATTTATCATAAATATTTCAAATTGACCGAAAATTAAGATTTACACCTTTCTGTTTGAAGAATTAAACAAATTGTTTAATAAGATGCCATTATCTTTAACAAAAATATTATTTTTACTAAACACGGATTTTCTCCAGAAATCGCAAACCATTGTCGAAATCTCATTAAGTATTCTCGTCGTATTCGAAAGGATTACACTTACGCAGGTAGTCTAATAATATTATAGCCGTCCCAAGCTTTAACCGAAGCAATAAAATTACACTGGACCAGATTCGAGTAACAATTTTAATGTTCGAGTTGACTCCGCCCAATGTTCATAAGGGTGCAGTTCGCTTGCAAGGGCATCGTTTTTGTTGAGCATCATAGTACTTGCGATGTACCTCATTTTAATTATTACATTATTTTGCTCTCGTTTTTATGACCTTCTCGTTTTTTATAATTCCAAGTTTTTTATGCAACGGTTTTATACTATTTTTTAATTTTTAATACGTTTAAAAAAATTCAACTACACATTCAGGTCGTACAGTAACTTTGCATTCAAATATTACAATTATTCAGAGCTATTCTGTAGCGTGGTGGTTTACAGGCTGGCCCAACGATGCGTATTTCTTCTGTGAGGCTTATGGGAAAAAAATTAGGAAAAGAATCGATAAAGAATTTTATACTAGACAACACGTGACATATTGTAAAATGTTTTTGAGCTACACAAAGTGATCAGAAAAATGGCGGTTCCTGTAAACAATTTTCGTAAAATAAATTTTTTTCTTGTTGAATTCTTCAAAAATTCAATCAGTCTGAATATGAATTTCTGATTAACACAGACGAACAAATATCTAACACGATATTTTTAGGACTTTGGCCGTTATGAAAATGTGACCAAAATTAATATATCTTTTGCATTATACCAAGCGATCGATATTCGGAACATTCGGTATCTCATTTCTTTTAATGGAACGGCCTACTTTTTATTTCAGATATAGATAGCACTTAAATTTAGCTTTCTGATGATATAAGGTTATATACCTTTATTTTTAATAATTTCGTCACTACAAATTTTCTTTTTACAAGTATTTCAACGGTCAGCTTTTTGAACTACACACACAGTGTTGCTACTTTCCTACCTAAATTCAATCATTCGAAGTCATTTTTCGATCATTTGATTCTACTTTCAAAGATGTCGAATTTGAGTACTCCCACGATAGGATTTATTTTACCAAAAATGATTTAAAAACCGACTATTGAAATATTTGTAAAAAGAAAATTTCTATGGAAGAAATTATTAAAAATAAAGGTATATAGTCTTATATCAGCAAAAAGCTACATTTAAGTGTTATCCATTTCTGAAATAAAAAGTAGGCCGTTCCATCAAAAAAAAATAAATAAAATGAGATACTGAATGTCTCGTAAGTGTCGATCGATCGGTATAATGCAAAAAGATATCTTAATTTTGGTCACATTTTTATAAAGGCCAAAGTCCTAAAAATATTGTGTGAGATTTTTGTTCGTCTGTGTTATCTTAGTAATCAGAAATTCATATTCAGACTGACTGAATTGTTGAAGAATGCAAAAAAAAAATTATTTTACAAAAGTAGTTCAATGAAATCAATGTATTTTTATATCGTTGTAATCAGCTCACTGCGGCGCATCCAAATATTTAAAAATATGCAGGGTGTTCCATTAAAAAAAAATAAGTTTCCACGAATCGCCACTTTTCTGATCACTTTGTGTATTTCAAAATAATTTCACAAGATGCCGCGTGCTGTCTAGTATAAAATACTTTATCGATTCTTTTCCTAATTTTTTTAAAATTTGTAGGGAGTTAACAAGATTATTATTACATAAACAAAAAATATTTTCCAATACCAATTTTTACTTCCTTAACCACCACATGTTTGTAGACAGACAACGATAATCGGTACTTCTTCCTTGTATGAACGGAAGGAAGCGGTGCAGGTGTGGTTGCTGTACAAGATACCAGATAAAATTCTCCAGAACCTTGAAAGTATTTCGGTGTAATTGCGGTTTGAAGGAGATAATGAAGCCGATAAATACAATAATACCCGAGCGATAAGTATGATAACGATGCGTCCTGTAGATGTATCCGAAACGCGGTATTCAGAAAGCGAAAGTTTCTTTTTTTAACGTGGACAAGAACACAAAAGAATTCGACTTTATAAAACAGACGTCGCAAGAAACCTTTATACTAATCTCCTTTGATCTCTCACTTTGGTAACTGATAAAATACTAAGCAATATATTTTCCTTTTGAGTCGTGGAAAATCCCGACACGTTTTTCCAACAGAAATGCCTCATTTCTTTACGTGGATTACGCACTTCAACAGAAAAAAGTTATTAGTCAATAATTTTGAAGTACGTCTTTTTAATAACAGGAACTTAAGAAATTGAAGTGCTTCCTCGCCAAAAATACTTTTAACATCACTTTCAAAATAACCGCTACATATGCACGTATAATACTAAGTATAGTTGGTAGAAGTTGTGGTTATGATACCTTTGTTACAAATGATCGCTAAAAATATTCACGTGACTTGTTGATTTTATCTGGAGTTCGCTTACTTCAAAGCGACAACCTTAATTATGAAAACTATGGGATACCTAATTAACAAACGATGACATTAGAATTAAGGTGTGTCGTTCGTTAAAGAAACGATAAAAAATATCTGACCTTTATTCATCATTATTACTTGATGAATTCATTTTGTTCCGTTAAAAGTATGCACTATACATAATTATAGTTTTTACACAAATATAGTATTATTTACCTGAGAAATGTACTGTCGTTTTAATGGGCGTAATAGAAAATTCCCAATTTATGATTTCGTGATAAATATCACGCCATTTCATGTATAACTAGTGACAATTAGTGATGGGTTGCTATTTAGCAGTCTGTTAATACTATCACAGAATAGCAATAGCAGGTTGCCACTTCCCGAAAAAAATAGCAGCTAACCATAAATAATCAACATTGTATGTAAGAAATAGATTTGTAATGCTCGGCAGCAGTAGTAAATAGCAGGTCGGCCCAGAGAAGCAGAAAACACTAGAGGGTACACTACGATAAGGGGGCAATAAACACGCTCTGAACGAAGCGTTTCCATAATAATTGCACGATAACGAATTTTAACGTGCGAAATAAAGAGGTCACTGTAATAATTTAATAACCTAAAACAACAGTAAGCGCAATAGGAGAGAATCTGCAAAGTGGCTGACCTCTTACGGTCGTTTTCGTAACTATTCAAATAGGGAAAACAGTTGAATTGCTGCAAGATTGTGTACAATTCGAATTGAAGTTAAGTGTTTATTTGGTGAAAATAATTTTTAAAGATGATTAGTACGTCAAAGCGTTATTGTTTGGTGCCGCAGTGCAACACTGCAACACACATAAGTGTTGCAGTGAAAAGAAATTTCATTACACTACTTCACCACTAAAAACGTGAAGCTGTGTAAAAAATGGCACGAGGTCCTGAAGATTGGAAAGCCTATCTTTGAATATATGAACATGTGTAGTAAACATTTTTCAGCCAGTGATTTTATACCATCAGGTAAATTAGTTAATCTTTTATTCATGGGTGTAATAATTAAATTCACAGCAAAATGAAGCAACGAATAAAGCAGACAGCCATTCTCTCACAAAACTTATCAATACGGGGGAAGGAGGCATGACGACAGTAAAATTTCGACAAACTAAGAACAGGTAATAAAAGTTTAACGTAAATTAAAATCTTAACTAAATGTCTTCTTTTCAGTTTGCCGAAAGAATTCTTGTAATTTCCAAGAGAAAAAGGGCTTGAAGCAACTTTGGACAGAGTAAACATATAGAAACAACCAGAAAAGCAGGATATTACAACTGTTGTAAATTGTACAAAACAAATGAAGACTAAATCTCAGATTGCTGCGACTAATCAGCGAGTTGCAAACGTTGCAACGGAGAACGTATTTATAGATAAGGGAACATAAACTATTAACTCTTACAATTTACAATCAAGTTTAAATACAGATGATAAACTAAAATAGTAAAGGAGACTGTGGTTTAAGAAATAATTGAAAATTACCCAGAAATTGTATATACCAAATACGTCATATTTTCTTTGAAAATCATTTGAAATAAAGGGAGTGTAAAATTTCAATAAGACATGCTCCATTTTAAATTAATTTTCTAAGAAAATATGACGTATTTGGTATCAGCGTACTCAGAAAGAAATGTTCTGTTGAACTAAGCAACATATGAGTTTCTATTAAAAAAAATGAGTTACGACCAAATGAAAATATCAAATGCTATAAAGATGTTAAAGATCAAAATACCATGAAACGAGTGATTTTCTCGAAACACTTGATCGCATTAGATCGAAAAAATGCGATTGATATGTATTCGGACTAGTGATGTATAGATATTAAATATGTAAAAATATATAGGGTGTTCTATTTAAAATAAGAAAGTTGATATCACTTCCGGCGAAACCGGAAGTCCTATGACGACTAGCAGTATGTCGAAAAATTCATTTTTTATTTAATTTATTGTCTCCGAAATTCAGGTTAATCGATTAATAAATAAAGATTCTAGAAGAGTGAGCACATGACGCGGGGCACCCGGTATATCTTTTAAGATGATTAGATTGTCGTTAGTTTTTACATTTTTATGATTTTATTAGGATGCTTAGGTTGTTTGTAGATCTTTTTAAGTGCTTTTAAGTTGTTAGCGTACTGAAGATGCTGCCGAAATACGTATCTACGGATATAAAATTATGGTGGACGGAGATTAATTTGCAATTACAGATGATAAGCCAAAAGTATTTACAAGTGTTGATTTTGGCATATTCGAGACTTTATGTAATAGTGCAAAAGATGTGGATTCATACAATAATAAAATAGTGAATTATCCCTGAAGATAATGCCTGTTCTTATTAAAATTCGATTGAACACCCCATTAACTTGTTTAGCTATTTTTTTTATCATGCAGGGATATTCACGGTGAGGGGCCTATTAGAATATATTGGAAACTGTCCCATGTCGCTGAAAATTTGTACATGGCAATAAACAATGACGCTCTACTCATATAATATAAAATCAGTCCTGCGGTACTTCCGGTTGTATCGAAAGTCAATGCTAATTTTCTTATTTTAAAAATAAAGTTTCTTATTTTAAATGAAACACCCTATATACTATTAAATTTTTGAATTCCCCATGCAGTTTTATACCTTTTGCATTCACATACATCCTGGCTAAAATATATCGTTTTGACGACATTCATTTTTTTCTAAAAATCTTGGCGATTGCGGTGGTCACAATAAATTTAAATATTTCTAAACTAAAGAAAAAAGTAAGTACAAAGTTTTTTTAATCTCAAACCGGACAGAAAAATGAAGAGAACACACTCAACGTTTCGCTATAGATTTATAGCTTCGTCAGGAGTGAAAAAAATAAATAAACAAGTTGTCAAGAGAAACAAGTCGTCAAGAGAAAGGAAAATTTTTCTGTCCGGTTTGAGATTAAAAAAACTTTGTACTTACAATTTTCATCGGACAAGAACAAACTTCAATTAAAAAAAAAACATAGATAATTGGACTATTCTCTGTTTGATCATAAGGATGAAATAACACTTTCATCGTACAATTTAACAAGAACTTACAGGAAAACCACAGAAGTTGACAGTTCTTAACAATGAATAACTAGTTTTTTTTTTAATGCAACCACTGACTTTTTTTCTGTGCCATCTGATGCAGAATATTATTTCCTTTCGATTTTGTATAAGCAATCAAGATATCTATGCATAATTTATTTGTTGTTAAGTACTGACGTTATAAAGATTTGATCTATCCAATTGTTCAAATGCACTTCTGCTCCTTCGCTCCAGATTCTCTTTAGTATTTAGGGCAGTCTTATGTACTTATGTTATGTTTTTATTAATAAATAAATAGGATTTTGAACAAAAATTATGAAAGATCAAGCTAAGCATTCTGTTTATAATAAGAAATTGCATATTTATAGTGTCAGTATTTAACAAGAATCAACTTCATTCAGTATTTAACAATTTGTACGCAAATATCTTAAAAATCATTAGAGATAACCATTATATGGTTTATACAAAATAGAAAGAAAATTACATTTTGTTGTATTTAAAAAAATTATGTTATTCTTAGTTGAAAACTGTCAACTTCTGTGGATCCCCTGTAAGCTTTTTGTAAAGTATTATGTTTGTCCTTTACCAGAAAAATGTTTGTTTTTCTCTGTGTTCAAGCTGAGAAAAGTACAATTCTCTACCTTTTTTTAGTTTTCGAAATATTCCAATTTATTATGACCACTGCAATCGCCAAGATTTTTAGAAAAATTAGATCTTTATTGATTAATACCATATACTAATTTTCAACGCCCTGTAATGTGTAGTTTCCAAAATAACTAATAGGACTTTCCCGTGAATATCCCTGTATCTGCTACATCAACTAGTAGATATTCTTATTTTACACTTTCACTATTACCTTTATCTTTAGAACCTATTATTTATTGGCCGACCGAAGAAGAAATTTTAGCAAATATGACCAAGTGCTTTAGCAAATATCGAAACCCGAAGGTTGTTTTAGATTGTACAGAAATTCAAGTAGATCGGTGTAAATGTTCAAAGTGTTGAATTTACCATATTCCCAATATAAAGGAAGCCACACTGTCAAGTATCTAGTAGGAATAACTCCTTCAGGTACAATGTCATTTGTATTTTCTGGTTATGGTGGACAAGTGATAAAGCAATTTTTAACAGGGAAAAAATTATCAATAAGTTTGACAATCAAGATGATGGGTTAATAATGGTTGACAAAGGTATCTTAATTGAAAAGGAATGTGAGACACGTTTACTGAAGCTTATTAGACCACCATTCTTAAAGAAGAAAAAGCGGTTTTCAAAAGCTGATGCCAAGAAGACTGCGAGCATAGCTAAGGCACGCGTTCATGTTGAACGAGCAATACAAAGAATGAAGACATTTAATATTTTACATAGCCAAATTTCGTGGTATATATTACCTTATACAAATGAAATAATGACAGTAGTGGCAGCCCTAACAAACTTAGCTTGTCCATTTCTCGGAGATGATAAATTTGTACACAACGATGTGGATCTTAATGTATAATTTCATGTTTTTGTTCTGTATATTATTTATTTTTACAAAATATATGTAACATTTTACCTAAACAGTGGGTCATTCACGAAAAAGGACTTGCAAGTCGTTACCGACACTATTCTTACGACGGAAATACACGTACAGTGTGCAGATTCAAACGTAATGTTTTCCCGCTTTCGTTTAAATTTTTGACGTAAAAAGCGCCATCTAGTTGTCAATGTATATCACGAACTGTTCATTGAAACAAAAATTTCAATCTATTAATAAGGTAATTTTAATGGATTTGCACAGTAATAATTAGAAGATGACGAAATAATCGCACTGAGAGGTCGTTCGGCTCTAGAAAATTTGTTCTTTCTACTTCACGTGCCCTCGGTATTTTAATGCGATTACATCTAGTTTTCTGCTCCATCAACTTGGTTTAATATTTATCATTTCCGAATCTCTTGCGGACAATCTTCAGGAACGACCATAAAGATCTCCTGACAAGAGTCATTAGTACACGAGGTTAGCAAAAACATGAGTTCTTATCGATTATGAGAACATCACTGTCGATGTCAGGGCGGCCACAATATGACTGATGAGGTCAAAACACGGCGCCGACACTTGACAGTCGCGTTGGGATCTACCGCGCCCTGTTAATGCCGCTAACTACCCTATTAACTGCACATTTATAACTACCACAATCAATTACAAAATGAAACAGTTATACGTGTTTTATAATAGAGTCGGACGGCAGTAATGTGTCCAGCTAAATGGCCTGTATCGTTTATTGTTTCGTAATATCGGAAAACTACCAATTCTTGGAAATACGTTTTACGTTCATTGCTTGATTAATGTATTAATCATAATATGGACGCACCATTTTTACGATAAGGACAAAGTAATGTTGAAATTATAAATTATATCGCTCAGGCAATCTTCAGGTCACCGGTTTTTCTAAGAAACAATTCATGAGTAATCATAAATTTTTATTAATTGTTAATTGAAGTCAATTCTTCTTCTACGAAAATTGAATAAAAACAGTTTTTATTTAATTTCTACTTAAGACCCCGTTAGACAACCATCACAGACAAAAAAGTCATTAAAAATTAAATTTAAAACGTAAAAAATAGCAACAAACTAAATAGTCAAACAAAGAAGATAGTCAGTTATGTGATTTTGAAAAAACTTCAAACAGAAACCGAAGAAAAAAATATTACACATACACGTTCGGTGTAAAATTTTGTTTAGGGCTTTATAAATACACTGAGAAAAATGATCATTGCTCTTTATGAAAATTTCCTTAAACACTATCAGAAAATCCTATAAAATATGGGACAAAACAAGTGTTTTCTAATAGTAAACAAAAGTTTTTTTCTGAATTACTTTATTTGGTATTATGGAAATGTACTTATATTCACAAGAAGACAGAGATTTGGAAAAATTGTTGGTATATCTTAATGCTTAAAAGATTTTTTCATATACATTGATGAGCTTATTCATTGTGAATAAGAAATGTGTAATTTATACCGAGTATAAAAGTATCCAACCGAAGAAAATTGTAATTTGTGGTAAGTAGACATAATGTCATCACGTATATAAGAGACTTATTACTACGAAAAGTTAATACTCTGTAACTTACAGTTTGTTCGTTTATAGGTAATTATCAAATGTTTTGTAGGTACGAAACGCGACAAACTGTAACTATAAGCCTGTTCTTTTATAGGTAATTATTGAATGCTTTGGTGGTATGAAACATGTGCATCTACTATTAATTAGCTTCAATTTAGACGTATGCAGCTAGTTCTTGGCTCTTCCAGTCGAAAAAATGGGGCAATTTGTGATTTTGTTTTCATAAATACCTCACATTAAGTATTCATATTATTTTGTTGGAGCGTTTTCATTAATGTTAAAATACTATGTACACTGAAGATACTTTTACCTGCGTACAAATTTAAAGTACACGTAAGAGATAATAATTAAAAACAATAATTTACAAAACAGACGGAACGGTTCTGTTTCTTATGTAAATTATTGTCTTTAATTATTATCTTTTATGTGTACTTTAAATTTGTACGCAGGTAAAAGTATCTTCAGTGTACATAGTATTTTCACATTAATGAAAACGCTCCAACAAAATAATATGAATACTTAATGTGAGGTATTTATTAGAATAAAATCACAAATTGCCCATTTTTCGCCTGTAATGGTCGTTCTTTTAATTTATACAATATAGAAACCGATTTGATACATAACATAATGATCAAGGCAAATGAGACAGTCTATTATTATTAGACGTTAATGACAAAAACGTATTGATGGGATGAGGTCGTCGGGTTGTTGCAGTTTATGTCTCGCCACGTTTAATTCAATAGTTTTCTCCTTTGTTTTGACAATGGCACGAATTGCTCTAAGACACACATTGGTTTCCATATTATGTAAATAAACTAAAGAAGACATTAGTAAACAAACTATTTCAAACTTAAAAATCTCACCGTTACCTATTTATGTATGTAAAAGCCGTTCACTTAGCTTCTCAGCTGATAAATCAGCGCGACATATGAATATGATATTGTTGCAAATGATACTACAAAACAGAATTAAAACAATATTTTTATATTTCACAGAAATTAATAACATAACAATAAATTCCTAAGAATTCAATATAGATTCTTAACAAAGTTAATACAAATTCGCAATAAATTTAACATAAATTGATAATAAATTTAACATAAATTCATATAGCGAACTTAGCAAAATCTAAAAATAAAAAAAACAATTCATAACAAACTTAACAAAAATTCATTCATTCAAGAATAGATATATAACAAACTTAAGAAAAACTCACAAAAAGAATTAACATAAATTTATAACAAGCTTAATATGAGCTTACATTTTTGCATAATGTATCAAAAAGAAAATCAAATTCCAAAATAATGTATTTTCTACTGTTAAGGATCCAACACACTGACGTGGAAATGTGGGAACGGGACCGTTACAGCAGGGTATGGACAAGTGGAACACGCGTTAATGTGCAAGTTAATTTCCGAATCAATGTGTTGGATGCTTAATAAACAAGAAGTTGACGCGTGTTAATATAAAGTTTCATTTTAGCATAAATAAATGTAATTGTTAATAGTACAGCATTTAATAAAAAGTAACATATTCTATATTGTGAAGTAATGAATATAATAAAGGCTTATGACATTGGAGTTCAGATTGTAAAATACATCATTTCATATTCGTTTCTTTTATTTCGTAAGCATATAACTGAGAATTCAAATTCACAGTTTCTACCGTTTTATATGTAAAACAAACTTCCATTTTATTATTTAGCAAAATATGATCTATAATTTCAAAAACTGGTTTATTGATAAATAGTTCATCGTTTAACGTATATGTGATATACTTATTAATTAATATTATGTCAGACAACTTATAAGATGTTCCGTGAAGGATGATTTTATTAGTGATCGAAATATTTGTTTTAAATGAAGCAGATTTTTCTTTTGCAGAGCAGATTCCGTCAAAATTTGGTAAAATCGAAAATATACCAGAAACGTTACTCTCTTTCCCGATATTTAAGTAACTATTGAGGTCTGAATGTTCAACGAATTTATAACATAATTTAAGCTGATGTCTGACTGCTAACTAATAACTTAGATTGATTCTTGATGAAACACTATTTGCAAATAATTTTAATTCCCAGTGTTTCAAAAGTTTGATAGTATTCTTCCAATCCCCAATCTACAAGATTCTTGAAGTATTCAAACATTTTTTAACTTGTAACTTAACTGCAATAATGAGAACACCTTCTTGCAATGCTGCTTGGAAACTGAACTTGCCGGAACGTGTGAAGATGCAAATCGTAAAAAAACGTTGACTGTTAAATTAAACGTAGATTATAAAAAAATCCGAACACGAACGAAGGAGTCGCGCCTGCATTTGGCGAAAAGCTTCATTATTAAAGTTGTATTAGCTACAAAAGAACTTGCATTTTGCTAATTTAAGAGAAAAATTATGTACTTGTGCACCTAACACTTAATGTTTTTAATATTACTTATTATATCGGGAACACTTTCTGTAAAATAACTATCTATTTATTTTAATGCATATTGTTCCTAGTGTAAACGTTTATCTGTTACAATGGAAACGTTGCTGTAGGTAAACATATTAATATATAAACGATAGACTCCTACCAAATTTAAGCATTTATCTGTGCAACATACACAATTAATTGTCTGCAGTTTACTAGTAATTTATCTGTTAATAAACTGAGACCAAATGAACAGATCATTTCGTTCATTTTTCTCAGAGTAGACACCTTACTTTACTCCTCTTTCTGTCTACTCCCCTTTCTGTCGTACCTCAATCAAAATGTCATAATATTACTATCGGTATTTAATGCTCCTCGACATTATCGAAGAGTTCAAAGAGATTATATGGTGAAAATAAAGGAAAACTTGTATTTTAAATTTTTTTAATTTTTATTTTGAAAAAAGTCGTATAGTGTGTATAGTATACTGAATGTTTCAGAAATACGTGTGTTAATTTTAAACTATAGAAGAACTCGCCAAGCTGAACAAATTTTTTTTATGGCATTTTGAAAATATCGTCAATTTTTTCGTAATTTTTTTACCCCTATTTTTGAGCAAATGAGTTGTTTGGTGTTTGAATACACTATCTTTCGAGAAAGCATGGCAACCGTTGCGGATACAATTATGTATAATGTGTAAAGTCAATATCGAACGGATTCGACATTTGTCGCGTCGTTCTCAAGTATACGTCACTCGTCTAAGCTGAAGCTCTATTTAAAATCATCATAATAGTTGCGTTGTTACGGGAAGCGCACCGACTGTGCATGCGCCGTAGATCGTGACCAATTAAAATCGCTGCATGGTCTGACGTCATCAGAGACCGCCCACCAGCGCTACTCGTTCGGCGTTCGGCTTTATGCATGTAACTTTGGAATAGTCCCACGTTATTTATCATATCAAAATATGCAGCACCTCTGACAAAAATGTAGGCTGATTCGTTTTTGCTTCTGCGTTTATTTTTTTATTAAAAAAAATTATTATTATGTGCTAGTCAACACTTCTCATAACAAGTTTTCGTATTGGTTCTGCAGACTGTAAATTACCAGCTTTAAAAAATAAAAAATCTTTGTCAAGAAGGAAATGCCAATTGTAAAGAAGTCGTAGAGAATCATGCGATTTTTAAATAGTGTGTGTAAATATAATATACAGGTGTCTCAGAAAAACTATTCCTAACTTTCAGAAGTACATGTAATTAAGCAATTTTTTTAATAAAGTTCTGGCCGGAAATGATTTTACGTCACGTTAAAACGAAACATTCAAAATTATGGCCTCTATTTTGAATACGTAAGTTATAACGACGTATAATTGAATGGCGAATTCTTGTGAATAACTGAGAAAGATTGCTAATGCTAACAAGCGCAAAAACAATTCTAGCCACTAATTCCTCTTCTGAGTTGATCGGTGTTGCAGACGTTCTAAATATTTAGTATGACCCCAAATTAAATAAAAAGAAAACAGAAAAATTATCATAAGACTTTTTTCAATGTAGGCGACGAAAATCCTCCCGGAGTTAAGAGAATATCAATGCAAATTTTTCTAGTTTCTTAAATTTAATTTGGTGTCACATTAAATCGATCATCTGCAACACCTATTAATTCAGAAGAGGAATTAGTGTAAGAATTATTCTTGTTTTTGATACTATTCGCAATCGTCTCCAGCTATTTAGAAGAATTCGCCGTTCAATTGCACGTCGTGATAACTTATGTATTCAAAACGGAGGTCATAATTTTGAACAGTTCTTACATGTTTTCATAATAAGTTGAAATGAATTAAAATTTTTTAGTTGCTGGAAAGAAATAGAAAAGTTATTTTTTGCATTGAGATTATTTCTAGTTTTCATTTTCGTTTTAACTTGACGTGGAATCATGGAACTTTATTAATAAAAGTTGCTTAATTACATGCCCTCTACTACTTCTGAAAGTTAGGAATAGTTTTTCTGAGACATTCTGTATTCGTTAATATACACGGTTTTACAAATTTCTATCGGACAAGGATCGAGCTTAATTAGTTTCTAATAATTTTATTGCTTTTCATGTGAAGATTCCAGTTCGTTACTTTTTTCGTAAACAGAACATTTAGTTAAAGATGGCTCAAATTTCCAATATTTTGAACAATTACAAGTTTTTTTCAGGTATTGCAATGGATACCATCTCAATGCAAGATCAAGTCCAACAAGGTCAAAGCAAATACTAACTTTTAATAGTGGGAGAAAACCTAAAAAAGGCCAATACCAACGCGAAAAGATTTCGCATCGTTCTTAATCTTATATTGCTGGTAAATGTTTTTAATACATTAATGAGAAATGTATACCGTGAAAAGGACATTTAGAGTAAATTTAAAAATAGATTTGATTTTTACTGTATTTAGAGTAACTTAAAAAGCAGAGAGATAAACGTGAAAATAATATAAATATAAATATCTTTTACTTAGTATTCTTTACTCTATAAATTTCTTCTAAAAATGTTAGGAGGCACACTATACGTTTTATACATTTTTAGCTATGTAAGTAATTAAAGTCTTCTTCTGCATAAAGTTAATAACGCAAGAATTTTCCAGTACGATTTTCCGTAATTTCAGGTTATTATTATAATAGGCTGTTTCACATTCTAACGCCGTATCAGACAAACCTTAATGGTTCAAGGACGGCCATAGCGTGCGTGACCTACACCAAGACGCGACCTCGTCCTGTACCCTGGTCACGCATTATTTTTTCTTTTTCTGTGCTTTGCAATGCATATCGTGTGCCAGCGCCGAAATACTCAACAGATTCAACAACTGTTTCACGCCGGCAGTACACTCTCGCCTCATCTTGCATCGGCGAGATCCAGCGAAATATTTAGCGAGGCGTCTCCTCTCGACCGACTGACTTACAATTGATTCGAGTTGATGAAGTCACCAGAGTTGCCAGTATTTTCATAGTACAAGTTGCCATATAGATTAACAGATGTCGCCCAAATCGCCTACTTTACAACGATCCTTACCCTTATAGTGAGTATACAGCTGGTATACAGGTTACACTAATAATTTCTCGGTAATCTACCGATTTTTAAATTTTTTACTGGTCTACTGTTTGACACTAGTATTCTACGGAAAAGCTACGGGATTTTCGATTTTTGTTTGTTCTTTAATTTAGCCTTTTTCCTAAACTGAGTGGAAGAGCAGTCAATTGATTTTAAATCTGATTGAACTCCGTCTTTTACTTCTATTTTTAATATAGGTAGATACATCTGAATTTTATCTCTAGAGTTTATACCTTAGTAACGATAGGGGTATATAAACGATTTTGAACGTTTTAACAACTGACACTCTGAATTGACAATCAGAATTGCCATCGGCACCCTGCACGGCGACTTATTTAGTTTCTCATCAACATTTAAATAAAAATAATCCTGTGAATTTGATTACCCTGAGCATCTTTCTGAATTCTTGACTTATTTTAGCAATGTTTATGTAGCCCAAATCGCCTAAATTATTTCTTATTGTAGCCCAAAATGTCGCCTGTCGCCAATATATATTTTTTGTCGTAAAACAGACGTTAAAATCGCCCATACTGACAACTCTGGAAGTCACCGGTTGGATAAAAAAAAACGCCATAACGTTAGCGAGAAACAAAGAAAGAAACAGCCAAGAACAGTGAAGAGTGTATTCAGTGTTCTCACACTCGGTCTCGCGTACAAAAACGGACTCGAAGGCGAGTGCGCACAAGACAAGGCGAGGAGACATAAGGCGAACCAAGTGCTCCAAGTATAAGGTGTCCCCTACTATCGATGGTATTCTTTAGGTATCTCCGCTAATAATGGAAATTTAAAAAAAAAATTTACGCTACTTTCATTCACCCAAAAAGTAGACTCGATATTGCATTTCCATTATTAAGGGAGATTCCTATAGAATACCATCTTAAATGGGACACCTGGGGCCTTATTCTCAAATCAGCAAATGTGCATGTCGAATGCGAATTGCTAAAATGTCTACTAAAGCTAATTCTCAAATGTCGCGTACGACAAATTTTCGACATTTTTAATAGAGATATTGTAGAGTGGTCAAAACCACTCTACATTTGTTATGTCGTGTACGACACGAATAGAACGAGGTTATGTAATTTCATTTCGCAGGTGTGTTGAAGTGGTTATTGATTTCGTGCATTAAATTATGGCAGAAGAATTATTTATTATTCAAAATTTAGAAGAAAATGAAGGGCCAATAATATATTTCATGTCTTTTGTGAATTTTCCACTTAAAATTGCTATATTATTCTCAACCTGCACTAAATTACTTAACAATTCTTTCTGTCGCGCATTACAATATTGTTCTTTATTTGCTTCCATAATTTGTTGTCTGGATGCACGAGGGAGCCCTCTACTGCACGATAGTGATAAACAAAAATTATGGTGGTAAATTGCAGATTTGCCAAATTAAATAATATGAAATATGCGGCCGAATGCTATTCAATTGAACTAATATACAACGTTGTCAAATCGCTTCGTCGACAATCGGAGTCGCGTACGACATTGACTTCGAATAGCGTTTGAGAATACAGAAATCAAAACTTGTGCGACTTTAGTCTTCGACAATTGTCGATTTCTAGTGTCACCACCTGACATTTGAGAATAGCCTCCCTGTACACATTCGTACTCTCTGCTCTCGCTTTGCCTTGACGAGAGGTACTGCTGGCATTTTAAATTATGTATTACTCCCGACCGCATACATCCGTGCATCATCGCCTAAATCCGGTTCCAATGTTTTATTATCTAAAAGAATTTTGCAAGTACAAACGCTGATTCTGAAGACCACAACAATCAAAGAAACTTGATCGTTTGTGTTTTTTGTATGTTGTTACCCTAATTATAAAACCTAGTACTTCCAAAAATTCGAATTTGCAGGAAGCAACGAAAAAAAAACTTTTTTCTCAATTTTACGTGTTAAGAAGTTTAAGGCCCGGTCTTTTCATCTCTGAGTAACTTTAATCGTTGATTTATTCCCATAGTTACAATTGTAGAGACAATTGTCTCTATAGGAATTAATCAACGGTTAAAGTTACTCAGAGATGAAACACCGGACCTACACGTGCTAATATAGTTTCGTTTTCCTTGGCCCTCCACCGTGACACTACTTTTTGATGAAAAAAAAAAAGGATTTTTATTCCCTCCTGTAAAATTTTGCGTCTTTAGAGGTACGAGATTTTATAATTAGGGTAACGATATGTATGTACAGGGTGAGAGAATTGCCACCTTAACTTTTTTATTTTTGAATTTAAAAAGAAATGTTTTTTTACAAAACTTCACTAAACCAAAGTTTTTGCTATTGTTTACAGAAAAATAAATGAACATCGCCTAATATGTATACTCAAATTTTATATTTTTTTAATGAAACACTCGATATATTTGTACATATTTGGATTATAAATTAAATTCTAGTGTATACCTAAAAAAGAATTGTTGTCGAGATATTCATGTTTAATGACATTATTCAACTTTCTAGGAATGGAGACCTCCAAAGCTCTAGAATGTATAAAGCTAATATTTGGTTAGCTTAGGAAAACAAATTTTGCAAGAAATCTTAGGGAATATTTAAGTCGTGATTGCAAAAACAACAAAACTTGACTAAACCAAAGTTTTTGCTATTGTTTACAGAAAAATAAATGAACATCGCCTAATATGTATACTCAAATTTTATATTTTTTTAATGAAACACTCGATATATTTGTACATATTTGGATTATAAATTAAATTCTAGTGTATACCTAAAAAAGAATTGTTGTCGAGATATTCATGTTTAATGACATTATTCAACTTTCTAGGAATGGAGACCTCCAAAGCTCTAGAATGTATAAAGCTAATATTTGGTTAGCTAGGAAAACAAATTTTGCAAGAAATCTTAGGGAATATTTAAGTCGTGATTGCAAAAAATTAATGTATTATCAATAGCAATTGAAACTATTTTAAAAAGGGTCTGAATCATTTGCAAAAAAAATATTCAATAAAGATTGATTGAAGGTAAGAAAAACAAATTAAGTTTTATAAAGATATTCAAAAGAGTCTACTTTTTCTCACATATGTTATCAACGCTGTGCAAAACTATTTCTGTTGATTTTATGGAATTGCATTTTTTTAAATCTAAATAATAATCGCCTTTCTTTTTTCTATTTTATTATTATTTTTATTATTTTGTTATTTTCTTTTTCCAGTAATGCTTTTACTTTCTTTTCAAATAAAAGGTTCTTTACTCTTAACCAAATTTTACGTTGTTTCGATTTCGACGCACTGTATAATGTTTTTTTTTTTTATAGAGAAGATGATATCCATATTTAATTTAGAATTCAAATGTATACAAATATACCGAGTCTTTTATTAAAAAAAAGACAGAGTGGCAGTTTATATCTTAATTACGCGATATGCATTTGCTTTTCTGTAAACATTTGCATCTAAAGCAATAATCAATCTTTCTTATAATTTTTTCTAATCATAAATATTCGAAGTTTTCACTCCTAAAAAGTTGAATTTTGAAATTAAATTTTAGTCTGTAAAATTTTGAGAACATTCTAAAAATGTTAAAATTCAGTTTTTCCGGAAATTTGAGAAAAGCTATTTTCTGGCCTTGATATTGTCCATTAATAATTGAAACTAATCTCCGCCCACAATTTTATATCCGCAGATACGTATTTCGGTAGCTAAGCTGCCATCTTCAATACGCTACCAACTTAAAAGCAGTAACAAAGTGGTTTTGGCTGACAAAATACGTATTTACGGATATAAAATTATTGTGCCCGGAGATTAATTTCAATTATTTTTTAAACCACAGTCTTCTTTACTATTTTAGATTGTCTATTAAACTGAATATATCTCAAGTTAAAAAAATGTCACTGAAATCTTGATTAGCGTCTGAGGAAAAACATTCTTATGATTTTATCCACACGACGTATAAGTAACGTATGAGATGCACGAATATGAGTCACGCTCGTTAATTATACATGGTGCCAACGATTTTGACCATTTCGAAAAACTCTTTTCTAGCTAATAAATGAGTAAAATTCACTCGGTATATCTGATAGGGGCTAAACAGGTTCTCAGACATGCAGAAATTATTGCCGTAAAATTTTTTTCGAAAAATCAAAATAATTTTAACATTTGACGACTTTTTAGCGATCATTGTTTACACGGTGTTTCAGACTAGCCGTCCCACCCCTTTTTCTCGAAAATTAGAAGTCACAGGAAGTTGCAAAAAATATATATGACGCAATTAATGGCACCCACTAAAGACACAGGTGTCATTTACTGGAAATATACTGGGTATCTCACAACGTATGGAGGAGATTGAAAGGGCAGTTGTAGGAAATCAAAATAAAGCTTTTTTCTTAATTCGCTTTTGACCAAAACACACTAATAAGAAAGTTACAGCAGTTTAACTTTCTTAATTTCTTTTTTAATTGACACCTATAGCTTCTTAATTAATCAAAATTATTTCACAAAATACAGCTTTATTGTTAAAAAAACTCTATATTTATCAACACCACCATTCATAAAATGTCTATGTTAAGCTGTTTCCTAGTTTTGTTTTTAATTAGTAGGCGGTGCACAGCGACATGAAAACCTGTTTTTGGGCATTAGAAGAAAAAATGAAATAGCCCTAACTTTAACGTGACTATTTTTTTTAAATAGTTGTTTATTGTAAAGCAATGTTCAATTAACTCATAAATGCCTCAAATTTGAATTTAAAACGTAAAATATTACTACATGTTAGTTAATTTCACTTTAAACTCCTGTAACTTTTTAGTTACTGATTTTTTTCAAAAAATTTATTAAGAACAGAGCTTTAATTTGATCTCCCCTAGCTACCCTTTTAATCTCCTCCGTAAGTTATAAGACACCCAGTATGTCGAGTTGGGTAACATTCAATAGGATTCTTAAAAAGAAACGTATTTTACTTGAATAAATTCTTACTTATCTTAAATAATTTGCGAGAAAAAAAATCAAATTATAATTAATTAAGTAGGCCTTTGAGATTAAAGGCCAACTTGTTTTTCTTTATGACAATCTCGTATTTTTTTTCTTTATTTAATATTCCGTTTATTTCTCTAACCAGTCATATAAAAGCCCTCATCATACGGTACTTAGAGAATTTTTTAAGAAAATGATTTACATTTTATCTTAAAAGTGAAATAAAATAATAGTATTTCTTGTAAAAAAATAACAAAGGTTATCCAAATAAATAATCAAAATATAACAATGTGAATGCTTTTGCCCTTACCTGTATTTGTTTACGTAACTTTTACAAGTTTCCTTAGGTTCTATTTAGAAACAACCTAGTTATCTTTTGTTTAAAATAGTATTCTTGTCGAATATTAACGTAAAACAATTCTCTTAACTTTTTCATTCAAATGTTACGTTTTGAAAATTTATTTATGTGGTCGTTTAGGTTTAGAGAATTACACGAACTATTAAATAAAGGAAAAAAATTAGGAGGTTGTCATTAAGGCCATTGGATCCGTTCGCTAGGGGTTTTTTAGAGGATATTTCTTTTCTCGATGCCCAAAACCAAATATTATTTAGATAAGCTATGGCTAAAAAAATTCGCAAAATATCGGAAAGCATTTAAAAAAAGAAAAAATGCATTGCGGTATTAATACATTCTTTTTAAAAAATGTGTCTCTAAAATTTTTTAAAATTGTGCTAAATAAGATAAAAATTTAATCAAAGAAATCGGATTTTTCGTATCCTGTAACGCAGCGCCCTCATGCGTCTGAATGTGGGTCACCACGCCTACTATGTGATAAGAATTCCACTAGGTACGTTTTAGCTTTCAGCATTTGGACTCCTCTCATATTTACCATTTAGTTTTTCTTATTTGTGTAAATTAATCAAGTTAATATCTACATCATCGCAATGTATTTAAGTATTACGCATATTTACATACGTATGTGTGAAAATTTTTATTTTAAAAACATGCAATGTTTTATTACAGTTTAAGTTAATTATAAATTCATTAAAACTGATACAATTTCGCTAAACTTACAAAAATTTCATAAAATTATGTAGTCACTACTTTTGAGAACATTATTTTAGCGTAATTTAGTTCAGATTCACTTTTCCACCTTCTTAAATAACTCAAACCAGCGTTAGTGGAGAGATTTACGACCTCATTCATGCTACATAAGGCTCATCAATGGCTGAGAAGCTTTTAAATTTTCTTTCATATACTCAAATTTTAATTATTGCCCGAACATTTGGTTAGGTTGACCAGTATATTGCTAAACAGTGTGTATGTTTTAATAAATACGTTAGCAGTACAGTGTCCCAGTACAGCAGTGGGATGACTGTTTGAAAAGGTTGCTTCTATTAGGTATGTGATTATAAATTATACCAGAAAGCCACTCTTTTGATTGCTTTTTGTTTTTTTAACATTTGTACAACATATAAAATTTTCATTAGGTCGTAACTTATTTTTTTTTTAATGTAACCAAAGATTCCTGGGTTCAAAATAAGAAGATTTAACCAAATTTATCTATACCCATAAGGGTCTCGTTAAACCGGTATTCTTCAAAATTCTTGAAGAGAAAGTTAATTTTTCGTATAACAAAAGAACTCCTTAACCGATTTGGACGATATTTGGTATTTATTATTTCTACGAGAAGATAAATAATAATAATAATAGTAATAATTTTATTGGCAAAAAGATAAATTTGCCACAACACATATCTTACTATAACGTTTTTGAGGTTAGGAAGATAACTTTAGTTTATACATTTTTAGAAAGAAGCACTCGATAGGAATCTTTTTCGTATCTTTGTAATATATCTCTTACGGTTTAATCAGAAAATAAGGATATGTAAGTGACTGCATCATTTTTTTTTATTAAAAACAGGTATACTTTACTGCCTTTTCTGCTTAATTTATTTATTTTGCGAAAAAGTCATTCATTAACAAACTATATTAGGTAGTCGTTTTTTCTGTGTAGAGTTGGCTAACTTGAAATTCTAAATTTAAATAATTTGCAAAAAGGCCCTTTAGTTATTTAAATTTTCTGACTAAGCCATAACAGATTGCAAAGTTGGCAAACGTACATAAGAGGTTACTAATGAATAACTCTTTCTGAAAATAAATTAGTTATGCACCTACATAGAAGGCACTAGAGCATATCGGCTTTCAAGATTTTCTTATTTTGTGACTAAACCGTAAAAAATATCAAAAGTTACAAAGACACTAGAAAGTTTCCTGCCGAATGCTTCTTCTTAAAAAATGATTAACTAAAGTTATCTTCCTAACCTCAAAGAAGTTACAGTAAGATACGTGTTGTGGCAACTCCGTTTTTTACAGTAGTGGTTCACTGCAAGTAACTAAGATGACCTATAAATGTGACTTATATTCTTGATGGTCTTCATACCAAATTTCCTCTAAATCGGTTCAGGCGTTCCTTTGCTATAAGAAAAATTAACTTTCTCTTCACGAACTTCGAAGAAGAATACCGGCTTAACGAGACCATTATGGATATAAATAAGTTTAGTTAAATCGTCTTATTTTGAGCCCAGTAATCTATGGTTAAGCCACGTCCGCGTAATTTAGAGACATTCTGTATACAAGCCATTCCATTTAAAATAAGAAAATGTCACTTGCGGCGAAGCCGGAAGTCCTATGGTGGCCAGTACCAAGTCGGAAAATTCGTTTTTTATTTAATTTATCGACCCGAATTTTATGTAAAAAAAAAATCTGGAGGAGTGAGCACTACGTGGACAGTCTGTATTGAGTATTGGACTTGGGTTTATTACATTTTTTTTCTTGTTTTAATCCATACTATTTAAACTCTTTAAACCCTTGATTTATGTATGTTTAATGCGTTTAAATTTGTTACCAAGTATTAGTTAAGCAGCGGTTCAGCATTATGCGCAATTACCAGCCCGGTTCAGACGCCATTCCGCAAAATTCTTCTCACTAAAAATTTTTTTCACAATGAGCCATTTTTTTTTTTTCATTTTCTAATTGCTGTTTGCTTATATTTCTTCGTCACGTAATGAGATTCTTCAACCCTCATGTAACGGACAGTGTCACATCTGGAATTTATCATTTGCTGGTGTTTATAAACATCCACCTTATAAGGCGTGGCAAAAAAGCAATAAAACTGAACTTTGCTGTCGTCACAGCCTGCTGCAATCTCCTTAAAAAGAAATAAGGAAGCATATTTCAAAAAGAAGAGCAGATAAACAATTGAAATAAATTGGTAATGTAGGTCTTATTGACTCCAAATCACACATCAAATTTCAAACAGATACGTAAAACAGTTTTCGAAATATACTTTTGCCTTTCCCTATACCGAGTGTAATCAAATTAGTTTCACATATTAATACTGCAAGTTCCTCGTCATGTAAGAGAATTAATGCCGCAATTATCAATGGTCTAACTCAAATAAAAAAATGATCTACTAAAGGAGCGTTGGTACATTTGTTTGAGAACTTCTAATCGATCGTGCATAAAGACATCATAAAATAAAACTCCAGCAAAAGTCAAGGTATTGATAGCATTTTTAAAAGCTGTGATGTTTTGTGTAAACACAATATCAACTTAATAGTATCCCGGTGGTTGCCCACGTTTGCAATTTGATTAAAGAAGACCATTTTAAATCTACTCTGACTGATTATATGGAATTAAAATTGTTTTATTAGATAATCGACAATAATTAGATCTTAGTGTGAATCACATAAACATAAACTTTATTCTTTATTGAATAACTACAGAGTCTTCAATAACGACAAGACTAAATAAATAAATACGTAAAATGAACAAGCATTCGACAATAATTTAAGTAAAAGATAAGTTCTTTGTCAGATACTCCTCGATGTCAATTATTTATACAGTGTAAGCAAAACAAAATAATCAAATCATAACTGAAGGGACGATGAATACCGACGTAACTTTTACTTATTGTTATACTTTTGTCAGCAGAAAATTAACTTAATTAATCCAGTAAGTAATGAAACAAACGTGATGGATGTTTATTTTCTTTTTGGATGGAATTGCTGAGCGAAGATTTTATTGACCCAGTGCCCTTCACTTCGATGACGCTTTATTGCTTTATGTTCTATTTATAATGTAATGTTTTGCTTAAGAAAATCCACACACGATCGGTCAGAGGTTCTCAAACAAAAAGACTCCGGGCTCTCGTGGGGCTTTAATTTCTTACATTTTTCACCAAAAAAATTAAGATATGCAGAATTCGTTTTCTTAAGTGATGAAGAACTTACAGTTTTAATATGTGAAACTTATTTGATTACAGCCTGTATATTTCGATGGTTACGTCGCACAGTGGGTAAAAACGGCTAGTTTGCGGAAAAAAATCAATAACTTTGCAATTAGATGACATAACTAAATGAAATTTTGAACAGTGATCAATTTTGTGATTATGGTTTAGTATGACTGGAAGTGTAAGTAAGTTAGGTGTCATAATTACGGAAATTAGCGATAAATAAAGCTCGGGGATTCCTAGGATATCTGGTAAAAACCAGTACAAAGATAAATAAAGCAGCGGCGTAGATTTCAACGTCGCCGCTGAACGTTTTATATGCCAGAGGCACTCTCACCCTCGCGCTCATTGCATCAGAAGCAACCGTTTGATGTACAGGATATTTGCTTACATTACGAATGGTACCTACACACTTTATTATCAAACATCTCAAAAAATGTTAAACATCAACATTTTAGGAATTTATCTGAACCGCCAGAATTTTATAAAAACGAAAACAAATGACGATCGGAAATGTAGCAAATGAGTTCCGACTTTGTTGTTTTTAATGAATAATAATAAAGTAATTTATTTTAGGGAGATATAGTAGGCGTTGGATTTATAAGAATTTTATTTTATGTGACAAAAGTTAATTTTAATTAAGAAACTATTAATCTGGGACATTTCATAATACAAAACGTTAACAGCTAAGACAAATTACTGGTGTAATGATGTAAATTAATAAAAATATACCAAAATATGATAATTTCAAACTTAATTATTGCAAAAAGTTTAAAACCAAAGAGAGGCAAACTATATATTTTTGGAATTAGAGGAGATTGGAGATTGGAGAAACATATATTTCTTAATTCGAGAAAATATACTGGATGTTCCATTTAAAATGACAAAGTCGGCACTCATTTGTTACATTTCCGATCGTCATTCGTTTTCGTTTTTAGTAAATTCTGGCGGTTTAAGTAAATTACTAAAACGTTTGTATTTAACATTTTTTGATACGTCTGAAAATAAAGTATTTAGGTACCGTTCAAAATATAACCAAAAACCCTGTACATTATGTATGTAACAGAATCGCCTTTATAGTTTCTTTCAACTTAATAATTATGAAAACATTATAATTTTTTAAAGTAACTTTTAAAAAGACTGGCCTAATAAATTTAGTTCATATCAATTATAGCTCAAATATGAGCAAATAATGAGAACAGTGAGGTATTAATATTAATTTGTGTGATCCACAAAAGCAAGTCAGTACTAGTAAGAAACTAATTTAGATTCAGAAAATAGTATAAGAATAATAATATACTCCTGTTGACTTGCCTGTTGACAAAATTCCGGACACAATTGGCGCAGTGAAACAATGTCCAAGCGTACTTAGTATATATATGAACGCTAAGATACTGCGCGTCACCATAACATTCGTTTGCTTTTTGCTTTATAAATTAGCAAGGGGCAGCTAGTGGCAGCTAAATTTTTACATACGCGTTTTCATAAGATGTAGGGAATGCACTGGTTGTAATAAGAAACCGGAGGTAAGCGGAGCTGTTGATGAAAACTTTACACGAATATCTGCACTTCCGTAAAATGCAGTACTTTACGTAAAAACTCATAATTTTAAATTGTATCCCTACATTTCGACGACTTTAACTCAAATAAATACGGAAAGGAAGCCTACTAATTATAAACATATAATTATTTTTGTAACTTTATTCTACTTGCGTATACATGCATATGATTTTCCTTAATACTCGACTCTCATTTTTGTCTCCTTGTATCACTGAACTTCAAAGTCTTCCTGATCTTCTGTTTCTTATATATACCTGATTTTTTTGTTAAATGATAATCCACCATCTTCTAGCTTTTAAATATACTACTAATAAAACGTGCTACAAACACTTCGAAAAATGAGTTTTTTCCGCTCATTTCCCACTGTGCGTCGTTCCAAATTTAACCTTTTTGTCTCCATTTCTATAGTCTTCATTTTCAGTTCAAATAATCCTGGAGGTCATTTTACTTCACAAATAAACTTTTCAGGGTAGAACATTGTCGGTGTGCATCTCACGCTGGTGAAGTCTACAATACAGTGTTTATTTTATTTTCTGGTAGCATTAGCGTTGGAAACAAAAGATTTTTCTAAACGCATGTCGTAGCTTAATAGCGTTTTCGATTGGGGTTCACTATGTACACTGAGTGTATATTCATCTCGTTTTAATCTCATGGAATGAAATGAGTTGAAGATACACACATAGTGCACCCCAATCGAAAACTCTATAGCTTTACTGCAAACTGTACTGTCATGCCTCCTGTCGACTGTCGAGTAAGGTGTTTTCGTTGATTACCTTATTTATTGATTTTATACAAAAATAATTTCTTTTCACGAGTCACTTAGGATCTTATTGACTTTATGTTGCATTAAAAAATGACGTTTGGTGTTTATATTGAAGCAGAAAACGTTTATGATTGAAAATTAATTTTCATAACGTTTCAAAAGGCACGGGAGTTTCGAAACTGCTTGGAAGAGTTTAGAACTGAATTTGCCAATACACGCAGTGGAAAATGCTCCTTACCTTTCTATTCGCTCACAATCAATTTGACTCGGAAGGAAGATGCCAAGCTCTATGTTTACCGCATTGGTGCCTAATGATCTCATGTCGGGGTATTACATCTTATGTAAAAAAAATATTTAATTTGTGAGTTGTAATTTACACTCTTTTTGATACGATTTACATGATGATGACACTTAAAAGTTAGATATGTCCAATTTTAACACCGCAACAAACGCTTTCGAAACAAAATATTTTCAGAGGTAATGCTACTGGATTTTGAACACTTGTTAGTAAAGCTACGGTTTCCTAGGATGTCTGGAATTTTTCGCTTTTGGTCAGAGCGAACGTCTGGCGCGGTCAGTTTTAGACTGACCCCAGCTTAAACTGTGTTCTGTATTGCAAATATACAGCGTGCAAAACTCACCCATTTGTTAAAAAGCTAAAATGAATAAAATTTTTGGCGGGAGCATGGCATAATATTAATTATGCAGGGTGAGTCGGGAGAATAAATCAAACTACAGGGGTATATTCTACTCATCAATGTAAGAGAAAAAAACCCAAAAGTTATCCGATTTTCATTTGTATTCGAGTTGTAACGTTTAAACAAAATACCTTACACAATATTTTTTTCCCAATTGAAGTAATCAGATCAAAAGATTCGCTAGCACACAAATGCAGTCTTTTTATGAAATTTGAACATTTCAGAATTAGTGCAATTTTTCAAGTGTGTATTTAGGTAATGCAGCACAAGGAAATCAAAATATCTAAGGAACATTTGAATATGCCGTACATTTACTCAAATGCTGAATATCCAAATATGGTATTTGTTAGTGCGCGCTATCCAGATCATCGGATTCCTAGCAGAAATGTATTTATTATGGTTTTTAAAATATCATGTGGACATGATCTTTTAACTTTTCCGTTAACGTGTGGAGCGGAATCATCGGCGATTGTTTAATTGGACCTTTCATTTTTGAAAATCGTCTATCAGGAAACTGATATTTGGATTTCTTACGAGACGATTTACAAGGGTTAATAGCAGAGCTTTCTTATGTTTAAACATAAGAAAAGAGATCTATTATCAGCATGACGGAACTCCTGCGCATTTCGCTCATCAGATCGTCGAAAAAAACGAATAGTGACAGTACACTTTCTTGTAATGTTCAAACGTCGTAACCCTTGTAATTCACGTAAGAATTAATCAATGTTCTAATTTCATAAAAAAAATGCATTTGGGTACTAGCGAATCTTTTGATCTGAATCAGTTGAGAAAAAATATTAAGAAAAGTTTTTTTTTTGTTAAAACGATGCTACAACTTAGAGTACTTCCTAAAAAAGTTAATTAAACATTTCGCTCACGTAGCCTAATGCTGACGGTAATTTATTAACGATGAAAAGTACTAAATATAAATATGTCCGCTAATAACATTCCTGAACTCGCAGAGGTAGGATAACCACATTTCAACAATTTGGCATCCACCCAAACTGTTCGAATGCGACAATAAATATTCATTTGACACATGTGGACACGCCGTATGAATAATATAATTTTATTACTGTATACGCCGGCGGAATTTGTATGGTAAGTGTGCGTGCTTATATCAATTTTTCAAAATCGATTTAAAAGGTCCAGGAAAATCAACCAGTTGAATCGGAAGTTTGCCAAAAAAAAATAATGTAATAACTCCCTGAATCAACGAATACCGAATTTTGGATTTTCCTGTTCATATTACTTTGGCGGACACTTGTATCCCACCAGGGCCACCAGTAGCGTCTACAGTGATCGCCAAAAAGTCGGCATCAAATGGAGAAAATCTTTATTTTTGATTTTTCGAAAAAACTTTTTACGGCTGTAATTTCTGCTTGTCTAAAAATCTATTTAGCCCCTATCAGATATACCGAGTGATTTTTATTTATATATACACGGAGAAAAATCATGTTGTTATCTCAATCGCAAGCAGAATTGTTAGAACACTGGTGTTCACCAATACACAAATATTGAGTTGAGCGAAGAACAAAACTCAGGTGCAGTTATAAAAATTATGTAGAAAACTTCTGTTTATATTTTGTACCAAAAAACTAGTTAGACACACTACCATCATAAACAGTTGTTTATGGTTAAAAAAATACAGACATAGTATTCGTAACTTTATGTTTGTTTCATCAATATGTTACTTCCATGTTAACACATTATTGTTGATGCAATAACAATAAATTTATTTTTTGTGTGAATAGACGAACAAAATATTGTTATGAAGACGACAAGAATAATGGTTATATGCATGATAAAGGTTACTGCTTAGAATGAAGTAATATTAACAAAGTGTGTTGTGGGTCATTTTCTTTTATTTACTGATCAAAACAACACTTGCAAATTTTCACAAGAAAGACGTTGAACTAACAACATAACATTTGGTCGTATATGTGACACCAAATTCTTGGTACAAGAATCACATTTGTGGTTAATACAATAATAAATTTTTCTCTGTGTAGAGTATTTCGAAATGGTCCAAATCGTAAAATTGTTATTCCTCGGAAACTAGTCATCATTTCAATGAAATTTCTTTACTTTGGGTTACTTTCCGCTTACTGGATAATGACCAGGCCAGAAAATAACTTGCTTTTCTATAAATTCCGTTAAAATTTAATTTTCAAATTTTTAGAATATTCTCATAATTTCACATATAAAACTTAACTTCAGAATTTAATATTTTTAGGGTGAAAACTTCAAAGATTTATAATTGGGAAAAACAATAGAAAGAATTAACTATTGCTTCAGATATTTGATTATTTATCCAAAAATAATATTTTTGCATATTTTTTTACGTTTTTGATGCCAGGTGCCTTTCAGCGTCTGAAAACTCTAATTAATTCCTATTAATGAATTATTTTCACAAAAAAACCTATAAATATTCGTTTACAGTGACGAAGGCCCGATTTCTTCACTTATAGATAAATTTATCTGCCAGGTAGTATCCTCGGAAACTATTGTCAATACAATGGTTTCCAAGGATAATACCTGGCAGATAAACTTATTAGGACGTGAAGAAATCAGGCATTAAACGAGAATAATTTTATTTATTTACCTTACATGTTGAAGTCAGTAGGTAGAATATGAAATGGCTGTAAATTTTTTTACCGTCAAAACAAATTACTAAAGGGCTACTTTAATAATAGGAATTGAGTTTAAATTACTTTGAAATTTAAAACTACCTTTGTTTTTGTACTGTAATGTTCTCATTTAGGCAGCTGTAAAAGAATATTTATAGGGTTTCTGTGAAAGTAATTTATTTACAGGGGTAGATTAGAGTTTTTGGAAGTCACTTAAATGCATATTAAGTATCAATGAAAAATATTTCTCTTAAAAAGTACCTTGCATCAAAAACGTAAAGATTATTTTTTCCAATTATAAATATTTGAAGTTTTCACCTCAAGAAACTTGAACTCCGAAATTATTCGGGAAATTAACTATTTTCTGGCCTTGATTATATGCAATAAGGTGACACTAATTCAGATTAAAGAAATCTCATTGAAACCTTGATTACTTTCCGAGTAATAACAATTTTACGATTTTGATCATTTCGAAAAATTCTATTTTCTAATTCTAAGTAAAATTCTCTCGGTATATGGGATAGGATGTTTTCAGACAAGCAGGACTTATTATTGCCGTAAAAAGTTTTTTCGTAAAATCAAAATAAAGATTTTTTCCCATTTGATGTCGACTTTTTGGGGATCACTGTATAAAGAGCGCGTCGGAATAAATGGCGATTTTTTTAATTTTTGAGTTAAGAGGCTATAGTTTCATATCTAGCTATAGCCTTTAATTCCGAATGACTTATTCTTATGACATTTTCCCATATCTTGTAAAATAAACTCATGAGCGGTCATCATTTCTTGGCATCCTAATGTTCAAGATAAACTTTATCTGACATTTCCTAATTTGATGAGATGCAGAAGTGTTCTGCCTCAATAAATTTTCATAAAAATCAATAATAAAAAAAATCCCATTCGTAGCACACTTATTGAAAGATATCGTATAAACATATTTTTTAACCGAATACTGTTTACAATTGCATGATTAAATAGCTCAATTATGAGTGGATGAAAATAATATATGGTTTTATTGATGTAAAGTTTTTACTTCTAGCAAAATTTGTAAATTAATTACTATTTTTAAACATTTTGTTTTGAATTTTGGTAGATACTTGCATTTGGTAATTTTATAGAAAAAATTGATGTACAGGTTATTTTTAAATTTTCCACCCTAACTAGAGGGTTTATTTTAGGAGATAGAGAAAAATTTGAAATGCAAAACTTGTAAGGGTTTTATGCCTAATATCTCTTAGAGTTATCAGAAGAAACAAAAACGCATCGCAAATTGGAGAAAAAAATACAGTATTTATTTTTTTTAATGGAACGCCCTACATATTTTTGCTAATATGAAAAACAATAGAAATTCGATTACCGGAAATCCAACACAATGGATTAATAATAAAAAAACAAAATTCCAGGCCGCCTTAATATTATAAACATTAATTCATTGATATTGTAACCTCAAATATCTCATTAACGGCTCTTCCAAACATCAACATATTATACAGGGTATCTCAAAACCTCTGTCTTTAAAAGAAACTGTAAGTTCCTCGTTACATAAGAGATTAATTCTTCAAATCTGAAATTTTTTGCCCAAAAATGAGTGAAGTCCCTTTGTTTTGAAACCTCTGCTTGGTTTACGACTTGTTTCAGCAATTTATTCCCATAAAAGCTATAAACCTTTTGATTTACGTTTAGAAGAACTCGGTCAATGTCTTATTGTATACGAATACGAATCCGACTTGCGGACATTTTCAACATGCGATAGGTAAGAAAGAACGTTTGTTTACGCACCTCTTTGTAATATACAATAACAATTATGTTAAAAACTAGTACCTAATCTTCGTTAGATTTTTGCTGAAGGAATCACATCTTCGTACGCTAGTTCTGTAACTGCGTTGAAAATGCGTGAAATTATTTTTTAACTATCGCACTAATAGCTGCAGAATAAATATTGCAAGAGCAGACATTATTCCTATTGTAAAAACAGAAAGCAGAATTGGAGTATGATACAATGAAAAATTAAATAAATTAGACTGCATGTACACGCAATAACCTATGGGTTCAAAATAAGTGATTGAATTGAACTTCGCTAGCTCTCAATCGAACATTTTTATTAATTGTTTACATTCCAACACAAAACACATGTTTTTATAAGGATAATATTAAACCTGAATTTCTGCCTTGGCTTAAACCATAAGGACATAAAAGCTCTCTAAAAGCTAGCGCAGACGTTTATTTCATCGTTTATTCCAAGTTTCAATAAAGAAACAAATTTATTTTTGCTATATAAATACAATTAACTTTAGTAATCAACATTGTAATTGTATTGGCAATTTATAAATTAATATGATGTAAGAATTTCCACTATTTCGATCGCCTTTAGATTGATTTTTTTTTTTAAATTTAACTGTTAAAGTACGGATTAGTATAAAACTAATCATCAATTAATGCAACACGCACAGAATACTTTAAACTATTAAGAACTTACCTAGTTACAAAATTTATCTGCTTTTAAAATTAGCAAAAAAACACTTGACCTGTCTTAAGTATAATATCTGTGCATTAGGTCATGGTGTGCGTTTCTAGGACTTTTTATGGCCTCGAACGTCGGAGAATAGTTGAAAACTTAGCTCCGCCGAAAGATTTAAGCTGCATTCAGCGACCCTCAAACAATTTCTATGAAATTGCAAAATAATTTTTATCTGCGTTATTATTGCTATCTGACCTATAGTTGTGTAACAAATTTTGCTTCTTTTCTTGACCACTATTTGTGATTTCAAACAAAGACATAGGTTTAGGGACACGTTGTATATTTTTTAAATCAGAACAATATGATTTTTCATCTTAGCAAACAATATACAGGATGTTCTATTTAAAAAAAACAAGAATTATATTTTTTCTCCAATTTCCGATCCGCTTTTGTTTCTTCTGATAACACCGAAAGATAATAGGCATAAAACCCTACAGCTTTTGCATTTAAAGTTTTTCTCTAGCTCCTAAAATAAACTCTCTAGGTAGGGTGCAAAATATAAAAAAAGACCCTATACATCAGAAAGTACCACAGATATGTGAAAATGCATCAAATGAATGCCATCTTCAGTACGCTACCAACTTAAAAACACTAAAAAAATGTCTAAAAACAACCTAATCACACTGACAAAATCATAAAAACGTTAAACTAATAACAATCTAATCATCCTAAACGATATATATGTCTAAATGTAAGTAAATATAAATTAATATGTGAAAATCTGAGCTTAGCTGCCGAAATACGTATCTACGGATATAAAAATTATTGTGGGCGGAGGTTAATTTCAATTATCTCTTAAACCACAGTCTCCTTTTTACTATTTTAGTTAAGCAATCTATTATGTATGTTCTTTTAAATACACATGATCATTTAGTGCGATTTTATCCGATAACTGAAGTACATATTTTTACCTCAGGATAACTCACAGTGTTTTTGACTTATCACTCTGAAGCACTCCCAGAGTATTTTCATCTTGTTTTAAC
The DNA here is from genome assembly GCA_036172665.1 of Prosopocoilus inquinatus. Classification (NCBI taxonomy): domain Eukaryota; kingdom Metazoa; phylum Arthropoda; class Insecta; order Coleoptera; family Lucanidae; genus Prosopocoilus; species Prosopocoilus inquinatus. The sequence continues at coordinate 41,312,070 of CM069871.1, read as the reverse complement.
TTCGTGTAAAAACAGAGGATAGAGATACTCTCAAAGTGCTCTAGAGCAGTCAATCGAAACGCTATTAGTTGAAGGAAGATCTTTGAATAATGGCGATCAGGCGCACGTAAACTTAGGTTTGAATGTATTTTTGATATTTTAAAAAGAATCTTAAAAAAGGCAGAAAAAATATAAGCGTATCAATTAAAAAAAGGAAACGAATGGCCAAAAGGCGCGTAGGAATTTTGTCCCTCTAGATTGGTCTAATCGAACATGTGCGACGTGTTGATAAAGTTCTTTTTTAAAATATTTTTCGAGAGATTCTACGTGGAGAAAATCACAGATACTAAAATTAAACTAAATTTAATTATCACTGAGCAACAAAATTTAACTTTGTGAATGTTAATTCTTTGTAAAAAGTAATATATTAAAAAAAAAAACAACGAAAAGAATTTGTTAACTCTAGTTAAGAAAATAGCTTATCTGCTGGTATTTTATGTCTTTAAGAAGCTTCACAATAAATACAGCAACAAATATCAGCTATATTTATACACTGTTGCAAAAATTACAATATGTAATATAAAATCAACTTTCAACACATTTTGCTGTATTCTGTAAGCATTTCATATCGATTCTTATACTTGTTACTATTGATTTGTAACAAGCATAACGTTTGTTTTCCTAAAAGCTTATTCTCTTCAATCGATTGTTATGGCATACTCACTAGAGGATTACTGTGGTTGCTATGGTTACGTATAAATCCATTTCTCTTCAATTATTGTTAGATATACATTGACATTAGTTAATGTCTACAGAATACATGTGAATATAAAAAAAAAATGTATGAATCTTTTTCCTGATTTAAATGTCAGGGGTATAGCATATAAAGCGGGTGTTTTCTGATCTACTAGGTCTGTGGTTTTCTGACAGTTTAACTTTAAGTCGTTCTCATGGATATACAGTGTGTGTATGTACAATAATTTATTCTACCAAAATCTTACACCATACATTTATTTTCATAGATCTTTATTTTTTTTTATTATTTATTTATTATAAATTTGGATTTTCTCCGATCCAATACCTGCAATTTTGAGATAATACTGTCCCATTTGTAGAAAATCTGGCTTCATCCGAAAATAAAATTTTATGATAAAAAGTCGATTTTCCATAACATTTTCTCCAACCTACAACAACAAAATTCTAATCTAAATGCGTTGTCTTGAAGATCCAGACTACGAATAAATTTAGGTTTGTATGGACGAATCTTATTTTTCTTGAAAATTTTTTGTAATAAACTTTTGCTGACACAAAGGTCTTTTTTACGCAAAGACAATTTTGGATTTCCGTAAACTGATCCCATAGCTAGGAGAGTTACTGTGTCATCGTCATTGCATTGCTTTTTTATTTTCTTCCTTCTAGATACAGAACCAATTTCGTCGAACTTTTGAATAAAGTTTTTTAACGTATTAATTGTAATATGCAGAAAATTCTTTGACTTTCTATGCCTATGGCTTTTTGACAGTTAAACTTTTACTCATTATCATGGTTATACAGTGACAGCCAAAAAGTTCACACCATATGAAAAAAAATTTTATTATTAATTTTCTTAAACAACTTTTTGCGCCAATAATTTGTGAATGTTCGATAACCAAATATAGTGTATAACTTTTAGTGTTGCTAAAAATAGCACTTATTCGAGGTACAAAAATTTAAAAAATTGTTGTAATTTATAATTTCTGGTCATATTAGACAAAACTTTATATGATTAAATAGGGTCAAGTGGTGTAAAAATGAGACATTTTTTAGAACTTTCAAATTTTTAATGTGTTAGGAGACCTTCAACGGAATTGATGAAATTTTTGTAAGAGGTAAATGATGATGAAAAAACTATTGACAACTTAAAAACGTACAAAAATACATTTACATAGGTAAAAATAAATAGAAACGGTGTCTTATATTTAACCACGAAAAAGTCTAAAAATGAGACATGCCAAGTTAAATATCACAAAATCCATGTATTAAGGGCCGGTTGTTCAGTCACTGTTTAACGTTAATCTTCAGTTAACTTCCATCTGTTCCTATGTAAAAAAAAGTGAATGTGTGACTGAGAAACCCGGCCTAACGAAAAATATATTTAATAGAAAAATACCCACAACAAATTAACACATAGATAAGTAAAATGATGCTGTATTTACATTTATTAACTGCAAGCTAAGAAATAAATAATAAAGTATTTATAATAAGAAAACTATCGGCAGTATTGGATTATATTATTTTACCAATTTTATTTGATGCTTCATTTTTACATCACTTGACTCTAGTTATTTAGAAAATGTGTGTCTTAATTAACAGACAAAACTTCCTTCGTCTAGTATTTCGAAAACAAGATCTTAGATATTCTCAGTTTTGCTCAAGATGTGAAGCAGTCAACGGTCATTTGGCATTTAACTCTTACGAGTGGTTGGCTTATTCATTCATATTCCTAAAGAAAGTTTAATTTAATAAATTTTCCTTTCGGGTTCCGAACTGTTACATACACAAGAAAATTTGAAAGAATTCTTCACATTTCTGGTGCAAAACCTTTTTTACATACGATTTCGTGTTAATGTTTTTGAATTCTTCATAATATTGTGGCGAGCCACTCAGCACTACGTCAGACTGAAGGCGTCAAGAAGTCGGTTCGCTGTTAGGCGTCATCGGCCGTCACGCCACCGGGGCCTACATCGAATAGACTAGACTTTTCCAGCGTGGAGAATTCGAGACGGCCACAGAGGATATAAAATCGGTCAAAGTTGACTCACCAGTCAGTCGAATTCTAACAGCGATCGTCGAAGTTAGATTTTTAGTGTGTAAATAAATTGTTACAAATAAATTAGTTTGTAAGCGTTATTAAATTACGATTAAGTTTTTACCGAGTGTTTTATTCGTTTAAATAAATAAATTAAAACCCTAGAAACGTAACAATACCTTTCTCATAATGCCAATTTAGTCTAGGGAAACCGAAAATTGCAAGAATTGCATCTACTTTTTGGTTTGGAGTCGTTTAATGCCATGAAATCGTATTTACTGTTTGAGCCAATGTAGATTTTATAAGTACATATTTAAACGGGCCCAAACCAAAAAGTAGATGCAATTCTTGCAATTTTCGGTCTGTTTAGGCTAAGTTAGGGTTCGAAGTTTTATGTAATCAAGAAATTAAAAATAATAATACAAAATTTTATGTAAGAAAGCCTTGCACCAGAAATGTGAAAGATCGTTTCAAATTTTCTTGTGCATGCAACAGTTAAGAACCCAGGAGCACATTTAATTGTTTTGAATATTGCTTATGGACATAAATGAATAAACTAACCATTCCTAAGAGGTAAGTACTAAATGCCCATTTACTTCTTCACATCTTAAGCAAATCTTAGAAAATCAAATATCTTTTTTCTTTCGAAATATTACGCTGCAGAAAATTATATCAAAAGACACATTTTACGAAAACTTATCGGAACCTATTAAAATTGTGTCTAATTTGTCCAACAATTCCAAATTATGACAAATTTTTAATTTTCGCGTTTTAAAAGGTTACCATTTTTAGCCACACTAAAAATTGCATGCTGGATCTGTTTTCTTTATATTTGGTTATCGAACATGCACAAACTAACGGCGGAAAAACCAAAAAAATCAATAATAAAAAAATTTCCCAAGTGGTGCGAACTTTTTGGAGGTCACTGTATAAGCAAAAAGAATATCCATTAAAAACAGCTGTATTTCTAGTTAAAGAAGGAAACTGTTATCTTCGAAACCAGACCTAAAAAAAATATTTTATATTCGTTATATTCATATTGGTGTTTATCAGCGCAAAGTAGTTATGATTTGGCTATTTTTATTTCAGAAACAATTTTAGTATTGAACTGTGCAACTGGTGATCGCTTATCGTTGAAAGAGAGAAACCTGCACGACATACTTCGCACACCTTCAAAACGGTCCTTGCACCGAACTTGGGCACTCCCGGCAGACGCATTCCCGTAACTTTCAAGTTTAGCACAGATAAAACATTTGCCCACGATAATATTTGGGAGAAACTCACGAAGTGTGCAGCCAGAAATTGCATTGATATTGTGCTCTTAATTTTACTTAATTAAGGCTCGTTTTATTAAGTTTTATGGCTTTTAATATTTACCAATTAGGCAGAATTTTCGTCGCAAAAAACCGCCGCAATTTACTGAATTGAAATAAGACGGCTTTGTATTTCCAAGTCATTGTAAACAGTCGATCCAAGAAACGGACAAAAATAGTTACTTGATCATCTGACCGGAATGTAAGAGAATATTTCCTAGGTACCACGTTTAAAATTGCGGGTGTACATGAGGCCCGTAACTTGAACAGGGTGTTCCAAACCTCTGGAAAGATGCGAAAATAGCCAGACATAACTTATCAATTTTTAAAAGGAATACTATATAATATTTTTCTTTTCGGTTAACCCTTGAAGAGACGATAAAAATGACATTACATTATATTTACTTATTTTTAGTATCTACGCAGATATTTTTAATTTTATGCAAAAAAGTGCGACAATCAACCTTAGACCAAAATATTTCTAAACCTCTACTTTTACAATATTCAACATTTCTAAAATCCAGTGACTATAAACAACACAACGCTTCAGTTGTAAAATTAAAATTAGTAATTTTTTTTTCAAATGGAACACGCCGTATATTATAGCATATGTGGATAGCGGAATAATAACGCAATATGCGCTTTCTTTGCTGCCAAACTCTGATAAATACAGAAAACACATTGGCCCGTATTATCACCCCGTCCTTAATTTAGCAACGCCGTAATTAACATTTCCCTAACTCATGAAATTCGCATAAAGCTTAATCGTAGGATGAACATTTTTTATTTTCGAGTTTTTGAAAAAAAGTGATTCTTTATAAAAGTTTTTCCATGTCCTAAAACAACAAGAAACTTTAGAGAAACTGTTAAATTCTGATGCACAGCTGAGAAAAATTGAAAATTCTGTTTCTGTGTTCATAAAATATGGCAGTCCGAAAATGTTTGAATAAAATCACATTACCCTAGGTAATCTTTTGAAAATTTTAGCAAATTCAACCAAATTGTAGAATTCTGCCTTTTATTTATTTATTTATTATTATTATTATTTTTTTTATCAAGTATTGATAAAATTTAATCAGGATTATTTACGGTCGAATGGAAGGGCGTCGTCGTCGGCGATGTAAGAATGATGAACATATAAAATCAAAAACGATTTGCACAAAATTTTTCTAAAATCTTTCATTATGCTGTGACAGCAAGCATGGCCACCTTGCGTGGGGGACTCATTAGGAGCAAATCCCGCTTCAATTTGTCTATCCTACTGCAATGTTAGGTCAAAAAGCGATAGTAAGATGTCGCTATTTTATATGTTCAGTACTTTTTTGTTTTAGGAACAATAAGACAAAATGTGAAGAAAAAGTCTAGTAAAGTAAATATGTATTTCCGAAAATATTTTCTTTTTGCAAGAATGCTCGGACAGATAAGTTATTACTATAAATCTACATTTCAGAGTGGTTCATTTACTTGTACAGTGGCGTACCATTGGGGTACTAAAGCTTTATTTTTTTCGATGTAAACCTCTATTTTTATTACGAATTCCAAGCGGACATATTTTTCTACGTACTACATAAAAAAATATAGGGTCACATAAGAATCTTTTTGAAATAAATGTTCCAGTAATAAAAAACAAGCAAAACAAATAGATGAAGTGTCTTGACTGCAGATTATCACATCAATGGAAATTATTAAAGATAAATGCAGGTGAACTGTAACTAACAAAATATTGGACTAAAATGTCAATGTCAATAACAATGTCAACAACGCATCGTTTCACTGTTTAAGTTTCTTTTTTAGTTAGTATAGAAATAGCAGAAAAAAGAAAATAGTGCTGCAACTTCCAATTTCTGAATGTATGTATTTATCTCACATTTTTGACCGGAGCATTTCTATCAATTCTTCTTCTTCATAATTCTTCATAATTCTTCATAATTTTTCTTTTTTCTTAAATTTGACACAATTACTCAAATTTTCTAGTTTATTTAAATTCTTTAAAATTCATTTTTCATTAATTTGTTAAAAAATATGATTTTCATGGCGAGAAAATTCCACAAGGTGAAATAAAACAAATAATAAATGTAAAGTTAGAGTGGCGCAAAAACGCGCAAGTTTTTAAGTTTTATTATGAAAACTCAAAGTGTATAGAACATTTAAACATAGGTCTCCAACAGGTGATATTCGGAATTACTAAACAAAAACTTTCATCAAAAAGATATAACAGTTGTAAAATCTTTGTATGATTTGTATGATTATTTCTGGACCATTAAACACCAGAAAAATAATAATAGGTGAAAGTATTAATTAAACATACCTTCCATATTTGAATACACAATTTAGTTTTCTACAAACTCACTTCAAAAAGAAAATATACTTAACAATGTTGCGATAACTTTATGGCGAGTATAATGACATAACAATTAATATGACACTTTGTCTACCACTTACTCGATAATTTCAAAAGGTACTTACCCTCTTTTTACGATAAATAATAAAGAAACTTTTAATCTAACATTTATTAAGTTTCTTTTCGTCTACCTTCATTTTGACATTTTGAATTTTGGCGAGTCTTGGCCACAGTGTGCGACGTTTTAATTTTAATTTTTGCTTAAGAGTTAATACAGGCCGCTAATTCACGGACGTATTCTACAGATAAAAAGAAAGAAAAAAGTTCTTATAAACATGTATATAGGGTGTTCACTGGAAACTGCAACAACAACTAACTCTCTTGTTTGAATTTATACGAAGTAACTTATATTGGACAAGTTTCAGGACCTGTCTGGCCCAATTTTATAGCAATATCGGAAAAACATTTTTGAGGTTTTCAATTGTCTTAAACTTCTTTTTAATAAAACGTATTTTTTTATCATCGCATCGCGTTCAGAACGTCGTATTAATTATGTCTTTAAAATATTTTCTTCCAAAGTCTAGTAGTTTTTTATTATTTCGTAGATAAATCTGCATGATCAAGGAAAATGCATATAACAGTTTATTTTACGAGATAACTTAAAATAGGAATGTTTTAAGACCTTTTCCGCTAGATTTTATGGCAGCATCAGTAAAACAAATGACTGTTCGGTTTTCGAGATTTTCAATTCCTTTTATTTTATTTTTTGAAGGAATCAGTTTCTTTTTATCATCGCAACACGTTCAGGATATCTAATTCAGTATGCCTCTAAAAGAATTTTTTCTAGCTACGATACGATTTCCCACGTACACCCTGTATACATGTTCTTTTTTCTTTACTTTAATCTGTAGAATATATCATTGAAGTAGCTGCTACTTCTAAGATATTCTACTGACCAAAATGAAGAAAACGTTCAAACAAACGTATATCCAAGAAATCAGTTGTTTTGATATTATAGTTAAATTATTAAAATTATGAAATTGAATATTAAATATTTAATTTTAAATAAAATGTTAAAGTAAATGTAGAAAAAAAAAAACATTTAAACATGTATATAGGATGTTCGCGGGAAACCGTATGGGCAGCTGGAAAATATTGTTTAGATACGAACTTAATTAGACATTTTGAACAGGATGCAGTGATAAAAAATCTGATATTCCGTAAGAAAATACAAAAATAATTGAAAATCTCTAAAATCAGGCATTTGTCTTTCCAAGACTGTCATAAAATCCAGCGGAAAAGGTCCTAAAACTTTTCTATTTTAAGTAACCTCGTAAAATTTTAAATAAAAAAGTTAGCTGTTGTAGGCATTTGCCTTGATTATAAAATTTATTAACCAAATAATAAAAAACTAATCGAAAAAAAATAAAAAAATAAAGCTTTATTAAAAAATGTTAAAACCAATTGAAAATATCAAAAATCTGGCATTTTCCTTGATCATGCAGATTTATCTACCAAATAAAAAACTACTAGACTTTGGAAGAAAATATTTTAAAGACATAATTAATATGACGTTCTGAACGCGATGCGATGATAAAAAATACGTTTTATTAAAAAGAAGTTTAAAACAATTGAAAATCTCAAAAATGTTTTTCCGATATTGCTATAAAATTGAGAAGACAGGTCCGGAAACGTTTCCAATATAAGTTACTTAGTATAAATTCAAATAAGAGAGTTGTTGTTGCAGCTTTCCGTGAACACCCTATATACATTGTTACAAGCAACTTGTATAATCCAGGCGTTTTATATAATGCCCAGACATTTTATATAATTCCCATTACATTTAGGCAACATGTTAAATGTAAATTTCAAAAACACATAACACATTTCGTACGTTGTCTAGGCATTACATACATTGCCGAAGAACTTTAGGTAATTTATGAGATGTATTTATACGAATAACTTATTGCGAACTGCCTCAAGATTTTTAATCAGACAAAAGATGATTATTTTTAAGTTTTATTTAATTGACTGCTGATTAATAATAATCACATAAACAAAAATGTGCAACATTAAACTATTCACTTATTAGTACAACTGAGGCCGCGTGATGGCATTTCGACGAACATAATATATTTTGTTTGCGACAAGCGCATTTTTTTAGTTTGGAATTTTGTTTTGAAAGGACATTTTATAAACCCCTGACCATGTTCTCTGTGTTCGCTGGATTGCGCAGCCACAGCAGATCTTAAAGAAATAAAATGATCCTTAGGAACTTCATTAAACAATAGAAATTATCTTCAGCTTTATTAAGCACAACAACCAATGTTGATCGTGCATCTAAATTCTAAACGACCACGATCTACTTCTGGTATAGGTACTACTGTACATCCTATAGACGGAGAGGTACGTGAATAATCAGAAAACATTTTCTTTAGTTTGGCTTGTCCAGTTAAATTTTCTTTCGCAAAATCTTCATAGAATTCTCTCTGTGACAAATCAAACATTAAAAGAGCAATTCCCTTCCGCTTCTTCTTGGAGAATTTCACATGAACTATGAATTATATTTGAACAAGCTGAACAAACATCCAAATCCGTATCATCTGCAGCTTTATTGCAAACTGCACAAGAAACATCTGTGTGCGAAATTTCATAAAAACTTGATTTATTTAGTCTCCGCGGAGTTTTCTAAGTCATTAACTTTGTCTGCACATATAATTTTTTCGTCATAATGTCGCTGAAGTCAATATTTTCTTGGATTTGAAAGTTAATTTGAAGATTTGGTTAATTTAAATTCTTTTATCAATTTCAGATATGTGGAGTATGGGAATCTACAATGATTTTTGGTTTTCTTTTACTTGAAATTTTTAATAAAAATTAAATAACAATATTTGTAAATTACTCTTTGTACGGTTCAATCCTGTGTTATATTCGACCTGTAACTTACGAATTTTGTAATTTAACTATTATAATTTTGTTTACTCTCATATATTTACCTTTGTAAATTTCAAAATGGTGGGTTTGTCAATAAACACTTTAATAAGATTTGTTACTTAACCAACAGTCAGTACATCTTATCGTTCTTCATCAGGATTGTTACAGATCTTATTATCATACTATAGGTTGAGCACTATTGCCAAATTTTTAGTACACTACTGCCTCATTGCAAATCTAAAGAATTTTTCTCTTTCAATAATTTAAAGAATATTGTAAAATTTGGTGATTGATTCAAATGAATTCTGTCCAAATTCAAAGTTGAAAATTGCCCCCCAAATGTCACTGTGGATTACGGAATACGTTTTCTATTGGCAATGTATGAAGCTTTAGTCTCAGAAGATTCCACTGATAACTACACATATTGAGCTTCGCAAAATCTACAAGATTTAATTCATCAGTGAAATTTACTACCTTCCACAACTGTAGTTGCACATCTATACCGAGTGTACTAACAAGTTTGGTTAAACCATGAATTAAATCCATATTAGTGGGGACGGGTAATGAAAAATAATATTTTAAAATAGAGCTACATTATTACGCCTGCATCGGATGTACTGCTGAAGACAATTTTTTACTGCTGTTTGAAAGATTGTGGCGCTAATTGTGGATGCAGGAAAGTGGTATTGTCATGCTCTATAGTATGTGGTAATTGTCGTGGAAAATTATTCGTCAACGCTACTCCTGAGGCGGATTCTACTAACAGTTCTAATAATAATAATACACAAATAGGTGACGATGATGATGAAATAAGTTCTTTAGATTATTTACTATCAAGTACATCCGAAAAATTTTATGATTCGGAAAAAAAAAAGAGGAAAAAAAAACAGAAGAGGAGGAAGAAGTACCAGAGGAAGACAGCGACGAAGAAGGATAATAATTTGAAATATGGATTGTTCCTACCTAAAAAAAGATACATAACAAAAGACGTCTAGCATTCTATCTCTAAAATAGTGTGGAAATGAATGCATTTTAAATTGTTCGTGTATTCTTGACGTTATATCAGGAAAACGGTTCATCGCATGTAAAAATGAATAAGAACTTTTTTATGGGGAATTGTCTAATCTACAATTCTTGTGGTAACTAAAATTGTTGTCAAAGTAATGGGAAGCAAGATAATCGCGAAAAACTATTTTCTTGACCTTGAATAACACGTGAAGCCGGCATGATATCGATGGGGACTTTTACTATGGTATTTGTAATGGCTACAGAAAGGTGTACACAAATATTCAGCCAGGTTGGAGTTTTTCGGAAGACAAAACGCATCGGTTGCGGACATCCATTTAACCAATACAATACTGTGATTAACGCCGTTTTCATGAATGCACTACTACGCTGACTCGCCGATTGTTCAATATTGCTAGTCGCGCGAAGCCGGCAAATACGTAGAGCCGTCTAGATGTTGTATTTATAATATAATATATATTTATAATATATAAATATATATTATAAATACAACATCTAGGCGGCACTACGTAATATATATTTATATATTATAAATATATATTATATATAAATATTATATATTTATATAATATTTATATATAATATCTTATCGCTTCGTTGCAATAATAACCCGTACCACTTTTTCCAATCCGTTCAGTGGTTATAACCCCTGAAGAGAGGTGAAAAATTTTGTTTTTTGGCAATATCTTTTGGATTCTTTAACTTATCAAACTAATATTTTGAACACAGATATAAGGCACCTAACAACGCATTAATAAAATATTTGGTAGATCCTCTATCCTTTTTATAGATTAGTTTTGTAGGGGTAGCTTTCAGTATTTTATCACTAACTTTTTATTTTTTACGTATTTCGTCAAAAATTTGAGGAGGAAATAGCTTTTAAATTATTTGACACAAAGAATGTTCTCTTATTGCATTTCGATAAACTCGACCGTTTTGGAGTAACTGAGGTTTAAAAGCTCATACGCACCTATTATGTAATGTTTATTCCCTAAAATTTACTTGTTGTTTTATTTCACCAGAAGCAATATACATAAAACTGCATAAATTTATGTACGAGAGCATATTTTTAACATGTTTTTCGGAAAAACGTGACAGTTATACGCACCTTTTTAACATTTCTTGTCCATAAAAGTCCGATTTCTATTTATGACGCTCAAGCATTATTAAGGCCCGGTTTTACAATCGTGGAATAAAGAGAAGAATAAGTATTCGTCGGACATCTTATCCCTTGCTTAATTCGCCTGATAACGGGCCATGCGTTTTACAAGTCGTCATTTAGGCTGAAATAGTTATTCTCTGAATATATTGTACGTAAAATTCGTAAGTTGGTACAGCTAAAAGAGTGTATCTCATAAAATTTTGAAACAGTGTTATTTTTTTTTTCATTTGTTAACGACATTTAGACTAATCATAAGACTAATCATAAAATGTTTTTTGTTATTGAAAACATCACACAACACATTATTATAAATTTAAGAGGGCAAATGAAAATTTATTTTGAACTTAAAGAGGTGCGATTTAGAAAAAATTATAAAGTAAATAAAAATTTTAAAAAATATCAATGGTATAGTATAAGCATTAATTTATGCAAAAGAGGTGCTGCCCTGTACCTAAAGATTTAAGCTGTAAAGATTAAAATATTATCAGTATAAAAATTTTATGCACATTATTAATGCGACAAAGTCAATTCAATTCCAATTATATAGGAAAACAAGAAAACACAAATAGGTATTTCATTTATATGCTTTATTCGCTACAACTAGGGTTTTATATATTTTGTTATATGTAAATACTTACTTTCTCATTTCACAAAAATGCGAAGAAACAAGTATTCATCGGAAACGGAATTACACAACTGATAGTATGAATATTATATATATATATAAATATAGACAACTTTCTGCCTTTGAATAAATTAAAAATAAGAAACTCTAACGTCGTCGAGGTCTACGTCCCACGTTACAAATGCTATTTTGTAGATTCTACAGCAGATATTGGGTCTCAGAGGACCGAATAGCATATCCGGTATTTTATTCCTGAAGTTGTCCTATGCGGCATTTATTCGGACATTGTAAAACAGGTATTTCATATTTATTCGACGAATAGTGTTTTACTGAGTTTATCCGACGATTGTAAAACCAGGCCTAAAGACATTAAAATATGACCACACAGATGATTTGAGTAATAAAACAAACACAACAGGGGCCAAAAATATATCAGACCAAGCAAAGATGAAGTTAAAAATTTGAGAAAATACTGTAGAAATGTGATTGACGATTTTTGAGAAATAGGAGTAATTAGTTATTCTGAAGTTACGTTGTTGTCAAGGATCGGCTGATAATTCGAATTACTTGACACTGTGCAATAAGCGCAGCAAAGTTAACTATCACGGTTACTATTAAACAAAACGACAGAGGCCGCACTTGTTTTGGATTGTTTAATAACCGGTAATATATTGTAGAGCTAAACAGATAATGAAAGAGCCGACTAGCACGGACTACTAATTTGTCAAATTAACATGCTAATCCCAAATTACATATTCGTTGGTAATCAGTATATATCGGGGAAATATATTTTGCGCGGTTCAAATTCTAATGAAGCGGGCAATATATTAGACCGTAGCATGTAAACAACGCGAGGACGGCGGATACAATTAACGCCGCTACAGCAACGGTGTTATTCATTATAACAAAAAACAGCAATATTGCCGCAATACAAAATTACAGTTATGCAATCAACTCTTCTTGTTTCAATGTGTAAAGATTTTTAGAGTAATTAGTTGACCAGTTGTACTCTTGTATCTCCGGAGTATATCGCCACATTGTATCATACAGTAAGAACGCCGTAAATTATTTTCACCATCCCATTACGTGGGCTACTGGAAAATTTTCTGGAATCTAGTTGGTCTAGAATTGTTAGCGTTTATCAACTGTCATATTTGGAAAATTTGACGTTTTTGGCCTATATTTCTATTGACAGTTCCTATCCAAGTGAACTAGTTTCGTTTGTACAGCATTCGAGAAAAAGTAATTTTGTGTAAACATGGAAATCTCGCGTGTAAATTTTCGTGCCATGATTTTTTACGATTTCAAATGTGGTCTAACGCCGAAACAATGCCTCGATCGGCTTCATTTGGCTTTTGGAGATGAAGCACCATCAAAGAGCAGTGTTTATAATTGGTTTGTCGAATTCCATTGTGGACGTACCTCCCTCAGTGACGAATTTCGTGAAGATCGTCCATCAACATCTGTTGTTGCCACTAGTGTAGATGCTGTGCATGAAATGCTTGAATGAGATCGACATGTGACATACCGTGAGATTCAAGCATCCTTACGAATTGAAATGAAAGCAATACACCAGATTTTGCTTGATCATTTGAACGTACGAAAGCTTTGCATTGTTGGATCCCACACAACTTAACAGAAGCGCAAAAGCAGGGTCGTGTCAAATGGTGCGAAGAAATGCTCAAGAAATTCAATGGAGGTCGTTCAAATTTAATTTATAACATCGTTACTGGTGACGAAACGTGGATCTATTCGTACGAGCATGATTGCTTGTTTCTTTGGTTTAACTGGACATGTAGCAACCGTGGCTTTACAGGTTCGAAAAACCGTGAATGCTGATTGGTATACTACAATTTATTTGCCGGAAGTCATCGATCAAATAAGAAGAAACAATCGAAATCGACAAATTATTCTCCATTATGACAGAGCCAGTTCTCACTCAGCCCGTCAAACAGTTGGTTTTTTGGTCCAACGAAAATGTTGAATTAATGACTCATTGTCCATATTCACCTGATTTATCACCTAATGATTTCTCATTTGTTCCCAAATATCAAAAATAAAATGCGTGGTGAGCGATTTTCGTCGGCTGAAGCAGCGGTTGAAACATTTCGGACACTGGTTTCTGAGGTACCATCTTTAGAATGGAAAACGTGCTTTAGAAATTGGTTCGAGCGTATGCAAAAGTGTATTGACGTCAAAGGCGAATACTTCGAAAAACAATGATACCGTTTACCAAATTTCGTATGCGTTTTTTCATACCGTTTCCAGAAACTTTTCCAGCAGCTCACGTACACGATGTGCCTGATCGATGCATTTTTATTGCGCTACTGAAACGATGACGTGTACTTATTCTAATCCTGTCCTTAGTAGTGATATCCTGGCGGTATCGGTCGAAAATTGAAAATACCCGCGTTTAAACTGATTGACACGTAGAAGGTAGGTCGGTAGTAACAACGTTTAACAAACCTGTACACGATCTCACTTCGTAAATAATTAGTCTGAGTGGCAAGCTTTATAATAAATTATGTATGCAAGCGACACCTTGACTTGACATCGTTCATAATCCGCGGTTAATCGCCGTCTTCTTTACACCGTTCCTCCATGTTTCAAGGATAACTTGATATCTCGCGTCTTAACTTGGACACATCCTCATTAACATATCAGTAGTAATTGTGTAATGCTTTATACACATCATGCACCTATTTGTTCACGGTTTGCAGGCACCACAGGCATCTAGGTATGCATGATTTTATATGGCTGTTTCACGAATTAAACTAGCAAACTCTTAAGCTTTGTTTAACATAATTTGAAATTGCCAGTTATGAGTATTTCCGACCTTAACCTTAATCGCACCTAGCGAGGGCGGATCGCAGCAGGCAGCCGACGCCCGGCGCCTTCGCTGTCTTTTGTTCGCCCTCAGACTGCCGTAGGCGCCACACAGACTTTGGGTTTCAGATTAATGGATCATTTTTCTTCCCTTCAGAGAGACTAACCCTTCTCTCTTCGGTCATGTAAAAGATCTCTTTATGCCAACCACCTACATGAGGAGAAAGGTATAAACATAATGCGCGATAACGGGGAACACTTTCTCTTAATGAATTCGCTACTTTCCACAAAGGTGATCACCTTCCTTTAACGGCGTCGACGTCGACGATTTGGACCTATATCCTTAAATAACATAGGTACGTATTCTACAAGTTACCTGCACGATATTATCAGAGAAGAAAAATAAAATGTGATTAAAAAAATCGAAACAATACAAACAGACACTTTTAAAGAGATTTTATTTATTTAATTCAGTGTATCGTCGACACCATGTATAAGAACTGAATGTAAAAAACGAATATTAATTAATATTAATTAATTAAATTAATTAATTAGTAACAATTTAAATATGTTAAATATAAAATCAAAGATTCGAAGAGTTGAGTTAGAATTAATTGAAAAAGATTATATACAGGGTGCTGCATTTAGAATATCCCAAGTTAATTTAAAGGTGTTCGAATATTAGCTTTCTTAATTATTTTACCGCAAAATTCCATGTATGTTTTTTAAAGTGCTCTTCAAAATAAATCTGTCTGTGAAATTTGAGAATTTTTTATTCGCTCAGTTTCAAGATATTTAAAAAATATCAGCAACGAAATTCAATTTATACCAAATTATCAGCACGGCCTAGATCAATAAATGTTAAAATAAATTATTGGAAAAGCTTTTTCTATCAATCTTTAAAAAAAAACAACTAGATTTATTAATTATCTGTCCAGTTTTCACCGTCATTGATCAAGGCTGTGTTGAGACTTCCGTATAAATTGAATTTAGGTTACATAATCTTTTTTTAAATATCTTAAAACTCAGCGTATGAAAAATTTTCAAACTTCACAGACAGATTCATCTTGAAGAGTACTTTAAAAAACTTAAATGGAATTTTTACTGCAAAATAATTCGGTAAGCCAATTTAAATTAACATGGGATTTCCTATGTTGCGTTTCAAAATGCAGCAACCTGCATAGTATTGTCGTTTAGTTAAATGGTGCCCACGATGTTACCTTTATTTAATGAAGAAGAAAAACTACCGAAAATTGTATTTGTAATTTCTTTTAGAATTTTTTTCTACTTAGATATTATTTATAAAATCTTCTGATGTATATTATAATAAAAAAGAAATGACTGCGATTGGCGCAAAATTGTGTGAGCTTAAACAATGAATTCCGAATTTCTCAACATTTTCTCCAGGGCTGATCAAGCGTAGTATAAAAAATAACACTAATTCTTCAGTTATTTTGTGTATTTTAAACACTTTTGAATCTTGGAAAACACTTATTCTCATCTTACAATTAAACTCGCTTTTAACTAATGTCGCCTTTAACTAAAGTTATATTTAAATTAGACAAGAAGCGGTATAGCTTTATTGTAAGCTGGTCGCGTCTATCTGTCGATAGTAGCCATTCTGTTATCCAGTTTCCGGCGCCTTAGGGATTCAGCGTTCTCGATATTTCTCATTTTACCTACTATCGCCCTTTGGACGCAACTTACATTTAGTTGCGTTGTGAGACAAGCGTTTGATAGATGTTGCAGTACAAAGAGAGACTCTTAAAAAATTGAAAATTTTATGCTCATCAAAAATTATTTAACATTCTGCAATACAAAATTCAATAACAAATATTTAATCTAAGAAAGATCAGTAATATTAACCAAATCAGTTACGAATTACAAACTCTAACATCCCTGAGAACACTATATCGCTCACAAAGGACCAAAATGATTAACAAAATTTGACCTTACTCTTAGCTCATCCGCCTAAGTAAGACAAACAAAATTTATAATGGCTCCTAACAAACGGGATTCAAAATGATAAATAAAACTAGGCCTTACTCAGCTCATCCACCAGAGTAAGTAAAAATTAAATTCCTTCGCAACGGACGGGATTCAAAAATAATATAATTTGCCCTTACTTAGGTTATCGACCAAAATAAGACATTTGCCCCTAGTTTCACAAACATTATTTAATCACTGATTAATTTAACAGCGTGATTAGAGCCTGTGATTGGTTGGATGAAACAATATATGTATGTAACTGATTGTTTGAAATCTATTGTTAACTTCGTCCAATGACGTTCCTTAATCAGAGAAGTAAATTAATCGCTGATTAAAAATTTTATTACTATTAAAATTCAAATTCGTTCGTAACGGACATGGTTCAAAATGATTAACAAAATTCTTCCTTACTTAGCTCATCGGCCAAAATAAAACACACAACAGCGTTCGTTGGTGCACTCTGGCATCGGAGAACTTACCCTACACACCGGAGGGTTTGCTCGTCCGATGTACCACCGCGATCAAGAGAATCTAGACCGATTGCAGTTCGATAACCCTTATTACCAGCAGTCAATAAGAGGGCGATTAGCTTGTAGTGGTTTCGATTAGGTTGACCGCTACTGTACAGGATGTCTCAAACCTCTGGAAAAGTACGAAAATTTATTTTATCAAGACAAGGTCTTAACAAAAGTTGTGTTTTCTTTCCGCGTAATTTAAATTATTTTTTAAATGGAACAGTATATCGTCTGTTTAATTATAAACGCCCCAAGCTGTAACTCATTTATTTTTGTTGAAACATCCAATAAAGTATATACTGGGTGTCTCAAAACCTACGGAGGAGATTAAAAGGGTAGCTAGGGGAAATCAAACTAAAGCTTTTTTCTTAATAATTTTTTGGTAAAAAATAAAAACCTAAAAAGTTACAAGGGTTTAAAGTGAAATTAATTAACAAGCAAAAGTTACTCCCTATAGTAATATTTTACGTTTTAAATTCAAATTTGAGGCATTTCTGAGTTAATTGAACATTGCTTTACAATAAACAACTATTTAAAAAAATGTAGAGTCACGATAAGTTACGGCTATTTCATTTTTTCTTTTAATGCCCAAAAGCAGGTTTTCGTGTCGTTGTGCATCGCCTAATAATTAAAAACAAAACTAGAAAACAAATTAACATAGACATTTTAGGAATGGTAGTTTTGGTAAATTTAGAGTTTATTTAACAATAAAGTTGCATTTTGTGAAATAATTCTTATTAACTAAGAATCTGTAGGTGTAAATTAAAGAAGAAATGAGGAAAGTTAAACTGCTGTAACTTTCTTACTATTTGGTTTTGGTTAAAAGCGAATTAAGAAAAAAGCTGTCCTGCAACTGCCCTTTCAATCTCTTCCAATTTTTTTAAATGGCACGATGATTTTTTTTGCAATATATGACAGAATACTCTATTCCTTTCTCAACTACATAAACTTTTTATATTCTTATATCAGAAAATTCTCGAGAAAACTCAAAAACAAAACTCCATATATAACTTACCATTAAAGCTACGGTTTCGCAGGAGATTCGAACGGGTTGAAACTGACAGGGACCGACGTTCGCTCTAACCAAAAGCGAAAAATTAAATGAGGATGGGTTCCTAGACTTCGCTTCTTATTGTTTTTAACTAGAGCGGACGTCGCCGTCGCGTCGGTCGCAGTCAGTTTCAGTCCGACCGACTCTCCTAGAAACCGCAGCTTTAATGGTAAGTTAGGTAAGATTATGAGATCCCACTGCAACTTTTCTACGTTCATCTGTTATTTTAACAAAACACGATTTTAATGATAGATTACATACAGAGGAACACAAGGCGACCGAGTTGCCTTGCAAAATCTTGCCGCAAGTACCTTCAATTGGCGAAGTTTCAACAGATTTTTTTCCAATAATTTCGTTCATTTGTTAGGGCAGTAAGTGAGATGCCGTTAAGTGAAGAACGATCTAAAGAACTCGAAAAAACTTGGTTGCCGCCTCTCAGCCTGCTGCAAGTCACTTGCAGCCAGATGTAAAAGGAGCCTCTTTCGTCGATCATCTACGTTCATCGCATATGGAAACAAATTTGATACCAAATTGGAGCTACATTTGCTCACTGTACGACAGAGCTTTGTTGCCTGCGCAAAAGCTGCCGCAATTGAAGGTTGCCAGCATTTATGGTCTTGCTAAGGTCTTTGTAACATACGTGTGATGTTTGCTGCAAGAAGTGCATTTTAGGTGCGGAGGACTGTAGGTACACGATGTTAATAATGTATGTATATGAAGACTTTCAGAGAAATCACTATAATTATCCAATTCTATCAGTCTGAAATTTTAAATTATATTTAGTGGCCTGTGGCTTGTATAAAAATTATTGCATAGCCTACTAAATATATATAATTTGAAATCTCAAACTGATAGAACTGAATAATTACATTTTTTGAAAAATTTTGTGCAAATCGTTTTTGATTGCAGTGAAAACCTTTTTTTGTTTGCAGTGGGAATGTCGAGCTACGTCTCTGCTGAAGAAGCCCCAAGCAGGGCTGAAACAGCTGCCCAGAGGCTGCTCGAGGTTTTCACTGCAATCAAAAACGATTTGCACAAAATTTTTCTAAAAACTTTCATTATGCTTTGACAGCAAGCATGGCCGCCTTGCATGGGGGACTTATTAGGAGCAAATCCCGCTTCAATTTGTCTATCCTACTGCAATGTCAGGTCAAAAAGCGATCGTAAGATGTCGCTATTTTATCTGTTCATCACTCTTACATCGCAATTGCGAATAAATTGGTCAAGTCGTTTTTGGTTTGCAGTGGGAATGTCGAGCTACGTCTCTGCTGAAGAAGTCCCAAGCAGGGCTGAAACAGCTATCCAAAGGCTGCTCGAGGTTTTCACTGCAATCAAAAACGATTTGCACAAAAATTTTTCTAAAAACTTTCATTATGCTTTGACAGCAAGCATGGCCGCCTTGCATGGGGGACTTATTAGGAGCAAATCCCGCTTCAATTTGTCTATCCTACTGCAATGTCAGGTCAAAAAGCGATCGTAAGATGTCGCTATTTTATCTGTTCATCACTCTTACATCGCAATTGCGAATAAATTGGTCAAGTCGTTTTTGGTTTGCAGTGGGAATGTCGAGCTACGTCTCTGCTGAAGAAGTCCCAAGCAGGGCTGAAACAGCTGTCCAAAGGCTGCTCGAGGTTTTCAATGCAATCAAAAACGATTTGCACAAAAATTTTTCTAAAAACTTTCATTATGCTTTGACAGCAAGCATGGCCGCCTTGCATGGGGGACTTATTAGGAGCAAATCCCGCTTCAATTTGTCTATCCTACTGCAATGTCAGGTCAAAAAGCGATCGTAAGATGTCGCTATTTTATCTGTGAATAATTACAGTAATTTCTCTGAAAGTCTTTATTTACATACATTACTAACATAGTGTACTTACAGTCCTCCGTACTTAAAATTTACTTCTTGTGCGCAAACCTCGTACTTTAGCTACAAAGCCTCAGAGAAATGTTAAGTTGCAGCGAGACCTTAAATGCTGGAAACATTCAGTTGCGGCAGCTTTTGCGCAAGCAACCAAACTTTATCATGCAGAGGGCAAATTTAGCTCCAATTTGGTATCAAATTTGTTTCCATACGTGATGAACGTAGATGATCGACGAAAGAGGTGACTTATGGCGGGTTGAGAGGCGGCAACCAAGTTTTTTCGAGTTCTTTAGGTCGTTCTTCACTTAATGGCACCTCATTTACAGATGTAAAAGGAGCCTCTTTCGTCGATCATCTACGTTCATCGCATATGGAAACAAATTTGATACCAAATTGGAGCTACATTTGCTCACTGTACGACAGAGCTTTGTTGCCTGCGCAAAAGCTGCCGCAATTGAAGGTTGCCAGCATTTATGGTCTTGCTAAGGTCTTTGTAACATACGTGTGATGTTTGCTGCAAGAAGTGCATTTTAGGTGCGGAGGACTGTAGGTACACGATGTTAATAATGTATGTATATGAAGACTTTCAGAGAAATCACTATAATTATCCAATTCTATCAGTCTGAAATTTTAAATTATATTTAGTGGCCTGTGGCTTGTATAAAAATTATTGCATAGCCTACTAAATATATATAATTTGAAATCTCAAACTGATAGAACTGAATAATTACATTTTTTGAAAAATTTTGTGCAAATCGTTTTTGATTGCAGTGAAAACCTTTTTTTGTTTGCA
This sequence comes from Prosopocoilus inquinatus, assembly GCA_036172665.1. Classification (NCBI taxonomy): domain Eukaryota; kingdom Metazoa; phylum Arthropoda; class Insecta; order Coleoptera; family Lucanidae; genus Prosopocoilus; species Prosopocoilus inquinatus. The sequence continues at coordinate 41,290,867 of CM069871.1, read as the reverse complement.
GTGGGAATGTCGAGCTACGTCTCTGCTGAAGAAGCCCCAAGCAGGGCTGAAACAGCTGCCCAGAGGCTGCTCGAGGTTTTCACTGCAATCAAAAACGATTTGCACAAAATTTTTCTAAAAACTTTCATTATGCTTTGACAGCAAGCATGGCCGCCTTGCATGGGGGACTTATTAGGAGCAAATCCCGCTTCAATTTGTCTATCCTACTGCAATGTCAGGTCAAAAAGCGATCGTAAGATGTCGCTATTTTATCTGTTCATCACTCTTACATCGCAATTGCGAATAAATTGGTCAAGTCGTTTTTGGTTTGCAGTGGGAATGTCGAGCTACGTCTCTGCTGAAGAAGTCCCAAGCAGGGCTGAAACAGCTATCCAAAGGCTGCTCGAGGTTTTCACTGCAATCAAAAACGATTTGCACAAAAATTTTTCTAAAAACTTTCATTATGCTTTGACAGCAAGCATGGCCGCCTTGCATGGGGGACTTATTAGGAGCAAATCCCGCTTCAATTTGTCTATCCTACTGCAATGTCAGGTCAAAAAGCGATCGTAAGATGTCGCTATTTTATCTGTTCATCACTCTTACATCGCAATTGCGAATAAATTGGTCAAGTCGTTTTTGGTTTGCAGTGGGAATGTCGAGCTACGTCTCTGCTGAAGAAGTCCCAAGCAGGGCTGAAACAGCTGTCCAAAGGCTGCTCGAGGTTTTCAATGCAATCAAAAACGATTTGCACAAAAATTTTTCTAAAAACTTTCATTATGCTTTGACAGCAAGCATGGCCGCCTTGCATGGGGGACTTATTAGGAGCAAATCCCGCTTCAATTTGTCTATCCTACTGCAATGTCAGGTCAAAAAGCGATCGTAAGATGTCGCTATTTTATCTGTGAATAATTACAGTAATTTCTCTGAAAGTCTTTATTTACATACATTACTAACATAGTGTACTTACAGTCCTCCGTACTTAAAATTTACTTCTTGTGCGCAAACCTCGTACTTTAGCTACAAAGCCTCAGAGAAATGTTAAGTTGCAGCGAGACCTTAAATGCTGGAAACATTCAGTTGCGGCAGCTTTTGCGCAAGCAACCAAACTTTATCATGCAGAGGGCAAATTTAGCTCCAATTTGGTATCAAATTTGTTTCCATACGTGATGAACGTAGATGATCGACGAAAGAGGTGACTTATGGCGGGTTGAGAGGCGGCAACCAAGTTTTTTCGAGTTCTTTAGGTCGTTCTTCACTTAATGGCACCTCATTTACTGCCCTAACAATGGAACGAAATTATAAAAAAAATCTATTGAAACTTCGCCAATTGAAGGTATTTGCGGCAAGATTTTGCGGTCGCGTTGTTTTCCTCTACATGTAATCTTTCGTTAAAATCGTGTTTCTTTAAAATAACTGATGAACGTAGAAAAGTTGCAGTGGAATTTCATACTCTTACCTAACTTACCATTAAAGCTGCGGTTTCTAGGAGAGTCGGTCAGACTGAAATTGAAAACGAAAACGAAGTCTAGGAACCCATCCTCATCCATATCCACAGTAGCGGTTAACTGGAAGTAACTAAAACCGCCTGTGAATGTGACTCACCTCCTTGTGGAACATCATACCAAATTTCATCCAAATTGGTTCAGGCGTTCCTTTGTTATAAGAAAAATTAACTTTCTCTTTAAGAATTTTAAAGAAGAATACCGGCCTAACCAGACCATTATGGATATAGATAAGTTTGGTTAAATCATCTTATCTTGAGCCCAGGAATTTGAGGTTAAGACATGTCTACGGAATTTACAGACAGCCTGTATACTATAGCCGAAAGAAAACGTTTTTATTGTTCATTCTCTAGAAAGGAACGTCCCGTTCAAAAATATACACTGTGTCCACATTTCGATGCTCACCATTGGTATCTCGGTTATTGGAAGATATAGGAGCAATGGTTAAACGGGGAATATGTTGCAGAATTCAATGCTTGCAACAAATCTCATTTCAAACTCACCATAATTTTTTTTAATTTTAGGATAATTTAAGAAAACCAAAATTTGACGATTTCAATATTCCTCAATAACTCGATAACACCTGATGTGACCTCTTCTAAATTTTTACATTGTTCAGACACTCTTTTAAGACAAAGTTTTTGATGCAAACAAAAATCTCCGATTGTCATTTGTTTACAAGCTATTAACACTAACTTTTGTTTTTCATATGCACCCATATTAGGTTTTTGGTTAGTTAGATAGTCTTTGTGTCTAATAGACACTTTGGACGAAGTTGTTTATCCGTACGACGTATACGTATTGTGATACGTTTAGCTACTCCCACTTTCCGTATCTTTCTACGGATGCGTCAATCTTGACATATAAACCGATGTAAAAACCATAACGATACGTTTAGTTTACCACGGCTTGACGTATCGTAAAAACTTGGATTTTGCCTATGTTTTACAAACGTTTTCGCTAGGAACATGCGAGAAACTAGTGCAAAACTTAAGCTTTGTCATTTTTATACTCCATGTTTTGTAAGAATACGTTCTTAACACTGTTACGAACCTGTTAAATGTCCGACGTGAAACACTAACCAAAGTCCATTGCCCTAACTAAATAACTCAAATTCGTAAATGCATACGTATAGATTTACGTATATGTGAATACGTCTGCGCAATATTTGCCCAAAGTGTCTATTATCACGTTTATTTTACACACAGCGTCCGCAGTTTCAACATTAAAATGTCATTTTCAAACTGACAGAAACTGAAACTTCGTCTAACCTATATACCGGGTATCCCGCGCCATGTGCTCACCCTTCTAGAATCTTTATTTATTAATCGATTGACCTGAATTTTGGAGACAATAAATTAAACAAAAAATGGAATTTTTCAACATACAGCCAGTCGTCAAAGGACTTCTGGTTTCGCCGGAAGTGATATCAACTTTCTTATTTTAAATGGAACAGCCTATATATTTTTTCATATTTAAAATCTACGGATCACTGCGAGTCCGAGTGCGTATCGATCTAATGCGATCAAGTGTTTCGAGAAAATCACCATTGATGGTATTTTGATTTTTAACATTTTTACAGTATTTTCATTAGGTCGTAACTCATTTTTTTAATAGAAACTCATGTGTTTCTTAGCTTAGTTTAACAGACCAAGACTTTCTGAATACGTTGATACCAAATACGTCATATTTTCTTTGAAAATAATTGAAAATCAAACGTGTCTTATTGAAATTTTACACTCCCTTTATTTCAAATAATTTTGGTATCAACGTACCCAGAAAGAAATGTTCTGTTGAATTAAGCTAAGAAACATAAGAGTTACTGTTAAAAAAAATGAGTTACGATCTAATGAAAATTTCAAATGCTGTAAAAATGTTAAAAGGCAAAATACAATCAAAGGAGTGATTTTTTCGACACATTTGATCGCATTAGATCGAAAAAATGCGATTCATAGCTTTCTAGATTGAAAAATAAGAAAAAACTTTTTCGTTGTCATGGAAATCAAAACTATCAATTGATACGTATTCGGATAACGATCCGTAAATTTCAAATATGTAAAAATATGTAGGATGTTCTGTTTAAAATAAGAAAGTTGATATCACTTCCGACGAAACCGGAAGTCCTATGACCACTAGCAAAAATCAGGTTAATCGATTAATAAATAAAGATTCTAGAAGGGTGAGCACATGGCGCGAGACACCCCATATGCAGTGCCTTCAATTGAATTCCTCATTAAAGTGGGGTATAATTTCACTGTTTTTTTTCTCCTAAGATTTGCAGCACTGATAGCTGTTCAATTATTTAATTAAACAAATGTCAAATTGTCACTTTGTATTTTCAATTAATTCAAAATGTTAGAATTACAGCAGAAAATATTTAAAGTTGAAAGTTATTTTTAAACCGGTAGAATAGAAAATGGACAGTAAAGTTTCGACAGCAGTTTCCTAATTTTGCTATTACTTATGAACAGCTATTTAAACATATCCATGCTTGTGTTCTTAAATTTCGTGAAACAGGATCACTTGGTCGCAAAGCAGGGAGCGGAGCAGCTAAGAAAAGGACTGCAGCCTGCATTGAAGATGTTCGGGATCGAATGGAACACTCTCTCAAGAAATCTATTGCGAAACTTCACAAGAAGTTCAGCTATCAATGGGAACATGTCACACTATTCTTAAAAAAGACTTAAAAGGTTTATCCATATAAGATTCAAGCAGTCCACGAACTCAGGCCAGTAGATTTTAGATAGAACAGAATATTGTCAGTGGTTTCTTGATAACTTAAACAACGACGACATTCTTGACAAGTGTTTCTTTTCCGATGAGGCCTGATTTCATCTCTCAGGGTATTTGAATAAACAGAATATGAGAATATGGTCACCAGAAAATCCCCATGAATTTGTGGAAACTCCATTACATCCATTAAAAATTAATGTTTGGCTAGCAGTGTCAAGAAGGCGTATCATCGGACCAATATTTTTTAACGACTCAGCAACTGCTGAAAGATAGAGAAATGAGTTATTAGAACCTTTCATTAATCAACTACATGATGATGAACTTACAGAAGGGTTTTTTCAGTAAGACAATACTACTGCCCACACAGCTCACCAAACAATGACTTCCCTGCAGCAGTTTATCGATAATCGGATTGTGAATTTTCCTGCAAGGTCTCCGGATCTCACAATTATGGATTACTTCATTTATCCGCACATGAAAAACACAGTTTTTAGAACTATGCGTCACACAATCGAAGAACTTCGTGCAGGCATTACAGATGTGTGTGCTAACATAACCCCAGAACACTTAGCAAACGTGTTTGAAAACATGAAACGCAGAGTACGCTTATGTATTCAAGCTGAAGGAGAGCACTTTGAGCATCTACTTTAAACTTTAATGTTGAGTTTTTATTTGATGTTATGATCAGTACTGAAAGTTAATGATAACTGTTTTCTCTAGAATTGTGTCGCCAACTTCATAAAAAAATCACAGCTTACTTTAATGAGGAATTGATTTGAAGGCACGGTACAAACTAAATGCTAATTTCATTTTACTGGGTATCTCATAACGTACGGAGAAGACTGATTGGGTGCCTGTAGGGGGTCAAAATAAAGCTTTTTTCTTAATTCGCTTTTGACCAAAACCTTAATTTTCTCAATCTCTTCTGTAATTCACGCCTACAGTTTCTTAATTAATCAAAATTATTTTACAAACTGCAACTTTATTGTAAAATAAACTCAAAATTTATCGAAACCACCATTCATAAAATGTCTACTTTCTAGTTTTGTTTTAATTACTAGGCAGCGCACAGCAATAGGAAAATCCGTTTTTAGGCATTAAAAGAAAAAATTAAATAGCCGCAACTTTTATGTAACTGCATTTTTTAGATGGTTGTTTCTTGTAAAGTAGTGTTCAATTCATTCTTAAATTCTCTATATTTGAATTTAAAAGGTACAATATTACTGCAGGTAGTAACTATTGTTTCTTAAGTAATTTCACTTTAAACTCTTGTAACTTTTTAGTTATTGATTTGTTACCAAAACTTTATTGAGAAAAAAAGCTTTAATTCGATCTCCTCTGTCTGCCCTTTCAATCTCCTCCGTACGTTATGTATATGTATGTAATTGAAATTAACATCGTATCTACGGATATAAAAATTAATGTGGGCGGAGGTTAGTTTCAAGTATCTCTTAAACCACAGTCTCCTTTACTATTTTAGGTTATGCGTATGGGTTAGAGTAAGTTTATCTTTATCAGTAATACTGTAAAAATGTTAAAAATCAAAATACCATCAAAGGAGTGATTTTTTCGAAACACTTGATCGCATTAGATCGAAAAAATGCGATTCATAGCTTTCTAGATTGAAAAATAAAAGTTTTTCTCGTTGTCATGGACACCAAAATTAACAATTGATACGTATTCGCACCCGTAATGATCCGTAGATTTCAAATATGTAAAAATACATAGGGTGTTCCATTTAAAATAAGAAAGTGGATATCACTTCCGGCGAAACCGGAAGTACTATGACTACTAGCAGTATGTCAAAAATTCCCATTATTTGTTTAGTTTATCGTCTCCAAAATTCAGGTTAATCGATTAATAAATAAAGATTCTAGAAAGGTGAGCACATGGCACGGGACACCCGCGCCATGTGCCCGTATGATTGCCTGGAACTTTTCAGATAGGGTTAATACCAACGAAACTCGTGATTTACTAATACATATATGATCGTGGTTGTTCTATTAGTATTTAATTTGTAAAAAAAATTGTTGCAAATCGTTTATGATTGCAGTGAAAACCTCGAGCAGCCTGTGTACAGCTGTTTCAGCCCTGCTTGGGGCTTCGTCAGCAGAGACGTAGCTCGACATTCCCACTGCAAACAAAAATCACTTGTCCAATTTATTCGCAATTGCGATGTAAGAGTGATGAACAGATTAAAACAGCGACATCTTACGATCGCTTCTTGACCTGACATTGCAGTAGGATAGACAAACTTATTAGGAGCAAATCCACTTCAGCTCCTAATAAGTCCCCCATGCAAGGCGGCCATGCTTGCTGTCAAAGCATAATGAAAGTTTTAAAACATTTTGCAAATCGTTTTTGATTGCAGTGAAAACCTGGAGCAGCCTCTATACAGCTGTTCCAACCCTGCTTGGGGCTTCGTCAGCAGAGACGTAGCTCGACAAGTCGTTTTTGTTTGCAGAGGGATTGTCGAGCTACGTCTCGCTGACGAAGCCCCAAGCAGGGCTGAAACAGCTGTACAGAGGGTGCTCGACATTTTCACTGCAATTAGAAACGATTTGCAACAAAATTGTTTAAAACTTTCATTATGCTTTGACAGTAAGCATGGCCGCCTTGCATAGGGGACTTATTAGGAGCAAATCCGCTTCAATTTGTCTATCCTACTGCAATGTCAGGTCAAAAGGCGATCGTAAGATGTCGCTGTTTTATCTATTTAATTTGTATTCTTAAAATTACAGAATTTATCATAAATCAGAAAATGCTTGTTTTTAAATTAAAATCATTTTTAGCAAGAGAATGAAGTGGTCAAAATAAATAGTAAAAGATTAATAGATTCGCGGAGTGTTACATATAAGGCACTCGCACACAGACAAAAATTCAAACTTCTGAAACATTTCATACTGTCTAACTTTTGTCTGTAAAAATCAAATCGATCCGAAATGAAACTGATAACTCCGTATCTAATCACATTTCGACGTATCTAGCGGCAATAGCTTCGCCGGACAACTATTTCGGAGGTCATAATTTCAGATACAGATTTCAGATAAATGCCCCCCCCCCCCCAATGGGCTACCTACCCGTCGTCCACGGTTGAACGGACTGATACAACTTTAAGATAACGTCTTGGGTTTTTCTTATATTAAGATATTGAATCAGAAACTGCAAGAAATAAATCTATTTTATTAAATTTATAGGATTATAAAATGTTGGCTCACATGGCTATATGTAAGAGTGACCAAATTAAGCAAATGAAATACTAATAATAATTTTTTTTTTTACCTTTTTTTTTTTATAACTCAATTCACATTAACAGATAACAATAAAAGTAATAATGATAATAAATGTTCTCATAAAGAAATAAAGAAAGCCAAAAAATAAAAATAATAATAATAATAATAATAATAATAATAATAATAATAATAATAATAAAATTTATTAAACCACAGGACCTTATATAAATATAAGTTGTCCTATACCTGTAAGGTATAGGACAAGTCCAGAAAAGAAACATAAATATTGCTTTAACATTAATAAAAAATTACACAAACGGTTAATAGTTTTTCTGAATGCCGCATGTACTGTTTCGTCCTTGTAGGATACCGACAAAATCTCTTCGCACACGAACCTAATGAGGAGCTTTCCACACGTTCGTTGGGCACCACGTGCAGGCCCGACTAATAAATGCGGCCAGATGCGTATTAGACCGCGGATATAAAACACGATAGGGTAAGAGTCCGTCATTAATCACCACCGATTGTGTGAACATCGATTAGCGTGCTCTCCTCCGCTCGAAAAGTTATTAACTATTTTTGCCATCAAAAGAAAATACTGTTCTTTTCTGGCGTCTTACGTTTCATGAGTAGGTGCAAATTACAATACGCCGGCGAAGCATCAATTTTATCTCGCGTCGTCGTTGTAATTCGACGGAGAATTTCCCAGCGATAACAATATATTGTAATTCGAGCTTATAAATGGACTGAAATCTCTAGTTAGCGGAAAAATTGTCGCAAACATCTTTTGATCAAATTTTAATAAATACATGATTAATTGTGTCCGCTGAAGTGCACCGTGTATTTACAGTAGATTTAATAATTTTGGAGAAAAGATAATAGCAATAAAAAATGTAAGTGGAATGAAATATATGTTCTTTTATATTTTGCACCCTACGTAGAGGTTTTATTCGGGAGCTAGAGAAAAGCTATATGCAAAAGTTGTAAGGCTTTACGGCTATAGCAACAAGTTAATTGTTGCACCCAATTAATTTTTTGGAATTGCAACCTATTAATTTTTCATCCATTTCGGATGAACAATTAACTTTTTGCTGACGTTTTATCATTTCTGTCATGCTTCATATAATACTAATCTAAACTCTGCAACACGCAGAATCGGCGCGGTACGTATTCGGCAAATATTGTTAAAAAGAAAACCCAGCGTGCAAGCAACGTGCTTTCCCGGGTCGGTGCCAGCGTGATGAGAATGCAACCCGGGAAAATCATTGAATTCATAGGTTACAATATTTGCCGAGCACGTGCAGAGCCCGTTCCTTGCCCGTGCATTACAGGCCGCTTGCAGGATAGTGAGAATCAAGCTTAAAGCTTTAAGAACACAACGTAACCTCAGTCTGTTTTGATAGTATAGCGTATAAACACAGTGTATAAATAACCAGTGATATTTCTGTGACTTTTCTCATTTTTGCGCATGTCTTACGTCAGATTAAGAAATTTGCATTCCTTTGCTCTTTGTAAAATTTGTATCATTTTGTTTGTGTTTTCTTCTATACTCCGAAAAATTTTAATAGCGTATACTTTTATAATACACTTATTTAATTATTTTGGCGTGAAGCAAAGAATGTGGGTCTTCTCTTGCCAATGACTTCTGTTAAGGAAGGAGTTACGGAGGCTTTAAATAGCGATGTCAAAACAGTTTATAATGTTAGAAAAAGAAGCGACACTACAGAAGCTGGGGACTTACTTGGAGAAGTTTAAAGGTCAAAATCACATAAGTCATTGTGTATTTTATCCAGGATTTTTTGAAAGTTATCAATTAAATTCACATAATATAAGTACACAAATGGATCTACTCAAAAGACCTACAAAAGATTTTTGAGCAATGTTATAATTAAATCCATGCCGTATTTTACTAATTTCGAAACTTTAGAGATTCTTTCAAAACCTGTTCCATCCCCGCCATTAACTGTGGCCGTTAAGTTAGCTATTAGTAAAGTCCGACCACTTTGGTCAGAATTGCCGTTCACTTAACGCAACCATTGTTTTTTGAAAGTTAAACGGAAATGGCTGTACAGCAGTTGTCAGACTTATCGATCGATCGATCGCCATATAAAGAAAAAATGAACTGTATAATATGTTGATAATTAGAGGAACCGTTTGTGAGGCGAGAATATAAATAAATTTAATTAAAATATTAAGGCGACCTAGAATTTTTTCTTTATTATTCATTCAACGTGTAGGAATTCGAATATTCGAATTCATATGGACTTTTGCCTGACTAAAACAGCCAGTTAGATTTTTGTAAGCATCTTTTCAGACCCTCTTGATTAAACGTTAACATATTATGAGAAAAGAGTTTTGAAACTTTAAATGGACACTGTAAAATCGGAAGGAATACTCAACCTTTCACAATCGCTTGATAGCTTCATCAAGAATGAAAAAAATAATTAAACAAGTTGTCAAGAGAAACATAATTTAATTTTAGCTAGTAAATCTATTTATAATTTAAAGCTTATTTTCTCGAACTTAAAAACCAAAACTCCTAAATTAAAACAACCTAACGTAGTTTATGAAATTACATGTTCAAATTGTAATTCGGTTTATACAGTAGAAACAAGCGAAATTTTATCGAAACGTTTAGACAAACATAAATATCGTACCCAAAAAATAATCAAAATCGTTCAATGCTTATTAAGTATTCATAATTTTGATTTTGATAATAACGACATTTTTATTGTGAATCTAATGTTTTCAAAGGCTGTTCCATAAAAATGTCTAAAATTAAAATGTTATCGAATTGTGTTAATAAGCGTACTGATTTTGCCAATTTAAATGACAGGACTTTGTTGGTCAGATAATTTTTGTGAATCAAGGAGAAAGTTGTAATTCCAACGTATTTCGACACGAATAATATTAACAATAAAACATAAATTTTGATAGAAGTAAAATATGATACGAGGATCAATAAAATATATTGAATGCCCACTGATCGAAACCTAAGTCAGCCTGAAAGCCACTACGATGTGCAGAACCCTAGAGGATTTGCTGTACGTAGAAAGCATCTCCAAAGTCAAATCAAACGGTGAACACATCGTGAGCTATAAGAGTCATCGTCAGCAAAGAAAGTCTATAAGCTTAGTAACAGGAAGATGCAAATCCAAGAGAACCAATTTTTGTACAGAAATTTTTGTATGAAATCTGTAATGAGAATTTTGTTAGGTACACTTGGTGTATAGGTAAGAATCAAAGATCAAAATTAAGAAATTTGTTTTTTGTGAACGAAATGAATTCGCTTTTCGATTGCCACTATGGGGATCTCGCTTATCTTAAGAGATACAAAGTTGGTTAAATAAGGGTAAAGTTGCGCATTTTCATGCTGAATAATAATCTGAAAAGAAATTTGAAACATCTTCGAACTTTTGGTTTTTTGGCGAAATTTTCAAAACCATTGAAGATATTTCAAATTTCTTTTCAGATTATTATTCAGCATAAAAATGCGCAACTTTGCCCTAATTTAACCAACTTTGTATCTCTGAAGATAAGCGAAATCCCCACTCAAAAACGGACAACCTGTATATGACGTGGTATTACTGGAAATTGAAGGGTAGAAGTAACTAATCATTAACCATCATTGATTGAACAGTGCTAAAGTGAAAAAACCGTAAAAACAGATTATTAAAAATAATTTCTTAAAATATTTCAATTATTTAGTAAATAGATATTCCTTTGAATTTATTAACATTAAATGCCATTTATTTTAACATTATATCAATTATTATAATATTAAATGCCAATTATTATAAATAACCTGTATGCTTGTTAAGTTTGCGATTTTTTGCTGTCAATATCAAACAATAAACCATTACAGAAATTTAGTCTGTCATAAACAATTAAACAAATCCTTCATTAATTGTTTCAAAGTTTATATTGTTAAATAAAAACCAACATTTGAAAATAAATTATGTTAATTTACCAAAAACTTCATTTCAAATTTTACAGAGAATTCGTTTAGAGAAATTGCAAAGAACCCTTGTAATTTTTATAAACAAAGACAAAAGGTTTTAACCCTGCACCTAAAGAGAATTTGATATTATGTAAATACAAGCGTCGTTAATTAACAAGAATTGTTAATTCAAATAAATAATAACGTAGCAATATGTGTGTTGTACAGGTCGAAATGGTGAAACAAAGTTTCAGTAAGACTCCTGTACACAGAAATTATTAAATGTTATAGAGAACGAACAAAATTATGATTTTCTTTTTAAATAACATCAATTTCTTTTTTTGTAAATCGTAAAATGCTACAAAGTAAGGCTAAACAGAAGCTAAGATTTTTCCGCGAAATTTGAAACTGATTTCTCGCTTTTTTAGGAACCTAGTTGTTAATGATAATTAATAGCCCATTCAGACGTAAACTTGGGCAGAAATTTACGGCAACACTAAATGCCCTTCAGGTAGTCTCCTGTCGTCGCAAATGTTCTTATTGATAATGGTTGTGTTGCAAAATCCGAAATAAAAAAGCGTAAAATAAATATCATTCCATTGAAAGAAATTAAAAGCTTTTCGTGTATTTAAACCCCATTTTAAAATTGTTATTTTTTTTATAAATATTGAGTCACTTTTTCTAAGTCTGTTCGATGGTTTTCGTTGACATTAATCCTGCAATAATCTAAATATTACTTAATATTTATTAATTAAATTAGTATGAAAATACGCAACTTTGGTCTAATTTAACCGACCTCGCATCTCTTAAGGTAAGTGAGATCCCCAAGATTGGGCTCGAAAAACGGACAGCCTGTATAGGGTCTTCCATTTAAAATAAGAAACTTTATATCACTTCCGGCGAAACCGGAAGTCCTATGACGACTAGCAGTATGTCGAAAAATTCCATTTTTTGTTTAATTTATTGTCTCCAAAATTCAGGTTAATCGATTAATAAATAAAGATTCTAGAAGTGTTCATGTCGCGGGACACCCGGTATAATATGAAACAGTGAGAAAAACTAAATTGTAAATTCAAACGAAAAAAAAAATAATCAGATTAAAAATGATATAATTATTAAGTGTAAAAAAACAAATGACAACATGGTGCGGGACACCCGGTATATAGGAAAGAACAAGCACCAACAGACTTATTGTTAATGATTCACAACATGTCTTATCGCATAAGTATTCTACAATTTCTTTTCTACTTAACAGATTAGTCAATTTCCCACTCTCAAAAGAAAGATACAACAAAGAACTTAGATTTATTAAAGATATAGAAGTCCACAATGATTACTCAGTAGATGTCGTAGAAAATACTTTAAGGAAAATTGTAAACAAAGTCAACATCAAAAAACTTACCACTTTGTTACCGATAGAAACATATCCAAATACATTAAAATTCCGTTTGACAAATACTGTTCCAAAGGTTTAAATAGCATTTTTAAAACGCAGGGGTACACAATCGCACATACTAATAATAATACTTTAAAACGTTTACTCGCAAACCCTAAAGACAAAACTGAACTCTATGAAATATCTTGTCAAGGGTTTAATAAAAAGATAAAATAAAAAGATAAAATAAAAAAAAAACGATTTGCACAAAATTTTTTTTTTAAAAGGTTTAATAAAAAGTATATTGGGCAAACAAAAAGAAATATACTAACACGTTTTAAAGAACACTTAAGTAGTTCATTTAAAGTACAATAGAATTGAAAAATCCAGTGTTGCCCAACATTTTTTTGACACCAGTCATAAAATAGATTTAAACAATCTTATGGCCGGTTTTACAAAGCTTCGTTAAATATTTAAGTTCCGATTAACTCTGTAACGAATGATTAAATAGGAAAACAACTGCATTTAACGATGATTAAATTAACGATGATTACTAAACGGCTCGCTCCCTAATTAGTCGTCAAATATTCTTAATGCTCCGTTAAGTGTTTCACAAAGCTCGATTAAGAGATAACGCTTCCTTTACTTCTGTCTAATCAGGCGTTAGATTAATCGATAGAATTCCAGTGATTAAAAAGTCACGAGTGAATTTTCCATAGTTATTATAAAGCTTTTTTCATATAAAAATTCCACACATATATCTAAAAAATAATTAGAATTTTATTTAAAAATGTAACGTACCTTAAACATGAAAAATAATGACATAATTTTTACGACATTATTTCGGAAATTATTTTCAACAACATCGATGATACGTTGATACGTTGAATAATTCATCGTGTCACTCATCTTATTGCAAGGCAATGCAAACAGTTAATTAAATTGCCAATAGAAGAAGCTCCGCAAGTTAACATTAGGCTTTTTTCATGTCATTAGCACCACAGATTGTACCCAATGTTAAAATTATTTCATCTGGTGGTAATCCCGCTGAGCTGTACTACAACAGAAAATGTGTCTTTGCCATATATGGTTAAGTAATTCAACTGCACTAAAGTTTCCTTTCCTCCCTTTCTTTTTTCCTTTTTCATTTTTAAAAATCATTAACTGCACTAATGCGAAGAACTTAAGATGTATATATTTATTTTGAGTTTCTAACCTCACACTACCTGACTGCAGGCTTATCGCCATGCCGGACAGATTACTTTAAAGCGGTGTCAAAGTAGCAATTTCTCGATGTTGCCAAACGTAAACTCCAATTAGTTAATCAGAGCTTAACATAATAGTTTTTGTACACATTGTAGTTTTTTGAAACAGCATCGTATTTTTAGCACTGATTAAACTTAACGGTTGATTAGTTAATCAACGCTTAAAACAAAGCTTTGTGAAACCCGCCCTTAGATTAGTAAAAGCAACGTCAAGCAACATGGAATTAGACGGGTTTGAAACCATTTTCATATACAAAAATAAGAGAGATTTAATGAACACCGATCATGTGCCTTTGGCAGGTTCCGTATTGCTTGACTTGGTTGACGCAATCCGGTGAGACGTTCGCTTTACAGAGCACGCTTCATTGGAGCGGAACGAATTAGTATATAAATAGCGACAGGTATGACACAGTCACTTCTCTTGTGATCTAGAAGAAGCCATCTACTGAAGATGGCAGCATAGCTGCCGAAATACGTATCTAGTTTTTAAACAAGCTTTTTGTGGTTAGGAGGTTAATGGTTTAATTGGGAACCATAACTTTATTTTGTCATACATCTGGGAATAAAGTTATAGATAAATACCTGTCGTAATCCTTATTATTTTCATAAACAGGGGTTTTAAAACATAAGTATACCTACTTTCAAAAACAATTTTCTTTGTCAGGTCAACATTTTTGTCAAATGAAGCAAAAGCAAAACCTGCAATAGATAAAGTGATAAAAATAATTAAACGGTTTTTTTTATTGTTCTGGGAGTCCGTATGACACGGTTATAAATAATGTATAAAATTTACAAATAACTGAGACAAGAGTCAAACCAACTAATAAATACTTACAATGGTAACCCATCTCTCTCACTTTGTAGAAACACAAAAAATACCAATCTCTCGTAGACCTTGACGATTAAATATTAAAGAACTTTTTTATTTGTTTTGTTAAATTTGCCAATATCTTTGTTTTTCAATTGTACATATCTGTTAATATAGCTTATAACTCAATAAATATTTTTGCTTTGTTGACACCTACTGCGAAAAATTACCATAATTTGACCGAAATATGCCATTATAATAAATAACAATTGGTAACAAGAAAACTAATGGAAATAGGTTTTGGGTATGCTACTACCAATATGTCCATTTAAATTTTTGATAAAGGTACGCTCTGGAAGTGTTTATTTTTAGGATTTTTACATATTAATTATATTTATTTACATTTAGACATATATATTTTTAGGATGATTAGATTGTATGTAGGATACAAAAATTATTGAGGGCGGAGGTTAATTTCAATTATCTCTTTAACCACAGTCTCCTTTACTATTTTAGTTTTAGAACACCAAGTAGTTTTTGAAGTTAATACGGGTGACATGTCAAGGTCTGAAATGTGGTAAATTAAACTTTGATTTTATTTAATTATTCAAGAACTGAACAATATTTTAATGTAAACATAAATTATAATTTAAAGAGGGGAGATTACGTTTTCTTGCATACATAAATGGCCCAGTCGCATTTTTTTGTGCGTTTTGCAACAGAAGTGGTGTTATATTATTACGTTCTTGAGTAATTCTTTGCCTTAAATCGTTGATTGTAGCGACTGGAGTTCTAAGTATCCCATTTTTTAGGTACGGAAAAAGAAAATAACCCAAAATTGTCAAATCTGGAGATCTCGGTGGAAATTTTGATTTTTAAAAATTGATAACAGAATCACACCACAGGCTGATGATACTTTTATCAAAACAACCTGTAAACCTACATGTAACAAATCATCATTATTCAACAAGTTTTGTGTACCACTGACAAATATAGAACACAATACGGAACACGTCGATTAAAATGTGCAGGTAATAACTGATGGTAGCATTGAATTTTGTACGGATGTAATTTCAGATTTTTTTTTTTAAATATATTATGACAAGTACCGCAAGATAAACCAATTTCACCATCGAGTACTTCGGTTGTGCGCACAGTTGGTCTGCCACTTCCAGCTTTCCGTAATACACTTCCTGTACTGCGGAATAAATCTGCAGACTAGCGTATCATATTTAAAAAATTTGCGTTAAGGAATGCAAGGTTGAGGAATTTTGCGCGAAATTCTTCCATGCAAGCAGGAATATTATATACCAATTGACCGCTTACCTTTTCTACAAATATGATTCAACAACAATTGTTCTTGTTCAGGAGTAAAAACTATTATAATCTTTAATATGAAAATTGGACAAGTTGTCAGTTCATAAATTGTAAAGTAATTTGAACTAACTAATAAATTGCTGTAGTAATCTGAGATAAGCGTTTTATGTTCCATAGCCTACCTTTATCAAAAATTAAATGGACATATGGTACTAATAGTCTAAGATCACGCTGCAACTTTTCTGTGTTTATCTGATATTTTAACGAAACATGATTTTAATGAAAGATTATATAAAGAAGAACACAACGCGACTGGGTTGCCTTGCAAAATCTTGCCGCAACTACTTTTAATTGCCGAAGTTCCAAAAATTCTTATTCCAATAAATTCGTTTATTTGTTAGGGCAGTGAATGAAGTGTTATTAAGTGAAGAACGATCTGAAGAACTCGAAAAAACTTGGTTGCCGCCTCTCAGCCTGCCGCAAGTCACTTGCATCCGGGAGTAAAAGGAACCTCTTTCGTCGACCACCTACGTTCATCGCGTATAGAAACAAATTTTATACCAAACTGGAACTAAATTTGTCCTTTGCACGGTAGAGTTTGGTTGCCTGCGCAAAAGCTGTCGCAACTGAAGGTTGCCAGCATTTATGGTCTCGGTACAACTTGACATTTCTCTGAGTCTTTGTAGCAAAAGTGCGAGGTTTGTGCGCAAGAAATACATTTTAGGTGCGGAAGACTGTAAGTAAGACTTTCAGAAAAATTACTATAATTATTTAGTTCTATCTGTTTGAAATTTTAATTATATTTAGTGGCTTATGCAATAATTTTTATACAAGCCATGGGCCACTAAATATAATTAAAAATTTCAATTTCAATTTTTGTATACATTAATACATCGTGTACGTACAGTCCTTTGTACCTAAACTGTACTTCTTGCGCGCAAACCTCGTAGTTTTGCTACAAAGACTCAGAGAAATGTCAAGTTTCAGCTTTTGCGCAGGCAACCAAACTCTATCGTGCCAAGGGTAAATTTAGCTCCAATTTGGTATAAAATTTATTTCCATGCGCGATGAACGTAAATGATCGACGAAAGAGGCCCCTTTTACACCTGGATGCAAGTGACTTGCGGCAGGCTGAGAAGCGGCAACCAAGTCTTTTCGAATACTTCAGATCGTTCTTCACTTAATGGCACCTTATTTACTGTCCTAACAAATGAACGAATTTATTGAAAAAAAAAAAAAGACTTGAAACTTCGCCAATTAAAAGTACTTGCGGCAAGATTTTGCAAGGCAACCCGCTCGTGTTATGTTCCTTTACATATAATCTTTCATTAAAATTGTGTTTCGTTAAAATAACAGATGAACGTAGAAAAATTGCAGTGGGATCTCATACTATAGTGGATGTAGAATTTGATTCTGTATATTATGATGCAAAGGAAGTTGAACAGAACAAGATTCGACACCATATTTTGACCAGCCTGTGAATTTTCCAATGATAACTTGGATATGGTTTGAAAATATTTGAAACTGCCTCCAGTGACACATCTGAATACAAACGGACGAGATAAATGGCCAATGATAATGCTAAACGTCACAGTTTTGATACTGCATTAGTGACGTTGCAAATCAACTAATTCGAATTAAAAATGCGTCGGTGATGTTTTAACATGAATTAAATTTTAATCACAGATTAACAACTAACATGGATTAAGGCATTTAATTTCAGATGTCGGTGCAACTCAGTCTTAATCTTGAAATTTGAAAATGTCGTAATTACATTGTCTCAAATGAAAGACCACCGAAATATTCTTTTTCAGAAAATCTAAGATATCTCAAAAACCGTTACATTTAAGCATAAGGGATACCTTAACAACTTTTGGTTAGAATAACGTGCGGGAACAGAATTTACAATAAAAAATATAGTGTTCTATTTAAAATCAGAAAGTTAACATCGACTTCCGATATAACCGGAAGTGATATAAAAGCGAAAATATATTAATTTGAAAGATCACTTCCTCCTAGGGCAGTGTGTAGATTTTCAGAATATTTGTATGTTGCTTTCCCCGAGAACTTTCAATAGGCTTTAACTTGGGAGAGCCTCTATAAAATAAGCAAAATGAGAAAAATTAGTTGTCAAATATAAATTGTGCGGGGACAGATTACTAAATTAAAGTTGAAAATCTAGAAGCTGCAAATTTATTATTATTAATGGTAAGAATTGTACATAATAAGCAAGGAAAATAATTCGGCCCACTTAGTGTTGGACGCTTTTTACGCCGAGTGTACTATTCACTCCTTCCGTGGCTCCGATGCATCTATTTTTTATTGAGTGGGAGGGGAAAGGATGCAGCGCGAGTACGCATACCGCAAAAGTTATTGTAGACGGGACTAATACAGTCTGAATACTAAATTTTCGTACTATTCGCGGAATTATTAGAAACTGAAATTTGCTTAAAATGTTGCGCAGAACATGAGTGACATGAGGAAAAATATTTATCATGTAAACCCTGTGGCCACAGTTTAAAAAAGCACTGTAAGTATCTGCTGCTAAAATATTAAAATTGATGAAATGAAATAAATTTTACGAGTTTATGTTCTTAGAGTTCATCCAACGTAAGTATATAAATTGCTGTTCCGTCCATGCGTTATTTTTTATTTATTTTTTTCTCGTTTAAGTTCAATTTTTAGTTGCGTTATGGGTTGCAGAAGTTTTGCACAAATTTTAGTTATTTTGCTTAAAACTCGTTAGTGAACGATTTACCCCCCTTTTCCTTGTTCGGGCAAAAGGTGAGACGAATACGGGCTTTCGTGCAATACAGTCGCGTTTTTCGCTCCACATATAGAAAACAAAAATTCGCCGCTAAGTGCAACTACATGCAGAGATTTCAACATCCAGAGTGCACCCTCATCAAGCTTACAAAACCGTATCTCCGATCTAAGGTAAGGGACGAAATGTTCACTTTTCTCGCCTTTTTTGAGCTACCGCCCGTTTTCAAACATTTTTTGGTCCTTCGCGCCGGGTTCGGGATGCTTTTCAATGCTCCTTATTTCGGAGATTAAATGTTTTTATATTCCGCATTAATTAATTTGCAACTCATAACGCTATTTTTCAATACATTCGCATTTATTATTTATGGTGTACTTTTCCTCAATCCTCGAGCGGCAAGTTTTTATTCCGCTCCGCACTTGTTGTTCGAGTTTAGTTTTCTTTGCTGCATGGGTGTTGCACTTATTTGTTTAAATTCGCTCACGCACTTCGTTTTTTCTCTGCCCGCAAATTTATTTAATTATCGCAAAATTTTCATTACATCGCACATTACATTTTGTTCGCTCGCAGTAATTTCGATTCTTACTCAAAACAATTTTAGCATTTTGTTGCGAATTGTTTGCTATCCCCGCATTTTCATAATTTTTTACCCGCACTCTCTTGTTTTAAACTCGCAATCATGTCGGTTGAGAAACTAAAAAAATGTAAATTGTATCGTTTATCAGAATACAATCGTCTTAATGAAATACATTGAAATACATGATCTGGCATCTTCCGCTTTAACGGATGCCAATTTACGTGAAAATTTTAGAGCCCGTATGGATGATTTGGAAGTTATTAAATCCGAGTTTTTTAAGTATCATAATACAATTATCGGACTCATCGATGACAGCGAAGCTGCCTTTATTACCGAAGATAATTTTCGAAAACAATTTGAGATTACAGTTGGTGATGTTAAGGCTATTAAATTTAAGCTACTTGAGTCTTCTGTTTCTTCTTCTGAACCACAACGTTCTAACATCAAGCTTCCGAAAATTCAAATACCGACTTTCAGTGGAGACATCACTACATTCTTATCCTACAATGATATGTTCAACTCTGTAATCCATTCATCGAAAGAACTCTCTCCAATCGAAAAATTTAATTATCTTTTAGCCTCCTTAAAGGGTGACGCTTTATGTTTTTTGCAGCACATTCCTGTAACAGCGGAAAACTATGAGTTGGCTTATAATGAGTTACAGAAAAGGTATAAAAATATCCGTCATATTTCAAAAGCTCATTGGAACGCTATAGATAGTGTCAAACGCATAAGTTCAGAAAATCCGCAGGAGATACGTGACTTAGTCGATACATTTTCCAAAAATGTAAATGCTCTTAAAAACTTTAAAATGCCTGTTGACCTTGCTGATTTTCTTTTATTGTCCATGTTGGTTAAACGTTGTGATACTACTATAATTACTCGCTTTGAACTACATCACGGGTCTGATGATATTCCTACCTTCAACGAATTACTTAAATTTCTAGAGCAACAATGGAATGCTTTGAACAATTCCGCTGTAATTGTTAAGTCAAAATTTAAGAAATTTGAGCCAAACAAATTGCATATTCGTCCCTCTACGGCGCTGTTAGCCAACGCTTCCATTGTGTCGCACTGTGCGGTTTGTAATAAAGATCAGTCAATTTACAAATGCCCAGAATTTACGGTTCAGTCCGCAAAGGAACGCTACTCCTTCGTTAAATCGAAACATCTTTGTATTAACTGTTTAAGTAATCGACATGCTACTAAGTTGTGCAAGTCTTCTTCAAGCTGTCATAAATGTGGTCAGCGACATCATACTCTTTTACATTTTTCCGAGTCTCCCTCTGCTTCTACTCCGGTTGTAAATCATTCAACCTCACAAGCATCAACTCTAACGTCTACAGTTTCGACTGAGGGCTGTTCTATCAATGCTTTAAGCTCCGCATTCCTTGTAAAGACTGTATTGCTTTCTACCCTCCGTGTTAAAGTTCTGAATGGATCAGGCACTTATGAAACACTTCGCGCAGTCTTGGACTCTTGTTCTCAGGCCTCTTTTATTACTAACCAAGCTATCGACAAGTTAGGCTTATCGAAGCAAGATATGTTTTTAGTAATTAGTGGTATAGGAGAAACAACTCAGGTAACAAGTTCTGGTACAGTTCCTATCACCATTAGACCTGTTGGAGAATGTACTCCTCAATTACAGATTAATGCCATCATTTTGCCCAAAATTTGTGGACAGATGCCTTCGCTGCCTCTTTCAACCGCACATTGGTCGCTTAGAAAAAGAAATTTGCGCCTTGCAGACCCTGAGTTTGACGTACCAGGTGATGTGGACTTGTTGTTGGGAGCAGATATCTTTTCTAGAATCTTATTACCTAAAAAGATTGATGGTCAAAACGGAGAACCTGATGCCATTGAAACCGTATTTGGATATGTTTTAATGGGAGCTATGACATCTCCTCATAAAACCTCAATTCAAACATGTTGTGCTACAATTGCATCCTCCTCCTTAGATAACATTATTCAAAAGTTTTGGGAAGTAGAGACTGTGCCCCAAAATTTTGCGGCTTCTCCTGAGGATGTTCTATGTGAGCAGATGTATGCGGACACATATTATAGGTTAAAAAGTGGTCGCTTCGTGGTTTCGCTTCCATTTCGTGAATCAAATCCTACTTTTCCTGACAGCCGTACACTGGCTCTTCAAAGATTCCATTCTTTAGAAAATCGTCTTCTCAAGCAACCGGATCTCTATCAACGTTATTCCAGTTTTATGCAAGAATATCTTGACCTGAAACATATGGAACTTGTTCCTTCTTTATCGAGCGATGACAGTACTTATTATATCCCTCATCATTGTATCTTGAAACCAGACAGTGTCACGACAAAACTCCGAGTTGTGTTTGACGCATCCGCAAAATTACCCAATCAGTCTTCTTTAAATGATCACCTCCTAGTAGGTCCCAAACTTCAAAAGGACATTTTTGCTTTGCTACTTAATTTTCGTTTACATTTCATTGTTTTTACCGCGGACATCAAAATGATGTACAGGCAAATATTAATCAATTCCGCACATCAAGATTATCAACGAATTATTTGGCGCTTTTCTGTCAACGAGGAGCCACAAGAATATCGCTTGAGTACTGTTACTTATGGAGTAAGTTCTGCACCTTATTTAGCCATTCGCACATTATTGCAACTTGTTGCTGAGGATGGAACTTCTTTTCCGCTTGCTTCCAAGGCGCTGCAATGTGATACCTACGTTGATGGCATCATTACCGGTAGTTCCTCTTTAGATGAAGCTGCTCAGTTAAAAGCTGAACTAATTTCTCTTTTAGCTCGAGGTGGCTTTGAGTTGAGAAAATGGGCGAGTAATGACTCAAATTTGTTGTCTGACCTTCCCCATTCTCATCTTTCTGTGAATCCGTTATCATTTGAAAACAATCAAGACAAGTCTCTAAAAATCCTTGGTCTTCAATGGACTCCATCGACTGACAGTTTTAAGTTCACAGTTCAAGAGGTCAATATCACATGCACTAAACGAAACATGTTATCGCAATTAGCTCGAACGTTTGACCCGTTAGGCATCTTAACGCCTATCACATTCTTTCTCAAGTATCTAATTCAACGAATCTGGAGTCTGAAACTGGATTGGGATGATAAACCTCCTTGTGATATTGAACGCGCATGGGAAAGTTACATACATGAGCTTCCATGCTTAAAAGAATTTTCATTACCTCGACAACTTCTCCCAGAGAATTTTGTCACCTGTGAACTGCATGGTTTTGGAGACAATTCAGAAAAGGGTTATTGTGCAGTAATATATTTGGTTTTCACTTCTCCAAATGGAAATATCACTATCTCCTTTGTATGCGCTAAAAGTAAAATCGCTCCACTCAAGAGAATTTCTTTGCCCCGTCTCGAACTCAGTGCTGCTGTTTTGCTTACTAGTCTTATTTTTTACGTTTGTCAAGTGTATGAAAATAAAGTGAACTTCGCTCGAGTATGCGCGTGGTCTGATTCGACGGTAGTTCTTTCTTGGATTAACTCTTATCCACATCGTTGGAAAACGTTCGTCAGCAATCGAGTGACCTTTATTCAAGAAACTCTTCCTTTTTGTACGTGGGGGTATGTTTCCTCACTGGACAACCCTGCGGATGTTGGGTCCCGTGGTATCTTACCTTCTAGGATTTGTCACTGTTCGCTTTGGTGGGCGGGACCTTCATTTCTGCACTCTAGTGAGCGCACCCCTTCACCTACTTCTCATTCTTCCGAAACCTCTTCGGTTGTGGAGGAAGAACGTAAAATAGTCTTATCTACCACTATTCTTTCTCTCAACAGTTTAGACGTACTTCTTGATAAATTTTCGTCCTTTGCTTTGCTATTACGCATCATGGCTCGCATTTTTCGCTTTATTCATAATTGTCGCTATCCTTTAGAACCTAGACAAGGTCATCTCACTTCGTCTGAGCTTCATATGGCAATGCTCTGTTTGGTACGTCATGTACAAAATAAATGTTTCTCGAGCGAAATCTCGGCTCTCCGACTTGGTAAGCCACTTTCTAAATCCTTCCGCAAATTATCCCCTTTCTTAGATGAGAATAATATTTTAAGAGTTGGTGGCAGACTACAACATGCTCCTATATCATTTGATAAAAGGTTTCCTACCATTCTTCCAAGTTCCAATCGATTTACTCACATCCTGACAGAATACATACACCTCAAGTATTTTCATGCTGGCAATCAAACTGTACATTTTATACTTTCTCAACAGTTTTGGATTCTCTCATCAAAAGGAGCCATCCGTCGTATTCTGTCAAAATGCTTGCGGTGTTTTCGAATTAATCCAACCTCTGTTCAGCCACCTATGGGCAACTTACCGGCGATCAGATTAACTCAAGTTAAGCCTTTTCTGCACGTTGGGGTCGATTATGCAGGACCGTTTTTTATTACTATGTCCAAGCTTCGGGGAGCTAAAACACTAAAGGCCTATCTTTGTTTGTTTATTTGTCTCACTACAAAGGCTCTTCATTTAGAATTAGTTTCTGATTTGTCCACTGACGCTTTTCTTCCCGCTTTACGACGCTTTATCGCTCGACGAGGCCGTTGCCAACACATTTATTCAGATTGCGGGACCAATTTTGTAGGTGCTGTCAAGCAGCTTCAGCAACTAGCACAAATGGCTGCTGCTTCTGAAAATGTATCCTGGCATTTCAATCCTCCTTCTGCTCCGCATTTTGGCGGTCTATTTGAGGCTGGTGTAAAGTCTGTAAAAACGCATCTTAGACGAGTAACTGGGGAGCAAATTCTGACTTACGAAGAACTTGTAACGGTATTAACACAAATTGAGGCTATGCTTAATTCAAGGCCCCTGACTTCTGTTAGTAATGATCCTAACGATCTGTCCGTTTTAACCCCTGGGCATTTTCTGACTTTGGAACCTTTGGTTGCCGTTCCAGAGCCCGCATTGCTGGATGTTCCTTTGAGTCGACTTAATCGTTGGCAGTTGTTGCAGCAGATCATTCAAACTATTTGGTCACGGTGGTCTTCGGAATATCTTCACACGTTGCATCAACGTGCCAAATGGAACACTCCTTCTCCTTCCGTTCAAATCGGTAACCTCGTGTTAATTAAGGATAATTTAACATCGCCACTAAATTGGCGTTGTGGAAGAATTGTCAAGTTACATCCTGGTACCGATGGAACAGTTCGTGTCGTCACAGTGCGAACTACGACTGGCGAAATTAAACGTCCGGTTGTTAAAATTTGTCCTCTTCCTTTAGAGTAATGAGGAAAAAATATCATTTTTTGGTGGGCGGTATGTTCCGTCCATGCGTTATTTTTTATTTATTTTTTTCTCGTTTAAGTTCAATTTTTAGTTGCGTTATGGGTTGCAGAAGTTTTGCATAAATTTTAGTTATTTTGCTTAAAACTCGTTAGTGAACGATTTACCCCCCTTTTCCTTGTTCGGGCAAAAGGTGAGACGAATACGGGCTTTCGTGCAATACAGTCGCGTTTTTCGCTCCACATATAGAAAACAAAAATTCGCCGCTAAGTGCAACTACATGCAGAGATTTCAACATCCAGGGTGCACCCTCATCAAGCTTACAAAACCGCATCTCCGATCTAAGGTAAGGGACGAATTGTTCACTTTTCTCGCCTTTTTTGAGCTACCGCCCGTTTTCAAACAATTGCTATCTTTAAAGCATGTGCAAGTCTTCCTAAAATAAGTCCGCTTGCACCGCGTCATTGTCATTATACACCAGCAAAAATACTTTTATGACATGGTGAGTAACTACCACTGGCGACATAAAAAATGAGGACAAGATCAGCATTGATTTTACCGTTTTATCATTATTGTAAATGATACTCCTAATTCAGTTTCTAGCCATTTTCACATCAATGTGATTATATCGAAGAAAATTGTTTTCAAGGTATATTTATTTCTTAAGACGCTTGTTTGTGAAAATATTAAGCTCACGATAGTTTTATTCCAAGATGTATGGAAAAGTAATGTTATGGGACTGGTTATGGTTAACAATTACTTATTTTTTAAAGAAGTTGTAATTTAATATCTGCTTCTTTTTTAAAACCTAACTACGAATAACTGCATTAAACTGTTATTGATCACAAGAAAACTAGTAACAAGTGTTCATTTTTTTCCGGTAACATTGGCGTTGCAAACAAATGATTTTTTTAAACTCATATCGTAGCTTAAAAGTGCCTACTGACGTCCCAATTTTGTGACCAATCTGGAGGGCCGATCGGCAGGGTCCCTGCAGCTTGGAGTGTAATTAGGTCAGTTGGGATGACTTCCGGATATCGGAAGACTGGATCAAGCCAATTCGCGATTTGTATATCGTCCCTACAGATCGGGAATAAACCGTGGCATTCCTAGCGCAATTTCTTGACAATATTTGGGAAGATAAGGTCGCAGTAAACTTCAAATATGTGGTATTAGATAGAGTAACTCATCGAAACATTTTGAGTGCATTCTGAGGAAGTAAAGAACGTCCCCTATTCCAAAGTTTTTAAAATGTTTATATGTGATAATCAGGGAAAAGAATTCAGGCCACTTAGTGTTTGACGCTTTTTACGCCGAATGTACTATTTACCTCCCACCACTCCGTGGTATCGATGCATCGAATTGTTATTGAGTGAGAGGGGAAGAAGTGAAAAACGAGAGTCCAAGTACTAATTTTTCGTTTTGTGCTGTCCGCGGAACCAGTGGCCCGAATTCTGTTCTCTGGTGATAACTTTTTTCTTAATAGATACGTTTTCTTAGACCAATATAGTTTCATTGCAAAAATAATTTATTTTCGGGACTTATTTAACTCATTTAGTCAATAACATCGACTTTATGTTGCACTACAAGATGATGTTTGGTGTTTATATTGAACCAGAAAATATTTATGATTGAAAATTGATTTTGATAAATAACGGTTCAAAAGTTACAGGAGTACCGAAACTGCTTGGAAGAGTTTAGAACTGAATTTGCCGCTGTTGACTATAAAATATTTCAAGACAATCTGCATTAGCAGGAGCTACAGATATTTTAATAAACTGGAGTATCTGAAGAACAGTCAACTATGAAAACAAACTGCTAAGGTTATGGAAAGTGCAATACATGCAGTGCAAATACTCCTTACATCTCTATTCGCTCGTTATCACAAGCAATTTTACTAGTTTGAGCTTTCTGCTGGAAGGTGCCACAAATTATTATCTGAAGATGCAAAACTTTATGTTTACCGCATGACTTTGGTGGAAGAATTGCTGCCCGGTGATCTCAGAGAGGGACATTACAATTTCTTATGTAAAAAATTATTTAATTTGTGACTCAGTTGTAATTTACATTCTTCTAGATGCGATTTGTATCATGATGACATTTTAAAGTTGAGTTACATCCAATTTCAACACTGCGACCATAGACTAACTACTCTATAGAGTGTAATCGGGAAGGTTGAGAAATTCAGACAAGTCGCTGCGCTCCCTTGTGATTGGAATAAAGACTAATCTTGTTGAGCGGGTGGCTTACTACATATATTATTTAATATTTGCTTTCAATCTGAGGCATCCATGAATAACTTAGCAAGTCAAAAGGACATTTTTGACTTACCTAGTTATTTATGAAATGCCTTTCCGTGTAAGAACTATAAAAATATACATAGCTGCACAAATTTATATATTAAGTGCTTTTCTTTTACATAAAAAAGCAGTTTCAAATTTTTCAGGGGCTGTAAGCTCCATGTTCCTGAGCATAAGACGTAACAAGTAGCTCTAAACTGCCTCCATTTTTGTGCTCCGAGGTGTCACAGCTTCAAAATTGTGGTCATCTGGATGTATTGTGGCTAAAAAATTGATGATGTTCTCTCTTCTGACATTCGGTATTGCGTCAGTCAAAAATCATTCTTCTGCGTGTAGCTACCAAGACGTAACATCAACAAAATTCTTAGCGATGGATTAACATTTGACAGTTGTGAAATTCTCGATTTCTAAACAAAACCGGGACTGGTCTTCAGCGCCGCACAGAAAGGTTTAATTTCGATTCACTGTTACCGTTTATCGTTAAGTACAATTTCACGAAACCGTCTTTCTACAATCACGTTTTCTAAAAAGGATGACTCAATATCTTCAATTTGAGGTTTTCATCAAAGTAAAACTTCTAAGACAACGTTTCACTGGATCTGAGGACACTTTTAA
Organism: Prosopocoilus inquinatus; assembly: GCA_036172665.1. Taxonomy (NCBI): domain Eukaryota; kingdom Metazoa; phylum Arthropoda; class Insecta; order Coleoptera; family Lucanidae; genus Prosopocoilus; species Prosopocoilus inquinatus. The sequence continues at coordinate 41,263,232 of CM069871.1, read as the reverse complement.
CAATCGTTAAATGGCCTTCTACTGATTGGAATACGAACTAAAATTCTGGTTGCAGGTCGGCCATATAACTTACAAGGGTCTGACTGCGACAAACGTTTTTCGAAACAAAATATTTTCACAGGTAATACTACCGGATTCCGAATGAACACTTGTAACACTTGTTACAAATAAGCATAAGGGATGTTACTGCTAATCGATGTAGAATTCGATTCTGTGTCTCAAGATGCAAGAGAAATATACAGGTTGCATTTACGAAAATTGAGTTTTGGGCAGTTAAAAATAGGAAAGTTCGACACCATATTTTGATCATCCTGTGAATTTTTGAGAGATCGCTAGGATTTGATACGAAACACGGAACATTATAATCTCAAACAACTTCAATCTTTAAATTTGACAATGTCGGAAATACATTCTCTTAAATAGAAGCTTACCAAAATAATTTTTTCAAGAAATGTGAAGATATCTCAAAAACCGTTACATTTAAGTATAGGAGAAGTCTCAACAATTGTTACTTAATTGATACTGTTAGCTGTTATTTTGTGATATTCCATTTTACACGAATAAATTAAATAAAACACTATTTTAGTATATATCACTATATTTATCACTAAATATAGTGATATATACTAAAATAGTGTTTTACGCGTTCTTAATATCAAAACTACTAGTGTTATCTTTGCCAATAATATGTTTTACCAGCTTCAATGTAGCGTTTATCTTGTTTCTAGAATTCCCAATGAGTTCAGAATTGTTTTCTTTCTCTGATACATTGCTTTGTGTAGCGATGTAAGTAAACCTATTTCTCTATCCTCCCTTCAACTTGTTTTTCGAATAATTGTCTTTTAATTCTCAGTTTTTCTCGTAGATCGTCAGTTATCCATAACGTATTTTGCTTATCTTTGATCAATATTCTCTTTTTTGGACACACTTCATTCAATATATCTTGGAGTATGTTCAGAAATATATTAACATTTGTATTAGGGCAACTGCTGGTTAAAATCTCAAAGCAATCTACATTCATAATAATATTTTTGATTTTATTTAATTTTGAAATTGTAATTTGACGCGTTAACATAAATTTTTGTTTCATATTTATTAAATTAATATCAAAAGAAATCTCTTGTCCGTAGTGATCTGATAAACCAGATTTATGTATCTTAGTATCATAATTTTGAACATTAGTAAAAATATTGTCGATTGTGGTAGAAGAGCTTTTAGTAACTGTTGTGGGTTTCAGTATTGTTTTTAACAGGTCAAATGACTGAGTTATATCAATCAGTGATTTCACTCGCAGATCTTCCGTATTTTCGAAATTGACATTGAAATCTCCACACAGTAATAACTTATAATGTTTTGATTTATTGGACAATGATAATAAAATCTCTTCCAACGTCATTAAAAATTCTTCATAGTTTCCTAAAGGCGAGCGATATATATTTATTATTATTAATTTTAGTGATATTATTTCTACAGCGGTAGTTTCTATTATTAATTATTTGCTTTTTTGTTTCAGGTCCTCCAGTTTCCGATACAGTAAATCTTCATGAACATATATGCATGCACCTCCATGAATATGGACATTTCTAGTAAAGCAAGATGCCATTTTATATCGATTAAGGATCATCCCACGTTCTTCGTTAGGTTTAAACCAATGTTTCCAAAAGAAAATTATATCGAATTTGTAATTTAATTCGTTAATATAAATATAGTTCGTCTTCTTTGTTATTATTTAGACATTGTATATTTTGATTTAGCAATCTAAATATAGTTCTTGTTTCATTTCGTTTAGTTTTATTACTGTTTTCATCAGAGATTATAAGTGATTGTTTATAAGTAAGGTGTTCATCTGTATCTTTATTAAACGATTCTATGCGTGTGTCTATTTTGCATTGGAAATTTTTTGAAGAGTCTGAAAATTTTCCTGATTATCTTGATTTTGTATTTTTAAAGGAGAATCCGCAATGAATTTTGCTATTTACATCAACACTTGCATGAAGACGATGGGCCACGGCGGTTAGAATTTTGCAATTTGTACTTAAACCAGACCTTAGCATGATAGGGGAACATGACGGGGTATATTCCCTTTCTTCGCGTTATTAGCTGCGCGCTTATCTCAGCAACCAATCACGCATGGACCTTTTTTGTAACTTCTATGTGATCAGACTTGTTTGTTAATGGATTCATTGTTACCGTCGATGGGTGGGGGATACTACAAGCTGACTCTTCTCGTATTTTATGCCCAGGTTTGACTTAAACGAAGGAGACCCTCTACTATGTGCCAAGATCTTATTTTCCGATGCAAGTAGATTTACAACTAACGTTTTTTTTAATAGAAACAACAAAAGAAAGAAAGATTGGGAATCAATGTTTGGCTTGGTGTTTTGGAGATCGAATTACTAGGCTATTTTTTTTCCAAGGAGCACTTACTAACGAAAGATATTTAAATTTTCTTCGTAATGAAATCGAGGAAGAACTTGAAAATGTGCCATTAGCAACTGAAGTTATTTTCCAACAAGACGGAGCTCCACCTAATACCGTGCAGCATATTTAAATAATAGATTTAACAGGTCGATAGAAACGCTTGGACCGATAAAATGGCCAGCGAGACCACCAGATCTTACAATTTTAGATTTTTTATTTGGCCATTTTTCAAAGAATGAATATTTTTCAATGGTTCTCCAGCTACTTTAAACATTTCACTAGAAAGAATTAGAAAGGCCCTGGAACAAAGTAACGTGGAATGCTGCAAAATGCGAGAAGGACTTTTAATGAACGTATTCATTTATGTCTCCAGCAGAACGGAAGACACGTCGAACATCTTAATCATTAGAAATTTAATTTTCTATTAATGTCTTTGTTCCTCTCTCTATTCAATTTGCTTATTGTATGTAAAGTTTAAGTCAAAATTTCTGATTTGAAATAATTCTGATTTATAGTTTTCTTCTGGAATATTTGTACTTTTATCTACATTTACATGTGTCATATACACTTTGATTTTTATCAACTATTTAATATTTTATTTAATTCTTTTTTGTTAGGTTTATAACTTTTGAGTGCTTGTACTTAAGCACATGTATTATTAAAACAAATAAATTCAAACGCTTTAGACGAAAATTAATAGTAATAAACGAAAGTATGCATGCTAGGAATTATAATCGCCAAAGTTTCGCTAAAATTATAATTTTATAATATGACGTCTAACTGCAATGAAAAAGAGTTTTTCTTGTTATGGAAACCGAAAAATTACCAAAGGATTCAAATCTGGATTTTGCCATGATCTCTTTGCATTTTAAACTGGACTCCGCTTTGAGAGTGAGTAGAGCCTCAATAAAATGTGATCTGTTTTACAAGGCTTTTGAAGAAAACATACAATACACAGAATTTGATATCAACATGCTCATCAAAAAGTATCTTATTGAAATAAACAAAGAAACACATGAGATTCTTTAAAAAAAATACTCTCGATCTAATGAAAATTTCAGATGCTATAAAATTGTTAAAAAACAAAATACAATCAAAGGAGTGATTTTTTCGAATTACTTGAATACATTAGAACGAAAGGACACAATTCAAGGTTTTCTAGATTGACAAACAAAAAACTTTTTTTTCGTTGTCATGGAAATCAAAATTCCCAAATGATATTTATTCGGACTCACAATGACCTGTAGATTCCAAATATGTAAAAATATACAGGCTGTTCCATTTAAAATAAGAAAGTTGTTATCACTTTCGGCGAAACTGGAAGCCCTACGGTACTTAAGGTAGCTTTATATGATGCCTCATTTCTTGCATTATGTTGCATGCGTTTATAACTTAATAAAATGCATGCATGGCTGGATGCGTAATTTTATAGCGCAGCACACTATTCTCTGAGAGGCAAGGCGATGCAAGCAAGACTGAATGAGATGGGCATAACTGCGCATGCTCGTGATCGTACAATGAACGGTTTTTCGAGCAGATGGAACAAAGTTGTAATTTTTGAAATTATGTTGTACTTTTCCTCTAATTCAGGTATTCATTGCCCCTCAACTCTCCACTTCTATAATTTATGTCACTGGAACGCCATAAACATGTCTGTATAACTTGATGAAATTTAGTGTTTCTTTATTATACCACTCCATTACGTCTGTGACTTTTTAGTTCGACGAATGCAAAGGTACAGTTAACAAAACTGCAGAAATAACGCAAAGGATTCCCATTAAATTTGGGAATCAATCGCGTCACCTTGCCTTTAAAAAAAGCTTCGCTGTGAATTAACGCAACCAAGCTGGCACGCGTTTCATTGCACTACAAACGCATGTTTACATCAAGATAAAAGTAATGCGGCATCGTCTAAAGATGAGTAAAAAGGGGATGCCTAGTAAACAAATTGGTGTCGTTGTGTTTACTGCGTATGTACTTTTGTTTAATGCGCATGCTGGTGATCGCACAGTGTACGGTTTCTCGACCAGTTGCAACTAAACTTGTAGGAGTATTAAAAAAATCAAAAGTCTACGATCTTAGCTGCTTAAGGCGCGCCCTCAGGCGACTAGGGGTTTGACTTTATACTGTATGACAATTTATAGTAAATGGCCACTGTACTGCTGCCTAGTAAGCTATAATTCACAAAGAGAGCCGCCCTGCATGGAATGACTTATTATGTAGAAAACTGGCTTCAATTTGTCAATCTTAATACATTTGCGATTATCCTTAGTCCAATCGTTTTGGTTTACAGTGGAATTCCCGAGCTACGATTTTGTTGAAGAATCCTCAAATGGGGTTGAAACAGCGGCACAGAGGTTGCCCGGGGGTTTCACTGCAATCGATGTCATCACAATTTTAAAAAGACTTGCAAGACTTTTATAATTATGTGAAAGAAGAAAATGATATAATTAAGAAAGTATAATCAACTTGAAAATATGACTGGGCCTAAAAGGGATTAACCTTGCAACTTTCCATTCATTTTATTAGATTGCTTAAACTTTATTCATCATTTTTAAGAGTAAAATAAACTATTACCAGATCCACTTTTTTCTTATTTAGTCCTTAAGCGTCTCATATTAATGCATGGCAATTATGGCAACTCTATAGATACGCAAACTTGCAGCAAAGAGTATGTGGGCTTGGCGAAATCAGAGGGCAAGGAAAATACTGACATCCAATCAGAGGCTTAGCTGCTGGAACTGTTTCCATGGCAACTGCATTCTATTTTCTTTGTATCTGTGAGAAATTTTTTTGTTCATTTTCAAAGTTATGGTGCTTATATTTTATTAAGTTTTTAACAAGAAATACTTAGTAGTGTATTTTTATAGTGAAAGTTCCCGCGACCTTTGAGTAAATGAGGAAGCATTAATTTTCCCCAGTTTTTATTAGCATTTATTCCAAATCTGATAATTACAGTTTTGCACTCATTCAATTTTTTTATTTTATTACGTTTTACATACATAAGTTTGCTTTTTATTTCAACACAGCTAATTACGTTGCTTAACGTAAGTACATACCTTCAATAAATCTTTAAACACGTTTGCAGTGACATTTATAAATAAAATAAGGATAAACTTAAGTAGAAATAAGGTCTTTAAACCCAACGCTATTTATTTCATTCAGTAAACTAGTTTTAATAATTGCTAAAAAGGATTTTTCTATAAAAAAGACATAGATACTAATTTAAAAAGCCCGCTAATACTTGAAGTTTGCCTGACGAAAACCATAGACGGTAATCGTCACTTTTGTTGCCAATGTTTAATACGGGATTTACTTGGTTGAATTCCTGGCTTCCGGTTGGGACCCCGTTTCTCGGATTTCTTCTACTGCCGACGTTTCGTTCTCCATTGCAGAAGTACTTCCCCAGGGCTACTGCTGCTGTTGCAGGTGATGGTGCTGCTGCTGTTGGTGGTCTTGCTGCTGCTTCTTGTTTACGAAATGTCGGCAGTAGAAGAAATCCGAGAAACGCGGTTCCAACCGGAAGCCAGGAATTCAACCGTGGACGACGGCCGTGGAAGCCTTAAACAGGATTTACTTTTCTTTCTTTCATTTCGCAATATACAGTGAAATGAACTCTCCTATAAATACTTTGACGCATACTTAAGATGCATGCGTCCTTGCCTCCTATTGCATGCTATTGTGTGCGTAGATGCATGCTATTGTATGCGTAGATGCATGCAATTAGTGCTTGCGTTGTTGCACGAAATGAGGCATCGTGTAAAGCTAACTTTAGTGATATGTCGAAAAATTCATTTTTGCATGTAATTTACAGTTTTCAAATTTCATATGAATCCATTAATAAATAAAGATTCTAGAAGGGTAAGCACAGGGCGCGGGACACTCGGTATATTTAGCAATGTTTTTTTGACTACATGGTACAGTATTGTCCCGGTTATCTGAGATAACATAGGAGGCACCTGTCTCGGTTGAGCGAAAACTCGGATAACCCGAAGTATATCATCGGTACCAATTTTGGTTCGATCTTTTCTCCAGTTGTAGCCCGTAATTTTCTGGTTTCCACCTCCGATAATCGGGATAATTTTCGAAAAACCTCGAATAATCTAGAATCTTCTTAAAATGAATTTTGTTCCGCTAATTTGAAATTCAAGTAATCGCGACTCGGCTGTAAAACTGATATTACTTTGATGAAAAATTTGTAGAGGAAGCAATCTCCAGCATCAAATCGAAGATCTCCTGAGGTATACTTTTAATTTTTAATACAGTTTGTGTGTACCGTATGTCCGTCTGCCATTAGGACATAGGAATTAACATGGGAAAACAGAAATTAATTTATATTATCTTCCTGAATAAATTCGTACGAATTTGAAGGTTGCAGTCGCAAAGACTTCGGCATTTGATGTATTTTGATGTTAAATGTATGATACTTTAACTGTTAATTACTTAAACATAATGAAAAGAGGAAATAATTTTTATTTTGCACGCTTAACAGTCTGATCAGAATCGAGAAATAAATCATGTGTGTGTGGCCAAGCAGTTAGCGGCCAAAGTTAGTATATGAGAAGTTGTCTCATACAATATCGGACGTATTCGACATTTGTCGAGTAGATCTCAGATATACGTCACCCATCTAAGCTGAAGCTCCATTTAAAATCATCATAATAGTTGTTTTGTTATGTAAACGACACCGACTGTGGCTGCGCCATGGATCGTGACCAATTAAAATCGCCATAGTATGGTCTGACCAGAGACCGCACGCACACGCCTACCAGCGTGACCAGGCGTTCGGCTTTTGCATGTAAATTCAAGCGGATGAGATAACTTCTCATATACTAACTTTGGTTAGCGGCGAAGTTGCTACGATTTTTATCGTTTTTTTTTGTCATTGAGAGGTTACCCGTTCAAATTCGAAGCAAAAAATATTTTTTAAAAACTTTTTAAACGTGATATTTTTCTAATTAAATAAAGTACGTGAAAAGAGAAAGAAGAAACTTGTTCTGATGCATATTTAAAAACAAATTCAAGCTTCAAAAAAATTATGAGAAAAGTGGTGGTCTGAATTTGATACCGCAATCTGACCGTAATTTGATTAAACTCGACACTACCCATTTGACCACGACAATCACTTACAATTTCAATTAAAACAAGCCAAATAAAAAAATTTAATTGCTTTTTTCTTAATTTACAAAAAAATAACAGCTAAAATCCAGCAAATTTGGTATTGAAATGTTTTAAATTTTATAGTCTTTCTAACTATATCTTATGTACTCACATAAATTTATTCAGGCAGATAATATAAAGCGATTTCTGTTCCTCCATGTTTATCGCTATGTCCTAATGTCAGACGAACATACGGTATAACAAAGAAAATTAATTATATTACTTAGTTTTACGAAATAAACATTTCGGTATGTCATACAAAAAAGTGGTTATGTGAAAATCATTTGTCTATCCATCAGATTGGCAATAATAATTAGTGAGTGCAAGGCGACCCTGAACTTAGCCTTAAATGCAGACGTAGCGTGGGGCTCTGACGATGAGGATTAACTACATTCACGGACCAATCACGGGACACCTACATTTGCAAAAAAAAAAACGCCCGCCAATTAATTTTTTTCAGTACGTACATTATTGTCGTAGGTCATAGCAGTCTAGTCACGAACTAGTAAAGGATAAAAATAAACCAAACATTACTGGCCTTGGATGAAAGTGACCGCTCGATCGAGAGGCTCAAAAAAGGTGCGATTTTGGTTAGTGGCCCGCCAATGTAGTCGGTCAGGTAGCTAAAAGAATTCAAACTTTCAACTCGTTCAAAATCATTCACGCAAAACAGACTTACCATTCCACCACCATCACCAACACCCAGTTACAACGGAATGTCTCGACTGCTTGTACATAAATATTTCAAACGTTGGAATTAATCAAGTTAACGTGTCGTTTTCTTATATGTACCCTGAAATTTATAATCTTAGTCTGCTGCGTGTGACATCGTGACATACCTACGTTATAATTAGATCGTGCTTGTCTCTTATCACTACCATAAGTTAATTACCACAATCTGCCGCGTATAAATTAACTATTATTCAAATTTCATTTATTTAAATTATAATTTTATGCAGCATAAAGCAATACCCGGCGTACAATATATCAAAATTAATATCAGGCTTTTTTAATTTCTTTTTTTACGGTTTAACTCTACTTAATAAGTCGTAAAGATTAATTGGATACGGCTATACAAGAAATTTTAAGGACAACATAAATCAATGAAGCCAAAATTTTGAACAGGAGTTATAAAATTAGTTTACGTTAGTGACAAATTCTCTTGCCAGCAGGAGGCAGTGGACAATTAAAAAGCCTTAGAAATTAATTTTTAAGAGTAGAAATTAAAATAAAGAGCAGACTATGTCGGACCGCATCGCATCACACTGCAAAAATGCGCCTCCAGCCTCATTTTATAAACTTCGCAGCAAAATTAGAGAATAATTAACAAATAGCAATAATTCCCAGATAATCGATATGTCCTGATAACTATTCCTATTTATATGATCAATAGCAAGAATAATAAGGCATATTTTAATATTTAATATTATTTTAACATAATACAATTTAGCAATAAAACTGAAGGAGCAAAATTGAAAACAATATAAGCTTAATATCGAGTTAGACTTCTAATTAAAGCACGAATTTCTTATATTCCACAAATGGGTGGTAACGCGAGAATTCCCACCCCGCAATAACTGTTTTATATTTGAATTAAGAAAAAAAAGTTTTTATACAGACTAATTTTTTTTTTGCTGTTTATAGAAAAACAAATGAACATTGTCTAAGAAGTAAGATATGAGTTGAACAAATTAGACCAGTTGACATACTTTACGTACAGTCTTGGAAGTAAAAGAAGCCCTTGCCTTTACAGCTCCTGTCCACTACTGGACGATTGTATTCATGCGAGGCTAAAATCTGCAAAAATTATTGCAAGCGGTTACATTTAGAAGACTCGTATAAGATAATCGTAGATTACTATATTACAAATAGCGAAAAATAAAATATTCGTTAAAAAAAATTGTAACGTTAATACATCCAGGTTTTGACAAAAACTTAATAATTTAATTTTTTTTTTTTTATTTTGTGCAAATCGTTTTTGATTGCAGTGAAAACCTCGAGCAGCCTCCGGACAGCTGTTTCAGCCCTGCTTGGGGCTTCTTCAGCAGAGACGTAGCTCGACATTTCCATTGCAAACAAAAACGACTTGTCCAATTTATTCGCAATTGCGATGTAAGAGTGATGAACAGATAAAATAGCGCATGGCCGCCTTGCAAGGGGGACTTATTAGGAAAAAAACCCCGCTTCAATTTGTCTATCCTACTGCAATGTCAGGTCAAAAAGCGGTAGTAAGATGTCGCTATTTTATCTTTAATTTTTTTTATTACATTTGTTTCCAATAACACAATTCGGAAGCGTAAATGCTCGCTCACTCAGTTCGTTTTTTTTAAGGCATTTTAGGGCAAAAATGAAAGAGAATTATGTTAAATTGAAAAAATTGTTTTCACTACGAGCGCCGGTCGGAGACTGACTACTAGTTTACAAAACCGCAGTTGCCTATTGTTACCTGTCAGATGCTTTACAACCCCTACAAAGTATATTGCATTGTTCAAATTATCCTTTATTGTTCTCAACTTAGGTCGGTCGGATTGATATAGTCGGTCGGTAAAGTAGCCAACAGGAGCTGTAAAGGCATGGGTCCAAGACTATTTACATTAAGCATAACGTTATGTTATCGACGAGTTTATGTTCAAATTCCTATTTCAAAAAATATAACAGCAGATTTAAAGCAAATGGATACAGCAAACGGGTGAATATTATTATTATTTTACTTAATCGGGAGTCGATGACAGATATCGGCGCTACATCTCTTAATATTTGTAACACTAATAATTTGCTGAGTTTTACAATTATGTAAATATCACAAATGGGATTATTCGTTTAAAGAATGCCAGGTACTAAAACATTGGTACACGTTAGAGTTCCTGTATTAGATAAGAGTTGGGACATACAAGGGTCAAGTTTTGATTGGTTGGCCGCAGTTTTCATACATAATTAGATTTTTGCTTCAATTTGATGTTTAAAATTTGAAATTGTCATTGCAAAGTTTTGATATTAGTTGTCATTATGCTTGAAAGTTCAACACAAAATTGCAAAAATAGGTCCAAACAAGATTTTTCACACCACAGGATTTCTAAAAACTTAGAACTGAGGTATAATTGATATTAAATATCCTGATTCAGAAATCGAAATTGTTTTTTCACTTTCAATCAGAATTCGAATATTACGAGAGCGAAGTTGTTGTGATATGCGGAAACGTGTCTTAAAGAATGAACCAGTTCACAAACTTTTCTTGGGTGAAGTCCATCAATGTTTATCATAATAAATAAGGTTCATTCTGCTGTGCAAATATTCACCATTCATGCACAAATATGTCTTGCAACTGCTGTAAGCTATAACGGTAACATAACAATTACAAAAGTGCGAAAAGAGAAAATAGAGTGAACGGAGTTGATTAACAAAATTAAGCTGCAGAAGATGAGGGGGTACCTACAACGTCGTAGTTCTTGAGAATACGCTGAAATCCTAACTTAAAATCTAATTAGAAAAACAACAAGTAAAATAAATGCACGAAAATTAATCTCAGTGAACTGGAAACTTCGATGGGAACTTGAACATGATACCAATAAAAGTTATGAACATTACGAACTTAAAAATTAAAAATTTTAGATTGTCATGTGTCCTTTGACAAGTAATTTATAATTTTGAAACGTCAGATTGTGGAAAAATCTGAAAGCGATGTGACTGAAATCAAGTGGTTTTGATTTCTGGGGCCACATGTCCCAACTCGTATCTTATCCAGGAACTCTATAGTATGAAATCCCACTGCAACTTTTCTACGTTCATTTGTTATTTTAACAAAACACGATTCTAATGAAAGATTACATATACAGGAACATAACGCGACCGGGTTGCCTTGCAAAATCTTTACCGCAAGTACCTTCAATTGGCGAAGTTTCAACAGATTTTTTTCCAATAATTTCGTTTATTTGTTAGGGCAGTAAGTGAGATGCCGTTAAATGAAGAATGATCTAAAGAACTCGAAAAAACTTGGTTGCCGCCTCTTAGCCTGCCGCAAGTCACTTCAGCCAGATGTAAAAAGAGCCTCTTTCGTCGATCATCTACGTTCATCGCGTATGGAAACAAATTTGATACCAAATTGGAGCTAAATTTGCTCTCTGTACGATAGAGCTTGGTTGCCTGCGCAAAAGCTGCCGCAATTGAAGGCTGCCAGCATTTATGGTCTTGCTGCAACTTGACATATCTCTGAGTCTTTGTAGCAAAAGTGTGATGTTTGGCCGCAAGAAGTGCATTTTATGTGGCAGAAAACTGCACACTTTATTTCTCACATACTATATTTTTGTTTCAAAATACTGACAAGCAGATATCTTAGGTGTCCGTGTATTATAATGATCCTGTATTTTATATACATTATTGATCAAATGCTGTAAAACTTAAACTGGCACAGGTCTGCCTAAAATTTTAATTTTCTGCAAATTTTCAACTTTCCGTTATCACTGCGTTACAGCAAAAACGGAAATACTGCATGTCGCCTAATTTTGGTAATTTTTTGTTTTCTGATAACTCTTTTTGTAGAATTACCACTTACGTTCGTCATCTTGAACGCAGAACAGAAGTTACAGCGGATGTACTCTAAAAATTACGTATTTTTCGCAATTTAATACCAATCTTCATGTTATTAAAAAAACGGCAATCAAATTTCACCAATGATGTGATTTAAACATATTTTATGGATAGTTAATTGTAGCATTGTTTCTGGATTAATGTTAATTTATCAAAAATTTTAAGAAAAAAACACCTATTGTGAAAACTAAACTGGGACAGAGGGAGTAGCATGTTTGTCAAATACATGGTGATTCATAATATGTGTCCGACCCGTTTGGGGCGTGTTTACTAAGGTCACGCAAGTCCCAAATTGCAAGAAAAGAAATTATCGGAGAAATTTCGAAAATCAACGTCTTTTGTATCCTAAATGGAACCCGTTTGAGTGGCACCGATGACTATCGGAATCCGTGAGTAATGTGTTTTTAAAATCGGGTTGGCTAACTGTTTATGTTTTAGAAACTGTGCCACTGTGTCAACAAAAAGTAAATATTATGAGATGTAACTTACGGTTTTTGTAACAGATATTCGATATGACCTTCTTGTTATGCGCCTATTTACATGGTTGATGAATACACAACGCGTCTTAGGGCTAGCTTATTCAGCCAAATTTAACTTATTATTTAATTCATTAAAACTGCAGTTACTTCGGGATGCACGTTATGACTCGCATACTCGAAGTGCAAGGTTTTCCTTCTTTGCACGAGCAAATCTGCGCGCCAAATATTCTACCACCCAAGAGCGTTCAAAAGTTCTGTGTGAATGTCAGCCTAATGATCATGAAAGTGCAGTGCAGTGATTCAAATTGTTTTGATTTTTTGTGCCCCAGCAGAAACTCAAACTTCATAAACTGAATTTTTTATTTGTTATACGTAAAACACTGTGGTAATACATGTGTTCATTAGAAAAAATCCTAAAGGGTCGCGGTTGGCATTAAGAGCACATCATTCGATTCTTCGTAGGACAAGTGAACAAGTAATCTTAAAATGCACGAATTTCACTAAATTTCTGCGAATTGATACAATCTTTCCTCAGAGAGTCGTAAACAAATCGTTTTACCGTTTCAGTTCAAGGTTAAATCTCCGTGTTTTGTGTTTTCTTCCTCGAAAGTCTATTGCTGTTGTGACACATTCAACTATTCCAGTGACCACCAACAAGTTTATACATGAATTTTTAATCCATTTTATCTCAAAAACTACACAAGTTACATTCCCCCTATGTCTACAGATATTCGTTTTGTTTTTTCAAGGACTATCTTTGGTTAACGGGTCGGACACCTATTCTGAATCAGCCTGTATAGGGGAATCAAGTTTTGTGAAAGAGATTAAGTGAGTGAGGTCGTTTGTGACATTTACAAAAAATTTAACAAATCCATTGAATTCATTGCTATCACATTTCTCCTTAATCAAAAATGAATAAAGAATTAAAGATTTTAGTTCGGCAAAAGGCTACGATAAAATCTGGTATTACTAAGTTTTTAAAATTTATCCAAAACTTTGATGATAATTCTTGGTTAATTGAATTACATACTCGATTAGATTCTAGAATCGGTGCATTAGCTGAGTACGATCAAGTAAAAGACAAGTTCAAAGTGTGCGACTTAATATAGACGCACCTGAAAATAGCAGTACAGATGACGTGATGACGTAGACGGTGAAGAATTTGAAAATTCATACATTAAGGCAGTTTCTCTTGCAAAAACAATTCTTAGTAAACATATAGAATCTAAAAATGATTCAAATTCTAATTTATTAGTTTCAGAAACAAATAGCGATCAGAATAAGGTAAATGTAAAGCTACCAATTATTAATTTGCCAACCTTTGATGGTAATTATCAAGAATGGTACAAATTTAATGAGGCATTTAATGCGCTAATTCATGAAAATTCAAAGCTTTCAGAAATATAAAAGTTCATGTATTTAAATTTGTCACTTAAAGGATTAGCTGCGGACACGATTCGATATTTGGAGACTTCTGCAGCTAATTACAGCGTAGCCTTACAATTATTGAAAGACCGCTTTGAAAATACGAAATTAATAGTTAATGTGCATTACCACCAATTGTCAAAGGAAACTCTTCAGGGCTAAGAAATTTATTAGATACATTTCTGAATCATTTTCGTGCTTTAGAGTCCTTAAAACAACCAGTTGAATTTTGGGATACACCTATGGTACATTTATTATTTAAATTAGACATGTATACACAAACGCTTTGGGAACAAAGTAATTCGCTTTGGGAACAAAGTAATTTTCAAAAAGATTTACCCAAGTTGAGTGACTTAGTTGAATTTCTAAAAAAAGATTTTAGTTGTTAGAAACCATTTTTATAATAATCCTTAATCAGCTTAGAATAAACCAAAAACGATTTCTAGTGTACCATCACGGAAACACTGTATATTATGTAAGGGATTACATGCAATTTATATTTGTAAAGAATTTTTAATGCAGACACCTACGAAACGTTTTGATTTTATAAAGGAAAATAAAGTATGTAGAAACTGTTTATTGCAGGTACATTCAGCGGCAAATTGAAAATTGGTAATTGCTTTAAATGTAATAAAAAACACCACAAAATGTCACCAAATATAATAACATTTATAATAGATTTCCCTCATCTATTGATGACAATTAAAAACAAATGACAATTGCGTTACATTGCATTAACAAATATTCTCACATATTTCTACATTTCTACAGCGGTAATTGAAATTAAAAATTCGAATGGTGAATTTATTAAGACTAGAGTATTACTTGACAACGGTAGCGATAGTAATTACATTACAAATATATTACTTCAAAAATTGAAAATATGTACTCGTGAAATTAACACGGCAGTGGTAATTTCGAGCTTAAATAATACGACATCACAAGCTAAAGAGTTATCAAACGTTACTATTAAATCAGTTTATTCCGCTTACACAAAGTGTCTTCATTTCTTGTCTGTTAAAAAAATTACACAGAAAATAGCTACAGTGCGTATACAAACTCATAATATGCAAATTCCAGAAAATATCAATTTAGCTGATCTATTTTTTTATGAACCCAATGAGATAGACATTTTGTTAGGATCTGAAATATTTTTTGAATTATTGAAACGTAGCGGAATTTCACAAATCTTCTTGTTATATGGCTTTACGAGAAGATAACAGATTGCACGAACATCTTCAAAGATTTTGGAAAATAGACGAATTTCCAAATGAAAATAAAATTTGTGAAGACGAATTTACAAACAACCTGATGCGGAACGAAGAAGGAAGGTATGTAGTTTCACCACCCTTTAACGAAAAGGTAACTTGTCTTGAGTGCAGCTTTAACATTGCGTTAAAAAGATTTTATGGTATTGAAAAACGATTAAAGTGAAATATTAATTTAAATAAAAATTACATTAATTTTATGCGGGAATACGAACAATTAAATCACATGGAAAAAGCAATTGAAATGACATACGAAGAAGCCATAAACAGTCACTACAATCTGAAGAATATTATAGTCCTCGTCATCCAGTTATAAAGGAAGTTCAACAACGAAATACGTATAGTTTTCGACGCTTGTGCAAAAACAAGTACTTCAAAGTACTTCATTGTCATTAAATGACGTTTTGCGAATTGGTCCAGTAGTACAGAACGATTTATTTAACATATTGATAAGATTTCGTAAACATAATGTTGTTTTAACAGCAGATATTGAAAAGATGTTTAGACAAGTATTGGTAACAGAAAAAGACACAAACTACCAAAGCATAATTTGGCGAGAAAATTCCAATGAAAAATTAAAAAATTATCGATTGCGTACTGTAACATACGACACTGCACTAGCCACATTTTTAGCAACTAGATGCCTCAAAGATTTGGCACTACAGTTTCAAGATAAGTATCCTGAAACATAGAATCCTGAAACATCTGGTACTATATTGAATGATATGTATGTCGACGATCTTGTAACTGGTTATAATAATCTTCAAAATGCGAAAGTTTTAAAACAACAACTGTGTGAGATTTTTAAAACAGCTTGTTTCAATTTACGTAAGTGGTCCAGCAATACACAAGAAATTTTTGAAAACAATAATTTGTGTAACGATGATAATAATCACGAAATAAAGGCGAAAAATGACAACAGAATTCTGGGAATTGTTTGGAACACAAATATAGATACATTTAGTTTTGATGTAGGTACAGATAAAAATAATAACACTAGATTGACTAAATGTTGTATTTTATCTTTAATTTCTCGCATTTTTGATCCATTAGGAGTCATAACTCCAATAACAATTAAACTAAAGATATTTATTCAACAATTATGGTTACGAAAATTGAAATGGGACGAGAAAACTCCTACAGACTTGAAAGGTACTTGGTTACATTTGAAGGATCAAATGTTTTCTCTATGCAATATTAAAATAAAACGACAAGTATTTCCTAACAATTCGGATTATTTTCAATTTTGCGGTTTTTGTGATAGCAGTGAAGAAGCTTATGCAGCTGCGATATACGTTCATAGCGTCAAAACTGACGGGTCAATTAAAATTGCCTTACTGTGTTCAAAAACTCGGGTGGCACCAGACAGAAAAATTTCGCTTCCGAGATTAGAGATCATTTTTTAGGCGCATTGTTATTATTAAGGCTAATGGTTAATGTTTTGAAAATCTTTAATATCAATAATAATTTAGCTAGTTATTTTACAGATTCAACTATAGTTTTAAATTGGTTACGCGCTGATCCTACAAAATGGAAAACTTTTGTTGCAAATAGAGTTTCTAAACTACAACACGTAACCGATATTAAGAAATGGTATCACGTTAGAGGCCAAAATAATCCTGCAGATATTGCATCTCGGGGAATGTCAATTACAGAGTTACAAAAATCAATATGGTTCCATGTTCTTGAATTCATGTACAATGATCCAAAATTTTGGATGATAAATTACAGACGTACTGAATCAGAACAACTAGAAATGAAATATAAATAATCTTTTGTTACGATTACAACATGGGATATATTTAACAGATTTTCTTCTTTAAATAAATTACTTCTTATGTATTAAGATTTATTAAAAATCTTTCAACAAAAAAAGAACTACGAATTACGAGTACATTATCTCCAGCTAAACTACAACTTTCTTGAACTAAACTAATAAAATTAGCCCAACATCAATATTTTGAGAGGGAAATGTAACATGTAATTAGAGTCACACCATCACGACCTTTTTTATTTACTGCTTTAGACATGGCAGTACCATTTTTAGTAAAGGAGATTAAACTCAGAAATAGAAAAATAATTAAAGTTTACGTTTTTGTGTTTGTTTGTTTTTCTTCTAAAGCAGTAGATATAGAGATTATTAGTGATTTAACTTGCAATTCTTTTTTAAACTGCCTAAAAAGATTTGCTTCTAGACGTGGTTTGCCGAAGCAAATATTTTCTGATAATGCTAAGGCATTTGCAGCTGCCGATAAGGAACTACGAAATGCATACAAAACTATCACTGAATGCCACCACGAAAGTTCATTCATAAACTTTGCTTCTGAAAATCGTATTACTTGGAAATTTAGCCTCCAAGAGCTCCACATTTTGAAGGTTTGCACAAGGCTGCAGTTAAATTAATATTAATATATATATAATATAATTAATATTGTTGCAAATAGAAGGTATTCTTAATTCACGACCTCTCTCATCATTATCAGACGACCCTAATGATCTTGCTGTATTAATCCCGGCTCATTTTCTCATTGGCGCCCCAATAACTTCAGTTGTAGAAGAAGAGCTTAATGATGTACCAACTAATAAGTTGAATCAATACCAACAAATGCAGAACATGATTTTTGGAGCCGTTGGAAAACTGAATATTTAACAAATCTACAAGGAAGAAACAAATGGCACAGTTCCAGTGGTAGTCAACCAGAAGTAGGCAACTTAGTTTTAATAAAAGAAAACAATACTCCACCACTATCTTGGCCACTTGAGAGAGTAGTAGCACTACACCGTGGAAATGATGATACAAGCGCGTAGCAACAGTTCAAGCCAAGACCGGCCCGCTAACGAGACCCGTAGTGCGGTTGTGTATTCTTCCATTAAAATAACTTTATTTTAACGTGAGGGGGAGGATGTTAGTTTTATAATAAACGTAGAACATCAAGTTTGCTTTGAGATAATAATACAAGTAATCAGATTTTATGTAAATAACGACAGAAAAATACAGTCCACTTTTCAAAAAAGAGCTTTAATTTATTGTAAATTATCGCTAAACAAGTTTTATGAAATCCTCCTACTAATTCATACATTCACTATTCAAATTTCCCAGATATCGAAAGTATCCATTCTGATTATTACATCATGATCAGTCCCAACATTGATTTATTATGGTTGATGAACGAACGTGATCGATAATATCGAAGTATATTGAGAGTTGAGTGTGAATGAGGCGAAAGTTGAAGCCTTATCAACAGCCGTTTTTCTTACCCATTTGTGCAGGCAGATAAGTTCAGAAACGCAGGAAATCGCGCACGCTTCAGTTAGATAGGTGTCCATAAATCTTTTGCGTTTAAAATACAACTATGCTTGAAATTCAACAAATTTGGAAGCTAACGGTAAATCGTCTGACAACTGTCACGAAGTGTCACTGCGCCATATTGATTCGTTTTCGATAGTTCTCACTCTAACTCATGGTCTTTACCAATTGTTCTCTTTCCAACTCATTGTCCTTACCAATTGCGGTACTTTGATAGATCTAGGGATTTTAGTTAAAAATAACCTTTTCGAACTTATCGCCCTCTAGTAAATGTTTTACGCACGAAATAGTCAACCGGGAAATACTGCTTCCCAGTCGAGTAGACCAGGAAACAATGTCAAAAACACTGGCCCTTTAGAGCATTCTAAAATAAATTACGGCCACTTTCATAATCAGACTTTAAGGAAGCCTTAATTTAAAGTCACTTTAAGTATAGGGAAACAAACGTATTTTTTAGGTTAAAGTAACTTTAAATTTAAAGTCTGAGTATAAAACGGTCCTTAGAGTTGACAATAATAAAATTTAGTTTATGAAATACCATTTTACAACAACTTTCATTCCTTAACAGGTCCAGAAAAGGGTGAAATCATCAAAAAATTCTTCCATTTGACGAAATGTCAGCACTGAAGTACGGCTTGCTTTAATTTTACATTTTTGGTTTGCCATGACATACAATTATTTGAAAGTATTTGCAATTAAATTTTTATATTCGTTTCAAAAAACATAATACAAACTCCTGCGGGAATTATTATCCCGCGTTCGCGCATATGAAGCGCTCCCTCCTACGTCGGTAGCTTCAAAACTGCGCTCACGCGGAAAAATGTGTTCCCGTACTCGGTTCGTAAATAACTATTTTACAACTTGTCATCCTGCAATCCTGCGTTTCTGTGAAAGGTACTTGAATTAAACGGTATCTCTCTGCATTTAATGTCCCATCAAAAAATACCAGATCACTGATAGCTGACCACACTTAAATTCCTCATTAAATATGCTCATGTTTCCATTGATTTTACTGAAATATTGACTTAAAGGCGTTTCTATAGTTCAGTAAACGTAAATCCCATTCTTGCGTATTGGTTTTCACGTTTTCACTAATTTTGACATCTGTCTCGCACACAGTTTAGGCAGAAGTCGAGTTTTCGCGGAACAAAATTAATACGAGAAGTTATAGTTGAAAATAACCTCCGGCCACAATAATTTTTATATCCGTAGATACGTATTTCGGCAGCTAAGCTGCCATTTTCAGTACGCTACCAATTTAAAAGCACTAAAAAATGTCTAAAAACAACCGAAATACGTATCTACGGATATAAAAATTATTATGGGTGGAGGTTAATTTCAATTATCTCTTAAACCACAGTCTCCTTCACTATTTTAGACGAGAAGTTATAACTAAAAGTAACAAAAGTGACAGTTCTAAAGTTTTAACTTTGAGGTATCGCGAAAACGAAAGATTATAACGTCTATAACTTTGTTCTCGACTAACATTATAACTTGACATTAAAGTGATTGAAATCGAATATGGCGAAACTTCCGGTTAAACGGAATTTCGGATGAAGAATTAACTCTTTGTTGATGTTTCATCATTTCTGTCACTAAATAATAAAAGCTTTATTCTCACTATCCTGCAAGCGGCCTGCAATGCACGGGCGCGGAACGGGTTCTGCACGTGATCGGCAAATATTGTAACCTATGAATTCAATTGCATTTCAGGGTGTGCTCGTCAGATCTCAGGGTATTCGCTATTAGGCATCTAGTGGTCGAAAAGCGTCAGGATGTGTGCGATCCGCTCATTAATAAGTACGCTAGGGTATTTCAAAATGATGAATTACTCTGCTCTATGCAAATCAAAATCAACAATTTTCTATTGTGTTAGTTTTCAGTTTCTTATTATATCTCACTGTATAATTATGCCAAGTATTTATTTCTTAAGATTATTAGAAAGTTCATTTTTGTTTGGGAATCATTCGTATCATAAATCGCATTCAGAATAAAACACTGGTTTAAGGCGAGTTATAAATTTGTATTTCTTTATTGCAGCGGCATTAAGTTTTTTGATGGTTTTCATTGTTGTAAATCGATAAGTTGATGATCCTGAATAAAAAACGTAAAGAATTCGTAATAAACACGCTGATTCAAGAAACTTTTTGCTTGCTGTCGCTTATGTTACTTCGTGATTTACAGTGACAAAGTAATCGCTCCGGCCAACATCTGGCCTATCTTTAATTATTGTAACATGTTGGAGTCAAGTTTTAAATATTTACATGAATAAAAAGCTTTTCACTCAAATGACTGTGTATGTGCAGTTAGCTCGGACTCCGCAGTACATTTACATTTAACTGAACGGAGCGCGACCGCGCGGCATTATCTAAAGGTCGGGGTGTTCTCCTACCTAATGAATCAGGCCTATATACAGTGGGCGTTGGCTTTTCGCATGATCACGGCAAATACGTAGAGCCGCCTGGACATTAGCCCGCTACACACGCACATACTTATCCGGCGTTCCCGACACGTGGCGGACTTAGCCTAATGTCACATTAAACGGCCCCGGACGGCAACTGTCGAACGGCCAAAATGAACGCTCCATTATGAACACTCGTTTCTTTATTAAGCTGAGCCTCCACTAGTGCGGGCGGTCGGGTCGGAGCGGCGTCAAAAGAAGACAAAGTCATGTTTTATATTGTATGTAAAATGTCGAACTGAACAGATGTAGCCGGTCAGTCGTAATCACTCCTAAAGAATGTATGCCTAATTTTTTTTTTTAATTTTGTATCTCTTACATAACTGGGTAATGAAATTTTGGCCGTTCGACTATTCCCGTCCGGGGTAGCTTGGTGTGACGGCCGGCTCAGTTCGTATATTTAGATGAGAAAGCCTTCGCTCCAAGTACGCGAATTAAAACTTACATCCAGACTCGCGAGTCTAAATTTTTGTTTCAAAACTACGGACCAATTATCGGCCAGAATACAAGATCTTAAAGTTTATATTAGAATCTGCCTTTCAATTTGGCCTGCTTAATCTGCGGGCAACACCGTGCCCGGCTCGTGATGAATTTGGAATGCGCTCCAAGGCGTCGGCTAAGTGTATGTGCGGATGTGGTGGGCTATTGCATTTACAACATCTCGTCGCTTCGCTGCTACCTAAGGCTGCTATAGTAAACCTCAACCGATCCTTTCAGTGATAAAAGGATAGACAAGACGCTCTAGCATAAGAAAGGTTAGATATAAAAGTAAATAACAAAATCAGTAGGAAGCTAAGATTAAATACTATTACTGCTGACAACGAATAAGACGTCTGAGTATGCATATACAGTGACCGCCAAGAAGTTCACACCATATGGGAAAATTTTTTATTATTCATTTTTTTTTAACTCTGCGCTAAACAACTTTCATTCATTAACATGAGAAACTTCCTTTTTTCGAAATACTAGACCGAAGGTTATTTTGTCTGGCAATCTAGACACACATTTTGTACATAACTGCTGAATCCTACTAAAATTTTGTCTAATATGTCCAGCAATTCCAAATTACAACAATTTTTTAATTTTCGTATCTTAAATAAGTGCTATTTTTAGCAGCACTAAAAGTTGCACACCAGCATTGCCCTACTTATATTTGGTTATCGAACATGCACAAACTATTGGCGCAAAAAGTTTTTAAAAAATCAATAATAAAAAAATTTTCCATATGGTGCGAACTTTTGGCGGTCACTGTATATCATTATCCAAATAATTTTTTGATAAAGGCAGGCCACAGGAGTGTAAACGAATATCGGAACTTAAGCCCCAACTCAAATTGTCAAGTACATACATAAAAGGCAGTAGTAATCTGAAACAAACGTTTTGTCTTCCATAGCTTACCTTTATCAAAAATTTAATTGGACATGTGGTATCACTTCTGTAACCTTTTTTCTCTTCATGCTATTCACATAGGCCTCATAGAAGAAAAACATATCGTTGAGACCCAGTACATTAAGCATTCTTTACTTTACAACCTCAATGCAATTCGTTTAACATGCTATTTTGTTATGTCTGTAAACCTTATCAACACAGTCAGTATTATACGTCGCATGCAAATTATTATTTTAAGCAAATAAGTTCTGGTACCTGTTTAGTACTTCAATGCTATTTTCCTAGATAAACATATTTGACTGAAAATTTTGTTGACAAATGACATCTAATGTAATAAAATTACGTGAATGTATGTGGTGTATATTACGTTTAACATAAATAACATAAGAATCTTGACATATCGGGAATATAATTTCAAGTCTTAGTGTGGCGCTTGAGGCAAACGGCATTTTAACTTTACCCTAGATTCGACTGACGTTATCCATGTCGGGCATTTAAGACATTATTGATTAAAAAATTGGTTATCTTTTTCTAACTAACGTCCATTTATATTTTACTAATTTAATACCATATGTTATAGGGAAGAATAAAAGGAAAAATATTACTAATAATAGCGTAACTATTAGGTCTAATGGAACTGAATATTTCTACTAAAAATTACTCCCTGTCCAAATTTAGTTACACATTTCAAATTTAAATTTTGTCCCAATTTAGTTGTTACATTTCTAAAAATATTTAAAACACAGGAAACACATTTAGTAGGAATTGTAATTTATTTTAACACATTTTTATTTTGCTTGGTTCCATAATCGAGAAACTGTACGTCCATGGTACCCAAATTCTTTTAAACCAGCATGTTTTAACATTCCTTTTTTCATAGTTTTTCACTGCGTTACAGCAAAAACTGAAATATTGCATGTCGGGTAATTTTGGTCATTTTTTGTTTTTTGATAACTCTTTTAGAATTCATTATGTTCGTCATCTTGAAGGCAGAACAGAAGTCATAGCGGGTGCACTCAAAAAATTGTGCATTTCTAATACATGGCAATAAAATTTCACCAATTATGTGATTTAAACATATTATGTGGGTAGTGAATTGTAGCATATTAGTTCCTGGTTTAAATTTAATATATCAATAATCTTAAGAAAAAACACCAAATGTGTCGTCTAAATTGGGACAGAGGGAATGCTATTTTCTTAATAACTCATTGGATATTTAAAGTGTACCTTACAAACCGTACACGACTTAAGAGCTTATAAGAAATGCTATGGAATGGTGTGAAAATGTATAGGCTTATTCTGTTTGGAAAAATGGAGTTCTTGTTATTTGTAGTTAATCATAGTAGCAAGGGTTTGAACCTTCACCACTCGGCCAATATCTCGAAGGATTAGGCACAGCCTAGAGCACTGACTGAAAATAGTGGGTTACCTTTTTTTTATCTTTAGCGGTTTAGAAGTTAGGAATTTTTGAACGGAACCTTGCTTCTGGGAATTTTACACAAAAAAAATAACGCAAATCAAAAAGAATGACCGGTGAAAATGAATGAATGAAAAATATCAAAAATGAAATCAAAATGAGGTGTTTCTATTGAAAAAAAAACATAATTTTGATGTTTTTATAATATTTTGATCCTGTATATAAAGGAAAATATTTTTAAAACGTGCCATAGAAACGTTCCTATTATAAGAAAAAAAAAATGACTCGATACCTGGAATAGCACGAAAAGTATGGAACTGTTACTGAGCTCTGGGTTATCCTGTAGAATGAAAACATTTTTCTCTTTTTAGGGTTGAATCAATGAATTTACAACAAAATTTTCCGTCATTGAAATCAAATTAAATTACTTACATTTAATGGCCAAAAAATTATCACCTTTCAGGGAAGACGTAAGACCACCCGTATTGATGACACACATACCTGAAAAGAAGAAATAAACGTTACTGGAATTGTGGTGATTAAAACAAAATGAGGATGCAAACCAGATCCCTTGTACGTCGATGTTCGAGTAAGTAGATAAGTTATCGCATTTATATAGCAAACTCATCGCAAAGTAAGTGCGTAAAAGAAATTTCACTTCCGCTGCTTCAAAAGTTTATTATCCTAATTTTTTCATTTTTGTATTGTAAAGTATACACTAAAAGAATTATTACTGTGTAGCTACAAATTACAAATTATTATTTTTTTTCTTCGCCGAATAGAATGAGATATTGACTTTTCAAAGGAGTTTCCAAGTCACATGTGGGCAAACTAAGCCCGTGTTTACAGTGGAGTGACGCCAAAGTTAGTATTAGGAAGTTGTCTTATCTAATATCTGCGGATTCGACATTTGTCGCATGAGTCTCTGGTATACGCACTGCCATCCCTGGAAACTATTATGTCGATAATAGTTTCCGAGGATATTACCTGGCAGATAAATTTATCAGGAGGTGAACAAATCGGGCATTGACTGAAGTTCCATTTAGGTTATGTTATGGTAACGGCACCGACTGTGCATGCGAAGCGTGACCAATTCAAATCGTCATAGTATGGTCTGACGTCAACAGAGACCGCATGGACACCCTCATCAGCGTGGCGAGGCGTTCGGCTTTATGCATGTAAATTCAAGCGGATGAGATAACTTCTCACACACTAACTTTTCGGCGTGTCCATTAGGGCGGTAGCGCGACGCGAAATAGAACCTACGATTTACATGAATTTCGTTTTGGCGCCGCACCTCGCCTCTCCGACGAACCGCCCTAGTAGACGCTCAGCTTATTAAAGAAACGGGTGTTTATAGTGGAGCGCTCATAGTTGTTGTCTGCATGTCTGTTACAAAATTCATCACATAAGGAGCGATATTTATTTAATTTTTTTCATTGTGAAGGAATAAATTATATGCACCGTGGTTCAAGAATGTCTCCCGATATTCTCAGAGTGAATAGAACATCAAACAATAAGGTCAACTTTTTATATGAAATTCTTTCGAAAATTGAAAAATAAGAGATCGGTAAATTTTTAATTCTTGTACGATGATAACAGTAAAAAGTTTTTTTTTTAACCTGAAACGGACAAAATTATGAAGTTAAGAAAAGAAAAACTTTTTACTAGGTAAATTTTAGGGTATTAACATAACGTAATAGGTGTATACGAACTTTTAAACCACAATTACTCCAAAACAGTTGAGTTTATCGAAATGCAATAAGAAAACCTTTTTTATGCCAAATAATCTAAAGAATATTTCCTTCGCAAATTTTTCACGAAATATGTAAAAAATAATAAGTTAGTTATATCTGTTTAAAATATTAGTTTGATAAGTTAAAGGATCCAGAAGATATTGCAAAAAACAAAATTTTTAAGATATGAAATATATAAAAACACTTTAGAAAACGAGCTAAAAATGTAATTTATTATTTGCTTTATCAGTTTTGATAAAGCAATTACACATATTTGCGAAAGGTCATGTAAAGTAATAAATTACACTTTTAGCTCGTTTTTATTTGTTTCGTATCTGTCTGCAATTCTCACATACGGAAATTAACAATTAAAAACAGTTAGTTGACGTTGTCGAATATCAACTAAACTTTCAGTTTTGGAAAGAATAAATTCGGAAGCAACCATTCCTAGAGAGTTAATACTTTACATTCAGCAAATAAGTGAATCGGGAAGATTGAACTAAAGAGAAATAAAATACCATAAAAGCAGCTAGGTGAAATAAATGAAGAAAGTTAAGGTACTAAATGGAAAGGCAGAAACAGAAATGGAAACATCGTCAGCAGTGCGAATACAAAATCTAATCAAGAAGGTTGTAAAAGCCATGTGAGTATTGTGTAGAGGAGAAACATTCAAGAGGAAGAAATAGCAAAACTGTGAAGCGGAAAATTGCAACAAAAAGAAATCTACACTACGAAAATTAATGCTAACTCAAAAACCACTTGCAACTGCACTACAAAATATTTATTTTCCTTATTGTAAATATCATTGAGTAATGAAGTTTCAGATTCTTCTACAAAACCATTTGTAATTAAATTAAATTAGTATAAGTAAATAGCTGTTTAAAACTGTTACAAGACAGAATTATAATTGGGAAACCACTTAACGTTTCACTATTGACTGCATTTACAATTATAATTCTGACCAGTTAGAGTTTCGAAAAACCATTTACGTACAATTTTTCATCGGAAAAAGTCGACTTCAATTAAATTAGTGTAAAATAGTTTGATCGGCGACATCCCACGATCGCTGATTGACCTGACACTGTAATAGGGCTGACAAATTGAAGTCAGCTTGGTACATAATAAGTCATCCCATGCAAGGCGGCCCTGCTTGCTGTCAAAGTGCAATAAAAGTTTTAAAAAAATTAATTGCGATCGTAGGCTGTCGCTGTTTAAACTATTGATTACTGTTACATCTCTCGAGCTACGCTTCTGCTGATGAAGCTGAAACAGCTGTACAGAGGCTGCTCGAGGATTCACTGCAATCAAAAATTATTTGCAACAATTTTTTTTTTAATTAGTATATTAAATGTTACTATCTGACTCGATTTTTATATTTTTTTAATTACAGCAGGAAGAAGAAAACAAGCAAGAAAACCTTAGAAATACTTACGTAACTATGGTTATGTCAAATAAATGATTTTAAAAATAGTAACTGTAAGTTAAAAACCTTATTATAATTTTAAAGTTAACAAAATAAGAAGAATGTCAAACATTTGAAATTCACGTTTGGTCGTAAGAAATTGCATTTATTCGTAATATTCCAAATCCTCAGATAAATCTGATATCAAATCAGATCCTCTCCAGCTAGTAGTATTATTAATATCTGTTTTTTTTATTTATCTACCATCGAAGTATGCCAGGAAATTTAGGGAAAAGTGGGACTTACGCAAGTAACTAAACTTTGATAATGAAAGACATTTTGATTTTGAGTTTAAGGTTACTGCGAATAAGGCAGTGTTGCAATATTTTCTTTTCGTCACAAGGTGTATGTTTCATTTCTCAAATTATATCGCCTAATTAGGCGTTGCAAATCTTTTCTAAACATGTAATTTAAAAATTTGTCCGTAGCAGTACGTTTGCCAGAAAAAGAACTTTCCAATTCGTCTCGCTTTCTCGTCCTCATACACTTTTGTGACATCTACAGTAAGTATTTCTAAATGAAAAGTGCGCTTAAAAATGTAAAATATTGTACTAACTGCAAAAATTTCCTCTAATCTTTCAATAATTTCCATTTTTCCCAAATCTGGCCTGTCCGTTCGGTACTTTACAAATGCTTTTTGTATAGCATTTTTCGTGTGGCAATTTTCACCATTTTGACATAAAATAATCAATTATGTACATAACAAATTGACTTGTAGAATTAACATAGGTACTAGATGAAAACGGATATTTCTTAAAGTTGAGAGCTGACAACATCGGTTGATTTATCTAATTTAAAGTGTTACATTTTGGCATAGGTTATAATGACATGAAATTAATTTGTCTAATTTTACTTTAATAGCCAACCTTATAAAATAAAATCACGACCTACTTGATGGTAAATAAATAAAAAAACATATATATTATTCGTAGATGCGCAGCAATTTTATTGGCATTATCAGGATTTTTTAATACGATATTTAGGCTAGACTATTTCTGTCTATAAATAAACGATCCGCGCAAACATTCTAAAAAAATGGCCGAACGTTCACTCCTTCAACGCAATTCATTTTCAGTCGTCATCGCTATCAATTCGGCAAGCCTTAGCCACATTTACCTGAGGAGGCAGGCTTTTATTAGAAAGCAAAGTAAGGGATATGTTTGTTTCGCCACGTTCAAAAATAGTATCACCTCTGCTCGTCGGGTGTTGTCTGATTTTCATGTCGTACAAAATGTACAACACTTTTGTCCATAATCATAAACTACGTGCAAATACGCCTGCCAAACGATCTTGACGTCGCAACTACTTTTGCAAGATTAAGACCTCATTCGCACGAACGCTTTCCAAAACGCTCAAGTGCTTACTTTTTCTAACGTCGCAAATAGAATATATTAGATTTAATATTTGTGTTCACACTGCAGCGATCGTTAAAAAAGACTCTAGTCCAAACGCATACAGTGCTAGCCTAAAGTTCCCCCCCCCCCTCAATTAATTTTGGAACCAAATAAGATAGAGTGTTCAAACAAAAACCAACTTAAAGTAAATAAAAAATACTACTGTAAAAAAGTAGACTAAAACAGTTTCCTGTAATTATTCTTTCTCAAAATGGAACTGATTAAAGATGACTTCGCAGATAACATTTAAAAAATTTAAAAGCTTTGAAATTTAACGAGTTTAAAGCTTTGATAAAATCTGTGAATTCGTCTTTAATAAATACCATTTTAAGAAGGAATAATTACAGGAAACTGTTCAATACCTGAACACATTTTCTATTTTTGTAAATTATTACGAACAGATAAAACAGCGACATCCTACGATCGCTTTTTGACCTGACATTGCAGTAGGATAGACAAATTGAAGCGGATTTGCCTCTAATAAGTCCCCGTAGCTACGTCTCTGCTGATGAAGCCACAAACAGGACTGAAACAGCTGTATAGAGGCTGCTCGAGGTTTTCACTGCAATCAAAAAAGATTTGCAACAAAATTTTTAAAACTTTCATTATGCTTTGACAGCAAGCATGGCCGCCTTGCATGGGATGACTTATTATGTAGCAAACTAGCTTCAATTTGTCAATCCTTATACCATGGCCGACTCTATAATAAGCTACGCTTATATGGCTGTTTCAATTGGCATTTTTTTCAACGTTAAAATTGTTCCAAAAATTTTACAGATTCGCTTCCTTAGTAATGCCATCAGTGGTGAATAATAAGTCTGTTTGTTATCCTACACTAGTGCCACTCAAAGTATGTTCACCTCGTACTAATGTATGAGGTTAGAACAAGACACAAATACTTTGGTGTACACTAGTACAGAATAACAAACAGACCTATTGTTACTTCTGCCATTTAATTGTCATTCAATGAGCTGTCAAAAGTATCAAATATAATATCATTCTTTAGAGTACGCGTATGGAAACATTTCCTTTGAAGCAGCGGCGGCACACTTCAGATGAAGGCTGCATTAAAAGTTTAGACCGTTTTCTTCTGAAAGTTGTAGAGTAGCAGTGGTGAACAGTGTTTTGACATGAGTTACACCATGGGTGTGTCTTTTTTGATTTTAAGGCCTGGTATTATAAACGTAAAATAAGTTTACTATACAGTTTAATGACGTAGTAACAATTGTAAAAACAATGGTTATTAAGGCATTAAACTGTAGAGTAAATTCAACTTGCGTTTATAATACCGGGCCTAAAAATATTATTTGTAGTTACGGGAATTGAAAAACTCTTAGAATTGGTGGAGAAATACGTTTGCCTCTATGATATGCATTTTCCTGCGAGTGGCGCCACAGCATGGCGAGGAGTCGCTTTCCCATTAAAACTCTGCACTTCTAGAGTAACCTATTCAGACGAGCGAGAGTGGCACGCGTTTGTCGCCGAGAGACGCTCGTCCCCGCTGCAAGTGGCGGCGACTGCATGGCGTATTATCGTTTTCACCGAAAAAGTTTTTGGACGCATTCAAAATAATCGTTGCCCGTGACCCCTACGAAACCCCAGACGCTGTGGCCAGATGTAACGATACTTCTTCCATACGAGCCACGACGTGGTGCCACTCAGTAGTGCCACAGTGTGGCTGGTACAAGCGACTCTCTAGCGCTACTCGGTGGCGCCACATAGTTGCCCGTCTGGACCGGTTCTAAAGTTCCAAAGGAAACGCAGCGTGCGCTTGTGTCTGCCGCAGCGCGATGGCTTCTTGTAGGAAGCGGACCTGAAAGTAGTAGTCCTTTCGGACTATAATAACTATGGGTCGGGGAAATATATCTTGCGTGGTTCAAATTCTAATGAAGCGGGCAATAAAAAATATTAGACCGTAGCATGCAAACAAACGTGAGGGCTACGGAGACAATTAACGCCGCTACAGCAATGGTGATACCCAGTATTAAAAAAAACAGCAATATTGCCGCAATAAAAAATTACAGTTATGCAATCAACTCTTCTTGTTTAAATGTGTAAAAATTTTCAGAGTAAGGCGGCTTGTCCAGGACAAGAATTTTCGCCGTCCACCGTCCCGGCAGATTTACCGGATTGCTAGTAAAACATTAGGTTATATTCTGTTTTGTCCACGAACCGGCACGGTAAATTTTCAGAACACGTGGACAAGAGTCAATATAATCTAATGTATTACTATTAATCTGGTAAATTTGCCGGGATGGCGGACGGCGAAAATTCTTGTCGTGGACAACCCGCCTAAGTAGTTGATCAATTGTACCTCGCCCTCCGCCACATTGCATCAGAGTATAACGCCGTAAATTATTTTCACCTTCCCATTACACAATGTGCCTGTTCGATACATTTTTACGGCACTACTGAAACGATGCCGTATACTTATTCAAATCCTATCCTTAATAATAACAGTACAGTAAATACGTTAATATACGTTATTAAACACATACATTTTAAAATTATGATCGGAAATTACTTAAATCGTCAAAACTGATTTGAAACTGACGTATGACCAAAATATTTTGTTTCTTGACAACTAGTGCAATAAAACCTTTAAAAAATTACCAGTATCTTTCTTCGCTGGGCTCGTAATTAAAACGGGATGTTAAATTTTGGTGGAAGTAATAGAAAAATGCTACTTATACTGGGTGTCTCACAACGTACGGAGGAAATTAAAAATGCAGCTGTTGGACATCAAAATAAAGCTTTTTTCTTAATTCGTTTTTGACCAAAACCCAATAATAAGAAAATTACAGCAATTTAACTTTCTTAATTTCTTCTTTAATTTACACTTACAGCTAATTAATTAATAAAAAATATTTCACAAAATTCAATTTTATTGTTAAATAAACTCTAAGTTTATCAAAACCACCCTTCATAAAATGTCTAGGTTAATCTGTTTTCTAGTTTTGTTTTTAATTAGTAGGCGCTGCATAACGACATGAAAGTCATATTATGTATATTCAGACCTAACTACGCCACAATTAAACAAACTGTTTTTTGTTTACATTTTTTGCTGTAACTGTAATTCTTTAGACAAAATTACTTTAGAATATCCGCTAGGTAGCGCTAAGCACACTATGAATTTTAAAATTCGAATGGTTGAATTCTTGGCTTCCGGTTGGAACCGAGTATCTCGGATTTCTTTTAGTGCCGACGTTTCGTTCTCAATTGCAGAAGAACTTCCTCAGGGGTGCTGCTACTGCTGCTGGTGATCCTACTGCTGCTTCTTCTAAATCGTTGAGACTGAAGTTTTTCTGCAATGGAGAACGAAATGTCCGCAGTAGAAGAATTTCGAGATGCGCGATTCCAACCGGAAGCCAAGAATTCAACCAGTTTTAATAGTCTTCATTTATTTTTGATTTAATGACAAAAAATTGTTTAATTAAATATCGAATACTACTTTATAAAATCACTATTTCTAAAGAGCTTATAACAATAACAATAACGCCATTATTAACAGCCCAACAATATAATATAATGGTAATATAATAAATTAAAATGTGCTGTTAAGTAGGTGCGTGTTCAGATTGGCGTAAAGCACACATCTGGTCTTCCACCTGGACCCTGGATTTAAATAACAAAAAAAAAGACTAGTGAAAATAATGATAATAATAATAATTAAATTGTTTGAGAAAAAAGCATTTTATAAATATTAAAACAAATAAAAATCTATCACATCAAACCGAAAACACTAAATTAATAGGCGGCGCTGCGCACTATGAACTTCAACATTTTAAATCGCATGGTGGCTTAAGTGAGATCATTTTAAAGAAATTTTAATGCTACATCCAATGGCGCTGTCAGTTTTTAACAGACTTCATTTATTTTAGAGTTAATGACAAAAACTTGTTTCTTAAATATGGGATAATTTTTATAAAACATAGAGGGCTTATAAATTCAAACCGAAGACACTAAACTGTCAAAATGAATTGAAATAAAGATCTACAAAAAATACGTTGATTGTTGTATTAAGATGTTACGAATTTCAAAACAAACGTTAGAAATTGAAAACTGACAACTTCATTGAATGTGTAATTGAAATTTCTTTAAAATGATATGTCACTGAAACTAAAACAGTAAAAAAGACTGTGGTTTAAGAAATAATTGAAATTAATCTCCGCCTACAATAATTTTACATCCGTAGATACGTATTTCGGCAGCTAAGCTGCCATCTTCAGTACGCTACCAACTTAAAAGCACTTAAAAAGATCTAAAAACAACCTAACAATCTTAATAAAATCATAAAAATGTAAAAACTAACAACAATCTAATCATCAATTTTTGGATAGTTCTTGCTCGTGAGAATTGCAGAGAATAGGAAACAAATAAAAATGGTTTTTAAAAACGAGCTGAAAGAGTAATTTATTGACTTACTTGACGTTTCGTAAATATAATTATTTAATTAGTTATCAAAAAAAATAAAGCAAATAATTATATGTATTTGCAAAACGTCAAGTAAGTCAATAAATTACTCTTTTAGCTCGTTTTTAAAATGCTTTTTTATTTCTTTCATATTCTCTGCAATCTCATCATCCTAAAAGGTATACCGGGTGTCCCGCGCCACGTGCTCACCCTTCTAGAATCTTTATTTATTAATTGATTAACCTGAATTTTGGAGAAAATAAATTAAACAAAATATGGAATTTTTAGACCTACTAGTCGTCATAGGACTTCCGGTTTCGCCGGAAGTGATATCAATTTTCTTATTTTAAATGGAACACCCTATATATTTTTACATATCTAAAATCTACGGATCATAACCAGTCCGAATACGTATCAATTGATAATTTTGGTTTCCATGACAACGAAAAAAAAACTTCTTTATTTTTGAATTTAGAAAGCTATGAATCGCATTTTTTCGATCTAATGCGGTCAAGTGTTTCGAGAAAATCATTTCTTTCATTATATTTTGCTTTTTAACATTTTTTACAGCATTTGAAGTTTTTATTAGATCGTAACTTATCTTTTTTAATAGGAACTCATACGTTTCTAAGCTTAGTTCAAGAGAACATTTCTTTCTGAGTACTTTGATATCAAGTACATTATATTTTCTTTGAAAATCATTTGAAATAAAGGGAGTGTAAAATTTCAATGAGACATGCTCTACTTTAAATTATTTTCAAAGAAAGTATGAGTATTTGGTATCAGCGTACTCAGAAAAAATTGTTCTGTTGAACTAAGCTAAGAAACATAAGAGGTTCTATCGAAAAAACTAGTTAAGACCTAATGAAAATTTCAAGTTCCGTAAAAATGTTAAAAATCAAAATACCATCAAAGGAGAGATTTTCTCGAAACATTTGATCGCATCAGATTGAAAAACTGCGATTCATAGCTTTCTAGATTGAAAAATAAAATTTCTTTTTCGTTGTCATGGAAACCAAAATTAGTAATTGATACGTATTCGGACTCATAATGATCCGTAAATTCCAAATATGTAAAAATATATAGGGTGTTCTATTTAAAATAAGAAAGTTGATAACACTTCCGGCGAAACCAGAAGTCCTATGACGACTTACATTATGTCAAAAAAATTTATTTTTTGTTTAGTTTTTGTCTCCAAAATTCAGGTTAATCGATTAATAAATAAAGATTCTAGAAGGGTGAGCACATGGCGCGGGACACGCGGTACATATATGCAGGGTGGCTTTAAATTCCTTGGACATGGCTTAACCACAGATTCGTGACCTTAAAATACGACGATTTAACCGAACTTATTGCGGGACACCCGGTATATGTCTAAATGTAAGTAAATATAAATTAATATGTAAACATCTAAAATTAACCGTCACAAAAAGCTTACAAATAAGAGCTAACCACACAACACGGGAATACGGAAATAATAGTCCAAAGACCCGAAAAGAGTTCTTATTCGAACGAATAAATAAGTATAAATTTAAGTTTTTATTTATTTATTATATAAAATTATTAACATATAAAATAGCGACATCTTACTATCGCTTTTTGACCTAACAAAAAAAAAACAATTTGCACAAAATTTTTCTAAAATATAAAATTATTGTTGGCGGAGATTAATTTCAATCATATGTCACTTAAGTAACTAATATATTTTTTTATATATAATCTGAATTGTACACTCAGAAGAATAATGTGTTGGGTCAGCTGCATTGTTTATATACATCCCAAAATTGATGTTAATTTAACGTGTTTTCTGTTGACCCAACTCATTATTTTTTTGAGTGTACACTATCAACAGAAAACGCGGTAAATGAACATCACTTTTGGGATGTATACTGGGTGTCTCATAACCTACGGAAGAGATTAAAAGGGTAGCCAGAGATCAAATTAAAGATTTTTTCTTAATAAATTTTTGGTAAAAAAGCAATAACTAAAAAGTTAGAAGAGTTTAAAGTGAAATTAATTAACTTGCAAAAGTTACTCCCTGTAGTAATATTTTACGTTTTAAATTCAAAGTTGAGGCATTTATGAGTTAATTGAACACTGCTTTACAATAAACAACTATGTATTTTAAAAATTTTCATCTCGTTGTGCACCGCCTAATAATTAAAAACAAAACTAGGAAACAGATTAACACAGACATTTTATGAATGGTGCTTTTGATAATTTTAGAGTTTATTTAATAAGAAAGTTGCATTTTGTGAAATAATGTTGATTAATTAAGAAGCTGTAGGCGTAAATTAAAGAAGAAATTAAGAAAGTTAAACTGCTGTAACTTTCTTATTATTGGGTTTTATTCAAAAGCGAATTAAGAAAAAAAGCCTTATTTTGATCTCCTACTGCAGACATTTCAATCTCCCCGTATGTTGCGAGACACTTAGTATAAACAATGCAACTGACCCAACACATTATTATTCTGACTGTACAGATTGACACAACGTGATACATAACTGACGAAATTTCGAAATTTACCCCAATCGTTACTAACTAGTTGCTGTTGGAATAAAATAAAAAAGAACACAAGTAACTGACTGATCACAAATAACTAACTGATAGGAGAGCCAAATTCATTTACAACTTCGCGTCTACCGCATATCAATAAAAAATAGACTATATGCTATTTCAAATCTCGAAGTTCATAGTGCGCGCAGCGCCACCTTTTATCAATTTAGTGTTTTCGGTCTGAAGTGATTTGGCTTAATATTTATAAGCCTAATAGAAATGGTAATTTTATAAAATATATTCCATATTTAATACAACAATTTTTTTGTTATTAATTCAAAAATAAATAAAGACCATTAAAACTGACAGCGTTATTGAATGTACCATTAAAGCTTCTTTAAAATTACACAGTTCAACACTAAAATTGTTTCTGAAATAAAAATAGCCAAATCATATATAATGCGCTGCTAAACACCAATATGACAATAAAATATTTTTTTAGCTCTAGTTTCGAAGATAAAAGTTCACTTTAACTAGATATATAGAAATAGCTATATTTAATTGGTAGTTCTTTTTGCTTATCTTATGGTCGTTTTATATTATCCTAGAAACTAGCCTAGAAATTGAACAATTTCTGGGCCAAGATATACCGTGCCTTCAATTGAATTCTTCATTAAAGTGGGCTATGATTTCACTGATTTTTTCTCCTAAGATTTGCAGCACTGATAGCTATTCAATTATTTAATTAAACAAATGTCACATTTACATTTTGTATTTTCAATTAATTCTAAATGTTAGAATTACAGCAGCAAATATTTATTGTTGAAAGTTATTTTCAAACCGGTAGAATAGAAAATGGACGGTTAGTTTATTCAATTAATCAGTGTGTACAGAAGTTTCGACAGCAGTTTCCTAATTTTGCTATTACTTATGAACAGCTAGTTAAACATATCCATGCTTGTGTTCTTAAATTTCGTGAAACAGTATCACTTGGTCGCAAAACAGGGAGCGGAGCAGCTAAAAAAAGGACTGCAGCTGCATTGAAGATGTTCGGGATCGAATGGAACTCTCTCCCAAGAAATCTATTGCGAAACTTTCACAAGAAGTTCGGCTATCAGTGGGAACATGTCACATTGTTCTTAAAAAAGACTTAAAACTTTATCCATATAAGATTCAAGCAGTCCACGAACTCAGGCCAGTAGATTTCCACAGAAGAGCAGAATATTGTCAGTGGTTTCTTGATAACTTAAACAACGACGACATTCTTGACAAGTGTTTCTTTTCGGATCTGGCCTGGTTTCATCTCTCAGGATATTTAAATAAACAGAATATGAGAATATGTCAGCAGAAATTCCCCATGAATTTTTGGAAACTCCATTACATCTATTAAAAATTAGTATTTGGCTAGCAGTGACAAGAAGGCGTCTCATCGGATCAATATTTTCTAACGACTCAGTAACTGCTGAAAAATACCGATATGAGTTATTAGAACCTTTCATTAAACAACTACATGATGACGAACTTACAGAAGGGTTTTTTCAGCAAGACAATGCTACTGCCCACACAGCTCATCAAACAATGACTTTCCTGCAGCAGTTTTTCGATAATCGGATTAGGAATTTTCCTGCAAGGTCTCCGGATCTCACAATTATGGATTACTTCATTTATCCGCACATGAAAAACACAGTTTTTTTTCTTATTTGACTTTCTTTTCATTGTGTAAATATTGTGTTAGGTGGTTTAACTTGATGGCTTCCGCGACTGTCCATTGTTGAATTCCTGGCTTCCAGTTGGAACCGCGTCTCTCTTCGGATTTCTTCTACTGCCGACGTTTCGTTCTCCATTGCAGAAGAGCTTCCCCAACGACTTAAAAGAAGTAACAGCAAGACCACCAGCAGCAGCAGCAGCCCTGAGGAAGTTCTTCTGCAATGGAGAACGAAACGTCGGCAATAGAACATATCCGAGGAGAGACGTGGTTGCAACCGAAAGCCAGGAATTCAACAGTTGTGTTATGTGATTTGTTTCTACAGACTATCCATTTTTCGAGCCCAAGCATGAGGATCTCGCTTATCTTAAGAGGTACAAGGTTAAATTAGGCCAAAGTTGCGTGTTTTCATGCTAATTAATAATTTGAAAAGCAATTTAAATTATTCCTTTTGGTTTTAAAGATATTGAAAAAGAACTAAAACTTTTCATTTTCGTTTCTATTTTTTAAATCGAAAACCGATAAAGCTAAATATTTATAACTTACACATTATTAAGGTACTCTTTACGGAGAATCTAAATCTGTCATTACATTTACCCGAGCTGTCAAAATTGTAGCGTTACGACTGTCAACTTTTTTTTCTATGGGCGCCATATTGGATTTTCATATTTCTAAATAAAGAATTTTTTTCCGATTCTAACAATGTATCACACATTATGGTTGATTTGACTTTTTGACCAAAATTTCTATTTTTTTTTTTTTACGGAAGAGCGCTGTGGAAACAATCAAGATTTTGATACTTGTGTGGCGCTAGCTTAAACAACTGAAAACGCGGAAGAAATTGTGCACTCTTAAAAATCACTTAATTTTAATAATATTCTTATTACAAACAACCCTCACTTTTAGTACAAAACAATTCTTCGGGTTTAACAAGACACACTGCATTCAATTTTACGTACCACACCAGGTGGAGAATTCTGAAAGAAACATTAGAATCCTTATTGGAAAATCCATATCCATAACCCCACAAAAAGTATCTTAAACTTCGTGACTTTTTGTATTATAGTCTGTGGGAGATAAATCTGGCCCTCTGCTGACCAGCCGATGGCTTCCGTTATTTCTTTTTAAGAAACATTTTAGTTAAACAATCACCAACTCAGGCATCATAAGAGAGCAAGCCATCTTGTTGAAATCAACTGTTTATTAATGTATTTCATAAGAAACACTTTTTTTAACGAAAATTTAGGTATCCGTTTGCTTGAACTCTCATCATTGGTGACTTTGTATTCGGCTCGTCGGCATCGGATCATATCACAGTTTGAAGGAAATTTGTATTTCATTCTAACTGGCTTCTTATAAACGCAGAAAATTTTATTCGTTATTCATTATCGCCAGGCAGAAGAAGTTCCATTTTTTTTTTTTCATTCTTCATACCACTTAATCCGGTAGCTTTGAAAGAATTTGGTTTGTTGAGCTAGAAGGATTATTTTGCACTGAAAGCAGGAGTTGTTTACAATTAAAATATTATGACTTTCAAGTTTCTAGAATTTCTTCCGCGTTTTCAATTGATCTAGTTAGCGCCGTGTAAGTGTCAACAACTTGATTGTTTCCACAGCGCTTTTTGTAAAAACTAAAAAATTCAAATTTCAGTCAAAAAATCGAATCAACCATAATGTGTACATACATTGTTAGAATCGCAGAAAAAAATTTTATTTAGAAATATTAAAATCCAATATAGTGCCCATAAGAAAAGAAAAGTTGACAGTCGTATCTCTACAATTTTGACAGCTCGGGTAAATGTAATGACAGATTTAGATTCTTCGTAAAAAGGTGCCTTAACAATGTGTAAGTTAGAAATGTCTTTCGGTTTTATCAGTTTTCGATTTAAAAAATAAAAACGAAAATGAAAATTTTTAGTTTTTTCTCAATATTTTTAAGACGAAAAGGAATAATTTAAATTGCTTTTCAGATTATTAATCCGCAAGAAAATACGCAACTTTGGCCTAATTTAACCGACCTCGGATTTCTTAAGATAAGTGAGATCCCCATGCAAATTGACTAACTGAACTGACGTCTGTCAAACGTGCATTTGCACAAGATATCTAGGGTAGTGTAAAACACGAAATTTATGTGCAAACTAAAAATGGAACAATAGGGACATTCAAATAATACAATTGAGTTACAATCGATTTATTATTACATACAGTTTACCGTTCAACGTATATGAATCGATTCAACATCGATTGTGAAATTTTCAATCGTAAAAATTTTACGATGTAAGTGCGATTAAGGCCTAGTTACTGTCGGAAGCAAAAAAGAGTAGATAAATTACAGTTTCCTGTAATTATTCTTTCTGAAAATGATAGTGATTAGACGACTTCACAGATAACATTTAAAAAAATTAAAAGCTTTCAAAATTAACAAGTTTAACACTTTGGTAAAATCTGTGAATTCGTCTTTAATCTACGGCATTTTGAGGCAGAATAATTACAGGAAACTGTAATTTGTCTACTATTTTTTTGCTTTCAACTGTAAGTGAGTGGTCAAGTTGCACAAAATCGTTAAATAACCGATCCGACTAAACCCTGTGACCAATCACCTATTGAGAAAAGTGATCAGATGATTTGGTCTGACCATTTAGACCGTACACTTACCGCAGCCTAAATATGGCGTCGAAGTGTCATTTGTTGAAGTTGTCTTTAAGTGATTTTTCGCGACTAACCGGTTACGAGTGGTTAGGCGAAATAAGTGACCACTACATTTTCGTGACTTTCCGTTTTCAAACTGTTGATATGACGTCACAAATGTTACTGCGGTTACTATTTTCCTAACCCGGTCAGAGAGTTGTGGAACGTTGCTGTCTCTCTCCTATTTCGTGAGTTCTACACAGAACTGTGGCTCCGCGTGCTACCCTCAATTTGAATCAGTCACAACTTTTTTTTCTAATAGTTAAATAAAGAATTCATTGTTGGACAAATTTTAAAATGCAACCGTCAGAAAGCCTGTTATCGTAACCGGTTCGTTTTGGCGAATCTTACTAACCGTGACGTATTCTCGTGGCCGTAACGACACCACTGTCTTTTTTTTGCAATTTCAATATTTTTAAGTGCACTGGCGCACGGATTTGCCCTGCCAGAACGACGACTTCGTATTTAGATAAGCGCAAAATATCTTCAGAGAAAGTTTCAGACGGTATAAAACTTGCTCCTCTTTCTCCTTTCTATATGAACTCGACAAAGAAATTATTTCCTTTTTAAAATCATTTGATGGCTGTCCGATAGTCGTATGAGTATCCCGCCAAACTTCTTTTTATCAGGAACGTTATATTTTCAAATATAAAACCGAAAACCCTATCTGCTTTTATAAATAACTGTAAGCATTATACGAGACTTGTCATTTTGACATTAACCAATGAAATGGCTTTCAATGTGGTAATAAACTTAATTTTTTTACAAAAATTAGTGAATGCCAATAAAAGGTAAGAATGGCTTTCCTTGTGTTCTAAAAGTAATAGAATCTACAATGGATACAGGTTGAAACTACAACGTCGACGTTTAAGGGACACCAGCGATCCCTATTCTTTATCGACTACTACATTTATCCGGTCGTTTAGATTAACGAAGCAAGCAGTGGTTAACTTGCTTTTCCAACTGGGCCCATTTTTAGATCATTTTCCGAAAAGAAGTACTGGAATACTCATTCATTTAAAGGTCATATTTCCAGTACCTATTCAGATAACACACTATTTTCTTCGACGAAATTCAATGGCAAAACATTTAAGAAAATTAGAATTTCTTTCGATAAAGCAGTTGAATGCAAGATTTACTTCTAATTTATATTTAATTAGGTAAGTTAATGGAGATTAGCCCACTACACCGTATTATACCAGACCGTATTAGGCCCGGCACCGACATGCCGGATACTAGAATGGATGAGCATCGTACTGCCGCTAGCACAACGCGTTGCATGCCAATTTTGATGCCTGCACAACGCGGTGCAAACGCGTTTACCAGCAGTGTTAACGCGATTAGTAAGCCAGCCGTCTCCTGCATATACCGATTTGATAACGTGCCGTACCATGCATGATGGCCATGCCGTGTCCGGGTTGGACCGCTTACGGAACGGTGGACGTTATCTCATATAAATACACAGAAAAATTTGCATGTGCCGGGACGGATGCGGTCCTAGTATGATACGGTGTAATGGGCAGCGACCTTTATATGTAAAATGCAAGGCGGTCATGCTTACTGTCAAAGCATAATGAAAGATTTTGGAAAAATTTTGTTGCAAATCGTTTTTGATTGCTGTGAAAACCTCGAGCAGCCTCTGTACACCTGTTTCAGCCCTGTTTGGGGCTTCATCATCAGAGACGTAGGTCGACTTCCCACTGCAAACCAAAAACGACTTGTCCAATTTATTCGCAATTGCAAACAGGGCTGAAACAGCTGTACAGAGGCTGCTCGAGGTTTTCACTGCAAAATGTATTGTTATTTTTAATTATTTGAATTGGTTTTTACTTACTTTTGCATACAACACGGCACAAGTAAAACGTCCAATAAGCGTGCAAACGTCACATGTACAGTACGGAGGAGGTACGCATGCCATGCGAACTTAGCTCAATTCTCACATGGCAGCGCATGGCGTCGCGTCACGTCGCGTCATTTTGCTGTCTCTGAAAGTTACCATGGTTTAAATGAAGCAATTCTCACTTGACAGCATTTTACGTCAAAAAATTACATGTAAAAATTTGACGCGACACGACGCGATGCCGTATGAGAATTGAGCCTCAAGGCCAATTTATAGATTGACGCCCATACGCATAACGCAACGTTTACGTTACCGCCAAAACATCAGCCTTCGTTAATAAGTTGAGGAATTTAAAAATTGACGCTGTTCGTCTAGGTAACCGCGGAATCGTAACCGTCCGCATAAAAGTTGGTTATGATTTATGTTTCGCGCTTGCGTCTACGTCAGATGTCATTTTGAGAATGAAATTTTCATTGTATTGAAATTTGCAATGGGAGGTAAAATAATTATTGATTTGTATGTATTTTAAAGATTTTTATTGTAATTGATCATTCTTAATGTTGATATGGAGTGGATATTGATACTTGCGAACCGCTTGCGACGCTGATCTATAAAATACACACTGCGATAGTGTTTCCGTCAATGATTACTTTTGCACAAATGGGTGCGTCGTGCGAATGGGCGTCAATCTCTAAATCGGCCTTTAATGCTATGAATTTTTTAAATACAAGTTAGCTGTGGCAATTAGTTCTGAGTCAGGTCGCCGTTGTTGTCATTGACTACGGGAACTGAAAATCACGTTGCTATCCTTCAAAATTTATTTGAAGTTATTTATTTTTGTCATCTAATATTTAATACGCAAACTATTTCTAATTTGTCGATTAATTTATTAATAAATTGAGTAAACTGATAATGAAGAAGTATTACTTTATAGATTTTACAGTAACTTATCCAGGCAGGGATCAAGACAAGCCAACGTAAGAGGCATTTTCTTTTAAACTGAAAATTTACTGTTAAATGCTAGAGATTTTACGATTTAAGTGCTAATTAAATAGTAAGTAATAATAGTTAGTTTACTTTTTGTTTGTACGATCTGTTTATCTTATTCTTTTTAGCATTAAATGGCCCCTATGGCCATTACTTGGTCTTAGTTCTTGTTTAGAGCTTATTAGAATAGTAAAAAGATGTTTAGAGAGCTAATCTTACAACACGTCTTACATATTATTAGGTACGCAGTAATATCTAATTTCATCAAAAAATCTGTGGAAAAGCATTTTTTAATTTCTCAACAATTAGTAGTGGTTACTTCGTTTTGTCTTAAAAGCATCGATATCGTACTAAAAGATATAGAGCTACTAATATTAAATTAAGTGTACCAGTTTTTCCTAATAAAAAATTTTCAAAGTGAACTATCCTGCATGTTTGACAATTTATCAATAATTAATACAATATAATACTAAGGGCCCGGTTGTACCAAAGAGGTTTAAACTGACGTCCAATTGAACCAAGTTCAAATTAAATAAATTCGCATAGGACCTTAAGGACATATGGCAATTAATGCATTTATAAACAAAATTTGATGCGATTTTATTCACTTTGAACCTGATTAATCTGAACGTCTGTGTAAGCTCCGATGGTACAACCGGCTCTAATAGTTAGTAGTTCATAGTCCATATTTTGTTGTAAAACATTCTTGCAGTATAGAAAGCTTAATGGCCGGTTTCACAAAGCTTCGTTAAATATTTAAGTTCTGATTAACTCTGTAACAAATGATTAAATAGGAAAACAACTGCATTTAACGATGATTAAATTAACGATGATTACTAAACGGCTCGCTCCCTAATCGGTCGTCAAATAGTCTTAATGCTCCGTTAAGTGCTTCACAAAGCTTGATTAAGAGATAACGCTTCGTTTACTTCTGTCTAATCAGGCGTTAGATTAATCGATAGAATTTCAGCGATTAAAAAGTCACGAGTGAATTTTCCATATTTATTATAAAGCTTTTTTGATATAAAAATTCCACACATATATCTAAAAAATAATTATAATTTTATTTAAAAATGTAACGTACCTTAAATATGAATAATAATGACATTTCTATCTTTTTACTACACTATTTCGGATATTTTCATCAACAAACGATTAAAAATTATTTCAAAATGTCTGCAACCTCACTTTCTTCTCTGACGATAAAGAAATGCCTCCTTAAGGTAGGATTCATTTTATAAGAGACAGAAATAATCCTTTAAATGATTTGCATGATAATGAATTTAACGTTTCGCTTTTCCAAAGGAGTTATGGAACTCTTTGGTCCCACACTAGAACCTGCAACAAGCAAAAATAAATGTATTTTATGGTACAAATCAGTTGCTGATAAACTTACGTTATTATTCACTGAAATATTTCAACAGCTGATTCCTGATACTTTCAGAAACCATCGATACGTAGAATAATTCATCATGTCACTCATCTTATTGCAAGGCAAAGCAAACAGTTAATTATATTGCCAATAGAAGAAGCTCCACGAGTTAACATTAGACTTTTCTCATGTCATTGGCACCACAGATTGTACCCTATGTTAAAATTATTTCCCTGGTGGTAATCCCGCTGAGCTGTACCACAACAGAAAATGTGTCTTTGCCATATAAGTTCAAGTAATTCAACTGCACTAAAGTTTCCTGCCTCCCTTTCTTCTTTCATTATTAAAAATCATTAACTGCACTAATGCGAAGAATTTAAGTTGTATTTATTTATTTTGAATTTCTAACCTCCCACTACTTGACTGCATGCCTACCGCGACGCCGAACAGATTACTTTAAAGCGGTGTGAAAGTGGCAATTTTTCGATGATGCCAAACATAAATTCCAATTAGTTAATCAGAGATTAATATAATAGTTTTTTGTTTTGTGAAACAGCATCAAATTTTTAACACTGATTAAACTTACGGTTGATTAGTTAATCAACGCTTTAACAAAGCTT
The DNA here is from genome assembly GCA_036172665.1 of Prosopocoilus inquinatus. NCBI lineage: Eukaryota > Metazoa > Arthropoda > Insecta > Coleoptera > Lucanidae > Prosopocoilus > Prosopocoilus inquinatus. The sequence goes on along the minus strand of CM069871.1, from coordinate 41,218,609 downwards.
TGTGAAACCGGCCATTAATCTGTTTGGTAAGTGATATTCAATGATGTCAATATGACAAATGAATATCATATACAGCATCTGCACTAAAACATGTCTTTTTACAACAAAGTGTGCATTGGTTCTGCATTTCAATATTAAATCAAATTACCTGCTCCGTTGATTACTTGTGAGTCAGGTCGCAATGGCGCTAGTTGTTTAAGAACAAAAATTAATAACTAAGTTGCCTATCTACCAAACTTCCCTAATCTATGGATGTACGTTATGTTCGTGGTTACGTTTTACGTTATGAAGTATACTTAAGCCCGATTTAGAGATTGACGTCCGTTCGCACGACGCACAGTGTAACATTTTAGCTATTTAGCAGGAATTAATTAGATTTTGCAACTTTTTCAGGAAGCTAAAATCAAATGTAACTTGAAAACTAAAATGTCTATTACAATTAAAATAACATTTTTTTTTCTAAAAAAATTGGCTCTTACAGGTGGCTAAAAGGTAATAAATTGAGTTACTTGCGGTTTTGGTATATAAACGAAGCTGGTCATGAAATTCATATAAGTTTAGTTATTGATTGCAGTAACTATTCTTTCGATAACTTTTTTTTAAACTGTACGAGCTTTTTCTGCATCGTTTTGATATGAGGTCGTACATTTTAATTCATTAATTAGAGTTCTCCTTTATCCATAAAAATAAAGTTACTGTAGATATACATTTTATCAGAATTAGCTAATTGTCATTTTCAATTTAACATTTAGTTAATAAGTGCCGTAATTGAATTTATTTTGCAATAAATGAAAGTTACTACGTTGGCAGATGAAAAAACAAAGCGTGGAGAGATTATTCCTGAAGTTTTAGAAATATTGGCAGATCCTTCAGATCACTTAAGTTTTCAAGGCTCTAAGGATTATTTAACAAACTCTGATGATTCTGATTCTGATTAAAATTATTTCTCAATGTTTTTAATGTTTTACCTTTAATTTATTTATTGTTTTATATTATTGTTTTATCAGAATCATCAAAATTTGCTGCTGCAATGATTCTGATTCTAATTAAAAATTATTATTTGTCCATGTTGTTAAAGTTCTAGCTTTGAAACAAATAATTTTTAACCAAAATCAGAATCATCAGAGTTTCCGACTCTCATGATTCTCTTTCTAATTATGAATTATTTGTCAATGTTCTTAAAGTTCTAGCTTTGAATTAAAAAATAATAATTTTATTTATCACAATATTATTTATTTTATCATTTCATTTTATTATCAGGATAAATAACTAATAAGAAGATGTCAGACACGTGTAGCAATCAATTATTAAATTATTATTCAAAGACAAATTTAAAATCCGTGATAAAAATACTGTTTGCTGTTTAAAAATAATAATAATAATTTTTTTTTTATTTTTTTTTACTTACTAATAATATAATATAACACAACAATACAATGATAATAATAATATATATAACAATAATCATTATACCGGATGTAAAGTTTCAAACCCGAACATAGCAAACTTGTATTGAAAACTATGTTTCTGTGAATTGCTGCTCGCCATTTGAAGATACAAAAATGGCAATGGTATTAAAGAAAAGAGAAAATTATGGACAATATTATGGTGTTAAAATTATTCCTAAATATGAATACTTTCGGAATATAAATATAATTTTCAAATTTATTTTAAACTAAAAATTTAGTCGCCTATGTCAGGTTTGAAACTTCTAGTTGTTTCAATTAATGGAAAATAATTTATACGTCAGTCAAAAAGAATTAGAAAGCAACAGAGCAAATAATAGGTAGGTACTCTTGTCGTTTAAGTAACAACAGTTCTTTCTTCGTTAGGATGATAATTGTATTCTACGTCATTGCATACAAAAATACTGTTGTTTCTGATACTATCAATAAACTTGAAAGGATGCCATGGGCAATCAATACCGACACATGTCGATACTAAATCAGTTTTAAATTCAATTGTACTAAGAATTAAATAAGTTTCACACTGTTCAAGAATAAGTAACACATAACTGTAAAGAATATATAAAAAAAACATCAATTACACAAATCTAGCTGCCATCAACATTGTATTGAAATTAACAAGAAGAGTAGGAAAGTATTTTGTGAAGCAATGCAGGGGCAAAGAAATAAATCCAAACAGTTTTTCATCGTCAGTATGCTACACAGATGAATGAAATTTTATTTTGAATAAGAAGCATATTGTACAAAATTCTGGTTATTGAATTGCAAACTTCAAACCTGACATACTAAGGCGACTACATTTTTCATTTGAAATTAAACAATTTAATTTCTATTTCAAAAGTATTAACACAATTGGAATAATTTTAACACAATAACATTGGCCTTAATTTTATATTTCATTTAATACATTAGCATTTTTGTATCTTTAAATGGCGAGCAGTAATCTAGAGAAACGTAGTTCTCAATGGAACTTTGCTATGTTCGGGTTTGAAACTTTCCACCCGATATGTATATTAATCAGAGGCCACAAGAAGACTTGACTGCGGCGAATACAGATCAAATACAATCAATACAAAACATAAATGACATCTTCTGTGTCTTCGCGGTTATGACTGTAAGTAATAAATAAATATACAAGGCGAATGAAACTTGGACTAAAACGAATAAGGCATAACTAGAAACAGAAAATGTAAGAAATTAAATACATAAAAGCCAATATTTCACTAATAATAATAATAATAATAATAATAAGAGCTCGTGGCGGTTTCTGAACAATTGAAAATCGGGAACATAAGAATTCTATGAATTTTAATACTTAAAATTTAATGCAATTTTTCTTAAAATATTTTGCTGTGTGCTCTATTTTCCAAAATAAGTTCTTTTAAAATATTATGCCGTCCTTCGCCAGTTATTGTTAATTTTTCATACCATGCAGGCATTAAGTATTTTAAAAAATATATCAAAACACGTTCACTATTTTGTGCTTTATTGCTAATAGCCCTTAAAACCACTCTCTTTCTATAAATTTTATTCATTAAATTATTTTCAGCTACACAACAAAAATTACACACTGTGCGACGCTCCCGTTTGCGCAAAACGGGCGTACGGGCGTCAATCTATAAATCGGCCTTTACTCTTTCTATTACATATTGTGTAAACCGGGTGTCCCGCGCTATGTGCTCACGAAATGGAAGAAATGGAACTTTTTGACATATCGCTAGTCGTCATAGGTTTCGTCGGAAGTGATATCAACTTTCTTATTTTTAATGGAACACCCTACATATTTTTACATATTCGAAATTTACGGATGATTATGAGCCCGAATACGTATCAATTTTTAATTTTGGTTTCCATGACAACGAAAAAAAAACTTTTATTTTTCAATCTACGAATTGCATTTTATCGATCTAATGCGATCAAGTGTTTCGAGAAAATCACTCATTTGATGGTATTTTGATTTTTAACATTTTTACGGTATTTGAAATTTTCATTAGGTCTTAACTCATTTTTTTCAATAGTACCTCATACGTTTCTTAGCTTAGTTCAACAGAACATTTTTTTCTGAGTACGCTGATACCAAATACGTCATATTTTCTTTGAAAATAATTTAAAATAGAGCATGTCTTATTGAAATTTTCAAATGACTTTCAAAGAAAATATGATGTACTTGTTATCATCGTACTCAGAAAGAAATGTTCTGTTGAACTAAGCTAAGAAACATACAGGGTTTGGCAAAGTTCTGAACTTTATGAACTATATTTATGAAGTTTTTTAAGAAGATACTAAAAAATAATCTGCGGCATATGATTACTTGGGTAAATGCCCACAATTGAAAATTATTTTCAATACAGCGTGTTCCATAAAGTTACTGTGGACCAAAGTTATATTTTTCTAAATGGAGCACCCTGTATATGATACACTTTTAGAAATGTCCCCTTTTTAAAAATATAAAGTTTTAATATTTTATATTGGTGGTTAACAAGTTATAACCACTTTTATCCAAAAATTAGCATAACTTTAACGTCCTTTCTAAAGTTAGAAGTCATTTGCATATAAACTTCGTGACTACGAATGTATTTAGAAATAGGTTAATGTTATTTTCCAGTAGAAACATTTATCTCATTTGCCGCCATTTATACAGAATGAATCAAAACTCAATTGATTGAAAAAATCGATTTTTTTTAATGGTACACCCTGTGTATCTTATTTTAGTCGAATACTAAATTACTTGCCCTTTCTAAAAATATAAGGTATTGTGATGTTATATAGCGTGGTCAAAAGTTATGATCAATAGCGAGAAAATTTTGTGGAAAAAATTAATTTCTTTTATAATTTTCTAATTTTTCCTTTGTTACTATAATAACATATAAGGCCGGTTTCACAAAGCTTTGTTAAAGCGTTGATTAACTAATCAACCGTTAAGTTAAGTGTTAAAAATTTGATGCTGTTTCACAAAACAAAAAACTATGTTAATCTCTGATTAACTAATTGGAGTTTACGTTTGGCAACATCGAAAAATTGCCACTATGACATCCCTTTAAAGTTATCTGTCGTCACGGCGTCGGGCCTGCGGTCAGGTAGTGTGAGGTTAGAAACTCAAAATAAAGAAATACATCTTGAAATTCTTCACATTAGTTCAGTTAATGATTTTTAAAAATGAAAAAGGAAAAGAGAAAGGGAGGAAGGAAACTTTAGTGCAGTTGAATTACTTGAACATATATTGCAAAGACACGTTTTCTGTTGTCGTACAGCTCAGCGGGATTACCATCAGGTAAAATAATTTTAACATGGGGTACAATCTGTGGTGCAAATATCATGAGAAAAGCCTAATGTTAACTTGCGGAGCTTCTTCTATTGGCAATTTAATTAACTGTTTGGTTTGTCTTGCAATAAGATGAGTGACACGATGAATTATTCTACGTATCGATGGTTTCTGAAAGTATCAGGAATCAGCTATTGAAATATTTCAGTGGATAATAACGTAAGTTTACCAGTAACTGATTTGTACCATAAAATACATTTATTTTTGCTTGTTGCAGGTTCTAGTGTGGGACCAAAGAGTTCCATAACTCCTTTGGAAAAGCGAAACGTTAAATTCATTATCATCCAAATCATTAAAAGGATTATTTCTGTCTCTTATAAAATGAATCCTACCTTAAGGAGGCATTTATCGTCAGAGAAGAAAGTGAGGTTGCAGACATTCTGAAATAATTTTGAATTGTTTGTTGTTGAAAATAATTTCCGAAATAATGTCATAAAAATTAATCAATAAACCAAGTAAGTAAAAAGTACTGAAATGTCATTATTTTTCATATTTAAGGTAGTTACATTTTTAAATAAAATTCTAATTATTTTCTAGATATATGTGTGGAATTTTTATATGAAAAAAGCTTTATAATAAATATGGAAAATTCACTCGTGACTTTTTAATCCCTGGAATTCTATCGATTAATCTAACGCCTGATTAGACAGAAGTAAACGAAGCGTTATCTCTTAATCAAGCTTTGTGAAGCACTTAACGGAGCATTAAGACTATTTGACGACCGATTAGGAAGCGAGCCGTTTAGTAATCATCGTTAATTTAATCATCGTTAAATGCAGTTGTTTTCCTATTTAATAATTTGTTACAGAGTTAATCGGAACTTAAATATTTAACGAAGCTTTGTGAAACCGGCCATAAGTGTTATAGTAGTAGTTTAAACAGACACATCCTATGATCGCTTTTTGATCTGACATTACATTAGGATTGACAGATTTAAGCCAGTTTGCTACATAAAAAGTCATCCCATGCAAGATGATGATGAAGTCCCAAAGAGAGCTGAAACAGCTGTACGGGAGACTGCTTGAGGGTGCAGTGCAATCAAAAACGATTATAAAACACTCATGCGAACGAAGCCTAAAAGTAAAAATAATATCAATATAAGTTAAAGTTAGGTTTATAAAAAAGTCAAGATATTAAGAGGATATTCTTAGGCATAGAAAAAGAACGCAAGCAAATTTACATGTAAAGAACTCGTTAATTAGAACGAGTGATAGTGTGAAAGGAAAAAAAAAGGATTAATATGTAATATCAATTGAAATTATGTATCAGTCTTTATCGTTCTGGACGAATTTAATTTTCACTCAAGCCTAAACAATATTGTGAATTAATACACAGACATATATGTAAATTTTCAAAATAAAATAGAGATCTCAATTCATTCTACACTTTTTTTATTCTAACTTTTTTTTGTTTTAATTGCTTTAGATAATGACAATAGAAATTTTTTTATTAAAATAAATCTACATCTGAAGAATATTATGTAAACACAAGATTCGCACTTTCCGAGCTTAGAACTGGCTTAGAAAAAAATGATAATTCGATAACAGAAATCAGGAACGTGGTCGGGAATCTATAACGAATTAATAAGTGCAAGTCATGACAACTACACTGTAGAACGGCATTTTATATAAAATGATGGATTATACAACGAATCCAACAGAACAAATAATCGATTATCGATAAAAATATTAAAGAGAAGACACGAATGAATATATTTAGAATATTATTATTATGTGTTGGGGAAATATATTTTGCGCGGTTCAAATTCTAGTGAAGCGGGCGATATAAAATATTTGACCGTGGCGTGTAAACAAACGCGAGGTCTGCGGAGACAATTAACGCCGCTACGGCAATGGTGTTACTCAGTATAACAAAAAACAAAACAGAGCAATATTGCCGCAATAAAAAATTACAGTTATGCAATCAACTCTTCTTGTTTAAATGTGTAAAGATTTTCAGAGTAATTAGTTGACCAATTGTACCTCGACATCCACCACATTGCATCAGAGTGTAAGAGAGCTGTAAATTATTTTCACCGTCCAATTACACAATGTGCCTGTTCGACACATTTTTACGGCGCTACTGAAACGATGGCGTGTACTTATTCAAATCCTATCCTTAATTATTGTTAACGACTTTTGGGTTATACAGGGAGATTCAGGCAACACATTCATTAAAAGTTTACGGACTTCTCCTTTGAATTTCTGTTTCATATTTTGCAGTTATAAGTTAACGATAAGAATCTACCAAAATATAATATTTTCAATTTTCGATCACTTCCGCTTGTACCGGAAGTTGCTCTCAACTTCCTTATATTAAATAGAATACCTCATTTCTTAATACATTCTTGAAATCTTCATAAAATTTTAAAAATATTTTGAGGAACATGTGAGAAAGAAAAATTTTCGAGGTATTTAAACTTTTTAAAGAAAGCTCAGACTTGCAGAACCTTGTTTATGATACTGCCATCTTTGTGCAACAAAAACCACGATGCCAATTTTTGGCCCGTAGGGATACAGTAACACTCTTTCGGATCATCTTCAGTTTTGCACTTGATCGCTTACAGGCTGGTTGAAAAGTAACTTCTATTTGAACTGATTTCAACTGTCGAAAAGTCATGTTTTTTTAAATGGAACGCTTAGTATGTTTTTATACCAAGTGACTCAGGATTAAATGTTCTTTCGTTCTGTATTAGCATTCCCTATACCTATCTCTTATAATTCACTAGTTACCGATGATTTCTTTTTAGCACCTAATTTTGTTCAATTTTTCGGTATTGTTTTTCAATAGTGTGCTATGAAAACTAGAGGAATTATAATAATATAATTTTAAAATCATCCATCTAGTAGGAATTAAAAACAACTTAATTGCTACGAAGAACCAAATAATTAATGAAGAGATAAAATAGCGACATCTTACGATCGCTTTTTGACCTGACAATGTAGTAGGATAGGCAAATTGAAGCGGATTTGCTCCTAATAAATCCCCCATGCAAGGCGGCTATGCTTGCTGTCAAAGCATAAAGAAAGTTTTTAAAAAATTTTCTGCTGACGAAGACCCAAGCAGGGCTGAAACAGCTGTACAGAGGCTGCTCGAGGTTTTCACTGCAATCAAAAACGATCTGCACAATTTTTTTTCAAATTTAATATTCAAACACAGACAATATTAAATGTATTTCATGACAAAAAAATCGACAATTCAAGAAGATAATAAAAAAAATTGTTATATCAAGGAAAATATGTTATTACTTAGCCATAACAGAAAGTTATTACTAATAAATAATAGCTGAGGACAACTTAGAGTCAATATTGTAACCAACAATTTTTGTATTTTTTTTAATATTTTTGATTTATTGATTAGTTTTCATAAAATTTTCTATTGTAAGTGTAAATTTCTCTTTGTGAAATGTGTAAAAGGTTATGTCAAAAATTCTAATGCATGCGGCAAATGTAAATAAAAAGTTTAGATGATAGATATGTAGTTAAATATTATTTTCGATTTTTAAAATGAAATTGAAAATACATTCAGAAATTAATTTTAAAAACCTCAGTTTGTTAAATGTTCGTAACACACTATTAAAGTATAATACTGAAAAGTGAAAAAATTGATGTGTTAAAGAGAAAATCATGAATAGAAGGAGAAAGGTAAGAGATGGGTATAGGGAATGCCAATACATTTCGAAAGAACATTTAATTCTGATTCTTATGGTATAAAAATATACTGGGTATTCTATTTAAAAAACATGAGTTTTCGATAGTTGAAATCAGTTCGAATAGAAGTTACTTTTCAACCAGACCGTAAACAATTTTGTAGAAAATTAGATATGACCTGAAAGCTTATGAGTATAGTCTACTACAGGCCAAATATTGAAATTTTGGCTTTTTTACACAAAGATGGCAGCATCATAAGCAAGGTACTGCAACTTTGATTTTTTTTTTAATGAAAATATCTCTAAAACGGGGTAATTTTTCTTGTATCACATGTTTTACAAAACATTCTTAGAATTTCATATAACAATTTTTTTTTATTATCTTCTTGAATTGTCGATTTTCTTGTCATCAAATACATTTAATATGTCTGTGTTTGAATATTTATTTTAGATTCTTCGTAGCAATTAAGTTGTTTTTTAATTAGTTAATTAAGACGGATGATTTCAAAAATTATAATTCCTCTAGTTTTCATAGACCACTATTTAAAACAATACTGAAAAATGGAACAAAATTAGGGTTAAAAGGAAATCATCGGTAACGAGATAGGTATAGGGAATGCTATATAATACAGAACGAAAGAACATTTAATCCTGAGTCACTTGGTATAAAAATATACTAGGCGTTCCATTTAAAAAACATGACTTATCGACAGTTGAAATCAATTCAAATAGAAGTTACTTTTCAACCAGCCTGTAAACAATCAAGTGCAAAACTGGACATGATCTGAAAGAATGTTAGTGTATCCTATTACAGGCCAGTAATTGGCATCGTGGTTTTTGTTGCACAAAGATGGCAGTATCATAAACAAGTTTCTGCAAGTCTGAGCTTTCTTTAAAAAATTGAAATACCTCGAAAACGGTTAATTTTTCTTTATCATATGTAACACAGAACGTTCTTAGAATTTCATGATGATTTCAAAAATGCAATTAAAAATGGCATATTCCATTTAAAATAAGAAAGTTGACAGCAACTTCTGGTACAAGCGGAAGCGCATGAAAGTTGGAAATATTATATTTTAATAGATCATTATCGCTATCTTATAACCGCAAAATATGAAATAGAAATTCAAAGAGGATGAGTTGATGAGAGTTGCTTGAATCTCTCTGTATATATCCTGCTGATTTATATGTAGTGCGAAGAAATTATGAATTAATCATTTTTCTCGTTAAATGAAAATAAACGGGAAGAAGAGAAAAGATTATGTGAACGCATTGTATACTGGTAAAAATCTGGAGTTAATTCGAACACCTTTGGACGTCAGAGAAGACTTTTTTTGGTGTTTCCTCGCATCCATCCGTTTGTGGAGTTTAAAAAAGACGGAGATACGATGCTTACCACGTAACCACTTTTAAGGCCGCATTACACCTGCCGAGTGCTGGGCCGAGAGAGTGTTTTCGGTGTGTGTTCGACTAATGTGATCAATATAGTCAGTACTCGGCCTAACTCCCGTGTAATCACCTACTTTTATAACAATTTCTTGGCCGAATAACAAAGCGAGTGACTCGGCCCACCACTCAGCAGGTGTAATTCGGCCTTTAGACACAATTTAATTCGAAAAAAACAACAAATTAGATAAGGATTAACAACTGTTAAGGCAAAATTATCCATATTTGCAATTAATTAGACACATTACATTTATACGAAAAAAAAAATTATGTTTGTATGCAAAGCAAAATGAAATGATGCCGCGTCGTAATGTAAAAATGCATTTTGATTTAGTATGTGTATTAAATGATTGATTTCTCTGTTAGAATAGATTTTCAGCGTGATTTATATAAACGTAACTACGGAATCAGTATTAATTATTACCAACTTATAAGTGAATAATTACCATATGCTAATAATAATTCAGTGGCAACTCACTATATATCATTTAAATGACGTCCTAATGTTATTAATTAAATGAATTGACAGAGAACTCAAACCTTAAACACTAGGAAGCCATTAGAGAGACGAAGCTGTCCAGGAAAAAATCAAAAAGGTCATAAAACTATCGGCAGCAATTTATTTATACATATTTATTGAAATGAAGGATCGGTTGGAAGCGTGTAGTTTTTCTGATTAACCTTCGAATTTAAATTCTGGTAAAATATATGCGCTTGGCTAATTATGAGATTTAATATTTAATCGGATTTATGCGACGGAAAAAATCGTTTTTAACGGCGTTGCGACCGGTTCTTATTTTTTGACCTTTTGTGTTAACATTCCCACTCAGTCATTAGACATGATTTGTACAATCATTTGGGTTAAGTACTGTTTCATTTTTAATAATAATTACCGTATTGTGTGCACACATGTCCTGACAAGTTGTATTTTCAATTTATTGTTTGAATCAAGCACCAGAAGAAATAAATTACATGGCGAGCTTACTGAGGTATTCTAATTTATCTATTTGACGGAATAGCTAACATTAGCTGATCGATTCACGCGTCGAATCAATTCCTTCAGATCAATTTGGATTAGTTCACAATAGTGAAATTAATGTGATCCTTGACAGCGAAACAAACAAATTTACACACCTTAATTAAATTTTTAACCTCAAAACAATTATGCGATCTAAATGATTCTTTAAATAAGCAGGACAACTTTGAAGCGATTTGGATCACTTTAAATTATGGTGGAGGTTAACTGATCTAGCAGGAAACGAACGCAGAAAAGCTGATTGAATCGCTTTGGATCTAAATCGAGTAGATCGCTAAAATTTTTAGCGGATTCTAAGTGTTGCTATAACGCTTGAGGTTGCTAGACACGTTTTTGCACGATCTCACAGTGGTCCGGATTGCAGTTTTAGCGCGAAATAATTATGAATTCTACTTAAATAGTTCTTTTTCGTAATGAAACAAATTTTCAAGAAATGTAAAGCACACAGTGATAACAAACGAATAATTTTATACTCTAAAACAGTATTTCCCAACTTCTTTTTAGCAGTCACACATTTTAAAACCACTACTTTCGCCATAACATATTATTTCTGTGTTTATCTGATGTTGTCCAGGTGTTGACAAGTAATTACTACAGTAAATAGTATAAATACATATATTGTTTCCATCCTCCCCCCCCCCCCCCCAAAAAAAAAAAAGAATACAAAAAGAATACGAAACACGAGCAGTGATACGAGTGTATTCAACTACTCGTGTTCTGAACAAATATTGTCATGAATGTATGTATATACAATCCCCCCCCCACCGTTAAACATGCAAGATCTTTTACAGAAAATTTAATTAAAAGATCAAGAAATATAAGTAAAAAAAAGATTTGCTTCAAAATTAATACGTTATTATTAGATTATTATAAACTTCAACTAATTCTTACCCAAATTAAAAAACAATGAAAAAGCATTTTGCGGTTCTTTTCTTAGAGAAAGTTAATAATTCTTTAAATTAATAAAATTAATTCTTCATGGACATGTTTTATTAATTTAAAAATAAAAACTAATTTAACAAATGAACCATATATTTTATTTGTGGTACATCAATTTTTCTGCGGAACCTAATTGGAAATCGGAAATTGTTTTTTTTTATTCAATAATATTTATTTTAATTCAAAGAAGTTTTGATCAATTCAAATATTCCTGTTCTTAACATCCATCAAGCAGGTCTATGTAAATGTAGTTATAACATTGGTTATGTTTAGTGATGCGCGTTCCTAAAAAAATTTAAATAAGTTGGAAAGTCGCAAATAGACGCATTTACTTTCTTAAATATTGTATTCTGAATATGCATTAATCATAAAAAAGAACATTTTAAAGTCTACAGAGACCTACCTTTTCGTGAGTCTATTTAATTTTTAAAATCAGAGAATTAAAATAATTTAATAGGGAAAACCCTAGTTTTATATGCAGAGCGGGGGGTTCCGAGGCATATAATAGGGAACTGTAAGTTAAAATTTTTATTTCATTTAATAATATATTTGTTTCAGTTAAGAAAAGAGTTCAGGTCTCTTCCAATATTTTCTTTTCAAGCAAGTCCGCATGCTTAACAGTTGTAGTGCATCTCAAAAAAAAATTGAAAATAAAAAAGTTGCACAGAGTTGCACATTCTTTTTTTTTTAATAATGAATTTTGAATATACATTGATCTTAAAAAAGTACATCTCCACATCTGCAAACATCTGCCTTTTTTTGTGGGTCCACTTAACTTCTGAAATTATTTTTGTTTGACACCCAAGTAATTTGGCAAGCCAAAAAAATATTTACATTAAAGACAGAATAGAAACAAATGTGTTACATATTCAGTACATGATTATCATTGCAAAAAATATAACACAACTTAGAAAAAGTTACAGATAACTTTAAAAAGCAAGATCTTTCAATGACGACTGATGACAACACGAATGACGATTTAATAAATTAATAACTTTGACAATCGCTTACTCAGAATTAAAACAATATTTACGCATACCTATATTTTTTTCAAAAATTTTTCTAAAATCTTTCATTATGCTTTGACAGCAAGCATGGCCGCCTTGCATGGGGGACTCATTAGGCAAATCCCGCTTCAACTTGTCTATCCTACTGCAATGTTAGGTCAAAAAGCGATAGTAAGATGTCGCTATTTTATATGTTTATATTTTTTTCATATTCTTTGAGATGTTTATTTACAGAATTATTTTCATTTGCGTTATATATTGTTGAAGAATATATCGATAAAAGCTCACGAACTATTCAGCAATCATGGTAGAGGGCGAACAGATCGCCTACCCTTAATCGTCGACCGGCATGCAACACGATTAGTGTAGTTCGTTCCGTTAAGTTAAGTTTCTTTAAGTTAATTAATAAATATCGCCGATGAAAAACTAATCAGTGTCATACATTAATAATCCCGAATATCCCGTCAGGTTATGGGCCCAGATTACGCGGATGTACTAAGATTTTAGTGTGACACGTGTTTCGAAAACGACAAAAATGGCCACCGCAACCGGATTTGCGAACATTGAAAAACTAAACGAAGACAATTACGAATTGTGGAAGGTGCAAATGAAAAGTGTACTGGTGTTCAATGACTTGTGGCAATTTGTCGATGGTAGTGAAATTAAGCCGGCAGTAAACCCACAAGAATGGATTAAAAAGGACTCGAAGGCGTTGGCGTTGATAAACTTAAGTATTATGCACGGACAGTTGAACCACGTGAAAAGGGCTATAACTTCGAAAGAAGCATGGGACGGACTCAAGGCGGTATTTGAGTCTCGGGGCCCGGTGAGGAAGGCGGCTCTTTACAAGCAGTTATTGCGAATGGAAAAGAAACATAATGTAAGCATGACGCAGTACGTGACAGAATTTACGCATAAGGCCGAACAGCTCGAAGAAGCAGGTATAGAGATTCCAGATGAACTGTTGTCTATAATGCTACTAGGATCCCTGCCGAGCGAATTTGAAAACTTTACAATAGCAATTGAGTCCCGTGATGAAATACCCTCGTTGGAAAATTTAAAACTGAAACTTATGGAAGAGGAATTGAGACAGAAAGACAGAACAGCGAAAGTGAATGACAGTGAAAGTGATGCTTTGTTGATGAAAGGACGTACGGAACACTCAAAACAGTCGCGTGTGAACCCAAAAGAACCCAAAACGGACTCAGGTAGATTTAATTTTAAGTGCTATACGTGCGGAAAAATAGGACACAAAAGTTGGTTTTGTAGACTCAGATCGAAACGTGGTGCGTCGACCAACATTAGCGATGCAATGACTGCAATTGCATGTAATACTGAACTTGTCAAAGAGTCGAGAGTCTGGTATATTGACAGTGGCGCAACTAAACATATGTGCAACGACGAACATCACTTCTCGTATCTTAATGAAAATAATCAATCTAAAGTGTATACGGCCGCAGAACATTACGTGAAATCAGTTGGTACAGGTGATGTAAATTTAAACGCAAAAATAAATCGACACGCAACGAACCCTGTCAAATTAAGAAATGCATTGTATGTTCCGAATCTTCGTAACAATCTTTTATCAGTATCAAGCGTTACTGATAACGGTTACACGGTCACGTTCAGCAAAGATCGGGCAAGAATTTGTCGAAAGGACGGCTCAGTGGCTCTTACAGCAACTAAACGGGATCAGCTGTACGTCGTTGATGAAAACGAAGAATGCGCAACCGTAGCAGGTGACAGCAACGACGAAAATCTGCGAAAATAGCACCAAAGATACGGTCACCTCAACATTAACGATCTAAAGAAAATGAAGAAAGAAAATATTGTGCGTGGCATGCAATTCATTTCAAAAGGGACCGAAATAAACTGTGAGATATGCGCGAAATGTAAAATACATACACAACCATTTAAACAGTCGGTCAATCGGGAAAATGAAGTGCTGGGTTTAATACATTCGGATATTTGTGGCCCAATGAGCACAGAATCACTTGGTGGCTCAAAATATTTCGTAACTTTCATTGACGATTGTTCGCGGTACACAGAAACTGTTATGCTTCGTAATCGGTCCGATGTTCTCTCCGCCTTCAAAGATTATAAACGGAAAATTGAAAAACAAACTAGTAAACAAATCAAGAGATTACGGACAGATAATGGAAAAGAATACTTGTCAAAGGAATTCACAAGTTTCCTTAGAGAAGAAGGCATAGCGAGACAGTTGACTCTGGAGTATACACCTCAACAGAATGGTGTGGCGGAGCGCGCCAATCGCACTCTAGTTGAAATGGCACGGTGCATGATGCTGCAGGCTAATCTTCCCGACTCCCTATGGGCCGAAGCAGTGAGTACAGCGACTTATTTAAGGAATAGATGTGTAACTAAGTGCCTCGACGGAATCACACCACTCGAAGCGTACTCACAGCGTAAGCCGTATGTAGGTTTCTTTCGAACCATCGGAAGTAAGAGCATTGTTTTGAATAAAGGCCAAAAGAGAGGGAAATTCCAACCAAAAGGGGACGAATATATATTAGTAGGCTACTCAGATGAGTCAAAGGCCTATCATCTTTGGAAACAAGGGTCAAAGACAGTCATCAAAGCTCGTGATGTAAAATTCATTGAGAAAATTGAGACCCCTCAGATGACACCGGGAGCAACATTAATCCTGCCTGACGCCAGCATATCAAAAGAAGATTCCTATGGTGATATTCAAATTGAGGATGACGGTGACAACACTCAACACATTCTCGGGGATAATTCGTCTGATGAAGATGCAGACGTGCAACACACTGAACAACCGAATAATGAAACAAGCCAAAGACGTGGTCGTCCAAGAATTGTGAGAACTGGTAAGCCAGGAAGACCGCGAAAACTCTACCCAATTAGCAAACAACAACATCCTTATCCAGAATCGGTATCAGACATTCTAGAAGGTGAAGACAGAGAAGCATGACTAACCGCAATGAAAACAGAATACAATACCCTCCTAGAAAATGAGACATGGGTACTCGTACCTAGGCCAGCCAACAAGAAAATATTAACAAATCGTTGGGTATTCAAGACCAAAATGAATTCGGATGGGGAAATTGATAAGTTTAAAGCAAGGTTGGTTGCTCGGGGACATACCCAGAAACATGGAGTAGATTACGAGGAGGTTTTCGCGCCCGTGGCAAGATACGAAATCATTCGCACGTTATTCGCAGCAGCAGTAAGTGAAGGGATGCATGTACACCAAATGGACGTGATTTCCGCATATGTTCAAGGTGATTTACATGACGAAGTGTATATGGAACAGCCTGAAATGTTCATCGAATATGAGCAAGAAGATATGGTCTGCAAACTGCTTAAACCACTGTACGGATTAAAGCAATCAGGGCGCGAGTGGTATAAGAAACTCGACAATTACATAACAAGTAATGGTGGTAGACGTACTTCAGCGGATCCTTGCGTCTACGTTTTTGACGACAACGAAGATAGAGTAATCGTCATCATTTATGTTGATGACCTGATCTTAGCATCGAGGAAAATTGAAAAATTGGAGCTCGTCAAATCGAAAATGAAATCTACGTTCAAGATGGTAGACCTCGAACAGATAAGTAACATCCTTGGGATCAACGTTCAGCGGGACGGAGCGACAGGAAGAATCCACCTTTCACAGCAGAAATATGTGAAAGAATTGATTGAAAAATTCAATATGCAGAATTCGAAGACAGTGTCAACTCCAATCGAATCCTCCCTCAAGATTACCAAGGGTATGAGTCCAACAACGGAAGAAGAAAGAGACGCAATGAAGGAACGTCCTTATAGAGAATTGGTGGGCGGACTAATTTATCTGGCAAATGCGACTCGACCGGACATAGCATTCGCTGCCAGTACATTAAGCCGTTTCTGCAGCGATCCCGGCATGGACCATTGGCATATGGCAAAGCGTGTTTTAAGGTATTTGAAAGCAACGTCCCACTATGGCATTACCTACGTTAGAGATGAAGAAAAACTGAAGGCATACACCGACTCGGATTGGGCTGGAGATATCGACGACCGGAGATCCTGCTCAGGAAATGTATTGACCTTGTCCGGAGGTCCAATTAGTTGGAAGTCCAAGAAACAAGCGTCCGTAGCCTTGTCCACTATGGAAGCTGAATACGCTGCACTTTCAGAAGTTTCCCGTGAAGTCATTTATATTAAACGATTACTAATTCACATGGGTTTTTTAAAGTGTAAAAACTCCAATAAGTGTGTTTTGTGACAACCAAAGTGCGATAGAATTGTCAAAGAATGCCGTGAACCATAAGCGTAGTAAACATATTGACATGAGTTTTCATTTTACGCGAGAGCTAATAGAAAATAGAGAAATTGTAGTTTATTATTTACAAACAGATCGTATGATCGCCGATGTATTCACTAAATCGTTGGCAAAGTGTAAACATAATCAATGCGTAGAAATGTTAGGATTAAATTAGATTATTAAGTTGTTATTAGTATCTTAACGTATTTGTTTACGTATTTGTTCTTAGAGCTCATATCGATAGAGGGAGTGTTGAAGAATATATCGATAAAAGCTCACGAACTATTCAGCAATCATGGTAGAGGGCGAACAGATCGCCTACCCTTAGTCGTCGACCGGCATGCAACGCGATTAGTGTAGTTCGTTCCGTTAAGTTAAGTTTCTTTAAGTTAATTAATAAATATCGCCGATGAAAAACTAATCAGTGTCATACATTAATAATCCCGAATATCCCGTCATATATGAAGACTTAATTTCTCGAATTATTTCGTGCCAGATATTCATTCTAGACCACTGTGGATTCGTCAGTTTAACGAATTTACTGGTTTTTTTTGCACGATCCATGTAATAATTAACTTAAATGATTTTAAATTGGTGTAATGTCAAAGTGACAATTCTGCGACAACTAACACGGACTAAGGTCCAGTTTTACAAATGGGGCTCAACTTTGAGCTGAGGCTTAAACTCTTAGCAACGATTATTTCAACAATTGTTGTGAAGGGTTTAAGCTTCGGCTCAAAATTAAACCGTCATTGTAAAACTGGGCCTAAACAATCTCAAAATTCCACTATGAAAAATGGCAAAATATGCTCAGTTACCTTGAAGATTATAGGTGAACTTTCATATTTGTTTACTTAGGCCCAGTTTTACAATGACGGTTTCCGCCCAAAATTGAGCCGTATTTGTAAAACTGGACCTAAGTAAACAAATATGAAAGTTCACTTATAATCTTCAAGGTAACTGAGCATATTTTGCCATTTTTCATAGTGGAATTTTGAGATTATTTAGTCCGTGTTAGTTGTCGCAGAATTGTCACTTTGACATAACACCAATTTAAAATCATTTAAGTTAATTATTACATGGATCGTGCAAAAAAACATAATAAACATCACAAGCATTAAGGGCTATCGGCAATATTGAAATTACCTTCGACCAGTAAACAATCCTTACCGCTCATGATGCTTAAATAACTATTTTCGTTCTGAAAATAGTCCTCTAAGTGAAGCATGCACCAGAAATTTATTCTTGGTACGAGGCGACGAAAGAGCCGAGTCCTTAATTACATTCAAACCTTATTTTGCGTACTTGATAAACTACTAATATGTAAAGATAAAAATTTATTGACACATTTTTTGGTTTGGTATAAATTGATTTCGTTACTGAATCTTTTTTATATGTTTTGAAAGTAAGAAAAGATTCTCAAACTTCATAAAGTGCCATTTTTTCAAAATGTTTTAATTTATAATTTTCATATACACAGAAAAATAAATTCCTATTATAGTTTACTCATTAATAATTTTCTTAAAATAAATAAATTAAGCACGTAAAAGGCAGTAAAGTTACGTGTTTTTAATAAAAAATGCTGCAGCCACCTAGATTTTCTTATTTTGTGGTGTAACCATAAGAAATATCAAAATAATAATTTATTAATATCCCCAACAGTATGAATAAAAGAGACATAACAAAACCAATTACATGTACATTAACTATACTAAATATATACAGGGTTCCCCAGAGCTCGTAAGTTTTTTTGCTATCAGAAGCACATTTTGCCATATATCATTATTATTATTATTATTATTATTATTATTATTATTATTTTTGGAAACAGAAAGTTGGTACTTTTGCAAAGAGCGCCCTATAGGTACTTTATAACAAAGTAGCTCGATCATTGAATACAAATTTAAATGAATAGAAATTTTAGATTAGCTTAAAATTCCATTTCAAACTAGCCAAAGTTCGTTAATTTCTAATAAAGACAGAAGACAGAAAGATTATTAAAGCAAATAATTCAACTGTTTTCTCCACCTTTATTAATGGGGATACGATAATAAGTATATCAACTTTCTAATGGCGCGATCAAAGTTGCACCTTATTCTGAGACTTTTGTTAGTAAAATTAATTTTTATTGTTGAGCATTATTGCTTTGAGCTTTGATTATAACTATCTCTTTTGACTGGGCAAATCATCGTCGCCATACGCAATACAGTGATTGGCTCCTGGTACACAGTGTGTCCCCGGATATAGACTTCGCAATACATATACTGGACAAAAAAAAAAATTTCAATTCATATTTCATATTTTGCAATTCAGATTTGCTTTAGGAGAAATTAAGAATTTAGGAGAAAATTTTAGTAAGATAAAATGTTTCTCATTTAAAATTAGGGAGACGTACCAAATTCTTACGTCCTAGGCAGAAAATTGAATTATAGAAAATTAATATTTCGGTACAGTTGTAAGTTGTATTGATCACATTTTATTTGTATTTTACTCAATTAATTTATATGGCATTAACATTTTACAACATTACTAAAATATGTATTATTTATATTTACTAACTCCGTAATTCAATTTTTCCTATCAACGATATTGGAATTTGGTAAATTAGTTAATAAAATATAAATTAATAAAAATTAAATAATTTCAAATAGGTAACATTTTTGGTCCGTTATAGGCGCGGCGCGATAAGCAGAGTTGCACCAAGGATAGTTAACATAGGATTACTCGATCGCTCGATATCGTTTGCCAGGCCCGTGTACCGCGTGACGTAATCATCGGTCCAAGCGAAATGAAATTTGGCGAATATGATGCATAAATTAGAGTTTTTCTATGTTTAAATACTTACTTTTTCTATGACACTTAGTTTAAAAATTATATTATTTTAAACAAATTAATGAATTATCTAATTTCATTCAAAAAATTATTAGAAAATGCGTACTTATCTTTACACGGATACTTCGAAAAATTGCTATTTCGGAATAAATTCTTCACCGAGATTCAGAAATGTGTGCCGATATTTTTAGGGTGAAAAGAACCAAAGTTAGTATATGAGAAGTTGTCTCATACGTTTCAATTTACATGCATAAAGCTGAATGCCTGGTCGCGCAGGTGAGGGTGTCCGTGCGGTGTCTGGAGATGACAGACTAGACTGTGGCGATTTTGATTGATCGTGATCCACAGCGCAGGCACAGTCGGTGCCGTTACCATAATAACGCAACTATTATGATGATTTTAAAGATTTTCAGCTTGGACGAGTGACATAGACCTGATACCCATACGAAAAATATTGAATCCGTCCGATATTGCATGAGGCAACTTCCCATATAGTAACCTTGGAAAAGAACATCAAAAAATAAGGTAATCGTTTTATATAAATCTTTTTCAAAAAATGAAAAATAAGAAATTAGCTATGTTGTAGTGTATTAACATTGCGTAATAGACGTATTCTAACTAGGGAATACAATCCCGGGATCTCGACCGATTTTTAGTTCCGAAAATCCCGGAAATAGAAAGTACTAATCCCGGGATTTCGGGATTGCCCATCAGTATTTAAAAATATGATATGCTTCATTATTAAATTAATTAAAAATAATATTTATTAACATTATTAATAAATAAATACAAATACATATGCATGGGAGAAACAAGAATTTTATAATTTGTATCTTTCTTATTATTCTGTATTGGTCAAAAGCGAATTAAAAAAAAGCTTTATTTTGATGGGCTACAGCTGTCCTTTCAATCTCCTCCGTTCGTTGTGAGACACCCAGTAAACACAGGACGTTATCGAATATGACGACATTAATTGTACAACGTATAAACGACGTCAAAATATTATGATTTTACCTAATTTATCTACATACAAAAGCTTCTCGTTTCTGAGGTATAAGCTATAAAAACAACATGAAAAGCATACTTTGAGAAAAAGAACTACGCAACAGTTATGTATTGTACACTGACATGTAAAATACCTATATAAAATGTCAGCTAATGTTTTCAAGGCAAGTTAGAGCTTTACGAAATGTCGAGTTTTTGCAGCAATAAAATCTTTCGACCTAATTATCTCGACAACGTTAATCTGACAAAGATGGAAGTTCATTTTTTGTACAATTTTATTCGAACTTTTCAATTTTTGTTTCAGTTTTCTTTAAAAAGTTACAATAAGAAACTTAGATGCTAAAATGATAACGTATTTCCCCGGATCTGCGCCACTGGTGAAGAACGCTCAATTTTCGGTACGACATATCCATTCCTGTATTTCACTTGTCCTGCACGTCAAATTTCAATGCTCCACTTCAAACCGTTCCAGAGATATTTAAGAAAATATGCTTTTCAAGTTACCTCTTTAGAAGGTTATACCTCAGAAACGAAAGCCTTTTATATATAGATAAATTACGTTAAATTGTATGTATTGTATTTGATGTCGTCTATGCGTGGTATAATTATTACCATCTTATTCGATAGCATCCTGTATACATTTTTAATTTGGTTTAAAAAGTATTAACTTTTTTATTCATTTTGAGAAAAAATGTTTTATATTTCAAATAAATTATTTGTAGTTTAAATAATAAATTTAATTTTATTAATATTATTAATTGGGATTGTATTCCCTAATTCTAACATTTAAACCACAATTACTCGAAAACGGTTTGGTCTATGGAAATGCAAGAGAGCTTCTTTTATGACAAATTATCTAAAGATATTTCCTTCACAAATTTTTGATGAAATATGTAAAAATTAAAAAGTTAGGGACAAAATATTGAAAGTTACTCCTCAAAACTATCCCTTAAAAAGAAAGGGGGGGGGGGGATCGAGAATCTAACAAATATGTTGTTTATGAGCAGTTAGATGCCTTATACCTACATTTAAAATATTAGTTTGACAACCTAAGGGATTCAGAAGATATTGGCAACATATTATTATTCACTTTTGGGAAAAAGGTTATATATATAAAGGTGACCTGACTGATCTATTCACCCTAAAAATATCGGGAAATATTTCTGAATCGTGTTTAATTGGTTTTTTTTGGAAATGTCCGAGCAAAAATCAACTTAAACGTTTAATTTATAAAAAAAATTTTTAATTCAAATCTGAGGAATTTATGAGTTAATTGAACACTGATTTACAATAAACAACTATTTTAAAAAATGTAGTCACGTTAAAGTAACGGCTATTTCATTTTTTCTTTTAATGCCCAAAAACGGGTTTTCATGTCGTTGTGCACCGCCTGCTAATTAAAAACAAACTAGGAAACAGATGAACACAGACATTTTAAGAATGGTGGTTTTGATAAATTTAGAGCTTATTTATCAATAAGGTGGCTTTTATGAAATAATTTTTATTAATTAAGAAGCTATAAGTGTAATTTAAAGAAGAAATTAAGGAAGTGAAACTGCTGTAACTTTCTTATTATTGGGTTTTTGTCAAAAACGAATTAAGAAAAAAGCTTTATTTTGATGTCCTACAGCTGCCCTTTCAATTTACGCAGTACGTTGTGAGACACCCAGTACATAAGATTCGAAAGGAAGTATAGCCGTACTAGTTGAAATTCAAGAGGACAGATGTTTAACGAGGAGAACCACCAGCTGTTTATCCCCGTTAAACATCTATCCTCTTATACAGTGTGTCCCAGATCGAGTAGGCTACCATGGGTAACTTTCTTATTAGCAAAGATGGAGATTTGGTTAAATGGGCAATATTTTGCAGTTTTATGTGGTAATTCAGACGCCGTTGAGAAAAGTTGAAAATTCCGAATAGTTACGATATTATCGCAGAAAAGCTGAAAATCGCTATATTCTTTAATGTCTAATAACTTCGTAATCATAAAAAATATGAAAAAGAAGTTGATATAAAAGTAACTAGGTTTGATAAAATACAGTCGAAAGTTAAGTCAAAATAAAATTCAAGATGGCGGCTTTCAAGATATTGATAGCAACTTTTTTATTTTAAATGGACGTTATATTGGGTTTTTATCCTACTAAATAGCATTTTCTTTTCTCGTTTCAACCATATATAACAATCAATACTTAAATAAAAAGATATTTTAAAAAATTCATATTTTTATTTTAAATCAAGCAAGGAAAAACAAAAAATGCAATTGACACCGTTTTGCGATACTCCTGGTTGCACTTTGTAGGGTATTTCGATTAATACTACGAAATGTCGGCACCTCTATTTCACGTATTTTTTTATTTTATAGTTGAAATACTCACATTTTTTATTTTTTACTATGTCCACAAATAAGCCATCGTTGAATCGTCGTTTGAATAGTAACAGTTACAAATATAGTTGACCAGTGGCTACCCCGATTCTGGGATTTAACACCCCTTGACTTGTATTGCCGGAGCACAGTAAAAAATAAAAATATGGGAGTATTTTAAAATGTAACAACAATGCAGAATTACATGAAGCAGTTATACAGGCATTTCATAGTATTAATTGAAATATCCTGCAAGGTGTGTCAGAAGTGCCACAAAGCGATGCCAATTATATTTCAGAAATAATGGTCAGGTACTGTGAGCATCTAATATAACTTTCTTTTGTCTTTTTTTTTGTTTTACAAGTAAAAATAACTTATTTTTCGTCGCTTGCTTGATTTAAAATAAAAATATGAATTCCTTTTTATTTAAGTACGGGTCGTTATACATGGTTGAAACAAGAAAAGAAAATGCTATTTAATCGTGTAAAAATCCAATATGGCGTCTGTTTTAACTAAGAAAGTTGCTATCAATATTTTGAAAACCGCCATCTTGAATTTTATTTTGACTTAACTTTCGACTGTATTTTATCAAACCTAGTAACTTTTATACCAAACTTTTTTTCATATATCTTATAATTACAAAGTTCTTAGACATTAAAGAAAATATCGATTTTCAGTTTTTCTGCGATAATATCGGAACCATTCGGAATTTTCAAATTTTCTCAACGGCATCTGGATTAGCACATAAAACTGCAAAATATTCCCTATTTAACCAAATCTCTATCTTCGCTCTCGTGAAATTTCCAATAAATAAGTTAACTATTGTAGTCATCTTAACAGGAGAGAACCTGCAACATTCCTAATTTAAGTTATCTCGTAAAAATCCAAATAAATAAGTTAGCTATTGTAGCAGCTTTCCGTTGACGGCCTGTATAAATCCCTCGCCTAAGGCTAATTCAGATGAAATTAGGAATAGAAGAGATCTCTCAACGTGAGAAAGAATCTTTCAATAAATTTTGCTACATAGAAAAGAAGATTGAACCTAAATTCTTACATAGACAGGTGTTTGAGTTTGAGCTACCGGTTGAAATGACAAATCTTAAACATTAAATAAGACGGCTGATTCAGAAAGTCTTGAGAGTAAAAAAAAAAACAAAATAAAAACAGTAAGTGATGATACATCAGATTTCAGGTATTTTACCGAAGCGAAAAATTCAGGAGATTAATTTGAATCTGCACATGTCTTTATAAAATGGTGCAATAAAAATGCAAAATCAAAGAGAACGAAACGAGGGAACGAATGGCGTTATAACAGAATGGCAGCAAGCTATGAAAAGGAACGCGGAGATTTGTCAGGTGTCGCAGACTGAATCAATCACGCGGGGTGCTTTCCACACCTCCACGTTGCTGATAACATCGCGTCCGGCTTACTGTCAATGCATTGTTCGAATGTTTCATTGTGCAGGACATGTCAGCTTGGCTTCGCCTAGATTATTATATCGGATCAGATATGCAAGCCTGTATATTTCGTGCAATATTCATTTTACGAGCGATTTATACCTTAGCCTGGAGCAAGTAAGCGATGAATAAAGATATGTACCAATGTAATAAGATCTTAACTTTTACTGCATTGAGACTAATTTTGACATAACAATAAAAATTAACTGAAAAGAGCTTGAATAA
Organism: Prosopocoilus inquinatus; assembly: GCA_036172665.1. Lineage (NCBI taxonomy): Eukaryota > Metazoa > Arthropoda > Insecta > Coleoptera > Lucanidae > Prosopocoilus > Prosopocoilus inquinatus. The sequence goes on along the minus strand of CM069871.1, from coordinate 41,193,577 downwards.
TGAACTCTGAGCAATTAAAGTAATGCCTACCCTACAAAAAATGTCAAATTATATCCTAGTGCTTACGCTTCAATAATAAGAAAGCAAACACACAAATAAACTAGTGAGGAGGTAAAATAACAAAATAAAAACATAAAACAAATTCAACGTCTGGTTGTTTACCTTTTACATCACTACTTAATATTTTAGATAGTTTCATTGCTGAGTGTGCTATTTATTCCATTTTAAATCTAAATAACAGTAATCAGAAAAGTATACAAATCAAATTATGATTATTCATCTGAATCGTGGAGTATGTATAGTCCTGGACTTTAAAGATGCCCAGGTCTTTACAACCCCTGTTCACTACTTAACCGCTCGACTATATTAATCCGACCGACCTAAACTTATTTACGACGGGTACTCTTGCAGCCTTTCCAACAATTATCTACACGTGTTTATATGTATTCAAGCTTCAATATAATACTGCTTTACAGGCCGTGTTCGCAGACCGTGTTTACTATAGGAAAAACGTTTTATTTTCCATTTTTCTGCTTGCCCTAAAACGTAATAAATAACACGAAAATAATAAATTCCCATTAATAACTGAAAAAGTTAGGATATTTATCTTTTTACTTTAACAAAATGTCAATCATGACAGCTAGGAATTGGCGGTATTATGAATTTGATACCTTACGGCGTCTTCATTCACAATATCTTTGTTTTATGAAAATGTTTGCAGGTTCTTAAAATTTTAAAATTGAAGTTTAAAAATGAAAACCTGTTTTTAAGAGACTTTATTTTAAATTATTTTATTCTACATAACTATTACCCCTTTTACATTTACAGTAATTGAAGAGTAACTTCTAACTGGTCTAAGTGCCAATTTTGTGTTAAATGTGTTTTTCTTGATAAAACTGCTCCAAATTTTGTTTTTAGTTTTTGGAATTGACTCTATTTACACTTACACCATTAAAAAGTTAGGTACATTCTTTAATTAAATTGATATTACTTTACTGAAACAGTTTACGTAACGGAATTTTTGAGTATTGCCATATTTTGTGACAGTGTAAATGATTTCATTTTATTGTTGTTATTGTGAGATTAACATTTTCTATGGCGGTTTTGGAATTTTTAGGACAACCAGTTTTTTTTTAATAAAGAATGATTTTTTTCGAAAAGTGAAAAATTAAAACGTTTTTCCTATAGTGAACTCGATCCGTTATTATGGTGTATATTGGATTCTATACAGTGTAGTGATAAAGTAACGCACCAAGCGAAAAAACACCCTTAGGATTGACTTTTTATTTTTGGCCGGTAAAACCGTCGGTTTTTCCCACTGTACGCCAATAGGAGACTGATTATTTGTTCTCTGAATCAGAATTGCGAACCTGCCAGATGTTTTACAATCCCTATAAAGTATTGGGCATTGTTTAAATTATCCTATATTTCTCACTACAATAAAATTAGAAACTTTTGTGTAAACACTTTCGGAGAAGAATTAAAATCATAAGGGTGCCTAATACTTTTGGCCCAGGCTGTAATTGTGTTAAGACAGATAATCTTAGTATATATAACGAGGTGAAAAATTTTATAATTTAGTTTAATTTTGTCTGTGGAAAAGAATTGTCTGAATTGAAAGAAAATGCCGCGAGATTTGGGACAGCGAGATTCATCTTTACAAGACAGGGGGGTTTATTATAGGTTTATATAACAGAGGACATTCCGTTAGTGAAATTAGCAGAAGATCGGGACTTTCGGTAAGTAAATTTGTATTAAATTTTTAAATAAAAATCATTAGTATAATTTAAAAAAATAAAAGTTTTAATTTATGAAAATTCAGTTGATTGAACTACAATTTTATTGTAAGTACAAAGTTTTTTTTAATCTCAACCCGGACAGAAAAATGAAGGGTACACACTCAACGTTTCGTTTCACTCCTAACGAAGCTATAAATCTATAGCGAAACGTTGAGTGTGTTCCCTTCATTTGTCTGTCCGGTTTGAGATTAAAAACACTTTGTACTTACAATTTTCATCGGACAAGAACAAACTTCAATTACAATTTTATTCAATGAAATTTATTTAAAAGAAACATTTATTCTAAATTAAAAATTGGTTCAATCCACAAAATATTTAAATTTACATTTGTGAATGTTTAAAACAACATCGCCATTAACGAGATAATTATTATTAATTTCTTGTCATGTCATGTAGTTCAAATTAAATATATTTTTTTAGCGTCGTCAGGTGAAGAGATGGATCGATAAATACAATACGGAAGGGGATCTAACGACGCGTAGATCAGGACGACCTCCAGTTTTATCGGAAGAAGACTCTCAAAAAATAACAAATTTCACCAGAATGACTCCATTTGTTACGTCAACTATTCTAAAAGAATAATTACGACTTAACTGCTCCACTCGCACTATAAGGCGAGTTTTAAATAAAGAGGGTTTTCACTCGCTCATACCTGCAAAGAAAATTGCTCTCTCTGCAGAAGACGCAGCGACTCGATTGCACTTCTTAGACGAAAAGTTAGACCGTGATTGGAGCCAAGTTGTCTTTTCTGATGAGAAGACTTTTATGTCATCAGACGATTCTCCAGTACATTTGTGGAGACCGAATAATACTCGGTACAATAGAGAAAATGTTCAGGAGAATAGATGCAGTGGAAGATTATCAACAGGTTTTTGGGGATGGATGCACAGAGCTGGTCCAGGAGAACTTGTATGAAAATGAAAGAAACGAGCTAATTAGATTTGTCCAAGAAAACTGTCCAATCCACAAAGCCCGATGTGTAAACAACTGGTTTATAGAAAATGAAAATTTTATACGACGTTTACAATGGCCGGCGAAATCTGACCTGAACCCCATAGAAAATTTATGGGGCAATACAGTCAGGAGCTGGAACGAAGGATAAGATTTTCATGCGGAGCGACAAAGAACACTTGAGGCCCTTCAACGCCATAAACATATATACACATAGAGTATGGAACAATTTACGAAATGTGAATCTATGTGAGAAATTAATTGACAGTATGCGTAGTCGTTTGCAGGACTGCCTAGATGCAAATGGTTATTACACACGATTTTAAATACATTTAGTTTAGTTGTTAAAGTTATGTATATAATTTGAATAATTTTTAATGTATGTAGTCTACATAATATATATTTGTATTGTAAGCGGAGGTCGTTAGCAGACATGAAAATAATAAATAATCTAGTTAGTTGTTGTTAAAAAAAAAAAAATAATAGTAAGCTTGTTATGAGTTTTTTTGACAATAAAACAGAACGCATTTTAAAAGGCTGTTTAATGAGTTTTTTGAGAGCGGGAAAGTCGTTTTTCCCCTAACAGAATCAGAAGTGGGATATACATAATCTGTGCGAAAACTGTAAAGCTGATATTGACTACCAAGAACTGTTTTGTACTTTCGTGCAACAGCTTTGAATTCCGACGTACTGAGAATAGGCTCTGTGATTGCATATACAAGCAGTTAAAAGGTAAATCAATGAGATGGCGAGTAATCGACGGTTGAACGTAGTGGAAGAAGTTAAGTTCGAGGACGATGAAAACTCATTTGACACTGACGTCGCACACGCAGAAAGATCAAACTTGAATCACAAAGATGTGGACAAGAAATGTGAACAAAATATGCAGATAATGATGGCTCAAGTAACAAATATGATTGCAATGGTTAAAGATAGAGATGTGGAAATTAAACGACTCCGAGAAGAAGCTCAAACAAATAGAAGCAGTGACAAAAAATGTGTACCGACTGGAAGTTTACGAATACCCTATACCGAGATATCTCATCAAATTCCTAATTTTAATGGTGACAATGATTTGCTTGACGTAAATGATTGGATAAAAAAAGTTGATGGATTAAGAGATATTTATGAATTGGATGATACTGTAATTAAAGTGTTAGCAACAAATAAACTGACTGGTAACGTAAAAAAGTGGTACGATTCTGGAGACGAGAACTGTAAAAAAAATTGGACCGACTTTAAATCCGATTTAGTGGAAATGTTTGGAAGAGACGAAGACATTGGTTACCTCATGTACAAAATGCGTAATAGAAAACTGAAAAATGTGAACGTGTCGAAGATTACTATTACGAAAAATTTGCTTTGGCTCAACGAGCGAAACTAACTGAATTGGAAACTGTACATCATGTTGTCCAGGGTATTGATCATTTCACAATTAGAATGCAACTGTTGGGTGCACAGTGTAAAACACTAAAGGAATTATTCAAATTATTAAAAGTTTTGGCTAATGAAATTTGCAATTTTGACAGGTCTGGTGACAGGAAGAAAGAAGTTGACGTATGTAATGTTTGTAAGAAAAAAGGTCATAGAGCAGACAAATGTTACTTCAGAAAAGATATCCGGAAAGAAACGGTAACCGAAAACCCTCAAACTGTAAGTAAAAAACAATTAGTTTGTTTTAAATGTAATGAACCGGGACATATATCAAGATTTTGTATGAAAAAAGCAGAAAAGAAACCTGAACTGAACAAAGCCAATGGAAGTACAGCGATGACTGTAAATTTACAAACTGAATCAAAATTTCATAAAATAGTTATCATTAACAAAGAACAGGTACCTACTTTAGTTGACACGGGTAGCAAAAAATGTTTGATTAAGAACAAATGTGTAACAGATGTTAATTTGATTAGAGAGAAGGAAATCTGCACTTTGATTGGCTTGGGTGGTTCAAGAATTGAATGCGATGAAATAGTAAACATAACATGCTCTATAGATGACACAATATTTCATATGAGTGCTGTTGTTCCAAATTATGTAATGACTCCTGATCTAATTTTGGGACAAGATTTTCTGGATCAGATAAACTGGCGCGTCGATAAATTTGGAATTAGTTTCAGCCACAAGACTAAAATTTTTGACAATCATTTAATTTCAATAATGAGTATTGAAATTGACCATAACGAAACAGAATTAAAAGTCAATGATGAAGTTAAAAAATACTAGAGATCTGATAAAACAAATAGTTTATGAAAGCCAGGCATCATCATCTGAGACTAGTGAGTCCAGTATAAAAATGACTATTCAACTAAAAAATGATAAACCAATTAGAATTCCACCTCGCAGGTTAGCTTATCATGAACAGGATGCAGTAGATAAAATAATAAATGATTTATTGAATAAAAATATTATTAGACGTAGCAAATCAGAATACAGCAGCCCAGTAGTTTTAACGAAAAAGAAAAACAATGAATATCGTTTATGTGTAGATTACAGGGAAATTAACAAAATAACTGTGCGAGAAAATTTTCCTTTACCGATAATTGATGATTTATTGTCTGGTCTAAGTGAAGCCAGATATTTTACTGCACTTGATTTGAAAAATGGATTTTATCATATTGATGTCGATGAATCATCCATTAAATTTACTTCTTTTGTAACACCAAGAGGGCAATATGAGTTTGTTAAATGCCATTTGGATTAACAAATTCACCATCTGTTTTCCAGCGCTACATAAATAAAATTTTTGAAAATTTAATTAGACAAAACAAATTATTCATCTACATGGATGATATTTTAATTGCCACAAAAACTTTGGAAGAAAATATCGCGATTTTGAAAAACGTGTGTTTGTTAATTAAAGAGATTAATTTGAAGTTGCGAATAGATAAATGCTCTTTTTTGATGCAGTTAATTGAATATTTAGGACATATTGTTCGCGAAGGAACCGTAAGACCTGGAATGAACAAAGTAAAAGCTATTCAAAATTTTCCTGTACCAACAAATATCAGACAGTTGAAATCATTCTTAGGGTTAACCAGTTATTTTCGAAAATTTGTCAAACAATACGCGATTATTGCAAAACCATTAACCGATATGACAAAAGAAAACAAATCTTTTAAATTTGGTATTTCTGAAAATCATGCATTCCAACAACTGAAGCAATTAATGACCAATGATCCTGTCCTAAAAATATTTAAGAGAGGTCTTGAGACAGAGGTTCATACCGATGCAAGCCGAAATGGATACGGTGCAGTGTTAATGCAGAGATCTGAAGATGATGACAAATTTCACCCTGTATACTATTTTAGTAGTAAAACTAGTGAAGCAGAAAGTAAATTGAGCAGCTTTGAATTAGAGCTCCTCGCAATTGTAAAATCACTTGAACGATTTCGAGTTTATCTTTTAGGGCAGAAATTTGTTCTAGTCACGGATTGCAATGCTGTACGGTTAGCCTTAAAGAAAAAACAAATCAATGCTAAAATTTGTAGATGGTGCTTAGCATTAGAAGAGTTCGACTATGAAGTGCAGCATCGAAATAACGACTGTATGAGGCACGTAGATGCACTTAGTCGAAATTTTGAGGTCAATTTAACTGAAGAGCATGAAATATCTGCGATGCAAATGAAAGATGCAGAATTAGTAAATTTTTTTTGGTTTGAGTTTAAGCGTTCGTTTCTTGTTTACCATGAAACGATATTTGCAGTTTCTAATATTTGTTTTTATTCATTTATTCATTTCCTTTAAGAATATCGTTCGATCGTCTTTTGTTTCTTTTTTGTTTAATTTACGTTTAGTTACCTTTTCCTAGTTTCTTCTGAATTTGTCTTTTTTATCCAAATCGGGGTTAGCCCTTTTTAAAGTAATTTTTTGAAGAAGAGAATTCCATCTAACATACTTTCAGCGTTTGGGATTTCTTGTTTTTAATTAATGCTATTGTCTTTTGTTTCTGAAACTTATTAATTTTTTGTTTGTTTGTTGTTTGCGCAAAGAACATTCTGTGTTTGTTTTTCTTTTCATTTTTCTAGCAATTTTTTTAAATTTATTTTCAATTTGCCTTTGTCTCTTTCCGGGTCACGTTTTTTTCTTTATTTTCACTGATCTTTTGTTGTTTAAGTTTATGCGATCGCTTTTGTTTCTAAAATTTGTTGTTTATCCAAATTTTCGAAAGAGAATCCTCCTCAATTATTGTAATCTGTTTTTAATTTGATTGATTTTCGTGATCGCCTTATGTTTCTGAAATTTGTTCTTGTTTCCTCTTTGTCTTGCGCAAAGAATTTTTTCATTTTATTTAGAAACATTATTTTTTTGTTACTTTTTTTTCTATTTTTATTTTTTTATTTTTGTTTTGACTATTTATAATTCAGTACAGTTGTAAGAAATTAACGCCGTCAGGTGCTGACAGGGGTGGACTGTTATTTTATTTGTATGAACAAGTTGGAACAAGGAAGAAAAGTAAAAGGTTATTTACTGAAGAGTGGAATAATAATGAAAGAACAAGATGGAAAAAACCTCTTAGTGATTCCTAAATCGATGAGAAAAGAAATTGTTATTAGAGTTCATGAAAGAATCTCTCATTTGGGACCAGACAAAACCTTAAGTGAACTTAGACATAAATTTTATTTCAAGAATATGAGGAAGTTTGTTCGAAAATTTTTATCAAATTGTTTGAACTACATCGAATATAATCATAAATCCCAAACTAATAAATGTTTGCTGCACTGTCTTGACAAAGGTACTATACCATGGAATACTTTGCATCTAGACCATTTAGGTCCTTTAGAAAGAACAAGAAAAGGTCACAAACATATTTTCTGCATTATTGATGGATTTTCTAAATTTTTATTCTTAGAGCCTACTAAAACTACCAACAGCAGTGAAGCAATTGATGTGTTAAAGAAACTTTTTAAAATTTTTGATCCACCTAAACGAATAATCTCAGATAGAGGTACCGCATTTACTAGCAATGAATTCAAGAAATTTTGCGACGAAAGGAACATTCAACTTACAAACGCCACGATCAAATGGTCAAATTGAAAGATACAACAGAACCATTATGCCTGCTCTTTTGAAGGAAGCGGAAACACCTGATAGATGGAATGAAGTGTTAGAAAACGTACAACTGGCTATTAACTCTACTATACAGAAAACTACAGGTTACAGCCCATCTGAGGTTCTCTTTGGATACAAAATAAACACTAACATGTATGACGAACTGGAAAATTCCATTAATGAAAGTATTTTGACAGAAGAGTATCAAAGGAACAGGGACGACGTGAGAAAAGCCACAGTAACCAATACAAAAGAAAATCAGGACAAAGCGAAACTGAGGTATGACAGAAAAGAACATGAACATCAGAAATTCAAAGAAGAAGATCAAGTAGCTGTGAAGAAGACTGGAGCTTCAAGCTGTAATCCGAAAATGAATAAAAAATTTGTTGGACCGTACTACATTAAGAAAGTATTGGATAATGATCGCTATTTAGTTACAGACGTCCCAAACCTCCCATTAACTCAAAGACCCTATCACACAGTACTTCCACCCGAGAGATTAAAACCATGGATTAACTACGATGATAGTGATGAACAAGAATCAGAGGAAGAAGAAGAAAGTGAAGACAGTTCTGTAAGTGAAAATTCGGGAGAAGAATTGCCTTCCAATGTGAATGATCAGGAGACCGAACAAAATGCAGAAAATTCACTAGCATAGAGGCTATGCTACGTCAGGAAGGGCCGAGCTGTAAGCGGAGGTCGTCAGCAGACATGAAAATAATAAATAATCTAGTTAGTTGTTGTTAAAAAAAAAATAATAATAATAATAAGCTTGTTATGAGTTTTTTTGACAATAAAACAGAACGCATTTTAAAAGGCTGTTTAATGAGTTGTTTGAGAGCGGGAAAGTCGTTTTTCCCCTAACAGTATAATACATAGAAAATGTTTATTTATTATTTAACTAGTCCCCAATTTCAGTTTAAAATTGTAAATCGGTTTCCGGTAGAAAAATAATTTTTTTCTCGGAAAATGTTTTTTTTTTTGTAAATAAAAAAAAATACCTATATATTTTGTATCGCATATTAATACACAATTTTCCTTAAAAAAGCGTATGAAAGTTTGTCGTACTTAAAAAAAATATAAGTTGTTTCGAGATTCATTCTTTACATTTTCAGGTAATTTATAAAATTAATACACTGAGAAAAATATTAAGGGACACTTTCGTTTAAAAACCGACTCAGCGTACTACTGCGAAATAAACAGTTTAGAATAGTTTTTCTTATGTGTATCGCTGAAATAAAAAGCATTCTCGTACTGTAATTTTTGCAGGTCAGTACGCTGAGTCGTTTTTTAACACGAATCCGAATAAAGCGTTCGTACATTTTTCTCAATGCAGGGTCACTTCCAGAAATTCTTTGATAAAAATTTTTAAGATAGTTCTGATGAAGGCCAACTAGCCTGAAATACATGTATAAACTCTTTTCTAAAACTTTCTTGTTGCCAGACACACAATTTCAGTTATATTTAATCACAATTTTATAAAATTCTGATCGTAGAGTCGCTGTTTAAGCTATTCACAATTTTATAGTTGTATAAAATTATAGTAAAATTAAAATTCTAAAGATTGTTATATCTAATCAGAAAACTTAAAAAATTACTACACTTTTGCGAAATTTGTATAATATAGAATCCAATATACAATGTGTCCACGGATCTAGTTCACTATAGGAAGACCCTTTAATTTTTCACTTTTCGAAAAAAAAACATTCTTTATAAAAAGTCTAAAAAATTCCAAAACCGCTATAGAAAATATTAAATTTCCATTAATAACAATGAAATAAAATCATATTTACACTTTCACATAATATAAAAGTAACGAAATCAAATCATATATAAAGGCACAAGCAAATTATATCTTAATATTGCAATTGAAGTTTGTTCTTGTCCGATGAAAATAGTAAGTACAAGGTTTTTTTAATCTCAAACCGGACAGAAAAATGAAGGGAAACACACTCAACGTTTCGCTATAGATTTATAGCTTCGTCAGGAGTGAAAAAAAGTAAATAAACAAGTTGTCAAGAGAAACAAGTCGTCAAGAGAAACGAAAAGGTAACATGATTTTTAAACTAAACTACGAGTTGTTCGGAATAAAAGTAACGAGAACTAATTAAAGCTACTTTTTTTTTTTTTTTTTTTTTTAATATATAATTAATTAATTGACAGATCTATATCTTGTTTAAAGAGTCCAGAAAACTACAAAATATGTCATTTAAATTTTCAAAGTCCGTACGTTTATTAATAGAATTTCCAGACATTTTAATTTTACACATTTCTATGAAACGTCTTTTAAAAATATTAGATTCACTGTACAAAATGTCAGTATTATCAAAATCAAAATTATGATTATTTACTAATGAATGCTCTACAAGCATTGAATGATTTTGATTATTTTTTTGAATATGATATTTATGTTGGTCTAAACGTTTTTTTAAATTTTGGCTCGTTTCACCTATATAAACAGAATTACAATTTGAACATTTGATTTCATAAACCACGTTAGGTTGTTTTAATTTCGGTATTTTGGTTTTTAAATTCGAAAAAATTAAATTTACATTAATCACAGATTTACTGGCTAAAATTAAATTATGTTTTTTGAAAATGTGTTTAAATGTATTGTGTAATGGTTCAATATAAGGCAAAGATATGTATTTATGATTCGAAGTTTGTCTAATGTTTTTAGAGACATTTGAATTTTGTAAGTATTTAATACGATTTTTAATTACTGATTCAATAAGATTTATTGGATAAGAATTTTGAATAAGAGTTTTCTTTATTAAATTTAAGTTATCATAAATGAAAACTTTATCAGAAAGTAAAATAGCTCGATCAGTTAATGAAATAATAGTTGCAATTTTATAATTTTTAGGTGTGTACGAGTGAAAATTTATGTACCTACCTGACCAGGTAGGTTTATGAAACCAATTAGTAATTAATTTATCATTCTGTCTGATAATATTTACATCAAGAAAACTCAATGAATTATTATTTTCTTTTTCTACTGTAAATTGTAATCTATTATGAAAAGAATTAAATTTATTTAAAACAAAATCTACCTTATCAGAAGGCAAAATCAATAAAATGTCATCTACATAACGAAAATATAACGTTAAATCGAATGATAAAGAGTTAATAACAGATTTTTCTAGTTCTTGCATAACAATTTCAGCTAAAGCCGGAGATAAAGGAGAACCCATTGCTGTACCAAAAATCTGTTTATAAAATTTATCATTGAAAGCAAAATAAGATGTTTCAAAACATAAATCAACTATTTCTAAAAAGTTACCTTTGGAAATATCAGTAAAATCTTTAATCTCTAACCACCTATCATTTATACTTTTTAAAGCTAAATCTTTAGGAATGTTAGTAAATAAAGAAATAACATCTAAAGAAATTATAATGCAATTATTTGGTACAGTTATTTGTTTTAATTTTTCTACGAGTTCAAAAGAATTTTTTATAAAATATTCTGATTTACTAGTAACCTGAGTAATGATTTTTGAAATAAATTTAGATAAGAAATATGGAGAAGAACCAATAGTGGAAACTATAGGACGAAGAGGTGTATTAGGTTTATGAATTTTTGGAATGCAGTATAATTTAGGAAATATGGGATGTTGTACTTTAAGAGATTTAGCAACAATATTACTAATTTCAACGGATTTCTCTATCTTATTAATAATACTGAAAGTTTTACGTTGATAAGATTCGGTGGGATCGTTAGCTAATTCTACATATGTATTATTATCAGACAGCATAGTTTGAACTTTTGAAAAATAATCAGTTTTATCAATTAAAACAGTTACATTGCTTTTATCAGCTGTAGTAACAATAATATTAGGATTATCTTTAAGAAATTTTTTACAAGACAAAACATCTCTAATAAGAATCTTATACTTTGATTTTTCAAAAGTTTTATCAATATTTCTAATATATTTAAAAAATTAGAACAAAATTTATTTCTTATTTGTATTTTTGAAGGTGAATCTAAAGATTTAATACCAAACTCTAAGCTACTTAATACTTTTAAGAAATCTACTTGTTGTTTATGAAAATAAGGTAATGAAAATTTTTTGCCTAAAGCGAAAATGTATTTTAAATTTGACGGAATCTCAGTTTTTGTATAATTTATAATTTGCCTTATATTGAACCATTACACAATACATTTAAACACATTTTCAAAAAACATAATTTAATTTTAGCCAGTAAATCTGTGATTAATTTAAATTTAATTTTTTCGAATTTAAAAACCAAAATACCGAAATTAAAACAACCTAAGGTGGTTTATGAAATCAAATGTTCAAATTGTAATTCTGTTTATATAGGTGAAACGAGCCAAAATTTAAAAAAACGTTTAGACCAACATAAATATCATATTCAAAAAAATAATCAAAATCATTCAATGCTTGTAGAGCATTCATTAGTAAATAATCATAATTTTGATTTTGATAATACTGACATTTTGTACAGTGAATCTAATATTTTTAAAAGACGTTTCATAGAAATGTGTAAAATTAAAATGTCTGGAAATTCTATTAATAAACGTACGGACTTTGAAAATTTAAATGACATATTTTGTAGTTTTCTGGACTCTTTAAACAAGATATAGATCTGTCAATTAATTAATTATATATTAAAAAAAAAAAAAAAAAAAAAGTAGCTTTAATTAGTTCTCGTTACTTTTATTCCGAACAACTCGTAGTTTAGTTTAAAAATCATGTTACCTTTTCGTTTCTCTTGACGACTTGTTTCTCTTGACAACTTGTTTATTTACTTTTTTCACTCCTGACGAAGCTATAAATCTATAGCGAAACGTTGAGTGTGTTTCCCTTCATTTTTCTGTCCGGTTTGAGATTAAAAAAACCTTGTACTTAATATTGCAGTTCCAAAAACTAAAAACAAATTTTGTTTGTTTTAAAAAAAAAAAAAACAATTTAACACAAAATTGGCACTTAGACCAGTTAGAAGTTACTCTTCAATTACTGTAAATGTAAAAGGGGTAATAGTTACGTAGAATAAAATAATTTAAAATAAACTCTCTTAAAAACAGGTTTTAATTTTTTAACTTCAATTTTAAAATTTTAAGAATCTGCAAACATTTTCATAAAACAAAGATATTGTGAATGAAAACGTAGTAAGGTATCAAATTCATAATACTGCCAATTCCTAACTGACATGATTGACATTTTGTTGGAAAGGCTGCAAGAGTACCCGTCGTAAATGATTTTAGGTCGGTCGGATTAATATAGTCGAGCGGTAAAGTAGTGGACAGGAGTTGTAAAGACCTGGGCGTCTTTAAAGTCCATGACTGTACATACTCCACGATTCAAATGAATAGTCATAATTTGATTTGTATACTTTTCTGATTACTGTTATTTAAATTTAAAATGGAATAAATAGGACACTCAGCAATTAAACTATCTAAAATTTTAAGTTGTGATGTAAAAGGTAAACAATCAGACTTGAATTTGTTTTATGTTTTTATTTTGTTAATTTACCTTCTCACTAGATATTTGTACGTTTGCTTACGTATCATTGAAGAGTAAGCATTAGGATACAATTTGACATTTTTTGTAGGGTAGGCATTACTTTAATTGCTCAGAGTTCATTATTCAAGCTCTTTTCAGTTAATTTTTATTATTATGTCAAAATTAGTCTCAATCTTTATTCATCGCTTACTTGCTCCAGGCTAAGTCCATGACTGTACCACGAATTTTTAATTACCTTAATACATTTTATTTAGAGTATTACCAAATAAACGTATCGTCTTTAATCCTTAAATGTGATTCAATATATGTAATATGAAGGCATGATTTCACATAAATCAATAACATGAACAGAAAAAAATGTAAAAGGAAACTAATAATGTGAAATTTTGATAATTTTTCAGATCTCGCCGGTTTAATGTAGGCTTAATTAACAAGAAATTGTTTAACTAATTACATAGGGGAACAGTTCTTAACAAAATTTCTGTGGAGTTCGATTTTTCAACTGTTTTAAAGTGAAATAGGAGTGCTGATTTGAAAGCTGAAGTCAGTGTTTTTCTATCACGTCAAATTTTTTCTCTTCTCAGTTGAATTAAAGAGCTAAAACGTAGAGGCCAAAAAAGAATATATTTTGTGTTTCCAACTATTTATAAATATCTTACAGTTAGAATAATCCCTATGAGTAGTAATAACATTTTTTAGGTACGTTTGCACAAAAACAAATGAAATTCAACAGTTTAAATTTCTAAAAAAAAATTAATGGAACACCATGTACATTTTAACACTTTTCGAATAGCTCATTAAATTCTGTTTCTAACGTATGCAACTTGCATTGGTCTAAAGCTTACGGTTTTCGATACCAGCATTTATAATTACAATTTTTCACAAGAACCATATTTCAAAAAAATAAACAAAAAAGAAAGGGTTAATTGAAATTAATCACCGCCCACAATAACTTTATATCCGTATATACGTATTTCGGCAGCTAAGCTGCCATCTTCAGCACGCTACCAACTTAAAAGCACTTAAAAAGATCTAAAAACAACCTAATCATCTTAATAAAAACAAACTTTGATAGTATTAAACATACGAAAAGAAAAAAAAATGGTGCGATTCCCTTTTTAGACAATCGTATAATTAGAAACAGCAAAAATGAAATACAAATCGACATTAATCGCAAAGATACAAATACGAGCCGGTTTATAATTAATGAATCTCAACATTCTGTACAACTCAAACTCGCGGCTCTATTTTTTTTTAGTAAGTAGATTACTCTCTTTTCCACTTACTAAACCCCGTTGTGATAAAGAACTTACATATATTAAAAATGTTGCGGTTCATAACGGTTATACTCCCCAAATAGTAGATAATGTAATTAGGAAGATTAGCTATAGGAAACTGGTCCGAAATTCTAGCACTTTAACGGCAACTTCTCTCTAGGAATATCTGTTGAAATGCCTTTCGATCCGTTTTGCACCAAAGATTTAAAACATATATTTAAAACCCAAAACTTACGATTAGGATAAGGAAAATCCTTCTATAAGTCAGCCTGTTACAGACTATCAAACTCACACAAGAGACCATCACAGACGATCTACCTCTTTCACAGGTATTACAGGATTTACAGAGTATTGACCATGGTGAACTATCTTCACCAGAAAACGAAGAATATTTTTCAGATACTTATAATGTCATGCAACAGGAACATCAAGTAAAGTTTTGTTACGTATGTCATAAAGAGTCTGCGTTACGTGTAAGCAACCTGTGCATGATATTTGCGGAGAATCAATAAGGGAAGAAGGTTATGGCGCGAAAGTTTTGCGTTTTTTATGCAACAGGGAAAATGCTATAAGATCAGAAAGAGAAGATTTCAAAAATATAAAAAGATCTGCAGATAAAATGACTGATGTTTCGTCCAAAAGGTTTAAAGACATCGAAATAGGTTCTGCTGTTTTGATAAAAGTTTCGAAAATTGACAGAGGCCCTTTAGATTCGAAAAACATTGAGGGCCGGTATTATAAAGCTTTTTACTTTTCAAGTTAAATTTATTCTGAAACTAAATTAATTTACTTGATAGATTTTCGTATTATAAACATCAAGTAACTTTACTGGTAAATCTACAGAATAAATTACTCTCTCGATTTTTAAGCAAGTAAATTTTCATTGTTAACAGATAAAATAGCGACATCTTACTATCGCTTCTTGACCTGACATTGCAGTAGGATAGACAAATTGAAGCGGGATTTGCTCCTAATAAGTCCCCCATGCAAGGCGGCCATGCTTGCTGTCAAAGCATAATGAAAGTTTTTAGAAAAATTTTGTGCAAATCGTTTTTGATTGCAGTGAATACCTCGAGCAGCCTCTGGACAGCTGTTTCAGCCCTGCTTGGGGTTTCTTCAGCAGCTACGTCTCTGCTGTATGTGTATGTAGAAAAAATAAATTTATTTGTAACCTAGATGTCATAAATCACTTACGTGTTATAATAAATAGTTAAGCTATAATTAAACGTATTATATCTCATTAGAAAAATGTTCTTTTTTTTACTTTTTCAACTAGCTACAGCCTTATTATTTCAATTCCTTTTATGTAATACATAACTTACCTACTCAAAATAAAGTGCTCTACCTATATGTATACGTACATAATTATATCCACGAAAACGCGAGATTCAGTCCGTGGTTTCACGAAATTACTAGGACAGTTCAGTAAGATCGCGTAGTGAGTCTACCTCTATGCGTTATTGCGAGTTTTCGCGAAACTCTTCGCGTTTTCGTGTAAATACGGATTACGTGTTCCTAAGACGACATACACACCTTGTTTCAAAGTAAGTCGGCACGATTGCTAACTTTCTTATTTTTAGAGCTACAGAGTTGTTCAAACTAGCAAACTTTTTGACCTGTTCCGCTCAATACAAATATGAAAACAGAAAAACAATTGAGTGCAAACTTTTCGAGATAATATCTTTTGTTACATGTTTTCTCTCAACGGAACACCCTGTATATTATCATCGTAAACGAAAAAAAAATTGAATTTGAATAATAATTTCCTATGTACGCCATATTTGACAAATGTTATATAACTGAGGTATGTTAACTTAAAATTCACAAGACACGTCTCCTCTTTTGCTCTAATGATAATGATTTAATTCATTAACGACCCTTAGTGATGTAAAAATACAAAATAAAAATAGCTTTTTAATATACGGATAGTAAATGACTATTTCGAAATGAAAGTTGGATAATATTCAATCATTGTTGATTATCACATATGTTCAAAGTGCTTTCCGTCATTTAACATTTTATTACTCATCATTCTCATTTAGTGCCTGCTTCTTCTTACTTAGGTGTTTGCTTACTGTATTGTTCTTTTATTTAAATATTAGGCTCTCAAAAATACAAATACATGCATTTAAACAGATTAAGGTATTTATCTTTACCTCAAAATGAAAAATGTTACTCGATAACATTTGTTTGAGCTTTTAGATTAATTTTTATCTTCAATTAATAGACTGATTAGGTAATAACTCGAGAACCGAAAAAGAAATACGTTTTTAATTTTTTTTTGAAAACTGGGAAAGCCATTACTTTTGCAAATGGCGTCCTCTAACTACTTTATAACAAAGTAGTCGGAGTCGTTGAACAGAAAATTTAAATCAGCATAAAATTCCCTCCCAAATGAGCTGAGTTCGTTAATATCTGATAAAGACTAAAGAAGTTATGATATTTTTTAAAGTAAATAATTCACTAAATAGTGGCCACAGTGACCAATAAAGTTATTATTATGATTATTATACATACTTAAGATGTGATGATATAACGCATTTCAGTCAGTTATAAGAACCTATCCAACTTAATTAGCTATATCCACATACGTATGTTTGCAGCAAGAATGCTTTTTCTTATGCTGAAAAATAAGTATGATAATGATTATGAAAAAATAAAACAAAAATCAACGCCATGAGAAGCTACACCGATAAAAAAACGGGATTCTTATCAGCCATTGCATGGAGTTTTACATACACTTTGTAGACAGCATTAACTTATTTATTTTTGCACAATTCTTGGTGTATAAAACCTGTAACAGTGTAAAATGATGGCAAGCTCAGAACGAAATATCGAGAAGCATTCGTGCTAATTATCAGCGTGTTTTATCACCACTGAGACGCCGTATTTCGAATCGAAGGAGACTGTGCATGTGTGTGAGTACTAACTCCTAGAAGGATTCATTTGCATCTTAACAACGCAACGCGAGCGTGAAAGTAGCATATAATGCGGACGTAGGTGGGCAGCTGTGATTTATAACCTGACACTAAACGTAAGTCTAGACAATCTTTATTCATTTTGTATGCGTCTTTAAAAAGGCAGTAATTATAATAGAAAATATTCCTATCATTCAAGACAATAAACATAAGAAAAATTTTGTGCAAATCGTTTTTGATTGCAGTGAAAACCTCGAGCAGCCTCTGGACAGCTGTTTCAGCCCTGCTTGGGGCTTCTTCAGCAGAGACGTAGCTCGACATTTCCACTGCAAACAAAAACGACTTGTCCAATTTATTTGCAATTGCGATGTAAGAGTGATGAACAGATAAAATGGCGACATCTTACTATCGCTATTTGACGTGACATTGCAGTAGGATAGACAAATTGAAGCGGGATTTGCTCCTAATAAGTCCCCCATGCAAGGCGGCCATGCTTGCTATCAAAGCATAATGAAAATTTTTCTAAAAATACCCATAACGAAATTGCAGAGTTACAAAAATTTGTTAATTTAGAATTTTCTTAAGACCTTCAATTAAAAAGATTCCTAAGCCGAAGAAAAGAGGATACGATGAAAAAGATTCTCATCACCTATGTTTACCGCATGTTATAATGTGGCAGTGGTTAATAAATAGTACTAAGACTTTTTTTGCATTATTTTAAAAATAGAGGACGTCTGGCCACCCTACCTTTAGTCATCCCAATATAAGTAGATATTTAGATCCTCATACTTTCTCAAAATGGCCTCCGAAGTAAAGTAAAGCAAAGCTAATCGTCGAGGGATTTTTCTCTTTGCATCCCTCCTCTGTTCATTTAGAGTACAGAAATTCTTCTGCCATGATTATACATACTGACAATACTTATTCAATTTAATTCAAACATGAATTTTATCAAAAAGAAGCACATTAGTGAAAACTTGTGTTTTTATGTAAAATGTCAAATTAATTTGCTACAATTTGACGGTAATTACAGTTACAAGCACTCGCATAATAAAAAAACGAGTGGTAATGTCCACTCGCAAAAAGTGCGATACAAATGTAACTTTATTATCGATTTTTATATAAATTTTTTGAATCAGGACGCTTCTGCATTTCTTAAAATTAAGTTGGGGAAAGTCAGATGAAAATTATCCTAAACGATACACAGTGTGGGCGCTTAGAAATGAAAACCGCTTAGGAGTAAACTACTCTTATTTAGCAAGATACAGGAAAATATAAGAATAAGTTGTTCAGAATTAAAAGTTAGATATGAAACTACAGCCATCTATCTCAAAAATAATTACAATTTATTTTGAAACACTCTATACAGACTACATTAGGAAACACTGGTGGGATTAGTGTCTCCCAAAATATTATGAGTAGAAAAATACAAGATTCTTTCTTATTTCTCAATTACGTCATTTGGTTCTGAGTGATTATTTCAATGAATTGCAGTCAAGCTACAAAAAAGCGCTAAGTTTCAGAACGCATTGAAATAATCACTCAGAAATAAATGAAATAATTGAGAAGTAAGAAGAAATTTCGGATTTTTCTGGTCATATTATGTTAGGGGACATTTTAACCACACCAGTATTTCTAAATGTAGTGTGTGTAGACAGTACAGAGTGATTCACAATAAATTGTGATTTTGAGATAGGAGTTTCATATCTAGCTATAAATTTTAATTCTGAACAATTTATTCTTAACAATTTATCCTTACGTCATTTCCCTGTATCTTGTGAAATAAGAGCACACGTTTGATATTTCTCACTTTTATTTTAACGGATGCAGAAGCATTCTTCCTCAATACATTTTTATAAAGATCGGTAATATAAAAAATTCGCATTTGTAGCACACTTTTTGAAAGGCCCTATATCTAAACAAATTTCACGTCAACGATTCTCCGAATACAACAGTTATATCAATTTCTTTGAAATCGAAATATCGTTCGCAAAGCTGCTGTATCTATTTGAAAATTTGCTTACACCGTAGCCTGTAAATATGTTTTTAGAAACTCAAAACTGATCTCAAACTTCCATTTCGATATCAAGGTTCTATCAGACTCAATTCTAAAAATCCCTTTTGATTTCTTGCTGTAGCAGCCAACGGAGTAATATGTTTTTGATTAATTTCATCATAACTAACAAACGTAGAATTGCTTTTACTTCTTTCCTGTAATCTATGTTATCTATTATTTCACTAGGTTTAATTTGTCGGGTTTAATAGGGGTCACTATGTATACGCATTTTCATAATTTTATATTAATTACTTGACGAAAAATAAATTAGTACTCACCCCTCCTTTTTCGTTAATAAATAAACTAATAATAGTAAAGCAGAATAAGTAAATAAAAAATATCTTAGCATAATAACTTTAATCTCTAGTACTAGTTTTCTGTTAACTCTTTGGTCATGATGTTATTTATTTATTTATTTAGAACATGCAGGTTAATATTAAACCTATTTATATGCTCTACTAATTTAAATATAATTATTGGGTGCTGAAAATTTAAAACTGATTTATTAGCTACGGTTACAGAACAAAATTATTACCACCCGCCCTTTTTTCTTTGATAAATTAATACATTAATAATAGTAAAGGAGAATAAATAAATAAATTATTGCCTCAATAAGTTTATATCTCTTACAATCGATTGATGAGAATACGGTTTTTACTTTTTTGTTACATATCAATCATAACAAGTATAACAATGAAATGCTTACAGAATATACCAAAATGTGTTAAAAAGTGATTTTATATTACCAAATAAGTAGATAAGAATAAGAAGTAACGAGGTTTTAATTTTTTGTAGAAACATTTGCTTTTTGTGCCATTTTGAAAAAAAAAAATGCTGCGATAAAGGCCATATTACATTTTTGTCCAGCTAATTCCTTGATTTCGCCCACTATGCAGCGGTTATTTCGTATGTACAATGTGGCCGGGTTTCGTAGGGACAATATGGGTAACTTTTGTTTTTTAAGAGATAGAGACAGCTAAATTAGCAAAAAGGTGCAGGTTCAAGAGCTCATTAAAGGCCGACGCGCACTTGTCCTACCCGACCGGCAGCGCACCGGTCCACGCTGGCCGGCATTTTATTATTTAGCTATTTTTATATGTAACAACGCGCACTAATCGGAATCACATCACTCCGCACGGAATCGGCCCGTACGGAATAATTCGACTAGAATATTTTAGCCGGCTGCAGAGACTGACTTACGCTTCCTATCATTATTTTTTAGCTTTTCCTCTTCCTCTTTACATAATAGCGACACAATCACAATTCTAGTATCTAAATGAGCATCCATATGTGTTTAAATTTGAAAGAATACCAATATTCATTGTTCAAGCTCATAGAATTTTGTCATTTGATACAGGTGAGGATCCGAATAATGCAATAATGCGCGTTGCTTCTAATTTTGGCCCGTACGGAATTAATTCGACTAAAATATTTTAGTCGGCTGGCGAGAACATTATCGTTACTTTTCAGCTTTTGTTATTCCCCTTCACATAATCATAATATTAGGATTTAAAAGAGCACCCATATTTGTTTAAATTTTAAAGGATACCAAGATAACTCAACATTCGTTGCTCAAGTGTAAAGAAATTTGTAATTTGATATAGATAACGATCCGTTAGTGTGCGCTATTACATATAAAAATAGGTAAATAATAAAATGCCGGTCTGCGTGGACTGTTACCGGCCGGGTAGGATAAGTGCGCGTCACTTCTAATTTTTGACGGCCGGCGTGGACCGGTGCGCTGCCGGCCGGGTAGGATAATTGCGCGTCAGCCTTAAGGATCTATTTTCAAATATTACTTCTCATGGGGAACTTGGTTAAAATTTTACAAAAACCAAAATCTCTTAATTTCTCTTATTTGCTGTAACTTTTTGGTTAATTAAGATATGGAGATGCAGTTTTAACTAACTTGCATGGCAACTTAAGTACGAATCAATATCACTAGTGCCACGATTACAAAACTTTGTTGTTTTTCAAATTATCTGTAAAATTATGTTTCGAAACAAGAAGCACGTTTATCATCATACGTTTGTGTCAATAGTGTCAGTGTTATTACTTCTTCATCTTATAACGGAAAATTTTGGAAAGTACCATGCCCTTGTTAACATTGGTAATAAGGATTACAGAACTGCAAATAGGTCTCGATTCGCTTCATCATTGATTTCTGTTCGTAAAAAGAATAAGTTCATATTTTCAAAATTTTGAAGTAGTTTCCATATCATGTGACACATCATTGTATTATCATTGTATTATTATTATTATTATTAAGTACCGCTAAAATTACTTAAAATTATTATGCAAATTAGTTCAAACCGCATCTCAATGTCCCAAGTAAGAAGAAAGTTAGGAAAATAAAAGAAATTAGGAGAGTTTGGTTATTTTTGTGGTGGTGAGGCGCCATTGATGTGAGTAGCACCACCGCAAAAATGATCTGCACAACATTGACTACGTATCGTATTCGACTATTTAAAGAATCAAATCTTTCAAACCCGTTTCACGCAAATTAAATGAAATTTTCATTTGTTTAAAATATTCACTTCCAGTGCCAGTACAATATTCGATGTAATTTGTACGAGTACAATTACCGCTGCAATTTTGAAACAACTATTGAAATGATTAAAATAAAGTTTTTCCGTTAGTTAATGAACATGAAATCAGAGATGAAATAAATAGTCGATGTAATTTGTATTAGTACAATTACCATTGCAACCATGGAAATGGTTAAAAATAATTTTTTTCGTAGGTTAATGAACATGATATAACAAATGAATTAAATAGTCGATCAGATTGCATTGCTTCATAATTTAATACTTATTAAGTATTCACTCTTTTTTCTCGTCAGAGTAGGCGAGTTAGGGTGACTTTTTTTGGGATCACAATGAAATATAGACGTCAGATGGAACAGTTACGTTTGTTTATTTTGAATTTCAAGTTTATGATTTTAGTACATTGACACCACCTCGACTGCAGTAGCTACCTTATTTATTTCAGAGTCGGCCGGAGATGGGTACTTCTTCGTATTTGACGGTATAGTCTGATTACTAATGTAAAATTGTCACAATATTTTTCGTGTCAGATTCTGGCATCTACCAAAATTTATGTAAGCAGTCGAAGGAAACTAGAATATGGCCTGCTCTGACGAGTAAAAAGAGTGAATGCTTAATACTGTTCCTAATTGAAAAAAGGGTGTTTCCTAGGAGCCTGATTTGGCAAGATATTTGCATTCAGCAATGTCAACTTTATGACACGCGCTGTTAGGAGTGCTTAAGAAAACAAATAATTAGCAATGTATAATATCTTGTAAAATCGACACGTGCATTTGTTTTATGTTTATTTGCAAGTTATGATAAAATTCAACAATAAAGTAATAAACACGTTAGGCAAGATAGGAGATCCCAAAGTCAACAAAACAGTACTTCGGCAAGTATAGATATCAACAGGTTTTCTAGGTCGGTATCGCGCGATACAAATACCTGTGTTTTTACGACCTCGTAACATAATAGCTACTTAGGGTTGTAAAACATTTAGTGGTTAACACTACCGATTTGTTACGTAAGCTTTTACCTGCGTGTCCCAGCACATTATAATAGATCAATTAAGCGAACGCACGTGCATATTTTCAACGCACTCGGACGATTGGTATTCATCCATTTCAAGGCTGTGAATTTTTTTTCAATAAATGAAAGACTGGTATCCTGTTTCAAAATCATTTCTGTTATTATAATTAAGCGTTATTAATATTTATGACGTTATAAATTACGATTTAGCATTTAGAGTTAATGTTTAATTCCCCGTTTTCTTTCTCATTCCTTTTCAATTTATCTTACAGAATCGGAGGACTAAACAAATTTATAGAAATCTTCGAGATAGCTTCAGACAGTTAATCTGCGTTTACATAAATTACCTACTTGTATAGTCTACGCATTAAATGACTTACTGTATTTTTATTTGACTTCCTTGTTATAAATATGCAGAAAATCCAGCACAAATTCATTATGCCGCAATATTAAAATGTTATTATTAAAGATATTATCATCAGATAATCATTAATAAATCCATTCACAAAGCAAAGTTATATCAAGTTGGTAGAAACAAAAGGGTTAAATTTCATTTATGTGAAAATTTGTAACACGTGTTTTCTTTTTTTAAATGCCATAAAGGGTGGCTATGGAAAATATAATTCAGGCCTTAGCACCAGTCATATACCGGGTGCGTTTTTATCTTGAGACAACGCAATATCTTGAAAACTATGCATCGGATCAAAAAACTGTAAATATAATTTGTTCGATCCGAAGGGGGCTATCTAATGACATCAACCGCGATTCTACGCCTCAAGCTATGTCAGGTTTGTCCGAATCTTTGTTTTCGATGGCGTTGAATTTTTTGCAAAACCTACTTTTAGCGTTAGCCAGGAACAACGATGTAGTAGGTTTCTGTTCCCATCGGGGTGCTTGTATTGGTGAGTCCCCTCTCCTCGCCTCTCACTATCGGAGTATTTATTTTTAATATTATTTCAGTGAGTGTACCACGTCGTTGTTCATACGTAAGGGTAAGCTTAAAGGTAGATTTCTTATCTCGAGACAACGCAATATCTTGAAAACTATGCGTCAGATCAAAAAACTTAAGGAATATACTTTCTTCGATCCGAAGGGGCCTACCTAATTATCCCAATCGCGATCCCCGTCACCCACCCGCAGTGAGTGGGATTGGGGGCAACTTTCAAATCGCAAATAGGAACCACCATTTTTATTGCAGATTCGAATTCTACGCCTCAAACTACGTAAGCTTTGTCCGAATCTTTGTTTTGGATTCCTGGCCGATAGCGTTGAATTTTTGTAAAATCTATCTTTGGTCTTACCCAGAAACAACGACGACGTGGTGCACTTACTGAAATATTATTACAAATACATATCCCGATGGTGAGAGACGAGGGGAGTCACCTAAAACAAGCACCCCGATGGGAACAGAAAGCTTCTATGTAATACTCTTCGAAACTTTCAACCACTTTTGTAAATTATATTTCTGCAAATTTTAAATAAAATTATTTCCCTCGCTTTTAATTGCCTACATATAATACAACATGCAATTGCTTGTTTGTAAATCTTCAAGTCATTATTATTGTTCTTCTAAACTAGCACGTTGTATTTCCAAATTAGTAGATTTTTGTCTTGGGTTTTAGTGAATTTTATTCAACGTGCTATTTATTATATTTATATGCTGCCATTTTTTTATGAACTTCTAACCTCAACTTTCCAATTATACTTACCATCAATCCTTTTATTTTATTATAGAACCTTTTACTCGCAGATTTGTCTTTCGTCGCACTAAAAATGTTGACGTGAAACTTACCGGTGTATAATTTTGCTCGAATTCTTACAAAATAGCAAAGTATTTTTACAGTATGCAGTACGTTAAAGTCCACAATTTATGTTGAAACGTGGAGAATATTGAATTACGCTGATTGAATTCTTTAGTCAACCCCGACCTTCACACGGCCACAGCAAAAAGAGTTTAAAACGTCTATGAAAATTCATATGCGATCATCAGGTGCGGTAATAAACGTGAGTGAACAATTTATCTATAAAGTTACGTAAGTCAAGGTACTTGCATTCCAGTTTATAGGTAAGTGCAGAACAAGTAGCTGAAGCTTTTTATTTCCAACTATTTCCTAAGTTTAAGAATTGTCGTGATATTCACTCAGAATTTGTATAAAGGAAAAGTAATATCTACATTTAATGAAATGCACAATAAATTTCCAAGGTTGTCAAATAAATATTTTCATTCCAAATACAGAACGTTTGCGAAAATTTTATAATTTTCTCTTATAATATTTAATTATATTAATAAATGAGAGATAAAACTCGCTACATCATGCATTTATTTTTTGACCTACTGTCGCTACCAAAAAAGTGGACACTTTTTTTTATGTATATTTATATTGAATGATGCTAAGAATTTTGCTGACAGGCTGGAATAATAACTGATACTTACGGATGACAGACAATAATTAATAAAAGTCAGTCATTATTTCATTTTGAAAAATATTGACTCATATTAGCCGCATGGATAAGGCAAAAATAGAAATGAATTCATTCTTAAAAAGTTAATTTGTATGTCATTCCTAATTGACATTTTATAAATTACAGCTACCCAGCAAAAGTTTTAGTATAGTTAAATTTACATCAAGAAAACTGTTTTTTTGTCGGCTACGGTAATATTGAGAAGGCAACGAATTTTTCGAGCATCCTCCGTACAGTTGTTTCAGCCCTATTTGCCCTGCCTCATTAGCAGCGGAATAGTTCGAGAACTATACTGGAATCTAACCTCCCAGTCCTAGTTATCTTGAAACAGAATTGAAACCTGCTGACAACAGTTAAAACTTACGCCATCACGCGGTTATCTTTTACCTGTTGTGAACATGTGTGCTTTGTGACTCTTTAAAATTTGCATGCGCATATCTGTAAAAATGGGCTCTGGAAATTTGTAATAAAAAATAAGAATTTTAGTTTATATAAAAAAATATTTTTTTAATTATACTAGGTAACAAAATTTGTACGCGTTTATTGCAGTTTTTGCCGGTGTTTATTATTGCAGTTTTTGCCGGTGTTTATTAAAAGTTTAGGCTCTCTCTTTTTCCATTTTTTCCTAAAGCAGAAAAAATTTATTTTAACTATACACAAAATAGAAACAAATTTCTATTGACAAATGATTACTTGATATACAGTGACAATTTTATTTTATTATGCAACATATTATTATGTTGCTTTTTAAAATAACCATGTCAAAGCATGGTAACCATAGGCAACTAATACTGCTAATGTAAATAATTTAATTGTCTAGCAATCTTTGAAATAAAACTTTCAGTACATGTTTTAAGATTACTTTTTAAACAGATAGTGAGCACAAGGAAACGTGTACTTATTAAATTGCACTCACATGCAGTTCAAGAGAAAAAGCAAACGTCTGGTAGGAATAATTAATAACACACTGATTGGTAATTTTTTATTATTTAACATAACTCTATAACTCAATAGTTCCTCAAATACAGCAAACATAACAAAATAGATCAGGGGGTTTTGCAGGGAGATTTCAAAACTATTGATACGAAATTTAAAACAGAGATATTACGCCGAGACACAACACGAGATCAAAAACAAGCTGTCCAGCATGTTTTAGGAAAACAAATTTTATAGTATTATAAATAAAGGGTTTTCCAATAAGTGCGTCAGAACTTTAATTCCAAAAACAAGATTGATTTGGAATGTAAATGGCAAATCTTGATAACAAATGAGTTCGGTATATTATGTCACATTAGCTGGAATTCCTTATAACGAAACTTGTCGCCCAATTTTCACAGTTCACCGTATACTTACAATACCATCGCTTTTTATAATTGCCTGCTTGTTACACATACGTAAAAATTCTGTAAAGTTTTCTCACAATAGCGAATATCATACTTACAATACAAAAGCTCTTGACGACATAAGCATTCCGTACCACCGAATTAAAAGGTCGTAAACAGGACCAAATTATCTGTGCGTTAAATTTTATAACAAGCTTCCAATTCAAGTGAGGCAAATGAACTGTAAGATGCTTGAAAAATGGGTGAAATCGTTTCTTTTAGACAAAGTTTTTTATAGTATTAAAGACTATTTGGACTGTGATATCGAACTTTAATATGCCCTGACAGTTTTACATTTTCTACTGTATGTTTTTTTTTACCGTCATCATCACTGTGATTATTATTACTATTATTTTTTTAATTATTCTGTGTTATTTATTAATTATTAATGTGTGTCATGGCAGAGTAACCACGTGCGTTTGCACTGCTCCGTTAATTTAGTGTGTTTTTCATTGTCAGATTAACGTTATTTAAATCATATTTCGGTCACCAAATAGTGGAAGTGTTCTGCATTAAAATTGAGAAAAATGGAACGTAATACCCGTTCAATTTCGGAGAAAAAAGAGTTAATAAAAGAATGCGTTGGCGAGCTATTACAGGACACGAAATTCATGGACGTGTTGTTACAAAAACTCATCGCTGAATTGGATATCTGGTTTGACAAAAAGACCGATGTTTACGAACGGAAAATACAATCTCTCGAGGAGGAGAATAAATTATTAAGCCAAAAATGTGACGCCCTGGAACAGTACTCCAGACGCAATAACGTAAGGATTCTCGGAATTGCGCCGGTAGCAACAGCGGACGCTGAGGTTCAGGCCATCAAGTTTTTAAAGAAAAAATGGGCGTCGCCATTACATCCGAGGACATCGAACGTTGTCATCCTATTGGGCCAATAAAAAAAAATAAACAGGCTTTAATTGTTAAATTCAGGTGCTACAAAAGCCGCCAAGATGTACTCAAACAACGCAAATCATTAAAAGGTACGGGTATTTTTGTGGTGGAAGATCTAACAAGCCCTAGGCGTCTGCTTCACAAAACATCAGAAGCTGATTTTGGACGTCGAAATGTGTGGCTGCGAGATGGTTCCATTTATGTTAAAATAAATGGCAATTGACACGTTATAAGAAGTGACTCTGACTTAGAACAGCTCCGTTGTAAGTTGAAAATGCCAGTAAATAATTTTACTTCTTAAGTTTGATTCAAATGCTAGCATTAGATATGTTACTGCTATTTGCCACTTTTGCCAGAGTGGACATTTTCCCTATTTGGATTATTTTCCTTTGCTAGGAGTTTCTTTTTTTTTCTATCTCTCCTTTTTATAATTTCTCAATTTTTAAATTATATTGTTTAATATAATCTGATATGAATATACCACAGAATTTAGATTCCTTTTTTCCTTCGTTCTGGAGTAGTGTGTTGAATCTCTAAGCTCTACTTAGTTGCGTGTAAAACGTATCCAATCAAATTAGATAGTAGTTACAGTTAATCTAGTGTTTTTATAAGTACTTTGTTTTCAGTTATCATTTAATTATTGAACCTAGTAAACTCGGTTTTTATTTGGCATACTTTTAAACGTGTAAAAAACTAAATCTTCTTTGGCATCAACACAAAGTGTTTAGTTGTTAGTAATACATTACAGTAAATCACGAATTATTTTGCACGAGTTATTTTATATCTTCATTTCACTTCGCCCATTTAGGTTAAACACATATGTATTTACTTTTACTAAAATGTAAGTATGATGACATTTGAGACATTAAGGATATCTCATATTAATGCTCGTTCGTTGACTGGTCGGTTTGATGTATTTTGCGATTTGATTTTAAACTTAAATTACGATATCGTAACGGTAACTGAAACCTGGTTAACTGAAAACGTTCTAGATGCAGTTGTAAATATTCCCGACTATAGAATTTTACGTAAGGATCGCGACGGTAGAGGTGGAGGTGTCGCCATTTATCTGAAGCAAGAAGTTTTTGTTGCTGAACCAATCATGCACTATTTTAGTATTCCCCTGACGAAGCCATCAACCGATAGTGACACGTTTAGCGTTAGTGCAATTTTCGTAGTATTCGTTAAAGGCCAACACATACGGGGTTGGGCCGCATCGCACTGCAAAAATGCACAGGTAGTCGTTTTCATACAATTCATAAGGACTACAGCACATACGGACGGACCGCAATTATGTACAAAATTCTTGAGGGCGATGCAATGCCTCAAAGATTAAAAACAGTTTCTATACGAGTTTCATCGGAAAAGAGTCAACTTTAATTTATTACATTGTCAGGAATTGGTTAATAATTTCTTTTTAATTGGTGAAACTCAGCATCATCCCAAAAAAGTTCAACCCAAGCACTATCAATTTAATGTGACTTAAAATAGAATGCCTCTGTTTTGTTAGACAGAGCCCTTTGCGTTTATTGTCAAATTGCGCCTTCTGCCGGGGTAACCTAACAATGAGCGATATGTCGGTTTTCCGGATTTATGGAATTTTGTGAAGATCGTGGGAGCAAAGGGTTTTACTATTGTTCAGTTACTGCCTGTCACGCTACAGATGTTCGTTCCATAGAAATGCGGTCTTTGTATACGGCGTGGGAGTTCGATTTTGCACATGCACATTTTGCCTGCGTGATTAGCTGAAACTGATTACTTAACAGATTGCAGAAGTATCTGCAAAGAGTTGACAAAACCATAGTTACATGTAAGTACATACAGGGAGATTCAAGCAACTCGTCAATTAAAGGTGCTTTCTTTCGCTCCCAAAATCGTGATCCAAATGTGTTTTGATTCAAAAACAGACATTCTTTCTGTGAATTTCTCTGTTTTTAAAAGTTGTTTCGATTGAATTATGGAACAAATGAATTGTCAACCAAAAATTCAAGTCATGTGTTTAGTTGCAACAACTGCGAAATTCAGGTAGACTCCATTTACTATAAAAAGTACATAATGCGCAGAAACGAGTTTTCGTCCGACAAGTCTACTTTAGGTGAGTTCAGTGTACAGGAGCGCGGCATACGCATTGGCAGTTGTTACCCCCAGTTTTAGCGTTAGTGGTTAGGTTTCTTGCACATTTCTTGTATTCCTTTGTTGTGGTTTTAATTGTTTTGTTTTCAAATTAGTGTTCTCCTCACAGCAAATTGTTTATTCCTACTTGTTAGAGGTGAAAAATTATTTTCAATGATTTCCTCATAATGTTTTCTGAACTTTGCAGTTGTGAGTCTGGTACTGTTGATTTAATGGTAACAATATATTATCATGGACAAAAAGAAAACGATCGGCGAACAGGGATAAATAATTCAATCAATCTTACCTTCACGGTCGACACAGGTGATTCGAATGACGGAGATTATTTGCTTTCCGATGAAGAAGATGGTGAACGCTATTAACTCGGAACATCTAAATTGTAGTTCTCCATTATGAACCACCATTAAACAACAATGCTTGTGTGTGAATATTAGGTGTAATTAATTATAATATTTTGTAAATTAATAATTGTTGGAAAAAACTATGAGAAATTTTATTAAAAACAGTAAAGCGTAACCTCATTTAATTCACAACTCTTCATATATTAAGGCTGTATGCTCGCTTAGACCTGAACTCGATTTCAAATGGGCGTATCACTATTTTTCGCATATATTTAGAAGAAACATACGTTTAACACGGGTTCCTGCATTTTTACACACAAACCAAAAGAACAGAGAACAGAATTACCACCTAAACGTTTTCCCTGTAATTTATGACTCTGCTGTCACTGATCTTTATTTTTGATTGGTTTACATGTCAGTTTGACACACCCACAAGGAAACATTCGGATAAGGCTTCATTCACATGGGCACCGCCCGCGGCCTTCTCCAAATTTTAAGGGCGAGCGCACACTCAGATGAGTAAAATTTCTTAAGCAAAAGTTATGTAAATAAAAACGGCGACTTGATCTAACACAATAACTATGTAAAACTCGGGAAATAAAATCAGAATTGAAACAACGACACAAAAAAAACGGATCACCTGTTTGATTTGAACCGTGATTTAAACGTTGGAATAAATATTAATGACTGTGCTTAAGGTTATTGGAATAGGAATTGATACTGCTCTAATGTACCGACACAAGGAAGATAAAAACCTCACAAAGCAAGTTAATGCGTTAAAAAAGGACATTATTAATTGCCGTAAGCACGTATTCGGCGATCATTCTCATTGTGACTCATTTCTCATTGCACCGGGTTCAAAGATAATGAAATTAATTCAGTTCCAGACTTAGTAGAATGTGGATTATTTCATGATATTATTGGTTGCTGTAATCATTTGACGCATAATGCACACAGTTTACTTTTAAATATGAACATAAATGCAGCGGAGACGTACAATTCAATTGTTTCAAAATTTGTTGGTGGAAAAAGAGTTAACTTCTCTTTGAAAAATAGCTACGACAGGTGAGATGCCACGCTGCGAGCGTTTCTTATAATTTAAGTGAGCAATATCATCACCGCCTCTGTGAAGTTGGCACCTCATTTTTCTAAAAAGTGATTTTTTATAGGAGTTCTGATAGCACTCCAAAGAGTTCTGGAGTTCTATGTCAAAATTAAAGAGAGTTCTAGCGGATTCAACATAAAAAAATGACTTTTAAAATTTGGGGTGCTAAGTTCACAAAACGGGATTTAAAAATTGGCTATAAAATGTTAATTGTTGGAATTAATTAATTTCATCATTAAGACTTTCTTTAGAACTATTGAGGTGCTATCCAGAACTCTAAAGAGAATCTCGAAATTTTGAAATTACTATATCCCTCTTATTCTACAAAAGATCAGAACACGAAGAAACATTTTATTTTTGGGTGTAGAGACCTATAAATGCAAAATAATTATTAGTTTAAGTACCATACTACTTAAAAGAAAGGAACCTCAAACCAATTTTTTTTCATTTTACGCTTTGACACTTCAATTCGAGAAACGAAAAATCGTTGGAATTTTATTACTTTTGATTTTAGCGCTTTGGTCGTTAAGGATAATTGTGAGAACTCGTGGGGTGCTATCCAGAACTTCAAGCAGAACGAAAAGATTTTCCAGAAAAAATTTGATTTTGCACTTTGACAAAATTTCATATCGAGACACGAAAAATCGCTGGAACTTTTTTACTCTTGATTTTAGCGCTTTGGTCGTTAAGGATAATCGTGAGAACTCGTGGGGTGCTATCCAGAACTTCAAGCAGAACGAAAAAAATTTCCAGAAAAATTTCCATTTTGCACTTTGACAAAATTTCATATAGAGACACGAAAAATCGCTGGAACTTTTTTACTTTTGATTTTAGTGCTTTGGTCGTTAAGGATAATCGTGAGCACTCGAGGGGTGCTACCCAGAACTCTGTGCAGAACGGAAAAATTTTCGAAAAAAATTTCCATTTTACACTTTGGCAAAATTCTCGTGTCAGAGCGTAAAATGAAAAAAAAAATAATTTGAGGTTCTTTTCTTTTAAGAGTATTTGGTACTTAAACTAATAATTATTTTGCATTTATAGGTCTCTACCTCCAAAAATAAAATGTTTCTTCGTTTCCTGAGCTTTTATAGAGTAAGTAATTTCAAAATTTCGAGATTCTCTTTAGAGTTTTGGATAGCACCTCAATAGTTCTAAAGAAAGTCATAATGATGAAATTAATTATTTCCAACAAATAACATTTTATAGCCAATTTTTAAATCTCGTTTTGTGAACTTAGCACCCCAAATTTTAAAAGTCATTTTTTTATGTTTAATCCGTTAGAACTCTTTTCAATTTTGACATAGAACTCCAGAACTCTTTGGGGTGCTATCAGAACTCCTATAAAAAATCACTTTTTAGAAAAATGAGGTGCCAACTTCACAGAGACATCACCACCGCATTTATATAATGGTCGGGAAAAGTCCAGGCAAATATACCAAAGTATACAGTGTGCCCGGATACGTAGGGACAGCATGGATAACTTCTGTCTTTGAAGAGATAGAGAGATGATTAAATTAGCAAAAAGGTGCAGGTTCGAGAGCTCATTAAGAATCCATTTTCAAATATTACTTGTCATGGCTAACTTGGTTAAAATTTTACAAAAACCAAAATCTCCTAATTTCTTTTATTTGCCGTAATTTTTTTTAACTTAAGAGATCGTGAAAGATGACAATCAATTTTTGTTTTTGGTCGCGGCCGCATATTATTACTATGCTCTTTTTGATCACTCCATCGTCACAAACCATCAGATCGCTTAATAATTTAAAACAGATAACTATTCTGCAGATGCGTAATTACCTTTGTTTGATCTGCGATCGCTGAGTTTTCCATTAATTTGGAATACAAATCTGTCCTGTAAAACATGTCGAATACATATCAAATATATGAAAAATGTAATAGTAGTATGAGACAAATTTCAGATTCATTCCAGAACAACATGTAGGGCACATGTATAATACAAATATGTATGTAATGTAAACGCCCCTTTATTACCAACGTTAACAAGGGCGCGGTTAGCTTGCAACAGGCTCGATAACAAAGTTTTGTGATCATGGCATTAGCGATTTCTATTCGTAAAAAGAATAAGTTCAGTTTTCCAAGATTTTGAAGAAGTTTCCATACCATGTGATACTTCAATGTATTCAGAAAAAAAATTCTCTTAAAAGAGACACTGTTGGCCAAAACACCAAAGTAAAATGGCATAAAGAGCGAAGACTAACAGTATCGAATTTTAGTATTGTCTGTAAAAGACGTCAAACAACTGATGCCAAAAAAATGGCGTAAAGATTAATTTCTTCTAATTTTTCGGGAAGTATAGTTACAAATTGGTGCCATGACCATGAAGAAATTGCGAGAAAACAATTTTCACAGGAATTTAGACATAAAGTTGATACCTGCGGATTATTTATAACTAAAGAAATGCCGTATCTTGGAGCTATTCCTGACGGACTAGTTGGCGAGGATGCTATAATTGAGATCAAGTGTCCCTATAAGTTAGCAAAGTTAAAAATAACTCCTCAGGAAGCAGCAAAGATGAAAGTTATGCCCTATTTCTTTTTGGATGGCAATACTGTGAAACTGAAGAAAACACATAACTACTACTATCAGATTCAAGGGCAGTTGGCTCTAACGAATAGAAGACTCTGATACTTCGTTGTATGGACAGCTTTGGGGATGATATGTGAACAGGTAATGTTATTTACATAAACATCAAGAAAGTTCTGAATTCATTATAATACATTATTTTTTTCTGAAATCGTATAAGATTATTTTTGTAACAGTTTCAACTTTTAAGCACACGAAAGCTATAATCTTGATAATAAAAATAAGTAAAACCGATTTGGTTTTGAAGACTAGTGTATAAAATAGAAATTATAGACGATTTTAGAAAAACTAACAAGCAATTTACATTTACAACACACCTGTAATACGTTTTCTTTTTCAAGATTAAAAAGATGACAATTTTTGGCATAACATGAAGCCGAAGTTAAAATATTTTTATTTAGAACTTATGCTGCCTATACTGGCTTTAAAAGGAAATTAAAATAATGATTCTGATCGATCTGGACAGTTGAAATCTCTTTCTGATAATCTGGTGATAACAATTCTGAAATAGATCTGTATTTGAAATCTGCTATGCAGGATTCCATATTATGTAATGCCATATAATATCTAACTGTATACTATGTCCGCTAAAAAAATTTGGGACAATTATTGTGCCTACATATTTGAGTTATTTTATTATAGCCAGTGAGCGGCGGAATTGAGGTTTTAGATGACGAATGCAGGCGATTTGCATTACCCGAGACCTTATAAGTCGTTGAATGAATGTATATATAATATACAATAAATTTACTTGCAAGATTCCATAAAAATAATTTTAATATAATGATTACGGTTTGAATGACCTTAAGTAAAACCTCAGGTCATCCGCTCCTTGATTATAGCGTTTTCCGCTGGCTGCACCGGAGTGCACTGAGTGTATCTCCATCACGTTTCATTACATAAAGCTGAACCGAGATGGAAATACACTCAGTGCGCACTAGTGCAGCTAGTGGAAAACGCTATTAGTTTGAATGCAATTTTCAACTTATTTCTATAGTAACTTAAAAAACACGGAAATAAACAAACGGACGAATACATGATAGCAACAATAATTAACTCCTCGTATTTACAACAGAACGTATTACGTGTTCCAGATTCTTTTGGTGAGCGTAGTACAATATGATTCAAAAGGGCCGCACTATTATCACCAGCATATTAATATTAACAGGAGCAAAAACAAACTTTTATTTTTTTTTGAGATGCTTGGCGAATGTTTAAAAATATCGCGAATAGGCAACGCTGCATAATTCAGATGCACTTACAAATTTGAAACCGTAGTTGTAGGTGATATTAAATGTTCTTTTTTTTGTTGACAGTTGCATATGCGCTGATTTGCTAAAACTATACTCTATTTTTTATTAATAGGCGGAAGTTTACCGATTGATATAACGTATTACATATA
The DNA here is from genome assembly GCA_036172665.1 of Prosopocoilus inquinatus. Taxonomy (NCBI): domain Eukaryota; kingdom Metazoa; phylum Arthropoda; class Insecta; order Coleoptera; family Lucanidae; genus Prosopocoilus; species Prosopocoilus inquinatus. The sequence continues at coordinate 41,158,163 of CM069871.1, read as the reverse complement.
AATCGTTCACGATTGTTTTAAATTCGGACTATCTATGAAAATCTGACATTTTAATTGGCAGTAACCTTACTTGTTAAAATAAATTTATTTTAGGTTACAGTTGATGAGATCTGAATCCTCGTATTCGGATTAGTTGTGCAGAAACAAAAATTATTTGACGCAGTTCCGTTTCACTATTTGGGTGTACTTGATATTCAAAATGTTACATTACCGACCCATTTTATTTATTGTTTATTCCTGTGTTCACATAATATTAATTACATGCATTAACAAGAATTTTTAATGATGTCAAGGTATATGTGTACTCTACACAAATAAATAACAAAATAATTCAAATTTGTTGAGTATTCCCTTTTTAAAACTAATTAAGTGCATGATTACCAGATTTGCAGAAATTTATTACGACAAAAATGTTTTCTTTTTCAATTTAGCGTAAAAAATTTACCAAAAAGCACGACTCTGAAAAGAGAAATATAAAAGAATTGTAGGCACTTTATTTTCTGGCGGCGCTCGGTAGCGTCCGTGTGTTTACGGTGCATGTATTCTGTGTTTCACTCATATACGCACTTAAACGCATTCGCTCTCACTCACACCCTTCATCTGTCACTAAATCGGGAGAATGAATGTGCGAATTCGCCCCTCTTGCACTAAGCCCGAAGGCGGAGCTAGCGTGTATCACACATCACATTTGATTTCAGCGATTTCATTCGGAAAATTTCAAATTTGTTTCCCTGACCTTATTTTTAAAAATAAAAAGAAAACTAAACGGTTTATTATTATTGAATATTGCGAAATTTCGGCTAAAGGCTTACATTTTCGATGTTTTTTAATTTTAATTTTTTTTAAGGCCTTTTTGGAATTTTCGAAAAACAAGCCTTTAGCCGCCTAACAGAATCTATTTAAAAATATCTCGCGAAAAATTGGTACGATTTTAATGAAAAATAAGCCCAGGAAATGGGAAAAACGATTTTGGGGCCGAGCAAACAGCCTTAAAGTCAAATATTTACAACATTTTGTTGCAAATCGTTTTTGATTGCAGTGAAAACCTCCAGTAGTCTCTGTATAGCTATTTCAGCCCCGTTTGGGGCTTCATCAGCAGAGACGTAGCTCGACATTCCCACTGCAGACCAAAGACGATTTGTCCAATTTATTCGCAATTGCGATGTAATAGTGATGAACAGATAAAACAGCGACATCCTACGATCAAAAAGCGATCGTAGGATGTCGCTGTTTTGTCTGTTCAAGTATTTACTTAAAATTTCTCCCGAATTATAAATTAACATGATGTCAAATTTTCAGCACATAAATCCCTATGGCCACAAAGAACTATAATGTTGGTAACATATTTTCGCTCGAAAACAAATATACAGTAGTCTGATAAATAACGTTCGGCATGTTATTTCTATTGTCCACAATAATAATAATTATTTATATTGCTTAAATATGCTGCATTTAATATACAAAAATATATTTTTATTTATTTTCCTGCCCTTACACCTTACACTTCACATGGAAATTTGTATGCCACTGCTCATTAGCTGTTCGTAGCCCGCCGGTCAGCTTTCGATGGGTCATCATGTACCTCTTATACTGAAAAGAGTCTACAAACTATTCGAAACACAATTCAAGTGATAGAAAGCACCTTAAAAATTTCGGATTTCCAATTCGAATTTTTATTTTCTACTTTACTCGTATAGGTTAGTGACAGCGATCCATTAAAATGTATAACGATCTATTAAATAGTTATTTGTTATACAATACCGTATCGATGAGTGAAAACGTTTAATTCTGTTTAATTTAATCTGCTTTGCGAAACGTCGAGGTAAGATAAATAAAAATTATATTTTTAGCTCTTTCTAAGGTGTTTTCTTTCTTTTATATCTTTTCTGCCATTATTTCGAGCAAGAACTTTACTTACGAAAAAACTTAATGTTTACCATTTGGTGAAAAACTGTATTATTTACACCAACACAGTTTGATTAACTGTACCGGGTGATTCAAAAAAGTGTCCGACCCGTCAACCACAGGTAGTACACAGAAAAAGAAAAGTAAAAGTCTATATACATACGTAAGGGTCTAATATCCACAATCTTTGAGATAAAATGCATTCAAGATTTAGATATAAATTGATTGATGGGCACTAGTTCAGTTGTATTGCCTCACAAGAACGGTAAACTCGCGTGGAATAGAATGAAACACTAACGTTTACCTTGAAATGAAACTGTAAAACGTTTTTATTTATGGTTTTCTGAGGAAAAATGTATAATACGCAATTAATTCATTTGAAATTCGCATTTGTGTGTGTATACGTAAGTAATGAATGAATGAATGTATACGGCGTTTGTATTATTTTCTGTTAACTTTAGAGTTGGTAATTTTTTCCCTTATTTTTCTTTGTATGCACATTTTGTATGAGTCTTGGAACAGAGAGAGAGTATCCTGTAGCTTAAGAACTTGACGTGATATGCAAAAAATGGGATAATTGTTGAATTCAGATTCCAAAAATAAGTCAAAATCAGGTGTCAGATCTAAGTCAACAAAATTCGTATTCTCCAGTGCACTGAACAATTTCTAACAAAATTTTTGTCGAGTTAGACTTTTCAGCTGTTTTATAGTTAAACAAGCAAGCTGACTTCAAAACTGAAGTTAGGTTTTTTTTCTATCGCGTTAAGTTATTTTTTCTACAGCCTGTCTTAACAGGAAAAAATACCTTAATATGCAAAAGCAAATAATCTGTTTAGCGAAACGTCAAGGTAAGGTAAATAAAAATTATATTTTTAACTCGTTCTAAAGTGTTTTCTTTCTTGCTATCCTTTCTGCAATTATTACGAGCGAGAACTAAACTTACGAAAATACACTTAATATTTCTATGGTAAAAGAATTTTACTGATCGTAAGAATACAATTTGACTTACCGTAATTATACAGGGTGGGCCAATAGTGCATATTCGGTACGTAACGTCTACATTAAAGCAGATTTTTAAAATCTGTTTTCACCATTACTTACCGATGGTATAAATGCATGATTTAAAATTAGTTACAATTATACACGCGATCGTGTAATAAACATCGGAGTTACAAATCAGCCTGTGTAAAATAATTAAATATGTTCACGATGGAAATTGTTTTCTGTTCCAAAGAGGTTACGTAGTGTTACTGCAAAGTTTGAATGCCGACTTTTAATATACATCTATTCTGTAAAACATCAAATAATACATTTTTTACATTTAAATGTCAATATTTCAAAAACTATTAAGTTTAGGAGTTGGGGAAATAGAAAGCGGTACAGTAAACTTTCGTTAGTTTAAATCTGACTTCTAAATTTCGGTAACTATGGTAATTTATCAACCTTACCATTAAATAAAATGATTAATCATTCTGTTTATAATTAAAAGGTATAATGAACAAATACATCATACTAATGTAATAGTTAATTTTTATTTTACTTACAATTATTGCCATGCCAAATAAAATGAAACAAAATAACTGTCATACAACCTTTCGATTGAATTATTGAATGCGAATGTTCGGACATTGATTGAATTACGATTTCTAATATATTCCACATCCAAAATGTTAGACAGTTCTTCTACAGGCTTTTTTTCTTTTATATTTCCGCTAGAATGGCGATACATTGTTAACAACTCAATTTGACAAGTTATTTCTAACGGTAAATTAATTAAAAGGGTCACAACCGTCACCAAGGAAACTTCACAATATTAAAATAATCCAAAATTTCGTTATAAGACTTGTCCCGCTTTCTATTTCCGTAACTGTACATAACATCCTTATAACAAATTTATCTACTCTTCAAGACGAATCGAAATAAACCATAATATAAAGTACGTTTCATTTAAGAAAATGCAACTTTGGTCTGGCACAGCCACACGAAACAACCTGTATAATTGTAACTATTTTTAAATCATGCATGCATACCACTGGTAAGTAATAGCGAAAACAGATTTTAAAAATCTACATTAATATATTCGCTATGTACCGAATACGCACTATTGGCGCACCCTGTATGTAGCCTTCGTAAAATTTTCAGTGAACACTATTTTTTTTTTCTTTTTTTCCCTTCTATGCACATTTTGTATGACTTGGAGCAGAGATAGGGTACCTCTAGCTTGAAAAATTGACGTGATAGGCGGAAACGGGGATAGTTTTTGGATCCAGATACCAAAAGTTAGTTAAAATCTGTCAAAATTTGTATTCCCCAGTGTAAAGGTCTAAAAATGTTAGTGGCGTTAGCTAGACGTGCACGAAACGAACACGTAAATTCTTTCTAAATTGATCCAAATCTTGTAAAATAAAAAACAAAACTTTTATCTCTGCCATTTAATAAATAAATTCGTAAAGACAGTTTTTTTTTTAAATTTATTAATGATAAAGCATATATGCATATCTAAATAATTTTATCATTCAGAATATTCTTAAGGCATATTTTAACCAAAAAGCTTACATATACAGGCTGTTATCGAATAAGATGGCAAAAATCATACCACGTATTATTTATTTGTTATTTATTTACCATCGAAATATACCGTGAAAGTTTAGGGAAAAAGTGGTACCTATGCAAGTAATTAAACTTCGACAATGAAAGTAATTTTAATTTTGAGTTTAAGGTTACTGCGAATTAAGCAATGTCGCAATCTTCGAAACTAAGAATTACAGTTTCGAACATTGAAATTAGAAGCAACGCGCATTATTCGGATTGTCACCTACATCAAAAGACAACATTCTATGCGCTTGAGTAATGAACATTGGTATTCTTTCAAATTTAAACACATATAGATGCTCATTTAGATTCTAAAATTGCGATTATGGCGCTATTATGTGAAGAGAAAGAAGAAAAGCTAAAAAATAATGATAGGAAACGTAAGTCAGTCTCGGCAGCCGGCTAAAATATTCTGGTCGAATTATTCCGTACGGGCCGATTCCGTGTGGAGTGATGCGATTCCGATTAGTGCGCGTTGTTACATATAAAAATATGTAAATAATAAAATGACGGCCGGCGGTGCGCTGCCGGCCGGGTAGAATAAGTGCTCGTCGGCCTTAAACCGTTAACGCAGAAATATTATTAAATTACGCGCCTTCTTTTATTTTAATTTGAGGCGCGAGTTAAGTTTTCCCAAATTCGAAAAGAATTTTTAAAAAACACTAACAAAATTTATTTGAGTCAACCGACAGCGATTCTAGCCGCACGTTACAAAGTTATTAACTGAAAATACATTGCACAAGAAATGCGTTTTTATAGTAATAAAATGCTGACTTCCTGTTGATGAAGCGGTTTCAGGGTACATAACTCCTCCGTCCTCAAGATGAGAAGCCAAGGGCTAAACGGGGTGCTGCCTTAACTCTGATTTCTTCCAGGGGTAAGGCTGGTTCTCCAGGAACAGGCTGCTTGGTCCGGAAACAGCTCCTTTTTTCGTACATAATGTAACAAATAAGAATTATTAAAATAAAGTACAATACAATTGTCCAGACACTTGCGGCCAGATGTATTGGACTTGGACTCTTGTCAATTTCTTGCTTTAGGATTTTCATTTGGTTCAACAGCGGATGGACATCATCGAGTTCGATGCGTTGTAACTGCATAGGGCCCAGCTGTACGTGATTTCCAGTCCCATTTTGGTTAACTTCAATTTTGGGCAGATGGGCTATCTTCATCTCCGTGAGATTCGCTTAATGCGACTGTAGTATAACTTTTCCTATTTTTACACTGCATTTTTCTGGAATTTTGATCATGTAGCTGGCGTGGAGAGTTCTTCGTTCTTCATAACTGTCACATTTTTCTGTTGCCGTAACGTCTTCGGGAAATACTGCTAACCATTCATCTTCACGAATCTTCTGAATTTTCTCCTCTTGCAATGTAATTCTTTCGGGCGTACACTGCGTGTAGTTTTTGGTGTGTTGGATTAGATGTACTTCACAGGGTGCTGATTGTGAAATCAGATTAACATTAATTGAGTGACACAAGTATCTATATTGTCCAACTTCTTTACAGTTTTCATTTTCTAATGCGTACTTTGACTCATGGATTATCAGGAATTTTTTAAATAACTTTATTAAATCTTCGGAATATGAAAATAGGCCATGACCTACATAGTTCCGTAATGCGATACGCGCACTGTGAATACACGACAAATAAGCCAGCAGCAAATATTTATTCAACAGAATTTTGATGACGACCACATCTCACCGAAGGGCCGCAGAAAAGTCTTAGGTGCATTCACAAATTTAGAAACCCTATTACACACTCAAGACATTGGCGTAATCCTGCACAATCCTTCATTACAATGTCGCTCCCCGTCCGAGGTTACGTCGAGCCAACAATACAAACGCAGATGTGAAAATTGAGCCAATCTGTCTGACCAATCGTGTATACAATGACCCTCACACATACAGAGTTATGTTATACATACAGTTGCCGATGCATCAGATTCGCATTACTTGTTCGAGTTATTCGGGAAAACATACAGACGCGCTTTCGGTTGTTGGTTTATTATGCAATTTTTGAGCTCTTGTTGCGAAAGGATTCACCGCTGATTTTTATAAACACCGTTCACTAAAATTATTAAAAGATGATTAAATAAGATTTGTAAAAATTGAAATCCTATTTTGAAAAATATCTATCTTTATCATTTTTGAATAGTTTAAACAGCGACATTCTACGATCGCCTTTTGAACCACATTGCAGTAGGATTAATTAATTAACCAGAGTTCCCTAAATGTAAATTTATTTGCATTCTCTTTCTATGTCTAAAAATATCCTCTTCTCTTAATATATTGACTTTTTTGTAAACATAATCTTACTCGTAATCTTAACATTTATTGATATTCTTTCTACTTTTAGGCTTCGTTAGCATGAGCGTTTTCTAAAACGTTTAAGTGCTCGCTTTTTCTAACGTCACGAATAGAACATATTAGTTTTAATACTCCAGCGGGAGTTAAAAAAAAGCGCTCTAGTACGAGACGTCCTCCGAGTGGTGCAATTTTTTATTATTACTTTTGTTACTATTATTACATGAATCTGAGTATTACAGATACAGACAATGTTTAATATTTAAATCTTATTGAAATCAACCTTTGTTCCATATTTAATTATGTTAGTTCCAAAAACAAATTATATCAAAATCCTTTAAAAAAAATAGTTACATTCAGTAGGGAGAATAAATATATTTTACTTTATAACATATTCAATTTGTTTCGCCTCACATCTATCATGCACCTATGATTTTACATATTGCGCATATCGGGCGAAATTCACCCCGGTATAACTCTCACCCGTTCGGGCGTCATTTATGAACGCACCCCAGTAGTTGCGGCGCCGCGTTAACGTCTACAGGGTGTTAATAAAAAACCTATACAACATTTGGCAGGTAACAGAGATTTCAAAACAAGAAAAAAATTGTAATAAACCCATGTCCGATACTCAACACATGCTGTCCACGCTGTATGTTCAAACTTGTAGAATTTTTATTTTTTACATAAAATTAAATAAAAAGCTAAAACTTCCCACGTAGCACTGTTACCGTACGACTTCCGGTTTCACCAGAAGTGATATCAACTTTCTTATTTTAAATAGAACGGCCTGTATATTTTTACATAATTTGGAATTTAGAGATTATTGTAAGTCAGAATATGTATCAGTTGGTAATTTTGGTTTCCATGGCAAAGAACACTTTTCTTATTTTTTTAATTTTCAAAGCTATAAATCGTGTATTTTCGTTCTGATACCATAAAGTACCTCGAGAAGGTCACTTCCTTTGATTGCATTTTGGTTTTTAATATTTTTACAACATATGAAATTTTCATTAGGTCGTAAGAAATTCTATTTGAAAAAATAAGTTATGATCTAATGAAAATTTTATATGCTGTAAAAATGTTAAAAACCAAAGTGCAGTCAAAGGAAATGACTTTTTCGAAAATACACGATTTATAGCTTTGAAGATTAAAAAAAAAAACCTTTCATGGAAACCAAAATTATCAAGTGATGCATATTCGGCCTCACAATGATCTGTGGATTCCAAATATGTAAAAATATATAGGCCGTTCCATTTAAAATAAGAAAGTTGATATCACTTCCGGTGAAGCTGAAAGTTGTACGGTGGCCAGTGCTACGTGGGAATTGTAGCTTTTTATTTAATTCATCGATCCCGAATTTCATGTAAATTATATAAAAATTTTAGATGAGTGAACACATAGCATGAACATCCTATATTGAGTGTAGGACATGGGTTTATTAGTCTTTTTCTTATCTTGGTCTCTACTATCACCTGGCAAACGTTTTATAAGTTTTTTATTAACACCCTATATACAGACGCTTTCAACGCTTTGTAAGTCGGCGCATATAAATCGTTGACGCTCAACTGACGTTAACGCGGCGTTGAAACTGGTGCGTTTTAAGTGCTCGCATAGAATAGCCCATACATAGTGTCCTAACTAAATAAACGCAAATTATGCGGCATACGCTATGCGATGCGATTTCATTATTCCCATATCTTTTCCATTTGTTCTCAGTCATTAGGGGCTATTCTGTATCGAGTACGTTAACTTTAAAGGTATGTACTATAGTAACAACCAATCATAAAGCTTCATGATTGGTTGTTACTGGTACGGTGATAATTATAAGGATAGCTTAAACAGCGACATCCTACGATCGCTCTTTGACCTAACAGTGGAGCTACACGTCTGCTGAAGAAGCCCCAAATAGGGCTAAAACAGCTGTACAGAGACTGCTCAAGGGATTCATTGCAATCAAAAACGATTTGCAATAAATTTTTTTAAAACTTTCATTATGCTTTAGTAAGCATGGCCGCCTTGCATGGGATGATTTATTATGTAGTAAACTGGCTTCAATTTGTCAATCCTACTGGAATGTTAGGTTAAAAAGCGATCGTAGTATGTATCTGTTTAAACTATTCATCACTATTACATCGCATTTGCGATTATCTTTCGAATCGTTTTGATTTGCAGTGGAACTCTTAAGCTACGTGTCTGCTGAAGAAGCCCCAAGTAGGGCTGAAACAACTGTACAGAGGCTGCTTAAGGGATTCACTGCAATCAAAAACGATTTGCAACAAAATTTTTATTGAAGATGAAGAAGTATGATAAATATATGAAGAATTTAATTGATAATGAAAAAAACATTAGAATTAGGCCCGATTTTGTAAACGCAGGACTACTTTACTGTATATTCAATTCTGCTATTCCACTAAACCTTACTACAACCAGCAAGTTGGAAAGTACCCACTACCATCTCAGTTAATTGCCTGCTTGCTCTACTAATGTAAACTTGACTTAAATTTGACGTACCTATGTGTACTATTTATTCTTTTGAGTAGTCTGAAGAATTTCGAAAGTTAAGTAATAAGACAAACTAGAAAGTTCGTCAGTAGCCCTCACCGATTAATTTATGTAACGTGACTCATCCCGTTCGCGATTTATATTGACCTATAACTCCGAACTTACAGAATTAGCTCTAATGCCCCAGTATACTTATGATCTACATTCGTCTTATTTGTAAGGTAAACGTGTACCATCCGAGTGTTGGCAGAGTACCATTGAGGAATGTTAGCCGCATAAAAACGTAATCATTATGGTTAACACCGTTAAGAACAATACTCTATTGTTTTAGTATGACACGATATCACCAATGAGGTGCCGGGATTTAGTTAATAAATTTTATACAAATTTAATACGAAGCCAGAGCAAGCAGTACGGACACTGCGCGCCAGAACAAAGCTCAAAATTTCGGGAGCCAGTCGTTAATGAGGTAATGAGTAATGAGCAGTCAACAGTAAATAATTCGTGACAAACGGGGTATAAAATGGTACGAGCATGAAAATAAGAGGACGACGTCTTGTTTGTTTAGAGCAAACTATAAACAGAGAAGGTTTAATAACCCGGAGGATTTTCTTGTGCCTGACAATTAATGAAAGTTTCCGCTTAACATCGAATTATTTCTTTGATCTTAAGAGCTGAATTTCCAAATTAAAAGTTGTTTTGAAGTAAAAATGCAGTTAAATATCAAATAATATAAAAAGGTAACTCTATTCATATTCAACACAAAATTTTCCACTGAAATACTCGTTAGAACGTTAAAATGTTCAAGTGTTCGCTTTCTAACGTCGTGAATAGAACTCACCGGCCTAAATAAATGCTTTCGCACTAAAGCGCTTTTTTCTCTAATTAATAATTAAATCTGATATGTTCTATTCTGGGCGTTAGAAAAAGCGCTTGAACGTATTAGAAAACGCTCTTGCGAACGAGGCCTAAATCCTTTTTTTACAAATGAGAAACCACACGAGCAGTTTTGCAATACTTCAAAAAAAGCTTTAAATCTAGTGCTAATGTATGGGATGTCGTCAAATTTGACGTTTTGTAGTATTTTTTTTATTTCATGGTTATATTTTTAAAAAAATTTGTTGCAATCGTTTTTGATTGCAGTGAAAACCACGAGCAGCCTCTGTACAGCTATTTCAGCCCTGCTTGGGGCTTCGTCAGTAGAGACGTAGCTCGACATTCCCATTGCAAACAAAAACGACTTGTACAATTTATTCGCAATTGCGATGTAAGAGTGATGAACAGATAAAAGAGCGACATCTTACGATGTCTTTTTGACCTGACATTGCAGACAAATTGAAGCGGATTTGCTCCTAATAAGTCCCCCATGCAAGGCGGCTATGCTTGCAAGTTGCATAGCTGAGTTAGTTGAGCGCCCTGACAAAACGTTTGACACTGGACTGGAGGCCTTATTCTCGAGAGTTGCTCGAATAAAGTCGCGTAAATACACCAATAAAGTCACCTACAGGAATAAAGTTGTATACGAAGTCAATTGTATGAAACTATCAGCTACTCACAGTACGCACTCGAAAATTAGATTTTCTATTCGAGTTGTGCTGAAGAATATCTCGATTTTGTCTTTCTCATGCGAATCCTACCCTTCGAAAACATTCGCATGAAAAAGGCAAAATGGAGATATTCTTGAGCACTACTCGAATAAAAAATCTAATTTTCGAGTGCGTACTGTGAGTAGCTGACAGTTTCATATAATTGACTTCCTATGCAACCAATGGAATTTAGTTAAAATGTCACAATTGGTTTGGCTCGTAAATTGTGCAACATGTGCAACACACATGATTGTCCGAGAAGCAGATACCTAATAGATTTGTAAAAAAATGAGTATTTAGAGATTTCACAAGGTAAAACAAGTTTAATATAAAAGCATAAATGAATTGAAAAATAATTAGTAAGAAAAATAATCGTATTCCTATCTCAGAAAAGTTTTAACATAACTTCTAGCTGTTAATACCAATATATTGTTAAATTAATACTTTTTTTAAAATTGATTTTTTTTACTTTTCATAAGTACCGATTCAATTCAATTCATTGTCATTATCTACGTGCTAAATCTTTTGAAACGTGAAATAAATTAATATATTGCGTATGAGATAATTTCAATGCATTTTCTTGTTTCCTGATTTTTTTGTGGCATGAGCTGGCATGACGATTTCATCAAAATTCATCTTAATTGATATTTAACACACTTGTAATAAAATCTAAACAATAAATTAAAGGGAAATTGAAGAGGGAGAAAATTTGTTAACATGACCGTTAACCGGCGTTGACTCAGTTGTCATGCGAATTTATGTTTACGAACGATAACTTGCACTGGTATCAATATGAGTGACGATCACACGTATATTTTCAAATGCGACATTCCAGAATAGCGTTTTTAGTTTTCGAGAAAAAGTGCACTTTTATTCGAGTGAACTCGAGAATAAAGATTTATTCTCATTATCCTGCAAGCGGCCTGAAATGCAAGGGCAAGGAACGGGCTCCACGTGCTCGGCAAATATTGTAACCTATGAATTCAATGGATTTCCCGGGTTGCATTCTCATTATGCGGGCACCGGCCCAAGAAAGCTACTTGCACGCGGGGTTTCTTTTTAACAATATTTTTCGAATACGTATCGGACCGATTCTGTGTGTTGCAGAGTTTAGATTAGTATTATATGAAGCATGACAGATATGATAAAACGTCAGCAAAAAGTTAATTGTTCATCCGAAATGGATGACAAGTTAATAGGTTGCATTATTTGCCGAGCACGTGCCGGGCCCGTTCTGGCCCGTGCATTTCAGGTCGCTTGCACTATAGTGAGAATAAAGCTTAAGACTCAAGGTCCCAGGCCACCATTAGGCGAGTGCTCAAATCTCTTCCTGGTGCATATCGTGAGAGATACCGAGTGTCCCACGCCATGTTTTCACCCTTCTGGAATCTTTATTTTTCAATCGATTTACATGAAATTTGGAAATAATATACTAAGCAAAAAATGGAATTTTCCGACATATAGCTAGCCGTCTTAGGACTTCCGGTTTCGCCGGAAGTGGCATCAACTTTCTTATTTTAAATGGAACACCAAATATAATTTTGCATATTTGATGATTTCTTTTTGTTCCCAAATATCAAAAATAAAATGTGTGATGAGCGATTTTCGTCGGTTGAAGCAGCGGTTGAAACATTCCGGACACTGATTTGTGAGGTACCATCTTTAGAGAGGAAACCGTGCTTTAGAAATTGGTTCGAGCATATGCAAAATTATATTGACGTCAATACTTTGAAAAACAATGATACCGTTTACCAAATTTAATATGCGTTTTTTCATACCATTTCCAGAAATTTTTCCAGCAGCCCATGTTTTACCAGGCCTAGGCGCATTTTAGGCGAAAGGTTTCGTTAAATATACGAGGAACTATTAATATGCTGAAGCGATCATAGTTGGAAAAAGTGCTAATCTTTAATGCGTCTGCCCTGTAAAAACAAAACAATAAACCAGTCGAAGCCCGAGAAATCTATGCAGAATGCAGTGACCACCACAGTTCTGGTCGACTGGATATAAGAACTTGTTTACATAACCGATTCATTCCGAAATAAACTCGCATTCTTTTTGCAGTGACGGCCTTATAATTGATATGAATTAAATGTATTATGACAGTCTTTTTAACAATTACATTAAGTAATTATAAAGTTTTCATAATTATTAATTTGAAAGAAACTATAAAGACAATTATGTTACATACGTCATTTACATTAAACGGTTTCTTCTGATGCAATGAGCGCGAGGGTTAAAATGCCTCGGACATAAAAGCTGTTCAGCATCCAGAACTAAGCTTAAGTGTGGACATGCGATAATGTATAGAAACAGTTCGGTATTTTGTCTCGCAACAATGTGTCGCGATTGTTGGGCGACTTTGTATCTAAGTACGTACTTCAGAAACTTGAAATTTGATGAAAGCATCTAACATGCTTTTGAAAAACATTAGCTGATATTTTACTTATCAATATACAGAGCGTAAATAAATTATTTAGTTCAACTCTTGCTATGAAATTTTTAATGTATGTGAATTTCTTACGATTAGTGCATACGAAGATACTGACGTGTCAAAAATAATAAAGAGATACGGCTGACAGAGCGTATTAAACATTTTAGTATAATATTAGGATTGCACAGTTGCGTAAATAGAAAGCGGAACAAGTCTTATAACGAAATTTGGAATTATTTTAATAGTGTGAAGGTTCCTTGGTGACGTTCGTGACCTTTCTAATTAATTTATTACCGTCAGTGAACGTCAGAAATAATTTGTCAAATTATGTTCTTAAGAATATTTCATCATTCTGGCTAAAATGTAAGAGAAAAATTTCAACCAGTGAATCAAATGGATTTAGTGAAACCTATAGAAGAATTATGTGACATTTCCAATGCAGAATATATTAGAAATCGTAATTCAATCAAAGCCCGGACATTCGCATTCAACAATTCAATCGAAAGGTTGCATGATCAAATATTAAGAACCGTTATTTTGTATCATTTTACTTAGTATAGCGATAATTGGAAAGTGAAATAACTATTACATTAGTATGACGTATTTGTATATTTATATGAAGTATTTGTTCCATAATTTTTAATTATAAATCAGTTTATTTAATGTGAAGGTTGATAAATTACCATAGTTACCGAAATTTAGAAGTAAGGATTAAACTAACGAGAGGTTACTGTCCCGCTTTGTTTCCGCAACTGTACGTATAAGCAATATCAATAAATCATTTTTCTATTTTTAACAATATACTTAGTAAAGTCACATAAGCTGGGCTCGTGAGTGACTGCACGTATTAATTTACCAAAGAGGATAGTAGTACACATGAGTATCATTTAATGAACAAACAAATGTAACGAATCATTATGTGTAAATAATATTTCACTGTAGATTTTTATTTTATTTTTAATCAAATAAAGATAGGTTTGCTCTTATTCATATTTCTAATTTTCTTTTGAAAAGATGCAAGTAAAAGGTTGATCTGATGTCAGTGGGGGGAGCATATAATATTGAGGTCCCAGGTACAAAATATGTCTTTGACTTTTCTTTTTGTTTTGTAAGAATGTTAGGTCTTTTTATTATCTCCTCGTATTCAGGATGTCAAGTTAATTATGCATGTCTCTAAAATGTCATCTCCCGAAGCCTAGTATTTTATAAATGATTTACTTACAAAATCTTAGTAAAACTAAGATAGTAGAGACTGTGGTTTAAGAGATAATTGAAATTAACCTCCGTCCACAATAATTTTAATAGCTTCAGATACACATTTCGGCAGCTAAGGTGCAATTTTCAGTACGCTACCAACTTAAAAGCACTAAAAAGATCTAAAAACAACCTAATCATCCTAATGAAATCATAAAAATGTTAAAATTAACAACAATGTAATCATCCTAAAAGATATATATGTCTAAACGTAAGTAAATATAAATTAATACATAAAGATCTGAAATTAACCGTCAGAAAAACCTTACAAATAAGTTCTAATCAAACAACACAGAAATACGGAAAATAGTCCAAAGACCCGAAAAAAGTTCTTATTCTAAGGAATAAATAAATATATATTCCCTGTTATTTGATACCTAAGAATCCTGAAAAAAAACTATGTATGTATGGTATGTATAAATCGGAGAAAAAAATATGTAAACACCTAAAATGTCAGAAAAACCTTACAAATGAGAGCTAACCAAACAACACGGAAATAAATTGTCCAAAAACCCGAAAAAAGTTCTTATTCTAACGAATAAATAGGTATATAATTCACTGTTATTTGATACCTAAAAATCCTGAAAGTAAAATAAAATATATATATTATGTATAAATCATCAAAAAACAACCTGCAGATGAGAGCAAATCACACCCACACACCACAAGTTAAGAGCACTTAGGAAAATTTTATATCGGAGAATACTCTCCTTATAAAATATTCAGTGCAAATGCGCTTAACTGTCTCTAACACTTCTTTATATATGATTTAGGTAGCGACATCTTACATCATTATTATTTTTTAGATCTTAAGTCAAAAATTGGCCGCTAGATGTCGTACTTGTTATGCCAAAAATCATCCGCAAGATGTTGCTGCCTAAATCATACATAAAGGGATGTTAGAGACAGTTAAGCGCATTTGCACTGGATATATGATAAGGAGAGGATTCTCCGATACAAAATTTTTCTAAAGTGCTCTTAACTTGTGGTGTGTGGGTGTGATATGCTCTCATCTGTAGGTTGTTTTTTGACGATTTATACATAATACATATATATTTTATTTAATTTTCAGAATTTTTAGGTATCAAATAACAGGGAATTTATATTTATTTATTCGTTAGAATAAGAACTTTTTTTCGGGGCTTTGGACTATTTTCCGTATTTCCGTGTTGTTTGATTAGAACTTATTTGTAAGTTTTTTTTCTGACGGTTAATTTCAAACCTTTATATATTAATTTATATTTACTTACGTTTAGACATATATATCTTTTAGGATGATTACATTGTTGTTAATTTCAACATTTTTATGATTTTATTAGGATGATTAGGTTGTTTTAGATTTCTTTAGTGCTTTTAAGTTGGTAGCGTACTGAAGATGGCACCTTAGCTGCCGAAATATGTATCTACGAATATAAAAAATATTGCGGGCGGAGGTTCATTTCAATTAACAAAATCTTAGTTTTTACGGAAAATATCTGTAATAGCTAACTTCTTTATTTGTTCGGCAATTACGAACCGCAGCTTCTTGAATTGCATTAGATTTTAATTTAAAAATACTTAAACTTGTAATTACTTGCAGTGAAGTTAATTTAAATTGTAAACGTTTTGACCGATCAGCTGATCGGAGCGGCTGACTTACATCATTCGTGCTCAAGATCAAGTAACGTACTGACCCTGGCCTACTTCGGCTGCGGGTCGTAATTTAACCGATTTGGAAGGCTATTGTAAGTCTTTACTATGTTATATGAGATTGAACGTTGGTAATCGCAGTGTGATGAAGTGGCGTTGTTAACAAGCCTCTGCTTCTAACATTTACAGTGTGCACATCTGTTCCGTATGCAATTTTATTGTAAAGATAACTAGGCATTTTCATATGAATGATTTTATAATAAATCACTGAGCAATGTAATAGACCTCTTTTAGACATGTTGAGCCATATGTCCTTAATAAATAAATGAAAAACGTAATGCCGCCTACGAACCCGTGCATAAAACGGAGGCAGGAATTCTGTACTTTTTGTATTCTCTTACCGTCACATGAGTCCAAGCATGGACCGTAGACACAGTAATTGAATTGAGAAAGTACAAGCGAAGCACACAATTTCGTACATATACAGGCTGTTCTTTTACTGTGTGCAAATATTTAAACCTATAATACATCTCCATAAATGGCAACGATTAAACTTATGTGACCTTAACAGTTTTCGAGAAAAATGCGTTGAAAGATTTTCACCAAACCGTTTGAGAACTGCTGGTATAGCTAACGACTGGATGGTACGCCACCTTGCCTGTGTCACCCGAATATAGGTCAGTGTTTTACGATGTCGTAAACGAACATCTGTTTCATCCGAAACATTTTAAACGCGCTCACATAGCGCCTGGATTAATTAAAACAAGTGCCACTTCGCTCCAAATAATTACAATTTTAGGTATTTTCAAATTATAAACCGACGATTTAATTACTGGACAAAAAATGCGGATGAGTTAAATAATGGCATCACCGTCATTCATCTTTTTATTTCCAGATATTTACCTTCACAAGTAATAAATTGTCTTTCCATTTCTAATTAAATAGATTAAGATTTCTTTTGTTTAATAAAGAAACTTTGAAATAATGTAGTAATTTATCTACTGTTTGTACAGTTTAAAATCGGCCGCATTACGTAATCACACTAGGGAGAATAAAACAGCTGTTAAAACTGATATGTGATCACTACCAAAATTTCTTACAATTTCTATTAATTCGATTATTAAATTCGGCCAGGCAAAGCATTTTTAATGTGCCTGCATTGCAAATTCCAAAATTTACAAATTGATTAATATCTTAAAGTATTCTCGCATGCATTCGATAAAGTCGCAGTTTAGCATTTCTATTGATACTTTTTATTACGGCAATTTTTTATGTTTTTACAACGGCGGCAGCTGTAACGCGTTTAAGGTGGGTCAATATTACATTAGCGTTCTGCAGATACGAAAAATTTGACAAACGAAGAAAGATTTTTGATTCGTAAAAACGCATATTAAGATCGTAATGACAATAACGAGAAAACAGATATGTTACTCTTGTACGGGGAAGTCCGCGGAAACTCACATAGGGCCCGGGCATTGTAATAAACGATATCAGTGATTTTTATTACGAAACGCTGGAGAATGAGTTTAAATGCGGGACTCTTTATATGATAGGCGCTTTGTGTCAGCACACCCACAGAGGAAGGCGTCAATGACCTTGCTAAATGTTTCTCTCTCGTACATTTCAGCAGTTTCAAACAAGCGGAACCTCTGAATTTTTGTGGCTATGATTCGGTAGCCACCCGAAAATACGCGTAGAAGGTAGCATTTCACGTACTTATACTGAGGTTTTTTATTTACACACAGTAAAAGAACACCCTGTATAGTAGGCCTTGATGCATTTACTGATTGCTTAGATAAATTATTTTTTTAAATTAAAAGAAATTTAATAAATTTCGGTTTTACTCAACCTCGATCTTAAAGCTACAATATGGAACATTTTCAAACTTCGCACTTTATCAACCACCTAAACAATGGCTAAAGGTTACGAAATTTTGCCGCGCAACATCAAAGGTGCCGTTCGGAACCTTCGAACGAAAAAACAGGTATGTTACTCTTGTACTGGGAAGTCCGCGGAAACGCACATAGGGCCCGGCATTGTAATAGACGATATCAGTGATTTATATTACGAAACGCTGGAGAACGAGTTTAAATGCGGACTCTTTTTATGATCGGCGCTATGTGTGTGTGAGCACTCACTGACTACAGAGGAAGGCGTCAATGGCCTTGCTAAATGTTTCTCTCTTGCACATCTCAGCAGTTTCAAATATACTGACGTTTTTTTTATTTGCACACAGTAAAAGAACACCCTGTATAAGTAAAAAAATAATAATAAGTGCTTAATTCTCAACTTCATTTCTTTTCTTGGGTCAAATACATCTCTCCAAGCTGTTAGATTAAAAAATATTTGTTGAATAGGTAAAGAAGTTAAATTTTTAATAATATAATACTAACTGCAAAGGATACTAAATAAGGAGGAAAATGGAAATGGATAAAGTCTCACTGACTAATAAAAAGTAGCACGAGACTCAAAACGGCCGTTAAAATGATCAAACGCAGGAACAAATAAACTGAAATAAAGCAATAAACAGGATAAAATTCCTGTCTAAGATAATTAGTCGCGTGCTGGGATTCAGTGAATGGAAAGAAGTGAGGAACGAGAGGGCATGCAACAAGTGCGCGTCGAACGATATCCTTAACAGAGAAGTTCGTCGTTATAGCGCCGAAGGATCAACGGTGAGAACAGAGAGAATTTTGTACTTCGAGACCGAGGACGAGCGCCGTCACCTTGCCTGGGCTTTAAACTGCAGTACTTAGCCAATTATCAACACAACTGCACCGTAGAAGCACAAATTAACACGCAACGAGACAAATGCAAACCATTACGATTTTTTTAATATGAAACGGAGAAGGCGATTGTTTCGCTGCGTATTAATGAATGCAGGGGTGTATTTTTTCCAGCTGTGTTTATTTCTCTCTGCTCTGAATTCGCTTGTATACATACAATTCACCTTTTTCAGGTAGAGAATTTTCGGGCGCGATCGCAGCGACGCTGGTTGCCATGCGACCCCGCCGGCGGTCGACATCTCCAAGGATACCTGGCGCCACTACCCGGAGCGCCGTCGGAAGCAATTTGCCGTGCTCCTGGCTCAACTGTAGCTGTGTAATGTGAAATTAATACATTAGATTTGAGTGAAAGAATTCACATAAGAGATCTCTTATATTCCCATTGTGTTTGCACAAAAGCTTAATTGGTCGCCTTAATGAAAGCATTTATAAATCTCTGCAAAAAGTACATTTTTTTAAATCTTTCAACAAAGTACATTCTCCGCTAAAACAAACTCGACTCATTGTATTGATATTCAGTTTCTACGCACAAATTAGAGACCAGTTTTTTGACACAAAGAAATTTATTAGTAAAACAAAGAGTAATTAAAAGGCTTTTCTGTCTGAGATATTTGTGCTTTTTCCTCTAGAAATTTTACAGGTACGGTTACATAAAACTACGGTACTTCAAGCTAAATATCACATAAAATTAATTAAGAAAATAATAATTCTAAAACACCGTAGGTCTTTCAAATTCCAGAGAGGTCATGGAGAGTGCTGAAGAGTGGGGCCACAATATTTAAAAAA
Source organism: Prosopocoilus inquinatus (assembly GCA_036172665.1). Taxonomy (NCBI): domain Eukaryota; kingdom Metazoa; phylum Arthropoda; class Insecta; order Coleoptera; family Lucanidae; genus Prosopocoilus; species Prosopocoilus inquinatus. The sequence continues at coordinate 41,138,380 of CM069871.1, read as the reverse complement.
AACGTAAGAGAATAATGCAACTTAAAGAAAAAAACATAGTTTCTACTCTAAAGTGATCAGGGGCCTGTAAAACAAGCACTACACGTTGTACAATTGCAAAAATATTATGCCTGCATTATAAAATGCAACAACTTGATAATATTGAAATCTTTTAACCAAATTTTGTGGATCAGTATATTAGGGTATTCGCAATGATAAAGAATTGAACCTTGCAGCAACTACTTTCATCTTTTGTGTTGAGTATTTTGACAAAATTTCACAAGAACTCATTCACAAGTCTTCTTTCTACTAATATGACTGCCCGATGTTACGTAACTGATGTCATAGACACCATTTTCTAACTCACCACAAAGAACATCCCAACCATATTTTTCAGCAAGACAATGCACGGCCACATGTGGCTAGAGTAATCTTAGACCTCTTAGAAGCAGCCAATATCACTGTTCTTCCATGGACTCCTCGATCTTTGGATCTGTCATCAATTGAGTACGTATAGAATATGACGACCTCGACAACCACAAACTCTAGAGGCACTCCAATATGCGGAACAGATAGCTTGGGATGAGGTACCACTGGAGGATTTTAATCATTTGATTCGCTCTATTCCACGACGTATATACGAGTGTGTAAACAATCGTGGTGGTCTAACACACTACTATTTTTTTTTCAAACACTCGGATTCGGAACACGTTCGGATCACATCTGAATGAATGAATCATTACTGAACGAATCACCTCTAGGAATCGAATCAAAATTGATTCAACGAAAAGAGTCGAACTTCCCAACTCTATAATGCAGGCAGTATACAGTGACCGCCAAAAAGTTCGCACCATATGGGAAAATTTTTTATTATTGATTTTTTTTTTAAAGTTTTTGCGGCAATAGTTTGTGCATGTTTGATAACTGAATGCAAACGCAACAGATCCAGTAAGCAACTTTTAGTGTGGCAAAAGATGGTATCCTTTTCAAATGCGAAAATTAATAAATTGTCATAATTTGGAATTATGGGACAAATTAGACAAAATATTAATAGATTCTGCTAAGTTTTCATAAAATACGTCGCTTGATACTCAGACAAAATTTTCTGCGGCGTAATATTTCGAAAACAAGAAGACTTTTCATTTTCTAAGATTTGCTCAAGATGTAAAGCAGTAAATGAGCGTGTGGTACTTAGCTCTTACGAATGGTTAGCTTATATACCTATATGTATATATATATATATATATATATATATATCTGGCACTACACCCCTTACGGAGCTTCACCGCATCTTTGAAGCTATCATAATCCACTTCGGTTGGATTAGTTCCATGTTCCTTGTTGTTGGTTGCCTTCTTTCATTTTCTTCACAACTTCTTCCCACTTTTTCCTGTCTACTTTCAATTGCTTCCAGTTCTTTACTCCCGCTCTCTGAACCTCCCTGTCCACTTCATCTAGCCATCTCGTTCTAGGTCTTCCTCTAGTTCTCTTTCTTCCAGGCTCCCATTCCGTCAACGCTCTCACGCTCTCATTTGCTTTATTCCTGTATATATGACCTACCCATCGCGTTTTTTGTTTTTTTATATACGTAATAATATCCTCTCCGTCTAATATTCTCAGAGTTTCCGCATTTGTTCTTCTTCTGTATTCGTTTTCATTTATTCTTACTGCTCCTACTATTGATCTCACCATCTTCCTTTCTTGTCTTGCTAACATATTCTGTTCTTTTTGTATTAGGGTTAACGTTTCCGAGACATATGTGATGATAGGTCTTATCATTGTTTTATATATTTTCATTTTTTTCTGTTTGATACCTGCTTACTTTTTAGTATTTTTTTATTTGTGTAAAAGGACTTACTAACAGCTTGTGTGTTCTCCTTAACTTCTTCATTACCGTCCCCTAGATCACTAATAACTACCGCGAGATATCTGAATTTTCTTACTTTCTCAAAAGTATCCTTTCCAATTTTAACCTGCCTTTTTTCTTCCTTATCTCCCACTTTCATAAATTTTGTTTTTGAATTTTTTTTTAATCCTATTTTTTTACTTTCTGTTACTATTTCCGCATACGTTTGTTCCAGTATTTTCCTCTGTTTACCTACGATTACTATGTCATCTGCATATGCCACTATCTGTCTTCCTCTGCTTCTTACATTTACTTTTTTGTTTTCTTTTTCAGGTCGTTTTCTTACTGCATTGTTAAAATATATAACAGTATCTTTCAAAATTTGAAAAGCTTTAGTTTACATTCCTTCAAGGGACGATTAAAAGTCACTGCTCCTTGCCTTTCTACTTTATCCTAGGTCTGTATAAATGCCTTTTTATTGCGTTTCTAACGTGGAATGCAGCTTGCAAACATCCAACTTTGCCTACTTCTAATTCTTTTTCTTTTCTTTTCCCGTCTGAATCAGTGTACTTAATTCCTTTTGTAAATTCTCGTAGTACATGTATATCTTTGTCGCTAACACCGCACTTTTTTTAGCTCGTAATTTTGTATGGGACTTGGAGGAAGAACAGCGCCCATTTTCATGAACGCTGATACAGGTTCCAATGACCATAATTTTTAAGTATATTTACATGTAATTTTGTATGGTGTTTTTTTTTTTATGGCCAATAAAAATTATTATTATTATTATTATTTTTTCGTAATATGCTCCAAAGCGAGATTAAATAGCGTAGCTGAGAGTGCATCCCCCTGTCTTACCTCTTGGTCAGTTTTAAATTCTTCCGTATCTCCTACCATCATTTTTACCTTAACTGCTGTGTCTGCCATAGTCATTTTTATCAATCTTGCTAACTTAGGCGCCACGCCCAGCTCTCTAATTGCCTCTAGTGAACATTTTCTATTTATTGTGTCAAAAGTTTGTTGATAATCCACAAATAACATTTCCAAGTTCATGTTAAATTATCTTCCCTTCTCTATTACTTGCTTAATTATATGTATCGCATCAATTGTTGATTTTCCTACAGTGAAGCCATATTGATATTCCCCTATTATGTTCGTCAGGTTCATTACTTTTCATTATCAAGATTAATAGTATTTTATACGTGCTGTTTAACAGAGTAGACACGGTAGTTTTTGCAGAGTTTATCTCCTTTTTTATGTATAGTTATTATCTTACTTTTCTTCCACTCTTCAGGCATTTTCTCTTCTCTCCATATTTTCCTAATTAGCTTAAATATTGCTTCTTGTACTTTCTCACCTCCATATTTTACTAGTTCTCCTTCTCTTCATCTGCCTGGTACCTTTCCGTTCTTACTATTATTATTCTTCATTTTCTACCATCTTGTCTTCCTTGTCTTTAATATTATACACCCTAATCCCCTTTGCGTTCTTCTGATTGTTTATCATCTGGTAAAATCTTTTTGTATTTCCTTCTCTTCCCTCTGCTTCTATTTCCTCCATTTATATGCCTAAGCAATATTTAAAACCATCAAATTTGCTCTTAGATTCTTAACTGTTGCATGCACAAGAAACTTCTAGACGCTTTTTTAACGTTATTGGTGCAAGTACATAATTTTTTTTATTTTGGAGACGTTTAAATGAGTACTTACTAAGATAGACATTAGTTCAAACAGTAATTATTTCAAGGCTACCACGAAAAATATCGATTTTATAAAAACGGATTTTAAGAGGTCCAAACCAAAAAGTAGATGCAATTCTTGCCATTTTCGGTCTGCTTAAACTAAATTGGAGTACGAAGTATGACCACGACTGATCAACTAAGGAATCAATTCTATAACTGGGCTGCAGTCAAAAAAGGTTGACAGTAATATTATTTTAAATAAAATATTCTCATAAAAAATAGCTATCCTATTGCAATGCTAAATAAGTTAATTTTCAATATTTCAATATTTTTTATGAACATAAACGAATAAGCTAATTACTCCTAAGAGTTAAATGCCAAATGCCCATTGACTGCTTCACATCTTCAGCAAAACTGAGAATTTCGAAAATCTTCTTTGTCTGGAAATATTAGACCGAAGAAAATTTTGTCTGGGAAATAAGATACCATTTTGTAAATACTTATTGAATCCTACTAAAATTTTGTCTAATTGTCAAACAATTCCAAATTACAACACTTTAAATTTTCGTGTTTAAAATAAGCGCTATTTTTAGCCAATCTAAAAGTTGCCCACTAGATCTTTCTGCTTATGTTTGGTTATCGAACATGCACAAACTATTGGCGCAAAAAGTTTTTTAAAAAAATCAAGTATTTGCCGTATGGTGTGATTTTAGTCGATGTAGTTGCCGAACATTTTTAGGTTATAACAAACAAGCATGTAAAATTTTATAAAAGATAATAAATTTATTAACGTTATGAATAAATAAAATATAATTAATAATAATATTATTGTAAAAGATGCAAAATTATTCAGATTTCCAATATTGACCAACTCAGAACATCAAATTAGACGAGCTATCTGTCCATCTGTTATGCTGTCAATTCTCGCTCCAACGGTCACTTTCTAACCAAGAGACGTTTATAACGTAATTTATTTTTGACAATAGTGAGTTTGCGGTAGTATGTTTTCCGTTATAAAAATTTTCCTTATAAACTGTAACGTTGTTAGAAAAATTTTGTGCAAATCGTTTTTGATTGCAGTGAAAACCTCGAGGAGCCTCTGTACAGCTGTTTCAGCCCTGCTTGGGGCTTCTTCAGCAGAGACGTAGCTCGACATTCCCATTGCAAACAAAAACGACTTGTCCAATTTATTCGCAATTGTAAGGTCAAAAAGCGATAGTAAGATGTCGCTATTTTATCTGTTCATCACTCTTACATCGCAATTGCGAATAAATCGGACAAGTCGTTTTTGTTTGCAGTGGGAATGTCGAGCTACGTCTCTGCTGAAGAAGCCCCAAGCAGGGCTGAAACAGCTGTACAGAGGCTGCTCGAGGTTTTCACTGCAATCAAAAACGATTTGCACAAAATTTTTCTAAAAACTTTCATTATGCTTTGACAGCAAGCATGGCCGCCTTGCATGGGGGACTTATTAGGAGCAAATCCCGCTTCAATTTGTCTATCCTACTGCAATGTAAGGTCAAAAAGCGATAGTAAGATGTCGTTATTTTATCTGTGTAACGTTGTTGTTATGGTAAATTATTCCGTATAACTAATTTCCAAACGCTATTTTTTAAAATAAGGAAGCCAATCAGGAAATAATCCTTACGGAATTTGTAGGCGTGCACAGCCGATTTTAGTCGACGTAGTTGTCGAACATTTTTAGGTTATAGCAAACAAGCACGTAAAATTTTATAAAAGCTAATAAATTTATTAACGTTATGAATAAATAAAATATACCTAATAATAATATTATTGTGAAAGTTGATAAATTATTCAGATTTTCAGTACTGACCAACTCACAACATCAAATTAGACGAGCTATCTGACCACCTGTCATGCTGACAATTCTTGCTCCAACGGTCACTTCCTAACCAAGAGACGTTTATAACGTAATTTATTTTTGACGATAATCGCAAACGAACTTTTCATAATATTGCATTACATTATATTATAAGCAAAAATGACGGTATAATGTAACGGAAAAGGGTTGCCGCAAACTCACTATTAACCGCAAACAAACTTTTCATAATATTGCATTACATTATATTATAAGCAAAAATGGCCGTATAACGTAACGGAAAAGGGTTGCCGCAAACTCACTACTACCGCAAACTCACTAATAAATGAGACAAAGTTCCGCGTGTTGTAATTTGATAACGACGGCTGTCAGAAACTTCAAATTTCAACACTAAACACAGGATGGATTGATACGTAGTCTACAACAAAAATTTTGGCAGAAACGTTTTCGTAAACAGATCGGGCTAACTCATTATGGGACCGTCCTTGTAAATATATTACGAATTTATATACTATTCGCGTAGCTTTTTCGCGGAGAAAAAGTGAAAAAGTTTGAAAGAATGGATGTTTAACAGTTAAAACACCATCAATACATCACGGTAGCGGGGAACTTACATTAGCCATTACAAGAAACAGATTCCAAGCGGAGAGACAAATTCGTAAATCGGATTAGGAGCTGTGATCCCGAGCGATCCATTATTCCGAGCTGGCGCCAACGTCCGGACCGGAAATCTCCGCCGATGTGATAAGCATTACACTACCTGCCCGTCTTCATTCTACGACTCCCTTGCCTTTTATTTTTATAAATTTGACTTCCATCATCAGAGCCTAGTTAAATGTACAAGGTTAGTTTTATTAAATAAAACAGCGACACCCTATGATCGCTCTTTGTCCTAGTTTTAATAATGAGGACTGTCTCTTATTATTTTAATTATTAACGAATATCAGAAATTAAAAATATGCCCTTAAATGGTCTTTTGTGTAGATTTTGTTCGTACTAACACTTAAGTAGTAGCGTCTTGGATATACAGGGTGAGCAAAAAGTCATTTTTTAAATCGAACACCTTATATATTTTTACATATTTCGATTCTGTGAAATATCCCGAATTGAAATATATGTATATGTATATACAGGTGTCCTACAGAAAACGCCCCAAGCCATAACTCCTTTATTCATAGACTAATAAAAATGAAAATTCGCGCAAGTTAACAAAAATATTATAGTGTCGTTGTTGTAACTGAAATAACAACACTGTTATAATATTTTTGTTAATGTGCGCGAATTTTCAAAATTCTTTCTTTTTCGGGAGGTGTGAACTTACTGAAATGGTGGATAAATCGATGTAGTCGTGTTACAAATTTTATGTAAATAGATTGTCTAAAGACGAATTACAATACGAACTATCTATCAGAGGTTCTCCTGATGGGAAACATGTGATGAAACACGGAAAAGTTTACGTAATTTGTTGAGATTAGAAAAAAAGGGTACTCCTGTAGATTATCCGAAATTAAAAATTGATGAATTCGATAAATTAATCGTTTATTCGTTAAAGATATCAAGATAGGTAAGGAACGCGCTACGCTTTTGTACATTATCTTAGGGAATTTGTCGAAATTAAATCGAAAAGCAGGTGGTAAATTTACTGATACTGATGAAAGTTCAAATAGCTCTATTCATTGAGATGTGGAAAGTCCAGTCGCGTTAACTTCTATTCGTGCTTCAGTTAATTTAATTTGTTCCACTAAAAGAACACTTGTAATGAAATGGGGTTTGAAATTTTTGATAAAAAAGATATGAGTGTTATTGCATTTATTGACGTGTAAACGAATTATGTGAACTTCGGGGATTTACTAAACATCAACTTTTCCAATCGGGCGTTGATATTTCCCTGTAAATTCATTCGCTGCTTGTTTGTTTCTACATGCACACTGAGCGAACATTGAGCGAACACATGTGTGCGCTCGAGTTCGGCGAATGATGTGTAAGAGGCTTAAGAGGTACTATTGATTTAGAACACGATTTAGTTTACGTCAGCACTAGCATATTTTCCAGAAAATAATATACTGGAAAACCTACAAAGGTGGCTCCTTTTAAGACCAGAAAGATTGCTGCGGATTTTTGAGCAGAAGAAAAAGTGTATGCATTTTCTTTGCTTGGTAGGGCAATAATAGTGACATTTTCAAGAAGAAAGTTGTCTTCTTTAAAATTAAGTAAATCTTCTTCAGCATTTATTTTAACAAAATAAAATTCGGAAAACAATTTGCAATTACATTTTTGTAACAAACTCTCTAACTCCTGCACAGATCTTTCCAATTTTGAATTCATTATTTTCTGTTTTTTGGTTCATCTTCAGTGAGTACCCCATTTCAGGAAACTTCCTAGTTCAGTATTTAACGGGTAATGCAAGAGCAAAATCTCCATTTTCCGTTCTTTTTATATTCGCCTTGTCTCGCCTCATTGTCAGTTTCACTCACTTCGTTTCATTCATAAAATGTTCATTTTTTCGTTAATTGTCTTCATCTTGTTCAGTCAACTGCGTGCCAGCTATACAGTATCAGCAATAGTTCCGAAAATATTTCGGGGTGCGAAATTTACATAGTCATTGTTACAGAGTTAGTTTTAATTCTAAAAAATTAAAAAAAAATTCTAATAAATATCCAATCTTATACCAGTGGTAACAAAAACAAATTAAATGTGGAGATTATTCCTAATATTAAAAATGAAGATATTAACCTCCTTAATTTTAATAAAAAACAAGTCAGGTACAAACTTGTGACAATCATTGACTACCAATATTTATTGATTGCGATTGTACAAAGCAACTCCTTCAAGGAAAACAAACAAAAAGTGTATTTTATAGCAAGAGACATAGTTGTCACCAATAAAACCAGTTGATCTGTTGACTACACCGACTACTGCTGAGTTTATATTACAAACACCTTGTGAAATATCCCTTCTAATTAACCAGATAAAGTGAAATGCTTTTAATCTGGCAATCACCGGCTGGGTTAATTAACAACTGCCTGATCGGATTTCCGCTACGTAGATTATCCCATTGTTAGGGTGAGTTTATCCGTAGTTGAAATTCAAATCGCAATAGCATTATTTATACGCCATTATAAAAATTTAAATCACCAATTATAATAAACTACAAATTCTGCCGTTACATGTTCTGCTCTTTATTATTTTACAATAAATATATTTATAATAAAATAGTTTTAAAAATTTAAACACAAACTGTTAAAATTGGAAACACTACTCAACGTTTCACTATCGTGTCAGGAGTGAGAAAATACATTGGTTGCAGTAAAAAAATCAAGTTATTCATTTTTGAAAACGGTCAATTTCTGTAGATCCACTGTAAGCTCTTCGTGAAATATGCGATTTATCTATTATCAGAAAAATATTACTCCATCTTTGTGATCAAACAAAAATAGTACTCCTATAACTCTCTTGCTTTTTCAACTTCTGAAGAATTCCAATTTATTGTGATCAATCTAGTCGCTAAATTTTTTCGAAAAAATTGAATATCATCAAAACAATGCACTTTGGACCTGTTGTGTCTGAATGTAAAAGATAAACGGTGGGTTTTACAAAAAAAATTGTTAATCAGCTATTAATTTAATTATCTGATTAAAGAGCGTCACTGGATATAAAAATAGTATTACTTGGTACAGGGTCTACAATATCCGTTAACTAGGTATTAAGTAATACCCGGCGAACGGAGTAATATACCCGGTTAATGGGTAACAGGTAATACTCGTTACTGGGTGTCTCCCGGTAATAGGTAACATTTGTTACCGGAATGGTAAAGTTCTAGTTGATTCAGACTGTCAACCTGGTACCAGGTAAGTAGTGTTACCAGGTACCAGGTAAGTAGTGTTACCAGGTACCAGGTAAGTACACAGTAAGAAATTTTTCCCGTGTAAACACGCCAGAGTGACTGGTAAAATATTTAGAGTAAAAACTATAGTGTGAATAGATAAAATAGCGACATCTTACTATCGCTTTTTGACCTGACATTGCAGTAGGATAGACAAATTGAAGCGGGATTTGCTCCTAATAAGTCCCCCATGCAAGGCGGCCATGCTTGCTGTCAAAGCATAATGAAAGTTTTTAGAAAAATTGTGTGCAAATCGTTCTTGATTGCAGTGAAAATCTCGAGCAGCCTCTGGACAGCTGTTTCAGCCCTGCTTGGGGCTTCTTCAGCAGAGACGTAGCTCGACATTCCCACTGCAAACAAAAACGACTTGTCTAATTTATTCGCAATTGCGATGTAAGAGTTATGAACAGATAAAATAGCGACATCTTACTATCGCTTTTTGACCTGACATTGCAGTAGGTTAGACAAATTGAAGCGGGATTTGCTCCTAATAAGTCCCCCATGCAAGGCGGTCATGCTTGTCAAAGCATAATGAAAATTTTTAGAAAAATCTTGTGCAAATCGTTTTTGATTGCAGGGCTGAAACAGCTGTACAGAAGCTGCTCGAGGTTTTCACTGCAATCAAAAACGATTTGCACAAAATTTTTCTATAGTGTGAATGTTTAGAAACTACGAATAAAATTTACTCGAGACAACTCTATATTCACTCAGCTGTCAAAGCTCATGAATTTTTATTCTACATTAATCATTTATTTACTCTGAATAGAGTATTGTATCTTCGATAACCATCGTGCACCAATCGTCGCGAAGCACGTATTATTCCAGTTGTAACATGGCTGACATGAATTCCATTGAACTCCATGCTTTATTATTGAAAATGCGTTAGGTTCTTTAAGAATATTATTTTTCATGCGAGTTAACGTAGCCTCTGTGTAATTACCAATGCTTTTGCTTGCGGTACTGCACTTAAGGTTCAGTACAAGATTCGATTAGTTTTCGGCTGGTGTCGCGCCTAGATATCCAATCATCTTTACCTAAGTTTTACGGTGTGATTTTTTTTGAGTTTCTGACTGAAGTGCTGTAAATGGTACTATGTAAAGCTCAGACGGAGTACGCGCTACAGTCTCAACTGACTAGACATAAAATTTCAAAAAAATCAAATAGTACTCGTAAGAAATATAAAAGTTCACACTGACTATATTACTTATTTTATAAATTTCGATTGAAATTTTACTCTACACACAGTACATTTAACACGAAACATATTAAAAGTTTTACTCTAAACAATTTGTAAATATTACACTACTCTCGTCTAACTGAAACTCTACAGTTAAATAATTTTGCAGTGTAAATATTCGCTATTCCTTGTTGATTAAATCTAGTAGTTGGTAATTAAATAGACAATTGTGCAGTACTCTGTTTGAATAGTTATCGATTATTAACATGTAGAAATTTCGAACGACCCGTAAAATACAGTTTCCAATACAATCTAATAGGCCACTCACCGTGAATAACCTGTATATGCGGTGACCGACAGAAACTTGAACAACCTTTTTCATCATTAATTTCTCAGAAAAATACATTCTTTGTGAGAGCACTTGCATCTTCCCGAACTTAAGATACACGTATTAAAGTTTGAATACCTTCTGTCATATACCGAGAAAATCGAGATACTTGAAATCGACATAAGAACAAAGAACCTGTTTTAATTCACCCTGTATAGGTGAAAATAATTTTATGTCGTAGACCTTTAAAATTTAAAATAAATATGTCTTGAAACTTTTTCTATATCTGAGTAGTTATCGAGATATAGCCCGAGAACGCACTGTTGGGACAGCCTATATATGATTATTATCATTATTATTTTTTAGATCTTAAGCCAAAAATTGGCCGCTAGATGTCGTACTTGCTATGCAAAAAAAAACATCCGCAAGATGTAGCTACCTAAATCACATACAAAGGGGTGTTAACAGTTAACAGTTAAGCGCATTTGCACTGGATATTTGTTAAGGAGAGGATTCTCTGAGATAAAATTTTCCTAAATTGCTCTTAACTTGTGGTGTGTTAACCACATTTTAATTATTTATTTTTTAACCTACAGATGTAGGTTGTTTTTTGACGATTTGTACATAATATATATATATGTTTTATTTTTCAGGATTTTTGGGTATCAAATAACAAGAAACTTATACTTATTTATTCGTTAGAATAAGAACTTTTTCGGGTCTTTGGACTATTTATTTCCGTGTTTCCGTGTTGTTTGGTTAGCTCTTATTTGTAAGGTTTTTCTGACGGTTAATTTTAAATATTTACCTATTAGTTTATATTTACTTACATTGAGACATATTTATCTTTTATGATGATTACATTGTTGTTAGTTTTAACATTTTTATGATTTTATTAGGATGATAGGCTTGTTTTTAGATCTTTTTAAGTGTTTTTATGTCGACAGTGAAATGAAGATGGCAGCTTACTACTTACTCCTTTCGAAGCTCTGATGCATTTAAATTTCTATTGAGTGGGAGGGGAAGGGTTGCAGTGTCAGCGTTCGCACTCCGCTTGTGTTTTATATCAACATAATGCAACAGGTGGTGGTTTTTCGATTTGTGAATAAATAATACAAAATACACTAATGGCGTTTTCTACTGACGTGCACTATATGCACTGAGAGTATCTCCAACTCATTTTATTACATGAGGTTAGAAGAAGATGGAGATACAGTGAGTGCGTACTCAGTGCATTTATGCATGTCGTCAGTAGAAAACGCTATAAGTATGCTGTATTCCTGCTTTGTTAAGTTAATTATGGCTTTTTTCAAACTGTGGAACGTCAAATAAATTCTGGATCTAATTATAATTTTTGCTTCCTTGAATTGACTAAACAGAAAGACACTACTTTGTCGGGTGCTCTCAAATACTTTTGCACCCAACAAAATCATTTGTCAGGTGTACTAGGCCCGTGCACCCGACGAAGCGGCGCATATGCAATACATATTGCAAAAAACGAGATAAAGCGTAATAAACAGGTGTCGAGAATGTGTTGCTTACAACGGTGGTTATTTTAAACAAAAACTCTAAATATTATGAACTTAAATTTTAAACTTAATTTACATATTATTTTTTTGATAAGCGTGCTACCCACTAGGGAGCATGCTGGGCAACATATCTTCTAATTACCACACACTGTGAAATACAGTTAACATGTTGGGACAACGCTACATACATAACGATAAGCTCAGGATCGTAGGCTAGCTTCTGGATATTTTTCCAGGAGCCTGCAACTTAGAACATGTTGACCAACCTATCTACACACAAGCGAACTTGAGGCTATGAGCAATGTTGCCGAACGAATTTGTGAGTGGCCTGTTTTACGTTGCTCATGTTGTTATGTTATATTTATTTTGACTAGTATATGTTGTCAAGACAGTGTTAAGGAGCATTGTTCAACTGGAAGCTGAAAAATAATTTAATTTGTTTCGCTTCCTTTTTTGAATAAGGTTCTAATCTACGTAAGCATCCATTTGTTACTTAATTGTCGATTTATGGTTTTTAATGACTAGAGAACTTTATTTGCAATGCTCTCCGCAATCGTCATATGATACACGCTCTTAGCGTTTGGCCCTCCAGCTTCACAACGCATCACGACAAATAGCCAAGTAGTCAATAGTTCTTATAGTTACAATTACACAGGATGTTCCGTGTGTCAGTGCTAAACCACAGTCATTTTCTCTAATGGAACATGCTGTATATTATGATTTATTTAGATTCTAGACATCTAATGGTTTTTGAGACAGTGACTCTTAAATGTAAAAATAAATGTATTTTTTGAAGTTCATTGTCAGTGCCTGTATTATGTGAGAGATATAATACAACAGGTACAGGATGCGTGTGCAATAATCCAGAAGCTCCTAAAACCCAGTGAAAGGTGCAGACTTCAGACGCACTACTCGATAATAAACAAACGTGTAAGAATTCACTCAAAGTGTTCCAAGTGCTATATTCGAACGCTAAAGAGCGTAAAGAACTGTTCGGAGTAAAAAGTGCAGATATCCGAACGCACCTATAGGAGAAACAAAACAGTCAGTTAGCGCTCGTGCCCTGGAACATATTGCAACAGGTTGGTTCGCGTTAGCTAGCCGAACAAGAATTCGTGAATCCATTAAAATCATAAAACATCCTAATAACTTCAATCGTGACACCGGCTTGCACTTACCCAACACATACTGCGGATCTACACATGGGGCTATATATATTTATCGAAAGATTCGTCCGAACATTTGTCTAATCATTTGTGTACAAACGCAAATACAAATATACTGTCCACGCGGTGGCCAATAATACAACGATATGCATTTGGCCAACGATGACGACGCTGGAATCCCTTTGATTTGTCGCTTTGTACCGACACCCAGGCGAACAGAGACAAACTTGGCCAAATCAAAGCCAGTTAAGACCAAGTTAACAACTACACGTTCGTGTTGGCTAAATTTGCCAAACTTCGTCCAGCATGTGGATTCGGCAGTAAAAGCATCATTGGTCAATCAATATGCCCCGCCGCATATTCCAGTACATTACCGGAGTCCTTTACACGAGAGGTTTATATAAAGAAGATCAGACTAATGACAACCATTATCCACAGCGTGAATGGCATCAGGAGCAATAACCGTGAAGAAGAAGACTCATGACTTACTATTTCCGACAACAGACTATTTGTAATATGTAAATTTTAAAATATGATTAGCCATGACCATTCAATCTTGGCCGTTTTTACATTTTATTTCCACCTTCATAGTAAATGACTTTCTACAGGATAATTTTGTTAGTACAAAATTTTTTTAAACTCGAACCGGACAGAAATATGAAGGGAACACACTCAACGTTTCGCTACAGATTTATAGCTTCGACGAGATTAAAAGAACTTTGTACTTACAATTTTCATCGGACAAGAACCAACTTCAATTATGGATAATTTTGTTGTTTATGGTAACCAAGTGAACGATAAATTACGGGAACACATCTGTAATATTTTACGGGCTTATATAAAAGACCTGTAAACTTTACAGGCTTATAGCAAAGTAATTTTTGTTTACATCACCATGACTACGTCTAGCTGGAAATAACGCATTGAAAATAAAAAAAACGTTTTCATAAAAAAATTAAACTAAATTAATTAAAAATCGTCAGGTGAAAGTGAAAAAGTTTATACGGGACACGCTTTGCAATTTATCTTTACCAAGTTTACTGGATTATACTTAAACCTCGCCCGGATGGATTTACAAAGTTTGACACGTAAATAACGAACTATTACTGCACATGTTTTTAAATGGCATTCGAAAAGGGAAAATGATCTTTAATCTGTATTAAATGAATATCTCAGGGAAATAAGATCTATATGAAGAAAGAAGAAAGTAGAGTAGTATCTGATGATATTTGTTGAAACTATCAACCAAGTTGCTAAGTAACAAAATCTATCCGAATTAAAATTTGTTCTGCACACGATTTATATTTGAAGTAATCGACCGGATTTCTTGTCTTATTCTGTCTTTTAGATCATTCAAATTATTCGGTCTGTTTACACAAACCTTGCTTGTTACGTAGCCCCATAGAAAGTAATCAAGTTGCGTTGTATTTGAAGATCTGGTGACCACATCTCAGAAAAGATTACGTCTAAATATTATCTGGTATATCTTGAATAATGATGAGGCATACAGTCCTGTTGAAGTCAAATTTGATTACGTGGATTTTTGTCGTTAGGGTACAGGGTAGTTAAAGCAGGAATGAAGTCTTCTCAATTTTCAGAGATACTACGACTTTCTTCTTTTTTCATATTGACAGGCTTCCTTATTTTTCCTCAATTTTTCATTTACTGCAGTTTAAAGGGATATTCTTAATTTGTGTCAATATCTTCGATTTTCTAACGCCACTTACATATGCAGTAAAAACGTATTTCATGGTGATAATTACACGGATTTCTACGTGATTACCTACTGATTAAGATTAAATTCTTATCTTGACCATTTTTGAAAATTTAAATGTTACCGATAGTATACTGTCGGAAAGAGTAAATTATGAGCCTGCTACTAGTGATAAATAACAGTCGATATAAAAATTTTACCTAGACCAGCGTTTCCCAACCCCTCTGAGGGGCGCGTAAGTCTTTAAAGGGGGACGCAGCAGAATAGAATTTAAAAAAATTAAACGCAAATTGCATATAATTTATTTAATTTTCTTTTTACAAGAGATTGCATATACATACAGTCGCGAGCAATAAGTTTTGGTTGTTATTAATTGTCAAAAGTTGGCACCGATCTTGCATTTTATTGAAATTATCTAGATTTGTGTCTTATTTTGAATGCTAGTAATAGTCTCTTAAATATTTAATTTATTTTGACACTTTCGTGGTAAAACGCAAATGAAAATTTCTAATTTCTGGAATTAAATCTGACGTTTTGATTGACAGTGACGACCAAAATTTAAACCTCGCAACTATATATATACAGTGTGTTCTTTTTTACTTTGAGCATACAATGTAAATTGTGTCAATGCATTAAAACAAATGTGTTATGAAATGTAATAATGACGAGTCTCAAATATTTAAAAGGATGCTATGGAAGCATTTGATATAATCGTTGTTAAAATCAGTGTTCACGTTCAAGATTCTACGGTAGAGGGGGAATCAAAACACAGTTCGTAAGGGGGTCGCGAAACTTAAAAGTTGGGAAAATGCTGACCTAGACCTTCAGATACGCAGCAAAAATCAAAAATGGACCTGTTTTGGAGTTTTCGTGTACAATAAGCGTCAATGAAACAATGGCAATTCTTTACTTTATAGCCTTTCCTGTATATAACTTTCTTAAATATTAAATATGGACGCGTCAATGCATTTCAGATGAACTTCTGCTAACAAAGATGACCAAATATTCTCAGAGGATATTAAGTTCAGAAAATAGATGTGAAAATGAAACAATTTTTTTGAAGCTTGACTATTCGAATCTCAGCTATTAAGAAATAAGATACATTCACTGCACCTAAAATTTCTTCAAAAAAGCACCCGCAGCTCGTGACCTTCCCTTGATCTAATGAAGCGATAAACGGAGTGCTCCGGAGATAAAAGCTTTTGACTTTTAGGCCGAGCTAACCTTAATGATTGCGCCAAAACCGGTTAAGTAGGACCCGCCGAGGCACGATACATATCACCTGTGGCAGTCGCAGTCATTTCCTAATTCCCCACAGACCTCCGAGAAACAAAACTTCGGCTAATCTGCCGAGTGGAACACTTTCTAAATACATTTACGCCCTGAGACTAAACCTAGTGATGCGAAGCTTGAAACTGTTGACCCAAGGAAAATTTTCCTTTTTATTGAAAAAATGGTACTTAATTTCTCTCTCTAGTCCTCTAGTCCCAATGTTTCGTTATTAGGGAAACAATTCCAATTATTAGAGTCAGGCTTTTTTTAACTGCAATGACACTTTCAAATTTTTATACAAAAAAGTTAAAAAATTTTTGATGCAAATCGTTAAAGTTAGTACTGGATTTTAACGATATGATAAAAGATTAATACAGTCTTTTTCTTTTGGTTTTCTCCTTCATCAATTTTATTTTCGAATTTGTTATTTTGAATCTTAGTTTCAGAAAAGTCAATTCGTATGTTAAAAAGGAAATCATTTGACAAATTCGCAAAAAAGTTTCCAACGCACAGGGAAAACCATAAGAAAAAGAGAAAATATCTAAAATTATTAATTAACCTTTCAACTGCAGAAGTCATTAATAATAAGCTTAACAAAAAAAAAATGTTGTTCTGGTGTAGTAACTCAAAAATCCATGAATGCATGAACTGCTCAATACACGGACCGTGTTAAGAAAATATGAATCCTTATGTATTGATAACTCAACTTGTGTATTGACCCGTGATTGAAGTGAATAATTATTTCTTGTTGAATAAAATTTAAAAACTTGTAACAAACTAACTTTAACAATATTTATCGTCCCGGTAAATGTGGTCTACAGCTTTTTTAGAGCTCGACTTTCAAACTCTGAAAAGTTGCATAAAATAGGGATTTTGTAAACACACCACAATTTCAAACCCGTGCCTGACTTGGCTGTGCATACACTGATAAAAATCTTGAGTTAATTCTAACACTTTTTAGACGCCAGGGAACACTTTTTCGGTGTTCCCTCGCGTCCATCCGTTTGTGGAGTTACGAAAAACGGAGTTAGGATGATTACCCTTTAAACGTATGTAGTAGAGCAGAGTTAAGCTTATCCTTGTTGGAGTAAACACTCACTTTTAGATTCAATTTAGTCGGAAAAAGAGAACAATAACACTAAATTAGATGAAGATTAACAACTTTTCAGATAAAACTTTATCCATATTTAACATCGAATGGGCAGATTACAATTAATCTCAAAAATTTTTATGTGTGTACACTACGGAGAAAACACCTCCTTGCTTATCGTAAGCTACTTAACTCATTTTGGACAAATTTCGACTTAAGCACTTATTCACTCACAGGACAGATAAATTATTGAAGACGACTCTTGCCCGATGAAAATGTTAAGAAAATAGTTTTTAAACGTAAGTGGATACTAGCGAAACGTTGAGCGTTCTTTCCAATTTTAATAGTGTCCGTTTAAAGTTTAAAACCTATTTTCTTTTAATAATATAGTTAATGACGAAATAACAATGTATGAATGCAGCCTGCGCAGCCGTGACTCTTTGATGAACATGAACTTAACGAATAAAAGCTAAAATATGTTGATTTTAAGATCCCTAAATGTGAGCAATCTTTACAGAAATCACTGATTCAAACAGGGTAAACGAAGAGTGCCACGTCCAAAAATTAGGATGACCACCGTACTCTTATAAAGGTGAAAACTCTACCCTTATACTTTTTTCGTACTTTTTCTAACATTTTCTCTCTCTTTCTTTTCTGTTTCAAGTGGTCATAAAAATACAGAGTTGACAAAATCCGAAACTTGTGTTTCATGCCTATACAAGTACACAGATAAAAATCTGGAGTTAATTTGAACACTTTTGAATTTTTCTCTCGTCTATCCGTTTGTGGAATTAAAAAAACGGAGTTGATATTTACCTCAGAAAAGTAGGAGTATAGTTTATCCTTGTTGGAATAAACACTCACTTTTATTAACAACTTTTCAGGCAACACTTTACCCATGTTTAACACCGATTAAGCAGATTACAATTAATCTCAATTTTTTTTATGTGTGTATGTTTGCGCTACATACAGAGTAGATACGCACATCTTATCACTTTTAAATAGTTTTTTCTTGTTTTTAGTTGCATTAAATAATGTTCAAGTATTTTGTGCCGTGAGTTCTGAACTTCCAGCTTCTCTATTGTCAAAAAAATGCAGGATTCAAAAAAAAATTTAAATGGCTTTGGTATCTCCGAAGCACCTCCATCTGGACAAAATTATCACTTTATTTAACTTGAGTATAAGAGTGATAAGTGACGAGTTACAATTTTTCACAATTTGAATGTATATTCTTATATACTTATATCTATTGTTTTTCTTTTGTTCTTATACAGTGACCGGCAGCTACATATGGGAAAATTCTTTGTTATTGATTTTTCAGAAAAATTTATCCTTTATGAAAGCTCCTACATCTTTCCAAACTTAAAATGCATGTGTCAAAGTTTGAATACCTCCTGTCATATACCGAGGAAATCAAACTCTGTGGAAATTTTATTTGGAAAAGTTACTCAGAATTATTATGAGATCTCAAATATGAAATGATGGCTGTCTACGATGAAAAAAAGAATTTCACGTATTTTTCAATTTCTTCGTACCAACGCGTGTGTCACAGAACTTTGAATGTGTAGAGCTGGACCTTTCTTCAAGTGTTATATGAACATACTCTAAAATTTATCTTTTGCTCAACTGTCAACTAGAAATTATGATTAATAACATTGATATCCTAAAAATTACAAGTTCTTGTAGCCAAAATGTTTTTTTTTCATCCTAGGTAGCTATGATTTGATATTTAAGATTTCATAATAATTTTGAGTAACTTTTTCAAATAAAATTTCCGCGTAGCGTGCAAAATAAACGTACTTTACTCTCATACAGATTTCAAATATTTTGATTTCCTCGGTATATAACAGGAGGTAATCAAACTTTGATATATGCATCTTGAGTTTGGGACGATGCAGGAGCTTTCATAAAGAATATTTTTTATTGAGATATCAATAATAAAGAATTTTCTCATATGTTGCCAAATTTCTACCGGTCACTGTATATTATTATTATTCTAATTTTGTGTTCATGTTATTTTTTAAAATATCAAAATATTATGATATCTAAATCAGAATTTGTGTTAATTTAAAACGACCTATTTTCAGTTTTTTTTCTTTGTTGTTTCCACAGAGTTTAAACCTAATGTTAATGTTAATTTATAAAGCAGAATTTTATTATTTATTATTACTTTCTAGGTGTTCAGCTAAAAGTTCCTCTGTCTTTCTTATAATTTTTTTCTTTATATCTCTTGTTTTCGGATCTTGTAGAAATCTTGACTCCAAGTTGTGCTTCTAGATTCCTAACTTCCATTAATACATCTACGGGCTAAATATTTTTTACAGATTACTTAACAATTACAGAAATAAATTCATTTTGTTGCTACGAGCCATAATAATTATAATAGTGTGACAAGTTATGCCCGTTAATTCAAAACAGTAAATGATAAAGGATCACCCGCATGGATAGCAAACGTACTTAAGTGACTTTAATGTTTATAAAGAATCAATCCACTTAGCCCGTAAATATTTTATTACGTGATTTATGTCGTATTAATTTGTCTGCCGGATTGACGTTGATTCGTTTAAATAGGATGTAACGAAGTAAGTCGGAATTTACTGCATTCTGTTCGTGTAAAATCCGTTTAGCAAGACGTAATTTATTATTAACAGAGGGACACCACAAAGGAGACTTTCATGTTTAGATTTTGTATGTTTCGCCTGGGTCAGCTACAAAATGGGATGTCCCAAATTTAAAGAAAATACATTTTTTTCTTAAACTCTACAGTTTCCTTGTAACTTTAACCACGTTATCATATACAGAAAAATGAAACATTTAGGTCGGATTCATTTTAACTCTACAACAATAATTTAACGAAAATGATGTAAATATTCTTTTTAATCTTTAACGATGAGCATCTGGGTAATTTTTCTGTGTCCGTTTTAAAAATAATTTCAACCATGTCAAAAACATCCAGATTTTAATATGAACTCAAGAAGAGTTCAAAGTTTATCATATTTAAGAATATTCAGATCTTGTTCTTACCATAAATAGTAAAACGACGTAAATAATGCAATATTGTAGTTGTAGTTATTTTAACAGCATAAACTACAATGCAATTTATTGGAAACAGGCCAGAATGGGCTATGAAATATGCGAACTTATGTCGTGAATACTTATAATACAAACTTTTTTGCTTCGATATAATGGACTGTATTTGACTTGTTTACTTGTTTATTTGTTTTGTTTTTACAGCTGAATATTTAACGGTAATTGGAATGCGCAGTCGCACCTTGTCATGTATGCTTAACGCACTGAAGTTCGCTTCAACAGCACCAGGAAAATAATGTTGTCACCTTAAGTATAGCAAAACGCACTACTATAAGCTCCCCCCCTTGGACAATTTGTTTGTATAACAAATGTTCAAGAACAGAACAGATAAGTAAAATACATTTGATTTACATAAATTGTTGTGTAAATTTAATCTGTGGCTTCACGAATCACTGTTTCGCTACTGGTCTCCTTTTCTTTCAATGGAAGAGGACATAGCTTGGTCACTGCTCTTTTGAAGTTGCCTCTAGAAGCTTTTACAGTTGCAACACGTACTATGTCGTCATTTCCTGGATGGAGTTGGATTACTTGTCCAAGGGACCATTGACATGGAAGTAAGTTGTTGTGTTTAATTAGAACAAGACTTCCTGTCAGCGTGAATTACGACGCTTCCATTTTACTCTCTGTTGCAGGTAGCATAGATAATCGCGAGACCAACGCGTCCAGAAACTTTGGATGATTTGCTGTTGAAGTTGGAACCGCGACAATCTGTTCAGTGGTATATCCATCACATCTGGATCCGGAAGTGCAGATAGAGGTTTACCAACCAAAAAGTGAGCTGGGGTTAAAGGCTGTAGGTCATTAGGATCTGAAGAGAGAGGACGTAGGGGTCTGGAATTTAATGCGGCCTCTATTTGTACCGAAACTGTGCTAAATTCTTCGGAAGTTAATTTTGTTGTACCTATTACCTTGAATAAATGATTTTTCATAATTTTAATATTTGCCTCCCAAAGCCCTCTGAAGTGGGGTGAGTTAGGTGGAATAAAATGCCAAACTATGTTCTCGCTAGCACAAGATCTAACTGTCTTATCTGTTGATTTTGAGAAAAGCTCATGAATTGATAACTGTTTAGCTGCACCAGTAAAATTCGTTGCGTTGTCTGAGTACAACTGACCAGATTTTCCGCGTCGTGAAGTAAACCGTTTAGAGCAGCTAGAAAAAATTCAGTAGTTAAACCTGTAACTAGTTCCAAGTGTATTGCTTTTGTGACAAAACAAACGAAAAAGCAAATGTAACCTTTTACTGATTTTGAGCCTCGACCTTTTCGGTCTTTTATGATGATCGGACCTGCATAATCTATTCCAGTTATATCGAATCGACTCATAACTGTGACACGTTCCTTTGGCAAATGTGCCATAATTGGATTAAATGACGATTAAATTTAAAACATCTCATACATTTCCTCACTACTAATTTTGCAACATTCATTCCAGAAGTAGCCCAATATTGTTGACGAACCGTTGCTAACAATAACTGTGGACCTGCATGAAGCATAGTTTTATGAACCTTTTCAATAATGAGCTTAGTAAGATGATGTATATCTGACAATAATAGCGGATAGTTTTCTTCAAATCTTAAATGTGAATATCAGACGACCACCTACTCTCAGTAATCTTTCTGAATCAAAAATCAAATGAATGGCGCCAAGCCTAGCAAGTTGTCTTTAGACTTTAAGGTCTTACCTTCACTCAAAACCTTAATTTCATGTGGAAAACAATCTTGCTGTGCGAGTTTTACCAATTGCTTCATACTCGAGTTTAATTCTTTGAAATTAGTTCGATTTGGCGTTTATGCCTTGTTCTTTTACCAATAAATCATAACTAAGGCCTCGAATCTGAGGGTCCAAACTCAGAGGCGTTGTAGAAGAGTTCAAAATTTACTTACAGAAAGCGTCTCTCACAACCTATTATATTGAGAGATCATTTTCTCGCTTTAAAAGACAAGACATTCTCACAGCAAATCGCAACGAACGAACGAACGAAAATTTGGAACGTTATTTAATAATTAATTTTAATAACAATTAATAGCTGAGAAATGTTAGTATTTTCTTCCCTATTCGAATTTCGAATACCTGAGAATACTCAACAACGCGCGTCTCTGTTAAACCGGGCATCGAACGATTCAGATCTGCGCTACACCGGGGGTGTTACGATGCATAATCGACATCTGGGAGACTGGACGGGCTATTTTCCTCGATGCTCTAATCATAACACATAAGCCATAGTTAACTTTAATATGCTTAAATTTGAAAATCTCTCAAAATTAAAGAAAGAAGTTTCATTCGCAGATACGAAAGTGATAATTTTAGCGACCAAAGTTTTTGTATGATAATTTTTGAGGTAATTGTACAAGGACTTACTAACCCTAAAGGATCAAAAATCCTAACAACTGAGAGAATAGTCCGTTTAGAAATAAACTAAGTTTCTCTTATTTCATTGAATTTATAACCAAGTGTATCTGTTGTACTGTACCACATTACACCTAGAGTTTTTGCATATTCGTTTTCTTCGAGGAATAATACACTTACAGGTTCATTTTTATGCTGAAGTTGATGTAAAATAGTGCAACTATTAGAAGTCCATTTCCTTAAAGTCAAAACGTGCAGAACACTGATTACTTCCGATTCAGATTCGAAATCAGTAATAAGGTCGTCTACACAGAAGTCGTCGCAACAGGAAAATCATGATTGGAATTCGTGAGCCAGCTGAATTAAACATCGCATCGCTTAGTATGGGGCAGATTTTGTGCCGTGTGTAACAGTGTTCAAAGCATAGACTGAAATTTCATCTTTGGGATTAAGTCGCCAAACGATATTTTGAAGAAATCGATCATTCGGATGTACCAGAACTTGCCTATACATCTTGGTGATGTCTGCTGAAATTACGAATGGATATTGCCTGAACCGTAAGAATAGAAAAGATTTCGTTTTGAATAGGTGGCCCTGTGTACTGCAAATCATTTACAGACCAACCAGACTCAGAGACTGCAGAACCATCAAAAACTATCCTCAGTTTGGTAGTTAAGCTCTCTTGTCGTGTGACCCCATGATGCGGTAGAAAATAAATTGTATTGAAATCAATTGAATTCCGAAGGGACGTATGTCCTAGATCGATATATTCTTTCATAAACAAAGAATATTGATGTTTCAAATCGGGATCTGAATCAAATTTACGTTCTAGTTGTTGTAAACATTTGATGGCAAGTGATTTTGAATCTCCTAGATTGGAAGGTGAATGTTTTAATGGCTTTCTAACGATGAAACGTCCTTCCTCATTTCTAGTGAAGGTTTCTGAAAAGTATTTTTCATATTGGGAATCATAATCGGAAGAAGTAGCTTTTTCATTTGATGTTTCTTCTAACTCCCAGAATTTTTGTAACTGAAAATGAAGATTTAAGTGATGTTTTGAAGAATGGCAATGAGAAACTGGAACGGGTTCATCGACAACACCTAAAAGTATCCATCCGAATTTCATGTTCTAAAGGACGGGCCTATTCTTTCTCAATTTAATCCTTTGTTGTAAAAGAACGTCCCAAAATAGACCAGCGCCAATCAGAATGTCAGTTTCACTGGGTTCGTTAAAATGAGGATCTGCCAAATGAATCTCATTTGGGATATTCCAGGAAGTTACATTGATTGTTGAAATGGGTAAGTTGTTTGTAATTGTTGGAAGAATAAAGCAATTAAGATTCGCAGAAAAATTTTAATTCATTGACTGTATAAAAATCTCACATTTTCTTTGTATATTTGATGACATAATTGAAATTAATCTCCGCCAACAATAATTTTATAACTGTAGATTCGTATTTCGGCTGCTAAGCTGCCATCTTCAGTAAGCTACCAACTTAAAAGCACTTGAAAAGGTCTAAAAACAACATAATCATCCTAATAAAATCATAAAAATGTAAAAACTAACTAAGATATAAATGTATAAAAATGCACTTAATATCATATTTAGAACTTTAAATTTCGCAACCGTTTTCTTTTAAAATGGTAAAAATGCATTTAATTTTCTAACAAGTTAGCCGACCGACCGATATTTAGATATTTGTATACTTCAAAATTTGCATTTGTTGTACGTAGAAAAATTTGATTTCTCTTGCTGTTTCGTAATTCTTGTAAAGGAGTATTATGATACCCCGTTACGGAATATTCTAACACTTCGTTATTTTCCGAAGAAGTGCAAATTATATAAAAATATATAGATTATAATTTTGAAGTTGTCACTTTCTACAAGTACTTAGTTATTTTTCGGTCGTAGCTACCTTACCTGCTCAGTAAACTAAGTGCATTTTTCAAGAGATTTTTGGCATTTAAAAGAAACTGGCCGTGAAATTTAAAGTTTTAAATTTTATATTAGGTGCAGATGATTCAAGACAGCATATCTTTTATGATGATTAGATTGTTGATAGTTTTTACATTTTTATGATTTTATTAGGATGAGTAGGTTGTTTTTAAAATTTTTTTAGTGCTTTTAAGTTGGTAGCGTACTGAAGAAGAAGGCTTAGCTGCCGAAATACGTATCTATGGATATAAAATTATTGTGGACGGAAATTAATTTCAATTATTTCTTAAACCACAGTCTCCTTTACTATATTAGTTTATTTGATGACATATTGTTGATGCCCACAATCGTCATGGTTGTTACCTGTTGAGGTAAAATTAGCTTACTGTAAAGGTTTGAGGTAATAAAATTGGACTGGGAGCCACAGTCCAGCAAAGCTTTAAGAATATGTAGTCCACCTGCTTTATCCGAAACTAAAATTGAAATTGCAGACAGCAAGATGTATGGATTTTGACCTTGACTACTTGTAAGGCTAACGTCAGGCGTTGGCTGTGAAACACTCTCCGGGTGGAGCAATGTATTATGTTTTTCCTTGCAATTTTTGCAGTTACCTGATTTACATTGTTTGATGGTGTGGCCAGTATTCAAACAATTATCACACAGCTTTAATTCCCTTACCCTTTTCAATCTATCTGAAATGCTCAATTTTAGAAATTCGCTGCAATAGTATATTAAATGATATTCTTTGCAAAAATTACATTTAGGATTTGAAACTGCCAGTGACAATTGTTTGAAACTGCCAAGGACCTGTTTATTATCTGTAGTAATTTTAACTTCCTATTTCTATTTCTATTATTTCGAAAAATTCTGCCCTGGTTTTTAAAAACGTACTGAAATCACAGAGTTCTGGAAATTCATGAGTCGTTTTGTATTTTTTCCATTGTCGGGCAGTAAATTTATCGAGCTTTGATGATATGAGAAATATGGTTAAGGTGTCCCAATGTCGGTTGCTTTAAGGCTTCAAGCGCACGTAAGTGTTTGAGAACTGTGTCCATTAAATTGCGTAAACCGGCAGATGATTCTCTTGCGAGCGTATCCAATTCAAAAAAGCTTATTTACTACTAATCTTGAATTGTTGTATCGGTTGCAAAGTAACTCCTATGCGATGACGTAATTTTCTGCTGAAAATTCTAATGACTGAATTACTTTAGTAGCGTCACTTTCCAAAGAAGCACGTAAATAATGGTATTTTTGTGTATTGTCAATTGAATTGTTGGTGTGTATTACAGACTCAAACGTGTCCTTGAACACTAACCAGCTGTAATAATGTCCGTCAAATTTAGTCAACTTTATTGTCGGGAGTTTGATGTTTTGTGAAGGTGAATGATCTGCCTGCATTAAGGAGCCTGATTGAATACTTTCAATGTCTGCTGAAGCTTGATGCTTTTGTGCTGATGCTGAAGCTTTGTTTAATTGGTGCAAAATAAATTTTGCGTCTGCAAGAGCTAGAGTTGTGTCGTTCAAGAACGAATCGTTCATATTATTAGTATGAACCACTCAAATGATTCGTTCTTAAAACAACGAACGAACGAATCTTTGAGTCGATGAACGATAAGAACGAAATGAACGAGATGAACGAAATTATAGCCTTATTTGTTATATCGAATCCCGCCGTACACACTTCTTTCAAACAATAATTACATTTTCCTTTATTCATATTAAAAACACTAAATTATTTCCAACCAACACTTCTTTTACGCTAAAACTTAATTTTCAAATAATCTGACTGAGATTTCACAGGAAATTTAAATTGTTTAAAAATCTTCACTCACAGCCTACCTGAACATTGTAAATATTGAAAGCCGTACATCTCACAAACTTTTTGCTTAATATACTGTGTTATGTTATTAATAAATCATTTTATTCTTTCTCCAACAATGTAAAAATGTACAGGATGATTCATATAATATATTTTCATTATTAAAATACATGAAAACAAGAGGTGAAAAATGCACGAAAAAAATTTGGAAGCTACGGTGCAGCGTGATTCGTTCATTTCGTTTATCTGAATCAAATCTTTCGAAAAGATTCGTTCGATCACGAACGAACGAAACGAACGAATCTTTACTCAAAAGATTCGTTCGAAACAACTGAATCGTTCGTGAAAGACACAACTCTGGCAAGGACAGACGAATATTTGTCGGTGAATTCATCGCGTTCTAATTTATTCTTTCTTTAAATCGTTTTCGCTGCATGAATATTCGATGTTTGTTTGTATTTCATAAAACTCCTCTAGCAGTTGCATGAATGTATCAGTGCGATCGTGCAATTGAATTTTCGTTTTTTTCTGAAATTGACTCACCTTCTGTGTATGCATCTTGAACTGGCTTCAAGAATTTGATGTAATTTGTTAGCTTGTGCTTTATTGCACCTCGTTTTCGGACGAGGTTTTGAATTCGGTTTTGAACAATGACTTGTTCCTAACTACTTTGAACAAAATCGTTAATCGACAAATGAAAATGGCGTACGTGAAACTGCAAAACAAACACGTAAATTAGTCTGCACTTCTGCGTACTCGTGTACTTGATTTGAATTTCGAATTGAATCTGTTTTGTTACAAATAGAAACAGCAATAGGTAATCGTAGGATAAAGGAAAATTGAGGACTCACTTGACGTTTATTTGTTTTGTATTTACAGTTGAATATTTAATGGTAATTGGAATGCGCAGCCGCACCTTGCCATGTATGCTGTAGGCACTGAAGTTCGCTTCGACAACACCAGCAGTGTTGCCAACAAAATAAAATGGAAAATCTCAAATTCCCACTTAAAAAATCACGAGAAATCACCAAATTTTTAATCTAAATTAAATAATTTGTGAGTTAAAAAAGTTAAATAGAATTTGTTTGTGACGTCTGGATACATTGCACAAACTCGAGCTGTTTAACAAAGTTCTTTTAAACGAACAAATATTTAAAAATTCTTTTAATGAATCAGCTTACTTTTTGTATTAAGTTTCTTAATTGCCAACTCACACTAACATTTTATTTTAATACATTTTATACAGCAAAAAAGGAGAGGGGAAATTTTGCCATGTTGACTACCAACCTTAATATTAGAATAATTACTACTGCATATGTACTTGAACTTTTTTTTTACTTATTTCTGTCAATTTGGATTTTTCGTAAAAGTCGCACGACACTTTAAAATTCACCGGTTTTGAGACACGTCGCAAATCATGTCAGAAAGTCGCAACCACTTGAAAAAAATCACCAGATCTGGTGAAAAAATCACCAAGTTGGCAAGAAACACCAGGAAAATAATGTTGCCAACTTAAGTATAGCAAAACGCACTACCACCAACTTCAAAATAATTTTAGTCCATGTAAATGAATATATGAGAATAAAATGGGCCTAAGTCCAGCTGGAATGATTATGAGAAAATGAGAATAAAGATTTATAAAACCTGTTATTTTCTTAATATGCAAAATTCTTCTTTTACCTTTCAGTATATTCAATTTATGTATACTTGGATAATATAACGACAGAAAAACGGTATTTCAATTTCTGAAACATTACTAGAAATAATAGACAAACATACGTGCACTTGGGCCACTTTTATTTTGAAAACTATTTTGACTGGATATCCAACTAAATTTTATTAATAAATTATGCTATTTGTATGTAATTAATAAATTAATTATATAAATATTAATCACTGGGGAAAATTAAAACTACATTCGGTAAATAAAGAACGGTAATTAATTTTAACTCACTTATTTAATCTCATTCTTCATAATCTGATTTATTTGCTTCTCCTTCATTCATTTTATTTTCTGGTGAAATGGATTTTAAGTTATTATAATAATCTTTATTATTTTCATCCAAAAAACGACACAGACTTTGAAAGTTTTTAATTTTTGCTAGTTTTACTACCAATTTTCCAGTATATAAGTTGTTCTATGGGGTAGATGAAACCATTCCATATCACACACGGTACAATTCTTCAATTTGACCCGACATATTTTGCGACACAACAATCTCATTTTTATGATACTTTGAAAACATTATATTTTGTCACCTGGTATTTCTGATTTTTATTCTGAACCATTTTTTCACAAATAGATGCTTGGTGCTCCTTAAAATTTACGAAATCTAATCGGTTTCTTTACATCAAATCTGCTGGAAATTAGATCTTGCAATTCTTGAAATGGTTGGATTTTTTCATGTTTCTTTTTCATTCACTCTATTACAGAAAATAATCGGTCTCAGATTAAATATATAGATTAGGCTGATAGCTATGACAGAACAAATAGACTCAAATCCTGGACTTAGGTCCATGTTCGTTTGAAATGTGTTTTCTAACCGTTATATATCCGGTTTGAATACCAAAGTTAGTCTTTTTTGTGTTAAATAATAGGACAAGTACATAAAGTTTAAGTATGCGTAATAAACTGATTTTCAAAAATTTCGGACTTGGGCCCTTTTTAATCTCATATATTCAAAAGTCAAAGTGTCACAATAAATTATTTGAATACATTTAAAAACGTTGAGTTAATTCTAACACTTTCTCAACTCCTTTTCCACGTTCCCTCGCGACCATCTGTTTCTGGTGTTAAAAAACGGAGTTAAGATATATACCCTTCAGCATTAGAGCTGATCGTTTTTGGAGTAAAAATTTACTTTTAGACGCAATTTAGTCGGGAAAAGACAACAATAACGCCAAATTAAATAAGGATTAATACAGTGTTTTCCAAACTGTAGGGCGCGATTCCATGTGGGAGAGAGTGGCATAAGTCTTCAAAGGGGAGCGCAGCAAAGTAAATATTAAAAAAAATTTAACGAAAATTGCAATTAATTTATCATGTTACTTTTACAAGAGATTGGATATACATACAGTCGCGAGCAATAAATTTTTGTCGTCATTAGTTTTCAAAGGTTGGCACCGAACATGTGTTTTAATAAAACTTCTTAGGTCTTAATTTTGAATGCTAGGAATAAACAATTTCTTAAATATTTAATTTATTTTAACACTTTCGTGGTTTATTACTTGCGACTGGATTTCAGAATAAGTAAACAAGCTTCAATAAAACAAATGTGGTATTACTGACAGTTATGAAATGTAAAAATGAGTCTCAAATGTTTAAAAATATTGTGAGAACATTTAATAATCGTTTAGCATCGGTGTACAAGTTCGAGATTCGACGGTGAAGGAGGAGGTGTAGCACAGCGGAAATCAATGTTTTGACAAATCATTGATCACTTTTATTGTATTGCTGTTAAAGTTTTGATAAAAACAATTTTTGTTCGTTCTGGTCACAGTTCTAAAAACATTTTAACATTTATTCTTTGATAAATCTAGATATTAATTATATCAGTAATGATAGGCAAGTAAATTTATTTCAAACCGACGTTTCACTACTTCAAAGCCAACACTGGCCTGTTTTCAAAACATTTCATGGTACTTTATAAGGGCTTTTACAATCGTGGTACGTTTACTGGTTCAAAATCCTATATGTAAATCATTAGCGGTTTTTCTTCTTTCGTGGATGCTGCATAGCATCAGAGGTTAATAAAATAGCTGGTGGATTGTGAAAATTCTACCGAAAGTAAATTTAAAATAACCGTATCTAAGGGGTCAGAAAGTAATAATTGGAATTTTAATTAGAATTTATTAATAATAAATAATTTGATACACAAGGAATCTTAACAGGTACCTTTATTTAAAAGACCCAAACATTATATTTTAGTTATTTTTGCAATTTTCAGCATATCTTAGTTTATTTTTTCCTGGTTAACATATACTTCCGACAATAAATTCTAGAATAGAAGATACTTCTTTTTAGAGGAATTTTAAAACACATACAAATATATTTTCTCTTGATAAGAAACTCACTTTTCTGATTAGATTTAAGCAAAAACGACCTGAAGACATTAGTTCCCCTCATTTAAAGACAACACCTGGTGAACTCACGCGAACTTCTGTAGCAAAACATTAAAATGCAAAACTTTCAAGTGAGTCCTCATGTATAAAATAATAATTTACCAAATAAGAGAATTCAAGCAATTTACAACCTTCCTAATATAGAAGTGCCGAGTTCGCTGCATACTTAAGGATAAATTTTAAAACGGAATAACACTTGCGTATCCTCTCTCCGTAAGCAGTACTTAGTTCAAGAATCCAGAAATCCTTTTATTATAGCTTCGTCGAAAAAACGTGCTAATTTCTGCGACGGGAATTGAGCGGTCTTCCGTACGTGCAAGCTTATTGAGCATAAATTAAGTATGATTTAAGAAATTTATCGGTGTTAGCGAACATGTTGGAGCCGGTCGATAAGCTGCCGAGGTAACAATGTTGCAAGACAGAATAAGATAACGGTTTAAGAAACCTCTCTTGTATTCACGTTTTAACTTGGATTCGTCCTTGAGCGCTTACCAGACCGAGAATTTCGACCTCAACGGCGATCTCTTATCGCAGTGACAGCAAATATACTTCAAGAGTTGCAGGCAGTAGATGTAATACTTACCATAGCAGGAGGTTTACATTTTACAAAATAAGACATACTTACGTAATCCAAATAAAATTGCAATGACTTCTATTACCGATTCATTTGAAATGAATCAGTCAATTCAGGTTTAAACATATAAATTCAGGAGAGCTTAAATTTTTTATGGAAATAAGACAAAAGTCTGGGAAGTGATAAAACGGCTTATGGTTGATATAGACGCAGACAGTTTACTTTCAATAAATTTATTACGGAGTATGTGACTTATAACAAATTTAATAAATGCAAGAAATAAGTTCCGAATCGGTTTCGATTGCAGTGGATTTATCGAGCTTCCTGTGGACAGCTGTTTCGGTCGAATTTGGGGCCTCCTCAGCAAGTGGAGTTGCTTGAGAACTCCAGTGCAACCTGAGGGTAAGTTCACAACGAAGCTGTGACAATAGATGACAGATGGCTCTTTCTGCTCGAAGAAGAATGAATAGTTCGTTTAATTCTCATTGTTACAATCTATTATGAGCGTTTATAGTCGCAGCTCGTTTATGAACACAAGCATGTGTTATTGTTTAAAATGATATGGTACGGTACGATACGGACTTACGTTATTAGTTTTTGTTATGAATATAAGCAATCATTCTATTCATACGGCATTATGTTTGTGATGGCTAAGATGTAAGTACATACTTATACGTGTAAATAAATGGGATAAACTACAGGTACGTTAATTTATTCTAAACCAGTGTCCAAAAGTTACAATCTGAAAACGTGTTTGTATCAGCGCTATACTAGGTGCTGCGTTTTAAAAGGCAACATAGGAAATTCCTTGTTAATTTAAAGGTGCTCGAATATTGGCTTCCCTAATTATTTTATAGTAAAATTCCATTTAGATTTTTTAAAGTACTCTTCAAGGTGAATCTGTCTGTTTGAGAATTTTTCATTTGCTCAGTTTCGAGATATTTAAAAAAGATCAGTGATGAAATTCCACACAGAGAAAAATCGATAGTAAAAAGTAACACAAGTTGTAGTCAGAATGAAGACAGAAACAAATTGTAGCAAATATTAGCACAATTGTAGTAAATAATTCGACAATTGTGCGAATATTTGCTATAATTTGTTTCTGTCTTCATTCTGACTATAATTTGTGTTAATTTTTTACTATTGATTTTTCTCTGTGCATTTATACGAAACTATCAGAACGGCCTTGATCAGTTAAAATAAATTACTGGAAAAGATTTTTCCATCAATCTTTTTCAAAAACGACTAGATTTATTAATTAGCTGCCCAGTTTTACTATCATTGATCAAAGTTGTGTTAATAGTTTGGAATAAATTGCATTTAGTTACAGAATCTTTTTTTATATCTTGAAACTTAGCAAATGAAAAATTCTCAAACTTCACAGACAGGTTCATCTAGAAGAGTACTTTAAAAGAAAACTAAATAGAATTTTGCTGTAAAATAATTAGGGAAGCCAACATTCGGGTAACTTTAAATTAATTCGAAATTTCCGCTATCATCTATCATCACAACGTCATTAAGAACTGATATGACACTAATATGAAAAGTTATACTTCGTGCATATCTATAAAATAGCACAGGCTCCATTATTATCAGTGTTACTTCGATGTTAGTTGCGAAAATAATTAAAGACGATTTAGATTTTATAATTATTTATGTGTCATTTCGGCCAAAACGTACTTGGACAAGCAAATATTTTATCGTACAGTTTAAATGAATAACATATATGTAATATCACTTGTCATATTAGTGTGATATCAGTTCAGTCGGCGCCCGGGCTAACTAACCTGTCTTACGCCAGTATTCATAGATAAGTCTTAAGCTCAACTTGAAACTTAAGTCTGACTTAATGTAAAAATTTTATTTCAGAGTTGACTAAGTACAACTTCAGTAGTACTTCATTCTAAGTCGGCTCCATCTATGTCTTAAGTCACACTTACCAATTAACGCCAGTATTCATAGTCCCGTCTTAAATAACACTTACATCAAGTATCACTTAAGTGCAAAGTATAACTTACACTCCAATTTTATTTCATAAACAGCTTGTCGGTTAATCTCGGCTAGTTTTCCAAACTATAATATATCTAGTGAAGATAATACTGAATCGGGTTGAGACGTGCTATTTCGGGAAGTTTCGTCGGCAAATTTATATACGTGACATGATGCACGTCTGTAATCTGTTTTCTTATCTCGGGTGTGTTTGTTGTTATTTTGTTAATTTAATAATGGCTACTAAAACTAAAATTGCATGCACTGCAACAGAGAAATTGTTACTAGCCGAGTTAGTTACCCAACAGCGCGGTACGATTGAAAATTAAAAAAAACTTGCGGGACAACATGGGCTCAAAAACAGGAGGCTTGGGAGGTTATTTGCGCCCGGTACAATACCCAACCAGAAATTAAAAGTCAAAGGACGTGTGAGCAATTAAAAAAATTGGGGGCAAATTTATAGCAACTGTAAGTATAGGTATACAATTCTGTTCTTGACTTTAAAATCATTGCTTCATTGTTTCTACATAGAAGGTGCAAGGAAATTACCCGAGAAAAGCAGGAAACAGGTGGTGAAGAAATAAAACAAATAACCACAGAAAAAGACCTGTTGTCGAAAATTGATATTGCAGCACCACATTTAGATATAGAAACTGATGCTGGTAATAAGGACAGTACTGGTGACTAATAACTTTTATTTACAATTGTAAAATATATTTGCGTTTGTAGCAAGTCTTGATAACAATGTTACGGAAACGAACGTAGAAAGTGGTGATATACAAGAGAGTGTCATAGTCCAACCAAACATAAGTAAATCATCAGCTGAACCACTACAAAAAAAAAACAGAGAGAGCAGCAATACACAAGAAAATTTAAGTCTGTCCAAGTAGCAGTAAAATATCAGCTCAATTACATTCTAAAAGTAAGCTTAAAAAGAAATAAATAGGTAGAATATGTCAATGCAAATTTAGTATACATATACCGATGTTTTTCAAAACTTATAAGTAATTTTTTCATGTATTTTTAAACAAGTACTGTTTTTTTACTATCAAGACACTATTACAACCCGAGAACAAGGTCAATAGAAAAGGAAAAACAACTTCGACTTAAAAAATTACAGGATGCTATTCAGCAACAAGCCGAACTGCACCAAATAAAAAAGGAAATGGCAAGAATAGAAGCTGAATGCCTAAATATAAGATTAGAAAGGGAAAGGCTTGTCTTGCAAAAAGAGAAAAGTAATTTTAAATAATTATTTTATATTTTGAGCTGAGTTTTGTTTGTTTTTTGAAATTGAAATGTTTTAAGTTTTTTTATGAATTGTTGTTAAGTTTTTTAAATTGAATTGTTTTGTGTTTTGTTTAAAATTTTTTATTATACTATATGTGTACATTCCTTTTGTTGATTTTAAGTTTTTGAATTGAATTCTTGTTTAAAAATGTGTTAAAATAAAATGTTTAATTTTTTATGAATTGTTTTTAAGTTTCTTAAATTGAATTGTTTTGTTTGTTTTGTTTAAAATTTATTATATATGTGTACATTCCTTTGTTGATTTTAAGTTTTTGAATTGATTTTTTGTTTAAAAATTTTTAAAATAAAATGTTTAATAGATTTTTTCCATAAATATATTTGTATTATTTTATTTGATATTCGTTAAAATATGTATACATATGCACCAAAATTTATTGCAAATAAGTACCATATTTTCAAACATACATAAAATAATATTGAACATTCAGTTATTTATTAAAAAAAAAAATAAGTAATTTCAGAAATGGATTTGGACAAAATTTCTTCGAAAGTGTAATCATTCTGTTGGTCCTGTAAATTAAAGTTATCTGGCAAATTCATTGTGTCGAGGTTCATCATCTGAGACGTCTTCACGCAATTCTACGGCTAAATTGTGAAGTACAGCTGTGGCACATATAACTGCTACACTTGTATGAAGGTGAGTTCGAAGTGTCATCTTTAAAAACAAGGAAACCTTTGTTTCCGTAACCCAAATAAACGTTCAACAATGTTTCTCGTTGATATGTGTGCCCTGTTATAATTTTCTTCTGCTTCTCCATTTGGATGAAGAAACGGTGTGAGAAGATACGGTCGACATGCAAAGCCATTATCCCCTAACAATAGTCCAATAATTTCTCCATTTTGAAGCCTATGATGCAGCCGGCTGCGCTGAAAAATTGTCATTTCATCATGGGCTGACCCCAGATGACAAACCACAATATCCAAAATTTCCACGTGTGGACTTGATACCACCTTAAGAAGTAAATAAAAATGAATCCAATATTACATGATAACAGATAAGAATAATTAACCTGAACATTTAATGAAAAATATTGTTTTCTGTTGCGGAATACTTCTGCTATATCTGTGCCTGGATTCTTGATTCTTATATGAGTGCAGTCAATGCACCCAGACACAGATGGAAAATTATACGTTCCATAAAGTGAAATAATATTCCTTCGCTGCAACTATTGGGTCGGTGGGAATTTAATAAACTGCTATAATAATAATAATAATAACTTTATTAACCATAGCCACAGTACAAAGGGATGGAATCGTCAGTACAAAATATAATATACAACAGTGCTTTGTTAATATTAATTTACAGCAAAATATTGTCTGAAATAAATTCTTGTATAGTATAATAGCATTTCCCTAACAAGAAATTTTTTACAACACTCTTAAATGATTTCATGGGTAAATTTCTTGTTTTAAGGGACAACTTATTAAATAATTTTATTCCCGCGTACTCCGGGCTTTTTTCATAAGAGGCAGTATGATGATTATCTTTGCGCAATAAATACCCACGTATGTATGTATACCCAATACGTCATATTTTCTTTGAAAATAAATTAAAATAGAGCATGTCTTATTGAAATTTTACACTCCCTTTATTTCAAATGACTTTCAAAGAAAATATGACGTATTTGGTATCAGCGTACTCAGAAAAAAATGTTCTGTTGAACTAAGTAAAGAAACATATGAGGTTCTATCGAAAAAAATGAGTTAAGAGCTGGTGAAAATTTCAAATACTGTAAAAATGTTAAAAATCAAAATACCATCAAAGCAGTGATTTTCTCGAAACACTTGATCGCATTAGATCGAAAAAATGCGATTCATAGGTTTCTAGAATGAAAAATAAAAAAGTTTTTTTTTTTCGTTGTCATGGAAACCAAAATTAACAATTGATACGTATTCGGACTCGTAATGCTCCGTAGATTTTAAATATGTAAAAATATATAGGGTGTTCCATTTAAAATAAGAAAGTTGATATAACTTCCGGCGAAACCGGAAGTCCTATGACGACTATCAGTATGTCGAAAAGTTCAATTTTTTGTTTAGTTTATCGTTTCCAAAATTCAGGTTAATCGATTAATAAATAAAGATTCTAGAAAGGTGAGCACATGGCGCGGGAAACCCGGTATATATGAATACAAACTAATGGCAGTATGCCATACTTTATAAAGGTGGGTTTACAACTATTATATCTATTAATATTAAAAATAAGCCTTATTATGCGCTTTTGTAGAATGAAAACTCTAGTAACGTTTGTGGCATTAACCCATAAGGTTACACGGTACCCCAGATGCGAATAAACAAGTGAATAATAGACCGACATCAGTGCCTCTACATACACTGCTTTAACTAAAGAATTGCAAAATAAGAGCTACTCAATTTACGACAAACAGAGTCAATATTTTTTTCCCGGGTAAGCTTATCATCTAAAACTAGTTCTAAGAACTTTACAGTGTCTGTTACTTGAAAATCTCGGAAGATAATATTTTGATGTAAAACTCGGATTTTATGAAAGTGTATACATTCTGTTTTCGCATTATTTAAAATTAATTTATTTTTACAACACCAATGTGCCATATCAGACGCAATTGTATTCACAGGAGTTCCTCAGGTGTTCTGGCTGATATAAGGACCAAAACATCATCAGCATACATGCATATTTTCCCTTTTTTCACATGATGTGGCAAGTCATTAATAAACAAAAAAAAAAAGGAGAGGTCCTAGAATGGACCCCTGAGGAACTCCAGTGTTTACATTGTATTCATCGGATACCGTTTGGCCTAATTTTACAATTAACTTTCTCTCCTTGAGATAGGATATTAAAAAATTTAACAGATTTCCCCTTATTCCAAGTACACATAGTTTACTCTCTAGAAACACGTGGTCTATAGAATCAAAGGCACGCGTTAAGTCGAAGAACAAACCGCAAACATACAGTCCACGGTCAAGATCTTTGTACACTAGATTCAAACACTCAGTAACGGCCGTGTCTGTCGATCTTCCTTTGCGAAACCCATGTTGCACATTTGACAATAAGTTATATTTTTCCACAAAGTAGTTTATTCTGAAGCACAAAACTTTTTCAATGATTTTAGACACGACACATAACACTGATATAGGTCTGTAGTTCTCATATTTTTGCGGATCACTTTTTTTATAAACTGGGGTTACGTAAGCAGTCTTGTAAATCGTTGGGAAGCATCCATTTTCGATAGCTTTATTAGTTAGTTGGGCAATGGGCGCTGCAATGAACTCACTCAAAAATTTTATTATCTGAACGCAAGTGTCATCTGTACCGCTTGATTTTTTCATTTTTAAGTCGAATATGATCTGTTTAATCTCTTCACCATCCATCGGTAAGTAACTCATGGAGTTAGGAGAGTGTCTTGCGTATGTTGTGCATGATTCCGATTCACTGTTGGCAAAATGATCATCTATAGTTCTCGATGCAATCGTTGCAAAATAGTTCCCAAAAGTGTTTACAATTTCAACTTTATCAGTAACTAGATTTTCATTCATATTCAGTATGATTTTCTCATTATTCTTTTCGCCTCTTCCTAGTACCCGGTTAACCATATTCCACGTCGTTTTTGTTTTATTGTTAGAAATAGATATTTGATAGCTGTTATATGATATTTTGGCTTCCTTCAACTTCTTATTGTAGTCCCTTTTTTGACTGAGTAAGTCTTCCACAGATCTTCATTTCGCATTTGTTTAGCAACCCAGAATATATTCTTCAGATCCTCTCTTTCTTGAAGAATGTCTGATGTTAACCATCTTTTATCTTGTACAGGAGTACGCGGTTTGCTTTTCATTTTATTAGGACATATTTCATTTAAATGTGTTATAATTATATTGGTAAACTTTTCAAAGCCATTCTCATCATTTGTAGCATCTGACAATTCAGCATTCCAATCAATTCTGGCCATATTTGATTTGAGTAGATTAAGGTTGCTTTGATTAAGACATCTGGAAAAGTAGTAGTAACTATTTTTGCTGAAGAATTTTCTGCATACTCCACTGATAAGTTCAGAGCAAAATAATCGGCAATGATCGGATTAACCACTTCTACGGTGCAGTGTTCCATAAGCCAGTTTGTTACCATATAATCTATTAAAGTTTCAGATGTGTGACTATGGTAGTTTGTGGAAATTCGAGTTGGCTGAAAATACTGTAGGTGTAAGTCAAAACAACTCAAAAGATCTAGAATAATTTTGATTTCATTTGTTTGTTTTAAAGCATCCACATTAAAGTCTCCACATAAAATTATGTACTCGCTTTTTGCGCGCGCAATATTTAGTATTTCAAAAAGCTTTTGAGCAAACTTCTGAAAGTCTCCACCGGGTGACCGATAGATCGTTAGCATACATACAATGTGTGTAGATACATGAAAGGTGATTCCGCAGCTTTCGAAATCAAATTCAATGGATCGATCATGACAAAGTTTTTCAGCTAATCAGCTAATCCATTTGAAAGAGTTTTAATTATTCGGGACACTGTAGCTTGGCTATAGCCTCGAAAGTCACTAGCCTCGAAAGTCACCATGTACTATCTGCAGATATATTAATTTTTATAATAGAAGCCGTTTCTTGTCTGACGAAAATTATTCCTGCACAGATATTTGAAAAATTGAGTTCAAAGTAAATATGTCACAGATTTTATAATTTGCAGTAAAATGTCCACTTAAAACTGAATTTTTTGAAGTGACCAGTTATATATATAACTAATTCTCAACTAGATATTTTCTAAAGGTACGATTTCCTTTGGACTACTAGTTGCGGGATTTAATACTGTATCATAGATTTAGTTTAATTCATGCAAATCAGTGGTAAGGCAAATTGCAGCCAGTGTATCACTAGTTACAACGACCAGCAGCCTGAGGAAACCGTATCTTATGAATTTGTAATTTAAGGACCTGAAAGCTTCCCGTCGCATAAAATCTTAATACTATAAACCTAAAACTGCCATAATTGATGGTATTGGCAATCCTCTGTTATTTGTTTTTTCTTCTATGCTTGCCATAGGTAAAATTCTATCCTTCACAATTTCTTTATCAAATCTACACCTCTTTAAATTCAGTTGGTGCAAAAATTCCATTGGATTTTCTACATCCCTGTTATACCTTTTAGGTAACCTAAAAATACTTCAAATTAAGCTTTGGCAGAAAACACAGAACAACCAAGCACACCTGTTTTCAGCTACTTTTTCCTCCCCAACAACATCAACAAACTCAAAAAAATTTTCTAAATCTTTCCATTCTTGAAATAAACTTAAAAATAATCTTCCTCAGTTTTGCCGTAATAGAAGCTTGACACATTTGTTGCATGCCTTAATTGATAAGTGTGACTTGAGACATAGATGGAGCTGACTTAGAATAAAGTACTACTTAAGTTCTACTTAATCAACTGTGAAAAAAAGATTTTATATTAAGTCAGACTTAAGTTTCAAATTGAACTTAAGAATTGTCTATGAATACTGGCGTAAGGCATGCAAGGCAGGCTAAATAATATTTTCTCTGTTGCAGTGTATGCAATTTTAGTTTTCGTAGCCATTATTAATTATCACTAACAAACACGCTTATAAAATAACAACAAACGAACCCGAAATAAATAGCAC
Organism: Prosopocoilus inquinatus; assembly: GCA_036172665.1. Lineage (NCBI taxonomy): Eukaryota > Metazoa > Arthropoda > Insecta > Coleoptera > Lucanidae > Prosopocoilus > Prosopocoilus inquinatus. Next base: position 41,098,080 of record CM069871.1, on the reverse strand, counting down.
AAAGTTTGCACGTGTGTAAATTTGCCAACGAAATTTCCCGAAATAGCGCGTCTCAACCCGATTCAACATTATCTTAACTAGATATATTAGAGTTTGGAAAACTAGCCGAGATTAACAGACAAGCTGTTTATGAAATAAGATCCGAGTGTAAGTTATACTTTGAACTTAAGTGACACTTGATGTAAGTGTTACTTAAAACGGGACTATGAATACTGGCGTTCGTTATCTCGAGTCGGGTACTCATGCTGACAACAGGTTAGGTTACGACATTGCGCGGTCAATTTTAGTGCAGAATGACGTGTGGTGGGATTACCCTTTTAAAATATAGATGTATACAGGTGTGAAAAAATAAAGTTCTTTTAAAATTAAGCATATCACTTAATTAGAACATTAATTGAATTAGTTTCTTATGTCACAAAAAAAACAGTAGCTTCCAGCTAACCATTTTATTATTCACTATAACCGAATACTTTTGCAGATGTCAAATTATCTAAATATGTTTGATTAAATTTAGAAAAATGCAAGGTTGACTAAGTACACGCAATAACCAAAGAGCGGCATTGTAAAATTAAATGGCAACCGCAGGTTTATGCACATAAGAAGTGCAGTATCCTAAAATGTGTCCAAATATTTAGGCCTAACGAATAGAACGAACCGAGGTACAGGAAAAAGCAGATCAGAACACTTGAAGAAAAGTTCATTATATTCGGCAGATTCGTTGCGTTTCTGAAGTTTCTATTACATTAAAATGTCATATCCTCGTTCACTGAAAAATTCCGTGAACAATAATTTATTTTCAGCAATTCAGATTTACGGACAAGTTTCGTAAAATATTTGGCGCGTTCTGTTCGGCTTGGACATACACCGGTCAGTCGGAGCGAAAAACATGATTGTGAAATTTGAATGCGCCTGTATGTGGAAAAGTGGTGTACAAGAATATCAATAAACGATAAAAGAATTGAGTTCGATTGGACTTTATTTAGCGGTGCTCCCCACGCCTCCAAGTTCATGGATTGTGGGATCTGTTAGAATGGATAGAATTTTTATTTTATTTATTTTTGTTAATTTGTTCTTTCCTACAATAAAGTTATATAAGCAACATTTCAAATTTATTTACAAAGGTTTTTATTTTATAATGAAACTTACAAAAACTAAAAAAAAAAACAAAAACGGTCGAAAATAATTTTAAAAAAATATTAATCAAAATAACAAGCGTTACGTGATATAAACTTATTTACTTAAATTAACTCTCAAATTTAAGACAGAACATGAAAAAGAAAACATTTTGGTTCGAAAATATAACTTTTGTTTACCTTCCTTGACGTTTCATCTTAATAAAGACAATAAGCACCTCCACGAAAAGTCAGGGAAGGCAAATAAAATTACTATTAACTATTTTATTCAAGGATGCTAAGAAGAGCTAATATTTGCAAACGTTTAATTCTCTAGGGCGGGCCAAATTTGATACTTTTAAAGAGAAACCGAAACACCTATCTTTAGATGGGTTAGACAAAAACTGACCTCGGTGTTTGGAGCTCGCATTTTAACACACTTAATAGTGAAAACCGTATTTCGATATCGAAAAATCAAAATTTGTCATAAAAGTCGAGCTCCAGACACCGAAGTCAGTTTTTGTCTAACTCATTAAGAAATAGGCGTTTCCCTTTAGAAGTGTCAAATTTTGCCCACCCATACATGCTATATCTGATAAACGAATCAATACAGTGTATTACTATAATAACTACGATGATTTTAAACATCTAAAGTGACATGTAAATCACAAGTGAGCCAAAAACCATTTAAGTCACACGGAATCAAAGCCTGAACCACCCCCGTCCTAATAAACAGGAAAATTTGTAACACTTAGGGCCAGTTTACCAATTGGGGTTTAACTTTAAACTCCGTTTTATTCCTATGGAAACAATTGTCCTTACAATTGATACCAGGGGAATAAAGCGAAGCTTAAAGTTAAACTAAAATGAAAAAACTGAACCTTAAGCTCAAAGTATTAATGCATATCAAGAAATTCTAGTAACTTTATTTTCGTTGTTTATAAAATTAGCAGATAAAAGAGCGACATCTTACGATCGCTTTTTGACCCGACATTGTAGACAAATTGAAGCGGATTTGCTACCTAATAAATCCCCCATACAAGGCGGCCATGCTTTGCAACAAAATTTTGTAAAACTTTCATTATGCTTTGACAGGAAGCATAAAATAATACGTAATAAATAATATTTATTTGTTATAAATATAATATAATATAAATAAATAATTAATATAAAATATAATATTAATAAAATATAACGAATAAAATTACCGTAGCTAACTGCGTAAGATTTGATGCCAACATTTAAAGATTCATATCATAAATATGATTGATGTAAAATTTTGATTTAGGCATATTAGTTAGGTAGTTATATTCCGTTTCGTTATTTTATTATTTCCTACGAGCTTGTATTTTTTTTGAATTAAAACATCTTGATGGAATTTGAATTTGTTTGTTCCCAGATTACTAAAATAGTAAAGGAGACTGTGGTTTAAGAGATAATTGAAATTAACCTCCACCCACAATAATTTTTATATCCGTAGATACGCATTTCGGCAGCTAAGCTGCCATCTTCAGTACGTTACCAACTTAAAAGTACTAAAAAATGTCTAAAAACAACCTAATGACACTGACAAAATGCGGAAATAAATAGTCCAAAGATCCGAAAAAACTTCTTATTCCAACGAATAGATAAGTATATATTTCCCTGTTATTTGATACCTGATTAATTTCAATTATTCCCAGTTTGAATTTGTTTAGTCCCAATTTCAATTTGTTTATTTTCAATTTGAATATGTTTAATCCTAATTTGAAATTGTTTATTCCCAATTTAAATAAGTTTAGTCCCAAGTTGAAATTGTTTATTCCCAATTTGAATATGTTTAGTCTCAATTTGAAATTGAAAAGTTATAGTAGGAGAAAAAATAGTTATTTGTATTATTAGACCAGAAACTGTCGTTTTGCAAGTGCGAGTACAGTTTTGCGAAGGCTGATCACAACGGTATAAATATATATTAATTTCGTTGAACCACTTGCGTTAAATAATTTTTTTTTTTTTGAAAAATTTAACGAAAATTCAAACAGTTTAATAATAATAATAATCAGAACTTTATTGTGTCAAATGAGATACACATTCCATGCGAAGAAACTGGGAGTAAATTTCATGACACAAATCACAAGGTGAGATTCAGATGGTAGGTGAACCTACCCCTGTTCTTACATCTAAACCTTGCATAAAAAGGAAAACAAAATTTCATGAAATGCCTACTTCTAAACACTGAGTAGCTAAAACTAAAACTACCACATTGAAGAATTATAAAAGGAAAAAAAGTCTAATTATTGCTATATGCGCACCGCTGCTAAATATTACGAAAGAAGAAATAGAGCAGAAATAAATATGGTAATAGATTAAGGTCCTCATACAAATCAATATTTTCAACACATCGGTTTCCCTTAATGAATTTTACATCGAGTAGGACTAACATTGTTTATTGAATATAAATTCTAGCAGTTTTTTACGAAAATTATAGAAGCTTGCATTATCAAATAAACCAAAGAAATTATTGTAAGATTTATACACATGATACGAAAATAAGCGCTGAAACATCGATGTTCTGTGCACGGGCGGTGAGATGCAATTGCGGAACCTTGTGGGCAAAGTGTGGACATGAGACCTAAATTTAATTTTATTAAAGAGATACGTGGGCCTGTTTGTAAAAATGATTTTGTGATACAAGCATAAAGTTTGCATTTCTCGACGATTATCCATAGAAAGCCATTTAAGATCTTTCAGTTTGTGCGAGATGCTGTCATACTTTTTTATTCCATAAATGTAACGTAAACACATATTTTGTATTTTTGTATGCGATGTGCAGTAAAACGATCAATAGCTGGGTGATACAAAGAAGCGCAATAATTAAAATGGGATAACACGAGTGCGTCACATAAGCGTTTTTTTAAAGAAATAGGAAAACACTTCTATAAGGATACAGTTTTTTTTTAATTTATATATCCTTTTTTCAAGTAACTGGCTATTTGGTCTCTGTAGCGAAATGTATTATCCAAAGTAACACTTAGGGCCATTTGCACCACTTTCAGTTAAAATTTAAGCTCCACTTAATTCCATAGAAACGTTTGTTGCAACAATTGATTCTATGGAGTTAAGTGGAACTTAAATTTTAACTGAAAGTGGTGCAAATGGCCCCTAGACTTTTTGATTTAATAACAATAGGTATGGTAAACAGATAAAATAGCGACAAGTTTGGTTTTTTATAATAAATTATATTTAAAAACACAGTAATTAAAAACTTAGAGATTTATCTATCTCAAAATATATCTTAGAAAAATTTTGTGCAAATCGTTCTTCATTGCAGTGAAAACCTCGAGCAGCCTCTGGACAGCTGTTTCAGCCCTGCTTGGGGCTTCTTCAGCAGAGACGTAGCTCGTCATTCCCATTGCAGACCAAAAACGACTTGCCCAATTTATTAGCAATTGCGATGTAAGAATGATGAACAGATAAAATAGCGACATCTTACTATCGCTTTTTGACCTGACATTGCAGTAGGATAGACAAATTGAAGCGGGATTTGCTCCTAATGAGTCCCCCATGCAAGGCGGCTAGGCTTGCTGTCAAAGCATAATGAAAGTTTTAGAATTGCGAATAAATTGGGCAAGTCGTTTTTGGTCTGCAGTGGGAATGTCGAGCTACGTCTCTGCTGAAGAAGCCCCAAGCAGGGCTGAAATTTTCACTGCAATCAAGAACGACTTGCACAAATTTTTTCTAAAACTTTCATTATGCTTTGACAGCAAGCATGGCCGCCTTGCATGGGGGACTCATTAGGAGCAAATCCCGCTTCAATTTTTTCTATCCTACTGCAATGTCAGGTCAAAAAGCGATAGTAAGATGTCGCTATATTATCTGTTCATCATTCTTACATCGCAATTGCGAATAAATTGGGCAAGTCGTTTTTGGCCTGCAGAGGGAATGTCGAGCTACGTCTCTGCTGAAGAAGCCCCAAGCAGGGCTGAAACAGCTGTCCAGAGGCTGTTCGAGGTTTTCACTGCAATCAAGAACGAAAAAAAAAAATTTTTTTCTAACAATAGGTATGTCGGCATTATTAATAGAAATTTTGACAAGTTGAGATAAATCTGAGCAAACCTTTTTCTTTCCAAAAAGTATAACTGCAGATTTATTTGGATTAATTTTTAAAGAGTGTACAGCAGAAATCTGCAGAATATTATTCAAATCCGAATTATTGTTTGCAGTGGCAGTTTGCCAGGCGTCTGTGTCAAAACTATGATAGATTTGAGTATCGTCGGCGTAAGTGTGAAGTTTACAAAAGCGGACATACCTGTTAAAGTTAAACGTATAGATAGAAAACAGTAAAGGCCCTAATATGGTACCCTGTGGGACACCATAGTTAACATGCATGTTATCTGAACGAATTCCATTAATTTCCATACATTGATATCTGTTTTGTAAATAACTTCGAAAAAGAGAAACGGCTCTGTGTCCTAAGCCAATGTGATCAAGTTTCTTAAGCAAGAGAGAATGATCGACGGTGTCGAACGCCTTGCTAAAATCGAGTAAAATAAGAGCAGTAATTTTTCCTGCATCAATATTACTTAATATGTCATCATTAATATGCATCAAGGCGGAAGCACAAATATAGCCAGATCTAAAATCTGATTGCACATCGGATAAGATAGCAGAATTGTTCAAATAATCGTTGAGTTGATTTCTTATTACTGTTTCAAGGATTTTTGAAAAAGTAGGCAGTATACTAATTGGGCGCAGGTCATTGTACACAACAGGATTTGTTACTTTGGGTAGAGGGTTAACAATTGCATGTTTCCAACTAGTTGGCACTTTGCTTTGAAATATACAGAAGTTAATTATATGCGTAAAGTATGGAAGAATAATAGGACAACACAGTTTGATCATGTTAATATTTAACAAATCAGATCCTGTTGCAGAAGACTTAATATTCCCAAGTATTTTCAAAACATCTGATTCCTCAACATCATGAAATTCAAAATTATTATCATAGATTCTTTCAATATCGTTATTGTCAGTAGATGGTACATTTAGATCGTTAATAATATCTGAGATAGAGTTGATAAAAAAGCTGTTAACTTCGTTAACGTTACTTAAATGTAGAAGGTTTTTTTAATCTCAAACCGGACAGAAAAATGAAGGGAAACACACTCAACGTTTCGCTATAGATTTGACGAAGCTATAAATCTATAAGCTATTAATATGCATCAAGGCGGAAGCACAAATATAGCCAGATCTAAAATCTGATTGCACATCGGATAAGATAGCAGAATTGTTCAAATAATCGTTGAGTTGATTTCTTATTACTGTTTCAAGGATTTTTGAAAAAGTAGGCAGTATACTAATTGGGCGCAGGTCATTGTACACAACAGGATTTGTTACTTTGGGTAGAGGGTTAACAATTGCATGTTTCCAACTAGTTGGCACTTTGCTTTGAAATATACAGAAGTTAATTATATGCGTAAAGTATGGAAGAATAATAGGACAACACAGTTTGATCATGTTAATATTTAACAAATCAGATCCTGTTGCAGAAGACTTAATATTCCCAAGTATTTTCAAAACATCTGATTCCTCAACATCATGAAATTCAAAATTATTATCATAGATTCTTTCAATATCGTTATTGTCAGTAGATGGTACATTTAGATCGTTAATAATATCTGAGATAGAGTTGATAAAAAAGCTGTTAACTTCGTTAACGTTACTTAAATGTAGAAGGTTTTTTTAATCTCAAACCGGACAGAAAAAATGAAGGGAAACACACTCAACGTTTCGCTATAGATTTATAGCTTCGTCAAATCTATAGCGAAACGTTGAGTGTGTTTCCCTTCATTTTTCTGTCCGGTTTGAGATTAAAAAAACCTTCTACTTACTATTTTCATCGGACAAGAACAAACTTCAGTTACTTAAATGAGTAGGTATGAATGAACTTTTTCTCTTATTTAACCCTAACGGATTCAGACTCCTCCATATTTTTTTATTATCTTTAACATTAGAAATGTAATTGAAATAAGCACGCTTCTCTAAACGAGTAGTCAGAGTAGTCAAATTTCTTAGAGACTTATAATAATTCCAAAGATTAATATTTTTTGTACGCCTGTATCTTAATTTTGCTATATTTCTAATTTTAATAAGTAATTTCAGGTTATCAGTAAACCAAGGACAAGGTGGTTTACTAATACAAATTCTTTTCAATGGAGCGTACTTATCAAATACTGACAGTAAATTTTTAATTAAAAAATTAACTTTTTCATCAACGTCATTAAAATGAAATATACGTTGAAATGGTATACGATTAAGATCAGCATGAAAGGTCGCCAAATTTATGGAATTAAGATTTCTGCTGTAAACAAAGACAGGACCATACATTAATTAAACAATGTATCAACTCATGATCAGACAAATTACACTCAATTACCCCAGAATTTTGAACTAGCGTGTCATCAAAAGTGATTAACAAGTCGATTAAGGTAGATGAAGTATCTGTAATTCGAGTAGGAGAATTAATTAATTGAGTTCCATCTAGTGATTCTAAAATGTTATCTAAAAGGAGAGTTGCGGCACTCTCAGGATTTAGTAGATTTATATAAAAGTCGCCACAGTTATGCTTGAACAATGTATAACAGAATTTTCAAATTCGTTAAAAAATGTCTCACAGTTAAAATTCGGAGGTTTGTATAAAAGCCCTACAATTATTCTTTTATCAACAAAATTCAGAGCTATCCACAACTGTTCAATAGTATTAGAAGTATCAATTATCGAAAAATTAAGAGAATTATGTAAATAAATACCGAAACCTCCCCCTCTAGTTCCGCGATCACATCTTATAAAATTATAGCCCTCAATATGTAGGATATCGTTTGGTATATTTTCATTTAACCATGTTTCAGAAATACACAGAACATCAAAATGTTGTGAAAACATTACCATTTTCAAATCAAATAATTTTGGTTGAATGGACCTGATATTTATATGCCCTAATTTTAATAAGTTAGTCATGCTATTAATAAGTCATTTATCGGAAATTACAATATTGCAAAAATTAACAGCGATGTGCATAAAAAGAAAAAAAAAATGCTGCAAAATTAAATGGAAGGAGACGATTAAGAATAAATGAATTCACAACAGAGAGTTACACTTGCCAAAAAAAAAGAAAAATTAAGATGAGATAACTGCCAAATAATAAATTCAGATATATTTTGTTTAGTCGTTTAAATTTCATAACTTAAGAAATCATTACACGTTAAACAAAAATTAAACATAATTCATATAAACATATTTGTTATCAGATATTTAAATAATCCAAATCTGGAAAATTAATCGCGCTATTAATGAGCGATTCATGGGGAATAACAATAATGCAAAAATTAACAGCATAAAAAGCACACCACAAAAATAAGTGAAACGAGACGAACTAAAAATAAATAATTTCTCGACAAAAAATTACGATTGCCAAAGATTAAATTCAAAATTAAGGCCAAGTAATAAGTTTAGAATTTTTTTTAATCATTTAAATTACTTAATTTAAGAAAATCATTGTTACGCTTAACAAGAATGTTCCCATTGCTCGTAAAAACACATTTGTTGCCATAGCAATTTATTAATTCTTGGCTCGGTCCTTCGTCAAATCTTCCCTTATAACAAGTCTGGTGTTTTTAAGTTTATTCTTAGCGAAAAATATTTCGTTCCGCACACTTCTGCAAAACTTGACAATAACAGGTTTCTTACCGTTTTATGCAGAATTTAACCGATGGCAACAATCGATGTCTTGTTTGCTGAGTTCGATATTTAAATTATTCTTGCAAAAGTTAATTATAACTTCCTCGATGTCTTCTTTGGGTTTTTCATCCAAGCCAAAAATTCTAAGACTATTTCTACGTGAATACTGAAGTTGCATTTCCACAGAAATATCCATATCCTCTATTTTCGTTTCGAGCGACTGTATTTTGGCTTCAAGACATACAACTTTTTCTTTATATTCCGCCATTTTTATATCGATAGTTTCCTGAAACTTGTCTAGAAGCGTGGCGAATAACTTTTCGGTGAATCTATCGTTAGACAGAATTTTCTCGACGACTTTTAAAACAATTGCTTCTTCACGATCATCACTGTTAGAGCGAAGTGTTCTGTCCTAATTTCTGGTCGACATATTTATTTAATTTTAAAAGTAAACGACTACAAATAATAAATGGAGCAGCGAACACAAACACAAACACGTCTACACTCCACGAGCGCACATAGCAATCGTGACTTGAATATGAATTTTTGATTATTAAGGTAACACAGACGAACAAAAATTGAAGACGATATTTTTATACCATTCGCCTTTATGAAAATGAGAACAAAATTAAGATATCTTTTGCATTATACCGAGCGATGAATACTTACGAAACATTAGGTATTTCAATTTCTTTTAATGGAACGGCCTATTTTATTTCAGAAATGGATTTGCACTTAAATGTAGCTTTCTGCTGATATAACGTTACATATACCTTTATTTTTAACAATTTCGTCACAAAAAAATTCTCTTTACAAGTGTTTAAATGGTCGATTTTTAAATTATTTTTGTCGAAATAAAACCCTGTCGTGGGAGTAATCAAATTAGAGATCTTTGAAAGTAGAATCAAATGATCGAAAAATCGACTTCGAATGATGGAATTTAGATAGGAAGGTGGTAACATTGGTTGTGAAGTTTAAAAAGCCGACCATTGAAGTACTTCGTTCGTCTGTGTTATCTCAGTAACCAGAAATTCATATTAAAAAAATTTCTGAATCAGAAATCATAATAAAGGTCTGACGAACAGCAGACGCTGACATTTACTAATGACGCGATATATCGATACAAGGTAACTAGATTGATAAAATTTATTTTCGTCTCTAGTGACGAAAGTTTACGTTATGAGATTTTTCCTGACTAGTTACGGAAATCAAACTTTCACTGGAAGTATAAATGATCGTAGAAAGATAGTGTATTGTTCAACTAGTGAGGAAAGTGACATTTTTGAGTGAGCGAACAGTTTACCAGACGAGGCGAAGCCGAGTTTGGTAATGTTAGCGAGCTTAAAAAAATGATTTCGATGAGTTAAACACTACTTTTTCTACGACCACATTTACTATTTCTTCTGGTGGAGTATTGGGAAGACCTAAATCACCTTCTTAGTTAGAAATGATAAATCTACGACGAACTGCATAAACTGATATTTAATAATGACACCATACAGCGACAGCAGGCAACTAGTATAATATTGTATTTTTTTGCGAAGTTTTTAAATTCTTCACTATTGAAGGGTAGTCCATTATCACTAAATATTTCTTCACGTAAATCAAAACAAGAAAAAGTGTTCCTTAAGCATACTATCACAGTTCTGGTTGTCTTATGTTCAAGTTTATTTAGAAGAATAAATTTGCTAAAATAGTCAACTATTACAATAAAATCTTGTCCACGATGATTTTTAAAGTCGATACCAATTTTTTGCCATGGTAAATTCGGAACTGGATGTGGCGTCAACGGTTCCTTTTGGTTACTTCTGGAATATTTCTGACACAAATCACAAGTCAACACATATTTTTCTAGGTATTTTGCATTCCAGGCCACTAAATTATAGCTTTTGCTCGATTAACACAGGTGAGCATGGTGAAATAATTTAAAAAATTCAGGCTTTAGAATTTCAGGTATTATTATTCATTTTTTCTACAGTAATATATTTTCATGCTCATAAATATCATTTCTAATTCACCAAAAACTTTTAACATTTGTTGGCGCATTAGTTTTATGAGTAGGCCAGCCTGTTAACGTATAATGTTTAACATTACTTAAAACTGGATCCATACTTATAGCACTTTCCAAACGTGTTACATTATCTTTACTGGTTGTTAATACGGTATAGACTTTGACTTCATCCAAGTAATCAGTTTTAATTGTTTTATTTGTTGGATCTCAGCTAAGAGCATCGGCAATTATTAAATATTTGCCAGGTACAAATTTCAGTTTTGGCTGATATCTAAGCAAACGAATAACTAACTTTTGTAATCTTGGTGAAATATCCTCTAAAGGTTTTTTTTTAATAACAACGGGCGATGGTCTGTTTCTACCTCAAACTCTGTTCCAAATAGATAGTAGTGAAATCTTTCACACCCAAATACTATTGCTAATAGCTCTTTTTCTATTTGGTTATACCGCTATTGAGTTTCAGTTCGAGACACAGACGCAAATTCAATAGGATAGCCGTCTTGAAATAGAATAGCTCCTAATCCTGGCTACTAGTGTCTATGGAAAGGACGCTTTGTTTTTTATCATTAAAATAAGTCAAAACTGGAGTTGAAACAATTAAAGCTTTTAAATTTTCAAAACAAAATTTTATTGTTATTTTTTTTTTGTATATATTTTTTGTTAAAGTTATTCTCATTTCGTCCTATAATTGGGAAATTTCCTGTTGGGCGATTAATATTATTATTATTATTATTATTAAAACATTCTCTTTCATTACTACTCCCCAGCCAACCAGATTTCTTACTTAGTAAGTTTCTTAAAACGAATGATTTTTGTGATAAATTTGGTATAAACTCGCCAAGGTAGGTGACCATACCTAAGAATCGCTGAAGTTCCTTTTTATTAGTTGGTTCACTAAGGTTTGTGATTGCTTCTATCTTCTTAGGACCGACAGCTTTAGAATGGATGTTTGTAACCTCTTCAAAACGTTTTCTAAGTTTTTATTGTGATCAGCTAAAGTGGATCATGGACCAAAACATCATCAAAATAAGCAAACACTCCAGGCAATCCTTCCAAAATATTATTCATAATTGACTGAAAGACCTCAGGTGCCGATGAAATACCTTACAGCATTCTGGTATATCTGTATCTGTCAAATGGACTTGCTAATGTGCACAAAAGTGAACTTTCACAGTTCAAAGTTACCTGCAAGAAAGCTGATGAGGCATCCAAAATTGTAAAGTACTTGGATCCCGTCAGCTGTGAAAACATCGACTCTTGAGTCGGTATATGATAATGTTGACGTTTTATGTACAGTTGGGGAAATAGAAAACGGGATAGTAAACTTTCGTTAGTTTAAACCTTACTTCTAAATTTCGGTAACTATGGTAATTCATCAACTTTCACAACATTAAGTTAAATGATTCATCATTCCGTTTATAATTAAAAATTATAACGAACAAATACTTCATACAAATAAATCATACTAGTGTAATAGTTATTTTTTCATTTTACTTACAATTATTGCCACGCGAAATAAAATGAAACAAGATAACAGTCGTGCAGCCTTTCGATTGAATTATTGAATGCAAATGTTCGAACATTGATTGAATTAAGATTTCTGATATACATATTCCACATCTAAAATGTCACATAGTTCTTCCAGAGGCTTCATTAATTGCATTTGATTCACTGATCGAAAATTTTCTCTTACATTTCCGTTAGAATGACGATACATTCTTAAGAAGTCAATTTGACAAGTTATTTCTGACGTTCACTGACGGTAATAAATTATGAACATATAAAATAGCGACATCTTATTATCGCTTTTTGACCTAACATTGCAGTAGGATAGACAAATTGAAGCGGGATTTGCTCCTAATGAGTCCCCCATGCAAGGCGGCCATGCTTGCTGTCAAAGCATAATGAAAGATTTTAGAAAAATTTTGTGCAAATCGTTTTTGATTGCAGTGAGAACCTCGAGCAGCTTCTGGACAGCTGTTTCAGCCCTGCTTGGGGCTTCTTCAGCAGAAACGTAGCTCGACATTCCCGCTGCAGACCAAAAACGACTTGCCCAATTTATTCGCAATTGCGATGTAAGAATGATGAACATATAAAATAGCGACATCTTACTATCGCTTTTTGACCTAACATTGCAGTAGGATAGACAAGCAGGGCTGAAACAGCTGTCCAGAAGCTGCTCGAGGTTCTCACTGCAATCAAAAACGATTTGCACAAAATTTTTTGGTAATAAATTAATTAGAAGGGTCACGACCGTCACCAAGGAAACTTCACACTATCAAAATAATCGGAAATTTCGTTATAAGACTTGTCCCGCTTTCTATTTCCGCAGCTGAAAATTCCCGGATGCAATGTTGGTGTCATAATAAGATTGTCGTGAACGTTAAGTAGAAGAAGTTAAATATGGCACGCGTGTGTTAGTAGGTATAAGTCGCTTAAAAAAACTATAAACTTTGACTGTTTCTGGCATGACTTAAATGCTTTCTAACACAACATGTTCCAATATTATTTTTAAATCAAAAATTAACCCGCCTCTAAACTCTTAAGTTAATTTTTTAATTTATAGATTATTCCATTATCCTACTGCAATGTCAGGTCAAAAAGCGATAGTAAGATGTCGCTGTTTTATCTGTTTATTCCATTATCGATTATCGATAAAGTAACGAGCATTGTCGTCGTCTCTGCTCCAAATTGCGTTTTAAACTGAACTCAGTAACGGTCAACATTCTAAAGAACGATGAACAGCAAGCAGAACATTTCTTAGAAAACATGAAACCAAAGGATTTCCCCATTTACGTAGTTGGAATCACTTTATTGTTCGGATTATGGCTTCGAATTTCCGCTGTTCGGATCACTGGAAGTTGGAATTAGAGCATGTTCGGATTAAAGAGGTCTTACTGTATACATAATTGATTTTAGTTTTATATTCTCTCTTTAAATTTGTTTAAGTAAAAATGTATACAGGGTTTTCTTAAGTACGGTCTGTAACTTCAGGGTGTACTTCCTTGCGTTATTTTAATAGAAATATTTTATTTAAACTTATGTCTGGAATCGCTTATATTCCGAGATACAGGGTGTAAAAGTAAAATTTCAAAGAGTTTTTTTATTGTTTTTATTATTTTTTTAATGCTCCTAAGAATATACAACAAAGAATGTTTCTTGCACTTTCTACCTAATGCTAACCGATTATTACAATTATTATTAGAACAATGGGTAGGTGATACGATCATAAAACCATTCAATTTCTACAGTAATCAGAGCAAATGTTGAAAAATTCCACCTTCTGAAAAAACGCACGAATCCAATAACTTCATCCTTGGCCGCATTCAAGGACGTTAAGCAGCTTGAATTAAGCAGTAATTTAGCCAGCTTATTCTACCTGACAGAATTTTTTTTCATTCTGACAGCTTGTCCATTCAGGGAAAATGCTTACTGAGTCGCTTTTTCTATTAGATGAAAACGTATCATGCAATCAATGTTGAAACGATTGGAATCGTGCGTTTCATCAGAAGTTAGTCATTTCCAACATTTGCTACGATTAGGGTAGAAATTGAATTATTTTTATTGTTATTGTTATACTTGGCCATTTTTCTGCTCTAATCTAATAATCGGTTAATATCAGGAAGAAAATGCATGAGACATTTTTTGTGTATTGTTAGGAACATTAAAAAATAATAAAAACAATTAAAAAAAAACTCTTTAAAATTTTACTTTTGCACCCTCTATCTTCGAATATAGCATTTTCGAACACATGTTTATATAAAAGATTTTCATTAACACACGGAATTGCACCCTGAAGTTACAGACCGTACTTAGGACCTTGTATATGAAATAACGTTTCCTCTATTAATGCCATCTTAATATTTCTTAAATAAAGTTTATAAAATTATTTTCAACAATTTTCTTACTTTTTGCAAGTTATAAGCACAAATAATTTAAAAAAAAAGAGTTTAAAAAATAAGAGTTTGTTCAATACCCATTTTTAACACAGGAAAGGGTAAATTAAAAAAATAAAATAAAAATTCGATCCATTTCAATAGATACACATAATCCGTAAATTTTGGAGGTCTGGGGGCACCGCTAATAAAGTCCGACCCAGCTCAATTTTTGTATGATTTACTATACGTTGAATTGCCTAACGTCCACCTCGGCGAATTCTGCTCTGCGCACTCCGTTCATTCTATTCCTTAAAGCTGAAACGATAAAGTCTCATTCTAACGTCATGAATAGAGACCGTATGATACCTCTATTTAATTAAGTTCGTATGTACAGTCGCAGCGTAATGTAATGAAAGTTTGGAGGGGTGAAGCTTATTACGAATTCGGCCGAACGCAGGTAGTAAGTACAAACCCCTCATTATTATTTTTAAAAGGAAACGTTTGATGAAATGAAGAGAACTGCGATAAATAATTATAAAATGCAATTGGCCGTTCGGACATACTTCTAATTATTTCATGCTCTTTAATAAGAGATTTTTTTGCTCTCTGATATTATAACATTTCAAAAATTTGAAGTTAGACTTTATATTTAAATATTAATCGATTAGTATGTTTTAAAATATCCAATACAAAAATTGGGGGATGAAAACAGAGTAATTTATTACAAATAACACATAAAATACAATGAGAATATATTGAAGGCGTTCCGCCATCCATCGTCTATCGTAGGCTTGACCGTGTGATGATCACCGATTACACAACGACGCGGTCAACCGAAAACCTAAAACACACGAAACTAAAAGCTGAAATAAATTATTATTTGCTGAAAGGAGAAAAAATGATGAAAAGCTATTACAACAAAACAAAAACGAAAGTGCTTAAAGAAAAAGTAATTAATTGTTGAAAAATAAATGATTAATTGCTGAAAGAAGAAAAAATTATTAAAAACTATTACAACAAGACAAAGAAAACGAAAGTGCTAAAAAAAAGTAATTAATTTCTGAAAAATAAATGATGAATTGCTAAAAGAAGAAAAAATTATTAAAAAACTATTACAACAAAACAAAGAAAACGAAAGTGCTAAAAGAAAGTAATTAATTTCTGAAAAATAAATGATGAATTGCTAAAAGAAGAAAAGATTATTAAAAACCATTACAACAAAACTCAAACATAAATTAAAATGGCAAAAAGAAAAATTAAGTAATTAATTTCTGAAAAATAAATGATTAGTTGAAAGAAGAAAACGAAACGATGATTAAACGTTAATACTTTGTGTAATATCCGTTACTTTCAACACATTCTCTTAACCGGTTTGGCATTGAATTTACCAAATTTTCACAAACATTTGTGCCTCTAAACCTTTCCCAAACTGGGAAAACATGTTGTGTCAGTTGTTCAACGGTTCTTTCACGAACACAGTATCCAGGGATATCTTCCCAACTCCTTACCATCGTTCCCCACATATTTTCTATTGGATTGAGGTCTGCAGATCTTGCAGGCCACGGTAATACCTCAATATCGTTGTGATCTGCAAACCAGGCTGTTACATTGGCAGCTTTGTGAATGGGGCTGTTGTCTTGCACAATGGTTATTACTTCCACCTCGTCCTCGGGATACACTAATCTTACTGATGGCAGTATGACTTCTTCCAAAATTTCTATATACCTTGCAGATGTAAACCTTGGAGGTGAAACGGGAACTAATGCACCGGGACCTGCACTCGAAATCCAACCCCAATATCCAGCTGATATGCGTCCACTTGTTGCATTTGGTCTTACGTTTTCCACATTATACCGTGTATTTTTCCTTCTCCATAACACGACTGGGGAATCCTGCGATGTAGAAAATGTTTTCTCGTCTGTAAATATCACATTTTCCCAATTTCGATTCATGTTTTCCTCACAGAAACGCAATCTGGTAGCAGCGTTTTCGGGTGAAAGCAAAATTTTTTTGGCTGGTTTTCTGCTGTGAATACCTGCACTCCTCAATCTTTTTCTTACTGTCGTAAAAGAGCATTGTAAATTTAGTTGTTCCCTGATCCTTGCTGTAGTTGTAAACGGATTAGCTTCGACACTGGCAACTATTGCCTGGTCTTCGTCATTTGTTGTTGCTTTGGGACGACCTGATTTCGGTGCTGTTCTTAGGGAAGCGTCTTCTTGTCTTCTACTGATCCATCTTCGAATTTGACTTTCTGACATATCAACTTGCTCAGATATGTTTCTAACGGACATTCCTGCTTCTGCCAAACCGCAAATAAATCCTCTTGTAGCTACGTATGATTCTCGTTGTCCCATTCTTCTTCCCATTTTGCTAATAAAAAGTCGCGATTGCTACAAGAACTAGTCACAGATGACAAGACCTTTAAAAAATTCAGAACAGAAAATATATATGGCGATAGAAAATTACATAAATTCTAAAGTAAAGAAAATTATATAAAAAATATGAAAATCAGATGTCAAGAAAAATGGTATGTTGCTGAAAGAAAAGTAGTTAATTACTGAAAAAAAAATTAAAACAAAAAAGAAACGAATGCTGACAAAAATTAAACAAGAAATTAATTTGTAAACAATATTAAAACAAAAAGACTTAAATAAATAATAATAATAAAAACTATTACAATACAACTCAAACAGGAAATCAAAATGCTAAAAGTAATTAAATAAAAAAAAGATTGTTAAAAACAGAAAACAAATAAATGGTAAAATAAAAAAAAAATACACTAAAAATCACTTGCTGCTCGTTCAACTTTCCTCAGTGAGCCACAAAGGAAAATGGATCAATGTTTAAACGATCGAAATTTATACAGGTCTGAAATTTGGATTCGCAGAATACTGACACTACAAAGAAACACGTGTTCTCCAATTATTCTGAAAGATTTATCTGTAATTTACAGAAAGATTAACCACGTCATTAAAATTTGTTTTTATTAAAGAGCATCAAATAATTATTAGAAGTATTTCCTGACGAGTAATTATAGATAATATAAATTTTTCCATTTGTTTTCATTAGTAATTACATTTGTTGATTAAAAGTCTTTTCTTTCTGCGTCAGTTAGATTTAACAATTGGATATTTTTTGACAGGAAACGATTTTTCTTGTCGATATTGTTTTCTGTTTTAATTAGTAATTACAAGATTTGTTTATTAAAAGTCTTTTTTTTCTGCGTCAGTTAGATTTAATAATTTTGTTCGACAGTAACTTAATAGTTATCGTTGTTATTACTGTGATTTTTTTAACTGTGACCGTAGGCCTGCTCGACCTACTCGATTCGTTTGGTCGTTAATAATTTTAACTTTACATATTAATAGTTATTTAATAAATTAGTTTGTTAATGATGGCGATTAATACACGATACTGTTTAAAGCACGAACGAGCGATAGCGAGTGAGTGTCTTTAAAGGTTGAGTTTATTAATCGCCCATTAAGAAATGAGTTTATTACAATATTTTTTCGTTGACCGTAAACTCTTTTTTTGAGACAAAATTAGAAATTAATTACAAATCAAAACCAATTTCATCTTTTTCATCCCGTCGATTAAGCTGAGACCTTCCTCCTTTATTTGTCCAGTTGCCATTGAAAAATGTGACATGCGGATTATAACCAAAAAGATTGCCATTCTAAAAGTGATTGTGAATTAGTAATTGTGCAGTTATGGAGTTAGAAAACGCTGATACATTACCTGCTGCAGTGTTGGCAAGTGCAAACGAAAAGGAAATGTTCGAGTTATCATATATCAAAATATTATCAAAACGTCAAAATCGCAAAAACAGTTCGTTAATCAAAAAGGGTGCATTAATCAGGTCCATTAACGCACTATTTTTCAAACAAAAGAATTCATTAATATCGATATTAATAAACGGTTGACGAAAAAATAAATTAATGACAGGCCTCGTATTTTGATAATGTTTACTTTGTAATAAATTATGTAATTGATTATTACAGCCATATGAGATATGAGATATAGATTCAACTATTGTTTGTTTATTAGTTAATTCAACACTTCTCTGTCAGTTTTTCGTAAATTTGATACAAGAAATATCAATATCACCTTGGTAATATGAGGCAAAATTTTTAGCACGCAAATTCGTATGACCACAGTTAAAAGAAGTACTGTATTTATTTTATTGTAACTTTATTTGATTTTATGAAAGAGCATCATATAATTATTGGAAGTATGTATGTTCTAACGGTCAATTAAATTTTATAGTTATCTCCCGCAATTTTCTTTCTCTCTCTCTCTCTTTCTCTCTCTCTCTCTAAACCACATGCAATTAAAAAAAAACTAAGCTACTATCAGTACTGCAAAGCGCTGAAGAGCAATATTTATTCAAAATGACATTTACAATACTTCAAAAGGTGTTCATAATTTAAAGTGACATAATTCTAATTAAATCACGTAAATTAAGGAGTAATTATGAATAACATAAATATTTCCATTAGAATGCATAATACTTTTCCTAATAAGATCATCGGTGTGAGAATACTGAGAATATAAAGAAACACGTGCTCTCTATTTATTCTGAAACATTTACGTTCGATTTACAGAAAGATTAACCATGTTATTAAAATTTGTTTCTTATTAAAGAGCATGAAATAATTATTAGAAGTATGCCCTAATGGTCAATTACATTTCATCAAACGCTTCCTTTTAAAAATAATATACGCAACGCTTACACTTTCATTCAGGAGGGGTTTGTACTACCTGCGTTCGGCCGAATTCGTAATAAGCGTTCACCTCTCCAGACTTTCATTACATTACGCTGCGACTGTACATAGCCGTACGGTAGCTATTTAATTTTTCAATTCCGTTCCCTGGTAATACTCATAATATCGACGGCCCGTCGCGACGCAGGGTTCGTCGAAACGGATAAGTGCGTCAAGCATACGTTGCGGTTTCATGTGATGTAATCAAACTGTCAATTAAACGAGTTTGAGTTTAATTAGACTCGGGATCGTCACGTCTGTGTCGTCCCCATCAGAACATCAGTCATTAATTGCGAAGGCAAATTCCAGGCCGAGCAAAATTATTTTGTATATAAATTTTAAATATACTGCCGGTCAACACAACATGCGTAAATACTTTGTACTTCTTGTCTCTTTAATATTAAAAACAGTCCTACTAAAATATCGAAAGAAATCGTGAACTACAACAATCTTCACTAAAGTTTTACCTAAAAGTGGAACAAAATGATTAAGATACATACTAAGGGCGGTTTCATAATCGAAATAACGGAGACTTGAAAATAAAAGCCAAATGTTAAAACTAATGTAAAAACGTATTTGTTTACACATCAAGACGTGAATTTTATTTTAAAGTCTTCTTTATTTCTTTATTTTCAAAAAAGTTAAAATTACTTCCCTAATACAGATAAATAAACAGGCTATACCAAGTTCAGTGGTCTATTAAAAGTTTCAAAGGAAAAGAATATAAAAACGTTCTGAAAATACATACAATTCCCTAATAGTAGTTTATGTATCAAGTACGCAAAATGGGGTTTTAGGGGACGAATCGTAATTAAGTACGAGGCGTCGAAGGAGTCGAGTCCTTAATGAGATTATGATGAATGAGATGAATTTAACTTTAATCTTGGTGATTTGGCGAACTGGTACCAAAAAATATTGTATGTACGCAAAATGGGGTTTTAGGGGACGAAACGTAATTAAGGATGAGGCGACGAAGGAGAGAGAAATGAGATGAGAAGATACGTTTTTCGTAGTCTAAATAGTCCCATAAACGACCATTTTGCGACGCCTGTACCAAAAAAGATATTTACGACAATACTAAATTTCAAGATTAAGTTGCCTTTCGTTTGAAAGAATAATGTTCAGCCTTTCAAGGAATAATGTTCAGTCTTTCAAATCATATCCCAGTTATCACTGAAAAATCCTCAGGACGCTTAAAATAAGTGTCGAATATTGTTATGTTTAACTGCCCAAAACTTAGTTTTCGTAAATGGAACACCCTGTATATTTTTGCATCATGAGATTCAGTAAATTGATCAGCTGATCAACAGAATTTTTATCAAAAATTTATTGACAAAAAAGCTTTAATTTGGTCTCAATTTTCTCCGTACAGAAACAACACATAAAATAAGGGAAGGGCAAAAGTATGGGACCAGCTGAATATTTCGAAAACTGACGTATCCACACATTAGATACTAATCCGTATAGCCAACGGCAATGTTACAGGCTCTTACAATTAAAGTCCCTAGATCTATCAACGTAACGCAATTGGTAAGGACAATGAGTTAGACAGAGAACAATTGATAAAGTCCATGAGTTATAGTGAGAACTATCAAAAAGGAATCAATATGGCGCAGTGACATTTCGTGACAGTTGTCAGACGATTTACCGTTAGCTTTAAAATGTCAGTTTCAAGCATAATTGTTTTAAACGCAAAAGATTTATGAACACCCCTCTAACGGAAACGTGCGCTTCACGATTTCTTGCGTTTTTGAACTTATCAGCATGTACAAATGGGTAAGAAAAACAGCAATTGATAAGGCATCAACTTTCGCAGCATTCACATTATAGCTCGGTATTATAAACGCAAGTTAAAGTTACTCTACAGTTTAATGTAAAACAATAAAATAACAAAACTGAATAAGTGCAAAAGTGCAACTCTCAGATTCAAAATAAATGATAATCATAAATGGTAAAAACTGGAGAAAATTAATACTCCTTGACTTACCCACATGTCGATGGAACTTTCACTATAAAAATGATAATATACTAAATATTTCTCGTAAAAAAACTCAATAAAATATAAGCACCATAACTTTGAAAATGAACAAAGAAATGCCTATAAATGAAGTTGAAATTTCTGACAGATACAAACAAAATAGAATGCTGTTGCTATGGAAACAACTCTAGCAGCTAAACTACTCAATGGATGTCAATATTTTCAACATATAAAATATTGAAGCGGGATTTGCTCCTAATGAGTCCCCCATGCAAGGCGGCCATGCTTGCTGTCAAAGCATAATGAAAGATTTTAGAAAAATTTTGTGCAAATCGTTTTTGATTGCAGTGAGAACCTCGAGCAGCCTCTGGACAGCTGTTTCAGCCCTGCTTGGGGCTTCTTCAGCAGAAACGTAGCTCGACATTCCCACTGCAGACCAAAAACGACTTGCCCAATTTATTCGCAAATGCGATGTAAGAATGATGAACATATAAAATAGCGACATCTTACTATCGCTTTTTGACCTAACATTGCAGTAGGATAGACAAACTGAAGCGGGATTTGCTCCTAATGAGTCCCCCATGCAAGGCGGCCATGCTTGCTGTCAAAGCATAATGAAAGATTTTAGAAAAATTTTGTGCAAATCGTTTTTGATTGCAGTGAGAACCTCGAGCAGGCTCTGGACAGCTGTTTTGCAATCAAAAACGATTTGCACAAAATTTTTCTAAAATCTTTCATTATGCTTTGACAGCAAGCATGGCCGCCTTGCATGGGGGACTCATTAGGAGCAAATCCCGCTTCAATTTGTCTATCCTACTGCAATGTTAGGTCAAAAAGCGATAGTAAGATGTCGCTATTTTATATGTTCATCATTCTTACATCGCATTTGCGAATAAATTGGGCAAGTCGTTTTTGGTCTGCAGTGGGAATGTCGAGCTACGTTTCTGCTGAAGAAGCCCCAAGCAGGGCTGAAACAGCTGTCCAGAGGCTGCTCGAGGTTCTCACTGCAATCAAAAACGATTTGCACAAAATTTTTCTAAAGTCAATATTTTCCTTACCCCCCTGATTCTCTCAGGCCCACAAACTCTTTGCTACAAGTTTGCGTATCCAAGCTCGAGTTCAGTGAGCGCTCAAATTGCACAGAATCGTCAAGTCAACGATCCGACTAAACCCTCTGACCAATCCGCAATTGAGAAAAGTGATCACGTGATTTGGTCTGACCACTTCGACCGTTCACTTACCGCAGCCATAGATGTCAGATGAAACAGTTATGTTTGTTTATTTTGAATTTCAAGTTTATGATTTTAGTACATTGACACCATCTCGACTGCAGTAGTAGCTACCTTATTTATTTCAGAGTCGGCCGAAGATGGGTGCTTCTTCGTATTTGACAGTATTGTCAGATTACTAGTGTAAAATTGTCACAATATTTTTCGAGTCAGATTCTGGCATATGGAAATTTGGTGTGTGATTTAGACCCTGGTTTGTGTATCAGCTCTTGTTTACGAGATCCAACGCCAACTTATTTTTTTTTCTAATGACAACCTGCTGATTTTTTTCCCTTCATTTAATACTTGGTTTAATTCTGTAAACGATCACATCAAGATATTTATCTTTTACATAAGAATTTTTTCGAGGAAATAACGTTTGAATGAAAAAGTTAAGAAAATTGGTTTAGGTTGATATTCCACAAAAATACTAGTTTAAACAAAAAACTAAAAGTCCGCAAGATTATGGGGTGTTTTTAGGATAGAAGTAAAGAAAACTTTAATAAAAGTCGCTTTAAAACCATGAAGACATATATCGAATATCAACCTAAACCATTTTTCCTACCTTCTTCATTCAATTGTTATTTTCTCCAAAATTTTCTTATGTAAAGATAAATATTTTTATGTTGTCATTTAGAAAATTAAACTTACTATTAAATAAGCGAAAAATTGGCAATATAGGTATTAATGACTTTAAATCAAACCAAATCTCAAACAGATTCGTCAAACAATTTTCAAATTAATAAGTTGGTTCCATACTTTTGTCTTTCCCTGTATAATACAGCAGCTTGACGTTTGAGTGAAAACTGATATTATAGTGTAAGTAAAAAATGGATATAGATACGAAGAATAAATTAGAATCGAAAGTAAAAAGATTAATCAAAAAAATCCTTTCTGTCCATCCCTAATTCTAATGCCCAGAAGTTACTACAGTTTAAATGCATGTTTTTATTAAGTCATCAAGTCGATTATGCAAGGTAAAATAAAACCGAAACGGAGGTGCTTGCTCTCTTTGTGCCGATATGTCCGTCTTATATGAATGCCAGGAGGACTGCGTACAATCCGTTATGAAACTACATATCTGGCAAGAGGTGGCGTTTCACAACTCGTGTGGGTCATCAATGCACACTCTCGAACATGGTGGATTGCTGCAGATACATATGTTCGCTCTTATTAGTGTTTCTTTAATATCATATCATTTGCAAACGAAAGTATTTGGTTCCAATTTTACATAGACTATCGAATAACAAAACTAGAATAGATACACGTTGTCACCTAGAAAAAAAATAAACTATTTTTATTTATTAATGTTTTTATTAAACGTTTATGAAGCGCTCGAAAATATTTTGCGCGGTGATTTCACTTACTTCAGAGAGAGAAAAAGATCGTCGTAAAAGTTGAGTGGAATGAATTGTCAAGAACATTAAAAAAACAAATCAATAAGGTTCAATCCGACAAAAAATGTGAAACGTTTGCAAACTTCACAGCAAACTCAAGGGATAATTAACAAATCAATAATTTGCAGATAATAGATGTTCGATAAGTAGTGCAAATGTTAAAGTTAAACATTTTTTTCAATACAGGCTTAATATCGAGTCGACTTCCTCTAGCTGCTATACATGCTTTCGTATGAGAAAACATAACTCTCAATTAAGCGAAATCTCTATTGGGCTAATCGCCGTCCAAGCTGCTTGAAAAGTTCTTGAGGTCTTCGAGGGTTCGAGGAGGCCGAGGAAATTACCGAATTTTTCCTCCTATGGTACTCGAAAAATTCTCAATCGAATTTAAGTCAGCACTTCGCGCTGATTTATGACGTCAAGAAGACTCATCAATTTGACTATATCCACTTCTGCTAAACAATTTATTAGGCTATTAACATGGACGTTTCATAAATTGAATATCGTTTCGGTTTCTTATTTTACCGTTACGTATCACAGATACAAAAATTATGTGGTACCATCATAATTACCAATACCTTTAATTTAAGCAAAATTTTCTCAGAATTATTAGTAAAATATGAAAAATCTTAATTATCCCCTAATTTTTCTGTAAAGACGACTGTTCTGCTTTATGTTATAGTCGGTCATAAGTACAGCATCGAGGAAAATAGTCCAGTCTCCCAAATGTCGATTACGCATCGTAACACCCCCGGTGTAGCGCAGATCTGAATCGTTCGATTGCCCGGTTTAACAGAGACGCGCGTTGCTGAGTATTCTCAGGTATTCTAAATTCGAATAGGGAAGAAAATACTAAAATTTCTCAGCTATTAATCCTTATTAAAATTAATTATTAAATAACATTCCAAATTTTCGTTCGTGCGTTCGTTTCGATTTGCTGTGACAATATCTTGTCTTTCAAACCGAAAAAATGATCTCTCAACATAACAGGTTGTGAGAGACGCTTTCTCTAGACAAATTTTGAACTCTTCAATATTTACAGAGAGACTGAGTAATCAAATAAATATCGAATCTCAAAATCAAAGTTAATGAGACGCAGAATTCGATCGTAGAATCTCCGTGCCTATCGGAAATGCAGCGAGAAATCGAGCCCCGCTGCGCGCGGAATACAACGCCTCTGAGTTTGGACCCTCAGATTCGAGGCCTTAGTCATAAGTAACATAAAGTTAACATTAAAGTTAAATTTAGTGATTCAGTGGCCAGTTTAGTGACATTTCATTTGAAAATTATTTATTGGTCGTCAATTTAGTTATTCATTACTATTTATGATTGAATTTATTCGACTAATACTAAAATATGATTGACGATTAACAACTAAATTAGTCATGATTGTTTAATGTATTGGAGACTGTGGCTTGTCTAACAATAAATTTGGATTTTACTCCTAACCACATAACCATAATATGTTTTTTTTTTTTTTTAAACTAAATACGTATTTCGGCAGCTATGCTGCCATCTTCAGTAGTTGCGACTTCTATCCTACTAAATCACAGGAGAAGTTCTCACTTCTCCTGTGATAATAATAATCTCGTCAAAATGCCAAAAATTATAAGTGGTAACTAAACGTGCAATAGTGAAGACGTTTAATTGTCGTCTAAAAGATTGCCCAAATTTAGAAAACGAGGCGGATTTGAAGAACTGTCGTGTTACCAGAAGGATCTAAAAGTGTGTGCGTTGGAGGAGGTGATAAAAGAAGTAGACAGAATTCTAAGTGAGGTCCAAATGACCATGGAAAAAGTTCTAAGTTATCAGCAACAACAAGAAGATCCTGCTATTTAAATTTTCTTGCATGTAATTACTTTTGTAATGAAAAAATGAATAAATCAACTGCTTGCTGGGGACGATGCTTCTCGTTTTCACGGAATGCTTCAGTTTTGCTTTAGTCGAGCTGACTATAACCATAAAATAAAAATGAGCGTCAATCCAAATACCAACAAAAACGTCATCTTAACATGGCCTACTCTAAATAAAAAAAGATCGTGAACACATTAATTTCCAAAATTTTCGTAACCGAGCAATATACAGTGTCCACGGATTGGGTTCACAAAGGGAAAAACATACTTATTTTTGAGTTTTCGAGAAAAAGTCATTCTTCATAAATGTTCTTGCTTGCCCTAAAATCACCAACAAATTCATCGAATGTTGTAAATTCTGGTTAATAACCGAGAAAAATTGAAAAATCTCTTTTGACTTTTGCAAAATATCTCAGTTCTTTTTTTTCAAATCAGGTGAACTGGTACTGCTTGTGTTATGAATTAAAATATTTGTTCTCATAATGTCAAAAATGTTAAAATTTTAGTTCAAAAAAATTGTGCCTTTTTAAATTGTTTGGATTAAATATTTTGATCGTCTGTAATTTTAATCGTCGTTTCCTCATTGTTAAGACAAGCGAAGTGCTACGGAAGTCATTGGAAAAATACTAGCCTCAGCCTCAAGATAAACTTCATTCTCTTTCAACACTGGTCTTTTTCATAAAAATTTTTCCAAACAATTTCTTGGGTCATAAAACTATTTGTTCCGCTACCCGCACACGGGTATCATTTTAAACATCTCATTTGGGATTTTACGGCAGACAATTCAAAATTTCATAATATTCAATTAAGTAAATATGCTGTAGAATTAACATTCTTGCCTGAATATTTTTTTTTCACCTAAATTAGTAAAATTAAATGACAAGATCGGATAACATGATTTTACTCATTTTACGTTTATGAAAATTGCTATTAAAAGGATTTCATTATTTTCAATAACATTTTTGGGAGTTTTAGAACAAGCAAAAACTTTTGTAAAGAATGACTTTTACTCTAAAATAAAATAGTTTTTCCTATTGTGAACCCAATCCGTAGGCACAGTGAATTTAACACAGATATTACTACCAAAACAAAATACGCTATACTACACTAAGGTCTCCAGACGTCCAGTTTTTACGGAATTGTCCCTTCTTTTAGCTTCGTGAACCGTTGTCCCACAAACCTAAAGCGGTGGAAATGGAATGAAATTATAGTTTAAAATACGAATACAAAATGAGAAAGTGAAATTCTCTTTTGACAAAAAAGTTGTATAGCAACAGTCACTTTTCTATCAAATTTATTTTTTTTATCTTGAAACATATTCTAATAGTAAAATACGAGCAGCTTTCCCGTAAAAGAAGACATACATTTGGTATGCACCTTAATAAAGAAATAGTTGAAAATAATTAGCTATGCAGAATGTAAATTTTTCATACAACTTTTATTAATAAAGTTGTTTGGTACATGAAAATGCTATTTTTGTACTTTCTGGGAATTTAACTTACTGGATCCCACCAAAATGTTGCAGAAATTTTGTTGCATGTCTTGCCTCTTTTCTATTGCACCAAAATTTTGGATCGTTTTTCATTTTTTAAAAAATGGTCACCCTGTACTACCCTCAAAGATAGATCCTAATAAAACTATATTACCGTGAATTTCACTAGAAATCGTAGATCAATACCTAATATTTCCTTCATATTCAATGTTGAAAACTCCTTAGTTTTCATGATTTGAAAGAACTTCAATTTTAAAAATAAATTCATTCTAAATAATTAATAAATAATTTACACTAACAAAATTAAGCAACTGTTTTCACAATGTAAAAAAGCAAATTTGACTTTATTTCAATTTTTTAAAGAAAAATTGCGCTTTGTGAAAACGAAATGTTAGTACAAAATAAAAGCCTTCCGGGCTTAATTCCCTATCAGTCATCGCGAAATTTCTTTGATGTGCTGAGGCAACAAGCGCGTAATGATGCAATGCCAAACAAGGTTACTATTTATTTTATTTGCATCAATGCGAAATGAGTCTCATCTGAAAGTGTTCCGCGGCAAGCTCACCAACACAAAATATTTTTCGCGCCCTGACGAAAACAATTTGCCGAAAATAATACAATTAGCAGTCATCGTCGATAATATTAATCAACACTGACAATTAACAGATCGCAGCCAAGGAAAATACGAATTACTCTCTCACCTTCGACGGTGCTAATTCCATATTTCTATATGCCGAAGAGGTTTCGCTTGAATCAGTTACTCAGATATTTTGTGTTTACATATGACGAGAATAGGGTACAAATATTTTTCAAATGTACGACACTTAATTTTGATTAGGCATTATTTAAAACGATACTTATGTCTTTCCTTCTCGAATTTATTCAATATAGTAATCCAAAAAGTCAAATTCAGTTTAGCAAATACCAATCAACTACCTTATTATTTGAATAAAAAAATAAACGCCATCTAACCATTAACCAAAATGAATTTAAATACTAATAATGCATATAATGTTATGTAAAATGCCACATTCAGTTCAATTTGTGTTAGAAATACTTAAAGTAAGGATTTGAAATTAAAAAACAAATCTTGTGAAAGTGTTGTTAATGATATTTGTAGAAAGTCATAAAACTTTTAGATATCATAGACATGGCCGACACTATCAATAAGCTACGCTTATACAGCCGTTTCAATTTGCCTATAAACTCATTCCTGTAAAGCATACCACAATCATTCGTTAATAGCCGTTTGTGCCATGTCTAGTTAAAAATTAAACCAGGTTTAACAGTAAACCCAGTTTGCACCGCGGCTTAAACCGTAGTTAAAAACTCGCTAAACCAACTCAATTTAATCCGCCTTCCGTGATGGTTTGACGTTGAGTTGTTTAGCGAGTTTTTATCTACGGTTTAAGCCGCGGTGCAAACTAGGTTTACTGTTAAACCTGGTTTAATTTTTAACTAGACATGGTGCAAACGGCCATAAGAGGCGGTTATCTGCGAAAGTATCGAACACGTTACCATGAACCTGCGAAAACTATACCAATGTTTATCCAAGAAAAATATAAATAAATCACATTTTTCTGTTATTTTCGCCAAAATGTAAAATCCCGTACTAATTACGAGCCCAGTGAAGCAAGAAGCATGACTTTCCTTACTATTTTTAGATCCGCCTGCTATGAAGCGGCTCCAGCCGTCGCGCTGCGGCTGATACAAGCGTAATAGGCCCCCGTTTCAACTCAAATGTTAGTCGCTGACACAACGTTCGTATGATCGTTCGATTCATCATATTCAAGTTAAAATAATAATATTATTGAAACTGCTGTTAAATGAAACTATAGAGAAATAAATTTTGTAGCAGTCTAATTTTTTCCACGCGCAATCTTTTACTATTTGAATTTTGTACTTACGTAGGAAGTTACAGCCAAGGGTAAATATTTCGCCACTTGTTCTACTAGTTTTTTAACTTTCGTAACTTTAAATAATATGTACTTTTAACTATCTTTTAACATAGTAAAACACTGTTCGCATCGTTCGCGACTGTTACTCCACAGCTTTGGGAGAAATATGGTCCCAGTGTTTAATAGCAGACTCGTGCGACTGCAGTCTCAAAAGGTATATTCCTATGCGCAATTTTTAAAGAATGATTTTATACTTATGCTTTGATTTGAGCTTTTACGACGTACTTCTAACAGCCCGCTGAACGACAAAACAAATAAATTTCACCACATCGCGTAAGTCTGTAAAATCTTAACTCTGAAAAAATTCCAATTGAAACGGCCATATAAGCAAGCATAGCTTTTTGGTGTGGTGAATATCTTTTCATCCAGTTTTCGCATAAACATTCTGTTTGCAGATTATGAAAGCACAGAACGAAATCGTTTAAGCCACCCTCTGAGTTTTAGCCGGTTGATTTGAAGTAATTAGAAATTAATTAAAAATGACGCTCGGACCAATGAAACAGTACCAATTTCAAACGTTCATAACTTTCCATACAGCACTTGCATAAACATTCTGTTCGCAGAATATGAAAGTACAGATCGAAATCTATCGTTTCTTACACCTTCTGAGTTTTAGCCGGCTGATTTGAAGTAATTAGAAATTAATTAAAAGTGATGCTCGGAGCAATGAAACAGTACCAATTTCAAACGTTCATAACTTTCCATACAGCACTTGCATAAACATTATGTTTGCAGAATATGAAAGCACAGGTCGAGATCTTTCGTTTAAAGCACTCTCTGAGTTTTAGCCGGCTGATTTGAAGTAATTACAAAGAAATAAGTTGTGGCATTTGCAAGAGTAAAACAATATTAGCTTTACATTGTCCCTTCTGAATTATTTTGCTTAAAAAATCGCGATTTGTACAAACAGTAAATATTTCATGGCTATTACGAAAAGTATTGATTTTATAAGTACGGATTTAAAAGAGTCCAAACCAAAAAGTAGAAGTAATGCTTGCAATTTTCGATCTGCTTATTCTAAATTAGGGTTATGAGAAATGTATTATAAAGAAATCAAAAACAATAACACGATACCTTAAGTAAAAAAGGTCTGGCACAGAAACGTGAAAAATCGTTTCAAATTTTCTTGTGCATGCAACAGGTAAGAACACAAGAGCAAATTTTATTGTATTGAATGTTTTTTATAAACACAAATGAATAAGCCAACCACTCGGATGAGTTAACTGACAAATATCCATTAACTGCTTCAGATCTTTAGCAAAACTGAGAATATCGGATAAGTATTAGGCCGAAGAGAATTTTCTCTGGTAACT
Source organism: Prosopocoilus inquinatus (assembly GCA_036172665.1). Lineage (NCBI taxonomy): Eukaryota > Metazoa > Arthropoda > Insecta > Coleoptera > Lucanidae > Prosopocoilus > Prosopocoilus inquinatus. The sequence continues at coordinate 41,067,341 of CM069871.1, read as the reverse complement.
AAGAAACACATTTTGTAAATACTTATCGAATCCTACTAAAAATTTGTCGAGTTTGCCCAACAATTCCAAACTACATTTCTTTTTTTGTAATTTTCGTACCCTAAATAAGTGCTATTTTTAGCCACACAACAAATCAATAATAAAAAAATTTCCCATATGGTGCGAACATTTTAGCGGTCACTGTATACAGACTGTTCAAAAATAACTCGGCACTATTGCTAACTTTTTTATTATTAAAGTTACAGATCCGGCTAAATTAGCAAACTAGTAGTATTTTTTGCGCTGATTGCAAAGATGCAAACAAATGAATAACGCGTTTACGAAATAAAGAGAATAGAACACTTTCTTTTAAATGGAACACGCTGTATATTGTTTCAAATTCATTAAGATGGCTGTGTTCTAAGAACAAAGCATTTGAAAACCGTGTATGTATTTGAAAACACTAATTTTGGTTTATTTGTTTATTTGTTTTTGAGTGAGTTTTGTAAAAATCTTTTAATAAAAGAAATTTCCATAAGATGCATGTTCTGGCCCAGAATTTTCATAAGATGGATGTTCTGGGCCAGAAAGTGCATCTTATAAATAATTCTTGTTATTAAGGCTGTATGCTCGCTTACAGCTGAACTCGATTTCAAATGGGCGTATCACTATTTTTCGCATATATTTAGAAGAAACATACGTTCAACATGTGTTCCTGCATTTTTACACACAAACGAAAAGAACAGAGAACAGAATTACCACCTAAACATTTTCCTTGTAATTTATGACTCTGCTGTCACTGATCTTTATTTTTGATTGGTTTACGTGTCAGTTTGACACACCCACAAGAGAATATTCCGATAAGGCCTCATTCACATGGCTACCGCCCGCGGCCTCCTGCAAATTCTAAGGTCGAGCGCACACTCAGATGAGTAAATTTTTTTATGTAAAAGTGATGTAAATAAAAACGGCGACCTGATCTAACACAGAAACTATGTAAAACTCGGAAAATAAAACTACGTCTGTCGGAAAGTGAAAGTTTATCAGAATTGAAACGACACAAAAAAAAAAACGCATAGCATGTTCCTCTGTAAATCAATAACGTCATTTTGTTGTTTCATTACCGTTATTATTACCCCTATAAAATTGTTTTTTTTTTTTTTAAATTTTACGTGGGTTGCTTTTTTATCTAGACTACACTAGACTAGATCCTGCACTAAAATTAGGCACAATGAAGTATTGCGGTTTAAAGTGGACGTAAAGAAAAAATATACATTATACAGAATAATTGTGCTTATGATTATTGGAATAGGAATTAATACTGCTCTAATGTACCGACGCTCATAGAGCAAGTTAATGCGTTAAAAAAGGAGGATAATTCATTGCCCTAAGCACGTAATCGGCGATCATTCTGATTGTGACGTTTATTTTTGCACCGGGTTCAAAGATAATGAAATTAATTCAGTTCCAGACTTAGTAGAATGTGGATGACTTCATGATATTATTGCTTGCTGCAATCATTTGACGCATAATGCACAGTTTACTTTTAAATATGAACATTAATGCAGCGGAGACGTACATTTCAATTGTTTCAAAATTTGTTGGTGGAAAAAGAGTTAACTTCTCTTTGAAAAATAGCTACGAAGTGAAATGCCACGCTGCGAGCCTTTCTTAAAATTTCAGTGAGCAATATCACCACCGCATTTATAAGAGAATGATCGGGAAAAGTCCAGGCAAATATACCAAAGTATACAGTGTGCCCGGATACGTAGGGACAGCATGGGTAACTTCTGTCTTTGAAGAGATAGAGAGATGATTAAAGTAGCAAAAAGATGCAGGTTCGAGAGCTCATTAAGAATCCATTTTCAAACTTACTTGTCATGGCCAACTTGGTTAAAATTTTACTAAAACCAATATCTCCTCATTTCTTTTATTTGCCGTAACTTTTTTGTTATTTAAGATATTGAGATGCGGTTTGAACTAGTTTGCATGATAATTTAAGTACTTTTATGGGCACTTAATAAAACTAATCTCATTTTTACAAATTTTCAATAATCTAACCTAACCTTAAAATTTTAAATTGGTACTCCCTAATTTTCTTGGCCTTTATAAGAGAAAATTTATTTCTGAATGCAATAATGTAGCACACGATATGGAGACTTCTTCAAAATTGTGAAAAACCGAACTTATTCTTTTTACGAACAGAAACCGCTAGTGCCATGATCACAGAAATTTTGCCTTTTGTTTATCAAGTTATTCTGCAGTGGCACTGATCGATTGCAGTCAATGGTGAGCGAGCCATTAACATTTTAAACCAATATCACATCAGCTAGGGGTATGATGTGCCAAAAAGATAAGAATTTCATTGGTCTAAAATTTTAATCGCTTGTACACGATTGTCCACGAACGATCAGTGGCACTGCAGCTTCATCTGTGTAGCCTTTTCTGGATACTGAGCTTCGTATATTTCACGAGTAAGTTCTACGTTCTTGTAGCACTTGGTATACGTATAGTCGCGATCAAGTGAATCGAGACCTACTTAAAGTTCTGCAATCCTTAAGGAGTGCTTACATTACATGCATGTCTTCAATAAATTCAAAAACAAATCTTTACAAAACTGTCGACTTGTCGCATACAAATCCTGATGAATCTTTAGCACAAGTCTTCGACAATTACTAGCACAGGACATCGTTTACACTATGTGACCTGTTCGCTACATATCTAATATTTAATAATAAAAAAAAGTATCGCTCGTGAAAGATGACAATCAATTTTTGTTTTTGGCCGCGGCCACATATTATTACTATGCTCTTTTTGGATCACTCCATCGTCACAAACCATCAGATGACTTAATATTTTAAAACAGCTAACTATTCTGCACGTGCGTAAAGTACCTTTGTATGGTCTGCGATCGCTCTGTTTTCCATTAATTTGGAATACAAATCTGTCTGGTAACACATGTCGGATACATGTCAAATACATGAAAAATGTAATAGTAGTATGAGACAAATTTCAGATTCATTCCAGACTTGTCAAACAATATGTAGGACACATGTATAATACAAATATGTATGTAATGTAAACGCCCGTTTATTACCAACATTAACAAGGGTGCGGTTAGCTTGCAACAGTCTCGATAACAAAGTTTTGTGATCATGGCACTAGCGATTTCTATTCATAAAAAGAATAAATTCGGTTTCCCAAAATTTTGAAGAAGTTTCCATATCATGTGATACATCATTGCATTCAGAAAAAAAAGTCTCTCTTAAAAGGGCCAAAAAAATTACCAATTTAAAATTTTAAGGTTAGGTTAGATTATTGAAAATTTGTAAAAATGGGATTAGTTTTATTAAGTGCCCATAAAAGTACTTAAATTATCGTGCAAACTAATTCAAACCGCATCTCAATATAATCAAGTTGACCATGACAAGTAATATTTGAAAATGGATTCTTAATAAGCTCTCGAACCTGCACCTTTTTGCTAATTTAATCATCTTTCTATCCGGGCACACTGTATACGTCAAAGTAGCGTAGGAGACGTTTTTACCGAAAATGCAGAGCACGACTATTTCCTGGGCAAGGCAGAAAAGAAAACAGGCAGCCGAAGCTGAAGGTGACTACGGACTAATAGAAGAGGTGATCCCTCTTAAAAACATAGAAGAAAAGAAATTATCTTTAATGGACTACTTGAGCAGGACCCAGGTAGAGTTAGAATCGTTAGAGAAAAACACTCTTGGCCAAAACACCAAAGTGAAATGGCATAAAGAGCGAAGACTAACAGCAACGAAATTTGGTATTGTCTGTAAAAGACGTCAAACAACTGATGCCAAAAAATTGGCGTAAAAATTAATTTCCTCTAATTTTTCGAAAGTATAGTTACAAATTGGTGCCGTAACCATGAAGAAATTGCGAGAAAACAATTTTTACATGAATTTGGACATAAAGTTGAACAGCGGATTATTTATATCTAAAGAAATGCCGTATCTTGGAGCTAGTCCTGATGGACTAGTTGGTGAGGATGCTATAATTGAGATCAAGTGTCCCTATAAGTTAGCGAAGTTCAAAATAACTCCTCAGGAAAGTTGATGATGAAAGATGAAAGTTATGCCCTATTTCTTTTTGGATGGCAATACTGTGAAACTGAAGAAAACACATATCTACTATTATCAGATTCAATGGCAGTTAGCTTTAACGAATAGTTGGATTCGTTGTATGGACACCTTTGGGAATGATATGTGAACAAGTAATGTTATTTACATAAACGTCAAGAAAGTTCTGAATTCATCATAATACATTATTTTTTTCTGAAATCGTATAAGATTATTTTTGTAATAGTTTCAACTTTTAAGCACACGAAAGCTATAATTTTGACAATAAAAATAAGTAAAACCGATGTGGTTTTGAAGACTAGTGTATAAAATAGAAATGATGGACGATTTTAGAAAAAATAACAAGCAATTTAATCCAACACACCTGTAATATGTTTTCTTTTACAGATTAAAAAAGATGACCAATTTTTGGCATAACATGAAGCCGAAGTTAAAATATTTTCATTTAGAACATATGCTGCCTATACTGGCTTTAAAAGAAAATTAAAATAACGATCCTGATCGATCTGGACAGTTGAAACCTCTTTTTGATAATCTGGTGACAATTCTGAAATAGATCTGTATTTGAAATCTGCTCTGCAAGATTCCATATTATATAATGCCATATAATATCTAACTGTACTATGTCCACTAAAAAAAAATTTAGACAATTGTTGTGCATACATATTTGAGTTATTTTATTATAGCGTTTTCCGCTGGCTGCACCGGTATGCACTGAGTGTATCTCCATCTCGTTTTATTACATAAAGCTGAACCGAGTTGGAAATACACTCAGTGCGCACTAGTGCAGCCAGTGGAAAACGCTATTAGTTTGAATGCAATTTTAAACTTGTTTCTACATAAACTTAAAAAACACGTAAACAAACGGACGAATACATGATAGCAACAATAATTAACTCCTCGTATTTACAACAGAACGTATTACGTGTTCCAGATTCTTTTGGTGTGTAGTACAATATGATTCAAAATGGCCGCACTATTATCACCAGAATGTTAATATTAATAGGATCAAAAACAAGCTTTTAATTTTTTTTTTGAGATGCTTGACGAATGTTTAAAAATATCGTATAATGCAGATGCACTTACAAATTTGAAACCGTGGTTGTAGATTAGGTTACAGTTGATGAGATCTGAACCCTCGTATTCATCAAGTATTTATATTTTATTCAATTAGTTGTGTAGAAACAAAAATTATTTGACGCAGTTCCGTTTCACTATTTGGGTGAACTTTATATTCAAAATGTTACATCACCGACCCATTTTACTTATTGTTTATTCCTGTGTTATCACATAATATTAATTACATGCATTAACAGGGATTTTTAATGATGTCAAGGTAAATGTGTACACAAATAAATAACAAAATATTGAGCAAAATGTTGAGCATTCCCTTTTTAAAACTAATTAAGTGCATGACTACCAGATTTGCAGAAGTTTATTATGACAAAAATGTTTCTTTCAATGTAGCGTAAAAAATTTACCAAAAAGGACGACTCTGAAAAGATAAATCTTTGTAGAATTATTTTCTGGCAGCGCTCGGTAGCGTTCGTGTGTTTACGGTGCGTGTATTGTGTGTTTCACTCATACACGCACTGAAACGCATTCGCTCTCACTCATACTCTTCATCTGTCACTAAATCGGGAGAATGAATGTGCGAATTCGCCCCTCTTGCACTAGGCGGAGCTAGCGTGTATCACATACCACATTTGATTTCAGCGATTTCATTCCGAAAATTTCAAATTTGTTTCCCATTTCCTGACCTTATTTTTAAAAATAAAAAAAAAAAACTAAACGGTTTATTATTATTGAATACTGCGAAATTTCGGCTAAAGGCTTACATTTTCGAATTTTTTTAATTTTAATTTTTTTTAAGGCCTTTTTGGCAAATCTCGAAAAACGGGCCTTTAGCCGCCTAACAGAATCTATTTAAAAATTTTTCGCGAAAAATTGGTACGATTTTAATGAAAAATAAGCCCAGGAAATGGGAAAAACGATTTTGGGGCCGAGCAAACAGCTTTAAAAGATTTTTACAAAACTCAGACAAAAACACCTTTTATAAGAATTATAATAAACAAATAAACCAAAATTAATGTTTTCACGTACATACACTGTTTTCAAATGTACTGTTCTTGAAACACAACCATCTCTTCTATCTTCTTTATTTATTAATTTCCGATAAAATGATAAAGAACAGTTTTAATTCAGAATTTTATTCTCTATCGATTGGTCAAATAATATACAGGGTGTTCTATTTAAAAAAGTGTTCTTTTCCCTTTATTTCATAAACGCAATGTTCAATTGTTTTTTTGAATGCATCGTTGCAGTCAGGACGAAAGATACTACTAGTTTGCTAATTTAATCGTATCTGTAACTTTAATAATTAAAAAGTTTGCAATAGTACTGAGTTTTTTTTTAACAGTCTGTATGGGATGATCAAAGTTTCCATTATACAGAGTGTCCCAGTGATTCTCAGTAGTCGCGAATAATTATAGCTTAAATAACACTACTATGATGCACAAATAAAATGTGGGAAGAAGAAAAATTTGCAAATAGAAAAGATGGTTGGAGATAGATGTCTTCACGATTCGAATAATGACCTTCTGAATTAAGAGAAAATCCAATATAAACCGCAAGTTTTAACAAATTTTCCAACACTCTTATCACCAACACGTCGAAAATTACAAATTCAACTTTGGAGAGTCTTATTAAATGTTAAAAAAATTATATTAATAGCAGAACATAAGCAGTCGACAATTCTATTTCGATTAAATTAGATTTATGGGCCGTTAATATATGGAATGGCGTAAGATTTATTGAACAAATCATACTATCTGACTCATACCAGGTACAATAGTAATCATTTCAATATCAGTTCCTAACCTGTACGTTTGGAAACTTAACAAAATTCTCAAAATACCCGTTTATAAAGCAAAAAATAGGTAAAAACTCGGCTATTTGATTTTGAAAGTGTATGCGATTTTGTTGCAAACAAGTGTAATTTTCAACCCACAACCCCTAAGCGATAACAACCCCAACTTTAAAAATTCAAATAACAAAGCACCCCTTGTGATACCTCATTCAACAGCATTGTTTATGCTGAATACAATAAACAATTTTTTTTCAAAATGAGAAAAAATAAAAATAAGTAAATAACGGCTTCACTTTTGGTATCTAATCGTTAAAACAAGTAAAAACACTGCACCATGTAATGTCAATAAATTCTAATTGATATATAACAACAACGAATTGTTTTTATCACTTATTGCTAGAGCCGTAACTATGTCCGCTAGAAAATTTGCCGTTTTATTTCAATATATTTTTCTGAAATCTCAGTTATTTATCATTCGATTTTGAAAAAGTTTTATCCGTTGTATTTAGCATTAAAAATGCTATTTAACGAGGTATCACAAGGTGTACTTTGCTATTTGAATTCTTAAAGTTGGGGTTGTTTATAGCTTAGCTTAGAGGTTGAGGGATGAGGGATGAGGGATTGAAAATTACATCCTCAAATGATGATTTAAAAATAAAAATCGACCTGTCTGAGCATTCATGTGAAGCATTTTTCTTAACAATTTTACAGAATTTATCCGTTACTTTTGGAAAACACTGCATACATACAAAAACTTCATTATTATTAAGGTACGAAATCGTTCAAATCATCAGCAATAATGTACCCACAATTGCAGCGGCGATACCAAAAAAAAAACAATTACGCATCCCGTTCTCGTAATATCTTCATTTGTAACCTTTTCTTTAATGAAATATTCCGTATTTTTTGTTGTGAAATGAACGAATAGTAAATTCTAAATATAAAGTACTCTTTACTATTTAACCTCAGAACGAATAATAAAGGAGTTATTGCGATATATGTACTCGTCATTAAAAAAAATCATTAAAAATCGGCTACAATTCAGCTAAATTGCAACAAGGTTCTCATAGCGATTTCGGCCCTAATTGAGGCTTCATCAGAAGAAGAACATATCGAGAATTCCACCGTAATATGTCTGATCCGGTCAGCTTACGCATGGACAACGCTTAATTACTAATCTTGAGTAAAAGCAGTATATTTTTGCCAATTTGAACGACTTCGTACCTTCCATAGTAACGAAGTTGTTGTGTGGGTATAACAAAACTTTGAACACAATGTATACTCAATGCAAAGTTCAAACCATGGCCATAATTCACAAAGCGCAATGTACAGTTTTTTTTATTAAAAAATTTTGTTGCAAATCGTTTTTGATTGCAGTGAAAACCTCGAGCAACCTCTGTATACCTGTTTCAGCCCTGCAAATCCGCTTCAATTTGTCTATCCTACTGCAATGTCAGGTCAAAAAGCGATCGTAAGATGTCGCTGTTTTATCTGTTTTTTTTTTTATTGCTGCAAACGTCACAATTTATTAATTTCTAATTAATTCAAATCAACCGGCTAAAACTCAGAGGGTGGTTTAAACGATAGATTTCGATCTGTGCTTTCATATTCTGCAAACAGAATGTTTATGCAAGTGCTGTATGGAAAGTTATGAACGTTTGAAATTGATACTGTTTCATTGCTCCGAGCATCACTTTTAATTAATTTCTAATTACTTCAAATTAACCGGTTAAAACTCAGAAGGTGTATGAAACGATAGATTTCGATCCATGCTTTCATTATCTGCAAACAGAATTTATATGCAAGTGCGGAATGGAAAGTTATGAACGTTTGAAATTAGTACTGTTTCATTGGTCCGAGCGTCACTTTTAATTAATTTCTAATTACTTCAAATCAACCGGCTAAAACTGAGAGGGTGGCTTAAACGATAGATTTCGTTCTGTGCTTTCATAATCTGCAAACAGAATGTTTATGCGAAAACTGGATGAAAAGATATGGCCGTTCAAAATTAGTATGATTTTATTGCTGGAATAGCCATATTTAATTAATTTTCTAATTACTTTAAATCAACCGGCTAAAACTTTCTAAAGTCATTATTAAATAGATATGTATGTGTTTACTTTATGACTACGTGAAAATTTTCAGTGAAAGCAATTGTTTTGGTGCAATATATGAATAATGACTTATGCTGGTTAAAATAGTCATAGTTAACTTAATATCAAATATTTTTTTCAGTTTCTTTATATGAGGGGAATCTACGCATTATATATACTCTTTGTAATAGATTAAATATTATTGATCTGTGATCGTTATTTTAGCGATGGCAGCGTTTTGAAATTTCATAATTTTATTGCTGGAATTTTATTGCTAACTTCTCATCGGTAGTGAAAATTAGGCTTACTGCGAAGCGAGTATATACCATTTACGTCTGCCGCTCACAAAGCGATAATTTTAACGAAACAATTAGTGGTGTTATGGTCTACACATTTGTCAATATTATCTTGAAAAATAATTCCAAAACGTCTTCGGATCGTATTAAAAATAAAACAATAAAATTGGGAGCATGTTTTTTTACTTAACACCCCAACAATAGGGCAGTGCCATAAATGAATTAAGGCCAAGGTCACCAATTTCCTAACGCACATGATTCAGATGGATTGTTTATTAAGACTAGCGGGCGAAATTTATTTATTTTCGCAAAAACTCGGGTGGCACATGAATTTTGTTTTCGGCCGTACACTTAAGACAAAGTTTTCAATGCTAGTATGAATAAACTAATTAGGTGTTCAAATTGCAATCATCGTTATCCTTATTTTATAAAATTAGTATTGAATAAATTTTTTACAGATGATTTGTTGCCTTTATCAATAATGAAGTAAATATTTTAAAGTTTTTTCCGGCATTCAATTCCGTTTAAGGTCAAGTTCACGCCCGATTCCTCGTTGCTGCAGCCATCAAACAAAAAAAAAACACGTAGGACTGTATTTATATCCTTCATCTGGCAGCTGGTTCTTAAACAGTGCAGTGTTGTGGATTTGGGTAAAATGTTTGATTAATTATTTTTCGAAAACTAAAGCAGCCAAAAATTTTTTAGCAGTTTGACCGTAATCAGTGATTTATATTCTTGTAGGGATTATTATTTGGCGGTCTATTTAAGAATCACCCTGTATATGTCTTCATCAAATTTAAAAGCAAATCTGTACAAAAACTGTCAACTTGTAGCATACACATTCCGATGATAGTTTAGCACGTCTTCGACAAATACTAGAACAGAACATCGTTTACACTGTGGGACTTGTTCGCTACATATCTGGTATTTAATAATAATAAAAATGTCGGATATGGATGATGAGGATCAATTTCTGCTCGCTTTAATAATTTAAAACAGCTAATTATTCTGCAATGTGCAAGTACCTTTGTATGATCTGTGATCGCTGTGTTTTTCATTCATTTGGAATACAATTTGTCAGAAACTTGTTAAATAATGAGAAGTCTAATAATTGTATGAGACAAATTTCAGATTTGTTCCAAACTTTTGGAACGACATGTAGGATACATGTATAACACAAACATATAGGGTCAAGTGGTGTAAAAATGAGACACGCAATTCAGGTGAAAAATGAGACATCAAATAAAATTGGTAAAATAATATAATCCGATACTGCCGATAGTTTTCTTATTATAAATACTTTATTATTTATTTATTAGCTTGCAGTTAATAGATGTTTCTATCCAAGACAGCATCATTTTACTTATCCATGTGTTAATTTGTTGTAGGTATTTTTCTATTAAATAATCTTTTTTCTAAATTTTACTAGAGGTCGCCCACGACTGTTAGGCCGGGTTTCTCAGTCACAGTTTCACTTTAATCTTCAGTTTTTTAGAACATAGGAACAGATGGAAACTAACTGAAGATTAACGTTTAACAGTGACTGAGCAACCGACCCTTAATACATGCATTTCATGATATTTAACATGGCATGTCTCATTTTTAGACTTTTCGAGGTTAAATATGAGACACAGTTTTTATTTATTTTCACCTTCTTAAAGGTATTTTTTGTATGTTTTTTTATATGTATGTTCCTTTGAAGGACTCTAACACATTAAAAATTGAAAGTTTTAAAAAGTGTCTCATTTTTCACCACTGTAATGTAAATGGCCCTTTATGCTCTTGTCAAACGTGTTCAAGGGGATACCTTACAGACTGACATGAGAGCTAGTGGACTTTTTTGACAAAGTGCTTTATATCGGCTGAAATTCTTTATCTTTATGAAGATACCTTGATTCATAACTATAAAAGAAATCGATGATTTGGCGGGAAAACTGTGGCCTACATTTACGTGTGGTTTCTGAAGACTCTCGAGCAGTAGAGTTTTTTGTTTTTTTTATTACTTCTTGGCGAAGATCAATAATAAAAACATTACTCTGAAATCTGCAACGCGAAATTAGGATCTTTGAATTTTTTAGTCAGTGTTTACCTCATAATTTAAATATAATAATTATTTCTGAGATTTCTTGAGAAGCAGAATCATTTTCTTGGATAAACTTGATATTAAAAAAGTTTTTCCCCTTGTCAAGTCGATCTCTGGACACACTATATACTTAAATTCTAGAATGAACCATTTATACTTGTTGGTTATAATCAAGCCCGGCGCGTGAATTTTTCCTGTATGTGAGAAAAATGTTTGGCGCCTGTGGGTTTTCTCTTGCGTATGTGAAAAATGTTTGGCGCCTCTTAGAAAATGTTGTGAATTTGCGAATAAATTATTGTCATTTATATTTAACACAAATACACTTACCACCTGTCTTGAGACATTTCGAGTGCCTTTTTATTACGGCGCTTATGTGCCTCGCACACTTGGCATACGCCACCCACCGGCCCTGATTATAATATTTAAATATTGAAAAAGTTTAATGCTCGCTTTCTAGAAAATTTAATTATTAGATAAGTTAATAACTCCTAAAATTCTAAGATGGGTAACCATAGCAATATTTACTTTACTAATAAAAGCTTCTAAAGACCGGGCGTTAGGCTCCTAACAGCATTCATTCAATAAAATAGGCAGTTATTTCAAGCAACTTACGTGGCCAATTTGAAATTCTTAACTTTTTGTATTTTTTTGTACATTGAAACTGCCATGCATAACGTCTTCAAAAGTGTGTTTGTCTCAAACAAAACAAGAGTTGATTAAATCTAAAATTTTTAACAATTTTTGACTGTTGATTCAATTGCCAGGTATCACTGCTAATAGGTCAATGAAAATGTTTGTTAACTGAATGCCTTTTTGGTTGACTGAACGTTTTATTTTTCTGAGTATGGAAAGAGAAATAAACGGAGAATTACAAAGATGTGTAATAAATACAGCATCGAGGGAAATAGCCCGTCCAGTCTCCTAGATGCCGATTACGCATCGTAACACCCCCGGTGTAGCGCAGATCTGAATCGTTCAATTTCCCAGTTTAACAGAGATGCGCGTTGTTGAGTATTCTCAGGTATTCTAAATTCGAATAGGGAAGAAAATACTAAAATTTTTCAGCTATTAATAGTTATTAAAATTAATTCTTAAATAACGTTCCAAATTTTCGTTCGTTCGTTCGTTGCGATTTGCCGTGAGTCTTGTCTTGTCTTTTAAAGCGAGAAAATGATCTCTCAACATAACAGGTTGTGAGAGACGCTTTCTCTAGGTAAATTTTGAACTCTTCAATAGAGACTGAGCAATGAAATAAATGGCGAATCGTCAAAATCAAAATTAATGAGACGCAGAATTCGATCGTAGAATCCCCGTGCCTATCGGAAATGCAGCAAGAAATCGAGCCCCGCCGCGCGCGAAATACAACGCCTCTGAGTTTGGACCCTCAGATTCGAGGCCTTAGTAATAAAATATGCTTCATCACAGTAGGTATTGATAATTATGCAAATAAAGAGAAACCAATAAGCCATAATTTCTAACCGTACCTACCAACTCAAAAATTAGTATTCCCAAACCTTAAATAATGTACCCTTTGAAAGAATTAACTCAACTTTCATATCTTGTTTGATTGAAGTGCAAAATTTTGCTTGGTAATAATTTACTGAAAACAAACTTCATAATTTTTTTGTCTCGCTAAATTATTTAATAAATTTTTCACAATTTTCTTTTACTATTTTTTAGGGATTACAAGTTATCTTGAACTTACATAATATAAATTTATTGAATCACTGTTGGGTACATTGAGGAAATTATAATAAAGGAATAAAAAAATATTTAGCATTTAGCGATCCAATGGGACTGGCATAGTTTACTCCAACAAATGCAGCTGTTCTACCTGTCAATCCCAACTAAACTAACTTATACGCTATAGAAATATGAAAATTATAAAAAGAATTTTGATAATACATGGCAGACTTACAAATGGGAAGACAACCTTAGATGATAATAAAAGATAGAAATTTCAATAAAAGAGAAATATGGGTGAACCAATAGTGCGTATTCGTTGGATAGCGCCTATACTAATGCAGATTTTGAAAATCTGTTTTCGGTGTTACTTACCTGTGATATAGATGCATGATATAAAATTAGTTACAATGATACAGGATGTTCCGTGTGGCTGTACCAGACCAAAGTTGTGTTTTTTTTAAATGGAACATACAGTATATTATGGTTTACTTCGATTCGTCTTTAAGAATAGATAAATTTATTATAAGAATGTTATGTACCTAAACCTAACAGTTTTTGAGATATTGACATTCCAATGTAAAAAAATGCTATTATTTGAAGTTTTACAGATTAGATATCTATTAAAATTCGGCATTTAAATTTTACAGTAACGTTATATAACCTCTATGGAACAGAAAACAGTTTCCATCTCAAACATATTCCTATTATTTTACACAGGGTGATTCATAAGTCCGACGTTTATTTTACTCGGTTAGTTTAAATGGAACATCCTATATTTTATTACTGAATTTAATAGGCCTTTGATGAAGCTTTACAATGATATAGGGTTCAGTATGTGTTACACAACAAACCTACACAGTATAAGATGTCAAAATCGTAGATTCATAAATCAGTAATTATTTCATAATTTAACTTAACCTCCGCCCAGAATAATTTTTATATTAGTAGATACGTATTTCGGCAGCTAAGCTGCCATCTTTAGTACGCTACCAACTTAAAAGCACTAACAAAAAAAGTCTAAAAAACAACCTAATCACACTGACAAATTCATAAAAATGTTAAACCTAACAACAATCTAATCATCCTAAAAGATATATATGTCTAAATGTAAGTAAATATAAATTAATATGTGAAAATCTAAAATAAAGTATATAATGTATATAAATCGAAAAAAAAGATTATGTGTACACCCAAAATTAACTCTCAGAAAACCTTACAAATAAGAGATAACCAAACAACACGGAAATGCGAAAATAAACAGTCCAAAGACCCCGAAAAAACTTCCCATTCCAACGAATAAACAAGAATACAATTCCTGTTTATTTTCGCAGTTCCGTGTTGTTTGGTTAGGTCTTATTTGTAAGGTTTTCTGACAGTTAATTTTGGGTGGTCACATATCTTTTTTTCTTTTCCGATTTATATACATAACATATATAGTTTATTTTAGATTTTCACATATTAATTTATATTTACTTATATTTAGACATATACAGGGAGATTCAGGCAACCCTTTCATTAAAAGTTTACGGACTTCTCCTTTAAATTTCGGTTTCATATTTTGCAGTTATAAGTTAACGATATGGATCTATTAAAATATAATATTTTCAAATTTCGGACACTTCCGCTTATACCGGAAGTTGCTGTCAACTTTCTTATTTTAAATAGAATACCCCAATTTTTAATGCATTTTTCAAATCATCATAAAATTCTAAAAATATTTTGTGCAACATGTGATACAAGAAAAATTAACCGTTTCCGAGATATTTTCATTTCTTTTAAATAATTCAGACCTGCAGAACCTTGGTTATGATACTGCCATCTTTGTGCAACAAAAACCATGATGTCCATTTTTGCCCCGCAGTAGGCTACAGTAACATTCTTTCAGATCATGTTCAGTTTTGCATTTGATTGCTTAGAGGCTGGTTGAAAAGTAACTTCTATTCGAACTAATTTCCACTGTCGAAAAGTCATGTTTTTTAAATAAAACGGCTGGTATATTTTTATACCATGTGACTCAGGATTAAATGTTCTTTCGTCCTGTATTAGCATTCCCTATACCTATCTCTTATAGTTCACTCGTTATCGATGATTTCTTTTTAACACGTTTTTTTTTCCATTTTTCGGTATTATTTTTAAATTAAAGGAGAAATTATAATTTTTCAAATCATCCGTCTAGTAGGAATTAAAAAAATAATTTAATCGTTACGAAGTACCAAAAAATGAATATTCAAACACAGCCAAATTAATGATGATAAAAAAATTCACAATTCAAGAAGTTAATAAAAAAAATTGTTATGTCGAGGAAAATACGTTATTACTTAGATACAATTAAACGGTAATATTAATAAATAATAGCTGAGGACAACTTAGAGCCAATATTATGACCAACAATTTGTATATTATTTTTAATACTTTTGATTTATTTATTAGTTTTCATAAAATTTTGTATTGTAAGCGTAAATTTCTCTTTGTAAATGTGTAAAAAGTCATACCAAGAATTCTAATACATGCGGCATATGTAAACAAAAAGTTCAGATGATAGATGTGTATTTAAATATATTTGTCGGTTTTTAAAATGAAATTGAAATTACAGTCAGAAATTAATTTTAAAAAACTCAGTTTGTTAAATTTTCATAGCACACTATTCAGGAATAATACTGAAAGGTGAAAAAATTGATGTGTCAAAGAGAAAATCATGAATAGAAAGAGAAAGATAAGAGATGGGTATAGGGAATGCTAACACAGTTCGAAAGAACATTTAATTCTGATTCTTATGGTATAAAAAAATACTGAGTGTTCTATTCAAAAACCATGACTTTTCGACAGTTGAAATCAGTTCGAATAGAAGTTACTTTTCAACCAACCCGTAAACGATTTTGTGTAAAATTAGATATGACCTGAAAGCTTATGAGCATAGCCTACTACAGGCCAAAAATTGAAATTATGGCTTTGGTTACACAAAGATGGCAGCATCATAAACAAGGTATTGCAACTTTGAGCTTTTTTTAAAAATGGAAATATCTCTAAAACGGCTAATTTTTCTTGTATTACATGTTACATAAAATATTTTTAGAATTCCATGAAGATTTCAGAAATGCAATAAAAAATGGGGTATTCCATTTAAAATAAGAAAGTTGACAGCAACTTCCGGTACAAGCGGATCATTATCGTTAACTTATAACCGCAAAATATGAAATAGAAATTCAAAGAGGAAGTTCGTAAACTTTTAATGAATGGGTTGCCTGAATCTCCCTGTATACCTTTTAGGATGATTATATTGTTGTTAGGTTTAACATTTTTATGATTTTGTCAGTGTGATTCAGTTGTTTTTAGACATTTTTTAGTGCTTTTAAATTGGTAGCGTACTAAAGATGGCAGCTTAGCTGCCGAAATACGTATCTACGGATATAAAAATTATTGTAGGCGGAGGTAAATTTCAATTATCTCTTAAACCACAGTCTCCTTTACTATTTTGGCAATTATTCCATCTTCCAATGGAATATTTTGTCTATAATTTAGTTGATTTTAATAAAAAAAATCTGTATTGAGACTGGTTGTACTTATAGTCTGTTAAAAAATTATATTTATTTCATCTGTAACATAAGAAACTGTATCCATACTTCTATTTAATAGCACCTTAGCTCAAAGCTCTCTAGTTCGTCATAGAGTTACTGCAATGGTTGATAATTATGTTCATTATCTGTGACTCCGACCGCCTCACTATATGTTTACCTTCTTTGCCTTACAAACCATGGAAATGCAGAAACACCAGTTCGAAGCAAATTCCACCAAATAATAACCGACAAAAATTTAATCTCTCACATTGAACATGCACTGGCAGTGGCGATCGAATTCACACCTGAAGATGCCCCCCCCCCTCCAAGTGTCAGTTCCGTTGCCTGTGAAACTAATGCTTAACTCCTAAAATGTTAATTTTAATTTTATCAACACTATCTGATTATTTTAAATAAGACAACATACAACAACAACAACAATATCAATAAATATAAAATAACAGTAATAATATAATTAACTATAACAGTAGAATAAATGTGAATCAATCTCCTTGTCATGGAAAACGATGTGAAGAGCACCAGGGTTATCATTTTGAAATTTTTTTATGTTGTTATTAATGTTAAATCAGTTGTTATTATTATGTCATAATTTTACAGTTATTTTCATTGGTATTGTTATTGTCGTTTGTTGCATTCCTTAGCGTCACTTAATCTTACTTAAAATAATCAGGCAATATTGGTAAAATAAAATTAAAAAAAAATTAAGTATGCATTCCGTTTGTAATGTCATAAATCAAATGAGTGTCATTTTTAACAGACTAGAAACTAGAAACAGACTCAATACAGATTTTCTACATAAAATAAACGATATTATAGACAAAATATTCCATTGGAAGACGGTATAATGCTGTTTTATGAATTTACAAATTTGACATTTTACTGTGTGTAGGTTTTCTGTGTAACACATACTGAGCCCTATACCATTGTAAAGCTTAATCAAAGACATATTAAATTCAGTAATAAAATATAGGGTGTTCCATTTAAACTAACCGAGTAAAATAAACATCGGCGTTATGAATCACCCTGTGTAAAACAATAGGAATATGTTCGAGATGGAAATTGTTTCCTGTTCCATAAAGACTATGTAACGTTACTGTAAAATTTAAATGCCGAATTTTAATAAACATCTAATCTGTAAAATATCAAATAATAGCATTTTCTTACATTGAAATGTCAATAACTCAAAAACTATTAGGTTTATTTACATAAACCATAATATACTGTACGTTCCATTTAAAAAAACACAACTTTGGTCTGACACAGCCGCATGGAACATCCTGTATCATTGTAACTTATTTTAAATCATGCACCTATATCACAGGTATGTAATAGGGAAGACAGATTTTCAAAATCTGCATTAATATAGGCGCTATCCACCGAATTGGTCCACCCTGTATATATGTAGTTGAATGAAAAAATATAAACAAAGTTCATGAAACTATGTTATATATTTTACGTTAATGATCACTCAGTTAACAGGTACAGCTTCAAATGTCTCTTGAATTGTTTAGGAGAAAACTGTTTTAGATTACAATCGAGACTATTCAAGCAGTGCTCGACGTTGTAAATAAACGATCATTTGAGCAATGTTTTCTTAGTTTGGGAACATCAATGAAGTCCTTACGTCTCATATTTATACTATGCATACATAAATTTTTTTGGGATTAGTTGTAATCTGCGAAATCAGTGATAAATATGGATTAAGTTTTAACTGATAAGTTGTTAATTCTGATCTAATTTGGCGTTATTGTTCTCTTTTCTCGACTAAATTGCATCTTAAAGTGAGTGTTTACTCCAACAACGATAAGCTACTAAATATTCTAAATATCCTAACTACGTTTTTCTTAACTCCATAAACGGATAGACGGAAGGGAACACCGAAAAAGTATCCCTGGCGTCCAAAAAGTATTAGAATTAATTAAAAATTTTTATCTATGTACTTATCTGTGCGTTGCTTAATTTTCATTAATAGATAAGGAGATGTTCCAAATACTAATATCTTTTGAGGAAAACTGGCGAAATGGAAAAAACGTCTGTCCTCCATATTAAGCCACTTTTCTTCCTGTAATTTGTAAGAGATACGTTACCGCCTCGAGACGTAATCATGGACCATGCACAAAGTCACAAAAGCTGAAGTCTGACAAAAACTTAAAAATTTTAGTCAATAATAAATTTTTACTAATACAAACGCACACTCATTGTTACTTGTATATTTGTTGGAGAAAAATATTTTGATATTCGCAAAAGCAAAATGGCACCGGAACACGCCATGATACTTAAGAAGATTGTTAATATTGAAAATTCTTAAACATAGAAGTGATGCATATTTGGCGAACGCGAAGTATAACTGCGTCCATACGCAAGGTTGTATTAATAGATACGAAAATAAACTTAGATTCTGCCAGATTCCAGACGTTAATGTGTACACCATTGCCAAGTTCGCTCCTCTTTTTTGAAACCTCCACTTACATCAAATAATCGAAATATTTGCTCTTCGTTGTAGGATTTTTTTTGGAGTTTTCCTTTTATTTAAATAATAAAATAGAAAATAACTTTCAAGTTTCGCTTCATTATTGAAGGGTACAACTGTAAAGTAAGGTTACTAAAAAACGCCGCATATAATTTACGAGAAGTTCACCGAAGTTAAGTTGTTTATTTCTGTTCGCAGCAGAATATCCCGTTTAAGGGTAAATTCACAACAAAGTTGTGATGATAGAGGACGTTTGCTGCTGCTTACCCTTAGGATAAATTCATGACAAAGTTATGATGATAGCTGATAGCGAACATTTCGAATAGCGCTGATAATGAAAAACATGAAATGCTTGTGTTCATAGCCGTACTGCAACTGCAAGCGCTCGTATAAACGATTATGGCAATGAGAATTAAACAGGTTATTCTTCTGCGAGCCGAAAAAGTCATCTATCATCACAGCATCGTTATGAAGTTATCCTTTCTCTCGTTGCTACAATCGCTTATATGAGCGTTTATATTCGAAGTTCGAATATGAACACAAGCATTTAATACGTGTTTCTTTGTATCAGCGCTCTTCGAAATCTCCCCATCATCATAGCTTCGTTGTGAACTTACCCTAACGGAGTAAACTCGGTTGTGTAGGACTTTATTATTTTGTAAGTTCTGTAATGCTTTGTTTGTTGAGAGGGAGGGGAGGGAGCCCACCTACCTGTTGCCCAGGGCGCTAAATCGGCCTTGCGCTTGTCCGACCGCTGAAGCATAAAACCACTCCTTCCTACTCACATCATTGCGGTCTCGTGATAAGCCAAACTAAATCAAATACTTGGATTTCACCAACACCGGACTTCATATAGGCCTACTCGATTGCGTACGAAGGTCATATTTCAGGGTGTGTTCCGCTCGTTAATAAATACGCTAGGATATTTCAAAATGATGAATTGCTGTGCTCTATTGCAAATCAAAGTCAACAATTTTCTATTGTGTTAGTTTTTTGGTTTCTTAATATAACTCGCTGTTTAATTATGCCAGGTACTTATTTTTTAAAATTATTAGAAAGTTCATTTCTGTTTGGAAATCGTATATACAGGATGTTTTTTTACTGTGTGCAACATTTAAACGTGTAATATAAATAAATGGCAACGATTGAACTCATATGTTCTTAACAAAAATTTAATAGTTTTCGAGAAAAATGCAGTGGCAGATTTTCACCAAACCTTTTGAAAACTGCTGGCATAGCTAAAAGTGGAACGCGGCCGCCTCTTCAATTATAACCCGAAGCCGAAGTAGGGCAGGGTCAATATTCACCTTGATCTTGACCACGAACCACGTAAATCAGCCGCTCCGATCAGCTAGTCACTCTAAATGTTTACACTTAAATTAACTTCAATTACAAGTTTAAATATTAAAATCTAGTGCAATTCAACAAGCTAAGGTTCGTAACTGCCGAATAAACTAAAGGCGAGGTATAAACAAATTGTAATTTCTCATTCCATATTATTTTTAATAGACATAAAAAATTACTTTTTTCCATGAGCCGTAAGTAGTAGTACTTTCATAGCTAGCAGCGAGATTACATTAAAAGTTTATTTACATAAAAGGGTGAAGGAAGAACGTCTTTAACGTGCTTATCCAATTGGTGCATAAATTTTAAATTTATTCATCGGTAGTTGATATCGTAAAACATATCACTTCGCTCAGTGAATTAAAATTTTAAATAATCAATTAATAAACGATATCAGTGATTAGTATTACGAAACGCTGTGTTGAAAATCGAGTGCGGTATCGGTGTGCGTGTTCATACGGAGAAGAAGACGAAGTTAACCTACCTATCTTTTTCGCACATTTCAGCATTATACTGAGGTTTTTTTATTTGTACACAGTAACAGAACACCTGTATTTGTATACACCTTTCTGTAACCATTATAAAAAACATACTAAAAGTCCCCATCGATATCATGCCGGCTTCACGTGATATTCCAAGGTCAAGTGTCAAGAAAAATGTTTTTTCGCGATTATCTTGCTTCCTATTACTTTAACAACAATTTAGGTTATTATAAGAATTGTAGATTAGACACCTCCCGCCAAAAAAGTTTTTATACATTTTTACATGCGATGAACCGTCTTCCTGATATAAGGTCAAGAATACAATTACAACTTAAAATGCATTCATTTCCACACAATTTTCGAAATAGAATGCGAGACATCTTTTGTTAAACATGTTTTTTTAGGTAGGAACTTTCCATTGTGGCGACAGCGTCACTAAATTATTTCGTTGAATTTATAATTACTCAATCAACATCCGTACAGACACAAGCCGAAGAAGCTGTCCTTCCTCGAAATAATACCCCGGAACGGAGAGACAGCGCGGCTCCGCAGAAAAAAAAGGTCGGTGGTAGGACCGAGCGCAGTTAGGCAAAGATAACTCCCAGGTCGGGCGCTTGGCGGTTCACCCATTTTATTTCACTTCATACGAATCACGCAATAAATAAGTTTTAATGTTAATTGTTGGTTTATTTTCCTCAAAATTCCACATTGTTGACATCGACGTGATTGCGAAATGAGTGAAAGTGATTATAAAGGTGGATAATTGGTGAACAGCGGAAATATATCCGCTAATAACACGAATTCGGCAGTGCACCATAGTGTCAGCGGACTTGAATCCCCTGGACTGTCCGCGAGTACCATCGCAGATGGATGCCGCCATTCATCGTAGATGATCCCGAATTGTGGGTCTGGCAACTGGAAGGACTGTCTGCATCAGTCGGAATAACAGATAGTCTGGCGAAATTCCATAGAATCACAGGTGCTCTGGACCAAAGGTATCTCAAAGAAATTCGTAATGTCCTTAGATATCCCCTTGAAACGCAGCCTTACGAGAAATTAAAAACGGAGCTGCTCAAACGCTTAGGCCAGTCACAGCAGCAGCGGATAAAGCAGTTCCTTCAGAAGGTGGAAATAGGCGACCGCACACCATCACAACTTCTCCGACACATACGACAGGAAGCAGGTGATGTTGTATCTGTCAGATTGTTGCGGACGCTGCGGATTGATCGACTCCCGCAACTTATCTCAGTAAGCTTGGACAACAAATCGCTCAGGTAAATACTCCTACAACAAATGACTGCATAGCAAACTGCATTGAAGCTATGAACGACCGATTAATGCAAGTGACACTGACGGTAAACGCTATTCAAGAGAAATTAAGTACTTTTGAATCGCGCGCTCGAAGTCACACCCCATTGCGAGACTCACAGCGAAACCGTCAACGTTCGCGATCGCGTTCGCCAGGACCCAGTGAAGTTTAAACTAAGCTAAATTCGGCGCGAACGCACGAAGATGTCTGACGCCGTGTACCTTCATGACGGGAAACGTTCCGGGCAGTCGTTAACGACGGCGAGCTACGCTGACTCAACTACGCGCCGCCTATTCGCAACAGACAAGAACGGTAAAACGCAATTTCTGATAGACACCGGTGTGGATTTATGTGAATACCCGAAAAGTTTAATGCAGACATCGGTCAAAAGACATTCGTATGAACTCTCCGCAGCTAATGGCACGATCGGAACTATTAATCTTACCGTGAACTCAGGACTCCGGCGCGACTTTACCTGGAAATTTGTGATCGCCGACGTGTCTCATCCAATTTCTGGTGTCGATTTCCTAGCACATTTCAATTTGCTGGTTGACATTCGACACGGCCATTTACTGGACTAGCTCACGCACCTTACCACACGTGGGCAAATCTCCGAGTGCAGTGGTCCCGGAATCAAAACGGTGAGTGGAGTTTTGCGGTATCATAAACTCTTGCAAAGATACGCGGGTATCACCTATCCTAGCGAATGCGGCAGCCTACATAACATGCTTCCGCGCATCATATTAATACCACGCCGGGACCCCCAGTAACTGAAAAACCGCACCGTTTATCACCTAAGAAATTACTCGTGGCCAAAAAGGAATTTGAAGCCGTGATACGCCTCAGTATCGCGCATCCGTCGAAGAGCTGCTGGACATCACCCCTGCACTTGGTTGCGAAGAAGGGCAACGAATTGAGACTCGGTGGCGATTACAGGAGGCCAAACTCCAGGACAATGCCAGATTGCTATCCTAACGAGTTCCCGTAGATGCAATTTGGATTTTGTAATGACGCTCAAACAATCCAAAGATTCATCGATGAGGTATTGCGTGGCCTCGACTTCTGCTACGCGTACCTATATGATATCTTAGCGGCATCAACATCAGAAGAGGAGCACCTGCAACACAAAAGAACACTTTTTGAACGACTGCAGGAATATGGCGTCGTGCTCAACCCAGCGAAATGTGTCTTCGGCCAGCCTGAGGTTAACTTCCTGGGGTACCTAGTTTCGAGCGACGGCACCAACCTCTCCCGGATAAGGTGCAAGCAATCCTGGAATTCTCAAAACCATCGAGAGTGAAGGAAACCAGACAGTTCTTAGATATGTTGAACTTTTACCGAAGATTCGTTCCCCGAGCTGCTAAAATACTGGCTCCCCTCAATTCCTTGTTACCCGACGAAATTAAGAGCAAAACACCAGTTGTGTGGACCTAGGGGACAGAAGACGCATTTGTGGCCTGTAAAGGAGCCCTCGCCCCGGCGACACTACTGACACACCCTCAACTAGGGGCGCTCTTAGCCATATTTTGCAACGCGTCGGATTTCGCCGTTCTACAATAGCCAATCGGAGATAGCTGGGAACCCCTTGGATTTTCTCGTAAAAGCTGACTTCGGCCGAAAGAAAGTAAAGTACTTATGACCGCGCACTCCTTCTAGCTTATCTGTCTGTAAAATATTATAGATACATGGTGGAATTACGAACGTTTACCATCTTCACAGACCATAAGCCACTCACATATGCGTTTCACCAAAAATCAGAGAAATTCTCGCCCCGTCAATTTAGTCACCTCGACTTCATAGGGCAGTTCACCACAGACATCCACCACATTCGCGGAGGAGAAAATACTGCGACTGATGGACTCTCAAGGGTGGAATAAATTATGAGACCACTAGATTCAAATCATTGGCTGAATCGCAGGAAAGACATGAAGAACTGAAAAATATTTTGCAGGAGGAAAACGACTTAAGCTTTCCTCACCTTAAGTCGTTCCAATACCAGGAACCAATTCGAATGTTTGCTGCGACATTTCCATGCTGCACGGCCGTTCGTAGCAGCTCCATTCCGAAGAGCCGCTTTTAATGCAATACATAGGTTAGCCCATCCTGGTATCAGAGCAACGACGAAGCTCTTTACACAGCTTTACGTATGGCCCGCGATTAAAGCAGATTGCCGCAGCTGGACTCGAAAATGCACCCCATGCCAACGAGCGAAGATGGAGCATCAGGTAAACGCACAATTGCATCACCACCCAGCCGATTTGAGTACGTCCACCTAGACATCGTGACAATGCCATACTCAGAAGGGTGCATATATTGTTTCACCTGCGTGGATCGTTTTTCTCGTTGGCTAGAAGCAATTTCGATGGAAAATCAGGAGGCCGAAACCGTCGCGCGAGCATTTTACACTCCCTGGATCGCGAGGTTCGGCACACTCCTCCCCGTCACCACAGATCAAGGTAGGCAGTTCGAGTCGCATTTATTCAAGTGTCTTAAACGTTTAGCTGGTACAACTCATCCCCACACCACCGCTTTTCATCTGCAAGCAACGGGATGGTCGAACGGTCACATCGACAGCTGAAAGCTACGATTAAGTGCCTGGGTAGGTATTCGCTGGACGGAAGCATTACCAACCGTGCTTCTTGGAACCAGAGCAGCGTGAGGATCTGAAAGCAACATCAGCCGAATTGGTATACGGTGAGCCACTTCGTCTTCCAGGAGAATTTCTGACTCCAAAAACAAGAAATTGCAACGACAACGCTGCAGACTACGTTAAAGAATTGAGGGGGTCATTCACAAAAAAGGACTGGCAAGTCGTTAACGACGCTGCAAATCGCAAATACTTTGCAATGCAGTGACGTTATCACGGTAACTACACGGTGAAAATCGCTTTTGCGCGGTTTTTGCAAATCAGACTAAATAGGACGACGTTAATAGGTTTCGAAAACCTTGTTCTTCTTGTCACATCGTTTTCAACCAAACCTTTTACTATAAAACCGTAAGTCGTGCCAAATTCTGTTTAATTTTCTTTAAATATGTATGTAATTTGTATGTATAAAAATTTTAACGCAAATTAACACTTACCAGATTTACTAATATTAATTTGCTTCAAAATTATATCAAAATATTTTTCAAATAAAATTAAACAGAATATGGCCTTTTTCTATATCACACAAATGTCCTTGTAGGACCCCCTGATCAGGTGCAATTTACAAACCGCTAACGACACTTTGCAAATCTTTTTGAAGAATTACCTTATCGGTGTTTACTTGTTCCCATGGTTACACTAATAATGCTCTCATTTGGCTGAAAGTTTAACGAATTAAGTTACCTATATTTGCAAATTGCAAACGGTTGCAGACGCTTATCGTATTTCGTGAATGTCCCCCTGAGTCAACATTTCCAGCAACTGAGACCTATAAGCGGAACCCAACACGGCGAGCATAGAACATTTATTTTCAAGGACCTCGTCACTGCGGAACACGTATTCGTAAGAAACGACGGTCCCAAACAACCACTGCAGATGCCGTATGAGGGACCCTACCCAGTAATTAGCCGGAAAGATAAAACTTTTGTTGTTCTCATTCAAGGAAAACAAGTCACCCTTTCCGTTAGCCGGCTGAAACGTTTTATTTTGTTTAATTTTTTTCCGGTGTACAAATTCATCTTTTTCTTTTATTTTCATGTGTATAATCTTTGTAGTAATTCATAGTTAGCTTCGAATTTTACAAGAATTCTTGTAAACAGCTTTTAGATTTGATAAGTAAAATTCTGGCAGAGGAGTGATGTGGTGACAGCGTCACTAAATTATTTCGCTGAATTTATAATTACTCAACCAACATCCGTACGGACACAAGCCGAAGAGACTGTTCTTCCTCGAAATAATACTCCGTAACGGAGAGACAGCGCGGTTCCGAAGAAAAAAGGCCCGTGGTAGGACCGAGGGTAGTCGGACAAAGATAACCATCCTGGTCGGGCGCTTGGCACTTCAACCCTTTTATTTAACTTCATACCAATCACTCAATAAATAAATTTTAATTTTAATTGTTGGATTATTTTCTTCGAAATTCCACACCATACTTCAAATTATTATCCTTCTTCGTCGCTGCCTTCCTCTGGTACTTCTTCCTCTTCTTCTTTCTTTTCTACCTCCTCTTCTTTTTTTTCGGCGCATCAATTTTCTCGGATGTACTTGACAATAAATAATCTAAATAACTTATTTCAACATCACCATCGTCATCGTCACCTATTTGTGTATTATTATTATTATTAATAGAACTGTTAGAAGAATCAACCTCAGGAGTAGCACTAAGGCATAATTATCCACGACAATGACCACATATTATAAAGCATATCAATCCCACTTTCATGCATCCACAATTAGCGTCACAACTTTTTGGACAGTTGCAAAAAATTCTGTTCAGCATTGCATCCTGCATCCAGTGCAGGTGGTAATAACGTGGTTATACGTTTTAAAATATTATTTTTAATTACCCATTCCCAGTGATTTAGATTTAATTCACGGTTTAACTAAGTTTGTACTTATTAGTACACTCGATACAGATGTTGTGCAGCTGAAGCCGTGAGAGGTAATAACGAAAATTTGACTGATGAATTTGATTTTAAGAAGCTCAGCTGTAGTTATCAATGAAAACTTTTGAGACTAGAGTTTCATACAATTTTCAATTTTGAATTTGGACAGAATTCATTTCAATCAATCACCAAATTTTACAATATACTTTAAATTAATGAAACAGAAAAAAAAATGCAATGAGAGAGTAGTGTATTAAAGATTTGGCAGTAGTGCTGAACCTGGTAAGTTAGTAAGATCTGCAACAATTCTGATGAAGAACGATAAGAAATACTGACCGTGAGTGGGGAATTCCTAAGTATAAAGTAACCCGAATATCTTCTGTTTTGTAAGAGTCGAGTTACACTCCTTGTTTCATTCGCAGCGCGATGTAGAGTAAACGGTTCATCACACATAAAAATATACTTTTTATGGGAAATTGTCCAATCTACAAATCTCATAATAATCAAAATTGTTGTCAAACTAATAGGAAGCGAGATAATCGCGAAAAATCATTTCTCTTAACCTTTGACCTTGAATAACACGTGAAGCCGGCATGATATTGATGGGGACTTTTACTATGTTATTTATAACGGCTACCTAAAGATGCAAGGACTGGACTATTTAATAAGTAAGGGTCCGACATTCCTAGGATATAATAATAATAATAATAATAATAATAATAATAATAATAATAATAATAAGGCATTTATTGACTGTAGTTATAAGTTACAGATGTGTTGAAATAGTAAATTTCATTGAGTCAAAAGGATTAAGTTCAGTTAACACGAGAATGAGTTAACTGATCTTCCACTTACCCTAAAATTAACCTAAGCTAAGCTAATCTAAACTAACCTAACCTAAGCTACTAGAGATGTTTTATTTGAATGAAGAATAATAATAATAATAATAATAATAACAACCATTTAAGATTTCACAGATACATTTAAGATACATTTAAGGTTTTAGAGTTCACACAATCTTTTTGAATTGAATGAGAATGAATGAGCCCCGAATATAAGTTATACAACAAATCATTGCTGCAAATCATTGCTGTAACCGTAACGCTTGTAAGATGGAAACTTTAAATTGATTTAAAGAAATAGTAGAAAAGTTCAGACATATTGAGTTTATATATTTTGCTACAGTATACGTAAAAGAACGTTCAAAAATCGCGGTTTTGTGAAGAGGGGGTGTAAGCAAGCCTCTGCTACGCACATTTACGTTATGTACGTCTGACCGAAAAGATATTTTGTTGTACAGGTACTGGGGAGATCGTTTGCAAAGTATTTTAAAGTACAAGCAAAGTGTATGAAATTTTCTACAGTTGCGCATATTAAGCCAACCGGCCCAGTTTAATGTGTGTGAAATGTGCTGACCCCTTCCGATCCCATATATAAATCTGAGACAAGAATTCTGAACTTTTTGAATTCTTTTGGCATCTCTAAGATCTAAGCAGGGGCCGTAAACGTTATCACAGAAGTTGAATAACGAAAGCACAAGCGTATCGCAAAGAGTTTTACGAATATTCTGAGGTAGAAAATTTTTACTACTATATAAAACTCTCAAAATGCCATAAGATTTATTAATTACTGAAGAAATATGGCTAGTGAATCTTAAATTGCAGTCGATAGTTAAGCCGAGGTTTCTAGCAGAAGTTACGGTAGGCAAAGTGAGGTTGTTTGTATGTAAATCCAAGTTACTGAGAGCCAAATTGCGCTGTTTACGAGGTCCAAACACGAGAATTTTACATTTCTCAGGATTAATGTTCAGACAATGTTTGTCAGAGATATTTATAAGGGCGTTTAAATCGTTATTAATTAACTCACTATGATCAGAAGTGTAATTTGCATCAAAAATGTGATACAACTGTGTATCGTCTGCGTACATATGATATTTGCACACTTTTAGGACTTCGATTAAATAACTGGTATATATTGAGTAGAGTAATGGTCCCAAAATAGAACCTTGCGGTACGCCACACGCAACTGCCAGGGAACTAGAGACGGAATTACCCAACCGAACACATTGTGTTCTGTTGGACAGATAATTTGAGAAGAAATGAGTAGCTTTGGGTGAGTCCGATAAAATGTAGTACAGCTAATAGCATCTTATAATTTAAAGTGACGAAGGCTTTAGAATAATCTAGAAGTATTAAAACCGCAACTTTTCCTTCATCGACGCCGCGCAGAATATCATCTGTAATGTGAGCTAAAGCGGTAGCACAGCTAAATATCTGGTAAAAATCAGTATAAAGATCAACAAAGCAGCATTGATAATATATTTCATTCATATCAATTATAGCGCCGTCACTGCAAAAAGAATGCGAGTTTATTTCGGAATGAATCGGTTATGTAAACAAGTTTTTATATCCAGTCGTCCAGAACTGTAGTGATTACTGCGTGTCGCATAGGCTTCTTGGGCTTCAACTGGTTTATTGTTTTGTTTTTACAGGGCAGACACGTTAAAGATTCGAACTTTTTCCGAATATGATCGCTTCAGCATATTAGTAGCTCCTCGTATATTTAACGAAACCTGCCACCTAAAATGCCCCTAGGTCTGTTAATAAGTGGTATATAAAATTAATGAATTATTAATAATTCTAATTAATGTCTACTTTTTCCGACTCTTCAAAAATCTATTGTATTCATTATATGCACGCAGGGAATCGCAAATTTGCTAGGGGGAATTTGTGTGTACAGTTTGCATAAAATAATGAAGAAGACGAACCCAATAGACAGGTTTAGCAACTGACCGCAGAATTAGAAGCAGTAATTGATCGAATCATTTTTCTGTAACGGTTTTTTGCAAGTGCAGCAGCATTTCTTATTAGCATATCTCGTAGATACATTAACTGTTAATCGCTATTACGTAAAAAGAAAAGACGGAAACGAAAACTACATCCACTCTAAACCAACACAGGGCAACCTTTGTATTTCTATCACGTCTTTATTAAATTGTTCCTAAAAGTTCCAATTAGTGGCTTCTTGTTTCCGGTACAAAAACTAAATGTTGCAGTGTGTTATTTGTTTCCATTATAATCAAGAAAATGAATTCTTGTCAACAAAATTGTGTTGCGAGGTTTTGTTGTGGTGTAGACAAGTTGTAACTAGTTGCTGTTTGTATGTACTACTACACTCAACTTAAATGATACTCCTGCACACGAACCAAACCCTTAACAACATTCAGCGTAAAGGTTGTCGCGCATTATATCGTATCGGAATCCGTCCCGGCACACACAAGAAAATATTCTTTGTATGTATTTATATGAGATAACCCCCACTACACGAGAAGGAATTTAAAAAGCAGGATCATCTTCCTGTTTCTGATGACTAGAACTTTTTCCATGATCATTTGGACCTCATTTAGCATTCTATCTACATCTTTCATCACCTCCTCCAAGCGCACACTTTTAGTTTCTTCTGCTAACACCACAGTTCTTCAAATCCGCTTGATTTTTTAAATTTGGGCGATCCTTTATACAATAGTTAAACGCCTTCGCTACTGCACGTTTAGATCCGCCACTTATTACTTTTGGCATTTTGAGGAGACTATAAAAAATAAATTTGTTTTAAGTTACTTTTTACTTTAAGGGTCATTCCACGTCAAGTGAACCAATTTTAGAAATCGTCCCCACTCGACCATATCCAAATTTCATGAAATTTTATAATTATATTCTGTGGAATCTTAAACCATCCTATACCAAAATTTTGGTTGTCGATCTGATGCGGTTTATTTTTCACAGTCTATTAAGGAAAATGTACCCACCCACGTTTTGCGCGTTCACATGAAAATGTTCCAACTTTGAATAATTATTGTGAAAGAAACAGCATTGCTATCAGCTTGAATTTTTGTACCATTCAAGTTGAATCAAAATTTAACGTTCACTAATTTCTTCATTTGTTCTACTTGTCATAATAACAGCTGGAATTGGACAAAAAAATTTGTTGCGTTTTAAAAATCTGAAACTTTAAGTGCTCCTAATTTCTTATTTTCGGAACCAATCGAACCAACGCTTGGTGATCTGAAAGAACACTTTGCAAAAATTTCATGGGTGGTTGATTAAATTCTTACCTTAAGAAATATGATACATCAAAGTAGGCCAAAAACTGATTTTCACTGATCTTTGGGCATGTTTGAGGCCCGATATCTCAGATACACCTTCTTAAATTTTATTTAAATTTTAACATTAGAAAGACTAACTTGGTACTTTTCAATTACATAGAGTTTTATTTTGGACCCGTTCCTCTAAGGTGGTAAAAAATATTCAAAATATAAGTACTTTTTTGCAAGCCTGTAAATTAACCTGCTTGAAGTTTGGATGAAAGTTAGTAAAGTAAATTGAACAGATTGTTAAATCGGTCTCTTATGCGTATTCTTTCACGAAATATAATTGCTAGCTTTCCTCTTATACAGGTGTTCCAACTAGAACTCTCCAATTATAGTATCCAGTCCTTGCGATTTATTTCTATATCTTTATTATGAAATTGATCATAAATGGATATCGTCGTCACCACTTGTTGATATTCTGAAAAGTAAGTATTTTCACATTTGTTAGTTACAAGTGGTGACGAGGATATCCACTTATGATCAATTACTGTTGGTTGTTGCACGCTTGATCAAATGATTAGACGTGGGTTTGAATCGTTTCCTGGTATGTGTGGATCCTATGTGAGAAATACAATTTTCATGTGTTGGTTAATGTTCGGATTCAGACCGGCTTCTTGGAACTGCGTTTTATGCATTTCCCCGGTTTAGGAGTTGAATGAAAAAATAAAAATTTTAGAAGAGGGAACATCAAGCGTGGACAGTCTGTTTTTAGTATTGGACATGGATTTATTAGATTTTTTTTCTTGTTTTGATCTATACTGTCACCTGTCAAATGTTGTCCAGGTTTTTAATTAACATCCTGTATATTTTATGAATTTACGTTATTCTTTTAACTTTGTAGGAAAAATTTGTATTGTTTTAAAATTATTTTACTTCAACTGGGGACCTATTCTTGACAAACGCGTTTTTGAATGTGCATACGCATTCGTTAAAAATGCGAACGTCTGTATTCTTGACCGTTCGATTTTCCAAAACGTATGCGTTTTTGTTGCGAGTGGACATTTCAATTCGTTTTTTATTATGCGAGTGCTTGTAACTGTAATTAGCGTCAAATTGTAGGAAATTAATTTGAAATTTTACATAAAAACACAAGTTTTCACTAATGTGCTTCTTTTTGCTAAATTCATGTTTGAATTAATTGAATAAGTATTGTCACTACGTATAATCATGGCAGAAGAATTTCTGTACTAAATGAACAGAGCAGGGATGCAAAGAGAAAAATCCCTCGACGATTGGCTTTGCTTTACTTTAGTTCGGAAACCATTTTGAGAAGGTATGAGGATCTAAATATCTACTTATATTGGGATAACTGAAGGTAGGGTGGCCAGACGTCCTCTATTTTTAAAATAATGCAAAATGAGTCCCAGTACCTACTATTTATTAACGACTGCCACATTATAACATGAGGTAAACATAGGTGATGAGAATCTTTTTCATCGTATCCTCTTTTCTTCGGCTTAGGAAACTGACCATTTTAATTGAAGGTCTTAAGAAAATTCTAAATTAACAAATTTTTGTAACTCTGCAATTTCGTTTTAGATATTTAGCTAGCATTAGACACGCAGCTTTTTTAGATGTTTCATATTTTGTTCTTTGGTACGGGTCTTCTTAAATTGAGGTAATAACTTGAGGAAGAGTGTCGATGCATTATAATCACTGACATTCCATTAATTTGCGTAATTTTAATGAGTATCCACATTTCGCAAATAATGTTTTAAAATTCATTTATAACAATATGTGTACCTATTACAAAATAAATCGTACTGTTACGTTTCTAGAGTTTAAATTAATTTATTTAATTGATTAAAACACTCGGTAACAAACTTAACCGTAATTTAATAATCTAATTTATTTATAACAATTTATTTACACACTAAATCTAACTTCGACGATCGCTATTTAGAACTCGATTGACTGAGTCAACTCCGGCCGATTTTAAATTCTACGCTGCCTTCTCGTTTATTTCATCTTCGTAGATGCTAGAAAAGTCGCGTTTGTTCGGTCTAGATAGCCTGGCGACCGACTTCTTGACGCCTCCAGTGTGACGTGGTAAGCTGGGTGGCGCGCCACACTGCCCCCTTCTTAAAAACGTTTCGTCTCGAAATGTTCCTAGGGATAGTCTTGAAAGAGGATGTCGGAATCTACATGCTGGCCCATTCTTGCAACTTCCCGTCTGGAAGAAGTAGCAGTCTACGGTTTTGCTGTTGCTGACTGTTGCCTGTGGGTGGTGGCTTCAGACTAGGACTTCAATTCCCGTTCTGTGGAAGATGACTTCCAGCGTGCTTCGAATTACTCTCCAGTCTAGTCCGTCCAATCCGCAGCCCAATTTGGGGATGGCTAACTTCATCTGGTGGTTCTCTATTAGCTGTCTCCTCAGGCTATATAGGGCTCTCCACATACTTTGATAATCAGGTTTACCGCTTGATGTCTTCTTATCTGCCCTCAAATCGATGATCTGCAACTCTTGCCTACCACACTCGCATATTACAAATGCGAGCACAAAAATTCACTTATCAAGAATAGGTCCCCTGTTCGTAATTTATTATTCGTTTTTAATTCATTTTCGGTCGTAATCGGTCAGAAGAATTCATGATTAACGTCCTTGTACACTTCAGAAATTTATAATAAATCCTTTTAACTCGTGTTAGACACGGTAATCGAACAATAATGACGAATTAACTAATTCAAATTTACTAATTATGATTAGGGCAAACTACTATCGGTGCAACTCGAAATTCTCTAATTCATATTAGTTAATCTGAGTGACGTTACTTGAGGCTGAAATTGCAGGTCGTTAATTGCCAAATTAACTAACTTAAGTTTGTTAATCATAGATTAGGACAAATTAAGGTCGGCGCAACTGCAGAGTCTCTAATTCAGATTAGTTAATCTGTGTTAGCGTTAATCGAGGTGGGTGCAACTCAGATTTACAGTAATATATACTACATACTATGGTTTAGTAAAAACAACCAAGTTGATTAATAACCAGCTGCAATCACTTCAAATACGAGTCCATTATTTATATTTTTAATCCTTCTACGTCGAAAAAATTATTTATTACACACTTAGAGCCAGGTGTACCAAGGAGGTTTAAACCGACGTTCAACTGAACGAGGTTCAAGGTGAAAGATAAAAATCAATCAAATTTTGTTTATGAATGCATTAATTGGCATATGACCTCAAGATTCTATTCGAATTTGTACTTTGAACGTGGTTCAGTTGGACGTCAGTTTAAACTTTCTTGGCAACGTCCTTGACAATTGGGCTTTAGGTCCAGTTTTACAAATGGGGCTTAACTTTGAGCTAAGGCTTAAACCCTTAGCAACCATTATTTTAACAATTGTTGTGAAGGATTTAAGCCTAGGTTCAAAAAATTTTTTTTTGTGCAAATCGTTTTTGATTGCAGTGAGAACCTCGAGCAGCCTCTGGACAGCTGTTTCAGCCCTGCTTGGGGCTTCTTCAGCAGAAACGTAGCTCGACATTCCCACTGCAGACCAAAAACGGCTTGCCCAATTCAATTTATTCGCAAATGCGATGTAAGAATGATGAACATATAAAATAGCGACATCTTACTATCGCTTTTTGACCTAACATTGCAGTAGCCTAGACAAATTGAAGCGGGATTTGCTCCTAATGAGTCCCCCATGCAAGGCGGCCATGCTTGCTGTCAAAGCATAATGAAAGATTTTAGAAAAATTTTGTGCAAATCGTTTTTGATTGCAGTGAGAACCTCGAGCAGCCTCTGGACAGCTGTTTCAGCCCTGCTTGGGGCTTCTTCAGCAGAAACGTAGCTCGACATTCCCACTGCAGACCAAAAACAACTTGCCCAATTCAATTTATTCGCAAATGCGATGTAAGAATGATGAACATATAAAATAGCGACATCTTACTATCGCTTTTTGACCTAACATTGCAGTAGGATAGACAAATTGAAGCGGGATTTGCTCCTAATGAGTCCCCGATGCAAGGCGGCCATGCTTGCTGTCAAAGCATAATGAAAGATTTTAGAAAAATTTTGTTCAAATCGTTTTTGATTGCAGTGAGAACCTCGAGCAGCCTCTGGACAGCTGTTTCAGCCCTGCTTGGGGCTTCTTCAGCAGAAACGTAGCTCGACATTCCCACTGCAGACCAAAAACGACTTGCCCAATTCAATTTATTCGCAAATGCGATGTAAGAATGATGAACATATAAAATAGCGACATCTTACTATCGCTTTTTGACCTAACATTGCAGTAGCCTAGACAAATTGAAGCGGGATTTGCTCCTAATGAGTCCCCCATGCAAGGCGGCCATGCTTGCTGTCAAAGCATAATGAAAGATTTTAGAAAAATTTTGTGCAAATCGTTTTTGATTGCAGTGAGAACCTCGAGCAGCCTCTGGATAGCTGTTTCAGCCCTGCTTGGGGCTTCTTCAGCAGGTTCTCACTGCAATCAAAAACGATTTGCACAAAATTTTTCTAAAATCTTTCATTATGCTTTGACAGCAAGCACGGCCGCCTTGCATGGGGGACTCATTAGGAGCAAATCCCGCTTCAATTTGTCTATCCTACTGCAATGTTAGGTCAAAAAGCGATAGTAAGATGTCGCTATTTTATATGTTCTTAGGTTCAACGTTAAACCGTTATTGTAAAACCGGGCCTAAGGCCCGATTTCACCATCGCAGTTTAACTTTAAGCTCCGTTTTATTCCTACGGAAACAAGTATCTTTGCAATTGTTACTATGGGAATAAAGCGAAGTTTAAAGTTAAACTGTGATGGTGAAACCGGGCCTTAGATGATTACACCGTGAATTTATTTTAACATAAAACATTGCTGTTACATGCTAATCTGCGAATCCATAGCAACGTTTACAATTTGTAAATGAAACTCTCCTTTTTAAAATTCAGGCTGTGAGTGAAGATTTTTCTGAACATTGTAAATGTTATTGAAAGCCGTACATCTCACAAACTTTTTGATTAATATACTGTGCTATGTTATTAATATATAATTTTATTCTTTCTCCAAAAATGTAAAAATGTACAGGATGATTCATATAATATATTTTCATTATTAAAATACATGAAAACAAGAGGTGAAAAATGCAGGAATAAAATTGGAAGCTACGGTGCAGTGTGATTCGTTCATTTTGTTCTTCTGAATCAAATCGTTCGAAAAGATAAGTTTGTTCACGAACGAACGAAATGAACGAATCTTTACTGAAAAGATTCATGCGAAACAACTGAATCGTTCGGAACGACAAAACTAGTCCTCATTGTGTCGACAACGGTTCAATTAACGCTGTGCGCCTATGTAACCGCAGAATCCCGTCCACAAAAAATTGGTCATGTTTCGCGCTTGAATCTGCGTAAAATGTCATATTGAAAATAAAATTTTATAGAAAGTAGGTGCTAAAAAATTATTCATTTGTAAAAATTTCAAAGATGCCTATTTTTGATATTATTTGTGTCACTGAAAATACACATACGATTGGTTTCCGCAAATGATTATTTTTGTGCAAATTTCTGTCTACTAAATGCCCTCCTTCAACTTGAATATAACTTTCAAATCTGAATGCAAAATAGTGCGAAGCAAATCTACTTCTATGCCTGTGATTTCTTTTCGAATGCGGTCGTTTAAACCACAATAATGCAAAATTTTACAAATTTGTTAAAATCTCTAAAACTCAATTATTATTTGTGATAGTGACACGGTTTCATAACAGTTGCAATTATTTGTTTATTATTTGACCTACTAAAGAGAAATTAGAAAGAATATGAATCAAATAAAACACTTTAGAAACGAGCTAAAAATATATTTTTATTACTTACTTTGAACTATTATTACTACTTACTAAATATTATTGTGAAACCTTGTAACCTTAATTTTTATGTGCATTAAAGTAAAACAAATTACATCAATCATAATCAGACTTTAAGGAAGCTTTAATTTTAAGTTACTTTAAGAGTAGGGAAAGAGGTATTTTTTTAGGTTAAAGTAACTTTAAATTTAAAGTCCTATTATGAAATCGGTCCTAAGTACCTTTCTTTAAAGCGTACATAACTAAGTGTCATGAAAGCACTTTCTCGCAATTGGTTGAGTTGGAAAATCTAGTGAGATTACCGGCAACCTACTAAGTAATAAGAGCACAATTTACAGGTAACGATACTCTAATTAGGTTTACTAGTTACTGTCGTGGTGGAACCTTAACTGAAATAAACGTATTCATCTTAAAATCTAAACTCTTAGTGAAAAATTAAATTCCACGCATCAATTCGCTCAGGAATATCCATTCAGTCTCTACAAAAAAAAAAAAACTTCAGAGAAGAATTCAGTCATATTTATTAATAAATCAGTTTTTATTCATCTTTTCAGTCTGTATTTTATGTAAGACAAACTAAGAAGTTCGCTTGATATTTAGTAATCAAATTTAGAGTGTTCCGTTTAAACTAATCGAGTAAAATAAACACCGGAGTTATGAATCACAATAGGAATTGTGAGAGGTTATGTAAATATATTGTAAAATTTAAATAAACATTTAATCTGTGGTTTGGCACAGCCATGCGGATCATTCTGTACAATTGTAGCTGATTTTAAATCGTGTATCTGTACCATACGTAAGTAATAACGAATACAGATTTTAAAAATCTGTATGAATAAAGACGCTATTTATTGAATACCCACTACTAGCGCACTTTATATAGGGTAAAGTGGGGTAAACATGCAACACGCAAAAATTAGAGTAAATGTGAAACAAGCTTGCAATTAATTAACAAATGAATTTACTGTAAAACTGCCTGCTATTATTTAACTTGTAATTTCGTTAAGAGGATATAAAAATATGAAAACTGTGGGTGTAAAAACAACGGCAAAATGAGGATTACCTCTATATAAAGAAGAGAAAAGCGTAGTAAGTGAATATATTGTAATTAATAATTTAAAAATAAATTTTGAAAAAAATGGGCCTGGAAATGATTGGTTTTGAGAATTTACGAGATGCTATAATCTATCTTTCAAAAAACCCGAACCTTTAGAGGCTGTTAGAAGAAAGGCAACGGATAATCCTTTCATAATAATAATTTTTGCAGATAAAACAGCGACATCCTACGATCGCTTTTTGACCTGACATAGCAGTAGGATAGACAAATTGAAGCGGATTTGCTCCTAATAAGTCCCCCAAATCCGCTTCAATTTGTCAATCCTACTGCAATGTCAGATCAAAAAGCGATCGTAGGATGTCGCTGTTTTATCTGTTCATTACTATTACATCGCAATTGCGAATAAATTGGACAAGTCGTTTTTGGTCTACAGTGGGAATGTCTAGCTACGTCTCTGCTGATGAAGCCCCAAACAGGGCTGAAACAGCTGTACAGAGGCTGCTCGAGGTTTTCACTGCAATCAAAAACGATTTGATTTTTTAATAATTTTTACGATATTTTGAGGGAACAGCTTACCAATTTTCTATTTGAGAAATAAACCAGAACACATTTGGAACCTGAACGAAACTGTATTTTACCTTGACACATCTCGTGGCAGAGCCACAAAAGGGAAACTACTACTTAGAAACATTCAGGGTTCGGGGAGAGAAAATACTTCTGTTTTAACGTGTATATCTGCCGCAGGAAAACTCATACCACCCCTAATTATATTTGAAGCACCAAGTTGAGAACCACTTGGAAAGGTGAAAATGATCTTCTAAATATATTTTATTCCTGTTCTGCAAAAGGTTGTATGACAAGTATTTCAGGACTGGTTTTACAAATTTTGTGCGACTGTGGAAAAGATACCATTATTACTAATATTTGATGACCATCTCTCACATCTTGATATTGGCACACTTAAAGAGGCAAGAGAGGCAAACATAACTACTCTAAAACTCGCTCCGCATACTACTGATTTACAACCGCTCGACAAAAGCTGTTTCTGTCCGCTAAAGGTGTTATGGGATAAGCAGTTATTAGCCTGGCAGCGTGAAAATCAGCGAAGATTGACCAATGCAGAGTTTGTTGATTTGTTGTGCAAAATTTGGAACGAAGGTATAAAAAGATCGGATTCCATTATAAATGAATTTGCTTATACTGAAATATATCCCATAAATAGAAATCATTACCCTCAATATAGGTTGGATAGTGAAAAACGGTATCTTGCAAAAGGCGAACATGGACAAGAAAATAATGAAATTGAAGAAAGCGATCATTTTGAAAATGATGATAGTACGGGATTAACAAATCCAAAAATCAGTGACGATATAATTCACAACACTCCTACAACTTCAGAACATCAGTCCGGCTGTTCCAAAGATTCGGATTCATCATTTGAAAGTCTGTTGCTTAGGAAAGTGGGTAAATCCACCCCTTCTACAAAAAAAAACGACGAAAAATCGAACCATATGG
The DNA here is from genome assembly GCA_036172665.1 of Prosopocoilus inquinatus. Classification (NCBI taxonomy): domain Eukaryota; kingdom Metazoa; phylum Arthropoda; class Insecta; order Coleoptera; family Lucanidae; genus Prosopocoilus; species Prosopocoilus inquinatus. The sequence goes on along the minus strand of CM069871.1, from coordinate 41,028,001 downwards.
AAGTTATGACTAGTGAGGAATTTATTTCGTACATAAATAATACTGTAAATGGAAACAAAAAAATATCAAACACAAAAACAAGAAGGCAGAACAACCAGTTGAATCTGAATCGGTAAATTTGAATGAGAAAGAAGGCCTTCCCGAAGAAGACGATAGTTTAAATGATGTAGATTAGGCAGCTGGAAACAGTGACAATTAATTCGAGCTGAATAATGCAGATACTGAAATAAAGGCTGGAGACTACATTTTAGTATCATTCAAAGGTGGCAAGAAAAATTAAATCTTTATATAAGTAGGTATGTGTGCACCGTCTCGAAAATAAACGAACCTGACATTGAAGTAATGAGTTTGAATAGTAATAAAAGTTAATATACATTAATAAAAAAAAGATATATCTGTGGTTGACCGCCAAGGTATTTTAGAAATTCTTACAATTCCACAAATAATTCAAATAAGTGCTGGCAAAGTAAAATATATTTTTCCAAAACTAGTGAAAGTAGTTGAAAAATAATTATTAATAGACTTTTCACACTTATACGAGGTCTGGCAATTAAATACCCGGATTGTTGCCGTAAATTTTTTATTGATAAAATTATTCAATTAACATTTAATCCCCCTCAGTGTACTCTCCTTCCCTATTCTTACATCGTTCCATTCGAATTTTCCATTGATAGAAACAGTGCGACGTAGGTCATTTTCCGACAAGATGTTTAGTAGTCGCGTCGCCTGTTGTTTTACAACTTCTACGGATTCAAAAAGGGTGCATTTGAACGTAGATTTAATCTAAGGAAACAAAAAAAAGTCACACGGAATCAGATCTGGCGAATACGGTGGATGTTCCAGTAAAATATTAGAGTTTTGGCCAAACATTGCTTTACGGAGAGCACGTCGTGAGCCGGCGCATTGTCTTGGTGCAGAATCCACGAGTTCTCTTTCCACAAATCTGGCCTTCTCTTCCGAACTCGTTCACGGAGATTTTTCAAAAACTTGTAAATTTTAATGTTGGTTAACTGTATGGCCATCAGGAACTCAGTTGATGTAGATAACACCTCGGATATCGAAAAAGACTACACATTGCTTTGAATTTCGATTTGCTTATCTTTCCTTTTTTTGCCTCTCTTTAAATTTTTTATACCACTCGAAAACTTGTGTACACGATAGATAATTATACCTTTTGTTTCCAAAGTTTCATAACACTCCATGGCCGATTTTCCGAGTTTAAAAGAGAAATTTCACATTAATACGTTGTTCGACTCTAGCGTTTAACATTATTCCGTCGCAAGGCACTTACAAGGTTTGATTTAATCAACGATTACAAGAAAATTGATTTGGCTACAAAACTAGAATTTTGCACATAAAAGGAGAAATGGATACCTGTCAATACTCTTTCCATTCTATTGTTTTCCGACTGTTAGGGCCTCTTAAAAAAATGACTGGGTATTTAATTACCAGACCTAGTATACTACTTTTATATTAATATGCTTAAAGTACATTTATCGTTTTTAATTTTTTTATCAGGTTTAGTATTGTTTTGTTGACCATAATTTTAGGTCATTATAGATTCTTTGTGGCGCATGCGATTCTGATCCTGCAGACTATTTTTTCCCTAAATTAATTAGTGATATTGACCAATAGATTTTGACTTTCTCCTTGCTCACTTTTATATCTGTAGTCCACAACTGGCAAAAATAGAACAATTCATACCTAAGTAAATTTTGTGTTTTTTCCTTGTTTTTAAAGTTTTACAAACTGTAAAAATATACAGTGACTTAATTTAAATGCTTTGCATTGCAACGCTTTATATTTGATTGTTGGTTTTAATTTTGTTGTGTTGATAACCAAGACTATTATCCGGTGATTTTTATTATAGAGTGATCGCCAAAAAGTCAAATGGGAAAAATCTTTATTTTTGATTTTTCAAAAAAAAAATTGACGCCAATAATTTCTGCTTATCTGAAAACCTTTTTAGCCCCTATTAGATACACACGTGTTAGTTTCAGCATATTAATTAATTTCAATGTTAGAAAACAACTTGCTTTAAATTCCGTTAAAATTGATTCTTTTCATTTTTAGGATATTCTCAAAATTTCACATATTAAAACTAATCTATTCCTATAGTGGCCTTAACGAGAAGATGTGAAACTTTAAACGTACATATTCTAAAAATTTTTAAAATTAAATTTTTCCAGGAATTAAAGAAAACTGATTTATTTTCAGGCCTAAACATTGCCCAATAAGCTGAAGGTAATCCAGGTTAAAGAAATCTTATTGAAATCTTGATTAGTTTCCGAGGAATAAAAATTTTATGATTTTGTCTATTTCGAAAAACTCTAATAAAGTAAAATTCACTTGGTATATTTGATAGGGGCTAAATAGGTTTTTCTGACAAACAGAAATTATCGGCGTAAAAAGTTCTTTCGAAAAATCAGAAATAAAGATTCTTCTTGTTTGATGCCGACTTCTTGGCGATCACTCTATAATAGAAATCACCGGATAATAGTCTTGGTTATCAACACAACAAAATTAAAACCAATAATCAAATATAAAGCGTTGCAATGTAAAACATTTAAATTAAGTATGTAAATTAAAAAAAAGCTCGTCTTACTTACTTTTATTAAAATTTGAACAGAGACAAAAGTATTTGCTATTAAAATGAACGGAATAAAGAGTGTCATTCGAAAATTTCACTAACAAACAAAAAAATATATTTTAAACCGTTTTTTTTTCTGTCTGGCTAAAAAGCCGCGGTCAGTTAAAAAATTTAGGCCCGGTTTCACTATCGCAGTTTAACTTTAAACTTCGCTTTATTCCCATAGTAACAATTGCAAAGATAATTGTTTCCATAGGAATAAAACGGAGCTTAAAGTTAAACTGTGATGGTGAAACCGGGCCTTAGTCAGCTAAATTACTCGAACAGGTAAACCTATTTTATTTATTTTATTTTCTTTCCACCCCCACTCCCTTCCGCAATGACGTTATCGAATTTTTTTTAATGGCATGTCCCCAATTTCCTACCAGATTTGGCTAGATTTGAGAATTCTGATTTCACTAATATGCGAAAAAAAAAACAAAAAAAGTTAAATATTGTACGGTTTATTTGAGACAAATGAACAACTGATGCACGAACTTGCAAATAATCATTTGTTTCAACGCCTTAGTTGAAATAAATGATAAAAAATATCAAGTAAATTTGACAATTCTTGATAATTGTTCTTGTGTGAAATATCCATTTTTGGTGTGTATCTTTTGTAATTAATATCGCGCTAATGAAAATAGGTTTACCTGTGCGAGGATTTCGGCCGCAGATGACCTGGCACTCATTTATATGGATTGATTCACACTAAACGTCCACAGTGTATGGAACGACAAATTTAACTTGTATCTGAGTTCCAAAGTGCCGGCTAGGAAATCATTCAATTTAGGAATGTTGTGATAAATAATTTCTACATTAGTGACTTTCGTAGAAATGCGAATGTTATTACAACCAAATACTGCACATCATTCTGACATTTTCACAAAAATACGAATTAAAACACTTTTAATAGCTTTAAGAACACATTAGACGCTCAAGGAATACACGGATCTGGTCAGTGTATGACGTCACACAGTAGTGACGACATGGTATGAACGCGACAACATTGCAAGTATAGAGATCTGGCTATCGTCTGTACTTTAGTATCTTTGGCTGCAATGAATATACATATACAGAAGTATGACATGTCAAAATAGAAAAACACAATGTACTTCAAATACAGGATTAAACATTTTACACATATTCGATGTCCACAATCGATAAACGATAATAAAAAGTTAACATTAATAATTCTTTCTGCCAGATACGAGTATTCTTCGAACTATTTCAATATACAGGGTGTTCCTTTACTGTGTGCAAATATTTAAACCTGTAATATATCACCATAAATAGTAACGATTGAACTCATATGTTCTTAACAAAAATTTAATAGTTTTCGAGAAAAATGCAGTTGCAGATTTTCACTAAACCGTTTGAGAACTGCTGGCATAGCTAAAAGTGGAATGCGGCCGCCGCTTCAATTAAGACCCGCAACCGAATTAGGCCAGGGGTCAGTGCGTTACTTGCTGTTGAGTACGAACGTCGTCCAGCCGCTCCGATCACAGCTAATCTCAAAACGTTTACAATTAAAAAAAAACTTGCTATTAATTATAAGTTTAAGCATTTTTAAATTGAAATCAGTGTAATTACAGAAGCTGCGGTTCGTAAACTGCCGAACAAATTAAAAGCGAGGTACAAACAAATTGTAATTTCTCATTCCATATTATTTTTAATAGACTCACATTTACCAACAATAAGTCAGCAAATGCCTTCAGTAAATCTAAAGTACCTCTACTTTTTTGATAAGCAAACTGATTTACAAAAATAATTTTGTATATACTCAGGCAACGCAGAAGATATTCAGTGACATTACGTTCTAGATATTTATCTTGAGCCGATAACATGGAAATAGACCTGTAATTTGCACATTCCTTCCGATCTCCAATTCTACACAGGGACGTACTGTACAGATCAAAATGAAGAAAAAAGTTCCTATAAACATGTATTCAGACTGTTCACGGAAATTCGCAATAATAGCTAATAGTGATGGAACGGGCCTACTACTACCCAACGAACACCGCGATACTGTTGCCAAATCGAACAGGTCCGGCCAGACCAACTACCACATAATTTACAAAATAGCTGATACATGAAATACTTACTATAATCCTCGGTTGAACGCGTGGCTCAGGCGTAACGTGCATGTTTCGCAATTCGAATACTCGTCGCTCAATCTGTCATGTTGGCAGACTTAGAATGTCTTTTACATTTATAATTTTATGCAAAATTATATTTACTTTATTTACCGCTTCTTCAGTGTAGATCTTTAAAAAAATGTCACATATAATTACATAATTGACATTTGGACAATAAAATCTGTAGAATTTTAACGCCAACGCAAAACGCCAATGAACGTGGCGTTACACACGGCAGCAATTTTATTTTATTTTTCGATCTTCTACAAACCCTGAAACTGACTGAATCTGATGAAAAATTAATACTCCTATAAAACAAAAAAATATATAGAAAATCTTATCTTGTTTTTCTTCAAAACTTGACGTTTTATGTGACCCTTTTTGGTACAGCGTTAATTTGAAAAGAAGTAGGTATGTTCTTCTGAGTTATAGGAAAACAATGAGGGATTTTAAATACCGGGTGAGTCATATTTCTGCATTTCAGCAATAACTTCCTTATCAATAGAGATAGGGCAAAAAACTTTAAAGAAAAATTGTTTGATATGTCAAGGACTGTAACTTTGTTAAATTAGTTAACATAGATCTGCAATTGTTTTCGAGCGGTCACGCCTCCTTCAAATTTTTTAAATTACTTGGTACATTTCTAATAATGGATTTTGAAATCTCATGCTCTTTCTAATGGTGTAACAGTTTAGCTATATAAGATAACAAAAATTTTTAGAAAAACACCAAAAACTTCCATCGTAATAATGTGGATATGGTGAGAAAATTTCATATTTCTGGAGTGTTTCAACAAGTAATGGTCGCAAACAATAATCATGTAGGTACCAGAACTGTAACCTATCCACTGACGAAGGAGATGAGCACACAGGGTGTTTTTACCTAATTGTAGTATCAGTATTTCGGTTGTAAATTTGTAGATTAATACTGAATTCCTTGTGATTTTTCGAACATTACCTTAATCCCAGAAACGTTGATAAACGAAACCACTTTAACAAATTTCTGAGTTATCATAAGGAATAACACCTTAGAAAAAAAATCAGTTAAGTAAATGATCAATTTTAAGATCTACAGTAATACCATTTCTCGCTCTTTTATCGAAAATTACAAAAACAGCAAAAAACTATCCTTTTGAGAAAGAGGATAATGAAGATAATTCATATTAATGACTACCAAATACCTACTTTTTAAGTTAAAACTCCACCTTTTAAGTTTAGAGATTCCAAAGTCTCATACAAACTCTGTCAGTTAGTAAACAATGAAGGATTATTATTTAATTTAGAGGCAAAACATATCTATTAAAGCGCAGATTATAAAATTTATAAAGAACCCTTTAAAATTGCACGAACATCCCTTGAAAATGATATCCAAGGAATAAAATCACTTTCGCACTATAATCCGTGGCTTACCGTGATGGAAAAATTTTTGATCTTTTTCGGCGAATTTTTGTTATTTAAGGTGATAAAACTGTTACACCATCAGAAAAGAAAAAAATTCAATCATTAGAAATATAAATTCATTTTTAGAAATATATTATGTAATTTAAAAAAGTCGAAGGAGGCATGGCTGTTCGAAAACAATTGCAGATCGAGGTTAAATTTTGAAAATTTTAGCTTCATTTATACAGGGAGAGCTAACAGGGGTTGGCAGAAAATTATGACGTTACCGCTGAACATGTTTGAAATCTGTAAGCTCACTAACATACATATCGGTTACATGTAGAATCTAAAATTATTTAGACATATACAGGCTGTCCCGTGAGAGTAAGACGACCCTAACATATATTTCTAAATGGAACAGCCTATATATTATTGCACTATTGCTCATTATGTGTGAATGAAAATAATATAGAGTTTCATTGATCTAAAGTTTATGGTTTTCGAGATATTGACAATTTACCGGAAAAAATGGCAAACTTTGTTACTCTGTAAATAATTTTTTTAACATTTTGCTTTAAAATTTTATAGATACATAATTTAACTATTGGAAAACAGAAATGTGTGATTAATTCGAAATTCCTTCGTGTACCTTACATAATGATGCATAATGCAAACGACCATTTTTCGTACATTTGTCCAAATGTGGAGATACGATAGTTTACCTCTGTGCTACTGATATAGGGTGTTCCATTTCAAAAAATAAATTGTGCATCTAATTGCATCTAATCGATGCGTTTCAAAAATTCTACACAGGGCAGTAACCATCTCTTATGCCTTGTCTGAAAACAATTTTTGTCCCTGTTAGTAGATTAGAAACGTAGTTCAAAGTTTCTTTCTAAAAAAAAAAAACTCAATAATATTTCATAAATGTTTTTACATTTTTTTTAGCAAGCAGTTTTTTAATTAATTACAACAATCGTTCCTCGGCAAATGTTTTAAATTTTAATTATTCCTCCAACAATTCTAAACGAAGAAATCTTGCAGGCCTAAATTATGTAAAAACATTTAAGCAAAATTGAAAGAGGCACTTTATGCCGTAAAGTGCTATCAAAAAATTCGAAACTTGTATATGGGGTCTGTTCAGTATCAAAAGCGTTAAATTTAAAGGGCTGTTAAATTTTGTTGCTACGGTAACAACCATCACAGAACGACATTTTAAATATTAGAGGACCTTTAAATTTTAACAGCCCAGTGATGAGTTACAGAATTGAGAAAAGAATATTAAAAAATGTTGTATGTAACCTAGTATTTGGGGTAGACATACAAATTTACCTTTAGTAATATCAGCCATTACGAATTGATAAAAACCAAATCATGAAATGTACTACAAATACTATTCGACACCTTGAAAATAAAATGGAGTGAATTCTTCTGATGAAAAGCGCAACGTACACACACAAGTTTTAAGTTATTGTGCGTCCATGAAATTCACGCTACGATCGTCATCCGGGCATCGTAAGATGCACCGAAGGTTCGGCCGGTACACCGAAGCTCCGACCGCAACCGAACTGTTCGGTCATAGGCCGAATCGGCCGGATTCAGTACCGTGACAGTAGATTCGTTCCATCTTCAATAACTAAATCCTGCCCAATTTTATGGCAATATCGGAAAAACAAATGACTATCAGGTCAACTTTTCTTTAATAAAACATTTGGACAAACAGGGTCAAGTTCTTTATTTGCATTTTTACGAAGTAACTTAAATTAGAAAAGTTTCAGTCTCTCTCCAGCTCGATTTTAAGATACAATCAGAAAAACAAATAAACCATAACATTTTCAAGATTTTTAATTGTTTTTCAACTTTTTAACCAAAACATAATGTATTTTATCATAACATCGACTTCAGGATATCAAATTAATCATAAGTCTACTATTTTTCTATTATTTGGTAAATAAATCTTGGTAATCAAGGAAAATGACTACAAAATTGTCAATTTTCTTATTTGATATTTTACGAGTAGTTTATTGTAGTATCGGAAATTGACTTAAACTAAGCTTATTTATATATAGGTTACGATACACGGTTGAAACAAAAAAAGAAAATGCTATTTAATCATATAAAAATACAGTATAGCGTTCATTTAAAATAAGAAAGTTGCCATGAATATATTGAAAGTCTGTAATCAAATCTGGTAAGTTTTATATCAAACTTTTTTTTCATATTCTCATAATGACAACGTTGCTAGACATTAAAGAAAATAGCAACTTTTCAGTTTTTCTGTGATAATATCGGAACTATTCTGCATTTTCAAATTTTCTCTACGGCATCTGAATCGATACATAAACTGTAAAACACTGCGCATTGATCGGTAGAATACGTCGAGCGACCTAAATTTTTTCTATTACATCCTGTATATTGTCTAAAATTTGCTTCAATTGTATCTGATCTATTCTTACTACATGGTGTAAAAAATTAGACAGTTTTCTACGCAACGTAAATTACATATTAATTACGCATAATTCACGTAAATTACGTAACATGTAATTTACGCGGCCAACCCTCTCCCATTCTAATTCCGCTTCCCGTATAAAATAATTTAAATAAATAATTATATTATCCGCCGTCACCCTGTAATCAATAGGATTAGCTTTAATTCCGGATTTATCCGTTAACGTGACATAAGTGCTTTAAACTTACGAATAAGCGAGCATAAAGCTGAGCTTTTATCCACAAGGCCGAAGCAAAATTTCCGGTACAGGATCCGTGTCACGCAAAAGGGATCACCGACTGACCAGGGACCGTCGCTGCGTAGTAATTACACAAACTAATAAACTCTATTCCAGTCCAAACTTCGATTTACACCTACCAGAAAATAATGATTTCGTAGAATATTCTACATCAAACAAGAACTAGCTAGCTTTTGACAAATACGAAAAAAAAATTGTGAATGGGTTATATTAACAACTTTGCCGATATGAATTTTCGAAGATAAACATACGCTCAATTTGTTGGATCTCAGAGTAACGTAGGATTTTGAGCGTATTAGATTTTAATGTTCGATTTGATATAATTGGATTGGTTATACGGCCGACAGTCATTTGTAAAAACTAAAAAATAAAGTATTCCTTTGCTACCAAAACTACGATTTTTGAATAAAAGAAACAAATTTTACAATTTTGCCAGAGGTTTACAGGTGAGCATAATTACAAGCGTGTCGCTGAAATACTTCAGGCAGTTCATTTGAAGTTCAATATAAATGAAAATAATATGTCTACAATAACAGACAACGGCGGTAACGTGATAAAGGCATTCAAAATATTTGGAATTGAAAATAAAATCGAGGAAGATAAAGAGAATAACCAATATGATATGAAAGAGGTTGAAGTACAACTGCTGCCTTTGTCTGAAGGAGATTTGGGGTCTGAATTAGTTTTACCTAAGCATAAAAGATGTTCAACACTTACTCTACATTTCATTGCAGCTTGAGATTATAAGAGCGTAATGAATTCCAATTCAACATTAAGAGCTAGACATCTACAAGCAATTACTAAATGTAAGGCACTTTATAAGAAATCTACCAAAGTCGTCAGATATCAATCACAAGTTTAGTAGCCCAGGTATGACTCGAACCTGAAATTAAATACCTAGAAGAGTACTGTGAAGTTAAGCAACCACTAGCTACTGCTTTAGATATTTTACAGGGCGTATGTTTTTTATTGCATACTACTCCCATGTATAGTTGCATTAAATGAAAAATTAACTAAATTGAAAGATAGATCTTTCAAACACGGTGGAGATATTTTTCTTAAAGCACTTTTACAGGGGCTGCAAAAGAGATTCTCCCTTTGCCTTAGTCTGGATAATGATGATGCCGTAATTTCTGCCATGTCTCATCCCAAAGGTAAACTTAGATGGTACAATTCAACAAACAAATGCTTGCAAATTGTTGCGTGTGAAGAATTTCACAACAATATCTCAAATATGCAAGAAAATATTGTTGAAGAAGAATCCGACGAAATCGAAGATTTTTTCAATTTCCCGGATGGCTATTTTTCATCTTCATCTACAATAGCAAAGTTTCTTAATCTGTTGTCGGAGACAACTTAATTAGAAGTGCTGAAGTACCTTAAAGATAAAAGAAAAGACTTGAAAATGCTTGACGATTACCCGTTGATTAAACATGTCTTTTTCAAATACCATACCAGCCTACCTTTGTCTGCACCCATTGAGAGATTATTTTCTTACGCTACATTTATCAACGCACCCCGACGTCACGCAACTTCAGATGAACATTTTGAAATGTTAGTGCTTCTAAAAGCAAATCATATTTCAGTTTAAATTATTATCTTTCATTTTATTTGTTTAGGTCGTGTTTAACTGATTCACCTTATTTTCCCTTCACCCCTTGAGCACCAATAATTTCCTGGATCACCTCTGGCGCAGACAAAATACGGAGGATACGTTTACGTTATTTTAATTTAAAATAATTATTTCAGTTCTATTTGAGGGACCGCAAACCTTGTGCCTGTGGTAAACGCTTTTAAAAATATTAACCAAGAAAAGTAAGAATTATATATTTTTAAATTTATTAGATAACATCAACCATTTCATTTAAAGTAGCGTAATTCGTTACTGGATCTATTTGGATCAGTTTAGTTCGAGTATAGTTCAGATAAGTTATGTTTTTAAAAGAACACGACTATTATTATTTACGGCGCCCATTTAGTTAAATTAATAAAATTGATTACTTAAGTTTATGTTTGTTGGATTTATAATTTACGCAATCTTCCTTTAACAAAATATATCAAGTTTACTATGTAATATTAAAACAATATTCAAATGTTATATATATCAATCTGTTACTTCTAATTAAAAAGTTTTTCCTTGTGACTAATTTCCTTACCCGAAGTATATAATCCTTACGATCCACATTCCTCCAAGAGGTTATGAGCCCAGAAGTCGCATAAAGTGATAACTACACTTCGGAATTATTATCCGGAAATATCAAACGGTATTTCAAGGTACCGCAAAGATTCAGCTCAATTTATAGTCACTTAACATGTCTCACACAAACACAATCTACCCTGCTCGATTAGAACAATTGTCAAAAGATAACTACGATACATGGAGAATCCACACAGAAGCTATTCTGGTGAAAAATGACATGTGGGATTACGTATGCGGTATCAAAGTGAAACCTGAAATCTGGCACTGGCAATCCAAATACTCTAGTGGCCGAATGCGTAACACAGCAAGAATGGATACAAATGGACCGCAAGGCAAAATCAGATATTATTTTAACAATCAGTCCCCCAGAACTCAAGCAAGTAAGCAGTTGCACAACGTCAAAAGAAGTCTGGGATAAACTTGAATCCATATATGCCTCTAAAGGTCCAGCCCGCAAAGCAACTCTTCTAAAGCAGCTTATGCTCCACAAAATTTGTGAAGACGATGATGTCAAGGAACACCTTTCAAAATTTTTTGACGCAGTTGACAAATTGGGTGCAATGAATGTCAATCTTGACAACGACTGTTTGGCTATAATGCTTCTATACAGTTTACCAAATTCGTTCGAGAATTATCGATTGCGCAATCGAATCGCGCGATGATCTACCTACCCCTGAGCAGTTAAAGATCAAGGTTCTCGAAGAAAATGATGCTAGAAGACAAAAGTCGGATACTAATACATCCGGAGCAATGTTTGCCAAAAAACTTCAAAGAAGAGGTTACCCGAAGGTTAATCAAAATGTGCAATTAGAAAAGAAAAATCACCAAGGAGAAAAACAAAACAAATCACGATTTTCAATTTTGCGGCATCCCAGGACACCATATTTCCGTATGTCGGAAAAAGAAAACTGGAAACCATAAGGCTAATCTCACGGATGATGACTATTACGCCGACGCCCGAACGGTGGATCATTCATCGCCGGACTATTCCAGTAGCAGCTTCTGGTGTCTCGATAGCGGAGCTACCTCTCACTTGTGTAACGATCATTCACTTTTCACAAGATCCGAGCAAATTAATAGTGGACTCCGACTTGCCAGCAGTGCCACGACTCAGATCAAGGCAAAAGGAGACGTCCAATTCTCCACTTTTACTGGAAACATACCGAAAACAATAAAACTTGAAAATGCTCTTTATGTTCCAGATCTTCGTACCAATTTACTATCAGTCACAAAATTGGTTGACAGAGGACATACAGTTACTTTCACGAAAGCAGGAGCAGGATAATCGCGGTAACGTGCGTCTGGAAGCTGATCGACATGGAGATTTATTCCATTTGAAGCAATCTCATCATCAAGAGGCCAATTCCTCTTCAATGGACAATCAGCATTCCGAAAACAAATGGCACCAAAGACTCGGCCATTTAAATATAGACGATACAAAGACTCTCATCAAACTGGGATACGTCAAGGACTCTTTCCAGAATATTGACAGTTTACCTCCCTGTAAAATATGCTTGGCCGGAAAATTTACTTGTCTTCCGTTTTTGGCTCGTACTGAAAGATCATCGACTCCGTTGGCCATTGTTCATTCGGACTTATGCGGACCCATGAGAACCACTTCCAAAGGAGGCGCTCATTATTTTCTTACTTTCGTGGATGATCACACCCGCTGGTGTGAAGTATTTTTTCTACGTAGTAAGGACGAGGTAACCACAAAGTTCCTTGAATTTAAAAATCGAGCTGAGAATCAGTCCAGATTCAAAATTAAAGCACTACAATCCGATAATGGGCGAGAATTTTGTAACTCTGGTATGGACGCGATCCTAGCAAGCTCAGGTATCCAAAGACGTCTGACCACAGCTTACACACCGCAACAGAACGGCGTGGCCGAACGTAAAAATCGGACTTTGGTAGAAATGGCACGTTGCATGCTTTTGGAATCAGGTCTCCCTCCATCTTTCTGGGCGGAAGCAATTTCAACAGCAAACCACATTCGCAATCGTTGTGTCACGAAGAGTCTTCCACACGGAATACCCTACCAAATGTGGACTGGACGTCGCCCGATTCTCAATTACTTGAAACCATTCGGATCCAAAGCTTTTGCCTTAAATAAGACTCCAGGAAGAGGAAAGTTCGATCCTCGAGGAATAGAGGGTAATTTTGTAGGATCTTCTGAAGTATCCAAAGCATACCGCATATGGGTACCTAAGCTACAGAAGATTCTTGTTACCAGAGATGTCAAATTTCTAGACGAATTCGGCCCAAGAACTCCCTATGTAGACTTCTTCTCCAAGAATACGTTGGACAAAAGTACAATCGAACTCATTTCTGATAACGTCGCTAACGAATTAACAAAAGATTCAACAAATATCAACAGGCCGACTTCATCTCAACAAAACTCATCGCAGACCCCAGCAATCAAACGATGCCCTGGAAGACCACGAAAACAACGTACCGGTAATCCCGGAAGACAAAAGAAAATATATCAAACTAAGAACCAAGATTCTGAGATAGATTCTCAAAACAAAACAATTCATGAATCTGATCAGAAAACTAATAACAAGAATGACGAGATATCAAGTAATGATGCAAATCAAGAAGACAATGACGACGGCATTACTCAACATGAAGCTGAGTTCGTATTTTTTTCCACAGAAATTCCCATTTCCAACGCCCTAACTGGCCCCGACGAGGAGGAATGGAAGCAAGCCGTTTATCTTGAGACAAAAAGCCTCATTGAAAATGATGCTTGGAAGATGGTTCAAAAACCAGTAGACATCAAGATCATCGGCTGCAGAACAATATTGCGAAACAAATTCGACGGCGATGGCAACTTGGAACGTCGCAAGGCTCGTATTGTAGCGAAAGGATTCGCTCAATAACCGGGAATTCATTTCTATGATACCTTCTCTCCCGTTGCAAAGCCCAAATTTCTCGAAGAAATGTTATCTCGAATCATCCTCAACGAGAAGGACTCAAGTCTTCCAGAGAGAGCACAAGAAATGCTACAAGCAATTAACGACGGAAATCATGTTTGTAAACTGAATAAGACTATCTACGGACTTCGTCAATCCGGTCGCCAATGGTATGCCAAATTAGACGGAGTACTCAAGAATTTAGGATTATTACCAACAAACGCAGACCCATGTGTATATGTAGACGACAGCAAACAAGCATTCGTTCTCGTATATGTCGATGATATACTAATCATAACCGATAACAATGAGAAGGAAAATCAGATCAAGTTCGCATTATCAAAACACTTCAAAGTCAAACACCTCGGAGAAGCATCATTCTGTCTGGGAATCAAGATTGATCGAACCAGGAAGAGCATCAGATTATCGCAATCCAGCTACATCCGAGAAATTCTTGAACGTTTTGATATGGCAGATTGTAAGCCTGTTCTCACTCCCATGGTTACCGGCACAAATTTAGGTAGCTATGACGATGAACAAACTAGAGATCAGAAAAAATATCCTTACCGCGAATTGATTGGCGCGCTCATCTACTTGGCTATAGGAACTCGTCCAGATATCGCACATGCTGTCAGTGCACTAAGCCAGTACAACGAACATCCGTTGAAGGCACACTGGACTGCAGCAAAACGCGTCTTAAGATATCTCAAAGGTACAGTAGAGCACGCATTAACTTACGAACGTGACGATAAGAACCTACAAGGCTTCATCGATGCAGATTGGGCAAATTGTGCTACAGACCGAAAGTCTTTCACGGGATTTGTTTTCATTTTCAGTAGAGCAGCTATCTGTTGGGAATCTAAGAAACAGCATACAGTATCCCTGTCTACCACTGAAGCGGAATACTTAGGATTATCGACAATTGCTAAAGAAGTTACATATTTAATCAACTTTCTAAAAGAATTAGGTTTCAATTCAATCATCAATGTGCAATTGTACAGCGACAATCAGAGTGCTATCAAGTTATCTGAGAACCCAATTTTTCACGCGAGAACAAAGCATTTTGATGTGAAACATCATTTCATCAGACAGGTTCTTCAACAGCAACCCGTGACTCTATCATATCTGCCAACAGACTACATGATCGTCAGTATTAATATACATTATGGATAAAAAGTTTGGAATACCTTAAATATTTTTACTTTAATTAACAAGAAACTATTAAAAATATAAGTTAGTTCATTCCCTCGTGTCAAACACACATGAGCTAATATCATAATTTTTGCAAATTAAACAAATACATAAGTAATTCAATTACATATTAATTAGATCAAATAAATGGTGTGTTCAAAAATATTAGGTGCTTTTCTCGCTTAAAAGTTTGAATCGTGTTTCGAATAGTTTGGACCTGAATTTCGTAGTTGTTGCAACAAAACACCTGACTTGAATTTTTGAATGACAGTTCATTTGTAAATAACCATAATTCCATCCAGAAAAGTTTTAAAAATAGAGAGATTTAGAGAAAAGAATGTCTGTTTTTGAATCAAAACAAGTTTGGATCACGATTTTGTGAGCGAAGGAAAGCACCTATAATCACAACACAACAAAGACAAATATATTTACCTCGAACAGCAACGTGTTACGTATGCCTAATTTACGTTCAATCTCTCCCGCATTTGCTGCATTTACTACACAATATAATGTATGTCCGTCCCAATAGCTGTGCAATCTAATGCCTATAAGTGGTAAAATATACGCCGAATATTATCGCATAACTGGTAAACTGGATCAGGTAAGCATCTTGCATAATTCGAATAAAGTTTAGGTTGTGTCATGGCAAGACCGCGTGGTGTCGCGACGTAAGCTATTGTCAACATGTGCGCGTGATTTCATATACAATACAACACACATCATTGCGAGTACCAACACATCGTCACACATTGTAAAAGCTTAATATCTTTGTTTTGTTTGATTTCCGTTAAAATGGCAATTGCTTTGTCCCAGTGTTTTCTGACCACAAATGTACATTATTTTTTAAATATAATGTACATACTAAAATAGTAAAGGAGACTGTGGTTTAAGAAATAATTGAAAATTAATCTCCGCTCACAATAACTTTATATCCTACCAACTTAAAAGCACTTAAAAAGATCTAAAACGATTTATGATTTTATTAGGATGATTAGGCTGTTTTTTGATCTTTTTAAGTGATTTTAAGTTGGTAGCGTACTGAAGATGGCAGCTTAGCTGCCGAAATTCGTATTTACGGATATAAAATTATTGTGGACGGAGATTATTTTCAAATATAATTTACATACGTTAATTTTTTTACTTTAATTTTTATACTAAAGAAACTATGAACAAAGTAAAAATAATTTATGTATAATTGTAACCGTAAAAAAAACAGAGCAAATTGGAAGAATCGAACTATGGGTAACTTTACTGTGAGACTAGCACTTTACACTTGAGACATGCCGTTCGTCACAACTTACAATGTTATGCAGTAGTAGATGCAACGTGTCGGCGCGACAAGATCTTGATGTTTCACAGTTTGGTCTGCGGTAAGTCCGTTCTTCCAGTCCTAGTACAAATACTTTTGGATTTTCACATTTTTTTAAGCACTGCTGTACAATTATAGAATGTTTCAGAAAAGTCTCGAATAACTTTTAACTGAACTTTTGACATATATCCTCAGACATGTCGATTTTGTTTGTTCTTGTCCACATTTTGATATGAAAATATTTTAGATGGTAGTAGTGAAGTAACGGATATGAAGTTACCAATTTTTTTTAATAGCAACACTATTTTTTCGTCTAGATCTTCTCTTCCTGATTGTGACAATATGACATATTATTACTATCTATCTTTTTCTATTACCATTTACATGAGAATAATTGGATCAAAAAGTTAGCGCTATATTAAAAAAAATGATGTCGTCACAGCGGAAAACTAAGTGCCGATTGTCTCTTATTAAAATGAAGTATGCCTGTTTCACGACCTTGCAAAAAAAGACATTAAAAATCAAAATATTAGCTTGGTGCAGGGCTTTACCACCTGGTATAATTTACCAATAATGTTTTACTGTTATCTAATAATTAAAAAAAAAAAATTAATAGCCCTCTATTTTCACCGAACTCGTCGTACCTGTAGAAAGTTAAATCAGAATGTCATAATTATTTATAAGAGATACAGAGTAAAAACATAACTTTTTTACATTTTCATTAATATCTCAAGAAAAATAGGAAAAATCATTCTATTAATGAATACAAATAAGGTATTGATTTGTGCGACAATTATAGTTCTATCCGGTTAAAGATTAAAAACTTTCTACTTATTTCACCCCTATGTTGTATCATTTACGTTAAATATAACGTGCTGTTATGGACGTCACATTGAAATTTGCACGTGAACTCGGTCGATAACGTCACATTATGTTTAACGTAAATGATACAACATAGGGGTGATGGAAAACGCTATAACATGACATGACAACCACCATCTGTCAAACTTCTTCCATTAAGAAAATCGACACTTATTTAATGAATTTTTCAGTTGTACACTCGTTACATATAATTCGGAAATTATCTTCACGCAGTGTTTGTCTATGTGCAGTGTTACGGATTCTCATTATATAAGTATTACAAACTTTATTGATCAACTCCCAGTCTTTTTTAATACGGTGCGCCGCATATACAAATTTTAATCATTAAATGTGTAAATCTGGCCTTACCTCTAAAACCGACAGTGACTCGAATATTATTCAACTACACACGTAACAGACGTACCTGTAACAAAAAAAAAACAACGTTATTTAATTCCGAATACATTACGGTAATTACGTATGTGCCCCGAAGAGGTAAAAGTGGAAAATGCGTTGTGAATTTTACCGGAGAGATATGCGCATTTCTAAATCAAATAATATATTAAACACGGAGTACATGTAAAATTACAATGTTGGTTACCCAAATTTCAATATTGCTAGATTATATTGGATTTGCAAGTAAACTTTTCGGTACCGGTACGTGATGGAGAATTAATGAAATATATTTTTTAAGATTTAAAAAAAATTAACTGGTCGTCCGTTAATCCAAATAAAATCCTCTTATGTGATTAAAACGTAAGGAAAAAATTCCACTAGCGAAATGTAATATTAGACCTGCAAGGGTGAAATTCAGAAACACATGCACACCCACCCACAAAATCATAATTATGTGTGCAGCTACCATTGCATTACGGCATATTACGTAGCTCGCAGTAATACAACAACAGTTAATTGTGTTGCGCTACCGAAGCCACGAGGAGACATATCCAGTACAAACGAGAGAATGACAGCAATCAAGTAACCACGGCAACTGCTGCGTAGAGCTTCTCCTCGACACATTCGTTACGCTGAATAACGGAAAACTTCAACAATCACGAGTTTATAAATGTACAGAAAAGGCTTTGAAAATGGCGCGAAGAAGCTACTTTATGGCAAATTATAAATCGTTAGACGACCCTGTCAAGGAAATTTATTTAGAAAATATTTTTTTTTCCTCCAACAACAGATAACATATCTTTAAACCTATTGTCCACTGGATTGGTTTTTGTCGGAATGGTATTCATCAGAAATTGGACGGACCAGTCCGTATTATTAAAATATCTAACTATCTTGTCCGATGAAAATGAAATTATGAAATTTACAGACGGGTCTCGATATAACGTGCCAAACTCCGACTGGCAATTTATCTCATCAAATTGAGTGGAAGTCATTTTTGTTCCAGAACTTGTTGCAAACTTGTTAAAAAAAACTAAAGAGTGTAAAATATTGAGACCCGCCGAATGCTAAAGAAATGACAATGCTACATGTATAAATTATCTTTCAGATTTTTCAAAACAATATTCGTTTCTACGTATCTACGTGTTTACATGACGCACTATTCGGTGGTATCCAGATATTTTTAGCATAATTGGTATTTATTTTTAATTGAAAGTGCAACTCGAAAACATTACTAGACTTTTTATTCCATTACTCAAGTTAAGTTGAAAAAAATAAGAATTAAGTCGACGTTTCTCTTTGCGTTTGACAGCTTCCTCGGGAAAATTATAAATAAACAAGTTATCAAGAGAAACTAGAAGAAAGAAACTGACCGGTATTCATAAACCAAACTTACGCTATGCGTTCGTTTACAATTCGCCAATATTCATAATATGTACGTAATTCCCGCATTTTGGGCGCATAAACAGTGAGTATTGAATAATATTTTACGAATCACTTTCCCAAAAGGTGGAAATGCGAAGGATTTATGAATTATAGCGACTTTTACGTGAACGCATAGTGTAAGTTTTGTTTATGAATATCGGCCTTAGAGCCCTTTCATACTAGCGACTTGGCAGCGCGACTTTGTGGCGATATTAAGTCGCTGGGTAACGCGATTAAATCGCGCGATTTTCGCTTGTATCATTTCATACGTACTTCTAGCCGCGCTGCCAAGTCACTAGTGTAAAAGGGCTCTTATTGTCAACGAAAACTAAAAATGAAGTTGTCAAGAGTAACTAAACAAGTTATCAAGGTAAGCGCAACAAGAGAAATAGATCTTTTATAATATACATAGTGTAACACTGCCCAGGGGTGGGTGTAAGTTAACAACATGAACAAGTTTTGATTATCGAAAATTACTATAATTGAGTAAAAATGATTTTACAATCCACAATACACTCAACAGTTTTTTACTCTTCTCCCTCTTTTTTTACTACTACTCCCTCTTCTTTCTACCTTTCACTCTTCTGGTGGGGTTGTGCAATACCAGTGGCGTTACATCCTCCCCCTCTGGTTTCTGCGTACGCCCTCGTGCAGGAACCAGACACTGTCGTGGTCTTCCTCTTCGTCTCTTAGGCATTATCGGCTGAATTCCACCTGAACCAATAAAAGGAGTTAATTCGGAAACATGGAATTTTCCAAGTGGAGTAGCCGCTTGATCAAGCGCTACCAGCTCGTAAGTAGTCGGCGAAACTTCTTTCAATTTTCGGTAAGATCCATCCCTTTTTGGTGCAAAGTTGCTTGTAAAAGCGTGAGTAGCTTTGCTCAATGTATGGGTTTTTAGCAGCACTAAGCTTCCAACGGGATAATCAGGCGCTGGTCTGCGGTGCTTGTCAACATATGCCTTATGACGCTCTTGATCTAATTGTACTTTTTCTTTAACATTCTTGAGATTATCTACGAATCTTTTTAGATATGGAGTGACTTGTGGAATGAAATTATCTTTGTCCAAGATCCCACGTACATCTCGAGAGACATCATCCAATGTACGTAATTCTCGTGCAAAATTTAAATAAGCAGGGGTATATCCAGTGCTGAGGCTAGACGCTGTATTCATTGCAAAGCGAATAGATGGTAAAAATTCATCCCAAGTGGTATGCTTGCGTTCAGCTGCTGTTAAAAGACGACTGGCGTATTCGACTAGTCTCTCATCTTCATCTTG
The DNA here is from genome assembly GCA_036172665.1 of Prosopocoilus inquinatus. Classification (NCBI taxonomy): domain Eukaryota; kingdom Metazoa; phylum Arthropoda; class Insecta; order Coleoptera; family Lucanidae; genus Prosopocoilus; species Prosopocoilus inquinatus. The sequence continues at coordinate 41,007,532 of CM069871.1, read as the reverse complement.
TCCTTGTAACAAAACTGCTCCAATGACGTAGTCACTGTTTAAAGTAAACGGCTCTGACACGTCAACTTGGCGAAGAATAGGGGCTGTAGTCAATAAAACTTTTAGTTGTTCAAACGATTTCTTTCAGTATCAGATCAGTAAGTGGTCGGGCTGTTTCGGCGAAATTTGGCACAAACCTCCGATACCATGCACATGTTTGTATGAATGATTGTACGTGTTTAACATTCTTCGGTTCACTGATGTCTACTATGGCTGATATTTTTTCACTAGACGTTTGTATACCACTTGGCCCAGATACTTTACGGAATCGCGTACGAACACACTTTTCTTCCTGTTTACGCGAAGATCAAATTTATTTAATTGTTCAAAAACATCTTTTAAATTCTCCAGATGACTTTTGAAGTCTTTGGACAAAATTATCAAATCGTCAAGATATGCGAGAATAATTACATTTGGCAAACCCACGCGAAACCTATCAATGAGTCTCTGAAACGTTGCCGGGGCATTTTTCAATCCAAAACTCATACGTTTACATCGAAAAAGTCCGAAAAGCGTAATAAAAGCAGTCTTATCTCTATCGCACTCCCGCACACTCACTAGATGGTATCCATTTCTGAGATCTAACATTGTCATAAAATTTGTTCTCTTGGCAGTATGCAATAACTCCTCAATTCGCGGTAATGGATACCGATCACTAACAGTAACTATGTTTAATCTTCGATAGTCGCCCCATAACCTCATTTCACCATTTTTCTTAGGAACTAGGACGACCGGAGCAGTCCAAGGACTTTCGCATTCTTCAATTATGTCCTCTTGACATAGTCGCTCCAACTACAGTTTCAACAGTTCCTTCTTTTTCTCTGCAAGACGGTATGGTGCGACAGCAATGGGTTGTTGATCTGGTTTGATCTCGATGGCATGTTCCGCGTATTTTGTAGATGTCCCCCTGCAGCAAAGGTAGATGCGTAACATGTCAGCAGTTCATCTAATTTTCCTCGTTGATCGCCATCTAGCAATATTGCTTCGTCTGAGCGCAATTCAATTGTTAGCAAACTTGGTGCAGTGCAATTAGATTTCATGTCAGGCAAAAATTTCCAAACTATTTCGGGATCATCCTTGAAATACCAAGTACTTTGGTTCATATCCAAAATTATACCAGATTTTCTTAAAAAATCAGCTCCTAGTAATGTGCGATTCTCAACTTCACTTTGCAAAACCAGGAAATCTGTCGGGAAGGTACGGCCACCAATTTTGACATCAATCGTAGTAGATTTAACTTTCTGTCTGGTGCTACTACCATCTGCTAAAGTCATGTTGATCTGATCTTCTTTAAAGCTACACATGTCTTTGATTTTGTGGTAAAGATTTTTTCCCATAATGCCGCGTGACGCACCCGTATCTGCGCAAGCAGTTCCATTCAGACCATATATTCCAACGCGTAAAATGGGACTTTCAAGTTGCTTTAATGAAATATCCGCCGAATAGAAGTCACCAGTTTCAGTGGATTCACTCGTATCTTCGTCACACATCAAGTTTGCAGAAACATTCACTTTAGGGTTACATGTAGTACAACGCGATTTTATAACACCAGGAGATCCACATCCGTAACATGTTATATGCGAAGACGATGTATTCGCAACATTCGTATTCGACGAATTAGTGGCAATTTGTTTGACTGCAGGCATTTGCACTTTCTTTTCGTTCTTTCGCTTTAAAACAAAACAATTAGCAACATCATGTCCGTTTGCACGACAGTGTACGCAACGCTCGCATTTCTTTACTATTGTATCGGGCACCTTTTGATCTTTTGAGTCAATTTTTGATTCTGCTAAAAACTGTTCAATACCGCGCACTTTTGTTATTAATTCGGAAAAAGTTTTTACACTGTCACGTGTCATTTTCTCGCGAATACGTTTATCTAAGAGTCCGTACACCATGTCCATCTGAATTTTTTCATTCAGTTCGTCTGGTATTTGCGCGATAAGACCGCGTGCTTTGCAAACAAAATGTTCCGTATTCTCATTTTCTTTTTGTTCATTATTAAATAACTCGCGATATACCCGAAAAGGTGGTAATTTAACTGCGTAAGCCGAACGAATTGACGAAATAGCGTCATCCAATGATGTTATTGTTGCTTTTACACCTTGCCAGTATGTAGCAGCTTGGTCTGATAATAACATCGGCAAACCACGGAGAGCATTTTCATCCGTAACATTCATACAATCTTTGTAAATGCATATTGCATCAATGAAAGCCTCGACATCAGAGTCTTTGTTACCATTGAAACGAGCAGTACATGCAGAAAAATTGCCTGTTTGCATGGTTAAACTGTTTTCAACAAATTTTGTTAATAACTGCATTTGATTTTGTTGCTTATTTTGCAGCAATACATTTAATTGTTGATCGTTTAAAGTAAACATCGGAGATCCGGGACTTTCATTTGCCATTTCTGAAGCGTTTTTACTTATCTTATTCACCGATGAAACTGCAGAATGTTTGGATATCTTCCTAGGAACCTGTCTCCTTAAGTTGTAACACTCCGTCTTGAAGACTCACAAAGTACAAAACACCAAAACCGTTCAGTTCAAATTTAAATATTTGAAAAGAATCGCGCCACTTTCTAAGTGTAAAGTATTCAAGGCAATGCGTCAACCGACCGTTTTCGACGGCGCGCCAATATGGACGTTCACTTATTGTATGCGATACAACAAATTTAACATGTTTTTCTGGACAACACATATTACAATGTCTATTCGAACTCGTAATGTTCCAAGAATTTCACTTTATGCTGATAAACGTTAACAACTAACTACAATGTTCATCAAAGCACCGTACCTGCACCACGTGCAACAAATTTAACCTGTTCTTTTTTTTTAAACACACTCCAGTTCAAATAAATAGACGTAAACACACGTTACAATGTCTTTTCGAACTTGTAATGTTCCAAGAAATTCACTTTGTGCTGATAAACGTAACAATTGGCTACAATGTTTATCACAGCACCGTACACCACGTGCACAACTCAGGGTTGTCAGTTTGGGCGATTTGTCGCCAATTGGGCTACCTATAACGTCTGTTTTGCGATAAAAAATATATATTGGCGACGGGCGACATTTTGGGCTACAATTAATGTTATAAATGTATAAACTCTAGAGATAAAATTCAGATGTATCTACTTATATTAAAAATAGAAGTAAAATACGGAGTTCAATCAAATTGAAAATCAATTGACTACTCTTCCAGTCAGTTTAGAAAAAAGGCTAAAATATAAAGACAAACAAAAATCAAAAGTCCCGTAGCTTTTCCGTAGAATACTGGTGTCAAACGTAGACCAGTAAAAGATTTAAAAATCGGTTATGTAACCTGTATACGCACTGTAAGGGTAAGGATCGTATAAAGATTTGGGCGATATCGGTTAATCTATATGGCGACTTGTACTGTAAAAATACTGGCAACCCTGACACAACTTCGTAATTTTCTATATTTTCAAAACTTCAAACCCAAGTTGGGACGCCAATTTTGTAACACTGCCCAGGGGTGGGTGTAAGTTAACAACATGAACAAGTTTTGATTATCGAAAATTACTATAATTGAGTAAAAATGATTTTACAATCCACAGTACACTCAACACAGTTTTTTACTCTTCTCCCTTTTTTTTAATACCCTTCACTCCTCTGGTGGGGTTGTGCAATACCAGTGGCGTTACAATAGTCTTATAAAAACTTGATAGCTTCGTCAGGAGTAAAAAAATAACAAACAAATAAAAATAACTTATCAAGAGAAACGAAAATGAAACATATTTTTGTAATATGTGTTAAAATACGAGTTGTCTGAAGAAACGCAATGTTAACAAAATCTAAACTAAGTTTGGTTTTTTATAATAAATTATATTTAAAAACACACTAATTAAAAACTTAGAGATTTATGTATCTCAAAATATATCTTAGAAAAATTTTGGGCAAATCGTTCTTGATTGCAGTGAAAACCTCGAGCAGCCTCTGGACAGCTGTTTCAGCCCTGCTTGGGGCTTCTTCAGCAGAGACGTAGCTCGACATTCCCACTGCAGGCCAGGTTTTTCCTACTGCAATGTCAGGTCAAATAGCGATAGTAAGATGTCGCTATTTTATCTGTTCATCAAAATATATCCTTTAAATTAGCAAAATCAGTACGTTTATTAACAGAGTTCGATGACATTTTAATTTGACATATTTCTATGAAACGTCTTCTGAAAACATTAGACTTACTTTAATAATATAAACATATAAAATAGCGACATCTTACTATCGCTTTTTGACCTAACATTGCAGTAGGATAGACAAATTGAAGCGGGCTTTGCTCCTAATGAGTCCCCCATGCAAGGCGGCCATGCTTGCTGTCAAAGCATAATGAAAGATTTTACAAAAATTTTGTGCAAATCGTTTTTGATTGCAGTGGCCGCCTTGCATGGGGGACTCATTAGGAGCAAATCCCGCTTCAATTTGTCTATCCTACTGCAATGTTAGGTCAAAAAGCGATAGTAAGATGTCGCTATTTTATATGTTCATCATTCTTACATCGCAATTGCGAGTAAATTGGGAAAGTCGTTTTTGGTCTGCAGTGGGAATGTCAAGCTACGTTTCTGCTGAAGAAGCCCCAAGCAGGGCTGAAACAGCTGTCCAGAGGCTGCTCGAGGTTCTTACTGCAATCAAAAACGATTTGCACAAAATTTTTTTAATAATATAGAATGTTGGCATTATGAAAGTTCTAATTACTTAGGCCAGGTTTTTCAATCACAGGTTAACCCTAACTCTCGGTTTATTTCCATGGTAACAAGTACGAAGCCAATTGTTTCCATGGCAATAAACTGAAGGTTAAAGTTAACTTGTGATGGAAAAACTGGCATTTACGTAGAATTTAGTCATTTCCCACAACAGAGTTGCCCACAAATTTACCAGATGTCCAGGCTATGTTACTCACAGGCCACCTTCTGAGATTTTCGTTAGTATTCATTTAATTCAGTTCTCAGATTGTTAACTTGTATAATTTTATATTTCATTTCTGAAAAGGTTTAAGTAAATTGCTTTTTGGAAGGTCTGGGAACAACATTGTTTTGCAGCCGTCCTTGGAAAATATTTCCTAACCAATCAAGGTTTGCGCGTCACTTCTATTTCGTTTTTCAGAGAAATTTCTAGACTCTTTGAAATGTTTCATTTCAGAGTTCAGTTGTACGTAGCGACTTGTCCAGGGCGGTTGGATGCCCTGCAGACTGTAAGGCTCGTAACTCACTCGCTTTTTCAAATACTTTCAATTTTATGTAAATAATCAGTAAATAAATAAGTTTTAAGTTACCACTTGATTTTTTTATCCTCGTTCTGGCGACAAACAATTGTAATAATTCTCGCGAACCGTTTTAAATAAGATTTACAACCTTCCAGGCCGCGTTGATTAATTTTGTATACGGTGGTTGCAAAGCCGGGTTCGTTAAATTAAGCGGATACGAAACATGGTCCTTCGAGCCGGATTAATTAAAAAAATAAGTGACGAATGTGCAAAATGATAACACGAATCCATCGTGTTATATCAAGATATTTCCCTGGAAGGCGAGCGGAAGGAGTTGACAGCATCGTGTCAACCGTCCGTAGGGGTCCCGAGAAGAAGATCGCCATCAATTGATTGATGAATTGAAGCCAGTTTGTTACGTAATAAGTCATGTCATGCAAGCCGGCCATGCTTGCTCTCAAGACATAATGAAAATTTTGAAAACTTTTTTTATTGCAACTCGTTTCTGATTGCAGTGGTTCCGTCATGTATTAGTAATGAATAGCTTAAATAGCGATATCCTACGATCGCTTTTTGACCTGACACCGCATTTGCGAATATCCTTGACAAGTGGTTTTGGTTTGCGGTGGAACTCTCGAGCTACGCTTCTTCTGCTGATGAAGTCCCAAATAGGAATGAAACAGCAGTACAGAGGATGCTCGAGGCATCCACTGCAATCAAAAACTATTTGCAACAAAATTCTTTATTGCATTAATGTTAGTGCTTGTCTTTTTACTATTCCAATAAGCTTCAAACAATAAATATTGTGAAAAATAGCCATTAAAATATTTAAAACTAAAAATAAAAAAGAGATGCAAATCATTCGGATACAAATAACTATTTATTTGACACTCAAATGGTAAAATTCATATTAGTTATTGCGTTTAGCGCTGTCATTTAACGGTAAATTTTCGATTTCAGAGAAAATGTCACTTACGTCGTTTTGCATTGAACGTACGTAAGCTAAATGTCTATTGCGAATCGATTTCAGATTGGTTCTTTCAAAAAACCAACCAATCAAAAACAATCAGCAGGAAATATTTTGCGTAATCAGAACTAAACTTGTGTGTGGACATGCGATAATATATAGAAACAGTTTCGATATTTTGTCTCGCAACAATGTTTCGCGATTGTTACGCGACTTTTTATCTAAGTATGTACTAGGCCTAAGATCCCACTACAACTTTTCTACGTTCATCTCTTATTTTAAGGAAACATGATTTTAATGAAAGATCACATATAGAGGAACACAACGCAACCGGGTTGCCTTGCAAAATCTTGCTGCGAGTACCTTTTATTGGCGAAGTTTCAACAGTTTTTTTTTTCTAATAAATTCGTTCATTTGTTAGGGTAGTGAGAAAAGTGCCATTAAGTGAAGACCGATCTGAAGAACTCGAAAAAACTTGGTTGCCGTCTTTCAGCCTGCTGCAAGTCACTTGCAGCCAGGTGTAAAAGGGACCTCTTTCGTCGATCATCTAAGTTCATCGCGTATGGAAAGAAATTTAATACCAAATCGGAGCTAAATTTGCCCCCTGCACGATAGAGTTTGGTTGTCTGCGCAAAAGCTGCCGCAACTGAAGGTTGCCAGCATTTATGGTCTTGCTGCAACTTGACGTTCTCCGAGCCTTTGTAGCAAAAGTGCGAGGTTTGCGCGCAAGAAGCACATTTTAGTTGCCGAGAACTGTAAGTATGATGAAACCTGATGCACCGGAGCTTGGAGAATCACGCGAGCAAGCTGAAAGGAGACTGTACGCCTCAGAAAAAAAATTAAATAAGCAACCACGGCTGATTTAGTGGCCTATGCCTTTTTATACAAGCCATAGGCCACTAAACATAATTAGAAATTTCAAATCGATAGAACTGTATAATTATAGTAATTAAGAAAGTTTTTATTTATATACATTATTAACATCGTGTACTTACAGTCCTCGGCACCTAAAATGTACTTCTTGCGCGCAAACCTCGCACTTTTGCTACAAAGAGTCAGAGAAATGTCAAGTTGCAAGCAAGACAATAAATGCTGGCAACCTTCAGTTGCGGCAGCTCTTGCGCAGACAACCAAACTCTGTCGTGCAGAGGGCAAATTTAATTCCAATTGTGTATACAATTTCTTTGCATAGGCGATGAACGTAGACGATCGACGAAAGAGGTACCTTTTACAACTGGTTGCAAGTGACTTGCGGCAGGCTGAGAGGCGGCAACCAAGTTTTTTCGAGTTCTTCAGATCGTTCTTCACTTAATGGCACTTAATTCAATGCGGTAACAAATGAACGAATTTATTGGAAAAAAAGACTGTTGAAACTTGGCCAATTAAAGGTACTTGCGGCAAGATTTTTCAAGGCAACCCAGTCGCGTTGTGTTCTACTATATGTAATTTTCCATGAAAATCGTGTTTCGTTAAAATAACAGATGAACGTAGAAAAGTTGCAGTGGGATCTCATACTATTAACAAACATTAGTACGGCAGCATTGTCATGTGCGCTGTGTAATAAGGCGCACAAAATCTATTCATCCAAGCAATTTCTAAATCTCACGATAGATGATAGATTGCATGAAGTTGAAAACAAAGGGTTGTGCTCCAATTGTTTATAACCAGGTCATTTAGTAGCCAAATGGTCAGCTGGAAACTGTAGGACTTGTTCTCAGAAACACAATAGTTTACTGCACAAGGAGAAAGTGACAAATCTGCTGATGGAGATTAAGGAACAACCTCAGGTACAAGGGGTGACGTCTTTAACTACTTGCACTTCCATTTACCATTTGACAATCCAAGTTTTATTATTCACAGCGATGATTAAGGTATACGATAATAAGGGCCGCACTTTCAATTGTCGTGTCCTTTTAGATAGCGGTTCACAGAGTATCTCACTTCGTTAACGTAAAACGTAAAAATAGGAGCAATGCGCAATAAATTTGAAGCAAATATTGAATGTTTAGTTTTGAATGCTATTTCAGAACACATTCCCCTAATCTCTTTCCCTAAAGCTAGCGTTACAATACCAGCAAATATTCAATTAGCAGATCGAGATTTTCATGTGTCTCGATCTATTGAGATGCTAATCGCGGTCGACTTGTTTTATAAGCCGTTGTGCGTTGGATAAATAAATACAGGCAAAGGACAACCAACTTTACAGAAAACACTGCTCGGTTGGGTACTTTCTGGCCATTTTAATCCATCTGGATCGAAAACAAAAACAGTTATGTGTAACATGATTACTTACGATCAGCTTGATGCAAACGTGACGAAATTCTGGGAAGTAGAACCTGTCCGGGATCAGTTTCACTTTCACTAGAAGAACAATTTTGTGAAAATCTTTTTAACAGTACCTACAAAAGAGATGCAGAAGGTAGATTTATAGTCTCTCTTCCAATAAAACCTGATGCACCGGAGCTTGGAGAATCACGCGAACAAGCTGAAAAGAGACTGTATGCCTAAGAAAGAAAATTAAATAAGCAACCACGGCTGATGGCTGATTACAAGGAATTTCTAAGAGAATACTTGGGGCACATGAAGTTGATACCGCCAGAAGAACAATCAAAAGGAGTTACTCTTTTTATTTACGGCATCATGCAGTCGTGAAGAAACGCAGTGCCACTACAAGGGTACGCGTGGTATTTGACAGTTCCGCAAGATCATCCTCTGGAATCTCTCTAAGTGATACATTGGGAGTAGGTCCGAAGCTTCAGCAAGATCGGTTTAAAATAGTTGCAAGATTCCGAACGTTTAAACTTGCCTTAACCGCCGATATAGCCAAAATGTACCGGCAGGTTCTTGTCTAAAATTCACAAACACCGCTTCAGAGAATTTAATGGTCTGAAGATCGTTCAGAACCAATAAAAACCTTTGACCTAACTACTGTTGCCTACGGCACGGCATCTGCATCATATTTGGCAATCAAGGCACTGCAACAACTCGCTCTTGATGAAAAACACAAACATCCCATAGGTTTCGAGATCGTCATGTGAGATTTTTAGGTGGACGACCTTTTGACCGATGCCAACATCTTAGAGGATGCAACAGCCATTAGAGATGACGTCACTAAATTGCTCTCAATGGGAAAATTTCATTTAAGGAAATAGGTATCCAATTGCAGTAATCTTTTGCCTAAGGAAGATTTCAAGACACGTGGTAATGATACAATTACTGAAATCGATAAATCGGAAACCATCAAGACACTACGACTTCAATGGAATTCAAGTACTGATACATTGCAATCTGTGCACGCTCCCACTGTGCAAAAGAGAGCTTCAAAACGAAGTGTATTATCATCGATGTCAAAAATCTTTGATCCGCTGGTACTCATTTCGCCTTTTACAGTCAATACTAAATTATTCATGCAAAAATTGTGGGCATTGTCTATAGATTGGGACGAGTCTTTACGACATGATCTACATAGAGAATGGTCACAATATGAATGTCAACTGCTGGATATCAAACATTTTAAGATTCCTCATCGCTTCATCGATATTAATGAACCAGAAGTTACCGAGATACACGGATTCTGTAATGCAAGTGAGCAAACATACGGAGCATGTATATACATCAGGACAATCGACAAGGAGGGGGATACTTCCATGACTTTCATGTCTCGTCTTGGAAAAGTGTCAAATTTACATTCCGACAATGGCACCCAATTTCTCGGAGATGATCGCGAACTTAAAGCGCTTTTAAATCAGTTCATTCACAAGAGGGAATCTCAAGAGTACAAAATTACTTGCCCAACGAAAAGATTTACACTTTTGGCGAAGATGGGCAAAGGAATACCTAGTTATGAACATTTGAAGTTGGTACTATTTCATTGGTCTCAGCGTCACTTTTAGTTAATTTCTAATTACTTCAAACCAACCGGCTAAAACTCAGAGGGTGGTTTAAATGATAGATTTCGATCCATGCTTTCATTATCTGCGAACAGAATTTTTATGCAAGTGCGGAATGGAAAGTTATGAACATTTGAAGTTGGTACTGTTTCATTGGTCTCAGCGTCACTTTTAATTAATTTCTAATTACTTCAAATCAACCGGCTAAAACTTTCTAAAGGCATTAATAAATAGATATGTATGTTTACTTTATGACTGTGTGAAAATTTTCAGTGAAAGCAATTGTTTTGGTGCGATGTATGAATAATGACTTATGCTGGTTTAAATAGTCATAGTTAACTTAATATCAAATATTTTTTTCAAATTCTGCATATGAGGGGAATCTACACATTATACTCTTTGTAATAGATTAAATATTATTCCTCTGTGATCGTTATTTTAGCGGTGGCAGCGTTTTGAAATTTTATAATTGTATTGCTGGAATTCTATTGCTAACTTCTCATTGGTTAAATTTTCAATATTTAATTTCTTCACAAGCTCCTGGTAGGTCATCTGGCTGACCCGCGACCACAAAACTGTAACTATAGACTGGAGCCAGTGGACTTTTTTGACAAAGTGTTTTATACCGGCTGAATTTTTTTAGGAAGATACTTGGTTCATAGCTATAAAAGAAATTGATGATCTGGCGGAAAAACTCTGGCCGTTAAGTACAAATTTTTTTTTGAAATTTCAAAAAAAATAAATAGCTAAGTTAAAGTTAAGTATACCTTTTTCAAACTTTAACGTATCAAATTTGATACTTTTCTGAGTGATAAAAAAAATTGACAAACCTCTGGGTTTGGGTTTAACTTGCTGCCAGACGATTGCAAAGTTGAATTCTTAAGGTTAGTAGTAAAAGTTCAAAAACCAAGTGATTTTGATAGAGCCATCATTGTGAAAAGCGTTTAAGAATTTTTTACGTGAGTGCAACGGAGAGGAGGTTATGCAGATGCGCGTGTGTAAGACAGAGTTTTCTAAATAGTTTTTAATGCACTTACGCTCGGAGTTGCCCGCCAGAATATCGATTTCCGTTTTAGACATGTATTAAGTATCTTCTCACCAAATTTCAGCCGGTATAAAACACTTTGTCAAAAAAGTCCACTAGCTCTTAGTCTACTAGAAGTTCAGAATTTTGTGATCCGCGAACGTCATTATTTGTAATGTAATGTAATGTTTATTGGTGATAAATACACAAGGTATTATACACGTCATAAAATAAATGTAAATAAAATTTTAGTTACAATTACATATATTAGATGCATAAAACAAACACTCATAACAAGAGAGTACAAATATTTTTTAAATGACATATGGAAGCTGTAGAAAGTCTTCGAAGGAACAGAAAGCGTTATTCAACAGATACTCTTTGATTGTAGATTTAAATTGTGGCAATGGTTTTTCACGTAATTCAGGTGTTAAACAATTAAAGAATTTAATTGCGTAATAATTGCTACCATAGCGAAACTTATTTAGTCTATGTTGGGGCAGTACTATATTCGAACATTGTCTAGTGTCGTATTCATGATATGTATTGTGGTCTACATAATTATTAATATTTGATTTTATGTGACATGACTGATTGGAATAGCCCATAATAGGCTGTTAACAAAGTATTCCAAGGAACTGAGTTTCAAGTGTCGAATAAGGTATATTGTTTTAGTTAGTTTATTTGCAACGTACTCTACATGTTCATGCCACTGTAGAGTGAGATCTAAGTATACACCCAAATATTTGATGGAGTTCACACCACAGAAATCGTTTGCCCAATTGTCGACATTTTTCAAGGAAAAATACATGAATTGTATTTTGTCTTCGTTTAAACTAAGTTTATTGTATAAAAACCAATTTTTAATATTTGTTACGGCTTCCGCAAATGTTAGGGACCCATTAATGAAACTGACATCACTTTTTAATAATGTTGTGTCATCTGCAAATAGCGTTATCTTTGAATTAATGACACGTTGATCAATATCATTAATATACAGCAAAAACAAGATTGGTCCTAGGACGGAGCCTAGAGGAACACCAGCTGTAACGTCTATCATATCAGAGTATTTATCTTGATATCAAACTATTTGCCTTCTATTGCTTAAGTAAGACGTTATAAATTTTATGCTCACTGAATCGAAATTATAATACTTCAACTTAGATATTAGAATATCGTGTGAGATACAATCAAAAGTCTGAAAGATCAAAGAACACTGAAAAAGCGTGTTCTCGCATCTTGACCACATTGGTGGTTTCTATAGCTTTAGATAACACAGGGACTAAAGAAATAGGTCGATAATTAGATAATTAATCTAGAGGGATTTGCTCCTAATGAGTCCCCCATGCAAATCCCGCTTCAATTTGTCTATCCTACTGCAATGTTGGGTCAAAAAGCGATAGTAAGTTGTCGCTATTTTATATGTTCATCATTCTTACATCGCATTTGCGAATAAATTGGACAAGTCGTTTTTGGTCTGCAGTGGGAATGTCGAGCTACGTTTCTGCTGAAGAAGCCCCAAGCAGGGCTGAAACAGCTGGCCAGAGGCTGCTCGATGTTCTCACTGCAATCAAAAACGATTTGCACAAAATTTTTCTATGATCAGATAGATTGTTGTCATACTGCTTACAAAAAAGATAATTACTATTTGTAAACACATTGTCGATCAGAGAAGCATGACTATTAGCAATTCTGGTACAACCTTCAACGATGCTGCTTAAATTATACGAATGCAATAAGTCACTTAATTCAGTTTTTTTTGGACGATTCTTGTAAAAAATTTACGTTAAAATCACCTACATTTACCAAATTATTCTCAAATGGACAGAAATTTGCTAAAACGCTATTAAGGGCAATCAAAAAGTTAGTAAAATTTCCGCTGGGTGAACGGTAAATATTTATAATAGTATAAGAAATTATATTTTTTATAAGAACAATTCCCGCAGCTTCCAAATCCTTTTCCGAGCTAAATACGGATAAATGAATGGGCTTTGCTGAAACACCAATTTTCGTCCATATAGCAGCGCCTCCACCTTTAAACTTTATACGGCAGTAGTAACTGATAAATTAAAGTCATCTATATTGTAAGTTTCAATCTCAGACTTTCCAAGTCATATCTCATTTAGACATAAAACATCACAATCAACATCTAATAAAAGAGATTCAAGGTGAGATACCTTTTGTCTTAAACTCATAATATTTAATGACATTAATAGCACAGATCCGCAAGTTAGATCATTCCTGTTTAAAACCTTGTTTACGTCTACAAAGATAACATAAGTTGATTTCTGTAATGCGTTAACAATATTATAGATCTGTATATTTCTGTTATAAATAAGGTTATTGTAACTGCTGTGTAAATCGTAACGGTAAGGTTGAGCGCTCAGTAGTAAGTTGGTATTTTTGTAACATTCAAACACAAACATCCCTACGTATATTGTGACCAATAGAATCGTTCGTACCGGCCATGACAAAAACAAAGTATTTTTTGGAGAAGTCTTTAACTAAACAGCTTATGAACACATAAAATAGCAACATCTTACTATCGCTTTTTGACCTGCTGAAGAAGCCCCAAGCAGGGCTGAAACAGCTGTACAGAGGCTGCTCGAGGTTTTCACTGCAATCAAGAACGATTTGCATAAAAATTTTTCTAAAAAGTTTATGTCTTTCGTCACTTGTTTGAAAGTAAAGTAGCGTTTGGTTTAAATATTGTTAGAACTTCATGATCGTTTCCGTGAATAGACCCCAAAATGTCGACTACATTTCTCCCATGGCTGTCCGCAAGTATAAATAATTTGGGTTTATTGCTCTATTTAGTTTTCTTAGATTTTGGGACTGAATTTGATTTGCTCGTACTGGGGAGAGAATGACCGCGTCTAGCTTCAGGAGATTGAAAATCACAAGATAGTTTTCCTGTATTTGTTTGTGATTCACATTCCCCGGTATCTTTAAAATTATCAGTTTGAGTTTTACAATCTTTTAACGACTTCTTTGAACTGCGCATGCGAATAGTCCTGAATCAGTCTGAATCCTTACCCCTAACAAACCTAATAATCACTGTGTAGAACGACCTGAGTAACAGAAAATATCTAATAATTAATTTTATAAATAAAACCGCACGTAATTCGTAAGTATTCTTATTTTTAGGGAAGCAAAATTTTGTAGCACTTTTTCGACATCTACAGTCCTTGACATCCTCAGCATTCGATTAGTTTGATTATTTTGGAATACCTGTGAATGTGGTATTTTCCTGAAGATTAATTTCATTTCGTAGTAATTAATGTATGCAGGTTTTAAATATCACTATTCAACTTTCCTAGATATCGAAGGTGTCCATTCACACTGTTCCATCACGATTCCAAGTCCCAACGTTGATTTATTATGCTTAATGAACGAACCTGATTTGATAGTATCGAAATACCTTGATTGTTGAGTGTGAATGCGGCGAAAGTTGAAGCCTTATCAAGAGCCGTTTTTCTTAACCATTTGTGCATGCAGGTAAGTTCAAAAACGCAAGAAATAGGTGTTCATAAATCTTTTGTTTCAAGCACAGTTGTGCTTTAAACGCAACAAATTTTAAAGCTAACGGTAAATCGTCTGACAACTGACACGAAATATCACTGCGCCATATTGATTCCTTTTCTCACTCTAACTCATGGTCTTTGCCAATTGTTCTCTCTTCAACTCATTGATCTTACCAATTACGGTACTTTGATAGATCTAGGGATTTTACCATTCAGTAGGTATAATGAAGGCTTTTATATTTGAAAAAATACGATTTAAATTATTTACAGATTTACTGGCTAAAACTAAATTATGTTTTTTGAAAATGTGTTTAAATATGTTGTGTAATGGTTCAATATAAGGTTATGAAAAACTGAAAACTTTATCAGAATTTTATAATTTTTGGGTGCGTACGAGTGAAAATTTAGCTTTATAAAACCAATTAGTCATTAATTTGTCACCCTGTCTAATAATATATACATCAACGAAACTCAACGGCACGTTATACTGCTGCATGGGAGACGGGTCTCGTCTGTGGGGACCTTGCTGGCTGACTATACCAATTATTAACATCTTCCTTATAGTTCACACAATGGAATCACTCACGCATCTTCTCCATAGTCTTCTTGATTCCTAGATGCCTCCCGAAGTTCTATCGTGAAGTTGGAGGGTCGGTTAACTTGTCACACCTGAAAATCCCCATAAACTCTACAACTTATTCTGTAGAGTTGACCCTGGGATGGTAAAGGGTACCGAGGCAGAAATCGTAGCTGTTACGGCCGCTAGTTCAAAATCGGCGCTGGGGGGGTTCAAAAATATATTTTTTATCTTTTTCTTTTAATCGATAAAAAGATATGTTAAGTGGTAAATTGGGCGCCAAACCGTTTAAAATTCAGAGAACCCAAAAAAATCAGCCCAAGCAAAGAAAGGAAACGGTGAAAATCATCGGATTTCGTACAGTAATGCATTTCCCATATCAAAAAGTTTTACAAGTGACAGAAATGTTATTGCTCTATGATTACAATAAAATTTCAAAAAATAGTGTATTTTTAATCGAGAGAAATGAGGGATGGATTAACGTTACTTTAAAATACCATATCGCCCAAAATAGTACTATTTAGAGGCGAATGTCGACGCACTTTAATGAAATCAAAATTTATAAGTTAGTGCTCGACAACCCTATTTTGACTTGACGCAAAAATAAATAAATTAATAAATATCTTACACACCGGTTATTTTCCTTAAGTAACTTTTTGATACTAAAATTTAGCAAAAACGAATTATTTTAAGTAAATATGAATAATTAAACTCACGGAGCTGCACGACTTCTCAGACTGGAAATCTTTCTGTTACGTAAAGCCACCTCCAGGGTTGAAGGGTACAAATCCGACTACGGAAGAATCCAGAAGAAGCGTTGGCGTCGCTGAGTCCAGAGTTCAAAATGACCTCGCCCAAAGGGAATAAATCGAGGCAAAGCGTGCTCAACAATTAACAGGAAAAAAAACCTCCTAAATTGGACAACAAAGCTTTAGAAAATTTTCTATATTAAATAAATGTGCACCTAGGATTGATTAATCGAGGTTTTCCTAAGAAAAGCGGTAATAAAGCAACACGTGCGATGCGTTTCTTCTACACAGCGTGAATAAAAACCAGACAAGAAATCAAAGGCAAAATAACAAACTTCACAAAGCTGACTGGTTCTTCTTATTCCTTGACAACTGTTCTAATCCCACAAGATTTTGTGGATATTTTAAATTAACAAATGCACAAATTATCGGGAAATGTATCGCAACGTATTTTTACTAGCACTGTTGAAGACGGAAGTAGTGCGAATAAATTTTTCCGCGACTCATGCGCGAACTCAAAAGAAAAACAATACTTAACAAAATCAACAGAAGATGTCGATAAATGCATTAATTTTTATTTAAATCCTTTTCTTAAAATGAAAACGAAATTGTGTCTTCTGTTTCGTGCCTTCCTGGTTTTCAATGGTTCATTCTAGAAGACCATGCTTCAGCAATATGGAGTCCCACTGCGTCCAATATAATTTTACGAACGGTGGACACAGTGCTCTCCACAAGTAGGCCTTACCTCCCTACTTTTCCATTCCGGTATCAATTTCAAATCCCAGTCGTTCTACGCGTCTCATCGCAATTCTTAATCTTGGTACCTATATGCCGTCAACAATGGCCATCCTCGCAATCGTGACTATTTTCTCCTTGAAACGACTACGGTACATACAGTCTTCGGGACAGCTTCTTTAATACAAAGCGGCATATAACGTCTGAGAGATTACTTTAAACAATAATTTAATTACAAATGCCGGTATGTATAACAATAACATTCAACGCAACTTCTCCAAAAGAACTGACTGTTATTAATAAAAGTGATTACAATTTGTGATGAAATTAGAAAAATGGAACCAGTTAAGTACTACGTCACATCTAACCAGTACCTCCTTTATTCACTGCGCATTTGAGATATGACAATAAATAATTGAAAAATTATGAGCAGAAACGTCTAAGGCAACGTTCGCAAGAGCGTTTTCTAAAACGTTCAAGCGCTCGCTTTTTCTAACGCCTTGAATAGAACTTATCAGATTTAGCAGCTAAACAACTGGAACAAGCGACTTAGTGCTAACGCATTTATTTAAACCGAAAAATTCTATTCACGATGTTAGAAAACTCTCGTGCGAACACCGCCTATACTTGGTGTCTCACGCCATCTGCTCACCCTTCGAGAATCTTTATTTATGAATCGATTAACCTGAGTTTTGGGGACAATAAAGTTAACGAAAAATGGAATTTTTCGACATACTGCTAGTCGTCATAGGACTTCCGGTTTCTGCCGGAAGTGATATCAACTTTCTTATTTTAAATGGAACACCCTATATATTTTTACATATTTAAAATCTACGGATCATTAAGAATCCGAATACGTATCAATTGTTAATTTTGATTTCCTTGACAACGAAAAAAAAAACTTTTTTATTTTTCAATCTAGAAAGCTATGAATCGCATTTTTTCGATCTAATGCGATCAAGCGTTACGAGAAAATTACTCCTTTGATTGTATTTTGCCTTTAGCATTTTTTCAGCATTTGAAATTTTCATTAGGACGTAACTCATTTTTTTAATAGAAACTCATGTTTCTTAGCTTAGTTCATCAGAATATTTCTTTCTGAGTAGGTTGATACCAAAGACATCATATTTTCTTTGAAGTTCATTTGAAATAAAGGGAGTGTAAAATTTCAATAAGACATGTTCTATTTTAAATTAATTTTCAAAGAAAATATGACGTATTTTTATCAGCGTACGCAGAAAAAAAATGTTCTGTTGAACTAAGAAACATATGAGGTTCTATCGAAAAAAGAAACTTTTTTATTACTACTCTACTTATCTGTCGCAGATAACTAATGAAAATTTCAAGCACTGAAAAAATGTTAAATTCAAAATACCATCAAAGGAGTGATTATCTCGAAACACTTAATCGCATTAGATCGAAAAATGCGATTCATAGCTTTATAGACTGAAAAATAAAAAAGTTTTTTTTTTCGTAGTCATGGAAACCAAAATTAACTTTAAATCATTCAGCTGACTAGTTTCGAAACAATTCTGTTTTACCTTTAATCATTTATTGTGAATCGTTTCAAAAAACTTCCCATACTGATGAACTTTTGTTTTAAAATGTTTTAATAAGACCCGGTTTGTATCGGTAAATTTCACCCCAAATCATTCAATGGTTTGTAGTTATAGGTTTTGTTAATCAGAGGCTCCGATGAATGTTTAAAATAAAACCGAAACTAGTCAGCTGAATGATTTAAAATTAATTTGTTTGTCCTAAAAAAACCCGATCAAATACCACGTTTTCCAAAATTTAACAAGCAGGACGCCAATTTCATTTTTTTACCAAAATTAACACTGATACGTATTCGGACTCATAATGATCCGTAAATTTATAATATCTAAAAATATATAGGATGTTCCGTTTAAAATAAGAAAGTTGGTATCACTTCCGGCGAAACCGGAAGTTCTATGACGACTTACAGTATGTTGAAAAATTCCATTTTTTGTTTAATTTATTGTTTCCAAAATTCAGGTTGATCTATTAGTAAATAAAAATTCTAGAAGGGTGAGCACATGGCGCGGGACACCCGGTATGGTATAGTATAACAGTAGTTGAATAAAGATAAAGGAGTTCGTGAGGACTACCTTGCAAGGTAAAATAATATGAACTGCGTCGCGTAATGTGTTGCAATAACTTG
Organism: Prosopocoilus inquinatus; assembly: GCA_036172665.1. NCBI lineage: Eukaryota > Metazoa > Arthropoda > Insecta > Coleoptera > Lucanidae > Prosopocoilus > Prosopocoilus inquinatus. The sequence continues at coordinate 40,988,625 of CM069871.1, read as the reverse complement.
AATAATTTATTGCCGTCGATTCACATTCATATGCAAATCCGCTTATCTACGTAGATAATTTAATACTTTTAATTCTACAAGCCAAGAAATTTTAATATGGTGATGGCAAGTAATTACCTTTAGGTAAGTTAAAAAAAAATTGAACACGCTCTAAAGCAACGTAACGCCCGTTTTTGTTGACCATCAGTCGAGCATCGGCCAAGGAATTTTACACATTCGTGCTATTGATAACCTTGATTCGTGCAATTAGTCTCAACTCTGAAATTTAGATACCTAATAGAAAAGTTACACGGTCACGCTAGTGCTGTTCTACTACACCACAAATGTTCTGCAATTACGTGTTTGTGAGATGTAACTACGTACTAGTCGTTTTTGGGCAGTTGTTTTTGTTTTAAATCAAGTTTAATCATAAGGTGACGTAATACGTGGAAAACTTCTTCCAGTTGCCCCTTTCAACAGAAAATGTTTTCTACTTATCTGTCGCAGATAACAGACGGCGGGCCATCGCACGAGTTTTCTAAAACACTTAAACGCTTGTTTTTTCTACTGTTATAACAGTTTATATGTACGCATTCGCACCAGAAAGTCTTCTTAACGACAGCAGCAGCGTGAACACAGATATTAAATTTGATATGTTTTATTCATGATGATAGAAAAACGAGCTCTTGGACATTTTGGAAACCGCTCGTGCGAACCAGACCTTACCACTCCAAAGAAAATGGAAACGGAATCCTTATCGGACTATTTACACGTACAAAAACATTAAGGTAGGGTCTGTACAAAAAAAGATTTCTCAAAGATTTTTATTATGACTAACTATAAAGTGCAGGCCAAAACTGCGTGGGCGAAAGCAACTTCATACTTCATACAGGCCTGCTTCATGAGGTGGGAAATACCCGGACTTTAGACCTAGAGACATAGGCGCCGGATTTTCCAAATATTGTCGGGTGCAATTTTTGTCGATAGATCAGTTTATAATATGTATAAGACATATAATTTATTCACAAATGAAAAGACCACTGCCGATATTGCCTTATGAAAAATACAACTGGTAACAGCGTCCTAGTTAGAAACTCGATAACAGGTGCTTTCTTTCGCATAAAAGTTTGAATCTGTTTTCGACTAGTTTCAATCTGGATTCTGTAGTTGTTGCAACAAACACCTGAGCTTTGAATTATTAATATGATAGTTCGCCTGCAAATAACTCCAATTCAATCAAAACGAAATATAAAAATAGTTTGATTCGAAGGGAAAAGGAAATTACCAATCTGAACTGAAATTTCAAGGAGAGTGGGGATTAATCCGTTTACAAAAGAATGTCTGTATTTGAATCTAAACGCGTTTGGATCACGTTTTTGTGAACAAAAGAAAGCACCTAATAAAGTGACAAGTATAGGAAATAAATGACAACGTTATGAGTTCTGAATTTGATAGATTAATGGTTGATGAGCGTTTCTTTCATTTTAACAGTAAGTGCTTTCTTTCGCTTAAAAGTTGAATCTGGTTTCGAATAGTTTAAAATTGGATTCCGTAGTTGTTGCAACAAAGCTCCTCAGATTTAAATTATTGACTGGCAATTCGTCTGCAAATAACAGCAATTCGCTCCAAACCAGTCCAAACAAAACATAAAAATAGTTTGATTCGAAGAGGAAAGGGGATTATCGATCCGGACTGAAATTTCAAAGAAAGAGGGGATTAATCCGTTTGCAAAAGAACGTCTGTCTATGAAACTAAACGCGTTTGGACCAAGTTTTTGTGAGCGAAAGAAAGCATCTAGTGAAAAGGTTCTTTTCCATATGCATGGCATTGAGAAGGATAAGTATTTAAATTGATTTGCAAATACCTTGACAGGCATGACATGAAACTTCAATATCTTACCAACTTAGTATCAGGGATGAGGAAAGAGATAACATGAAACTTCAGATATCTTACCAACTTAGTATCAGCGAGGGGAATTGTGTTTTATAACAACATAATGCAACAGGTGGTTGTTTTTTGATTAGTGAACAAACAACACACTAATAGAATTTTCTACTGATGTGCACTAATACGAACTGAGAGTGCACGCAGTGTATTAGTGCACGTCAATAGAAAACGCTACGCTGTATTCCTGCTTTGGACGATGAACCAGGAAGAGCGCTAGCAATATTTTAAACAATTTCTGAATTTCTAGTAGGTAATCCTGTCAATTGCGGATTTTCTTTAAAAAACTGTGTAATGTCAAAAAAATTCTGCGTCAAATAATTTCTGCTTCTTTAAATTTAGTAATCAAAAGACACAACTTTGTCGGGTGCTCTCTAATACTTTTGCACCCAACAAAATCATTTGTCAGGTGCACAAGGCCCTTGCACTCGATGAAGCGGCGCCTATGCCTAGAGATAAGGCCGCGTGCTGTCTACTAAAATCCGAACTGAACGCAAATTTAAGCCTTTTTACTGCAAAATTTGATATTTACCTATATAAATACATAAAATTTGACTCCAACATACAAAGATAGGACGACGGGATTACTTTCTCACAAAGCAATTCCGGCGCTAGGAACGAGTCATGAGTCATCGTGTTTATTGCGAATTCACCGAGTTTTACTTTCCCACTGTATATCACAAAGCAACTTCGGCGCTAGGAATGAGATATTAGACATCGTATTTATTGCGAATTCAGTGAGTTTTTAATTCAGGATGATCTACTTATCGATTTACGACAATGAAGACTCCTGAAAAATTCATAAATTTAATACCGCTAATAAGTCGTTTACCGACTTGGTTCGATCCTAAATAAAACAGGTTTTCGTGATAATTCAACAGGACACATTTTTCTCACTGTGCATGTCATTTAACGGACCTGCTTTTGTAACACTTGTTACATAAGTTTTGGGAAAATATAGAAGGGTACTATTTAAATTTAAACCAACGTATAGACTTGCATCTGCGCCAAAGTAACGAACCACGCAGCGAACAGTGCCGCGGATGTTGCGGCGAACGTCTTTAAGGCCTAGTACTAGATACGAAGTTGAGCAACAATCTGGAAATATCGTTGCGTAACAAAGTATCGGAACTGTGTCTATGCATTGGGGTCTATTCTGTAACATCGATATGGACGCAATACGTCTCAATTGTTGCTATGAATCAAATGATCTGGCAAAACTGGTATCCTGTAAACAGTTTCGGAACAACTGGCAATCCCTAAGTGTGATATTAACACTGAAAGGATTGGAAAAAGTGGTACGGGTTATTACTGCAACGAAGTGGCGAGGTATTATAAATACAACATGTAGACGGTTCTACGTATAAGAATATTATGTACCTAAATCTAATAGTTTGACATTTCAATGTAAAAAAATGGTATTATTTGATGTTTTACAGATAAAATGTTTATTAAAATTCGGCATTTAAATTGTACAGTAATATTACATAACCTCTATGCAACAGAAAACAGTTACCATCTCGAACATATTCCTATTATTTTACACAGGGTGATTCATAACTCCGATGTTTATTTTACTCGGTTAGTTTAAATGGAACACCCAAAGACACCCAGGGCAAAATATTCCATTAGAAGATTGAATAATGCTGTTTTATAAATTTACAAATTTGACATCTTACTGTATGAGAGCTTGTTGTGAAACACATACTGAACCCTCTATCATTGTAAAGCTTAATCAAAGACCTATTAAATTCAGTCCTAAAATATAGGATGTTCCATTTAAACTAACCGAGTAAAATAAACATCGGAGTTATGAATCACCCTGTGTAAAATAATAGGAATATGTTCGAGATGGTAACTGTTTTCTGTTGCGTATAGGTTATGTAATATTACTGTACAATTTAAATGCCGAATTTTAATAAACATTTAATCTGTAAAACATCAAATAATACCATTTTTTTACATTTAAATGTCAATATCTCAAAAACTATTAGGTTTAGGTACATAATATTCTTATAATAAATTTATCTACTCTTAAAGACGAATCGAAATAAATCATAACATACTGTATGTTCCATTAAAAAAAAAACATAACTTTGGTCTGTCACAGCCACACGGAACATTCTGTATAATTGTAACTAACTTTAAATCATGCATCTATACCATAGGTAAGTAATAGCGAAAACAGATTTTAAAAATCTGCAATAATATAGGCGCTATCTACCGAATACGCACTATTGGCCCACCCTGTATATATAATATTTTTGTCATCTTGACCAATAATATGTATTTCGATGGCTTTATAAAATTAAGTTCACGTGTATATGCAGTTCTAGTTAAATCTCAACTGACTTAAAGAGTATGTATTTCACATAAACAGGGAATTCACCGAACGATATGATGTCAGCCTCCAAACAACAGAGCTTCATGTCAGTTCAAAAGAAATTTTAAATCAAGACGGGACAGAAAATATGGTTCGCGAAAAGAGCGTCCGTTCAAGAGGAGTTTTATTATAATAAAATCAGTATAATTTAAAACTGTGTCCCAAAAAATGTCCGTTGAAAGGAGATGTGCGTTCATTAGAGATGTCCGTTAAGGGGACTTTCACTGTATGTAAAAATATACACGCCGTTCCATTTAAAATAAAAAAGTTGGTATCACTGGTAGCCAGCGCTCCGTCGGAAAATTCAGCTTTTTATATAATTTATGGATCCCGAATTTTATGTAAAAAATAAAAATTTCAGAAGGGTGAATACATAGCATGGACATCTGTAATGAGTATTGAACATGAGTTTAATAGAATTTTTTTCTTATTTTGATCTACACTATCACATGCCAAACGTTGTATAGGTTTATAGGTTTTCTATTAACGCCTTGTATAACTTCAGATACACGTTAGGTCAGCAGATAACCAATGCTTTCCTTCGCCCTCTTTTGGAACATGTACTTACATATTTTCGTCTTCAACAACTTTTTCAATAATATCGTCCGTCGTATTTAAAAACTGTTCCGATGTACGATTCTGAACCTTCAGCTACTTCATTTACCACGTACCACGTTTTCTTACTTCTGCAGAACTTTGAGTAATGTGCTTTTCGTTTACATTTCTTAGAAATTGCGGTGATAACTGGACATGTTTCGTCTGGATGTTTATGGCCCTATCTGGTACAATATTTGTTCATTTTGTGCGCGTTACCTCCACGAGTGTTTGTTTGATTTCTGTATTGTCGAACCTTACCAAACTTCTACGTTTCAGCCTTAATGCGAGAAAGAAAAATAAATTTATTTCCATTAAGTATTATTGACTTAAACTATGAATGCTCTCGGGTGCTTCGAAAGACCTCTCACCTCTCAATTGTTTCGAGGAAATAAGAATGCATGCACAAAGATGCGCCTGCCAAATAAACACAATCGTCGCAGTTGCATAAAGGGAGTACATTTCTCCGCTACGGCCTGTTCAGAAATAGAAAAGAGCGTGCTCTGGGTAATATTCCTTCTCACTTACGCAAGTAATTTTGCACATTTTGCTTTTCATTTTAAACGCCCAGAGTTCAACCGTACCGTAATACGGCGCGGCCAAGTCGCAGATTTGTTGTCCGCCTTAAATCGGCAATATTTACTATGTGGTCGTCTAAATTAAAAATGTAAACAAAAGTACAAATTTATTAAAAAAATAAGTTACATAAATATGTTGTTCACTAACATAGACTTGACACAACATCGTTTGCAGGATTGGACGATAACCCGCGAGTATTAACATTGATAAGATAAGAAAAGTTCCATACTCTCCGTTTCTCTCTTTACACAACAGCCACCACACATCCATAAAACCAGTCGATCGTTGCTTTATCGCGAGCCCAATCATTTGGTACACATACAATACAAAATTTTCTGACATATTACGCAAGCTTTTCTATGCCTCAATTTGCCATACAAGGCGATTTGGTAAATCAATTCGTTTAAAACTGTCTCCGCTGCTCTATGACATTGCATCTACTGGAAGACCAATTGATTCGAGGATATTCCACCGATCGGGGTCGCATCTTGTCTAGACAAGCCATAAAAACTTTGCTTGCTGGAAGTTGAACGCAACGCCTTCGTAACAAAATTAGAAAATTATTTGTATCCGATAGAATAAATAGCGCAAATGCACGGGACCACATAAAATGAGGACGAAATGCGTGTGATGAAACAATGAAGACTGTATTATTCGTCCTCTGACATTCAAGACGTATTTCGTTTGTTAAGCAAACATGACCTCATTATCCTGCAGCAAGAAAAATAAAGATACACATAAAATATTGAATTAATAATAAGCAATGATCTGCAAATGAAATTGCTTCAACGAAGTCTTCAGAAAATATATGATACATATCTCGAAATAAGACGTCAAATCGTGGAATGTTTTTGTATAAGCAAATCAATTTATAACGTCATCAGTACAATAAAAAATTATCAACATTTCGATGCATGTAGAGAACAAAACTCCGTCAATACCTCTTATTTTAACAAAAAATTTTTTTTGTGCAAATCGTTCTTGATTGCAGTGAAAACCTCGAGCAGCCTCTGGACAGCTGTTTCAGCCCTGCTTGGGGCTTCTTCAGCAGAGACGTAGCTCGACATTCCCACCGCAAACAAAAATGACTTGCAAAATTTATTCGCAATTGCGATGTAAGAGTGATGTAAGATGTCGCTATTTCATCACTCTTATTTTAACGATAGTAATTTTTATTAATTCAGATTATTTAAACAAATATCTGAACTAAAAAGTGTAACGTAATAAAGAAAAAAAGGCACTTTCTTGATAGAAACGTTACTTGTCTCATTAGATTTACAAAATTTATTTACAACAGACTTTCGTGGAGAAATGAGTTCATATTTCATCAAATGAATACGAAAATATACTGTCATAAGCAGGTGTCAGCTCATGCCCGACTGAAATAGTTCGACTGTACAGTCCACCCCGCACAGTGGAACAATTGTAAAGCCTAGCAGAAAAGTGAATATATATATATATTTTTAATAATACCTTGAAAAAAAATTGTTTCTGGGTTAAAAATTAATAGCAAATGACAATGAATTTTCAGTTCACATGTATAAAGTATTGTTATTCATTTTAGAATTTTTACGTACATATTCTATACTCTGAAATTTTGTATTCTCGATGTAAACCACATATTGTCGAAATAACTGGATCAGTTGCTAATAACAATGAGTGTAAAACATCCTCGTTATTGGAAACTCTACACATTTTCCTACTGTTATTTTCACGATATTTGCGAAAAAATTTATGATTTGCTTCTAAAGCATCTTCACTTAATTGTCCAACTGGTACAATAGCGTTTTGAATAATATCCGCACCGTGAATTAAAATTTTTGAACTGAGGCGGGCATATAATACCAATTGTATAATGTTAGATAATGTTCTGTTGTTTGTAAGGTGTACGTTCAAAATTTGTCAATGTTGATAGGTTGTCCTGTAGCTATTCGGCTGATATTTCCGGATGTGCAAAAGATTTTCTGGCTGCATTACCGTCATTTGTTGTTCCTGTACCTCGTTTAATAACATCAACATTTAACCCAAGTCGAGTTCTGAAAGCATCTTGTATTTTTTTCTTCTGTGTCGCTTTTTGTAATTTTTGTTCTGACATTCGTGCCGACCAAGATTTAAAACTTAAATTCTACGAAATATGTAATAAACATTCAAAACATCTAATCCAAGCATGCAAAGATGACAGACCGAACTGAAAAAATTCATCTTGGATATTCTTTTTGTTAATTAAATTTACATTATTCATTTCTACAGATGAAGCCCCACAAATATAACACTTCATAGACGATGTAGAAAGTGCATTGCAGATTTTCCCGTCAATCATTGTCAGCAACATTTTATGAATAATAGAAATTCGTCCACATACAGTAGGCACTAAGGCATTACATTCACTGTTAATTTTGTCGGTAAAAGTCCGTATAACGTCTTTATTTTCTTTCGTAAATTCAAACATAATTGGCCTACAAAATCGTGTAGAAGAAGTTTTTTCATTTTCCCAAATTATTTTATTATTATTTGAAGTTTTATAGGGACGCAACTGGCAATAAATACATTAGAATCATCAGCTTCAGAATCTGAGAAATTTTGTTTGTAAGAGCTCAGATTGGACGTACCATCACATTTACTAATTAGAATTAAATCTGATGAATTATCAATTGAAAATTGCACTGCTTCTAATAATCTATTTGCTGTAATATCCATTAATGATTGCAGCTGAACTTGGACACCAGTTTCTGTTATTCGGATAGATTCTTTGACCGGATAGCACTTTCGTTTTTCACACCGAATTCGATAATAAGAAGGATATATGTCATAACCAGATTCTTCTGCTACAGCTTTCATTGATACGTACTGATGTTTTGTCATCTTTGCCGATACATATAAACCGAATGCTTTCTCTGCTGGTATTTTATTTGAGAGTTGTTCTAAATTTTTACAAAATTCCTTTATTTTTTTGATATGTTGCGGATGTTCTTGAATGAAATCAAGAATAAATTGTGCATCTTTTGATTTCAGCGACTTTTTCAGCAAACATTATATGTTCTTTCGGAGACTGTCAAACAAATTCTGTTTTTCGTCATTTCTGTCGCTCACTAAGGCTTTCGAAATTTTTAGACGTTGATTCGAATAATAAATGTTCATCTTCAATTTCACTTATAACTTGTTGTGTTAGTTCAAACTTACTGCTCAGCCACGTTTGATTTTGACTGCGGAACTTTTCTTCATTGTGGAAAGCTGCGTTCCATTTATCTTTAAGTTTAGCGCAAAATTTTCTATTTTTTTACGAAATAAATTCAAATTGGATTCAGATAATGACGAAACAAATTCATCACACAGAGCATCAGTTATATTATTTACATCACTAAAGTTAAAATATTTATGCTTTATAAAAACATTAATGTCGTTATTTGTATTGAAATTTTCCATTTCCGTGTATACAACTTTAGAAATATTTACACTTCCAAACACCCAAACAACGTTGATAGCACTTGTATTCATCAGTTACTGATTTGAAAAGTTTAATTTCTTCATTCTCAATTATTTAAATCTTACCACAAGTTATACGGATTATGAAAATGCCAATAGAAACGACAATGATCAAATAATATCAACAAACATTCAATTGGTTATTTCCAATCAATGTACAATCAAAAGGAGGAGTTAATATTTCTGAGAAATCACGTTACAGACTATAAATCCTATTTCCAACAAACAACCTATTCTTAAGAAGTATAACAATAATCCTCTTAATGATGCATGGAAACTTTAATTTTATAGTAACGTATTCTTAAGAAGTACCTACTACAATAATTCTCTTAATGCTGTATGGAAACTTTAATTTGATGCCAGCTAATTAATACCTAAAGGTTAACAATAATTTTTCAAAAAATAATAATACTTGATAATTGATCTTAGAAAAATGTTAAACTGAAATGTGTCACCTCATATAGCAACATTTTTAAGCAAAATTTAAGATTAACCACTAAAAGTATTGTGTTGACACACGATTAATGTGGATTAACTCCGAAGGTCGCAAAAAGTCGCAAAATATTATTCCATAAAAATAATGTAGAAGTATCAAATTTTCATACTGTATAAGCAAAACAGCGGGTATATGTGGCGTTTTACTATTTTTACGGATAAAGTTGAAAATTAAAAAATTAAAAGTGATTGAATTTGAATATTCATAACAAATACAATCTTCAAGAAATACTGTATATTTTTGCATCAAAAAGACTAGAAAATATGTAAAAATACAATAATTTAAGATACAACCGATTGTGGTCGCACTGTAATTAGGAATTTATTTTAACTTGAAATAGAAAAACAATAGTGAAATCTATTTTAATTTACTTGAAACGTACTGAAATTATAGTTATTTTCTTCAATTCTTAGGTATAACTTGGATATTATCTAAAATGGTCAGAAAGTGTTTTAAAGCTTATCAAGCTAAATAAAGCAGTAACATGGGACGGCGAATTGGGAGGACGGTAAATTGGATCGACGACGAATTGGTTCCACGACGAATTGGCGACGGTGAATCGGCGACGGCGAGTTGGCCTCGGAAAATCGTCCCATCCCCGTGTCTGACTGGATAGTATAAAACGGGCTTTATGCGGAACGGAAAAATGTTTGTGAAAAAACTATTACGTTGTAAAGTTATATAACTTTATAAAAAGTGAGTGATGTAAACGGTCAATCGGATTTTTATTAATTAATTTTATTATACATAACAATGTGTAATCTTTTCTAGAACGTTTTAATATTTCATAAGGACCAACGTATAGTTGTTGTAGCGACCTTGTAACGGTATCATCACGAAGAAAAAAATGTGTACATTTGTGAAGTTCTGGATGTATGAAAGTTCCTTTTGTAGCACGTCTTCTTGTTGGTATCGGTCGAATTTGTCTCATCTATTCTCGTAATTGTGCGAAAAACTGCAGGATCTTCTTCCCAACTTTGAGAACCATTTAGGAAGAATTCACCTGGTAAACGTAATGTGGTACCAAGTAGCATCTCTGCCGTGGTAGCTGTCAGATCTTTATAAACAGCTCTCAAAACTAAAAGAACTGTCGTAAGAACTGCAACCCAATTCTGTGATTGATGACACATTATGGCTGATTTCAAGGTGCGATGCCATATTTCCAAGATTCCATTTAAGTGAGGATGGTTAGCCGTCGTTCGTTGTCGTTGCATACCCACCATTTTCATTAACGTGACAGTAATGCACATTCAAATTGTCGACCTTGATCTTGCTCTTCTCTAGGTGTAATTTCTGTGATCGGCGTTGCTTCTGGCCAAGACGAAAAACGGTCGGTCACAGATATGCAATACCGAAAACCTTGTGTGGTGAAAGGTATCCAACGATGTTTAAATGCACCTGCTGGAAACGTTCATCGGACACTTTAAATTTGTTAATTTCTGGCCGTTCACGAACTAATCTGAAAGTAGCACGAATACTTGGATGTGCTAAATTATGTAGCTGCTCAAATAGAAGGAAATTAAAAAAAAAACGAAGGCTCATGATACATCATGGAACATTTGAAATAAAATCTTGTGTAGAGTTAGAGACAGGCTACCACGATAACAGTTCATTGGTTGTTTCGATGAATCTTGTTCTTCTGTACATCTTACATGATGTCATACAGGCCTAAGGAAAAACAAACACTACAAGACATATGAGTTATCAAAAGTGGAGAAAACTGAAAGTCAAAATTCTGAGGAGAACTGCTGACATGAAACTGGCATTAGCTTACCCGTGCGAAGAATTATAGAAAAATTTGAAATTTTGTTGTGTGTTATTTTAGTTGAAGGTTTAATTTTGATTATGTTAAATAACTTACTTACATTTTTGGGATGTATTGTTATGATTTCGCATCAGAATTTTGTTTAAAGTCAGTGTAAATTTCGTGTATCAAGGGAGAATGGTAATTCCAAAGTATTTCGCCTCAAATAATGCTTACACTAAAACACAAACTTTGTTCCATGAATTAAATGATATGGGTTACAACAAAACACATTGAACCGCAGCTGACTGCAACCTAAAGTCAGTCTTGAAGCTTTTACGATGTAACAAAAGAATTGCAGAACTTTGCTGAAATGAAGGCATCTCTTAAGCCTAGCAAAAGACCAAAACATCGTAAGCCAAAATGGTCATCTTCAGCCAAAGAAGTTTTCAAGCATTACGACAACAAGAAACACATTCGTGGTAACAAAACAAAATATGTACGGATATTATTGTTTGATATCTGTAAGATGAGAATTCATTTAGGACTATTTTAAAACATTACATAAGTTGGTAGCAACAGTAATCAGTGTAATCAAAGTAGTTTTTTTTGTGAAAAGCAATAAAACTCATATAGCAAAAAAAGTGTTTACTAGAAATTGGGAGTGACGCGCTTAAGGATAGTCAGAAAACGAGAGGAAGATGTTTTTCTTGTATATAAGGGGATGGATGATTTTCAAGAGAAGTCACCAAAATACCGCATCGGGTGTTATTGAAAAAGTCAATTAAAAACGGATGTATAGTGTCGAGGTTATTATTGAAATAAATTTATGAACGAGTGCGTGCCTATATATTAATAATAAAGTGCAGGTGGGACAAAAGTCGTAAGATGAACAAAAATATTAACAAACAGATAAAATAGCGACATCTTAAGATCGCTTTTGACCTGACATTGCAATAGGATAGACAAATTGAAGCGGGATTTGCTCCTAATAAGTCCCCCATGCAAGGCGGCCATGCTTGCTGTCAAAGCAAAATAAAAGTTTTTAGAAAAATTTTGTGCAAATCGTTTACGTCTCTGCTGAAGAAGCTCCAAGCAGAGCTGAAACAGCTGTCCAGAGGCTGCTCGAGGTTGAGTATAGATTGTTGTCATACTGCTTACAAAAAAGATAATTACTATTTGTAAACAATCAAAAACGATTTGCACAAAATTTTTCTAAAAAATATTAACATAACATCGGGTACTATGTAAATCATTTATCAATTTTAATAAAGGACTTTTAAAGGAAAGCTAGCGTATCAGTATCGCAAAAATAAATATCAAACAATTAATACATTCCATTACAGGAACTTAGCTTGTTATAACCTGTTTAAAATAAAGAAATGCATTTCATTTATTGTTGCAAAATCAAAAATTTGTTAAATAAACCTACAGAAGGTAATAAACGATTTTAATTTGTTCGGAATTTCATTCAAAATTATAGTTAGCTTTTATTTATAACAATTAGAAAAGAACCCAAAAGATTGTTATAAACAACAAACAAAAAGGTCACGACCCTGGACCTATAAGAGTTTCATGTTAACAAAAATTTATATGCGTTATTTTAAACAAAAATTGTTGTACGAAAAATAACAATAACGTAGTAATATGAATCACTAATTTAGTCAAACCTGCAAAATACTGATTGCAACGAAAAATGAAGTTGTATATCCTGCGTGTATCTTCGGGACTTTTATGTCCAAATTAAATTGATGTTGTATGCTTGACTGGTTGTCTATAAATCCGAACTATAAATACATCTGATATCTAAAAATAAAAATAAGCGCACGACCAACCATTATTTTCTGTTATAAATAGGATATGTCGCCTCACGTTACATTTTACTTAGTATTCAGAGGATCCCCAAGACGCCTGTAGATTTCATAATTAAATACTTAGCTGGATTAGACATTCACAAGGATATAAATTAGCATAAATATGTACGAGTCGCGTCATCATTGGCCTATATATGTATACATATGAAATGCTGCGTATGTCGAAATTTTGAAGGATGAGAACAGTTTAGTTTCGCAAGACAGTACGTTGATGCTGCCATTTGGAGAAAGGAAATTTGAAATTTATTCCTAGTCATAAAGAAAGGAATTTCTACTGACAAGCACGAATCCATTGAACACTTACATACGTATACCATACTCGAAGCAGTTGTTAAGGGCTTTGTTCTTAGACACAGCTAATTATGTTTAACAAAAAATATAAGACTTTATTTTTCAATTTCGCTGAAATGAAACCCATACGTATACTGGGTATCTCACAACATACGGAAGAGATTGAAAGGACAGCTGTAGGACATCAAAACAAAGGTTTTTTCTTAATTCGCTTTTGCCAAGACCCAATAATAAGAAAATTACTGTAGTTTAACTTTCTTAATTTCTTCTTTAATTTACACTTATAGCTTATCAATCTTTCTTATCTGTAGTGTTTGCCCAACGGGGTCCTAAGTCATAGACTTGTCAAGACCTCAGGGACGGGAGTGTATTTCTGTGTGTGTAAAGGTGCGTTTAGACTTGAGCACGAACGAGCTGTGCGTACGCGCACGGCGTTTATTTTCTGGCGAATGGGCTGATCCAGTTGTTCGCGTACACAATGGACGAGAAAATAGCAGCGGCTAAGTTCATTGTGATTCATACTTTTATACATCACTTATTATTTAGTGTTAGAGTTGTTATAACTAATTCAAAAATATTACTGCAGTGACTAAAACCGCCCCAAGAAACTTTTTATCTTTTCTTGTGCTTTCGCACTGTCTAAATTTTCAATATTTAATTTGTTCACTAGCTCCTGGTAGATCATTTTTTAAGAATAATATTGTGCGTGCTTCACATTCCATAAAATCAGCAGTTCCTCAAAATCTTGCAAAAAAAACAAAGCTGTTTCATTGATTCACTCCATGGCTAACTGAAAATTCAAAAATGGTTTCTACGAGGGCCGTGTCGCCTGGCTTTCAATATGCGAGTTCTTTGTCATTCAAACTAAGCACTCATGCGTGAAGCAATTAATTCCTTTGAGCCTGTAGCCGAGACCGACATCAAACGTATTGCGCTGCCAGCTGTTCGCGCATAGATGTACACACTTGAGCATTTGCGGTGGATCAGTGCGTGCGTGCTCGTCTAAATGTACCAAAGCCCGATCATGTTTACGGTTATTCGAGCTCGGCTGTTCCCGCACAGGAAAACACAAGGTGAGCGTGCGCGCATAGCTGCTTACCCTTGAGTGTTCGCAGAGGATCAGTCCGTGCGTGCTCAAGTCTAAACGCACCTTAAAGTGTTCCATGACTTTGTTACTTCCAAACCTCCTTGCCGTTGAAGGGGAAGCAATGTCGAATTGTATCCCCAACACTGAAGGGTACATGAAATGAGAAACCACCCCAGAGAAATATCTCTAACGAACCCACGACCTTACGAATGCAAGGCCGGTCCCTTACAGGCGTTACCACTGGACCGTTCAGGCATTAATAAAAATTATTTTACAAAATGCAACTTTATTGTTAAAAAAACTTGATTATCAACAGATAAAACAGCGACATCATACGATCGCTTTTTGATCTGACATTGCAGTAGGATAGACAAATTGAAGCGGATTTGCTCCTAATAAGTCCCCCATGCAAGGCGGCCATGTTTGCTGTCAAAGCATAATGAAAGTTTTAAAAATTTTGTTGCGAATCATTTTTGATTGCAGTGAAAACCTCGAGCAGCATCTGTACAGCTGCTTCAGCCCTAACAAACAAGCAGGGCTGAAACAGCTGTACAGAGGCTGCTCGAGGTTTTCACTGTAATCAAAAATGATTTGTAACAAAATTTCTAAATTTATCAATAGATAAAACAGCGACATCCTACGACCGCTTTTTGACCTGACATTGCAGTAAGATAGACAAAGCGGGTTTGCTGCATAATCAGTTTAATAAGTTTAATAAGCATAATGAAAGTTTCACACATTTTGTTGCAGATTGTTTTTGATTGCAGTGAAAACTTCGAGCAGCCTTTGTACAGCTGTTTCAGCACTATTTGGGGCTTCTTCAGCAGAAACGTAGCTATCAAAACCACCATTCATAAAATGTCTATGTTAATCTGTTTCCTAGTTTTGTTTTTAATTAGTATACGCACAAAGACGATGAAAAGCCGTTTTTGGGCATTAAAAGAAAAAATTAAATAGCCGTAACTTTAACGTGACTAAGTTTTTTTAAATAATTGTTTATTATAAAGCAGTATTAAATTAACTCATAAATACCTCAAATTTGAATTTAAAACGAAAAGTATTACTACAGGGAGTAACTTTTATTTGTTAATTTATTTTATTTTAAAATCTTGTCACTTTTGAATTATTGATTTTTTACCAAAAATTTATTAAGAAAAAAGGTTTAATTTGATCTCCTGTAGCTACACTTTTAATCTCCTCCGTAGGTTGTGAGGCACTCAGTATTACTTTACAAACTTACTTCCACTGCTTTCTTTTATTCATTAGCGTCCCAACATACATTTCCATAAACCTACCTATTATGCTTTCATTACCCTAACTTAATAATTTCTTAAATACAAGAAAAGACACAAAGGAGTAACGATGTGGTGAAAGCTGCGCAATTATACTGAATAAATAATAAACTGGAATAATGTGATATTATGAAAAAATACAGGATATATGGAAATTGTTAGTACAAAAAAAGCTGTGGCATCTAGAAGTCCTAAAAACTTCAAGAAACCCATGTTTTTCCGTAAAATAACACCATGTCCGTCAGCTTATTATTTGTGTAATCCGCATTATTTTGGTAATAATAATGTACCGAGCTTTGACTGTTTTAACAGCTTGTTACCTCAATTCAATAGCGCATCAACAATTTTGGCCAAATTTTTAGTACTTTTTACTTCTAACACTAAAAGACTTTTATTAGAATTTCTTTTTGCCGATGACTTCAACCCACCATCATCAACTACCGTTTTTGTTGTAATAGCAATTTCCAAACACCCTGTACGTATGATTGAAGAAAATTGTTAGGAACTAACGGAAGATGAAGTCGTAAATTAATACAGAAAAAACTAAAGATCGAAGAAGAAGAATAAGAAATTTCTTTTTTAATTTTTGAACTTAATTCCAAAGACAAAGAATTGCATAACTTTCGCACTATTCTACTAGAGGTACAGTTGCGTAGAGTGTCATTTCAAATTTCTGACTACATAAGAATAACGTCAATACTTATCACATCAAATGTAATTGCAGTACATAGCGAAATGTCAGCAAAAGAAGGATGTAATGGTGACTCTAAAGCGGTGAAAATAAATAAGAACTTTTAAGTTAATCGAAGTATCTCCTTTACGCAACAGCAAGTCTGCTCAGATTGCAGTGGGGTCTTCATGTATCCTATGTGTAGCGCTATTTCGGCCCCAATTGGGCCCTCATCAGCAGAAGAGGAGCTCAAGAAACTCCACCACATTCTGAACGACTTGCCCGATTTTAAACCGGTAAACCCAGTAATAGCAGACAACAGCTTAAGGCGCTACCTCAGGTGGCCAGGGGTTTGACCTAGTGTATGGTCAAGCCCCTGGCCGCCTGAGGGCGCGCCTTAAGCTCTAAATATCTCTACTGGAAGAATTCAGAAGTAAAAAATGACTAGGAATGCTTTGGCGTATATTCTTGTTTGGTTTGAAACTGGCTCAATGAAATAACAGCTAAAACAGTAACAGAACAGTTCTGAAAATGTTCTTCTATAATAAATAAACACTACTTCCTCGTGCTTAATCTAAATAAGCTTAAGCTCCTCGCCTGGATTAGTGTAAGTCTTAATTTGAAAAGTAAGATAATCCATAGTCTGTCCGACGGCAGATGAGATGACAGAAAAACAAGCTAAAGTGGGAGAAGATTTGAATTTTATAAGAACATCACCGTTTTAATTCCAGTGATTCAAATAGGATTAGGAAAATACCGTAGTTTCTGACATATTTTAATTTTTGTGTTTTCTTTTTAGAAATACGCTTCCTACTACTGTTTATATCGTACTACTGTTAAAAAAAAAAAACTTTTATACTCTCTGAGTAATTTGAATAAACCATAAGCAGAGGTATACAGTGATTGCCAAAAACCTCTTTAGCCCCTAATAGATATATCCAGTGAATTTTACTTAATTAGTTTTAGAGTTTTTCGAAATGGTCAAAACCGTAAAATTGTTACTCCTCAGAAACTAAGAAACATTTCAATGAGATATCTTTAAATTGGGTTAGATTCAGTTTATTGGATAATATTAAGACCAGAAAAATAACTTGGTTTTCTTTAAATTTCGTTAAAATTGAATTTTTCAGTTTTTAGAATAATGTCATAGTTTCACATACTAAAACTTAACTACCGAATTTAATATTTTTAAAAGATTTATAATTGGAAAAAATAATAAGAAAGTTTAATTATTATTTCAGATATTTGACTATTTAGCGAAAAGTAATATTTTTGCATGTTTTTTTACGTTTTTTATGCAAGGTGCCTTTCAGGAAAAATATTTTTCAAAGATAATTAAAACGTATTTAAATAACTTCTAAGAACGCTAATCTATTCCTGTTAAAGAATAATTTTCACAAAAAGCCTGTAAGAGTCAATTGTATGTTTAAACTGACGGTTAACTAAATCAGGTTTATTTGTAAATTCAGTTATTGCCACATGTCCTTAACATCCTACGCGAACTTGTTTACTTTGAACCTGGTTCAGTTAAATGTTACTTTAAGGGCCAGTTTTTCAATTGGGGTTTAACTTTAAGCTCCGTTTTATTCCTGTGGAAACAATTGTCCTTACAATTGTTACCATGGGTATAAAATGAAGCTTAAAGTTAAACTGTGATGGAAAAACCGGGCCTAAACCTTCTTGGTACAGGGATGTCGAAAAGTTTTAAGACGAAATGAAATACCTCTGGCCATACAAATACCCGTGGTTTGCAATTATGAACCTTAACAACATTTAGCCGGCTGACCTGTTTTTATGGTACGGCCGGCGGCAAGCCAAATAAATAAATATTGGTTACGGTTTCCAGTAATAAAAACAGGCATCGTTGGTCCTATGACAATATACAATGGAATGACTATCTCTATCGTAGTATCGTTCTGCGTTCCATTTCAAAACGAAATTAAACAAAACTATTCGACACAAGAAATTGTTCAATACTAAAGGACAAATAGTTCCCAGATTCTTATACACAGAGAAAAATCAATAGCAAAAAGTAACACACATTGCAGTCAGAATGAAAACAGAAACAAATAGTAGGAAATATTAGCACAATTGTATTAAATATTAGCACAATTGTAGTAAGTAGTCTGACAATTGTGCGAATATTTGATTATGAAAACGGTCATAAGTCCAATTAAAAAATTTTGTTACTCATTCGATTTATATAGAAAAAATAGGATAATAAAATAATTTTGGTTTATTTAACTCGTTTTGTTTGACTCTGTATAATAGTTTAATCTAAATTAGCCTTGGAAATTTTAAATTGCATCACATAAAACATAAAAAGTATTTTCCTTTTCTGATCACTTCCTTTATTTATTATTCAACAACAATAACACGTTCAAACTTAAATTTAAATTTAAACTCATTCCAAACTTATGGCAGTTTAAAACATTTTGATTTAATATCTTTCAATTTTGTTAACAATTTAAATACGAAAATCTAAATTGAATCATAAAAAATACAGAATATAACAAAACCCGGGTAGGTATTATTTTTATTAACAGTAAACTAAAAACAATTAACAAACTAAACATGACTTCACAAAATATAACTATACCGGATGTCCCGCGCCATGTGTTCACCCTTCTAGAATCTTTATTTATTAATCGATTAACCTGAATTTGGGAGACAATAAATTAAATGAAAAATGGAATTTTTCGACATACTGCTAGTCGTCATAGGACTTCCTGTTTCGCCGGAAATTATATCAACTTTCTTATTTTAAACGGAACATCCTATATATTTTTAGATGTTTGAAATTTACGGATCATTTTGAGTCCGAATACGTATCAATTGTTAATTTTGGTTTCCATAACAACGAAAAAAAAACTTTCATTTTTCAATCTGGAAAGCTATGAATCGCATTTCTTCGATCTAATGCAATCAAGTGTTTCGAGAAAATCACTCCTTTGATGGTATTTTGATTTTTAACATTTTTACAGTATTTGAAATTTTCATTAAGTCTTAATTCATTCTTTTCGATAAAACCTCATGTTTCTTAGCTTACTTCAACAGAACATTTTTTCTGAGTACGCTGATACCAAATACGTCATATTTTCTTTGAAAGTTATTCGAAATAAAGGGAGTGTAAAATTTTAAGACATGCTCTATTTTAAATTATTTTCAAACAAAATATATGACGTATTTGGAGAGATAGAGAAAAACAGATTTACTGCTTTTCGTCTTAAAAGTTTTCGTCTGTTGTGTACAACTGGCCCTAAATATTTGTTTACAGGGGCGTAAACCAGGATATTTTTATTTATTTAGCTTACACCTTCAAATCAGTAGTCAGAATATGAGAGGGCTGGGTATTTTTTTTGCTGTCAAATCATATTACTTAAGGGCCATTTTAATATTAAGACTTCACTTGAAATTACTTTAAACTATAAAACCACCTTTATTATTATAATGTGATCTGAATTCTTCTTTAGTCGTTTTATGAATGAGGCCTTTAGTAATTTCAGTTGACAATGCATGACCATTTTATATTGGCCTACATAATTGACTAAACAAGCAAACTAAATAAGAAAAAATCTCATTTAAGCAGCTGTAAAAGAATACTTAAAGGATTTTTGTGAAAGTAAGGGCCGATTTCATAACAGGACTTTAAAGTTACTTTAACCTAGAAAATGCATTTGTTTCCCTGTTCTTAAAGTGACTTTAAATTAAAGCTTCAGGGCTAGTTGTACCAAGAGAGCTTAAACCCATGTTCAACTGAACCAGGTTCAAAGTGAACAAAATCGTATAAAATTTGGTGTATGAATGCATTAATTTCCACATGTGGTTAGGATCCTACAACTGGCCTTAAAGTCTGATTATGGAAACAGCCATAAGTCATTTAAAGGGGTAAATTAGAGCTTTTGGGTGTGATTTAAATGCATATCAATGAAATAGTAATTTGTATGACTAGGCCAGATCATTTTGCAAGTGCGAGCACAGTTTTGCGAAGGTGAGGCCTTAGCGGAGCGTTAGCAAGTGAGAGCAGTTGCAAAGCAGTTTCCGGCCGTGTGATACACATTACTTGTTGGTCCGAGCTATTTTAAATTCTCTGAAAAAGTTAAAAAAAAATTAAATAATTTGCACTAGAGAAGTATGTTTTCAGGTTGGCAACACAATGTCCAACACCAGATATCGAATTTGAAATTAAAAGTTAAGTTAGCTTTTAACTTTTAATAAAAACCAATTAATATTGTTAAAGTCCGCTTTGTTATAAGCGCAATGGATACTCCAGCACATAGGTACTATTGTGGCCTTAAAATTTTGCACGATTCAGTTTTTCGTTGTAAATATGATATTCAATGATTTGTCAAAACTATTTAATCATTTTGAATGGCAAATTTTAAATTTTAAAGTGAAGTGCTTAAAATGCCAAATCACATGCTTTCTGAGGTAGAAAAAGAAATTGCTTATGTTTATTTTATCTTTCTGTTAAATTCTACTACTTCCGTTCTAATACTTACCTTAATTTTCTGCTGTAGTTAAAATATAACCAACAACCTGAAAACTAGATAACTTTTCACTATTTGTCATTATTGTCAAATTTTAAGAGAACGCTTAGTTGACACAACTAAAATTTCGGCAAAAACAGGCTACTTGATAAAAAATCATGAGAAATTTTAAGGCCGAAATAGTAGGTACATATTACTTAGACTGCCGAACCTGCAATTACTGCTCTGCTATCTGAGAAGTCTTCCAACAGATATTGGAAGGAATATGAATTATTTGTGAAGCGATGTAGTGAGAATTTGGTGGCAAGGAACTACAGTCGGAAGCAAAAAGAAGTAGACAAACTACAGTTTCCTATAATCATTCTTTCCAAAAATGGTAGTGATAAAGACGACTTCACAGGTAACATTCAACAAAGTTAAAAGCCATCAAAATTAACAAGTTTAAAGCTTTGGTAAAATCGGTGAATTCGTCTTTAATCTATGGCATTTTGAGAAAGAATAATTACAGGAAACTGTAGTTTGTCTACCTTTTTTTGCTTTCAACTGTACATACAATGAGCACGTCTTACAAGCGTATTTTGACATTAAAGCAAAGAAGTTTCACTTTGCAAGTCATACTCACGTTCAATAAAACAAGCTGCAACGTATTACATACATAAATTTTCAGCTAACCTTAACTCTAAATTGCCAACATTTGGTAATTTTTTTGATGGCCTAGGCTGGAGGACCAAAAAATATTTCTCTTCAAAAGTGCCTTGCATCAAAAATGTAAAAATTAGGAAAAAATATTACTTTCCCTAAATAATACAATATCTGAAGCAGTAAGTAATCTTTCTTATTATTTTTTCCAATTAGTATAAATATTTGAAGTATTCACTAAAAAAAAAAAATGATTCTGGAATTAAGTTTAAGCACAACAAATTTTGAAATATTCTAAAAATGGAAAAATTCAATTTTTCGGAATATTAAAGATAACTAAGCTGTTTTCTAGCATTGATATTACGTAATAAGATGAAACTAACCCAGGTTAAATTTTTAATAGGTTTTCCGGAAAGCACAAATTATTGTCAGAAAATGCTTTTCCGAAGAATAAAAAATAAACATTTTTCTCATTTGATGCCGACTTTTTGGCGATCACTGTATATTAAGAAACACACAAAAATTAAAACATCTCAGCAACTGCTGCAATTTGTGTCATGCATATTATGGTCAAATCAATAATTGCTAATACGATCTACTAACATGGTCTCAAAGAAACACGTCGACACCGAATATATATACTTTCTACGATTGTAGAATGCGTAGCATACTTTAGTTTTGATTTATACTGTGTGAAATGCCTATTCGATTCAGAATTCTCTGAAATTAAAAAGAAAACGAAATTTACAGCTTTTTTCACTGTTCTATTGCAACAACTATAGCACTAATGTTTACAGAACTACAGCAGAATAATTGAGACTACGTAAGGCAGCTGCAAAAGAACCATTTTATATACATACTCCGGACTTTTTGTCGCGATTTGTGATCTCAAATATACGAAATATGCGGTGTTTCGCTATAAATTGGTTATTTCCTCAAGATAAAAAATTTGCAGGTCTGGAAAACGCGAAATATGCGTAAGCGATTTTAACTGTGTGTTAATAAGTTAAGTTACCTTGAAGAAAACAATGCACCAAAACAATTCAAGCTACTTACAGTCTGGTGAATTATTTTTAGCCAGTCATTGTAGAATTTTTGTACTACTAGTAGCCCAGTAATTTTTACTCTGTTGCTTGACGTACCTGAGTAAAATAGTTTGAAAGATTGTCATTTCTGTCCCCATTTTCTGTCAATCTTAAAATCACTCCCTACCTTCGTATTGAATTAATGTAAAGATTACGTGAAGATGTTTGTTTGATGAAGTTGCCGTCGTAATTAAATTGTAAAACATTGCAACACAACTGGGTTGTTTATTTTCTTCGTTGTAAAATGTGCTGTCCAATTAACTAGTATTTTATAAAAATAAAAATGTATTCAGATCTTGTACTCTTCTAATTAATTGTTTGAAATAATTTTTAAATTGGTAGAAATGTCCTTCGCAAGACTTCTCTCTGCGTAAAAATTGACCTTCAGATAAGCTCTCTTCATTATAACGTCTGCTGGTGATATTCATGGATCATCTGTTATTTGACAGGATATTGCATCCTTATGTCCTTTTTTATATACTTTTTTGTTTAATGTATCTTATCTGGTTTTGATATGATAAAGTAAAATTCATTTATCAACTGTTTTCAAGTTATATCCTTAACTTAGATCAAAAGATTTTAAAGTTATATTTTCAGAGAACAAACAAGAGACTTTTCCATTTGTTTTATTTTCTTAACGTCTCTTTTTATTATGAGAAGAATAAAATATAAATATTGGCGGGCGGCTGTTTGAAGATACAGAGGCTGTTGTTGGTAAAGGCTTTCTAAGCAAACCGAAATTGCATGGAAGACTCTTAAGTTTCCAACGCTATCAAATTAATGCTGTAGTATTAAACGCGATCGTAATCATCGTGAAGTATTATCGGATAATTTAAAAGTACAGGCCATCTCGTACAAATACAAGGCACTTCAAAAATAAAAGCAAGCTAAAAGGGATTAAATGAATAAAAATATTAAATATATGTATTTATTATTTTTAAATAATGTCACGTAGACTTCCGTTAACGAATTTCAATGTGCGATTTTTGTAGCAAATTTTGATTCTTTGAGGGCCATTTGCACCACTTTCAGTTAAAATTTAAGGTCCACTTAACTCCATAGAAACGTTTGTTACAATAATTATTTCTATGGAGTTAAGTGGAGCTTAAATTTTAACTGAAAGTGGTGCAAATGGCCCTGAGACACGTGGTGCTGGGCAGCACTTATGATATAGTGGGCTTGACTAAAACCTGGCTTTCTAATGGTCATTCGGATGTACATTTTTACGAACAAATAAAATAGCGACATCTTACTATCGCTTTTTGACCTGACATTGCAGTAGGATAGACAAATTGAAGCGGGATTTGCTCCTAATAAGTCCCCCATGCAAGGCGGCCATGCTTGCTGTCAAAGCATAATGAAAATTTTAGAAAAATTTTGTGCAAATCGTTTTTGATTGCAGGGCTGAAACAGCTGTCCAGAGGCTGCTCGAAGTTTTCGCTGCAATCAAAAACGATTCGCACAAAATTTTTCTAAAATTTTCATTATGCTTTGACAGCAAGCATGGCCGCCTTGCATGGGGGACTTATTAGGAGCAAATCCCGCTTCAATTTGTCTATCCTACCGCAATGTCAGGTCAAAAAGCGATAGTAAGATGTCGCTATTTTATCTGTTGAAAATATTTGCATTTTGACAGTAAAATAAAATTAATTAATCAATTTAACTATTCTTTTACTGCATGCGACACACATAATTAGTGCAGCCCGTACTTGCTTTGCGTAAGGGTAGAACTTTACTTGCTAGTTTCGTGTCGGACAAAATGATGTGATATGATTTACGTGTCACGACCATCTCAAGTCTAGGAATATTGAATCTTTGTTTATTGTGACACATACGACGCGCATGCCCCGTTGTAATTGTGTGCTACGCAATAAATAACTTTAGGCACTATAAAGCAATTTTGTGTGTTCCATACACGTTAAGGTGCGTTTAGATTTGAGCACGAACGAGCTGAGCATACGCGCACGGCATTCGTTCGCGCTCACCAGCATTTATTTTCTGGCGCATGGGCTGATCCAGTTGTTCGCGCACACAACGGATGACAAAATAGTAGCGGCTGTATAATTGTGATTCATATTTTAATAAAAAAAAAGAAATTCGAACGAGACATCGACTTTCGTGGCAAACGCCTAATTTTTATAAGAGACAAAATAAATTACTCTACTTATTATTTAGTGTCAGAGAGTTGTCATAAGTAATTCAAAAATTTTACTACAATGACTAAAATCGCCCCAAGAAACATTTTATCTTTTTTTGTGCTTCCGCACTGTCTAAATTTTCAATATTTAATTTGTTCACAAGCTCTTGGTAGGTCATTTTTTAAAAATAATATTTTGCGTGCTTCACATTCCATAAAATAGGCAGTTTTTCATAATCTTGCAGCAACGAAGCTGTTTCATTGGTCCATTCCATGGCTAACTGAAAATACAGAAACCTTTTCTGCGAGGACTGTGTCGCGTGGCTTTCTATATGCGACTTTTTTCTCGTTCAAACTAGGCATTCATGCGTGAAGCAATTAATTCCTTTGAGCACGTACCCGAGACCGACATCAAGCGGCTCGCTCTGCCAGCCATTCGCGCATGATGTGCGTGCACGCATAGCCGTTTACACTTGAGCATTCGTGGTGGATCAGTGCGTGCGTGCTCGTCTAAATGCACCAAAGGCAATCATATTTACGGCTATTCGAGCTCGCGGCTGTTCGCGCACAGGAAAACACAACGTGAGCGTGCGCGCATAGCCGTTTACACTTGAGCGTTCGCGGAGGATCAGTGCGTGCGTGCTCAAGTCTAAACGCGCCTTTAGATTTAAGGTCGTAGCACATCACAGAGCGACGAACGGAGGAGCGGCGCGGCGCCGTGAAGCTACATACGCATATCGCCAGCGACATTTCGCCGGGGCTATAAAAGAGGCCGTAAATAAACACAATTTAACATCATAAAGATTACGAATTTCTGAAACGTTTTATTGGCATACCTAGCTCGCATTACAAAAGATATATATAGATATATATAGATTATAAAAACATTTGCATTTTGACAGTAAAATAAACTTAATGAATTTAACTACTCTTGGATTGCATGCGACTCACAAAATTAATGCAGCCCGTACTTACAATGTGCGTAAGGGTAGAACCTTACTTGCTGTTTTCATGTCGGACAAAAATTTGTGATGTGATTTGCGTGTCACGACCTTCTCAAGTCTAGAAATATTGAATCTTTGTTTATGATGCCACTTACGACGTGTGTGCCCGGTTGTAATTGTGTAATACGCAATAAATAACTTTGGGCAATAAATAGCAATTTTGTGTGTTCCGTACTCTTTAGATTTCGAACGTCTTCGGAAATTCAGGAAGCAAGAACACTGTTTATTTGAATTGAAGTTGAAGATGACAATTGGCTGTAATAATTACGTTCTAAAAATGTTCCTTTCATTGTAATCTGCGACGAATAATAATACAGATAATTTGTACTACACATAATTTAAATACATAAATGCATGATCTCGTTTGTCAGTTGTACTTTTACTATACCAACAAAAATCGATAGCCAGCCGTTGGCGTCGCTTGATGAAACACGCACACGTGGCTTTGCAAATATGACACAATCGTTCCAGGGTAGAGGGCAATAAATGTGGCGGTATTATTTTTAAAAATAAATCACAAATGGATCATGAAAACGCCTCCTTTGAATTAGTGTTGGGCGAAAAGTAGTATTCAAATGAAATTAGCATTCGAATAAAATTAGAAGTCGAATGAAATTTGTATTTGAATAAAATTAGTATTTGAATGAAATTAGTATTCGAATGTAATTAGTATTCGAATGAAAGCAGTATTCGAATTAAAATAGTAGTCGGTTAAAGATATTACTCGAGTTTCCATAAAACCAAATGCTTTAACCGTGATGAAATTTTATTTATAACGAAATTTCGCAATGACCACTTTTCCGAAGAAATAAGTTTTTAAATAAATAAATAAATTGCTCTATGGAAGTGCATATAAAATCTGCAAATTGTAGTTGCTTATTGAGGTTACGTGCCCCCTTATCTCGTCATAAAGTTATGGTATTTATACAACGTGTCACAGAAATAAGTACATTAATTTTAACTGACAATATAACTCGTCAAGAGTAACAACTTTTTTAAATAATATTTTTTCTGAACGTTCTAGTTATCGAGTTAAAATTATTTAAAAATTTGCTAGAAATTCTCGGATTTGCTGCACCACTCTGACAAATGTACGAACATTCGGAATGCGACGATTCAGAAACCGTTCTAGGTAAATGCGATGAACTGAAGCAGCATTGCCCTGGCTTTTACCATAAATTAATACAATACCAGTGCATTCACATTTTTTTAAAATGTAGGCATTGCACAAGAAGAGCTATTTCAATCCAGACGCTTGACAAACGTGACAGTAAATTATTAAAGTTATCTATTTGACAAACTACCGTTTCTAAGCAACTTAGAAAAATAAAAATACCGCCCATTCTTAGAACCTGTGATTAGAACAATACCACTCATTAATTTATGGGGTGAATAATTTAAAAAAAAATTGGCGAATTGAAAAAAATGATATAAAGAAAAGATGTTTAATTTGACGAGTTCTGTTACTGGTTAAAATTAATATACTTATTTCTGTGACATCCAGTATAGTAAATGGAAAAATAATTGAATTTGCTTGTATTATAATCAGCGTGTGCCTGTCTTAAATCTATAACCTAATAAAACATAATCTACAAGAAAAAATGTCGCTGCATTTTGGAAATGAATGGGAAGTAATTTACGATCAAAACCAGGTACGTTGTATAGCCAAGTAACGTTCTGCAAACTCTCGACTATCTGACACCATGTCAAATTCACATAAATTTGCGTAAAATTTATTAAGAATTGCGAAACAAGTATAAAATATAAAATCTACCAATTACTCTATAATAAAATTTATATCAAATTTAACATGGTATCATACCAGCCCAATAATAAGATTTACTATAGGAAAAGGATTTGAAATGAAAAAGAATACACTTCAAGTCATTTAAGTTATTTTACATATTATTAATCGAATGATTAAATATGTATTATTTTATTTACTACACAGAAATATTATTGATTAAAAATAGTAGCAAAACGGGAATAAGTAGGATTTTAAAATATTCGAGTTTAACTTTTGAACAATAATAATGTGGCGAGCCACTCAGCACTACGTCACACTGAAGGCGTCAAGAAGTCGGTTCATTATTATGCGTCATCGGCCGTCACGCCACCATCGAACAAACTCGAATTTTCCAGCGTTGGAAAATTCGAGAGGGCAGCAAAGGATATAAAATCGCCCGGGGTGGACTCAGGAGTCAGTCGAATTCTAAATAGCGATCGTCGAAGTTAGATTTAGTGTGTAAATAAATTGTTACAAATAAATTAGATTGTAAGCATTAATAAATTACAGTTAAGTTTTTACAGAGTGTTTTGTTCGTTTAAATAAATAAATTTAAACCCTGGAAACGTAACAGTGGTGTCGGTGTGCGGGTTTGTGCAAATAAATAAACAATTTAAAGTAAATTAAATTTAATCAGATTATTAAATAAGTACAGTATCGGAAAAAAAACAATGGCTACGAGAAAAGTGTTGTTGAAAGACTTAAAAGTGGCCTAATTAAAAACCGAATTGGAAGAACGAGAGTTAGAAACCTGTGGTTTGAAAGGCGCACTTCAACAGCGTCTCCGATGCGATTTGTTGACAGCTGGTGAAGATCCAGAGACGTTCCTTTTCGAAATTTCGTGTGGTCCCGCCGATTTTAATAAAATCTTGAAGGATGAATTTCGAGAACAATAAAGAAATATGAACGAGAAGTTTCAAGAACAGTCTGGGAATTTAGAGAAAAAGCTTCTAGAACAATCTGGACATTTCAAGGACGAACTTCGAAAACAATCCAGAAATTTGGACGAGAAGTTTCAAGAACAGTCTGGAAATTTAGAGAAAAAGCTTCTAGAACAATCTGGAAATTTCAAGGACGAACTTCGAGAACAATCCAGAAATTTGAACGAGAAGTTTCAAGAACAGTCTGGAAATTTAGAGAAACTTCGAGAACAATCCAGAGATTTAGAGGAAAAGCTTCTAGAACAATCGAGAAATTTCAAGGACGAACTTCGAGAACAATCCAGAAATTTAGAGGAGAAGCTTCTAGAACAATCTGGAAATTTCAAGAACGAACTTCGAGAACAATCTGTAAACTTCAAAGACGAGATGCAAACTAAATTGATGGAACAATCCAGAAATTTAGAGGGGAAGCTTCTAGAACAATCTGGAAATTTCGACAAATTACAAAATAAATTGTTGGAACAATCTAGATACTTATACAAGAAATTTCGAGAGCAATCCAGAAATTTCGACGAGAAATTTCTAAAGAAAACGAAAAATCTAATTTTACTGAATGGTGCGTTAATTTCTTGGAGCAGTGAATTTCAAAAAATGACCGTCTAATATTCCTGCTTTAAGGTAAAGTTAAGTAGGAAGGACATTCCTAGGATATCTGGTAAAAACCAATATAAAGATAAACAAAGCAACAGCGTACAATTCAACGTCGCCGCTGAATGGCTTTTATGCCCGACGCACTCTCACCCTCGCGCTCATTGCATCAGAAGCAATTTTGATGTAAATTACGTGTGTAACATAATTGCCTTTACAGTTTCTTTCAAATTAATAATTATGAAAGCATTATAATTCTTTAATGCAATTTTTAAAAAGACTACATTAATAATATAATACATTTAATTCATATCAATTATAGCGCCGCCACTGCAAAAAGAATGCGAGTTCATTTGGGAATGAATCGTTATGTAAACAAGTTTTTATATACAGTCTGCCAGAACTGTAGTGGTTATTGCGTGCCTCATAGACTTCTTGGGCTTCGACTGGTTTATTGTTTTGTTTTTACAGGGCAGACGCGTTAAAGATTACTTTTTCCGACTATGATCGCTTCAGCATATTTGTAGTTCCTCGTATATTTAACGAACCCTTCTGCCTAAAATGCGCCTAGGCCTGATCATAATTCAGTCTATTAAGTTATTCCAAAATGAAATTCGATGTATGATATAATCAATTCCCTAAGCTTTATAAAAACGTGTTCTGCACTCTATTTTCTATTACCGCATGAATACTAGTACACAAAGTTCTAGTAAAGCATTCCGAAGTACATAAGTACACAAAGTGGCGTAAATCGTAAGTCTATTTTTAACTCATGAAACTTTGCAGTAATACTGCTAAATAAACATTTAATTATTAACTACAGTTGCGTTGGTTTCATAGTTGATAACGATCGTCACAGAAAAATACAGCATTATAAATGCACGTGATTGCCTATAACGCTTTTCGAAGACTAAAATATTTGCAAATTTAAAGCTATTTACGTCGGCGTGATTCACAATGAGAGGTCAATTATTTAACTCCGCCGCTGTTAGCCCCAGCGCTAAACTTTCACGTCAAAGGTATAATTTGCAAAGAATTTATGCCTAAAAATTTTTAAAACTAAGTCCTTTACGCAATAATGACATTTTGTGCGTTCGACGGTTCCCGTCCGGGGTCGCTTAGTGTGACGCCTATCTAAGATCGTCCAAGGTTCTCCACAAAGTCGAAGCTAAATATATATCGTGATAAGTGGAATTGAAGAGAAATGTTTCCGATCGCTATTAACCTTCCATCCGCTGAGGTTTCGCAGTATCCCACCAGAGCTCTTTTATAATATTAACGTAAAGGATATATTATTAATTATATCGGTATTTGTTTTAGATGTCCTTTTAATAATTTTGCTAAATGCGCCGAACTAAAACTGCTTTTGTCCTGGCCGAGTGCCGAAACAAAACATTTTCAGAAGTGTATTTTTTAAATGATCTATCGCCTCTCGATTTAAATTTCATTTCAGCAAGATTAATTTATTCATATGGACATGGCAATATGGCGTCTGAATAGATGCACGTGCTGCACGGTCCGTTTTAATTAGTAATTGGAAGATATACCAGTGTCAATAATTTACTGTTCAGTGTTCTATGCTTAAATAATCTGCATTATTAACTAACAATAGAGTCTGTGTAATAGGTAAGTGATTGTGCGGAGAAAAAACCAAAATTAAAATTTTAAATGCTTACACGCGACGACGTCAACGAAATCAAAACCTTTCTCCAAGAGAGTATTAAAGACGTCATCTCAGATACAAGAAGGATGCTGGACGATATGTTCAGTAAATTAGTGGATTTGAGCAACAAATACGAGGATAAAAGGAGCTGAAAAACGACTCGCTAGAGCAGTACTCGCGAAGGAACAACGTAAGAATTTTTGGTGTAACGGAACAAAAAAAGGAGAAGATATTGAATCGGTAGTTTTAGACTTATTGAAAAATAAAATGGGCATCGACATCGATCCGGATTATATCGACTGCTGCCACCGCACCGGGCGCGTGATGGACGGAAAAAATCGACCCATCCTTATAAAGTTCAGGAGCTATAGGTACAGGCAACTAGTATTTAGCAACAAAAAGCGACTCAAAGGCACCAGAATCACGGTTCGAGAAGATCTAATGAAAGAACGCCTTAAACTTCTACAAGAGGCTTTCAAAATGTTCGGCTATTCCAGGGCTTGGACTGTAGACGGTACGGTACACTGCATAAAAAACAATGAGAAAATTACAATTCGCTATAAAAATTATCTATTATAAATGTAATTCTCACAATTACTTTTGTTCTTATTTCTGGAATTTACATAAATTTTGATTACGTGTACTTAAATTTTGAATTTTGATTATTCAATGAATGCTTAAATTTTGATTAATGTTTAGTTTGTTTATTCAGTTACCATCGTATTTGTGCAAGCAGTAATATCTCTACTTACTGATAAAAATTATATGTTCATATTTCCATATTAGTTATTAAATGTACTACAATTATGGAACGCTAGATTTTGATTTTTTTATGACTTAGAATTGCCAATGTGATCGTGCAAGCAGCAATGATCTTTTCTTACTGATAAGTATCGTATATCTTCTTTTCTTCTAAATGCGTCTGCTGAAATGTGCTCTCTTACAGAAACATGGCTTACCAATAATATTCCTTCCGAAACTATACAAATAGATGGTTATTCGATTATTCGCAGGGACCGATCTTCTAGAGGAGGTGGTGTCGCTTTCTAACTAAAAAATATCTACACGTTAACTTATCTTGACAACGCTGCTAACGTATTAGAGCAACTCTGGATAAAGGTAAGATTAGGAAAAAAAGAGTTTGCCTTTAGTGTTCTCTACAGACCTCCTAATAGTAATATTAATGATGTTTTAAATGAATTTGAAACATCTGTGTATCTGTATCGTACCAGTTTGTTCGGATTTAATCTGCCTAGGCGATTTTAACATCGATATGTTAAATTACGGACACACCAACGTTAATAATTTATTCACTCTTTGTGATTCAATGGGTTTGAAACAAATTATCAACGTTCCGACTTGAACCACTTTACATTCATCTACTCTAATTGACTTAATTTTTACATCCAATGTACAAATTATTTCAACTTCTGGCGTCTTACCTGTGCATGATATTTCTGATCACGATTTAGTATTTTGTGAAACTTCTGCAGACATCAGTAAACCTCCACCCTCATTTAGGACGTACAGAAACTTTAGAAACTTTAATTACCAACATTTTCAAGACGACTTGAGAGCAATCCCTTGGCGTAATATTTATGATTTAGATAATATCAACTTAAAAGTAGACTTTTTAAATAAAAATATAATTCTATTATTGGATATACATGCACCTTTTGTGACTTCGCGATTTTCTAAGCCACCTGCCCCTTGGATTACAGACTGTCAAAAGCCAAAAGCCATGATGAATCTGCGAGATCGTGCCTTACAAAAATTCAAACGTACAAACAATCAAAACGATTGGGTTTACTATAAAGCTTTGCGTAACTTAACTACTACAACTTGTAGGTGCGAAAAGAAAACATATTTCAGGACTCAATACAAAACTTTAAATTCTAGTCCATTCTGGAGGGATCTGAGAGAGCTGGGTATTGGTAATAGAAAATCGGCTTCTCTTCCAGCATATTTATCAGAACGCGATGATTTAAACAAATTTTTCATTGGATCCATTCCTACATCTGATATCGATGTTTCCCTTTTATGTCAATTCTATCGAAACAAAAGGAAATCTGAAATTTGAATTTTAATTTTCTCCCGGTTACGGAATCAGATGTTTTGAGAGTAGTGGAGAATATAAAATCGAAGGCGATAGGCTATGATGGACTTAGTGTATCGGTTATTTCATTATGTTTGCCTTATCTGTCAGATGTAATAGTACATATTTTTAATTTCTGCATAAAGCATTGCGTATTTCCTGAATGTTGGAAGCATGCTTACATCACACCGATACCTAAAGTTAATAACCCTTTAACACACTCTGATCTTCGTCCTATTAGTGTGTTGCCTGCTTTGTCCAAGGTGTTTGAAAAATTAATTGAGAAGCAAATGAGTGACTATGTGTTAAATAACAACATCCTACCAGCAGAACAATCAGGTTTTAGACGCGGTGACAGTTGCAGTACTGGGCTTTCTCATACAATAGACGATATTATCTTTGTAACAGATCGTGGAGACGTTACAGCTCTGGTTCTATTGGATTTTTTTCGTGCCTTTGACACCGTAAATCATCATTTACTAATCTCAATTTTGCATTATGTGGGTTTCTCTGTAAATGCTACAGCCTTAATTTCGAATTTCTTGGTATATAGATATCAAGCAGTTTTCTATTCCGGTATTGCCTCAAGGCTCAATTCTAAGTCCCCTCTTGTACAGCATATGTGTTTCTAATTTTGACACAGCTTTTCAAAACAGTAAATTTCACTTTTATGCTGATGACGTACAAATTTATAAATCCTTCCATTCATCGCAGTTATTACAAGCAAGCAATGAAATAAATGCCGATTTAGTCAGACTGGGTGTTACTGCTAAAAATTCACTGTCTTCGATTGAATCCAAATAAATCGAAGCTAATAATATTTGGCAAAAAGAAATTAACGGAGGAAGCCGCCGAAAGTTCGAGTATTCTACTGGAAGATTTACGCTTGATTCCGGTCAAGGTCGTAAAAAATTTTGGCTTACTTATAGATACCGATTTAAGGTTCAGAGAACATGTCTCTTATATCGTCAGAGATGCATATCTTGGTCTTAAATTACTTTACAGTTATAGGCATATCTTTAATGAAAAAGTTAAAATTCATTTATGTAATACTTTTGTCCTGTCTAAATTAAATTATTGTGATATGATACCTGGCCCATGTTTAGACGCAATGTCGGCTGTAAGACTGCAAAGAGCACAAAATTCCTGTATAAGATTAATATACGGTATGCGTAAATTCGATAGAGTTAGTCATAAATTGAATGAAGTTGGTTGGCTGAACATGGAAAATTCGCGTACGCTGCATGCAGCGAATTTATATTACAAAATTTTGAAGACACGTTGTCCTCCGTACCTTTACAATAAGATCTCTTATCGTACTGATGTGTATAACCTGAATCTTAGATTCAAAGATTTAATGATGCTACCCCTCCACTTTTCTGAAATTATTAAACGTTCTTCTCGATACAATATATACAGACTTTACAACCGTTTCTACAATTTGTTCGCTAACACATCATACGGTAATTTTAAGAAAAGACTATACGTGTTACTTAAATAGGAATGTAAATTTCGGCTGAGCAACTGTTTCAATGTGTCATTTTCACTTATTTTTCCTTTCTTTTCTTTTCTCCTCTTTTTAACCCTATTTCTCTATTCTTACTTGTTGGCTTCAACTATGCCTTTATCACTATTCTTTTTTTCTTTCTTCCCTTGTAATATTAAGATTACGATGCTTCTCTTAATATAAGCTTTTCATCCTTTCCTCAGTTCCTTTTTTCCTTTTTTTTGTAGTTTAAGTATACAAAGGTTAAGTGGAGCAGCCAGCGTCTTAGACGCAGTCCTGGACTTCGCCTTTATTTGTATACATTACTTGTACTTGTACTTAAATCGTTGTGAATACGTACATATTAAATAAAGTTATTATTATTATTATATAATGTCACTCAGCGTGAAGTCAAAAATAGTTAACAGCATGAACAAAGCATGTTGAGAAAAATTTTCAATTTTCTAGCGAAATCAATCTATTTAATCTGAAGATCTGAAGGAAACTGTTCAATATCACAACAGCCTTTGAACTTTTAAATATCTAGATGAGTAATTTAAAAAGTAAACGAAAAGGAAGTATCGTTGAATAAATATTTATTGAGAAAATTTTTCGCAGCTATTTTTATTCCTTAAAATTTGTTGAAGATTAAAAAATTGTTATAATATCTTTATTTGAATGTTAAATAAATAATCTGACAGTTTGCATACTTGCGATACAGAAATCTAAAACAGATTCTATTAAGGTGTATTTCTTACAATATGTAATTCTAGATTGAAATAAATTACAATGGGAGAAATAGTTTAACTTTCTTCTTGTTAGGTACACTAATGCTTAAAAGTTTCGAAATTAAAAGCAATAAAATCGTTCGAATTTGAACCTTATTGAAACGGGCCTAATATATTTCGAACCTTAAGGAACAGAGACACTTTCTCCGCACCCCGATAGGAGGGTTGTTTACTTAGGTCCTATTAAACCCCGGCCGGGGCAGATGTTTATGGTTTGTTGAATTTCGTTGCCAGTATTTGGTTCCGAGTATTTATTGAGGCGACGCGCGGTTGCGAACGCGGACGCGGTGGCGAAATTGTTCTCTTTTGCTTTAACTTAAAAATTGAACAAAAAATGTTTTTTTTTTTAATTAGAATATTTTATATTGTTAAATAACAGGATTTCAGATCATATTATAAAGACATATAAATGTTAAATTGCTATAAAGGATCGACGATGTTAATTAATCTGAAAAATTATAATTATACCAAATTTCTGCCTTTATACACTTCTGGTTTGTTTGACTTCTCAAAAATTTTATTCGTTTGTAGTTTGTGTATGTTTTTCTGTGGATTCTAAAATTTTCATTACGAGAAATACATAAATAGATTTTTAGTAAATATGAAATACAGGGTGATTTATTAGCTCACCGACAAGCTTTGCCATACGGAAAGCTCACATAATTTTAAGAAAATAATAACAATTACGACATATGTTCGATTTTATTTATTTTTAAGTAAATAGAAGACCTCACAATTTCGATTCTAGTTATTTTGTCCCGTTCCTCTGTACAGCTGTTTCAGTCCTATTTGGGGCTTCGTCAGCAGAAGCGATCGCAGGATGTCGCTATTTAAGCGGTTTCTGTTATGCTATTTAAGCATTTCCGTTATATTTTACATTTTTTCACGTCATCTTTATTTTATAAATGTTAATATATTGATATTTTCAATTCAATTTTATCATACACGTCTTATTCACATGTCAAGAAACCTATTCATGTAAAATATTTTCGACATCAAGAAAAATTATGTTTCATTTTACCGAACCTCTGTTTTATGATACCCTCTTGTTCTTTGTGATAAAGAGATATCACGTATAAAAACCTATGACTTTTATGCTGTTATGTTTTTCTGCGGATCCTAAAATGAAGCATCTATACATACCGTGACTTATTTTATTAACTCTAAACATAAAAGGTAAATATTCCCAGGTTCAGTTATAAAAAAAAAACATGTCAATGCATGGCAGAATATGCAAAAGTTTCAATAAAACAAATATGATGTTAGTGTCAGTTATGAATGTCATGAATTATGTCTGAAATATTTAAAAAAATACTATGAAAGAATTTGATAATCGTTTGGCATTAGTATTTAAAACGTGAAGGACATTTGAAACAGTTAAAATGTTTTTACTAAAAATAAGTGTTATTATTTTTTCTAAAATTGACCATAGGGATATTTACATTGCATGTTCAGAGTAAAAAAAAACTCATGGTATAGGATGCACAATATATAAAAAAAAAATCTAAAGCAATTTTATGTATCAAGTAAGCATAAAACAAAAATTGTGTGTTGATTATTGGAAACAAGTACAATAAATGTATCGGAAATCCCTGTTTAAGATGAGGGTTTTAGTATGAGGGAATTCCAAATAATGGATTAAATTTGAAAAATCCTAAATTGCACCCTCTTTATTATCGCAGCTTTCTTAGAAGTGAAATAAAAACGTTCAAGGAACGTTTTAAATACAATTCATACACTATAATACCTTCTACACACATTAGTTTCCTAGAATTTTTATAGCCGCGAAAGAACATTTCTTTTAGTATTGTGTAGATTGTATTTGGTTAATGAAACAGGACGTAGAATGCATACTACGGAAGCAGAACGTGGAAAAATTTTGGGAATGTGGCAGAGTGGCATATCAACCAACGAAATTAGCGTGACAGTGGGAAAAAGTGTAAGTAAATTAATATAATTGTTTCTTAGAGGCTTCTGACACGATGATAATTTTTGTCAAAAATTTACATAAATTTGTTATAAAGTGACGGAGATAGGTTACCATGGTGAATGCTTATTGGTTAATTCGACACTTCTCTGTCAGTTTTTTGCAAATTTGATGCAAGAAATATCATCATGTCATACGGGCCTTAATAACAATTTTTCTCATAATAAAAATTAATAACAAATTCTAGAAAAGTACTACTGAATTAGCAGACTAATTTATTCATGATTTTGTTGTGAATTATGAATTCCTTGAAATTAAAAATATCTAAAAAGATTATTTCAAAAAACCAAAAGTATTGATATTGACAAAGTATTGAATTCATACACTAGGTGCCTCATAACGTACGGAGAAAAATAAAAGGGTAGCTAGAGGAGCTCAAAATGAAAGCTTTTTTCTTAATAAACTTTTGGTAAAAAATCGATAACTAAAAATTTACAAGAGGTTAAAGTGAAATTTATTCAAACGTTGCGTAATATTTTATGTTTTAAATTCTAATTTGGTGTATGTAGTTGAACAGTGCTTTACATGAAATAACTATTAAAAAAAATCACGTAAATGTTAAGACTATTTCATTTTTCTTTTAATACCCAGAACGACTTTACATATGGTTGAGAAACGCTGATTATTTAAAATAAAACTAGAAAATAGGTCGACGCAGACATTTTGTGAATGGTGGTTTTGATAAATTCAGATTTCATTTAACAATAAAGTTGAAGTTTGTGAAACGAGTCTTATTAATTATGAAGATATAGGTGAAGAAGTTAAAAAAAGTTAAACTGTTGTAACTTTCTAATTATTGGGTTTTGTTCAAAAGCGAATTAACAATAAAGCTTTATTTTGATCTATTAAAGCTGCCCTTTCAATCTCCTCCATATGTTATGAGACACCCAGTATATACACGCCTGATATAGTTAACTTTTAGTTTCTTAATTTTAACTAAAGTTATTCTTGTCCGATGATAATTTGTATAACAAATCTTTTTTAATATTTTAACATAAACATAAATGATACTCGCACAATCGTTTGATAGGCTTATGAAGAGTAAAAAATAAGGTTCTCAAGGATATTTTAATAATTATTTTTTTATTAAGAAATTTTATAAATATTATAATTGCTGCATTTATATGTCATTTTTTTTAATTAGCAAAACTCCGTACGTTCATTAACATAATTCGATATTTTAAATTTGTACATTTAAGAAAATGTGTTTTGAAAATATTGGGTTCACTCCTACCAAATGTTCTACAAATGTTGAATAATTTTCCTTACTTTTTTTTTAGATATGATATATGTATATTTATGTTGATCTAAAATTAAATTTTGGCTTATTTCTTGTGTATAAAGTGAATTACAATTTAATTTCCTAAACCACGACAGGTTGTTTAAATTTCGGTGTTTTGGTTTTTAAATTTGAGAATATGATACTGAAATTATTAAACTTCATTTTAGCTCTGTAAATAATTTACGATTTATTAAACCTTATATAAATACAAAAAAGGATAAATATTAATTACTATATTACTTATTTATTTTTTACTTTGTTTATTTGTTAGTGTTATGAAGCCTTCAAACGATAGTGAAACGTTAAGCGACTGTGCTATTAATTAGTGTCGATGAAAATATTGAAAAAAATTTGTTATACTTAATATTTTCATTTGATTCAAAGACAATATTATTTGAATTTTATATATTATTTAAATTAAATTATATACGAAAGCCTAGTATGTTCTGACATTATTTTCTTATAAAGAAATCAACAATATGGAAATGGATACAGCGGTTTCGAATGGAAGGTAACATGCGAACCAAAGATCGGTCAGGTCGACCAAGAGTCACAACCGCAGATGAAGACGGAAGATTGGTTCAAATGTGTCGACAAAACCCATTCCACTCAAGTAGACAATTATTAGAAGTCGCAGAAGTTCAGTGTTCTCGCCATACCTTATATAAAAGACTAAATGACGCATGAATTCGCTGTAGAAGACCAGCCGAAGTTATAGATTTCCAGGACCACCATGCAGAAAGCAGAATGATCTTCTCAGTTCAAAATTTGTACAGAAACTGGGATAATTTCGTGTTTTCGGACGAGAAAGTCTTTTGCTCGAATGAATTATGGAAGCCATACGTTTACAAAAGTAAGAACACACGCTTCGATCCAAATCATATCGTCAAAAATAAGTCTAGCGGGAGAAT
Source organism: Prosopocoilus inquinatus (assembly GCA_036172665.1). Taxonomy (NCBI): domain Eukaryota; kingdom Metazoa; phylum Arthropoda; class Insecta; order Coleoptera; family Lucanidae; genus Prosopocoilus; species Prosopocoilus inquinatus. Next base: position 40,949,327 of record CM069871.1, on the reverse strand, counting down.
ATCTTCGGCTTATTGGGGCTGGATCTCCTCTCATGGGACCGGAGATTTAATTCGAATTCCAGCGAAACTAACTGCTGTGACATATATTCTTCTTCTAGAAGAATATATCTTGCCTTTAGCTTACGCCAACAGCGGCACTATAACATTTGTGCAAGACAATAGTAGCGTTCATACAGCCAGGGTACTCAAGGACTGGTTTATTGAACATCCAGAAATAGAAGTTCTAGATTGGCCGGCAAAGTCACCCGATCTTAACCCTATAGAAAATGTGTGGGCAACAGTTATTCGGAATTGGGAAATTGATTGAAAATATAAATCGAAATCACCAATTATTAAATAATGAAATCTTGAATATCTGGGACCAATTAGGTAATGGACCACTGTGTTCAAATGTAATAAATTCCATGCAGAGAAGACTGGAGGAAGTAATTACAAATGGCGGTTACTACATACATTACTAATTTATAATTAAAATATATATTACTCTTTATTAAGTCACGACCAAAGACTTAGTTAGGAAGTAAGTTCCATATCCCGTTAGATTTTCAACTTACTTCCTAATATACAGTGAGAATTCTATAACGCTGCACATAGACGAAAATTACGTGATCAGATAATACATTTCTGAATCATATAAAATTGCACATAGAGGTTTTAACATTACGTTGCTATAGCTACTACTCAATTCTCAATGCTGAATCATTTACAAATTGCACATGGGAAGTATTAAGGAAGGGAATAATTGATTTATCCGAAAATTTGGCGGCAAATAACGCAAAGACTTCTGTCAATGAACTGCATCTGATAATAATGTGCACCTACATTTTTACTTTTTCGGCGGTTGTATGCATTTTACAATAAATCAAGAGAACAATTTAATTGAATCTGACAATTCAAAATCAGTAGTGTCATTACTAACGACGCACGGTAACCATGGCGAAGAAAATAAATTTGGAAATAATAATGTAATAAAGCTTCCATTAATTAATACTATGTGCAGTCTTATAAGATTCTCAGTGTATATTACACTATTATTGATATATTTTTTTATGTAAATATATGTATATGTGAATTATTGTTTTGTTAATTTTTACTTTAGTTTTGTTTTTAATTGTAATAAGTTTTTCGTTGTTCTCAATAATAAAGTCTACTAATTTATTATTGAGAAATATGTCACAGTACTATTGGGCAGGTTTTTTTTGTTCTAAATATATACTTGAATTATTGTTTTGTTAATTTTTACTTTAGTTTTGTTTTTACTTGTAATAAGTTTTTCGTTGTTCTCAATAATAGAGTCTACTAATTTTTTATTGAGAAATATGTCACAGTATTATTGGGTCGGTTTTTTCTTTTGTAAATATATACGTGAATTATTGTTTTGGTAATTTTTACTTTAGTTTTGTTTTTACTTGTAATAAGTTTTTCGTTGTTCTCAATAATAAAGTCTACTAATTTATTATTGAGAAATATGTCACAGTACTATTGGGCAGATTTTTTTTGTTGTAAATATATACTTGAATTATTGTTTTGTTAATTTTTACTTTAGTTTTGTTTTTACTTGTAATAAGTTTTTCGTTGTTCTCAATAATAAAGTCTTGAATACTTTTTCCAGTGTATGTTATTCTTTTTTATACGGTATCATATAATATTGTAAGAATTTACAGTGAAATAAATTTAAAATAACTTAATTTCATTTATTGATCGAATAATTAACTCATTAAAATTTTTCAGAATCATACAAATTTAGGAAACTTAACAAATATAGTATTAAACTCCTAGAATATAGAATGATATGTGTAATACTTAAAAATTGCAATACTTGCGTTAAAAATAATATACATATTTCATTCTACGCCACAGAGGAAAAAATAATATTCTTCTTTTTAGTTTCTTCTCAAATCTGACATCAGTAAAATAAGTTGAAATGTTCATCCATAAAGTTTGGCAAGTTTTCATTAATCTAGAAGTTAAGAGAAAATGATTAAATCGTATAACATTTATTTTGTGAAAATATGTGAATGATTTTTGAGTATTTGAAAAAATATATAGAATGAGCTAGATTATTTAAATTTGTTTTTTGTTATAATAATATAAATGCTAAAAAAATCTGCTCAACAAAGCTATTAATTAGTTGCAAAACATATGTGTAGTTAATGAAACTAGAAAGTTAAATTTAATTAACGAAAAATAACAGATTTTATTTTATTGAATTATTTAATTTCAATTGCCAAAGTTTCAGAAATTTTAATTTCATAATGCACACATTATTTACTACACATGTTATAATATTTAGAAAATAAATTTTGTTAAATTTCTTATCCATCCAACTATTATGAAAGTCTTTCTAGCAGATTATTCAAGTTGGTTGAATAAGTTCGCATCTGTGTTAAATCGTTGTGTTTGCGATGACCGGTTTTATTATCGGGGTAGCAGGTACGGTTGTAAAAGCTATAAGGTTCATAATTGCAAAGCATAAAATATCTTACTGCCAGTGGCATGTCTCATACTCCGAAAACTTTATAGCAGAAGTGTACGTAAGTCGCATACAAGTGGTTATTTTAGATAGATTTCATTTTTCTGGGCAAATAGCTTTCAGCTCTCGTTTCTCTCAACACTATTTTCTTAAGCAAACATTAACCCAACTGTTGTTCAGCAAATATCATTTTACAATGGCCAATTCTTTTTTTAATTAGTCTAGGAGTACACCGGGAAGTTATTTTTTTTCTTCAAATGTAAGACAACTTTGTTATCGTTCTTGTGATAATAAAATAGATTGGGTCTGACCTATGAGAGCACATGGAGGACCATATTTCTTTATGCAACTGGAAAAACGTCGTAACCGATGTCTACTCAGAACACACTAGGAGTAACTTCATCAAGTCGGGTGTTACCATACAAATTAGGCGAAAGGAATCGACATATCGTTGTCGTTACCAATATTGAGGGTTCAAAAACAAAGAAGCCTAAGGGTATAATTCCGAAGGCGGCCGCAGCAACCAATTGCAACCGGAGGGTGAAGGCGGCAACCGCCGACTTGGTGCCGTCTACGGTCAGACCAATACAGAATGCGGCGACAGACCCACGCGAAGTCGGTTCTAAGGGTACAAACATGCCGAAGATGCCTCACTGTTCATCCTCGATGTTTAGGTCGCGCTCGATACCGTGATGTCACCTCGATGTAAAACAAATGTGCAATTTTAAATGAAATCGTGCATATCGAAGACAAATAACAGTGCGCATCTTCGACGTGCACGATTCCATTTAAATCTGTTCGTTTATTTTACAACTATCTGATGTGGTATCGAATGCGACCTAACATCGAGGGTGAATAGCGAGGCATCTTCGGCAAGTTCCATAAGACGATGTCGAAGGATGTTTCCGTTAAGGTAGTGAACCTTTCGTTCGAAGTGAAAAATGAGGATGCACAATTGTATAGATAAAAATTTTGCGGAGTTTAAGGAGCAAGTAGTCATACCAAAAGAGTGAAAATTTCAACTAATGTAATAAGAATAATTTTTTTATTTTGTCAAAGTAACTGCTTTTATGTTTATTTAACTACTTGTATAGTAGTTAGAAATTTTGAATTTTCGATACGGATAAATATTACACTTTTCCGGGATTGAAAATAAGTTTAACATATTTGTGTGTTGAAATGTTTCTGAACCAGTGAGCATGTAACTCATTTTAGGAGAAAAATATTATTTCAACAACAAAACGGTGTTAAAAAGATTCAAAAGCATTCTGTTATACATATACAGGGTGCTGTGTTTTGAAACGCAACATAAGATATCCCATGTTAATTTAAAAGTGCTCGAGTAATGGCTTCCCTAATTATTTTACAGGTTAGGTTTTTAAAGTGCTCTTCAAGGTGAATCTGTCTGTGAAGCTTGACAATTTTTCATTCGGTCAGTTTCGAGATATTTAAAGATCAGTGACGAAATTCAATTTATACCAAACTATCAGCACAGCCTTTACTCTACTTTTTTATCAACCTTTTTCAAAAACTACTATATCTATTAATTATCTGTCCAGTTTTCACTATCATTGATCCAGGCAGTGCTGATTGATATAAATTGAATTTAGTTACAGAATCTTTTTTTTAAACATCTTAAAATTCAGTGTACGAAAAATTCTCAAACTTAATAAACAGATTCATCCTGAAGAGCATTTTAAAAAATCTAAATAAAATTTTGTTGTAAGATAATTAGGGAAGTCAATATTCGAGCACCTTTAAATTAACATGGGATTTCCTATGTTGCGTATGCAGCACCCTGTATGTGTTAGACTTAGTAAATGGTTAAGTTGGTAAAGGTGCAATTTTACATCATTAAAGCGTAATATTAACAACCTTCAAGTGTAATTTTAAGACAAAGTATAACTTCAACTCCTTAAAAGTATAATTGTAAATGGACGCGAGGGAACTACCAAAAAGTGTTAAAACGGTGTTAAATCTAACAATGCATTTTTATTTGGGTGCCTTTTTCTTACTTTACACCAAAAAGTTAAGAAAATGCACAATGTCTTTATCCAGAAATAAACCATATAAAGAAAATAGCAGTTCTCTCAGACTCTTGTCCGATGAAAATTGTAAGTTTTTAATTTACCGTTTTCACTCCTGACAAAGCTATTAGCCGACAGCGAAACGTTGAGCGATTTTCCATTTAAATTCTGTCCGGTTATAGATTAAAAAATTACGTATAAAGAAAGTTATTCACTATTCAATATTGAGTAAAAATCATTTGTTAAGTGACGAAAAAACATTTAGAAGCTGTAAGTTTTATTTAGGGCCAAGACAAAGCAAAAGGTTTAGGAAAGACCAAAAATCATAAATATCCAGATGTATCGTTACAAGTTTGATTAATTTTTCTTTTCCGGCGTACGAAAAATTCATTTCTTAAAATACGTGTTATTAGATGCAGTATGCAATCGGCGGCACTACACTCGGACCGCCGAACAAACAGAGTGATCACGCGTGTTACCTTCGTGGCAATGACACGGAAAAACGTACATGTCTGATATTAATTTTACATGGTTGGGCTGACAGCAGTTGTAAAAGAACTGTCAGTGTCAGTGACTGTCATTGTGATTCCTTATTTTTGGTTATTTATGAATAATGACTTTTGTGTTTCATGAACTTCAAAAACGATACTTGGTTGAAATGTATCCAACAAATGGAAGAAAAATAAACAGCAAATAGGTTTATGCCATTAAAAGAGAGTTCAAAAGAAGCAGGTTTGAAATTCGAAGTTTCAATATTGCTACGACATTCGTGATTTTTCTCACAGCCAATTCTGAAAAAAAAATTCTGTGGCTCACACATTATTTACACCTCAAGCAAATGCAAATATGAGCACGCTCTAACCAATGACTACAGACTGACAGACACCGTAGGCTTGTGAAAATATGTCGCTACTTATGTCACAAAAACGAAAATCACGTGTACTATTGCGGCCTTAAAATTTCGCTACATTTTTGTCAAGTAGCCTGTTTTTATCGAAATTTTAGTTTAGTCAACCAGGCTTTCTCTTTAAATTTGACAATAATTACATAACACGGAAAAGTCATATACAGCCATTTTCATAATCAGACTTTAAGGAAGTTTTAATTTAAAGTCTCTTAAAGTATAGGGAAACAAATATATTTTCTTAGGTTAAAGTAACTTTAAATTTAAAGTCTGATTATGAAAACGGCCCTTAGTTTTTAGATTGTTGGTTATATTTTAACCATAGCAGAAATGTAAGGTAAGTATTAGAACGGAAGTAATAGAGTTTAACAGAAAAGTAAAATAAACATAATTAATACCTTTTTCTACTTCAGAAAGCATGTAATCTGGCATTTTAAACATTTCAGTTTACGATTTGGAATCTGCCATTCAAAATGATTAAATAGTCTTTTGACAAGTCATTAAAAACCGTATTTACTACGGAAAACTGAAACGTGCGAAATTTTAAAACCGCAATAGTACATCACGCAATTTCATTACTCCGTTTCTTCGGCGGCCCGACTATAGTGCTGTTGCCTGCGGTCTGCTATGTGCGGTCGCCTTCGGAATAAAAAGGAAATACTGTATAAATACTTGTTTACTCACATACGCCAGGCTGACCGCCTAGAAATATGTACCGAATCTTTCGAATTCACATTTGCACTTCGGCAAAAATAAAATAATCCACTCAAAAGGAACCAAGAACCAAAGTGACTACTTAATCCAATAAACAATTTGTCAAAAATTGCCTTTGATAATTAAAATAACAGCAGTGGAAAACTGGTCTATTTTACTTATATTAAGCGGGCGAGACTAACCAGCAAAACTTACACGATTTTGAAGCTCTCGCACAACGTAAAGAGTGAACCGAGGAAAACCTTTCTAAAAGATACCGGACAATTGCATAAACATAAGAAATGAATAAACATAAGAAAAGACAAAAAGACGAGCGAATCAATAAGAAAAATCTATGTTCATTCTAATTAATATAAAATTAAATATAACTAAAACAACTCCCCACTCCCTAAACAAGGTAAACATGCATAATTATCGATTTATTTCCATTCTTTTTAAAGAAAAAAAAACAGTTCGTAAATAAGTCTTGTATCGTATTTAGTGATAAATATGGGCCAGGGAAATATATTTTGCGCGGTTCAAATTCTAGTGAAGCGGGCAATATAAAATATTAGACCGTAGCGTGTAAACAAACGCGAGGGCTGCAGACACAATTAACGCCGCTATAGCAATGGTGTTACTCAGTATAACAAAAAACAGAGCAATATAGCCGCAATAAAAAATTACAGTTATGCAACCAACCCTTCTTGTTTAAATGTGTAAAGATTTTCAGAGCAATTAGTTGACCAATTGTACCTCGACCTCCGCCACATTGCATCAGATAGTAAGAACGCCGTAAATTATTTTCACCATCCAATTACACAATGTGCCTGTTCGATACATTTTTACAGAGCTACTGAAACGTTGGCGTGCACACCGGTGCTTAAAAGTTTTCGGAGTACTAGCCAGATCACTGGCAGTAGTAAATTTTGTGCTTTGCAATTGTGAACCTTACAGCTTTTACAAGCGTACCTGCTGTCCGGATAATAAAACCGACCGTCGCAAACACAGGGATTTAAAATAGACACGAACGTATTCAACCAACTTGATTAATTACTTATAGTGGTAGAACTGCATTCATTATTTAGTTAGTAAATTTAACAAAATTTGTTTCCTAAATATTATAACGTGTAGGTAAAATAAATAAGGAAAACAATGTGAAATTAAAATTTCTGAAACTTTGATAAATATAGTGAAATGAAATGTAACTATGCGTGCATATCATTATTTTCAATAAAGACATTTTTATTGTTATTATTATTAAATAAGTAAATGAAATAGAATCTATTATTTTCGTAAATAAATAGATTTTATAGTTTAATGCGATATACATATTATTTGCTTACTAATTAATAGCTTTGTTGACTAGAACTTCATTATACGGAAAGCGCATTTTATATTATTAGAATACGAAAAAAATTAAATAGTATTAATTGATTTTGTATAATATTTTTTCTGAATTAAATTAAATGATCAAGAATAAATGTCCCATCATTCGCATATTTTGACAAATTAAAGGTTATAAGTTTGAATAATTTACTTTTAACTTCTGAATTAATGCAAACTTGCGAAAACTGTTTTTATTTCAATTCCAAGAAGGCTAAAATAATAAAGAGCATGCATGTTATGCATTTTCAGAATTCGTAAATTACTTCGAATGCCCTAATCATAATCGCATGCTTTAGGTAAACAATAATAAACTCTGATATCCTCATCCTCAATAATGATTCTCCATACAGGTATTTTAATTGTTTCCAATGATCAACATTAATTTATTTCTTGCCATAGTAATTTTGGTATTACGCATATTTTTTATATAAAATTGTATAGGTTTTTTTAATTTATTTTGCAGTGCGGTTATTTGTGGTAACTCTAGAAGACAATATGTAAAAAAACCTAGAATTTTTTTATATAAGCTTTTTCTCAGCTCCTAAAATAAAACATTGGAACATATAAAAATAACCCTATACATCTCGCTCAGCTCATTTTTGTATATTTCATATTTACCAAAAATCTCTTTACTCTTTTCTCGTAATTAAAATTTTAAAATAAAAATTTCTATAAAGTAATAAAACTTTCATGAAATAAAAAATTAAAGAACAAATCAGACATTGCGTATAATTATAATTTTTCCAATTAATTTACATCGATCGATCCGAGTTATATAAAGATCTGTTATGTAAGAAAATAAAATATTCTAATTTAGGTAAAATAAAATTGTGGTTACATTTTTGATAAATGATAAATGAAACTAAATACGTGCGTTCCAATGAAATTCAACGCATCATAAACATCTACCGGGGGCGGCAGTTTAAGAGGATTAACGACCTTCTTATCGGGGTGCGGAAAAAGTCCCTCTTTTCTTAAGGTTCAAAATAAATTAGACCTGTTTCAATAAGGGTCATATTCGAACAGTTTTATTGCTTTTCGTTTCGAAACTTTTAAGCAGCGGTGTACTTATTCATAGTGATAAATAACATAAACAAGAAATGTTTGGGAAATAATAATCAGAGATTTACCAAATTCTAGTTTGATAGATTTGTCTTCGAGACCTAATTACTCGAGCAAACTCAGGAGACATAATTAGGAAGAAACGCGTGTTGTATTTGTTATTTCAGTGAGTAAAAATCCCGATTTATAATTTCCCTCGGACGCCCACTTTGCCGCCTAGAATTCTGAAGCGTATTTAAGAGTCGGCGCGAAGTGACGGGCACCAGTCTTGCGTAGGCCGACTGACGTCACAAATCACCACAAGGTCGATCATTTTCGACGAACGGAACGGTATGGCCAATATATACAAAATGTACGATATGTTAAAGATGTAAACAACTGCAGCGACAGCGTTCAAATCGCGTTAGCATTACCGGGAATTATATATTTTGCCGTCTACGCTCACAATTTAGAAGTTATGCTAGTAGTTCTAAATTATCGTGCTTGCTGTTGACCTTTATGCACGTGGAGATAACATTTTTAGAAAAAATTGGCAAACTTTATGTTTCGGATTAAAATGTGTTGCAAGACCTTTGGATGTACCACGTTTGTTTACATACGTAGTCAGGTAAGGGTTTTTTAAAACGGAACACCTATATATTTTTACAAATTTAAATGTCCCGAGCTGATTACAACAATACATGGTGTTTCATAACTTCCTGAAAATAAATGAAGCGTTGAAAGTTTGCCTATAAATGAATAGAATGAACCCTTTGTTAAATAAAATGTTATTAAATAATAAAGAAATAGAAATAAATAAAATAAATAGAAAGAAAATATAATAAATGTTTTTGTCGAACGGGTAAACCGTTTGAGCGCATCTGGTTTAAGTTTAAGTTTATGATGTTTACGAAGAATATGAGTGATGTAATGTATTGTTAATCATCGCCGACCGGGCCGAACAGCTTAAAGGTATATGTTGGGGTGGTTGCACCGAAGTTTACTTAAATAATGACAGAATTTACAAATAGGGAGATTGTTGACGTGATTTTAATGTACGATCAAAGTTAAAAAAAAACGTTTAGACCAACATAAATATCATATTCAAAAAAATAATCAAAATTATTCAATGCTTGTAGAGCATTCATTATCAATCATAATTTTGATTTTGATAATACTGACATATTATACAGTGAATCTAATATTTTTAAAAGACGTTTCATAGATATGTGTAAAATTAAAATGTCTCCAAATTCTATTAATAAACGTACGGACTTGAAAATTTAAATGACAAATTTTGTAGTTTTCTGGATTCTTTAAATAGAATATAGATCTGTCAATTATAAAAAAAAAATTAGTTTTAATTTAGTTCTAGTTATTTTTCCCTTAATTCCGAACAACTGGTATTTTAGTTTAAAATCATGTTACCTTTCCGTTTCTCTTGACGACTTGTTTTTCTTGATAACTTGTTTATTTTTCACTCCTGACGAAGCTATAAATCTATAGCGAAACGTTGAGTGTGTTCCCATCATATTTCTATCTGGTTCGAGATTAAAAAAACTTTGTACTTACAATTTTCATCGGACAAAAACCAACTTCTATTATTATTATATTGTAGTAGTTGAAAAAGCCAGCCATTTAGAAATATTGCAAGCACCTTTCCAGGTCTTCTTTGGTTTTTAGTCGCGAATAGATTAGGAGTAGTGTTTTAAATTCAATTACTATATTATTAAGAACGGTTCATGCAAATATCCTGTATTTTTGAATTTAGGGAAAAAATGCCGTTCATTTGATCAAATAATATACAAGCCGTCTCAACGGCTTACAAGAAGCAGCAGCAAGACCAGCAGCAGCCCTGAGGAAGTTCTTCTGCAGTGGAGAACGAAACGTCGGCAGTAGAAGAAATCCGAGGAGAGACGCAGTTCCAACCGAAAGCCAGGAATTCAACGATGGACGACGGCTGCGGAAGCCTTCAAGTTAAACTAATATACAAGCCGTTCCATTAGAAAACACAAATTGTATTTTGTTGTCCTCTTTGTGGTGCGCTTTTGTTTTTCGTGATAACTTTGAAAATTAATAAGCATAATATGTCATATTATTTTATGAAACAATGTTAAGGTATGTAATTTCCGCCGATTTGTCATATTTAACCAACCAATGTCATTCAATTTATGTGAAATATGCGAGTATTTCTTAATTCCGTATATAAACCGCAAGCAGGAGTTCTGTACTTTTTGGATGCGATTAAGTGTATATAAGTCAGAAGCTAAATGATAAATAGGAGAACAGTATGAAAACTGGGATAGAACAAATGCTTCACACATTTGTTTTTTTATTTCGATATTGAAGACACCTCTATAGGGAAATAATTTTCTTAAATTCATATATGCGTTAATAATATATTTAGAAATTTGATCCCTGTAACGGAAGCTGTTGTCTAATGTCAGCCCTAAATTTTTAGCTTTACTATGAATCGGTATGTTAATATTATTTATCTTAATATCTAAAATATTGGTAAGATTACTAATATCCTTTTCTTTACCAAATAATAATACCGGGGATTTAGTGGGATTAAGTGTTAAACAATGTTTAACAGCAACTCTATGTAATGTATCCAGATCACTATTTATGTGTGACACAGCTTCACGCCAATCAGACGGATTAAAAGAATAATACAATTGCGTATCGTCTGCATAAATATGTGCACTGCAAGTTTTAATGTTTTGTAAAAATTGTGAGGTGTAGATAGAAAATAGCAACGGTCCTATTACGGATCCTTGAGGTACTCCCTGAGATACCGCAAGCGGATTAGATTTAAGTGAATCTACAACAACTGATTGGGTTCGACCGGATAAATAAGATTTAATTAATTCCACAGATTCTCTTGTGACGCCTGTATACTTCAGCAGGGAACATAGTATATTATCGTTTATCGTATCGAAAGCCTTATTGAAATCTAGCAGGACGAGAGCTGTTAATTGCTGATTATCAATGGCCTTTAGAATGTCGTCTGTTACATTAAGCAAGGCTGTAGTACAACTATTACCTGCCCTAAATCCAGATTGAATATTTGGTAAAATTTCATTAGATTCAATATATTTAATAAATTGTGATTGAATAGTTCTTTCAAATATTTTAGATAACGTGCGTAAAATGCTTATCGGTCTTAAATCTTTTACAGACACTAGATTCTTGATTGTAGGCAAAGGGCGAACTAGAGCAAATTTTCAACAATAAGAAACATAATGGTCAATAATACAACAATTAATTATGTGAGTAATGTATGGAATTATTGAAGGGCAACAAAGTTTTATCATTGTAATATTAATACCATCACATCCAGTCGCTATAGAATTTATACTTTTAATAGCATTATAAATGAATTCAATGTCTACAGTTTCAAAAGTAAAACTTCTGTTAGATTCTAAATCATTCACTTCGTAAAATGCTAATAATGATTGATTATTTAAATTAACAGTGTTACCAAGAAAATAGTTATTTATTTTTTCTACATCTACTAGATGTGAAGGTATTTCACAATGGTTTCTGCCAAAACCAAGGCGATCTAGATTTTTCCATAGCATATTGTTATTACTACTTTCTTTAATAATGTGATCAAAGTAAGCTTTCTTTTCAAGTTTAAGGCAAGTTGTTGCGAGATTTCTTAAAGACTTGTAATATTCCCAGTCAGTTTTACATCTCGTCCTACGATATTTATCTTTTGCTTTATTTCTCAAACGCATAAGTCGCTTTTGATTATCCGTTAACCAAGGAGCCCAAGTTTTTGTAAAGCGTCGCGTGATGAGGGGTGCATGTTTGTTGAATAAATTTAAGATCTGAGAGTTAAAAAATTCAATTTTTTCTTCAACATTATCAAGTCTAAACACAATCTGAAATGGTATAGAGCGCAAATCGCTTTGAAAATCTTCCCAATTAATATTTTTATAATTGCGGAAAGTGTGGTAGATTGGCAACGTCACAGGTTTCGATATTGGAAATTTACAAAATAGTGCATCGTGATCAGAGAAATCACAATTAATCGTACCACTATCAGTAATTTCAGTATCTTCTGCTGTACATATTACATCAATTAAAGTAGCACTCGTAAAAGTTAAACGAGTTGAGTCTTTAATAATTTGTATGAAGTTGATAGAGTCTAAAAAATGTTGAAAGTAAAGTGTAGAAGCATTGGTAGGTTTAAGAAAATCAATATTAAAGTCGCCGCAACAATAAATTTGCTCAGAATAAGGTAAGATAATTCCGAACGACTCTTCTAATTCATTAAAAAAAATCTATAATCAGTATTAGGGGGCCTATAAGCAGCACCTATTATAAAATTTGTTCCAGCGTGCTGAAAGGATAACCAAATTTGCTCTATAGTATCATTTGTTGGAATTATTTTGTAATTAAAAGTATTTCGGTAGTATACAGCAATACCACCACCTCGACTACATCTGTCTCTTCTCAGAACATTAAACCCATTTATAGTTATACAATCACTACTAATTGTTTCATTAAGCCAAGTTTCCGTTACCACTAGTACATCAATATCATTTTTATGTATAAAATCAATTAAATTATGCATTTTTGGTAGCAAAGATCTAACATTAATACAAACAAGATGCATATCCATTATTGTCAAGAAGAGAAAATAAATAAATATATAAATAAAAAAAAGGAAAATTTGAGTGTATATAATTTAAATTACTCCATACATTCCTACGCAGAGCGTATTAAATAAAAAGAGTTTATTAATACTCCACCTATTAACATATCAGTAAGCTGTGTACAAGAAAAAAAAAATAAATTCCAATCTTCAATCAAAAACCAACGTGCAAAGCAAAAAAAGCAATTAACCAAGAAAAGCCTACGTTTACCGCAACAGAACGAACAGAAAACGTGACACTACTGCGGCTCATTCAGCGAAGCGAGAAAATTATTATAGTTGATGATGCAATTTAATTTAATAACTTTTCCCTGATGTTTGACGAAAATGTTTCCGTTAGATGTAAACACGCTTGCAGTGCCAAGATGAGAAGCTAAGTTTTTGACCCATGAAATTCGCTTTTTGGTAAGATCCTCACGTATGACAATCCGCGTCCCTTTAAGCTTCTTTTTTGAATAAAAAACTGCATTCCTAACACTTCTTCGGCAGAATTTGACTATAATAGGTCTACTTTTTCCTTCCTTAACCCCCAGTCTGTGGCAGCAGTCGAAGCCATTTTCGGTAATATTCATTTTCAATTTTTCACGACAGAGATTTACAATTAACTGTGCAGGGTCTTCTGTCTCATTATCGGGAAGTCTAAATACTCTAATATTATTTGAGCGAGAGTATTGCTCTTGTTTTCATACACATCGTTTTCTAATGAAATTACCTTATTTTGGGACTCTTGAAGTTGAGACTCAAGACCTTGGAGACGTTCATTAATAGCGAGAATTATTTTGTCCAAAAACTTAGGGCTGGTGAGGACTTTCTCGACTACCCTTTGAATAAGTTATTCTTCCTTATCACTGCCTCCAAATCGAGTGACTCTGGCTGAGCTCATTTTTCAAAACACCAACTAAACTTATTATTATACCAGCAGCACGTGCACACGTCTAGCTCAGTTGGGTACACATACGGATGAAAAAATTTGTGTGTATCATAGTAGTCAGCGTCATCATTAAATAAAGAATTTCTTTCCGCTTTCAAAAATATGCGTATACTTTCTTGGGTCTTAAATTAATAGAATAAACTGTCTTTTTATTGTTCTTTCCTATCCTAGCCTTAGTAGGCGTACTTTTATTAAATATTAACCAGCTCTCTTTTTCATATGTTTTGACAGATCTAGCAAGCGCTTCTTTGTTTTTATTAAATATAAATGCATGCAAATTTAGTTTAAAAGATGTAATCAGTTTTATGTTTTACAATTTGTTTTCTTTTTGTGATAAGAAATTCATTTTCGAAACAATGTCCGATAGTAGCTCTTGCCAGATAGGTGGCGATATTATACTTCTCAAATTTTCATAACCGAAATTTGTAAAATAACGTGAATACGAAATTATTTACACAGCCAAAAGTGTCAAAACATTTTAATAATGGTTGATTAACATTTAATAAAAACAAAAAAAGTCGGCACTGTATTAAAAAAGCAGCCTACTAAGACTAGCATAGGAAAGAAATGTATCGTATTAATTCAAGAAATTAATCCAAAATAGTTATTTTTATACACCGCGATTCAGAAATATCTTCCGATATTATCTGGGTGAATAAAACATCAAAAAATATGGTCACCTTTTTATATAATTCTGAATTGTATTCAAAAAGTGTCCTAATAATGCAAAAGTTTTTTAGTTACGCAGATGCCCGTAAGAAATAGATAAATAAATTTGGATTAAGCTTGAGAGTGTAAATTTGTCTGAAATTTTGATAAAAACTACCATAATGTAAATTTCACTTAATAATGCTCTACTTAGTATTAGTATTAAACAATAAAACATTAACATGGTTTTATTTTTCAAAAAACAATTATTTCCACATTTATTAGGTTTACAGTTTGAAAGGCGTTGCTATTAATTAAAATATTTTTTCAACAGTAAATACCTTCCGAACTTTCAATAAATTCCAAGGAAGAATTCTTCTTATTAATAAATAGCACGTTAAATAACATTCACTAAAACACAAAACAAAAAGCTACTAATTTAGAAACACAACATACTAATTCAGAAGAACATTTATATGCACGTGCAAAGGTGGTGGAAATAATTTTATTTAAAATTGCAGAAATTATAATTTACCAAAGTGGTCAAAAATTTCGAAGAATATATTAATGCTAGGGCAGCGGCGCAAATGTAAAATTGCTAATGATATTACCTGACCGTTCCCCGTAAATTTAATCCGAGTGGCGCAAATGTAACGGTGGCGCAAATGTCCGCGGCGCAAATATCCCGACACCCAGAGTGACTATGCGAGAATTCCTACCCCTTTAACTCTTTTATTTTTGACTTTAGGAAAAAATACTTAATACAAAACTTAAAGGGACTAATTCAAAGTTTCACTGTGTGCTCACAGAAAAACAATTGATGGTCGGATAAACGACATATAAACTGAACTTAGGTTTTTTAAAAGGAACACCCTATATATTATTACGAATTGCGATTCCAAATTAAATTCTAATGGCACTACATATGCAATAAAACTAATAATGTAGAAGGTGTTATAAAATAATTCCTGCTTAATTTTTTTAATTCTTGATTTTAGAAAGAAAAGAAGATAAAAGAAGTCGTAGAATTTATTTCAGTACTGCTAAAGATATTCACAAAAAACAATTGAGTGTCGGATACCCAAAAAAATAAACGAAGTTTTGGTTTTAAATAAAATAATAATTAATATATTAAATCGACTTAGATATTTTCTAAAAATGAACCTTTAAGCTAGAAACAAAAAATAATTCGGAAAAATTGAACTTTAAAAAATGACTGAAATTTAACGTAAAATATATTTAAAGCGTTCTCAATTTTTTTTACGCAAAATGTAAAAGTTTTAACATATTTTGAATTCTCTTAGTACAAAAGGAGTTTTCTATTTCTAAAGTTCAAAAATTAAATAAATTAAATAGGAATTATTTCATACACACCTTCTACATTATTAGTTTTATTATATACCCATTATAGTCCCAGTAGAACTTAATTTAGAATCGAAAATCGTAATAATATATAGGGTGTTCCATTAAAAAAAAAATTAAGTTTAGTTTATATCTCGTTTATCCGATCACCAATTAGTCTTCTGTGAGCAAACAGTGAAACTTTGAATTAGTCCCTTTAAGTTTTGTATTAAACATTTTTTCCTGAAATCAAAAATAAAAGTTAAATGTTGTAGAAATTCTCGCATAATCACCTTGTACCTGTACTCCTTTATTATAAAGAACTACGGTTGAATTCTTGGCTTTCGGTTAGAACCACATGTCTCGGATTTCTTCCAGAAGAACAATATTAGTTAGTATTTGACTATTCTATTGACTCTCTATTGTTAATTTTGGAATCTCGATTTCAACCCAAAAAATATCTTTATAGAAGCAATGTCAAATTTCTAACAATATTGAACTTGAATTGCTTTTCCAAAAATACAGGCTGTCCGTTTTTCGAGCCCAAGCATGGGGATCTCACTTATCATAAGAGATACAGGGTCGGTTAAATTAGGAAAAAGTTGCGTATTTTCATGCTAATTAATAATCTGAAAAGCAATTTAGATTTTTCCTTTTCGTTTTCAAGATATTGAGAAAAAACTAATATTTTTAATTTTCGTTTTTATTTTTTAAATCGAAAACCGACAAAGCTAGACATTTATAACTTACACATTATTACACTTTTTTACGGAGAATCTAAATCTGTCATTACATTTACCCGAGCTATCAATTTTGCAGAGATACGACTGTCAACTTTTTTTTTCTTATGGGCGCCATATTGAATTTTCATATTTCTAAATAAAGATTTTTTCTCTGATTCTAACAATGTATCACACATTACGGTTGATTTGACTTTTTGACCAAAATTTCTATTTTTTTATTTTTACAAAGAGCGCTATGGAAACAATCAAGATTTTGTCACTTATGTGGTGTCAGCTTAACCAAAGGAAAACGCGGAAGAAATTCTGCACTCTTAAGAATCACTTTTTTATCACTCTATTGTTATAATATTCTTAATGCAAACAACCCCCACTGTAATTGAAAATTGACACATTCAAAACTGACGTTTTTTATTTATTAATCAATTCGTACCCATGGCACCCATTTGTTTTTGTTTTTTTTTTTTAACATATTCCCCCCTGTTGGGAAGGGACTTTCCAATAATACAATGAAATAGGTAAATATACAATACATAAAAAACGGTATTAATCATTGTCCTTTGTAGACACTGGTAAAACGCATAGTTTGTTAATCGCCCTTTGTATTATGCCATATTGAGTTTTCAGTACAGCAACCCTTGGAACTCCATCCCTGCCGTAATGGAGGTCAAGTACGCGTCCCATCAACCAGCGTTGAGCACCAAATTGTTAACATCAAGCGTTGATCTTGAGAATTTCCATTTTGATTTCTGTTGCAGCTCACTAAGATATTCTCGACTCCATCGAGTCCGGAAGTTTTGATGGAGACGCTGAAGAAATTGAAAACGACTAAAAGAATTTATCTTAGTTTCTTGCAAGCTAATGTCTGGTACTGCATTCAAAGGCCTGCCTACTAAAAAATGCGCAGGAGTCAATGAATTGAGATTATTTGGATCAGAGCTTAGAGGATGTAATGGACGAGAGTTTAGAGTTGCTGCTATCTGGGTAAGTATAGTTAACATTTCTTCATAGGTTAAAAGTGCATTTCCAAGAATTCTTTTCAGACTTGACTTTACACTTTTAATTCCGGCTTCCCAGAGACCACCCATGTGTGGTGCATGTGCTGGAATAAATTTTCAGTCGATTTCTTCATTTGTTAAAATGTTAATAATATCTGTATTAACTTTCGACAAAAAACTTTTTAAACTTTGTAATTCGTTTCGAGCGCCAACAAAATTGGTACCATTGTCAGAATAAATAACTTTTGGCTTCCCACGACGCGCTGAAAAACGTCGAAGTGATGCTATGAAAGTTTCTGTTCGTAAATCGGATACAACTTCAAGATGTATTGCTTGAGTTGTAAAACAAACAAATAGACATATGTAGGCCTTGGTGATTTTACATCCTCTTCCTTGCCTATCCTTTAAATGGAAAGGTCCGGCATAATCCACTCCAGATATTTGAAACGGATAATTTATCGTGACCCTGTCTTTAGGTAAATTTTCCATTACTGGTTGTACATTTGTGTCACTAAATCTACTGCATCTTACGCAGTTACGAACAGTTCTTCGAGCTAAATTTCTTCCATTTAGAGGCCAATATAATTGGCGTGTATTTGATAACAGTAACTGAGGGCCGCTATGCAATGAAGCTCTGTGAGCGTCTTCAAAATTAACTTTGTCAATTGATTTTTTGAAAATAGAATTAAAGGATGCTTCATATCTGGAGGCAACTCCGATAGTTCCAGTCTACTTCCAACACGCAGAAAACCTTCGTCATCTAGATACGGACTATAACTTAGCAATCTGTGTTTTCTCGGTAATGTACGTTTAATACTCAATAACTCGATTACATCTTCAAAATCATATTTTTGTGCTCTTTTAACTAGTAATTGCAGGGCTTCCTTTAATTCGAACACATTTAATGGTCCATGTCGTCTCTCTGTTATTGAGTGCTTCATATTGTAAATGAACTTTAAGATGTAAGCTGTTACTCTTTTAACTTTAAGAAATGTGGAATATTTTTCTGTCAAGCTTGACAATAAATCTATTGAGTTATTTAAAACAATTATCTTTCTCTTAATTTCAGGCTATTCGATAGTTTTGTCAGGTTTAAAATTTATGAAAGTGTAATTTGTATCATGTAGCCGTGACAGTCCTTTTCACCATTGCTCAGACTGCATCAAATGCGTTACTGATAATCCACGAGATAAAATGTCTGCTGGATTTTCCTTTGTATTGACATAGAGCCAATCACATTTAGCTGACAGTGATAAAATAAGAGCAACTCTGTGTGAAATGAATGGTTGCAGAATTTCAGGTTGTGCATGAATCCAGTGCAACGCTACTTGAGAATCACACCAATAAAATTGTTTGCAATTAATTGTAAAAGAATCGTGTACTTTTCTCATTAATTTTGCTAAAAGCAATGCTCCGCAAAGTTCTAGTCGTAGAGTAGATAATTTTTTGAGTGGCGCTACTCGTGATTTTGCGCATACTAGATGCATTACAACCTTTCTGTTACTTTCTATTGTTCTTAAATAAATGCAGGCTCCAAATGCCTCGTTTGATGCATCTGAGAATCCATGTAATTCAGTTGTCATGGCATCAATACAAGTGACGTATCTAGGAATTCTTATATTTTGCAAATGTAAAAGTTGGCGATTGAAAATCTAAAATTCTAGTTTCAATTCTTTGGGTAGTGGTTGATCCCAAGGTGCATTAGAAAGCCATATTTTTTGAAGCAATATTTTTACTAGTAGTATAAATGGCCCCAGTAAACCCAAAGGATCGTATAATTTAGAAACAACAGATAATATAGCTCGTTTAGTAATTTGTGTTTCATTTGAAATAAATGGAATATCATACCTGTAAGTTAGTGTGTCTGACTCGCTTGAATAGAAAAGTCCCAATGCTTTATTGATTTCACCTTTAAGTATTGTGATGCCCTTTTCTCTGTTGGATTCATCGGTGATATTATTAATGATTCTTGAACTGTTAGATGTCCATTTATGTAATGGAAATTTGCTGACGTTAAAATTTCCTTTACTTGACGGCATAGCTCTATCACTTCTTCTTCAGTGTCTCCTCCCGTAAGCATATCGTCAACGTAAAAATCGTGGTTGATAATTTTTGCTGCATGTGGATAACAATATTCATAATCAATACCCAATTGATATAATGAACGTATTGCTAGATAAGGAGCTGATGTTGTACCGTAGGTTACTGTGTTCAATTCGTACACTGCCATTGGATCTGCAGGATTCTTCCTCCATATAATTCTCTGGAAACGTCTATCGTCTGGATGAACCAATATTTGTCTATATATTTGTCTTATATCTGCTGATACTACATAGGCATGTTTTCGAAAATTTTAATATAATCGACATTAAATCGTCTTGAATAGTTGGCCCATTAAATTGAGATTGATTAAGGTCCAGTTTTACAATTGCAGCTCAACTTTGAGCTGAGGTTTAAACCCTTGGCAACGATTATTTCAACAATTGTTGTGAAGGATTTAAGCTTCGGCTCAAAGTTAAACCGTCATTGTAAAACTGGGCCTTAATGAAACTCCAGTGTTTGATGCTATGGAACCATCAAAAACAACACGCAATTTTGTTGTCAAATAATTTTCCTTCAGTACTCCATGGTGTGGTAAAAAATACTGAGGGGATTCTGCGGTTTCAATTTTTGTCATGTGTCCTCATATTCGTCCATGAAATCGCAATACAACTGATAAAAGTGTGGATTTGTACTAAATCTTCTCTCGATACTGCAAAGGAGTCTTTGTGCTACTTGAAATGTATCTCCTAAATTTGAAATGGATTCATTAAACGGAATTCGTACTACAAACCCGCCATTGTTATCTCTTGTGTGAGTTTTTACGAAGTATGAGTCATAGTAGTTAACATTCTTAATTGAAGAATCAAATTGAATTTCTTCAGTTTCCCAAAATTTCTTTAACTGGTTGTATATTTCAGTGGTAATTGCCAAACCACAGTATGTAATTGGGTTATTGTTCCATAACTGTCCCGTAACTATGCATCCTAATTTAGTAGATTGAAGTACAGGCTGTTTTTTTCCTAAGATAATATAATCCTTTTTGTATTTAATATGTTCCAGAATGAACCTGCACCAATTAAGATGTCAACAGGACCTGCAACATTAAACTCTGGATCTGCCAAACAAATATCATTTGGGATATTAATCGAAGACATCTCAAATGAATGTAATGGAACAGAATCACAAATTGAATTTATAATTAAGCAAGTTACACTGCACAGGTAAGTATTGTCTTGAGAACTCAGGCTAATTTTGCAATGTGTTACATTAGATAACTTTGTACCAATTCCTACTACCGAAATTTTATTTTCCTTTGACTTTATACATAATCGATTGTATAATTGAGTGGTAATAAAGTTAGACTGAGATCCACAATCCAGTAATGCACGACATAACATAAATCTACCATCACTTGCCTTGATCTTGACTACAGCGGTTGAAACCAAACTTGTATTATTGTTTACGTTTGAATACAGTGTTACTGGATTTTTAGGTATTAATTCAACATGTAACAAAGAATTATCTTTCAAATTACATCTCTTACAGGATCCATGGCGACAAATGCTTGCATTATGGTTGGTGCATAAACAATTCTCACATAACTTCAATTGTTCTACTCGCTTTTTTCTTTCAGGTATATCAAGCTTCAGGAAATCTTGACAGTTATAAATTGTGTGATTTTTTCGGCAAAAATTGCATTTTAAATTATGTGATGTTGTCACAAATCCTGCTTGCTTTGGTTTAATTTTTAAACTTGTATTCTTATTACTTTCAATTGTTTCTAATATATTGGCCTTTTTATTTAAAAGATGTTTTAATTCCTGATATTTAGATGAATTATTTTGATTAATTTCTGATTCCCAATCACGTAAGCTGCGATAGTCTAATTTCTTTGTAAGAGTGTGAATAATTAATGTATCCCAGTGTTCAATACTTCAATATATCACCCAAAATTTATAAAGAACGCAATTTTATATCAATTGTATCGATCAGCGTTCTAAATTGCGCTGCTGATTCTTTTGAAACAGTTGTCACCTCAAAAATGGCATTTAAATGATTATGTACCAATAGTCTTTTATTGTTAAACCGTTCTAGTAAAGAAGTCCAAGCAAATTCATAATTTGCAGCAGAAAATTTTAATGAATGGATTAACTGCATTGCGGGGCCCGACAATGACGCTCGTAAATAATGAAATTTCTGTACATTTCTTAATGACTCATTATTATGAATTAGTGACTCAAAATATTCTCTAAACTCAAGCCAAGATCCAAAATTACCATTAAATTTGGGTAGCTCAATAGTAGGCAATTTTATTGACTTTGATAATTGATTAGTGGTATTGGAAGTTTGATAAGTTGCGCTTTCACCATTTGACACTTGTATACCGCAAGATGTGAGTTGATTTGCAATTGAAATTGTGCTATAGTAAGCTAACTCAAATGCATCTGCTTCTGCATTATGTTCTTCAATCTTGTCGTCATCGCATAACTCCAAATTTGAATATTAATTGAACTAAATTCATCGGCAAGGTCTGTAGCCCTCAGCAGTCTTAATTTCAACTGATGAATATAATTTTCTCTGTCATTAGTAGTATTTGTGACACTATTGACATACGTCGTAAATGTAGTTAATTTGCGTTTTACATCGCCACGTTTTCGTATCAACGTTTTAATTTCGCTCAATGAATTTATTTTTCGCAAGATTTAGGAACAGAATAGAAAATAGTAAGTTCCTTACTTGATTTCAATTGCAGAGCGAGTAAATTGTTGCTTGCTTTCCGTTGATTGTTACACTTCTCTTCGACCCGTTGCAATAGATGTTTTATATACTTCTCCAAGCTTAATTAATTGTTTTTCTTCAATTCGGCTAGCGAAGGACCAAAAAATGTAATTGAAAATTGACACATTCGAAATTGACGTTTTTTATTTATTATTCAATTCGTACCCATGGCACACATTTGTGTTTTTTTTAACACCCACTTTAAGTACAAAACAATTCTTCGGGTTTAACAAGACAAACTGCAGTCAATTTTACATACCGCACCAGGTGGACAATTCTGAAAGAAAAATAAGAATCTTCATTGGAAAATCCATATCCATTACCCAAAAAAGTAGCTTAAACTTTGCAGCTTTTTGTATTATAAAATTGTTTCATTGTACCTACCCATCAGAAAATAATCTGTGGGAGATAAATCTGGCCCTGTGCTGGCCAGCCGACGTCTCCGTTATTTCTTTTTAGAAAACATTTTAGTTAAACAATCAGCAACTCAGGTGTTATGAGAGAGCAAGCCATCTTGTTGAAATCATCTGTTTATTAATGTATCGGATCTTATCACAATTTGAAGGAAATTTGTATTTTCTTCTAACTAGCTTCTTATAAATTTACAAAATTTTATTCGTCATTCATTATCGCCGGGCAGAAGAAGTTCCATTTTTTTCTTCATTCTTCAAACCACTTAATGTGGTAGCTTTGAAACAATTTGGTTTGTTGAGCTAGAAGGATTATTTTACACTGAAAATAGGAGTTGTTTAGAATTAAAATATTATGACTTTAGAGATTTTAGAAATTCTTCCGCGTTTTCAATTTTCACGCCATGTAAGCGTGAACATCTTGATTGTTTCCACAGCACTTTTTGTAAAAAATAAAAAATTGAAATTTCGGCCAAAAAGCCGAATCAACCATAATGTATGATACATTGTTAGAATCGTAGAAAAAATCTTTTTTTAGGAATATGAAAATCCAATATGGCGCCCATAAGAAAAAAAAGTTGACAGTCGTATCTCTGCAATTTTGACAGCTCGGGTAAATGTAATGACAGATTTAGATTCTCCGTAAAAAAGTGCCTAAATAATGTGTAAGTTATAAATGTCTAGCTTTATCGGTTTTCGATTTAAAAAATAAAAACGAAAATGAAAAATTTTAGTTTTTTCTCAATATCTTCAAAACGAAAAGGAATAATTTAAATTGCTTTTCAGATTATTAATTAGCATTAAAATACGCAACTTTTTCCTAATTTAACCGACCCCGTATCTCTTAAGATAAGTGATCCCCATGCTTGGGCTCGAAAAACGGACAGCCTGTATATTCAATTGCTAGTATTACTTATTGTACTCATTAAAAACGCATATTTTTAATTTAATATTTAAGTCTAAATTTTAATTAAGACTTTTTGTAGAAACATAATTAGTGTTATAGCTTATTTACATGAGGACATATTCATTCATAACAAAAACTTTTGCAAAATCAAATTTTATTAATACATTAATAAAATTCCACTTAGAAAAGATTTAGTAACAGAGTTCGAAATTTATTGACAAACATTTAAATATTTTCTAATTTATTTAAAAATATTTTCTTTTATTATTATATTCTCGTTATTATCATTGATGCAAACATTTCTAACATTCATACTTCCGACTACTTCCGACAAACATTTCAATTTTATAGACTACTGTACAGGATGGATTAATTTCGATGTCCCTTATGGGCATCTCCGTAACTATAAGAGATAGAAAAAAACTAGTGGCCAAGTCTAGATCTCTTTTTTGGAGATTAAGTCAATAGCGTAAGCAAAAATTGGCTATCTTCTTTTGTTTTCAAGTTATGGCCAAAAATTGACATTTTCGACTTTTCGTTTTTCGGTCATATCTCGTTTATTACTAGAGATATTAAAAAACTGTTTGATCATTATTAGGACACTTTTTGAAATACAATTCAGTGGTGTAGTAGCTTTTTTAATATTTACTTAAATTTTCAAGTTATAACATAAAGTTATATTTTTTTAAATAGAAATCATAGTAGGCAGTGCCCTCATTAAATAGAGATTTTTTTTCTGTTTTCAAAAATATATACTTTGTTGGGTTTATTTCTTATAATTAATAGGAAAAATGCCATTTTTGTTATTAGCCTTGTGTATCTTAGTCTCAGTAGGCTGGCTTCAATGCAGTGCCAACATTTTTTTTTTTTTGTTTTTATTAAATATTAACGAACTTTCAAACCTTTAGACAGTTATGGCCGCGTAAAGAATTTCATATTCACTTTATTTTCCGTTTGAGAAATGTAGCACCCATCGCGGCCGATCTGGCAAAAACTTTTTTGTTTTTATTAAATATGAATGCACGTAAATTTAGATTGATACATGTCCGATTTTGTTTATATTTTACTATTTGTGTGTTTGTTTTTGTTTTTCGTGTTTTTAATAAAATATAACTCAAGAGAAACAAAAAAAGAAAGCTTAATTTAGTTCTAATTTAGTTATTATTACCTTTATATTTATCCGAAAAATTTGTATTTTAGTGTAAAATCATATTATCTTTTTGCTTCTCTTGACAACTTGTTTATTTACATTTTTTCACTCCTGACGAAATTATGAAGCGATAGCGAAACATAGTGTTCTTGCGATTTCAGTGTCCGCTTTAAAGTTTAAAAACTATTTTCTCTCACATATTTCATCGAACAAGAGTCGACTTCAATTACAAATTTTTTATTGAAGTCGTTTCTTGTCCGATGGAAATTGTATAAAAATTGTTTTCAATTTTAAAAAGACATTGTGAAAATTACAGGAACGTTCAATGTTTCTTCCTAACGAAGCTATAAACCGATAGTGAAACGTTGAGTATTCGAGCAATTTTGACTGTTTAAAGATTAAAAATAATTTTTCTATAAATTGAATGATAAACTCATTTTCAGTAGAAAGTCAGACAGTAACTCTTATCAGAACGGTCGCTCAAAACGATAAAACGGAAATTTGTAAATTAACGCCAACACGAATTTATTTACGCAGCCAAAACTTTGAAAATGAAATAAAGTTTGTTAAAATTTAATAAAATAAAAAATCGGCTCCGTATTGAACCCAGCCTACTGAGACTAGGATATTTACGCAAGGATAATAATAAAAATGACAGTTTTTCCTATTAATTATAAAAAATAAACCCAACAAAGTATATATTTTTTAAAACAGAAAAAAAATCTCTATTTAATGAGGGCATTACCTACTATGATTTCTATTAAAAAAAATATAACTTTATGTTATAAATTGAAAATGCAAGTAAATATTAAAAAAGCAACTACACCACTGAATTGTATTCTAAAGAGTGTCCCAATAATGATCAAACAGTTTTCTAATATCTCTAAAAATAAACGAGATATGACCGAAAAACGAAAAGTCGAAATTGTCAATTTTTGCCCATAACTTTAAAACAAAACAAGATAGCCAATTTTTGTTTACGCTTTTGACTTAATCTCCAAAAAAGAGATCGAGACTTGGCCACTAGTTTTTTTTCTATCACTTATAGTTACGGAGATGCCCATAAGAGACATCGAAATTAATCCACCCTGTACAAGTGCAACTTCAATTTTTCGTTTGTTTTGCCTACATCTATGTTAAACTTAAATTCACCTAAATAAATGATTCTGTAATGTTTATCTTTATATTGTATTTAATTTGATATGAAGTAGGCGGTAAAAAAAACAAAGTTGTTATTAAGTTTGAATTGCAATAGAGAAGTTAATTAATAAGTCTTGTGTGGTAGTTTCATTTATAATAAACCAAGTTTATTATAAATAAAATAAAATAAAATAATAAATAAGTCGCTTCAGATTCAAAAGTATTTTTGAAACATCAACAATATTCGGTCACTCCCGCCTCGGATCCGACATGTCACAAGCTAATTTTTGTTTCTTTGAACAGAAAGAGAAGATATGTTTATTTCCTCTTTCGTTACCTCCCCCACAATTGATAGTGGGAGAAATCCGTCTACGCCTCATAAAAATAATTCATGAAAAGCAAGCAAAACGCGCGAATTCATAACTACGTTATGTGTATATACATATTTTTGAAAGCACTTTTCGAGGTTTTGTTAATAAAACTTCAATCTACAAAGTGACCAACACTTTTTCGAAAATATGAACTGGAAGTATATTTTGTTTTACTGTAAAGTTCAACTACGCTTTTTAAATTATTTTTTTTTCTAACAACTGATCGTAGCGAAATTTCCATTGGTCACTTTGTAGTTCTAGTCCTTAAATATCTGGTATCAAAAATGAAATAAATTAACTAAGAACTAAACCCTCTACGACTTCGCGCGTTTTAATGGTTTTCGTATACGGCATTATTCGGTGGGATTCCTCTTAACGTCTGGACAGGTATTCTAAACGGCAATTTAATCGGCCCGTTCGTCTTGCCAAACCGTTTAGATGGTCTCCAATACTTAAATTTTCTACGAACTAGTCTACGGGAACTTCTTGAGGATGTGAATTTAAATCTTAGAGCAACGATGTGGTTTATGCACGATGGGGCTCCACCTCATTTTCAACGAGAAGTGCGTGCGTCACCTCCACGAAATTTTTCTTGGTAGATGGATTACAAAAAACGGGACGATTAGGTGGCCTGCACGTTGACCTGACCTAAATCCTTTGGATTACTATCTATGGGGACACGAAAAAGCCTTGGTATACGACGAAGAGATCAACACGTTCTAAGAATTGAACGTATTACAATGCCTTTGAATCATTACTTCGGCTGGGAGATTTGTGTTTACAAGTGGCCGAGGGAAGGAATTTTGAATACTTATTGTGACGCAACCGGCATTGAACCACAGGTTCCAGACATTTGTCAAACCGTTATCAGTTGAGGGTAAATTTTATTTTATTTTTAATTCAGTTTTTAGTTGGATACATTTATACTCTCTTCTCACGTCCAACGTGACATTAATTTTTTTTCATGAACTTGCGAAACACCCTGTGTATGTCAACATATATTGATTTTACTGAATTACTTTGAGAAAAAGAAAATTCGTAGAAAATTCTTTAAAAATTTATAAACTTGAACGCATGTTTTTGACTATGATCGCAACATAGACACACGAATATACTTACAACGCAATATCATATTAGATTAAATGAATTCTGTTAATAAACGTAAAAACTTTACCAATTTGAATTATTTATTCTGTAGTTTCTTTTTTATTCTTTGAACAAGAGCGATCTTTCCACATAACGACCGGCCGATTTTGTATACCTCTTAAAACCATTTCTCTCTTTACAAAACCAAAGCGCATTTTACAACAAGCGATTTATTGCAGCGATTGCCCGCCGCGAGTAATTGCTTCCTATTCAGAAAACAAAATGATCGGGTATTAGCCGCGTAATTCAAAAAAAAAAAAAACAATAAAACAAAAAACCACAGTACATATCTTTTGGTAGAAATCTAACATACTTTTCGTGGACAACCATATATTGTTTCTTAGGTACTTGTGTCTTATGTAAGTTCATCCAATTTCCTTATAATTTTTCGGTGCGTCACCTAATGGACTGATCGGAAACGATCTCCTTGGAGAAATAAATTGTCCATATTCATTTTTTAAGATTGCCATTAAAAATGACCATGAAATGGAAAATAGGGTTCAATAGATAACATATTATAAACACTAATCATAAGTGGTATTGCCAAATTCAAGGTCATTAACATGTCACTGGAAGTCGCAGCTGCTTATGTGGCGCTTTGGGCAGAACCAGAAAATATTATAAAAGCTGAATATACAGGTATCCCGACATCTTAGACATTAATCATTCCAAAGAAATAATTCAAGTAGACCTAAGGCTCTCAAAAAATACTGCAGAAGGTATAGGACATGCATCAAAAAAATGAAAGTACTTTATTAAACGAGAAATTTAGGATTGAAAAATATGTAGCACGACTTCTATAATTTTTAAATTTCTGTCATTTAGCTTATCACCATGCTCACCCTTTTACGATAAACATACATTTAGTATAAAAACTTTAAAATTTATAAATAAAGATTTTAGAAGTGTGAGTACATGGCGCGGGATATCCGGTATATCTTTTGGGATGATTAGATTGTTGTTAGTTCTTACATTTTCATGATTTTATTACGTTGATTAGGTTGTTTTTAGATCTTTTTAAGTGATTTTAAGTTAGTAGCGTACTGAAGATGGCAGCTTAGCTGCCGAAATACGTAGCTACGGATATAAAATTATTGTGGACGGAGATTAATTTCAATTATGACACGTAACATGTCCTACTGTAAATGTGACGTGTTATTTATTGTTGCTATGGTGTATTCGTCCGTATGTTTATTTCTGCGTTTTTACGTTACCGTAGAAACAAATTCAAAGTTGTATTCAAACCAATAAAATAACTCAAAAATGCGTGTATAAAGACTTATCCCAATTTTTTTTGGCGGGCATACTACATCATTAATTTTTTTTTTTAATATTAAAAGTTGAAATTTTGTATGAAAAAATATCGATCGAATAGGTTAACGTCAGAAAGAAATTATTCACTGTCGTCTAAATTGTTTGAGTGACAAATTAATTTTTGATTTTGACCTACTCAATTCATATTTGCTCGTTAATAATTTCAACTTATAATATTAAAATAATTAAATTAAGAACACAGCTCTTATTCTAATCATAAGTTGTACTTTGTAACAAATTATGATTATTAATAAGTTAACATGAGGAAATTTTTGGCATGTAAATCCCCACAGCCACAGTTAAAAAAGCACAGTATAGAATTTTATGGTCGATCCAAATTTATCAGATCAGATATAGAGTCTCATTTGAAATAAAAAAAAAGTCTCATTCAACACCACTGTATTGATTCATACTGTATGGACGAAACTAATTTTATGCTATACTAAAATTAAAAAAAAATATTTTGATTTTATTATAAAGAAAAAAAATGTGTTAATAAGTGGGCACCATTACGATGTAAGGCGTCAATCTTTTTATTTATACGTTCTAATATATTTTGAGAACGCGGTGAGTAATTTTTGGAATTATATACTAAGGTTTTTGGTCATAGAAAACTCAATATTCGGTTTTAAGAAAAAACTGTATTGACATTTTTCATGTAAGAAACAAAATCAACTATTTATTCATTATTGTTCAGAAAACAGTAAACATCAGCTTGCTATTTTAATTCTCGTGGTGATTCAGTAATGCATGAAATATTAAACAAACATCTGAATTCCAACAGTAATTGTTTTTTTCATGCCACCCCTGTTATCCTGTGTAAAACAGTTAATTTTTGCAAATTGGTTGACTTCGTATCTGTAAGAATACCGAAGTTCGCACTATTCTAAATGGCAATAATTTTGATTACATTACTATCAGAACTAATTTAATTATTCCTAAGCACCTTCTTGTTCAAAACACAAAACTGCGTAATTCAGACATGAATTGAGATTTCCTAAACGATACAGATTTATATTTTTCAACGTTTTGCACATGATCAAACACAAAAATCACAATAAACAGAAAAGTCTTTTTTTGTTGCGTTGTGTGTTAAAATAATGTTTTTTTTGTCACACTAACATCATAAAAACTATGGCAGTGGAATTAAAAATCGTTCCAGTGACATTTAACAATGCCACCATTTAACAACAATCAAGAAGTACATATCCATGAGACATGTTAGAAAGAACGAATGTTATATATTACCAATGACGAAGACGTGACGTTTTGGGATTCATCTAATAAAGAATCGAAAAATCAAAATATTTTCGAGGGCGCACATGTTCCCTACGACTTTACATATATCAGCCATCATAACATGCAAAATTTGTTTTCTATACCTGAACTCTCCTTCGCATTTACCTGTAAGTCTTCTTGTAGAAATGCAGCAATAGCTCAAACTTGAAACGAACCAATATGTCATTCTCTATATAAGGGATCTAGACTATATTTGGAATATTGCGTCCACGTTTTATTTGACTTACGCCGCCGTTCAAGGGAACCGGCACTAGTCCGGGCTTAAGAAAAAAAATCAATTTATTTCATATATTCCGCACAACAAAATTACAACCTGAAATTACGAAAGGAATAATCAATCTAATGAAAACACTTAAGCAGAGGATAACTTTAAACACCACTTAGGGCCAGTTGTACAAAAGAGGTTAACTGACGTTCATTTGAGCCAGATTAAAAATAAAAAATATCGCATCAAATTTTATTTATGAATGCGTTAATTCCCATATTGTCTTAAGATTCTATGAGAACATATGTTTGAACATTGTTTAGTTAAATTTGAGTTTAAAAACCGCCTTTGTACAACTGGTGCTTAGATTCTGACCTATACAATGTGTAATCTCATAACAATCACTGAAATATAAACAAGAAACAAACAGAATTGGGGCAGTTTCAGATAACATTAAACCCTCTGAAAAATTGAAGAAAAGTAGGAGTAGGAAAATCGTTATAATTTTCTGTAAATCGGTAATAATTTTCGAAATTGTTACGAAAAATCAGCATGCAAAAAATAATCGTGATTCTACAGCACACCGTTAGTAATAATTAAAATAAAAAATGTTAGCGTTTTGTAAATCCACTAGTCTTTTGGTAGTAACAAATTTATGGGAATTTAAAAATTATTTAAACAATATTTCAACCAGACCTGAATTATATGTAAAAGTTACCAACAAGAAAAATGCTAATTATTCAAAATAAAACTAGAGTAATTACTTATTTCGATTTCAGGATTCACTTCGAAATAGACATGGTGTACAAAAATAGGGAGGATGTTTCATCCCCTGTATAGGTGCTCATCAAAACAAACAAAAAGTATTAATGAACCTAATAGGTTTGTTCAATTGAAACCCATGTTTGCTCCATAAAAATATTATTTAGGAATACACTTACAGATAAAGTCTGTTTTATATCATCCGGTCAGATACGGAGCAGGATCATAGTATTTCTGGCAGTTCAAATATTATTACGTGCATTTTAAATGCAAGTATTTATATTTACAGGATCCGCTCTTTTCAGACACGTCGCGGATCAGATATCAACGTTCCGGTATTCTTTAAACGAATATTTTGTCTGCAGCAGTCGGTATTGGACATCTGACGTTCTTTTAAGCCTTTTTTCTTTATTCAAAAATGGGGTAATCATGCATAAATCTTTTATGGAAAGATTTGGATGCATTCTAACTAAATAAAAACACATTTGCACTCGATAAACAGGTCTTTCATGTCTATGCCTTAGAGAATTCGAGCTGTATCTGGACTAATGACGTTAACCCTACTTTTGTCTGAACGTAGACTTAATTCATTAGCTTCATCAAGCAATAAGTCGAAAACGTCAAGATCACGTGGAGGAACTTTTAGAGGATCCACCAGATTTACCGCTTTTCAATTTTCGAATCTTTAAGCCTCTGACAAAGGCGTCAAGAATTAAGCAAAAGCACAAAACGCTGTGAAAGAATTCCCCTATCAGAACCCACAAGAATTCTAAGAGTAGAGTATATATCGGTTGGGGAAGCAATTGGATATGAGCCTTAATTGTGGTGGTAATTATTCGTAAATATATTTTTCAATAATTTTTTGATGGATAGATAGATAGATTCCAATTGAGCAAACCTCGTAAGTATGCAAATGAAGGTTTTCAAAAATATAGTTGATTTTGTATTTTAGTCAATAAAGAGCACATTTCTCGATTTTTATCGTCTTTTTCAAAAAGTAATAATAATAAATAAATAAGCAATGAGGATCACGCTTATTTTTTGAAGAAATAGACCGTAGGTTTAAATCTGGCAAAGTTGCTAAATTTGATGAACATTAATAAACCGGAAAGAAAAAATTTCCAAGTTATCTCTTATTTGAAATAATTGTAAGAAAAGAAAAATTGTCATTCTCTTCTTTTGTCTCTAACTTCTTTATTTAAAGATATCAAAGAAATAAAAATACTTTCTTAAAGCATTTTTCAATTCTCTACACAGTGGTAAACACTACCATCATCAAGTTCATTTTCTCTTATGGCGCTCATATTAAAATTTAGTGGCAAAAGAATTTATTCATTTTGTCGACTCAACGTAGCATTAGTTATAAAAATTCTTAAAACCTGGCCAGGAAAAATTCCACTTAACATAAAATAGTTTTGGGTTTAAATTAAAAACAACGTAAACACTAAACACTAATTTACTAAATGCTTTTTATTTGTACCACAGAAACTCAAAAACAGCAAGTGAACGGACAATTTTTCTTTTTTTTTTTTCAATTTTGCAACTTTGCCAAATTTCAACCTACCGTCTAACTCTTCTAATAAGCGAGATACCCATGGTGGAGGGTCGAATTTGAAACAGCCTGTATGTCGTTATTGCTTCTTGCTTTTCCTTATTTGCTCTAAGTATAATCTCTCTGTAGTGCTCCCAGTTGTCGATTATTTAAAAACTAATACCTTCTCTGTAATAAAAGAAAATTCTGTTTTATACCAAGGCAGAGCAGACCGATTGTAATACTTATTAAATAAAGAGGGATGTAAAAATTTTAATTTGAGTTCAGTTCTTGCTTATCCAAATAAAATCCTCGTAGCAAAGTATTTTACTGATTTACTATTGTGGCGCGCCACCCGGCTTAGCTCAAGGCGTCAAGAAGTCGGTTCGTTATGCGTCATTGGCTGCCACGCCACCGGGGTCTACATCGAACAACCTAGACTTTTCCGGCGATGGAACAAACTCGAATCTTCCAGCGTAGAGAATTCCAGACGGCAGCAAATGATATAAAATCGCCCGGAGTTGACTCACGAGTCAGTCGAATTCGAACAGCGATCGTCGAAGTTAGATTTTAGTGTGAAAATAAATTCTTACAAATAAATTAGTTTTTAAGCTTTATTAAATTACGGTTAAGTTTTTATCGAGTGTTTTATCCGTTTAAATAAATAAATTTAAACCCTAGAAACGTAACAGTGGTGTCAGGTGTGGGGTTTGAGCAAATAAATAAACAATTTAAAGTAAATTAAATTTAATCAGATTATTAAATAAGTACAGTATCGGAAAAAAACAATGGCTACGAGAAAAGTGTTGTTGAAAGACTTAAAAGTGGCCGAATTAAAAACCGAATTGGAAGAACGAGAGTTAGAAACCGGTGGTTTGAAAGGCGCACTTCAACAGCGTCTCCGATGCGATTTGTTGACAGCTGGTGAAGATCCAGAGACGTTCCTTTTCGAAATTTCGTGCGGTCCCGCCGATTTTAATAAAATCTTGAAGGATGAATTTCGAGAACAATCCAGAAATTTGGACGAGAAGTTTCAAGAACAGTTTGGAAATTTCAAGGACGAACTTCGAGAACAATCCAGAAATTTGGACGAGAAGTTTCAAGAACAGTCTGGAAATTTAGAGAAAAAGCTTCTAGAACAATCTGGAAATTTCAAGGAAGAACTTCGAGAACAATCCAGAAATTTGGACGAGAAGTTTCAAGAACAGTCTGGAAATTTACAGAAGCTTCAAGAACAATCCAGAAATTTAGAGGAGAAGCTTCTAGAACAGTCTGGAAATTTCGACAAATTACAAAATAAATTGTTGGAACAATCTAGAGACATAGACGAGAAATTTCTAGAGTAATCCAGAAATTTCGACGAGAAACTTCTAGAACAGTCCGGAAATTTGAAGGGTGAATTTCTAGAACAGACGAAAGGACTCGAAGATAAACTAGTGGTAAAAATATCGGAAGAAACAAGAAACCTGCAAGAAAATGTGGAGGAAATAATATTCCAGCAGGATAACAAAATCAAAAATCTGGAACAAATCATGGCGGGGTTGCGAGTGTTCGGGGATCAGCCACCAGTAGAAGTACTAGAAAATAATGAAACCCGAATTGTGGAAGGACCAGCAGAAAATTCGAAATTGAAAATAAAACCACCAACGTTCGATGGAAAGTCTTCTTGGCCTAACTACTTCAAACAGTTCGAAGCAGCAGCAAAGGCGAACAGATGGACGGCCAGCGAAAAAGCCACTTCGTTAATTGTGGCCTTGAGAGGGGACGCTATCGATGTGCTACAGACGATGCCGCCAGAGGAACAAGAAGACTTCGACAAGCTTGTGAATAGGATGGAAATGCGTTACGGACAGGCCCATCTGACCGTGGTATACCATGCGCAGTTGAGGAATCGCTGTCAGAAATCCGGAGAAAGTCTTCAGGAATTCGAAGCAGACGTTGCGCGTCTGGCCCAGTTGGTATATCCCACAGCTCTTGTTGAATTCCTCAAATGTTTGACGGTGCAGACCTTCATAGATGGAATCCGTGACCCAGACAACCAGCAGGCATTGAGAATGACCCATCCGAAGACATCCAAGAACGCATTGGCTTATGCCTTGGAATTTGAAGCGGCGAGACGAGTTTCAAGAGGGCATGTCAAGGTGCGAGCGGCTATGGACTTCCAAGAGGAAGAAGAGGAAGAGTCCGCCAACGCCTAGGTGGGATCTGCTAATAAGGGGCAATCCAAGGAATATGCCACCGCCGAGGATGTTCGCCGCATTGTGGAACAGGTCATCAAGAAGAAGAAGCCGCTGGAAAGGCCAGGAGGAAGGACATGTTCGCAGGCGATGTCCAAAGCCCAGACAGGATCCAAGAAAGCCACAGTTAAACTAAGTCGGGTCGGTGCAGAGGGGCAAACGTCGACCCGTATTCAAAGGCCCCCAAAGACGAAAGCCAAACAAGTAATATCCCTACGGCAGTTAACCAGCAGTGTCTTCGTGGATGTTACCATTGATGACATTCCTCACACCATGTTATTGGATACGGGTGCGACGAAGACCATCCTAAGACCCGACGTCATTAAGTCATCTGGACGCACCGAGCCGACCAAGTGGAAACTGAAAACTGCAACTGGAACATCAGCAACTGTCCACGGTGAAGTAGAGGTTATCATCACCATTGGTTCAACTCCAATAAAACACCGTGCACTGGTGGCAGATATAGAGGACGAGGCAATTTTGGGCATGGACGTCATGTGTGCCCACGGGTTCCAATTGGACTTAAAGCGTGGCGTGATGGCAGTCAATAATGAGGAGTTTGTTCTACATCAACGAGGAGACGTGTCCGCTCGAGTAGTCCTCGCTGAAGACGTTGTATTACCCAGCAGGACTGAGGTTATCGTCGACGCAAAACTGGACGGTGTTTTTCAAGATGGGCAAGTCATTATGGTTGAACCTAATACTGATGATTAGAAGATTGGAAGAGGAGTCCTCGTTGGGAAAATGTTGACGGCGAAGAAGGAATTACCTGTCCGCCTGACGAACGACAATTGTTTCTCCGTCAATATCAAGAAAGGAACAATCTTGGGAAGCTGCACCATGGTGTCCTCCATCTCCCGGCAACTTGAAACAAACGTGCCAGAAGCGAAAGTCCCAAAGAAATTATGGGAAATGGTTATGTCAACAGCCCAGGAATTGACTCCAGACCAGAAGACAAAAGCAAAGAATCTGATCGGCCGCTATCAAGATGTATTTGAGGTAGAAAATGGATCCAAGGGAAGAACTGATGTCGTGAAACACAAAATAGAGACTGGAGAAGAAAGATCTATCCGTCAAGCTCCAAGGCGATTACCGTTGGCGAAGCGTGAGGAAGCGGAACGCATTATTCGCGAGATGGAAAAGGATAATGTAATAGAACCATCAAGCAGCCCGTCGGCGTCACCAGTAGTGCTTGTGAAGAAGAAGGATGGGTCCACCAGGTTCTGTGTAGACTACCGGTTACTCAACAATGTCACCAAGAAGGACAGCTATCCCCTGCCACGGATTGATGATACCCTGGACACCCTGGCCGGCTCAAAGATCTTCTCAACTTTGGACTTAAAGAGTGGATATTGGCAAGTGGAGCTGGCGCCCGAAGATCGAGAAAAGACGGCGTTTTCCATTGGTATGAGTCTGTGGCAGTTCACAGTGATGCCATTCGGATTATGTAATGCCCCAGCGACATTCGAGAGGTTAATGGAGACGGTTCTGAAAGGTCTGTCCTGGACAACGTGCATGGTGTACCTTGACGACATAATTGTCGTGGGAAAGACGTTCGACGACCACCTAAGGAACCTGGAAGGAGTGTTCCAGCGGCTTCGCGGAGCTGGACTAAAGCTTAGCCTCAAGAAGTGTCACCTGTTCCAGAAGGAAGTGAATTACCTGGGGCACATTGTTAATGGAAATGGAATCGCCGTGGACCCTGTGAAGATTCAGGTGGTGAAAGACTGGCCAACTCCCAGAAATAAACACCAAATAAGGAGTTTCCTTGGCCTGTGCACTTACTATCGGCGCTACGTTCCTGGATTTGCAGACATTGCTAAGCCGTTGACAAAACTCACTGAAGAAGGTCGTCCATTTGAATGGGACCAATAGTGTCAAATTGGCTTTGAACAACTAAAGCAGTACTTGATTAGTGCTCCTATTCTGAGTTATCCTCTCCCGGAAGGCAAGTTCGTCGTGGACACAGATGCTAGCAACGTTGGGATTGGTGGCGTACTCTCCCAGATACAAGAGGGGCAAGAGAAGGTGATCGGCTACTTCAGTAAAGTCCTATCAAAGCCGGAACGAAACTATTGCGTCACAAGAAGGGAATTGCTAGCCGTCGTAAAAACGATAGAACACTTCTACAAGTACTTGTATGGTAGACGCTTCCTGCTGAGGACCGACCACGCCGCTCTAAAATGGCTTCTCCGTTTCAAGAACCCAGAAGGGCAAGTTGCACGATGGATTGAACGACTTCAGGAGTACGATTTTGAAATTCAGCATCGGGCAGGAACTAGCCATCGAAATGCCGATGCTTTGTCGAGAAGACCCTGTGCCGAAGACTGTAAGCACTGTAGTCGTTTGGACGAGAAAGTAGCCACGACTGCGAGGACAGCCATAGTTGACGACAAATGGCAAGACGAAGAACTGCGAAGAGACCAGAAGAACGACCCGGATTTGAAATTAGTGCTAGAGTGGAAAAGCAGGGACGCGAGGCCTACCTGGGAAGAGGTAGCACCATGTGCACCGTCCGTAAAATCATACTGGGCGCAGTGGGACTCCATAGTGTTGGATCGTGGTCTTCTGAGACGAAGCATGGAGAATCCAGAAGGCATGGAACAGAAGACGCAGTTACTAATCCCCAAGAATAGGGTGCCAGAAGTTCTGAGGGAACTTCACGATGGAACTTCGGGAGGGCATCTGGGAGTTAAGAAGACTATGGAGAAGGTGCGCGAAAGATTTTACTGGGTGAACTGCAAGGAAGACGCAGCAAGACTGCGCAGCCAGTAACGGCCCCCACAGGCGGGGTAAGGCCCCCATGAGACAGTACAACGTTGGAAGTCCTTTTGAGAGAGTTGCCATCGATGTAGCCGGCCCGTTTCCAGAAACGAATGGTGGAAACAAGTACATCGTCGTGGTAATGGACTACTTTAGTAAGTGGGTTGAAGCTACCTAACCAAGAGGCAGTCACTATTGCGGAAGTCCTTGTCAGGGAATGGATCAGTCGGTATGGTGCACCTATGGAACTGCATTCAGACCAAGGAAGGAACTTTGAATCGGCCTTGTTCAAGAACGGATGTACTCTGCACGGCGTACGAAAAACTAGAACAACTGCACTCCACCCACAGTCTGACGGAATGGTGGAAAGGTTCAATAGAACCATCAACCGACATTTGTCCAAGGTCGTTTCCAATCATCAGAGGGACTGGGACAAGTACATCCCCCTGTTTCTAATGGCATACCGCTCATCCGTTCATGAGACAACACGGGAGACTCCCGCGAAAGTGGTATTCGGGCGAGAGCCGAGACTGCCCTGCGACCTGAAGTTTGGTGTGAAGCCTGGCGAAGTCTCTGCCGACGAAGATTACGTGAGCAAATTACGCAGGAAAATGGATGACATCCACAACCAAGTGCGTCACAATATACAGACGGCCAGCGATCGGATGAAGGAGCACTATGACATCAACGCTCAACACGGGGGATACCAACCTGGAGCACTGGTCTGGCTTTATAACCCCCAAAGACGTCGAGGCCTCTCCCCAAAATTGCAGACCTCTTGGGAAGGTCCTTACAAAGTGA
Organism: Prosopocoilus inquinatus; assembly: GCA_036172665.1. NCBI lineage: Eukaryota > Metazoa > Arthropoda > Insecta > Coleoptera > Lucanidae > Prosopocoilus > Prosopocoilus inquinatus. The sequence continues at coordinate 40,910,619 of CM069871.1, read as the reverse complement.
TGAAACGGATCAACGACGTCGTTTACCGCATCAAGAAGGTCCCCCATGGCAAACCCAAAGTAATCCACTTCAACCGGATAGCCCTTTACCATGGAGAAGCAGATGAAGGGACAATACAAAGGGCGCAAGTTTCCGAAGTGAACTTCGAAACCTTCATGTCTCATCACGCCGAAAGAAGCAAGGCACGGTTTGGAGTGACCACGGAGAAGCAACAAGATCTCTTTAAAGTGCCACTGGAGTACAGTCTGGCCCACTGCGTAGCAGAAGACCTGAAAATGTCCAAAGGAATCGCTCAGGTGTTTAGGAAGAAATTTGGCCAAATCGAGGAGCTACGAAGACAGCATCCCGTGGTAGGCAAGAGCTTGCAGATCATTGATTCGACGGCAGATCGGAGGCGCCACGTGCATTATTTAGTCACTAAGAAGACATCAAGCGGTAAACCTGACTATCAAAGTATGAGGAGAGCCCTATATAGCCTGAGGAGACAGCTAATAGAGAACCATCAGATGAAGTTAGCCATCCCCAAATTGGGCTGCGGATTGGACGGACTAGACTGGAGAGTAATTCGAAGCATGCTGGAAGTCATCTTCCACAGAACGGGAATTGAAGTCCTAGTCTGCAGCCACCACCCACAGGCAAGAGTCAGCAACAGCAAAACCGTAGACTGCTACTTCTTCCAGACGGGAAGTTGCAAGAATGGGCCAGCATGTAGATTCCGACACCCTCCTTCAAGACTATCACCAGGAACATTTCGAGACGAAACGTTTTTAAGAAGGGGGCAGTGTGGCGCGCCACCCGGCTTAGCTCAAGGCGTCAAGAAGTCGGTTCGTTATGCGTCATTGGCTGCCACGCCACCGGGGTCTACATCGAACAGCCTAGACTTTTCCGGCGATGGAACAAACTCGAATCTTCCAGCGTAGAGAATTCCAGACGGCAGCAAATGATATAAAATCGCCCGGAGTTGACTCACGAGTCAGTCGAATTCGAACAGCGATCGTCGAAGTTAGATTTTAGTGTGAAAATAAATTGTTACAAATAAATTAGTTTTTAAGCTTTATTAAATTACGGTTAAGTTTTTATCGAGTGTTTTATTCGTTTAAATAAATAAATTTAAACCCTAGAAACGTAACACTATTTTTGTAGCTTAAGAGAGCAACTGTTTCAACAAAAAATATGATTCATAAATAGAAATAGCAAAATAGAAAGCAATGAAAGGTGGAGTCCGGGACACTTGCGCCGCGCACATTTGCGTCACAGATACATTTGCGCCTTTCCAAGAAAAGGTTCTCAATAACCGCACATCCGCACCGCACAGGTAAAGATTTAAAATTGAACATTTGCGCCTCCGTTCTGGGAATTTATTTATTTCTTAGAGAGATGAAAATTTAGCTGTAAACCTTCTTATTCGTGTGGAAATATATCTGAAAACTTATTTCTTGGGGATCAAAAATGTCATATGTATCAATTGTGTGGCACTTTGCTCTGATATCACTTACTGATTGTTATTATTAGGCTCCCAAGTTTTGTTCTCACTTTTTATCCACGCACAAGTTTACTTTTGTGGATTATTTATATTTATTACCTATTTTAATCTTTATAATTTTAAACAAGATTACTTTTCCAAGTTGATATGGCACCGTCGCACTCTTCAATGCGTGCGGGCGCTGTGTTATTTTCTTCCCTTTGTGATCTCGAACGTCGTGCAGGCAACATCTGAGGTTACTAGGCGTGGATTGTGGAAGACCTTTGGGTTTATTAATCGTATTACGGTTTGAGGATTGGATTTACACGTCTAGTTATGCTGAAAATAGTTGTTAGCCAGTAGTTATTTTGGAGGTGGTAGATTTTAGACTAAGTTTACATTTAGTTTAGTTTTTAAGTCATATGTTGTATTTTAAATTCTAATTTTCTGTACATTTATTCAGCATGTTAATTTAGCGTAGTTTAATCACCCGCAACGGTCAGGTAAGACCCGTAATTATTTGTCTCCCGTCCTCAATGCCGGGAATTTCCTAATTTGCCTAAATGACACTCATGCACATTTCTTAATAATTCTTAGTGTGAGGCTAAGCTAACATTTGACAACCCATTAAGATATTCTGAGCTTATTATTTCTAACCCCCGACTGCGTAAAGATGCATTTCACTGAATTTACATTTGTCCAAATTACTTCGGGTTTCAGCTAAGGCAAAATTGGTTTTACTCATTTTCAATTTCTCAGATTTCTAAATCACCAAAATTTTCATATTTTGTCACTGCCCAGCCACTCTCTAATTAGGGTAATAGCCAATCAAATTTACCATTCCACTTTCCTCCCATTTTTCCCCCGTTTTTAATTCTTTGTATTGTAGCATATTTAAACTTGGATTTTGCCCTGAAAAATCAGACAGAACTACAAGTGTCTCGGGTTCACGTTATTATGAATGTGTAACGTCTCAAGTTTCAACCCTACGTTTGTTTTTATCTTCAAACTAACTTGTAACATATTCTGTAAATAATTGTATATTAAAAGTGTAAATACCGAGTGTGTGTTTTCGCTTAAACAATTAGTGCACCTTTTGGTCCATCCTCAAGGAACATCCAGGACTCCAGAAAGCGCCGCTAAACATTGGTCCTTCGAGCCGGATGCAGCATCCAACATCACGCTACGGAAGCAACGGAACAAAACAATAAGGAAGAAGTCAAAGCAACAAACGTGTGGGTGAGACTCCAATACATTTTCCTCTTCACATATTGCATTTCCTATATCAACCACTTTATCGATACAATCATGACTGATACACTAAAAACCTTGAAACACAAACGCGGTCAATTGAAAGCATCGGTAACCAGATTCGTTACATTTATTAAATCCGTCACGCCGGAAACAAGTATATTTCAAATCAAGGGGCGTCAGGAAAACATTAAGTCACTTTTGTCCGAATTTGATAACATTCAATCAGAAATCGAAATTCTAGAAGAATTAGAAGCGGATAATCAAGAACGGGAAGAATTCGAAAACAATTTCTTCAATGCTTTAGACCTCGCAGAACAATTATTCGCGGATCGAAATCCACATTCTTCATTTAGTAAAGGTAACTGCAACCACGATCGTTTTAAAAATATCGATCAACAACTCAATACACAAATTCGCTTACCAAAAATCGATTTACCTGTTTTTTATGGAAGTTATGAAGATTGGTATCCGTTCCACGACACTTTTGATTCTCTAATTCATTCGAATGCTAATTTATCAAACATCCAAAAGTTTCATTATTTAAAATCTTCCGTGAAGGGTGAAGCAGCAGCGTGTTTGCAATCTTTAGAAATTACAGCTGATAATTACAATGACGCATGGCATATTTTAAAGGAACGATATGACAACAAGAGACTAATCGTTCAGAAACACATAAAAGTCATTCTCGAATTACCAGCCGCCCATAAGGAAGGGTACAAGGAGTTAAGACAAATTTTGGATGGTGTTTTAAGACACATGCGTGCACTAAAATCATTAAAACGTCCAACGGAACATTGGGATGACTTAATCGTTTTCATCATCACATCGAAGATAGATTCATTGTCCGGCAAAGAGTGGGAATCAACATTATCTACAAATGAAATGCCGACATTTAAGCAAATGTCTGAATTCTTGGGGAAAAAATGCCAAACGCTCGAGGCGTTAATCAAAAGGCCGAAGACTGAAGCCACACAAAAGTTTGGTCCGACGGAAAAACCTTCTTCAAGATTCAAGACGGTAACACATGTTGCCATTAATAAGACGAAATGTCCGATATGCGAGGAAGAACATCCAATCTACCAGTGCAAGATGCTTGCTAACATGTCAGTAGACCGCCGATGGAAAGAAGTAAAAGCGAAAAGGTTATGTATCAATTGCTTGAAGGCGAATCATTTAGTAGCTCAGTGTACTTCGGGATCTTGCAAGACATGCCACAAGAAACATAACACTTTTTTGCATCGATCATCTGAAGGAAGTTTACCATCTTTGAAGTCTGAACAAGACCCTCAATCATCCGTTACAATTACAAATCACAGTGCTGCACTTCAATCATCAACACAAGTTCTATTATCTACCGCAGTTGTAGACATATTAGATGTCAATGGTGGTGTTCAGAGTTGCCGAGCACTTTTGGACTCTGGATCACAGTCAAACATAATTTCCAAAAATTTGGCAAGGCGTCTTGGCTTACCGCAAAGGAAAACCCATGTGACAGTATCCGGTATAAGTCAGAGAAATACTGTAGTAACACACAGCGTTGAAGTACGGATGCAATCCAGACATAGCAAATATCAAGCATCTTTAAATTGTCTAATATTAGAGAGAATATCCGGACAAATACCACCTATTCGAGCATCACGAAGCAACATTCAAATTCCAGTAAACGTATATCTAGCAGATCCAGATTTCGACCAGCCGGAAGAAGTTGACTTATTAATAGGAGCAGAATTATTCTTTCAACTGTTGTGCGTTGGACAGATTAACTTAGGAAAAGGTCAACCTTGTCTGCAAAAAACAGTACTAGGATGGATCATATCAGGGAAATTGACTACAAATCAAGAACCGCGCAGGGCCATTTGCAACATTGCTGCAAATGTGAGCTTCGATAATATATTCACCAAATTTTGGGATTTGGAAGATTGCGCCCAACAATCAAAACTCACATTAGACGAAAGGTATTGCGAAGAGCACTTCGTAGAAAATGTCCGAAGAAACACTGATGGTCGACTAGTCGTTTCTCTTCCCTTCAAGGAAAATTCTTCTAAGTTGGGACAATCTCGAGAGCAAGCCTTGAAGAGATTCTATTCTTTGGAGAAGAAGTTCGACAAGGACTCCAAGTTAAAAAACGAATATACATCATTTATGCATGAATATCTTAGTTTAGGCCACATGAAGGAAATATCACAACCAAACGACAACATCCCCCATTTTTACCTTCCTCATCACGCTGTCATAAAAGAGAAAAGTATTACCACAAAACTAAGAGTGGTTTTCGATGGCTCAGCTAAAACGTCAACAGGTGTATCATTAAATAATGTTTTACTGACAGGTACGAAACTACAAGAAGATTTATTTGATATAATCGCTCGTTTTCGCACCTGGAAACACGTAATGACTGCCGATATAGCAAAAATGTATCGCCAAGTTACAATGGATGCAGAATGTACACCCTTTCAGCGTATTTTGTGGCGTGACACGAAGCAGGAAGCTATCAAGACCTTCCAACTAACAACGGTGACTTATGGAACGGCTTCGGCATCATTCTTAGCAATAAGAGCATTACAACAGTTAGCCAAGGAAGAAGAGATTAATTTTCCAATAGGTTCTAAGATCATTATGCGTGATTTCTATGTCGGTGATCTAACAGGTGTCAATACTGTGACAGAAGCTACGCGTATTAGGGACGAAGTGATAACAGTTTTAGCAAAAGGCTGTTTCGAACTTAGGAAGTGGAATTCAAATACGAAGCAGTTATTGGCAGACATCACTAACTCATCAAACGACAACGCTGTATTGGACATTGATAAGGAAAAGGAAGTCAATACTTTAGGGCTACAATGGAACTCAAACACCGATTTTCTGCAATATTCTGTTCAGCTACCTAAACACGTCAATCGGATCACGAAGCGCCACATATTATCAGCAGTAGCAACAGTGTTTGATCCTTTAGGTTTGCTTGGGCCACTCATAATAACGGCAAAAATCTTGATTCAAAACTTATGGGAATTGAAGTTGGATTGGGATGAATACATTCCCATGAATTTACAATGCATGTGGTTAGAATATTCACAAAGAATGCAACTTATTGACAAAATTAAGATCCCTCGCAACATCATTCAAGTCAACGATCCTATACATTTCGAACTACATGGATTTTGCGATGCTAGCGAGAAAGCTTACGGAGCGTGCATTTACTTAAAGGCAACAAATAAAAATGGAGAAACTTCATCGAATATATTATGTTCCAAATGAAGAATCACCCCGCTGAAGGCAGTGTCCTTGCCTAGATTGGAACTTTGTAGAGCCTTAGTTTTGGCTCAATTAGGAGACTAAGCTTGCTATCAGAGCAGTCAGAGGTTTGTTTACAAAATTTTGTTGCAAATAGTTTTTTTTTTCAAAATTTATGTTTACATTTATTACCTAGGTTTACAGTTGAAAGGCATTGCTGTTAGTTAAAATAATTTTTTTTAAGTAGATACCTTTTGAGCGTTCAATAAATTCCAAATAAAAATAAGCAATTGCATATTATACATACATTATGTGCACGGGCGGAATTAAAAGTGATGAAAATAATTTTATTTAAAATTTGCAGAAATGAAATTTACCAAAGTGGTCGAAAATTTCGAAGAATATTATTAATGCATGGGGCAGCGGCGCAAATGTAAAATTGCTAATGTCATTACCTGACCGTTCCTCGTAATTTTAACCCGAGCGGCGCAAATGTATCGGTGGCGCAAATGTTCGCAGCGCAAATGACCCGACACATGAAAGTTGATAAAATTAGAAAAATTGTAAGAATTTACTTTTTAATATTTTTAACCTGCGTAAATGTAACAAAACGGTTATGTCACCTACACTTACATACTGGGTGTCTCTAAATTCCGTGGACATGTCTTAAGCACAGATTTCTGAGCAGCCATGTCCACGGAATTTAAAAACCGTTTGTACCGTGCCTTCAAATGAATTCCTCATTAAAGTAAGCTGGTCATTAACTGTCAGTACTGATCATAACATCAAATAAAAAAACAACATTAAAGCTTAAAGTAGATGCTCAAAGTGCTCTCCTTCAGCTTGAATACATATGCGTACTCTGCGTTTCATGTTTTCAAAACCCGTTTGCTAAGTGTTCGGGGGTTATGTTAGCACACACATCTATAATGCCCGCACGCAGTTCTTCGATTGTGTGACGCGTAGTTCTAAAAACTGTGTTTTTCATGTGCGGATAAATGAAGTAATCCATAATTGTGAGATCCGGATACCTTACAGGAAAATTCACAATCCGATTATCGAAAAACTGCTGCAGCAAAATTAATAGTTTGATGAGCTGTGTGGGCAGTAGTATTGTCTTGCTGAAAAAACCCTTCTGTAAGTTCATCATCATGTAGTTGATTAATGAAAGGTTCTAATAGCTCATTTCGGTATCTCTCAGCAGTTACTGAGTCGTTAAAAAATATTGGTCCGATGATACGCCTTCTTGACACTGCTAACCAACCACCCATTTTTAATGGATGTAATGGAGTTTCCACAAATTCATGTGGATCTGCTGACCATATTCTCATATTCTGTTTATTTAAATACCCTGAGAGATTAAACTAGGCCTCATCGGAAAAGAAACACTTGTCAAGAATGTCGTCGTTGTTTAAGTTATCAAGAAACCACTGACAATATTCTGTTCTTCTGTGAAAATCTACTGGCCTGAGTTCGTGGACTGCTTGAATCTTATACGGATAAATCTTTAAGTGTTTTTTAAGAATAGTGTGACATGTTCCCACTGATAGCTGAACTTCTTGTGAAAGTTTCGCAATTGATTTCTTAGGAGAGTGTTCCATTCGATCCCGAACATCTTCAACGCAGGCTGCAGTCCTTTCCTTAGCTACTCCGCTCCCTGTTTTGCGACCAAGTGATCCTGTTTCACGAAATTTAAGAAAACAAGCATGGATATGTTTAACTACCTGTTCATAAGTAATACCAAAATTAGGAAACTGCTGTCGAAACATCTGTACACACTGATTAATTGAATAAACTAACTGTCCATTTTCTATTCTACCGGTTTGAAAATAACTTTCAACAATAAATATTTTCTGCTGTAATTCTAACATTTTGAATTAATTGAAAATACAAAGTGTCAATTTGACATTTGTTTAATTAAATACTTTAAATTTAATAACAGCTATCAGTGCTGCAAATCTTAGGAGAAAAAAATAGTGAAATCATAGCCCACTTTAATGAGGAATTCAATTGAAGGCACGGTATTTACTCTTTCCTCGTTTCCTCGTTAGCTATAACATATCACTGTTTTTAAAACACTTTAAAGCTTAATATCACTGGACTTATCAGTATTTATCGTGGATGAAGTATTAACTGCATGGAGCGTAGCCTGTACTAGCAATGCATAATACGCGGGACCGGTTTTGCTACTGTCGAAACCCTGCAACGACCTTTTACCATATGTCCATTTAAATTTTTGATAATGGTGGGCTATGGAACATAAAGCGCTTATCTCAGGTTACTACAGCAATTTATTCGTTACTTCAAATTACTTGACAATTTATGAACTGACAACTTGCTGTCCAATTTTCACATTAAATATTATAATGTTTTTCACTCCTGAATAAAAAACGTTTGTTGTTGAATCATATTTCGGCAATGCAGAAAAGGTAAATGGCCAATGGGTATAAAATAATCCTGCTTGCATGGAAGAATTTCGCTCAAAATTCCTGAACCTTGAAACAGTGGCGATTTCGTTTGTAAATAAAAATCGTGTTTTTATTTTTTCAATTAGGAATTATAAAAGCAAACAATGTTAGTTTGGAACGTGTCTTGGCGTACTATCTGAAGTGACGCAACACTAATACCCGGAACAATCTCAATCCAAAATTACTTAATTGTTAATTTAATCGAGTTACAAATTTCCCACATCAACTACTCGTTTGTGTGTGAATGCACCACCAGCTATAATGATAGGAGACAGCTAGATCGCAAGGATATTCGAACGTGAAATCCGTTAAGCGAATTCTACTGTACCTTTTGTAACCGTTATTTATTTTCTCTTTGTATTGGTACATAATTTAAAGGGTTTTTACGCTCATTTTATCAGATCCCTCAGTGGCTGGTAAACGGAGTTTTTCCCTTTATTTCGTATCAAAAATAAATTTAATTAAATTTAATATCTTGCTTTTTTAATCATACGTAATTAGTTCCTTAATTCTCTCAACTTAATAAGCCGTCACCCCAAACTATCCTGTTGCTTTGCCAACGGTAGCGTCTGAGGTAGGTAATTATAGTCGATCACGGAAATAAAAGGAAAATTGTCTGGCTTATTATCGATACAGGTCAGTAGTTAACTCCTAGCGCCGGGTTTAACACAGGTAGTTGGAGAGAGTGCATGCGGATTGCAGTAATAAAACTGTGAGTCTTTTGGCATTCTTATAAGTACGCCTTCGGTTTATACCTTGATTTGTTTACAATTCAGAAGCTAAATTTTGGAATAACTTTCATTAATTTGTCAATTAGAATAATTTGCGTCTATTTAGACAGATTTATTGTTTATTTTGGTTGTTCGATCAAGCAACCAACCAAGTAGCACGTCGGCATGTACAACCTTGCATTCCTTAACGCAAATTTTATGAATATGGTACGCTATTCTGCAGATTTATTCCGCAGTACAGGAAGTGTATTACGGAAAGCTGTAGTTTACAGCCGATGTAGTTGATGACATTAATCAAAGTATCACTTAAGAGCTAACCAAATTACTGAGGCACTTGTCGCAAGAAATTGGTTTGTTTTGCGGTACTTACCATAGCATATTAAAAAAATCTGAAATTGCATTACATGCAGATTTTAATCGACGTGTTCTATATAGTCAGTGGTTTACACAAAACTTGATGAACAATGACGATTTATTACATGTGGGTTTTTACACAGAATATTTTGATCAGCCTGCGATGAATACCAAAATTTCCACCGAGATCTCTAGATTTGGCAGTTTGGATTATTTTCTTTCTCCGTACTTCAAAAATGGGATATTTAGAACTCCAGTCGCTACAATCAACAACTTAAGGAAAAGAATTTCTGAATAACGTAATAATAAACACCATTTATGTTGCAAAACGCATTTAACAATATGAAACGCGACGTGTTCATTTATGTTCGCAAGAAAACGGAATTTTCAACAACTACTGTAACTTTCTCCCTCCTTTAAATTATAATTTATGTTTATATTAAAATTGTTTAGTTTGTGGCGGCATAAAACAGACTATTCCTGGACTCGGTGACTCGCTTCATTCCAGTTACACCGATCACGCAACGCCCGATGTTTCTTCTAGAATTCGGAGAGACATCCTTCTAAGTACGAGACCACCACGTTAAGCGTGGTTTCTAACTACCTAGAGGAAGGAAGCAAAGGCAGTCGACAACGAAGGCTCTCGGGAATAGGTCTGATACCTGCCGCAACAGCGAAGCCCATAATCCGTGTAATTTGTAAATAAAATGTAAAATAGTTGTAAATAAAATTAACTTACGAAAAGAACTACAAATTGGTGACCCCGACGTGATTTACACCGTGAATTAGTGTGTTCGAAAAATTTTAACGCGTCTCCGATTTTTTATAACGATGTCGCTCTCTAACAATACAGAAGAGCAACCGGGAATGATAAGCAGTGATATCGCGCGCGTACTGGTTCGCATTCCTCCATTTTGGACCGCCAAACCGGATCTGTGGTTCATTCAGTTGGAAGCACAATTCACACAAGCCAGAATAACCGCCGATTCTACAAAATACTTCCATGTCATCGGAGCCTTGAATCCCACGCAGCTAGAAGAGGTAGAGGACATACTCATAAATCCGCCGGTAGAAAATAAGTACAACAGCATTAAGAAAGCGCTAATTGACCGTCTCTCAGCATCACAAGACCAGCGAATCCAACAGTTGCTAGAACGTGAAGAGATCGGAGACCGTACACCTTCTGAGTTCTTGCGACACATTAGAAGGTTAGCGGGTTCTACGGCTTCTGAAGATTTTGTGAAAGCGATATGGTTGCGACGCCTACCTGAAAACGCGCCCGCCATTCTTGTTGCGCAATCGTACGCTACGCTAAGTACAATGGCAGAATCAGCGGACAAAATTCACGAAACGCTTTCCGCGGTAAGCCAATGCTCAGCAGTCTCGAAGGGCGATCAAGGTTTGCATTCTACGCTGAAGAAATAATTAAACGTTTAGATAAACTAGAATCGCATAGACAACGATCACCTTCGCCGGCGCAGAGGGAGTCTGAACGAAGTTGTCACGCATCTCATCGCCAAAAGCAACCCTTCAGGTCTAGTACACAGGCAGAAAACAATGGGGACGAATGCTGGTATCATCAGAGATTCGGCGATACTGCAACGCGTTGTCGGTCCCCTTGTAGCCGATCTGCGGGAAACGCTCGGGCCGCACGTTGATGGCGGTAGACAGTGATGGCCCGAAACCACCCCGCCTTTACATCACCGATAAGAAAACAAAAATTGCGTTTCTAGTAGACACTGGTGCTGATCTGTGCGTATTTCCTCGGTTAAAGACACACGGCAATAGGACTAAAACTAACTATAAGTTATATGCGGCAAATAAATCCGTGATTACGACTTACGGGACTATTGTATTAAATTTAAATTTAGGATTGCGACGTGATTTTGTGTGGTGTTTCGTAGTGGCAGACGTGGACAAACCCATCATCGGCGTAGACTTTCTTTCGTATTTTGGATTGTTAGTGGACATTCGTAATAAGCGAATACTCGACAATACCACCCACTTGGCAACGCGTGGCGCCGAAGTAAGGACTACGATTAACTCTGTCAGAACAATTAGAATAGGATCGGAGTACGAAAGTATTCTGCTCGATTTTCCTGAAATCACACGCCCAACAGGTGCTGGAAATACGGTGAAGCACAATGTCGTGCATCACATAAATACAACACCTGGTCCACCGATATTTTGTCGGCCCAGAAGACTCGCACCAGATCGATTGCAGCTGGCGAAAGACGAATTTAAAATGATGCTGCACGAAGGTGTCATACAACCATCCAAAAGTTCTTGGGCTTCAGCACTACACCTGGTGCCGAAGAAAAACAACGAAATGCGACCATGTGGTGATTATCGTGCGCTTAATAACCGGACAATTCCCGATAGATATCCTATTCCACATATCGAAGACTTTTCGCATAGACTTGCTGGGATGGAAGTTCTTAGCACTATCGACTTAGTGCGAGCTTATAATCAAATACCGGTAGCAAGCGAAGATGTGGAAAAGACAGCCATCACGACACCTTTTGGACTGTACGAATTCCCGCGTATGCCGTTCGGTTGAAGAAACGCAGCACAAACTTTTCAGCGATTTATCGACAAACCGTTGCGGGGACTAGATTTTTGTTATGCGTACTTAAACGATATTTTGGTGACATCGCAAAACGCTGAAGAACTTAAACAATATTTACGTCAGTTATTTCAGCGTCTTGCTGAGTACGGTGTTGTGATTAACACGGACAAATGTGTGTTCGGGCGAAAAGAAGTGCGTTTCTTAGGATATCTAGTGAATAGAAATGGCACGAAACCACTTCCCGATCGGGTGGAAGCTATTTCCAAATTTCCGCAACCAAAGACACTGAAAGAACTTCGTCGTTTTCTAGGAATGATAAATTTTTACCGTCGTTTCATTCCGGAAGCTGCGCGCTTACAACAGCCACTTAACGCGTTATTACACGGATCGCTAAGAAAAGACGCGCCGGTATTGTGGACAATAGAAGCACAAAACGCGTTTACGGCCGTCAAAGACAGTCTAGCCAACGCCGCTTTATTGGCACACCCGATCTCTGGAGCACAATTATCGATGATGGTGGATGCGTCCGATTACGCAATCGGAGGAACGCTTCAGCAACGTAATGCTGGCGCGTGGCAACCGTTGGCGTATTTTACAAAGAATTTAACTTCGGCTGAGAAGAAATATAGTGCTTATGACCGTGAACTTCTGGCTGTGTACGCCGCGATCAAACGGTTTCGATACGCTATCGAAGGAAGACCGATCACGGTTTATACTGACCATAAACCACTAACATTCGCATTTCAACAAAAGCCAGACAAGTGCACACCAAGGCAGTTCCGATACCTAGATTTCATAGGCCAATTTACAACAGACATTCGTCATGTAAAAGGGAATGAAAATGATGCAGCTGACGCCCTCTCCCGAATCGAAGAAATCTCAACCGCCGTTAACAGCACGGAGTTAGCCGCGGCTCAGCGTAACGACCTGGAGCTGGAGCAGTTACTACGGGATAAGCACAGCGGATTACAGCTGAAGAAAATTAGGTTGATCGACGATATCGCTGATTTGTACTGCGACATATCTACGGGTACAGCTCAACCTTACGTTGTCGAAGCTTTGCGAAGACAGGTTTTCAACAGCTTTCACTGTTTGTCGCACCCTGGTGTACGAGCTTCCCAGAAGCTAGTAACTCAGCGATACGTATGGCCAAAGATAAACCTGGATTGCCGCAGATGGGCACGATCCTGTGTACAGTACCAACGAGCGAAAATCTCTAGTCATGTTGTAGCGCCGATCGGTTCGTTTACAGACGACGCAGGCCGTTTCGAGCACGTCCATATCGACATCGTGGGACCGCTCCCTTCTTCCAGGGGTTTTCGCTACATGCTACATGCTCAATTCGAGTCACGTTTATTTAAAGAATTAAATGAATTAATAGGCGCGACTCACATACGAACGACAGCGTACCATCCGACAGCAAACGGAATGGTAGAAAGATTTCACCGCCAACTCAAAACCGCCATAAAATGCCACGAGACAGAAAAATGGGTAGACGTGTTACCCATTGTTTTACTCGGCATCAGATCAGCTCATAAAGAAGACATGAATGCTTCTACGACGGAGTTGGTGTATGGATCGACGGTGCGACTTCCTGCTGAATTTTTCGGCTCTCAGTCCGCGCAGTTGACGGCAGACTACGGACAGCAATTTAGAAACCGTTTACGTTCTCTACGACCAACACCCGGAACACGTCACGAAAATAGAAAAATATTTGTTTTCAAAGATCTGCATACTACATCGCATGTCTTTGTTCGACACCATGAGTAAGACGACCGCTGCAACCCTCGTATGACGGGCCGTACAAAGTTATTGAGCGAAATGATAAAAATTTTAAACTAAAGATAAATGATAAGGAATTACGAGTCTCCATTGACCGTTTAAAACCAGCCTATATTGAGGCCGATAGATTAGACCCCGCAGCTACCTGTTCAAAGACAGCGGGCAGTGACTCGAACGCACCAGACTTAGACGAGCCGCTAAACAAATTTTCAACAAGATCCGGCCGTCGTGTTAGATTCACCGACCGATATCAAGCTGGATTTTAAAACAATTATATTGCTCTGTTTATTTTTGTATAGATAGCGTTTACACTGACAAGGGGGTGATGCGGCGGCATAAAACAGACCATTCCTGGACCCGGTGACTCGCTTCATTCCAGTTACACCGATCACGCAACACCCGATGTTCCTTCTAGAATTCGGAAAGACATCCTTCTAAGTACGAGACCACCACGTTAAGCGTGGTTTCTAACTACCTAGAGGAAGGAAGCAAAGGCAGTCGACAACGAAGGCTCTCGGGAATAGGTCTGATATCTGCCGCAACAGCGATGCCCATAATCCGTGTAATTTGTACATAAAATGTAAAATAGTTGTAAATAAAATTAACTTACGAAAAGAACTACAAGTTCTTGAATAGTTGAGTAAAGTCAAAATTTAACTTACCACATTTCAGATCTGACAAGTCACCCGTATCTTTAACCTCAAAAACTACTCTTGATATTTTAGGCGTTCTAGGTTATGACATACGTTTACACTTCCAGAGCCTACCTTTATCAGAAATTTCAATGGACATATGGCACAACCTATTTTAAATTACGCGCCTTTGTAACTTGTTCTATTTTGCATAGGCAAGGTGAATAACAGCCGTGGAGGGAGTACTCCCTCCACGATAGCAGCAGGGGCTCGTTCGGGAACTAAAAAGAGCGCGCTCTGGTTATTATTGTTTCTTTTTCGCGTAAGTGATTTTTCATATTTTGCTTTTCGGCTTAAAAGTCCAAAGTGCTCTCCCGTTACAGTTTTTGAACGCAACCCTGTTCTGTAACGACCTTTTACAACCCTGGTAGAAAAAGCGGGATGACCGTAAATTTGACTGTACTTTCTCGCCGGTTAATATTCCCTCCCTATTTTTAGGAAAAAAATTTTTCCAAATAAATATTTAATTTCTTTCACCCTGTCAACACTAATTCAGCGGGAGCAGGAACCCATGAATATAATATTTTGGACAAACACCACAGATAAAAAAAGCGAGTTTAAAAAATCCAGAATTTTCAGACTTAGGTAACGAATGAGGAGAGAATGCGCCGTATAGCGGTAAATTTAAAATTCATGCTGAAATCCGCATTCCATTCGTTGATGCCATGCACATATATTATCCTTGATTAAGGCTGTTTGCTCGACCCCAAAATCGTTTTTCCCATTTCCTGGGCTTATTTTTCATTAAAATCGTACCAGTTTTTCCCGAAAAATTTTTAAATAGATTCTGTTAGGCGGCTAAATGCTCGTTTTTCGAGAATTGCCAAGAAGGCCTTAAAAAAATTAAAATTAAAAAAATTCGAAAATGTAAGACTTTAGCCGAAATTTCGCAGTATTCAATAATAATAAATCGTTTAGTTTTTATTTTTATTTTTAAAAATAAGGTCAGGAAATGGGAAACAAATTTGAAATTTTCGGAATGAAATCGCTGATATCAAATGTGGTATGTGATACACGCTAGCTACGCCTTGGGGCTTAGTGCAAGACCGGCGAATTCGCACATTCATTCTCCCGATTTAGTGACTGATGAAGAGTGTGATTGAGAGTGAATGCGTTTTAGTGTGTATATGAGTTAAACAGAATATACGCACCGTAAACATACGGGCGCTACCCAGTGCCGCCAGAAAATAAAGTGCCTACACTTCTACAAATATTTCTCTTTTCAGAGTCGTGTTTTTAGGTAATTTTTTTACGCTAAATTGAAAAAAACATTTTTGTCATAATAAACTTCTGCAAATCTGGTAGTGATGCACTTAATTAGTTTTAAAACGGGAATACTCAACAAATTTGTGTTATTTTGTTATTTATTTGTGTAAAGTACACATATACATTGACATCATTAAAAATCCTTGTTAATGCATGTAATTAATATTATGTGATAACACAGGAATAAATAACAAATAAAATGGGTCGGTGATGTAACGTTTTGAATATCAAGTTCTCCCAAATAGTGAAACGGAACTGTGTCAAATAATTTTTTGTTTCTACACAACTAATTGAATAAAATAAAATAATGAATACGAGGATTCAGATCTCATCAACTCTAACCTAAAATAACTTTATTTTAACAAGTAACGTTACTGCCAACTAAAATGTCAGATTTTCATAGATAGTCCGTATTGAAAACAATCGTGAACGATTTATATGTAATACGTTATATCAATCGGTAAACTTCCGCCCATTAATAAAAAATAGAGTATAGTTTTAGCAAATCAGCGCATATGCAACTATCAACAAAAAAAAAAGGACATTTAATATCACCTACAACTACGGTTTCAAATTTGTAAGTGCATCTGCATTATGCAGCGTTGCCTGTTCGCGATATTTTTAAACATTCGCCAAGCATCTCAAAAAAAAATTAAAAGCTTGTTTTTGCTCCTGTTAATATTAACATGCTGGTGATAATAGTGCGGCCCTTTTGTACTACGCTCACCAAAAGAATCTGGAACATGTAATATGTTCTGTTGCAAATACGAGGAGTTAATTATTGTTCCTATCATGTATTCGTCCGTTTGTTTATTTCCGTGTTTTTTAAGTTACTGTAGAAACAAGTTTCAAATTGCATTCAAACTAATAGCGTTTTCCGCTGGCTGCACTAGTGCGCACTGAGTGTATTTCCATCTCGGTTCAGCTTTATGTAATAAAACGAGAAGGAGATACGCTCAGTGCACACCGGTGCAGCCAGCGGAAAAGGCTAATAAAATAACTCAAATATGTATGCACAACAATTGTCCCAAATTTTTTTTAGCGGACATAGTACAGTTAGATATTATATGGCATTATATAATACTTTAGAATTATTGTCTGTCCAGATCGATCAGAATCGTTATTTTAATTTTCTTTTAAAGCCAGTATAGGCAGCATATGTTCTAAATAAAAATATTTTAACTTCGGCTTCATGTTATGCCAAAAATTGCCATCTTTTTTAATCTGAAAAAGAAAACATATTACAGGTGTGTTGGATTAAATTGCTTGTTATTTTTTCTAAAATCGTCTATAATTTCTATTTTAGACACTAGTCTTCAAAACCAAATCGGTTTTACTTATTTTTATTGTCAAAATTATAGCTTTCGTGTGCTTAAAAGTTGAAACTATTACAAAAATAATCTTATACGATTTCAGAAAAAAATTATGTATTTTGATGAATTCAGAACTTTCTTGACGTTTATGTAAATAACATTACCTGTTCACATATCATCCCCAAAGCTGTCCATACAAGGAAGTATCAGAGTCTTCTATTCGTTAGAGCCAACTGCCCTTGAATCTGATAGTAGTAGTTATGTGTTTTCTTCAGTTTCACAGTATTGCCATCCAAAAAGAAATAGGGCATAACTTTCATCTTTGCTGCTTCCTGAGGAGTTACTTTTAACTTCGCTAACTTATAGGGACACTTGATCTCAATTATACCATCCTCATGAGTCCATCAGGACTACCTCCAAGATACGGCATTTCTTTAGATATAAATAGTACGCAGTTATCAACTTTATGTCCAAATTCCTGTGTAAATTGTTTTCTCGCAATTTCTTCATGGTCATGGCACCAATTTGTAACTATACTTCCCGAAAAATTAGAAGAAATTAATCTTTACGCCAATTTTTTGGCATCAGTTGTTTGACGTCTTTTACAGACAATACCAAAATTGGATGTGTTAGTCTTCGCTCTTTATGCCGTTTTACTTTGGTGTTTTGGCCAACAGTGTTTCTCTCTAACAATTCTAACTCTACCTGGGTCCTGCTCAAGTAGTTCATTAAAGATGGTTTCTTTTCTTATAAGTTTTCAAGAGGGATCATCTCTTCTACTAGTCTATAGTCACCCTCAGCTTCGGATGCCTGTTTTCTTTTCTGCCTTGCCCAGGAAATAGTCGTGCTCTGCATTTTCGGTAAAAACGTTTCCTACGCAACTTTGACGTATACAGTGTGCCCGGATTTCGTAGGGACAGCATGAGTAACTTCTGTATTTGAAGAGATAGAAAGATGATAAAATTAGCAAAAAGGTGCAGGTTCGAGAGCTCATTAAGAATCCATTTTCAAATATTACTTGTCATGGCCAACTTGGTTAAAATTTTACAAAAACCAAAATCTCCTAATTTCTTTTATTTGCCGTAACTTTTTTGTTACTTAAGATATAGAGATGCGGTTTGAACTAATTTGCACGAAAATGACCATTCTGTTATAAATGCGGTGGTGATATTTCTCACCGAAATTATAAGGAACGCTCGCAGCGTGGCATCTCACTTCGTAGCTATTTTTCGTAGAGAAGTTAACTCTTTTTCCACCAACAAATTTTGAAACAATTGAATTGTACGTCTCCGCTGCATTATTGTTCATATTTATAAGTAAGCTGTGTGCATTATGCATCAAATGATTACAACAAGCAATAATATCATGAAATAATACACATTCTACTAAGTCTGGAACTGAATTAATTTCATTTTCTTTGAACCCGGTGCAAAAATAAACGTCACAATCAGAATGATCGCCGAATACGTGCTTAGGGCAATTAATAATGTCCTTTTTTAACGCATTAACTTGCTCTGTGAGCGTTTTTTCTTCCTTGCGTCGGTACATTAGAGCAGTATTAATTCCTATTCCAATAATCTTAAATAATCTTAAGTACAGTCATTAATATTTATTCCAACGTTTAAATCAGGGTTCAGTTTTTAAGGCACTTTTAATGTTTTCATTGAACTGTTCTAGTGTTTTATTCTGTATAATGTATATTTTTTCTTTACGTCCACTTTGAACCGCAATCTTTCATTGTGCCTAATTTTAGTGCACAGAAGTGTAGTCTAGATAAAAAAGCAATCCACGTAAAATTAAAAAAAAAAAAACAATTTTATAGGGATAATAATAATGATAATGAAACAACAAAATGATGTTATTGATTTACAGAGGAACAGGCGATGCGTTTTTTCTTTGTGCCGTTGTTTCAATTCTGATAAACTTTCACTTTCGGACAGACGTAGTTTTATTTCCCGAGTTTTATATAGTTTCTGTGTTAGATCAGGTCGCCGTTTTTATTTACATAACTTTTACATAAGAAATTTTACTCATCTGAGTGTGCGCTCGCCCTTAAAAATTTGCAGAAGGCCGCGGCCGGTGCCCATAAGAATGAGGCCTTATCCGAATATTCTCTTGTGGATGTGTCAAACTGACATGTAAACCAATCAAAAATAAAGATCAGTGACAGCAGAGTTATAAATTACAAGCAAAACGTTTAGATGGTAATTCTGTTCTCTGTTCTTTTCGTTTGTGTGTAAAAATGCAGGAACACATATTGAACCTATGTTTCTTCTAAATATATGCGAAAAATAGTGTAAGCCCATTTGAAATTGAGTTCAGCTCTAAGCGAGCATACAACCTTAAACAAAATCTCAAAAATATTCGAAGTAAAGCTCAGGTATTAAAAATAATATTGTTTAAATGTTTCCAAACTTGTAATTGTAATTGTTGTAATTTAACACCTAGTCTATGTTTGTAATCTAAAACCTCGAGAATGACGGATCGTGTTAGTTGCACTCGAAATGGGCCGATTAAGTCGCCATACAACCCGCTATAAAATACACATTTCACATTGGAGATATCACTTAAGCCGGGCGGCCACTGCAAGCGAAGCTAAGCTAAGCGAAACTAAGTTTTGTTCCAATGTAATCTTATGGACACGTTCGTTAGCTAAACTTCGCTTCTCTTAGCTTTTAGTTGCCGCATCTACATAAGATTACATAGGAACTAATTTTCAAAAAACTTAGTTTAGCTTAGCTTCTTTCGCAATGGCCGCCCGGTCTAATCGGACAAATACTTTTTACCGAGATAAGAGAATCTCTCTCGAAACGAAACACTTATTTTTAATTTAGATAAGATATGAGCGCCGGATAAAGTCGGGCACCGTGCGCTTTAATTGTACGTTTGTAAATCTGTTGAATTGTGGTGAGCGCTGTCGCTTGGAAAATGTCCAAATACGTTGTTGGCCTGTTCAATCGCGGTTTATTGTAGACAGGGCACAGGGTCAAAATCCTTTGGGAGAAAGTAACGCCAAAAAAGCTCGAACTGTAATAACCAATATCATATTACTGCAGTTAAAGAAATAAACGTAATACACATGAGAGAAACACATTTCAAATATTTTTAGTTTTTCCGATAAAGCCACATGTTGAAGCGTAATATCACTTATTTAATTATAATTTCCCTGATGAAATTGAAGCGGGTTTGCTACATAATAAGTCCCCCCATGCAAGGTGGCCATGATTTCTGTCAGAGCATAACGAAAGTTTTAAAAATTTTGTAGCAACTCGTTTCTGTTTCTGCTCACGAAGCCCTAAAACAGGGCTGAAACAGCTGTACAGAGGCTGCTCGAGGTTTTCGTCCCTACCTAAATCATATATACCGGCTGTTTCAAATTGAGTGTGCACTGAAGTGATCTCCTAAACCGTAAGAGATACAAATTCGGATAAATGGCAGAAAAGTTGCACGAATCAATGCCTAATTCGTATCCATTAAGGGAATGATTTTTTTCCTTATTTCTTCTTGAGATATTAATAAAAATGTAAAAAAATAGATTTTTTTTTCTCTCTGTTTCTCTTTTATTATACATAATATTGAAATTCTGATTTAACTTTCTACAGGCACTTTTTTTAATCAATTCAAGTCAAACGTTTCGTTTTTCCGCGACCATCATCAGCTTCGACTTTTTAAATACAACTTATGTCTTTTTATTATTTTATTCGATAGAACTTTTTCTCCTGATTGTAATGACACTTAATGACAAATATCTGGTGGTTCTAATATAACTTACCAAATTAGCATCACAGCTTTGGTATAGGAATGAAAAAGCCTAGTTTTTAATTTTGACTCGCACTGTTGGATTAAAAGAGAAAGTGAATACTGATTGTACTAAAAATATTTAGATATTACTGAATAGTTTCTTCTACAAAGATATTGGCAGCTAAAAACGAATATTTTTGTGATAAATTTGAAAGATACTTTCTATAACAATGTAATTTTTTTTTTTTAATTTTTAGCACTCAGTGGCTCTCAACAACTCACTATCTTCAAATATTTTTTAAATATGGTTAAGTCCAAAAATGGTATTAAATATTGTCACTCCTTTTGACCAGTTGAAGTTTGGCACGTTAAATCGGGACCACCATCCATAATTTAAACAGGATAAAGTAGGCTTTATATTTTGGCCATGAAACAGTGACAGCATTAAGGCAAATAATAAGAGGGAACTAAGAAGGCGAATATTCTTACGGAAATGTCTCGCGAATTCATGTTCGACACGCTAGACAACAAATAGGATTAAGGACGAATGTGTATCTTGAAATCAATGGAGGACATTTCGATGATTTACTTTAATTTATTTATTTCACTCTACTTATTTCACAAAACTCATGTTCTTTCATAATTTTTATTCAACTTATTTATTTTGTTCTTGTAATTTAATATGTTTATACTGCTGTTTATTTGGTTTGTGTTAACCACCTAATATCATTTAGTCAATATTTATGGATTTTTCCTCTTCCGACCACTGAATGTTAGTTGCTAATGCTTAACAAAAAAAAAAGTGGTTAGGAATAAATTTACTTATTAAGAAAAACATGACGAAACTGTATCAGTTTCTTTGTCATATTCTAACTTTGCTTGAAAAAAAGGTATTAAATATTATACTCACTGAAATCATCTGAAAAAATGCTATTGATTAGAATAATAAAAAGATAAGAAAATGAACAAAAAATTTGAAATTACGTATTAAATATAATTTTCACATAAAATCTGAATTATTTAAGCTTCAAATTAATATCAACTATTAAGTGTCATTACAATCAGGAGAAAAAGTTCTATCGAATAGAACAATAAAAAGACATAAGTTGTATTTAAAAAATCGAAACTGATGATGGTCGTGGAAAGACGAAACGTTTGATTTCAATTCTATTTTCAAAATTATGTATAATAAAAGAGATACAGAGAGAAAAAGAAAGTCATTTTTTTACATTTTTATTAATATCTCATGAGGAAATATGAAAGAAATCATTCCCTCAATGGATACGAATTAGGCATTGATTCGTGCAACTGTTCATCCATTTAACCAAATTTGTATCTCTTACGGTTTAAGAGATCCCTTCAGTGCACTCTCAATTTTAAACGGCCGGTATAAAGGATTGTTAGATACAGTTAAGCGCATTTGCACTGGATATTTGATAAAGAGAGGATTCTCCGAGATAAAACTTTCCTACAGTGCTCTAACTTGTGGTGTGTGGGTGCGATTTGCTCTCATCTGTAGGTTGTCTTTTTGACGATTTATACAAAATATATATATTTTATTTTCTTTTATTTTCAGGATTTTTAGGTATTAAATAACAGGGAATTATATACTTATTTTCGTTAGAATAAGAAGTTTTTTCGGGTCTTTGGACTATTTCCGTATTTCCGTGTTGTTTGGTTAGCTCTTATTTGTACGGTTTTCTGACGGTTAATTTTAGGTGTTGATTTTTTCCCCCACCCGATTTATAACGTATACAGGGAGATTCAGGCAACCCATTCATTAAAAGTTTACGAATTTCCTCTTTGAATTTCTATTTCGTATTTTGCGGCTATAGTGATAGTGATCTTTTAGAATATAATATTACAAACTTTTGGACACTTCCACTTGTACCGGAAGTTGATGTCAACTTTCTTATTTTAAATGGAATACTCCATTTTTTATTGCATTTCTGAAATCTTCATGAAATTCTAAAAATATTTTGTGTAACATGTGATACAAGAAAAATTAGACGTTTTAGAGATATTTCCATTTTTTTAAAAAAGTTCAAAGTTGCAGTACCTTGTCTGTGATGCTGCCATCTTTGTGTAACAAAATAATTTCAATTTTTAGCCTGTGGTAGGCTATGCTCATAAGCTTTCAGGTCATTTTTTACACATTTTACACAAAATCGTTTACGGGCTGGTTGAAAAGTAACTTCTATTCGAACTGATTTCAACTGTCGAAAAGCCATGTTTTTTAAATAGAACACCCAGTCTTTTTTATACCATAAAACTTAGAATTAAATGTTCTTTCGAACTGTCTTAGCATTCCCTACACCTATCTCTTAAAGTTCACTCGTTATCGATGAATGCTAATACAGTTCGAAAAAACATTTAATCCTGAGTCACATAGTATAAAAATATACTGGGCGTTCCATTTAAAAAAACGTGACTTTTCGACAATTGAAATTAGTTCGAATAGAAGTTACTTTTCAACCAGCCTGTAAGCAATCCAGTGCAAAACTGAACATGATCTGAAAGAATGTCACTGTAGCCTACTACAGGCCAGAAATGGGCATCATGTTTTTTGTTGCACAAAGATGGCAGTATCATAACCAAGGTTCTGCAAGTCTGAGTTATTTTTAAAAAATGAAAATATCTCGGAAACGGTTAATTTTTCTTATATCATATGTTGCACAAAATATTTTTGGAATTTTATGAAGATTTGAAAAATGCATTAAAAATTGGGGTATTCCATTTAAAATAAGAAAGTTAATAGCAACTTCCCGTATAAGCGGAGGTGTCTGAAGTTTGAAAATATATTTTGATAGATTCATATCGTTAACTTATAACTGCAAAATATGAAACAGAAATTCAAAGGAGAAGTCCGTAAACTTTTAATGAATGGGTTTCCTGAATCTCTTTGTATAGTTTATTTTCAGGATTTTTTTATTTATCAAATAACAGGGAATTTATACTTATTTATTCGTCAGAATAAGAACTTTTCTCGGGTCTATGGACTATTCATTTCCGTATTTCCGTGTTGTTTGGTTAGAACTTATTTGTAAGGTTAATTTTAGATCTTTACATATTAATTTATATTTACTTACATCTAGACATATATATCTTTTAGGATGATTAGATTATTGTTAGTTTTAACATTTTTATGATTTTATCAGGATGATTAGGTTGTTTTTAAAACTTTTTAGTGCTTTTAAGTTAGTAGCGTACTGAAGATGGCTTAGCTGCCGAAATACGTATATACGTATATAAAAATTATTGTGGGCGGAGGTTAATTTCAATTATTCAATATCAATAAATACTTAATAATACATAACAACTGAAGAGCATTCACGCAAGACTTGATAAGTCAAAAATGACGAAATTCGAGTTAGACTTGGAATCAAGGGTTTATTATTGAGTTGCATTGTCTGATAATGCCTGAAAAATTAATTTTTGATATATTATCATATATTACACGAGAAATGAATGAGTCAGGCATCATCAGACGATTGAATTCAATGATAAACCTTTGATTCCATGTCTTACTCGAATTTTGGTCAGTTTGGACTTATCAAGTTTTGGGTGAATGCTCGCTCTTCAACTGTTAAATAACATCTTAAGTACAATTTTACACGCATACATTTGTGACTCTTTCCGTATAAGTCTAGTCTTTGTTTAGGAACACACAGATTTTCATCTGTTCTTACTTTGTAATTATGTACATGAGAGTTTTTTATGAAGATTGACATATTTTCTTTCACGAAAACACAGCTGGTATAAGTGTACAAACAGGGCAAAGTTACAATGTGTTCCAGGGTCACCTTTTGTCATTATTCGCGCAGCACGTTTTTGTGGTTTGAGAATATTGCTTGCTTATGGGACGTTTCTCCAAAACGTTAATCCATAAAACAATGTTGCCTGAAAATAGTCGAAATAAATGTTCCTCATCGTGAAGTCTCTGCAGTACATAGCATACACTACAATGTTTATTCCGTAAACTGTTTATATGATTAGTGCAGGACAGAGTATCTATGTCAACTTTTATTACACCAGACTAAAGGAGTCTCTAATTTATACCGGCTCTTGTTTTTAGTTTTAAAATACATCATTTAACTTTTAACTGTTAGTTGAACACCACTCATTGATTTGCTGACTCAGTTATTCTTTTAACCAACAATTTCTACACAAATAATTATAAAATAAAATAATTATAAAAATTAGGTTAAATTGTCTACATTTCCGTTATTCACTATTGATAAGAAAAATAATCTAATTTGCGAAAAATCAATGAAATTACATTTTCGTTGGTTTTCTAAAGTGTTTTTATTTGTTTCATATTTTTCTGATATCATTATACATATATTTTATTAGTTATTAATGCCATGCAATCGTCTACACAGAGTGTTAGATTTGTTGTATCCACACTGTTAGGGAGATCATTTAAGTACTAAGTAAACAGTGTTGGTCCTAGGGTGAATGCTTGGGGTAATCCTTGTTTTAATTATATGGTGAATACACGGTACGTTGACAACCGTTCTCTTCAAAATCAATTTTTATCGTTTGTCTTCGTCCCTACAATAAGTTTTAACTAGTCGTAAGCAAACCTCGAATACCATAATTATATAGCCTTTCTAATAGAAGATCCAGATATACAAAACCGAAAGCTTTAGTCATTCTGTATAAATTCTGTATAAATTAATAATTGCACATCATTAAAATTTCCAATTTCCAACAAATTGCTGCTTTTTGTGTTTGGAAATTTGTGTCACCAACAGTTATTGCTAATATCTGAGATACTAAATGAAGTAATGGTGTAAATATTGTTCTGACACTAAATATTAAAACTTCGTTAAAGAACGTTAAGAAAGACGAATTATGATATTTCCCTATCTTTAACTGTTACACTAACTTTACAAACAGAAATCATTATCCTGCTTTTGTACTTTTTTTGAGAAAAAAATTTTAACAGGACACTAAAATCGCAAAGAACATTTTACCTTTCGCTATCGCTTGATAGCATCGTCAGAAGTGAAAAATATAAATAAACAAGTTGTCAAGGGAAACGAAAAGGTAACAAAAAGAAGAGATCTAAGAATATTCGGCACTTGAATCTAGGAACATTGTACCGAATTCACATCTCTGCCGAAAACCCAGCTGGCGCTAGTGTTGTACTAACAACCAATCAAATAATTCCAAGTTTGACTGAAAGTACGAAAAAATCTAATGACATTTATGTTTGACCTAGTCTGAATATTTCCACCATTTTTGTTGTGCATTTGCTAAATATTTTTAGTGCATTTCGTGTGTACTTTGTTTTCATAATTTGCTGTACAGGGTGGATTAAATTCGATGTCTCTTATGGGCATCTCTGTAACTATAGGTGATAGAAAAAAACTAGTGGCCAAGTCTCGATCTCTTTTTTGGAGATTGTCAAAGCCGTAAATAAAAATTGGCTATCTTCTTTAGTTTTCAAGTTAATTTTCGACTTTTTGTTTTTCGATCATATCTCGTATATTTTTAGAGATATTAGAAAACTGTTTGATCATTATTGGGACACTTTTTGGAATACAATTCAGTGGCGTAGTTACATTTTTAATATTTACTTAAATTTTCAAGTTATAACATAAAGTTATATTTTTTTAAATAGAAATTATATTGGGCAATGCCCCCATTAAATAGAGATTTCTTTTCTGTTTTCAAAAATATATACTTTGTTGGGTTATTTCTTATAATTAATAAGAAAAGCTGTCATTTTTATTATTATCCTTGCGTAAATATCCTAGTCTCAGTAGGCTGGGTTCCATACGGAGCCGATTTTTAATTTTATTAAATTTTAAGGAGCTTTCAAATATTTTCAATGTTTTGGCTGCGTAAATAATTTCGTATTCGCGTTAATTTACAAATTTCCGTTTTATCGTTTTGAGCGACCGTTCTGATAAGAGTTCCTGTCTGACTTTCTACTGAAAATGAGTTTATCATTCAATTTATAGAAAAATTATTTTTAATCTTTAAACAGTCATAATTGCTCGAATACTCAACGTTTCACTATCGGTTTATAGCTTCGTTAGGAAGAAACATTGAACGTTCCTGTAATTTTCACAATGTCTTTTTAAAATTGAAAACAATTTTTATACAATTTCCATCGGACAAGAAACGACTTCAATAAAAAATTTGTAATTGTCTAATCTGTCTAAATCCTCTTGTTCGATGAAATATGTGAGAGAAAATAGTTTTTAAACTTTAAAACGGACACTGTGAAATTGCAAGAACACTCTACGTTTCGCTATCGCTTCATAGTTTCGTCAGGAGTGAGAAAATGTAAATAAACAAATTGTCAAGAGAAGCGAAAAGACAACATGATTTTACACTAAAATACAAGTTGTTCGGATAAACATAAAGGTAATAATAACTAAATTAGAACTAAATTAAACTTTCTTTTTTTTTCTTTCTCTTGAGTTATATTTTATTAAAAACACGAAAAACAAAAACAAACACAAAAATAGTAAAATATAAACAAAATCGGACATGTATCAAACTAAATTTGCGTGCATTCAAATTTAATAAAAATAAAAAAGATTTGTAAAGTAAAGTGCATGTGAAATTTGTCAAGCGGCCAAAACTGTCTAAAGGTTTGAAAGTTCGTTAGTATTTAATAAAAACAAAAGAATGTCGACACTGCATTGAAGCCAGCCTACTGAGACTAGGATACGCAAGGCTAATAACAAAAATGGCATTTTACCTATTAATTATAAGAAATAAACACAACAAAATATATATTTTTGAAAACAGAAAAAAAAATCTCTATTTAATGAGCGCATTGCCTAGTATGATTTCTATTAAAAAAAATACAACTTTATGTTATAACTTGAAAATTTAAGTAAATATTAAAAGGGCAACTATACCACTGAATTGTATTCCAAAAAGTGTCCTAATAATGATCAAACAGTTTTCTAATATCTCTAGAAATAAACGAGATATGAACGAAAAACGAAAAGTCGAAAATGTCAATTTTTGGCCATAACTTGAAAACTAAAGAAGATGGCCAATTTTTGTTTACGCTACTGACTTAATCTCCAAAAAAGAGATCGACACTTGGCCACTAGTTTTCTTTCTATCTGTTATAGTTACGGAAATGCCCATAAGAGACATCGAAATTAATCCACCCTGTACAGCTGTTAGTGTAATTCGTAACATTTGTATCGGGTATCGCCGCACAGACAAAATTGACTTCCAGTTACTGCACTGAATAACTGTCAGCGTGCTCGGACACAGGTAAAAATATCTTATTTCTATTAAAGTTTAAAATGTAGGCAGTAACTGTGATACTTTAAAAAAAAAGGAAAGGAACTGAGAAAACAATACGTGTTATTGCAAATGGTGGCAATGGTGAAAAATTATCAAAGATGCCGACAGATATTCCGATTAACATCATAGCTGCATATAAATGTCCAGATCCAAGAAACTTCGCTGTTCAGTGATTGATGCAGCAATAACAAATATGAAAGACAAGAAATCGTTTAAAGTGTGATTAACAGGGCGAATCCTCCCGAAAATCACAGAATAATTATTGAACCTGATTTATGCAGTGAGTCATTAGTTTTTAGGAAAATTTGCTTTTCGTTTTTGAATCTGTCAATTTCTTAGTTTGAAATAAATTGTGAATATTTAAAACGCATATTATTGCTTTATAACTTTTGAAATACTTATTTATTTAGAATATTAAAGTTTAAAACTCCCGCCTTTGCTGTGCTTCGTTCCATTTCTATTTTATTAAGTGTCACATCTTCCTAGATCCTTTATCTTTGAAAGGTAATATGATTTTAAACTAAAATACGAGTTGCTCGGAGAAACATAAAGGTAATAATAACTAAGTTTTTTTTAACATGTCTATCAATTGAGAGATCTACATCCTATTTAATAAAGAAAACTACAAAATATTAATTTAAATATGTATGTGCAAAATCAGTACGTTTATTAACAGAATTCGTTAACATTTTAATTTTACACAAAGTCTTTTGAAAATATTAGATTCACAATATAAAATTTCGGCATTTTTAAAATCAAAATTTTGATTCCTTACTAATAATGTTCTGCCAGCATTGAATGATTTTTTCTTTTGGTATGACATTTATGTCAATCTAAACGTCTTTGTTAAATTTGTCCTAAATAAACCGAATTACATTTGATTTCATCACGACCTACTAGATATCACAAGACAGACTCACTTATCCGGCCCGCGCAATTTGTTTATTTAGTGCGAATTTTCTCCGTTTTGGCGCTAGTTACCCAAATTGAAGTTTTCTCACACTTAAACGTCACAAGACGTCAAGTAATGCATATTTATGACAGTGCGAATTAATTAAAACCACTTCGTTATAATTAGTAAATGATTTCTATTGAAAAGAATAACGTAACGGAGCATGAAATAACATAAAGTTATATATTAAGATATTTGTCAAATAGGGCAAGTAATATTTTTTAAAGAATTACTAAGTTACGTTCCTCTTTGTGCCGCAACAAACAGAAAAAAAAGAAGACTAAAGAAGCAATTGGGGTCACGAAAGTTGAGAAAACGATTTTTTTTATTTTGTACCTACCGTGTAAAATTTCAAACTACTTTCCCCTTAAACTAAAATTTAGCCGTAATTCAGTTATTTGTAGAATTTGTACTGTCTACCGATACTGCCAGAAAACCTATATCTGAGCCAATATGAGCAAAGAAACACAACTTTACTGAGCATATACGCGAAACTGCCAAAAACCGCGAAAGCTGACATAAGTCAAAAATAACGTTGAAGATATACATCCGTTTCCAGTTTTTTGGGTAAGTGGCGCCAACGGAAAAACACCTGAACTAGTAAATTGGCCAGGCCGTTTAGAGACGTCGTCTCGTGAAATCTAGTAGGTCGTGGATTTTATAAATAACTTTTTAAAAAAATTTTGTGCAAATCGTTTTTGATGAAAAAGTGAAAACCTCGAGCAGCCTCTGGACAGCTGTTTCAGCTCTGCTTGGGGCTTCTTCAGCAGAGACGTAGCTCGACATTCCCACTGCAAACAAAAACGACTTGTCCAATTTATTCGCAATTGCGAATAAATAAAAAAACACCTCGGACCTCATTGACAAATTAAATAACCTCCAATTAAACTCAAATGACAAATTAATTTCCTTTGACATAGTGCGTTATTCCCGAGTGTACCTATCGATGTAAGACTCAAAATGTTAAAAACTTTTCTGCAATTCAACTCCATTTCCGCAACAAAAATCTCAGAATATTTAAAACTAACCGAATTATGCATGGACCTAAACATATTCAGTTTTAATATCAGTACTATGTAATATTCCGTTGTAAGCTTTGCGTTCATTTAAAAACCAGTTTGTAAAAGTATAAAGTAAAAATTAGTTATATTAAACTAGTAGTATAACATTTGAGTTAAGAAATGATATGCGTTAACAGTTAACAACAATATCTGTATTTAGATAAGACATGAAATTTATTCCTACACACTTGAGACCTGGAGCTTATGTTATAAACTATTAAAAAATAAAGCATACATTACAATAATTTAATATAAATAATAGCATGTGTATTTCGACAAAGTTGGTAAATCAGAAAAACAGAATTTCATTCTAAAACAACTTTTTATGCGACATTCGCGTCAAGAAGTAGTTATTTCCGGGGATTAGGGACAATCTTACTACTTAGCAACTTCTTGCACTGAACTGGGATTCGACTGAAATTGTTACTGTTGCTGTTTGATAAATTTATCGACTTCTTGGAGTTTATCTGTGTTTACCAGATGATAGTACTTGTAATTTAATGTAGTTGTTGTTATCATTTTGATGATTTTTAAGCGACTCTTTGCATTGAAATCTCATACTTACTGAAAAAATTGTTGAGGCTTTATATTTATTTATACAGCTACAAGCATTGATATATTTATGCAAACGGATATATAATTAACACAAAAATCAGCGAAGACCTCACGAAATACACAATAACCCCTTTAAATAACCATTTCTGTGAGTTACTTTTAACATGTAAGTAAATTGAGATCGAACTGCCCAGTAGAATACAAATGGCGAATTGCCTACTTCAATTCTATTACCTATGTTAGCCTTTCATTGTTTTAAATCCATGAGCTATTCTCACTCGGCAGCATTTTGTGTCAAAAAAGTTCATGCAAGAACATAGGAACCAAAATGACGCGGCGCCGTCGTAACGACAGTTCCAGTATTTCATGTTGTAGTGAAGACTAAATTAGAGAGGGTATTGAATTCAAAATTACTACTTTTTTTCTATTAAATCTTAACTCTTAAGTTTCTAACTTAATTTTTAGTTTAGGTCACCAAAAGTGCCTGGATCAGCTGCCTCAAAAGAAGAGCAACTTTCTTCGGTTAATTTTAGTTTTCTCAATATTTCACTTATTATGTATATTTTTTGTCAAGGATATGGGCCAATAATAAAACATTATTATATTACTTCATAAGATGCTTTTTGGACACAGATTATTTGGCTTTATTAGAAGTGCCCATTTTGGATACTTAAGTGCTTTGTTAAGATCGAGAAAATATTAATAAACCAAATAATTAAAAACAATGAACAAATAAAATAGCGACATCTTACTATCGCTTTTTGACCCGACATTGCAGTAGGATAGACAAATTGAAACGAGATTTGCTCCTAATAAGTCCCCCATGCAAGGCGGCCATGCTTGCTGTCAAAGCGTAATGAAAGATTTTAGAAAAATTTTGTGCAAATCGTTTTTGATTGCAGTGAGAACCTCGAGCAGCCTCTGGACAGCTGTTTCAGCCCTGCTTGGGGCTTCTTCAGCAGAAACGTAGCTCGACATTCCCACTGCAGACCAAAAACGACTTGCCCAATTTATTCGCAATTGCGATGTAAGAATCATGAACAGATAAAATAGCGACATCTTACTATCGCTTTTTGACCTGACATTGCAGTAGGATAGACAAATTGAAGCGGGATTTGCTCCGAATAAGTCCCCCGTGCAAGGCGGCCATCAAGAACGATTTGCACAAAATTTTTCTAAAACTTTCATTATGCTTTGACAGCAAGCATGGCCGCCTTGCATGGGGGACTTATTAGGAGCAAATCCCGCTTCAATTTGTCTATCCTACTGCAGCTTAGTTTGCTTTAATTTTCCAAAGGTTAAATTATGCAATTTTTAGACTATTTTCAAAATTTCACTTACTTATACTTAATTTCAGAATTAAATTTTATTTGGGCAGAAAACTTCAAATATTTATAATTGGAAAAGATAATAAAGAAGATTAATTACTGCTTCGGATATTGTTTTATTATGCGAAAAGTAATATTTTTACCTACTTTTTACGTTTTTGATTTAAGGTACTTTTTAAGAGAAATATTTCTCATTGATACCTAATATGCATTTAAACGACTTCCAAAAACTCTAATCTACCCCTGTAAATCACATACTTTCACAGAAACCCCATGAATATTCTTTTACAGCATCCTAAATGAGGAGATTTTTTCTTATTTAGTTTAGTCTATTAAGTAAGCAGAATATGAGATGGCCATGAATTGAAATTACTGAATGCTTCTTTCATAAAACAACTAAAGAAGACTTCAGATCACATTACAATAGAAAAACAAAGGTGATTTTACATTTTAGAGTAATTTAAAGTCAAGCCCTATTATTTAAACAGCGCTTTAGTAATTTGCTTTGACAGTAAAAAAAATCAGTCATCTCATATTCTGCCTAATGACTTGAACATGTAAGCTAAATGATTAAAAATATCCTCGTTGAAGGTTTTTTGTGAAAATAATTCATTAACAAGAATAGACTAGAGTTTTTAGAAGTTATTTAAATACGTTTTAATTATCTTTGAAAAATTCTTCTCCTAAAAGGTATCTTGCATCAAAAACGTAACAAATATGCAAAAATATTACTTTTCGGTAAATAATCAAATATCTGAAGCAATAGTTAATCTTTCTTATTATTTTCTCCAAATGTAAGTCTTTACAGTTTTCATCCTAAAAATATTAAATTCTGAAGTTAAGTTTTAGTATATTAAATTAGGAGAATATTCTAAAAAATGAAAAATTCGATTTTTCGGAAAATTAAAGAAAGCTAAGCTAATTTCTGGCCTTGATATTACGCAATAAGGTGAAAGTAACACAGGTTAAAGAAATCTCATTGAAATCTTGATTAGTTTCTGAGTAATAACAATTTTATGATTTTGACCAATTGGAAAAATTCTATTTTCTAAGTAAAAATCACTCGGTACATCTGACAGAGGCTAAATAGGTTTTCAGACAAGCCGAAATTATTGCCGTAAAAAGCTTTTTCGAAAAATCGAAAATAAAGATTTTTCCCATTTGATGCCGACTTTTTGGCGATCACTGTACATAAAGTGGATATGTTGAAAAAGGGTGGTGTTATAAAAGAATTCTTATACAATGTACATACCTTATATAACTAATGAAAGAAGAATGTGTGTATACCAGCGTTCGGAAATGCTTACTCATGAACCACTCGCCAGTGAGTATTGAAAAATGTGCTCGAAAGAAAATGCTCATGTTCGTGAGAATGAACGTTATTATTTGGCGTGCGCACATGAACGAATACATAAAACTCATTCCGAAGAGTACGTGATTCATGAGAGAGCGGACGGCAACCGCACACGAGTTCCTCAGGGGATAATACACGCGAAGTGTTTACGTGCAGTATACGCACAAGCCGTTTAAAATCATCGACAATTTCATTGGTGCCGTTCGTTTCCCGATTTTAAACCGAAGAACAATACATAATTATCATTAATCATTAATTATTACCAAAATATGTCTTCATAATATTAGATAAGAAGCTTGTCACGCACAATACATAACCGCTGACATATTTTTATGATAGAGAAATATTCGCAAATGTTATTAAGATTGAATAGTAAATTTAAAAAAAGAACTAAAAATTTGAACCTAAACCAAAACGAAAGAGCGTATTGCTCATCTTCGCGTTTAACAACGTTTGTAAGTGAACTGTGAGTAGATTTATTGGTTCATGTGCGCACATGAGTGAGCATTCCCGAACGCCGGTATATACTAACTGGCTTTAGTTTTATTTTATAAAAGAAAAATTTCGTTCAATTTTGCTAATACTGAACTAATTGCATAGGATCATCCATTGGGATTCATTCAAGTTGTCAATCGTGTGATTGAAGATGTGAAAGTTAACAGTCTTCATGATTTTCCACTGTTTGCAGTTTTCATTAATAACTTGATAAAACATTTGATTATGACTCGGATCCGATCGTGCTGAGCGTCACCTTGTGCTGGTGCTATTTACGCACGCGCTTTTATCTTTTTCATGACAAATTCGAATAAGTTCAACATATATACAGGTGGTAAACCTGCGGGCACGGTGAATTAAGTTATTTACATAATAGTGTTAGACACGGAATATTTTTCCCGTGCTAATCTTTACTCTATTTATGGCTAATGGCAGAGTTTCACCGACAGAACACATTTTTACTATTGACAGAATAAATTGTTATTTAATTATACGTCTTTGGCAACTAATACTGTTAATGAACGGTAAATATTACATATACATTACAAGAAAATTAAGTAAATTGACAAATTTATCCGGTGACGTCAATGCTACGATTAGTAAAGATATGATAAATAGAAATATTACAAAACGACAACCTTGGATCAAATACACATACATGAGAACTACTCGCAAAAGGATTTCTTATAATTAATGGCTAGAATTTAGTGCCGCCCGCTTAAAATCTCAACCGACACTTAACTTCTCCTGTAAAAATAACCTTTAATTTATTTGAAAGTCTAAAATAAACCGACGAATGTTTGCGTTACGCAAGACCATCCAAAATTGCCATGTACATGCGAACGCTGCTTCTGTAAACCCCGTGTTTCGAATTTATTATTTATATTTATATTTAGTTATATATTATAACTAACTCGACTCTGTAATTTTACTAAACGGGTATTTACTACGCATTTTACTTTTGCCAACTGCTATTTGCGAATAACAACTATTGTTTACTAAATAAGCTGCCAGTTACTTTCCTTCCTCATTGGAAGCTTACCTAAAAGCGGCAGCAACTACTTGTTGCGATGTTGAAAGAGTAGTTGTCTTCCTTTGGAGCAACCATGAACGTAGATTTGGGAAAAAAAATAATCGGACTTATAATTAAATAATATGACGCGCGATAAAATTACAAAAGTAACAAGGTGTCGAAATTTGGCAAACAAGTATATCTTCGGTACAAGAGAAGGTGACCAAGTTCACCGATAGTATTTTTGAGTTATTAGAAATTTAATATTTGCTTATGATTATAAAATCAATTATTTTACATCAGTCTAGTTTATATTGATTTTGGTGAACACTAGAGTTTCTAGAATATGTATTTTAAATTAAAAAAGATTGAATGTAAGGTACATGGGCAAATATTAAAATTCTAATAACTCAAAACTACTATCGGTGGACTTGACCACCTTCTCTTGTAGACCGACGATATATTGTCTAAGAAAATTTACAAGACAGATTAGAAATAACGTGCTCATTCGCTAAGGATGTTATCGTTGCTGTGAGCTATATAGTTTATATTAAGGGGCATTCTTAATCTAGAATTCGAAGATATATGAGATAACATATCACTTGCTACCGATAATAAGTTTCTTGGCTCACATTTAGATTGTCATTTACAATGGTTTACTCACATAAACTCGCTTTGCTTCAAATTAAGCAGTGTTTGCTTTGTATTGAAACTTATATCCGAACATTGTAATCCACAGACGCTACGCACTCTATATTTTTCCAACTTTCGTAGCCGCTTAAGATTCGGCGTTATTCATTGGGGATTAAGTAGCTATTGGCACAAAGTTTTTGTCATACAAAAATATGCTGTAAGAATTTTAACTAAGCTTAAACGAAGAGACTCTTGTAGAGAAGCTTTTAAAAAGTATAAAATATTAACTTTCCCATCTATTTATATTTATGAACTTTGTTGCTTTATTTACAATTTCCAGAATTTTTTGCGCAAAATAATTCCAATCACACTTATCATACCAGATTTAAATCAAACCGTCTTCCTCACCCACATTCTACTTCTTTATATCAAAAGGATGCTTTCTTTAATGGCTCTACGTTTTACAATACTTTGCCAGCTTATATCAAGTAATCATTAACATCCCCACATTCAGAAAAAAACTAAAATTACTTTTGCTTGTTATTCCGTCGACTTTTTTCTTTAAAATTACAACTCCTCCTAAATAATTAATTAATTGACGTTTATTGATATCATTTGCATTTTTGATATTTGATAATAAATATTTTTGTTTTTGTTTTGTTTTGTTGTGTGTTTTAGGTACAAGTACCACAGGAGATGCCAATGCTTCAATAACTCCTTAGTCCTGCATCTTCTTGATAAACTTGCAAGCCTCTTCTCTCTTCGACAATATCAGTCTTCGTGCGAATTGACGAGTTGGATTCGAATCGCCAGTGTTTATTCTGTGCTGTCCGTGTTAAATCTTCGTATAGACAAAGATTTCCTTGAATTTTCGAAATAGTTCTCTTGCGTCTTCTGTTTCCTTGGGTATTTACAGTGTTACTGTGTCTTCCAGCAATTTTTAAGAAGTTTCTAATAATGGTAGTAGGATCGTCAGATTGATACCGAGCGGATACATCGCTTATTTGAATGTGGTAGTTCCTCACATTTGCCTACCACTGTTCCGCTGGGCATGATCACTGCCTAGTAGCTGCTTGGATGTGATACACCTTTCCATTATTTAGTAGCTTTCATTTTGGCAAAAGATCTGTCCTTATGATGGACACATTCGCTCTAGTGTCAATAGTGAATCGGAAAGATCTCTCACCAATTCTTCCACCTGCTATCAAGATATTTTCATTGTTTCTTATCTTGGAAATGGAGACAATCCTTGGGATATATTGCGCCGGCAACTGGAACATGACCTGTTTTACCACAGTTCCAACAAATTATAATTCGTCTGGGATTAGTCAATTTCTCTTCCAGCTGCTTTAGTCTATCAAAGTCTTCTGTCAGTGCACTATCATCAGCTTTCACCTCTCGTACTCGTACTAAGCTCCTAGATGCCTGCTTGGCTGCCTCGAATTCCAGTGCACGGGCCAATACACGGTGTTGAAGAAGTTACCCAACCGCAATACTTGCTGAATGTCTTGATCACGTCGTCGATGGACGCTTGGAGGGCCAAATAATGAAACGGTTCAAAATCTTGAAGTGACTCACCGTTTCTCTGGGTACGAATTTTTAATTGGATGGTATGGAGTTGCTTCATATGTGCATCACCAAAACGCATATCCAAATTCTCCAACTGTTGATCAAAGTTGTTCTGTAAACCAGTGTTGTAGATTTGTCACAGTCATTCCAGCCATTCATATCAGCGGCAAGTTTGAACCGTCCAATGAGAGTAGACCATGGTAAGTCGCCTTCAAACATGGGTGGTTTCAGTTTCTCGCTTGACGACGCCGATGACTGCGCAATAGAGCGACTAAGTTCCACTTTATGGAGTTGTTTGGCTAAACCTCCATTTCAACATTTCATTCTGGAATTGAATTGAATTGAATTGAATTGAATTGAACTGAACTGACACCCTTAATTTTGTTGTCAATTTTTAGTTCTCCTCATCGATTTGAATCTTCATGTTTTTATATTCCAATCAGTTTTTAAAATGTAAGTTACATTTTCAAACTTTCCATTTATTTTCTTTTATTTTTAGTGTTTATTCCTTTATATTTCCATCAACTTTTCCCATTTTTCTTTAATTTTTTTCAGTAGGGCTTCAATTTTGAACTAAAATGTTTCTGGGTCTTTACCTTCATCTACAAAATCTTGTTCTAGCCATTCTTGTAAGACGGCTTTTTTCCAGGCCCTTTTCATCTAATTCTTCATGCAACTCTTTCACTCTTAACTCGTCCAGCTCCTTTCTTGAAAATTTCCGCTTCTGACACCAATTTGTTACGACTTCAGGGTTCGCAAACAATTCTCCTCGACTAATTTGAAATACTTTAATAAAACACTAGTTTAATACAGCACAAATCACAAGAACAATAATATACAACACTTATTTCAATAAATTAAAACTGTTCAAATCACTCACCGTTCTCACTTAAAAATCCAATGAGCTATTACTAGAAAAATATAGAACTTTCTCGAACATTCCGGACAGATGGCGTGCCTTCTCGAAAACTCGTTTCTGCCAACCCGCGACAGAGTCGGTGGACCAATAGATAGCGCCACCCGTCGGAACATACAAATTTATTAGCGTAACAGTATACACCAAATCGTCAAAACTGAACAAAACGATGAATATATGAAAAAAGTATGAATACGTTTTCCAAATGATCTACGTTTTGTAGGATTAAATTCAGATATTCGATGAGTTATGGAGGAAATGTCACTTTTTAGATGTATATTTAATAAAACGATAAAAGTTTGTATTAGACTAGTGCTAAAAGTCCGCTATTATTTATTAGTAATAACTTTCTGTTGTGTCTAATAACCAAGGACCGGATTTTAGGTAAAATGCCTTTTTTCAGTTTTTAAGGTTTTGAAGATCTCTTTGCATACCTTTCGGTTTCATAAGAAATAGTGTCATTTGGCCAAACTTTATTTCAACTAAGTTAACTTTTTTCAATGTTTTTCAGTTACCGGAACTTTTTCTACCCATTTTGCCTTTTTTTCGCCTAAATATTACCAGTTCTTTTTGTCGCCTAAAATAAATAAGTAATAAATTGTCATTATCGTGAATGTGACTGACGCAATGGCCGCGTTCAGATAATAGCAGAGCAGCTGAGTTCCTAACCCATCGCGTGGACATTCAGACATTCAGCGAATATGGGCGCCGCTATTAAGGGGGCGCCACGGCCGGGATCCATAAGTTCCTTCCTAAGTAACAATATTTCTAACATAAAAACAAAATTGTTAGAATGGTCAAAATTAAAATAAATAAGGCCGAGTACACAGAAAACATCGTAATTTTCTGTGTACTCGGCCTTATTTATTTTAATTTTGACCATTTTAACAATTTTGTTTACATTACATCGCAATTGCGAATAAATCGGTCAAGTCGTTTTTGGTTTGCAGCGGAAATCTCGAGCTACGTTTCTGCTGAAGAAGCCCCAAATAGGGCTGAAACAGCTACTAGAGGAGTTATCTGCAAAAAAAATTCATTAAAATTAAAATTGATTTTATGGTTAATGAACCTGCACGTGATTTAATTTTATGGATAAATGATAATCAAATGTAAATAAATATTAGAAAATGAACCTTGTATGCTTAGCAATTTCCTAGAAATGCTAGTTACTATAAATTGTGAATCAAAAATTGAAAATTTCTTATTTTACTGCATGGTGCGTTAACTTATTGGAGCAGTGTATTATAAGATGTATGGTTAACCCTTTCTATCAGCCTTCCAACCATGCCAATTTTTTTATGGTTTTAAGATTGATAACTTGTGAGTTAATATCACTTCTCTATAATCAACTTACAGAAACGCGCTGTGAAATATTTTCATTCGTCTTAGAATCTTTCAAGAGATTTATCTAACAATTTATCGTAGTCTTAGTGATTTAAATAAAAATACGAAATAAATTCAGGAACTGAACCATTCTTTTCAGGTAATTCCGGTTAATAATCCTTTGAAATGATCCTCACGGTTACCAGACTTGTCTCTAGACTTATTTTTTGAGGATATAAGTAA
Source organism: Prosopocoilus inquinatus (assembly GCA_036172665.1). NCBI lineage: Eukaryota > Metazoa > Arthropoda > Insecta > Coleoptera > Lucanidae > Prosopocoilus > Prosopocoilus inquinatus. Next base: position 40,871,031 of record CM069871.1, on the reverse strand, counting down.
ATAAATGTTTTCTTATCATTTGTTTATAATCGTAGATACGTATTTCGACAGCTGCGCTACTATTTTTATTTCTATTGGAGATTCAATGATATCTTCTGGTTCATGTTAACCAAAGAGTGTGCGTGTGTGTATTAAAAATGCCAGCGTACCTGTTAAAATGTGCACAAAAAGTCAAATAGCAGTATGAAGAAAGTATTTAAAAAAATTATTACTAAACCGATTTAACCTTTACTATTTCTAGTTCATAGAAATATGTAAAGAAACAAGGATTTAAGGATGTACCCGCCATATGCAAAGGCAAGCAACTGCAAAGTTATTGAAAATTTAGTTTGAAATTCTAAATTTTTACCTATTTGTGACTTGAGACATTTTGCTTTTTCTTAGTTAATCTGTAAAAAAATGATTAAAATGTTTCAAGTTGGTATTAGATATCTTTGTTCAAAATAATTGAATCTTTACCGTAAAATAATTCCTTGTCATTTGTTTTCACAGTGTAATTGGAATTATTTAGTGAAAATCATTCAGTTATTAATTTCATATTTTTATTGCAACCGCTAAAACAATGATAAAGTTTTAATTAAAAAAAAAATAAAGTGTTTGGATAAATGTCTTGAATGATATAGCAGATAGAATATTTCTGAGACGAATGAAAATGTTTTGCTGTTAGTTGACTATAGAAAAGTGATAATAACTCAAAAGTTATCAATGTAATATGTGGTATAGTTGGAAAGCTGATATAAAGTGTTATATACCTGTTATAATATACGGGGTGTTCCATTTGAAAAAAATGACTATTCTTACAATATGTGAACTGAAGCGCAGTGTTGTTTATAACCACTAGATTTGTGTTGAAAGGTGTTGGATACTGTAAAAGTAAAGAGACTTAGAAATATTTTGGTCTAAGGTTGATTGTCGTATCATTAAAATTGACAATTTGCAGGCATCAAATATGACTCATTTTTTTGCGTAAAATTGAAAATAACTCGATAAATACTAATTATTATTTTTGTCGCCTCTTGAGGTGCTAACCTAAACTACAATAAAATCTATAGTGTTGCATTTAAAAAATAATAAGTTAGGTTAGTAACTTATTAAATAAACAACCTGTATATTTGAAAATTAATTATAAATTACGCGGAATAAAAACCTACACAACTCATGTTATGACATTTTCTTGATAAAATGAATTTAAATGGGCATGCTGGCACTTTTCCAGAAGTTTGAGATACCCTGTATATTACAAATAACTTATTTACCTAGGGACAACAAATTATTTTATTAACTTCGGTTGTCATTTTTCTTTTCATATTTATTTAATATATGTTTGAATATTCATTATCTTGATTCTCCGTAGCGATGAAATTATCTTTTTTTAATTCCTCTAGGCGAAGTTCAAAAATTACAACTTCTTTAGATTTTACAGCCCACTATTTAAAAATAATACCAAACAGCCAGTGAACTATAAAAGACAGGTATACATAACGCCAATCAATATAGGACGAAAAAAAAAATACCGGGTATTCCTGAAATAAGTGCAGAAATTTAAACCTGTAATATATCACCATAAATGGGAACGATTGAACTTACATCTCTTTAACAAAAGTTTTACACGTTTTGAGAAAATCCCAGTTGAAAATCGGGTAAAAAATGATCGTACGTCTATGTCTTTGAGGTAGGTCAATTTTATTGGAAGAAAAAACAGAAGTGATCGAGCAGTGACCTTTACTGAAATCGAGAGGCCAATATAAGCGTTGCGTCGCAATAAGTCGTATCACAAGTCGCGTTCCTTTTACAAATAAACTGAGCTTATTCTAGCTGACATGAGTGGCTCAACTCACATAAAAAGTGAAGAAAATTTGTCTAAATGGAACGACTGAAAAGGAGAAATCTAAGGAAGTTCTTACGTCAAGATATGTCAAACACGATACTTAAAAGATATTTAAGGACGTTTGAAACGGCTTTCTATCAATTAAATGAAATATCTTTTAGCGAGTTCTTCAAGAAAAAATTTTTCAGCATCAAATAATTTGTTAAGCAACACATGATTAATTTCCCCCACTATTGAGGGACCAAGCTCATACTGATGAAGGGTTAGCGGTTCCTTTAAATTGGTGAGGGGGGAAACAACTTCCTCACCTCGAAGTAAAAGGAAGGAAGGGAAGTGAGGTGAGATTATCTGAGAATCGGTGCGTGTCCAGTTGAGCGAAAGAATCTGCAATTTGAAATCTTTAATGATTATGACACATAATTTAGTTTGTGAAAAGTTTGCGCTAATCCTGACATGCATACGAACACAAGAATCACTTTTTCGCCGAGCTCGTTTGTGTGTTGCTAATGATGGACGCCACGTCGAACAATTGTTATACACATTTCTCAATGTCTAATAGTAAACATTTATTTGAATGTGATCCTCCACACAAGGTATTTCTTGCGTATTAGTCATTCCCGCGATATTTACGGTCTATGATTAAATGATTAAAGGATAAGGAAAGTTTCTTTTTGTTTTACGGTTTTTTATTGCATTTTTTCGTGTTGTTTGTGCTGTCGACGTAACTGTGATTAAAAATTTTGCACTTAGTTTACAAGCACCTTGTATACTAGGAGTCCTATTTAAACAGCATTACTTTTAGACTGTCGAAATTAGGTCGAATAGAAGTTATTTTTCAATCGGCTCGTAAATAATTTTGTGTAAAATTGGGCATGATCTGAAGGCCTATTACTGTAGCCTGTAACAAGCCAAATATCATGGCTGTAAAACGTAACCGAAGTTGGTTACTTCGACCGTACTCCTTGCGCTTCCGGTACACGAAATATTCTAAAGTAAAACTTCAGAAACTTTCGGATGAATAACGCTGAATGCACCGTAATACTAGACCGAGAAACTGCGTGTGCAAAACGAATCAACCGTTAGTATAAGGAGCGGATCTGCGTGCATTAGAGGCCCTGCGGTCCAAAAGAAACATGAAATAGTAAGAAATCGCCGAAACTGTTTCTAAAGCCTGCTCTACACGTAACGTTTTATCGTCAATCTTGCATGATCTGGAAAACTGACCAACTAGACTACACAAATCGTGCGTTCAACTTTCGCTCAGTTTTGCCGAAATCTTCATGGAGGAAGATGTTTTTTTTTTGTCTCGGTTGCTGTAATCCTTTCATTTCACTGTGAAATTAGAGGATTATAGCAGTCATTTAACTTGCCAGAGACAAGAGAATCTTTGGTATGGCTCTACGAACACCGTAAAAAATCGTGAGACCAGTGCCGTAAGTCCTTTGTCATTTTATTTAGCCACTACAGGCTCTAAGGACATTCGTTGCAACCACCTGGAAGTTTGACCTAGTGATGAGTACTATCGAAATATTCAAATTATTCGATAGCTGAAATGAAATCCAAGCCGCAAATGAAAATAAACCAGCGAATAAGCGAATAAGTCAGTATAATAGACAAGTCATCAGAAATGCAAATCTTAAATCAAAAATAGTTGTCTATTTACGAGTGTCAATGAGATTAATGAATAAAGTCGAAATTATCAGTTGCATGTATTTATTGATGCTGATTGATGATACAATCGGATTATTTGAATTATTAACGATTTTGAAATAATTAACGACAATGTAAATCCTATGTCAAATAACAAACAAAATGTCTCCGTGCGCTTATCGAAGCGCTTACGGATTTGGTACTAGTTATTCGAGTCTATTTATTCGATAGTTGATAGTAATTATTCGATAGCTAATTTTGGCTACGGTAAGTGGACGGTCGAACTGGTCAGACTAAACCACGTGATCACTTTTCCAAATTTTTCCCCTGTTTGACCTTTTTCGATAGTGTCCATCACTAGTTTGACCGATTAGACTGACGCACGTCTGCATGTACTAACTAGTCTGCCATCTTGCTTGTACACAAAGCTCTAGCTCATCAGCCTTTTGCAGGTTTGTCAAACCTCATTCAGTTCATGCAAAACGTCCAACTTATCATCTACACGTGACGTTTTCTTTGTCGAATCCTGGCATGACCAGGCTTAAGTCGAACTTCGTTCGCGTCGTCGGACTGGCAATTTAGACGAGCTCGTTTATTCCCATGAACTAGGATTTGCATTTTTGTTTACACTTTCGGACGCTGTCTGTGAATAGATTAAATAGATCGCATTTGTTTGATTTAGGCATTTAGGCGACATAGATGCAGTTTTATTTTTTTGTTGAGGAACTTTGTCATTTGCGAATCGCACTAAGCACATGACCTTTAAATAAACTTTTGCTTTTTTCTATCGCAGATTCATTAAAAAAGAACACTCGTTCATTATAGTTCAGAAATTAATAATCTTCTTCGTTATTTTTTTAAATTTATATGACAATATAAAAACTCCTGGACCTACTTAATATTTTAAATTATTTTTTATGCGTATATCGACAACTCTATATCATTGAAAATAGAATTAAATAACGCATCTAATATTAATGATATGGCATTTCATTAGTCAAAAACAGTTTACATTAGGCCTTGTCTGTGGTACATAAAATCAGTAAAATGCAGTCCAAAATATAAAAATATTTAGGCCGTCCTATTTAAAATAAAAATAACAACGCCCAGATCAAACGGAACGCTCTTTACACACCAAACTAATTTTAAAATATGCTCTACATGATACAAAGTAACTTTCATTTGAAATATTTTTTTGTAAAATGATTGAGAGATATGAAGGAATCCGCCTTAAGTCGATCATCCCGTATACAGGACGATTCGGGATAAGTGTCTGACCCGTTAGGAGCGTATTCACTAAGGTCATGCAAGTGCGAAATTACAAGAAATAAATCTATTAGAAAGTCTAAAAAAAGGTTTACAATTTCATTTCAAGGTAAACGCTAGTGTTTCATTCTAATCCATGCGAGGTCATTGCTCTTGTGAGGCAATACAGCTGTAGTACTGCCCATCAATCAATTTATATCTAAATCTTCAATGTACTTTATGTCAGTAACTATAGATATTACATCGCCTATGCATAGACTCCTAAGCTCCTGCATCTTTTCAAACTCAAATTCAAAAGTTGCTTAGAATTATTACCAGAGCTCAAATATGAAATCGTGGCTATTATTAACGTGAATGTGGTATAACTTTGAATGTCTAAAGCTGAACGTTTCATCAAGTGTGACATGAAGATACTCTGACAAATTACAATTTTTTGTACACTTTTTTTGCCATCGTAGGCAGCTACGATTTCATATTTTAAATCTCATTGCAATTCGGAATATCTTATCTGAGTAACATTTTTGAATATCTGAAAGAATAAAGGTAAAAAGTATTACCGAAATGTTTTAACTGTCATTAAAATAGTTAATTGGGATTAAATTTAATTGTAACAAAAATTTAATTGTAGTAAAAATTTTTTTGCAACAAAAAAATTCAATTGTAATTAAATTAAATTTTGACCTTAAATTAACTCAATTAATTACAATTAAACTCAATGTCAATTGTCAAATTATACAGCATATATGATTTATAAAGACAAATATATTTTATAAAGAAATTGTCGGAATAATCTGATCTTAGAAAATGAATTTAAAAGATAGTACTATTTAATAGAATTTAAATTTGCAAGAAAAGTTATCATGAAACTAAATAAATTTTCAAAACACCAAAGGAAACTAAAAAAGAAAGTGGAAAATGTGAAAAGTTCTATTTAAAAGTTCGTGAGATATTAATGATAGTGTATAAAAAATTGCTCAACTTTGAGCTATAAGAGCTCAAAGTTAATTATTTTAATAAAATTATTTAAATATTTTCAAAGTAAAGGAAAATAGGAGTTAGTTTAATAGAAACATATTCAATTACTTTGAACACAAATAAAACATATTCATTGATTTATCATCCAACTGAAACAGAAAAACCGAACCGAAAATCTAAATAACGTTAATATTGAAAGAAAGAAAAATATTTCATTGGTGTCTCGCAAATTCTTCAGTTTAGACAAAAACATTTGGCGTTTTATAAAAGCTCATTAAGGCAGTGTTTCACAAGAGTTTAGATATACAGGATGTTCCATTTGAAAATTTTGAGAAAAATTAACTTAGAAATTTCTGTAGATGAGATATTGTATTGACTACCTACAACAATTCATGATGGAATGTAAATAAATAATCAAACTATAAGAGCTTAAAATAGAGCAATTTTTTACACATAATCATTAATATCTTACAAACTCTTAAATAGAATTTTTGGTTACCTACTCGTTATGCGTACTTTCGAAATATGTAAAAATATACTGGTGTTCCATTAAAAAAAAAAAATATAACTTTGGTATGGCTCTCAGTACCTGAGCACCCTGAATAGTCAAAAATAATTTTAGAAAATAGAACTGAAAATATAACTGACTGAGTTACACTTCAGTTCGTTTTATTTATTTATCTTGTATACTTTAGACGGTATAGAAGACCACGGCACTCGGTGGACATCCTGTATACAGTGACCGGCAGAAAGTTGGGAAAAACTCTTTATTATTGATTTCTCATATTTTTTTCTTTATGAAAGCTCCTGCATCTTTCTAAACTTAAAATGCATGTGTCAAAGTTTGAATACCTTCTGTCATATAGCGAGGAAGTCAAAATCTTTGAAATCGACATAAGAGTAAACCACCTTTATTTTCCACGCTATGTGAAAATTTTATTTGGAAAAGTTACTCAGAATTTTTATGAGATCTCAAATATGAAATCATGGCTGTCTACGATGAAAAAAAGAATTTACGTATTATTCATTTTTTTTGGACCAACTTGTGTGTCGCAGAACTTTGAATGTGTAGAGCTGGACCTTTCTTCAAGTGTTACATGAACAGACTATAAGATTTGTCTTTTGCTCAACTATCAACTATAATAACATTAATACCCTAAAAATGACAATTTTTTGTAGCCAATTTTTTTTTCCATAGTAGGTAGTTACGATTTCATATTTGAGATTTAATAATAATTCTGAGTAACTTTTCCAAATAAAATTTGCGCATACCGTGGAAAATAAAGGTACTTTACTCTTATGTCGATTTCATATATTTTGATTTCCTTGGTATATAATAAGAGATTTTCAAATTTTGACACTTGCATCTTGAGTTTGGAAAGATGCGAGAGCTTTCACAAACAATAAATTTTTCTGAGAAACCAATATTAAAGAATTTTCCCATATGTAGCCAACTTTCTGCCGATCATGTATAACTGAAAACAAAGAAAAATCAGCAGCCAGTACAAAGTCAAAAAATCACCAAAATTTGCCCAACAACGGTTCAGTCAAATACTATTTGCCTACGAAAATAGTGTTTCAGTATAAATAGGTGTGAAAAAGCTATTTGCCCAGTACGTTCTTACCTTTTTTGATAAAATAATATTTTAAGTATTTGAAATTAACATAACCGAGAAAATTTCATATTTTAAAAAGAAATTTCTAATTTTTATAAAAGCAGACCGCAGTTTGCATAAAATTTATGTAAATCGATAAAATATCAAAATTAAGAAAACACCATAAAACAACATTATTTTCAAGGAATACATTCCACAGAAATAACAATAATTCCATTGTATCAAGTTTATTTGTTGAAGTTTATTACTTTTAGATAATTTTAAAACGTTATGCTAATGTCGCGGCCTACGGCCAAACAAATTTAGCATAACGGCAAAATAACAACGACGCTAAAATGTTGATTCAAATAGCTGTGTTTCGCCGAGAAGCTTAAAAAGAAATAATAATTCTAATTTGCCTAGTACTCCAGCAGCTAGACTAGCTCGTGGACATGTTTACAAGTCATGTCATTGCTCTCTCGGAAAGTAATATTTAGCGCTGTGCAATAATTATGTCTATTACGGCTGAAATAAAAGTAAGTAGAAAAGGTTACGACGATTGCTCATTGTTGTTTGTGTGTAGAAGTTGTTTTCAAGAAGATGCTGCTTTTGATTTATACTCGGCTACTTTATTAATGTTTTTGACGTAAACTGCTTAATTAGTTCTCGGATTGGCGTAAGCTCATTGCAAACCCAAATCTAATCGAAACATTTTAATATAATATTCTTATGTAATGCAAAAGACTATTCAGATAATTATGATACAGACATAAGTTGTCTCCTCGAAAAATCTAATCACAGTTCGACTTGGGGTCTGAAATGTTTGGTTCTCACATATCCGTGCATGACAGTATTTTTATTCAGGCCGTAATATTCGCTACTTCGCTACTACCACAGTCTATACAGTCGTTTCACTTCGTGTCGGTGCCTTTGATCTCGTGTCTGAAAAATACCCATTGCACATTCTGCTGCGCTTCGATTTTGTTTTCGCGCCAGCTCTGTAAATTATCTTACCTGCTTCTATCTGGTGAAAATATAAAATAATTCCAGTGTGTTTCCATTATTACTTTATTTTTACACATTTTACACTATGCAGTAGATATATTTATCACGATATTTCTCTCAAACTCTGAGCTTAACCTCTCTAAGCACGTGGCAAACGTAAGCACGTAAGCGTAACGGTTCTGCTACGAGTTACGACGAAAAAAACGTTTTCTATAAACGCGAAACTAGCGCCAGTGAAACGACTGTATAGACTGTGCTACTATTCTTAATCACTGCTTGTCTTTTAGAGCTGCGTTCGTTCATTCAACTCCATTAACTCTATTGACTCTTTTCACAATTCTGTCTCTTACGCGTTTCTACGAGACCAGTAAACAATAGCACGGGGCCAGTCAATCCAGACAACGGAGTGGAGTCACAGGACTCCAGCTTACTGGCTTGTTTACTGGCCTGGTAGAAACGCGCCTTTACTTGTACCAAAAGTGAGACAAAAGCTCGGAAGAGCAAGTACATTGAACATAGTTTAATAAATGAACGCAGCTTACATTATTCGCTATCAGTCAATTTGAATTTTAATTATTTGACAAAAAAAACTCAAGACCGATTTAGTACAACGAAAACGAAAAGAAAGAAATTTTCTTGCAAGTCACAGTACGCAGTAACGGGCGTTATTATTTAATTAAGCACGTAAGGGCTAAACCAAAGAGTACGATTTCTCCATATTCGATTTTTTTATGAAATGAATTAATTCGAAAGTGCAAGTGTATTCCAATCCCACATCGTTCGAAATTTAAGCAATCGTAAGAATTTACGCTGAAGCAAGTCTGCTCAGAGTGCTGTGGGGCCCTCGAGCATCCTCTGTATAGCGCTATTTCGGCCCTAATTGGGGTCTCTTCAACAGATGAGTAGCTCGAGAAATTCCACCGCAATCCGAATGACTACCCAGATTTTAAATCGATTTACTTTAACGGTTTAAAATCTGGCAAATCGTTCGGATTGCAGTGGAGTTTCTCGAGTTACTCTTCTGCTGATGATTCTCTAATTAGGGCCGAAATAGCGCTCTATAGAGGATGCAATCTGAGCAGACTTGCTTCAGCGTAAAGTTACGATGTCACGCGAATGTGTCGCCATTGGCTTTGTGCACAAAGCAGTACTGTTGCCATTTGCTATAAATTTCTGCACAGTATAAGATAAAACCCAAGTCATCTACGAATTTCATTCTTTGCGCATCTTATTCTGACCTGAACACTGTAAAATTTGTTTTGGAGGAAATAAACAAAAAACAAACCGTCAAAGAACTTTCTGCCCAGAGATATGACGTTAGAAACTTTAATCAACAGTATTGAAAAAATTTTTCGATTTTTTTTCTCGAAAGCCAAAGCCGATTATCAATATTTTTTTATTTTAGAGTATCCCTAACAAGTTGTGTAAAGGTGTTCACAAAATTACTTAACATTCACCTTTAAAATTAAACATTTAATATAATCTGTCTATTTTAGCTAGTTTTAATGGTTTTCATTATGAAACTCAAATGATTCATTTGGGTTTCATCACATAGAACACTAAACTACGTTCGCTCCAATCTCAAATTAACAATAATAACAACTCAAGTAACCGAAAATGCTTTATAAATCTTTACAAGAATTTAGTAAAGCATAAAAATGCTTCATAAAATAAAACATTAAAGCACTCGAAATTTTAATTTGTAGGTTGCTGGAAACATACCCAACAACGTTCGCTCAAATCTTAAATTACCAATAATAAACTCCTAAAGAATCAAAAATGCTTTAATAAAGCCTTTGCAGTTACTTGGGCTACTTCCAAATTAAACATATTTAAAATTACGTTTTCGCGTCACAACGAAAGTTTTTAAATAACATTACTGAGTTTTTGAAAGTATATTCAAGGATATATTTAAAAAATATATTCGTTCGTATAAGATGTCATCTGTAGGTTGTCAACGGGAAAGTTTGATGCATCTCTTTGAACATCAAGAATATTTACTCAGTATTTAGTGTCGTGATCTAAAGAGATTAACAAGAAATTCAAACAAATGCAAGGGCTTCAGATAATTGTAACTGCGTAATTGGTTCATCAGGATTTTCACAGACAATAAGAATTCTTTAGAAAATATTTTTTTTATTTTTGTACAATAGCAATAGTATGATTTTCTAATAGTTAATAATATTCTAATTCTAAGAAAAAAACAGTTTTTATTCATTGGACAACATAAATAAATACGTATAAACTTCTCTTGATTGATTTTCCATAAACTTAATTTATACAACCGCTTAATGACATTTGTAGGTAAAAAATGATTTCAGATTTTAAATATTTTCATTTTCTTGTGTTAAAAATTTCTGACAGTTGGACGAATATTTTTGGAATATCTAAACGAATATTATTCGTCAAGAAAAAATGCTTTTTGTTAGGTCAAAAAGCGATCGTAAGATGTCACTGTTTAAACTATTCATAATTTTTAAATTAACATGTTGTGTTATATCCATAATGTTCACATTCACTTTCATTTAGGAGATACAGACAACCAAGGAGTTCCAGACTTCTCTTATGTTACAGTTCTACATAAGAAGGAAACCTAAGTAGTTATTCATTTTTAAGTCAGTACAATACATTACAGAAATGGATAGTCCTATCAGTACGCCACCATGTCCCATCACCCCGTATATTCAGTTGTATTCACCGAAAAGTGACGCTTTTGTAATCCATAAGCTTGAGGAGCTCCTCGATACAGAAGAACTCGAGTAAGGCCATTTCAAACGAATTCCACTTTCGACAGACCAGCTCCCCAATTTGAAATCCCAGTACGCGTCACTATTAGAGAGTCGCACCCGCCAACAGCAACAAGAAATTTGGCGATGTGAAATAAATATGGCCGAGAAAAGAAAATTGTTAAACTACCACGTTCTGAAAAAAAAATCAGGAAGATGTAATTAAAACGGGCCTAATTAACTAGGTGATTGTTTATAAAACATTATTTAATAATGTTTACTTGAAATAAGAAACAGAAAATCGTACTAGCAAACCATGTTGCGAACAGACGAAACATTTGAAGTTCGTTACGTATAATCTCGATCCCGATGTGCTAATTTTCTCGTTGCTAATTTTAAAACATCTAAATATTTTATTATAAAGCTTGAATTAAAAATGTTTTCGACCAAATTTGTTCACCAACTGCTTAATAGGAATAACAATTTAGCATATTACACAGTTTGATAAGACCCGGTTAAATAAAAACTTTTTATTCAAGAAGAAAAAATTTTGTTGTTTGAAGCAACGGGAACGCATCCCAAAAATTCAAATTTAAAGTTGCAAAAATCTTTTGAATACAATAAACTTCGAAGTTTCTAATCAATCAGAATGAAAGGGTAACGCCCAGTTTCACAAAAATTATTTAATCACTGATTAATTTAACAGCGTGATTAAAGTCTGTGATTGGGTGAAGCAATATGATTGATTATTTCAAATCTATTGTTAACTTCGTCCAACGACGTTCCTTAATCAGAGAATTAAATTAATCGCTGATTGACATTTCTTTTTGTGAAACCCACCCTAAACGATGTTGATTAAACTGAGAGAAAATAAAATAAATATTAACCAGTAATAAATAAACGAAAAGCTACACATGGCTAATTTGTGATTGGCCAAGAAAGTCAGGTGACCACGAAAGAAAACCTTTCGAATTGATATCGCCAGAGCTTCCAAGCTCGCAAGAACGAGTATTCTCTCAAAACTAATCATTTGTTTTTCTTACGGATAGGCTCGGTTTCAGAAACCGGGTTTATATCTGGGAATACGTAAGAAGGGTTTAAATGTAATCCTGGTTTAAATGTAAATCCAGTTGCGCAAAAAATTGGAATGCAAGATTTACCAATGCCCAGCTTAAATATTTTTCGTTGTGAACAAGCCATTTAGGTAGTCCGAACGTGCGCACATTTGGACGTAAATTTGAAAATTTAGGACAATTCCCTATTCATTCGTTTGTACGCAGGTACACTTGCGGCGAAATCTTTTAACGGGTAAACTTTCTAGAATATACGTTTACAGTGGTGTGTTGATATTACTTAAATAGTAATATCAGGCAAATTAATTTGCTGATATCAAAATTACTCCAACAATTTTGTTACGTTTCTAGGGTTTAATTTATTTATTTAAATGAATAAAACACTCGATAAAAACTTAACCGTAATTTAATAAAGCTTAAAAACTAATTTATTTGTAACAATTTATTTTCACACTAAAATCTAACTTCGACGATCGCTGTTCGAATTCGACTGACTGGTGAGTCAACTCCGGGCGATTTTATATCATTTGCTGCCGTCTGGAATCCTCCACGCTGGAGAAATCTAGTCTGTTCGATGTAGGCCCCGGTGGCGTGACGGCCGATGACACATAACAGCGAACCGACTTCTTGACGCCTTGCGCTAAGCCGGGTGGCGCGCCACACTGCCCCCTTCTTAAAAACGTTTCGTCTCGAAATGTTCCTGGTGATAGTCTTGAAGGAGGGTGTCGGAATCCACATGCTGGCCCATTCTTGCAACTTCCCGTCTGGAAGAAGTAACAGTCTACGGTTTTGCTGTTGCTGACTGTTGCCTGTGGGTGCTATTTCTATTTATGAATCATATTTTTTGTTGAAACAGTTGCTCTCTTAAGCTACAAAAATAGTGTTACGTTTCTAGGGTTTAAATTTATTTATTTAAACGAATAAAACACTCGATAAAAACTTAACCGTAATTTAATAAAGCTTAAAAACTAATTTATTTGTAACAATTTATTTTCACACTAAAATCTAACTTCGACGATCGCTGTTCGAATTCGACTGACTCGTGAGTCAACTCCGGGCGATTTTATATCATTTGCTGCCGTCTGGAATTCTCTACGCTGGAAGATTCGAGTTTGTTCCATCGCCGGAAAAGTCTAGGCTGTTCGATGTAGACCCCGGTGGTGTGGCAGCCAATGACGCATAACGAACCGACTTCTTGACGCCTTGAGCTAAGCCGGGTGGCGCGCCACACTGCCCCCTTCTTAAAAACGTTTCGTCTCGAAATGTTCCTGGTGATAGTCTTGAAGGAGGGTGTCGGAATCCACATGCTGGCCCATTCTTGCAACTTCCCGTCTGGAAGAAGTAACAGTCTACGGTTTTGCTGTTGCTGACTGTTGCCTGTGGGTGGTGGCTGCAGACTAGGACTTCAATTCCCGTTCTGTGGAAGATGACTTCCAGCATGCTTCGAATTACTCTCCAGTCTAGTCCGTCCAATCCGCAGCCCAATTTGGGGATGGCTAACTTCATCTGATGGTTCTCTATTAGCTGTCTCCTCAGGCTATATAGGGCTCTCCACATACTTTGATAGTCAGGTTTACCGCTTGATGTCTTCTTAGTGACTAAATAATGCACGTGGCGCCTCCGATCTGCCGTCGAATCAATGATCTGCAAGCTCTTGCCTACCACGGGATGCTGTCTTCGTAGCTCCTCGATTTGGCCAAATTTCTTCCTAAACACCTGAGCGATTCCTTTGGACATTTTCAGGTCTTCTGCTACGCAGTGGGCCAGACTGTACTCCAGTGGCACTTTAAAGAGATCTTGTTGCTTCTCCGTGGTCACTCCAAACCGTGCCTTGCTTCCTTTGGCGTGATGAGACATGAAGGTTTCGAAGTTCACTTCGGAAACTTGCGCCCTTTGTACTGTCCCTTCATCTGCTTCTCCATGGTAAGGGGCTATCCGGTTGAAGTGGATTACTTTGGGTTTGCCATGGGGGACCTTCTTGATGCGGTAAACGACGTCGTTGATCCGTTTCATCACTTTGTAAGGACCTTCCCAAGAGGTCTGCAATTTTGGGGAGAGGCCTCGACGTCTTTGGGGGTTATAAAGCCAGACCAGTGCTCCAGGTTGGTATCCCCCGTGTTGAGCGTTGATGTCATAGTGCTCCTTCATCCGATCGCTGGCCGTCTGTATATTGTGACGCACTTGGTTGTGGATATCATCCATTTTCCTGCGTAATTTGCTTACGTAATCTTCGTCGGCAGAGACTTCGCCAGGCTTCACACCAAACTTCAGGTCGCATGGCAATCTCGGCTCTCGCCCGAATACCACTTTCGCTGGAGTCTCCCCTGTTGTCTCATGAACAGATGAGCGGTATGCCATTAGAAACAGGGGGATGTACGTGTCCCAGTCCCTCTGATGATTGGAAACGACCTTGGACAAATGTCGGTTGATGGTTCTATTGAACCTTTCCACCATTCCGTCCGACTGTGGGTGGAGTGCAGAAGTTCTAGTTTTTCGTACACCGAGCAGAGTACACACGTTCTTGAACAAGGCCGATTCAAAGTTTCTTCCTTGGTCTGAATGCAGTTCCATAGGTGCACCATACCGACTGATCCATTCCCTGACAAGGACTTCCGCAATAGTGACTGCCTCTTGGTTAGGTAGGGCGTAAGCTTCAACCCACTTACTAAAGTAGTCCATTACCACGACGATGTACTTGTTTCCACCATTCGTTTCTGGAAACGGGCCGGCTACATCGATGGCAACTCTCTCAAAAGGATTTCCAACGTTGTACTGTCTCATGGGGGCCTTACCTCGCCTGTGGGGGCCGTTACTGGCTGCGCAGACTGCACACTTTCTGCACCAATCCTTCACGTCTTCCTTGCAGTTCACCCAGTAAAATCTTTCGCGCACCTTCTCCATAGTCTTCTTAACTCCCAGATGCCCTCCCGAAGTTCCACCGTGAAGTTCCATCGTGAAGTTCCCTCAGAACTGCTGGCACCCTATTCTTGGGGATCAGTAACTGTGTCTTCTGTTCCATGCCTTCCTGATTCTCTATGCTTCGTCTCAGAAGACCACGATCCAACACTATGGAGTCCCACTGCGCCCAGTATGATTTTACAGACGGTGCACATGGTGCTACCTCTTCCCAGGTAGGCCTCGCGTCCCTGCTTTTCCACTCTAGCACTAATTTCAAATCCGGGTCGTTCTCCTGGTCTCTTCGCAGTTCTTCGGCTTGCCATTTGTCGTCAACAATGGCTGTCCTCGCAGTCGTGGCTACTTTCTCGTCCAAACGACTACAGTGCTTACAGTCTTCGGCACAGGGTCTTCTCGACAAAGCATCGGCATTTCGATGGCTAGTTCCTGCCCGATGCTGAATTTCAAAATCGTACTCCTGAAGTCGTTCGATCCATCGTGCAACTTGCCCTTCTGGGTTCTTGAAACGGAGAAGCCATTTTAGAGCGGCATGGTCGGTCCTCAGCAGGAAGTGTCTACCATACAAGTACTTGTAGAAGTGTTCTATCGTTTTTACGACGGCTAGCAATTCCCTTCTTGTGACGCAATAGTTTCGTTCCGGCTTTGATAGGACTTTACTAAAGTAGCCGATCACCTTCTCTTGCTCCTCTTGTATCTGGGAGAGTACGCCACCAATCCCAACGTTGCTAGCATCTGTGTCCACGACGAATTTGCCTTCCGGGAGAGGATAACTCAGAATAGGAGCACTAATCAAGTACTGCTTTAGTTGTTCAAAGCCAATTTGACACTGTTGGTCCCATTCAAATGGACGACCTTCTTCAGTGAGTTTTGTCAACGGCTTAGCAATGTCTGCAAATCCAGGAACGTAGCGCCGATAGTAAGTGCACAGGTCAAGGAAACTCCTTATTTGGTGTTTATTTCTAAGAGTTGGCCAATCTTTCACCACCTGAATCTTCACAGGGTCCACGGCGATTCCATTTCCATTAACGATGTGCCCCAGGTAATTCACTTCCTTCTGGAACAGGTGGCACTTCTTGAGGCTAAGCTTTAGTCCAGCTCCGCGAAGCCGTTGGAACACTCCTTCCAGGTTCCTCAGGTGGTCGTCGAACGTTTTTCCCACGACAATTATGTCGTCAAGGTACACCATGCACGTTGTCCAGGACAGACCTTTCAGAACCGTCTCCATTAACCGCTCGAATGTCGCTGGGGCATTACATAACCCGAATGGCATCACTGTGAATTGCCACAGACCCATACCAATGTAAAACGCCGTCTTTTCTCGATCTTCAGGCGCCAGCTCAACTTGCCAATATCCACTCTTTAAGTCCAAAGTTGAGAAGATCTTTGAGCCGGCTAGGGTGTCCAGAGTATCATCAATCCGTGGCAGGGGATAGCTGTCCTTCTTGGTGACATTATTGAGTAACCGGTAGTCTACACAGAACCTGGTGGACCCATCCTTCTTCTTCACAAGCACTACTGGTGACGCCCACGGGCTGCTTGATGGTTCTATTACATTATCCTTTTCCATCTCGCGAATAATGCGTTCCGCTTCCTCACGCTTCGCCAATGGTAATCGCCTTGGAGCTTGACGGATAGGTCTTTCTTCTCCAGTCTCTATTTTGTGTTTCACGGCATCAGTTCTTCCCTTGGATCCATTTTCTACCTCAAATACATCTTGATAGCGGCCGATCAGATTCTTTGCTTTTGTCTTCTGGTCTGGAGTCAATTCCTGGGCTGTTGACATAACCATTTCCCACAATTTCTTTGGGACTTTCGCTTCTGGCACGTTTGTTTCAAGTTGCCGGGAGATGGAGGACACCATGGTGCAGCTTCCCAAGATTGTTCCTTTCTTGATATTGACAGAGAAACAATTGACGTTCATCAGGCGGACAGGTACTTCCTTCTTCGCCGTCAACAACATTTTCCCAACGAGGACTCCTCTTCCAATCCTTTGATCATCAGTATTAGGTTTAACCATAATGACTTGCCCATCTTGAAAAACACCGTCCAGTTTTGCGTCGACGATAACCTCGGTCCTGCTGGGTAATACAACGTCTTCAGCGAGGATTACTCGAGCGGCCACGTCCCCTCGTTGATGTAGAACCAACTCCTCATTATTGACCGCCATCACGCCACGCTTTAAGTCCAATTGGAACCCGTGGGCGCACATGACGTCCATGTCCTCTATATCTGCCACCAGTGCACGGTGTTTTATTGGAGTTGAACCAATGGTGATGATAACCTCTACTTCACCGTGGACAGTTGCTGATGTTCCAGTTGCAGTTTTCAGTTTCCACTTGGTCGGCTCGGTGCGTCCAGATGACTTAATGACGTCGGGTCTTAGGATGGTCTTCGTCGCACCCGTATCCAACAACATGGTGTGAGGAATGTCATCAATGGTAACATCCACGAAGACACTGCTGGTTAACTGCCGTAGGAATATTACTTGGTTGGCTTTCGACTTTGGGGGCCTTTGAATACGGGTCGACGTTTGCCCCTCTGCACCGACCCGGCTTAGTTTAACTGTGGCTTTCTTGGATCCTGTCTGGGCTTTGGACATCGCCTGCGAACATGTCCTTCCTCCTGGCCACACTAGCGGTTTCTTCTGCTTGAAGACCTGTTCCACAATGCGGCGAACATCCTCGGCGGTGGTATACTCCCTGGGTCGCTCCTTTATAGTAGATCCCACCTTGGTGTTGGCGGACTCTTCCTCTTCTTCCTCTTGGAAGTCCATAGCCGCTCGCACCTTGACATGCCCTCTCGAAACTCGTCTCGCCGCTTCAAATTCCAAGGCATAAGCCAATGCGTTCTTGGATGTCTTCGGATGGGTCATTCTCAATGCCTGCTGGTTGTCTGGGTCACGGATTCCATCTATGAAGGTCTGCACCGTCAAACATTTGAGGAATTCAACAGGAGCTGTGGGATATGCCAACTGGGCCAGACGCGCAACGTCTGCTTCGAATTCCTGAAGAGTTTCTCCGGATTTCTGACAGCGATTCCTCAACTGCGCATGGTATACCTCGGTCAGATGGGCCTGTCCGTAACGCATTTCCATCCTATTCACCAGCTTGTCGAAGTCTTCTTGTTCCTCTGGCGGCATCGTCTGTAGCACATCGATAGCGTCCCCTCTCGAGGCCACAATTAACGAAGTGGCTTTTTCGCTGGCCGTCCATCTGTTCGCCTTTGCTGCTGCTTCGAACTGTTTGAAGTAGTTAGGCCAAGAAGACTTTCCATCGAACGTTGGTGGTTTTATTTTCAATTTCGAATTTTCTGCTGGTCCTTCCACAATTCGGGTTTCATTATTTTCTAGTACTTCTACTGGTGGCTGATCCCCGAACACTCGCAACCCCGCCATGATTTGTTCCAGATTTTTGATTTTGTTATCCTGCTGGAATATTATTTCTTCCACATTTTCTTGCAGGTTTCTTGTTTCTTCCGATATTTTTACCACTAGTTTATCTTCGAGGCCTTTCGTCTGTTCTAGAAATTCACCCTTCAAATTTCCGGACTGTTCTAGAAGTTTCTCGTCGAAATTTCTGGATTGCTCTAGAAATTTCTCGTCTAAGTCTCTAGATTGTTCCAACAATTTATTTTGTAATTTGTCGAAATTTCCAGATTGTTCTAGAAGCTTCTCCTCTAAATTTCTGGATTGTTCTTGAAGCTTCTGTAAATTTCCAGACTGTTCTTGAAACTTCTCGTCCAAATTTCTGGATTGTTCTCGAAGTTCGTCCTTGAAATTTCCACACTGTTCTTGAAACTTCTTGTCCAAATTTCTGGATTGTTCTCGAAGTTCGTCCTTGAAATTTCCAGACTGTTCTTGAAACTTCTTGTCCAAATTTCTGGATTGTTCTCGAAATTCATCCTTCAAGATTTTATTAAAATCGGCAGGACCACACGATATTTCGAAAAGGAACGTCTCTGGATCTTCACCAGCTGTCAACAAATCGTATCGGAGACGCTGTTGAAGTACGCCTTTCAAACCACCGGTTTAGCCATTGTTTTTTTTTCCTATACTGTACTTATTTAATAATCTGATTAAATTTAATTTACTTTAAATTGTTTATTTATTTTCACAAACCCGCACACCGACACCACTGTTACGTTTCTAGGGTTTAATTTATTTATTTAAACGAATAAAACACTCGATAAAAACTTAACCGTAATTTAATAAAGCTTAAAATCTAATTTATTTGTAACAATTTATTTTCACACTAAAATCTAACTTCGACGATCGCTGTTCGAATTCGACTGACTGGTGAGTCAACTCCGGGCGATTTTATATCATTTGCTGCCGTCTGGAATCCTCCACGCTGGAGAAATCTAGTCTGTTCGATGTAGGCCCCGGTGGCGTGACGGCCGATGACACATAACAGCGAACCGACTTCTTGACGCCTTGCGCTAAGCCGGTTGGCGCGCCACAATTTCATCATAAACAGTAAGATTGTACGTGAGTCGTGAGCAAGTAAATAATGATATCAAAAGGGTGAAATGCAAAAATTTTATAGAAAAAGAAACAGCTTGCCGAACTTTAAAAAAATATTTGCATTAATTTCACTTAATTGCACTCCGAGATAGCAGCTAGGTATTATTTTGGGTAAAACCAATCACCTGCAGATTATGATTTACCAAGTGTAATAAAAGAACCGTTTAAAACATGAAAAATGAGTTTTTATGCATAAATACTTACTTATAAACCAAACATGATTAAGTCAAGTCCCCTACAAAGTGTTTTTACCATTAAATAAACTAACTTTTTGATATATGTCTATTTAAAAATAAAAAATAAATACATTGTAATTAATATTCAGAGGCTTTCTCTCCGCAAATTATGTACTGTTTGCGGCGACAAACGAATTTAAACCGTGGAGATTGTCGACTTACAAAAAAAAAAACAAGTTTAAGAAACATTTAAGACAAGCTCATAGGTTTGTGCAACCCATTTTACCACTAAATCGCATATAAACGGGTTTACATATAAGACAGGTTTATAGTTTTACCGTTTGAGCAATTGGTTTCCTCATTTAAACCTGCCTTATTTATTTAAACCAGGCATAAAAATCTAAACCTGCTTTCTGCAATCGGGCCCTAGAGATGTACTAACCCAAAAGAAAGTTTACATTCTAATTAGAATAATTCCCTCTAAGCTTATTGTTTATGTTTTCATCTATTATTGTAAACAATTTATTTTCTCTATAATTCTAGAATACCCATAAGACGGCAAATTTTAATGCAGTGTCGAGCTTATGTATTTATATCTGTTCCAGAACCAACAAGGATGCCAATCTGTAAAAAAGTGTTGTAAATATTTGATATAAATGTGTTTATTAAAAATGTTTTAAGAAATTGAAATAAAATTTAACTATGACAAATTATTATTATAATTTGGCGCCCAACTCCCCGAACACATTTACACACAACTATAACCTAAGAGAAATTTAATGAGTGTATTCAAGCTTAAAAAATAAATATTAAGAAAGAAAAAGATTGCTTGTGCAACGTACCAATTAACACATTACAATATGTTTGAAATTATTTTAAGAGTTAACCAACGTTACCATCCACCCTAACTTTTATAAAAATTTTGTGCAAATCGTTTCTGATTGCAGTGAAAACCTCGAGCAGCCTCTGGACAGCTGTTTCAGCCCTGCTTGGGGCTTCTTCAGCAAAGACGTAGCTCGACATTTCCACTACAAACAAAAACGACTTTCCAATTTATTCGCAATTGCGATGTAAGAGTGATGAACAGATAAAATAGCGACATCTTACTATCGCTTTTTGACCTGACATTTCAGTAGGATAGACAAATTGAAGCGGGATTTGCTCCAAATAAGTCCCCCATGCAAGGCGGATATGCTTGCTGTCAAAGCATAACGAAAATTTTTAGAAATATTTTGTGCAAATCGTTTTAGATTGCAGTGAAAACCTCGAGCAGCCTCTGGACAGCTGTAGGATAGACAAATTGAAGCGGGATTTGCTTCAATTTGTCTATCCTACTGCAATGTCAGGTCAAAAAGCGATAGTAAGATGTCGCTATTTTATCTGTTCATCACTGTTCAATCCCGCTTCAATTTGTCTATCCTACAGCTGTCCAGAGGCTGCTCGAGATTTTCACTGCAATCAAAAACGATTAGCACAAAATTTTTGTAAAAATTTTCATTATGCTTTGACAGCAAGCATGACCGCCTTGCAAGGGGGACTTAGTAGGAGCAAATCCCGCTTCAATTTGTCTATCCTACTACAATGTCAGGTCAAAAAGCGATAGTAAGATGTCGCTATATTATCTGTTTATCACTCTTACATCGCAATTGCGAATAAATTGGACAAGTCGTTTTTGTTTGCAGTGGAAATGTCGAGCTACGTCTTTGCTGAAGAAGCCCCAAGCAGGGCTGAAACAGCTGTCCAGAGGCTGCTCGAGATTTTCACTGCAATCAAAAACGATTTGCACAAAATTTTTCTAAAAATTTTCATTATGCTTTGACAGCAAGCATGACCGCCTTGCAAGGGGGACTTAGTAGGAGCAAATCCCGCTTCAATTTGTCTCTCCTAATACAATGTCAGGTCAAAAAGCGATAGTAAGATGTCGCTATTTTATCTATTCATAACTTTTATGGTTAAAAAAAGTAAATATTACTATGGTTACCCACGTCAGGAATTTATACCTTATCTAATGATAAATTTATAACTTATCTAATGATAAAAGCTTCTAGAAGCTGGGCATCAGTAAGTCTCGTATGTTTGAAATAACAACCAACACATTTTCATTTTCAAACTCAATAAGTATGAGGTTTTTATTTTCTAATGATACGGGAATTAATTTTGAATGCGTAGCGCCTTCTATTACTTCAGAATATATTCAGGGTTATTGTTTGGTTACTATACATATAACAGAAACCTGCAAGAAGATTTGTGATCAGATTTTGTGCAACGTTATAGAAGAGTAAAAAATCAATAACTAAAAGAGTTTAAAGTGAAAAAAACAAGCAAAAGTTACTCCTTGTAGTAATATTTTACGTTTTAAATTCAAATTTGAGACATTTATGAGTTAATTGAACAATGCTTAGCAATAATTAACTATTTGAAAAAATGTATCATTTTTTCTTTTATATCCAAAAACGGATTTTCATGTTGTGCACCATCTACTAATTAAAAACAAAACTAGCAAACAGATTAACAGAGACATTTTATAAATGGTTTTGATAAATTTGGAGTTTATTTAACAATAAAGTTGGATTTTGTGAAATAATTTTTATCAATGAAAAAGCTGTAGGTGTAAATTAAAGAAGAAATTAAGAAAGTTAAACTGCTGTAACTGTCTTATTACTACCCTTTTACTACAGCTACCCTTTCAATCTCCTCTGTATGTTATGAAACACCCAGTATATTATTATTATTATTATTATTATTATTATTATTTGGTTAAAGTGCCCAACGGAACAGGCCCAATTATAGGACACTTGAGTACACCAGTTTTAATGAACCGCATTTCTTATTTAAAAATTGTGCAATTAAATATGTCCAATGATTGCTCAACACAGTTATAATTATAAATAATTTGCTTAAGCAGAGAACTCATTCCTGTATCTGTTCTGACATTGGGTGCATAAAATACGTTTCTTATTTTGGAATTAGGTCTACCAACTCTAAGACTAATTCTAGAAAGTAAGATGGGACAGTCGTGTATGTTATGTATCACCTTAAACAGGAAAATTATCGAATGTTCAACACTTCAATCAAAACTCAGTAAGTCCATGTTTCATTCAAAACTTTATAAGTTGACGGTGTTCAAACAAAACTCAATATGTCCACAACAAATGTTGATTTCTAAGGTAAGTTTTTAACTCATTTTAGTTAAAAAAAAGGTAGTACAGCTGTTACATGGATTATAAGAAGAACGTAATTTCTGAAAATTATGAAAAAGTGACTTATCAAGTTTTGCGTGAATGCTCTTCATTTATTATAAATACAAAGTCTAAATTAATAGCATTTTACAGACTGTGCTCGTCTTGGTTAAAATTATGTTTACTAATAACGTAACAATTCTAATTAATTATTTTTGGACAAGGGGATATGCTCAGAGATACCGTCGAAAATACTGAATTACCCAATTCAAACAGACCACGACCACTTACAAAACAAGAACCCACGTGTTGCGTTATAAGAAGTCAGAGATTTGTTAATTAATTTCTACTGTAAGCCTGTAAGGTCAAGCTCTACGATTCACTCAGCAGATAGCCGGAGTATCACATTTCGTGTATGAAATCCTCCACGTTTATTATACTTGATTCAAGCAGAAAACGTGACGAAAATTACTCTCGAACCGATTTTGTACGCACAATACACACAGTAATTATCCCTTCCACTCAGCTTTATTTCAAATTCAGTGCATTAGAAACATTAAGAAAAAACTTGGCACCTCTTATACGCCAGTTACGTAGTACCAAACCACCTTGACTTTTACCTCAATGAAAACCTGCGTATTTAATTCAGTTGAGAAATTTTTATGTAAAAAGTTCATAATCACATTGGATACTGTTCCAGCAAAGTATGATGTAACGTTAGGTAAGAATAAATGCCGTACGTCTAGTTAGTTATAGTAAAGGTATAATACCCTCCTATTGACATGCGACAGACAGATCCTAAATTCTGATTCGTAAAACTAGCAGTCAGTTTATCAGCACCGTTAATTTCAGGTTTTGCCTATCGCGCCATAGACATGACGCAGTCTATTGTTTATATTTTGTGCAAATAAAATCCAGAGATTAAGGCCGATTCATATTACATAGATCCGGTCAGGGTAACATCGCGGTCTGATCAAGGTCAGGTCAAATATTAGAACTTGCATTTTGTATTGGAGTATTCATTCATAAATCAGAGTCCAAGACTTGCTCTGGCCAAATGACCGCGCTCTTTCTGGCGGTGAATATTTGAGCGAATCAAGACCATGCCATCCAAGCAAAAACCATAAGTCTGATCAAGTAACGCTCACACTCAAATCATATCAATTATATTGGTACCAGTGGTAAAATAATGAAATTGTTATGCACTTTTGCAGAAAATGGACAAAGAACTATTTGAACTGTGGCGAACCTCAAGGAGCTCAGTAATTTTGCAAACAAGGGATATTTGGACAACGTGCACAAGATCAAGTTATGGAAGGTCATTTGCTGAAATAAGGAAAAATATAAAATTTAGGTTGTGGGAAGGAGTTGAATTCAGACTGTTTACTTTAATGTTTAAATTTGATGGATGAATTAATAAAACTTCGTAGTTATTGTTAATAACAGCCTCTTTATTATTTCTTGTAGACGTTTCACGGCCAATTTCGGATGTCGGGAAATTTGCACCATCTTTACATTTGCGCCCCCCATATAATATACGGGGAACTGGTCAGGTAAGGTTTTTAACCAATTTTGCATTTACGCCTCTGTCCCAGAATTAACTTTTATTAAGGACATGTAAGCTCAATCGTTCCTACTTATGGTGATCTATTACAGGTTTAAATTTCTGCACTTCCATATTTCACAAATACCCGGTATATAAATTTTTTATTATTAAAGTTACCGATACGGTTAAATTAACAACCTATTGTAAATGGAACACGCTGTATATTATTTGACTAATCGATAGAAGAATTCTCAATTAATATTGTTCTTTATTATTTTATCGGAAATAAATAAATAAAGAAGATATTTTGATTTTTTACAAATTTATTAAAATGGCTGTGTTTCAAGAACAAAACATTTGAAAACCGTGTAAGTATGTGAAAACATTAATTTTGGTTTATTTATTTATAATAAAACGTGTCTGTCTGAGTTTAGTAAAAATCTTTTAATAACAAGAATTTTCATAAGATGCATGTTTTGGGTAACACGACCGCCGATAATGTTACTTAATTTCATTCGATTAAAGATTTGTTAAACGTTGTAAATAGCGTCCAAACATATGCTGCTGCTGCTTTCATTATGTTTCTTGTCGAATTCTCACCATGGACTTCGAAAGTTAAGCCAAATTTTTAGCACAAGAGATAACATTCTAAAATATATTTTTTTCCAGATGTCCGAAAATAATATTTTTATAAAATGTAACTTAGAAACCTGCTTTATGGATCCGTTGTCAAGTAGCATTAGCTGCACTCTTCTGTTAGTTTCCACTACCGTGTAAAATCGTTTTTTGTGCGATTCTGTTTTACGTATAATTTTTAGATCTTCCTATCTTCCTGTATTTTGCATTAAATTTTCATCATCTGAGTCTTGGTGTTTCCATGTATTTTTATTTATGTATTATTTATTAAACAATATATCCCAAATAAGTGTGCCCACTGACCAATAAACGAGTTTAAAAGGATAATTAATCGACATTAAATGACATTACCTACCATTATTATTAGATAACATAAATACGCGTGATAAAAAGCAACTCATGATAATCATGCCCTGAATACAATAACGAGATTAACGGTGGGTTTCACAAAAAAAATGTTAATCATCGATTAATTTAATTCTCCGATTAAGAAACGTCATTGGACGAAGTTAACAATAGATTTAAAACTACCAATTATATTGTTTCACCCAACCAATCACAGGCTTTAATCACGCTGATAAATTAATCAGTGATTAAATAATTTTTGTGAAAGTAGGGGTAAGTGGCAAAAGTAATTCTAATTAAACTTGTATTTATAATAACCATTTCAAACTGGACTGTATTTTGTATTTACAAATATCAAAAGAGAAGGAGTATCCTCTAAGTCGTTTGAAACCACAACAAAAACATTGTACAGTCAAACATAAACTCGGGACATTTATAAGATTGATAACACATTTAACACAAGTCAAGTCAAGTTCGAAAAACGTTGAAAAAATTTCAAAATAGGTAGATTGATTAACTCATTATGAAGTATTAGCACAAACTACAACAAAAAAAATCTATAGTCTATTTTTTTGATAGGCGGAAATTGCCAAGTCGTATATCAATGTGGCTTCCTTATTAGTAAGTTACTTATGTTATTTTTTAGTTAGTAACGATTGGGGACAACTTTGAAATTTTTTGTCTTCTGCTAGTTATGTAGGACGTTATGACAATCTGTAAATTTCTGCCTATCAAAAAAATAGAGTATAGACACAGAGTAATTCTAAAAAGCATTTTTTTTAATAGAAATACATATATGTCAGCGATAAGTAGCCCAATAACCAATATTTCAGGAATGTTATTGCAATTATTAAAAAAATTAGTATATCGTCGGCCTAATCTGTAAAATGCTTATTCGTTTTTTCCTTTAACTTGAATTTTATGCCAGTTAAAGCCCGATCTTTCCAGCTCCTTATAGTTCTTTACCGTATAAAATTCCTGGAGGCAAATGTGTCGAAAAAAATTCCCAAGAACATTACAAAGTATGTAAATCGATAAGGAAATCTTGCTTCTTATTTTTATTCCCCGATTAAACTATTGCTCATTAAGAAATTTGTTGAAATACACTTCTTCATGTCATATGTTATTAGTACCAGATGAAACATTCGCCTGATCAGTTTCCACAGTTTACTTCACATGTTTCGTCTATGGTTTCGAAAACAGTTCACAGAATTCAGGTTCTGCGTACGTCGTTCATTCACTCCCTTCCTTCGCTTTCGAATTGATTGCAAATATCAATTAACAGCAAGAATGTCAACTTGTTTGTGTAGGAACGTGATCTATTCATTCGAAAATATAAAACCTTAAAAAAGTCCTTTTATTCACATAGTTGCAATTGTATAAGAAAAAATCTTGGGTGTGCAGTCAACTTATTCATTGAATAAAACTCCTAAATTATTTATCTAGCTTTCCTGGTCAAATGATCGAGGAGTTTTATTTAAGATACTAATTGACTGCACCCCAAGCTTATACTCAATTACTCGCATACATATTATCGATCATTATTGAATTTAAAAGTACTTTCATCTATCTCAGGGCCGATTTCATAATAGAACTTTAAATTTAAAGGTACTTTAACCTAAAAAAAATACAATTGTTTCCCTATTCTTAAAGAGACTTTATATTAAAGCTTCCTTAAAGTGAAAACAGTTTGAGCCTTAGGTATGAGCTAAGCAAATTCAATGAGCCTGATGAATAAAAAGTAAACAATTGCTTTTTAGCTTTTGCTAATAAGCAAAAGCTTAAATGTTTAAGAACTGGCAGTTTCTGAAATATTAGATGAATAAAAATTTGAAGCATTTGCTAGCTTTTCGGCTTCGTTGAAGCAACTGCTAGTACGACTTATGCGGACTCGCACATCTGCTTAGCTAAAATATCTTTATCAAAGTGGTACTCGCTTAAATAAAACATCGGATACTAGTAATGCAGAGAGTTGATATTGAAGCCGAGACAAAAATAGACAAAAATTATTTTTGCTAGAAAATTTAAATAAAATAAAATTATTTTTAATAAATCACATAAAAAAGAGAAATATTGGGCCTTATGAATAAAGTTTAAGCAATTGCTTTTCCTTGAAATTTACTAGTAAATGCTAAATGCTTAATATCGAATGAATAAAATCTTTAGTAATTACTTGACCTTGTAGCAATTGCTACGACACTAAGGAAAAGTTTATAGTAAAAGGTTTTGCTTAAATATTTCAAGTATTTGCTTAATGTTCCATGAATAAAAGAAGCAACTGCTCTTTCTTTTAAGCATTTGCTTGAAAAATTTTAAGGCTACTCTACCCCGGCCTTGCATCTGCTTAAAGCAATTATAAATTCGTATTCATCACACTTGCACGATAATAATGGATAATATTAGATACAGTCAACATCAGTTCTTATGGATTACATTACGTTTGTAAGTTTTATCAAGATTCGAATGATTTCTACATAGTTCGAGCATTTGACTTAAACTATTTCATTTTAAAATTTTGTTCGTTGATATTAAACTTCATTACTTTCATTTAAAAATAGAAATTATAAAAAAAAAATTCTTATAGGGTCAAGTGGTGTAAAAATGAGACACGCAAAATTCAGGTGAAAAATGGGATATCAAATAAAATTGGTAAAATAATATAATCCGCTACTGTCGATACTTTTCTTATTATAAATACTTTATTATTTATTTATTAGCTTATAGTTAATAAATGTTTCTATCCAAGACAGCATCGTTTTACTTATCTATGTGTTAATTTGGTATAGGCAGTTTTCTATTAAATAAATTTTCCTGTAAATTTTACTAGAGGTCGCCCATGACTGCTAGGCCGGGTTTCTCAGTCACAGTTTCATTAATCTTCAGGTTTTTTTTTTACATAGGAACAAATGGTAGGTAGCTAACTGAAGATTGACAGTGACTGAGCAACCGGCCCTTAATACATGCATTTTATGATATTTAACCTGGCATGTCTCATTTTTAAACTTTTTCGGGGTTAAATATGAGACACAGTTTTTATTTTTTCCACCTTTTTAAAGGTATTTTTTGTATCTTTTTAAGTTATCAATAGTTTTTTCATCATCATTTACCTCTTACAAAAATTTAATCAATTCCGTTGAAGGACTCTAACACATTAAAAAATTGAAAGTTCTAAAAAGTGTCTCATTTTTACACCACTTAACCCTACTACTGAAAAGAGTTAAAAGACCTTTCAAACGAGCTATCACATGACTCTTCATTCCGTTAAAAAAAGAGATTCGTTCATTTGAAGAGGGTAGAAGGGTGAAAAACTAAATTCTGCTAAAATAATACCATTTTATAATTAAAGATCTGCATGTTTCAGGATTTTACATAAAAATCGTTCATTTCGTAGAAAATGAATTTAAATCAAGCTTCTTTTTCACTTCTCCTTTCTTATTGCTTATCTTTTTACTACTTGTTTAATTGTAAATAAAACATTAGAAATTAAACCATATAATTATCTGTTATTACTTGCAAGGCTTTCTCTTTTTGATGTGATTTAATAAAAATAATTTTATTTTTAATTTTTCTAGCAAAAGTAATTTTTGTCTAACTCGGCTTCAATATCAACTTTCTGGATCACTACAATGCGATATTTTATTTAGGCGAGTACCACTTTGATAAAGATATTTTAGCTAAGCAGATGTGCAAGTCCGCACGAGTCGTACTAGCAATTGCTTCAAAGAAATCGGGAAGCTAGCAAATGCTTGAAATTTTTATTCATCTAATATTTTAGCAACTGCTTTTTCTTAAAGTATTTGCTTTTTTAGCTTTTGCTTTTGCAATTGCTTACTTTTTATTCGTGAGGCTCAATAACCAGACTGCGGAAGTTTTTGCCTTTTCTATTTGTTAAATACTACTTTAATAAGACCTAGTTATAAACACGTTTCATGTAGTTACTATTCAAATGGTAAAATTTTATATTGCCTATTTTTGTCTATTTATGAATAAATGCCTATTTCAGGCATATTTCATTTTTAGAATAAATTTTTAATTTATACAGGGTGCTGCATTTTAAAATGCAACATAGGAAATCCCATGTTAATTTAAAGGTGCTTCCATATTGGCTTCCCTAATTATTTTACAGTAAAATTCCATTTAGATTTTTTTAAGTACTCTTTAAGATGAATCTGCCTAATTTGGGAATTTCGTATTTGTTCAGTTTCAAGATATTTAAAACATATTCTGTAATTCATTTGATTTTTATTATTAAAATTAATTAAAAAAAAAATTGAAATCTCTCTCTCTCACCCCACTTGCAGGAAATGTATCTATATTATATAAATATTTTGCAATGTTAGGTCAAAAAGTGATAGTAAGATGTCGCTATTTTATATGTTCATCATTCTTACATCGCATTTGCGAATAAATTGGGCAAGTAGTTTTTGGTCTGCAGTGGGAATGTCGAGCTACGTTTCTGCTGAAGAAGCCCCAAGCAGGGCTGAAACAGCTGTCCAGAGGCTGCTCGAGGTTCTCACTGCAATCAAAAACGATTTGCACAAAAATTTTTCTAAAATCTTTCATTATGCTTTGACAGCAAGCATGGCCGCCTTGCATGGGGGATTCATTAGGAGCAAATCCCGCTTCAATTTGTCTATCCTACTGCAATGTTAGGTCAAAAAGTGATAGTAAGATGTCGCTATTTTATATGTTCATCATTCTTACATCGCATTTGCGAATAAATTGGGCAAGTAGTTTTTGGTCTGCAGTGGGAATGTCGAGCTACGTTTCTGCTGAAGAAGCCCCAAGCAGGACTGAAACAGCTGTCCAGAGGCTGCTCGAGGTTCTCACTGCAATCAAAAACGATTTGCACAGAAAAAATTTTCTATAAGCTTTTCCTTAGTGTCGCAGCAGTTTCTACAAGGCCAAGTAATTGCTAAAGATTTTATTCAATTGATATTAATCATTTACTAGTAAATTTCAAGGAAAAGCAATTGTTTAAACTTTATTCATAAGGCCCATTAACTCAAATTTATTTCTAAACTGGTTCTTTATTTGTCAAGCTACACAAACCAGACCTCCGAATTTGTGTGTTCGTAAATTGCTCTGGGAGACGTTCAGTGCCAGCACAAATTTGCGGCAAGGACAGAAGCACGCAAATAGAAATAGAACCGAACTCTTGCATAAGGTATACGAACTCAGAGAAACTGCCCGGTACTTAGAGGGATTAGGACTACCGATGTACTCACGGTCTCTGGAATTAATGTTTATGGTTTAGTAAGTATGCATAATTTTTAAGGGCAATTTTTAGTGCACGAATTAGAAACTGTGCCAAAGATTGAAATAGTTTTTACTACCAGTTTATGTGTTAATTTTTGGTTTGTTTTCACTGTAGTTTTATTGTGGTCTGTTGAAATAATCTGTGTGATTTACGGAGCAAATTCGAAATATTTCTTTTGATTAATTTTCATTAAATATCTGGAAAACAATCGCAACTAATAAATTGAGAACAAACTAATGAAAAGTGAATATTTGATTTGATGTTACAGCCCAAGTAACTAAAAATGCTTTATTAAATTCTTATAAATGTCTATACGGCAAGTCTTTAAAACTTCAATATTTGGTCTTATAAACATTTTCTCGATATTAATAAAGCACTTAAATGTCCAAAATGGGCACAAGTAAAAGCAAAATCAAATATAGAAGTATCTAAAAAGCTGCTTTCAAAATAATATCAACACTGCTTGTATTCTAGGTTATATTATAGTCATAATCTCAGAAATTATTGCAATCGTAGATACGGAGAAATCATAATAAAGGCGCACCATATTTTGACTTCTGCGTTTAAAATCGACCTCATTTTACTACCTTAACACTAAATTTCATAGTTGCGTAAAAAATAATGTCAAATAAGTACTTTGATTGCGTTTTTAATTTTCTATAATTGCCCATGAAGAAAGTGAAGATATGGGCATCCATACGTAAACGATTCACCGGTGGTGAAGGTATGAGTTTGCTAACAAAAATAGTGTCCAGTAACGTGCCAGTAACAATTTAGTACATCCAGACAAATGGAAAGAAGTTAAAAAGTACAAAATTCAATAGTGAAAATAACGACAAACCCTTACAATACGAGCATTAAAGGACCATTTTTAACGAATACCAGCCACTTGCAGTACAAACAGGCAAAACTGACAAGAAAAACATCGTTCAAGTTGAATCTAACAATGGAAAGGTGTCCGATCTTACGGTTCAAAATAAAGTGTAGTATGATCCCGATCATCACCTCGATCTGTGATTACAACGTCCAAGTTATATAAATTTTAGAAAGTTACCTTTATAAGCTAAGAATAGGTTTTGATCTGTGTCAGTCATACTAACTCTGTTTTGGTTCCCTTACCTTTTTTAACGTCGACTATAATAAGATAAACGCTAATTATGGATTTATGCAACAAATTTATGTTATCGCTCTTATACTCTTTTAAAATAGGTTTATGATAACATGGCAAGGCGGACATGCTTGCTGTCAAAGCATAATGGAAGTTTTAGAAAATTTTGTTGCAAATCGTTTTTAATTGCAGTGAAAACCTCGAGCAACCTCTGTAAGGTAGACAAACTGAAGCAGATTTGCTCCTAATAAGTAAAAAGTAAATAAGTAAAAAGCAATCGTAGGATGTCGCTGTTTTATCTGTTCATCACTATTACATCGCAATTGCGAATAAATTGGGCAAGTCGTTTTTGGTTTGCAGTGAGAATGTCGAGCTACGTCTCTGCTGATGAAGCCCCAAACAGGGTTGAAACAGCTGTACAGAGGCTGCTCGAGGTTCTCACTGCAATTAAAAACGATTTGCAACAATTTTTTTTTTTGAAAAATTACAATCATTAGCTTATGTACTAAGGCATTAAAATTCATTGATTAAATAAGATCTCTTGAAGTTCTGGGTAAAGGTACAAAACTGGCAAAGCTGAGAGTTCGAGATTACCATTAAAACTTGCACCTGATGACATAAATAAGGTTTTCGCATTGAAAATATGCATTTGAAATAACTTTCGAGCGCTTGAAGGGTGTGCCTGAATATTGCCTTCACTATGTAATGATGGTAAGGAATGAAACGCCCAGTGAACTTGTAAACGATCAGATGTAGGAAATTCTTTTGCAAGTGTTGCGTAATCAGGTTATTATGAACACTATCTATTGTTAAGTAACTTCAATGTCATTTCCACCGTCACAACATTGCTTGCTTCGTAGCAGTCGTTATTCGCATGCGCCAATGGACAAGCCTCCCGAGCATTAAAATATAATTAGTAAGCGAACTCTTTTCATTAATAACATTAATAGTATTTACGACTGCGTTTTTAAGTAACGCCTGGCGCTAGGTGCGGCTACTGTAATTTATTTTTTAATTCGGCATAAATTGCTTTCCTATACGCGAGCGGAAAAAAACTCTACGTGTTAAATATGAGGAAGTGGCCCGCCCGAAATTTCTATTCATTTTAAATAAAGATTTGAAATTAACATTTATAAATCTGCCAGCGGTCGTAATTTTTAATTTGAGATGCCAAACTTTCCTTCCGCTTTTACTAGGCGGAATTATTCTTTTAATGAAATATTTAATTAAGACACAGATTTTATTAATTTGAATGTATTTTGTCATTTTCGATAGTGGTATTTCGAGATTTTTTAATTCGTGATAGTTGTCACAGAATTGTCAATACAGAATTTGGCATTAAACTAATTTAAAATCATTTAATTTGATTATTGCATAGACCGTGCAAAAAACGTAATAAGCATCACAATCGTTAAGGGCTACCGGTTTCAGAGTACCCTCGGCCACCAAACTGTTTTATGCTTAAATAACTATAATTTGGTTATTGCGTGGATGGTGCAAGAAATGTAATAAGCATCACAAGCGTTAAGGGCTACCGGTCTCAGACAAGATTGCACTATTGCCTTCGACGTATCTGATACAACCATTTTTATATTTCTTGACATCTTGACATGACTAAACTGTGGTTTATAGTCACTAAAACTAATAACTAAACATTAATAACTATCAACTAAGAAATTAAAAGGCCGTACTGATACGAAGCGGTTTATACAACTTCAGTAAAAATTAAGAAAAGTGGAAAAGGCGGGATGACCGTAAATTTGACTGTACTTTCTCTCCAGTTAATATTCCTTCCACGGAATTTTTTACAGCTATGTGTGCAACGAGCATACGTAATTTTTGCTTGTATAAACGCAAACTTTTGCATAGTTGTAATTTTAATTTTCGTTAATTTTTAGTTTTAGTTTTAGTGACTGTATAAACCAAGCATAAGATCTGCGCAAGAAACGTGCCGAAAATGCTCACGCTGCAAAACTGGGCGTGGACTGACCACTATCTGAACGTACATTCACATCATTCACAAAAGCAATCGGTCATTAACTCACTAGTTAATCGTGCCTTCGTCCTATCAGAACCCTTGTCACTCCAGACTGAACTAGACCACGTAGCAAAAGTCTTATTCAACAACAATTATAATAAACACGACATTCAAAGGTCCATTGCCTGTCATCTCACCCCAATTCCACCGCGCCCTGAAACTGATACACCGCCAGTCGCTACAGCTTACCTAACTTATAACCACACCATAACGGATCGAATAGGCAAAATACTCAAACGACAAAACATCAAATCAATTTACTCACCTGTAACAAAACTTTCAAAATATCTACCCTCCACAAAAGACCATATTCCCTTAAAATCCGAAGGCGTATATCGAATTCTGTGTTCCTGTGGACGTGTATACATCGGTGAGACGATCGGTCAGCACTAGTGTTTCTGAACATGTACCAGACTACTACAAACGACACCAAATCCAATATTCCGACACAAAACTCCTGGCCCGCTCATCTCATTTCTTTAACCGTAAAATCCGTTAATCTATGGATATTCTCAAAAACACCAATAACCTGAACCATGATAATGGTTCTACCTTCACAATACTTGGAAACATGTCATTACCAACCCGTCGCGCACCAACGGACCAATCCCCGCCCACCGTTCTACCCCGCTGCCCCCACAGACCACTATAAATACAACGACAACGGACGTACCAACTCAGCCTCAACGACTTACGAAAAGCAGCAGCAAGACTACCAGCAGCAGCAGCAGCAGCAGCACCACCACCACCACCACCACCACTATCAGCAGCAAGACTACCAGCAGCAGCAGCAGCAGCAGCACCACCACCACCACCACCACCACTATCAGCAGCAGCCCTGAGAAAGTTGTCCTGCAATGGAGAACGAAACGTCGACAGTAGAAGAAATCCGAGGAGAGACGCGGTTCCAACCGGAAGTCAGGAATTGAACGGTAGACAAACTTTTGTATGAACAAAAATATATTGATAGTGATACCGCTAACCTATTGAAAACTTTGCATTGCCACCCCACCCAAAATTTATGGTTTACCCAAAATCCATAAAGTTAATGTTCCTATCCGACCTATTGTTTCATGTATAGCTTGTCCCACAAACCAATCAGCAAAACTTATTACCAATATTTTGTCTAATATTTCCCCCCTATTCATTTATAATACTAAAAACTCCTTTACTTTTGCAGAAAAAAAAAAATCAAATCCCTAACGATTATATTTTAATTTCACTTGATGTGATATCACTATTTACAAATATCTCTAAACAGTTAGTCATCTACACAATTGAGGAAGATTGGGATAAAATTAGCTCCCACACAAAAATGCCCATGGTAAACTTTGTCAGTATAATTAGTTTTCTTTTTGATAGTAGCTTTTTTGTTCATGGTGATAAGTTCTATAGTCAGGTTTTCGGCACGGCAATGGGCAATCCAGCATCACCTACCTTGGCCAACCTTGTTATGAATAAACTCTTTACAACTATAATCCCCCAATTATCTTTCAATATACCGTTTCTTTTTTGCTATGTTGATGACATTGTTACGGCCAGCCCTAGTGATTCCTCAGAAGTAGTCTTAACCACTTTCAATAATTTTCATCCAAATTTACAATTCACTATTGAAGTCGAACAGCAAAATAAGTTACCTTTTCTGATCGTGTTACTTGAAAGAAAGGATGACAACACTATTATCAC
Source organism: Prosopocoilus inquinatus (assembly GCA_036172665.1). Classification (NCBI taxonomy): domain Eukaryota; kingdom Metazoa; phylum Arthropoda; class Insecta; order Coleoptera; family Lucanidae; genus Prosopocoilus; species Prosopocoilus inquinatus. The sequence goes on along the minus strand of CM069871.1, from coordinate 40,835,501 downwards.
TGATTGCTAGATTAAATCCACCAGAGTTGGCAGGATTATCAATTATCAATCTATACATCCACTTAGTCAAAAATTAGCCGGTATTAAATTCTTGAAACATAGAGTCTTGAAATTGTCACTCCCATCTTTTTGGCATTACAATTCTTCTCGCATTAGAAAACTAGCTATTGATAATGGCTACCTGTGTAAACAACTCCGTTATTAACAACTCCAATATTGACATTACCAATAACGATAATAAAAAAAAATTTAATTACCATACATCCATGGTCTTTCTTACAATCTCAGTAGAATTCTGAAAAACCCTGATAATATTGCCTTTTACCCTACAAAAACCCTTAACCAACTATTTTCTAAATTAAAAAGTAAAACTCCTAAACATGAACAATCGTCGTTAGTTTATAAAATAAATGTTTAAATTGTAACGTAGCTTATACAGGCCAAACTAAACAGAAACTAGGACTAAGTGTCATAGCTAAGATTGTAAACCTTCTAAAAAAGATAAATCAGAAAAAACAGCCCTAGCATTACACGATTTTAATACAGGCCATAATTTTGATGATGTTCAGATTTTGGATCATGAATCGAATTTGCGTTATTTCTGAAATGACATTTATTAACAAATTTAAAAAACATAAAAAACTTAAAACTTAAAAAGTGATGCACAGAATCTGAGTAATACTATCTTAACATTGTACATTTTGAATTTCCGCGCCATTATCTATCGGTTACTGCATGAAATGATAAAAAATTTATTTTCCACTTTCTATGGAGTAAACGGCCAGATTGACACATTCAAAAGCATTTAGTAAAACAGAATTTAACAACACCGCGACCATTGCAGCATAACGACGCAACATATATCCTATTTTTCGTTTTCAATAACCATCAAGTGAGGTAACCAGTAATTAATGTTACGGCGATTAATGTCATGCTGCAAATAGCCTTTGAAATAGCATTTAGTAAACAGGAACTTTACAACATAGCAACTACTGCAGTGTAACGACACACAGTGGATAAAACGGCTAGTTTGCAGAAAAAATCAATAACTTTAGAATTAGATGACTTAAGTAAATGAAATTTTGAACACTGATCAATTCTGTGATTATGGTTTAGTATGAGTGGAAGTGTAAATTAGGTGTCATAATCACGGGAATTAGTGATAAGTAAAGCTCAGACATTCCTAGGAAATCTGGTAAAATATAGTATAAAGATAAACAAAGCAGCGGCGTAGATTTCAACGTCGCCGCTGAACGTATATGCCCGAAGCACTTTCACCCTCGCGCTCATTGTATCAGAAGCAACCGTTTGATGTAAATTACGTGTATAACATAGTCGCATTTACAGTTTCTTTCAAATTAATAATTATGAAAACATTATAATTTTTTAAAGTAACTTTTAAAAAGACGGGCATAATAAATTTAATTCATATCAATTATAGGGCAAATGTGAACAAACAATGAGAACAGTGATGTACTAATATTAATTTGTGTGATCCACAAAAACAAGTCAGTACTATTAAGAAAGTAATTTAGATTCAGAAAATAATTATAACGATTTTTCAGAAGATTTTTGCCATTTTAAAGAAAAATTCTTAATATTTTCCATTATCGTTTTTTCTACCGGCTGTTTCAAATTGGATGTGCACTGAAGGGATCCCCTAAACCGTAAGAGGTACAAATTTGGTTAAATGGAAGAAAAGTTGCACAAATCAATGTCTAACTTGTATTCATTAACAGAATGATTTTTTCTTATATTTTCTTGAGATATTAATAAAAATGCAAAATAATCGATTTTCTATTTCTCTCTGTATCTCTTTCATTATGCATAATTTTGAAACTCTGATTTAACTTTCTACAGGCACTTTTTGATTCTGCTTCGAATAGGAGTAATAGAATTGAAGACAAACGTTTCGTCTTTCCACGACCATCATCAGCTTCGATTTTTTAAATACAACTTATGTCTTTTTATTATTCTATTCGATAGAACTTTTTCTCCTGATTGTAATGACACTTAATAGTTGATATTAATTTGATACTTAAATAATTCAGATTTCATATGAAAATTTTATTTAATACATAATTTGAAATTTTTTATTCATTTTCTTAACTTTTTATTATTCTAGTTGATAGCATTTTTCTGGTGATTTCAGTGAGTATAATACTTAATACCTTTTTTCAAGTAAAATTAGAATATGACAAAAACACTGATATAGTTTCGTCATGTTTTTCTTAATAAGTAAATTTATTCCTAACAACTTTTTTTAGTATTAGCAACTAACATTCAGTTATCGGAAGAGGAAAAATCCATAAATATTGACTAAATGACATTAGGTGGTTAAGACAAACCAAATGAACAGCAGTATAAACATATTAAATTACAAGAACAAAATAAATAAGTTAAATAAAAATTATAAAAGAACATGAGTTTTGTGAAATAAGTAAAGTGAAATAAATAAATTAAAGTAAATCGTCGAAATGTCCTCCATTGTTTTCAAGATACACATTCGTCCTTAATCCTATGTGTTGTCTAGCGTGTCGAACATGAATTCGCGAAACATTTCCGTAAGAATCTAATATTCGCCTTATTAATTCCCCCTTATTATTTATCTTAATGCTGTCACTGTTTCATGGCCAAAATATAAAGTCTACTTTACCCTGTTTAAATTATGGATGGTGGTCCTGATTTAACGTGCCAAACTTCAACTGGTCAAAAGGAGGGACAATATTTAATACCATTTTTGGACTTAACCATATTTTAAAAAAATATGAAGTTGTTGAGAGCCACTGAGTGCTAAAAAAATTTTTATAAAATTACATTGTTATAGAAAATATCTTTCAAATTTATCACAAAAATATTCGTTTTTAGCTGCCAATGTCTTTGTAGAAGGCACTATTCAGTAATATCTAAATATTTTTAGCACAATCAGTATTCACTTTCTCTTTTAATCCAACAGTGCGAGTCAAAATTAAAAACTAGGCTTTTTCATTCCTATACCAAAGCTGTGATGCTAATCTAGCACAAGTTATATTAGAACCACCAGATATTTGGTGGTAAAAATTCATTTTCGTAAGTGCAGTACATTATTAAAATAACGGTACAGAAAAACTTTAAAGAGTTTATTATAAATTATACTTTAGCTAAGAAAATGAACCAAAAATTTGAAATTATGTATTAAATAAAATTTTCATATAAAAATGTGTATTATTTAAGCTTTTGCTTAATATCAACTATTAAGTGTGAAGTACCGTTACAATGAAGAAAAAAAAATTCTGTCGAATAGAACAATAAAAGGAGATAAGTTGTATTTAAAAAATCGAAACTGATGATGGTCGCGGAAGGACGAAACGTTTGACTTCAATTCTGTTGCTCCTATTCGAAGCAAAATCAAAAAGTGCCTGTAGAAAGTTAAATCAGAATTTCAATATTATGTATAATAAAAGAGATACAGAGAGAAAAAAAATCGATTTTTTTACATTTTTATTAATATCTCAAGAAGAAATAAGAAAAAAATCATTCCCTCAATGGATACGAATTAAGCATTGATTCGTGCAACTTTTCTGCCATTTATCCGAATTTGTATCTCTTACGGTTTAGGAGATCCCTTCAGTGCACACTCAATTTGAAACAGCCTGTATAATCTCCAAGAGAGCAAATAATTGCAAATATTTAGTTTTACATGCTATCTTGCTGTATCTGAAAAACGATTCAACGCAGTGTATACAATGATCGCCAAAAAGTCGGCATCAAATGGGAAATCTTTATTTTTAATTTTTCGAAAAAACTTTTTAGGACAATAAGTTTTGCTTGTCTGAAAAGCTATTTAGCCGATATACCGAGCGATTTTTACTTATGGAGAAAACAGTGTTTTTCGAAATGGTCAAAATCATAAAATGGTTATTCCTCGAAAACTAGTCAAGATTTTAATGAGATTTCCTTAAATTGGATTAGTTTCAGCTTACTGAATAATATCAAGGTCAGAAAACAACTTGGTTTTCTTTAAATTTCTTTAAAATTGAATTTTTCAGTTTTTAGAATATTCCCATAATTTCGCATACTAAAACTTAAGTTTAGAAATTAATATTTTTGAAATGAAAAGTCTAAAGATTTATAAAGTGGAAAAATAACTTCTAAAAACTCTAATCTAATTTAATGAATTATTTGCACAAAAAGCCTGAAACTATAAATTTACAATGGTTTAAACCAGGAGATATTTAAAATTGAAGTTTGTTCTTGTCCGATGAAAATTGTAAGTAAAAAGTCTTTTTAATCTCAAACCGGACAGAAAAATGAAGGGAACACACTCAACGTTTCGGTATAGATTTATAGCTTCGTCAGGAGTGAGAAAAAGTAAATAAACAAGTCGTCAAGAGAAACGAAAAGGTAACATGATTTTAAACTAAAATACGGGTTGTCCGGAATAAAGAGAAAAATAACTAGAACTAAATTAAAAGTATTTTTTTTTAATTATTAAATAAATTGAAAGATCTATATCTTGTTTAAAGAGTCCAGAAAACTACAAAATATGTCATTTAAATTTTCAAAGTCCGTACGTTTTCTTATTAATGGAATTTGGAGTAATTTTACACATTTCTACGAAACGTCTTTTAAAAATATCAGATTAACTGTACAAAATGTCAGTATTATCAAAATCAAAATTATGATTATTTACTAATGAATGCTCTTCAAGCATTGAATGATTTTGATTATTTCTTTGAATATATTTATGTTGGTCTAAACGTTTTTTAAAATTTTGTCTCGTTTCATCTATATAAACAGAATTACAATAAAAAAAAGTTAGTTTTAATTTAGTTAATTAAAAAACTTTGTACTTACAGGAGATTTTTATTTATTTAGCTTGCATGATCAAGTCAGAAGGCAAAATATGGGATGGCTACGGATTTTTTTTACTGTCAACTCAAATTACTGACGGGGTATTTTAATAGTACTTGACTTTAAATTACTTTAAAATGTAAAATCACCTTTGTTTTTGTATTGTAATGTGATCTGAAGTCCTTTTATGAAAGATGCCTTTAGTAATTTTAGTTGACAATTCATGGCCATCTCATATTCTGCCTACTTAATTGACTAAACAAGTAAACTAAATAAGAAAAAAATCTCCTCATTTAGGCAGCTGTAAAAAAATATTTATAGGCTTTTTGTGAAAGTAAGTCATTTACAGGGGTAGATTAGAGTTTTTAAAAGCCATTTAGGTGCCTATTATTTATCAAGGAAAAGTATTTCTCTTAAAAAGTACCTTGCATCAAAAAGGTAAAAATTAGGTAAAAATATTACTGTTCGCTAAATAGTTCAATATCTGAAGCAGTCATTAATCTTCTTTATTATTTTTTTCCAATTATAAATATTTGAAGTTTTCACCACAAAATAATTAAATTAAAAATTGAAGAAAAGTAAGCTATTTTCTGGCCTTAACATTATGCAATAAGATGAAACTAACGCAGGTTAAAAAATCTCATTGAAATCTTTCTTCAGCAGAAACGTAGCTCGACATTCCCACTGCAGACCAAAAACGACTTGCCCAATTTATTCGCAAATGCGATGTAAGAATGATGAACATATAAAATAGCGACATCTTACTATCGCCTTTTGACCCAACATTGCAGTAGGATAGACAAATTGAAGCGGGATTTGCTCCTAATGAGTCCCCCATGCAAGGCGGCCATGCTTGCTGTCAAAGCATAATGAAAGATTTTAGAAAAAAATTTTGTGCAAATCGTTTTTTTTTTGGGAATGTCGAGCTACGTTTCTGCTGAAGAAGCCCCAAGCAGGGCTGAAACAGCTGTCCAGAGGCTGCTCGAGGTTCTCACTGCAATCAAAAACGATTTGCACAAAAAAATTTTTCTAAAATCTTTCATTATGCTTTGACAGCAAGCATGGCCGCCTTGCATGGGGGACTCATTAGGAGCAAATCCCGCTTCAATTTGTCTATCCTACTGCAATGTTGGGTCAAAAAGCGATAGTTAGATGTCGCTATTTTATATGTTCATCATTCTTACATCGCATTTGCGAATAAATTGGGCAAGTCGTTTTTGGTCTGCAGTGGGAATGTCGAGCTACGTTTCTGCTGAAGAAGCCCCAAGCAGGGCTGAAACAGCTGTCCAGAGGCTGCTCGAGGTTCTCACTGCAATCAAAAACGATTTGCACAAAAAAATTTTTTTCTAAAATCTTTCATTATGCTTTGACAGCAAGCATGGCCGCCTTGCATGGGGGACTCATTAGGAGCAAATCTCGCTTCAATTTGTCTATCCTACTGCAATGTTGGGTCAAAAAGCGATAGTAAGATGTCGCTATTTTATATGTTCATCATTCTTACATCGCATTTGCGAATAAATTGGGCAAGTCGTTTTTGGTCTGCAGTGGGAATGTCGAGCTACGTTTCTGCTGAAGAAGCCCCAAGCAGGGCTGAAACAGCTGTCCAGAGGCTGCTCGAGGTTCTCACTGCAATCAAAAACGATTTGCACAAAAATTTTTTCTAAGATATTATTAAAAGAAAAAATAACTATTTCATTGCCGTCTCGCGAATTCTTAAGTTAAGACAAATACATTTGGCGCTTTATGAAAGCTCACAAGAGTTTAGATATACTGGGTGTTGAAAAAGTTGAGGAGAATTATATTTTGCAAAACTCAACACCCTGTACATATAATAACTAATAGACGGAAGCTGTTCTGAAATTTCTGTTGATGAAATATTGTACTGACTACCTACAAAAATTCATGGCGAAATCTAAATAAATGACAAAACTTAACTGCTCAAAATAGAGCAATTTTTTTACATATAATCATTAATATCTTATAAACTCTTAAATAAAACTTCCGAATTTTTTTGTTATTACCTATTCATCATGCGTATTTTCGAAATACGTAAAAATATACATATACAGGGTTATTCATTAAAAAGAAATATATCTTTGGTATGGCTCTCAGTTACTGAACACCCTGTATAGTTGAAAATAATTTTATAACATAAAGCTGACTGTGTTACACCTTAACTCGTTTGAATTTCTTTTCTATCGTATATACTTCAGACGGTAGAGAAAACGGCGGCACTCGGTGGACAGCTGTATATGAATTATTAAAAATAAAACAGACTCATGAAAGCTGTCGTCTCATGTTCTATTTTAAAATACACAGTTTAATTTCCAAATTGTAAATGTTGCTATGGATTCTCAGATTCGTATGTAAGACCAATATTTTATGTTAAAATAAATTCCAGGTATTTACTATTATATTCTTATTTATAACTTGTCCACCCGACTTCATACAGACCCGCATAAACCAAACCACCGTAATTTCAGCTGGACACGAAGTTTATTGTCAGCAGCCAACAACAACAACGAACAAGTGACTTAATCGTCAATTATGGTTTTTCAGCAAGCAACAGATAAAGTCACTCGTCACCAAACGAAAAATTTCAAAACTTGTCAAAACAATGACTAAGAAGTATGCCATTTGATGATAATATCTCGTAAGCACACAGGCAAACAGACAAACAAATAATAACAGTTTTATTGAATTCACAACACCTGTACTAATCACTGACCTGTGACAACACGAAAATGCAGTTACTAGTAGACAAAAGCATTCTAAACGCAGAAAAAGACAGATATCAATATTATTTGCATAGCAAAATTCTATGCCTAAGAATTTTCGCCATCCGCCGTCCCGGCAAATTTACCGGATTAGAAGTAATACATTAGATTATATTCACTTCTGTCCACGTGTTCTGAATATTTACCGTGCCGGCTCATGGACAAACCAGAATATAATGTATTACTTACTAGTCAGGTAAATTTGCCGGGACGGCAGACGGCGTCGTGGACAAATGGCCTACAGTGAGCAATTCCTTGTGGGGTCTTGTCCACCACGCCGTCCCTCGTCCCGGCAAATTTACCGGATTTGTAGTAATACATTAGATTGTATTCTGGTTTGTCCACGAGCCGGCACGGTAAACTTATAGAACACGTGGACAACAGTGAATATATTCTAATGTATTACTTCTATTTCTGTAGATTTTCCTACACGGCGATAATTCTTGTCGTAGACAAGTCGCCTAAGTCTACAATAACGAATAATTTTGTAGACTTGATTTGAGTATAGGTTATAAAATAGAATTTCTTTGTTTGAAACTATGTATATTTTGGAAGCCATATCTTCGACTGCACCATATACAGGCAGATTCAGGCAACCCTTTCATTAAAAGTTTACGGATTTCTCCTTTGAATTTCTATTTTATATTTTGCAGCTGTAAGTTAACAATATGGATCTATCAAGATATAATATTTTCAAACTTCGGACACTTCCGCTTATACCTGAAGTTGCTGTTAACTTTCTTATTTTAAATGGAATACCCCAATTTTTAATGCATTTTTAAAATCTTCATAAGATTCTAAAAATATTTTGTGCAACTTATGATACAAGGAAAATTAACCGTTTCATTTTTTAAAAATAACTCAGACTTGCAGAACCTTGGTTATGATACTGCCATCTTTGTACAACAAAAACCATGATGCCCATTTTGGCCTGTAGTACGCTACAGTAACATTCTTTCAGATCCTGTCCAGTTTTGCACTTGATTGTTTACAGGCTGGTTAAAAAGTAACTTCTATTTGAACTGATTTCAACTGTCGAAAGGTCATGTTTTTTAAATGGAACGTCTAGTATATTTTTATACCACGTGACTCAGGATTAAATGTTCTTTCGTCCTGTATTAGGATTTCCTATACCTGTCTCTTATGGTTCACTCGTTATCGATGATTTCTTTTGAACACGTAATTTTTTCAATTTTTCGGTACTATTTTTAATGCATTTTTAAAATCTTCATAAGATTCTAAAAATATTTTGTGCAACTTATGTTACAAGGAAAATTAACCGTTTCCGAGATATTTTTTCATTTTTTAAAAATAACTCAGACTTGCAGAACCTTGGTTATGATATGATTTTTTTTATTTTTAAATAGTGGGCTATGAAAACTAGATAAATTATAATTATTGAAATCATCTGTCTAGTAGGAATTAAAGAAAAACAATTTAATCGTTACGAAGAACCAAAAAATAAATAATCAAATACAGACATATTAAATATATTTGATGATATAAAATCGACAATTCAAGAAGTTAATCAAAAAAGTTGTTATATCGAGGAAAATGCGTTATTACTTAGATACAGTAGAAAGTTATTACTAATAAATAATAGCCGAGGACAACTTAGAGCCAATATTATAACCAACAATTTGTGTATTATTTTTAATACTTCTGATTTATTTATTAGTTTTCATATAATTTTGTATTGTAAGTGTAAATTTCTCCTTGTAAATGTATAAATAGTCATACCAAGAATTCTAATACATGCGGCATATGTAAACAAAAAGTTCAGATGATAGGTATGTATTTAAATATTATTTGTCGGTTTTTAAAATGAAATTGAAATAACAGTCAGAAATTAATTTCAAAACGTCAGTTTGTTAAATTTTCATAGCACACTATTCAGGAATAATACTGAAAAGTGAAAAAATTGATGTGTCATAGAGAAAATCATGAATAGAAAGAGAAAGGTAAGAGATGGGTATAGGGAATGCTACGCTACAGTTCGAAAGAACATTTAATTCTGATTCTTATGGTATAAAAAATACTGGGTGTTCTATTTAAAAAACATGACTTTTCGACAGTTGAAATGAGTTCGAATAGAAGTTACTTTTCAACCAGCCCATAAACGATTTTGTGTAAAATTAGGTATGACCTCAAAGCTTATGAGCTTAGCCTAGTACAGGCCAAAAATTTAAATTAAGGCTTTTGTTACATTACACAAATATGGCTGCATTCATAAACAAGGTACTCCCACTTTGAACTATTTTTAAAATATGGAAATATCTCTAAAACGGATAATTTTTCTTGTATCACATGTTACAAAAAATATTTTTAGAATTTTATAAAGATTCCAGAAGTGCAATAAAAAATGAGATATTCCATTTAAAATAAGAAAGTTGACAGCAACTTCCGGTACAAGCGGAAGTGTCCGAAAGTTGGAAATACTATATTTCAATAGATCATTATCGCTAACTTATAACTTATAAATATGAAATAGAAATTCAAAGAAGAAGTCCGTAAACTTTTAATGAAGGGGTTGCCTGAATCTCCCTGTATAAACAACAAATTTCAAAAAATATAGCTTTTTAGATAAAATGTTAAATATCTCAAAAGCAGTTTCATTTTAGGTGTAAATAGTGGTATACAAAAGTTGCGTAGAATTTTATGGGCGGTCAAAATTTGACATCATATACCGGGCGGGAAATTTGAAACCCGAACACTGAAAAGTACGTTTCCATTTACATGAAAGAGAAAATTACTGGCCTATATTATCATACTAAAATAATTCCTGATTCTTGATACATACTTTAGTAATAAAAATTATATTTTTAAATTTCAAATTAAAAATGTATCCTTCATAGAAGGTTGGTTTGCAGTGGGAATGTCGAGCTACCTCTCTGCTGATGAAGCCCCAAACAGGGCTGAAACAGCTGTACAGAGGCTGCTCGAGGTTTTCACTGCAATCAAAAACGATTTGCAACAAAATTTTCTATCACGTAAGAACGTTCAAAATTCTTCTTTTCTTTCATCTACAGTGCGGAGATGTGCGTCCTTCTTGCCAGTGACGTCGCATCGGGCTGGTTTGCGGGGGTTTTTGAAAACGTATTCCGCAGAAAGAGACGCGCGATTTGCTTATAGTATGTGGCCAGAGGAGGTTTTGTCTCCTTTTTCTTGTGCCATCAAAATATTTAGTTATATTTGAGTCAAATCGCACAAAATTTGACGTTCATGTCTCCGATCTTAAAATGAAATTTATACATGTATTTTAGAAACGAAAACACTACACCCGTATTTTTTGTTAGTTTTTATTTTCATTATTTTGGCAAATATGGAACAATAAAATTTATGAAAAATTGCATGCATCGTTGTTATTAAGTGAAAAACGATATTTGACTCCTTCTGAAGGTTGTAACATGTACTTCAATTACACTTGAAATAAAAAATAATTTCTTAAATGTTAATAATTTTTATAAGGCACTAAAATGTATGAATAACATTTTCAATGCCAGCGACTTGATTAAAATTTCCAAAAAAAATCTCAAATATACCTTTAAGATACCCAAGCAATCCTACAAAAAATCAGGATGGAATTTCTAATAGTTATTGAGAAATTAAATAATTTACAAGGTCATGCGTTGTGAATCAGGCGACCTGTCGTTGAGTTGTTTCACGTCGAATCGAACATCGTTGTGTATGCTCCAATTTCTTTAATATGTTCCCCATATTAAAGTAATTAACCCATATTTTCTTGTTTTAGTCGAAAACAATTATTTTGTCAGGTATAAAATATTGCTTCATTCATATACAGTGTGCCCGGATGGATTTTGTAGGGAGAACAAAGGTAACTTTTGTATTTGAAGAGGTAGAGATGGTTAAATTAGCAAAAAGATGCAGGTTTGAGAGTGCATTAAAAGTCCATTTTCAAATTGTACTTGTCGTGACTAACTTGGTTAAAATTTTACAAAAACTAAAATCTCCGAATTTCCTTTATTTGTCGTTACTTTTTCGTTAATTAAGATTTTCAGATTCTGTTTGAACTGATTTGCAAGGTAAAGTATTTTCATGAGCAATTAAGAAAACCAATTTCATTTTTATAGATTTTTAGTAATCTAACCTAATCTAAAAAATTTAAATTGATACTGCCCCATTTTTTGGTTCTTTTAAGAGAGATTTTTTTTTTAATGTAATGATGTATCACATCATAAGGAAAATTCTTCAAAATTTTGAAAAACTGATACTTAATCTTTTTACAAACAGAAATCGCTAGTGCCATGATCACAAAAACTTTGCTTTTTGTTTATTAAGTTAGACTGCAGTCCCACTGACCGATCGAAGCCAATCGTGCACAAACGATTAAAATTTTAAACCAATATCACATCAGCTACGGGTATGTTGTATCAAAAAGAATTTCAATGGTTAAAATTTTAATCGCTTGTACACGATTGTCCACGAACGATCAGTGGGACTGCAGCCTTATCTGTAATTGAGCTTCGCATATTTCTAAAATAAGTTCTGCGTTTTGTTGCACTTGGTATAACGTACAGTCGCGATCAACCATAGTGACAGTTCTGTAACCTTAACCAACGTTAACAAGGGCGCAGTTACCTTGCAATGGTCTCGATTGGGATGATCGCGACTGTACAAAATTTATCATATTTTTCAAAAATTTTCAATATATTATCTGTTTCGTTCAGTTACGTGCAAGTATTTTGAAAGAGGTCAAAATCTGACATGAGAGAAATAATGACAGTGTTACTTCAGCGGTACTGACTTTGTTGCCGATACGCAGAGAACGTGGACTACTGTGGCATAATTAAAGTAAAAAGTAAGTTAAAACAAATATATTTTTTATTAAAAAAATTTGTAAATCGGTTTTGATTGCAGTGCAAACCTCGAGCAGTCTCTGTACAGCCCTGTTTGTGGCTTCATCAGCACAGACGTAGCTCGACATTCTCACTGCAGACCAAAAACGACTTGACCAATTTATTCGCAAATGTGATGTAATAGTGGTAAACAGATAAAACAATGACACCCTACGATCGCTTTTTGACCTAACATTGCAGTAGGATAACAAATTGAAGCGGATTAGCTACACAATAAGCTACCCCATGCAAGGCGGCCATACTTGCTGTCAAAGCATAATGAAAGTTTTAAAAAATTTTGTTGCAAATCGTTTTTGATTCCAGTGATAACATAGAGCAGTCTCTGTACAAATGTTTCAGCCCTGTTTGGGGCTTCATCGGCAGAGACGTAGCTTATTATGTAACAAATCCGCTTCAATTTGTTATTCTACTGCAATATCAGGTCAAACAGCGATCGTAGGATGTCGCTGTTTTATCTGTTCACCAATATTTTTTATTATAATCTCGTTAAAATGCCAAAAGTTCTAACTAAACGTGCAATAGTGAAAGCGTTTAATTATTGTATGAAAGATCACCCGAATTTGAAAAACCAAACGGATTTGAAAAACTGCCTTGTTAACAGAAGAATTTAAATGTATGTGCGTTGGAGGAGGTGATAAAGGAAATAGACTGGATTCTAAATGAAGTCCAAACGACCGTAGAAATAGTTCTAAGTCACCAGGATCGGCAAGAAGATCCTGCTATTTAAATTTCATGTAATTACTTTTGTAATGAAAAAATAAATTCTTATCAACTGTTTGCTGCGGACAATACTTCTCGTTTTAACGGGATGCTTAGTCTTGCTTTAGTCAAGCTGGCAACAGTGATAGCGGTAATTTTCAAAAATATAACCATAAAACTAAAAATGACCGTCAATCAATTTTCTAACGTCTTTCATTGTCATACCAACAAAAATGTCACTCTAGCAGGGCCTACTCTGAATCTAAAAAAAAGGTGAAGGCTAATAAGGCTAATAAGTTGATAATTTGACAAACGAAAAACAAAGTTTTGTAATCATGGCACTAGTGATTTCTGCCCGTAAAAAAAGCTAAATGTTTCAAAATTTTGAAGAGGTTTCCCTATCATGGATCATTGCAATCAGAAAAAGGTCTCTCTTAAAAAGGCCAAAAAAATTGGATGGTACCATTTTAAAATTTTCAAGTTAGGTTAGATTACTAAAAGTTTGTAAAACTGAAGTTTATTTTATTAAGTGCCGATAAAAGTAGTTGAATTATATTGCAAATTATTTCAAGCCATATCTTAATTAACAAGAAAGTTATAGCAAATCAAAAAATTAGGAGATTTTAATTTTTGTAAAATTTTAACCAAGTTGGCCATAACAACTAGTATTTGAAAATGGATTCTTAATGAGCTCTCGACCCTGCATCTTTTTGCTAATTTATGCATCTCTCTATCTCGTCTAATACAAAAATTACCTGTGCTGTCCCTACGGAATCCGGGCACACTGTATATTATTTATACTGTGGGGCGCCAACCGGCTTTGCGCAAGGCGTCAAGAAGTCGGTTCGCTGTTATGTGTCATCGGCCGTCACGCCACCGGGGCCTACATCGAACAGACTGGAATCTTCCAGCGTAGAGAGTTCCAGACGGCGACGAATGATATAAAATCGCCCGGAGTTGACTCACCAGGCAGTCGAATTCGAACAGCGATCGTCGAAGTTAGATTTTAGTGTGTAAATAAATTGTTACAAATAAATTAGTTTGTAAGCGTTATTAAATTACGATTAAGTTTTTACCGAGTGTTTTATTCGTTTAAATAAATAAACATAAACCCTAGAAACGTAACAATACTTAGTTGTTATACTTCTTGGCTCCTTCGGAGCATAAACGAAACTTTTTGCCCTCGATTTGGGCTTTGTAACCTTTAAATTTTCTAGTAAAATTAGGGCCAACCACCCCATTAGGTGATTTTATCTCTTACCGAACACTGTGTTGGCGATTTCCATAATAAATGATATGTTTTTGGACGGATCTAAAATTTGTTTCTTAGATAATGGCACTGTTTTAAATTTGAACACACCCTTGGGGAGTGGGTTTAAAGAAAAGAGTGCAGTTTATTTTACTTTTGGGTTCCCTTTTCTCCGTTCAGACCTTATCGTTCAATATTTGGGGCTATACCAAGGAAGAAGCGCGACTTGGGGAGTTTTACTTTTCGAGTGCGATTAAGGATAAACTTTCCCGGCTATGCATTTTCGATACTACCAATACCACTCCGGTCTACAACGCGGTCTTCGAGAGAACGACCGACCTAGCTTCTGTGATACGGTAGGTTATGGATGGACGCAGACCCTTTCTTAATTTCCGGTTTTGGTCAAAACGCACTAAGCGTCCTGTTATCACGACAAAAACGGAACAAGCGTTAAATTTTCTTTAATCTAAATCGAAGCGTTAAATGTTCCGCCCGCTTATACGTGATTTTTAATCAATCAGTCTAATATCGCCACGGTAACAACGCGAATATAATTCCGGAAGCTAATAACAGCACTTTCTTGAATTTAGAAAAAAAATTTAGTTGATTTGAATTAAATACAAACACGACAGGTCTCTGCAGCATACTCTCTCGTGCGCATCGTGTCCGAGCATCGCAGTCAACCCCGACATTATTGTGAATCATGCCGTCCTAACGAATGCATTATTACTTTGGCTTACCGATTGTTCACTATCAGCTAGATGCGCCGCGCCGGCAAATATGAGACGTGTACACAATCTATTTATAACATCGCACCGCTTCGTTGCAATAGTAAAGTTTTACACTTTTTTCTGTCCGCCATGTGCTGATAAAGTGTATAGTGCGAATTTCGCGGGATTAAAAATTGTTTTCGAAAATTATCTAATAAGGCTTAGGGCTGGAACTGTGCAAAAAGTCGTTGCATACGATCCGAACTACAAGGAAAAAAAGGAGTCTCATCTGTATTCGCGTGCATATGCATTTTGTGTTAATAGAGTTTTTTTAAATGAGAAATAGCAATGTTTTTCTCTAGAACTTTCTGAAACCCATGCAGAACTATAGATCCTTTAATTTCGTATAAGAATTGTTCGTTAATGACAAAGTGAGGTGCTGCTGTGTACCTGACATCTCAGTTTGCACTTTGGGTTTTTCTCGCTTTAATGAGTAAAACTATAGATTTTATATACAGGAACTGTAGAACTATTAAAAATAAAGTCAGAACTCACTATAATTAATAAGTTTCCATGAAATGATACGCCAGTTTCACAGACATCATGATTTTACGCAAAATGTTTGGACTCATATTGTCATATCGTTTTGGACAACATTGTTGGGGGTTTCAGGACAAGCAAACCATTTTATAAAAAATGATTTTTTTCGAAAAGTCAAAAATAAAGAAGTTTTTCCTATTGTGAACCCAATTCATGGATACAGTGTATTTGATTACCAAACATACACAAACTACAACTCAAAAAACCTTTGAAAAAAATCGGTAAGTAATTTTTTCCATCTTGCCAACTTTTTGGCGGCCACATTATATTTTACGAGGAATATAAGCTTTTGTTTTCTGTAAAAATAAACAAATTTTCTACAAAATTATGTGCATGCTTCGTATGAAACACTGAATTTGTTACTAGGAGACGTTTTGCACCTACATTATTAGATCACATCTTATCTACCTCATATCAAAATTATGGCCTTGAAATAGTAGGTTAAAACGCGTATTGTAAATGCGGCGTGTAGTTGCGCACGATTTCATACTGCAATATAAAACCGACATAGTACAGTTCTTCAAATGCGTACAGATTACAAACAGTATCACAAAACTTTATTGCCTTTGTTAAGTAGGGCTTAATCTGTTAATATGAAACTCATTCCTAGATTACATTTATCAGGATCGGAAAACCAGTGATTATCAGGTAAACTCAAGGGTTAGAATTTGGATAAAAGAAAAGGTTCTGCATTAATTTTACAAAACGTATAAAGAATGTTTTACGTTTTAATCAATTGTTTTAAGAAAGTAATTATATTTAACCACTTTATCAAGTTGCTTTTGTTATCGCACCGTATCTTATTTGACACTGATAACCAAACTGTATTGATTTATAGAAATTTTTAAATGAAAGGCCACACGGACTGTCGCATCGTAAAATTAAAAAAAAAAACACGATGTGTGAAAAATTAATTAAATAATATACCCACGTTATATTTCCAACTAAACTTTTCAGAGCCATTTTTTTATGAAGTGAATTATACACGACGTTTGCATCTAAGAACTATCTAAAACGATGACTAATTTACATAATTGTATATTAAAATAAACCAATAAATATTCAATGCAGTAGCTTGTCTCTCTCGCTTTTTACAAAACGAACTTGATATCAAAACATAATGTAGACATAAAATCCAAATAAACAATGTCAATTCTTTTAAATAAAGCTGACAATTCTGTAGAATAGGCTCTGGGATATATTTACTGACAATAATTTTCGGAATAAGCAAAAATTTATTAGAGATTAAGTATACCTATAAAAGTGTATGTAAAAATCTACGAAATGTATCTATAAATTTACATTAAAATTCAAGTAAATTATTTTATACAATACATTTACATTAGAATTACACATTAGACAGGATATTTACAAAAATTTTACAGTTTTACAACGAACATGTAAAAAAAGAAAAGTAAATTTCCATATTCTATGCAATTTTACACGAGAAAAAGCTACAGTTGTAAATTTACGCAAAAATGTATATAATATTGCGTACAGTGTGTGATGAACGACCAATACGTTTTACAGCCTACAATGTAAGTGTAATTTGTCTACTGCATGTTACTTCGGATAATTCATCCTCAATTAATTGCGAAAAACAAATCATAAGTAAGTATCCTCTTTAAAAAAGTATAAGTGCGATATCTACGCTACAGCCCTAGAATCGTTACAAAAATATAATCTTCATTTAAAATATAAGAAGAAGATATGCGACGTTCATTTCACATGCTTGCACAATAATTATAAATTAAATTTTAAAACTTATAATCGGTTTAAGGATCATACATAAATCGTTACAATGTAAATGTACATGCAAATTGTATTTTTACTTACACACCAGTGAAAATTTACTATAATTATCACCAGTGGCGGCCTTAGGAGCGGGAAAACTGAGCAACCGCCCGGGGCCCTACGCCGTCTGCAATATGCGAATTTTTCAATTTTTTAACCCACGATAGTTTAGTTAGAATTAAGAATATCGAATATCTACTTAAATCATATAAATACGAAAATATTTGCGGATCTGTCTAAGATGGACATATTAGAAGCTCTATTCAGTCAACAAGAATAATAAAAGTCTTAAAACGTATAAACAAACTATATACGAGGTGTCTCTACATTCCGTGGACATGACTTAACCACAGATTCACAGGCTCAAAATAAGACGATTTAACCAAACTTATCTATATCCATAACGGCCTCGTTAAACCGGTATTCTTTTTCAAAGTTCTTGAAAGGAAAATTAATTTTTCTTATAACAAAGGAACGGCTGAACCGATTTGGGTTAAATTTGGTATGAAGGCCCACAAGAAGGTAAGTCATATTTACAGGTAATTTTAGTTACTAGCAGTGAACCGCTAGCGTGAAAAACAGGATTGCCACAGCACATATCTTACTATAACTTTTTTGAGGTTAGGAAGATAATTTTAGTTAATAAGTTTTTTGGAAGAGAACTGCGCTAAGAAACTTTTTCGTGTCTCTGTAACTTTTGATATTTCTTACGGTTTAGTCACAAAATAAGAAAATGTAAGTGACTGCAGCATTTTCTATTGAAAACAGGTATACTTTACAACCTTTTAACTGCTTAATTTATTTATTTTGAGAAAAAAGTCATTAGTTGGTAAACTATATTAGGCATTTGTTTTCTTGTAGACAAAAGAAGATCTGCTAACTTGAAATTCTAAATTAAAACATTTTGCAAAAAAATGCCCTCATTTAGATTTTTCTATTATCTGACTAAACCGCAACAGTTAGCAATGTCGGCAAAGATACATAAAAGTTTACTAATGAATAACTCTTTCTGAAGATAAATTAGTTATACACTTAAAAGGCAGTAGAGCATGCCCTTTTCAATAAGTAACGCTGTAGCCATTTAGATTTTCCTATTTTGTGACTAAATCGTAAGAAATAAAAATAAAAAATTATTTACTAAAGTTTTCTTCCTAACCTCACAAAAGTTATAGTAAGATATGTGTTGTGGCAACCCTCTTTTTCACACTAGCGGTTTACTGCAAGTAACTAAAATCACCTGTAAACGTGACCTACCTTCTTGTGGGCCTCCATACCAAATTTCAACCAAATCGGTTCAGCCGTTCCTTTGTAAAAGAAAAATTATTTTTTTTCTTCAAGAACTTTGAAGAAGAATACCGGCTTAACGAGGCCGTTGTGGATATAGATAAGTTTGGTTAAATCGTCTTAGTTTGAGCCTAGGAATCTGTGGTTAAGCCTTGTCCACGGAATTTGGAGACAGCCTCTATGTAACAAATTAAAGAAATAAGCCTCCTTAATACTCCCCTTAACAAATCGTACTTTTAGAGAAACATTTTCGAAATAACAATTTCTCGAGCAGCCTTATTCCTAGACTAACATCTGTTATATAAGGACTACATTTTATAGTCTGCAATAATTTTTGCCTCTACTTAGAATGAAAGTTTGCTTGTAGATAATCGCATTCTATTTTCAAATATGTTTAAGTAAGTTTATTGCATTGCAATTTATATTTATTTTAAGTTTTTAAATTTTCGATATTCTAATTCGATAACCTAAAAGATTGGTTAATATTGGTGGACCCCCTTACAAATTTTATTAATGTTCTTAAAATAGTATATGTAGAATACTAACTGATTCTATTTAATTTTATCTCATTTTTTTGGTGTTTGCGAAAAGCTGGGCGAGTGTTTTAAGGCTTCAATTATGCAAAATTGAGGAGTCCCAGCGTTTTAAAAAAAATCGTCTTGAAAATATCGAATCTATCCGCTCCATGCTGTATGATTAATAATAATAATAACAATAATAATATATTGTCACTGATCATAGGTACAGATATGGACATTGTCAAATTTAGTTTAATAGAATAGAAGCGTAACGATATAGTAAGCTGCATATCTTAGTCAATGAATTTCATTTCATAAATACAAAATTAAATAAATACATACATACACAGGGAGACTAGAATCTAGAAAAATAAGAGTCAATCAACCTAGGTGCATCAGCAACCAGTAATCTGGTATCAGAAAGTTATAATTAGCCTATAAGTTCGTTAATAATAATAATAATAATAATAATATTTATTCGTACTTGGCCAATACAAGAAAGGATGTACATGTCAGTAACTACGTTAGGGAATTCTACCTAAGCAGAATTTTATCCTTGAGTCTAAGAATAACGTTGTCGTTAAGAAAATCAGGAACGGAGTAGTATACATTATGCCTATGCATGTCCAAGTCTCGTACTTCTTCAGGCAATTTATTGTAAAGCTTGATACCCATATAAACAGGCGAATGTTCAAATTTGGTGGTGTGGTGTTTTTGCACAGAAAGAAAGTTTTTGGTTCCGGTGTTGTAATCATGAAAATAGCCATTTTTCTGAAATATGAATATAAATAATAATAATAAATTTTTCTCAAGTAAATAAGTTTTCAGTGTAGTTTTAAATTTAGCAAAGTTTAACTCTTTAATACATTTTGGTAAGGCATTAAAAACCTTAATGTCTTTGTAATGAACTCCTTGAGTAAAAAATGTGTATTTGTGTCTAGATATGCTGAAATTATTTCAAGCACGAGTAGAAATGTTAGGCCATATCGCAGCCGCGATTCTACATACGCAAAATAAAAAGTATTCAACAAATTTATTCCCACACTTTGCTTTAAATTATACAGAGCGTAAATTGCTGAGCACAACTTTTTTACCGACCTTATCACACTGCTCTTCCCAAGTAAAATTAGCAGCCACCAAGAGACCAAGATAATCGACACTGTTGGACGTTGGTAAAGATTTGTTATTATGCTTGATATATGTATTATCTGGTGGTCTTTTGTTGAATGTAACAATCTTAGTTTTTTGTGTGTTCAGAAGAAGTTCGTTGTTCATGCACCATTCAGGCATTTGATGAACAATTGTGTTACCCATCGTCGAAACAGAAGCGACAGATTCATTAGTAATTACAGCAGTGGTATCGTCGGCATATTTCGAAATTGCACAAGAATTTAATGATAAGGGCGAATCGTTTACATAAATTAAGAATAGCGTAGGTCCCAAAATGGACCTCTGCGGAACACCGCGATGTACTGGAACTTCGGAAGATAGATAATCTTTAATCGAGCCATTACATTCAGAAGTTACTAAAAACAATTTGACTGCAATGGCTGAGACAAGATTTGAAAATATATAAAGATGTACCCCTAATACCGTGTGCCTCCATTTTGGTTAATAGAATTCTAAGAGATCGAATGCCTTAGATAGATCAAAGAAAATACCGGATACATTAAGACCTTTATCCAAATTGTCATAGATACATTTTAAGGTATTACAAATGGCATTCTTGGTGGAGGAATTGGCTGTGAAACCAAACTGTTTCTTATTTAATATACAATATTTAACTAAGTAGGAATTTAATCTTTTATTTAAAATTTTCTCAAAAATTTTTGCAATGGAGGGTAGTAATGAAATTGGACGATAGTTATTAATGTTAGAGCGGTTCTCTTTTTTATGAATGGGTATTACTTTGACGCATTTCAATTGATCTGGAAAGACTCCTTGTGAAAAGCACTTGTTTATTATGTCGGTCAAAGTGTTAATTATATAAGTAGACAATTGCTTTAAGAGTGAACAAGGCACACCATCGATACCTGCAGAATTTTTATTTGGAATTTGAACAATTATATCTCATATTTCATTATTGTCGGTAGGATACAAATACATATTATGTTCTAAATTGAACTTTAGGGAACATTCATAATGCGAATAATTTATTTTAGATATTATATTACTAAAGTGATCACTAAATGATTCGGTTAAACAATTTGGATCAGTAATTTTCTGTCCAGTTTCAAAA
Source organism: Prosopocoilus inquinatus (assembly GCA_036172665.1). Classification (NCBI taxonomy): domain Eukaryota; kingdom Metazoa; phylum Arthropoda; class Insecta; order Coleoptera; family Lucanidae; genus Prosopocoilus; species Prosopocoilus inquinatus. The sequence continues at coordinate 40,813,921 of CM069871.1, read as the reverse complement.
AGTATTTCAAATTCGAATTCCTTATGTGAATTCAATAATTGCCTAACAATAGTCCAGGTAGTCTTATATTTATTGGATGATAGTGAAATCTTGTAATTGATCGACCTGTGTCTTTTCCCTTGTTCGGTTTCATTTAATTTATTTTTATTTTTTACTTTATCTTCCATTTGATACGAATTTATTTTTTAATTATCAGTTGATCGTCTTTTGTTTTAGCTTCTTTTCATTTACTCGATTTGAAATTATTTTCCATTTTGATCTCTTAGTTCGATCGCCATTTTACTATTTTATTATCAGATTAATCAAAAGATGTTAAACACAAGCGTTTTATGAACTTACCTGAACCACCAGAATCTAATAAAAAAAAGAAAAGAAATGAGGATTGGACGGAAATGAGTGGCGACCTTATTATTTTAAATGAAACACCTACATTTTCTCGTATTAAGCATATTGTTGAGCGAGTGACGAAAGTGACATTTTTCTAGTGAGAAAACAATTTACCAGAGGACGTGAAGCCGAAATTGATAATGTTCGCGAGCTTAAGAAAACGATTTCGACGAGTTAAACACTATATTTTTTATACCATCCGAATTACTATTTCTACTAGAGTATTGGGAAGATCTAAATCACTTTCACAAACGCAAAAATATTACTTTTCGGTAAATAATCATATCTATATAAATATCTGAAGCTGTAATTAATCTTTCTTATTATTTTTTCCAATTATAAATCTTGGAAGTTTACATCCTAAATATTAAATTCTGAAGTTAAGTTTTAGCATGTGAAATTTTGAGAATGTTCTAAAAATTAAAAAATTCAATTTTAACGGAATTTAAAGAAAACCACGTTGTTTTCTGTCGTTGAGATTGTTTAATGAGCTGCAACTAACAAATGTTAAAAGAATCTCATTGAAGTCTAGATTAATTTCCGAGAAATAACAATTTCGCGATTTTGGCGGTCTCAAAAATTGCTATTTTCTCACTAAGTATTATTACGTTAATTTTTTTCGAAAAATCAAAAATAATGGTTTCTCCTATTTAACGCCGACTTTTTGGCGAGCACTGTAGAGTTTGCCAATATTTGGTTTCAGACGTTTTGCATTAATTAAGTCGTATGTTATTATATTTTGGTAAACTTTTATTAATTTATTTTGTACAAGAGAGTCCAAAGCCTATTGCAGCAAATTCAAAAATTTAAAGTCGAACCAAAGAAGTAAATATTTATCATTTTAAAGAAACAGTAAGAAACACTAATTCTCCTTGAAAATTTATATATTTTTAATAATTTTCCTTTAATGTTCACTTGATAATGTTTTTCTATTGTGTATTTAGATAAATTTTCCAATCAAAATTTTCCCGACAATATTTTAAAAACCAGTATAGATTCTAATCTCGAGAAAAAAAACGTAATGTAATGTTTTTACGCTGAGAACATTTTGAGACCCGTTCACCTTGAAAATTGCGACCCACTAGCAGGTAAGTATATTAACACTATTTGCCTTGCAAATTGAATTTGTCAGTTTGAGAAGTTATGCACATAAAATATAAGAAAATTATACAGGGCGTTATTAAAAATCTGTACAACGTTTGGCAGGTGATAGTAGAGATCAGAACAAGAAAAAAATTCGAATGAACTTAAAAAACAGAAACTTTTATAATTTTGAATTCTTTTCTCTTTTTTTTAACCTGTTAAATAAAACTTCTGCATTATCAACAGATATACGGGGTATCTCATAACGTCCGGAGATGAAACGTAGTATCAAAATAAAGGTTTTTTCTTAATTCACTTTTGACCAAAACCCAATAACAAGAAAATTACAGCAGTTTAAGTCTCTTCATTTCTTCTTTAATTCACACCTAAATCTTCTTAATTAATAGAATTTTTACATAATGAGTTTTGTCTAATTAAAACTGCAATTTGAAACTTTTGTAAATATCTTTTCAGGCCGTTTTAATTTTTTTAAACGTTATATATTATTTTAAAGTCAATTATAACACTAATTTAAAAAACAAAAAAGGCAAATGAAATGAGTCTAAAAGCACTATAAAATGTGGTCAATTAAAACCCAAGTGTTGTGTCTCTCACCGTGGAGATGCGGCGTTCTGCGGAATTGCCTCGCGGATGATACGGCGGCGCACAGTGCGGCCGAGATGGAAAAAAAAAACTATTTCACAAGAGTATTAATTCGTTGATCTAACTGACTTTTCTTACATTACTTTAGTCGTAGAATCTGGATGTGATAATGATTTTTGCGGTCAAAATTAGCTTTTATCTAATATAAGGGCTTAAATCTCATTCAGTAAGCCATAAAGCCTTAAAAAGAGTAATTTTGTATAATTCCGCCAATTTCGTGGATTATTTTTAAAAATTACTCCATTTTGTATTTGGTAACTAACTATACTAACAGCTTTTTGTAAAAAAATAAGTTACTCTTTAAAGAAACGTAGACGTGATAATTAAGCGGAAATTAGATTTCTGGGCGTAATGCGAAGTTTTAGTAAGCATACAAGAAAAGCTTCACTTTCCTAAGGCCTGTAATATTATTTTTCTAAAAGTTATAATATTTATCTAACTACCCTAAAAGTTTCACGGCCGAAATCAACCGCATGCGATATACAGGCTGTTTCAAATTCAACTCTCATCATGGGGATCTCGCTTGTTTGAAGAGATAGTTGGTAGGTTTAAATTTAGAAAAGTTGTTAAGTTCCATGAGCATTAATATTCGGAGAGAAAAGTGTTAATTCTTATTCGAAGTAATTCTAAAAAAAAGAGAAAAATTATCATTTTCTTATTTTGCCTCTATCTTCTCACATTAAACATTTTTATTCTGCCCTTGTTTTAAAGAATTTTTATAACACGTGCTATGTTGCCGTAATCGGCATAATAAGTAGGTTATCTTGCCACTAAATTTCAATATAGGCGCCATAAAAAAAAATGAACTTGATATCAATTTGACGAAACGTGTTATAGAAAAATAGTGCTTAACACTGTGTAGAGAATTGAGAAGTTTCTTAAGGAAGTATTTTTATTTTTTTGATATCTCTTTAAATAAAGAAGACAGAGATAAAACAAGAAAATGACAATTTTTCTTTTTTTACAATTATTTCGAATAAGAGTTAATATAGAAACTTTTTCTCTGCGGATTATTAATGTTCATCAAATTTTATAAATGTAAACCTACCGTCTACCTCTTCAAAGAAGCGAGATCCCCAGTGAGGATCGAATTTCTAACCGCCTGCATATTGAATACGAAGTTCAATAGAGATGCGAAAAACAGCACCAGCAAACATATACACACCGTACAAACATGATTTGTTGAATCAAGGAAGCTAACAGAGCTCCTCACTGTTAGTTTGTAATAGGTACATAAAAACGTTCTGCACTTGGAGTAAAATGAAAATGATTATACCTTATAAAATTCTTTTGTGAAACTTTGAGAAAGTCAAAAATTGTTATTTAGTACCTTGTTGAAATTTCCTGAGTTTCACTTCGATCAGACAAAAATTCTGGAAATGAGAGGTTTCTCCATAAATCGGACATTTGGTCCCGCTGTGCGGCGTAAGGAAATGTTGCGCGCCCTATTTTTCGCAAGAACGCGTCCACATGCGTCCGATGAATTGAGGTCCGTTGTCGGAGATAACCACCGTCGGATATCCAAACCTCTGGTATGCCTCCGTCTCTAGCAGTCTCGTGACCATCGCGGCGTCTGCTTCGACGACAGGAAAAGCCTCCACCCACTTGGTGAAAGTGTCCGTGGCGATGAGAATGAAGCGATTTACGGTCCTCGTGGCCAGGTATGGGCCCCTGAGATCTACTTGCGACTATATGCCACGGTCTGGTAGGTACTCGTGGACGCTGAGGTGCTGCGGCTTGAATGGCTCGTCGTTTATAGGACGAACAGATCAGGTATCGTGGTACGTGCTCGGCGACAGCGTTTGGCGATGACTCGCTGCGTTTCTTCACGTCCTGGGTGACCAGCATTCGGGCTGTCGTGAAATTCTTGGAGAACTTCCTCCTGCAGGTTAGTAGGAACCTACAGTAAACGGTGCCCGTTGTGTCGCCTCCATAGCAATCCGTCTTCAGCGAGGTGGACTTGGTGGAAAGCATGTAAAGTCGTGTCTCGCTCTGCTTCTTCCATAGCATCTTGATCGTACCAAAGGTGGATCATCCTTTGGACGTCTTCGTCGTACCTTTGAGCCTCTTGGACCCAATGGAACAGTCGGTGTGATGACTTCAACCTGCTCTTCAGGTGTTTCTGGCGGTAGCATTCGGTCACTTAGGTGGTCTTCTGGTCTCTTGTGCTCTGGCTGAGGTGTCTTTCGTTCAGAGTTCCAGTGAACTGTGCTGCGGCGTCTGGTACCTAAGTGCAGGACCTGGAGCGCGAAGTCCATGGTAGCACCGTTATGTTTGAACCACGGGTAGCCAGTGATAATTGTTTCCCTCAGCTCGGGAGCGACAAGGAAGGTAGCCGTGGAATCGACGTGTCCTACCTTGAAGTCGATTTCTGCAGTTCCCACGATTATCATTCTGGTGTTTTTCCCAGCCAAATTCACCTGCTTCATCATAGAGACAGGTGTGATCCGATCACCGAGTTCCGTCGCAATGAAGTTGTGGCTGGCTGACGAGTCCAACAACGCGGTGTATTTGACATCGTTGATTTTTATTCGAATATGCGGAAGGTTGGCTCCGTATACGGTGTTGAGCTTGTTCTCCTCCGGACCGGGTAATCTTTGTGGAAATGTCGTCCAGGGCAGAAATGACATTTCGGTAGATTGTCTGGCATTCTTGCAGTGGGCTCCGGAGTCGGTGTTGTCGTGGTTGGACCAGGGCGATGGAGTCGTGGCAGTTGCGGTGTCTCTTTGAAAACGCTTGCTTTCTCTGTCAGCTCTGTTACGTTCTTGGGCTTCGACGAAATCAGCCAGCTGTACAGTTCCTCGCGCACCAGTGCGATCTGTCGGTCTTCGTCTGCGGAGGTCTTCGTGCGTTCGCACAGGAAGGCTTTCTTTCTTAGGAAGATCACGGTTGATTCCCCAGGTTACTGCCTTTCTGTAGTGAGCGTGGCTAAGAAGTTGCGCTGAGCTTACGGCCCATCGAAATGGTTGGTGAGAATGAGCACGAACTCGTCCCAGGTGTGCGGCAAGATTTTGTACGGTTCCCAAAACTCTGCTTGTTGCAACTGCTTCTCGGCGATTTGTACCCATTCATCCCTCGGGATCTCTTCACTGGTCAGTCGCGCTTGCAACTTTCTGAAGAACTCCTGCGGTTTTCCTACGACATGGCCGCTGTTCTCAGGTATCGGACGCTGGAAGCCGTTGTCCTTTGACTTATCGTTTGGCTTGGTTTCGCAGTGTGCGTTTTGTGCCTTTCCTCGGCATTTTTTCAATGTTTGGTTTTTTCAATGCTTCGCGGACGGCGAAAAACAATTCTGGCACGTGGAGTTTGTGTGTGCCGAGGAAATTGTCCCGTGTAAGAGAAAGCAGTTGGGGGAAAAGGGAGCAGAATGAAAGACGTTTGTTTTTTTGTTTGTCTCTCTCATGGGTAAACTCTCGGGTTTTCAGGGACGAAGTGACGCGGGGTATGTGGCAAATGGCTTTAGCGGTGACGAAGCCAATGAAGAAGCGATGAAGAAGCGATCAGTGTCATATCAGTTTACTGGGCACCCGAGTTAATATTTATTGATACAGATATACACAATAAGGTGACAAAGCATACTTTTTTATCGAAGTTAACACTCTACACTCACTTCTGCCTTCTGTTTATATTTATTCTCTCTTCGAAAACGATTACAACACAGAAGTTATATCAGTGATATAAAAATATTACACAAGTTACTTGCAGCTAAAGAGTAAACAAAAATTAAGCTTTTTGAACTCATACTTTACGGTTACAAGAAACATTTTTATTCAATGAAGCAGGAGATTTCAGATATTATTATTACTTTTTTTAATTTAAACCTTGTACATACGTCAGGTAGAAAAAAATATTTGATTAAATTACGCAGAAAACCTCAGCGAAATTTTGAACAACACGTCAGGAGAAATGCTGGCAATTTTTTGAATTCCTGTCCCGCACCCGCCAAGCGGGATCGCACCGAGATATTATTAAAAGTGAAACGTGTCACCGTGCCCTCAATACGGCCCGCCTAATTTTAAACTTGAGCTCGCCGTATGCATTCCACAGTCCCTGTTTTATCAATATGTTTATATACGTACGGTTAATTTGCATTTTACAATATCCACTTATTTAAAAAGCTATATAAAACCGGTATGAAAAGGTTGTAAAACCCGACGATCGCTTTGAACTACTAGACCAGCTTGCCTAAAAATACTATGGTAAATGGAAAATATGTTTCGATTTTACCGATTTTTAATGATATTTATTCATAAATCATAGACTCATTTTGGGTTTACTTCAAGGATTGGACATATTTTCTTCCTTTAATATTTGTAACACGTATCCATACCCCATACCATACCATACGTCTCCTAACAAAAAACGCATTACGTGCGTTTCGCGCATTTGGCCGCACCGCGTGTACATCTGAGGTACGCTAGCCTGCATTTTATGAAGTCGCGGTTTCTCGTTTAAATTATAAAGTGCAACTTCATAAAATCCAGTCTAGTATAAATGCGGTTGTATTCAACGTAGAACCAGTGATCGCAAAGCGGTGTCATGTATTCTTAATTCAGCTGCACACTTGTCGTTGGCAAGAAGTACACAACGTAAGGTATTTTTATCGGAATATACTTTAATGAAATAATTCTTAAAATAATTTGTTAAAAAAACTAAATAGGAAAAAGAAAACCAATGCATGATATTTATAGAGGCAGATGAAGTTTCATAGAACTCCATTATTTCCACACCTTACCCATTTTTTCTCAGTCGCGCACAGTCTGAAGTACGTGTCGCGAATAGGGCCGTCCAAAATTATCGATATATCGATAATATCGATATAAAAATCTATTATCGAATGTCGATAAGAAAAGTAAAAATATCGATATATCGATACATCGATATATCGATTTATCGACAATTATCGATACATCGATATATAAAAAATCTAGTGGTGTAATAATAATTCGAGAGAGCGAGAGATAGTGCAGCCCAAAAGTTCCTAATCATGTTACCCCAAAAAGCCTGCCTTTGCTCAGGATCATTTCTTTCCGAAGCATGTACTTTTTGAGATTTTTTTTAATTACCCTCATAGTCAAACGATCGTCAACTTTATTTTTTAACGCTTTTAATACACGTCTGTGATAATTTCTTATTTTTAATAAGTATGTCATGTTTTAAAATTCAATTTGTGTTTGTAGAAAAAAATAGTTTACACTCTTTTAAAGTTCGATTTTCAATTTTTTTCCTATAGCAATTTACATTTGCACACTTCTTTCATTAATATTTTCTGCTATATTTGCCAGGCAAAACTTAAAGTGTTGCACATCATTGAATTTAGAAAAAGAAGCTCTACCAGATACAATAATAAAAAATATACAGTCATTTACAAAATATAAGTTGAAAGTCGTTCGACCATGGGCGTTTTATGCAGGACACCCGGTATCAGTATCCATCCAGATAAGTTGATGTTAAATAAATGAGATTTATTCTGTAACTTTCTAAAGTCGTATCGAAATTTTTCGCGGCTGTCAGCAGAATGTCTTTTCAATTAAAATTTTCAACTTTACTTTCAACCTTACTTATTTGTAATTTGTCGCGTTTCGCAACAAAGTAGAAAGTACGTGCAACGTCCTATTCCACAAAAAGTATGGACAAGCGATTTTACGTAAATTCGCTTGTATTTATTAGTCCATATTTTTTGTGGAATAAGCCCAGAAAGTTTAACTTTTTCCACAGGAATCAAGAAAAATTACGAAATTTTGACGATAATAATAATAATAATAATAAATAAGTAAATAATAATACTAAATAAAAAATATATTACACATATGGGAATATAAAATAATGAAGAAAATGCTTTCAATATTATACTGGGTGTCTCATAACCTACGGAGGAGATTGAAAAGGCAGCTGGATGAGATCGAAATAAAGCTTTTTTCTTAATTCGCTTTTGACCGAAACCCAGTAATAAGAAAGTTACAGCAGTTTAACTGTCTTAATTTTTCTCCTTCACTTTACACCTATAGCTTCTTAATTAATCAAAATTATTTCACAAACTGCAACTTAATTGTCAAATAAACTCTAAATTTATCGGAACTACCATTCATAAAATGTGTATGTGAATCTATTTCCAAGTTTTGTTTTAAAGAGTAGGCGGTGTACAGCAATACGAAAATCTGTTCTTGGGCGTTCAAGGAAAAAATGGAATAGCCCCAACTTTTCTATGACTACATTTTTTTTAGATAGTTTTTTCCTATAAAGCAGTATTCAATTAACTCTTCAATATCACTTTAATCTCTTGTAACTTTTTAGTTATTGACTTCTTACCAAAAGTTTATTAAGAAAATAGCTTTAGTTTGATCTGCTCTAGCTGCCCTTTCAAGCTCCTTCGTACATTGTAAGACACCCAGTATAATATTTATAAAAATAACATAATACAGTGACCGGCGGTAAGTTGGCTACATATGGGATAATTCTTTATTATTAATTTCTCAGAAAAATTTATTCTTTATGAAAGATCCCGCATCTTTTCAAACTTGATGCACATATCAACGTTCGAATACCTCCTGTCATATGCCGAGGAAATCAAAGTATTTGAAATAGACATAAGAGTAAAGCTACGCGGAAATTTTATTTGGGAAAGTCACTCAGAATTAGTAAAAGATCTGAAATATGAAATAAGGGCTGTCTACGATTAAAAAAAGAATTTCACGTATTTTTCAATTTTTCAATTTTTCTCATACCATGTCGTAGAATTTTGAATGTGTAGAGCTGGACGTTTCTTCAAGTGTAATATGAACGTACTCTGAGATTTGTGTTTTGTTCAGCTATCAACTAGAAATTATCATTAATAACATTAATACCCTAAAAGTTACAATTTTTTGTAGCCAAAATAATCTTTCTCATCGTAGATAGCTACGGTTTCATATTTGAGATCTCATAATAATTCTGAGTAACAATAAAGGTACAAGGTATAAGTGGACAATAAAGGTACTTTACTCTTAGGTCGATTTCAAATATTTTGATTTCCTCGGTATATAACAGGAGGTATGCACACTTTGATATATGCATCTTAAGTTTGGAAAGATGCGAGATCTTTCATAAAGAATAATTTTTTTGCCGATCAATGTATATGAAATTATTATAAATTATAATAAGTTCATTACCATAATATAAATTATAATAAGTTCATAATATCTGTTTTTTATTTATTTACCATCGAAGTATGCCGTGAAAGTTTAGGGAAAAAGTGGTACTTATGCAAGTAAATAAACTTTGACAATGAAAGTCATTTTGATTTTGAGTTTAAGGCGAATGAAGCAATGTTGCAATATTTTCTTTTCATCACAAAGGGTATTTTTCATTTCTCAAATAATATTGCGAAATTAGTCGTTGCAAACCTTGTCTAAACATGTAATTTAAAAATTTGTCCGTCGCAATAAGTTTGCCAGAAGAAGAGCTTTTCAATTCATCTCGTTTTTTCGTCAGTATATCCCCTATACACTTTTGTGATCTACAATAAATATTTCTAAATGAAAAGTACGCTTACAAATTTGAAATATTGTACTCACTGCAAAAGTTTCCCCTAATCTTTCAGTAAGTTCCATTTTCCGCAAATCTGGCCTGTCCGTTTGATACCTTAGAAATGCTTTCTGTATAGCAATTTTCATCTCGCAGCTTTTTGCAATTTTCACAATTTTGACATAAAATAATTAATTATTTACATAACAAACTGACTTGTAGACTTCTTAAAGTAGAGAGTTGACAACACCGGTTGATCTATCTGACTTGAAGTGTCACATTTTGGCATATGTTATAATGAAATGAAATTAATTTGTCTAATTTCACATTAATAGCCAATCTAATAAAATAAAATCACGACCTACTTGATGGTAAATAAATAAAAAACAGATATTATATCATGTATAATTATATTATGTTATTTTTATAAATATTGTAGTGTAATATTGAAGACATTTCTTAAATTATTTTATACTCCACTTATGTGTAGTACAATTTTTATTTAGTAATATGAAGAAATTATCGTCAAAATTTCGTAATTCTACTTGATTCCTGTGGAAAAGTTAAACTTTCTGGGCCCTATTCCACAAAAAATATGGACTAATATACATAAGCGAATTTACGTAAAATCGCTTTTATTTATTAGTCCATACTTTTTGTGAAACAGGACGTTGCACGTACTTTCTATTTTGTTGCGAAATGCGAAATTACAAATAAGTAATGTTGAAAGTAAAGTTGAAAATTTTTATTTAAAAACATTCTGACCGCCTTGAAAAATTCCGATACGATTTTAAAAAGTTACAGAATGGATCTGATTTATATTAACATCAATTTATCTGGATGTATACTCATATATCGATGCATCGATATTGGTGTATCTGATACATCGATACATCGACTTACCAGCTTATTGATGCATCGATGCATCGATACATCGATATATCGATATTATCGATCTTTGAAAACTATCGTTATTGAATAGTGAAATTCTGTTATCGCACAGCTCTAGTCGCGAAAAACAAATTGGCTTGAATTTCAAACATTGCGAAGCGGTCACCGCAATTTTGCACGAAACGCGACTACTTAGGACAGCTCCATTCAACTGCATTGTTTGTTTATAGTTGCAAACATGTCGTTGACAAGTATGCAATGCATAGTGTCCTTAGTTAAAAATGATTTTATAAAACAGTTATTTCCTAAAAAACTAAAAGGTAACAAATATTAGTGCACGAAATTTAATTAGTCCCATACTTTCCCATTTTTTTCTCAGTTTATAATCTGTCCTTATAGCATTGTCTGCGGTATACGCGGCAGCAAACCAGTTCGAATTTCAAACATTGCGTGTGATGAAGTCACCGTAATTTCGAGGAAACGCAGTTACATATTTCGGACAGGTCTATTCAACTGCATTGTTTGCTTATGTGCGGGCATCACGTCATATTCGACACACGGTATGCGCCGCAAAATTCGCGTTCAGTTAGGACACGCCACACGTTCAGTTACGCCGTGTCCTAACTAAACGCGAATTATAGGAATTCTTTGCAACGTTTATAAAAAAAAACTCTCGCAGGAACGAAGCATAACTAAACAATTCATGCAATACCTTAATCAAAAAAAAATATCAACTCATTTAATTGTTTCCCTTTTTACTACGACTCAAAAATATCACCTGATAACTTTTCTCAATTTTTCAATTTTTGATTTTTATTTACTCTAAATTATCGTCTCTATCGTATTGTACAATTGATACATTACCACAATTAGGCAATCGCGTTTTGCAAATTGCACGATTAATTACAAAACACAATCTTCATTTAACAAAAGCATATTATTCTATAAAACAGGCGGAGCTCAGTATCAGATTCAAAAGCATAATTAAATAATCAATGTAATTGCAACACTTATTAAATACACAGTAAGTGAATTGGAAGATTGTATCGACAAAGTGTGCCATTTTTAGGATAAGAGATAAAGATAAAGACAATGGACATTCAAACCCAATCGAAATCTTTCCTCCACAGGGTGCGTTAGTGCATATGCACCAAATACATGTATCTATTGCAATTTTAGGATCAAAGAAAATTATCCTTCTACTGCGCAAAGTTTGCGACTCTAGTTTCAATTTCACTTTAAAAATCGAAAAACAGCATTTAAATACGTATCTGTATCAGCTGTATTCTTTATCTACTTATTGCTATATTTATTATTTTAGTTGAAGGTTTAATTTTGATTATGTTAAATAAGTTTTACTTACATTTTTGGAATGAATTATTATGATTTCGCATCAGAATTTTGTTTAAAGTCAGTTTAATTTTCGTGTATCAAGGGAGAATTGTAATTCCAAGGTACTTCGTCTCAAATAATGCTTACACTAAAATACAATTTTTGTTACATGAACTAAATGATATGGGTTGCAACAAAACACGTTGAACCGCAACCTAAAATCCGTTTTGAAGTTTCTACGATGTAACAAAGGACTGGAGGACTTTGCTGATATGAAAGCATCTCTTAAGCCTAGCAAAAGGTGAACACATCGTAAGCCAAAATGGTTATCTTCGGCCAAGAAGTCTTCAAGCATCATGACAACCAAAAACACATTCGCGGTAACAAAACAAAATATGTAGGGAGATTATTGTTTGATATCTGTAAAGAGAATTTGGGAACATTTTAAAACAGTACATAAGTCGGTAGCAACAGTAATAAGGAAGTTTTTTGTGAAAAGCAATAAAACTCATTTAATAAAAAAATGTTTACTAGAAATTGGAAATGACGCGCTCTAAGGATAGTCAGAAAACGAGAGGGAGGTGTTTTTCTTGTATGATTTATATAGGGGGATGGAGCGATTTTGTGAAAAAGATACCAGCAAACAATCCGCGTCGGCTATTATCGAAAAAAGTCAGTTAAAAATGGAAGTATAGTGTCGAAATTCCTACTGAATTAAACTTACGAACAACTGCGAGCATGTACATTAATAATAAAGTGCAGATGGGACAAAAGCCGTAAGATGAAGAAAATTATTAACATAACGTTGGGAACTATTTAAAACACTAATAAATTTTAATAAAGGATTGTATAATTAAATTCAACGTTAAATGTCAAGACAAATAATAAACATTTAAAGGAAAGCTAGCGTATCAATATTGCAAAAATAAATATCAAACAATTAATAACTGCATTGCAGGAACTTTGCTATAATCCGTTTATAAAGAAAGAAATACGTTTCGTTTATTATTGCAAATCAAAAATTTGTTAAATAAACCCACAGAAGAAAATAAACGATTTTAATTTGTTGTGAATTTCATTCAAAATTATAATTGAGCTTTTATTTATAACAATTAGAAAAGAACCCAAAAGATTGTTATAAACAACAAACAAAAAGGTCACGACCTTGGACCTATACGAGATTCATGTTAACAAAAATTTATATGCATTATTATAAACAAAAATTGTTCTACGAAAAATAACAATAACGTAGCAATATGTCTTTCGTATGTTAATATAAATCAATAACATATTAAAATACACAAATTGCTAATTGTAATACATTTGTACTAAGTGTCCTCCGCTATTATTTATTAGTAAAGCAACATCAACACAATTTTTTGTTCTAAAATCGTTTCTGGCTACTCAGGAAACCAGGCACAGGTATGCACTGATAATATCTAAAACTTAAAAAATGTTGAGGACCGTTCAAATAAAAAACTTTGTTTTCCCACCTGTTCCACCCTGACTACTTGCCTCACTTTGTTCTACAGAGTTATCTCTGGAGAAACGCAGCTAAATTTGCAGTGATGTATTTAATGAAGTATTACGTACCAATCAATGGAAGTAAAATACAATAACTAATTTCAGCATTTAACATTCGGAATTTAATGCATTTATAGAGCTTTTGTAAATAATGGTGCGTTTGTGGTCATGTTAGTTTAATATTTTAGCTCTGTAAGTAGAAATGATACACTCGTTTATTCAACACCCCTTACTCTATTTGTTCTTTCTTCAGTTTTGTCTCACTTTTGGTACAAATAAAAGTGAAACTAAAGCGCGAAAAGAATAAAAAGAACGACCGTAGTAGAATAAACCAGTGTATTATTTTTACTTACAGAGCTTAAATTTGACCACAATCGCACCATAGGATTCACATTTACTGCAAAAATTTTGCAAAAACTTTATGGACAAAACGTGCATGCGAAATTAGTGAATCAAAACAGAGAGCAATGAGAGATGTAATATATGGTACAAATCAAGTAAGTTTTTTATGTTCAGTACAAGTATAAAAATCTTTCGTTGTATTTATTTGCAGAACAAAATGCTACACATCGTTCACTTTTATTGTACCTGAAGGAACGACAAGTTTATAATAAATCGATTCGATGATAGAATTCTGAAAAACCTGTAAATACAGGTGGGCCAATAGTGCGTATTCGGTAGATAGCGCCTATATTAATGCAGATTTTTAAAATCTGTTTTCGCTATTACTTACCTATGCTATAGATCCGTGTGGCTGACCGAAGTTATATTTCTTAAATGGAACACACAGTATATTACGGTTTATTTCGATTCGTCCTTAAGAGTAGATAAATTTATTATAAGGATATTATGTACCTAAACCTAATAGTTTCTGAGATATTGACATTTAAATGTAAAAAAATGCTATTATTTGATGTTTTACAGATTAGAAGTTTATTAAAATTGGGCATTTAAATTTTACAGTAACATTACATAACCTCTACGCAACAGAAAACAATTTCCATCTCGAACATATTCCTATTATTTTACGTAAGCTGATTCATAACTCCGATGTTTATTTTACTCGGTTAATTTAAATGGAACACCCTACGTTTTATGACTTAGTTTAATAGGTCTTTGATTAAGCTTTACAATGATTTAAGGTTCAGTATGTGTTCACAATAAGCCTACACTCAGTAAGATGTCAAATTTGTAGATTTTTAAAACAGCATTTTTTCATCTTCTAATGGAATATTTTGTATATAATATCGTTGACTTTATTTAGAAAATCTATATTGAGTCTATTTCTAGTTTCTAGTCTGTTAGAAATAACACTCATTTGATTTATGACATCACAGACTATATGCATACTTATTTTTTATTTTACCAACATTGCCTGATTATTTTAAGTAAGATTAAGTAACGCTAAGGAATGCAACAAACGACAATAACAATACCAATGAAAAAAAATTGTAAAATTATAACCATAATAATAACAACTGATTTAACATTAATAAGAACATAAAATATTTTCAAACCGTGGTGCTCTTCACATTGTTTTCTATGGCAAGAAGATTGTTTCACATTTAAATCAACTGTTATAGTTAATTATATTGTTACTGTTATTTTGATTGGTATCTTTATTGGCACCTTTGTTGGTATTGTTATTGTTGTTGAGTGTTTTCTTATTTAAAATAATCAGATAGTGTCGATAATATTAAAATTTTAGGAGTTAGGCATTAGTTTCACGGGCAACAGAACTGACATTTGGAGGGGGGGAGGCATCCTCAGTCGTGGATTCAATTCCCACTGCCAGTGCATGTTCTATGTGAGAGATGGTATTTTCATCTGTCGGCTATTGTTCGGTTGAATTTGCTTCGAACTGATGTTTCTGCATTTCCCAGATTTGTAAGGCAAAGAAGGTAAACATGTAGTAAGTCGGTCACAGTCACAGTTAATGATCATAAGTACCAACCATTATAACTCTGCGACAAATCAGAAAGCTTTGAGCTAGGTTGGTATTAAATAAAAATATGCATACGGTTTTATATGTTACAGATCAAATAAATGTAAATTCTTAACAGACTAAAAAGCACAGTCTCAATATAGACTTTTTTTTATTAAAACCAACTAAATTATAGACAAAATATTCCATTGGAAGATAGAATAAATGCTTATTTATAAATCTACGATTTTGACATCTTACTGTGTGTAGGCTTGTTGTGTAACACATACTAAACCTTATATCATTGTAAATCTTAATCAAAGACCTATTAAATTCAGTAATAAAGTATCAATCACCCTGTGTAAAATAATAGGAATATGAAGATGGAAATTGTGTTCTGTTCCATAGAGGTTACGTAATGTTACTGTAAAATTTAAATGACGAATTTTAATAAACATCTAATCTGTAAAACATCAAATAGCATTTTTTTACATTGAAATGTCAATATCTCAAAAACTGATAGGTATAGGTACATAAAATCCTTATAATAAATTTATCTACTCTTAAAGAAGAATCAAAATAAACCATAATATACAGTACGTTCCGTTAAAAAAATAACGTAATTTTGATATGGCACAGCCAAACGGAACACTCTGTACAATTGTAACTAATTTTAAACTAACTAACTAACTACAGACAAAATGTAAAACTAGAACTTTAGTTTACACTTTTATACCACTTATTATACTAATATTATTTAGTAATTGGTTATAACTTTTATCTTTGCACAACAATGTAATGTAAATCATTTAAGGCAGTAATAATAAGCATAAACTTATTTAAAGTTTATAAATAAAGTGCTCTCAGAAAAAAAACGTTATCAAGTAGGGTTATGTCAAATGCAAATTTTACGAAGTCACGATGTAACTTAAGCCGTATGATTATAATAAACATAACCCAACTTTATACTCATTTAATTATAATTTTCTATAAGTTGAATAAGAGAATGTAATTAATGAAAAAAAAATATTTATTTTTTACAAAAGATGCTTCAAATGCCTACCACCTTCTTCATAACATTTTAAACCTCTACGTTTAAGGGAACTCACGACTACATTTTCTAACAAGTTAGGATTTTGATTAATTTCTCGATTTTTTGCCCTTTTCAGTGCTGCAGTTCTTCTAGATTGTTTATAGGAGTTGCAAATATTGAATTTTTAATATAAGGCCATAAAAAATAAACACATGGTGTTAAATCGCATAACCTCGGGGGAAACGGTGTTGGAGAGTTGCGACTTATAATTCGGTCATCATAAAACTCGTGAAGCATGGACAATGTTTCTGCTGTACAGTGGAGTGTTGCACCATCTTCTTGAAAGTAACCCCCTTCTAATTTATCATCGTGAACGTTCTCCAAAAATTCATTTAAAATTTCATTTCGGTATCTTGTTGCATTAAGCCTACCTAAAAATTAACATGCGAATATAAATTTAAAGATTTTTTTATGATTTGTTTATTTATAAACACCTTCAAAGAAAATTGAATGGTCTGCCGCTTATAGCTCCCATAAACCAATTTTTTCAGGATGCAATGGACGTTCAACAAACATATGAGGATTATCTGAATTCCAAGATCTCATATTCTGCGAATTTACATATCCAGACAAGTAGAACCACGATTCATCAGTCAAGAAAGTCATCCGTAGGGTATTGTCGTCATTATTTAAAGTGACATAACCATTGACAAAATTCTGACCTCTGCAGTATATCAATGTCTTTCAATTCGTGAACTGCTGTTAGTCGACAAGGATATAAATGTAAATCCTTTCTTAATATTGTACGAGACGTACGGTAATTGAAAATTAAAACAGCAATTCGTTGCTGTAGATACAACAGAAGTTTTGTACCTACAGCAACGATTTCTTATTTAAATTTTCAATTAATTATTATTATTAACTAATAATATTATTTTCTTGCAATTTCATTTTTTTAAGTACACTGACGCACAGATTTGCCCCGCCAAAACGACGATTTCGTATTTAGATAACCGCCAAATGTCTTCACAGAAAATTTCAGCCGGTATAAAACTCTTTGTCAAAAAAGTTCACTGGTTCCCAGTCTACTAGGTTCATAAACAGTTCATTAAATGGATATTTTTACAAATGTCAAGTCACGTTGTTTCTCGCATGAAACAAATCAATATTTTCTGTCAAATTAAATACTGTTTAAATAGTAACTTAAGAGGCTATGAAACTGTTGTGTCAAATTTAGTTATGAAAGTTATATTTTCTGGAAGCAATTTAAGTAAAGTAGACAATTAAACGGTAGTATCTGATTCACTATTTAAAAATACAATTAATTACTGTCCGATTCATTTTCAGAACTTGATGTTTCAAGTACGTATACGTGGGCTGCTGGAAAATTGTTTGGAATCTAGTAGGTCTAGAATTCTTAGCGTTTATCAACTGTCATATTTGAAAAATTTGACGCTTTTCTCCTATAATTCTATTGACAGTTCCTATCAAAGTGAACTAGCTTTGTTTGTACAGCATCTGAGAAAAAGTAATTTTGTGTAAACATGGAAATCTCGCGTGAAAATTTTCGTGCCATGATTTTTTTACGATTTCAAATGTGGTCAAACGCCGAAACAATGCCTCGGTCGACTTCATTTGGCTTTTGGAGATGAAGCACCATTAGAGAGCAGTGTTTATAATTGATTTGCCGAATTCCTGTGTGGACGTACCTCTCTCAGTGACGAATTTCGTGAAGGTCGTCCATCAACATCTGTTGTTGCCACTAACGTAGATGCTGTGCGTGAAATGCACCAGATTTTGCATGATCATTTGAACGTACGAAAGCTTTGCAGTCGTTGGATCCCACACAATTTAACAGAAGCGCAAAAGCAGGGTCGTGTCAAATGGCGCGAAGAAATGCTCAAGAAATTCTATGGAGGTCGTTCAAATTTAGTTTATAACATCGTTACTGGTGACGAAACGTGGATCTATTCGTACGAGCCAGAATGTAAACAACAATCTACCGTTTGGGTATTTTAAAATGAACCAAAACCAACAAAATTGTCCGTTCACGCAGTGTTGCGAAGCAAATGATTGCTTGTTTCTTTGGTTTAACTGGACATATAGCAACCCTAGCTTTAGAGGATCGAAAAACCGTGAATGTTGATTGGTATACTACAATTTGTTTGCGGAAGTTATCGATCAAATAAGAAGAAACAATCGAAATCGACGAATTATTCTCCATCATGCCAACGCCAGCTCTACTCAGCCCGTCAAACAGCTGATTTTCTGTCCAACAAAAATGTTGAATTAATGACTCATTGTCCATGTTCACCTGATTTATCGCCTAATGATTTCTTTTGTTCCCAAATATAAAAAATAAAATGCGTGGTGAGCGATTCCGGACACTGGTTTCTAAGGTACCATCTTTAGAGTGGAAAACGTGCTTTAGAAATTGGTTCGAGCGTATGCAAAAGTGTATTGACGTCAAAGGCGAATACTACAAAATGATATCGTTTACCAAATTTCATATGCTTTTTTTCATACCGTTTCCAGAAACTTTTCCAGTAGCCCACGTATGTATGTATTTATGTGTGTATTTATAATCAGAGGTCGAATTCCAACATTTGCCAAGTGTCTCTCTGTTATACCAGTCAGAAATAATTTCGTTAATGTATCGTACACAGTTTTCCCACTCATTTTGGAGGACTTTCCTAAATCGTGTGTTTTTAATTTGCAACGTGGCCTCTTTTTTCTTGAAGAAGACAGACGCGAATTTTGAATTACGACGCTCAATGTTGTAAATTGTCTGAACAGGAAATTGGCCATGCGTTGTCGTGTTACAAAAGAATACCATTACTCAAAAATATTTTCCTTTTGATTTTGATGGCAAGCTTTAGGCAGGAATTCATACTTAACATTTCAGCGATTTCATCTATGATAATCCGACAGTTTTCTTTCACTAAGGCTTTTCAACTGCCGAAATCGACTCAGACATCAGAACACGACTTGATCGACCACGTAGGTGAGTCAGTTACGGAAACCACCCGGTTTTGGAATTTGTTGCTCTATTCATACACACTTGCTGGAATTGCAAGTATGAATTTCATATTGCACCTTCATTATACGATGAATATTAATGGGATTCTCTTCTTCACTGTACAAGAAATTAATAACAGAACGTTGTTCCTCCATAGTGCAGTAGAGGTGCCATTTTTAAGCCGTCTCAGTGAAAACACTTTCAATCGTTCCTACAATATGTCATTAAGCGGGAGCGCGACATATACCAGAGTGTTGCGAATTCAATAGTGCGTAGAAATTAAATATTTCCGTGAAAAATGCACCTATTCTTGTGAAATTTGACATACGCATTGCTGAATCTTTTCTTTGTGGCGTTAAAGACTTAGAATCGACAATTTACTATATATTTTTGTATAAATAATATTTATATTGAACACTATATTTGAAATTGTAAATATTCAATGTTATTTTAAAATTGAAATTTGTTCTTGTCCGATGAAAATAGTAAGTACAAAGATTTTTTAATCTCAAACCGGACAGAAAAATGAAGGGAACACACTCAACGTTTCGCTATAGATTTATAGCTTCGTCAGGAGTGAAAAAAAATAAATAAACAAGTTGTCAAGAGAAACAAGTCGTCAAGAGAAACGATAAGGTAACATAATTTTAAACTAAAATACGAGTTGTCCGGAATAAAGAGAAAAGTAACTAGAACTAAATTAGAACTAATTTTTTTTTTTAATATAATTAATTGACATCTATATCCTGTTTAAAGAGTCTAGAAAACTACAAAATATGTCATTTAAATTTTCAAAGTCCGTACGTTTATTAATAGAATTTGGAGATATTTTAATTTTACACATTTCTATGAAACGTCTTTTAAAAATATTAGATTCACTGTACAAAATGTCAGTATTATCAAAATCAAAATTATGATTATTTACTAATGAATGCTCTACAAGCATTGAATGATTTTGATTATTTTTTTGAATATGATATTTATGTTGGTCTAAACTTTTTTTTTTTTAAATTTTGGCTCGTTTCACCTATATAAACAGAATTACAATTTGAACATTTGATTTCATAAACCACGTTAGGTTGTTTTAATTTCGGTATTTTGGTTTTTAAAGTCGAAAAAATTAAATTTAAATTATTCACAGATTTACTGGCTAAAATTAAATTATGTTTTTTGAAAATGTGTTTAAAAGATATGTATTTATGGTTCGAAGTTTGTCTAATGTTATTAGAGACATTTGAATTTTGTAAGTATTTAATACGATTTTTAATTACTGATTCAATAAGATTTATTGGATAAGAATTTTGAATATGAGTTTTCTTTATTAAATTTAAGTTATCATAAATGAAAACTTTATCAGAAAGCAAAATAGCTCGATCAGTTAATGAAATAATAGTTGCAATTTTATAATTTTTGGGTGTGTACGAGTGAAAATTTATGTACCTACCTGACTAGGTAGGTTTATGAAACCAATTAGTAATTAATTTATCATTCTGTCTGATAATATTTACATCAAGAAAACTCAATGAATTATTATTTTGTTTTTATACTGTAAATTGTAATCTATTATGAAAAGAATGAAATTTATTTAAAACAAAATATAACTTATCAGAAGGCAAAATCAGTAAAATGTCATCTACATAACGAACATATAACGTTAAATCGAATGATAAAGAGTTAATAACAGATTTTTCTATTTCTTGCATAACAATTTCAGCTAAAGCCGGAGATAAAGGAGAATCCATTGCTGTACCAAAAATCTGTTTATAAAATTTATCATTGAAAGCAAAATAAAATGTTTCAAAACATAAATCAACTACTTCTAAAAAGTTACCTTTGGAAATATCAGTAAAATCTTTCATCTCTAACCACCTATCATTAATACTTTTTAAAGCTAAATCTTTAGGAATGTTAGTAAATAAAGAAATAACATCTAAAGAAATTATAATGCAATTATTTGGTACAGTTATTTGTTTTAATTTTTCTACGAGTTCAAAAGAATTTTTTATAAAATATTCTGATTTACTAGTAACCTGAGTAATGATTTTTGAAATAAATTTAGATAAGAAATATAGAGAAGAACCAATAGTGGAAACTACAGGACGAGGAGGTGTATTAGATTTATGAATTTTTGGAATGCAGTATAATTTAGGAAATATGGGATGTTGTACTTTAAGAGATTTAGCAACAATATTACTAATTTCAACGGATTTCTCTATCTTATTAATAATACTGAAAGTTTTACGTTGATAAGATTCGGTGGGATCGTTAGCTAATTCTACATATGTATTATTATCAGACAGCATAGTTTGAACTTTTGAAAAATAATCAGTTTTATCAATTAAAACAGTTACATTGCTTTTATCAGCTGTAGTAACAATAATATTAGGGTTATCTTTAATTTTTTACAAGACAAAAGATCTCTAATAAGAATCTTATACTTTGATTTTTCAAAGTTTTATTAATATTTCTAATATAATTTAATTAATTTACTTAATACTTTTAATAAATCTACTTGTTATTTATGAAAATAAGGTAATGAAAATGTTTTGCCTAAAGCGAAAATGTATTTTAAATTTGACGGAATCTCAGATTTTGTATAATTTACAAGCCACTTATTTATTATATTTTGATCAAATTTAATGTAACATTTTTTATCTCTAATAGAAATAAGATTATCTAACTTTTTAATCTGTGTCAATCGAATTTTATTAAAATACCTTTAATTTGTTTGACTTTCAAAATTTAGAAAATTAGTCAATGTGATATTATCAAGAAAATTACTTAACTGACCTAAGGTATAATCCAATTTCCAAGTTAATTTGGTAAGAACTTTGAAAGTTACCTCTATTTCATAGGAAAGAATTTTATTAGCAAAATCTGATACGTATCTGTCAATTTTGTGACATGACATATCCTACGCTCTTTTTAAAGGTTCAATTATATGACGAGGGAAAACTTCCTCTTTCCTACATTTAAGTAAAAAGAGCTTACGATTTTTCATTCTGGTAATTTTAATTAAAGTATTAGAATAAATTTTGCACAGTACCTTATTTTGATGCCCGTAGTGAAACTCGACAAAATCGTAAAACCCTTTGTTTCTGATATCCATAATTGAAGTTTGTTCTTGTCCGATGAAAATAGTAAGTACAAAGTTTTTTTAATCTCCAACCGGACAGAAAAATGTAGGGAACACACTCAATGTTTCGCTATAGATTTATAGCTTCGTCAGGAGTGAAAAAAATAAATAAACAAGTTGTCAAGAGAAACAAGTCGTCAAGAGAAACGATAAGGTAACATGATTTTAAACGAAAATACGAGTTGTCCGGAATAAAGAGAAAAGTAACTAGAACTAAATTAAAACTAATTTTTTTTGGACTTTGAAAATTTAAATGATATATTTTGTAGCTTTCTAGACTCTTTAAACAGGATATAGATGTCAATTAATTACATTAAAAAAAAATTAGTTTTAATTTAGTTCTGGTTACATTTCTCTTTATTCCGGACAACTCGTATTTTAGTAATCATGTTACCTTTTCGTTTCTCTTGACGACTTGTTTCTCTTGACAACCTTTATTTATTTTTTTCACTCCTGACGAAGCTATAAATCTATAGCGAAACGTTGAGTGTGTTCCCTTCATTTTTCTGTCCGGTTTGAGATTAAAAAAACTTTGTACTTGTTATTTTAAAAAATATGAAAAAAATTTTCTTTACAGTCATGTAATTTATGTTATAGTTTATTCTAGTAAAGTCAGAAAACTAGAAAAATTGTTAGAAAACCAGTTATTTAATAAATAAAATTTTGAATTCCATTCTTTTTGAACAGATAGCGCAGTATTTGAAACGAATTAACAACCGCGCTAGCTCCGCCCCATGGTAAGTTTTAACCATTTTTAACCAATCGACTAAACTTGACAGTTTTAGAATGCATTTCAAAGCCGAAATGATATTTTACAGTTCGCACGTATCAATATAATTGTTCTTTATCTTAACTCCTAGCCTCATACTATGTTCTGCTAAGAATTTTAACCATATTTTTATTTCTAATAATCAATTACGTAATTTAATATAAAATAAACATTACCAGAATAAGAGGCGCGTCATTAATTTAATTATTTTAATATACAGGGTGATTCTTTTCGATGTTTAGCATGGGGATCTTGGAAACTAGCAAAGTTAAAGAGACGGTTAAATGGAGAAAGATTTGTAGTTTTAGATATAGCCGTTTGCACCATGTCTAGTTAAAAATTAAACCAGGTTTAACAGTAATCTCAGTTTGCACCGCGACTTAAGCCGTAGTTAGAAACTCGCTAAACCAACTCAACGTTAAACCATCACGGAAGGGGGATTAAATTGAGTTGGTTTAGCCAGTTTCTAACTACGGTAATTATACTAAATTATACTGGATTAAATTGAGTTGGTTTAGCCAGTTTCTAACTACGGTTTAAGCCGCGGTGCAAACTGAGATTACTGTTAAACCTGGTTTAATTTTTAACTAGACATGGTGCAAACGGCTAATAGTCAGTTCAATGTAGTTCTTGTTTCTTATTTAAAGTTTATGGCTGGCTAGATATTTCGAAAAAACTGATTTTTTATAATTTTGTTAAATGCAAATAAGCTCGGTTATTCTTGATATTAGAGAAAAGTTGTGAAGGCAAAAGTTGTACTGAATTATGTTCTTAATTAACGAGTCGAACTAAATTTTCCATATAAATTCCTATTTTCAAGTTGACATGGAAACCCTAGTAGGCCTTGATTGCAAAAAAATGACACTTTTTTACCTTTCCAGCGATGTATGATTCGATACGTTTATTTAAAAAAAAATAACGGATATTCGGCAGTTTTTCATTGAAATTGTTAATATGGTTGGCCATGGAAACAAATGTTTATTTGTATAGGTAAAACAGTGACATCCTACGATCGCTTTTTGACCTGTCGTTGCAGTAGGATAGACAAATTGAAGCGGTTTTGCTATATAATAAGTCGACCTATGCAAGGCGGTCAAGTTTTTGATTGCTGTGAATCCCTCGAGCAGGCTGTGTTCCTAAAGTCTCCTTGGGTAACACCACTACTCCCCTATTCGTTCGTAAAATCGAGGGAAATGAGGTAAGCGACTTTACGAACATGCCGGAGAATTACCCAGGAGTTACTTTTGTTCCGGCAGCAGTGTGGGAACATGGGTAAAACTGGCGAAAGCTGTCAGAATCCTCGTAACCTATTTGTAAAGTGTAGCTGTAAGGAGGTAAATATGTTTGAAAACATGAAAAAGTGTTAGCAATGGAATGTAACTGCATGTACGCATGAAGTAATGAGAGACGCGAATGGAAAAATAAAATCTAGAAGAACGGGTTAATATCTTGCCGTCACTATAACTTTTTTATATATTGTTATTATTATTATTGTTCATTATTTTGAACAAGGTACAACTATTTGTATTAACATGTGTAATCGAAGTATTCGGTGACAGCAAGAAACTAATAAGTACACGTTGTTCACAAATTAAAAAACCACCACCTGTTGCATTATGTTGGTATAAAATATAATTCCCCTATAGAACATTAACAAATTACTAAGTTGGCAAGATATTTGAAGTTTCAAGTCAAACTAATTTGTCAAATCAATTTTACTATTAGTTTATTTACATTTATATTCATTTTAATAAGCGTTTCAATTAATTACAGTTGGTCTACTATAAAATTGCTTGCGAACGATCCGGTAAAAATCATGAATCTATT
Organism: Prosopocoilus inquinatus; assembly: GCA_036172665.1. Lineage (NCBI taxonomy): Eukaryota > Metazoa > Arthropoda > Insecta > Coleoptera > Lucanidae > Prosopocoilus > Prosopocoilus inquinatus. The sequence goes on along the minus strand of CM069871.1, from coordinate 40,788,830 downwards.
ATAATTATTAAATTTAGAACAAGGGATTTGTTCCGAAGTATTTCAAATACTTGCTAATTTTGTTACCAAATTTTTAACTAGGACACTGTTGCCGGTTGTATTTTTCACAAGGCAACGCCGCCAGTGGTCTTTTAATTTGTGAACAAATTATAGAGGTTAGTTTCTTATTTGTTTCCATTTATGCATTCGTTCAAATTTTAGAAAAGGAAACGAACAGTTTACCGTGTGTTTAGTTTACCCTACCTTTTCACCCAATTTGACGAACGCGCTCTTAGTGTGGCTAAAAATAGTGTGTTTTTAAAATGTGACACTTAAAAAATTGCCATAATTTGAAATTGTTGGAAAAATTAGACAAAATTTGAATAGGTTCCGATAAGTTTTCATAAAATGTATCGCTTGATATTCAGACAAAATTTTCCGTGGCGCAATATTTCGAAAAAAGATTTTTGACTTTCTAAGATGTGAAGCAATAAATGGGCATTCGGTACTTAGCTCTTACATGTGGTTACCTAATTCATTTACTGTCGCCGCCAAAACACTTTTCTTGATATAAATTTAACGATACAAAGGCCGAGTTAAGGTGTCTGTGAAGCTGGCGTATCATTTCATGGAATCTCATAAGTTCTAGTGAGTTCTGGCTTTATTTTTAATAGTCCTATAGTTCCTGATAGATAAAATCGATAGTTCTGCTCATTAAAGCGAAAAAAAGCCAAAGTGCAAACTGAGACGCCAGGTTCACGCAGCGTCTCACTTTGTCCTACGCAATATTAACGGCTTATTCTTACAGGAAATTAAAAGATCTGTAGTTCTACATGAGTTTTAGAAAGAGTTCTAGAGAAAAACATTGCTATTTCTTATTAGAAAACTCTAATAACACAATATGATTAGTTACGCAGATACAGATGAGACGCTGTCGAATATTCGACAGTTCTATGAGCTCTACAATTTTTTCCTTGTAGCTCAGAACGTATCCAAGGATTTTCTACAGAGTTCCGGCCACAAGTCTCATTGGATTATTTTTTGAGAAATTTTAAATCCTGGTAAATTCGAGTTATACACGTTATAATTGAGACGCTGTCGAATACAAGACAGTTCTGTGAGCTCTATATTTTTTTCCTTGCAGTTAGAAACATATTCAATGACTTTCCGCAGAGTTCCAGTCATAAATCTAAGTAGATTATTATTTAGCAATTTTAAACTCCGCCAAATTCGAATTATACACTTAATAAGCGAGACGCTGCCAAAAACACGACAGTTCTGTGAGCTTTATAATCTTTCCCTTGTAGTTCGGAACGTATCCAACGACTTTCCGCAGAGTTCCACCCACAAGCAACATTAGATTATTGTTTGAGCAATTTTAAATTTAATTTAATGAGGCTTGTGGCTGGAACTCTGCAGAAAGTCGTTGAATATATTCCGAACTACAAGAGAAAAATTATAAAGCTCACAGAACTGACGTGTTTTTGGCAGCGTCTCACTTATTAAGTGTATAATTCGAATTTGGTGGAGTTTAAAATTGCTAAATAATAATCTACTTAGGTTTATGACTGGAACTCTGCGAAAAGTCATTGAATATGTTTCTAAGTACAAGGAAAAAAATATAGAGCTCACAGAACTGTCGTGTTTTCGGCAGCGTCTCTCTTATTAAGTGTATAATTCGAATTTGGCGGAGTTTAAAATTGCTAAATAATAATCTACTTAGATTTATGACTGGAACTCTGCGGAAAATCATTGAATATGTTTCTAAGTACAAGGAAAAAAATATAGAGCTCACAGAACTGTCGTGTTTTTGGCAGCGTCTCACTTATTAAGTGTATAATTCGAATTTGGCGGAGTTTAAAATTGCTAAATAATAATCTACTTAGGTTTATGACTGGAACTCTGCGAAAAGTCATTGAATATGTTTCTAAGTACAAGGAAAAAAATATAGAGCTCACAGAACTGTCGTGTTTTCGGCAGCGTCTCTCTTATTAAGTGTATAATTCGAATTTGGCGGAGTTTAAAATTGCTAAATAATAATCTACTTAGATTTATGACTGGAACTCTGCGGAAAATCATTGAATATGTTTCTAAGTACAAGGAAAAAAATATAGAGCTCACAGAACTGTCGTGTTTTCGGCAGCGTCTCACTTATTAAGTGTATAATTCGAATTTGGCGGAGTTTAAAATTGCTAAATAATAATCTACTTAGGTTTATGACTGGAACTCTGCGGAAGGCCATTGAATATTTTCAGAACTACAAGAAAAAAAATGTAGAACTTACAGAACTGTCGTATATTCGACAGCGTCTCACTTATTAAGTGTATAATTCAAATTTGGCGGAGTTTAAAATTGCTAAATAATAATCTACTTAGGTTTATGACTGGAACTCTGCGGAAGGTCATTGAATATTTTCAGAACTATGAATATGTTTCTAACTGCAAGGAAAAAAATATAGAGCTCACAGAACTGTCTTGTATTCGACAGCGTCTCAATTATAACGTGTATAACTCGAATTTACCAGGATTTAAAATTGCTCAAAAAATAATCCAATGAGACTTGTGGCCGGAACTCTGTAGAAAATCCTTGGATACGTTCTGAGCTACAAGGAAAAAATTGTAGAGCTCATAGAACTGTCGAATATTCGACAGCGTCTCATCTGTATCTGCGTAACTAATCATATTGTGTTATTAGAGTTTTCTAATAAGAAATAGCAATGTTTTTCTCTAGAACTCTTTCTAGAACTCATGTAGAACTACAGATCTTTTAATTTCCTGTAAGAATAAGCCGTTAATTTTGCGTAGGACAAAGTGAGACGCTGCGTGAACCTGGCGTCTCAGTTTGCACTTTGGCTTTTTTTCGCTTTAATGAGCAGAACTGTTGATTTTATCTATCAGGAACTATAGGACTATTAAAAATAAAGCCAGAACTCACCAAAACTTATGAGATTCCATGAAATGATACCCCAGCTTCACAGACACCGAGTTAAGTGAGCGGCCAAGCTGCACAGATTCGTCAAGTCAATGGTCCTACTAAACCCTTTGACCAATCAGCAATTAGCAAAAGTGATCACGTGATTTGGTCTACCTCTTCGACCGTTAACTTACCGTAGTCCAAAACTTTTGCTGAGTAGCTGTAATATAAACTGTCATCTACCACTGACACAAATTTGCTCTATTCGTGATTAGTCGATTTAAAACTTCAACGTTCAGAAATTTTAAATCAACCAAATACAAACAAGAATTCGTTAGCTGGGTAGCGTTACCGCGGTTCGCCCCGGCTCGCAACATTGTGCGTACAGCAAAAGAAATACTCTTCACCGCGCTATACGTGCGACAACCTTTATACCTACAGCTTTTAGTAAAACCCGAATCGAAAGATAAGAGTTTTTAGGCTAGTAGACGGCACTCAAAATTTGACAATCTCAAACTATCGCAAACAAAAAATGTCGGGTCAATCAAATGTAACCGTAGACATAGCCGATTCATCTGCCCGTCTGGAAGCGCAGTTTTTACCCCCATTTGAGAGTTTGCCTTTTGTATATTCTGTGGTATAAGATTGTCAACATTATATTTAAATTACTTGTTATTTATTGTTATTATACGTCCATACGTCTAATTCCAAAGTAGTTTGCCATACATTAGGTAGTTATCTTGAAATTAAAAATATTTTTGGGTCTATGCATCGGCGCAACCCCACTCCCAGCGTGACATTACAAAATTCTATTTATGGAACATTTCTACCTCGCTTCTCGTCGCATTTTGGTCGGTCAAGACAACGCCCTGCAGTGTTCCTCGTCTCTTACCGTCGCCCCTCAGGAGAAAATTTAAAAGAAAGTCGCACATCCCCTTAACACGGTATTTTACCTCTGAAAAATAATTTGTAAGACAAGGTTTCGTTCGGTGCATTTTTAGGACAATTTTAAGGTCTTCATTTGACTCTGCCTCGTATTTGTTAAAACTGTTGAAAACAATAACACTGCTTGAGTTATTTGCAGTCCACACCGATTTTTTCTGATGAAATTAACGCATTTTCCTGTATTTTTCAACAGTGTATGTTGTAAGAAGGAAGATATTGCATTCAAAATTCGTCACTCCCGCGAAATATATGGTTATCTTTCTTGCACTTCACATTTCCAGCCATTGTCTACCACTCTCCTATCTTGCTAATAACGCTTTTGACAATGCAGTTAATACATAATAAGTTATATCTGTCAGTTATTTAATTTCTGGACGTTGTTCGTGGGGTTTAAAATTGTTCAAAAAACAATCTAATGCGGCTTATGGCTGGAACTCTGCAGAAAGTAGTTGGATGCGTTCCGAACTATAAAGAAAAAAATATAGACCACACAGGACTGTCGAATATTCGACAGCGTCTCATCTGCGTTCCGTAATTATGCATTTTGCATTTGCATGTAGAACTATAGGTCTTTTAATTTAATTTTGCGTAGGACAAAGTGACGACGTCGGGACATTTGCGCCACCAATACATTTGCGCCGCTCGGGTTACATTTACGGGGAACGGTCAGGTAATGTCATTAGCAACTTTACATTTGCGCCGCTGCCTCAGCATTAATAATATTCTTCGAAATTTTCGACCACTTGGTAAATTATATTTCTGCAAATTTTAAATAAAACTATTTCCATCATTTTTAATTGTGCTTAATACAAAATTCAATTGCTTATTTGTAGATCTTCAAATCATTATTATTTTTCTTCTGAACTAATACGTTGTATTTCTAAATTAGTAGATTTTTGTCTTGTGTTTTAGTAAGTCTTATTCAACGGAAAGCTGGAAAGGTATTTACTTTTAAAAAATTATTTTAATTAATAGCAATGCCTTTCAAATTATAAACCTAATAAATATAAATAAATTTTTGAAGGAAAAAAATGATTTGCAAAATTTTTTTTTAAAACTTATGCTTTGACAGCAAGCATGGCCGCCTTGTATGGGATGACTTATTATGCAGCCCACTGGCTTCAATTTGTCATCCTAATGCAGTGTCAGGTCAAAAAGCGATCATAGGATGTCGCTGTTTAAGCCATTCATTACTATTACACCGCAATTGCGAATATTCTTGGACAAGTCATTGTGTAACAGTGAATGATATCACAGCAAAGTGCCAAACAATTGATACATATGATTATTTTTGATCTGCAAGAAATAAGGCTTCAGATTAATTTCCTCACGAAATAAGAAATTTACAAGTAAATTTTCGTCTATGTAAGAAATAAATAATTTCCCAGAACGGAGGCGCAAATGTTCAACTTTAAATCTTTACCTGTACGGTTATTGAGCACCTTTTCTTAGAAGGACGCAAATGTATCGGTGGCGCAAATGTGCGCGGCGCAAGTGTCCCGGATTCAAAGTGAGACGCTGTGTGTACCTGGCGTCTCAGTTTGCTTTTTGGCTTTTTTTCGCTTTATTGAGTAGAACTATAGAATTATTAAAAATAAAGCCAGAAATCACTATAACTAATGAGTTTCCATGAAATGATACGCCAGCTTCACAGACACACAAAACTCTGTTATTGTTTTTTTTTTTTTTAATAATACTTTAATTCTGTTAATAGGTGATTGTAAGAAACATTTAATAATTTAGTAATTTATATTACGCGATAAGACATTTGAACTTTGGTTGTCGCAATCGCATAATTAGTAAATCACTTGGCTGGTTACCAAAAAGGACTTAAATTCGAATCTCAATTGCGGCGGAAGTTTTTCTGCCAAAATATTTTATATCCCTTGTTCAGGGAATTTTGGAATTGCGTTTATTCCTTGAAATTTTAACATCATTGTGTGTAGCTACTTTTGTAAATGGACGTGAGGGAACAGAGAACACGATTAAAAACGGTGTTAAATCTAATTCCGCATTTCTACCTATGTAATACGCTTCCACTCTCCGCAATAATTGAATGTGAATAGTTTCGGAAAGTGGAAACTTCCAGGGAGATGTTTTTCAAGGTTTTTAACACAAGTATATCAGTTACTGATACATTTTTAAATTATTTTTGAAGGAATATATTTGATACATACATAAAGACTACAAAAATAAAATTCAGAAATTTTAACTAGTCTATGCGCAGGTAAAGTAAGAAAGTGCCTAAAATGTTAGAAGAAAAACAAGTGGAATAGGAGCAATTCATTTTATCAAATAGAAATATTGAATAAAGCATGAATTTCGAAGCAGAAAATTAGATGAACATGACGCCCAGCAAAATATAGAGTATAGAAAGGATATGAAAGAAGTAGATTACTTTAGAAACGAGCTAAAAATATAATTTTATTACTTACTTGACGTTAGCAAACTTGGTTGTTTGTTTTATCATAAGTAAATAACGGAAAAGTAAACAATTTAGCCTACTAATTTTTAAATTATTTCTCAAAATTTTTGTGAATAAAAAAATTAAAAAAATATATCAGCAATGATAATATAACTCGTCAAAACAAGAACATCATTACTGATGCGGCAGGCCCGTCTTGCATATACTCCAGTGATTACTGCAAGAGTTAATCCGGGTAAAACTTAACTAAAGTATGCGATTAAATTGTTGTAACAATGAATTACAATTCTAACAATAATAAAACAATAAAATAACTATACGAAAACAAACTATAGAGTATAGGTTATAAAACTACAAGTTAGAACAAAAAGGAAGAGAACAAATAAGAACATTAACACAAACTAAAAGTAACGTAAAAGAGATAAAATATGTAGGTCATAGGTATCTGAATCTAATTCTGTTTTCAAGAAATAAAAATACTTCACATTGTCCTAAAATGGTATTTAAAAAAGTTTTATGTAAAATACATCAGTTTTGTCAAAATGTCAAACTCATTGAAGATAAAGTAGAACGGTAAATATGGTCATCTAAATTTTAGGTGAATTTTCAGAATACCGTATAATTTTTTTATCTGAACCAATTTTACTTCTAATAGGTATACTTCATTTTAGGAAACTCGGAAACAGGGTAGGGAAGAAAATTAAAAGTAACAAACAGAACCTACCAACTCGTGTGTAAAAAATGAAAAAGTAAATAAGTTACGAACTGCAAAAACATTGTTAAATTCTTGTTTTCCAAAAAGATTAAAATTGCGAAATAATTAATTTATTTTCTCAAAACATTGATTAATTAAATAAATACATATTTTCTTTGTTACAATTCGAGCATAATACAGAAGTTCTAAGTCGCGTCGCGATACATACATATTTACATGCCAAAAATAAGCGTTATTAGTAGTGTAGTTTTTTTTCTTGAACAATTACAAACAGATCTGGTTTGAAAGTATTTAGCATAAAAAAAAAACTCCAAAAGGGACTGAGCATTTGAATTAAGTATTTACAACTAAAAAAATTAAGATGAAAATTATAAATATATAAATAAAAACCAGGATGTCAATTCTACGCAACATATTAAAAAACTGCGATGAAACCCTCTTAGTTTATTTTTAATTATCTTAAATTCACGCGGACGGTGTGCGCTCTCTAATAAAATCTCTACTTTTGGGTAGTTGACGTGAAAACTGTTGTAAAGAACTACCATCCCCGTGAATGTGAATGTGAATTTAATATTTAATAAAATATAAACTAAGAGGGGTTAAATCGCAATTTTTTGTTATGTTGCGTAGAATTATTAGTAAATTGATATCCTCGTATTTATTTACAACATTTTTCACGTCAAGTACCCAGCAATAGATATTTTGTTAGAGCGCCTACCGTCCGCCTAAAATTAAGATTTAATAGAAAATAAACTAAGGGGGGTTCTAGGGCAATTTTTTATATATTGCTTAAAATTGTTAGTAAATTGATATCTTGGTATATATCAATTTACTAACAATTTTAAGCAATATATAAAAAATTGCCCTAGAACCCCCCTTAGTTTATTTTCAATATGACCACCGCTGCAGTGTGAACACAATTATTAAATCTGATATGTTCTATTCACGGCGTTAGAAAAAGCGAGCGCTTGAACGTTTTCGAAAACGCTCGTGCTAACGCAGCCTGAAAGTTTCATAGGGTAAAGTTGGGATTATGCCACACCTAAGCAAGAATCGATGAAGAAACGTTAATCTAAGTAGGTAAATATCGAAATTTTGTAGGCGAGTGATTTACTTTCTCTTTTCGAAAAATCTGTTCAAAATATTGCTTGAAAGCAACAATAAATAATAATGCTTCTAAAACTTTATCTGCAATTGGCCATATATCCCACACTGTATTGGATTTATGCCCCATACGTATAGTATATATGCCCCATTAATATTTTATTGGAATAATTGGCCCAGTATTGTATATATTTAAATGAAATACAATTATTTTTTGACAAAAAAATAAAACTAAACAAAAATCATTCACTGGGTAATATTTGTGCTATAAATATGTTTTCAATGTGAATTTAATAGTTTCCGCTTCATAACTTTCTTTCTTATTTATTTCGCATCCACATAAACTATATCCATGATTTGAGTTCACAATAGGAAAAACATTTTTAGTTCTGAGTTTTAGAAGAAAAAAATCACACTTTATAAAAGGTTTGCTAATAACAACAGGTATAGTATGCCATAAATCCCTTTTAGATGAGATAAACGCCCCAGCTAAAATTTCCGTTATTATGTGTCCAAGTTACAATTTCAGGATCAGAAGTGCTGGTTAGAACATTTAACTGGTAGAATATGTTAAAACAATTAACTTAGTAACAACGCCCTAGATCTGAAAGCTTATTTATAACAATCAAATTCCGCCATTTTCAATAGAAATCGAAAGCCTTTCCTTTTAAAATGAAATTATAGTAATAATAAAAGATACAAACCTATTGCTTCTTATTGATTTTAATTTACTATTAGTTTAGTTTAACATATTAGTCGAAATATGTCGTCAATTGCAGTTACATTTCATAACATTACAAAGTGGCATATATCCCACAAGGGCATATATCCCAATTTTACCCTAGTCCCCGAATTAAATGAAAGTAATATTTTATTAATTTCTTGCTTTATTCTAATGAAATTGAAATGTAATGCAAAAGCTTGTAGCTTTAACTGATATTAAAAAAGAAACATTTTAAGACCAAGTTTGCCGGAGCACCTAATTTTTCAAGGTGACTTCTCTCATGTGAGTTGACCGCGCGAGCGACGAAGTACGAATTCTTGTCAAAAACAACGAGCACCTAATTCGGGGACTATGTAGCTTTAACTGATATTAAAAAAGAAACATTTTAAGACAAATTCGCCGGAGCACCTAATTTTTCAAGGTGACTTCTCTCATGTAAGTTAACCGCGCGAGCGACGAAGTACGAATCCTTGTCAAAAGCAATGAGCACCTAATTCGGGGACTACGTAGTTTTAACTAATATTAAAAAGAAACATTTTAAGACCAAATTTGCCGGAGCACCTAATTTTGTAAGGTAAAATCTCTCGTGTTCTGACCTCGCGTGCCGTCCGTTCGATTGGCATCTAATTCTAAGTTCTTTAATATACATATTTTGGAAATATTTTCATCATTTCTTAGAGCACCTAATTAGCACCTAATTCTACTGTTATGGTTTTCTGTTTTGTTTATGCATTAATTTTGTTTTTTTGTTGGAGGGGGCTACCTTAACGTTAAGCTAGCCCCACCAAAAAAAAAAATTTTTTCTGCCAAACGGTTCGAGCACTAAATTTTTCAATTAAGCACCTTATTAGCACCTAATTAGCACCTTATTTAAAAAAAATAAAAACCTTTTTTCCGTTGGTGGGGGGGCTAGCTTAATAGACGTTGATTTTGGTAATACCGACATTTTATATTGTGAATCTAAATATTTTCAAAACATGTTTCATTGAAATAGGATGTAAAATTAAAATGTCATCGAATTCTGTTAATGAACGTACTGATTTTGCCAATTTAAATGACATATCTTGTAGTTTTCTCGATTCAATAAATAGGATATAGATATGTCAATTTATAGATATACTTAAAAAAAAACTATTTAGTTTTAATCATTACCTTTATGTTTCTCCGGACAATTCGTATATTAGTGTAAAATCGGGTTACCTTTTCGTTTCTCTTGACAACTCGTTTATTTATATTTTTTCTCGCACCTGACGAAGCTATCAAACGATTGTAAAACGTAAAGTGTCCGTTGTGAATTCACAGTGTCCGTTTTAAAGTTTAAAAACTATTTCTTCAGATAAAACATGCATGTCATTTGAATTCAAACTAAACGCTTTTGATACACACGTTGTTTAAAGAAAGAAGAAAAAATTTTAAAACAAGCGACAAAGAAAATTATCTTTCCTCCAAATGAAGTTTCCAAAATCTTGAATTAATTATGGTTAGCTTAGTTTAAATTGCAAATGCAAGATTAATTTGACTACTTTTTTTGCAAAACATCAATAAAATATTTTAATATTAATATTTATTCCAAAATCCAAACTAAAGTTTTGCAATTATTATGAATAAAGTAAAAATTCATTTTGAACACAGTTTTATTTGCTGAACAGAGGGAAAGAATAACTTCGATTGAAGCCCGCTGAAACTTATGAATCTCAAAGGTCGTCGCGTATATATACTTAAGAAATAATTTTGCATATGATAACAGTTCAGCTCAATGTCAGTCTCGGATCCACGTGACGACCGCGACGATGCCAGGCTGTCCGTTTTCGAATAGGCAACGCTGTACGCGACTAATAAAAATGACCAGCTATAACTAGAATCGTACTTGGCTCTCCAAGATTCTTACAGGGAACGGCGATTAATTTTTCAAGCGCGTAAATTGAGCATGGGATATTATTTTCTTTCATATGCGACAGTCAAGGTTTCCGAATCCTTCGACTACACTCAAGGCCATAGAAAAAAATTCTGTGGGTTTCGGATTTATACGTGCGCATGTTAGACATTTTATACATACATACCTTCCATCCTGCTGAACTGTTACTGTCGCCCTTATCCTTGAAATACGGCACATTCTGCACCATCCACTCGTAAATCTGTGAAAGAGTTAGTCTTTTGTCCGTCGATGACGTAATCGCCTGAGTTATTAGATCTGCGTAGCTAAGATTACCCCAAGCGTTTCGACGACTGGAATTCTTTTTGGCGGGAACGCTCGTCGTCGGCGTCGGGACGGGCAAACCGGAACACTTGTTGCCCGCTTCGTCGCCCGGTTCGATGTAATTCTCCGGTCGGGGTAAAGGCCACGTGTTCGAGCGGGCTCTAGTTTGAGGTTCAAACCCATCTAATTCATTCAGAGGTTCCATTATGTTCAAATTCATTTTTCGAAGAAGCCACTCACTATAACCCACGTTCATATAATCCAGTATGTTAAATCCCTTTTATTTGGTAAGCAAATAATAAGAGCGTCACCGATTTAAAAAATCCGCACATGCACAGGTGAAATATTCAGACTGTTAAGTTACAGTTAACGCTAAAAGATCGCAGTCAGCGCCATACAATCAGTTATATTCGTACGTCGCAAAATATACCTTCTGCATACACACACGTGAAAATTATCAACTTATGCTAGCTACTGAGGAACACGCAGTTCAACAAGTCATCTCCACTGTGATACTACGTCAGTTACGATTTGATAACAACAGTCCTGAAAGTTCAGAGTTTTGAGATAGCACAACAGCACTTATAAGACGCACAAGTTTGATTTAAAATCTAGATCGAATGACACTGACGACACTGTATGCGTTCGACGTTTTCGCATCCATTTTTCGAAAAAAATTAAGGCGATTTTGAGGTAAAAGTACACAAGTGATCATGAAAAGTAAACACGTTATGACGCAGTAAACTAAGGAAACAAAACCACTACTCTTCTCCACGGAATCCGCACACCGTGTGCTGCTAAAATAGCCAGATCGTGGCGTTGGAGGACGGGCCCACCGAAGCATGCGCATTCTCTGGCGCCACGCACGCATTCGTGATTGTATAATGTGGCATACGCACCATATTTTACACGTGACACTGTACCTGTATAATTAGCAAAAATTGTTCATTTCAATGTGACTATTGATACTATCTTCGATTGATCACACCTTAAAGAACAATTAAAGCATCCTCATAGGCTTCAAAAGATGGGTAGGTGGGCCTCATCATAAAATTCCCAATTGAACAAATATTTGCTCAATTTGCAAAGAAATTATGATTTAAAAAATAACAATTTCAATATTCTCTGATCACCTAATATTCATTTTAATGTCAGGATACCAAATGTCTGCATTGTTCATAAATATCTCCTTAGGATGTCTGATTAATTAACTGTATAGAAGAACAATAGCAAGCTGTCGCACTTACAGGTTGGGTACTTTTAGAATTAAAGTCAGGAGCGTTGACAATTTTTTCAGTGTTAGATTTCAATGCAGAGGGTCACTCAAAAATCATAGAAATGGTAATTTAGACACCTACAACTTTCACACATGTCAAGGATCAATATGTTGAAAAAAAATACGCTTGTAAGCTATAATGCTCAGGGAGATATGTATTTTTATTATTAAAGTTTGATTGCTTTTGTGTTATTGTAGTTAATAACAAGTGTTCATTTCGAAATCCAGTAGCATTACCTGTGAAAATCTTTTGTTTCGAAAAACGTTTGTCGCAGTGTTAAAATTGGACGTAACCCAACTTTAAAATGTCATCATAATATAAAACGTAAGTAGAAGAATATAATTACAACTCACACTCAAATTAAATAATTTTTTACATAAGAAGTTGTTATGTCCCTATCTGAGATCACCGGGCAGCAATTCTTGGACCAATGTCATGCGGTAAAGACAGAGCTTTGCATCTTTAGGTAATAATTTTTGGCACTTTCCAACCAAAAGCTCAAACTAGTCAAATTGATTGTGCTAACGAGCGAATAGAGATGTATGGAGCATTTTCCACTGCAAGTATTGCTCTTTCCATAACCTTAGCAATACCTATGTTTTCATATTTGACTGTTCTTCGGAAGATCCTCCAGTTTGTCGAAACATCTGTACCTATCAATGCAGATTGTCTTCAAATATTTTATAGTCAACAATACAGCGGAAAATTCAGTTCTAAACTCTTCCAAGCAGTTTCGGTACGCCCATGACTTTTGAACCGTTACGAAAATTAATTTTCAATCTGCTTCAATGTGAACATTAAACATCATTTTGTAATGAAGCATAAAGTCAATAATATCGTAAATGAGTCCTGAAAAAAAATTATTTTTGTAATGAAACCAATCAATAACGTAAATAAAACGACACCCTACTCGACAGTTGACAGAAGACATGACACTAGTGACAGTACTATTAGCGGTAAAATTGAGCTACGACATGAGTTTAAAAAAATCATTTGTTTACAACGCCAATGCTACCGAAAATCGAAATGAACACTTGTTACTTATTATCATATCAAAGTAAAGTGAAGACATTAATTACAGGTAATGATTACATTTATGTTGCAGATTTCTATTAAGTAAAAATATTTTATGTGGTTATGTGCTCTTCGCAGCTCTTTAAAAGAAGCAATTTAAAATAAATAGATTATTCCAGCTTCACCGTGACCACTTTAGGTTAAAAACACACAGAGCTTAAAAATTTTCATCGGCATTGACTTATGTTTTAAGACAGTCAAACTTTTTCTCATTCAAGCCCAGCTGTTATGTTCGAAAAGAAGCAACACCACATAAACTGTTTTTAATAATTATTATTATTAAAGTATTTGAAAATGAGACCGTTCTTAAGGAAAAATTTTCTCTATAAAATTTGCTAATCCTATTAACAGGAAACAAGAATTGTTTGTAAGTTAAGAATTTCGTTTATTAATTAGTAATAATTACTTACAGACTCATATTATTCACTGAATTAATAAATTAATTACTAATTATAATTCGTCTCTTATCTGATGAAAATTATTTTTAATCTTTGCCGGACACTGCAGAAATTGCACAAAAGCTCAACGTTTCATTATTGGTTGATAGCTTGAGCAAGTGACTATCAACCGATAGTGAAACGTTGAACATTTTTACAATTTCTATAGTGTTTGGCAAAGATTAACAATAAAGTTCATAAAAAATTAGGTTCAAAACGAAATTTTATTATTGCAAAAACAGACATTTATTTGAAATTATTTTAAGCGTCAACCAGTTTCACCAACCGCCATCAACAAAACGAAATATCCCCATGCTGCATTCCAAAATAATGCCGATTTTTAAGATTTCTTTCATGTCTAAGTACCAAAATAGAAAAGATATTATAAAATACACGTTTCATGAGACATTTTGGCGCACTTGTTTTTTAATATACTGTTTTCTACTTCGGTGCTTTAATGGGCTACATTATACAACTCAAATGAGTCATTTAAGTTTCCTAATTTAGCCTATTAAAACACTCGAAATTTTATTTGGCAGGTTATCGGCAACATACGCAGTTAGATTTGTTCAAACATCAAATTACAAATAATAACCTACCACCAAAATATATGTGCTTGAAATTACCTTTATTTGCTGGCATCCTAAATTACAAGAACATAACTGAAACATTTTATAAGCTTCAAATTATACCGTATGTCCGTCTGACATTAGGACATAGCGATTAACATGAAGGAACAGAAATCGCTTTATATTAGGTGTGTTCGTTTTACTTTCGACTCAGATCAGTACATATCAGAAGTGAGGTGAGTTTTGCTGAGTTAAAACGTTCTAAAAAAACAAGTTAATTCCACTGACATCGCGCAACATACACATGCATTCTAAAATCCCTATTTGATTGTTTCGGAGGTAGCTCACATAAGCTGCTTTCCATTTGGGAGCATGATGCCCGTGAGGCACAGAACTCGGGACTATTCGGAGCTGCTCTGAATAGCTCGTAAATGGAACACGAAATTTTATGCGCGAGATAACATATTTTATTTATAAGTCAGTTTGATCAATTAACCGTGATATGTAAATATTTTCCGCAAGTAAATGATTGGGATAATTTTTAACTATCCAACGACTCATTTATGTGCCAGATAGAACTTGCCTTAACCTCAAGTACCATGAAAATTGCCACTGGTGCTTCACGCCTCTAGTCAAAAGCTGGTCCTCGAGGGGAAAAGGGGAGGAACTCATCGAGACTTGACGCCCCGGTCGCTTTTTTAAATGGAACAGAGCCTCTTGTGTCCCAAAGCAGCCCAGAGCTGCTCCCAGAGACAAATGGAAAGTTCCTATAATCTCACTAACGAGCTTGTAAAAAAAACATACAAATTTCCAAGGTTACTGAGTGCCGCTGAGCAGTGTTGAGAAGTATTTGAGTATAAAAAGTAATTGATTACAAAAGTACTCAATAATTATGAGTACAATGTACTCGATTACAAATTTACACACAGTGGTTAAGTACAAAAATAATTGATTACGAAAATACTCAAAAATTGTGAGTACAATGTAATCGATTACAAATTTACTCACGGTGCCTGAGTATAAAAGTAAAGTACTCGAGTAGTAGAAGTAATTGAGTTTTTTTGTAATCTGAAATTATGAAGACAAACATAATGGAGTACCAATAGAAATCCGTTATTCACATCTAATAATATTCGGGCTTTTCCAAATGCTGTTAATTGTATGTTTACCACGTGGTCTAAGCTTTAAAGTGAACGGACTTAAATTTACTGTGGAAATTTTGATTTTAAAGAATTTTGTTTCAAATCGTTTTTGATTGCTGTGATTCCTTCGAGCATCCCTAAGCTTTTGATTTAAATTTTATTTGTTTTGTCTAAGATGTGTGTATACGTGTCCCATTCTCGATGGTATTGTACAAGTTTCTTCATGAATAATGGGAACAGAAAAGAATCCAGAACCTAATATTGAGTTTTAATGTGTCCCAAAAATTTTATAATCTAGACGCTCATGAGTTCATAAGAGATAATTCGAATTGTAATATTTGACTATTTGAAAACTGAATGCCTGATACTCAAATTATGCAAAAAATTAAAAATCTTGTCCTGTATTTGATCCACCATATCAAGTATTGGTTAATATTCAACTTATTTTTTACTGGTCAGAGGCGTCTGGACTTGCGACACATGTTAGTTTATATTGTTTGAAATTGTTTATGTAAGTTACAACGAGTGTTCGATTGAACAGTTCGATTTTTGATGAAAGAAAGTCGGGAAAATAAGCAAGTGCGCTAACATGCTTGCCTAACATAAAAAATACGGTTTTTTAATAAGATTAAAATTTCCGAAATCTTTTTTTATTTAAAGAATTGTGTAAATCTTGATAATTTTAAACATTGGCATTAACATGTAGATGTTCATTTGAGAACTAGCGCATGCAGTGAACATTTTTATCGTATTTTGCCTTGGGACATAAAATTCAATAATATTTGGGAACCCATAATATTTTCCTTTAGCTCAGAAAAAATGGCACTCACCATATGCACAGTTTGGTTTTCCTGTGGACTATTACGAATTTTTAAGTGATTTAATGAAGAAATAATATAGTTAAAAGTTGAATAAAGAGTGTCCTTATCATATTTAGATATCCGAAATATCTGTAGAATGCCATGGAAGATGAGACACTTTGTACAGTACAGTTCGGACGAATTTGCAAACGTACAAACACTGTGAATTGCGAGACCCAGCCGACCAGCATTGTTCCGTTAAGTAATATCAAAGTGACAGGAGACGAAAAAGTGAAACAGCATGCCGTTACTTTTTACTTGTACTCATACTCATTTTATATGATTACTGATTACATGTACTCATTATTTATGATTACTAATTACATGTACTTTACTCATTTTCACTTTGTATGATTACTGATTACACAGACTTTACTCATATTAAGAGTATGATTACATAGTACTCGTAATCAGTACTCATACTCATGAATATAATTTGCCCAACTCTGCCGCTGAGTTACTCTGAGTTTTGCGGTAAAAAGAACACACCTAATATCTGCCTGAATAAATTTATATGAGTAGATAGGATATAATCAGAAAGACCATAAAATTTAAAATATTTTAGCACCAAATTTGCTGGATTTTAGCTGTTCATTTTTTGTAAATTAAGAAAAAGCAATTAAATCTTCATGTTTGGCTTTAACGATGTGTTTTAATCAAAGTTGTAAACGATTCTTGTGGTCAAACGGGTAATGTCGAGTTTGATCGAATTACGTAACTGTCAGGTTGCGGTGTCAAATCCGGACTACGACTTTTTTTCATAATTTTTTTAAAACCTGAATTTCTTTTAAAAAGTGCATCAGAACAAGTTTCTTCCTTCTTTTTTTCATATACTTTATTTAATTAGAAAAATATCACGTTAAAAAATTAAAAAGAAAAAAAATGTCTGCTTCGGATTTGAACCTGTAACCTCTCAATGACAAAAAAACGACAAAAATCGTTCAACTTCGCCGCTAACTGCCTAGCCACACATACATGGTTTATTTCTCGTTTCTGATCAGACTGTTAAGCGTGCAAAATAAAAAAAAAATCCTTTTTTCATTATTTTTAAGTGATTAACAGTTAAAGTATCATACATTTAATATCAAAATACTTTAAATGCCCAAGTCTTTCCGACTGCAACCTTCAAATTCGTATGAATTTATTCAGAAGATAATATAAATTAATTTCTGTTTTCCCATGTTAATCCCTATGTCCTAATGGCAGACGGACATACTGTATAAATATCGGTATAACCTCTAAACTGACATTTGTGTGAAATTATTTGAAGCGTCTACCAATTTAACCAACCGCTATTTACAATACAAAAATTCCCAACGTTGCATTACACATTAACACAAATTCTTGAGATTTTTTGCATGCCTAAGCACCGAAAAAGAAAAAAATATTATAGAGTCCACGTTTCATACGACATTTTGGCGTACGCGTCAGTTTTAGAAAATGAGTCGAATGAAACTTGGTTTTTAATATACTATTTATTAATGTGGCTGCCACTTTTGCGTAACTTATTCAAAAAGATGACTGACAAAACTTAAGTACTAAGGGCCAGTTGTACAAATGTGGTTTAAACTGAAGTTTAACTGAACTAGGTTCAAAGTAAACAAATTCGCATTGGATCTTAAGGACATATGGCAATTGATGTATTCGTAAATAAAATTTGACGCGATTTTGTTCATTTTGAACCTGGTTCAACTTGAACTTGAGTTTAAACCGCATTTCTACAACTGGCCGTTAGGTCCAATTTTATATATAGGGTTCAACTGTGAGCTGAGGCTTAAACCCTTAGCAACGATTATTTCAACCACGACCTACTGGATTTCACAAGACAGACTCTCTTCGGAGATAATACTCGAGATGGGAAACTGCAATACCATCACTGACAACAAAATCAGCGCTCCGGGTATCTGAGCACATGAACTAACATATTGGCGGGAGTTATGAATGATATAAACAGATACGATCCTGAATTATTTAAATGTTAACAATGAAAACTCACGACATTTTTGAGCCGTGTGTCGAAAATAAAAAAAAATATTAGTACTTATATAGTGATTTTAAAAAGCTTTATTATAATTTTTTATTTTGAATAATTCTCAACTCAAAAATGTAGCACGTTTTTATCTAGTACTTCAATGAGTGTTACATGATTTATCAAGTAATATCGAATTGTATATTTACAATTACTATCTAGTTATCTAGCTACAAGGGAAAAGTTGAAACAAGTAATTTATTATAATGCATATTTATTAATAATATGAAAAACCTATTATTATACAGTAAGCATTTAAGAAATAATTAAATAACACAGATTAAATAAGTATATTTTATAATCCTAGCTAAAAGAATACAAGGGATAGTAATTACAAATTCTATAAATTATAAAAAAGTTGTCAGTAATTATTAATAATACACATTACTAAGATGATTTATTAACAAAAGTTGTGCAGATTTCCACAAATATTATCACATATTTGAGAAGTACTTAGAAAGCTGATGAAACTTATATAACAACATATTGACTTATTTCCAACTACTTTTCGACTTATCTCGTATGTTATTCGACACACGATCCTAATTCAAACTTTTTGTCTTGCCGTTATTTTAAAAGATAATATGCTGAATGTCGGAAAAACTATTTATAAACATCTGTATTTTCAAAACATTTCTTAATTTTAAATATCGGATAACCATTAACAAAGATTGAGTTTTGTCGAAGAATTGTTAAATCACTCGGGTATTTTTAGTGGGATAACCTATGTAAACTTATTGAACACGTAAACTTAATATATTTACCTTTAATATTTAATTAATTAGCCAATTTACTTATTATTTAATTAATTAAGCAGCTTGCATAAATTCACTGTTTGACATTGAAACTCCGTTCAAGAATGTGTACTAAAAAAGTTGTTTGAGATTTATTTAGAATGTAGAACTGTACAGATGTTTAAGTTGGTAGCAATACTTTAAGTAGCGTTGACAAAAAACTTCATGTGTGTGGCCAGCAAGATGGCGAACAATAAAAAGCAGTAAAAAACGTGCACGTGTTTAATCATTAAAACAAATTGATAATTTACAAAAACACCCCAACGCATGACAACCAACAACAAAGAAAAGTACAATCAAACATAAACATGGTCCTTCGAGTCGTGATTGGCAAGATTAGCAAGGAAAAACATTCTACATCGTGAGTGTCAACGTGGCGTTGGGACGGCCATTGTAACATCGGAAACGAGTACCAGAAGCAGAAGTTGCGGGTTCGAGTCAATCGTGAAACTGAAAGCTGAAACAAACAAAACAAGTGAGTTTTCCTATTTTCCTTACGTAGATAATTTAACATTGCTCAAGTTTGATCGAAAAATGTCGGTAGAAAATACGCAGTTGCACAAAAAACGCGGCTCGTTAAAAGCACGTGTAACATTTTTTTAGCAAATTCGTAAGGAAGTTAACTGACGAATTTAACACTGGCACCCTAAGTAAAGCGCAAATATGCGAATTGAAAAACAGAACAGCTAATTTCGAGGGCCTCATTGTCAATTTTGAGGAAATTCAAACTGAAATCGAGAACATCGCGGGAAATTTAGAAAGCGAATTTCTTGAACGGGAGAGTTTTGAAAATGAGTATTTTAAATTGTTAAGTTCAGCAAAGGTGTTAATAAGTCAGGCGGACTGTAACGACGTGGACGTAAGTTCGAATCATTCCGGGAGTTCTACGCGTTCCGTGAAAATTCATGTAACATAAAATTACCGACCATAAATCTACCAAGATTTAATGGAAAATTCAACGAGTGGTTGGAATTTCACGATACGTTTGAATCTTTGATTCACAACAATAGCAAAATAAACGATGTCCAAAAGTTTCATTATTTAAAGGCGACGCTACGAGGCGATGCCTCTAAAATAATAGCGGCTTTAGAAACAACAAGCAGTAATTATCAGGTGGCATGGGATTTGCTATGCAAACGATATAATAACAAACGCATTCTCAAACACAATCATATACAAGCATTCGCTGAAATTCCTCCCATCAATAAAGAATCATCAGCGGGTTTGAGGCAACTTGTAGACGAGGTTTTAAAGCACTTAAGGTTTTTAGAATCGTTAGGTTTACCTGTTGACAAATGGGACGATTTGTTAATTTATATCATCTCGAAAAAACTAGACAGCACAACAGTAAACGAGTGGGAAAAAAGCGCGTCGAACATAAACGAAGAAATTACTTTCACGCATTTTGAAAATTTCCTCAGTGACCGTGCTCAATTATTGGAAACCATCGAAAATTCTAAGGCAAATTCGCGTTTTTTATCTCTTTACAGCCTCTTTCGGCGGCAAAGCGTTCCCAAAAGACCTCCAAATCATTTGTGGTTACAAATAATACTTGCGCATTTTGCGGAGGCGGTCATTGGATTTCTGCATGCGATTCATTTATTAAACTATCAATCAATGAGCGAATCAAAGGGACAAAGGCATAGGGACTTTGTTTAAATTGTCTTCGCTTTGGGCATTTTTCCAAAAATTGCAAATGAAAAAATTGCAAAAAGTGTCAAGCTAGGCACAATACGTTGTTGCATTTTGAAACTCAAACAGCTGAGCAATCGCAGCCCACAGTTACCATGTCGATTATTTCGGGCAATCCTCAGGTGTTACTATCTACGGTGTTGAAATTTTGGATAAAAATGGAATTGCTCATGAGTGTCGCGCTATCCTGGATTCTGGATCACAATCCAATTTTGTAACAGCTGATTTGTGTACCAAATTGGGCCTTGATACAATTAACACAAACATCTCCATCGTTGGTATAAACCAAATTCAATCACAGATAAGGGCAAAATGTAATATTCAGGTAAAATCGCGTATCAATCACTTCAGCACTACAACATCCTGTTATGTGATTCCCAGAATAGCAGAACACGTTCCTGCGAATTTTATTCCATTCCAGCATCTAAACTACCAAGGAATATAAAATTAGCAGACCCCAATTTTTATAAGCCTTCAAAAATACATTTACTGCTTGGAGCGGAATGTTTCTGGGATTTAATTTGTATCGGTCAGATAAAATTAGGCACTGGGCTTCCTACATTGCAAAAAACAAAATTCGGGTGGATCATTTCCGGTTCTTTCCATGAGCAACAGATCAAGCGTAGCCATTGTAATTTTGTGACAAATTCAAATGATCTTATTCAGGATCAGCTAAAAATGTTTTGGGAATTAGAGGAAATTCCAGGTGAAAAAATTCTGTCTGCAGAGGAGTCAGCTTGTGAGACGCATTTCATTCAGAATATGAAACGTGATGATGACGGTAGGTTCATCGTGAAAATTCCTTTAAAGGAGTCCTCTGATAAATTAGGCGATTCTATGCAAACGGCATCGAAGCGGTTTTATTCACTTGAGCGCAAATTGCAGGGAAATACAGTCCTCAAAGAGCGTTATCACAGTTTCATGAATGAATACAAATCTTTGGGTCACATGACAAAGGTAACAGACGAAAATGAAAATTCTTCTTATTATTTGCCTCACCATGGCGTCATAAAGGAGGAGAGTTTAACAACAAAGTTGCGAGTCGTCTTTGATGGATCCTGCCCTACAACTACGGGGATTTCAGTTAATGACATCCGAATGGTAGGTCCAAATATTCAGAGCGATTTGCATTCCATCATTCTTCGATTTAGGGAGCATAGTTATGTTGTGTCCGCAGACATAGCGAAAATGTATCGCCAGGTTATTGTTGATTCTAGTCAAAGATCATTACAGCGTATTCTTTGGCGTGACGATCCATCGCAAACTATATCCAAATATGAGCTTAATACTGTGACATATGGCACTGCTGCGGCAGCATATCTGGCCATACGTTGTCTACATCAGTTGGCATACGAAAGCCTCGACGATTTCCCTGCCGCTTCCCAAATCATACTGAAAGATTTCTACGTGGATGATTTGCTAACAGGTTTCAATTCGGTTGAGGAGGCACGATCCATTTGTTCACAAATATCACATATTTTAAGAAAAGGTCGCTTTGAGTTAAGGAAGTCGATCTCTAACAATTCAAAAATCATTGAAGATTTTACCGATCCTGAAACAAACTCTTCTGTACTAACCATAGGTCCTAACGAAAATACCCGCACGCTAGGTTTACTTTGGTTATGCACAGACGATTCATTGCTCTACAACATCAATGTTGACAAGTTTCCTAAGCAGGTTACTAAACGTACAATTTTATCAAGCATTGCGCAAATATATGACCCACTGGGGCTGCTTGCACCTTGTATAATTGTCGCAAAAATTATAATTCAAAGGTTATGGGCGGAACATGTATCTTAGGACGAATCTATTTCTTCTTGTCTTCACAACAAATGGTTGCAATTGAAAACACAAATCCTTGATTTAAATAACCTTCGATTCCCTAGACCTGTTAAGTGTGAAAATGCAGTTATAATAGAGCTGCATGGTTTTTCTGATGCATCAAATGATGCGTATGGAGCTTGTATTTATCTCAGATGCATTGATGATAAGGGTAAGATTCAGACCAGTCTGTTATGCGCCAAGTCCAAGGTGTCTCCCTTAAAGCCGGTGACGATACCCCGTTTGGAACTGTGTGGGGCTTTAACTTTGGCTCGACTAAGCAACACGGTACTTAAATCTTTGAATGTGAAACCTCACTCTTGTTATTATTGGTGTGACTCTACTGCAGTACTAAGTTGGATAAATTGTTTTCCAAATGTTTTAAAAATCTTTGTGGGTAATCGAATTTTCGAAATCCAGAGTTTAACCAGGTCGGACGAATGGCATTATGTTCCATCAAAGGGAAATCCCGCAGATCCGGTTTCAAGGGGAGTGAGCTCTCATTTCCTAATAGATTCTGATTTTTGGTGGAAAGGTCCTCATTGGTTACAAGAGGATACATCAAATTGGCCTAAGTCTTGCGTGAATATCCCGAATGAGGTTTTACCGGAAATGAAAGTACAAAAGGAAGTTCTCTTAGTTACCTCTTTTCCAAATTTCATTGAAATTGAAAGATTTTCCAGCTTCTGTAGGTTAGCTAGGGTTGCAGCAATTTGCTTGAGATTTATCCATAACATAAGAAAACCGTTAAATCTTCGTAAAAGCGGTGCTCTGCAAAAAGAGTGGTCCACGAATGTATAGCTTGTTTTAAGGCAAAGCCTAAGCAATGTTTGCCATTTATGGGCGACTTGCCTGAGCAACGTTTAAAGATTTCATTCCCATTTCATTACGTGGGTGTGGACTATGCAGGTCCCTTTTTGCTAAAAACAAAGCGTGGCCGCGGAGCTAAAACTTTTAAATGTTATTTATGTCTGTATGTTTGCTTCACAACAAAGGCAATGCACCTTGAGGCCGTTACAGATCTAACTACAGAAGCCTTCATCGCTTCTTTTAGGAGATTTATAGCTAGACGTGGTAAACCGCATCAGATTTTTTCCGATAATAGGACTAATTTTGTCGGAGCCAATAATCAGCTGATAGAAGTACGTACATTTTTGACAAAAAATAAAAATGATTTACAAGAAAGCTTTACTAATGAAGGCGTAACGTGGAAATTCATACCGCCACATTCTCCCCATTTTGGCGGGATTTGGGAGGCCGGTGTTAAATCCATCAAGCAGCATTTAAGGCGCGTTGCGGGCAATGCGAGTCTCTGTTTCGAAGACTTTCTAACATTACTTACTCAAATTGAAGCAGTGTTGAATTCTCGCCCTCTTTGTCCTCTTTCATCCGATCCAAACGACTTGAATCCCTTAACACCGGCTCACTTTCTCATTGGGAGACCACTAACTTCGTTGGCTGACCCTGATGTGCAAGAAATTCCTGACAACAGGCTATCGTTATACCAACGACTTCAGAAGCTCCAACAGCACTTTTGGACCCGCTAGTCTAAGGAATTCATAGCCGAAGTTCAGTAGCGGAACAAGTGGAATTTACCTGTAAAAAACATAGAAGTAGATTCACTTGTGTTAATCAAAGAAGAAAATTTACCGCCCCTGTGCTGGAAAATGGGTCGCGTTATTGCAGTGCATCCCGGAAAGGACGGCATTGTTCGAGTTGTTTCTTTAAGGACCTCCAAGGGTACTCTGAAGCGAGCTGTGGCCAAGATTTGTCCTCTTCCAGTGCAGAGACCTGAAACTAAAGATTGTTAGTGTTTGAATTTATGAACTGCATACTTACCTTGTTATATTTACCTTGTATTGTATTTTAGTTGAAAGTTTAACTTTCAACGGTGGGGGTTATGTTTGAGATTTATTTAGAATGTAGAACTGTACAGATGTTTAAGTTGGTAGCAATGCTTTAAGTAGCGTTGACAAAAAACTTCATGTGTGTGGCCAGCAAGATGGCGAACAATAAAAAGCAGTAAAAAACGTGCACGTGTTTAATCATTAAAACAAATTGATAATTTACAAAAACACCCCAACGCATGACAACCAACAACAAAGAAAAGTACAATCAAACAAAAGTTATATGCTGAATTTTATTATGTAAGTTGATTAATTAATTAATAATAACTTAATGTTTTCGGTTTCACAAAGCTTCGTTAAATATTTAAGTTCCGATTAACTCTGTAACGAATGATTAAATAGGAAAACAACTGCATTTAACGATGATTAAATTAACGACGATTACTAAACGGCTCGCTCTGCAATCGGTCGTCAAATAGTCTTAATGCTCCGTTAAGTGTTTCACAAAGCTCGATTAGGAGATAACGCTTCGTTTACTTCTGTCCAATCACGCGTTAGATTAATCGATAGAATTCCAACGATTAAAAAGTAACGACTGTATTTTCCATAGTTATTAAAAGCTTTTTTGATATAAAAATTCCACACATATATCTAAAAAATAATTATAATTTTATTTGAAAATGTAACGTACCTTAAATATGAATAATAATGACATTTATATACTTTTTACGACACTATTTCGGATATTTTCATCAACAAACGATTAAAAATTATTTCAAAATGTCTGCAACCTCACTTTCTTCTCTGACGATAAAGAAATGCCTCCTTAAGGTAGGATTCATTTTATAAGAGACAGAAATAATCCTTTAAATGATTTGGATGATAATGAATTTAACGTTTCACTTTTCCAAAGGAGTTATGGAACTCTTTGGTCCCATACTAGAACCTGCAACAAGCAAAAATAAATTTATTTTATGGTACAAATCAGTTGCTGATAAACTTACGTTATTATCCACTGAAATATTTCAACAGCTGATTCCTGATACTTTCAGAAACCATTGATACGTAGAATAATTCATCGTCTCACTCATCTTATTGCAAGGCAAAACAAACAGTTAATTAAATTGCCAATAGAAGAAGCTCCGCAAGTTAACATTAGGCTTTTCTCATTTCATTGGCACCACATATTGTATTCCATGTTAAAATTATTTCACCTGGTGGTAATCCCGCTGAGCTGTACCACAACAGAAAATGTGTCTTTGCCATATATGTTCAAGTAATTCAACTGCACTAGTTTCCTTCCTCTCTTTCTTTTTTCCTTTTTCATTTTTAAAAATCACTAACTGCACGAATGCGAAGAATTTAAGATGTATTTATTATTTATTTTGAGTTTCTAATCTCACACTACCTGACGCCATTGCGGACAGATTACTTTAAAGCGGTGTGAAAGTGGAAATTTTTCGATGTTGCCAAACGTAAACTACAATTAGTTAATCAGAGATTAACATAATAGTTTCTTGTTTTGTGAAACAGCATCAAATTTTTAACACTGATTAAACTTAACTGTTGATTAGTTAATCAACGCTTTAACAGAGCTTTGTGAAACCGGCCATAAGTGTTATTAAAGTTAAATGTATTAAGTTTACGCGTTTAATACGTTTATATAAGTTGTTCCATTAAAAGTATCCCGAGTGATTTAACAGTTCTTGGCAAAAATTCATCTTTGTTAATGGCCATTCGTCATTTAAAATTAGCAAATGCTTTCAAAATACAGATGTTTAGAAATAGTTTTTCCGAGATTCAGCATGTTATCTTTTAAAATAAAGACGAGGCAAAACTTTAAATTAAGATCATGTATCGAGTAAAATACGAAATAAGTAAGAAAAATACTGGAAATAAGTCAGTATATTGTTATACTATTTTCATCAGCTGTTTAAGTATATGATAATATGTATTACTTTATTTTCAAAAAATATAAATTTGGTGCGCGAACTTAATAAAGAAACAACCTGTATGATCAATCGTAATTTTAAGTTATGCACTATGGGAATCTGCAGAACTTTTGTTAATAAATCATTTTAGTAATGTGTATTTTTAAATGCTTACCTCGGCTTATCTCGGAATTTTGTGCACATCCTGTATATGGTCACTTGAACTTTTTTAACGTACAGGACCTCACCAACAATCTGCTCAAATTTTGCCGCATGTTTGGTAAAAAGCCTGTATAATTAAAATTTCTTATATTTTTATACATTACATGACAAAAGTTTGAGTTTAATAGAAGTTTTTTATTTTATAAACTAAGAATATCAGCCAAACATATAAGTGTGAGTTTTTATATAAGACAAAGAATTAAATAAGCTATATTTTGTTTAGTTAATCTGTATCATACCTGCAGAATTCTGCTTTGCCCTTGGATAAGACTCCTGTTAAAAGTCCTATTGAAAGATCTAAACTTTTCGTAGTTTCTGTATCAATATTTGCTTCTGTACTGGCTTTATCGATTTTATCGTTGATTCCTAAAGTTACTGATACATTAGCATTACTAGAAGTTGGAACATTAGATTCGGAAGTATTGATTGAATCAATTATGGGATCTGTAGTATAGAACAATTAAACTTGCACATTCTGTTAATTCTAGATTTTCTAATTCGACATTGAAATCTAGAAGAAATGAAAAATATATTACTAGACAAAAACAATGTCGGCAACAGCATTCACAGTTACTCCTTCGGTGCAATAAATTCTTCAGCGAAGTGACAGTCACAAACAAAATAAGATTTGTACATTTGAAATGGTTGAAGTTGTTCAAATTTAGGATTTCCTGTGTTCCTCTTCCTCTGTTCAAATAAAGTAGAATTGTTTTTTGAGAATCTTTGTCGTTTACTAACAAAATCTACAATTCGGTACACATCAGGCTCGTTTATTCTTCTGCTCATCAACATCCATTTTAGTTTTATTAATATAAAGTAAATCTGTATAAGAACATTAAAATAAGCCACACTTAATGCAATTAATGACATTTGTAAATTGCGTTGAACTTTAAACCATTGATCCTTTAAACACTCACACTTTTGGAACTGACATTTCAAATTTCAAATGATTTCAAATGTTACTCTTACCAACCTTAAATCTAACGCTTACAGCGCCCTCCTGTATGTGCGCATATATACTAGATGAACAGGGAATCTGTAAGATAACTTAAAGTTAATTTTTCGCGACTAACCAATTGCTTGTGGTTAGGTGAAACTAGTAACCACTGCGTTTTTGTGAGTTACCGGTAACTGCACATATGACGTCATGTATGTTACTCCGGTTACTATTTTCCTAACCTGGTCAGAGAGTTGTGGAACATTGCTGTCTCTCTCTTATTCAGTCAGTTCTGCACAGATCCGTGGTTCTGCATGCTAGCCTGAACTTGATTCAATCATAACTTTTTCTGTAACAGTTAAATACACAATTCATGTTTGGACTGTTGTAAAATTTAAAAATGCAGCCGCCGCAAAGCCTCTAACCGTAACCGTTTCGTTTTAGCGAATCTTATTAACCATGACGTATTGTTGTGAACGTGACGTCACCACTGCTTACCATACTCTTCGTAATCGGTTAGTCGCGAAAAATACCTTTTATTACAGACCACTCAATTTGAGTTTCATGGGCCTGACCTCTTATCTCGTGTTTTAGCGATATTTGTCAAACAGGGAAAGTAATTTTTTAAATAATTACTAAATTACGTTACATTACAGAGTTCCTCGTTGTGCCGCAACAGAAAAAGACGAAAAAAGACTAAAGAAGCAATTGAAGTAACTAATAATCACAAAGCAACACAAAACCTGTGGCTGTAATCCAAATAAATAGTGAGAAAACCCCTCGACCACATTAATTCACTGAAAGCGAATACGTATTTCGGTAACGAAGTTACCATCTTCAGCGCTAAACTGATATTCAATATCAGTTTAGCGCTGAAGATGGTAACTTCGTTACCGAAATACGTATTCGCTTTCAGTGAATTAATGTGGTCGAGGGGTTTTCTCACTATTTATTTGAAGTAACTAAAGTTAAGAAAATTTTATTTTGTACTATGCCCGAAAAAGAACCTGGGACAACTCTCTACGTTCATTTTTGAGTTATTTTATTAGTTTGAATGCAGTTTTACGCCATTCATCTTGCTATTTAGAGCTTGTTTATATGGTAATGTAAAAACACGTCGTTATATTTACAGTAGGACATATTACATGTCCCAGTTTTTTTTGACGGGCATAGTACCTACCGTGTAAAATTTTTCAATTCTTAGAATATTTTCATAATTTCACATACTAAAACTTAACTTCAGAATTTAATATTTTTAGGGTGAAAACTTCAAAGATTTATAATTGGAAAAAGTAATGAAAAAGATTAATTATTGCTTCAGATATTTGATTACACTAGCCTGCGAAGGTTTTGCGGATGACATAAAACTAGGTGTATGTACTAGATTTGATGTTTCTGAGTTCGAGAAAAATATAATAGTTTTTTCATCACGCGCCACTTTTTTTTAAATAAAAATATTTCAGA
The DNA here is from genome assembly GCA_036172665.1 of Prosopocoilus inquinatus. Taxonomy (NCBI): domain Eukaryota; kingdom Metazoa; phylum Arthropoda; class Insecta; order Coleoptera; family Lucanidae; genus Prosopocoilus; species Prosopocoilus inquinatus. The sequence continues at coordinate 40,759,732 of CM069871.1, read as the reverse complement.
GTACGTTTTTCAGCCATAATTTTCGATAAGCCAACTGTTACTCACTTGTTTGCACATTTCCACTTGTTATTATTGACAGATTTGTGCTTAAGTGTTTATACATTTCATGCTATACAAAATATTAGTTTGTACTATACCGTGTGTTCCTGTTTAAGCAAATATTGAGAAAAAAATTAATGATAAGGTAAATGTTACTAAAAGACGTTGTCTAAATGATTCTAACAGTTTTGCCACATTTGCGGTTGAACCCAAAAAACACCAAAATAGGTTTGCTATATCCAAAGTTCCTTATAACCGTTAAATAAAAAGAAGGTATGTATTTAATAGGGTTATAACCGAGAGTTTTCTACAAACGGATTCACTACAGCCGATCAGGGCTTTTGATAGACAAACTACAATCGAACCTCCATAACTCAAATTTCAAGGGACCGAAAAATTACGAGTTATAGAGATTTCCAGTTAAAGAAATAGATAGCAGTTACGTATAATTTGCAAGGACCATCACTAAATTTCGACTTACAGAAAACGTTGATTCGTTCGAATTAAAGAGGTGCGACTGTATATATTTTTGGAAGTAAAAAGAGGAACTTTTGTTAATTCGAGAAAATTTACTGAATTTTTAATCTAAAATATCAAAGAAAATAGTTTTTAAAACTTTTACTGGACAGTTTTAAAATTGGGCAAAAATCGACTTCAATTAGAAGAACAAAGTTGATTCTCATTTCCAATCGTCACTTGTTTTTTTTTTTAGTATATTCTGGCGGTTCAGGTAAATCTCTAAAACGTTTGCAATTAACATTTTTTTATATGTCTGATAATAAAGTGTCAAAATACCGTACAAAATGTAAACAAAAACCTCTAAAAAGTTTAATTCTTTTTTGGAATCCTGACGTGATAGAAAAAAACTAATAACAGATTCTTTTTTATAATGTTGCAATCTTTGAAGAGCACATAGTCTTACCTCATCCGCAAAAAAAATATATTTTTTATATTTTTTCGCAGGCTAGTGTTATTTACCCAAAAGTAATACTTTTGCAAGTTTTTTACGTTTTTGATGCAATGTGACTTTCAGGAGAAATATTTTTCAAAGATAATTAAAAAGTATTTAAACAGCTCCTAAAAAACTGTAATCTATTCCTGTTAATAAATTATTTTCACAAAAAACCTGTAAGTATTCCTTTACAGTGGCGTAGATTTTTATTTATTTAGCTTACGTCTTAAAAGTCAATAGGCAGAGTACGAGATGGCTGTGAATGTCAAATTAAATTACTAAAGGTTTATTTTAATAATAGGACCTGACTTTAAATTACTTTAAAATGTAAAACTACTTTTGTTTTTGTTTTGTAATGTGATTCTTTAGTCGTTAGAAATTAATTAACAAGCAAAAGTTACTCCCTGTAGTAATATTTTACATTTTAAATTCAAATTCAAATTTGAGGCATTTATGAGTAGTAGGAATAGGCCGATTCTGGAACCTGCTCCGACCTTGACCAATAACATTCAAGGTCAAGGTCGGAACAGGTACCAGAATCGGCCTGTTCCTGACGTGACCCCACCATGAGCTTCAAGGTCAAGGTCATGACCTTGAGGTGACCTTGAAATGACCTCGAGGTGACTTTGAAGTGACATTGAGGTGATCTTGAAATGACCTTGAAGTGACCTTGAAATGACCTTGAGGTAACGGACCTTGAAGCGTGGTGACTCAAATGTGATGTTTTGAAATAACCCTGAGGCAAACTGTTATTGAATATGTACCTAGTTAAGGAGGTGTTTAATTTGATACCCGCAGACGCCGGTTGACTGTCAGATTGAGTTTACCAACCTATTGAGCGTAGTGAACGCGATTTTTTCGTGAACGTAGTGCTTATTAGAATTATAAAACACGTTTGATTGCAATCAGTGTGGCAAACAATTTACGCGAATCGATAATACGAATCGTCATTTGCGTTTCAGATAAAATCGATTGAAAAGCTTTGGTTACTTCTTTACCTGTCTTATTTTTTAATGGTATTCCCCAAGCATATTTGGAAAATGTGTTGATCAATGTCAGAATGTATTTGTATTCTTTGTTTACCTTGGAATGAGGCAGCATTTCAATTAAGTCTGCTTGGAAGAGATCTCTGAGTCTTTTATTATTACTCGACTACGGCGAAAGTATTTTCTTGCTGGTTTGTGCAACTCATTAACAACATCACATTTCACATTAGAAGATAGATTAGACATTTTCAGTTAGAACTCGTTTTCTTGCGATGAATTCAACAATTAATGGAATTGCACAAATTGAAGATGTGCAAGTAAACGAGATTTGATCTCCCACATTCAACGTTCTTCCAATTAAAGTATCAAACTTATCAAGTCATTGTGATTCAATCAACAATTATGTGAAACTGAAATGTGTGCTCGCTTACACTCCACTAAATACCTCTTTTAATTCTTCAATGATCGCTATGATTTCATTGTTATGTGCTGTGCGACCTGCTGATTTGGATGCGTTCAATAAACGCAATCGTTCTACTAGTTCGTTAGGATCATCCCAGTATTGATACTGCAAACATTTGTTAGGTACTGTAATCTGCTGCTTTTTCTCCAAAGCTCCACCTGTTTTCCAGCTTCGCGCTCACCAAACGTTTAGTGGTTTTCCCAGAATTATTGGTTTTATAATATTCACATATTTAAATCTTCTGCTTGCAGATATTCGCCCTGAGAGATTATAATTAACTTTAAACGCATTAGTTCTTCTCAATATATCTCGCATATAGTGAAACGTAAATTTCTCCAGATTTTTCTTAAAAACCAGCTCGTATAAACCTTTAGTACCCTTATACGCAAAGTCTCCAATTACAAGATCGGGACCGTCAAACTTAAGCTCCTGGTTCCCAACAAACAATCTCTCATCTTTTTCTCTTACACCGTATTTTGTATCGAATTCATTTTCTACATCAGTTTCAAATTGTGTAACATAATCACGTGCTAAACGATGATACGGTTCTAAGGCAGCTTCTACCAGCAGTGATTCTACTCTAGTCTGAAGTAATGATTTTCGGTCTTCTAGAAGTGTACGAGCATGAGCCGAGGATTCGTTCACAGGGGAGTTACTGCTTTCGGTGTCATATTCTTCTGCTTCTTCATAAACAGATTTTGAAGTTGGAGATGTGGACTTTTCATGAGGAACCTCTAGAATTTCTTCATCTTCTAACATGGAAGGTTGTTTAATTTCACGTACAAGTGGTGTTGAAGTTCCCACATCATGCTCCTCTGACAATCCAATTCGCGACGAAGGGTCGGATTTTAATTTATAGCTCGGTCTTCTTCGTATAAAAGAAGGATCAGATCTCAATTTATAAATCGGTCTTTTTCTTAGGAACGAACTCTTCGGCTCCTCTTTCAATCTCTTTTCACTGGCTTCCTATGACTGTTACTCCTCTTTCATAGGTAATACGTTGCGAACAACATGTAGCTTATTGACAATATCTCGGAGTGGCTCTACCGTAGGTGAGTAAGTTGTCTGCAGATACTTTTTTGATTGCTCCGTATGATGTTTTGCTTGTGTAATATCGGATTTAAGTGTTTTTAATTTAGTACGCAAACTTTCACGCGCAGTGGCTAATTCTGCTTTATGTTTGTTACTCATGGCGCATCCGCATCCTTTAACGTCTGTTACAGTACTGAAGAACTGTAAAAATGAAAGAACTATGTAAAATATAGTGGTTTTAAAGATATATGTACGTGTCGAATCCTTTACGATATCTCCCTGCGTTTATGGAACAATCGGTATCAATAACTAAGAAACCAAACGGTTCCTTCCAACAAGCGTAACAGATATTACGAAACTGGTCCATAGTCATATCTCCGCTGACGTAATCATCGTAAACGTGTTTCAAATTTGTGAAATCTTGACGAAATAGCACTAAGAAATTACAATTATCACGAATTATTTGTTTGGGTATTGAACTGTAAGTTTGACTTAAATAAAAGCAGTTAACATTTCTATGACGTCCAAAGGAGAAATATACTTTAATTAAATTTTGTGTAGTGCATTGGACATCATCAAAAACAACGACTGAATATTCTTTTACATTTGTAGGTGATACAATTTTATCAATATCGGAAATTTCAAAGTAACCAATCTCGGGCACTGTTGATAGCAAATGTCGGAGAAATTTATACTTTCCCTAAGATAAGGTTTAAGATAAGGTTTTACAGCATATGTATAAATTTTTGCAACGTAATCCGTTCGGATGCGTTAATAATGTCGCTAAGCAATTACTTTTACCAGCCCCTGAACTCCCGCTAATAATAATGCGTTTACTTAAACCTCCGAAGAGAACACTGTGACGTTTAAAGGTTTCGTTTGCGATTGCATCGTCGAAATTTTGTACTGGTAACTTTAAAGACTGTTGTTGAAACTTCATATTAAAAATAATATTTTTCAAAAATATTCAAAAATATTTTTCCTCCTTACATCACCTTATTAATTTCCTCTTTACCAAACACGATACTCTATTACTGTGTTGTAATTAATATTCCTAACTAAATTAATATTCCTATCTAGTTACTCTGACTAATGCTCCTCACTGTAAAAAATAAGATGTTATTAAAATGTTGAAATGTTGCAATAAACGAGAACGAACCCAAGATTCATCCATCGTGGATTCCGCTTCCACCTCTGCCGTTTCCTACGTTGGAGTATAGTTGGGTGAAGGTGACCGTGTGAATCGTGGATGAATCACTCGATAATTAACTATCGCCGTTTCCGCATTAATCAGAGCTCCGTCTATTAACTGAAAAAGTAAATAATCAGAAGTGTAAATCGTAAAATACAAATTAGATTCACTCACTCACTTTCAGCTTCATTTGCCTCATAAAAATTGATTTTACAAGAGGCGTGTTTGGTGAAGAACTCATCTGTAAAACGAATAACAATTATAAAAAGTTGTACAAAGAAAAATAATTTTTTATATCTTCAAAAAAATACCTAATGTCTCGACATTTTCAACTTCACGTGAGTAACAAACCATTGAACAACAATATAATTCATAGACACATCTATTTAAGAGAAGTTAAATCTTAAGACACATCTACTTAAGAGAAGAAGTTAAATCTTAATCTTTTAAATAGATATGTCTGCGACAAGATTATGAATCAAATCTTGGATCGGGCTCAGACGGTTGTGAATGAGGGAAATTTTGTCATATTGTTCGTTTAAAGTCTGGTCATTCGGAGACCTTAAGCGAATTGTACGTAAAATTTCACGACAAAATTGCAACTCATCCGTGACTTTCTCAGATTTTTCTCACCCTCTAAACAACAGTTCCTGACTTCAGGCATAATTCCGTCATAATAATTTTAGACTGCTGTTGAGATAACTCCCACTAAATTGGGAGAAGGTGAAGAAAGGGGTATAACATGTGATGAAATTCCTATTAAATTTGTTCCCGAGGAAAGGGATCGAATAGGTGTAGACGTTCGGACACTAGGAGAGGAAATTTCAAGCCGAGAAGGTGAAATCTGAAGTCGAGAAGGTGGAATTTGAGAGGATGGAATATGCAGTTGAGGTTGTGATTGTGAAGGTGACAAATTCTGAATATTGGAAATAATATTAGCAGATTCACTAACATTAGTCCTCGGTGGATTAATAGTCCTCGGTCGACGAACAGAAGGAGAATTATTAATCATTACTGGATTAATATTAATAGATGAGTTCGTGTTATTATTATTCCCAATTGGTGATAATTGAGATATCTCCATTGAACGGTCTGATATATCAATTATCTCAGAAACTGAGTCATAATCATTAGCATTTAGCGGGATATTATCTGCAACAATACGGGATTGCGACTGACTCAGTTGACCTTGCAACTCCGAACTATGCATCAAGTCATCATTTGAACGCAAAGAAGAAAGACAAACTCTTTCTTTAGCAATTCTTTCCATTCTACGTTCCATTGTGCGTTCCCTTCTGCGTTGCGAATACTCTGCCTTAGGCAACCACACTCTTTCATACTTGTCGCTAACGGTCCTTAGATGAGAATATTGGTTGCCACGTAGGATTCGTAAATATCGTGTGGATTCACGAGTATTAGAAACGGATTTTGTGATGTATTTTAAAATTCGCGTAGGGTTACTTGCGGTACTAGTTTTTGTTATGAAGATAAGCAATCATTCTGTGCGAGCGACAGTATGTTTGTGATGGCTAAGTTGTACACACATATGTAAATAAATGGGGATAAATTAAAAGAGTATCAATTTATTCTCTACGAGTGCCCAAAAGTTACAGTGGCGACGAGGATAGTGCGATTTAAAATACCGTAAAATGGCGGATCCAGTAGCGGTAAATGAAGTGATTGGACACTTACGGGAATTTAATTTAAATAGCGACTGGACGATTTTCAAACCACGGTTGGAAAACTATTTTGAAGCTAATAATATATTAGCGACTGAACGTAAACGAGCAATTCTGCTTAATTCACTAAGTGAGGAAGCATATAAATTAGTTTTTAATTTGGCTTTACCCTTGGTTCCAGAAGAGTTAAGTTATAGTGACTTAATAAAACTTTTAAATGCGCATTTTAAACCCGTGGTATCAGTATTTTCTGCCAGATTTAAATTTTACAATGCTCAGAAAGTGTCGAGTGAAAGTGCGAAAGAATGGGCAGCTAGAGTGCGTAATTTAGCTGTTCATTGTGAATTTTCGGCAAACGAAATTGAAAAGGCACTCCGTGATCGCTACATTATTGGATTTAACCCGGGTCCTGTACAGGATCGCCTGTTTGAAGAAAAAGTAGATGTCAGTTTTGCACGTGTGGTGGAAATTGCAAGCGACAAGATGGCGGCTCAACAGTACGCGGTCCCGAAAATTAAAGTAGAACCGGAAATGCACCAGTTGTCCGCTACGCGCAAGACTTCAGCTGGGGCAGCGCAAGGTCGTAAGGCATTCAAGACGGGAACGAAGTGTGCGGTTTGCGGTAGGTCCAACCATACGAGTGATGCCTGTTTTTATCGTGATTGCTTTTGCAAAATGTGTAACAAAAAAGGTCACATAGCTTCTGTGTGTAGACTGAAAACAGAAAAATAAAAAGTCAGCTAACATGACTACATATAACAAAAATAAACAAAACTTCTTAGAAAGTGGAGATGATTCTTTGTTTATTATTAAGTCTAATAATGTAAATAAACCCTTTATGGTTGAATTGTTATTGGAAAAGGTACCTATTGTAGGTCAAATTGATACGGGAGCTAGTATATCAGCCATATCTTATGAACTGTGGAAACATAAATTTAACAAATTTCAATTGTCACCTGCAAATAAAACTTTATTTTTTTACAATGGCGATAAACTGGCGCCCGTAGGTAAATGTACCCTTAATGTTACATATCAAAACAAAAGAAATTCGTTGGTCTTTTACGTTATTAAAAACGGAGGTCAGCCTATATTGGGTCGAGATTTTTTCAGTTTATATAATTTAGGCATAACTGAAGTGAATAATATAAATTTGCCATCCGACATCGAATTGTTGATTCGGAAATACGATAAATTGTTTTCACCTGGTTTAGGAACTTTTAATAAATGCACCGTAACTTTAAATTTAAAAGACAATTCGGTAGCACCAAAGTTTATTAGCAGTCGCCCCTTGCCCTTTGCAATGAGAGATAAAGTAGAAAAAGAACTTCAAAGATTATTAGACTTGGACGCTATTGTTCCAGTGGATTTCAGTGCTTGGGCTACTCCTATTGTGCCCGTGTTAAAAAAAGATGGCTCTGTACGAATTTGTGGGGATTTTAAAGTCACGGTAAACCCTGTTCTTGAAATTGACCAATATCCTTTACCACGAATCGAAGAGTTATTTCTAAGAATGCAAGGGTGTGAATATTTCTCAAAGTTGGATCTCTCACAAGCTTACCAACAGATTTGCCTGGATGACCAATCACAACAATTGGTTACAATTTCTACCCACAAAGGGTTGTTCAAATATAAAAGATTACCTTTTGGAATCGCGAGTGCTCCGGCGAAATTTCAGAAAATTATGGATTCGTTGTTGCACAGTTTCGATGGAGTAGTTTGTTTCCTTGATGATATTTTAGTTGGCGGTAGAAATTTAGAAGAGCATTCAAAACGCTTAAATAACGTTTTACAATGTCTTCAAAATTCAGGATTCAAGGTAGCTATTGAGAAATGTAAATTTTTGCAATCCGAAATTTCATATTTAGGGTATGTAATCGATAAGAAAGGTTTACGTACATCCGAAGATAAAATTTTGGCCATAAAAAATGCTCCAATTCCACAAACAGTGACTCAGTTAAAATCTTTCCTAGGTCTAATTAATTATTACGGTAAATTTATACCAAAGATGTCTACTCTATTACATCCGTTATATAATTTATTGAAAGATAACGTCAAATGGAACTGGTCAAGAGATTGTCAGACAGCTTTTGAAAAGGTCAAAAAGGTTTTGATGTCTGCGGAAATTTTAGTTCATTATAATCCGGAATTAAAAATAAAGTTAATTACTGACGCCAGTGCATACGGCTTAGGTGCTGTATTAGCACACGTGTTTCCTAATGGGGAAGAAAAACCGATAGCTTATACGTCACGAACGTTGTCAGCAGCGGAGAAAAATTATTCGCAAATCGAAAAAGAGGGATTAGCTATAATTTTTGGTCTTTGTAAATTTCATCAGTACCTTTACGGTGTTGAATTCACTCTGGTTACGGACCACAAGCCTTTACTGGCAATTTTCAGTCCCAGTAAAAGTATTCCTCAATTTTCTGCAAATCGGTTGAGGAGATGGGCGGTAATTCTGTCAAATTATAAGTACAATATTCAGTACGTAAAAACAGACTGCAATTTAGCCGATTGTTTATCACGACTTCCAGTTAATAATAACGATACTGAACATTGGGAAGATGTTGACGTCAGTTATCTTAATTATTTCGAAAATAATTCAGACATTCCTATAAATTTTAAACAGATTAAACAACATACGATTAACGATACTGTGCTTAAGCAAGTGATTAAATTTGTCAAAGAAAAATGACCGAATAAAAATCAGTTGACTGAAGATGTTAAGCAATTCTATAATTATAGAAATGAGTTTTCTATTGAACAAGACTGCTTGCTTTGGAATAACAGAATTGTAGTTCCAGACTCACTTAGATCTACTATTTTAAAACAACTGCACAACTCACATCAAGGTACGGTAAAAATGAAAAGTTTAGCGAGGTCTTATTTTTGGTGGCCCGGATTAGGTAAGGAAATTGAGAATGCGTCAAAAGGTTGCGAATATTGCGCTGTAAATCGGATTAACCCGCCTAAAGTAAATTTAAATACTTGGAAATGGCCTGAGCAACCATGGTCTAGGTTGCATATTGATTTCATGGGACCGTTTTTAAATAAATATTTTTTGATTATTGTAGACGCGCATTCTAAATGGATCGAAGTGTTTCCTATGATCAACATTACAACAAGGGCAACAATCTCAGCTTTACGTAGTACGTTTGCACGATTTGGGTTACCAAATTTGATAGTAAGCGATAACGGAACGCAATTTTGCTCCGCAGAATTTAAAAATTTCTTAAATTTAAATGGTATTAAACACATTACCACAGCACCGTTTCTGCCTATGTCAAATGGTGCCGCTGAAAATTCTGTCAAGTGCATTAAAAATGCTCTTAAGAATGCTATTGGCAAATCTAAATCTATCGATTTAAATTTGGTACTTAATAATTTTTTGTTCGATTATCGTAACACGGCTCACAGCACTACAGGTGTTACGCCAGCATTTTTGATGTTTAACAGAAATTTGAGAACTAGGTTTGATTTGCTTAAGCCAGATGTAGAAATAAAGAACCGAGTTGAATGTAAACAAAGTAAACAAAGGTATTATTTTCGCGGTTGTAGAAAAATTCAATTTGATGTCGGTGAGCAAGTTTTAGTTAAAGATTATCGAAATCCAAATAAGCATACATGGATCAAAGGTATTGTGGAATCAAAAATTGGTAAATGTATTTGTATTGTACAAATTCCAGAATTGGACAAAAAATGGAAACGGCATCACAATCAAATGTTAAAGTTTTCTGCAAAAATTAGTAACAAAAATGATAATGACCGTTTACCTTGTTCGTCCAATGCTGATATTGAAGGGGACAAAACTGAAATTGACAATGCTGAAATGAACAATGACAATCAGTTTTCAAATAGACCTAAAAGAATAATTAGGCCCCCAAATAGGTTAACGTATGATTATTTTAAGAAATAAACATTGTTTTTCACAGGTAAATAGAATACAGTTGTTATTGATTGATAATTATTTTTTTGAGTTGTTAAGATTTATTAGGTTAAAAATGTAGATAAAATTGTATATTTTAAATTTTGGCGGGAGGAAATGTGATGTATTTTAAAATTCGCGTAGGGTTACTTGCGGTACTAGTTTTTGTTATGAAGATAAGCAATCATTCTGTGCGAGCGACAGTATGTTTGTGATGGCTAAGTTGTACACACATATGTAAATAAATGGGGATAAATTAAAAGAGTATCAATTTATTCTCTACGAGTGCCCAAAAGTTACAGATTTAGAAACAACAGATTTAGAAATGGAACTCGGAGTTTTTGATTTAAATAACAGATCTAGATATGGCACTTGGAGTTGTAAAGACGGATGTAACAATAGGAAGAGTTTCCGATGTAGCAATAGGAACGGATGTAACAGCAACCTTAGGAATGGATGTAACAGCAACCATAGCAGTAGAGGCTGATGTGGATGTAACAATAGGAGTAACTATTGACTGTTGAGAAATGAGGGGTTGAGTAGGTTTGGTTTAGGTAAGGAAAGAAGAAAAAAGAGGTTGAGTGGGTTGTTTAAGAATGGGAACTGATTTATTTGATGGGGAAACTGGTTTATTTAGCGGTTTCGAAGTTTCATTTGGTGGTTTCACCAGCCCCCTCCCCACACCCATCCCTACGCTTCCCTTTCCATTTTCTGGGCGTCACGAAGGCGTAACGAAGACATAATCACGGCCCACTGGAACTAACCTTTCCTCTTTTCTTCTTTCCTCCCTTTTCCTTCCCTTCTCTTCTTTTTTCTTTCCTTTCTCTCCTTTTTTCTTTCCTTCTCTTTTTTCATTCTTACTTGCAGTTATTTTGAAAAAAATTCAATAACTAATTATTCTCTCTAACGATTTTATTTGAATAACATTTACGACGTTTAATAAATCTTATTATTACTAAGTTTAATAATAATCTTATTATTACCAAGTGTATAATAATCTTTATTCAAATGAATGTAAGAGATGTAAGGAAAAAGAGTACCTGTCGAATAATAGTCTTTATTTGCAAAAATATTTCCTAAATCAGACTTGCAAGTGTCACACAGTTTAACGATACACATTTCAAAATGAATTTCGCGAACGCTCATCTTCTAGAAACCATGATTTCATCGAACAGTCAACCCCTAATCTTTATTTATAAGAAGATTTTTATCGTGTTTATTTAAATGTTTCTATTCTTAAAAAATTATCTTACCCCTTTTGTAAACCGAACCAAACTGAGCGAAAGCCTGATTGAGATTAAAATATTTTACTCAAACATATTCAATGCAAATTTTGAACTTTAAAATCGACGGTTAATGCTCGTAAATATGTTAATTTATTATTATGTATTTTTTTGCTAGTATGGCGCGCTTTAAAACGTGCTTGTTTTTACTTATTTAAAACGGTATTTATATTCATTCACAACTCGGAATACATATGTAAATTTTGTAGTGTTTGTATATTTAATCGACGTTCGCTTTCAAACATGTTTGTTTTTTCTATGCCACTTAATTAATTATACGACGGTGTGAGAATTTAAATCCTTAAATTTTGAATTGATCGATTAAAAATAATAACGTCTTCTTTCTGATTTAGTTTATTGTATATTTTAATACAAGTCACTTCTTGCTAAGAAATTTTTAACGCTGCACAATGAAAACCATTTTTGCGACTTTTATGTCGTAAGAAATTCGCAAATTAATAACGAATAAAATACCTACTCCTTTCTGATTATAATTTATTGTATAATAATATATTAATAACAATATTTAATAATTAATATTTTAATAATAATATTTAAGAATAAGTACACAAATAGCAATTCTTCTTCCTTGGAGGTGGACCATCTATTTCATCCAAAGAAAATTCGGTTTGATTCCAATGTTGGTGACAGAGTCTCTGGCTTTATAGATATTTATCACGTTGATAATGGATAGGTAATTTAGGCCAGATATATTCTAGATCTACGGCTGTGACTGGTAAATAGATACGATTTTGGAAAGTACTTCAAATCCTTGTCTGGTATACTACTGAACGAACAATCTTTTTCGGTCAATAACTTCGCCAACCTTCTCTACAACATGCTTTATAATGTTCTTGCAAAATAGACGAGAGAAGAAATCCATTGCGAAGCTGAACTTTTCTTATACTAACTAAGAACCAAAGTTTCCTCCTAATATATCACAAATGTTTAATGTAAAAAATCCTTCATATAACTTTGTTTGAATAAATTTACGTAAATCAAACACGTTCGTTAAAGCACACATGCAATTTCTTCTTGAGTGAAACGGACAATTGGGTTCGGATTTTTGCAATTTTTGTACATCTTCGTAAATTTCACTCAAATCTAACACAGGTACACTTTCACCATTGCTTTTCGCTAGAATTTCACATAGAAATCGAGACTTCTCCATTCCTTTAACGTAAACGACTTTGGCTGTACAACATAAAACCGTGATGATTGCGTCAAACTCAGATAAGGGGACGAATCCTCTATTCCAATCAATGCAATGGTGATTGGTCATCAACCAGTTTGCAACATTTTGAAATTTTCTGGGGACCATTGACAAACTTGTGGGTGGTTGAAATAAGAAATGACTCACTTTTCTTTTACTAACGTAAGAAGCCAACTCTTTTGGTATAAATTGATTATTTTCCACTTTAAACCATTAAATGTCAATGACAATAAATCGTTTTTTCATGGTTCGGTTGATGTTGCTTCCTATAAAATCAAATGAAATCAAATAGTTTTAGCTTCTCTGTTAATACTGCCATTCACGGTTTACATCAACTGACGGACAATTTTGGTAAGAGGTGAATAAGAGAATGCTTTGTCATGCAGAATTAAACAGTAAGCAATAGTATCAGCTTTAATATTTTCTTTAGTTGTAAATTCAATTCTTATTTCTACTGCACTTTTATGCATTACATCTCTCCGAAAAGTGCAGTCAATTCCTATTAGTGGGCAACTAGCTAATCCTTTTGTATTGAACTGGGGTTGACTGCTTTTACGATGATAATAATTTTCCTGAAATCTAGAATACATGTCGTATATAACGGCGTATTTGTTATTTTCAATATCAATTTCTATGTTGTCGTACGGATAGCGTTCGCCATTTAGAAATACTGTTAATGATTTTAACTTAACGTCATCAAACAGACTCATGTTTGCATCGACGACACCCTTTCGCTTAGTTTGAAAACCGATGATTATGTACCTTGGCGTTTCTAACTGCGGAGCCATGTTTACTGTCCGAGAATGACTTGTAGTTGGGAGCGACCAATACTCATGCAACTCCCAGCTTCAGAAAGAAATTTGTATTTTAACATCTCTGTCTGTCACTCTCGTTAAAGCCAATTGCTCATGTAGTCCAACAGAAATATGAGGTATACGCCATACAATTTTATCAATTATTAATATAATCTTTTCCGTCTTGTTTGTTTCCACAACTGCATCAACGTCATCATTTGCTCTGATCAATACTAATTCTTGTCTCATATTCAAGACGATCTTTTTATAATCTTCCCCAAAACCTAATAATGAGGTATACGCCATACAATTTTGTCAATTATTAATTTAATCTTTTCCGTCTTGTTTGTTTCCACAACTGCATCTACGTCATCATTTTATAATCTTCCCCAAAACCTAATAATGTTTTTAAAGATACTCTTGCTAAGAAATCTCCCTTAAAGTTGAGTATATCACTCATTTTATCATTCTCCTGGATCCATCCTGCATTTTCCAATTTTACTGTATCGTTGCGAGTAAAAGAAAAATACCCTTTCATTATTGATGCCTACATTTCTTACCGAATCCTCCTGTACTCCGTTCAGAAGATATCTAATCTCGCTAAACATATAAGCTACCTGATTATTTATCAATTGTGCCGTCGCACTGTGTTTAGTATTATCACTAACCAAACGCAGTCTTCCCTCTACGTACAAATAACTTTCTCAAGGGAGGATGTAATTGCCGATCTCAGGTACGGTGATACGCACTTCATCGTTATTACCAAATGATGAACTGAATGATAAGTGTGAATGGAACTCCATACTGGTTATTGAAGTGTCCAATTTAATTTTATCAGTTACTCCCAAAATATCCATTTCGTTCTGTTTAGATGATGATTGCCTTACGTGTAATGATGGTGTTCACCCTTTGACGGTTACGTCTCTTCTACAGAATAATTCCCCCTATGTTAGCATCTTATAACCTAAACTCTCTAAATATATTCGATTTCTCTGTGTCAATTTTAGTTTTCTTTTGTCGACAACAGTTCAGTATCTGTATCCGTGGTTTAAATAATACATTACGTCTAATTCTGCTACACTCTTTCCGTTTCGAATAATTGCTGTCGTAAATAATCATTATGTGAATCTTCTCAAATGAAATCTTAGAGTAATTACTTCGTTTCTAAAATTTCTTAACTAATCGATTCCCTTGATCTAATAGTCGAATGACTATTCTCGTAATCACGTTCACGGTCACTGGAAGATATATAGCTTGAAGAGGGGATTCTATTATTTTAAACCCTGGAGGTACATTTGGAAAGAAATGATACAAAACATGACCGGGTTCTCCGTTGTTATAAGATCCACCTGTTAGATTACATTCTATTCTTATAGCATTTACTTTATTTATTTCCACCGGAAAATCACCAATGTTATTATCGTTTACTTTCAACTTTCTCGGTTTAAAACCCAATAATTTTCCCAATGAATTTGGTTTATTGAAATCGAGCTTAACCGAACTGTGTATGGTTGCCTTTAAAGTATTATTAGTTCCTTTAATGTTTATATAATCAGGGATATTGTTATTTTGAAAATAATCTTTCAGATATCGGTTGATATCGTCTAGTTCATATGTACCTGTAGGTATAACGATAGTTTTCCAAACCGTCTTTTTTCCTGTTTCTTCATAAAACTGATTCTGTTCCCGTAAGAGTGAACGTACACGCAACAGGTGAAGATTCCATGTTGACCATCTTTCAAGTACTACATTCTTATTTTACTTGTAAAGAACTTTAAAAACTGTAGACATAAGTGTCCACAATTTTGTGTATTTTGTTTCTGATACCTTTCCTAATTATAATTAATAACTCCCAATCCGTACGACAAAAGATATTTCTCTACTTCAACTAGAGGTTGTAGATCTCCATAGCTGTCAAAATATTTTACGATTCCTCCTCTCTTATAATATGCTACCCAATGCGTTCCTTCACCAGAAGCGCTACCTAAATTCGCTACTCCACTTTCATGCTTCCATATCTTTTTAGGTTAAGTATCTCTCATAAACACACCTCGAAAGAAAGGTAATTTCCATATTTTAGCATATTTCAGTATGTCAATGTTAGTCAACGGTCGCCGAGGCAAATATTTCAGTTTTTTGAATTGGATCGTAAATATAACCCACACCCGGTTTTGTAAGGTTTTATATAGAATCCGCTTCCCACTGCTTTTGTTTCCATAGCGCGATTATGTCGCTCTGCCTCTTTCAGTTGCTCTTTCGCGGCTTTTGCATCGTTTACCGCCTTAGCAATGGCAGATGCACCGCCGCCGAGCGATCCTATTGCGCCCAAAGCTGCAAATAGTGGAATTAAAGGTAAAAACCCTCCTTTCTTAGGAATTGGTATCACTCTTTGACGTGGAGGTCTTATTTTCTCGTGGTCCTTCTTTAAAACAGCCTGCTCCAATTTCATATTTTCTAACAGACTCTTGTTACCATTACGTGAAATTGCATGTTGAGCTTTCCTTACAGCTTGTCGAAATGATAATTTACCACCACGCTTCCCTCCTCTTTTAAGTCGAACGTCTAATTTTGTGCCCGGACCTCAATAATTGTAACTTGGTAAGTGTAATTCTACTGGTAGTTTATTAATTAACGTATTAAGTAAACCACGACCTTTTCGTTTTACGGTACTTCTCGCAGTGTTCTCTTCCTTTTTTGACACGACGTCGCATTTATGGCTTTTCTTTCTAACAGTCAACGATGTTACATGTGTACTTCAATACTCACTGCTAATCTTTATATAGCGTAAAAATTTCTCTTAATTTTTTGGTTAAGTACGTTAGTTTATTAAATAAAGGATCAAACAGTGTTCTAACAGTGTCATATCTAGAAATATATGGATATTAAATCACATAACATTTACATATTAACAGCTTTATGCATACTTATATCAAAAATTAATTTACTAATTCCAAACATCATTAATTCATTTGTAATTGCTCCTTTCTTAGATATTTCATTATTAAGAAATGATTTAACATTTGTCTTCATATCACTGTCCATAACACTCAAGCATGGAATCATGTTGCTATAGAATGATTTATAATTCAATTCTTTCAAAACTTCTAAACGATATAATATAATATCACACAATTTCTAGAGTTCCAATAGACCTTTATAAGATATATATAATGTCTCCACACCTCTTTCTAATTTCAGTATTTTCGTTCCTTCGATGCGTTCGAAAGACGCCTTTACTGAGCTGATTTTCATTACCGGATAAATAGTTTTTTTTTTCTCAGTAAAATACGACTTCAAAGTGTAGTTGTAAGAAAAAATTCTTTCCATTACTCTTCTAAAAACGATATTATCTGCCTTTTGGAACCCGTAATACGTATTATCGGATCAAAAAATGTTTCGGTACACAGTCCGACACAAATCCACTTCGTACGGCTCTTATTTAGAAAATATACACTTTGAGCTAAAAGTGGCAACTGATCTACGTCAGTCACCTCTCTTACTTCTGAAACCTCGGAAAGTGCTGTCTCATTAGTATCACATTAACGAAAATCTTCATCTGTGAAGTAAGGCTGGGAGAGTATTTCAAATTGAAACTCGTTTCGAACTAAGGGCATATTCAAACCGTGCTCATCCGGCTTTTCTTCTTTTGGTTTATCAACGTTTTCAGTCAGAAGTCTTTTCTTCTGTACGTCATCACAAGGATCGTTCACGTGCCTTCTCTTTTGTTTCAGGAAAAAATCCAAATTATAAATTATTACAAAAATTTTGTGCAAATCGTTTTTGATTGCAGTGAGAACCTCGAGCAGCCTCTGGACAGCTGTTTCAGCCCTGCTTGGGGCTATTTTATCTGTTCATAATTTATTACAATAAGATGTTTTAAACTTACTTTTATGTATGTAGATAGGTGATTAACTTAACAACACAACTCACAGTTCTGTAACAACTGAATCTATTCCCAAATGAAGAACCTTATATAACAAGATTTTAGGTGGGGGTGCCTACCTCATCCAACTTTAAGGTTGTATTCAAGATAAACCGTTTTTGGATCCTACGTCAAGTTAAGATCACGTCAAGAATAGATAACTTTTGGAACCCTCCTCTGACCTCGCTTTTAGAGGTAATGATGAGGTCACGACAATGACATTGAGATTTTGCAACCTCCTCTGACTTGATCCTTAATCTTATAGTCACATCGGCACAAAACAAATTCTAGAACCTAATCCGATCTTAACCTTGAACCCTCAAGGTCATTTCAAAGTTACCTCTCGGTTACGTTAGGAACAGGTCGATTCTGGAACCTCCTCCAATCTTGACCTTGATCGAGGTCGCCTCAAGGTCATGGCCTTGAAGTTTAGGGTCATGGTGAGGTCACGTCAAGAATAGGCCGATTCTGGAACCTCTTCCGACCTTGACCTTGAATTTTATTGGTCAAGGTCGGAGGAGGTTTCAGAATCGGCCTATTCCCACTACTCTGTTTAATTCTGCACGACAAAGCGTTCTCTTATTCACCTCTCACCAAAATTGTCCTTCAGTTGATGTAAACCGTGAATGGCAGTATTAACAGAGAAGCTAAAACTATTTGATTTTATTTGATTTTATAAGAAGCAACATCAACCGAATTATTGGTCAAGGTCGGAGGAGGTTCCAGAATCGGCCTATTCCTATTACTTGTGAGTTATTCGAACATTGCTTTACAATAAACAGCTATTTTAAAAAATGTAGTCACGTTAAAGTTACGGCTATTTCATTTTTTCTTTTGATGCTCAAAAAAGGGTTTTCGTTGCGTTGTGCACCGCCTACTAATTAAAAACAAAACTAGAAAACAGATTAACATAGACATTTTACGAATGGTAGTTTTGATCAATTTAGAGTTTATTTAATAATAAAGTTGTATTTTGTGAAATAATTTTTATTAGTTAAGAAGCTATAGGTGTAAATTAAAGATGAAATTAGGAAAGTTAAATTGCTGTAACTTTCTTTTTATTGGGCTTTGGTCAAAAGCGAATTAAGAAAAAAGCTTTATTTCGATGTCCTACAGCTACCCTTTCAATCTCCTCCGTACGTTGTGAGACACACAGTATAGTTTTAAATGGAATCGTGCACGCCGAAGATGCGCGCTGCTATTTAACTTCGATCTGCACGGTATAATTTAAAATTGTACGTTTACTTTATATCGCGGTATCGAACGCAACGTGTACATCGAAGCTAAACAGCGAGACATCTTCGGTATGTGCGTACCCTTAGCGTAGGAATATCTCTAACGAACATGCCAATTTTAATTATCAGCGTGCTTATCGAAGATGAATCTTCGACGTGCATGGTTTCATTTATAACTAACGAATGTGATTAGTGTATTGTTGAACGAGTGACGAAAGTGACATTTTGTTTTAGCGAGAGAACAGTTTACCAAGCGAGGCGAAGCCGAGGTTGGTAATGCTCGCGACCTTAAGAAAATGATTTCGAGGAGTTAAAAACTGTACTTTTTGTACGACCCGACTTACAATTTCGGATGGAGTATTAGGCAGAGGTAAATCACTTTCTGAATCAGAAATCATGGCAAAGGTCCAACAGCACACACTGACATTTGTTAATGACGCGATGCAACGACAGTAGGTAAATAGATGGAGCAGGATTTATTTTCTTCTCTAGAGACGAAAGTTAACGTTATGAGATTTTTCCTCTTTAGTTACAGAAATAAAACTTTCACTGGAAGTATTCGGTCTTTTCGTAAACATCGAGAATGGATAGCAAGTCAACTTCGGCGTGTTCGTATCTTAGGACTCTTTATAGCTTTTATACCTTATATTTAATAAAATGCGGACACTAGTGATCGAGATAGTAGTGATATTGAATTTAAGTTAGGCAAACAAATTATTTTTTTTTTAAATTAAAAGAAATAAAAATATTAAAGACAAACCCTTAATTCTTTAATGAATAATAGGTGTATTCCATGAGAAAGTAAGCATTAATCTCAATTTATTATTTCCTTTTGTTGGAACAATTATGTTGTACGTTGTACGCATGGTCGCTAGATAGAGTTTGGTGCTCCTTTTTCGCAGTCTACCCCTTAAGAAATATAAGGCGCCCGCTCTTAGCCGGTAGGTAACTAACAAAATGACGAAACACCGGCAACCTCGAGTGGCATGCTCTTTTTAGTCAATTGTGAATTATCACAATTATTAAATCAGTATCTCTGGTTGCATTGTGATTGTGCCCCGCGCTCTGCCCTAACAGGTTATGGGCACAGACCAGATCAGATGAACCGAAATTAAATGAACGTGTCGGGCGTGAGAATCGAATCGCTGAACCGCAAGAACTACGACACCTGGAAGATGTATATGGCGGCACTGCTAACAAGAAACGACGCCTGGGAGTATGTTAATGGTACGAGAGTGAAGCCGGAGCTTGTACAAAACGACGTACAGTGGCCTAAAGTGACGTACAGGAGAAAAAAATGCTATCGAATAGAACAACAAAAAGACACAAGTTGTATTTAAAAAATCTAAACTGATGATGGTCGTGGAAAGACGAAACGTTTGACTTAAATTCTGCTACCTCTATTTGAAGCAGAATCAAAAAATGCCTGTAGAAAGTTAAATCAGAATTTCAAAATTATGTGTAATAAAAGAGATACAGAGAGGAAAAGAAAATCGATTTTTTCACATTTTTATTAATAACTCAAGAAGACATGAAAAAAAAAATCATTCTCTCAACGAATTAGGGATTGATTCATGCAACTTTTCTTCCATTTAACCGAATTTGTATCTCTTACGGTTTAGGAGATCCCTTTAGTGCACACCCAATTTGAAACAGCCGGTATATTTAATAATACCTTGAAAAAAGAAATTGTTTCTTTTAAAAATTAATAGCAAATGGCAATGAATTTTCAGTTCACGTGTATAAAGTATTGTTATTCATTTTAGAATTTTTACGTACATATTTTATATTCTAGGTTAAAGCGTTTCTTCTAGCAATGCTTTTGCATCCTCGGACATATCTGAAATTTTGTCTTCTCGATGTAAATCACATGTTGTAAAAGTGTAAAACATCCTCGTTATTGGAAACTCTACACATTTTCCTACTGTTATTTTCACGATATTTGCTTCTAAAGCATCTTCACTTAATTGTCCAACTGGTACAATAGCGTTTTGAATAATATCCGCACCGTGAAATAAAATTTGTGAACTGAGGCGGGCATATAATACCAATTGTGTAATGTTAGATAATGTTCTGTTGTTTGTAAGGTGTACGTTCGAAATTTGTCAATGTTGATAGGTTGTCCTGAAACTATTCGGTTGATATTTCCGGATGTGCAAAAGATTTTCTGGCTGCATTACCGTCATTTGTTGTTCCTGTACCTTGTTTAACAACATCAACATTTAACCCAAGTCGAGTTCTGATAGTATCTTGTATTTTTATCTTCTGTGCTGCTTTTTGTAATTTTTGTTCTGACATTCGTGCCGACCAAGATTTAAAACTTAAATTGTACGAAATATGTAATAAACATTCAAAACATTTAATCCAAGCATGCAAAGATGAGAGACCGAACTGAAAAAATTCATCTTGGATATTCTTTTTGTTAATTAAATTTACATTATTCATTTCTACAGATGAAGCCCCACAAATATAACACTTCATAGACGATGTAGAAAGTGCATTGCAGATTTTCCCGTCAATCATTGTCAGCAACATTTTATGAATAATAGAAATTTGTCCACGTATAGTAGGCACTAAGGCATTACATTTACTGTTAATTTTGTCGGTAAAAGTCCGTATAACGTCTTTATTTTCTTTCGTAAATTCAAACATAATTGGCCTACAAAATCGTGTAGAAGAAGTTTTTTCATTTTCCCAAATTATTTTATTATTATTTGAATTGTAAAGTTTTATAGGGACGCAACTGGCAATAAATACATTAGAATAAAATTGCACTGCTTCTAATAATCTATTTGCGGTAATATCCATTAATGGTTGTAGCTGAACTTGGAACACCAGTTTCTGTTATTCGGATAGATTCTTTGACCGGATAGCACTTTTGTTTTTCACACTGAATTCGATAATAAGAAGGATATATGTCATAACCAGATTCTTCTGCTACAGTTTTCATTGATACGTACTGATGTTTTGTCATCTTTGCCGATGCATATAAACCGAGTGCTTTCTCTGCTGGTATTTTATTTGTTCTAAATTTTTACAAAATTCTTTTATTTTTTTGATATATTGCGGATGTTCTTGAATGAAATCAAGAACAAATTGTGCATCTTTTGACTTCTCAGCAGAAAATATTATATGTTCTTTCGGAGACTGTCGAACAAATTCTGTTTTTCGTCGTTTCTGTCGCTCACTAAGGCTTTCGAAATTTCTAGACGTTGATTCGAATAATAAATGTTCATCTTCAATTTCACTTATAACTTGTTGTGGTAATTCAAACTTACTGTTCAGCCACGTTTGATTTTGACTGCGGAACTTTTCTTCATTGCGGAAAGCTGCGTTCCATTTATCTTTAAGTTTAGCGCAAAATTTTCTAATTTTTTCACGAAATAAATTCAAATTAGATTCAGATTCATTTTAGATTGATAAAACGAATTCATCATACAGAGCATCAATTATATTATTTACATCACTAAAGTTAAAATTTTTATGCTTTATAAAAACATAAATGTTATTTGTATTGAAATTTTCCATTTCGGTGTATACAACTTTAGAAATATTCACACTTCCAAACACCCACACAACGTTGATAGCACTTGTATTCATCAGTTACTGATTTGAAATGTTTAATTTCCTCATTTCCAATTATTTAAAGCTTACCACAAGTTATAGGGATTAGGAAAATGCCAATAGAAACGACAATGATTGGTCAAATAATATCAACAAACATTCAATTGGTTTTTTCCAATCAATGCACAATTAAAAGGAGGAGTTAATATTTCTGAGAAATCACGTTACAGTCTATAAATCCTATTTCCAACAGACAACCTATTCTTAAGAAGTATCACAATAATCCTCTTAATGATGTATGGTAACTTTAATTTTATAGTAACCGTTGATACAAATAACATTTTAGAAATAATAACAACAAGCAACCTATTCTTAAGAAGTACCTACTACAATAATCCTCTTAATGCTGTATGGAAACTTTAATTTGATGCCAGCTAATTAATATCTAAAGGTTAACAATAATTTTTCAAAAAATAATACTTGACAATAATTGATCTTAGAAAAATGTTAAACTAAAATGTGCAGTCATGGACTTTAAAGACGCGCAGGTCTTTACAACCCCTGTCCATTACTTTACCGCTCGACTATATTAATCCGACCGACCTAAAATTATTTACGACGGGTACTCTTGCAGCCTTTCCAACAATTATCTACACGTGTTTCTATGTATTCATGCTTCAATATAATACTGCTTTACACGCCGTGTCCGCAGATCGGGTTTACTATAGGAAAAACGTTTTATTTTCATTTTTCTGCTTGCCCTAAAACGTAATAAATAATACGAAAATAATAAATTCCCATCAATAACTGAAAAAGTTAGGATATTTATCTTTTTACTTTAACAAAATGTCAATCATGTCAGCTAGGAATTGGCGGTATTATGAATTTGATACCTTACCATGTTTTCATTCACAATATCTTTGTTTTATGAAAATGTTTGCAGGTTCTTAAAATTTTAAAATTGAAGTTAAAAAATGAAAACCTGTTTTTAAGAGACTTTATTTTGAATTATTTTATTCTACGTAACTATTACCCCTTTTATATTTACAGTAATTGAAGAGTAACTTCTAACTGGTCTAAGTGCCAATTTTGCGTAAAATGGTTTTTTTTTTTTTGTTAAGACTGCTCCAAATTTTGTTTTTAGTTTTTGGAATTGACTCTATTTACATTTACACCATTAAAAAGTTAGGTAAACTCTTTAATTAAATTGATATTACTTTACTGAAACAGTTTACATGTATTTACTAACGGAATTTTTGAGCATTGCCATATTTTGTGACAGTGTAAATGATTTCATTTTATTGTTGTTAATGGAGATTAATATTTTCTATGGCGGTTTTGGAATTTTTAGGACAACCAGTTTTTTTTTTTAATAAAGAATGATTTTTTTCGAAAAGTGAAAAATTAAAACGTTTTTCCTATAGTGAACTCGATCCGTGGATGTGGTATATAATGGATTCTATACAGTGTGGTGATAAAGTAACGCACCAAGCGAAAAAACACCCTTAGGATTGACTTTTTATTTTTGGCCGGTAAAACCGTCGGTTTTTCCCACTGTACGCCAATAGGAGACTGATTATTTGTTCTCTGAATCAGAATTGCGAACCTGCCAGATGTTTTACAATCCCTATAAAGTATTGGGCATTGTTTAAATTATCCTATATTTCTCACTACAATAAAATTAGAAACTTTTGTGTAAACACTTTCGGAGAAGAATTAAAATCATAAGGGTGCCTAATACTTTTGGCCCAGGCTGTAATTGTGTTAAGACAGATTATCTTAGTATATATAACGATGTGAAAAATTTTATAATTTAGTTTAGTTTTGTCTGTTTTGAAAGAAAATGCCGCGAGATTTGGGACAGCGAGATTCATCTTTACAAGACAGGGGGTTTATTATTGGTTTATATAACAGTGGACATTCCGTTAGTGAAATCAGCAGAAGATCGGGACTTTCGGCAAGTTTGTTGTATTAAATTTTAAAACTAAAAATCATTAGTATAATTTAAAAAAATTAAAATTTTTAATTTTTTGAAAATTCAGTTGTTTGAACTACAATTTTATTCAATGAAATTTATTTAAAAGAAACATTTATTCTAAATTAAAAATTTGTTCAATCCACAAAATATTTAAATTTACATTTGTGAATGTTTAAAACAATATCGCCATTAACGAAACAATTATTATTAATTTCTTGTCATGTCATGTATTTCAAATTAAATATATTTTTTAGCGTCGTCAGGTGAAGAGATGGATCGATAAATACAATATGGAAGGGGATCTAACGACGCATAGATCAGGACGACCTCCAGTTTTATCGGAAGAAGACTCTCAACAAATAACAAATTTCAGCAGAATGAGTCCAT
Organism: Prosopocoilus inquinatus; assembly: GCA_036172665.1. Lineage (NCBI taxonomy): Eukaryota > Metazoa > Arthropoda > Insecta > Coleoptera > Lucanidae > Prosopocoilus > Prosopocoilus inquinatus. The sequence continues at coordinate 40,735,091 of CM069871.1, read as the reverse complement.
TTGTTACGTCAATTATTCTAAAAGAATAATTACGACTTAACTGCTCCACTCGCACTATAAGGCGAGTTTTAAATAAAGAGGGGTTTCACTCGCGCATACCTGCAAAGAAAATTGCTCTTTCTGCAGAAGATGCAGCGACTCGATTGCACTTCTGTGAGAAAAATATAGTTGTCTTTTCTGATGAGAAGACTTTTATGTCATCAGATGATTCTCCAGTACATTTGTGGAGACCGAATAATACTCGGTACAATAGAGAAAATGTTCAGGAGAATAGACGCAGTGGAAGACGCAGTGGATGATTCTCCAGTACATTTGTGGAGACCGAATAATACTCGGTACAATAGAGAAAATGTTCAGGAGAATAGACGCAGTGGAAGATTATCAACAGGTTTTTGGGGATGGATGCACAGAGCTGGTCCATAAGAACTTGTATGTGTAAATATTGTGGCGCGCCACCCGGCTTAGTACGTCAAACTGAAGGCGTCAAGAAGTCGGTTCGTTATGCGTCATTGGCCGTCACGCCACCATCGAACAAAGTCGAATCTTCCAGCTAAAGGATATAAAATCGCCTGGGGTGGACTCAGGAGTCAGTCGAGTTCCAACAGCGATCGTCGAAGTTAGATTTTAGTGTGAAAATAAATTGTTACAAATAAATTAGTTTGTAAGCAATATTAAATTACGGTTAAGTTTTTACCGAGTGTTTTATTCGTTTAAATAAATAAATTTAAACCCTAGAAACGTAACAGTGGTGTCGAAACGTAACAGTGGTGTGGGTTTGTGCAAATAAATAAACAATTTAAAGTAAATTAAATTTAATCAGATTATTAAATAAGTCCAGTATCGGAAAAACACAATGGCTACGAGAAAAGTGTTGTTGAAAGACTTAAAAGTGGCCGAATTAAAAACCGAATTGGAAGAACGTGAGTTAGAAACCTGTGGTTCGAAAGGCGCACTTCAACAGCGTCTCCGATGCGATTTGTTGACAGCTGGTGAAGATCCAGAGATGTTCCTTTTCGAAATTTCGTGTGGTCCCGTCGATTTTAATAAAATCTTGAAGGATGAATTTCGAGAACAATCCAGAAATACGGACGAGAAGTTTCAAGAACAATCTGAAAATTTCAAGGACGAACTTCGAGAACAATCCAGAAATTTGGACGAGAAGGTTCAAGAACAGTCTGGAAATTTAGAGAAGCTTCGAGAACAATCCAGAAATTTAGAGGAAAAGCTTCTAGAACAATCTGGAAATTTCAAGGACGAGCTTCGAGAAGAATCCAGAAATTTAGAGGAGAAGCTTCTACAACAATCTGGAAATTTCAAGGACGAACTTCGAGAACAATCTGTAAACTTCAAAGACGAGTTGCAAACTAAATTGATGGAACAATCCAGAAATTTAGAGGAGAAGCTTCTAGAACAATCTGGAAATGTCGACAGAATAAATTGTTGGAACAATCTAGAGACTTCGACGAGAAATTTCGAGAGCAATCCAGAAATTTCGACGAGAAATTTCTAGAACAAACAAAAGGGCTCGAAGATCAGTGGTAAAAATATCGGAAGAAACAAGGAACTTGCAAGAAAATGTGGAAGAAATAATTTTCCAGCAGGATAACAAAATCAAAAATCTGGAACAAATCATGGCGGGGTTGCGAGTGTTCGGGGATCAGCCACCAGTAGAAACACTAGAAAATAATGAAACCCGAATTGTGGAAGGACCAACAGAAAATTCGAAATTGAAAATAAAACCACCAACGTTCGATGGAAAGTCTTCTTGGCCCAACTACTTCAAACAGTTCAAAGCAGCAGCAAAAGCGAACAGATGGACGGACAGCGAAAAAGCCATTTCGTTAATTGTGGCCTTGAGAGGGGATGTGCTACAGACGATGCCGCCAGAGGAACAAGAAGACTTCGACAAGCTTGTGAATAGGATGGAAATGCATTACGGACAGACCCACTGACCGAGGTATACCATGCGTAGTTGAGGAATCGCTGTCAGAAATCCGGAGAAAGTCTTCAGGAATTCGAAGCAGACGTAGCGCGTCTGGCCCAGTTGGCATATCTCACAGCTCCTGTTGAATTCCTTAAATGTTTGACGGTGCAGAACTTCATAGATGGAATCCGTGACACAGACAACCAGCAGGCATTGAGAATGACCCATCCGAAGACGTCCAAGAACGCATTGGCTTATGCCTTGGAATTTGAAGCGGCGAAACGAGTTTCAAGAGGGCATGTCAAGGTGCGAGCGGCTATGGACTTCCAAGAGGAAGAAGAGGAAGAATTCGCTAACTCCAAGGTGGGATCTGCTATAAAGGAGCGACCCAGGGAATATACCACCGCCGAGGATGTTCGCCGCATTGTGGAACAGGTCTTCAAGCAGAAGAAGCCGCTGGTGTGTTGGAATTGCCAGGAGGAAGGACATGTTCGCAGGCGATGTCCAAAGCCCAGACAGGATGCAAGGAAGCCATAGTTAAACTAAGCCAGGTCGGTGCAGAGGGACAAACGTCGACCCGTATTCAATGGCCCCCAAAGACGAAAACCAAACAAGTAATATCCCTACGGCAGTTAACCAGCGGTGTGTTTGTGGATGTTACCATTGATGACATTCCTCACAACATGTTGTTGGATACGGGTGCGACGAAGACCTTCCTAAGACCCGACGTCATTAAGTCATCTGGACGCACCGAGCCGACCAAGTGGAGACTGAAAACTGCAACTGGAACATCTGCAACTGTCCACGATGAAGTAGAGGTTATCATCACCATTGGTTCAACTCCAATAAAACACCGTGCACTGGTGGCAGACATAGAGGACGAGGCAATTTTGGGCATGGACGTCATGTGTGCCCACGGGTTCCAATTGGACTTAAAGCGTGGCGTGATGGCGGTCAATAATGAGGCGTTGGTTCTACATCAACGACGAGACGTGTCCGCTCGAGTAGTCCTCGCTGAAAACGTTGTATTACCCAGCAGGACTGAGGTTATCGTCGACGCAAAACTGAACGGTGTTTTTCAAGATGGACAAGTCATTATGGTTGAACCTAATACTGATGATCAGAAGATTGGAAGAGGAGTCCTCGTTGGGAAAATGTTGTTGACGGCGAAGAAGGAAGTACCTGTCCGCCTGGTGAACGTCAATTGTTTCTCCGTCAATATCAAGAAAGGAACCATCTTGGGAAGCTGCACCATGGTGTCCTCCATCTCCCGCCAACTTGAAACAAACGTGCCAGAAGCGAAAATCCCAATGAAGTTATGGGAAATGGTTATGTCAACAGCCCACGAATTGACTCCTGACCAGAAGACAAAAGCAAAGAATCTGATCGGCCGCTATCAAGATGTATTCGAGGTAGAAAATGGATCCAAGGGAAGAACTGATGTCGTGAAACACAAAATTCTGGAGAAGAAAGACCTATCCGTCAAGCTCCAAGGCGATTACCGTTGGCGAAGCGTGAGGAAGCGGAACGCATTATTCACGAGATGGAAAAGGATAATGTAATAGAACCATCAAGCAGCCCGTGGGCGTCACCAGTAGTGCTTATGAAGAAGAAGGATGGGTCCACCAGGTTCTGTGTATACTACCGGTTACTCAACATAGCTATCCCCTGCCACGGATTGATGATACCCTGGACACCCTGGCCGGCTCAAAGATCTTCTCAACTTTGAACTTAAAGAGTGGCGTTTGTTGCAATTCACAGTGATGCCATTTGGATTATGTAATGCCCCAGCGACATTCGAGAGGTTAATGGAGACGGTTCTGAAAGGTCTGTCCTGGACAACGTGCATGGTGTACCTTGACGACATAATTGTCGTGTGAAAAACGTTCGACGACCACTTGAGGAACCTGGAAGTAGTGTTCCAGCGGCTTCGCGGAGCTGGACTAAAGCTTAGCCTCAAGAAGTGATCTGTTCCAGAAGGAAGCGAATTACCTAGGGCACATTGTTAATGGAAATGGAATTGCTGTGGACCCTGTGAAGATTCAGGTAGTGAAAGACTGGCCAACTCCCAGAAATAAACACCAAATAAGGAGTTTCCTTGGCCTGTGCACTTACTATCGGCGCTACGTTCCTGGATTTGCACACATTGCTAAGCCGTTGACAAAACTCACTGAAGAAGGTCGTCCATTTGAATGGAACCAACAGTGTCAAACTGGTTTTCAACAACCAAAGCAGTACTTGATTAGTGCTCCTATTCTGAGTTATCCTCTCCCGGAAGGCAAGTTTGTCGTGGACACAGAACGTTGGAATTGGTAGTGTACTCTCCCAGATACAAGAGGGGCAAGAGAAGGTTCGGCTACTTCAGTAAAGTCCTATCAAAGCCGGAACGAAACTATTGCGTCACAAGAAGGGAATTGCTAGCCGTCGTAAAAACGATAGAACATTTCTACAAGTACTTGTATGGTAGACGCTTCCTCCTGAGGACCGACCAAGCCGCTCTAAAATGGCTTCTCCGTTTCAAGAACCCAGAAGGGCAAGTTGCCCGATCGAACGCCTTCAGGAGTACGAGGGCAGGAACTAGCCATCGAAATGCCGATGCTTTGTCGAGAAGACTGTAAGCAATGTAGTAGTTTGGACGAGAAAGTAGCCACAACTGCGAGGACAGCCATTGTTGACGACAAATGGCAAGACGAAGAACTGCTAAGAGACCAGGAGAACGATCCGGATTTGAAATTAGTGCTAGAATGGAAAAGCAGGGACGCGAGGCGTACCTAGGAAGAGGTAGCACCATGTGCACCGTCCGTGAAATCATACTGGGCGCAGTGGGACTCCATAGTGTTGGATCGTGGTCTTCTGAGACGAAGCATCGAGAATCAGGAAGGCATGGAACAGAAGACACAGTTACTAATCCCCAAGAATAGGGTGCCAGAAGTTCTGAGAGAACTTCACGATGGAACTTCGAGGGGGCATCTGGGAATTAAGAAGACTATGGAGAAGGTGCGCGAAAGATTTTACTGGGTGAACTACAAGGAAGACATGAAGGGTTGGTGCCGGAAGTGTGCAGTCTGCGCAGTCAGTAACGGTCCCCACAGGCGAGGCAAGGCCCCCATGAGACAGTACAACGTTGGAAGTCCTTTTGAGAGAGTTGCCATCGGTATAGCCGGCCCGTTTCCAGAAACGAATGGTGGAAACAAGTACATCGTCGTGGTAATGGACTACTTTAGCAAGTGGGTTGAAGCTTACGCCCTACCTAACCAAGAGGCAGTCACTATTGCGGAAGTCCTTGTCAGGGAATGGATCAATCGGTATGGTGCACCTATGGAACTGCATTCAGACCAAGGAAGGAACTTTGAATCGGCCTTGTTCAAGAACGTGTGTACTCTGCTCGGCGTACGAAAAACTAGAACAACTGCACTCCACCCACAGTCGGACGGAATGGTGGAAAGGTTCAATAGAACCATCAACCGACATCTGTCCAAGGTCGTTTCCGATCATCAGAGGGACTGGGACACGTACATTCCCCTTTTTCTAATGGCATACCGCTCGTCCGTGCATGAGACAACAGAAGAGACTCCGGCGAAAGTGGTATTCGGGCGAGAGCCGAGACTGCCCTGCGACCTGAAGTTTGGTGTGAAGCCTGGCAAAGTCTCTGCCGACGAAGATTACGTGAGCAAATTACGCAGGAAAATGGACGAGATCCACAACCAAGTGCGTCACAATATACAGACGGCCAGCGATCGGATGAAGGAGCACTATGACATCAACGCTCAACATGGGGGATACCAACCTGAAGCACTGGTCTGGCTTTATAACCCCAAGGACGTCGAGGCCTGTCCCCAAAACTGCAGAATTCTTGGGAAGGTCCTTACAAAGTGATGAAACGGATCAACGACGTCGTTTACCGCATCAAGAAGGTCCCCCATGGCAAACCCAAATTAATACACTTCAACCGGATAGCCCCTTCCAATGGAGAAGCAGATGAAGGGACAGTACAAAGGGCGCAAGTTTCCGAAGTGAACATCGGAACCTTCATGTCTCATCACGCCGAAGAAAGCAAGGCACGGTTTGGAGTGACCACGAAGAAGCAACAAGATCTTTAAAGTGCCACTGGAGTACAGTCTGGCCCACTGCGTAGCAGAAGATCTGAAAATGTCCAAAGGAATCGCTCAGGTGTTTAGGAAGAAATTTGGCCAAATCGAGGAGCTCCGAAGACAGCATCCCGTGGTAGGCAAGAGTCTGCAGATCATCAATTTGAGGGCAGATCGGAGGCGTCACGTGCATTATTTAGTCACTAAGAAGACATCAAGCGGTAAACCTGATTATCAAAGTATGTGGAGAGCCCTATATAGCCTGAGGAGACAGCTAATAGAGAACCACCTGATGAAGTTAGCCATCCCCAAATTGGGCTGCGGATTGGACGGACTAGACTGGAGAGTAATTCGAAGCACGCTGGAAGTCATCTTCCACAGAACGGGAATTGAAGTCCTAGTCTGAAGCCACCACCCACAGGCAACAGTCAGCAACAGCAAAACCGTAGACTGCTACTTCTTCCAGACGGGAAGTTGCAAGAATGGGCCAGCATGTAGATTCCGACATCCTCTTTCAAGACTATCCCTAGGAACATTTCGAGACGAAACGTTTTTAAGAAGGGGGCAGTGTGGCGCGCCACCCAGCTTACCACGTCACACTGGAGGCGTCAAGAAGTCGGTCGCCAGGCTATCTAGACCGAACAAACGCGACTTTTCTAGCATCTACGAAGATGAAATAAACGAGAAGGCAGCGTAGAATTTAAAATCGGCCGGAGTTGACTCAGTCAATCGAGTTCTAAATAGCGATCGTCGAAGTTAGATTTAGTGTGTAAATAAATTGTTATAAATAAATTAGATTATTAAATTACGGTTAAGTTTGTTACCGAGTGTTTTAATCAATTAAATAAATTAATTTAAACTCTAGAAACGTAACAGTACGATTTATTTTGTAATAGGTACACATATTGTTATAAATGAATTTTAAAACATTATTGGCGAAATGTGGATACTCATTAAAATTAGGCAAATTAATGGGATGTCAGTTATTATAATGCATCGACACTCTTCCTCGAGTTATTACCTCAATTGAAGAAGATCCGTACCAAAGAAGAAAATATGAAACATCTAAAAAAGCTGCGTGTCTAATACTAGCTAAATACCTATAACGAAATTGCAGAGTTACAAAAATTTGTTAATTTACAATTTTCTTAAGACCTTCAATTAAAATGGTCAGATTCCTAAGCCGAAGAAAAGAGGATACGATGAAAAAGATTCTCATCACCTATGTTTACCTCATGTTATAATGTGGCAGTCGTTAATAAATAGTAGGTACTGGGACTCATTTTGCATTATTTTAAAAATAGAGGACGTCTGGCACCCTACCTTTAGTTATCCCTATGTAAATAGATATTTAGATCCTCATACTTTCTCAAAATGGTCTCCGAAGTAAAGTAAAGCAAAGCCCATCGTAGTGGGATTTTTCTCTTTATTTAGTACAGAAATTCTTCTGCCATGATTAAACATAGTGACAATACTTATTCAATTTAATTCAAACATGAATTTTATCAAAAAGAAGCACCTAAAGTGTGGTTTATACAGTTACTAAAACTAATAACTAAACATTAATAACTATCAACTAAGAAATTAAAAGGCCATACTGATACGAAGCGGTTTATACAACTTCACTAAAAATTAAGAATTCGTTTATTTCAATTCTTAGTGGAAAAGGCGGGATGATCGTAAATTTGACTGTACTTTCTCTCCAGTTAATATTTCCTCCACGGAATTTTCACAGCTAGGTGTGCAACGAGCATGCGTAATTTTTGCTTGTATAAACGGAAACTTTTGCATAGTTTTAATTTTAGTGTTAGTTTTAGTGACTGTATAAACCAAGCATTAGTGAAAACTTGTGTTTTTATGTAAAATGTCAAATTAATGCTACAATTTGACGTTAATTACAGTTACAAGCACTCGCATAATAAAAAACGAATAGTAATGTCCACTCGCAACAAAAACGCATACGTTTTGGAAAATCGAACGGTCAAGAATACACACGTTCGCATTTTTAACGAATGCGTATGCGCATTCAAAAACGCGCTTGTCAAGAACAGGTCCCCAAAACTTATACACTGACCAGCAAAAAGCTGGCTACATATGGGAAATTTCTTTATTATTGATTTCTCAGAAAAAATTATTCTTTATGAAAGCTCCTGAATCTTCCCGAACTCAAGCTGCATGTGTCAAAGTTTGAATACCTCCTGTCATATACCGGGGAAATCAAAATATTTGAAATCCATATAAGAGTAGTACCTTTATTTTTCACGCTACGCGGAAATTTTATTTGGAAGTGTTACTCAAAATTATTATAAAATCTCAAATACGAAATCATGGCTACCTACGATGGAAAAAAATAATTTGACTACAAAAAATTGTAATTTTTAGGGTATCAATGTTATTAAACATAATTTTTAGTTGGCAGTTGAGCAAAAGACAAATTTTAGAGTGTGTTAATGTCACACTTGAAGGAAGGTCCAGCTCTACATATTCAAAGTTCTGCGACACACACGTTGGAACGAAAAAAATTGAAAAATATGTGAAATTCTTCTTTTCATCGTAGACAGCCATGATTTCATATTTGAGATTTCATAATAATTCTGAGTAACTTTTCCAAATAAAATTTCCGCGTAGCATGGAAAATAAATGTACTTTACTCTTATATCGATTTAAAATATTTTGATTTCCTCAGTATATGAAGAAAGATGCAGGACCTTTTATTTTTTTTAGAATAATTTTTTCTGAGAAATCAATAATAAAGAATTTTCCCATATGTAGCCAACTTTCTACCGGTCACTGTATTTAATAATATGTACTTGTATTTAAATAAGTACTTAATTAAAGACGGTGAAGCTCACTTTCTAAAATTTGGTGTGTAAGAAAAATAGTGGCCGCTACTTCAGGGATGTCTTCTACAGATCAAAACAAAGAACAAAACCCACGATTTTCACAAGGTGTTTCAAACAGAGAGATTTAAACAAAACTAATAAAACTGCTTAGATTTTAACCGTATTATATTTATATTATTTTAAATCGTCTAGACCGGTAGCAACTAATCTATACTCCCAAATTTTACAATTTCCGAAAATAACGGTCCCCACAGGCGAGGCAAGGCTCCCATGAGACAGTACAACGTTGGAAGTCCTTTTGAGAGTGTTTGATTGTACTTTTCTTTGTTGTTGATTGTCATGCGTTGGGGTGTTTTTGTAAATTATCAATTTGTTTTAATGATTAAACACGTGCACGTTTTTTTACTGCCTTTTATTGTTCGCCATCTTGCTGGCCACCCACATGAAGTTTTTTTGTCAACGCTACTTAAAGCATTGCTACCAACTTAAACATCTGTACAGTTCTACATTCTAAATAAATCTCAAACATACCCCCCACCGTTGAAAGTTAAACTTTCAACTAAAATACAATACAAGGTAAATATAACAAGGTAAGTACGCAGTTCATAAATTCAAACACTAACAATCTTTAGTTTCAGGTCTCTGCACTGGAAGAGGACAAATCTTGGCCACAGCTGGCTTCAGAGTACCCTTGGAGGTCCTTAAAGAAACGACTCGAACAATGCCGTCCTTTCCGGGATGCACTGCAATAACGCGACCCATTTTCCAGCACAGGGGCGGTAAATTTTCTTCTTTGATTAACACAAGTGAATCTACTTCTGTGTTTTTTACAGGTAAATTCCACTTGTTCCGCTGCTGAACTTCGGCTATGAATTCCTTAGACCAGCGGGTCCAAAAGTGCTGTTGGAGCTTCTGAAGTCGTTGGTATAACGATAGCCTGTTGTCAGGAATTTCTTGCACATCAGGGTCAGCCAACGAAGTTAGTGGTCTCCCAATGAGAAAGTGAGCCGGTGTTAAGGGATTCAAGTCGTTTGGATCGGATGAAAGAGGACAAAGAGGGCGAGAATTCAACACTGCTTCAATTTGAGTAAGTAATGTTAGAAAGTCTTCGAAACAGAGACTCGCATTGCCCGCAACGCGTCTTAAATGCTGCTTGACGGATTTAACACCGGCCTCCCAAATCCCGCCAAAATGGGGAGAATGTGGCGGTATGAACTTCCACGTTACGCCTTCATTAGTAAAGCTTTCTTGTAAATCATTTTTATTTTTTGTCAAAAATGTACGTACTTCCATCAGCTGATTATTGGCTCCGACAAAATTAGTCCCATTATCGGAAAAAATCTGATGCGGTTTACCACGTCTAGCTATAAATCTCCTAAAAGAAGCGATGAAGGCTTCTGTAGTTAGATCTGTAACGGCCTCAAGGTGCATTGCCTTTGTTGTGAAGCAAACATACAGACATATATAACATTTAAAAGTTTTAGCTCCGCGGCCACGCTTTGTTTTTAGAAAAAAAGGACCTGCATAGTCGACACCCGCGTAATGAAATGGGAATGAAATCTTTAAACGTTGCTCAGGCAAGTCGCCCATAAATGGCAAACATTGCTTAGGCTTTGCCTTAAAACAAGCTATACATTCGTGGACCACTCTTTTTGCTGTGTTTCTGCCTAAAATAGGCCAAAATTTTTCACGTATGGACGCGAGTAATTGTTGGGGTCCAGCGTGCAGTAATCTTTTGTGCTCAGAGATAAACAATAGCTTTGTAAAATGGTGGTTAGTCGGCAACAACATAGGATGTATTTTGTCTGTGGTGAAATTTGAAAGTTTTAACCTCCCACCAACTCTCAAAATGCCTTCTTTGTCTAGAAATGGGCTTAATTTAAGGAGCTTGCTGCCTTTCTCAACATGATTATATTTGCTGATTTGAGAAATATCGTTTTGAAAAGATGATCGCTGTACTTGCTTAACCAGCACCACGACAGCTTCATCTAATTCGTTCTTAGACAGAGCACCGCCTTTACGAAGATTTAACGGTTTTCTTATGTTATGGATAAATCTCAAGCAAATTGCTGCAACCCTAGCTAACCTACAGAAGCTGGAAAATCTTTCAATTTCAATGAAATCTGGAAAAGAGGTAACTAAGAGAACTTTCTTTTGTACTTTCATTTCCGATAAAACCTCATTCGGGATATTCACGCAAGACTTAGGCCAATTTGATGTATCCTCTTTTAACCAATGAGGACCTTTCCACCAAAAATCTGAATCTATTAGGAAATGAGAGCTCACACCCCTTGACACCAGATCTGCGGGATTTTCCTTTGATGGAACATAATGCCATTCGTCCGACTTGGTTAAACTCTGGATTTCGAAAATTCGATTACCTACAAAGTTTTTTTAAACATTTGGAGAACAATTTATCCAACTTAGTACTGCAGTAGAGTCACACCAATAGTAACAAGAGTGAGGTTTCACATTCAAAGATTTAAGTACCGTGTTGCTTAGTCGAGCCAAAGTTAAAGCCCCACACAGTTCCAAACGGGGTATCGTCACCGGCTTTAAGGGAGACACCTTGGACTTGGCGCATAACAGACTGGTCTGAATCTTACCCTTATCATCAATGCATCTGAGATAAATACAAGCTCCGTACGCATCATTTGATGCATCAGAAAAACCATGCAGCTCTATTATAACTGCATTTTCACACTTAACAAGTCTAGGGGTTCGAAGCTTATTTAAATCAAGGATTTGTGTTTTGAATTGCAACCATTTGTTGTGAAGACAAGAAGAAATAGATTCGTCCCAAGATACATGTTCCGCCCATAACCTTTGAATTATAATTTTTGCGACAATTATACAAGGTGCAAGCAGCCCCAGTGGGTCATATATTTGCGCAATGCTTGATAAAATTGTACGTTTAGTAACCTGCTTAGGAAACTTGTCAACATTGATGTCGTAGAGCAATGAATCGTCTGTGCATGACCAAAGTAAACCTAGCGTGCGGGTATTTTCGTTAGGACCTATGGTTAGTACAGAAGAGTTTGTTTCAGGATCGGAAAAATCTTCAATGATTTTTGAATTGTTAGAGATCCACTTCCTTAACTCAAAGCGACCTTTTCTTAAAATATGTGATATTTGTGAACAAATGGTTCGTGCTTCCTCAACCGAATTGAAACCTGTTAGCAAATCATCCACGTAGAAATCTTTCAGTATGATTTGGGAAGCGGCAGGGAAGTCGTCGAGGCTTTCGTATGCCAACTGATGTAGACAACGTATGGCCAGATATGCTGCCGCAGCAGTGCCATATCTCACAGTATTAAGCTCATATTTGGATATAGTTTGCGATGGATCGTCACGCCAAAGAATACGCTGTAATGATCTTTGACTAGAATCAACAATAACCTGGCGATACATTTTCGCTATGTCTGCGGACACAACATAACTATGCTCCCTAAATCGAAGAATGATGGACTGCAAATCGCTCTGAATATTTGGACCTACCATTTGGATGTCATTAACTGAAATCCCCGTAGTTGTAGGACAGGATCCATCAAAGACGACTCGCAACTTTGTTGTTAAACTCTCCTCCTTTATGACGCCATGGTGAGGCAAATAATAAGAAGAATTTTCATTTTCGTCTGTTACCTTTGTCATGTGCCCCAAAGCTTTGTATTCATTCATGAAACTGTGATAACGCTCTTTGAGGACTGTATTTCCCTGCAATTTGCGCTCAAGTGAATAAAACCGCTTCGATGCCGTTTGCATAGAATCGCCTAATTTATCAGAGGACTCCTTTAAAGGAATTTTCACGATGAACCTGCCGTCCTCATCACGTTTCATATTTTGAATGAAATGCGTCTCACAAGCTGACTCCTCTGCAGACAGAATTTTTTCACCTGGAATTTCCTCTAATTCCCAAAACATTTTTAGCTGATCCTGAATAAGATCATTTGAATTTGTCACAAAATTACAATGGCTACGCTTGATCTGTTGCTCATGGAAAGAACCGGAAATGATCCACCCGAATTTTGTTTTTTGCAATGTAGGAAGCCCAGTGCCTAATTTTATCTGACCGATACAAATTAAATCCCAGAAACATTCCGCTCCAAGCAGTAAATGTATTTTTGAAGGCTTATAAAAATTGGGGTCTGCTAATTTTATATTCCTTGGTAGTTTAGATGCTGGAATGGAATAAAATTCGCAGGAACGTGTTCTGCTATTCTGGGAATCACATAACAGGATGTTGTAGTGCTGAAGTGATTGATACGCGATTTTACCTGAATATTACATTTTGCCCTTATCTGTGATTGAATTTGGTTTATACCAACGATGGAGATGTTTGTGTTAATTGTATCAAGGCCCAATTTGGTACACAAATCAGCTGTTACAAAATTGGATTGTGATCCAGAATCCAGGATAGCGCGACACTCATGAGCAATTCCATTTTTATCCAAAATTTCAACACCGTAGATAGTAACACCTGAGGATTGCCCGAAATAATCGACATGGTAACTGTGGGCTGCGATTGCTCAGCTGTTTGAGTTTCAAAATCCAACAACGTATTGTGCCTAGCTTGACACTTTTTGCAATTTTTTCATTTGCAATTTTTGGAAAAATGCCCAAAGCGAAGACAATTTAAACAAAGTCCCTTTGCCTTTGCCCCTTTGATTCGCTCATTGATTGATAGTTTCATAAATGAATCACATGCAGAAATCCAATGATCGCGTCCGCAAAATGCGCAAGTATTATTTGTAACCACAAATGATTTGGAGGTCTTTTGGGAATGCTTTGCCGCCGAAAGAGGCTGCAAAGATAAAAAACGCGAATTTGCCTTAGAATTTTCGATGGTTTCCAATAATTGAGCACGGTCACTGAGGAAATTTTCAAAATGCGTGAAAGTAGTTTCTTCATTTATGTTCGACGCGCTTTTTTCCCACTCGTTTACTGTTGTGCTGTCTAGTTTTTTCGAGATGATATAAATTAACAAATCGTCCCATTTGTCAACAGGTAAACCTAACGATTTTCAAAACCTTAAGTGCTTTAAAACCTCGTCTACAAGTTGCCTCAAACCCGCTGATGATTCTTTATTGATGGGAGGAATTTCAGCGAATGCTTGTATATGATTGTGTTTGAGAATGCGTTTGTTATTATATCGTTTGCATAGCAAATCCCATGCCACCTGATAATTACTGCTTGTTGTTTCTAAAGCCGCTATTATTTTAGACGCATCGCCTCGTAGCGTCGCCTTTAAATAATGAAACTTTTGGACATCGTTTATTTGGCTATTGTTGTGAATCAAAGATTCAAACGTATCGTGAAATCCCAACCACTCGCTGAATTTTCCATTAAATCTTGGTAGATTTATGGTCGGTAATTTTATGTTACATGAATTTTCCGCGGAACGCGTAGAACTCCCGGAATGATTCGAACTTACGTCCACGTCGTTACAGTCCGCCTGACTTATTAACACCTTTGCTGAGCTTAACAATTTAAAATACTCATTTTCAAAACTCTCCCGTTCAAGAAATTCGCTTTCTAAATTTCCCGCGATGTTCTCGATTTCAGTTTGAATTTCCTCAAAATTGACAATGAGGCCCTCGAAATTAGCTGTTCTGTTTTTCAATTCGCATATTTGCGCTTTACTTAGGGTGCCAGTGTTAAATTCGTCAGTTAACTTCGTTACGAATTTGCTAAAAAATGTTACACGCGCTTTTAACGAGCCGCGTTTTTTGTGCAACTGCGTATTTTCTACCGACATTTTTCGATCAAACTTGAGCAATGTTAAATTATCTACGTACACTTGTTTTGTTTGTTTCAGCTTTCAGTTTCACGATTGACTTGAGCCCGCAGCTGCTACTTCTGGTACTCGTTTCCGATGTTACAATGGCCGTCCCAACGTCACGTTGACACTTACGATGTGGAATGTTTTTCCTTGATAATCTTGCCAATCACGACTCGAAGGACCATGTTTATGTTTGATTGTACTTTTCTTTGTTGTTGATTGTCATGCGTTGAGGTGTTTTTGTAAATTATCAATTTGTTTTAATGATTAAACACGTGCACGTTTTTTTACTGCCTTTTATTGTTCGCCATCTTGCTGGCCACCCACATGAAGTTTTTTTGTCAACGCTACTTAAAGCATTGCTACCAACTTAAACATCTGTACAGTTCTACATTCTAAATAAATCTCAAACAGAGAGAGTTGCCTTCGATGTAGCCGGCCCATTTCCAGAAACGAATATTGGAAACAAGTACATCGACGTGGTAATGGACTACTTTAGCAAGTGGATTGAAACTTACGCCCTACTTAACCAAGAGGCAGTCACTATTGCGGAAGTCCTTGTCAGGGAATGGATCAGTCGGTATGGTGCAATATAGTGATGCGACGAGTCGAGTAGACTCGCTATCAGACTCGATTCTCAATGGTACTCATTGTACTCGAGTAACTAATTCTGTGAACCCGAGTCAGCGGTACTCGAGTCAACTCGAGTACGATACCAGTACTCGAGTATCGACTTTAGAATTTGTAGACTTGTCATCAGACTCGAGTCCCAAAGGTGTTCGTTCTACTCGAGTAACTATTGCAGTGACACCGAGTCAGTGAAACTCGAGTCAACTCAAGTTCGATTCAAGTAATTTGCGTACCGACTTTATAATTAAATAGCGCTGCAACGAGTCGAGCAGACTCGATGTCAGACTGGATTTTAATGCGGCTTGGCGGCGGTCATTGTTTTTTTTTTTTATATTTTACGAAAAAGATTACATAAAAAAATGAATAAGTCCTAAAATTTCAAAGGGAGTACAGTTTTTTGTAACTGAAAAGGCTGTTAAATATTGTTAAATAAAAACTGAAGACTCATACTCATTTAATGAATAATTTGTGGCTCTATATTCTATATTTTGTTTTCTTTTAAAGAAAATGATTTTAATTCAATTAAACATGCAATTACATAGTAAATAAGCTTTTCTTTTTATTTTACACAGTGCCTGTACACTTTATTATGAGACATATCAAATGATATTACACAGTTACAAAATTTTAAATTTATCTGAACCGCCAGAAAACATTAAAAAAGAAAACACGTGACGATCGGAAATCAAGTAAAATATAGAATGAACTTTGTTATTTTAAACGGAACGTTCAATGTACAGTTGGAAACAAAAAAAGTAGACAAATCACAGTTTCCTGTAATTATTCTTCCTCAAAATGCCATAGATTAAAGCCGAATTCACAGATTTTACCACAGTTTTAAACCTGTTCATTTTGAAAGATTTTATTTTATTTTTTAAGTTATTTATTATGTCGTCTTTAATGACTACCATTTTCAGAAAGAATAATTATAGGAAACTGTAATTTGAATATCCATTCTTTGGGCCGTCATAAATTCTGAACTAAGATACTAAATGCTCAGATATTTTAATTAAAAATACTTTATGTTGTTTTTCAGCGGTTGTATATAATAAATTTAAGAAATACATATTTTTGGGGAAAATTCAAACAAATGAAAAAAACTGCATTTTCATAATATTATTTAAAATGCCGGATAATATGGAATAGTCAGTTGGGGTGACATGAAATAAGAGAAAATGTGCAATACTTTGAATTAATAAGGTAAAATATCAACTGTTGTACTAATCTACACTATAGCAAACTAACTTTGGTGTAAAAAAAACACTTTTATTTTAAAAAATACCCCAAAAACATTTTTCTCGTACCGCGCAAAAACTTCCAAAACGATAAATTCACAAAATCATTTACTATAAAGTTATGCAGTCTTATCAGCTAAGAACCTCTGTAGTAATGACCTATAATAACAAAACTCATGTTAATGCCAGAGTTGTTTAACAGATGGCGCTTCTTATTTCAAAAATACTGTGTATTCCATATTAGCCGGTCTATTATGTTGTTTTGTTTATTTGCATTTTCATTTTTTTACGATATTTAAGCTTAAAAAATGTGTATTTATTTTAGTAGACGTTAACAGCTAAAACAAATTAACATTATAGAGAAGATCAAATTAAAGACTTTTTCTCAATAAACTTTAGGTAAAAATCAGTAACTAGAAAGTTACAAGAGTTTAATGTGAAATTAATTAACAAGTAAAAGTTACTACCTGTAGTAATATTTTAAGTTTTAAATTTTGGTATTTAAGACTTAATTGAACACTGCTTTACAACCATTTAAAAAAAAATCTAGTCTCGTAAAAGTTACGGATATTTCATTTTTGTATCAATTAAAGAAGAAATTAAGAAACTTAACTGTACCTTTTTTAAGGTTTTGGTCAAAAACGAATTAAGAGAAAAGCTTTATTTTTATCTTCTACAGCTGCCCTTTCAATCTCCTCCGTACGTTATAAAATAAATTAATAAAAATAAATCAAATCCTAATAATTTCAAGCGCAAATATCATGAAAAGTATGAAACCAAATAAAGACAAACTACAAATTGTTGGAATTAGGAATCTTTTTTAATTCAAAAAAATATGTTGTGAGTTTAACATGAATGCTTCTACGGCCGTCATCCATGATTGAATTGGCTACAGGTTGAAAACACGTCATTACTATTTCTTCCACTGCCGTCATTTCGCCCTTCATTGTAGAAGAACCTCCTCAAGACTGATATTGCTGGCTGCACCTTTTTCCTAGTCGTTGAAACTGACGGGAAGCAATAGAATACCATTAGCAGCTCTGAGGAATTTCTTCTGCAATGAAGAGCAAAACGTCGGCGTAGGAAATATCTTGATGCGGTTCCAAACGGAATCAGTCATTTGGATTTCCGATCGGTACTTGTTTAATTTTTTCTTAATAATTTCTTGATTCAAACAAATTCCTAAAAGTTACATTTTCTTATTTTGATATACGTATCTAAAATAGAGTGTTGTTATCGCTAAAAATGTAAACAAAAACACTGCACCTTTAATCTATCAATTCTACTAGCAGTAAAAAAGTAACGTCATGAGTACTCATATTTCCAGGTTCAGTTAAATGTTCGAAACTTTTAATGTGGACTCGAGCCAAAACTCGCATTTTTTATAAAAAAGTTCAAGTTTATTACATTCTTTAAAACGGCGAGTCCCGAGTTCAATTCGAGTACTCGAGTAATTTTATCTGAACTCGAGTCAATTGACTCGAGTCGACTCGATTCTTTCAAACGGCGATTTTCAGCCAAGTACTCGAGTCTTTTGATCTGGACTCGAGTCTCTTGACTCGAGTCAAGACTCGATTCTTTTATAAAAGTATTCGAGTCAACTCGATTCTTAAAAACAGCGACTCGTCGCATCACTAGTGCAATATGGAACTGCATTCAGACCAAGGAAGGAACTTTGAATCGGCCTTGTTCAAGAACGTGTGTACTCTGTTCGGCGTACGAAAAACTAGAACAACTGCACTCCACCCACAGTCGGACGGAATGGTGGAAAGGTTCAATAGAACCATCAACCGACATCTGTCCAAGGTCGTTTCTGATCATCAGAGGGACTGGGACACGTACATTCCCCTGTTTCTAATGGCATACCGCTCATCCGTTTATGAGACAACAGGGGAGACTCCCGCTAAAGTGGTATTCGGGCGAGAGCCGAGACTGCCCTGCGACCTGAAGTTTGGTGTGAAGCCTGGCGAAGTCTCTGCCGACGAAGATTACGTGAGCAAATTACGCAGGAAAATGGATGACATGACACAACCAAGTGCGTCACAATATACAGACGGCCAGCGATCGGATGAAGGAGCACTATGACATCAACGCTCAACACGGGGGATACCAACCTGGAGCACTGGTCTGGCTTTATACCCCCAAAGACGTCGAGGCCTCTCCCCAAAACTGCAGACCTCTTGGGAAGGTCCTTACAAAGTGATGAAACGGATCAACGACGTCGTTTACCGCATCAAGAAGGTCCCCCATGGCAAACCCAAATTAATACACTTCAACCGGATAGCCCCTTACCATGGAGAAGCAGATGAAGGGACAGTACAAAAGGCGCAAGTTTCCGAAATGAGCTTCGAAACCTTCATGTCTCATCACGCCGAAGGAAGCAAGGCACGGTTTTGAGTGACCACGGAGAAGCAACAAGATCTCTTTAAAGTGCCACTGGAGTACAGTCTGGCCCACTGCGTAGCAGAAGACCTGAAAATGTCCAAAGGAATCGTTCAGGTGTTTAGGAAGAAATTTGGCCAAATCGAGGAGCTACGAAGACAGCATCCCGTGCGTTATGCGTCATTGGCGTCACGCCACCATCGAACAAACTCGAATCTTCCAGCTTGGAAAATTCGAGACGGCAGCAAAGGATATAAAATCGCCCGGGGTGGACTCAGCAGTCAGTCGAGTTCTAACAGCGATCGTCGAAGTTAGATTTTAGTGTGAAAATAAATTGTTACAAATAAATTAGTTTTTAAGCTTTATTAATTTACGGTTAAGTTTTTACCGAGTGTTTTATTCGTTTAAATAATTAAATTTAAACCCTAGAAACGTAACAATATATTATATCCAGAAAATGAAAGAAACGAGCCAATTATATTTGTTCAAGATAACTGTCCAGTCCACAAAGCCCGATGTGTAAACAACTGGTTTATAGAAAATGAAAATCTTATACGATGTTTACAATGGCCGGCGAAATCTCCTGACCTGAACCCTATAGAAAATTTATGGGGCAACATGGTCAGGAACTGGAACGAAGGATAAGATTATCATGGGGAGCGACAAAGAACACTTGAGGCCCTTCAATGCCATACACATAGTGTATGGAACAATTTACGAAGTGTGAATCTACGTGAGAAATTAATAGACAGTATGCGTAGTCGTTTACAGGACTGCATAGATGCAAATGGTTATTACACACGATTTTAAATACATTTAGTTTAGTTGTTAAAGTTATGTATATAATTTGAACAATTTTTAATGTATGCAGTCTATATAATATATATTTGTATAGTACATAGAAAATGTATGTATATTGTTTATTTAACTAGTCTCCAATTTCAGTTTAAAATTGTAAATCGGTTTCCAGTAGAAAAATAATTTTTTTCTCGGAAAATGTTTTTTTTTTGTAAATAAAAAAAGTACCTATATATTTTGTATCGCATATTAATACACAATTTTCCTTAAAAAAACGTATGAAAGTTTGTCGTACTTAAAAAAACATAAGTTGTTTCAAGATATCATTCTTTACACTTTCAGGTAATTTATAAAATTAATACACTGAGAAAAATATTAAGCGACACTTTCGTTTAAAAATCGACTCAGCGTACTACTGCGAAATAAACAGTTTAGAATAATTTTTCTTATGTGTATCGCTGAAAAAAAAAGCATTCTCGTACTGTAAATTTTGCAGGTCAGTACGCTGAGTCGTTTTTTAACACGAATCCGAATAAAGCGTTCGTACATTTTTCTCAATGTAGGGTCACTTCCAAAAATTCTTTGATAAAAATTTTTAAGATAGTTCTGATGAAGGCCAACTAGCCTGAAATACATGTATAAACTCTTTTCTAAAACTTTCCTGTTGCCAGACACACAATTTCAGTTATATTTAATCACAATTTTATAAAATAAAATTAAAATTCTAAAGATTGTTATATCTAATCAGAAAACTTAAAAAATTACTACACTTTTGCGAAATTTGTATAATATAGAATCCAATATACAATGTGTCCACGGATCTAGTTCACTATAGGAAGACCCTGTAATTTTTCACTTTTCGAAAAAAAACATTCTTTATAAAAAGTCTAAAAAATTCCAAAGCCGCTATAGAAAATATTAAATTTCCATTAATAACAATGAAATAAAATCATATTTACATCATAATATGACAATGTTCAAAAATTGCGTAAATTCACGTAAACTGTTTAAGTCAAGTAATATCAATCGAAGAATGTAACTTCTAAATGGTCTAAGTGCTAATTTGATTTAAGCGAAATAGAGTCTGAAACCTGTTTAATAGCAAAAGTAACGAAATCATATATAAAAGCACAAGCAAATTACACCTTAATATTGCAGTTCCAAAAACTAAAAACAAAATTTGGAGCAGTTTTAACAAAAAAAAAAAACAATTTAACACAAAATTGGCACTTAGACCAGTTAGAAGTTACTCTTCAATTACTGTAAATGTAAAAGGGGTAAAAGGGGTAATAGTTACGTAGAATAAAATAATGTAAAATAAACTCTCTTAAAAACAGGTTTTAATTTTTTAACTTAAGAACCTGCAAACATTTTCATAAAACAAATATATTGTGAATGAAAACATGGTAAGGTATCAAATTCATAATACCGCCAATTCCTAGCTCACATGATTGACATTTTGTTAAAGTAAAAAGATAGATATCCTAACTTTTTCAGTTATTAATGGGAATTTATTATTTTCGTAATATTTATTACGTTTTAGGGCAAGCAGAAAAATGAAAAATAAAACGTTTTTCCTATAGTAAACCCGATCTGCGGACACGGCGTATAAAGCAGTATTATATTGAAGCATGAATACATACAAACACGTGTAGATAATTGTTGGAAAGGCTGCAAGAGTACCCGTCGTAAATAATTTTAGGTCGGTCGGATTAATGTAGTCGAGCGGTAAAGTAGTGGACATGGGTTGTAAAGACCTCATATAGCAACATTTTTAAGCAGACTTTAAGATTAAAGTAAACTAAAAGTATTGTGTTGACGCACGATTAATGTGGATTAAATCCGAAGGTCGCAAAAAGTCGCAAAATATTATTCCATAAAAATAATGTAGAAGTATCATAATTTCATACTGTGATAGCAAAACAGCGGGCATATGTGGCGTTTTACTATTTTTACGGTCAAAGTTGAAAATGAAAAAATTAAAAGTGATTGACTTTGAATTTTCATAACAAATATAATCTTTAAGAAATACTGTTTATTTTTGCATCAAAAACACGATAAAATATGTAAAAATATAATAATTTAAGATTCAACCGATTTTTTCTTTTGTATCCGTATGAAAACCCTATTTAAACCCTGCGTCAAAAGTACAACTTATTTTCAAGCACTGTCTATTTTGCAGTGCTATAAAATGAAATACAGCAGTCCTACAAACCTGAAATTTTACTATAATATGCAGAATATAGTCAAAATTATGAAAATTTCATTCAATATTTTTAATTCAAAATTTCATATTTTGATTGCATGTCCGCCTGATTACATTGGCTCGTTCCACCGTGCGACGCCGCGTCTGTTCAAGTGGTTTGTACTTGGACTGCAAACGACAACAAAGTTAAGTCAGATCTAATCCTATCAATCAGCGAGAAGAATGAAGTTCTTCGACGTGAAAGTAAATTAGGAGAGATGGACGTTGAATAAATGCAAACTTATTGGCCATAATGCTGCTCTACAGCCTACCTCCCAGCTTTAATAATTTTCTTTGCGCGATAGAATCGAGAGACGAACTACTTGCGTCCGAAGTTCTTAGAATCAAAATTGTCGAAGAGAATGATGCCCGAAAATGTGAATCCCGGGAAGATACCAGCGCGATGTTTGCAAGAAAATACTCGACGAAATTCAATGGTTTTAAGTAGAACAAAGAAGGATGAAAGGAAAAGGACAGCGAAAGTGAAAGTGTAAACAAAAACTCCTTTAAATTCAAGTGCCACAAATGCCGCCGGATCGGACACAAAGCCGCAAATTGTCTTGCGAACGAAAGGAACCTCCAAAGTGTAAAACAAGCACAAAACTTAAGCCTACTCACGACATCGAATTGTGTCTCAGTGCGCGAAAAATTAATTTCCGGGATACCGAGACGGAAAAAGGGCCGTGAACGCAGAGACAGCCGAGTGTTCGAACGCAGGGAATGCACCAATTAGCGCGACGCCGACGGTCGGAAACGCGCGGTCGGGTTCGTCCCGAGGACACAATTCGCAGAAAAAGTTGTGGTGCCTGGACAGTGGTCACGTCACATCTCTGTAAGGACCGTGAGAGTTTCTTAGAAATTAATGGGCCGAGCGAACTGAACTTGGTCAATAGTTCCTCGATGAAAATAATAGCCACCGGTATCGCAACTTTTCAAACCGTCGAAAATGGTTCAAATACGGTCGTCACTCTGTCGGATACTCTACACGTTCCGGACTTGAGAACAAACTTACTATCGGTGAGTAAAATTGTTGACAAAGGACCAAAAGTAATTTTCGACAGGAATTTCGCTGTCTTTATCGACAAAAGTGGAAGGGTGAGAATGACCGCCGATCGCGAAGGAGATCTCAAGGAAAAATGCATCGCACACCCTTCCCAAAGGCATCGGTAAGAAAAACAGAAATTTTGCAGATAATGTTGTAGACCGGTGCGAGTGCGATCTAATGGAGGGGCCAGATACTTTGTAACCTTCATCAACGATAGTTTGTGGTGCGAAGTTCGTCTCATCAAAGGAAAGGACGAAGTCTTTACCGAATTGAAGAAATTCAAGGCTCTCGTCGAAAATCAGAAGGACACGAAAATCAAATTCCTTCAGTCGGACAACGGCACGGAGTATCTAAGCACAGCATTCAACGAATTCTTAGAAGCGCTTAGAAGAATTCAACGACGATTGACAACATCATACAGTCCTGAACAGAACGGGACAGCCGAGAGCAAGAATCGTACACTAGTAGAAGTCGCTCGGTGTCTACTGTTGCAATCGGGGTTGCCACCTTCTTTTTGGGCCGAAGCCATATCGACAGCGAATTATATCCGTAATCGCTGCCCTACGAAGTCGTTTGGTGGGAAAACACCCTTCGTAGCTTGGATGGGCCTGAAATCGGACATTCGACACCTGAAAGACTTCAGATCGAAAGTAAGTTCAAAATCCCAGGAGGGTATCTTTATATTGTACTGCTTTACATCCAAGGCATATCGCATTTGGCTCTCGAAGGAAAAACGTGTTGAGATATCCAGAGATGTAAAATTTCTCGAGAATATGTCTGCTCCAAACGTCGACTTCGTCGATTTTTTCAAGGAAAATCTGGATGGACAAGGGAACACGAACCATCTCGAGAACACACGACCAAACGAAAACGATGTCATTCTGACACCAATTGGCAGACCAATCGAGGATAGCGCAGTGGCCGAAGAAACAGACATAGACATGGATGTGAAACAGACATAATTCGAAACGATACTTGGCAACTCGTTGCACGTCCTAAAAACAGGAAGGTGATAGGAATTCGAATGGTATTGAGGCTTATACATGACGGGGACGGTATGCCTGACAGCAAAAAGGCTCGCATAGTAGCAAAAGGCTTCAGTCAACAATATGGCGTAGATTTTCACGAAACCTACGCACCCGTGCCACGCGTGAATTCGATGCAACTCATGACGGTACTTGCGGCAGAGTTGAATATGGAAATTCAACAGCTCGTCATCACAGTCGCCTACCTGAATGGTATCGTTCACGAGGAAATTCACATGGAAATTCCTGAACTTACGGCCACTACTGTAGAACTCATCATTCGCACTGAGGCGGACGACAGTCACGTCAAGGCAAGGGCCGAGGAAATGCTGACCCAGCTTAAGAAAGGTAATAAGGTGTGTCTGCTAAAGCGAATCCTGTACGGTCTTCGCCAGGGAGCAAAACAGTGGCACAGAAAGTTGGACGCAGAGTTACGCAAGCTTGGACTCTCACCATCCAACGCCGATCCGTGCGTGTATTTTCAAGGCAGAGGACGAGATTTCGCAATGGTTGTTATCTACGCACTCGCACAAAATACAATCCTTAAGGAAAAACTTGGAGAATAAATTCGAAGTAAAGGACTTTGGAGAGGTGAAAAATTGTTTGAGAATTGAATTCCAACGACAGAATAACGGATCGACCCCTATGGACGCGAGCGTCAAATTGCCCAAGGAAGATAATGAACACGGCGCGGAAGCGAATGGGAATTTGCTCTATCGAGAATTGGTGGGTGCACTAATGTATCTCGCAACAGGAACCGGACATAGCCCACGCCGTTAGCCGTTTAAGTAGCTCCTACCACTGCTCCGATCAATCCCATTAGACTGCTGCCAAACTTGTTTTGCGGTACCTGAAAGAAAATGATAATCTTCACTTGACTTACAGGAGAACCGGAAGACCCTTGGACGCGGACTGGGCGAACTACGTGGACGACCGACGGAGCTACACAGGCTTCCTCTTTATCCTGGCTGGAACCGCAGTATCTTGGGAGTCCAGGAAGCAAAGGACCGTGGCATTGTCGTCCACAGAGGCCGAATACATGGGCATTTCGGAGGCAACTAAGGAGGCTCTTTACCTTCGCAGACTCCTCGAGGAGATGGAGTTCAACCAGTTGGCAGACATTAAGCTCCATGACAATGCTGATGCAAAGAAGCTCGTCGAGACCCCGTGTTTCATTCCAGAACGAAACACATACACATCAAGCACCATTTCGTTCTGAAGTCTTGTCAGATCGCTCTGGAATACCTATCTTCGCAAGAGGTGGTGGCCGACATTAACTAAAGGGTTGGAGAAATCTAAGCATTTGAAATTCATCTCCATCCTCGGGTTTCAATAAATCACACGTATAAAAAGGGAGCGTGTTGGAACAATAGTGTTGTACGTTATGCAGTGGTCGCTAGATGGAGTTTGGTACTCCTTTTTTTGTAAGGCACTCGATCTCTGTCTAAGGATCATATGGTTTTGACACTTGACAGTGGGTATTTGACCTTGAATGAGCGGGTTGTCAAAAATAACAATATGAATACTTTATGTAAATCAGAATATAAATTTAATGCAAATCACTTTAAATTTCTATTTTATTAACACAACACTTAAGTTTATAAGAAATCTCAGCGTTAATAGTGCGAATATGACACAAAAAATGGAAAAATAACCAAAAAGCATACGTGAGTTTGACGTGAGTATATTGGACGCTTTTCAGGTAAAATATTAATTCACTTAAAACCCCGAAATTATTTCAATGCATATATTTATAAATAGTTAACTGTATGAACAGAAGTTTCAAAAATTTATTTGTTAATAAATAATTTAAAAAAAAAAACTGTGGACTGTAATTTTCCGCCGTGTCCCACATGTGACTATTAGGCTCTGGATAATGGAACTTGAAATATAAATAGATTTAGCAAGTTCGAAAACCAATAAGGATAAAAACGAGGTTCAGTGTCCAATCCAAAGAGCCGTAGGTAATACTTGACCAAAACAGATGCTATTTAAGCAGAACTTAGTTTCTCATAATAGCAGTTGACTCTTGTCCTGTTATAGTTACAGTTTTCCGTTTATTATGTCATATTCCTATTATAAACGCTTGGAGTTATTATAAATTTATATTTTGCCTCAATAAAATGGAAATTTAAAGTAATCTGTCTCATTTTTCGTCTTGATTTACATAAAATATTCCAGTTAATCATTTTTGACAACCCACTCGTTCAAGGTCAAATACCCACTGTCGCGTGTCAAAAACATATGATGGCAGTACCTGTGTCCTTAGACAGAGATCGAGTGCCTTACTTTTTTGCAACCTAACCCTTAAGAAATATAAGACGCCCGCCGGTAACTAACAAGATGGCGAACCATCGGTAGCCACGAGCGGCGTGCTCTCTTTAGTCAATTATCAATTATCACAATTATTCTCGTTTTTTAAGTTATTCTAATAAATCAGTATCTCTGGTTGTATTGTGATTATGCCCCGCGCTTTGACCCGACACCTTTCAATACTACTTACTGCAAGTTCGCGATTTTCTTAAAAAATGGAAATAGGAAACGGTTAATTTTTCTTGGATCACGTGTTGCACAAAATATTTTTAGAATTTCATGAAGGTTTCAAGAATGCATTAAAAAATGGGACATTCCATTTAAAATAAAAAAGTTGACAGCAACTTCCGGTATTAGCGGAAATGTCCAAAAATTGGAAATATTATATTTTGTTAGATCATTATCGCTAACTTATAACTGCAAAATATGAAATAGAAATTCAAAGGAGAAGTCCGTAAACTTTTAATGAATGTGTTGCCTGAAACTCCCTGTATATTTGAATTATTTCCATTATCTGTCAAACTTTGTCGAGCAATAAAACTACAAGAATGATAGTATAATGTTCTGCATTCTTTCGCAACACCATTTTTGAGGTATCAGAAATCGCTGATATTGCACAAAATATTTTGTATGCACTTCTCGATGTATTTTTTTTTTGTTTTTAATAATAATGTGATATGAGTAAGCCGATTGTTCATTTAACAATGAGACATAGAGATTTAACAAGGGAAAGTAGGTAATTTTGAAAGTATTTTAATATTGATATTTTAAGCATTAATTTGATTTAACTAAGGAATATTTATCACTTATTAACAGAAAGTTTTAGCAACTGCAACTGCAAGTAATAAGTCTAATGATCCAAAGCGTTTGTTCGATTTTCATAACAGTAGGGTTGCGAGTTCAAATCCGGTCCACCAAAACTTTTTTTTCTATTGACACGTTTTCTGACTTTTAAGTATTTCTTTGAAACATTAGAATATTTTGTCAGGCTTATGTTGTTTTAGTTGTTTTATCTCTAAATTAATTTTAGCCAGCTGTTTCATATAAACACTCCACTGTGCGTCATTTAGATATCAGACTGCGTTTATTGTACCCTTATTCATAATAATCAATTAGGTATGATATTCTAAAGTAATCCCTCCCCACACTGATAACTGATCCACCACCAAATTGATCCATTTCCCTTATTCAACATTGGTTGAATCTTTCTCCGGACATTCTCCATACTTTGTCACGCCTATCGACTCTACACAAAATTTCAATTCGTCGATGAATAAAACTTTGGCATCATCAATTGTACAATCTGCGTGCATATGAGCAAATGCTAGTCAAGCTCTTTTATGTTCTGCAGACAAAATTGGTCCTGTTGCTAGCCTGAAAGGTCTTAAATTTAGAGTCTTAAACCTTTTTCTTACAGTGTCTTTATTTATAAGCGTTCCAATCGCAAGCTGGATGTCCTCTTTTGCCTGTTGTTCCGTGTAAAACCTTCACCGTTTTACAATAATCCGCATCAAGTGAACTGCAGCTGTTCTTCTCTTTTTATACCTTGACCAGGTCTTATACAGTGAGAATCTTGTAACGCTGCACATAGACGAAAATTACGTGATCAGATAATACATTTCTGAATCATATAAAATTGCACATAGAGGTTTTAACATTATGTTGCTATAGTTACTACTCAATTCTCAATGCTGAATCATTTACAAATTGCACATAGGAAGTATTAAAGAAGGGAATAATTGATCTATCCGGAAATTTGGCGGCAAATAACGCAAAGACCTCTGTCAATGAACTTCATCTGAAAATAACGTGCACATTTTTACTATTTCGGCGGTTGTATGCATTTTACAAAAAATCAAGAGAACAATTTAATTCTATCTGACAATTCTAAATCAGTAGTGTCATTACTAAAAACGCACGGTAACCATGGCGAAGAAAATAAATTTGGAAATAATAATGTAATAAAGCTTCCATTGATTAATACTATGTGCATTCTTATAAGATTCTCAGTGTATATAAGTTACATATAAGTGCCGTTTTTTTGCAAGTGTTCCAAGCCCTACTAACAACAGACGACGTTAAACTTTATAGCAACTTCTTGTTGCGAATAATCTTTTTCAATAAGAGCCACTAATTTGACTATATCCGTTTCTGTCAAACGATGTCGTATTAGGCGATTAACTTGCATGTTTCATAAATTGAATGACGTTTAGATATTTTTTTCACTTTGCCAATTACGTAATACTCACCTGAACATTATGTGTTTTCATCATCTTTTATACTAACATTGTGAGTCAAAATTACAAAATTAGGCTTTTTGATTTCTTTACTAAAGCTGAGATACCTATCTGGCACGTCATATTAGGACCACCAATATTTGTCGGTAAAAATTGCAATAGTGCAATACATTATTACAATAGCGATGCAGAAAAATATTAAATAATTTATTATAATTTACACTATAGCTAAGAAAATGAATTAAAAATTTAAATTACGTATTAAACAAAATTATCATACATAAGTGTAAATTATTTAAGCTTCATATTAATATCAACTATTAAGTGTGTATATCATTACAATCAAGAGAAAAATGCTATCGAATAGAATAATAAAAAGATATACTTTGTATTTAAAAAATCGAAACTGATGATGGTCGTGGGAAGACGAAACATTTGACTTCAATTCTATTACTCCCATTCGAAGCAGAATCAAAAAGTGCCTGTAGAAAGTTAAATCAGAATTTCAAAATTATTTATAATAAAAGAGATACGGAGGAAAAAAGAAAATTGACATTTTTACATTTTCAATAATATCTCAAGAAGAAATAAGAATAAAATCATTCTGCCAATGGATACGAATAAGGCATTGATTCGTGCAACTTTTCTTCCATTTAAACAAATTTGTATCTCTTACGGTTTAGGAGATCCCTTCAATGTACATCCAATTTGAAACAGCCGGTATATATATATATATATATATATAACGAAATTGGAAGGGAAGTATCGCAGTACTTGTTGAAATTTAACAGTTAAAAATTTTTTAACGAGGATAAACGTCTGATTGTTGGGCGTTGTTATTTAAGAAGAACTCCTTTTAACTTCTGTCAATATTTGGCAATGTAATTTATTGCTTCATCAGGACAAAACTGAAATGATATAACATGAGCAACGTGCTAAAAGTTAGGTTAAGTACTTACTTATAGAGTAATTAAAGCTAGCCATTAAAGGTAAATTATGAGGCGATGTGCAAACATTAACAACCAGAAGAAATATTTTATTATAACAACGAATACATAATAAAACACATTAAAAATCCGATTAAAACAGATTAAAATATAAAAATGTTTGACTTAAGGCATTGTAACGGAAAAGTAAGATGGCCGACAGTAGGATAGGTAACATAAGGAAAAGAAATAGTAATTGCCAACCAAGCGGAAAGGAACCAAATCAAAATTTAAAATTTAGAAGATTTTGATAAATATTGTTCAATTGGTTAGTATCAGTTTTAAAATTGACAGTAGTATTATTGTTGCTTTGAATATGAGATATTTCAAGAAAAGTTCTAAGTTTATAATTAGTTTCTTGTTCTAGGATTTTAATATCTGTGAAATTGAAGTTATGGTCGTTATCATTACTCTGGATAGCCAAAGCGCAGGATCTCTTTCCTATTCTGCAATCACTTTTGTGTTGTATTACTCTATTTTTTAAATGTTGGCTAGTTTGGCCTATGTAAATGAGGTTATAATCGTTGCAAGAAATTTGATAAACAACACCAGAGGTGAGCAGAGTAGGAATAGCATCCTTGCATTTCGTGAAAAGTTTACTGATATTTAAAGGGTTGTAACGTGCAATTTTTACATTATCTTGTTTGAGAATATTTACAACTTTGGGGGTAATGGGTTTGATGAAAGTAAGTTTTTTTATAAGTTAAGGGATTAGCTGTTTGAGTGGGTAATTCAGCAGTGACACCTGGATTAGGATGGGAAAAAATTAATTTTTTTAAATGTGGTAATGGATAGCCGTTGTTAATGAAGATATCAACCAATTTATTTAAATTCTTTTTGAGAAAAGATTCGTGACTGATTAAAGTGATACGATTTTTCATGGCTAACACGGTATTAATTTTTTGTTTTAAGGGGTGACTGTCTTGGAAATTGATAAATCTCCCAGAAAAAGTTGGTTTATTATACCAATCTAATATGACACTATTATCAGAAGTTCTTATGAGTTTAGTATCTAAAAAAGGAACGCTATAATCAGTTTCAGTTTCTAAAGTGAATTGAATGCGGTTATTAAAATTATTAAAAATAGTTAAAATGTCATCATGTTTATTATAGGGTATGGCAGGATTAAATCGTCGACATATTTATAGAAAAAGGGTATTGGAAAAGGTAAACGTGAGATGGAGACATCAAGCAAATGATCCATTACTATTTGGGCAATATGGGGCTAATGGGTGACCCCATGGGTGTACCTTGAATCTGTTTGTAGAAAATATTATTAAAGGTAAAATAGCAATTATTAAATAAAAATTCTAAAATATTAAGGAATTCATTTTAAGAATATTCGTATGAGCTTCGACCTTAGGCCAATTGTTAGCAATAATATCGATTGCTAAGTTGGTAGGGATGTTCGTGAACAAAGAGACTACATCTAACGATATCAGTCTGTATTCAGGTGGTAACATCATGTTCTGCATCTTCTTAGTAAATGTAAATGAATCCTTAACATTATATGAAATTATCAACAGGAAAACTGATTGAAAGTATTTTAGTAATGAAATTTGCCAAATGATAAGTGGGGGAGTTCGTGCAAGATACTATGGGTCTGAGGGGTGTATTTTGTTTGTGTATTTTTGGTAGGCCATAATAGCGAGGGATGTTGGAACTGTTGTTAACAAGTTGATGCATAGTGTTTTTGTCTATGTAATCATGGTTGTAGAGACGTTTTATAAGTTGATTTGTCTTTAATTGCAACATGAAAAGTGGATCTTTATCAATTTCCAAATAAATATTGTTGTCTTGGAGTAATTCTAATGATTTATTGATGTAGTCTGATCTCTTCATTAGAACGGAAACAGATCCTTTGTCTGCTTTCGTCAATATAACGTCTTTATGATTATTAAGAAATTGCTTAGAGATATTAAAAAGTTGTGAAAACAAAGGAGTATTATGTTGACGAGCAGTTTTGAAATTGTTGAAATTGGTAATAATGTTAGTGATTCTTAATCTGTCTGAGTTGGCAATGTGGGTTGGTTTATCTGTTAAAATATTTTCGATTTCAGCCAAGATTCTACTAATATTGATTTGATTAGCAGGGGGTTCTAAACTAAACTTAGCACCTAACGATAAGAAATTCTTTACATTAGATGGAAGTTCAGTATCAGTTATATTGACAAGCCATTTATCATTATTAACAAATAAGTTGGAAGTTACCTGTTCAGACTTCAACTTATCAAATTTTTTGATGTTTTTATTTTTTGTGTAATTAAAGACAGAATTGAACTTGATGAGTAATCTGGATTGGAATTCTCTGTAAATATAATTAGGAATTTTATTAACAAGAGAAGTTTTACTGTTAGTTACTTCATATTTGATTTCATTGATGTCCGAAATGGTAATTTGTAGTTCATAATTGAGAGTTTTAAATTTCAACCTGTTAATGAAAGCCAAAATTTTTTGTGCTAGTCTGCCATTTGTGGTGTCCATTAGGTTGGTTAAATTGACTGATGTGTGGTGGAATGATACCTTGTCTTCGACATCGCAATAGAAAAAACCTCCGGTTTAATTTCTTGGCAAGCTTGATGTTAAGTGAAGCCCATGTTTTCATAAGAATGGCCGTATTAAGACCATAGGTGTAAGAAATATCTTGAAAAAACCCCATCTGTAACGAAATTGGAAGGGAAGTATCGCCGTACTTGTTGAAATTTAACAGTTAAAAATTTTTTAACGAGGGTAAACGGCTGATTGTTGGGCGTTGTTATTTAAGAAGAACTCCTTTTAACTTCTGTCAAGGATGCTATTCCTACTCTGTTCACCTCTGGTGTTGTTTATCAAATTTCTTGCAACGATTGTAACCTCATTTACATAGGCCAAACTAGCCAACATTTAAAAAATAAAGTAATACAACACAAAAGTGATTGCAGAATAGGAAAGAGATCCTGCGCTTTGGCTATCCAGAGTAATGATAACGACCATAACTTCAATTTCACAGATATTAAAATCCTAGAACAAGAAACTAATTATAAACTTAGAACTTTTCTTGAAATGTCTCATATTCAAAGCAACAATAATACTACTGTCAATTTTAAAACTGATACTAACCAATTGAACAATATTTATCAAAATCTTCTAAATTTTAAATTTTGATTTGGTTCCTTTCCGCTTGGTTGGCAATTACTATTTCTTTTCCTTATGTTACCTATCCTACTGTCGGCCATCTTACTTTTCCGTTACAATGCCTTAAGTCAAACATTTTTATATTTTAATCTGTTTTAATCGGATTTTTAATGTGTTTTATTATGTATTCGTTGTTATAATAAAATATTTCTTCTGGTTGTTAATGTTTGCACATCGCCTCATAATTTACCTTTAATGGCTAGCTTTAATTACTCTATAAGTAAGTACTTAACCTAACTTTTAGCACGTTGCTCATGTTATATCATTTCAGTTTTGTCCTGATGAAGCAATAAATTACATTGCCAAATATTGACAGAAGTTAAAAGGAGTTCTTCTTAAATAACAACGCCCAACAATCAGACGTTTATCCTCGTTAAAAAATTTTTAACTGTTAAATTTCAACAAGTACTGCGATACTTCCCTTCCAATTTCGTTATATATATATATATATATATATATATATATATATATACCGGCTGTTTCAAATTGGATGTACACTGAAGGGATCTCCTAAACCGTAAGAGATACAAATTTGTTTAAATGAAAGAAAAGTTGCACGAATCAATGCCTTATTCGTATCCATTGGCAGAATGATTTTATTCTTATTTCTTCTTGAGATATTATTGAAAATGTAAAAATGTCAATTTTCTTTTTTCCTCCGTATCTCTTTTATTATAAATAATTTTGAAATTCTGATTTAACTTTCTACAGGCACTTTTTGATTCTGCTTCGAATGGGAGTAATAGAATTGAAGTCAAATGTTTCGTCTTCCCACGACCATCATCAGTTTCGATTTTTTAAATACAAAGTATATCTTTTTATTATTCTATTCGATAGCATTTTTCTCTTGATTGTAATGATATACACACTTAATAGTTGATATTAATATGAAGCTTAAATAATTTACACTTATGTATGATAATTTTGTTTAATACGTAATTTAAATTTTTAATTCATTTTCTTAGCTATAGTGTAAATTATAATAAATTATTTAATATTTTTCTGCATCGCTATTGTAATAATGTATTGCACTATTGCAATTTTTACCGACAAATATTGGTGGTCCTAATATGACGTGCCAGATAGGTATCTCAGCTTTAGTAAAGAAATCAAAAAGCCTAATTTTGTAATTTTGACTCACAATGTTAGTATAAAAGATGATGAAAACACATAATGTTCAGGTGAGTATTACGTAATTGGCAAAGTGAAAAAAATATCTAAACGTCATTCAATTTATGAAACATGCAAGTTAATCGCCTAATACGACATCGTTTGACAGAAACGGATATAGTCAAATTAGTGGCTCTTATTGAAAAAGATTATTCGCAACAAGAAGTTGCTATAAAGTTTAACGTCATCTGTTGTTAGTAGGGCTTGGAACACTTGCAAAAAAACGGCACTTATATGTAACTTATATACACTGAGAACCTTATAAGAATGCACATAGTATTAATCAATGGAAGCTTTATTACATTATTATTTCCAAATTTTTATCCTCGTTAAAAAAATTTTTAACTGTTAAATATATATATATATATACATATTCCCGATTTATACATAACACATATAGTTTATTTTCAGGATTTTTAGGTATCAAATAACAGGGAATTATATACTTATTTATTCGTTAGAATAAGAAGTTATTTCGGGGTCTTTGGACTATTTATTTTCGCATTTCCGTGTTGTTTGGTTAGCTCTTATTTGTAAGGTATCTGACTGTTAATTTTAGGTGTTCACATTTTTTTCACGATTTATACATAACATATACAGTTTATTTTAGATTTTCACATATTAATTTATATTTATTTAAATTTAGACATATATATTTTTTAGGATAATTTGATTGTTGTTAAGTTTAACATTTTTATGATTTTGTCTGTGTGATTAGGTTGTTTTTAGACATTTTTTAGTGCTTTTAAGTTGGTAGCGTACTGAAGATGGCAGCTAAGCTGCCGAAATACGTATCTACGGATATAAAAATTATTGTGGGCGGAGGTTAATTTCAGTTATTTTATATATGTTTAAATGATTTCTTTTTTACATCTACTGTAACATTTTAATCAAAATTAAATATTTAACCTTTAACTTTAATAATACTAGACCGCAGGAAATTTTGTCTGGTAATCAAGACACATATTTTGTAAATAACTATTGAATCCTACTAAAATTTTGTCTAATATGTCCAGCAATTCCAAATTACAACAATTTTTTAATTTTCGTATCTTAAATAAGTGCTATTTTTACTTATATTTTACTTATATTTGGTTATCGAACATGCACAAATTATTGCTGCAAAAAGTTTAAAAATAAATCAATAATAAAAAATTTTCCCATATGGTGCTAATTTTTTGGCGGTCACTGTATAACAAAGGGTCGGAAATTAATAATTACCTTTTAAAACTGTGAAAATGATTAGTATTGCAGAATAACGTACCAAAACGAGGTAATTAAATGAATAAAATTTTTATTTTACAAGATGTCGTAAAAGTTCTCGGGATTTGTTTACTCAAAATTTTTTGATGCTTTTTGAGGATCTTGAATTCTAAAAACTGATAACTATATTAAATTTTGAGCTAAGAGAACTGTAAATCATCAAAATAAAATGTCACAAATACACAAGACAGGAATGAAGATGATCGACATTGTTCGGAACCAATGGAAGGGAACTTTCTGTCGAAAGCAAAAAATAGTAGACAAAAACAGTTTCCTGCAATTATTCTTTCTCAAAGTGGTATCGACTTCACAGAAAACAATTGAAAAGATTGAAAGATTTCAGATTTAACAACCTTAAGACCTTTCGGTAAAATGTATTAATTCATCTTTAATCAATACCATTTTGAGAAAAAATAATTACAGGAATCTATTTTTGTCTACTATCTAGATATGGGCGAATCTCGGAATTTTCGAACGCACAAGACAAGTTTATTGAAACGACGCGACGTTGTCAAATGTGTGTGCAAGTTATGGGCAACATTTTTGAACATACGTTATAAAATAATCTGAAATACCTACTAAATTTATTCATTTAATTATTTTGTTTTAGAATATTAATAATTTTTTATTTCCATCTTCTTAGTAAATGACATTTTACAGGCTAATTTTGTTCTTTATAGTAACCAAGTAAGTGATAAATTACAGGAACAGCCTGTAATATTTTACGGAATGGTATGAAAGACTTGTAAAATTTTGTAGGCTTGTAGAAAAGGAGATTGTTTACATCACCATGACTACGACTAGCTAGAAATAACGCCTTTAATAAGAAGAAAACGTTTTCATAAAAAAATTAAAGTAAATTAATTGAAAATCGCCATATGAAGATGAAAATAAAAGTTTGTACGCTACACACTTTGAAATTAATCTTTACTAGGCTTACTGGATTATGGGGCTCACTCCGCGTCGTTTCTGCAATATTAAGTAAGTCGTGGTGCGCGATTCAAATAGTCTACCTGAATCAGTGTTTCACAGCGTCGTCGCCGTAGACAACAGATTTCTTAAAACCCGTCGTCCGAATAATCGATCGTATTCATTACTAACTTGTGTAATTGTGACTCGTTTATTTTGATGATTCACAGTTCTCTTAACTCAAAATAAACAAAAAATTGAACAAACACATTCTGTATTAAAATTTGATGGAAATTTCAATACAGTTACCAGTTTTTAGAATTTAAAATCCATAAAAAACATTAAAAAATTGTTTGTAAACGAATTCCGGGAATTTTTTACGACACCCTTTATAACAAAAATTTTATTCAGTTAATTACCTCGTTTTGGTACGTCAGTCATTTCTTCAGTAGGTATACTGTATTTTCACAGTCTGAAAAAGTAATTATTAATTTCCGACCCTAAGTTATACAACAAAAAAGTCTTATTTTGGCCTCCTTTCCTTGTCCTAGAAATTTGGCCGACGAATGCCGAGTTGGCATGTACTTTCATCTGAAGCAAATACGATATCCCTTTGTGATACCTTAGTCTTATCATTTTTCAATTATTGTGATGTTATCTATAGTCCATGCTTGGATTTTAAAGATTCCAGACACATATAAGTCGTGCAAAACTCTTGCTTAAGATTTATCTGTGGCATACCAAGACGCAAACATATTTCACATAAATTGAATGCTGCTGGTTTGCTTCAGATGAAAGACGGAAGATTTTTCCATTTGGCGTGTTTCTGTCACAAAATTTTGTTTTCTAAAATTCTTCCATATCTTTTTATTAAGATCAGGTTTCGTACAGAGATTAACAGTATCTATTATTCGTCGTAAAAATCTATTAAATATTCCTTTGCATCATACTGCCTTCTTTAGAAGATCATTTACCTTCATTGCTGCTCACTGTTCAAATTCTTTAGACACGGAATTGAAAAAACTACGGCCGACATCATTTAAAACGAAATTAAAATTTGACTTGCTTGGTGGGTGAACGGTTCATATGTGACACATTGCTATTTACATAGAACTTGATTTAGTTAGCCGATATGTCCTTTTTTTTATTACTATCGCCAGTAATATTTACTGACCTTTTGGGACGACATGACAATTTTAGTTATCCGGTTTGTTATATTTGTCAAATGCTCGTTCCAATAAAAATATTATTATTATTATTATAATTTTTCAAAACCCTGTATATTTCATAAATAATTCAGTTTGATATTCGAGGGAAAAAGTGTATCGTTACAACAGTCTTTTTATTTACGTACATGATATGGTGTGCATTGAGACAGGAAAATAAAGGAAGTGTGTTCAGACCTGTGTAAACTGTCTTAATTAAAAATTTCTTTAAATTTAGTTCATACTAAAAACCTTTATGTCAAATATTGAAAGCGCGATATGTTAAAATGTCTAATGCCATTATTTCCTGAATAATTTATAAATTAATAGCCTTAGAAGGAGATTATTTTAGAGGTGTACTTAATTTGACATCCTGATTGCGATGCGATGATAAAAACTTAACGTTCCATTTAATAAAGTTGAAAATAATTGGACGTCTTGAAAACTTAATTGTCATTTGTTTCTTCGAAAGTATCATAAAATTGAGGAGAAAAGGTCCTAAAACTTTTCTAATTTAAGTTACCTCATAAAAATATAAATAAGAAAGTTAACTATTGTAGCGGCTTCTCACGAACATCCTATATGTAGATCTATATGTACTTTTTACTTAAAAAATCTTTCCTACATGCTGTAAAATTTGTTCCCCCCATTATGACTGACCCTGTATACAGGGTGGGTCATTGGTATAGATTTCTTCAATAGCGCCTTAATTATCAATTATAAAAGAAAGTTTCTTATACAAAACTTATCGCCTGTAAGGAGTTCTATTAACAAATTATTTGCACATATACAGCATGTTCCATAAGTGAATTATCTACCAAATTTATACTTTTTAAATGCAATGTACCAATTTTTATTGCAGATTTCAATAACAATATATACAAACAAATAATATAATGGAAATACGTATAGGGAATGCTGCTACTAATCGATGTAGAATGTGATTCTGCATCTCATGGTGTAAAAATATAAAGGGTGTTCCATTTACGAAAACTGACTTTTGGGCAGTTGAACAGAACCAGGTTCGACACCGTATTTTGGTAACCCTGTGAATTTTTCAATGATAACTAGGATATGATTTAAAAGGCTGAACATTATTCTTTCAAGCGACAGGCAACTTGAATCTTTAAATTTGAAAGTATGGTAAATACACACAAATGAAAGGCAACCTAAAAATTTTTTCAGTAATTTCAAGATATCTCAAAAATCAAATCGAAATCGTTATATTTATGGCTTTAACAATATTTACTCGAAATGACGTATAGAATCAGAATTTGTAATAAAAAGTATATCATTCCATTTAAAATAAGAAAGTTAATGACAATTTCCGCTATAATCGGAAGTGATATCGAAGTGAAAATATTTTACTCAGAAAGATACTTCCTACTAGGGTAGTGTGTTAATTTTCAGAATGTTTGTATGTTCCTTTCCCCAAAAGCTTTTAATAGACCACTCAATTTGGGAGACCTTGTATAATATGGTTTAGTATTTCAGTGTTCAGCGTTTGATCCATTTTCACCCAAATTACTTTAATTAAATAAATTATTTAATAGAATGAGTTTTTCAAGTATATTTTGAGAGTAGAACGTACTTTACAATCGATAGATCACAGATTCACAGGTAGACTGCACCTACAATAGCAATAGTTATGTCATGATGAAAATAAAAATTTTGTTTAATCTTTGAAAATAAAGATTTTGTAAGTACATTTTATTTTGTTATGTTAAACACGTGTGTAATAAACACATTAAAATATTTAGGTTGTATGTGCTAATATATCTCAGGTTGCTTTATAATCGAATATCTAACGAGATTTGTTAGCGTCTAATAAATATAGCAACGCAAAACTAAAATCACACTTTGCGTTCGCGTTTAAAAATTCGAACAGATCGCAAATAAAGTTTTTTGGAGCAATGTCGCCGTCGAACGAGCAATGAATTTAAAAAGCGGATGGGCTCAAAGTTAATTTGCTTAAATACTTCCAGCTAAAATGTTTAACAAATTGCTTAATTCATTAGCACAAAAACCTAATCCGTATAATAAATCCACTCTAACATAACTCACTAAAAAAGCGGCAGAGAATGCGTTACGATTCTGCAACTGATTTATTGTCTATGGTATTCAATTTACGGGCCAATTTGTGTCGAGTGGATTTAGCGATCGGATCCGCCGGGTTGGTCTAGGGGTGCTAATAGCTTTTACACCGTGCTAAGGGTTAACACATCGTGTGAAGTGCCCACTTGACTGGTGTTAATCTTAGAAGGGGGGAACATATTTCAACCGACTTAATGCTGAAAAGGAATTTAAGATTATCGCGGGGCTAAGTTAATTAGAAGTTGTTTCTTTGCGCCTGTGGACGATGTTCTCTGTATGTTCTTGCTCAAATTTTAATGTTTAGCTTCTGTGTTTCAGCAGAGACGTATTTACTTAACGTCACCGCGCTCAATATTAGCAGTACGTTAAGGTCAGATTAACGGGTTATCGCGTTTAATTTTATGTGGTGGATAATCAAAACCAAACGTACTTTTATTTAACGTTGGAAATACAACGCCGACGTTATCATTCCCGTTATTGAACCTTTTGCTGCTGCGTACGGACCCCAGTTCATTTTATTGCACAATAATACTCGCCCACAAATAGCAAACATTGTCAAAAATGAGATTATTGGCGTTAATCTTCGAGTTTTGAACTGGTCAATGCGAAGTGCAGACTTAAATCCGATCGAGATTCTTTGGAGTATCAAAGCAATAAAAATTGATAATTTCAGAAGAGATTTCCCACTTAATTGAGGGTACATTTTCCCGTATGAGAATGTACAGTAGCCAGAAATCTAATTCGATATTAAGCCTACATTGAAAAAATATATGTTATTGTTATTGTTTTCAATTTTGCTCTTTTAGTTTTATTGCTAAACTCTATCTAATTACGTTAAACTAAATTGCTTTGATGACCTTATTATTCTTGCTAGTGATAATATAAGTAGTTATCACGGCACATCAATTATGTGGGAACTACTGCTATTTGTTAATTATCCCCTAATTTTTCTGTGAAGTTTATGCAGGGTGTTAATAAGAAAACCTATACAACGTTTGGCATGTGATAATAGAGATCAAAATAAAGAAAAAAATTCAAACAAACCCATGTCCAATACTGAATGGTGTCCATACTGTGTTCACTCTTCTAAAATTTTTATTTTTTAGAAGAAGAAACTATTCGGGATCGATAAATTAAATAAAAAGATAAATTCTCCGACGTAGCACTGGCCACCGTACGACTTCAGGTTTCACCGAAAGTGATACCAACTTTCATATTTTAAATGGAATGGCCTGTATATTTTTGTATATTTGGAATCCACAGATCATTGTCTCCGAGTATGTATCTCTTGGTAAGTTTGGTTTCCATGACAACGAAAGATTTTCAAAGTTATAAATCGTGCATTTTCGTTCTAATGCTATTAAGGAATTCGAAAAAACCATTTTCTTTGACTGCACTTTGATTTTTAACATTTTTACAGCATATGAAATTTTCATTAGGTCGTAACTTATTTTTTCAAATGGAATTTCTTCAATTAGGTTAAATTGTAATATTTTGATGGTTTTTGGTTTCCATTAAAACAAAAAAAAAACGTTATTTGTGTCATAAATGGAGCTGGGATTATATGCAAGCCGAAATAAAGAAAATATGTGCATATACAGGGTGTCTCAAGATGAGTGGCGACCGGCTGTATATAGCAAACCGCAATACCTACAGCGTCGAGAGAAAAAAAGTTATAGTCAAAGTGACCAAGAGAAATTAAAGAAAATATTTTTAAGTATCTGAGTTGACCGCAAGGGAGCGCAATCAATGGGTTCAGCAATAAAAATTAATTTTACTAAAAAAAGTCTGAGAATAAGGTGCAGCTTTGATCGCGCTATTAGAAAGCTAAATTAGTTCTGCACAACTTTTATTTTATACTTATT
The DNA here is from genome assembly GCA_036172665.1 of Prosopocoilus inquinatus. NCBI lineage: Eukaryota > Metazoa > Arthropoda > Insecta > Coleoptera > Lucanidae > Prosopocoilus > Prosopocoilus inquinatus. The sequence continues at coordinate 40,693,881 of CM069871.1, read as the reverse complement.
ACCGTTTCACCGTTAGTAAGTGGTGGAGAAAACAAATGAATTATTTACTTTAAAAACTTTTAAGATTTTTACATATTAATTATATTTACTTAAATTTAGACATATATATTTTTTAAGATGATTAGATTGTTGTTAAGTTTAACATTTTTATGATTTTATCAGTGTGATTAGATTGTTTTTAGATTTTTTTTAGTGCTTTTAAGTTGGTACCGTACTGAATATGGCAGTTTAGCTGCCGAAATACATATCTACGGATATAAAAATTATTGTGGGCTGAGGTTAATTTCAATTATCTCTTAAACCACAGTCTTCTTTACTATTTTAGTTTTTTAAACTTTGTATCAGCTCAAAATGCCCTTTCAAATGAGCTGAAGTTCGTCAATTTCTGCTAAAGAGTACAGAAGTTATGATATTTTGTAAAGTAAATAATTCAACTGTTTTCTCCACCCTTATTAACGGTGATATGATAATAAGTCGAAAATCAAAGTGGTGCAGAGTTAATTTAGCTTTCTAATGACGCTAACAAAACTGAGGCTTATTCTGAGACTTGTGCTAGTAAAATTAATTTTTAACGGTTGCCCTATTGACAGCGCCCAATTGCGGTCAAACTCAGATGCTTAAAAGTATTTTCTTTGAATTTCTCTAGGTCACTTTGACTATATCTTTTTTCCCCGAAGCTGTAGGTATTACGGTTATGTACCACCGGACGCCGCGCCTCTTGAGACAGCCGGTGTAACTAACTGTAAGTTTCAAAAAAATTATTTAATCACTGATTCATTTAACAGCGTGATTAAAGCCTGTGATTGGTTTGATGAAACAATATAAATGGTTGTTTGAAATCTATTGTTAACTTCGTCCAATGACGTTCCTTAATCAGAGAATTAAATTAAACGCTGATTAACATTTGTGAAACTCATCGTTAAAGTCGAAAATTAATAATCACTTTTTAAGACTGTAAAGATGACTTAATATTGCAGAAACCTAAAGAAATTATTAACATGCAAAAGCGAACCAATTAATTGAATAACTTTTTTATGGTACAGGGTGACGTAAAAGTTTCCGAAATTTGTTTACACACAATTTTTTCTGTTTTTCGTGGATTTTAAATTTTAGAAACTGGCAACTGTATTGAATTTTCAATCAAATTTTGATCCCGAATGCATTTGTTCATTTCTTTATTTATTTTGAGTTAAGAGAACTCATCAAAATAAACGTGTTACAATTACACATGATAAGAATGAAAATGATCAGCATTGCTTGGACGACGGAATTGAAGAAATCTATTGTCTTCGACACCGTGAAATAGTGATTTAGGAAGGCTGTATCTTCCACATAGAATCCGCATGCACCGGAAGTTGCTGTCAACTTTCTTAATTTAAATGGAATATTCCATTTTTTATTGCAATTTTGAATTCCTCAGGAAATTCTAAAATTATTTTGTTCAACATATGATACAAGAAAAATCATCCGTTTTAGAGATATTTCCAATTTTTTCATTTTTTTCAAACTTGCAGTACCTTGCTTATGACATTGCTATCTTTGTGCAATAAGAGTCATGATGTTAACTTTTGGCCTGTAGTAAACTACAGTAAGGTGTTCTGAGATCATGTCCAGTTTTAAACTTAATTGTCTACAGGGTGGTTAAAAAATAACTTCTATTCGAACTGATTTCAACCGTCGAAAAGTCAAGTTTTTTTAAACAGAACACCTGTATATTTTTATACCACGTGACTGAGGATTAATTGTTCTTTCGTCCTGTGTTAGCATTCCCTATCTCATATATCTCATTAACTATTGATGATTAGTATATTTTTATTTAAATATTCTTTCGAACTGTGTTAACATTCCCTATATTCATCTGTTACCTTTCTCTTTCTATTCTTTATTTTGACTTTGACTCATAATTTTTATCACTTTTCGATATTATTCCTGAATAGTGTGCTATGAAAATTTAAGAAACAAGTCAATTTGCGATTCTAAATTCAATTTCTATTTAAAAACCAAAGAACAATATTTAAATACCTGTCTATCTGGTGTATTTGTTATTTATATATGGCGTATGTTTGTTAATTCTTGATATGACCATTTACGCATTTACAAAAAGAAATTCTCACTTGTAAAACAAAATTTTTGAAAATATAATCAAATGTCTAATAATTTTCTGAAAACTAATAAATCAATCATGAACAAATCAACTTTAAAACTAATACACAAATTATTAGTTATATTTGCTCTAAGCGTCCTCCATTATTTATTAGTAATAAATAATGAAGGACACTTAGTATAACTTTTTGTTGTGTTTAAGTAATAACGTATTTACTTAGATACAACAAATTTTATTATTAACTTCTTTAGTAGCTGATTTTTTTTAAATACGTTTAAAATGCCTGCGTTTGAATTTTCATTATCTTGGTTCTCCGTAGCGAATAAATGTTTTTTTTTAATTTTTACTGGACGGATGAATTAAAAAATTACAATTTCTCTAGTTTTGATAGCCCACTATTTAAAAATATCAAAAAATTGAAAAAATTGACGTTCTAAAATAAAAATCATAGTTAATGAGATATATGAGATAGGGAATGCTAACACAGGACGAAAGAACAATTAATCCTCAGTCACGTGGTATAAAAATATACAGGTGTTCTGTTTAAAAAAACTTGACTTTTCGACGGTTGAAATCAGTTTGAATAGAAGTTACGTTTTAACCAGCCTGTAGACAATTAAGTTTAAAATTGGGGATGATCTCAAAGCGTATTACTGTAGTCTACTACACACACTACTACAGGCCAAAAATTAACATCATGGCTTTTATTGCACGAAGATGGCAGTGTCAAGCAAAGTATTGCAAGTTTAAAAATAAAAATAAAAAAATGGAAATATCTCTGAAACTGCTAATTTTTCTTGTATCATATGTTGAATAAGATAATTTTAGAATTTCCTGAGGAATTCAAAATTGCAATATAAAATGGGGTATTCCATTTGAATTAAGAAAGTTGACAGCAACTTCCGGTAAAAGCGGAAGTGGCCGAAAGTTGAAAATATTATATTTTAATAGATCATTAACGCTAACTTATAATTGTTAAATATAATAGAAATTCAAAGGGAAAGTCCGTAAACTTTTAACGAACGGGTTCCGTGACTCAGCCTGTACAGCAAGCCGTAATACCTCGTAACACGTCGAGAGATGCTATATGCACTCATTGTATCTTCATCTCGTTTTATTCTGATCAATTGAAAGCGCTAAAAGTGACCAAGAGAAATTCAAAGTAATTAAGTACTGAATTGATCGTAAGGTGGCGCAATCAATAGGCTCAACTAAAGTTCCTAGATCTATTAGTACGAGATCCCACTGTAACTTTTTTACGCTCATTTGTTATTTTAACGAAACCCTATTTTAATGGAAGATTACATAGAGTCACACTATGCGACCTGGTTGCCTTGCAAAATCCTGTTGCAAGTACCTTTAATTGGAAGAAGTTTTAACAACTTGACATTTCTCTGAACCTATGGAGCACAAGTGTGAGGTTTGCATGCAAGAGGTGCAACATTTCTGAAGTCCATTTTATTAAAGAGAGTGAGTCTCTTTTTACTTTTACTTATTTCTGAAATAACAACTAGCACACATAATTAACACGCACCACTTCTTATCTTTGTCAACAAATGACACTTAGACGCCATATTTAATCGCATCGCATTGCATCGTAAAATTTTTACGATTAAAAATTTAACAATCGATGTTGAATCGATTCTTATACGTTGAACGCTAAACTGTATGTAATCATTAGAGACCGGATTTATAAGTTTTTACAAGTTTTTTACGCTAACATACCTAAACTTGGCGTTTTGTATTTATATGTTTGTCGATTAGAGAAGCCCAAAAATGGTAGTTTTATTTCGCATATAACTTAATATTTTAGACTTTTAGCGCATATTTATTTATTTATCCATATATTGATATAAATAACATTATAATTCCATATACGGTCAATATTCAAATCTGCAGCTTTTCCAAGAAGTAATTTATTCTTCTCAACGTCTGGCCACTTTATTTTACGATTTCCCGGAATGTGATTTTCTGGGAATCTGTAGCGACTTGCACTTGCATTTTGCACTTATGTTTTGCATTTCAGTTTGAGATAAGAACTCCGTGAATGTGTGTGACTAGTGACTAGTGTATTTATCAACGCGAATTAGTTGTTATTTTCTTATTTAATTTAAAGACGAAATAAATTCAGTGCTTATCTTTTCAAAATGCCGAAAGTAGCATCCTCTCGATCCGAGCTATTGAAAAAATGGATTAAAGCATCTAAACATCTAACTACAGATGGAAAAGTTATTTTTTGCAACGCATGCTCAAAACAGGTAGATACCTTACAAATTCTCTTAAAAATCACATTTTCATTTTGACAATATTTTAAGGTGTCGTCAGACCAAAAGTACCAGATTGATCAACATTTGGCTACAAACCTCCATAAGGAGTCGGAGAAAAGATGTGTGTCTAACTTTAAGCAGTCTTTTATTTCTTCAACAGCCAGTAACTCACAGGGCAGTGACACAGGAAATGAATTCTTTTTAGACTTGTGCAGTGCTATGGCAGAGTCAAACATTCCTTGGCATAAACTTGAACAAGCAAGTTTTCGAACTTTTTTGGAAAAATATTGCAATCGTCATATTCCAAATGAATCGACTTTGCGGAAAAACTATCTAAGTATATGCTACCAGCAACGGATGAAGAAAATAAGAGAGAAGCTTAGCGACAACAATATTTATATAGTAGTTGATGAAACGACAGATGCCTGCGGTCGTTATGTAGCAAATATGTTAGCAGGAGTATTAAGCAACACAGTTGCACCAATATCTTATTTGGTAAATAGTGCAGTTTTGGAAAAAACAAATCATTCAACGATCGCACGTTTTATTAACGACAGCTTGACACTTTTATATGCACCTAATCAAGTTAAATCGGAAAATATATTACTAATGGTGTCTGATGCAGCAGCCTACATGATAAAAGCAGGACAGGCTTTACAGGTGTTTTACCCAAATCTGATGCACTTCACTTGTATGGCTCACGCAATGAATAGGCTCGCTGAATTGGTGCGACTAGAATACCCAACAGTAAATAAGTTGATCAATAACGGAAAAAAGGCGTTTCTTAAAGCCCCACTGCGTATACAACACTATAAAGAATTAGCTGCTGACCTGCCATTACCACCAGAACCAATAATTACGAGATGGGGTACGTGGCTTGAAGCAGCAAATTTTTACGCAGATAACTTTAAACAATTAAAGGAAATTTTCTTAGAATTGGATGATTCCAATTCAGCGGCTTTAAGAATTTGTAAGGAATGCATGTCGAACACAAACATCGGGAATCAATTAGCATTCATTAAAACTCATTTTTCGGTTTTAATATCCACCATTAAAAAGTTGGAATCATCCCAGACGGCTCTATTAGATTCTTTTGAAGTGGTCGATGATGCAATTGAAAGTGTAAAATCAATTCCAGGGGAGATAGGAGAGAAGTTAATGGCAAAATTAGACAAGGTTCTATTACGTAATCCTGACTACAATAAAATGAGGAAAATCTGTTTAGTTTTAAAAGGTCAAAGTGAAGAGGATTTGGACATGGACCCCAAAGATGTAGCATCCATGAAATTTGCGCCCATTACTTCATGCGATGTCGAGCGTTCGTTTTCCTCTTATAAAAATATTTTGACAGACAAACGACAAAATTTTACCCCAAATAATTTAAATCAACTGTTGATTATATTTTGTAATCCTACTACTTAAGTGTTAAGTGTTAAAATTACTTATATGAAACAATTTATGTTTTTATTATTCTAAAGTATGTATAAGTAAAATAAAATTTTTATCGCATATAATATCCATATTTTGATCCATTTTAATCGCATAAAAAAAACTTATTTTCCACTTTTTTAGCACATATAAATCCGGACTTTAGTAATCATAAATCGATTGTATCCGTTGAATGCCCCTACTGTCCTTGTCAATTGCGGTACTTTGATAGATCTAAGGACTTTACCTCAACAATGGGCAGGGAAGATCTTTTTCTAACATAAGTTACTTCGCAAAATATATATACTAGTGACGTCTCAAATTAATCTCAAATTCAACTAATTCGACTTAATTACATCCGTGCCACAGTGCTGATATTATGACGTTACCAGTTATGATTGGCCATTATCCAGTCTATCTATCAGATTGTTGATAATTTGTTTTGGTTTAGTAATTTTTGCGTACGAAAAGTACGTAAGTAAGTAAGTCTATCTATCAGATTGTTGATAATTTGTTTTGGTTTAGTAATTTTTGCGTACGACCGAAATCTTGAAAATGGAAAAAGGCAACGTTTAACAAATTTTACTAATTTAAATTACATTTGATAATCGCCACTGAAATTTTATCTTGTGGTTTGTAATTGAAGTAAGAACTTTCATATTCGTTAAAAATTATGAAAACTTTACTTTTAATCGAACAATTCCTATAAACGTTATTTTATGGATTTACGTTATTTTTTTTTTTTTTCATTTTTATGGAGACAGTTGCGTTGCATTTAACGACTTAATCGAATTACTTGTGAAATAGAAGATATCTGCTTCTTGTTCCAATTTAATAACAGTGAGATATTTCGTTTTTTATTCATTTGCGGTCTTTATTGTTTAGAAGAAAACAATCTTGGCTATTATTAACCTTCAATAACATATAAAAAACACTTTTAACTCGTGTCTGAAATTTTAATCGAGCGCTATTGCCGAACTAACTAACTCATGTTTGTTAATCAAAATTAAGGTAAATTCTGTAATTTCAAGGCAAAAGCTGATATGTCGATATTTTTATATTTCGAGGCTTCAATGAAGATATATCCTTAATGAGTTTGGGTATATTGCAATAATGAGTTATTGTGATAATAAGTTTGAGTTGTATTGTAGTAAAATTATTGATATGTCTTTATGGTCCTAAAAGAACTGTCTTGTAAAATTTGCCTTAAGTGACATAGTATAGTATATTCTATAACAAGGTTAGAATGAAAATTCGTGTAAGATCGAATTGTCATTCTAAACTGAGTAACAGACTGTATTTACTCCACGACAGAAAGTGAACCAAAAACAATTAAATTCGAACAAAAAAAAATATTTATTGAATCAATTATATTAAATATTTATAACGAGTGTACAATTGAAAAATTCATCTAGCAGGTTTTGACTTTTTGATGAAAGAAAATGGAGCGAGAAAGGGATGACTTTGAATCTGATGGAAGTCTGACAGATGTTTGTTGTCAAAATATACCGTTTCGTATGTAAGCTTAACGTGTTTCTTGTGTGATTTGAATCTTCAATTTACCCTTTCGCAATGGCTTTCACTACGGAATATAAGTATAGCAGTAGTATAGCTAGCGGGATCCTAGGACAGTTTGACCTTGAAAAAAATTGCGGATGACATGTGTTCATCCAAAGTCACAATCGTTGAAGGTCATCCCGTAGGTTAGGGGAATGGTTTAAGAAGTGAAGAAGTTACCCCTTTAGTTCTTGAGCCGAAGAGGCTGTTACAGAAAAATCTTTAGTTCTTGCAGCTCTGAAGAATGTTGGCAATGACGTCGTAATACTAGAAGAGGTTGTTCCGAAAAAAGATAAATCTAACCCCCGTTTAGTTCTTGAAGAAGTTTAGTATAACGAGTCAGTTAACTTCGAAAAATGTGCAGATTCAGCAAAACTAGTCCAAGGCTTATTTTATCGAACCCACTTGTATGTGTGTGTGTCAAAGTGCAAGCTTGCTTAAATTTTTTTATGAAATTTTTTACATTTATTTCTGTAAATATTACAAGAAAATATTTTTTAAGGACGTTTCTTTCCCATCAAAGAACTTATGAAAATAAATTATGTGTACTCTTTGTAATTATCATTTATGTATTTTTATGAAACTGCAAAACGTTGTAGAATTAAATAATACGTAAATATCAATAACACGGTTCGCTTGCAATTTTTAAATAATAATAATAGCATCGTTTTGTACTTTTTGCATAAGAAATGTTGCTTGTAATTAGTAAGTATAGTATTTTAGAAAAGAATATAACTGTCAGCATAATAATTCCCCGAGTAATGACTGAATGATGTAATATTATTTATGCGTTAGGAAAGGTCGGGAGAAAAAAATATATGACTTTTTGCTTTTTTATTTATTTAATTTTTTAAATTAAAGTTAAAAATACATTTTTACATATCCTATATATCTTATAGAAAAACACCAGGCATCTTATGTTAATTAATTAAAATTGTTTCAGAAAGTAAAAACCGCTGTTACATCAAGCTGTGCACGATAGTTTGGTCACTTCTTGGATATTAAATTTGTTGACAAATCGCGTAATCTCGCCGGAATGGTTAAAATGTAGCACGATATTCTTCGTCGACGACGTCTGCTCCAACATCCGTAGAATTTTTTCAATGCAATCTTGGTGCCATACCGGGATTTGATTTTTTTATCACGATGGTGATAATTTCTTCACCTCTTGCGGGGCCTATATAATTACATATGAGCTTCGTAAATGAGGCTGACGAGTAGCTCTGCGGTTAACTGGCTGAGTTAGACAACCGCGAGCACTTACAGTGCAGGTTCGAGTCCTGCTCAATTCATGGTTGTCTGTGTTTGTCCAAAGAATTTGACCCAGCTTTAATTAAATAAACAAACTGGCAAAATGAGCCCTAAATAAGCCACGGCCAATTAAATTAAAAAAGAAAAAACTTCGTAAATCTTAGCCAGCTGCCTTGGTTGATTCTTTTGTAGGTGTAGTTTTTATAAATTTTAATTTTCTTTCTGTACTAGGTGTTGTTGGTTTGCGACTACAAATAGGAAGAAATGTAATTATAGAGATAGAAAAAAGAAAAATATTTAAAAACTTACCTGATAAGTTATCTCTGAGCAACTGCAAATAATTGAAACTGTTGTGTGGTTAAGTAATTAATTTTTCGATTCTTTTAAAATCCCAAGGAATCGTGTCTGTATAAATGAAACTAATAATTCGTTTGTCGTCAAAAGGACTCAGAGCAACCTTTCTTTGTTTAATCGTGAAAACTTCATGTTGTTGGGTTCTGATTAAATGTTGGGTTGTGTCTAACGTGGAATTATTAAACACAGTTTGATAATAGTCGAAATCGAACGAAGTGCTTTAATTTTTACACCTTTCGCTTTTTTTAAAAACATTATTATTTTCAATTTTTATTGTGTACATTTTTGATATAAGTCCTATAAATTCTGACATTAAGTTAATCCGAAGCGGAATTTGATATACCGGGTGTCCCGCGCCATGTGCTCACCCTTCTAGAATCTTTATTTATTAATCGATTAACCTGAATTTCGGAGACGATAAACTAATCAAAAAATGGAATTTTTTTGACATACTGATAGTCGTCATAGGACTTCCGGTTTCGCCGGATTGCTATCAACTTTCTTATTTTAAATGGAACACCCTATATATTTTTACATATTTAAAATCTACGGAGCATTACGAGTCCGAATACGCATCAATTCTTAGTTTTGGTTTCCATGACAACGAAAAAAAAACTTTTTTATGTTTCAATCTAGAAAGCTATGAATCGCATTTTTTCGATCTAATTGAATTTTTATCATCAAAATCCCCATCATCATGAGCATACTTGTAATAATTTTCTTCACAAGATGCCATTAAGAGATTAATTCGTTTTGTAAATTCATACTTTCTTAGAGAAACAGTTTCAGTTTCTTCTATTAGAAAAATATTAATTGAAAGTTTGTTCATTACTTCAAATTTTTTAACGTCTATTAAAGCAATAGGAAAATTAAAACCTTCAAATTTTAAAACGTTTATAAAATGGGGGTAAGATGACTTACCGTCAGATTTTTTTTTGTGCAGGTGCAGGATGTAAAGCTGCCACGATTGACCAAAGAAAACAATATTCATCAGTATTTTGTATATTTAAAACGGCCTTTTTATTTTGAATAAATTTAGGTATTTCAACGTATTTCAATAGGTGCATAATTATTAATGTTAATTTTTAGTTGTAGAATCTCGCACAAGGCCCATCCGCTATCTCTTTCTTGAAATTCTTGTAATTTTGATAAAATTTTATTTTTAATATTTACTTCATACCATTCTTTTAACTTTGTAGAACGATATATTATGTGGTTTCTAGTCGAAAAATGTTTTATATCTCTCTCAGCGCTCTGCCGCTTAACAAGCTTAGCTATAAATATTATGTTTACTTTTAAAAGGAAACACGATTCCAACCTTGCCGGTTTTCTTTTTGGATTTCTTTTTCCCCTTAGTAATTGTTTAAAAGTCTCTTTTTAATTCAACAGAAGGGACAAATGTGATTCAATTCTTGCGTAATTAGAAACTTTGTTATTTTAAAGTTTCAGATAATGTTTTTTTCAAAAAAACTGTTTTTCTGATAAATTTTAACCATTTTACGTAATCTTTCTTTGTTTTAACCGACTCACAGTTTCAATTTTGTTCACAATTTCGCTCAATTGAGTATTAAAATTCATGTTTCTTTGCACACATGATATGTTTTTTACACACTAGTAAATTAGTAAATAATCCAGTATACCCGTGTTTGCTAAATAATCATTTTGCAAAAGTGATGCTTACTTATAGATGTGCAAAGTACAAGTGTACGAGTTTCCAAAGCCGCGCACACTAATCAAAACGTAGCGCTTTCTAGGACACATCATTAAAATTATCACAAATTGATTCTTTTAAATATAAATACTGAACCGCTTTAAAACATTTCATTCTGAAGTTGAAAGCAGTACCAGTAACAGCAATAAGAAGAAGAAACGAAAAATGTCTGTATTTCCGTGTACTTTGGTTATGGAATCGACTAACAAGTCACAACATATTATTTGTTATTTGCAATTATTTAGGTAAATTATTATTTTTCATAAATTTTTTTTAGCTTTTAACTTTTTTTTTTTAATTTTGAAATTAGATTTGGTGTGAAAAATATTCGAAAGAAAGAAGACCAATCAAGTGTTAATACAGTTGAATTACTGTCCAAAAACGGAAACAATCTAGATGAAGTTAGGTAATTTACCTGTCAACAACGAAAATCAAATTTACTGAAGAGAACAGCGAAGAGAATGGACACAAGAATAAGAAAATTAAAATTTCAGAAAAGCCTTCAACTTCTGTTGAATTATGACATTGCCGATCTGCATAAGGCTCAGAAGTATCGTCGGTCTACAAGAGAAGGTGACCAAGTCCACCGGTAGTAGTTTTGTGTTATTAGAATTTTAATATTTGCACGTGTACCATACATTCAATTCAATCTTTTTAATTTAAAATACAAATTCTAGAAACTCTATTGTTCATGAAGATCAATATAAACTAACCTGATGTAAAATAATTAATTTTATAAGCTTAAGCAAATATTAAAATTCTAATAACTCAAACATACTATCGGTGGACTTGGTCACCTTCTCTTGTGGACCGACGATATACACACTAAATATAAAGAGCTGCTTGTTAATAAATTATTTATTCCAACGGACTTTATTGTTTCTTTTTACAGAATTCTAAATTAATTAAACATTAAAATTAATTAAACATTTTTAGGGTTCTTTATTACATTCTTTAATAAACCATTGATGTAATCAAATACATTATCTTTAGAACAATTTAACGTATTATAAACATGTAAATTACAATGATTTTCAAGGTAATTACATTTTATAATTCTTAAATTCGGACATTTGAGTTCATCTAAATCTAAACTTTCATTAGGTATAATTTTATTTAAGGTTCTTTTCTTATTGAATTATATTCAAATTAGTCCACTCAATGTTTTCTTAATGTATCAGAAAACCATGATGATTTTTGCTGCCTTTCCAAAGGCATAATGGATAATTTTCGTTCTTGTATTTAATAACGCTATTTCTCTGATTACAAATTCACTGCTTTGGAATTGGAAACCCTGAATGTCGATATTGTACATTTTTACTGTTTCACAATAAAAAATTAACACGTGTGTGTGTAAGTTTTTTTTTCGTTGCTACTCTTTTACTAACAAATTCAAGTTGTTGGTACATCTATATATACGCAGAAGCATTAACAGATAACGATTGCTATGTTATGCAATGTTACTTTTATCTATTCAACTGTTATGTGCATTAGTGAAACCCAACCATTTCACGAACATTTTATTTTTATTTTTTTTTTTAACTTTTTGCTCGAGATAAACGTCTGGATATTTTACTTTCTGCAATTATTCTTTATAAAATCCTCCTAATATATCATTTCCAGTTGCGTCTTTTAATTAATAAGTGATTAGATTTGTTGGTTGTACTTTTCGAACCGCAAAAACCGTTGATCAATGAATTTCGACACTGATTTCTTTACTCTTGGGGTAAATTAATTTAATTTTGCTATACAGGGTATTTTCTTTTCGTTATTCTTCCCCACTTCAATCGGTTTCATACCCATGGTTCTGTGCTTTTTGTTGTTGTATTTTTCCCCGACACTTTTTAATAAATTTATCCACTTGTAATTTCCTTGCAGACTAAAGTTTCTAAACATATTTTTAATTGTCCTATTTACTCGCTCCAAAATCGTCACTTTTTTCTCACTGAACGCATCGTAATGGTTAACGCTGTATTTCTTAGTTAATTTCTTAAATTCCTGATTGAGAGACTCCTTTCCCAAATGCGCTTGAAGATTATCAGGTGCTTGTTCCTTAAACACCTTTTCCATAGTATTGCTGGCTTCTAATCCGGATTTATTTTTTAGAGGGGACACCCAAACGTGTTTTGAAAAGCAATTCATTACAACTAATATACAGGGTGGGCTAATAGTGCGTATTCGGTAGATAGACCCCCAAATATTAATGCACATTTTTAAAATCTGTTTTCGCTATTACTTACCTATGATATAGATGCATGATCTAAAATTAGTTACAATTATACAGGATGTTCGTTTGGCTGTGCCAGACCAAAGTTGTATTTTTTTAAATGGAATGTACTACACAGAGTGTTCTTTTCCTGTGTGCAAATATTTAAACCTGCAGTATATCACCATGAATGGCAACGATTGAGCTCATATGTTCTTAACATAAATGTAATAGTTTTCGAGAAAAATGCAGTGGCAGATATTCACTAAACCGTTTGAGAACTGCTGGCATAGCTAAAAGTGGAACGTGAGCGCCTCTTCAATTGCGACCCGCAGGCGAAGTAGGCCACTGTCAGTGCCTTCCTGGATCTGAAGGAGGAAGGATGTATAACTCAGCGCCGCTCTGATCAGCTGATCCGTCGAACCGTTTACAATTAAAATTAACTTCATTGCAAGTTTAAGTTTAAATTAAACTCTAGTGCAATTTAAGAAGCTGCAGTTCGTAATTGCCGAACAAATTGAAAGCGAGGTACAAACAAATTGCAATTTCTCATTCCATATTATTTTCAAAAGACATAAAAATTTTACATTTACTTTGTTTCCAACGATAGTTGATATCGTAAAACATATTACTTCGCTCAGTGAATTAAAATTTTAAATAAAATAATTAATAAACGATATCAGTGATTATTATTACGAAACTCTGCGTTGAACATCGAGTGCGGTGTCGGTGGGCGTGTTCATACCGAGAGGAAGACGTAGATAACCTTTCTTTCTCGCACATTTCAACAGTTCCAAACAAGTGATCCATCCAAAATTGTTTTGCTATGATACGGTAGCCACCAAAAAATACCTGCAGAAGGTAGCATTTCGCGTACTTATACTGGTTTTTTTTTTTATTTGCGCACAGTAAAAGAACACCCGGTTTAATTCGATTCGTCTTTAAGAGTAGATAAATTTATTATAAGGATATTATTTACCTAAACCTATTAGTTTTTAAGATATTGACATTTAAAGGTAAAAAATGGTATTTTTTTATGCTTTACAGATTAGACGTTTATTAAAATTCGGCATTTAAATATTACACTAACGTTACATAACCTCTCTAGAGCAGAAGACAATTTCCATCTCAAGCATATTCCTATTATTTTATACAGGGTGATTCATAACTCCCATGTTTATTTTACTCGGTTAGTTGAAATGGAACACCCAATATTTTATTACTGAATTTAATAGGACCTTGATTAAGCTTTACGGTAATATAGGGTTCAGCAAGTGTTACACAACAATCATACACACAGCAAGACGTCAAATTCGTAAATTCATAAAACAGCATTTATTCCATCTTCCAATAGAATATTTTGTCAATAATTTGGTTGTTTTTAATTAAAAAATCTGTATTGAGACTGTTTGTACTTTTTAATTTGTTAAAAATTTACATTTATTTGATCTGTAACACAAAAAACCGTAAGCATAATTTTATTTAATACCACCCTAGCTCCAAGACTGCGACCGACTTACTACATGTTTACTTTCTTCGCCTTGCAAACCAGATAAACGTACAATTACTAGTTCGAAGTAAATTCCACCGAACAATAACCGACAGATGAAAATTCCATCTCTCACGTAGAACATACATTGGCATTGGGGAGCGAATCCACGCCTGAAGTTGTCCCCCCCCCCCCTCCAAGTGATAGTTCCGTTGCCAGCAAAACTAATAACTCAGTTATGCTTAACACCTGAGATTTTTATTTTTATTTTATTAACACTATGATTATTTTAAATAAGATGACACCCAACAACAATAACAATACCAATAAAAATTACAGTAATAATACAAATAACTATAACAGCTGATTTAAATGTGAATCAGTCTCCTTGTCATAGAAAACAATTATGTGAAGAGCACCACGGTTATCATTTTGAAAATTTTCTACTGTGATCGCCAAAAAGTCGGCATCAAATGGGAAAAATGTTTATTTTTGATTTTTCGAAAAAACTTTTTACGGTAATAGCTTTTGCTTGTTTGAAAACCTATTTAGCCCCTGTCAGATGTATCGAGTGATTTTTACTTAGAAAATAGAATTTTTTCAATTGGTCAAAATCATAAAATTGTTATTACTCAGAAACTAATCAAGATTTCAATGAGATTTCTTTAACCTGGATTAGTTTCACCTTATTACATAATATCAAGGCCAGCAAATAACGTAATGTTCCGAAAAATTGAAGTTTTCAATATTTAGAGTATTCTCAAAATTTAACGTACTTAAACTTAATTTCAGAATTCAGTTCTTTGGGATGAAAACTTCAAATATTTATAATTGAAAAAAATATAGATTAATTACTGTAAGAGATATTGTTTATTTAGCGAAAAGTATGTAATATTTGTTATATTAATAAATGACTTCCAAAAGCTCTAATCTACCCTTGTAAGTCACTTACTTTCACAAAAACCATATAAATATTCTTTTACAGTTGCCTAAATGTGGAGATTTTCTCTTATTTAGTTTACGTGTTTAGTCAATCAAGTAGGCCGAATATGAGATGGCTGTGAATTATCAATTGAAATTACTGAAGGTCTCTTTCATAAAACGACTAAAGAAGATTTCAGATCACATTACAATACAAAATTAAAGGTGGTTTTACATTTTTAAGTAATTTAAAGTCAGATCCTGTTATTAAAATAGCCCTTTAGTAATTTGATTTGACAATAGAAAAATCCAAAGCCATCTCATATTCTGCTACTGACTTGAACATGCAAGCTAAATAAATAAAAATCCTCTCGTTTAAGCCATTATAAACGAATATTTACAGGCTCTTTGTGAAAATAATTCATTAATAGGAATAGATTAGAATTTATAGAAGTTATTTAAATACATTTTAATTATCTTTGAAAAATATTTCTCTTGAAAGTCACCTAGCATCAAAACGGTAAAAATTAGGTACAAATATTACTTTTCGCTAAATAATACAATATCTCAAGCAATAATTAATCTTCTTTATTATTTTTTCCAATTATAAATATTTGAAGTTTTCACCAAAAAAAACTGAATTCTGAAATTAAGTGTAAGTACGTGAACTTTAGAAAATATTCTAAAAATTGAAAAATTCATTTTTTCGGGAAATTAAAGAATACTAAGCTATTTCCTTGATGTTACGCAGTAAAGTGAAACTAACCCAAGTTAAAGAAATCTCATTGAAATCTTAATTAGTTTTCGAGTAATAATTTTATGATTTTGACCATTTCGAAAAACCCTAATTTCTAACTAAGTAAAATTGACTCGATATATCTGATAGGGGCTAAATAGATTTTCAGACAAGCAGACATTATTACCGTAAAAAGTTTGTTCGAAAAATCAAAAGTAAAGATTTTTCCCATTTAATGCCGACTTTTTGGTAATAACTGTATAGTTATAGCCGTTATTTTCTTTAGCATAAGGAAGCATTTCCACCAAATCAGCTTGATACAAATCATTTAAATATTTAATTATGACTCTACGTCTCTTGAAATTAATTCTCACAGGTTTGTGAATTTCATTTACTACTTGTTTTTTAGCGTCTGTAATTAGGTTCATCGTTTTTATTAATGATACAGGTTTTTGTTAGTTTCTCGATTATTGAATTTATTTCATTCGTGTGGCTCAAACGTGGGCTGCTGGAAAAGTTTCTGGAAACGGAATGAAAAAAAGCGTATGAAATTTGGTAAACGGTATCGTTATTTTTCGAAGTATTCGCCTTTGACGTCAATACACTTTTGCATACGCTCGAACCAATTTCTAAAGCACGTTTTCCACTCTAAAGATGGTACCTCAGAGACCAGTGTCCGGAATGTTTCAACCGCTGCTTCAGCCGACGAAAATCGCTCACCACGCATTTTGTTTTTGATATTTGGGAACAAAAAGAAATCATTAGGTGATAAATCAGGTGAATATGGACAATGAGTCATTAATTCAATATTTTTGTTGGACAAAAAAATCAACTGTTTGACGGGCTGAGTGAGAGCTGGCGTTGTCATGATGAACAATAATTCGTCGATATCGATTGTTTTTTCTTATTTGATCGATGACTTCCGGCAAACAAATTGTAGTATACCAATCAGCATTCGGGGTCTTTCGATCCCCTAAAGCCACGGTTGCTACATGTCCAGTTAAACCAAAGAAACAAACACATATTTTGCTTCGCAGCACTGCGTGAACGGACAACTCTTGTTGGTTTTGGTTCATTTTGAAATACCCAAACGGTAGATTGTTGTTTACTTTCTGGCTCGTACGAATAGATCCACGTTTTGTCACCAGTAACGATGTTATAAATTTGAACGACCTCCATTGAATTTCATGAGCATTTCTTCGCACCTTTTGACACGACCCTACTTTTGCACTTCTGTTAAATTGTGCGTAAGGAAGCTTGAATTTCACGGTATGTCACGTGTCGATCTCGCTCAAGCATTTCAGGCACAACATCTACATTAGTGGCAACAACAGATGTTGATAGACGACCTTCACGAAATTCGTCACTGAGAGAGGTACGTCCACGTTTGAATTCGGCAAACCAATTATAAACACTGCTCTTTGATGGTGCATCGTCTCCAAAACCCAAATGAAGCCAATCGAGGCATTGTTTCGGCGTTAGACCACATTTGAAATTGTAAAAAAATTATGGCACGAAAATTTTCAGGCAGATTTCCATGTTTATACAAAATTACTCAATTACTCAAATGCTGGACAAACAAAACTAGTTCACTTGGATAGGAAGTGTCAATAGAATTATAGGCAAAAACGTCAATTTTTTCAAATATGACAGTTGATAAACGCTAACAATACTAGATCTACTAGATTCCAGAAAATTTTCCAGCAGCCCATGTACAGTGTTTCCCAAAAGTAGCAGATAAATTCTATGAAATGGTTAAGAAAAATATTTCGTAAAATGCTCAGACAGGTCGATTTTTATTTTTAAATCATCATTTGAGGATGTAATTTTCAATCCCCCACCCCTCAACCCCTAATCGATAACAACCCCAACTTTAAAAATTCAAATTGCAAAGTACCCCTTGTGATATCTCATTTAATAGCATTTTTATGCCGAATGCAATAAATAAAACTTTTTCAAAATCGGTTGATAAATAAAAAATAAATAAATAACGGTTTCGCTTTTGGTATCTACAAACACTGCACCATGTAATGTCAATAAATTCTATTTCATATTTAACAACTTGTGCAATTGTTGCTAGAGCCTGCTCGAAAATTCGCCTTTTTATTTCAATATATATTTCTGAATATCTCAGTTATTTATGAACCGATTTTAAAAATGTTTGTTGTATTTAGCATTAAAAATGCTATTAAAAGAGGTATCAGAAGCAATACTTTGCTATTTGTATTTTTAAAGTTGTGATTGTTATCGGTTAAGGGATGAGCGGTGAGGAGTTGAAAATTACATCCTCAAATGACGATTTACAAATAAAAATAGACCTGTCTGAGCACTTTTATGAAATATTTTTCTTAACCATTTTATAGAATTTATTCGTTACTTTTGGGAAACATTGTATAATTATATTTGAAGGCGACATGAACAATATCGTCAATAAAAGAAAAATTGTGCAAATCGTTTTTGATTGCAGTGAAAACCTCGAGCAGCCTCTGTACAGCTGTTTCAGCCCTGCTTGGGGCTTTTTCAGCAGAGACGTAGCTCGACATTCCCACTGCAAACAAAAACGACTTGTCCAATTTATTCGCAATTGCATGGCCGTCTTGCATGGGGGACTTATTAGGAGCAAATCCCGCTTCAATTTGTCTATCCTATCCTTATCTATTAATATCGTCAATGTTCAGTAAAATCCAAAAATGCAACAAAAATTACAGGTGCTATTAAAAATAAGTGTATTGATAATGGCTTCCGATACAACCGGAAGTGATTGGGCATAGTTAAATTTCATTTAATAAATAACAATAATCTTCCTGAAACACTTCTAAGGGGTAAATTTACAATTTTTATCTGAACCGTTTCTTTGAAAAGAATTAATAAATAGTTTATGTTAATAATTCTATATTCTTTTGTTTTTGCAAATATGCGAAAAAGTTGCGTGAGTCTGCGAGTATTTTTTTAATAATTATAAACTAGAAATCTTTCGCTTTCTAATGATGTATAAATAAGCACCGGGATGCACCCAGAACTCAAAGAAATGTCTGCAAGTTATTGACTTTAAAAACAGTTAAAAATGTACTTTTTTCAAAGTACCTTAACTATGTTAAAATTGATGGAATTTTAAATGAAAAGATTCACATATATTTACATTTATGCGTTTCAAAACAGTGCTTAATTAGTTGCTGTTATATTTTTTTCGTAAAAATATAATGAGGTTTGAAAGTATAGGATTGCAAAATACGCTTAGAAATGAATACGTGTGCATATGGTCAAGTTTAAACTGATATCTGACTGGTAAGATGTAAGGTAAGTATGACACCAAGGGTATATGAACATTTTTTTTTAAGATTTTATTTGAAAGTGGGTAAAAATACGATAATTTAGATATATTTCTTTTTTTGATAAATGAATATTACAGCCGTAAAAAATTAAAGAAATTTGAATTGATTAAATTCCCGCCAAAACGCACATTCTGACTATGTGACGTCAATGTTCATATGTTGTCAAATCGTAATAAGTGAATACCAATACGAACACATAAAACTTATTACAATAAATAGTAAAACATATTATTATGCTGTGCTATAATGTAAAAATACCTGTGCAAGAACTCCGAATAAATTATTTATAAGCTTTTCACAAAATTTAGTGTTACCAGCCTTACTTTTCAATGGCGAAAAGTTCCCATTTCAACCACAAATTTCTCACCAACAAAGTAAAAAATATAATAATTTCTTTAAGATATTCACTTCGTAATTGTTGCTCAAATTAAAACTATGTTTTTCAGCACATATTAAGAGCAAACATTCAAACTATTTGACAAGGGTCTGCATACAACATAAACGTCAAGTGACAATTTATGAACACTGACGTCACAACGAATGGGAAGCCTTTCGAAACCACATGATTTATTGAAGTTGGTTCTTGTCCGATGAAAATTGTAAGTACAAAGTTCTTTTAATCTCGAAACGGACAGAATTATGAAGGAAAAAAAATTAGTTTTAATTTAGTTCTAGTTACTTTTCTCTTTATTCCGGACAACTCGTATTTTAGTTTAAAATCATGTTATCTTTTCGTTTCTCTTGACGACTTGTTTCTCTTGACAACTTGTATATTTACTTTTTTTTCGGTCCTGACGAAGCTATAAATCTATAGCGAAACGTTGAGTGTTTTCCCTTCATAATTCTGTCCGTTTCGAGATTAAAAAAACTTTGTACTCACGTGATTTATATTTTAATATTTTAGATTTTCTTTATTAATTTAACAGAATAATAAATAGAAACAGCGTACAAATTTGGTGTTTTCGCGTGTGTTATTGACTATAGTTTCGAATAGAGAGCTTTAATCAATAATTTTATATTATTGTCATGTACCCTATTGTGGCCTGTTGTTTTTCAAACATTTAAGATTCTCACATGGGCATTTGATTTATTTGGAATAGATTTGAGAATTTGAGTTTTGGCTAGCCAAATCGGTCAAATAACCCACTGTGGCCGGCCGCACAGAGTGTCTATTTCTCGGTTCTAGTGGTACAAAATTCAAATTAAGAACATCTGCATGATTGATGTCAAACAGGTTCTGTCACGTAGATAAAAACCCTACTATTTTCGGAAATTGTAAAATTTGGGAGTATAGATTAGTTGCTACCGGTCTAGACGATTTAAAATAATATAAATATAATACGGTTAAAATCTAAGCAGTTTTATTAGTTTTGTTTAAATCTCTCTGTTTGAAACACCTTGTGAAAATCGTGGGTTTTGTTCTTTGTTTTGATCTGTAGAAGACATCCCTGAAGTAGCGGCCACTATTTTTCTTACACACCAAATTTTAGAAAGTGAGCTTCACCGTCTTTAATTAAGTACTTATTTAAATACAAGTACATATTATTAAATACAGTGACCGGTAGAAAGTTGGCTACATATGGGAAAATTCTTTATTATTGATTTCTCAGAAAAAATTATTCTAAAAAAAATAAAAGGTCCTGCATCTTTCTTCATATACTGAGGAAATCAAAATATTTTAAATCGATATAAGAGTAAAGTACATTTATTTTCCATGCTACGCGGAAATTTTATTTGGAAAAGTTACTCAGAATTATTATGAAATCTCAAATATGAAATCATGGCTGTCTACGATGAAAAGAAGAATTTCACATATTTTTCAATTTTTTTCGTTCCAACGTGTGTGTCGCAGAACTTTGAATATGTAGAGCTGGACCTTCCTTCAAGTGTGACATTAACACACTCTAAAATTTGTCTTTTGCTCAACTGCCAACTAAAAATTATGTTTAATAACATTGATACCCTAAAAATTACAATTTTTTGTAGTCAAATTATTTTTTTCCATCGTAGGTAGCCATGATTTCGTATTTGAGATTTTATAATAATTTTGAGTAACACTTCCAAATAAAATTTCCGCGTAGCGTGAAAAATAAAGGTACTACTCTTATATGGATTTCAAATATTTTGATTTCCCCGGTATATGACAGGAGGTATTCAAACTTTGACACATGCAGCTTGAGTTCGGGAAGATTCAGGAGCTTTCATAAAGAATAATTTTTTCTGAGAAATCAATAATAAAGAAATTTCCCATATGTAGCCAGCTTTTTGCTGGTCAGTGTATAAGTTTTGGGGACCTGTTCTTGACAAGCGCGTTTTTGAATGCGCATACGCATTCGTTAAAAATGCGAACGTGTGTATTCTTGACCGTTCGATTTTCCAAAACGTATGCGTTTTTGTTGCGAGTGGACATTACTATTCGTTTTTTATTATGCGAGTGCTTGTAACTGTAATTAACGTCAAATTGTAGCATTAATTTGACATTTTACATAAAAACACAAGTTTTCACTAATGCTTGGTTTATACAGTCACTAAAACTAACACTAAAATTAAAACTATGCAAAAGTTTCCGTTTATACAAGCAAAAATTACGCATGCTCGTTGCACACCTAGCTGTGAAAATTCCGTGGAGGAAATATTAACTGGAGAGAAAGTACAGTCAAATTTACGATCATCCCGCCTTTTCCACTAAGAATTGAAATAAACGAATTCTTAATTTTTAGTGAAGTTGTATAAACCGCTTCGTATCAGTATGGCCTTTTAATTTCTTAGTTGATAGTTATTAATGTTTAGTTATTAGTTTTAGTAACTGTATAAACCACACTTTAGGTGCTTCTTTTTGATAAAATTCATGTTTGAATTAAATTGAATAAGTATTGTCACTATGTTTAATCATGGCAGAAGAATTTCTGTACTAAATAAAGAGAAAAATCCCACTACGATGGGCTTTGCTTTACTTTACTTCGGAGACCATTTTGAGAAAGTATGAGGATCTAAATATCTATTTACATAGGGATAACTAAAGGTAGGGTGCCAGACGTCCTCTATTTTTAAAATAATGCAAAATGAGTCCCAGTACCTACTATTTATTAACGACTGCCACATTATAACATGAGGTAAACATAGGTGATGAGAATCTTTTTCATCGTATCCTCTTTTCTTCGGCTTAGGAATCTGACCATTTTAATTGAAGGTCTTAAGAAAATTGTAAATTAACAAATTTTTGTAACTCTGCAATTTCGTTATAGGTATTTAGCTAGTATTAGACACGCAGCTTTTTTAGATGTTTCATATTTTCTTCTTTGGTACGGATCTTCTTCAATTGAGGTAATAACTCGAGGAAGAGTGTCGATGCATTATAATAACTGACATCCCATTAATTTGCCTAATTTTAATGAGTATCCACATTTCGCCAATAATGTTTTAAAATTCATTTATAACAATATGTGTACCTATTACAAAATAAATCGTACTGTTACGTTTCTAGAGTTTAAATTAATTTATTTAATTGAATAAAACACTCGGTAACAAACTTAACCGTAATTTAATAATCTAATTTATTTGTAACAATTTATTTTATACACTAAATCTAACTTCGACGATCGCTAATTAGAATTCGACTGACTCCTGAGTCCGCCCCGGCCGATTTTATATTCTACGCTGCCTTCTCGTTTGTTCCATGCTGGAAAAGTTGAGTTTGTTCGGTACAGACAGCCCGGCAACCCTCTCCTTGACGCCTTCATTGTGACGTAGTCAGCAAAGTGGCTCGCCACAGTACTTATATTTAATATATACCGGTGTCCCGCGCCATGTGCTCACCCTTCTAGAACCTTTATTTATTAATCGATTAACCTGAATTTTGGAGACAATAAACTAAGCAAAAATGGAATTCTTCGACATACTGATAGTCGTCATAGGGCTTCCGGTTTCGCCCAAAGTGATATCAACTTTCTTATTTTAAATGGAACACCCTATATATATTTACATATTTAAAATCTACGGATCATTACGAGTCTGAATGCGTATCAATTGTTAATTTTGGTTTCCATGACAACGAAAAAGAACTTTTTTATTTTTCAATCTGGAAAGCTATGAATCGCATTTTTTCGATCTAATGCGATCAAGTGTTTCCAGAAAATCACTCCTTTAATGGTATTTTGATTTTTAACATTTTTACAGTATTTGAAATTTTCATTAGCTCTTAACTCATTTTTTTCGATAGAACCTCATATAGGTTTCTTAGCTTAGTTCAACTGAACATTTTTTTCTGAATACGCTGATACCAAATACGTCATATTATGTTTGAAAATAATTTAAAATAGAGCATGTCTTATTGAAATTTTACACTCCCTTTATTTCAAATGACTTTCAAAGAAAATATGACGTATTTGGTATCAGCGTATTCAGAAAAAAATGTTCTGTTGAACTACGCTAAGAAACACATGAGGCTCTATCGAAAAAAATGAGTTAAGAGCTAATGAAACTTGCAAATACTGTAAAAATGTTAAAAATCAAAATACCATCAAAGGAGTGATTTTTTCGAAATACTTGGTCGCATTAGATCGAAAAAATGCGATTCATAGCTTTCTAGATTGAAAAATAAAAAAGTTTTTTTTCGTTGTCATGGAAACCAAAATTAACAATTGTTACGTATTCGGACTCATAATGCTCCGTAGATTTTAAATATGTAAAAATATATAGGGTGTTCCATTTAAAATAAGAAAGTTGATATCACTTCCGGCGAAACTGGAAGTCCTATGACGACTATCAGGATGTCGAAAAATTCCACTTTTTGTTTAGTTTATCGTCTCTAAAATTCAGGTTAATCGATCAATAAATAAAGATTCTAGAAAGGTGAGCACATGGCGCGGGACACCCGGTATACAGGGAGATTTAGGCAACACATTCATTAAAAGTTTACGGACTTCCTCTTTGAATTTCTATTTCATATTTTGCGGTTATAAGTTATCGGTAATGATGTATTAAAATATAATATTTCCAACTTTCGGACACTTCCGCTTGTACCGGAAGTTGCTGTTAACTTTCTTATTTTAAATAGAATACCACCTTTTTTATTGCATTTCTAAAATCTTCATGAAATTCTAAAAATATTTTGTGTAACATGTGATACAAGAAAAATTAGCCGTTTTAGAGATATTTCCATTTTTTAAAAAAAGTTCAAAGTTGCAGTACCTTGGTTATGATGCTGCCATCTTGGTGTAAGAAAAGTCATAATTTCAATTTTTGGCCTGTCGTAGGCTGTGCTCATAAGCTTTCAGGTCATACCTAATTTTACACAAAACCGTTTACGGGCTGGTTGAAAAGTAACTTCTGTTCGAACTGATTTCAACAGTCGAAAAGTCATGTTTTTAAATAGAACACCTAGTATTTTTTTATACCATAAGAATCAGAATTAGATGTTCTTTCGAACTGTATTAGCATTCCCTATACCTTTCTCTTTCTATTCATGATTTTGTCTTTGACACATCAATTTTTTCACTTTTCAGTATTATTCCTGAATAGTGTGCTATGAAAATTTAACAAACAGAGGTTTTTTAAATTAATTTCTGACTGTAATTTCAATTTCATTTTAAAAACCGACAAATAATATTTAAATACACATCTATCATCTGAACCATTTGTTTACATATGCCGCATGTATTAGAAGTCTTGATATGACTATTTACACATTTACAAGTAGAAATTTACACTTAGAATCCAACATTTTATGAAAACTAATAAATAAATCAGAAATATTAAAAATAATACACAAATTGTTGGTTATAATATTGGTTCTAAGTTATCCTCGGCTATTATTGATTAGTAATAACTTTCTACTGTATCTAAGTAATAACGCATTTTCCTTGATATAACAACTTTTTTTATTAACTTCTTGAATTGTCAATTTTTTTATCATCAAATACCTTTAATATGTCTGTGTTTGATTATTCATTTTTTGGTTCTTCGTAGTGATTAAATTGTTTTTTTTTTAATTCCTACTAGACCGATGATTTCAAAAATTATAATTTCTCTAGTTTTCATAGCCCACTATTTAAAAATAATACCGAAAAATGGAAAAAAAATTACGTGTTAAAAAGATAGGTATGGGGAATGCTAATATAGGACGAAAGAACATTTAATCTTGACTCACATGGTATAAAAATATACTAGGCGTTCCATTTAAAAAAACATGACTTTTCGACAGTTGAAATTAGTTCGAATAGAAGTTACTTTTCAACCAGCCTGTAAGCAATCAAGTGCAAAACTGGACATGATCTGAAAGAATGTTACTCTTTCCTACTACAGGCCAAAAATGGGCATCATGGTTTTTGTTACACAAAGATAGAAATATCATAACCAAGGTTCTGCAAGTCTGAGCTATTTTTAAAGAATGAAAATATCTCGGAAACGGTTAATTTTTCTTGTATAACATGTTACACAACACATTTTTAGAATTTTATAAAGATTTCAAAAATGCATTATAAATTGGGGTATTCCATTTAAAAATAAGAAAGTTGACAGCAACTTCCGGTATAAGCGGAAGTGTCCGAAATTTGAAAATATTATATTTTGATAGATCCATATCGTTAACTTATAACTACGAAATATGAAACAGAAATTCAAAGGAGAAGTCCGTAAACTTTTAATGAAAGGGTTGCCTGAATCTCCCTGTATATTTAATGACTTTTAACGTAAGCGAGATATCTTATGTATATTTCGTATAGTTAGATTTAATTTCAAAACGTAAAATGCTTTGCTTTAATTGTCATTCACGACTGACACGGCAGAATTTTGACAAATTCGCGACATTGCCAAATCTCGCCACTCGAATAAATCCGAGCGCTATCATTTATTTTCTAACGAAATTTTCGAGTGGTCTAGAATAACTTATCTAAAGCGTATACGCTTTTCGCACTCGCATATTACAAATGCGAGCGTAAAAATTGACTTGTCAATAATATAAAATAAATGTAAAATGTGTGATACATTGTTGTAAATAGAAAAAAAAACATAATCTGAAAATGTTAAAATCCAAAATGGCGTCCATAAGAAAAAATGAAGTTAATAGGTGTTTCTTCTCCGCCATATTGAAAATTATTGAAAAAGGATGCCATATTCAAGTTCCTCATAAAAAAGAAAAAATTAAAAACGATAATCAGAAATTTTGTTTTTTTTGCAATATTTCCAAAACTGTTGAAAATATTTCAAATTTCTTTTCAGATTATTGTACAGCACGAAAATGCGCAACTTTGCCCTAATTTAACCAACTTTGTATTTCTTAAGAGAAGCGAGATCCCTTGTGGCACTCGAAAAACGGACAACTTGCATAAATTGCCACCGGAATAAATTGTTAAGCTTTTAGGTGGGACACACTTGGCTCAGATACCGCTGACATGAAGTCTCCAATTAGGAAATGACCAGGAGTTAAGAAGGAAAGGGAGTCAATGGACGGGAGTTTAAAATGGCTTCAATTTGCACTAACAAAGTCTCCATTTCTTCGTAATTTAGTGAGGATTTACCCAAAACTCTGGTTATGTGATGTTTGACAGCCTTAACTGCCGCTTCCGAAAGACCTCCGAAATGAGGTGACCTAGCGGGGATAAAGTGTCAATTTGTACAATCATGTTCAGCAAAATTGAGCTCTATCTTGAAAGTCTTGTGCTTGAATTAATCGTTTTAGCTCGTTCAATTCCCAGGAAGCACCAGTAAATTGAGTCCCTTTGTCGGATTAGATGTGGGTACGTTTTCCACGTTGAGAGATAAAACGCTTTATCGCGAACAGACATTTTTCAGAAGTCGAGTCGCTTACAAGTTCAAGATGAATTGCTTTTGTGGTGAAACATATGAACACTACGCCATAACCCTTCACCGTAGCGCTGTTTCTGCGTCTTCCTTCTTTTAAATATAAAAGGTCAATGTAATCGATGCCAACATTTTCGAATGCCCGTGATGGTGCGATCCTACTGGCATGTAGATCTCCCGTTGTTTGTTGACTTCATGAATGCTTTGCTTTAAACAAGTCAGACATTTTCTGATCACAGATTTGATCGAATTGCGCGGACAGAATCCAGTATTTGTTTCTTATCGCAGAGAAAGTATTCATGAGAAGCTCAGTGAACGGATGCTCTGCAAGGAGAAGTATTTGGTGCCTTTGATGGTATGGAACAGTTGAATGTCGAAGTCGTCCTCCAACTCTCAAGACTCCTGCTTCATCCATAAAGGGATATACCGACAGTAGCTTGCTCTTGGTATTTAATGATCTTTGTCTCTGGAGATCATGGATATCTTCAGCGAAGCATTGACCTTGAACTATCTTGATCAAAGCTATCGTGGCCGACACTAAGTTTTCAGCCGTTAAAGGACCAATCTGGTGCCCTTGTTATTTGAGGCATGTGCAGTATATTGATTTGAGTTAAATTTGAGTATTTTGAGAACCAGTCACATTCTTGCGTGCTATACTATAGTTGAGTCGGTCCAATAATAAATTTTGTTGAGATTTAGATTAATTGTATATTTCATTTTTGTGATAAACCGAACTAGTAACAGAGAGAAGCAAGAATTAAGAGATGTGTTATTATAAAACGAATATATTAAAAATAATATTTAAAAGTACTTACACATTGTATTACCCTACACTCACTACTACTAGCTATACAAACTTGGCTGACTACCTCTCTATTACTACTGCCTATAATTGCCTATCCATCTCTCACTATCACTAATTCTTAACTTCTTTACAACCCTATT
This sequence comes from Prosopocoilus inquinatus, assembly GCA_036172665.1. Lineage (NCBI taxonomy): Eukaryota > Metazoa > Arthropoda > Insecta > Coleoptera > Lucanidae > Prosopocoilus > Prosopocoilus inquinatus. The sequence continues at coordinate 40,665,780 of CM069871.1, read as the reverse complement.
TAACATCTTCTAATCCCTACTCTGCTAATTTACGTATTACAAGTCGAATAAACTTGCATGTAAATTATGTTATGATCCAATTGCAAAATGACCCATATAAGTAACGTTATATTATTGTAAGAAATGAAACAAGCAGATTACATTTTGAAATGATAACTTAATATGGCCCAGTTTACAATTTGAAACAACTTCCATAACATAAATATTTTGAACTATGTACTTAGAAACTTTTTCAATAATAATTTTGAATAAAATAAATTTTCCAAATATTCGACTTATAACAATGCCCCAACCTAAGATAGTTTAACATACTTAAGTAGTATTTAAACTACATTTTTAAAATGTTACATAATATATATGCTTACAGAAATTGTAACTTCTACACTCGTAGGGAAACAGCTCGTCCAATGGAGATGATCTCTTGACGTTGAATATTGGTGACTGGAACCTCTGCTAACGGCTCTGTTGTTGTGCTGAGGTATCAGAGTGAGTAGCGGAATCGACCTCTTCAATTCTGCATTACGTTTGCTTCTGAGATTACCACAGATTTACCCCATGAATTTTATTGATACGGTTGTTAGTCATTGCGTTTATGATGACCCTCTCCATAGATTATGGCTTTGCCTCATGGTTGTTCATCAACATATCATTTCAGGGGTCCTAGGCTACAGTGAACAAGGTGACTTCAAGTTATCCGATCCACTTCCACTCTTCCATTAAGTTTAACGTGCTCCATCGATAGTTCCCAAAACAAAAATAAAATTTCTGAGATGTTAAGTTACAATTTCCTCACATTTTGACATAGCTCTCAATATTAGTCAGTTCAAAAACTAGAATTCTATTACTATTAATAGGTATTATTTTAAAACAACCCCTTTTAACCTTAAACCCCATAATGATTAAATAAGTACCCTTCACTTTAATTCTTAAATAGCCAGATATGCCCTTTAATCGCTAATTATTCTAAATGGAGGCTCACTTTTCATTAACATAAAAGAAAATCATACATACATATTCTTAGTGGCCTTCTCCTAAGATCTGCAACTCGGGGTTCGCCTGGTACGTTGCAAATCCTCCAGTTATGTACGCAAGAGCGTACATCCCCGAAGCTTCTCCTTTAATGAACATATCTGGATCTGCGGCAGTAACACTTAATATCTTATTAAGTTTGAAATCTTTCTGCAAAACTTTAAAACAGTTTGATTATGAAATATTTAGTAATGAAACTGGTAAATTAAGTAAATTGTTTATACTTAATCGGATTATTCATTAACCAAGGAAAACGGAGCTGCTTCTCTGCTTCTCGTAGCATAACAATGCGGTGTTTTTGATTCCGCAACGATATCCTTCTCTGCTTCTTCATATACATCAGAATTTTCTCCAACATTTTCTTCTTATGATTTGTTTAATGTTTCGTGCTCATCATTCTCCTCCTCATCTCGGTCCCAAAGTATAAATACCTTCATTCTGTTGGCATGGATCGTCTCCTTCCGTCGTCCACCTATTTTCTGTAATTGATATGTAACTGGTCCTTTCTGCTCTACAACGATATACGGACCTTCCCACGGTTTTGCTAGTTTTTTCGTACGGCCTGGACCTACAACAGGATTTTGAATGAGTACTTGATCTCCCACCTGAAATTTTGGCTGAGCTGATTTCGGATGTTGCTGCCTTTCTTGTTTTTCAGCAGCCAATCTCAGCTTGTCTTTTGTCTTTTGTCTTTTCCCACGCGAAATATAGTCTACCTTGAAGTTATGCAGCATAGTTTTCGTCCACGTCATATCTCGTTCTTCTTGAATTATATCGTCAAAAAGCAGGTCTATTTCTCGTTCATACAGCAAATAATGCGGAAATTTCCCTGTGGCACTATGAATCGACGTTCTGTATGCTAACAACGCATATGGAACCCATTCATCCCAATTCCTTTGATCGTAATCTACATATTGCGAAATGATATCAGCCAATGTTCGATGCCATCTTTCTATCATGCCAATATATGGCGGATGGTGTATTATAGTAATTTTCAAAAGAGAACATACTTGGCCGACGTTTGGTCGGGAATAGGAATAGCTTCAGCATATCGTGTTAAGATATCCATAAAAGTTAGCAAATATTTATTACCTGCATCACTTCTTGGAAAAGGTCCTACTATATCCATTGATGTTCTTTCAAATGGTTTCGAAACTTCTTGGAATCATTGTATTGGCGCTGATTTGCTATGGAGAGATGTTTTTCGCTCTTGACAAGCTCTACAATTCTTTTGCAATAATTCATCACATCGGTCTTCATATTCTTCCAGAAGAATCTTTTCTTAATTTTTTCCAAAGTCTTTTCGAATCCTAAATGTCCCCCCAATTTTGCTTACCATTGTCCTCGGAACTACCAATCGATCGTAATCGTCATCAAAATGTCTGGAAGGGTATAGTATTCCCTCCTCGTCTAGTGAATACAAATCGTTACCAGGATCAAGTTTGATCGTTTCCAGAATTTCGAATAAGTCCTTATCTCGCAATTGTTCTTCCTTAATCCTTTGCCTATCCCAAACGGCCTCGTAGCTGGTTTCTTCTGTAGTACAAATGGATATTCCTGACAGCGCATCTGCATTTCCGTTTTCTCTTCCCGCTCTGTGAATTATTTCAAAATCATACTCACTTAACGTAATAGCCCATCTAGCTGATTTTGATGTCGGAACCATTTAAGTGGCTTGTGATCTTTTATTAAAGCCTTTCGTAAAATATCGAAAGATTGTTGACAATCTTCGCTCCACTTGAATTCATGGTCTTTCTTCGTTAATTCTGTTAATGGCTTGGCTATATGTGAAAAATTCCTGATAAATTTCCGATAGAAACCAACTAAGCCGAGAAAGCTGCGAATTTCTTTATGGGTCTTTGCTGTCGGATATTTTTCGATAATTCTTGTTTTATCCGGATCTGGCTTGACTCTTTTTGTCGAAATTATGTGGCCCAGATATTTGGTCTCTTCGCTCAGGAAGTTACATTTGCTTGGTTTTAATGAGAGATTGGCTTCTCTAAGTCTCTGGAACACCTCCTCCAATTTCCTTAAATGGTCTTCAGTTCCCCCTGAGCTAAAAACAATTATATCGTCAAGGTAAACAAAAGAAGATATACCTGTTAATCCGCTCATCACGAAGTTCATCAGTCTTTGTCAAATCGTCGGCGCATTTGCGAGACCGAAAGGCATTCGTAGATATTTGGTATATCCATCCGGAGTTAAAAAAGTCGTTTTCTCGACATCACCTCCTTGCGCCCTGGGTCGAGGTGTTGCCAGAGTCGCATTCTCGTTTAAAGATTTCCCTTCTTCTTGGTTTACCACTCTAATTTGAGCCAATAACCACTGGCTAAATCTAACGTCGAGAAGAAAGACGCTCCACACAGTTGATTAAGTGTTTCTTGCATGTTAGGTATTGGGTAGAAATCTCGCTTTGTGACTGAATTTAGTCCTCTATAATCTATACAGACTCGTATTTTTGAATCTGCTGGCGCTGATGCCTTTTTTATGAACCATTAACCAAGGATCAGACCATAGAGATGTTGAAGGACGAATGATTCCTTCGTCTAACATTCCCTGTATTTGTTCTTTTCAAGGTATCCTGTACGGAGCTTTAGCAATTGGTGGTACATTACACGATGTTTAACTAATTTGGTTGCTTTCAGTTTTTTCTCTTTGCTAAAAAATATGTCCTTATAATTACTTAATAAATTCAACAACTTACCCTTTTGACCCTCATTTAAGTGGTCAATGTTGAAGACGTTTTCTAGAGATTCAGTTTCGCTTTCTACAGATCCTAAGTATTCCTGTAGAGGCTCTTCTTCTTGCTCTGCGTCGTAAGAAATTCCCATAATTTGACCTGCATTTAACTCCAAAGCTTTTTGCGATACGTTCATAAGTCGCAACGGAACCTCTTTGTTCCTAGGACAACACAATATCCTCGCTGTAACTAATCCAGGAAATTCTTCCGCTGATTGTTTAATTATGACGGATTCTGATGAATTGTGAGTTTGGAGTCTGTAGTAATTACCTCGCACCTCGGTGCAATTGTAATATTTTCCGTCAACCTCACATACTTCAATCCGACATTTTCCATCTCTCTGTTTTCCAATTTACGATTATCAAGCCCAATTTTTCCCTTTCCTATGATAAGGAAATCATTTCTAAAATTAAGCAAAACTTTATTACATCGCAAAAAATCTACTCCAAGTAATCCGTCTGCTGTCAGACTTAAATTATTATCACACACCACAAAACTATGTTTAATTTTCTTACCTCCTCTTGTAAGTTCAAGACTCGACTTACCTAACACCGGTAACTTATTACCTGAAATACTTGTAATATTTCTTCCTCTCTCGAGTTCCAATATGTTACCTTTCTTCCCCATTACTTCATGCTTCTCAATGGACACTGCAGCTCCGGAATCTACCAGAAAACATTTAGTTTTCCCTTCCACGGTTACGTGTACTGTGCACTGTCGAGGTGTTGCCAGAGTCGCATTCTCGTTTAAAGATTTTCCTTCTTCTTGGTTTACCACTCTAATTTGAGCAGAACAATACCTCGCAATGTGTCCCTCTTGATCACACCTAAACATTTAGTCCTACGCGGGTTGCGACAATACCTCGATGTATGTCCTTCCTGTCCACATAAATAACATGTTATTTTAGCTTCTCCTGGTCTCTGTTTGTCGTGTCGACTACTTTCAGCTGGATGAAACTTATTTGTCACGTGTTTCCATTCTGGGGGGGGTGAGAATTCTTAGTAGTTGATTGGACGGGATTCGAAAATGTTGGTTTAGTTGTCGCTTTTCTTTCTGTTTGCCGGGCTTCAAAGTTGTTTTGCGGGTGCATGCTATGCCTGAAAACATTTTTATTAACTAAATTAATAGGTTCTTTATTTATAGAGCCCCGAATAAGTTTATCATTCAACTCCTCCTTGACTGCAACTTCCACAGCTTCTTTAAATGTCTTGGCGTTTGAAGAAAGTACGTAGCGCTGATATTCTTTCTTCACCCCAATACAGAATTGCGTTAACAACTTCTAGTACAGCTGTCCGTAGTGGTGAGATATCTTGCTCCGATCCTTTATATAAAGTAGCCATACCTGCAATTTTAAGCCGCACTTCATATTCCTTTACTGCCTCACCTTTGCGTTAATAACATTACGCGAATTTTTGAGCAGCCTGCTGTGAGTTAGGGTTTGTGCAAAATTCTTTAAGTAACACACTTCTGAACTCTTTCCACTGCAACTGCAAATGCTCTGGATATGCGCGTAAAAATTGTTTGGCGTAGCCCTGCATTTTTAATTTTGCCACCATAATTTTTTCTCTTGACGACCATTACGCAAAATCATCGACTTCCTCTATGGACTCTACAAAATCTCTTACATTATTATTTCACCCGTTAAATATGAGAACAGAATTTATTAGACTCGCTATTGCTCCAAAATCGAGTAGCGCATTCGGTGGATTTTCATACAGCGGCTGATTTTATGCCTGTACATGTGCCCTTGTTTCAGGCATTTCTGTTAATTACTACTTACTATTAAACTAAAATATAATACTATTATTAAAATAATAACACAAATCTCTAATTCAGCTTTCAAAGAAAGGAAAAACTTGTTACTTCTCTGCCCCGTTTTTTTTCAACAAAATCAATCAAAAACAACCCAAAACAATTACGCATACCCTCAAACTCGTTAATTAACGTGCACCGTGCCGATATAAACAAATAACCAGCAAGTGACTATTTGCTTACGCAGGATCTTTAATTAATTTCCTGAAAGTAGGCGTTTTGACACGTAATTTGACTGCCTACGAAACTACGTTGGCCGAGCAAACCTAGCAGACGAAAGGAAATACAATAAAGAACTTGAAGCGTCAGTTCTTGGGTACAGGAAGCGAGAATTAAGAGATGTGTTATTATAAAACGAATATATTAAAAATAATATTTAAAAATACTTACACATTGTATTACCCTACACTCACTATTACTATCTATACAAACTTGGCTGACTCCCTCTCTATTACTACTGCCTATAACTGCCTCTCCATCTCTCACTATCATTAACTCTTAATTTCTTTACAATCCTATTTAACATCTTCTAATCCCTACTCTGCTAATTTACGTATTACAAGTCGAATAAACTTGCATGCAAATTATGTTATGATCCAATTGCAAAATGACCCATATTAGTAACGTTATATTATTGTAACAAATGAAACAAGCAGTTTACATTTTGAAATGATAACTTAATATGGCCCAGTTTACATTTTGAAACAACTTCCATAACATAAAAAATTTTGAACCATGGACTATGAACATTTTAACCGTGATTAACACTGAACTGAACTAGTGGATCTAATATTTGAGAGGCCGTAGAGAGGATGGTTCTCTTGGTGACTTTCTTTCTCTTAGTAAGTGTATTTACACAGTATTGCAATAAATCCTGATTGGGATTTCATTGTCCCAGAGTACTTATTCCGTCTCCTTTGTCGATGTCAATGATTTCGTGTTCAATTAATGAACTGGAAATGTCTTGCAATAGTAAATGGTTACTTGACGCCCACTTTCTTAATTCAAACCCACCTTTAATGAGAACAGAGTTACTTCATTATGAATTGCCATTGCAACTCAACAGTGTCTGATCCAGTAAGCAGACCGTCGACATAAAAATCTCTAGGATGGCGTCAGTACTCAAAGGAAATTGTTGTTTATTTTCAATGGCCAATTTCTGTAATGACTTCATTGCAAAATAGGACGCTGATGCTATACCGTATGTGCCCGTTGTTAATTACAATGTATCAATTTCATGGGATTTATCTTCATGTCAAAGGATTCTTTGGAGAGAGGTTTGTGGGGGGCTTATTAAGACTTGACGATACATCTTCGCGATGTCCGCCGTAATGACCACTTGATGGGTTCTAAACCTTGCTACGATGTCGAACAAATCTTGTTGCAAACTATCATTTAATGAATATCCTTATAACGACTTAGCAACCATCGAAGACTATTCTGACTTAGTGGTAATACTGTTTTCCTTAACAACTGCGTGGTGAGGTAAATAGAAGTTGGAGATGCCAGTTTGTTCTGCCTCTTCTTGACTCAATCTTCGCATGTGCCCTAAATCAAGGTAGTCTTGTATGAAGTTGCAATATTCCATTTTCAGATTAGGCTGCTTGTTTAATCGCCTTTCTAATGCGTAAAATCTCTTAAGGGTCTGTTTACGAGTCTCCTAGCTGAGGAGCATTCGGCTTCAGGGGCAGCTGTACCACAAAGCAAGCTTCTGAGTTTTTAGTATGTGTTCTTGTAAAGTGCTCTTCACATATTCCTTCATCAGGAGAAGAAATTGACGTGCAAAGAAACTCCTCCAGTTGCCAGAATCAATTTTCGGTCGATAGAACCAGTTGTTGACAAGTTGCATGATAATTGGGGCGATGAAGTTATTAAGGGAGTCACATGGCCAGACAAGATCCAACTCAAGAATGTTTCTTGAATGATGTTTACCAAGACCAATGCGACCAACACACAAAAGTTTGAAAAAATAAATCAGCGCCGATTAGAGCGTCAAACCATTGGATACGTGAAATTTGAAATCAGCCAACTACAGATTCTTGGGTATGGGAATAAGATTTTTAGGAAGCGAAACCTGTGGTAGAAAACTTGATATCAGGTCCAAAATAAAAAATTCAGTTTCAGTTTGAAAATTGCCATGCATTAATTTCACTTTCGCTTGGACCGATTGCGTGACTTTTGACATTGATCGATTTATTCCAGTAACAGAGGTGAGCACAGTTTATTGTGAAAGAGATAATTTGGTTGCAAACTCCTTCGTGATTAAGTTCGTTTGCGAGCCAGAATGGAAATACTTGTAGAAGGTGATGACTCAGGAAAATCTTGTTTTGATGACGAAATGGATTGTTTTTCCAGATGCAACAAAGTGTGATGTTTTTATTGCATCGCACACACCGGATTTGCATTGAATCTCCGATTGATTCGTCTGTAGACAGTTATAGCATAATCTCTTTGATTTAACTTGCTGAATGCGTTCTTGTACAGCATTTACCAAAAATTTGGCACAACGATAAATTTGATGGCTTCCGCCGCAATAGGCGCATTTAGCGTTATTTGTGACCACGTAAGAAACCGTTTTCTTAATAGGCGACGTCGTCGTCGTTTTCGTGTTGGACGATAAAGAATTACTCGAGAATTTTGGCATTTTTTCGAGGGTGTTACATTTGCGAATTAAAAAGTCAGTTTGTTAAGGTGTAATGCTTGCAACATCTGCATTTTATTGCCCCCTGGTCTAAGAAGGGCCTGCGGTCGGTACTGCAACTGAGTCAGTGTGTCAGTGTAATACAGTTCACTAAAGATGTTGGTTGTGCTTAGAATAATTAAATAAAGTTAGTTTAGTTTAGTAAATGTGTTTTTTTAAATCAGCACACACACACAATCAATAAACAATTAAACATTTTTTGGTCCCTCGGCTCGATTAGGTACCAGTGGAAAGGTTGAAGATAGTAGAAAATCAAGCAAGCATTCATCTCATTTAAAGTCGATCATCAGTGGTCATCCATCCAAGCGAAGATATTGAGAATTCGACTAAAAGTGAGTCCTTTCCATTACATTTCCTAGTTTATTTGATTTCAATCGATTTGTGCAAGTTTTGTTGTTAAATTCACGAGGTGTCGATAATCGCCATGGTTGAAAGCATGGCCGAAGAATCTGTTAAAACATTAATTCGCAAACCTGGTTTATTAAAGGCAAGATTAACTCTTTTCGTAACGTATTTAGAACCAGTAAAATATTCATTTGCAGAATTAGATAGAAACAATACATTTGATAGTTCCAAAATTGAAGAATTAGAATGTAGATTAGAAAAACAAATAGCTCTTTCAGAGGAATTTCAAGAATGCCAGTCGGTTATTGAAATTGCACATGACGACTTTGAATCACAAATCACAGAAAGAGAAAATTTTGAAAATTTGTATTTCAGTTCATTATCAGAGTGTAAACTCATTTTAAAGGTTTATTCGCAAAATAACGTATAAAACGATAAAAATTCGATCTCTGGTTCAGAGAAGTCCATCAAATTAACTTCGCATTCTATGCGGTCCGATGTTAAGCTCCCTCGAATAGAATTGCCGAAATTTTACGGAAATTACGAAAACTGGCTGGAGTTCCGCGATACGTTCACGTCTTTGATTTATAATAACGCGGAATTACCTGATATTTCTAAATTTCATTATCTGCGCGCACAATTTTATAATAAAGCGAAACAGGTGATTCATTCATTAGAGGTAGCCACCGAAAATTAGCCTATTGCTTGGCGACTTTTACGTGAAAGGTACGATAATACTAGATTATTAGTGTATAATCACATTGAATCTGTTGTTGATTTGCTGAATATAAACAGTGCAGGTTCATTAGATTTTCGTAAATTTACGGACAACATATCAAAACATTTACGGGCCTTAGCTTCTCTGAAACAGCCAATACAACACTGGGATACTTTGCTAATCTTTCTTTTGAGTCGCAAATTAGACAAAGAAACTGAACGTGAATGGGAGAAATGTAAAAAAGAAAGTGAGCTTCCTTCAATGGAAGAATTTAAATCATTTATAAAAAACAAAGCAAATTTGTTAGAAACACTGGAATTTAATCGTAAAGAACTAAAGCAAACCTTAAAATTTAAGAATACTGGTGACAAATACAATTCGCCGAAGATACTTAAAGTGGCCACAGGCACTCTTTCTTGTTGCACATTCTGCAGCGAGAATCATTATATTGGTAACTGTACAAAATTCTTAAATTTGTCGGTAAACGATAGGCTAGTTCAAGTTAAAACTCGCAAACTTTGTATTAATTGTCTTCGAAACAATCACTTTGTAAGGGACTGCAAGTCAGGTCATTGTCATAAATGTTCTTCAAAACACTATTCCTTGTTACATAAAGACGCACAGATAAAGGTACCCAATAAAATTGAAATTACCACAAATAATCAATATACAGATGAAATCGAAGGAACCAGTACTAACAATTCACAACCGAACGTTGTATCAACAATCGTATGGTATTTTGTTATCAACTGCTCTAATTCAGGTACGGGATTCTTTAGGCCGACCTCACACGTGTAGAGCACTTCTTGATAGTGGCTCACAATCTAATTTGATTACTCAGGACTTGTGTGACAAATTATCATTAAAGAAGTCAGAAATAAACATATCAATTGTGGGAATTGGACAAAGCATTTCAAAGCTCAAGGCCAGGTGCAGTGTTGCCATTAAATCAATTCAAAACAATTTCGAAACTTCTATTTCTTGTTTAATCTTACCAAAAATTAGCGACTTTATTCCAAGTAAGAAAGTTGACTTATCTTATGTTAACATTCCATCACATTTAAAATTAGCGGATCCCACTTTTCATCAACCAGGCCCCGTTGACATTCTCATCGGTGCTGGCTTATTCTATAACTTACTTGTTGCCGGACAAATTCATCTCGGTAAAAATCAACCTATTGTGCAAGAAACTCGCTTGGGATGGTCCGATTTATTCAAATATATCTTCCACGACAACTTTGTGTGCCTAAATACTAATGCGGTCGTTCAAAAACAATTGGCTAGGTTTTGGGAATTGGAGGAGCCAGTATCTTCCTTACCGATTCTCTCAGAAGAGGAAAGATTATGTGAAGAAAACTTCAGTTATACAACTACTCGAGATCAAACGGGTAGATTCGTTGTCACAATTCCTCTAAAGAAAGATCTATCTTTGTTAGGTAACTCACATCAGATGGCGTTAAACAGATTTAATTCATTGGAAGGCAAATTAGAGAAAAATCCAAAACTTCATCAAATGTACTCCGACTATATGTCTGAATACGAAGAACTGGGACACATGTCAAGAGTTGAAGGGTCATACGAATTAAGTCAGGAAACATATTTTCTTCCTCATCACGGAGTTTTGAAGGAGCAAAGCTTAACCACAAAATTGCGAGTGGTTTTCGATGCTTCGGCTCGTTCAGACTCAGGTTATTCTCTGAATGATTTGCAATTAGTTGGACCCACAATTCAAGACGACCTGTTATCGATCCTATTAAGATTCAGGCAGCACAATATTGTGATCTGTGCAGATATTGAGAAAATGTACCGGCAGATACTTGTTGATCCCAGTCAAAGGCATTTGCAACAAATACTCTGGAGACCCGATCAATCCAAGGAGATCAGTACATACAGGTTAAATACGGTAACGTACGGAACTGCCTCTGCTCCATTTCTTGCAATACGATGTTTAAAACAACTCTCAATTGATCAAATAAATAGCAACCCACTAGCAGCAAGAGTCATCGGTCATGATTTTTATGTTGACGATATGTTGTCAGGCGCTGAGAGTGTGGAGGATGCAATCAGTTTATTTAAGCAGGTGTCTTCAATATTAGCCGGTGCCTGTTTTAGTTTGAGGAAATGGGTGTCTAATAGCGAGGATGTTTTAGAAGGTATTCAGTCAACCAATTGTCCTACAACATCAATGCAATTTGGGGAAACTGAAAATATGAAAACTCTGGGACTCTACTGGTCAAATAAAGCAGATATCCTGTTCTTTAATATCGAACAACTACCTAGAACTAAATCAATCACGATGCGCTACATTTTATCGCAGATTGCGCAAATTTTCGATCCGTTGGGATTAGTAAGCCCCTGCACCGTCACTGCAAAAATATTCCTTCAGCGTTTGTGGCAGTAGAAACTTTCCTGGGATGACCTATTACCTTCAAAATTCGGTATGAGTTGGCAACGATTTAGAACTCAGTTAGTAGCGCTAAATCAATTACGAATTCCAAGACATATTATTTGTAGGGCACCAAGTAGAATCGAGATTCATGGTTTCGCTGATGCATCTCAGGAAGCATACGAAGCGTGTGTATATATTCGAAGCATAGACTCGGGCGGTGGAACGCAAGTGTCATTGTTTCTTTCTAAAAGAAAGGTTGCACCTTTAAAGGCAATCACAATTCCTAAACTTGAATTATGTGGGGTAGTTGTACTTGTAGAATTGGTAAAGAAGGTCATCAAGTCAGTAAGATTAAATTTTGATGCAATCAACCATTGGTCCGACTCAACAATTGTGTTAAGTTGGATACGCACTTGTCCAAATCTTCTACAAGTTTTTGTAGCAAATCGTGTCTCGCAAATTCAATGTTTCAAGGAACATCACACTTGGCGCCACGTGCCAATCAAGGATAATCCAGCAGACTTGTTGTCACGTGGTGTGAATCCAAGCTTAGTCCAAAATTCAGACATTTGGTGGCATGGACCAAATTGGCTTTCCAACCATGAAGATACGTGGCCTAACGAGTCTTCAACTTTCGAAGGTAGACTTCCTAAATTAAAAACAAGCCTAAGGTCGTTGCTTGTAAGTCAAATTAACGATTTATTTCCGTTTGAAAAATTTCTTCTCAAAATTTCCACGTATGAGTCGTTGCATGACATATTGCCTACGTTTTATTTTTAATTATCGAAACTCCGACAATCGTAAAACTGGAGTTCTTACAGTCAGCGAATTAAACGAATCGTTAAAACGCTTAACTAAAATATCACAAGCCGAAAGTTTTCCCAGTGAATAACGTTTTCTTCAGAAAGGCAAACTCATTGAATCAAAGAGTAACACGATAAGTTTAAGCCCCTTTTCTTGCTTCAGATGGTATCATAAGAGTAGGTGGGAGACTGCAATTGTCAAATTTTGAATTCAATGAACGACACTCTATATTACTTTCAGCTAATTATCCCTTGACAAAATTGCTCTGTTCATACGAACATGAGAGATTATTGCACGCTGGGCTTCAATAGTTGTTGTCATCAATGCGTGAGAAATATTGGCTTATAGGTGGCCGAAATCCCTCCAAAAAGGTAGTCCATAATTGCATAAAATGTTATCGAGCCAATCTTATACAAACAGCTCCTATTATGGGTGTATTGCCTAAGTCGCAATTGCAACCCGTATATCCATTTTACAACGTTGGATTTGATTATGCCGTACCTTTTCTGATCAGATATAAGAAAGGACGCGGAAGTTAAACGGTAAAGTGTTACGTTAGCCTCTTCGTATGTTTCGCGACTAAAGCGGTTCATTTGGAGCTAGTTACCGAGTTAACCACTGAAGCATTTATTGCAGTTTTTCGGAGATTTGTGTCGAGACGTGGTAAACCATATGCGATTTACACTGATAATGGCAAAAACATTGTAAATGCATTGTAGGCGTACAGTCAGAACTAAGGGAGTTGGGGAATTTTGTTTCACAACAGAATGAGACTCTAAAGGATGCCTTTGCTAGTGAAGGAGTTAATTGGAATTTTATACCGGCTCATAGTCCTCATTTTGGAGGCGGGTATTAAATCATCTAAATTTCATATGAAGCGAGTAATGTCTATTGCTCTTTTAACATACGAGCAATATTATACAACGCTTACGCAAATCGAGGCCACCCTAAACTACCGGCCTTTAACTCCTCTCTCCACCGATCCCAATGATTTCGACGTCCTCACCCCGGCCCATTTCTTAATTGGTCGACGACTCACATCTCTACCTCATCCTGATGTCATGGACGTTAAGAAGAATCGTCTGTCAACGTACCAACGCTCGCAGAAACTGCAACAATATTTCTGGAAACGTTGGGCTAAAGAATACGTTTCAGAACTACAACAACGAGTCAAGTGGAAGGAAGGCCAACTAAGTTTGCAAGAAGGAGACATGGTACTCATCAAACAGGACAATTTGCCTCCTCCTCAATGGCATCTAGGGCGAATCATTGAACTACATCCGGGTTCGGATGGTGTTGCGCGAGTAGCTTCTATTCAAGCAAGCGGTATTGTGAAACGTTCATTTTCCAAAATATGCGTATTGCCGATAGAAGTTAGCCGGAGTGAAGTGTAGTGTTTATTGTTTGACTATAAAATTGTAGTAGAACATTGTTTCATTGACACATATTTCATTTAAGTAATTTAGTTTAATCTTTGTTAATCAATTGATATTGAAAGTTGACCCTTTCAAGGTCGGGAGTATATTAAGGTGTAATGTGTGCAACATCTGCATTTTATTTCCCCCTGGTCCAAGAAGGGCCTGCGGTCGGTACTGCAACTGAGTCAGTGTAATACAGTGCACTAAAGATGTTGGTTGTGCTTAGAATAATTAAATAAAGTTAGTTTAGTTTAGTAAATGTGGTCTTTTTAAATCAGCACACACACACAATCAACAAAAAATCAAACACCATTAAATTCGTAAATTTGGGAAAATCGGTTGACGAAGAAAATATTTCCCATTCCTGTAGTATAATTCACTTTAGACATTAATGAATATATCAAAAGGTCATCCCAGTGCTCCGTTGGCCTTTTTAATGCAGTTAATGCCCGGACAAGTTCAAAAAGCGGTAGAGAAGGGTTCTGAAACAGGTATGATTTTCCTTAAATGCAGGTGTTAGTTCGTGTGGCATGAATGTGTTTGTGAGCGATTAAACGTCTAACGTATTACATGTCGCAGATATTTTTGGCGGGCATAGTACAAGAAGAGCTATTTCAATTCAGACGCTTGGCAAATAATACATTAAAATAAGGATTTGTCTTCCGAAAAAATCCAACCTAGCTGAATATTTATACAGGGAAGGCCAAAAGTATGAAACCGGCTTAATATTCCTAAAACTATTTGACGTAATTATTTGAAATTTGCTGTGTGATTCAGAGTCAATAGGACCTACATTACCAATTTGTTTCAATTGTTTATCTGTTCTTGTTTCTGAGATCCAATGCCTACTTGATTTTTTTTAAATAACAACCTGTTGATTTCTTTCCTCTATTTAATAGTTCGTTTAATTCTTTAAAAGACCACATAAAAATATTTATCTACTGCATAAGAAAATTTTCGAGAAAGTAATGTTTGAAGGAAAAAATGGTTTACGCTGATATTTGGTATTTGTTTTCATGTTTTTAGGGCAATTTTTATTAAAATTTTCTTTAGCGCTGTTTTAAAAACAACCCATAATCTTCTGATCTTCCAGTTTTTTTGTTAAAACTAGAATTTTTGTCGAATATCAGACAATAAACCATTTTTCCTAACTTTTTCATTCAAACGCTTTTTTCCCGAAAATTTTCTTATGTAATAGATAAATATTTTTATGTGGTCGTTTAAAGAATTAAACAAGCTATTAAATAAAGGAAAAAAATCAGCAGGTTGTCATTAAAAAAAATCAAATAGGCGTTGTATTTCAGAGACAAGAGCAGATAAACAATTGAAATAAATTGGTAATATAGGTCCAATCACACACCAAATTTCCAATAGATACGTCAAACAGTTTTCGAAATATTAAGCCGGTTCCGTGCTTTTGTCCTTCCCCATATTTGTTTTCATATTTTTAAAATAACTTTTATTGAAGTTTGCATTAGTTCTATCTTAAAAGCAACCCATAATCTTGTGGCCTTCTAGTTCTTTTTGCTAAAACTAATATTTTTGTCGAATATCAAACATTAGACCATTTTTCTTAACTTTTTCATCAAACGTTATTTTCTCGAAAATTTTCTTATGTAATAGATAAATATTTTTATGTAGTCGTTTAGAGAATTAAATGAGCCATTAAATGCGGGAAAGAAATCAGCAGGTTGTCATTTAAAAAAAATCAAGTAGGCATTGGATCTCAGAAACAAGAGCAGATAAACAATTGAGAGAAATTGGTAAAGTAGGTCTTATTGACTCTAAATGGCATACCAAATTTCAAACAGATACGTCAAACAGTTTTCGAAATATTAAGCCGGTTCCATATTTTTGCCCTACCCTGTATACACTTGTATGTAGCCATTATAAATAACATACTAAAAGTCCCCACCGATATCATGCCGGCTTTACGTGTTATTCAAGGTCAAACGTCAAAACTAATGGGTCTCGCGATTATCTCGCTTCCTATTAGTCTGACAACAATTCGGGTTATTATAAGAATTGTAGATTAGATAATTCCCCACAAAAAAGTTCTTATACATTTTTACGTACGATGAACCGTTTTCATGATATAAGGTCAAGAATACACAATCCGTAAAATGCATTCATTTCCATACCATTTCCGAGGTAGAATGCAAGAGGCGTCTTTTGATATTATATATTTCCATATACATATTTCAAATTATTATCCTTCTTCGTCGCTGTCTTCCTCTGGTACTTCTTCCTCGTCTTCTTTTTCTTTCTCCTCATCTTTCTTTTCTCGGCATCATCAACTTCTCGGATGTACTTGATAGTAAATAATATAAAGAACTTATTTCATCATCATCGTCACCTATTTGTGTATTGTTATTGTTATTATTAGAACTGTTAGAAGAATCAGTAGCAGCATTGAGGCACAATTTTCCACGACAACGGCCACATACAATAGAGCATGACAATACCACTTTCCTGCAACCACAATTAGCGCCACAATCTTTCAAACAGCGGTAAAAAAATTGTGTTCAGCAGTACATCCGATGCAGGCATAATAACGTAGTTATATTTTAAAATATTATTTTTCATTACCCGTCCCCACTGATCTGGATTTAATTCACGATTTAACTAAATTTGTACTTAGTAGTATACTCGATATACATAGATGTGCAACTACAGCTGTGGAAGGTAGTACCGAAAATTTCACTGATGAATTAAATCTTGTAGATTTTGCGAAGCTCAATATCTGTAGTTATTAAAGGAAACTTCTCAGACTGGAGCTCCATACATTATCAGGAAAAAATGGACAGAAATCATTTCAATGACCCAGGTTTTCAATATTCCTTAAACTTTTAGACAAAAAGAAATGCAATGAGGTAGTAGTGTACTGAAAGTTTGGCAACAGTTCTGAACCTGGTAGGATAGTAAGATCAGCAACAATCCTGATGAAGAACGATAAAAAATACTGACAATGATTGGAGAATTCCTAGGTACAAACTGACATACCATAACAATGGAATGCCGAATAACTACGTTCCAAGATATATTTTTGATAATTAGAATACTATCCATTTTCTAGTGAACTGTTTGCTCCACCCTTTAGAGATACTTTTGATACGTATTTAATGTGTACATATTCCAGTTCACATGTCTTGTGAATTTAAGAGCGAGTTACGCTCCCTGTTTCATTCGTAGTACGATATAGAGTAAACGGTTCATCGCACGTAAAAATGTGTAGGAACTTTTTTGTGGGGAATTATCTAATCTCCAAGTCTTATAATAACCCGAATTGTTGTCAGACTAATAGGAAGCGAGATAATATCGAAAAACCATCTCTCTTAGTTTTTGACCTTGAATAACGCGTGAATGCTATAGATGGGGACTTTTGGTATGTTATTTATAATGGCTACGTAATGGTGTATACAAAAATTCAGCTAGGTTGGACTTTTTTGGAAGCTACCGCATTTTTTAAACTTATTTTACTGGACTATCATTAATCGTGACCGAACAGAAGCAGCTAATTTCAGAACGCGGTCAAGTAAAATCTCAACTCACTAGATTTGCGAATTACTTAAATAATTTCAATGCTACCTCACAAGACGAATCACAATTTGCTCAGTTGAAATTTCGCTTAGAAAATATTGAGGGAATTTTAGACGAGTTTAATGTCATACAGAGTGAAATCGAAATTAATAGCAAAGAAATTGATTTTGAAATCCATGACTCTGAAAGAAATCATTTTAAAGAAGAATACTACACAATACTCTCTTCTGCGAAAATGTTAATTAATAAACGCAGCCATGTAATTAATTCAGATATTAAAATTTCGTCGCCTGAACAACCAGAAAGTAGCGGTCAAGATTTACCTGGGGTTAAATTACCGAGAATTGAGTTACCCACCTTCTCCGAGAATTATGAAAACTGGACCGAATTTTATGATACTTTTAATAGTTTAATTCATATGAATACTTCTATTTCGGACATTAAAAAAAAATCATTATTTACGATCGTGCTTAAAACAAGAAGCCGCTATGGTAATCAAATCATTAGAAGTATCATCGACAAATTATTCAGTTGCATTGCAGTTATTACGCGAGCGTTTTCAAAATAAGCGGCTAATAATTCATAAACACGTTAAAGAAACTTTTAATTTACATCAGGTAGCATCAGAATCATGTCGTGCGTTACGGCAACTTCACGATAATATTTTAAAACATTTAAGATCTTTGAAGGCACTTGGGCAGCCCACTGAACATTGGGACACATTACTTATTCATATAATTAATAATAAATTAAATCCAGTTACGAGGCCCGATTGGGAACAATTAAAACAGATAACGAATTACCAACATTTAACGAACTAATGACATTTTTGAGTATTTACCGGCTTTATCATTCGATCCAAAGATTCTCAACATTCCCAAAAACCCAGAATTCTACAAGTGTGGAAAAATCGATATGCTACTTGGCGCAGAGATTTTTTGGTAACTATTATCTGTGGGACAAATTAAATTGGGCAAGCAGAAACCAATTCTTCAAAAACCTCAATTGGGCTGGATTGTCTCAGGAAATATCCCATTTCTGCCGAGATTAAATTTCCTCAATACATTGTGCAGTGTCACGCACCTTGAGGAACAAATCAAAAAAATTTGGGACATTGAGAATATTCACATATTACCAATAAATAAAGATCAATTTTATGAAATTTTTTTCAGAACTCAAAGAAACAGCGATGGTAGATTTATTGTTAAGTTACCATTAACCAAGAATCCTTGTGAACTCGGTGCTAGGTCACATGTCAAAAATCCTTTCCCCAGATTCGTTCGATGATATTCATTTTTACTTATCCCAACATGCGGTAGTCAAACACACGAGCCTTACAACCAAGGTCAGAGTTGTTTTTGATGGATCCTCAAAATGCTCACAATGGATTTCTCTCAATGACATTCAAGCAGTAGGTCTACCATCGCAGAAAGATCTGGTATTTATTCTAATACGTTTTCGTACGCATCTATATGATATCTCAGCGGACATTAACAAAATGTACAACCAAATTCTTGTTTATGATTCACATCGCAATCTGCAAAGAATTGTTTGGCGCAATAGTATCAACGAACCTGTTCAAAATTTCACATTAAACACGGTTACATTTGCAATGACCCAAGAGTTGACTGAAGTCAATCAGTGTAATATGCGGTGTTTTAGAACATTTAAATATTTGGTGGTCGGGACCTTCTCGGCTTCAACAAACAGAATTATCGTGGCCATAGCAAGAAAATCTTTACAGCGAAACTACTAATTTGACAGAAAGTCGCACAATTGCTTTAACTTGCTCAATAATGTATTAAATATTCCAGAACGATATTCTTCCCTTAATAAATTAAAGCGTGTAATTGCTTACGTACTCCGATTTTTTAATAACTGCAAATCTATTAAATCAGAGTGCAAATGTAATAATTTATCAGTGGAAGAATTATTAATCGCGTTAAACATAATTATAAAACTTACACAGTTACATTGTTTCACTAAAGTTAACGTAAATTTGCAAAAAAATAATTGTGTCGGAAACAAAAGTAAACTACTATCCTTACATCCGTTCTTGGATGAAGGAGGTACACTACCGTCGAAAACTTTTAAGACGAAAAGCAGTAAATCTGTTGGAATTTGAGCCTTATTGAAATAGCCCGTCTGAATTTAGACCCTTCTGCATTTGAGCCTCCCAGTTTCTCTCTCTCTCTCTCGACCAGGGGATGAGCAGGGTCATAAAATTTATTCACGAGAGCAGGTTATCTGTTAAGCATTGAATAATGAAATTCCAGGTAATGAGAACTGCCTAATTTGTAATATATTATGACAGTAATTATTAATAAAATTAATTCAGGTATATGGTTATATTTTGTGAAGTCATGTTTAGTTGTTTTTAGTTTAATGTTAATAAAAATAATACCTACCCGGGTTTTGTTATATTCTGTATTTTTTATGATTCAATTTAGATTTTCATATTTAAATTGTTAACAAAATTGAAAGATATTAAATCAAAATGTTTTAAACTGCCCTAAGTTCGGAATGAGTTTAAATTTAAATTTAAACGTGTTATTGTTGTTGAATAATAAATAAACGAAGTGTTCAGAAAAAGAAAATTCTTTTTATGTTTCATGTGATGCAATTTAAAATTTCCAACGTTAATTTAGATCAAACTATTGTACAGAGTCAAACAAAACGAGTTAAATAAACCAATATTATTTTATTATCCTTTTTTCCTATATAAATCGAATGAGTAACAAAGTTTGTTTTATGACACATTAATTTTTAATTGGACTTATGGCCGTTTTCATAATAAAGACTTTAAGCAAGCGTTAAGTCAATTTAATAATAGGGAAACAAATGTAATTTTTTGGGTTAAAATAATTTAAAATTTAAAGTCCTATTATGAAATCGGACCTTACTGTTATATTAATTAATTCATGAAAACGTATGATAAAGAATATTCTTAAAAGTGATGCAAATTTCTGTTCATGAAACCAGGAATTTAAATACAAATTGAGGAATTTAAGCATCTAATAAGAAACTGAAAATTAATACCGAGTAGGATATTGTCCCTAATATTTAATCCCGTTTAGTTATCTTGCACAGGAAGGATTTTATACCTCTACATCCTATTACATTTGTAAAATGTCGGTATTATGGAAAATTTCCGGTAATACCGTGTATTATCCCAATTTAGTGTTTAGGTACACAGAGAAAAATAAATAGTAAAAAGTAACACAAATTGTAGTTAGAATGAAGACAGAAACAAATTGTAGGAAATATTCGCACAATTGTCAGACTATTTACTACAAATGTGCTAATATTTACTACAATTGTGCTAATATTTACTACAATTGTGCTAATATTTCCTACAATTTGTTTCTGTCTTCATTCTGACTACCATTTGTATTTCTTTTTACTATTGATGTTTCTCTGTGTATGAGAAGCTACGAACTAATTGTCCTTTAGTATTGAACAATTTCTTGTGTCGGAAAGTTTTTAATTTCGTTGTGAAATGGAACGCAGAACACATTCTACCGATATTATTACTGGAAACCATAACCAATATTTATTTATTTGGCTTGCCGCCGGACGTGCCATAAAAGCAGGTCAGCCGGCTAAATGTTGTTAAGGTTCATAATTGCAAAGCACGGATATTTGTACGGACCGGGGTATTTCATTTCGTCTTAAAACTTTTCGACATGCCTGTACAATTCGCGGAGGTGTAAGGTTTAAACCTTTCTTCATATCCCTATCAGAAAAAACATCCAGCAATATTGCCGGCAAGCCTGGGCCTCAAGCAGTTTTAGCCTCCTTAAGAGATAATTATTGGCCGATTTTGGGAAGAAACTTAGAAAAATCACCCGAAAGTTGGTTCATTTACTTTAAGACGGATCCAGTACCTGACAACCAAGTTATGGGTAACTTACCTGGCGTTAGACTAGTTCCAAGTAGGCATTTTCTAAAATGCAGAGCTGACTTTGCGGGTCCATTTTTCATAAAAAATCGCAAAGGTCTGGAAGTGAAATTAATTAAATCTTACATATGTATTTTTATTTGCTTTGTAACCAAATCAGTTCACCTAGAGTTGGTCAGTGATTTGAGCACTGACACGTTCCTCAGCGCATTACGCAGATTTTTCTCTAGACGAGGGAAATGTACAGATTTTTACTCTGATAGTGCCACTAATTTCATTGGAGCAAATCATGAATTACAGGAAATTTATCGGTTTCTGACTGACTCATAAAGTGCCGAAGGCATTTCATGGCATTTCATTCCACTGAAATCGCCTAATTTTGGCAGCCTGTGAATTAAAAGTACCAAATATCACTTTGAAAAGGATTTTAGGCAATGTTAAATTAACTTTTGAAAAATTTAATACTTTTTTAGTGCAAATAGAAGCCTGTCTTAACTCAC
The DNA here is from genome assembly GCA_036172665.1 of Prosopocoilus inquinatus. Lineage (NCBI taxonomy): Eukaryota > Metazoa > Arthropoda > Insecta > Coleoptera > Lucanidae > Prosopocoilus > Prosopocoilus inquinatus. The sequence continues at coordinate 40,643,883 of CM069871.1, read as the reverse complement.
GTTACCAAGTGACCCTAATGACACAAATCCTCTCACTCCTACGCACTTCTTGATCGGAGAAAAATTAACCGTAATTCCGTATGTACAAATGCGACAAATTCCAAAGTCTTGATTAAATAGTTTTCAAAAGATTCAACAGTTACAGTAACATTTTTGGGAGCGATTGTTTAAGGAGTATGTCTCTGAATTATAACGGAGTCATAAATGGAAAACCACCGCGTCTATACAACTTCAACCCGGGGCCATGGTTATCCCGAAGGAAGATAATAAACAACCCCATCATTGGAGTCTAGGTCGTGTAGTGGAGGCGCAACCCGGTAAAAACGGTGCAGTACGAATTGAGTCCGTAAAGACAGCTGTCGGAATTTACAAACGTGAAGTATCAAAAATTTGTACCCCACCCATAGCTAATAATAATTAAGAGCCGCGCTAAAACAATTCATTTGAAAGAGATCTTTCAAGGCGGGTGGCATGTACAGTTAATAAGATGTTAGATATAAGAAATTCAATGTAATAGTAGTAGGACTAGGCCGATTCTGGAACCTCCTCCGACCTTGACCAATAAAATTCAAGGTCAAGGTCGGTGGAGGTTCCAGAATCGGCCTATTCCTGACGTGACCTCACCATGACCTTAAACTTCAAGGCCATTACTTTGAGGTGACCTCGATCAAGGTCAAGATTGGAGGAGGTTCCAGAATTGACCTGTTCTTAACGTAACCGAGAGGTAACATTGAAATGACCTTTGTGCCGATGTAACTGCAAGGTTAAGGATCAAGTCAGAGGAGGTTGCAAAATCTCAATGTCATTGACGTGACCGCATCATTGCCTCTAAAAGCGAGGTCAGAGGAGGATTCCAAAAATTATCTATCCTTGACGTGACCTTAACTTGACAGAGGATCCAGAAACGGTTTATCTTGAATACGACCGTATGGTTGGAGGAGGTAGGGACCCCCACCTAAAATCTTGTTATATAAGGTTCTTCATTTGGGAATAGATTCAGTTGTTACAGAACTGTGAGTTGTGTTGTTAAGTTAATCACCTATCTACATACATAAAAGTAAGTTTAAATCATCTTATTGTAATAATTTATAATTTGGATTTTTTCCTGAAACAAAAGAGAAGGCACGTGAACGATCCTTGTGATGACGTACAGAAGAAAAGACTTCTGACTGAAAACGTTGATAAACCAAAAGAAGAAAAGCCGGATGAGCACGGTTTGAATATGCCCTTTGTTCGAAACGAGTTTCAATTTGAAATACTCTCCCAGCCTTACTTCACAGATGAAGATTTAAGTCAATGTGATACTAATGAGACAGCACCTTCCGAGATTTCAGAAGCAAGAGAGGTGACTGACGTAGATCAGTTGCCACTTTTAGCTCAAAGTGTATATTTTCTAAATAAGAGCCGTACGAAGTGGATTTGTGTCGGACTGTGTACCGAAACATTTTTTGATCCGATAATACGTATTACGGGTTCCAAAAGGCAGATCATATGGTTTTTAGAAGAGGAATGGAAAGAATTTTGTTCTTATAACTACACTTTGAAGTCGTATTTTACTAAGAAAAAAACTATTTATCCGGTAATGATAATCAGCTCAGTAAAGGCGTCTTTCAAACGCATCGAAGGAACGAAAATACTGATATTAGAAAGAGGTGTGGAGACATATATATATATATCTTATAAAGGTCTATTGGAACTCTGGAAATTGTGTGGTATTATATTATATCGTTTAGAAGTTTTGAAACAATTGAACTATAAATCATTCTATAGCAACATGATTCCATGCTTGAATGTTATGGAAAGTGATATGAAGACAAATGTTAAATCATTTCTTAATAATGAAATATCTGAGAAAGGAACAATTACAAATGAATTAATGATGTTTGGAATTAGTAAATTAATTTTTGATATCAGTATGCATAAAGCTGTTAATATGTAAATGTTATGTGATTTAATATGTATATATTTTTAGATATGACACTGTCAGTTATAAATAAAATTTTCTAAGAACACTATTTGATCCTTTATTTAATAAAGTAACGATACTTAACCAAAAAATTAAGAGAAATTTTTACGCTATATAAAGATAAGCAGTGAGTATTGAAGTAGTACACATGTAACATCGTTGACTGTTAGAAAGAAAAGCCATAAATGCGACGTCGTGTCAAAACAGATTACACTGCGAGAAGTACCGTAAAACGAAAAGGTCGTAGTTTACTTAATACGTTAATTAATAAACTACCAGTAGAGTTACACTTACCAGGTTACAATTACTGCGGTCCGATCACAAAATTAGACGTTCGACTTAAAAGAGGAGACAGAGGTGTGAATGCGTTGGATGAGGCATGCAAGCAACATCATATTGCATATTCTGTAAGTAGCGATTTAGAAAAACGTCACGAAGCAGATAAAAAATTGTATCAAGCGGCAGTGAAAAGAGTGAAGAGTACAGAAGCGGGATTTGGTGAAAAAGCATCTGCGTTATCTGTAGCCGCCTTAATGAAAACTAAGACAAAGCTTGGGATGGGAAACGGAGTGAAGAGAAAGCGTAGTAAACGGAAGAAGCGTGGTGGTAAATTATCATTTCGACAAGCTGTAAGGAAAGCTCAACATGCAATTTCACGTAATGGTAACAAGAGTCTGTTAGAAAATGTGAAATTAATTAATTCCATTATTTGCGGCTTTGGGCGCAATAGCATCGCTCGGCGGCGGTGCAGCTGCAATTGCTAAGGCGGTAAACGATGCAAAAGCTGCGAAAGAGCAACTGAAAGAGGCAGAGCGACATAATCGCGCTATGGAAACAAAAGCAGTGGGAAGCGGATTCTATATAAAACCTTACAAAACCGAGTGTGGGTTATATTTACGATCCAATCAAAAAAACTGAAATATTTGCCTCGGCGACCGTTGACTAACATTGACATACTGAAATATGCTAAAATATGGAAATTACCTTTCTCTCGAGGTGTGTTTATGAGAGATACTTTACCTAAAAAGATATGGAAGCATGAAAGTGGAGTAGTGAATTTAAATAGCGATTCTGGTGGGAACGCATTGGGTAGCATATTATAAGAGAGGAGGAATCGTAAAATATTTTAACTTTACCTAAAAAGATATGAACAGATAAAATAGCGACATCTTACGATCGCTTTCTGACCTAACATTTCAGTAGGATAGACAAATTGAAGCGGGATTTGCTCCTAATAAGTCCCCCAAGCAAGGCGGTCATGCTTGCTATCAAAGCATAATGAAAGTTTTTAGAAGAAATTTGTGCAAATCGTTTTTGATTGCAGTGAAAACCTCGAGCAGCCTCTGTACAGCTGTTTCAGCCCTGCTTGGGGCTTCTTCAGCAGAGACGTAGCTCGACATTCCCACTGCAAACAAAAACGACTTGTCCAATTTATTCGCAGTACCGCCTCCACCTCTACCGAAACCCACCGTGTCAACGGTGAAAGTTCATGTGGATGTGGAGGCGTCGTCCACCGAGATGGATGAATCTTGGGTTCGTTCATTATAAATTTTAATATTTTTACCAATTTACTCTCTCTAATTTTTTACAGTGAGGAGTACAGAGTGGGAAGTTAGTTGTGAATTTAAATTATTTATTTATTTATAGTTTTAAATTTTTTTAATTTATTTATTTATTTATAGTTTTTACTTTTAATATCTTTATAGTTTTATTTATTATAAATAGAAACACAGCAATAGAAACACAGTATATCGCGTTTAGTAATTGAAGTGATTGAAATATGAAGATTCAACAACAGTTTTTAAAGTTACCGGTACAAAATTTCGATGATGTAATCGCAAACGAAACCTTTAAATGTCATAATGAACTATTCGGAGGATCAAGTAAACGCGTTATCATTAGCGGGAGCTCAGGAGCTGGCAAATGTAATTTATTATTGATATTATTAACTTAATTGAAGTTTGTTCTTGTCCGATGAAAATAGTAAGTACAAAGTTTTTTTAATCTCAAACCGGACAGAAAAATGAAGGGAAACACACTCAACGTTTCGCTATAGATTTATAGCTTCGTCAGGAGTGAAAAAAAGTAAATAAACAAGTTGTCAAGAGAAACAAGTCGTCAAGAGAAACGAAAAGGTTTTTAAACTAAAATACGAGTTGTCCGGAATAAAGAAAAAAGTAACTAGAACTAAATTAAAACTAATTTTTTTTTAATTAATTGACAGATCTATATCCTGTTTAAAGAGTCTAGAAAACTACAAAATATGTCATTTAAATTTTCAAAGTCCGTACGTTTATTAATAGAATTTGGAGACATTTTAATTTTACACATTTCTATGAAACGTCTTTTAAAAATATTAGATTCACTGTACAAAATGTCAGTATTATCAAAATCAAAATTATGATTATTTACTAATGAATGCTCTACAAGCATTGAATGATTTTGATTATTTTTTTGTATATGATATTTATGTTGGTCTAAACGTTTTTTTTTTAATTTTGGCTCGCTTCACCTATATAAACAGAATTACAATTTGACCATTTGATTTCATAAACCACGTTAGGTTGTTTTAATTTCGGTATTTTGGTTTTTAAATTTGAAAAAATTAAATTTAAATTATTCACAGATTTACTGGCTAAAATTAAATTATGTTTTTTGAAAATGTGTTTAATTGTATTGTGTAATAGTTCAATATAAGGCAAAGATATGTATTTATGATTTGAAGTTTGTCTAATGTTTTTAGAGACATTTGAATTTTGTAAGTATTTAATACGATTTTTAATTACTGATTCAATAAGATTTATTGGATAAGAATTTTGAATAAGAGTTTTCTTTATTAAATTTAAGTTATCATAAATGAAAACTTTATCAGAAAGTAAAATAGCTCGATCAGTTAATGAAATAATAGTTGCAATTTTATAATTTTTAGGTGTGTACGAGTGAAAATTTATGTACCTACCTGACCAGGTAGGTTTATGAAACCAATTAGTAATTAATTTATCATTCTGTCTGAAAATATTTACATCAAGAAAACTCAATGAATTATTATTTTCTTTTTCTACTGTAAATTGTAATCTATTATGAAAAGAATTAAATTTATTTAAAACAAAATCTACCTTATCAGAAGGCAAAATCAATAAAATGTCATCTACATAACGAAAATATAACGTTAAATCGAATGATAAAGAGTTAATAACAGATTTTTCTAGTTCTTGCATAACAATTTCAGCTAAAGCCGGAGATAAAGGAGAAACCCATACAAAATTCAAATGTCTCTAAAAACATTAGACAAACTTCGAATCATAAATACATATATTTGCCTTATATTGAACCATTACACAATACATTTAAACACATTTTCAAAAAACATAATTTAATTTTAGCCAGTAAATCTGTGAATAATTTAAATTTAATTTTTTCAAATATAAAACCAAAATACCGAAATTAAAACAACCTAACGTGGTTTATGAAATCAAATGTTCAAATTGTAATTCTGTTTATATAGGTGAAACGAGCCAAAATTTAAAAAAACGTTTAGACCAACATAAATATCATATTCAAAAAAATAATCAAAATCATTCAATGCTTGTAGAGCATTCATTAGTAAATAATCATAATTTTGATTTTGATAATACTGACATTTTGTACAGTGAATCTAATATTTTTAAAAGACGTTTCATAGAAATGTGTAAAATTAAAATGTCTCGAAATTCTATTAATAAACGTACGGACTTTGAAAATTTAAATGACATATTTTGTAGTTTTCTGGACTCTTTAAAAAAGATATAGATCTGTCAATTAATTAATTATATATATATATATATATTAAAAAAAAAAAAAAAAAAAAAGTAGCTTTAATTAGTTCTCGTTACTTTTATTCCGAACAACTCGTAGTTTAGTTTAAAAATCATGTTACCTTTTCGTTTCTCTTGACGACTTGTTTCTCTTGACAACTTGTTTATTTATTTTTTTCACTCCTGACGAAGCTATAAATCTATAGCGAAACGTTGAGTGTGTTTCCCTTCATTTTTCTGTCCGGTTTGAGATTAAAAAAACTTTGTACTTGACATTATTAACCCATCCGAACGGACTACGTTAAAAAATTTATACATCTGCTGTAAGACCTTATCTCAAGGGAAGTATGAATTTCTCCGACATTTGCTATCAACAGTGCCCAAATAGGTTACTTTGAAATTTCCGATATGGAAAAAATGGTATCACCTACAAATGTAAAAGAATATTCAGTCGTTTTTGATGATGTTCAGTACACTACACAAAATTTAATTAAAGAATATTTCTCCTTTGGACGTCATAGAAATGTTGACTGCTTTTATTTAAGTCAAACTTACAGTGCAATACCCAAACAAATGATTCGTGATAATTGTAATTTCTTAGTACTATTTCGTCAAGATTTCACAAATTTGAAACACGTTTACGATAATTACGTCACCGGAGATATGACTATGGACCAGTTTCGTAATATCTGTTACGCTTGTTGGAAGGAACCGTTTGGTTTCTTAGTTATTGATACCGATTGTTCCATAAACGCAGGGAGATATCGTAAAGGATTCGACACGTACATATATCTTTAAAACTAATACATTTTACATAGTTCTTTCATTTTTACAGTTCTTGAGTACTGTAACAGACTTTAAAGGATGCGGATGCGCCATGAGTAACAAACTTAAAGCAGAATTAGCCACTGCGCGCGAAAGTTTGCGTACTAAATTAAAAACACTTAAATCCGATATTACACAAGCAAAACATCATACGGAGCAATCAAAAAAGTATCTGCAGACAATTTATTCACCTATTGTAGAGCCACTCCGAGATATTGTCAATAAACTAGATGTTGTTCGCGGCGTATTACCTATGAAAGAGGAGCAATAGTCATACGAAGCCAGTGAAAAGAGATTGAAAGAGGAGCCAAAGAGTTCTTTCCTACGAAAAAGACCGATTTATAAGTCGAGATCTGATCCTTCTTTCATACGAAGAAGACCGAGTTATAAATTAGAATCCGATCCTTCGTCGCGAATTGGATTGTCAGAGGAGCATGATGTGAGTACTTCAACACCACTTGGACGTGAAATTAAACAACCTTCCATCTTAGAAGATGAAGAAATTCTTGAGGTTTCTCATGAAAAGTCCACATCTCCAACTTCAAAATCTGTTTATGAAGAAGTAGAAGAATATGACACCGAAAGCAGTAACCCCCCCTTGTGGACGAATCTCTGACTCATGCTCGTACACTTCTAGAAGAACGAAAATCATTACTTCAGATTAGATTAGAATCACCGCTGGTAGAAGCTGCCTTAGAATCGTATCATCCGTTAGCACGTGATTATGTTATACGATTTGAAACTGATGTAGAAAAATATTATTTAATAATTTTTAAAAAAAAATTTCGAATTCGTTTTTAGGTTCAGCTCGTTTTTGTGAATTTAAATCTATGTATATTTTTAGCCAACGAGATTGCTTAAGTTTAATTGCCCTATGAATTTGGTTTAATATTAAACCATTTTTCAAACATTGTTTCAGATTTAAATAGTGAATTATGTATTTTCTTTTGTTGTACAGATTTGGAATAAGTTTACCATATTTCGAATTTGGTGGAATTATGTTTTCCGGACAAAATGGTAATTCGTTGTGGTTGTCATGTAAATGAGTCGGGTATTCCAAATCTACTTCGAATATGTACCCGACATCTAAATTTTCTTCTAACTCTGAAATGTTAAGATTGTTAATCTCTTCTGTACACAACCAAGTAAATTCTCCCCACGGAAATCTGGAACACATTGCGTGACCGTACAGATTTGTAGCATCAAGATATAGTAAATATATAGTTGCCTTCTTAGAGACAAAACCATGCACAAATTTATTATTAGCGTTTTCGATTCTTTTAGTGCACATACTCACTTCACCGCGTATACCCACTCTAAAAAAATGTAGCATATCAACATCTTGCAGTAGCTCTAATTTAATTTTTGTCATTCTTAACATTGCATCCCAACTTAATCCTGGAGCGGTGAAAAAATGGCAAGAATCTAGTTTGTAATTATCAATACAAAGGTCTCTGAAATTTTCAAATACGTCTCCCAACAGTAAAACATCAGATGTTACGTATACATCACTGTAATCACCCATAGTTTTACAGTTAAATAAATTCCAAACGCACTGTGCTCTCTCATAATTTTCATCACTTACGTGTTCATCATACTGCACATCATACAACTCTTTCTTAGAAGGTAAAGTGGGAAAATCTAATTTCATGAGCGAGTCAATAAAACAATACGGGAAAATTCCTTTTTGACGTATTAATTTAAACATCTCCTCATCGTTAAAATATTTTCTAATTTCCCTAATAACAACTTAATCATCCTAAAAGATATATATGTCTAAATGTAAGTAAATATAAATTAACATGTAAAAATTTTAAATAAACTATATATGTTAATGTATAAATCGAAAAAAAAAAAAATTATGTGACCACCCAAAACTAACTGTCAGAAAACTTTACAAACAAGAGCTAACCAAACAACACGGAAATGCGGAAATAAATTGTTCAAAGACTCGAAAAAGCTTCTTATTCCAAGGAATAAATAAGTATATAATTCCCTGTTATTTGATACCTAAAAACCTAAAAATCCTGAAAAAATATATATATATGTATATACCGGGTGTTTCAAATTGGGTATGCACTGAAGGGATCTCCTAAACCGTAAGAGATACAAATTCGGTTAAATAGAAGAAAAGTTGCATGAATCAATGCCTAATTCGTATCCATTGAGAGAATGATTTTTTTCTCATTTCTTCTTGAGTTATTAATAAAAATGTGAAAAAATCGACTTTCTTTTCCTCTTTGTATCTCTTTTATTATACATAATTTTGAAATTCTGATTTAACTTTCTACAGGCATTTTTTGATTCTGCTTCGAGTAAGAGTAATAGAATTGAAGTCAAACGTTTCGTCTTCCCACGACCATCATCAGTTTCGATTTTTTAAATACAACTTATGTCTTTTTATTATTCTATTCGATGGCATTTTTTTCTCCTGATTACAATGATATATCATACTTAATAGTCGATATTAATTTGAAGCTTAAATAATTCAGATTTTGTATGAAAATTTTATTTAATAAATAATTTCAAATTTTTTGTTCCTTTTCTTTTTATTTCAGTGAGTATAATACTTAATACCTTTTTTTCAAGTAAAGTTGGAATATGACAAAAAAACTGATATCGTTTCGTCATGTTTTTCTTAATAAGTAAATCTCTTCCTAACCTCTTTTTTTATTTGTTAAGTATTAGCAACAACATTCAGTTGTCGGAAGAGGAAAAGTCAATAAATATAACTAAATGATATGAGGTGGTTAACACAAACCAAATAAACATCAGTATAAACATATTAAATTACAAGAACAGAATAAATAAGTTGAATAAAAATTATAGACGAAGAACATGACTCTGTGAAATAAATAAATTAAAGTAAATCCTCGAAATGTCCTCCACTGCTTTCAAGACACAGATTCGTTCTTAATCCTATGTGTTGTCTAGTCTGTCGAACATGAATTCGCGAAACATTTCTGTAAGTATCTAATATTCACCTTCTTAGTTCCTCTTTATTATTTATCTTAATGCTAGTCACTGTTTCAATGTCCAAAATATAAAGCCTACTTTACCCTGTTTAAATTATGGATGGTGGTTCCGATATAACGTGCCAAACTTCAACTGGTTAAAACGAGTGAACTTAATCATTTAAAAAAAAAATAAAGATAGTCAAGTGTTGAGAGAAGGCACTATTCAATAATCGCTTTTTGACTGCAATGTCAGGCAGCGACAGTAAGCTGTCGCTATTTTATCTGTTCATCACTCTTACATCGCATTTGCGAATAAATTGGGCAAGTCGTTTTTGTTTGCAGTGGAAATGTCGAGCTACGTCTCTGCTGAAGAAGCCCCAAGCAGGGCTGAAACAGTTGTCCAGAGGCTGCTCGAGGTTTTCGCTGCAATCAAAAACGATTTGCACAAAATTTTTCTAAAAATTTTCATTATGCTTTGACAGCAAGCATGACCGCCTTGCTTGGGGGACTTATTAGGAGCAAATCCCGCTTCAATTTGTCTATCCTACTGCAATGTCAGGTCAAAAAGCGATAGTAAGATGTCGCTATTTTATCTGTTCATAAATATTTATCGTAAATTTCTTTAATATCTTTTTCTAACCATTTTATAAACTCAGTGGCGGCATTCTCTCGGCGTTATAACTTTAACATTGACAAATTATCATTGAAACTGCACTTAATGTAATATGCAAATGAATGAGGTTCGTGTTCATAACACTTAACAGTGAAAGATTTATCTGGATTTGGTTCTACTCTGTCCAGTGGTTTTAGTAATGCTTCGAAATCGGCATATATAACAAAAGGAAGTTTTAACTGTTTTTCAAAATTTTCAAATTTAATATATTATCTGGCAAAGATTCACCATACTTATTTATTTTTAAATCTGTCGATGGCAAAACTGTTTTGATAAGTTTACAGTCTTCCCTCTCGTGTCGTTGCAATTGTTCAATGCATGGAAAATACACTAAACATCCTTCACAAATATATTTCTCGTGACCGTGATGTGAAGTCTGTGTTTACACTAAACGTGATAAATTTTTAATCCAACAATAGTATTTCCGTTGTTGTCATCAATTAATATTAAATTTATATGAATATTTTTTTCTATTTTCAGTAAAATGTAACCGTCCTACAACTTCATCAACCGTAAGCTTACCATTATAATGGGAACCGAGTCCGTAGACATTTATAGAAATATTGTTCTTGCTTTCAAATTTCTTCACGTCACAAACTTTCAGTGGAAATTTTAGGTCAATGAAATCCGCTACTGTGTTATAATGGGGATACGAAGACATCCTTTGAGGAAGACCTGCCGGTTGACACATCGCTGACGTTATCGCCCAGGCAAAGCAAGCGTTGTTATTTCTTACATTTATGACAGCTTTCTTCGCACTTATTGAGGACGGTAATGGTATGAAGTTGGATGCTTTCAGTGGATTGTATTTATTAATGTTGACTTCCATATATAAAATTCTGCACAAAGTCCATCCTGTAGCAATATTTGCAACTTTAAGTTTTATTCTAAACGATTGCACCTATTATTTTTTTACCTGAATCTCGCTCCTGAAATTCCGACATTTTTACATGTATTTCGTTTACAAAATCACGATATATATTGCATATATCAGTTCCAAAACAAATTATTTTATTCTTGGTGTTGAAAGATTTTATCTCAGAACTTTCTTTAGAATCTAAGAAATAGACTCCGAAAATTTCCACATTCCACTTTAATGCTTAATGGATGTCTAATATACTTGAATATTGTACATAAAGTCCTCGACATCAACATAATTGTAAGGTTCCGTTATACGGTACGTTACGATTTTGTCTCCGAATGCACCAGCTATCTTCTTCACACCATTACGGACGACCACAAAAGCATTACCTTTATGTGAATTACTACGCAAATATGCTGAGAAACACTTTCTGCTGACGTATATTTCACACACATCACATTTCATAACGTTCACCTGGTCAACAACTTTGGACGGTCCGGCAATTTCATCTAATTTCAAACATTTTCCCTGGCATGACGTACGCAAATGACGATTCATATTATCGATTCGCGTAAATTGTTTGCCTCACTGATCGCAATCAAACATGTTTTATAATTCTAATAAGCACTATCGCATTCACTACGTTCAATAAGTTGGTAAACTCAATCTGAGGGCTAACCGTCGTCTGTGGGTATCAAATTAAACACCTCCTTAAATAGGTACATATTCAATAACAGGTTGCATCAGGGTTATTTCAAAACAATTACATTTGAGTCACCGCGCTTCAAGGTCCGTTACGAGGTCACCTCAGTCATTTCAAGGTCGCCTAACGGTCACTTCAAGGTCACCTCAAGGTCATTTCAAGGTCATCTCAAGGTCATCTCAAGGTCATGTCCTTGACCTTGAAGCTCATGGTGGGGTCACGTCAGGAATAGGCCGATTCTGGAACCTCCTCCGACCTTGACTTTGAATTTTATTGGTCAAGGTCGGAGGAGATTCCAGAATCGGCCCATTCCTACTACTTGTAATATTCATTTTTATTTCATACAAACAAATATTAAAATCCGAACATCGAACTTCTGGGTCGCACGAACCATTTACGAAAACAAGTCTTTGCAATTCAGCGTAACCGACGATGTTCGAGGAAGCCAGAATAGAACGCCGTCATCACCGTACCCATTATCACGGGTTCGGTTTAAAAAACGCTATTCTAATAATTTTAAAGACATTCAGTCATTACATTCATTTGAGTCAACAACAGTTCTCGAAACGATGACACAAGCCGCAATTTTCGTTTCATTTTTCATTATTGTGTAACAGCACACATTTTTTTATTATTATTCAGTTGTTTAATGTTTATGAGTTAAATAAAATAGATAAAACAGCGACATCCTACTATCGCTTTTTGACCTGACATTGCAATAGGATAGACAAATTGAAGCGGATTTGCTCCTAATACGTCCCCATGCAAGGCGGTCATGCTTGCTGTCAAAGCATAATGAAAGTTTTACAAAATTTTGTTGCAAATTGTTTTCACTGCAATCAAAAACGATTTGCAACAATTTTTTTAAATAAAATAAGTGAAAATCAACAAGAACTTTTTTTTCACGCCAAAAAAATACGTGAAAGCCCCAACGTTTGCCTTATTACTAAAGCATCGTGCCCGTCCAGTCTCCCAGACGCTGATTACGCACCGTAACACCCCCAGTGTAGCGCAGATCTGAATCGTTCGATTGCCCGGTTTAACAGAGACCCACGTTATTGAGTATTCTCAGGTATTCAAAATTCGAATAGGGAAGAAAATACTAAAATTTCTTAGCTATTAATTGTTATTAAAATTAATTATTAAATAACATTCCAAATTTTCGATTTGCCGTGAGAAGGTCTTGTCTTTTAAAGCAAGAAAATGATCTCTCAACATAACAGGTCGTGAGAGACGCTTTCTCTAGGTAAATTTTGAACTCTTCAGTATTTACGGAGAGACTCAGCAATCAAATAAATGTCGAATCGTCAAAGTCAAAATTAATGAGACGCAGAATTCGATCGTAGAATCCCCGTACCTATCGGAAATGAGAAATCAAGCACCGCCGCGTGCGGAATACAACGCCTCTGAGTTTGGACCTTCAGATTCGAGGCTTTACTTATTACATATTCAAAAAGATACTTGTGTTCTAACACATTACGTCATTGGTCCACATGTTTACGTGATCTTTACTTATGTACCTCTGCAAAAGCCATAACTAACGTTAAATTTTAGTTAAAACCTTTTTAAATTATAATTATATAATTTGATTGAAGGCAAAATATCAAATTTTTGTCAGATTTACATTTGACAGATTTTGATTACCGCAGCTATTTATAATCTTTCCTTACTTTCCAAACAGTCGTAAAACGACGTTCCTTCTTCAACCAAAAGTGATGTAGGTAGTAGCTATACAGGGTGGGTCAACAGTGCGTGGATGGAAGATCGCGGCGTTATTATTAAAAATTTTTGAAATTTGTGTGCACAAAACATACATATCGGTTAGGTGCACAATCTAAAATTGTTTTGACTTATAAAGAATGTTCCGTAAGAGTTTGAAGACCCTAACATATGTTTTTTTTTTAATGGAACACTCTATATATTATTGCACTATTAGAAGTCTCATTATCTGTGGACGAAATTAATATAAGTTTTATTTACCTAAAGTTTATCGTTTTCGAGATATTGACAATTTACCGATAAAAACTGGCGAAATTTGTTACTCCATAAATTAGTTATTTTTAAATGATTTGCTTTGAATTTTGGTGGATACATTATTTAACTATTAAAAAACAGAAATGTGCAATCAACTCGAAATTTTTCCGGGTACTTTACACAGGGTGATGCACAACGCAAATTACCATTTTTCTAAAAAAATAAATAAATAAATGGAACGCCCTGTATATAAACATAGAGTTTAAAACATCCCTTACTAAGGTTTCCAACAGTATAAGACTTTTTACATATAGCTCTTAAACTTTGAATGTAGAAATTTTTTAAATTTATATCTTTAAAATTTAAGTTATTGTCACGATAAGGATTTAATTTTTAGCCTAAAATTAATAAATATAAAATGTAAAGGAGTCGCGACGAAATATTTCCGCGAGGAATAAAGTAGAACAATTAAGACAGCAATCTTGCGAAATCTAAGTTACAAGCGGTTCACGTTTCATAACAAAACATCGGTGGCACGCGCTATATGTGGGACAAATTAATACAACAGGTGACGAAAGGAGAACACAGAAACATGTCATAACAGTCGAATAGACAGATTTTCGCCTATATAACGTAGGGAAGAAAATGGGAAGGCAGTCGAACCAGCCGTCGACTCAAGTAGGCCTAGTGCCAACTTCCCCAGGAGGACCTTCCTCACCAACGCCGTGCAACCGCCACCCGCATCAGGACGCTGCCGTTCCCAAGAAGGATCATCATCACCGACGCCTTGTTGCCGCCACCCTCATCAGGACGCTGCCCGTTCCACGGAGGCATCCTCACCGACGCCTTGCCGCCGCCACCCTCATCAGGACGCTGCCGTTCCACGGAGGCATCCTCACCGACGCCGTGCTCATCAGGACATCTCATCGCAATTGTTGCAGCCCTCGAGATTGCCCTGGATCCGGTTAGTCGAATCGTCGGGTCTCTTCAACCCCAGCACGGAGGGATTCCTCATCCTCGCTGTCGCAGCCGACCCGTCGCGATTTCCGATAATTACGAAAAGGCACCCCCGCCCATTTAAAGATCGTCCGCCGATAGATAAAAATATTCATTTAATAAAGGTATACATTGTTTTGGTAAACTGTGTTTTCAAGCTCTACCACTGATGACCCGCTACCTACCCCTAACCACGTGACATGGTGGAGGCGCCTAAAGTCCCAAAATAATACATCGTGACGATAAGAAGGGGATGCCAGGTCCATACCAAACAAGATCAAACGCAGCAAAGGAATCACCGTTTCATCCACCTCATCGCAGTACAGAAGTCGGATACGAAGAAAAGGAAGTTTTTAGTCCCAAAATAGCACTCTCAAGGTCACCTCCCCGCACACCAAGAAAGAGTACAAAAGAAGACAGCGACGTGTCAACAGAAATAGAACAAACAAGTGCAGAAAAATTACGAGGTAATGAACAGATTCTAGAAATTTTTACAGCAACTGATAACAGGCACACGAAATCTGTAAAAGGAAGTAAGGATCAAAATAAATTAGAGACGGAACAAATAATTAGAAGAATGTCCAACACAACAATTTTACAGGCACTCACATCAGACAGGACGCCCGCAACCCCTAAATTCGTATCACCGCAAATTTTCAACCCGGCTCGTCACAATATAATAAACTTTCTAAATACATACGAGCGGACCGCTGTAGCTAATGGATGGGATAATTCCCACAAAATTTATTATTTACCGTCATTTTTAGAAGGAGCAGCTCAAGTGTGGTACGTAAAATATACCGGAAACAGGACAAATTCGACAAAAACATGGGAGCAACTAAAAGAAGATATCGCACAAGAGTTCGGCGGAGAGCAGTCAAAACGAAAATTGTCAATGAAATTAAAAACAAGAAGACAAGGATATAACGAAGATATCAAGACCTACTATTACGATTTGTTGGCGCTAGCATACGAAGTTACACCGGACATCACGGATGCCACTTTTCAAGAACTTTTCGAAACAGGGCTACACAGAAGGTATGGACAAAGTTATTACCTTATTAGTAAAGCAGTGATGTCTGCAGACGAACTTAGAGATGTAGTGATGAGAATCAGTTATTTAGAAGACCATAACACCCAAGAAACAAATCTCCTAACAACAACGAATAGATTCATGCCGGGAACACGTACAATGGATGCCCGTCCAATATGCTATAATTGTCAGAGACCAGGTCACTTTGCAAGAAGCTGTACACAAAGAATGAACACATATGGGACAAGACGTGAACAGCCTAGGTATGACTCTAATTTTCAAAAAAATTATTACCAGGAAAATAACCAACACCGACGACAAACCAATCAACACCCAGGACGGGGAACTTGGCAACATCAAAGAAATGAACCCAACAATCAACACTCGGGGCAACAACAATATTGGCAACTTCGTCCGCAAGGAAATAGAGGCAACGATCAGCGCAGCGACCGATTTCCAAGGAGAAACCCAAACTAATGAGGGTCACGGCCTGCCCAACCGTATCACCCGCAAATACAAAGGGGCGAACAACCATTCTATGCATTAAGGGTAAATTAGATAATATAAATCAAAATATTATACTAGATACAGGGTCTACATTAAATATTATCAAGAAGAGTTTCGTAACAACACCAATCACGCCATCGAACAAATCGCTACTCACGGCAGGAGGCAACCATGTACCAGTGATAGGAGAATCAGAAATTTCTATCAAAATCCAAGGTAATTTACTTAAAACGAAAGCGTTAGTTGTAGCTCAATTACCACACCCGATGGTCCTTGGCATAAAATTCCTAAAAGATCATGGAGCAAAAATTGATCTGGTAGAAGACACCGTCGAATTAAGAAATCATCAGAAGACAATTTTATTACCCATCATCCCCTTAAGGAACAACTTCTACTACGGAATCATGAAGAAAAAAGAAAACTCAGGAAGGACGAAAACAAAATCGAAGAAAGAAGAAATAAAACTACCTATGTACATAAGGAAACCGGAGAAAGAAACGAAAATCACCTTAAAGGAAGATGTAACACTAATTCCCCACATTACAACAAAAGTAAGAGTAAACGTTAACAAACACACACCATTAGAAAACGAAGTACTAGTACCAAAAGAAAGTATTTTGGTAAGAAAAAATTTAATATTAGAAGACTCAAAAATTCTTTCAGAAGATCCATTTGTACACCTGAAATCTATAGGACATGTTCCACAAAGACTTTTCCAACATACCACTATCGGGTTCTTACAGAAAATAAAACCATTAGAAAAAATTAAAAAACAGGGGCAACTAATATCATTGCTTACAGAAGAAGATATACAACTAGGAGGAACTCTAACAAGAAGCCAGACAGAATCAATCTCCAACCTACTGAAGAAATACGAAGACGTATTCTCAACAACAACAGCAACAATGGGCTTCACAAAAATCATGGAACACGAGATCGATGTAGGAGACGCAGCACCAGTCAAGAGCAGACCATACAAAGTTTCGCATAAGGAGAGGAAAAACATCGACGAACAAATTCAGGAAATGATGGAAAATAACATAATTCGTCCAAGCCAAAGTCCATGGGCCAGCCCCATAGTCCTGGTAAAGAAAAAAGATAATACAACTCGATTTTGTGTAGATTACAGAAAACTCAATACAGTCACAAAAAAATCAACATACCCCTTATCCAATATTGACGATATCTTAACATATTTAGGAGGAGCAAATTTTTATTCAACCCTTGACCTCTTCAGTGGATACTGGCAAGTGGGACTAAAAGAGGAATCGAAACAATACACCGCATTTATAACACCAGGATACGGATTATATGAATTCAATGTACTGCCTTTTGGTTTAACGAATGCGCCATGTTTGTTCCAGAATTTAACAGACACAATCTTCAGGGACATGAAATGGAAGAAAGTACTGATATACCTGGATGACATCATCATCTTCTCGAGAACATTTGAAGAACACCTAGAGATTCTGGAAGAAGTTTTCCAGCGACTCCGAGATGCTGGACTGACACTAAAACCATCAAAATGTGAACTGGCGAAAACAGAAGTAAAAATTTTAGGATATAAAGTGAGTGACAAAGGAATCTACCCGGATGTGGAAAAAATAAAATCAATCAAAGAATTCCCGAAACCAACTACTGTGAAAAAAATTCAAAGCTTCCTAGGACTGTGTAATTATTACAGAAAATTTATAGAAAATTTTTCCAAAACAGCTCGACCATTATATGAAGCAACAAAGAAAACAGGATACGTATGGACCAAGAAACAAGAGGAATCATTCCAGAAGTTGAAATATAAACTAAGCAACGCACCACTTCTAGCACACTTTAACCCCCACGAAGACTGCGAGCTACATGTTGACGCTTGTGGATACGGATTGGGCGCTGTACTGCTACAACCACAAGGAGAAAAGCTGCACCCAGTGTCTTACATCAGCAGGAGTCTAACACAAGCAGAAAAAAACTATTCCATTTCGGAACTAGAAGCTTTGGCAGTTGTTTGGAGCCTGCGGTATCTGCGACACTTCGTATATGGCAGACATGTAAAGATCGTGACAGACCACCATGCGCTATGTTGGCTCAAAAACATCAAAGAACCTACAGGAAGGTTAGCCAGATGGGCCATCTCGTTGTCCGAATTCAACTATGACATCACGTACAAAAATGGTAAGACCCATACTGATGCAGATTGTTTATCCAGGAACCCAGTACTGGAGCCAGAGCCAAACGAGGAAGAAAAAACACATGAAATTCCTACATTACTAATGGAGGAAAAAGAGATGGTGACACTTCAGAGACAAGACCCAAAATTGAGAGAGCTTCTAGAAGCCATAGAAAACCCCGATGGATCAAACGTCACCGCAGGACTTCGAAGAAGAATAAAAAATTTTTGCATTAAAGAAGGAGTATTATACAAGAAAAACCCAGATCATCAAGGACGCGACTATTTAATGGCAATTCCCAAGGACTTAATAGGAGAAATACTGTTCACCAACCATACCGAACCTCTATCTGGTCACTTAGGTATAACAAAAACATATCACCGGACTAAGGAAAGATATTACTGGGAAAATCTATTAAAAGATGTAGAAAAATTTGTTAAAGGTTGTCCAGACTGTCAAGCACGCAAAGGATCATCCGGAAAACCACTGGGTCTCCTTCAACCAATACCGATTTCTACACCATTTGAGAAAATAGGCATAGATTTATTAGGACCATTCCACAGAAGTAAGAAAGGGAAAACGTTTATCATCGTAGCTACGGACTATGCCACACGATGGGTCGAAGCCAAGGCAATTCCAAATGGTAAGGCCGAATCAGTTGCAGAATTTCTTCTAAACAATGTAATCACCAAACATGGAGCCCCAAGGCAACTGCTGAGCGATCGTGGGACAGTATTTCGTTCGGAATTGGTACAGGAATTACTAAAATGTATGGGAATCCAAAGTTGCTTCACGACCAGTTACCACCCCATGTGCAACGGTCTCACCGAGAGATTCAACCACACCATCGCGGATATGCTAGCTATGTATACTAATACCGCCCAAACTGATTGGTGTCAGTACATAAACCATGTAGTATTCGCCTACAATACGTCCTGGCAAGAGACCATACAAGCATCACCCTTTCTGTTGGTCTATGGAAGACCACCTGTACTGCCGACGGAAGCAAACTTGATGAAGATCACCAATCAGTCAACCGTCACAGAAATAAGGGAAAAAGCACTGGCCGTCCGAGCAATAGCAGTAGAAAACATTTCAAAGAAACAAGCAAAAGATAAGGCACGTTACGATGAAAAGCGTCAGCATGTGGAATATAAACCCAACGATAAGGTAAAAATTTTCACACCAACGCGAAAAATCGGGAAAAGTGAAAAGTTGCTACTCCAGTGGTATGGACCTTTCAGTATAATAAGAAAAATTAGCGATGTAAACTACGAAGTCGATATGGGAACCAGGAATAAGAAGAAGATAGACATCGTTCACGTGAGCAGAATCCTACCATATAATGATCCATGGACCAACTCTCCTTCAACATAAATTGATTTATTAGTACATAACGCCACTTATAGTCATCTCATTGTTCACAGCAGCATGAATATAATCACCCTCCTAGGAATTATTCTGTGGCCAACCAGCCAAGGGAAAGTCGAAATCAACGCGGGAGTATACTGGAAACCCCTACCAGATACCCTAGTCTACGAGGCAACTATTCCCATCATCTACCAAGCACCATGGACGCCACCAGAATTTCAGCCAGAATACATGAAGTATTCAACATGCAGACTTAATCCTAATCCTGAATGTAAAAGAATCCTAAGAATAGAAAAGATGGGTTACGCATTGGACACAGAAATCAGGGCTCTACAAGAAGAATGGAGTAAGAAAGAAATTGAATTAAGTTTTTCAGGAAGTGAAATAGAAGGAATGACAGAAAACATTACGAAACGCTCCCTTAACTTCATCGGGGACGCCTTCAACTGGTGTTGTGGTGTCGCCACACAACAACAATTAGATGATCTAATAGCAGAGGATGATGACATTCGACGAACCATAGAGAAATTAACAACCGGACTACAAGCAGAGCTACAAGACTTCGGGACCAACTCAGAAGCATTCCAAAACTACCAAGAACAGGTTAGCAACTCCATGAAGACAATCGAAACAAGAATCAAAGAAATCGAAGACACGGACAGGAGCATCATAAAATACAACATCGAGTTATCTAACACCATACATCAAGCCGGCTACCAAACGTTCCTAAATATGAAACGTTTGTATATCTTAGGTAGCTCGATGAAGCATTCAGATATCCTTTCCTCATGCAGAAATCATCAACTACCAGGAATAATCGTCACTACGCAGGTACTAAGGGCTGAAGTAAAAAGACTAAACGCAAAGTTGGCACAAAAGGATCAAGAATTGGTTATTCCACCAGAAAAAATCAATCGATATTACCAGCTTCCAATTACCGATTGCAGCATAAGTAACAACATGATCACGATCACCCTTAGAATTCCAATCCGCAGAAAATTTTTAAACTGGAAATTGTATCAGCTAATATCAACACCTTTTGCATGGATGGAAGAAACTTGCATTGTGAATCATAACAGCTTATTTTTAGCGGTAGGAAAACGAGGAGCAAAAGAAGAAGTTCTACGATCAATAACCGGACCGGACCTACACCAATGTCAGCCGTTCCACAACAAGCTATGCTATTTACCTCGAGTATCAACAGATCCTCTACAAGGCCCACAATGTGCAAACATGCTATTCAAAGGTGCAACCGTCATAGAAATTAGTAAATACTGCCCAATGCAGTGTCATAAAGGGAACACAATGATCGTCACACAGATTACCAGCAACCAATTCGTAATAACACATATCAGAAATGAGACTTATATAAAATGCCCACATGGATCAAAGAAACTAGTGACCGAGCATGAAACCACAACAGGCGCATTAAAAATTTTTTACCTTGTCAATGCAGTTTGTCCACAGACGGAGAAATCATCATCTCAACGAGATTCCCTTGTCCCGGTCGAGAGGAGGAATTCGAAAGTGTACACATCCTTCCCGCCGTTTGGACAACATTGAAATCTTTCATAATGACGCCAACCTCTTGGACACAACCCATATACGCCAATTTGTCGGAATGCATAAATTCAAATTGGAGCTTGACCATACCTCATCTAAATATCACGACGAGTAGATCGACAGGTGAAGACTTTAAAGAATATATAAATCAGGTAGAAAATAAGCTAACTGCAAGAAGTAGGACATCGTTTCACGGAGATACATTATTGCTCATATGGAATATTGCTCTTACAATAGGTATCATCTGGCTATTTCGAAGAACTGCAATAGCACTCACAGTAACACCTACCCATTGTTTTCAAGAAATACACGAAGCTACAGTTTACGTCGCTACGAGCATCTTTGTCATCCTTATAATTATGCTAATTATTATTATAATAAAAATGTTATTAGACAGGAAGAAAGGAATAAAAACACGGGGAAACATGTCCAAATCCCCCGGCGAAGCAAAGGAAAACCGGCAATCACCAAATTCATCAAGGAGCAGACCCTCTGGATCATGCCAAGTCCTCCTTGAACCGCCAGGTTGGAAAGCACCGCCAGAAAATATACACAGGAACGAAAGAAGTAAATCAACAACGGATTTAATATATGAAGACATAGAAGAAAACGTGTCCATCAAAAAATATGCAGTCAATCGTAGGGACTTCAACCAATTGAAGCAAGGGACTCGCGAGAAGAATGAATCGACATCCCAAATCCTGGCTGAAATACGAAACGGAGGTGAAGAAATTACCAAGGTATCATTAAATGACTTATGCTTACGTTTTATTTCAATAGAACATTGAAAAAAAAAATTAAAGGTCAAGGTGGTAAATACTATGTAATATAAGAAGTACGCGCTGCGAACTATAAAACTTTAGCGAACTCAACGGTTTTCTTTTTCAAGTGCAACGCGCGGGAATTGTTTCGTGACCTTACGCAACAGACAGTCTTCCGCGTGACGCGAGTTATTCTACAATTGTGCGGGGACGCACAAGCTTAAAGGGGAGGGAAATGTCACGATAAGGATTTAATTTTTAGCCTAAAATTAATAAATATAAAATGTAAATGAGTCGCGACGAAATATTTCCGCGAGGAATAAAGTAGAACAATTAAGACAGCAATCTTGCGAAATCTAAGTTACAAGCGGTTCACGTTTCATAACAAAACATCGGTGGCACGCGCTATATGTGGGACAAATTAATACAACAGGTGACGAAAGGAGAACACAGAAACATGTCATAACAGTCGAATAGACAGATTTTCGCCTATATAACGTAGGGAAGAACATGGGAAGGCAGTCGAACCAGCCGTCGACTCAAGTAGGCCTAGTGCCAACTTCCCCAGGAGGACCTTCCTCACCAACGCCGTGCAACCGCCACCCGCATCAGGACACTGCCGTTCCCAAGAAGGATCATCATCACCGACGCCTTGTTGCCGCCACCCTCATCAGGACGCTGCCCGTTCCACGGAGGCATCCTCACCGACGCCTTGCCGCCGCCACCCTCATCAGGACGCTGCCGTTCCACGGAGGCATCCTCACCGACGCCGTGCTCATCAGGACATCTCATCGCAATTGTTGCAGCCCTCGAGATTGCCCTGGATCCGGTTAGTCGAATCGTCGGGTCTCTTCAACCCCAGCACGGAGGGATTCCTCATCCTCGCTGTCGCAGCCGACCCGTCGCGATTTCCGATAATTACGAAAAGGCACCCCCCACATTTAAAGATCGTCCGCCGATAGATAAAAATATTCATTTAATAAAGGTATACATTGTTTTGGTAAACTGTGTTTTCAAGCTCTACCACTGAGAACCCGCTACCTACCCCTAACCACGTGACATTATAATTGCAATTTAATAAACAAAATTGAATTTTTTGTGTTTCTACTGGCGTAAATTTCAACTTGTCATGACGTTGGATGTTTAGTAGTGTTTTAATAAGCATTTAATATTCAGGAAACTGTTTTCTTGGACATTATGTTCATTAGGAATAAAGAAATTCCTAACAAACAGAATTTACAATATTATGGTGGCGGAAATCCACATTTTCTAGAAATTTTTCACAGAACTAACGGTCTTTTAATAAATGCATTCATGTGTTATAGACATGTTTTATTAGGTTTGTATTTTGTGAGACGATTCTTACCTTCAGTTTCTGATTCAGAAATATTTCTTGTTATTTTTGATGAGTGTTCACCGAAATAACGATTGAAGTATGTGCTTTAAGCATGATGAAGTACCATCATATTACAACAATGACACTAGAAAATGATTTAACTAAATAGTTAATTCAATAAATAAAATGAGAAAGAATGTTACTACCCGAACTTCCGTCTGATTTCACTATTTGTTTACGCCAGAATATAAATAATAACATTTTCAGCATGTTTGTTAAATCTAGTTTTTCTTTTGTTAACTAACATTTATGTTATTGCTTTTGTGTTATTTTGTATATTCCGTGCTATGAATACATTGCAAAACAATTGAACAATGATATGATTATAAATAAATTAAATTTAGTTTAATTTAATAGTTTTTTGAATTAAAACAATTGATGTGTTCTAAATGTTGGTTCAAACATTAAAATACTTCTACTGTTATTATTATTAAGATTATTAACAATGTTATTACCAAATGTATGCATTAGAAACACAACAAAATCCAATTTTATTTATTAAATACAAATTTTAAAGATACAAATTTAAAAGCTTTCTACGTTCAAAGTTTAAGAGCTATACGTAAAAAGTCTTATACTATTGGAAACCTTAGTAAGGGATGCTTTAAACCATGTGTTCATATACAAGGCGTTCCATTTTTTTTTTTTAGAAAAATTTGCGTTGTGCATCACCTGCATAAAGTACCCGGAAAAATTTGAGTTGATTTGTGTTTTCTAATAGTTAGATAACGTATCCACTAAAATTCAAAGCAAAATATTTAAGTATAACTAATTTATGGAGTAACAAATTTTGCCATTTTTACCGGTAAATTGTCAATGTCTCGAAAACGATAAACTTTAGGTAAATAAAACCTTGTATTATTTTCGTCCACTGATAGTGAGACAAGTAATAGTGCAATAATATATAGGATGTTCCATTTAAAAAAAAAAACATATGTTAAGGTCGTCACACTCTTACGGAACACTGTGTGTAAGTCTAAATAATTTTAGATAGTGCATCTGAACGCACACAGATTTCAAAAATCTTCAGTAGTAACGCCACAATCTTCCGCCCACGCACTGTTGGCCCAGCCTGTATATATAAATTTTTTTTTACTAGTATCGTTCGATAATAACGTGTTTAAAAAGATTCATTTAACGAACTGTATATTCCGTACCTTTTTCATTCAAACGTTATTTTCTCCAAAATTTTCTTATGTAATAGATAAATTTAAAAAAAAAATTAAAAATAACCAAGTTGCAGATTACATCATATCATCCATCTTGCAACGGCATGATCGAGAGGTGGCATCGGACATTATCAGACATCTTGTCGCAGTACGTTGAACATGATCAAAGAAATTGGGACGAGTGGGTTCCGTTTGCGTTGATGGCATACAGAACTTCCCATAGCGGGAGAATCTCCACATTACTTATTGTACGGGAGGGAAATGGAATTGCCTTTTGATGACATAGTCAGTTCCAAAAGAGTGAGATATGATGTTGAAGAGAATTATGTAGCTGAGGTTCAACAAAGGCTACACTCTGCGTGGCACAAAGCAAGAGAAAAATTAAAATTGGCTGCAGTTAAGCAAGAACAGCAACAACATATGAAATCAGCTGAACTACATTTTCAGGTAGGTGATCTTGTACTAATACAAAATCCTGTTATAGGACAAGGACGTACAAAGAAGCTGGTCAAACCCTGGGAAGGACCGTACGTAATATTACAACAAAAGGGACCAGTCACTTACTCTCTGCAGAAAATTGGTGGCCGGAGAAAAGAAACGATTCATGCAAATCGCATGAAGATTTTACGGCAGCCGAATGAGGAGGAAATGGAGGGAGAAATGGAAGAAGAATTAGAAGTGGACGAAAATGAAGAGGAACAGGAGACAGAAGAGGACTGGGAAGGAGAATTTAACTCGCTTGACTCTCAAGAGGAAGAAGCAGAAATGGTTCGGAAACCTCAAACGATGTATCGCTATACCACGAGAAGCAGAGGACCAGTGCAAACTCTTCAGTAGACAATGAATCGTACAATAGAGTATAAATAGTTTTCTAATTTTTAATTACTAGTATTACTTATTTTTAGTGGTGAGTCTGGCATGGCATTTGTTTCAATGGAAAAAAAATACTCTCACATAGTAAAAATGTCGAAATGATTTTAAATACTAAAGATTGTTTTGCTTATAGATTCGCTAGCGTTGGGCATTCTGTTACTTCCGAAGGTGAACAACGAAGAAGTGTTACTGGAAAACGGAGTGGTCTTCTTTAGTGAGGGAGAAATATTACAAACGGGTGATCGTTGGACAATGGTTCTGGATGTCAATTTGAAACAGTACTCGGGACCGCTTGAAAATATAATGATTCAACTAGATAAACGCCAAAGATATTTTAGATAAACTTACCAATCACAGTGGTAGGGACTGGAAACTAGTGAACACGGAAATGCAACTCATAACAGAACAAGGAACAAAATTAAAGGAAGAAATTCTCAATTTCGAAGGATCGCTAACCGTTTCCACAAGGAACCGGAGAGGACTTTTCGATGCAGGAGGGTATACACTTAAATTTCTTTTTGGTACATCGGATAATAGTGATTTGGAAAATATTAATAACTTAGTTGAAGACCTTGATGTGAAGTTAAATAAAATGTCACACATAATACATTCACAGGTTACAGCTTTAAATATAACGTATAATATGGCAAAACAAAATCAGTATCAAATTAAAGTCATTATATCTAATCTTAATGAAATTATGGACCAAGTCACGAAGGTCACTAACACTGTCAACAAACTAGGGTGGGAAATAATTGCAACTGAGGAATTAGGATCTACATTACGTATAGTAGAAAGTCAAATTTCTTTATTGAGAGAATCTTTAACGCGACTTATGCTTGCTCTTGTTGAAGCAAAGGCTAATTGCTTGAGCCCGTATATTTTGTCACCAACAGATTTTTCTACTGCTTTGTCTGAAATTAATAGTAATCTTAAAGGAGAATTTATGATGCTTTATCCTGTGACTCAAGAAAATATTAACCTGTACTATGAAAGTGCGTTTGTAAGGGTGGCTATAAGTAATGACATTTTGAGATGGTTCGTTGAAATACCTTTACGATTTCCAAATCGCCAATTTCAACTTTATAAAATCAGAAAATTACCATATAACATATCTAACTTGTCAGTGTATGTAGAAGTCGAGAACGAATTTCTAGCTGTTTCAGCAGATCGCACTAGGTAGGTACCTGGAATTGGACAGAGAGGATGTGGATTCCTGTCACGGCGGAAAATTAAAAATATGTCAACCAACGAAACCGGTCATCCTAGATCCTCGAGCGAGCTGCGCATACGCCCTATACACGGGAAATAAAGGAAGGATTCTGAAACTTTGCAAAATTTTAATTAGGGTTAATCCTGTACCTGTATTTTATCGTACAAGTCAGGGAAATCAATGGGTATACAGTGTCCACACTCCAACTGTTTTGACTGTGGTAAGGAAGTTAAACATAGAAATTTGGAAGGTATAGGTATAATAAATATTGACAATAATTGCTTTGGAAAAACTGAGAAGTTATTATTACCGTCTTATTCCAATTCTAATTCAAAGGTGCCGAGAAATTCCATATATACTCATCCGAATTTTGACATTATTACGGCTGAAGATCTTTTTCAGAACATAACAGAAGAAGTGAAATTACATCCAGTCTTATTTAATAAGTTGAAAGTAAATGATACTGCAGAAGATATAAATATTAATGATATACAAAATTTAATAAAAGATTTCGATGAAAGTAATAGTAATAAAACAACTGTTTTGCGTTTAGCATGAATTCAATATGTTGTCGTGGGCGCAGGGTGCATAATTATTTTGTACTTGTTGACTAACGTCTTTTTGAATTGTTTTTACAGGAAAAAGCGATCAAATACATCACCAGCGACCAAATTCAGCACTAGACCCGTAGTAGTGCGACCCGATTTTGACTACCTGGTACCTCGCCAAGTTAGAGAAGAATCAATGCCTTTAGTGCCAATAACCAACACTTCTAGACCGCGACATTTAAAAAAAAAATGAGAAGCCTAGGGGGTGTACGCTGCATACATAATAGGAGGACGTACCAGGCAAACCCCGAGCTGCAGACCCTTAGGAGAAGGCCATTTATACGAGTATGTATTCTTGCACAACTATTTAACAAAATTGTAAGGTGACCTTTTCCTAAGCATTAAAATAAGGCTAGATTTAAATGGGATAGAAATATATGTAAAAATGTAAGAAGGAGATTAACTTCTTGAAAGGGAAATGTTAAGTAAACCTATAAATGTGACAAATATAAGAATTAAGAAGTAGTAGCAAACAATAATTATTTATTAATTGACTTTCTTAAATTTAAAATTTTAATTTCTTTTACATTCCTTATATAACTCATGAGGTATAAATAACTTGTGGGGAATTGTAACAACATAACTCAGATAAATTTAACTTTGTTTTCGGTCAAACGGCGTCTATGGAGTATCCAAAGCAAGAAGGAAAAGATCGTCACATGGAGATGGACCACTTTGGCATCAAACCATGAAGCCTGGAAGACTGGAAACCTGGAAATAGTTGCGGAGAATGGGAAGGAAGGTTACTTAGCAAAGGTGTTATGTAGCACCGACAAAACACTAAATACAAGCCATCGACTAGAGAGTCTACAGACAAGTTTGGGGATGCACGGCAACCAGAAAAGCAACACAGCAACCAGTTTCCTCAGAGAATGCACAGCAACCAAGGAGCTTCGAGCACTCAAACACAAGTTCCTCTGAATATCCATGTGGTCACCTCAAAAGGCGAACAGCGAGAAAGGACTACTAATGACGTATTTGAATTTTTTTGTATTATTTTATTTTCAATTTTTTCTTTGAAGCTTGTTACAGTTCCTTAATAAGAACTTTATTTTTGATGTAGTTTAAATACTATTGAAGTATGATAAACTGTCTTAGCGTGGGGCATTGTTGCAAGACGAATTTTAGAAATTATTTTGGAAATTAAAAAAAAACGATTAAAAATTTATTGAATTATAATTTTAGTTGAGCTTTTAAATTCCAATCATTACTTTAGTGCGTTAACCTGGTATTTGACAATTAGCAGCGAACGGAGTTCAAATAATAATTGTTGATTCGGCTTGCAATAATAGGTGTAACCACGGGAGGGGACCAGAAGTTTTATAAACTGCAAGAAATAAAAAAAAGATTCATTCATCGATTCAGTGTCATTAATAGTCAAAGTCCCAGTTACTGTTTTAATATTCTTTGAGTGATCGTTAATTGTACAAATGATGTGTAAGTAGAATTTTATTAATATATTTATTTTAGTTTAAGAGTCGGCTATTTTCTCTGCTCCTGCACCGCACCCTATGAACCTCTTTTAGGCTCCCCAGAACCGCTTGCTTGACACGGTATGCTCGGCCAAATGGTTTCACCAAGCAAGCGAGTTCTAAAATCATAAGTAAATCGGAAGTTAACAAACTGCAATCCACAGGAAAGTTTTCGCATAAGTGCGACGAGTGTCACGCACAGTCCTGTGGATTCGCAATACGCCTTGCCTTAACCTAGGCAAGGTAACACATCGATCAGTTATAGCATTCTCTATACCTATTTTCAGTAGTTTCCTTGTTATCAAGAATTGTTTATTTTATTGTGTTAATTAACGGCATTTATACAGTTATTCGTATCTAGCTTTGAAAAAAAGCAAATATTGAATTCCTATTTTTTTAAGAAATAAATAATTGCTAACCATAGCATTATTTCGCCATACATCTCGGAATAAAGCTGTAGGTATATACCTATCGTAATCCTTACTATTTTCATAAACAAAGATCTTAAAAAAATAAGTAAACCTATTTTCAAAAACAATTCTCTTTGTTAGGCTAACATTTTTGTTTAAAAAAAGTAAAAGTAGAACTTACAATTGGTAAAGTGGTAAAAATAATTAAACAAGTTTTATTTATTATTCTCGAGTCCCTATGATACGGTCGTAAATACTGTACAAAATTTGCAAATAACTGAGACAAGAGTCAAATCAACTAATAAATATTTACAATGGTAACTGTAATGTATTTCGTTGTTACGGGAATGAATAATTATTTTTTAAATAAATGAAACGCTATTATTTGAGCGACACTTTATTGCTTTCCACTCCATGGTCAACAATATACAACGTAAACCAATTTCCATAGAAGTAAAATAAAATAAACTCTCATATACAACACCTTGCCCCATTCTAAAAATATTTCTAAGAAATTAAAACTTATTATAACCCCAACGCTCAGGTTTTTTTAATTTTCCTTGGAGTTCTTACCAAAGAATCGGAAATATTTTCAGAATTCACAGAATTTTCTGTAGCTTGCATACTTTTACTCATAACTACAGCATCGAGGAGTCCAAACTCAGAGGCGTTTGCTCCGCGTGCGGCGGGGCTCGATTTCTCGCTGCATTTCCGATAGGCACAATTTTAGTATTTTCTTCCCTATTCGAATTTCGAATACCTGAGAATACTCAACAACGCGCGTCTCTGTTAAACCGGGCAAACGAACGATTCAGATCTGCGCTACACCGGGGGTGTTACGATGCGTAATCGGCATCTGGGAGACTGGACGGGCTCAGCCTCTGAGTTTGGACCCTCAGATTCGAGGCCTTACTCATAACAGAAATACTAAGTACTAAGTACTAAGTGGAGGAAAATGGACATAGATCACGAATTTGGTTTAAATGACGTTTCCAAGTTTTTTCAACTTCCGGTACAAAAACCAAATACGTTCTAAGTCCAACTTTCTTTTTAACGATAGCCTTAATCCAAGACGGTTTATTTACTACCTGATAATCTCGTACTGATACAAGATCATTTTCTTGATAAGATCGCGTCCATTTTCTCCCATAATACTTTATTTGTTTTTGTTGTTTTCTTAACACCGTTTCGTGAATATCGTTTGGAACAGTATCGGGTTTTAATAAATCAAAGCACGTTCGAAGTGGTCTGCCGAACATCAAAAATGCTGGACTTTTTCCTGTAGTACAATGTTCAGTGTTTCGGTAATCAATTAGAAATCTGATGATTATTAAATTCATATCTTTTTCCGAACATTTACCCGAACCAACAGCATTTTTTATTGCGTTTTTAATCAGTTTCACTGCGTTCTCTGGTGCTCCATTAGTAGGAGGATTAAACGGCGCAGTAGTTTTATGTACGACATTATTAAGTTTCAAAAATTGCTGAAATCCATTGGACATAAATTGCGTAGCATTATCTGAAACTAAAATTTTTGGCAACCCAAATCTCGCAAAGAGAGATCTTAAAATATTAATCGCATTTATAGAATTAATATTAGAAACAGTAAATGCTTCAATCCACTTCGTGCTTGCATCGACAACAACAAAAATATGTTTACTCATAATTAGTCCTAAAAAGTCAATATGCAGGCGTTCCCAAGGTTGATGTGGATATTTCCATGGTATTAGCACTGCTTTTGGGGGACTATTCTTGTTTAACAGACAAGTTTCACATGATTTAGCTAAGGCTTCTATTCCGCTATTCATTGTATTTCGCTATTCATTGTGCTCCACCAGACATATGATCTAGCCAAAGATTTCATTTTTACTACCCCCATGTGTGAGGAATGAATTGAATTTAAAATTTTGCTTTGTAATTTGAAAGGGATAACAATTCTGTGTCCACACATAATACAATCATTTTCAATTGCTAACTGATTGCGTTTTAAATAGAAAAATTTCAAATCATCGGTAATTTTCCGTGACCAACCATCTTTAATACATTCTTTGACCTTCCTCAAAACAGCATCTTTTTGAGTTTCCGCTCGAATTTCCGAACAGTTAACAGGGAACGTATTATTTTCACTGACATAATTAAAATATGTTTTCTCTAACTCCATTTTATCACTGAAGTTACTTGGCAAACTCAACCTCGAAAAACAATCCGCATTATTATCTTTTGATTGGACATATTCGATATCATAATCAAAATTTGCTAAAATTAAAGCCCAACGCTGTAATCTACTAGCAGACATTAATGGAATACCTTTACGCGGTCCAAAAATCGAAAGTAAAGCCTTATGGTCTGTGACCAAAGTGAATTTTCTAACACAAATGTACTGATAAAATCTATTTATACCAAACATAATTGACAAAGCTTCTCGATCAATTTGTGAATAATTACTTTCACTTTTCGTTAAGGTACGTGAAGCGTACGCTATAGGCTTCTTTGTCCAGTCTGCAAAAAAATGTGACAATACTGCTCCGACTCCCGACGAAGAAGCATCCACTGTTAATTTAATTGGAACCGTAGGATCGTAGTGTACCAATACCTTTGCCGAAGATAATATTTGCTTAACGACATTAAAACTGTTATCACATTTTTCAGTCCACAAAAATTTAACATTGTCTCGCAAAAATTCATATAAAGGCTGCAATAACTCAGCTCTATTTAGAATGAATTTATTATAGTAGTTAATTAAGCCTAAAACGGACTTTAATTCACTTATGTTTCTAGGAACTGGAGCTTTCCTAATGGCTTCCACCTTGTCCGTACAGGGATGTAAACCCCTACTGTCAATCTTATATCCTAAATATTCTACGGATGTTTGGAAAAATTTACATTTTGATTTTTCAATGGTAATAGGTTTACCATTGAAAAATCAAAATGTAAATTTTTCCAAACATCCGTAGAATATTTAGGATATAAGATTGACAGTAGAGGTTTACAATCGACTACCGTTTGTACTACCCTGTGCACCATCTAAATTTCAAAAAATTATGGAAACTATTTTACAAGGATTAGATGGAGTAGCCAATTTTTTGGACGATGTAATTATTACCGGTGCTTCAAAGGTTGAACATGTTAAACGAATTAAGTCTGTTTTAAAGCGATTTTTGGAGTGTGGGTCACTCCAAAAATCGCTTTAAAACAGACTAATAAACATTGCTGATAAGCTTGGGATAAATCTAATTTTGTAAAATATTTACCCCCTTGTAACTGTGTAAATAATTCCTCAATTTTAGGTAGTGAATATTTATGTATCTCTAAAACCGGATTAATGGTTACCTTATAATCCCCACATAGCCTTATATTACCATCTTTTTTTAATATCGGTACAATGGTTGAACCCCATTTTGAATATTTTACTGGAGATAAAATTTCTAAATTTAATAAACGGGTTAGTTCAACCTCGAGTTTTTCTTTAATGGCAAAAGGCAGTGGTCTTGGTTTAAAAAAATTGGGTGTGGCTTCTTGTTTTAACAACCAATTGTTGATGCAAACACTGAAGGAAATTCTTCACATAAGCGATCAATTTCAGCATCACATTCCATCTGTGGTATTTTGTACATATCATCGCGGTCTCTTAACATATTAATATTAAGTTCAAATTTACTAAAGAAATCCAAGAGTAGCGGTCCTCCACCTTTAATAATAAATATAGGCTAGGTCGATTTCTTTAATTGATACTCAACTTCTACTTCAATAACACCCGAAGGTTTAATTATTGCACTTGTGTAACCTTTTAAACATCTACTAGTATCAAGTAAAGGAACCGATTCAAAATATTTTTTTCTGAAATCATCAGACATAACAGACACGGTAGCTCTTGTATCTAATTGAAAATTACATAATTTTCCGTTAACTCTAACATCTAATTCAATCGGATTATGCTTAATACTATCGATATTAAATAATTGTTCCGTATCATCAATAAAATTTTCAAACTTCCCTTGTGTAAAGTTTCTATTTTTCTTTTTACACATATTTTTCAAATGCCCTTTTACACCGCATTTATTACACTTATACTCGCGAAAATAACATTGATAAAATACATGGTTACCTTTCTCGCACACCTTACACTTTTGAGTGCCGTCGCTCTTTCTGGCTCCTCCTCCATCTGACTCCCGATACGTCGCTGCGGTCGTCGATCAGGCTCCTTCCTCTGACGTCCTGGATGATGAGATACCTTGAAAACTTCTTCCTGTTCTGTTTTGATGGTCAACTCCTTTAGCTCATAATTTCGGTTTGTTGCTTCTTTATTAATTGCAATTTCTACCGCCTTCTCGAACGTTAGTTAACTTGCATCTTCCTCAAATAATCGATCTAAAATCGGGCCTTTCGGTAAACCCATGATAAAACGATCACGTAACATCCACTTCAGTTCCTCTTTAAAAGCACATTTTGAAGCAAGACTCTGTACATGCGCTGCCCAATCAGATATTTACTGAGTTTTTTCTTTAAAAGCGTTATAAAATTTATAACGAGGCGGGAAAACGCTTTTTATTGAATTAAAATATTTATCAAATAAAGAAGTTAATTCCACATATGTTACTCACTGCACGCGTTAATTAAAAAAGCTCGCTTAATTGCATCTTCTGCAATCATAATAACAAAATATTGTTGTAATCTAGTTTTGTAAATATTCCAATCGCATTCCTTAACTTTAAACTCGCGCAAATGTCCAGAATACGTTTTTTATTATTATATTTTTATTCCACGCGTTTTTCCTTTGCTTCTTATTCGCTCTTCCTAAATGAAATATTCCACCTGGACCACAAGGTTCACTATTTCCAC
Source organism: Prosopocoilus inquinatus (assembly GCA_036172665.1). Lineage (NCBI taxonomy): Eukaryota > Metazoa > Arthropoda > Insecta > Coleoptera > Lucanidae > Prosopocoilus > Prosopocoilus inquinatus. The sequence continues at coordinate 40,609,756 of CM069871.1, read as the reverse complement.
AAATTCCTCGTCGCCAATGTAAAAATGTATTTCGTTGTTACGGGAATGAATAATTATTTTTTAAATAAATGAAACGCTATTATTTGAGCGTCACTTTATTGCTTTCCACTCCATGGTCAACAATATACTCATTTTGCATGTGTTTGCGCAAAATAAAACTGGTCCCTCTTTTTGCATTACTCTAGGTAAAAATAACGTAAACCAATTTCCATAGAAGTAAAATAAAATAAACTCTCATATACAACAGTAACCTATCTCACTTTATAGAAATTTTGCACAAAAAATACCATCCTGTCGTATTTCTTGAAGATTAAACATTACGGTTCCTTTTTATTTGTTTTGTTAATTTTATTAATTTCTTTGTTTTTTATTTGTACATATCTGTTAATATAGCTTGTAACTCAATAAATATATTTTTTTTTACTGCGAGAAACTACCATATTTTTATCAAAATATGCCATAATAAGACACAATAGTTGATAACAAGAAAACTATTGGAAATAGGTATAGGGAATGCTACTACTAATCGATGTAGAATTTGATTCTGCATCTCATGACGCAAAAATGTACAGACAGTTCCATTTACGAAAACTGAATTTTGGGCAGTTGAACAGAGCAAGGTTCGATACCATATTTTGACCATCCTGTGATTTTTTCAATGATAAGTAGGATTTGGTTTGAAAGACTGAACATTATTATCTCAAACGTAAGGCGGCTTGAATCTTGAAATTTGAAAGTATTGAAAATACATTCTCTTAAATGAAAGGCTACCGAAATAATTTTTTTCAGAAATTCGAAGAGATATTTCAAAAACCGTAACATTTAAGTATACGGAAGCCTTAACAACTTTTGCTTGGAATAACGTGTAGAATCAGAATTTGCAATAAAAAGTATAGCATTCCATTTAAAATAAGAAAATTAATGGCGACTTCCGGTATAACCGGAAGTGATATAAAAGTGAAAATATTTTATTCCGAAGATCACGGTCCGGCCTTGAATTTTCTTGCCACTTCGAAATGTTTCAGCCGTTCCGGATTACCAATCTACGTCCAGAACCAAATTCTCTTCATATCAGAAGAAAATTCAAATCGCGACTCGTCGGTAAAAAGGACTGTTATTCATTATAATTTTCCTGCTCTGCACATCAAACATTTCGAGTTTCTTGATTGCCACGAACAATTGCTGGACGTCTTAATGGGCGATGGAAATGAAGATTGGCTTCATGAAATCTGCTCATGGCAGTTTGACTTGAAACAATTATATGGTGTGTATTTTCTAAGACCCTAACAAAATAGTGGCATTTATTGAAGAGTTTCGAAATGCTCTTAGTGTTAAAAATTCATCCTGAATTGGAATTGTAATACGTGGTTTTCTCGATTTCCGTGTTTGGGGTTGCCAGATTCTTCCTAACGTCGCCACAATGAATTACCCCTTCTGACATCTCCAAAGCTCTTGCAGCATTTGCTCGACTTACAAATTATTCTAAAAACTTTTTTGATATACAGGGTGTTTCGCAAGTTCATGAGACAAAATTGGACGTGAGACGTGTGTATAAATGCATCCAAATAAAAACAGAATTAAAAATAAAATAAAATTACCCTCAACTGTTAACGGTTTAACAAATGTTTGGAACCTCTGGCTCAATGCGTCACAATAAGAATTCAAAATTCCTTCCCTAGGCCACTCGTAAACACAAATCTCCCCGGCGAAGTAACGATTCACAAGCATTATAAAACGTTTAATTCTTGTAACGTGTGGATCTCTTCGTCGTGTACCAAGGCTTTTACGTGTCCCATAGATAGTAATCCAAAGGATTTAGATCAGGTCAACGTGCAAGCCACCTAATCGGCCCGTTTCTTCTAATCCATCTACCAACAAAAATTTCGTCCAGGTGATCACACTGATCACGTACTTCTCGTTTCAAGTGAGGTGGAGCCCCATCGTGCATAAACCACATCGTTGCTCTAAGATTTAAATTCACATCCTCAAGAAGTTCCCGTAAACTAGTTTATAGAAAATTAAATATTGGAGACCATCTAATCGTTTTGGCAAGACGAACGGGCCGATTAAATTGCCGTTTAAAATACCTGTCCAGACGTTGACAGAAAATCGTTGTTGAAAATGATCGCGACGAATTGCGTGAGGGTTTTCCTCAGTCCACAAATGCATGTTGCACACACCGTCTTTGGTAAAATGTCGGTTTGGAAAATGCTGTGCATACAAACACCTTGCAGGTAAGGCATCTTGACCACTTTCACCGTATACTAAAATCACGTCAACAATCTCACTATTTGTAAATTATGTCATTGCTTAAACTTCGGTGCAGCCATCCCGACATATATCTTCAAACTGCCCGGCCCGGCCGACGATGTTTAACAATACATTACATCACTCATATTCTTCAAAACATCATAAACTTAAACCAGAAGCTCTAAAACGGATATTAACACGAGTCCAAACTGAAAAGTAGATGCAATTTTTGCAACTTTCGGTCTGCTTAGACTAAATTGGGATTATGAGAAACGTATTATGAAGAACGATGCGTATTTCTTCTGTGAGGCTTACGGGAAAAAAATTAGGAAAGAAGTCTATAAAGAATTTTATACTAGACAATACGCGACATATAAAATTATTTTGAACTATACAGAGTGATCAGAAAATTGTGGTTCGTGGAAACTTATTTTTTTTTTAACGGAACACCCTGTATATTTTTGGATATTTGAATGCGTTGCGAAAGTTATTCAATGAAATCCATACATATATCTTTATACCGTTGTAATCTGCTCATTGTGGCGCATCCAAATATCTAAAAATATATAGGCTGTTCCATTAAAAAAAAAATTAGTTTCCACAAACCAACATTTTTCTGATCACTCTGTATACTTCAAAATAATTTTACAATATGCCGCGTATTGTCTATTTTTTTTCTTATGGGCCTCACAGAAGAAATACGCATCGTTGGGCCACCCTGTACATGCAACAATTCGGAACCCAAGAGGAAAATTCATTCTATTAAATTTTTTTTAGGAATATGAATGAATTAGCTAACTATTCGTAAGGTTTAAATGACAAATACTAGACAGAAGGAAATTTTGTCTGGCAATCAAGACACACATTTTGTAAATAACTATTGAATCCTGCTAACATTTTGTCTCATATGTCCAGCAATTCCTAATTAAAAATTTTTGGTAATTATTTACAAAAGCTACAAGTGGATCAAAAATTATAAATTTTGGAGGACATGTTCTACACTTAACTGTAATTGAAATGTATTTAGAATTAATTGGGGCAAACACCCCGTTTTTAATTAAAAAAATAATTAAATTCGTTGTGTTGTCCTTTTCTAACTAATGGTTACAAATACGGCAAATTTTCTGTCCTTTTCTAATCGTTGGTTATACCACCCGCTATACGCGTCAAGCGTTATTACTATAGCATGGAGGAAAATTGCCCATCGTAACACCAACGGTGTAGCGCAGATCTGCATCATTCGATTGCCCGGTTTAACAGAGACGCGCGTTGTTGGGTAATCTCAGGTATTCGAAATTCGAATAGGGAAGAAAATACTAAAATTTCTCAGCTATTAATTGTTATTAAAATTAATTATTAAATAACGTTTCAAATTTTCGTTCGTTCGTTTCGATTTGCCGTGAGAATGTCTTGTAGTTGAAAGCGAGAAAATGATCTCTCAATATAACAGGTTGTGAGAGACGCTTTCTGTAAGTAAATTTTGAACTCTTCAGTATTTACGGAGAGACTGAGCAATCAAATAAATGTCGAGTCGTCAAAATCAAAATTAATGAGACGCAGAATTTGATCGTAGAATCCCCGTGCCTATCGGAAATGCAGCGAGAAATCGAGCCCCGCCGCGCGCGGAATACAACGCCTCTGAGTTTGGACCCTCAGATTCGAGGTCTTAGTTATTACAAAACAAATGAGGCCATATAACCAAATGTGTTTTAAAATATTTTTTTCTGCTAAACTAGCAGCAAGCCCCAAATAAAAATAGTGTTACGAGACAACATAGTATGCAGAGGTGATATGTGCAAAATTTCATCTTCGTACGTTAACTTGTAGCTTTTGTAAATAATTACCAAAAAATCAAGTAGGCGTTGGATCTCAAAAACAAGAGCAGATAAAACAATTGAAACAAATTGGTAATGTAGGTCTTATTGACTTTAGATCACATACCAAGTTTCAAACATATGCGTAAGTTTTTTAAATATTAAGCTGGTTCCATACTTTTGCCTTTCCCTATATAATAATGACTGCGTAAATGCTTTGGAAGAAAACATTGTTGGTAATGGTAAGATTAAAGAAAATTAAATAATTCATAACATTTACTGGTGGGAGCTCCGATCTTCAGAAACAATAATGATGAAATTCCAACCTAAAAGATCGTGATCAGATATTACTTAGCATGTTAGCAGGTTAGCATGTTGAAGAATAACACACAGAGTACTTGTAACTGTTTTTATTTAACAATAATTAAAACACAGCGGAATCATGTTAACACGCTGGACTACTACGTACTTCTTACTTCTAATACGAACACGCGCGATACTTAAAGTTGTTAATGTTTTTAGAATTCCTTCAAGACGTGGGTATGTTATGGCACTATGATATACAGTGTTTTCCAGAAGTAACGGATAAATTCTATAAAATGGTTAAAAAGAATGTTTTATTTCTAAATTATCATTTGATGATGTAATTTTCAACCTCTCACCCCTCAACTCCTAAGAACAAGCAACACCAACCTTAAAAATTCAAATAGCAAAGTACTCCTTGTGATACCTTAATTAATATCACTTTTAATGCTAAATACAACAAATAAAACTTTTTCAAAATCGATTGATAAATCACTGAGACATTCAGAAAAATATATTGAATAAGGGTGACTTCTCGAGCAAGCATTATTAGGGCTTTAACAATAAGTGATAAAAACAATTGCAAGTTGTTAAATATCAAATAGAATTTATTGGCATTACACGAGGTGCTTTCTTTCGCTTAAAAGTTTGAATCGTGTTTCGAAGAGTATGGACCTAAATTTCGTAGTTGTTGCAACAAAACACCTGACCTGAATTTTTGATTGACAATTGATTTATATATAACAATAATTCAATCCAAACAAGTTTTAAAAATAGAGAGATTCAAAAAAAGAATGTCTGTTTTTGAATCAAAACACGTTTGGATCACAATTTTGTGAGCGAAAGAAAGCACCTATGGTGCAGTGTTTGTTACTTTTTTTAACGATTAGATACTAAAAATGAAGCCGTTATTTATTTATTTTTACTTATCAACTGATTTTGAAAAAAAATATTTATTGTATTCAGCATAAAAAATGCTGTTGAATGAGGTATCACAAGGGGTACTTTGCTATTTGAATTTTTAAAGTTGGGGTTGTTATCGCTTAGGGGTTGAGGGGTGGGGGGTTTAAAATTACATTTGCAAATGATGATTTAAAAATAAAAATCGACTAGTCTGAGCATTTTAACGAAATATTTTTCTTAACCATTGTATAGAATTTATCCGTAAAGCCGGCAATACATGATCACAAATTGCATGAAATTTACATGTAATTTATGACAAAACCTATTTTGCAACGTGTATAGCGAGAAAAAAGAATTACATGAATTTATACATGTAAAATTAACAACATAGAGCAAGTTCTATTTTCCAAGGTTTTTGACGTGAAACTTTAGTAAATTCTAGTGACTTTGATTGTTGCTGTTAGCTGTTGACTCAGATGAATAAATAACGACTTCAGCTAGTTCATGTGGGTATATGTTTATAAATAATTTTAGCTTCAAGATAGTTTAATCATTGATAACCAAGTTCTCTCCGTTTGGATTATACCCTTGATAACATAATCCAACATTCCCAGCTATTCAAAGAAAATAACTTGAAGTTAGAAGCATTAATGAGTTACCATTTTCACCAACATTAACATTCTAAATTACTAATTAGCGGAACATCTTTTTATTAATATAATTTAAGCGTGTATTGCGAATTACAATTCATGAATTTATAGACACATGTTTACATGAATTTTTACGTGAAATTATTGGAACATGTATTGCCGGCTTTACTTTCGGGAAACACTGTATGTATAAGCAACCTACGTAACAAAAAATAAATAAAATAGCAGTAAATAGATTTGCAATTCAAAGCAAATTTTGCAAGTTTACTAGCGTCATAATTTCACGATCTACCTCGCTCACTTTATTCGTTCAATTCTTGCACAGCAACTATTTAGATAAAATACTTGAAACAATTCGAAGTCGCTTGCGAGAGAATCCCTGTAATGGGTTTATCGGCAATACGTCTTCATTTATGTCCGAGATTGAAATAAAGTTATAGCTTAAGTTTCAGCACTGGCGACCTGAAAACGAAACTTTCTCCGTCATGCACTTTATAAAGCCTTAATAGGGATACTCCCCTAACTGAAGCAACTGCTCTGTTATTATTTCATTACGGAAACAAAATCTTTTAGCTTACCAGAAAAAAAGTCCTCGTTAACGATCTATTTTTACGTCTTCAGCTACAAATCAAATGAACATTTTATTAATACCAGTTGCTGGAATATCAAAATTTTATATTTAGCGTTCGTAAAATACGCAACGAATTTAAATCTTCTTAAAAAATATACGCTTGCTCGCATATTCCTCCGCTCTGCTACTTCCTGTTAGCAGGACATCAAATATTCATGCTTCTTTATTTAACAAAACAAATACTTATATTACTCACTTCAATACGTTGAGACTCTTGTGTAAAATGTAATCAATGTAAAACTACTTATTTCTATTCCATAATTATCACAAATAAAATAATTTTCTCATAATCACTTTTCTTTTTTTCCAAATCGCCATTTTTTTAAAATCCCCCCCTCCCCCCCATAAATTAACGAGTCCTCTAGTATTATTTTAATCACAGGTTCTAAGAACGGGCAGTATTTTCATTTTCTTAAGTTGCTTAGAAACGGTCGTTTGTCAAATAGATGACTTGTCACCTTTTAGTCCAGTAAAATAAGTTTAAAAAATGCGGTAGCTTCCAAAAAAATCCAACGTAGCTGATTTTTTGTATACGCCATTACGTAGCCATTATAAATAACATACCAAAAGTCCCCATCTACACTTCACGCGTTATTCAAGATCAAAAACTAAGAGAGATGGTTTTTCGATATTATCTCGCTTCCTATTTGTCAGTGGTTTCTTGAACGTAACTCGCTCTTAAATTCACAAGACATGTGAACTGGAATATATACACATTAAATACGTATCAAAAGTATCTCTAAAGGGTGGAGCAAACAGTTCACTAGAGAATGGATAGTATTCTAATTATCAAAAATATATCTTGGAACGTAGTTATTCGGCATTCCATTGTTATGGTATGAGTCAGTTTGTACCTAGGAATTCTCCAATCATTGTCAGTATTTTTTATCGTTCTTCATCAGGATTGTTGCTGATCTTACTATCCCACCAGGTTCAGCACTGTTGCCAAACTTTCAGTACACTACTACCTCATTGCATTTCTTTCTATGTCTAAAGATTTAAGAGATAAAACAGCGACATCCTACGATCGCTTTTTGACCTGACATTGTAATAGGATAAACAAATTGAAGCGGATTTAAAGGTTTTAAAGGTTGACATCGAACTTGTATTTTATTAAAACTAAGGAGATTCATGTCTTATTTTTGAATGCTTAGACTCTTAAGTATTTATGTTAACACTTTCATGATAAAACATAAATGAAAATTTCAAATTTAATTTGAAAATTATTTAGCATTACTGTTCCAAGTGTTCAACTCTCGAAATTTGACAGTTGGCGGGGGGGGGGGGGGTCGTGAATCATAACACAGCTGAAAAGGGGATCGCGAAACCTAAAAGTTTGGGAAACGCTGTTTTAGACAATAGATATCTTTCTTTTGATAATTGCATATGCATATACTGAAGCGCTGATTTGCTAAAACTACTAATATTTTTATTTTATTCAGCTATTCTTGAAAGCTTTCTAAATAAAAATTTGTTGAAGAAGTTGGTTGAAGCAATCTTCATACATGTACAGTTGCAAAAGATTTACAAAAGTCAAAAATTAAAACAAGCGTACTACAAGAGGAAAAGCAAACTAAAAATTAAACAGCTACAACACATGTTCGAAATTTTGCAATCACGGGTAGTATTCCGAATGCCAGATACCGTATGCCGGACGTGTGGAAACCCAACGTTATGCACCACCGACCCATTTTATTTATTCTCGACATTCCCACTGCAGACCAAAAACGACTTGTCGAGCTACGTTTCTGCTGATGAAGCCCCAAACAGGGCTGAAACAGCTGTACAGAGGCTGCTTGAGGTTTTCACTGCAATCAAAAACGATTTGAAACAATTTTTTTTTAATTTTCATTATGCTTTGACAGCAAGCATGGCCGCCTTGCATGGGAGACTTATTATATTAGGAGCAAATCCGCTTCAATTTGTCTATCCTACTGCAATGTCAGGTCAAAAAGTGATCGTAGGATGTCGCTGTTTTACTTGTTCATGTATAGCAACTATAGTTGTAATTTTTAGTGTTCCGCTGCCGACTTCTAAAATAATGTTAACATTTCCAAAGACTTTTTTCTGTGTTGTTACATAATCTTAATTACGTGCATTAACAAGGATATTTTAATTAATTTTAATCAAGGTAGACGTGTACACTACACAAATAAATAACAAAATAACACAAATCGGCCGAGTTTTTCCTTTTTAAAACTAATTAGGTGTATGGCTTTACCAGATTTGCAGAAGTTTATTATGACAAAAATGTTGTTCTTTTTAATCTAGCGTTACGAATTTGCCAAAAAGTATTGTTTATCGGAGCACGACTCTGAAAAGAGAAGTAGATATTAGCTGTTCACTTTCTTTTTAGATTCAGAGTAGGCCCTGTTAGGGTGACATTTTTGTTGGTATCACTATGAATACACATAGACGTCAGAAAATTGATTGCCGGTCATTTTTAATTTTGTGGTTATATTTTTGAAAACTACCACTGCCATTGTTGCCAACTCGACCAAAACAAGACCGAGCATTCCGTTAACCCGGCATTAGTCACGCCGTGAAAGAAAGTCTCACATCAACCGACACAATGTAAATCAAAGGGATATTTTAAGAAATGTAGTAAAGGAATTTGAATGGGATTATCAAATATAAGAAGGTGGTAAAAACTATTAGATGAAGTTGCAGGCCTGAAATATATCTGGAAAACCGAAAAAATTAAAGAAAATAAACCTTGTTAGAGAGACTCTCATATAGCGACCAATGTCGGGTTAAAACGAGATGTATCGTTCCCAGAAAACAGTTGATAATTATTTATTTTTTAATTAAAAAAGTAATTACAAGCATGGGAATAATAGAATAAATAGCAGGATCTTCTTGCTGTTTCTGATGACTTAGAAATTTTTCCATGGTCATTTGGACCTCCTTTAGAATTCTCTCTACGTCTTTCATCACCGCCTCCAATGCGCCTACCTATAGATTCCTTTGCTAACACGGCAGTTCTTCAAATCCGTTTGGTTTTTTAAATTTCCGTGATCTTTTATACAATAAATAAACGCCTTCACTATTGCACGTTTTGTTCCACCACTTTATAACTTTTGACATTTTGACGAAATTATAATAAACAATATACCATATGATTTAAAAAAATTTAGATAAAGTTAGGCTTTGAAAGGCAAAACGTATGGCGTAAATTTACTCATATATAAGTTTTTATTGTCAATGTCTCGGTCCTGTCATTGAGATTGTTGAAAACACAGCTCCACAAAAAACTTACTTTTCAGATCTGAAGGTCAGACTATTTAACTCCGTCACGTCAGGTTTTACCAATAACCCCATATAACCCTACAACTCAAGCTGTCATTTCCTATTACACATAAGATTCTGTAGAAGGAGACATGAACCCTATACATGTAACCCCGAACCTCTAACCCCATAATCTTGTAACCCTATAAAAAATAACTCTAATAACCACGTTACTCAGTAGTTCAACTTGATTTATCAGGGCTTTACAAACGGAATACATTAAACTTTCTAATCCTCCAACACCTGACCCCATAAACCTCTAACTTTACAATACGATAACCTCGTAACCATGATATTTTTGAAATTGACGTAGAATCTACTAAAGATGATGAAACTGAGAGCCAATAACGATGCAGACTTTTTTCTTCCATGAAACAATAAAACTACTGGTAACGTGGTTATTGGAGTTAAAAATTATGGGGTTGTAAGGTTATGGAGTTATGGGGTTAGTGGATTATAGGGTTTAATATATTCTATAGAGGGTGATGGGATTAGGTGTTGGAGAATTAGAGAGTTTAACGTATTCCGTTTATAGAGCCCTGATAAATCCTGCGACATGCGCGCGATGGGACATCAAATCAAAGTACTCTTAACGTAGTTATTGTAGAAAAATTTTGTGCAAATCGTTTTTGATTGCAGTGAGAACCTCGAGCAGCCTCTGGACAGCTGTTTCAGCCCTGCTTGGGACTTCTTCAGCAGAAACGTAGCTCGACATTCCCACTGCAGACCAAAAACGACTTGCCCAATTTATTCGCAAATGCGATGTAAGAATGATGAACATATAAAATAGCGACATCTTACTATCGCTTTTTGACCTAACATTGCAGTAGGAATGTCGAGCTACGTTTCTGCTGAAGAAGCCCCAAGCAGGGCTGAAACAGCTGTCCAGAGGCTGCTCGAGGTTCTCACTGCAATCAAAAACGATTTGCACAAAATTTTTCTAAAATCTTTCATTATGCTTTGACAGCAAGCATGCCCGCCTTGCATGGGGGACTCATTAGGAGCAAATCCCGCTTCAATTTGTCTATCCTACTGCAATGTTAGGTCAAAAAGCGATAGTAAGATGTCGCTATTTTATATGTTCATCATTCTTACATCGCATTTGCGAATAAATTGGGCAAGTCGTTTTTGGTCTGCAGTGGGAATGTCGAGCTACGTTTCTGCTGAAGAAGCCTCAAGCAGGGCTGAAACAGCTGTCCAGAGGCTGCTCGAGGTTCTCACTGCAATCAAAAACGATTTGCACAAAATTTTTCTAAAATCTTTCATTATGCTTTGACAGCAAGCATGGCCGCCTTGCATGGGGGACTCATTAGGAGCAAATCCCGCTTCAATTTGTCTATCCTACTGCAATGTTAGGTCAAAAAGCGATAGTAAGATGTCGCTATTTTATATGTTCGTAGTTATTGTAGTTATCGGTTATGGGGTTATAGGATTATGGGGTTAGGGGTTTCGGGGTTAAATGTATAGAGTTATAGGATTATTGTGGGGGCATAAGTCCGTTTACAGGATCTTGTGTGTAACAGAACTTGACAGCTTCGGTTGTAGAGTTATATGGGGTTATTGGTAAAACCTGACGTGATGGAATTAAATGAATCACGGATTTGGATTCAGCGACCTCGAAAACATGCAGTAGACAGTCTCGCCCTCAGATTTGACAAAATTTCTTTTTGTGGGGTTGTGAAATCATTCATTTCTAGCCAATATGAAAACGATTTAATGTTCTATATTACAATATCAAGAATAAGAAAGCAATTTTAGTAAAAAGAAAAGAAACTACAATTAGATATTCAAAATGGGAATCATTCTCCCGCAAAGACACAGCAACCCGATTTTTCATGTTGTCAAAAACCCTTTGCAATACTCCCGGTGTAACTTTAGCGCATTCCTGTAATTCTGCATCATTCTCACAAAAAAATGTATTTAAAAAAGTTGTTACTCTTGACGAGTTTTAGTGTCAGTTAAAATTAATGTACTTATTTCTGTGACACGTTGTATACAGCCTGTAATCAAATAAGTTTCACATATTAAAACTGTAAGTTCTTTATCACTTAAGAAAGTGATTTCTGTAAATATGAATTTTATTGGTGAAAAATTAAAGAAATTAAAACCCCCCCAGAGCCCGGAGACTTTTTGTTTGAAAACCTCTGACTGGCCGTGTATCAGTTTCTACAGGCGCATCATAAAACGTCGTAAAACAATAAAGCGTCATCGAACTGAAGGGCACTGGGTTAAAATCTTCGCTTATGTAATTCCATAACGGAATAGAATTATAAATATCCATCGCGTTGCTTATCAAATTAATAAATTTTCTCAATTCTCACGTAATTGTTAATAGTTTTCTGTTCACAAAAATGTAAAAATAAATAAAAATTAGAAATTCCATTTTCTAAAATTATATCACTAATTCATACGTATTATCGTGTACTTTATTTGCTGGTCGTCAATAAACTGCATTGTTATTTCTTTATTGCGCAAAACGTTTAAGAATGTCTTTTTTCTGCATTTCGGAAAATCATTATTGAACGCAGTTATCGCTTTTATTATTTTGTGGAACCAAAACAATAAAGCGTCATCGAACTTGAACTACGAAGAAACGTATTCGTTGGTGGAAATAATTAACAAAGCGACAATCAATCAAAGCGACTAATATTTTTTTTAAATCATTTTAATAAGCGAAATTAGCACTGTAAATCATGTGTACTATTGGTTTACAAAGACCAGGATATCAAGATCTAATTATTGTCGATTATCTAATGAAACAGATTTAATTCTGATAAATGCAAGCAGATTTAAATTGTTCTTCTTTAATAGTATTGCACAAACGGGCTACGACCCAGAGGTTGTCGATTTGAACTGTCGTCTTTAATGGGTTGGTGATTCTATTTTATTGTGTTCCCATAAAGCTTTTAAAATGCGATCAAGCAATTGACCTTGAATTTTGCTGGAATTTTGTTTTATAACGTTGTTTTCGTGAACTGCCGACCCAAAGTTCTCAAACAAAAGCGTCAATACTCCTCCACTAGGTAATTTTTTTTATTTTTGAGCTAGACTTTTGGTAGTTGCAGCATTAATTCTCTTACATGATGAGGAACTTACGGTATTAATATGTGAAACTAATTTGATTACACCCTGTATATTGATTTCATTGAACTATTTTCCTAAAAAAATTTTTCTCTTGAAAAATTCTTTCAGATTGTTAACTTTCTAGTTATTTCACTTTCTTTTGCATTAAACTTTGTAACTAATTCTTTCAATGCATTTTGTTTTCTCTGTTTCCATATTGTTTACATTTTACCTTCCATAATTATTAAGAGGGTCATTCATAAAACACGATAAGCGTCTGCAACCGCTTGTAATTTGCAAATTCAAGTAACTTAATTCAGTAAATTCTCAGCCAAATGAAAGCATTATTGGTGTAACCATGGGAACAAGTAAACACCGATAAGGTAATTCTTCAAAAAGATTTGCAAGGTGTCGTTATCGGTTAAATTGCATCTGATCGTGACGTCCTGCAACGATATTTGTATGATATAGAAATAGGCCACTAGTAAATCTGGTAAGTGTTAATTTGCATGAAATTTTGTACATAAGAAAATATTTTTTAAAGAAAATTAAACAGAATATGATTTTATAGTAAAAGGTTTGATTGAAAACGATGTAACAAGAAGAACAAGACTTTCGAAACTTATTAACGTCGATGTTCCATTATATTTAGCTTTTCTCCTTTAATCTGATTTACAAAAAACGCGCAGAAACTGTTTTGACCGTGTAGTTACCATGACAACGTCACTGCATTGCAATGGATTTGAAATTTGCAGCGTCGATAACGACTTGCAAGTCCTGTGTCGTGAATGACCCCCTAAGTAAATGAAGTTGATTCTTGTCCGATGAAAAATGTAAGTAATAGTAATTTATGTATCAAGTATGCAAAATACGGTTTTATGGGACGAATCGTAATTAAAAACGAGGCGACGAAGGAGTCTATTGAACTAATATACGTTGCCAAATCGCTTCGTCGACAATCGGCGTCGCGTACGATATTCACTGTCGAATAGTGTTTGAGAATACAGAAATCAAAACTCGTGCGACTTCAGTCCTCGTCAATTGTCGATTTCTAATGTCACTACCCGACATTTGAGAATAGCCTCCCAGTAATCTGACTGTACTGCCAAATACGAAGAAACACCCATCTGCGATCGACTATGGCATAAATAATGTACCTACTGCTACTGTCGAGGTACTGTAAATGCACAAAAGTTTTCATCTGACGAGAAAAAAGAGCTAATACTTAGCCCCGGTTGCTCAGTCACAGTTTAACTTTAATCTTCAGTTTTTTTTACATAGGAACAGATGGAAGTTAACTGAAGGTTAACGTTAAACCGTGACTGAGCAACCGGCCCTTAATATTTTCGTATGTCGCGTTCAGAGCTAAGGTACCGATCATCAACTTTTACTGCAAGTAAATTATTGATTAATAAGTAAGTGAAGTACTTTACTCCCAGTACCTTTGAATTAGCGTTGCTGGTACTTGAATTTAAAGTACTGTAGTGTGCCAAGAAAAGTTGATTAAAACGCAAACTCAACTTAATAATTAGTTTAATAATAATTAATCAGAAACAGTTACAGTCGACCGGTTCGCGATAAGTTCAGAACGTATCTAATCTAGAGTTAAGGATGCATAGGAGATGCTGTTCCTGGGGGTGAAGGGTAGCAATACGTATCCACCGCAATATGTGTCCATTTGTTGGGCGAACTCGCGATCACTATTCGCTGGTTTTAAATACACACACGCACTATTGTTTTAGTCACGTAAATCTATGTTTGTAAGATTCTTTCGAGGGGAGTCTGGCATAATATTAATCCGTATGCGTACATACGGGTAGAACTAGCAATAGCATATAAACATTGCAAAGAAAGATAATAGGAATGTATCCGGCAAATGGATGCAACTTGTGCGTGCACATTACACTTCCTCCTTTAGGAAAGAAAATTGCAAATTTTCGTCGACTTATACTTAATTATTCTAAAGAAACATCGATAATGAAATTATAATTTAAAATAAACACATACATAAAATTAGTCAAGTAATCTAAAAAATATATGATTGAGTGATACAAAATAAAATTAAAATAAGAATAAAAAGTAAAATATGATGTAGAGTATGCAAAACTTATAACTATGTCCTAACGTTATAAAATATAGGATAAAAAAAATAGTAAAATCATTTAATTGATTCAGACTACAACCAATTTAATCGCTTCAATCTTTCATTTTAGCAGTACGAGTGCTTCGTCTTAATGAGCTCGTTTCGTTCAAGTTCTATTCTATATTATTTGATGTATTGGAAACTTCTGACATTTCGATATTTGGGAATCTGATGATTGTTTCTGCTTGCATATACTAAAGGTAATACAATTTGTAATACACGAATGAGAATCATGAGAATGACTTGACTTCTTTTTGTACTTCTTTACTAGTAAATAGTAAACACTATAGTGTATGAGTAACCGTTTGATTTTAAATTATTAGTGAAACTTTGATCCTTTAACCTTTTTTCTATTCATTCTAACTTAGATCTGGCTAACTCTAAACTATCTCTGTCTAGATTCATAGGATTTACAAAGGACATATACATATCGGAGCCATTACTTTTGTCGGAGTCAATGTTTATACAACAGTCGTTGACAATATCAGAGTCAGGTAAATGAATTCGGAAATCACTTTTTAAAGACTTGTTTGCAACTTTCGATATCAATACACTTGAAGGGGTTTATAATTTGCAATTATTTTGTAAAGTTGTGATACCTTGTTTTGTTAAACTAAAATCGATGGGATGTGTATTTTTACACGTTAAGGTGACGTCAATTTTATCAGGTACGATATAAATCCAATTGCCTGATTTAAAGAGTGGGTAAAACATTTCCTTTGAGATTTGTACTTTATGTATAACACATGATTTAGGCAATAAATGCGGGAGAAATAACATATCGACTTCGCATGAAGGTGAATTTCGAGTTGATAAAATTGGGTTAGCTAAGGGACATATAATTACGTCGTTAGGAATTTGTTTGCACTCATCTAAATTTTTCAAAGGAATGTAAGTTTGGTTATAATAAGAGCTAGGAAATCCGTAGAAGGGTTTATAAACACGAAGTTATTTGTTTTCGTTTTAGTCCGAAGAGGCGTTACTTTAAATAAATCATACACCTCATTTACTATTAGTGGAGTCGATATTACGAATATTATCTTGTCCTTTAATTCATGTACATTCAAGGAAACTAGCTTTAATAATTTTGCAGCGTTTTTATACTCGATAGGCATTGCATATGAGGTCAAGGTAGGTAGCAACGTAATTGTTTTCCGCAGTTCATTAACGTATTGTTTCGGAGTCATAATTAAAGGATGCAATAGATTGTTTGAAGAGAATAAGATTGCATTTATTATTACAGAATATTCGTTATTAATTTCATTAATTAGTAAATTTCGAAGAGATAAATGCTCGTCGACAGCTTGTTCTAAGGCAAGTCTAACAACCTTTTTGTTATTTTCCGCTAAAAGAGTGTGAATTTTATCAAAGTTTTCGTTAAATATACGATTGTTATGCTCTACATTTGTGATTGTGTTGTTAAAATTTTGAATTGTTGTCTTTACCACTTGTAATTGGTCGTCTTTAAGTAAATTATTAAATTCTGATTCATCGGTTAATACAGATTTTATTGCGAAGTCATAATATGTCGCGTGATCATGATCTAAGGTGCCGAATAGGGTTTTCATTATTGAACCTATTCCATCTATTACTCCTCTTTTCCCACGAGGGTGAGATACTCAATCTTTTAATGTCGCGTCATTGGCGTATAATGTCGGTACAATACGTTTAATTAATACGAAAGTGGAATTGCAAGACGATAACAACTGATTTGTGTATGTCGTACATAAAAGTTTGGTTTTTGCTAATGTACTTTCTATCAACCTCAATTTATTTTTAAAGATATTTAAATCAAGGAAGCTTACAATCTTCCAATGAGAATCGAAGAACTTAACGGACGAGATTCTTTCGAAATAAATGCCTAGTGATTGATCTATCGGTTGTATTGTCAGGTTGTTCGGTGTTATAGCGAAGCAATGGTATGTTGTTAACCTGAAACAAATGCTTTCTTTAGGCGATTTGTACGCACTTTCACTCTTTTATTTTTTATTGGAATCGTGCGATTAACGTTTGAATTCACTTGGACGATTTTGTAAGGCCCTGTATATTGTGGGGTTAATTTTTTGAAGTATTTGGTTTGCTACCTGTAACAAGGTTGGTACCAAGTAAACCCCGTCCTAGAGACAGAGGGTTGGCACCAGTGCAGAGCCAGCAGACTGACAAGTTATAATAAGTTGTTGTGTTTCTTATGATCAATAAATAAACATTATTTAAACATCCCAGTGATTAATCATCGTTACATGGTGTCAGAATCGGACGCAGCCTCAGAAGTTCGGTAAAACAATTACAAAAAGTGAAGATGGCTGAAAATAATGCACCGGCAGTCAATGCTCCGGTGATGGGACTGCAACCCCCCAAAGCATTGGTAGTAAACACAGAAAACATGACCAGTGAAGTTCGGTAAAACAATTACAAGAAGTGAAGATGGCTGAAAATAATGCACCGGCAGTCAATGCTCCGGTGATGGGACTGCAACCCCCCAAAGCATTGGTAGTAAACACAGAAAACATGACCAGTGTTTGGAAATTGTGGAAGCAATAATTTGATTTCTATGCAACGGCGATTCAACTTAATACCAAAGTACCAGGTATGCAAGTGGCCATATTTATGTCAATAAATGGAGGGGAAGCGCTTACCATTTACAATACGTTCGAATTTGAAGAAAATGAGCAAAATAATTTGCAATCGCTAATCAAGAAATTCGATGATTACTTTATACCGAAAATCAACATTACTTTTGAGAGGTATGTTTTTAATTCATTAAAACAAAAACAAAGCGACACCTTTGACGAATTTTATATAACAATTATTAATAAAAGTAAATCATGTGATTATGGCTGTTTATTAAACTCTATACTGAGAGATAAAATCGTCATTGGTATTCACAGCGATGAGGTTATGAAAATATTGTTAACATACACGGACTTAACCTTGGAAAAAGCTGTTGAAATTTGCAAAGCAAGCGAACTAGCCACGAAACAAATGACTATTATAAAACCTGAAATAAAACAAATTGACGCGTTATCTAAAACAAAGACAGAAATAAATAAGACAAACAAAAATTCACAGAAAATTCAATAATAAAAGATTGTACAAGGTGTGGCCGCGAACATCCTATTAAAAAGTGTCCAGCATATAAAACCAAATGTAACAAATGTCAATTACTTGGTCATTTTGCAAATAAATGTAGAACAAGTAAGAAGAAACAAAATAAAAATATAAATTTGATTGCAACAGAATCTGATACATCGGAATTGTTTATAAATGTTTTGCAAAATGAACAAGCCTTTGAGAAAAATGGAGACTGGTACGAAAATATTACATTCAAAAATGGTGTGACTGCCAAAGCAAAACTGGACACTGGAGCACAATGTAATGTAATAACGCAGAAATTAGTAAACAAAATTGGCGCAATAAAAACAGCATCGTCTACTAAAAAACTGGTGACCTACAACTCAACTACATTAGATATATTAGGAGAAACAACAATATCCTGTAAAATAGGAAATAAGGCGGTATATGTTAAATTTTTGGTAGTAGAACCTGATTTCCAGATAATTCTTGGCAGAGAAACGTCCACTAAACTTAATTTAATAAAACGAGTCCATGAAACAAAGATGCTAAATTCAAATATTTTTGTGCCAGGTCCAGAAATATTCTCAGGTTTGGGTTGTGTGAAAGGATTCATTTATGACATTGACCTTAAAGAAAATGCCGAGTTCACTATACATTATCCGAGGAAAATACCTCATAAGTGAAGAGACCAAGTCCGAGAGGAACTAGATAAAATGGTCGCATTTGCCTGGACCCAAGTGATATTAATAAAAACATTTTACGACGCCATTTTCCCCTGAGAACACTAGATGACATTAGCGCAAGAGTAAAAGGTGCAAAATATTTTACACGTCTAGATTGTGCGAAAGGGTTCTGGCAAATAAAAGTCTCAGAAAGAACATCAAAATATTTAACTTTTTGCACTCCTTGGGGAAGATATAGTTGTACAAGATTACCCTTTGGATTGGCGTCGGCCCCAGAAATATTTCAGCAAATAATAGTAAATTTGCTTGAAGAAATTGATAATGTTGAATGCTCCATGGATGATATATTGATTTATGCTGAAACGATAGAAAAACTTAATGAGATAACAAAACAAGTTGTTCAAAAACTTGGAAAGGCAGGGTTAAAATTAAATAATGAAAAATGTGAATTTGCAGTCACGAAAACGAAATTCTTAGGTCATGTGTTGACAGAAAAAGGACTACAACCGGACTCAGAAAAAATACAGGCCATACACGACCTTAACAAGCCACAGAACAAAAAACAACTTCAACGAGCGCTAGGAATGGTAACATATCTAGCAAAATTCATACCAAACCTTTCCGATTTAACAGAGCCACTCCGACAATTATTAAAAAAAGATGCTGATTGGACTTGGGAACTGGGTCAACAACAAGCTTTTCTCAAAATAAAGGAAGTACTAACATCACCACCGGTACTACGTTATTATGACGTTAATAAAGACGTTAAACTGTCTGTTGATGCCAGTCAGTCGGCGATGGGTGCAGTTCTGCTTCAAGACAATCAACCAGTGGCTTATGCAACAAAGTCCCTGACGGTTGCTCAACAATGTTACCCACAAATTGAAAAAGAAGCACTGGCTATCAGATTTGCATGCAAGAAATTCCATGAATATATTTATGGTAAGAAGTTAGTCGTGGAAACTGATCACAAGCCACTCGAAACGATATTCAAGAAATCGCTAGATGGTGTACCATCAAGATTAAAGCGAATAATATTTGAAGTATTGCCATATTCTCCAACGGTAATATACATTAAAGGAACAAATATTCCAATACCTGATACCCTAAGTAGAGACTGCAAGAGAGAAACGAAAGAAGAACCAGAAGAATTAGAAATTTTAGAAATATTATCAACTAGTGAGCAATTTTTAAGTCAACTGAAGAAAGAAACAAGTAACGACTCAGAGCTTAAAATATTATTACCCTACATTATGGAAGGTTTTCCGGAAAATATTAAGAATGTCCCACCAGAAATAAAACATTACTGGACATTCAGAGAAGTAATCACTTTTACGGAAGGAATCTTTCTTAAAGGGCAGAAAATAATCATACCTGCAAAACTTAGAGATAGAACATTGAAATCAATTCATGAAGGCCATCTAGGAGTAGAAAGTTGTAAGAGAGCAAGAGAATATGTCTATTGGAAAAACATGACGGAATATATCAAATCTTATATAGCAAAATGTGGAATTTGTCAGATGACTTCAAGAAAAGAAATTCAAGAACCTATTATTACAAAACAAGTACCAAGATATCCAGGACAAATTATTGCAGCAGATTTATTTTATTTTGAAAAAGAAGAATATTTGCTCATAGTAGACAGTTATTCTGGGTTTTTCGAAATTTATGACATGCCTAACACGACAACACAAGAAGTGTCGAAGAAGCTGGGAAGTTGGATAAGTTTGTTTGGCATTCCAGAAATTTTAGAAACAGACAACGGACCACCGTTTAATTCGGCAAAGTTCAAAGATATGCTTAACAACTATACGATTTATCATCAGACTTCAAGTCCTAAATTTCCTAGAAGTAATGGTCTTGCTGAACGCTATGTTCAAACTGCCAAAAATTTATTGTTAAAATGTTCGTTGGACAAAACAAATATACATCTGGCATTACTTAATTACCGAAACACACCGCGAACAAAAGAATTAGGATCACCAAATCAAAGAGCATTTTCCAGACGGACTAGAACACTACTGCCTACAAACCCGGAAATTTTACAGTCAAATATTGGGAATTCAGAGCAAGTAAACCAAAAGTTGCAGAAATTGCGAAATCAGCAAAAATTATACGCAGACAGAAATTCAAGAGAGGCAAACATTCCACAAACAGGAGATCGGGTTAGAATTCAGTTTGGTCATCGAAACTGGAAAGGAGGAGAAGTGTTGGGATCAACTACTGCTCCAAGATCGCTTATGGTACGAACTGATGAAGGTAAAATCTACAGACGCAATTCACAGTACGTACGTCCAACACAAGCAATTATCAAGTCAGAACCAGTCGTCATTCCTGATGAAAGCCCTTATAACCATTTGGAAGCGAAAAATGAACAACCTGATCCACAACAGCGAAGAAATGGAAGAGATCAGCAATCAATGATTCCAGAGGATTCAACAACCAAAACTAATAATTCTAAGTTAGAAAGTAATGAATTCAATAGACTTTTGCAAACTAGATCGGGTAGGATTATTAAAAAACCAGCTAGATTCATTTCCTAAATGTGATAATAGCTTAAGAACTTTGTTGTGACAAGTATATAGTAGATAATTAGTTAGTAATGTAAATTACATATTGTTATAAAAAAAAGGAGATGTAACAAGGTTGCTACCATGTAAACACCGTCCTAGAGACAGAGGGTTGGCACCAGTGCAGATCCAGCAGACTGACAAGTTATAATAAGTTGTTGTGTTTCTTATGATCAATAGATAAACATTATTTAAACAGCCCAGTGATTAATTTAATCATCGTTACACTACCTTCATTCATTAAAAAGACCATACTTTGTATTCAATGTTATTTGACCTTTCGTCGTATCTTATTTTATTGTACATTTTAGAATTGATGAGATTATTCTTTGCGATTTCGTGGAGATTTTTGAAACTTTAGACGTAATTCGTCGAGTTAGTCATCATAGGTATATTTAAATTGTGGACATTGTTTTAAGGAAGATGGAAGAGTTGGTTTTGTTCCGAACTTGGTAGAAGAGTGAGTTGACGTGTTGTATGAAAATACTGCGAAATCTAGCCATGAATCCCAGTCGGTTTGTTTTGGATTAATATAATGTTTTAGATATTCGGAAAGAGTATGATGTGATCTTTCAAGGATGATAAGCAGTGCAATTAATAGTTTTAATTTTAATTAGCTTTGCCATTTCGCCGAATAATTTTGATGTGAAGTCTCTGCCTTGATCGGTAAGGATTACTTGAAGAAGTCCGAAGTTACAAATAAAATTACGTACAAACGTCTGAGCAATGGTGATAGATTCGTGATTTGGGATTGGATAAGCTTGGATAAATTTAGTGAGGTCATCTTGCAAGGTTAAAATGAATTTGTTTCCGGATTCTGTGAGAAGAAGTGGACCTACAATGTCCAATGAAATTTTATCTAAAGCTTTCGTCGACGCCGTTGTAATTTCCATTGGTTTACGATTTTTCTTTCTAACAAGTTTATTTTTTTGACACTCGTTGCAAAATTTAATGAATTCCTTGACGTTCCATAGTTGACCAACGATATGTTTGTCTGATTCTACCGAGAGTTCGATGGAAACCTGTATGACCTGCTGTTGGATTTGCGTGATTTTCTTGTAGTATTTTTGGAATTAATTCAGGATCTGGGTTAATGAATACATCGTGAAAAACTCTTATTTGAATATTGGTGGTTTTAAAAATATATCGAATCATTGACAGTTCGTTCCATTTTAATCCGTCGTAACTTATTCCTAAACGTGGCATGCTGATAGACGTAATTTTTCCTTTGATTAGTAGATCTTTGAGGCTTTTCAAATTTTCAAATAAAATTTCGTACGTTGGTTTATCCCAATAATTTTCTTTGTGAATTAAGAAGAATATAAAATGATTATTGTGTTTGATTTTTCCTATACTATCGAGATTCAGGTTTTGATCTTTTAGTTCTTGCATACAATTGTACTTTCCGTTTATATTTGAAAGGGGTTTATCAAAACACTCGACATTTTTACTAGTGGTCATGACGAGGCATGCTGATAGACGTATTTTTTTCTTTGATTAGTAGATCTTTGAGGCTTTTCAAATTTTCAAATAAAATTTCGTACGTTGGTTTATCCCAATAATTCTCTTTGTGAATTAAGAAGAATATAAAATGATTATTGTGTTTGATTTTTCCTATACTATCGAGATTCAGGTTTTGATCTTTTAGATCTTGCATACAATTGTACTTTCCGTTTATATTTGAAAGGGGTTTCTCAAAACACTCGACATTTTTACTAGTGGTTATGACTGAGTTATCCGGTTTGTCTAGGAAGTTGCCGTAAAATTCCTGCAAATTGTTGTTTATGATAATATTTTTCTCGCAATGCTTTAGAAATGTTTTATACGTTTAACTCTCGATCTCAGTTTAGATTTAATACTTGAATTTGTTCGTTTTCTGGATTTTTCTCAGGGATAATTTTACTAAGAGTATCCGCGTGTTGATTGGATTTACCTGGACGATATTCGATATCATAATCGTATTCTTCTAGCGCCAGTCGCCAACGTAATAACCTGGATGAAAGGTCTTTGACGTTAAATAACCACTTTAACGGACGGTGATCTGTGAAAATTGTAAATTTTCTACCATACAGGTATGTTTGATTGACCGTGTAATCGCTAACAATTCTCGTTCGATTGTACTGTAGTTACATTCCGCTTTATTTATTAAAGTTCTACTGGCATACGCGATAGGGAGATCTTGGCCCGGTTCGCCTTGTGAAAGGACTGATCCTATGGCTCGGTCGCTCGCGTCGGTAGATAAGTAAAACGGTTTTTCAAAATCTGGATATTGTAGCAGAGGTTGTGAAGTTAGAATCTTTTTTAGTTGTTCGAAGGTATTTTGTTGCCTTTTGTTGTTGAACTCGCGTTTGCTACATTCGGATATCACATATCCGAACTTTTACAATAATTGCAACTTTTACGCTCCTGTGGCTACGCATTACCTGGCTTATTGAATTTGGAAACAAAGTTTGAATTTGAATTAGTATTTTGTATGTAATTTGAATAAGAATTTTGATTCGAACTAGAATTAAAGTTTGCATTCGAATTTTTGATGTGATTGACCGAAGAACATTTTCCCGAGTTTTTATACCTGCAATTAAATGACGAAAGACCCGGTTTGTTGCAAAAATCGCATAGTCTGGCACTACTATTATTTACTAACTGATATTTTTTTATTTCTTGTTTGGATCTAAGAAGCTGTTCCTCATTAAGAGCTATACTAATTTCTTCTTCCAGTGAGGCTGGATTTTGCGATCTAACTAAAATTGCTAAATCATTAATTAATCCGGTTTGGAAAACGTGTAATGCTTGATCTTTCCACAAATCAATATAAGCGTTTTTCCTTTTTTGTGATAAATTACCATCTAAGGTATCTAATAATTTTATGTAGCAGTTTTCCACTTTATTTGAAAGTGAAATAACTGATTCATTATACTTTGTTTTAGGGAATTTAGTTCGAGTTGCCATTGACTGGCTGTACGTTTTTCCGCATACGCATTGAGTAAATGAGATTTTAATGTTTCCCAACCTTCGAAAGTTGTGATCTTGCCTTGTCTGTTAATTTAGTCTCGATTATTGTAAGCAATATTGGTTTTAATTCAGGTTTTATTAGTTTCATTGCTTTACTACAATTGTCTATAAATTCGCGTAATTTTGCTTTGTTGCCATAAAATTTAAATAACATATCTTTTGCTATTTCCAAAGAGATTGACATGGTTGCAGAATGTGATAATCCTTTTGTTACTTTAACTTCTTTAATTTCGTTTATATCTGGGTACAATGATATTGAGTGTTAAAATAAATTGCTTAGTAATTAATTACATAAATAAATGAACATAGATTTCGAATAGATTGACGATACTTTCGACAAAACAAAACAAAAAATATAGAAATGTATATTATTAACTTACAGAGTTGTTGGAATTAGCGCAAGACGCATTGTAGATTTTGAATCGTAGCGGAGATGCTGCTGTTGGTTTCTGAAGCTTTTCGCTGGATCCGGGTGACAGCGTCGAAGTCGCGCGTTGAATTAGACAATGACGGTGTTGAACTGGACGTTGATTTTAGTTGATGAAACTGCCTCGGAAGTGTGCAATTTGCGTTTAACTTGAATTTTCTAGGCACTCAGCACTACAGTTCGATTTCGGAGAGAACGCACTTTTTTTCACGAACTATTTGGGATGCAAATTACCGGAAAAAAAATAAAGGATTGTTAATCTATTGATTAATTAATCAATCCATCCCACTTCTGACACCAAAAATTCCTGTAGTGTGCCAAGAAAAGTTGATTAAAACGCAAACTCAACTTAATAATTAGTTTAATAATAATTAATCAGAAACAGTTACATTCGACCGGTTCGCGATAAGTTCAGAATGTATCTAATCTAGATTTAAGGATGCATAGGAGATGCGTGTTCCTGGGGATGAAGGGTAGCAATACGTATCCACCGCAATATGTGTCCATTTGTTGGGCAACTCGCGATCACTCGCTGGTTTTAAATACACACACGCATTATTGTTTTAGTCACGTAAATCTATGTTTGTAAGATTCTTTCGAGGGGAGTCTGGCATAATATTAATCTGTATGCGTACATACGGGTAGAACTAGCAATAGCATATAAACATTGCAAAGAAAGATAATAGGAATGTATCCGGCAAATGGATGCAACTTGTGCGTGCACATTACAGTACCATTCAAAAAGTACTGATGCTGTATACTGGCTAGTACATTATCTCTAATAAGGAAGGCCTCGAATCTGAAGGTCTCAGAGGCGTTGTATTCCGCGCGCGGCGGGGCTCGATTTTTCGCTGCTTTCCCATTCAGATCTGCGCTACACCGGGGGTGTTACCCAGTAAGCATAAAATGTTACATAGTATTTCTGAAACGTTTTCAATGCAACAACTTAGCAACATTTTCAACAAAATGTTGATAGAATATTACGAATGGTACATGGAATGTTAGGAAACACTAATGTAATGTTACCACATAACAGAATAATAACATTTATTGAAAATATCGAAATAATTTTACAGCTTGGCATGACACATAACATAATATTGTTGGAACATGATATTTTTATGATAGGTAACGTTATTGAAATGTTATAATAACAACCCAAATTCAACGATGTCACAATTATTTAATGCGCATGTGCGCAATAATATTATGGCGTCGCAACTTTCCCTTCACTCTTTACTAGTTCCGTCAATTTACTAAACTTATTCGACTTATTTTCCGATTGCTGCTGATAGTGCTGATTGTCGTTGCTGTTCTTAATTTGGGGACATGAAACATCATCTATTTAATAAAGAGGTAAGCAGTTTGTGGGCTAATTTAATACTTCTATTTTGCGTATTGTAAATTGTATGTTTATGAATAATCGTTAACATGCACAATATGTCGCAGTTTGAATTTGTACCTACCTCTTTCAAATGTTTAGTGTTAAAAACGCAAAATCTATAAATAAAAAATATATCTTGACTTCTTATGTGACAAAAACTGACAGCGTTTTCTACTGACGTGCACTACATGCACTGAATGCGCACTCAGAGTAACTTCAACTCATTTTATTACTTGAGGTTGAAAGAAGATGGGAGGTACACTGAGTACGACTCAGTGCATAAGATTCTACTTTTTTTATATCTGCAAATTAGCATATTTATTGGTGAAAGTGACAATGCTAGAAGAAATTTTGAAAGTACTATTTTCATACTTAAAAGAAAATAGCTTGAATTCAGGTTCATCGCATAACCTAAATTTTGTATTCTGACAGTTCTTGCGATTACCACAGAACTTGTACTGTTCAATCTACGGTACGTACCATCGCGACCAGAAAATACTGGGATAAAGGAGTTCTAATTTTTGGTAGAAATTAAGCAAAATATTTTGAAAAAATTTTGTGCAAATCGTTTTTGATTGCAGTGAAAACCTCGAGCAGCCTCTGCTTGGGGCTTCAGCAGAGACGTAGCTCGACATTCCCACTGCAAACAAAAACGACTTGTCCAATTTATTCGCAATTGCGATGTAAGAGTGATGAACAGATAAAATAGCGACATCTTCGATCGCTTTTTGACCTGACATTGCAGTAGGATAGACAAATTGAAGCGGGATTTGCTCCTAATAAGTCCCCCATGCAAGGCGGCCATGCTTGCTGTCAAAGCATAATGAAAGTTTTTAAGAAAATTTTGTGCAAATCGTTTTTGATTGCAGTGAAAACCTTATTAGGAGCAAATCCCGCTTCAATTTGTCTATACTACTGCAATGTCAGGTCAAAAAGCGATCGTAAGATGTCGCTATTTTATCTGTTCAAAGTATTTTGGTTTAAACCCAACTTTTAACAAAAGTCAGAATGAAGTTTCTTGTTATGGTCTTACTTCAACAATAAAAGTAGTTTTACTGATTCTTAATTCGCGACGGTACTTTTGTTTCCAAGGCTACTCGAAGTGTATTTTTTTTTGTTGAAGGCTTTGTTATAAGAAATACACTTTTAAAAATTTATTTCAAAAAGTTTATTTATTAAATGTAAGGATGTCACTACGGGTATTCTTTTCATCCACTACGCCCTTTCAATTCTAAATTTAGAGCAAAATAGTGGAAATCAACTGAAAATTTATACAAATACAGCCAATTGTATTACTCTATAAAATTTGTGCTGGATTTATCTTACTTTTAAGCCAAAGCTAAGCAAAAAGACAAACATTTGCTTTCACTTCAGATTTGGAAAGTGACATTGTCTTACGAAAAGGGAAAAAAACCTGTGCAGTTAGGCTCCACTATCGCTTTTCGATAAATCCTAGAAAGTGATGCTTTGCTACATTTTAATGATAGAATACAGAATGCAATATACACGTAGAAAATATAGAGGTAAAATGCTTTATTTATTTTAGGTATTTGTAAAACAGATAAATTTCAGATTATCAGTCACATCGTCTAAAATGTTTTTATATTAATAAGGAAAAGTTGAAATGTTGAAAAACTGATGAAGGGTAATTATGAATATAGTTTCGATTACAGTGGGGTCCCTTAGACAGCTGTTTCGATCCAGTTTGGGGGCTCCTCAGCAAAGTGGTAGCGCTGTAATGAAACATTTTAAAGTTTACAAGTGTTAAAGCATTATGATATACAAAAACTATGTTAGGTAGTGACTGCTGCGGATTTTTAGTTTGCAAAATGATGCGATGCTAATGTGTGGTTTGCTTTAAAGATATCCACTATGTTTCACTTCTCAGCTACAAATCGCTGACTTTTTTAATTTATTAACGGACTGATTCTAAATTTTTGCAAATTGCAAAAAATGAACATATTAGATCTTGTTTAATCATGAAAAGTTACAAAGAAAAGTTGTTTAGAATCAGAAAATAATCCGAATTCTCAAATTTGTGGCGAAAAATTTTAATTTTTAAATATTCAAAGACAAGCTGAAATAATACATTTACAGTGAATATTTTATTTTGTAACTGTCCCATGGAGAGCAAAATGACAAACCTTTAGAAAAATGGACACCACATGATGAAGGCTTAGTATAACATATAGATAATGATATTTTTGGTTCTGTGTATTTCAGCTAGCTAAATTTTGCTGTTAATCAAATAATTAAAAATCAAAAATTTTCGCTGAAATTTGGGAATTGTGGTGATTTCCTAATTTTAAACAACTTTTCTTAATAACCTTTCATGATTAGACAAGGCGGAAATTTAAAATCGATATGTTAATAAAATTTAAAAAAGGACAGAGGTGTGCAGTTGAGAAGTAAAACACAGTGTGCTGTACCGCAACAGCAGTGCAATGTTTCTAAAGGAACGTCAATGACACATTCCTAAAGGAACGTTCAGGAAACAAGTATAGGAAACATAAAGATAATATTACATGTAAACATTAATAAAACATTGCAATTTATATTTATGCAGCGTTAATAAAGAGACGTCGGGTCAACATTTTTTTGTAACGTTATTCTGCAACATCGCTTACTAGGACATAGAACTGTTGGCGTAACGTTAATTTCTCCATTAAAAACGTTTAACCGTAAACATTACATCCAAAAAAATAACGTTCACACAATGTTTATATAACATCTTTTTGCTTAGTGGGTACGATGCCTAATCGGCGTCTGCGAGACTGTCCTCCATGCTTTAGTAATAAGTAATAGCGTGTACTTGGAAATGTACTTAAAGTGACCTACAGTACTTCCAGATACTTTCAGTACAATAAAATATTTCCAGTACTTTACTAACTGCAATTACCCAGAGGTATTGGAAATACGAATTAAATAAAGAACGTAGTTTGAGTTTATATTAAAATTAGGGGAAATCCCTGGCGGCTTGGTTGCTTTATTGCATAGCGAAACTTCGCAATTCACAGTAGTGCGTGTTTTTTAGCGGGTTCAGTTTTTTTTAACCGAATAGGTATATAATTAATAATTAAATTAGGAAATTATTAGAACAGTCATAAAAGAACTCTAAAACCAAATTAAAATATTGTAAAAAAATTTGCTTGCAAATCGTTTTTGATTGCAGTGAATCCCTACAGCAGCCTCTGTACAGCTGTCCCAGCCCTATTTGGAGCTTCATCAGCAGAAGCTTAGCTCGAGAGTTCTACTGCAAACCAAAACGCTTCAACCAAAAAGGTTAATCGCAGTTGCGATGTAATAGTAATGAATAGTTTAAGCAGCGACTTCCTACAATCGCTTTTTGACCTGACATTGCGTTGGGATTGACAAATTGAAGCCAGTTTGCTACATAATAAGTCATCCCATGCAAGGCGGCCATGCTTGCTGTCAAAGCAAGGTTATTATGCTTTGAAACATTTTTGCTATTTCCTAAAATAGTAAAGGAGACTGTGGTTTAAGAAATAATTGAAATTAATCCCCGCCCACAATAATTTCATATCCGTAGATACGTATTTCGGCCGCTAAGCTGCTATCTTCAGTACGCTACCAACTTAAAAGTACTTAAAAAGATCTAAAAACAACCTAATCATCCTAATAAAATCATAAAAATGTAAAACCTAAAAACAATCTAATCATCCTAAATGATATATATGTCTAAATGTAAGTAAATATAAATTAATATGTAAACATCTAAAATTAACCGTCAGAAAAACCTTACAAATAAGAACTAACCAAACAACACGGAAATACGGAAATAAATAATCCGAAGACCCGAAACAAGTTCTAGTTCTTACGAATAAATAAGTTTATAATTCCCTGTTATTTGATACCTAAAAATTTTACAAAATAAAATATATATATTATGTATAAATCGTCAAAAAAAAGAAACAACCAAATATAAATTAATATGTAAACACCTAAAATTAAAGGTCAGAAAAACCTTACAAATAAGAGCTAACCAAACAACACGGAAATACGGAAATAGATTGTCCAAAGACCCGAAGAAAGTTCTTATTCTAACGAATAACTAAGTATATAGTTCCCTGTTATTTGATACCTAAAAATACCGAAAAATAAAATAAAGGAAGTTTCAAATAATAAGGAATAAAATGCAAAATATTTGTATTCGGAAAATTAAAAACAATTTAATGAATTCAGACAATGGACCAATACGTAGTTCCGTATTTGATTTACTCTAATTTGTTGGTTGTTATTTGACGGTTCATATTTAGATACACGTATATGATTATTATCATTATTGTAAGTACAAACTTCAATTATCATTACTTTTTATATCTTAAGTCAAAAATCGGCCGCTAGATGTCGTACTTGTTATGTCAAAAATCATCCGCAAGATGTCGCTACCTAAATCATATATACACGGGGTGCGATCTTCAATGTACACATCCGGTTTATAAATTTAGTTTTTAGTCCAGTCGTCAGAGGCGCTAAGATCCTTTCCTGTAGTTCGTTGCCAAGTGACGCTTGTTTTGAAAATGTCAGAATCGGTGAAAATGTTATCCTTAAAGAATTTTATGTGTGGAATTTCTGTAAAACTTCGGTTTCTCCCATTTATGGTTAGTGAAGTTCGTCCCAAATGTTAGTTATTGTTTGGTTTTGCTGTTACGTTTCGTATTGCCCATCAAAAGAAGGTCAAATGCATAGATTTCCAAGAAAATAAGAAGCAAGTTGTAAGTGTGTCATTTCTTCAATTCGAATGATTTATAAAATCTGAAAATTTTTACAGCTTTTATGCAATTTTTGGCTGAACAGAGGCGTTGAAGTATTGTGGAAAGCTTATCGAATTTGCGACTTACCTACATTCTGATAATTATGATACGAAAACTAGAAGATCTACAATTACATTAATTCGTTAAACGTTAAAGCTAACTACCAGAAATAGCGTTTTAAGCAAACGGACGATTATTCTTTCCAAAAATGCAATTTTTAATACTTTTCTGGAATAATTGCAAATGTCAGTGTCAGTCATATCTGTAAATGCCTCGTTTTAATACATTTTTTTTTAGAAATAATGATTTTCTATTTCTTTATTGCGCTTGTTTAGCTATGTTTTTGTGAAAATATACGTACTCTAAACACTTTTACAATGTAAAAGTTTAAAAATAAAATAAAATTAAATCGGAAAAAATATTAAGTAGTGATCAAGTAGTCATTTATTCCGTCAATTTTGACTCCAGTCGCAAGGCGGTGCTCCAACGCTTTGCTCATTTATTTTTCAGACATTCCGGTCTATATAGTAATTATATTTCTCTTATCTATGCATATATAAAGGGGTGTTAGAGACAGTTAAGTGCATTTGCACTAGATATTTGATAAGGAGAGGATTCTCCGAGATAAAAATTTTCCTAAAGTGCTCTTAATTTGTGGTGTGCGGATGTGATTTGCTCTGATCTGTAGGTTGTTTTTTTAACGATTTATACATAGTATACGCGAAGTATGATCACGACTGACCAGTTAAGGAATCGATTCTATAACTGGGCTGCAGTCAAAAATGTAGATAATAATATTCTTTTAAAGTTCAATCGAGCTTTCGAAAAAAAGGTTTCTACAAAGCAAATTTTTAAAATTAATAATTAATAATAAGAACAATTTCACGTGATTGCTTACTCCTTAGTGAGTAGTACACAAAGTTAAACCACTAGTTTTAATAATAAACTTCATTAAAAATATATTTTTTTTATTCCGAAAGCTTAAAAGGTTGAACTTTAAAAGGGTATTACTATCAACCTTTCTGACTGTAGCCCGGTTATAGAATCGATTCCTATACCGGGTGTCCCGCGCCATGTGCTCACCTTTCTAGAATCTTTATTTATTAATCGATTAACCTGAATTTTAGAGACGATAAACTAAACAAAAAATGGAATTTTTCTACATACCGATAGTCGTCATAGGACTTCCGGTTTCGCCGGAAGTGATATCAACTTTCTTATTTTAAATGGAACACCCTATACACCCTGTCCGTTTTTCGAGTACCACTATGGGGATCTCGCTTATCTTAAGAGATACGAAGTTGGTTAAATTAGGGCAAAGTTGCGCATTTTCGTGCTGAATAATAATCTAAAAAGAAATTTGAAATATCTTCAATAGTTTTGAAGATAACGCAAAAAAACCAAAATTTCTGATTTTCGTTTTTAATTTTTTTATGATAAACTAATCTTTCTAGACATTTCTAACGAAGACATTATTCAGACACTTTTTTATGGAGAATTCGAATATGTCATACACTTTTCAATAAATCTCAAGATGGCGGAGAAACACCTGTCAACTTCATTTTTTCTTATGGACGCCATTTTGGATTTTAATATTTTGAGATTAGATTTTTTTTTCTCTTTACAACGATGTATCACACGCGATGGTTCAATCTCATATTTTTGCCAAAAATTCAATTTTTCCTTTTTTGCCAAGAATGCTTTGGAAAAACAAAAAACGTTCGTTTGTTGTGAACAAAAGTTTGACAGTTTGATGATATTTCAAGTCTTGTCTTTACGTTTGCGCTAGTTTTATCGCGAAAATGCCTTTTTCAAGCCAAGAACAAAGAGATATGATTCAAATTTACTACACTTCGCATCGAAATACCCACGTGGCTGCTGCAAAATATTTGCAGCGTTATCCTGAGCGGCAACAACCTTGTTTGAGCTATTTTTCTTTGCTACATAGAAACTTGGGCGAATGTGGTTCGTTTAAGAAACCTAGACGGAAATATGGCGATAGGCCCAATGAATATGAACAGGAAATTTTACAAGTGGTAAACATTTTACATGATTACAAAGACTAAAATACGTATTCATCATTTAATTCTTAATTAGGTGCAACACAATCCATCTGTTTCCTCAAGGGAAATTGCAGCCCAGCTGAATTTGCCGTCACATCAAGTTGTTTGGAGAACCCTTAGAAAACACAAATATCGACCTTGGGCAATTCATATTACTCAAACACTTCATCCTGGGGATTATGAACGACGGTTAGCTTTTTGCACGTTTGTAAATAATAAGATTCAGGAAAACCCTACTTTTCTTAATAACATCATATGGTCTGATGAATGTAAATTCACCAATGCAGCAATGTTTAATCGCCATAATGAACATTACTGGTCAATTGAAAATCCACATCAATTTCAAGCACGGCGACCACAAATACGTTTTAGCCTTAATGTATGGGTCGGTTTATTGGGCGATACGATAATAGGTCCTTTTATTTACGAAGAGACTTTAAATGCTGATCGGTACCTCAATTTTCTAAGGACATTCCTAACGGATTTTATTGACGACAACATTCCTCTTCATCGTTTGAACACCATCTGGTTCCAGCAAGATGGCGCACCGCCCCATAATGCTATGAGGGTTAGGGAATGCTTGTCGGAAATATTCCCCAACCATGTTATTGCTAATAATGGCGACGTACCCTGGCCGGCGCGGTCTCCTGACATGTCTCCCTTAGACTATTTTTTATGGGGGACAATGAAAAATAATATTTATAAAACATTGCCAGCCGACCTTGATGAACTTCGTCAAAGAATTGTCACCACTCTGAGGTACAAGATTAGAAGGAGGGATGTGGCGAGAGCTATAGCAAATCTCAAGAAAAGAGTGGCACTGTGTTTAGAATTAGGAGGTGGGCAATTTGAACACATGTTATGATGTTACTTTCATAGTCAATAAAGAACTGTCTGAATAATATTTTGGTTAGAAATATCTAGTACGATTAGTTTAGCACAAACATAAATGATAAGACTCAAAATAGGTTCAAACTGTCAAACGAACGTTTTTTGTTTTTCCAAAGCAATCTTGACAAAAAAAAGAAAAATTGAATTTTTGGCAAAAATGTGAGATTGAACCATCATGTGTGATACATCGTTGTAAAGAAAAAAGAAAATCTAATCTTATAATATTAAAATCTAAAATGGCGTCCATAAGAAAAAATGAAGTTGACGGGTGTTTCTCCGCCATCTTGAGATTTATTGAAAAGTGTATGACATATTCGAATTCTCCATAAAAAAGTGTCTGAATAATGTCTTCGTTAGAAATGTCTAGAAAGATTAGTTTATCATAAAAAAATTAAAAACGAAAATCAGAAATTTTGGTTTTTTTGCGTTATCTTCAAAACTATTGAAGATATTTCAAATTTCTTTTTAGATTATTATTCAGCACGAAAATGCGCAACTTTGCCCTAATTTAACCAACTTCGTATCTCTTAAGATAAGCGAGATCCCCATAGTGGTACTCGAAAAACGGACAGGGTGTATATTTTTACATATTTAAAATCTACAGAGCATTACGAGTCCGAATACGTATCAATTGTTAATTTTGGTTTCCATGACAACGAAAAAGAAACTTTTTTATTTTTCAATCTAGAAAGCTATGAATCGCATTTTTTCGATCTAATGCGATCAAGTGTTTCGAAAAAATCACTCCTTTGATGGTATTTTGATTTTTAACATTTTTACAGTATTTGAAATATTCCTTAGCTCTTAACTATTTTTATTCGATAGAACCTCATGTGTTTCTTAGCTTAGTTCAACAGAACATTTTTTTCTGAGTACGCTGATACCAAATACGTCATATTTTCTTTGAAATAATTTAAAACAGAACATGTCTTATTGAAGTTTTACACTTCCTTTATTTCAAATCACTTTCAAAGAAAATATGACGTATTTGGTATCAGCGTACTCAGAAAAAAATGTTCTGTTGAACTAAGCTAAGAAACACATGAGGTTCTATCGAAAAAAATGAGTTAAGAGCTAATGAAAATTTCAAATACTGTAAAAATGTTAAAAATCAAAATACCATCAAAGGTGTGATTTTTTCGAAACACTTGATCGCATTAGATCGAAAAAATGCGATTCATAGCTTTCTAGATTTAAAAATAAAAAAGTTTTGTTTTCGTTGTCATGGAAACCAAAATTAACAATTGATACGTATTCGGACTCATAATGCTCCGTAGATTTTAAATATGTAAAAATATATAGGGTGTTCCATTTAAAATAAGAAAGTTGATATAACTTCCGGCGAAACCGGAAGTCCTATGACGACTATCAGTATGTCGAAAAGTTCAATTTTTTGTTTAGTTTATCGTTTCCAAAATTCAGGTTAATCGATTAATAAATAAAGATTCTAGAAAGGTGAGCACATGGCGCGGGAAACCCGGTATATAATACACATATTTTATTTTATTTTTCAGGATTTTTAGGTATCAATAATAGGGAATTATAAACTTATTTATTCGTTAGAATGACGGTTAATTTGAGGTGTTTACATATTATTTTATATTTGGTTGTTTTTTGACGATTTCTACAATATACAGGGAGATTCAAGCAACTCATTTATTAAAAGTTTACGGACTTCCTCTTTGAATTTCTATTTCACATTTTGCGATTATAAGTTAGCCATAATGATCTATTAAAATACAGCGTGGAAACTAAGTAGCGGATAAAATTCATAACTCCGTTAATATTTGTAATAAAGCAAAAATCTAAAAGGGGTATAGCGATTCAAATTACAGCGCATAAGAAGAAGTATATTTTGAGATATTTTCATGAATTTTTTTTAAGTTATGACGTCATCAAGATTTTTTTTAAATGACAACCTATATTTTTTATTTTTTATTTCGGTGGGATTCTTTAACCTGCTTTCAACAGTATAAAATTTTGGATCAATTACATAACAAAAAATTCAAGAAAAACGGCCATAAAAGTTTAATTGTAAAGTTGAAGAAATAAACAGAACATCTAGTTAGCTAGGTTTAAAACGAAACAAAATTAAGGTGTAAATAAACAAAATTTGATTTTGACAGTCATTGAAATCACAATAAATGTTCAAACTGACGACCATGCAACAACTGACAATACCCAAGACGCTCATAAAATTCATTTATTACATTTTGAATAGTTTGAGGTGTTATTAACCTACACTCCTGTCGAATTCTTTCTTTAAGATCGTCTAAGTTGTTAGGTCTATTTTTATACACCTTGCTTTTTAAGTACCCCCATAGAAAAAAGTCTAATGGCGTTAGATCAGGGGATCTAGCTGGCCATTCCATTGGACCTCTTCTTCCTATCCATCTACCTGGGAACATCTCGTCCAAATAACGTCGCACATCAACTGCGTAGTGTGGCGAAGCACCGTCATGTTGCATCCAAATGTTATTGTTTGGTACGTCACAGTCATTTTCATTAGGAAATAATATCGCCAATGCAGGTACTAATTCGAATTGTAAGAAGTGTAGATATTTCTCACCAGTTAAATTACCTTCGATAAAGAATGGACCTAAAATTCTGTCACCGACAATTCCTGTCCATACGTTGAGCTTCTGGGGATGTTGAGTATGAGCTTCTTGCATCCAGTGGGGATTTTCCCTAGACCAATATCGACAATTATGTCTGTTAACAGTTCCATGTAAAGTAAAACTTGCCTCATCAGAAAAAATTATACGCTGCGAGAACATTGGATCACGATTGCAAATTTCCAACATTTCTTCACAAAATTCTTGTCTATGATCATAGTCAGTTTCTGCTAACTCATGGACTAATTTTACTTTATACGGATGAAACTTTTGCATTTTTAAAAGTTTCAGTACCGAGGAATGGCTCAGGTTGTGCTCTAAAGCAATGTCTCGACTAGTCGAATGCGGATTATTTTCTATTTCTAGTAAAATATCAAGCTGCACATCGTCAATTAATTTTGTCTTAGGGTGGCCAGTTTTTGGAAGGTCTTTCATAATACCGTAATTTCGAAATTTATTTTCTATTCTGCTGACTGTGGATTGACTTATTTGCTGATCAGGATATTTGTCTATAAAAAGTCGACACACCTCTTGATGAGTTCTAATTCGATCGCCATACCCAATCATCATTAGAACTTCAATTCTTTGTTTTTCAGTCAGCAACACCATTTTGGTAAAAGGTTTTTAATAATTAGTGTAACTCCTACTATCCACAGGGAATAAAAATACTCACTTTATTGTGATAGGTATTTACAAGTTCTTGTCAATCAAACAAATTTTGTTTGTTTTACACCTAGCTAACTAGATATTCTGTTAATTTCTTCAACTTTACAATTAAACTTTTATGGCCGTCTTTCTTGAATATTTTGTTATGTAATCGATTCAAAATTTTATAGTTGAAAGTAGGTTAAACAAACCCACCGAAATAAAAAATAAAAAATATAGGTTGTCATTTAAAAAAAATCTTGATGACGTCATAACTTTAAAAAAATTCATGAAAATATCTCAAAATATACTTCTTCTTATGCGCTGTAATTTTAATCGCTATACCCCTTTTAGATTTTTGCTTTATTACAAATATTAACGGAGTTATGGATTTTATCCGCTACTTAGTTTGTATAATATTTCTAATTTTCGGGTACTTCCGCTTGTACCGGAACTTGCTGTCAACTTTCTTATTTTAAATAGAATACCCCCCTTTTTATTGCATTTTCGAAATGCTTATGAAATTCTAAAAATATTTTGTGTAACATGTGATACAAGAAAAATTAGCCGTTTTACATGTTTTTAGTTTATTTCCATTTTTTAAAAAAAAGTTCAACGTTGCAGTACCTTGTTTATGATGCTGCCATCTTTGTGTAACAAAAGCCATAATTTCAATTTTTGGCCTGTGGTAGGCTATGCTCATAAGCTTTCAGGCCGTACCTAATTTTACACAAAAGTTTACGGGCTGGTTGAAAAGTAACTTCTATTCGAACTGATTTCAACTGTCGAAAAGTCATATTTTTTAAACAGAACATCCAGTATTTTTTTATACCATAAGAATCACAATTAAAAGTTCTTTCGAACTGTATTCCATTCCCTATACCCATCTCTTACCATTCTCCTCTTATTCATGATTTTCTCTTTGACTTACCAATTTCTTCACTTTTTAGTCTTATTCCTAAATAGTGTACTATGAAAATTTTACAAAATGAGATTTTTTAAATTAATTTCAGACTGTAATTTCAATTCCATTTAAAAAACCGACAAATAATATTTAAATACATATCTATCATCTGAATTTTTTATTTACATATGCCGTATGTATTAGAATTCTTGGTATGACTTTTTACACATTTACAAAGAGAAATTTAACACTTACAAAACAAAATTTTATGAAAACTAATAAATAAATCAAAAATATTGAAAAAATACACAAATTGTTGGTTATAATATTAGCTCTAAATGGTTCTCTGCTATTATTTATTAGTAATAACTTTCTATTGTGTCTCAGTAATAACATATTTTCCTCGATATAACAATTTTCTTTTTATTAACTTCTTGAATTGTCGGTTTTTTTATCATCAAAAACATTTAATATATCTGTGCTTGAATATTTATTTCTTGGTTCTTCGCAGCGATTAAATTGTTTTTTTTTATTTCCTACGAGACGGATGATTTCAAAAATTATAATTTCTCTAGTTTTCATAGCCCACTATTTAAAAACAATACCGAAAATGCAAAAAAATTAGGTATTAAAAAGAAATTATCGATAACGAGTGAACTATAAGAGATAGGTATTGGGAACGCTAACACAGGACGAAAGAATATTTAATCCTGAGTCACATGATGTAAAAATGTACTAGGCGTTCCATTTAAAAAACATGACTTTTTGACAGTTGAAATTAGTTCGAATAGAAGTTATATTTCCACCAGGCTGCAAGCAATCAAGTGCATACTGGACATGATCTGAAAGAATGTGACTGTAGCCTACTACAGGCCAAAAATGGTTTTTGTTGCACAAAGATGGCAGTACCATAACCAAGGTTGTGCAAGTCTGAATTATTTCTAAAATGTAAAAATATCTTGGAAACGGTTAATTTTCGTTGTGTCACATGTTGCACAAAATATTTTTAGAATTTTTTGAAGATTTCAAAAATTCATTAAAAAATGGGATGTTCCATTTAAAATAAGAAAGTTGTTGGCAGCAAATTCCTGTATAAACGGAAGTGTCCAAAAATTATATTGTGATAGATCATCATCATTAATTTATAGCTGCAAAATATAAAACAAATTCAAAGAAATCCGTAAACTTTTAATGAAAGTGTTGCCTGAATCTCCCTGTACAGAGTGGCCTAATGATGCGTATTTCTTCTGTGAGGCCTATAGGAAAAAAATCGTTAAAGAATTTTATACTAGACAATACGCGGTATATTGTAAAATTATTTTGAAGTATACATAGTGATCAGAAAAGTGGTGGTTCGTGGAAACTATTTTTTTTTAATGGAATACCCTGTATGTTTTTAGATATTTGGATGCATCGCAATGAGCAGATTACAACGGTATAAAGATATATTGATTAAATTCGGTCAGTTTGAATGTGAATTTCTGATTAATAAGATAACAGAGACGAACGAAAATCTAACACGTTATTTTTGGGACTTTGGCCTTTATGAAAATGTGAACAAAATTAAGATATCTGTGCATTATACAGAGCGATCGATACTTACGAAACATTCGGTATCTCATTTTTTTTTTAATGGAACGGCCTACTTTTTATTTCAGAAATGGATAGCACTTAAATGTAGCTTTCTGTTAATATCAGGTGGATAGCGCCTATATTAATGCAGATTTTGAAAATCTGATTTCGATATTACTTACCTGTGATACAGATGCATGATTTAAAATTAGTTACAATGATACAGGATGTTCCGTGTGGCTGTGCCAGACGAAAGTTTTGTTTTAAACGGAACGTACTATACCGGCTGTTTCAAATTGAGTGTGCACTGAAGGGATCTCCTAAACCGTAAGAGATACAAATTCGGTTAAATGGAAGAAAAGTTGCACGAATCAATGCCTAATTCGTATCCATTGAGAGAATGATTTTTTTCGTATTTCTTCTTGAGATATTAATAAAAATGTAAAAAAATCGATTTTCTTTTTCTCTCTGTATCTCTTTTATTATAGAAAAATTTTGTGCAAATCGTTTTTGATTGCAGTGAGAACCACGAGCAGTCTCTGGACAGCTGTTTCAGCCCTGCTTGGGGCTTCTTCAGTAGAAACGTAGCTCGACATTCCCACTGCAGACCAAAAACGACTTGCCCAATTTATTCGCAAATGCGATGTAAGAATGATGAACATATAAAATAGCGACATCTTACTATCGCTTTTTGACCTAACATTGCAGTAGGATAGACAAATTGAAGCGGGATTTGCTCCTAATGAGTCCCCCATGCAAGGCGGCCATGCTTGCTGTCAAAGCATAATGAAAGATTTTAGAAAAATTTTGTGCAAATCGTTTTTGATTGCAGTGAGAACCTCGAGCAGCCTCTGGACAGCTGTTTCAGCCCTGCTTGGGGCTTCTTCAGCAGAAACGTAGCTCGACATTCCCACTGCAGACCAAAAACGACTTGCCCAACTTATTCGCAAATGCGATGTAAGAATGATGAACATATAAAATAGCGACATCTTACTATCGCTTTTTGACCTAACATTGCAGTAGGATAGACAAATTGAAGCGGGATTTGCTCCTAATGAGTCCCCCATGCAAGGCGGGCATGCTTGCTGTCAAAGCATAATGAAAGATTTTAGAAAAATCCTACTGCAATGTTAGGTCAAAAAGCGATAGTAAGATGTCGCTATTTTATATGTTCATCATTCTTACATCGCATTTGCGAATAAATTGGGCAAGTCGTTTTTGGTCTGCAGTGGGAATGTCGAGCTACGTTTCTGCTGAAGAAGCCCCAAGCAGGGCTGAAACAGCTGTCCAAAGGCTGCTCGAGGTTCTCACTGCAATCAAAAACGATTTGCACAAAAGTTTTCTAAAATCTTTCATTATGCTTTGACAGCAAGCATGGCCGCCTTGCATGGGGGACTCATTAGGAGCAAATCCCGCTTCAATTTGTCTATCCTACTGCAATGTTAGGTCAAAAAGCGATAGTAAGATGTCGCTATTTTATATGTTCATCTTTTATTATACATAATTTTGAAATTCTGATTTCACTTTCTACAGGCACTTTTTGATTTTGCTTCGAATAGGAGTAACAGAATTGAAGTCAAACGTTTCGTCTTTCCACGACCATCATCAGTTTCGATTTTTTAAATACAACTTATATATTTTTATTGTTCTATTCGATAGCATTTTTTCTCTTGATTGTAATGATATGTCACACTTAATAGTTTATATTAATTTGAAGCTTAATAATTCAGCTTTTATATGAAAATTTTATTTAATACATAATCTGACATTTTTGGTTCATTTTCGTAGCTGTAGTGTATATTACAATAAACTATTTAAAGTTTTTCTGTATCGTTATTTTAATAATGCACTGCACTTACGAAAATGAATTTTTACCGACAAATATCTGGTGGTTTTAATATAACTTGCTAGATTAATTTCTCAGCTTTGGTATAGGACTGAAAAAGCCTAGTTTTTAATTTTGACTCGCACTGTTGGGTTAAAAGAAAAAATGAAAACTAATTATACAAAAAATATTTAGATATTATTGAATAGTGCCTTCTACAAAGACATTGACATTTTTCTGATAAATTTGAAAGATACTTTCTATAACAACGTAATTTTTTTTTTAATTTCTTTAGCACTCAGTGGCTCTCAATACTTCACTGTCTTTATTTTTTTAATATGGTTAAGTCCAAAACTAGTACTAAATAGCGTCACTCGTTTTGACCAGTTGAAGTTTGGTTATATCGGGACCATAATCCATAATTTAAACAGGATAAAGTAGGCTTTATATTTTGGACATTGAAACAGTGACTAGCATTAAGATAAATAATAAGGAGGAACTAAGAAGGCAAATATTAGATTCTTGCAGAAATATTTCGCGAATTCATGGTCGACACGCTAGACAACACATAGTATTAAGAACGAATGTTTGTCTTGAAAACAGTGGAGGACATTTCGATGATTTACTTTAATTTATTTATTTCACTCTATTTCACAAACTCACAATCCTCTTCTATAATTTTTATTCAACTTATTTATTTTGTTCTTGTAATTTAATATGTTTATACTGCTGTTTATTTGGTTTGTGTTAACCACCTAATATCATTTTGTCAATATTTATTGATTTTTCCTCTTCCGACAACTGAATGTTAGTTGCTAATACTTAA
Organism: Prosopocoilus inquinatus; assembly: GCA_036172665.1. Classification (NCBI taxonomy): domain Eukaryota; kingdom Metazoa; phylum Arthropoda; class Insecta; order Coleoptera; family Lucanidae; genus Prosopocoilus; species Prosopocoilus inquinatus. The sequence goes on along the minus strand of CM069871.1, from coordinate 40,567,444 downwards.
CAATAAAAAAGTGGTTAGGAATAAATTTACTTATAAAGAAAATCATGACGTATCAGTTTTTTCTTTGTCATATTCTAACTTTGCTTGAAAAAAGTTATTAAGTATTATACTCACTGAAATTACCAGAAAAAATTCTATCGACTGGAATAATAAAAAGATAAGAAAATGAACCAAAAATTTGAAATTATGTATTGTAACACGCAGCTGCCATCTAGTGGCCGATTACTTAATCTGGGCGATCTCATTTCAGTTTAGGGGGAGTACAAAAACAATCAACAGTATAATTCGTAGACGTTAGACGTTCCTTTTGCTTACCTAACTCTTTTGTTTAAGAATTATTATTTTCTATGTTTTCTGAAGTATAGTGATTTAAGTTTGTTAATGTATGTTCTTTAATATACGGTAGAAGATATCCTACGAGTTATTTACCAAAGCTAGCCGAAACAAAACACCGCCCTTACAAAACTGGCGCCCAACGTGGGGCCCCAATATTAAAGAAGAACGTGTTGCAAATTGAAGAAAGAAAATCACTGCGAAAACTACAGGAAAATATGGTTTGAATGACAGGCCGAAGAGGTGAATCTGTCCAGCGAAAGAGCAAACGCTTACGTTCCAGAACGACTACTGTAAGTAACAAACAATTTGAATTATCCGAAATGTCACAGAACGAAGGTCGCGAACAACAAACGGTTATGATGACTGACGATCAATTAAAAACGCTGATTCAAAGTGTTCTGAATTTATCAAATGAGGCAAGGGCTCACACACCTGCATCACAGACTTTAGTTCAAGGCAACTTTAGTAAATGCACAACCCGCTTCAATGGTGATAAAGAATCCGATGTCGAGGCATTTATCGATGCAATAACTGTTTACAAAGAGTGTTCGAATATAGCCGACGAAAATGCTTTGAAAGGTTTGCCTATGCTTTTGACGGGAGTAGCAGCGACGTGGTTTCAGGGGATTAAAAACACAATTAATTCGTTTGATGACGCAATCGCTCTCTTACGCAATGCATTCGGATTAAAGAAACCGGCATACGTGATTTATCGTGAACTGTTTTCGTGCGAGCAAGACGCAAGTACCACGACAGACACTTTTGTGTGTAAAGCACGTTCACTTTTGGCAAAATTACCCGAACCAGCATTACCGGAATGCGTTCAACTAGACATGGTGTATGGACTGTTGTCTAGGAAAATTCGAAAACGTGTCCCACGTGAAACTATCCAAACATTTGATGATTTATTAAAATCAGCAAGATCAGCAGAAGAGTCGTTACGCGAGAAACTTTCCGAAGTAGAGAAAAACGTCGACAATCCAATGAGAAAAGACCGGTCGTGTAATGCGAACCGGAAAAATCAAGTTCGCTGTTCTTATTGTCACAATTATGGTCATGAGAAACATGATTGCCAAAAACTTGCGCGACAAAAAGACAAAGAATCTCATAAAAGCACAACGACAAATGTCTCACAAACGAAAGATGCAAATGTGACTCGAGCTTCTGTTTCGTATTTCAAATGTGGTACACCCGGAGTAAACAAAAGTAACTGCCCTAAGTGCAAAGCTGAATCAACTTCGACAAATTCGAGTACATTCGTTTCTTCGACAGAATTTTATTCTATTGACGCTGAAGTAAAGCCTCGTCCACGACCGATTCTACATGTGCAGATATTAGGTGCAAAAGGCTGTGGTTTAGCTGACACCGCCGCAAGACAAAGCGTTGCTGGCCACACTTTGTACAAAGTTTTCAAAGAGAAGAAAATAGATCTGCGAGAAGAGAAAACGATGATTACCTTGGCTGATGGAACCCGTAAACTCGAAGAAGTTTTATTAGCAACAGTTGATGTTGTTTTACAAGATAAAGTGATACCGACTTGTTTTATTGTTCTTCCACATGCGACAAACAATCGCACAATTTTTGGAATTGACTTTATTGAAGATGCAAAAGTTTCTCTAAATGTGCCTGAACGATTTTGGTATTTCACTGACTATCCAGAAAAATCTTTCGATTTGAATTTTGAAGATTCACTATCGACTGAGATGTGTGAAATCTCTGTGAGCAACCTGCGCTTACGTAACGATGAAGGAGAGATGTTAAGTCAAGAACAACGTCGAGAACTGGATTCCTTAATTCAGTGCAATGGAAAAACCTTTGCCCTAGGGGGAGTCCCCACACCATACGCCGAACATGGAATTGTGACCATTGAGCATCAACCAATTGCTGTGCCGCCGTACAGACTTCCAGCTCCGAAGAAAGAAGTACTTCGCCAAGAGTTAGACAAAATGCTTGCCAATGACATCATTGAAGAATGTGAAAGTCCTTGGGCAGCGCCAGTGGTTTTAGTGCCGAAAGAGAACAATAGTGTACGCGTGTGTGTAGACTATAGAGGTTTGAACTCGATAACTGTGGCTGATAGTTATCCAATGCCACGTGTAGATGATTTACTTCATCTTGCAAAACGAACACTTTATATGTCAACTATCGATCTCCGATCGGGATACTGGCAAGTAAGTGTTAAATCCGAAGACAGAGATAAAACCGGCTTCACCACCCCATTTGGTACATATCGTTTTAAGCGAATGCCATTCGGTTTGACGAATGCCTGTGCTACATTCCAACGACTGATTGACAGATTTCGAAGTGGATTAAACCAGGTAACAGTTTTTGCTTATTTAGACGATCTTGTCGTGCTGTCCGAAACGTTTTCTGATCATTTAAAAGACTTACAAGCTGTGTTTGATCGATTAGAACTATTTCAACTACGTGCAAACCGCGAGAAGTGTGTTTTCGCTCGTTCAGAAATAAAGTTTTTGGGACATATTATTTCTCAAGAGGGTATACAGACTCATCCCGAGAAAGTTCGTTCGATTGCTGAAATGCCGCGTCCGCGAAATGTTAAACATGTGAAGACATTTTTACAGACTTGTTCATGGTATCGGCGTTTCATACCAAATTTTGCAGAAGTCGCAAACCACTTACCGACTTAACAAAGATTACTGCTCAATTTGTTTGGAGTGACGAACAAGAGAGAGCGTTTATCTCTTTAAAGACTGCGTTAATGTCCGACCCAATTTTAAGACAAGCAGATGAGAATTTACCATACACCATTCGTACCGATCCGAGCAATTATGCACTGGGAGCTGTCCTATTGCAAGGAACTGGTAAAGATGAAACACCCGTGGAGTATGCGAGTCGTTTGCTAACCTCTGCAGAAAAGAACTACAATACAACAGAGCGAGAAGCCCTCGCCGTTGTTTGGGCAGTTCAGAAGTTTCGTGGGTATATAGAATGCTCCGAAGTAACTATTGCTACGGATCACCAAGCTTTGAAATGGCTAATGTCCATTAAGTCGCCGTCGGGACGCTTAGCTCGATGGGCACTCATGCTACAATCTTTCAACTTGAAGATTATCTATACACCTGGGAAGGTAAACGTAGTGGCCGATACTCTTTCAAGACCACCGTGCAGAGAAGAAGATGAAGCAAACTGTGGAATATGTTCCGTAACAGTAGATCTACGAACGAAGAGTGCCGAAGATCTCCGAAAAGAGCAGTTAGAAGACCCCGAAGTTAAGAAGATCATAGATTGTTTCGAAGCTGTCGATCACCCGAATTTACCCAACTGGACAGACCGAGGTTATCTCATGTCCAATGGTGTGTTATATCGATTTGTTCCCGAGACTGAGTCCGAAACTCCGCAAATGGTTGTACCTGAGAAAGGACGTACCGGAGTTCTACATGAATACCATGATACTGCTACCGCAGGTCATTATGGGTTTGAGAGAACCTACCAGAAGATTGCAACTCGATATTATTGGCCAGGGATGCGCCGATATATTAAGGAATACATCCAGAACTGCGTAGAATGCCAGAGATACAAGCCATCGAATTTAAAACCTGCTGGATTGTTGAGAACACCAGTCTTGAGTCAGAGATTTGAAACTCTCTCAATGGACCTATTTGGACCACTCCCTGAAAGTTCCGATGGATATCGATGGATTTTCATAATCGAAGATATTTCAACTCGATGGGTGGAATTGTTTCCATTAGTACAAGCAACATCCCAAGCTTGCGCAAGAGTTTTAATTGATGAAATTTTCATGAGATACGGAACTGCGCGAAGAGTTATTTCCGATAATAGTTCACAATTTGTGAGTGAAGTGATGCAACATATTATTCATTGCATAGGAGTACAACAAGTATTGACACCTTTGTATCACCCCGAGGCAAATCCAGTTGAACGAAGAAATAGAGATTTGAAAGGCCAACTTGCTATTCTTGTTCACGAAGACCATACTTGTTGGGTTGATAAACTGCCGTCCGTGCGCTTTGCTATGAATACATCTATGTGTCAGAGTACAGGACATACTCCCGCATTTTTGACTTTTGGAAGAAAACTGAAGACATTTGATGATGTTAATCACGATCTGACTGCCATAGTCAACAATGAGAATTTTGTGCCTGAAGTAACCCCTTACTTACTGAAAATGTCTAAGACAATGGCTACTGTTCGTGAGATTCATGAAAAGCAACAAGATGACCGGAAGGGTTATGTCGATAAAAAAAGAAGAGATCCACCTCAATACGAAGTTGGTGACTTGGTACTAGTAGAAGTTCATGCGTTAAGTAATGCTACTAAAGGTGTTTCCTCGAAGTTTATGCCGAGAAGAGATGGACCATACATCATTGTACGACAAAGTTCGACAACTACTTTTGAAGTAGCCCATGTGAACAAGCCGAATGAAGTTGTAGGATGCTACCATGTGTCTGCCCTACGACCTTACAAGGGAAAGAAAGAAAAACTACCTGTGGTTCCTATCCGGAAAAGAGGACGACCTAAAAAGAAACCGATGAAAATTATACAACTTTCTCCTGGCTCATTTTCGAGGACGAAACAATGATCCAGAGGGGGAGCCTGTAACACGCAGCTGCCATCTAGTGGCCGATTACTTAATATGGGCGATCTCATTTCAGTTTAGGGGGAGTACAAAAACAATCAACAGTATAATTCGTACGTTGCTAGACGTTAGACGTTCCTTTTGCTTACCAAACTCTTTTGTTTAAGAATTATTATTTTCTATGTTTTCTGAAGTGTAGTGATTTAAGTTTGTTAATGTATGTTCTTTAATATACGGTAGAAGATATCCTACGAGTTATTTACCAAAGCTAGCCGAAACAAAACACCGCCCTTACAGTATTAAATAAAATTTTCATATAAAATCTGAATTATTAAGTTTCAAATTAATGTCAACTATTAAGTGTGATATACCATTACAATCAGGAGAAAAAATGCTATCGAGTAGAATAATAAAAAGATATACGTTGTATTTAAAAAATCGAAACTGATGATGGTCGTGGAAAGACGAAACGTTTGCCTTCAATTCTATTACTCCTATTCGAAGCAGAATCAAAAAGTGCCTGTAGAAAGTGAAATTAGAATTTCAAAATTATGTATAATAAAAGAGATACAGAAAGAAAAAGAAAATCGATTTTTTTACATTTTTATTAATATCTCAAGAAGAAATAAGAAAAAAATCATTCTTTCAATGTATACGAATTAGGCATTGATTCGTGCAACTTTTCTTCCATTTGAAACGGTCGCGGATTTGCTTATAAACAAATCGTGATTGATTTTCGATTGTGGAACAAATTACAAATAACAGACAAATATTGTTTTTCGTAGAAGTTCTAGTAACGCCGGAAACGGTTGAGACGGGTCGTTGTAGGTTTACAAGAGGCAATAAATTTTAAGTACAGAACACTTCAGTAACAGCAGGGTATTGCCAAGATTTTAGAATGTATTCGTTTTGTTTCATTTTGTGAAGGAGTGTCAGTCATGCTTTAATAGGATAAGGGCCGGTTATGTAAGATGAGATGATTTTCAAAATCACTGGGGGGTCGAGTTGTTTTTGGAAGGCGATAACTTTAGAACGAACCTTAACTTTCGCAAGGGAAACAATAAATCAGTCACTTGTAAAGAGAGTGCATGTTCAAAATTTTAAGAGAAAAGAAACAGACTTCGAGATGGACATTTACGGTGAGTTATGCGTGTAAATTTATTACTGGGGTGTTTTCTAAAAGGAGGAGGAGAGTAACTTTTCGAAAACGGTATCGATTGGTCGGGGGTGTTGTCAAGCTCTTTTCGAAAATCGGGTGGGGCTCACTAACGAGGGTGGAAAAGGGAAAAGTTATTTTAATTGAGGGAGTCAGATTTTGTCATCTGAAAAGACCGGTTGAATACCAAACGCCGAGTTGCAATTTTTGAATTTAGTAGTCTGTCTTAAGTAAGGTGTGTTCCATAATCGTGTTTTCAATCACCATTTCGGGTGTAACTTCAAGTGTTTGAAAGGCATTTTAATAAATTTTTGCTTTCGCACACGGGCTCGACGCGGGTGGTTTTAAAACAGAGTGAGTGGTGCGCAAATTACTCGGACTTGGACAGTTAGGTAAAAGGTCATTTAATCATTATTGCTTCGCCGCATTTTTGGTGGTTTTAATTGATTCCAAACCCTTTTAATCGAGTCGTAATTGTAGACAGAGAACTTTGAAATTCAATAATCGAGTTCGCATTCGAGTCAGTTTGAATTTACATAATTAAACACACAGTTGGTTGACGTTCCCAACTTTGCCTTATAAATTACTAGTATTTTAATTGTTGAATTGTCATATTTAAGTTTAAATCAGTGTATGTCACTGGGTTCGTCGGAGTGCGCGTTCTGCGACTTGATCAACCAAAGTAGTTAACTTTACCACGAATCTACTGAAATCTCCAGTCCAGTGTACTAATTATAGAAGTGTTTCTGTCACCTTTGGAAACCCTCGTATCATTTAGTGACCTCGCTCACAACTGGGATCTGAGTGATTACGAGAGTTCTCCCAGTTTGAATTCCTGGTCGAAAGGCAAGTTATATCTGCCGACTAATTAAGTGTGGCCAGCACTAATTTATCACCAGAAATCAAGGCCAAGTTAATTTCCAGTACGAATTTCTTACAAATTCCGAGGCCAAAGATACTGAAACGAAATTAAGCGCTCAACTCACGAAACGAGCATTTCTCCAAACCCGTGGGTTTTACCAGTTGGGGTTTATTAGCTGAGATAAATTGCGGGAGAATATAGAGGATTGACTTTGCGACCTCTGGGCTTAAGCACCCATAGTGTACGGTCATTATCAGCGGTCAATCGGGTCCACCAAGTGGGTAACAGCTTTAGGCGACGAAAATATACAGGGGGAAAATAACCGAGAGTCACTGTACCTCAACCCCTATACCTGGTTTCGAGTAGACAAAGTTCCTGGCCAGAAGAATTAATTAATCTAGCTTTAGGGGGGGTCCCAAGGGGACATCCGTGAAAAACTAAAAGCGATCACTGTGTATACCTCTGCAAATAGATCACTAAGAACCGCATCTCGTATCACCCACTTTCCCCAAACATCTAACTAATTAGGAAATTAATTCACCTAATTAAGGTACACTGTAGACTCACGTGTCACGCTGTACATTGGTTGATTTGGTCGGAGTGTAGTTTTAGAGTACGATCTTAAGTGACAATCACTGTACCTAAACAGAGCTCAATAGAGAAATTATTTTGATTGACAATCCAAATCGAGGACAAAGTCCCGTGGAAATTATTGTGCTGATCGAACTCGATTCCACCAGAAATTGTGGTTAAGTTATATCGCTACTATATTCGAGAGTGAAATCTGTTAGCTGAGTCTTACTGTATTGCTCGCAACTGCTATATTTGGTAATCGCTGTATTGACGTATAAATTCACGAGGGTTTTTACGCTCATTTACCAGATTCCTAGGGGGGCTGGTAACGGAGTTTTTCCCCTCGTTATTCTCAATAAACGGAGTAAATTAAATTTAATATCTCGCATTTTTATTTTAACGTACTTAGTTCCTTAAATCTCTCAAATTTATTGCGCGACCGCACCAACGAGTCTTGAGTTACATCACAGGTAAGGTCCTACAAGTTTAATTAGACGATCACGATTTTTATTGAAATAGATAAAACATATGGCCATTTACGAGTCAGAAGTTAATTTTTGATGGTTTCTGAATTACGTGTCAAGTAGAGTAATTTATTTTGCTTTGGTTTGAGACAGTTTGTTATTGTAATTGGTTGTTCCGTTTAACAACAAAATCAGTGACGTGTCGGCGCGTTACATATATATAGATATATATAAATTTTTGGTGCCGTGACCAGGATTGTTGGTTAATTGAAAAGCGGTCGTTTTAATATTTTGAGAGAGGAAGGAATGTCGGGTCGCGGAAAACAGAAATACAGGATGACGGACAGCTCGCGTGCCGTCGCGGGAACGGTCGGGATAGAGAGCGAGAGCGCCGGGGAGTCGCGTAGTGTCGCCGTAACCGAAGCGTCTGAAGCGAGCGTCGCGACGTCGGTAACGACGCAGCCTACCGAGGGTATCGCGGATAAGCAGGAGGAGGTTCCTCGATGGTTTGCTGTTTGGTCGGGACAACAGCAAGAGATGATGACCGGGATCCTATCAGCACTGCAGGGCATCGTCAGGGAGCGACAGCCAGAGAGAACGCCATCGTCGTCGGATAGCATCTCCAGGGCAGATGTATCGGCCGTCTCGGGGAGCAGCACGTCGAACCAGGTAGGAGATATATATGCAAGCTGTAGGGCGGATATAAGCGAAACCGTTTCGGACAAGCCAGGGCCAAGCGCGATTTCGGGTGAAAATTCCAGGTTGCTACTACAATTAACGATGGAAAGGCCGGTTTTTAGAGGGGAATCGTCTTCTGATCCCTATAAGTTTTTGCGCCATTTAGAGTCGTGGTTTAGGAGGCTAGGTATCCCTGAAGAAGAAAAATTAATCACCGCCGAGGAGAGCATGATGGGGTCGGCTTACTACTGGAGCCAAATCTACAAGGGAAAATGGCAGAGTTACGCCGATTTCAGAACCGATTTTCTGAAGACATACTGGTCCGAGCAAAAACAACTGGAGGTCCTCAGAGAAATAATCAGTGCACGATGGGAACCACGAGGGATATACACCATGCTCGAACATTTCTCCTATTACGTGAATCAGACAAGACTGCTGACAACACAACGTGCGGAGACGGTTTTGGTCAAGGATTTAATGCGTCATTTTCCGCATACGTTGCAATCTCTGTGGCAGATGGGAGGCAGGAGTACAATCCAAGAAGCAGCCGAGTTCTTGAGGGGCCAGGATAATTTGCTCGAACAGCTAGGCTCGTCAGGTGGACCAGCGAAGCATGAGAGAAGGTATCGAGGCCGGGGAAACCAGGCCAACCTGTCTTATTCACGCTATGAAGAGGAGGAAATCGACCAGGAAAACTGGAATCGGTAGGGCTAAGGACCGATAGCTGTGCCGAGGACGACGCGAGAAGGTCCACATATGTAGAAGTTAACTATTTAGGGTGCTCAGAGGAAAATGAGTCAAAAGGAGTCAATAAGGGATTCGAATTACTCACCAAGCTAGGATGGAAACCATTCCAGGGATTAGGAAAATATCACCAAGGAAGAGTATCTCCAGTGGCGGCAGTCGGACAGACAGATCTGCGGGGATTGGGTTTTTCAGGCGAGTCGAGTCGGAAGTGTTTGCGCTACAGGGAATTATCTAGTCCAGGAGAATCAACAGGAACTAGGGGCGTAGGTTGTTTCCAAATTTTATCATTACAGAGGGGACAACAATTTATTCTTGGCGGAGAGAAGGAGACGCGTCGAGTGATCCCAGCAATTGCAATCCGGATCGACGGAGGCATCGAGACCTCAGCGTTGGTTGATTCAGGGAGTGAAGTTTCGTGTGTTTCCGAGGAGGTTTATTATCAGATCCTTTCAGAGGGAATACACATTCCGGTGTTACCCGTTAAAGCAACGCAATTAAAAGGCGCCGTAGGTCAACGAAGCATAAGGATCACACTGCAAGCTTTTATCACCATGTATATTGGCGGAGCGGAAATACAGACGGCGTGCTTAGTTGTTAAGAAATTAATTAAACCGATTATCATCGGAGAGGATTGGCTGACTCGACACCAGGCGAAGATTGATTTCGAGGAAGGCATCCTAGAATTTACCGCGGAAAAACACCGATATCAAGTGCAGCTAATAACCCGAGTCGAAGCAGCGGACAAGCGTCAAACATGCGGCGACACAGGTGAGTCGGACGAAGAGGTAGTCGAAGAGTTCGCTTTGCGACGAGACGAAGAAAACTATGAAAGCGTCGAGTCTATACAGGGTAAAATCGAGGGGTGCAACATACCCGCAATTGAGAAGCAACACATGAAAGAATTGCTCGTTGAATTTTATCAAGTATTCGCTAAAATACCCGGACTAACGCACATGTATACGCATGAAATTTTAATGCAAGATGAGACGCCATTTATGAAGAGATCATATCCGATACCCTTTGCATTAAGACCTGCGGTAGACGATGAAATTCAGAAAATGTTACACTTACAAATTATACAGCGTGAAGCATCTCCATATTCGAGTCCGATTGTTGTAGTTAAGAAAAAGGATGGGACCGTGCGACTCTGTTTGGATGCGAGACAATTAAATGAGAGGATGGTGGCAGACAGAGAGAGCCCTGCACCAAGCGAGGAACTGATACACCGTTTCCATAACGTGAGGTATTTTTCGTCGTTAGATTTACGCTCTTCCTACTGGCAGATTCCGCTACATGAAAACAGCCGTAAATACACTGCTTTTCTCTACAATGGACGAAGTTACACGTTTAAGGTGCTGCCATTCGGATTGAAGACAGCAGTGGCTAGTTTTAGCCGTTGCATGGACTTAGTTTTAGGGCCGGAAGTAAGGGAATTTGCCGTGAACTACGTGGATGATCTGTTGTTCGCCTCTCCGGATTTTATAACGCATTTAGAACACTTGCGAGCAGTTTTAACGAAGTTACAAGACGCCAATTTAACTGTGAATTTAGAGAAGTCGTGTTTCATACAGGAGGAGATTAAGTTTCTAGGACACATCTTATCAACAGAAGGGATACGGCCGGACCCAGAAAAGGTAGAAGCGATTCAGAAGTTCCCTACGCCTACACGCGTGAAACAATTGCGAGCTTTCCTAGGCTTATGCAACTATTATCGGCAGTTCCAACGGAATTACAGCGAACACACACTGCCAATACGACAGCTGTTGAAGACAGGAGTCAAATGGAAGTGGGGAAGCGAAGAAGAGGCTAGTTTTCAGCACCTCAAGGAGTTATTCTTGCAAAGTGTAATGTTGTGTCACCCGAAGTTCGATCAACCTTTTATACTACAAACGGATAGTTCAGGATTCGGTATAGGTAGTGCACTATGTCAAGAGAAGGAGGGGGGAGAACTAGGAGTAATCGCCTTCGCCAGCCGATCGTTGAATACTGCTGAGATGAATTACACCACGACCGAAAAGGAATTACTCGCAATCATTTTCTCCTTACAGAAATTTCGCACATATTTGGTGAACGCTAAAGTGATTATTTATAGTGATCATCATGCTTTACAGTTTCTGAAACAGTGCAGGTTGTTAAGTGAACGTTTAACCAGGTGGGTGCTGATGTTACAAGCGTTTGATTTCGAAGTACATCACATCAAGGGAAGAGAGAACATCGTCGCGGATACGCTGTCTCGATTCCCAGCGGGTTCATCAACTGCAGGGGTGCAAGGACATCCGGCACCGATAATTGCCACTTTGACGATCACCGACAGCCCAGGTTTACGGAGAAGGTTAATACATATCGGGGAGCTACAGAGCGAGGACCCTTATCTCGGGGCAATCTACACACAAGACGACGAGGAAAGGCAAACCGGATACGAGTTGCATGACGGAGTTCTGCTGTACAATTGCCGATTTACACAGTCGAAGTTAGTGGCGGTGCCAAGGAGTCTGATCGTTGATTTAGTCCGACATTTCCACGAGGCATATGGGCACTTTGGAGCTGGAAAAGTATTCCACGCGATGCGCTCATTGTTCTTTTGGAAGAAAATGCGACAGTCAATCAGGAAAATCCTTCGAAGTTGCGACAGCTGTCAGCGGACCAAGCATTTAAACAGGAATTTTGCCGGGCAATTTCAGCCGATAATCGCTGATCGAGTGGGTGAATTGATGTCAGTGGATTTCTACGGGCCATTGCCACGCGCGCGCTTCGGGGCGGTTTATTTGTTGGTGACGATCGACGTGTTCTCAAAATTTGTTCAATTATATGCAATGAGAAGGGCAAACGCGAACATCGCCGCGCGAAAAATTTTAGAGGAATCTAGGATCAAGCCGGAACGAATTCTCAGCGACAACGGGACGCAGTTTACATCAAGACTGTGGAGACAAAGGATGGCGGAAGCGGGGATTCAGGTGCAGTATACCTCCATACGACATCCAGCATCGAATCCAGTCGAACGAGTTATGAGAGAAATTGGGCGGTTTTTCAGGACGTTTTGTTCAAGGCGACATACAGGTTGGATTGACCACATCGAGAAGCTACAGACGTGCTTAAATTCGTTGCCACACGACTCTACAGGATTCGCGCCAGTTACGATTGCATTCGGAGAAGAACCGGAAGTGCCTTACAGAGAAATAATTCGTCGGATTAACCCATTTGTTTTGAACCAAGAAGTGGAACACATGCGGGATCAGGTGAGGCGTCACACGAGAAACATGGCTCAACGGCGGGGGCGACAGCAAACGAGATATCAACCACCATTCAACGAGGGAGATTGGGTATTAATTAGGACAAATCCGATTTCGATTCTAGCGGAGCGTGTAAATCAAAAATTCTGTCATCTATACGAGGGACCATATGTCGTTCGCCGAAGAGTACACGTAAATGCCTACCTGTTGGAATCCGAAAACGGCAATACGCGAGGTGTGTTTAACGCCAGGAATTTGAGGCCATATTACAGGATACCGGAGATTGAATAAGTGGGGTCAGTCTCGGTCCAAAACCAGGTAACGTCTAGACGGACGTCTATAAAACTTAGTATCCAGGTCAAAAGGGAATTCCGCAACAACGAGAGTGGAAGTGTGTCGGTAGGGCGGTACAGACGGTCAGTGAACGAAGGGACCCTAGACGTCTGGCTTTACAGGTAGCGCGGCGGGGTGTCTCAGTAGCTAACAATAAAACCTCGAAGAATGGACATGGTTTGTTGTTTGTTTATTATGGAATAGTGGTAATTAGACGGGCTCGGAAGTGAGGTGACCGCAAGAGTAAATCGTTCGTTGGATTACGGTGTGGAATATTTTAGTGTCAATTAATAGTCTAGTGGTTATACCAGATGAGAGTGGCGAGTGATTAGCAAGTGAGTGGAGTTAAATTAAGGTGATAATTAAGAGGGTGGTATTAAAGCTTATCAATGTATAGGTAGTGATCGGGTCGCCGGATTATTGCGCTTAAATAAACAGAGATTATTCAAGGTGTTATATCGATTGAAGAAGTGCGAGGTGGAATTAAGGAGGTGATCGGAAGTTAGAAGTGCAATGATTGTTACGAGGGGGGCTTAACGAGTGTGTAATCAATCCATGTGTTGTTAGTGTATGGAGGAGCGAAATTAATCAGACCTTAGTGATAAAGCAGTCCAGTTAATAGGGGCGATAGTTTAGGATTAGGGGTGTTAATTGTGGTGACTAGTGGTTATTTGATCGGGTTGAATTATTACCTGGAGTATATATAGTTATAGTAATAATAATTAAAAAAAACAGAATCCTTTCTAAATAAGGGCGTGTGCGATCGGGAGAAGTGGTTTAAGATTATGGTGGATGATTAAAACAAGGTGAAGCGAGATCAACCGGTTGGTGATTAAAGAGGTGTATAGTTAAGTTAATTAACAGTGGTTGGGTGATTAAGGAGTACTACGGTTTAAATGATATTATTAGTGAATGACCAGCGAATTAGTGCAGTGGGAATGTTTCAGGTGCACGTAGGGGTTATTGGAGGACAGCATTAATTTAGTGAGTTGTTAAACTGTTTATAGATGTGGGTGAGAATTGTGTCGTAGCTAGCGAGTCTGACGAATAGGGGCGCACAGAAGGCAGTACCAGCGGCGTAGCTGTGCGGGGGGGTGTTCATAAGTTGAAGGGTATGCTAATTGTATTTTTATTGTTTTTCGTACCTCATGTAGGGTATTTTTGTCTGTTCAGTGGAGGTTTGAGTTAGTTGGTATTGCGTATATTGGCCATGGCGAGTTCGCGGGCGGTTATCGTGTCTAGGCTTGCATGTATGGTTCTGTCAGGGGGGGGGATTTAGGAGCCAATCTAGGAAGGGAGAGGAGCAGCAGCAGCAGCTACCAGCGAATCCATCCAGGGGGTGGCGAACCAGACGCTTCCGTTTTGGGGGAAAACTAGAAATTGCTCGTTCGTCGGAGCAAACTGCGCATTTCTAGTAGGGGCGAATGAAACGGTCGCGGATTTGCTTATAAACAAATCGTGATTGATTTTCGATTGTGGAACAAATTACAAATAACAGACAAATATTGTTTTTCGTAGAAGTTCTAGTAACGCCGGAAACGGTTGAGACGGGTCGTTGTAGGTTTACAAGAGGCAATAAATTTTAAGTACAGAACACTTCAGTAACAGCAGGGTATTGCCAAGATTTTAGAATGTATTCGTTTTGTTTCATTTTGTGAAGGAGTGTCAGTCATGCTTTAATAGGATAAGGGCCGGTTATGTAAGATGAGATGATTTTCAAAATCACTGGGGGGTCGAGTTGTTTTTGGAAGGCGATAACTTTAGAACGAACCTTAACTTTCGCAAGGGAAACAATAAATCAGTCACTTGTAAAGAGAGTGCATGTTCAAAATTTTAAGAGAAAAGAAACAGACTTCGAGATGGACATTTACGGTGAGTTATGCGTGTAAATTTATTACTGGGGTGTTTTCTAAAAGGAGGAGGAGAGTAACTTTTCGAAAACGGTATCGATTGGTCGGGGGTGTTGTCAAGCTCTTTTCGAAAATCGGGTGGGGCTCACTAACGAGGGTGGAAAAGGGAAAAGTTATTTTAATTGAGGGAGTCAGATTTTGTCATCTGAAAAGACCGGTTGAATACCAAACGCCGAGTTGCAATTTTTGAATTTAGTAGTCTGTCTTAAGTAAGGTGTGTTCCATAATCGTGTTTTCAATCACCATTTCGGGTGTAACTTCAAGTGTTTGAAAGGCATTTTAATAAATTTTTGCTTTCGCACACGGGCTCGACGCGGGTGGTTTTAAAACAGAGTGAGTGGTGCGCAAATTACTCGGACTTGGACAGTTAGGTAAAAGGTCATTTAATCATTATTGCTTCGCCGCATTTTTGGTGGTTTTAATTGATTCCAAACCCTTTTAATCGAGTCGTAATTGTAGACAGAGAACTTTGAAATTCAATAATCGAGTTCGCATTCGAGTCAGTTTGAATTTACATAATTAAACACACAGTTGGTTGACGTTCCCAACTTTGCCTTATAAATTACTAGTATTTTAATTGTTGAATTGTCATATTTAAGTTTAAATCAGTGTATGTCACTGGGTTCGTCGGAGTGCGCGTTCTGCGACTTGATCAACCAAAGTAGTTAACTTTACCACGAATCTACTGAAATCTCCAGTCCAGTGTACTAATTATAGAATTGTTTCTGTCACCTTTGGAAACCCTCGTATCATTTAGTGACCTCGCTCACAACTGGGATCTGAGTGATTACGAGAGTTCTCCCAGTTTGAATTCCTGGTCGAAAGGCAAGTTATATCTGCCGACTAATTAAGTGTGGCCAGCACTAATTTATCACCAGAAATCAAGGCCAAGTTAATTTCCAGTACGAATTTCTTACAAATTCCGAGGCCAAAGATACTGAAACGAAATTAAGCGCTCAACTCACGAAACGAGCATTTCTCCAAACCCGTGGGTTTTACCAGTTGGGGTTTATTAGCTGAGATAAATTGCGGGAGAATATAGAGGATTGACTTTGCGACCTCTGGGCTTAAGCACCCATAGTGTACGGTCATTATCAGCGGTCAATCGGGTCCACCAAGTGGGTAACAGCTTTAGGCGACGAAAATATACAGGGGGAAAATAACCGAGAGTCACTGTACCTCAACCCCTATACCTGGTTTCGAGTAGACAAAGTTCCTGGCCAGAAGAATTAATTAATCTAGCTTTAGGGGGGGTCCCAAGGGGACATCCGTGAAAAACTAAAAGCGATCACTGTGTATACCTCTGCAAATAGATCACTAAGAACCGCATCTCGTATCACCCACTTTCCCCAAACATCTAACTAATTAGGAAATTAATTCACCTAATTAAGGTACACTGTAGACTCACGTGTCACGCTGTACATTGGTTGATTTGGTCGGAGTGTAGTTTTAGAGTACGATCTTAAGTGACAATCACTGTACCTAAACAGAGCTCAATAGAGAAATTATTTTGATTGACAATCCAAATCGAGGACAAAGTCCCGTGGAAATTATTGTGCTGATCGAACTCGATTCCACCAGAAATTGTGGTTAAGTTATATCGCTACTATATTCGAGAGTGAAATCTGTTAGCTGAGTCTTACTGTATTGCTCGCAACTGCTATATTTGGTAATCGCTGTATTGACGTATAAATTCACGAGGGTTTT
This sequence comes from Prosopocoilus inquinatus, assembly GCA_036172665.1. Lineage (NCBI taxonomy): Eukaryota > Metazoa > Arthropoda > Insecta > Coleoptera > Lucanidae > Prosopocoilus > Prosopocoilus inquinatus. The sequence goes on along the minus strand of CM069871.1, from coordinate 40,550,887 downwards.
TACGCTCATTTACCAGATTCCTAGGGGGGCTGGTAACGGAGTTTTTCCCCTCGTTATTCTCAATAAACGGAGTAAATTAAATTTAATATCTCGCATTTTTATTTTAACGTACTTAGTTCCTTAAATCTCTCAAATTTATTGCGCGACCGCACCAACGAGTCTTGAGTTACATCACAGGTAAGGTCCTACAAGTTTAATTAGACGATCACGATTTTTATTGAAATAGATAAAACATATGGCCATTTACGAGTCAGAAGTTAATTTTTGATGGTTTCTGAATTACGTGTCAAGTAGAGTAATTTATTTTGCTTTGGTTTGAGACAGTTTGTTATTGTAATTGGTTGTTCCGTTTAACAACAAAATCAGTGACGTGTCGGCGCGTTACACATTTAACCGAATTTGTGTCTCCTACAGTTTAGGAGATCCCTACAGTGCACACCCAATTTGAAACAGCCGGTATATTATGGTTTATTTCGATTCGTCTTTAAGAATAGATAAATTTATTATAAGGATGTTGTGTACCTAAACCTAATAGTTTCTGAGATATTGACATTTCAATGTAAAAAAATGCTATTATTTGATGTTTTACAGATTAGATGTTTATTAAAATTCGGCATTTAAATTTTACAGTAACGTTACATAATCTCTATGGAACAGAAAACAATTTCCATCTCGAAAGTATTCCTATTATTTTACACAGGGTGATTCATAACTCCGATGTTTATTTTACTCGGTTAGTTTAAATGGAACACCCTCTATTTTATTACTGAATTTAATAGGTCTTTGATTAAGCTTTACAATGATATAAGGCTCAGTATGTGTTACACAACAAACCTACACACAGTAAGATGTCAAATCGATAAATTCATAAAACATCATTATTCCGTCTTCCAATGGAATATTTTGTCTATAATATCGTTGATTTCATTTAGAAAATCTATATTAAGTCTGTTTCTAGTTTCTAGTGTGTTAAAAATGACACTTATTTGATTTATGACATCACAAACGAAACGCATACTTAATATTTTTTAATTTTATTTTACCAACATTGCCTGATTATTTTAAGTAAGATTAAGTAACGCTAAGAAGTGCGATAAATGACAATAACAATAGCAATGAAAATTTCTGTAAAATTATAACCATAATAATAATAACAATAACAATAATAATAACAATTGTTTTAACATTAATGAGAGTATAGAAAATTTTCAAAATGATGACTGTGGTTCTCTTCACATAATTGTTTTCTCTAACTAGCAGATTGATTCACATTTAAATCAGCTGTTATAGTTATTTGTATTATTACTGTAATTTTTATTGGTATCTTTATTGGTATTGTTATTGTTGTTGCGTGTCATCTAATTAAAAATAATCATAGTGTTAATAAAATAAAAATAAAAATCTTAGGTGTTAAGCATAACTGAGTTATTAGTTTTGCTGGCAACGGAACTGTCACTGCCAATGTACGTTCTACGTGAGAGATGGAATTTTCATCTGTCGGTTATTGTTCGGTGGAATTTACTTCGAATTAGTCAGTGTACGTTTCTCTGGTTTGCAAGGCAAAGAAAGTAAACATGTAGTAAGTCGGTCGCAGTCTTGGCGCTAGGGTGGTATTAAATAAAATTATGCTTACCGTTTTTCATGTTACAGATCAAATAAATGTAAATTTTTAACAGACTAAAAAGTACAAACAGTCTCAATACAGATTTTTTAATTAAAATCAGTCAAATTATAGACAAAATATTCCATTGGAAGATGGAATAAATGCTGCTTTATGAATTTAGCAATTTGACGTCTTGTTGTGTGTATGTTTGTTGTTTAACACATACTAAACCCTATATTACTGTAAAGCTTAATCAAGGACCTATTAAATTTAGTAATAAAATATAAGGTGTTCCATTTAAACTAACCGAGTGAAATAAACATGGGAGTTATGAATCACACTGTATAAAATAGTAGGAATATGTTCGAGATGGAAATTGTTTTCTGCTCTAGAGAGATTATGTAACGTTACTGTAAAATATAAATGCCGCATTTTTACATTTCAATGTCAATATCTCAAAAACCAAGGGTACATAACATCCTTATAATAAATTTATCTACTCTTAAAGACGAATCTAAATGAACCATAATATACAGTATGTTCCATTTAAAAAAAAAAAAAAACATAACTTTGGTTTGTCACAGCCACACGGAACATCCTTTATAATTGTAACTAACTTTAAATCATGCATCTATAACATAGGTAAGTAATAAGCGCTATTGGCCCACCCTGTATAATTATTTTGTTGCGGAAACTTGAAAAAATTGCGATTTATGTTTCATTACGTGCTTGACAGCTTCTTCAGGAAAATTATGACACAGCAAAACGTCGACATAAATCTCAATTTTTCCAAGTGTCCGCAACAAAATAATTATATATTTTATAATAATTTCCATTGGGCAAAGTAGTGTTTCAATTATCTCTTTATCAAATTTTGTTGCAAATCGTTTTTGTGCTGTGAAAACCTTAAGCAGTCTCTGTACAGCTGTTTCAGCCCTATTTGGTGCTTTTTCAACAGAAACGTAGCTCGAAATTTTCACTACAAACGAAAAACGAATTGATCAATTTATTTGAGACTGCTCGAGGTTTTAACTGCAATCAAAAACGATTTGCAAGAATTTTTTTTTAATTTTCATTATGCTTTTACGGCAAGCATGGCCGCTTTGTATAGGGTAATTTATTATGCAGCAAACCCTCTTCAATTTGTCTATCCTACTGCAATGTCAGGTCAAAAAGCGATCGTAGGATGTCACTATTTTATCTATTTATCAAGGTTAGTAAAACTGATATTGCATAAAGCAGGTTGCCTCATTTCCATTTAATATGCAGTTTGAAATTTCCTCCCCGCAAAAGTAACTCATGACGTCACACGAAACTTTTATCCGTCACAGTGAAGTAAATAGAGTGATTTTTAATCTATTTCCTAAAGCCTCATCTAATTCACTAACAACGGAATTAATTATGTGGTCCTATTGATCAAATAACGCAAAAATCTCGTTAATATGCGCAATGGAATTTATCACGTGACGTGACGTAACGAGATACACACCCTTTGCCCCTCCGTTGATCAAGGCAACCTTCTAATACACAGTCCAGCTCTACCAACCTTGCTATTTATCTCTTTATCGTTACTGTGAGCGAACTAAAAGGTTTATTATAAATAAATTAAAAAAAAGTAGTTGACTCTAATTATCAAATACGCAATGAATAAATGTCACGAAGTTAGCGAAGTCCAGTTTAGTTTTGCCTATTCACTGATTAAGTCATAAAATATAATTTGGATATACTTGACAGTTCCCAAATCATTTTCGTTAAATAAATGAAATAAAATTAGAAAAGCGCTGGCTAGAGTTTTTACCTGGCCATAAATCGCGTGCGGAAACTGTGCAGTCATAGTAAGTTTGTGATAAACGAGTGCAGTTTTCGATCGCAATAGAAATATAATAAAACGTTATATTTGATAAAATGCGCTTAAAGCACCGATATTTCAGTTTTAAGTTTTGCAGATATGAAAGTTTTCGCATGGTCCAGCACTCTTCTTTTAGTGAAGAAGACGATAACTGATTCTGCTTTAAACTTAAATTTCCCCTATCAAACGGAAACTGTTTCGGAATTTACTAAAACAATTTCTGACTCACTTTACAATCCCCTGTCAAACGGAAACTGTTTCGGAATTTATTAAAACAATTTCTGACTCACCCTTACAATTTTCACAAGTAATGCTGCCTAAATAATTTTAGATCGGGAGCGATTTAATCGATTTTGCGTGGCTTGGAAATATATAGTTTTAATTTTTAATAAATTCCCGGAATTATGTAAATATATAACTGAAAGTTCGGTCTCCCCCTGTTCTTCTGTAACTTTTTCTCATCCTGTTACATTTTCTGGTCTTAATGTAAAAATATTAAAGTTAGACTTGTGGAACTGAAATGAAATTGAGTCTCCGGTCGACATTGTCACCTAAGTCTGAGAAGTTTAAATCCGCACCTTTTCAAATAAAGTTTTAAAATATGCATATGTAGGAGGTGCCCGTTTAGGGCTTATTTTTTGTAATTTATTATAAAACAGTGTTACATAGAATATTAAGACAAACTTCGCAAAATGAAACAAATTCGTTTGTAACTTTAAAAGTATCATACCGAAAAGAATGTACAAAATAATTGAACAAAACAATTTACATAATTTACTTAATTTAACAGTTAATTAGGAATTTTTCTGTTCCACATAGAGTTTAACAAAAGAAAATATAAGTACAGAAAATTATTACAATTACCTAACCCAATCCTAGGAAATTTGTGTTAAATATGCTGGGTGTCTCACAACGTACGGAGGAGATTGGAAGCGCAGTTGTAGGACGTCAAAATAAAGATTTTTTCTTAATTGGCTTTTGACCAAAACCCAATAATAAGAAAGTTACAGCAGCTTAATTTTCTTAACTTCTTCTTTAATTTACACCTACAGCTTCTTAATTAATAAAAATTATTTCACCAAATGCAACTTTATTATTAAATAAACTCTAACTTTATCAAAACCACCATTCCTAAAATGTCCATGTTAATCTGTTTCCTAGTTTTGTTTTTAATTAGTAGGCGCTACACAACGACATGAAAACCCGTTTTTGGGCATTAGAAGAAAAAATGAAATAGCTATAACTTTAACGTGACTACATTTTTTAAAATAGTTGTTTATTGTAAAGCAGTGTTCAAGTAACTCATAAATGTCTCAAATTTGATTTTAAAACGTAAAATATTACTACAAGGAGTAACTATTGCTTGTTAATTAATTTCACTTTAAACTCTTGTAACTTTTTAGTTATTGCTTTTTCACCAAAAATTTATTAAGAAAATATCTTTAATTTGATCTCGCTAGCTACCCTTTTAATCTCCTCCGTAGGTTACGAGACACCTAGTGTATACTGTTTCCTAAAAAATATTCCATCCAGTAGCGGTGTTATTTATGATCCGATTTTAATGACTAAAAAAAGAAACAAATGGCTTTACATGTGTTTTAAAATGGTTCTAATTTTGATTATCATTTTAAAAATATTTAGTTTTCATTTTTGTTATTATTCCTTGTAAATTGTAAAATTGTGTAAAAATAACAACAGGCAATATGGCAGACAGCAATCAACTAAATGATATGTGCGAAATGTATGTCGAATGTAAGAAAACCGTAATTAAGTATTGCGACTTTATGCTTGGTTTATACAGTCACTAAAACTAAAAATTAACTAAAGCTAAAATTAAAACTATGCAAAAGTTTCCGTTTATACAAGCAAAAATTACGCATGCTCGTTGCACACCTAGCTGTGAAAATTCCGTGGAGGGAATATTAACTCGAGAGTACAGTCAAATTTACGGTCATCCCGCCTTTTCAACTGAGAATTGAAATAAACGAATTCTTAATTTTTAGTGAAGTTGTATATACCGCTTCGTATCAGTACGACCTTTTAATTTCTTAGTTGATAGTTATTAATGTTTAGTTATTAGTTTTAGTGACTGTATAAACCACACTTTATATTCAGCGTTTCCCACAAACAAGCTTCAGACTCTTGAATGTTCTTAGGACTTGAGGAAAATTTGAGGCGCTATGGAACGTTTAAGATCCCAAAGCAAAAGCAGGGCAGGTTTGATGAAAATTTTGGATTTAATGTTTTTTCGTGTTCAAGAAAATCTGCGGACATCAATGCTAGAAATTTCAAAGGACATTGATAGATCAAATCGAACTGTGCACGCAATTTTAAAAAAGCACCAATTGAAGTCATTCCTTAAAAAGTCCAAGTAGTACAGGAAAATGATCGAGGTCGTAAAGAGCTATTTTCTAACACTTAAATATGCAACAACAATCTTTCATACCAATATACAATTATTTGGTCTGATGAGTGCACATAACGAAGGAATAATAACAATTAAAACTATAAATATTTCCAAAATGACGGTTGAACGACATTAGTCGATTATTGTTGCAAATTACATTCCACCAAAAGCTTATACTACGCTAACCTGACATCCAATGCTGATAATAAATTAAAATGTTTATAGAATATAGTTAATATTTTCCACAAATGCGAAGTATGATCAAGACTGATCAATTAAGGAATCAATTCTACAACTGGGCTGCAGTCAAAAAAGGTTGATAGTAATACTCTTTTAAAGTTCAACCGAGCTTTCGGAAAATTTATTTCCTTTATCAATTTTCTAAATTTCGCAATTAATTTAGCTATCAAAAAATGTAAAATTCAAAATTTATTCTTAGAACTTATACTTAATGAAATTTAATATTATGATAACTATTGGTTTAACCTTGTGTACTCACTAAGGAAAACCTTGATAAAGGAAATAAATTTTCCGAAAGCTCGGTTGAACTTTAAAAGAGTATTACTATCAACCTTTTTTGACTGCAGCCCAGTTATAGAATTGATTCGTTAATACTTTCCTTAATAAAAAAAGTCAAAGTATGTACTCTGCCTGAATATTCAGATGGTCACAAATTAACCAATGACTTCAATTTATTCTTTTCTACCAATATTTAAAAAAAATATCTGTAACCTAATACAAAACGATTGTAACTATGAAGGTTGTACAGTTATTAGTAATTCTATTTTTCTATATCCAATTACTCCAAATGAGATAGTCGATAAAGTAAATAACTTTAAACATAAAAACTCCCCTGTTTTTGATGGAATTTCAGTATGTCTTCTCGAAAAGTGCATTATTGCTATATGCGAGCCTTTATGTGATCTTTATACTGCTGCTATAGAAACAGGACATTTTCCTGACATCCTAAAGCTTTCTGAGATTAAACCATTCTATAAAAGTGGAGATGGAGATGATTTCAACAATTTTAGACCCATAAGCCTCCTATCGGTTTTCTCTAAGCTCTTTGAAAGCATTTTGGCTGAAAGACTTTATAAGTTCTTATCAAATAATAACTTCTTTAATGACTTCCAACATGGCTTTTTACCAGGCAGGTCTACAGAATCAGCAGTTTTGGATTTTATTAATCTTGGCGTTGGAGAGGCGAGAGATAGCCTCTGGCTTATTTCTTGACCTCTCCAAAGCCTTTGATTGCAAAAAGCATAATATTCTTCTACGAAAGCTAGACCTCACAGGCATCAAGGGACTGCAAATATACTTATAAAATCTTTTCTTTTTAATCGCAGATAGAGGGTAGTCATACCACCATAATCAGAAAAACAAATCAGATATTCTGAACTGTTCCCGTTTAGGTATACCTCAGGAAAGCACTCTTGGCCCTTTATTGTTTATTATATATATATTGATGATATAAGCAAAGCATTCAACTCACCTGACAGGGTAAACATTATTAACTATGCTGACAATTCCAACATAATAATTCGCGCCAAAAATTTGGATCAGATGGTCTCCAAGAGTAGTACTTCTGTTGCAATTATCACGAAATGGTGTTCAGAAAACGGACTTCTTATGAACAATGATAAATCTAAATGTATTGTTACGTTTCTAGGGTTTGAGTTTATTTATTTAATTGAATAAAAACACTCGGTAAAAACTTAACCGTAATTTAATATTGCTTACAATCTAATTTATTTGTAACAATTTATTTACACACTAAATCTAACTTCGACGATCGCTATTTAGAACTCGATTGACTGAGTCAACTCCGGCCGATTTTAAATTCTACGCTGCCTTCTCGTTTATTTCATCTTCGTAGATGCTAGAAAAGTCACGTTTGTTCGGTCTAGACAGCCTGGCGACCGACTTCTTGACGCCTCCAGTGTGACGTGGTAAGCTGGGTGGCGCGCCACACTGCCCCCTTCTTAAAAACGTTTCGTCTCGAAATGTTCCTAGGGATAGTCTTGAAGGAGGATGTCGGAATCTACATGCTGGCCCATTCTTGCAACTTCCCGTCTGGAAGAAGTAGCAGTCTACGGTTTTGCTGTTGCTGACTGTTGCCTGTAGGTGGTGGCTGCAGACTAGGACTTCAATTCCCGTTCTGTGGAAAATGACTTCCAGCGTGCTTCGAATTACTCTCCAGTCTAGACCGTCCAATCCGCAGCCCAATTTGGGGATGGCTAACTTCATCTGGTGGTTCTCTATTAGCTGTCTCCTCAGGCTATATAGGGCTCTCCACATACTTTGATAATCAGGTTTACCGCTTGATGTCTTCTTATCTGCCCTCAAATCGATGATCTGCAGACTCTTGCCTACCACGGGATGCTGTCTTCGGAGCTCCTCTATTTGGCCAAATTTCTTTCTAAACACCTGAGCGATTCCTTTGGATATTTTCAGGTCTTCTGCTACGCAGTGGGCCAGACTGTACTCCAGTGGCACTTTAAAGATCTTGTTGCTTCTCCGTGGTCACTCCAAACCGTGCCTTGCTTTCTTCGGCGTGATGAGACATGAAGGTTCCGATGTTCACTTCGGAGACTTGCGCCCTTTGTACTGTCCCTTCATCTGCTTCTCCATTGTAAGGGGCTATCCGGTTGAAGTGGATTAATTTGGGTTTGCCATGGGGGACCTTCTTCATGCGGTAAACGACGTCGTTGATCCGTTTCATCACTTTGTAAGGACCTTCCCAAGAATTCTGCAGTTTTGGGGACAGGCCTCGACTTCTTTGGGGGTTATAAAGCCAGACCAGTGCTCCAGGTTGGTATCCCCGGTGTTCATCCGATCGCTGGCCGTCTGTATATTGTGACGCACTTGACTGTGGATGTCGTCCATTTTCCTGCGTAATTTGCTCACGTAATCTTCGTCGGCAGAGACTTCGCCAGGCTTCACACCAAACTTCAGGTCGCAGGGCAGTCTCGGCTCTCGCCCGAATACCACTTTCGCCGGAGTCTCTTCTGTTGTCTCATGCACGGACGAGCGGTATGCGTATACGTGTCCCAGTCCCTCTGATGATCGGAAACGACCTTGGACAGATGTCGGTTGATGGTTCTATTGAACCTTTCCACCATTCCGTTCGACTGTGGGTGGAGTGCAGTTGTTCTAGTTTTTCGTACGCCGAACAGAGTACACACGTTCTTGAACAAGGCCGATTCAAAATTCCTTCCTTGGTCTGAATGCAGTTCCATATTGCACCATACCGACTGATCCATTCCCTGACAAGGACTTCCGCAATAGTGACTGCCTCATGGTTAAGTAGGGCGTAAGTTTCAATCCACTTGCTAAAGTAGTCCATTACCACGTCGATGTACTTGTTTCCAACATTCGTTTCCGGAAATGGGCCGGCTACATCGATGGCAACTCTCTCAAAAGGACTTCCAACGTTGTACTGTCTCATGGGAGCCTTGCCTCGCCTGTGGGGACCGTTACTGACTGCGCAGACTGCACACTTCCGGCACCAACCCTTCATGTCTTCCTTGTAGTTCACCCAGTAAAATCTTTCGCGCACCTTCTCCATAGTCTTCTTATTTCCCAGATGCTCTCCCGAAGTTCCATCGTGAAGTTACCTTCTGGCACCCTATTCTTGGGGATTAGTAACTGTGTCTTCTGTTTCATGCCTTCCTGATTCTCTATGTTTCGTCTCAGAAGACCACGATCCAACACTATGGAGTCCCACTGCGCCCAGTATGATTTCACGGACGGTGCACATGGTGCTACCTCTTCCCAGGTACGCCTCGCGTCCCTGCTTTTCCATTCTAGCACTAATTTCAAATCCGGATCGTTCTCCTGGTCTCTTCGCAGTTCTTCGTATTGTCATTTGTCGTCAACAATGGCTGTCCTCGCAGTTGTGGCTACTTTCTCGTCCAAACTACTACATTGCTTACAGTCTTCTCGACAAAGCATCGGCCTTTCGATGGCTAGTTCCTGCCCGATGCTGAATTTCAAAATCGTACTCCTGAAGGCGTTCGATCGTGCAACTTGCCCTTCTGGGTTCTTGAAACGGAGAAGCCACTTTAGAGCGGCTTGGTCGGTCCTCAGGAGGAAGCGTCTACCATACAAGTACTTGTAGAAATATTCTATCGTTTTTACGACGGCTAGCAATTCCCTTCTTGTAACGCAATAGTTTCGTTCCGGCTTTGATAGGACTTTACTGAAGTAGCCGATCACCTTCTCTTGCCCCTCTTGTATCTGGGAGAGTACACCACCAATCCCAACGTTGCTAGTATCTGTGTCCACGACAAACTTGCCTTCCGGGAGAGGATAACTCAAAATAGGAGCACTAATCAAGTACTGCTTTAGTTGTTCAAAACCAGTTTGACACTGTTGGTCCCATTCAAATGGACGACCTTCTTCAGTGAGTTTTGTCAACGGCTTAGCAATGTCTGCAAATCCAGGAACGTAGCGCCGATAGTAAGTGCACAGGCCAAGGAAACTCCTTATTTGGTGTTTATTTCTGGGAGTTGGCCAGTCTTTCACCACCTGAATCTTCACAGGGTCCACAGCAATTTCATTTCCATTAACAATGTGCCCCAGGTAATTCGCTGCCTTCTGGAACAGGTGGCACTTCTTGAGGCTAAGCTTTAGTCCAGCTCCGCGAAGCCGCTGGAACACTACTTCCAGGTTCCTCAATTGGTCGTCGAACGTTTTTCACACGACAATTATGTCGTCAAGGTACACCATGCACGTTGTCCAGGACAGACCTTTCAGAACCGTTTCCATTAACCTCTCGAATGTCGCTGGGGCATTACATAATCCAAATGGCATCACTGTGAATTGCCACAGACCCACACCAATAGAAAACGCCGACTTTTCTCGATCTTCAGGCGCCAGCTCCACTTGCCAATATCCACTCTTTAAGTCCAAAGTTGAGAAGATCTTTGAGCCGGCCAGGGTGTCCAGAGTATCATCAATCCGTGGCAGGGGATAGCTGTCCTTCTTGGTGACATTGTTGAGGAACCGGTAGTCTACACAAAACCTGGTGGACCCATCCTTCTTCTTCACAAGCACTACTAGTGACGCCCACGGGCTGCGTGATAGTTCTATCACATTATCCTTTTCCATCTCGCGAACAATGCGTTCCGCTTCCTCACACTTTACCAACGGTAATCACCTTGGAGCTTGAGGATAGGTCTTTCATCTCCAGTCTCTATTTTGTGTTTCACGACATCAGTTCTTCCCTTGGATCCATTTTCTACATCTACCTCAAATACATCTTGATAGCGGCCGATCAGATTCTTTGCTTTTGTCATCTGGTCTGGAGTCAATTCCTGGGCTATTGACATAACCATTTCCCATAATTTCCTTGGGACTTTCGCTACTGGCACGTTTGCTTCAAGGTGGCGGGAGATAGAGGACACCATGGTGCAGCTTCCCAAAATGGTTCCTTTCTTGATATTGACGGAGAAACAATTGACGTTCACCAGGCGGACAGGTACTTCCTTCTTCGCCGTCAACAACATTTTCCCAACGAGGACTTCTCTTCCAATCTTCTGATCATCAGTGTTAGGTTTAATCATAATGACTTGCCCATCTTGAAAAACACCGTTCAGTTTTGCGTCGACGATAACCTCAGTCCTGCTGGATAATACAACGTCTTCAGCGAGAACTACTCGAGCGGCCACGTCTCCTCGTTGATGTAGAACCAACTCCTCATTATTGACCGCCATCACGCCACGCTTTAAGTCCAATTGAAACCCGTGGGCACACATGACGTCCATGCCCAAAATTGCCTCGTCCTCTATGTCTGCTACCAGTGCACGGTGTTTTATTGGAGTTGAACCAATGGTGATGATAACCTCTACTCACCGTGGACAGTTGCTGATGTTCTAGTTGCGATTTTCAGTCTCCACTTGGTCGGCTCGGTGCGTCCAGATGACTTGATGACGTCGGGTCTTAGGAAGGTCTTCGTCGCACACGTATCCAACAACATGGTGTGAGGAATGGTAACATCCACGAAGACACTGCTGGTAAACTGCCGTAGGGATATTAATTGTTTGGCTTCCGTCTTTGGGGGCCTTTGAATACGGGTCGACGTTTGTCCCTCTGCACCGACCCGACTTGGTTTAACTGTGGCTTCCTTGAATCCTGTCTGAGCTTTGGACATCGCCTGCAAACATGTCCTTCCTCTTGGCAATTCCAACACACCAGCGGCTTCTTCTGCTTGAAGACCTGTTCCACAATGCGGCGAACATCCTCGGCGGTGGTGTATTCCCTGGCTCGCTCCTTTATAGCAGATCCCACCTTGGAGTTAGCGGATTCTTCCTCTTCTTCCTCTTAGAAGTCCATAGCCGCTCGCACCTTGACATGCCCTCTTGAAACTCGTCTCGCCGCTTCAAATTCCAAGGCATAAGACAGTGCGTTCTTGAACGTCTTCGGATGGGCCATTCTCAATGCCTGCTGGTTGTCTGGGTCACGGATTCCATCTATGAAGGCCTGCACCGTCAAACATTTGAGGAATTCAACAGGAGCTGTGGGATATGCCAATTGGGCCAGACGCGCTACGTCCGCTTCGAATTCCTGAAGACTTTCTCCGGATTTCTGACAGCGATTCCTCAACTGCGCATGGTATACCTCGGTCAGATGGGCCTGTCCGTAACGCATTTCCATCCTATTCACCAGCTTGTCGAAGTCTTCTTGTTCCTCTGGCGGCGTCATCTGTAGCACATCGATAGCGTCCCCTCTGAAGGCCACAATTAACGAAGTGGCTTTTTCGCTGGCCGTCCATCTGTGCGCCTTTGCTGCTGCTTCGAACTGTTTCAAGTAGTTGGGCCAAGAAGACTTTCCATTGAACGTTGGTGGTTTTATTTTCAATTTCGGATTTTCTGCTGGTCCTTCCACAATTCGGGTTTCATTATTTTCTAGTGTTTCTACTGGTGGCTGATCCCCGAACACTCGCAACCCCGCCACGATTTGTTCCAGATTTTTGATTTTGTTATTCTGCTGGAATATTATTTCTTTTCACATTTTCTTGCAGGTTCCTTGTTTCTTCCGATATTTTTACCACTAGTTGATCTTCGAGTCCTTTTGTTTGTTCTAGAAATTTCTCGTCGAAATTTCTGGATTGCTCTCGAAATTTCTCGTCTAAGTCTCTAGATTATTCCAACAATTTATTTTGTAATTTGTCGAAATTTCCAGATTGTTCTAGAAGCTTCTCCTCTAAATTTCTAGATTGTTCTCGAAATTCATCCTTCAAGATTTTATTAAAATCGACGGAACCACACGAAATTTCGAAAAGGAACATCTCTGGATCGTCACCAGCTGTCAACAAATCGTATCGGAGACGCTGTTGAAGTGCGCCTTTCAAACCACAGGTTTCTAACTCTCGCTCTTCCAATTCGGTTTTTAATTCGGCCACTTTTAAGTCTTTCAACAACACTTTTCTTGTAGCCATTGTTTTTTTCCGATACTATACTTACGTTAAATTGTTTATTTATTTGCCCAAACCCGCACACCGACACCACTGTTACGTTTCTAGGGTTTGAATTTATTTATTTAATTGAATAAAAACACTCGGTAAAAACTTAACCGTAATTTAATAATGCTTACAATCTAATTTACTTGTAACAATTTATTTACACACTAAATCTAACTTCGACGATCGCTATTTAGAACTCGACTGACTCCTGAGTCAACTCCGGCCGATTTTATATTCCACGCTGCCTTCTCGTTTATTCCATCTTCGTAGATGCTAGAAAAGTCGCGTTTGTTCGGTCTAGACAGCTTGGCGACCGACTTCTTGACGCCTTCAGTGTGACATGGTAAGCTGGGTGGCGCGCCATAGTATTTTGTGTGTATTATTTCTGAATACTGTATCGAGAACATCAGTGAGAGCGCAAAAGAATTCTTGTACATTACTCAGAGGAGGCCTATATATGCAAATTATTACAACATGGAGTTTTGATTTTAATACTGCACTACATTCTATTACTTTTTCAAAACTTCTTGTTTTCAAAATGTCAATATTTTCAGCATTATGGTTTTCATGTACAAAAATACAAGATCCTCCATGTATGCCATTGGAACGCAAAAATGAAGGTATTAGCCGAAAGTTCCTAATTTTTATAAATTCCTCTTCACCAGGATTTAACCTATGTTCCGTAATAGTCAAAGCATCTATTTCATTTGTGCTGTCCAGAAATAGTTCAATATTATTTATTTTGATTTTTAAGCATTTTATGTTTTGATGACGCCTGTGAATTTTATTGGAATATTAGTTAAATTCGTAGGAATAGAATTCCATTTATCGTAATGATCATCAGAGATTAAGTCGGTGTTTGTCCAAGGTAAACTTTGTTGAAAAAAGTATTCTTCTTTGTTAAACTAAAATAGTAAAGGAGATTGTGGTTTAAGAGATAACTGAAATTAACCTCCGCAACCAATAAATTTTATATCCGTAGATACGTATTTCGGCAGCTAAGCTGCCATCTTCAGTACGTGACCGACTTAAAAGCACTAAAAAATGTCTAAAAACAACCTAGTCACACTGACAAAATCATAAAAATGTTAAACCTCGTCTTTGGACTATTTATTTCCGCATTTCCGTGTTGTTTGGTTAGCTCTTGTTTTATAACAGTTAATTTTAAGTGTTCACATAATTTTTTTTTTCCGATTTATACATAACATATATAAACATATAAAATAGCGACATCTTAGTATCGCTTTTTGACCTAACATTGCAGTAGGATAGACAAATTGAAGCGGGATTTGCTCCTAATGAGTCCCCCATGCAAGGCGGCCATGCTTGCTGTCAAAGCATAATGAAAGATTTTAGAAAAATTTTGTGCAAATCGTTTTTGATTGCAGTGAGAACCTCGAGCAGCCTCTGGACAGCTGTTTCAGCCCTGCTTGGGGCTTTTACGTTTCTGCTGAAGAAGCCCCAAGCAGGGCTGAAACAGCTGTCCAGAGGCTGCTCCAGGTTCTCACTGCAATCAAAAACGATTTGCACAAAATTTTTCTAAAATCTTTCATTATGCTTTGACAGCAAGCATGGCCGCCTTGCATGGGGGACTCATTAGGAGCAAATCCCGCTTCAATTTGTCTATCCTACTGCAATGTTAGGTCAAAAAGCGATACTAAGATGTCGCTATTTTATATGTTCATCATTCTTACATCGCATTTGCGAATAAATTGGGCAAGTCGTTTTTGGTCTGCAGTGGGAATGTCGAGCTACGTTTCTGCTGAAGAAGCCCCAAGCAGGGCTGAAACAGCTGTCCAGAGGCTGCTCGAGGTTCTCACTGCAATCAAAAACGATTTGCACAAAAAATTTTTTCTAATAACATATATAGAAAAATTTTGTGCAAATCGTTTTTGATTGCAGTGAAAACGTCGAGCAGCCTCTGGACAGCTGTTTCAGCCCTGCTTGGGGCTTCTTCAGCAGAGACGTAGCTCGACATTTCCACTGCAAACAAAAAACGACTTGTCCAATTTATTCGCAATTGCGATGTAAGAGTGATGAACAGATAAAATAGCGACATCTTACTATCGCTTTTTGACCTGACATTGCAGTAAGATAAACAAATTGCAGCGGGATTTGCTCCTAATAAGTCCCCCATGCAAGGTGGCCAGGCTTGCTGTCAAAGCATAATGAAAGATTTAGAAAAATTTTGTGCAAATCGTTTTTGATTGCAGTGAAAACCTCGAGCAGCCTCTGTACAGCTGTTTCAGCCCTACTTGGGGCTTCTTCGGCAGAGACGTAGCTCGACGTTCCCACTGCAAACAAAAACGACTTGCCCAATTTATTAGCAATTGCGATGTAAGAGTGATAAACAGATAAAATAGCGACATTTTACGATCGCTTTTTGACCTGACATTGCAGTAGTACAGACAAATTGAAGCGGGATTTGCTCCTAATAAGTCCCCCATGCAAGGCGGCCATGCTTGCTGTCAAAGCATAATGAAAGATTTAGAAAAATTTTGTATGTAAATTTTGTATGTAAATTACTTAAATATGACCAAATAGAAAAAGAAGCTTTACAAATATGTTTTTCATGCAATAGATTTATCCAATATATTTTTGGTAAAACAGTAATTGTTGAAAGTGATCACAAACAGCTTGAATTTATTTAAAAAAAATCATTAGCTGATTGTCCAGTTAGATTATTAAAACTGAGACTCAAACTGCAGACGTATAATTGTCAAATACAGGCCTGGAAAAGAATTGTTGTTAGCTGATGCATTATCAAGACATCATATTTCGGACAATTCGGATAATGTTGATAATGAGATTGAAGCTCAAGTTTGTTTACTGATAGAAACATTTCCGATTTCTATAAATAAAAATGAAATTTTTCAAAAAGAAAAAAAAATGACGAGGAAATGCAAATACTCGCAGATTTTATAAAAAAATTGTTGGCCTTCAGAAAAAATTAAAGTGCCTGATTTGATTAAGCTTTCATTCACGTATGTAGATGAATTGAATATAATAGATGATTTAATATTTAAAGGCACCAGATTAATAGTAGATACTTGAGAAAATTAATTATTCTTATCTTGATCTGGAAAACTGTAAAAATAGAGCAGAAGTTCTATTTTGGCCACAAATTAATATATAGGAGACACTTTCAAAATTGTGAATCTTGCATTATGTATAAAAAAGGAAATGTAAAAGAAAATTTATTACCACATGATGTACCTGAAGGTCCTTGGGAAGTTTTAGGTCTAGATTTATTTTATTTTGCAATAGATTACTTTTCAAAGTTGCAAAATTAGAAAATACTTGTGGAAATACGATAATAGCTAAATTGAAATCTATGTTTTCTAGATTTTGTATTCCTATAATAATATATTCAGACAATGGTACACACTTTGAAAACTCAAACATGAAGAACTTTGCAGAAACTTGGAACTTTGTACACACTACTTATATTATACAAGAAAGACAAAGCATACAAAAACACTACTATGACAGAAATGGTCATAACTTGAAACCATTTCGGTCAAATCAAAGTGTTTGTCAGAAATGAAAAAAAAAATAAACCTTTAGAACCGGGAATAATAAAGTTATGTTACAGACCGCGTTCATATGAAATACAATTACATGGTCAAAGAAAAATAGAGAGAAACAGAATTCATTTATATCGAGATCCGGAAGAAAAATTTAATGAAACAAATGAAAATAGAAAAATACAGAATAATGTAAATAATAAAGTAAAAATGAAGATAAAAAAAGAAGTTAAAAATAAAAATAACAGATCAACATCTAAAAAAAAAACAATACTAAATTAAATCAACCTTTAGTAACTAGTTCGGGAAAAACTGTTAAAAAAACCATACTTAAATGACTACGTATTTTAAAAATTATATACCGGCTGTTTCAAATTGGGTGTGCATTGAAGGGATCTCCTAAACCGTAAGAGATACAAATTTGGTTAAATGGAAAAAAAGGTGCACGAATCAATGTCTAACTCGTATTCATTAACAGAATGATTTTTTTCTTATATATTCTTGAGATATTAATAAAAATGTAAAAAAAAAACGATTTTTTTTTTCTTTCTGTATCTCTTTTATTATACATAATTTTGAAATTCTGATTGAACTTTCTACAGGCATTTTTTGATTCTGCTTCGAATAGGAGTATTAAAATTGAAGACAAACGTTTCGTCTTTCCACGACCGTCATCAGTTTCGATTTTTTAAATACAACTGTCTTTTTATTTTTCTATTCGATAGCATTTTTTCTCCTGATTGTAATGATATGTCACACTTAATAGTTGATATTAACTTGAAGCTTGAATAATTCAGATTTTACATGAACATTTTATTTAATGCATAATTTGAAATTTTTGGTTCATTTTCTTATTTTTTTATTATTCTAGTCGATAGCATTTTTTCCGGTGATTTCAGTGAGTATAATACTTAATACCTCTTTTCAAGTAAAGTTAGAATATGACAAAAAACTGATACAGTTTCGTCATGTTTTTCTTAATAAGTAAATTTATTCCTAACCACTTTTTTTTTATTTGTTAAGGATTAGCAACTAACATTCAGTGGTCGGAAGAGGAAAAGGAGAAAGAGGACTAAATGATATGAGGTGGTTAACACAAACCAAATAAACATCAGTATAAACATATTAAATTACAAGAACAGAATAAATAAGTTGAATAAAAATTATAGGCGAAGAATATGAGTTTTGTGAAATAAGTAAAGTGAAATAAATAAATTTAAGTAAATCGTCGAAATGTCCTCCACTGTTTTCAAGATACACATTCGTCCTTAATCCTATGTGTTGTCTAGCGTGTCGAACATGAATTCGCGAGACATTTCCGTAAGAATATTCGCCTTCTTAGTTCCCCCTTATTATTTACCTTAATGCTGTCACTGTTTCATGTCCAAAATATAAAGCCTACTTTATCCTGTTTATCCTGTTATGGATGGTGGTCCTGATATAAAGTGCCAAACTTCAACTGGTCAAATTTATCACAAAAATATTCGTTTTTAGCTGCCAATGTCTTTGTAGAAGGCACTATTCAGTAATATCTAAATATTTTTAGTACAATCAGTATTCACTTTCTCTTTTAATCCAACAGTGCGAGTCAAAATTAAAAACTAGGCTTTTTCATTCCTCTACCAAAGCTGTGATGCTAATCTAGCAAGTTACATTAGAACCACCAGATATTTGTCGGTAAAAATTCATTTTCGTAAGTGCAGTACATTATTAAAATAACGATACAGAAAAACTTTAAATAGTTTATTATAATTTACACTATAGCTAAGAAAATGAACTAAAAATTTGAAATTATGTATTAAATAAAATTTTCATATAAAAATCTGTATTGTTTCAGCTTGTTGGGGCTTTCACGTATTTTTTGGTGTGAAAGAAAAGTTCTTGTTGCTTTTCACTTAATTTATTTAACTAATAAACACTAAACACTAAACAAGTGAAGAATAATAAAAAAATGTGTGCTGTTGCACAATAATGAAAATTGAAATGAAAATTGCGGCTTGTGTCGCCGTTTCGTTGTTGACTCGAATGAAAATGATGACTGAATGTGTTTAGAAAATATTAGAATTGCCTTTTTAAACCGAACCCTTGATAGTGGGTACGGTGATGACGGCGTTCTACCCCGGCTTCCTCGAACATCATCGGTTACGCTGAACTGCAAAGACTTGCTTTCTTAAGTGCTTCATGCGACCCAGAAGTTCGAAGAAGTTCGGATTTTAATATTTGTTTGCATAAAATAAACATGAATATTACGTTATATATCTTACATCTAACATCTTATTAACTAAAGTCTGTACATGCCGCCCGCCTTGAAAGGTCTCTTTCAAATGAATTGTTTTTAACGCTGCTCTTAAATATTATATTATTAGTCTATGGGTAATGTACAAATTTTAGACACTGCACGTTTGTAAATTCCGGTAGCAATTTTTACGGACGCAACTCGCACTGCACCGTCTTTACCGGGATGCACTTCCACTACCCGACCTAGACTCCAATGAAGGGGTGGTTTATTATTTTCCTTCAGGATGACCATGGTCCCGGGTTGGAGTTGTTGCGACGCGGTGGTTTTCCATTTATGTCGCTGTTGTAATTCAGAGACATACTCCTTAGACCATCGCTCCCAAAAATGTTGCTGTAGCTGTTGAATCTTTTGAAAAATATTTAGTCGAGATACTGGAATTTGTCGCAGTTGTACATCCGGAATTGCAGTCAATTTTTCGCCGATCAAGCAGTGCGCAGGAGTAAGAGGGTTTGTGTCATTAGGGTCACTTGACAGCGAGGATAAAGGACGTGAGTTAAGACAGGCTTCTATTTGCACTACAACAGTGTTAAATTCTTCAAATGTTAATTTAAAATTACCTAAAACCCTTTTCAAGTAAAATTTGGTACTTTTAACTCCTGCTTCCCACAGGCCGCCAAAATTAGGCGATTTCGGTGGAATGAAATGCCACGAAATGCCTTCGGCGCTTGAGTCATTTATTGCTTTCGATTTATTTGCCAGAAACTGATAAATTTCTTGTAATTCACGATTTGCTCCGATGAAATTAGTCGCATTATCAGAGTAAATATCTGTACATTTTCCTCGTCTAGAGAAAAATCTGCGTAATGCACTGAGAAACGTATCAGTGCTCAAATCACTGACCAACTCTAGGTGAACTGCTTTGGTTATAAAGCAAATAAAAATACATTTAATTTAATTAATTTTGCTCCTCGACCTTTGCGATTTTTTATGAAAAATGGACCCGCAAAGTCAGTTCCGCATTTTAGAAAAGGCCTACTTGGAACCAGTCTAGCGCTAGGTAAGTTACCCATAACTTGGTTATCAGGTACTGGGTTTGTCTTAAAGCAAATGACGCAACTTCGGGTGATTTTTCTAGCTAAGTTTCTTCCGGAAATCGGCCAATAATGATCTCTTAAGGAGGCTAAAAGTGCTTGAGGCCCACAGTGAAATAATCGTATGTGCTCATTTCGAGCAATTAAATTTGTGACTACCTGACTTGCCGGCAATATTGCTGGATGTTTTTTCTGATAGGGATATGATGAAAGCTTTAATCTTCCACCTACGCGAATTATACCGTCTTCATCCAAGAACGGATGTAAGAATAGTAGTTTACTTTTGTTTCCGACACAATTATTTTTTTGCAAATTTACATAATCTTTCGTAAAACAATGCAATTGTGTAAGTTTTATAATTGTGTTTAGCGCGATATTTAATTCTTCCACTGACAAATTATTACATTTGCGCTCTGAATTCATAGATTTGCAGTTATTAATAAATCTGAGTACATAAGCAATTACACGCTTTAATTTATTAAGTGATGAATATCGTTCTAGAATATCTAGCACATCGATTATTGAGCAAGTTAAAGCGATTGTGCGAATTTCTGTTAGATTAGCAGTTTCGCTGTAAAGATTTTCTTGGGATGGCCATGATAATTCTGTTTGTTGAAGCCAAGAAGGTCCCAACCACCAAAAATCTAAATGTTCTAAAGCACCGGGCATTACTCCACGAGAAACTAAATCCGCTGGATTTTGATTAGAGCGTACATGATACCACAGATTGACTTCAGTCAATTCTTGATTCATTGCAACCCTATTTGCTACAAATGTCTTCCAGCGGTGTGGAGGAGCTCTAATCCATCCTAATGTGATCGTTGAATCGCACCAATAATAGCAATCACAGTCAATAGAAATGCATTTTTTAATTTTGCTAACTAATTGTGCAAGTAACAGCGCCCCACATAATTCTAATCGTGGAAGAGAAATATTTTTGACTGGAGTTACTTTGGACTTTGAACATAATAGTTTCACAAAAGTTCTGTCTTCGTCATTTAAAGACCTAAGATATATGCAAACGCCATAAGCAGATTCTGATGAGTCACAAAAACCATGTAATTGAATTGCTTTAACATTGTTGCATAAGACATGCTTGGGTATGCTAATGTTGTTGAGTTTAGGGAGTTCATAGAGAAATGTTTTCCACTTAGTTGCAAGATCTAGTGGAATCGATTCATCCCAGTTCAGATTTAATTTCCATAGTTGCTGAATGAGGATTTTGCTGACATTGTAACTGGACTTAGTAGGCCCAAAGGGTCATAGATTTGAGCAACGATGGACAAAATGTTTCTTTTAGTGGCACGACTTAAATTTTGTTTCTTTATTTCGTATTCTAAGATGTCTGAAGTTGGAAGCCAAATTATTCCCAAAGTTTTAGAGTCTTCTGTTAACTTAATTTTGTGTTCTTGAGATGTTGTGTTTGAATCGGAAATTGTTTCCAAGATTTCCATGTCGTTTGATGACCATTTGCGCAAATCAAAACAACCTTGTTGTAATATAGATGTAACAATTCTGTAAATTTGTAATACTTCTTCTTTGGAATTTGCACCGGTTAATAGGTCGTCGACATCAAAATCTTTTAGAATAATGTTGGGAACCTTTGGATGAATTTCCGCATTCTCCAAAGCCAGCTGTTTTAAACATCTCATGGCGAGAAAGGGTGCTGACGCTGTACCATATGTGACCGTGTTTAATGTGAAACATTGAACAGGTTCGTTGGGACTGTTGCGCCATACAATTCTTTGCAAATTGTGATGTGAATCGTGAACAAGAATTTGACGGTACATTTTGGTAATGTCAGCTGAGATAACATATTGATGCATGCGGAAACGGATTAAAATAGATACCAAATCTTGCTGCAATGCTGGACCTACTGCTTGAATGTCATTGAGAGAAATCCCTGACGAGGATTTTGAAGATCCATCAAAAACAACTCTGACCTTGGTTGTGATGCTCGTGTCTTTGACTACCGAATGATGAGGTACATAAAAATGAATATCATCGAACGAATCTGGGGAAAAGATTTTTGACATGTGACCTAACTCCTCATATTCTTTCATGAATTTTTTATATTCAATATTTAATTCTAGATTGTTTTCTAACTTCCGTTCCATGCTAGTTAACCGCCTGATAGCTGTCTGCTTGGATTCACCAAGTTCACAAGGATTCTTGGTTAATGGTAATTTAACAATAAATCTACCATCGCTGTTTCTTTGAGTTGTAGTTCTGAAGAAATTTTCACAAAATTGATCTTCTTTACTAATTGGAAATGTGTTAAAATTCTCAATGTCTCAAAAATTTTTGATTTGTTCCTCAAGGTGAGTGAAACTGCACAATGTATTGGAAAAATTTAATCTCGAAAGAAATGGGATATTTCCTGAGACAATCCAACCCAATTGAGTTTTTTGAAGAACTGGTCTCCGCTTCCCCAGTTTCATTTGTCCCACAGATAATAGTTGCCAAAAAATCTCTGCGCCAAGTAGCATATCGATATTCGCGCATTTGTAGAATTCTGGGTCAGCTAAATGAATGTTTTTAGGAATGTTGAGAACCTTTGAATCGAATGATAAAGCCGGTAACGACTCAGTAATTTGATTTAATACTAGGCAAGATACATTTGCTTTAAACGAGTTGGAATTGGATGAAATATTGACTGATGTCTTATACTTAATTGATACTGGTGCTTGTTGAATTCCTGATATGAAAGAATTTATCGGAATTTTCTCGCAATGTAATTGTTCGACCATATCATGGGTTATAAAATTTGATTGAGAACCGGAATCTAAAAGGACTCGACAGTTATAATCGTTACCCTGATTATCGTACACTTTGACTAGTGCTGTAGATAATAAAATTTGCATTACACTGCTTGATGTGGCATGATGTGACAGTGCCGATGCAGAAGGTACTTCAGAAGATGCTCCTGACGTACCGGTGTTATTCTCAATGTGAAAAAGAGAATTATGACGTTGATGACATTTTTTACAAGAACCTGCTTTGCAATCTTTACTGGAATGACCTTTTCTTAGACAATTGTTGCATAAATTGAGTGTTTTGATTCTAATGATTCGATCATTAATTGACAAATTCAGAAAATTCTTGCAGTTATAAATAGAATGCGATTCCTTGCATATGGGACAATTGAAATTATTGCTGAGAAGACAATTGGAATTTGATTTATATGAACCTGGCTTTTATCGACTCGATGTGATTTAGGATCAAGTGATAATGTTTCTAAAAATTCGCATCTTTCGCGCAAAAATGTCATTAGTTCGTTGAATGTTGGTAATTCGCTTTCTATTTTTAATTGTTCCCAATCGCGTCTCGTAACTGGATCTAATCTATTACTAATCATATGAATAAGTAATGTGTCCCAATGTTCAGTGGGCTGCTCAAGTGCCTTCAAAGATCTTAAATGCTTTAAAGTATTATCGTGAAATTGCCGTAATGCGCGAGATGATTCTGATGCTACCTGGTGTAAACTAAAAATTTCTTTAACGTGATTATGAATAATTAGGCGCTTTTTTTGAAAACGCTCACGTAATAACTGCCATGCAACTGAATAATTTGTCGATTATACTTCTAATGATTTGATTACCATAGCGGCTTCTTGTTTTAAGCACGATCGTAAATAATGAAATTTTTGAATGTCGGAAATAAAAGTATTCGTATGAATTAAACTGTTAAAAGTATCATAAAATTCGGTCCAGTTTTCATAATTCCCGGAAAAGGTGGGTAACGCAATTCTAGATAGACCAATGCAGCTGCGATTAACTGACTTGTGTATCCGGCTCGCTCGAAGGACCAATATTGGAGCTTTCACGTATTTTTTGGTGTGAAAGAAAAGTTCTTGTTGCTTTTCACTTAATTTATTTAACTAATAAACACTAAACACTAAACAAGTGAAGAATAATAAAGAAATGTGTGCTGTTGCACAATAATGAACATTGAAATGAAAATTGCGGCTTGTGTCGCCGTTTCGAGAACTGTTGTTGACTCGAATGAAAATGATGACTGAATGTGTTTTGAAAATATTAGAATTGCCTTTTTAAACCGAACCCTTGATAGTGGGTACGGTGATGACGGCGTTCTACCCCGGCTTCCTCGAACATCATCGGTTACGCTGAACTGCAAAGACTTGCTTTCTTAAGTGCTTCATGCGACCCAGAAGTTCGGATTTTAATATTTGTTTGCATAAAATAAATATGAATATTACGTTAAATATCTTACATCTAACATCTTATTAACTAAAGTCTGTGCAAACCTTCAGATTAATATCAACTATTAAGTGTGATATACCGTTACAATCAGGAGAAAAAATTCTATCGAATAGAATAATAAAAAGACATAAGTTGTATTTAAAAAATCGAAGCTGATAATGATTGCGGAAAGATGAAACGTTTGACTTCAATTCTGTTACTCCTATTCGAAGCAGAATCAAAAAGTGCCTGTAGAAAGTAGAGATGTGTAACTCATGAGTGAGCTGACTCACCGAGTCGATTCGACGAAAAGAGTCGATGAAACAACTCGCTTGTATTTATGCGAAGTAGCTCTCAGCTCTTGCCTTCGCAATTATTACATTTATTATCGCAGGCAGCTCTTGCCTCTGTGTCTCGGTGCTCAATACCGATACCGATTATTTTCGAATCTTGCTTACGATCTCGGGTAGAGCAATACTAAAATAAAATAATTTCAGCCCGTGAAAATAACGTGTATAATTAATTTGCGTTTACGTTCGTACAGAATTTGCTTTACATTAAATTCTTTGTTGTTTTTGTAGTTCATAAAAATGATTTTTCTTTAAACATTACAAAACATTTTGAACTGTTGCACGAAATATAGAAAAACATGTAAATAAAAAAAAACCAAGCAAAATTTGTAGCTTTTGTGAACTTTTAACGATAAACACCATTCTTAAAAGAAACTCTAACTATTATATATTCGTTAGGTATTCACTATCTAATTCGAATGCGATTATCGATACGATTTTTTTTTAATACTTAATGTATTGTTTACGAGGATTGAATTGTGACTTTACATTCGTAATGTAAATGAATGTATACATCGTGGGTAACAAAAGCTGAACGTTCGAAACTTTGCTTAATTCTAATCCAGAGCAACAAAAGGTCTGCTTTAGCAAAGTATTAAACCTTATTCATTCGTTTTTTTTTATCCAAGCGCGTAAGTATGTGACCATCAAGGCTGAAGCTAAGCGTAATTTTTGTACGGAGCTATAATCCGTACAGCTCCGTATACCCGCGATGCTTACAGAACAAAGTGAAGCAAGCAGATCTTTTGAGCTGATTCAGTGAGTCAGCTCGCATCGGTGAGTCTGATGCAAAGAGTTAACTCCACTAAAAGAGTCACTCTGCCCATCTCTAGTAGAAAGTTAAATCAGGATTTCAACATTATGTATATTAAAAGATTTAAAAAATTTTGTTGCAAATCGTTTTTGATTGCAGTGAAAACTTCGAGCAGCCTCTGTACAGCTGTTTCAGTCCTGCTTAGGGCTTCGTCAGCAGAGACGTAGCTCGAAATTCCCACTGCAAACAAAAACGACTTGTCCAATTTATTCGCAATTGCGATGTAAGAGTGATGAACAGCGACATCTTACGATCGCTTTTTCACCATATTGCAATAGGATAGACAAAATGAAGCAGATTTGCTCATAATAAGTCCCCCATGCAAGGCGGCCATGGCCACAAAATTTTTTGTAACACTTTTTTTTAAAACTTTCATTATGCTTTGAGAGCAAGCATGGCCGCCTTGCATGGGGGACTTATTAGGAGTAAATCTGCTTCAGTTTGTCTATCCTACTGCAAAATGGTCAAAAAGCAATCGTAAGGTGTCGCTGATTTAAGTGTTTATAATAAAAGAGATACAGAGAGAAAAAGAAAATCGATCTTTCTACATTTTTATTAATATCTCAAGAAGAAATAAGAAAAAAATCATTCTCTCAATGGATACAAATTAGGCATTGAGTCGTGCAACTTTTCTTCCATTTAACCGAATTTGTATCTCTTACGGTTTAGGAGATCCCTTCAGTGCATACTCAATTTGAAACAGCCGGTATAATATTAAATTAAATCTTAGATATTATTAAAGAATTATATCAGTTGATCTGATTATTTCTAATTTAATGAAAAGGCAAGATGTCAGATGATCTGATAATTTCTAATTTAATAAAAAGGGAAGATGTTAGGTGATCTGAGTTCCTTTATGTTCCATTTTATGAGAACATGACAAATACGTTTTTAAATTGATCGCTTGTTATCGTCGAGATAGGCGAAGACGGCTTTATCACCTAAACCTGCACGGAACCTGTCCAAAAGGCATGCGGTTAGAGCGAAATGTTTCAAAAGGTGTAACAAAGTATGTTTTATCTTTGTCTTCTTCGACTATTGGAACCTGCCAAAATCCAGACTGTAAATCGATCGCTGACATGAAGGGCGTACGTTTAGCGGTGTGAAGCAAATCTTCGTTTCTAGGCACTGGATAACTGTCACTTATCGTTATAATGTAACTTGCGATAATCAATACATAAGCGACGTTTTCCATCTTTCTTCAGGACGAAGACGACAGGACTAGCCCACGGGGATTCGCATTGTTCAATAACTCCAGAAGCTTGTCAAGTTTACTCTGCAAAATTTCTTTCTTGGGACCACTCAAGGGATATGGTGAAACTGCTGATTGGTTCCTTTTCAACCGTTTTGATCCGATGTAAAGGGAAGCAAAGACATCTAAATGTTCTTCGAGAATGTTCACTAATTTCACAAGGTATGGTTGTTTTTTAATCTGGGCAATATAGTGAAGAAATCGGCACCACTCCATTCTTGATCTTAACATCAACATTAGTTTGAATTTTGAATTTCGAATTTTACCGTCTGCGTATGATAAAAGAACTCTAGACTCGGTGAAAGTGTGTCCAGATTTTTGCAAAACACGATACAATTTGAAACCAGCTCTGCTAGCTTGAGCTCTGGAGTTAGCAAATCCTACTCCATCAATATTTGCCGTATTTAATGGGAAGAGCAGTCTTGACTCGAAACGTGGATTTCATGTGGATACTGAAGTTTCATAGAAGCAAAGTGACTTTAATTGTAAATGTTTGGAACTGTTTTCCTTGACATGTTGTACATTTTGCACGCATAATACCAAGTTACACGCATCCATAACATACAATTTTCTTTGTAGAATCAACTGCTGTCAGTTGTTTTGTTTTCGAATACTTTTTGCATTCATCTTTCACGTGGCCAAAATTCTTGCAGAAAATGCAGCCAGGTCGCAATTTCTTGTCAGACTTTGCAAGAAACGTAAAACTAGAAGGTTGATTTGCATCTAATGATGTTTATTCCTTCATAGATTGATCAATGTCACGCAATTGTGTGAGTAGTTCCTTGAAATTTCCGAAATTAACACGCGGAAGTCGCTTACAAAGTTTTTTTTTTGCAGTAACCCGTATATCAAATCAAGCTGAGCTACTTCCGGTAAATCGTAAGGCAGCTTATTTACATTGACATTGATTTACAACTACAGTTGAGTAGTATGCGTGTGCGTGGGTAGACGTGTTGGTCCGTGCTCCACTAAAATCGAATAATTCAAAGTTCCCAACACAGTTTCCAGACTTTTGATTTTTATCTCTAAAGCGATAGTAATTGAATTTAATCACTTAGTAGTGTAAATCCAAATTTGTTAAGTTTTTCGCGCTCCAGTGTTGTGACGTTTCTAGTCGTCCCATTTAATAAAGTACAGGACTGCTCGGTCATGGGTAAAACTCGTCCACGGAAAGCAAAACACCTGTCCAACACTGAAAATCCAGATGGTGGGGATGTCCTTAGTAGTGATGGCGAATCATCATTGGCAGATAGCATCGTCAATAAAATTAATAATCGCATATTTGATAAGCTCGATGATAAACTCAACCCCAAGTTGGATGCGATTTTGGCTTCTATTGAGGAACTTAAGAAGTCTGTCAGTTCAAATGAGGCCAAGTTTAATGAAGTTGAAAATAAACTCGATAATCTCGAGCAGTATACCCGCCGAAACAGTTTACGGCTGTTTGGTGTTCTCGAGAAGATGAAGGAAGATACCGATCAGACCGTTTTGGAAATATTTAACGGAATGATGGGCCTTGACATCAAATTGGAGGATCTAGACCGTAGTCATCGCATAGGTGTATATAAAAATAATCAGTCTCGTCCAATCATAGTCAAATTCGTTTCACATAGAAAGAAAGCGCAAGTTTACAATGCCAAGAAAGCTCTGAAAGCATCTCCAATTTCCATCAAGGAGGATCTGACGAAGTTTAGGCTCTCCATCTTCCAGGACGCGGTAAAGATATTAGGCAGGAAAAACGTCACTTCTTTCGACGGTCAAATTACCGTATTCAGCGAAAACAAAAGATTCGTGATAAATAAAGCGTCCGATCTAGCACGATTTACAATTTGATTAAGCTGGTCGGTCTATGTTATTGGTATACCTTGCTTATTTCTTGTAATTTCTTATGAGAGTAAAGTTCAATGTTTATTTTCGTTTTGGATCAGGTCAGGTATTGTCTAGCACAGACACGAGAATCTGCAAATTGTAAATATCGCGCTTAATTAAGTACGCATTGCTTTTACATGAATCAAATACATATTGCATATTCCTTAGTTTTTGGTATTTACGCATTTGTTTTTTCTTTTCTCTACTGTTTTTTGTTTCTATTTTAGTCATACTTGTATATTTAATGTATCTCTCGCTGATCACTGCTTATTTTATTATTATTATTACTTTTCTTTTTTTTTTATTTCTAGTTGTACAATTACGTATGAGCAATTACTATTTACTTTTTCTTGTCTCGTCAATCCAAGCTTAAGTTGTTATTTAGGTATTCATTTATTTATTTTATTTTTTTTTTTTTTCTTTCTTTTGTTATTTTTGGAATTGTATTCTACAGTATGTGATTATCTCTGAATCTTGTGGAGCTATGGAGCGCGACCCGTTGCGTCTTTCCTGCGCTTGTGCCACATATTTTTATTTTTGCATACAACTTTATATCTTATTTGGTTGTCTTAATTTCAGTTTTCTAGTATACACATAGTTTTTTTTTTATTTTGTTTTTTTTTCTTTTTTTTTTGCTCTTTCATATCCATGAAACTATTGCACCTGAATGTACGCTCTGTGACTTCGCATTTCAATAATTTCAAAAATTTCGTGCTCTCGAATGATTGCGATATCGTGGCTTTAACCGAAACATGGCTTACTCCTGATTTTGACATTAGTTTGGTTCAAATTGAAAATTATAATTTTACCCACTTAGCGAGACCCGGAAGAGGAGGTGGAATAGGTCTTTATGTCAGAAGAAATTTGCAATTTTCTGTTGTCCTCGGCACAGTTGATCCTAATTTTGAACACTTATGGATCAAATTGTACATTTCTAATATTCCTGTAGTAGTAGGCGTAATCTATCGACCACCTGATTCTCGGTACGGCACGTTTCGTAATTTATTTGAAGAAAGCTTGTCTAGTGTTATTCCTATTGCTGCAGAGTTGATTTGCGTAGAAGACTTTAATATTGATTGTTCCTTAGAAAATTCATTATATTAAAATTTTTTAAATTGTCTTGAAATTTACAGTCTGAAACAAACCCACTAGAATTACTGAATTTTGTAAGTCTATGATTATTTAATCGTATCGGAAGATACGTTGGTAGAAAGTTGGAACATATTAGATACTCATGGAATCTCCGATCACACAGCTATAACATGTAACATTACAACACACGTGGCTCCTGCTGTTAAAAAAGGTGCACTTTTCGTAATTTTTCAAAAATTAATATCGATGTCTTTTATAAGGAAGTCACTTTACTCCCGTGGTTTTTTATAATCGAATTGTATAATATCGATCTTAAAATTGATTTCTTTAATAAAACTATGTTAGACCTGTTTAACGTGTATGCACCTACAGTCACGCGTAACGTTACTAAATCCTACAGCCCGTGGATTACGCAAAATATTAAATTGTTAATGGCATATTAAATCCTCATTTAACGATGCCGATTTCCGCTATTACAAACAGCTACGTAATTACACAAATTATGCTATTAGGCAGGAAAAAAAAGCCTTTCTTGATTATAAAATGCGCACAGCCAGTGCTAAAGAACTGTGGAACGAATTAAAAAGGATGGATATTCATAGCAATAAAAAATGCATTAGCATACCGGAAAATATTTCTAACCCTCAAGACATCAATGAATATTTCATTTCTTCTGTCAGCACTGATACAGTGGACGTTGAGCTTTTAGCCTATTACAATAATAACCGCTACTCACCAACTATTACAGCTTTATGCTTCGAGGAGGTCACTGAGTCGGATATTGCCACAGTCATGTCGACAATTACTTCGTGTGCAACTGGCCCAGATGGAATATCTATCAGTATGTTAAAGCTATGTTGCCCCTTTATATTGCCCATCATTACTCATATTATTAATTATTGTATTAGTAACAGTACGTTCCCATTAGCTTGGAAGCAATCCATAATTATTCCTATTCCTAAAAATAACAATCCGACAACGTTTCGAGATCTGCGGCCTATTAGCTTACTTTCTACTATCTCTAAAGTCTTCGAAAAAGTTATAGTTAAACAGCTGACGAATCATTTGTTTACTAATGACGTCTTGCCTGCAAACCAATCTGGATTTCGTCCTAAGTTCAGTTGTGCTACTGCTTTACTCAATGTCGCTGATGACATAATTACAGCTACTGATCGCAATCAGATAACTATTCTAATCTTATTGGACTATACTAAGGCTTTCGATACTATTGATTACGAATTAATATTAGCTATTCTGCATTATATTGGGTTGGATCAGAGTGCTGTGGAATTGTTTCGTAATTATCTTTTTGGCAGGAGTCAATCCGTCAAAATGGACAACGTAATTTCTAGTCCGCGTGGAATTGGGTCTGGCGTGCCACAGGGCTCTATTCTCGGTCCTGTATTGTTCTCCATTTATACTAAAAAGATCACCTCAGTCCTGAGGCACTGTCAGGCTCATCTCTACGCTGATGATACCCAGCTGTGCTATTCTTTCTTACCGCATGAATTTGATAAAGCAATCCAAAATATTAATTCAGATCTCCAATCCTTGTCTGATTATTCAAAAAAACACTGTCTTCATCTCAACCCTTCGAAATCATTAGTGATGCTCTTCGGTAGCAAAATCAAGCGGTTACATTTTCAAAATCGCACTCATCTTACAATCGATGGTGTGCTTATTCCTGTTGTCAACCAAGCAAGGAATTTGGGTGTTGTTGTCGATGATAATTTACGTTTTAAAACTCATTTTTCAAAATTATTGCAACAGGCTTACTCGGTTTTAAAAGTTTTGTTTGACAACAGGAAGCAGCTAAATCAGCGTTTAAAGTTGCAACTGTGCGAATCTCTTGTGTTATCCAAGTTCAATTATTGTGATGCATTATACCATTCATGTTTAGACAGTGAGGAT
Organism: Prosopocoilus inquinatus; assembly: GCA_036172665.1. Taxonomy (NCBI): domain Eukaryota; kingdom Metazoa; phylum Arthropoda; class Insecta; order Coleoptera; family Lucanidae; genus Prosopocoilus; species Prosopocoilus inquinatus. The sequence goes on along the minus strand of CM069871.1, from coordinate 40,519,216 downwards.
GTGGGCAGAATACAGAGAATACAAAACAGCTGCCTCCGTTTTGTATATGGAATAAGAAAATATGAACATGTTTCTCATACTCTCAAATGGGCTTCATGGTTGAATATGTTTAACAGGCGTAAGCTTCATTCTGCTACCTTATTTTATTCTATTACAGTTTACAAAACGCCACCGTATCTGTATAATAAAATTAAGTATAGGACGGATATTCACAATATAAATATTAGATTCAAGAATGTTATCACAATACCTTCTCATAAATACGAATTTTATAAGCGCAGTTTTTCTTATAATATCGCTAATATGCTGAATGGTATTCCGTCATATATTAAACAAGGTAGTGTGGCTGCTTTCAAATACAATTATAAGAATTATTTAGTCAGAGAGCAGTTCGTCTAGAGTGCTTGAGCTGTAAGGAAATTGCTTTCTTGTCTACTTAGATGTGTGCAAAACTAACTGAGTGGCTCTTAAGGGCAGAAGGAAGATCAAGAATCCTCTGTTTGTAGAATTCTTGATTCTGCGCCCTTTGACTGACGTCAATACTCATTAAGTTACATTGTATTACTGCATTGTACTGCATTGTATTACTATTGTCTGTCGGTCAATAAACTTATTATTATTATTATTATTATTATAAATAAAGACGTTAGCTGTTTCGTTCGAACGTTGTTCGCGAGAAAATATTTCACGAAAAATTTCATGCGGTGGAGATGTTTTTGAATACGCATCTGTAAGCACGGCCACAGCACTGTCCCAGTCCGAAACCGTATTTCTAATGCCTTGCCACCAGGTGGCTGTGAGTCCTTCAACTAACTACGCATTATCATTTGAAATACTTGGGCAGTCTTTGTACGTTAATACACTGTCTAAGAATGTTGTTTTTGAGCCATCGAAACGAACAGTATATTTTGCAAAACCATCGGATTGTTGCGGAATGGACGTAACACTTAGCGGAGTTTCAATCCAATCATGAACACATTCCGACAGTTCTTCATTCGATTTTCTTGATGCATTCCGAAGTTCAGTAATTAACGCCATGAACTATTCATTAGTCGTCGTTACTGATGCCGTTGCAGATTGAGCTGATTCAATTGATTTTTCTATTTTCGGCGGCATCGGGTACGTAATTGTTCTTTCGTAAAACACAAATTCGTACCGATCACTTGATAACGTAATGCGGTAAAGCACAAGAATCCGGAATACAGTATGTTAAAAATTACTTACGTTAGGAATCCGATACTTGTAATGTAAACATACAAACTTAATTCAGCTAGATATAGTGTACCAAAAACTGATGTGTCAGCTGTCCGTAAAAAGCGGTACACATACTTTCTTGCTTCGCAATTTGTCTGAAATTTTGCACACACACTTATCTACGATATTAATAGTACATGTACATGTACTGCGTAAATCGCTTATGAGAAAAGAGTTTAATGCATAAAGTGAATTACGGAACCAGTAAAGTACAAAACACGTTGTAAAACAACGAACCAATAACTGCGTTGTTTCACCACTTTTCTGTTTATTGATAAACAAATATAACAACTGATACTAAGACCATGTTTCAAGCCACAAGTTGACCGCCAGTTTTATAAAAGTTTTTATTGTTACACAGCTTCTACATACGAAATTAGTAAGGGTAATCTAGATCAGTGTTGCCAACAACTATTAGGTGGGAAATTTAAATGTATTCATCTAATCTCCTTACAAGTATAAATTTAAATTTTGTATTTATCGAGACAATATGTGAAGGAAAGAAAGAAATGTTTTCGATTTAAAGGTACAGTTCTGGTCAAAAATATTGACAGACAAGAATTAAAGAAAATCAGTCATTATTTGACTTTGAAAATATGTGCTCACATTAACTATACAGGGTGACTGGTAAGTCGACATATTCCCTTGAAGGCTTGCTAGTAGAGCTCATTTGCAATTGATTTGATCATAACATGTATTACACAAAATATAACAGTTTCTGATGTAAGAGACTGTTACGCCAAGAATTTACCGAGGGAAGAATTTACGGAGTACGTTCATGCGACTTACGGGAAAGGACTTGCATAACGGCTGAGATCATCACGGTGGCTCAAATGGGGAAAATTGGGTGCAAGATCTTTTAGGGTTCAGCAGTCAATCGCTACAGATCACTCACAATTGGTTCTATGTTTATTATTGTCATTTATCATTTACATAATATTTCAATAAAAGTATTCCTTTGATCAAACTGATTCAGTAAGAATCGTCTTTAGTTCAGAAGTGGTATTTCATTATTTCAACTTAACCACGTGATCTGTGACTCACGAGTGCTTACGGTGGAAAAGAGGAAAAAGGCCAAGCTTGAATTATTGCCGGACGATCATGGCATGGGGAGAATAATGATAGGCAGTAAAGCAGAACTTGTCTATGTTGAAGGATCTACAACGGCTGATAAATATCGGAATAACATTCTGAGCATCTTGTACTTCCCAAACCAGAGGAACTGCTTCTAGAATTTTCTTTTTTTTTCACTATATTGCAAGACCTTATGTTGTTGCTACCGTTTCTCAGTGGCTGTAAGCGCATAACATAAATGTTTTACCATGGCCTGCACGGGCGTCAAAGTTAAATCCAATTGAGCATTTTCAGAACATACTTATAAGAAGAGATATTGCGGATTAGGAAAGCATTCAAACCAATTTAGACCTGTCCAGGTGTATTCAACATCACTGAAATGCTATACCACATCAACAAATTAACCACTCGATCCAGTCCGATGTGCGCGACGATGCAGAGCAGTCTTAAATGCAAGAGGAGGGAATACTAGTTATTAAATTTAAAAATTTCATGTTTGGAATAACAAGTGCCTCAGAATTTGAAAATCAGTAGTTAGTTTTATTAGATATAAAATTGTTGTTTGAGCTTTTTTCAGCAAAGATGTATTTGTATTTGAAACTAAAATAAGTCAAATTAATTTTTATTAATTGGTTTAGTCATATTCAATAAAATATAGTTTAGTATTAATCCTTACGTTGTCCTTTGCAACAGAAAACCTTGTGTTCCTGAGACAATTTTGATGTGTGTATATGATATATCAAACACTTATATTACACGTATAATTTTCAAACAGCCGAAATTTCAAATATGTATTTGAATGTTCGAATTATTATTCAAATGTTCTAATTTTTTTGAATATTAAATATAAAACCGAAACAAATAATCGAATATAAAAATTTACAAATTTCCAGCCTTAATTTTAAACTCGTGTAATAATCGCAGATTAAGACATAGATAATTAAAATTCATAAATAATTTTGAAATTTTACGTGCGAACGAATAAAACATTTAAAAGAAAAAATCCAACACATTTTTATCGTCTCAAATTCAGATGGTTTTAGAGAAAAAAAATTAAAATGTACTAAATCTAATCTGTTATTTTAGACAAATTATTTGAACAAATTTACGATTTTTAATTTCAAACTCGTAATCACCTTGGAACCAATAAATTTGTTATTATGAGTTTATTATCTACAAAATGTTGATAAGCTTGCCCACATCCTCGACAATATTTATATGGAAAAAAGACAGTCAACTTGACCGCAAACTGCACTGGATTAGTTTCGTTTATTCTTCAAGGGCAAAATTTTGCCTGTACCAGCAAGTATCACTGAAAAACGAGGAGCAAGCCTAGACAAGTTTCACTTGTAACCGTGACTCACTTAAAATTTTAACTGAAGCGCGCCGTAAATTGGACATACCATAAAATTTTTTAGAGTTTAATTATTCCTCATTATAATTATTTATTCGAAATAATAACAATAATTAAGGGTATCTGTAGAAAAACAAACAAAAATATTGTAAGTAATGAAGGAAAATTAATACGAAAATCACATATTGTTTTTAATGCATGCAGCGCCATCTAAAAGCCAGCGTCACAAATTACGTGATTAACTGTAACTGATTTCTACACTGCAAAATAAATTTCTGATAAATATTGAAGGTAGTTATAATGCAACGAAATGTAGATGGCACTATAGTTAGTTTTCAATCTGGGAAGCTGCGCAACAGGGTTGAAATCTTATTTTGAGGGTAGTTCTGTTTAGTCCTTGCGGGAATTTCTGACATGGTTGATGAGTGAAACAAGTGTGAGGTTTGAAATAAATTGCCGACCTGCAAGCTTCTACCTTTAAACTCAGCGGTAAGTTGAGTGTGTTCCAAAGTTTGAAAGTAAATCAATTTTAAGCAGCTTTAGTAAGCAGTAATGCAAAAATAAAGCTCAAACGTTCCCCTCAAAATCATAATCGAAATCAGATTTAAGCCGCTTTATAGAGCAGTAATATAAAAATAAATCTTTAAAATACTTCTCAAAATCGTAATTGAATTCAGAAATTAAAATTTGAATTGTCGGATAATTTTTATTTGAAGTAAGTTATTCTATTGGCCGTGGAAGTTAAAAATTTCATTGATGATGATTTCAAAGATTTTTTGAAAAAAAATCTTTAAAAAGAGAATATTCATGCAAGTTCTTGCTTTATGTGATTATAATGGTTATGCTTATTACTCTCCACAAAGTTTTCAATATAATATTATTAAGTGATCGTGATTTGATAGTTTATTAATGTTTAAAATTTCATTATTTAAAAGTGAGGCTTAGAATTTATTATAAAATAAAGAAGCAAAAGTGTCAAACAGAAATTTTACTAGGATATAAAAATGTAAACATAAAAAAGAAAGAACTAAAGTAATATAAGAAACTCATTTATAAAGTGTCTTTTTTTACTCATAGGTTTACAACACTCGCTTCCCTCATATGTGCAAATTTCCCACTCATATAAAGAGACATGCTTTACAAAGTTGTTGCATAAAATATTACAATACTGGGTGTCTCATAACATACAGAGGAGATTGAAATGGAAGCTGTAGGAGATCAAAATAAAACTTTTTTCTTAATTCGCATTTGACCAAAACCCAATAATTAGAAAGTTACAAGTTAGCTAATTGTAATATCTACAGTTTCCGGAGAAAAATTAGTTAAAGAGACTAAGAGAAATTCAAGGAAAATATTTTTAAGTATCTGAGTGGTCCGCAAGAGGGCGCAATCAATAGGGCCATCAATAAAAATTAATTTCCACTGGCAAACGTGTCAGAATAAGCTGCAGCTTTGATAGCGTCATTAGAAACCTGAATTAATTTTACACAACTTTGATTCTAGACTTATTATCGTATCATCGATGATAAGGGGGGAGAAAACAGTAGGATCATTTATTTTAAAAAATATCATAACTTCTGTACTCTTATCAGAAATTAACGAACTTCGGCTCATTTGAAAGGGAATTTTCAGCTGATTTAAAGTTTCTATACAACGGCTCCGGCTACTTTGTTGTAAAGCAGCTAGAAGCCGCTATTTGCAAAAGTACTTTTTTTCCCAGTTTCCAAAAAAAAAAAAAAAATTAAATGGGAAGACGTATTTCTTTTACAGTGATTACAAAACATTCAATCAGGAGAACATTTTGATAAAAACCCGAAGTTGATAACTTTTTTCCATCTCGAGTTATTATCAAATGAATCTATTAACTGAAGATAAAAACGAATCTAAAAGCTCAAACAAAGGCTGTCGAATAACACTTTTCGTAATGAGGTAAACATAAAGACATTAATCTGTTTAAACGCATGTAGTTGTTTTTGAGAGCCTAATATTTAAATAAAAGAACAATACAGTAAACACATAAATAAGAAAAACACAGGCACTAAATAAAAGTAATGAACAATAAAATGTTAAATGACGGAAAGGACTTTGAACATTTATGAATTGTAATCAACAATGACTGAAGGTCTGCACCTAAAATATTTTCAAAATATTATCCATCTTTCATTTCGAAATAGCCGTTTACTATCCGTAAGGATATCAATAATTTCTACACAATTCTATCCGAACAATAAAAAAATATTGCATAACGGCACAGTGAAACTTTGTTGATCACAGTGCATGATTATTTTTCATTTCTATTTAATGTTTGAATTATGCTTGTTTCTCTATTTGTTGTATTTTTGTGTTTAAATATTCTCTGTTCCCAAAAACATTTAAATGTTTCTAAATGTTGCTCTAACATCAATAAAAACTTTTATAGGCATTATTTGACCTTAGAATTAAACTAAAATAGTAAAGGAGACTGTGGTTTAAAAGATAATTGAAATTAACCTCCGCCCACAATAGCTTTTATATCCGTAGATACGTATTTCGGCAGCTAAGATCTTCAGTACGCTACCAACTTAAAAGCACTACACAGATCTAAAAACAACCTAATCATCCTGATACAATTATAAAAATGTTAAAACTAACAACAATCTAATCATCCTAAAAGATATACCGGGTGGAAAGTTTCAAACCCGAACATAGCAAAGTTTCATTGAGAACTACGTTTCTGTAGATTACTGTTCGCCATTTAAAGATACAAAAATGGTAACGGTAATAAATGAAAGATAAAAGGCCAATGTTATCGTGTTAAAAATATTCCTATTGTATTAATACTTAAATAGAAATTAAACTTATAAATTTCAAATGAAAAATGTAGTCGCCTTAGTATGTCAGATTTCAAGTTTGCAACCAGAATTTTGTACAATATGCTTCTTATTCAAAATAAAATTCCATTCATCTGTGTGGCGACGACGTGTGACGATGAAAAACTGTTAGGATTTATTTCTTTGCTCCTCCTGATGGCAACTGGATTTGCGGAATTGGTTTTTTTTTTTTAATATTATTTACAGTTGTGCGTTATTTATTCTTGAACAGTGTGAAACTTATTTAATTCTTAGTACAATTGAATTTAAAACTGATTTAGAATCGACATGTGTCGGTATTGATTGCTCGTGGCATCATTTCAAGTTTATTGATAATATCAGAAACAACAGTATTTTTGTAAGCAAGGACGTAGAATACAATTATCATTTTAATAAAGAAAGAATTGTTGTAACTTAAACTTATATTCCGAAAGTATTAATATTTAGGAATAATTTTAACACCATACTATTGTCCATAATTTTTTCTTTTCTTTAATACTACTGCCATTTTTGTATCTTCAAATGGCGAGCAGCAATTCACAGAAAGACAGTTTTCAATACAAGCTTGCTATGTTTGGGTTTGAAACTTTCCACCCGGTACATGTCTAAATGTAAGTAAATATAAATTAATATGTAAAGATCTAAAATTAACCGTCAGAAAGACCTTACACATAAGGTCCTACCAAACAACACGGAAATACAGAAATAAATAAACCAAAGACTCGAAAAAAGTTTTTATTCTAACGTATAAATAAATATAAATTCCCTGTTATTTGATACATAATAATCCTGAAAATAAACTATAAATTATGTATGAATCGAAAAGAAAATATGTGAACACCTGAAATTAACCGTCAGAAAACATTACAAATAAGAACTAACCAAACAACACGGAAATACGGAAATAAATAGTCCAAAGACCCGAAAAAACTTCTTATTCTAACGAATAAATAAGTATAAATTCCCTGTTATTTGATTCCTAAAAATTCTGAAGATAAACTATATATGTTATGTATAAATCGGAAAAAAAATATATATATATTTAAACCGAAAGAGATTGTTTAACGAGGATAAACGGCTGGTGGTTGGGCGTTGTTTAAGAAGAACTCCTTGTAATTTTTTGTCGATATTTCGCAATTCAATTTATTGCTTCATCAGGACATTAACTGTAATGGATATGTGAACATGAGCAACGTGATACAAAAAAGTGAGGTTAACGTACTTACTTAAAGAGTGATTAAGCTAGCCAATGCCTATTGAATTGCGAAATATCGACAAAAAATTACAAGGAGTTCTTCTTAAACAACGCCCAACCACCAGCCGTTTATCCTCGTTAAACAATCTCTTTCGGTTTAAATTTCAACAAGTACGGCGATACTTCCCTTCAGATTTTATATATATATATATATACCGGGTGTCCCGCGCCATGTGCTCACCCTTCTAAAATCTTTATTTATTAATCGATTAACCTGACTTTTGGAGACAATAAATTAAACAAAAAATGGGATTTTTCGACATGCTGCCAGTCGTCGTAGGACTTCCGGTTTCGCCGGAAGTGATATCAACAACTTTCTTATTTTAAATGGAACACCCTATATATTTTTACATATTTAAAATATATGAATCATTACGAGTCCGAATACGTATCAATTGTTAATTTTGGTTTCCATGACAACGAAAAAAGAACTTTTTTATTTTTCAATCTAGAAAACTATGAATCGCATTTTTTCGATCCAATGCTATCAAGTCTTTCGAGAAAATCACTCCTTTGATGGTATTTTGATGTTTAACATTTTTACAGTATTTGAAATTTTCATTAGCTCTTACCTCCTTTTTATCGATAAAACTGTTGCAAGACGAATTTTAGAAATTATTTTGGAAATTAAAAAAAAACGATTAAAAATTTATTGAATTATAATTTTAGTTGAGCCTTTAAATTCCAATCATTACTTTAGAGCATTAACCTGAGTAACTCGGGTATTTGGCAATTAGCAATGAACAGAGTTCAAGTAATAATTGATGATTCGGCTTGCAATAATGGGTGTAACCACGGGAGGGGACCAGAAGTTTTATAAACTGCAAGAAATCAAAAAAAAAACATTCATTCATCGATTCAGTGTCATTAATAGTCAAAGTCCCAGTTACTGTTTTAATATTCTTTGAGTGATCGTTAATTGTACAAATGATGTGTAAGTAGAATTTTATTAATATATTTATTTTAGAAAAATTTTGTGCAAATCGTTTTTGATTGCAGTGAGAACCTCGAGCAGCCTCTGGACAGCTGTTTCAGCCCTGCTTGGGGCTTCTTCAGCAGAAACGTAGCTCGACATTCCCACTGCAGACCAAAAACGACTTGCCCAATTTATTCGCAAATGCGATGTAAGAATGATGAACATATAAAATAGCGACATCTTACTATCGCTTTTTGACCTAACATTGCAGTAGGATAGACAAATTGAAGCGGGATTTGCTCCTAATGAGTCCCCCATGCAAGGCGGCCATGCTTGCTGTCAAAGCAATGAAAGATTTTAGAAAAATTTTGTGCAAATCGTTTTTGATTGCAGTGAGAACCTCGAGCAGCCTCTGGACAGCTGTTTCAGCCCTGCTTGGGGCTTCTTCAGCAGAAACGTAGCTCGACATTCCCACTGCAGACCAAAAACGACTTGCCCAATTTATTCGCAAATGCGATGTAAGAATGATGAACATATAAAATAGCGACACCTTACTATCGCTTTTTGACCTAACATTGCAGTAGGATAGACAAATTGAAGCGGGATTTGCTCCAAGCAGGGCTGAAACAGCTGTCCAGAGGCTGCTCGAGGTTCTCACTGCAATCAAAAACGATTTGCACAAAATTTTTCTAAAATCTTTCATCATGCTTTGACAGCAAGCATGGCCGCCTTGCATGGGGGACTCATTAGGAGCAAATCCCGCTGATACCAAATACGTCATATTTCCTTTGAAAATAATTTAAAATAGAGCATGTCTTACTGAAATTTTACACTCCCTTTATTTCAAATGACTTTCAAAGAAAATATGACGTATTTGGTATCAGCGTACTCAGAAAAAAATGTTCTGTTGAACTAAGCTAAGAAACATATGAGGTTCTATCGAGAAAATGTGTTAAGAGCTAATGAAAATCTCAAATACTGTAAAAATGTTAAAAATCAAAATACCATCAAAGGAGTGATTTTCTCGAAAGACTTGATGGCATTAGATCGAAAAAATGCGATTCATAGCTTTCTAGATTGAAAAATAAAAAAGTTTTTTTTTTCGTTATCACGGAAATTAAAATTAACAATTGATACGTATTCGGACTCGTAATGATTCGTCGATTTTAAATATGTAAAAATATATAGGGTGTTCCATTAAAATAAGAAAGTTGATATCACTTCCGGCGAAACTGGAAGTCCTATGACGACTATCAGTATGTCGAAAAATTCCGTTTTATGTTTAGTTTATCATCTCCAAAATTCAGGTTAATCGATTAATAAATAAAGATTCTAGAAAGGTGAGCACATGGCGCGGGACACCCTATACAAAGGCAGATTCAGACATCCCTTTCATTAAAAGTTTACGGACTTCCTCTTTGAATTTCTATTTTATATTTTGCAGTTATAAGTTAGCCATAACGGTCTATTAAAATATAATATTTCCAACTTTCAGGCACTTCCGCTTGTACCGGAAGTTGCTGTCAACTTTCTTATTTTAAATAGAATATCCCATTTTTTATTGCATTTCTGAAATCTTCATGAAATTCTAAAAATATTTCGTGTAACATATGATACAAGAAAAGTTTGCCATTTTAGAGATATTTCCATTTTTTTTTAAGTTCAAAGTTGCTGTACCTTGTTTATGATGCTGCCATCTTTGTGTAACAAAAGCCATAATTTCACTTTTCAGCCTGTAGTAGGCTATGCTCATAAGCTTTCAGGTCATACCTAATTTTACACAAAATCGTTTACGGGCTGGTTGAAAAGTAACTTCTATTCGTACTGATTTCAACTGCCGAAAAGTCATGTTTTTTAAATAGAACACCCAGTATTTTTTTATATAATAAGAATCAGAATTAAATATTCTTTCGAACTGTATTAGCATCCCTTATACCCATCTCTTACCTTTCTCTTTCTATTCATGATTTTCTCTTTGACACATCAATTTTTTCACTTTTCAGTATTATTCCTGAATAGTGTGTTATGAAAATTTAACAAACTAAGGTTTTTTTAATTAATTTCTGACTGTAATTTCAATTTCATTTTAAGAAGCGACAAATAATGTTTAAATACACATCTATCATCTGAACTTTTTGTTTACATATGCCGCATGTATTAGAATTCTTGGTATGACTATTTACATATTTACAAGGAGAAATTTACAATTACAACACAAAATTTTATGAAAACTAATAAATAAATCAAAAAGTTGTCTTCGGCTATTATTTATTAGTAATAACTTTCTACTGTATCTAAGTAATAACGAATTTTCCTCGATATAACAACATTTTTATTTTTGATTTGAATTGAATTGTCGATTTTTTTATCATCAATATTCATTTTTTGGTTCTTCGTAGCGATTAAATTGTTTTTTTTTAATTCCTACTAGATGGATATCAAAAATTATAATTTCTCTAGTTTTCATAGACCACTATTTAAAAATAATACCGAAAAATGGAAAAAAAATACGTGTTAAAAAGAAATCATCGATAACGAGTGAACTATAAGAGATAGATGAACATATAAAATAGCGACATCTTACTATCGCTTTTTGACCTAACATTGCAGTAGGATAGACAAATTGAAGCGGGATTTGCTCCTAATGAGTCCCCCATGCAAGGCGGCCTTGCTTGCTGTCAAGGCATAATGAAAGATTTTAGAAAAATTTTGTGCAAATATATCTCGGAGACGGTTAATTTTCTTGTATCACATGTTGCACAAAATATTTTTAGAATTTTATGAAGATTTCAAAAAAGCATTAAAAATTTGGGTATTCTATTTAAAATAAGAAAGTTGACAACAACTCCCGGTATAAGCGGAAGTGTCCGAAATTTGAAAATATTATATTTTGATAGATCCATATTGTTAACTTATAACTGCAAAATATGAAACAGAAATTCAAAGGAGAAGTCCGTAAACTTTTAATGAAAGTGTTGCCTGAATCTCCCTGTATATATATATATGTATATATAACGCCCAACAATCAGCCGTTTATCCTCGTTAAAAATTTTTAACTGTTAAATTTCAACAAGTACGGCGATACTTCCCTTCCAATTTATATATATATATACATATACATATACATATACATATATATTTGCCGGGTGGAAAGTTTCAAACAAGAATGTTAATGGTATGAAAGGAAAGAGAACATTAAGGTCAATATTATCGTGTTAAAATTATTCCTAAATATTAATACATTCAGAATAAAAATTTAATTTTCAAATTTTAAATGAAAAATTTAGACGCCTATATCAGATTTGAAACTGTTAGTTCTTTTCAGTTAACGGAAAATAATTTATACGGCAGTCAAAAAGTATTATGATTATGAATAATTATACGGGCTAAATAACAGGTACTCTTATCGTTTAAGTTACAACGATTGTTTCTTTATTAGAATAACTTTATTCTACGCCTTAGCATACAAAAATATTGTTGTTTCTGATTCTATCAAGGCTCCGTGAAGTTGGCCCCCACAATATTAGTTTATTAACTTACAATTTCGTAGCAATTAGTAATCAATTAGTAATTACTTATGACCGATAGGTAATAATTTGAAAGATCATTTTTCGGGAGAAAAACACAGTTGACTATTTTGGTGCTAACTTCTCGGGAGCTATTTTAATTATTATATATTTTTTCGTTACCAATAATTAGTAAGTTAATTGTAAGTTTTTGTAATCCCGAAAGCATAATTTGTAAGTGATCCTCTTACGCTATTTTCATTAATTAATTTTCTGGTAACTTCTCGGGAGCATCTTACTTAATGAACTTTAAATATTTATTCTGCTTAATATTTAGTGAACCTTTAGTAAGTATTTGTAAGTGAAAAATTATAATTTGTAACTGAAACTACAACTGAAACAGTTAAGTTAAAACTGTAAAGATGACAACAAAACAAGTATGTATCCTAGGGTCCGTGGGTTTGGTTGACATTTACCTTACTTGATGAGGTTTGAAAAAAACTGTCATTTTCTCTATATTTTCAACCACATAGTAGTACGAGATCCCACTGCAACTTTTCTACGCTCATCTCTTATTTTAACGAAACCCGATTTTAATGGAAGATTACATATAGAGTCACACTATGCGACCGGTTGCCTTGCAAAATCCTGCCGCACGTACCTTTAATTGGAAGAAGTTTTAACAACTTGACATTTCTCTGAACCTTTGGAGCACAAGTGTGAGGTTTGAATGCAAGAGGTGCATCTTAAGTGCGGACGATTGTACACATACGCACGTAACACACGTATGTAAATAAAGACTCAGAGAAATTCTTCTATTACTCAATTATATCAGTTTCAAATTTTAAATTATACAAATTTAGAACTCTATCAATTAGAACGTCATGCAGTGATTTTTATACAAGCCATAGGCCACTAAATATAATTTAAAATTTCAAACTAATTAAATTGAATAATTGTAGTAAAAGTGGTGTACCTTAGGTGCGGACGATTGTATGACGTATACGCTGTTCATGATGTATATAAATAAAGACTCTCAGAGAAATTACTATAATTATTCATTTCAATAAGTTTGAAATTTTAAATTATATTTAGTGACCTATGGCTTGTATAAAACTCAGTGCATAACGTTTTAATCCATAGCTCTCTATATATGTATAGTAAAATTTGAAACTGATATAATTGAGTAATTAGAGGAATTTCTCTGAAAGTCTTTATTTACATATTGTTGTGTAAAATCTTAATTTGTTTTTTTTTGTCTATGTGTATTTTTCGCCTCTAGAAATGGTTCTTTTTTTTTTTGAATCACATTGTTTTATTTTTTCTAATTTTCTTTATTTTTATTTTCGTCAGTAATCAGAGTAACTTTTTGTGATGAATGTCTGTTCATTGACTGCCCATCCACTGAGGAGTGGATAGAAAAGAAGATAAGGGAGCTGATAGCGGAATCCAGGGTTCTTTCTGACGGGGACATCGAAAATGGCGGTCAAGATCCGGCATCAACTGACAATGCCTCTAACGCTCCGACCCTTTTGCTTCCGAAAGAATATTTTGTTCGGGCGAGCGGGAGCCGAAGAAAGGTCCTGATTCGACTTCCCGGGGGAAAACGGATTCGAATCAGGAAGGAGGAGGCCATTCGTTCGGGCTACCTGAAAATGAAGAAATTTTAATTTTTATTATTCAGTACGCTAAATTTTAAAAAACGGTCGGATGTGACGTCGGAGAGAGAGGTTCGAGGAGCGGCCGAGAAGAGGGATTTTTGGGAGTGAACACCGAGCACGTAGTGAAAGGTGGAATACTGCTGATTTTTCCGCAAAGATCTATTTATTTTGTAAATAGAGTTATTTATATCTTATTTTATTGTTTTTGGTTAAATTCGCGTGTGCTTGGTGCAGCTATAAAAGAAAATAATAAGGTATTTTTTTTTCTCTTTGTTTATTTTAACAAACCGCTTGCTGAGGGTCTTACTTTCGGACAAGCTTTATTAAATAAGCTGACTGACAACGGTGGGAGGGGGGGTTGTTCAGCAGCGGCCCACTTCGGTAGCTGTAAGGATTATATAACAAAATTTGTTTTGGAATTTGAATTAAAATAAACCGTACTTACCTTTGTTTCGCACTTTTGTTTTTGTTTCATCAGATCACTTGCATACTATCTTTGAAGATTTGCAACAATATAGAAACACTGTGATCATAATGAGAAACATTTACGTCGAATGTAGAGTGGTAAAACCCATACTACTCTACGTTTGATAAATGACGGTAAGTTAAGTGTTAAAATAAATAAATAAATAAAATACTAACCGGGCAACAAACAACACGACATAATTATTTGGCGCTGGTCAACGTTGGGCCATTAATAAGGTTAAAGTTTTTCTTTGACGTTCTAAAGTTTTGAAATATGGAATGTAAATAACGTCAACTCTACATTTTGAAAACATTAATGAGGTAGACAAGCGTACAGCTTTATTTGTATATGATCAAATCTTTAATTAATTGATATAAACAAATTGTTAAGTAAATTTAATAAATGAATTATCTGGAACGTTTAATGGAATTAAAAAGCAAAATGGACGAGGTGCAAGATAATTCTAGGGAAGAAATGTATGAACAACAAAGAAAAGAACACAAGAAAATTAGACCAAGGAGAGATACCGAAGTTGATGAAAAAAGAGCAATAGCTACTACGGAACAGTCGGAGAAAGATCAAGGAAAAGATTCAGAAGATGATGAAATGGAATTGGATGAAACACTCAAATACGAAAAAACGGAACCAGTAACATCTGAGATTAAAATGATGTTTAAATTTATGCGGGATATGCAAGAAAATTTGAGCAGAAAAATGGACGAACAGAAACAAGAGTTGAGAGCTTTGGAAAGACAAAGTAAACATCTAAAGGATAATGTAAAAACTTTGAAAGAAGACGTACAACAGAACATAAAGGAAAGGTTGGAAAAACAAAGAAAGATTTACGGGATGACATGAAACATTTATGGAGAGAAATGCAAAAACAGTTGAAAGATCATAAGGAAGCGATTGGAAAGCAAATGGATGATCTGAAATTAGAAATGCGTCAGGCATGGACTGAGAGACAGGAAATTAAAGCAGCAATTCAAACGAAAAAAATTGAATTGTCAAGCAGAAATGAAAAAGGTCGTACAGGATGCAGTAGAAGAAGATAGATGGTTTGTGGATAAAAATTTTGTAAAAATTAAAGATATTGAAATGAAAAGAATTACAGAAATTAATAAGAAAGCAACTGTAAATTCAACGCAAGAGCAGTCGTTTAATTATGAAAAACTAACCCTACCGAAATTTTATGGTGATTTTAGAATGAATCCTGTACAATTTTTAAATAATATCAAGGATGTGCTGGTCGATATTACAGATGATAGGAAGAAACTTCTAATCGTAAAATAAGAAGGTGCATGAAAGACGACGCAGAAACTTGGTTAAATATGGTTTCAGAAAACATTTTTAATTTTTCACAATTTGAAGAAGCTTTTATTCGTCAGTACTGGGGTCGAAATGAGCAGCAAAGGATAAGAGATGACCTTTTTATGGGCAAAGGAAGTTTGTCTAGAGAAAAATATACAATAAAAAAATATAGTGTGATAAAATACTTAACACCTAAGCTACAAGAAGAAGATTTGGTTGATCAACTAGCGAGACATTTTGACCAAGAGATAACGCACATGGTTGCATTGCAAGGTATTTGCACAATGCCTGACCTCATAAATTTATTAAAAAGGATAGATAATTGTGAGGAGAGAAATAAACAGGACAGACGCTTTAACATAAATCATATACAACCAATTCAACACAATCAAACGGGAATAAATAACAAATTTAAAAATGAAAATCGACGTACGGACACATGGACTAAACGTCCTGACGACAACTATAAAGGAGAAACTTTCAATAAACGATTTTCAGAAGAGAAAGATGAGAATACAAATAACGCAAGAGAAGGTCATAGCGGAAAATAGGAGTACAATTACAATTTTCCCAGAAAAAGCACAGAAAAAAAATAAGACAACCTACAAACAACAAGGAAGACCAAACAACTCAAATAAAGAGGAACTAGGAGAAAAACAGATCAATAACGTTAATACAGACCCTAATGAAATAACTGTAGCTGAGGTTCATGCTACGGATGAATCAGGATTTTTGGAAGGCGCATGATACAAAATGGAAAGTATAACGTCACAGACTACAAAATATTTAAATAATCTAATATTTCAAGAGGAAGAAGAAGAACATGTAAAAAAATTAAATTTACCTCATATTAGAATTAAGTTACAGAATATTAATTTATTGGCGTTACTAGACACGGGTGCAGAGGTTTCACTTCTAGAAAAAATTTATTGAAAATAACAATTTAGCTTGTAAGGAAAACAATTTTTCAATCAAGAAAATAAATTTAGTAACTGCAACTAATAAGAAACTACTGGTTGTTGATAAAATGATAGTACTTAACATGGGTATGGGAAATATGAGTTTGGATTCAGAATTTATGGTAGTGCCAGAATTAAGAAACACTTGTATTATCGGCATAGACCTGATGAATAAAATGGATTTAATCATAAATATAGAAAGAAGTACGTGCATCTTTAAGGGTGAGGCAATTCCTTGGAAACAAAATACGAACGAAGAGGAAAGAATAATAAACAATATAAATAAATATGATTTAAAAAAATGAGGAAGATAAATTTTTGAAATTAAATTGTGTTGAGAGTTATAAAATAATTCTTAATAACATTATAGCTAATAACATGCAATTAATTAATAATGAAACAACAAAAGCGTTGCAGTACGAAGCACTATCACGTTCACTATGTTCAATAAGTTGGTAAACTCAATCTGAGGGTCAACCGTCATCTGCGAGTATCAAATTAAACACCTCCTTAAATAGGTACATATTCAATAACAGGTTGCGTCAGGGTTATTTCAAAACAATTACATTTGAGTCACCGCGCTTCAAGGTCCGTTACGAGGTCACCTCATTTCAAGGTCGCCTCAAGGTCATTTCAAGGTAATCTCAAGGCTATTTCAAGGTCACCTCAAGGTCACTTCAAGGTCACCTCAAGGTCATTTCAAGGTCACCTCGAGGTCATTTCGAGGTCATTTCAAGGTCATTTCGAGGTCATCTCAAGGTCACTTCAAGGTCACCTCAAGATCATTTCAAGGTCACCTCAAGGTCACTTCGAGGTCATTTCAAGGTCATCTCAAGGCCACCTCAAGGTCATGGCCTTGACCTTGAAGGTCATGGTAGGGTCACGTCAGGAATAGGCCGATTCTGGAACCTCCTCCGACCTTGACCTTGAATTTTATTGGTCAAGGTCGGAGGAGGTTCCAGAATCGGCCTATTCCTACTACTGATGAATTACAGTCCAACGGATATTTAAAAATGATTATGTTTAAATTTCATAATTTTTATAATGGAATAATAGGATTAGAGAATTTGAAATCAAGAACATAAATTTAGTAACTGCAACTAATAAGAAACTACTGGTTGTTGATAAAATGATAGTACTTAACATGCGTATGGGAAATATGAGTTTGGATTCAGAATTTATGGTAGTGCCAGAATTAAGAAACACTTGTATTATCGGCATAGACCTGATGAATAAAATGGATTTAATCATAAATGTAGAAAGAAGTACGTGCATCTTTAAGGGTGAGGCAATTCCTTGGAAACAAAATACGGACGAAGAGGAAAGAATAATAAACAATATAAATAAATATGATTTAAAAAAATGAGGAAGATAAATTTTTGAAATTAAATTGTGATGAGAGTTATAAAATAATTCTTAATAACATTATAGCTAATAACATGCAATTAATTAATAATGAAACAACAAAAGCGTTGCAGTACGAACATTATTTAGAGGTAGCCGATAACGCACCATTTTATCATAAGAGATATCCTATTCCCCGTTTGTATGAAAGACAAGTGCAAGAGCAAATTAAAAAGATGTTAGAAGATGAAATTATAGAAAGAGCGAGGACACCCTATATTAGCCCAATTGTGGTAGTAAGGAAAAAGGATGGAAGCATACGTTTGTGCCTTGATGCTAGGAAAATTAATACAATTACTAAGCCGCAACATGAATCGCCGCCAGCTGTCAAAGCACTGTTAAGCAAATGTAATGAATCTACAGTTTTCTCTAAATTAGATCTAAAAAATACATTTTGGTTACTACCTCTACACAAGGACTGTATAAAATATACCGGATTTATTGTAAACGGTCAAGTTTTCCAATTTAAAGTTGTGCCTTTTGGTTTGTCAAGCTCTTCCGCAGCACGTATTCGAGCTATGCAGATGATTTTAGCAGAACAAGAAAATTTTTGCATACATTATGCAGATGATGTTTTAATTTTCAGCAAAACTTGTGATGAACACTTTGAACACTTAAGATTAGCCTTAAATAGTTTGAGTAAAGCAGGAATGAAGATTAACTTGGAGAAATGTGGCTTTATCAAGGACGAAGTGGAATATCTAGGATACAAAATAAATCAACATGGAGTGCATGTACACGAGTCAAGGTTAGAGACTCTCAAGAATTTTCCGCAACCGAAAAATTTAAAACAATTAAAATTTTTGGGTCTATTAAATTACTACAAACGATTTATACCGAATCTAGCAAGAAAGTCTGTTCCGCTTTACGAACTTCTTCAAAAACCAACCAAGTGGAAGTGGGATGCTGAAAGAATACAAGCATTTCAGGATCCGAAGAAAGAATTTTACAATAATTTAAACTGGCTGCATCCAGATTTCAACAAAAAGTTTATATTGAGAACTGATGCCTCAGATTATGCAGTAGCTGGGGAACTGGTTCAAATGGATGACGAGTTAGAGTTACCAATTTCTTTTGCCTCAAGAATTCTAAAATGATACGAGCAAAATTATTCTGTTTCAGAGAAAGAAATGATCGCAATAATTTTTGCAATTACAAAACTAAAATTTTATTTGCTCGGGAATAGTTTCATCGTAGAAACGGATCATTCATCTCTTACTTCTATCTATAAATCACGTTTTGCTAATAGCAGAATCTACCGTTGGAGTCTAATATTACAAGAGTCTGATTTTGTTCTCAAATACAGGAAAGGTGAACACAACGTGACACGCTTAGAAGAAAAAGTTGACAAATGAGATCGAAATTAATAGTTACGATCTCAGGAACACCACGGGAATTTATTCGCATCAAAACATTTTGAATGTACAGCAAGCTGAAAATAAAATGAATATCAAGGTTGAAATAAGGAATGGAATTTCACATAATAATTTCCTGATTGAAGATCAAATTTTATACAAGTTAATTCAAAACAAGAAATTAATTTTGATTAACGGAGATTTGGCTGAGAAAATAATAAATGACATACACGTTAAATACGGTCATATTGGCATTCAAAAAAACCTGGTTACTATTTAGAGAAGTCTTTTACACAAAGAAGGATAGAAGTCTAATTAAAACACTGATTAACTCCTGTGATTTATGTATTTTGGGAGGAGTAAAAATCGAGTATCCAAAAATCTGATTAAAAGTATAAGTGTAATTAATCCTTTAGATTTAGTCGCTATGGACTTTTTAGGTAATTTAAGACCTGGACAGTATGGCTATAGGAACATTTTAGTGATGGTTGATGTTTTCACTAAATACGTACGGTTGTTCCCGACCAGAGAATACAATACTCTCACTGCTGTGAATCTAATACATACTTTTACAGAGGAAGAGGGCATTCCAATTAGACTGCTCGCCGATAATGCCTCTTACTTCAACAATGCTCGTTTTGTACAGGCAATTGAAGTCATGGGTATAAAGGCAATGTTCTGTAGTATAAGACACCCTCAGGGCAATCCCTGTGAACGGTACATCCAAGAAGTCATAAAATACCCCTCAGAATCCTAACTTATAATAAACATGCTGGATGGGTGGCATACGTGGAAAAGGTCCAAGATTTTATAAATTTAACACCCAACACCGTAACACAACAAACTCCATATGATGAAGGGAAAGAAATCAACAAGACCTTGGAGAAATCAAGAAGAGAAGGAAGATGACATGGAAGAGATTTTGGAAAAATGCAGACAGAGGATAAGAAAAAAATCTGATAAATACGTGGAAAAGGAAAATCGAAACATAAGGATTATATAACAAAATTTGTTTTGGGATTTGAATTAAAATGAACCGTACTTACCTTTGTTTCGCACTTTTGTTTTTGTTTTGTTTCATCAGATCATATTTTCTTTGAAGATTTGCAACAATATAGAAACACTGCGATCATAATGAAAAACATTAACGTCGAATGTAGAGTGGTAAAATCCACACTACTCTACGTTTGATAAATGACGGTAAGTTAACTGTTAAAACAATAAATAAATAAATAAAATACTAACTGGGCAACAAACAACACGACAATATGTACGTGTGTTACATGCGTATACGTACAATCGTCTGCACTTAAGATACACCCCTTGCATGCAAACCCTTGTGCTCCAAAGGTTCAGAGAAAAGTCAAGTTATTAAAACTTCTTCCAATTAAAGGTACCTGCGGCAGGATTTTGCAAGGTAACCCTGTCGCATAATGTGATTCTGTATGTAATCTTCCATTAAAATCGGGTTTCGTTAAAATAACAGATGAGCGTAAAAAAGTTGCAGTGGTATCTTAGACTATAATACCACTTATCAAATAGCAACTATATAAACAATAGTACTTATCGAGTACTCGAGTACTTATCAGGTAATGGGTAACTACGCGGGTATCAATAACGGGTACCCTGATAACAAAATTATGGGTATCGGTATTCCTAGAAGATACTTACGTTTGAAGCTTTTTCTTGTATATTGAGGTAATAGAAGGAAAAGTAACAATATTTTTATATTTATTGAAAAAACCTCAATGTAACAAAGAGTAAAATTATATAGTATACAGACCGTTCAAAAATAACTCGGCACTATTGGTAACTTTTTTATTATTAAAATTACAGATACGGTTAAATTAGCAAGCTAGTAGTACTTTTTGGCCTGATTGCAACGATACATTTAAAAAAACAATTGAACATTGCACTTACGAAATAAAGGGAAACGAAAAGTTTTTTTTTTTAATGGAACACGCTTTATTTAATTTGACCAATCGATAAAGAATAAAATTCCGAATTAAAATTGTCCTTTATCATTTTATCGGAAATTAATAAATAAAGAAGATATTTTGATTTTTAAAATTGATTAAGATGGCTGTGTTTCAATTGATGAAGAACCGGAAACTGTAGTATCGTGCATCGTAAAAATTTGACAACAAGCTTAATGACAGTAGCAATAGTTTATTTTTGGACGCTATTTATAACTGAAGTTTGTTCTTGTTCGATGAAAATTGTAAGTACAAAGTTTTTTTATTTTTTTTTAATCTCAAACCGGACAGAAAACTGAAGAGAACACACAACGTTTCGCTATAGATTTATAGCTTCGTCAGGAGTGAAAAAAAGTAAATAAACAAGTTGTCAAGAGAAACAAGTCGTCAAGAGAAACGAAAAGGTAACATGATTTTAAACTAAAATACAAGTTGTCCGAAAAAAAAAAAGGAAAAAGTAACTAGAACTAAATTAAAACTAATTTTTTTTTTTTTTTAATTAAATAATTAATTGACAGATCTATATCCTGTTTAAAGAGTCTAGAAAACTGCAAAATATGTCATTTAAATTTTCAAAGTCTGTACGTTTATTAACAGAATTTGGAGACATTTTAATTTTACACATTTCTATGAAACGTCTTTTAAAAATATTAGATTCACTGTACAAAATGTCAGTATTATCAAAATCAAAATTATGATTATTTACTAATGAATGCTCTACAAGCACTGAATGATTTTGATTATTTTTGAATATGATATTTATGTTGGTTTAAACGTTTTTTTTTAAATTTTGGCTCGTTTCACCTATATAAACAGAATTACAATTTGAACATCTGATTTCATAAACCACGTTAGGTTGTTTTAATTTAGGTATTTTGGTTTTTAAATTCGAAAAATTAAATTTAAATTATTCACAGATTTACTGGCTAAAATTAAATTATGTTTTTTGAAAATGTGTTTAAATGTATTGTGTAATGGTTCAATATAAGGCAAAGATATGTATTTATGGTTCGAAGTTTGTCTAATGTTATTAAAGACATTTGAATTTTGTAAGTATTTAATACGATTTTTAATTACTGATTCAATAAGATTTATTGGATAAGAATTTTGAATAAGAGTTTTCTTTATTAAATTTAAGTTATCGTAAATGAGAACTTTATCAGAAAGTAAAATAGCTCGATCTGTTAATGAAATAATAGTTGCAATTTTATAATTTTTGGGTGTGTACGAGTGAAAATTTATGTACCTACCTGACCAGGTAGGTTTATGAAACCAATTAGTAATTAATTTATCATTGTGTCTGATAATATTTACATCAAGAAAACTCAATGAATTATTATTTTCTTTTTCTACTGTAAATTGTAATCTATTATGAAAAGAATTAAATTTATTTAAAACAAAATCTACCTTATCAGAAGGCAAAATCAGTAAAATGTCATCTACATAACGAAAATATAACGTTAAATCGAATGATAAAGAGTTAATAACAGATTTTTCTAGTTCTTGCATAACAATTTCAGCTAAAGCCGGAGATAAAGGAGAACCTTCAACTATTATAAGTATTTTAGCATTCAGAATTACATAGATAACAAAGAAGTAATGTTTAAAATCTCAGTACCTATATTAATTACTTCTACGTAAAAACTTTATCAAATCCATTCTATTCCTTACAAAAACTACATCATTCCCTTTGCAAAGTCGTATTTGTTGATGTCTGATAGTACGTATGCTTTAAGAACAAACACTTGTCCAAAATTGGAAAATATTCATATTTGCGATACCAAACCAGTACCCAAGGATGAAAATTGTGTATTAAATTTAATGAAGAATGTCGACGGAAATTGCGAGAAAATACACGTCCACCTGGAAGAAACGCTAGTGCAACAAATTGGGCAAGGAGACTTATTAGTAATAAGTCTCCTAAATTTAATGAAGAATGTCGACGGAAATTGCGAGAAAATACACGTCCACCTGGAAGAAACGCTAGTGCAACAAATTGGGCAAGGAGACTTATTAGTAATAAGTCTCCTTGCCCAATTTGTTGCACTAGCGTTTCTTCCAGGTGGACGTGTATTTTCTCGCAATTTCCGTCGACATTCTTCATTAAATTTAATACACAATTTTCATCCTTGGGTACTGGTTTGGTATCGCAAATATGAATATTTTCCAATTTTGGACAAGTGTTTGTTCTTAAAGCATACGTACTATCAGACATCAACAAATACGACTTTGCAAAGGGAATGATGTAGTTTTTGTAAGGAATAGAATGGATTTGATAAAGTTTTTACGTAGAAGTAATTAATATAGGTACTGAGATTTTAAACATTACTTCTTTGTTATCTATGTAATTCTGAATGCTAAAATACTTATAATAGTTGAAGGTTCTCCTTTATCTCCGGCTTTAGCTGAAATTGTTATGCAAGAACTAGAAAAATCTGTTATTAACTCTTTATCATTCGATTTAACGTTATATTTTCGTTATGTAGATGACATTTTACTGATTTTGCCTTCTGATAAGGTAGATTTTGTTTTAAATAAATTTAATTCTTTTCATAATAGATTACAATTTACAGTAGAAAAAGAAAATAATAATTCATTGAGTTTTCTTGATGTAAATATTATCAGACACAATGATAAATTAATTACTAATTGGTTTCATAAACCTACCTGGTCAGGTAGGTACATAAATTTTCACTCGTACACACCCAAAAATTATAAAATTGCAACTATTATTTCATTAACAGATCGAGCTATTTTACTTTCTGATAAAGTTCTCATTTACGATAACTTAAATTTAATAAAGAAAACTCTTATTCAAAATTCTTATCCAATAAATCTTATTGAATCAGTAATTAAAAATCGTATTAAATACTTACAAAATTCAAATGTCTTTAATAACATTAGACAAACTTCGAACCATAAATACATATCTTTGCCTTATATTGAACCATTACACAATACATTTAAACACATTTTCAAAAAACATAATTTAATTTTAGCCAGTAAATCTGTGAATAATTTAAATTTAATTTTTCGAATTTAAAAACCAAAATACCTAAATTAAAACAACCTAACGTGGTTTATGAAATCAGATGTTCAAATTGTAATTCTGTTTATATAGGTGAAACGAGCCAAAATTTAAAAAAAACGTTTAAACCAACATAAATATCATATTCAAAAATAATCAAAATCATTCAGTGCTTGTAGAGCATTCATTAGTAAATAATCATAATTTTGATTTTGATAATACTGACATTTTGTACAGTGAATCTAATATTTTTAAAAGACGTTTCATAGAAATGTGTAAAATTAAAATGTCTCCAAATTCTGTTAATAAACGTACAGACTTTGAAAATTTAAATGACATATTTTGCAGTTTTCTAGACTCTTTAAACAGGATATAGATCTGTCAATTAATTATTTAATTAAAAAAAAAAAAAAATTAGTTTTAATTTAGTTCTAGTTACTTTTTCCTTTTTTTTTTTTTCGGACAACTTGTATTTTAGTTTAAAATCATGTTACCTTTTCGTTTCTCTTGACGACTTGTTTCTCTTGACAACTTGTTTATTTACTTTTTTTCACTCCTGACGAAGCTATAAATCTATAGCGAAACGTTGTGTGTTCTCTTCAGTTTTCTGTCCGGTTTGAGATTAAAAAAAAATAAAAAAACTTTGTACTTACAATTTTCATCGAACAAGAACAAACTTCAGTTATAAATAGCGTCCAAAAATAAACTATTGCTACTGTCATTAAGCTTGTTGTCAAATTTTTACGATGCACGATACTACAGTTTCCGGTTCTTCATCAATTGAAACACAGCCATCTTAATCAATTTTAAAAATCAAAATATCTTCTTTATTTATTAATTTCCGATAAAATGATAAAGGACAATTTTAATTCGGAATTTTATTCTTTATCGATTGGTCAAATTAAATAAAGCGTGTTCCATTAAAAAAAAAAACTTTTCGTTTCCCTTTATTTCGTAAGTGCAATGTTCAATTGTTTTTTTAAATGTATCGTTGCAATCAGGCCAAAAAGTACTACTAGCTTGCTAATTTAACCGTATCTGTAATTTTAATAATAAAAAAGTTACCAATAGTGCCGAGTTATTTTTGAACGGTCTGTATACTATATAATTTTACTCTTTGTTACATTGAGGTTTTTTCAATAAATATAAAAATATTGTTACTTTTCCTTCTATTACCTCAATATACAAGAAAAAGCTTCAAACGTAAGTATCTTCTAGGAATACCGATACCCATAATTTTGTTATCAGGGTACCCGTTATTGATACCCGCGTAGTTACCCATTACCTGATAAGTACTCGAGTACTCGATAAGTACTATTGTTTATATAGTTGCTATTTGATAAGTGGTATTATAGTCTAAGATACCACTGCAACTTTTTTACGCTCATCTGTTATTTTAACGAAACCCGATTTTAATGGAAGATTACATACAGAATCACATTATGCGACAGGGTTACCTTGCAAAATCCTGCCGCAGGTACCTTTAATTGGAAGAAGTTTTAATAACTTGACTTTTCTCTGAACCTTTGGAGCACAAGGGTTTGCATGCAAGGGGTGTATCTTAAGTGCAGACGATTGTACGTATACGCATGTAACACACGTACATATTGTCGTGTTGTTTGTTGCCCAGTTAGTATTTTATTTATTTATTTATTGTTTTAACAGTTAACTTACCGTCATTTATCAAACGTAGAGTAGTGTGGATTTTACCACTCTACATTCGACGTTAATGTTTTTCATTATGATCGCAGTGTTTCTATATTGTTGCAAATCTTCAAAGAAAATATGATCTGATGAAACAAAACAAAAACAAAAGTGCGAAACAAAGGTAAGTACGGTTCATTTTAATTCAAATCCCAAAACAAATTTTGTTATATAATCCTTATGTTTCGATTTTCCTTTTCCACGTATTTATCAGATTTTTTTCTTATCCTCTGTCTGCATTTTTCCAAAATCTCTTCCATGTCATCTTCCTTCTCTTCTTGATTTCTCCAAGGTCTTGTTGATTTCTTTCCCTTCATCATATGGAGTTTGTTGTGTTACGGTGTTGGGTGTTAAATTTATAAAATCTTGGACCTTTTCCACGTATGCCACCCATCCAGCATGTTTATTATAAGTTAGGATTCTGAGGGGTATTTTATGACTTCTTGGATGTACCGTTCACAGGGATTGCCCTGAGGGTGTCTTATACTACAGAACATTGCCTTTATACCCATGACTTCAATTGCCTGTACAAAACGAGCATTGTTGAAGTAAGAGGCATTATCGGCGAGCAGTCTAATTGGAATGCCCTCTTCCTCTGTAAAAGTATGTATTAGATTCACAGCAGTGAGAGTATTGTATTCTCTGGTCGGGAACAACCGTACGTATTTAGTGAAAACATCAACCATCACTAAAATGTTCCTATAGCCATACTGTCCAGGTCTTAAATTACCTAAAAAGTCCATAGCGACTAAATCTAAAGGATTAATTACACTTATACTTTTAATCAGATTTTTGGATACTCGATTTTTACTCCTCCCAAAATACATAAATCACAGGAGTTAATCAGTGTTTTAATTAGACTTCTATCCTTCTTTGTGTAAAAGACTTCTCTAAATAGTAACCAGGTTTTTTTGAATGCCAATATGACCGTATTTAACGTGTATGTCATTTATTATTTTCTCAGCCAAATCTCCGTTAATCAAAATTAATTTCTTGTTTTGAATTAACTTGTATAAAATTTGATCTTCAATCAGGAAATTATTATGTGAAATTCCATTCCTTATTTCAACCTTGATATTCATTTTATTTTCAGCTTGCTGTACATTCAAAATGTTTTGATGCGAATAAATTCCCGTGGTGTTCCTGAGATCGTAACTATTAATTTCGATCTCATTTGTCAACTTTTTCTTCTAAGCGTGTCACGTTGTGTTCACCTTTCCTGTATTTGAGAACAAAATCAGACTCTTGTAATATTAGACTCCAACGGTAGATTCTGCTATTAGCAAAACGTGATTTATAGATAGAAGTAAGAGATGAATGATCCGTTTCTACGATGAAACTATTCCCGAGCAAATAAAATTTTAGTTTTGTAATTGCAAAAATTATTGCGATCATTTCTTTCTCTGAAACAGAATAATTTTGCTCGTATCATTTTAGAATTCTTGAGGCAAAAGAAATTGGTAACTCTAACTCGTCATCCATTTGAACCAGTTCCCCAGCTACTGCATAATCTGAGGCATCAGTTCTCAATATAAACTTTTTGTTGAAATCTGGATGCAGCCAGTTTAAATTATTGTAAAATTCTTTCTTCGGATCCTGAAATGCTTGTATTCTTTCAGCATCCCACTTCCACTTGGTTGGTTTTTGAAGAAGTTCGTAAAGCGGAACAGACTTTCTTGCTAGATTCGGTATAAATCGTTTGTAGTAATTTAATAGACCCAAAAATTTTAATTGTTTTAAATTTTTCGGTTGCGGAAAATTCTTGAGAGTCTCTAACCTTGACTCGTGTACATGCACTCCATGTTGATTTATTTTGTATCCTAGATATTCCACTTCGTCCTTGATAAAGCCACATTTCTCCAAGTTAATCTTCATTCCTGCTTTACTCAAACTATTTAAGGCTAATCTTAAGTGTTCAAAGTGTTCATCACAAGTTTTGCTGAAAATTAAAACATCATCTGCATAATGTATGCAAAAATTTTCTTGTTCTGCTAAAATCATCTGCATAGCTCGAATACGTGCTGCGGAAGAGCTTGACAAACCAAAAGGCACAACTTTAAATTGGAAAACTTGACCGTTTACAATAAATCCGGTATATTTTATACAGTCCTTGTGTAGAGGTAGTAACCAAAATGTATTTTTTAGATCTAATTTAGAGAAAACTGTAGATTCATTACATTTGCTTAACAGTGCTTTGACAGCTGGCGGCGATTCATGTTGCGGCTTAGTAATTGTATTAATTTTCCTAGCATCAAGGCACAAACGTATGCTTCCATCCTTTTTCCTTACTACCACAATTGGGCTAATATAGGGTGTCCTCGCTCTTTCTATAATTTCATCTTCTAACATCTTTTTAATTTGCTCTTGCACTTGTCTTTCATACAAACGGGGAATAGGATATCTCTTATGATAAAATGGTGCGTTATCGGCTACCTCTAAATAATGTTCGTACTGCAACGCTTTTGTTGTTTCATTATTAATTAATTGCATGTTATTAGCTATAATGTTATTAAGAATTATTTTATAACTCTCATCACAATTTAATTTCAAAAATTTATCTTCCTCATTTTTTTAAATCATATTTATTTATATTGTTTATTATTCTTTCCTCTTCGTTCGTATTTTGTTTCCAAGGAATTGCCTCACCCTTAAAGATGCACGTACTTCTTTCTACATTTATGATTAAATCCATTTTATTCATCAGGTCTATGCCGATAATACAAGTGTTTCTTAATTCTGGCACTACCATAAATTCTGAATCCAAACTCATATTTCCCATACGCATGTTAAGTACTATCATTTTATCAACAACCAGTAGTTTCTTATTAGTTGCAGTTACTAAATTTATGTTCTTGATTTCAAATTCTCTAATCCTATTATTCCATTATAAAAATTATGAAATTTAAACATAATCATTTTTAAATATCCGTTGGACTGTAATTCATCAGTAGTAGGAATAGGCCGATTCTGGAACCTCCTCCGACCTTGACCAATAAAATTCAAGGTCAAGGTCGGAGGAGGTTCCAGAATCGGCCTATTCCTGACGTGACCCTACCATGACCTTCAAGGTCAAGGCCATGACCTTGAGGTGGCCTTGAGATGACCTTGAAATGACCTCGAAGTGACCTTGAGGTGACCTTGAAATGATCTTGAGGTGACCTTGAAGTGACCTTGAGATGACCTCGAAATGACCTTGAAATGACCTCGAAATGACCTCGAGGTGACCTTGAAATGACCTTGAGGTGACCTTGAAGTGACCTTGAGGTGACCTTGAAATAGCTTTGAGATTACCTTGAAATGACCTTGAGGCGACCTTGAAATGAGGTGACCTCGTAACGGACCTTGAAGCGCGGTGACTCAAATGTAATTGTTTTGAAATAACCCTGACGCAACCTGTTATTGAATATGTACCTATTTAAGGAGGTGTTTAATTTGATACTCGCAGATGACGGTTGACCCTCAGATTGAGTTTACCAACTTATTGAACATAGTGAACGTGATAGTGCTTCGTACTGCAACGCTTTTGTTGTTTCATTATTAATTAATTGCATGTTATTAGCTATAATGTTATTAAGAATTATTTTATAACTCTCATCACAATTTAATTTCAAAAATTTATCTTCCTCATTTTTTTAAATCATATTTATTTATATTGTTTATTATTCTTTCCTCTTCGTTCGTATTTTGTTTCCAAGGAATTGCCTCACCCTTAAAGATGCACGTACTTCTTTCTATATTTATGATTAAATCCATTTTATTCATCAGGTCTATGCCGATAATACAAGTGTTTCTTAATTCTGGCACTACCATAAATTCTGAACCCAAACTCATATTTCCCATACGCATGTTAAGTACTATCATTTTATCAACAACCAGTAGTTTCTTATTAGTTGCAGTTACTAAATTTATGTTCTTGATTTCAAATTCTCTAATCCTATTATTCCATTATAAAAATTATGAAATTTAAACATAATCATTTTTAAATATCCGTTGGACTGTAATTCATCAGTAGTAGGAATAGGCCGATTCTGGAACCTCCTCCGACCTTGACCAATAAAATTCAAGGTCAAGGTCGGAGGAGGTTCCAGAATCGGCCTATTCCTGACGTGACCCTACCATGACCTTCAAGGTCAAGGCCATGACCTTGAGGTGGCCTTGAGATGACCTTGAAATGACCTCGAAGTGACCTTGAGGTGACCTTGAAATGATCTTGAGGTGACCTTGAAGTGACCTTGAGATGACCTCGAAATGACCTTGAAATGACCTCGAAATGACCTCGAGGTGACCTTGAAATGACCTTGAGGTGACCTTGAAGTGACCTTGAGGTGACCTTGAAATAGCCTTGAGATTACCTTGAAATGACCTTGAGGCGACCTTGAAATGAGGTGACCTCGTAACGGACCTTGAAGCGCGGTGACTCAAATGTAATTGTTTTGAAATAACCCTGACGCAACCTGTTATTGAATATGTACCTATTTAAGGAGGTGTTTAATTTGATACTCGCAGATGACGGTTGACCCTCAGATTGAGTTTACCAACTTATTGAACATAGTGAACGTGATAGTGCTTATTAGAATTATAAAACATGTTTGATTGCAATCAGTGTGGCAAACAATTTACGCGAATCGATAATATGAATCGTGATTTGCGTACGTCATGCCAGGGAAAACGTTTGAAATTAGATGAAATGCTGGACCGTCCAAAGTTGTTGACCAGGTGAACGTTATGAAATGTGATGTGTGTGAAATATACGTCAGCAGAAAGTGTTTCTCAGCACATTTGCGTAGTAATTCACATAAAAGTAATGCTTTTGTGGTCGTCGATAACGGCGTGGAGAAGATAGCTGGTGCATTCGGAGACAAAATCGTAACGTATCGTATAACGGAACCTTACAATTATGTTGATGTCGAAGATTTTATGTACAATATTCAAGAAGTACTAACGTACTAACTTTGGTTCAAAGTATATTAGACATACATAAAGCATTAAAGTGGAATGTGGAAATTTTCGGAGTCTATTTCTTAGATTCTAAAGAAAGTTCTGAGATAAAATCTTTAAACACCAAGAATAAAATAATTTGTTTTGGAACTGATATATACAACATATATCGTGATTTTGTAAACGAAATACATGTAAAAATGTCGGAATTTCAAGAGCGAGATTCAGGTAAAAAAAATAATAGGTGCAATCGTTTAGAATAAAACTTAAAGTTGCAAATATTGTTACAGGATGGACTCTGTGCAGAATTTTATATATGGAAGTCAACATTAATAAATACAATCCACTGAAACCATCCAGCTTCATGCCATTACCGTCTTCAATAAGTGTGAAGAAAGCTGTTACATTTTACTAAAAATAGAAAAAAATTCATATAAACTTATTATTAATTGATGACAACAATGGAAATACTCACTATTGTTGGATTAAAAATTTATCACGTTTAGTGTCAAAACAGACTTCACATCACGGTCACGAGAAATATATTTGCGAAGAATGTTTAGTGTATTTTCCATGTATTGAAAAATTGCAACAACACGAGAGGGAAGACTGTAAAGTTATCAAAACAGTTTTACCATCGACAGAGTTAAAAATAAATAAGTATGGTGAATCCTTGCCAGAGAATATATTACAATTTGAAAATTTTGAAAAACAGTTAAAACTTCCTTTTGTTATATATATAAACATCATCGGCATATGCCGATTTCGAAGCATTGCTAAAACCACTGGACAGAGTAGAACCAAATCCAGATAGATCTTTCACTGTTAAGTGTTATGAACACGAACCTCATTCATTTGCATATTACATTACAGTTTCAATGCTAATTTGTCAATGTTAAAGTTATATCGCGGAGAGAATGCCGCCACTGAGTTTATAAAATGGTTAGAAAAAGATATTAAAGAAATTTACGACAAATATTTAAGTAAAATTGAGCCGATGACTGATTTAACACGAGAAGAGAAAGAGGCATACGACCGTGCAACGATGTGTCATATTTGTGAAAAACCAATATTAGATTTAAGGAGAAGGTGCGTGATCATGAACATTTATCGGGAGCGTTTAGAGGTGCTGCTCATTCTGTGTGCAACATTAATTTTAAAATACCAAAATTTATTCCAGTGTTTTTTCATAATCTTTCTAATTATGACAGTCACTTGTTTGTAAAGACAATGGCATTAGAAAGTGAAAATGTGGACGTGATCGCACAAAATAAGGAAAAATATATATCCTTTTCGAAATTAATACACGTGGGGGATAAGACAGACTGTAAAGGTAAAAAGCGTAAAGTATATTTCAAAATAAGATTTGTAGATTCTTTTCGTTTCATGCAATCGTCTTTAGAGAAATTAAGCTCATACTTGGAAGATTGGCAATGTAGGGAAATTAGAAAATATTTTAACGATGAGGAGATGTTTAAATTAATACGTCAAAAAGGAATTTTCCCGTATTGTTTTATTGACTCACTCATGAAATTAGATTTTCCCACTTTTCCTTCTAAGAAAGAGTTTTATGATGTGCTGTATGATGAACACGTAAGTGATGAAGATTATGAGAGAGCACAGCGCGTTTGGAATTTATTTAACTGCAAAACTATGGGTGATTACAGTGAGGTATACGTAACATCTGATGTTTTACTGTTGGCAGACGTATTTGAAAATTTCAGAGACCTTCGTATTGATAATTACAAACTAGATCCTTGCCATCTTTTCACCGCTCCAGGATTAAGTTGGGACGCAATGTTAAGAATGACAGAAATTAAATTAGAGCTACTGCAAGATGTTGATATGCTACAGTTTTTTAGAATGGGTATACGCGGTGGAGTGAGTATGTGCATTAAAAGAATCGAAAACGCTAATAATAAATTTGTGCATGGTTTTGTCTCTAAGAAGGCAATTAAATATTTACTAGATTCCAGATTTCCATGGGGAGAATTTACTTGGTTGTGTACAGAAGAGATTAACAATCTTAACATTTCAGAGTTAGAAGAAAATTCAGATGTCGGTACGTATTCGAAGTAGATTTGGAATACCCGACTCATTTACATGACAACCACAACGAATTACCATTTTGTCCGGAAAACATAATTCCACCAAATTCGAAATATGGTAAACTTGTTCCAAATCTGTACAACAAAAGGAAATACATAATTCACTATTTAAATCTGAAACAATGTTTGGAAAATGGTTTAATATTAAACCAAATTCATAGGGCAATTAAATTTAAGCAATCTCGTTGGCTAAAAATATACATAGACTTTAATTCACAAAAACGAGCTGAAGCTAAAAACGAATTCGAAAAAATTTTTTACAAATTATTAAATAATAGTGTTTTCGGTAAAACTATGGAAAATGTTGAGAATCGCGTCGACATTAAATTGGCCACCAGCTGGGAAACCCATAATCGAAGACCGGGAGCTGAATCATTGATAGCTAAACCAAACTATAAATCGGGTAAAATTTTTAGTGATCACCTGGCCGCAATAGAATTATGCAAAGTACGAGTAAATTATAATAAACCTTTATACGTAGAGTTTTGTGTTTTGGAAAAATCAAAAACAATAATGTACGGTTTTCATTACAATTTTATAAAGCGAAAATATAACAATAGAGCAGCTTTATTATATACTGATACGGATAGTTTAATACTGACCGTTAATACTGATAATGTATACGATGACATAAAGCAAAATTTAGATAAATTTGATACCTAATAATTACCCACCGAATAATATACATGAAATGTCTCGAACTGAATCAGTTATTGGACGATTTAAAGACGAATACGCAGGACAGATTATAGAATCTTTTATCGGGACCGGTGCGAAAGCCTACTGTGTAAAGCTTATTTCAAAATGTACTAAGAAAGCAAAAGTTGTTAAAAATACGTTATAGATAAATACTTATCTGTAGATGACTACAAAGATATCATTGAACGAGATGGTTTTATTTTTAAAAAGATGTACGTGTTTCACTCGGATTTTCATACGGTGTATACAGAGTTGAAAAATAAAATTGCCTTATCATCTAAAGACGATAAACGTTATATTTTGGATGACAAAATTCATACTCTGGCGTGGGGTCACCATAAAATTGCTGATATAGAAAGAGATAAAAAACTAAAAGAACTAATTGAAAAACTGGAAAAAGAATTAGAAAATAAGTAAAGTATGTTTTATTTATAAGTTCTGTTAGAAAGTAAATAAATTAATTTGTAAAATTCATTTATTGTGTATTGTGAGTATTGTATGTTTACAGTTGTAGTTAATAAATATTTATTATAAAACATTGCGTTTTGGTATCCATGAATCATGTTTAGAACTCAATCCTAAATAACTTACAAGCCCTTTATTACCTTTTTCTCTCAATACATTAATTAAATATATATCTGGATGTTTTACTTTTTGTAAC
This sequence comes from Prosopocoilus inquinatus, assembly GCA_036172665.1. Classification (NCBI taxonomy): domain Eukaryota; kingdom Metazoa; phylum Arthropoda; class Insecta; order Coleoptera; family Lucanidae; genus Prosopocoilus; species Prosopocoilus inquinatus. The sequence continues at coordinate 40,484,738 of CM069871.1, read as the reverse complement.
TCGTACTCATAAAACCCACCAAGAATGGCTTCACCATCAGCGTCTTTAATTAGATATGTTCTGGGATTAGTATTCTGCACCGACGAAATGGTAAATATTTCGTTGGACCAATTCGGAGTGTACATCTTCGAAAATGCTTGTCTGTATTTACTGATGCGCACATGATCTCCAACTTTAAATTTTGCAATACTTGGATCCACAATTTTAAGGTTGCTGTAGACGGACTGTAAAATACTTTGCGCATTTCTTTGATTTATCTTTCTGGGTTTGTAACCCGTCGTACTGTGAACAGTGTTACTGTATTCTTCAATTAGCCTTGGTAATAAATCGAACCATCCGAAATTTCCTTGCATGCTAAATTCTTTCCACATTTTTTGTTTTAGGGTTCTATTAAATCTTTCGACTATCGAACTTTTTAAATTAGAGTAGGTGCTATAGTGATTAATTCTATATTTCTTCATTAAATTTTGGAACTCTGCATTGTAAAATTCCTTTCTGTTATCTATTTGTATATTTTTCGGTACAGAATTTCTACCTTCAGATAAAATCGATTGAAAAGCTTTGGTTACTTCTTTACCTGTCTTATTTTTTAATGGTATTCCCCAAGCATACTTGGAAAATGCGTTGATCACTGTCAGAATGTATTTGTATCCTTTGTTTATCTTGGAATAAGGCAGCATTTCAATTAAGTCTGCTTGGAAGAGATCTCTGAGTCCTTTTATTATTACTCGACGACGGCGAAAGTTTTTCCTTGCTGGTTTGTGGAACTCATTAACAACATCACGTTTCACATTAGAAGATAGATTAGACATTTTCAGTTAGAACTCGTTTTCTTACGATGAATTCAACAAATAATGGAACTGCACAAATTGAAGATGTGCAAGTAAACGAGATTTGATCTCCCACATTCAACGTTCTTCCAATTAAAGTATTAGTACAATTTATAGCGTTGATGGATACTGTAATGTTGACAATAGTCATATATATTCTATAATAGAATAAATACTTTTTAACAACACAAGTTTCTTGGATCGTATACGTCGTTCGGTGACCTCTATTTGAAAGCAAATATACACTTTCGGCGTTAAGCTCTTGACTCTAAAAGTCTAATAATGTTTCGTAAAGTAATGGTGTAGCAGCAATGTGTTTGAAAACTGTGTGTTTATGAGCGTGTCTTCCAAACTTATCATTAGTCATTGTGAATCAATCAACAACTATGTGAAACTGAAATGTGTGCTCGCTTACACTCCACTAAATACTACAATTTACAAAATAATTTTTGCCTCTTTTAATTCTTCAATGATCGCTATGATTTTATTGTTATGACCTGCTGATTCGGATGCGTTCAATAAACGCAATCGTTCTACTACTTCGTTAGGATCATCCCAGTATTGATACTGCAAACATTTGTTAGGTTTAAGCTTTTTCTCCAAAGCTGCACCTGTTTTCCAGCTTCGCGCCCACCAAACATTTGGTGGTTTTCCCTGAATTATTGGTTTTATAATATTCATTTATTTAAATCCTCTGCTTGCAGATATTCGCCCTGAGGGATTATAATTAACCTTAAACGCGTTAGTTCTTCTCAATATATCTCTATAGTCTCGCACGTCGTGAAACGTAAATTTCTCTGGATTTTTCTTAAAAGCCAGCTCGTATAAACCTTTAGTACCCTTATATGCCAAGTCTCCAATTACAAGATCGGGACCGTCAAACTTAAGTTCCTGGTTCCCAACAAACAATCTCTCATCTTCTCTTACACCGTATTTTGTATCGAATTCATTTTCTACATCAGTTTCAAATCGTGTAACATAATCACGTGCTAACGGATGATGCGGTTCTAAGGCAGCTTCTACCAGCGGTGATTCTAATCTAGTCTGAAGTAATGATTTTCGTTCTTCTAGAAGTGTACGAGCATGAGCCAGGGATTCGTCCACAGAGGGGTTACTGCTTTCGGTGTCATATTCTTCTGCTTCTTCATAAACAGATATTGAAGTTAGAGATGTGGACTTTTCATGAAGAACCTCAAGAAGTCAATTCAAAAGGATCAGATCTCAATTTATAAATCGGTCTTTTTCTTAGGAAAGAACTCTTCGGCTCCTCTTTCAGTCTCTTTTCACAGGCTTCGTATGACTGTTGCTCCTCTTTCATAGGTAATACGCTGCGAACATCATCTAGCTTATTGACAATATCTCGGATTGGCTCTACAATAGGTGAATAATTTGTCTGCAGATATTTTTCTGATTGCTCCGCATGATGTTTTGCTTGTGCAATATCGGATTTAAGTGTTTTTAATTTAGTACGCAAACTTTCGCGCGCAGTGGCTAATTCTGCTTTAAGTTTGTTACTCATGGTGCACCCGCTTCCTTTAACGTCTGTTACAGTACTCAAGAACTGTAGAACTATGTAAAAATGAAAGAACTATGTAAAATATAGTGGTTTTAAAGATATATGTACGTGTCGAATCCTTTACGATATATCCCTGCGTTTACGGAACAGTCGGTATCAATAACTAAGAAACCAAACGGTTCCTTCCAACAAGCGTAACAGATATTACGAAACTGGTCCATAGTCATATCTCCGCTGACGTAATTATCGTAAACGTGTTTCATATTTGTGAAATCTTGACGAAATAGTACTAAGAAATTACAATTATCACGAATCTTTTGTTTGGGTATGCACTGTAAGTTTGACTTAAATAAAAGCAGTCAACATCTCTATGACGTCCAAAGGAGAAATATTCTTTAATTAAATTTTGTGTAGTGCACAGAACATCATCAAAAACAACGACTGAATATTCTTTTTCATTTGTAGGTGATACCATTTTATCAATATCGGAAATTTCAAAGTAACCTATTTCGGGCACTGTTGATAGCAAATGTCGGAGAAATTTATACTTCCCTTGAGATAAGGTCTTACAGCAGATGTATAAATTTTTGAAACGTAATCCGTTCGGATGGGTTAATAATGTCAGTAAGGAATTACTTTTACCAGCCTCTGAGCTCCCGCTAATGATAACGCGTTTACTTGATCCTCCGAAGAGAACACTGTGACGTTTAAAGGTTTCATTTGCGATTGCATCATCGAAATTTGTACGGGTAACTTTAAAGACTGTTGTTGAAACTTCATATTTAAAATAATATTTTTCAAAAATATTCTCAATTTTTTTTTTCTCCTTACAACACGTTATTAATTTCCTCTTTACCAAACGCGATACTCTATTACTGTGTTGTAGTTATCAATATCAACTGCTATATAAACACTGTTACTAAAACTCATAAATTATTTATTTAAATAAATATAATAAATTAATGTTCCTAACTAAATTAATATATCTAACTAAATTAATATTTCTAACTAAATTAATATTCCTAACTAAATTAATATTCCTAACTAAATTAATATGTCTAACTGGCTTCTCCAGCCACTCTGATTATTGCTCCTCACTGTAAAAAATAAGATGTTATTAAAGTGTTGAAATGTAATGAACGAAAACTAACCCAAGATTCATCCATCGTGGATTCGGCTTCCACCTCTGCCCTTTCCTCCTCCACCCCCACCTTTAGTGGTAAAGGTCTTGGTAGAGGAGGCTCCAACACTGGCGGCGCAAACACCCTCCTTTTTAGGAGGATGCATTGAGGCGCCGCCACTTGCTGCACCGGCGGCCGTCGTTCAGGTGTGGCCGCCGCTAGCGGCGTTGGAGTGTAGGTGGGTCAAGGTGACCGTTCGAGTCGTGGATGAACCACTCGATAATTAACTACCGCCGTTTCTGCATTAATCAGATTAGATTACTTACTTTCAGTTCCACTTGCCTCATGAAAATTGATTTCACAAGAGGTGTGGTGTTTGGTGAAGAACTCATCTGTAAAACGAATAACAATTATTAAAAATTGTACAAAGAAAAATAATTTTTTTATATCCTCGAAAACATACCTAATACCTCTACAACATTTCCAACTTCATGTGAGGAACAAACCATTGAACAACAATATAATTCACAGACATATCTACTTAAGAGAAGAAGTTAAATCTTAAGACACTAAATCAAACTTAATCTTTTAAATAGATATGTCTGCGACAAGATTATGAAACAAATCTTGGATCAGGCTCAGACGGTTGTGAATGAGGGAAATTTTGTCATATTGTTCGTTTAAAGCCTGGTCAGTCGGAGACCTTAAGCGAACTGTACGTAAAATTTCACAATATTGCAACTCATCCGTGACTTTTCTAAGATTTTTCTCACCATCTAAACAACAGTTCCTGACTTCAGGCATAATTCCGTCATAATAATTTTGGACTGCTGTTGAGATAACTCCCACTAAATTGGGAGAGGGTGAAGGAAGGGGTATAACATGTTGTGATGAAATTCCTATTAAATTTGTTTCTGAGGAAAGGGATCGAATAGGTGTAGAGGTTCGGACACTAGGAGAGGAAATTTCAAGCCGAGAAGGTAAAATTTGAAGTCGAGAAGGTGGAATTTGAGAGGGTGGGATATATAGTTCCGATTGTGATTGTGAAGATGACAAATTCTGAATATTGGATATAATATTAGCAGATTCACTAACATTAGTCCTCGGTAGATTAATAGTCCTCGGTCGACGAACAGAAGGAAAATTATTAATCATTACTGGATTAATATTAAATGATGAGTTCGTGTCATTATTATTCCCAATTGGTGATAATTGAGATATCTCCATTGAACGGTATGATATATCAATTATTTCAGAAACTGAGTCATTAGGATTTAGCGGGATATTATCTGCAACAACACGGGGTTGCGACTGACTCAGTTGACCTTGCAACTCCGTACTATGCATCAAGTCATCATTTGAACGCAAAGAAGAAAGAAAAACTCTTTCATTAGCAATTCTTTTCAATCTACGTTCCATTGTGCGTTGCAAATATTCTGCTTTAGGCAACCACACTCTTTCATACTTGTCGCTAACGGTCCTTAGACGAGAATATTGGTTGCCACGTAGGATGCGTAAATATTGTGTGGGTTCACGAGTATTAGAAACGGATTTAGAAACAACAGATTAAGAAATGGAACTCGGAGTTTTTGATTTAGAGTTGTAAAGACGGATGTAATAATAGGAACAGTTTCCGATGTAGCAATAGGAACGGATGTAACAGCAATCTTAGGAATGGATGTAACAGCAACCAAAGTAGTAGCGGCTGATGTGGATGTAACAATAGGAGTAACTATTGACTGTTGAGAAATGAGGGGTTGAGTGGGTTTGGTTTGCGTAAGGAAAGAAGAAATAAGGGGTTGAGTGGGTTGTTTAAGAATGGGAACTGATTTATTTGATGGGGAAACTGATTTATTTGGTGGTTTCGAAGTTTGATTTGGTGGTTTCATTAAAGAAGAAGTAACAATTAATTGTTGTGGAATAATAAAAGGAGATTGGGTAGATTGCTGATTAAGAATAAAAGGGCAAGGAACCAGCAATTGGCTAACAATTGGTTGACTGGAATGAATGTCTCGAGAATCCACACGATCTATTACGTCACCAACTGCGTTCAGTGCAGAATCATTGACAATTCCTTCTTGCAACAGGAAAGAGGAATTATCAATTTCATTCCACCATGAAGGCGGCACATTTGCTTGAGTGGTAAATCCACCATGAGAAACATTTACTTGAGCAGTACTTGCCACTCCTGTCTGTGTTTCTCTAAATGCAGATTCCACGCTAGTAGTTACTGTTGAAGAAGGATTTCCTTGTAAATATTGCTGTAAAATTGGGCATTCATTTCCAAAGGACATTACTAGCATGCAAAAATACGGAGTATATTAAAACATTAAAACGTAAATCTTACTTAATAATACTTACAGTTAAATTGTTAAACAGATATATCTGGAAAAAATAGAGTATCATACTATAGATCTATTAATGAATTAAGAAGTAAGAGCACTTACCAGTAGATTAATTGTACAAGTAACTTGTGAGTTTATCCGAACTAAATGCCTCCTTTTATACTCGAAAAACTGAAGGTGGGGGGGGGAGGAAGAAAGCCCTCTCCCCACTCCCATCCCTACTCTTCTCTTTCCATTTTCTGGGCGTCACGAAGGCGTAACGAAGGCGTAACCACGGCCCACTGGAACTAACCTTTCCTCTTTTCTTCTTTCCTTTCTTTCCTCCTTTTTTCCATCCTTCCTCTTCTTTTCTTCTTTCTTTTCTCTCTTTTTTTCTCTCCTTCTCTTTTTTCATCCTTACTTGCAACTATTTTGAAAAAATTTCAATAACTAATTATTCTCTCTAACGACTTTAGAATTTGAATAACATTTACGAAGTTTAATAATAATCTTATTATTACCAAGTTGAATAGTAATTCTAATCTTATTATTACCAAGTTTATAATAATCTTTATTCAAATGAATGTAAGGAATGTAAGGAAAAATTGTATCGAATAATAATCTTTATTTGCAAAAATTTTCCTAAATCAAACTTGCAAGTGTCACACAGTTTAACGATACACATTTCATGAGCACTCATCTCCTAGAAACCATGATTTCATCGAACAGTCAGTCCCTAATCTTTATTTGTAAGAATCGTGTAAATTTAAATTACATTCTTAAAAAAATTATCTTACCCCTTTGATAAATACGCACTAAGCTCTCTGAGAGACCGATTGAGACTGGTGTGTAATAATAATATATTAGGTAAACGATTTCTATGCAAATTGAATTTGAATTTTAAATCGACGGTGAATGCTCGTAAATATGTTAATTTACTATTATGCAATTTTTGCTAGTATGGCTCGCTTTAAAACGTGCTTGTTTTTATTTATTTAAAACGGTATTTATATTCATTCGCAACTCGGAATACATATGTAAATTTTATAATGTTTGTATATTTAATCGACGTTCGCCTTCAAACATGTTTATTTTTTCTATACCACTTAATTTATTATACGACGGTGTGTGAATCTAAATCCTTAAATTTTAAATTGATCGATTAAAATTAATAACGTCTCCTTTCTGATTTAGGTTTATTATACACCGAGAATCTTATAAGACTGCACATAGTAATTATTATCAACGGAAGCATTATTACATTATTTTCAAATTTATTTTATTCGCCATGGTTACCGTGCGATGTTAGTAATAACACTACTGATTTTGAGTTGTCAGATTGAATTAAATTATTCTTTCGATTTGTTGTAAAATGTATACAACCGCCGAAAAAGTGGAAATGTAGGTACACATTATTCTCAAATGGAGCTTCATTGACAGAGGTCTTTGCGTTATTTGCCGCCAAATTTCCAGATAGATCAATTATTCCCTTCCTTAATACTTCCTATGTGCAATTTGTAAATGATTCAGCATTAAGAATTAAGTAGTAAGTATAGCAACGTAATGTTAAAACCCCTATGTGCAATTTTATATGATTCAGAAGTGTATTATCTGATCACGTAATTTTCGTCTATGTGCAGCGTTACAAGATTCTCACTGTATATTTTAAAACAGATCACTTCTTGCTATGAAATTTTTAACTCTGCACAGTGAAAACCACTTTTGTGACTTTTACATCGTAGAAAATTCGCAAATTTGACGTTTGAAATTTCAATCGAATAAAGCGATACTTTCAAAGCCAATAAAAATCTGTCAAGCTAAATTGCTCAGCAAGAGTTAATCTAAATAATTTAATAACGCAACGTAATTTCTAAATTCTTTCTTAAATCCTTAAATTGATTTATTAAAATTAATAACGAATAAAATAACAACTCCTTTCTGATTATAGTTTATTGTTTAATAATATATTATTAATAACAATATTTAATAATTAATATTTTAATAATAATATTTAAGAATAAGTACACAAATAGCAATTCTTCTTCCGTGGAGGTGGACCATCTATTTCATCCAAAGAAAATTCGGTTTGATTCCAATGTTGGTGACAGAGTCTCTGACTTTGTAGATATTTACAACGTTGATAATGAACCGGCAATTTAGGCCAGATGCATTCTAGATCTACGGCTGTGACTCTGGTACATAGATACGATTTTGGAAAGTACTTCAAATCCTTATCTGGTATACTACTGAACGAACAATCTTGTTCGTACTGGTCAATAACTTCGCCAACCTTCTCTACAACATGCTTTATATTGTTCTTGCAAAATAGACGGGAGAAGAAATCCATTGCGAAGCTGAACTTTTCTTATACTAACTAAGAACCAAAGTTTCCTCATAATATATCACAAATGTTTAGTGTAAAAAATCCTTCATATAACTTTGTTTGAATAAATTTATGTAAATCAAACACGTTCGTTAAAGCACACATGCAATTTCTTCTTGAGTGAAACGGACACTTGTGTTCGTATTTTTGCAATTTTTGTACATCTTCGTAAATTTCACCCAAATCTAACACAGGTACACTTTCACCATTGCTTTTCGCTAGAATGTCACGTAAAATCGAGACTTCTCCACTCCTTTAACGTAAACGACTTTGGCTGTACAACATAATAAGGTGATGATTGCATCAAACTCAGATAAGGGGACGAATCCTCTATTCCAATCAATGCAATGGTGATTGGTCATCAACCAGTTTGCAACATTTTGAAATTTTCTGGGGACCATTGACAAACTTGTGGGTGGTTGAAATAAAAAATGACTCACTTTTCTTTTACTAACGTAAGAAGCCAACTCTTTTGGTATAAATTGATTATTTTCCACTTTAAACCATTAAATGTCAATGACAATAAATCGTTTTTTCATGGTTCGGTTGATGTTGCTTCCTATAAAATCAAATGAAATCAAATAGTTTTAGCTTCTCTGTTAATACTGCCATTCACGGTTTACATCAACTGACGGACAATTTTGGTGAGAGGTGAATAAGAGAACGCTTTGTCATGCAGAATTAAACAGTAAGCAATAGTATCAGCTTTAATATTTTCTTTAGTTGTAAACTCAATTCTTATTTCTACTGCACTTTTATGCATTGCATCTCTCTGAAAAGTGCAATCGATTCCTATTAATGGGCAACTAGCTAATCCTTTTGGATTGAACCAAGGTTGACTGCTTTCACGATGATAATAATTTTCCTGAAATCTAGAATACATGTCGTATATAACGGCGTATTTGGTATTTTCAATATCAATTTCCATATTGTCGTACGGATAGCGTTCGCCATTTAGAAATACTGTTAATGATTTTAACTTAACGTCATCAAACAGTCTCATGTTTGCATCGACGACACCCTTTCGCTTAGTTTGAAAACCGATGATTATGTACCTTGGCGTTTCCAACTGCGGAGCCGTTTTTACTGTCCAAGAATGACTTGTCGTAGTTGGGAGCGACGGATACTCGTGCAACTCCCAGCTTCTGAAAGGAATTTGTATGTCAACAACTCTGTCTGTCGCTCTCGTTAAAGCCAATTGCTCACGTAGTCCAACAGAAATATGAGGTATACGCCATACAATTTTGTCAATTATTAATTTAATCTTTTCCGTCTTGTTTGTTTCCACAACTACATCAATGTCATCATTTGCTCTGATCAATACTACTAATTCTTGCCTCATATTCAAGACGATCTTTTTATAATCTTCCCCAAAACCTAATAATGTCTTTAAAGGTACACTTGCTGAGAAATCTCCCTTAACGTTGAGTATATCGCTCATTTTATCATTCTCCTGGATCCATTCTGCATTTTCCAATTTTACTGTATCGTTGCGAGTAAAAGAAAAATACCCTTTCATTGTTGATGTTATGCCAACATTTCTTACCGAATCCACCTGTACTCCGTTCAGAAGATATCTAATCTCGCTAAACATATAAGCTACCGGATTATTTATCAATAGTGCCGTCGCACTGTGTTTAGTATTATCACTAACCAAACGCAGTCTTCCCTCTACGTACAAATAACTTTCGCAAGGGAGGGTGTAATTGACGATCTCAGGTACGGTGATACGCACTTCATCGTTATTACCAAATGATGAACTGAATGGTAAGTGTGAATGGAACTCCATACTGATTATTGAAGTGTCCAATTTACTAATCGATTCTCTTGATCTAATAGTCGAATGACTATTCTCGTAATCACGTTCACGGTCACTGGAAGATAAATAGCTTGAAGAGGGGATTCTATTATTTTAAACCCTGGTGGTACATTTGGAAAGAAATGATACAAAACATGACCGGATTCTCCGTTGTTATAAGATCCACCGGTTAGATTACATTCTATTCTTATAGCATTTACTTTATTTATTTCCACCGGAAAATCACCAATGTTATTATCGTTTACTTTCAACGTTCTCGGTTTAAAATCCAACAATTTTCCCAATGAATTTGGTTTACTAAAATCGAACTTAACCGAACTGTGTATGGTTGCCTTTAAAGTATTATTATTTCCTTTAATGTTTATATAATCAGGGATATTGTTGTTTTGAAAATAATCTTTCAGATATTGGTTGATATCGTCTAGTTCATATGTACCTGTAGGTATAACGATAGTATTCCAAACCGTCGTTTTTCCTGTTTCTTCATAATTTATCAAGTTATTACTTTCATCTATGTTAGGTATTGCATTAAACGTTTCAAAATTTAACAAGCACATTTCATATGTTGCCTCTTCATCGAGGTATAGTGGTGGATTCAATTCACAAAATAAAACTGATTCAGTTCCCGTAAGAGTGAACGTACACGCAACGGGTGAAGATTCCATGTTGACCATCTTTCAAGTATTACATTCTTACTTAACTTGTAAAGGACTTTAAAAACTGTAGACATAAGTGTCCACAATTTTGTGTATTTTGTTTCTGATACCTTTCATAATTATAATTGATAACTCCCAATCCGTTCGACAAAAGATATTTCTCTACTTCAATTGGAGGTCGTAGATCTCCATAGCTGTCAAAATATTTTACGATTCCTCCTCTCTTATAATATGCTACCCAATGCGTTCCTTCACCAGAATCGCTATCTAAATTCACTACTCCACTTTCATGCTTCCATATCTTTTTAGGTAAAGTATCTCTCATAAACACACCTCGAAAGAAAGGTAATTTCCATATTTTAGCATATTTCAGTATGCCAATGTTAGTCAACGGTCGCCGAGGAAAATATTTCAGTTTCTTGGATTAGATCGTAAATATAACTCACACCCGGTTTTGTAAGGTTTTATATAGAATCCGCTTCCCACTGCTTTTGTTTCCATAGCGCGATTATGTCGCTCTGCCTCTTTCAGTTGCTCTTTCGCAGCTTTTGCATCGTTTACCGCCTTAGCAATTGCAGCTGCACCGCCCCCGAGCGATCCCATTGCGCCCAAAGCCGCAAATAATGGAATTAAAGGTAAAAACCCTCCTCTCTTAGGAATTGGTATCACTCTTTGACGTGGAGGTCTTATTTTCTCGTGGTCCTTCTTTAAAATAGCCTGCGCCAATTTCACATTTTCTAACAGACTCTTGTTACCATTACGTGAAATTGCATGTTGTGCTTTCCTTACAGCTTGTCGAAATGATAATTTACCACCACGCTTCTTCCGTTTGCTACGCTTTCTCTTCACTCCGTTTCCCATTCCAAGCTTTGTCTTAGCTTTCATTAAGGCGGCTACAGATAACGCAGATGCTTTTCACCAAACCCCGCTTCTGTACTCTTCACTCTTTTCACTGCCGCTTGATACAATTTTTTATCTGCTTCGTGACGTTTTTCTAAATCGCTGCTTACAGAATATGCAACACGGTATGTTGCTTGCACGCCTCATCCAACGCATTCACACCTCTGTCTCCTCTTTTAAGTCGAACGTCTAATTTTTTGTCCGGACCGCAGTAATTGTAACCTGGTAAGTGTAACTCTACTGGTAGTTTATTAATTAACGTATTAAGTAAACCACGACCTTTTCGTTTTAAGGTACTTCTCGCAGTGTAATCTGTTTCGACACGACGTCGCATTTATGGCTTTTCTTTCTAACAGTCAACGATGTTACATGTGTACTACTTCAATACTCACTGCTTATCTTTATATAGCGTAAAAATTTCTCTTAATTTTTTGGTTAAGTATCGTTAGTTTATTAAATAAAGGATCAAACAGTGTTCTAAGAAAATTTTATTTATAACTAACTGACAGTGTCATATCTAGAAATATATGGATATTAAATCACATAACATTTACATATTAACAGCTTTATGCATACTTATATCAAAAAATAATTTACTAATTCCAAACATCATTAATTCATTTGTAATTGCTCCTTTCTCAGATATTTCATTATTAAGAAATGATTTAACATTTGTCTTCATATCACTTTCCATAACACTCAAGCATGGAATCATGTTGCTATAGAATGATTTATAGTTCAATTGTTTCAAAACTTCTAAACGATATAATATAATATCACACAATTTCCAGAGTTCCAATAGACCTTTATAGGATATATATAATGTCTCCACACCTCTTTCTAATTTCAGTATTTTCGTTCCTTCGATGCGTTCGAAAAACGCCTTTACTGAGCTGATTTTCATTACCGGATAAATAGTTTTTTTCTTAGTAAAATACGACTTCAAAGTGTAGTTATAAGAACAAAATTCTTTCCATTCCTCTTCTAAAAACGATATGCTCTGCCTTTTGGAACCCATAATACGCATTATCGGATCAAAAAATGTTTCGGGACACAGTCCGACACAAATCCACTTCGTACGGCTCTTATTTAGAAAATATACACTTTGAGCTAAAAGTGGCAACTGATCTACGTCAGTCACCTCTCTTACTTCTGAAATCTCGGAAGGTGCTGTCTCATTAGTATCACATTGACGAAAATCTTCATCTGTGAAGTAAGGCTGGGAGAGTATTTCAAACTGAAATTCGTTTCGAACAGAGGGCATATTCAAACCGTGCTCATCCGGCTTTTCTTCTTTTGGTTTGTCAACGTTTTCAGTCAGAAGTCATTTCTTCTGTACGTCATCACAAGGATCGTTCACGTGCCTTCTCTTTTGTTTCAGGAAAAAATCCACTTGTTTTAATGTCATTGTTAAATCCAATAAAAATATACTAATTATAAATTATTACAATAAGATGATTTAAACTTACTTTTATGTATGTAGGTAGGTGATTAACTTAACAACACAACTCACAGTTCTGTAACAACTGAATCTATTCCCAAATGAAGAACCTTATATAACAAGATTTTAGGTGGGGGTCCCTACCTCCTCCAACCTTACGGTCGTATTCAAGATAAACCGTTTTTGGATCCGCCGTCAAGTTAAGGTCAAGTCAAGGATAGATAATTTTTGGAACCCTCCTCTGACCTCACTTTTAGAGGTAATGATGAGGTCACGTCAATGACATTGAGATTTTGCAACCTCCTCTGACTTGATCCTTAACCTTGTAGTTACATCGGCACAAAGCAAATTTTAGAACCTCCTCCAATCTTAACCTTGAACCCTCAAGGTCATTTCAAAGTTACCTCTCGGTTACGTTAGGAACAGGTCGATTCTGGAACCTCCTCCAATCTTGACCTTGATCGAGGTCACCTCAAGGTCATGGCCTTGAAGTTTAAGGTCATGGTGAGGTTACGTCAGGAATAGGCCGATTCTGGAACCTCCTCCGACCTTGACCTTGACTTTTATTGGTCAAGGTCGGAGGAGGTTCCAGAATCGGCCTATTCCTACTACTTTCATCGAAACAAGGAATCAACGCTAATTTATCAATTGGAATGTTACCTTTAGCCGTTCTAATTTCTAAATTATCATTGTGGACACTATCAGAATAATATTTTTGGACAATTTCGGGATCTATCATAGATATAATACTTCCGGTATCGATAAGTAAATTTAGAGGTGGATTTTTAATTTTAGTATACGGTAATTCATTTAATGCTAATCGATTGAGTTCTCCTGTGAGGCAGGTATAATAAAATTTTCTTCCTCTTCGTTAGTTTCAAACTCCTCGACATCTTCTTCGCAAGTTTGTTCCCGCATATTTGATGTAAACATCGGAGCGTACCATAACCCATTTTCTTCATTAGAAATCGGCTGTAGATTTTTCTGGACTTCGTTGTTACGTAATTCTTCGACAATCACTTGTGGTTGTGTCGTTCTTTTGAAAAAGTGGTCTTGTCTAAAATTCCAGATAAACAGATATTCCAGACATTGGGGTCTGGAATATCTACAGCAGTTGCGAAGCCTAGTAATTTTAGACAAGACAACTTTTTCAAAAGAACATTGGGGTTGGTTTCGGTGCAAATGCAATGGCTTTATTCTGTCCCGGTTGCCATACATTTCTTTGGGGACCAAAAACTTGTTTATTTGTAAAACTTCTTTCGTGCTGATTTTGGATTGGTTTAGGGAAATTACGTATAGGTCCTCTAGGAAAAGTGTTATTTGGATGTTGCACTGGAGTGTTCATTGTTGGTAGAAATGATTTATTTTGGGCTGGAAATTGATAATTTTGTAAAAAAAAATAATTTGCTTGATAATTGGATTGTAGGGATTTAGCAGTTGGGAAATGGTTATTTTGGTTCTGTGTAGAATTAAACTTTTAAATCCTTTTATGGTATTAGATCTTATTTTAAAATTAACCGCGTCCTGGACGTAACCCAGAGCTTCTTCTAAGGTTTCCGGTTGCAAAGGTTTGACATGAACTTAAATATCTTCGGAAAGATTAAACAAATAAACTTCTAATGCTGTCTGCGAATAAATTGCAGCTCGTTGCATTTTGTGATCTACTTCGGTTTGAGAAAGTTTCGTCATTCATTGTGATAACGAATCTTGTAATCGTTAGCCAAATGATAGTGGATCTTCTTTTTGTGACATTCTAGTATTGCTAAATTATTGCGCCAATTGAGCAAAATCTCTTTTATCGCCGAAATAACTGTAGATTGCATTTCTTACCCAAATATTTAATTCATTACGAGAGCATATCTCTAAGTTTACTCAAAATTGTTTGAAATATTAAATCTTTAACGTCATTATCTGTGCTGTATTTCGTGCAAATTTTGTCGCAAGCGTTTATTAATAAATTAATACCGCTAGCTTCTCCGAAGAATGTAGGAATCGACTCTAACTGTGTTGTTTGTGTTTGGCATGTTTGTATTTATTTCCCAATTTCTTACTGCTTCTATTAATTCTCCAGTTTGGTTTTCTCTTTTGGTTTTACCAATTAAAGGGTAATAAAAGGATTGTTATTATTCAAGGAAAAATGGGGGGATATCAATATAGATATTAATTCAATTAATGAATTATGTGACTTCAATTGTAATGGTGAGTCGTATTGTAATATCAAGATAGCACTTACTTTGCCCTCTCGGTTGGCAAGTTGTCTTCGTTTTACGCATCGTTGGGATATTGGATATAGCGAATATAGTGACCCATTTTGCTCGATAAAGTGCCGTAGCCTGCCTATATTTTCTCCAATACCCGGTCCTCTTCCGTCTGCTTCTCGATCTTTGGGTTCGTTGTCTTTGAAGTATTGAAATACATCGAATTCACAAAAATCATTTTTTGAAATTCGTAGAACAAATCCTACTGACTGCCTCAAATTTATTGATCGGAAGCTATTGATTATTTTTAAAAATCATTTATTTACGAAAGAAACAAAGAGCTGTGTACTACATGAATGTTACAATAAGAATGTTGTCTGTTTAACATCTCTTATCTAATACGTGACATTCTGGCGTTTAGCGTGCCACCGCGGTTCATGTTACTCGAGTTTTACTTTTTTTCTTTCGAAATGTAAATATTTTTAATTTAGTTTATAAATTATAGATATTTACGTATTATTTATTTGAACAACGTTTTGCTATTTCATAAAAATACATGACAATTACAAAGAGTTCACGTAATTAATTTTCATAAGTTCTTTGATAAGAAAAAAAACGTCCTTAAAAATATTTTCTTGTATATTTACAGAAATAAACTGTTACCGTGCAAATTTCCCCGGTTGTTTTGAGCCACCCTGTATGTTGTGTGCGAGCTAAAAATAGATGTGTTTTTAGGCGAACAGTGGGCGTGTCGCGAACTCCACTTCCTTCGCATTTGCGGTTTCTTTTATCGCCCACGTAACCCCCTTTGATAATGCCGCTCGTTCCGAGCCGCGCTTAAATTACACATATTCCGCACTTGTTTTTACGACCTCGTGTTCTTTGAGAGAATACGTTTGTTTATTTTACTCAAGGAAAAGTCTTGGATTGTTTTCGATTTCATTCTATGTCGCAATATCTACCGCCGTGTGAAACGAACTATGACATTCGAGATTGATTGGCTGGTTTTAATCAGACACTCAATGGATGATTCTGGAATGTTCTCCCCCCGTTCCCCCCCCCCCCCCCCGTTTTAACTCGTTACCACGAACCAAGGTCTGGATTCAGTCCAAAGTTGATTCCCGCAGTGATCGCAAGTATTTTTGTGTGGGTGATTTTCACTTGGTGTTGTGCGTGAATTCGTCCTCTGCGTGGGCAAATTCCCCCTTCGGCTTTGGGCCGGATTCTGTGCGATCGCTGCAGCAATAAACGCTTGTTTGGCGTTTTTCTAAGAAAGCCTGCTTGTTAGGGCAGGTGAGTTAATAAGTGTGGGAATGTGTTTGATTCGTGTGTAACGGGGGCATATTTGTTTCTTTCTTCAGGCTTTTTTCCTTCCCCCCTTTTATATTGCGTTTGGGAGTTCGGAGTTTCTGCGAGAAGTGTAGAAATCACCTTCCGCCGTCGGACTCGACCTGAGACGCGACGCGTTGTCCTTCCCCGTGGCTGTCGTGTTGCGGCCCGATGACAAATTTGTGCCCGCCTGACTGACCATCGGACAAGGTTGGATCTTTAACGTTGTTTTTGATTGATTATTATTGCGAATCACGAACGCTCGTTTTACCTCGAACGTTACTTGACGAGTAGAGGACCCCTTACGAGGGATTTGAATTAATCATTTGCTTTGCTGTTTAATAAGCAAGTTTTCCTTTTTGCGTAACCATTTAATCTGTAATTGGTTTTTGTTTGTTTGTGGCCTGTACGCGCCACTATAAGGTACAGTGTAATTTTGTTGTGTCGCATTTATTTTGTTTGATGTGTTAGTATGTAAACGGATTACCTTTATTTCTCTGTTCTGTTTATTTTGTGTGTTAAATAAAACAATTTTGTTTAACAAGGACGTACCGCGTTTTTCTTAATTTCCCGCGGAAAGAAAATTAAATTGAGTGGCGCCTTTTTGTTAGGTTGTTGGTTTGAGATTGCTCCCACCCCGTCACGACTGTTTGCTGCCGGATGCGTCGAAACTAACGTCACGATGCAACATCTGCCTATCTTACGGAAAAGGTAAGGTAGCAAGAATTGACGCCCAACGTGCGGGGCCTCGATTTGTTTTGCGTTTTGTTTTCCGAAAAATTACGTCCAAGTTAGACAGAATTGTTTGTTTTATTGCGGAATTTTGCGCTTTGACATGGATCTTAAATTGTTACCCGATCGCCTTAATGCGGAAGAAATTAACTATGAACTCTTAGCGAGAGGTGTACAATGTGATGGTAATGTTGCGCAAAAACGAGCGTACCTCAGACGACAATTGCGTTTGGAAAAAGATTTGCGCTTACCCTTACCCAAATATGACGTGTTATTTGACGAAGACGCGACTGCCCTTCAGGAAAAGATTAGCGAGATTCGCTGTTTAATTGAGTCTGTCCCTGGCTCGACCGCTGTTTGCATTGTAGACAAAATTTCAGCCAAATTGGCTCACGCCATCGGACGCGCACAGCGTTCTCAGCCTTTGACAAACGACGAAGTACAACAACGTAAGTGTATTTTACAGACGTTAAATGAACTCGCGTTTGACTTTGAACAGACGACGTTAAGTTTCAGTCCTAAAGAAACTGAAGTTGTTAGGGCTCATGCGTCTCCCTTACTTGATTTAACGGCTATTGCGGATCATTTTCGAAATGATCAATCATCCTTGATTTGTGTCAGTCCGAATGTTGTTGCGACTCCTAGTGCGACTTCGTCGCCAAAAATTACGACATCCCCGTCTAAAACTGTTCTTCTTGAGTCCAAGATTGCGACACACCCTGTAACCGCGATCGAAATTAAATCGGTTCCTGTTTCCAAATGGGGTTTAACTTATAATGGGAATAATAAGATTCTCTCCCTTAGCGCCTTTTTGGAACGCGTTAGCGAACTCCAAATTTCGAGAAACGTTTCGGAAGCAACTCTGTTCGCTTCAGCGTCCGATTTATTTCGCGATAAAGCTTTAATCTGGTTTCGGGCAAATCGGAAATTTTGCAATGATTGGTCCGAACTCGTGCAAGGTCTTCGTGACGAGTTCCAACCCCATAATTATGACGACAAGTTATTTGAAGAAATAAAGAAACGCACCCAGGGTCCCGACGAATCAATGGGAATTTATATTTCTGTCATGCTCAATTTATTCGATCGTTTGAGCATCCCTGTCGCGGAAAACGTTCGCATAAAAATTCTTCTGAATAACATTGCCCCTTTTTATCAGCGTCAGTTAGGACTAGTCGAGGTTACTTCTGTCACCCAGTTATTGAAGATAGGTAGACAATTAGAGGTTCGTAAGTCCGCCGTAGAGGCATACATGCCTCCACCTCGTAAGAACAATACTCTAGAGCCTGACCTAGCCTATGTACAAGCCTGCGCACCAACCGTAAGTGAGTGTAAGGTAGATCCTCCTAAACCTACCAAAGCGTTTAAGTGCTGGAATTGTCAAAAGACAGGCCACCTATCCCGTGATTGCTCTGAACCCTTACGTAGGCATTGTTATCAATGTGGACGTCCCAATGTCACCACTAAGACGTGCCCTTTGTGCTCGAAGAGTCCAAAAAAACTCCCGAACAACGCGTTAGATGACCGGCTAGTGCGTTGCTTTAAAGTAACAAATCCGATAGAATCTCTGACTGTACAACCTGTTTTAGACTTTGTCCTAGCTCATGCAAAAGATGACGAACGCCCATATCTGTCTGTATCCATCTTAGGCATTCCATTTCTTGGCCTCCTTGATTCAGGTGCGTCTCGCACAATTGTTGGTAGTTCAGGATGGGAAATCCTCCAGACTTTAAACTTACCTTTTACGAAACATGTGACGTCATGCACTGTTGCGAATGGACAACCCTGTAGTAGTCCTGGTAATGTTACCACCCCTATCCAACTTCGTGACCGGGTCAAAGTGATTGACGTTCTTGTCGTTCCTGAGTTGCCGCATTCCTTAATTCTCGGCGCAGATTTTTGGAAGTTGATGGGCATCGTCCCTGACTTGCGCTCCGGTGAGTGGAGTTTTGGAAAGGAATTCATTGACTCAGTCGAACATGTCACATCTTGGGGTCATCTGACAAATGATCAACAGAACCAACTCAATAAACGGACCGAACAGCTGTTTGCTGATTCCAGAAACCGTGAACTAGGATGTACCCAATTGGTCGAACATGTCATCCGTACTGATAGCCCACCAATCAAACAACGATATTACCCGATTTCGCCAGCAAGACAAGCCATCGTCGATACAGAACTTGACGACATGATCAAGCGTGGAATTGTTGAGAAATCTAAGAGTGCTTGGTCATCGCCCATTCTTCTTGTACCCAAAAAGGATGGTTCTTTCCGCTTTTGTGTGGACTATCGGAAGCTCAACCAAGTTACGACCAAGGATGCTTATCCTCTACCTTATGTCTCGAACACCCTTGACAAACTCAAAGATGCTAAGTATCTATCTTCCTTAGATATCAAGTCAGCATACTGGCAAATTCCGGTTGTCGAAGAATCTCGCCAATACACCGCTTTTACCGTACCTAACCGCGGTTTGTATCAATTTCGCAGAATGCCTTTTGGTCTTCATAATTCTCCTGCAACTTGGCAAAGATTTATCGACTGTGTAATCGGTGCTGATCTTGAACCACATGTGTTCGTCTATTTAGACGACATCATTATTGTGACTCAAACCTTCGACAAACATCTCGAAGTACTCTCCGAAGTCCATAAACGCCTGACCGAGGCCGGACTAACCTTGAACGAAGAAAAATGCCATTTTTGTCTTAGCGAACTCAAGTACCTAGGGTATGTAGTGGATCGTCATGGTCTTCATGTTGACCCTGAAAAGGTACAGGCAATTCTTAAGATGCCTAAGCCAACTACGGTTAAGGAAGTTCGCCGTTTGATAGGAACTGCTTCTTGGTATCGGAGGTTTATCCCTGGATTTTCCACTATTATCTCCCCTTTGACAAACCTGCTTAAGAAAAATTCTAAGCATAGGTGGGATGAGACTTGTGATGAAGCTTGGGGAAAAATTCGTGAGCACTTAGTTTCTGCTCCAGTTCTCTCATGTCCCGACTTCACCAAAGAATTTACGATTCAAACGGACGCATCCGATTATGGTCTTGGTGCTGTCCTTACCCAAGAACAAGACGAAGGTGAGAAAGTCATCTGCTATCTAAGCCGCTCGTTGACTCGAGCCGAGCGTAACTTTTCAACAACCGAAAAGGAACTCCTTGCGATGTTGTGGGCCATAGAAAAACTTCGGCCTTATGTGGAAGGTTCGCACTTTAAGGTCATCACAGACCATCACTCTCTCCTTTGGCTTAATAAGTTGCAGAATCCTTCCGGTCGATTGTGTCGTTGGGCTGTGCGCCTACAACAATATAACTTTAGCGTCATCCATCGCAAAGGAAAAGATCACGTTGTTCCTGATATGCTTTCTCGAACCGTCCCTGTTATCGACTCCATCGATTTTGACAACGTTCAGGACAGTTGGTACTTGAATTTCCTTAAGAAAATTCGTTTGACTCCGGAAAAGTTTCCTAGTTTCCGTGTCGAGGGAAATGTCATTTATAAACTGGTCCGAAACACATATTATCGTTTGGCTGAGGATGAACCTCATTGGAAGACTGTTGTCCCAAAGGATTCTCGGTCAAAAATACTTCAAGAAAGTCATGACTCTCCAACCAGTGGTCATCTAGGAATTTATAAGACATATAATAGAATCGCTCAAAATTACTATTGGCCTAAGATGCATGCTGATGTGGCAAAGTATGTCCACCGTTGCCAGACGTGTATCCGTACCAAACCTGAACAAAGGGCTCCAGCTGGTATGATGGGAGGTCACTCCAAGATTACTCGTCCTTGGGAGGTCATTAGTATCGATCTTGTTGGACCACTCCCTAGATCTTCTCGTGGTTACCAATATATCCTAGTGGCTACTGACTGTTTTAGTAAATTCACCCTGTGTTTTCCTCTTCGTAAAGCTACCGCCCCAAAGATTGTGCAGCACATCGAGGAAAATATTTTCTTAGTTTTTGGTGTACCTCGCACCATTATTTCCGATAATGGAGTCCAATTTAAGTCCAAAGAGTATCAAAAACTTCTGACGTCATACCATGTACGCCCTGCGTACACTTCGTATTATCATCCTAAGGCGAACCCTGTCGAACGCGTTAACCGCGTTATTAAGTCTATGTTGACTGCTTATGTGGCGGAAGACCACCGCAAATGGGATCTATTCTTGCCCAAGGTCGCTTGTGCTCTTCGAACCGCTCGTCATGAAGTTACTGGTGTGACTCCATACTTCCTCAATTTTGGTCGTGAGATGTTCCTAAAAGGTAGTCTAACCCCTGATAGTACCCCTGATAAAAATGTGTCTCTGGAAGTTGTCCCTCAGGATCCTAAGGATTTACAATCTCGTACCGGTAAGTTTGCCGTGCTATATAAGGACGTACAAGGAAGGCTGCAAAAGGCTTACGAGAAGGCTAAAGGCCGTTATGATCTCCGTAGGCGTAAGGTTGAGTATCACCCTGAACAACGGGTTTGGCGTAAAAATTTTGTATTGTCGGATGCTTCTAAGCATTTCGCGGCCAAGTTGGCCGATAAGTTTGTTGGGCCTTTCCTCATTAATCGTCGTGTGTCGTCAGACACGTATGAACTTAAGGATTTTGATGACAATATACTTCCTGGCACCTGGAATAGTGAACATCTTAAACCAGATCCCCCTGATGAATAGGTTCACCCTATTCGTTCTTTCGACCTGCGGGATGGGTCTCTTAGAATTCTCCCGACGTATCTTCTGCGTGGAGTAAAAGGCTCCTAAAAGATTCAGTCCCAATTTCCTCTAACACCTTTGGAATTGAACGTCTTCGGATGTTCACGTGTGATGAAGGTACTTTTCGGACAGTCTAGTCGTTTGCGAGAAGTCGCCTTGCAGTTTGCGGAAGTTGTGGGAATGACAAGAGAGTCGGATCTCGTGACGACTCTTCTTGCCCTCTCTTTTCGTGAACTTCGCTATGAGTGACGTCTGGCAGGCCTCGCGATTGTGACGTGAGATGCCTCTATCCACATGCAGATTGCTTTCCTTTCTTCTTGTTTCACCCTTTCTTCTACTCTAACTCTTCCCCGTTCGGATTGATCAGCTCGGCCCTGCCGACTCTGAGATATCTCTTAGCACCCGCCAGAGCGTGTGGGAGTTCCAAGCGTGCTGGATCCCGTGAAGGTATCGCTTGCCCTCTCTCTCTGACGTACCGCTATCGGATGTTCCTCAGAGGAATCGGAGCTGTAGTATGGTGTGTTCCGATTGGAGGACTTTTACTTTCCTGTTGTCTGTCTTCCTCAACTTCTCTCTTTCTTTCCCCTTCCCCCCTGTAACCCCTACCTTTTTTTTTGGGTGTCCTCTTGAGACTTAGTCATCTCAATTTTTTCTTCCTTGTTACCCGGATTCGACTTTCTTTAGTTTATTTTTTTTTTTCTCTGCATTTGGAAAATCACCCGGTTGTGATTTCTTCGTTTTGTCCTCGGCTTCGGCCGAATTCCGTTTTGGTTTGAATTTCTCCCGTGGTCTTTGACCAATGTTCGTTTTGTGTAAAGTTTTGTCCGCAGTCTTAGACTATGAGTTTCCGTCCGCGTTCCCGTATCGTTGCCTTTCCCCATACATGCCCGGATTATTCTGAGTGTCTCTCTATAGTTTCGTCTAGAAATTTTCCTTAGGTAAAATTTCCATCGAAGTAAGGGTGGGATTGTTACCGTGCAAATTTCCCCGGTTGTTTTGAGCCACCCTGTATGTTGTGTGCGAGCTAAAAATAGATGTGTTTTTAGGCGAACAGTGGGCGTGTCGCGAACTCCACTTCCTTCGCATTTGCGGTTTCTTTTATCGCCCACGTAACCCCCTTTGATAATGCCGCTCGTTCCGAGCCGCGCTTAAATTACACATATTCCGCACTTGTTTTTACGACCTCGTGTTCTTTGAGAGAATACGTTTGTTTATTTTACTCAAGGAAAAGTCTTGGATTGTTTTCGATTTCATTCTATGTCGCAATATCTACCGCCGTGTGAAACGAACTATGACATTCGAGATTGATTGGCTGGTTTTAATCAGACACTCAATGGATGATTCTGGAATGTTCTCCCCCCGTTCCCCCCCCCCCCCCCCCCGTTTTAACTCGTTACCACGAACCAAGGTCTGGATTCAGTCCAAAGTTGATTCCCGCAGTGATCGCAAGTATTTTTGTGTGGGTGATTTTCACTTGGTGTTGTGCGTGAATTCGTCCTCTGCGTGGGCAAATTCCCCCTTCGGCTTTGGGCCGGATTCTGTGCGATCGCTGCAGCAATAAACGCTTGTTTGGCGTTTTTCTAAGAAAGCCTGCTTGTTAGGGCAGGTGAGTTAATAAGTGTGGGAATGTGTTTGATTCGTGTGTAACGGGGGCATATTTGTTTCTTTCTTCAGGCTTTTTTCCTTCCCCCCTTTTATATTGCGTTTGGGAGTTCGGAGTTTCTGCGAGAAGTGTAGAAATCACCTTCCGCCGTCGGACTCGACCTGAGACGCGACGCGTTGTCCTTCCCCGTGGCTGTCGTGTTGCGGCCCGATGACAAATTTGTGCCCGCCTGACTGACCATCGGACAAGGTTGGATCTTTAACGTTGTTTTTGATTGATTATTATTGCGAATCACGAACGCTCGTTTTACCTCGAACGTTACTTGACGAGTAGAGGACCCCTTACGAGGGATTTGAATTAATCATTTGCTTTGCTGTTTAATAAGCAAGTTTTCCTTTTTGCGTAACCATTTAATCTGTAATTGGTTTTTGTTTGTTTGTGGCCTGTACGCGCCACTATAAGGTACAGTGTAATTTTGTTGTGTCGCATTTATTTTGTTTGATGTGTTAGTATGTAAACGGATTACCTTTATTTCTCTGTTCTGTTTATTTTGTGTGTTAAATAAAACAATTTTGTTTAACAAGGACGTACCGCGTTTTTCTTAATTTCCCGCGGAAAGAAAATTAAATTGAGTGGCGCCTTTTTGTTAGGTTGTTGGTTTGAGATTGCTCCCACCCCGTCACGACTGTTTGCTGCCGGATGCGTCGAAACTAACGTCACGATGCAACATCTGCCTATCTTACGGAAAAGGTAAGGTAGCAAAACGTAAAAAATTTCATAAAAAAATTAAGCAAGCTTGCACTTTGAGAAACACATACAATATATAACAAGTTGATTCGATAAAAGAAGCCTTGGACTAGTATTGGTGAATCTGTACATTTTTCAAAGTTCATTGTTTCGTTATACGAACACGCTTGATAAAATTACATCCCTTCTTCTAGAACTAAACGGGGGTTGGATTTATTTATTTTTTTCTCAACAACCTCTTCTAGTATTTTGACGTCATTGCCAACATTCTTCAGAGCTGCAAGAACTAAAGATTTTTCTGCAACGGCCTCTTCGGCTCAAGAACTAAAGGGGTAACTTCTTCCCCTCTTAAACCTCTCCCCTAACTTAGAGGATGACCTTCAACGATGGTCACTTCGGATGAACACATGCCATCCGCAATTTTTTTCAAGGCAAAGTGGTCTAGGATCCCGCTAGCTATACTACTCCGGTGAACTCCAGTTCCGTTGAGCGGACCAGCGTGCTAGCTGAAGCCATCACC
The DNA here is from genome assembly GCA_036172665.1 of Prosopocoilus inquinatus. Taxonomy (NCBI): domain Eukaryota; kingdom Metazoa; phylum Arthropoda; class Insecta; order Coleoptera; family Lucanidae; genus Prosopocoilus; species Prosopocoilus inquinatus. Next base: position 40,459,923 of record CM069871.1, on the reverse strand, counting down.
ACACTCCTGCTTGCCGCGCTACTCCGGCTAGGGCCAGAAGATCGACCGTGGTCATCCGTTCCTGATAGCGTAAACGCCACAACGAGCCGACCTTGACATCGCAACAACATACTGCCCCGACGAAGCACGTCGCCATCAGACCAAGCCAGCCGCAGCACAGACGACCCGAATCGCAACCACCCGTCTTGAATTACGAACAAACCCAAATTAAATTTTACATTTATAAAAGGTATCATTTTTTATAAAATAACTGTGTTTAAAGCTCTGCCTTATGAAACCCTACGTTACCCCCTTACCGCGACAGGGTGGAGGCACCACCCCTAGTGTGACAATATTTTGTAACAAACGCTTTATTATAATTCTGTCATCGTCAAATATGATTTCATTTGCTACAACAGTATCGTTTCCGCATTCATTTTCACAAACTACGTTAATAAATTAAAATTAAAACTGATCGACAGTCCACAATAAACTGCGATGGAATAGCCCACTTTGGCGAATATCGCTTTTAATGATATCATAACATAAACCGCGTTAAGATCTTAGGAATATCAATGAATTCCTGGCTTCCGTTTGGAACCGCGTCTCTTCTCGAATTTCTTCTACTGCCGACGTTTCGTTCTCCACTGCAGAAGAATTTCCTCAGGGCTACTGCTACTGGTGGTCTTGCTGCTGCTTCTCGTAAGTCGTTGAGACTCTCGCTCTCAAGAATTCAACGATGGACGACGGCCGCGGAAGCTTTCAAGTTTAAGTTAGGAATAATTGTGCGTCGCTAAAATTCGCTTTTAGTACAAGAGTGAGTTGCCTCTGAACTGTCAGTGTCCATTCTCTAATCTACAAATTCGAAAACAGCTTTCAACAATAAAAATTTTGTGTTGTAATTTTAATATTTTATAAAGTGAAAATACAAAGATTCCTAATTTGATATTTATCTAATTTAAATAATTGGACAGCTGTCAGTGTTTGTGTTTGTTTGTGTTTTAGAAGAAAACATTAAAATTATAAACATATAAAATAGCGACATCTTACTATCGCTTTTTGACCTAACATTGCAGTAGGATAGACAAATTGAAGCGGGATTTGCTCCTAATGAGTCCCCCATGCAAGGCGGCCATGCTTGCTGTCAAAGCATAATGAAAGATTTTAGAAAAATTTTGTGCAAATCGTTTTTGATTGCAGTGAGAACCTCGAGCAGCCTCTGGACAGCTGTTTTAGCCCTGCTTGGGGCTTCTTCAGCAAAAACGTAGCTCGACATTCCCACTGCAGACCAAAAACGACTTGCCCAATTTATTCGCAAAAAATTTTTTTATTAAAATTATAGCCTACTTTAATCCGGAATTCGTTTGAAGGTACGTATTTTATACATAAAAGGGTGGGCCACTAGTGCGTATTCGGTAGATAGCGCCTATATTAATGCAGATTTTTAAAATCTGTTTTCGCTATTGCTTACCTATGGTATACCGGGAGATTGAGGCAACCCATTCATTAAAAGTTTACGGACTTCCTCTTTGAATTTCTATTTCATATTTTGCGGTTATAAGTTAGCGATAATGATCTATCAAAATATAATATTTTCAACTTTCGGACATTTCCGCTTGTACCGGAAGTTGCTGTCAACTTTCTTATTTTAAATAGAATACCCCATTTTTTTATTGTTTTTCTGAAATCTTCATAAATTCTAAAAATATTTTGATACAAGAAATATTAGCCGTTTTAGAGATATTTCTATTTTTTAAAAAAAGTTAAAATTTGCAGTACCTTGTTTATGATACTGTCATCTTTGTGTAACAAAAGCCATAATATCAATTTTGGGCCTGCAGTAAGCTATGCTCATAAATTTTCAGGTCATACCTAATTTTACATAAAATCGTTTACGGGCTGGTTGAAAAGTAACTTTTATTCGAACTGAATTCAACTGTCGAAAAGTCATATTTTTTAAATAGAACATCCAGTATTTTTTTATACCATAAGAATCAGAATTAAATGTTCTTTCGAACTGTATTAGCATTCCCTATACCCATATCTTACCTTTTTCTTTCTATTAATGATTTTCTCTTTGACACATCAATTTTTTCACTTTTCAGTATTATTCCTAAATAGTGTGCTATGAAAATTTAACAAACTGAGGTTTTTTAAATTAATTTCTGACTATAATTTCAATTTCATTCTAGAAACCGACAAATAATATTTAAATACACATCTATCATCTAAACTTTTTGTTTACATATGCCGCATGTATTAGAATTCTTGGTATGACTATTTACACATTTACAAGGAGAAATTTACACTTACAATACAAAATTTTATGAGAACTAATAAATAAATCAGAAATATTGAAAATAATACACAAATTGTTGGTTATAATATTGGCTCTAAGTTGTTCTCGGCTATTATTTATTAGTAATAACTTTCTACTTTATCTAAGTAATAACGCATTTTCCTCGATATAACAACTTAACTTCTTGAATTGTCGATTTTTTTATCATCAAATACATTTAATATGTCTGTGTTTGAGTATTCATTTTTTTGGTTCTTCGTAGGGATTAAATTGTTTTTTTTTTTTAATTCCTACTAGACGGATGACTGCAAAAATTATAATTTCTTTAGCTTTCATAGCCCGTTATTTAAAAATAATACCGAAAAATGGAAAAAAAATACGTGTTAAAAAGAAATCATCGTTAACGTTATAAGAGATTGGTATAGGCAATCCTAATACAGGACGAAAGAACATTTAATCAGGAATAAATGTTACATGGTATAAAAATATACTAGGCGTTCCATTTAAAAAACATGACTTTTCGACAATTGAAATTAGTTCGAATAGAAGTTACTTTTCAACCAGCCTGTAAGCAATCAAGTGCAAAACTGGACTTGATCTGAAGGAATGTTACTATAGCCTACTACAGGCCAAAAATGGTCATCATGGTTTTTGTTGCACAAAGATGGCAGTATCAAAACCAAGGTTCTGCAAGTCTGAGTTATTTTTAAAAAATGAAAATATTTCGGAAACGGTTAATTTTTCTTGTATCACATGTTGCACAAAATATTTTTAAAATTTTATAAAGATTTCAAAAAAGCATTAAAGATTGGGGTATTCCTTTTAAAATAAGAAAGTTGACAGCAACTTCCGGTATAAGCGGAAGTGTCCGAAATTTGAAAATATTATATTTTGATAGATCCATATCGTTAACTTATAACTGCAAAATATGAAACAGAAATTCAAAGGAGAAGTCCGTAAACTTTTAATGAAAGTGTTGCCTGAATCTCCCTGTATATTATGGCTTATTTCGACTCATCTTTAAGAGTAGATAAATTTATTATAAGGACGTTATGTATCTAAACCTAACGATTTTTGAGACATTTAGATGTGTATATTTAAATGTTTAAAATTTAAATATCGTGTTGTTTGATGTTTTACAGATTAGATGCTTATTAGAATTTGACATTTAAATTTTACAGTAACGTTACATAACCTATAGAACAGAAAACAATTTCCATCTCAAACATATTACTATTATTTTACACAGGGTGATTCATAACTCCGATGTTTATTTTACTTGATTAGTTTAAATGGAACACGCTATATTTTATTACTGAATTAGTAATAAAATATAGGGTGTTAATAGTTAATTAATAATTAATACAACATAAAATATTTTCACCTATACAGGGTGAATCAAAACAGCTGTAATCAAAGTAACTTCTTTATTTCAAATGCTACACCCTATACATGATGCCAAATTTGGATTGCTCATAAAATTCTTTACATTTTTTGTAAATATTACCATTCTGAAGATATTTAACATTTTGTCTAAAAATGTCGTTTGCAGCCATTACTTTATTTATTCATATTTTATTTATTTTTAACTTTAGGAAAAAGATTTTTGGTACAGATGTAGTTGATACATTACATTATTCTAAACCACTATTAAATAAACCGTGATTCAGAAATGTCAGAAATATTATCAGGGTGAATAGAACACCGAAAAATAAGGTGAAGTAAGGTTCAACTTCATAGAAAAAAATGACTAACTTCTAACTAAAACAAGGTTAAATAAGCCAAACTCTGCAAATTCCACTAAATATATTTTCTCATACTTCCGAATAACCCATTTTTTCCGGAATGAAGCCAGTCAGAAATATTGACTATAATATTGTTGCTCAGTGAGTAGTAGGAATAGGCCGATTCTGGAACCTCCTCCGACCTTGACCAATAAAATTCAAGGTCAAGGTCGGAGGAGGTTCCAGAATCGGCCTATTCCTGACGTGACCCCACCATGAGCTTCAAGGTCAAGGTCATGACCTTGAGGTGACCTTGAGGTGACCTTGAAATGTCCTTGAGGTGACCTTGAAATGACCGTGAGGTGAACTTGAGGTGACCTTGAAATGACCTTGAGGTGACCTTGAAATGACCTTGAGGTGACCTTGAAATGACCTTGAGGTGACCTTGAGGTAACCTTGAAATGACCTTGAAATGACCTTGAGGTGACCTTGAGATGACCTTGAAATGACCTTGAGGTGACCTTGAAGTGACCTTGAAATGACCTTGAGGTGACCTTGAAATGACCTTGAGGTGACCTTGAAATGACCTTGAGGTGACCTTGAAATGACCTTGAGGTGACCTTGAAATGACCTTGAGGTGACCTTGAAATGACCTTGAGGTGACCTTGAAATGACCTTGAGGTGACCTTGAAATGACCTTGAGGTGACCTTGAAATGACCTTGAGGTGACCTTGAAATGACCCTGAGGTGACCTTGAAATGACCCTGAGGTGACCTTGAAATGACCTTGAGGTGACCTTGAAATGACCTCGAGGTGACCTTGAAATGACCTTGAGGTGACCTTGAAATGACCTCGAGGTGACCTTGAAATGACCTTGAGGTGACCTTGAAATGACCTCGAGGTGACCTTGAAATGACCTTGAGGTGACCTTGAGATAACCTTGAAATGACCCTAAGATGACCTTGAAATGACCTCGAGGTGACCTTGAAATGACCTTGAAATGACTCTGAGGTGACCTTTAAATGACCTTGGGGTGACCTTGAGGCGACCTTGAAATGACTGAGGTGACCTCGTAACGGACCTTGAAGCGCGGTGACTCAAAATGTAATTGTTTTGAAATAACCCTGACGCAACCTGTTATTGAATATGTACCTATTTAAGGAGGTGTTTAATTTGATATCCGCAGACGACGGTTGACCCTCAGATTGAGTTTACCAACTTATTGAACGTAGTGAACGTGATAGTGCTTATTAAAATTATAAAACATGTTTGATTGCAATCAGTGTGGCAAACAATTTACGCGAATCGATAATATGAATCGTCATTTGCGTACGTCATGCCAGGGAAAACGTTTGAAATTAGATGAAATTGCCGGACCGTCCAAAGTTGTTGACCAGGTGAACGTTATGAAATGTGATGTGTGTGAAATATACGTCAGCAGAAAGTGTTTCTCAGCACATTTGCGTAGTAATTCACATAAAAGTAATGCTTTTGTGGTCGTCGATAACGGCGTGGAGAAGATAGCTGGTGCATTCGGAGACAAAATCGTAACGTACCGTATAACGGAACCTTACAATTATGTCGATGTCGAGGATTTTATGTACAATATTCAAGAAAAAGTACTAACTTTGGTTCAAAGTATAATAGACATCCATAAAGCATTAAAGTGGAATGTGGAAATTTTCGGAGTATATTTCTTAGATTCTAAAGAAAGTTCTGAGATAAAATCTTTTAACACCAAGAATAAAATAACTTGTTTTGGAACTGATATATACAATATATATCGTGATTTTGTAAACGAAATACATGTAAAAATGTCGGAATTTCAGGAGAGAGATTCAGGTAAAACAAATAATAGGTGCAATCGTTTAGAATAAAACTTAAAGTTGCAAATATTGTTACAGGATGGACTTTGTGCAGAATTTTATATATGGAAGTCAACATTAATAAATACAATCCACTGAAAGCATCCAGCTTCATGCCATTACCGTCTTCAATAAGTGCGAAGAAAGCTGTCATAAATGTCAGAAATAACGACAACGCTTGCTTTGCCTGGGCGATAACGTCAGCGATGTGTCAACCGACAGGTCTTCCTCAAAGGATGTCTTCGTATCCCCATTATAACACAGTAGCGGATTTCACTGACCTAGAATTTCCACTGAAAGTTTGTGACGTGAAGAAATTTGAAAGCAAGAACAATATTTCTATAAATGTCTACGGACTCGGTTCCCATTATAATGGTAAGGTTACGGTTGATGAAGTTGTAGGACCGTTACATTTTACTAAAAATAGAAAAAATATTCATATAAACTTATTATTAATTGATGACAACAACGGAAATACTCACTATTGTTGGATTAAAAATTTATCACGTTTAGTGTCAAAACAGACTTCACATCACGGTCACGAGAAATATATTTGTGAAGGATGTTTAGTGTATTTTCCATGTATTGAAAAATTGCAACGACACGAGAGGGAAGACTGTAAAGTTATCAAAACAGTTTTACCATCGACAGAGTTAAAAATAAATAAGTATGGTGAATCTTTGCCAGAGAATATATTACAATTTGAAAATTTTGAAAAACAGTTAAAACTTCCTTTTGTTATATATGCCGATTTCGAAGCATTGCTAAAACCACTGGACAGAGTAGAACCAAATCCAGATAAATCTTTCACTGTTAAGTGTTATGAACACGAACCTCATTCATTTGCATATTACATTAAGTGCAGTTTCAATGCAAATTTGTCAATGTTAAAGTTATATCGCGGAGAGAATGCCGCCACTGAGTTTATAAAATGGTTAGAAAAAGATATTAAAGAAATTTAGGATAAATATTTAAGTAAAATTGAGCCGATGACTGATTTAACACGAGAAGAAAAAGAGGCATACGACCGTGCAACAATGTGTCATATTTGTGAAAAACCAATATTAGATGTTAAGGAGAAGGTGCGTGATCACGAACATTTATCGGGAGCGTTTAGAGGTGCTGCTCACTCTGTGTGCAACATTAATTTTAAAATACCAAAATTTATTCCAGTGTTTTTTCATAATCTTTCTAATTATGACAGTCACTTGTTTGTAAAGACAATGGCATTAGAAGGTGAAGATGTGGACGTGATCGCACAAAATAAGGAAAAATATATATCCTTTTCGAAATTAATACACGTGGGGGATAAGACAGACTGTAAAGGTAAAAAGCGTAAAGTATATTTCAAAATAAGATTTGTAGATTCTTTTCGTTTCATGCAATCGTCTTTAGAGAAATTAAGTTCATACTTGGAAGATTGGCAATGTAGGGAAATTAGAAAATATTTTAACGATGAGGAGATGTTTAAATTAATACGTCAAAAAGGAATTTTCCCGTATTGTTTTATTGACTCACTCATGAAATTAGATTTTGCCACTTTACCTTCTAAGAAAGATTTTTATGATGTGCTGTATGATGAACACGTAAGTGATGAAGATTATGAGAGAGCACAGCGCGTTTGGAATTTATTTAACTGTAAAACTATGGGTGATTACAGTGATGTATACGTAACATCTGATGTTTTACTGTTGGCAGACGTATTTAAAAATTTCAGAGACCTTTGTATTGATAATTACAAACTAGATCCTTGCCATTTTTTCACCGCTCCAGGATTAAGTTGGGATGCAATGTTAAGAATGACAAAAATTAAATTAGAGTTACTGCAAGATGTTGATATGCTACATTTTTTTAGAATGGGTATACGCGGTGGAGTGAGTATGTGCACTAAAAGAATCGAAAACGCTAATAATAAATTTGTGCATGGTTTTGACTCTAAGAAGGCAACTAAATATTTACTATATCTTGATGCTACAAATCTGTACGGTCACGCAATGTGTTCCAGATTTCCGTGGGGAGAATTTACTTGGTTGTGTACAGAAGAGATTAACAATCTTAACATTTCAGAGTTAGAAGATAATTCAGATGTCGGGTACATATTCGAAGTAGATTTGGAATACCCGACTCATTTACATGACAACCACAACGAATTACCATTTTGTCCGGAAAACATAATTCCTCCAAATTCGAAATATGGTAAACTTATTCCAAATCTGTACAACAAACGGAAATACATAATTCACTATTTAAATCTGAAACAATGTTTGGAAAATGGTTTAATATTAAACCAAATTCATAGGGCAATTAAATTTAAGCAATCTCGTTGGCTAGAAATATACATAGACTTTAATTCACAAAAACGAGCTGAAGCTAAAAACGAATTCGAAAAAAATTTTTACAAATTATTAAATAATAGTGTTTTCGGTAAAACTATGGAAAATGTTGAGAATCGCGTCGACATTAAATTGGCCACCAGCTGGGAAACCCATAATCGAAGACCGGGAGCTGAATCATTGATAGCTAAACCAAACTATAAATCGAGTAAAATTTTTAGTGATCACCTGGCCGCAATAGAATTATGCAAAGTACAATTAAATTATAATAAACCTTTATACGTAGGGTTTTGTGTTTTGGAAATATCAAAAGCAGTAATGTACGATTTTCATTACAATTTTATAAAGCGAAAATATAACAATAGAGCAGCTTTATTATATACTGATACGGATAGTTTAATACTGACCGTTAATACTGATAATGTATACGATGACATAAAGCAAAATTTAGATAAATTTGATACCTAATAATTACCCACCGAATAATATACATGAAATGTCTCGAACTGAATCAGTTATTGGATGATTTAAAGACGAATACGCAGGACAGATTATAGAATCTTTTATCGGGACCGGTGCGAAAGCCTACTGTGTAAAGCTTATTTCAAAATGTACTAAGAAAGCAAAAGGTGTTAAAAAATACGTTATAGATAAATACTTATCTGTAGATGACTACAAAGAAATCATTGAACGAGATGGTTTTATTTTTAAAAAGATGTACGTGTTTCACTCAGATTTTCATACGGTGTATACAGAGTTGAAAAATAAAATTGCCTTATCATCTAAAGACGATAAACGTTATATTTTGGATGACAAAATTCATACTCTGGCGTGGGGTCACCATAAAATTGCTGATATAGAAAGAGATAAAACACTAAAAGAACTAATTGAAAAACTGGAAAAAGAATTAGAAAATAAATAATGTATGTTTTATCTATAAGTTCTGTTAGAAAGTAAATAAATTAATTTGTAAAATTCATTTATTGTGTATTGTGAGTATTGTATGTTTACAGTTGTAGTTAATAAATATTTATTATAAAACATTGCGTTTTGGTATCCATGAATCATGTTTAGAACTCAATCCTAAATAACTTACGAGCGCTTTATTACCTTTTTCTCTCAATACATTAATTAAATATATATCTGGATGTTTTACTTTTTGTAACTCGTACTCATAAAACCCACCAAGAATGGCTTCACCATCAGCGTCTTTAATTAGATATGTTCTGGGATTAGTATTCTGCACCGACGAAATGGTAAATATTTCGTTGGACCAATTCGGAGTGTACATCTTCGAAAATGCTTGTCTGTATTTACTGATGCGCACATGATCTCCAATTTTAAATTTTGCAATTCTTGGATCCACAATTTTAAGGTTGCTGTAGACGGACTGTAAAATACTTTGCGCATTTCTTTGATTTATCTTGCTGGGTTTGTAACCCGTCGTACTGTGAACAGTGTTATTGTATTCTTCAATTAGCCTTGGTAATAAATTGAACCATCCGAAATTTCCTTGCATGCTAAATTCTTTCCACATTTTTTGTTTTAGGGTTCTATTAAATCTTTCGACTATCGAACTTTTTAAATTAGAGTATGCGCTATAGTGATTAATTCTATATTTCTTCATTAAATTTTGGAACTCTGCATTGTAAAATTCCTTTCCGTTATCTGTTTGTATATTTTTCGGTACAGAATTTCTACCTTCAGATAAAATCGATTGAAAAGCTTTGGTTACTTCTTTACCTGTCTTATTTTTTAATGGTATTCCCCAAGCATACTTGGAAAATGCGTTGATCACTGTCAGAATGTATTTGTATCCTTTGTTTATCTTGGCATAAGGTAGCATTTCAATTAAGTCTGCTTGGAAGAGATCTCTGAGTCCTTTTATTATTACTCGACGACGGCGAAAGTTTTTCCTTGCTGGTTTGTGCAACTCATTAACAACATCACGTTTCACATTAGAAGATAGATTAGACATTTTCAGTTAGAACTCATTTTCTTACGATGAATTCAACAAATAATGGAACTGCACAAACTAAAGATGTGCAAGTAAACGAGATTTGATCTCCCACATTCAACGTTCTTCCAATTAAAGTATCAGTACAATTTATAGCGTTGATGGATACTGTAATGTTGACAATAGTAGGTTGATGAATAAGTACTTTTTTAACAACGCAAGTTTCTTGGATCGTATACGTCGTTTGGTGACCTCTATTTGAAAGCAAATACACACTTTCGGCGTTAAGCTCTTGACCCTGAAAGTCTAATAATGTTTCGTAAAATAATGGTGTAGCAGCAATGTGTTTGAAAACTGTGTGTTTATGAACGTGTTTTCCAAACTTATCAATAGTCATTGTGAATCAATCAACAACTATGTGAAACTGAAATAAGTGCTCGCTTGCACTCCACTAAATACTACAATTTACAAAATAATTTTAGCCTCTTTTAATTCTTCAATGATCGCTATGATTTCATTGTTATGTGCGGAGTGACCTGCTGATTTGGATGCGTTCAATAAACGCAATCGTTCTACTAGTTCGTTAGGATCATCCCAGTATTGATACTGCAAACATTTGTTAGGTACAAGCTTTTTCTCCAAAGCTCCACCTGTTTTCCAGCTTCGCGCCCACCAAACGTTTGGTGGTTTTCCCTGAATTATTGGTTTTATAATATTCACATATTTAAATCCTCTGCTTGCAGATATTCGCCCTGAGGGATTATAATTAACTTTAAACGCACTCGTTCTTCTCAATATATCTCTATAGTCTCGCACATCGTGAAACGTAAATTTCTCTGGATTTTTCTTAAAAACCAGCTCGTATAAACCTTTAGTACCCTTATACGCCAAGTCTCCAATTACAAGATCGGGACCGTCAAACTTAAGCTCCTGGTTCCCAACAAACAATCTCTCATCTTCTTCTCTTACACCGTATTTTGTATCGAATTCATTTTCTACATCAGTTTCAAATCGTGTAACATAATCACGTGCTAACGGATGATACGATTCTAAGGCAGCTTCCACCAGCGGTGATTCTAATCTAGTCCGAAGTAATGATTTTCGTTCTTCTAGAAGTGTACGAGCATGAGCCAGGGATTCGTCCGCAGGGGGGTTACTGCTTTCGGTGTCATATTCTTCTGCTTCTTCATAAACAGATTTTGAAGTTGGAGATGTGGACTTTTCATGAGGAACCTCAAGAATTTCTTCATCTTCTAAGATGGAAGGTTGTTTAATTTCACGTCCAAGTGGCGTTGAAGTACCCACATCATGCTCCTCTAACAATCCAATTCGCGACGAAGGATCGGATTTTAATTTATAACTCGGTCTTCTTCGTATGAAAGAAGGATCAGATCTCAATTTATAAATCGGTCTTTTTCGTAGGAAAGAACTCTTTGGCTCCTCTTTCAATCTCTTTTCACTGGCTTCGTATGACTGTTGCTCATCTTTCATAGGTAATACGCTGCGAACAACATCTAGCTTATTGACAATATCTCGGAGTGGCTCTACAATAGGTGAATAAGTTGTCTGCAGATACTTTTTTGATTGCTCCGCATGATGTTTTGCTTGTGCAATATCGGATTTAAGTGTTTTTAATTTAGTACGCAAACTTTCGCGCGCAGTGGCTAATTCTGCTTTAAGTTTGTTACTCATGGTGCATCCGCATCCTTTAACGTCTGTTACAGTACTGAAGAACTGTAGAACTATGTAAAAATGAAAGAACTATGTAAAATGTAGTGGTTTTAAAGATATATGTACGTGTCGAATCCTTTACGATATCTCCCTGCGTTTATGGAACAATCGGTATCAATAACTAAGAAACCAAACGGTTCCTTCCAACAAGCGTAACAGATATTACGAAACTGGTCCATAGTCATATCTCCGCTGACGTAATCATCGTAAACGTGTTTCAAATTTGTGAAATCTTGACGAAATAGTATTAAGAAATTACAATTATCACGAATCATTTGTTTGGGTATTGCACTGTAAGTTTGACTTAAATAAAAGCAGTCAACATTTCTATGACGTCCAAAGGAGAAATATTCTTTAATTAAATTTTGTGTAGTACACTGAACATCATCAAAAACAACGACTGAATATTCTTTTACATTTGTAGGTGACACCATTTTTTTAATATCGGAAATTTCAAAGTAGCCTATTTCGGGCACTGTTGATAGCAAATGTCGGAGAAATTTATACTTCCCCTGAGATAAGGTCTTACAGCAGATGTATAAATTTTGGAAACGTAATCCGTTCGGATGGGTTAATAATGTCACTAAGGAATTACTTTTACCAGCCCCTGAGCTCCCGCTAATGATAACGCGTTTACTTGATCCTCCGAAGAGAACACTGTGACGTTTAAAGGTTTCATTTGCGATTGCATCGTCGAAATTTTGTACGGGTAACTTTAAAGACTGTTGTTGAAACTTCATATTTAAAATAATATTTTTCAAAAATATTCAAAATATTTTTGCTCCTTACAACACGTTATTAATTTCCTCTTTACCAAACGCGATACTCTATTACTGTGTTGTAGTTATCAATATCAACTGCTATATAAACACTCTTTAAAACTCATAAATTTATTTAAATAAATATAATAAATTAATGTTCCTAACTAACTAAATTAATATTTCTAACTAAATTAATATTTCTAACTAAATTAATATTTCTAACTAAATTAATATTTCTAACTCTAACTAAATTAATATCTCTAACCCAAACTCTGATTAATGCTCCTCACTGTAAAAAATAAGATGTTATTAAAATGTTGAAAGGTAATGAACGATAACGAACCCAAGATTCATCCATCGTGGATTCCACTTCCACCTCTCCCCTTTCCTCCTCCTCCACCTCCACCTTTAGTGGTAAAGGCCGAGGTAGAGGCTCCAACACTGGCGGCGCAAACACCCTCCTTTTTAGGCGGATGCGTTGAGGCGCCGCCACTTGCTGCACCGGCGGCCTTCGTTCAGGTGTGGCCGCCGCTAGCGGCGTTGGAGTGTAGCTGGGTGAAGGTGACCGTTCCAGTCGTGGATGAACCACGCGATAATTCACTACCGCCGTTTCTGCATTAATCAGAGTTCCGTCCGTTAACTGAAAAAGTAAATAATCAAAAATGTAAACCGTAAAATACAAATTAGATTACTCACTTTCAGTTCCACTTGCCTCATGAAAATTGACTTCACAAGAGGCACGTTTGGTGAAGAACTCATCTGTAAAACGAATAACAATTATTAAAAATTGTACAAAGAAAAATATTTTTTTATATCCTCGAAAACATACCTAATACCTCGACAACATTTCCAACTTCATGTGAGGAACATACCATTGAACAACAATATAATTCATAGACATATCTACTTAAGAGAAAAAGTTAAATCTTAAAACACTAAATCAAACTTAATCTTTTAAATAGATATGTCTGCGACAAGATTGTGAAACAAATCTTGGATTAGGCTCAGACGGTTGTGAATGAGGGAAATTTTGTCATATTGTTCGTTTAAAGCCTGGTCTGTCGGAGACCTTAAGCGAACTCTACGTAAAATTTCACGACAAGATTGCAACTCATCCGTGACTTTTCTAAGATTTTTCTCACCCTCTAAACAACAGTTCCTGACTTCAGGCATAATTCCGTCATAATAATTTTGGACTGCTGTTGAGATAACTCCCACTAAATTGGGAGAGGGTGAAGGAAGGGGTATAACATGTTGTGATGAGGAAAGGGATCGAATAGGTGTAGAGGTTCGGACACTAGGAGAGGATATTTCAAGCCGAGAAGGTGAAATCTGAAGTCGAGAAGGTGGAATTTGAGAGGGTGGGATAAGTAGTTCCGGTTGTGATTGTGAAGATGACAAATTCTGAATATTGGATATAATATTAGCAGATTCACTAACATTAGTCCTCGGTAGATTAATAGTCCTCGGTCGACGAACAGAAGGAGAATTATTAATCATTACTGGATTAATATTAATTGATGAGTTCGTGTTATTATTATTCCCAATTGGTGATAATTGAGATATCTCCATTGAACGGTCTGATATATCAATTATTTCAGAAACTGAGTCATTAGGATTTAGCGGGATATTATCTGCAACAACACGGGGTTGCGACTGACTCAGTTGACCTTGCAACTCCGCACTATGCATCAAGTCATCATTTGAACGCAAAGAAGAAAGAAAAACTCTTTCATTAGCAATTCTTTCCAATCTACGTTCCATTGTGCGTTCCCTTCTGCGTTGCAAATATTCTGCTTTAGGCAACCACACTCTTTCATACTTGTCGCTAACGGTCCTTAGACGAGAATATTGGTTGCCACGTAGGGTGCGTAAATATTGTGTGGGTTCACGAGTATTAGAAACGGATTTAGAAACAGATTTAGAAATGGAACTCGGAGTTTTTTATTTAGAAATAACAGATCTAGAAATGACACTCGGAGTTGTAAAGACGGATGTAATAGGAACAGTTTCCGATGTAGAAATAGGAACGGATGTTACAGCAACCGAAGTAGTAGAGGCTGATGTGGATGTTACAATAGGAGTAACTATTGACTGTTGAGAAATGAGGGGTTGAGTAGGTTTGGTTTGCGTAAGGAAAGAAGAAATAAGGGGTTGAGTGGGTTGTTTAAGAATGGGAACTGATTTATTTGATGGGGAAGCTGGTTTATTTGGTGGTTGCGAAGTTTGAGGTGGTTTCATTAAAGAAGAAGTAACGATTAATTGTTGTGGAATAATAAAAGGAGGTTGGGTAGATTGCTGATTAAGAATAAAAGGGCTAGGAACCAGCAATTGGTTAACAATTGGTTGACTGGAATGAATGTCTCGAGAATCCACACGATCTATTACGTCACCAACTGCGTTCAGTGTAGAATCATTGATAATTCCTTCTTGCAACAGGAAAGAGGAATTATCAATTTCATTCCACCATGAAGGCGGCACATTTGCTTGAGTGGTAAATGCACTCTGAGAAACATTTACTTGAGCAGTACTTGCCACTCCTGTCTGTGTTTCTCTAAATGCAGATTCCACGCTAGTAGTTACTGTTGAAGAAGGATTTCCTTGTAAATATTGCTGTAAAATTGGGCGTTCATTTCCAAAGGACATTACTAGCATGCAAAAATACGGAGTATATTAAAACATTAAAACGTAAATCTTACTTAATAATACTTACAGTTAAATTGTTAAAAACAATTAAATAAATATGGAAAATATATATCTGGAAAAAATAGAGTATCATACTATAGATCTATTAATGAATTAAGAAGTAAAAGCACTTACCAGTAGATTCACTGAACAAATAACTTGTGAGTTTATTCGAACTAAATGCCTCCTTTTATACTCGAAAAGTTGAAGGTAAACCTTCTAAAACTGCACGTAAGAAATTATGTAATATGTTATTCAAAATTAACATTATAAAAGGTCACATAACAAACACGCGTAACCGGAACATCGAAAAGTGAAAGAACACCTTGCTCAGAAATGATGCAATACGTATTTTGTATTACAACATCCTGAACATAATGTTATTCAAAACTAAATTTGTATAAGGTCAAACCGAACGCGCATAATAAATTTTTTTTATTTTTTTTATTTTATCCTGTTTCCATTTGCAGTAGCAGTAAAAGAGGATGAATGGGAGGAGACTGGGCGTGGCTTAGTGGGCGGTGGGCGGAGTTTGGTGGGTGTAACTTTCTGTTTCCGCGGAATCTGGGTCAACCGGGGGGGGGGGGGGGGAGAAAGCCCTCTCCCCACTCCCATCCCTACTCTTCCCTTTCCATTTTCTGGGCGTCACGAATTCGTAACGAAGGCGTAACCACGGCCCACTAGAACTAACCTTTCCTCTTTTCTTCTTTCCTTTCTTTCCTCCTTTTTTCCTTCCTTTCTCCTCTTTTTTTCTTTCCTTCTCTCCTTTTTTTTCTTTCCTCCTTTTTTCCTTCCTTTCTCCTCTTTTTTTCTTTCCTTCTCTCCTTTTTTTTCTTTCCTTTCTGTCCTTTTTTTCTTTCCTTCTCTTTTTTTATTCTTACTTGCAGTTATTTTGAAAAAATTTCAATAACTAATTATTCTCTCTAACGACTTTAGAATTTGAATAACATTTACGAAGTTTAATAATAATCTTATTATAACCAAGTTGAATAGTAATTCTAATCTTATTATTACCAAGTTTATAATAATCATTATTCAAATGAATGTAAGGAAAAAGTGTATCTGTCGAATAATAATCTTTATTCGCAAAAATTTTCCTAAATCAAACTTGCAAGTGTCACACAGTTTAACGATACACATTACACACACGAGCACTCATCTTCTAGAAACCACGATTTCATCGAACAGTCAGCCCCTAATCTTTATTTGTAAGAATCGTGTAAATTTAAATTACATTCTTAAAAATATTCTCTTACTTATATTCTCTTAGTAAACACGCACTAAGCTTTGTGAAAGACCGATTAAGACTGGTGTGTAATACCAATATATTAGTTAAACGATTTCTATGCAAATTGAATTTGAATTTTAAATCGACGGTGAATGCTCGTAAATATGTTAATTTACTATTATGCAATTCTTGCTAGTATGGCTCGCTTTAAAACGTGCTTGTTTTTATTTATTTAAAACGGTATTTATATTCATTCACAACTCGGAATACATATGTAAATTTTATAGTATTTGTATATTTAATCGACGTTCGCCTTCAAACATGTTTATTTTTTCTATGCCACTTAATTTATTATACGACGGTGTGTGAATCTAAATTCTTAAATTTTTAATTGATCGATTAAAATTAATAACGTCTCCTTTCTGATTTAGTTTATTATAATTTTTATACAGATCACTTCTCGCTATGAAATTTTTAACGCTGCACAGTGAAAACCATTTTTGTGACTTTTACATCGTAGAAAATTCGTAAATTTGACAACGTTTGAAATTTCAATCGAATAAAGCGATACTTTCAAAGACAATAAAAATCTGTCAAGCTAAATTGCTCATCAAGAGTTAATCTAAATAATTTAATAACGCAATGTATTTCTTAAATCCTTAAATTGATTTATTAAAATTAATAACGAATAAAATAACAACTCCTTTCTGATTATAGTTTATTGTATAATAATATATTATTAATAACAATATTTAATAATTAATATTTTAATAATAATATTTAAGAATAAGTACACAAATAGCAATTCTTCTTCCGTGGAGGTGGACCATCTATTTCATCCAAAGAAAATTCGGTTTGATTCCAATGTTGGTGACAGAGTCTCTGACTTTGTAGATATTTACAGCGTTGATAATGGATTGGCAACTTAGGCCAGATGTATTCTAGATCTACGGCTGTGACTCTGGTACATAGATACGATTTTGGAAAGTACTTCAAATCCTTATCTGGTATACTACTGAACGAACAATCTTTTTCGTACTGGTCAATAACTTCGCCAACCTTCTCCACAACATGCTTTATAATGTTCTTGCAAAATAGACGGGAGAAGAAATCCATTGCGAAGCTGAACTTTTCTTATACTAACTAAGAACCAAAGTTTCCTCATAATATATCACAAATGTTTAGTGTAAAAAATCCTTCATATAACTTTGTTTGAATAAATTTATGTAAATCAAACACGTTCGTTAAAGCACACATGCAATTTTTTCTTGAGTGAAATGGACACTTGGGTTCGGATTTTTGCAATTTTTGTACATCTTCGTAAATTTCACCCAAATCTAACACAGGTACACTTTCACCATTGCTTTTCGCTAGAATTTCACATAGAAATCGAGACTTCTCCACTCCTTTAACGTAAACGACTTTGGCTGTACAACATAAAAAGTTGATGATTGCGTCAAACTCAGATAAGGGGACGAATCCTCTATTCCAATCAATGCAATGGTGATTGGTCATTAACCAGTTTGCAACATTTTGAAATTTTCTGGGGACCATTGACAAACTTGTGGGTGGTTGAAATAAAAAATGACTCACTTTTCTTTCACTATCGTAAGAAGCCAACTCTTTTGGTATAAACTGATTATTTTCCACTTTAAATCCTTGAATGTCAATGACAATAAATCGTTTTTTCATGGTTCGGTTGATGTCGCTTCTTATAAAATCAAATTAAATCAAATAGTTTTAGCTTCTCTGTTAATACTGCCATTCACGGTTTACATCAACTGACGGACAATTTTGGTGAGAGGTGAATAAGAGAACGCTTTGTCATGCAGAATTAAACAGTAAGCAATAGTATCAGCTTTAATATTTTCTTTAGTTGTAAACTCAATTCTTATTTCTACTGCACTTTTATGCATTACATCTCTCTGAAAAGTGCAGTCGATTCCTATTAATGGGCAACTAGCTAATCCTTTTGGATTGAACCAAGGTTGACTGCTTTCACGATGATAATAATTTTCCTGAAATCTGGAATACATGTCGTATATAACGGCGTATTTGTTATTTTCAATATCAATTTCCATATTGTCGTACGGATAGCGTTCGCCATTTAGAAATACCGTTAATGATTTTAACTTAACGTCATCAAACAGACTCATGTTTGCATCGACGACACCCTTTCGCTTAGTTTGAAAACCGATGATTATGTACCTTGGCGTTTCCAACTGCGGAGCCGTTTTTACTGTCCAAGAATGACTTGTCGTAGTTGGGAGCGACGGATACTCGTGCAACTCCCAGCTTCTGAAAGGAATTTGTATTTCAACATCTCTGTCTGTCACTCTCGTTAAAGCCAATTGCTCACGTAGTCCAACAGAAATATGAGGTATACGCCATACAATTTTGTCAATTATTAATTTAATCTTTTCCGTCTTGTTTGTTTCCACAACTGCATCAACGTCATCATTTGCTCTGATCAATACTAATTCTTGCCTCATATTCAAGACGATCTTTTTATAATCTTCCCCAAAACCTAATAGTGTCTTTAAACTTGCTGAGAAATCTCCCTTAACGTTGAGTATATCGCTCATTTTATCATTCTCCTGAATCCATCCTGCATTTTCCAATTTTACTGTATCGTTGCGAGTAAAAGAAAAATACCCTTTCATTGTTGATGTTATGCCAACATTTCTTACCGAATCCACCTGTACTCCGTTCAGAAGATATCTAATCTCGCTAAACATATAAGCTACCGGATTATTTATCAATTGTGCCGTCGCACTGTGTTTAGTATTATCACTAACCAAACGCAGTCTTCCCTCTACGTACAAATAACTTTCGCAAGGGAGGGTGTAATTGTCGATCTCAGGTACGGTGATACGCACTTCATCGTTATTACCAAATGATGAACTGAACGGTAAGTGTGAATGGAACTCCATACTGGTTATTGAAGTGTCCAATTTAATTTTATCAGTTACTCCCAAAATATCCATGTCGTTCTGTTTAGATGATGATTGCCTTACGTGTAATGATGGTGTTCACCCTTTGACGGTTACGTTTCTTCTACAGAATAATTCCCCCTATGTTAGCACCTTATAACCTAAACTCTCTAAATATATTCGATTTCTCTGTGTCAATTTCAGTTTTTTTTGTCAACAGTTCAGTATCTGTTTCCGTGGTTTAAATAATACATTACGTCTAATTCTGCTACACTCTTTCCGTTTCGAATAATTGCTATCGTAAATAATCATTATGTGAATCTTCTCAAATGAAGTCTTAGAGTAATTACTTCGTTTCTAAAATTTACTAATCGATTCTCTTGATCTAATAATCGAATGACTATTCTCGTAATCACGTTCACGGTCACTGGAAGATAAATAGCTTGAAGAGGGGATTCTATTATTTTAAACCCTGGAGGTACATTTGGAAAGAAATGATACAAAACATGACCGGGTTCTCCGTTGTTATAAGATCCACCGGTTAGATTACATTCTATTCTTATAGCATTTACTTTATTTATTTCCACCGGAAAATCACCAATGTTATTATCGTTTACTTTCAACGTTCGCGGTTTAAAACCCAACAATTTTCCCAATGAATTTGGTTTACTAAAATCGAGCTTAACCGAACTGTGTATGGTTGCCTTTAAAGTATTATTATTTCCTTTAATGTTTATATAATCAGGGATATTGTTATTTTGAAAATAATCTTTCAGATATTGGTTGATATCGTCTAGTTCATATGTACCTGTAGGTATAACGATAGTTTTCCAAACCGTCGTTTTTCCTGTTTCTTCATAATGTATCAAATTATTACTTTCATCTATGTTAGGTATTGCATTAAACGTTTCAAAATTTAACAAGCACATTTCATATGTTGCCTCTTCATCGAGGTATAGTGGTGGATTCAATTCACAAAATAAAACTGATTCAGTTCCCGTAAGAGTGAATGTACACGCAACGGGTGAAGATTCCATGTTGACCATCTTTCAAGTACTACATTCTTACTTAACTTGTAAAGGACTTTAAAAACTGTAGACATAAGTGTCCACAATTTTGTGTATTTTGTTTCTGATACCTTTCATAATTATAGTTAATAACTCCCAATCCGTTCGACAAAAGATATTTCTCTACTTCAACTGGAGGTCGTAGATCTCCATAGCTGTCAAAATATTTTACGATTCCTCCTCTCTTATAATATGCCACCCAATGCGTTCCTTCACCAGAATCGCTATCTAAATTCACTACTCCACTTTCATGCTTCCATATCTTTTTAGGTAAAGTATCTCTCATAAACACACCTCGAAAGAAAGGTAATTTCCATATTTTAGCATATTTCAGTATGTCAATGTTAGTCAACGGTCGCCGAGGCAAATATTTCAGTTTTTTGGATTGGATCGTAAATATAACCCACACCCTGTTTTGTAAGGTTTTATATAGAATCCGCTTCCCACTGCTTTTGTTTCCATAGCGCGATTATGTCGCTCTGCCTCTTTCAGTTGCTCTTTCGCAGCTTTTGCATCGTTTACCGCCTTAGCAATTGCAGCTGCACCGCCGCCGAGCGATCCTATTGCGCCCAAAGCCGCAAATAATGGAATTAAAGGTAAAAACCCTCCTCTCTTAGGAATTGGTATCACTCTTTGACGTGGAGGTCTTATTTTCTCGTGGTCCTTCTTTAAAACAGCCTGCGCCAATTTCACATTTTCTAACAGACTCTTGTTACCATTACGTGAAATTGCATGTTGTGCTTTCCTTACAGCTTGTCGAAATGATAATTTACCACCACGCTTCTTCCTTTTACTACGCTTTCTCTTCACTCCGTTTCCCATTCCAAGCTTTGTCTTAGCTTTCATTAAGGCGGCTACAGATAACGCAGATGCTTTTTCACCAAATCCCGCTTCTGTACTCTTCACTCTTTTCACTGCCGCTTGATACAATTTTTTATCTGCTTCGTGACGTTTTTCTAAATCGCTACTTACAGAATATGCGATATCGTGTTGCTTGCACGCCTCATCCAACGCATTCACACCTCTGTCTCCTCTTTTAAGTCGAACGTCTAATTTTGTGCCCGGACCGCAGTAATTGTAACCTGGTAAGTGTAACTCTACTGGTAGTTTATTAATTAACGTATTAAGTAAACCACGACCTTTTCGTTTTAAGGTGCTTCTCGCAGTGTAATCTGTTTTGACACGACGTCGCATTTATGGCTTTTCTTTCTAACAGTCAACGATGTTACATGTGTACTACTTCAATACTCACTGCTTATCTTTATATAACGTAAAAATTTCTCTTTATTTTTTGGCTAAGTATCGTTAGTTTATTAAATAAAGGGTCAAACAGTGTTCTTAGAAAATTTTATTTATAACTGACAGTGTCATATCTAGAAATATATACATATTAAATCACATAACATTTACATATTAACAGCTTTATGCATACTTATATCAAAAATTAATTTACTAATTCCAAACATCATTAATTCATTTGTAATTGCTCCTTTCTCAGATATTTCATTATTGAGAAATGATTTAACATTTGTCTTCATATCACTTTCCATAACACTCAAGCATGGAATCATGTTGCTGTAGAATGATTTATAGTTCAATTGTTTCAAAACTTCTAAACGATATAATACAATATCACACAATTTCCAGAGTTCCAATAGACCTTTATAAGATATATATAATGTCTCCACTCCTCTTTCTAATTTCAGTATTTTCGTTCCTTCGATGCGTTCGAAAGACGCCTTTACTGAGCTGATTTTCATTACCGGATAAATAGTTTTCTTCTCAGTAAAATACGACTTCAAAGTGTAGTTATAAGAACAAAATTCTTTCCATTCCTCTTCTAAAAACGATATGCTCTGCCTTTTGGAACCCATAATACGTATTATCGGATCAAAAAATGTTTCGGTACACAGTCCGACACAAATCCACTTCGTACGGCTCTTATTTAGAAAATATACACTTTGAGCTAAAAGTGGCAACTGATCTACGTCAGTCACCTCTCTTGCTTCTGAAATCTCGGAAGGTGCTGTCTCATTAGTATCACATTGACGAAAATCTTCATCTGTGAAGTAAGGCTGGGAGAGTATTTCAAATTGAAACTCGTTTCGAACTGAGGGCATATTCAAACCGTGCTCATCCGGCTTTTCTTCTTTTGGTTTGTCAACGTTTTCAGTCAGAAGTCTTTTCTTCTGTGCGTCATCAAAAGGATCGTTCACGTGCCTTCTCTTTTGCTTCAGGAAAAAATCCACTTGTTTAGATGTCACTGTTAAATACAATAAAAATATACAAATTATAAATTATTACAATAAGATGACTTAAACTTACTTTTATGTATGTAGGTAGGTGATTAACTTAACAACACAACTCACAGTTCTGTAACAACTGAATCTATTCCCAAATGAAGAACCTTATATAACAAGATTTTAGGTGGGGTCCCTACCTCCTCCAACCTTACGGTCGTATTCAAGATAAACGGTTTTTGGATCCTCCGTCAAGTTAAGGTCACGTCAAGGATAGATAATTTTTGGAACCCTCCTCTGACCTCGCTTTTAGAGGTAATGATGAGGTCACGTCAATGACATTGAAAATTTTGCAACCTCCTCTGACTTGATCCTTAACCTTGTAGTTACATCGGCACAAAGCAAATTTTAGAACCTCCTTCGATCTTAACCTTGAACCCTCAAGGTCATTTCAAAGTTACCTCTCGGTTACGTTAGGAACAGGTCGATTCTGGAACCTCCTCTAATCTTGACCTTGATCGAGGTCACCTCAAGGTCATGGCCTTGAAGTTTATGGTCATGGTGAGGTCACGTCAGGAATAGGCCGATTCTGGAACCTCCTCCGACCTTGACCTTGAACTTTATTGGTCAAGGTCGGAGGAGGTTCCAGAATCGGCCTATTCCTACTACTTCAGTGTTATTTATAATCATACAAAACTCCAGGGAAATGTATAACTCAAGAGCTGTATTTTTGTAAAGCAATTTTAAGAGCTGCAGAAATTTTGTTCTAAATTGGTTTATTTTGCAGGGCTGATGTGAAAATAAAACATTGCTGATCTTGCATTATGGGAAAAGGAGACAAACGTGGTTCTCAACGCTCTGACGGAGGTAAGTTAATCTCGGAAACTGTTACGTATGTACTATACTTTACGTGGGTGAGTCGCATTTACGCTCGAATCGCTTGTACCCCGGGATGATATAATACATGATAGTTTTATACGTTACATGTACAGGTTTTTGGTTATATAGTGTGTCCTAGATTAAATAGGCTACCATGGGTAGTAAAGATGGATATTTGATTAAACTGGCTTTCTATATCGAATACGTTAAAATAAACAGACCGTTAAATTTGAAATGTCCGAAGAAATGAAAAAGCTAATCTGAATCAATGCAATCAATGTGTAAAATTTTAAGGCAAATATGTTAAATTTAAAAGAACGTATTATAGTGTAGTGGTGTTCTTCGGCCCACGTTGGGGAGCTAAATATTTATGTTGTATTGTCTTGAGTGGTATGTTCTTCTTTCTGGGATGTCAATTTATATAATGTTGTATGGTACATAGTTGTGTACATCTAACTAAAAAAATTCAATGTGTATATTATATACAACGCGTAACAAAAATACAGGCCGCTATTTCACGGACATATTCTACAGAAAAAAGAAAGAAAAAAGTTCATATAAATATGTATATAGGGTATTCACGGGAAGCTGCAACAATAAGTAACTCTCTTATTTGAATTTTTACAAAGTAACTTATACTGGAAAAGTTTTAGGACCTGCCGAATTTTATAACAATATCGGAAAAACAAATGACTGTCAGTTTTTTGACATTTTCAATTGTTTTTAACTGTTTTTAATAAAACATATTTTTTATCATTGCATTCAGAACGTTATATTAATAATGCCTTTAAAATATTTTCTTCGAAAGCCTAGTATTTTTTTATTGTTTGGTAGATAAATGTGAATGTTCAAGGAATTACGTTTGTCGGAAAGTGAAAGTTTATCAGAATTGAAACAACGACACAAAAAAACGCATCGCCTGTTCCTCTGTAAATCAATAACTTTATTTTGTTGTTTCATTATAGTTATTATTATGTCTATAAATGTTCTTTTCTTAATTTTAAGTGGATTACTATGTTATCTAGACTACACTAAAATTAGGCACAGTGAAATATTGCGATTTAAAGTGGACGTAAAGAAAAAATATACATTATACAGAATAAAACACTAGAACAGTCAAATGAAAACATTAAAAGTGCCTTAAAAACTGAACCCTGATTTAAACGTTGGAATAAATATTAATGACTGTGCCTTAAGATTATTGGAATAGGAATTCTCTAATGTAACGACGCAAGGAAGAAAAAACGCTCACAGAGCAAGTTAATGCGTTAAAAAAGGACATTATTAATTGCTCTAAGCACGTATTCGGCGAACATTCTGATTGTGACGTTTATTTTTGCACCGGGTTCAAAGATAATGAAATTAATTCAGTTCCAGACTTAGTAGAATGTGGATTATTTCATGACATTATTGCTTGCTGCAATCATTTGACACATAATGCACACAGTTTACTTTTAAATATGAACATTAATGCAGCGGAGATGTACAATTCAATTGTTTCAAAATTTGTTGGTGGAAAAAGAGTTAACTTCTCTTTGAAAAATAGCTACGAAGTGAGATGCCACGCTGCGAGCGTTTCTTATAATTTCAGTGAGCAACATCACCACCGCATTTATAAGAGAATGGTCGGGAAAAGTCCAGGCAAATATATCAAAGTATACATTGTACCCGGATACGTAGGGACAGCAGACTCTTCTGACTTTGAAGAGATAGATAGATGATTAAATTAGCAAAAAGATGCAGGTTCGAGAGCTCATTAAGAATTCATTTTCAAATATTACTTGCCATGACCAACTTGGTCAAAATTTTACAAAAACCAATATCTTTGGTACTTAAGATATTGAGATGCGGTTTGAACTAGTTTGCAAGACAATTTAAGTACTTTTATGGGCACTTAATAAAACTAATCTAATTTTTACAAATTTTCAATAATCTATCCTAACCTTAAAATTTTAAATTGGTACCCCCCAATTTTTTTGGGCCTTTCAGGAGAGAATTTATTTCTGAATGCAACGATGTATCACATGATATGGAGACTTCTTCAAAATTTTGAGAAATCGAACTTATTCTTTTTACGAACAGAAATCGCTAGTGCCATGATCACATAAACTTTGCTTTTTGCTTATTTTAAGTTTGGCTGCAGTGGCACTGCCCGATTGGAGCCAATGGTGTGAGAGCGATTAAAATTTAAACCAATATCACATCAGCTAGGGGTATGATGTGCCAAAACGATAAGAATTTCGTTGGAAATTTTAATCGCTTGTACACGATTGTCCACGAACGATCAGTGGGACTACAGCTTCATCTGTGTAGCCTTTTCTAGGTACTGAATAGATAGCTTTTATCAGTTGTAGTAACAATAATATTAGGGTTATCTTTAAGAAATTTTTTACAAGACAAGAGATCTCTAATAAGAATCTTATACTTTGATTTTTCAAAAGTTTTATCAATATTTCTAATATAATTTAAAAAATTAGAACAAAATTTATTTCTTATTTGTATTTTTGAAGGTGAATCTAAAGATTTAATACCAAACTCTAAGCTACTTAATACTTTTAAGAAATCTACTTGTTGTTTATGAAAATATGGTAATGAAAATTTTTTTCCTAAAGCGAAAATGTATTTTTAAATTTGACGGGATCTCAGTTTTTGTATAATTTACAAGTCACTTATTTATTATATTTTGATCAAATTTAATGTAAAAATTTTTATCTCTAATAGAAATAAAATTATCTAACTTTTTAATCTGTGTCAATCGAATTTTATTAAAATACCTTTCATTTTTTTGATTTTCAAAATTTAGAAAATTAGTCAATGTGATATTATCAAGAAAATTTCTTAACTGACTTAAGGTATAATCTAATTTCCAAGTTAATTTGTTAAGAACTTTGAAAGTTACCTCTATTTCATATGAAAGAATTTTATTAGCAAAATCTGATACGTATCTGTCAATTTTGTGACATGACATATCGTACGCTCTTTTTAAAGGATCAATTATATGACGAGGGAAAACTCCCTCTTTCCTACATTTAAGTAAAAAGAGCTTACGATTTTTCATTCTGGTAATTTTAATTAAAGTATTAGAATAAATTTTGCACAGTACCTTATTTTGATGCCCGTAGTGAAACTCTACAAATCCATAAAATCCTATGTTTCTGATATCCATAATTGAAGTTTGTTCTTGTCCGATGAAAATTGTAAATACAAAGTTTTTTTAATCTCAAACCGGACAGAAAAATGAAGAGAACACACTCAACGTTTCGCTATAGATTTATAGCTTCGTCAGGAGTGAAAAAAAGTAAATAACAATAACAAGTTGTCAAGAGAAACAAGTCGTCAAGAGAAACGAAAAGGTTTTTAAACTAAAATACGAGTTGTCCGGAATAAAGAGAAAAGTAACTAGAACTAAATTAAAACTAATTTTTTTTTTAATTAATTGACAGATCTATATCCTGTTTAAAGAGTCTAGAAAACTACAAAATATGTCATTTAAATTTTCAAAGTCCGTACGTTTATTAATAGAATTTGGAGACATTTTAATTTTACACATTTCTATGAAACGTCTTTTAAAAATATTAGATTCACTGTACAAAATGTCAGTATTATCAAAATCAAAATTATGATTATTTACTAATGAATGCTCTACAAGCATTGAATGATTTTGATTATTTTTTTTTTGAATATGATATTTATGTTGGTCTAAACGGTTTTTTAAATTTTGGCTCGTTTCAATAAAATTAGGTCTGAAGGTTGATCATGATCCTAATTCTAGATAAAAACTGTTTCAAGGTTAGAGGAGGTGGTTTGCCGGAACTGAATTGCGGCTGTCCTTCTGCAAGATCCTAAAATTCCGTCAAGGTCGGAGGAGGTCTCAGAATCGGCCTATTCATGATTTTAACCTTGACCCACATTTGCTGCTAGTGACAATTTTCCAAACATTTGTCCTCATTGAGGAGGTTCCAGAATCGGCATAGAGATACGAAAGGTTTCAGAAGCGATGAGAAGGTAAACTTACGTCATTTTTTAATGGCGTTGTCGCTATACAAGAGTGTGAGTTTATGGATGAATTCAGTTGGCGTATAACGGTGAACCTTACAACTAAAGAAGTTCGGTGTTGAAATACTTATAACTGAATCCACAGTTTGGCAGTGCAGTGTGTAAGAGTAAGAAAATTATATTTATTTAAATTTTAGTATCGTTTTCATTGTATTAATAGTGTCCGCTAAACAAACAGAATTATTTTTTACTCAAAGAAGAAGACCTGCAAATGATGATTATGTTTCTGTGCCTAACAAAAAATCAACAAACTTTAACTCCGAAGTTCCAGAAGTAGAAAAACATGAGGAGACACAAGATATAAAAAATCTGAACGAAGAAGATTCGCAAAAACCTTCAACTCAAAACGAATTATTTGAAATATTTTAACAACCCTTTTTCACGGACGGAGATTTTTGTCACTGTAAGATAAACGAGAATGCATGTTCAGAAATATCCGAACCGAGGGAAATGGTACAGATTGAACAACTACCATTATTAACAAAAAGAGTGTATTTCTTAAAGAAAAGTCGCACGTTGGAAGGGGATATAAAAGCAAATATTAAAAGATTTTTGAATAACCTGGTTTCAGATTTCAGGACGCAATTACAAACGAATTAGTTATGTATGGAACTAATAAGATAATGTTTGATGTAAGTATGCATAAAGCTATCATTGAATAAACGATAGAAGGTGCTAATTAGTAACACTTAACGAAATAATTTATGTGAACATGTTATTATATTATTTGGAATTTGAAAACATATATCGTTTTATTTTCTTATAGTATACATATTAGAAAGATTTGTCATGACTATTGAATTATATTGGGTGTCTCATAACGTACGGAGGAGATTGAAATGCCAGCTGTAGGAGATCAAAATAAAACTTTTTTCTTAATTCGGTTTTGACCAAAACCCAATAATAAGAAAGTTACGGCAGTTTAACCGTCTTAATTTCTCCCTTAATTTACACCTATAGCTTCTTAATTAATCAAAATTGTTTCACAAACCGCAACTTTATTGTTAAATAAACTCTAAATTTATCGAAACCACCATTCATAAAATGTATATGTGAATCCATTTCCAAGTTTTGTTTTATTGAGTAGGCGGTGCACAGCAATACGAAAATCCGGTTTTCGGTGTTAAAAGAAAAAATGAAACAGCCGCATCTTTTACGTGGCTAGACTTTTTTAGATAGTTGTTTCATGTAGAGCAGTGTTCAATTAACTAACTCTTAAATAACTAAAATTTGAATTTAAAACGTGCAGTATTACTTCAGGTAGTAACTTTTGTTTTTTAAGTAATTTCACTTTAAACTCTTGTAACTTTTTAGTTATTGAATTTGTACCAAAATTATATTGAGAAAAAGCTTTAATTTGATTTTCTCTAGCTGCCCTTTCAATCTGCTCCGTACGTTATGAGACACCCAGTATAAGGATAAGGTGAAATGATATTGAAGTAGTATAGAGTTGATGTCACACGCATATGGAAAGATATAAATGCAATATCGCGTCAAGAGATCGTATTTATAAGGGTAAAGTAAACCGAAAAGGTCGTGGCTTACTTAATACTTTAATCAATAAGCTCCCAACAGAATTACATATACCAGGTTATAACTATTGCGGAGCGGGTATGAAACATGAACTTCGACTGAAAAGAGGTGATAGAGGTGTGAACGCATTAGACGAAGCCTGTAAACAACACATTTCGTATTCATTAACCAACGAGTTAGAAAAGCGTCACGAGGCTGATAGGAAACTCTACCAGGCTGCAGTGGAAACAGTTAAAAGCAAAGAAGCAGGAATAGAAGAAAAAGCGGCAGCTTTATCTGTAGCAGCGTTAATGGGCACGAAAGCGAAGCTCGAAATGGGAGGCATTAAAAGACATACCAGGAAGCGTTAAAAACGCGGTGGTAAAATATCTTTTGTAGCAGCCGTTAGGAAAGCGCGACGCGCAATTTCACGCGGTGGTAAAAATAATCTCTTAGGCAACGCCAAATTAGCCAGAACAGCTTTAAAGAAACATCACAAAAAAATAAAACCACCACATCAAAGAGTGATACCAATTACCAAAATGAATGAATGATGCAAAATCTGCAAAAGAACAATTGAAGAAGGCGGAGAGAGATAATCATGCTATGGAAGCAAAAGCTGTGGGAAGTGGTTTGTACATTAAACCATATAAAACAGGTTGTGACTTGTATCTACCATCCAACTAAAAAAACTGATAAATGAGCCTCGTCATTGACTAACGTAGACATAGTGAAGTACGCTAAAATATTGAAATTACCACGACTTCGGGGTGTGTTTATGAGAAACACATTACCAAAAAAGATAAGCAAGTGTGAAAGCGGTATCGTAAATTTAGATAGTCAGTCCGGCAAAGGAACGCATTGGGTAGCATATTACAAAAGGAACAGTGCAATAAAGTATTTTGATAGTTACGGTGACTTACGACCTCCAGTGGAAATAGAGGAATATCTTTTGTCGAACGGGTTAAGAGCTGTTACGTACAATTATAACAGATGTCAAAAAATAAATTCAGAAAATTGTGGAGAATTATGTCTATAATTTTTAAAGTCCATGGAAGTTAAGTAAGGATTTGGTCGTAGAAAGACAGACAACATGGAATCTTGCCGATTTACGCGTTTACCCTGACGGGTAATGAATTGGTTCTGAGTTGCGATTTTAATCCGCCAATTTATCTCCGGGATGATACGACATACGAAATATGTATGTTAAATTTCGAAACGTTCAATGCAATACCTTACATAGACGAAACCAATAATTTGCTATTTTATCAAAGCAAGAGTTCCGGTTGGAAGATCATGAAAATACCTACAGGAACGTACGTATCAACTAATATTTGCAAGACTTTTTCCAACATAAGAATATGTTGGTGAATATAGTCATTCGAGGAAATAATAATACCTTAAAAGCACTCATTAAAGCACTTAAAGCAAGAGTGTTGCAAGAAAATGTAACTCGTGTGGACGATTTCCCGTAAGGTATAAATGGAGTGAATGCAATAAGAATAAAGTGTAACTTGACCGGTGGATCTTGTATCATTTTTTTCGAACGTATCCCCCGGATTTAAGATAATAGAATCCCCTCTGGAAGCTATTTATTTACCAGTGACCGCGAGGGTGATATATAGAATAGTCATCCGACTGTTGGATCATGAAGATCGTCTGCTTAATTTTAGAAACGAATTGCTCACAATAAGACTTCTTCTAAGGAAATTTACATGATAATTATTTACGAAAGCGGACGTTCAAGCTGGAACGAAGTAAGACGAAACATTTCATTTAAGCCACGAAAATACCCAGTACTAGATCGTCATCGAAACAAAACATTAAAGTTGACGAGAGTAAATCGACTATTTTTAGAGAGTTTAGGTTTTAAAGTGTTAATGTAGAAAAAGAAAAAAGGAATAGATTTTTAAAAGCTGCTCACAGAGAGAATTGTACCGTAGAAACGTGCTAACCGTGAAAGGATGAGCATCGTAAGTCAATCAGCTATTCAAAACACAATGGATATTTTGGGAGTGACGGATAAAATTAAAATTGACACTTCAATAACTAGTGTGGAGTACCATTCACACTTGCCATTCGGGACTTTCGGTAACAACGACGAAATCAGAATAACAGTACCGGAAATTGACAATTTCACCCTACCATGTGAAAGCCATTTTTATGTAGAGGGAAGGCTTCGCTTAGCGAGCGGCAATACTAAGCATAGCGCAACGGCACAGTTGATAACCAATCCGATAGATTACATGTTTAGCGAGATCAGATATCTTCTCAACGGGGTACAGGTGGATTCGGTTAGAAACGTCGGAATAACTTCGACAATGAAAGGATATTTCTCGTTCACTCCAAAGGAAATAGTGAAACTGGAAAATGCAGGATGTCATCGGATAGGAATAAGCAACGTGTTGGATAAGAGAAACTTCACGGCAAGCGTATCTTTAAAAACATTGTTGGGCTTTGCCGAAGATTATAAAAGATCATGATGGATATAAAACAGAAATTGGTGTTGAACAGAACGAACGACGGCGTGGACGCCATTACTCAAACCTATACAGCCGAAATAGTATGGAGAATGTCTCACATGTCAGTAGGCTTACGAAAACAGTTGGCATTAACGAGACTAACTGACAGAAATACAGCGATACAAATTCCGGAACGGAATTCCGCAACGGAATTTGTATCGCTTGTTGTGCTGTCTGTTTTGCAAACAAACTATAAAGCACACCTAAACTGGGTGAAATGATTGATAAGTAAGAAAAAGATGGTTTGATCTATTTCCCAAAGTCATACCTATCTCAAAAAGTTAGGGCCGCTAATCTGGAGTTCGTGTGGTTACGATTACCAAATAGTTACAAAAAAGACAAATAATTACAAAATTACAGAATTTGTCAAGAACAAACCAACTCGATCCTGCTGGAGATGAAATAGATGGCTTCCCTCCTCGTAAGAAGAACTGCCACTTGTGTATTTATTCTTAAAGATCCCACATCGCAAAATTGTCATTTATGCAAACCTATAAAATAAATAAAATACCTGTGAGGAAAAACCAAGTTTTATTTATGATTTTATTAACACGATGTAGGTTATATTTTTCATAATAGAATATACACAAGTTTACTGTAAATTAATTTGAGAGTAAACTCTGGTTAGCTGATGGACATGGTAAAATCTTTTGTATGCAATGATATAGAATTTTCAAATCAGCTCATTAGTAGTCTGTCTTTCTTGTCATAAATTTTACAGAAAACGTAATGGGTCTTCCGTGATCAGAACTAAAAAGTCACTTTTCTATATACTTTTTAGAAAATACAAAAGACGAAATTGGTAAATAAAATATAACATAAATGCTTAGAATCGATTGACTTGGTAATAATTTTTCTATATAATGATATATGTAGAATTTCAAATTAGTCAGTAAGCATTCATCGGTAGCCTGTCTCACTTTATAATAAATTTCAAAGAAAATTTTCACGAACAGATAAAATAGCGACATCTTACTATCGCTTTTTGACCTGACATTGCAGTAGGATAGACATAATGAAGCGGGATTTGCTCCTAATAAGTCCCCCATGCAAGGCGGCCATGCTTGCTGTCAAAGCATAATGAAAGTTTTAGAAAAATTTTGTGCAAATCGTTCTTGATTGCAGTGAAAGCCTCGAGCAGCCTCTGGACAGCTGTTTCAGCCCTGCTTGGGGCTTCAAGGGACCTCCTAAACCGTAAAAGATACAAATTCGGTTAAATGGAAAAAAAGTTGCACAAATCAATGCCTTATTCGTATCCATTGACAGAATAATCATTTTTTTATTTCTTCTTGAGATATTAATCAAAATGTAAGAAAAGTCAATTTTTTTGCCTCTGTGTTTCTTTTATTAAAATAAATAATTTTCAAATTCTGATTTAACTTTCTACAGACACTTTTTGATTCTGCTTCGAATAGGTGTGGCAGAATTGGAGTCAAACGTTTCGTCTTTCCACGACCATCATCAGTTTCGATTTTTTAAACACAACGTATATCTCTTTATTATTCTATTCGACAGCATTTTTTCTCCTGATTGCAATGGTATATCACACTTAATAGTTGATATTAATCTGAAACTTAAACAATACAGATTTTTATATGAAAATTTTATTTAACACATAATTAAAATTTTTTTATTCATTTTCTTAACTAGTGTGTAAATTATAATAAATTATTTAATATCTTTCTGTATCGTTATTGTAATAATGCACTACACTTACGAAAATGAATTTTTACCGACCAATGCCTTATGGTTCTGATATGACGTTTCAGACTGGTACCTCAGCTTTAGTAAAGGAATGTAACAGCCTAATCTTGTAATTCTGGCTTACGTCGTTATTTTAAAACAAAACTGATCACTAATTATACTAAAAATGTGTGGATATCACTGAATAGTGCCTTCTACAAAGACATTGGTAGATAGAAACGAATATTTTTCTGGCAAATTTGAAAGATAATGTATTTTTTAAAATTTCTTTAGCTTTCAACGGCTCTCAACATCTTACTATCTACTAGATTTTTTTTAAACATGGTTAGATACAAAAATGGTACTAAACTTTGTCACTCGTTTTAACGAGCTAAATTACCTGTCAGAGTTTGACACGTTATATCAGGACCACCCTGCAAAATTTAAACAGAATAAAGTAGGCTTTGGATTTTGGAAATTGAAACAGTGACCAGCGTTGAGCTAAATAATGAGGAACCAAGAAGGCGAATATTAGATTCTTGAAAAATGTTTCGGGAATTCTTATTCGATACGCTAGACAACACATACGATTAAGAACGAATGTATATCTTCAAAACGATGGAGGACATTACGAGGATTGACTCTAATTTATTAATTTCACTTTATTTTTTTCACAAAGTCATGTTCATCTTTTGTGATTTTCGTTCATGTTTTTCTTTATTTTTTTTGGCATTTAATACTTCTATATTTATACTGCTGTTTATTTGCTTGTGTTGTCCATCTAATTATCTAATATATTTAATAAATATTTATTCACTTTTTCTCTTCCGAATTGAATGTTAGTTGTTAATACTTAACAAATAAAAAAAGTAGTTAGAAATAAATTTACTTGTTAAGTAAATCATGACGAAACTGTTACTTTCTTTTGTTATATTTTAAAGTTCCTAGAAGAAAAGGTATTAAGTATTAGACATCGCTGAAATCACCAGAAAAAATGCTGTCGAAGAGAATAATAAAAAGAAAAAGAAAAAGGAAATTTGAAATTACGTATTAAATAAAATTTTCATATAAAAATCTGAATTATTTAAGCTTTAAATTAATATCGACTATTAAGTGTGATAATAGTAGGAATAGGCCGATTTTGGAACCTCCTCCGACCTTGACCTTGAATTTTATTGTCAAGGGAAATTTGAAATTACGTATTAAATAAAATTTTCATATAAAAATCTGAATTATTTAAGCTTTAAATTAATATCGACTATTAAGTGTGATAGTAGTAGGAATAGGCCGATTTTGGAACCTCCTCCGACCTTGACAATAAAATTCAAGGTCAAGGTCGGAGGAGGTTCCAAAATCGGCCTATTCCTACTATTATCACACTTAATAGTCGATATTAATTTAAAGCTTAAATAATTCAGATTTTTATATGAAAATTTTATTTAATACGTAATTTCAAATTTCCCTTGACAATAAAATTCAAGGTCAAGGTCGGAGGAGGTTCCAAAATCGGCCTATTCCTACTACTATCACACTTAATAGTCGATATTAATTTAAAGCTTAAATAATTCAGATTTTTATATGAAAATTTTATTTAATACGTAATTTCAAATTTCCTTTTTCTTTTTCTTTTTATTATTCTCTTCGACAGCATTTTTTCTGGTGATTTCAGCGATGTCTAATACTTAATACCTTTTCTTCTAGGAACTTTAAAATATAACAAAAGAAAGTAACAGTTTCGTCATGATTTACTTAACAAGTAAATTTATTTCTAACTACTTTTTTTATTTGTTAAGTATTAACAACTAACATTCAATTCGGAAGAGAAAAAGTGAATAAATATTTATTAAATATATTAGATAATTAGATGGACAACACAAGCAAATAAACAGCAGTATAAATATAGAAGTATTAAATGCCAAAAAAAATAAAGAAAAACATGAACGAAAATCACAAAAGATGAACATGACTTTGTGAAAAAAATAAAGTGAAATTAATAAATTAGAGTCAATCCTCGTAATGTCCTCCATCGTTTTGAAGATATACATTCGTTCTTAATCGTATGTGTTGTCTAGCGTATCGAATAAGAATTCCCGAAACATTTTTCAAGAATCTAATATTCGCCTTCTTGGTTCCTCATTATTTAACTCAACGCTGGTCACTGTTTCAATTTCCAAAATCCAAAGCCTACTTTATTCTGTTTAAATTTTGCAGGGTGGTCCTGATATAACGTGTCAAACTCTGACAGGTAATTTAGCTCGTTAAAACGAGTGACAAAGTTTAGTACCATTTTTGTATCTAACCATGTTTAAAAAAAATCTAGTAGATAGTAAGATGTTGAGAGCCGTTGAAAGCTAAAGAAATTTTAAAAAATACATTATCTTTCAAATTTGCCAGAAAAATATTCGTTTCTATCTACCAATGTCTTTGTAGAAGGCACTATTCAGTGATATCCACACATTTTTAGTATAATTAGTGATCAGTTTTGTTTTAAAATAACGGCGTAAGCCAGAATTACAAGATTAGGCTGTTACATTCCTTTACTAAAGCTGAGGTACCAGTCTGAAACGTCATATCAGAACCATAAGGCATTGGTCGGTAAAAATTCATTTTCGTAAGTGTAGTGCATTATTACAATAACGATACAGAAAGATATTAAATAATTTATTATAATTTACACACTAGTTAAGAAAATGAATAAAAAAATTTTAATTATGTGTTAAATAAAATTTTCATATAAAAATCTGTATTGTTTAAGTTTCAGATTAATATCAACTATTAAGTGTGATATACCATTGCAATCAGGAGAAAAAATGCTGTCGAATAGAATAATAAAGAGATATACGTTGTGTTTAAAAAATCGAAACTGATGATGGTCGTGGAAAGACGAAACGTTTGACTCCAATTCTGCCACACCTATTCGAAGCAGAATCAAAAAGTGTCTGTAGAAAGTTAAATCAGAATTTGAAAATTATTTATTTTAATAAAAGAAACACAGAGGCAAAAAAATTGACTTTTCTTACATTTTGATTAATATCTCAAGAAGAAATAAAAAAATGATCATTCTGTCAATGGATACGAATAAGGCATTGATTTGTGCAACTTTTTTTCCATTTAACCGAATTTGTATCTTTTACGGTTTAGGAGGTCCCTTGAAGCCCCAAGCAGGGCTGAAACAGCTGTCCAGAGGCTGCTCGAGGCTTTCACTGCAATCAAGAACGATTTGCACAAAATTTTTCTAAAACTTTCATTATGCTTTGACAGCAAGCATGGCCGCCTTGCATGGGGGACTTATTAGGAGCAAATCCCGCTTCATTATGTCTATCCTACTGCAATGTCAGGTCAAAAAGCGATAGTAAGATGTCGCTATTTTATCTGTTCGTGAAAATTTTCTTTGAAATTTATTATAAAGTGAGACAGGCTACCGATGAATGCTTACTGACTAATTTGAAATTCTACATATATCATTATATAGAAAAATTATTACCAAGTCAATCGATTCTAAGCATTTATGTTATATTTTATTTACCAATTTCGTCTTTTGTATTTTCTAAAAAGTATATAGAAAAGTGACTTTTTAGTTCTGATCACGGAAGACCCATTACGTTTTCTGTAAAATTTATGACAAGAAAGACAGACTACTAATGAGCTGATTTGAAAATTCTATATCATTGCATACAAAAGATTTTACCATGTCCATCAGCTAACCAGAGTTTACTCTCAAATTAATTTACAGTAAACTTGTGTATATTCTATTATGAAAAATATAACCTACATCGTGTTAATAAAATCATAAATAAAACTTGGTTTTTCCTCACAGGTATTTTATTTATTTTATAGGTTTGCATAAATGACAATTTTGCGATGTGGGATCTTTAAGAATAAATACACAAGTGGCAGTTCTTCTTACGAGGAGGGAAGCCATCTATTTCATCTCCAGCAGGATCGAGTTGGTTTGTTCTTGACAAATTCTGTAATTTTGTAATTATTTGTCTTTTTTGTAACTATTTGGTAATCGTAACCACACGAACTCCAGATTAGCGGCCCTAACTTTTTGAGATAGGTATGACTTTGGGAAATAGATCAAACCATCTTTTTCTTACTTATCAATCATTTCACCCAGTTTAGGTGTGCTTTATAGTTTGTTTGCAAAACAGACAGCACAACAAGCGATACAAATTCCGTTGCGGAATTCCGTTCCGGAATTTGTATCGCTGTATTTCTGTCAGTTAGTCTCGTTAATGCCAACTGTTTTCGTAAGCCTACTGACATGTGAGACATTCTCCATACTATTTCGGCTGTATAGGTTTGAGTAATGGCGTCCACGCCGTCGTTCGTTCTGTTCAACACCAATTTCTGTTTTATATCCATCATGATCTTTTATAATCTTCGGCAAAGCCCAACAATGTTTTTAAAGATACGCTTGCCGTGAAGTTTCTCTTATCCAACACGTTGCTTATTCCTATCCGATGACATCCTGCATTTTCCAGTTTCACTATTTCCTTTGGAGTGAACGAGAAATATCCTTTCATTGTCGAAGTTATTCCGACGTTTCTAACCGAATCCACCTGTACCCCGTTGAGAAGATATCTGATCTCGCTAAACATGTAATCTATCGGATTGGTTATCAACTGTGCCGTTGCGCTATGCTTAGTATTGCCGCTCGCTAAGCGAAGCCTTCCCTCTACATAAAAATGGCTTTCACATGGTAGGGTGAAATTGTCAATTTCCGGTACTGTTATTCTGATTTCGTCGTTGTTACCGAAAGTCCCGAATGGCAAGTGTGAATGGTACTCCACACTAGTTATTGAAGTGTCAATTTTAATTTTATCCGTCACTCCCAAAATATCCATTGTGTTTTGAATAGCTGATTGACTTACGATGCTCATCCTTTCACGGTTAGCACGTTTCTACGGTACAATTCTCTCTGTGAGCAGCTTTTAAAAATCTATTCCTTTTTTCTTTTTCTACATTAACACTTTAAAACCTAAACTCTCTAAAAATAGTCGATTTACTCTCGTCAACTTTAATGTTTTGTTTCGATGACGATCTAGTACTGGGTATTTTCGTGGCTTAAATGAAATGTTTCGTCTTACTTCGTTCCAGCTTGAACGTCCGCTTTCGTAAATAATTATCATGTAAATTTCCTTAGAAGAAGTCTTATTGTGAGCAATTCGTTTCTAAAATTAAGCAGACGATCTTCATGATCCAACAGTCGGATGACTATTCTATATATCACCCTCGCGGTCACTGGTAAATAAATAGCTTCCAGAGGGGATTCTATTATCTTAAATCCGGGGGATACGTTCGAAAAAA
This sequence comes from Prosopocoilus inquinatus, assembly GCA_036172665.1. Lineage (NCBI taxonomy): Eukaryota > Metazoa > Arthropoda > Insecta > Coleoptera > Lucanidae > Prosopocoilus > Prosopocoilus inquinatus. The sequence continues at coordinate 40,421,156 of CM069871.1, read as the reverse complement.
ATGATACAAGATCCACCGGTCAAGTTACACTTTATTCTTATTGCATTCACTCCATTTATACCTTACGGGAAATCGTCCACACGAGTTACATTTTCTTGCAACACTCTTGCTTTAAGTGCTTTAATGAGTGCTTTTAAGGTATTATTATTTCCTCGAATGACTATATTCACCAACATATTCTTATGTTGGAAAAAGTCTTGCAAATATTAGTTGATACGTACGTTCCTGTAGGTATTTTCATGATCTTCCAACCGGAACTCTTGCTTTGATAAAATAGCAAATTATTGGTTTCGTCTATGTAAGGTATTGCATTGAACGTTTCGAAATTTAACATACATATTTCGTATGTCGTATCATCCCGGAGATAAATTGGCGGATTAAAATCGCAACTCAGAACCAATTCATTACCCGTCAGGGTAAACGCGTAAATCGGCAAGATTCCATGTTGTCTGTCTTTCTACGACCAAATCCTTACTTAACTTCCATGGACTTTAAAAATTATAGACATAATTCTCCACAATTTTCTGAATTTATTTTTTGACATCTGTTATAATTGTACGTAACAGCTCTTAACCCGTTCGACAAAAGATATTCCTCTATTTCCACTGGAGGTCGTAAGTCACCGTAACTATCAAAATACTTTATTGCACTGTTCCTTTTGTAATATGCTACCCAATGCGTTCCTTTGCCGGACTGACTATCTAAATTTACGATACCGCTTTCACACTTGCTTATCTTTTTTGGTAATGTGTTTCTCATAAACACACCCCGAAGTCGTGGTAATTTCAATATTTTAGCGTACTTCACTATGTCTACGTTAGTCAATGACGAGGCTCATTTATCAGTTTTTTTAGTTGGATGGTAGATACAAGTCACAACCTGTTTTATATGGTTTAATGTACAAACCACTTCCCACAGCTTTTGCTTCCATAGCATGATTATCTCTCTCCGCCTTCTTCAATTGTTCTTTTGCAGATTTTGCATCATTCATTCATTTTGGTAATTGGTATCACTCTTTGATGTGGTGGTTTTATTTTTTTGTGATGTTTCTTTAAAGCTGTTCTGGCTAATTTGGCGTTGCCTAAGAGATTATTTTTACCACCGCGTGAAATTGCGCGTCGCGCTTTCCTAACGGCTGCTACAAAAGATATTTTACCACCGCGTTTTTAACGCTTCCTGGTATGTCTTTTAATGCCTCCCATTTCGAGCTTCGCTTTCGTGCCCATTAACGCTGCTACAGATAAAGCTGCCGCTTTTTCTTCTATTCCTGCTTCTTTGCTTTTAACTGTTTCCACTGCAGCCTGGTAGAGTTTCCTATCAGCCTCGTGACGCTTTTCTAACTCGTTGGTTAATGAATACGAAATGTGTTGTTTACAGGCTTCGTCTAATGCGTTCACACCTCTATCACCTCTTTTCAGTCGAAGTTCATGTTTCATACCCGCTCCGCAATAGTTATAACCTGGTATATGTAATTCTGTTGGGAGCTTATTGATTAAAGTATTAAGTAAGCCACGACCTTTTCGGTTTACTTTACCCTTATAAATACGATCTCTTGACGCGATATTGCATTTATATCTTTCCATATGCGTGTGACATCAACTCTATACTACTTCAATATCATTTCACCTTATCCTTATACTGGGTGTCTCATAACGTACGGAGCAGATTGAAAGGGCAGCTAGAGAAAATCAAATTAAAGCTTTTTCTCAATACAATTTTGGTACAAATTCAATAACTAAAAAGTTACAAGAGTTTAAAGTGAAATTACTTAAAAAACAAAAGTTACTACCTGAAGTAATACTGCACGTTTTAAATTCAAATTTTAGTTATTTAAGAGTTAGTTAATTGAACACTGCTCTACATGTCAGAGTTCGATACGTTATATCAGGACCACCCTGCAAAATTTAAACAGAATAAAGTAGGCTTTGGATTTTGGAAATTGAAACAGTGACCAGCGTTGAGCTAAATAATGAGGAACCAAGAAGGCGAATATTAGATTCTTGAAAAATGTTTCGGGAATTCTTATTCGATACGCTAGACAACACATACGATTAAGAACGAATGTATATCTTCAAAACGATGGAGGACATTACGAGGATTGACTCTAATTTATTAATTTCACTTTATTTTTTTCACAAAGTCATGTTCATCTTTTGTGATTTTCGTTCATGTTTTTCTTTATTTTTTTTGGCATTTAATACTTCTATATTTAGACTGCTGTTTATTTGCTTGTGTTGTCCATCTAATTATCTAATATATTTAATTAATATTTATTCACTTTTTCTCTTCCGAATTGAATGTTAGTTGTTAATAGGCCCACCGCGCGCGCTCTCTAACAAAATGTCTATTGCTGGGTAGTTGACGTGAAAAATCTTGCAAATGAATACCGGGATAACGATTTACTAACAATTCTACACAACATATAAAAAAGTTGCGATGGAACCCCTCTTAGTTTATTTTTTATTAAATCTTAAATCCACGAGGCCCACCGCGCGCGCTCTCTAACAAAATGTCTATTGCTGGGTAGTTGACGTGAAAAATCTTGCAAATGAATACCGGGATAACGATTTACTAACAATTCTACACAACATATAAAAAAAATGCGATGGAACCCCTCTTGGTTTATTTTTTATTAAATCTTAAGATACAAACTAAAATAGTAAACGAGACTGTGGTTTAAGAGATACTTGAAATTAACCTCCGCCCACAATAATTTTTATATCCGCATATACGTATTTCGGCAGCTAAGCTGCCATCTTCAGTACGCTACCAACTTAAAATCACTAAAAAATGTCTAAAAAACACCTAATCACACTGACAAAACCAGTTTTTAATATTTTAATGATTTTGTCAGTGTGATTAGGTTGTTTTTTAGACATTTTTTAGTGCTTTTAGGTTGGCAGCGTACTGAAGATAGCAGCTTAGCTGCCGAAATACGTATATGCGGATATAAAAATTATTGTGAGCGGAGGTTAATTTCAATTAATCGCGCGCGTTGTCTAACCAAATGTCTAGTAAATCGATATCCTGGTATTCATTTGCAAAATTTTTGACGTCAACTACCCAGCAATAGACATTTTGTTAGAGAGCGCGCGCGGTGGGCCTCGTGGATTTAAGATTTAATAAAAAATAAACTAAGAGGGGTTCCATCGCAATTTTTTTATATGTTGTGTAGAATTGTTAGTAAATCGATATCCCGGTATTCATTTGTAAGATTTTTTACGTCAACTACCCAGCAATAGACATTTTTTTAGAGAGCGCGCGCGGTGGGCCTCGTGGATTTAAGATTTAATAAAAAATAAACTAAGAGGGGTTCCATCGCAATTTTTTTATATGTTGTGTAGAATTGTTAGTAAATCGATATCCCGGTATTCATTTGCAAGATTTTTTACGTCAACTACCCAGCAATAGACATTTTGTTAGAGAGCGCGCGCGGTGGGCCTCGTGGATTTAAGATTTAATAAAAAATAAACTAAGAGGGGTTCCATCACAATTTTTTTATATGTTGCGTAGAAAAGTCAGTAAATTATTATTCTGATAGTTACTTTGAAGATTTTTCACGTCAGTTGTGTACGTAAGGGTTGTTTTTTAAGGCTTAGTTACCGCTGTTTTCTGTAAGTATTTTTCTAAAAAAGAGGTATAAATTTTTTAAACGGTGTTAATATTGATAAACGTCTACTGCAATTTGCGTATTAATATCAGTTTAACAGCTTAGTTAGTTCATAAAGGTTTAGAATTCTATTGCTGGAAATCTATTGCTAACTTCACGCCGGTTCAAAACAGGGCGCCACCCAAGGTCTTTGATAGGAAAAGAATGTATGGAAGACTCGGCAACCATATCAGAAAAATATCAAAAAAAGAAAATAAACAATTAAACAGCAACCGTAATAATAAGAAATTACTGTAAATGTAAATATATATGTTTTGAAAAAAATTGTAATAAATATATATGACTAGTAGTTGTGTAATCTCGTGGAGTAGTTATTCTTAAAAATTTCAAGATTAAATAATAGTAGATAGTTATATTTGACAATGATATTGGATTTCATGAAGGCTTCATTCAGTTCACATTTTGTGACAATAAATAGAATTAGAAGTAAATAAATATTACATTTGACCATAAAGAATTTTAGATTGTAATTAAAAGGATGTAAATTGTTAGCTATGAAAATTAAATTGCAACCAAAACTTAAATGTTGAAACTGTTTAATAATATAGGTAAATAATATTTATATGCAATCGAAAGTTAATATTAATAGTTATAATATAATAATTAATAATGAAATTAAGTAAATTGAATTTAATGAAATTTGGAATAACTTGAGATAGCAAAAAAAATTAAGTTACAGAAGAAATATATATATATAAATTCTTAAATTTGCGTTAAAGTTAGGTCATAAAAACCTGCGACACGGCGTCCGAAGATCGGACGTGTTCAGCGGTGAAGATGTTAAAGTAAAATTCACATGCCGAAATGGCCTCTCTCAAGCACATCGAGCGAATAGCTCACCCAGATCCGGTCTTGCGGTCAACGGATGCCTGGAAAATTTGGCAATACCCCGGGAAACTTCAAATGCGATGCAATCGCGATCCAAATAAGAGACAACAGGTAATACAAAAGAGGAAATAATATTTAGGAAATTTAAAAGAAAAGAAAATCAAATTTAAAATATTACATATTGATAAGAGAGATTTGAATATTTGAAAACAATACAGTTAACAACTGAATGAATTTAGGCTACCCATAATTAGATGGCGGCAAGGTACCAATTCCCTCGACAATTAATTCAATTAAATTTCCAAATTAAGAGAATTGTCAAAACAATTGTCACAGAAGTCAACATTATGTTACCGTTCAATTTCTGCCCGACCCCGAATCATCCTGTATATTGCTTCCCGTGAAATATTTTCGCAGACCGCCCGGCGAACTCTTTGCGTTCCGCTGATTTGCTTTCAAAGTAATTCCCCAGTGCTATTTGTTTTCCTGTAAAAAACTAGGATAAGGAAAATTTGGGTTTTGAAAGTTAATTTTTCGGTCGCATAGATTCTTTATTTAGCATTTTAGTTTTATGCATTATTGTAACATATTGTGAAATCAGCGATTCCTTTCCCACGAAAGCTATACAGAAATTGAACCCCGGTATTTGAAATTGGTCCTCGTTGACGTAAGATTCTGTCGCGGTTGGCGGAGGCATTCTATCTCTTCTTTTTTCTAACCCCATCTCTTTTTCGTTCGTCCGCGCGAAGCGATTTTCTGAACAGAATTGACCCCGCACTTCTCGGTGCAACAACACGTCTTGCGTTGGTGTGTTTTCGCCCAAAATTGATGTTGGGGAATTCATCAACAGCTGTATTGCTGGATTAATCCGTTGAGCCGAGAGAAAAATTAATACACTCGTATTGTCTACGCCTGTTCCCTTCCAGGTTGTTCTGCGAACAGGTGATTCGTTGTCTGACTCGCTTCGAATCTTTCTATCGCGTGTCTTCCTTCCTTACACGCTTTAGGGGTACCCTTACCTCTGCGCCGTATTCGTTAAGAATCCACTGTATTTGTGGCCGTTCACCGTATCTGCACGGTCCCGTGAGCCTTAACCTATCCCCTTGGAGCTGCCTAACACGCTGACCGACGCTCAGAACGAGTAGGGACAAGGTTTGCTTACCTTCGTTATTTTTTTTTTATTTACGAGCATTGCTGCCGGATAAAGGCGTGTATTCATGCGGTGCGCGTTGACTTTAATTGGATTCGCCGTTTGACATTTTTGCGTAACGCTCCTGTCAACTTAAGAATCACCGTTGCGTCTATTTTAAGCGCATTTATGTATGACTAATGTAATCATCGCTGTTGCTGCTGGATTCAACTGATAATTAAGTCGCATTTGCGAATTTTTTTTGGTTGTTACTGGTTTAACATTTTTCTTGTTTTATATAATTTGTGTTTGTTTAATGTTTGTTAATCACTATTTAATAAAACTGTATATTGATAGTATCTTGGATTAGTCGAGGTTTTCTTAATTTTTTCCAGCGGTTCCCCATAGCCAAAAAGAAATTAAGTGGCGCCTTTTTTTGTTTTGTTGGTACTGTTCGATAGTCCAGATTTAGTTTTTAACCCACCCTACTCCACTGGGGCTGGCCGGCGACGCCGAAACGTCTGTCACGGCGATCACTTGTGATACCTGTACAGGTAGGTATCAATTAATAAATACAATCCACTGAAAGCATCCAGCTTCATGCCATTACCGTCCTCAATAAGTGCGAAGAAAACTGTCATAAATGTTAGAAATAACGACAACGCTTGCTTTGCCTGGGCGATAATGTCAGCGATGTGTCAACCGACAGGACTTCTTCAAAGGATGTCTTCGTATCCCCATTATAACACAGTAGCGGATTTCACAGACCTAGAATTTCCACTAAAAGTTTGTGACGTGAAGAAATTTGAAAGCAAGAACAATATTTCTATAAATGTCTACGGACTCGGTTCCCATTATAATGGTAAGGTCACGGTTGATGAAGTTGTAGGACAGTTAAATTTTACTAAAAACAGAAAAAATATTCATATAAATTTATTATTAATTGATGACAACAACGAAAATACTCACTATTGTTGGATTAAAAATTTGTCACGTTTAGTGTCAAAACAGACTTCATGTCACAGTCACGAGAAATATATTTGTGAAGGATGTTTAGTGTATTTTCCATGTATTGAAAAATTGCAACGACACGAAAGGGAAAACTGTAAAGTTATCTAAACAGTTTTACCATCGACAGAGTTAAAAATAAATAAGTATGGTGAATCTTTGCCAGATAATATATTACAATTTAAAAATTATGAAAAACAGTTAAAACTTCCTTTTGTTATATATGCCGATTTCGAAGCATTACTAAAACCACTGGACAGAGTAGAACCAAATCCAGATAAATCTTTCACTGTTAAGTGTTATGAACACGAACCTCATTCATTTGCATATTATATTAAGTGCAGTTTCAATGGTAATTTGTCAATGTTAAAGTTACATCGCGGAGAGAATGCCGCCACTGAGTTTACAAAATGGTTAGAAAAAGATATTAAAGAAATTTACGATAAACATTTAAGTAAAATTGAGCCGATAACTGATTTAACACGAGAAGAGAAAGAGGCATACGACCGTGCAACAATATGTCATATTTGTGAAAAACCAATATTAGATGTTAGTACGTGATCACGAACATTTATCGGGAGCGTTTAGAGGTGCTGCTCATTCTGTGTGCAATATTAATTAAAAAAAAAAATTGTGCAAATCGTCCTTGATTGCAATGTATGGTCAAAAAGCGATCGTAAGATGTCGCTATTTTATCTGTTCATCACTCTTACATCGCAATTGCGAATAAATTGGACAAGTCGTTTTTGTTTGCAGTGGGAATGTCGAGCTACGTCTCTGCTGAAGAAGCCCCAAGCAGGGCTGAAACAGCTGTACAGAGGCTGCTCCAGTTTTTCACTGCAATAAAAAACGATTTGCACAAAAAGTTTTTAAAACCTTTCATTATGCTTTGACAGCAAGCACGGCCGCCTTGCATGGGGGACTTATTAGGAGCAAATCCCGCTTCAATTTGTCTATCCTACGGCAATGTATGGTCAAAAAGCGATCGTAAGATGTCGCTATTTTATCTGTTCATCACTCTTATATCGCAATTGCGAATAACTTGGACAAGTCGTTTTTCTTTGCAGTGGAAATGTCGAGCTACGTCTCTGCTGAAGAAGCCCCAAGCAGGGCTGAAACAGCTGTACAGGGGCTGCTGGAGGTTTTCACTGCAATCAAAAACGATTTGCACAAGATTTTTTTAAAAACTTTCATTATGCTTTGACAGCAAGCGTGGCTGCCTTGCATGGGGGACTTATTAGGAGCATGTAACGCTGTCATTTGATCGAAGGCGATATTTACGTTGATATGGCACCGCCGCACTGTTTAACGTGTGCGTGCGTCGCATTAATCTCTTCCCTTTGTGTCCTCGAATTTCGTGCAAGCAACATCTGAGCTGAATAGGCGTGGATTTTGGAAGACCTTTGGGTTTATTAATCGTATTACGGCTTGAGAGCTGGATTCACTTGTCTAGTTATGCTGGAAATGGTTGTTAGCCGTTAGTTATTTTGGAAGGCTACACCAGAAATCGTTTTATACGGAACTATAGTCAGTTTGTTTGCTTGCACACGTTCACGAAGTTCGATTTGGAAAATCGTCTCGAATTTCACCGAGGTAACTATACTTTAATTTTTACTAAAAGGTTCAGGGTCAAATTTACATTTCTTTTTAGACGATTTTTGTGAGGGTACCAGTTGAATCGTTGATTGAAAATTTATATTGCCCATTTCGTTCGACGCCATTTTCATTGCTTACTGCTCGACGTTATCGCGCAGACGTGACGTACTTATGACGCAAACCCTGTGACGTCGTCGATTGGTTTTCGTTTCTGCACACAAGAGGTCGTCTTGGATGTCAACAATCAGCTGTCAACTTTAATCAAGATAACAAGATCTGAGGCCAGATAAGTGACTCCAAATTTTATCTCTTTTCATTTGAGTTAATCCGAAATATTATTATTTAAACGTCAAGTATCAAATACATTTATGCTGTGTAAATTTATTGGTTACGTACGCCCAATTTATATGCGAGATCATTGTGACGTGACAGCCGTACCGATTTTGATTTTGCTTATTGTCCGTCCGCAAATTTATTTAAATAATATTTCGCGACATACGCATTTCTACTTTTCTGTGGCCATAGAACTTGATACGAAAGGCGATCGGGTAGTAACGTTACATGTCAGTATATTTTTATGAATATTTTAGTGTCGGCCTTAACGAATCATATTATCACACTTGTCAATTGTTCTGTCTGTGACTTTTCATTATTATTGGGGCGATTAAAGTCAATACATTATACGATTCTAACCTACCCAACCAGCACAATAAATTTGAGCCTCTACCACCACGTTTGTTCTTTTATTTGTCACATTCATTGGCGTGGATCATTGACCTTGACACATCTACCGATCTGGTCAGACTCCCTGTAGTTTTGTATGACCTTTGGAGGAAAACGCTTGACTGCCTGTACAGGGTGGCGCATTCGGGTATTATTATGTACATCATTTTTCCCGCTTCGAGGGACTCCGACCTCCTTCACTGAGCTAGACGAGCTGGGGAATATTTGCAGGCCTCCAAGACCATCGGGTAAGTTAGGACAAGGGCCTAAATTATTAGAGTGTAACTGTCAACTGCCAACATATTGGCCACCCTCGATTAACCTTTTCTGTAACATCTTTTCCCAAACTTTTTATTACCTTGCTGGGTTGCATTTGTGTGACATTTGGAGGTAATAAAAATTGGCGCCCAACGTTTTTTTTTGGTTGCTTTCAAAACAATATTACAACGTGGGTTGGTATTTAACAATATTGATGCTGGTAGTTTATTTAAAATTCGGTTTTGATAAACAAAATTATTTTGGATTTTTTTTTTCTTTCTCTCATTTGCTGTCGCACAATTTTTTTGGAAGGGTGAGGATATATGTCATTACGTGGTTATTTGTTATATTTGAATATTTTAAAGTGTTTTGTGAATTTAATTTTCCTCATTCTCAGTATTCATTATGACTAGAGAGCGGATTTATATGCGAGTAATTTTGATGAAATATGCGCATATATATGCACTAAAAAATGATGAAATATGCACATATATATGCACTAAAAATGGCGAAATATGTGCAAGATAGGCCGAACACTTCAAATAATGCAATAACTGGTCTACTGTGTTTTATGGGCATTCTTATTCAAATAAAAAACATTATATTTTATACAATTAAATTAAATTTACATTTATTTGTAAACGCTTATATGAAGGAAGTATGTATATTATGTATGTACATTATTAAGTAAATATTATAACGACTAAAAAAATCTTCGATTATAATTTACAACAATGTGTTTTTCCAAGTTCTCTACCAGGAAATTTTGCATGAAACATAAATCATTCAGAAATTCAACTCCGAAGAATGTTGGGAGTAATGCGAACTCAGAGACTTCGTCAGATGAATCGGATTTCGATCAAGGACCTAGTAGGGGTCAAAGTCAACACTTAACGTCTATTGCTTCTACTTCTAGATTTCAACCAGTACATAAGTGGAATTTAAAATTTAGTGGGGATGTTAAAGCTTTATCCGTTGTCCAATTTCTAGAACGAGTTGAAGAACTTAGAGTTGCTCGGAATTTATCCAAACAGGAACTATTTGCTTCATCTTTAGATTTATTTGAAGGCAAGGCTTTATTGTGGTACCGTGCTGCAATTAAAAAGTGTCACACTTGGGAAGATTTGGCAACGTTGTTAAAAAGAGATTACTTACCTCCGGATTACCGAAGCAGGCTTTTCCAAGAGATTTTAGATCGTACTCAGGGTCCAAATGAAACAATTGTTGAATATTTAGCTTGTATGAATGTTATGTTCAATAGATATGGTGGGTTAACTCGTGATCTAAAACTTGATATCGTTTCAAAAAATTTAGCTCCATTCTATACGATGCAACTTCCTGAAGTAAATTCTCTAGACGAATTAGAACATGAATGTATGCGTTTAGAAGTGAAGAAATATAGGGCTGAACATTATAGAGCGCCTCATAAAAAGGGTTTTATTTATGTTGAACCAGAATTAGCTTGCTTGTCTCCAAGCTTATCATCTTTGTCTACTGCTTCTAACCAATCAATTTCTACGGGAAAACGGAAAGTAAAGTCATCAGTTAAATGTTTTAATTGTGATCAAGTCGGTCATGTAGTTAAGGATTGTCTTGCTCCTAAGAACAAACATTGTTACAGGTGCAAAACCCCTAATGTCACTCTTAAAACTTGTCCTAAATGCAGAGGTCAGATTTCGGGAAACGAATCACGAAGAACTTGTTAGGTCGTCAAGCTTCTTCTGAGTCCATGATATCGACCACTTGTTGTCCTAAGAAAATCTTGCTCGACTTTATTATTTCGCATGCCACAAATGACCAACGACCATATTTAGAGGTTTCCATTTTAGGGATTTCTTTGTTGGGTTTACTAGATTCAGGGGCTAGTCATACTTTCGTAAGGAAGGCTGGATGCAAAATTTTGTTGCAGTTAGGTTTGAAGTTGGAACATAGTCTTCAAAAAAATTGTATCGTTGCAAATGGTCAATCTTGTCCAGCTGTGGGCATTATTAAGACTCCAATTACACTTATGGGAAAGTTTTGTTTATTAGATATTCTAGTCGTTCCTAACTTGCCACATACGTTAATTTTAGGCATGGATTTTTGGATAGCTATGGGAATCGTACCCAATTTGAAAGAAAATGTTTGGCATTTTAGTCCTGATTCAGAAAGTATTTCTTTGAATAGCATTCAGGCTAGGGAAAATCTGACTGATCTTCAACAACAGCAATTGAACCAGGTATTGCAGGAGAAATTTAAAGTTATGGGTAACTCATTGGGATGCACTTCCGTTATTGAGCATGAAATCATTACAGATTCTTCTCCTATTAAGCAGAGATACTATCCTGTTTCTCCATTTAAACAACGTATATTGGATGAAGAAATTGGTAAACTTTTAGCTCAAGATGTCATCGAACCATCTGTTTCGGGTTGGTCTTCACCAGTTTTATTAGTTCCTAAGAAAGACGGAAGCTATAGATTGTGCATTGATTATCGACAACTAAACAAGGTTACCAAAAAGGACGCATATCCTTTGCCTTACGTTTCCGCTATCTTAGATCGTCTCCGGGGAGCCACATATTTAAGTTCCTTGGATATTAAATCTGCCTATTGGCAGGTACCTGTTAAAGAATCGTGTCGTGAATTAACAGCATTTACCGTTCCTGGTCGAGGACTTTACCAATTTAAGAAAATGCCTATGGGTTTAAGCAACGCTCCCGCTACTTGGCAAAGGCTTATCGATAAAGTTTTGGGTGTGGATTTAGAACCTTACGTGTTAGTGTATCTAGATGATATTATTGTAATATCTCCAGATTTCGATACTCATTTAAGAGTTCTGTCTCAAGTATTCGATAGATTACAATCTGCTGGTCTAACTGTTAGTAAAGAAAAATGTCAATTTTGTAGACCGCAACTTAAATATTTAGGCTACGTTGTAGACAAACATGGACTTTGCGTAGATCCGGAAAAGGTCGAAGCAATTCTTAATATACCTACACCGCAAAATGTCAGTGATGTTCGTCGATTGATTGGCATTACTAGTTGGTATAGACGTTTCATTGAGAATTATTCCACGATTATTGCGCCTCTAACTCGACTGATTCGGAAAAATGCAAAGTTTATTTGGTCAGCAGAATGTGAAGATTCTTTTAAAACCATCAAAGAACGTTTAGTTATTGCCCCCATACTCACTTGTCCTGATTTCGAAAAACCTTTCATTCTTCAAACGGATGCTTCGGCTTATGGTATCGGAGCAGTTTTAACTCAAAATTTCGAGGAAGGAGAGAAGGTTATTTGCTATCTTTCGCGCACGTTAACGCGTGCAGAACAGAATTTTTCGACAACTGAAAGGGAATGTCTAAGCGTTATTTGGGCTGTAGAGAAACTACGTCATTACCTAGAAGGTACTACTTTCACTGTCGTTACCGATCATGCATCTTTGGTGTGGTTGAATCGTCTTAAAGATCCAACGGGTCGTTTGGCTCGATGGGCAGTTCGTCTGCAACCTTTTGATTTTACTATTGTGCATAGGAAAGGTAAAGAAAATGTTGTACCAGATTTTCTTTCTCGCTCTGTCCCTGTTCATATCGATACTGTGACTGTATCATCTGTTGAAAATTTTGTGGATACACATGACCAGTGGTATTTGAATTTACGGAAAAAAATCGAAGAATTTCCTGTCAAATATTCTCAATTTAGGGTTCAAGATGGTCTCATTTACAAATATGTCCGCTGCAAAATTCCTGAGTTATCTTCAGACTCGGACAATTGGAAAATTGTTGTGCTAAAGGATAAAAGAAAAATACTTTTAAAATTTTATCATGACGATACTAGATCTGGACATGTAGGTATTTTCAAAGTCTATTGGAAGCTACATTCTAAATACACTTGGCCTAAGATGTGCGCTGATGTATCTCGTTATGTGAAATCTTGTGTTGTCTGTGCTGAACAAAAGCCTGAACAGAAGTGTCCTGCTGGACTTACGGGTTCCCGACCGAATATTTCGAAACCTTGGCAAATGATTAGTCTCGATTTTATTGGTCCTTTACCGCGCAGTAGTCATGGTAATACGCAACTTCTAGTTGTTAGCGACTATTTCAGTAAATATGTCTGTTTGTTTCCTGTTCGTTCTGCGAATGCAAAAACGTTGACGAAATTAATCGAAGAAAACATTTTCCTAGTTTACGGTGTACCCCAATATATTCTTTGTGATAACGGTGTTCAAATGAAGAGTAAAGAATTTCAAGGACTCTGTCAGCGTTATCAGACTCGAATCCTGTACACTGCTTTATATTATCCTAGAGCAGATCCAGCTGAAAGAGTGAATCGAGTTGTTAAGACCATGATTTCTTCGTACATTAAACAGAATCATCGACTTTGGGATGAGAACTTATCTTCGATAGCTTGTGCTATTCGAACGGCAAAGAGCGAAACGACAGGCTATTCACCATTTTATGTTAATTTTGGTCGTGACTATATGTATTCGGGGAATGAATATGATCTTCTTTTACAGGACCCAGGTATTCAGCAAGAATCTGATTTAGAAAAGCGTTTCACAGGATTTCGTAAACTATTCACTCAAGTTAAAAATAATTTAAGTCGTGCACAAGAAAGGCATCGCAAAGTTTATAATCTTCGGCGTAGACCAGTTCAGTATTATATTGGCCAAGAAGTTTGGAGGCGAAACAAAGCTATGTCGGACGCTTCAAAATTTATAACTTCCAAATTTCTACCTAAATTTGTTGGTCCATTTAAAGTACGGAAAAAATTAGGCACTTGTACCTATGAGCTAGTAGATGATGACGGAAACTCTGTGGGAAATTGGCATGTTCAAGATTTGAAACCAGTTCAGTTTTCAGATTTGTCGGACTGATTTAGTCTGTTATCTCAGCCTACAGTTAGGGCTTCTTAGAATTCTGCTGTTGCTCTTGTCACTGCATGTCGTAAAAGGCGACTTATGTTGACCCTTGACTTCCAAACGTCATCTGTATGAAGGTCCTTCTGTTTTTGTTAATAAGACTTGTTGGGTTTTGGTTTTCTGATACTGTGGGTGAATTATTAGTAGATTATCCTGTAGAGACCCATACCGCCTGTAGTCTTGATAAACTGTTAACAAAGGAAGGATATAATTTATTTTCTGTACTTCATTTTACTCTACTCTTCTCGAATCACTTTTCTGAAGTCTTTTTCGGTTATGTGTAACTAAGCTTCTGGTTTGTCTTATTTTTCTTTGGTATGTATAACGCGCTTGGTATTGGATTTTCAGATCCCAATGGCAATCCAGTTTGATGATACACATTTCCCAACCCTCTGTTCTCTTTTCTTTCTACTTTTCTTGATAACTGAGTGGTGGTCTAAGTTCGATTATCATTGGCTTCGAACGAGTACACATCCTGATTTGTATTTAACCTGGATTTGACCTATTTTCTATTTCGATCTTGTTTTCTCTTTTCTAGAGACGATCTTTTCTTTGTCAAAGGCGATGTGATAGAGTATTAACATTGTGTGATGTATGTCCGGGATTCTTGCGTGTTTAGGAGATTGTAGGGTTCGCTAGTGTGTTCGATCGTGAAATGGCTCTCTCTCTGCAATTAGCCACGGGAGTACTCTGGATTTGTTGTTTCACATCTGCCATTCTTGACTGTGACTTTTAGAAAGAAGTTAGTACTGCATCTGTTGGGAGAGTACCCGCATGACCTATATGATAAGGATGTTTGATTTTCGTGGATCCCTACCAAGTTGACTGACAGATCAGGACTTTCTATCTTTAGGATAGTCGCCGGCATCCTTATAATCCCTTTTACGTCGTCATTTTGTGTTTTTTTTTGCTCCGGTTTGGGACGTGACCTTTTTGTTTAATTTCTTTGTTTTGGTTGTGATACGGGTCGCCGCCGGAAACAACTTTTTGCTCTTAAATTAAGGGGCGTTTCGTTTTCTTATGACTAGGGAATGAAGATTTCCTATTGAATCTTGTATGAATGTGAGTGACGACATCTTTACCTAACCTTTTCCCATATCCTTATTCCTTTTTCCTAGGCCAGCTGACTGCTGCAGAAGCCTTTGTGGAGTGTCAAGGCTTGATGTCCGTTACTCGTATGACTTTTGCAAGAATGTTGGAATGTTTGAGTATTGGGAATCCTTCTTTCTAGAGTCATGAGAGGCGATGGTTTGGTTGATTTTATTCTTTTTCTTTGTATTATCCGTCGTAATTTAGTATTTGTCTTTCGGAATTGTTCTTTGGAAATTTTGTAACTTCTAGTTCCTCTCGATTACCCAAGACGGTTTTCGAAGCGGAAAATTTTTGGGAATTTTCCTTTCTGTAACAAAAGGGGGAATTGTAACGCTGTCATTTGATCGAAGGTGATATTTACGTTGATATGGCACCGCCGCACTGTTTAACGTGTGCGTGCGTCGCATTAATCTCTTCCCTTTGTGTCCTCGAATTTCGTGCAAGCAACATCTGAACTGAATAGGCGTGGATTTTGGAAGACCTTTGGGTTTATTAATCGTATTACGGCTTGAGAGCTGGATTCACTTGTCTAGTTATGCTGGAAATGGTTGTTAGCCGTTAGTTATTTTGGAAGGCTACACCAGAAATCGTTTTATACGGAACTATAGTCAGTTTGTTTGCTTGCACACGTTCACGAAGTTCGATTTGGAAAATCGTCTCGAATTTCACCGAGGTAACTATACTTTAATTTTTACTAAAAGGTTCAGGGTCAAATTTACATTTCTTTTTAGACGATTTTTGTGAGGGTACCAGTTGAATCGTTGATTGAAAATTTATATTGCCCATTTCGTTCGACGCCATTTTCATTGCTTACTGCTCGGCGTTATCGCGCAGACGTGACGTACTTATGACGCAAACCCTGTGACGTCGTCGATTGGTTTTCGTTTCTGCACACAAGAGGTCGTCTTGGATGTCAACAATCAGCTGTCAACTTTAATCAAGATAACAAGATCTGAGGCCAGATAAGTGACTCCAAATTTTATCTCTTTTCATTTGAGTTAATCCGAAATATTATTATTTAAACGTCAAGTATCAAATACATTTATGCTGTGTAAATTTATTGGTTACGTACGCCCAATTTATATGCGAGATCATTGTGACGTGACAGCCGTACCGATTTTGATTTTGCTTATTGTCCGTCCGCAAATTTATTTAAATAATATTTCGCGACATACGCATTTCTACTTTTCTGTGGCCATAGAACTTGATACGAAAGGCGATCGGGTAGTAACGTTACATGTCAGTATATTTTTATGAATATTTTAGTGTCGGCCTTAACGAATCATATTATCACACTTGTCAATTGTTCTGTCTGTGACTTTTCATTATTATTGGGGCGATTAAAGTCAATACGTTATACGATTCTAACCTACCCAACCAGCACAATAAATTTGAGCCTCTACCACCACGTTTGTTCTTTTATTTGTCACATTCATTGGCGTGGATCATTGACCTTGACACATCTACCGATCTGGTCAGACTCCCTGTAGTTTTGTATGACCTTTGGAGGAAAACGCTTGACTGCCTGTACAGGGTGGCGCATTCGGGTATTATTATGTACATCATTTTTCCCGCTTCGAGGGACTCCGACCTCCTTCACTGTGCTAGACGAGCTGGGGAATATTTGCAGGCCTCCAAGACCATCGGGTAAGTTAGGACAAGGGCCTAAATTATTAGAGTGTAACTGTCAACTGCCAACATATTGGCCACCCTCGATTAACCTTTTCTGTAACATCTTTTCCCAAACCTTTTATTAGCTTGCTGGGTTGCATTTGTGTGACATTTGGAGGTAATAAGCATATCCCGCTTTAATTTGTCTATCCTACTGCAATGTATAGTCAAAAAGCGATCGTAAGATGTCGATATCTGTTCATCAATTTTAAAATACCAAAATTTATTCCAGTGTTTTTTCATAATCTTTCTAATTATGACAGTCACTTGTTTGTAAAGACAATGGCATTAGAAAGTGAAAATGTGGACGTGATCGCACAAAATAAGGAAAAATATATATCCTTTTCGAAATTAATACACGTGGGGGATAAGACAGACTGTAAAGGTAAAAAGCGTAAAGTATATTTCAAAATAAGATTTGTAGATTCTTTTCGTTTCATGCAATCGTTTTTAGAGAAATTAAGCTCATACTTGGAAGATTGGCAATGTAGGGAAATTAGAAAATATTTTAACGATGAGGAGATGTTTAAATTAATACGTCAAAAAGGAATTTTCCCGTATTGTTTTATTGACTCACTCATGAAATTAGATTTTGCCACTTTACCTTCTAAGAAAGATTTTTATGATGTGCTGTATGATGAACACGTAAGTGATGAAGATTATGAGAGAGCACAGCGCGTTTGGAATTTATTTAACTGTAAAACTATGGGTGATTACAGTGATGTATACGTAACATCTGATGTTTTACTGTTGGCAGACGTATTTAAAAATTTCAGAGACCTTTGTATTGATAATTACAAACTAGATCCTTGCCATTTTTTCACCGCTCCAGGATTAAGTTGGGATGCAATGTTAAGAATGACAAAAATTAAATTAGAGTTACTGCAAGATGTTGATATGCTACATTTTTTTAGAATGGGTATACGCGGTGGAATAAGTATGTGCACTAAAAGAATCGAAAACGCTAATAATAAATTTGTGCATGGTTTTGACTATAAGAAGGCAATTAAATATTTACTAGATTCCAGATTTCCATGGGGAGAATTTACTTGGTTGTGTACAGAAGAGATTAACAATCTTAACATTTCAGAGTTAGAAGAAAATTCAGATGTCGGTACGTATTCGAAGTAGATTTGGAATACCCGACTCATTTGCGTGACAACCACAACGAATTACCATTTTGTCCGGAAAACATAATTCCACCAAATTCGAAATATGGTAAACTTATTCCAAATATGTACTACAAAAGGAAATACATAATTCACTATTTAAATCTGAAACAATGTTTGGAAAATGGTTTAATATTAAACCAAATTCATAGGGCAATTAAATTTAAGCAATCGCGTTAGCTAAAAATATACATAGACTTTAGTTCACAAAAACGAGCTGAAGCTAAAAACGAATTCGAAATTTTTTTAAAAAATTATTAAATAATAGTGTTTTCGGTAAAACTATGGAAAATGTTGAGAATGGCGTCGACATTAAATTGGCCACCAGCTGGGAAATCCATAATCGAAGACCGAGAGCTGAGTCATTGATAGCTAAACCAAACTATAAATCGAGTAAAATTTTTAGTGATAACCTGGCCGCAATAGAATTATCCAAAGTACAAGTAAATTATAATAAAACTTTATACGTAGGGTTTTGTGTTTTGGAAATATCAAAAACAGTAATGTACGATTTTTATTACAATTTTATAAAGCGAAAGTATAACAATAGAACAGCTTTATTATACACTGATACGGATAGTTTAATATTGACCGTTAATACTGACAATGTATACGATGGCATAAAGCAAGATTTAGATAAATTTGATACTTCAAATTACCCACTGAATAATATACATGAAATGCCTCGAACCGAATCAGTTATTGGACGATTTAAAGGCGAATACACAGGACAGATCATAGAATCTTTTATCGGGACCGGTGCGAAAGCTTACTGTGTAAAGCTTATTTCAAAATGTACTAAGAAAGCAAAAGGTGTTAAAAAATACGTTATAAATAAATACTTAACTGTAGATGACTACAAAGAAATCATTGAACGAGATGGTTTTATTTTTAAAAAGATATACGTGTTTCACTCGGATTTTCATACGGTGTATACAGAGTTGAAAAATTAAATTGCCTTATCATTGATAGACGTTATATTTTGGATGACAAAGTTCATACTCTGGCTTGGGGTCACCACAAAATTGCTGATATAGAAAGAGATAAAAAATTAAAAGAACTAATTGAAAAATTGGAAACAGAATTAGAAAATAAATAATGTATGTTTTATTTATAAGTTCTGTTAGAAAGTAAATGAATTTATTTAACATGAATTCTGAGGCAGTTGGTGCTGATGGCATTGGCTTGAAAATGATTAACTTCTGTTGTCCATTCCTTCTGCCGTATTTAATTCATATTATAAATTATTGCATTACATCTAAAGTATTTCCGAATTGCTGGAAAGAGTCTTTAATAACACCTGTGGCGAAAATTAAGGAACCTAAAGGATATAACGACCTTCGCCCAATTAGCATTTTACCAACGCTCTCTAAATTATTTGAGAAAATCATAGCTAAGCAATTGCATTATCATCTTTCAACTATGAATATAATTCTTATGTATCAGTCCGGCTTTCGGCCTGGATTCAGCTGTACTAGTGCGTTATTAGATATTACTGATAATATATTCAAGGCACTCGATAATAATTGTGTAACGATATTAATTGCTCTCGATTATTCAAAAGCTTTCGACACTTTGAATCATGAAATTTTGATATCCTTGCTTAACTACATAGGGCTGGCGAAAGATGCAGTGGAACTACTTCGCAGTTATATCTTAAATCGTAAGCAACGTGTGAAACTTCTAGATAAAATTTCGGTGGAACGACCTGTAAACTCTAGCGTGCCTCAAGGCTCGATTTTAGGTCCAATACTTTACGCCATTTATGCCAGCTGTTTGCCTGACGCTCTTCAATATTGTAAGTATCATTTATATGCTGATGATACACTCATATATTATTCTTTCCCTTATGAACATTTAAACGAAGCTTTAACTAAAATAAACGCGGATCTTCAAAATTTGCTGAAGACATCGGAATCACATTTTTTAAAAATAAATCCGTCCAAATCTAATGTTATTGTTTTCGGAAAAAAAATTCTAAATCAAGATCTGAATATAAAAATTGAAGGTATATCGTTGACTGTGGTGAAAACAATTAAAGTTCTTGGAGTAATGTTGGATAGTGAGCTCAGATTCACTGATCACGTGTCTTTTATTCTCCAAAAAGCTTATGGAATATTAAGGAGACTTTTTTCTAGCAGACATATATCGAATAACAAAGTTAAATTTTTACTATGTGATTCATTAGTTTTATCATTTTCTAATTACTGTGATGCAGTATACCACCCATGCTTAAACTTAGATGTTAATAGAATTCAGCGTTTACAGAACTCGTGTCTGCGGTTTACTTACGGAATAAGAAAATTTCAGAGAATATCTCACACATTGAAATGGGCCAACTGGTTGAATATGTCACAGAGAAGATCTTTGCATTCAGCGTGCTTTTATTATAAAACTGTAAGATTCAATACACCGCCATATCTACGCTTAAGAATAAAATATTAAACTGATGTCCATAATATTAATAACAGACGCAAAAATCTAATAGATGTTCCTAAACACAATTCTGAGCTTTTTAAAAGATCATTTTCGTACAATATTGGTCACTGTATTCTAATTGGTTTAAGGTTGTTTATAATGGTGCAGATTAATTTCTCTAAATTATAATTTATTTTTTTTATTTATTTTCTCTATTTTGTTTTTTTTTTTGTTTTTGAAGGGATACAAGGAGGAACAGACAACTCTGTGGGTTAGTCTCATTGTATTCCTTTTGGCAAAAAATACAATAATTTTTAAATTTTTTTTACATATTTATGTCATTGTACATAAGTTTTTCTTTTCTTTTTGCCAATAAAAATCATTATTATTTGTAAAATTCATTTATTGTGTATTGTGAGTATTGTATGTTTACAGTTGCAGTTAATAAATATTTATTATAAAACATTGCGTTTTGGTATCCATGAATCATGTTTAGAACTCAATCCTAAATAACTTACAAGCCCTTTATTACCTTTTTCTCTCAATACATTAATTAAATATATATCTGGATGTTTCACTTTCTGGGATTAGTATTCTGCACCGTCGAAATGGTAAATATTTCATTGAACCAATTCGGAGTGTGTACATCTTCGAACATGCTTGTCTGTATTTACTGATGGCACATGATCTCCAACTTTAAATTTGGAATTGTTGGATCCACAATTTTAAGGTTTCTGTAGACGGAGTGTAAAATACTTTGCGCATTTCTTTGATTTATCTTTCTGGGTTTGTAACCCGTCGTACTGTGAACAGTGTTATTGTATTCTTTAATTAGCCTTGGGGATAAAATTATATGTGCAATTAATGAAAGATTGTCCGATCATGATACTAAACTCCAAGAGTGTCAGTATAAGGTAGAGGCACTAGAAGGCAAATTACTGGATGCGCAAATACAGTTGGAAAAGCAGGAACAGTACTCCAGAAAGAATAGCCTGAGGATCTACGGTCTACCGAAAAATAAATCAGAAAACTTTGAACAGTTAATCATAAACGTGTGCAGAAATAAGCTGGATATTCCTATCACCAGCAGTGAAATTGATTGCTGCCACCGTTTGGGTAGTAAAGAGGGAAGCAATAAACCCATAATCGTCAAATTTTCTCGTAGAAATATTCGAAACAAGATTTATCAATCCAAAAGAAAATTAAAAGGTACCAAAATCCTGATACGGGAAGATTTAACGCGCATTCGAGCTTCGTGGGTCGAAGTGCTGGCTACCCGCTATGGAACGTCTAACATCTTTACTAATGATGTTAACATTTTTGTTAAAATTGACGGTAGTATTAAGAAAATTACATCATTAGGCGACTATAATAATTTCTTAATTAGACACAATGCACCTCAACAGTAATAATACCTTCGCCCGATATATTGGTTGGAGCCTGTCTTTTTGCGATTGTTTCTGCTAAATTTTTATACGTTATAAGTACCTGTTTGATTTGAAATTTCGAAGGGAGAGAATATCTATAAAATATTAAGATGTTAAGTTTACTAATCACTCTCATACTATTATTTTGAATGTAATTCATTTCTAAATGTATCAATACTGATTAATATGTATCCTGCGTTTTTAAAATTAGCGTGTGTAAATATTAGATCTTTACCAACTAAAATTCGTGAGTTAAATATTTTTTTATACAATAATGATATTGATGTATTATTACTTACAGAAACTTGGCTTCATGCTAATATACCGGATGATGTTCTTAACATACGTGGTTATAAGTTTTTAAGAAGCGACCGTATATATCGAGTGGTGGAGTTGGAGTTTATTTCAAACAATATTTTCAGTATTCTCTAATCGTAGTTAAAGATACCATAGAGCAACTGTGGATATCCCTTAAATTTCGTAATGAAAATTTTGTAATAGGAGTAGTATATAAAGCGCCACAGCTGGATTAAAAATTTTTTCTAAGCGAATTAGAGGACTCTCTTACTGAAGCGCTAATCTACTCATCAAAAATACTCTGTGGGGGAGATTTTAATATTGATCTCCTAAAAGTTAATAATGTGTCAACTCAATATCTCTTAATTTTTTTTATTCTCTTAATTATAAACAAATTATTAATCAACCTACTCGTCTCACCCATAACACTGCTACACTTATTGACTTATTGTTTACCTCTGATGAAGTGGAACCTACAGATTCAGGTGTTATTGACTGTAATTTTTCTGATCATGATTTTATCTGGTGTAAGGTTCCAGTTCTTCAGGCTAAAATAACACCTATCATTAGGAAATACTGAAATTTTAATAATATAGATTGGGAGTTATTTGAACAAGACTTATCCTCCATTCCTTTTCAACATATATTCATGCTCACCGATGTAAATGACAAAAGTCATTTCTTTAATAATCACATCGTCAATTTGTTCGACAAACATGCTCCATTAGCGACACATCGATTAACCAAAAAGCGTCTTCCTTGGCTGACAGATAATTTAAAATTATTAATGGACTTGAGAAATAAGGCTAAAGCAAGATATCGTCACACTAAAAGAAATGCACATTGGGAATACTATAAAACTCTTAGAAATTTGACTAATAAAACTTTCAAACTCGAAAAGAAAGCCTATTTTGATTATATCTCAAGTACTAGTGATCCTAAAAGTCTATGGAAAAATTTAAATTATTTAGATATTAATAAAAGACAGTCTGTTGAAATACCTCCTCATTTAGCTGAACCTAATCAAATAAACAAATTTTTAATAAATAATTTACTTACTTCGAATAATAATTCCCAACAATTGCAATTAACGTACAATAACGAAAAAATATTTGAACATAATTTTGCTTTTAAAACCGTTAATGTGGACAAAATCATTTCTCTCTTACGTCGTTTTAAATCTACAGCAACCGGAATAGATGGAATTAATACTATTATGATAAAAATGTGTTGCCCATTAGTACTCCCTTATCTTACTCATATAATTAATTCTTGTATTGTGGATAATGTCGTCCCCGATTGCTGGAAGCATGCCTTAGTCCGTCTTGTGCCAAAAATAAAAGATCCAAGTAATATAACAGATCTACGACCAATTAGTTTATTACCGTTTTTATCCAAACTCTTCGAGAGTGTTATCACAGAACAACTTACAGATTACCTTAATTTTGCTGGTATTATGCCAGATACTCAATCCGGTTTTCGGAAAGGCCACAGCTGTGCGACTGCTTTGCTGAAAGTAACTGATGATATATTTCAAGCGACTGACAAAGGAGTTATCACGGTACTTACCTTATTAGATTTCAGCAGGGCATTCGATACAGTACAGCATGACATACTACATTCAATTTTATTGCATGTTGGCTTA
The DNA here is from genome assembly GCA_036172665.1 of Prosopocoilus inquinatus. Classification (NCBI taxonomy): domain Eukaryota; kingdom Metazoa; phylum Arthropoda; class Insecta; order Coleoptera; family Lucanidae; genus Prosopocoilus; species Prosopocoilus inquinatus. The sequence goes on along the minus strand of CM069871.1, from coordinate 40,397,328 downwards.
AGTGATAATGCTGCTAATTTAATCAAGTCATATCTCTTTGAACGTAAACAAACTGTTATTATTGGTAAGCAATGTTCCTCTCCTTTAGCGGTTTTACAAGGAGTACCACAAGGCTCTATTATTGGACCTATCTTATTTTGTTGTTATACATTTAAATTTCTGTCTGCACTAAAACATTGTACTGCTCATGTCTACGCGGACGACACTCAGCTGTACTACTCCTTTGAACCTGCTGACTAGAAGGCTGCAACTCTGAAAATCAACACAGATCTTGGGGCTTTGTTTTCGATTACTCAGGATCATTCTCTGAAACTTAATCCAAATAAACCTAAAGTCATCCTTTTCGGTAAAAAGAAATCCTGTGATAATCTCTCAAATATCATTCAGATTTGTATTAATGGCGTTAAGATTCCGTTTGTAACAAAAGTCAAGAATATGGGTTTAATAATGGACAATAGTTTCCGGTACCACAGTCAGATCGCTAAAAACATTAGTAATGCTTATCTTTTTTTAAAGAAAATTTTTCCTTTTAGATCTGTCTTAAACAGGGATATAAAAAGACGCTTATGTGAAGCATTTGTCCTTTCCCAATTTACTTATTGCACTCCAGTATATCATACAGCCTTGGATTCCATAACTATCTACCGTATTCAGAAAATACAAAATTCCTGTTTAAGGTTAATTTATGGAATCAGAAAATATGATCATATTTCTCATAAACTCAAGGAAATAAACTGGCTGAACATGAAAAACCGGAAAGAACTTCAAACTTTAAATCTATTTCACAAAATTATATTGTACAAAAGTCCGCCATATTTGTACAATAAAATACGTTTTCGATCTGATATTCATAATATAACCACCAGGTTCCGGGGCCTTATATCACCACCACCACATAGGACATCACTTTATGAAAGATCATTTACATATGCCATTTTCTCCAAGTACAATGACTTACCTCATGAATTTAAACTTTTAAATCCAGCCGCTTTCAAATTACATTTAAAAAATATGCTATTCGTGTCGCAGTAAAATTAATTGACACAGATTGCTACTTAAAACAATTATTTTTCTTACTGGCTGTTCTTCTCTTCCCTTCGTAATTTCGCTGTTTGTACACAAATGTCAATATTATATTTTTATAGTTTTATTAGCTTTAATAAGCTTAATTTAAATTAAATTTAAGTTTTCTTAATTTAGGCATTTTCATATATCTTATTTATCTTTATTACTCAAGGTTAAATTTAAAAGCAGAGAAGCTTGCGCTGAATCTGAATTTTGCCTTGCGGTTGTGTATATTCTTTGTTCCTTTATAGCTGTTTTCTAATGTAATTAATTTATATAGGGAGTACCATACAGTATTTATTTGTATGTTTTTATGATCTGCACAATAAAGTCATTTATTATTATTATTATTAAAATATTTTTATATAAAATTAGGGTGATCCGCGCGAATTAATTTGACATATAAATAGCTATACACAGTCGCGACTTTTCTTGTGATTTAGTAGTATAAAAGTCGCAGTTACTGAAGATGGCAGCTTAGCTGCCGAAATACGTATCTAGTGTAAAAATATATTGCGGTTAGGAGTCAAATCCAAATTTATTGTTAGACAAACCAATACATTTAAACATATAAAAAGCTGTTGAAGACAATTCGTTGCGTGAAAGCTAGTGGTCAGTTGGCTAATATTATTGACTGGCATCTGGCAGTCTAGGTTTCAAGTTCCGAGCGGGTAATTTTATTTAATTTTTTTAAATGTAAAAATATCTTCTAAATAAGAAGAAAGTTTAAATAAATTCATGTCTGATACTTACTGTGAGCTGTCCACGATGTGTTCACTGTTGTAGATTCTTTTTACATAAAATTCGAGATCGATAATAAATAGGAAAAAAAGTGGTTTTAAATAATTCAGAATTTTATTATTTTTTTTTAATAAAAAATCCTTAACAAAGAAAAATATATTTTTTAAAAACAACATTTACATAAAAAATAAACAATAAATATTAAATGTAAAAGAAATAACGAACAGTTAAGTGAATAGATTACAATGGGGTCTATTCTGTAACATTGATATGGACTTGATGTTGCTATGTTTCAAGTAATCTTGCGAAATCGGTATTCTGTAAATAGTTTCGTAACAACTTGCAATCCGTTTCAAGTGTGATCTCGAGTTAATATGCATCTCTCTTCAATTTGCGGTCGGCAATCGACGTGAAATGTTATGAAATCGTAACAAGTTCTCTTCAAATATTGAAGACCGTATCAATTGATATGCATATCAATGTTACAGAATAGCCCTGAATATCTAAACAAAGCTGTATTTTGCTTAGTGTAAAATTGGAAGTTTTGAAAACCAGCAATAAGAAAAAAAACCATTGGCAAAACCATGTCATTTTTTTGTTAAAATTTGAAATGGAGTTTAATAAATACATATGTAACTAACCTATAATTAAAATAAACGTACTGATAAAATAAACTGTTTATTATATACATTAATAGCATGTTTAAAATACATACAATTTAATCATATTACTAACTTTTCTGTTACAAACCGGACACCTTTTACAAAAACCCCAGGTTCGTATAGCACACGATGGCAACAACAAACGTGTGCACATTTACCATGTACCAAGATGTCTGTCCGTTTTATCAAAACTTGTGTCCTTTACAACCTCACTTGAAGAAGGTTTTGTTTTTCCTTCTGTTGTTTCGTACGGCTCTGACTCTTTCATGTGCATTATAAGAAATTCCGTGGCTTGTTTCCTCTTTCTCCTTTTAGGTGGAGGTGGAAACAAAGATTTCTTCTTTCAGTAACATTTCCTACAATTCTACCAGTAGGTTCGTCGATGGAATTCCGTTTGCTCATGAGGATTTGAATCCTCTACATCTGACACACGCCTTTCTATTGAGCTGTCACTGAAAACTCCGCATATTGGATATTCAACATAGACGTTTGAAACATTCGTACTACAGCTTTCAGACATTTTTTTACTGACCAATAAGCTTGCAACATCATATTCAATTGCAAATCTGGAAGTGTCGGTGTCTGGTTTATCTTGCACTACGACGTCTCATGTCCTTGCAAACTATATATGCTCTCTGTACTAGATTCACGAGATGACTTGGAGCTTTCACTTTCAAGCCTTGAGCCTTGCTTTCCATTTCACCAATATGTAATTAACGACTAAGCAAAATTGCTTGATTGTCTTCTAAAAATATGCAAAACTGACTTCTTCTTTACAAAAAAACACAAAATTGTCTTCTTTTTAATAGGAAACGCAAAATTGGTTTTTTTCACAACAAACGCAAAATAACCCAATGATATAAAATGAGGCAAAAGTTTCTCTTAAAAGTCAAGTGGACTTGATTGCACTGATCAGTCACTAACGGAGAAGTGTACTGGACAATTGAATTTCAAACTAACTGGCAGTGTTTGAGGGCACATTTTTTCCAATTTATTCATAGAGCTTGCACTGTACGAAATATCTCTTCTCCATACCTAAAACGCAGTTAGGTATGAGCCGTTGGTGTTTTTAGGTTATCTCTAATAAAAAACAAACTTACCTGGATAACTTTTATATTTTTTATTCTCATGCTCATTGAGTCAATCGTGAGATTTTATCTCATCATTTCTGTCTCTTTCTGCTACGAGCAAAGGTCCAATCCCTTGGCATGCATAGGAAAATTAAGAAACCCAAAACACATCGTCCATGGCAGCTGACAAAACGAGCGATTATTCGTAACGCAGCACGAGTCCAACCTTAGATAAAGAAAGGCAGAGGATACGGTGCACGCGACGCACATCATATGGCGAATTCAATTTGTTGTACTTTTGTGAACTGAGTGTAATCTCATCTCGCTTTAGCTTATGTAATAGAACGAGATGAGAATAGACTTAGTTCACAAAAGTGCAATAAGTCGAATTCGCCAATAGTGTTGTAAACCCGAAATATTGCATGTGAAATATTTCACATAAATTTCATTTCATTGAAATATTTCACAGCACTTAGAAATTTCATGAAACTTATTTTGAATTTGCCGGGCAGAAAGTGTTTGCGCATGGTTTGAATTTAGATGATACAGCAACGAATATGAGCTGTATTTCTTTTACCACTTTTAACTGAGTATTTCACTTTATCTCAATAGCTTAGATAAATTACTTGTTTCTTTTACCTCTAACAAGTGAGTTTAACTGAGGTAATTTTCTCAATTCTCAATTGAACTGAGTCTGCTTTTCGAAACACTTTGAAGTGAGTTTTAGGTGAGATTGTTGTTTGAGGTTAGATTTCGTTATCGGATGATTAGACTTGTTTCACAACACACAATTTTTAGGTTATAATTTTGTTTACCTTCTCAGTGGAAACAAAATTCAGTTTATTTTAGGTTTCAATTATCTTAGTTAAAACTCAGTTTATGTCGTCTCAGGTGTCTTAGAACTGAGACAATTCCGTGGTAAAAGAAATACAGCTATGATCGCAAGTTAACGATGAAATAAACTCTTTTGTGCTTAACATAAATAAACTAAACCTACTCAATGGGCGTGTTTTTTAATTACTCGCACAGCTGTTGGAGCGTTCGAGCAGACAAGAAAACGTTTTTTTAATTATGTTCGAGCAATTAAAGTAGCGTTCGAAAATTTCACGAATTGTTCGAGTTAAACGTTCAAGCTCCGCTAGCAAGCACCAAGTACCGAGGTAGTGCAGCAAAGTGGAACAATGAACATAACCTAACAACGTCAACAAAAGCAGCATCGTGGGTGCGTTTTTAAAGTATGCGAACGCCTGTTCGAGCACACAGACGGCTGTATGGGAGTAGATTCACTAATAAACACCTGTGTAACACACACTAATAAAAATAAACAGCCTTGCTTCAATGTTATAGGTTATGTACATGTACAGCAAACAGTTCATCGTTTTCTTAAGCGTTTTTTAATTATAGAATCGAGCAAGTTCTCGAACTATCTGAGCGCTTGTTCGAACATATTTGCCTCGAGGAATTGGTGCACATTAAAAAAACACGCCCATTGTTTTATTTGTATGAAATGCTGTAAGCACTGACTAACTTCAGTGAAACTGTAACGTGTCACCTAACCTTTACTCTGAGCATGTTCTTTATTTCAAAGCAATTTTGTGGTTGAAAGCATCAGTGCTGGAACTTGATGCAGTGACGTCATCTACTGATGGATGCAACAGATTAGGAATAAAAGAACGCTTTGCGTTCAAATAAAATTCTTTCTAACCTCAAAAATTAAACATTTGATTTATGTTCTTAATATAATTGATCATCTCATCTAACTCTTGCATTGTCCTAAACACGATACACACACTAGTATAATTTCCAATTAATTTTAGATTTGTTTTGCACTTTCTTGACTTTTAACTTGTTTCCACTCCTACTTATTTATAGACATCTCATCTTTACAGAAGCGGTAGGTGCAAGCAATTTTAAAAAATGCACATAAAACGAATAAAACTTTCACTTGACTTTCACTAATGTTTAAAGCGAGGTTAGGTTTGAGATTTCAACTTTCAAACAGTTCCATCATTTGAAACGAATGGTGGATTTGTGATGCCATCAGATGCCATCTGATGAAAATCAACTAGAATGAAAGAACGATTGTTGATGAATCTGAGTCATCCATCAAGCAATAAAAGAACGATTTTGATGGAACTGATGTCATCCAGCAGGCTTCTTGATGAAATAAAGAACTCGTCCACTTTACTTACTACCTCTTTGCTTAATGTCGTTACTGTATAAGTGCATGTATGTGACGGTTAAATTATTGGGGGCGTTTTCTAATGCATTAATTCCTCGAGGCAAACATGTTCGAACAAGCGCTCAGATAGTTCGGAAACTTGCTCGATTCTATAATTAAAAAACACGTAAGAAAATGATCAACTGTTTGCTGTACATGTACATAACCTATAATATTGAAGCTAGGCTGTTTATTTTTATTAGTGTGTGTTACACAGGCGTTTATTAGTGAATCTACACTTATATAGCCGTCTGTGTGCTCGAACATGCTTCGCATACTTTAAAAACGCACCCACGATACTGCTTTTGTTGACGTTGTTAGATTATGTTCATTGTTCTACTTTGTTGCACTACATGGGTACTTGGTGCATGCTAGCGGAGCTTGAACGCTTAGCTCGAACAATTCGTGAACTTTTCGAACGCTACTTTAATTGCTCGAACATAATTAGAAAACGCTTTTTCGTCTGCGCGAACGCTCAAACAGCTGTTCGAGTAATTAAAAAGCACGCCCAATAATATAGGTACTGTCGCGAGCAATAAATTTTGGTCATCATTTACTGTCAAAGATTTGTACTTGACTCGTTTTCATTAAAGATAAAGAGATTGTCGTCTTCATTTTGAATCCTAGCAATACTTTCATAAAAATGCAATTTATTTTCGTCCCTTTTTTAACAAAATACAATTCATTTCGACAGCACGGAAATATGCTTCGAAAATTATTCTAAAAATGTTTTTATAAATACAATTCTATAGTTTTCATAGAATTTTTAGAAACGAAAATCATTTTTATAAATATTCCAGGGATGTCCGCCGGCTCTCGTATCGATATATTCATTCCTTAAATATCCGAAATTCTAATAAAATGGTAGTTATCATCACGAATTAAGTTCACATATAAGTAAGCGCTTAAAAAACTATGTGAAGTCTTGTCAAATCATGAATTAACCGACATCGAAAAGATCGTTTCAAGCAGTCGCATAACATTCAATCACGAGGCAATGTCGTCCGCTGAGTTGTATTTTCTAATAAAAAAATTCATTTCGAAAGCACGGAAATATACCTCGAAAATTATCCTAAAATTCTTTTTATAAATATAATTCTACAGATCTCATAGAATTTTTAGAAATGAAAATTATTTGCCCTTTGGGCAATCACCACAGATAAAAAAATAAAATAAACATCCCAGCGATGTCCGCCGCCTCCCATGAGGATATGTATATTCCTTAAATATCCGACATTCTAATAAAATGGTCATCCCCAGAAAATAAGTAATTTATCCGCTGAGTCCTATTTTCTAATAAAAGAATTCATTTAGAAAACACGGAAATATGCCTCGAAAATTATTCTAAAATTCTTTTTATAAATACAATTCTACAGATTTCATAGAATTTTTAAAAATGAAAATCATTTTTGAACATTCCAGCGATGCCCGCCGCCTCCCGTAACGGTATATTCAAAATATCTAAAATTCAGGTAAAATGCCGCGTGACCTTCACTTACCATACGAAACATGCAGAACTGGTCTTCTAAAATAATTCATTTCGAAAGTAGGCAACCTGTACGCAAGGCGCAAAAAATTGGCGCGAAAACGCCCCCGGGGGTCGAGGATACACCGGGAACAGGCGCTGTACGCGCACCAGTCACCTCGGAAAATGCGGGCAAATATCACCCCTTGGTGCCTCAGGAGAAGGGAGAGGTACGGAGGGGGTAGATTTAAAGGGCCCGTATTCCGCTTAACTCTGCGGAAAAACTGGACAAAGCGCTGGGATCATATCACATAATAATCGTTAAGACGAGTTCCTGATAATAATAATAATCTTATTATTATCAAGTTTAATAATAATCTTATTATTACCAAGTTTATAATAATCTTTATTCAAATGAATGTAAGGGATGTAAGGAAAAAGTGTATCTGTCAAATAATAATCTTTATTTGCAAAAATATTCCTAAATCAAACTTGCAAGTGTCACACAGTTTAACGATACACATATCATGACCGCTCATTTCCCGGAAACCATGATTTCATCGAACAGTCAGCCCCTAATCTTTATTTATAAGAATCGTGTTAATTTAAATTATTACATTAAAAAAAAATATCTTACCCTTTGGTAAACACGCACTAAGCTCTGTGAGAGGCCGATTGAGACTAATATGTAATAATACTATATTAGTTAAGCGTATTCAATGCAAATTTTGAACTTTAAAATCGACTGTAAATGCTCATAAATATGTTAATTTACTATTACGTAATTTTTTGCTAGTATGGCTCGCTTTAAAACGTGCTTGTTTTTATTTATTTAAACTGTATTCATATTCATTCACAACTCGGAATACATATTGTGGTGATAATTACTTGGGCAAAACAAACTAGACGTTTGGGAAAGCAGTTTCAGCAACACAAGGTTCATTTGGTTCGGACAATGGAAGAAAATAACAGTATCGGGAAGTTCCAGAGTTACGAGGGCAATATTATTCCATACACCTACAAAAATACCACAATTATAATCCAGAGATCCAGATCCATATCCCGGTTGCTCCAGTAGAAGAGTTAAGGCAGTTTGAAGTCAGAGCAGATTGAGTGTGCTTCCCCAGGTGGTTAAGCAGACGTGCAAGGAAGCCGCAGCATCCCTTAACGACGACGGTGTTAGCAGGATACAAGGGCAGGAGCAAGCGAAGGCTGATGTATTTAGCAGATGGGTCTCGAGTAGGTGTAATGGTGTCCGAATTCAACGAACAGTGTGTAGATTATGAAACATTGTGCCAGGAACATCTTCAGGGGTCATCAGTGTAGAAGCAACAAGATAATTCGCGTGAGTTTATTTAATTTTTTGGACTGAAAATAAAAAGAACACAGTTTGGTTAGGTAAGACGCGTACAGTTTAATTAAAACAAATTCATGTTTTACGTTCAGATATGTGTTATAATAAACTAAGGAAATACTTACTGTTAATTTTGTAGAAGTTTAGGATAGCTGTAAGTTGTGTTTCACATGTAAATACTTTAGTTTTGGAAGAACGCGAATTTGACGTTTAGTTGTCAAATAGTTTTGCGAGTGAGTAGTACCAAGGCCGGTAGGGGCGCTGGTCCGGGTTGCAGAAAAGATGTCGCTTAGCGATAAGTTCGATAGTGTGAAATAGTGGAAAAAGGTTCAATGTATTACAATATAGTGCATCTCCAAAAAAAAAAAAAAGATTTTGTTTATTTTTATTTCAACAAACAAGAAGTCAAAGATTTGAGGCTCCAGTTCAGCTACCTCCGGAAGATTGGAAATGAATCAAACCCCGGAAGAAGCCCTAAGGTAAGTGAATGCATGAAGTTGCGTGCAATTCACACATTTAAAATAAATAACACAACACAGAGTTCTCGTGTCAGGAACAAGTTTTGGTCGGCCAGTTCGCTATTACTGTTTCGGTAAAGCGACATTCCTGAGACGGGGATTCGATTATACACACAGAACACACATTTCGTTCATATCGTGGAAGGGCTAACAGTCCAGCGATTCGCTACAATCGTATGGATAAGGCGTTTTGTGAAACAAGGGCACACTTAATCGGACTTCCGGTATCGTGGGAAAGCTACAGTCTAGCGATTCGCTATAATCGTGAGGATTCGGTTTTACCTGCGATACAGGGTGTCTCGAACACACACTCCGGCCACACACACACATATACACACTTGTGTGCAATCTTTTTGTATTCGGTTGCCAAGGGGAAGACGACGGGGTTGATTTTCGAACTACACAAGATCACCCTGAGACCTACAACAACCATAATCCCCATAAACAATTCTACACACACACATACACAAATTGAAACCAAAGTGGAGCCACATTAAAAAAAATATATATTAAGACAAAAATTGGCAATCAACGTGAGACTTAACTTCACAAAAATAAAAAATATCACAACTACAATATGTAAATTTTATAGTGTTTGTATATTTAATCGACCTTCGCTTTCAAGCATGTTTATTTTTTCTATGCCACTTAAATAATTATACGACGGTATGTGAATTTAAATCCTTAAATTTTAAATTGATCGACTAAAATTAATAACGTCTCCTTTCTGATTTAGTTTATTGTATATTTTAATACAGATCACTTCTTGCTATGAAATGTTTTAACGCTGCACAGTGAGTCATTTTTGCGACTTTTACGTCGTAAAAAAATCGCAAGTTGATACGTTTGAAAGTTCAATCGAATAAAGCGATACTTTCAAAGACAATAAAAATTTGTCAAGCTAAATTGCAGAGTTAATCTAAATAATTTAATAACGCAATGTATTTCTAAATTCTTCCTTAAGGCTGTATGCTCGCTTACAGCTGAACTCGATTTCAAATGGGCGTATCACTATTTTTCGCATATATTTAGAAGAAACATACGTTCAACATGTGTTCCTGCATTTTTACACACAAACGAAAAGAACAGAGAACAGAATTACCACCTAAACATTTTCCTTGTAATTTATGACTCTGCTGTCACTGATCTTTATTTTTGATTGGTTTACGTGTCAGTTTGACACACCCACAAGAGAATATTCCGATAAGGCCTCATTCACATGGCTACCGCCCGCGGCCTCCTGCAAATTCTAAGGTCGAGCGCACACTCAGATGAGTAAATTTTTTTATGTAAAAGTGATGTAAATAAAAACGGCGACCTGATCTAACACAGAAACTATGTAAAACTCGGAAAATAAAACTACGTCTGTCGGAAAGTGAAAGTTTATCAGAATTGAAACGACACAAAAAAAAAACGCATAGCATGTTCCTCTGTAAATCAATAACGTCATTTTGTTGTTTCATTACCGTTATTATTACCCCTATAAAATTGTTTTTTTTTTTTAAATTTTACGTGGATTGCTTTTTTATCTAGACTACATTCCGTGCACTAAAATTAGGTACAATGAAGTATTGCGGTTTAAAGTGGACGTAAAGCAAAAATATACATTATACAGAATAATTGTGCTTATGATTATTGGAATAGGAATTAATACTGCTCTAATGTACCGACGCTTATAGAGCAAGTTAATGCACTAAAAAAGGACATTATTCATTGCCCTAAGCACGTAATCGGCGATCATTCTGATTGTGACGTTTATTTTTGCACCGGGTTCAAAGATAATGAAATTAATTCAGTTCCAGACTTAGTAGAATGTGGATGACTTCATGATATTATTGCTTGCTGCAATCATTTGACGCATAATGCACATTTACTTTTAAATATGAACATTAATGCAGCGGAGACGTACGTTTCAATTGTTTCAAAATTTGTTGGTGGAAAAAGAGTTAACTTCTCTTTGAAAAATAGCTACGAAGTGAAATGCCACGCTGCGAGCCTTTCTTAAAATTTCAGTGAGCAATATCACCACCGCATTTATAAGAGAATGATCGGGAACAGTCCAGGCAAATATACCAAAGTATACAGTGTGCCCGGATACGTAGGGACAGCAAGGGTAACTTCTGTCTTTGAAGAGATAGAGAGATGATTAAATTAGCAAAAAGATGCAGGTTCGAGAGCTCATTAAGAATCCATTTTCAAACTTACTTGTCATGGCCAACTTGGTTAAAATTTTACTAAAACCAATATCTCCTCATTTCTTTTATTTGCCGTAACTTTTTTGTTATTTAAGATATTGAGATGCGGTTTGAACCAGTTTGCATGATAATTTAAGTACTTTTATGAGCACTTAATAAAACTAATCTCATTTTTACAAATTTTCAATAATCTAACCTAACCTTAAAATTTTAAATTGGTACTCCCTAATTTTCTTGGCCTTTTTAAGAGAAAATTTATTTCTGAATGCAATGATGTAGCACACGATATGGAGACTTCTTCAAAATTTTGAAAAACCGAACTTATTCTTTTTACGAACAGAAATCGCTAGTGCCATGATCACAGAAATTTTGCTTTTTGTTTATCAAGTTATTCTGCAGTGGCACTGATCGATTGCAGCCAATGGTGAGCGAGCCATTAAAATTTTAAACCAATATCACATCAGCTAGGGGTATGATGTGCCAAAAAGATAAGAATTTCATTGGTCTAAAATTTTAATCGCTTGTACACGATTGTCCACGAACGATCAGTGGCACTGCAGCTTCATCTGTGTAGCCTTTTCTGGATACTGAGCTTCGTATATTTCACGAGTAAGTTCTACGTTCTTGTAGCACTTGGTATACGTATAGTCGCAATCAAGTGAATCGAGACCTATTTAAAGTTCTGCAATCCTTAAGGAGTGCTTATATTACATACATGTCTTCAATAAATTCAAAAACAAATCTTTACAAAACTGTCGACTTGTCGCATACAAATCCTGATGAATCTTTAGCACAAGTCTTCGACAAATACTAGCACAGGACATCGTTTACACTATGTGACCTGTTCGCTACATATCTAGTATTTAATAATAAGAAAAAGTATCGCTCGTGAAAGATGACAATCAATTTTTGTTTTTGGCCGCGGCAGCATAATATTACTATGCTCTTTTTGGATCACTCCATCGTCACAAACCATCAGATCGCTTAATAGTTTAAAACAGCTAACTATTCTGCACGTGCGTAAAGTACCTTTGTATGGTCTGCGATCGCTGTGTTTTCCATTAATTTGGAATACAAATCTGTCTGGTAAAACATGTCGGATACATGTCAAATACATGAAAAATGTAATAGTAGTATGAGACAAATTTCAGATTCATTCCAGACTTGTCAAACAATATGTAGGACACATGTATAATACAAATATGTATGTAATGTAAACGCCCGTTTATTACCAACGTTAACAAGGGCGCGGTTAGCTTGCAACAGTCTCGATAACAAAGTTTTGTGATCATGGCACTAGCGATTTCTATTCATAAAAAGAATAAGTTCTGTTTCCCAAAATTTTGAAGAAATTTCCATATCATGTGATACATCATTGCATTTAGAAAAAAAGTCTCTCTTAAAAGGGCCAACAAAATCACCAATTTAAAATTTTAAGGTTAGGTTAGATTATTGAAAATTTGTAAAAATGGGATTAGTTTTATTAAGTGCCCATAAAAGTACTTAAATTATCGTGCAAACTAGTTCAAACCGCATCTCAATATAATCAATATAATATATGGCCATGACAAGTAATATTTGAAAATGGATTCTTAATAAGCTCTCGAACCTGCACCTTTTGCTAATTTAATCATCTTTCTATCCGGGTACACTGTATACGTCAAAGTTGCGTAGGAGACGTTTTTACCGAAAATGCAGAGCACGACTATTTCTTGGGCAAAGTAGAAAAGAAAACAGGCAGCCGAAGCTGAGGGTGACTACGGACTAATAGAAGAGGTGATCCCTCTTAAAAACTTAGAAGAAAATAAATCATCTTTAATGAACTACTTGAGCAGGACCCAGGTAGAGTTAGAATCGTTAGAGGGAAACACTGTTGGCCAAAACACCAAAGTGAAATGGCATAAAGAGCGAAAACTAACAGCAACGAAATTTGGTATTGTCTGTAAAAGACGTCAAACAACTGATACCAAAAAATTGGCGTAAAAATTAATTTCCTCTAATTTTTCGAAAGTATAGTTACAAATTGGTGCCGTAACCATGAATAAATTGCGAGAAAACAATTTTCACAGGAATTTGGACATAAAGTTGAACGGCGGATTATTTATATCTAAAGAAATGCCGTATCTTGGAGCTAGTCCTGATGGACTAGTTGGTGAGGATGCTATAATTGAGATCAAGTGTCCCTATAAGTTAGCGAAGTTCAAAATAACTCCTCAGGAAGCAGCAAAGATGAAAGTTATGCCCTATTTCTTTTTGGATGGCAATACTGTGAAACTGAAGAAAACACATATCTACTATTATCGGATTCAAGGGCAGTTGGCTTTAACGAATAGTTGTATTCGTTGTATGGACACCTTTGGGAATGATATGTGAACAAGTAATGTTATTTACATAAACGTCAAGAAAGTTCTGAATTCATCATAATACATTATTTTTTTCTGAAATCTTATAAGATTATTTTTGTAATAGTTTCAACTTTTAAGCACACGAAAGCTATAATTTTGACAATAAAATAAGTAAAACCGATTTGGTTTTGAAGACTAGTGTATAAAATAGATATTATAGACGATTTTAGAAAAAATAACAAGCAATTTACATTTACAACACACCTGTAATACGTTTTCTTTTTCAGATTAAAAAAGATGACAATTTTTGGCATAAAATGAAGCCGAAGTTAAAATATTTTCATTTAGAACATATGCTGCCTATACTGGCTTTAAAAGAAAATTAAAATAACGATCCTGATCGATCTGGACAGTTGAAACCTCTTTCTGATAATCTGGTGACAATTCTGAAATAGATCTGTATTTGAAATTTGCTCTGCAAGATTCCATATTATATAATGCCATATAATATCTAACTGTACTATGTCCACTAAAAAAAAATTGAGACAATTGTTGTGCATACATATTTGAGTTATTTTATTATAGCGTTTTCTGCTGGCTGCACCGGTATGCACTGAGTGTATCTCCATCTCGTTTTATTACATAAAGCTGAAACGAGTTGGAAATACACTCAGTGCGCACTAGTGCAGCCAGTGGAAAACGCTATTAGTTTTAATGCAACTTTAAACTTGTTTCTAGAGAAATTTAAAAAACACGGAAATAAACAAACGGACGAATACATGATAGCAACAATAATTAACTCCTCGTATTTACAACAGAACGTATTACGTGTTCCAGATTCTTTTAGTGTGTAGTACAATATGATTCAAAATGGCCGCACTATTATCACCAGAACGTTAATATTAACAGGATCAAAAACAAGCTTTTAATTTTTTTTTTTTGAGATGCTTGACGAATGTTTAACAATATCGTATAATGCAGATGCACTTACAAATTTGAAACCGTGGTTGTAGATTAGGTTACAGTTGATGAGATGTGAATCCTCGTATTCATCAAGTATTTATATTTTATTCAATTAGTTGTGTAGAAACAAAAATTATTTGACGCAGTTCCGTTTCACTATTTGGGTGAACTTGATATTCAAAATGTTACATCACCGACCCATTTTACTTATTGTTTATTCCTGTGTTATCACATAATATTAATTACATGCATTAACAGGCATTTTTAATGATGTCAAGGTAAATGTGTACACAAATAAATAACAAAATATTGAGCAAAATATTGAACATCCCCTTTTTAAAACTAATTAAGTGCATGACTACCAGATTTGCAGAAGTTTATTATGACAAAAATGTTTCTTTCAATGTACCGTAAAAAAATTTACCAAAAAGCACGACTCTGAAAAGAGAAATCTTTGTAGAATTATTTTCTGGCAGCGCTCGGTAGCGTTCGTGTGTTTACGGTGCGTGTATTCTGTGTTTCACTCATACACGCACTGAAACGCATTCGCTCTCACTCATACTCTTCATCTGTCACTAAATCGGGAGAATGAATGTGCGAATTCGCCCCTCTTGCACTAGGCCCGAAGGCGGAGCTAGCGTGTATCACATACCACATTTGATTTCAGCGATTTCATTCCGAAAATTTCAAATTTGTTTCCCATTTCCTGACCTTATTTTTAAAAATAAAAAATAAAACTGAACGGTTTATTATTATTGAATACTGCGAAATTTCGGCTAAAGGCTTACATTTTCGAATTTTTTTAATTTTAATTTTTTTTTAAGGCCCTTTTGGCAATTCTCGAAAAACGAGCCTTTAGCCGCCTAACAGAATCTATTTAAAAATTTTTCGCGAAAAATTGGTACGATTTTAATGAAAAATAAGCCCAGGAAATGGGAAAAACGATTTTGGGGCCGAGCAAACAGCCTTAAACTTATATTCTTAAATCCTTAAATTGATTTATTAAAATTAATAACGAATAAAATAACGACTCCTTTCTGAATATAGTTTATTGTATAATAATATTGTTGAACAGATAAAATAGCGACATCTTATTATCGCTTTTTGATCTGACATTGTTTGCAGTGGGAATGTCGAGCTACGTCTCTGATGAAGAAGCCCCAAGCAGGACTGAAACAGCTGTACAGAGGCTGCTCGAGGTTTTCGCTGCAATCAAGAACGATTTGCACAAAATTTTTCTAAAATAATATTGTTATAATAACAATATTTAATAATAAATATTTTAATAATATTATTTAAGAATAAGTACACAAATAGCAATTCTTCTTCCGTAGAGGTGGACCATTTATTTCATCCAAAGAAAATTCGGTTTGATTCCAATGTTGGTGACATAGTCTCTGGCTTTATAGATATTTATCCTTTTGATAATAAAAAGGTAATTTATATCAGATATATTCTAGATCTACGGCTGTGACTCTGGTACATAGATACGATTTTGGAAAGTACTTCAAATCCTTGTCTGGTATACTACTGAACCAACAATCTTTTTGGTACTGGTCAATAACATTCTCTACAACATGCTTTATAATGTTCTTGCAAAATAGACGGGAGAAGAAATCCACTGCGAAGCTGAACTTTTCTTATACTAACTAAGAACCAAAGTTTCCTTTCTTCATAATATATCACAAATGTTTACTGTAAAAAATCCTTCATATAACTTTGTTTGAATAAATTTATGTAAATCAAACACGTTCGTTAAAGCACACATGCAATTTCTTCTTGAATGAAACGGACACTTGGGTTCGGATTTTTGCAATTTTTGTACATCTTCGTAAATTTCACCCAAATCTAACACAGATACACCTTCATCATTGCTTTTCGCTAGAATTTCACATAGAAATCGAGACTTCTCCATTCCTTTAACGTAAACGACTTTGGCTATACAACATAAAAAGGTGATGATTGCGTCAAACTCAGATAAGGAGACTAATCTTCTATTCCAATCAATGCAATGGTGATTGGTCATTAACCAGTTTGCAACATTTTGAAATTTTCTGGGGACCATTGACAAACTTTTATGCATTACATCTCTCTGAAAAATGCAGTCAATTCCTATTAATGGGCAACTAGCTAATCCTTTTGGATTGAACCAGGATTGACGCTTTCACGATGATAATAATTTTCCTGAAATCTAGAATACATGTCGTATATAACGGCGCATTTGTTATTTTTAATATCAATTTCTAAGTTGTCCTACGGATAGCGTTCGCCATTTAGAAATACTGTTAATGATTTTAACTTAACGTCATCAAACAGACTCATGTTTGCATCGACGAAACCCTTTCGCTTAGTTTGAAAACCAATGATTATGTACCTTGGCGTTTCCAACTGCGGAGCCGTTTTTATTGTCCAAGAATGACTTGTCGTAGTTGGGAGCGACGGATACTCGTGCAACTCCCAGCTTCTGAAAGGAATTGGTATTTCAACATCTCTGTTTGTCACTCTCGTTAAAGCCAATTGCTCACGTAGTCCAAGAAAAATATGAGGTATACGCCATACAATGATTTTAACTTAACGTCATCAAACAGACTCATGTTTGCATCGACGAAACCCTTTCGCTTAGTTTGAAAACCAATGATTATGTACCTTGGCGTTTCCAACTGCGGAGCCGTTTTTATTGTCCAAGAATGACTTGTCGTAGTTGGGAGCGACGGATACTCGTGCAACTCCCAGCTTCTGAAAGGAATTGGTATTTCAACATCTCTGTTTGTCACTCTCGTTAAAGCCAATTGCTCACGTAGTCCAAGAAAAATATGAGGTATACGCCATACAATTTTGTCAATTATTAATTTAATCTTTTCCGTCTTGTTTGTTTCCACAACTGCATCAACGTCACCATTTGCTCTGATAAATACTAATTCTTGCCTCATATTCAAGACGATCTTTATATAATCTTCCCCAAAACCTAATAATGTCTTTAAAGGTACACTTGTTGAGAAATCTCCCTTAACGTTGAGTATATAACCCATTTTATCATTCTCCTGGATCCATCCTGCATTTTCCAATTTTACTGTATCCTTGCAAGTAAAAGAAAAATATGCTTTCATTGTTGATGTTATGCCAACATTTCTTACCGGATTATTTATCAATTGTGCCGTGGCACTGTGTTTAGCATTATCACTAACCAAACGCAGTATTCCCTCTACGTACAAATAACTTTCGCAAGGATGTAATTGTCGATCTCAGGTACGGTGATACGCACTTCATCGTTATTACCAAATGATGAACTGAATGGTATGTGTGAATGGAACTCTATACTGGTTATTGAAGTGTCCAATTTAATTTTATCAGTCACTCCCAAAATATCCATTTCGTTCTGTTTAGATGATGATTGCCTTACGTGTAATGATAGTGTTCACCCTTTGACGGTTACGTCTCTTCTACAGAATAATTCCCCCTATGTTAGCACCTTATAACCTAAACTCTCTAAATATATTCGATTTCTCTGTGTCAATTTCAGTTTTTTTTGTCGACAACAGTTCAGTATCTGTTTCCATGGTTTAAACAATACATTACGTCTAATTCGGTTACACTCTTTCCGTTTCGTAATTGCTATCGTAAATAATCATTATGTGAATCTTCTCAAATGAAGTCTTAGGCCCGGTCTTTACATCTCTAAGGGCCGGTTTTTCAATCACAAGTTAACTTTAACCTTCAGTTTATTGCCATGGAAACAATAGTCTTCGTACTTGTTACCATGGAAACAAACCGAGAGTTAGGGTTAACCTGTGATTGAAAAACCGGGCCTAAGTAACTTTAATCGTTGATTTATTCCCATAGTTATAATTGTGGAGACAATTGTTTCTATAGGAATTAATCAATGGTTAAAGTTACTCAGAGATGAAAAAATTGAGCCTTAGAGTAATTACTTCGTTTCTAAAATTAACTAATCGATTATCTTGATCTAATAGTTGAATAACTATTCTCGTAATCACGTTCACGGTTACTGGAAGATAAATAGCTTGAAGAGGGGATTCTATTATTTTAAACCCTGGAGGTTTGGAAAGAAATGATACAAAAAATGACCGGGTTCTCCGTAAGATCCACTAAAGATTTACTAAAATCGAGCTTAACCGAAGTACCGTGCCTTCAATTGAATTCCTCATTAAAGTAAGCTGTATTTTTTTTAAGGAGTTGGCGACACGATTCTAGAGAAAACAGTTGTCATTAACTGTCAGTACTGATCATAAAATCAAATAAAAACACAACATTAAAGTTTAAATTAGATGCTCAAAGTGCTCTCCTTCAGCTTGAGTACATAAGCGTACTCTGCGTTTCATGTTTTCAAACCCGTTTACTAAGTGTTCGGAGGTTATGTTAGCACACACATCTGTAATGCCCGCACGAAGTTCTTCGATTGTGTGACGCGTAGTTCTAAAAACTGTCTCTTTCATGTGCGGATAAATGAAGTAATCCATCCGGACACTGGTTTCTGAGGTACCATCTGTAGAGTGGAAAACATGCTTTAGAAATTGGTTCGAGCGTATGCAAAAGTGTAAACAGCCGAAATTGCTAGCATGAGTTATTTTCCTTCGAGTATCATGTAGCGTATTCCTTTTATTTTTTTATTTTATTTTTGCATAAAGAAATTTGAGTAACAGAATCAAAATTTTATCAAATTCCAAGTGAGCATGCAGTCATAACATCCTTTCTAGATAACGGTTTATTTAGCTGACTGGCATGAGAAAATCCGCGTGATTGAGCGTGTGAAACGCGGGGGATTTCTTAAAACAAACCTCCCGGCGAAAAGGAGGAGGAAGGTAATTACTACTTAAGGAATCGTCCTTCGGCCCTAAATTAAGTCAGACGTGGTTTTGGTCAAAAATTGTTAATGTAAATGTAACTTCGGAAAGTTAAGAGTTTTGGTGGGTGAAAAGTGAGGTGGTAGAAGTCCCCGAAAGGAGAGCGAACCCCTGTCAATCAACGTTCCGGAAAATAAAAGAAAGAGGTTCTCTATTGCAGCGTCTCCCTGCTTAACAGGTAGGAAAATGATATTTGTTCAGTGTTAATTTGTACCATTTGTTTAGGAGGAAAATCCTCAAAATTGTCCCAACATTTTTCCTTTATATTTTAACTATTATTAGTCATGTTTTTAATTATAAATTTAAGGTGTCGAATATATTACTTTTTCACACCTTCAAAGGACTTTTATTTCATTTTGGTGTCGTAATCAGTTAATCATTTTTTTAAAAATTTTATTAAAATTGCATATAAAACTCGTACAGTTCTAGAGTCAATAACTAACGCTTCCGACTTTAATGCCAAGGGAGAGAGAGCCCTATTTATTACGTGAGGGTAGAAATTTCAATTCTTTGTTTTGTATCATATATTCTTTATTTTTGGGCCCGATGCCCCGTGAGCCATTAATGAATGTATCGGTGGTGGCAGCGTAATAATCATTAATAGAAATTTTCTTATAATTTTGGTATTAAAAATTTAATCCCTCAATTAATATAACTCGGCTCCTTTACCCAGAAAGGCCGCGCCTACAAAATGGTGCCAGCGGTGTGGGATTAATTATTTGCTTACAAAATGTTGGCAGCGCTGTATGAAATTTCTATTAATTAAAAGTAATTTGTAATTTTTTTTAGTTTTCCGTTCGAAATTCATTCAAATGGACCTAGAATGAGTACGAGTATTTTGTGTGTTTCTTTTCCAGGTAGTGTATTAAATAAACTACGGTAAAAACTAAATAAAGTCATCATCATAATAATTATTTTGAGAAACCCCTATAGAGGAAGGCAAACGCGTAATCACGGAGTGTAACGTGCGATCGCAGACGTACACAGTACGATTCAGACAGCGCCATCTTGGTAGCTCTAGGAGCAAACGTTCTCCCCGTGGATGAAGTTAACAATGCACAACCACCAGCTATGAATTTAGCAAGTCTACGAGCGATTGGGCAAACCCTTGTTGGCCTCCTCGAATTTTCTGGAAAACCTGCTGAAAATATAAAAAAAAATTTCCTGAAATTACGTCAACGAGTTGACATAGATGCGTGGACGGAGCAATAAACACTAGCTGTCGCAAGATATCAGCTGAAGGGAGAAGCTTTCCAATACTTGGAATTGAAATCACATTTATTATCATCGAATGTGACATACGCCGATTTTAAAGCTGCCCTGATAAAACGATACGAAAAGAAGGTTTTGCCAGGCGAAGCTTATTTGAAACTCCAACGATGCACGCAAGCCGCTCGAGAAAGAGTTGAAGATTTTTCCATCAGAGTAAAAAGAGCAGGCAAGAAACTTCTAGAAGAAAATCTGGCCCTGGTGGAGTCAAATCAGCCAGCTGAACGAGACGCCGTGATAAAAAGACATCAGCGAGACCTGGCTGAACAATTCAAAAGAGGATTGGACCTGGAATTACTGAAGATGATCATCCTGGATCTGAACCGGAATCCTCGTCGGTCATTTGAAGAAGTGTTCAAGTAAATCCTCAACTGGCAAATCTTTGAATGAAATTCTTTATGTGGGACCGACAATACAAGAAGATTTGATCGATATAATATTACGATTTCGTACCCATAAATACGTTATCACAGCAGACATTATCAAAATGTACAGGCAAATATTAATAGATCCTTCTCAAACCTGTTTCCAAAGAATTTTATGGGGAAACGACACTTCTGAAACAATTCGAACCTACTAATTGTTAACCGTAACGTATGGTACTACTCCTTCAGCATATTTGACCATAAAATCACTGCAACAATTAGCTCAAGAATGCAGTGATAAATATCCAACAACAGCTGCTATTACACTGAAAGATTTCTATGTTGATGATCTTTTAACGGGTGCAAGCTCACTTGAAGAAATAGAAAAAATTCTAAAAGAAATCACCAGCATGCTTGCTGAAGGAGGTTTTCAACTTCATAAATGGGCGACCAACTGTTCACATCTTTTCCAAAAAATTACCAAGTCAGCAGAATTTACAACTGTCAATTTGGGTGAAAAACAAAATAGAAAAACTCTGGGCCTAGAGTGGAATTCAGTTCTTGAATCTACAACACAAGGTATCAATGTCACACTTTCCAAAACGTTTCACTAAACGTGAAATATTATCAAGAATATCATAAATTTTCGATCAATTGGGTCTTCTAGGCCCCATAACAATCACAGCAAAATTAATTATTCAAGAACTTTGGCTGTTAAATCTTAGCTGGGACGAATCTGTATCAACTGATATTCATAACAATTGGGAACAATTTGAAGAAGAGATACAGTAGATAAGCAACTTGAAGATTTCAAGACTTGCGACAGCTACAGAAAACGTAACAAAAATAGAAATATGTGGTTTCAGCGATGCCAGTGAAAAGGCGTATGGAGCCTGTGTGTGTCCTCGTTCCACTAACCAATTAGGACAAATCACGGTTAATCTATTATGCGCAAAATCAAGAGTTGCTCCCATTAAAACTATATCTCTACCTACATTGGAACTCTGCGGTGCTCAGTTAATGGCACAATTAATACAAAAGATTCAACATGCTCTTGCAATATCAAATGATGCTGTAACTTACTGGACAGATTCAACAATTGTCTTGTCCTGTATAAGATCAATAGCACGAACATGGAAAACGTTTGTGTCAAATAGAGTGGGAGAAATTCAACAATTAACTCGAATTCAACAATGGCATCACGTCACTACAACAGACATTCCAGCGGATATCTTATTTAGAGGTATCAGACCGTCACATCTTCTAGAATGTCAATTGTGGTGGCATGGTCCAAAATGGTTACACAAAAATACAGAATTTTGGCAATCACTTGACATCGTATTTCATGTTCCTCGAGATCTGCCAGAATTTCGTGAGTCTAATACTACAGTAGTTTTTATCACAACTATTTCAACAGATTTAATAGAAAAGTATTCTGACATCAACTTATTCGCATCACTGGAATCATCACTGCTTACTGTATACGTTTCAAACATAATTTATCAGCTGCTATGAAAAGCACACCTGTGGCCTGTTTCTCAAAAAACACAACTCTAAAAGTCAACAAGTTACAAGCTACATTAAATATTTCACAAGAACTTTTCTGTTTCTAAAATAATTTTACAAGTCTTGTAGATTTTTACAATTG
Organism: Prosopocoilus inquinatus; assembly: GCA_036172665.1. Lineage (NCBI taxonomy): Eukaryota > Metazoa > Arthropoda > Insecta > Coleoptera > Lucanidae > Prosopocoilus > Prosopocoilus inquinatus. Next base: position 40,374,585 of record CM069871.1, on the reverse strand, counting down.
ACAAGTGTAAAAACACAAGTGTAATCAGCTGTTTAAATATAAATAACCATTCAAACTGTGCGTCCTGTAGGATTTATATTTCCTTATATATTTTTAATATTAAATAATTATTTAAATGGCTAAAATAGATAATAAACTGACTGTGTTACGCCAGATATTCTAAAGACATTCTTTTCGGGGCATTTTCCGATTCTCTTACAAAAGAAATGTTGAAAAGTTGCGGAATGGAATAAAATCTTACACAGATGTAAAGCTCTTGAGTTGGTGAATGCTGACAAAGATAATTCTTACATTCGAGATACGTTTTGGTCCAACATAAAACGTGGAACATTGGTAAGTTTTATATTTTAATGTATAGGTGTCCCATTTTCTATGGTTTTCGGTCGATTTTTACTTAAGAATCTTATAGCCTAAGGTAATATTCAATGAAATTGGTTTTGATTTTCTGATTAAAGAAGAGCGAAAACGCATATCTTTCTAATTCAGCTGATTCAACCAATTTTCGAAGACATTATGAGCGCTTTTATTTGCAGTATTATTGTGCACTCAGATATCTTCATTTCAAAATATTTGAAAATGAAAGTGCAAAACATTAAATTTCATTTCGCATTGATCTTTTCTAAAATTAGATAGACAGGCTGCCACACTGAATGTTCGCTGATTGATTCGATACCTCTCTGTCACTTGTGCAAGATTTTGGCCGAGTTAAGTGAGCAATCAAATTGCACAGAATCGTCAAGTCAACAGTCCGACTAAACACTCCGACTAATCAGCAATTGAGAAAAGTAATCACGTGATTTGGTATGACCATTTTGACCGTTCACTTACCACAGCCTTTATATCAAATCTTGCCTTACGTCACATGTGCTTGAAAAATTATTTTTTTTTACAATAGAAAAGGTGCGTTTTTTAAAGAGCTCAAGAAAAAAAAAACATTTTCCACTATTCACTTTCAGTTTTAAATATTATACTTTTATACTATTATATTTGGCGTTTTTCTTTTTATATTTTTAGATATTTTGATTCCCGGTTATTTCACATTTTATGTTGATTAAATTGTTTTAGGCTAAAAAAGAAAATGCAAAGAAAATAGGTTCAGCTGGAGGCAAAAATAAAAAGTTTACGCCAATTGAAGAACTTGTATTTGAAATTATTGGCAAGGACTCTCCTATCGTCGATGTCATAGGTTCGACTGATTTAATGGCAGAGAAATCTCTGCCATTAAATCAGTCGAACAGAGAAATCTCTGCCATTAAATCAGTCGAACCTATGACATCGACGATAGGAGAGTCCTTGCCAATAATTTCACTCACTGAGTATCACGTTTATTTGGCACAACCAATCCAATCTCCGGAAGACCTACGTTCCTGAGTCGCCCTTGCCCAGCGAATCGTCCCCCGCTCCGATCGAAGACGCGATCAGCGCTCATTCCGATATTGGCGACTCAGCAAAGTGTGCCCCACCGTACCGCAATATTTAACATGTATATACAGAGTGTTTAAATTAACAAAAGCACCCTTCGTGACATTTCCCCCCCCGCCGGAGAATATGCTTTCATGCATATTTACATTACCAATAGCCGTCACGAAGATATTACTTTTCCTAATAGCTAATTGAATTATAATTTAAATATGTTAACAAAGCTACACATTATTCTTAATGGATCAACTGCTGATTTTCTATTTATTCCATGGTCCGAATGATGTTCAAATTCAAGATGTTGGAGGGACTCCTCGTTTGCTTATAGGTCGAAGTGATTTAAGGTGGTAAACTCGGTCTTGAATTCGTAGTACATGTACTTGTGTGATGCCCTACTTAATTCAGGCATCATCTTCATTTTGCTCTGGTGTTGACCTTCGGTTTATCGTTTAGGAGCCTCAACTACTTTTCCCTCCACTAGGATTTTTTGGTTCCATATTTTCTTTCCTTTGTCCGTTGATTAACTCGATAATATCCTTGGTTCTTCGGCAGCGTCCATAAAAGAAAAGGCAGCATCAGAATTTTACATTTACAATATACGTTAGGTTTGTAGGTTGTGCCCAATGAATTACAATATTTGACTAATCTCTGATTCAATATAAAGTTATAAAAATATTTTCTGTTAAATTTGGTATTATGCTTGAATGACATACATGTATTACAATCGTAGAATTAACAAGAACTTTAATATAATAATTATAATGGTAATAACAAAAATATCTAGTACCGACGCAACGATTGGCCATTTCCTTGCGTAGGTCAAGGAAAAAAAATGAGTAATACTTATATAGTACATATTTACTACTAAGTGCTAAAATTTTCTTAAGCTAACGGAAAATGTAATTAGAAATTGTAATTTTCTTATTAGTAGTTAACCTCGGGACACTACTTCCGTCGAGGGTTGGATGTCTGCTGATCAGTTCAGACGATCCAATTCCTCACGTGAAGTCGCCTCCCGTAGGTTTACCGTACACTTCCTTCCGTCAGGTAATACGAAGGTTCCTTCCTCATACTCCTTCATAAGGATATTTTCTCTCCTTTTCTGGTTTTTTCGATTACACGTTCCTAATCTTTTTTTAAAACAATATGTGCCTATACTTATAATAATAGTTATTGTTACACAGTATAATATAATCGATTCATAATTTTCTTTTAGTTTGTGTTTTTGTTTTATTTGGATACTATTAATATCGTTTAGAACTGATTCTAGCTTTTGGCGTTTATTTATCAGAGATTGATTAATGTTCATTACTTTTTCTAATTTTTCTAAATCTAATATTTTTAGATCTTCGATTAATGGTGACGTCAAATTATCCCCTTTCTCATTAAAATCTTTCATGTTTAAAGAAGGTATATGCTGAAATAATTCGAATTCTTCCGTTTGTATTGCCTTCAGTATTACATTTTCAGAGAATGCCTTACATCCTGTTGCCAAATAAAGTTTACCGGTGCCGTTTAAATTTATATATTTAATTGTGTTGTTGCCACCTTGACCGGTGCAAGTTAATGTTAACGATTCTGCATTTGGGGTTACAAATATCCACGAATTTGCTAATACAGACTCCATAAAATAAATGTGGTTAATAGTTAACACGTGCCGCTCGCAAATATCTGGAATTGATTTTTTATATGACAATAATTGTATCTCACAAATATTTTTGTTTGTAGTAATTAAAGTTTTTTCTTTAAGTGAAATATACACCTGATCTTGTAGAGAAATAATTGTTAACATTTCATCTTTGTCCAACAGGACGAATTCTGATTTTATTTCATTTATTGCAAGGTATGCGTATGAAAGATTAATTACTACAAATATATTCTTATGCCATCTCACAGGGATAGAAATTAATTTGTAGAATGTAAACGGCTTAATTTGGACTAACGGTATTCTGACTACTCCATATAACTTTGAATTTTTGACAAATATACTTAATTTACTAATTTTAAATAAGGCTTCTATTGCATTTGGGTTATCAATATTTGTAGGGAATTTAACCCTTGCCGGTATAAATGTGATTATTGACTTCAAATTTTCTAATAGGGTTGTTGGAGAGATAAATAATTGATGAAATATTCCCTGCTTTGCCGAAACAATAATATTTATTAAATTTATTACCTCTAATTTATACTGCTCAATAATTGTCGTTAGTATCGATATATGATCTTTCAAATGCCTGTCTATTCTATACAAGAAATTCACATCCGTTGCAGTTTTACCTAAAATATTTTTTATCGAATTGTAACTCTGGGAAATCAGTTTTTCATTATGCTCAATATGGCCTAATGTATTATTTAGTGTATCTAATGTTGACATTACTATTATTGTTTGATTTTTCATAACTTTAGACAAAGTGTCCTGGTCAGCTTCAACTTCATTTATCATCTTTTCAAATCTTTCTGCATCATCAGTCGTTAGAGTACCGAATAAAGTCTTAGAAATTTTTCCAATTGCGTCAAAATATCCTCGTTTTACCAAATTATGCCCTAATAAATTTGGAATCATATCTTTTTCCCATTTTACGCGATTAATTGTTGCATTTATTATATTTAAGTAATTTCCGCATAAATCAGACGCTTTTAATGTTTTATCATTACATATTTTTTCAGTATCTTTAAAAAGATTAATGATCTGCACAAATTTTTCTTCAAATTTATCTAAGTCTATGAAAGTTAACAAATTCCAGAAGGAATCCGTTATATAGAATTTACCTAGATCCTCGTATACCATTCCTGACGTCCCATCCATGGATTTTATCTCGTATTTTTGATCCAATTCGCCTCTCGCATTTTCCGTTATTAGCAGATATAAAATACATGCTGCTAAATTTTGTGGCCACATGTTTTGTTTGTTTACCTTTATGACTAAAAATAAAAATAAGCTATATTTTTAATATTAGAACAATAATAGATTGTTTCGTGTTTGGGGCCCCAATTGATGTCTTCTAAATTACACCTAAAACATAAAGAAATATAAGTAAAATAATGATATATTTGATGTCTACTTTAACGTATTGTATATTTATGTAAATTTGACCAACACGTGTTGACTAATGGTTTTCTCGCTTATAAAAAAGTATGTACATATTTTTTTTCTAAAAGTTCTTTTGAGTCTATTTTAGTTACTACATCATCATTACATTTCACCCAGGTGTCAATTCCTTGTGAATTCTTGCCTGTAATGTAACTTATGTAATGTCCTTCATTCGCACTTCCTACGTGTTCAAATGCCCCCTGTAAATTATACCTTGTATTTTTACTTTCAACATTTTTATAGAATGTTCCTACATTTAAATCAGTTAATGGAAATTTTACACTTTTATGTAATTTCTCAGTGTCTTGACCCGACCAATAGTAACTGTTGAAATGTAGCACCAGGTACTCCGGCAATTCCACAATTTTTGTATATTTTCTAGTGTTGGTTCTTTTACGGCAAGACCAACAAATAGGCCGATTATCTTCCGAAAGAATCTCTTCTCCGAAGTAATTATCCAAACAAGTCTCCAAGCGGGTGTCTCTATGTTTATCTATGGAAAGTGAAATGCCCCATCCTGGACTTTTGGTGATGGACTGATTTCCACATTCTAGACATTCCGCCATTAAATCGTATGCGCCCGCAAAAATGTCTGATATAAATGATTTTTCACTGTTTCGATTTTCAACTTGTTTTGCTTCTTCGGTGGAGGATCTGTCGAATATAAAACAGACGCTCGTGGGCGTCCTGTTGACCTTTCCCTTTAAATAAGGGATTTACCGCTTCTAGTTTATTTTTTAATCTTGATATTGATACTACTTTCTTCTTAGAATTATTGGTTAAATCATTAATTGTTTGTACAAAATTTTCTAAAAAATTTACGTTTTCTTTATTATTTCTCGGTGAATATTGCCTACAAAAGTGTGTTACTTCTTCTATATGCGCGAGACAGCTTATAACCGAATTTAGGTAACACGTATTTCCCGTGTTTTTTAAACCTTTTATTTCATTTACTTGAATTGGTTTAAAGCCCATGTTCTCCATATTTTCTTTTGAGTTGTCATGTTTTCAGCTCTTGTAGAAACACTTGGCTCTCTTAAAAGTATCTTGGGGACCATCTTCTTTCCATTGTTCATAAAAAGGTGCTAATCTTGAAACATGTACCACATCCTGTTTGCTATTTTTTCCGGAATCTGTTGAAATTACATAGTTCAAATCATTCCTTTTTCCAATTATGACGAACGGGCCGAAGTATTTTGGTAACAACTTTTCACATTTTCCTACTTTTCTGACAAAATTTCTTAATTTCACTTTGTCGCCCACGTTAAAGCTGACATACCTGTGCTTTTTATTATAGATTTCTTTGTCGTTTTCCTGTTTCCTTTCGATGTTTCTTTTGGCGATTTCCCGTGTCTCACGTATCACTTGTTGACTTCTGAGTGTAAATTCTGTAGACATTGGTTGGCTAAGTTCCGCATCGGTTGGAAGAACTGGTTCGCGACCATATACCAACGAAAATGGACTATGCTTAGTGGCCTCTTGCCGTGATGTATTGTAAGCAAATATGCAATGTGGCAGGAAAACATCCCAATCCTTTTGGGAATTAGTCGTATATTTACTAATCATGTCGGCTATTGTTTTATTTAATCGCTCCGTTAGTCCATTCGTTGAGGGTTTGTACGCAGTTGTAAATAAACTATCACTTGCTAATAATTTTAAAATTTCTGTAACTAAATTGGATAGAAACACTGCTCCGCGATCACTTAAAATTCTTTTTGGTGATCCGTGTCTACAAATGAGCTGCTCTACTATAAATTTTGCTACGGGTTCAGCTTTTCCACTTGGCAGGGCCTTCGCTTCAGCCCAACGTGTAGCATAATCCGTTGCTACAACTATGAATTTTGCTCCGGCTGAACTTCGTGGAAATGGGCCTAAAAGATCAATTCCTACCATGGCGAAAGGCGTTTCCGTTGTAATGGGTTTCAGTAATCCTGCAGATTTCCGATTTGTTGGTCCCTTCCGAATTTCGCATTCTGGGCAACCCCTAATAAATTTTGTGATATCTTGTTTCATTCCTTCCCAGAAATATCTTTTTCTGATCTTATCTAGAGTTTTAGTCAATCCTAAGTGGCCGCTTATGGGATCCCGATGGAAATTTGTCATAATCTCTTCTTTTAAATTTTTCGGGATAACTAATAGTTTTGCGTCAGTTATGGATGACGGGTCCTTCTTATACAAAACCTCATTAACCAGTTCATAATTTTTTGCTGCTCTTTGGATTGCTGGTCCTCCATATTCAGGATTTTCTACGGCTTTTTTTTATCTCTTGTAAACGTGAATCTTTCCTTTGCCACTTTTCCAGATCTGTTGCACTTGCAATGAATGTTGGAACATTTTGTGCTTCCTTCTCATCTTCTGTGGTTCCTAGAGTACAAGGGTACCTCGAGAGTGCATCCGCATCCTTGTTTGATGTTCCTTTTTTATGGAAAACTTTGTATGAATATTCCATCAGTTTCAACGACCAGCGCAGTAGACGACCTCCGGGAGTTTTTAACGTCTGTAGCCAACACAACGCGTGGTGATCTGTAATTATGTTAAAGCTGTTCAATCCCCACAAGTAAGATCTAAAGTATTCCACCAACCATACTGCCGCTAGGCATTCTAATTCTGTTATGGGGTAGCTTTTTTCGTATTTGGTAAGAGTTCTTGAGATATACGAAATAGGGTGAAGTTTTTGTGACACCACGTCTTTTTGCAATAAAACTGCTCCGATTCCGTTTCCACTCGCATCAACTGGTAGCTCGGTTTCTGCCGTAGGATTGTAATGTCCTAAGATGGGAGCACTGGTTAGTTTTTCTTTTAGAGCTTCGAAAGCTTTTTTCTGGTTTTGACCCCATTCAAATTTTGAATTTGCCCCAATAATGTTATACAACGGGCCGGCGATAATTGAAAAATTTTTAATAAACCGTCTGAAAAAATTACATAATCCTAAGAAACTTTCAACTTCTCTTATTTTTCTTGGTGTAGGGAAATTTCTTACTGCTTGGATCTTTGTCTCGTCTGGTAATATACCTTTAGTTGAAATCTTGAATCCTAACACTCTAAGTTCCTGCATTCCAAAATAGCACTTTGAAGGTTTTAAAGTAAGACCTGCTCCTTTTATGCAATTGAAGACTCTTTGTCAACGTTCGAAGTGTTCCTCCATGGTATTGCTTACCACGATGATATCGTCTAAATAGATTGCCACTTCCTTCCATTTTAAGTCCTTAAATATTGAGTCAGTCAGCCTTTGGAAGGTACTTGGTGCATTACACAGTCCGAAGCTCAAGCGGTTAAACTCATACAGCCCATCGTTTGTTGTAAATGCCGTTTTATGCCGATCTTCTTCTTTAACTGGACATTGCCAATAACCGCTGTTTAAGTCTAGTGTCGAAAAATATTTATCTCCTCCTAAAAAATTTAGTATATCATCTATCAGCGGTAGGGGATACGATGACTTCGTGGTGATGGCATTCAGTTTCCGGTAATCAACACAGAATCTAAATGTACCATCCGGTTTTTTTACTAACACGACGGGCGAAACGAATTCGCTGTCTGAAGGACGTATGATCCCGGCTTCCAACATCTCTTCTATTTGTTGTTTAATGATATCCCGCTCCTTCATACTTACCCTGTATGGTCGTGATTTGACGGGGCTGTTTTGTCCAATATCGATCGTGTGTTCTGCCCGATCTGTTTTTCCGAGAAGTAGGTTTGTCCATGCCATAATGTCTGAATTTTTCTGTAATAAATTTTCTAATTTCTTCTTTTCTTCGTCTTGCAGATGATTGTTTATGTTATAAACTTTTGACGACTTTTCTTCCATCACTACATTTAAAAGCTTATTTTGTTCTGCTAATAATTTTCCAATTTCATTTTTGTTATCCACCACAATGTAGCCCAATGCCGTATCCTTCTTGATTAGTTTCCTGTTTTTATCATAATTAGAGATGTTAATTTTATTATTTCCAAAATCTCGAAAATCATCTGCTATCTCCAATTTATTTTTATGAAGAAATTGTCCTCTTGCATGAAACGTACAAAACAGTAATGGTTTTTCAAAGTTTGCATTATCTGAAAATTTAATTTGACAGCTTCTAGATTCTCCTCCTTCAATCATTGCATCTTCCGCTATATTGACTTTAATTATTTGATCTTGTACAATTTCATCTACGGTATCCTCTCCTGGTAGTTCGTTCCAAGACACTGCTGTTTTATTTTTATGAGCTGTAGTTGCTGATTTTTGATAATCTTGTTCTGGCAGTTCACATATGTTGATGTTAATGTCTGTTCCCTGAAAGATGTATCGTATCATTTTTTCTATAGTTTTCCATTTTTGCTTATCCATTCCGCAAGCTATTTTTGGCATCCCTAAATTTTCGAGATTATTTTGTACCATCAGCTGTTTTAACGATAAGGGGGAATTAGAAATATTTTGTAAAGTTGGTTTATCCTGCGAATGTCTTTTTGTTATTAAGTAAAAAACAAATCTCTCTTTTAATTTTAAGTAAACCACATTTCCCACATTTGGATTCTCGTTTTTAAGTTGCTTGATGATATCAAATTTAGCTTTAAATAACTTTAGACATTCTTAGATCGGCTGATACGCAATGAGCTAAACTAAATGACTTTGGTAAATTAAATAAATCTGTCTTCACGTACTTGATTTCAGTGGAAAATTTCGTTGTGTCCTGATTTTTAAAATTCTCATACGAGACCCTTTGACTTGTCCATTTAGGTATTTTTAGCCAATCCTGTCCTAATCTTCGGGAATTTTGACTTTCAATACTATCAATATTTTGTTGCCGTATTTCTAAATTAGTTTCAACGCTCGTGTCTAGGTTATTCAACTTAATTTCCTTGGAAGAAAAATTTATTTCGGCATCATAATCCTAAAGAAAAGGGCATCCTAAAATTAGTGGTGCTGTCAGGTTCTCCATTCCTAAAGGGACAACTTTTTTATTATTAATCGTATTCAGAACGGGCGAATTTTCCAATGGTAATATATCGGTTGCAAAACGTCTAGTAATAACGTTAGATGCTGCTCCCGTGTCCACAATAATATTAACATCTCTTCCATTAAGACTACCTGTTGTTGTCAATATATTGGCGTCATTTGTTGGAATTGTTATTAAATTACACTTAATATTATTATTTTTCCTTATTTCACTACACGAACCACTATCACTTGAGGCCCCTTTTTGGAAATAATTCCGGACAGAGTTCAGGGCCTTTTCGTGCTCTGTCCTGTACCATTTAAATTATTATTCATCTTTCCGCCATAATCGTATCCTTTCTTAATTACGCATTGCCCCTCTCTGTTAAGTGGATTATTGGGAATTGGCCTTCCTGTTATTAATTTTCTACATGTTGACACTGTGTGTCCTCTTGTATTACACCATTGACATGTCGGGACGTTCACTGATCTCGCTTCTTTATTGTTGTCATTGTTATACCCTCTTCTTGGAGTCAATTTTCTACAATTTCTGGCCATATGACCAGCGTAACCACAAATTTGGCAATTAAAGATGTTTGAAGTTCGTTGATAATGCTTTTGGTTTTTGATTCCTGTCAAATGAAAATTATTCCTTTTGTCATCCTCTCCAAATTTTTTATGCTCGAGTTTTCTTCTGGCATTGTAGTAAACAGAATCCCCCTTTCGATCTCTAAAGGCGTCTTCTTTTCGGTCAACAGTCAATTTGTCGATTAATTTATTTATTATGCCCATTGTTTCCGACTGATCTTGTCTTATGTCCGATCTTCGTAGGTCATAGCCGTGATTCTCTTCTTCGGGATTTTTCCCCACGTCCTTATGCAGAATTGTCTTCCCTTCCTTTTCTGTCTCTTCTATGGTGTCCATAAAATGTTCTAAATCTTTTAAACTTGTTGGACACTTTATGCATACCATATGTCTATAGTAGGGTAATAATCCCGCCATCAAGCGTTGTAGAATTTCTCTTTCGGGCATTTTCGGATTATAATCGTTACAGATTTCTATAAATGAATAAAAAAAGTCCGTTAAGCTTTCGTTTGTTCGTTGTTTCCGAATAATTAATTTTTCTTGCAATTTAAATTCGAAATTGGGACCTAAAAATTTATCTTTGAACTTTTTTATTGTCCAATCCCAATCGGCCTCTGGATTATTTCTTATCAAATTTTCAAACCAGGAAAGTGCACTACCTTCCAAAGAATTTTCCAAATATCCCAGCTGTTCCAATTCGTCCCAACCGTTCATTTTGGCTACAACTTTATATTTTTTCAAGAAAGTCATAGGATCATCTTCCTGCGGATTAAAAGCTGGTGGTTTCGAAAATTTTGGCGCCACTGATTTACGTGTGTTATAAAACATACTAATTGATTTATTTCTACTCGTCCAATTAGGTTCCTTCGAATTAAATTCGTGGATTTCCGGGTTTTGCTTCAATTTTCCGTTATTAGGTTCCAATTGTTTCCTCTGTACGATATTATTTTGTTTCGGAATTGCTCCTTTTTGTAAGAACGTATCATCTGCTGATGGCGCAACGCGCGTTTCCAGTATTTTTTCTCTTTGTTCCATTATCGATTCCGCTAAGGATTTCGGTTTAATTGTTGTCTCTGTGCTCAGTCGTTCTGGCCAAGTGGGGGGGTCGGGTATTGGACCGGGATTTAGAATTTGCCGCTGGTTTTCTTGATGTAAGACTTGTTTCAATGTCCGAAATTGGTGTGGGTTCGGACTGACTTGAGTCTGCTGACCTCTGTTAGGCGTGGTAATCGCGGGTGTTTGTTCTAGTGTCTCTGTTTTGTCATTTTTATCTTCCAAAATTGTTAAGTCTTCTTCGCTGCCTAATGTTATTTGTAAATTTTTGCGACCTGCTGGCGGCGATCGTGGTGTCAATGTGCTCCTCGCTTGCGGGAAAAAAGCGTGTTTATCTAATGTTACGTGAATTTCTGGCTTCTTTTTTTCCTTTATTAAATTCTCGACTTTTTCGTCATCTTTGCTCCTTAGCCTTGTTCTGGGTCCTTCAGCCATTTATGTATCAAACGTTATTAAATTTACCCGAGATTATTCCGTCCGCCTTAATTAATGTTCCGCTAATTAAATATTATGTTTGTTAGAAGCATATTTGTGTACGCTAATATTTATTTTGTCTCTTTGGGCCCTTTTTATTATTAGGCTTTTTATAGACCGCAATAAGCACCATACTATAGTGCCTTACATTTGCACATTTTTATCGTATACGATTTTAATTGTTACCTATTTAAAATCGTCTGACACAGCAACGTGTCACAATACACCTGTTCAGTGAACTTCCGCGGTACGTGCAATTAAATAATTACCGCACACGTATTCCTTTTTATTTAATAATTTTTGTTAATATTGGCCACCGTATTTATTTAAAAATTAATATTTGGTTATCAATTCATACCGTTGCGTTGTTGGTTTGAACGACCTATAGCTCTTATAAATGGCAAAGTGGCAGTTTTTTGATCAACGCGTTATTTAGATAAGAAAAAGGAAAGGTATTTATAATTAGCGGGCTGGATTCTCTAATTGTATTTAAAAAAATATATCATAAACTGTGACCGCTTTTGCCTAAAACACACGAGGTATTTCAAGTGACCGCACCCTAACGAGTTGGCTACGTGTCCCGACCCAATTAATGTTAAACGTTACTTCTACTCAAATTATCGCGCAAAGAGGCGCCTCCACCACTGTCACGCTCGCTCCGGGGTAGCGGCGATGCTATCAGAAAAATGAGGGGGTAGCTCAGTGGTAAAGGAATCGTTTTGCCGTTTAAAAATTGGATCGACTTACCGGCCTTCTTGGGGTCGCCTGAAGCTGGTATGAGGGTAAAGGGGTCCAGGAAAAGCCCACTCACTGAGTATCACGTTTATTTGGCACAACCAACCCAATCACCGGAAGACCTACGTTCCTGAGTCGCCCTTGCCCAGCGAATAGTCCCCCGCTCCGATCGAAGACGCGATCGAGCGCTCATTCCCATATTGGCGACTCAGCAAAGTGTGCCCAACCGTACCGCAATATTTAACATGTATATACAGAGTGTTTAAATTAACAAAAGCACCCTTCGTGACACTATTAATTCTTCAGAATTAGAAAAAGCCACACATATTCTTATCAAAGCAGTTCAAGCAAATTGCTTCAGTGAAGAATTTGATCGTCTGCGTAAAAGCAAACCATTGCAACGTCAAAGCAAGCTTCTTCCGCTTGACCCATTTTTGGATGCTGAAGGTTTAATTAGAGTAGGAAGTCGGCTGCAAAATTCGTCTCTATCATTTTCAAGAAAATATCCAATAATTCTTCCATCCAATCATACTTTAACTAAATTGATCATCAAACGTGAACATCTGAAACAATTTCACGGTGGCAACCAAACTACATAAGCAGCTGTCCGAATCAAGTACTGGCCATTACGTGCAAACAGTTCTGTTAGGCAAGTAATAAGAAATTGTGTGACATGTTTCAGAGTTAATCCGACATCAAGTCAACCTATGATGGGCAATCTACCAGCCATCAGAACTGAACCAGCACGGCCGTTTATGAATTCAGGCACGGATTATTGTGAACCCTTTGAAATAAAACAAGGAGGTCCTCGAAGCAAACAAAAGATCAAAACTTACGCTGCAATATTTGTATGTTTAGCTACTAAGGCCGTGCACATTGAAATGGTTGGAAATCTTTCAACTGAATCGTTTATTGGAGTACTAAAACGTTTTATTTCGAGACGCGGCAAAATTCGCAATATATTTTCTGATAATGGCACAAACTTTAAAGGAGCAAACAAAGAATTACAGATATTACAAGAAATGTTCCAAGAAAAACAGCAAACTAAAATTTTCAATATTTTAGCTGAAGATTCAATTACATGGCACTTCATTCCACCAAAAGCTCACAATTTTGGAGGCTTATGGGAAACTGCTGTGAAATCGACTAAGTATCACCTTCGTCGAATTTTGGGAGCATCTCTACTTAATTTTGAAGAATTAATGACTCTGCTTATACAAGTCGAAGCCGTGCTAAATTCCAGGCCACTGATTCCCTTATCTAATGATCCAAATGATTTCTCTTTTTTAACACCTGGACATTTTTTTAATTGGCAATGCATTGACAACATGCATCGAACCTAATCTGTGTGAAGTACCAATGACAAATTGAGTCGTTGGCAAGATATAGAGAAATTAAAACAAATCTTTTGGAAAAAGTGGAGTAAAGATTATCTCTGTCGTCTTCACGAAAGAACCAAATGGAAATATCAACCTGAAGGAAACATCGTTCCTGGTTTTTATTCGTGAAGATAACGTTCCTCTTCTTCATTGGGTTGTTGGTCGAATCGAAACAGTTCAACCTGGCAAGGATGGAATTGTTCGCGCAGCAACAACTAAAACAGCAAGAGGAATTCTGCGCCGTCCAGCTAATCGACTATGTGTTTTTTTCTCTAGATGAATAAATATAACTTTTCTTGAAAGATGATTCTTTCAAGGGGGGCGATGTGTTTGCAAATTCATGTGATCCGTACGGTCCACGGCTAACGTATGATCTTCTTTATTCAATTATTTCTCCTATCATTAAGGAGGTATGTTTGACATTGAAAAAGTTTTATAATTTTGCATGTACCATTTTTCCCAATAAAAAATTAACTGTGAGTTGTAGTGTCCACTAAAGGACTATATCGTCATTACGCCATTTAATATACAGTTCACTAAACCGTTCAAGAACACATTCATGTTATATTTTTTCTGAAGAATATATGTGAATAAACTTACTTCATAAAGCAAACACCTATTACGTAATGTCAATAATCTACCTATTTTATTACCAATTTCGTATTCTGTATTTTATAAAAAGTATATAGAAAAGTGACTTTTTTGTTCCGTTCCCCCTGAAAATTGGAAGATACCTTACGTTTTCTGTAAAATTTATGACAAGAGAGACAGACTACTAATAAGCTGATTTGAAAATTCTGTATCATTGCATACAAAAGATTTTACCATGTCCATCGGCTAATCAGAGTTTACTCTCAAATTAATTTACAGTAAACCTGTGTATATTACATCGTGTTAATAAAATCATAAATAAAACTTGGTTTTTCTTCACAGGTATTTTATTTATTTTATAGGTTTGCAAAAATGACAATTTTGCGATGTGGGATCTTTAAGAATAAATACACAAGTGGCAGTTCTTCATTTCACCCATTTTATCTACAGTGTACTTTATAATTTGTTTGCAAAACAGACGGCCCAACAAGCGATACAAATTCCGGATTTCTGTCGGTTAGTCTCGTTAATGCCAACTGTTTTGGTAAGCCTACTGACACGTGAGGCATTCTCCATACTATTTTATCGATTGTTAGTGTGAACTTTTCGGCTGTATAGGTTTGAATAATGGCGTCTACGTCGTTGTTCGCTCTGTTCAACACCGATTTCTGTCTCATATTCATCATGATTTTTTTATAATCTTCGGCAAAGCCCAACAATGTTTTTAAAGGTACGCTTTCCCTTATCCAACACGTTGCTTATACCTATCCGACGCCATCCTGCATTTTCCAGTTTCACTATTTCCTTTGGAGTGAACGAGAAATATCCTTTCATTGTCGAAGTTATACCGACGTTTCTAACCGAATCCACCTGTACCCCGTTGAGAAGATATCTGATCTCGCTAAACATGTAATCTATCGGATTGGTTAGCAACTGTGCCGTTGCGCTATGCTTAGTATTGTCGCTCGCTAAGCGAAGCCTTCCCTCTACATACAAATGGCTTTCCCATGGTAGGGTGAAATTGTCAATTTCCGGTACTGTTATTCTGATTTCGTCGTTGTTACCGAAAGTCCCGAATGGCAAGTGTGAATGGTACTCCACACTAGTTATTGAAGTGTCAATTTTAATTTTATTCGTCACTCCCAAAATATCCATTGTGTTTTGAATAGCTGATTGACTTACGATGCTCATCCTTTCACGGTTAGCACGTTTCTACGGTACAATTCTCTCTGTGAGCAGCTTTTAAAAATCTATTCCTTTTTTCTTTTTCTACATTAACACTTTAAAACCTAAACTCTCTAAAAATAGTCGATTTACTCTCGTCAACTTTAATGTTTTGTTTCGATGACGATCTAGTACTGGGTATTTTCGTGGCTTAAATGAAATGTTTCGTCTTACTTCGTTCCAGCTTGAACGTCCGCTTTCGTAAATAATTATCATGTAAATTTCCTTAGATGAAGTCTTATTGTGAGCAATTCGTTTCTAAAATTAAGCAGACGATCTTCATGATCCAACAGTCGGATGACTATTCTATATATCACCCTCGCGGTCACTGGTAAATAAATAGCTTCCAGAGGGGATTCTATTATCTTAAATCCGGGGGATACGTTCGAAAAAAATGATACAAGACGTGACCTGGTTGTCCGTTATTGTAGGATCCACCGGTCAAGCTACACTTTATTCTTATTGCATTCACTCCATTTATACCTTACGGGAAATCGTCCACACGAGTTACATTTTCTTGCAACACTCTTGCTTTAAGTGCTTTAATGAGTGCTTTTAAGGTATTATTATTTCCTGGAATGACTATATTCACCAACATATTCTTATGTTGGAAAAAGTCTTGCAAATATTAGTTGATACGTACGTTCCTGTAGGTATTTTCATGATCTTCCAACCGGAACTCTTGCTTTGATAAAATAGCAAATTATTGGTTTCGTCTATGTAAGGTATTGCATTGAACGTTTCGAAATTTAACATACATATTTCGTATGTCGTATCATCCCGGAGATAAATTGGCGGATTAAAATCGCAACTCAGAACCAATTCATTACCCGTCAGGGTAAACGCGTAAATCGGCAAGATTCCATCTTGTCTGTCTTTCTACGACCAAATCCTTACTTAACTTCCATGGACTTTAAAAATTATAGACATCATTCTCCACAATTTTCTGAATTTATTTTTTGACGTCTGTTATAATTGTACGTGACAGCTCCTAACCCGTTCGACAAAAGATATTCCTCTATTTCCACTGGAGGTCGTAAGTCTCCGTAACTATCAAAATACTTTATTGCACTGTTCCTTTTGTAATATGCTACCCAATGCGTTCCTTTGCCGGACTGACTATCTAAATTTACGACACCGCTTTCACACTTGCTTATCTTTTTTGGTAATATGTTTCTTATAAACACACCCCGAAATCGTGATAATTTCAATATTTTAGCGTACTTCACTATGTCTATGTTAGTCAACGGATGACAAGGCATATTTATCAGTTTTTTGAGTTAGATGGTAGATACTTCCCACAGCTTTTGCTTCCATAGCATGATTATCTCTATCCGCCTTCTTCAATTGTTCTTTTGCAGATTTTGCATCATTCATTCATTTTGGGAATAGGTATCACTCTTTGATGTGGTGGTTTTATTTTTTTGTGATGTTTCTTTAAAGCTGTTCTGGCTAATTTGACGTTGCCTAAGAGATTATTTTTACCACCGCGTGAAATTGCGGGTCGCGCTTTCCTAACGGCTGCTGCAAAAGATATTTTACCACCGCGTTTTTAACGCTTGCTGGTAAGTCTTTTAATGCCTCCCATTTCGAGCTTCGTTTTCGTGTCCATTAACGCTACTACAGACAAAGCTGCCGCTTTTTCTTCTATTCCTGCTTCTTTGCTTTTAACTATTTCCACTGCAGCCTGATAGAGTTTCCTATCAGCCTCGTGACGCTTTTCTAACTCGTTGGTTAATGAATACGAAATGTCATGTTGTTTACAAGCTTCGTCTAATGCGTTTACACCTCTATCACTTCTTTTCTACGAAAGAACTACAAAATATTTTGATGTAAATAGTAAATTATAATTTAATGGGAGAAAGTTACAGTAATTGCAATTCGACAGCAAGTCATCAATTCATAAATTGTTAAGTAAATAAATTGTTACAGTAATCTGAGACAAACTATGGCCTACATTTATCAAAAATATATTTGAACATATGGCATTGAAGTATGGAGAAATTTATATTTTTAAATAGATCAAAAGTATTCGATAAATGCTATTAAAAAAATCATTGACAATTAACGAACGGAGAAACAGAGTTTTGTAGTTTTAATCAGGAGCGTTTTTGTTGGAATCTTGTTACACAACATATAAAATTTATCGCACATCAAGGTTAATAAAACTATAAATGACATACAAATTATATGAAAATTTGTTGATAGGTGAAATGATGTCGCTCTGTCACTCTTCTAATTTGATTATTCTTAAAGATATTTAATATTATTCTTTGGCAGTTTTTCGCCAATTTACTTTAACTTTCTTTTCTTAAAAAAGTAAACTTGGGTGAGCCCTTGTACTCATCTTTTAATTTATCACACATCGAGGTTAAGTATGTAAATTTTCACTGTTTAATTGTTACTTAGCTTTCAGTACAAACATTTAGAAATTATAATTTTGCGAACACAACCAGCTTGTTCTTGCATCATGCACCGTATGCCACAAAAGAAAAAAAATCTCAAGTACAAGCTCTATCTAAATCTAAATTTCGAGTTGGCGTTTTGAATCTTGTTAAATGTATCGCACATCGAGGTTGACGTTAATAGGTTAACAACGAACGTCATGCAAATTACAGGAAAACCGGTGTTCAAAACTTATTTTTAAAGAAATTTGGAAGCGCCAAACGAAAACAAATTATAAATTGATTTAACTAATAATTGTGGTTACAAATATAAAACTGTAAATCTATCTACTTACTTGCAATGAAAAATAGATACATAACTAACGAGAGAAGACCTGTTACGTATCACAGCATGTTTACAACTGAAGGATTCCATTGAATTGTTTGACTTTAATTTCTTGTAGATAAAGATATATGCTGTAATCAAAGTAAATTTCTAAAGTGTAGTGCAAACCAAAGCGGAAACGGCGTGGTGGCGATGGCGGTGGTGAGCAACAAATTCACCACCGCTACCGCCAACGCGCGAATTTCCGCTCTGGTTTGCACGCCGCTTAAGTCATGATTGTGCAGAAGCATAAAATAAAAAAGTTGCTTAAAAATATGATTTTATTTCTATCACCTACAACGGAAAAAATGATATTTAATATTATTAGCAGATATGCTATGCCGGTTCTAAGCCAAAATCCCATTTGATTTAACATAGGGGTCTAAAAACGGCAAAACGGTGGCATGACGTCATCGCGCAGTAGGTGGTCGTAGATAAGAGTGGCGGTGTGCAGATAACGTTGGACTTTGGAATGTATATTTTTGTGCGTGTGAAGATAAGCTGTGTCCTTGGTTCGGCCAGCCTGTGTTTGAATCGGTGTGAATTTTTTCGGCGAGCGTGCGTTTGAAGCGGTTTGTGGTGACATTGGAATGAACTTTTCAGAGGGCCTACAATATAAAAAGGTATTGGTCAGTTGTATGGAAACTGCAGAAGTAATATTGCATGTGAACGATGAGTGTTTGAGGTGATGTACTTGAAGAAACTTATGTACCTAGGAGTCTGGTATAGATGTACATTATGAAGGTGTATGTTAAATGAAACTTCGATTTTGCATGAAGAACTACAAAATATTTGGATGTACATAGTAAATTATAATTTAATGGGAGAAAGTTGTGTCTGTGAAGCTGGCGTATCATTTCATGGAATCTCATAAGTTATGGTGAGTTCTGGCTTTATTTTTAATAGTTCTATAGTTCCTGATAGATAAAATCGATAGTTCTGCTCATTAAAGCGAAAAAGAGCCAAAGTGCAAACTGAGACGCCAGGTTCACGCAGCGTATCACTTTGTCCTACGCAAAATCAACGGCCAATTCTTATAGGAAATTAAAAGATCTGTAGTTCTACAGGCGTTCTAGAAAGAGTTTTAGAGAAAAACATTGCTATTTCTTATTAGAAAACTCTAATAACACAATATGATTAGTTACGCAGCTACAGATGAGACGCTGTCGAATATTCGACAGTTCTATGAGCTCTACAATTTTTTCCTTGTAGCTCAGAACGTATCCAAGGATTTTCTATAGAGTTCCGGCCACAAATCCCATTAGATTATTTTTTGAGCAATTTTAAATCCTGGTAAATTCGAGTTATACACGTTATAATTGAGACGCTGTCGAATACAAGACAGTTCTGTGAGCTCTATATTTTTTTTCTTGTAGTTAGAAACATATTCAATGACTTTCCGCAGAGTTCCAGTCATAAATCTAAGTAGATTATTATTTAGCAATTTTAAATCCCGCGAAATTCGAGTTATACTGAGGTGCTATCGAATATACGACAGTTCTGTGAGCTCTATAATTTTTTTCTTGTAGTTCGGACCATATTCAACGACTTTCTGCAGAGTTCCAGTCACAAGCCTCATTAGATAATTTTTTGAGTAGTTTTAAATCTCGCGAAGTTTGAGTTTTACAAGTTATAAGTGAGACGCTGTCGAACACGACAGATCTGTGAATTAAAAGATCTGTAGTTCTACATGGGCTCTAGAAAGAGTTCTAGAGAAAAACATTGCTATTTCTTATTTAGACATAAAATGTTTAGTTACGGGAATACAGATGAGACGCTGTCGAATATTCCACAGTTCTGTGAGCTCTACAATTTTTCCTTGTAGTTCGGAACATATCCAACGACTCTCTGCAGAGTTCTACCCACAAGCATCATTAGATTATTGTTTGAGCAATTTTAAATTTAATTTAATGAGGCTTGTGGCTGGAACTCTGCAGAAAGTCGTTGAATACGTTCCGAACTACAAGGGAAAAATTATAAAGCTCACAGAACTGTCGTGTTTTTGGCAGCGTCTCACTTATTAAGTGTATAATTCGAATTTGGCGGAGTTTAAAATTGCTAAATAATAATCTACTTAGATTTATGACTAGAACTCTGCGGAAGGTCATTGAATATTTTCAGAACTGCAAGGAAAAAAATATAGAACTTACAGAACTGTCGCATATTCGACAGCGTCTCACTTATTAAGTGTATAATTCGAATTTGGCGGAGTTTAAAATTACTAAATAATAATCTACTGTGGTTTATGACTGGAACTCTGCGGAAGGTCATTGAATATTTTCAGAACTGCAAGGAAAAAATATAGAACTTACAGAACTGTCGTGTTTTCGGCAGCGTCTCACTTATTAAGTGAATAATTCGAATTTGGCGGAGTTTAAAATTGCTAAATAATAATCTACTTAGGTTTATGACTGGAACTCTGCGGAAAGTCATTGAATATGTTTCTAAGTAAAAGGAAAAAAATATAGAGCTCACAGAACTGTCGTGTTTTTGGCAGCGTCTCACTTATTAAGTGAATAATTCGAATTTGGCGGAGTTTAAAATTGCTAAATAATAATCTACTTAGATTTATGACTGGAACTTTGCGGAAAGTCATTGAATATGTTTCTAACTACAAGAAAAAAAATACAGAGCTCACAGAACTGTCGTGTATTCGACAGGGTCTCAATTATAACGTTAATAACTCGAATTTACCAGGATTTAAAATTGCTCAAAAAATAATCTAATGGGATTTGTGGCCGGAACTCTATAGAAAATCCTTGGATACGTTCTGAGCTACAAGGAAAAAATTGTAGAGCTCATAGAACTGTCGAATATTCGACAGCGTCTCATCTGTAGCTGCGTAACTAATCATATTGTGTTATTAGAGTTTTCTAATAAGAAATAGCAATGTTTTTCTCTAAAACTCTTTCTAGAACGCCTGTAGAACTACAGATCTTTTAATTTCCTATAAGAATTGGCCGTTGATTTTGCGTAGGACAAAGTGATACGCTGCGTGAACCTGGCGTCTCAGTTTGCACTTTGGCTTTTTTTCGCTTTAAGGCTGTTTGCTCGGCCCCAAAATCGTTTTTCCCATTTCCTGGGCTTATTTTTCATTAAAATCGTACCAATTTTTCGCAAAAAATTTTTAAATAGATTCTGTTAGGCGGCTAAAGGCTCGTTTTTCGAGAATTGCCAAAAAGGCCTTAAAAAAAAATAAAATTAAAAAAATTCGAAAATGTAAGCCTTTAGCCGAAATTTCGCAGTATTCAATAATAATAAACCGTTTAGTTTTTTTTTTATTTTTAAAAATAAGGTCAGGAAATGGGAAACAAATTTGAAATTTTCGGAATGAAATCGCTGAAATCAAATGTGGTATGTGATACACGCTAGCTCCGCCTTCGGGCTTAGTGCAAGAGGGGCGAATTCGCACATTCATTCTCCCGATTTAGTGACAGATGAAGAGTATGAGTGAGAGCGAATGCGTTTCAGTGCGTGTATGAGTGAAACACAGAATACACGCACCGTAAACACACGAACGCTACCGAGCGCTGCCAGAAAATAATTCTACAAAGATTTCTCTTTTCAGAGTCGTGCTTTCTGGTAATTTTTTTACGGTACATTGAAAGAAACATTTTTGTCATAATAAACTTCTGCAAATCTGGTAGTCACGCACTTAATTAGTTTTAAAAAGGAGATGTTCAATATTTTGCTCAATATTTTGTTATTTATTTGTGTACACATTTACCTTGACATCATTAAAAATGCCTGTTAATGCATGTAATTAATATTATGTGATAACACAGGAATAAACAATAAGTAAAATGGGTTGGTGATGTAACATTTTGAATATCAAGTTCGCCCAAATAGTGAAACGGAACTGCGTCAAATAATTTTTGTTTCTACACAACTAATTGAATAAAATATAAATACTTGATGAATACGAGGATTCAGATCTCATCAACTGTAACCTAATCTACAACCACGGTTTCAAATTTGTAAGTGCATCTGCATTATACGATATTTTTAAACATTCAAGCATCTCAAAAAAAAAATTAAAAGCTTGTTTTTGATCCTGTTAATATTAACGTTCTGGTGATAATAGTGCGGCCATTTTGAATCATATTGTACTACACACTAAAAGAATCTGGAACACGTAATACGTTCTGTTGTAAATACGAGGAGTTAATTATTGTTGCTATCATGTATTCGTCCGTTTGTTTATTTCCGTGTTTTTTAAGTTTCTCTAGAAACAAGTTTAAAATTGCATTCAAACTAATAGCGTTTTCCACTGGCTGCACTAGTGCGCACTGAGTGTATTTCCAACTCGTTTCAGCTTTATGTAATAAAACGAGATGGAGATACACTCAGTGCATACCGGTGCAGCCAGCAGAAAACGCTATAATAAAATAACTCAAATATGTGTGCACAACAATTGTCTCAATTTTTTTTTTTAGTGGACATAGTATAATTAGATATTATATGGCATTATATAATATGGAATCTTGCAGAGCAGATTTCAAATACAGATCTATTTCAGAATTGTCACCAGATTATCAGAAAGAGGTTTCAACTGTCCAGATCGATCAGGATCGTTATTTTAATTTTCTTTTAAAGCCAGTATAGGCAGCATATGTTCTAAATGAAAATATTTTAACTTCGGCTTCATTTTATGCCAAAAATTGTCATCTTTTTTTAATCTGAAAAAGAAAACGTATTACAGGTGTGTTGTAAATGTAAATTGCTTGTTATTTTTTCTAAAATCGTCTATAATTTCTATTTTATACACTAGTCTTCAAAACCAAATCGGTTTTACTTATTTTTATTGTCAAAATTATAGCTTTCGAGTGCTTAAAAGTTGAAACTATTACAAAAATAATCTTATAAGATTTCAGAAAAAAATAATGTATTATGATGAATTCAGAACTTTCTTGACGTTTATGTAAATAACATTACTTGTTCACATATCATTCCCAAAGGTGTCCATACAACGAATACAACTATTCGTTAAAGCCAACTGCCCTTGAATCTGATAATAGTAGATATGTGTTTTCTTCAGTTTCACAGTATTGCCATCCAAAAAGAAATAGGGCATAACTTTCATCTTTGCTGCTTCCTGAGGAGTTATTTTGAACTTCGCTAACTTATAGGGACACTTGATCTCAATTATAGCATCCTCACCAACTAGTCCATCAGGACTAGCTCCAAGATACGGCATTTCTTTAGATATAAATAATCCGCCGTTCAACTTTATGTCCAAATTCCTGTGAAAATTGTTTTCTCGCAATTTCTTCATGGTTACGGCACCAATTTGTAACTATACTTTCGAAAAATTAGAGGAAATTAATGTTTACGCCAATTTTTTGGCATCAGTTGTTTGACGTCTTTTACAGACAATACCAAATTTCGTTGCTGTTAGTCTTCGCTCTTTATGCCATTTCACTTTGGTGTTTTGGCCAACAGTGTTTCTCTCTAACGATTCTAACTCTACCTGGGTCCTGCTGAAGTAGTCCATTAAAGATGATTTCTTTTCTTCTATGTTTTTAAGAGGGATCACCTCTTCTATTAGTCCGTAGTCACCCTCAGCTTCGGCTGCCTGTTTTCTTTTCTACCTTGCCCAAGAAATAGTCGTGCTCTGCATTTTCGGTAAAAACGTCTCCTACGCAACTTTGACGTATACAGTGTACCCGGATAGAAAGATGATTAAATTAGCAAAAGGTGCAGGTTCGAGAGCTTATTAAGAATCCATTTTCAAATATTACTTGTCATGGCCAACTTGATTATATTGAGATGCGGTTTGAACTAGTTTGCACGATAATTTAAGTACTTTTATGGGCACTTAATAAAACTAATCCCATTTTTACAAATTTTCAATAATCTAACCTAACCTTAAAATTTTAAATTGGTGATTTTGTTGGCCCTTTTAAGAGAGACTTTTTTTCTAAATGCAATGATGTATCACATGATATGGAAATTTCTTCAAAATTTTGGGAAACAGAACTTATTCTTTTTATGAATAGAAATCGCTAGTGCCATGATCACAAAACTTTGTTATCGAGACTGTTGCAAGCTAACCGCGCCCTTGTTAACGTTGGTAATAAACGGGCGTTTACATTACATACATATTTGTATTATACATGTGTCCTACATATTGTTTGACAAGTCTGGAATGAATCTGAAATTTGTCTCATACTACTATTACATTTTTCATGTATTTGACATGTATCCGACATGTTTTACCAGACAGATTTGTATTCCAAATTAATGGAAAACACAGCGATCGCAGACCATACAAAGGTACTTTACGCACGTGCAGAATAGTTAGCTGTTTTAAACTATTAAGCGATCTGATGGTTTGTGACGATGGAGTGATCCAAAAAGAGCATAGTAATATTATGCTGCCGCGGCCAAAAACAAAAATTGATTGTCATCTTTCACGAGCGATACTTTTTCTTATTATTAAATACTAGATATGTAGCGAACAGGTCACATAGTGTAAACGATGTCCTGTGCTAGTATTTGTCGAAGACTTGTGCTAAAGATTCATCAGGATTTGTATGCGACAAGTCGACAGTTTTGTAAAGATTTGTTTTTGAATTTATTGAAGACATGTTTGTAATGTAAGCACTCCTTAAGGATTGCAGAACTTTAAATAGGTCTCGATTCACTTGATCGCGACTATACGTATACCAAGTGCTACAAGAACGTAGAACTTACTCGTGAAATATACGAAGCTCAGTATCCAGAAAAGGCTACACAGATGAAGCTGCAGTGCCACTGATCGTTCGTGGACAATCGTGTACAAGCGATTAAAATTTTAGACCAATGAAATTCTTATCTTTTTGGCACATCATACCCCTAGCTGATGTGATATTGGTTTAAAATTTTAATGGCTCGCTCACCATTGGCTGCAATCGATCAGTGCCACTGCAGAATAACTTGATAAACAAAAAGCAAAATTTCTGTGATCATGGCACTAGCGATTTCTGTTCGTAAAAAGAATAAGTTCGGTTTTTCAAAATTTTGAAGAAGTCTCCATATCGTGTGCTACATCATTGCATTCAGAAATAAATTTTCTCTTAAAAAGGCCAAGAAAATTAGGGAGTACCAATTTAAAATTTTAAGGTTAGGTTAGATTATTGAAAATTTGTAAAAATGAGATTAGTTTTATTAAGTGCTCATAAAAGTACTTAAATTATCATGCAAACTGGTTCAAACCGCATCTCAATATCTTAAATAACAAAAAAGTTACGGCAAATAAAAGAAATGAGGAGATATTGGTTTTAGTAAAATTTTAACCAAGTTGGCCATGACAAGTAAGTTTGAAAATGGATTCTTAATGAGCTCTCGAACCTGCATCTTTTTGCTAATTTAATCATCTCTCTATCTCTTCAAAGACAGAAGTTACCCTTGCTGTCCCTACGTATCCGGGCACACTGTATACTTTGGTATATTTGCCTGGACTGTTCCCGATCATTCTCTTATAAATGCGGTGGTGATATTGCTCACTGAAATTTTAAGAAAGGCTCGCAGCGTGGCATTTCACTTCGTAGCTATTTTTCAAAGAGAAGTTAACTCTTTTTCCACCAACAAATTTTGAAACAATTGAAACGTACGTCTCCGCTGCATTAATGTTCATATTTAAAAGTAAATGTGCATTATGCGTCAAATGATTGCAGCAAGCAATAATATCATGAAGTCATCCACATTCTACTAAGTCTGGAACTGAATTAATTTCATTATCTTTGAACCCGGTGCAAAAATAAACGTCACAATCAGAATGATCGCCGATTACGTGCTTAGGGCAATGAATAATGTCCTTTTTTAGTGCATTAACTTGCTCTATAAGCGTCGGTACATTAGAGCAGTATTAATTCCTATTCCAATAATCATAAGCACAATTATTCTGTATAATGTATATTTTTGCTTTACGTCCACTTTAAACCGCAATACTTCATTGTACCTAATTTTAGTGCACGGAATGTAGTCTAGATAAAAAAGCAATCCACGTAAAATTAAAAAAAAAAAAAACAATTTTATAGGGATAATAATAACGGTAATGAAACAACAAAATGACGTTATTGATTTACAGAGGAACATGCTATGCGTTTTTTTTGTGTCGTTTCAATTCTGATAAACTTTCACTTTCCGACAGACGTAGTTTTATTTTCCGAGTTTTACATAGTTTCTGTGTTAGATCAGGTCGCCGTTTTTATTTACATCACTTTTACATAAAAAATTTTACTCATCTGAGTGTGCGCTCGACCTTAGAATTTGCAGGAGGCCGCGGGCGGTAACCATGTGAATGAGGCCTTATCGGAATATTCTCTTGTGGGTGTGTCAAACTGACACGTAAACCAATCAAAAATAAAGATCAGTGACAGCAGAGTCATAAATTACAAGGAAAACGTTTAGGTGGTAATACTGTTCTCTGTTCTTTTCGTTTGTGTGTAAAAATGCAGGAACACATGTTGAACGTATGTTTCTTCTAAATATATGCGAAAAATAGTGATACGCCCATTTGAAATCGAGTTCAGCTGTAAGCGAGCATACAGCCTTAATGAGCAGAACTATCGATTTTATCTATCAGGAACTATAGAACTATTAAAAATAAAGCCAGAACTCACTAGAACTTATGAGATTCCATGAAATGATACGCCAGCTTCACAGACACGAGAAAGTTACAGTAATTGCAATTCGACAGCAAGTCATCAATTCATAAATTGTTAAGTAAATAAATTGTTATAGTAATCTGATACAAACTATGGCCTACCTTTATCAAAAATGTATTTGGACATATGGCATTGAAGTATGGAGAAATTTATATTTTTAAATAGACCAAAAGTATTCGATAGATGAAATTAAAAAAAAAAAATTCGTTGACAATTAACGAACGGAGAAACAGAGTTTTGAAGTTTTAATCAGGAGTGTTTTTGTTGGAATCTTGTTACACAACATATAAAATCTATCGCACATCAAGGTTAATAAAAATATGAATGACACACAAATTATATGAAAATTTGTTGATAGGTGAAATGATGTCGCTCTGTCACTCTTCTAATTTGATTATTCTTAAAGATATTTAATATTATTCTTTGGCAGTTTTTCGCCAATTTACTTTAACTTTCTTTTCTTAAAAAAGTAAACTTGGGTGAGCCCTTGTACTCATCTTTTAATTTATCACACATCGAGGTTAAGTATGTAAATTTTCACTGTTTAATTGTTACTTAGCTTTCAGTACAAACATTTAGAAATTATAATTTTGCGAACACAACCAGCTTGTTCTTGCATCATGCACCGTATGCCACAAAAGAAAAAAAATCTCAAGTACAAGCTCTATCTAAATCTAAATTTCGAGTTGGCGTTTTGAATCTTGTTAAATGTATCGCACATCGAGGTTGACGTTAATAGGTTAACAACGAACGTCATGCAAATTACAGGAAAACCGGTGTTCAAAACTTATTTTTAAAGAAATTTGGAAGCGCCAAACGAAAACAAATTATAAATTGATTTAACTAATAATTGTGGTTACAAATATAAAACTGTAAATCTATCTACTTACTTGCAATGAAAAATAGATACATAACTAACGAGAGAAGACCTGTCACGTATCACAGCATGTTTACAACTGAAGGATTCCATTGAATTGTTTGACTTTAATTTCTTGTAGATAAAGATATATGCTGTAATCAAAGTAAATTTCTAAAGTGTAGTGCAAACCAAAGCGGAAACGGCGTGGTGGCGATGGCGGTGGTGAGCAACAAATTCACCACCGCTACCGCCAACGCGCGAATTTCCGCTCTGGTTTGCACGCCGCTTAAGTCATGATTGTGCAGAAGCATAAAATAAAAAAGTTGCTTAAAAATATGATTTTATTTCTATCACCTACAACGGAAAAAATGTATAAATTAAAATATTCAGTAATAAGAATAAGTAATAATTTTACGCTGTTAACATATAAATGCATACATTTTTAATATTTTGGTACCGAAAATAATATTTATGACTCTAATAATGATAAGAATAAACAGCAAACGTATCTCATTTATAATTGTTTATTAACTTGTATTACAAAGCAGTTATCATTTATTTTTATGTTTATATTGCTTACGTACTAATTTATATAATTAGTTATGTAATTAGTAAAGATTTTATAAATTTGCGCAATTTTTGTTTTTAATTCTGTAAAATCGAAGTTTCATTTAACATACACCTTCATAATGTACATCTATACCAGACTCCTAGGTACACAAGTTTCTTCAAGTACATCACCTCAAACACTCATCGTTCACATGCAATATTACTTATGCAGTTTCCATACAACTGACCAATACCTTTTTATATTGTAGGCACTTTGAAAAGTTACATTCCAATGTCACCACAAACCGCTTCAAACGCACGCTCGCCGAAAAAACTTTCACCGATTCAAACACAGGCTGGCCGAACCAAGGACACCGCTTATCTTCACACGCACAAAAATATACATTCCGAAGTCCAACTCTTATCTACGACCACCTACTGCACGATGACGTTTTTGACCCCTATGTTAAATCAAATGGGATTTTGGCTTAGAACCGGCATAGCATATCTACTTAGGTGTATAACTAATTTATTTTCGGAAAGAGTTATTCATTAGTAACCATTTATGTATCTTTGTCAACTTTGCTAGCTGTCACGGTTTAGTCATAAAATAAAAAAATTTAAAAAACAAAAAATGTTTTTTCAAAATTCAGAATTAGCAGCCTGTACAGCAGCCTGTACACAGAAAAACATGTGCCTAATATATTTTACTAATTAATGATTTTTTATCAAAATAAATAAATTAAATAGTTAAAAAGCAGTAAAGTATACCTGTTTTCAATAAAAAATGTTGCAGTCACTTACAAGAACTTTGAAGAAGAATACCGGCTTAACGGGATGATTAAGGATACAGGTAAGTTTAGCTAAATCGTTTTCTTTTGAGCCCAGGAATCTGTGGTTAAGCCATGTCCATGGAATTTAGAGACACCCAGAATAATGTTTCCACACCTCGTTCTAATTTTAAAATTTTTGTTTCTTCGATACGCTCGAAAGACAGCTTTATTGAATTGATTTTTATTATGGGATAAATATTTTACTTCTCCGTAAAATATGTCTTCAGGGTGTAGTTTTGTATGTTAAATTGTTTCCACTCTTCTTCATTAAAAGATATATTCTGTCTCTTAGTATCCATAATACGTATAACAGGATCAAAAAATGTTTCAACGCATAATCCTACGCTAACCAATTTCGTGCGACTTTTCTTTAAGAAATACACTCTGTTTGTTAATAATAGTAGTTGTTCAATCTCTACCATTTCCCTCGCTTCGGATATTTCTGAACATGCATTCTCGTTTATCTCACAGTGACGAAAATCTTCGTCCGTGAAAAAAGGGTTGTGAAAATATTTCAAATAATTCGTTTTGAGTTGAAGGTTTTTGCGAATCTTCTTCGTTCAGGTTTTTTACATCTTGTGTCTCCTCATGTTTTTTTTACTTCTGGAACTTCGAAGTTAAAGTTTGTTGATTTTTTGTTAGGCACAGCAACATAATCATCATTTGCAGGTCTTCTTCTTTGAGTAAAAAATAATTCTGTTTGTCTAGCGGCCACTATTAATACAATGAAAACGATATTAAAAATTATACACAATATCAAAATATAATTTTCTTACTCTTACACACTGCACTGCCAAACTGTGGATTCAATTATAAGTATTTCAACACCGAACTTCTTTAGTTGTAAGGTTCACCGTTATACGCCAACTGAATTCATCCATAAACTCACACTCTTGTATAGCGACAACGCCATTAAAAAATGACGTAAGTTTACCTTCTCATCGCTTCTGAAACCTTTCGTATCTCTATGCCGATTCTGGAACCTCCTCAATGAGGACAAATGTTTGGAAAATTGTCACTAGCAGCAAATGTGGGTCAAGGTTAAAATCATGAATAGGCCGATTCTGAGACCTCCTCCGACCTTGACGGAATTTTAGGATCTTGCAGAAGGACAGCCGCAATTCAGTTCCGGCAAACCACCTCCTCTAACCTTGAAACAATTTTTGTCTAGAATTAGGGTCAAGGTCAACCTTTTGACCTAATTTTATATAAAATTTGGGTCAAGGTCCTTCTCTGACCTTGACCTAACGAATAAGCCGATTCTGGGACCTTGACCTTGACCCAATTATTCATTAGGTCAAGGTCATAGGTCCCAGAAACGGCTTATTCTCTCTACTATTAAGAAAATAAAAAGCAACATCAGGATATGTTGCTTTTTAAAATAATCATGTGAAAGCGCGGTAAGGTTTGAGCTACTCAAAACTGAAAATCGAATGCAAAATCGGATAAGGTATACTTGCCTTTAGATTACTACATATTTAATCCTTTTTCAAACAGGTAGTGAACACAAGAAACTTTAACTCTTTTATTTGTGATTTTAGGAAAAAATGCTTAATACAAAACTAAAAGGGAATGATTCAAACTTTCTCTGTGTGCTCACAGAAACAATTGATGGTGAGATAAACGAGATATAAACTAGACTTAAGTTTTTTTTTAAGTACGCTATATTACGCTTTTCGATTCTAAATCAAATTCTAATGAGACTACACGTATAATAAAACTAATAATGTAGAAGGTGTCTATAAAATAATTTCTGCATATTCTTTTTATTTATGATTTTATAAAGAAAAAAAGATAAAAAAAGGTGTAGAATTTATTTCAGTACTGTTACAGATATTCACAAAAACAAAAACAATTGAGCGTCTAATGCCCAAAAAAATAAACGAAGTTTTGGTTTCAAATAAAACTTTACAATTAACATATTAAATCGGTTTAAATGTTTTCTAAAAGTTAACTTGGGCGATTAATAAACAGTTTCGTTTATTAATGGCCTTCATTGACAAACTAGTTATTAAATAACTATTACGAACCGAGTGTCGGAACACATTTTTTCCGCGTGAGCGCAGTTATGAATTCATATGCGCGAACGCGAGATAATAATTCCATAAAGAGTTTCGCATTATAGTAGTAATACAAGAGGGATCCTAGGACAACTCGATGCCATGTCCATCCGCAGTGACCACCGTTGAAGGTCATCTCCATGTTTGGGGGGTGGTTTTTTGTGCTGACGAAGTAACCCCTTTGGTTTTTGTAGGTGAAGACTTGTCGACAATGACGTAATTTGACCAGAAGAGGTTGCTGAGTATTTTTTTTTGGGGTGAGGTGAAAGAGAGACCGTCGCCAATGACTAGAGGTGGTCGCAAAAGAATTTTTTTTTCTGGTTCTCGAAGAAATCTGAAGCTGAAGACTTTTGTTGACAATGACGTAATTTGACCAGAAGAGGTTGCTGAGTATTTTTTTTTTCGTTGCTGAGGTGAAAGAGACCGTCGACGATGGCCAGAGGTGGTCGCAGAAGAATTTTTTTTTGTTTTCACGCGAAGAAGCGCCGTCGTCGCGGTCAATGACCAAAGGAGGTTGTAAGAGATTTTTTTTGTTGACGCTAGTTCTTGCGTTGTTGTTGACGTGTATAATTTTGTAAGAAGTGTGCGTAAAAGAGGGGTAGAAAATTTTTTCTCAGGTGAAGTGGTGTGCGGGCATCCCCTAGACTACCCTTGGCTGAGGTAAAAAAATTGCTTACCTGTTTAAACGGGTGAATTGAATGGAGGAGAGTAACAGGGCAGCATAAAATATTCCCTGCTAGCCCGGTGGTAAACATCGTAATCACGCGGGGGGTCAAGCAAGAGGAGGATTGATAAAACGCTCGTTCAAAAATAACGTGTTTATTTATTAACTAATTGATAATAAAACATACTAATTAAGATACATAATTTTTATTAAATTAAATAATTTTTATTAAAAAAATGTATTTTATTCCTTAACGACTTCGTTTGTTGTTTGCGTATTTAATTTGCTTAAATCGAATTCTACTTTTTTTACCTTCGAACGCACGATCACTTGTCTTTTCGCTCTATCAAATTTGATGATGTACAAATTAATTTCTGCTTTTAAAATACGCTTTTCTTTCGGGTTTATGTTTTGATTTGATCGAAAGAAAACACACACACACACACATTAAATTATAAATATTTATTTTAATAAAAAAAGCATTACATGTAAAGTACTTAAAAAACTTTAATAATACATTAAATTACCAGTGTTTTTTCCATGAAGATTTTTCAACAATTGATCTGTAAGACACGATACACATTTAAATACCTGTATGTCGGTTTCCCCTTTGCATTTGGGGCAAATGTATTGAGGATTGATAAAACGCTCGTTAAAAATAATTTATTTATAGATAAAAATTTATTAATTAATAACAAATATTCTAATTGGCATAATCATTTAGGACTTAAAAATATTGTTTTATTACAATATAAATCGCTCTTTTCCTTGCTGTTGTGTGTAAACGGTTTCAATTTTATAAATTGTTTCTTTTTTATTGATTTGCCTCTTGCAGCAAGTCGATCTTTTTCTGAATGATTTGCAATAGAATTTTTACAAAAACAAAAATATATTTTACATATCTCACAGTAGGAACTCATGTTGTCAAATACCGGTTGATCCGAAACCGCTATCACTTCGAACTGTTGATAATTCTGTGACTTCTTCTAATTCCGGATAGTAAAATTGTTGACAGATTAATTGAGCGATCCGATCACCGCTCGCTATCTCGTACAATACGTCTGAATGATTAAACAGGACGACTTTTATTATTCCACGATAATCTTCGTCGATGACACCTGCGCCAACGTCTATAGAATGTTTCAATGACAGTCCTGACCTTGGCGCTATGCGACCGTAACAACCTTCGGGAAGTTGAATTTGGATGCCGATGTCTATAATTTCCTTTCCTCTCGCAGGTACTAAATAATTGTAGCCAGCTGCTTTCGTCGATCCTTTCGTAGGTGCAAAAGCGTGTGGGACAGCTTTAATAAATTTTAACTGCTGTCTTTGGTTTGTGACTACAAATAGGAAAACAATTAAATATACAAATTTAAAAAAATAAATAAAAAACTTACGAGTAAAATCTTTCTGCAATTGTGAAATAATTGAAACTGTTTATAAGTTAATTTTCTGACAAAAAATTATTCATTTTTTGATCTTTTTGTAACCCCAGGGAAATGTATCTGTGTAAATGAAATTAATGATTCTTTTGTCATCGAATGGGCTTAGGGCTAATTTTCTTTGTTCGATCGTAAAAACCTCATGTTTTTGTGATCTGATCAGGAATTGCGTTGTTTCCTGAGTAGAATTATTGAACAGAGCTTGATAATAGTCTTCGAAAGAAATCGAAGTGCTGAATTTTTCACACCTTTTGCTTTTTTAATGACATTATTATTTTCAATTTTTATTGCATACATTTTTGATCTGATTCCAATAAATTCCAACATTAATATCCCGTTGTTTTCGTCTTTCATTAATCCTAAAACTTTTTTATTCCGGAGAGGTATTTGATATCTGTTAGTTGGTGAATAATCAGATGTATCGAATTTTTAAATGTCTTCTTTAATGTGATCATAAATGTCGTCCACGAAAAAGTGATAAATTAAAGAGTCGGTGTCGGTATAGAGTAATTTAGCGCTGTCTTTAAATTTCGTTTTGATGTAATTGTAATGGAAATCGTACAGAAACGTTTTGGAAAGATCTAGTATAGTGAAGCCTACGTATATAGGTTTATTAAAATTTTATGTTTAATCGTTTCATTTCGATGATGACCATGTCGTCTTCGAAAATGGTACAACTATGAAAATTTGGTTTCGATATGTAATATTTTGCACCGTAACGTCCTTCCCATTTAGTAACCAGTTTTACGTCTTTAAATTTCCGAACGTTTTCCATAGTTTTACCAAACACTGAATTGTTCATTAATTTGTTGAAATTTTTCTCAAAATCATTTTTACTTCTTTTACGTAAATCATTATTTAAATTTATGTACGATTCCTTCCAATTAGACTGTTTAAATAAGGATCAACCCACTCGAACTGTGCGAACGGTAAAGGTAAGCACATAGCTGTGCCGTATAAGTTGTTAACGTCGTAATACATTAAATATGACGACGGTTCATCAATGTTAAAATCGTTCATATACTTGTTGTTCGCTTTACCGTAACAATTTGAACATTGAGAAACTCCACCTCTGATACCTTTTTCGATAAACATATCTATGTCTGTTAATAATTCTAAAGTAATGGAAGTTGTCTTCAGCATGCTGCCGAAAGCTAAACCGGGTGCGGTATAATAATGTAGGGCATCTAACTAAAATTTTTTTAAACATGTTCTAAAATTTTCAAAGATGTCCGTTAACAGCAAGACATCCATTTTTAAATACAGCTCTGCATATTCTTGTAAATTTTGAATATTGAACGTATTCCATACATTCAAGGCATGTTCGTATTCATCGTCCGAAATGTGAGATTGATTAATTTTATTAAAAAAATCACTTTTAGAAGGTAATTTGGTATCCTGTAATTTCTCCCAATTGTCAAGATATTTTTGATCTCTATCTAAATATGATGAAAGTTTGTCTAAACTACTGGGCATGAATCGAAACGAATCCAAAAATCTAAAATTAATATTAGTATTTGAAACATATTTAGAAAATGAAACGTATTTTTCTTTATTAATCGGTAATAAACTAATTTTCCTGGAATTTGTGTAGCTAACGCTTTTATTAAAAAATGACTATCATAACCTGACATATTGTGAAAAACTACTGGTATCGCATTACTGTTTTTATAATTTAGATTACATGCTTCCACGAAATTCTCCAGTTAGATGCGAATAGTCGCGTACTTTAATATCTTTAAGATTATCGAATGGCTTTAAGAAGACATGACAATGCGTAGCATTTTGAAATTCGTACTCTTTTTCTACCGTTAATTTTTTACATGGCAACACCTTTGAGAAAATATCATTAATTTCAAAACCTATCTTTTCAAATTCGCTGACAAACCAACTTCCAATCTGTCTTCCAATATTTTCCGGTATGTAATCTAAATTTTGAAAGTGAAGAATTATATGAACTCACTAGAAAATAATCTATAGAAAATGGTTCATGTTTTTGATACTTTATGTTTTTATTAAAAGGTTTTAAATCGTTAAATTTTCTCAGTATACATTCTAAGTCCGCATAAATAACAAACGGAACTTTCTCTTTGTTTTTGAAATTTTTAAACGTTAGATATTTTTCTTTTTCGAGCGGTACAGTAATTTTAGTTTTGTTAACGTCTTTGCATGCAATTACATGCTTTCCTAAATTTTCTTGTGATATAAAATAATTGAGATAACGTTCACAAAACCAATTCTTATTATGTAAACTAACAATTTGTCTGTGAAGTAAACCAGATAAATTTTTTATTAATGCAAAATGAAATGCTGTTTTTGAATTTACATTGTTTTCATCATCATCATCATCATCGTTTTCTTCACAAGGTATCATTAATAAATTAATTCGTTTTGTGAATTCAAACTTGCTTAAAGAAATTGGTAATACTTCTGTTTTTTCTATTGTAAATATGTTAATTGAAAGCTCGTTCATTAATTCAAATTTCTTAACGTCTTTTAAACAAATAGGAAAATTAATGCCTTCAAATTTTAAAACGTTTGAAAAATGAGGATAAGATGAAATGCGTTCAGATTTTTTGTGTGCGGGAGCAGGATGTAAGGCTGCTACGATCGACCAAAGAAAACAATATTCATTTCATTGCAAATTTGAAACGCACTTCTTATTTTGAATAAATTTAGGCATTTGAACGTATGTTGAAATACCTCCATTAATGGGTACAAAATTATTAATGTTAACTTTTAGTTGTAGTATTTCATATAACGCTCACCCGCTGTCACGTTCTTGAAATTCTTCCAATTTTGATAAGATTTTATTTTTAACGTTCGCTTCGTACCATTCCTTTAAATTTGCTGAGTGATCTATTATCTGATTTTTAGTTGTAAAATGTTTTATGTCAGTTTCACCGTTTTGAGGCTTGATAAAATTAGCTAAAAATATTACGTTTACTTTCAAAAGACTTTTCGATAATTCTTTCTTAATTTTATAATAAAAATTTTCAAAAGATTTTTGTAAAAATAAATTTGGATCTTTAATGTTTAAATTAATTATTGCACCGGTTCTCAGTCTATTTTTAAAACACGATTCTAAATCCTGCTATACCAAAGCTTTTCTTTTTTGATTTCTTTTTTCTCTTAGCCGTTGTTTAAAATTTCTCTATAATTCAATAACAGTGATAAATACGATTTAAGTTTAGCATAATTTGTAACTGTATTATTTTCAAGTTTCAAATATTTCTTAGTTAAAAAAATCGTTTTCCTAATGAACTTTAACCACTTCACGAAATCTTTTTTTGTTCTAACTAACTTACCAACAGCTTCAATTTTGTTCACAATTTCACCTAATTTGTTATTGAAGCTCATAGCTTTTCTCTGTTGCGATGTGCAAAATTATTAATTGATTTGCATCATCTAGAAATATCGGTTATAAAAGTGTGTACGTTATTGCTGTTGTGCTGGTAAACAAAATTTTAATTGATTTGCGTCATCTAGAAATATCGATTATAAAAAATGTACACGAGTTGTTATTGCTGTCATGCAGTTTGTTAATAAATAATCGAATGTCTGTAAAAATCACTTTAATATTTCAAATTACGGTGATTAAGTTAAGTTGTTTTCAATTAATTTGTATATATGTAATTCCCCTAAAATCTTGCATCATGTTGTACCATGCTTTCTAAGTAAATTATGTTTTCCACAAAGCTACACGTGTTCATTTGACGTCAGTAAAATGTCTGTAAAAATCATTTTAATATTCTGATAGCAATAAAATTGATATGCTTAATTGCATTTAAAAAAATGTACATGTGTGTCATGCTTTCTGAGTAAATTATGTTTTTTCACAAAGTGTGCAGAATATTTATAAAAATGTACACGTGTTATTTTCAATTTGTTTCCAAATAAGCAAAATATGAGAATGTCGGTAAAAATCATTTAATAGCATACACGTATTGCTTTCAACAAAAATAGTTGCATTTTATGTAAAAATTAGATAAAATTTCATATAAATGCTGCAGAGTTTCACAGAGCGATAGTACCTATCCAAGAAGTACCCAGCAGAAAACCGACAACATTACCAATAATAACAACATAAAAAATGGCAAATGTACCGTGCACGTTGATAGTACAAAGCAATGATGTAAACGATTTACCGTTGAAAATGTTATATGTTGTGTACAAACAATTGTTCAGGTAAGATTTCTTCATTGTATTTATAACATAAGCTGCTTAATTTTTTTTTCTTTTTTAGGAATGAAATCATTACAAATGAAGGGAACGGATCAGATTATAATAAGTTTGAGTTATTCACCTAAAGGTGAAACTCTAACAAAAAAATTTGGAAACTTACCGCTTCAATACGTACGATTGGCGTTGGAGACGGAAGAAGAGATGACGTTGTTCCAACAGGCGATGATGAAATTTTCTTTCAACACAATTAATCAGCAAGACGACGATGTACGTATGATAGAAGGAGGGGATGAAGGTACATCGAGGAAAAGAATTAAATGGACGCCTGATACAATTATCAGCGATGAAGATTGTAGTATTAAAAAGAAAATTAAGGTTTTAGAAAATAGAGTAATAAAAAAAACTGAAATTCCTAAATTAAAGGCAGTGTATGATGAAGATGCACATTTATTTGATTCTCAAAAATATTCTGTAGTAATAGATGATGAATAAAAATATTCAAGCAAATAGAGAAACGCATACTTAAAAAAACGGTACTCTAAGTACTGCGGTTAAAATAGCTTTAAATTCATCCAAAAAATTTAAAAATAAAATAAAACCCACCAAGCGCATAGTTAAAGTTCCTAAAAAAGGAGGAGTATTGCCTTTAATACCAATTTTTGCGGGTCTCAGCGCTTTGGGCGCTCTCACCGGCGGCGTGACAGGCGTGGTTAAAGCGGTAAACGAAGCGAGAACTGCAAAAGAACAATTAAAAGAATCACAACGTCACAATAAATCGATGGAAGCGATAGCAATGGGCAAAGGATTATACTTGAAACCTTACAAAACTGGACTCGGACGTTTTCTACAAAAAAAAAACTGCAAATTTAAAAAAAAATCAAGCGATGACTAACATTGACTTAGAAAAATACGCGAAAATGATGAAAGTTCCACATTTCAGAGGTGTCTTTATGAGAAACAAGCTACCTAAAAAAATTAGAAAAACTGAAAGAGGTATAATTAATTTGGACAGTGCAAATGGACCAGGAACTCATTGGACGGCTTACAAAAAAAATGGACCTCGAGTGATTTATTTCGACAGTTTTGTAAATTTGAAGCCAGCTCGAGGAATCGTAGCGTATTTTAATTCAAAAGAGCCATATAAAATTATTTATAATCATCATCGGTATCAAACTTATAACAGTTCTAATTGTGGACAATTATGTTTATCTTTTCTTTCTGAATAAATTCTAAGTAAACTACGTTTAGTCTTTAATTCATACGATAACCTCTGACCTAGTGAAAATGCCTTCCTACACATTCACGTTATCAGGAGAGGAATCTGTACTGAGTGCCCGCATATATCCTCCAATTATACTAGATAATGAGAGGTCAGACGTTCTAGGACTGATCGATTTTTATTCGTTCAATGCAATTCCAAACATTGATAAAACCAATAATAAGTTTTACATAGACAGGCACGTCATAGATATACCATAAGGTGCTTATGAGGTAGAAGACATCGAAAAGTACATCAAGTTACAATTGACTGAAATTAATGTAGAGAGGAAACGAATTAGTAGTAATAAAACGATACTTTCCGCTACGCATAATACAACCGCAGCCCCTGTAAATGTTATATATAAAAAAAATACACTCGATGATAACGATGATATAGTATTGAAAGCAAATACCAATCACAATACATTAAAATACGAAATAAAGAGCAACAAAATTATACATTTCGAGAAACCTAATTCGATTGCGCCGCTGTTGGGACTCGATAGAAAAAAACTGAATGCAAATACGACATACAAATCCGATTTTGGTATTAACATTTCTAAAGTAAATGCGATTTGCTTTGAATGTAATCTAGTTACTAATTCCTATAGTAACAACAATCAAGATCACGTGCTACACATATTTTTTCCTCAAGTGCCTCCGAGGTTTCGAATAGTGGAAAAAGTAAACAACGTTATTTATCTACCGATAAATACGAAATACATTGACGAAATCGTCATTAAAATACTAGACCAAGACCAGAATCTAGTTAATTTCCAAAACGAGATCAGAACGGTAAGGCTTCATTTAAAAGAGCTAAAGTAAAAATGGTGTTTCGATACAATATATTTCCGTATAAAGACGTAAAAAGAAAATTATCACGACAAAAGTTCAGTTTGAAGAAGCAGTCGAAGGAGTTAACACCTGAAAGTAAGCAGTTTTTATTATCATTAGGATTCCAATTATTAGAAGAAAAAAGAAGAAATATGAGTTTCGGTGTGTTGAATATTGGTAAACACGTTTTAATAGATAATTCTATTATAAATTGTGAAATACACAGTCATCCTCCGTATGCAAATACAACGTTAAATAAATCTGATGAAATATGATTACCGATTCAAACGCAGGACATCTACACCTTACCAGCTCAAAGTTACCTGTATATCGAAGGAAAAATACTCGACCATGACGGTAAAGTGACCAACACGTTGAATTTTGTCAACAATGGTATTGCTGTCCTGTTCGATGAAATCAGTTATGAACTCGGAGGATCGGTCATCGATGGAGCTAGAAATCCAGGTATCACCTCTGTTTTGAAGGGGTACGTCTCTTTCACAAACAACGATTGCATAAGATACAACAACGCATGTTGGAGTCACCTTGAAAATCCTATAATTACCGATCTGCAAGGAAATTTTAGCATTTGCATTCCGTTAAAGATTCTGCTCGGTTTCTGTGAAGATTATAAAAAAGATTTTGGTTAATGTGCGACAAGAATTAGTGCTCATTAGAAGTTCTTCAGATCTCAACGCGACCATTACCACGAAGAACGGGGAAAGACCTAAAATAGAACTTTTAAAAATATTATGGAAAATTCCTCATGTTCAAGTTTCCGACGCCGAGAAATTAGAATTACTTAGATATATCGACAAAGGAAGAGATCTCGAGCTCGCATTTAGAGCACGGGAACTACACGAACTACCTCTCTTACAACAGACGACACAACACACCTGGAACGTTAAAGCGAGCAGTCAATTAGAAAAGCCTTGTTTCATTATCGTAGGTTTTCAAACTAGCAGAAAAAATGATATCTTAAGAAACACCACTTATTTTGATCATTGCAACTTAACAAACATAAAATTGTATTTAAATTCAGACGTCTATCCCTACGATAATCTAAATTTAAATTTTGAAAAACATCAATTCGCCATTTTGTACGAAATGTACACCCAATTTCAAGAGTCCTACTATTATAAAACTGCAGGCGAACCGTGTTTTATTTTTCAAAATTTAAAGATTTAGCACCGTCAGTCGTGATCGATTGTAGCCGACAAAACGAAACACTGAAATCGGGAACCGTAGATATACGATTAGAATTTGAAACCAGTAATAACGTACCCGCAAATACTTGCGTTTATTGTTTAATATTACACGACAGGTTAGTTAAGAACAATCCGCTCACGAATATAGTAAAATTGTTCTAAAAAAAAAAAAATACCCATTCCAACGAAATACATTTGCCCCAAATGCAAAGGGGAAACCGATATACCGGTATTTAACTGTGTATCGTGTCTTACAGATCAATTGTTGAAAAATCTTCATGGAAAAAACACTGGTAATTTAATGTATTATTAAATAGTTTTTTAAGTACTTTACATGTAATGCTTTTTTTATTAAAATAAATATTTATAATTTAATGTGTGTGTGTGCGTTTTCTTTCGATCAAAGCAAAACATAAACCCGAAAGATGAAGACGCAAGAAAAGCTAATTTATAAGCACGAATTAATTTGTACATCATCAAATTTGATAGAGCGAAAAGACAAGTGATCGTGCGTTCGAAGGTAAAAAAAGTAGAATTCGATTTAAGCAAATTAAATACGCAAACAACAAACGAAGTCGTTAAGGAATAAAATACATTTTTTTAATAAAAATTATATATCTTAATTAGTATGTTTTATTAACAACTAGTTAATAAATAAACACGTTATTTTTGAACGAGCGTTTTATCAATCCTCCTGACCTCTTGCTTGACCCCCCGCGCGATTACGATGTTTACCGCCGGGCTAGCCGCGAATATTTTATGCTGCCCTGTTACTCTCCTCCATTCAATTCACCCGTTTAAACAGGTAAGCAATTTTTTTACCTCAGCCAAGGGTAGTCTAGGGGATGCCCGCACACCACTTCACCTGAGAAGAAACTTCTTACAAAATTATACACGTCAACAACAACGCAAGAACTATCGTCAGCAAAAAAAATCTCTTACAACCTCCTTTGGTCATTGACGACGACGACGGCGCTTCTTCGCGTGAAAACAAAAAAAAAAATCTTCTGCGACCACCTCTGGGCATCGTCGACGGTCTCTTTCACCTCAGCAACAAAAAAAATACTCAGCAACCTCTTCTGGTCAAATTACGTCATTGTCAACAAAAGTCTTCAGCTATACGACTTCTTCGAGAACCAGAAAAAAAAAATTCTTCTGCGACCACCTCTAGTCATTGGCGACGGTCTCTTTTTCACCTCACCCCAAAAAAAAATACTCAGCATCCTCTACTGGTCAAATTACGTCATTGTCGACAAGTCTTCACCTACAAGAACCAAAGGGATTACTTCGTCAGCACAAAAAACCACCCCTCAATTACTTCTTCAGCACTAAAAACCAACCCCCAAACATGGGGATGACCTTCAACGGTGGTCACTGCGGATGGACATGCCATCGAGTTGTCCTAGGATCCCTCTTGTATTACTACTCATTATATTTTTTGAAACGAATAAATAAAAATTTAATTGCAAATACTTTCATATAATTTCATGTCATGGCCAACCAAAAATATAAAATTAAGCAAGCCATGCTTCTTCAGTGCTGACGTTGCGTTATATTGAAGCATTTTTAACGGTTTCTTTCTTTTCTGGGCCTGTTAATGAATGAAAGTTGTAAAATGGTATTTTATAAACTATATTTTGTTATTATCATCACTGATTTATTTAAGAATGCTCCAAAGGACCAGTGTTTTTCACATTGTTTCCTGGTCTACTCGACCGGGAAACACTGCTTCCCGGTAGGCAGCTAATACGAAACTCTTGCGGAATTATTATCCCGTGTTCGCGCAAGTGGGAAAAATATGGTCCCGCACTCGGTTCTTAAATAACTATTGGACATTTCAACGCCCGCTTCTTACGAGTTAGCCAATGATCCTATTTCGTGGGATATACAAAAACCATGCCAACTGTAAACGCAAAAATATGGTCACATTTTCATATTCAACTTTAGGAAATTTGTATACCGTAGGATATTGGAAATTTTCCAATCTATCGCTGGACAAACTATATCTCATAATGATGGGCCTCTGCTGGAATCCTCAAGGCATTCTGATGTCCAGCAGTTTATGAAACTGGCTTTAGAGACGTTTGTACTTTCGATTAACCGGTATTCTGATTGGGATTCATATTCAGGGCTATTCTGTAACATTGATATGCATATCAGTTGATATGGTCTTCAATAATTGAAGAGAATTTCGATTTCATAACATTTCACGTCGATTGCCGACCGCAAATTGAAGAGAGATACATATTAACTCGAGATCATACTTGAAACGGATTAACTAAAATAGTAAAGGAGACTGTGGTTTAAGAGATAATTGAAATTAACCTCCGCCCACAATAATTTTTATATCCGTAGATACGTATTTCGGCAGCTAAGCTGCCATCTTCAGTACGCTACCAACTTAAAAGCACTAAAAGATGTCTAAAAACAACCTAATCACACTGACAAAATCATAAAAATGTTAAACCTAACAACAATCTAATCATCCTAAAAGATATATATGTCTAAATGTAAGTAAATACAAGTTAATATGTCAAAATCTAAAAAAACTATATATTATAGGACACAGTATTATTAAGGATAATTTAAAACTCAATAAGGAGGTTTCAAATAATAGGGAATTAAATGCTTACGAAAGTATTTTTATTCGGGAAAATAAAAACAATTTATGAATTCAGACAATGGACCAATACCTAGTTCCGTGTTATTTGATTTACTCTAATTTGTAGGTTCTTATTTGACGGTTCATGTTTAGATATATATGATTATTATCATTATTAGTTTTAGATCTTAAGTTAAAAATCGGCCGCTAGATATCGTACTTGTGTCAAAAATCATCCGCAAGATGTCGCTACCTAAATCATATATAAAGGGGTGTTTAAGACAATTAAGGGCATTTGCACTGGATATTTGATAAGAAGAGGATTGTCCGAGATAAAATTTTCCTGAAGTGCTCTTAACTTGTGGTGTGTGGGTGTCATTTGCTCTCATCTGTACGTTGTTTTTGACGATTTATACATAATATATATATATATATTATTTTATTTTTCAGGATTTTTAGGTTTCAAATATCAGGGAATTATATATTTAATTATTCGTTAGAATAAGAACTTTTCTCGGGTCTTTGAACTATTTATTTCCGTGTTGTTGAGTTAGCTCTTATTTGTAAGGTTTTTGTGACGCTTCTTTTAGATGTTTACATATTAATTTATATTCGGTTGCTTTTTGATGATTTATACATAATATATATATTTTATTTTATTTTCAGGATTTTTAGGTACATATCAAATAACAGGGAATTTATACTTATTTTTTCGTTAGAATAACTTTTTTCGGATCTTTGGACTATTTATTTCCGTATTTCCGTGTTGTTTGGTTTGCTCTTATTTGTAAGGTTTTTCTGATGGTTAATTTTAGATGTTTTATATTAATTTATATTTACTTACATTCGGACAAATATATCTTTTAGGATGATTAGATTGTTGTTAGTTTTTCAATTTTTATGATTTTATTAGGATGATTAGGTTGTTTTTAGATCTTTTGAAGTGCTTTTAAGTCGGTAGCGTACTGAAGATGGCAGCTTATTGTGGGCGGAGATTTATTTCAAATATCATCGTAACAAAAATGAATATTACAACTTATCCATAAATTAAATAATTTTTTATAAAGATGCCTCTCTACGCAATCACCGGACAGTAATTCTTGCACCAATGTGCTGCGGTAAAGATAGAGTTTTGCATCTTCATGTACAATTCATGATACCTTCTAACAGAAAGCTCAAGTAGAGTCCGACAAAGTAAATTTGGCGGACGGAAAATATGCGAACTAATTTACCTATACCATTCCCCCACACTTTGAACATTTGACAGTCGTGTACAATCCCGTTCTATTTTGTTCTGTTCGAATTTGATCTATAAACGTTTCCTGCGACATTTTCTTTGCCTTTTATTCCAAGTAATAGAATGGTGTTAT
Organism: Prosopocoilus inquinatus; assembly: GCA_036172665.1. Classification (NCBI taxonomy): domain Eukaryota; kingdom Metazoa; phylum Arthropoda; class Insecta; order Coleoptera; family Lucanidae; genus Prosopocoilus; species Prosopocoilus inquinatus. Next base: position 40,329,833 of record CM069871.1, on the reverse strand, counting down.
AAGCTTTCTTCCTTTCTAAATAACTAGAAAAATTTCGTGAAAATCGTTCTTGATTGCAGTGAAAACCTCGAGCAGCCTCTGGACAGCTGTTTCAGCCCTGCTTGGGGCTTCTTCAGCAGAGACGTAGCTCGACATTCCCACTGCAGACCAAAAACGACTTGCCCAATTTATTCGCAATTGCGATGTAAGAATGATGAACAGATAAAATAGCGACATCTTACTATCGCTTTTTGACCTGACATTGCAGTAGGATAGACAAATTGAAGTGGGATTTGCTCCTAATAAGTCCTAATAAGCATAATGAAAATTTTTAGAAAAATTTTGTGCAAATCGTTCTTGATTGCCAGTGAAAACCTCGAGCAGCCTCTGGACAGTTGTTTCAGCCCTGCTTGGGGCTTCTTCAGCAGAAACGTAGCTCGACATGTCCACTGCAAACAAAAACGACTTGTCCAATTTATTCGGAATTGCGATGTAAGAATGATGAACAGATAAAATAGCGACATCTTACTATGACATTGCAGGTCAAAAAGCGATAGTAAGATGTCGCTATTTTATCTGTTTCTAAATAACCTTTGGTTCAAAATACTCGTAGATGTTATAATAATTTAAATTTAGCGCGTTAAAATTCTTTTTGGGAGTGTACACAACAAAACGCTAAGTGCTGCTTGACCCGTCACTGCATCTGGTTCGACTATAGTCAAATTCATTGTGATGATGAGCGAATAGACATGTAAGGAGCATTTTCCATTGTATGTACTGAACTTTCCATAGCCTGAGTAATACGTTTTTATAGTTGACTGTTCTTCTTCGGAAGAGTCCTCCAGTTTCACGAATCATCTGTACCTACCAAAGCAGGTTTTCAAATATTTGTGGTCAATGATTAGGATGATTAGGTTGTTTTCAGATCTTTTGAAGTGCTTTAGCGTACTGAAGATGACAGCTTAGCTGCCGAAATACGTATCTACGGATATAAAAATTATTGTGGGCGGAGGTTAATTTGAATTATTGAAACGGATTGTAGGTTGTTACGAAACTATTCAAAACTATTTACAGAACACCAATTTTGCAAGGTTACTTGAAACATAGCATAATCAAGTCCACATCAGTGTTACAGAATAGACCCCATTGTCTTTTACGCGAAAGTACTATGGTTCAGATCCATAATATTGTAATTGAAACAGAAACAAAAAGAATTCTGATTATGATTCTTAAATAGACCGCCAAATAATAATCCCTACAAAAATATAAATCACTGATTACGATCAAACTGCTAAAAAAATTTTGGCTGCTTTAGTTTTCGAAAAATAATTAATCAAAGATTTTACCCAAATCCACAACACTCCATGTTTAGGAACCAGCTGCCAGATGAAGGATATAAATACAGTCCTAAAAGTGTTTTTTTTTTTTTTTAGTTTTATGTCTGCAGCAGCCAGGAATCGGGCGTGAACTTGACCTTAAACGGAATTGAATGCCAGAAAAGTTTTAAAATATTTACTTCATTATTGAAAAATACTACTAACTTTTAAAATAAGGATAACGATGATTACAATTTGAACAACTAACTAGCACTGAAAACTTTGTCTTAAGTGTGCGTCCCAAAACAAAATTTATGTGACCCGAATTTTTGCGAAAATAAATAAATTTCGCCCGCTAGCTTTAATAAACAATCCATCTGAATCATGCGTTTGGAAATTGGTGACTTTGGCCTTAATTCATTCATCGCACTGCCCTGTTGTTGGGTAATAAATAAAAGCGTGCTCGCCATTTTATTGCTTTATTTTTAATAACATCGGAAGATGTTTTAGAATTATTTTTCAAGATAATATTAACAAATGTCTGTAGACCATAACATCCCTGACTGTTTCGTTAAAATTATCGTTTTGTGAGCGGTAAAGGTAAATGATATAAACTCGCTTCACAGTAAGCCTAATTTTCACTTTAGTTATTGCGTTATTGAATGCCCTACAAATCTAGTTCGTATTTTATCTGTAGGTACGATTTTAAATTCGGCATTTTTTTTCGTCCGCAGCTGATTAAAAACGGCGTTCCCTCTATTAAATAAATTTCACTGTTAGGATTTATAGCTTTATTGCTTTAGAAAAGACAATAAAACATACGAAAACACGATATCATAAAACTTACGATTGCGAAATCAGTATTTTAGTCTGCACACATTGGCGTAACATGCTTTTTGGGGTCATTTTTAATTAATAATAATTTTTTTGGAAAAATTTTTGTAACATTTTTCTCATAATCAGTGATTTAAATTCTCTCACAGGTTTTTTTTTGCGGTTTATTTAAGAATCACCCTGTAGATAAGCGATAGTGTAAAAGGAATTCCTTATTTATTTATTCATTTGAATCGTCGAAAATTAATATTTTTATATTTCTAAATTATCTAATGAATATGACTTCTGGCATATCGATGACGTTATTGAAAATGTATTGTTTTACCATATGGTAGACCGTGGGCATTTTTTGCTTTACTTTATTCTTGTTAATATCATAAATACACTGCTCCAATAAATTAACGCACCATGCAATAAAATAGGAAATTTTCGATTTTTTATTCAAAATTTGTCAGGGTTGGAAAGTTTAAAACAAACTGTTTAAAACATAGTATTTAAAACAGGTTTAAAACACCGAAATAAAAACACCATCTGTTTTAAACAAAATGTTTTAAACATGTTTTTTTTTGATAATGTTTTAAATTCATTTTTTGTGATTTTAAGCTAAAAAAGAACTCTTTGGATTTAAGTGCTTTATTTTTAAGTTTTAAACATGTTTTTTGTTAATGTTTTAAATTCATTTCTTTAGTTTTAAGCTAGAAAGAACACTTTTGATATATGTGTTTTATTTTTGCAACGAAATAGAAATAGAAGTTAATTGTTTAGGGTCTGTATTTCACTGATAGATTAAACTAAAATTTTAGTTTGTTCTCATATCAATTGTTTTAATAATTGTAGACAATGCGTGGCTGAGCTGATGATGACTACACTGTAGCTCTGATTTGAACTAAATTTAAATTGCATTAGATTGATTGTAATCAATTCATTAATTATTATTACTGATTACTACAATAATACTTATATTGTAAAATTTTAAAATACCTTTTCAAAATGTAACCTTTTATTATTACATTAAGTTTTGAAACATACTGGGTCCTCTGCTTCCCTGTTCATACTATGGGCTACGGGATGAGTTATTATGTAGCAAACTGGCTTGAATTTGTCAATGTTAATGCAATGTTAAGTCAGAAAGTGATCGTAGGATGTCGCTGTTTAAACTATTTATAACGTTATCGTTTCATTTGTCTTCATTGAATTTCTACCGTGTGTCCCAAGGTCGTATATTCGCCCTTCTAGAATTTTAAGGTTTGTTTAAAATTTGAAAACGATGAATTAAACAAAAATTTAATATGAATTTTCAGACATATACCTACTGGACTTTTGGTTTCGCCGGAAGTAATATCAACTTTGTTATTTTAAATGGAACATCCTACATGTTTTTACATATTTGAAATTTTTGTTTTCCAGTATTGATTATGCTTCTCAACACGCATATTATTTCTGTTACGAGTAACATGAAAATGAATGTCAGCATTTGTAGTGTAGTTGGCTAAGTTATGGAATTTAAAGAGGTTTGTAAATATATAAACCACCCCCGTCCGACTCAATAGGAAAATTTATATCACTTTAAAATAGGGGTCCCTTTTTCACGTATTTGTCAGTACACGTGTACCTACACATGTAATACAGGGATTCAAATTTTAGTGTGTAATATTAAATACAAAGATACCCGTGTATTTATATCACACGTGTATTTATTTTACACGTGTATTTATAGTACACTTGTACTTCAATACAAAGCGATCAATGGAATTTATAATTGATGATTGATAATGAACGGATTTGATGAACAGATAAAACAGCGACATCTTACGATCGCTTTTTGACCTGACATTGCAGTAGGATAGTCAAATTGAAGCGGATTTGCTCCTAATAAGTCCCCCATGCAATGCGGTCATGCTTACTGTCAAAGCATAATAAAAATTTCAAAAAATTTGTTGCAAATCGTTTTTGATTGCAGTGAAAACCTCGAGCAGCCTCTGCACAGCTGCTTCAGCATTGCCAAGTCAAAAAGCGATCGTAGGATGTCGCTGTTTGATCTGTACATTATTTAACATTGTACTATATCCCGCGTTTTCTTAAATTTACCAATTCAAATTTCCCGCGCTTTCCCAAATAAATTAAATTTTTATAGCGGCACCTGAGAGTTGAGAAGGAAAGTTGCGATTTTTATGGAGGGGAAAGTATACCTAAAAATTTACACGGACTCGGCTATCTCTAACTGGGATGATCGGTGATATAAACCAAAGGCAGTAAAAATTTTTAACGTTTGGAATGTATTTGTATACGCTTCTTTAAACTTCAGATTAAACAGACACCTAATTATGCATTTTTGTAATACAAATACTTTGTGCCAATCCTTACTAGAGCCCCGTAACAGTATTCCATACGAGTAGAATTTGTATATCCTAAATAAACATAGATAAGTGTCGTTTGGTGCAAACTGTGTTAGAGATTACTGATTAGGTAGAAATGTTTGAGTATTTCAGGTGTCTTAAGGCTCCACTGGAGTCCTATCTGAGTGCATAGTAATATAGTACATTCGTAGAATCCGTTTTACAGGCGTATTTTTACATATGAAAAAATGCTCGCAATCTAGAAGAATTCGGCTTTATAAACTACAGTGCGGTGACATTTTCTTTTTTTCAAAATTCAATTAGATTTTTTTATTTTAATTAATTTGTATAAAATTAAGATTCCGTTTTTCTCAGTAACGAAACAATTTATGTCAAAATGTAGGGAAGCTTAGTATCTAATGCGGAGACATTTTCTTTTTAAGTAGAAGTTAAAAATTTATTGTTATTTTGGTAATTAAAAGGTCCGGTAACACTCCGAGAAAACGACTACGTTAGGCAACTTTGTGTACAGCATATTGATGATTTACGACCGGTACCGCAGCAGGTAGTACAGGCTTGCTTCAGGCCTCCATTGTAAATAATTTAGTTCAAGACACGCTTTTTGCCAGGTTCTGTGGAAGCTATTGCGTATTGAAGTTCGCTAATAACTGTTGATTTAATGTTTTCAATATCGGATATCGATAACTAAAAAATATCGAAATATCGACTTTTATCCGTATATCGATATTTATTGATATGTCGATTTTTGATCAACATACCGATGTTATCGATTTAATAATATAGTATTGATATTATCGATTATTATTTAAGAAAATATATAATCATTATCGATCTGACAAGACCATTTTCACATATTTGATCTAGTATTAAAAACATAATTGACTGGACTACAAATTTAGTCCAACGAATTAATATAAAATATGATTGAGTATTAATATTCCATTAAATTATCCATAATATCGATAAATCCGACTTATATCGATATTATCGATATAGCGATACCACCAATAATCTCTATAAATCCGGCATATATCGATATTGCCGATATCGATAATATCGATATCTTAAATTGAAATATCGTAATTCGATAAATATCGATATTATCGATAATATTGATATATCAATAAATACTCATAAGTCTTTTCGTAATAGAGTTCTAATCGTTCGGTTCCTTTTCAACCGCGGATCTATTATTTCTGGTAACAAAGCTTTCATATAAAATTTTTCTAAAATACCCACCATTTCTGAATTCCAGAAATTATCGTTTTTTTCAATAATGTCACATACTAAATCTTTCCCCGTGTATACAACGAAATAGCAAAAATGTCTATTAGTAATATGTAGTTGACCTTGAACTTATACATATAGTTATGATTAGATTTTAATTTAATTTCATCCTCTAAATCAATAATCAAAAATGTTATTATTTTTGCCTTGATTGCTTCTGAAATAGTCATATTTCGCGCTGAGTACGGGTATTTTACTTCTATTATCGCATCATCACCTACTAGTCCATCCGCGGACGCCGCCAAAAATTTTTTATGATTATCCACAAACAAACCACATTTTGAGACCGATAAATTAAACTTAACTTTAAATGTCTCTATAGCCTCTGCTTCATTATTAATTCCATATTGCAACGGTTTTGGGTAATTTTCAGTTTGTCCACATGTTTGCGAATACAAAATTGCTTTTACTGTATTACTAGTGTTTATCGATGATCTCATATTACAAATTTTTCCAAAATTACTTGCTGTCAACCTAGTAGATTTCTCCTTAAACCACTCAGGATTTGTATGTTGCCCTAACGTATTTTTTATTTTATTTATTTAAAAAAATATTCTTTGCTTTGTCATATTCTTCTGCTATCATGTCTGGCAAATCTTGTTCCCAAGTATCAGCACCATAATCTGAGTCTCTACCACAGAAGTAATACTTTTTTCTTCTAATTGCCGGTTTATTTCTGAGTTTCAATCGTTTTTCTAAGTACTTTGTAGAAAATTCCCCAATACTACCATTATTACGAATCAATTATAATTAAGATATAGATTAGGAGGGGTTGTTTTGTCGATTATGGATTATGGGATTCTCAATTACGTTCTTGCTAATCTGAACCTACTTGTTTGTTGATTACTTGTTATTGTTACTTATTTTCTTGGTTTTATTTAGAAATCTTTCTGTGAAAAATAAGTATTAAGTTGTTTTGTGGATTATGAGGATTATCAATTACGTTTTTGCTAATCTGAATCTACTTACTTCGGTACAACGAAATCTAAACATGCAACTAGACCACATATATATATATATATATATATATATATATATATGCTGTAGTATTCTTCCGGGTAGTCCTCCGCGTTGAGTTCTCTAAAGAACTATTTGTCTTCTGACAACGTTTCGGCAAGGTCTCACTTGCCATCTTCAGGTCTTCGCTGCTGCTTGCCTGCTTCTGCTCCTCGTCGTTACTCGAGTCACAGTGGCTTCTGGTCGCGCTGGTGGTGGTTTAAGTACCGTGTTGCGGTCACGCGTCGTTACGCTTGGTGGTTTTTCCGCTTGACTTCTTGTTGTTGGTTGATTGGGTCGTGCCTGTTGACTGCTTTCTCCTAATCCTGATGGTCCGGGGTTCGCTGGTTTCTGGCTTCGGGTTACTGGTCCTCGACGGTCGGTGGATTTTCGGATCACTGGCCTCCAGGTGGGTGGTAGTCGTAAGGCATCATCTCTGGTGTTTAAGTTCATCTGATGTTTCTCGATTTCTATCGCTTCTCGGATGATGCGTTTGGTCTTGTGTTCTACGCTGGCAATTGTTCTGGTGTTGTCGAAATCTATTTTGTGTGAAGTCGCTTTTACGTGTTGTGCCAATGATGATGTTTTCTCGTCCTTCTCGACGGCCTTTCGATGTTCTTCTCTCCTGACGCTTATTTTTCTATTTGTTTGGCCTATGTAGACCTTGTCGCAATCTTGACAGGGAATTCCGTACACGCCTTGGCTTTCCAGTTGTATTTTAGTTTTGACTGTTGGCAGGATGTTTCCAATTTTCTTGTCGGTGTTGAATGATGTCCGGATATTGTGTTTCTTGAGTATTCTGCTGATCTTCTCTGTTGTTCCTTTAACAAATGGTAGGCATGCTGTTCCTACTATATCTTTTTCCTCTTCCTGTGTCTTGGGTTTGCGTTGGTGTTCGGCTTTCCTGATTTGTTTGCCCTGATATCCATTTTTTATTAAAGATGAGCGGATTTTCTTCATTTCTTCTACCTTGTTTTCTGGGTCAGCCAATCTTTGGGACCGGGTGACGAGGGTCCTTACCACTGATTGCAATTGTGCTGGATGGTGATGTGATTGTGCGTTCAGGTACCGTTCCGTGTGGGTTGGTTTTCGGTATACGGAATGTCCAAGGCTTCCATCTGGTTTTTTCTTTATAAGTACATCGAGGAATGGAAGTTCGTTGTTTTCTTCGATTTCCATCGTGAACTTGATCTTCGGATGGATTTCATTCAGGTGTTGCAGAAATCTTCGTAGTTGTTCTTCTCCATGCTTCCATATTATGAAGGTGTCGTCCATATATCTGAGCCACAGGTGTGGTTTGTGACTTGCGGTATCGATGGCCCGTACTTCGAAATCCTCCATGAATAAGTTGGCGATTACAGGAGATAATGCTGATCCCATGGGTGATCCTTCTACTTGTTTATAACGTTGGTTCTTGAAGATGAAGTAGGTGTTCTTCAAGCAGTGCTTCACCAGGTCCATGGTGTCGTCTGGGATGTGGTGTTTTAGATGAATGATATCCACTGCTTCGTCTATTGGTATGTTGGTGAATAGTGAGACCACGTCGAGACTTACTAGCAGATCTCCTGGTTCTACGGTGAAGTCCTTTATACGCTCGATGAAGTGGCCTGCGTTCTTTACGTAGGATTCTGCTTCTTCGGCGTATGGCTGCAGTCGTTTGGCCAAGAATTTTGCTAGTGGTTGTAACGGTGATCCGATGGAACTGACGATTGGCCTCAGTGGTATCCCTTCCTTGTGGATTTTTGGTAATCCGTAGAGCTTTGGGCATCTGGATGATTTTTCCCTCGGGATCAATTGTAATTGCTGCTCTTGACTGATTGAGCTGGCTTTGATTTTAGCTTTCGTTGTCTTCTCTAAGTATGTCGTTGGATCTGTGGCGATGGTGTTGTACGCTGGGTCGTTTAGTAGGACCTCCATCTTCGTTTCGTAGTCGTTACGATCCATCACAACGGTGGCGTTTCCTTTGTCGGCTGGAAGTATGACGATTTGTTCATTTTTCTTCAGCGTGTGTAGAGCTTGTAGTTCTTCTCGAGATACGTTCCTCTTTGGTGGTTTTGCTCGTCTTAGGATTTGGGATACATCTTGTCGTATTGTCTCCGCTGTGTCCTCCGGTAATCCGATGATGGATGCTTCCACACTGCATATTATGTTCTCCATTGGTATGCTGGCTGGTGCTACAGCGTAGTTGAAACCCTTGGCCAGAACACTTTTGCTGGCTTCGTCGAGTGGATAGCTTGATACGTTATGAACAACTTTCTCCAATACGAGCGGTGTAACATGTTCCTTCGGCTTTTGTTCTTTTTGTAGGTGTTCGAACTTCTTCTTCTGCTTTCTTCTTGTCAGTTCGGTGTCCGTTTCTTCACGAAAAGCTGAGAGTTGGTCCAGTGTTGTCCATAACAACGGATGTAGTGTGCGACTCAGCTCCAGATGTATTGCTATTGTACAAATCAGGAAAGCCGAACACCAACGCAAACCCAAGACACAGGAAGAGGAAAAAGATATAGTAGGAACAGCATGCCTACCATTTGTTAAAGGAACAACAGAGAAGATCAGCAGAATACTCAAGAAACACAATATCCGGACATCATTCAACACCGACAAGAAAATTGGAAACATCCTGCCAACAGTCAAAACTAAAATACAACTGGAAAGCCAAGGCGTGTACGGAATTCCCTGTCAAGATTGCGACAAGGTCTACATAGGCCAAACAAATAGAAAAATAAGCGTCAGGAGAGAAGAACATCGAAAGGCCGTCGAGAAGGACGAGAAAACATCATCATTGGCACAACACGTAAAAGCGACTTCACACAAAATAGATTTCGACAACACCAGAACAATTGCCAGCGTAGAACACAAGACCAAACGCATCATCCGAGAAGCGATAGAAATCGAGAAACATCAGATGAACTTAAACACCAGAGATGATGCCTTACGACTACCACCCACCTGGAGGCCAGTGATCCGAAAATCCACCGACCGTCGAGGACCAGTAACCCGAAGCCAGAAACCAGCGAACCCCGGACCATCAGGATTAGGAGAAAGCAGTCAACAGGCACGACCCAATCAACCAACAACAAGAAGTCAAGCGGAAAAACCACCAAGCGTAACGACGCGTGACCGCAACACGGTACTTAAACCACCACCAGCGCGACCAGAAGCCACTGTGACTCGAGTAACGACGAGGAGCAGAAGCAGGCAAGCAGCAGCGAAGACCTGAAGATGGCAAGTGAGACCTTGCCGAAACGTTGTCAGAAGACAAATAGTTCTTTAGAGAACTCAACGCGGAGGACTACCCGGAAGAATACTACAGCATTCAACACCCGCGGAAGCCTACGGATTAACATATATATATATATATATATATATATGCTGTAGTATTCTTCCGGGTAGTCCTCCGCGTTGAGTTCTCTAAAGAACTATTTGTCTTCTGACAACGTTTCGGCAAGGTCTCACTTGCCATCTTCAGGTCTTCGCTGCTGCTTGCCTGCTTCTGCTCCTCGTCGTTACTCGAGTCACAGTGGCTTCTGGTCGCGCTGGTGGTGGTTTAAGTACCGTGTTGCGGTCACGCGTCGTTACGCTTGGTGGTTTTTCCGCTTGACTTCTTGTTGTTGGTTGATTGGGTCGTGCCTGTTGACTGCTTTCTCCTAATCCTGATGGTCCGGGGTTCGCTGGTTTCTGGCTTCGGGTTACTGGTCCTCGACGGTCGGTGGATTTTCGGATCACTGGCCTCCAGGTGGGTGGTAGTCGTAAGGCATCATCTCTGGTGTTTAAGTTCATCTGATGTTTCTCGATTTCTATCGCTTCTCGGATGATGCGTTTGGTCTTGTGTTCTACGCTGGCAATTGTTCTGGTGTTGTCGAAATCTATTTTGTGTGAAGTCGCTTTTACATGTTGTGCCAATGATGATGTTTTCTCGTCCTTCTCGACGGCCTTTCGATGTTCTTCTCTCCTGACGCTTATTTTTCTATTTGTTTGGCCTATGTAGACCTTGTCGCAATCTTGACAGGGAATTCCGTATACGCCTTGGCTTTCCAGTTGTATTTTAGTTTTGACTGTTGGCAGGATGTTTCTCTCTACGGATTACCAAAAATCCACAAGGAAGGGATACCACTGAGGCCAATCGTCAGTTCCATCGGATCACCGTTACAACCACTAGCAAAATTCTTGGCCAAACGACTGCAGCCATACGCCGAAGAAGCAGAATCCTACGTAAAGAACGCAGGCCACTTCATCGAGCGTATAAAGGACTTCACCGTAGAACCAGGAGATCTGCTAGTAAGTTTCGACGTGGTCTCACTATTCACCAACATACCAATAGACGAAGCAGTGGATATCATTCATCTAAAACACCACATCCCAGACGACACCATGGACCTGGTGAAGCACTGCTTGAAGAACACCTACTTCATCTTCAAGAACCAACGTTATAAACAAGTAGAAGGATCACCCATGGGATCAGCATTATCTCCTGTAATCGCCAACTTATTCATGGAGGATTTCGAAGTACGGGCCATCGATACCGCAAGTCACAAACCACACCTGTGGCTCAGATATATGGACGACACCTTCATAATATGGAAGCATGGAGAAGAACAACTACGAAGATTTCTGCAACACCTGAATGAAATCCATCCGAAGATCAAGTTCACGATGGAAATCAAAGAAAACAACGAACTTCCATTCCTCGATGTACTTATAAAGAAAAAACCAGATGGAAGCCTTGGACATTCCGTATACCGAAAACCAACCCACACGGAACGGTACCTGAACGCACAATCACATCACCATCCAGCACAATTGCAATCAGTGGTAAGGACCCTCGTCACCCGGTCCCAAAGATTGGCTGACTCAGAAAACAAGGTAGAAGAAATGAAGAAAATCCGCTCATCTCTAATAAAAAATGGATATCAGGACAAACAAATCAGGAAAGCCGAACACCAACGCAAACCCAAGACACAGGAAGAGGAAAAAGATATAGTAGGAACAGCATGCCTACCATTTGTTAAAGGGACAACAGAGAAGATCAGCAGAATACTCAAGAAACACAATATCCGGACATCATTCAACACCGACAAGAAAATTGGAAACATCCTGCCAACAGTCAAAACTAAAATACAACTGGAAAGCCAAGGCGTATACGGAATTCCCTGTCAAGATTGCGACAAGGTCTACATAGGCCAAACAAATAGAAAAATAAGCGTCAGGAGAGAAGAACATCGAAAGGCCGTCGAGAAGGACGAGAAAACATCATCATTGGCACAACACGTAAAAGCGACTTCACACAAAATAGATTTCGACAACACCAGAACAATTGCCAGCGTAGAACACAAGACCAAACGCATCATCCGAGAAGCGATAGAAATCGAGAAACATCAGATGAACTTAAACACCAGAGATGATGCCTTACGACTACCACCCACCTGGAGGCCAGTGATCCGAAAATCCACCGACCGTCGGGGACCAGTAACCCGAAGCCAGAAACCAGCGAACCCCGGACCATCAGGATTAGGAGAAAGCAGTCAACAGGCACGACCCAATCAACCAACATCAAGAAGTCAAGCGGAAAAACCACCAAGCGTAACGACGCGTGACCGCAACACGGTACTTAAACCACCACCAGCGCGACCAGAAGCCACTGTGACTCGAGTAACGACGAGGAGCAGAAGCAGGCAAGCAGCTGCGAAGACCTGAAGATGGCAAGTGAGACCTTGCCGAAACGTTGTCAGAAGACAAATAGTTCTTTAGAGAACTCAACGCGGAGGACTACCCGGAAGAATACTACAGCATTCAACACCCGCGGAAGCCTACGGATTAACATATATATATATATATACCAGAAACAATAATTTTTACTGTTTTATTCTTTGTTAGAACTTGTAAAAAGTAGCAACAATTTTTACTTTGTTTTACATGAAGCAAAATTATTGTGAAAAAGAAGAAAAATATCCATAAGTTTTTTACATTCTAAATGCTCTCCTTCAGTTTATGAAACGGGTCTATGCATTGTAGACGACTATCTGTGATAAAGGATATGATGAACAAGACCACTCACAATCATGAACTACGAAAATATATTTTTTAACTACAAACATTATAATTGTTCGAAATGCGCTCCTCCTAGTATTTTTTTTTTAATATTTGAGATTTGTTTTATCGAAGCTTTTTTGTTTGCATACCTATCCTGCAATGTACTGGCACTTTTTTAAATTTAATATACGAATATTTGTATTGTATGTCCAGGGACAAAAAGAAACCTGTGCGTGTAAGTGAAACGCATACTATTTGGAAACATGCAGATAAAAAAATAAATAAATCGGCTATGAAAAAGTAATTAATAATATTCAATAAACAATGCATCGATCTTGTAGTTCTTTTAAACTAAATCGAACACCTATGCTATGCTTCACAAAAAATTGCGTCATTTCTTAAAAAAAGAAATTTTTAATGATAATGCAATAAATATTCGATGTGTCCATCATTTTTTTTTATTTCATTACTTATTATACTAAATAATTTTTGAGGAAGAAAAAATAAATACGTCATTAAAAAAAGCCGGGTAAAAAGTAAAAATGTTATAAAAATATACATTCGATAAAACCAAATTGTAACATTTTGTTTTTTTTTTATTTTTTAAATCAATCACACATGTGCAGTGCAGAACATGTACTGTTATGCGATTTCAATCTCTTTTTAATAAATTGATCTCTATATTGGAATAACAATTTCAAGGAGTAAGTATAAAATGACAATAGCAAAATTTCATTTTGGGTTAAAATAATTTACATTTTATGATCCTAGGACGTCCACTCGGGACCCTAATCGGGTTTGATTGACAGCTGTTATAATTTTCGTAGACCTTTGTGTGCAGATATATACAGGCAACCAAGCATACATCCAACAAGAAATTTTATTTTACTCCAGGGGAGCCTTAAATGAGTGTTAAATATTTATGTGTTAAATATTTGTATGTTAAATGTTAAAACTTTGTTGTTCATTTTTACTATGTTGTACTATAGGTATGTTCATTAAAAAGTCGATTTATTAAACTATTTTTGTTCTACTTTTTTGTAGTATTTTCAAACTAGTTTTATGTGATTGTAAACAGGTTATGTGGTTGTAAACAGGCGGAATTCCCCAAGGTTGGTAGAGCTAGACTGTGTATTAGAAAGTTGCTTTAATCCAGAGGAGAGAGTTTGGGTACTAACTCGTTACGTCACGTCACATGATAAATTCCATTGGGCATATTAATGAGGTTTTTGCATTATTTGATCAATAGGACTACAGAATTGATTCCATTTTTGTGAGTTATACCGAGTTCCACTTGTCACCCTGGTGTACACCAGGGTACACTCATGTTATCTTTATCTCGTACTATTACATGAAGTTAAAACGAGATGAGAATACACTCAGTTCACACCAGTGCAACAAGTGGAACTCGCTAATAAATATATTAAACTTTAGGAGACAGATTAAAACTCACTCTATTTACTTAACTGTGATGGATTTTTTTGCAGGACAAAATACCTATAATATGAATTTTACACTTTTAATGTGCAAAATTAAAACGTTTTCAAATTCTGTAAATAAACACACAGATTTTATCAATTTAAATAATATTTTCTGTAGCTTTTTGGATTTTTTAAATAGAATATATGTTCTTACACTATCTGTCAAAAAATAAATTATGAAGAAAAATTAGAAAACTATCCATTTTCTTGTTCAGTTTCCATTCAGTTACTCTTGACTACTTATTTAGTTTCCGTTGACAACGCGTTTCCTTCTTCTAGTTTCCCTTGAAAAATTTATTACGTATATGTGGTGCGTATTTCATTTTAGATTGATTTGCGCAAGCAGTTGAAATCACTGTATTATCGACGTTGGTGTATTACTTCTGTTATTCGTAACTTATCACTAAGCATAGGATTTCAATAAGTACACACCATCGTTTCAGTAGCGCCGTAAAAATGTATCGAACGGGCACATTGTGTATTGGGACGGTGAAAATAATTTACGGCGTTCTTACTAGATGACGCAATGTCGTAATAAAGTTCGCCGGTCGAGGTACAACTGGTCAACTAATTACTCTGAAAATCTTTACACATTTAAACCAGAAGAATTGATTACACAACTGTAATTTTTTATTGCGGCAATATTGCTCTGTTTTTTATTATACTGAGTAACACCATTGCTGTAGCGGCGTTAATTGTCTCCGCAGCACTCGCGTTTGTTTACACGCTACGGTCTAATATCTTATATTGCCCGCTTCATTAGAATTTGAACCGCGCAAAATATATTTATCCTATATATACTTATCACCCAACATTTATTTTAGAAGCAGCATTTATGTATGACTTTATGTAAGATTGTTGAGATTTAATTAGTACAATTTGATGTCATTCCTAATGGATGTATTAACTCGCTAAAATTTTTTGTGTAGAATAAATAAAATTTTTATTATTATTTCTTTTTAATTTTATCTTTATTATCATTAACATCATGTATTATAAAAGTATTATTATTAATACGTGATAATAAAGCAAAGTTGACATGTTATTTTGAGTTATGCAATGATAGTTGCATCTCTGCATCCGATCGATGGCTATGCAAATCCTCAATCGTCACTTTTACTAATTTAAAACAGTAGTTGAACGTCATGTATTTTAATAACATTATTATTAAAACGTGATAATAAAACAACAAAGCGTTTTGAAGTATGCAATGGTTAGTTGCATCTCTAACCGATGGCCATGCAAATCCTCAATCGTCATTTTCACTGGTTCACAAATATTAATTTCTTTTTTATACCTCGAACGAAACATATATATTTTTATCTAGTCTAGTCTAGCATATCCGCGTAGATTCCTTGGAGTTTATAATTCAGTATCAGAGCTTTTACGTAACAGTAAGTGATTTAAATTATTATAAAATATCTAATAGATTGTGTAAATTAAGTTCTCGTCATTTCTGGTTCGTTCAGTTAATTTTGTGGACAGTTAATACAGGGTTTTAATAAATGATTCATTGGACATGGGAGGCGGTGGATTGTTCCGCCTTTTTCCTACTGTGAAATTACTGCATTTCTGACAGCTCTTTGTCAACTTGTTCAGAAGAAAGGAATGTAGAAAAAACAGTTTTAGCAGATTCCTAAAATATAATTTTGCCACCATTAGACAAAATGGGTCTAATTAAACCTTTAGTAAAAGTCATGAATAAAAACAATGCAATGATTTAGCCCTGTAAATTTTAAAATAGCCCTTGAGAGCTATTTTAGCCCCGAAATTAATTTTCGTTCAATTAATATTCGTTTTATTTTATTTATCGTATTTTTTAAATTTAAAAATTGTTGAAAATATACTTTCTCTTATTTTTTACAAGAATTTATTTTCAGTTTTTTATATGACATGTGTATTTATATATTTTCGTTGAATTTGTACTTTATTTACAGTAATTAAAATACTTTAAAATAAACTATTGAGTAGATGAGATTTCCAATAACATTTTTATTTATTTTATTTATTTCCCAACAAATCAATAAAAATACTCATTTTTAATTTAATGCAAAGCTTTTTAGCCCTAAACCACTCAAATCTAGCCCTATTTTGGCGTCCGTCTAGCTCTTTTCTAAATGTAGCGTTGTCATCACTGATTGCAAATTCTAATTCATCAATGCTTAACCCGCAATAGACACATGTTTACACGAATTTTTACGTGAAATTATTGGAACTTGTATTGCCTGCTTTAGATTAGATGACTGATATCATCGTGCAAAAGTCTTCCTAATTTTTAAGAGACACCACGATTTTCTTCTTTCATCATAGCAACAAATTTCCTTATTTTTCCTAATTTTTTTTTATTTACGGCAGATTAAAGTGACATTCTTAACTTTTGTTTGCATTTTTTATTTTTTAATGCCGTTTATATGTGCAATAGAAACGTATTCAATGTTTCCTGAGTGACCAAAATAAAATTTTTATCTTGACCATTTTTTTAAATTTATGTTAAAAATATCCGAAAGAGCAACTCATGAGCCTTCAAATGAAAATAATAAAATGTGGTCATTAAAAAAAATCAATGACGTCACTAATGGGAAGTAAATGAAATCAAAATTTTACCTAAACCATCAAATCCGCAACAAAAATAAAGTATATCTCAATATTGTACATTAACCTTCAAGGAAATAATGAATTTATTTCTTATTTTGTCACTTCGCCGTATATTAAGAGGAATCCTTGCGAAAGTACCCCTCTCGGGTTGGTATTTTACTTGCTTGTTAATCCCCAACGCTATGACATTTAGGGGGAAATGTTTCCAATTTTATGATTGGTTGGACTTGACTGCAGGTGCGCTCCAAACATTTCATTGGTTACCCTTTAGTATGTTGTTGCATTCTCCGTCTGCGTCGTCGGCTTCTAACGAAATTTAAATTTTTGTAGCAGAAATAAGCTCCACATACAGATTGTAAGAAATAATCTTCGGACGTATCAGCATGTTTATAATATTTTACAAAAATTTTGTGCAAATCGTTTTTGACTGCAGTGAAAACTTCGAGCAGCCTCTGTACAGCTGTTTCAGCCCTGCTTGGGGCTTCTTCAACAGAGACGTAGCTCGACATTCCCACTGCAAACAAAAACGACTTGTCCAATTTATTCGTCTCTGCTGAAGAAGCCCCCCAGCAGGGCTGAAACAGTTGTACAGAGGCTGCTCGAGGTTTTCACTGCAATCAAAAACGATTTGCACAAAATTTTTCTAAAAACTTTCATTATGCTTTGACAGCAAGCATGGCCGCCTTGCATGGGGGACTTATTAGGAGCAAATCCCGCTTCAATTTGTCTATCCTACTGCAATGCAGGTCAAAAAGCGATCGTAAGATGTCGCTATTTTATCTGTTCAATATTTTTACAATTACAAATATCTACTGTAAATAATGTGGGCGCAGTAGGCTGGCCGTTCGATGAAATCCGAGTCGCTCGTGACGATTCGAGAGGCCACTGAGGCGCGTTCAGAAACTGCATTGCGATTGTACTTTGGGCGATTAAAATGGAAAGCAAAACGCGCAAAATAATTTACATGAGAGAGAAAGTATATTACCCAGAGCGCGCTCTTTCTTATTCCTGAACGGGTCGCAGCACACGATAATTCACGATCCTTGAGAGGGAATTTTAAAATAATAATGATGAAGACAACATGTTTAAGATGAGATGAACAGTTTTAATAAATTAATATAGTCAAATTTATTATAGAATTTAATTAAATTTTTATTTTTATATACTTGATTTATGTGTGAATTGGAATAAAGAATGTTTAATATATTTTCTAGGAAAATGTTCACGAATTCCAACCCGAAAGTACAGTACCCGAAAAAAGTAATGTCTCCTTCATAAAATTCAAATGTTCGGGCTAAGCTGTCGAGACCCACATTACAGCAAGCCAACCCAAGCATTGCGAGCAGGCGAAATGTATTTAATCTGTCTGAGATAAATTCGAAGCGTTCGACTGCTAAATTCTATAAATATAATTATAAAACAAAGTGTTATTTGTTTGGTAAAGTCATACATTTTTTGCTATGCAATACATGCACAATAAAAGTAAATTTTTAATGATTTTATAAAAATTAAGTTCAACAAAACGATTCTCATATGGTAATTAATTATTAATTAAAAAAATTATTTCAATATTTGAAAATTAGAATTCTTCAAAGATTTATTTCGACCTTTAACTTGTATTTAAGGAGTAATATTCATTTAATATTTTATTGTTATTCGTTTTATTTTTAAATTGTAAAGGTTCAGTGTTCATTTCAAATATAAATTGTTTTGGATTGTGTCATCGTTCGTTTTGTGAATTTTATTTTGCCAGGAGCAAATGAAATACTGAGTTAAATTCTTTTAAATTAGGGATACACAAAACTAAATAGAATAAGTTGATGTGACATCATTGATAATTTTTAAAACCAATAATACGATTTTTCTCTGGAATCCTGTACTGTAGCTGTTTCTGATTATGGCCATCATGCGTAATTATATTTTTATCTCGGAATTAAAAACGAAAAATGTGGTTCGATAAAATTGTTACAATACAACGCTTTTTTGCGAATACCTCTCGGACACATTTCGCAAGCGGGATTACCTGCTCGCAATGCTTGGCCACCTCCCTGTAATGAGGGTTTCGACAGCTTAGCCCGAACATTTGCATTTTATGGGGGAGACATTCCTTTTTCGAGCACTATATAGGGTGACTACGCGAGAATTCCTACCTCCTTTAACTCTTTTATTTTTGATTTTAGGAAAAAATACTTAATACAAAAGTTAAAGGGACCAATTCGAAGTTTGACTGTGTGCTCACAGAAAAACACAGTTGATGGTCGGATAAACGACATGTAAACTAAACTTAGGTTTTTTTTAATGGAACAGTCTACATTATTATATATTTCGATTCTAAATCAAATTCTAATGGCACTACACATGTAATAAAACTAATAATGTAGATGGTGTCTTCAAAGATTTATTTCGACCTTTAACTTGTATTTAAGGAGTAATATTCATTTAATATTTTATTGTTATTCATTTTATTTTTAAATTGTAAAGGTTCAGTGTTCATTTCAAATATAAATTGTTTTGGATTGTGTCATCGTTCGTTAATTCCTCCTTATTTTTTTAATTTTTGATTTTAGAAAGAAAAAAGGATAAAAGAAGTCGTACAATGTATTTCAGTACTGCTATAGATATTCACAAAAAACAATTGAGAGTCGGACACCCAAAAAAATAAACGAAGTTTTGATTTTATATAAAATAACACTGAATAAAATTTTACCATCAGCATATTATAACGATTTAGATATTTTCTAAAAATTAACGTTTAAGGTAGAAACAAAAAATAATTCGGAAAAATAACTGAAAATTTAAGGTAAAACATATTTAAAGCGCTCTCAATTTTTTTACGCAAAATGTAAAAGTTTTTAAGATATTTTGAATCATATCTCTTGTATAAATGTGAGTTTTCTATTTCTAAAATTAAAAAATAAAATAAATTAAGTAGGAATTATTTTATAGACACTTTCTACAATTTTAGTTTTATTATATACGTAGTCCCAGTAGAACTTAATTTAGAATCGAAAATCGTAATAATATATAGGGTGTTCCATTAAAAAAAAAACTTTAGTTCATATCTCGTTTATCCGACCACAAATTGTTTTTCTGTGAGCACGCAGTGAAACTTTGAATTAGTCCGTATAAGTTTTGTTTTAAACATTTTTTCTTGAAATCAAAAATAAAGGAGTTAAAGGGGATAGGAATTCTCGCGTAATCACCCTGTACATGCGATAAACTCCTTTATTATAAAGAACTACGGTTGAATTCTTGGCTTCCGGTTAGTACCACATGTCTCTTTCTTCTAGAAGAACTATATTAATTAGTACTTGACTATTCTATTGACTCTAATTATTGTTAATTTTGGAATCTCGATTTCAACGCAAAATATCCTTATAGAAGTAATGTCAAATTACTAACAATATTGAACTTTTTTTCCAAAAATACATTCAATTGCTAGTATTATTTATTGTCCTCATTAACAACGCATATTTTTAATTTAATATTTAATACTAAGTTTTAACGTTTTAGAAACGTAATTAGTGTTACAGCTTGTTTACATGAGAACATATTCATTCATAACAAAAACTTTTACAAAATTAAATTTTATTAACACATTAATAAAAATTTCACTTAGAAAATATTTAGTAACGGAGTTCGAAATTTATTGACAAACATTTAAATATTTCCTAATTTATTTAAAAATATTTTCTTCTATTATTATATTCTCGTTATTGTCATTGTTGCAAACATTTTTAACATTCATACTTCCGACAAACATTTCAATTTTATAGTCTGTATAAGTGTAATTTCAATGTTTCGTTTCTTTTGCCTATATCTATGTTAAACTTACAATTCACGTAAATAAATGATTCAAAATGCTTTCAAAGTACATTTCAAACATCGACAATATTCGGTCACTCCCGGCTCGGATCCGACTTGCCACCAGCCTGTCAAAAGCTAATTTTTGTTTCCAGCAGCGATATTCCCTTAAACAATTTTTATAGGAACAGAAAGAGAAGATATGTTTGCTTCCTTTTTCGTTACCTCCCCAACAATTGATAGTGGGAGAAATCCGTCCACGCCTCGTGAAAATAATTCATGAAAAACATGCAAAACGCGCGAATTCATAACTACATTCATATACATATACATATTTTTGAAAGCTGTTTTCGCGGTTTTGTTAATAAAACTTCAATCTACAAAGTGACCAACGCGTTTTCGAAAACATGAACTGGAAGTATATTTAATTTTTCTGTAAAGTTCAACTACGATTTTTAAATGTTAATTATTTTTTTTTCTAATTAACTAATCGTAGCGAAATTTCCATTGGTCACTTTGTAGTTCTAGTCCTTAAATACGTAGTGTCAAAAAATGAAATAAATTGACTAAGAACTAAAGCCTCTACGACTCCGCGCGTTTTAATGATTTTCGTA
The DNA here is from genome assembly GCA_036172665.1 of Prosopocoilus inquinatus. NCBI lineage: Eukaryota > Metazoa > Arthropoda > Insecta > Coleoptera > Lucanidae > Prosopocoilus > Prosopocoilus inquinatus. The sequence goes on along the minus strand of CM069871.1, from coordinate 40,308,543 downwards.
TATGGCATTATTCGATGGGATTCCTCTTAATAGCCCTCTGCTGATCTCTTGGGTTAAGTTTACAACGGAGCTGTGATAATTAAAGCATCGAGCAAAATAGCCCGTCCAGTCTCCCAGATGCCGATTACGCATCGTAACACCCCCGGTATAGCGCCGATCTGAATCGGTTCTATTGCCCGGTTTAACAGAGACGGGCGTTGTTGAGTATTCTTAGGTATTCGATATTCGAAAAGGGAAGAAAATACTAAAATTTCTCAGCTATTAATCGTTATTAAAATTAATTCTTAAATAACGTTCCAAATTTTCGTTCGTTCGTTCGTTTCGATTTGCCGTGAGTCTTGTCTTGTCTTTAAAAGCGAGAAAATGATCTTTCAACATAACAGGTTGTGAGAGAGCTTTCTTTAGGTAAATTTTAAACTCTTCAATATTTACGGAGAGACTGAGCAATCAAATAAATATCGAATCGTCAAAATCAAAATTAATGAGACCCAGAATTCGATCGTAGAATCCCCGTGCCTATCGGAAATGCAGCGAGAAATCGAGCCCCGCCGCGCGCGGTATACAACTCCTCTGAGTTTGGACCTTCAGATTCGAGGCCTTAGTGATACTAGATGACTTTTTCTGCTCGCAGAAGAATAGCCCGTTTAATTATTATTGCTGCAATCGCTTATTTGAGCGCTTATACTCGAAGCTCGAATACGAACACAAGCATTTGAATACGTCTTTCTTTGTATCAGCGCTAATTTACCCTAAGGGTAAGTTCATAACGAAGCTGTGATAATAGATGATAGAAGAGATTTCGAAAAGCGCTGATAATGAGAAACAAGTATTCAAATGCTTAGGCGGCTTTCACACCAAAGTAGCATGCTACGTGCTACTTGCATCCTGAATGTACGCTGCGTGCTATTAATTCTTAAAAACGTATGAAAACGAGCAAAACGAGCGATAATATTCTCAATGGTGTAAAGCAGCATTCATGCGACCTGCGTTTTGCGACGTGCGACTTAGTTCATAGGACGAGTTCTATATTTTACTACGCTATTCGACACGTGTTTGGTAATTTATAGTGTAAATTTGAATAATGTCAGTTGTTGTAGTGGCAATTTGTAGTTGTAACTGTTGGGAAACTACAAATGCACTATGTGTACCCGCATTATCACCTAAATATGTATGGATCCGCAACCATGTCTTCTTTTTTCTCCTTTTAATGACTAATGACCACTGATGCAATTAAAGCAACTGCCTCGTCTTCAGATGACATCTTGACCATATATCTGACAAGAACTGACTATTCGAAAGTTTTATGCTACGCTACTTCGGTAAGATAGCAAAATTTCAGGATGTGCTACGCGACACGTTATTTTCCACAAGGTTCAAGTAGCACGTGGCATGCTACTTTGGTCTGAAAGCCTCCTTACAGCGCTCATATAAGCGCTTGTAGCAATGAGAATTAAACGAGGTATTCTTCTGCGAGCAGAAAAAGCCATCTATCATCACAGCCTCATTGTGAACTTACCCAAGAGGGATTAAATACTAGTTTATACGGTTTTTAAGCCTTCGGTGAAACATGTGAATTCTTATAGTTTTGGGGGTGTTGAGTACAGGGAATCTATTAAAAAAATCCATCACGTCACATTAAGACAATATTTATTTAAATAAAAATTCACAAAACGTGTATTTATAAACAAATTAATATTAAAAATCGCTAATCTTACTTTATTCTTTACAGTTTCCTAGATCAGTTCCCTTAAAAAAGACGAACAATAGTCTGACACACTTTCATTCCAGAAATATTCCCTCTTTCAGTTTTGCATCAGCAATATTTGGAAATAGGGTGTGTAAATATTTTAAAATAGCATTGTTTTTATTCATGACTAAATTAATTAGTTTAATTAGACCCATCTTGTCTAATGGTGGCAAAATTATGTTTTAGGCATCTACTGAAACTGTTTTTTCTACATTCATTCCTTCTGAACAAGTTCATAAAGGGCTGTCAGAAATGCAGTAATTTCACAGTATGAAAAAGGCGGAACAATTCAACGCTTTCTATGTTTAATGAATCATTCATTAAAACACTGTATTAACTGTCCACAAAATTAACTGAACGTAACAGAAATGAAGAGAACTTAATTTACACGATCTATTAGATATTTTATAATAATTTAAATTACTTACTGTTATGTAAAAGCTCTGATACTGAACTATAAACTCCAAGGAATCTACGCAGATATTCTAGACTAGACTAGATAAAAATATATATGTTTCGTTCGAGGTATAAAAAAGAAATTAATATTTGTGAACCAGTGAAAGTGACGATTGAGGATTTGCATGGCCATCGGTTAGAGATGCAACTAACCATTGCATACTTCAAAATAATATGTCCAACGCTTTGTTTTATTATCACGTTTTAACAATAATGTTATTACAATACATGATGTTAATGATAATAAAGGCAAAATTAAAAAAGAATAATAATAAAAATTTTATTTATTCTACACAAAAAATTGTAGCAAGTAAATACATCCATTAGGAATGAGATCATCATCACCATCTCAGCAATCTTACATAAAGTCATACGTAAATGCTGCTTCTAAAAGAAATGTTGGGTGATAACTTACGAATAACAGAAGAAATACACCAACGTCGATAACACAGTGATTTCGCTGCTTGCGCAAGTCAATCTAAAATGAAAGCCACAATACGTAATAAATTAATTAATTACTGAAGGACTAATGCCCGATTTCTTCACTTCCTGATAAATTTATCTTGCAGGTATTATCCTTGGAAACCATTGTATCGATAATAATTTCCGAGGATATTACCTAGCAGATAAATCTATCAAGAGGTGAAAAAATCGGGCCTAAGCTACATTTCATATCACCGGGTATGTAAATTACATATAAATAATCGTGGAATTTCATATATATACATGAAACGAAACTATTTACATCGAATTTACGCGTTAAAATAAGTGTCAGCTGATCCTAGGGCCGCATTTGCGAATTTGCTGTCGCACGGATTCGAGCCCCAAAATGGCCCTGGGCAACCCCTCTGTTCGAAACAGTTTAAGTCAATCTCGTTAGAATTTGCTGAACAGCATGATATTATAGCGAATACGCAAGTCATAGGCTGACGTTCTCGACCGGGTCTTTGCGATTGTTGTGATACTGGTGGTGGTGGTGGTGGTACGGTAGTCGTAGGTTTTCTAAATATAGTTTCAAGTTCAGACTGGACTACGGGAGGAGGAATAAATTCATTTGCTTCAATGGTGTTTATGAAAGTATCATCAACTTCATCTCTACTATCAGGAACGTGCACCAGTGGAGGATGTGTTGTAGTTTGGCCTGGCCTTCTTGTTCTCCTAATAGGTGTGGGACGACTAGTCGTTGTACTAGGAGCAGGTCTCGTAAATATTCCCCAAATTGGCCTGTCATCTTCACCTACAAGTCTGGATGTATCATCCTCATCTGCGCCTCCAAGTCTAGACGGGAATTTCATCGGCTTAATGGTTGGTATAGGAGTTGCAGTTGCAGGTGAAAGGTAACCAGGTACCGGTGGATTATCAGCAGGATAACCAGGATTTATGAGAACTGGTTGCGAAGGGAAATATATAGGAACCCTTCCATTTGTTCCCAAGATCGGGACGTAATAAGGGCGAGCGATCTGAAATGTCTGAGGTCTCCATACTGAATAACTTATAGACGCAGGCGTGCGTATAATATGCGTGGGCGGAAAGTAATTACGCTTTTTGCGTTCGGGTTCAACCGAACTGCGCTTTCTGCGCTGTTTGAGTGTTTCGTGATCTGTTAACTTCGACTTCTTGTTGGAGGCTGTTGACTCAACAATGAAACCGTCCCCGCAGCCCATTTGCAGGTCAGGGACGATGCCGTTTTTCTGATACTCAGCTTTGGAATTCGACTTTCTCAGCGTAAGGTCGAATCGGTGAAGCCTGTGCGTTTTAAACAACTGATATGTTGCTTCGTTAAACAGCTGCGGCGGTTGGGACCAATCCTCGCGCGGTTTGTATTGATCTCGTGCCAATACCGGGGACGAAGAGCAGTATGTTGCGTACACCAACATCAGTGCCAGTAAGCTCGTTCGTAATACTGCCATCCTGAAACAATATAATCAAGATTAAAATTGCCGATTGAACGATAAATAATGATAGGTACTACAATTTGCTTCGATGCTTTCTAAGAAGACTTTGTTTTTCAACTGTCGATCAAGAAATTCAAGCCAAAAAAAAAATTTCTGTTCTTACAGGATTTTTTGACGTGTGGAAACCATATTAAAAATAGAAATATGGCAAACGATTAGTCTATAAGGTTTAAGAAGTAAGTTGTCTTCTTTAAGAAATTCAATAGATAAAAATCAGTATTGATTAATTATAACTACAATAATGTTCAAATTTCTAAAAATTTTTACAAGAATTTAAAAATTTCAAACATATACTTTGCTTAATAAGAGCAATTTTCTTTCATTCGCATCAAATATCAAATAATTGTTTAAATTTTCCTTTTTGATAATATATTTGCGTCGAGAAAAAAATATTTCTTTTCCAACAGTGTTTACTTTAAAGTAATTGCCTGGAAGGAATTAGATTTGTTGGATAAACGCCTGAAATTTAAAAAATAAAAAGTAAACTTAAAAACAAAAACACTCGTTATAAAACTGACATTGAAAGTGACATTCAATGAAGAAATTCACGGGAAAGGTCGTGAAATTCGAATTTTTCTCAGACACACACGAAAACGCAATTTATCAAAATATGCAATATGAAAGTATCGCGTTACAGCCATAACAACCAATTGACTAAGAATAGTAAACCTCTCCGTTGTGGGCAGTTATGGGCCTCAGTGAACTGAACACGTTATAGAGATGTCCACATTATACTGGGTGTCTCAAAACGTACGGAGGAGATTGAAAGAGCAGCTGTAGGAGATCAAAACAAAGTTTTTTTCCTCAATGCGCTTTTGACCAAAAATCCATTACTAAGAAAGTTACAGCAGTTTAAGTTTCTTAATTTCTTATTTAATTTATACCTATATCTTCTTAATTAATAAAATTTATTTCAAAAACTGCAATTTTATTTTAGAAAAATTTTGTGCAAATCGTTCTTGATTGCAGTGAGAACCTCGAGCAGCCTCTGGACAGCTGTTTCAGCCCTGCTTGGGGCTTCTTCAGCAGAAACATTATATTATTATTATTATTATGCTTTGACAGCAAGCATGGCCGCCTTGCATGGGGGACTCATTAGGAGCAAATCCCGCTTCAATTTGTCTATCCTACTGCAATGTTAGGTCAAAAAGCGATAGTAAGATGTCGCTATTTTATATGCAATTTTATTATTAAGTAAACTCTAAATTTATCAAAACGACCATTCACAAAATATCTACCTCGGCTCTTTTTCTAGTTTTGTTTCAATTAATCAACGGTTCTTAACAATATAAGTAGTCGCTTTTGGATGTTAAATTAAAAATGAAATAATCGTAACTTTAAGTGACTACATTTTTTTTAGTAGTTGTTTCTGATAAGGCACTGTTCAACTATCTCTTAAATGCCCCAAATTGGAATTTAAAACGTAAAAATTACTGTAGGTAGTAACTTTTGCTTATTAATTAATTTTTACCAAAAATTTATTAAGAAAAAGTCTCCTCTAGCTGCCATTTCAATCTCCTCCGTTGTTATGAGGCACTCAGTATAGTTTTATATTAAAGAAGAAAGAGAGATAAAGAAATGTGAAGGAAGATTATGAAGCTTTCAGAGAAGAAGAATGTCCATATTAATAAGAGGTTTTATTGAGTCATGGTTAAAATTGTCAAACATCAGAAATGAAATTAAAATTAATTCAAAGAGATTTTAATGTGTGTCAGTTTTAGCTTATTAAACAATCTCAAACCTAGAAAACAACTTGGTATTCTTTAAATTCCATAAAACTTGAGTTTTTCAATTTCTAGAATAGGTATTCTCAAAATTTCACCCACTAAAACTTAACATTAGAGTTTTAATATTTTTACAGTGAAAATTTCAAAGATTTATAATTGGAAAAAATAACAAGAAAGATTAAATATTGCTTCAGATATTTCATTACTTAACAATAAGTAATAATTTTATATAATGTTTAGGTTTTGATGCAATGTGCATTTTCATTGATAACTAATGTGCATTTAAAGGATTTCTAAAAACTTTATAAACGACTTACTTTCATAAAAACCCTGTAAACATTTTCTTATATCTGCCTAGATTTCTCTTTATTTAGCTTACAAATTCAAGTCAGTAGGCAGAATATGAGATGGCTGTGGAATGTTTTACTGTCAAATCAAATTACTAAAAGACCAATTTAATAATAGGACTGGGGCCGATTTCATAATAAGACCTTAAAGTACTTTTAAAGTTACTTTATCCTAAAAAAATACATTAATTTCCCTATAATTATAACTTTAAATTACTTACAGATTTTTTTAAAGTAAGTCATTTACAGGAGTAGATTAATCAGAAGTCATTTAGGTAAATATTAGTTATCAATGAAAAATATTTCTTTTAAAAAGTACCTTGAATTCAAAAACGTAAAAATTATGTAAAAATACTACTTTTCATTAAATAATGAAATTTGAATAAGTAATAACACTGATCAACACTAGTCTTGCCACACGAACTTTGGTAGCTAATAGTGTTTTGACCCTAAAAACTGCACTTATTTTTTTTTAATTACCCTCAGTTTTCTTTTCATAAGATAAAGTTCAGTTTTAGTATTATAGCGATAAACGCAAAGGAACGGACACAAAGAAAAAGTAATTCAACTGTTTCTCTCTTTATAAATCCAAGTTCTGTACATTTTAATTAATTATTGTGATTTTGTCAATATGTCATGAAGGTGTATTAATGATTCTAACCGTTTTTATTATATTTGTGGGGAACTGACTTTCAAAAAACAAGGGCGAAATTTTACTGATCTCATTTTAAACAGTTATCGCGATTATTTTGGTTTTTCGGTGGCTCACCAAGACAAAGCTTGGGTCCCACATATTTCTTGCATAACATGTGCAAAAAATTTAACTGTTTGGAAGAAAGGGAAACGTTAGATGCCGTTCGCTATACCCATGATTTGGACCGAGCCTAGAGATCATGTTTCGGACTTCTGCCAAATATGTTGGCTGAGTACTGAGAACAACCTACCGGATGTCACGCGCCATATGTTCACCCTTCTAGAATCTTTATTTTTCACCCTTCTAGAATCTTTATTTATTAATCGATTTATCTAAATTTTGGAGACAATAAATTAAACAAAAAACGAAATTTTTTGACATACTGCTAGTCGTCATAGGATTTTCGGTTTCGCCGGAAGTGACATCAACTTCCTTATTTTAAACGGAACGCCCTATATATTTTTACATACTTAAAATCTACGGATCATTACGAGTCCGAATACGTATCAAATGATAATTTTGATTTCCATGACAACGAAAATTTTTTTTTTTTTTTTTTCAATCTAGAAAGCTATGATTCGCATTTTTTCGATCTAATGCGATCAAATGTGTCGAAAAAATCACTCCTTTGATTGTATTTTACTTTTTTACATTTTTATAGCATTTGAAATTTTCAATAGGTTGTAACTCACTTTTTTTAATAGAAACTCATGTTTCTTAGCTTAGTTCAAGAGAACATTTCTTTCTGATTACGTTGATACCAAAATTATTTGAAATAAAGGGAGTGTAAAATTTCAATAAGACACGTTCGATTTTAAATTATTTTCAAAGAAAATAATGTTCTGTTGAAGTAAGCTAAGAAACATATGAGGTTCTATCGAAACAAATTAGTTAAGAACTACTGAAAATTTCAAATATTGTAAAAATGTCAAAAATCTAAATACCATCAAAGGAGTTATTTTCTCGAAACATTACAAGGAATGTAAACTTTGAACGAACAAGCGATTCAGTTTGTGTCAGCTGATCAAATCGACCGAATATTTCTCCCTCGTTACGATTTTTAATTACTTTAAGGTATTTTTCCAAGGACTGCTACCAGCTCGAATTAGGTAAGTAATATTATATTTAATTTTAAACTCGAAAATTAGCGCCTTTTCCAAACGTGTACCAACTACCACTTGGGATTCCGTTCCCTGTTTGACATTTGCAAATTGTAGTTGTGTGAGTGAAATATTCGTGTTTAACCTTAATTTTATTTTGTAGATGATTCATGTGATTCAATGGAATGTTCCTAGCCAAACTTCACCAACTCGAATTGTATGTAAAGTTTGTCATGGCATTGCAAGCAATTTCTACGCTGCTGGGTATTAGCCAGGTGCAGAAAGGATGCTCAAGATTCTCAAATATGAACTTCTTAAGTGGTTCAAAATGAGCTGAAGGTAAAATGATTAGATTTGTTCATATAATTAGATAAATTAACCCCTTTATGTATTTTTCATACACACATTCTTTTGTTATAGATGTTTTAGATATTGCTGCTTTACTTTCTGGAAGTAGTGCGTTTTCGGCAACAAATTATATGTGATATCCTTTTCATCTAAAGAACAATAACTATTTCGCATTCGTTTATTAGTTATTTGAGGATAATGAAAGTATGTTCTAAATTCGTTTAAGAAAAAAATAATGGTTGTTGAAAACTGGAATAAACTGAATAATTATGTAAAAGCATGATGCACACTATAACAGGTGACCCAACCAGAGCATTCGGCTGTATGTTAGTATGTGCAGGAAAGCATAAGGTCAATGTGCAAGAGCGATAGCTGCATGCAGGGAAGCAAAACATCAATGTGCAAGAGAGAACGGTGTTTAATCCTTCAGCATGAGATAAATTATTTCTTACATTTGTGTGCTCCCACTGAATGCGCCATCTTATTGCCTTATAATCCTGTATCGTGTGTAAAAGTAATATTAATATTTGTGAACTAACAAAAAACTTAACTAATAAGTATTACGATCTCCATGACTTTTAATTTCGATTAAATATAAAGGTGCATTAGCCGTGCATACACAAGATACATTTGGTTGATATTATATGTGCCTGCACAATGCATTTGAAAACTGGTTTGCATGAATGATCAGTGTGTACTGTGTACATTGTCCTAATTAATAATTACAAATGATTTGAATGCAGTACAGCAGATCTCAATTAAAGAATAAACTTTCCATTTCGCAATTAATTTGCAACTTCATTTTCAATACTTAATGCAACTATTCCTGGTTAGAGGTTATAGTTCACCTGTCACGATAGACCACTGACGTTTATAATTAATCGATTTATTTGTTGAATGACCCTAGTGTGTTTATGAATCGATTTAAATCGATTCGATCCGATTGTAATTAATCGATTTGTTTGTTGAATGCCCCTATAGTGAAGATTGATTAGATAGGTCACAGGAACAATGCTAGAACGCGTCGTTTCGTTCAAAACTAATTCCAGCTTCTACTGTGTCCGAAAACTTCGTATCTCACGTCCGAGTTACTGAAGTCCGTCGAAACGATAAATAAAGTGAAAGATGGTAGAGATCGATTAGATAGGTCACAGGAACAATGCTAACACCCGTCGTTTCGTTCAAAACTATTTCCAGTTTCTGCTGCGTCTGAAAACTTCGTATCTCACATCAGAGTTACATCAGAGTTACTGGATATATAGATAGATTTCTAATTATATATAATATAAATCTTTGAAGTTTTCACCACGAAAAATTTCATTTTTTCGGAAATTAAAGGAAACTACCTTATTTTCTGGCCTTGTCAAAGGAGCTGAAATTAACCCAAGTTAAAAAACTCCCATTGAAATCTTCACTAGAGATTCAGATTAATAACAATTTTACGATTTTGACCATTTCGAAAAATGCTTTTTCTAACAAAGTAAAATTCACTCGGTATATCTGATAGGGGCTAAATAGGTTTTCAGACAAATAGAAGTTACTACCATTTGAGGCAGACTTTTTAACGATCACTGTGTGTATGCTGGTCTGCGAACATTTGGTTACTATGAACATAAACCCGGACTATGTTTGAGTTCGTGCATGCAATTAAAATTGCCTCTCAATTCAATGATAGTCATGTGTATTCTCTAAGCACCAACTCATTTCAATTGATATCTAATAATAATTGAAGAGAAAAGAATTGATATCTAATTATAGCAATCACAGAAACCCACAAATGAAACGTAAATATCCTGTAACAATACAATTTTTAGGAAATCAGTTATGCTTGTTACGTAACAATCGTAACAAGCACCAGCAGTAGTTGCACCACCACCACCACCAGCCCTAAATGAAGAATGAAACGTCGGCAGTAGAAGTAATTCAAGTAATGCGGTTCCAATCGAAAGCTAATTTTTTTTGTTTTTTTTTTATTATGAGAATTTATTCATTTTTTAATTTAATTAACAAGTACATGTAGACATGAATTTAATCAGTTTACATTAACCACAAAAGTAATCGAAATCTGACAGAAAGTTAAGAAGAATTCCAGTATACAGTGTGCTCAGACTTGGTAGGGACAACATGGGTAACTTTTGTATTAGAAGAGATAGAGAGATGGTTAAATTAGCTGAAAGGTACAAGTTCGAGAGGTCAATAAGAATTCATTTTCAGATTTTACTTGTCATGGCTAACTTAATTAAAATTTTACAAAACCCAAAGTATTCTAACTTCTTTTATTTGCCGTAACTTTCTTGTAACTTAAGATATTGAGATGCGGTTTGAACTAATTTACATGGTAATTCAAGTACTTTTATAGTCACTTAAAAAAACAATTTCATTTTTGCAAGTTTTCATAATCTAACTCAAAATTTTAAATTAATGCCGATTAATTTCTTTGGCTTTTTTAAAATAGATTTTTTTCTGAATGTAATGATGTATCATACGATTCATATGAGATGGAAACTTCTTTAAAATTTTGAAACACTAAGTTTATTCTTTTTACGGACAGAAATCATAAAATTTTGTTTTTGTTTATCAAATTATTTGTGAAATTATGTTTCAAAACATAAAGCACGATTATCATCATACATGCCTATCAATAATGTGTTATTACTTACTTCAACTTATAACAGGCAAGACGCTTTCGGGCAAAATGTTTTCACGCAAAACGTTTTGCCCGAAAGCGTCTTGCCTGAAAACATTTTGCTTCATCAGTGTGTGACTAACCGAAATGTTTTGCACTGGCGCAAAACGTTTTGCTTCAAAGCGTTTTTGCTTCATGAATGTGTGGACAGCCTAAGTCTCGATTTGCTTGATACCAACTAATATGTATACCAAGTGCTACAAGAACATATAACTGCCTCGTGAAATATACGAAGCTCAATACCCAAAAAGGCTGTTACAGTTAAGGCTGCAGTCCCATTGATCGATCGTGGACAATCTTGTACAAGCGATTAAAATTTTAACCAATTAAATATTTTTGGCACAACATGCCCACAGCTGATGTGATACTGGTTTAAAATTTTTATTCCTGCTGCACGATTGGCTGCGATCGGTCAGTGGGACTGCAGCCTAACTTAATAAACAAAAAGTTTTTGTGATTATGGCATTAGCGATTGCTGTTCGTAAAAGAATAAGTTCAGTTTTTCAAAATTTTGAAAAATAGGACTTTAAATGCAAAGTTACTTTAACCTAAAAAAAATATTTGTTTCTGTATTCTTAAAGTGACTTTAAATTAAAGCTTCCTTAAAGTCTGATTATCAAAACGGCTATAAACCTAAAATAACAACAAATTTTTTGCCTAAAATTCCATCTCAATTAAAGCGATGGAATAACATTATAGAGAAATTTGAAAACGGATATGCAACCATTTTTTCTTGTATTTCTAAATATTCAAATATCGCTGAAATATCGTTATTTCTTCCTTTTATATAGGACATTGGGACGGTGTCAAACTTTGAAACAGCCTACTAAGATTTTGATCGAAGATCACGTAATCACGCAAAAACGTAATTGTTGCAACAATCTTGAGTCGTAGCCTACTTGAATATTCCAAACATTATTAATATATATCTCGCAAACTTTTTGATTAAGATTAAGTGTTTTATATTGCTGAAAAGGTAATTTTATTTTCTTTTCAGAAATGTGAAAATATACAGCATTTTTTATATAAAAAATCACAAAATCAGATTATATCTCAAAAAGTATGAGTCTTAGAAAAATGTAGGATTATTTCATAGAAAACGAAAATTTTCAAACACAAAAAAGTTGAAAGGTTTTTAGAAATCGCAGAATTTTAAAATATGTACATCCAGTAGCTCCTAAACAATTCAAGATATCGAAATGCGGTTTTTGCCATTAAACTTGTCATAAAAATCTAGTCCCAGACACCGAGGTCAATCTTTTTTGTACAACTGTTTAAAAGTCACAAATTTGGCCCACCTGTGCATAGATAGTAACTATAATATCGTTTCATATGACGAATTAAAACACATTAATTAAACTTAGACAGTGAGTTTCAATATAACTATCACGTTTAAAACGTTACGTAACATAACATTGAAACCACACTCCTTTTTTACGTTTTGTCTTTTAACTTCACATACTCCTAAATTAAGTCTTTCCATAATCATCATGTTAATAATTATAATCGAAGAACAACTTTATGAATTATGTAAGATAAAAATACTTACAATTAAACGTTTCTTTCAAGATCGTCCGCTAAAAACCACAATTGCGCTCTTTTCTTTTATTTAGAGTATTATTTAATCGTCAAACACGACGCGAGACGCGACACACTATTTATAAAAGTATGCGAACTGAACAAACCGACTGTGTTAAAATCACTGACTGAGCAACCGCATTTACACGTACTTATTTACTACTTCTTGACAAGTGACGTCATGTGGTAGTTAATTCCTTCCTTCCGGTATCAATGACGTCAATCGCGTAGTAAAATGTGTACCTTGTCCTTTTGGTTACATCATGCTTCCAATGAATCGTTTCAGGACTTATTGATTTTTGCTAAACCGCATACCGTACGTTTGTACTTATATGGCAAATTAATGTACATCGGCTTGGAAATTCAAGCCGTGCATACGACATCTTAATCCACAGAGGCACGTGAAGGTGAAGGTTGACTTACGACAAGAAGTTAACTCGGTTTTTAAGCTCGTTAAACATTGTTCAGAACATACATTTTCATAAGCCTCGTTTCTATTCTAGTTAATAAGGTCATATTCATAACAACAATAATTAAGGCCGAATTGAAATAATTAACGGCGACATTTTTCGAACAAGTTTTAAATAGAAGATTCACTCGTTTCAAATTTTGTTTGTGTTCGTGACTAACGACGTCGTTTTTAAAAAAAATTGTTGCAAATCGTTTTTGATTGCAGTGAAAACCTCGAGCAGCCTCTGTACAGCTGTTTCAGCCCTGTTTGGGGTTTCATCAGCAGAGACGTAGCTCGACATTCCCACTGCAAACCAAAAACGACTTGTCCAATTTATTCGCAATGCAAATCCGCTTCAATTTGTCTATTCTACTGCAATGTCAGGTCAAAAAGCGATCGTAGGATGTCGCTGTATTATTTGTTCATCATTATTACAACCCAATTGCGAATAAATTGGACAAATCGTTTTTGGTTTGCAGTGGGAATGTCGAGCTACGTCTCTGCTGATGAAATACCAAACAGGGCTTAAACAGCTGTACAGAGGCTGCTCGAGGTTTTCATTGTAATCAAAAACGATTTGCAACAATTTTTTTTTTTAACTTTCATTATGCTTTGACAGCAAGCATGGCCGCCTTGCATGGAGGACTTATTAGGAGCAAATCCGTTTCAATTTTTCTATTCTACTGCAATGTCAGGTCAAAAAGCGATCGTAGGATGTCGCTGTTTTATCTATTCGTCGTTGTTTTTGTTAAGTACTTGATGTAGTAATTGGAAAATGCTACGTAGAATGTGTACACGTCTAATTAAAAAAAAAAAACACGAAACTGATATTCTTTTTAGGAAATGCTTTTGAATTTTGGTTTCATTGGTTGGTCTTGATCTACTTATCGTATACATGAAGGGCATTCAACGAATAAATTGAAATTTCGATATCAATACAAATTCTGATTGACGTCGATACATACTCTTTGAACAGTTTTTCCAATAACATATCGCGTCATCGACCGGCAAATTTTTTACCTTCCTGAGGAGAGGCCAAACAGGGCCGAAACAGTTGTCTAGGGTATGTTCGAGAAATCCATTGTAATGGCTGTAATTGAAATTATTAAATTATTTCATTCGGAGGGAAATACTTTACGTGAATGAGATTCTGCGTTTACTAATCGGACTGATGTTTAAGTGGAAACTAATTTAACCTTGATACCTCATACTGTTTAGTTTTTACTTAACAAACCGATTGTAAATTCATTTTCTAGTGATTGATATGAATCAGATCGTAAAGGCCGAATAAGTTTTAGTGTTGACTTTTATCACTCGATACGTATTGATACATGAATTGTATGCAGATGTAAAATCAGGGACGTGAACCGTAACCGAAACCGAGAGGTTACTCTTTAGAGTACTAAAGTAACTAAAGCATATATTTAGTAACAAGTGTTCATTTCAAAATCCGATGGCATTACCCGTCAAAATATTTTGTTTAGGAAAACGTTTGTCGCAGTGTTAAATTGGACATAACCTAAATTATGGTCTCCTTTGATGTTCAATCTGTATTTCCCATACCTGAAATATTAACGTGCACTAAACTTAATAATGCAGATAAAGATAGATTGGAGGAATACGATAGGCTCACATCTCTTTGCATGTCTCAGAATTGTTTTCAAATCAATGGTGAGTATTATGAACAAGTTCAAGGAACCGTACTGGAAAACTGTTTGTCACCGTTTTTGGCCAATTTATTTATCAGTAAATTCGAAAATGACGTGAGAGATAATGATCAGTATTTTCCCAGAATTTGGTTATGTTATGTGGATGACATTTTTTGCTATTTTTTTATACCAAGAAATGTGATCTGGAAGATTTTATAGAAAAATTGAATTCAAAATTTGATAGTATTAAATTTACATACGAAAAGGAAAAAAACGGTGCGATTCCCTTTTTAGACAACACTCGTATAATTAGAAACAGCAAAAATGAATTAGAAATCGACATTTATCTCAACATTCTATACAAAACAAACTAGCGGCTCTAAATTTTTTAGTAAATCGATTACTCTCTTTTCCACTTACTAAATCCCGATATGATAAAGAACTTAAATATATTAAAAATGTTGCGGTTCATAACGGTTATACTCCCCAAATAGTAGATAATGTAATTAGGAAGATTAGCAAAGGAAACAGGTCTAAAATTCTAGCACATTAACGGCAACTTCATCTCTAGGAAAATTTGTTAAATGCCTTTCTATCCGTTTTGCACCAAAGGTTTAAAACATATTTTGAAAACCCAAAACTTACGATTAGGTTTTTCAACTAACAATAGAATTTATTAGGAAACCCGAAAGATAAAGTTAATGTTGAACAGAAATCTGGAATTTATGAAATTAAGTGTAAGAATAATGTGTTTTAAAGAATACTTAAGTCACTACAACAGGTTTGAAAAATCCAGTGTTGCACACCAT
Organism: Prosopocoilus inquinatus; assembly: GCA_036172665.1. Classification (NCBI taxonomy): domain Eukaryota; kingdom Metazoa; phylum Arthropoda; class Insecta; order Coleoptera; family Lucanidae; genus Prosopocoilus; species Prosopocoilus inquinatus. The sequence goes on along the minus strand of CM069871.1, from coordinate 40,292,996 downwards.
ATTGGCAATACAGGACACAGTATTATTAAGGATAATTTAAAACTCAATAAGGAGGTTTCAAATAATAGGGAATTAAATGCTTACGAAAGTATTTTTATTCGGGAAAATAAAAACAATTTAATGAATTCAGGCAATGGACCAATACCTAGTTCCGTGTTATTTGATTTACTCTAATTTGTAGGTTCTTATTTGACGGTTCATGTTTAGATATATATGATTATTATCATTATTAGTTTTAGATCTTAAGTTAAAAATCGGCCGCTAGATATCGTACTTGTGTCAAAAATCACCCGCAAGATGTCGCTACCTAAATCATATATAAAGGGGTGTTTAAGACAATTAAGGGCATTTGCACTGGATATTTGATAAGAAGAGGATTGTCCGAGATAAAATTTTCCTGAAGTGCTCTTAACTTGTGGTGTGTGGGTGTCATTTGCTCTCATCTGTACGTTGTTTTTGACGATTTATACATAATATATATATATATATTATTTTATTTTTCAGGATTTTTAGGTTTCAAATATCAGGGAATTATATATTTAATTATTCGTTAGAATAAGAACTTTTCTCGGGTCTTTGAACTATTTATTTCCGTGTTGTTGAGTTAGCTCTTATTTGTAAGGTTTTTGTGACGCTTCTTTTAGATGTTTACATATTAATTTATATTCGGTTGCTTTTTGATGATTTATACATAATATATACATTTTATTTTATTTTCAGGATTTTTAGGTACATATCAAATAACAGGGAATTTATACTTATTTTTTCGTTAGAATAACTTTTTTCGGATCTTTGGACTATTTATTTCCGTATTTCCGTGTTGTTTGGTTTGCTCTTATTTGTAAGGTTTTTCTGATGGTTAATTTTAGATGTTTTATATTAATTTATATTTACTTACATTCGGACAAATATATCTTTTAGGATGATTAGATTGTTGTTAGTTTTTCAATTTTTATGATTTTATTAGGATGATTAGGTTGTTTTTAGATCTTTTGAAGTGCTTTTAAGTCGGTAGCGTACTGAAGATGGCAGCTTATTGTGGGCGGAGATTTATTTCAAATATCATCGTAACAAAAATGAATATTACAACTTATCCATAAATTAAATAATTTTTTATAAAGATGCCTCTCTACGCAATCACCGGACAGTAATTCTTGCACCAATGTGCTGCGGTAAAGATAGAGTTTTGCATCTTCATGTACAATTCATGATACCTTCTAACAGAAAGCTCAAGCTAGAGTCCGACAAATTAAATTTGGCGGACGGAAAATATGCCAATTAATTTACCTATACCATTCCCCCACACTTTGAACATTTGACAGTCGTGTACAATCCCGTTCTATTTTGTTCTGTTCGAATTTGATCTATAAACGTTTCCTGCGACATTTTCTTTGCCTTTTATTCCAAGTAATAGAATGGCGTTATAAGCTTTCTTCCTTTCTAAATAACCTTTGGTTCAAAATACTCGTGGAGGTTATAATAATTTAAATTTAGCGCCTTAAAATTCTTTTTGGGAGTGTACACAACAAAACGCTAAGTGCTGCTTGACCCGTCACTGCATCTGGTTCGACTATAGTCAAATTCATTGTGATGACGAGCGTGTAGACATGTAAGGAGCATTTTCCATTGTATGTACTGAACTTTCCATAACCTGAGTAATACGTTTTTATAGTTGACTATTCTTCGGAAGAGTCCTGAGAGAGAGGAGAGTTCAGAGAGATCTGAACCTACCAAAGCAGGTTTTCAAATGTTTTGTGGTCAATACAGCTGAAATCATTTGAAAGGCCGCTGTGTGCAAAAGAAAGGCCGCCGTGAGCACAACAAAGGCCGATACTGCAAAATAAAGGCCGCTTTGTGCAAATGAAAGGCGGCTAATGTCAGTTTGCAAAATGCCGTACAAAAAATTAATTAACGAAAAAAGTAAACTAATTGTGGCTATAATAGAGGAGAATTAAAAAATATTAACAGATCTTTTAATGCTAAATATGATACAGCAGGGAAATTATTCAGAAACGTGAAGAACTAAAAAATTACGGAAAAATCATAAACCCAAAATGACGACGAAACAGAACCAATTTGCAAATGGGTAGAAAACTGTAATTAAATATTCAAGATTAAATCTGTTTTATACAAAATGTAAATTTCATTTGCACACAGCGGCCTTTATTTTGCAATATCGGCTTTTGTTTTGGAGATTGAAAACTGTCATGTCAAAATCGGCCTTTGTTTTGCTCACAGCGGTCTTTCTTTTGTACACAGCGGCCTTTCAAATAATTTCAGCTGCAATACAGCGCATATTCAGCTTTAATCTCTTCCCGTGGCTTTTAAGAAAATTAATTTTCAATAGTGAATGTTTTCTGCGCCAATGTAAATACCAAAAACTATTTTGTAACGTAACATAAAGTCAACGAGAACGTCAATGAATCCTCAAAATAATTATTTTTGTATGAAACCAATAAAAAATGTAAGTAAAACGAAAACACCTTACTTGACAGAAGGGGCGATACTAGTGATACTAGTTCTGGAAAATGAAATGAACATAGTACTGTCTTTAGAGTACTTTAGCTTGTTCTAGTACTACTACTATCTTTAGAGTGCTAAAGATAAGCTAAGTTTGTAGTAGGTCGATCTCGAATACCGAAACTGGATTCTAAGAATAAGCTGTTCTCCACTCCAGATTCTCGTGTGGAGTTTCAATGTAAGTCACCACCACGTTGGACAATATAACAAGTGGTCAGACAGGAGCATTTGGCTCTGCACTGGTATGTGCAGAAGAGCGTAAGATCGCTGTGCGAGAGCAATAGTACTTCAGTAAAATAAGTTTAAAAAATGCGATAGTTTCCGAAAAAATCCAACCTAGCTGAATTTTTGTATACACCTTCATGTAGCCATTATAATTTTTTGGTAGTTCTTGCTCGTGAGAATTGCAGAGAATATGAAACAAATCAAAAAGCTTTTTAAAACGAGCTAAAAGAGTAATTTATTGACTTACTTGACGTTTCGCAATTATAATTATTTGCTTTATCAAAAATGAATAACGGAAATATAAACCATTTAGCCTACTAAATTTTTTAAACTACATAATTGTGAAGAGATTGTTCGAGGTTAAAAAAAAATTATCAGCAAAGATATAACTTATAAACCAAGAACATCATTACTAATGCGGCCAGGTCCGTCTTAACATATACTCCAGTATTTACTGCAAGAGTTAGGGTAATCCTGGTAAAACCTAACTAGAGTATGCAAACAAATTGTTGTAACAAAAATTACAACAATTCTAACAATAATAAACCAATAAAATAATACAATTAAATAGTTTTCTAATAAATAAACAGGGAAGTTTCCGATTATTATGTCTCATTTAATGAACTTACAGCTACAAAATACATCGTTCAAATTTGCAAATCTGTTCTTTTATTAATTGAATTATTACACATTTTTATTTTACACATTTCAATAAATCTACGTTTAAACGTATTAGACTCCTGATAAAGAATTTTAACATTTTCAAAATAAAAAATGTTTAGTTAAAAGTGAATGTTCTACTAATATTGAATGACTCTCATTCTTCTTTTGGGTATAATATTTATGCTGATCTAACCTTTTTTTTAAATGTTGGCTAGTTTTACCTATATAAGCTGTGTTACAACTTTGACAATTTATCTGATAAACTACATTTGGTGTGAAACTTAGGTTTTTTGTTTTTAAATTAGTATCATCTTACTATCGCTTTTTGACCTGACATTGCAGTAGGATAGACAAATCCCGCTTCAATTTGTCTATCCTACTGCAATGTCAGGTCAAAAAGCGATAGTAAGATGTCGCTATTTTATCTGTTCATAACTCTTACATCGCAATTGCGAATAAATTGGAAAAGTCGTTTTTGTTTGCAGTGGGAATGTCGAGCTACGTCTCTGCTGAAGAAGCCCCAAGCAGAGCTGAAACAGCTGTACAGAGGCTGCTCGAGGTTTTCACTGCAATCAAAAACGATTTGCACAAAATTTTTCTAAAAACTTTCATTATCCTTTGACAGCAAGCATGGCCGCCTTGCATGGGGGACTTATTAGGAGCAAATCCCGCTTCAATTTGTCTATCCTACTGCAATGTCAGGTCAAAAAGCGATAGTAAGATGTCGCTATTTTATCTGTTCACAAATATTTAAAATGACTCGCAATATGGATTATTGCCAATAATTTATTAAGGTTTCAGTTTTGTGATTAGTAATGTAAATGAAAAGGCAAACAAAAAACAATATTGTTATTATCAATCACACTTGTGACTTGTGATAAAATATTTAGATTGTAATTCAGTGGTTACTTTTTATAGGTAGTTACTTACCAACCAATATTGTCCTATTTTAATAGGGGTGTTTATATCTCCAGAACTGAACAGTACAGCAATCTCTGCTGCATTACCTCGGTATATATACTTACAAATTATATTAAAAATTAGATTGGTGCAATTTTTGGCCATTCTGTTTATGTAGAATAATTTGTCTTACATAAAAAAATTATCTTCATAAAGTAACATACATAATAAAATCAAAAATTAACCTGTTTCAGCGTTTTTCGTGTATATTAACTCTCGAGGAAATAATGACTTTATTCCTTACTTTATGGCCTGTTTGAGGCCTTACAAGATTGCCAAGGGCACCGAGGCCACCAATCTTGCCTAAGATCGGTAGCCCTTAACCGAGAGCCATACCAAAGTTTTCTTTTGATGGAACACCTAATATATTTTTACATATTATTAAAGTATGCATAACTAGTAGGTAATAACCAAATATTTCGAAAGTTTTGTTTAAGAGTTTGTAAGATATTAATGATTATGTGTAAAAAAATGCTCTATTTTGAGCTCTTATAGTTTGATTTTTTATTTACATTTTGTCCTGAATTTTTACGTAGTCAATACAATATCTCATCTACAGAAATTTCACAACAGCTTCAACCTATTAACTATTACGTGTACAGAGTGTTGAGTTTTGAAAAAGATATTTTTTCTCATAATTTTCATTTTCAAATGAAACATCCAGTATATCTAAACTCTTGTGAAACACTGCTTTGATGAACTTTCATAAAATGTCAAATGTTTTTGTCCAAACTCAAGAAATCACGAAACAGCAATTTTTTTTTAATTACAATATTGATAGTTTAAAAAAATTGTAGTAAATCGTTTTTGATTGTACAGCTTCTGTACAGCTGTTTTAGCCCTATTTGGGCCTTCATTAGCAGAAGCGTGGCCGCTTTGCGTGGGATGACTTATTACGTAGCAAACTGGCTTCAATTTGTTAATCCCAAGGCAATGTCAGCTCAAAAAGCGATCGTATGATTTCGCTGCTTAAACTATTCATTCATTACTTATTACAATATTGTCATTATTTAGCCTTCTCGACTGGTCTTTCTGTTTTAATTTGCTGATCAATTAACGAATACTAGTTAATTTAATTAATAAATTAGAAAATAACAAAATAATATACAAATTAAGAGTAATAAGTATTAAATTAGAAAATAACAGAAAACAATAAACAAATTAAGAATTACAAGGAACCATTTGATTTAGAAAATTTATATTAAATATTCGAATTGTTTTTCAGCTTCTTGAAAACACTTCTTACTTCTTCTAATTTTGACGCCAAAAGTCAGTTTTGGTTGATTTCTCCTATTAGATGTGTTACTTCACGTAACTTCTTATTATTAAAATCCATTTTGTTATTGCAAAGGGAAACACAAATTTATAAAAGTAATGTGTCACTAGTCTAAACAATTGTTATGTCAATTAAACATTCATTCCGTTTTTCTCTTTTCTAGGAAACGGCAACGTGATTTTAAACTTTATTTTCTTTAATTATTTTAAGTTATTTAAATATTTTCAAAGTAAAGGAAAATAGTAAATAGTTTAATAGGAACATATTCAATTACTTTGAACAAAAAATAAAACATATTCATTGATTTATTTAACTTTGGTGTTGCTCTCAGTTACTGAACTGCCTGCCTGCATAGCCAAAAATAATTTTATAAAATAGAGCTGACTGAGTGGACATCCTGTATATGTTTGATTTAAACTAGGTCAGCTTAGACAAGAGATGGGCGACTAAGCGATTTTATGCAAGTCGACTACAGGTCGAGACTATCAATGTAAACATATAAAATAGCGACATCTTACTATCGCTTTTTGACCTAACATTGCAGTAGGATAGACAAATTGAAGCGGGATTTGCTCCTAATGAGTCCCCCATGCAAGGCGGCCATGCTTGCTGTCAAAGCATAATGAAAGATTTTAGAAAAATTTTGTGCAAATCGTTTTTGATTGCAGTGAGAACCTCGAGCAGCCTCTGGACAGCTGTTCTAATATCAATGTAAAGTTGACTAATCTACGTTTAATCAGTCAACATTGCAAGTCGAATAATTCGTGGAAATTTTAATCGACTTCTCACATTGATTCGTTAATGTAACCTCATAGTCAATTTAAATATACGTTTTTGGTTAAAATGCTTTTAAACGATACTATACAATACTTGTATTCATACATAATGGATACTATTACATATTACATAACAAATTTTACATCGGCATTTTGATAAAGTCCTGTTTTATTTTTCGAGACGTTCCACTTGCACAGGGATTCTAAAATTAAACTAAATTTTATTTATTAATCAATTCATACTAAATAAGTGGATTCACTAACCAACAAACGAGGTTAAAGGCTAATTAGTCGACATTGACAAGTGTAAGTCGACTAAAGGGTATAAGTCGACTATTATCGACTACGTAGTCGAAGTCGCGCATCTCTAACTTAGACAGCTCGACATGGAAAATGTCGATATCATTTGCGACACGATCGATAGAAAGACAAAATCAACGACAAAACCTGTATATTGGTGAATTACTTAGTATAGATATTCGACCTTCGACTACCAATATAAAAAGTTATCGGAAAGTTGAATTGTGGTAGTATTTTATGAACATTATTGTGCGAGCCTTTTGTTTTAAAAGCCCTTCCCAGGCAAAACTGGGGCCTAGACAAATTAAAAATCTGGAAGGTCGTAAATCTTCGTCGAGGATAATTAGATTTGTCTTCTCACCACACGTCACTAGTTTACGGGTGAAATTAAAAGTCGCGAATAAACAATTAACAAATTTAATACATCTATCACACCAATAAAAACAATAAAACAGAACACAAAGAAATTTGGAATTGTTGAAGTTTGTGGCAACACCTTCCTGTAAGGCGTAACCGGACAGACCTGGTTCTGAATTTTAGGACAGCGCTTAATATAAGAAAAATTCCGTTTATCCTACAGGTCGAATTACAATGTACAAATATTTTTTCGCGAGAACAGAAGGCTACAAATTTCTTTACACGTACAAAACGGATCTTTGTGAATCTGGTGACTGCTGGAAATTTAAACAAGGGAGCAGCAACAACCGGGAATTTCGCGGAAGGTCCCGGGGTGATGAAATTTCCTCTGAGGCTAGTTATGCATTCCAATGCATTTTCGGAACTAGCATAGACTTAAAATTAAAAGACGTCCTAAAATCAGTATTACAAACTAGGCTAGATTACTTATAATTAACTGTCTTTCACTAAATTGTCTAAACCCGAACAATTATATTGAGGAGTCCAAATAGTGGAGCAATATTGGAAATTACTTAAAACAAGAGATTTATAAATATGCATAATGGAATACAAATCGGTAAAAGGCTTGGTAATTTTACAAATAAAACGAACATTTTGAAAACTTTTCTGATTATTAAATCAATATGATATAGGAAACTCTGTACAGAGTCGAAAATAGCACACCAAAATCCTTAATTTGGGAAACATTGTAAGACTATGTTGTCAATTTTGCAAGTGTAATTTATAAAGTATTTTTCCAGGTGACAGTGTGATGATTTTTTTTACTGATGCTAAAAGAAAATTTATAAAAATAAACTCAGTTTAGAGTCAAAAATAGGCTTATTTTATAGGAGTACCCATATTATGAAAAACATTTAATAAGACTGTAGTAACCTTGATATAAAAAAATGCTATATTCTTGCCAAAAAAATAAAAATAAATAAATAAATAATATTTAGGCAGGACCTAAGTATTTTCATTTGTATCCTGAAGACAGATAAGTTGATTCTAAAACCTTTAATAAAAAATATGAAGACCAACTCGAAGAAATGCGGTAGTTTCGTAAAAGTTAAAAAGACTAGAAAACTAGCACATGAGGGATCGGTTACAGAGGCACCGTAGACATTTTTATGAAAAATTAAAAATAAAATTTGCGTTCCAAAATCGACTACATGAGTGTGCGGAAAAAATACCATACCTACTTGTAAATAATATTAATTAATTAAGTAATGGGATAATACCCAGAAATCATTTCAGATGCATGTGATTTTTCAGATTTCAGATAAATGCAATAACGATGAATTCTATCCATTTAAAATATTACAATAATACTGTGTTTTATTAATAACGATTTGTTTAATCAGTGCAGTACCCATTTTTAAACCATCGACAGTTATCAGAAAAGTTGAACATCAAATATAATTGGAATTTAAAAGTAAATATAAGGACAATAAACGCAAACTCAGAAGTAATACTTTCCTACAATTTTTATCTCAAAGAAAGTGTATTTGCAAAGAATTTAACAAATATTATTAGTACAGCATCGAGGAAAATAGCCGGTCCAGTCTCCGAGATGCCGATTACGCATCGTAACACCCGCGGTGTGGCGCAGATCTGAATCGTTCTATGTATTGCCCGGTTTAACAGAGACGCGCGTTGTTGAGTATCCTTAGGTATTCGATATTCCAATAGGGAAGAAAATATTAACATTTCCCAGCTATTAATCGTTATTAAAATTAATTCTTAAATAACGTTCCAAATTTTCGTTCGTTCGTTCGTTCGTTTCGATTTGACGTGAGTCTTGTCTTGTCTTTTAAAGCGAGAAAATGATCTCTCAACATAACAGGTTGTGAGAGACGTTTTCTCGAGGTAAATTTTAAACTCTTCAATATTTACGGAGAGACTGAGCAATCAAATCAATGTCGAATCGTCAAAATCAAAATTAATGAGACGCAGAATTCGATCGTAGAATCCCCGTGCCTATCGGAAATGCAGCGGGAAATCGAGCCCCGCCGCGCGCGGAATACAACGCCTCTGAGTTTGGACCCTCAGATTCGAGGCCCTAATTATGTCATATTTCTTGAGAATATCATATGCAGCTACAACAAAATATTTTAACAATGCAGTACAAAGTAAAGCAATAAATAAAATAAACTATCAATTTTAAAATTATTTGACAGGTGGATTTCAAATTTTTCTTTGCTTACTTTGTTTTTTCATAGCATACTGCCGTGACTTAAAGCAACATTTTGTTTTTGCGTTTTTTAATACTCTTTCGGGAAATAAATATTGCAAATGCTATATCAATGAGAAGTAGAAGAAAAGGTCAGTTTAAATATGTCACGGCTTACTTTACGCCCCATAAGAATAAATGAAGTTGGTACCCATTACTCAGAAACGGTATGAGCTGGAAATATTCTGATTACACCATTAAATTCCGGTTGCGGGATCGTTTAAACAAACTCTATAATTTTTTTTTCTGTTCAAATAAAAGAATTATGACAAAAACTTACATTTGTCATTTTTTTTTGTTATAATTCCGAAAGTATGGGAAATTTTTGAAATTTTATGGATTAGTTTAATTACGCTGTTGATTGTCTATAATTCATTCCATTTAACCGAATCTGTATCTCTTATAACAAGATATCTTGTATAAGATCCTCGTGCTGGGAATGTTATCTTGGACACACTATATACAAAAATAATTTGATAATGCAAATTTATTAAAAAAAGACCATACACTTTTTTGCCATTCTAGTCAAATTATTCCCGTTTGATTCATCCTCGTGTTTGGATTAGATTGGACAAGTTGACCTTGGAAAGAAAATGAGATCATTCATGCAAAGCAACTAACAGTTCAGTACAGATGGGAATCTAATTACATATTCGTTTGTGCTTCACCTCTCTCTGTGTACAATTTAAAGTATTAGCGCAGGCAATCGTATCGTTGCTTTAAATTAAATTCCTTTTAATTATTGGGAAACACAAAATAAAAACAAACAAAAATAAAAACATGTTCTTATATTTCCATATTAAAGCTAGTAGAGGTAAGTTCAATACTGCGCACGTAGAAGAACAAATTTAACTAGTTTACTAACCTCCACAGATGAAAAACAACTAATCCTTAACTAGTATCCTAATACAACTCACAAAAGCTTGAAAATATTTACACGTTTGAATGAGAACATAATAATCACTAGGTACCATCGTAAAGTTTCAAAGCAGAACATAGAAACCTTGCATTGAAAGCTACGTTTCTACAAATTACTGTTCGCCATTTATGACATTAAAGAAAGGAGAAACTTATGGCTATTATCATGTTAAAGTTATTCCTAAATGTTGCATAATATTTTTAAAATATTTAAATTGAATTTTCAAATTTCAAATGAAAAATTTTGTCTGATTTGAAATTTTAAATTTAGAAATGAGAATTTTATATAACACGTTTATTATTCAAAATGAAAGTACATACATTTATACATCCTGACAATAAAAAGCACGAATCGTACCAAAATAGTCTTCAGTTAATTTGAAAGAATAAAAAATAAAAAATCAAATAAAAATGGCTTTGTTTCAGAGTCATTTAAAAAAATATTATCAATTTTATAATATTTTGATTTTATTTCTTGTTTTACTATGGCAAATAGTCCTAAATAACCTTTTCTGATTATATAACCTAAAGTTCAAGTTACAGGAATCAAAGCAAAATTTGAATTTTATTTCTTTCCTATTGTAAATGTGACGTTTCATTTTTCACCTTTTATCATCCTATATAATTCAAATAAGTATCAAATCCACGTTCTGCAGAATATAGAAAGTGAAAAGTGAAAATTTTGAAATTCCAAAAAATAAAATTCTTAATTCCGCTCCTTTTATATACACATTTTTTTAAATTAAAACACACAGACGTAACTGGTTAATTATTCTGAGAATTGTGAAATACCAGGTACACGAAACTGCAATTAACTCGAATTGCCAACGTCTATGTTAATTTACGAAATCGTGCAGGAAAATCCAGGCAATCATCACTTGTAAAAGTTAGTTAATATAATACACACTGGACTAAATGTTATTTAAGAATAACAGCATAAATATCTGACCCATTAACCACAGCTACTATTTGACAAAAAAGAAAACTGTAAATAGAGGGTGTCTAATATGTATAGTTTTCTAGACAAAACGCATCGAAAATGCATGTGTAAATTGGTTGATGGTCACTGGAATTATATTATATTAGAAGCTTAGGTATTAACAATGGAAGGAACAATGATAAAAATAACTATAATTTTCGAAATTCAAACTTTATTGATCTTTACGGTGACCTAGCCTCGACTGATTGAACTCCTGTTTTAAATAGTGGAGATGTTGAATGCGCGACCTCTCACTTTTACAATATAATTTTTGAGCTTGTGGATAAATATGTGCCAAAAAGAAAAATAACTTCAACTAAAGCCCAATATCCAATATGGTTCACGACCATAATTATAAACAAAATTAAGCGGAAGAACAAGCATTGGAACGCCTACAGGAAGTCTAAAAACATTTATCATTTGGAAATAGTTCGACATCTTCGCCGCGAAATTCGAAAGGATACGCGTAACGAATATAGAAACTTTATATCTGATACTGAATACTCTTTGAAGAATGATCCTAAAAAGTTTTGGAAATTCGTCAACCAGAAGAAAAACATGTCCAGTGTGCCACGTGCTATGGTTTATCAGGATAATTTACTTAACAGTTAAAAAGACATAGTGAACTCTAGTGCAGATCATTTTTCAAGTGTTTTTAACTATAACCAAGTTAGTGCGTCTGACAATACAAGATGTGACTTCTGTGATAAAAATTGTGGTTTGGTCTATTACGGTGAAGACGCGTCTGATAATAATCTAGTCCTGATGTTTACTATTGAAAATTGTGATATTACAAAGGTTGTTAAAAAATTTAAATCTTTTGTGGTCCTGGTAATGTCCCTGCGTTTTTTATTGTCGATTGTATTAGATGTCTGTTAATTCCGTTATGTTATTCATTTAATTTAATATTGCGCCAGTCACACTATCCCGTCATGTGGAAATTAAGTCGGTAACTCCAGTATTTAAGTCTGGCGATAAGTCTCATGTAACGAACTATAGACCCATTTCATTATTATGCATATCATATCATTAATATTTGAATCCATCCTTTCTGACGTAATTTATCTCATGTTGTAAACAAAATTGTGCCAGAGCAACACGGGTTCATTAAGGGTCGCTCGACTACCACCAATCTATGTGAATTTACACAATTTGTATCGCGTGCGTTGGACAACCGTCTGCAAGTGAATGTTATATCCACGGATCTGTCCAAAACCTTTGACCGAGTTAATCATTGTGCTCTTCTAAGTAAATTAAGATCTTTCGGTTTATGTAACAGCTTGCTAGACTTAATGAAATCTCTTCTTGTGGGTAGATCAATCTTTGTAGAATATGCTGGTTTTATTTCAAACATGTTTTGCGCGTATAGTGGGGTCACTCAAGCTTCCAGTTTAGGTCCTTAATGTTTGTCATATTCTACAATGATGTAATCTCTAACATAAGACGTAATACTTTCATACCGGGTGGAAAGTTTCAAACCCGAACATAGCAAACTTGCATTGAAAATTATGTTTCTGTGAATTGCTGCTTGCCATTTGAAGATACAAAAATGGCAATGGTATTAAAGAAAAGAGAAAATTATGGACAATATTATGGTGTTAAAATTATTCCTAAATATAAATACTTACGGAATATAAATAAAATTTTCAAATTTTAAACGAAAAATTTAGTCGCTCATGTTAGGTTTGAAATTTTAAGTTGTTTCAATTAATGGAAAATAATTTATACGTCAGTCAAAAAGTATTACGAATTATTGTAAAGAGCAAATAATAAGTAGGTATTCTTGTCGTTTAAGTTGCAACAATTCTTTCTTTGTTAGAATGATAATTGTATTGTGGCGAGCCACTCAACACTACGTCACACTGAAGGCGTCAAGAAGTCGGTTCATTATTATGCGTCATCGGCCGTCACGCCACCATCGAACAAACTCGAATTTTCCAGCGTTGGAATATACGCGAAGGTAGCAAAGGATATAAAATCTGCCGAAGTGGACTCAGGAGTCAGTCGAATTCAAAATAGCGATCGTCGAAGTTAGATTTAGTGTGTAAATAAATTGTTACAAATAAATTAGATTGTAAGCATTATTAAAGTACGGTTAAGTGTTTACCGAGTGTTTTATTCGTTTAAGGCCCGATCTTACCACCTCCTGTTAACATTAACCGTTGGTTAGTATCCTTGGAAATCTTTGTGGCGATAATGGTTTCCTAGGATATTAACCAACGGTTAAATTTATTAGGAGGTGGTAAGATCGGGCCTAAATAAATAAATTTAAACCCTAGAAACGTAACAGTATTCTGTGTCATTGCATACAAAAGTACTGTTGTTTCTGATACTATCAATAAATTTGAAATGATGGCAATTAATACCGACACATGTCGATACTAAATCAGTTTTAAATTCAATTGCATTAAGAATTAAATAAGTTTCACACTGTTCAAGAATAAGTAACACACAACTGTAAAGAATATTAAAAAAAAGACATCAATTCCACAAATCTACAGAAACGTAGTTCTCAATGGAACTTTGCTATTTTCGGGTTTGAAACTTTTCACCCAGTATATGCAGATGATCTTAAAATTGCAGTTACATACGTGGTGCCTTTATAACAAACTGGAAATTAATGTCAGTAAATGTAAAAAATGTCCTTTACTAGGAAGAACAATACTATTAACTATTTCTACAACTTAAATGACACTCTGCTGACTTCGTGTGAAGAGATTTCTGATCTAGGGGTAATTATGGATTCTGCCTTAACTTTTGTACCTCATATTTTGCATATTACAAATACGTCTTTAAAATCATTAGGTTTTATTATCAGAAATACGAAAGATTTCACAAATACTCTTGCTATTAAGTCACTTTTCTATGCTCTTATTAGATCTAGGTTGGAATACTGTTGCGTTATCTGGATGCCTCATTATTTTAATTTATATCAACCATCATGAAAATGTACTCAGAAAATTTGCAAAATACTTGTATTACAAATTATATAATTGTCTTCCGCCTTGGCATCAAGACCATATAATTCTGCTGTCAGCAGTTAATGAAAATTCCTTAATATCTAGAAGAAACTTTAATTGTTTAACATTTTTACAAAATATTTTGCTTGGAGAGATTTCTTGTCCTTCATTACTAAGTGAAATTAAGTTAATTGTCCCTCGAATTGCAAGCAGACGTCCTGTTACCTTTTACTATGATATCCCAAACACTTTCCATCATTTATACTTCCCTCTGATCACTTGTTTCAGGCTTTATAATGATATTTGCTCTGATCCTGTTTTCGATATATTTCATGTAAAGTTTAGATGTGTTAAATATAATGTCTAATATAACCACCCTTATCTTAGTCTTATTATCTTTTATTTGTTGTATAATTATTTTGTTAACCTTAGTGTTATTGTTTGCAGTATTTATTAATGTTATTATTACTGGTAGCGTAAACTATCTCTATGTTTTGTTTATTGCTATTACTTTTTACTTAGTTTATTATACTATTTAATAACTTAGTTCGGTATTATTATTATTATTATTATTATTATTATTATTATTATTATTATTATTATTATTGTAGCAAACGTGTCACAGTATTAATTTTCCGTACCGAATTGATAAATAATAATAAATTAAAAAAAATATTATTATTATTATTATTATTATTATTATATTCACCATATGTTTAAAAAAATTTCCATTGAAAATTACGAATATAAATCAAAGTAACAAATTTATAAATAATAATATTTATTATCAAAAATCCATCACAGTCAGTACATTTACGTTAAACTTTTTTATGTTTGGTAAAACTATCGGATACTATCATACTGCTTATCGCGTATGTACTATTGTATATCGTACAGAGTTTTTTATACTGGGTGTCTCATAACCTACGGAGGAGATTAAGTTATTGTTAATTGTATGCAAAAAATGGGTGATGTTTAATCGTCTGCCAAATTGTCAATTTTAGTGATACGACAATCAACCTTAGACCAAAGTATTTCTACTTTTACAGTATTCAACATTTTTAAAAATCTAGCGACTGTCAACAACACTAAGATTCAGTTCGCATATTGTAAAATTAGTCATTTTTTTATTGTGATACAAATATGTAATTAGCCTCCAAAAAGTGAATATTTTTAAAATGTGAACACTGTCCTTAATTAGTTCACGTTATCGCGACTACACTGTATGTTGAAATTTGGAAGAGCCGTTCGTGATGTAATTAAATTAAAAATATCAGTAACGTTTAAGAAATCAAGATGGCCTGGAAAGAGATACTTACATAAGTTTTAAATGGCTGTTTTAGTTAGCAAAAGACAATATGAAATCGAATTTGGAAGCCTTATACAATGAAATAATAATAAAAATATCCTTAATATTTTATGAGTATAAATTTACTTATTGATATTCCAGCTTCAAATATCTCATGAACAATATATTTCAACATATTATATATTTTTGAAATCAGGAAAAAATAATCTTTCGTCTTAGAAAACAATAATGTATAGGCTATTTAAATTAAAAAACAAAAGTTTTTTTTTCTGCAATTTGCGGTGCACGTTTGTTTCTTATAATAAGTCTAAAAGATAAGAGGCATAAAATCCTACAACTTTTACATTTAAGTTTTTCTCTAGCTCGTAAAATATAGCCTCTAAATAGGGTGCAAAATATTTAAAAAAAACCCTGTTCCACTGGAGAGGGCTGTCTAATTTCTAAAATTAGGATATGTTAGTTTGGAAGCGAAACGGTCGGGGACGAATCGGGACCAGAGGCGAAACGACGGTGGTGAATGATGGGGGTGAAACGGTGGGGCCGAAACGTCCCCATCCCGTATAAACCCACCATTAGTCGAATCATTACTGTCATTAAATTTTTGTTTCGTTTCGTATGTATTATTTGTTCAAAATAGAAATGTTAATTTTAATTTATTTACTACACTTTCCTACAATACGCATTTTCATTTAGAAAGATTTGAAAAGATATGAAAGATTTTGGTAATACTTTTGAAGGATTCAGTTTTGATAAGTTTGGCAACATTGGAGCAATTCGTTGTATTTAAGTACTTGTAGAAAGTGACAAATTCAAAATTTACAATTTTTGCACTTCTTCGGAGAGTAACGAAGTGTTAGAATACTCCGTAACCGAGTATTATAATACTCCGTTATAAGGATTACGAAACGGCAAGAGAAATCAAACTTTTCTACGTGCAAAAATTGCAAATTCTGAAGTATACAAATATCTAAATATCGGTCGGTCATAACTAACTTGTTAGTAAACTAAGTGCATTTTACAGAAGATTTTTATCATTTTGGAAGAGAATGGTTACGAAATTTAAAATTCTAAATATGATGCATTTTAATATTCCGAACAATATTTTCCTTTGTCATTTTGCTCTAAAAGTTACAAGAGAGCAAATAATTGCAAATATTTAGTTTTATTGCTATGTTGCTATGTCTGAAAAACTATTCAACACAGTGTATATTAAAAATGTATTTTTACACACATAAAAATTTTTAGGATTAATTGTAATCTGCCTAATCGGTGTTAAATGTGGATAAAGTATTGCCTGAAAAATTGTTAATTCTTATCTAATTTGGTGTTATTGTTGTCTTTTCCCCGCTACATTGTGTCTAAAAGTGAGTGTTTACTCCAACAAGGATAAGCTTTACTCCAACTTTTACATGGTAAACATCGTAACTCCGTCCTTTTTAACTCCACAAACGGATGGATGCAAGGGAACACCGAAAAAGTGTTCCCTGGTGTCCAAAAAGTGGTAGAACTCCAGATTTTTATCAGTGTATAAGACATCCTTGATTATATAAACAGAAAAAAATGTCATATTTATATTTTTTAAATCGACAGAACCAGCGATCAACTCCTAGATTCCTAGTGTAATCAAGAGGTGCTTTCTTTAACTCTCAAAATCGTGATCCAAACGTGATTTGAAAAACAGACATTTTTTTCTTTGAATCTCTCTATTTTTAAAACTTGTTTGGCTTGAATTTTGGTTACTTGCAAATGAACTGTCAATCAAAAATTCAAGTCAGGTATTTTATTGCAACAACTACGAAATTCAGGTCCAAACTATTCGAAACACGATTCAAACTTTTAAGCGAAAGAAAGCTCCTAAGCTTGCGTGCGATGCGGGAGTCGTTCATAGATGTTTATAAACTAAACACCACTAGGAGTGGTGAACTACAGTTGAAAGTAAAAAAAAAAATAGACAAACTACAGTTTCGTGTAATTATTCTTTCTCAAGATGCCATAGATTAAAGATTTAAATGTTATCTGTGAAGTCGTCTTTAATCACTACCATTTTCAGAAAGAAATATTACAGGAAACTGTGGTTTGTCTTTTTTTTTTGCTTCCGACTATAAATGAACTAAATGAACCAGTTATTTGAACGAATCACTTAGTTAATGACATCGATTGAACAAGTTCGCCATAACGAACTAGTGTTCCCCGACTAAACTAGTTCGTCGTAACGAACTAGATTTCCTCGTCTGAACTAGTTCGTTGTAGCGACCTAAATTTTCAATTTCTAATCACAGGGTGCTCATACTTTAGGGCAACTGAAAAAAATATTCATAGATGTTCATAGACTAAAATTTGTAGTAAATTAGACGAACTAAACGAACTAGTCATTTGAATGAATTATTTAGTTAATGAGATTTGACAGAACTACTTCGTCGTAACGAACTAATGTTCCCCGGTCGGACTAGTTCGTCGTAACGAACTAAAGTTTCTCGTCTGAACTAGTTCGTTGTAACGACTTAGTTTCCATCTCTAATCACAGGGCGCCCATACTTTGGATCAACTGCAAAAATCGTAAAACGCAAGTATTTTATTTCAAAAAGATATATGAACAGATAAAATAGCGACATCTTACTATCGCTTTTTGACCTGACATTGCAGCTGTCCAGAGGCTGCTCGAGGTTTTCACTGCAATCAAAAACGATTTGCACAAAATTTTTCCAAAAAGATATAGGTATAACACAATTAAAAAAATGTTATAATTTGGAATTCTTGGACATATTAAACAAAATTTTATTAGGATTCGATAAGTATTTAGAAATATTTTGAAAAAGAGAAGATTTTCGGTATTGTTGTTGGGTTCTGAACTGTTGCATGCACAAGAAAATTTGGAAACAAATTTCTGGTGGAAGGCCTTTTTTATATTAGATTTCGTATTATTGGTTTTGATTTCTTAAAAACACATTTCTCATAACCTGAATTTAGTCTTAGTAGACTGAAAATTTTATAAAAATTTTGTGCAAATCGTTTTTGATTGCAGTGAGAACCTCGAGCAGCCTCTGGACAGCTGTTTCAGCCCTGCTTGGGGCTTCTTCAGCAGAAACGTAGCTAGACATTCCCACTGCAGACCAAAAACGACTTGCCCAATTTATTCGCAATTGCGATGTAAGAATGATGAACATATAAAATTCATCATCATCATTCATTATGCTTTGACATAAGATGTCGCTATTTTATATGTTCATCATTCTTACATCGCAATTGCGAATAAATTGGACAAGTCGTTTTTGGTCTGCAGTGGGAATGTCGAGCTACGTTTCTGCTGAAGAAGCCCCAAGCAGGGCTGAAACAGCTGTCCAGAGGCTGCTCGAGGTTCTCACTGCAATCAAAAACGATTTGCACAAAATTTTTCTAAAATCTTTCATTATGCTTTGACAGCAAGCATGGCCGCCTTGCATGGGGGACTCATTAGGAGCAAATCCCGCTTCAATTTGTCTATCCTACTGCAATGTTAGGTCAAAAAGCGATAGTAAGATGTCGCTATTTTATATGTTGAAAATTTTATGTAAAAATAGTTTTGCGCCAGTCACGCAAAAAATCGCCTGAAATTTTTTTATGCGTGCAACAGGTAAGAACGCAAAAGCAAATTCGATTGCTTAAATTGCTTTAAATATTGCTCACGGAAATAAACGCATCAAGATTGTGCAAAAAACTAAAAAAAAATCAATAATAAACTTGGAACTTCGAACTTTTTGGCAGTCACTGTATAACTTTTCAATATTACGAATCCGGGACAATTGCGTCGCGCACATTTGCGCCACCGACACATTTGCGCCGTTCTAACGAAAGGTGCTCAATAACCGCACAGGTAAAGATTTAAAGTTGAACATTTGCGCCTCCGTTCTGGGAAATTATTTATTTCTTACATAGACGAAAATTTACTTGTAAACTTCTTATTTCATGAGGAAATTTATCTAAAACCTTATTTCTTGCAGATCAAAAATAATCATTTGTATTAATTGTGTGGCACTCTGTTGTGATAACATTTACTGGTTGTTATTATTACGCTCTCAAGTTTTGTCCTCACTTTTTATCCACTGCAAACCAGAATGACTCGTCCAAGGATATTCGCAACTGCGATGTAATAGTAATGAATAGCTTAAACAGCGACATCCTACGATCGCTTTTTGACCTATCATTGCATTAGGATGACAAATTGAAGCCAGTGAACTGCATAATAAGTCATCCCATACAAAGCGGCCATGCTTGCTGTCAAAGCATAAGTTTAAAAAAAAATTTCGCAAATCATTTTTTTTTCTTCAAAAATTTATTTATATTTAAGAAGGTTCTACTTTGAATGGTATTGGTATTAATTAAAATAATTTTTTTAAAGTAAATACTTTCCAGCTTTCAATAAATTCCAAGGAAGAATTATGCATCTTCTTATTAATAAATAGCACGTTGCTAAAATTGCTAATGGCATTACGTGACCGTTCCCCGTAAATTTAACCCGAGCGGCGCAAATATATCGATGGCGCATATGTTCGCGGCGCAAATGTCCCGACACCATGTAAATGAAACCATTTAATAAGTAACAACTATAATTATTAACGGATTGAAGAATTCGTTAAATAGTCCTCCGAAACGATTCGTAGTCAATCCTGTGCAGAACATTTTTGCTCTAATGCTGCTGATGTCAACGGCGATGTCGATTCATGTTTCAGCCTCGTTGACATTCGTAGTATCACCACAAAAATAATCGGCGTAACCTTGACTACTCATCGTATTACATCTGATAATTTTTTGTTGTGTTTTGTTACTTATGTTTTTTTATAATACATTAAATTATTAATTTATATAACATAGTTATTTTGATTTGCACAATAAAGTCATTTATTATTAATATTTTTATACAAGTACAGAAACAGGTGAATTATTTTTTAACAAATTTAAACTCCATTTTTTTGCTAAGAGTATTTTCCATTTTTTTTTCAGTTGTCACTGATGACATCTGTCAAAATTATTAAGTCCTTATTTTAATTTTTTTAACAACTTAAATGTTTCAATCCTCTATACTTGTTTGTATCATTAGGTCAGGAACTGTCATTTTGTAAGTGCGAGCACAGTTTTGCGTAGGCGAGGTGTTAGCCAATACTTCGTAAGTGAGAGCACTTGCAAAGCAATTTATGGCCGTGTGATATACACTATTTTTTGGTCCGACCTATTTTAAACTGTCTCAAAAAGTTCAAAAAAATTAAATAGTTTGCGCTAGGGAAGTATGTATTCAGGTTGGCAACACAATGTCTGACATCACATTTCGAATTTGAAATTAAAATTCAAGTTACCTAGAGTTTTTTGACATTTAATAAAAAAAAATTATTCAATACATCAAATATTTACTAGAAATCAAACATCCTTTAAACATCTTTTAAACATCATTTAAAAAATGTCAACAACAGATATTACTATTGCCGATATTTGGTAACTTTTTTGATGGCCTGAGACTTCAATCATCTGTTCCGGATGATTTTGACGAATGCAATACCAACATTTCTGGCCGGAGGACCAAAAAGTTAATTCTACTTTAGCAAGTACAGGATGCCAAAATGGATGGCTTTCTACAGACTGTCCAGAACATGTTATTCACTGCAGGGATCTTCTTGTTATTAAAGTTACAATGTTGAAGATATCTCATCAGCTTCAGAATATTTTTCACAATTTCTATTTCTATGCAATTAGCAAAAGGAAAAGAGCAAATTTTTGCTTGTATAATATCTTGAATATTTATTCAATAAAAGAAGAAACTTGCGCATTTCCCTGTCATAGAAATGGATCATTGGGATGAATATACTGTATATCTCAGCTAGTTTCAGCTATAGGCAATAAATAACATGGGATTAAATTTTTATCATCGTAAAGCAAAATACTGTAACTAGTTTTCGAACGAATGTAACTTGTTTGGAAATAAGGAGATTTATGCTACAACCATTTAAACAATAATGGAAAAAAAATTCGAAAATATACTTTTTATTATTTGTCGTTTGTATCAGGGTTTTAACAGTAAGTAAAAGGCTACGCCGATAATAATACGGTTTTATTTTCATAAAATTGCGGGCGTGGTTTCGTCTAATGAGCCATTGTCAAGCATGATAAGATGTCTTAATTAAAAACACAAACAAAGGAAAACTTAATTAAAAGTAAAATTATAAAATACATTGCAATACAGTACTTATTTTCATTTTGAAACCGCATTTTAGCATTCTATTTAAACAAAATCGCAAAAATTACATAGTTTTCTGACTTTCACAGGGATACCTCGGGTTCGAATTAAAAGATGCTTTTATAATTCTTTTTAATTAATATGTATACTTTAGTAGTAGCATGATAATAATAATAATATATTTATTTCATATTACAATAAATGTATAGAACACATTACAAAAAAATACATGTATTCACAAACATTTGTACTTAAAAATTACGTAATTCATTAACAGAGTCACTAAAGAAACTTTGTACAGAAGAGAGCGTTTTACTTAAAAGGATACACTTTAATTGTTTTTTGAAGATGTTACTTGGAAGATCTTTAAGATCAGTTGTCAAATAGTTAAAAATTTTGATACATTGGCAAATCGCGTTTTTTTTTGTATTCGAGTTTTTGCGCTAGTAGATATGAATTTAATATTGCTCTTGTATTATGTGCGTGGGAGAGTTCGTACTGATAAAAGAATTCAGTGTCATTGGTTTTTACAAACAGGTAACATTGCATAATATACACGGAGGGTAATATAAGTATTAAACTGTTTAATGTGAATGATTGAAAATAAAAACAACAGAAAAGTCTAATGAAATTCGAACCCGACTGACTCTGCAGGAGTCGGGAAAATATCTAATGTTAAGTAATTTTTGTAGAATTTTGTCTTCGGGAAACAAAAATCAACACTATATGAAATTAATTACAATTTTCGTTGAGTGAAGTTTCTAAACAATTTTGTGATATACGTAAGTTCGTAAGTTGTAAAATTCATCTATCTTAGTTTGTTCTATGTTGTTGAAGGCTAGGATCTTGCAGCTAGTTTAATGTGATGGGAATAGGGATACTGGGAAATAAGGATTGGACATGAAAGGACATCAGTATTTCATCCTCGCTTAGTGTTAGATCTCTAACGCGTTGTATGGAATCTACCGAGTTTTTAACGGAAAACACGTCTTTGGAGTTGGAAAGTTTGTTAAACTCTGTATTTGACCATTTGGATAGGAAATAGGTAGGAAAGTTAATCCGACACTATTGGTCTTACTGATTTGAGGGGTTTATGTATTTTAGGCAAGGCGTATAATTTGAGGAGGATTGGATTAGAAAATATAACTTTTCGCGTGTTCCATTTATTTAGGAGAAGAGGACAATTGTTGAAGTTGAAGACTCATTGACAACCAAATTTTCGATTATTGGATCCTGGGATGCAACTCCTGGTGGTAAAAGTGACTGGAGTTTCTTTTTATGAACCAAGTGCTGTTTCTTCGTTTTGTGTGCAACGACTTTATGCATGCTATTCAAAAATTGCAGCCAAACAACAAAGAACTCAGATTTATTAAAGATATAGCAATCCACAATAGTTACTCAGTAAATGTCGTAGAAATTATTTTAAGGAACATTGTAAATAAAATCATCATTCAAAAACTTACCACTCTGTTACCGGTAGAAACAAACACATTCAAATTCATTAAAATTAAAATTCCGTTTGACAAATATTGTTCTGAGGGTTTAAATAGCATTTTTAAAACGCAGGGGTACACAATTGCACATACTAATAATAATACTTTAAAACATTTACTGACAAACCCAAAGACAAAACTGAACCAAATCAGAAATCAGGAATCTATGAAATATTTGTCAAGGGTGCACTAAAAAATATATTGGGTAAATAAAAAGAAATATACTAACACGTTTTTAAGAATACTTAGCTCATTTAAAATACAATAGAATTGAAAAATCCAGTGTTGCTCAACATATTTTTGACACCAATCACAAAATAGATTTAAACAATCTTAGTACGTAGGTTAGTTAAAGCAACGTCAAGCAACAGAGAATTAGACCGTTTTGAAACCATTTTCATATACAAAAATAAGAGAGATTTTATGAACACCGATCATGGGCCTTTGGCAGGTTCCGTGTTGCTTGACTTGATTGACGCAACCTGGCGAGGTGGTCGCTTCATTGGAGCGTACGCTTCGTTGGAGCGGAACGTGCATAGTATATAAAGTAACCCAATTTAGTTGTACTGGAAACCACAGTCTCCAATACATTTGAAGTAGTTTCTGGTATATTTAACGAGACCGGGCAATAAAAAAATTCATTCAGATTCACACTATTATTCTCATCTTCATTGTGTAATTTCACAACAGAACGAGTTTAGTTAATAATACACGATAGCTGGTGTGATTTTTGTGTAAAATTTACACGGTAGTGTGTAAAGTTTAATACCCAATATTTTTGCTTTCACACCGGAAAATACGATTTCAACAGTGGAGCTACACTATTAATGTCTTATCAAACATCCAACATATTTTTGTTATACCGCCACAGATGAGAGTTTACACGGACTGGCATTCGTAAAGTCGTTTTATAGCAGCGTTATTAAAAAATTACGCGTATTTCTTAAAAAAAGTAAGTGTCTACCTATATATCGCAAACCTCGTTCGAGAAAACCAAAATTCCTTTTTAACGTACTTTTTTAAAAAGTAACGTTCAGTAAAGTTAATTTATGTACTTTAAAATGTTTGAAAGAATTTCAAATTGACTACACATTTCATTAAACTGTTTAAACAGATTTCTAAATAGTCGACATTATTTCGGGATTTTGTCGGGATTTCGGGTCCCAGAATTGGATTCCCTATAGACGACGTAACTTACCGTTTTTTTACAGATAATAATAGTAATAATTGGTCTTTATTTTCCAAATCTCAGAAGAAAAACAACATTGCAACATACTGGGGTAATTTAAATTAAAAAGAAATTTAGAAAACCACTAGACCCAGTTCAAAATTCAACATAGATCTGCTTTTAACCTATCTACCGTCGTAACCTAGGCGCACAAAAAAACTTAATCCACTAAAGCTTAATTATTTCTTATTTATTATAATCTTAATTAATTACTTAATATAGAAGAAGTGTCTGTAAGTAAAGTTCCGTAAAGCTAATCAGATTATCAGATTACCTTTTTCCTTATATGCATGTTCTTAAATGTACATGCACGCACAAATACTCCATATAGCCAGATTATATACCGGGTGTCCCGAGCCATATGCACCCTTCTAGAATCTTTATTTATTAATCGATTAACCTGAATCTTGGAGACAATAAATCAAACAAAATATGGAATTTTTCGACATACTGCTAGTCGTTAGAGGACTTCCGGTTTCGCCGCAAGTGATATCAACTTTCTTATTTTAAATGGAACAGCCTATGTATTTTTACATATTTGAAATCTACGGATCATTATGAGTCCAAATACGTATCAATTGTTAATTTTGGTTTCCATGACAACGAAAAAGAAACTTTTTTTATTTTTCAATCTAGAAAGCTATGAATCGTATTTTTTCGATCTAATGCGATCAAGTGTTTCGAAAAAATCACTCCTTTGATAGTATTTTTATTTTTAACATTTTTACGGTACTTGAAATTTTCTTTAGGTCTTAACTCATTTTTTTTCGATAGAACCTCATATGTTTCTTAGCTTAATTCAACAGAATATTTTTTTCTGAGTACGCTGATACCCAATACGTCCTATTTTCTTTGAAAATTAATTTAAAATAAAGCATGTCTTATTGAAATTTTACACTCTTTATTTCAAATGACTTTCAAAGAAAATATGTTTAACTAAGTTAAGAAATTGTCTCGAAACACTTGATCGCATTAGATCGAAAAAATGCGATTCATAGCTTTCTAGATTGAAAAATAAAAAGTTTTCTTTCGTTGTCACGGAAACCAAAATTATCAATTGATACATATTCGGACTCCATAGATTTAAAAAATGTAAAAATGTATGGGGTGTTCCATTTAAAATAAGAAAGTTGATGTCACTTCCGGCGAAACTGGAAGTCCTATGATGACTACCGGTATGTCGAAAAACTCCATTTTTTGTTTAATCTATTGTCTCCAAAATTCAGGTTAATCGATTAATAAGTAAAGATTCTAGAAGGGCGAGCACATGGCGCGGGACACGCGGTATATATTTTTTTCTCGTGTTAATGCTAAATTATTCATCAAAGGGTGCTGGAGGAAGAACAATAAATTTCTTGAAACAACTGATTCAGCACCCATTGACCTTAAGTAATTAGCTTATACATATTTGTTTTTATAACAAAGAGAAATTGGGTTAATAAATACTTTAAATTACAATTAAGTACGGGTTAACATTTGCGTAGTATATTGTTTAGAGAAGTATACTCTTCAATTTGCAAATAAAAAATTATATCTCGCTACCTTCGAAATATGAATTAGTTGATAAGGAAAAGAAAGCGACATTTTTTTTCCAAACAATCTAATAGTTTGTAACATGGCTCGGTAAATTTCAGGTCTCAGGCGGCTATGGAATAAAATTTTATGTCTCAATTATACACAGATTTTGTTGCCAACTTGACAACACGTAAAATTTCCTAAGTCAAATATTAAACCACTTTTAATATAATTAATTTTAAGTTTATTCTTTTACAAAATGTTTTTTATAACGAACACAAAATTTACACTACGGAATCTTACCCTAGTAGTACACAAAAAGTCGATGAAATTTCGACGTACTGATGTATATAACTGTTCTAAATTAAAAATTTTAAATTTTTTTTCCATTTGGAGATTTTGGGATTTGAAATGTAAATTTCTCCACTGGCCTCTTCAATATTATTGTTCCCTTATATTTGGTGTAAATATTATGTTAAATATTAGGTGTCGGTTCGAAATGTAATTTTTCTGTGTACAGCCGGTGTTCAACAGATAATACGTACCGAGACGGCACGATGCGTAGTGGTTTGATCGGAAATTATTTTATGAGACACATGTTGGAAGTAAAATACACGGCGGTTTTAGTCGAGTTGGCAGCTGACTCTCGTACATATTTCTATTGATCTACATCCACAAGCCACACAGAGCAGTGGACGCCACTGTTGCGGTTTAATAGAAAATAGATGCCGAGAAGGCTGCCGATTAATTAATTAATTAATTTTAGACTACATTATTTTAGGCTGTCTTCTCGTAATTTTGAATGTCTTGTGTCTTGTTTGAATTATCCATAATCAGACCTAAATTTCAACGCCGATCCCACAAAGGTTGACAATCTCCAGCTTTACTCTCTGTGATTTAATCAAAATCGTTACTAATCTAACAGTACAGGTGTTAAACCATTGTAAGTTGCTGCAATTAAATCGTCTAAGGTAGTCCATAACGCTTTAGCGCAGCTGTAGTCAGGCCGGTAATTATTGATTACTGAAAGGAAGCTAATCGGTCTTAGATCTTTGATTCAAACATATCAAGCAGCATCAAAATTGTTAGGATTAAATGAATCCACATTAAAAATCTGCCAAGCGTTCACAATGCAGTACAGAAAAATCATCACTATTCAACTTTATCCGTAAAAGTTTTATAATTTAATGTCGGAGGTACAGCTCCAATTGCGAGAATTACACGATTGCATTTTAATTTTAACCGTATGTGTTCAAAGTTGTTATTTGTCCCAATAACTAGAAGATTATAAACATTTTTGGTGTATATGGAAACATCTTCATCACGTCTAGTAACATTAATATCATTGAAAGATATGAAACAAATAAAAATACTTTTAAAAACGAGTTAAAAATGTAATTTATTAAATTACTTGACGTTTCGCAAATAGTATTATTTGCATTAAGCCAAACCGAGCAGGCCCGACGGGGTCTGAAAGTTGTCAAACATTTTTCACACACACAAGAAAAAATCACAGGCGTCAAACATTTTTCGCACACTTTAGAAAAAACCACGCACCGGGCCTGGTTAGTAACATCAGTACATTTACGTTCTACTTTGTGATAATTAGTACTCGATACCACTAATTTTAACTACTAATATCAGTCGAGGAATATCTCGATTACTAATAATCGATTATTGAAACATTTCGATTATGCCCATCACTACCTGATACGGTCCGGGCATGATACGGTGTAGTGGGCGATAGCCTTTACACGCTAACAACCACTCTCTTGATAAGAATTTCATTCGCAAAGGAAATTGATCATTTTCAACATTATTTCAACGAAATTGATACATAATTTGTCGTTTCAATGAAAGTGAAAAGCAGGTTTATTTTGATGGGTCAGCGGGATTGATTCAATAAAATTGAACAATGATTGATGGGTCGGAACGAGGTTTCAACTATATTGAAACAAGTAAATGTACATCCGAACAATAATAACGACCGCGTATCTTGCATCCGGTTCGAATAGACCATAAAATATGTGGTATGGCAATTGCCAAATTTCTATCTTGCTTGCACACGTTGAAAACTTCTCGAAAGACTACAATTTGATTATATTTCGATTAAATACTTATTAAAAACGACTGGATTAGTTAAGGGCCCTCTATTTTTTATGTAACATTTTTTCTTATTCAATTTTTTGAACATAAATAGATAATAAATGTTTATAATTTCACTTTAACACAACAGCTGATAACCACTGTCTAATCTGCACATTTTGCGTTACAAACAGTTGCGTAATAATTATTTAAAACGGTGGGACATTTGTTCAACTGGATGACGTACAGCATATTGTGTTACATTCTGATCGTTAATTAAACTAAAATTATGGAATTTTTATTTCGTCGAAGTCAAATAATTTAATTTTAATTTTAATTATTTCCGATGGGTAAATGTTTATCTAAAAAAGTGAAGAATACTTTCATTTTTAGTTACTACTAACGAAACATCAGCTTTTAATTTGCAAATTACTGGGAAGAATTTCGTTGCGTATTCAAGCAACGAGTCATTTTTCAAATTTTATTGGAGTAAGCCATGACTTTGATAAAGGTTGTTGGCAATTCTGATAAAACAACTGAAAGTTTGATTTAAATCATCAGATTTTCAGGATAATTTAAATTCAATTAATAATAATAAGGCCTGGTTCATTCATTAAAAGCTTACTTGAACTGTTAGTTTATAAAAGTCATGTTCCACTCTAATGAAAGAATTAGCACGTGTTAATAATTTTTTTTTTAATTCCAAACTACATTTAATAAATTAAAAATAAAAAATACAAATACACATAATACACTTTATAATAACACATAATACAGTAGAATGCAGATTAAAAAGGACTAGTTGATGGGAAGGAGTTTCCAATTAAGCTGGAAATCAGATACTATATACTGGGTGTTTCATAACCAACGCGCGAACGAAAATTTACCGTGGGTGGCGTCGCGTGCTGCGAGCCGATGACTATTGAAGTGGTCGACTTAACGACCTTCTGCCCGTTTTAATTCGATTGGACTGGCCATGGAAATTTTCGTCCGCGCTTTGCTCATAACGTACGGAGGAAATTAAAAGGGTAGCTAGATGAACTAAAGCTTTTTTCTTAATAAGCTTTTGATAAAAAATCAGTAACTAAAAAGCTACAAGAGTTTCAAGTGAAATTAATTCACAAGTAAAAGAAAATTGGAATTGTATCCAGAAAGTCTCTAAACCTTTATCTTTTCTTAATAATATTTAAAATTTATAAAATTTATACAATTTAATAATAATAATAATAATAATAATAATAATAATAATAATAATAATAATAATAATAAGATAATAATATTATAAGAATTACTATGGATTATTTGTTAGGCAATGCCCATAATTTTGAATTTTAAAATATTTTGTAATATAAAATAATTTTGAATTTTAAAATATTTTGTAATATATATTATTTAATAAATATTATTTTCAAAATTCTTTATTATTTTTGGGGGCGAAACGACCGGGGGTAAAACGGTAGGAAGACGAAACATCCTGGTGCGAAACGGCGGGGACTAAAAAGTGGAGACTAAACGGTGATGAAAGTTAATCGCTTAGAAAAGCATCTTAAATCTTATAATAAAGCTTGTTGAAAAATTAGGTAAAAGAAAAGTTTCCCCTTTTATATTAATGTTTCTCCTTTTCCAAGCATTTGCTTAATTCAAGTCCCCCGAATATAATACAGAAAACTTTACAAAAGAGACTCTTTCGTTTTCTAAATTAACTTAAGCAGGCCTTAAGTTTATGGAAAATCAATAAAAAAAGGCTTATATGTATTTCTTTTGTTACACGATGAATAAATAGACTAGCAATATAAACTTTTATTAACATGGAAATATTACAACGTACCTTTCACAAAAAAGAGGTTTCCTTGTAAAATTCAATTGAAATTAAAAATTATAAAATGTTTGCATACGCAAATGAAGGTGTGGGTAAAGATTAATTTTTAATACACGCTTAAAAAACTAAATTTTTGATGTCAACTAATTTTTTAGTGAAAATAGTCCCAGCTGATGGTGTGTTAGTTGTGGAAACATTGTAATATTCGCGACGATTTTTGTTTTCAACAAAAAACAAAAGTTACAAAAACTAATTTTGGTATCTCTTAACAATGAAAAAAGTAATGACAGCTTATAAAAAGGCAGAAATAATTAATTTTTCTTTAATGCAGCTAAATCACCTACAACTAATTTGTCTTATTTGTCACAAGCACAATAGAATTACTAAAACAGTTTTTATAACTATAGGCGTCAAGTTTTCTGACTAAAAAGTAAGTTACGATAGTAGATAATACAACAAAACAAATTATAGTTGAAATTACCATGTAATTTTAAAGTGTGTAGTCACGGGTAAAATTTTGGACCAGTAATCAACAAACAAATAAATAATTTCCACGACACAGGAAATACGGAAATTTGCATTTGGTTTGCAAGTCATCTTTGTCAATATCTGATACGAAGGTTTCCTGAAAGTGACGGCGCCTGAATCACGTATTTGCAGATAGATTTAAGAAATAAAGGTTGATAAAGACGGACGAAACGGAAGCTCAGCAAATCGTTGGTTTTTCCAAATTAATGAAATCACGCTTCCTTCTGCATTTCCTCGTTCTAACCTCACCGGCCTTTCTCTTCGTACTTACATTAGCTAAGCTAATTCGTTTTACTTCAGCCTGCAGTACTGTTAATGTTTTGATAAAGGTTATTGTAACAAAATGTACTGTGCTGCAAACTTAAATAGCCTATTTGCCTCTATACATCTCGCATGAAAATTAGGCAATACATTTTGTTTCTTACTTTAAAAAAAGAAATTCAAATTACTTATTTTGTCATTATTTCTTAAGGTAACTACATATTAAATAAATATTACACATTGTATTAATAAATAAGAAAACTTTTCTTTAAAAAATTGAATTGTCACTAAATATTGAAGACATTCCATAACATATAGTAACAGTACATTTATTTTATGAAAACTTGATTGCATTTCCTGTATTTTTCAAAACGGAACTTAGGAATATTTACATTGTATGTTTACAAAATTCTTGGTATAAGATACTAAGCTAATAATTATTATTTCTATGTAAACTTCTCCACGCCGTTTGTAGCAAATTAATTTTGAAAATTAGTTGAAATAAGCCAAGTCTTGCTACAATCTTTTATTGGTAAAGATCAACAAGTTACACGACTGCGGTTTCGTCCGTGAACATTTTCAAAGTGTATAACAAATATTTTTACGAGACCACGTGTCGCATGTCGATTGGCCGTTTAGACATTGTTCAAATTTTGTAATTCCTTAATTTTGATAGAGCAAACAAAATTCTAGTTGACAAGCTTTTTTTCTAATTTTGTAATAGAAAATGAAAACATCAAACATAATTCGCCTTGAGATATATTTATGCTGAATTAATAAATAGTTTAAACAGCGACATCCTACGACCGCTTTTTGAGCTGCCATTGGATGAATCAATAATCAAAGTGAACACCCGGTGTGTATATAAACCGGCTAGCTAACACTGCGGAACAAAGCGAGGCAAGTGTTCGGGTTAAAAGTGGTGCGCAAACAGTGTTTTTCGTTCATTTGCATGACTAACGTCACTAATAAAAACAGACAATGTTTGTAGCTGCACAAAATAAACAATCCTCGACAATTTCTGAGTTTTATGTATTTTATTAAATTTATGTTGCTCTTGTTAAAATAATTG
Organism: Prosopocoilus inquinatus; assembly: GCA_036172665.1. Taxonomy (NCBI): domain Eukaryota; kingdom Metazoa; phylum Arthropoda; class Insecta; order Coleoptera; family Lucanidae; genus Prosopocoilus; species Prosopocoilus inquinatus. The sequence goes on along the minus strand of CM069871.1, from coordinate 40,261,278 downwards.
AAAGTATCCGTTTTTAATAAATTCCTTGGTCGTTAAGTAGAATATGTCATCTTTGAATTACAAATGTTGCAAAACGAGAAATTATTAAACTCCTACATTTTTTAGGCACCCTAAAAGTGTGCCATGTTTCGCAGACTTTGGGTGGTATGCATAAAACGAAGTAGATGCTAATGCTTCACATACTAGCATTTTTTTCGAAGCATTTTCTATTACATATTCTACTGTAGTTTCGAAGCATATATTACGAAAGCAAAGTTTGTACTAAAACACGTAGTAAATTAGTAAATACTACGCTGTTGTAGTACATACTTACTCACTTGTCACTAATAATTGGAGTAATTATTAGAACTACGCGAATTTTTCATTAAATCATCCAAGAAATGATTTGCCATCGGTCAAAAAATGCGCCTCAAAAATTCGGATAAGTTAATAATAACATCACCGTCATCCAATCAATTTTTTATTTTTCGCATAGTAAGTAGTACTTTCGCAGCTAGGCACGAGATTAGCAAAAGTTGATTAACGTAAAAGGGAGAAGGAAAACATTTTTAACGCGCTCGCCTCATTGGTGCATAAATTTTCGGATTTATTCGTCGATGATTAATATCGTAGAATAAATAAATGTAAAATTACTTCGCTCAATGAATTAAAATTTTAAAATAATTAATAAACGATATCAGTGATTTTTATTATGAAACACTGGGGAATGATTTGAATGCGGGACTCTTTTTAAGATCGGGGCTGTGTGTGGACACACCCACCGACTACAGGAAAAGGCGTCAGAGACCTTGCTAAATACTTCTTTCTCGCACATTTCAGCAGTTCCAAACAAGTGGTACCTTCGAAATTTTTTGGCTATGATACGGCAGCCACCCGAAAATACCCGCAGAAGGTAGCATTTCACGTACTAACACTCAGGTTTTTTTTATTTGCACACAGTAAAAAAACACCCCGTACATCATCGGTGTATATTTTTCTTTCCGTATAGACTTGACTTTATTGATACGCAAATTCATGAAGGTAGCCGTAAAATCTTATTAGAATTCTTAACGTGTATCTCAGAAGTTTGCTAAATATCAGCTTCACTTAAACTGAAGTAGATACTAGTAGATGCTTCCACAGCAAAGTAGAAATTTCCATGTACTTTTGTATACAGGGTGATTCAGAATAAGTGTCCGATCCGTTAGGAGCGTATTCACTAAGGTCATGTAAGTGTGAAATTCCAAGAAATAATACTGTCAGAGACATTTCAAAAATCAACCTCCTTTAAATCCAAAATGGAAATTATAATCCATTTCTTACGTATACGTACCCAAGTTCGCAATTCGAATGAAAGAATTGCGTATTATAATTTTTCTTTCGCAGAAAGCCATAAATAAAAACGTTTTACAGTTTCATCCCAAGGTAAATGCTAGTGTTTCGTTCTATTTCAGGCGAGTGCATTCCTCTTTGACGCAATACAACTGCATTAGTGCCCATCAATCAATTTATATCTGAATCTTCAATGCATTTTATCTCAAAAACTATGGATATTAGATCCTTTATGCATACGGACTTTTTGTTTACTGTTTCTGTGTACTACCTGTGGTTGACGGGTCGGACACTTATTTTGAATCACCCTGTGTAGTAGTATCTGCTAGTGACGGGTAATTAGTACTACTCTAATATAGTAAATACTTCACTTTCGAAGTAGGTGTTTGAAGTATTAGCATGTACTACGTTTTATGCATACCACCCATTAACTGCCCATTTACTTGCCCAATGCAGTCTTTTCAAGCACCTAAAAATCCGGGTTTTAGTGACGAGAGATGAGAAATCTGTCATCTCATTGCCTGGCGTAAATCTAACAAACACTATCATGAAAACCTCGCTGCATCCAATGCTAAAATATCAAATATCTTGAAAACAGTTAACTTTAGAGCTATTGAAAAAATAAATCGGATTTATAGGTGTAAAAGACATAGGAAAAATTTCATTATTAGTCCATATGTCAATTTTTAAGACAATATGCCCGAAAACTTTAAGAATTATCGAAGAAAATTAAAATTAACAATTTAATTTTAACATTCTGTATTTCCTTTACTATCAACTAAGTTTAGCTAAATCGGAATATTTTAACGTCAGGAATCCACTATTGCTCTGTGTCGCAGTATTTTGGAGCACCCTGTGTACAGCATTGTCTTGCATTTGGTTTCAGCTATCGAAATACTAATTCTAAATTTAATTTTTTAAAACCAGTAGACTTTTTATGTTATTTATGTTAATTAAGCTTTATTAAGTTTCAATTACTAAGTACTTTGTATTTTAGACGACTCCTTTTTTGCGTTTACTTTAATTTATAGACGAACTTCTTAAACATATTCTGCGATGTACGTTGCTCGGGAGTAGACGTGTCGTGCGTTGTTGCGGTGACATTTGAGGTGAATCGCTAACGTGACTGAATTTGTTGTATTGTTAGCTGTTAATCTTGTTCTAATTGAAATTATGGCCACAGAACGTATCACTCGTGCAAATTCTGATGAAATACTAATAATACATAAGAAAATCACACTGCTGAAAACACTAGTTGTTAGATTCGGAAGTAAAGCTGTCTTTACTAGCAATTCTAATATTCATGCTCGATGATAAAATCCATAGAATTACCAAGTTAAGCGATTGCAAGAAAATTTGTTTTATGAATTCAATTCACAACCGCAATAATGTGCAATAATGTAATGTACACCTACTCCTTTTACATTATTTAGTTCAAAAGAATTCTTTTTTTTTTTTTCGCTTTTATTTTTCCTTTTCATTTTTCTCTGCGCGTCACTATATTTGCTGAATTACTTTACGTACTTGTACTTATATGATGATAAATGAATGATTAAATTAACACATATTAATATCAGATTCCTAATACCGAAATTAGCTGATCTAGCTACTGTCATTACGCAGCTTGACATAGATATATTAGCAGTTTCTGATGGTTGCCTACGAAAATTCCAGACGATGTTGTGCATATTGATGGTTTTACTTTTATTAGAAAAGATCGTTTAGGTCGGGGTGATGGTGTCGGATTATATATGAAAAATCATTGTCATTGGCATTGTATACAAACAGCCGCAACTGAATTATAGTTCATTTCTAGATGAATTGGAAAACAGTATCGCATCTTCTATGCTAGTTACTGATAGATTTTTCTGCTGTGGGAATTTTAATATAGATATGTTGAAAATAGATAATTCAGCCCCAATGCACCTGACGCATTATTGAGTTCACTGGATGCAAAACAAATTATTGATCCCCCAACCAGAGTATCAAACAAATGCGCTTCACTAACTGATCTAATCATTACCTCAGATAAAAATTATATTCATTAAGGAGTTTCCAATTGTTTGTTGTACGTTTTCAGACTTGGATTCTATAAAGGAGCCAATTTATCGGACATAACGTTTATTCAGTAACATTAACAACAATTCTTGACAGAGTTTCCATCTAATGTTTAGGATATCTGATATTGACCAAAACGTACAATTTTTTAATAAGTGCATTATTGATTTATTTGATAGGCATGCCCCTGTTATTGTGCAGCGTTTTACCAAACCTCGTATGCCATGATTGACTGATAATCTGAAATTATTAATGTCATTACGGGATAAAGCTAAATCAAAATTCAGAAATACAGGTCTGCCACATCATTGGCAATATTATAAATCGTTGCGTAATCTGACAACTCGTACCCTTCATTTGGAAAGAAAGCTTATTTCAATTTTATTCATAGAACAAGTAAGGCTCAGACACTTTGGAAGCATTTTGACTCTCTTGGTGTTACCAAGCGTAAATCTGTATGTATTTCTGATAATTTATGTGACCCAGATAGCTGCAACGATTATATTATAAATTCTTACCCTCCCATAATGAAGATTATACAAAACATCAAGTCCGATGCGGCAGGAAGTGATCAAATCTCTATACAAATGGTTAAGTTATGTTGTCCGTTCGTGCTACCTTTTGTTACACATATAATTAATTCGTGTCTAAAAGCTTGTACATTTCCAAGCATATGGAAATATGCAGTTGAAACATGCCATTGCCAAAAGTTACTAAACCCAAGGAATATAAGGACCTTCGTCCTATTAGTCTCCTTCCTTCACTTTCAAAAATATGTGAGAAAGTGGTCAACACTCAGTTAGTGGGGTACGTGAATGACAATGACATTTTACCATCAATTCAGTCTGGGTTTAGAGCAGATTATAGTTGCACTTCTGCATTGTTAAACGTCACTGATGACATTCTGAAAGCCACTGATGATGGCAGACTCACTATTTTACTTTTACTAGGTTTTAGTAAAGCTTTTGATACAGTCAACCATGAGCTGTTATTGTCCTTGTTAAGATATGTAGGACTGGGACCAAATGCTTTATTACTTATTAAAAGCTATCTGGATAATCGTCTACAAACAGTACAAATCAATAATTCTTTTTCTCGGCCACTGATTGTTAGGAATGGAGTTCTACAAGGTTCCGTCCTCGGTTAATTGTTGTTTACGCTCTATACGTCCCACATATTAAGTAACATGAAATTTTGTAAAAAACATGCTTTTGCAGATGATGATAACCACTCTTTTAATGTTTTAAATTGGCAAAGAGCTGTAGCAGAAATCAACGTGGATTTAGATCAAGTTTTCAAACAATCTCTTAAACATTTTCTAAAGATTAATCCGGATAAATTAATTAATTATTTAATTAATTAAAATTAATAACGTTGATATACCTATTGTAGGTAAAGCCAGAAATTTGGGGTTAATATTGGACAATACTTTTCCTTGTAGAGATCAAATAGTGAAATGTATAAATTCAGCTTATACTTATTTAAAAAAAACTGTACTCATTTAGATCTAGCCTCAGTTTTCCGTTTAAAAAACTACTGTGCGAAGCGTTAGTTTTATCGCAATTTAATTACCGCGTGCCAATATACCATCCCGCAATTGATAGTTTTTCTGCTAATCGCATCCAGAAAATTCAGAATTGTTGTTTGAGATTTATCTATGGAATACGGAAATACGAGCATATTTCTCATAAGTTGAAAGATGCAGGTTGGCTAAATATGGAAAATCGTTGAAAATTAACGTGTTATTCTTTTTATCAAAAAATTCTAAGTACCTGGAAGCCACCGTATCTTTATAATAAAATTACTTACAGATCAGATATACACAATATTACAACCAGATTTAGAAGTCGTGTTTCGCCTCCATTCTATAAAACAACCTGAAATGATCGTACGTACAACGTACGATCATTTTCATTTCAGATATATCTATTTTACAATAATGTTTTCAGAAAAATTTTGTGCAAATCGTTTTTGATTGCAATGAAAACCTCGAGCAGCCTCTGGACAGCTGTTTCAGCCCTGCTTGGGGCTTCTTCAGCAGAGACGTAGCTCGACATTTCCACTGCAAACAAAAACGACTTGTCCAATTTATTCGCAATTGCGATGTAAGAGTGATGAACAGATAAAATAACGACATCTTACTATCGCTTTTTGACCTGACATTGCAGCTGTCCAGAGGCTGCTCGAGGCTTTCGCTGCAATCAAAAACGATTTGCACAAAATTTTTCTAAAAGCTCTCAATAAGCTTTGAAATTTCGCGTGCCAGTAGAAAAACGATTGCTTGAGGGCATATGCATACTATTTTTTTTAATAATATGTCCAGCAATACGAAAATACGTTTTTAGGTATGAAAAGAAAAAATGAAATAGCCGCAACTTTTATGTGATTACGTCTTTTTAGATAGTTGTTTCCTGTAAAGCAGTGTTCAATTGAACGTTTGAAGATACAAAGATTACAATGGTATTAAAGAAAAGAGAAAATTATGGACAATATTATGGTGTTAAAATTATTCCTAAATATGAATACTTTCCGAATATAAATAAAATTTTGAAATTTTAAACGGAAATTTTAGTCGCCTATGTCAGGAAACTTTCTTTCTTCTTCTTTCTTTCTTGAAACTTTCAACTGTTGCAATTAATGGAAAATAATTTATACGTCAGTCAACAAGTATTATGAATTATTGTACAAAGCAAATAATAGGTAGGTACTCTTGTCGTTTAAGTTACAACAATTCTTTCTTTATTAGAATGATAATTGTATTCTACGTTATTACATACAAAAGTACTGTTGTTTCTGATACTATCAATAAACTTGAAATGATGCCATGGGCAATCAATACCGACACATGTCGATACTAAATCAGTTTTAAATTCAATTGTACTAAGAATTAAATAAGTTTCACACTGTTCAAGAACAAGTAACACACAACTATAAAGAATATTAAAAAAAAAACATCAATTCCACAATGTTGATGGCAACTGGCCATCAACATTGTATTGAAATTAACAAGAATAGTACGAAAGTATTTTATGAAGCAATGCAGGAGCAAATAAATAAATCCTAACAGTTTTTATCGTCAGTATGCTACACAGAAGAATGGAATTTTATTTTGAAGAAACATATTGCACAAAATTCTGGTTACTGAACTGCAAACTTCAAATCTGACATACTAAGGCGACTAAATTTTCTATTTCAAAAGTATTAACAATATAGGAATAATTTTAACACGATAACATTGGTCTTAATTTTATCTTTTAATGCAATTGCCATTTTTGTATCTTTAAATGGCGAGCAGTAATCTACAGACACGTAGTTCTCAATGGATCTTTGCTATGTTCGGGTTTGAAACTATCCGCCCGGTATAACCTTATATCAGCAGAAAGCTACATTTAAGTGCTATCCATTTCTGAAATACAAAGTAGGCCGTTCCATTAAAAAAAAAAATAAGATACCGAATGTTTCGTAAGTGTTATCTCATTAATCAGAAATTCATATTCAAATTGACTGAATTTTTGAACATAATTTATTTTACGAAAATAGTTCAATTAAATCAATATATCCATTTTTATACCGTTGTAATCTGCTCATTGCGGCGCATCCAAATATCTAAAAATATACAGGGTGTTCCATTAAAAAAAATAGTTTCCACGAACCAATATTTTTCTGATCACTCTATATACTTGAAAATAATTTTACAATATGCCGCGTATTGTCTAGTATAAAATTCTTTACGATTTTTTTCCTAATCTTTTTCCTATAGGCCTCACAGAAGAAATACGCATCGTTGGGCCACCCTGTACACATTTAAAAGTAGAACATCTTTTGAATCTTCTAACATTTTTCATTTTAATGCTGAGACACCTTTATACTTAATTCTAAAATAATTTATAATCAGTTCTGATCGTCCAAAAATTCATATATAATGGGCAAAAGAAATTAAATCCTCCGAATCAGTTTTGTGTAAAATGTAGAGTAAAGTCGGCATATATGGAATACCCATTCTTTGGCCCATCATAAATTCTGAATCAAGATACTAAATACTCAAATATTTTAATTAAAAATACTTTATATTGTTTTCTTGCGGTTGCATATAATAAATTTAAGAAATACATATATTTTGGGAAAATATCTGTAACAAATTAAAAAACTAAATTTTCATGATGTGCTTTAAAATGGCGGGTAATATGGAATAGTCAGTTGGGATAATATGAAATAAGAAAAAATATGCAAAACATAAGGTGAAATATCACTAGTCGTACTGATTTATTCTATAACAAACTTACTTTGGTGTAAAATACACTTTTATATTAAAAAATCCGCCAAAATACGTTTTTCTGGCACCGCGCGGAAACCAAAACGATAAATTCACAAACTCATGTACTGTAAAGTTTTGCAATCTTACCGGCTGAAAGCTTGTGTAGTAGTGACCTACAATGTCGTAACTCATGTAAATATCAGCTTATTTAACAGATGGCGCTTCTTATTTCAAAAATACCGGGTATTCCATATTAGCCGGTCTATTCCATATATGCCGACTTTACTACTCTAATAACTAAATTGACAAATATTTTCCGTACGAAACATTTTCTTTTCATATCATGTCACATCAGGAAGTTAAAATATGTCCTTTTTTGTTGTAATAAAAAAAATACCAAGCGCTAAAATTGTAACGCTTTACAAGGGCAAAAAAAAAGAAACTTGGAAGGGAAAAAAAAATAAATACAAACCTGTCGCGCAAGTCGCTCGTCTTGGTCCTCAATTTTGCAGTCCCTTCAAGACGGAATACACAGACCCTGGCTAGCACACTCGGTCGGGAGGGTCGGTAAAAAAAATAAAGCGCCACCCTGTGTATATCCTGTTGATTCAGTCGGCTGAAATAATCCACAGGGAGAAAGGGGAAGGGAGAAACGACCGCAACGCACAAATTTGTATTCAATACGACCAAACAAAAGACAATTTGCAGCGTGAATATACCCGTTTATTACCTTTACCCAAAATAGACAGGTGATACAATGTGAGAGTTGTCGTAACCCGGGGTTTCAGGTAGTTAAAATAAAAAAAAAGTTTGCTGCATGAATCAACATTTACGATTTGGCAAAACTTTACCTCGGCCGATTTAAATGCGAAACCCGCCCACGACGTTAACGTAACGAACAAACAAAAAAAAGCTACAGAACTGTCGACTGGGCAGCGAAAAGCTATGTAGGGCGTGTGTTTCGAGTAAACAAGTAGAAACTTGCAAGCGCGTGCCCCTTGGACCCGGTTTTAGTCGGCGTCGGTTAACAGTGATATTAAACTGAATGAATGGCGTATTAAATTTAACAAAAAAAAAAAAATTAAATATAGCAAAATCCAACCCCAATGGATACAAAAATGTAATGAGTGGCACAGCGCAATTAAAATGATAAACAAAGAGGAAAAAAAACAAGTATTGAAAGAAAAGGGCAAGAAAAAAAAAAAGAAAACAAGTGACTTATCGTCTTCGGCGGTCTTCGTAAATAAGTAGCGTCGGTATCTTCGGAAATCTTTTCCCTGTTCGACGTCGAGCCAACGTTTCTGCGATATGCAATTCCACTCAGAAGACCAGAGCAGCGGCTCCTTCAGTAATCCACTCCCGAAGAGGAAACAGACTCTCAAGGCCGACTTCGTAGTATAAATCGTAGAAACAAAACTCGTCGGACAAAAACCGAAAACCAAAATCCAAACCAAAAAAAAAACGAAAACCAGGAGGGAGGAGAAAAAAAAAACCGCCCCTTTAAGAAAATAAAGGAGAAAAATTAAAATCTAAACTTACAAAACAAAATGGCGTGGTTTACCTTACGAAAGTAAGCTGCGGTTTCAATGATGAATGCGGACGCCCTATTCCACCTTAATCGATGCACCACTATAATCGCCAACTATGCGACATGTGCGAATTTAACCCGTGCTTCACGCTGATCCGCTTCCTAGCGAAATTTCTTCGATAAAACGAAGCACCAAATTACAAAATAATCAATGTGAAGAAGCACGCGGCATCCGGGCCATCTTGTCAAACGACAAACTTTTCGAGGGAGGCGAACAAGTGAAGTGCGTTTGCCCGCTAAATCAGTCATGCGCGAAGGATGACACCAACACAATTTTAAACAATGATGCCAAATCCCCAAAAGCAAAATCCGCACGTTACAACTCCCCCTTTCCTTACGAAGAGGAAAATTCTCCGAAATTTCCGATTGGAGAAGGAAAAGAAACCGCTACCAACCAAACCACAAAAAAAAGAGAACCAAAATCCAAAACGATCTACCCAACTGAATCGTCTCCTAAGATCTCAACAAACAAAAGCTATCAACCAGGAGAGACATCCGAAACATTCATACCGTGAGCGTCAACTAGCTTCAACTCCCACACGAAGCTCTTCGGCAGTCAGCCGGCCTAGGCAATAACTAGAAGGCAAAAAAAAGGCAAAAGCAATGAAGTAAGAGAACATACACCGTCCGAGCCGCCATCGAATCCAACACGACGCAATCCAGTGTCCACCAAATCAAAGAAGGCTAAACAGGGAACAGGGGGGGGGGGACAGGCAAAGGACAGAAAAAGGACACGAAGGAGTTACCAGCGCCAGGGTCTACTGCCAAGCTTCCAAGCTTCCACGGCGGTCAACCGCAGGAGGCAGCATCCCGGACGTCTTACGCGCACGACGTGCCAAGACCACCTATAGTAGGCGAAGGAAAGAAATGAAGAAAAAAAAAAAAAAAAAAAAGATGGACCCAAGAAAGGCAATGTCAGACACGACACCGAAACCCAAACAGCGACTACTCTCCCACATCTCGCAATAAAAGTAGAATGCCGTGAAGCGACACAATACCAAACAAAACACACAAAAAAAAAACGGACAAATCATAACGGGATTATTGCTACGTTCGGGATATCAAAGCGGATTTAGGATTTAATTCGGAACACAGGATCTGGTGACCTCACTCAATCACTCACACAATCATATGGATAGCTCAAATTTCCTAAGATCACAAGATTCGATTAGAATTATACCCAAACTAACCTATGCCACTAAAACTAGGTGAAAGTTATGTTGGGGTGGCAAACCACCAACACAACGCGATAATATTTCAAAGTCACATCCCAAACCAGTGCAAAAGGTAAAATTTTAACAATGAAGAATGGGCGCTGGCGATCACCCAGAAGAAATCTGGAGTCAGCTGAACATCATTGCGGACTCCGGTGACCAACCTTAACAGAAATCCCCATCCAACAGCTCCAGTAAAGACTTCTTCAAACAATAAGTCACAAGTAAGGATAAAAAAAGAATCATAAATCAAAATCGAACAAAAAGGTAGAACAAAGTTCTCCAACGACTATCGACGTTCACTACCATACAACCTCGCTGTTCAAACTCCAATCCAGCTACAAGCTAATAGCAAACCATCGAATCCAAGATTACCAAGAAGAAAAGCACTTGGTCAGGTGTCAAGAAGTTCAAAGAAGAAAAAAAAAACGTTAGAATACGCATATAGTACAGCAGAGTGGGGACAACGAACCATCATCAATTCCGCTACGCTAGGGTCACTATACAGCACTAAGAGAAAGAGAGGGCATTTGAATCGTCACGCGATCAGACTCGCCTGGGGTTCCCACACATCTCAAATATACTATACCACGATCCCATCACACATAACGAAACCAACGAACGTACCGACAATCTACCACATCGCCTAAATTTAAAAGAAACCTTTTAACTGCGAAAAAAACTACCAATCACCTGATTCCAGCACGAAGCTTCTTGAGTAAACATACGACAAAATCAAATAACAAAGTCAAAACTGAGAAGATTTATCCCACAACCACAACATTGGTTCAAAATGGATAGACAAAAATCCAACACCAAGATCAGATCCAAAGAAAGTTTACCGAATAACAACTACATCTACCAAAGCGATAAACTAACAAACCAAAAATCAAAGTCAAATCCAATATCAACGTCAAATCCGAGTTCAAAGTCAAATCCAATGGCACGCTTAGACGCCTTTTACGTCACGCAGTGTCCCACGACAGCGGTATTCTCAACGACCCCGGCTGCAGGCCGACTATAAAGGAACTAAGGGGATTCCACTTCAGGACATACTGGTTTCAAATCCTGCACATGCCAATTTCCTAGCGAATTACCTCTATCGTCCTCCAATTCATAAGTAACCGAACCTATTTTCTTTCGTACTCTAAAAGGACCAACGTATTTAGGCAAAAATTTAGAAGTGATATACTTCGATGCATCTGAAATAGCTTTATTTCGTCTCCACACTTCTTGACCTATCTGATACTGAACCGGTCTACAGCGAAGATTGTACGTTTTCCTATGTTTCTCCTGAGCTCGTACCAAGTTATCTTTTACCTGACTAAACAATTTACGAAACCCAATGAAACGGTTTTCCAACTCTGATTCTTGAATAAGATCGGAATTCAACGGATGATCATAGTCACTTCCAGAATAAACATATTCTCGCCCAAAATTGATAAAAAATGGGGAGTATTTGGTGGTTTCGCTTTTTGCTGTGCGAATTGCACATGCTATTGCTGCCAAGTGTTCGTCCCAACGCCTGTGATTCTGTTTGATGTAGGAAGAAATCATGGTTTTCACGACTCGATTGACTCTCTCAGCTGGATCAGCTCTAGGATAATATAATGCCGTATAGAGAAGTTTTGTATGATAACTTTTGCAAAGATCTTGAAATTTCTTACTTTTCATCTGAACACCATTATCGCAGATAAGATATTGGGGAACGCCATAAACCAAGAAAATATTTTCCTCTACTAATTTTGCTAACGTGGTGGCATTCGCCGAACGAACTGGGAATAAACATATATACTTACTAAAGTAATCACTCACCACGAGAAGTTGTGTGAAACCACGAACAGATCTAGGTAACGGACCAATAAAATCCAGACTTATCATCTACCAAGGTTTGGACACGTTTGGTCTAGAACCCATAAGACCAGCTGGACATTTTTGCTCTGGCTTGTGAGCCGCACAAACTCGACATGACTTGACATATTTGGCACAGTCAGAACGCATTTTAGGCCAAGTAAACTTATGATGCAACTTCCAGTAGACTTTAAAACTGCCTACATGACCAGATCTTACGTCATCATGATATAACTTTAGCAGACTAGTAAGTTTATCTTTGGGCACCACGATCTTCCAATAATCCGCTTCAGATGACAGCTCAGGGATTCTACAACGCACGTATTTATAGATCACTCCGTCAACGACCCTGTACTGGGAATATTTTATAGGAAATTTCTCAATACGTTGCAACAAGTTCAAGTACCATTTATCAGTCGTACTCGCAAAATTCTGTACCGAAGGAACAGCTATAGAATCAATTCGAGTGGGCACAGCACGAGAAAGAAAATCAGGAACGACATTTTCCTTACCTTTTCTGTGGACAATCTTATAATTAAAAGGTTGCAATCTTATAGCCCATCGAGCCAAACGACCTGTAGGATCTTTTAATCGATCCAACCACAATAGTGACGCATGGTCAGTGATGATCGTAAACATCGTACCCTCCAAATAATGACGCAACTTTTCCACCGCCCAAATGACACTTAAACATTCTCTTTCTGTAGTTGAGAAATTTTGTTCAGCCCGTGTAAGAGTGCGTGAGAGATAGCAAATGACCTTTTCTCCATTTTCAAATTGTTGTGTCAATACAGCTCCAAGGCCATAAGCCGAAGCATCAGTCTGAAGAGTAAATGGTCTATCAAAATCTGGACAAGTTAGAATAGATAGGTGCACCAATCAATCGTTCCTTAATTGCTTTAAAAGATTCTTCACATTCCTCTGACCAAATGAATTTAGCATTTTTTCTAATAAGACGGGTAAGTGGAGCAATGATAGTTGGATAATTTTCAACAAATCTACGATACCAACTGGTAATTCCAATCAACCTCCGTACGTCAGCTGCATTACGAGGAGTAGGAATATTAATGATGGCTTCAACCTTATCAGGATCCACTCTAAGCCCATGTCTGTCCACGACATAACCAAGATATTTTAATTGTGGCCGACAAAATTTGCATTTCTCCAAACTAACCGTCAATCCTGCTGATCGTAACCTATCAAACACTTTTTAAATGAGTTTCAAAGTCCGGGGAAATGACAATAATATCGTCCAAGTACACTAAGACGTATGGTTCTAAATCATCGCCAAGAACTCTATCTATAAGACGTTGCCAAGTTGCAGGCGCATTACTTAATCCCATGGGCATTTTCTTAAATTGGAAAAGACCTCTTCCAGGAACCGTAAAAGCAGTAAATTCTCTACAAGATTCTTTAACTGGTACTTGCCAATACGCCGACTTAATATCCAAGGAACTTAAGTATGTCGCACCACGAAGACGATCTAAAATGGCAGAGACATAAGGCAAGGGATAAGCGTCTTTTTTCGTGACTTTGTTCAACTGACGATAATCAATGCATAACCTGTAGGTACCATCTTTTTTTGGAACCAATAGTACCGGAGATGACCAAGCAGAAGCAGAAGGTTCAATGATGTCTTGCGTCAAGAGCTTATTGATCTCCTCATCGAGAATACGTTGTTTATAAGGGGATACAGGATAATATCTTTGCTTAATCGGAGCAGATTCCGTAATGATCTCATGCTCAACTTCAGACGTACAACCCAACGAATCACCCATCAAAACAAATTTCTCTTGCAATAGAGTATTCAATTGTTGTTGTTGTGAAGAAGTTAAATTTTCGAAATTCTGAATACTATTTAAATGAACAGAGGACAAATCCGAACTAAAATGCCACACATTTTCTCTCAAATTGGGTACTATTCCCATGGAAGTCCAAAAATCTAATCCAAGTATTAATTTATGGGGTAGTTCTGGAACCACTAGGATATTAATCAGACAACATTTCCCCATCAAAGTAACTGGAGTTTCTACATACCCTAAACTGAAACATGTATCACCATTTGCAATAATACAGGTAGTTTTCCGATTACAATTCAACTTCAAACCCAGTTGTAACAGAATTTCATAACCAGTTTGACCAACGAAAGTATGACTAGCTCCCGAGTCGAGTAGTCCCAAGATCGGAAATCCCAAAATATTGACTTCTAGAAACGGTCTTTGATCATTCGTGGCATGTGATATAAGAAAGTCCAACAAAATTTTCTGGGACAAATATGAGGCCGTTAACGATGAATCGGAAGGAACTTTACGACCTATTGAGTCTTCCGCGATCCGTTTCCCGAATTGTGATTACAATTTGGACAAGTCCTTATAGTGTAATTGGGTTTTTACAACGATAACAATGCTTCTTTAACGGAGCTGGACAATTCCGAACAAGGTGTCCCGTTTGGTCGCAATTAAAACAGGTCAAAGGTTGTGCACGATTACCTGATGGTTGTTTTAGAGAAGGTTTGCTAGAGGTGGCTGATAAAGACTCTGAACCAGATGACATACAAGCAAGTTCAGGTTCGACAAACGAATGCCCTTTCCGATGTGGTGTCCTATAATGTTCCGCCCTATATTTCTTTACCTCTAACCTCATACACTCGCGTTCCAATTCATCCAAACTGCGAACGACAGGCAGCTGCATTGTGTAAAAGGGAGCTAAATTTCTGGAAACAACATCCAACTTCATATCCTCAGTCATTCCTCCATACCTATTGAACATCGCATTCATACAAGACAAATACTCTACGATGGTTTCATTCGGACCCTGAGTTCGATCTAAAATTTCTTGAAAAAGTCTACTACGATAATCTGGTGGCAAATAGTCTCTTTTCAACAAATAGGCTAGGTCTTCCCAATTACGACATTTCTTAACAGCAGCTCGATACCAAAGTAGTGCCTTATCTTCGAAAAGATCAAGCGAAGAGGTAAACAACTCTTGCTTCGACACCTTACGAGCAAGTCTAAGTTCCTCGACACGTTCTAAAAATTGAACTACCGATAAAGATTTCGTATCGCCCCTAAATTTCAAACCCCACTTATGAACAGGTTGAAAACGAGAACTAGCAGTATTCCGCGTACTCTGAGCCGCACAAGCTAAATTTTCTCTACTCGAATGAGTCTCATCAGAAGCCAAATCATCTTCTTCATCGCTAGAGCGATTGTTTACCGAAGTTGAATTTCGTATCGCGCGATATTTCCCTTTGCTTTCTAAAGTTGCAATAAGAATAGTAACTTTGGCAATAATATTACTCCGGAATTGAGATATCGCCTCATCCGTCCCAATTGCAATACGATTTGCTCGTTCCAATAAATGTAGCAACCGAGAATAACATTTTAAATAAAAGGATGAATCACTAGGACCTTCAAAATTAGCGACTAGTGTTTCCAGTTCTAGTAATTTCTCCTCAATCGACTTCCTTTCATTCTCGTCACACGTATATTCAGGATACTTCACCGAACGATCATGCTTCTCTAAGTTCCTTAAAGATTTTAAGCTAGCACGCATTTCCGGGAACGTCATATTTACACTGCCGAATCCACGAGCTTTTAATTCGACCTCAATTTCATCTTTCTTTAAATGACGAATATTCATACGTGGAGGAGCCATATTTTAAAAAAAACTTGACAGAACAACAAAAAAAAACGATCCCAAAATACTCTAAAATCCGAATACCATTGCCATCCCACCTTTACTTTCTTTAAAAAAAGAAATTAACGACCCAAAAAAAGTTAATTTTTTTTTTTATAACAGAGCACGGTACCGAAGAAGACTCGTTGAGTAAACGCAAACGCTGTACAAGATATGACACAATTGCGACAAAAAAAAATGAGGGAAGGGGGAAATAAACGCCAATTGCAAAAGCCAGTCTCAATAAAAAAAATCACGTTGGGCGCCAATTTTGTAACGCTCCAACTGCAATAAAAAAATAACCACGTTGGGCGCCAATTTTGTAACGCTTTACAAGGGCAAAAAAAAGAAACTTGGAAGGGAAAAAAAATAAATACAAACCTGTCGCGCAAGTCGCTCGTCTTGGTCCTCAATTTTGCAGTCCCTTCAAGACGGAATACACAGACCCTGGCTAGCACACTCGGTCGGGAGGGTCGGTAAAAAAAATAAAGCGCCACCCTGTGTATATCCTGTTGATTCCGTCGGCTGAAATAATCCACAGGGAGAAAGGGGAAGGGAGAAACGACCGCAACGCACAAATTTGTATTCAATACGACCAAACAAAAGACAATTTGCAGCGTGAATATACCCGTTTATTACCTTTACCCAAAATAGACAGGTGATACAATGTGAGAGTTGTCGTAACCCGGGGTTTCAGGTAGTTAAAATAAAAAAAAAGTTTGCTGCATGAATCAACATTTACGATTTGGCAAAACTTTACCTCGGCCGATTTAAATGCGCAACCCGCCCACGACGTTAACGTAACGAACAAACAAAAAAAAGCTACAGAACTGTCGACTGGCCAGCGAAAAGCTATGTAGGGCGTGTGTTTCGAGTAAACAAGTAGAAACTTGCAAGCGCGTGCCCCTTGGACCCGGTTTTAGTCGGCGTCGGTTAACAGTGATATTAAACTGAATGAATGGCGTATTAAATTTAACAAAAAAAAAAAATTAAATATGGCAAAATCCAACCCCAATGGATACAAAAATGTAATGAGTGGCACAGCGCAATTAAAATGATAAACAAAGAGGAAAAAAAACAAGTATTGAAAGAAAAGGGCAAGAAAAAAAAAGAAAACAAGTGACTTATCGTCTTCGGCGGTCTTCGTAAATAAGTAGCGTCGGTATCTTCGGAAATCTTTTCCCTGTTCGACGTCGAGCCAACGTTTCTGCGATATGCAATTCCACTCAGAAGACTAGAACAGCGGCTCCTTCAGTAATCCACTCCCGAAGAGGAAACAGACTCTCAAGGCCGACTTCGTAGTATAAATCGTAGAAACAAAACTCGTCGGACAAAAACCGAAAACCAAAATCCAAACCAAAAAAAAAAACGAAAACCAGGAGGGAGGAGAAAAAAAAACCGCCCCTTTAAGAAAATAAAGGAGAAAAATTAAAATCTAAACTTACAAAACAAAATGGCGTGGTTTACCTTACGAAAGTAAGCAGCGGTTTCAATGATGAATGCGGACGCCCTAATCCACCTTAATCGATGCACCACTATAATCGCCAACTATGCGACATGTGCGAATTTAACCCGTGCTTCACGCTGATCCGCTTCCTAGCGAAATTTCTTCGATAAAACGAAGCACCAAATTACAAAATAATCAATGTGAAGAAGTACGCGGCATCCGAGCCATCTTGTCAAACGACAAACTTTTCGAGGGAGGCGAACAAGTGAAGTGCGTTTGCCCGCTAAATCAGTCATGCGCGAAGGATGACACCAACACAATTTTAAACAATGATGCCAAATCCCCAAAAGCAAAATCCGCACGTTACAAAATGTTTGTATCGCACAAGAAACCCCGGAAATTTTTCATAAAAAAATACAGATAACTGGAACTTTTGCGTCAGTTCTAGCTCACCGCAGAAGATTTGTAATTTGTCTGGTACAATACAGTACAAATCTAAATTTGCTATCTAAATCGGAAGCACGCTCGTAAACAGTTGCGTGACCATTTTCATTATTAACACACCGTCGGCGTCGTTATGAATGAAATTTATCGCTTCAATGCACATCTACTCACCACTAAAACATCAACACAAGAAATATGGCTTTCTGTTCTACCAGTTAAATGAGACCACTAAAATTTATTTCATTATAATGTTGCCTTGTTTTAAGCGTAGCAATTTTTTTTACGTAAAAATGTTTCTGTGTGCAGACGGTATAATTATTGATTTGAAATCCATTTAAAATTTGTAACTTGATTATTATTGACGTTTTAATATATTAATAAAGAAGACACAACTTCTGAAACTGACATTCAATGTCGAAAACCATTACGAGTGCAAAACAAAGCAGCGGTTTTATTAAGTGTAACAAAGTAAGCAATAATTTAAAGAAATCTTAAGTAGATCAAGGAAAACCTAATGAGAAAATAATGGTTGCTTGGATTTATGAATCAAGACAGTCATCTTAAGACGAAAAGAGTGCAATTAAGGCTCTTCACTCGCAGTGTAAATGTAAGGAGTTTTTATAATAATGATTACACTAAAATACGCTGTCAATAAGCAGATAAAATAGCGACATCTTACTATCGCTTTTTGACCTCACATTGCAGTAGGGTAGACAAATTGAAGCGGGATTTGCTCCTAATTAGTCCCCCCTGCAAGGTGGCCATGCTTGCTGTCAAAGCATAATGAAAGATTTTAGAAAAATTTTGTGCAAATCCTTTTTTATTGCAGCGAAAACCTCGAGCAGCCTCTGGACAGCTGTTTCAGCCCTGCTTGGCACTTCTTCAGCAGAGACATAACTCGACATTCCCGCTGCAAACAAAAACGACTTGCCCAATTTATTCGCAATTGCGCATATGCATATTATTTTTTAATAATATATGTACAGCAATACGAAAATACGTTTTTAGGTATGAAAAGAAAAAATGAAATAGCCGCAACTTTTATGTGATTACGTTTTTTTAGATAGTTGTTTCCTGTAAAGCAGTGTTCAATTAATTCTTAAATACCCCAAATTTGAATTTAAAACTTGCAGTATTACTCCAAGTAGTAACTTTTGTTTCTTAAGTAATTTCATATTTTCATATACTCTTGTAACTTTTTAGTTATTGACTTTTTACTAAAAGTTTATTAAGAAAAAAGCTTCAGTTTGATCTCCTATAGCTGCCTCTCCTTTCAAGCTCCTCCGTACGTTATGAGACACCCAGTATTTATTAATAATGCAACTGCAGAATGACGTCTGTTTTCAAATCTTTTTTTTTGTGTAAATGAGTTATTTCAAAAGTGACATGCATATGCCTTAGGAGAGATTATAAAGTTTGTACGATGAACTTTTCAGAAATAAACTATTATTAATAAGATAGAAAAACTGGATGAAAAATGTCCTAAAATTCGAAAGAAATAGTCGCTCTTAGTGATGCCATTTGACAAAAAGTTTTAGGACTAATTAGTTGGTACGTTCCAAACAAAAATTAAGTCCGTCAGGCAGGCACACTTGACAGAAAACAGATACTTCTACGTAACATAAATACTTCAGATTTATTCAAAACCATACGTGCGACTGAGCATTTAACTGCAGAAAACTAATAGATTTAATTATCTCACGTTAATTGTTATTTTTTTAAATTTAGGATAGTTTTATATTTAATATTATTACAGAATTTTCAGGGTTAATTGTAAATTTTATTTTTATTTGGACATAAAATATTAGTGATATACTGGGTGTGCCATAACCTACGGAGGAGATTAAAAGGATAGCCAAGGGAGATCAAATTAAAGAGTTTTTCTTAATAAATTTTTGGTAAAAACGCAACTAAAAAGTTACAGGAGTTTAAAGCGAAATTAATTAACAAGCAAAAGTTACTCCCTGTAGTAATATTTTACGTTTTAAAATCAAATTTAAGACATTCATGACTTAACTGAACACTGCTTTACAATAAACAACTATTTTAAAGAATGTAGTCACGCTAAAGTTACGGCTATTTCATTTTTTCCTCTAATGCCCAAAAACGAGTTTTCATGTCGTTGTGCACCGCCTACTAATTCAAAACAAAACTAGGAAACAGATTAACATAGATATTTTATGAACGGTGGTTTTGATAAATTTAGAGTTTATTTAATAATAAAGTTGCATTTTGTGAAATAATTTTTATTAATTAAGAAGCTACAGGTGTAAATTAAAGAAGAAATTAAGAAAGTTAAGCTGCTGTAACTTTCTTATTATTGGATTTTGGCAAAAAGCGAATTAAGAAAAAAATTTTATTTTGATGTCTCACAGCTACTCTTTTAATCTCCTCCGTAGGTTACTATTACACTCAACAATGAAAAATGAAAAAATGTAAAATAAAAAAAAACTGTTCACGAAGGTAAGCTATTATAAATAAAAACAAGAAATTTAAATATTTGCGTAACAAGTTCGGGAAATGACGTTTTAAAAATGAGCGCAACCAAATTGAACTATGCAAAAAGTATAGTTACCACGGAAAAACTTGCGCTAAATTGAAAATAGACAATTCTTGCGCCAATAACTTGTGCAAATGAATCGGAATTTTTATTGTGGCAGAAAACAGAAATGAAACGAAAAAAAAAATGTTTTATAAAACAATAGCTTTGTCCGTGAAACCATTCCTAACATGTAGCATGTACTAACTATTTCCAGTACACACTTGCATGTTCGAATTCAAGCAAAAATATAATATAACAATTTCAAACGAAGTAAAAAAATTGGATCTTTGCACGAAGCTAAAATTGTGGCTTGTGTCCTGTCATTTGTCAAATAAATCATCATTTATCAATTCTTAATTAATTTCGAATTAAATTCTTACACTGGTTGTGTAATACATATGAGTTAGGGCCGGCCTTCTAAATAATGGGGCCTGGGTGAGAACTGCGGGGCACCTTTTTCAAGCATAGCTTCTGATTTAATGCCAACTTTGAAAACTTTTGCCCCACTGTGCGGTGGCGAGAAAAGCTTTTCAGGAACTTTTCAGAAAACGCAATTTTGGAGATAAAATGCCCATATAAATTGCGCACAATTAATCCTCGACAAGCAGTAGAAACGCGTGGCGTAATTAATAAAATTACTAATACGATGCATTTAAAAATAGGCCACAATTACATGTATCAAATTCTAGGATAGTTACATATGTATTTGTAAAAAATAAGTTTTTTTGTCTGGTCACCCTTTGGAACACATTTGGAAAAAATTCAAAGGGATATTACGTTTTGGGAAACAAAAATGATGGCTCCATTACGCCGTTTTTATAAAGCTTGCTTATTACCTGAGATTATCGACCCACGTTATCCAAAAAGAGAAATTAGAAACCCTGGTAGAACTTAATTATATATAAATAATGAATAATTAGTAAACAGTTTTTATTTTATTTTATGTTTTTACTGTTGAACTAATCAGAAATATTCAGTGTCAACATTTTTAGCAAAAAAATTCTCGCTTTGTACAATTTTTACAATCATTTTACGGAAGATACAAGTAAAAATGTTAAATAGGTAGCGATTTAAAACACATATGTATCTGCAGGAGCTCCGACAACTATAAATTCGAAATTTTTCAATGTTGTTTAGTTATTTTCAGTTGTTTATAATAAATATTATTTCTCGTTTCTGAATTTTTATTTTATAATCCAAAAAAATATATTTTAGTTAATGCAACAATCATGTTTCTTCCGTAGATTTATACCACATAAAAAAATATGCCTGTGTACACATTGAAATACATACACTGTGAACGTTTAGCGTGGAACAATCCATATAAATGAGTACCAAATCATCTACGCCCGAAATCCTCGGACAGGTAAACCTATTTTCATTAGTGCGAATCTTTTTTTCCACCCCCAACCCTTTGCACAATGACATCATCCACATTTTTTTTAATAGCATGCCCCCAACTTTCTAGCAGATTTGGGTAGATTTGAAAATTCTGATTTCAGCAGTATGCATAATTTGACATTCGCACTGACGATACCTGAGATATAAATTACTAAAAATACACACAAAAAATGGAGGTTGCGCGGAAGGACAATTATCAAGAACTGTCAAATATACTTGATGATACTTTTTATCATTTATTTCAACTAAGGTGTTGAAAGAAATGATTATTTGCAGGTTCGTGCGTCAATTATTCATTTGACTCAAATAAACTGTAGAAAAATTTCCATTTTTTTTCGTATTTTTTTTTAAATTTTCCGTCATGTCAGTGCGAATGTCAAATTATGCATATTGATGAAATCACAACTTTCAAATCTACCCAAATCTGGTAGAAAATTGGGAGCGTGCTATTAAAAAAAATGTCGATGACGTCATTGCAGAAAGGAGTGGGGTGGAAAAAAAAGATGACTAAAGAAATATTCGCGCTAATGAAAATTGGTTTACCTGTCCGAGGATTTTAGCTGGAGATGATCTGGCACTTATTTATATGGATTGTTCCACATTAAACGTTCACAATGTATGTAAACTCTAGTAACCGAACGTATACTTGACGCGGATCGTATTCCGTACATTAAAGCTTCTTGCATATTGGTGTAAATCTTTTTCTTATCGTAGAGTTGCTACCTCTACGATAAGAAAATGTGTTCAACGCTTTAAAATGTGGCGCGCAAAAATTTTGAGAGTGACTGTCCCAGTAAGATTTACACCAATATGCAAGAAGCTTTAATGTACTATTGTATGTACTAATGCTATTTATTTTGTTGCACGTCTATATTATTTGTGTCTACCAAATTGTACAAATCTTTCTCTCTCTGAACTTTGTTGACTTTCTTTTCGATTTATTAGCCTCTTGTCAACGATGGGCCTAAAGGACAGTGCACAAAAAATCTGGCCACTTAAAAATGATAGCCGGCATTATTAGTATTACAAATAATAAGCTGACCTTGGAACAGTTGTTTGTCTACATTAATATGAAACAAAAAGACGTAGTGTCAATGGCCCATATTCTCACCTCGTCTTTAATTTAGCAATGCCGTGATTGTAGTAATTATATACCAAGGGTGCGAAGCTGTGGTAATGAAGTTAGGCTACAAAAATCTTGGGACACATGGTTTATATTTCATTTTTTCGGTACTAGCACGGATATTTAATAATTTTTATAACCGTTTTCTATACATTGCTCCAATAAATTAACGCACCATGCAATAAAATATGAAATTTTCGATTTTTATTCAAAATTTATAGTAACTGGCATTCATATGAAATAGCTAAGCATACGAGGTTCATTTTCCAACATTTATTTACATTTGATTATCACTTAAGGGTGATTCCATAAAATTAAATCTCATGGAGGTTCATTAACCATAAAGACAATTGCAATTTTAATGTTTAAATTTAGGTTTTATTCTCACAGTGACTTCATTGTTTTTTTTTTGTTTTTGTGTTTCTTCGTCATTATGCCACACGAATTTCGAAATTTGACCAAAGAGGAATGCGCTCAAATAATGGTATTGTTAGAATAAGACTGAAGCTATTGTCGAGTAAAAGGAAAATTCGGTGTTTCCAAATCTCGGTGAGGCGAATGGTGTAAAGGTATAGGGAGATTAGTAATCTTATTCTCGAAGAACTAGGAAAAGCAAACATAGTACAACAACCCATGCTCAGACCATTTTTTGATACTTTTTGTTACAAGCAAAAGTTTCTAATTTGAGCTAAGGGAAGTGCACGGGGCACCCATGCTCAGACCATTTTTTGATACTTTTTGTTACAAGCAAAAGTTTCTAATTTGAGCTAAGGGAAGTGCACGGGGTATCAATTAGCAACGAAACTGTTTGTTAACTGTTTGTTTGAGGAAGCTAATTTGACATGTCAACTGTCTGTCTAAGGTCCAGCACATCGCATAAATCACTTGGAATTTGTTAGATTTCATATAATTTGGTTACAGGACGATTGGCGTAGAGTTCTTTTAGAGACGAATCTAGATTTTGCTTTTACAAGTGTGTATACCAACGACCAATCGAGCGGTATGCTCACTGCCACTTTGAATACCACATTATTTGGCTGAAGCTTTTTATGGTGGGAGTAGGAATTTCTTTGACAGTGCGTACGGGAATCTTAACGGGCATCCTAAAAGATCATGTCTTGCTATTTCTGCCCTACATCGGATGCATTTTTTATTAAAGCAAGATAGAGTTCTTGGAGCAGTATGTTTACAACAGTTAGGCTGAGTTGCACCGACCTCGATTAACGGTAACCCGTACTACGTTTATATGCACCGACTGACACCGAGTTCTGCTAATGTGTATCTGGTAATGCGAATTAAAATAAACGCGAGTTACTTGTTTGGATTCTTGGCTTCCACTACTTTCTTTAAGTTTGCACGTCGGGTAAATTATCTCCAAATTCATATTAATTATTAAATTAAATCAAACGCCAATTAATGGTTTAGATGCTTTGCTCTAACTACGTTTCTTTAAGTTGGCAAGTCGGGTAAATTATCTTCAGATTCACATTAAAGCGTATTAACCGTTTACATGCACTTAACACCGGGTTTAAGAATCTAAAACCACATCTGTAATTCGCATTAACCAACGCGAATTAGAAACTCAAATGCGGATTGGGAAACCGTTTACATGCCATTTTAATTCGTATTACCAAATGCGCTTTAGTAAAACCCGGTGTTGGTCGGTGCATGTAAACGCAGTAATGGACTAACTAATCTGAATTAGAGACTGTGCAGTTGCACCGACTTAATTTGTCCTAATCTATGATTAACAAACTTGAGTTAGTTAATTCGGCAATTAACGACCTGCATCTTCAGCCTCAATTAACGTCACCCCCCCGCAGAGTTTTAAAAAGTTCCGCTTTTTGGAAAGAGTGTACCTTTTATGCATTAGACGTTCCAGAATAGATTAATAAACCAATCAATTATTAAGTAGGTGTCTTTTGAGTCGATTAAACAATTAGAAATATTTTTAATTTTTTTTATATACAGTGTGTCTCTAAACATATGTCTTTAATTGAAACCGCAAATAGTAGTCAAGAAAAGAAGCAAAATTTGTTATACAACTATTGGTTAGATAGCAATAATAACGGAAATAAAAATTATTTTCCTTTTTCATAGAAATTGTTTGAGGGATACTTAAGGCAGTTTAAATATTCCGGTGGAGCATGGTTTTCAACTATTCTCCGACGATCGAGGTCATAAAGTCACAAAAACGTAGACCATGACATAAAGCACAGATATTTTACTTAGGTCAAGTATGGTGTCTTTTTGTTAATTTTAAAAGCACATAAATTTTGTAACTAGGTAAGTTCTTAATAGTTTAAAATATTCTGTGCGTGTTGCATTAATTGATTAATTGATGATTAGATAAAGGCGATCGAAAAAGTAGACATTCTTACATCATATTAATTTAAAAATTGACAATAATCAACTTACAATGTTGATTACTGAAGTTTATTGTATTTGTACAGCAAAAATAAATTTGTTTCTTTATTAAAACTTCGAATAAACGACGAAATAAACGTTTGCACTAGGCGAGAGCTTTTATGTCTTTATGGTTTAAGCCTACGCAGAAATTCAGGTTCAATATTATCCTTATAAAAACATATTTTTTGTGTTGGAATGTAAACAATTAATAAAATAGTTCGATTGAGAGCTAGCGAAGTTTTTCAATCACTTATTTTGAACCCATAGATTATTGTGTGTACAGGCAATCCAATTTATTTAAATTTTTCATCGTATAATACTCCAATTCTTGCTTTCCGTTTTTACAATAGGAATAGTTTTTGCTCTTACAATACTTATTATGCAGCTATTAGTGCGATATTTAGAAAATAATTTCACACATTTTCTACGCAATTACAAAACTGGCGTACCAAGATGTTTAATTACTTCAATAAAAATGTGACGAAGATTAAGTACTCGTTTTTAACATAATTGTTATCGTCTACTACAAGGAGGTGCGTAAACAAACGTTCATACTATTAGCATGTTGAACATACAAATAAATATGTCGATGTCCGCAAGTCGGATTCACATTCGTATACAATAAGACCTTGACCGAGTTCTTCTAAACGTAAATAAAAATTTTTATTGCGGTTTATTGCTTTTATCGCAATAAATTGCTGAAACAAGTCGTAAATCAAGCAGAGGTCTCAAAACAAAGGGACTACGGTCGCTTGTCAGTTTTTCATTTTTGGTTAAAACGTTTCAGATTTGGAGAATTAATCTCTTATGTAACGAGGAACTTACAGTTTCATTTGAAGACAGACGTTTTGAGACATACTGTATTATGGAAGGACAGTGCTCTCTTTGAAAGCTAGCTACGTCTCTGCTGAAGAAGCTCCAAGCAGGGCTGAAACAGCTATCCAAAGGCTGCTCGAGGTTTTCACTGCAATCAAAAACGATTTGCACAAAAATTTTTCTAAAAATTTTCATTATGCTTTGACAGCAAGCATGGCCGCCTTGCATGGGGAACTTATTAGGAACAAATCCCGCTTCAATTTGTCTGTCCTACTGCAATGTCAGGTCAAAAAGCGATAGTAAGATGTCGCTATTTTATCTGTTCATCTTTCTTATTTTAATTGAAACTGCTTGATATTTTTACATATTTGGAATCTACAGTTCATTGTGAGTCTGAATGTTTTTATTTTTTTTTTAATTTTCGTATTTTCGTTCTAATGCGATCAAGTAATTCGAGAAAGCTATTCCTTTAAGTAGGCGGCTGACTAGTTACTAATGTTGCCCGTGGCGAGTCCGACCGACTTACAGATATTTGTAACTTTTTCGGCATTCAACTTATAAACCGGGGAAGCGCAGAAAACCCAATTTCAAGGAGCTGCTAGCCGGTCTGAATCCGAACACTAACCGACACATGAAAATTGTATTTCTCACGTAGAATCCACACTTACCAGGTAACGATTCAAACCCACGCCTAATCATTTGGTCAAGCGTTCAACAACCAACAAAAATAACAGCGGATAAGTATACTTTTAATGGAAAATAAAATACTTTAGAAACAAACAGCTTTATCAACAGCAAACAACCAGTTTCCAAAATGTCAATATACTTTCAGCTTGTTTTTAAAGTCTCTTATTTTTCACATCATTTCTGCAATTTAATTTACTTCATCCATCTTACTTCATTATTTGAAACTGAAGTAAAATCATTACGAAAACATCACAATAACTAACGTCATATTTACTCGTGAAACGTCATCAATACAAATGGCGTTTCACCTTAATTTGAAATTAACTAATTCGAATTAAAAATACGTCGGTGCATCAGCGTTTATTTTAACATGAATTATATTTTAATCACAGATTATCTAACTTAAATAAAACATGATTAATACATAAATTCAGCTGTCAGTCACTCATATGTTAGTCGGCAACTTAGCCAAAATCGTTTATTAACGTACTGGAACATATAAATTATGTTTTCTTCTGAAGAATCTGAAAGAGATTCCTCCGGTTTATCCTCGGAGGAAGAACGAATTACATTAATTCAGATTATACCAAGACCGAAAATTTACAAAAAGAAGGAGTAACCCATTATTGATTTATGGTGATGTAGATTTTAAGTTGCGTTATCGATTTAAAAAAAAATTGTGCAAGAAATGCTGGATATTTTTGAAATCAATACATTAGAGCAGTGTTTCTTAACCTTTTGTAGAACAAGGAACCCTAGAGCACTTATATTTTTTTCTAATACTGAATATTTTTGAAATCAATACACTAGAGCAGTGTTTCTTAACCTTTTGTAAAGCAAGAAACCCTAGAGTACTTATTTTTTTTTTCTAAGGGACCCACTTAGCACTAAAATCAAATATGAAATAATTAATGTTATTTATTTACTCTATCATATGTCGGGACATTTCCGCCGCGGATATTTGCGCCGCTCGGGTTAAATTTACGGGGAACGGTCAGGTAACGTCATTAGCAATTTTACATTTGCACTGCTGTCCCAGATTAATAATATTCTTCGAAATTTTCGACCACTTTAGTAAATTATATCTCTGCTTCTGCAAATTTTAAATAAAATTATTTCTATCACTTTTAATTGTGCACGTGCACTTAATATATGAATAATATGCAATTGCTTATTTGTAGATCTTCCAATCATTATTATTGTTCTTCTGAACTAGTATATTGCTTTTCTAAATTAGTGGAATGTTGTCTTGTGTTTTAGTATTGTCACTGATATTTGTTAAACGTAACGTAAGTATGAAAATATTAATCTTCAGTTTTCACGTTAAAATTTCTATTCGGCAATCTGTTCTTTACGGAAATAAACAAGCTTTTAGTAACTAAAATTTGTTGATAAAAATAAAATTTTAATTAGTAATATTGCATTTTTAAAGATATATAATTGAGGTTATTTTTTGCGGCAAGTGACAGTTTTATATGTGTAAGAATATATAACTTCACACGTTCGTTAATAGTTGTCATATGAAAGCATGCTAGAGTTTTTTTAAGCTGTACATACGTTACTTAGGTTACGTTCAATAAATGTCAACGATGAAGTTAAGACACGTTAATTTTCCATGGATTGCTGCGAGTTTCAATTGTACATACTTTATATTCATTGCTAAACAGGAAAGAGATTACAAAATTTCTAAGTGACTGGCTATTATAATAGCCATTATATACAGCTATTATAATATAACAATAATGTTTATTTCCCCAAAATAGAAATTTTAAAAGGTTGGTCATTCATTTGACGTTGGCTCTGAATTTGATGATATAATCAGGGCTATTCTGTAACATTAATATGCATATCAATTGATATGGTCTTCAATACTTGAAGAGAACTTGTTACGATTTCATATCATTTCACGTCGATTGCCGACAGCAAACTGAAGAGAGATGCATAAAAACCCGAGATCATACTTGAAACGGATTGCAAATTGTTACGAAACTATTTACAGAATACCAATTTTGCAAGTTCACTTGAAACATAGCAATATCAAGTCCGTATCAATGTTACAGAACAGACCCCATTGTCAGTCATTTAGCATTATTTACTAAACATGGAGCAATTGTCCGATGCACAACGTGCTTTCTGTGTTAAATCGTTTTTATAAAATTCATGATTCCACGACAACTAGTACCAGAATCGAGTGTTTTTTTACTCGAGTACTTTAAAATGCCGAGACGAGTTAAATCATGGACTCGTGAAACTCTATTCTTAGCAATACTTAATCGAGTGGAGAACTCTTCGAATTGGAGTCGAGTTTGTAGTCAAATTCGAATACTACAATTTTAACACGACTTTTTTTATATCTTTGAAAAAATGAACTTCTAAGAATCCTAGAGTAAATACACATTAAAGATAGCACAGAAATATTAGTAGAAATTAACAAGGAATTAAATATACAGCGTGTCCCCGGATTGAGTTCGCGATACCAAAAATTTTTGAATTCAGATTTCATATTTTCAGTTCAAATCTGCTTGGTGCGAAATGAATTTGTGCCGAATTTGACCTCGAAAGATTTTAAGGTAATAAAATATGCAAAGTGGCATTCCTTTTGAATCTAGGAGAAAATTTTACTAAAATAAAATGATTCTCTTTGAAATTATAGAAATATATCAAATTTCAACGTGGTATTCATTCATTTGTTTTTTTTTTCTACTTCATAATTACATTACATTTTAATCTGATTATTTGTTTATTCGCTTCTTTTAAATTTATTAAAACGTAAGTGTTATATTATCATTAACGTCTTGTATCATTGATCTAAGTTAAAGCGATTATTTTTTTTTTGTGAGACTTATTGTTGTCTTTGTTGCGTACACAAAGACTATTCTGTTATTCTTTTTCCTTTTTTTTTAACAATCGATTTTTTCTTCAACATTCCTTCGTCCAGTCCATTGTTTTGTTTTTTATTTTGAGTTTAAGGGATCGTTTTTTATTTGCCATAAATCAATAATTTCAGTTTCTTCATTCTCCATTTTCTTTAACAATATGTATAGTTCGATCGTCTTTTTTTTGTTTAATTTACGTTTACTTACTTTTTCCTATTTTGTTTTTAATTTTAAATAACTTTTTGGTTTAAATTTAAGCGATCGCGTTTTGTTTCTGATTTTTTTTTAATTTTCGAAAAAGGGAATCCCGCCTAAGATACTTTCATTTTTGTCTTCGATTTTTAATTTGGGTCTTTTATTTGTGGTATTTTATTTTATTCTTAAAATTTTTTCGACTTCTTTTTTCAATTTGTCTCTGTCCAAGTCAGAGTTAAGTTTTTTCTTTATTTTGACTAATCTTTTATTGTTTAAATTTAAGCGATTGCTTTTGTTTCTCAAATTTGTTGCTTTTTTTCCAAATTTTCGAAGGAGAATCCTTCTCAAGGTACTTACAATACAAAATTGTGTATTGCCTTTAATGTGCCGTCGGTCTAAGATTCAATTTGAAGTTATGCTTGAATTTCTTTGGACATGAGTGATTCGGTTTTCAGAATATACGTCTCGTCGCATTACTGGAGTTGAGTACTCTCAAAAGTTTTAATTAATTTCCGCCTGAATGTTTCCTTATTTCATTTTGCAATGCCCTCATTGTTCTCAATCTTTAAGCGGTCAAAGCTGCAGGAACACTCAACGTTTCACTATCGGTTGATAGCTTCGTCAGGAAGAAATATTGAACGTTCGTACAATTTTTAGTTTCTTCAATAAAAAATTTATAATTGAAGTCGACACTTGTCTAATGAAATATGTGAGAGAAGATAGTTTTTAAACTTTAAAAGGGACACTGTGAAATCGCAAAAACACTCTACGTTTCGCTATCGCTTCATAGCTTCGTCAGGAGTGAAGAAATGTAAATAAACAAGTTGTCAAAAGAAACGAAAAGGTAACATGATTTTAAACTAAAATACGAGTTGTCCGGATAAACATAAAGCTAATAACTAAATTAGAACTAAATTAAGTTTTTTTTGTTTCTCTTGAGTTAGATTTTATTAAAAACGCAAAAAAAACAAACACAAATAGTAAAATATAAACAAAATCGGACACGTATTAAACTAGTTTTGCGTGCATTCATATTTAATAAAAACAAAAAAGCTTTTGCCAGGTCGGTCGCGATAAGTGCTACATTTCTCAAAAGGAATTTTGTAAAATAAAGCGAATATGAAATTATAAGATTATAAGAAACAAACCCAACAAAGTATACTGTATACTGTTCAAAAATAACTCGGCATTATTGCGAACAATTTTTTATTATTAAAGTTACAGATACGATTAAACTAGCAAAATTAGCAAACTAGTAGTATCTTTTGCCCTGACTGTAGCGATGCATTCAAAAAACAATTGAACATCGCGCTTACGAAATAAAGGGAAAAGAAGACTTTTTAAAATTGAACACGCTGTATATTATTTGACCAATCGATAGAGAATAAAATTCTGAATTACAATTGTTCTTTATAATTTTATCGGAAATTAATAAATAAAGAAGATATTTTTATTTTTACAAATTCATTAAGATGGCTGTGTTTCAATTGATGAAGAAACGGAAACTATAGTTTTGGCATATTTCGAAGTCCATCGTGAAAATTTGACAAGAAACTTAATGACAGTAGCAGTAGTTTATGTTTGCCGTAAATTAACAGAAGGTGCTCAATGTATTTTCCACAATCACAGTTTATAACAATTCAACAATTTTATTCATCCAGAATAATTTTCATTTCAGGATGAAAATTAGCATTTTTTTGTGTCAACTCAAAAAAATATCAACTCACTTATCATTTGTTAACAAAACATTCATGTGACTTTCATAGCTGTCCGAATAAAAATTAACACCGCCTTACAACGTTTAATAAATCTTTATTCGAATGAAATTAAGTAACGTTACCCACGGTCGCGTTACCCAAAACAAGTCTTATGAAAATTCATGTTATTAAAAGACTTTTACAAAACTCAGACCAAAACACATTTTATTATAAACAAATAAACCAAAATTAATGTTTTCACATACATACACGGTTTTCAAATGTTTTGTTCTTGAAACACAGCCATCTTAATGAATTTGTAAAAATCGAAATATCTTCTTTATTTATTAATTTCCGGTAAAAAGATAAAGAACAATTGGAATTTAGAATTTTATTCTCTATCGATTGATCAAATAACATGTGTTCGATTAAAAAAAGTGTTCTTTTCCCTTTATTTCATAAACGCGATGTTCAATTGTTTTTTTGAATGCAACATTGCAATCAGGGCAGAAAGTACTACTGGTTTTCTAATTTAAACGTGTCTGTAACTTTAATAATAAAAAAAGTTAGCAATAGTGCCGAGTTATTTTTGAACAGGGTGTATATTTTTGAAAACAAGAGCATTTCCTACTATGATTTCTATTTAAAAAGATATAACTTTATATCATATCTAGAAAATTTAAGTAACTATTAAAAGATCAACTACACCATTGAATTGTATTATAAAAAGTGTCCTAATAATAATGTTCAGGCAGTTTTTTTAATATCTCTAGAATTAACGAGATATGACCGAAGAACGAAAAGTCGAAAATGGCAAAAAACAAAAGAAGATAGCCAATTTTTACTTATGCTACTGACTTAAACTTCGAAAAAGAGATCGAGAATTTGCCACTGATTCTTTTCTATCTCTTACAGTAACGGAGATGCCCATAAGAGACATCGAAATTAATCCATCCTGTACACTTGCGGCGAAATGTTTTAGAACGGTTAAATTTATCAAAGTACATGGCGTGTTGATATTACTGTTATTAAATAGTAACGTCAGGTAAATCAATTTGCTAATGTCAAATTATTCCAACAATTTCATTATAAAACATAATGTGGCGCGCCACACAGCACTACGTCACACTGAAGGCGTCAGTGGGTTCATTATTGTGCGTCATCAGCCACCGCCGCGTTGTCTATACCGAACAAACTCGACTTTTCCAGCATGGAACAAAAGAGAAGGCAGCGTAGAATATAAAATCGGCCGGGGTGGACTCAGGAGTCAGTCGAGTTCTAATTAGCGATCGTCGAAGTTGGATTTAGTGTGAAAATAAATTGTTACAAATAAATTAGATTGTAAGTATTATTAAATTACGATTAAATGTTTACCGAGTGTTTTATTCGATTAAATAAATTAATTTAAACCCTAGAAACCTAACAGTGGTGTCGGTGTGCGGGTTTGTGCAAATAACTAAACAATTTAAAGTAAATTAAATTTAATCAGATTATTAAATAAGTACAGTATCAGAAAAAAACAATGGCCACGAGAAAAGTGTTGTTGAAAGACTTAAAAGTGGCCGAATTAAAAATCGAATTGGAAGAACGGGAGTTAGAAATTTGTGGTTTGAAAAGCGCACTTCAACAGCGTCTCCGATGCGATTTGTTGACAGCCGGTGAAGATCCAGAGACGTTCCTTTTCGAAAGTTCATGTGGTCCCGTCGATTTTAATAAAATCTTGAAGGTTTAACTTCGAGAACAATCTGTAAACTTCAAAGATGAGTTGCAAACTAAATTGATGGAACAATCCAGAAATTTGGACGAGAAGTTTCAAGAACAGTCTGGAAATTTAGAGAAGCTTCGAGAACAATCCAGAAATTATTTATTTTAACTTCAAAGCTTTCAAAATAAAAAGAAAAGAAATACTATTGTGGCGCGCCACCCGGCTTAGCTCAAGGCGTCAAGAAGTCGGTTCGTTATGCGTCATTGGCTGCCACGCCACCGGGGTCTACATCGAACAGCCTAGACTTTTCCGGCGATGGAACAAACTCGAATCTTCCAGCGTAGAGAATTCCAGACGGCAGCAAATGATATAAAATCACCCGGAGTTGACTCACCAGGCAGTCGAATTCTAACAGCGATCGTCGAAGTTAGATTTTAGTGTGAAAATAAATTGTTACAAATAAATTAGTTTTTAAGCTTTATTAAATTACGGTTAAGTTTTTATCGAGTGTTTTATTCGTTTAAATAAATAAATTAAAACCCTAGAAACGTAACAGTGGTGTCGGTGTGCGGGTTTGTGAAAATAAATAAACCATTTAAAGTAAATTAAATTTAATCAGATTATTAAATAAGTACAGCATAGGAAAAAAACAATGGCTACGAGAAAAGTGTTGTTGAAAGACTTAAAAGTGGCCGAATTAAAAACCGAATTGGAAGAACGAGAGTTAGAAACCGGTGGTTTGAAAGGCGCACTTCAACAGCGTCTCCGATACGATTTGTTGACAGCTGGTGAAGATCCAGAGACGTTCCTTTTCGAAATTTCGTGTGGTCCCGCCGATTTTAATAAAATCTTGAAGGATGAACTTCGAGAACAATCCAGAAATTTGCACGAGAAGTTTCAAGAACAGTCTGGAAATTTAGAGAAAAAGCTTCTAGAACAATCTGGAAATTTCAAGGAAGAACTTCGAGAACAATCCAGAAATTTTGACGAGAAGTTTCAAGAACAGTCTGGAAATTTACAGAAGCTTCAAGAACAATCCAGAAATTTAGAGGAGAAGCTTCTAGAACAATCTGGAAATTTCGACAAATTACAAAATAAATTGTTGGAACAATCTAGAGACTTAGACGAGAAATTTCTAGAGCAATCCAGAAATTTCGACGAGAAACTTCTAGAACAGTCCGGAAATTTGAAGGGTGAATTTCTAGAACAGACGAACGGACTCGAAGATAAACTAGTGGTAAAAATATCGGAAGAAACAAGAAACCTGCAAGAAAATGTGGAAGAAATAATATTCCAGCAGGATAACAAAATCAAAAATCTGGAACAAATCATGGCGGGGTTGCGAGTGTTCGGGGATCAGCCACCAGTAGAAGTACTAGAAAATAATGAAACCCGAATTGTGGAAGGACCAGCAGAAAATTCTAAATTGAAAATAAAACCACCAACGTTCGATGGAAAGTCTTCTTGGCCCAACTACTTCAAACAGTTCGAAGCAGCAGCAAAGGCGAACAGATGGACGGCCAGCGAAAAAGCCACTTCGTTAATTGTGGCCTTGAGAGGGGACGCTATCGATGTGCTACAGACGATGTCGCAAGAGGAACAAGAAGACTTCGACAAGCTTGTGAACAGGATGGAAATGCGTTACGGACAGGCCCATCTGACCGAGGTATACCATGCGCAGTTGATGAATCGCTGTCAGAAATCCGGAGAAAGTCTTCAGGAATTCGAAGCAGACGTTGCGCGTCTGGCCCAGTTAGCATATCCCACAGCTCCTGTTGAATTCCTCAAATGTTTGACGGTGCAGACCTTCATAGATGGAATCCGTGACCCAGACAACCAGCAGGCATTGAGAATGACCCATCCGAAGACATCCAAGAACGCATTGGTTTATGCCTTGGAATTTGAAGCGGCGAGACGAGTTTCAAGAGGGCATGTCAAGGTGCGAGCGGCTATGGACTTCCAAGAGGAAGAAGAGGAAGAGTCCGCCAACGCCAAGGTGGGATTTGCTAATAAGGGACAATCCAAGGAATATGCCACCGCCGAGGATGTTCGCCGCATTGTGGAACAGGTCCTCAAGAAGAAGAAGCCGCTGGAAAGGCCAGGACGAAGGACATGTTCGCAGGCGATGTCCAAAGCCCAGACAGGATCCAAGGAAGCCACAGTTAAACTAAGCCGGGTCGGTACAGGGGGGCAAACGTCGACCAGTATTCAAAGGCCCCCAAAGACGAAATCCAAACAAGTAATATCCCTACGGCAGTTAACCAGCAGTATCTTCGTGGATGTTACCATTGATGACATTCGTCACACCATGTTGTTGGATACGGGTGCGACGAAGACCATCCTAAGACCCGACGTCATTAAGTCATCTGGACGCACCGACCCGACCAAGTGGAGACTGAAAACTGCAACTGGAACATCAGCAACTGTCCACGGTGAAGTAGAGGTTATCATCACCATTGGCTCAACTCCAATAAAACACCGTGCACTGGTGGCAGATATAGAGGACGAGGCAATTTTGGGCATGGACGTCATGTGTGCCCACGGGTTCCAATTAGACTTAAAGCGTGGCGTGATGGCGGTCAATAATGAGGAGTTGGTTCTACATCAACGAGGAGACGTGGCCGCTCGAGTAGTCCTCGCTGAAGACGTTGC
This sequence comes from Prosopocoilus inquinatus, assembly GCA_036172665.1. Lineage (NCBI taxonomy): Eukaryota > Metazoa > Arthropoda > Insecta > Coleoptera > Lucanidae > Prosopocoilus > Prosopocoilus inquinatus. The sequence goes on along the minus strand of CM069871.1, from coordinate 40,225,329 downwards.
ATTACCCAGCAGGACTGAGGTTATCGTCGACGCAAAACTGGACGGTGTTTTTCAAGATGGGGAAGTCATTATGGTTGAACCTAATACTGATGATCAAAGGATTGGAAGAGGAGTCCTCGTTAGGAAAATGTTGTTGACGGCGAAGAAGGAAGTACCTGTCCGCCTGATGAACGTCAATTGTTTCTCCGTCAATATCAAGAAAGGAACCATCTTGGGAAGCTGCACCATGGTGTCCTCCATCTCCCGCCAACTTGAAACAAACGTGCCAGAAGCGAAAGTCCCAATGAAGTTATGGGAAATGGTTATGTCAACAGCTCAGAAATTGACTCCAGACCAGAAGACAAAAGCAAAGAATCTGATCGGCCGTTATCAAGATGTATTCGAGGTAGAAAATGGATCCAAGGGAAGAACTGATGTCGTGAAACACAAAATAGAGACTGGAGAAGAAAGACCTATCCGTCAAGCTCAAAGGCGATTACCGTTGGCGAAGCGTGAGGAAGCGGAACGCATTATTCGCGAGATGGAAAAGGATAATGTGATAGAACCATCAAGCAGCCCGTGGGCGTCACCAGTAGTGCTTGTGAAGAAGAAGGATGGGTCCACCAGGTTCTGTATAGACTACCGGTTACTCAACAATGTCACCAAGAAGGACAGCTATCCCCTGCCACGGATTGATGATACCCTGGACACCCTGGCCGGCTCAAAGATCTTCTCAACTTTGGACTGAAAGAGTGGATATTGGCAAGTGGAGCTGGCGCCCGAAGATCGAGAAAAGACGGCGTTTTCCATTGGTATGGGTCTGTGGCAATTCACAGTGATGCCATTCGGGTTATGTAATGCCCCAGCGACATTCGAGAGGTTAATGGAGACGGTTCTGAAAGGCCTGTCCTGGACAACGTGCATGGTGTACCTTGACGACATAATTGTCGTGGGAAAGACGTTCGACGACCACCTAAGGAACCTGGAAGGAGTGTTCCAGCGGCTTCGCGGAGCTGGACTAAAGCTTAGCCTCAAGAAGTGTCACCTGTTCCAGAAGGAAGTGAATTATCTGGGGCACATTGTTAATGGAAATGGAATCGCCGTGGACCCTGTGAAGATTCAGGTGGTGAAAGACTGGCCAACTCCCAGAAATAAACACCAAATAAGGAGTTTCCTTGGCCTGTGCACTTACTATCGGCGCTACGTTCCTGGATTTGCAGACATTGCTAAGCCGTTGACAAAACTCACTGAAGAAGGTCGTCCACTTGAATGGGACCAACAGTGTCAAATTGGCTTTGAACAACTAAAGCAGTACTTGATTAGTGCTCCTATTCTGAGTTATCCTCTCCCGGAAGGAAAATTCGTCGAGGACACAGATGCTAGCAACGTTGGGATTGGTGGCGTACTCTCCCAGATACAAGAGGGGCAAGAGAAGGTGATCGGCTACTTCAGTCCTATCAAAGCCGGAACGAAACTATTGCGTCACAAGAAGGGAATTGCTAGCCGTCGTAAAAACGATAGAACATTTCTACAAGTACTTGTATGGTAGACGCTTCCTCCTGAGGACCGACCATGCCGCTCTAAAATGGCTTCTCCGTTTCAAGAACCCAGAAGGGCAAGTTGCACGATGGATCGAACGACTTCAGAAGTACGATTTTGAAATTCAGCATCGGGCAGGAACTAGCTATCGAAATGCCGATGCTTTGTCGAGAACACCCTGTGCCGAAGACTGTAAGCACTGTAGTCGTTTGGACGAGAAAGTAGCCACGACTGCGAGGACAGCCATAGTTGACGACAAATGGCAAGACGAAGAACCGCGAAGAGACCAGGAGAACGACCCGGATTTGAAATTAGTGCTAGAGTGGAAAAGCAGGGACGCGAGGCCTACCTGGGAAGAGGTAGCACCATGTGCACCGTCCGTAAAATCATACTGGGCGCAGTGGGACTCCATAGTGTTGGATCGTGGTCTTCTGAGACGAAGCATAGAGAATCAGGAAGGCATGGAACAGAAGACACAGTTACTAATCCCCAAGAATAGGGTGCCAGAAGTTCTGAGGGAACTTCACGATGGAACTTCGGGAGGGCATCTGGGAGTTAAGAAGACTATGGAGAAGGTGCGCGAAAGATTTTACTGGGTGAACTGCAAGGAAGACGTGAAGGATTGGTGCAGAAAGTGTGCAGTCTGCGCAGCCAGTAACGGTCCCCACAGGCGGGGTAAGGCCCCCATGAGACAGTACAACGTTGGAAGTCCTTTTGAGAGAGTTGCCATCGATGTAGCCGGCCCGTTTCCAGAAACGAATGGTGGAAACAAGTACATCGTCGTGGTAATGGACTACTTTAGCAAGTGGGTTGAAGCTTACGCCCTACCTAATCAAGAGGCAGTCACTATTGCGGAAGTCCTTGTCAGGGAATGGATCAGTCGGTATGGTGCACCTATGGAACTGCATTCAGACCAAGGAAGGAACTTTGAATCGGCCTTGTTCAAGAACGTGTGTACTCTGCTCGGCGTACGAAAAACTAGAACAACTGCACTCCACCCACAGTCGGACGGAATGGTGGAAAGGTTCAATAGAACCATCAACCGACATTTGTCCAAGGTCGTTTCCAATCATCAGAGGGACTGGGACACGTACATCCCCCTGTTTCTAATGGCATACCGCTCATCTGTTCATGAGACAACAGGGGAGACTCCCGCGAAAGTGGTATTCGGGCGAGAGCCGAGACTGCCCTGCGACCTGAAGTTTGGTGTGAAGCCTGGCGAAGTCTCTGCCGACGAAGATTACGTGAGCAAATTACGCAGGAAAATGGATGATATCCACAACCAAGTGCGTCACAATATACAGACGGCCAGCGATCGGATGAAGGAGCACTATGACATCAACGCTCAACACGGGGGATACCAACCTGGAGCACTGGTCTGGCTTTATAACCCCCAAAGACGTCGAGGCCTCTTCCCAAAATTGCAGACCTCTTGGGAAGGTCCTTACAAAGTGATGAAACGGATCAACGACGTCATTTACCGCATCAAGAAGATCCCCCATGGCAAACCCAAAGTAATCCACTTCAACCGGATAGCCCCTTACCATGGAGAAGCAGATGAAGGGACAGTACAAAGGGCGCAAGTTTCCGAAGTGAACTCCGAAACCTTCATGTCTCATCACGCCGAAGGAAGCAAGGCACGGTTTGGAGTGACCACGGAGAAGCAACAAGATCTCTTTAAAGTGCCACTGAAGTACAGTCTGGCCCACTGCGTAGCAGAAGACCTTTAAATGTCCAAAGGAATCGCTCAGGTGTTTAGGAAGAAATTTGGCCAAATCGAGGAGCTACGAAGACAGCATCCCATGGTAGGCAAGAGCTTGCAGATCATTGATTCGACGGCAGATCGGAGGCGCCACGTGCATTATTTAGTCACTAAGAAGACATCAAGCAGTAAACCTGACTATCAAAGTATGTGGAGAGCCCTATATAGCCTGAGGAGACAGCTAATAGAGAACCATCAGATGAAGTTAGCCATCCCCAAATTGGGCTGCGGATTGGACGGACTAGACTGGAGAGTAATTCGAAGCATGCTGGAAGTCATCTTCCACAGAACGGGAATTGAAGTCCTAGTCTCCAGCCACCACCCACAGGCAACAGTCAGCAACAGCAAAACCGTAGACTGCTACTTCTTCCAGACGGGAAGTTGCAAGAATGGGCCAGCTTGTAGATTCCGACATCCTCCTTCAAGACTATCACCAGGAACATTTCGAGACGAAACGTTTTTAAGAAGGGGGCAGTGTGGCGAGCCGCTCAGTACTACGTCACGCTGAAGGCGTCAAGAAGTCGGTTCGCTGTTATGCGTCATCGGCCATCACGCCACCGGGGCCTACATCGAACAGACTAGACTTTTCCAGCGTTAGAGAATTCCAGACGGCAGCAAATGATATAAAATCGGCCGAAGTTGACTCAGCAGTCAGTCGAATTCGAACAGCGATCGTCGAAGTTAGATTTTAGTGTGAAAATAAATTGTTACAAATAAATTAGTTTTTAAGCTTTATTAAATTACGGTTAAGTTTTTATCGAGTGTTTTATTCGTTTAAATAAATAAATTAAAACCCTAGAAACGTAACAGTGGTGTCGGTGTGCGGGTTTGTGAAAATAAATAAACAATTTAAAGTAAATTAAATTTAATCAGATTATTAAATAAGTACAGCATAGGAAAAAAACAATGGCTACGAGAAAAGTGTTGTTGAAAGACTTAAAAGTGGCCGAATTAAAAACCGAATTGGAAGAACGAGAGTTAGAAACCGGTGGTTTGAAAGGCGCACTTCAACAGCGTCTCCGATACAATTTGTTGACAGCTGGTGAAGATCCAGAGACGTTCCTTTTCGAAATTTCGTGTGGTCCCGCCGATTTTAATAAAATCTTGAAGGATGAACTTCGAGAACAATCCAGAAATTTGCACGAGAAGTTTCAAGAACAGTCTGGAAATTTAGAGAAAAAGCTTCTAGAACAATCTGGAAATTTCAAGGAAGAACTTCGAGAACAATCCAGAAATTTTGACGAGAAGTTTCAAGAACAGTCTGGAAATTTACAGAAGCTTCAAGAACAATCCAGAAATTTAGAGGAGAAGCTTCTAGAACAATCTGGAAATTTTAGTGTGAAAATAAATTGTTACAAATAAATTAGTTTTTAAGCTTTATTAAATTACGGTTAAGTTTTTATCGAGTGTTTTATTCGTTTAAATAAATAAATTAAAGCCCTAGAAACGTAACACTATCATTGGAACAGGTTAATAAGTTAATATTAATGAGAAAATAGTTTTTAAACTTTAGACGGGCACTGTAAATACGTTTCGCTGTCGCAAATACTCGTATGCACACTAAAATCGCTCATCACAGTACGATAAGACATCGTTTAATCTGGAATTTGGTGGCCGATATAGCACACCGATATAGAGGTTTATTTTGTTATAATTAATTCTTATCCACAGATGTTCCATAAACACAAGACATTCGGATTTTACAATTTTAAAAGAAATATTTTGTTTCAAATAAATAGCAACGCCTCCGCTTCTACTGTCGCCATCCTTACGTATAATTCTATAGTTGGTAATATTTATAACTTACATAACATATATTTTATTTTATTTTCAGGATTTTTAGGTAACAAATAACAGGGAATTATATACTTATTTATTCATTAGAATAAGAAGTTTTCTCGGGGCTTTGGACCATTTATTTCCGTATTTCCGTGTTGTTTGGTGAGCTTTTTTTTTTCGTAAGATTTTTCTAACGATTAATTTTTGATATTCACACATTAATTTATATTTACTTATAAGAAGTATTTTCTGGTCTTTGGACTATTTATTTCCGATTTCCGTGTTGTTTGGATAGCTCTTATTTGTAAGGTTTTTCTGACGGTTAATTTTAGGTGTTTACATATTTTTTTTAGATTTATATATAACATATATATTTTGTTTATTTTCAGGATTTTTTGGTATCAAATAACAGGGAAATATATACTTATTTATTCGTTAGAATAAGAAGTTTTCTCGGGGCTTTGGACTATTTATTTCTGTATTTCCGTGTTGTTTGATTAGCTCTTATTCGTAAGGTTTTTCTGACGGTTAATTTTTGATATTTACATTTTAATTTATATTTACTCACATTTAGATATATACAGTGCGCTCGGATTTCGTAGGGACAGCATGGGAAACTTCTGTATTTGAAGAGACAGAGAGATGATTAAATTAGCGAAAAGGTGCAGGTTCGAGAGCTCATTATGAATCCATTTTCAAATATTACTTGTCATGGCCAATTTGGTTAAAATTTTACAAAAACCAAAATCTCCTAATTTCTTTTATTTGTCGTAACTTTCTTGTTACTTAAGATATTGAGAAAAGGTTCGAACTAATTTACATGATAAATTAAGTACTTTTATGGGCACTTAATAAAACTAATTTCAGTTTTGCAAATTTTCAATAAACTAACCTAACCTTAAGATTTTAAATTGATGTCCCCTAATTTTTTTGACCCTTTTAAGAGAGAATTTTTTTCTGAATGCATTGATATATCACATGATATGGAAACTTCTTCAAAATTTTGAAAAACCAAACTTATTCTTTTTACGAACAGAAATCGCTAGTGCCATGATTACCAAACTTTGTTTTTTGTACATGAAATTACCTGTGAAATTATGTTTCGGTATAAGAAATACGATTGTTATCATACGTTCCTGTCAATAGGACCAGTATTACTTTTAAGAGAGAAATTTTTTCTGAATGCATTGATGTACCACATGATATGGAAACTTCTTCAAAATTTTGAAAAACCAAACTTATTCTTTTTACGAACAGAAATCGCTAGTGCCATGATTACCAAACTTTGTTTTTTGTACATCAAATTACCTGTGAAATGATGTTTCGGTATAAGAAGTACGATTATTTTCATACGTTTCTGTCAATAAATAAATAGTAAATCAGTGTACTTAATTTACCTTATAACGGAAAATTTTGAAAACTAAAAAAAATTATCCCAGTCATCCTTATTGAGACTGTTGCAAGCTAACCGCGCCCTTGTTAACGTTGGTAAGTAATAAAGGGGTATTTACATTACTTACATATTTGTATTATACATGCATCCTACATGTTGTTTGATAAGTCTGGAACGAATTTGAAATTTCTTTCGTACAAGTATTACATTTTTCATGTATTTACAGGACAGATTTGTGTTCCAAATTAATGGAAAACACAGCGGTCGCAGACCATACAAAGGTACTTACGCATGTGCAGAATAGTTAGCTGTTTTAAATTATTAAGCGAGCTGATGGTTTGTGACGATGGAGTGATCCAAAAAGAGCATAGTAATAATATGCGGCCGCGGCCAAAAACAAAAATTGATCATCATTATCCATGAGCGACACTTTTTTTATTATTAAATACTGCATATATAGCGAACAAGTCAGAGTGTAAAGGATCTCTCTCATGTGCTAGTATTTGTCGAAAACTTGTGCTAAAGATTAATCAGGATTTGTATGCAAGTTGACAGTTTTTTAAAAATTTGTTTTTGCATTTATTAAAGACTGTACGTAATGTAAGCGCCCCTTATTAATTGCAGAACTGTAAATAGGTCTCGATTCATTTGGTCGCGACTATACGTATACCAACTGTTACAAGAACGTAGAACTTACTCGTGAAATATATGAAGTTTAATATCCAGAAAAGGCTACACAGATGAAGCTGTAGTCCCACTTGATAAACAAAAAGCAAAGTTTCTGTGATCATAGCAGTAGCGATTTTTTTCGTAAAAAGAATGAGTTCAGTATGTGTTACACAACAAGCCTACACAGTAAGATGCAACTCCTGCCTCAGAGATGACATGTCCAAGGTAATTCACTTCCTTCTGGAAAAACTTCCATTTGGCTGGATTTAATTTTAACTTCGCCTCTGGAAAACGTTCCTCGAATTTGCACAGGTATTCTTTGAAGGTTCTTCCAACCACAATCACATCATATAAGTATACGAGGCAAGTCTTCCAGCTAAGTCTACGCAATACCAACTCCATGAGTCGCTCAAAAGTGGCTGGGGTGTTGCATAGACTATACTATTTGCTTGTATTTAATTAACTTTATTAGTTTAATACATGAATGAATAAATTTATATTGACTTTTCAATGTTACGAATATTGTTGTTGTTATTGACCATACCCAGCGGAACAGTGGGGGGCAAATGCGAAGCAATTGCTTCTGTAAACCACATTCAAGTAAACGATGCATCCGCTCGGCATCAGTCTGACACCACTATTAGAAAAATTTCTGGAAGGTGTATCAACATCGTTAACACCCATGGAAACAGAAGACATAGGAGGACTGTTTCGAAAATACAAAAGAATCTTCGCTTTTACCGATGAAGACTTAACCCGGACGGACATTGTTCAGCACAGAATAAACACTGGCGATTCGAATCCAATTCGTCTACCCACACGAAGACATTGGCGAGGAGAGAAGAGGCTGACAAGGAAATCAAGAAGATGCAGGGCCAAGGAATTATTGAACCATCACAAAATCCATGGGCATCTCCTGTTGTACTTGTAACAAAAAAAAGGATGGCAGCACGCGTTTCTGTGTGGACTACAGGTGATTAAATGATATCACGAAAAAGGACAGCTATCCCTTACCTCGGATTGATGACACAATTAACACCTTATCCTGTGCGAGATGGTTCTCTACTCTGGACATGAAAAGTGGCTATTGGCAAGTTGGAATGCATCCCGAAGACAAGGAAAAGACAGCCTTCACTAAAGGTACTGGTTTATGGCAGTTCAAGGTGATGCCTTTTGGTCTGTTACATAGTGTGCTTAGCAAAATAACAACAATATTCGTTATATTGAAATGTCAATATAAATTTATTCATTCATGTATTAAATTAATGAAGTTAATTAAATACAAGCAAATAGTACAGGGTGGACCATTTTTGATGGTTTTGCCTTGAAAACTAAGTTCATCTGGCGCTCTTGATTCCATTTTCATATGAATCTTCTCAATCAATCATGCTTAATAGTTCACTTTACCGCTGCCACCATGTACAGTGTGGTCCATTTTTGGTGGTTTTACAGGGTTTCTCAGTTATTTATAGGAATAGAAGAAAATCGTTTTCGCGACCCACGCTACTTTTTCGAGAAAAACTCGGTGGGAAAAACAAAAGTTAGCTATCTCGATTCGTTATATCATAGTGTCATAGAGAAAATCATGAATATTAAGAGAAAGGTAAGAGATGGGTATAGGGAAAGCTAATACATTTCGAAAGAACATTTAATTCTGATTCTTATGGTATAAAAATATACTGGGTGTTCTATTTAAAAAACATGACTTTTCGACAGTTGAAATCAGTTCGAAAAGAAGTTACTTTTCAACCAGCCCGTAAACGATTTTGTGTAAAATTAGGTATCACCTAAAAGCTTATGAGCATAGTCTACTACAGGCCAAAAATTGAAATTATGGCTTTTGTTACACAAAGAATGCAGCATCATAAACAAGGTACTGCAACTTTGAACTTTTTTTAAAAAATGGAAATATCTCTAAAACAGCTAATTTTTCTTGTATCACATGTTACACAAAATATTTTTAGATTTCAGAAATGCAATGAAAGATGGGGTATTCCATTTAAAATAAGAAAGTTGACAGCAACTTCCGGTACAAGCGGAAGTGTCCAAAAGTTGGAAATATTATATTTTAATAGATCATTATCGCTAACTTATAACCGTAAAATATGGAATAGAAATTCAAAGAGGAAGTCCGTAAACTTTTAATGAAAGGTTTGCCTGAATCTCCCTGTATATGTGTATAGTGAAAAAACAAAATGAAATAAACCTAATAAAGGAAACTGAGGTAAGTGCTCAACAAATTATTGAAAGATATCATGAACTTTTTACTGGTATTGGCAAATTAAAAAAAAAGTACAAAATTGTTCTCGCCGAAAATGCAGTATCTAATATTTCTACGCCTAGAAAAATTCCAATTGGTCTACAAAGTAAAGTTCGTGAAAAGATAAATGAGATGGTTAAGGAAAATTTACTAGTACCTGTAACAGAACCAACAGACTGGGTTCATCCAATCGTAGTCGTTCCAAAACGTAAGAATATGCATGGATCCTCGAGCGCTTAATCAGTACATAAAACGTCATCATTATCATATACCGACACAAGAGTCGATGTTTTCACAGCTGACGGGATCCAAGTACTTTACAATTTTGGATGCCTCATCAGCTTTCTTGCGGATACCTTTGGACTGTGAAAGTTCACTTTTGTATACAATAGCAAGTCTATTTGCCAGATACAGATATACCAGAATGCCGTACGGTATTTCATCGGCACCTGCGGTGTCTCAGTCAATTATGAATAATATTTTGGAAGGATTGTCTAGCGATAAGCTTAAGTTGGCCAAAAAAGAAGTTCAATCTATTGGTCATTTAATTAGTTCAAATGGCATTAGAGCAGATGCTAAGAAGATAGAAGCAATCGCAAACCTTAGTGAACCAATTCGTAGAGCGTTATCTTTTAAATCTACAACCAAGCCGTTTTTCTTCATGAAGTCCACTCCCAGTATGAAGTCGTCAACAATGTCTGCCACTAACGCCAAGTGTCTAAATTTCATGCTTCCAATCTTTATTCGGCTTCGCCACAAACTGGAGTAACCCCGCCAGTAGCTGTTTGGATGTGATATACCTTTCCATTATTTACTAGCTTCCATTTCGGTAAAAGATCTGTTCTTATGATGGACACATTCGCTCCGGTATCAATTATGAATTGGAAAGATCTCTCACCAATTTTTCCATCTGCTATCAATATTAAAATATATTGGAGACTGTGGTTTGTAGTACAAAGAAATTGGATTTAACCTCCTAACCACAAAAAGTTTGTTTAAAAACTAGATACGTATTTCGGCAGCTATGCTGCCATCTTCAGTAGATGCCTTCTTCTTGATCACAAGAGAAGTCTGTGATCACTTCGGTCACTTCTCTTGTGATCAAGAAGAAGGCATCTACTGAAGACGGCAGCATAGCTGCCGAAATACGTATCTAGTTTTTAAACAAACTTTTTGTGGTTAGGAGGTTAAATCCAATATATTTCTATCTGCTGTCAAGCTATATTCATTGTTCCTTATCCTGGAAATGGAGACAATCTTGGGGCTATCTGTAGACCCTTTTTGCTGATTGGTTTTCAACAAGTTATGATTCGCCTAGGACTGGCCACCTTCTCTTCCAACTGCTTTAGTCTTTCAAGAACTTCTGTCAGTCTACCAGCTTTTACTTCTCGTACCCGTACTAGGCTTCTAGATGCTTGCTTGGCCGCCTCGAATTCCAGTGCACGGGCCAGTACATCTGCGCATTTAGAGAAGTTACCCAATCGTAATACTTGTTGCATTTCCTGATCTTTAATGCCGTCGATGAATGCTTGGATGGCCAAACGATGAAAAACTGGTTCAGGTAAGAAATCTCCAATTGCATGCGTACCAGTCTCTCAATGTCGAGTTCAAACTCTTGAAGTGACTCGCCATTCTTCTGGGTACGAGTTTTCAGTTAGATGGTATGGAGTTGCTTCATGTGTCCATCGTGTCCATCACCAAAACGCATTTCCAAGTTCTCCACCAGTTGTTCAAAGTTGTTCTGTACTTCCTCGGAAATGGACTGTAATGCACTCAATGCTGGACCTCGCAGAGCCAAAACGAGTGCTGCAGCTCTGTCGCTGTCATTCCAGCCATTCTCGTCAGCAGCAATTTTAAAATGTCGGGTGAAAATAGACCAAGGTAAGTCGCCTTCAAATTTAGGTGGTTTCAGTTTCTGGTTTGACGACGTAGACGATGGTGCAATCGAATGACCTAGTCCCACTTTATGCAGTTGTTTCGCTAAGTCTTCAAATTTATCTTGGAACTGAATTTTTATTCCACCAAATTTCTCATCAAGTTTATAGTCGAATTCAAATTTCATGTCCTTTATTGTACTATCAAACTTATTTCGTATGCCTTCAATTTTCTCGTCACATTCGGCTTTAAGATCTTCGATCGTTTCAACGATTTGCTTCTTCATGTTTTCTATATTCAGATCGGTTTTTAAACTGTAAGTTTCCATTTTCATATCCAAACTTTCCATTTGTTTTCTTAAATCTTGCGTTTGCTCTTTTATACTTTCTTTCACTTCTTGCATTTCTAATTTCATATTTTCGTTACCTTTTTCCATTTTTCCTTTCACTTCCTACATTTCTAATTTCATATTTTCTTTCACTTCTTTCAGTAGAGCTGCCGCGTCTTCAATTTCAAATTCAAATGTTTCCGGGTCTTTACCTTCATCTACAAGAGCTTGTTTCAGCCGTTCTTGTAAGCCGCTTTTCTTTCCCGAATTTTCCAGGCCTCTTCCTTCTAATTCCTCACGCAGCTCTTTCACTTTTAACTCACACAGCTTCATTCTTGATATTTCTGTTTCTGGCACCAATTCGTTAGGAATTTGGTGGTTCACAAATTATAGTCGTTAAGTTTCAGAACACTTTAATTACAAATTGTCGTCTTACGCAATTAAGAACACAATAGTAATGAGCTTGTCTATCAAATAACACTTTTACAAAATGTACTTTTTATTTATTCGAGGTACGAACGCTTCGCTAGCTAACTTAGGGGGTCATTCACGAAAAAGGACTTGCAAGTCGTCCGACGCGACGTTGCAAATTGCAAATCCCTTGCAATGCAGTGACTGTCATGGTAACTACACGGTCAAAACATTTTTTGCACGCTTTTTGCGGAAAAAGCTAAATATAATGGAGCATCGACGTTAATAGGTTTCGAAAATCTTGTTCTTCTTGTCTCATCGTTTTCAATCAAACCTTTTACTATTGTTAGGGGAAAAAACGACTTTCCCGCTCTCAAAAAACTCATTAAACAGCCTTTGAAAATGCGTTCTGTTTTATTGTCAAAAAACTCATAACAAGCTTATTATTATTATTATTATTTTTTAACAACAATTAACTAGATTATTTATTATTTTCATGTCAGCTGACGACCTCCGCTTACAGTTCGGCCCTTCCTGACGTAGCATAGCCTCTATGCTAGTGAATTCTCTGCATTTTGTTCGGTCTCCTGATCATTCACATTGAAAGGCAACTCTTCTCTCGACTTTTCACTTACAGAACTGTCTTCACTTTCTTCTTCTTCCTCTGATTCTTGTTCATCACTATCATCGTACTTAATCCATGGTTTTAATCTCTCGGGTGGAAGTACTGTGTGATAGGGTCTTTGAGTTAATGGGAGGTTTGGGACGTCTGTGACTAAATAGCGATCATTATCCAATACTTTCTTAATGTAGTACGGTCCAACAAATTTTTTATTCATTTTCGGATTACAGGTTGAAGCTCCAGTCTTCTTCACAGCTACTTGATCTTCTTCTTTGAATTTCTGATGTTCATGTTTTTTTCTGTCATACCGCAGTTTCGCTTTGTCCTGATTTTCTTTTCTATTGGTTACTGTGGCTTTTCTCACGTCGTCCCTGTTCCTTTGATACTCTTCTGTCAAAATACTTTCATTAATGGAATTTTCCAGTTCGTCATACATGTTAGTGTTTATTTTGTATCCAAAGAGAACCTCAGATGGGTTGTAACCTGTAGTTTTCTGTATAGTAGAGTTAATAGCCAGTTGTACGTTTTCTAACACTTTATTCCATCTATCAAGTGTTTCCGCTTCCTTCAAAAGAGCAGGCATAATGGTTCTGTTGTATCTTTCAATTTGACCATTTGATCGTGGCGTTTGTACAGCTATATGGGTAAGTTGAATGTTCCTTTCGTCGCAAAATTTCTTGAATTCATTGCTAGTAAATGCGGTACCTCTATCTGAGATTATTCGTTTAGGTGGACCAAAAATTTTAAAAAGTTTCTTTAACACATCAATTGCTTCACTGCTGTTGGTAGTTTTAGTAGGCTCTAAGAATAAAAATTTAGAAAATCCATCAATAATGCAGAAAATATGTTTGTGACATTTTCTTGTTCTTTCTAAAGGACCTAAATGGTCTAGATGCAAAGTATTCCATGGTATAGTACCTTTGTCAAGACAGTGTAGCAAACATTTATTAGTTTGGGATTTATGATTATATTCGATGCATTTCAAACAATTTGATAAACATTTTCGAACAAACTTCCTCATATTCTTGAAATAAAATTTATGTCTAAGTTCACGTAAGGTTTTGTCTGGTCCCAAATGAGAGATTCTTTCATGAACTCTAATAACAATTTCTTTTCTCATCGATTTAGGAATCACTAAGAGTTTTTTTCCATCTTGCTCTTTCATTACTATTCCACTCTTTAGTAAATAACCTTTTACGTTTCTTCCTTGTTCCAACTTGTTCTTAATTATTACTAATTCTGCATCTTTCATTTGCATCGCAGATATTTCATGCTCTTCAGTTAAATTGACCTCAAAATTTCGACTAAGTGCATCTACGTGCCTCATACAGTCGTTATTTCGATGCTGCACTTCATAGTCGAACTCTTCTAATGCTAAGCACCATCTACAAATTTTAGCATTGATTTGTTTTTTCTTTAAGGCTAACCGTACAACATTGCAATCCGTGACTAGAACAAATTTCTGCCCTAAAAGATAAACTCGAAATCGTTCAAGTGATTTTACAATTGCGAGGAGCTCTAATTCAAAGCTGCTCAATTTACTTTCTACTTCAGTAGTTTTACTACTAAAATAGTATACAGAGTGAAATTTGTCATCATCTTCAGATCTCTGCATTAACACTGCACCGTATCCATTTCGGCTTGCATCGGTATGAACCTCTGTCTCAAGACCTCTCTTAAATATTTTTAGGACAGGATCATTGGTCATTAATTGCTTCAGTTGTTGGAATGCATTATCTTCAGAAATACCAAATTTAAAAGATTTGTTTTCTTTTGTCATATCGGTTAATGGTTTTGCAATAATCGCGTATTGTTTGACAAATTTTCGAAAATAACTGGTTAACCTTAAAAATTATTTCAACTGTCTGATATTTGTTGGTACAGGAAAATTTTGAATAGCTTTTACTTTGTTCATTCCAGGTCTTACGGTTCCTTCGCGAACAATATGTCCTAAATATTCAATTGACTGCATCAAAAAAGAGCATTTATCTATTCGCAACTTCAAATTATTCTCTTTAATTAACAAACACACGTTTTTCAAAATCGCGATATTTTCTTCCAAAGTTTTTGTGGCAGTTAAAATATCATCCATGTAGATGAATAATTTGTTTTGTCTAATTAAATTTTCAAAAATTTTATTTATGTAGCGCTGGAAAACAGATGGTGAATTTGTTAATCCAAATGGCATTTTAACAAACTCATATTGCCCTCTTGGTGTTACAAAAGAAGTAAATTTAATGGATGATTCATCGACATCAATATGATAAAATCCATTTTTCAAATCAAGTGCGGTAAAATATCTGGCTTCACTTAGACCAGACAATAAATCATCAATTATTGGTAAAGGAAAATTTTCTCGCACAGTTATTTTGTTAATTTCCCTGTAATCTACACATAAACGATATTCATTGTTTTTCTTTTTCGTTAAAACTACTGGGCTGCTGTATTCTGATTTGCTATGTCTAATAATATTTTTATTCAATAAATCATTTATTATTTTATCTACTGCATCCTGTTCATGATAAGCTAACCTGGGAGGTGCAATTCTAATTGGTTTATCATTTTTTAGTTGAATAGTCATTTTTATACTGGACTCACTAGTCTCAGATGATGATGCTGCCTGGCTTTCATAAACTATTTGTTTTATCAGATCTCTAGTATTTTTGTTAACTTCATCATTGACTTTTAATTCTGTTTCGTTATGATCAATTTCAATACCCATTATTGAAATTAAATGAACAACAGCACTCATATGAAATATTGTGTCATCTATAGAGCATGTTATGTTTACTATTTCATCGCATTCAATTCTTGAACCACCCAAGCCAATCAAAGTGCAGATTTCCTTCTCTCTAATCAAATTAACATCTGTTACACATTTGTCCTTAATCAAACATTTTTTGCTACCAGTGTCAACTAAAGTATTTACCTGTTCTTTGTTAATGATAACTATTTTATGAAATTTTGATTCAGTTTGTAAATTTACAGTCATCGCTGTACTTCCATTGGCTTTGTTCAGTTCAGGTTTCTTTTCTGCTTTTTTCATACAAAATCTTGATATATGTCCCGGTTCATTACATTTAAAACAATCTAATTGCTTTTTACTTACAGTTTGAGGGTTTTCGGTTACCGTTTCTTTCCGGATATCTTTTCTGAAGTAACATTTGTCTGCTCTATGACCTTTTTTCTTACAAACATTACATACGTCAACTTCTTTCTTCCTGTCACCAGACCTGTCAAAATTGCAAATTTCATTAGCCAAAACTTTTAATAACTTGAATAATTCCTTTAGTGTTTTACACTGTGCACCCAACAGTTGCATTCTAATTGTGAAATGATCAATACCCTGGACAACATGATGTACAGTTTCCAATTCAGTTAGTTTCGCTCGTTGAGCCAAAGCACATTTTTCGTAATAGTAATCTTCGACACGTTCACCTTTTTTCAGTTTTCTATTACGCATTTTGTGCATGAGGTAACCAATGTCTTCGTCTCTTCCAAACATTTCCACTAAATCGGATTTAAAGTCGGTCCAATTTTTTTTACAGTTCTCGTCTCCAGAATCGTACCACTTTTTCACGTTACCAGTCAGTTTATTTGTTGCTAACACTTTAATTACAGTATCATCCAATTCATAAATATCTCTTAATCCATCAACTTTTTTTATCCAATCATTTACGTCAAGCAAATCATTGTCACCATTAAAATTAGGAATTTGATGAGATATCTCGGTATAGGGTATTCGTAAACTTCCAGTCGGTACACATTTTTGTCACTGCTTCTATTTGTTTGAGCTTCTTCTCGGAGTCGTTTAATTTCCACATCTCTATCTTGAACTATTGCAATCATATTTGTTACTTTAGCCATCATTATCTGCATATTTTGTTCACATTTCTTTACAATGTCCACATCTTTGTGATTCAAATTTGATCTTTCTGCGTGTGCGACGTCAGTGTCAAATGAGTCTTCATCGCCTCGAACTCAACTTCTTCCACTACATTCAACCGTCGATTACTCGCCATCTCATTGATTTACCTTTTAACTGCTTGTATATGCAATCACAGAGCCTATTCTCAGTACGTCGGAATTCAAAGCTGTTGCACGAAAGTACAGTTCTCGGTAGTCAATATCAGCTTCACAGTTTTCGCACAGATTATGTATATCCCACTTCTGATTCTGATAGGGGAAAAACGACTTTCCCGCTCTCAAAAAACTCATTAAACAGCCTTTTAAAATGCGTTCTGTTTTATTGTCAAAAAAAAACTCATAACAAGCTTATTATTATTATTTTTTTTTTTTTAACAACAACTAACTAGATTATTTATTATTTTCATGTCTGCTGACGACCTCCGCTTACACTATAAAATCGTAATTCTGTTTAACTTTCTTTAAAAAATATTTTTGTATGTATAAAAATTTTCACACAAATTAACACTTACCAGATTTACTAGTTTTAATTATTATATAAAATTACTTTTTAAATAAAATTAAATAGAATGTGGCCTATTTCTATATCATACAAATGTCGTTGCAGGACGTCAAGATCAGATGCAATTTACAAACCGATAACGACACTTTGCAAATCTGTTTGAAGAATTACCTTATCGGTGTTTACTTGTTCCCATGGTTACACTAGTAATGCTCTCATTTCGCTGAGAGTTTAATGAATTAAATTACCGGAATTTGCAAATTGCAAACTGTTGCAGACGCTTATTATATTTCGTGAATGACCCCCTTAATAACTAAACTCCTGGCGGACCGTACGGCTTTTATAGCAGAGCCCCCTTTTGTTCGAACTTACTAGAATGAACGCGTAGCTTCGGTAACATTCTGTGACGCAAGGTGGCGTGACTGATGCTAAAAATAGATCTGCTTGCGCGTCGCGTCTGTAACAAAATCTTGAAACGTAGTTATTCGGGATTCCATTATTATAGTATGAGTCAGTTTGTACCTAGGAATTCTCCACTCATTGTCAGTATTTTTTATCGTTCTTCATCAGGATTGTTTCAGAACTTACTATAGTACCAGATTCAGCACTGCTGCCAAACTTTCAGTACACTACTACCTCATTGCGATTTTTTTCCTGTCTAAACGTTTAAAGAATATTGAAAACCTGGGTGATTGATTGAAATGATTTCTGTCCAAAAGAAGTATTCAAAATTGAAAATTATCGTTCAAATGTCATTGTGGATCACGGAATACGTTTTTTCCTGACAATGTATGGAGCTCCTCCTCTGAGAAGTTTCCATTAATAACTGCAGATATTTAGAAATTTTCGTTACTACCTTCCACAGCTGGAGTTGCACAACCGAGTATACTACTAAGTACAAATTTGTTTAAACCATGAATTAAATCCACATCAGTGGGTAATGAAAAATAATATTTTAAAATATAACTACGTTATTACGCCTGCATCGGATGTACTGCTGAACACAACTTTTCACAGCTGCTTGAAAGATTGTGGCGCTAATTGTGGTTGCAGAAAAATGGTACTGTCATGCTCTATTGTATGTGGCCGTTGTCGTGGAAAATCATGCCTCAATGCTACTCCTGAGGCTAATTCTTCTAACAGTTCTGATAATAATAATTATACACAAATAGGTTACGATGATGATGAAATAAGTTCTTTATATTATTTACTAACAAGTACATCCGAGAAAGTTGATAAGGCCGAAAAAAAAAGATAAAGAAAAAGAGGAGGAAGAAGTACCATAGGAAGACGGCGACGAACAAGGATAATAATTTGAAATATGGATTGTTTCTACCAAAAAAAATATATATAACAAAAGACGCCTCGCATTATACTTTGAATATACCATGGAAATGAATGCATTTTATTGTTTGTGTATTCTTGTCCTTATATCATGAAAACGGTTCATTGCACGTAAAAATGTATAAGAACTTTCTTGTGGGGAATTGTCTAGTCTACAATTCTTATAATAACCCGAATTGTTGTCAGACCAATAGGAAGCGAGATAATCGCGAAAAACCATTTGTCTTGACGTTTGACAAATCCTTATTTTACTGTATTATATTAGAATACCCATTACGGGTTGCTGAAAATTTGTATATGGCAGTAATCGATGACGATCTATTCAAGTAATATAAAGTCAGTCATGACGTGCTTCAGGTTCTACCAGAAGTCGACAGTAACTTTCCCGTTTTAAATAGAATACTCTATATATTAATACATTTTTTAATTTCCCGTTCAATTCTACATCTCTTTTGTATTCACATACATCCTGGTAAAATATATTGTTTTGATATTCAGGTTTTTCTAAAAATTTTGGCGATTACAGTGCTCACAATAAATTGGAATATTTCAAAAACTAAAAAACATGGAGAAGTGGACAGTTCTCTGTATGATCACAAAGATGGAATAACACTTTTCTGATAAAAGTTAAACCGTATACTTTACAAGGAGCTTAAAGAGAATCCACAAGAGTTGACAGTTTTCAACAATAAATAACTTTTTTCTATGCCATCGGATGCAAAATATTATTTTCTTTCGTTTTCGTATAATTTAATTTATTATAACAATTTTATCAAGATATTTATGCATAATTTATTTTTTGTTAAGTACTGACGTTATAAAGATTTGATTTTTGAATTTTTTGTCCATCCAATTGTTCAAATGCATTTCTGTCCCTTCGATCCAGATTTTCTCTAGTATTTACAGGACTCTTATGTACTTTATCTTTTTATTTTACTACGTAAATAATAATCTGCTGGAGTTAGATCGGGTGATCTAGGAAGCCAAATCCATTGTTAACCGCACCCTATTAAACGATCTTCAAACATTTCCGCCAGCATTACAAAAATTCTTATTATTAAAGATAACCATTACATGGTTCATACAAAATAGAACGAAAATTACATTTTGCATCAGATGCCATAGAAAAAAGTTAATGATCGCATTTAAAAAAATCAAGTTATTCATAGTTGAAAACTGTCAACTTCTGTGGACCCCCTGTAAGCCCTTTGTAAAGTGTACTGTTTATCTTTTACCAAGAAAGTGTTACTTCATCTCTGTCTTCAAGCAGAGGATAGTACAATTCTATATTTTTTTTAGTTATCGAAATATTCCAATTTATTGTGACCACTGTAATCGCCAAGATTTTTAGGAAAAAAAAAATTAATATTGTGAAAACAGTTCATATTAGCTATGATGTGTGTGAATACAAAAGATGTAAAACTGAATGAGGAATTCAAAAATTTAATAATATATGGGGTATTCCATTTAAAATAAGGAAATTAGTATTGACTTCAGGTACAACCGGAAGTCCTCCAGGACTGATTGGTTTCGTGTCTTTATAACTTTTGATACTTCTTACGGTTTAGTTACAAAATAAGAAAAGCAGGGTTGCCATAACACATACCTTACTATACCTTTTTTGAGGTTAGGAAGATAACTTTAATTAACAAATTTTTAAAAAGAAGCACTCGATTGGAAACGTTTTCGTGTCTTTATAACTTTTGATATTTCTTACCGTTTAGTCACAAAATCAGAAAATCTAAATTGCTGCAGAGTTACTTATTGAAAGTTGGTTTGCTCTAGCGCCATCTATTTGTGTATAACTAATTTATTTTCAAAAAAAGTTATATACAGTGTGCCCGGATTTCGTAGGGACAGCATGGGTAACTTCTGTATTTCAAGAGATGGAGAGATAATTAAATTAGCAAAATGGTGCAGGTTCGAGAGCTCATTAACAATCCATTTTTAAATATTATTTGTCATGGCCAACTTGGTTAACATATTGCAAAAACCAAAATGTCCTAATTTCTTTTATTTGCCGTAACTTTCTTATTACTTAAGATATTGAGATGCGGTTTGAACTAATTTGCATGATAGTTTAAGTACTTTTATGAACACTTAATAAAACTAATTTCATTTTTAAAAATTTTCAGTAATCTAACCTAATCTTAAAATTTTAAATCGGCACCCCCTAATTTTTTTGGCCCTTTTAAGAAAGATTTTTTTTTCTGAATGCAATGATGTATCACATGATATGGAGACTTCACGAACAGAAATCGCTAGTGCCATGATCACATAAACTTTGCTTTTTGTTTATCAAGTTAGGCCGCAGTGGCACTGACTGAGTGCAGCCAATGGTGTGCGAGAGATTAAAATTAAAAAAAAAAAAATTTAGGGGTATGTTGTGCCAAAAAGATAGAATTTCATTGGTGAAAATTTTAATGGCTTGTACATGATTGTCCACGAAGGATAAGTGGGACTGCGGCATCTTCTGTGTCGCCTTTTCTGGATACTGAGCTTCGAATATTTGTGGCACTTGGTTTACGTATAGTCGCGATCAAATGAAACGAGACCTACTTACAGTTCTGCAATCCTTAAGGGGCGCTTACATTACACACATGTCTTCAATAAATTCAAAAACAAATCTTTACAAAACTGTCGACTTGTCGCATACAAATCCTGATCCTTAGCACAAGTCTTCCACAAATACTAGCACAGGACATCGTTTACACTGTGTGACTTGTTCGCTACATATCTAGTATTTAATAATAATAAAAAATGTCGCTCATGAATGATGATTTTGGTTTTTGGCCGCAGCCGCAAATTATTACTATGCTCTTTTTGGATCATTCCATCGTCACAAACCATCAGCTCGCTTAATAATTTAAAACAGCTAACTATTCTGCACATGCCAGTACCTTTGTATGGTCTGCGATCACTGTGTTTTCCATTAATTTGGAACACAAATCTGTTTGTAAAACATGTCGGATACATTTCAAATACATAAAAAATGTAATACCTGTATGAGACAAATTTCAGATTCGTTCCAGACTTGCAAACAACATGTAGGATAAATGTATAATAGAAATATGTATGTAATGTAAACGCTCCTTTATTACTGTTCTGTTCGTAAAAAGAATAAGTTCGGTTTTTCAAAATGTTGAAGAAGTTACCATATCATGTGATGCATCATTGCATTCAGAAAAAAATCTCTCTTAAAAGGGCTAAAAAAATAAGGGGGTCCAATTTAAAATTTTCAGGTTAGGTTAGATTATTGAAAATTTGTAAAAATGAGATTAGTTTTATTAAGTGCCCATAAAAGTACCTAAATTGTCATGCAAATTAATTCGAACTACATGTCAATATCTTAACTAACAAAAAAGTTACAGCAAATAAAAAAATTAGGAGATTCTGGTTTTTGTAAATTTTTAACCAAATTGGCCATGACAAATAATATTTGAAAATGGATTCTTAATGAGCTCTCGAACCTGCATCTTTTTGCTAATTTAATCGTATCTCTATCTCTTCAAATACAGAAGTTACCCATGCTGTCCCTACCAAATCCGGGCATACTGTATAGTGATAACCTTTTATATATATTTCCCAACTGTGCTATATTACGGTTTAGTCAGAAAATAAAAAAATCTAAATGGCTAAAGTACCTTTTTTGCAAAATGTTTTAATTTAAAATTTCAAGATAGCAGATCCAATATAGGATACTAATTAATAACTTTTCTTCCAAACAAATTAATTAAGCTATTAAAAGGCAGTAAATTACACCTCTTTTCAATAAAAAATGCTGCAGTCACACTTTCTCATCCTGTATAAACACTGGATTAACTACAATTAAAATACAATGCTATATTTTATATATTTTATTACATTTATTATTTTCTATTACAAATTTCGATTTTACACATTATCGTAAGTAAAAATTGTTAGGGCTTCCCCACACTTAAATGTATCGGTTTTTTATATATCTTCAAATTTCTTTGTAAAATTATTTCGGTTACTTTTTATTTAAGAGAATGTATTTACGACACTAACAATTTCAAAATTCAAGTTGCTTGGGGTTTGAGAGAATAATGTCGAGCCTTCCAAATAATATTATAGTTATCCCTGACAAATTCCAAAACTGAGTTTTCGTAAATGGAATAGCCTGTATATTTTTACTTCATGAGATAAAGAATCAAATTCTTCTTCCAGTGGTAACATTCCCCATACCTACATATTTCTATTAGTTTTCTTATTACTAACAATTGTTTACAAATATCTAAATACTGAAAAAAAAGACAGGTATCAACGACCTAATATCATTGAAAAGAGTATTAAATAGAGCATCTACTGATGGTAAAAGATTTTTGGCATTCCTTTAAAAAGTGAGTTATTGTTGTGTGAATATTCTTAAGTTATTATTTTTCTTTTGTAAGAACTTATGTTACTTGGATTTTTTCTTGACCGTGTAACTGAAAAAGCGTTCCAAAGGAAAATGTTTGCAAAAACACATCGGCATTTGTTCGGAAGATATCTGCATTTGTTTGAAGTAAGCAGTGATATATTTTTTTAAGTTGAATAACGTGAAAACGGTTTACATATATTAACCTATGTGTGGCTCACAAAGTTACATTAAAATTTAGTCCAAAATCCGTAAATGTAAAATATATATAGATATATATATAGTGTTCCATTTAAAATTACGAAAACATAACGCCCAGACCAAACGGAATACTCTGCATACACCAAACTAATTTTAAAATATGCTCCACATGAGACGAAGTAACTTGCATTTGAAACATTTTATTTTGTAAAATGAGTAACTAGAGAGATGTTGAGGAAACCGCCTGTATAACTAACAATAAAAAAATATTACGTTTAGAAACGCTAATATGAAAAATAAATAGAAGTATGCACATATTTGGTAATTAAATAATTTTGATACATTCTGTAGATTTCGTTTTGTATTAACCTTCAAAACTGAAATTCCGACAAATATTAAAAAAAAATCAGAGCGTAAAAGAACAATATAAAAACTCGATTCAATGTGAATTATATTTTAGTGAATTAACATTTAAATTACAATTTTAGAGAAACTGATCTTGTCTTTTATTGTTATCGAAATACGAAAAAAATAACAAAATGTCTAAAAGTGAGTACCTTTTTGCTCAGCAATATTAGTCGTTTCCTTTTACGATTCTGGATGCAACAACACTAACGTAAGCGCACTCGAACTACGACCACGCAAAGTTGCAAATGAAATAAGACTTTCCACCTCCAGCTCCCAAATATATACCATTCCAAGTTCCAGCCACTAGATTGTGCCAGCTTATTCAAATTATTCCAAAAAATAATTACATTTCTAACTGGGATACAATCAGGACAGTCTGCTCTATATGCAGACATAAAACTGATGTCATCTTAATTAATTATCTCTTTCTATTACAAATTCCGAAGCGTGGCAATGCAGCGATATTTTAACGACTAAGTTGTTCCAAAATTGAAAGTAATATAAACTAGCCAGCGACTATTAAATTTTCCTATAACATTAAATGCGTTCTTAATTACACAGATAAAGAGCGTCACGTGCACAGTAATGGGATTGATCAATGATTTTTCTGATTTAATTCCACAGTATGCGACGAATCATATCAACTCAGCATAAAGTTATGAATTTTACTCTCATTTTTCTTTCGAGATTTCAACGATGAACTACGATAAAATATTACAGTTAAAAATAATTTTGATTGTAACTGTTATCGTGAATCAATATGGTTATATAAAAATCCATTTGCGAATTTCACTTACTGAAAAATTCCGGAAGTAATTCATGGAAACTTTTGAAGGTGATCGAGATTCATTCACAAAATCATTTACAGCGCATCCTACGGAAATACAAAAGGATTATTCATCCATTCCACTCACTCAGTTAAATATAAAATTTTATAAAAGAAAGAAACTGTAAATTTGTCATGGCAATTGAGAAAATTTAATGTTAAAAATTTGGCAAATTTTAGAATTATAGAACAAAACACTTTATGACAATAATTAATAATTTACTGCTGCATTCTGAACTCCTATACCGTCAAATTTCTAATGCAGCAGATGTACAGATAATTTGATGTTTACATTTGAAATAAAATTTATCTTAGCTTTAATATGTCATTATCAATATGGAATGTTTTTTTTTTTATTTTCATCAGAAATGAAAGTGATTTGAATACAAGTTGTTTATACGCTCAAAATATAAACAGTACGGAAAAATTTCTTAAATTTTCGAATGTAATTTCAAAGCAAGAGAAGAAAAACTGTCTTTCCAGTTTCTGTGATTAAAATTACGAAACTAGACATGCAACAAATAAATATTCTTTCTTATTGTTGGCTATTTTCAACTGCAAGGTAAAGTTAATCAAAAACCCAAGGAATTTCTGCAACTATGTTAGTTTTAATTTAATAATTAAACTAAATTAACTAATTCCTGTTGTTTTCTTTATGTAAATATAGGAAAGCAAAATTTCATTTTTGAAACAAAGAATTTAGCAATCAACGAATTCCTGTCAAGGCGGACCACAAACGATAATATCAGAAACAGATTCATTATCAATTAACGCAGACTGTGTAGCAATGTAAAAAAAAACAATGTCCACTGACATTCACAGTTGAGGTTTTTTTTTTTTATTCTGTCATGCAAATTACCAGTTACCAAAGATAAACTGCTTTAAATGACTTATCAACGTGAATATGCTGCGTGCAGGCAGATTCAAAACAACTTTAATTACACATTAATAAAACAAATGGACGGTCTGTAATGATTGTGAAAAGAAATTTTCCAATGCCTGTTACTCTATAGGTTAACTGTAGCTGCTGTTTTTCACTTAAAAGTTCAAATCGTGATTCGAATAATTTGGATCTGGATTCCATGGTTGTCGTAACACCTCAGATTTGGATTATGGCTTGACAGTTCACCTATAAATAACGCAATTCAAGCCAAACGAGTCTTAAAAATGAAAGATTCAAAGGGGAAAGGAAATTACCGAACGATTAAGAACGTATGTCTTTGAATCTAAACGCATAATGTTGCGTTTGGACGATGTTGTGAGTGAAATATAGCACTTTATTACCGGTAAGTAACACAGAATCTCGCATCTTATACTTTGAGATGACCGGGAAAAGAAGCCATTTAGTTCGGAAAATATACTTACTTAAGATATATCAACAAGGCTGATTCTTTAATATGTCAGTATTATATTTATTGCACATCAGTAATAGTTATTTACTTGTTAAGCTTAGTAAATTAGGGCCGAATTCAGAGACACGAGGCGAGGCTAACTAATCCTCATCTCATTTCTCTCACTTTAGGAAAAGTCACACTTATACTTATTTCTCCCTCATTTCGATATTTATGAAGATAAATGAGTTCCTAATTTGAGTAAGAAATGAGAATAAACGTCATAGAAAATAATGACGTCAGTGTAAGAATAGCTCCTGTTTATCATCTGGCATTGGTATCTACGACTCCAATACCAATGATTATAAGAATCTATTAAGATACCCAACCCAATGTAAAAATGCGTAAGCCTACCTATCTTACACCCCGTTGCGTCTTGCCCTCCCTTTGCTAGTAAGCTGACGGCTCCCTCTAACGATATATAATGTCGACGTGCTAGATAAGAACCATACCTATTTTGTGAGGAAGATTACAAAATACACAGTTAAAATCACCAGCAGCTAAAATCCAGGGCTAACATCTTTCCAGAGTTACTTTCAAATTTGAAATTTTATTCCGTCAACGAAACGTTTTACGAATAAGTGAATTTAAAAAAATATGTAGCTTTTCTCTCATATAAGGAGGGATGGACGATATACACTGATGTTCATCAAACATCGATATTTTATGGCCGATGTTCGCCTTCGATGTTAACGATTTATATAAAAGTTTTATTTAGTTTGGCGTTGTTGTTGTCTTTTCCCGATTAAATTGTGTCTAAAAGTCAGAGTTTACTCCAACAAGGTTTCTACTAGCTCCACTCCTACTTTTACGTACTTACATATGGTAAACATCATAACACCGCTTTTTTTTCTAACTCCACAAAGGGATGAACGCGAGGGAACACTGAAAAAGTGTTCCCTGGCGTCCAAAAGTATTGAAGATTTTTATCTGTGTAGAGACCGTAACTTTCTGTGATTCATTTGGGTTAAAACACGTATGTTCTTATTTAACATTAAAACAGGGTGAATTTGGAATCGTAAAGCGAGATGATAAAATGCATATTATTCTTCCTGCATATGTTAAACTGCGGGCACACTACAATTTGTATAACAAGTTTATTTTTCTTTGAAAAACTTAATACTATTAACACAGATTGAATGAATGAATCTAGGACAATATAAAATAATAATACAAAAAACTTTAATATGCAATACGCAGTTTCCTAGCCGTTTCTTTCTTTCTTTTAAATTAATCTAAAGCATCGAACTTGTACCGCCCTCTCAAATTTATTTATTAATAGAAACAATTTAAAAACTTCTTAATGTTTTAAAAATTTTTAAAATAAATTTATTATTAACAAACGTTGGTCAAAAAATGTTATTACTCAATTATTTTCTAGATCTAAATTAATTGGGACAAGCTGTATTTTTATTTATTTCACTATTATTCATATTACCTTTAAATTGTATTTAATAATAAGTAAGGATTTTTTTCTTTTAAAAATTAATAAATATTGACGTTGATTCCTCATACATTTGATTATTTCTAATTTCAACATCGAAGTTAGCAAAACATCGATATTTACCGGTCGATACTACGACACTCAACTTAAATGGCAGTTTCGTAGCTCTTACGTTGATTGTTCACATGCAGCAGTATTATTTAAGTTGAGCATCGTAGTACATCAATGTGTAACATCGATGTACCATCCCTACATAGAAGAATCAAAATAATAATAATAATAAATGACTTTATTGTTCGTAATCAAAAATAGAGGAGAAAAACAGTAATTGATAATAATGATAACAATCACAAGGCGAAGTTCAGTCAAGCCTGAGCTTTTCTGCTTTTACACTTAACCTTGATGAAATAAACTTTTTTTTCTTGAAAAAAAAATGCCTACATTACTAACTGAAAAGCTACTCACAAAAAGAAAAAAGAAGTACTACTGTGCACTTTCACTTGGTATTAATTAAATGAATATAAAGAATGTAAAGGAATGGAGTAAATATACCAAAAAAAAAAAAGAAAATCTAATATGCGCTGGAAAAGCAGAATGTGATAAGGCCCATGAAATTAAGAGAAATGATATTGTGTTATTTTAAGAGTAAGAGCTTTAATTAGCAAATAAAAAACTTTTTAAATGCGATTTAAAAGAGAGTAATTTCATATCTTTTACAAGTTCTGGCAGATGGTTGTACTTAGCGTACAAAGCAAAAGAAAAGGATCTTTCATACAGAGATGTTCTGTGGGGTGGATGTGAAATCAAACCCCGAAATCTGGTACATAAATTGTGAACGTCAGACCGGAAACGTATTTTATTATATAAGTATGGTGGGGTCTTATATAACATAATTTTATGATAAAGACACAAAGCTTGTAGTTTCCTTCTGTTTTCCATATTCAACCATTGTGCGTCTACAAGTTTATGTGAAATATGTTGATATTTTTTAATTCCATAAATGTATCTCAAACATGAGTTTTGTATTTTTTGTATACGTAAGATCGTTATAGAATCTAGAGCTGGATGATAGACTGGTGAGCAGTACGAAAATCGAGAAAGAACAAAAGATTCACACAAAAGCTTTTTTGTATTAATGCTTAAAAAAGATCGAAAAGGAAACAATTTTTTTAATTGTAGATAAGAGTTACTAATATATTTCGTTATTTGATTGCGATAACGGAAAGTATTATCAATGTGCAGACCGAGATTTTTAGCTGTATTTACGAAAGGAATTTTTACACCATTAATCATGATATTAATGGTATTTAATAAGATTTTTGCAACATTTATTTTTTCCAAAAATTAAAACCTGTGATTTTTGCGGATTAAGATTTAGTGAATGATCAGAAGAAATTAAAAATAGTGATTCAAGATCTTCCTTAATTTTTGAAGTAGCATCATGCCAAGCAGATGGTAGAACAGAATAAAATACTTGGGTATCATCAGCATATGCATGAGCAGTGCAAAATTTTAAGTTTACTAAAAGCCTAAATGTATAAACACAAAATAATAGAGGCCCAAGAATTGAACCCTGTGGAATTCCTTGGGTAACAGTTAGTGGAACAGATATATTATTTCCCAAAAACACACTCTGTTTACGATTTAATAAATACGATTTGATTAAATCGACGGAATGATTTTCTAAACCAATGTGTTGCAAGATAGAGTATAAAAGATCATGTTGTACCGTATCAAAGGCCTTGCTGAAATCTAATAGGGTCAAAATAGTAATGAGTCCTTGATCAGATGCTAGTAGGACATCATCCGTAACTTTTAGCAGAGCAGTGGTACAACTAAATCCGTTTCTGAAACCGGATTGAGTAATTAGAAGAACATTTATATCGTTGATGTAACTGTTCAGCTGGTCAAATATTACTTTCTCAAGTATTTTAGAAAAAAGTGGTAACAGACTTATTGGACGAAGATCCTTCATTTCCACTGGTTCGTTTACTTTAGGTAATGGACGAATTAACGCATGTTTCCAATCATCAGGGATTACGCTATCAATGATACACGAGTTAATAATGTGTGTGATATAGGGGAGTATTAAAGGGCAACACATATTAATCATAGTTATATTAATACCATCTGCACCAGTCACTCCAGACTTCATGGAAACTAAATATTTGTAAACAGTATCAACATCAACAGTACAATGTTTTTGAGTTAAATAGAAATTCATTAGTTCTTGAGATGGTTTTTTTGGCAGAGGAAGGTTGTTAACAAAAAAATCATTAATTTTATTTACATCCGCAAGATGGTCGGGAACAGTTGCAGAGGGTTTCTTATTCACGCCTATGTAATTTAGATTCTTCCACAAGACTTTTGGATTTCTATTACGAGAAACATAATCGAAATAAGCTTTCTTTTCCAGCCGGATAGTGTTTGTAGTTAAATTTCTTAGTGTTTTATAATATTCCCAATGCGCATTTTTCTTTGAACTGCAATATTTAGCTTTGGCTTTATCCCGTATTCGCATCAAGAATTTTAAATTATCCGTCAACCACGATATTCGGGGTTTTGTAAATCGACGCGTAATTACTGGTGCATGTATATTGAAAAGTTCTATCAGGTGATGATTGAAGAACGCAATTTTGTCATTAATATTATTAAGCTTAAAAATTTGTTGAAATGGAATACACTTCAAATCCCTCAGGAAAGCATCATTATCTATGTTATTAAATTCACGATATACTCTCTTAACCGGCGTACTGGAACATTTAGCTAATTGAAATGTACAGAAAGTGAAATCGTGATCTGAAAAATCACAGCTTATAACGCCAGCACCGCTTATCTCTGAATCATCATTGGTTAATATTAGATCAATTAGTGTAGAAGTATTCAAAGAAAGGCGGGTGGGATCATTAATAAGCTGTTTGAAATTAAGTGATTCTATAAATTCTTCAAAATATATTGTGGACGAATTATGTAATTTTAAAAGGTCTATGTTGAAATCACCTGCGCAGAATATTTTTTCTGTGTAGGGTAAAATTTCAGCCAAAGAGTTCTCCAATTCACCCAAAAAATATTTGTAATCAATTTGCGGTGCTTTATAAACTCCACCAATCACAAGTTTCTCTGTCTTTATTTGCAAAGACAGCCATATCTGCTCTATTGAACTGTTACTAACGATACGGGAAACATTGAAATGCGATTTCAGATAGATTCCAACTCCACTACCACGTGTAGATCTGTCACTTCTAAAAAATTTGAAAACATCTATAGCAACATCATTATTCGAGATATTAGGGTTAAGCCAAGTTTCAGTAACAATCATTATATCACATAATATTTACGACACGCTGTTGCGCGCAGCCCGTGTGAGTATTGAGCCTTATTCTGAAATTTAGCTTCGTTGATTCAAAAAAGGGGGGAATTCTGCCATTTCTTCTAGAATCAATGCAGTGACTGCTGATTTTATACATGTCATTCCTGTGAAAACTTGGTTCATAAACTTTCATTATTTAATAAATGAAAAATGTTGTCTCAAAATTTTTAATTGAAGCGTAATTTCCGTATTTTGTAATTTTTAGTGTTATTAAAGTTAACTTGAGTATTTCAAATTTGCTCGTCATCTTTCTCTATTTAGAAACTAAGTATGTAAGTAGAAAAAGATTCAAATACTGCTTTGCATTTATTAAAAATATTAGTCACAATGTTAAATTCAAATCGATTCGATTTTATTGTAATTACTTTATTTTTCTTATTATAATAAAAGAATTATATAATTAATAAATAACTTCTCTTGTGATTAAGAAAAAGTCATCTACTGAAGATGGCAGCCTAGCTGCCGAAATACGTATTTAGTATTAAAAAACTTCTTAGGGTTATTTATTGCAGAGAAGTTTTTATATCACTCTATATTTTTTATTGGTTAGAATAAAAATTTTACAAACGTAAGTTAGATATTTCGTCCTATGCAGTAGTTTAAAACATTTTGATGCAATCGTCTTGTACAATTTAATTAGGACGTTGCGATAATTATTTTAATATTATGAAACTCACTTTCAAGTATTCCTTATTCTTTAAATTGATTAAAATTTGCCGCTTAAATTTTTATAATAATTTTCCGGTACTCGATCATGTTTTTCCGTAAAGATCCAAGAATTTGATGAAAAATAACCTGCTATTCTCTTGATTAAATTGCAGATGCCTCAGAACAAAATATAAGTGTTCGATAATGCTCGGGTCAACCGAAGCTGACGATGTTATAAATATGCATCCTAACCACCAATGTATACAATTCAGTTTCTAATTTTCTCCTACCACAAAACGTCCTGCGGAATTTTTATACCAGTGTAAATTCTGCAAGACAGATTACAGAACGCTACTTTTAGCTAAAATTTCGTGCCCTCTATCCCTCAATTGCAAAATACCTGTGGTGCCATCTATACCTCAGTTGCATTACCGGTCACGCATAAACTCGTAAGGCTGGGTATCTTAATATACTCTTATAATCATAGCCAATACCCCAATAAACAAAATTTAGGTAATAAATAAGGGTTGGATATCTGTAGGATATCTGGTAAAAACCATTATAAAGATAAACAAAGCAGCAGCGTTGATTTCAACGCCGCTGCTGAAGGTTTATATCTCTCATCCTCGCGCTCATTGCATCAGAAGCAACCGTTTGCTGTAAATTATGTGTGTAACAGAATTGCCTTTATATTTTCTTTTAAATTAATAATTATGAAAGCATTATAATTCTTTAATGTAATATTTAAAAAAGACTGGCATAATACACTCAATTCATATCAATTATAGCACCGTTACTGCAAAAGGAATGCGAGTTTATTTGGGAAATGATTCGGTTACGTAAACAAGTTTTTATATCTAGTCGACCAGAACTGTAGTGATTACTGCGAGCCTTTTTCCGACTATGATTGCTTCAGCATATTACTAGTTCCTCGTATATTTAACGAAACCTTCCTCCTAAAATGCGCATAGGTCCGGTAATAAATAACAGGGGTACGAATCTTTTTTGTAAAAACATTTGAAAATGGCCTTGCAAATTATGTAAGAGTGATTTTTAAGTATTTCACAGTGAAATAATTATCGTCAGTATGAAAATGAACTTCATTATGAAGTTTTACAAATACTATAGCTACAATAAAACTGTATCAACCTGATAACTATCGGTTGCATAAGACCACAGTTGTACATAATTTAAATATTGTCGGTACCGGCACACTTCATTTTGAGGTAAAATTGGATTAAAAATCAGTGTTAACAAAATATTTTGTATTTGTAATTTTTATCTGGAGTACCGACCGGCTGTCCACATTGATTTCAGTGAAACTTTTTTAAATTATATATTTCTTCCTATTGGTTAATTTAATATTTAAATAAAAATTTATGTATACGAATCATGTTTGATGTGTTTATTCTTATTACAGCATTTTAAATAAAAATCACTCCATAATAATCTTGGTTATTATTACAACAAAGTAAAAATCAATAATCAAATACAAATGTAATGTATATGTTACTGTTACTGTGATAAATTGGTTAATATACATAAAAACCAGTTATTTTATAAAATAACTAAAATTACTGGTTAATCACGTAAAACAAACAGTACGAATTTGATCACTTTAAGTGGTTATTTTGTATAATATCCAATTTGAATAGCTACTATGATAAATTTCTTGCAATGTATTACTTTAACTGCGTATTATACATAACATCCAAACCACTTTAGCTAATGTAATGAATTGCTATAAACAACCTTGAAAAGTATTTTGACAGTTTACCAAAAAAAAGCAGTCAAGGAAAACAATGCAGTCAAAAGCGATACAGTGCTAATTTAAAGTGCCTTCCCCCATATTAGTATTGGTACATATTGAAACAGAAAATCCAAAAAAAAGAAATAAGTAAATTGCTTAAAACTTGCTACATTTTTGTATATAACTATTTTATAAATTTTGCCAGATTGTGCTGTACATATTCACAGTTTAAATGTTAGGTTTAAAAAACAAAGTTTATTCTGTTTTACGGCCATTTTCATAATAAGACTTTAAGGAAGCTTTAATTTAAAGTCACTTTAAGTATATGGAAACAAATGTATTTTTTTAGGTTAAAGTAACTTTAAATTCAAAGTCTGATTATGAAAACAGCCCTTAATGTTTTAGGTCAATGATATTTCGATTCTGCATTGCAGACCACTTACATATTTTTTTAATTATTTATTTTTAAATAAACAGATGCTTTTTAGTTATTACCGAATCAACCTTAGTATTTCATTGTACTTTGTTTACTAATCAATTGGGTTATTTGATAAACACAATAAATTATAATCAAAAGCAATAATACGTGTAATAAAGAGAAAATAAATTAGTAGTGGACTTTTTTCGCTGAATTTTTATTCGTTAATTGTAATTATTACTAAACCTAAACGTGATTTAACACATTAAAGAACACGTTTATTCGATCAACTTCCAGAAAATCTGTATTAGTTGAATGTTGCTATAAATTTAGCATAAATCTACGAGACAATACACGCACACAACCTACTTCGAGCCTATCGGTATCGATAATGGCGAGATCACCTGTAAAAGCGCATTTCCGTCTTTTTCCGTTGCTTAACTAAACCAAAAATACATTTACGCAATGACTCTTAGGAAACTCCGATGCGTTGATCCAGCACGTGGGCAAAACTAAGTGAAGTACCTAGAATCTTCGACTGACTTAAGTCCACCACGTGATATGAGGTGATAAATAGATAGTGAGGGAGGCAAAAGATAGCCAGTTTCGAACGTTACTTTGTTAGTCGATATCGCGTCTTAATTTCCTCGTCGAGAATTTTTCTTAGTTCTAAATTTTCTATTAGTCATTTTTTTCAGTTTTTGTTTTCTTGTTTTATCATTTATGTAATAACTATCCCGAGGTATTTGAATTTTCTTTATTGTTTATTTTTAATAAATTACCCATAAAAAATAAAATAAAATCGAATCGAATAAAAAGTGAGAGATCAAGATGTAGAAGAAAATGAAGTCAAATCGAATAAAAGAAAAGAAAACAAAAAATTACAGCAAAAGATGATCAATTGCTTGTTAAAAATTAAAAACAAATTAAATGAAATCGAATAAGTCAAGAAAAATCCGATCGACTGATTATATTAAAAATTAAATTGTTTTAAGTTATATGAGGAATGAAAATAATAAAAAATGATATATATAGGACGAAACTAAAAAAGGCATAAAACTAACAATAAGTCGAATTAATTTAAAAATTGTTGAACTCTATCGTAATCAAAAATTTGATCATCTGTAAATATTATAGAAAAAAAGACGATCAATTGATAATTAAAAACTAAAATAAAGAAAAAACGAAGCAAATAATAAAAAAATGTGATCGATTGATAATTAAATAATGATATAAAAGCAAATTGAATAAAAGTGAAAACGAAAATATCGATCAAATTAATTAAAATGTAAAAGGGAAGATTTAACTGATCTCGAGTCAAAGAAGAAAAAAAAGTAAAGGACGATCGATTAACAATCAAGAGTAAAAATAAAAAAAAAAAAAATAAAAGCAAACAAAAGATTAAATAGTTAATTTGTTGAGTAAAAAATTGTTGGAACACTTAAGGACGCTCACTTCTCTACTCATATCTTTCTCATTTCTTACTCAATTCCTGCTCAACTTGAATTAAAAGTAAGTCTCTCATTGCGCTCTGTCTGTTTCTAAATACCCATTTCGTCAGTTAGCAATTCTTCGACTCAAGATGAGTGTGAGTAAGACTAATTTTCTGACTCTGAATTCGGCCCTTAATCTTTACGGGCAAAGTTTGTAATCTAGTGAGCGTAGTAAAGATTAATTGTAAAGCGAGTCACATACAAACTTTCATTTTCACCTTCACATGGAATTTTTAATTAATTTACTTTAATTTTTTTATGAAAACGTTTTTCTTAACGAAGGAGTTATTTCAAGCTAGACGTAGTCATGGTGATGTAAAAATCTGTTTTTCTACAACCCTATAAAATTTTGCAGGGTGACCACACCTCGAGCCAATGGACTAGTTGAGAGTTATCGTGTTATATTAGGAGCGCTGTTAACTACTACTCCAGAAGAAGAGTTATGAGATTGTCACAATTAACAACGTTGTTAATAAGTCCACAGGAAAGACACCTAGCCAGTTATTACTAGGATGCACCCCAAGAGGAGGGACTGATGCACTACTGCGAGTTGAAGTCGCTCAAATTTCGACAGTAAATACCAATCTGCTTTTCACCTGGCAAGAGGCAGTTGATAAAAAAATAGTACAGCTAGCCAAGCAAATGCGACAGTTTGATAAAAAGAGGTAACGTCTGCGGCAGTATAAGAAAGGCGATTTAGTTCTAATTGAAAAACAAAATTTAGGGCAAGGTACAAGCCGGAAACTGAAACGTCCGTATAAATTGTCGACCGACGGTAGTCAAAGCAGTGCTTTCAAGTCAACATACGTAATAACCAAGGAAAAGAAATCGGGCCACTTGTTCCGCGCTCAGTACGAAAATTTAATACTCGGACTGTACTAGCTCCGCCCGCAGTATTTGAAAGAGAGTTATCTCATGTGGCTGCACCGAGCACAATACTGTCGACTTATAGGCATTTTTATTGTTTGCAATTAAATATTTAAAGTATGTGGTGATTTGCAGCGACTATTACATGCATTTTTATATTTTCAAAGAGAAACTTTCTTCTATTATCTCTCTAGGATGTGCGAACGATTAAATACATTTAAATCATTTAGTCGTCGAAGAAAAACCTGAACTAACTCGCATATCTTCCCTCTCCATTCAATGACAATTAGAAGCATCGCAGCCGCGCAAAGGTGGAAGGAGTACATTCGGCGTGAAAAGCATCGGTACTAAGTGGGCCCAATTCTTTAAGCTTGGAATAACCAGAGACGTACATAAAAATATTAAGGTCAGAGCGTGTTATTAGTCTGCCATAACCATAGGTATCACTTCCAGCACCAGGAACGGAAGCAGATGATTTATAAAAATATGTCATAAAAAGAAATTCAAGTGAGTGTTAACTCAAGTGTTAACTTCGCCATAATATACTAACCACGTCAGTTGTTAGATTTTATTCGCAGCACAAACCAAGGCGGTGAAATATCATTAATATTTCATATATCAAACGCAACGAACGCAATACGCTGTTTCTATAACGTCGCTGGCACACGCTAGGCACTTTAATGCAATGACTATTGCGCAGTGGTGACATTTTTCTGCCCGTCTCAGGTAATAACAGATATGCCGGAATCGAATAGGACTTCCAAGAAAGCCAACTACCAGAGAGTTATCGCTGTGGAACCCATGAGGCGCATTGGCGTCCACCTGGAGGCATTTCAGTAGATACTGCATGTAAAAGTGGTGAAGATGGCGTCGTGCTTTCTTCAGATATTGACGAGATATAACATACACTTCAGAACGTGGTGTACGCAGGCGTCAATAAAAAATAACTGCTTAGACATTCGTTGTTTAATTAGAATGGAGGGCTAAAGGTAAACCTAGCCGGGGAATGCCGGCTTGATTATTAAATTTAGTGATTAGATTCCTAAAACGTATGGTCTAAGATACCACTGCAACTTTTCGACGTTCATCTGTTACTTTAACGAAACACGTTTTTAATGAAAGATTACGTATAGAGGCACACAACACGACCGGGTGCCTTGCAAAATCTTGCTGCAAGTACCTTTAATTGGCGAAGTTTTAACAATTTTTTCCGATATTTTTGTTCATTTGACAGTAAATGAGGTGCCATTAAGTGAAGAACGAGAGTGATCTAAAGAACTCGAAAAAACTCGGTTTCCGCCTCTCAGCCACAGGTGTAAAAGGGACCTTTTTCGTCGATGTGCGTTTTTCCGGGCTTCCGTGACATTTACTAGAACCGGAATTGCCATACCGGGCACAAAACGTAAACTATTTGATTCACGGTTAACATCATGGAGGTCTGACTTTAATTACTGCTGAAAGTTGATTGATTCTACACTGATTACCGAGATAGCTTCTTCTGAATAAAATAAGATCAGCCTAACTTAATTTACGGATTAATTTATTGTTACTTTGTTCATATTGTTGTGTTGTATTTATGCTGAATAGCACATGTTGTCAAGACAGCATTAAGAAACATTGTTACTTACTAGAAGCGGAAAAATAGCATTTATTTCACTGTGTACTTTTTCAAATAAAACTTTAATCTGGGTAAGCACGCATTTGTCACTTAATTACCGATTTATGTTCTTAATCGGTTAGATAACTATGACACATGTATATCTTTGTAAAGAGAATGTTTTAGAAAACCTACTAAAATTGGGTACATTTCATTTAAAATTTTGAATATATTTGCTACATCTAACACATTTGATGTTCAATTGTCAATATAAGGCAGATAATGTAATTAAAATTACATTACATTACATTACAACCGGTAGAATAGAAAATAGACAGGTAGTTTATTCAATTAATCAGTGTGTACTGAAGTTTCGACAGCAGTTTCCTAATTTTGCTATTACTTATGAACAGCTAGTTAAACATATCCATGCTTGTGTTCTTAAATTTCGTGAAACAGGATCACTTGAACGCAAAATAGGGAGCGGAGCAGCTAAGAAAAGGACTGCAGCCTGCATTGAAGATGTTCGGGATCGAATCGAATACTCTCCCGAGAAATCTATTGCGAAACTTT
Source organism: Prosopocoilus inquinatus (assembly GCA_036172665.1). Lineage (NCBI taxonomy): Eukaryota > Metazoa > Arthropoda > Insecta > Coleoptera > Lucanidae > Prosopocoilus > Prosopocoilus inquinatus. The sequence goes on along the minus strand of CM069871.1, from coordinate 40,187,575 downwards.
CACAAGAAGTTCAGCTATCAGTGGGAACATGTCACACTATTCTTAAAAAAAACTTAAAGCTTTATCCATATAAGATTCAAGCAGTCCACGAACTCAGGCCACTAGATTTTCACAGAAGAACAGAATATTGTCAGTGGTTTCTTGATAACTTAAACAACGACGACATTCTTGACAAGTGTTTCTTTTCCGATGAGGCCTGGTTTCAACTCTCAGGGTATTTAAATAAACAGAATATGAGAATATGGCAGCAGAAAATCCCTATGAATTTGTGGAAACTCCATTACATTCGTTAAAAATTGGTGTTTGGCTAGCAGTGTCAAGAAGGCATATCATCGGGCCAATATTTTTTAACGACTCAGTAACTGCTGAAAGATACCGAAATGAGTTATTAGAACCTTTCATTAATCAACTACATGATGATGAACTTACAGAAGGATTCTTTCAGCAAGACAATGCTACTACCCACACAGCTCATCAAACAATGACTTTCTTGCAGCAGTTTTTCAATAATCTGATTGTGAATTTTCCTGCAAGGTCTCCAGAACTCACAATTATGGATTACTTCATTTATCCGCACATGAAAAATACAGTTTTTAGAACTAAGCGTCACACAATCGAAGAACTTCGTGCGGGCATTACAGATGTGTGTGCTAACATAACCTCCGAACACTTAGCAAACGGGTTTGAAAACATGAAACGCAGAGTACGTTTATGTATTCAAGCTGAAGGAGAGAACTTTGAGCATCTACTATAAACTTTAATGTTGTGTTTTTATTTGATGTTATGATCAGTACTGACAATTAATGACAACTGTTTTCTCTAGAATTGTGTCGCCAACTTCATAAAAAAATCACAGCTTACTTTAATGAGGAATTCAATTGAAGGCATGGTAGTAATAGTGTACGGCTAATGTGATCAATACAGTCAGTACTCGATCTATCCGCCTACTCCAATAACAGTTTCTCGGCCGAGGAACAAAGCGAGTGACTCGGCCCAGCACTCGGCAGGTGTAATTCAGCCTTAAGAAAGTACACTTATACCTTAGATTATATAAAAGAGAGAGGATATCTTAAGCTGTATCTAACGCATAAACGACCGCTGTTACCACAAAAGACCAAATCAAACGCGTGAATTACGGTGTTTTTGTTATAATAGTGAATGAATCAGATACCTATAGTTTACAGAAACAATAACGCACCAAGAAGATTTTTGACCGTTGGGAATTAAACTATTATCAAAAATATGGGGCTAGCGGTCAATAAAAGACTTTTTTTTTATTTTATGTTGAGCTTTAGGCAATCTTTATTGCCTTCATCAGAGCAAAAACTACAAACGGAAAGTTACAATGATTGAATTGTATACAATAAAATTAACTGAAGTTTGTTCTTGTCCGATGAAAATAGTAAGTAGAAAGTTTTTTTAATCTCAAACCGGACAGAAAAATTAAAAAAACTTTCTACTTAATAAAATTAACTTATATTTTTTAGTTGAAATTAGATTTCAAAAATTATAAAGTCAAGGTTTCAAAATATTTGTCGAAAAACAAATTTTATTTATTGTCAAGGATAGTCAAGATTTAGAAAATTGTTTCAGAATATCTATATCCTCGGATTCTGTTATTACGAATTACGATTGAAATCAAATTTTATTAAATATTCATAAGCTAAATTAAGATTTTGAATATCTGATCGAAAATTGATAGAATTACTGTTTTTTTTTAATATGAAATTATTTTAAGAATACTCTTGCACGATAATTGGTTCCTTTTTCTAAAATTTTTATGTTAGTGAAATCTAATAAATGATTTTTTTTCTTTAAAATGTTGAGCTAGAGCACTAGAATTTTTATCTTTTTTAGTTAATAATCTACAGTCAGATTCATGTTGGATAGTCGTGATTTAAGCCAATTGGAAGTTTGTCCTATGTAAACCTGATCACATTCAATGCAAGGAATACAATAAACAATACCGTATTGATAAGAAAGTGGAATTTTACACTTGGTTTTACTAAACAATGACATCCAGTTGACATATGGTTATGATGCTTGCAATTATTTAAAAAATTGGCAGAAATTGAAACACAAATTGACCAAGAAATCGAATCAAAGGATATAGGATGTTTGGAGTTATACCGAAATACATTTCATGCAGTAACAAGAACTTGAATTTCCTCCTAGTGACTAACAATAGGATAATTAAAAATGAAGTTCAAAATTTCAAAGAAAGGTTGGGTATTACAACTTTAAATTTAGAAATTAAAATCACAAACCATGACATTAATAATTTGGAAAAAAATATTAATTTAGTTAAACAAAACATTTCCAATTTAATTCCACAAAATATTTTTAATGAATTTTCTTTACGACTTGAAAATTATTTCAATATTTTTTTTAATAAAATAAATTAAGAAAGAAATTAAGAAATTCTTATTTTTAGGTCCAAAATTTAGCTTACCAATTAAAACTAATGAAATTAATGTAGCACAATTATTATCCGATTTAGAAAATTTGGTTGATGCATTTCCTGAGGAACAAAAGAATTTAATCAGATTAAAATTCGTTAATGTTACTACTATTTAAGTAAACCTTCCAAATTTTCTTGAATTAAGATAGATGTAAAAAATTTCTTAAAGAGCATTCTAATATTTACATATTAAAAGCCGAGAAAGGTTCAACTACAGTGCAATGTTGAAGGAAGATTACCATAACAAGGCAACGAATTTATTAAGTGATGTAAATACCTACTCGTTGATAAATAAGGACCCAACTGGTTCTATACAATCCACAGATAATGAGATTGTAAAAGATCTTAAAAGATTAAACTACATACAGTGTCTCCACAGATTTTCTGCAATGGTAGAGTGACATGTAATTTTGGTATATTCTTAATTGATTCAATTGTTTTAAACATTTCCTTTGTTAAAAAATGAAAACCACAATTAAATTGACCTTATAAATTACATGAAAATTTTTATTAGTTTTTAATATGTGAAAAAGTATTCAATGAAATCCCCATCCACTTCTACGCAGTTTTCTCCCTGTACCTAAATTCCGTATACACGTTTGTTAACGTTTCAATTTCTATTTCACTAATTACCGTTGATATTTTTTCATTTAAAATTTTTGAATTTGTACCATGACCAATGTATTGAACGAAAATGTCCAATCCATCCTCCAGGCAAATGGTCATCAAGCTACCCTTTAATAAAATTTGTAGAATGTGCAGGACATCCATCCTGTTGAAAATATATGTTTTCCAAATTCACATCCACCAGTGACGGTAAAGCAAAATTTCTAACATTTGCAAATAACTGAATTGATCCAAATTTTATTCGAAAAAATAAGGGCTAATAATTTTGTCATTTCTCATAACTGTAAGTAATTTGAACTTAGACAATTTTTGAGAGTAAATAAGCATGTTTTCTAAATTTAAAGCCATAAACGACGCAGTTCGTGAACTTTTCTATCAGTTTTGTATGATTTAATGCAAGCAAAAATTTTTATAAAGAATTTTTTTTTCCATAAAACTTAAAATAAAAAGGTTTTTCCTCTATTGCAGAAAATCCGTGGACACAGTATAGATTTTAATAAATACAAAGAATTAATAACATATAATTCCACATCACCTAAATTTTATAGTTTGACAAAAACCCACAAAGAAAATGTTCCTTTATAGCCATTTGTTTCTTGTATTAATACTCCTTTATACCAATTGTCCAAATTTACATCTAATATAACTGTACTAACATTAGCTTATAAAAATGAAAATGATTATAATGTAAAAAATTCTTTTGTTTTTGCAGAACAATTTCAAAACTATCAATTACCTGAGGATTTTGTATTAGTTTCTTTAGATGTTGTTTCCTTATTTACTAACATCCCTACAAATTTAATTATAGAAATTGTAAATGAAGATTGGTCTAACAAAATCGAACCATATTGTAATTTAAGTAAAGAAAAATTATTAACTATTTAAACTTTCAAAAACGATTTGCACAAAAATTTTTCTATAAATATTAAATTTTTTTATTTAAAAATAGTTATTTCTCTTATAATGATGTCTTTTATAAACAGTTTTATAGTGTTCCAATCGGCTCTCTCCTTAATCCTATTTTAGCCCAGATGGTGATGGATCGTCTTTTGGATAATGTCATACCTCAATTACCTTTTCAATTTGGTTTTATTAAAAAATATGTAGATGACATTATTTGTCTTTACCAAGTAATATGATTGTTACTATATTAGATGTTTTTAATAATTTTTATCCACAAATTCAAATTATTAGAAAAAGAAACTAACAATTCAGTTCCATTTCTTGATATTAAATTAATAAGATTAGAAAATAATAGTCATATTAGATTGGTATCAAAAACCAACACATTCAGGTAGATTTATTAATTTTTATTCATATAATGAAATGTTTTAATTTCTTTTAAGAATAAAATAAAAACTTTATGTCATTCTATTTTTTTTTAGAAAAGATTTAATTAAATTTAGAAATTTTTCTTCTAACAATGGATATCCCTTGAAATTAGTTAATAAAATTTTATTTCAATATAATCAAAATGAAAATCAAAATATTCAGAATATTAATAATAATAATTCACAAAATAATCAAAATCAAAACATTTTAATCTATAAAAAATTTCCAAAAATAACGGGTTATACAAATTTGATTATTAAAGAATTAAAAAATATTATTGCTGAAGTTGCGAAATATAATTTAGAATCATTTGTAATCTGTTTAGTAAAGCGAAAGATAAAATTCCACTTTATCAATTTTTTATTGCATTCCTTGTACTGAAGGAGGTTTACATAGGACATACTTCTAATTGGCTTAAACACGACTATCACAACATAAATCTGATTCCAGATTACTAACTAAAAAAGATAAAAATTTCAGTTCAACATTTTAAAGAAAAAATCATTTATTAGATTTCACTAACGTAAAAATTTTAGAAAAAGAAACCAATTATCGCGCGAGAGTATTCTTAGAATGATTTCATATTAAAAAAAAACAGTAATTTTATGAATTTTCGATCAGATATTCAAAATCTTAATGTAGCTTATGAATAGTTTGATTTCAATCGCAATTCGTAATAACAGAACCAAGGGTAAGTTGAAATATTAATTGTAGTGACCTTTGCAATAAATAAGTGACGGTTTAGTCGGACCGTTGACTTGACGCTTCTGTGCAATTTGACCGCTCACTTAACTCGGCCAAAGTTGATATTAGAATCTTCCTTGAATCTTTGTAATATATATGTTAATTATCTAGTAGACTAGTCAATTTACTTATTTTATTAAAACATTATTTGTTATTAATCACGTTTGATTTCTGTTTAATAAAACCAATCTTTTGGTATTACTTTTACTATAATTTATTAAACGGATAATGGAAAATACTCATGTTGATAACTTTCTTCGTCCGAATCGATTTTGCACAGATCCTGTATCAAACTCCGCTAAACAAGAATGGATCCACTGGAAAAGAACTTTCATTAATTTTTTAGAAGCACAAAGTCAAGTACTTAATGAAACTAAACTACAACTTTTGCATAATGATATTGGACCTACCGGTTTTGGTTATATTAATGATTTAGAGAGTTTTGACGAAGCTTTAAATATTTTAGATGGAATATATCTTACGAAAAACGCACCACGCTATAACTCTGTTATTAACACTCCGATTTTAGTAATTCAAAAACTACGTAACTACGTAAATACTACAAAACAGTAACATTTCAATATTTTTTTAATTTGTAATTTTTCCCAAGCGATAGTCAACTATTTTTTTTTTAAATAGCACTACATATTTTTTTTATTCAGTTCGATAGAGAATCTTTTTCTGAATTCAACAATGTACTCAAGTTGATTTTTTAGTATCCTATAGCGAAATAATTTCGTTGTTAAAATAAAAATGAAGTGTGCGTTGAAATCCTATAATAGCGCACGTTGCACCTATCTGTGTTCGCCTAACCTCGACTTTTACTTAAGGAGCTATGTTCCTACTTAAATCGGCCTAAGTTAAAATGTTCTACATTTATCATGAATGATTTGAAATTAGTTTCTACGCCCTAAAATTCAATTAATTGCTGCTTTCTCAATTTTTTTTCCTATATTTTTTTTCTGAATTCAACGATATATTCAACTTGATTTTCTGTAGTACTACAGAGAAATAGTTTCGCTTCTTAAATAAATGAAGTGTTCGTTGGAACATAAAACAATGCAAAATTTTATTACATACTAAAACAGTATAACAAAATACAAATAATTAGTTAATTATAAATATTGTTCAAAATGTCCCCCATTTTGCTGAATACATAGCTGACACCTCTTAGTTACCCCATGCACTGCATTTAATATTAAATTGGGGGGTATCTCGTGACAAGTGCGAAGAATTCTCTCCCTTAAAACTTGCTCATTTTCTGGCGGTGTTAAGTAGACGCGGTCTTGAATATAACTCCATAACCAAAAATCTAGCGGTGTCATATCAGGAGAACGCGCAGGCCACCTAACTGGGCCGTATGTCCCGATCCATTTTTGGCCAAATTTTTCATTCAACCAGTTAACATTTTGCCTGGCATTATGTGGAGTAGCGCCATCCTGTTGAAAATACAGTCTATTTAATTCTGCGAGAGGTAATTCATCCAAAAAGTTGTCCAAATTGTTAGTTAGGAGCTGGTGATATTTATTCTGATCTAGGGTGCCATTGATGAAAAAGGGCCCAATCAATCTATCACCTGAAATACCACACCATACATTTAGAGAGAATCTATGTTGTCGATTAGTTTCAACTGTAACTCTTGGGTTATGTTGACTCCAGTAACGTTGATTATTTCTGTTGAAAATGCCATTATTACTAAAAGTGCTTTCATCCGACCAAATAATATTTCTGTAAAAAAGTCCATTTGGCGTAACATATTTAAATAAAAAATACAAAATTGTTGGCGGCGATTTGGGTCATTTTCATACAACGCTTGTACTTTCTATGGGATATAAGGCGTAAATTTATTTTTTTTAAGATCTTATGGACAGTATCCTTTGATAAATGGTTATTGTGTGCGATTTCTCTTGTCGAAGTTCTTGGATTTTCTTGAACACTAAGCAAGACATCTAATTCTACATTTTTACGAAACTGGCGTCGTTGCTTCTTAGGTTTCTTAAAAGCGCCGTGATTTCTTAAATTTTGTTCTAGTCTTCTAAACTTCTGACGGTCAGGAACTTCTCTAATAGGAAAACGAATTGCGTACAGATGCTCTGCTTGACCAGAATTTTTATGGCACTCAAAATACACTTGCAGCATATCAGTTAGCTGATTGTTATCCATAATAAAATAACAGTATATAACAATATAATATATAATAACAAAAGACAACAAATAACAATAAATAAAATAACAATAAATAAAGTAACAATAAGAAAAAACGATGTGGCAAGTTAAATAGTTAAGTGTTCAATGACATTTAGTGTTTTGTGCGCTGTCATAGGATTCCATGGCTTGTTTCATTTTTATTAAAAAAAGTAATTATTTTGCTATAATATTTTTAAAAGTCAGGTTAAAATAGATCGTAGAATTCATGAAAATACCTATATTCTCAGTCAAACTGAAAGACAAAAAATACGTGTTTCTTTTGGAAAAAATAAATCATATTAAAAAAATCATAAATGAAGAACATTTTAACTTAGGGCAATTTGAGTAGGAACATAGCTCCATAACCAAAAGTCGAGGTCAGGCGAACACGGATAGCTGCAAGTGCGCTTTTATAGGATTTCAACGCACACTTCATTTTTATTTTAACAACGAAATTATTTCTCTGTAGGATACTAAAAAATCAAGTTGAGTACATTGTTGAATTCAGAAAAAGATTCTCTATCGAACTGAATAAAAAAAAATATGTAGTGCTATTTAAAAAAAAATAGTTGACTATCGCTTGGGAAAAATTACAAATTAAAAAAATATTGAAATGTTACTGTTTTGTAGTATTTATAAAATGGTCTTACGTAGTTTTTGAATTATTAAAATCCGATTATTAATAACAGAGCTATAGCGTGGTGCGTTTTTCGTAAGACAGCCGGTATATAAAACCGGAGAATGAAATTTATGCCAGACATAGCTTGCTACATATAAACAGTATGTAGGAGATTCCATTGATCAATATTTACAAAAATTAAAACACTTAGCCAAAGATTGTAACTTCAAAGCAATGACAGCTAAACAAAATAAAAATGATTATCTACGAGATGCTTTTATATCAGGCCTTTTATCAGCACCTATCAGGCAACGTCTCTTAGAAAATACTCTACAATTAGAAGCTTTCAATCAGGCTCGCTCTTTGGAAATGGCACATATACAATCTGTAAGTTTCACAACTTCTGACAATCTAATTAATGCTGTTTCTAAAAATATCAATGCAGAAATTATTTCAAATAATGCTTCTCATATGTCAGATCAAATTGCAGTTTCAGTTAAATCTGGATATGATAAACGTAAGTGCTACTTTTGTGGAAATAAAATGCATTCTAGGCACTTGTGTCCGGCATCAAACGTCGTCACCTGCAAAAACTAGTAAGAAAGGACATTTTGCGAAGGTCTGTAAGAGCGAGAAAAATACCTCTGCTGCTACGGAATGTCTCTCATACATCGTAGTTGCCTCTTCACCGCTAAAGAAGAGTAAAGTGCCAATCCGTATTAATAACTTCAGAATGGTGGCTCTTATTGACACAGGAAGTACAGTGAGTTTTATAAATGCTACTCCAGTTGATAAGTGTAACATTCAAAAGCTATCATGTGATGACAAAATTACCATGGCAAGTATAACGTGTATCTCGAATGTTGAAGGCTGCTGTACTGTAACTGTTGTTTATCCTGATGTTAAGCTATTAATTATGAAAAAACCTTTGTGCTGATGTAATCATAGGTAATGATATACTAGAAAAACACTCTGCTCTTCAGGTCACATTTGGTGGTCCAAGATCAGCTCTTAAAATTTGTAGCTTAGCCCAATCACTCGTTCTTCCTGTTTCCTTTTCTCTAATCTAAGCTCAGATTGCATGCCTGTTGCAATAAAATCTCGTAAATATTCCGAAAATGACGAGAACTTTATTAATCTTGAAATTCAAAGACTTCTGAAAGAGGGTATCATAGAAGAAAGCATACCTCCATGGAGGGCCCTAGTCTTAGTAATTTGTAACACAAATCATAAACGTAGAATGGTAATCGGTTATTCTCAAACAATAAATAGATTTACTGAACTAGATGCTTATCCACTTCCAAATATAGAAGGAATTATATCTCGAGTTGTTCAGTTCTCAGTATTTTGTACTATAGATTTTAAAAGTATCTATCATCAGATTCCCAAACTTTTGCTTATCTCGACGTTATCACTAATTGTGGTAAAAATCAAAATGAACACGATAAAAATTTGAATCGATTTCTTGAGGTTGTAAAGAAATATAACTTTCAATGAGTCTAAATGTTCATTTTCTAAAAACGAGATAAACTTATTAGGATACAGAATAAAAGATAGGACTATAAGACCAGATCCAGAACGTCTTAATTAGAACTTCTATTGCCAACTACTGCTTTACCCAACCCAACCCAACTACTGCTTTATCTCTAAAACGATGTATTGGTTAATTTTCCCATTATGCTAGATGGATTCCTAAATTTTCTGAAAAAGTTCATCCACTTATTCACTGTAAATATTTTCCTATTACCTCTGAGGGAGTAAATGCTTTTGATACTCTCAAGAAAGATATTGCTAAATATCTTGTCACCGCAATTGAAAATGACACACCATTTACTAGAAACAGACGCTTCTGATTTTTCAATAGCTGCAACACTGTCACAGGGTGGTATACCTGTTGTTTTTTATTCCAGAACACTGTCAAATAGTGAAAGAAGGCATACTGCTGTGGAAAAAGAAGCTTATGCTATAGTTGAATCTTTTTTCGCGCCATTATTTAATCGATCCATCTTTCAGACTTATTACTGATCAAAAGTCAATCTCTTTTGTTTGACAGTAAACAAATAGGTAAAATAAAGAATGACAAAATCCAGCGATGGCGATTAGAACTTTCAAATTATAAATATAATGTTATGTATCGTCCAGGTAAAGATAACACAGTCGCAGATACATTATCCAGAATATGTGCTATTTCTACAAGTGACTCGAAACTTTATAATTTACATCAAAGTTTATGTCATCCTGGTGTAACTCGAATGATTCACTGGGTTCGCTCCAAGAATCTACCTTATTCCATCTAATTGATGAAATTAAGAAGATGATAAACTCTTGTTCCATATGTTCTGAAGTAAAGCTACGTTTTTGCAAAACTCGAGGAAAATTAATCAAAGCTGTGCAAAAAAATTTTTTTGCACTGGATATTTCATAAGGAGAGGATCTCCGAGATAAAATTTTCCTAAAGTGCTCTTCACCTGTGGTGTGTGAGTGTGATTTGCTCTCATCTGTAGGTTGTTTTTTGACGATTTATACATAATATATATATATATTTTTTTTTCAGGATTTTTAGGTATCAAAATACATTATTTCCGCATTTCCGTGTTGTTTGGTTAGTTCTTATTTGTAAGGTTTTCTGACAGTTAATTTTAGGTGTTCACATATTTTTTTTTCTCGATTTATACCTAACATATATAGTTTATTTTTAGAATATTTAGGTATCAAATAACAGGCAATTATACACTTATTTATTCGTTAGAATAAGAAGTTTTTTCGGGTCTTTGGACTATTTATTTCCGCATTTCCGTGTTGTTTGGTTAGTTCTTATTTGTAAGGTTTTGTGACAGTTAATTTAGGTGTTTACATGTGTTTTCTTTTTCGATTTATACATAAGATATACAGAGTGTAGTCAAATTAGTTTCACATATTAATACCGCAAGTTCCTCATCGTGTAAGAGAATTAATGCTGCAACTACCAAAAGTCTATCTCAAAAATAAAAAAAAATACCTATTGGAGGAGTATTGACTCTTTTGTTTGAACTTCGAGTTGGCCGTGCACAAAAACAACGTTATAAAATAAAATTCCAACAAAATTCAAGGTCAATTGCTTGATCGGATTTTAAAAGCTTTATGGGAACACAATAAAATAGAAGACGAGAGCTCTCGGTCGTGGCCCGTGTGTGCATTATTATTAAAGGAGAACAATTTAAATCTGGTTGCATTGATCAGAATTAAATCTGTTTCATTAGATCTTGACATCCTGGTCTTTGTAAACCAATAGTATACATGATTTACAGTGCTAATTTCGCGTATTAAAATTAAAAAAAAAAATATTAGTCGCTTTGATTGATTGTCGCTTTGTTAACTATTTCAATTATTTCCACTAACGAATACGTTTCTTCGTAGTTCGAGTTCGATGATGTTTTATTGTTTTAGTTCCACAAAATAATAAAAGCGATGACTGCATTCAATAACGATTTTCCGAAATGCAGAAAGAAAAGACATTCTTAAACATTTTGCGCAATAAAGAGATAACAATGCAGTTTATTGACGACCAGCAAATAAAGTACACGATGAATACGTATGAATTAGTAAAATAATTTTAAAAAATGGAATTTCTAATTTTATTTATTTTTACCCTCTTGTGAGCAGAGAACTATTAACAATTACGTGAAAATTGAGAAAATTGATTAATTTAATAACCAACGCGATGGATATTTATAATTCTATTCCGTTAAGGAATTACATAAGCAAAGATTTTAACCCAGTCCCCTTCAGTTCGATGACGATTTATTGTTTTACGATGTTTTATGATGCGCTTGTAGAAACTGATACACGCCCAGTCAGAGGTTTTCAAACAAGAAGTCTCCGGGCTCTGGGGGGGTTTTAATTTCTTTAATTTTTCACCAATAAAATTCATATTTGCAGAAATCACTTTCTTAAGTGATAGAGAACTTACAGTTTTAATATGTGAAACTTATTTGATTACACGCTGTATAGTTTATTTTTAGGATTTTTACATATTAATTATATTTACTTACATTTAGACATATATATTTTTTAGGATGTTTAGATTGTTGCTAAGCTTAACATTTTTATGATTTTATCAGTGTGATTAGGTTGTTTTTAGTTGCTTCTTTTCTTTTAGTGTTTTTAAGTTGGTAGCGTACTGAAGATGGCAGCTTAGCTGCCGAAATATATATCTACGGATATAAAAATTATTGTGGGCGGAGGTTAATTTCAATTATCTCTTAAACCACAGTCTCCTTTACTATTTTAGTTTTAATAATAATAATAATATATAATAAAAATATAATATAATAATATATAATAATAATAATAGTCTTTATTTGTGTAAACACAATAAAATTAGGAGAAAAAAACATGGTCTCATAAAATACACAAATCGGAAGGCGAAGTTCAGATAATAATCTGCTTTTAAACTTAACCTTGAACAAATTATTGAAAGAAAATAATCGTTATTGCCTACTAACTACAGTAAATCTAGATTTAACTAAGCTTAGGCGCAAAGGAAATTGTAAGAAAAAAAAATTGTGAACCCCAAAATGAATGAACCCATATTTTGTAATAGAGAAGGTTAATACAATAGCTTACAATCAATTATTAGCTACAAACAAGTAAATCAAACCAATCAAACCTAAATGATATTTACTATTAGAGAAATGTACTACATAACTACTTTACATGGTTTAATGATTCTGCCTTAGGTATAACACATTTCTGAGTCTGACTCTCAAATCTAGATTTTTGAATTCCAATGCTAAATTGTTGTATTTATTGTAAATAGCAAATGAATAAGATCTCATAAAAAACAGTTCTGTGCGGAGGTGGTGAAATCAAGCCACGAAATCTGGTGGTAAGATTATGTACATCTGATCTGAAACGAATTTTATTGTACAAATATGGTGGTGCTTTATAGATAATTATCTTATGAAATAATGTTAGTTTGTAACTCCCGTCGGTTGGCCATGTTGAGCCAACCAATGTCACGTAATTTATGAAATGTGGTCATATTTCCTAATGCCGTATATAAATCGTAAACATGAATTTTGTATGCGGTTTTTTGTATAATAATCCAAAGCCAAATGATAGACGGGAGAACAATATGCAAACTGCGACAATACAAGAGCATCACATAGACGTTCTTTTGTTTCTATATTTAACACACCTCGAAATGGAAACAGTTTCCTTAGTTGTACGTGGGCTGCTGGAAAAGTTTCTGGAAACGGTATGAAAAAAACGCATATGAAATTTGGTAAACGGTATCATTGTTTTTCGAAGTATTCGCCTTTGACGTCTGTACACTTTTGCATACGCTCGAACCAATTTCTAAAGCACGTTTTCCACTTTAAAGATGGTATACCTCAGAAACCAGTGTCCGATGTTTCAACCGCTGCTTCAGCCGACGAAAATCACTCACCACGCATTTTATTTTTGATATTTGGGAACAAAAAGAAATCATTAGGTGATAAATCAGGCGAATATGAACAATGAGTCATGAATTCAACATTTTTGTTGGACAAAAGATCAACTGTTTGACGGGCTGAGTAAGAGCTGGCGTTGTCATGATGGAGAATAATTTCGATTGTTTGTTCTTATTTGATCGATGATTTCCAGCAAACAAATTGTAGTATATCAATCAGCATTCACGATTTTTCGAACCTCTAAAGCCACGGTTGCTACATGTCCAGTTAAACCAAAGAAACAAACAATCATTTGCTTCGCAGCACTGCGTGAACGGACAACTTTTGTTGGTTTTGGTTCATTTTGAAATACCCAAACGGTAGATTGTTGTTTACTTTCTGGCTCGTACGAATAGATCCACGTTTCGTCACTAGTAACGATGTTATAAACTAAATTTGAACGACCTCCATTGAATTTCTTGAGCATTTCTTCGCACCATTTGACACGACCCTGCTTTTGCGCTTCTGTTAAATTATGTGGGATCCAACAACTGCAAAGCTTTCGTACGTTCAAATGATCATGCAAAATCTGGTGTATTGCTTTCATGTCAATGCATAAGGATGCTTGAATCTCACGGTGTGTCACATGTCGATCTCGTTCAAGCATTTCACGCACAGCATCTGCATTAGTGGCAACAACAGATGTTGATGGACGACCTTCACGAAATTCGTCACTGAGAGAGGTACGTCCACGCTGGAATTCGGCAAACCAATTACAAACACTGCTCTTTGATGGTGCTTCATTTCCAAAAGCCAAATGAAGCCGATCGAGGCATTGTTTCGGCGTTAGACCGCATTTGAAATCGTAAAAAATTATGACACGAAAATTTTTACGCGAGATTTCCATGTTTACACAAAATTACTTTTTCTCAAATGCTTTACAAACAAAATTAGTTCACTTGGATAGGAACTGTCAATAGAATTATAGGCGAAAAACGTCAAATTTTTCAAATATGACAGTTGATAAACGCTAACAATTCTAGGCCTACTAGATTCCTGAAAATTTTCCAGCAACCGACGTATGTAAGCATTAGTAATGTATTTTGAAATTTGTTCACGATAACGGAAACTATTATCTATTATCAAACCGAGGTTTCTGGATTTATTGGAAATTGGAATACCGATGTCATTTATTTTTACATTAAATTTATTTGCTATATTATTGATATTGTTTTCAAACAGTAATAACTGAGATTTGGAAGGATTTAAGGTTAGGCAATGTTTAGCAGCCTCAGCAAATAATAATTTCAAGTCATCATTTATGAATGAATTAGCTTCACGCCAGTTAGACGGATCGAAGGAAAATATAATTGTGTGTCATCCGCAAAAACATGGGCTTTGCACGTCGTTATAACAGATAAAAATTTAGATGTATACATCTTTACTACTATATACCTTTACTATTTTCCCTGTATACAGAGAAAATAGTAAAGGTTCAATTACCAAACCTTGAGGAACACCCTGAGTAACGGCAAGCGCAATTGAAAAAGATGGCCCAATAACCACAGTCTGGATTCGTTTGGTTAGGTAAGATTTTATTAGATCAGCAGATTCTTTGGTGATTCCTACATATTGTAACAGGGAACATAAAATATTATGATTTACAGTAAGTAGTAGGAATAGGCCAATTCTGGAACCTCCTCCGACCTTGACCAATAAAATTCAAGGTCAAGGTCGGAGGAGGTTCCAGAATCGGCCTATTCCTGACGTAACCTCACCATGACCTTAAACTTCAAGGCCATGACCTTGAGGTGACCTCGATCAAGGTCAAGATTAGAGGAGGTTCCAGAATCGACCTGTTCCTAACGTAACCGAGAGGTAA
Source organism: Prosopocoilus inquinatus (assembly GCA_036172665.1). Classification (NCBI taxonomy): domain Eukaryota; kingdom Metazoa; phylum Arthropoda; class Insecta; order Coleoptera; family Lucanidae; genus Prosopocoilus; species Prosopocoilus inquinatus. The sequence continues at coordinate 40,172,309 of CM069871.1, read as the reverse complement.
CTTTGAAATGACCTTGAGGGTTCAACGTTAAGATCGGAGGAGGTTCTAAAATTTGCTTTGTGCCGATGTAACTACAAGGTTAAGGATCAAGTCAGAGGAGGTTGCAAAATCTCAATGTCATTGACGTGACCTCATCATTACCTCTAAAAGCGAGGTCAGAGGAGGGTTCAAAAAATTATCTATCCTTGACGTGACCTTAACTTGACGGAGGATCCAAAAACGGTTTATCTTGAATACGACCGTAAGGTTGGAGGAGGTAGGGACCCCCACCTAAAATCTTGTTATATAAGGTTCTTCATTTGGGAATAGATTCAGTTGTTACAGAACTGTGAGTTGTGTTGTTAAGTTAACACCTACCTACATTCCTATAAAAGTAAGTTTAAATCATCTTATTGTAATAATTTATAATTTGTATATTTTTATTGTATATAACAGTGACATCTAAACAAGTGGATTTTTTCCTGAAGCATAAGAGAAGGCACGTGAACGATCCTTTTGATGACGTACAGAAGAAAAGACTTCTGACTGAAAACGTTGACAAACCAAAAGAAGAAAAGCCGGATGAGCACGGTTTGAATATGCCCTCAGTTCGAAACGAGTTTCAATTTGAAATACTCTCCCAGCCTTACTTCACAGATGAAGATTTTCGTCAATGTGATACTAATGAGACAGTACCTTCCGAGATTTCAGAAGCAAGAGAGGTGACTGACGTAGATCAGTTGCCACTTTTAGCTCAAAGTGTAAATTTTCTAAATAAGAGCCGTACGAAGTGGATTTGTGTCGGACTGTGTACCGAAACATTTTTTGATCCGATAATACGTATTATGGGTTCCAAAAGGCAGAGCATATCGTTTTTAGAAGAGGAATGGAAAGAATTTTGTTCTTATAACTACACTTTGAAGTCGTATTTTACTGAGAAGAAAACTATTTATCCGGTAATGAAAATCAGCTCAGTAAAGGCGTCTTTCGAACGCATCGAAGGAACGAAAATACTGAAATTAGAAAGAGGAGTGGAGACATTATATATATCTTATAAAGGTCTATTGGAACTCTGGAAATTGTGTGATATTATATTATATCGTCTAGAAGTTTTGAAACAAATGAACTATAAATCATTCTATAGCAACATGATTCCAAGCTTGAGTGTTATGGAAAGTGATATGAAGACAAATGTTAAATCATTTCTTAATAATGAAATATCTGAGAAAGGAGCAATTACAAATGAATTAATGATGTTTGGAATTAGTAAATTAATTTTTGATATAAGTATGCATAAAGCTGTTAATATGTAAATGTTATGTGATTTAATATGTATATATTTCTAGATATGACACTGTCAGTTATAAGTAAAATTTTCTAAGAACACTGTTTGATCCTTTATTTAATAAACTAACGATACTTAACCAAAAAATTAAGAGAAATTTTTACGCTATATAAAGATAAGCAGTGAGTATTGAAGTAGTACACATGTAACATCGTTGACTGTTAGAAAGAAAAGCCATAAATGCGACGTCGTGTCAAAACAGATTACACTGCGAGAAGCACCTTAAAACGAAAAGGTCGTGGTTTACTTAATACGTTAATTAATAAACTACCAGTAGAGTTACGCTTACCAGGTTACAATTACTGAGGTCCGGGCACAAAATTAGACGTTCGACTTAAAAGAGGAGACAGAGGTGTGAATGCGTTGGATGAGGCGTGCAAGCAACACGATATCGCACATTCTGTAAGTAGCGATTTAGAAAAACGTCACGAAGCTGATAAAAAATTGTATCAAGCGGCAGTGAAAAGAGTGAAGAGTACAGAAGCGGGATTTGGTGGAAAAGCATCTGCGATATCTGTAGCCGACTTAATGAAAGCTAAGACATATCTTGGAATGGGAAACGGAGTGAAGAGAAAGCGTAGTAAAAAGAAGAAGCGTGGTGGTAAATTATCATTTCGACAAGTTGTAAGGAAGGCTCAACATGCAATTTCACGTAATGGTAACAAGAGTCTGTTAGAAAATGTGAAATTGGCGCAGGCTGTTTTAAAATAGGACCACGAGAAAATAAGACCTCCACGTCAAAGAGTGATACCAATTCCTAAGAGAGGAGGGTTTTTACCTTTAATTCCATTACTTGCGGCTTTGGGCGCAATAGGATCGCTCGGCGGCGGTGCAGCTGCAATTGCTAAGGCGGTAAACGATGCAAAAGCTGCGAAAGAGCAACTGAAAGAGGCAGAGCGACATAATCGCGCTATGGAAACAAAAGCAGTGGGAAGCGGATTCTATATAAAACCTTACAAAACAGGGTGTGGGTTATATTTACGATCCAATCCAAAAAACTGAAATATTTGCCTCGGCGACCGTTGACTAACATTGACATACTGAAATATGCTAAAATATGGAAATTACCTTTCTTTCGAGGTGTGTTTATGAGAGATACTTTACCTAAAAAGATATGGAAGCATGAAAGTGGAGTAGTGAATTTAGATAGCGATTCTGGTGAAGGAACGCATTGGGTGGCATATTATAAGAGAGGAGGAATCGTAAAATATTTTGACAGCTATGGAGATCTACGACCTCCAGTTGAAGTAGAGAAATATCTTTTGTCGAACGGATTGGGAGTTATTAACTATAATTATGAAAGATATCAGAAACAAAATACACAAAATTGTGGACACTTATGTCTACAGTTTTTAAAGTCCTTTACAAGTTAAGTAAGAATGTAGTACTTGAAAGATGGTCAACATGGAATCTTCACCCGTTGCGTGTACATTCACTCTTACGGGAACTGAATCAGTTTTATTTTGTGAATTGAATCCACCACTACACCTCGATGAAGAGGCAACATATGAAATGTGCTTGTTAAATTTTGAAACGTTTAATGCAATACCTAACATAGATGAAAGTAATAATTTGATACATTATGAAGAAACAGGAAAAACGACGGTTTGGAAAACTATCGTTATACCTACAGGTACATATGAACTAGACGATATCAACCAATATCTGAAAGATTATTTTCAAAATAACAATATCCCTGATTATATAAACATTAAAGGAAATAATAATACTTTAAAGGCAACCATACACAGTTCGGTTAAGCTCGATTTTAGTAAACCAAATTCATTGGGAAAATTGTTGGGTTTTAAACCGCGAACGTTGAAAGTAAACGATAATAACATTGGTGATTTTCCGGTGGAAATAAATAAAGTAAATGCTATAAGAATAGAATGTAATCTAACCGGTGGATCTTATAACAACGGAGAACCCGGTCATGTTTTGTATCATTTCTTTCCAAATGTACCTCCAGGGTTTAAAATAATAGAATCCCCTCTTCAAGCTATTTATCTTCCAGTGACCGTGAACGTGATTACGAGATTAGTCATTCGACTATTAGATCAAGCGAATCGATTAGTAAATTTTAGAAACGAAGTAATTACTCTAAGACTTCATTTGAGAAGATTCACATAATGATTATTTACGATAGCAATTATTCGAAACGGAAAGAGTGTAGCAGAATTAGACGTAATGTATTATTTAAACCACGGAAACAGATACTGAACTGTTGTCGACAAAAAAAACTGAAATTGACACAGAGAAATCGAATATATTTAGAGAGTTTAGGTTATAAGGTGCTAACATAGGGGGAATTATTCTGTAGAAGAAACGTAACCGTCAAAGGGTGAACACCATCATTACACGTAAGGCAATCATCATCTAAACAGAACGACATGGATATTTTGGGAGTAACTGATAAAATTAAATTGGACACTTCAATAACCAGTATGGAGTTCCATTCACACTTACCATTCAGTTAATCATTTGGGAATAACGATGAAGTGCGTATCACCGTACCTGAGATCGACAATTACACCCTCCCTTGCGAAAGTTATTTGTACGTAGAGGGAAGACTGCGTTTGGTTAGTGATAATACTAAACACAGTGCGACGGCACAATTGATAAATAATCCGGTAGCTTACATGTTTAGCGAGATTAGATATCTTCTGAACGGAGTACAGGTGGATTCGGTAAGAAATGTTGGCATAACATCAACAATGAAAGGGTATTTTTCTTTTACTCGCAACGATACAGTAAAATTGGAAAATGCAGGATGGATCCAGGAGAATGATAAAATGAGCGATATACTCAATGTTAAGGGAGATTTCTCAGCAAGTGTACCTTTAAAGACACTATTAGGTGTTGGGGAAGATTATAAAAAGATCATCTTGAATATGAGGCAAGAATTAGTATTGATCAGAGCAAATGATGACGTTGATGCAGTTGTGGAAACAAACAAGACGGAAAAGATTAAATTAATAATTGACAAAATTGTATGGCGTATACCTCATATTTCTGTTGGACTACGTGTGCAATTGGCTTTAACGAGAGTGACAGACAGAGATGTTGAAATACAAATTCCTTTCAGAAGCTGGGAGTTGCACGAGTATCCTTCGCTCCCAACTACGACAAGTCATTCTTGGACAGTAAAAACGGCTCCGCAGTTGGAAACGCCAAGGTACATAATCATCGGTTTTCAAACTAAGCGAAATGGTGTCGTCGATGCAAACATGAGTCTGTTTGATGACGTTAAGTTAAAATCATTAACGGTATTTCTAAATGGCGAACGCTATCCGTACGACAATATTGAAATTGATATTGAAAATAACAAATACGCCGTTATATACGACATGTATTCTAGATTTCAGGAAAATTATTATCATCGTGAAAGCAGTCAACCCTGGTTCAATCCAAAAGGATTAGCTAGTTGCCCATTAATAGGAATCGACTGCACTTTTCAGAGAGATGTAATGCATAAAAGTGCAGTAGAAATAAGAATTGAGTTTACAACTAAAGAAAATATTAAAGCTGATACTATTGCTTACTGTTTAATTCTGCATGACAAAGCGTTCTCTTATTCACCTCTCACCAAAATTGTCCGTCAGTTGATGTAAACCGTGAATGGCAGTATTAACAGAGAAGCTAAAACTATTTGATTTCATTTGATTTTATAAGAAGCAACATCAACCGAACCATGAAAAAACGATTTATTGTCATTGACATTCAAGGATTTAAAGTGGAAAATAATCAATTTATACCAAAAGAGTTGGCTTCTTACGATAGTGAAAGAAAAGTGAGTCATTTTTTATTTCAACCACCCACAAGTTTGTTAATGGTCCCCGGAAAATTTCAAAATGTTGCAAACTGGTTGATGACCAGTCACCATTGCATTGATTGGAATAGAGGATTCGTCCCCTTATCTGAGTTTGACGCAATCATCACCTTTTTATGTTGTACAGCCAAAGTCGTTTACGTTAAAGGAGTGTAGAAGTCTCGATTTCTATGTGAAATTCTAGCGAAAAGCAATGGTTAAAGTGTACCTGTGTTAGATTTGAGTGAAATTTACGAAGATGTACAAAAATTGCAAAAATCCGAACACAAGTGTCCGTTTCACTCAAGAAGAAATTGCATGTGTGCTTTAACGAACGTGTTTGATTTACATAAATTTATTCAAACAAAGTTATATGAAGGATTTTTTACACTAAACATTTGTGATATATTATGAGGAAACTTTGGTTCTTAGTTAGTATAAGAAAAGTTCAGCTTCGCAATGGATTTCTTCTCCCGTCTATTTTGCAAGAACAATATAAAGCATGTTGTAGAGAAGGTTGGCAAAGTTATTGACCAGTACGAAAAGGATTGTTCGTTCAGTAGTATACCAGATAAGGATTTGAAGTACTTTCCAAAATCGTATCTATGTACCAGAGTCACAGCCGTAGATCTAGAATGCATACAATTATTAAATATTGTTATTAATAATATATTATTATACAATAAACTATAGTCAGAAAGGAGTTGTTATTTTATTCGTTATTATTTTTAGTAAATCAATTTAAGGATTTAAGAAAGAATTTAGAAATACATTGCGTTATTAAATTATTTAGATTAACTCTTGATGAGCAATTTAGCTTGACAGATTTTTATTGTCTTTGAAAGTATCGCTTTATTCGATTGAAATTTCAAACGTTGTCAAATTTACGAATTTTCTACGATGTAAAAGTCACAAAAATGGTTTTCACTGTGCAGCGTTAAAAAATTCATAGCAAGAAGTGATCTGTATAAAAGATATAATAAACTAAATCAGAAAGTTATTAATTTTAACCGATAAATTTAAAATTTAAGGATTTAGATTCACACACCGTCGTATAATAAATTAAGTGGCATAGAAAAAAATAAACATATTTGAAGGCGAACGTCGATTAAATATACAAACACTATAAAATTTACATATGTATTCCGAGTTGTGAATGAATATAAATACCGTTTTAAATAAATAAGAACAAGCACGTTTTAGAGCGAGCCATACTAGCAAAAATTGCATAATAGTAAATTAACATATTTACGAGCATTCACCGTCGATTTAAAATTCAAATTCAATTTGCATAGAAATCGTTTAACTAATATATTATTTTAGAAAAACTTTGTGCAAATCGTTTTTGATTGCAGTGAGAACCTCGAGCAGCCTCTGGACAGCTGTTTCAATTTGTCTATCCTACTGCAATGTTAGGTCAAAAAGCGATAGTAAGATGTCGCTATTTTATATGTTAATATATTATTATTACACACCAGTCTTAATCGGTCTTTCACAAAGCTTAGTGCGTGTTTACTAAGAGAATATAAGTAAGAGAATATTTTTAAGAATGTAATTTAAATTTACACGATTCTTACAAATGAAGATTAGGGGCTGACTGTTCGATGAAATCGTGGTTTCTAGAAGATGAGTGCTCGTGTGTGTAATGTGTATCGTTAAACTGTGTGACACTTGCAAGTTTGATTTAGGAAAATTTTTGCGAATAAAGATTATTATTCGACAGATACACTTTTTCCTTACATTCATTTGAATAAAGATTATTATAAACTTGGTAATAATAAGATTAGAATTACTATTCAACTTGGTTATAATAAGATTATTATTAAACTTCGTAAATGTTATTCAAATTCTAAAGTCGTTAGAGAGAATAATTAGTTATTGATTTTTTTTTCAAAATAACTGCAAGTAAGAATGAAAAAAGAGAAGGAAAGAAAAAAGGAGAGAAAGGAAAGAAAAAAAAGGAGAGAAGGAAAGAAAAAAAGAAGAGAAAGGAAGGAAAAAAGGAGGAAAGAAAGGAAAGAAGAAAAGAGGAAAGGTTAGTTCCAGTGGGCCGTGGTTACGCCTTCGTGACGCCCAGAAAATAGAAAGGGAAGAGTAGGGATGGGAGTGGGGAGAGGGCTTTCTCCCCCCCCCCCGGTTGACCCAGATTCCGCGGAAACAGAAAGTTACCCCGACCAAACTCCGCCCAGTCTCCTCCCATTCATTCTTTTTTACTGCTACTGCAAATGGAAACAGGATAAAATAAATAATAAAAAAAAATTATTATGTGCGTTCGGTTTGATCTTATACAACTTTAGTTTTGAATATGTTCAGGATGTTGTAATACAAAATACGTATTGCATCATTTCTGGGCAAGGTGTTCTTTCACTTTTCGATGTTCCGGTTACGCTTGTCTGTTATGTGACCTTTTATAATGTTAATTTTGAATAACATATTACATAATTTCTTACGTGCAGTTTTAGAAGGTTTACCTTCAACTTTTCGAGTATAAAAGGAGGCATTTAGTTCGAATAAACTCACAAGTCATTTGTACAGTTAATCTACTGGTAAGTGCTTTTACGTCTTAATTCATTAATAGATCTATAGTATGATACTCTATTTTTTCCAGATATATCTGTTCTGTATCTGTTCTTGTTTGTTTAACAATTTAACTGTAAGTATTATTAAGTAAGATTTACGTTTTAATGTTTTAATATACTCCGTATTTTTGCATGCTAGTAATGTCCTTTGGAAATGAACGCCCAATTTTACAGCAATATTTACAAGGAAATCCTTCTTCAACAGTAACTACTAGCGTGGAATATGCATTTAGAGAAACACAGACAGGAGTGGCAAGTACTGCTCAAGTAAATGTTTCTCATTTATGTGCAGTGCATTTACCACTCAAGCAAATGTGCCGCCTTCATGGTGGAATGAAATTGATAATTCCTCTTTCCTGTTGCAAGAAGGAATTATCAATGATTCTACACTGAACGCAGTTGGTGACGTAATAGATCGTGTGGATTCTCGAGACATTCATTCCAGTCAACCAATTGTTACCCAATTGCTGGTTCCTAGCCCTTTTATTCTTAATCAGCAATCTATCCAACCTCCTTTTATTATTCCACAACAATTAATCGTTACTTCTTCTTTAATGAAACCACCAAATCAAACTTCGAAACCACCAAATAAACCAGTTTCCCCATCAAATAAATCAGTTCCCATTCTTAAACAACCCACTCAACCCCTTATTTCTTCTTTCCTTACGCAAACCAAACCTACTCAACCCCTCATTTCTCAACAGTCAATAGTTACTCCTATTGTTACATCCACATCAGCCTCTACTACTTTGGTTGCTGTTACATCCGTTCCTATTGCTACATCGGAAACTGTTCCTATTGTTACATCCGTCTTTACAACTCCGAGTGCCATTTCTAGATCTGTTATTTCTAAATCAAAAACTCCGAGTTCCATTTCTAAATCTGTTTCTAAATCCCTTTCTAATACTCGTAAACCCACACAATATTTACGCACCCTACGTGGCAACCAATATTCTCGTCTAAGGACCGTTAGCGACAAGTATGAAAGATTGTGGTTGCCTAAAGCAGAATATTTGCAACGCAGAAGGGAACGCACAATGGAACGTAGATTGGAAAGAATTGCTAATGAAAGAGTTTTTCTTTCTTCTTTGCGTTCAAATGATGACTTGATGCATAGTGCGGAGTTGCAAGGTCAACTGAGTCAGTCGCAACCCCGTGTTGTTGCAGATAATATCCCGCTAAATCCTAATGACTCAGTTTCTGAAATAATTGATATATCAGACCGTTCAATGGAGATATCTCAATTATCACCAATTGGGAATAAAAATAACACGAACTCATCAATTAATATTAATCCGGTAATGATTAATAATTCTCCTTCTGTTCGTCGACCGAGGACTATTAATCTACCGAGGACTAATGTTAGTGAATCTGCTAATATTATATCCAATATTCAGAATTTGTCATCTTCACAATCACAACCGGAACTACTTATCCCACCTTCTCAAATTCCACCTTCTCGACTTCAGATTTCACCTTCTCGGCTTGAAATTTCCTCTCCTAGTGTCCGAACCTCTACACCTATTCGATCCCTTTCCTCGTCACAACATGTTATACCCCTTCCTTCACCCTCTCCCAATTTAGTGGTAGTTATCTCAACAGCAGTCCAAAATTATTATGACGGAACTATGCCTGAAGTCAGGAACTCTTGTTTAGAGGGTGAGAAAAATCTTAGAAAAGTCAAGGATGAGTTGCAATCTTGTCATGAAATTTTACGTACAGTTCGCTTAAGGTCTCCGACTGACCAGGCTTTAAACGAACAATATGACAAAATTTCCCTCATTCACAACCGTCTGAGCCTGATCCAAGATTTGTTTCATAATCTTGTCGCAGACATATCTATTTAAAAGATTAAGTTTGATTTAGTGTCTTAAGATTTAACTTCTTCTCTTAAGTAGATATGTCTGTGAATTATATTGTTGTTCAATGGTTTGTTCCTCACATGAAGTTGGAAATGTTGTCGAGGTATTAGGTATGTTTTCGAGGATATAAAAAATTATTTTTCTTTGTACAATTTTAATAATTGTTATTCGTTTTACAGATGAGTTCTTCACCAACCACACCTCTTGTGAAATCAATTTTCATGAGGCAAGTGGAACTGAAAGTGAGTAATCTAATTTGTATTTTACGGTTTACATTTTTGATTATTTACTTTTTCAGTTAATGGACGGAACTCTGATTAATGCAGAAACCGCGGTAATTAATTATCGAATGGTTCATCCACGACTCGAACGGTCACCTTCACCCAGCTACACTCCAACGCCGCTAGCGGCGGCCACACCTGACCACACCGCCTAAAAAGGAGGGTGTTTGCGCCGCCAGTGTTGGAGCCTCCTCTACCAAGACCTTTACCACTAAAGGTGGAGGTGGAGGAGGAAAGGGCAGAGGTGAAAGTCGAATCCACGATGGATGAATCTTGGGTTCGTTATCGTTCATTACATTTTAACATTTTAATAACATCTTATTTTTTAGTGAGGAGCATTAATCAGAGTGGCTGGAGAAGCCAGTTAGGAATATTAATTTAATTAGAAATATTAATTTAGTTAGAAATATTAATTTAGTTATTAGTTAGAAATATTAATTTAGTTAGGAACATTAATTTATTATATTTATTTAAATAAATAATTTATGAGTTTTAGTAACAGTGTTTATATAGCAGTTGATATTGATAACTACAACACAGTAATAGAGTATCGCGTTTGGTAAAGAGGAAATTAATAACGTGTTGTAAGGAGCAAAAATATTTTGAATATTCTTGAAAAATATTTTAAATATGAAGTTTCAACAACAGTCTTTAAAGTTACCCGTACAAAATTTCGACGATGCAATCGCAAATGAAACCTTTAAACGTCACAGTGTTCTCTTCGGAGGATCAAGTAAACGCGTTATCATTAGCAGGAGCTCAGGGGCTGGTAAAAGTAATTCCTTAGTGACATTATTAACCCATTCGAACGGATTACTTTTCAAAAATTTATACATCTGCTGTAAGACCTTATCTCAGGGGAAGTATAAATTTCTCTGACATTTGCTATCAACGAAATAGGTTACTTTGAAATTACCGAATTTGAAAAATTGTATCACCTACAAATGTAAAAGAATATTCAGTCGTTGTTTTTGATGATGTTCAGTGCACTACACAAAATTTAATTAAAGAATATTTCTCCTTTGGACGTCATAGAAATGTTGACTGCTTTTATTTAAGTCAAACTTACAGTGCAATACCCAAACAAATGATTCGTGATAACTGTAATTTCTTAATACTATTTCGTCAAGATTTCACAAATTTGAAACACGTTTACGATGATTACGTCAGCGGAGATATGACTATGGACCAGTTTCGTAATATCTGTTACGCTTGTTGGAAGGAACCGTTTGGTTTCTTAGTTATTGATACCGATTGTTCCATAAACGCAGGGAGATATCGTAAAGGATTCGACACGTACATATATCTTTAAAACCACTACATTTTACATAGTTCTACAGTTCTTCAGTACCGTAACAGACGTTAAAGGATGCGGATGCACCATGAGTAACAAACTTAAAGCAGAATTAGCCACTGCGCGCGAAAGTTTGCGTACTAAATTAAAAACACTTAAATCCGATATTGCACAAGCAAAACATCATGCGGAGCAATCAAAAGAGTATCTGCAGACAACTTATTCACCTATTGTAGAGCCACTCCGAGATATTGTCAATAAGCTAGATGTTGTTCGCAGCGTATTACCTATGAAAGAGGAGCAACAGTCATACGAAGCCAGTGAAAAGAGATTGAAAGAGGAGCCAAAGAGTTCTTTCCTACGAAAAAGACCGATTTATAAATTGAGATCTGATCCTTCTTTCATACGAAGAACACCGAGTTATAAATTAAAATCCGATCCTTCGTCGCGAATTGGATTGTCAGAGGAGCATGATGTGGGTACTTCAACACCACTTGGACGTGAAATTAAACAACCTACCATCTTAGAAGATGAAGAAATTCTTGAGGTTCCTCATGAAAAGTCCACATCTCCAACTTCAAAATCTGTTTATGAAGAAGCAGAAGAATATGACACCGAAAGCAGTAACCCCCCTGCGGACGAATCCCTGGCTCATGCTCGTACACTTCTAGAAGAACGAAAATCATTACTTCGGAGTAGATTAGAATCACTGCTGGTGGAAGCTGCCTTAGAATCATATCATCCGTTAGCACGTGATTATGTTACACGATTTGAAACTGATGTAGAAAATGAATTCGATACAAAATACGGTGTAAGAGAAGAAGATGAGAGATTGTTGGGAACCAGGAGCTTAAGTTTGACGGTTCCGATCTTGTAATTAGAGACTTGGCGTATAAGGGTACTAAAGGTTTATACGAGCTGGTTTTTAAGAAAAATCCAGAGAAATTTACGTTTCACGATGTGCGAGACTATAGAGATATATTGAGAAGAACGAGTGCGTTTAAAGTTAATTATAATACCTCAGGGCGAATATCTGCAAGCAGAGGATTTAAATATGTGAATATTATAAAACCAATAATTCAGGGAAAACTACCAAACGTTTGGTGGGCGCGAAGCTGGAAAACAGGTGGAGCTTTGGAGAAAAAGCTTGTACCTAACAAAAGTTTGCAGTATCAATACTGGGATGATCCTAACGAACTAGTAGAACGATTGCGCTTTTTGAACGCGTCTAAATCAGCAGGTCACACCGCACATAACAATGAAATCATAGCGATCATTGAAGAATTAAAAGAGGCTAAAATTATTTTGTAAATTGTAGTATTTAGTGGAGTGCAAGCGAGCACACATTTCAGTTTCACATAGTTGTTGATTGATTCACAATGACTATTGATAAGTTTGGAAGACACTTCGTAAGAAAACGAGTTCTAACTGAAAATGTCTAATCTATCTTCTAATGTGAAACGTGATGTTGTTAATGAGTTGCACAAACCAGCAAGGAAAAACTTTCGCCGTCGTCGAGTAATAATAAAAGGACTCAGAGATCTTTTCCAAGTAGACTTAATTGAAATGCTACCTTATGCCAAGATAAACAAAGGATACAAATACATTCTGACAGTGATCAACGCATTTTCCAAGTATGCTTGGGGAATACCATTAAAAAATAAGACAGGTAAAGAAGTAACCAAAGCTTTTCAATCGATTTTATCTGAAGGTAGAAATTCTGTACCGAAAAATATACAAACAGATAACGGAAAGGAATTTTACAATGCAGAGTTCCAAAATTTAATGAAGAAATATAGAATTAATCACTATAGCGCATACTCTAATTTAAAAAGTTCGATAGTCGAAAGATTTAATAGAACCCTAAAACAAAAAATGTGGAAAGAATTTAGCATGCAAGAAAATTTCGGATGGTTCAATTTATTACCAAGGCTAATTGAAGAATACAATAACACTGTTCACAGTACGACGGGTTACAAACCCAGCAAGATAAATCAAAGAAATGCGCAAAGTATTTTACAGTCCGTCTACAGCAACCTTAAAATTGTGGATCCAAGAATTGCAAAATTTAAAGTTGGAGATCATGTGCGCATCAGTAAATACAGATAAGCATTTTCGAAGATGTACACTCCGAATTGGTCCAATGAAATATTTGCCATTTCGTCGGTGCAGAATACTAATCCCAGAACATATCTAATTAAAGACGCTGATGGTGAAGCCATTCTTGGTGGGTTTTATGAGTACGAGTTACAAAAAGTAAAACATCCAGATATATATTTAATTAATGTATTGAGAGAAAAAGGTAATAAAGCGCTTGTAAGTTATTTAGGATTGAGTTCTAAACATGATTCATGGATACCAAAACGCAATGTTTTGTAATAAATATTTATTAACTACAACTGTAAACATACAATACTCACAATACACAATAAATGAATTTTACAAATTAATTTATTTACTTTCTAACAGAACTTATAAATAAAACATACTTTATTTATTTTCTAATTCTTTTTCCAGTTTTTCAATTAGTTCTTTTAGTTTTTTATCTCTTTCTATATCAGCAATTTTATGGTGACCCCACGCCAGAGTATGAATTTTGTCATCCAAAATATAACGTTTATCGTCTTTAGATGATAAGGCAATTTTATTTTTCAACTCCGTATACACCGTATGAAAATCCGAGTGAAACACGTACATCTTTTTAAAAATAAAACCATCTCGTTCAATGATATCTTTGTAGTCATCTACAGATAAGTATTTATCTATAACGTATTTTTAACAACTTTTGCTTTCTTAGTACATTTTGAAATAAGCTTTACACAGTAGGCTTTCGCACCGGTCCCGATAAAAGATTCTATAATCTGTCCTGCGTATTCGTCTTTAAATCGTCCAATAACTGATTCAGTTCGAGACATTTCATGTATATTATTCGGTGGGTAATTATTAGGTATCAAATTTATCTAAATTTTGCTTTATGTCATCGTATACATTATCAGTATTAACGGTCAGTATTAAACTATCCGTATCAGTATATAATAAAGCTGCTCTATTGTTATATTTTCGCTTTATAAAATTGTAATGAAAATCGTACATTACTGCTTTTGATATTTCCAAAACACAAAACCCTACGTATAAAGGTTTATTATAATTTAATTGTACTTTGCATAATTCTATTGCGGCCAGGTGATCACTAAAAATTTTACTCGATTTATAGTTTGGTTTAGCTATCAATGATTCAGCTCCCGGTCTTCGATTATGGGTTTCCCAGCTGGTGGCCAATTTAATATCGACGCGATTCTCAACTTTTTCCATAGTTTTACCGAAAACACTATTATTTAATAATTTGTAAATTTTTTTTCGAATTCGTTTTTAGCTTCAGCTCGTTTTTGTGAATTAAAGTCTATGTATATTTTTAGCCAACGAGATTGCTTAAATTTAATTGCCCTATGAATTTGGTTTAATATTAAACCATTTTCCAAACATTGTTTCAGATTTAAATAGTGAATTATGTATTTCCTTTTGTTGTACAGATTTGGAATAAGTTTACCATATTTCGAAAATAATTAATTGGTGGAATTATGTTTTCCGGACAAAATGGTAATTCGTTGTGGTTGTCATGTAAATGAGTCGGGTATTCCAAATCTACTTCGAATATGTACCCGACATCTGAATTTTCTTCTAACTCTGAAATGTTAAGATTGTTAATCTCTTCTGTACACAACCAAGTAAATTCTCCCCACGGAAATCTGGAACACATTGCGTGACCGTACAGATTTGTAGCATCAAGATATAGTAAATATTTAGTTGCCTTCCTAGAGTCAAAACCATGCACAAATTTATTATTAGCGTTTTCGATTCTTTTAGTGCACATACTCACTCCACCGCGTATACCCATTCTAAAAAAATGTAGCATATCAACATCTTGCAGTAACTCTAATTTAATTTTTGTCATTCTTAACATTGCATCCCAACTTAATCCTGGAGCGGTGAAAAAATGGCAAGGATCTAGTTTGTAATTATCAATACAAAGGTCTCTGAAATTTTCAAATACGTCTGCCAACAGTAAAACATCAGATGTTACGTTTACATCACTGTAATCACCCATAGTTTTACAGTTAAATAAATTTCAAGCGCACTGTGCTCTCTCATAATCTTCATCACTTACGTGTTACGAGTCAATAAAACAATACGGGAAAATTCCTTTTTGACGTATTAATTTAAACATCTCCTCATCGTTAAAATATTTTCTAATTTCCCTACATTGTCAATCTTCCAAGTATGAGCTTAATTTCTGTAAAGACGATTGCATGAAACGAAAAGAATCTACAAATCTTATTTTGAAATATACTTTACGCTTTTTACCTTTACAGTCTGTCTTATCCCCCACGTGTATTAATTTCGAAAAGGATATATATTTTTCCTTATTTTGTGCGATCACGTCCACATCTTCACCTTCTAATGCCATTGTCTTTACAAACAAGTGACTGTCATAATTAGAAAGATTATGAAAAAACACTGGAATAAATTTTGGTATTTTAAAATTAATGTTGCACACAGAATGAGCAGCACTTCTAAACGCTCCCGATAAATGTTCGTGATCACGCACTTTCTCCTTAACATCTAATATTGGTTTTTCACAAATATGACACATTGTTGCACGGTCGTATGCCTCTTTTTCTTCTCGTGTTAAATCAGTCATCGGCTCAATTTTACTTAAATATTTGTCGTAAATTTCTTTAACATCTTTTTCTAACCATTTTATAAACTCAGTGGCGGCATTCTATCCGCGATATAACTTTAACATTGACAAATTAGCATTGAAACTGCACTTAATGTAATATGCAAATGAATGAGGTTCGTGTTCATGACACTTAACAGTGAAAGATTTATCTGGATTTGGTTCTACTCTGTCCAGTGGTTTTAGCAATGCTTCGAAATCGGCATATATAACAAAAGGAAGTTTTAACTGTTTTTCAAAATTTTCAAATTGTAATATATTCTCTGGCAAGGATTCACCATACTTATTTATTTTTAACTCTGTCGATGGTAAAACTGTTTTGATAACTTTACAGTCTTCCCTCTCGTGTCATTGCAATTTTTCAATACATGGAAAATACACTAAACATCCTTCACAAATATATTTCTCGTGACCGTGATGTGAAGTCTGTTTTGACACTAAACGCGATAAATTTTTAATCCAACAATAGTGAGTGTTTCCGTTGTTGTCATCAATTAATAATAAGTTTATATGAATATTTTTTCTATTTTTAGTAAAATGTAACAGTCCTACAACTTCATCAACCGTAACCTTACCATTATAATGTGAACCGAGTCCGTAGACATTTATAGAAATATTGTTCTTGCTTTCAAATTTCACAAACAAACTTTCAGTGGAAATTCTAGGTCAGTGAAATCCGCTACTGTGTTATAATGGGGATACGAAGACATCCTTTGAGGAAGACCTGTCGGTTGACACATCGCTGACGTTATCGCCCAGGCAAAGCAAGCGTTGTCGTTATTTCTAACAAAAAGCGATAGTAAGATGTCGCTAATTTATATGTTATTTCTAACATTTATGACAGCTTTCTTCGCACTTATTGAAGACGGTAATGGCATGAAGCTGGATGCTTTCAGTGGATTGTATTTATTAATGTTGACTTCCATATATAAAATTCTGCACAAAGTCCATCCTGTAACAACATTTGCAACTTTAAGTTTTATTCTAAACGATTGCACCTATTATTTGTTTTACCTGAATCTCGCTCCTGAAATTCCGACATTTTTACATGTATTTCGTTTACAAAATCACGATATATATTGTATATATCAGTTCCAAAACAAGTTATTTTATTCTTGGTGTTAAAAGATTTTATCTCAGAACTTTCTTTAGAATCTAAGAAATATACTCCGAAAATTTCCACATTCCACTTTAATGCTTTATGGATGTCTAATATACTTTGAACCAAAGTTAGTACTTTTTCTTGAATATTGTACATAAAATCCTCGACATCGACATAATTGTAAGGTTCCGTTATACGGTACGTTACGATTTTGTCTCCGAATGCACCAGCTATCTTCTCCACGCCGTTATCGACGACCACAAAAGCATTACTTTTATGTGAATTACTACGCAAATGTGCTGAGAAACACTTTCTGCTGACGTATATTTCACACACATCACATTTCATAACGGTCAACAACTTTGGACGGTCCGGCAATTTCATCTAATTTCAAACGTTTTCCCTGGCATGACGTACGCAAATGACGATTCATATTATCGATTCGCGTAAATTGTTTGCCACACTGATTGCAATCAAACATGTTTTATAATTTTAATAAGCACTATCACGTTCACTACGTTCAATAAGTTGGTAAACTCAATCTGAGAGTCAACCGTCGTCTGCGGGTATCAAATTAAACACCTCCTTAAATAGGTACATATTCAATAACAGGATGCGTCAGGGTTATTTCAAAACAATTACATTTGAGTCACCGCGCTTCAAGGTCCGTTACGAGGTCACCTCAGTCATTTCAAGGTCGCCTCAAGGTCATCCCAAGGTCACCTCACGTTTATTTAAAGGTCACTTCAGAGTCATTTCAAGGTCACCTTAAGGTCACCTCGAGGTCATTTCAAGGTCATCTCAAGGTCACCTCAAAGTCATTTCAAGGTCACCTCAAGGTCACCTCAAGGTCATTTCAAGGTCACCTCAAGGTAATTTCAAAGTCACCTCAAGGTCACCTCAAGGTCATTTCGAGGTCATTTCAAGGTCACCTCAAGGCCATTTCAAGGTCATCTCAAGGTCACCTCAACGTCATTTCAAGGTCATCTCAAGGTCATTTCAAGGTCACCTCAAGGTCATGACCTTGACCTTGAAGCTCATGGTGGGGTCACGTCAGGAATAGGCCGATTCTGGAACCTCCTCCGACCTTGACCTTGAACTTTATTGGTCAAGGTCGGAGGAGGTTCCAGAATCGGCCTATTCCTACTACTACAGTATCGAACGCTTTGCTGAAATCCAATAAAATAAGAGCTGTTATTTGACGATTATCAATAGCCTTCGAAATGTCATCGGTTACGTTAAGTAAAGCAGTAGTACAACTGAAACCTGCTCTGAAGCCAGACTGTATACTTGGCAAAATTTGAGCGGTCTCTACATAGTTATAAAGTTGAGATTGTATAACTTTTTCAAATATTTTAGACATAGTAGGGCAATATACTTATAGGACGTAAGTCCTTCATCACCAGGCGTCGTTCTCATGAAAAAACCAGTTCGTAGGAGTAAATTTGAACCTTTAGTGGAAGAAGTAGAACTCTTACAAGCCAACCCAAATTATTCCTTTATCCGCTTACCTGATGGCCGAGAAACTAATATATCCAACCGATATCTAGCATCTCTTGGCGAACATTTTCTTCAGGATGATAGAATTTTACATTTACCTGATGAAGCTGAAGAAAAAGTTAATTCCAAAATGTTACAAGAACATATAGCTTCTGAAGACTTTAATGACGATAGCAACATCAGTGACACCGACTATGAACGACGAAGCACCAACATTCAAGACGAAACACCTGAACAACGAAAGACCAACATTCAAGACGAAACACACCAACTGCGTGATCAACAAAGCACCAACATTCTAGATGAAACACACAGACGTAGCAACCCGCGAAGGTCAAATTGTGTTTCCCAACGTCCTAAACGACTATAGGACTGGTATTGTTTTACGACAGGGAAATTGTAATATATATGTTAATTATCTAGTAGACTAGTCAATTTACTTATTTTGTTAAAACATTATTTCTTATTAAGTTTGATTTCCATTTAATAAAACCAATCTTTTGGTATTATTTTTACTATAATCTTCTTCTCTGCATTTTTATATCTACAACCACTGGACAAAAATATGGAACAGGTTACGGACCCAGATACCGCCGTAGATAGAAAACCAGAAGTAAATGTATACGTTGTTCACAAATTAAAAAAACACCACCTGTTGCATTATGTTGGTATAAAACATAAGTCCCCTATAGAACATTAACAAAATACTAAGTTGGCAAGGTATTTGAAGTTTCATGTCAAAGTAATTTGTAAAATCAATTTTACTGTTAGTTTATTTACATTTATATTCATTTTAATAAGCCGTTTCAATTAATTACAGTTTGTCTGCTATAAAATTGCTTGCGAACGATAAGGTAAAAACCATGAATCTATTATAATTATTAAATTTAGAACCAGGGATTTGTTCCGAAGGTATAACCTTATCATTTATTTCAAACACTTGCCAATTTTGTTACCAAATTTTTAACTAGGACACTGTTGCCGGTTGTAGTTTTCACAAGGTAACGCCGCCAGTGGTCTTTTAGTTTGTGAACAAATTATAATGGAAGGTGAAAATTAACAAACTTAAAACTGAGAATAATTGGGCGCAGTGGAAGTTTGTGATTAAGGTACACTTAAAATCCAGCGACTTATTTGGTAGTGTGAGTAGTGAGTCAAGAATTTGAAAAACCTGTAATGTCAAGTTTTGACAGTGATGCAGAAAGGAAAAGAAGTTTTTAAATGGATCTTCATAAATGGGTGCGAGCGGATAGTAAAGCTCAGATAATAATTGTGTCAATGATGGATTGTCAGCCGCTATTATATATATTGACCTGTGAAACTGCAAAGAGATGTTGGAAAAATTACACAGCGTTTTCGAACAAAGGTCTGATGCAAGTTTACATCTGGTGCAACAAAAGTTCTACAGGTACGTTATGTATCCCAATAATAATATTGCCTTGCATATTTCTAAGATAGAAGAAATAAGACATCAGCTTAAACAGTTGAATGAACCAATATCAGAGTCAATGATGATAACAAAAATCTTAATGACGCTACCAGCGAGCTTAATCACCTTCATAGTACTTGGGAGTATGGTGGGAGAGGCAGCCAGAGGAGAAGAAAACTGTTAGTAATCTCACAACAAGGCTGTTAATAAAAGAAGCACGAATAAGTGGTCAAGTCAAGATAGGAAGAAAGCAACAAGAAAATAAGAAATTTTTTAACAAGAATAAAAATAAGAAACCAGGAAAATTCTTTTATTGTAATAAATCCAGTCATTGGAAAAGAGAATGTAGAAATAGGAAGCAGAAAGAAGACAATCGAGAAGATAAAATGATTAGCAATATTCTTGTTTCAACTTCAGAGAAAGAAGCTTTCATTTTGGACGCCATGTTAGCTGAAGACCATGAAGAGAATATGTGGTTTATGGATTCAGGAGCCAGTGATCATATGACGAAAAGGTCCGAACGGGTTATTAATTATGTTCCTTTTGACAGTCCAATACCTGTCAGAATTGGAAATGGGTCAAAAAACAGTGCTCACTGCAAAGGCGACGTAAGAATTTCGGCATTTACAGAAGGTAAATGGACGGAGAAACTTGAAAAATGTATTGTTTGTCCCAGAAATTAAATTGAATCTGTTTTCAACGGTTACAGCTTTGGATTAAGGATATACATTATATTCTGATGAGAAGAAATGTCACATTAAAAGTAATGGCCGTTTTGTAGCAGTTGGAGTCCGAAACAAGCGTTTATATAACTTCTGTTTAAAGTTATTTTACCTGAAGGAAAACCTGAAACGAATGTCGTTGTGAAGGAAACACTGCAACTTTGGCATGAACGCTTAGGTAAACAGAAGTTAGTCAAGTAAGAAGAATTCTACAAAATTTGAACGTGAATGTACCAGATTTGAATAAAAACATATTTTGTGAAGCATGTATGTATGGAAAGCAACATCGTCAACCCTTCCATTCTAGTTTGATAAAAACAGAAAAATGTGGCCAATTGGTACATGCAGATTTGTGGGATCATATGCAAAATGTCTCACTTGGAGGCTCGTATTATTTTTTTTTATTTAAGGATGATTTCTCAAGTTTTAGACATGTCTACTTTTTGCTTAACAAAAACGAAGTAAAAGAAAAATTGGTTGAATATCTGACAGTTGTCAAAAATGTCACAGGATCTGAAGTGAAAGTCATTAGGTCGGACAATGGAGGTGAATTTGTAAACAAAGATGTTGACAACATTTTGAAATTTCATGAAATACGTCATCAGTTGACAGTGCCATATTCACCACAACAAAATGGTGTTGCAGAAAGAGATATGCGGACCATTATTGAATCCGCAAGAACGCTGCTTCATTCTAAAGGCCTTCCGCTGAAACTATGGGCTGAAGCGGTTAATACAGCAACAAACATAAATAGAACAGGTGAGAGCTCAAAATTTCATTTAATGCCTTATGAATTATGGTATGGTGAGAAACCGAAAATTATTCACTTAAAAGTATTTGTAACTGAAGTATTTGTCCACATTTCTAAAAAAGCGGAAGAAACTCGACGCTAAAAGTAAAAAGCAGTATTTGTAGGATATAAGGAGACAGGATACAGAATATGGTTTCCAACGGAAAATATTATAGAAGTAGAGATGTAATTTTTGCAAAAGAAATTATTTTAGAAGAAGAAACAAAACGTGAAATTGAAGAAACTGTTCAGAAAGAAAACAAATAAGAGACCAGAAGAAGTTACGAAATTAACAAAGCCTGAAGATTTTGAAGAAAACGAAGCGACCGAGACAAGGTATAATTTGACGAATAGGAATAGACAGCCCGATAGATACGCAAGTTTATCCGAAAGTATTGCTTTAATAGCAGAAGAATGTGAATCTATTACTTTCCAAGAAGTTACAAGCAAGAATGCTAAAGAGTGGCAAATTATGGAAGAAGAATTGGAATCACTAAAGAAAAATGACACTTGGACTTTTGGACTAATTACACTACCATCAGGTAAGCAGACAGTCTCAAATAAATGGGTATTCAAACTGAAAAGAAAGACAAATGGAGAAATTGATAGATTTAAAACTCGATTAGTAGCAAACGGTTATGCACAAATATTTGGGATTGATTACAAAGAAACATTTAGTCCACTTGTTGAATGTGATTCAATTCGTATGATTTCAGCAGTTTCAGTAAAAGAAAAATTAAAATTAATGCAATTTGACGTAAAAATTGCGTTCTTGTGCGGTTACTTAAATGAAGAGATTTATATGGATCAACCTGCTGGTTTCAAAGATAGTTCGAATAAGGTATGCAAACTGAACAGAAGTTTATATGGATTGAAACAGGCTCCACGTTGCGGGAACAACAGATTTATTAATTTCTTGAAAAAATATAATCTTGAATATAGTATTGTTGATGAATATGTATTTTTAAGCAAGCAATTTGAAACTTATTGTGGCAACTTACGTTGACGATGACATACAGAAGCACAGAAACAAAATGACATTGATGATTTACTTGTTTATTTGCACAATGAGTTTGAAATTAAACATTGTTATTTAAACAATTTTCTTGGGTGTGAAATTCTACAAGAATTAGATGGTTCCATATTTTTACATCAGCCTGGCTTTATTAAAAGAATTTTGAGCAAGTTTCAGATGTTAGAATCCAAACAAGTGTCAACTCCTGCAGATCAAATATTATGCAGAAATCTACATCCTGAAGTAAGAAAGGAAAAGGTACCTAACATAGAAGCTGTAGGAAGTCTTATGTACTTAAATGTAGCTACAAGGCCAGATATAACGTTTGCCGTAAATTCAGCAAGTCATTTTCTAGAAAATCCATCACAAGTTCAATGGAAAGCGGTGAAAAGGATTTTCAAGTACTTAAATGGAACTTTGAATTATGGAAATTCAGAGTTGTGTCGTTCACGAACGAATCATTATTAGTATGAACTTCAAAAATGTAAAAATATACAGGATAATTCATATATTTTAATTATTAAAATACAAGAAAATAAGAGGTGAAAAATGCACGAATTAAACTGGAAGCTGCGGTGGAGCATGAGGATTCGTCATTTCGTTCATCCGAATCAAATCGTTCGAAAGGATTCGTTCGTTCACGAACTAACGAAATAAACGAATCTTTAGTCAAAAGATTCGTTCGAAACAACTCAATCGTTCGTGAACGACACAACTGTACAGGTGGGCCAACAGTGCGTGGGCGGAACATTGTGGCGTTATTATTGAAAATTTTTGAAATCTATGTGCATAATAACATACATATCGGTTAGATGCATAATCTAAAATTATTTAGACTTATACAGAGTGTTCCGTAAGAGTGTGACGACCCTAACATATATTTTTTTTTAATGGAACACCCTATATGTTATTGTACTACTACAAGACGAAAATAAAATAAGGTTTTATTGACCTAAAGTTTATCGTTCTCGAGATATTGACAAATTACCGGCAAAATGTGTTACTCCATAAATTAGTTATTTTTAAATATTTTGCTTTGAATTTTGGTGGATACATTATTTAACTATTAGAAAACAGAAATGTATGATCAACTCGAATTTTTTCCGGGTACTTTACACACGGTGATTCACAACGCAAACGACCATCCTTCTAAACAAAAAATTAAATAGAACGCCCTGTATATAAACACATTGTTTAAAACATCCCTTACTAAGGATTCCAATAGTATAAGACTTTTTACGTATAACTCTTAAACTTTGAATGCAGAAGTTTTTAAATTTGTATCTTTAAAATCTCAAGTGTACTGTAATTTAATAAATAAAATTGGATTTTGTTTTGTTTCTAATGCACATACATTTGGTAATAACATTAGGCGTGTTCTTCTTACCGCAAAACTCACTTCAACTCAGATAAACGTCATTTCCGTTCGCAAACAGGTTTGAATGTGTATTTCAACCTGGCAACAGAAATCACGTTGTATCTGAGTTGAGATGAGATTTGTGGCAAAAAGAACACGCCTATTGTTAATAACCTTGATAATAATAACAGTAGATGTATTTTAATGTTTGAACCAACATTTAGAACACACCGATTTTTTTTAAATAAATCAATTAAATTTAACTAAATTTAATTTCTTTATAATCATATCATTGTTTAATTGTTTTGCATTGTTTTCATAGTACGAAATATACAAAATACCACAAAAGCAATAACATAAATCTTAGTTAACAAAAGAAAAACTAAACAAACATGCTTAAAATGTAATCCAATTTATTTCATACATTTTTAATTCGGCGATTAAAAAAATATGAAATGGTAATTTGCGCTGTAAATCACCCTGTGTAAAGTACCCGGAAAAAATTCGAGTTGATCATACATTTCTGTTTCGTAATAGTTAAATAATGTATCCACCAAAATTCAAAGCAAAATATTTAAAAATAACTAATTTATAGAGTAACAAATTGTCAATATCTCGAAAACGATAAACTTTAGGTCAATAAAACCTTATTTTATTTTCGTCTTGTAGTAGTACAATAATACAAAGGGTGTTCCAAAAAAAAAAAGAACATATGTTAGGATCTCTTACGGAACACTCTGTATAAGTCTAAATAATTTTAGGTTATGCATCTAACTGATGTGTATGTATGTTATTGCCCACACAGATTTCAAAAATTTTCAATAGTAACGCCACAATCTTCCGCCCACGCACTGTTGGCCCAGCCTGTATATGGAATTTTATTTCAGAGTAATAATGATGCTAATTTCTATGGTTACAGTGACGCAGATTTTGCAGGTGATATTGACAGCAGAAAATCGACTACAGGATATGTATTCATGTTTGGATCAAGTGCCATAAGTTGGCGTTGAAGAAGACTTACTGTCAACTACTAAGGCGGAGTATGTTGCTGCTTGTACTGCAGTCATGGAATTGATATGGCATCAGCGTATGTTGAAGCAATTATGCAATTGTAAAGAGAAACCAATTTTGTATATTGATTACCAAAGTGCAATAAGGTTGATTAAAAATTCTGAGTTTCACAGAGGTACAAAACATAGTAGGTGTGTTCTTTTTAC
The DNA here is from genome assembly GCA_036172665.1 of Prosopocoilus inquinatus. Taxonomy (NCBI): domain Eukaryota; kingdom Metazoa; phylum Arthropoda; class Insecta; order Coleoptera; family Lucanidae; genus Prosopocoilus; species Prosopocoilus inquinatus. The sequence continues at coordinate 40,147,291 of CM069871.1, read as the reverse complement.
CGCAAAACTCACTTCATCTCAGATAAACGACATTTCCGTTCGCGCGAACAAGTAAGTTTGAATGAGTATTTCAACCTGGCAACTAATAGGAGTGCAGGAGTGACAAGGTGGGAGATCTAAATAACATTTCAAACTTATTTGTTCAAGCCAACGGAAATGACGTTTATCTGAGTTGAGATGAGATTTGTGACAAAAAGAACACGCCTATTGAAATAAAATATCGTTTTATTAGGGAAAAATACCAAGAAGGCTTAATGAACATTAAGTACGTAGGAACTGAATAACAAATTGCCGACATTTTTACAAAAATATTAACACCGATCAAATTTAACAAACTTAGGTAACTGTTAGGAATGAGGTATTTGTGCAAACATTAAAATCATCACTCATTACTAACAATTAAAGTGGGTGTGTTGAAATATTAATTGTAATGACCTTTGCAATAAATAAGTGAGCTGTAATATAAATAAATAAATTGACATTAGAATCATAGATAAGATATATTAGATGTCAAAGCCAACGTTGTATATGTGGAGCAACAAAATGCGCGCCTCACGCTGCCTGGGGGGAATTAAAATAAAAAAGGCGCGTAATTTGAAAATATTTCTGCGTAAATGGTTTAAGTATTGTTCAGGAAATGAAATAATCTAATACATTGAGCTGCTTTCTTGCCCAATATACTAATTTAGGGTTACTCCAGAGGAATAAACGGACAATTTGTGATTTTCTTTCTATAAATCCAGACCACATTTGTTCGGATCGTTTTTCGCTCCGGCGCTTAATAAGGCCGCGCGGCCGTGATAGCCGAAAAAGTGCACTTTACACATAAACCCATGATATAAACCCGTGACTAGAATCTTCCTTGAATCTTCTCTGCATTTTTATATCTACAACCACTGGACGAAAATATTCAATAGGGTATAGGTAATCTTAAACAATTTTCTAAATCTTGACTATCCTTGAAAATAAATAAAATTCGTTTTTCGACAAATATCTTGAAATTTTGAACTTATATATTTATAATTTTTGAAATTTAATTTCAACTAAAAAGATATGTAAATTAATTTTATTATGTCGGATGGAAAGTTTCAAACCCGAACATAGCAAACTTTGTTTCTGTGAATTGCTGCTCGCCATTTGAAGATACAAAAATGGCAATTGTATTAAAGAAAGTTATGGACAATATTATGGTGTTAAAATTATTCCTAAATATTAATGCGGAGTATGATCACGACTGGGGGCTGCAGCCCAGTTATAAAATTGATTCCTTAATTGATCAGTCGTGATCATACTCCGCATTTGTAGATATGGCATTTTACCAACAAATAAGACATTGACTGCAGCCCAGTTATAGAATTGATTCCTAAATATTAATATAATATACATAAAATTTTCAAATTTTAAACGAAAAATTTAGTGGCTTATGTCAGATTTGAAACCTTCAGTTCTTTCAATTAATAGAAAATAATTTATACGTCAGTGTAAAAGTATTATGACTTATTGTACAAAGCAAATAATAGGTAGGTACTCTTGTCATTTAAGTTACAACAATTCTTTCTTTATTGGAATGATAATTGTATTCTACGTCATTGCAAACAAAAAATACTGTTGTTTCTGATACTATCAATAAACTTAAAATGATGCCATGAGCAATCAATACTGACACATGTCGATACTAAGTCAGTTTTAAATTGAATTGTACTAAGAATTAAATAAGTTTCACACTGTTCAAGAATAAGTAACATGCAATTGTAAGGAATGTTAAAAAAAACCGCTTCAATTCCACAAATTCAGTTGCCATCAACGTTGTTTTGAAATAATCATAATAATAATCATCTTTATTTACCTTTGATCAAAAAACCTGATGTAGGCACGTCAAAATATACATACAGTAAAGTAGTATACTAAAATACCATAGGTCCTAGTAATTTTTGAACTCTTTTACAGTGTATAGTAACATTTTTCTATTAGGACTTTTTTCAATTTCATTTTAAACCGCCTTAAGTTAAGACTTTTAATCTGCTGGAAGTTTGTTATAAATCATAATACAGGAAAACGAAGGAGATTTTTCATATAGAGCAGTATTGTGCAGTGGAATCAATAAGAATACTAAGAAAATATTTTGTGAAGTAATGTAGGAGCAAAGAAATAAATCCTAACAGTTTTTCTTCGTCAATATGGTACACAGATGAGTGAAGTTTTATTTTGAATAAGAAGCATATTGTACAAAATTCTGGTTACTGAACTGCAAACTTCAAATCTGACATACTAAGGCGACTACATTTTCTATATCAAAAGTATTAACAATATAGGAATAATTTTAACACGATAACATTGGTCTTAATTTTATCTTTCATTTAATACCATTACCATTTTTGTATTTTTAAGTGGCGAGCAGTAGGAGCGGGTTTGAAACTTTCCACCCGGTATACATTCAATCATTGTAACCTTCCTTTTGTAGTTTTTGCTCTGATAAAGGCAATAAAGTTTGCCGAAAGCTCAGCATAAGAATAAAAGTCTTTTATTGACCGCTAGCCCGATATTTTTTATAGTAGTATATAGAAACAATGTGCAACGTGAAGCAAAGTCGCCCCGAGAAGAAAGAGCCCCGGCAAACACGTTGCAGCCAAAATTACTTTCAGTGTTTTTGTTGTAATAGTGAATGAAATAGATACTGATAGCTTACAAAAACAATGTACAATGTGTAGCAAAGCCGGCCGGAGAAGAAAGAGTCCGAAATAACATTTCACAAGTAAAAAGAAGTGCCCTTGGTTTGGATACTTTTAATATCAGATGTGCCTTGCTTGTTCGTCATTCCTTCTCTTACATAATCTAAGGTTAAAGGTGATTGTCAAATGTAACACAATATCGTAAAAAAACTATTACAAGTGTTATTTATAAAAGGAATTAACTTATTATAATATTCGAAAAGAAGAACTTGAACTTAAAGCAAACTAATTAAGGATAATGGAAATTCACAGAAAAGAAATTGACAATACAAAAGAAGAAAAAATGCAGATTCTTAACCCAAGCAACTCATAACAAGTGTACAAAAAGATTTTCTAGTGTGTTGCTTTAATTTTTTGGCATACGATTTATTACGTATTTGAAAATTACAGCAACACACCAGATGGGAATACTTTTTGTACACTTGTTATTTTACTCGTGCAAAGAATTTGGCTTTCTGTATTGCATTTCTTTGAAATTTCTGAGACATCTTTTCGATTTTTATCTCTAAAAAACCAGAATAAATAATGATTAATTAAGAGGTTAGTGCAAAGAACTTTGCGCCCAACCTTTGACTACCAAAAATAAGCAAATGATTCATTTGTGTCACACTCACCGCGTTTCCCGTACGGTACGCATAAATTGTTTTGACGGTCATCGGTTTAAACCAAGGATGTTGCACATTATGCATAAATAATTATTATCGTGATAGGGATTCCCGACACGTGAGTTCACCACATAGCGATAAATTGGCCACAATAATCCGATTTCTTGGGTGTAAAGGGGATAAATAAATAAGCACTGAGGTCGAAGGCTAATTTTAAGTGTGTTTTTATTTGCAAATCTGCGGTGCTGAATTTTTTAATTTGTGTTTAGGAGAATTCTTCTTCCTCCTTCTTCTTCTTCCTTCGGTTTATGGTATTAAGCGCCTTTTTCCAATTATGAAAATTTTGTTGGTTTTATAATTATAAATAATTATAATTATTGTTGTTAGGGTGACATTGTGCAGGTAGTATGAATATAATTATAAATTTTAAACTTAACAGTATAATAAACAAACAGCGGAATCAAGAAAGTGAACTGCCTGAAACCAGTTTGAGACAGCGGCAGTCCAACTCGACGTGGGGGTCTAAATCGGAGTGTTAAATGTTCCGCCCGCTTATACATGATTTTTAATCAATCAGACTAATATCGTCACAGTAAAAACGCGAATATAATTCCAGAAGCTAATAACAGCTCTTTCTTGAATTTAGAAACAACAATTTAGTTGATTTGAATTAAATAGAAGCACGACATGTCTCTGCAGCACACTCTCTCGTGCGCATCGTGTCCGAATATCGCAGTCAACCGCGACATTATTGTGAATCATGCCGTCCTAACGAATGTATTATTTCTTTGGCTTACCGATTGTTCACTATCGGCCAGACGCACGTTTTTTCTATCCGCCATCTGATAATAAAGTATAAATTGACTGTTAGTTATCCTGATAAAATTTGAAGTTTATTTCTTGGACCTAAATAGATACAGTCGAACGCGTCTTAAATATACTTTCTGCACGCAAATCTCACCTTTAAGAATTTGTATCAATGGACCCCAGCAATGTCAGATTCAGTCAGCATTTAGGGTGTGTGCGATTGTAAGTACTCAACTTAAATGATACTCCTGCTTGCGAACCACATCCTTACGAACAGTCAGTGTAAGGGTTACGAAACTGTCAAACGGTATCGTTTAAGTTGAACGTCGTTGTACGTTAAAGCTACATAAAATGCCGAAATTCTAGCTAGGTATGTGATCGCACTATACGATTACAGAAAACAGTAACCACCGTATAAAAGTTATCTACGGCAACTTAAATGCCTCATACAGCCTGTTTGATTTTAGCTATCACAGCAGATATCTCGGCTATTTTTAAAGATACTACGGAATATTATAGGAGGAAAGTTGTCCTGCATTTACTTTTCTTACTTACTTACCTTAGACGGAAAAACAGTTGAACATCAAATGTGTTATATGCAGCAACTGCATTCAAAATTTTAAATGGAACATACGCAATTTTATTACGTTTTCTAAAACTGTAAGAAATTCTCTTTTAAAAGATGCATCACATATTATAGTTATCTAACCAATTAAAACGTAAATCGATAATTGAGTAACAAATCCGTGGTTACGCAGAATAGAGTTTTATTTGAAAAAGTACTCAGTGAAACCAATTAAGTTATTTTTCAGCTTCCAGTAACAATGTTTCTAACTACTTTCTTGATAACATATGCTATTTAACGTAAATACGACACAACATGAACAAAGTAACAATAACTTAATAAATAAATTAAGTTTGAAATTTCTATTCATAATATCTAGAGTTTTTGTTCAAAGTGACCTCCGTTCTTTACAATTATCAGCCATTTCCTGCTACTTAATTAATTTATTATTACTTTGTTTCTGTTGCTATGTTGTATTATCGAATAGCACATGTTGGCAAGACAGTAAGTATTAAAGAACATTTTTCAATTGAAAGCTGAAAAATAATTTCATTTGTTTCACCGCCTACTTTTTCGAATAAATTTAAAGCTCTAATCAACGTAAACATACATTTGTTAATTATTGATTTTTGTTTCTAATTAATCAGATAACAGTGGCATGTGATATATCGCTATAAAGAGAATTTTTTACACTTTTAGAAAACGTAATAAAATTGTTTTTCCGATTAAGGCAGATAATAGAAAATTAAATGTAGAACAACTTTTCTTCTATAACATTTTGTCGTATGTCTAACAGTAGCCGATATATCTACCGTGAGAGCCAAAATCAAACATACTTTATTTAGTCTTTAAACTTTTATTGCAGTTTTAAATCTATTAATGTGCGTCATGAAATTTTATACCATAAACTTAGAACTGCAATTTAAAGCAGGATACTAGCTAAGAAAAAGAGTGTCCCGTTTTTCATGCTCCCGGCTGTACATATTAGGCTTTTTTTTTCTTACATTAATTATTTCAGACACCATGATTCAGAATTGTCTCCCGATATACCGGGTGTCCCGCGCTATGTGCTCACCCTTCTAGAATCTTTATTTATTAATCTATTAACCTCAATTTTGGAGACAATAAATTAAACAGAAAATGGGATTTTTCGACATACCGCTAGTCGTCATAGGGCTTCCGGTTTCACCGGAAGTGATATCAACTTTCTTATTTTAAATGGAACACCCTATATATTTTTACATATTTAAAATCTACGGATCATTACGAGTCCGAATACGTATCAATTGTTAATTTTGGTTTCCATGACAACGAAAAACTTTTATTTTTCAATCTAGAAAGCTATGAATCGCATTTTTTCGATCTAATGCGATCAAGTGTTTTGAGAAAATCATTCCTTTGATGGTATTTTGATTTTTAACATTTTTACAGTATTTTAGATTTTCATTAGGTAATAACTCATTTTTTTTTAATAGAAACTCATATGTTTCTTAGCTTAGTTCAACAGAACATTTCTTTCTCCATTGGTATGGAGGACAATTATCTTCATGGATGAGGACGAGCTGACCGGCGCACAGTGGTCGAAGCGCCTAATCTAGCTGTGCAAAATTCAATGCGTAAAAGTTTTCTGATTTTAACTTTTCGAAAAATAGTTTTTAAAAAAATTATCCATTTTCACTATCAGACTCGGTTTTCCTCGTCCCAGATGGACTCGAAGAAAAAAATTCTAGTTATTTGAGTAACTTAGGACAGGGCTTTTAAATGCAGATGTAAAAAGCAATAAACGAAATTCCTAGCCTGAAAATGTGTTATTTTTAAGATTTTGTTGCAATTTCTGTTTTCCAAAGCTTTCCTCTACAGGTAATATGAACTTTGAAGATATGATGTTACATTTGAATTCTTCTTCTAAATCAACTGGCACGCTGTTGAAGTCTATTGAATAGTAACCACTCATATCCATTTTCGACATTTCGAGTATACAAAATCATCAATAACGTCACAGTTCCAGATTATGACGTCACACTTCAAGATTATGACGTCACAATTGAAGATTATGACATTACAAGAAAAATGAAAAACATCAGCTTGTGGCAAATCAGTAGCCATTTAACTTTTATTTAAAACATTTTTTTGTAAAACCTATAATAACGGCTCTATCATCGCATCAATCTTCTTTACATTTTATGCACTGTAGATTTGTTTGCAATTTCTTGCACATACTTTCTTATTAATTAAATAAAAACATTTGTTGTGGTTGTACATAAATATATTTCAACTCGAATATCGGCGGATATGAGTGATTACTACATAATAAACTTCAACAGCGTGTTAGTTGACATAAAAGATTCATTCAAATTTAAAATGATACCTACTCAAGTTCATATTACCTGTAGGAGAATTATCCACAGTTCTGGAAAACACAAGTTCCATTAGAACCTTAAAAACAAGGCGCAAACTTTCAGGCTTAAGAAAAAACAAACATGAGCGTTTCGTTTACTGTTTTGTGTATTTGGGTTTGAAAGTCCCGCTCTAAAGTTACTTAAATAACTACAAATTTTATGATGTCGTCTTAGTAACTACCAAAGTATATTACATAAAAAAAACATAGACTTCTTTAAATCGCTACTGTTTACTTTTATATTTTTGCACAGCTAGATTAAGCATTTCAACCACTGTGCGACGTGAATATTAGCTTCGTCTTTCTTGTACCACTTAGATTTTCTTTACAGCGCCAACAGGTATTCCTGACGCCAACGTTGGCAAAAATGCTACTTCATTTCTTGAAGGTGTTGCCAACGGGACAATCTATTTGATGGTAGTTCAAGTAGACATGGATCGCCAATTTCATTCATGTGTTCGCCGGTAAGAGAGTGTCCAGGAGTAAGAAAGGTTGTATCATTCGGGTCAGACGTTAAAGGAGTAATAGAACGCGAGTTGAGCACAGATTCAATTTGAGATAACAATGTATAGGCTTCTTCAAATGTTAAAGAAGAATTACCGATAATTCGCTTTAAATGATGTTTCACGCTCTTAATTGTGGATTCCCACAAACCGCCAAAATGCCATCTAATTCTTTGCGTTAACAGCTCATTAAGTAATTTATTGTTATGATTTTCATCTGCCAATAATGTATGTAATTCATGAATTTCCGGATTCGCGCCAACAAAATTAGTACTGTTATCGGAATACAGGCTGTCCATTTTTTCGAGCCCAAGCATGGGGATCTCACTTATCCTAAGAGATATCAGGTCGGTGAAATTAGGCCAAAGTTGAGTATTTTCATGCTAATGAATAATCTGAAAAGCAATTAAAATTATTCCTTTTCGTTTTAAAGATATTGAGAAAAAACTAAAATTTATTTTATTTATTTATATTGGATTTTCATATTTCTAAATAAAGATTTTTTCTCCGATTCTAACAATGTATCACACATTACGGTTGATTTGACTTTTTGACCAAAATTTCTATTTTTTTATTTTTATGAAGAGCGCTGTGGGAAACAATCAAAATTTGGACACTTTTGTGGCTCTAGCTTAACCATCTGAAAACGCGGAAAAAATTCTGCACTTAAAAATCACTTAATTTTTATAACATTCTTACTGCAAACATTCCCCCCACACTTTAAGTGCAAAACAATACTTGGGGTTTAACAAGATAAACTGCAGTCAATTTTACATATCACACCAGGTAGAGAATTCTGAAAAAAACAAGAATCGTCATTGCAAAATCAATATCCATAACCCCAAAAAAAAGTATCTTAAAGTTTGTATTATAAATTTGTGTTTTATTGTACCTACCCATCAGAAAATAGTCTGTGGCAGATAAATCTGGCCCTCTGCTAGCCAGTCGATGTCTCCATTATTTTTTTTAGGAAACAACCACCAACTCAGGCGTCATGAGAGAGCAAGCCATCTTGTTGAAATCAACTGTTTATCACTGTACGAGTATTTCATAAGAAACGTTTTTCTACGAAAATTTACGTATCCGTTTGCTTGAACTCATCATTGGTGACTTTGTATTCGGCTCGTCGGCATCGGATCATATCACAATTTGTAGGAAATTTGTATTTCCTTTTAACTGCACGCTTAAAAATCCCAACTAAATTTTTGATGTCATAACTAATTTTTGAGTGAAAATAGTCCCAGCTGATGGTGTTAGTTGTGGAAACAGTGTAATATTCGTGATGATTTTTGTTTTCAGCAACAAAATAAAAGTTGTAAAAACTAATTTTGATATTTCTTAACAATGAAAAAAATAATGACAGTATATAAAAAGGCAGAAATAAGTAAATTTTTATTTTATGCAACTAAAACACCTACAACTAATTTGTCTTATTTGTCAAAGCACAATGGAATTTCTAAAACGGGTTTTATAACTATAGGCATCAAGTTTTCTGACTAAAAAGTAAGTTACGATAGCATAAACAATACAACAAAACAAATTATAGTTGAAATTACCATGTAATTTTTAAGCGTGTGGCTTCTTATAAATGCACAAAATTTTATTCGTCATTCATTATCGCCGGGCAGAAGAAGTTTCATTTTTTTTCATTCTTCATACCACTTAATGTCGTAGCTTTGGTTAGCTAGAATTTGGTTTGTGGAGCTAGAAATATTATTTTGCACTGAAAGCAGGAGTTGTTTACAATTAAAATATTATGACTTTCAAGCTTCTAGAATTTCTTCCGCGTTTTCAGTTGAACTAGCTAGCACCCTGTAAGTGTCAAAATCTTGATTGTTTCCACAGGGCTCTTTGTAAAAATTAAAAAATTGAAATTTCGTTCAAAAAATCTAATCAATCATGTGTGATGCATTGTTAGAATTGGAGAAAAAAATCTTTATTTAAAAATATGAAAATCCAACATGGCGCCCATAAGAAAAAAAAGTTGACAGTCGTATGTCTACAATTTTGACAGCTCAGATAAATGTAATGACCGATTTAGGTTCTCCGTAAAAAAAGTGCCTTAATAATGTGTAAGTTATAAATGTCGAGCTTTATCGGTTTTCGATTTAAAAAATAAAAACCAAAATGAAAAATTTTAGTTTTTCCTCAATATCTTCGAAACGAAAAGGAATAATTTTAATTGCTTTTCAGATTATTAATTAGCATGAAAATACTCAACTTTGGCCTAATTTCACCGACCTGATATCTCTTAGGATAAGCGAGATCCCCATGCTTGGGCTCGAAAAATGGACAGCCTGTATATATCTTATACCCAACCTCTACGAGAGATAAACCTTCGCAAAGCTGCGATAAAAGCTTCAGTACTTAAGTTGCTAACCAGTTCAAGGTGGATCGCTTTAGAACTTATGCAAATGAATATTACACCATTAACAATTTTCTTTGATTTATGCGAGCCTTCTTTGAACTGGATAGGACCAAAATAATCTATTCCGGTTTTTAGAAAATGACGGACTGATTCTCCCCTTCAAGCTGGTAAATCAGCCATTACAGGTTCAACATGTACAGTTTTACTTTAAAACATTTTATGCAACTCCTTATTACATTTTGAACAGCGTTTCTGCTCGAAAGGATCCAATATTTTGCGCGAATTTGAGCTAACGTTATTTGATTTCCACCATGGAGTGTAACTTTGTGCGCGTTGCGAATGATTAATTCCGTAAATTCACCTTTAGCAGGCAAAAGTATGGAATACTTAATGTCGTATACAAGATTCATATTGCGAAGACGTCCACCAACTCTAAGTATTTCTGCTTTGAAATATTGTGCTTGCACCGCGCGTATACAAACTAACTCGGCTCATTTTAATTCATCCACTGTAACGTGGTTCGAAATTTTACGATTTTTATTGCACGTATTATTAATAAAACAGTATGCGGTTACACGAAACCATTTGTTCACATGGGAACATTTTTGAACGATGTCCTGGTAAATATTATTATTGTTAATTGTTGACGTAAAACAACTATGTTCTGGTTTTGCTTCTAGAGGTTCTTCACATTGAAGTTCATCCTCCATTTTATCAGAAGCTCCTAAAAGCCATGGAGGTCCACGACACCATAGATTGTTATTTTTTAGTCGTGATGGAAATCACCTCGCGAAATAATATCGGCAGGATTCTCTGCGCTGCGACACCATGATTTTGTTTCGGTTAGAGTTTGAATTTCTTCCACCCTGTGAGGTACAAATGATTTCCAGAGGGTTGGACAGCATCGAATCTAAGCAAGCGTAAGTTTCGAATCTGTATGTAAGTAATTTTAAACACAGGTTGATCTATGGACGTTATAACTTTCTTGGTTAATGCGGATAATGTAATGTACCCTTTTTCAACGACGCAATTCTAGATTTTGCGCAAAAAAGTTCAGAAGCGCGAAATCCGTCTGGTTGAACTGTTACTACACAGAGACATGCTCCATATGCGACTTCACTAGAGTCAGAAAATCCATGCAACTCTATTTGACCTTCTGGACAACTTATTACCTTGCGTGGAATTTTTAAGTCAGGCAAGTATTGTAGTTCAGAAATAAATTCTTGCCATTTGGAATTCATCTCCTGAGGTACAGCCTCATCCCATCAAATATGTAGCTGCTATAAGCGTTGCATTGCAATTTTAGCTACAACTACAGTGGGACAAGCTAAACCTGAAGAATCGAAAGTACGTTCTACATCGGACAGCATAGTACGTTTTGTAACTCTTTTACTAAATAATTTAGATTTTGTGTGATATTCAATCATATCTTTTCTTGGGACCCATTGAATTCCCAACGTTTTCAGACAGTCTCCTTCATCGAAATTTAAAACTAGTTTTTCGCGCGATTCATTTGACAGATCTTTTAGGATAGATTCGTCATTGGATGACCATTTACGCAAAGCTGTTCCGCATAATCAGCGTAGTAATTTTCTCCCAAAAACGCTTCATAATTTGAAATTAAACGTTCGGAAGTTTCAAATTGACGATGACGTTTTATTTTATCAAGGTGAATATCGGATGAATTTCTGTCATTAATATAATTTTCTAGCGTTTTTAAGCTGCGTTTTAAGAAAGCTTTTTTTATTTTTTAATTGCTTAAGAAGCCCATACATTGAATCTGTCACCTCAACGGATTCGTAAGGCATCTTTATATTTACGCAAAAATCGGACTACCCCAGGATTAATTTTTCTTACAAGTTTCTTGAGGTCGGGTTCTAATATGTGGTGAAGAAGGACCAATAATATGTCTACGCACTGACTCACTTGCAGTCGTGGATGCTGCTTCTTCTTGAGGATGCGAGATTCTTGCCCAAAAAATGAAATACGAGAGATTTCCTTTGACAAGACTTGTATTAATTATATTTTGAATACATAAATTACATAACAACGAACATTTGAATATAGTACAGTGAGAATCTTGTAACGCTGTACATAGACGAAAATTACGTGATCAGATAATACATTTCTGAATCACATAAAATTGCACATAGAGGTTTTAACATTACATTACTATAGTTACTACTCAATTCTCAATACTGAGTCACTTTAAAACTGCACATAGGAACTATTAAGGAAGGGAATAATTGATCTATCCTGAAATTTTGCGGCAAATAACGCAAAGACCTCTGTCATTGAACTTCATCTGAAAATAATGTGCACCTACATTTGTACTTTTTCGGCGGAAGTATGCATTTTACAATAAATCAAGAGAACAATTTAATTCAATCTAACAAATCAAAATCAGTAGTGTCATTACTAACAACGCACGGTAACCATGGCGAAGAAAATAAATTTGGAAATAATAATGTAATAAAGCTTCCGTTGATGAATACTATGTGCAGTCTTATAAGATTCTCAGTGTATATTAGTACAAATCATAATGTCCTGACGCGCTACCAGTGTTATTAATTTTTATTTCAGACCGTTTGTTTGTGGCAGCCATTTTTGCATTGCAACGCGCACAGATTAGAAAGTTTGCAGAGGTTAAAGTAAATTTATTTTTCTTCGAACTGGATTATGCTAGAACACTGCAAAAAAGATCATTTCATTCTGAATTTCCTCCTCTCCTCATTATGTATCTCAGCATTAAAAACCTGGGAAAATATGGAAGAAAATATTTTAGAGACATAATTAATATAACGTCGCGTTCTGAACGCGATGTGATGATAAAAACAATACATTTTATTAGAAAAAGTTAAAATCAATTGAAAATTTCAAAAACCTGACAGTCATTTGTTTTTCCGGTATTGCCATAAAATTGGACAGGACAGGTCCTAAAACATTTCCAATATAAGTTACTTCGTAAAAATTCAAATAAGAAAGTTAACTGTTATTGCAGTTTCCCATGAACACACTATATACAGGGTCTCCCAAACCTCTGGAAAAGTCCAAAAATGCCTCTTTAAATTCATTTTATCAAGAAAAGGTCTTAACAAAAGTTGTACAAGTTTTCATTCCGCATAATTTAAAATTATTTTCAAATATGCAGGTTGTTCGTTTAATAAGTTACAAACCCAACTTATTATTTTTTAAATGGAACACTATATATTTTATTGCAGTTTCGGTTAGACCTAATTTTTAGTATTTACAAGTTATTTTTAATTTTATGCAAACATGGGTCATGTTTGACCGTCTGCCAAATTGTCAATTTTAATGATACGACAATCAACTTTGGACCAAAATATTTCTACATCCCTCTACTTTTACAATATTTATCATTTTTAAAAACCTGTCGACTATCAACAACACGACGATTTAGTTCGCATATTGTGAAATTAGTCATTTTTTTTCAAATGGATCACTCTGTATATTATATTATATTTGCATAGTGCTTTCTACGAGCTTTCCAACCATACCATATTCTATAGTCTTAAGATTTATAACTTGTGAGTTATTATCACTTCTCTAATCAACTTAAGGAACGTGCTGTAAAATATTTTCATTCGTCTCAGAATCATTTAAGATATTTATCCATACAATTTATCATACTTTTAGTGATTTAAATAAAATGAAATAAATAAATTCAAGAACTGAACGATTTTTTTCTGGTAATTCTTGTTATTGTAAGAATATATTACGAAACGGTTGGATGATCGCTGGATACAACGTGATAATGCTTTGAAGCGGTCTCCATGGTTACCAGATTTGTCTCCCGACTTCTTTTGTGGGGATATGAATAACCAATTGAAAAAACAGTTCTCTTATCACAATTTGTTTATAATCGTCGATTCGTATTTCGAGGGTCACGCTACTCTCTTCATTTCTGTTAGAGATTCAATGAGAATATATTCTGTCTCATACCAACCAAAGAGTGTGCGTGTATTGAAATTGGCAGCGCACCTGTTGAAATACGCATCAAAAGATATAATCTAATATTAGTACGAAATAAATTTTAAGAAACTATTACTGAACTGCTTTCACCTGTACTATTCTTAGTTTATGGGAATATGTAAAAAAACCAGGGTATAAAGATGTACTCGATACATGCAAAGAGAAGAAAATGCGTGTTTAGCAATAAAGCAAAGTTTCTTTTAAATTTTTTTCAATAGTTTAAATTTTTATGATTTTTTAAACCTAAACCCTCCCCTTCTAATACATAGTCCAGCTCTACCAACCTTGCCAGGAAGTTCAAAATCTTATATGATAGTATGACGGCTGAAATGAAATATCATTTTAAAGAAATTTTGATGCTATATGATGCTGTCAGTTTTTAACAGCCTTCATTTTAGAGTTAATGACAAAAATTTGTTTTCTACAATATGGGACAGTTTTTATAAAATCACTATTTCTAGTGGGCTTATAAATACTAAAACAAATAAAAGCCTATCACTTCAAACCGAAAGCACTAAACCACAGATTACTAGGCAGATACGTAGGCTCCGGGCGGCACTTTTGATGTTGCGTGGCAAAATTCTGTAACCTTCAGCCATTATAACGTGATTTTATTTTAACACGAAACATTGCTGTTCATGTTACTATGGAAACTATGTAATTCCAATCTCTAAAAATATCTTAGAAAAATTTTGTGCAAATCGTTTTTGATTGCAGTGAGAACCTCGAGCAACCTCTGGACAGCTGTTTCAGCCCTGCTTGGGGCTTCTTCAGCAGAAACGTAGCTCGACATTCCCACTGCAGACCAAAAACGACTTGCCCAATTTATTCGCAAATTATCCTACTGCAATGTTAGGTCAAAAAGCGATAGCAAGATGTCGCTATTTTATAGTTTCATCTTTCTAAAAATATCGTTGCATTTTATTTTGGAACATGTCAGGCAATAACAGCAAAATTTTTTGAAAACTTCTTTGCGATGTTTGTTTGGAATTAAAGAATTCCTGTTTTCCTTACGTTTTAGGTTCACTTTTTTCACACAAGAATATACTTATCTAATATAATTGAAAGAGCCGCTTATCATTTTGTAGTACAAGTATATTGAAAGCACTATAATAATACAGATTCATGACAGCTGTCATCTCATGTTCCATTTTAAAAAGGACAGTTTCATTTACAACTTGTAAACGTAATGTAAACAGAATTACGGTTTTATAGTAAAAGGTTTGATTGAAAACTATGTTACAAGAAGAACAAGACTTTAGAAAGCTATTAATGTCGATAATCCATTATACAGTGACCGGCAGAAAGTTGGCTACATATGGGAAAATTCTTTATTATTGATTTCTCAGAAAAATTCATTCTTTATGAAAGCTCCTGCATCTTCCCAAACTCAAGATGTATGTGTTAAAGTTTGAACACCTCCAGCCATATACCGGGGAAATCAAAATATTTTAAATCGACAGAAGAGTAAAGTACTTCTATTTTTTCACGCTACGCGGAAATTTTATTTGGAAAAGTTACTTAGAATTATTATGAAATCTCAAATATGAAATCATGGCTATCTACGATGGTAAAAAATAATTTTTCTACAAAAATTTTAATTTTTAGGGTATCAATGTTATTAATCATAATTTCTAGTTGACAGTTGAGCAAAAGATAAATTTTAGAGTATGTTCATGTCACACTTGAAGAAAGGTCCAGCTCTACACATTCAAAGTTCTGCGACACATACGTTGGTACGAAAAAAAATGAAAAATACCTGAAATTCTTTTTTTCATCGTAGACAGCCTTTATTTCATATTTGAGATCTCATAATAATTCTGAGTAACTTTTCTAAATAAAAATTCCGCGTAGCGTGGAACATAAAGGTACTTTACTCTTATATAGATTTGAAATATTTTGATTTCCTTGGTATATGACAGGAAATGTTGACACATGCATCTTAAATTTGGAAAAATGCAGGAGCTTTTATAAATAATACATTTTTCTGAGAAATCAATAATAAAGAATTTTCCCGTATGTAGCTAACTTTCTGCCGATCACTGTATTTAGCTCTTTCCCTTCAGTCTGATTTGCAAAAACTGCCCAAAAACTGTTTTGACCGTGTAGTTACCTTAACAACGTCACTGCATTACAAATTATTTGCAATTTGCCACGTCGGTAACGACTTGCAAGTCCTGTTTCGTGAATGACCCCCATAGTAATGAAAACACCGTAAAATCATTTGATTAACAGTGCACTGTATTTCGTAACTTTACACTATCTGATTAGTATATCGCCAAAACAATGGCGGTATGATAAATGGTGGAAATACCAGACTTCGCACCGGTGTAGTAATCTGTGACTAAACTGTCAAAATGTACCGAAATAATCATTTACAAAAAAAATACGATGATTTAAAAGCAAATGCTAGAAACTGAAAACTGATAAGGAAATTGAAAGTAGAATTAAAATTCCTTTAAAATCATATGACCTTTTATCAATTTAGTGTTTTCGGTTTGAAGTGATAGATTTGTATTTGTTTTAGTATTCTTAAGGGTACTACCATTACAGCTTCAGCACATTCTCGTGTGGTTGTTCGTGAGTTTTTAAACACGAGTATGAAGATTGCTGGATTGACTGAGGTGGACTCACTTGTGGCCCACTTCACACTACTCCAGTGGAAAATGAAGAAAATTTGAGAAATATGATAATTGATGGGTGTAATGCAATAAGAGTCACCTCCGGTATTTTTAAACGAATTCGGCGGTCAAGAGGAGAAGACTAAATGCATGTAACGTAGCTTGTGATAGCCATTTTCAGCAATTTTTGTAATTAAGAATAATGGATGTAATAAATTAATGTTTCTTTCCGAGAAGCTTTTATCACCCTGTATCTTCGAAAAAGCGTCTTTCCAAAATTCATCTAAGGACACAAAAACCTTAAAACAGTCCAAGGAAATCCTTAATTTTTGCCGCGTGTTTATATATACATATATACAGGGAGATTCAGGCAACCCTTTCATTAAAAGTTTATGGATTTCTCCTCTGAATTTCTGTTTCATATTTTGCAGTTATAAGTTAACGATATGGATCTATCAAAATATAATACTTTCAAATTTCGGACACTTCCGCTTATACCGGATGTTGCTGTCAACTTACTTATTTTAAATGGAATACCCTAATTTTTAATGCATTTTTGAAATCTTCATATAATTCTAAAAATATTTTGTGCAACATGTCATACAAGAAAAATTAACCGTTTCCGAGATACTTTAATTTTTTTTAAATAATTCAGACTTGCAGAACCTTGGTTATGATGCTGCCATCTTTGTGCATCAAAAACCATGATGCCCATTTTTGGCCAGTAGTAGGCTACAGTTACATGCTTTCAGATCATGTCCAGTTTTGCACTTGATTGCTTACAGGCTGGTTGAAAAGTAACTTCTATTCGAACTAATTTCAACTGTCAAAAAGTCATGTTTTTTAAATGGAATGCCTAGTACATTTTTAGACCAACTGATTCAAGATTAAATGTTCTTTCGTCCTATATTATCATTCCCTATACCTATCTCTCATAGTTCACTCGTTATCGATGATTTCTTTCTAACACGAAATTTTTTTCCATTTTTCGGTATTATTTTTAAATAGTGGGCTATGAAAACTAAAGAAATTATAATTTTTGAAATCATCTGTCTAGTAGGAATTTAAAAAAAAAACAATTTATTCGCTACGAAGAACCAAAAAATGAATAATCAAACACAGACATATTAAAGGATGATCAAAAAATCGACAATTCAAGAAGTTAATAAAAAAATTTTTTATATCAAGGAAAATATGTTATTACTGAGACACAATAGAAAGTTATTACTAATAAATAATAGCCGAGGACAACTTAGAGCCAATATTATTACCAACAATTTGTGTATTATTTTTAATATTTCTGATTTATTTATTAGTTTTCAAAAATTTTTGTGTTCTAAGTGTAAATTTTTCCTTGTAAATGTGTAAAAACTCATACCAAGGCTTCTAATACATGCGGCATATGTAAACAAAAAGTTCAGATGATAGATGTGTATTTAAATATTATTTATCGGTTTTTAAAATGAAATTGAAATTACAGTCAGAAATTAATTTAGAAAACCTCAGTTTGTAAAATTTTCTGAGCACACTATTCAGGAATAATACTGAAAAGTGAAAAAAATTGATGTCTCAAAGAGAAAATCATGAATAGAAAGAGAAAGGTAAGAGATGGGTATAGGGAATGCTAATACTGTTCGAAAGAACATTTAATTTTGATTCTTATGGTATAAAAAATACTGGGTGATAGTAATAGAAGTTATTTTTCAACCAGCCCGATTTTGTGTAAAATTAGGTATGACCTGAAAGCTTATGAGTAGAGACCGGATTTATAAGTTTTTACAAGTTTTTTACTCTAACATACCTAAACTTGGCGTTTTGTATTTATATGTATGTCGATTAGAGAAGCCCAAAAATGGTAGTTTTATTTCGCATATAACTTAATATTTTAGACTTTTAGCGCATATTTATTTATTTATCCATATATTGATATAAATAACATTATAATTCCATATACGGTCAATATTCAAGTCTGCAGCTTTTCCAAGAAGTAATTTATTCTCCTCAACGTCTGGCCACTTTATTTTACGATTTCCCGGAATGTGATTTTCTGGGAATCTGTAGCGACTTGCACTTGCATTTTGCACTTATGTTTTGCATTTCAGTTTGAGATAAGAACTCCGTGAATGTGTGTGACTAGTGACTAGTGTATTTATCAACGCGAATTAGTTGTTATTTTCTTATTTAATTTAAAGACGAAATAAATTCAGTGCTTATCTTTTCAAAATGCCGAAAGTAGCATCCTCTCGATCCGAGCTATTGAAAAATTGGATTAAAGCATCTAAACATCTAACTACAGATGGAAAAGTTATTTTTTGCAACGCATGCTCAAAACAGGTAGATACCTTACAAATTCTCTTAAAAATCACATTTTCATTTTGACAATATTTTAAGGTGTCGTCAGACCAAAAGTGCCAGATTGATCAACATTTGGCTACAAACCTCCATAAGGAGTCGGAGAAAAGATGTGTGTCTAACTTTAAGCAGTCTTTTATTTCTTCAACAGCCAGTAACTCACAGGGCAGTGACACAGGAAATGAATTCTTTTTAGACTTGTGCAGTGCTATGGCAGAGTCAAACATTCCTTGGCATAAACTTGAACAAGCAAGTTTTCGAACTTTTTTGGAAAAATATTGCAATCGTCATATTCCAAATGAATCGACTTTGCGGAAAAACTATCTAAGTATGTGCTACCAGCAACGGATGAAGAAAATAAGAGAGAAGCTTAGCGACAACAATATTTATATAGTAGTTGATGAAACGACAGATGCCTGCGGTCGTTATGTAGCAAATATGTTAGCAGGAGTATTAAGCAACACAGTTGCACCAATATCTTATTTGGTAAATAGTGCAGTTTTGGAAAAAACAAATCATTCAACGATCGCACGTTTTATTAACGACAGCTTGACACTTGTATATGCACCTAATCAAGTTAAATCGGAAAATATATTACTAATGGTGTCTGATGCAGCAGCCTACATGATAAAAGCAGGACAGGCTTTACAGGTGTTTTACCCAAATCTGATGCACTTCACTTGTATGGCTCACGCAATGAATAGGTTCGCTGAATTGGTGCGACTAGAATACCCAACAGTAAATAAGTTGATCAATAACGGAAAAAAAGGCGTTTCTTAAAGCCCCACTGCGTATACAACACTATAAAGAATTAGCTGCTGACCTGCCATTACCACCAGAACCAATAATTACGAAATGGGGTACGTGGCTTGAAGCAGCAAATTTTTACGCAGATAACTTTAAACAATTAAAGGAAATTTTCTTAGAATTGGATGATTCCAATTCAGCGGCTTTAAGAATTTGTAAGGAATGCATGTCGAACACAAACATCGGGAATCAATTAGCATTCATTAAAACTCATTTTTCGGTTTTAATATCCACCATTAAAAAGTTGGAATCATCCCAGACGTCTCTATTAGATTCTTTTGAAGTGGTCGATGATGCAATTGAAAGTGTAAAATCAATTCCAGGGGAGATAGGAGAGAAGTTAATGGCAAAATTAGACAAGGTTCTATTACGTAATCCTGACTACAATAAAATGAGGAAAATCTGTTTAGTTTTAAAAGGTCAAAGTGAAGAGGATTTGGACATGGACCCCAAAGATGTAGCATCCATGAAATTTGCGCCCATTACTTCATGCGATGTCGAGCGTTCGTTTTCCTCTTATAAAAATATTTTGACAGACAGACGACAAAATTTTACTCCAAATAATTTAAATCAACTGTTGATTATATTTTGTAATCCTACTATTTAAGTGTTAAGTGTTAAAATTACTTATATGAAACAATTTATGTTTTTATTATTCTAAAGTATGTATAAGTAAAATAAAATTTTTATCGCATATAATATCCATATTTTGATCCATTTTAATCGCATAAAAAAAACTTATTTTCCACTTTTTTAGCACATATAAATCCGGACTTTACTTATGAGCATAGCCTACTACAGGTCAAAAATTGAAATTATGGCTTTTGTTACACAAAGATGGCAGCATCATAAACAAGGTACTGCAACTTTGAATTTTTTTTTTTTTTTAATGGAAATATCTCTAAAACGGCTAATTTTTCTTGTATCACATGTTACACAAAATATTTCTAGAATTTCATGAAGATTTCAAAAATGTAATAAAAAATGGGGTATTGTATTTAATATAAGAAAGTTGACAGCAACTTCCGGTATAAGCGGAAGTGTCCGAAATTTGAAAATATTATATTTTGATAGATCCATATCGTTAACTTATAACTGCAAAATATGAAACAGAAATTCAGAGGAGAAGTCCGTAAACTTTTAATGAAAGGGTTGCCTGAATCTCCCTGTATATATAACCGCTGCAATTATCGTAAACGCCTATTGTAACATAAAGCTTGTTTGAAATGAATAGATCTAGGCGAACTTTAGGCGGAAGGTCTCGTTAAATTTAGGAACTACTATAATCTCGGGATGCAGAGCTCATTCTTTTACAGATCTGGATACTTTTGTTGGATCAAATGCATATTAAAGTAACATTGAAGGAATTTAGTGTGAAGCGATCAAAGGTTAACGAGTTGCTTTTCAGTGAAAACGACGTGTCAACGGTGATGAGATTGTCGAGACACGTCCCCTAAATACTACAATCTGGCCCTGGCGTGTGAGTTTAAAATTTGCCATAAAATCGCACATAAAACAACAAACAATTGGACACATTCCCTTTAATTCATTCGAGGTCAATGAAAACACAATAAAGAAATCAAAGAGCCGCCAAGTTAATGGCATTGCTGTATATTATTTATGCTTTGCTATTAATATGCTGAAGCGGTCATAGCCGTCAAAAATTCGAATCTTAAAGCTTCTCCGTTGCAAAATCAAAATAATAAAACAGTCGAAGTCCGAGAAGTCTATGCGGCAGACAATAATCACTACAGTTCTGGTCCACTGGATATAAAAAGTTATTTTTCGGCCTCCGGCTAAAATTACTGATTCTCCATTCGTTCAAATTGCACTAAAAACATCATTTGCATGCGTAGGCAGGAAAATAAAAACAAGGATTTTGTATGAACGATTTTTAGATCGATAGCGCTGAGTGACATTGAAGTATCAAATTTGTTACGGTTTGACTGTCTTAAATATCCGATACGGACTAATAATCAATTCACAAGTCACAATTTATTTTATAACTTCAACTACAATTCAAAAAATCTCACGTTAATAAAACTCAACTGTCTGTTTTTTCAAACCAAAACCTACTCAATCATAACACTTCCTTCTCCTTCAGGTTTCAACTGCCCGGTGAGAAGCGTACTGGAGGGTGTCTAGGGCTCAATTCTCACATGGCAGTGCATCGCTTGGCGTCACGTCGCGTCATTTTGCTGCCTCTAAAAGTTGCCGTGTTTTTAAATGAAGCAATTCTCACTCGGCAGCATTTTATGTCAAAAAATTACATGTAAAAATTTGACGCGACGCGACGCGCTGCTCGTGTGAGAATTGAGACTTATTCTCGTTAAACGTCTGGACCTGATTCGTCACGTGAAGGCGTGTGTTACCTTTGTAGTCTGTCAATTGTGTGTTGATCGTTTGTTACTTGGTCTTAATAACTATTCTCGTTTGCTGGTGCACTACATGCATTCACAGAAGGTGAACTTCACTGTTCTGATTTCTGGTTTGCACAAAATTCCGCGTTTATGCATTTGATTCTAGTGTCGCCGCCAAATTCTATTGCTGCCGACATCCACCTCGTACATAATGTGATCTAGCTTGTGTACAACTTTGCTAATGATTCAAGGTGCTCCGTGGGGTTTGAACGTTTTTGTGAGAACTGAGTCACCAATTTCGAATTTTGAGGTATGGTGGATGTTTTCTGACGAAGTATGGCGAGTCGGTAGCATTATTGCTAGTTGCGTTCGAGGTTGCCGTCCATGAAGTAGTTCGGCTGGTGATTTTCCTGAATCAGGCAGAGGGGTTGTGCGATAAGTAAACAAAAATTGATCTAAAGCATACATTTTGCTCTTTTCTCCGTCCCAACAAATTTTTAACATCGCTTTTTTAAATGTACGCACCAGCCGCTCAGCTTCACTATTTGAGGCAGAATGGAAGGGAGCACTTGTCAAACGCTCAATTCCAAGTGCAACACAAAACTCAAAACATAGGGAAATTTTGAGTAGGCATCCACGGTTTATCTATAAATGGTCCTGCAAAGTCGATGCGTATCCGTTCCAAAGGTCGTTCTGCTTTCAGCCATTACTAATATTCGCATGCTGGACTTTGATTAGTTTGATTAGCACAAAACGAGTCCCAAGTTTTCGTTATTTCTTCAATGTCCTTATTTACTCGAGGCCACCAGCAATAATGCCTTGCTAACTGCTTCATTCTTTCGATGCCAAAGTGCCCATGATGAAGTAATCTGACCACATTTTTCTTAATTGACGGGGGCACAACAACTCTCGTTGTATTGGTCTTCTATACCAAAACACCGTTGTGTACTGTAAAATTCATTCGTTGCTCGAAGTACGGTGGCTTCATTTTTAGTCGAAAATTTCCCTGGCCAACCATTTTCTACGAATCGTTTCACGTCTTTTAGGATGACATCTTTGACCGTTTCCTTAGCTTCCAGTATTGCATCGACTGGAAAATCGAGCAGTGCCTCTTCATTTTATTCAGTAACTTGTAAGCATGAAGCTTCAGAGTAGTTGAAAAGTTTGTCTGGTCCGACAGGAAGTCGAGAGAGTGCATCCGTGTTTGCGTGTTTATCAGTTGTTCGGTACTTTATAACAAAATTGTATGACATCAACAAAATTGCCCATCTCTGTATGCGTTGAACAGATAAGATTGGTAGTTTTCTATCAGGTGCAAAAATTGTGACCAACGGCTTATGATCTGTGATCTGGATTAAAATGCACTAGTTGCGCCGCTTCGGCGATGCTGTTTTTTAATGCCACGAATGCACTTTGCTCAACTTGTCCGCAGATGAAAGACAAGTGTGCTTTGAAAGTTTTGCATGTACCCAATCCTTCTGCAAAAACGTTTCGATATCGATTGCCAATTTCTTCTATACGTCCTTGTCTTTCCCTTGTCTCTGGGGTCAAAACCGGTTCAATTATATTTACAATTTCCATTGGTGATTCATTTTCGTGAGAAATTTTTAAACCAAAAGCATTAAACCATGTTGCACCGAAAAGATTTGCTCCATTTGGCTTTTTTAGTTTCGGTGATTCGATTGCTTGGTATCCTTCTAGTACTACGATGACGCTTGAAACACCAGTGTCCAACAGGAACTTCATTTGTTTCCCATTGACCGTAATATTCACTAAAAATCTATTGTGCTCGTTTTTCGATTGTCCTAATGACTGTCCTTTTTTGTGTTTGGACCCCACTGTTTTGTCTTGTTGACATACATACAATTCATACATGTCCGTCTTTGCCGCATGTGTAACAAGTGCTCTTCAAGTGATTGCACTCATTTCGCTTGTGCTTGATAAAGCACTCTGGACACGATGTGTAACGTTTAAATTGAATAGATTTTCTCGATAATACACGATTTTGTTTTTGTCTACACGAGATAATTAGTTTGATCGTAGTCTGTTTCCTTTTCGATAACTGGCGCTCATCTGATTAGCCTTCAAGAAGTCCAAGTCATTCCCCGTTAACGTTTGATTTGCTGCTTTCGTTGATTCCAAAAGTGCTGCAGATATTTAAATAAACGAATTCTTAATTTTTAGTTTGGCTGTATAAACCGTTTCATATCAGTACGGCCTTTTAATTTCTTAGTTGATGGTTATTAATGTTTAGTTATTAGTTATAGTGACTGTATAAACCACACTGTAGTCATGAGGTGTATGGCACAGTACTATATCTCGAATGTTTTCGTCAACCAAGGTTTGTCCAAACGCTTCCTTTGGACATACAAATTCGCAGTCCGCCGCTAGCCCACGCATTTCGGTGATCCATTCTGTATAAGCTTGATCTGGTTTCTTTCGAAAAGCCCAAAATTTGTAATGTGCGACCACAATGTGCGTATGTTGCTTAAAATGGCTCGTTAATTTTGCCGTTAGGTCCATAAAAGTTTGGGATTTTAAGACATCCGATCCAAAAAGTTTTTGTAATAGCATGTAGATGAATGTGCCGACCCAAGATAAGAAATATGACCGCTTGTCATTTTCGTCTGTCACTTTATAGGCGTCAAAATGATGCGGAGTTGCTTGTAATACAAATCCCATTTATCCGAAGCTGATGTGAACTGCTGAAAGGAGCGAACGTTGACGGAAGTGACCGGTGTCATTGCTGCATCACTATTTGCCTGATTTATCGCTTGGTGTTTTCCAAGCAGAGTCTCAATCCATTTGCGTCGGTCGAGTTCTTTTTTCTCTTCCCTTCGCAATTGATCCTCACGATCCTGTTCATACTGAGTACACATTTCGTTCATAAGAAGCTTGGTCAATTCGGTTGATTCACTTCTTGCCATTTCTTCGTCGCCAAAATGTTACGGTTTGACTGTCTTAAATATCCGATACGTACTAACAAAGATAAAGGATCTAAGAAGATTCGGCACTTGAATCTAGGAACATTGTACCGAATTCATTTCTTCGCTCAAAAACCTAGCTAGCGCTAGTGTTTTACTAACAACCAATCAAATAATTCCATATTTGACTGAAACAAAAATACGAAAAAATTTAATGACATTTATGTTTATGTCCTAACCACGATATACAGAACACTGGTACGCGCACTTGCCTATCTTCCCCATACAAAACGAGGAAGTCAAAAGTAGTGCCTGGTTACGTGATTTAAATTTTACCGCTAGATGACACCAATGTATGAAGGACTGTCACTAAACGTCATTAATGTACTCGCGTAATTGTAGGCGACGTATATTCAGTATTTACGTGTGTATTAATGGCAAACTTTGGTTGGTGTGTAATGAAATAAAGAATAAACGGCGAGTGTCAAATTTAGCAAGCAATCAAACAGATGTAGAAAGATATTTACTAATGTTACGAGCAAGTACGTTTTGCTATGATTTTTACAAATCTTTCAGAGGCTATTGGTATTATTTGTTTCTTGTATCTGTTTGGTAGTGGTGGAAGAAAGGGCAGATGTGAGATTAGCATTAGTTCAGTAGGAGTATACATTTAGTTGAGGAATAGCATCATCTGTCAGTGTTCTTCGAATGATTTCATTTCCACTGACTTAACGATTTTTTTACAAATTTTTCTTGAAATTGTATCAAGCACACAAAATGTTGCTTTAATATTGTGACACCTGCATTTTGATTTATTCTTGAAGCTTTTCCAAAATCTATAATTAACAATATTTCATAATTAATGGTATGTATCGTAAGTCTACATCTGTAACCCAAATTGGTTTGACAGCAGTTTATTCTGGTTAACTGAAAATTTAATGATGCTTTAAATTTCTACTAATGTTTTTGATTCACTGGCATTGTTCGCACAACGAGTATCTTCATCTGGTGTTATTACAAGATGCAAATACTCTGACTGCAACCAGTGCAAATATCTTGGAATAAGGGATGTAATCAGATTAAACAATATGTTTATTAAATTAGAAATAATATAAAGAAGGTTATGAACCTCTCACATAACACTTGATATTTTCAGCTTCGATGGAATTAATTTGCAAGGTCATCAAACTTGAAAGAAACAAGCTGCAGTAATGTTTAGGTGTTTTAACTTTATACACTTTTGGTGCCACTTGCATGCAGAACTGATGTTGCTAGATAGGTACTTTTGTGAGTTTATATCCACTCGTTATATTGAGTACATTTTAATCAGTACGTCGGTCAGTTTAATGCCAGATGGATTGGTGGATATTCTAGGTTAGATAGCAATCTTACGATGAGTTCATGTTTATGTTAAAATCTCCTTGCTTCATTACAAATTAACTCTGAGAAGTCTTCCTATTTTCACTGCAACGTAACTAAATTAGGAAACGAATAAAATTATTCGCCAATACATACCCTCTTTAAATTAAAATTTCTACACCTGACAACTTCGCTTTAAATTCATAGTTAAAATTTAAAATGCAGTATTTAACCTCAGAGCAGTTGTTGCGTACTGACCTCTGTTTATCTCTGCCCATGTGTTTTGTGTTTACCACAAGAGCCTCAGAAGAACCGGCTGCGGAATTTGATAAAAATTACAGTCCGCAATACGGTTCTGCCATCTAGCGAATTTTTACAAACTACTCAACTTGCTCAAAATTTTAAACTGAAAATGGCGGCGAGTGAGCGTACCAGTGTTCTCTATATCGTGGTCCTAACCAATGAACTGGTATGGGGTGGATGGAATGTAGAGTGAGAGGTATCGCGACGAACATTAGAGAGAGAGAAAACTAGCCTCGATCAGCTGGGTTGGGGCAAAACGTCAAAATTAGTTTGACAATGTCAAAACGTGAAAATATTCGTTGTCTGTGCGTTTAGTCTATTAGTTTTCAAATTGGATTTTGTAGGGTCGTCTTCTCGATTTTAAGTTATCTGAAGTGACTTCAAGTTTTTGTTTATTATTTAATTAAATGTCGAGCTACGTCTCTGCTGAAGAAGCCCCAAGCAGGGCTGAAACAGCTGTCCAGAGGCTGCTCGAGGTTTTCACTGCAATCAAAAACGATTTGCACAAAATTTTTCTAAAAACTTTCATTATGCTTTGACAGCAAGCATGGCCGCCTTGCATGGGGGACTTATTAGGAGCAAATCGCGCTTCAATTTGTCTATCCTACTGCAATGTCAGGTCAAAAAGCGATAGTAAGATGTCGCTATTTTATCTGTTTATTTAATTAAAGTTCAACATCCATTGAATTCGCTTCTAGTTTTCACGGGATGTTTTAAATTGACTTTGAATGTCATTTTATTGGATTTTAAGTTTTATGTAAGTGACTATTT
Source organism: Prosopocoilus inquinatus (assembly GCA_036172665.1). Classification (NCBI taxonomy): domain Eukaryota; kingdom Metazoa; phylum Arthropoda; class Insecta; order Coleoptera; family Lucanidae; genus Prosopocoilus; species Prosopocoilus inquinatus. The sequence goes on along the minus strand of CM069871.1, from coordinate 40,119,826 downwards.
TACTTTGAAAAGATAAGCAGGTTTCTTAAATATTTTTTATTATAATATTTCAATAATCGCATTAATAAAATGTAGAATACCTACTTGTTTCGCTGATGATTGCATAAATATGCGACAAAAAGATATAAATATATCCATCCACGGAGAGGGTAGACGCATTTTAAAATTACTTAATATATTGAATACATTTCGTATTACACGCATGTGCAAATTGTAAAATTAGACTTATCCGGATGCATCTGAACTAAGCTTTCATTTGCCCCAAACCACGTGGTATCGGCCATTTCTGATCTTTATTACTCTTAAGGAATGCTCATATTATCTTTCTCTCTCTAATGTTAAAACCGATGCAGTCCTATTAAAAATGACGCTAGACTCCATCTAACCTTATTACATCATTGGTCCTAACTTATGTTTAACCTAGTCTGAATATTTCCACCGTTTTTGATATGCATTTGTACAAATACTTTTAATGCATTTCGTGTTTAGTTTGTTTTCATAATTTGCTGTACAGCTGTTAGTGAAATTCGTAAAATTTGTATCGGGTATCGCTGCACGGACAAAATTTGACTCCCACTTACTGCACCGAAAAACTGTCAATGTGCCCGGACTCAGGTAAAAATATTTTACTTCTATTAAAACGTACGCAGTAACTGTGATACTTTAAAAAAAGGGAAAGGAACTGAGAAAATAATACGTTTTATTGTAAATAGAGACAATGGTGAAAAATTAATGACAATTCAAAGATAGCGGCCGATATTCCGATTAACATCATACCTGCATACAAATATCCAGGTCCAAGAAACTTCGCTGTTCAGTGATTGTTGCAGTAACAACAAACATAAAAGACATGGAATCGTTTAAAGTGTGATTATCAAGGCGAATCCCCCAGAAAATCACAGAATAATTATTGAACCTGATTTATGCATTGAGTTATTAGTATTTTTAAGGAAATTTGCTTCTCGTTTTTGTATCTGTCAATTTCTTAGTTTGAAATAAAGTGTGAATATTTAAGACGCATATTATTGCTTTATAACTTTTGAAATAAGTATTTATTTAAAACATTAAAGTTTAAAACTCCCGCCTCTGCTGTGCCCAAAATACAGGTGGAGCCACTTTTGCGAACTAAACTTGGTTTCATTTTTTTTTTATTAAGTATCATATCTTCCTAGATCCTTTATCTTTGCGTACTAATAATATTATTCAACAAATTATGGTCACAATTTATTTTATAACTTCAATTACAATTCAGAAATCTCACGTTAACAAAACTTAACTGTCTGTTTTTCAAACCAAAACCTACTCATAACAAAATGAAATCTTACATATTGAAGAAAAATTATTATTTCAGTGTTTTTAAACTATTCTATAGCTAAAATTTTCTATTTTTGTTAATCGATTCATGTAATTCAACGTTGAATTGTACCGCTAATGTAAGAAAGATACATTTCCTAACCGGCGGCATTTTGACAATAACAATTTAATTTAAAATCTTTGTCCTCCAAAAAGATTTTGTGTATCACGCGTCCAGAAACTTTTTTGCGAATAGTCGCGCTTGTGGGGCCTCTGTTTCGCCTCGGTCCCTCAAACCGTGCTCACATTCGCAAAAGTACAGTCTCTGGCATATACACAAATAGCTGTTACGTAACCGTCGTAACCGAAAACAGACGTGTTCATTTTGCAGTGACGGCGGTATACTTGATACGAATTAAAAGTGTTCGGAGAGTCTTTTTACAAGTTAGCGAGAAATTTGAACCTTCAAACATAACTTTGGCAGTGTGAAGTCCATTAAATATCTAGGAGTATATTTGGATTCCACTTCACAATGGCACGAACATACAGAATACATTGCGAACAAACTTACTTAAGTAATATATCTCATAAGGCGTTTAAAAATTTCTGTTCCTTGAAATAGTGTTTTACCTGCTTACTACGGTCTGTTTCAATCAGTCATATCGTATGCAATTTTAGTCTGGGGCCATTGGTCTGAGGCCAAAGAATTTTTATACTTCAAAAAAGAATAAATAATACGTATTACGGGTGGCTTAGGGTATAGAGACAGCTGTAGGGAAACTTTCAAAAAACTGAAAATATTAACACTTCCATCACTTTACATTTTAGAATGATTACTCTTTATAAAATCTATTAATAATTTCATTGACAACCAAAAGAACCACGAATTTGACACCAGATTTAAATCTGATATAGTGATGCCACAACACAGATTGAACAGATTTCGTTATGGCAGCAATTATTATGCGGTCAAACTTTTCAATAAGTTACCACCTGAAATCCGTCAAAAACCATTACCACAATTCAAATCTATCATCAAACAGTATTTGGTAACGCATTCCTTTTATTCCATCGATGACTTTCTTGATGTCTTTTAAAATACCTACCCTATTATCTATGTGATTGATCTTGACTATATAACTTTATGTTTTACATTGTTTTATACACATATGCTCTATATGACGTGTGAAATACTTTTTTGTATTTATCACAAATAAATTATTATTATTATTATTTCTCGAGGGTCGTTACTCACTTCAGGTACCCTTTAGTGTTGGAGAGAAAATTCGACACTGCTTCCCCTTCAACAGCGAGGAGGTTTGGAAGTAACAAATCCACGGAACCCTTTACACACTCAAAAATACACTCCCGCTCCTGACAAGTCTATGACTTAGGACCCCGTTGGGCAAACACCACAGATAAAAAAAAGAAAAGAAAAAAAAATAATTCTAAAGGCAATTCTGTTAACACACGTAGTTTACATCAAACGCTCGCTTCTGATGCGAAGAGCGCGAGGAGGAGCGTTTTACAAATATAGACTGTATAGCGGGACGTTGAAATCGGCGCCGCTGCTTTATTGGTTTTTTACCATATATCCTACAGAAGGCCGAGCTCTAGTAATAAATGTTAAAAATAAACTTGCTTTAATATTTCTGTATTTTTCCTGTACATTTTAATAATAGTAAAGAATATCAAAAATCTCTAACCACAATAAGTTTATATCCGTAGATACGTATTTCGACAGCTAAGCATTAAGCACAAATTAAATACTGTGTGAAAATGAGAGAGTTGAACCTAACTTGTCAGTATACTAAAGATGGTAGCTTTGTCCTCGAAATACGTATCTACTGATATAAACCTATTCCGGAAATATATATTTTTTTAATTTCATTTATGCTGTAAATTTTATCAACAGGCAAGCAATCTTAGGTGTCCCCAATTTGGTCTAAAATAATCAGATCTCTTTAGCGTTTCTCGGAATTTCAAAAGGTCTCCTCGCTCTTGGATAAAAATAGAAGAGATTATCTGTAGGTAAATTATTCGTTTAATCTATCACTAAATGAAATATTTCTGGTGTGATAAAGTCATTATGTATTCGTTTTATTTGACTGCAACGTCGACATTTCAACGACGCAGTAATTAGTTTGCAATGTGTTGATCTCATTTTCCTCGTATTCGCAATCTTTTAGAGCATTCAATGAAACGACTGGTGATGATATAAATTGAATGCAAATTGGTTTCGATTGCGACAAATTTTGCGCCCCGTTCTATAACAAATTTAACTCGACTCGTATTTATTTCATTCGACCGTTCCTGTTCTGAGTAAATATTCTTTAACCGTATTTTAGATATTTAGCATCTCTTACGATTTGAACGTGCCGCAAAGAGGTTCGTAAAAAATCATTAGTAACATTGCTATCATGAATGTGAAACCACAACTTGGTTTTTCTATTGAATCAACTGTTGAAATAATTTAAGATTTTAACGCAATTGCGGTGACAAGATAATCATTTGGTTTAAGTAAAATGCAGCAAAATTATGTTTCATTTTGTCAGATGGTTACAATAAATACCCAGCGGAGATTTCGAAATTTGACCACGTCTCTTATGTGAGGAGGAAATTGAATACATTTTTGCCGCAAAGATTTCCTGCATTTAAAAATTAAAGAGGAAATTATTCATTATAATAATGGCATAACAAGCTTAAAATTAATTAAATTAATTTACGCTACTATTCATTTGTGGGTTTTCTTTTGAAAAAAGTTTTGGAAATTTTAATTAGATTAGATTTTAAAATGTAAACGCTAAAGAAGTTTGTTTCAATAGTCTATTAAACTAAAATTTTTTAACTTAGGTACTTAACAGCCTAGTTTAATTACATTGATCTTTAGGGCAGATATTTTCATCTTTCATTAACTTTAATCGCTGATTTAGTCCCATAGTTACTATTATAGAGACAATTGTTTCTATAGGAATTAATCAACGGTTAAAGTTAGCCAGAGATGGAAAGAGAGTTAGATATATTCTTTATTTTTATTTGTGATGACCAGAGATGCGAAAAATATTGATCACCTCCCACTACTTCTCCATGTGGCAGTAGCGCAGAACCGTGCAGACGTGCACATGTAGACTGCCTTCGCAGTATTCAATATTCAAACCGAATATTAAGGCAGAGTAATAGAAAGCATAAGTATTAAAAACTGACGACGATAATTAAAAAAACATTTTAAATAAATTATAAATAAAATTGAAACTTTCAGCGTAAAACTGAATCGTGCGATATTTTTTAGTCGCGGTCGTACTTACGCTGTTACATCGAGCACACGGCATCTATTCTCTCTTTAACAACTTAGTTTCCGCAGGGCTGTTTCCCGCTGTCGCGGAGCACTGCGCAAATACTGTGAACTCGAGGTGATTTCATTCGTTTAAAAGTTTTCATTTTGCTTAAAAGTTATTCGTGTTTCGAATAGTTTGGACCTGAATTTCGTAGTTGTTGCAACAAAACACCTGACTTGAATTTTTGATTAACAGTTCATTTGTAAATAACCATAATTCAATCCAAACAAGTTTTAAAAGTAGAGAGATTCAAAAACAGACATTATTTTCTTTGAATCTCTCTATTTTTAAAACTTTTTTGGATTGAATTTGTCACGATTTTGTGAATGAAAGAAACCCGCTTCGATTTGTGACTTTGGTGGGAGGTTTTCCGTGACATTTCAATATTTTTCGCATCTCTTTGGTGATGACTAGACTGCGGAAGTTTAGGCACTAAAAAATACAATTTTAGGCAATGTGCAGAATAGGCACAATAAAAGATAAATAGTCTGTGAAATATTTATGTGTATAATAAAATTGGCAATAAACAAAATCAAGTAAACTAGAAACATATTTTATTCTTTTTATTATTTATCTTTTCTATATTTTCGCGTTGCTGCACATGATGTTTGTTTTTATAATTCGTCTTTTAATTAAGACATATGGCGTCCATATCAATAAAAATTTTCATTGTGCGTTATATTTTAAAATTGGCAAAAATATTTGCGGCGCAAAAACAAATCTGAATTTCTATGCAGCGTACAATCCAAAACCATAAAAAAATTGATGAATACGAGCAAACTTGTTGCAAATACAACGCACAATGCAAAATTTTATTGATGTGACTCGACTTAATGGTATCAAATGTAAGAAAAATGTTAATTAACATCTTTATTGTTTGCTTGACAATAAATGACTTTACCGACAATTGCAGAACAAAATAAATTTTTAGTTCATTCTCGAATTAAAGCGCTTATTAATTAGAAAGATCTTTTTATATTTTATAAAAATTTGAAATTATCTGTTTAGAATCGTGTAATAAACAATTAAATAATATAGATAAATTTTTCGCAAATAGGAAATGTTACAAGTCGGAGGTGAAGGAAGAGACATTCGGTTTTATTTATTGATTTTATTTTTCGTTGAAGCCAGACTCAGTAAAGAAAAATCAAATGTGCTCCCATGCAGTTCGTCTTATATCAATGAAAACTGTTGTAGAAACAATGATGCGAATGACCCAAGTTGTTTCGGTATACTCTCCCAGCCTTTCTTAATAGATGAAGACTTTCGCCAATGTGATACTAATAAGACAGCACCTTCCGAGATTTCAGAAGCAAGAGAGGTTTTTTAGGTCAAAGTGTATATTTTCTAAACAAGAGCCGTACGAAGTGGTTTTGTGTCGGACTGAGTACCGAAACATTTTTTGATCCAATAATACGTATTATGGGTTCCAAAAGGCAGAGCATATCGTTTTTAGAAGAGGAATGGAAAGAATTTTGTTCTTACAATTACACTTTGAAGTCATATTTTACTGAGAAAAAAATTATTTATCCGGTAATGAAAATCAGCTCAGTGAAGGCGTCCTTCGAATGCATCGAAAGAACGAAAATACTGAAGTTAGATAGAGGTGTGGACATTATATATATCTTATAAAGGTCTATTAGAACTCTAGAAATTGTATGATATTATATTATATCGTTTAGAAGTCTTGACACATTTGAACTATAAATCATTCTATAGCAACATGATTCCATGCTTGTTTGTTATGGAAAGTGATATAAAGACAAATGTTAAATCATTTCTTAATAATGAAATATCTGAGAAAGGAGCAATTACAAATGAATTAATGATGTTTGGAATTAGTAAATCAATTTTTGATATAAGTATGCAGCTGTTAATATGTAAATTTGATTAGTTTGATCTCTATTTAATAAACTAGCGATACTTAACCAACAAATTAAGAGAAATTTTTACGCTATACAGGGTGTCATCAAATAAGTTTCACATATTAAAACTGTAAGTTCTTCATGACTTAAGAAAACTAATTCTGCACATCTTAATTTTTTTGGTGAAAAATGTAAGAAATTAAAGCCCATCAAGTGCTCGGAGTCTTTTTGTTTGAGAACCTCTGACCGATCGTGTGTGGATTTTTCTAAGCAAACTATTATATTATTAAAAAAACATAAAGCAATAGTCATCGAAATGAAGGGCACTGGGTCAATAAAATCTTCACTCAGCAATTCCATACCAAAATAAAACAAACATCCATCACGTTTGTGGCATTACTTACTGGATTAATTAAGTTAATTTTCTGCTGACAAAAGTGTAACAATAAGTAAAAATTAGGAAATAAAAACATTTAAGGTAACATTCTAAAAATTATCGCAACAACGCACGTCGGTATTCATCGTCCCTTCATTTATGGTTTGATTATTTTGTTTTGCTTACACTGTACAAATAAATGACATCGAGGAGTATCTGACAAAGAACCTATCTTTTACTTAAATTATTGTCGAATGCTTGTTCATTTTACGTACTTATTTATTTATTTAGTCTTGTCGTTATTGAAGATTCTTTAATTATTCAATAAAGAATAAAGTTTAGGTTTATGTGATTCATACTAAGATCTAATTATTGTCGATTATCTAATAAAACAAATTTAATTCTGTAATCTGTGAGAGTAGATTTAAAATAGTCTTCTTTAATCAAATTGCACACGTGGACAACCACCGGGACACTATGAATTTGATACTGTGTTTACATAAAACATCACAGCTTTTAAAAATGCGATCAAGCACTTGACCTTGACTTTTGCTGGAGTTTTATTTTATGATGTCTTTACGCACGATCGACCAGAAGTTCTCAAACAAATGTACCAACGCTCCTTTAGTAGGTTATTTTTTTATTTTTGAGTTAGACCTCTGATAACTGCGGCATTAATTCCCTTACATGACGAGGAACTTGCAGTATTAATATGTGAAACTAATTTGATTACACCCAGTATAAAGATTAGCAGTGAGTATTGAAGTAGTACACATGTAACATCGTTGACTGTTAGAAAGAAAAGCCATAAATGCGACGTCGTGTCAAAACAGATAACACTGCGAGAAGTACCGTAAAACGAAAAGGTCTTGGTTTACTTTACAATTATTGCGGTCCGGGCACAAAATTAAACAATTGAAATTAACCGCCGCCCACAATAATTTTTATATCTGTAGATACATATTTCGACAGCTAAGCTGCCATCTTCATTACGCTACCAACTTAAAGGCATTAAAAAGATCTAAAAGCAACCTAATCATCCTAATAAAATCATAAAAATGTTAAAACTAACAATAATCTAATCATCCTAAAAGATATGTATGTCTAAATGTAAGTAAATATAAATTGATATGTAAAGATCTGAAATTAACCCCGCCCGAAAAACCTTACAAATAAGTTCTAATCAAACAACACGGAAATACGGAAATAAATAGTCCAAAGACCCGAAACAAGTTCATACTCTAACGAATAAATAAGTATAAATTCCTTGTTATTTGATACCAAAAAATTCTGAAAATAGACTAAACAGGCTGTCCATTTTTCGAGCCCAAGCATGGGGATCTCAGTTATCTTAAGAGATACGAGGTCGGTTAAATTAGGCCAAACTTGCGTATTTTCATGCTAATTAATAATCTGAAAAGCAATTTAAATTATTCCTTTTCGTTCTAAAGATATTGAGAAAAAACTAAAAATTTTCATTTTCGTTTTCATTTTTTAATAATAGCTAGACATCTATAACTTACACATTATTAATGCACTTTTTTACGTAAAATCGAAATCTGTCATTACATTTACCCGAGCTGTCAAAACTGCAGAGACACGACTGTCAACTTTTTTTTTCTTATGGGCGCCATATTGGATCTTCATATTTCTAAATAAAGATTTTTTTCTCCAATTCTAACAATGCATCACACATTATGATTGATTAGATTTCTTGAACGAAATTTCAATTTTTTAATTTTTACAAAGAGCCCTGTGGAAACAATCAAGATTTTGACACTTACACGGCGCTAGCTAGTTCAACTGAAAACGCGGAAGAAATTCTAGAAGCTTGAAAGTCATAATATTTTAATTGTAAACAACTTCTGCTTTCAATGCAAAATAACATTTCTAGCTCCACAAACCAAATTCTAGCTAACCAAAGCTACCACATTAAGTGGTACGAAGAATGAAAAAAAATGAAACTTCTTCTGCCCGGCGATAATGAATGACGAATAAAATTTTGTGCAAATCGTTATTGATTGCAGTGAAAACCTCGAGCAGTCTCTGTACAGCTGTTTCAGCCCTGCTTGGGGCTTCTTCAGCAGAGACGTAGCTCGACATTCCCACTGCAAACACAAACAACAATAACGATTTGCACAAAATTATTCTAAATCTTTGACAGCAAGCATGGCGGCACTGCATGGGGGACTTATTAGGAGCAAATCCCGCTTCAATTTGTCTATCCTACCGTAATGTCAGGTCAAAAAGCGATAGTAAGATGTCGCTATTTTATCTGTTCAAAATTTTGTACGTTCGTAAGAAGCCAGTTAGAAGGAAATACAAATTTCCTTCAAATTGTGATATGATCCGATGCCGACAAGCCAAATACAAAGTCACCAATGATGAGTAGCTATTCATGCAACACAACGAACATAAAAATCATCATTGTCTGAAAGCGGATACCTAAATTTTCGTAAAAGCGTTTCTTATGAAATACATTAATAAACAGTTGATTTCAACAAGACGGCTTGCTCTCTCATGACACCTGAATTGCTGATCGTTTAACTAAAATGTTTTCTAAAAAGAAATAACGGAGACATTGGCTGACCAGCAGAGGGCCAGATTTATCTCCCACAGACTATTTTCTCAGGGGTAGGTACAATGAAACACAATTTTATAATACAAAAAGTTACAAAGTTTAAGCTACTTTTGTGGGGTTATGGATATGGATTTTCCAATGGCGATTCTTATGTTTCTTTCAGAATTCTCCACCTAGTGTGGTACGAAAAATTCACTGTTTGTCTTATTAAATCCGAAGAATTGTTTTGTAGGTTGTTTGAAATAAGAATACTATAAAAATTGAGTGATGAAAAAGTAATTTTTAAGAGTGCAGAATTTCTTCCGCGTTTTTAGTTGGTTAAGCTAGCGCCACATAAGTGACAAAATCTTTATTGTTTCCATAGGGCTCTTTGTAAAAATAAAAAAATAGAAATCTTGGTTAAAAAGGCAAATCAACCGTAATGTGTGATACATTGTTAGAGTCGTAGAAAAAATCTTTATTTAGAAATATGAAGATCCAATATGGCGCCCATATGAAAAAAAAAGTTGACAGTCGTATCTCTGCAATTTTGACAGCTCGGGTAAATGTAATGACAGATTTCGATTTTACGTAAAAAATGCCTTAATAATGTGTAAGTTATAAATGTATAGCTTTATCGGTTTTAGATTTAAAAAATAAAAACGAAAATGAGAAATTTTAGTTTTTCCTCAATATATTCCAAACGAAAAGGAATAATTTAAATTGCTTTTCAGATTATTAATTAACATGAAAATACGCAACTTTGGCCTAATTTAACCGACCTCGTATCTCTTAAGATGGAAAAATGGACAGCCTGTATAGGTTATGTATAAATCGAAAAAAAATTACACAATATTGCATATTCTGTAAGTAGCGATTTAGAAAAACGTCACGAAGCAGATAAAAAATTGTATCAAGCGGCAGTGAAAAGAGTGAAGAGTACAGAAGCGGGATTTGGTGAAAAAGCATCTGCTTTATCTGAAGCCGCCTTAATGAAAGCTAAGACAAAGCTTGGAATGCGAAACGGAGTGAAGAGAAAGCGTAGTAAACGGAAGATGGTAAATTATCATTTCGACAAACTGAAAGCAACTGAAAGAGGTAGAGCGACATAATCGCGCTATGGAAACAAAAGTAGTGGGAAGTGGATTCTATATAAAACCTTTCAAAACCGGGTGTGGATTATATTTGCGATCCAATCCAAAAAACTTAAATATTTGCCTCGGCGACCGTTGAGTAACATTGAAATACTGAAATATGCCAAAATATGGAAATTACCTTTCTTTCGAGGTGTGTTTATGAGAGATACTTTACCTGAAAAAATATGGAAGCATGATAGTGGAGTTATGAATTTAGATAACGACGAAAATATTTTGACAGCTATGGAAATCTACGACCTCCAATTGAAGTAGAGAAGTATCTTTTGTCGGACGGATTGGGAGTTATTAATTATAATTATGAAGGGTATCGGAAACAAAATACACAAAATTGTGATCACTTGTGTCTGCAGTTTTCTATTGAACGACTCCGGCTGCTTTGTTATAAAGTAGTTAGAGAGCGCTAATTGCAAAAGTGATACTTTTTCTCAGTTTCTCAAAAAAAAATTAAATGGAGAAAAGTATTTCTTTTAGAGTGATTACAAAGAACTCAATCAGGACAACCCGAAATTGATAACTTTTTTCGTTCTCCAGTTATTATCAAATGAGTCTATTAACTAAAGATAAAAGCGAATCTAAAAGCTCAAACAAATGCTATCGAGTGACACTTTTCATTTTGAGGTAAACAGAAAGACATTAATCTATTTAAATGCACTAAGTTGTTTGTGAGAGCCTAATATTTAAATAAAAGAACAATACAGCAAACAAACACAAATGAGAAAAACACAAGCACTAAATGAAAGTAACGAATAATAAAATGTTAAATGACGGAAAGCACTTTGAACATTTATGAAACACATTGTAATTAACAATGATTTAAGGTCTGCACCTAAAATATTATAATATATATATATATAAAATTATCAAAATATTATCCATCTTTCATTTCGAAATAGCCGTTAACTATCCGTAAGGATATCAATAATAATTTCTGCACAACTCCAAGTGCACATTAAAAAAAGTATTGTATAGCGGCACAGTGAAACTTTGTTGGTCACAGTGCATGATTATTGTTCATTGCTTTTATTTAGTGTTTGAATATTGTTCTTGTTTCTATATTTGTTGTTATCTTCTTATCTTTAAATATTCTCTATTCCCAAACATATTTAAATGCTTCTAAATAATGTCCTACCATTAATAAAAACTTTTATTGGTATTATTTAACCTTAGAATTAAAAGTATTACTCGATAGCATTTGTTTGAACTTTCTCCTTCCACTAATATCATCAATTCGTAGACGTACTTGATAATAACTCCAGAACGAAAAAAGATACTCATTTCCGGTTTTCACCACAATGTTCACCATTTTATAGGCTTTGTAACTGTTGCACCTTTCCATTTAATTTTTTTTGGAAAACTGAAAAACTATTACTTTCGTAAATAGCGCAGTCTAGCCACCTTATAACAAATTAGCCGTAGTCGTTGAATAGAAACTTTAATAAATCAGTTTAAATTTCCCTTTCAAATGAGCCGAAGTTTGTTAATTTCTGATAAAGAGTACCGCAGTTATGATATTTTTTAAAGTAAATAATTCAACTGTTTCCTCCACCCTTATTAACGGTGATACGATAACAAGTCTAAAATGAAAGTGAATCAAAAACGATTTGCACAAATTTTTTTTTAAATCTTTCATTATGCTTTGACAGCAAGCATGGCCGCCTTGCATGGGGGACATATTAGGAGCAAATCCCGCTTCAATTTGTCTATCCTACTGCAATGTCAGGTCAAAAAGCGATAGTAAGATGTCGCTATTTTATATGTTCATCATTCTTACATCGCAATTGCGAATAAATTGGGCAAGTCGTTTTTGGTCTGCAGTGGGAATGTCGAGCTACGTCTCTGCTGAAGAAGCCCCAAGCAGGGCTGAAACAGCTGTCCAGAGGCTGCTCGAGGTTCTCACTGCAATCAAAAACGATTTGCACAAAATTTTTTTATTAAAAATATAGTTTTATAAAGCCTTGTTTTTGTTTATTTGGCTTATCCGACATATTTGACAATAATTGAAATAAAAGATAGGTTTTTTGTCAGATACTCCTCGATATCATTTATTTGTACAGTATAAGCAAAACAAAATAATCAAACCATAAATGAAGGGACGATACCGATGAGAAGTTAGCAATAAAATTCCACCAATAAAATTATGAAATTTCAAAACGCTGCCACCGTTAAACTAACTATCACGATCAATAATATTTAATCTATTACAGAGAGTATAATCTGTAGATTCCCCTCATATGAAGAAACTGAAAAAATATTTGATATTAAGTTAACTATTACTATTTTAACAAGCATAAGTTATTATTCATATATTGCAGCAAAACAATTGCTTTCACTGAAACTTTTCACGTAGTCATAAAGCAAACATACATATCTATTTAATAATGCCCTCAAAAAGTTTTAGCCGCTTGATTTAAAGTAATTAGAAAATTAATTAAATATAGCATTCCCAGCAATAAAATAATACTAACTTTGAACGTCCATATCTTTTCGTCCAGTATTTGCATAAACATTCTGTTTGCAGAATATGAAAGCACAGATCGAGTTCTATTATTTCAACCACCCTCTGAGTTTCAGCCGGTTGATTTGAAGTAATTAGAAATTAATTAAAAGTGACGCTTGGAGCAATAAAACAGCAAGAACTTCAAACATTCATAACTTTCCATTCAGCATTTGCATAAACATTCTGTTTGCAGAATATGAAAGCACAGATCGAGACCTATCGTTTAAGCCACCCCTTGAGTTTTATCCGGTTAATTTGAAGTAATGTAATTAGAAATTAATTAAAAGTGATGCTCGGAGCAATAAAACAATAACAACTTCAAACGTTCATAACTTTCCATCCAGCATTTGCATAAACATTCTGTTTGCAGAATATGAAAGTGCATGTCAAGAACTTCCGTCTAAAGTACGCTCTGAGTTTTAGCCGGTTGATTTGAAGTAATTAGAAATTAATTAAAAGTGACGCTCGGAGCAATAAAACAGCAACAACTTCAAACGTTCATAACTTTCCATTCAGCATTTGCATAAACGTTCTGTTTGCAGAATATGAAAGCACAGATCGAGACCTATCGTCTAAACCACCCCTTGAGTTTTAGCCGGTTGGTTTGAAGTAATGTAATTAGAAATTAATTAAAAGTGACGCTCGGCGCAATAAAACAGTAACAATTTCAAACGTTCATAACTTTCCATCCAGCATTTGCATAAACATTCGGTTTGCAGAATATGAAAGTGCATGTCGAGAACTTCCGTCTAAAGTACGCCCTGAGTTTTAGCCGGTTGATTTGAAGTAATTAGAAATTAATTAAAAGTGACGCTCGGAGCAATAAAACAACAACAAACAGCAAAATTCAATACTTGATAGAAAAAAAAATAATAATAAATAAATAAGTAAAAGGCAGAATTCTACAATTTGGTTGATTTTGCTAAAATTTTCAAAAGATAGGTTATATATTTATGCGAATACTGCATGAAAAGATATGGACGTTCAATGTTAGTATTATTTTATTGCTGGGAATGCCACATTTAATTAATTTTCGAATTACTTTAAATCAACCGGCTAAAACTTTCTAAAGGCATTTTTAAATATAATGTATAATATATAAATATATGAATAATGACTTATGCTGGTTAAAATAGTTATAGTTAACTTAATATCAAATATTTTTTCAGTTTCTTCATATGCGGGGAATCTACACATTATACTCTTTGTAATAGATTAAATATTATTGATCTGTGATAGTTATTTTAGCGGTGGCAGCGTTTTGAAATTCCATAATTTTATTGCTGGAATTTTATTGCTAACTTCTCATCGGTATTTTATTTCCTAACTTTTACTTATTGTTAGACTTTTGTCAGCAGAAAATTAATTTAATTAATCTAGTAAGTAATGCCACAAACGTGATGGATGTTTATTTTCTTTTGTTATTGAATTGCTGAGCGAAGTTTTTATTGACCCAGTGCCTTTCATTTCGATGACGCTTTATTGTTTTATGTTTTGTTTATAATGTAACGTTTTGGATCTTCACCAGATTCCCAGTCAGTAAAATTCCTTTCTTGGCGCTGCTGATCTCAGTTGGCTCTATGATTCCGGCAGGATAGCTGCCAAGATTGCCTTCCAACTTCGCAAGAATTAACTTATCGGTTAATGCTGGAATGTTTACACTTTCGTCCAATATTACTTTTAGGACTGTAGTTAGATTTAAAGGAACGTGGAGAGGTATTTCTTCAGATCCAATTCGTAGAACTTTATCTTTTAAATCTACAACCAAGCCGTTTTTCTTCATGAAGTCCACTTCCAGCATGAAGTCGTCAACAATGTCTGCCACTAACACCCTGGGCCTGGATTTTATAGTTCCAATCTTCATGTCAATTTCGGCTTCACCACAAAGTGGAGTAACCTCGCCAGTAGCTGTCTGGATGTGATATACCTTTCCATTGTTTACTAGCTTCCATTTTGGTAAACCGATCTGTTCTTATGATGGACACATTCGCTCCGGTATCAATTGTGAATTGTAAAGATTTTCATTGTTCCTTATCCTGGAAATAGAGACAATCCTGGGGCTCTTTGCAGAGTCAGGCACCATTCGGCCCTTCTTTCTGACTGGTTTTGATTCAAAGTCATCTTCTTGGCGCGCCCGTTTGCGACGGCAATTGGCTTTATTCAATACAAATACCCTGCTTAAGTTTGCCAGACGTCCTTTGTTTTAAAATTTTTAGACTCAAAAATAAATCTTGTCCCATATTTTAATATCAAGACTAGAGGACAATAATAGCTATTTTTATTCTTGTTCATAATTAAATAACTAAGTACTTACTATTGGCCTCAGTTAACGACTACGATACGTTGCATATTAAAATCGCTTTTTATTGTATACAAAATAAAGAAAAAAGCAGCATTTAGGTACCTACGGAACCCTCAGTGCTCGAGTCTGATTTGCACTTAACTAGGTTTTTATCAATGTCGTTACCGATTCCATAAAAGAGAATTTTATTGAAGACAACGATGTCTCTTATTTTCATCAATGGTTCTTAATTTTATTTTATCAAATCCTCTAAAATACAAAACAGGGAACTGGGAACCCTAACCTCACTTTATGTAAAAATCCAAGCATTAAACGCTAAAATTTCCTAATTTCTCGCACACTCACATGTTAGCGATTGCTAAAATACAAGATTATCCGTTTTTATAAAATTGATTGTATTACTAGACCTTATAAAAATATCCACGTGAAACTGCAGACGTTTAAACAATTTTAATATTTACGCTACTTAAATATTACGCTGGCCGTGTGACCGGCGCATGGCCACTGCCACCGCTGCGCAATAAATATGTATTAGATACAACGTGCTGTTTTTGCAAGCGAGAAAGAGGACAAATGCATCGAAATCATATCGAATGAAATGGAGAGATGTACGGTATTCTGTGATATGTTTTCCCAATAAGCGACGTACGTTATATATCTGTGCCTTAGACAGAGATCGAGTGCCTTAGTACCGCTTATATAGCAGAGCCCTCTGTTGCTGGAACATACTAGAATGATCGAGTAGTCTTCGGTCATGTTCTGTGACGCAAGGTAGCGAACTGATGCTAAAAATTGATCTGTTTGCGCGAGACGGCTGGAACAATACGTTCTAAGAAAGTAAACATCAGTATACTATTAGAGAGCGATGCAATAAAATAACTTTCGCATACATTGTCCCATTGACTTTACTTTTACCGGTGAAAAGTAACTATTTTATTAGGTAATATCTAAAATAACTAATCATAAAATTATCGTTCATTTAATTAAATATCTCTCGGCAGTTTCCAAAGTGGCTCTAAAAACTTTATTGGTGCCGAAACTAAAAACAAAAAATAAAAATTACACTTGAACTGCCTTGTGATCTGTCGGATAAACATCAGTAACAGCTTTACTACTCCCAAATTCACGACCCCGGCAATTTGCATAACTTCAGATTCAAGCAAATTTTGGTTATGATTAAATCAGTTAAATACATTCTCATTGGAACGGCAATAATTAAGACGGTTAATTGCAGGAAATAACCTGTGATAAGAGGGCAGAAGTACTAAACAACTCCGAATAAAAACAAGCCGCCCACTTTGGTTTTTCCTAAATTAACAACTTGTTTATTTATTTTAAAATATGAAATTCAATATGAGTTTGATGTAGACAAGTATGTTATGGCTACTTGTATAGTTTGCTGCGGTTTATAAAGTGGTAGTTTTATTTTGAAATTGATGTATAGCGATATTTTTAGTCATAAAGACGCCCCTATTCAGTACAAATTTTTGAGTCCACGTAAACTAATTTATACTCCGTCGCATATAATAACAAGATATTTAAACGAGTTATACTTATATTATTATATTAGCCAATCACACAAGAAAATATAGAAATTATAACCAATAGCATCCATCTATCTTTCTAATGCAAAGTTCGTAGTTCGTAATAACCGATCAAAATCTAACTTTGACTTTTTTGGCTTTGTTATATCTGATGATTATACAGGATGTCTCAAAACCTCTGTCTTTAAATGAAACTGTAAGCTCCTCATTAAATAAGAGATTAATTCTCCAAAAATTCTCCCTGAAATTTTTTGCCCAAAATGAAAAAATGACCTATCACAAGCGAACGCAGTCCCTTTGTTTTGAAACCTCTGCTTGGTTTACGACTTGTTTCAGCAATTTATTCCGATGAAAGCAATAAACCACAAGAAAACTTTTTAGTTACGTTTAGAAGAACTCGGTCAAGGTCTTATTGTATACGAATATGAATTCGACTTGCGGACATCGGCATGTTTATTTGTATTTTCAACATGCGATAATTAAGAACGTTTGTTTCTTTGTAATAGACAATAACAATTATGTTAAAAACGAGTACGGGAACACATTTTTCCCGCGTGAGCAGTTTTGAAGTTCATATGTGCGTACGCGAAATAATGATTCCCGCAAGTTTCATATTATATTTTTTGAATCGAATATAAAAAAAATTAATTGCAAATACTTTCATATAATTTCTCCTAATGGCAAACCAAAAATGTAAAATTAAGGAAGCTATGCTTCAGTGCTGACGTTACGTCAAATGACAAAATTTTTGACGATTTCTTCCTTTTCTGGGCCTGTTAATGAATGAAAGTTGTTGTAAAATGGTATTTTATAAACTAGATTTTATTATTATCAACACTGATTTATCTAAGAATAAAGGGCCAGTGTTTTTGACGTTATTTCCTGGTCTACTGGTCTACCGGGAAACAGTGCTTCCCTGTTGACTATTTCGTGCGTAAAACACCAACTAGAGGGTGACGAGTTCAAAAAATCTTTTTACATTGATATGTCACATGTCATAGTTACGTAATCATACGTCATAAAGACATAAATCGATACTGCTTAATTAACTATAATGCACCAAGCGGTCAGTGCCGATACATTATAAGGTTAAACCCTGGTCGCCTGAGGGCGCGCTTTCAGCCGTTGTCCGCTATTACTAGGCTTACCGATTTAAAAAAGTCAAATCGTTCGAAATGGGGTGAGTTTCTTGAACTACTTACTCAGAAGCGCCTCCAATTAGGGCTGAAATAGCATTATACAGAAGATGCTTGAGGGTCCCACTGCAATTTGAGCTGACTTGCTACAAGTTAATAATTAAATAAGGATTTGCATGGCCAAGATGGTTGGACCCGTTGGCAGCCGGATTTAACGTTCGACTGGGCAACTTTAAATATGAGTTCGATCCTCACTTGGTGCACGCGGATTCTATGTGGGAAAATTTTCATGTGTCAGTGTTCGGATTCATACCGACTCCTTCGAACTGGGTCCGCGTTACCCTGGTTTATAAGGCGAATGTCGACAGAGAAATTAGCATCTATGAGAGTATATTCACAATAAAGCTGTTATAATAAATGATAGACGGCTTTGTCTGCTCGCAGAAGAATAGCTCGAAATCTTCGCTATCATCTTTCATCACAGCTTCATTGTGAACTTACCTTAAGTCTGTCACAGCAGCAACAGCTTGAAGAATCATGGTGTATAAATAATAAAAAAAAGTAACAAATGCACTCTTACGTAAACTTAGAGCTTTATTCACAAGAGTAGGCGGTGAAACAAATGAAATTATTTTTCAGCTTCCAATTGAACAGTGTTCAGTTCATAATATGTAGAGTTTTGTTCAACCTTCGTTTGTTTGACTGTGTGCAACTGTCACCTATTTCGTAAGTGTCCTTGATATGATTCCTTCTGTTAACAGTGTTCGCTCATGCGTTAGATTATGGCGTGCGGCATCCCCTCTCTTTCCTAATCCAAAGTAACAGCCGTTTTTGGTTATCGACGTTCGTCGTTAAGTTTAATTTGATTTTAGAAAACAGAACAAATGTAATTCAAACTACTTATTTAATAATAATTAATAGTAGCAATAGAGGGTCGGACGTTCCTAGGATATCTGGTAAAAACCAGTACAAAGATAAACAAAGCAGCGGCGTAGATTTCAACGTCGCCGCTGAACGGCTTTTATGCCCGAGGCACTCTCACCCTCGCGCTTTTTAAATTACGTTTGTAACATAATTGCCTTTACAGTTTCTTTCAAATTAATAATTATGAAAACATTATAATTCTTTAATGTAACTTTTAAAAAGATTGGCATAATACATTTAATTGATTTCAATTATAGCGCCGTCACTGCAAAAAGAATGCGAGTTTATTTAGGAATGAATCGGTTATGTAAACAAGTTTTTATATCCAGTCGACCAGAACTGTTGTGGTTCCTGCTTGCCGCATAGACTTCTCGGGCTTCGACTGATTTATTGTTTTGTTTTTACAGGGCAGACGCGTTACAAATTAGAACTTTTTCCGACTATGATCGCTTCAGCCTATTAGCAGTTTCTCATATATTTAACGAAACCTTCCTCCTAAAATGCGCCTAGGCCTCGTAATAATAGATCCATAATAAGCACTGCTGTATTTATGTGCATTATTGCACTGTAAAATTTATAAAGGAAATAATTTTAAAAAAAGTAATTGCGTCTAATAAACCTTGTTCCATTTTTTATTCAGTTTGTCCAGCGCGTTCGGATGTATCATTTATCATTTCACTCCACAAACAGTGTGATCACGTGATAAATGCACCGCACCGTTTTTGGAACGGTCTAAAATAAATATCGCACTTTATATTTGGTTGTCGAACATGCACAAACCATTGGCACAAAGTTAGAAAAAAAAACAATAAAAATTTTTCCCATATGGTGCGAACTTTTTGACGGTTGCTGTACAGAGATTAAGCAACTTGGGATGAAGCAATGTGCAGTTGTATAGATGAAAGAGTTTCCATAGTACATTAAATAAAATCTCTGATAACTGACCTCATATGTGCTGGTTGCAGCAGATTTCCAGGTTTTAACACTTCATACGCGGTATAACAGCGCACAGCAGATTCCGCTATCGTAAATACTCAGATGTTAGCTAGAACTTGATGCCATTATAGCTCATTATTTTTAGGACTTTGCCCCTCCTGGTGGATTCTCCGCTTCAGGTAATGGTGGGGCCTTCCGGCCTTGTCACGGTTGTGATTGTTGTGGCCGGCTAAGTAATTATTTATTACGGTATCATTTTTAATTCATTCCGTTGTACATTTTAATTGCAGAATTAATGACGAAAAGTAAACAAAAAATTTATTTAATTAGAAAAAGAAAAAAAAACAAAATTGAATATTAACCATTACCCATAAAATAGTGAAACGGCCGCGGATTTGCTTATAAACAAATCGTGATTGATTTTCGATTGTGGAACAAATTACAAATAACAAACAAATATTGTTTTTCGTAGAAGTTCTAGTAACGCCGGAAACGGTTGAGACGGGTCGTTGCAGGTTTATAAGAGGCAATAAATTTTAAGTACAAAACACTTTAGTAACAGCAGGGCATTGCCGAGTTTTAAAATGTATTTGTTTTGTTTCATTTTTGTGAAGGAGTGTCAGTCATGCTTTAATAGGGAAAGGGCCGTTAAGTAAGATGAGATGATTTTCAAAATCACGGGTCGGGTTGCTTTTGGAAGGCGAAAACTTTAGAACGAATTTTAACTTTCGCAAGGGAAACAATAAATCAGTCACTTGTAAAGCGAGTGCATGTTCAAAATTTTAAAAGAAAAGAAACAGGCTTCGAGATGGGACAGTTACGGTGAGTTATGCGTGTAAATTTATTACTAGGGTGTTTTCTAAAAGGAGGAGTGGACAGGAACTTTTCGAAAACGGTATCGATTGCTCGGGGATGTTGTCAAGCTCTTTTTGAAAACCGGGTGGGGCTCACCAACGAGGGTGGAAAATGGAAGTAATTTTAATTGAGAGTCAGATTTTGTCATCTGAAAAGACCGGTTGAATACCAAACGCCGAGTTGCAGTTTTGAATTTAGCAGTTTGTCTTAAGTAAGTTGTGTTCCATAATCGTGTTTTCAGTCACCATTACGGGTGTAGCTTCAAGTGTCTGAAAGGCATTTTAATAAATTTTTGTTTTCGCACGCGGGCTCGACGCGAGTGATTTTAAAACAGAGTGAGGGGTGCGCAAATTACTCGGACTTGGACAGTTAGGTAAAGGTCATTTAATCATTATCGCTTCGCCGCATTTTTGGTGGTTTTAATTGATTCCAAACCTTTTAATCGAGTCATTATTGGAGACAGAGAGCTTTGAAATTCAATAATCGAATTCACATTCGTATCAGTTTGAATCTACATAATTAAACACACAGTTGGTTGACGTTCCCAATCTTGCCTTATAAATTAATAGTATTTTAATTGTTGAATTGTCATATTTAAGTTTAAATCAGTGTATGTCACTAGGTTCGTCGGAGTACGCGTTCTGTGACTTGATCAACCAAAGTAGTTAACTTTACCACTAATCTACTGAAATCTCCAGTCTAGTGTACCAATTGTAGAAGTGTTTCTGTCACCTTTGGAAACCCTCGTACCATTTAGTGACCTCGCTCACAACTGGGATCTGAGTGATTAACCGATGAGAAGTTAGCAATAAAATTCCAGCAATAAAATTATAAAATTTCAAAACGCTGCCACCGCTAAAATAACGATCACAGATCAATAATATTTAATCTATTACAAAGAGTATAATGTGTAGATTCCCCTCATATGAAGAAACTGAAAAAATATTTGATATTAAGTTAACTATGACTATTTAAACCAGCATAAGTCATTATTCATATATCGCACCAAAACAATTGCTTTCACTGAAAATTTTCACGTAGTCATAAAGTAAACATACATATCTATTTAATAATGCCTTCCGAAAGTTTTAGCCGGTTGATTTAAAGTAATTAGTAAATTAATTAATTGTGGCATTCCCAGCAATAAAATAATTCTAACTTTGAACGTCCATATCTCTTAATGCAGTATTCGCATAAACATTCTGTTTGTAGAATATAAAAGCACGGATCGAAATCTATCGTTTAAGCCACCCTCTGAGTTTTAGCCGGTTGGTTTGAAGTAATTAGAAATTAATTAAAAGTGACGCACAGACCAATTTCAAATGTTCATAACTTTCCATTCCGCACTTGCATAAAAATTCTGTTTGCAGAATATTAAAGCACAGATCGAAATCTATCGTTTAAACCACCCTCTGAGTTTTAGCCGGTTGGTTTGAAGTAATTAGAAATTAATTAAAAGTGACGCACAGACCAATTTCAAATGTTCATAACTTTCCATTTCGCACTTGCATAAAAATTCTGTTTGCAGAATATTAAAGCACAGATCAAAATCTATCGTTTAAACCACCCTCTGAGTTTTAGCCGGTTGGTTTGAAGTAATCAGAAATTAATTAAAAGTGACGCACAGACCAATTTCAAATGTTCATAACTTTTCTCAGAGAACTTGCATAAAAATTCTGTTTGCAGAATATTAAAGCACGAATCGAAATCTATCGTTTAAATCACCCTCTGAGTTTTAGCCGGTTGATTTGAAGTAATTAGAAATTAATTAAAAGCGTCACTTTTAATTAACCGAACCAGCCGTCGACTCAAGTAGGCCTAGTGCCAACTTCCCCGGGAGGACCTTCCTCACCGACGCCGTGCAACCGCCACCCGCATCAGGACGCTACCGTTTCACGGAGGCATCCTCACCGACGCCACCCTCATCAGGACGCTGCCGTTTCCAAGAAGGATCATCATCACCGACGCCTTCGTGCCGCCACCCTCATCAGGACGCTGCCCGTTCCACGGAGGCATCCTCACCGACGCCTTGCCGCCGCCACCCTCATCAGGACGCTGCCCGTTCCACGGAGGCATCCTCACCGACGCCGTGCTGCCGCCACCCTCATCAGGACATCTCATCGCAATTGCTGCATCCCTCGAGACATGGTGGAGGCTCCTCGCTGTCGCAGCTAACCACGTGACATGGTGGAGGCGCTAACCACGTGACATGGTGGAGGCGCCTAAAGTCCCAAAATAATACGTCGTGACGATAAGAAGGGGATGCCAGGTCCATACCAAACAAGATCAAACGCAGCAAAGGAATCACCGTTTCATCCACCGCATCGCAGCACAGAATTTGGAATCGAAGAAGGAACTGTTTTTACTCCGAGAAAAGCTTATCAATATCACTCCCACACACGGAAAAAGAAACAAAGTACGAGGTAACAGACAAATTTTAGGAATTCTTACCGTAGCGGATAGTAGGCACATGGAAGCTATCCAGGAAACAACAGGAGATAATAAGGGCCAGAATAAATTAGAAACGAAACCACCGAGCGAGAAAATGGGCAACAGAACAAATTCAGAAGCGTTCAACGAACATTTTGTAAGAAGTTGCATGGAGAGACGAAACGTGTACAAGAAAGAAAACGAACAGCCTAGGTATGAAAATAATATTTATAATAATCAAGGAAATAAGAATTAGGAGCGGTGAAATAACGAGAGTCCAGGGAAATGACGAAATGGGCGAGTTCAAAACAGCAAAATTAGAGATAGGCAGTATAATTACGTAAATAGATGTAACTACCAATATTAGAAGAAGAAGAAACTAAATAATGATCCTATGTAACATAATCTTATATGTAATACTAAGTTAAGGAAATAACCATCAACCAAGGGAGAATGGAAACTTTCGAAGACAGATTTCAGTATGCAGGAAAGAAAATACAATGGATAGAAGAATGGAGCAAAGAGAGAAGGAAAATTTGAAGTAATGACGGAGAAGTTTAGAGACGTTCGATTTTTTTATTGTGGTAATGCCACACAGCAACAGTTGGACGAGTAAATGGCGAAAGATGATGATATCCGAAGGACTGTCAAGAAATTGACTTTCGGACTACAGGCAGAATTACAGGAATTTGGAACCAATTCAAAAACAAGTTTGCAAGAAGTAAGGCAGTTGAAGACACAGATAGGAACATGGAAAATTCCAGCATTAAGCTATCTAACACCACACATCACAAACAAACATTCATATCTTAGGTAGCTCGATGAAGCACTCGGATATCCTGTCCACAGAAGAAGAAGATTTCGACAAGATTGCCTTGTCCCGGCCTAAAGGAATAGAAAGTGCACTCATCCTCCTGGCCATTTGGACAACGCTAAAATCTTTTGTGATGTAGCCGACTTCTTGGATACAACCTGTATACACAAACTTGTCCGGATGTATCAATTCAAACTGGAGCCTCAGGATCATCACAACGAGTAAATCAGCAGATGAAGAATTTAAATATGTGAGTTATGCTAAAAATTGAGCATTATGTTATTTAAAGAACTGCTACAGCATTTACGGCAACGCCAGTCCACTGTTTTTAAGAGATGCACGAAGTAGTAGTATATGTCGCTACAATTGCATTTGTTATTATTATGATTGCTTTAAATATAATGTTGTTAAAGAGATTACTAGGCAGAAAAAGAAGAGAAGAAACAGGACCGGGCCATCCTGTGAAAGAAAAGGAGACGCATTAAATGGACCAAACCATAATCTGCATCAAGGAAAAGACCCTCTGGATCGTGCCAAGTCCTCCTTGAGCCACAAGGTTGGGAAACTCCATTAGACGCTCCGAAGAAAGAAGCAATCAACATTAGAATGAGTATACGAAGATATAGAAGATATAGATATAGAAGAAAATGTGCCGTCAGAAAACCAAAACGAACATGCTCCCTGCCAAGCCAATCGTCATCCCAAATCCTGGCTGAAATACGAAACGGAGGTAAAGAAATTACCAAGGTATCATTAAATGACTTATGCTTACGTTTTATTTCAACAGAACATTGAAAAAATTAAATGTCAAGGTGGTAAATACTATGTAATATAAGACGTACGCGCCGCGAACTATAAAACTTTAGCAAACTCTACGGTTTTCTTTTTCAAGTGCAACGCGCGGGAATTGTTTCGTGACCTTACGCAACAGACAGTTTTCCGCGTGACGCAAGTTATTCTTGTGCGGGGACGCACAAGCTTAAAGGGGAGGGAAATGTCACGATAAGGATTTAATTTTTAGCCTAAAATTAATAATTATAAAATGTAAAGGAGTCGCGACGAAATATTTCCGCGAGGAATAAAGTAGAACAATTAAGACAGCAATCTTGCGAAATCTAAGCTACAAGCGGTTCACGTTTCATAACAAAACACGCGCTATATGTGGGACAAATTAATACAACAGGTGACGAAAGGAGAACACAGAAACATGTCATAACAGTCGAATAGACAGATTTTCGCCTATATAACGTACGGAAGAAGATGGGAAGGCAGTCGAACCCGACTCCGGTAGGCTTAGTGCCTACTGTAAGAAGGGCAGCCGCCCTCGCAGTCGAACCAGCCGTCGACTCAAGTAGGCCTAGTGCCAACTTCCCCGGGAGGACCTTCCTCACCGACGCCGTGCGGCCGCCGCCGCGTCGGGACGGTGCCCGTTCCACGGAGGCATTCTCACCGACGCCTTGCCGCCGCCACCCTCATCAGGACGCTGCCGTTTCCAAGAAGGATCATCCTCACCGACGCCTTGCTGCCGCCATCCTCATCAGGACATCTCATCGCAATTGCTACAGCCCTCGAGATTGCCCTGGATCCGGTTAGCCGAATCGTCGGGTCTCTTCAACCCCAGCACAGAGGGATTCCTCATCCTCGCTGTCGCAGCCGACTCGTCGCGATTTCGATAATCACGAAAATGCACCCCCGCACATTTAAAGATCGTCCGCCGATAGATAATAATATTCAGTAAACAAAGGTATACATTGTTTTTGGTAAATTGTGTTTTCAAGCTCTACCACTGAGAACCCGCTACCTACCCCTAACCCCGTGACAATATGTATTTCGGCAGCTAAGCTGCCATCTTCAGCACGCTACCAACTGAAAAACACTTAAAAAGACCTAAAAAAAACCTAATCATCCTAATAAAATCATAAAAATCTATCTGGGCCTTACAATAATTTCTCTTTCCTCTACCTCAAGGAAACTAAGAAATTTATCATAGCGAATACACCCTGCCACAGTATAAAACTATCGAGACTGGACGGTTATTCGTCTAAACTGTTCTGTACCACTGAACATCAGATCTATCGGAAACATCAGTTTCCAACTCTGAAACAGTCTCCTGGACGTCGGCTCTGCTAGAAACAACTATTTCTAACACTGAGGCTGCGTCCGGTACACTGAACTACAGAATAACTCCCTGTCCTGTCAATAACAGTACCTACTACCTATAAATTCAGGTAATATCTGGCACTCTGTTGCTGTCCTATTTCAAAATAAACATATAAAATTTTAAACAAAAATAAAGTAACAAAAGTAACCAAAATAGAACTTACTGGATAACCAACTACACAGACCTGTACAATTCAGGGCTTTCCTTTTAGCTCTTAAAATAAAACTGCTAAATGCCAATTTATGCCTGTGCTGTTACCCAAGGTTACATTTTTTCCACTGCCACTACCGTTAGAAACTTACTACGGTGGCCTGCTTGTAGGTTTTCCACCTGGTAGCGATCATTCTGTAAAACCCTCACTACCCTAAACGGCCCCCTGAATTTCGGCAATAGCTTTTTGCTAGTACCACTATTCGGCACACTAGCAATGAGAGTTAAAACAAGATCCCCTGCCTTGTGTTTATCCGCCTGCCGCCTCACCCTGTCATAATACTGCTTCTGCTTCTCCTGATCTTCTGTGACGTGCTGTTGAATCTGTTTCCGAAGATCAGCCAGATTGAGTCGCGAGAAGTCAGGCTGCACTTCTGCAAGCAGATTTGCCCTGCTGCTCTCCGCGGTTTATAACCATCAGAGCCTCAGAAGGGGTGATGTTGATGCCTTTGTTAAACATGGTGTTGAGTGAAGATTGCACTTCTTTAACATAGCGGTCCCAATTCGCAGTATCATCGTCCGCACTCCGAGTAGCTAAGGCACTCACGATTGTCTTATTTTATCGCTCGCACTGTCTGTTTGCTCGCAGAGTGGCGACAGCGTTCAACACATGCTTAATACCATAGGTTTCGCAAAATAATTTGAACGATTGAAAAGTGAAGGCACTTCCTCAATCGCTAATTACACGGACCGGGGTCCCGAAAAGACACATTATTTCTTGTAGTATTTTAATAACGTCTCGGGTCTGCTGCGTCTTTACCGGTTCCACTACAACAAATTTGCTGAAAGCATCAACAATTACGAAAAGGAATTTATTGCCTCGAGCACTTGTTTCAAATGGTCCCACATGATCTATGTGGATTGTGTGAAACGGGACTGGGACCTTCTCGATCGGATGCAATTGTCCCTGTCTCTTACCCGGACAGTATTTGTAATAAGAACAGTTTAAACACGCGCTGACGTACTTGGTTACGAATTTTCGCATATCAGCAAACCAATAGTTCTCTCGAATACGCTTTAATGTATTTTCTACACTACTATGTCTTGCGTTATCATGGCATAACCGGCAAACTTGCCACCGAACGTTTTTTGGTACTACCCAAGCTACTTTTCCACTATTCAATTTTCTATGTACCTTGCCATCTCGTAGCAGATATTCATTGAAGTAATTCTTAGTCTCTCTAGTTTTATGCCCGCTCGCAAGAATATTCCTGATGCGTGACAGCTGATCATCTTGTAATTGGGCTGCGACAACCCAATCTTCTTCAACTAAGTCAACTGAATTCACACTTGGTTGTTCGAGATATCTACTTAGAGTGTCTATATGAGGCATCTTCTTGCCTGATCTGTATTTTATTTCAAAAGTATACTCTTGTACCTCTAGCCACCACCTAGCAACTCGTGGAATCAAATCCTTCTTGGTGAACACAGTTCTTAGCGCGTTACAATCAGTAACTACTACAAACTCGATTCCTAGAAGGTAGACTCGGAAATGCTTCAAGGCCAAAACTACTGCCAATGTTTCCAATTCGTAAGAATTGTAATGGCGTTGGTCAGTGGTAGTCTGCTTACTGAAGTAAGCTACTATTCTATGCAATCCCGAACTATCTTTTTGAAGAAGTGTGCCACCAAAACCCAGACTACTCGCATAATTGTGTAATTCAGTGTCATAAGTAGGATTGAAAATTGCTAGTACAGGCTTAGTTACCAGAGCTCGTTGAATCATTTCGAAGGGCAGGTGTTGCTCGGAATCCCAGTGCCACTGCACGTCCGATCGCAACAAACGAGTCATCGGTACTACTTTTCTTGCATAGTTCTCGATGTGCTTCCGGAAATATCCAGACAAGCCAAGAAACTGACGACGTACCTGCTTAACAGAATTAGGAGCACGCATCTCCTGGACTGCCTGCACCTTTTTGCTTCCAGGCGCACCCCTTCGGCGGAAATTTCTCTACCCAAATAGTCTATCGTTTCAGTGAAAAACACACATTTCTTCAATTCTAGCGTCAATCCATGTTCTTTCAAAACTTCTAGTACTGTTCGTAGCCTACCAAAGCCCTCTGCGATACTAGGACATGGTATAATAATGTCGTCGATATATGGAAAAGCTATGGTATTCTCAAGGTTTCCCAAAACACTGTTCATTAAACGCAGAAAAACAGCAGGCGCATTCGCCA
Organism: Prosopocoilus inquinatus; assembly: GCA_036172665.1. Taxonomy (NCBI): domain Eukaryota; kingdom Metazoa; phylum Arthropoda; class Insecta; order Coleoptera; family Lucanidae; genus Prosopocoilus; species Prosopocoilus inquinatus. The sequence continues at coordinate 40,091,254 of CM069871.1, read as the reverse complement.
GCACAAAAGGCATGCGTAGAAATTCATAATGACCTTCAGGGGTCACGAAAGCTGTTTTAGGCACTGAATCGGCAGCCATTGGTACGTGGTAATACCCTGAGGCCAAATCTAATCCTATAAAATATTGATGCCCACCCAAACGATCGATCAACGGCAAGGGATACTTGTCCCTGACCGTAATAGCGTTGAGTCTACGAAAATCAATACATAATCTATAATCTCCCGTTTTCTTTTTTACAAGCAAGACCGGACTAGCATAGGGTGACGTCGAGTTTTGAATGATTCCATGGGTTAGAAGGTCTTCAATCATATTACGTAATATTTCTTTCTCTTTTGGTGGCATACTGTACGGTTGATATACAACAGGCTCCTCTCGGAAAACCTTAATTGTCATCTCAGTTGCCGTAGTTTTACCTATGTCGGCCATTGATAATGAAATACACATTTTAAATTCGTTCAGTAAATCCTGGCATTCCTCTTTAACTTCAGTTAATCAGTTACGTCGCCAAAATTTACATCGTTTGCATTATCAGTCGCATGGCAAAAAACATCCCGAAAACAATCTGGTGTTAATTTAAGGTCTCCCAGTTGACGTATCATAACAGTATCTCCTATTTTGACAATCAAGTCTTTTCATGAAATCGCAACCAACAATACAATCATGCGTGAGCAAGTTATCTTTCATAACCACTAAATTAATATTTGTCTCAGCTTGACCTACACAGACTTGTATCACCACTTTTCCGATACTGGTTACTAATTCACCGTTGAAATTTCGTAGATGCCCAACAGTTGGAATGTAATTTAGTCCTATACGTTTGACAATGGACTCTTTAATCAGGATGGTTAAGCTTCCTGTATCAAGAAGGCAGTTCACCTTTATGCCATTCACCATAGCTACGGTTGTAAACAAATCGGGTCTCAAAAATTTCCGAACTTATCTGATTTATTGCTTTATTAACAGTCGCGCTTCTATCATTTTTCTTATTCATGTCCCCACGAAATTTATTTTTCGGACATTCACTACGATAATGTCCCATCTTTTGACATGTGAAACATTTAACCCCAGCCTTGTGGCAGTGCTATCAAGTCCAGCTTGAGTTCGCTTTCGGAAGTCACTTTTGAGCCTCTTCTGTTGAAATATCGATTTTATGCTGAGGAGGTCTTTTTGCAAATTTTGAAAGAGAACCTAAAGCACACAAGAAAATACAATTCACTTGTGCCATCATAGTGAGAAGTAATAGCTGAACGTCTCACATCTGTATCAGGTATCCCTTCAATTACCGTATCAACTAAATAATTTTCGGGAATCTGAATATTTAGGGACTTTATTTTTGTTAATTTGTTAAAACAATATTCTCCAATATTTGGTCCTGGCATTGCAGAATAATTTGCAGCTTCTTTAAATAATTTACCAAAAGGTAATGGCTTTTTAAATTGTTTAATCAGAGATGTTTTTAATTCTGATCAGTCAATACGAATAAAATTATGAGAGTCGTATCATCGCCTTGCCATTCTCTTTAACCTTCCTGCCACGACTCGCACGGTCTCCAAACCTCCCCAATGATAATGCACGAGCTATCTCATAAACGCGAGCAACCCACGATTCCACGGAATAAGCATGATCAGCCGGATCAAACATCGGAATCGGCGTCTCATCCGCTGCCACTGTCGAACGTAAGTTCGACGCAGTCCTGGATGTCGATACCGTACTCGAAGTCCGTTCCAACATCCTAATTCGGCGTTTTAATTTACGCATTTCAGAACACGACTCTCGAGCGCGCTTATTACGTTTTCGTTTATGTTGTCGCAGCCGGTGCTCGCTACCACGACGACGAGTATCACGCGCTCGCATTCTCGCAGGGGAAGCCCACAACCGAGACCTGGAGCGCGACATAGCCAAGGAGACGTTGTCCGACGAGGTTCTTTCACGGCACGAACGAAACCTCGACGCTGACGATTCACTCGACATTGCACTTGTATATGCTAATACACAAGCAATTTCAAATTTGGTTCAAAACAAATGCAGTACTACTAAAACTACAAAAGTCAAAACTTACATTATTGTCCAATGTTCAAAATGGGCTTTGCACTGCACTAAAATGCACTATCCCACTTCTGATTTGTCGGATAAGCCAAATAAACAAAAACAGGGCTTTATAAAACTATATTTTTAGTAATAACACCAGTTAACTATTCACATTTTAGATGTATGAAAACAGACTGTAATACTTTGCAGCGTCGCTCGTCATCTAGCGACAATCACTCCCTCGAACGACCGGGCCAGCCTGCTGAGTCCGCATTATTACCGTGTTTTATAAATATTGTAAACATGCTGATACTGCCGAAGTGCCGAAGATTATTTTCTTACAAATACTTGTTCATTTTACGTATTTATTTATTTAGTATTATCGTTATTGAGGACTCCTTAGTTATTCAATAAAGAATAAGTTTATGTTTATGTAATTCATACTAAGATCTAATTATTGTCGATTATCTAATAAAACAAATTTAATTCTTTAATCTGTGAGAGTAGATTTAAAATGGTCTTCTTTAATCAAATTGCACACGTGGGCAACCACCGGGACACTATGAATTTGATATTGTGTTTACATAAAACATCACAGCTTTTAAAAATGCGATCAAGCACTTGACCTTGACTTTTGCTGGAGTTTTATTTTATGATGTCTTTACGCCCGATCGAAAAGACGTTCTCAAATAAATGTACCAACACTGCTTTAGTAGGCATTTTCTATTTATTTTTGAGTTAGACTTTTGGTAAGAGCGGCATTAATTCTCTTACATGACGAGGAACTTGCAGTATTAATATGTGAAACTAATTTGATTGCACCCGGTATATCTTAGAATGATTAGATTGTTGTTAGTTTTTACATTTTTATGATTTTATTAGCATGATAAGGTTGTTTTTAGATCTTTTAAAGTGCTTTTAAGTTGGTAGCGTACTGAAGATGGCAGATCTTCATATACCGGGTGTCCCGCGCTATGTGCTCACTCTTCTAGAATCTTTATTTATTAATGGATTAACCTGAATTTTGGTAAATTAAATAAAAAATGAAATATTTCGACATACGGTTAGTCGTCATAGGACTTATATACATATATATAAAATATATAGGACACCCTATATATTTTTACATATTTAAAATCTACGGGTCATTGCCAGTGCGAATACGTCAATTGATAATTTTGGTTTCCGTGACAACGAAAAGGAAACTTTTATATTTTTCAATTTAGAAAGCTATGAATCGCATTTTTTCGATCTAATGCGATCAAGTGTTTCGACAAAATTACTCCTTTGATTTTATTTTGCTTTCTTACATTTTCACAGCATTTGAAATTTTCATTAGGTCGTAACTCATTTTTTTCAATAATAACTCATATGTTTCTTAGCTTAGTACAACAGAACATTCCTTTTTGAGTACGTTGATACCAAAGACATCATATTTTCTTTGAAAGTCATTGGAAATAAAAGGAGTGTAAAATTTCAATAAGACTTGCTCTATTTTAAATTAATTTTCAAAGAAGATATGATGTATTTGGTATCAGCGTACTCAGAAAAAAATGTTCTGTTGAACTAAGCTAAGAAACACATGAGGTTACCATCAAAGGAGTGATTTTCTAGAAACACTTGATCGCATTAGATCTAAAAAATGCGGTTCATAGCTTTCTAGATTGAAAAATAAAAATGTTTCTTTTTCATTGTCATGGAAACCAAAATTATCAATTGATACGTATTCGGGCTCGTAATGATCCATAAAGTTCAAATATATAAAAATATATAGGGTGTTCCATTTAATATAAGAAAGTTTATATCACTTCCGCCGAAACCGGAAGTCCTATGACGACTAACAGTACGTCGAAAAATTCCATATTTTGTTTAATTTATTGTCTCCAAAATTCAGGTTAATCGATTAAGAGAGATTCTAGAAGGGTGAGCACATGGCGCGGGACACCAGGTATATTTTTAGGATGATTAGATTTTTGTTAGTTTTTACATTTTCATGATTTTATTAGGATGATTAGGTTATTTTAGATCCTTTTAAGTGCTTTTAAGTTGGTAGCGTACTGAAGATGGCAGCTTAGCTGCTGAAATACGTATCTCCGGATATAAAATTATTGTGGGCGGAGATTAATTTCAATTGTGTTATAAATGTCCACCATCTTTTCGAAGACAAAATCAATTTCTGGTGTTATCCGACCACACTCTTCGGTAATTCTAACTGTAAATGGAGATTTCTTTTTAGAATTTTATAGCAGGGACTCATTGATACAGCCGTCTCTTGTCCTAAGTGCCGCAATGATTTTGAGGGATAATTTCGCATAATTTGTTGGATATTTTCAATTAATTCTGGTGTTCTAACAATAGGTCTGCCGTTGCCACTTTTTCGACCAACGTTTCTGTTAGAATGTGAATAATTCAAGTGCGAGTACTGCGAGTTACAGTCGTACAGGGCCTACTGAAGTACACATATAAAAAAACAATAGTTGTTGATAATATAAGTTCTGTACATACATCAATGATGTATCTTTGGTTTGTATATACCGTGCCTTCAATTGAATTCCTCATTAAAGTAAGCTGTGATTTTTTTTTTATGAAGTTGGCGACACAATTCTAGAGAAAACAGTTGACATTAACTGTCAGTACTGATCATATCATCAAATAAAAACACAACATTAAAGTTTAAAGTAGATGCTCAAAGTGCTCTCTTTCAGCTTGAATACATAAGCGTACTCTGCGTTTCATGTTTTCAAACCCGTTTGCTAAGTGTTCGGGGGTTATGTTAACACACACTTCTGTAATGCCCGCACGAAGTTCTTCGATTGTGTGACGCGTAGTTCTAAAAACTGTGTTTTTCATGTGCGGATAAATGCAGTAATCCATAATTGTGAGATCCGAAGATCTTGCAGGAAAATTCACAATCCGATTATCGAAAAACTGCTGCAGCAAAATTAATAGTTTGATGAGCTGTGTGGGCAGTAGCATTGTCTTGCTGATAAAACCATTCTGTAAGTTCATCATATAGTTGATTAATGAAAGGTATTAATAACTCATTTCGGTATCTTTCAGCAGTTACTGAGTCGTTAAAAAATATTGGTCCGATGATACGCCTTCTTGACACTGCTAGCCAAACACCAATTTTTAATGGATGTAATGGAGTTTCCACAAATTCATTGGGATTTTCTCATATTCTGTTTATTTAAATACCCTGAGAGTTGAAACCAGGCCTCATCGGAAAAGAAACACTTGTCAAGAATGTCGTCGTTGTTTAAGTTATCAAGAAACCACTGACAATTTTCTGTTCTTCTGTGAAAATCTACTGGCCTGAGTTCGTGGACTGCTTGAATCTTATATGGATAAAACTTTAAGTCTTTTTTAAGAATAGTTTGACATGTTCCCACTGATAGCTGAACTTCTTGTGAAAGTTTCGCAATAGATTTCTTGAGAGAGTGTTCCATTCGATCCCGAACATCTTCAATGCAGGCTGCAGTCCTTTTCTTAGCTGCTCCGCTTCCTGTTTTGCGACCAAGTGATCCTGTTTCACGAAATTTAAGAACACAAGCATGGATATGTTTAACTAGCTGTTCATAAGTAATAGCAAAATTAGGAAACTACTGTCGAAACTTCTGTACACACTGATTAATTGAATAAACTAACTGTCGATTTTCTATTCTACCGTTTTGAAAATAACTTACAAACAATAAATATTTTCTGTTGCAATTCTAACGTTTTGAATTAATTGAAAATACAAAGTGTCAATTTGACATTAGTTTAATTAAATAATTGAACAGCTATCAGTGCTGCAAATCTTAGGAGAAAAAAAAACAGTGAAATCATAGCCCACTTTAATGAGGGATTCAATCGAAGGCACGGTATTTCGTTATAAACGTTCGTAGTTTATCCAACTCGAGACTGTTTTGTCCCAACAGGTTACGGGCCCAGATTCGCAAAGTTTGTGAAGAATAGTCGCCGAACACTGCAAGTTCATCGAGAATTGAACTTCTCGGAAAGGATAACTACGATACATGGAAGCTTCAAATGCAGGCCATATGAATCAAAAACGATTTATGGGAGTTTGCGAATGGAACTGCAGTAAAGCCCGATTTGGAAAAGGTGACTGACGTTCTGGCTTGGGAGCGAAACGACTTGAAAGCACCGTCGGACGTAATTTTGTCGATAAGCTCAAGCGAATTGAAGCAAGTCAAAAATTGCGTGACTTCGCCGTGAGTGTGGCTAAGGCTGGAAGAAATATATCAATCCAAAGGCCCGGCGAGAAAATCGACACTTCTAAAAAAAGCTGACGCTACATAAAATGACAGATGATGGTGACATACGAACTCATTTGAATAGTTTCTTTGATTTTGTCGATAAACTAAACGACATGGGAGTCGAAATTAACGCGGACTTATTAACGATTTTAATATTATACAGTTTGCCCGTTGCCTATGAAAATTTTAGTCGCGCGATGAGTCACCCGCACCGGAAGCGCTCCGCATAAAAATCATTGAAGAAAGCGATGCTCGCAAGAATGAAGAACGAATCGTGACTTCAGATGCTATGTACATATATAAATAAAAAGGGTAGTTGGAATGACAGGAAAGAAAACTCTGAAATTAATAAAGGTGACGTTTTGAAAACGGAAGTGACAATTCGATTCGATGTTTTAAGTGGAAAAAGCTCGGACATAAAGCGAATGAGTGTCGAAGCAAAAGTAAAAAGGAATGTGCAAGACAAGCGGACAATGCGTCTTTAAATATTTCGCGATATAAGACAAACGATCCGAATCGAAAGTGGTGCCTGGATAGTGGCGCGACATCACCAGTTTTTTTTAACTAATGGCATACAAATTGTTTCAGTTTACGTTGTTTGCCTACAACATAAAATTGTGTTTTTGGCCCTTTTTTTAGTTTGCACCCAAAAATAGCTTTTTACATTAAATCAATGTTCCATAAGTTTTTAAAATTACAACTTGTTACATGTATTCAAACTGTAGTACTGGTAAAACTTTATATAACGATTAAATTTTTTATTTTTTTTTAAGAAAATGCAGGTGCTCCGTTTTCCGTGCCGATGAGTGTAGAACATTTATGCAAAATGTACATTTGTAATTGTGGTGCCCTTGGAGAACAATTCCACCGCTGAGACAGTAGGAAAAGGAAAAGTGTGTTTTGTCGCGAATGTGTGTAACAAGAAAATGAATGTGACTCTAGATAATGCGTTACATGTGCCGGACTTAAGAACAAATCTTCTATCGGTTAAGAAAATTACTGATCGTGGACTTGAGGTTTGCTTTCGAAAAAAAGACGCGATTGTTAAAGGTTAAAACGGACATGTGATTCTAAGTGCTGTAACAATCGACGATTTGTACTACGTACGCGAATTTGGACAAGGCGCGAGTGCTCTTACGTCCTTATCAAAAGACAAAACAGTTTCATTAGAATTGTTGCAGAGACGTTTGGGTCACGTCGATATGAAAGACATTGTGTTTGCAATTCGTAAAGGTACCATAACAGGAAAAGGGAATCATGTTAACGATTCCTCCAGCACATTAAACTATGATATTTGCTTGCAAGGGAAAATGACAAGGACTCCGTTTCCTAGTAAGTCAAAACGACAGACAAATGTTTTGGACTTGGTGCATTACTGTGTGCGGTCCTATGCGGACACTTTCTAAGGGTGGAACAAAATATTTTGTTGAATTTATCGACGATTGCACAAAATGGTGCGAGGTGCGATTTTTTAAATCGAAGGCGGACGTTTTTAAAGCAACCACGGAATATATATAGCTTTTGTGAATGCACAATTGTGCTTTCTTTAGAAAAAAGTAATAACAAAAATTAAATGACGGAAAATTTATCGTGTAATGGTTGGTAGTAAAAAATGTGAAAACTGACAAAAAATTGAAGTATTTACATGTGGAACTCTGCTAATTTTAAATAATTTTCAATTTTTATATAACGTTGTAAAGGAACGTCATTTCTCTTTTGAACGCAGCATCGTAATCAAAAATCGGTAACAGATAAATTAAGTTATAATGTTTTAAGTTCATGCATGTAACGGATAATGGTTTTTTGACCATAACCTCGGCTTTTGGGTGTATAGCACATTTCTTGTATACTAAATTTTTTTAAACAGATAAAATAGCGACATCTTACTATCGCTTTTTGACCTGACATTGCAGTAGGGTAGACAAATTGATATTAGGAGCAAATCCCGCTTCAATTTGTCTACCCTACTGCAACGTCAGGTCAAAAAGCGATAGTAAGATGTCGCTATTTTATCTGTTCATCACTCTTACATCGCAAATGCGAATAAATTGGGCAAGTCGTTTTTGTTTGCAGCGGGAATGTCGAGCTACGTCTCTGCTGAAGAAGCCCCAAGCAGGGCTGAAACACCTGTCCAGAGGCTGCTCGAGGTTCTCGCTGCAATCAAAAACGATTTGCACAAAATTTTTCTAAAATCTTTCATTATGCTTTGACAGCAAGCATGGCCGCCTTGCATGGGGAACTTATTAGGAGCAAATCCCGCTTCAATTTGTCTACCCTACTGCAATGTCAGGTCAAAAAGCGATAGTAAGATGTCGCTATTTTATCTGTTCATCACTCTTACATCGCAAATGCGAATAAATTGGGCAAGTTGTTTTTGTTTGCAGCGGGAATGTCGAGCTACGTCTCTGCTGAAGAAGCCCCAAGCAGGGCTGAAACAGCTGTCCAGAGGCTGCTCGAGGTTCTCGCTGCAATCAAAAACGATTTGCACAAAATTTTTCTAAAATCTTTCATTATGCTTTGACAGCAAGCATGGCCGCCTTGCATGGGGAACTTATTAGGAGCAAATCCCGCTTCAATTTTTCTACCCTACTGCAATGTCAGGTTAAAAAGCGATAGTAAGATGTCGCTATTTTATCTGTTCATCACTCTTACATCGCAAATGCGAATAAATTGGGCAAGTCGTTTTTGTTTGCAGCGGGAATGTCGAGCTACGTCTCTGCTGAAGAAACCCCAAGCAGGGCTGAAACAGCTGTCCAGAGGCTGCTCGAGGTTCTCGCTGCAATCAAAAACGATTTGCACAAAATTTTTTTAAATTTTTTTAGTCGACTAGGTCTACAAGCTGCACTACATCACATCAAAAGTATATTTTCACTGTTATACCGTGTAATTAATACAATACAATACTAATAGTAGTTAATAGTCCATGTAAAATATTCTTGCAGAATACAAAGCTTAAATCTGTATGGTAAGTGATATTCAATGATGTCGATATGACAAACGGATATCTTATGCAGCATCTGCACTAAAATATGTTTTTTTACAACACGTGTGCATTGGTTCTGAATTTCAATATTAAATCAAATTACCCCCTCCGTTGATTACTTTTGAGTTAGGTCGCAATGGCACTAGTTGTTTAAGAACAAAAATTAATATCTAAGTTGCCTAGGTTGGGGTCTGTGTTGGCGCACTTTTCAAATTGACACAGTGTTATAGATAGATAATACATAGTAATGAAAGACGGACAATAAACGAAATTTGCAATTTTTTTTACTTATTATAATTTTTTTTTATTAATATAACGTGAAAATAAAACCTGAACAGTCAACACCAAATTATTAAAGTACAAACTTACACATTTCAAGTAACAGATCATCGCGCAAAAATTCAATCGAATCAAAATAAAATATGTACAGTTGAAAACAAAAAAAAGTAGACAAACTACGGTTCCCTGTAATTATTCTTTCTCAAAGGGTCATAGATTAAAGACGGATTCACAGATTTTACCAAAATTTTAAACTTGTTAATGTTGAAAGCTTTTAAATTTTTCAAATGTTATCTGTGAAGTCGTCTTTAATCACCACCATTTTCAGAAAAAATGAATATAGAAAACTGTAGTTTGTCGAATTTTTTTTACTTCCGACTCCGATCAATTCTACCTGTCATATCTAAGATTTATGAGAGTGTGATAAAAAAGAGACTATCATGCTTCTTTGAATCACATAATCTGAAAAGTAAAAGCCAGCATGGATAACAAAAAGGAAAGAGAGTTACATTTGCCATGATCGATGTCTCTTCATAACAATAGCTAATGCTCTGGACAACGAGGAAATAGCACAAATTACATGTTGCGATTTAACTAAGACCTTCGACACAACGGCACAACATACTTTTACGAAAATTGTATTACTGTGGAGTAAGAGGACTTCCACATCAAATTTTCACTTCATACCTCGAAAACCGTAGGCAAGTCGTATACTGGAAAAACAAGTTATCAAGAGAAGAAAGAATTGAATCTGTAGTCCCTCAAGGATCGATTCTTGGACCTCTACTTTTTATAATCTATATTAATGATTTAGTGTTTAATGTAAGTGCAGATAGTTCTTGTCTGTTTGCTGACGATACGACGTACATAAATATAGCAAAGAATAAACCTAAATTGGAACAAATATCACGTAAAACAAAAGACGCATGAGTGTGGATGAGTGCTAATTCTTTAAACTCAAATAAAGATAAACCCAGAAAATAGTAATAAGTAAAGCAACTGAAAAACAGGGGTTCACAAATTATAGTCGTTAAATTTCACTTTCATTATAAGCTGTCGATTTACACAATTAACACAGTAGTAATGAGCTTCTCTATCAAATAACACTTTTACAAAATGTACTTTCTATTTATTCGAGGTACGAACCCGTCGTTGGCTATCTTAAGGCTGTTTTCGGAATTTTTGCAGCTGCGACGACAATAAAACTGTTTACTTTTATATTTATTTGTCTTCACAACGTTTTTATGCGCAAAGTAACCACAGGTTCACTATTTGCTTCCTTGTTACTCATAAAACCCAAATATTTTCTATCGCATGTTTGAAGTTAACCAGTATTAAGCGTAGTTAATACACGGCCGGAGAGCCATGAAGTTACTACTGACTAATTGTACTAGTGGGTGGAGCTTATTTACGTAAAGTTATAGAAAAGCTTATTCCAGAGCATTTACTCATTCATTGAGTTATAAATGTGTAGAAATGACCGGTGAGAAGTTAGCAACAACGCTCCAGCAATAAAATTTTAAAATTTCAATTGGCTGTAAAAAAACACTCTAATTATCACAGAACAATAAATTCAGCGCCGTTATGAAGGTCATTAACTGCTGTTTGTCCTGATGTATCGCAATTGAGAAAAAAACCGAACCAAATTTATTTATAGTAATTAAATGATCAATATGTAATTACATGAAAAAAATTACTGGAAAAGTATTTACATCTCAAATTCTTAGGTAACTTGAAAATAATTGACCAAACTTACCGAGATATACCACTAATAAGTTTTGGTCCATCGATTTGATATTATTATTTATATTATTATTATTATTATTATTATTATTTGATAAAGTACGAATTAACTGAAAATGGGCAAACTTGGACAATTAAAATAGTATGATGGATACAAACGCACATAACTCTTTGTACAAACATTCCACAAATGAAAGTTTTGCAAAATATGAAAGAACACGTTCAAACCTATGGATTTATGCAATTTTTGAGTTTTGGCCCATCGATTTGATCGGCTAATTATCGAGTGAGCACGTCTAATTGCACTCGATTCCATCGATTTGAATATGCTCTTTCATATTTTATAAAAGTATTGTTTGTGCAACATCTGCACAAGTTATGTGCATTTATAATTGACGCTACATTAAATACGTACTGTCGTCAGAATGCATAATTGCACTCGATAATTAGCCCATCAAATCAATGGGCTGAAACTCAAAAATAATATGAATCGATAGATATGAACGTGGTCTTTCATATTTTGCAAAAAATTCATTTTTACAATGTTTGTACAAAGAGTAATGTGCGTTTGTATCCGTCGTGTTTTAACTGTCCAAAATTGCCCATTTTCAGTTAATCAGTACTTTATCAAATCGATGGGTCAAAACTTATTAGTGGTATATCTCGGTAATTTTGGTCAATTATTTTCAAGTTGCGTAAAAATTTGGGATGTAAATACTTTTCTAATATTTTTTTCATGTAATTACGTATTGATCATTTAATTACTATAAACAAATTCGGTTTCGTTTTTTTTTTGTCAATTGCGATACATCAGCACAAACTGCAGTTAATATCCTTCATAACGATGCTGAATTTATTGTTCTGTGATAATTAGAGTGTTTTTTTACAGCCAAATTTTTTTGCTGGAGCGTTGTTGCTAACTTCTCACCGGTCTACAAATGTACAGGTAATTTACATGCGAATTTTCATTTATTATATTTCAGACTACAATACAAAGTAAAAAAGTAAAGGCTTCTTCCGAATACCAACAATTTACATAGAATTTATTTACAAGAAAAGTAAAAAAATAAATGTTATTTTAATATGCGGTTTGTTCAAAAATGAGTTGCGGCAAGTAATAATTATAAAAGTCTTTCAATTTTAATTCTGTGTTTTCCTTAAAAAATTCTTTATTTCTATAGATTTTCTCATATTCAAGACCTTTTGGTGTCCAAATGATAAAATAACAGTAATTACGTTCTGTTATATGAAGTTGCCCTTGAACCTGGTAATAGTAATTATCGTTTTGTTTTAATGATATTTTATTGTTTTCAACTGTTGCAAATTTAATTATTTTTGATTCAATAGCTTCAAGTGGCGATAAACTTCGGGCACTAAAAGGGCATTTTATTTCTAAAATTCCATCTTCTCCAACGAGTCCATCCGGTGTAGCACCTAGATAACTATAACTGCCAGCGCCAACGAATAAACCATTTTCAGCTATTTCAACATTTACAAGTTCTTGAAATTGTTGCCTAGCAATTGGTTAATGTCCCAATCCCCACTGGGTGCACTTGTTCCCAAAAAATGTGTTTGTTAGCAAAGATTTTGCTACTTGTACTTTATCAGTTTTGGGTCGTAACTTGCAAATTTTACCAAAACAAGAAGCTGTTAATCGTTTTCTTCTCTCAGTCATCCATAACAGAGATTGAGACTGATCTACAGTTGTCTGGCAAAGTTGTAAAATTTCGCCGTCGGTTTTCTGTAAACTGTTTAATAGCAACAGTTTTTTTCTTTAAAATTCATCAGAATTTACAGTAGTGGCGTGAATATTTGGGCCATATTCATTGTCTTCGATAACGGTTTTTTTCGTGTCCGTTTTTTTGACCTTTTTTGTATTTTTGTAAAGCAGTTTCCGTTTACACGAGCTATTAATTTTCCTAGTCACAAATCTTTTTGTATGTACACCAGGACTTTTTTGAGTAACTGCGCGATGAAGAGAGCTTTGGTAGGCCCCATCACTATTAAATGAAATTCCTGCTGCATGGCAACGCATTTCGTAACCACCTCGCTTCGAATAGGGAATTCTTTTTCCTCCAATAAACTTGGCTAATATGGAATTGTAATTTTCAGCCATATTAGTAGTCATATTTTTTATTAAACTAGAACTATTAAACACTAAACGATTTAAATAAGACATAAGATCTTCATAGAGGCCGCAAGATTTAAACATTGGAACTAAATTAATTTCGTTAAGTTGATGCCTTTTGCAGAAATAAGTATCGCATTTTTTATGATCACCAAATACATGGTGTACACTATTGCTAATATCACTTTTAAGGTTAAGTGTTTTTTGTTGAAAGTTGCTATTTTCTCCTCTTCTAAATGTAACAGCACTTTCTACGGCAACACGCAGCCTTTTTATATTATTTTTTAATTTCTTTCTAAGAGCTACATCAACTGAAAGTCCCTTAGAACTAAATCGTTTCTGGCTCAGCTCTTTTAATTTATTTACGTAATTTCTGAGAAGGTGATTAGAGCATTCTATCTTTTGAACTAAAAAATCACCGTAGGGTTTTATTTCGGTTAATTTTCTTGTTACACTGCTGTCACCGTCTCCTACTAAATAAACATATTTAATGCCATGCATCTCCAAGCTTCTTTTAAATCCCTCAACAATTATGTCACTTTCCATAGAAGATGATGATGATGTCCAGTTTTTGAAACAAACATGGAGTTTGTCTGGGTTCATATGACACATGCTACAATATTTATTTCTTATTCCCAAAAACAACAACTTTCCTGTTTTTTGACCTACGATGCAGGCTGCTCCGGAATTAGCATTGTAGTTTTGCCGATATGATCGTTTGCACCAGGCACCGTCTACAATAACTGTAACTAAAGGTATGCCATTTTCATCAATGTCTCCGTTATCTCTTGCTAATATTCCTTCTTGTTTACCAGCTTCAATCATAGATTCCCAACAAGTGTTTCGCATAGTTTGATGTAAACGTTGTTCAGTGGAACTGTATAAATGATAAGAAATGCCCGGAGTATTTAAGGTGCTCGAAAATTCATTCAACTGAGAATATCCGCATCCAATACTAATTGCACCAAGCACAGCTCCGTCGTTGGCATTAAATTTACCATCATTTCTTTCACTGTTAATTATACGAGTTTCCTTACACATTCGACACCTTAGAGTAAAAGATGACATAAATCCTTTTCGTGTTTCTTTTACAATTTCTAAATCTCTTGAAAAACATGAAAACAAACCACAGTGTTCAAAAGATGTAATTTGTTCAGAAAAATATTGAACATCAATAAGTCGGCGTCCTTCAATTTGCTTTTGAGAATTTTCACTACAAAAAAGAAAATATTGAAGTAACTAATATGAGAAAACTACTACACAACTCATTTAAATTAGAAAGAAAACGCGATAATTAATTCAAACTGACTAAAAAACTCATAAAGTTTTATTCTAAAGTAAAGTAAAATTTTAAAGTTCACCTAATCGTTTCACGGTTCACCTAATAATCAATTTCAATAAAAAGAAAACTAATAAAACAAGCCGTTTTTCAAGAATACGAAAAATTTAGATATCTATCAGCACTGTTACTGTATTTTCACAAAATTAAATTACAAGATACGTTGTGTTCTTGAAAAACGGTTTGTTCTTTTATTTTATTTTTAATTTGAATTGATTATTAGGTGAACGGAGAAATGATTCGGTGAACTTGAAAATAAAAAATAATAAAAAATAGAACATTTAACACCCAGTATTTCTGCAATGGTTTCCTTTAAAACAAAACTAGTACAGTTTTTTACTCAGTTTGAATTGATTATCACGTGGGTGAAGTGTTGACATTACGTCGCGGGACACCCTGTATAATAGTAAAACTCACCGAAAACTATTTTGGAAACGTTTTCTTGGTTAAAAATGTTAGAACATTCTGAAATATCAAGTGGTCGAACTCCTTCTTCCAAACTTAAAACTGACGTGTCGAATGTTTGATTCTCCTTGGTAGCATATTGTCGATTACTACTCGATGGCGAGTGCTGATTATCGTAGACATCGTTGTTCATTGCATTAATTTGTTTATTTTTCATGGAACTGTTTAATCAATGAATAATTATTGTACAATTACCTACATTGATTTTGCATAATTTCATATTTTTACCCATACTGTTTTCCCATTAATCGTCTACTTTTCCTTCGTTTACTTCAATGTAATTTTGTTTTATTTGCCATTTTAAAACGTTTATTTAAATAATTGCAATCTTGCAGTATAATAAATATCTAGCTACACTTGTGTATACACTTGTATGTATATGTGGTTTTAAATTGTAACAAAAGCGAATCTAAAATATTAATGGATCATAGCAAGTCAAGTGCAGTGCGCGTGTTCGACATCCGCGCTGGGGCTGATGAGCGGTCCGAGTGCAAGTGAGATTAACTTAGAAAGAGAGGCCTATCTTTCGGCGGTTATTTTCACTCGCTAACTTGATACAAACAGTGGTGAAAGAAAAACCAAATGGTGGGATAATTTAGTGTAATAATTGTTTTTGTTTTACAACAATCAATTAATAAAACATGTAAGAAGTTCCGTAATCTCTTTTTATATCACTACTTAAAAATTTAGCACAGATAAGTGACCTTCAACTGTGGAATTTTTTTTCAGTTTTTTTTAATCTTTTTAACACGTCTATAAATATTCTACAGAATTTAAAAGAAGTTACGGCACTCAAGTCAGATGTGTTTGTGAACACAGCAATTTTTCATCAAAAACATCAGCAAGGTTTAAGAGTATTATGATTTCTTAACACTACGCAAATACCCGTACGGCTTCACAACCGAAAACAGCCTTAATAACTAACTACTTCGGGCGGATCGTACGGCTTATATAGCAGAGTCCTCTATTGCCCGAACATGCTAGAATGATCGAGTAGTTTCCGGTCAGGTCTGTGACGCAAGGTGACGTACTAATGCTAAAAATAGATCTGTGTGCGCGTGACGGATGTAACATTAATATAGCAGTTATTTTGGTAAATAATCCTACACAACTGGTAAACAACAAACTTAAATGACTTTGAAACACCTGTTAGTTGTAACTGCAATAATTAAAAATTCGCTTGCCAAATCTCTGCTACGTTTGACACTCGTTTGTTTACCCCAATCAGCTGACTTTCGTATCTGTGTCGCTTACTAATCTTGGCATCTCATTATCTCTTTCTACATTTCATCCACCTCTCTTTTATATCAATGGGTCAGAAATATCCCCACGTAAATTCAATATGGCGGAACATATTCCGTCTAGATATAATAGAAGTCAACGAGCCAAACCACCGATCACTCCAGTTCGAGATAGCCGAGGCCATGTAAATTTTTAGGTATACTTTCCCCTCCACCAAAATCGCAACTTTCCTTCTCAACTTTCAGATGTCGCTCTAAAAGTTTAATTTATTTAGGAAAGCCCGGGGTATTTGAATTGATAAATTTAAGAAAACGTGGGATATTCGAATTCGTTGTAAAATAGTTAATAGTTAATAAAAAAAACTAATGATTTTTTAATCATTTTACTATAATTATCCAAAATGCAAGTACAATGTTAAATTATGTAAGTATATTTTCACAAAAACTTAGCTAAATAAGCGCGCATGCAGAGAGGAAATCGTTCTTTCTAAAAAGATGTAATAAAAACATAATTACATGATGCACTTACATATCTTACATCACCGGCTTACATATACGACTGACACTGACATTTGCAATTATTCCAGAAAAGTATTGAAAATTGTATTTTTAGAAAGAATAATCGATTATTTGCTTAAATCGCTATTTCTGGTAGTCGCAATTGTCAAAATGTAAGTATGTCGCAAACTCGATAAGCTTTTCACAATACTTCATCGCCTCTGTTTCGTCAAAAGTTGCATAAAAACTGTAAAAATTTTCATATTTTCTAAAATTATTTGAATTGGGAAAATGACACAACTTGACCTTTTTTTGATAGGCAATGTGAAACGGAATAGCAAAACGATAACTAACATTTGGAACGAATACCAATAACCATTAATGTGAGAAACCGAAATCTTGGAGAAATTCCGTAAATAAAATATTTTACCAGATAAAACAGCGACATCCTAAGATCGTTTTTTGACCTGACATTGTAGTAGGATATACCAATTGAAGCGGATTTGCTACCTAATAAGTCCCCCATGCAAGGCGGCCATGCTTACTATCAAAGCAAAATGAGTTTTAAAAATTTTTGTTGCAAATCGTTTTTGATTGCAGTGAAAACCTCGAGCAGTCTCTGTACAGCTGATTTGGCCCTGCTTGTTTAACTTTTATTATGCTTTCATAGGAAGCATGGCCGCCTTGCATGGGGGACTTATTACGTAGCAAATCCGCTTCAATTGGTCTATCGTACTCATAGATAAAAGATATATTAGATGTCAAAGCCAATGTTGTAAATGTAGAGCAACAAAATGCGCACCTCACGCGGCCTGGGGGGGAATTAAAATAAAAAAAGGCGCGTAATTTAAAACTATATCTGCGTTAACGGTTTAAGTATTGTCACAGACAACAACTAAAGCAGACCTGTCAGCCCTGTAGAAATTTTGCACCAGATTTATGTATTAAAATTTTACCGCGAGATGGCATACACTTAGTTGGTTGTACTTCGGAAATTAATTTTGAGCCTAGTGCAACCGAGAACTAAGACCGGAGGACTTAAAAATATCTTCCTCCCCTTCTGCGCGGATGTTTTAAAATTGAGATAATCTATGATTGAGATTGAGAATATGCCCACTAGAGTCTAGCCACTATCAGATTCGAAGGCGCCACGAAAATTGCCGAGCGAAAGGTATTTTCATTCATATTGAATTATGTAATTATTTTCCCCAGTGATTCAAAAGTACATACATACATTAAAGAATTATTTAAAATTAATATAAAAATATTTGAAGTACTAAATACCTGATTTCTGAAATTCAAGGTGTTCTTTTACTAAGATTATAGCGTTGGGATGTTGAAAAACATAAAGAAAAATACTGGAGGCGTTCCTAGAAATAAAAGAAATCAATCGTTCTTGTGTTGATTAGTAATCTCTTCAAACTAAATACGAAAAAAATAAATATAACATTGGCACAAAACGAACGAGCAAGCTACAAAGAACAAATAAACTAATAATAAGTGAGAATATTGTGCATTTTATTATTATAAATACTGTGTTGAAAAATTCGTTTACCAAATTTCTAAGGTGAGACCAAATGACAACAAAATAAGCCACTTTCATTTAACCTGGGGTTTCAAATTAATTATTGCATAAGACTGTAAAAGCCAAAAAAGTAATATTGTCAAATCAAACAAGAAATTAACAAGCGAAATTTTGAACGCACACGACATTAATTAGTATTGTTGTCAGATGTGTGTAAAAGTAATCATTAGCTGCTTTCTTTCGCTTAAAAGTTTGAATCGTGTTTTGAATAGTTTGGACCTGAAATTCATAGTTGCTGCAATAAAACGCCTGACTTGAATTTTTGATTGACAGTTGATTTGTAAATAACAATAATTCACTGCAATCAAAAACGATTTGCACAATATTTTTCTAAAAACTTTCATTATGCTTCGACAGCAAGCATGGCCGTTTTGCTTGGGGGACATATTAGGAGCAAATCCCGCTTCAATTTGTCTATCCTACTGCAATGTCAGGTCAACAAGCGATCGTAAGATGTCGCTATTTTATCTGTTCATCAGTCTTACATCGCAATTGCGAATAAATTGGACGTTGGAAGTCGTTTTTGTTTGCAGTGGGAATGTCGAGCTACGTCTCTGCTGAAGAAGCCCCAAGCAGGGCTGAAGCAGCTGTACAGAGGCTGCTCAAGGTTTTCACTGCAATCAAAAACGATTTGCACAAAATTTTTCTAAAAACAATAATTCAATTGAAACAAGTTTTAAAAATAGAGAGATTCGTAGAAAAGAACGTCTGTTTTTGAATCAAAACACGTTTGGATCACGATTTTGTGAGCGAAAGAAAGCAACTATTATCGACCCTAGGGAACATCGGGTGTTAATATGAAAATTGTACACACTTTAATGGGATGGGAAATTTTTAGTTAAGCTGCCAAATTTTATGGCAAGCGTTAATAAAAATTTTAAAATATTACATTTGATATAAAAAATGAACAAGGCTAAAGAACATAAGATTCTGTCTTAACATGAGGCAAAATATTTCGCACATAAAATAAATTTAAAGTCGACATTTCGAAGTTTTCTGACACTTAAACGTCGCAAACGTCAAATGCACATTTATGACAGTGCAACGGTGCGAATTAATTAAAACTACTTTGTTATAATTATTAAATTATTTTTATTGAAACGAATAACGTAATGGAGCACGAAATTATATTATAAAGCTTCGCAAGCTAGGATTAGAATAAATTTATCAAACAGGGCAAGTAATTTTTACGTTACATTATAGAGTTCCTCTTTGTGCCACAACAACCAAAGAAGAAAGAAGACTAAAGAAGTTTGAGTAAGGAAAGTTAAGAAAACGATTTTTTTATTTTGTACCTACCGTGTAAAATTTCAAACTACTTTACCTTTAAATTAAGATTCGGCCGTAATTAAATCATTTGTAGAATTAGTACTGTCTACCGATACCGCCAGAAAACTATATCTGAGCCAACCTGAGCAAAGAAACACAACTTCACTGAGCATATACGCGAAACTGTCAAAGAAGCTGACATCTGTCAAAAATGACGTTACGGATATACATCCGTTTCCGGTTTTTTGGCGAAGTGGCGTCAACGCAGAAACACTTGAACTAACAAATTGCCCAGGGCGTATAGGGATGTCGTCTCGTGAAATCTAGTAGGTCGTGAATAAAACAATCATATGTCGTTTATGTCCAATGATGTCATAAGGTTAGATGGAGTCTAGCGTCATTTTGAATAAGTTTTAACATTACAGAGAGAAAGATAATATGAGCATTCCCTAAGAGTAACAAAGATCAGAAATGGCCGATACCACGTGGTTTGGGGCAAATGAAAGCTTAGTTCAGATGCATCCGGATACGCAAAAAACTAGCCAATCAAAAACAAATCGCAATAAATATTTTGCATATTCGGAATCACAGGGGTTTATGTCTATTGCCACAGTTTTAAACGCAATTATAATTCACCCCAGGTGGCTGGGATGGCAGTGAAGGCACTGTATTTACAGTAAGCTGTAATCCTTAGCATATTTTTCTAAATTATCATGGTTAGCTTTTATTGATTTTGGAAAGTTTGGAATCGGTTGTCAGAAGCTAAAGTATTAATTCGATTTTTTATTTAATTAAACGTTTAAATTTCATTTGCGGCCATCCCAGGCGAACGAACAGGACAATTTGTGATAAAAATAAGGTAAGAGAGAATGCTAAGCGAAGAGAGCACTTTTTCGGCTATCATGGCCGCGCGGCCTTATTAAGCGCCGGAGCGAAAAACGATCGGAGCAAACGTGGTCGTAATTTATAGAAAGAAAATTACAAATTGTCCGTTTATTCTTCTGGAATAGCCCAGGGGAATAGCCCTAAAGTTTTGTGTTTTGCAGTGAGAATGTTGAGCTACGTCTCTGCTGATGAAGCCCCAAACAGGGCTGAAACAGCTGTACAGAGGCTGTTGGAGGTTTTCACTGCAATCAAAAACGATTTGCAACAAAATTTTTCAAAACTTTCCAGGCCCAGACCGCGCGAGGCGGGCATTTTGTTGCTCCACATATACAACGTTGGCTTTGATATCTAATATATTTTTTATCTATGATTCGGAATGCATCTGAACTAAGCTTAATGCGTTTGCAAACAACGTTGCCATGGCGAGTAAGCGGTAGCGAATTGTCTGAAGGCTGCGGCTAGTGAACGGTCGAAGTGGTCAGACCAAATCACGTGATCATTTTTTCAATTGCTGATTCGTCAGAGGGTTTAGTCGGACCGTTGACTTGACCATTCCGTGCAATTTGACCACTCATTTAACTCGGCCTTAATGATCTTCGTAATTTATAGTTCATATTCCAATTTTAAATTAGACTATATATTTTTACAATTTGCACATGCGTGTAACACGAAATATATTCAATATTTTAAGTAATTTTAAAATGTGTCTACCCTCTCTGTGGATGGATAAATTTACATCTTTGTGTCGCATATTTATGCAATCATCAGCGAAATAAGTAGGTATTCTCCATTTTATTAATAATAATTAAGAAACCTCCTTATCTTTTTAGAGTAAAATAGTCATTCACATAAAACTAAAAATCTAATAAAATGACATTCAAAAACAATTTAAAACATCCCGTAAAACTAGAAGTTAAATCAATGGATGTTAAATAATAAACAAAAACATGATAAGTCACTTTATATAACTTAAAATCGAGCAAACGACCCCACAAAATCCAAAAAACTGGCTAACTAAACGCGCAGACAACGAATGTTTTCACGTTTTGCCCCGGCTCAGCTGATCGAGGCTAGCTTTCTCTCTCTCTCTCTCTGATGTTCGTCGCGATACCTTTCACTCTACATCCCCATCCACCCCATACCAGATCATTGTTTATGTCACACCTCTCATGTACATTATGCAGAAGTGTATTTTTAAGTTCTAACTTCTATGTAATTACAACTCAATTTAAATTTCCTTCAGCGTATGCATTAAATATGATTATACAAAATTTGCTAAAATTATTTACAATCTTATGATTAGGCCTGGGCACATATGCCGTAAAAAAGTCTGAATATATGCATGCAATATGTCTTAAAAAGATGTAAATACATGCCGAATATATGCTGTTTAACTGGTATATATGCAGTTAATTATCGGATATGCTGTTAAATATGCATTCGGTAAATCAAATCATAGACCACAACACAGAAAAATAGAATGTTGCGAGTATGAATTATTTCATACATTTTTATAATAAAAATACGTATAATGTACACACAGTATTATTTTTATTCACTTTAATATACAAATATTTAATTGCTCTACATATACAATGCATGAATTAAAACTTATTACAATAAATAATCATATATTTCTCGATATTTTCTATCAAGAAACTTTGCCTATCGTCACTTAATATATTTTTGTACATTGAGAATGATCTTTCCACATCGCAAGATGTTATTGGACAATATTTAAAGAGATGTGCCTTGTTAACAATTACCTGCGGATGCTCAAGGGAACCTAATGCAATGTCTAATTCTCCGTTTAGAACATGTTTTACCGCTTCTAGTGTTTTCAAACCAACATTTTTTTTTTAAAACATCTTCCAATTTATTTAAGATTTTATTGCACTTAGCGTTTTTAGGAATACTTAGAGTAGACTTAAAATTTTCAATCAACGCCAAGGAATTGACTAACTGCAAATTTTGGGTTTCTAAATTTTTAATAACACTGGGTATATTAGAAAAGTGAGCTTTAATGAATGAAAGCTGTGAACGTAATTCAGAGTTTCGCAAAATATTTTGACATTCAGCGACATATTGAGAAGTGTTCGCTTCGAAGCTGTTTACTACATTTTTAATACCATCGAAATTATCACAATAAAAAAGTGCAGCCTCGATCCAAGTTCCCCATCTAGTAATAATAGGTTGTGGTGGCAATGGGATGTCAGGAAGCATTTCTATGTACAGTTGTACTCTATGTGGAGATTTTAGAAAAACTTTCTTTCCGTAATTAATTAATTGATTTAGTAATGGATATTCCATTCGAATCGCCTCAGCAACACGGTTCAATCCATGTGCTAAGCAAGTCACATGCAGCAAATTTGGATAAAATATTTTTAAATTTTGAGCAGCCTTTAACATATATGAAGCTCCATCAATTACCATATACAAGATTTTATTTACATCTACTGTATTAGGTAAAAACAACATCGAAAATGTTTCATTTATAAAACGTGAAATTGTCAAATGATTAGTTTTTTCTAGCTGTTTTACTGCTACCAAATAACTAGGGTTTGGCTCCCCATTCAAAATTCCAATAATAAAATTTGCGATGTATCTACCTTTAGCATCAGTTGTTTCATCTATGCTAAACCAAATATACTCTTTTGCAATAACATCTTTAATTTAATTTTTTGAATGTTTTCTTCGTATAATTTTGGAATGTGAGATCTCATTGCAGTTCTTCTGGAGACTACATTTTCTTTTGTCCATTTTGCCAGAAAGCTTCTAAATTCTGGTACATCCAACTTGTTTAACGGGATATTACACGATATAAGAGTTTTGCATAAATCGTAATTGAATTGATCTGCATTATTTTTTTCGTCAACAAACTGCGACAACAACGGCTGCCTCAATTCAGGTGGATTTTTCTCTCTATTTTTGTGAGGAGTGGTACTAATATGTTGATCCAATTGAAACTTTTTAGTAACGTTGACCTATAAATAAAGAACAAAATTAATAATACCTATGTATATATTACAGAATTCAAATAAATAATTATCAGATAGTTGTAATTAAAATTTATTCTAAACTGGCTACTTATTTGGCTGAATTGATGAAGATAAATAAAGCTAAGAAGAACGTATTTCACATAAAGGACACGTAAAAGAAATTTAGGAAACAATGAAAGTTTATGATTGAAACTTAGAAAACTGTTTCCAGAAAATAAATAAATAAAAGAAAAAAACACAAAAAACGATCGCTAATATCCTAAGTGAACGAACAAAATTGAAAAAGAAATTAAGTGACAAATTTTAGAAAAAATCCTAAAAGTATTTTTTTATATTAAAAACTATGGTTTAAGGAAGCAATAAAAAAATTTGAAAATGTTTCTAAAAAAAGAAAAAACAAAACACGATCGCTGGAAACCATTTTTTCACAAAAATTAAACGAAGGAAAGACGATCAAAAATATATACATACCTTTTTTTCGCATATTGTACAAAAAACCACACTACCGTCGTACGTAAAACACGTATACTGCGTCAACCACTTTTTTATCAAATCGTTGCGAGAAGTGCCAATTTTAGGCATTTTTATCAATTCGTAAACTGCGCACCACACAACTTCAAGAGTTTGAAAAATATAATGAAGTTCACAATATTGCTCTGTTTAAATATACCAGTGATTTCCGAAGTTCTTAGAATTAATGGTGCACGTGTAAGGGCTAATCTCTTCTGGGTACTGACCGTACAAGCGACCGCCAGGCGGTACCGATTGTTATCTAAATTCAGAGAATGGAATTTTTAAATTTCTAAAATTATCTGGTTTTGTTTACTGTGTGAATAAAAAATAAATTAAAATGCAAGAATTCTAGATATGCCAATTTACATGCTGTATAAATTTCGAATATGTTTTAAAGTATGCTGTATGCAGTTAAACCTTAATATATGCCAGATATGCAAAATAAAATGACCACTTTATCATAAAAATTGATCAAAAAACATATGTATAATAGATTTAAAGAAGATATGCCCCTTCTGGAAAGATATGCATATATGCATTTGCCCAGGCTTACTTATGATTCTCGTACTCAGGTTGCGAATGTCGAAATGTGTGAAATGTAATGTTTAGAAATACTACAAAAATACAGTGATCGTGCCTATTCGGAACAAGTCGTCATTGCTTGGCGGAAAATGAACTGTAATGGTGGGTTGTGTAGACCAGAAGAATAAAAGACCTGTTGACTACTTCACAGACTTACTGTATCTACAACTGACGCCAGTGACACCTAGTTTAGTTGTAGACAATTTTCGATTTGATGGGGTGCATAAAAGTGCATATAGGTGGAACGTCTGCTTTAGTTGTTGTCTGTGGTATTGTTCAGGAAATTAAATAACCTAATACATTGAGCTGTATTCTTGCCCAAGATACTATTTAGGGCTATTCTAGAAGAATAAACGGACAATATGTGATTTTCTTTACATAAATTACCACCACGTTTGTTCTGATCGTTTTTCGCTCCGGCGCTTAATAAGGCCGCGCGGCCGTGATAGCCGAAAAAGTAAACATTTCGCTTATCATTCTCTCTTACCTTATTTTTATCACAAATTGTCCTGGTCGTTCGCCTGGGATGGCCGCAAACGAAATTTAAACGTTTAATTAAAGAAGAAATCGAATTAATACTTTGGCTTCTGACAACCGATTCCAAACTTTTCAAAATAAATAAAAGGTAACCACGGTAACTTAAATATATGCTAAGGATTACAGATTACTGTAAATAGAGTGCCATCACTGCCATCCCAACGACCTGAGGGGAATTATAATTGCGTTTAAAACTGTGGCAATACACATAAACCCCTGTGATCCTACTGCAACGTCAGGTCAAGAAGCGATCGTAGGATGTGCTGTTTTATCTATTCATCTAAGGCGCTCGATGTCTGTCTAAGGACAGAGGTACTGCCGTCATATGTTTTTGACACGCGACAGTGGGTATTTGACCTTGAAAGAGTGGGTTTTCAAAAGTGACAAACTGGAATATTTTACGTAAATCAAGACGAAAAATGAGGCAGATTATATTAAATTTCCATTTTATTGAGACAAAACATAAATTTATAATAACTCCAAGCGTTTACAATAGGAATATGACATAACAAACGGAAAACTGTAAGTTTTTAATCTTTAACCGAACAAGAGTCAATTACTATTATGAGAAACTGTAAGCTCTGGTTAAAACACATCTGTTTTGGTAGTATTACCTAAGGTTCTTTGGACTGGATACTGAATCTCGTTTTTATCCTCATTGGTTTTGGAATTTACTAAATCTAATTATTTCTTAAGTTCGGAAAATTACAATCAGTCCACAGTTTTTTTTATTTTCAATATTAACAAATAAATTATTGAAACTTCTGTTTATACAGTTAACTATTAGAAATTTATGCATTGAAATAATTTCGGGGTTTTAAGTGAATTTAATATTTTACCTGAAAAGCGTCCGATATACTCATGTCAAACACGTATGCTTTTCAAAACAAGTGTCAAAACCATATGATGACAGTACCTGTATCTTTAGACAGAGATCGAGTGCCTGAGTCAGAGCTATTAAACTCCGCCCAGGTTGTAAATCATCTGTCCTAAGGCACTCGATCTCTGTCTAAGGACGCAGGTACTGCCATCATATGGTTTTGACACTTGACAGTGGGTATTTGACCTAGAACGAGCGGGTTGTCAAAAATGACGAGCTGAATACTTTATGTAAATCAGAATGCAAATGTAACGCAAATCACTTTAAATTTCTATTTTATTAACACAACATATAACATTTATAATAAATCTAAGCGTTAATAGTGCGAATATGACACAATAAATAGAAATATAACCATAAAGCATACGTGAGTTTGACGTGAGTATATTGGACGCTTTTCAGGTAAAGTATTAAATTCACTTAAAACTTCGAAATTATTTCAATGCATAAATTTCTAAATAGTTAACTATATGAACAGAAGTTTCAATAATTTATTTGTTAATATTGAAAGTAATAGAACTGTGGACTATAATTTTCCGAACTTGAAAAACAATTAGATTTAGCAAATTCCAAAAACCAATGAGGATAAAAACGAGGTTCAGTGTCCAGTCCAAAGAACCGTAGGTAATACTTGACCAAAACAGATGCTTTTTAAGCAGAACTCACAGTTTCTCATAATAGCAGTTGACTCTTGTTCAGTTAAACATTAAAAACTTAGTTTTCCGTTTATTAAGTCATATTCCTATTGTAAACGCTTAGAGTTATTATAAATTTATATTTTGTCTCAATAAAATGGAAATTTAAAGTAATCTACCTCATTTTTCATCTTTGATTTACATAAAATATTCCAGTTTGTCATTCTTGACAACCCACTCGTTCAAGGTCAAATACCCACTGTCGCGTGTCAAAAACATATGATGGCAGTCCCTGTGTCCTTAGACAGAGATCGAGTGCCTTAATCTGTCCTAAGTGCAAATATAACGTAAATCATTTTAATTTTATTAACGACAAGAATAAGTTTACAATAAAACTAGACGTTAACGGTGCGAGTATAACACAACAAACCGAAAAAGTAGCCAGAAAGCATACATATGCTTTCCAGGTAATATATTAAGTTTACTTAAATCCCGAAACTATTTCAAGGAATAAATCTTTAAACAGTTGATCATATAAACAGAAGTTTCAGTAATTTAGCTGTTAACTTTGAATTTAAAAATTGTGGACTGATTGTATTTTTCCATCATGTTCCATGGGTAAGTTATTAGGTTCTGGATAGTGGGATTTGGAATATAATTGGATTTAGCGAATTCCAAAAACATTTAGGATAAAAATGAGGTTTAGGACTTAGTCCAAGAAACAGTAGGTAATACCTGACATAAAAGATACTTTTTAGACAGAACTTTCCCATTTATTATGTCATATCGCTTCGTAGTCGCTTAGCTTTATTATAAATTTATACTTTATATAAATAAAATGGAAATTGAAACTATTTTGCGTTATTTTTCGGCTTGATTTACATAAAATATTCCAGTTTGTCATTTTTGACAACTGATTTGTTCAAGGTCAAATACCCACTGTCGCGTGTCAAAAACATATGATGGCAGTACCTGTGTCTTTAGACAGAGATCGAGTACCTTAGCTCTAATTACTTAGACGGTGAACGACTTTGGTATACCGTATGTATGTCCGTCTGCCATCAGGACATAGGGATTAACAGGGGAAAACAGAAATTAATTTATATTTGAAGGGTGCAGTCGGAAAGACTTGGGCATTTGAAGTATTTTGATATTAAATGTATAATACTTTAACTGTTAATTACTTAAAAATAATGAAAAAAGGAAATAATATTTATTTTGAACGCTTTACAGTGTGATCAAGAACGAGAAGTAAGCCATGTGTGTATGGCCAGGCAGTTAGCGGCGTAGTTGCTACGATTTTTATCGTTTTTTGTTATTGAGAGGCAGAGCTGGGGTACTGATTACCAAATTTTACTGCAAGTAAAGTATTGATTAATTTTAGTAATTGAAGTATTTTACTCTCAGTACTTTTGAATTTGCGTTACTGGTATTTGAATTTTAAAAACCACTCGCAAAGTACTGGTATTGGGTACTGGTCGGTACATTATCTGTAATAAGTAATACTGTGTACTTGGAAATGTACTTGGAGTACTGCACGTACTGTAAACGTTACCTGCATGTAAAAATTTTCTCTTGCAAAGCTGTACTAAATATTTTTTTACGTCAAACAGTGAACTTTTTATTTCGTTTATTTATATTCTATTCATTTTAATAATACTGATATTCAAATAATCTAAATTTGACTAAATAAGCTTCAAATAATGTTGTTTAAAGAATCTAAAAAATCACAAAAGCTATGAAGCTAGAGTCCACATTTTAAGAAATTTTTTGTTTACCATTAAATGTTAAACACAAATTTTCAAAAGAAACGGATCCTCACTTCATGTCGACAAGTTTTTCGTTATCACCTTTGTAAAACAGTTTTGAGCAATACTGCGTTTTGAAATTATCTCATTTTATGACATTTTTTCACATTTTAACAGAACGTGCTGATTTTTACAAATAAAAAATAATTACAATTAAATGCTTTTATTATCCACCTTACATTTTGCAGCTTTAATGAAATAAAAACTTTAAAAAAATGTTATAAGCTACATAATATCTTAGCACTATTGTATTTTAATTATATTGCAAACCAAAGAAAACAAAATAATAATTATAAATAAGTACTTTAATTAAATCTGATAGACAGTACTAATACCGTAAAAATAAGTATTATTGGTTTAAAAATTGCTGTAATAAATATACGGTGGACTTCCAATCCGATTACAATATTTTTTTATTTACATTAAAAGTTGTTTTCCTTATGTGGTTTAACTTTTCATCTCCACATAAAATTAAAAACATATAACATAACATAAAGCAAAACAATTTATTGTATTTACTAGGAATTGTACCGGCCTGTATTAATTTAAATTCATGTCAATGAAATTGTTCTATCCAATTACCTAACACAATTAAAAATGTACGAAATAAGCAAACAGACAGCGATTTGAACATTATGACTAGTTATTAAAAAAAATTCTGTTAATAAAATTGCTAGTTTCAGTACCATAAAATACTGCAAGTATATTAAATTACTGCAAGTATACTTAGTAGTTTAAGTACTTCAGACAAGTACCGGTACTGATACTGAATTTCAAATAAAAATTTCTGGATACTGGATACTGAGTACCGCCAGTACTTTGTAAGGGTACTTGCAACAGCTCTGTTGAGAGGTTACACGTTCAAATCCGAAGCAGAGAATATATTTTCTTAAATTTTCTAACGTGATATGTTTCTAATTAAATAAAGTATGTGACAAAAAAGAAAAATAAACTTATTCTGATGCATGTTTAAAAAGAAATTCACAAAATTTACAAAAAATTAACAGCTAAAATCTAGCAAATTTTCTTTCTGACTATGTATATCCTATCTACTCATATAAATTTATTCAGGCAGATAATATAAAGCTATTTCTGTTCCTTCATGTTAATGGCTACGTCCTAATATCCGACGGACATGCGGTATATTCTCTCGTCCGCTTTGCAAAGGATACCATTGCAAACCTAACTAGGATAAGTCATGTTTAGCTGTGTAAAACTGTTACCTACCAACAATTCAAATCCTCTTCGTATTCTCCGTAAAATTATTTCAGATGCGATACGTGTTTCGTAAAATATTTGTAATTTTATTGATATACCGGGTGTCCCGCCCCACGTGCTCACCCTTCTAGAATATTTATTTATTAATCGATTAACCTGAATTTTGGAAACAATAAATTAAACAAAATATGGAATTTTTCGAAGTACTGTTGGTCGTCATAGGACTTCCGGTTTCGCCGATTACTCAATTTGAGTTTGCTTTATATTTTAATCTCTTCGATCGATCGCCATTTTTCCCTTTCAGGAGATTTGATTTTATTTTTTGATTATCAATTGATCATCTTTGTTTTTTTTGTTTATTCGATTTGAATTTATTTTAAATTTTTATCCCATCCATCGATCTCCATTTCTGTTTTCTCTTTTATACGATTTGTTTTTACTTTTTAATTATATTTTTTCTTTAACGATTTACGATTTTACGAT
Organism: Prosopocoilus inquinatus; assembly: GCA_036172665.1. Classification (NCBI taxonomy): domain Eukaryota; kingdom Metazoa; phylum Arthropoda; class Insecta; order Coleoptera; family Lucanidae; genus Prosopocoilus; species Prosopocoilus inquinatus. The sequence continues at coordinate 40,060,896 of CM069871.1, read as the reverse complement.
AACATTTAACGATTAATTAATTTTTTAATTTTTATTTTCATCCATGATTTTTTTGTTTCTTGTTTTTTCTTTCGTTTGATTTTATTTAATACGATTTTTTATTTTTTTATTATTAATTAGATTAACTTTTGTTGTATTTTTTTTCATTTGTTTCGTTTGAGAATATTACATTTTACATTTTAATCTTTAATACTTCAGATTAAATCCTTGGTTGTCATTATTTATATCGATTTGACGACTTATTCTTAGTTTTACACATTTTTATTTTCATCCACGATCGTCTTTTGTTTTACTTTAAATAGATTTGACGATATTTTTATTTTAATTATCAATTGAACGTCTTTTTCTCCTTTTCTTGTACATCTTTATTTTACAGTCACCCTTTTATTTCATGGTCATATTTTTATTTCGCAACTTTACTTGTTTGTTTCCACAGATACATTTCATATAAACAAGTTATTTTACCTACTTTTTAAAATTTATTTAGTATTTTCTGCTCTAAACTAAAATAGTAATGGAGACTGTGGTTTAAGAGATAATTGAAATTAACCTCCGCCCACAATAATTTTTATATCCGTAGATACGTATTTCGGCAGCTAAGCTGCCATCTTCAGTATGCTACCAACTTAAAAGCACTAAGAAATGTCTAAAAACAACATAATCACACTGACAAAATCATAAAAATGTTAAACCTAACAACAATCTAATCATCCTAAAAGATATGTATGTCTAAATGTAAGTAAATATAAATTAATATGTGAAAATCTAAAATAAACTATATATGTTACGTATAAATCAGAAAAAAAATTATGTGAACACCTAAAATTAACTGTCAGATACCTTACAAATAAGAGCCAAGCAAACAACACGGAAATGCGAAAATAAATAGTCCAAAGACCCCGAAAAAACTTCTTATTCTATTTGCACTGGAAAATGTCATTTTGCACTGGATATTTCGTAAGGAGAGGACTCTCCGAGATAAAATTTTCCTAAAGTGCTTTTAACTTGCGGTGTGTGGATGTGATTTGTTCTCATCTGTAGGTTGTTTTTTGACGATTTATACCTAATATACAGGCTGTTTCAAATTCGACCCTCACCATGGGGATCTCGTTTATTTGAAGAGATAGAGGGTAGGTTTAAATTTGCAAAGTTGCGAAATTTGATGAGCATTAATAATCCGGAAAGAAAAAAAATTCTATCTTAACTTATACCGGGTGGAAAGTTTCAAACCCGAACATAGCAAACTTGTATTGGAAACTATGTTTCTGTGAATTGCTGCTCGCCATTTGAAGATACAAAAATGGCAATGGTATTAAAGAAAAGAGAAAATTATGGACAATATTATGGTGTTAAAATTATTCCTAAATATTAATACTTCCGGAATATAAATATAATTTTCAAATTTTAAACGAAAAATTTAGTCGCCTATGTCAGATTTGAAACTTTCAGTTCTTTCAATTAATGGAAAATAATTTATACTCAGTCAAAAGTATTATGAATTATTGCATAGAGCAAATAATAGGTAGGTACTCTTGTCGTTTAAGTTACAACAATTCTTTCTTTACTGGAATGATAATTGTATTCTACTTCATTGCATACAGAAATACTGTTGTTTCTGATACTACCAATAAACTTGAAATGATGCCATGGGTAATCAATAACGACACATGTCGATACTAAATCAGTTTTAAATTCAATTGTACTAAGAACTAAATAAGTTTCACACTGTTCAAGAATAAATAACACATAACTGTAAAGAATATAGAAAAAACCACATCAATTCTACAAATTCATCAACGTTATTTTGAAATTAACAAGAATAGTAAGAAAATATTTTGTGAAGTAATGCAGAAGTAAATAAATAAATTCTAACAGTTTTTCATCGTCAGTATGCTACACAGATGAATGGAATTTTATTTTGAATAAGAAGCATATTGTACAAAATTCTAGTTATTGAATTGCAAAGTTCAAATCTGACATACTGAGGCGACTACATTTTTCATTTGAAATTAAAAAAAAATAATTTCTATTTCAAAAATAATAACTCAATAGGAATATTTTTAACACGACAACATTGGCCTTAATTTTATATTTCATTTAATACCATTACCATTTTTGTATCTTTAAATGGCGAGCAGTAATCTACAGAAACGCAGTTCTCAATGGAACATTGCTATGTTCGGGTTTGAAACTTTCCACCCGGTATTCGAAATAATTGTAAAAAAAGAAAAATTGTCATTTTCTTATCTTGCCTCTATCTACTTTATTTGAAGAGATATCAAAAAAATAAAGATACTTTCTTAAGGCACTTTTCAATTCTCTACACTACGGTAAACACTATTTCTCTATAACATGTTTCGTCAAATTGGTACCACCATCAAGTTCATTTTTTTTATGGCGGCCACATTGAAATTTAGTCGGAAAATAATCTACTCTTCATGCCGATTACGGCAATATAGCACATGTTATTAAAATTCTTTAAAATAAGATCAGAATTAAAATGTATTTTTGCCAGACAAGAAAATTCGTAATTAATTGAAGATGGCTTTGGATTCGAATCAAAAACAATGTAATTTATCGGAAGATGTTGAATTAAAATGCTTAATATGATACGAAAAAAGGTACAACTTACACAAAATAGCTTTAGATTAAATCAAAGGTGTCTTTGATAAACCCTAGATTACAAAATTTTGCCGGCACAATATTACACACGTTTTATTTATACAACAGAAACACAAAAACATCATGTGAACTATACTTCCAAACCAACCCGGAGAACAAACAACAGCTTAGAACAATATTTTCACAATTAGAAGGAAATATCGAAGAGGAGGATGATGTACTGTAATACAATACAATTGAAAAAATAATAATAAATAAATAAAGAAATAAATAAAGATATTAAAAATATGCTATTTACATTAAATGTTCAAACAAATTTCCATTTTAATTCATACATAGCTGTGCTCGTTTAAACTTAATACAGCTCTCCTAATATTTTTTCTAGGAATAGTTTCGAAGGTATTCGAAATAAAATTTTTAAGTTCGTCCATATTTGCTGGAGTATCTTTATAAACTTTGTTCTTAATAGTTCCCCATAAATAATAATCTAAGGGATTCAGATCTGGTGACCTAGCGGGCCATTCTACTGCACCATCTTTTCCTATGCACTTTTGAGGAAATATTTCATTTAAGTAATTTCTAACATTTAAAGATGTATGTGCAGGTGCCCCATCTTGCTGCCACCATAAATTCCGTCTTCCAGCATTTCATCTAAAGAATTAGACACATATTCACGAAGAATTCGGAGATACGCAGCCGAATTTAACGTTTCTTCAAACATAAATGGACCAATTTGTTGATCATTACAAATGCCCGCCCAAACATTGATTCCGAAGCGATTTTGGTGCCTTATTCTGCGAACTGTTCTAGGATTTTCTGTGGCCCAAATGTGCTCAGTATTACGGTTAAAAATACCGCAGTTTCTAAATTTTGACTCATCGGTCCATATTATTTTTCCTAGAAATTGATCGTCCTCACTCGATCTCTGCACCAGCCAGTTGCAAAAATCGCTTCTTCTAATGTTGCCTCCATCATGCAGAGCATGAGCAACGTGAATTTTATATGGTTTGTATTTATTTTTTTTAAACTTCGCCAAACTCCGACATGAGGAACATCTAATTGTAAACCAATCTCACGCGTTGAAACAGACTGGTTGACACGGACCTTAAAGAAATATTATAAATTACACACATCTTATGGCTTTATTGAAGCATAGAATTGTTACCATTTCCAAAATATCATTTCTAACTTGTTCTAAAACTCTGTTACCATAAGAAGTACGTTTTCTAATAAATGATCCATGCTCTCCAATGTTTCTGTCCAATTGTAAAAATATTGTTCTATGCGGTTGTTGTCTCTCCGGGTAGGTTTGAAAATACAGTTCACTTGCTGTTTTCGTATTTCTGTTACACGAATAAAACATACGTAACATATCACGTTTTTCTTCATAGATGAACATTATGCTTTTATTGCATGCTAATATTTAGCAACAAGCGTTTATTAATTTGACAGAATTTGCAGTTTGTGATTCGAATCCAAAGCCATCTTCAATTAATTACGAATTTTCTTGTCTGGCAAAAGTACATTTTAATTCTGATCTTATTTTAAAGAATTTTAATAACATGTGCTATATTGCCGTAATCGGCATGAAGAGTAGATTATTTCCGACTAAATTTCGATGTGGCCACCATAAGAAAAAATGAATTTGATGGTGGTACCAATTTGAAGAAACATGTTATAGAGAAATAGTGTTTACCGTTGTGTAGAGAATTGAAAAGTGCCTTAAGAAAGTATCTTTATTTTTTTTGATATGTCTTCAAATAAAGTAGATAGAGGCAAGATAAGAAAATGACAATTTTTCTTTTTTTACAATTATTTCGAATATGAGTTAAAATAGAATTTTTTTTCTTTCCGGATTATTAATGCTCATCAAATTTCGCAACTTTGCCAAATTTAAACCTACCTTCTATCTCTTCAAATAAACGAGATCCCCATGGTGAGGGTCGAATTTGAAACAGCCTGTATATTAGGTATAAATGCAAAATGACATTTTCCAGTGCAAATAGAATAAGAAGTTTTTTCGGGGTCTTTGGACTATTTATTTTCGCATTTCCGTGTTGTTTGGTTAGCTCTTATTTGTAAGGTATCTGACAATTAATTTTAGGTGTTCACATATTTTTTTTTCTGATTTATACATAACATATATAGTTTATTTTAGATTTTCACATATTAATTTATATTTCCTTACATTTAGACATACATATCTTTTAGGGTGATTAGATTGTTGTTAGGTTTAACATTTTTATGATTTTGTCAGTGTGATTATGTTGTTTTTAGACATTTTTAGTGCTTTTAAGTTGGTAGCGTACTGAAGATGGCAGCTTAGCTGCCGAAATACGTATCTACAGATATAAAAATTATTGTGGGCGGAGGTTAATTTCAATTATTTTCTGCTCTGTATAATGGGGAAGAGGACAAACTTCTTCCCCTACACCACGGGCCCCACAAAAATTTCTCGCCCGGGGCCTCGCAACTATTAAGGCCTGTATGTATTCTTATTATTACAACTACATTACTACCTAATTAACATGTAAAATAGCGACATCTTACTATCGCTTTTTGACCTAACATTGCAGTAGGATAGACAAACTGAAGCGGGATTTGCTCCTAATGAGTCCCCCATGCAAGGCGGCCATGCTTGCTGTCAAAGCATAATGAAAGATTTTAGAAAAATTTTGTGCAAATCGTTTTTGATTGCAGTGAGAACCTCGAGCAGCCTCTGGACAGCTGTTTCAGCCCTGCTTGGGGCTTCTTCAGCAGAAACGTAGCTCGACATTCCCACTGCAGACCAAAAACGACTTGCCCAAATTTATTCGCAAATGCGATGTAAGAATGATGAACATGTAAAATAGCACTGGATATTTCTGCTGAAGAAGCCCCAAGCAGGGCTGAAACAGCTGTCCAGAGGCTGCTCGAGGTTCTCACTGCAATCAAAAACGATTTGCACAAAATTTTTCTAAAATCTTTCATTATGCTTTGACAGCAAGCATGGCCGCCTTGCATGGGGGACTCATTAGGAGCAAATCCCGCTTCAGTTTGTCTATCCTACTGCAATGTTAGGTCAAAAAGCGATAGTAAGATGTCGCTATTTTACATGTTCATCATTCTTACATCGCATTTGCGAATAAATTTGGGCAAGTCGTTTTTGGTCTGCAGTGGGAATGTCGAGCTACGTTTCTGCTGAAGAAGCCCCAAGCAGGGCTGAAACAGCTGTCCAGAGGCTGCTCGAGGTTCTCACTGCAATCAAAAACGATTTGCACAAAATTTTTCTAATACCTAATTAACCTTTGCTATAATTACTCTGAAGTACGGTTAAATTCAAAATTTTGAGGTGGTCTTTTGATGGGGTTTATAAAAACAGAAACTTATAACATAAAGGGAAAATAATTCTAATATTATAAAAGAACGTAAACGTTTTGATCGATCAGCTATGGTCGGAGCGGCTGGGTTACGACGATCATACTCAAGAGCAAGTAACGCACTGACCGTGGCTACTTCGACTGCGGCGGCCACGTTCCACTTTTAGCTATGTCAGCAATTCTCAAACGGTTTAGTAAAAATCTGCCCCTGTATTTTTCTCGAAATCTATTAAATTTGTGTTTAAGAACATATGACTTCAATCGTTGCCATTTTTGATGATATATTACAGGTTTAAATATTTGTACACAGTAAAGTAAACACACAGTAAAATACCCTGTATACACATTATATACGTATCAAAACTGTCTCTAAAGGGTGGAGTAAACGGTTCACTAGAACGTAGTTATTCGGCATGCCGGTGTTACGGTATGAGTCAGTTTGTACCTAGGAATTCTCCACTCATTCTCAGTATTTCTTATCGTTTTTCATCAGATTTGTTTCAGATCTTACTATTATGCCAGATTCAGCATTGCTGCCAAATTTTCAGTACTCTACTACCTCATTGTGATTTTTTTTCTGTCTAAAAATTTAAGGAATATTGAAAAACTGGGTGATTGATTGAAATGATTTCTGTCCAAAAGAAGTATTCAAAATTGAAAATTGCCGCTCAAATGTCATTGTGGATCACGTAATATGTTCTTTCCTGACAATAGGTTTGTTTGTATTGCTCGGAGTTGCTCTAAAAGAAATAAAATATAGTTTGCAGTCTCAATCGTTTATCTCGCACCAAAGAAACCTCGAACCGTGATTGAAAACTACATTTTACAATGTTTAAAGCAACTCCGAGAAATACAAACAAACCTAATGTACGGAGCTACAGTCTAAGAAGTTTCCATTGATAACTACAGATATTGAGCTTCGCAAAATCTACAAGATTTAATTCGTCAATGAAATTTTCGTTACTACCTTCCACAACTGTAGTTGCACATCTATACCGAGTTTACTACTAAATACAAATTTGGTTAAACCATGAATTAAATCCGGGTCAATGGGTACAGGTAATGAAAAATTATATTTTAAAATATGTTTAACTATGTTATTACGCCTGCATCGGATGTACTGCTGAACACAATTTTTTACTATTGTTTGAAAGATTGTGGCGCTAATTGTGGATGCAGGAAAGTGGTATTGGTATGATGATGAAATAAGTTCTTTACATTATTTATTATCAATATATCCGAGAAAGTTGATGATGCCGAAAAAAAAGATGAGGAAAAAGAAAAAGAAGAGGAGGAAGAAGTACCAGAGGAAGACAGCGACGAAGAAGGATAATAATTTGAAATATGGATTGTTCCCACCAAAAAAAAGATATATAATAAAAGACATCTCTTATTCTACCTCGAAAATGGTATGGAAATTTTACTGTTTATGTATTCTTGACCTTATATCAAGAAAACGGTTCATCGCACGTAAAAATGTACAAGAACTTTTTTTGTGTGTATTGTCTAGTCTGCAATTCTTATAATAACCCGAATTGTTGTCAGACCAATAGGAAGCAAAATAATCGCGAAAAACAATTTCTTTTGACGTTTGACCTTGAATAACAAGTGAACCCCCCATGATATCGACGGGGACTTTTTGTATTTTATTTGTAATGGCTACATATTCAGCTAGGTTGGATTTTTTTCGGAAGACAAATCCTTATTTTACTGTATTATAAGTAAATCTTGCCGATCAAGTAAAATATCTACAATAGGTAACTTTTTGACTCCTTGAAATTTCACGAAGTACTTCAAATTAAATTTAGAATCTTTTCCGCTCGATATTATTACAGTATCGGAAAAACAAATGACTGGTTTTCGAGATTTTCAATTGTTTTTATTTTTTAACGAAATAACAGCTTTTTATCACTGCATCGTGTTCATAACACGTACTTTTAAACTCAGCATTTGGACCCCGAAGCCGTAGCATTTTTCTTTTCGAGAATGATTTAAAATGTTTCCAACGTTATCCTTTTGGCAAATGGAAGTTGCGAGCTCGGGTACAAACACCGGAGAATTAATTATGAAATTTTCTATTGCAGGCAGCACGAATCTCGTTGGAAAATTCACGCAGAGCGTGAGGAGAATCGTGCAGGACGTGAAGGATGAGGGTACGGCCAGTGGACAGACGAAGGAAGAAGTGATAGAGACGAACGAACGCCTACGAGCCGTACGAGTACGTTTGGACGAATCATACGACACCGCCAAAAAGTCACTGGTTACGTTAATGGCGAAGTATAACGATAGTAAAAGCGTCCATAATATTTTTCAGAGATACAACTTACTCAAGACCATGATAAAGGTAATAAAGAGGTAGCTTTGAATTTACGACTGCGATATACGTACTGATTAATGTAGGAAAGTTCTCTAATTTGCTCATTACATGTTCTTTAAGTTTAATCGGTTCCGAAAAGCAGCACTAAATTTCTCAGGCACTTAATTACTTTTGTGATTGACTGAACTCCGTATTTTTAAAATAGAGTTAAAATAAAACTGTTAAAAAATGTTTTCCAGTAGAGTAGATTCATGATTTTTAAGATGACGTCTTCCATCGAATTCTGATCTAATCACTAGCAAATGAGCAAGCAGGTAAGCAAACAATAAAAAACAAGAAATAAAATTCAACACATGTTTATTTACCTTTTAGATCCCGACTTAAAATTATGTCGAAGAGATAGTACTGAAAAGCATGATCTCTTCAACATAATTTTAAGTCGCGATCTAAAAGGTAAGTAAACATGTGTTGAATTTTATTTCCTGTTTTTATTTTGTTTGCTTCCCTACTTGTCATTTTAATGAATTTGTAGAAAATCAAAATATCTTCTTTATTTATTAATTTTCGATAAAATGATAAAGTACAATTTTAATTCAGAATTTTATTCTCTATCGATTGGTCATATAATATACAGCGTATTCCATTTAAAAAGATGGTTCTTTTCCCTTTAGTTCGTCCGATTAAAAAAAATGAGTTTTTCAATCATTTGTGTTTTGACTCGCTCTGTATAAATGGTGGCAAATGAAATAAATGTTTCTACTGGATGTTCCGGGCCATGTGCGCACCTTTCTAGAATCTTTTATTCATCGATTAGCCTGAATTTTGGAGACAATAAATTAAACAAAAAAAATGGGATTTTTCGACATACTGCTAGTCGTCTTAAAATTTTATTAATAAAATAAAAAAAATAGAAAGTTGATATCACTTCCGGCGAAACCGGAAGTCCTATAACGACTAGCAGTATGTCGAAAAATTCCATTTTTTGTTTAATTTTTTGTCTCCAAAATTCATAAATAAAGATTCTGGGTGAACACATGGCGCGGGACACCCGGTATACTAGGAAATAACTTTGGCCTATTTGTAATTTGTAATTTGTATTTTCATAGTCACAAAGTTTATTTACAAATGTCTTCTAATGTTAGAGAGGACGTTAAAGTCATAAATAGATAGAACAGCTACATCCTACGATGGCTTTTTGACCTAACATTGCATAAGGATTGACAAATTGAAGCGGGTTTGCTACATAATAAGTCACATCATACAAGGCGGCCATGCTTGCTGTTAAAGCATAATGAAAAATCGCTTTTGATTACTTCGTTAATTCAAGCGGACAGCAGTTTATCGGGACAAATCAATAATTTCAATATCAGGTTAAGAGCCCGTTTCAGTCGCCATCATTATGCCACTTTCCTACTTCAAGAATTACCCTAAAACTACTGATCTGATCATCGAATAGTTTTAACATTTTCGTTTTGTTTTTTAATAAGGAATTTCGGAAAGTCATTTTTAATATTTTCTAATAATTTTTATAATTTTTATTACTTATAGAAGTCGATTTTCAACTTAAAATTAACTTTCCGAGATAAAGCAACTAATTTTATGAAGATCTGCAGCAGCAGAAACTTAATCAAGGCCATAATATTTAAATAAAACATGAATTACGAAATTGTATAATTACTAGTTGCAAACTGCTGCCCTCTATCGGAAGCATTAGTCTCTAATCGGAGAAGCCATAGAGGGCGGAGCTTCATATGTTACATTAACTAGCTAGACTTGGATTTTATTTTAATGCTATTCGCCATTATTTCGTTTGAGGTGAATTGTTTACTGCTAACGATAGAAACTGTTTGAAGTATTTAAAGGCTTTGATTTCATTATTCAAATTGTGTATGTCTGTTTTATTCCACAAAAGCTTACAGTGTACGAAAATACAAAAATAGAATAATAGTACAGTGACCGGCAACAAATCATAAAAAAAACTTAAAAGTGACAAAAAACTGAAGAATAACTACTATGTTTCAGTTTTAAATCTTTTAATTTTCTAGTGTACCTACATATTTCTCCCTCCTGTAATAAATTTTAAATTTTTTAAAATAATTATCAACACATCGATAAATTCTCGCAGTCCTAATCACAAATAAAGAAAATATTGAATATTGTAATTAATTTCTAGTCAATAGTTACGAAAATAAAATATTAAAATATGACTATCAAATCTATCAATCGTATAGCTCCAAATTAGCGTATTCTGGACACTGATCCGAGGACTAATCTTGCTAGCAAAGTGTTTTTAAAATTTATAAGTGTATGATAATTTTTTTATGTTTTTAAGTTTTCTTTCCGGTAATAACTAAAGTATATTCTTTTCAATAAGAGGATCTAACTATAATTGTAATCAGGGCCACGCCGTGTGGGTGGTTTGTGCCCCGCCCCAAGGAACAATTTAAATTAATTAATTAATATTACATATACAACGATAAAAAATGAATCGTGAGAAAGAAAGTGATAGCATCTTTGAATAGAATAAACCCTGAAAATTAACAAAATTTCAATACACTTCATCTCTAACCATTTTTTTTTTATTTTGCGACTCGCATTTTCGTAATATTTTTAGGAATGTTACATTGTCGGCAATATCGATAACATTGATTCCACCGATAATATCGATAACTCCCATATATCGATAATACCGATACTGATAATTTTGATACCAATAATATCGATATATCGATAACATCGATGTATCGACATTTGAAATGGAAATATCGTTATTCGATAATTATCGATAACATCGATAAATTCTCCCAGCCCTAGCCACAACCTTTGTACGGCTTTCAATAAAAGCTGAATCGAAAGATAAGTTTTTAGGCTAAGTAGAAGGTACTGAACTGATCAAAACTTAACGATCTCAAACTGTCGCTCACAAAAAATGTCGAGCCAGTCAAATCTGACCGTAAGATACAGCAGATTCTTCTGCTGTTTAATTAAATTAATACAGGTATGGGTTACGTATGTATTATTATACGTCCACACGTCTAATTCCCAAAGTAGTTTGCCATACATTAGGTATTGATATTGGAATTCTGAGACGATGCACTAGCGCAACCCCACTCCGAATATAACATCACAAAATACTATTTATAGAATATTACTATCTCGCTTCTCCTCGCATTTTTGGTCGGTTAAGACCACGCCCTCCAGTGCTTTACGTCCCTTGCCGACGCCCCGCAGGAGAAACTTTAAAGAGAGTCGCACGTCCCTTTAAGGAAGATAATTCTTAAATTAGAAATTAAAATTACTTGCAAGTAAATTTTTAAATTGAATCAACAGTTGAAAATAGTTTGTTTAGAGGTTAAAGATTTAATTCCAAATGAAACTTATCATGAGTTTTCTCAATATCAAAATTCTTTTTATAATAAAAAGAAATTAAGAACAGTAACATTCGAAAATTCAATAAGTTGAAATCTGAACAAATTCTTAAAATAAAAGTTGAATCTAATTGGTTTAAAAATATTAGTTCTACTGACATTCAACCTGAATTTTCGAATTTTTTTGCACTTGGACCAAAATTTTGCATTACTCCTTCACTTATTGACGTTCAGATAAAGAAAATATTGTCATGAAGAAAAAGATCGTAATCATCTTAGGTCACTTTTAACTAACATAATTACAAATATGTACATAAGAATCAAAATGTTAATTCTAATTTAAGACAAGTTTACTATGATTGTAAGAAATTCTTAAAAGAAAATATCAATTTAATATTAATACAATCAGATAAAGGTAATGTGACAGTTGCTTTAGACAAAGATGATTACATTAATAAATCTTTGAATTTATTAAATAATGTCAACTATTAACAGATTTTAAAAAGAGACCCTACTGGTTCATTCGAAAAGAAAGCCAACCAAATTATTTCTGAATTAAAGATTGTTAATACGATAGACGAAGAGACAGCTAAGTCATTAAAGAATTATTCTTCTTGTTGTCCAAGATATTATGGCTTACCTAAAATTCATAAACCAACGTTGGCTTTACGTCCTATCATATCTTCTATTAATTCACCTAATAATAATTTATCAAAATTTATTACTGAAATATTAACCAATGCTTATAACAAAAGTAATGAATTTTATGTTCAAGATTCTTCTTTTCTTTTCTGAATTTGCAAACAATAGATTAATCCCAATTAATTATGTAATTATTAGTCTAGATGTTGTTTCACTTTTTACCAACATACCTTTAGATTTATTCTTACAAAGTATTGAAAAAAACTGGGAACAAATATCTTTCTTAACTTATCAAAAGAAAAATTAATAATAATAATGAAATTTCTTTTTGATTCCACTTATTTCAAATTCAATAATATTTATTATAAACAAATTCTTGGAACATCTACGGGTGCTAATATATCTCCAATTATTGCTCAATATGTTATGGATGATTTATTAATTGAATGCATACCAAAGTTATCATTTGAAATTCCTTGGCTCAAAAAATATGTTGATGATATTATTTGCGTAGTTCCCCAAGAAGGTATTGATGAGATTTTAACGATTTTTAACAGTTATAATCCTATAATTCAATTTACTATTAAAAAGGAAACAGACAGGAGTGTTCCTTTCTTGGACACGAGTTATTCGTTCAGAAAACAATAAAATCATTATTTATTGGTACACGAAACCTATTAGTTCTGGACGTTATATTAACTTTCATTCTTATCATCCATATAAAATGAAAATTAACATGATTTTAGGATTAAACAATCGTATAGAAAAGATTTCTCATCCTTCTTTGTTGAATAAAAACTTGTACAAATTAAAAAATAATCTCATAAAAAATAGCTATCCTTTTGCAATGCTAAATAAGTTAATTTTCAATACTCAACAAAGAATAGAACCTATTTCTCAAATTAATAATAATTCACAAACAATTAATGTTGGTAAAGTTTTTAGATCCTTAATGTTCATACCAAATCTTACATCTCGACTAATAAAAGTACTAAAAAACAAAAACATTCAGATCCCAACTAAAAATTTATTAACAATTAAGTCTCTTTTTACAAAAGTTAAAGATCCATTTAACAAATTCAAACAAATTAATTCCTTGTCATGATTGTGATTCTGTTTATATTGGCCAAACATCAAGAACTCTTCATTCGAGAATTATTTATCATAAAAGTTATATTAGACTTAGACCTAATGCTTGTGCTTTATCTGAACATGCCAATAATGAAGACCATAAGATTAATTTTGAAGATGCAAAAATTTTAGATATTGAACCAATTTTGAGTCAAAGACTTTTTATTGAAATGTGTCATATTTTTTGTAATAAAAAATGTATCAACAAAAGAACTGATATTGAGAAACTTAGTTGTATTTATACTTGCCTATTAAATTTTAAAACTAAAAAGAAAGACGTTGGAAATCAAAATTTACATCGTATTACCTAATAATGAATAAACAGTTTTTCTATCGTGATTCAATTTTCTAAATTCCGCAATTAATTTAGCTGTCAAAAAATGTAAAATTCAAAAGTTATTCTTACAACTTATTCTTAATGAAATTTAATATTGTGATAACTAGTGGTTTAACCTTTTGTACTCACTAAGGAGTAAGTAATCATGTGAAATTGTTCTTAGTGTTAATTATTAATTTTAAAATTTGTTTTGTAGAAACCTTGATAAAGGAAATAAATTTTCCGAAAGCTCGGTTGAACTTTAAAAGAGTATTACTATCAACCCCTTTTTTGACTGCAGCCCAGTTATAGAATTGATTCCTTAACATCATATTTAGAACTTTAATTTTTGCAGCCGTTTTCTTTTAAAATGGCAAAAATCTTCTGAAAATGTATGTCATTCACGAAACACGATAAGCGTCTGCAACCGTTTGCAATTTGCAAATTCAGGTAACTTAATTCATTAAACTCTCAGCCAAATGAGAGTATTATTAATGTAACTATGGGAACAAGTAAACACCGATAAGGTGATTATAGAAAAATTTTGTGCAAATCGTTTTTGATTGCAGCGAGAACCTCGAGCAGCCTCTGGACAGCTGTTTCAGCCCTGCTTGGGGCTTCTTCAGCAGAGACGTAGCTCGACATTCCCGCTGCAAACAAAAACGACTTGCCCAATTTATTCGCATTTGCGATGTAAGAGTGATGAACAGATAAAATAGCGACATCTTACTATCGCTTTTTGACCTGACATTGCAGTAGGGTAGACAAATTGAAGCGGGATTTGCTCCTAATAAGTTCCCCATGCAAGGCGGCCATGCTTGCTGTCAAGGATAATGAAAATTTTAGAAAATGTCAGGTCAAAAAGCGATAGTAAGATGTCGCTATTTTATCTGTTCATCACTCTTACATCGCAAATGCGAATAAATTGGGCAAGTCGTTTTTGTTTGCAGCGGGAATGTCGAGCTACGTCTCTGCTGAAGAAGCCCCAAGCAGGGCTGAAACAGCTGTCCAGAGGCTGCTCGAGGTTCTCGCTGCAATCAAAAACGATTTGCACAAAATTTTTCTAAAATTTTCATTATCCTTGACAGCAAGCATGGCCGCCTTGCATGGGGAACTTATTAGGAGCAAATCCCGCTTCAATTTGTCTACCCTACTGCAATGTCAGGTCAAAAAGCGATAGTAAGATGTCGCTATTTTATCTGATAAGGTGATTCTTCCAAAGATTTGCAAAGTGTCGTTACCGGTTTGTAAATTGCACCTGATCAGGAGCATAGATAAAAGATATATTAGATGTCAAAGCCAACGTTGTTTATGTGGAGCAACAAAATGCGCGCCTCACGCGGCCTGGGGGGAATTAAAATAAAAAAAGGCGTGTAATTTAAAAATATTTCTGCGTTAACGGTTTAAGTATTGTTCAGGAAATTAAATAATTCTTGCCAAAGATACTAGTTTAGTTTATTCCAGAAGAATAAAGGGACAATTTGTGATTTTCTTTCTATAAATTACGACCACATTTGCACGGATCGTTTTTCGCTCCGGCGCACAGTGGGGCCAAATACCCGATTTATGCAAAAAAAAACCTCTCATTCCCAGAATTTTTGTCTGATTGAAGTGAAACTTAGGAAATTTCAAGAAGATACTAAATAACAATTTTTGCCTTTCTCAAAGTTTCAAAAAAGAATTTTTTTTATAAGGTATAATCATTTTAATTTTACTCCAAGTGCAAAACGTTTTTATGTACTTATTACAAACCAACAGTGAGGAGCTCTGTTAGCTTCCTTGATTCAACAAATCATGTTTATACGGCCCGCTGATGCTATTTTTCGCATCTCTGTTCAACTTCGTATTCAATATACAGGCTGTTTCAAATTCGACCCTCACTGGGGATCTCGCTTATTTGAAGAGATAGACGGTAGATTTAGATTTGAAAAAGTTGCTAAATTTCATGAACATCAGTAATCCGCAAAGAAAAAGTTTCTATATTAACTCTTATTCGAAATAATTGTAAAAAAAAAGAAAAATTATCATTTTCTTGTTTTATCTCTATCTTCTTTATTTAAAGAGATATCAAAAAAATAAAAATACTTCTTTAAGAAACTTCTCAATTCTCTACACAGTGGTAAGCACTATTTTTCTATAACACGTTTCGTCAAGTTGATACCATCATCAAGTTCATTTTTTCTTATGGCGCCTATATTAAAATTTAGTGGCAGGAGAACCTACTCATTATGCCGATTACGGCAACATAGCACGTGTTATAGAAATTCTTTAAAACAAGGCCAGAATAAAAATGTTTAATGTGAGAAGATAGAGGGAAGATAAGAAAATAATTTTTCTTTTTTTAGAATTACTTCGAGTAAGAATTAACATTGTTTCTCTCCGGATATTAATGCTCATGAAATTTAACAACTTTTCCGAAATTTAAACCTACCAACTATCTCTTCAAATAAGTGAGATCCTCATGGTGAGAGTCAAATTTGAAACAGCCTGTATATCGCATGCGGTTGATTGTGGCCGTGAAACTTTTAGGGTAGTTAGATAAATATTATAGCTTTTAGAAAAACAATATTACAGACCGTAGGAAAGTGAAGCTTCTTTTGTATGCTTACTAAAAATTCGCGTTACGCCCAGAAATCTAATTTCGGCTTAATTATCACGTCTCAGGCCCGATTTCACCATCACAGATCAACTTTAAACTTCGCTTTATTCCCATGGTAACAATTGCAATGATAATTGTTTCTATAGGAATAAAACGGAGCTTAAAGTTAAACTGTGATGGTGAAACCGGGCCTAAGTTTCTTTAAAGAGCAACTTATTTTTTTACAAAAAGCTGTTGGCATGTACTAACCAAATATATAATGAAGTAACTTTTAAAAATAATCAACGAAGCTGACGGAATTATACAAAATTACTCTTTTTAAGGCTTCATGGTTTACTGAATGCGATTTATGCCCTTATATTAGATGAAAGCTAATTTTTACCGCAAAACCACAGATTCTACGACTAAAGTAATGTAAGAAAAGTCAGTTAGATCAACGAATTAATCCTCTTGTGAAATCGTTTTTTTTTTCACCTCGGCCCCACTGTGGGGCGCTTAATAAGCCCGCGCGGCCGTCATAGCCGAAAAAGTGCACTTTTCGTTTATCGTTCTCTCTTACCTTATTTTTATTTATTATATTATTTAAATCGAATTAATACTTTGGCTTCTGACGACAACCGATTCCAAACTTTCTCAAAATCAATGAAGCGTAACTATGGTAACTTAAAAATATGCTAAGCATTACAGATTACTGTAAATAGAATGCCATCACTGCCATCTCAGCGACCTGGGGGGAATTATATTTGCATTTAAAACTGTGGCAATAGATATAAACCCCCCCCCCCTGATCAGGAGGTCCTGATCATCTGAACTTTCATTATGCTTTGGCAGCAAGCATGGCCGCCTTGCATGGGGTAGCTTATTATGTAGCAAATCCGCTTCAATTTGTTATCTTACTGCAATGTCAGGTCAAAAAGCGATCGTAGGATGTCGCTGTTTTATCTATTTTTAGCTTAAGAAAAACATGCGCCGAATTAAACACAAACGGAACAGTTTATTAATACAAAATTAACAACAAAGAAGCAGCTGTGATTCCCAGGCCGACGATTGTGCGAGCGAGAGTGACTGTGTGTGTGCTTCCCTCCCTCGCCGTCGATACGGACAGGCAGCAGCAACGTTGCTTCCTGAGCGCGCCACTTTCAAATTCAAATTAAGCGCTAACACGGCCAGACTGACGGGTGGTACGCTCTCGGAACACCTGCACATATTGAACACAAAAAAATAAAATTTCATTCAAAATCTCATCGTTATCATCATCGGGAAAGACTAAAGCTCATCCCGGAACTCAACAATGCATAACAAATGCATCTTCGGGAAAGACTAAAGCTCGTCCCGGAACTCAAAAACATATGCCAAAAGCATCTTCGGGAAAGACTAAAGCTCGTCCCGGAACTCAAAAACACATGCCAAAAGCATCTTCGGGAAAGACTAAAGCTCGTCCCGGAACTCAAAAACACATGCCAAAAGCATCTTCGGGAAAGACTAAAACTCGTCCCGGAACTCAAAAACACATGCCAAATGCATCTTCGGGAAAGACTAAAGCTCGTCCCGGAACTCAAAAACACATGCCAAATGCATCTTCGGGAAAGACTAAAACTTGTCCCGGAACTCAAAAGCACATGCCAAATGCATCTTCGGGAAAGACTAAAGCTCGTCCAGGAACTCAAAAACACTTTGTCATGTCATACGTACTTACCATCAGGAAAGGCTACAGCTTATCCTGGAAAGCAATCATCAGGAAAAACTAAAGCATATCCTGGAAAACAATCAAAACTCAATACATCAATTAAAATTACCTTACAATTACTCAGCACCGAGCATGTCCAATAGATCTGACATCTCGGCGGCAAGTGTCCATTCGGACGGCCACAGTCTCAGTTGTTCTTTGGCCGCTTTAACAATTTTATGTTTTCGAGCGCCAACTCTTTTCAGCTCATATCGACCTTCTTCGGTAATACTCATAATCTCGTACGGTCCCAAAAACTCAAAGTTTGATTTGCTGGCATGCAATTTACTTTCGCGATGTAACAGAACAAAATTGCCAACTGCAAACTGTACTGTGTCGCGGCGTTTCTTGTTCAGTTTCTCAACATCACTTGTAGTGGTTTGTAACCGTTCACGCACTCGTTGTCTGTCAACCTCTAGATTTCTTGCAGGATGTAGGTCATGCGACAAATCATTCACAACGGCTTGAATCAACAGAGTGGTAGACTCAATTCCAATTAGAGCGCGGAGAAGACTCATATTCGTCGCTCTTTGGATGGTGATATTCAAAATAAGTTGGATCTTCCATAAAACGCTCGGCCAGTCTACCCTGACAGCTGTTTCAACTCGTATCAGGTTCATGATAGTGCACATATATCTCTCGACCTGCCCATTAGCGCGGTGAACGTCCGGTGTGATAAAGTGGTACTGAATGTTCCAGCTATCCAAAAACTTACATATGGAAAGATTGTGGAAATTTGTACCACTGTCCATTATTACGACTTTTGGAGTACCGAAACAGGAAATAAATCTTTGCAGATTCTGTCGTCTTATGCGGTAACAAAACAGGGCCTTGTAGTGGTTCAGTGCGAGTCTTTTTTACAGCACAAATAAGACAATAGTTGATGTAATTGCAGACAAACTGACGTAAACATGGAAACCAAAAATGTTTGAGGATCGAGTGAAGTGTCTTGTCTACACCGACGTGGCATTGTTCGTCATGGAATATCCGCAGAAGACCAAGTCGACTTTGACGAGACACAAAGAATCGAATAATCTTTTTATTGTTTACTACCTTTTGATAACATAACAATTCGTTGACCTCCACGTATTGCTTCGGGTCTAGTTTCCCTTCTCGTAAATCAGTCAGCATTTGTTGGACTTCCGCGTTACCTTTCTGTTCGATGTGAAGCCAGAATTCATGATTCGAAGCTCGCATTACCGATACAGGATTACGACTGAGGAAATCAACATGACTGAGAGAAGAACTTCTTCGATAAGTTATTTCGTAATCAAAATCTTGAAGATAAGTCCACCATCTCGCAATCCGTGGTACAATCTCCTTCTTATTTACTGTGGCCTTGACTGAGTTACAATCCGTTACAATTAAAAATTTAATCCCAAGGAGGTAAACCCGAAAATGTTTTAGTGAATTTACAATAGCCAACATCTCCATGAGAGTATTTTTCACTTGCGGGAGGGCTAACCCCGTTACAATTAAATCTGAAAAGTTCTCAAGCAGAGAGCGTAGTCGATCAGCATATTCTTCAGGTACAACAACAGTACTTAGTTGATCATCTGTAACCCGCATTACGCCTGGTAACTGTTTGTTAATAATGCGAGTTCCAGCGCTGTCAGTGACTGCGGCCAATCGGCAATTTTGAAAAAGATCACAGCCCACAATAATATCGTAATCCAGATGTTTGGCGGGAACCATAAAAAAGTTAAGTTTCGCACGTTGACCCGTAATTTCAACCTCGGCCTTGAATTTGTAATTCGAGAAATTTTTTCCCGCAGTGATACCACCAATTGCAAGACAATGCGGTTCCAACTTTGCAAAAAAACATTCCAGAAACCTATCAGATATCAATGAAACATCGGCCCTTGTATCAATCAATCCCATGAAATGATGTCCATCGAATTTAACGGGGGGTGGGCGTCGTAGTTTTACCACCCGAAATAATGTTGACGTTCCGTCTTTCATTAATCGTCGCTTTGAGGAAACAATTAGGTTCAAGATGACCGGTTTTAAAACAAAAATTACATTTTATTGCTTCCGCCGATGATGCAGTTTTTTCTTTCACCGGTTTTTGTTGATTCCGCAAGTTCAATTTGTTATTATGAAATTGATATTGACGACAAGCGTTCTGATTATGACCTATCCGCCCACACTTGAAACAAGTTAGTTTGGATTTCGATACATCAACTCGTTCAAAACGTGAACGTGCGTTCTTCGACGATGCGATTGTTGATGACTCAGGAGTACATGTACTAGCGTTATCGAAAGCTGGTTTAACTAACGAACTGACATACGCAATCAAATCGGAAATAGACTCGAAATTTCGCATATAGAGAGATTCTTGTACTTTGGCATCCTGAACGCCGTAAACTACTAATTCTATCAGATCATCGGCGCTCCAATTAGCACATAGATTTTTTAACAGTGCAACCTTTTTATGCACATACGCACCGTACGTATTAAAGTCAGCGCTATTACAAGCACATGCTTCGCTCATGAGGCGACCGAGAATCTTTTTTTTGCGGGAGAAGCTTCTAAAAAAAACATTCACGTAAGTGGCCCAATCGCGAGTTATTGGAAACCAATTATCAAACCAAAGTTTTGTCTCGCCCGTCAAGAAACGGCCAACTCTTACCAGCACTTGAAGGTCACTCCAGGCAAACTCTTCCTTCAACTCACGTGTTTGACCGATCCAAGTCTTCCCATCGTCAGAATCAGGGTGAAAAACGGGAAGGTCAATCTGATCAGGTGTCATTCGGCTGCTTCTGAATGTCTTCAGTATATCTGCTAACAAATCTTCCATTTCTGAGGCCAAAAAAAAGCACAGCACAAACACACAAATGAATGTCCAAAGACGGCCCCAAAAGCTTTATCAGAAAACGCGAACACGATCCCGCCGCTGCTTTTAGCTTAAGAAAAACTTGAGCCGAATTAAACACAAACGGAACAGTTTATTAATACAAAATTAACAACAAAGAAGCAGCTGTGATTCCCAGGCCGACGATCGTGCGAGCGAGAGTGACCGTGTGTGTGCTTCCCTCCCTCGCCGTCGATACGGACAGGCAGCAGCAACGTTGCTTCCTGAGCGCGCCACTTTCAAATTCAAATTAAGCGCTAACACTATAAAAATATTTAAGTACTTGTAGAAAGTGACAACTTCAAAATTTGCAATTTTTGCACTTCCTCGAGGAGTAAGGACAGGCCCTTTTATTATTATTATGATTATGATTATGATTCAGTTCAGTTCAGACCTTCGAACAGGGAGGACGTGCCGGTGTTTGCTAGCAGCTAGTTGCAGTATTTTTCCATTTTCCTACTTCAATTTATATTGTGCTGTTATTGAAGTGATGTGAATTTTTGTTTTCTTACTCGTTGGTGATAAACTTTTTTCTCTGAACTCGAGACCGGTCCTATAATTCACCTAAAAACACCTTGGTATGAATTGCGGTAAGTGTAACGCATCGCTTCCCAAGGACGGCGTACACGTCTACTGCAAAGGTTGCAGTAAGGGGTTGCATTTTAAATGCTCCATAAAACAATCAACCTGGAAGGGTATGGATCATACCCGTAGGGACGCATGGAGGTGCGCAACTTGCAGGCAGGACAAAACTGATACATTTGATTTGTCGGACTCGGAGAGCGAAGATAAAGAATTATCGATAAAGGCAGCATTGAAAGATTTGAGAGATATTGTATTAGATATCCAAAAAAGTCAGCTTGATATTAAGTCTCAAATTCAGACCTATGAAACTCAAATTGAATTGTTAACAAAACAATCAAAGCTAAAGGACCGTCAGATAAACTCGCTTCAAAAAATGGTTGCAGATTTAGAAAATTTGAACTACCAAAATAATTTGGAGATTTATGGCGTTGAGGAGATTGAGGGTGAGAAGTTAAAGGACGTGGTTCACGAAGTGATAAAAAATTTCAACATAAGTATTGATAAAGACAGTATATTAGAAGCAACGATGGGTCAAAATAAAAACAAAAACAAAAATAAAAAGCCTAATTCAATAATAGTAAAACTCAAAGATAAAAGTATCAAGTCAAAAATCTTGACCAATAAGAAAACAATTAAAATCACAAATCACACAATCTTTAAAACAAATAACAACGACAACATATACGTTTACGAACAAATTTCAACTTATTCTAAAAACCTACTCTGGCTTGCGCGAGTGAAGGCTAAAACCCAAAATTGGAAATTTGTTTGGATAAAGGAAGGAAGAATACTGGCTAGGAAGCAGGAAGACTCCAACATTCTTACAATATTATGTGAGGAAGATATTGAACTTATTGCCTAAATTAATTTTATAATTCCATTCTACTCTAAAATTTTTCCCTCTGTCTTCTCTACTATACCTAAAAATGGTTCTAGATACAGAATGGATTTTAGATGAAAATAGACAGTTAATTTTCCAGAATTTTGATTTATTTGCGCAACACATGTACACTGATCTTCCCCAAAATTTCAATATATTACACTTAAACATAAGATCCATATTAGCCCATTTTGAGGAATTTATTACTTACATTCATGAACATCTCGACACTTTACAAATCATAATCATAATAATTCGATTTGATGGGGTGCATAAAAGTGCATATAGGTGGAACGTCTGCTTTAGTTGTTGTCTGTGACCCCATCAAATAGAAAATTGTCTACAACTAAACTAGGTGTCACTGGCGTCAGTTGTAGATACAGTAAGTCTGTAAAGTAGTCAACAGGTCTTTTATTCTTCTGGTCTACACAACCCACCATTACAGTTCAATTTCCGCCAAGCAATGACGACTTGTTCCGAATAGACACGATCACTGTATTTTTGTAGTATTTGTAAACATTACATTTCACACATCTCGACATTCGCAACCTGAGAACGAGAATCATAAGATTGTAAATAATTTTAGCAAATTTTATATAATCATATTTAATGCATACGCTGAAGGAAATTTAAATTGAGTTGCAATTACATAGAAGTTAGAACTTAAAAATATACTTCTGCATAATCTACATGTGAGAGGTGTGACATAAGCAATGATCTGGTATGGGGTGGATGGGATGTAGAGTGAGAGGTATCGCGACGAACATCAGAGAGAGAGAAAACTAGCCCCGATCAGCCGAGTCGGGACAAAACGTGAAAACATTCGTTGTCTGCGCGTTCAGTTAGCCAGTTTTTTGGATTTTGTGGGGTCGTTTTCTCGATTTTAAGTTATATAAAGTGACTTATCAAGTTTTTGTTTATTATTTAACATTCATTGATTTAGCTTCTAGTTTTTACGGGATATTTTAAATTGATTTTGAATGTCATTTTATTAGACTTTTAGTTTTATGTGAGTAATTATTTTACTCTAAAAAGATAAGCAGATTTCTTAATTATTTTTTATTATAATATTTCAATAATCGCGTTAATAAAATAGAGAATACCTACTTGTTTCGCTGATGTTTGGATAAATATGCGACAAAAAGATGTAAATATATCCATCCGCAGAGAGGGTAGACACATTTTAAAATTACTTAAAATATTGAATATATTTCGTGTTACACGCAAGTGCAAATTGTAAAAATAGATAGTCTAATTTAAAATTGGAATATGAACTATAAATTACGAAGTTCATTAAGGCCGAGTTAAATGAGTGGTCAAATTGCACAGAATGGTCAAGTCAACGGTCCGACTAAACCCTCCGACCAATCAGCAATTGAAAAAAGTGATCACGTGATTTGGTCTGACCACTTCGATCGTTCACTTACCGCAGCCTTCATTTTGACAATTCGCTACCGCTTACTCGCCATGGCAATGGTGTTTGCAAACGTATTAAGCTTAGTTCAGATGCATTCCGAATCATAGATAAAAGGTATATTAGATATCAAAGCCAACGTTGTATATGTGGAGTAACAAAATGCGCGCCTCGAGCGGCCTGGGGGGAATTAGAATAAAAAAGGCGCGTAATTTCAAAATATTTCTGCGTTATCGGTTTAAGTATTGAACAGATAAAACAGCGACATCCTACATTTTTTGACCTGATATTGCAGTAGGATAGGCAAACTAAAGCGGATTTGCTCCTAATAAGTCCCCTATGCAAGGCGGCCATGCTTGCATATCCGGATGCATCTGAACTAATGAAAGTTTTAAAGAAATTTCTTGCAAATCGTTTTTGATTGCAGTGAAAACCTCCAGCAGCCTCTGTACTGCTGCTTCAGCCCTGTTTGGGGTTTCATCAGCAGAGACGTAGTTCGACATTGTCACTGCAAACCAAAAACTTTAGGGCTATTCCCCTGGGCTATTCCAGAAGAATAAACGGACAATTTGTGATTTTCTTTCTATAAATTACGACCACGTTTGCTCCGATCGTTTTTCGCTCCGGCGCTTAATAAGGCCGCGCGGCCATGATAGCCGAAAAAGTGCACTCTTCGCTTAAGCCGGCAATACATGTTCCAATAATTTCACGTAAAAATTCATGTAAACATGTATGTATAAATTCATGAATTGTAATTCGCAATACACGTTTCAATGATATTAATAAAAAGATGTTCCGCTAAATATTAATTTAGAATGTTAATGTTGATGAAAATGGTAACTCATTAATGCTTCTAACTTCAAGTTATTTTCTTTGAATAGCTGGGAATGTTGGATTATGTTATCAAGGGTATCATCCAAACGGAGAGCACTTGGTTATCAATGATTAAACTATCTTGAAGTTAAAATTATTTATAAACATATACCCACAAGAACTAGCTGAAGTCGTTCTTCATTCATCTGAGTCAACAGCCAACAGCAACAATCAAAGCCACTAGAATTTACTAAAATTTCACGTCAAAAACCTTGAAAAATAGAACTTGCTCTATGTTGTCAATTTTACACGTATAAATTCATGTAATTCTTTTTTCTCGCTATACACGTTGAAAAATAGGTTTTGTCATAAATTACATGTAAATTTCATGCAATTTATGATCATGTATTGCCGGCTTTAGCATTCTCTCTTACCTTATTTTTATCACAAATTGTCCTGTTCGTTCGCCTGGGATGGCCGCAAACGAAATTTAAATGTTTAATTAAATAAGAAATCGAATTAATACTTTGGCTTCTAACAACCGATTCCAAACTTTTCAAAATCAATAAAAGGTAACCATGATAATTGAAGTTTGTTCTTGTCCGATGAAAATAGTAAGTAGAAAGTTTTTTTAAACTCAAACCGGACAGAAAAATGAAGGGAAACACACTCAACGTTTCGCTATAGATTTATAGCTTCGTCAGGAGTGAAAAAAGTAAATAAACAAGTTGTCAAGAGAAACAAGTCGTCAAGAGAAACGAAAAGGTAACATGATTTTTAAACTAAACTATGAGTTGTTCGGAATAAAAGTAACGAGAACTAATTAAAGCTACTTTTTTTTTTTTTTTTTTTTTTTTTAATATATATATATATATATAATTAATTAATTGACAGATCTATATCTTGTTTAAAGAGTCCAGAAAACTACAAAATATGTCATTTAAATTTTCAAAGTCCGTACGTTTATTAATAGAATTTCCAGACATTTTAATTTTACACATTTCTATGAAACGTCTTTTAAAAATATTAGATTCACTGTACAAAATATCAGTATTATCAAAATCAAAATTATGATTATTTACTAATGAATGCTCTACAAGCATTGAATGATTTTGATTATTTTTTTGAATATGATATTTATGTTGGTCTAAACGTTTTTTTTAAATTTTGGCTCGTTTCACCTATATAAACAGAATTACAATTTGAACATTTGATTTCATAAACCACGTTAGGTTGTTTTAATTTCGGTATTTTGGTTTTTAAATTCGAAAAAATTAAATTTAAATTATTCACAGATTTACTGGCTAAAATTAAATTATGTTTTTTGAAAATGTGTTTAAATGTATTGTGTAATGGTTCAATATAAGGCAAGGATATGTATTTATGATTCGAAGTTTGTCTAATGTTTTTAGAGACATTTGAATTTTGTAAGTATTTAATACGATTTTTAATTACTGATTCAATAAGATTTATTGGATAAGAATTTTGAATAAGAGTTTTCTTTATTAAATTTAAGTTATCATAAATGAAAACTTTATCAGAAAGTAAAATAGCTCGATCAGTTAATGAAATAATAGTTGCAATTTTATAATTTTTAGGTGTGTACGAGTGAAAATTTATGTACCTACCTGACCAGGTAGGTTTATGAAACCAATTAGTAATTAATTTATCATTCTGTCTGATAATATTTACATCAAGAAAACTCAATGAATTATTATTTTCTTTTTCTACTGTAAATTGTAATCTATTATGAAAAGAATTAAATTTATTTAAAACAAAATCTACCTTATCAGAAGGCAAAATCAATAAAATGTCATCTACATAACGAAAATATAACGTTAAATCGAATGATAAAGAGTTAATAACAGATTTTTCTAGTTCTTGCATAACAATTTCAGCTAAAGCCGGAGATAAAGGAGAACCCATTGCTGTACCAAAAATCTTATTTTGCTTTCAATGATAAATTTTATAAACAGATTTTTGGTACAGCAATGGGTTCTCCTTTATCTCCGGCTTTAGCTGAAATTGTTATGCAAGAACTAGAAAAATCTGTTATTAACTCTTTATCATTCGATTTAACGTTATATTTTCGTTATGTAGATGACATTTTATTGATTTTGCCTTCTGATAAGGTAGATTTTGTTTTAAATAAATTTAATTCTTTTCATAATAGATTACAATTTACAGTAGAAAAAGAAAATAATAATTCATTGAGTTTTCTTGATGTAAATATTATCAGACAGAATGATAAATTAATTACTAATTGGTTTCATAAACCTACCTGGTCAGGTAGGTACATAAATTTTCACTCGTACACACCTAAAAATTATAAAATTGCAACTATTATTTCATTAACTGATCGAGCTATTTTACTTTCTGATAAAGTTTTCATTTATGATAACTTAAATTTAATAAAGAAAACTCTTATTCAAAATTCTTATCCAATAAATCTTATTGAATCAGTAATTAAAAATCGTATTAAATACTTACAAAATTCAAATGTCTCTAAAAACATTAGACAAACTTCGAATCATAAATACATATCCTTGCCTTATATTGAACCATTACACAATACATTTAAACACATTTTCAAAAAACATAATTTAATTTTAGCCAGTAAATCTGTGAATAATTTAAATTTAATTTTTTCGAATTTAAAAACCAAAATACCGAAATTAAAACAACCTAACGTGGTTTATGAAATCAAATGTTCAAATTGTAATTCTGTTTATATAGGTGAAACGAGCCAAAATTTAAAAAAACGTTTAGACCAACATAAATATCATATTCAAAAAAATAATCAAAATCATTCAATGCTTGTAGAGCATTCATTAGTAAATAATCATAATTTTGATTTTGATAATACTGATATTTTGTACAGTGAATCTAATATTTTTAAAAGACGTTTCATAGAAATGTGTAAAATTAAAATGTCTGGAAATTCTATTAATAAACGTACGGACTTTTCTGGACTCTTTAAACAAGATATAGATCTGTCAATTAATTAATTATATATATATATATATATATTAAAAAAAAAAAAAAAAAAAAAAAAAAAAAAAGTAGCTTTAATTAGTTCTCGTTACTTTTATTCCGAACAACTCATAGTTTAGTTTAAAAATCATGTTACCTTTTCGTTTCTCTTGACGACTTGTTTCTCTTGACAACTTGTTTATTTACTTTTTTCACTCCTGACGAAGCTATAAATCTATAGCGAAACGTTGAGTGTGTTTCCCTTCATTTTTCTGTCCGGTTTGAGTTTAAAAAAACTTTCTAGTAACCATGATAATTTAAAAATATACTAAGGATTACAGCTTACTGTAAATACAGTGCCATCACTGCCGTCCCAGCGACCTGGGGGGAATTATAATTGCGTTTAAAACTGTGGCAGTAGACATAAACCCCTGTGATTCCGAATATGCAAAATATTTATTGGGATTTGTTTTTATTGGCTTGTTTTTTGCATATCCGGATGCATCTGAACTAAGCTTTCATTTGCCCCAAACCACGTGGTATCGGCCATTTCTAATCTTTGTTACTCTTAGGGAATGCTCATATTATCTTTCTCTCTGTAATGTTAAAACTTATTCAAAATGACGCTAGACTCCATCTAACCTTATTACATCATTGGACATAAACGACATATGATTTTTTTATTCACGACCTACTAGATTTCACGAGACGACGTCCCTATACGGCCTGGGCAATTTGCTAGTTCAAGTGTTTCTGTGTTGACGCCACTTCGCCAAAAAACCGAAACGGATGTATATCCGTGACGTCATTTTTGACAGATGTCAGCTTCTTTGACAGTTTCGCGTATATGCTCAGTAAAGTTGTGTTTCTTTGCTCAGGTTGGCTCAGGTATAGTTTTCTGGCGGTATCGGTAGACATTACTAATTCTACAAATGATTTAATTACGGCCAAATCTTAATTTAAGGGTAAAGTAGTTTGAAATTTTACACGGTAGGTACAAAATAAAAAAATCGTTTTCTTAACTTTCCTTACTCAAACTTCTTTAGTCTTCTTTCTTCTTTGGTTGTTGCGGCACAAAGAGGAACTCTATAATGTAACGTAAAAATTACTTGCCCTGTTTGACAAATTTATTCTGATCCTGGCTTGCGAAGCTTTATAATGTAATTTCGTGCTCCATTACGTTATTCCTTTCAATAAAAATAATTTATTAATTATAACAAAGTAGTTTTAATTAATTCGCACCGTTGCACTGTCATAAATGTGCATTTGACGTTTGCGACGTTTAAGTGTCAGAAAACTTCGAAATGTCGACTTTAAATTTATTTTATGTGGGAAATATTTTGCCTCATGTTAAGACAGAATCTTATGTTCTTTAGCCTTGTTCATTTTTTATATCAAATGTAATATTTTAAAATTTTTATTAACGCTTGCCATAAAATTTGGCAGCTTAACTAAAAATTTCCCATCCCATTAAAGTGTGTACAATTTTCATATTAACACCCGATGTTTCCTAGGGTCCATAATAGGTGCTTTCTTTCGCTCACAAAATCGTGATCCAAACGTGTTTTGATTCAAAAACAGACGTTCTTTTCTACGAATCTCTCTATTTTTAAAACTTGTTTCGATTGAATTATTGTTATTTACAAATGAACTGTCAATCAAAAATTCAAGTCAGGCGTTTTATTGCAACAACTACGAATTTCTGGTCCAAACTATTCGAAACACGATTCAATCTTTTAAGCGAAAGAAAGCAGCTAATGATTACTTTTACACACATCTTACAACAATACTAATTAATGTCGTGTGCGTTCAAAATTTCATCATTCGCTTTTTAATTTCTTGTTTGATTTGGCAATATTACTTTTTTGGCTTTTACAGTCTTATGCAATAATTAATTTCAAACCCCAGGTTAAATGAAAGTGGCTTATTTTGTTGTCATTTGGTCTCACCTTAGAAATTTGGCAAACGAATTTTTCAACACAGTATTTATAATAATAAAATGCACAATATTCTTATTAATTATTAGTTTATTTTTTCTTTGTAGCTTGCTCGTTCGTCTTGCGCCAATGTTATATTTATTTTTTTCATATTTAGTTTGTAGAGATTACTAATCAACACAAGAACGATTGATTTCTTTTATTTCTAGCAACGCCTCCAGTATTTTTCTTTATGTTTTTCAATATCCCAACGCTATAATCTTGGTAAAAGAACACCTTGAATTTCAGAAACCAGGTATTTAGTACTTCAAATATTTTTATATTAATTTTAAATAATTCTTTAATGTATGTATGTACTTTTGAATCACTGGGGAAAATAATTGCATAATTCAATATTCATCTTTTGCTCGGCAATTTTCGTGGCGCGTTCGGGTCTGATAGTGGCTAGATTCTAGTGGGCATATTTTCAATCTCAATCATAGATTATCTCAATTTTAAAACATCCGCGCAGAAGGGGAGGAAGATATTTTTAAGTCCTCCGGTCTTAGTTCTCGGTTGCACTAGGCTCAAAATTAATTTCCGAAGTACAACCAAAGTGTATGCCATCTCGCGGTGAAATTTTAATACATAAATCTGGTGCAAAATTTCTACAGGGCTGACAGGTCTGCTTTAGTTGTTGTCTGTGATGGGGTGCATAAAAGTGCATATAGGTGGAACGTCTGCTTTAGTTGTTGTCTGTGACAATAGTCATTGGGGAAACGAAAAATATAGATAAAAAGTGAGGACATATTATTTTGTTATTTAATTATGTTGAAAATTATAAGTGACATAAATTATGCGTAATGTAATTAAATTTTGGTTGCAACTGTTATAGAGGATGTTTGCAAAATAAGTGCAAAATTTTTAATTGCTAGAATGAAATTTAGAAGTAATTAAATTTATAGTACGACTCAGTTTACAGTTAGAATAATTATATTGACGTCCAACTATCAGACAAACGAAACATGGTTAACAAATTACTGAGGTTATGTGCGAGTGTTTATGTTTATACTTGACAACATGGCGATCTATTGCCAACTTATTTCTCATTCGTTTACGGCATTTTACAAGTTTCTCTAGTGTTTTAACATGGTATGAGTTTGCGTCATTAATGACGTATTACTCTTGATTCGAGATTTTGACTTTATGTGCCGAAAAATATAGTTTTAATATAAACAATCACGCAGTAAATATCTTCAAGAAATTATTATATTTTTTACTTTGTTTGTGGGAAATTTGTGGTGGAAACGGGAACTTTCCATTACTGAAAAATAAGATTGGCAACACTAAATTTTGTAAGATCTTTATAAATAATTTATTCGGAGTTCTTGCACAGGTATTTTTACATTATGGTACATTACAATATTGATGTTTTACTATTCATTTTAATAAGTTTTATGTGTTCGTATTTGTAGTCACTTATTACGACTTGACTTATGAACATTGACGTCACACGGTCAAAATGTGTGTTTTGGCAGGAATTTAATCAATTCAAATTTATCTTATTTTTAACGACTTTAAAAAAACGAATTTATCTAAATTATGGTATTTTTATCTACTTTCAAGTAAAAATTTAAAAGAATGGTCATGTTGTCTATTGTTTGACGTGACGTCTATCATTAGCGACACACAAAGAGCTCGGCGAAAAAGTGATTCTTGGCGGGAATTTAATCAATTTAAATTCCTCTTATTTTTCACGACTTTAAAAAATAGGAATTTATCAAAATTATGATATTTTTATCTACTTTCAGATAAAAATTAAAAAAGAATGGTCATGTCTATTATTCGACGTGGCGTCCATCATTAGCGACACACAAACGAGCTCGGCGAAAAAGTGATTCTTGTGTTCGTGTACATGTCAGGAATAGCGCAAATATTGCCGGCATTATGAATGCACTCCTCTGAAATGCTCTTCTTTCGGCGTTCGTGAATTGCGACATTTTAATCAGTAATAATATCCATAATAAATAGTAATCCTTTACAACCAACGACTAAAAATTGATGCTCGCTTCATGAGGAAAATACTAAAGCATTCCTGAAATAGATACATATGTATGATTACTTAACAATATCTAAAACTTGATCGAAATGTTTCCAGACAACTTAATTCCTACTGTAACGAGTGATTAACCTATCCCACTTTTTGACGTAAATTTAATAATTCTAACGGCCAGTTTCATAATCAGACTTTAAGGAAGCTTTAATTTGAAGTCACTTTAAGTATAGGGAAACAAATGTATTTTTTTAAGTTAAAGTAACTTTAAATTTAGTCTGATTATGAAAACGGCCCTAAGAATTTTGTTAAAGTTCAGTCATTATTTTACTTTGAAAAATATTGGTTCATGTTAGCCATACATCTAAGACAAAAAAATGGAAAATTAATTTATCTTTAAAATAGCTAATTTGTTTGTCGTTCGTAAATGACAGTTCGTAATTACAGCTACCCAGCAATGTTTGTGTCGTTAAATGTACTACTGCAGCCTTAAAATTTCGCAAGATTTTTTGTCAAGTAGTCTGTTTTTATCAAAATTTTAGTTTTGTCAACCAGGGTTTCTCTTTAAATTTGACACTAATGACATAACACTAAAAAGTGTCGGTTCTCAGATTGTTGGTTATATTTTAACTACAGCAGAAAAGTAAGATAACTATTAGGACCGAAGTAATAGAATTTAATAGAAAAGTAAAATAAACATAAGCAATACCATTTTTCTACTTCAGAAAGCATGTGATTTGGTATTTTAAATATTTCAATTTTAAGATTTGGAATCTGCCATCCAAAATGATGAAATAGTTTTGACAAGTCACTAAAAACCGTATTTACAATGAAAAACTGAATCGTGCGAAATTTTAAGGCTGCAATAGTACGGTGGCTTGCAAAAAAAATTGCGTACACCTGCTTTTCGTTGTATCAAGTTGGTCTTGAGATTTAATTTGTCAGTGTCAAAAAATTGAAATTCAGACTGACAGAAAACGAGTAACTTAGAAGACGAATAGTAATTGACAGCAGTAGTGAATGATTATAGCTTATTATTATAGGTGATCTGTGCAGAAAACGAGTAAGTTAGAAGACAAATACCGATTCTCAGTAGTGTGAATGATTATAGCTTAAATAAAATTACTATGATGCACAAATAATATGTGGGAAGAAAAATTTGCAAACAGGGTGTTCCATTTAAAGTAATCGAGTAAAATAAACATGGGAGTTATGAATCATCCTGTGTAAAATTATAGGAATATGTTCGAGATGGAAATTTTTTTCTGTTGCATAGAGGTTATGTAATGTTACTGTAAGATTTAAATGCCAAATTTTAATAAACATCTAATCTGTAAAACATCAAATAATACCATTTTTTTTTACATTGTCAATATCTCGGAAACTATTAGGTTTAGA
The DNA here is from genome assembly GCA_036172665.1 of Prosopocoilus inquinatus. Taxonomy (NCBI): domain Eukaryota; kingdom Metazoa; phylum Arthropoda; class Insecta; order Coleoptera; family Lucanidae; genus Prosopocoilus; species Prosopocoilus inquinatus. The sequence goes on along the minus strand of CM069871.1, from coordinate 40,027,930 downwards.
TACGTAATATCCTTATAATAAATTTATCTACTCTTAAAGGTTAATCGAAATAAACCATAATATACAGTATGTTCCATTAAAAAAAACATAACTTTGGTCTGGCACAACCATACGGAACACTCTGTATAATTGTAACTAATTTTAAATCGTGCATCTAAACCATAGGTAAGCAATAGCGAAAACAGATTTTAAGAATCTGCATTAATGTAGGCGCTATCTACCGAATATGCACTATTGGCTTATCCTGTATAATCTTGTCACCAACATTCAACTTTGAAGAGTCTTGTCAAGTGTTAAGAAAATTATATTAATAGCAGAACATAATAAATCGACAATTCTATTTCGATTAAATTACATTTATGTGACGTTGAATATTTGGAATGGCGTAATATTTACTGAACAAATGATACTGTCTGACTCATACCAGGTAAAATAGTAATCATTGTAATCTCAGTTTCTAACCTGTACGTTTGGAAACATGACAAAATTCTCAAAATGCCCATTTACAAAGCAAAAAATAGGTAAAAATTCGGCTACTTAATTTTGAAGGTGTAAAAGATTTTTTGGCGGCGACATACAGTACAAAACATTTGTTGTAATTGTTACTTCATGATATATTTAATTTTAAATAAACTAATACGTCAAGGTACGAACGCTAGACTCGCGCGGCATTTATAATGATTTGGTATCATTGTTGGTACAGACCACGTACAGACTACAGAACTTCAAATTGTATTCCCCTCCTGGGTTGGGATTCTCCTCCACCTCCTAATTCACTTGTATATTCAGAGCTATCTACTTCAACACTAGTGAACATATGAATTTCATGTAGTTTTAAGCAAAATCTGCCTTACCAGCAAAACATTGCAGTTGGTTTTAATTTAAGCTGTATTTTCTACAAATTTTTCAGAAAATGATTTCTTCTGAGTTGTGATTATTTCTTAAAATAATATTTTTTGTTGGTGTGTATGACATCGACTGATTTATTTATTTATTTTAAAGTAATTTACACTTCCATTTCAGTTTAAAAATAGATCACGTCGTAGCTTATGCTTTGTGGAACGTATTACATCCGTTTTCAAGTCAAACTAGTGCTTAAATTTTGAAAAAATATCGAAATTCTTTCTTCCTATTCTTTGCCTGGGTAGGAATTCCCGCCATTTTGAAAGGATTGTTCAAGTAAATTTAACGTTAAATGTCAAGACAAATAATAAACATTTAAAGGAAAGCTAACGTATCAGTATCGCAAAAATAAATATCAAACAATTAATAACTCCAGGAACTTAGTTTGTTTTTAACCCGTTTAAAAGAAAGAAATACATTTAATTTATTGTTGCAAAATCAAAAATTTGTTAAATAAACCCATAGAAGAAAAGAAACGATTTAAATTTGTTCTGAATTTCATTCAAAATTATATTTGAGCTTTTATTTATAACAATTACAAAAGATCCCAAAAGATTGTTATAAACAACAAACAGAAAAATCACGACCCTGGACCTATAAATGTTTCATGTTAACAAAAATTTATATGCGTTATTACAAACAAAAATTGTTGCACGAAAAATAACAATAACGTAGCAATATGTATAATATAAATCTCTAGGGAAATAACCTTTTTGGATGATTTCGTCAGTTACCCAGTCAGATTTGTTTTTAGATTTGTTGGAAATACTTTTACATACAATACAAGATAATGGGAATGATGAATTGAAATGTTGTGTAAAAATGCTCATAAAATTTTCAAAATCAAAGTCACTAGGAGAAGAAGTAAACCAATCATCTTGAAGAATATTGCACACAAAAGTCAAACGATTAGTTAAGCTGAATTCTCTTCCAGTAAGATTAACCGTGTGACTACATTAATACTATTGATTGCAGGAAGATAGCTGAAGATGTTGTCTATACATGAGGCACTGGTGCCCTGAACACGAGTAGATTCAAAAAATGTCATACTTAGAAATATAGTCTATAGTCAATCCTTCTAATTGTGTACAAAAAAGATCAACATTGCCATCTGGAGATCTATATAAACAAATTACAAAAAGCTTGAAGTTTGTATATTTAATTCTACAACATGAGTATTCAAAATCTTTTTCCACGCACCTGATATGCAACCTAAAATCCTGACAGTATGAAGATAAGTATTCATTCACATAAATTGCTGTACCACCTCCTCTACTATGCTTCTGTTATAACATCGCCACAATTGAACAATTAGTTTTGTGTTGTGCGCGTATTAATTAGTATTAAGCTTAGCTGTTCGTCTTATTTCTGCAATTTAAGTAGATAAATCGAATTGCATCATATCCGGGCCACCCTCATTGCAACCCGACTAATATTTTAAATGTATTTTATTGCAGGAAAAGGTGCTGATTTTAAGGTGTCAAAAGTAACTATTTGTTCCTTTCTCGCCACGAAATTTGGCTGGTTAAATATAATATCATTTGCTTTCAAACCTTAAGATCAGGAATCAACTTGTTCGTAGTGCCAAATGCACACAGACCTCCTTGGTTTGTTTGCCGAGGAACCTCACGTTTCCTCTGTAAATTGTTTTCAGCTATTGCTTCGATATTTCGAAGTTGTATCATTTCGTTTATTTTTGCATTTCGTTTCCGTAGCCTAATCAAACATTGCCAGCATTAGATTCTATGTCCTTATTTGGTAATGTTTACATAGAACCGCGACCGACGCTTCGCTTGTTCGCGTGGTAGTTGTTTACGAGAACCCCCGCCAGTGTTCGATGCTTTATAAACTCAAATTTAGTATTTTCCATTGTCATTAATCTTGTAACTTAGGAACACTACGTGTCGGTATCGCTGTTACCTATTGTAATTAGATATTCTACATGTGTTCTGATTAATGATCAGTTGTCAATTCTTGTAAAATTCATTCATTTTCGTAATGTTGCTTCTATTAATAAAGTAACTAAGTTACGTGTGGGTTTTATTTTTTGATAACTTAAAATCAATCGAGTTGTGGATCGAAATCCATAACACTTCCTTGAACTAAAATTAATTACAGTATAACCTGGTACAAGAGCAGTCAGCACTGCATTGGTAGAAAGCCAAGTTTCAGTAAAGCAACAGATCTCAGGGTTAAGTAACTTATGCAAAAAGACCTCTAATTCGATAGTTTTGTTTTTTAAACTGTGAATATTATGATGTAAAATACGAAGTGGTGTAGAATTATTATTATTTAGCCTAAAAAATGGTGCGTGTTATTGGATAATAAGGAATATGAAGAATCACAAATTATTTTAGCAATTTTGGTTAACGTTTTATTTTTAATAGTTTTCAAATAACGAAAATTGTAGTACATTACGGGAGTACTACTTACAAATGTGGCAGAATTATTATTAATTTGATTAAACCTATCAGTAAACGCTCCTTATCTAGAGTTGAATCGATCAGTCCTTGATTGCAGATTTGGATTAGGGGAAAAGAAAAGTTAAAAAGTTAAAATGACATTTGTATGAATACACATGCACAGTTTATCCAACAGAAGTTTAAATTTAGGATATGATAGATTTTTGAAGTCGTTATTACCAGTCAGTACAATCACATAGTCATCTTTCGTGAAGTCTTTACACAAAGAATCAATGCTTTCTATTACCTCTGCAAAATGATGAAAGTGGTAATTTGAAATGAATCTCCACAAAGTTTTCGCAAGAGTACGTATTGATGAAGCCTGGAGGACCACGAAATGACAAATTTAGGTCTTATCAGTCAAGAAAATAAAAAAAAAACAAATACCATAAGAAGAAGCTTATCGCAAAACAATCAAAATGATGTCAAGTACATAAATGAATTATACATTGATTACACAAAATGAGTAAGAAACCAAGACATATATAAATCACATGTACTCGCACGCGCACACAACACCGAATTGTCCAATACTTATACTTGTTTTTACCAGATATCCTAGGAATGTCTGACCCTTAGTGATCAATGAGACCCTTAGTGATCAATGATAGTCGTTGTTAACATTAAGTTTCATAGTACCTTCACCTGGAAATTTTCATCAAAGTTTCTGATGATCTTTAAAACCTTTAAAAATTGGTTTGAATCGAATAATAAATATAGTACGTTCAGAAAATATCCGGAAAAAAGCAAACAACTCTGCAACTACCAGTTTCTGAATTTACGAATGAAACAATTCAAATAGAGAAAGAAGGTATTTTCAGTTACTTGTTTATGTAATTTCCGTTTAATCCTGCAAATTATACTGAATGTTCGGGAAAATTGAAATCAAATCACTATAATCTGATTACAACTTCATCTGTGCACAAAGTGGCGCTATTATTTTATTTTTTCTTACGTTTCTTTATGGAAACATTTTTTTTTCAAACCTTCTTGTTTAATTATGAACCCCTCTGTTGAATTGTTGCTTCAATTTTTTTTCCTTTTTCTTAAATTTGCCATAGCTGCTTAAATCTCCTTGTTAGAATTAAATGCCTCTTGTCGTTTTTTTATATTTGATTCTTTGGAGAAATGATTTTGACGAAAATACTACGCTCGTCAGTTGCTGGGAAAGCCATATATTGAAAAAAATTCAAATCATATCTTAGTTATCATTGAAAAATTCACAGCCTGGTCAAGATTTGGTGCCGATCCTTGTTCTGTTCAACTGCCCAAAACTCAGTTTTGGTAAATGGAACACCCTGTATATGTTTGCATCATGAGTTGCAAAATCAAATTCTATATGCATTACTATTAGCATTCCCTATACCTATTTCCATTAGTTTTCTTGTAATCAACAATTGTTTATTTTATTGTGTTAATTAATGACATTAATACAGTTATTCGTACCTAACTTTGAAAAGAAGAAGCAGATACTGAATTCCTATTTTTAAGATAAAAATAATTGCTAACCATAACATTAGTTTTTTAGAGTAGAAACGGTCGTAAATACAGTATAAAATCTGCAAATAACTGAAACATGAGTCAAACCAACTATTAAATACTGACAATGGGAACCTATCTGTCTCACTTTGTAGAAATTTTGTACAAAATATCTACAAAGTGAGACAGATAGGTTCCCATTGTCAATATTTAATAGTTGGCTTGACTCATGTTTCAGTTATTTGCAGATTTTTTTTCCACTTACTGCGAAAAACTGCCATAATTTTACCAAAATATGCCATTATAAGAAACAATAATTGATAACTAGAAAACTATTGAACAAAACAAGGTTCGACACCATATTTTGACCACCCTGTGAATTTTTCAATGATAATTAGGATATGCTTTAAAAGGCTGAACACTATTTTTTCAAACAACAGGCAACTTGAATCTTGCAATTTTAAAGTGTCGTAAATACAATCTCTTAAATGAAAGGCCACTGAAATAATTTTTTTCAGAAATTCGAAGATATCTCCAAAACCGTTACATTTAAGTATAGGGAAGCCTTAACAAGGGCAGTGATTAATTTTCAGAATGTTTGTATGTTCCCTTCCCCCGTAACTTTTAATAGGCCACTCAACTTGAGAGATCCTGTATATTATTTTAAAAATCACCTGAAGAAGTTTGTCTCAAAAGAAACAACAATATATTGAACGCTGATAGTAAAATTCCACAAAATTAATCAATTAATTAAAATTGGTTTATACAGGGTTCGACAAAGTTCTGAATTTGGTCATATATGATACTATTTAAGGAGATACTAAAAATTGATCTACGGCATATAATTACTAGGTCAAATGTCCCCAATTGAAAATTATTTTTAATAATACAAGATGTTTCTAAAGTCACTAGAGACAAATGAAACAAATGTTTCTACCGGAAAATAACTTGAATCTATTTGTAAGTATATTCGTAGTCACAGATTTTATTTGCAAATGACTTCTAACGTTAGAGAGGTCGTTAAAGTTTTGCCAATTTGTAGACAAAAGTGGTAATAACTTGTTAACCACTCGATATAAAATTTTAAAACTATTTTTAGAAAGGGCACGATCAGGACATTTCAAAAAGTATATCATATATGGGGTGTTCCATTAAAAAAATGTAACTCTGGTCCGCAGTAACTTTATAGAACACCCTATATTATTAAAAATAATTTTCAGTTGTGGAGCTTTACTCTGGTAATCATGTGCCGCTCCTTAAATAATCTCGTAAATAACGAAATTCAGAACTTTGCCGAATCCTGTATAAAATATCCTTATAGCAGTATCTGCTATAACTATTTAAATATGTATTTAACGTCAACTATTAAACACATGGTCAGATGGAATACTAAAAAATTCCAGCAAGAAATAATTGACCTTTAATTAACGCATGTGCACTGCGATGAATTTAATTGAAATTCTATGGATAATTTCCAGTGATGCGAAGGGCTTTTATTTATTTATTTATTTAATACGTCCTGTTCGTTTCGTGACCTTTATCTCTTGTAGGAAGTGATACGGTTGGAAACACAATATTGGACGTTGGTAGACATTCCGAAACAGGAAAAACAAGAGACGGTCCCCGCGTTCGTTCTAAGAGCCTGTGCCATCATGGAAAAGACGCAGAAATCCGGAGAGGGAGTGAAGACGTCAGCGAAGCTTGCTGAAGAGGCGCAAGATCGAAGAGAGCGAATTGAAAGACTGGAAAGTAAGTAAATTAAATTTAAATTCTGGCTGCTTTGGATTGCGAATATCAAGTCTTGCCAATATTGATTAAATCTTTCGTAAATATATGCTGGAAAAGCTAAACAAAATTGTAAAACTCGAAACGCAAATGCCCTCCTGGAATATTAAGAATTTTTTTTCAGGTTTATTATCTCCTTAATCATAAACTGTTTTTTATTGCTCACACTGCAGTCAAATATGTCGTATATCTTGGAAAGTTTATTGTGTTAGCTAAAAATGTTTCTCTAAAGGTACGTTTAGACTTGAGCACGAACGAGCTGAGCATACGCGCACAGCATTCATTCGCGCTCACGAGCATTTAGCTTCTGGCGCATGGGCTGATCCAGTTGTTCGCGCACACAATGGACGACAAAATAGCAGCGGCTGTGTAATTGTGATTCATATTTTAATAAAGAAAAGAAATTCGAACGAGACGTCGACTTTCGTGGCAAATGCCTACTTTTTATAAGAGACAAAATAAATTACTCTACTTATTATTTAGTGTCAAAGAGTTGTCATAAGTAATTCAAAAACTTTACTACAATGACTAAAATCGCACCAAGAAACATTTTATCTTTTTTTTGTGCTTCCGCACTGTCTGAATTTTCAATATTCCAGGTCCACCGTTAACCTTTTCTCTCTCAAAATATTTAATCAAAGAGGCAACCAATTCCTTGGATTGGCTATGCAGTGGTTTTGGCATTTTAGTCCTAAGAAGAACTGACACGAAACAATAAGAAAACGAATATAATTTAAGAAACTTGTGCGCTCAAATAGTTGCTCAAATACCATAACCACAATTGTCAAAATCACGAAGTCGCACGAACGGCCGATATGTAAACGTATAATCAGGATTCCAACCCTCAAACATAATATTACATTCGTTTTTATTTATTTATTTCATTGTTACTTAAATAAGAATAAATTGCTGCAGTAAATGTCAAACTTCTTTACCAACGCTATACAAATGCATTAAATTCTGTATGTTAAATGCTCAAATAATTTATTGTATTTTGCTTTCATTGAATTGGTACGAAATACGTCACTAACTACGTAACTGCAAACTTAGCTGCGTTTCTCTATATTAAAATTATAAAACATGTTTGATTGCAATCAGTGTGGCAAACAATTTACGCGAATCGATAATATGAATCGTCATTTGCGTACGTCATGCCAGGGAAAACGTTTGAAATTAGATGAAATTGCCGGACCGTCCAAAGTTGTTGATCAGGTGAACGTTATGAAATGTGATGTGTGTGAACTATACGTCAGCAGAAAGTGTTTCTCAGCACATTTGCGTAGTAATTCACATAAAAGTAATGCTTTTGTGGTCGTCGATAACGGCGTGGAGAAGATAGCTGGTGCATTCGGAGACAAAATCGTAACGTACCGTATAACGGAACCTTACAATTATGTTGATGTCGAGGATTTTATGTACAATATTCAAGAAAAAGTACTAACTTTGGTTCAAAGTATATTAGACATCCATAAAGCATTAAAGTGGAATGTGGAAATTTTCGGAGTCTATTTCTTAGATTCTAAAGAAAGTTCTGAGATAAAATCTTTTAACACCAAGAATAAAATAACTTGTTTTGGAACTGATATATACAATATATATCGTGATTTTGTAAACGAAATACATGTAAAAATGTCGGAATTTCAGGAGCGAGATTCAGGTAAAAAAAATAATAGGTGCAATCGTTTAGAATAAAACTTAAAGTTGCAAATATTGTTACAGAATGGACTTTGTGCAGAATTTTATATATGGAAGTCAACATTAATTATTGATGTTTTCGTGGTCCGCTCAGAGGAGAAGAAACATCTATATGCTTTAATTAGAAACTTTTTTATTTGACACACATACAGTACTCATACATAGGAGTATATCAACTGTTTTTTTTTTTTTTAATATACATAGCAACAAGCAAGTAAATGTTTTTCTTCAATACCTTCCCTAAAACTTTACATTGCTTGCCTATAATCTATAATTAACCACATAAACATTTTTTTTTTTAGCAACGTCATACAATCAACATTAAAATAAATTAAGTCATGCCTAACAAATCTCGCAGTCGATTAAATAGCACACGCGGAATGGGTTTCGTCAAAATATCTGCGACTTGATTCTTGCTCATTACATGTTCTACTTTCAGACGAGCTTCTTGAATCTTTTCGCGTATAAAATGAAAACGGATGTCTATGTGCTTTGACCGTTTATGAAATTCACTATTCTTTGCAAGCTTGATCGCACTTACATTGTCTATTAACAAAGTTGGTGTGATTTTTAATGGTGCAATTTCACCAAACAGACAACTCAGCCAAACAATTTCCTTGCTTGCTTCACTTGCAGCAATGTATTCTGCCTCCGTTGTTGACAACGATACACTCTGCTGTTTTCTACTGGCCCGTAAAATCACTCCACCACTGTATTTAATAGCAATTCCGCTTACAGAGCGTCGTGTGATTGGTTCACTTGCATAATCAGCATCACTATATGCTTCGATTTCCCCGGGTTTTTCATTTATTTTATATTGAATACCCAAGTTCGTTGTACCTTTAATGTACTTCATAATTCGTTTCACCATTTCCCAATGTCTATCCTCAGGTTTCTCAAGAAATTGTGACACGTAAGATACAGCAAATGCGATATCTGGACGAGTAACAACAGCTAAATACATTAAACAACCAACAGCTTCTCTGTATGGGGCAGTTGTTAAGCTGGTAATCTTTTCTTTCTCGATCTGCAAATATTTTTTCATTGGGATTGAAACAGGATGATCATCTGCCATGTTAAATCTTTTCAGTACGCCTTTCGCATATGTCTCCTTATTAATAAAAATTGATCCATTATCTCTTCTTTGAATCAAAATATTTAAGAAATATCCCACAGGTTCAATAGTTATTTTAAATTCTGATTTTAGCTTCTGTAAAAATTCTTCGACATCATTTTTATGGGTTGCAGCAATCAGCCCGTCATCCACATATAAAATCACTAGAGAGCGGATTTATATGCGAGTAATTTTGATGAAATATGCGCATATATAAGCACTAAAAAATGATGAAATATGCACATATATATGCACTAGAAATGGCGAAATATGTGCAAAATAGGCCGAACACTTCAAATAATGCAATAACTGGTCTTCTGTGTTTTATGGGCATTCTTATTCAAATAAAAAACATTATATTTTATACAATTTATTTACATTTATTTGTAAACGCTTATATGAAGGAAGTATGTATATTATGTATGTACATTATTAAGTAAATACTATAACGACTAAAAAAATCTTCGATTATAATTTACAACAATGTGTTTTTCCAAGTTCTCTACCAGGAAATTTTGCCTTTTATCTGACAAAATATTTTTATAAATTGAAAAATTCCTTTCAACATCCACGGAGGTAATTGGGGCATATTTAAAGTGACTCATAGCTGAAAATTCTACACTTAAGTCAATTTCAAAGTTTCCATTCAAAATTTCGTAAATTTCCTCAAGGGTTTTGAAGCCGCTATTTTTATCTAAAACGGATAAACATTTTTTATTTACTGAACTGCCGATTTTACCTGGAACTTTTGAAATATTCTCTTTAAATTCTTTAACAATTTTAACGGATTCTATTATTATTCTATTCGGTTTTTCTAAATTGTTTATAGTTTGTATTACAAAACTGTAATGCATTTTGATGAAGTTCAGTTGATTTGCCAATGAAGTTTTTGTTACAATATTTTGTGCCTTTGCAATAGCAGCACTATCTTGGGCATTAAACTCTACAACCAATTCCTTAATTGCTACAAAATGTTCAGCATAAAACATTGCCGCTTCCAACCAAGTTCCCCACCTAGTCAACACTGGTTCGGGAGGTAAAGGTACATTCGGCAATTTTTCCCTGTACAACTGAACTCGTAGGGGACTTTTGACAAATATTTTTTTAATGGTACTAATTAGTAGATTTACGTCAGAAAATTCACATCTAATATGTTCAGCTACTCTGTTACATCCATGAGCTAAACAACTCACGTGAACTAAATTTTTATAAATTGTTTTAAATTGCTGCCCGGCTTTAACCATGTAAGGGCCAGCATCTGATACCATAAGTAAAATTTTTTCAGTAGGAACTACATTAGGTGAGAAAAATTTCATAAAACATTCATTAACAGATCTTAAAATACTTAAATGATTAGTTTTGTCTAACTGTGTACAGGCTATTAAATAAGATTCACTAGGTTTATCTTCCCGCAAAGACCCTATTAACAAATTTACAATGTAACGCCCACAAGAATCAGTAGTTTCATCCACAATAAAATAAATATATTGATTTTCTACGATTTTCTTGACTTCTTTTAGAGTATCGTTGTAGATGCGAGGCACGTAATTTTTTCTTAACGTACTTTCATCGGGAACATTTTTCTTGGTATATTTTTCCAAAAAACTTTTAAAAATAGAATTTTGCAGTTTTTTCAAAGGTATGTTTGCACAAATCATCGCCTCGCATAAATCAGCATTAAATTCTTGTTGTTCATTAGATGAAGTCATCAACGACGGTCCACTGTCTAAGGGTAATTGAAATGTTTTCGATTCATTCATCTTGCATTTTGACTTGTGTAGTTCTGTCCCGTCATGTTGTGTGACCGAAAATTTTCGTTGGGTTGGTATCTACAACAAGAACTTGAATTTTTTTAAACTGTCTGAACTTTCAATATTCAAGAACCAAGCAAATATTTACCTAAGGAGGAAGAAAACAAACTTAAAACTTACCATTTTACTACAGGCTTTACAGAATACGCTTCCATTGGTGTAAGCAAGCTCGGGATAGCTTCTGATCCAGGAATTAACCAGGCTCGAATTGTCTGTCGGCATATTGCACTTCTCACAAACAAAAATACTTTTACGGAAGAACTAAACGTTCGCAGCAATAACCGACTAATAATCCGTGAAGAAGTGATGAAACAATATTGCAAACATGAACGCCCTACCGCATCGTTAAGAAAGTACTTGGAAATCCCTAATTCACTACTTGGAAAATTCTGCCTGCTTAAGCCCAAGAAGGGTGCAAACTAGACCCTAATTAATGCAACAACATGTTCTGACGAATTAAGAATTCAGGAAAAAATTTACTCACTTCGACACAAATTCTTTCAAATATGCATATATATGCACGTTTTTAAGAAATATGCGAAAATTGAACAAAATGCTCAAATATGCAAAATATGCATGCAATATGCATTTAGCATAGAATCCGCTCTTTAAAAATCACTATAAATTTCTTATGTTTTTCAATGCGATGAAACATACAGGGGTCTGCTGCTCTTTCACGCAGTCCGAAATTCTTCAGTACTTCCTTGAATCTTTTGTTCCAACATCTGGGAGATTGTTTTAGTCCATATAGACTTTTGTGTAACTTGCATACACGACTAGTACCATCTTCAAAGCCCTCTGGTTGCATCATATATATCTCTTCCTCGAGCATACTATTTAGAAATGCTGTCTTAACGTCAAACTGACCTAGCTGCAAATTTTCATTTGCCGTAATACTTAGTACTGCTCTTATTGTGTCAAAACGAGCAACAGGACTAAATGTCTCGTTATAATCGATGCCTTTTTGTTGACTGTAGCCTCGAGCAACAAGGCGTGCTTTGTAACGTGCAATTTCACCATCAGCTTTTCGTTTTACGCGATACACCCAACGATTAGAAATTGGCTTCCGTTCGTCTGGTAATTCGGTTAGAGACCACGTCGAGTTTTCTTCCAGAGATGCCATTTCGTCTTCCATCGCTGTTTTCCAAAACTGCTTGTCTGCTGATTTCATTGCTTCATCAAAATTTCTGGGCTCTTCAACTTCACCTAACATCATTTCAATTAAACGATCTGGTGGCTTGATTTTTGTTCGATCTCTGAGTCGCTCTTTTATCATTTCGGTTGTTGCTTCTTCAGATGAAGAAGTTTGAATTTCATCAATTTCAGAACTGTCATCTATTTTACTGGAGAGAATTGACAAGATTTTGGAAGTACTTTCTGGTGTAAACATTACATTTCTGCTTCGAACAATTTTATTCCCAGGTTGCAGCCAGACACGAAAACCATCCACATCTTCGGAGTAACCCACAAAAATTCCACGTTGCCCTTTTACATCCCACTTCTTACGAGATTCCTTCGGGATATGTACGTAACATTCAGTACCGAAAACATGAAGTCTATTTAGATGAACTGATTTTCCTGTGAAAATTTCGTACGGTGTTTTAGATTCGATTTTACTTGGGCCTATGCGATTTAACAAATAAACTGCAGTATTTACCGCTTCTGCCCACAGTACTTTTGGTAAGTTCTTTGCTAGCAGCATCGTTCGTGCAAGTTCAACAATTGTTCTGTTACTACGCTCTGCACAACCGTTCTGTTCTGGTGTATATGGATTCGTGACAACAAATTTCACACCATTAGACTTAAGAAGTTCTTGTACATTCTTGTTATTAAATTCACGTCCACCGTCACATTGAAATGCCTTCACAGATCGTCCACACTGATTTTTAATCATTTGCAACATTTCAGTGATTTTTCCAAAAACTTCAGACTTCTCTTTAAGAAAATTAACAATTCTCAATCTCGAATAATCACATGTGAAACAGATAAAATACTTAGTTCCACCTAAAGAAGTGCATTCCGCAAAGATCGGCGTGAATAAGTTCTCCTGGTTCCTTGGCTCTTTGCTCACGAGTGTGGAAGGTGTTTCTGTGTTGCTTTCCTTCAATACATGCTTCACAGTATTCATTTTCCACTGGAACGTCAATACCATGTTGCTTCAAAATTTTATGCACTTGACGTTTATTTTGATGGCCTAAACGTTCATGCCAAATTTGCAATGCATCTTTTGACTGATGGTTTACTTCGCTCACTGAAGATATTTTTGGCTGAATTACATGAATGGTCATTTTAAACAACTGCCCAAAACGTTTTCCACACGCTTTGACTACACCGTCCTTAACAAATTTGCATTTCGTTTTAGATGAAATAAATGACATGCCTTTGTCAAGCGCACATGTCACAGAAAATAAATTTCTATGAGCTGCCGGGACGAATAAAACATTTTCCATGTAACATGCCAACCATTTTCCGTCAACTAATGACTTAAATTTAATTCTGCCTTTCCCAAGTGCATCCATGGTCGATTTGTCGCCGATTTGAACTTTGATGGGAGTTTCAAAAAATTCAAGCGATGAAAACCATTCTTCATGATAAGGCAAATGATCTGTTGCTCCTGTGTCAACGATCCAAAAATTATCTTCGGCTTCTATGTACATAATTTCCCCAATAAATGCTTGTTCACTAGACGAACCAGCACTATCTTCTTTCTTCTTCTGCTTCTGTATACTTGGACAACTTCGTCGAAAATGTCCCTTACCGCCGCAATTATAACATTTAAATTTCTGAAGCTTACTCCTGTCAGTGTCAAATTCCTGATTTGTTCGTAAATGCTTATTTTTCCAGTGACAGGCTTGCTTACTCTTTCCTTGCGCTTTTCCTTTAGAAGCCGTCAATACCACCAGCTCATCATTTCTTTTAGAGTTTTGTTGCCGACACTTTTCGTCTGATGTCAGAAGACCTACCAGAATTGAAAGTGTTTGCTGTTCCTCAGGTCTAGCCCACCATGCTTGTCGCAAACTCTCATAGTCATCCGGTAAAGTGTCCAATAATTTTACCATTAGAGAAGACTCATCTGGCTTCAAATTTAACTGCTGCAATCTTAAAACCATTGCTTCAAACTTTGCAATGTGCGTGACCATATCATCCGATGGATTCATTGCAAAACTGAAGAATTCAGCTTGAACAACATGAGCAGCTTGTTTAGTTTGTTGCTCAAAGATTGCGTGTAACTTGATCCACATGCTTCTAGCAGAATCGCATGTAACCAGTAATGCCATTATTTTAACATCCAACGTTTTTACAATAATTTGACTAGCAGAACGATCGCCTTTATCCCAACTTTTAAACTTGGCATTATAAACAGCCACTTCATCTTTTGATGCATCCTTCGCTAACTCTTCTGGTTTCTCAATGTCACCAACACATACTTCATACGCATTTTCAGTTCCACGTAATAAGTTTCTTATAGCAAATTTCCAGATACTCCAATTTTCGGCTCCTCTTAATTTTTCAATCGTTTGGAATTCCATGCTTATTATAAATTCTCGAAAATTTCCAGTGATGTGTCAAGTTACAAACAAATCACCACCAATTCTAGTCCACGGGAAACTAACAAGCACTTTCCAGGATTCTATTGAAGAGAACCACGCTCTGCTACCATATTGATGTTTTCGTGGTTCGCTCAGAGGAGAAGAAACATCTATATGCTTTAATTAGAAACTTTTTTATTTGACACACATACAGTACTCATACATAGGAGTATATCAACTGTTTTTTTTTTAATATACATAGCAACAAGCAAGTAAATGTTTGTCTTCAATATTAATAAATACAATCCACTGAAAGCATCCAGCTTCATGACATTACCGTCTTCAATAAGTGCGAAGAAAGCTGTCATAAATGTTAGAAATAACGACAAAGCTTGCTTTGCCTGGGCGATAACGTCAGCGATGTGTCAACCGACAGGTCTTCCTCAAAGGATGTTGTCGTATCCCCATTATAACACAGTAGCGGATTTCACTGACCTCGAATTTCCACTGAAAGTTTGTGACGTGAAGAAATTTGAAAGCAAGAACAATATTTCTATAAATGTCTACGGACTCGGTTCCCATTATAATGGTAAGGTTACGGTTGATGAAGTTGTAGGACCGTTACATTTTACTAAAAATAGAAAAAATATTCATATAAACTTATTATTAATTGATGACAACAACGGAAATACTCACTATTGTTGGATTAAAAATTTATCACGTTTAGTGTCAAAACAGACTTCACATCACGGTCACGAGAAATATATTTGTGAGGGATGTTTAGTGTATTTTCCATGTATTGAAAAATTGCAACGATACGAGAGGGAAGACTGTAAAGTTTTACAGTTTTTTATTTTACCATCGACAGAGTTAAAAATAAATAAGTATGGTGAATCTTTGCCAGAGAATATATTACAATTCGAAAATTTTGAAAAACAGTTAAAACTTCCTTTTGTTATATATGCCGATTTCGAAGCATTGCTAAAACCACTTGACAGAGTAGAACCAAATCCAGATAAATCTTTCACTGTTAAGTGTTATGAACACGAACCTCATTCATTTGCATATTACATTAAGTGCAGTTTCAATGCTAATTTGTCAATGTTAAAGTTATATCGCGGAGAGAATGCCGCCACCGAGTTTATAAAATGGTTAGAAAAAGATATTAAAGAAATTTACGATAAATATTTAAGTAAAATTGAGCCGATGACTGATTTAACACGAGAAGAAAAAGAGGCATACGACCGTGCAACAATGTGTCATATTTGTGAAAAACCAATGTTAGATGTTAAGGAGAAGGTGCGTGATCACGAACATTTATCGGGAGCGTTTAGAGGTGCTGCTTATTCTGTGTGCAACATTAATTTTAAAATACCAAAATTTATTCCAGTGTTTTTTCATAATCTTTCTAATTATGACAGTCACTTGTTTGTAAAGACAATGGCATTAGAAGGTGAAGATGTGGACGTGATCGCACAAAATAAGGAAAAATATATATCCTTTTCGAAATTAATACACGTGGGGGATAAGACAGACTGTAAAGGTAAAAAGCGTAAAGTATATTTCAAAATAAGATTTGTAGATTCTTTTCGTTTCATGCAATCGTCTTTAGAGAAATTAAGCTCATACTTGGAAGATTGGCAATGTAGGGAAATTAGAAAATATTTTAACGATGAGGAGATGTTTAAATTAATACGTCAAAAAGGAATTTTCCCGTATTGTTTTATTGACTTACTCATGAAATTAGATTTTCCCACTTTACCTTCTAAGAAAGAGTTTTATGATGTGCTGTATGATGAACACGTAAATGATGAAGATTATGAGAGAGCACAGCGCGTTTGGAATTTATTTAACTGTAAAACTATGGGTGATTACAGTGATGTATACGTCACATCTGATGTTTTACTGTTGGCAGACGTATTTGAAAATTTCAGAGACCTTTGTATTGATAATTACAAACTAGATCCTTGCCATTTTTTCACCGCTCCAGGATTAAGTTGGGATGCAATGTTAAGAATGACAAAAATTAAATTAGAGTTACTGCAAGATGTTGATATGCTACATTTTTTTAGAATGGGTATACGCGGTAGAGTGAGTATGTGCACTAAAAGAATCGAAAACGCTAATAATAAATTTGTGCATGGTTTTGACTCTAAGAAGGCAACTAAATATTTACTATATCTTGATGCTACAAATCTGTAGGGTCACGCAATGTGTTCCAGATTTCCGTGGGGAGAATTTACTTGGTTGTGTACAGAAGAGATTAACAATTAACATTTCAGAGTTAGAAGAAAATTCAGATGTCGGGTACATATTCGAAGTAGATTTGGAATACCCGACTCATTTACATGACAACCACAACGAATTACCATTTTGTCCGGAAAACATAATTCCACCAAATTCGAAATATGATAAACTTATTCCAAATCTGTACAACAAAAGGTAATACATAATTCACTATTTAAGTCTAAAACAGTGTTTGGAAAATGGTTTAATATTAAACCAAATTCACAGGGCAATTAAATTTAAGCAATCTCGTTGGCTAAAAATATACATAGACTTTAATTCACAAAAACGAGCTGAAGCTAAAAACGAATTCGAAAAAATTTTTTACAAATTATTAAATAATAGTGTTTTCGGTAAAACTATGGAAAATGTTGAGAATCGCGTCGACATTAAATTGGCCACCAGCTGGGAAACCCATAATCGAAGACCAGGAGCTGAATCATTGATAGCTAAACCAAACTATAAATCGAGTAAAATTTTTAGTGATCACCTGGCCGCAATAGAATTATGCAAAGTACAAGTAAATTATAATAAACCTTTATACGTAGGATTTTGTGTTTTGGAAATATCAAAAACAGTAATGTACGATATTTATTACAATTTTATAAAGCGAAAATATAACAATAGCTTTATTATATACTGATACGGATAGTTTAATACTGACCGTTAATACTGATAATGTACACGATGACATAAAGCAAAATTTAGATAAATTTGATACTTCAAATTACCCACCGAATAATGTACATGAAATGCCTCGAACTGAATCAGTTATTGGACGATTTAAAGACGAATACGCAGGACAGGTTATAGAATCTTTTATCGGGACCGGTGCGAAAGCCTACTGTGTAAAGCTTATTTCAAAATGTACCAAGAAAGCAAAAGGTTTTAAAAAATACGGTATAGATAAATACTTATCTGTAGATGACTACAAAGAAATCATTGAACGAGATGGTTTTATTTTTAAAAAGATGTACGTGTTTCACTCGGATTTTCATACGGTGTATACAGAGTTGAAAGATAAAATTGCCTTATCATCTAAAGACGATAAACGTTATATTTTGGATGACAAAATTCATACTCTGGCGTGGGGTCACCATAAAATTGATGATATAGAAAGAGATAAAAAACTAAAAGAACTAATCGAAAAACTGGAAAAAGAATTAGAAAATAAATAAAGTATGTTTTATTTATAAGTTCTGTTAGAAAGTAAATAAATTAATTTGTAAAATTCATTTATTGTGTATTGTGAGTATTGTATGTTTACAGTTGTAGTTAATAAATATTTATTACAAAACATTGCGTTTTGGTATCCATGAATCATGTTTAGAACTCAATCCTAAATAACTTACAAGCGCTTTATTACCTTTTTCTCTCAATACATTAATTAAATATATATCTGGATGTTTTACTTTTTGTAACTCGTACTCATAAAACCCACCAAGAATGGCTTCACCATCAGCGTCTTTAATTAGATATGTTCTGGGATTAGTATTCTGCACCGACGAAATGGCAAATATTTCATTGGACCAATTCGGAGTGTACATCTTCGAAAATGCTTATCTGTATTTACTGATGCGCACATGATCTCCAACTTTAAATTTTGCAATTCTTGGATCCACAATTTTAAGGATGCTGTAGACGGATTGTAAAATACTTTGCGCATTTCTTTGATTTATCTTGCTGGGTTTGTAACCCGTCGTACTGTGAACAGTGTTATTGTATTCTTCAATTAGCCTTGGTAATAAATTGAACCATCCGAAATTTTCTTGCATGCTAAATTCTTTCCACATTTTTTGTTTTAGGGTTCTATTAAATCTTTCGACTATCGAACTTTTTAAATTAGAGTATGCGCTATAGTGATTAATTCTATATTTCTTCATTAAATTTTGGAACTCTGCATTGTAAAATTCCTTTCCGTTATCTGTTTGTATATTTTTCGGTACAGAATTTCTACCTTCAGATAAAATCGATTGAAAAGCTTTGGTTACTTCTTTACCTGTCTTATTTTTTAATGGTATTCCCCAAGCATACTTGGAAAATGCGTTGATCACTGTCAGAATGTATTTGTATCCTTTGTTTATCTTGGCATAAGGTAGCATTTCAATTAAGTCTGCTTGGAAAAGATCTCTGAGTCCTTTTATTATTACTCGACGACGGCAAAAGTTTTTCCTTGCTGGTTTGTGCAACTCATTAACAACATCACGTTTCACATTAGAAGATAGATTAGACATTTTCAGTTAGAACTCGTTTTCTTACGATGAATTCAACAAATAATGGAACTGCACAAACTGAAGATGTGCAAGTAAACGAGATTTGATCTTCCACATTCAACGTTCTTCCAATTAAAGTATCAGTAGAATTTATAGCGTTGATGGATACTGTAATGTTGACAATAGTAGGTGGATGAATAAGTACTTTTTTAACAACGCAAGTTTCTTGGATCGTATACGTCGTTTGGTGACCTCTATTTGAAAGCAAATATACACTTTCGGCGTTAAGCTCTTGACTGTGAAAGTCTAATAATGTTTCGTAAAGTAATGGTGTAGCAGCAATGTGTTTGAAAACTGTGTGTTTATGAACGTGTCTTCCAAACTTATCAATAGTCATTGTGAATCAATCAACAACTATGTGAAACTGAAATGTGTGCTCGCTTGCACTCCACTAAATACTACAATTTACAAAATAATTTTAGCCTCTTTTAATTCTTCAATGATCGCTATGATTTCATTGTTATGTGCGGTGTGACCTGCTGATTTAGATGCGTTCAAAAAACGCAATCGTTCTACTAGTTCGTTAGGATCATCCCAGTATTGATACTGCAAACTTTTGTTAGGTACAAGCTTTTTCTCCAAAGCTCCACCTGTTTTCCAGCTTCGCGCCCACCAAACGTTTGGTAGTTTTCCCTGAATTATTGGTTTTATAATATTCACATATTTAAATCCTCTGCTTGCAGATATTCGCCCTGAGGGATTATAATTAACTTTAAACGCACTCGTTCTTCTCAATATATCTCTATAGTCTCGCACATCGTGAAACGTAAATTTCTCTGGATTTTTCTTAAAAACCAGCTCGTATAAACCTTTAGTACCCTTATACGCCAAGTCTCTAATTACAAGATCGGGACCGTCAAACTTAAGCTCCTGGTTCCCAACAATCTCTCATCTTCTTCTCTTACACCGTATTTTGTATCGAATTCATTTTCTACATCAGTTTCAAATCGTGTAACATAATCACGTGCTAACGGATGATATGATTCTAAGGCAGCTTCCACCAGCAGTGATTCTAATCTACTCCGAAGTAATGATTTTCGTTCTTCTAGAAGTGTACGAGCATGAGCCAGGGATTCGTCCGCAGGGGGGTTACTGCTTTCGGTGTCATATTCTTCTGCTTCTTCATAAACAGATTTTGAAGTTGGAGATGTGGACTTTTCATGAGGAACCTCAAGAATTTCTTCATCTTCTAAGATGGTAGGTTGTTTAATTTCACGTCCAAGTGGTGTTGAAGTACCCACATCATGCTCCTCTGACAATCCAATTCGCGACGAAGGATCGGATTTTAATTTATAACTCGGTGTTCTTCGTATGAAAGAAGGATCAGATCTCAATTTATAAATCGGTCTTTTTCGTAGGAAAGAACTCTTTGGCTCCTCTTTCAATCTCTTTTCACTGGCTTCGTATGACTGTTGCTCCTCTTTCATAGGTAATACGCTGCGAACAACATCTAGCTTATTGACAATATCTCGGAGTGGCTCTACAATAGGTGAATAAGTTGTCTGCAGATACTCTTTTGATTGCTCCGCATGATGTTTTGCTTGTGCAATATCGGATTTAAGTGTTTTTAATTTAGTACGCAAACTTTCGCGCGCAGTGGCTAATTCTGCTTTAAGTTTGTTACTCATGGTGCATCCGCATCCTTTAACGTCTGTTACGGTACTGAAGAACTGTAGAACTATGTAAAATGTAGTGGTTTTTAAAGATATATGTACGTGTCGAATCCTTTACGATATCTCCCTGCGTTTATGGAACAATCGGTATCAATAACTAAGAAACCAAACGGTTCCTTCCAACAAGCGTAACAGATATTACGAAACTGGTCCATAGTCATATCTCCGCTGACGTAATCATCGTAAACGTGTTTCAAATTTGTGAAATCTTGACGAAATAGTATTAAGAAATTACAGTTATCACGAATCATTTGTTTGGGTATTGCACTGTAAGTTTGACTTAAATAAAAGCAGTCAACATTTCTATGACGTCCAAAGGAGAAATATTCTTTAATTAAATTTTGTGTAGTGCACTGAACATCATCAAAAACAACGACTGAATATTCTTTTACATTTGTAGGTGATACAATTTTTCAAATTCGGTAATTTCAAAGTAACCTATTTCGGGCACTGTTGATAGCAAATGTCAGAGAAATTTATACTTCCCCTGAGATAAGGTCTTACAGCAGATGTATAAATTTTTGAAACGTAATCCGTTCGAATGGGTTAATAATGTCACTAAGGAATTACTTTTACCAGCCCCTGAGCTCCTGCTAATGATAACGCGTTTACTTGATCCTCCGAAGAGAACACTGTGACGTTTAAAGGTTTCATTTGCGATTGCATCGTCGAAATTTTGTACGGGTAACTTTAAAGACTGTTGTTGAAACTTCATATTTAAAATATTTTTCAAGAATATTCAAAATATTTTTGCTCCTTACAACACGTTATTAATTTCCTCTTTACCAAACGCGATACTCTATTACTGTGTTGTAGTTATCAATATCAACTGCTATATAAACACTGTTACTAAAACTCATAAATTATTTATTTAAATAAATATAATAAATTAATGTTCCTAACTAAATTAATATTTCTAACTAATAACTAAATTAATATTTCTAACTAAATTAATATTTCTAATTAAATTAATATTCCTAACTGGCTTCTCCAGCCACTCTGATTAATGCTCCTCACTGTAAAAAATAAGATGTTATTAAAATGTTAAAATGTAATGAACGATAACGAACCCAAGATTCATCCATCGTGGATTCGACTTTCACCTCTGCCCTTTCCTCCTCCACCTCCACCTTTAGTGGTAAAGGTCTTGGTAGAGGAGGCTCCAACACTGGCGGCGCAAACACCCTCCTTTTTAGGCGGTGTGGTCAGGTGTGGCCGCCGCTAGCGGCGTTGGAGTGTAGCTGGGTGAAGGTGACCGTTCGAGTCGTGGATGAACCATTCGATAATTAATTACCGCGGTTTCTGCATTAATCAGAGTTCCGTCCATTAACTGAAAAAGTAAATAATCAAAAATGTAAACCGTAAAATACAAATTAGATTACTCACTTTCAGTTCCACTTGCCTCATGAAAATTGATTTCACAAGAGGTGTGGTTGGTGAAGAACTCATCTGTAAAACGAATAACAATTATTAAAATTGTACAAAGAAAAATAATTTTTTATATCCTCGAAAACATACCTAATACCTCGACAACATTTCCAACTTCATGTGAGGAACAAACCATTGAACAACAATATAATTCACAGACATATCTACTTAAGAGAAGAAGTTAAATCTTAAGACACTAAATCAAACTTAATCTTTTAAATAGATATGTCTGCGACAAGATTATGAAACAAATCTTGGATCAGGCTCAGACGGTTGTGAATGAGGGAAATTTTGTCATATTGTTCGTTTAAAGCCTGGTCAGTCGGAGACCTTAAGCGAACTGTACGTAAAATTTCATGACAAGATTGCAACTCATCCTTGACTTTTCTAAGATTTTTCTCACCCTCTAAACAAGAGTTCCTGACTTCAGGCATAGTTCCGTCATAATAATTTTGGACTGCTGTTGAGATAACTACCACTAAATTGGGAGAGGGTGAAGGAAGGGGTATAACATGTTGTGACGAGGAAAGGGATCGAATAGGTGTAGAGGTTCGGACACTAGGAGAGGAAATTTCAAGCCGAGAAGGTGAAATCTGAAGTCGAGAAGGTGGAATTTGAGAAGGTGGGATAAGTAGTTCCGGTTGTGATTGTGAAGATGACAAATTCTGAATATTGGATATAATATTAGCAGATTCACTAACATTAGTCCTCGGTAGATTAATAGTCCTCGGTCGACGAACAGAAGGAGAATTATTAATCATTACCGGATTAATATTAATTGATGAGTTCGTGTTATTTTTATTCCCAATTGGTGATAATTGAGATATCTCCATTGAACGGTCTGATATATCAATTATTTCAGAAACTGAGTCATTAGGATTTAGCGGGATATTATCTGCAACAACACGGGGTTGCGACTGACTCAGTTGACCTTGCAACTCCGCACTATGCATCAAGTCATCATTTGAACGCAAAGAAGAAAGAAAAACTCTTTCATTAGCAATTCTTTCCAATCTACGTTCCATTGTGCGTTCCCTTCTGCGTTGCAAATATTCTGCTTTAGGCAACCACAATCTTTCATACTTGTCGCTAACGGTCCTTAGACGAGAATATTGGTTGCCACGTAGGGTGCGTAAATATTGTGTGGGTTTACGAGTATTAGAAAGGGATTTAGAAACAGATTTAGAAATGGAACTCGGAGTTTTTGATTTAGAAATAACAGATCTAGAAATGGCACTCGGAGTTGTAAAGACGGATGTAACAATAGGAACAGTTTCCGATGTAGCAATAGGAACGGATGTAACAGCAACCAAAGTAGTAGAGGCTGATGTGGATGTAACAATAGGAGTAACTATTGACTGTTGAGAAATGAGGGGTTGAGTAGGTTTGGTTTGCGTAAGGAAAGAAGAAATAAGGGGTTGAGTGGGTTGTTTAAGAATGGGAACTGATTTATTTGATGGGGAAACTGGTTTATTTGGTGGTTTCGAAGTTTGATTTGGTGGTTTCATTAAAGAAGAAGTAACGATTAATTGTTGTGGAATAATAAAAGGAGGTTGGATAGATTGCTGATTAAGAATAAAAGGGCTAGGAACCAGCAATTGGGTAACAATTGGTTGACTGGAATGAATGTCTCGAGAATCCACACGATCTATTACGTCACCAACTGCGTTCAGTGTAGAATCATTGATAATTCCTTCTTGCAACAGGAAAGAGGAATTATCAATTTCATTCCACCATGAAGGCGGCACATTTGCTTGAGTGGTAAATGCACTGCACATAAATGAGAAACATTTACTTGAGCAGTACTTGCCACTCCTGTCTGTGTTTCTCTAAATGCATATTCCACGCTAGTAGTTACTGTTGAAGAAGGATTTCCTTGTAAATATTGCTGTAAAATTGGGCGTTCATTTCCAAAGGACATTACTAGCATGCAAAAATACGGAGTATATTAAAACATTAAAACGTAAATCTTACTTAATAATACTTACAGTTAAATTGTTAAACAAACAAGAACAGATACAGAACAGATATATCTGGAAAAAATAGAGTATCATACTATAGATCTATTAATGAATTAAGAAGTAAAAGCACTTACCAGTAGATTAACTGTACAAATGACTTGTGAGTTTATTCGAACTAAATGCCTCATTTTATACTCGAAAAGTTGAAGGTAAACCTTCTAAAACTGCACGTAAGAAATTATGTAATATGTTATTCAAAATTAACATTATAAAAGGTCACATAACAGACAAGCGTAACCGGAACATCGAAAAGTGAAAGAACACCTTGCCCAGAAATGATGCAATACGTATTTTGTATTACAACATCCTGAACATATTCAAAACTAAAGTTGTATAAGATCAAACCGAACGCACATAATAATTTTTTTTTATTATTTATTTTATCCTGTTTCCACTTGCAGTAGCAGTAAAAAAGAATGAATGGGAGGAGACTGGGCGGAGTTTGGTCGGGGTAACTTTCTGTTTCCGCGGAATCTGGGTCAACCGGGGGGGGGGGGGGGGAGAAAGCCCTCTCCCCACTCCCATCCCTACTCTTCCCTTTCTATTTTCTGGGCGTCACGAAGGCGTAACCACGGCCCACTGGAACTAACCTTTCCTCTTTTCTTCTTTCCTTTCTTTCCTCCTTTTTTCCTTCCTTTCTCTTCTTTTTTTCTTTCCTTCTCTCCTTTTTTTTCTTTCCTTTCTCTCCTTTTTTCTTTCCTTCTCTTTTTTCATTCTTACTTGCAGTTATTTTGAAAAAAAAATCAATAACTAATTATTCTCTCTAACGACTTTAGAATTTGAATAACATTTACGAAGTTTAATAATAATCTTATTATAACCAAGTTGAATAGTAATTCTAATCTTATTATTACCAAGTTTATAATAATCTTTATTCAAATGAATGTAAGGAAAAAGTGTATCTGTCGAATAATAATCTTTATTCGCAAAAATTTTCCTAAATCAAACTTGCAAGTGTCACACAGTTTAACGATACACATTACACACACGAGCACTCATCTTCTAGAAACCACGATTTCATCGAACAGTCAGCCCCTAATCTTCATTTGTAAGAATCGTGTAAATTTAAATTACATTCTTAAAAATATTCTCTTACTTATATTCTCTTAGTAAACACGCACTAAGCTTTGTGAAAGACCGATTAAGACTGGTGTGTAATAATAATATATTAACATATAAAATAGCGACATCTTACTATCGCTTTTTGACCTAACATTGCAGTAGGATAGACAAATTGAAACAGCTGTCCAGAGGCTGCTCGAGGTTCTCACTGCAATCAAAAACGATTTGCACAAAGTTTTTCTAAAATAATATATTAGTTAAACGATTTCTATGCAAATTGAATTTGAATTTTAAATCGACGGTGAATGCTCGTAAATATGTTAATTTACTATTATGCAATTTTTGCTAGTATGGCTCGCTCTAAAACGTGCTTGTTCTTATTTATTTAAAACGGTATTTATATTCATTCACAACTCGGAATACATATGTAAATTTTATAGTGTTTGTATATTTAATCGACGTTCGCCTTCAAATATGTTTATTTTTTTCTATGCCACTTAATTTATTATACGACGGTGTGTGAATCTAAATCCTTAAATTTTAAATTTATCGGTTAAAATTAATAACTTTCTGATTTAGTTTATTATATCTTTTATACAGATCACTTCTTGCTATGAATTTTTTAACGCTGCACAGTGAAAACCATTTTTGTGACTTTTACATCGTAGAAAATTCGTAAATTTGACAACGTTTGAAATTTCAATCGAATAAAGCGATACTTTCAAAGACAATAAAAATCTGTCAAGCTAAATTGCTCATCAAGAGTTAATCTAAATAATTTAATAACGCAATGTATTTCTAAATTCTTTCTTAAATCCTTAAATTGATTTACTAAAAATAATAACGAATAAAATAACAACTCCTTTCTGACTATAGTTTATTGTATAATAATATATTATTAATAACAATATTTAATAATTGTATGCATTCTAGATCTACGGCTGTGACTCTGGTACATAGATACGATTTTGGAAAGTACTTCAAATCCTTATCTGGTATACTACTGAACGAACAATCCTTTTCGTACTGGTCAATAACTTTGCCAACCTTCTCTACAACATGCTTTATATTGTTCTTGCAAAATAGACGGGAGAAGAAATCCATTGCGAAGCTGAACTTTTCTTATACTAACTAAGAACCAAAGTTTCCTCATAATATATCACAAATGTTTAGTGTAAAAAATCCTTCATATAACTTTGTTTGAATAAATTTATGTAAATCAAACACGTTCGTTAAAGCACACATGCAATTTCTTCTTGAGTGAAACGGACACTTGTGTTCGGATTTTTGCAATTTTTGTACATCTTCGTAAATTTCACTCAAATCTAACACAGGTACACTTTAACCATTGCTTTTCGCTAGAATTTCACATAGAAATCGAGACTTCTACACTCCTTTAACGTAAACGACTTTGGCTGTACAACATAAAAAGGTGATGATTGCGTCAAACTCAGATAAGGGGACGAATCCTCTATTCCAATCAATGCAATGGTGACTGGTCATCAACCAGTTTGCAACATTTTGAAATTTTCCGGGGACCATTAACAAACTTGTGGGTGGTTGAAATAAAAAATGACTCACTTTTCTTTCACTATCGTAAGAAGCCAACTCTTTTGGTATAAATTGATTATTTTCCACTTTAAATCCTTGAATGTCAATGACAATAAATCGTTTTTTCATGGTTCGGTTGATGTTGCTTCTTATAAAATCAAATGAAATCAAATAGTTTTAGCTTCTCTGTTAATACTGCCATTCACGGTTTACATCAACTGACGGACAATTTTGGTGAGAGGTGAATAAGAGAACGCTTTGTCATGCAGAATTAAACAGTAAGCAATAGTATCAGCTTTAATATTTTCTTTAGTTGTAAACTCAATTCTTATTTCTACTGCACTTTTATGCATTACATCTCTCTGAAAAGTGCAGTCGATTCCTATTAATGGGCAACTAGCTAATCCTTTTGGATTGAACCAGGGTTGACTGCTTTCACGATGATAATAATTTTCCTGAAATCTAGAATACATGTCGTATATAACGGCGTATTTGTTATTTTCAATATCAATTTCAATATTGTCGTACGGATAGCGTTCGCCATTTAGAAATACCGTTAATGATTTTAACTTAACGTCATCAAACAGACTCATGTTTGCATCGACGACACCATTTCGCTTAGTTTGAAAACCGATGATTATGTACCTTGGCGTTTCCAACTGCGGAGCCGTTTTTACTGTCCAAGAATGACTTGTCGTAGTTGGGAGCGAAGGATACTCGTGCAACTCCCAGCTTCTGAAAGGAATTTGTATTTCAACATCTCTGTCTGTCACTCTCGTTAAAGCCAATTGCACACGTAGTCCAACAGAAATATGAGGTATACGCCATACAATTTTGTCAATTATTAATTTAATCTT